>CM033435.1:9918092-14918092 GCA_019425775.1 Rafetus swinhoei | reverse complement strand
TGTGCACCTCAATCCAAGTTTTCTTTGTAGGAGAAGAAAAGGACTTGATGAGATGAATTATTTAAGCTTAATACCAATGTGGACACAAGAACAAATGGATATAAGCTGGCTAGTAGGAGGTTTAGACTTGAGATTAGATGAAGGTTTCTAACCATTAGAGAAGTGAAGTTCTGGAACAGCCTTCCAAGGGAAGTAGTGGGGGCAAAAGATCTATCTGGCTTCAAGATTAAACTAGATGGGTTTATGAAGGGGATGGTTTGATGAGATAACATGATCTTGGTAACTAATTGACCTTTCACTATCAGTGGTAAATAGGTCAATGGAGGATGATAGGAGTTACTATAGAGAACTTTCTGGGTGTCTCGCTGGTGAGTCTTGCCCACATGCTCAGGGTTTAGCTGATCACCATATTTGAGGTCGGGAAGGAATTTTCCTCCAGGGTAGATTGGCAGAGGCCCTGGAGGTTTTTCGCCTTCCTCTGTAGCATGGGGTACAGATCACAGATGGAGGATTCTCTGCATCTTGGGGTCTTCAAAATATTTGAGGGCTTCAATATCTGAGATATAGGTGAGAGGATTATTCTAGCAGGGGGTGGGTGAGATTCTGTGGCCTGCATTGTGCAGGGGGTCAGACTTAGATGATCATAATGGTCCCTTCTGACCTTAAAGTCTATTGCTGTGTCTACACTGCACCCCTTTTCCAGAAAAGGGATGCAGATGAGACAAGTTGGAATTGCAAATGAAGTGGGGATTTAAATTTTCCCGCTTCATTTGTATAAGTAACTGCCGCTTTCGGCTCGGGGGCTTTGTGGAAAAAGCGCCAGTCGACAGCGACTCTTCACGGAAAATAAAGCCTTTTCGGAAGATCCCTTATTCCTGATTTTAAGAGGAATAAGGGATCTTTCGAAAAGGCTTTATTTTCCGCAAGAGCAGCGTCTAGACTGGCGCTTTCGTCAAAGCTCGAGCCGAAAAAAAGCGGCAGCCATGTTCATGCAAATGGAGCGGGGAAAATTTAAATCCCCGCTTCATTTGCAATTCCGACTTGTCTCATCTGCATCCCTTTTCCGGAAAAGGGGTGCAGTGTAGACACAGCCTATGAGTTTTCCTGTCTCAAAGGACTCACTGTTCAGGTACATAATGAAAGTGAAAGTGTCTTTTCTTGTGCTTTCCAGCACAAGAAAATGCACTGAGGATTAAAGGGGAAAAAACCCCTTTTTTATGGTTCTGGAAACCTGAGAGTAAACATTCTGGCAGAAGCCCTGCCTTGATGTAGTTTGAAAAATACTATGGATGATTTAAAAAAGAAAGATATTTGGGGTTGTTTTGTCTCGGCCTCTATACCACTTCTGTTCCAGTTAAGCGCCATTAATATTAAAATAAAGGGGAAAGTGAGAGTAAGCACAATGGCCACTAGGAGGCTTGGAGGAAAGGCCATCTATTGTGTCAAGCACTCAGGACACAAATGAGTAACTGATGACGTAAGAAGGACCTGACAGGGATTTTTATGGCTTGTGCATCCATCTAATAATACAAGGATGAGAACAGATTTTAAGACCAATAAGAGTAGCCTTAAACTATTATTTTAATATGGAAATAGTTTTTAAGACAAGTAGAAAAAAGTAACTAATGAAAATAATTATGGCAGGAGAAATACCTACAAACTTTGGGTCTTATTTTGTAAGCAATTGTTCCCCTCTGATTCCTTCCAAAAATATTCTGAGCTGAAACTAAGGATGGAAGTATTCATCTCAAAAGAATAATTGAGAAAGTTATAAGCATGAGAAAACAGAGGGCTCTAATGGAAATTCAAACTTACCTTACCTGAACTTTTGCAAATCACAATCATGAACATTGAAACTTGAGATTATTTCGGTTCACTAAATTAGAAACTAAACAGCAAAAAAAAAAAAAAAAAAAAAAGCCTCATTTTAAAGAAAATATACTAGCCAAATATTTTCCATTTGGGAAAAAAATTAAAGTACTCTAGCTTTTAATAAGTTTTTTCAAAAGATGGAGGGTGCATTGAGATTTTTTTTTCAGTCCATAATTGACGTGTTAATGAAACCTTTTCTGGACACATCCTTACATTGCTCTCACCAGCTCATAAGTATGACTTACCTGTTGACAATGCACTGGTGGGAGAGAACCAACAGGGTGATTTTTCCAAATGAGTCCTCTCAGAACTGAGCCTTTACATTTCATATGTCTCACACACCAAAACAAAACACCCACTCAGATCCAAATGAAAGTCTGGTGTGTTGCATGCATGCGTGTACACACACACTTGCTTTTCCGGCACACAGATTTCACTTCAATCGGCATAAATCAAAAGCAACTTTCCAAAGTGAAAACCCCACTTTCTTCTTGCAAAACACCAGCACCCTTCACAACTCTCTGCACTACAGACCCAAGCATTAGCAGGCGCAGACCTGCCCACGTTCCAAATAAAGTTGGCTGGCATCCTACCCCTCCCTGCAAGAACCCATCTGGTTGTTTTCAAACACTGATAAGCAGAGCCAATTCAAGCAGCTTTTGGACCCTCTGCAAAACCTGGAGACCTGGTTGCAAGTTTTCAGAATTCATTGCACAGCCCTGACCTGTGCTCCAATACTGTACGTTGTCTGTGGGAGAATCAAGCCCATAGAGGAGATCAGAATTGTGAGGGGATGGGAGAATGGGTAGGGAAAAACGGTCTTTCCAGATTTACCTCTCACCTAACAGCCATGATCAATAAACCTTTGTCTTCAGCCTCCATTACCCACAAAAGTCAGTTTCCCTTTGTTATTTTACCCTATTCTGCTATGTCTAAATTTTCACCTTATCAGCAGCAAGAAGGTTTACACTGAGACAGTGGACAAAAGTAATCTGTAACTCCAGTATCAGAATAGATTCAGCATGTGAATGTACATACTGCCTTAGAACAGTGGTTTTCAAACTTTTTGGCCCGTGGCCCAACTTGCTCAACACAAACCTTTCCGTGGACCACCAGTCAAGCACCCATGATGACAAAATGGGTGCAGGATGGGTGGGAATGTGGGGTTTGGCTGGGAGCTTGGATGCAGGAACAGGCTGAGGGTGGAGGGGTCTAGACAGGAGGTAGGGAGCAGGAGTGGGCTGGGGTTGACAGTCTGGATAGGAGGTAAGGGTACAGGAGCAGGCTGAGGGTGCGGGGTCTGGGTGGAAGGTAGGGTGCAGAAGTGGGCTGAGGGTGGGGGTTCTGGCTGGGAGGTAGGGTGCAGGAGCAGGCTGAGGGTGAGTGCTCTAGACAGGAGGTAGAGTGCAGGAGCAGGCTGGGATTGCGGGGCCTGGCTGGGATTCTGGACAATAGGAGCAGCCTCCAGTTGTGCAGTTTCCTGCACTGCCATTTCCCCAGCTGGGGGAAGGGGCAAGCAGCAGTGTGCAGAGCCGTTTCCTCCCCCCATGAACTGCATCTAGCCTGCGAGGCTTGGGAAGCAGTGGGAGCATGTGGCTCCCCACTGCAGGGGGGAGGGGGCAGAAGCGAGCCCTGAGCCAGTGGCCCACCTGCAAGATGGTCGCGGACCATTAGTGATCTGCAGACCACACTTTGAGATTCACCCACTTAGAATGCATTACTCACCCACTCAGAGTACACGAAGACATTGAAAAAAAACCCAGGACCTGGATTTGCATTTAATTTAGATATAATTTCATTTACCAATATGCTATAGTGCTTATAGTGTACTTCTTTGCAAAGGCTTTATTTGTTTCACCTATGAATGAGCATCATTTTATACAAGTCTATGTTTCATAAGGAATATTTTGTGTATTCTTTATTATAAAAATGTTGTTTAAATGGAATAAAGGTTTCTTATTAAGTTGAAAGAGTTGGGGACTTGTTGAGACAAAGTGGGAGACAGGTTGCTCATTAGAGAATCCACACCATTATACTACCATACAACTGTCAATCTATAGACAACTCCTGCCTTCTTCATTCCATGTGGCACTGAAGCACATTATTAGATTTGTTTTGCAGAAGCACCTAGGAGCCCCAATCACGTACTCTTGGATCTCGTCTCTTGCCTTATGATTACTTACATTGCAAGTTCCCTTGGGGAAGGGACCATCTTTTATACTGTGTTTGTACATTGCCTAACACAATGGAATCCTGGCTCCTAAGTGCAACCACAATAAACAAACAATAAATAAGACAAAAACCAAAGAAGACTCCAGGTGGACAGAGACAAACAGATGGAGGAAAAGAATTAAATTACAAGGTTTAATCTCTCTAGTCTGGCACTCTCTGATCCAGCAACATCCACGGTCTGGGATGATTTTAGTCCACTTATCATGGGTGTGGCCAAGTTGCTCACAATCCCATAAAGTTTGTTTACACCCAGCCACTAGTCCTGGCTCACAGTGTTCTTTGCTGTAATTTAGCTTTAATTTACCCCTAAATGTCTTTTAAGAGCCCATTAAGCAGTGGTAAGTGTTGCTAATGCTACTAGACAATAATGACCTCCCATTGTCCGGCAAATTCTCTGGTTTGGCACTGGTCAGGTCCTGAGGGTGCTGGACTAGAGCGGTTCAACCTGTATCAGTTTATACACTGCCCTCCACAATCCATTAGGACTGAAACCTATCCCCTGCAAAGACAGGAGATACCTCACCCCACCCTGAGCCCCTACATTCACAGATGTGGCAGCTTGTCTGACCCAGCACTGTGATGACCCTGTGGCAATCACTTTCTCTGATTTCTTCTAAAGCAAAACCAGTTTTCACTGGCAAAAATGATCTTTTCCCTTTGCTGGGAATGGAAGTTATGCATGTTATGCATCACAGAGGGAGTAGCAGGTTACAGATCAAACTCAGAGTGCCTCAGCACACTCGCTCTGAAACTTATTTGTAAGTGCTCAAACCACGCTTGTTGATATTTATATCCCAGAGAGAATACTTGACCAGTGCAATAATGGGAGATGAGAATTTCACAGGCTCTTCTGGCTACAAGTCAGAATTGCAAGCAGGTGTTTAGGCTACCAAGCAATATAGGGCACGTCTACACAGCAGGGCTAAAGCCAAAATAAGCTACTCAACTTGAGCTATGTCAAATGTGTAGCTTAAGTCGAAATAGCTTATGTAGTAGGCTTTTGGCTCTGTCTGCACAGCAGGAAGTCCGAGTTAGAGCACTTGTCCCCCGACTTCTCTTACTCCTTGTAAAATGAGGGTTACAGGAGTCGGAGTAAGAAGTCCTCCAGCTCGATATTATTTTGACATTATGTCAAAATAACAGCTTGCTGTGTAGGCACGGACTATGTTATTTCGGCATAACGTTAGGCATAGAAATATGAAGATACGAAAAAGTCAGCAAACAGCAATGGACATTCCAAAGTAGAAAGCAACAACAAATGCAACAGAGGCCAAGATCTAGGTTGGACTTTTTGCCAGCTTTTGAGGTTCACCAGTGTTAGGTGGAGATGGACCTTTCAAATTCCTCCAGCTATACTAAGTGCTAAAAAGACACCCCCCCCCGCCCCAAATCCTAAGCCCCACATTGAATAAAATGTAAGCTTGCTTATAAATACACATAGTCTCTAAAATACAACTCTTGTTTTATACGCTCTAGCCCTTTCAACCAACATTATGGGCTTTGGGTTAAATTCCTTTTTGTGAGAGGACCAGCCCAGACCTATACACTTGCATGTCAATTTGTTTTTCTCTGATTCTCCTAAGTTTTACTACAGCATCAATATTATATCCAAGTAAATGTTCAAAAATAAGTCAGCCCCCCCCCCAGTCATGAGGAAGATTTTTTTTTAAATCATGCATTTAAAAAAATAGATCAAAAGAGCAGATTCTTTCCCCCCCCTGGTTTCTGAGCATTTAGGATTTCACAATTTTAGACATCTCTCTGCATCCAAGAGGGCCAGCAAAGTAAACTGAGGTTCTCACAAAAGTACCACCTCCGGGAGCTGGAGCTTTAAGATAAACATGAAATACTATCAATAACGATAACATTAGGAGCATTGGTAATGCTGCCAGGTTAAAAATGTGGGCATGAAAGGCCAGCATGACTTTTGGTTCTATCCATGTACATTGGATTCACAGCAAATCATCCTTAAATGACACAGAGATTGTTTGGCTAGAACTACAGGATTCCAGCCACGCGGTGAACAGAGCCAGTGGGATTACATTCTTTACCTTTTTATTATATACAGAACACTAGTATCTATAATGTTTTAAAGTACTTATATACACCATCGTCTGATATGATTTATTTGATTATAGCAGTAACATTTTAGTGCCATTTTATCTGAGAGTTCATGGAATGTTTTAAATCCCAAGCCTAATGGAAGCCCATCAATCACCACATTTTCAAAGCACAAATTATTTAAGTTTTTGTGCTACATGGGGCTAATCACTGCATAGAGATATGTGTATCCTCTTGTTTTGACTGATGTCATTCATTTTTCTTTAGGCTGCCCTGATTGATAGTCTAAGTGCTGAAGTTAACCAGACAAATGGATGTGTGCTCCTGAGGTATTTCCAGCCCAGCTGCCTTTTTAGCACTAAAAACTTCTTATGTCTGATAGCAGCCTGCAGCTGCTCCTGCTCATACAATTGAAATTGCAGTTTGGAATGGAAAGTGACAGCCTACACTTTTTCCTCTTACATTAAGCATTTTGTTCATGGTGTCTCTCTAGGCAACTGGCAATTATAAATCAGCTGTATTAAATATATATCTCTATTTGAATGTGGTGGTTTGGTTTCCAAGGTCTCCATTAAAACATATATTACTAGCAGTGTTGAAAATCCAAAGCACTGTCATGTCCATTTGCTGCTGTCCTATACAAATGGAAGCCAAAGATTGTGTTAGAGTAAGTCTGGTGCTTTTAATAATGGGAAAAATCCTCCAAGTGCCAAATATTGCTTGATTCAGCTTAGGGAGTCAAGCAATCAAAGCAAATGGGCTAACTCTCCTCATTTAAACAAGCAAGACTTGGCTCATGTGCCAAAGTTTTGGTAGAGCGCAGGCTTCTTTTCACCGTTCTCCCAAAGCATTTGAAACCTAACCCGGACAGTTCCAGCCTACACCACTGTCCAGATCTCTTTGCTCAAATGCTTCACATTCAACAGCTGACAAGTACTGTGAGGTTCTAGGCAAGTTTCACCTTGAAGAACTAAAAGGCAAGTTTTCATATCCAAAATTTTTCATTCATATATTTTGCAGAAGAATACATGCAAATGCATTTGGGAGGAGTAAAAATATTATTTTTAAAACCTTGTTTTTGGAGTGGTTTTTGCTTGATTCTTCATTCCTCGGGAAAGAACAGAATCCTGTAACAGGAACAGTTACATTACAAACCTATTTTACTGAGTAGGTTCAGTTAAGCTAATGAGGGAGCTTTGTTTAATTTGTACAAAGCATGTCACTCTGTGTAATGGTTTTTAAAAGAGTTGCTTTTTCCGTTAATGGTGCACATTTCTGCTATGCAGTCAGGAAGCTGGAAATTAACACATGCTTTTTATATTAGCATCTTTTTTTATAAGCCTCGTTAGCAAAAACTAAAGTCTAGGAAAGACCTGTATGCTTTAATTCACATTTACATGAAGTATCAAGGGTGCATTAAATTCATTCAATCTCTCATTGCCTGTAAGCAGTATGTTTATACTTTGAGGAGCCATCTATACTAAGTAATCTGGCTTTTGCTAATGGAATTCACCAAATATTTCCAGAAAAGTCACTTTCTAGCTGACATCTCATAGAACTATTTCAATTTGGCTTGAATGCAAATTGTGATATTATTGTAAGAGATCTACCCTGTCAGCTGGGATCAAATGATTGCTGATATTTTATACATGTAAAATAATAGCGCATGAGAAGACAAGCACGCAGACTAATCCCAGTAAAAACAACATATCCATCATAAATGATGTGGTAGAGTCTAATTTAACTACTTCCATTTTATTTGGCCATGTCTGACCATTTAAAACAATTAAACACAATAAACCAAAACTAACACTGTTGAATACTCCGAATTTGTATAACTGCTTTATCATAAGGCAACTGACCTAGCATTTCATTACATTTCTTAGAGACCAGAAAGAAGTTTAAATCCTGTTCACCTTCCTCACATTACTGATTCCCTGGGCCTTAGGGGTAGTGGGCTGGGGGGGGGGGAACGCAAGGGGGGACGTCTATTTCTGTGTGAGCAACAAGAACAGGACACAGCCCACAATGCATTTGTTGTTGAGTCATTCTAAAGACCAATCCTGCTCCTCTTGGAGTCAGTAGGAATTTTGTCATGAATTCCAATAGGAGTAGGATCTGGTTCTAAATGTCATAACTTTGACTCATTTAAACATTGATCCTGTAACCAAAAAGTGATTTTGCCATTGTTTTTCATGGAGGTTAGGTCCATAAAAGGATATTAGCCAGGGGGTAAGGAATGGTGCCTCTGGCCTCTGTTTGTCAAAGGCTGGAGAAGGATGGCAGGAGACAAATTGCTTGATCATGGTCTTCGGTCCACCCCTTCTGGGGCACCTGGCACCTATCGGAAGACAGGATACTGGGCTAGATGGACCTTTGGTCTGACCCAGTATGGCCGTTCTTATGTTCTTATGCTTTCTGAAACAGAAATATAAAAATGACAATGAATTACCAGTAGTTTGGAAAGATGATTTCCATCACAAACTGAACTGGACTCAAAACCTGTGCATCAACATTCAGCTTAGAATGGACATTTAGCTACTGCAAATTCCAATATGTATCCTGAAACCTCATGTGTGTCAATGGGGATACAGGCAAAACACTGGACTAAGGCTATGTCCACACTGGCAATTGAACGACAAAATGCTACTTGGTAGGGGTGGAAATATTTTGTCAGCAAAAGAGACAACAAATGGTGGCTACACTGCCCAACTTTTAGTGGCACGGCTGTGTTGATATGGCTGTCATAAAGCCTGGTCTATACTAGACAAGGAAGGTCGGCTTAAGGTAAGTAACTCCAGCTACGCAAAATGCATAGCTTGAGTCGGCTCACCTTAAACCATGCGTTGGTGGTGGCCACACAGCCGGAGGCCAATGGGAGTAAATGCTCCATTGGCTTCCCTTAAGTCTTCACATAAGGAGTACCGGATGCTGGCAGGGGCTGCCCTCAGTGTTTGATTTATGGGTCTATACTAGACCCACTAAATTGAATGCTAGAAGATGGACCTCTGGAGCATCGATCTTCTGATAAGTATAGACATGCCCTAAAAGCTGCGTAGTGTAGACAAAACCTATGGTGCTTCTATTCAAGAATCCAAGGGGAAAAGCCCATTTTCCTTTTAGAAACAATGGAGAGGACAATGAATTGGCAATCTTTCACAGTAATTTTTTTAACATTACCACCTTCTATGAGTCTCAGAGGGGTAGCCGTGTTAGTCTACAACTTTAAAAACAACTTCTAAAAACAACAAGTAGTCCTGGGGCACCTTAGAATCTAATATATCTGTATCAATATCTATATCAATATCTATATCATGTGCTTCAGGGTCAAAACCCACTTCTTCAGATAAGATGATCTTGAGTGGAGAAAAAAAAGGGGGGACCCTTCTCAGAATAAAAAGGCAGAGGAAGAAAAAAACATTACCTGTCAATTGTAGTCCCAGTGCTAATGAGGCTAATTGAGTGGGCTGGAAGTATCCCATTCTTAGCTTTTGACGTCAATGGGGTGTTGAAGGTAAGTAAAGCTGGTGTTAACCAGTTCAAGTCTTTGTACAAGCCAAAGGATACAGTGTCAAATTTGCATATGAAAGTCAATTCTGCACTCTCTCTCTGTAGTGTCTCATTTTCTATGAGAATTAACTTTAAAAAGTTAAGTTCATTTTCTAGCAAAATTCAATATCTAACAAGGAAAAAGAGGGTCTTCACATATTTTTTAGCTGAGGGAAATGGAGTTCTTGTCATTCTAACTTTTGAATAGGCATACTGTTCTCTGTTTTCTTTTATTCTTTTGTGGTTTTCTGGTTCCCAAACAATAATGAAACCTACTGATGGTGAAGAGGCTCTTAGAATAGGCACTGTTCTGAGAACACACACTTTGCAGTGAGCAATGCTACTCAATTATTCATCTCAGGGCAAAGGAAATTCAGAGAATCCTTTTGAACTGATCACTTTGTAGCAATTTCTGCCCTCATTCCTACCCAAGCCACACCAGGAAAGCCAGTGGGGTGAATGGGCTCAAACAAGCATAGAATTCAGACCACGTGAAATAGTGGTCTAATAAATAAAGTTTCTGTTGCAGCTTCTGAAAATGAGACAGCACTACATATATGAAAGCTACATACATTAATGTTTTAGTGCATTTGGCAGGTATATCAGACAAAGGGTCTAGACAGATTACAGTGATTTTCATTAAGGTAGACAAAAAATGATTAAATAAGCCTGAATAAGATGGCAAAGTGCAGTCCTGTTATAACCAGTGAGCTGGTTAGGCTAGAATGCCAAACTAAAAATATCAGAGCAAATCAACAGACAATTGGCTTGTCTAACAGCTGCTGTTCAGCAGGTTTCAATAGACTTACACTTCCACCTTGGTAGGTGTACAATGGAAATTAAGGGCTTGATTCATTCCTACATTACTCCAATTTTACACTGGTGCATGGAGTGAGGTATACAGCTAATAACAAGCCCAACTCCCTTACACTGTGACTGCTCAAAAACTATGTAGCAAGAGCTGCTAATGCTACACTGGGAGGAGAGGTTCTGTACAAAGCATATTGAAATGACAGGCTCTAAAGCAGTGTTTCTCAACCCTTTTTTTTTTCATAAAGTACCCCCTTTAAAAAAAAATTATAAGTACCTCCAGTTTTCAGACACAAATTTTTTTTCTACCATTGCAACACATTTGTTTAAACAACTTAATCGTAGCCAGGTGGGCGATGAAATTTTTGGGTGTAAAAAGTACAAAAATAATAAAACACTGTAAAACTTTTTTAAAAAAATCAGTTTTCTCCAAATTTCAGTAGTGTTGACGTACCCCCCAGATTTCTCTGAGTACCCCTAAGGATACTCGTACCACTAGCTGAGAAACACTGCTCTAAAGCACAGCACACAGGGCTGAAAATAGCTTTCAGTAGAGCCCATAATGATTGAAGTACCCATTTTATAACTGATCTTCAAAAATGCCAAGAATGATCACGGCTTTTGCTACACATTCAAACCTCAGGTAGAATCAAATGCTCTGCAGAGCAGAGATTGCTCAGCTCACCATTCCTGAAAGGAAATGCCTATTTCAAGCAGATCTATCCATTTCTTGGGCAGCAAAGAGTTTTGTGATTAGCAGAGCCAGGCTGCGGACAGCAGAATTGGGGATAGCGTAACACCTTCCCCTTCTGCAAGGCTTCACATTTATGCTGCAGGTAGGGAAGAGGCACCTTGCCTCAGTCTTCTAGCCTTAGCTAGCCAGAAAAGAAGAGCTGACACAAGGGGGAGCTAATGATCTGTTCTGTTCAGAGCTATATGTAACCCAAGGTAATGCCTCAAACAAAAGAACAGGTGGTTGGCTCACAGATTTACAACACCATCTCTGGAAGCTAAGGCATTGTATTTACCATCGCAAGATGGGAAGACCAGCCACATTCGTGGTGGGCTCTGATCTCTCTGGCAGCTTTTGAGGCTCAGGAAGTCCCCAGCATTGATATAACATCAGCACAACCAGGAGTTTGTGGTGTTTGGCGGCCATCTCAAGACTCTCTGATGTCTCACAGCACTTCCGGTTTCTCTCCTGGTAGGTGGAGCAGCAGATTTTCTCAGGCTTATTAGGAGATGTATTTATGTCTATGGTGTCAGTCACCTAGGATATGTCTAGACTACATGCCTCTGCTGACAGAGGCATGTAAAATAGGCTACCCGAAAATAGTCAATGAAGCGGGGATTTAAATATCCCCAGCTTCATTAAAATAAAAATGGTCGCCACGCTGTGCCGGCTTAGCTGATTGTTGGCACAGAGCGGCAGTCAAGATGCGGATCTATCGACAGGGGAAGCCTTTGTCGACTGCTCCTGTAAACCTCGTTCCATGCCTCTGTTGGCAGAGGCATGTAGTCTAGACCAGTGGTCTACAACCTTTTTACACCCAAGATCACTTTTTAAATGACAGAACAAGCCAAGATCTACTGCCCCGCCCCTTCCTTGAAGTCCCACCCTCTCTATTCTCCTCCTCTCCATCACTTGCTATCCCCAACCCTTATACTGCTGCTTTCCCCCCCCAATTCTTCTGTAGGAAGAAGTTTTTCCAACATTTGGCCTGTCTAGACTGAACCAAATGTCAGAAAAAACCCTTCTTTTTGGAAGCCCCCTTATTCCTCGTGGAAAGAGGAATATAGGGGTGACCAAAAGATCATGTTTGCTCTTCCACTAAAAGAACAAATGCATCCCTGGATGCAGAAGAGTTTTTCTGGGATATCTCCAGAATCCTGAAAAACTCCTGCAGTCTAGCCGTACCCTCAATGGGTTGAGACAGAATGTGTGGGCTCTGGGGTAGGAATGAGGGATTTGGGTGTGGGAACGGGTGAGAGGTGCAAGCTCTGGGAGGAAATCTGGATGCAGGAGGAGGTGGATAAGGGAACACTGGCTCGGGGAGGGGGCTCCAGGCTGGGCAGTGTTGGGGTCAGATGTAGGGTTAGGGTACTAAGCAAGCCACAGACTTCTGGATGTGAGGGTTCAGGAATTTGGGTTGGGGTATGTGAGGGCTCAGGGCAGGGGTTCCAGTGTATGATAGGCTCAGATGTAGGGTCTGGGGGAAAGGTGAGTGCAGGAGTGTTATGATGCTGTGGCCAGATGGGGGTTTGGCCCCAATTGTGGGTTTGTTGGCCAGGCTTCATTTTTAAATAAAATATTATGTCAAACACAAAAAGTTTCTGCATTGTCTTTATTTCTGAGAAGGGCAGGGAACCTGTTTTGAGTCAGGGGTCACTGACCCACAGAAAAGTCAGTTGGGGCCACACAAGTGAGATGCAAAAAAACCCTCCTCCAACCCCCTCTCCCCCAAGCTTCACTAATGTGGCCCCAACTGTGTTGGTGGGAGGAGGGGACATAGTGCTGGGGAAGGGTGCTAGTGGGTGCTTCGGGAGGGGACAGGGTGCCAGTGGGGACAGAGTTCTGAGGCTGGGGGCAGGGGAGAGGGGACAGGGTGCCGGGAGGGCAGGGGACAGGGTGCCAGCGGGGACAGGTTTCTGAGGCTGGGGACAGGGTGCCAGTGGGTACAGGTTTCTGAGGCTGGGGAGTGAGGAGAGGAACAGGGGCTGGAGAGTGGGGAGAGGGAACAGGGGTGTGGGGAGAGGGAACAGGGGTGTGGGGAGAGGGAACAGGGTGCCGGGAGGGCAGGGGACAGGGTGCCAGTGGGGACAGGTTTCTGAGGCTGGGGAGAGGGAACAGAGGGCTGGGGAGAGGGAACAGGGGGCAGAGAGTCCCCTGCACCCACCTCCTCCCAGGATTCTCCTCTCCCCAAGGGAAGCTGGCGCATGCCTCCTCCAGGGCTGACCCCCCTCCTGCAGCTCAGCCAAACCCCTGTGCGTGCCTGCCTCGGGGCCAAACCCCAAGGCCAAACCCCCCTCCTACGACGCAGGGAAACCCCTGTGCTCGACTCACCCCTCCTGCGGCGCAGGGAAGCCGCCGGACTCCTCCTCCGGGGCAGCACTCCCCTCCGGGGCAGCATGCCTGGCATGCCACAGAGCTGTGGGAGGGGAGCAGCCAGCACACTTCCGGAACCCCCAGAAGTGGCTGAAGCTGCAGGCAGGACTTCCGTCCACCCCGCGGGAAGCCGGCACTACGGTGGAGGTAGGTAGTGGGGCTTCTCAGGGGTGAGGGGAAAATGGAGGGTGGGGGGGCCCGAACGCCTCGCGATCGACCGGTTGGTGACCATGGGTCTAGACATACCCCTAGGGTGCATCTACACTACACCGTAGGTTGAAATAAGATACGCAATTTGAACTAAAAATAACCTGCTATTCTGAAATGTCCCTTACTCGTCGTGGAATGAGGTTTATAGGGACATCGAAATAGCAAGCCTGTTATATTTTGAAATAACTGGCTTGCTGTGACGACGCAGGATAGCTATTTTGGGATACCGGAGGTATCCCAAAATAGCACTGCAGTTTAGACATAGCTTAAGAGACCCTGTGTCGCAGGGTGGTGTGGCTGCCCCCACCCCCGGGGGAGCTGTCTAGTCCCTGGGGTTCTTGAAATCCTGTCTCAACCCCATGTGTATAGTACTTCAGTGGTTGTCCTAAACCTATGGGCCTTTTGTTAGGACAGTGCAGCCTAGTGGTTGGAGTCAATAGCAAGAGCCCCTCTCGCTGGGGCAGTGCGACCTAGCAGCTGAAGTCAATAGCAAACCTATGTGTATAGTACTTCAGTGGTTGTCCTAAACCTATGGGCCTTTTGTTAGGACAGTGCAGCCTAGTGGTTGGAGTCAATAGCAAGAGCCCCTCTCGCAGGGGCACAGCGGCCTAGCAGCTGGAGTCAATAGCAATAGGTACAGGCCCCATGGATTGGGGACTGAGGAGGGGTAGGGAGACCCAGGCCCGCCCTACTCCACCAGGTCCCAGCCCAGGGCCTTATTAGCAGTGGTGCAGTCCACTGCTCGCTCCATAGGAAATCCCACTGAAACATGCCAAACTCCTTGGGATCCAATGGACTACGCCCTGGGATACTTCCTACCCACCTCCCCTGGACTCCTTCCAGGGTCCTTCCTCCAGATCCTCGGCAGTGTCTCCGGTATCTCGCTGGCTGGTGTCCAGGTCTAGTACCAACAGTGGTTCACCTCCAGGAGCCCTGGCAGTATGTCCTTCCTCTTTGGCAGCTAGTCCAGACTGAACTTCTCTCCAGGCCTTTATGTCTGGGTTGCAGTCTGAGCATGCCCAGCAGGGCTGTGGGGGAGGAGGGGGGACTTCCTCAGCCAGGTGAGCCTGGTTAAGCCTTGCTTCCCCAGTGCAGGGATGGTACACCCCATCACACCTTGGAAGGCGTTTAAAAGTACATTGAATCCCCATCATCAAGATACTTACTCACAATCCAAGAGCACTGTTCGAAAAGTAACACAATGATGCGCTCTCATTTTTTAGGTCCGTAAGTCTTTTCTCTCTTTTTTCATCTTGGGAACGACTCCTCTTTCTCTCTGCACCCAGCGTCTCTTGCTTTCAGCTGCTGCCAGTCTCTACCTTTTCATTCCAACCTGACACCACTGTTTGATCTCGCAAATGAATGGGTGTTGGTGGAAGAATAGGCTCTTCCTATTCTTCCACCAACACCATTCATTTGAGAGAATTTGAGTGTTATCATTGGAGAAAATGAGGTTTGACAGTTTTAGCCTAATTCCTAGCATATCATTTTTAGCCTCACAGAGGACTAGATTCTGCCAGCCTGGCTCAAGAATATTTCCTTTTCCTGTGGCTAGCCCCATCAAAGCAGACTGAAATAATCATTGTGTGAGGTAAAAATTAACATAGGGGTGGCAGAACTGGCAGGATGAGTATTAATTTCCCAGCTTTGCAGATCAGTAACAAGAATTTTGGTCGAGTTATGTGGGGTGAACCTCACCAGAACCCCTCCATTTTATCGCTCGCTCTAGCCAGCATAATTAGAACCTTAACTCCCATGTGTTAACAGTCAGAAATTTAAAATAAAATGACAGGAATATTCTAGTTTAAACTTTATGGGCCAGATTCTGATGGCCTTATTATGGCTAAGTAGCACCTTATTTCCTGAAAAATCCTGTCTGTCTAACCTGCTCTTAAAAATCTCCAGTGATGGAGATTCCACAACCTCCCTAGGCAATTTATTCCAGTGTTTAACCACCCTCAGCACTGGTCTACACTAGGGAATTATTTCAAAATAACACCCCTTATCATATATATAGTAGCCCAATGTCTGTGACTCTGTAACGCTGAAATGCTGGCTGTTCCCTCTGGGTGGCGCTGTTGCCTACTTGGCTGTTCCCTCTGAGTGGTGCTGTTGCCTGAGTCACGTCCTTCGCCTCCCACCGTGGCGCTCGGCTGAGTTCTGTGCCGCTCAGCCGGGCCGCCGTGGGGGAGCAAGCGGCCGTTTGTGCTCCCACACAGCGGCCCGGCTGAGCGGCGCAGAAGTCAGCCGAGTACCACAGCGGGAGGCGAAGGGGGGCGGGGCGGTGACATGCGGTGTGACAGCAGCTCCAGGCCCCGCCCCCTGGCTGTGAACGTCACCGCCCCGGCCCCCTTTGCCTCCCACAGTGGCGCTCGGCTCACTTCTGCGCCGCTCAGCTGGGCCGCCGCGTGGGAGCAAGTGACGCAAGCGACCGTTTGGGCTCCGTGCTCCCCATGCAGCACAGGGAGCGTGGAGCCCAAACGGCCATTTAGGTTCCGCGGTCCCCCGAGTGAGAGGCAGGAGGGGGAGGAGAAGAGAAAGAGAGAGTGAGAGGCAGGAAGGGGAGGAGAAGAGAAAGAGAGAGACAGAGAGAGAGGCAGGAGGCAGAGGAGAGCTGAGAGAGAGGGGGGGAAGGCAGTAGGAGGAGGAGAGAGAGAGAAAGAGAGAGAGACACGGAGCGAGAGACCGGAGGCTCAGAAGAGAAGACCGATGTGGAGGAGAGACCTGAAAATCCCGTCTTATGATGGGCTAATTGGCTAGTTTTAAAATAATAAGCGGAGCATCCACACTAACAAGCCTGTCATTTTGAAATAACGGGCTGGTTATTTTGAAATCTGTACTCCTACTTTCCTTGGGGAATAATGCTTATTTCAAAACTTATTTCAAAATAGCATTAGTGTGGACACTCTGGTGCTGCTAATTTGAAATAACTACTCCCCAGAGTAATTTGAAGTAATTATTCTAAGTCTGAAGTAGGCTCCAATCAGCGTGGATGCTCTATTTTGAAATAATTCGGACTAATTTCAATGCTCCCCCGTAGCGGGGACACGCTATTTCAATTTGCTTATTTCAGGAGTTATTTTGATTTTACTTATATCAAAATAATTTCCTAGCATAGACAGTTAACAAGTTTTTCCTAATATCCAACCTAAACCTCCCTTGGGTGCAATTTAATGACATTACTTCTTGTCCTATCTTAAGAGGTCGAGGAGAATCATTTTTCACCCTCCTCCTTTTAACACCCTGTTAGATACTTGAAAACTTTCATCACATCCCCATGATGGGCTGGATCACAGAAATCCCTGTGCAATTGTCCCCTGGTGAGCTGATCAAACCACACCACCCTATCCTGCTGGACTAGAAGCTCTAGTCTCCCCCAGCTAAGGTACAAGAATGATACAGGCACAAAAATAGAATATACAGATTTAGCAAACTGTAACTTTGAAAACGACATGTTTCATGACTGGTTTTGTTTCAAGTTATGCATCTTCCTATTTATAAGCCAATTTTCAGAAAGCATGGGAGTGCTGTGACAATCTCCTCTTAGTCTTCTCTTTTTTAGATTAAACAAGCCCAGTCGTTTCAATCTTTCCTCACAGGTTATATTTTCTAGACCTTTTATCATTTTTGTTGCTCTTCTCTGGGCTTTCTCCAATTTGTCCACATCTTTCCTGAAATATAGCACCCAGAACTGGACACAATGCTGTAGCTGAGGCTTAATCAGTGCAGAGTAGAGCAGAAGAGTTACTTCTCATTCCTTGCTTACAACACTCTTGCTAATGTATCCCAGAACTTTGTTTGTTTTTGCAACAGTATTACATTGTTGGCTCATATTTAGCTTGTGGTCCAATATGACTCATAGATCCCTTTCTGCAATACTCCTTCCTAGGCAGACATTTCCTATTTTGTAGGTGTGTAATGGATTGTTTCTTCCCAACGGGAGAACTTTGCATTTCTCTTTATTGAATTTCATCCTATTTACTTCAGACCGTTTCTCCAGTTTGTCCAGATCATTTTGAATTTTCATCCTATCCTCCAAAACCCGTGCAACCCCTCCCAGCTTTGTGTCTTTTACAAACTTTACAAGCATACTCTATGCCATTATCTAAATCATTGATGAAAATATTGAAGAGAACCAGTCCCAGAACTGATCCCTGCAGAACCCTACTCATCACACCCTTCCATCTGAAATCTATATATTGACATGGCAAATAAGAACAAAAGGAGTTATGACTAGTTGGTGTTAGCCAAATAGCAATATCCTTAGGGATAGGTGTACTTGATTTGCATAATTTAGTCTCCCTAGAACATCCTTTGCTTTGAACGTACGATATAGGTCTCGTTCTGATTGGCAAAAGCTGCTAAAAAGGAACATGAAAAAATAATCTCACAAAAAGGTTAGGTGAAAAACAAAACAGAGAAGATTTAGTGATGGAGAGTGTCACAAAGAGCATTAATTTGTACGAGTTTAAGGGGCGGGGGGGTGACTTTATTACACAACACAGAGTCCCCTTCAGCTAGAAAACCACATTTTGTTTTTTTTTTAATTTGAAGCACTCTTGGGGAAAAAAACAGGTTTAAATGATAAGCAATGAACATTCCCAGGCTCAGACTGATTCTGCGAGCTCCCAGGCTACTTTGAAAGCTTTGCTCATCTCTAGTAACGCGTTACATGTGCCACTTGCAGAAGAATGACCCAGTGGTTAGGGTGGCAGCAGGCTGACATCTATGACCTGGAATAGACTGTGGGCTCAGTTCACAGGTGGATGAGCCCAGATTCCAGAATTAGGCTCCACTGGGATGGGTACCACAAACTCCCACTTAGTGACTGCTGAACCCTGTAGGCACTTCTGCATGGGCACACCGCAACTCCTCAGCAGGTACATGAACTGAATGGTTCATGAACTGGGGGATGATCGGTGATCCCCACCTAATTAATCTGGTAAGTTTCAGAGGGGTACCTTAAAGATTAACAAATTTGTTTGGGCATACATTTTTGTGGGCTATAGCCCACTTCATCATCAGCTGCTCTCCTACTGCATCAGACCCTGACAGATGAGCCTACACAAAAAGTTGGGGGTGGGGCAGGAAGGGAGGACCCCGCTTATAACCTTTTGCCCAGTGATTCGGCTCTCACCTGGGAGGTGAGGGACCCAGGGTTCAGTCCCACTGCTCTAATCATTCTTTCATTATTTATCCACAGTGGAACAACTTCAACAGAAGAGACGGAGGAAGCTCCATAACAGAATATCCCCAACCCTGTGACGAGGGCCCTCACATGAGAGGTGGCAGATCCTTTTTCAAATTCCTCCTGCCCCTCAGGTCTCATGTATCTCAGGTACATACCCCAACAACTCAGATAGAAGTTAAGAGAGAGCTCATCCTTTCTCCTGCCCCTGGCTTCTTGCACAAACTGTGAAGGTGTCTGATTCCAAGAGAGGTTTGCAGCTGACAGTCCCAAGCAGAGGGAAAGCTTTTCCTGCAGCCTGGATGTAAGCGCTGACCTTGCCTTGCTATTGGCTAATGTACTAGCTTTTGTGATCCCATTCTAAGGTACCTCTCTCTTCCCTCAGCAACTCCAGGCCCAATTTTCTGTGTGAACATAGCCCCCCCGAGCAAGTCACTTAGCCTCTCTGGGCTTCAGTTCCTCATCAGCAAAACGGAGATCATAGTCATTCCCTACCTCAGAGGGTTATTGGGAGGATAAATCCATCCCAGATTGTGAGGCATCACATGCCTGAGATTGCTAGATCACTTTGAGTTGGATGGAGAAGTAGCTGACTAATGGCGCCCGACTGTAGACTGGCTGTGTCTTCTCATGTCACAAATATTACAACTGGCAGATCAGCAGATCTCAGGGGAGGTCTAAGCACATAGGTCCCAATTCTTAGATGCAATAATACCTCACTTCGAAAACAGTCCTATTGACGTCAACCTGAAATCATTTATGGAGTATAGTGAGTATGGGGATCACAATCTGGCACACAGGAAATAAGGGCAAAACTCCATTGATTTCAATGCGATCAGGATTTCAGCCAATTGGTTTAGAAGATCAATAGTTAAACAAATAAGACCAAATCCTGCCATCTGTAACATCTGAGCATTAGCTTCAGTAGGGCAGCAGGGGTGACATGCAAAGGGAAATGTAGGAAATGCTGCATTGTGATTGATATGCTGCATAACAGGGAACTAGTGTAAATCTTTCATCACCAAGGAAATATGCTTTGAATGTTTACTTTGAGTGATAAGCCTTATGGATGCCTTCTGAACCTGTTTGGCCCTATAAAGAGAGAGAGAAAGACCACTAACCAAGAAAGCCAATCATCAGCAATGTAATGAACAGTCAGAAAAGACGTTGCCTACCATTTTTGTTTGCAGTGATAAAAGGCACAACTGGGCAAGGTGGTAAATAGAAGATTTAACTGATGCTAACCAAATCTCTGAAAAAAATTATATTTAAAGCAACTGTGGGCTAGATGCACAGCTGGTTTAATTCAGTGTAGTGCCATTGATTTTGTTGGAGTTATGCCGACTTACACTAGCACAGAATTTGGTCCAAAACTGTTTGAAAGTTACAGAAGCATTAAAATAAAACTTTAAATTGCTACACTTGATAAAGTTTGCACTTTTATTATAAAGAGAAGTTTATAGTAATTAAATGTAGCCATTAGTCCTAATGGACTGTGATTGTCAGTAAGAAATAACTTATTATAACAACACTGTAGATGGCTGCAGTGTCTTATTACTGCTCTGCACTGAAGGAAATGCTGCAAGTTAAAAAATGTTTCCAGATTCCAGTGTAATTGGCAGAAGTTATTCCACCTTCCACATCACATTGATGAATGGCCACCCACTTGGAATATGCAGGTGATTGCCACTGATTTTACTTCCCTTTCTTTGTAGCCTATGAAAAGTTTTGGTTCTGTGTATGCACTGTGGAAATTAAGCAAGTGGTCATCTGTCAGTTACACCAGCACACATCCAGAATAACTCAGCAGAGATCAGCGCAATTGCTTTGCATTTCCTTCAGGGCAGGGGGCCGAATGTGGCTCTGTGTCCACGCAAACCATCATTTCAACAGAAGAAATGTCTATAACTACTCTATAACATGGGGGGAGGCGGCTCTTTCACCGTCAAGATAAGGGCTAGATTGTGGAGCTACCAAGATTCCTAAGTAAGGTGCAGACCCTGGAAAATATTGTGACTCCAGTTCCCTTGCTTTCCTCTTGCTTCATCTGGAAGCTGTGCTAGCCTTACACCAGGCACTGCTTATTTCCCCCTTGGTATCAGCTCAGTTGTGCCAGCTGTCATGTGGCGAATGGAAGGGCAAGGCTCTGTTCACACCCTGCCCTGCCCAACTGCCCAGGAGGATACAAGGCATTTCCATGCAGTGAAATGACCGTGAGCAGACTTCATGGAAACATGAGCTATTCAAACTTTGTTCATCATATATATACTAGCCCAATGTCTGTGACTCTGTAACGCTGAAATGCTGGCTGTTCCCTCTGGGGGGCGCTGTTGCCTCCTGCCGTGGCGCTCGGCTGACTTCTGCGCCGCTCAGCCGGGCCGCCACACGGGAGCAAGCGGTCATTTGGGGTCCGCGCTCCCCATACAGCACCCCATGCTGCATGGGGCGCGGGCCCAACGGCCACTGCGCCGCTTGCTCCTGTCGGCGGCCCGGCTGAGTGGCGCGAAGTCAGCCAGCGCCACGGCGAGGCGGCGAAGGCGGGCGATGCGGCGTGACAGCGGCTCCTGGCCCGTCCCCTGGCTGTGAACGTCACCGCTCTGCCCCCCTTTGCCTCCCGCCATGGCGCTCGGCTCACTTCTGCGCTGGTCAGCTGGGCCGCCGCGGGAGAGCCCAAACAACCGCTTGCTCCACTTGCTCCGCTTGCTCCCCCGCGGCGGCCCGGCTGAGCGGCACAGAAGTCAGCTGAGCACCACGGCGGGAGGCGAAGGGGGGCGGGGCGGTGATGTGTGGCATGACAGCGGCTCCAGGCCTCGCCCCCGGCCGTGAACAGACCCTGGCCGGGGGGAGGAGGGGAAGGGGAAGGTGGAGGACAACTGGGAGGCTGCAGGATCAGTGTTGGGGTGAAGGGAAACGGTGCAGGGGGGCAACTGGAGCTCATAGGCAGATGCTTAGCCGGGCTCCCGCGCAGGAGCAAGCGGCACAAACAGCCGTTTGGGCTCCACGCTCCCCATGAAGGAGGAGGAAGAGAAGAGAAAGAGAGAGTGAGAGGCAGGAGGAGGAGGAGAAGAAGAGAGAATGAGAGGCAGGAGGGGGAGGAGAAGAGAAAGAGAGATGGAGAGAGAGGCAGGAGATGGAGGAGAGCTGAGCGGGAGAGAGGGGGGAGGCAGTAGGAGGAAGGGAGAGAGAGAGAGAGACGGAGCGAGAGACCTGGAGGCTCAGGAGAGAAGACCGAGATAGAAAGGGAATAGGACGTGGAGGAGAGACCTGAAAATCCCGTTTTATGACAGGCTAATTGGCTAGTTCAAAATAATGACCAACTAAGTGTTTTGACACCTGTGACAGCAGTGAAAAATATCACAGCCCTGCAACAGGATCTCTAGCCTTGGTCACAAAAGGAACTAACAAAACTGCAGCACCAGGACACATGATTAACATAGGCTTCTGATTTCTTTTGTAGGATTCTACCCGCAGAAACAGTAAGTGGGACACTACACCACTAGATGGCATTGCTAAGTGAAAATGCCAGGATTTGTTTGGTTTCACGGATATTGTGCTGCATTTGCCTTGTAGTCTGCTACAATACATGTTTCCAACAATAGCATCAAAAACAATGGTGTTTTCTTCTGTAACAAAATGTAGACCTTTTTTTGGGGAAAAAAAAGTTTAAAGCAATGTCTCATGATAGAGAAAGGACTGACTTGTAATTTGGGAACTGGTAGCGTCCTTTTATATAAATAATCAGAGCAGCACTAAAAGCAGTACAATACCTACAGTAATAACATATATATCAGGCTTCTCATCTCCAAAGAGACATCTTACAACATTAATTAATTCACTCCCATGACATTCTTGTGCAGCTGTATTATTTGCACTAGTAGCAATAGGCATACAAATGGGGAAAAAAAGAGACAGACTGCTATGTGACAGGGTCCCAGATCCTCAAAAGTATTTAGGTACCTAATTGACTAGAATGAAACTGAGATTCCTAAAAATCTTTGGGATATGGGCCCCAGGGAGACAAATTCAGAGCTGGGATTAGGACTCCCAATCTTGTGCTCACACCAGTACACCATGAATCTGATGAAGTGGGTCTTTGCCCACGAAAGCTTATGCTCCAATATATCTGTCTATACGGTGCCACAGGACTCCTTGGTGCTTTTGCAGATCCAGACTAACACGGCTACCCCTCTGATACAGTAGACCATAGAATATATGACCAATCAATCAATAATTGATGTACATATAAATTTGCAAGAAGACTAATGTAAAGGAGAGACAAGTATATTGGCTCTCTCTCCTGTACATATGGCCTTTTAAATTTTTTTTCTCCTTGAAAAGTGAATTGTGCTCTGGATTATTATTATTTTGATGGAAATAAATCAACATCTCTAAAGCCATTAATGTTCCATAGTTGTGATTTTTATAAATCATACTTATGTGAACTATTCACTAGCAATCGTTTCTGCAGATAATGTTAGAAACCTCTTCCTGAGTGACTTCCTTTGATCTCTATTGTTGTCTTTTCTCTGAAATGTAAATATATTCCACCAGGAAATATGTCTCTGTATTCAGGCAGGGGACATCTGCTGCTAAGCTACAATACTATCATGACAGCTTTCGTACCTTTCGAAAAACAACTTTGGGATGGTTCCGTAAATGATTATAATGTTGCTTTATTAGTCAAATATGCAACTTCACAGCAAACTATGGATCAGAGCCAAAGCTCAATGAAGTCAAGGAAAAGGCTTCAACGGGCTTCAGCTCAGATCCTAGGTAATATTAACCCATGCCACCAGAAAAGTAGGACACATTTTTAAAAAAACGCTGCTGTATATATATCATGTGGCTAAGTTAATGCTGGCTTGTCCCCATTTATTATGAGCACATCAAACTGGACCTCCACTGTACACTGGCTTCCCAAAGAATACTATGATAAGGTGGGTGCATCACTGGCTGAAAGGCTGTACTCAAAGAGCAGTTACCAATGGCTCACAGTCAAACTGGAAGGCTGTGTCTACACTGGGCCACTTATTCCGGAAAAGCAGCCGCTTTTCCGGAATAAGCTGCGAGCTGTCTACACTGGCCGCTTGCTTTTCCGGAAAAGCAGTGACAATTTACTGTACAAAATCAGCCGCTTTTCTGGAAAAGCTATGCCGCTCCCGCTCGGGCAAAAGTCCTTTTTCCGGAAAAGCTTTTCCGGAAAAGGGCCAGTGTAGACAGCTTTTCGGAAAAGCAGAAGAAACGGAAAAAAGCGCTTTGGATGGCGCGAGACCCCGTAGGAGCCCTGGACTTCCTGGTAGGGAGGCTGCTGGGCGCACGTGGCAGGACCGTGCCGCAGACCCTGCTGCCTGAGCTCTGCCACATGCTCCTGTGCTGCCCAGCCACCCATCTCACCGCACCATGGCAGCTCCAGCCCGTGAGCCCCCTGCACCACCAGCGGAGGAGGCCCCCAGGGGCCGCAAAAGGCGGGCTCCCTCCTGGACCCCTAGGGAGCTGGAGACCCTCCTGGACCTCTGGCAGGAGGAGGAGGGTCTCCATGATACCAGGTCCCGGCGCCGCAATGCGGACATTTTCGGCTGCATGGCCGAGGCTCTGGCCCACCAGGGACACCCTGCCCAGAACACTGACCAAGTCCGGGCAAAGGTGAAGGAGCTCCGGCTGGGGTACATGCGGGCCAGCGAGGGCAGGGGGGCAGGACCAGACACCTGCCCCCACTACGACCGGCTGCATGCGATCCTTGGGCAGCCAGCCCCACAAGGCCCGGACGTGCCCGTGGACACCTGCCAGCGCCCCCCCGTCATCCGAACCACGAGGCGGGGGAGGGAGAGGACAGCAGCGGCGCTTCGGCAGAGGAGGCCAGCGCTGCTACCCAGCAGGCCCCCTCCAGCAGCTCCTCCGAGGCCGGGAAGGATCCACTGGTGAGTCTTTGCAGTTTGCACTCACAGGGCGGAGGGCGGCGGGAGCCAGGCGCCCGGAGGAGGGGAGAGCATGTCACTCAGGCCACGTGAGCTGCACGCTGTGTAGCATTAGGCAGGAAGCAGCACGTGCAACCACGTGCAGCCTGGTGACCGAGTGGCACGTGGCCGCGGCAGGCAGCTGCAGGGCATGCCTGGGACCGTGCTGCTCACACACATTCGGCGGGACCAGGGGGAAGGGTGGATGCCAGCTGGAACCGGCCAGGGCCCCAGGGACTCAGCCCAGAGCCCGCACCTCTGCCAAGGGTGCAGCACGGAGAACGGCACACTGTCCCATGCCTGGCTGTGAGGCACAGCCAGCTGCTGTTAGATGCGCCCGCAGCGTCACAGTCCTGTGACCGTGGCCCCCACCGAGCCCCTCGCCTGCTCCCGGTGCCTTGGCTGGTTCCCGAGGAAGTCCCCACTGTGGCCACACATGTCTCTGGGCTACCGGGCCTTGGAGGGATAGTGGGAGGAGAAGGGCCCCTGAGTTTTGCTGCAAGGATGGGACACCCCCACCCAGTCACTCTTCTGGTTCCGTCCAGGAGAGATCCCATGCGAGGGGATCTGAGAGCCCAGACCGCCTCTGCCAGATGTGCTCCCAGGCACTGTGTGGGGATGCAGCTCGCTCCTGTCAAACACCAGTGATTAGCCCAAAGCTTTTCACAGTCTCCACCGGCAGGGAGTTCCACAGGTGAGCAGCACAAGCACCCTCCCGCCCTCCACGGGGCCAGGATACAGACCGGTGCTTACAATACTGGAGGAGGACCCTACTCCAGGGGCGGTCCTCCTTGCAAACATACAACACGGGGCAGGAGGGAACCGAGTGGGCCCAAGCCACACAACTGTGGGGTCACCTGGGCTCAGGGGTGGAGGGCATGAGGTGTGCGGACAGTGGACGGCCTGCCTGACTGACCCATCCTTTCTTCTCTTCCCTGCAGCGGGACCGAGCACCAGACCCTCCACTCCGGCAGCAGCGGCACCCCAGCTGGCCAACCCCGGGGGCGCAGGCTGCGACAGAGGGACCAGCTTCTTCACCGCCATGTCATCGCCGTGGAGGCCATCCAGGCCTCCATTGCTGAGCGGGTGCAGGGGTACCTGCAGTGGCGGCAGGAGGGCTGGGGTGCTTTCCTGACAGAGTGCCGAGGGATGCGCAACTCCATGGACATCCTTACAGCACACTTTGTGCACGCCATCCATTATGGCATGGCCGTACCCCATGCCCCCGCCATCCCTCCCGTAGCACAGCCCATGCCCCCTCCTATCCCAGCTCCTGCCCCTGCTCCTATCCCAGCTCCTGCCCCTGCTCCTATCCCAGCTCCTGCTCCTGCCCCAGCTCCTGCCCCTGCTCCTGCCCACCTCCCCGTGCAGCCTGCCCGAACGCGGTCTGCCCAGCATGTGCAGGTCCAGCGCCGGAGGAGCGCTCGCAGGGGCCGCCCGTTGCAGTAACTGCCCCCCCTCCCTGTCCCAGTTGAAGGTCTCCCGGCCCCGTCCCAGTTGAAGGTCTCCCCCCATCCCTGTCCCAGTTGAAGGTCTCCCCCCCCCCCTTGTAAATAAAAAGTTTTCTATTTTTCAGTTCATTCTTGTGTTGGTTATTGTGTTACTCTAGTAACTGTAAGAAATGATTTGAGATGCCAATTAGCCACTTAAATTTAACAGGGTTACAAACTGTGGACAACAAATTCTTTACTCTATCACCGGGGGGGGCCCTTTGTAAGTGGTCATTGGTTTGTGGCGCATAAAGAAATACTGAGACTTTTCAGTAAAATGTAAACCACAAACTATATTTACATAGCTAACAAACAAGCAAGAACGGTTAAAAGATGCACACTACAGATTATTAAACATAGTCTAGGCGCAGGGAGGACAATTGGGTAGTGTTGCTGGCCACCTCAATCCTTTGGTCCTTCAGGGCCTCAGGAGAGGAACAGCCAGGAGATCCCTCGACAGAAGATGATGGCGAAGCTGGCCACCTCAATCCTTTGGTCTTTCCGGGCCTCGGGAGAGGAACAGCCAGGAGATCCCTCGAAGACGACTGGAATCAGGTACGCTGACTTGAGCCTTCCGCACGACCCTCGAATCCTCTTCGCTGTTCTTCGGGACAGGCGATGGTGGCCTAAACCCTAGCCTAAACTAAAAGAAAAAGCCCTAACTCGCCCGGCGCACCCGGCGAACAGTCACAATGGCGGCCGATGTGCTTTGACCCGGCGCTTTACAATTGGGGAGGCAAGGGGAGGGGGTGGGAAGGGTAGGGGATCGGAGGGAGTTGTCTGGGGAGACCCAGGCGACCCTACTACATGGCTTGGGCAAACATGTCCACCAGGGCCTCTCTGATGCGCACCGCATCCTGGCGCGCCTGGCGGACGGCAGCTGTTCCCACGTCTGTGCCTCGGCTGCCATCCATGCAGGGAGGAAGGCCTCCCCACTGCGCTCCACAATGTTGTGGAGCACGCAGCGCCTGTGCCAGTACCTCCGTTGCATTCTGCTCACCCAACTCGAGACGGGTGAGCAAACAACGGAAGCGGGCTTTAAAGCGTCCAAAGGCGAGCTCCACTGGGTTTCGGGCCCGGTTGAGGCAGTCGTTGAACCGGGCCCGGTTCTGGTCCGGCTGCCCCGTGTAAGGCCGCATTAGCCAGGGCATCAGGGGGTAGGCTGCGTCCCCGACCACGCAGATGGGCATAGGCACATCCCTGACAGTCAAGTCCCGCCGGGGGAAGCAGGTGCCCGCCTCCAACCTGTGAAACAGTCCAGAGTTCCGGAGGATGCGGGCGTCGTGTGCCCGGCGGACCAGCCCCGTAAATGTCAGGAAGCGGCGGTGGTCCACGAGGGCCTGCAGAACAATGGAGCAGTACCCTTGCGGTTCATGAAATGGGCGCTCGATGCTCGGGGCCGGATGGGGATGTGGGTGGCGTCAGGGCTCCCCACAGTTGGGGAACCGAGGGCAGCGAAGTCGGCCATGGTATCATCCACGTCGCGCAGGCGGATGACTCACGGGAGCAGGGCGTCGTTGATGGCATGGGCGACCTGCAGAAGGGTGCAGAGAAACACAAGGAACACATCACATACGGCAGGGGTGAGTGTGCGCTCCTTGGGCCCCCTTGATTCCCTCTGTCCTCACACACGCGCACACACACACACACACACACACACACACACACACACCAGGGGCCCCCCCCCACAGCCCCCCACCACCACCGGGCCTGTGCAAGGGAGGGACGGCCCAAACCCCTGGGCGACCCAGCCTGGAGTCTTGGCTGTCCCTGGGACTGGAGTGCAGCACCCTCCCCATCCCACTCCCCTGGGACTTACCTCCACGACGATCACTCCGGCGGTTGATCTTCCCACCCGAACTGCTGTGCCACCGGCGGTAGCTGTCCGGTGTGGCCAGCTTCCACAGCGATGGCGACCCTCTTCTTGATGGGGATGGGTGCCCGGCCGGGTGGTGGCTCTCTGCAGCGTGGGGGTGAGCCAGGTGCACAGCTGCAGGAAGGTCCGCTTTCTCATCCGGAAATTCCTGATCCATTGCTGGTCGTCCCATAGTCCGAGGACCAGCCGCTCCCACCAGTCGGTGCTGCTCTCGAAACTCCAGACGGGCCTCACCACGGTGGGGTGCTGATGCCACAGGGTTGCCAGGGCCTCCTGGTGAGGAGTCCAATGCGATCTCTGCCTCCTGGTCCATGAACAGCAGGGCACCGGCCTGCAGCACGAGCTGCAGGCACTTGTACAGCTCAACAGGGGCCCGAGCAGACAAATGGCCACCCACGGCTCCATGGCAGACAGAGCAGGGCAGAAAAACCAAAACTCAGGGAAAAGCAGTTGGGGGCCAAAGGGTGGTGTCCCCAAAACTCAGAGGG
This sequence comes from Rafetus swinhoei, assembly GCA_019425775.1. NCBI lineage: Eukaryota > Metazoa > Chordata > Testudines > Trionychidae > Rafetus > Rafetus swinhoei. The sequence continues at coordinate 14,889,256 of CM033435.1, read as the reverse complement.
CAACCACCGAACCTGCTAAGGGTGCCAGTCCCTGGCAGAGGTCCCAAGGCACGGGCAGGAGACCAACGGCTGTCGGGAGACCCCTTTAAGCACGTGTCTGAGCAGCGCTCTGGCCCGCCCGGAAAGGTCTGGTGGCCTTTGCCCTCTTCAAAATGGCTCCGGGCTTCTGCTTTTCCGGAAAAGCGCGCGCCAATGTGACGCGCTTTTCGGAAAAGCGCATCGTTATAACGGTAACTCCGGGACCAATGTAGGCGCTCCTTTTCCGGAAATACTTAAAACGGAAAACTGTTCCGTTTTAAGCATTTCCGGAAAAAGGTGCCAATGTAGACACAGCCGAAGGGTGTATGTAGTGGAATCCTGCAAGGGTCTCTTCTGGATCCAGTATTATTCAATGTTTTCATTAATGAGTTGGATAATAAAAAGGAGAATATGCTTAGACAAATTGTGGATGACACCAAGAGGGATGGGTTGCAAGCACTTTGGAGGACAGCAGGAGAACTCAAAACAGCCTTGACACTTTGTTCTGAATCCAACCAGATGAAATTGAAAAAAAAAGATAAGTACAAGGTCCTGCACTTTGGAAGAGTAAAATCAAATGCGCAACTACAACATGGGAGATAAGTGCTAGTAATGATGAAAAGGGTGTGGGGGTTATAGTGGATCACAAATTAATATTGGTCAACAATGTGATGAAGATGCAAAATAAAAGGCTAATGTAATAGGCTAATGGAAGAGGATTGTTGTATGGAAGGCATGAGAGGAAACTGTCCTATTCTATTGAGCCCTGTTGTGACTTCAGCTGGAGTATCGTGTCCGGTCCTGGGCACCACACTTTAAGAAAGATGTGGACAATTGGGAGGGAGTCCAGAGGAGAGCAACAAAAAATGATATAAGGTTTAGAAAACCTGACCTATGAGGAAAAGTTAAAAAACTGCGCCTGGTTACTCCTGAGAAAAGAAAGAGATGCGACCTTATAATAGTCTTCAAATATGTTAAGGGCTGTATAAAGAGGACGATCAGATTTTCTCCATCTCCAGTGAAGGCAGGATAAGTAATTGGCTTCATCTGTAGCATCGAGATTCAGGTTAGATATCAGGAAAGACTTTCTAACTGCATGGGTAGTTAAGTTTTGGAATACAGTTTCCAAGGGAGATTGTGGAGGTTTTAAAAGAACAGTTAAGCCCGTGGTTCTCAACAAGGTGTAAGTGTATCCAAGGCGATACACTGAGGTCTTCCTAACCAAAGAGTACATCAATTCATCTAGATATTTACCTCATTTTACAAAAGGCCACATAAAAAGCACTAGTGAAGTCAGTACAAATTCAAATTTCATACTGACTTGTTTACACTGCTCTATATACTATACACTGAAATGTAAGTACAATATTTATATTCCAATTGATTTATTTTATAATTATATAGAGATGAGAAAGTCAGCCATTTTTCAGTAACCATGTGCTGTAACACTTTTGTATTTTTATGTCTGATTTTTAAGCAAAGAGTTTTTCAGTGAGGTATAACTTGGGGCTACAGAAGACCAATCAGACTCCTGAAAGGGTTACAGCAGTCTAGAAATGTTGAGAGACACTGTGTTACACACATGCCTGCAGAGATGGTCTAGCTATGCTGGGTCCTGTCTCAATGCAGGGGGATGGCCTAACGGACCTTTTAAGCTCCCTCCTAGCCCTACATTTCCATGACTGTAATAGGTTGTGTGGCTTGCGAACAGGAACAGCTAACAGGGAGTTTGGAGAGGGAGTTCTCCAGGTAAAAGAGGAGTGAAAATGGGACCCTTGTGGTAAGTGGCTGTCTGGAGTGTGTGTTTGTGTGTGGGGGAGTTATTTTCTGTGTGCTGAGCTTGTGTTTGTCTGTTTGGTTGGTTTGTTTGTTTGTTTGAAGGAGCTTCTAAAAGGTTTGAAATCTAGAAGCCTCTGTTAATTGGCTGAGCCTCAGTCAGGGGGAGGGGCTACCAGAGCTATATAAGCCTGTGACTCAGCAACCAGGGAGCTTGCGAACAGAACAGCTAACAGAGAGTTTGGAGAGGGAGTTCTGCAGGTAAAAGAGGAGTAAAAATGGGACCCTTGTGGTAAGTGGCTGTCTGGAGTGTGTGTTTGTGTGTGGGGGAATTATTTGCTGAGTTTAGAGGGGGAGGTTAGAGGGCACTAGTGACTTCTAACCTTCTTTAAAACATAACTCTTATAATAATCTATATTCCAGAGGTTTAAAAAGAATCCCAGTTTATACTTAAACTCAGCGGCGGATATAGGGCAGGGCGAGCGGGGCGGCTGCCCCGGGCCCTGCGCTTCAATAGGCCCCGTGCCACCGCCAGGATTTTTAGATTAGATCATGTCTCTCACCCACTTCCCTGGGGAGCTGGCCCCCCGCCACGTTTGTGCTAGGTTCAGAGCGAAGCTGAAACGCAGACACAGTCCTCTGGGGTCAGCCGCCTCTTTCTCTCTCGCAACCTCAGGCTCCGCTCCCAAGTTGCCAGTTCAACTCGCAAGAGAGCGCGAGGGGAGCAAGGAATCTCATGTGGAGCGCGAGAGAACGCATCGCCTGCCTGTGGCTCAACACAGCTAGCCCCGGGGCGGATGGCTGCTGGGATGTAGAACGACACCCCCCCCTTGCACACACACACGATCAGGCCACCTGAAGACACCCGAATGCAGGGCCATCACCCCTCCCCAGTTCGCTCTGTCATGCCCCGCCACTGCCCTGCGCGCCACGCCTGTCGGAGAGTGGCGAGCGCTGGAGGGGGTGTTGCAATGTAGCACATCACCGTGGCCGGGAGGCGGGGGGCCAAGGAGCAGCAACGCGCCTATTTTTAAGCAGCCGAAAGCTCCCCAAAGCGCCCATCCCGGCGGTTTTGGGTTACCCGGGTTATAAATACGAGACACCGCCCAGGGGGGAGGGAGCCCCCGGTGCCCGGAGCGGAGCCCCAGGAGATGGGGGGGGGGGGGGCGGCCAGCGGCACTTACCGCAGCGTCTGCGCTCAGCCCTCAGAGCCCCAGCAGCCGGCAGCCAAGTGGCTGCAGCCACGTGGCGCTGACATAGCCCCGGCTAGGGCTGAGCCTGGGGAGCGAGCCCCCCTTGCGGCGGCCCTTTCCCCTCTGCTCCGCCGGGCAAACTTCTCCCAACTCCACGTCTCCCGGCCCTACTTTTCCCCGGAAAAAGGCAGGCGGCCGGTATCCCTCCGCCGTACTCTAACCTCGCCGGGCTAATGGGCAACCTGGAGAGAGGGCTTGTCCTGGGGCAGGCCTGCTGAGACCCCCTATCAGGTTAGCTTTGCTCTAGCAAGGGTTTCCTTCCCTGCTCCAGGGGCGGATGCTTGTCCAAGCCCGCCTAGGATCACAAGATATGAGGGTCAGTACGGCAGCCTGGCTACTCTGTTTCAGCCAAAATTACAATATAATTAAATACAAATGAAAATTTGTAATTATTAATGCAGAATTGTGTTTAAGAATGAATTACAATATAATTAAAATAAAAATTATCCAACTAAATTAAGTTTCTATCAAATGTACCCAATTCACATTTAATATGAAAATAGCCTTCAATCTGCGCATTTGATGCTTTTTTCTATTTTTTCTCCAAAGGGGGGGGGGGCCCAAAATTGTGCTGCCCTGGGCCCTGCAAAACTCTCATCCGCCCCTGCTTAAACTTATTCATTAGAAAAGTGGAGACAGAAGCCCAGCAGCAGAGTGGGGGCTATCCTGTTTATTGCGTCGAGTGTAACATGTATGATTACCTGCCCTGTGGGCGGGTGGCATATGTGTGCACCACGTTGCAAGGAGCTCCTGACCCTCAGAGACCGAGTTCGGGCTTTGGAGGCCAGGGTGGCTGAACTGGAGGAGCTAAGGGAGGTAGAGAGATATGTTGATGAGACTTTCCGGGACACTGTAGTACTGTCCCACCTCCAGTCTGAGAGCCCCAGTGCTCTTAAGGAGGATGAAAGTCTCAAGGAACAGAGCATTCAATGGGAGCAGAGGGAAACCATCCCATAGTTGGGACCCTCCTCCCAGAGGATGTTGCGGTATCCTCTCGCACAGAGGATACCTCTGAGGGGGAGGGAATGCCAGTTAGGAAGAGGCAGGTGTTAGTAGTGGGTGATTCGATCGTTAGAAACATAGATAGTTGGGTTTGTGATGACTGGGAGAACCGTATGGTCACTTGCCTGCCTGGTGCAAAGGTTGCGGATCTCTCGAGGCATCTAGATAGAATTATGTGTAGTGCTGGGGAGGAGCCGGTGGTCGTGGTACATGTAGGTACCAATGACGTAGGGAAGGGTAGGAGAGATGTCCTAGAGGCCAAATTTAGGCTGCTAGGAAAGAGACTGAAATCCAGGACCTCTATGGTGGCATTCTTGGAAATGCTTCCAGTTCCACGCGCAGGGCCAGGTAGGCAGGCAGAGCTTCAGAGTCTCAATGCGTGGATGAGACGATGGTGTAGGGAAGAGGTTTGGATTTATTAGGAACTGGGGACACTTTTGGGAGAGGGGAGCCTATACAGGAAGGATGGGCTCCACCTAAACCAGGGTGGAACCAGACTGCTGGCACTAAACATTAAAAAGGCAGAGCAGTTTTTAAACTAAGAGATGGGGAAAGCCGATTGGTGCGGAGATGCACGTAAATTGGAGGGAGACTTCTCTTAGAGGAGAATCCATTGATAGAGATTCTCTAAGCTGTAGTCAGAAAGAGAGGAGGAGAGAGGGCAAACCATAGGCCAGAGCAGACAAACAACCGCATACAAAGGAATACAATGCATCAGGGAAGGGCAGACAAATAAGCAGTGGCAAATTTTTAAAGTGCTTCTACACAAATGCTAGGAGTCTGACTAATAAAATGGGTGAACTAGAGTACCTAGTATTAAATGAGGAGATTGACAGAATAGGCATCACTGAAACCTGGTGGAATGTGGAAAATCTGTGGGACACAATCATACCGGGATATAAAATATATCGAAAGGATAGAGCAGGCCGGGTGGGTGGCGGAGTGGCACTGTATGTGAAAGATAATGTAGAATCAAATGAAATAAAAATATTAAGTGAATCAACATGTTCAATAGAATCGCTATGGATAGTAATTCCATGCTCCAATAATAAGAAATTAGCAGTAGGGATATATTACCGACCACCTGACCAGGACAGCGATACTGACATTGAAATGCTGAGGGAGATTAGAGAGGTTACCAAAATAAAGAACTCTATAATAATGGGGGATTTTAATTACCCCCATATTGACTGGATACATGTCACCTCAGGAAGAGAAGCGGAGATAAAATTTCTCAATGGCTTAAATGACTGCTTCTTGGAGCAGCTGGTGCAGGAACCCACAAGGGGAGAGGCAATTCTCGATTTAGTCCTGAGTGGAGCGCAGGATCAGGTCCAGGAAATAACCGTTACAGGACCGCTTGGGAATAGTGACCATAATATAATAACATTCAACATTCCTGTGGTGGGAAGAACACCTTAGCAGTCCAGCACCCTGGCATTTAATTTCAAAAAGGGGAATTACACAAAAATGAGGAGGTTAGTTAAACAGAAATTAAAAGGCACAGTGACTAGAGCCAAATCCCTGCAAGCTGTATGGAAACTTTTTAAAGACACCATAATAGAGGCCCAACTTAAATGTATACCCCAAATTAAAAAACACAGCAAGAGACCTAAAAAAGAGTCACCGTGGCTTAACCACCATGTAAAAGAAGCAGTGAGGGACAAAAAGGTATCTTTTAAGAAGTGGAAGTCCAATCCTAGTGAGATAAATAGAAAGGAACATAAACACTGTCAAATCAAGTGTAAAATGTAATAAGAAAAGCAAAAAGATTTTGAGGAACAGCTAGCCAAAACTCAAAAAGAAATAACAAAATGTTTTTTAAGTACATTAGAAGCAGGAAGCCTGCTAAAAAACCTGTGGGTCCCCTAGACGATCGAACTATAAAAGGAGCAATCAAGGACGATAAAGCCATTGCGGAGAAACTAAATGATTTCTTTGCTTCAGTCTTCACGGCTGAGGACGTTGGGGAGATTCCCAAATCTGCACCGTCCTTTGTGGGTGATGAATCTGAGGAACTGTCCCGGATTGAAGTGTCATTAGAGGAGGTTTTGGAACAAATAGAAAAACTTAATGTTAACAAATCTCCGGACCGGATGGCATTCATCCAAGGGTTCTAAAAGAACTCAAATGGGAAATTGCTGAACTATTATCTGTGGTTTGTAACCTATCCCTTAAATCGGCTTCCGTACCTAATGACTGGAAGGTAGCCAACGTGACACCAATATTTAAAAAGGGCTCTAGAGGCGATCCGGGCAATTACAGACCGGTAAGTCTAACTTCAGTAGCGGGCAAATTAGTCGAAACAATAGTAAAGAATAAAATTGTGAAGCATGTAGAAGAACATAATTTGTTGGACAAAAGTCAACATGGTTTCTGTAAAGGGAAATCCGTCTTACTAATCTATTAGAGTTCTTTGAAGGGGTTAACAAACATGCGGACAAGGGGGATCCAGTAGATATAGTATACTTAGATTTTCAGAAAGCCTTTGACAAGGTCCCTCACCAAAGGCTCTTGTGTAAATTACATGGCCATGGGATAAGAGGGAAGGTCCTTTCTTGGATTGAGAACTGGTTAAAAGACAGGAAACAAAGGGTAGGAATAAATGGTAAATTTTCAGAATGGAGAGGTATAACTAGTGGTGTTCCCCAAGGGTCAGTCCTAGGACCAATCCTGTTCAACTTATTCATAAATGATCTGGAGAAAGGGGTAAGCAGTGAGGTGGTAAAGTTTGCAGATGATACCAAACTGTTTAGGATAGTCAAGACAGAAGCAGACTGTGAGGGACTCCAAGAAGATCTCACCAAACTGAGTGATTGGGCAACAAAATGGCAAATGAAATTTAATGTGGATAAGTGTAAAGTAATGCACATCGGGAAAAATAACCCCAACTATACGTACAGTATGATGGGGGCTAATTTGGCTACGACAAATCAGGAAAGGGATCTTGGAGTTATCGTGGACAGTTCTCTGAAAACTTCCATACAGTGTGCAGTGGCGGTCAAAAAGGCAAATAGGATGCTAGGAATTATTAAGAAAGGGATAGAAAATAAGACCCAGAATATCTTACTGCCCCTGTATAAAACTATGGTACGCCCACATCTTGAATACTGTGTACAGATGTGGTCTCCTCACCTCAAAAAAGATATTTTGGCCTTGGAAAGGGTTCAGAAAAGGGCAACTAAAATGATTAGGGGTTTGGAACGGGTCCCATATGAGAAGAGGTTAAAGTGACTGGGACTTTTCAGTTTAGAAAAGAGGAGACTGAGGGGGGATATGATAGAGGTATATAAAATCATGAGGGCGGATAAAGAAAAGTTATTTATTAGTTCCCTAAATAGAAGAACTAGAGGACACCAAATGAAATTAATGGGTAGCAGGTTTAAAACTAATAAAAGAAAGTTCTTCTTCACACAGCGTAGTCAACCTGTGGAACTTCTTGCCAGAGGAGGCTGTGAAGGCTAGGACTATAATAGAGTTTAAAGAGAAGCTAGATAATTTCATGGAGGTTAGGTCCATAAAAGGCTATTAGCCAGGGATAAAATGGTGTCCTTGGCCTCTGTTTGTCAGAGGCTGGAGAGGGATGGCAGGAGACAAATCGCTTGATCACTGTCTTCGGTCCACCCTCTCTAGGGCACCTGGTGCTGGCCACTGTCGGCAGACAGGCTACTGGGCTAGATGGACCTTTGGTCTGACCCAGTACGGCCGTTCTTATGTTTGTTCTTATGGCTGTAGTTACTGAGAGTTCTGCACTTGGCAGCCCAGAGGGTGTATTTTCAAAGTGCTATACGGGGATTAAATACATAACTCATTAATATTCATGGCACTCACATTATGAAATCTCCACATGCCATTCTGAAAACTTACTCCTTGGTGTCCTGTAAAGAAATAAGAGGCTTAGTCTCCCCTTTCTTCTATGCACAGAGCTCCCATTGACATTAATGGTAGCTCCCCCCATATATCCAGGGACGGATAATAAAAAACCTCTTTAGTTCTCCATCAAAGCTGAAAACTTTAAGATCCTTGTAAGTAATTAGTTCCCCTATTAATTTGTTACCAGTTCAGCACCAGAAGTCTCTGGGAACATTCAATTCTAGAATCTATGCCAGTAAATTCAATTCAAAGTACTAAGAAATGTATTGGCCTTTTAAGAGAACCATCAGTTAAATGTTTTCAACATAATCCAGGACATGAAATCACTAGTCAAATAAAAACAATTGCTGGTAGCTTTAGCACAAATATTCTGTGGTGAAGAGCAAGGAATATAACATTTTAGGCCCGTGGCCTGGCTAAACAGCATGGTGGCAGAAGTGGGTTAATATTATAACAATGTTATTTTCAGGGCTACCTTGGTGAGTTTCAAAGAAAATAGGAAGAGTCACCAAGCCTAATCATTTCTATCATTGCAGGCCAGATTGCAATACCTTTATTCACTTTGAAAATGCCTTACCCGATGAGTAATGCCAACAGAGCTACCAATGGAGTAAAGTAACACTCAGTATGAGTAAGAGTTTCAAAGTCTGGCGCCATTTGGGTCAGCCATCATTTCACAGTTTGACAAATAGGCCAACCAAAGATCTCCATCATGACACATTCTGAGGCAAACTTGGCATGAGGGATTAGTCTGTTCTAAAAATTATAACCTATTTTCACAGGTGGTAATTTTACAATGAATAAATCAGGACTATCTTTATTGTCTTGTGTATAGGATTGCTGCTCCTGTTTTGTATTTCTAATCACACTGTATATTAGGCTATGTCTACACAGCAGCATTATTTCGGAACAACTGATGTTATTCTGAAATAACAAAGAGAGGCTGTGTCTACATTGGCACCCTTTTTCGGAAAAGGGATGCTAATGAGACACAGCGCAATTGCAAATCCGCGGGGGATTTAAATATCCCCCGCGGTATTTGCATTTACATGGCTGCCGCTTTTTCCGGCTCGGGAAAGTAGGCATAAGAGAGATCTTGCGGAAAAGGGTTTATTTTCCGCAAGATCCCCTAGACTGGTGCTTTTTGCCGGCAAAGCCCGAGCCGGAAAAAGCGGCAGCCATGTAAATGCAAATACGCGGGGATATTTAAATCCCCGCGATTTGCAATTGCGCTGTGTCTCATTAGCATCCCTTTTCCGAAAAAGGGTGCCAATGTAGACACAGCCAGAGTGTCTACACTGCAAGCCATTATTTCAAAATAATGGCGAGCTGGAGGATTTCTTACTCTGACTCCTGTAACCCTCATTTCACAAGGAGTAAAGGAAGTTGAAGGAAGAGTGTTCTTCTTTCGACTTCTTGCTGTGTAGACAGCGCCAAAAGCCGAACTAAGCTATTTCAACTTCAGCTACACAATTGATGTAGCTAAAGTTGCGTTCTTTAATTCGACTTTTGCCCTGCTGTGTAGACATGCCCTTAGTTTGTTCAATGCCATTGTTTTAAATAATTCTTTGGATTTTGCATGTTAAAGGAATGCATGTCTTGACCTCTGCCAGAGCCTATCATCCTTCCCCATTCTCCACCGCTTCTAGCAGTTAACTGCTTCCCCCGCAACCTAGAAGAGCTATTTTACCACTTGTTATGCACAACATAACCCTCCCTCACTTGCCAGATGTTTTGAAGATTCCATGCACTCTCTGCCAACTGGCAGTGATCCAAAGACATCAATACAAGTTCTACTCTTTCTGCATCCAATGTTCTGGGAAGAAGAGCAAGGGAAACTTCTATCCAGCCACTTTCTTATGACCGCCTGTTTCTTATATCAAAGTAATCATATCAGAGTGCAGGTTCTCCCTGTTGCCCTAAACCAAAGAGTTAACTAGTGTTCATGGCCTGGGATCCCACAATGCATAAGAGTCTGTGGAAACCATTGAAGGACTTCATTGGCCTTCTTCTGAAGCCTGTGTTCTATTGGTGGCTTCCTGCAGCCTGATGCTCACTATCTGTTTGCTAGAGACTAGCCTCTTTCAGGTGCCAGCTCTGGGCTCCTAGTATACCGCTTAGAACCTTCTCAACAGCATTCAAAGATGGAAAATCATCAAGGGTGTAGTAAAGGAAACAGAAGAGTGTTCCGGCTCAGTTATGTGATGTAATATTTTACATATTAAGCAAGGATTATTTCTTAATGCATAATAGTCAACGTGGTGATTTCTTGCTTAACAATACTCTTCCTCTATCATCCTCCTAGCCTTTTCTTTTTTCCTCCCCAAATGATCACAACATTACCATACATATCCTTAAAAGAAAGAATAAGTGGCTAATAGATTCATGTGAACACCCAATATTACTGTCTTTCCTGCTCCATATTTTTTTGGCTTCAATGACATGACAAAGGATGGGGAGACAATTATCTGCTGAGAGAATAGCTGGTATATAGGTTGTTCTTCATTTATTTCTTCACTATAGTGTGCTATGAAAGCATCCTAGCAAGCTCTTTGCACTATTTTTTATCTACCCTAAATTAAATGTATACACTCAAACTAATCTGGGGAAACCATATAATCATTTATTGCATTGCCTTTCTGAAATTAGATCAAAATAGATCTATGAAAAAGTGCATGAGGATAGAGCTTATGAATTTTATTTTATTCACAGGGTCATCCATGTGTGCTGAGCGATGAAAGAGTTGCCAGGATCAGTACACCATTTCACTGAAGAAAATAAATTAGTAAGCAAGAAAGTATGTGTTGCTTGTCAGTATTTAAGTTAAAGCTGCCTGAGGGCAGCCTTTACTTATGCACCTTCCTTGATGGCAGATTTTCATTTGTAACACACCTATTTGAAGCACTGAAGCATAGCACGCTTCTTATTGAATTGATTTTTATCTTGGGTTTAAGATGTTGAAACGGAAAGTATCTTCACCTAGTAGAAATTAGTCTGTAGGTTTCAAGTCCAGTCCCAAGTCCCATATTCACAAAAGCACTTTGGGCACATGCTTAATTTTATGTGTTAACATGAAGTCCAGGCAACTTAAGCATGTGCTTAAGTGCTTTACTGAATCAGATCACACATGAAAAAATGTGGGATTTGATTCCATATGGGTAGATATGAGATCCATCTAACCAAGCAGGTGAAGAGCATCTTCATGCACCAATTCACCAACAAATGAGGAGGACTTTAAATAGGTTTAAAGGGGTCAGAGGGCAAAACCCCAGAGGTAAGTATACAAAGGCAACCTTAACAGAGTACTAGATGTTGGGGGTGGGAGCAGGAGAGGGAAGGAAAACAACAATAGTTTCATCAGAGCCACAAGATAAATCAGAGAGAGAATCTGCTTAAAATCTTACTTGCCCATAAAAGATAATTAGGATAACAAGCAAGGAAGTGTCTCTGGGTAAAGATAAAGGGATTAAAAATTAGGGTTAATGTCATGGTAGAGAGATCTACTATAGATAGGGCCCTAACAAATTCATGCTCCATTTTGGTCAATTTCACAGGCATAGAATTTTAAAAAAGAGTCAATTTCACAGTTTCAGATGTTTAGCTCTGAAATTTCATAGTGTTGTAACCATGGAGTCCTGACTCAAAAGCAGGTTTTCAGGGAATTGTAAAGTTATTCTAAGGGAGTCTTCCCTTTTGTGCAGCTGCTGGTGGGAGTGCAGCCTTCAGAGCTGGGCGGTGTTCTCTATCTATCTCTGTATCCAGTTCTGGTGCATGTATCATTCTTGTATATGAAGTTAGAAAAAATGAAGTGTGAGTCATTACCAGAGTCCTGGAAGCCTACAGACTGGTGATCAATTCAAGGACTTTTAAACAGCCTTGTTTGTCCTGTAAGTCCAAAGGTGGTTGGACTAGAAAGACATGTGACCATACCGCCTGGTGCTGGAATCCATTTTGAACCTGGTATTTTTCCACAGATGAGGGAGGATGTAAAATAAAGGATTCCTGCTCTGGAGAGTCTATTTAAACACTGGGAAGCAATCCCCCTTTTGTCTTCAGCTGGCCTGGGAAACTGCCTGGGACACCCTAAAAAGATACAAAGAACTTTAAAGAGGGCTGGAGACCCAAGTCAAAGTAAAAGAGTTTGTCTCTGACTTGAAGATCATGCCTGAAATAAGAACAGCTCTTTAGGGTAAGAATCTGCATGCAGTAAGTTTCCTACAGTGTGTCTACACACAGCAGTGTTATTTTGGGAATAACTAACATTATTCCAAAATAACAAAGGGCACGTCTACACTACAAGCCTTTATTTTGAAATAATGTTGAGCTGGAGGACTTCTTACTCCGACTCCTGTAACCCTCATTTTATGAAGAGTAAGGGAAGTCGAAGGAAGAGTGTTCTTCCATCAACTTCCTGCTGTGAGGACAGCGCCTAAAGCCGAGTTAAGCTATTTCGACGTAAGCTACTCAACTGACATAGCTGAAGTTGTATAGCTTAATTCGATTTTTGCCCTGCTGTGTAGACGTACCCTTAGGCTGTGTCTACACTGGGCCACTTATTCCGGAAAATCAGCCACTTTTCCGGAATAAGCTGCGAGCTGTCTACACTGGCCCCTTGAATTTCCGGAAAAGCACTGACGATCTACTGTAAGAAATCAGCTGCTTTTCCGGAAAAACTATGCTGTTCCCGTTCGGGCAAAAGTCCTTTTTCCGGAAAACTGTTCTGGAAAAGGGCCAGTGTAGACAGCACAGTAGTGTTTTCCGCAAAAAAGCCCCGATCGCGAAAATGACGATCGGGCTTTTTATGAAAGGCTCTACATTGGCCACAGACGCTTTTCCGGAAAAGCATCCTGCCAATGTAGATGCTCCGAAATACTTATAACGGAAAACTGTTCCGTTTTAAGCATTTCCGGAAATTCATGCCAGTGTAGACGTAGCCCTAGTGAATTAGAATTAGCTAGGTGTTTTCTTTTCATTTTAATTTAGTAACTAACTTTGATCTGTCTGTTTTCACGTGTGCAACCACTTAAATCCGACTGCTTGTACTTCATAAAAACACTTTTGCTTACTATCAGGCCCAGTGTAAATAATGGTTACCTCGCGGGAGGAGGGGATGGGGAGGGGACTGCTGTGCACACCACTCTTTTATTGATAAAGGAAGTTTACCTGATAAACTTTCCCTGTGTAAAACTTTTACACAACGATGGACTTATGGGGGGGGGGGGTTGGTTCCATTTGGGAAGTGCTTTCTTGAGTGCTGTGCCTTAGAACTGCATCCACCCAGAGCTGAAGTGGTTCAGTGTCTGCATCGCTCTGCAGGGGGCAGTAACCTCAAATCTGTGCCTTGTCTGGGGGGGGAAGCAGAGGGTCTGGCACAGCAGAACAGGATGATGAGGCGCCTCAGAGAGCAAGAAGGGGAGTGTCAGTGACATGATCTGCACGCTAGGGAACAATTCCCAGGGGACTTCTGTGATTGCACCCCAGCACAAGAGTATTTTTACACTAAGTTTGCAGGTTGTTACCGCTGAGGAAATTTACCAGTTTAGGAATGGGAGACATACCCAGGGACCAATGTTCTGCATTTCCCTATAGCTCCAGGATTCTGGCTTTGCTCATGTAAAGGCCCATCATATCTCCGGGTATGTCTACACTTGATCCCTATCTCGAGATAGGGATGCAAATGTAGTGTAACGAAATTGCTAATGAAGCACGGGATTTAAATATCCCACGCTTAATTAGCATAATCGCGTCTGGCCACCATTTTGAAATCGTGTTATTGTGAAATAAAAAGCCCGTGTAGCAGCGTTATTTCGAGAGAAAACCCTTCTCTCGAAATAACTGTTATTCCTCATACAATTCCTTCAACACTACAAATAGCTCCTTCAAAAGCCACATGTTACTAAAGCACATTTATGGCCAACTGTAATGGATAGGAGGAATGCTGACCAGCACCCAGTGACTAAGGGGTTAAACTCAGGTAGCTAGAAAGGGTGTTGGCCTGGGAGCCAGGAGAACCAATCGGAACAGAGTACTGGAATTGAATTGTATAAGGTACCTTGACTGTTTTTTGTGTGGGGGAGAATTAAACCAGGAGTTGAGAGACACAGGATGATTTAAACCCAGGCAGGACTACCATGCCTCCAAGGAATTCAGGACATGGAAGTGGACTGAACAAAGAGAAGATTGTGAGTAAGTAAAGGGGAAAAAAGTGAATCTAGTCGTGTTCAGGGTATTTTTCTTTATTTTATGGTTTGAACTGTTCTGTGTGAATCTATGCCCTCCTTCCCCATTTACCACCTAAGCATTGTTCCCAGAGATTTTTTCTATGTTTTAATTTGTTTTCCTTGGTTACTAGATGTTACAGAGCAACTAAGTATGCATTATCAAGTTTATCTTTTGTATTGCAATAAAAATCACTTTTTTTAAGACAATGATTTGATTCTTGTGTCCTGGAAGGTATAGGAGGTCTGTCTGTGTATCTGCATGCCTCAGACTGAGAGGTCAGCCACCAGAGACTGCAGCTTGTTTCTCTTTTCTTTTTTCAAGCTCTTTTAGGGCCAAAGAGCTTTGGGTACCCTTGGAAGTTGGTTCAAATTTTCACCCCTGGTTTTAGGAATAAAATCACTTGATGGTGGCAGCTTGTTTTGTTTGTTGTAGGGTTGCCAGGTGTCCGGTATTCTATCGGACAGTCCAGTTTTTGCACCCTCTGTCCAGTAAAAAAATTCAGAAAATACCAGACATGTGCAATGTCCGGTATATTCTGTTTTTCTGGCTGGGCGCCGAATGGAAGCCTGGCAGGGGCGGGGGGAGTGGCTGGGAGGCGGGGCTGCGATCGGCGCTGGGAGCCTGTGGTAGCATGCAAAAGCTTGGCAGGGGTTGGGGGAGTGGCTGGGACTCCCAGCCACCCCCACCCAGCTTCTGCACGCAACCACAGGCTTCTGCACGCAACCAGAGGGACTCCCAGGCTGGGAGGCGGGGCTGCGATTGGTGCTGGGAGCCTCTGGTTGCATGCAGAAGCCAGGTGGGGGCAGGGGGAGTAGCTGGGAGGCGGGGCGCAATCGGCGCTGGGAGCCCTCAGCTGATTGCATCTGAGAAGGAGTGACACCTTGGGGAGGAGGAGAAGCCCTGTCCCTGCTCCTGAGCGCTGTTAAAGCGCATTGTGGCACCGTAGTCCAGGAGAGAAGCCCGCAGGTGCTTTGTAGTTGTATTTAGGCGCCTTCCATGGGCTCTCAGCCAAAACTGACGGGGGTGGAATGTCTGTTTCTTCCCACTGGGACACCCAAAGACCTGGCTATGGGGGAGTCACCTTCCTACCCATGGTCCCTCTTCCCCCTCGCCCTGTCATTGTGTTGCCTTGGGGTCTGCCTCTCTCACCTCTCTAGTTTGGGTAGCAGGCGGCTGCTTTGCAGAGCAGGCTCTGCTGCCTCCCCCTTTGTTCCCAGCTTGCTGGCTCTTGGTAGCTACACAGGATGTGTGTTTGGTGTGGGTGGTTGTGGTTTTTTTTTTTTTTTTGCTCGACAAAGTTTTAGCTGTGTGTTCGGTATTTTTTGGGAGACTATTTGGCAACCCTATTTCTCAGAGCCAGGGAATCTGTGATTCTGGGGAGTTTTTGTAAGTAGAGCCTGTAGAGGCAAGGATTTTTCTTTTCTTTTTGAGCTCTTTGCAGGCCCCCACCTTCTGCACTCGGAGTGCCCGAGAGGGGAACAGCCCTGACACCAACCCTGGGCCCAAAGCTGATCTAAAACATCAAAGTAAAAGGAGCACAGACATTTTATTTAATAAAGTAACACCAACTGGGACAAGAATGTTGCTATGCATCTATTTGGCCTTTGCCTCCACACCGGGTAACATCCTGGTCCTCCAAGACTTATTCCAGAAATCCCCCCTCTCCACTGAGAGTGAGTAACAATTTCAACTGCAGATTGCATTCAGTTGTGTTTCCACTGAAGCTTACGGAGGATTTTTCCAGCTTTAGCAAAGTAAGAGATGCCAAAGATGTATGTTCTTACAGCATACTTTCAATGCTGCATTCACCAAGGAAGGAGTGAGGTAAGCAGGGCCACAAAGCCTGGGGCAACCCCCGCCAGAGCTCCAGATGTGGGGCCCCAGGGAACCTCCCTCCTAAGGCTCTGCCCCCGCCCTGCTTATGCTTCACCCCTGCTCTGCCTTCACCCCTTCCCGTCCCTGCTCCGCCTCTCCCCCTTCCCCTGAAACAACACAAGCCGGGGAATTACTGGGGTACCTAGCACAGGATGGCAGCGGGGTTGTCCCCTGCACTCACCAGAGTAGCAGGAGTTAGAGCAATGTGGCAGCCTGCTCAGATTTGCCTCAATGCCCTCTCCCAACCTGCTGTGTCCTGCTCCCCCGCAGCAGTGGGAAGTGGAGTGCCAACCTGTGTTCCCTCTAAACTGCGTGGCAGCACAGCTTCAGTGATTAATCAGTCCCGCCCAGTCAGAGGCTCAGGGCTCCCTGCATGGAGCTGACTGGGCAGGGCTGATTAGTCACTTGTGAAGCTGTGCTGCTGCATATAGGGTTACCAGACGGGTTTCAAAAAAATACCGAACCCATCAGAACAGGATGGGGGGACTGGCCGGGAGGGGAGCGGGGGCTGGCTGGGAGGAAGTCGAGGGGAACGGAGCTGACCGGGGGAGAACGGGATGCAGGGGGACAGGCTGGTGGGAAGCAGGGCTGGCCAGGAGGAGGTTGGGGGGAGTGGGGCTGGCCGGGGGGAACTGGCCGGTGGGGAGTGGGGCTGGCCCAGGCGCATGCAGATCCTGGGGTGCTGCCTGTGCCGTGCACGGTCCCGGCGGGGCGCATGGGCAAGTCTGGCCCTGGGGATTCCATCCCGCCCCGGCCCCGCCCCCTCTACTGTGTAGCTGCATACTGCCTAGCTGGTAGACATGCTCACGGAGCGTGAGCGTGTCTATCAGCCAGGCAGTACGCAACTACATACTGATACTCATGATGATAATAAAACTTACTTAATTAGAAAATACCAGACATTTATATGTCCGGTACAGCCTCTCCCCAAGTTATGAACGAGTTACGGACCAAACACTTGGCCGTAACTCGATTTGTTCATAACTCAGACTCCATTGAGTTACATAGCGACCGTGCTGTTCGTAAACGCGGTTCGCGTTCGTAACTCGGGGACCGCCTTTACGACCGCTCCATGGGAGCTTTGGTCGTAAATGCGAATGGTCGTAACTAGACCATTCGCAACTTGGGGACCGGCTGTATTTTCTCAATTTGTTTCCCGGACAGAAAGCTCAAATACCGGACTGTCCAGTTCAAAACCGGACACCTGGCAACCCTAGCTGCGTAGCTTAGAGGGAACACTGGTGCCAGCTCCTTCTCAAGGTAATCCTCCCTGGGCCCTGTGAGTTCCAATCACTAAGGGCACTGTCCTTGGCCGGTAGTAAGCATGATATATACATGTTGCCATGTAGCCACTGTCTTTAACTCTCCGAGAGGGTATTTGCTATGAGAAAAACAAGCCTGCACCAACTACAACCAGGTATCATCTGGGGAGATGCTGTGCTGGGCATGGTTCCCCAGAGCTACAACTTCACTCTTCTTCCTGTCTTTGGTCTCTCCTAAGCAAAGGCTGGCCTTGATGTCAAAATTGCCCAGTGGTTTTGTGATGTGGGCAAGCATCCTCAAGGGATGAGGTTGAAACCAAACTCATCTCTGTGCTAGATACGGGTCCAGGCCTCTCAAGGTGAAAGATCTAAATAGCCACTAAGTTCTAGGATTCCAAAAGCAATCAGATAGATGCATGTCAGCGAAGGGTTTAACAACATGTAAGCAACCCCCCCCTACACACCACTAATTGAAGCTTGGCAGGGCATCATGAAAAATACATTCCTCCCTCAAATGCAATATGAGTAAGTAGCTCATATTCCTGTTCCAGCATATTTATAAAGAAAATATATGAGGGAGACCATGGGGAAATCTTATGAGAGAGACAAGGTGATCAAGGTAATATCTTTTATTGAACCAACTTCTGTTGGTAGAAGGAATAAGCTTTTGAGCATCACAGGGCTCTTCTTCAGCTCTGGGAGAGAAACCAGAAAGCCTGAGCTAAATACAGATTTAGACAGACTGTTAAACATGAGGGGTTAACATTTTGTGGGAGACCACTTACAATGAAATTGGCAGTTGAGGGTTACATTTTTCAGAATAAGGGATTCCACATGTTGTAGGAGGCCACTTAAAACCATGTGTAGTGTTTCTCATATCCTGGGATCAACATGCCTACAACCAGGAGTGGCCCGAGGCCGGCTGCGGCAGCTGGCGCCCCAGGCGGAGCGCGCGATCAGCACCCCCGCCTGCAGGGCCGTCAATGGACTGATGTCGTGACGTCATCATCGGATGCCCAGAGCGGCGGTGCCCTAGGCGGCGGCCGAGTCCGCCTATAGCCACGGGCCACCCCTGCCTACAACCTGGCCCTCCAACAGAGGTGGGCAAGGGGGACAATTGCTCCGGGACCCAGAGACGGACCCAGAGCACCCAGATGCTGCTACTATAGAGCTCAGAGCCCTGGGCCCCTTTGAATTGCTGCCAGAGCGCTACAGTTTGAACGGCTCTGAGGGATGGGAGATGCTGTGGCATGGTCTGGGCGGTGCTAAGGGCTGACTGCCCTCAGCCCTGCCCCTTCCACCCTCAGCCCTGCCCCTTCAAAGGACACAGAGCCACCCCCCACCTTGGCCTGGGGCCCATGGTGGCTGTCGGCTCCTCTGCCTACAACAACAGTGAAATCTTATGAGCAGACTGAGCAGTGTTGCAGAGTTCTAAAGACTATTAGACACTTCTGTGAGATGAAATGAGAACATCCACATTACACTCGCTAGGAGAAAAATTTGAAGTCATAATACTTCATGCTCAGGGCATAAAACAAACACTAACTAACAGAGGCTATGCAACTGTGGGCTGAATACCTTCATCTGAAGCATGTGATACTAGTTACTGACCACTACCTGAGAAATTACTGGAATACACAGTCCACAGACCTGACCCCTTTTAGGCACAATTTGACTTAAGTTTTTTAAATTAACTCAGATCTCAACAACATTTTACTGCAACTAAAAATAATGCTAAAAAGTCTCAGAGATAGCTGTGTTAGTCTGTAACTTTAAAAACAATGAGTAGTCCTGTGGCACCTCAGAGACTAACAAAAATATATATACAGTATATGGTATCATGAACTTTCGTGGACGAAACCCACTTCCTCAGATGAGCTTGAGTGGAGGAAAAAAGGGAAACCTTCAAGCTCATCTGAAGTAGGTTTTGCCCAGGAAAGCTCATGATAGCGTGTGTGTGTGCGTGTCTGTGTCTACACAGCACGCTTATTTCAAAATAACTCATGCTATTTCGAAATAACAGAGTGCACATCTATACAAGAAGCCCGTTATTTTGAAATAATTTTGAAATAATGGGCTTCTTACTCTGACGTCTGTAACTCTCATTTTGCAAGGAGTAAGGGAAGTCGAAGGAAGAGCACTGAAGTTGTGCATCTTAACTCAACTTTAGCCCGCAGCATAGACATACCCTTAGGTGCCACAGGACTACTTGTTAATAATGCTAAAGGCAGTCATGCTGCTAAATCACTATGCACAGTACAGAAAACGTAGACTTTACCAGCATAATTTACAACAAAGTGAATGGGAGTTAGGCATGTTCTTAAGTGCTTTAGGCCCCAAATAAAAAAATGGATGACCCTTGGAAATACAAATTTATTTACACTTTTAACTGCGGTATAAACATAAAATAACATCCCCCATGTATCTAGTACTCAGCCTTTTAAAAAGTGCTGAAAAAACATTCATTAAGCTTCACTATAGTCCTAAACTAGGTGAACAGGAAGCACAAACTTAGAACTAAATATCTATATATTCTCACAAAGTCTCCCTTTAACTTAATGAATTTGAATGGCTAACAATCCTGAATGTTAACTGAGTCTATGCATTTTCAAGTTAAGAGTTGGCAATTAACTGGAGTAATTGGTAAGCTCCAGTGTATATATTATAGTGAATCAATGTAGTTAAAAAAATCCTTCTTCCATTTTATGTAAAAGATACATAATAAGAATCATCATCATAGTCTACTTTTCCATGGAAAGGTCATCTCCCCTTCCCCATTTCCCCCACAACACACACACAGGATTACTGTATTTAGTAATGCTGGGCAGAAAGTCCAACATTTGATTTTTTATACAGTACTTTGCAAACTGCTGAAATATCTCACACTCTTGCCTAATGTCTAACATGGAAGCTAGGAAGAAGCTTTCCCAAGCCTCACTATATTATGTTTTAGACAAGGAGGAACTAAACTGGTACTTCAGTCAAGATATTTAGCACCATGAGTAATAAACAACCAAATTGCAATTACACCATCTGCAAATGTCCTTCTCTAGCACTGAGCACATTCCAAATTGTCATGTGTCCTCACATTCTATGCTAATGACATTTGTATGCATGAATACTTATAATGGAGCCAAAATAATTTTAACAGGGGTCACTGCTATAGCTGATGTTAGTTTATTACGGCTCTCAAAATAAAATTAACTGAATGAACAGTGATGTCTTGCTGCGTAATTCAAATTAAAAGGGGATGGAGGAACATCAAGAAGCAAGGCAGATGTTGCCTGGGACAGCAAAATAGATTTGCACTCAGGTATTAAAGTATTGGATTTGATATTGTACCACATTCATTTATAAAGAAAATGAATAAAAACCACTATATGGATTAGAAATTGGTTAAAAAACCTCCCAGAAATGAGTAAAGGTCCAAATAGTCACTGCTTAGTACGAGGGATGATTAACATTGGTATAAGTAGTCTGG
Source organism: Rafetus swinhoei (assembly GCA_019425775.1). Classification (NCBI taxonomy): domain Eukaryota; kingdom Metazoa; phylum Chordata; order Testudines; family Trionychidae; genus Rafetus; species Rafetus swinhoei. The sequence goes on along the minus strand of CM033435.1, from coordinate 14,868,494 downwards.
TAATGATTATATAATGAGATAGATTGAATTTACTTTATTGTTTCAGATTCACCAGAGACACCCAAACTGGATGAGAAGCAAACACATTTCTAGTGGAAGCTGACCCGGAGGGATTGTAACAGTAGCTTGGATGTATTGAGGTGAAATTCAGTGTTAATAAATGAAAATTCACTCAACTAAGCAGAAGAAATAAAACAGATACAAAATGCTATATGGAAAGCAAAGAACCTAAACAAATAAAACTGGGTTGATGGGAGACAGCAGACTGGTGTAAATAGAAGCTTTCAATACTTACACTCAGCACAATTGGGAATAAATCCAATGCAGTTCTGGGGTATGCATGGAGCATAGGAGATTCCAATCTAGAGCAGCTGTGCCATTCAGTGTTGTGGCCACATGTAGAACATGAACCAGAGGCTCCCATTCAGGACAGTTTTTTAAATGGCGAGTAAATAGAATCTAACAATGGTCTGAGGGTGATGTGAGATGAAAACCCTGAACAGAACCTTGCATCATGAGGAGGCCCACTGTTTTCAGTCTTAGAGGGACTACTTGTGGAATACGGCCTACTGGAAGAAATCATGTACAGATGCAAAAGATACAGGGCACACAGATAGCAGTAGCCACTAGGAAAGGGTCCTGAGAATGAACCAGTGGTCAGTGGAACAAACTGAGCTTAGCAATACCGGTATGGTATTCCTTCCCTTGTCAAAGGTCAGGTGAGAGAAGACAGTAGTGGAAAGGTGTTTTTTGCTGGTTGCCATTTTTGAAAGCTGTTTGCTATCCTGTGTTTTTTAAAAATGCCTCAGAATGTAAGGTAGGAATGTGGGGAGGTTCTGTACCAAAATTTCACTGAATGTGAAAAACAAATGGAAAAGTAATGGAAGCTATGGAGACCAGAATGATTAATTCTGTAGACTATTTTAATTCAGCTGTTATATTAAGATAGCTCTGTGTTGTGTGTGCGTGTAGCTGAAAGTTCTAGCAGAAATGTATTGCCTCTTGGATTAAAAAGGGGATCTCAATGAAGATAATGGTGAAAATGCCTGCCAAGGGAATTATATTGACCACTCTTAGGCCCCAATTCAGCAAAACACTAACAGCATGTTCTTAAGTCTATCCCAACTACAGTAAAACACATAAGCATGTTCTTAGCACTTAAGCTCCACTGAAGTTAAGCACATATTACTTGAATAGGGAGGGATTTAAGACTATGCTTAAGGGCTTTGCTGAATTGAGACCTGTAAGTGGGCTCGCTTTTAGTCCTGGGCCCCTGACTGATGATCGAGCCTATATATATACACTAGTCCGTTGGCCCCTTTAAGATGGTGAGGCCAGAGGGTGGGGCAACGCTCGCACCAGTCCACAGTCAATACAGCCCGGGGGCCCTGGTTCAGGGCAGGGCAGGCAAACAAACAATTCCCGGCACAAGTGGGGAGGAGAAGGAGACTGCCATCCAGTACATGGCGTAGCAGGGGGGATGCAGGCCCTTCCTACTCCACCACATTCTGGCCCAGGGCCCTAGCAGTGGCAGCCACTGGGGTCAGCGGCAAATCCAATCTGAAACATGCCAACACGCATCAAAGGGCTATCAGATCTGTCTGACTATCATCTGCTTCCCCTGAGCCACTTCCGAAGCCCCCCTCCATCTGTACCTGACTCTCAGTCAGTGGCGGGTTCGCAGGGTGTGGGTACTATGCATGTGGGGACAGAAAGTCTCCACCTCTGCCAGATCTTCAGGGCCTAAGCATGAGAGCTCAGCAGAGGCCTCTGCTCCCTCTAGCAGCTGGCCCCTACTGAGCTCTTGGGCTGGGCTTTTATACTTCCTTCCCCGGCCCCAGGCCTCTGAGAACTTAAAGGGGAAGACTCCATCTTGGTCCACCCTGGCTCAGAGAGGGGTTCTTCCTCCTCGGGGTCAGTGAGTGGCCACCCCTGCTCACTACAAGACCTTAATTTTTACAACTTAAGACAGTAGTTTTAACGTTAATAAATATTCTCTTTCTGTCTCTCTCTGGGATAAATCTTGCTGGCCTCTCCCATGGCTCTTTTATGGCTGTGATACCTGTAGTAGGCTTGAACAGTATCTTGCTGTCAAGTGGTCCCACTGACTTCAATGGGAATGCGTGTGGACTAGGATATTATTAAATGTGAGCAAGAATATCACAATCCAACCCTTAATAAGAGACTAACTAAAGGTCAAAGGGAATGTTTTCCTGGGTAGTCCAGAGGTTACAGTCAATTTAGTGACCTCTGTCAAGGACTGCTGTGCCAGTGGTTTGGGACAACAGAACCGGCAACTTCTAACCATATTCTTTCTTTCAATGATTCACAATTGAAAAGGAGGAAACTTTATGCAACACAAACAAACAAAAAACAAACAAACCCCAAAACCTCTCTAGTGTGGCTACAGCAATACATTTGAAAATCAAACAGTCTAAAGTTTGGAAATGCAAAGTCAAACTAGAAGTGCCACCTTAACACTTCTTCCTCTTGATCCCATATTACAACATGATTTCACTTCAACCCAAAATCAGTGTAACAGAGAGTGAAATATTCAGCAATTCAAATTAGTTATAAAACCATATAAGCTGTTTGATGTGGTCTATAAATCCCGAAGTAGCTTAGGTCCTGCCTACATAAAAGGCTGCATCTTATACTCCTGAGGGGATTTGGCATTGCACAACATTTTTGCATGTCCCCCCTCCCCAGAAAAATGCAAAAAAATTGTCTGGGGACACACGCCTCTCCCTGGCAGTGCATCTGTTCTGGTGACCCTGGAGCAGCCTCAGACAGGGGAGGGGATTCCGGTGTGAACGCCTACGTGATCACTGGGGAGAGGATGTTGCTGAGCATATGTGCATGCATGCCAATGTCTGTGTGTGTGTGTGAGAGAGAAAGTGTTCCTTTCTTGAAACTGCAGCTCCCTGGCCTGGAAGGGTAAGGTTTTTATTTTATTTTATTTTTTATTATGCAGGAGGCAAGCTAGAGGCACAAATGAAGCAGCCTCCCTGAGTTAATTGATCCCATTCTTGGAGGCACAAATATAGCAGCATTTCTATGGTTCCTGTTCCCCAAGAGCATAAAATCTGTGAAATGACAGTAAGGGAATCCCTCAGTTAGGAGGATCTGTGCACCTCCTCACTTTTGTCCTGTGGCAAAGTGGCACAGTGGGATTAGTTTACAGTTTAGGATTTATTTTACTTAACCATTAAAAAAAAAGATTGAGGGCAAATTTACCAGTCAATAAAATGTCAGGACAATCAGAACTAAGCACTTTCCAAAGTACTCAGCCAGATCCAAGACAATGATTAGTAAAACTGTGTGGCTTTCAGATGTGAAAGTCTGAGCAATTTAAAATGACATTCTACACCCCCTTTTTTCCCCCTCCCAGTTTGGTGTTCTGTTATGTAATTGAAATGAAAATCCAGGATTATAACTGAAATGCAGGGCATTAGTTACTAAGTGGTTGTAACTTAACCTTCGTGTGTTAAGGAAATGCAGAATAGTTATTGTGACTTTTTTCTGTGTGTTGTTTAAATAAATTACCAAAGTAATTGAAACTTGTGTGATTATATTGCATTATATTTCTAGACAGTGCTTGGTCCTGCCTTGAAGTGAGGGGACTGGACTCGATGACCTCTCAAGATCCCTTCCAGTTCTATGGATTCTATGATTATTTTGACAAATAAAATATGGAGAATTTTGCAGAATATTGACTTTTTATGCAGAATTCTGAATTTTTTGGTGCAGAATCCCTCAGGAGTAATCTTACCAAGACTTATATGGAAGAAAATATACCATAGTTGTTCATGTGTGTGTAATATTGTTGGACGTAGGTCCTTTTGGATTGCAGGTGTAAGTCTGCAGTAGCTCCTGGTTATACTTTTAATTTGATTATTTTTTTAATTTTGGTAAAGATGTCTGCAGCAGTGTTCCCTGCAAGCTGTGCGCTTATGCGGCCAATCAGGAGAGAGTCAAATTCTGCCTACCTAATTAGCAGCTAGGTTTTGTGTTTATACTGGTGGTGCATATGCGCATACCTTGGAGTACATAAAAAATGTATTCCACGTATGGTTGGAAAAAATCCATACATGGATTGAAGAGATTAGAGAAAGGGTGGGCAATAATTTTGATGGGGAAGGGCCACTCCAAGATTTTGGCATGTGGTCAAGGGCCGCACTTTTCTAGGAAGGGAGTGTGGGGTCTGGGATGGAGGCTGGGTGCAAAAGGGAGGGTAGGGCACTGGGGAGCAGGAGATGGTGTGGAGTCAGAGGGAGTGTGGGTGAACGAGGGAGCTGTGACCTGGGGCAGGTATTGGGGTGCAGATTCAGGGTGGGGATATGGTTGCAGTAGAGGATTCTGACCTGGGAGGGGGTGCAGATCTGGGAAGGAGTTGTGATTTGGGGGAAGGGAATGCAGAGAGGGTTTGGGTGGTGACCTGGGGCAGGAGTTGGGTGTGGGAGGGGCGGGAGTGCCAGAGGCAGGCTCTGTCCAGGAGGCACTTACCTAGTTGGCTCCTGGTCATCAGCCCAGCAGGAGCCTAAGGCAGGCTTTCTACTTGCCACTGTTCCAGTCCACAATGCCTGGCTGCTCCCTCCACGTGCCTCTCTGTGCCGTGCGCCAGGGGTGAAGGGGCAAGACTTCACATACTGCCCCCGCCCGCAGCCCAATCATCACAGCTCCCATTGGCCGGTTTCCAGCAGGGGCAGTATGCAAAGTCTTTCCCCACTCCCCACTCAACGATCATACAGTGCCTCAAAGGACCAGTCAGCTGTTTTGAACAGTCTGGAGCTTTGGCAGGCAGATAGCCTGCCTTGGGGTCCCACAGGCCAGATCAAAAGGCTTGGTGGGCCACGTATCTTGCCCACTCCCAGATTAGAAGGAATATTGGTCTGCAGCCAAAATGAGGTGTTTTGGAAAACCATTATCCAAAGAAGTATGTACACTTCCACAGAGATAGACACTGTATACCCATGGTAAAAACCTTGGCTCCACTGAGGCAAATCTCCCAGGGTACGTCTAGACTACAAGCCTCTTTCGAAAGAGAGCGTCTAGACTACAACCAGTGCTTTCTTAGGCAAGCCGCTTTTTTTTTTTTTCGAAAGAGAGCACTCCAGGGCAGTCTGGATGCTCTTTTTTGAAAAAGCATAGTTTGCATTACATAGCGCCTTTTTTCGAAAGAGCACTTTCGAAAAAAGGTGTTCTTCCTCATAAAATGAGGTTTTCCACGGTCGAAAAAACTGCCGTATTCTTTCAATTTACTTTTGAAAGAACGCGACAGCAGTCTAGACGCAGGGGAAGTTTTTTAAAAAAAAAGGCCACTTTTTTCCAAAAAACCCTGTAGTATAGACACACCCCCACTGATTACACTGGAGTTAGGATTTCAGCCCATGAGTTTTTAACATGAGGGTTGCAAACAGGTGTGTCAGCCTTGCAACAACTCTGTCCTTCCCATGTTATGAAAAAGCCTCTACTGAATAAACTGTCAGGCTACGTCTAGACTGGCATGATTTTCCGCAAATGCTTTTAACGGAAAAGTTTTTCCGTTAAAAGTATTTGCGCAAAAGCGCGTCTAGACTGGCACGGAGTTATCATTATAACGATGCGCTTTTGTGCAAAAGCGTGTCTACATTGGCGGTGCGCTTTTGCGCAAAAGCAGAAGCCCGGAACCAGTTTGCAGAGGGCAAAAGGGCACCAGCCCTTTCCGGGGGCAGGGGCTGGTGGCCATTTCAGACACGTGCTTAAAGGGATCTCCCCGGACAGCCATTTCTCTGCGCTCCGTGCTAGAGGGCCCCTTGCAGGGACTGACAGCCATAAGCAGGTTTGGTGGTTGCCCTCTGACTTTGGGACACCGCTGCCTTTGGCCACCTACTTCTTTTGCCAGGGTTCTTTTCCCCTAGCCCTCTGTCTTGTGCCATGGAACCAGGGGTGGCCATGTGCCTGCTCTGGCCCCTGTCGGACATTTTCGAGTGCCTGCAGCTGCTGCTCCAGGTTGGTGCCCTCCTCTTCCTGGACCAGGAGGGGCCCATCGGTTTGGACCTCCTAACCAGTGAGGCCATGGTGTCCCTGTGGCACCCCACCCCAGGGTGCAGAGGCGAGTGTGGAGACTGGACACCAGCACCGACTGAGACCGGCTGGTCCTAGGGCAATGGGACGACCAGCAATGGCTCCGGAACTTCAGCATGCGAGCGGGACGTTCATGGAGCTCTGCGCCTGGCTCACCCCCAGCTCCAGAGAGCCACCACCCGGCTGCGGGCACCCATCCCCGTCAAGAAGAGGGTCGCCATTGCAGTCTGGAAGCTGGCCACCCCGGACAGCTACCGATCGGTGGCACACCAATTCAGGGTGGGCAGATCCACCGTCGGCGCCGTCCTGATGGAGGTAAGTCCCAGGGGGAATGGGGAGTGGGGTGGGGAGGTGCTGCACTCCATGCCCAGGGGCAGCCAAGACTCCACGCTGGGTCACCCAGGGTTCAGGCCGTCCCTCCCTTGCACAGGCCTGCTGGGGGGGTGTGCGAGGGCTGTGGTGTGTGTGTGCGTGAGGACAGAGGGAATCACGGGGAGGGCCAAAGGCGCACACCCACCCCTGCCTTATGTGATGTGTTCCCCTGTGTTTCTCTGCACCCTTCTGCAGGTCGTCCGTGCCATCAACAACGTCCTGCTCCTCGGAGTGATCCGCCTGCGGGACGTGGACGCTACCGTCGCCGGCTTCGCTGCCCTCGGGTTCCCCAACTGCGGGGGAGCACTGGATGCAACCCACATCCCCGTCCGGGCCCCGGAGCATCGAGCAGCCCATTTCATGAACAGAAAGGGGTACTGCTCCATCGTTCTGCAGGCCGTCGTGGACCACCAGGGCCGCTTCCTGGACGTCTACATGGGCTGGTCTGGCAGGGCACACGACGCATCCCGCGCGCAACTCCGGACTGTTTCGCAGGCTGGAGGCGGCACCTACTTCCGGCGGAGTTGACTGTCGGGATGTGCCTATGCCCATCTGGCGCTGCCGGGACGCCGCCTACCCCTGCAGCCCTGGCTAATGCGGCCCTACACGGGCGGCCGGACCAGAACCGGACCGGTTCAACGACCGCCTCAACCGGGCCCGAAATCAGGTGGAGCTCGCGCCGCCGTTTAAAAGCCCGCTTCCGTTGTTTGCTCACCCGCTCGAGATGGGTGAGCGGAATGCAACGGAGGTAGTGGCCGCCTGCTGCATGCTCCACAATATTGTGGAGCGGAGCGGGGAGGCCTTCCTTCCTGCATGGCTGGCAGCAGAGGGCCAGGCCTACGAACAGCCCCACACAGCTGCCAGCCACCAGGCACACCAGGATGGGGTGCGCATCCGGGAGGCCCTCATGGACATGTTCTCACAGGCCCCGGAGTAGGGTCGCCTCAGTTTCCTGGACAACTCCTCCCCTCCTTACCTCCCAATACACAACAACACACTGTTTGGGGAGAGGGGATGTTGTGCAGAATGTTCGTATTGTTATGTGAAATATGTTTGAGCAGTTTAGTTCAGAGCACAGTACTCTTGGTTCTGTTAAGAGTTTGGTCAGGTCAAGCGAAGGCTTGTACCTACCAATTAGGATTAGGTTTAGATTTAGGTTTAGTTAGATTAGCTATTGTCGCCGGTTCAAAGCATTTCGCCGCCAAGTTTGTTCGTCCGGGCGCGTGGCCGTAGCTAGGGTTTTCTTTGAGTTCAGGGTTAGGTGTAGGGATAGTCTAGGCCACCATCATCTGTTTGAGCTGTCCCGAAGAACAGGAAGAGGAGTCAAGGTTCGTGCGAAAGGCTCGAGTCAGCGCACCTGATTCCAGTCATCTTCGAGGGATCTCCTGGCAGTTCCTTTCCTGAGGCCCGGAAGTACCAAAGGATGGAGTTCGCCAGCCACAGCTTCGTCCATCGAGGGATCTCCTGGCAGTTCCTCTCCTGAGGCCCGGAAGGACCAAAGGATGGAGGTCGCCAGCCACAGCTTCGTCCGTTGTGGGGTCTCCTGGCAGTTCCTCTCCTGAGGCCCGGAAGGACCAAAGGATGGAGGTGGCCAGCGTCACCGCAATCGCCCTCCGTGCCTAGACTGTGTTTCATGTATCTTGTGTTGTGTTTACTCTTTTGTAATCTATCCCTTGCTTGACTGGGATTTTATGCATGTCAAATATAGTCCTGTGGTTGAATTTTATCTTCGAGTTGGTATTCATTTATGCATCACAAACTCATAACCCTTCAAAATTATTTCCTTTTTTTAGAAAACCTGTGATAGATATGGAATTTGGAGTCCGCATTTGTCATCTTCATGATTTTATTAGGTTGATTGGCATTCTAAATTAATTATTCACGTTACCTTGCATAACAGGGAGGAGACCTTGAACTGGGAGGGGGAGGGGAGCTACTCCTGGCAGGGGTGGCCCCTGCGACCGCTCCTGCGGGGGTGGACCTGGACATGGGGGGTGGACCGCATTGGGGCAGGCTGAACGGGGAGGTGGGCAGGAGGGGCAGGAGCAGGGGCAGGAGCGGGAGGGGCAGGAGCAGGAACAGGAGCAGCCATTGGAGGAGGGGAGGGGCAGGAGGGGCGGGGCACTGCTAGGGGAGGGATGGCAGGGGCATGGGGCGCGGCCATGCCATAATGGATGGCATGGGCAATCTGTGCGGAGAGGCTGGCAATGGAGTTTGCCATCACCGCACAGTGTCCCTGGAAGGTGGCCCAGGCCCCCTGGCACCACTGCAGGTCCGCCTCTGTGCGCCTCTGGATGGCAGCCTCTACCCGCTCGACGGCCTGCACGTGGCGCCGCAGGAGCTGGTCCCGGTGTCAGACGCGCTGCCTCCGTGGTTGGGCGGCTGGGGTGCTGCTGCCGGACTGGAGGGTCCCCGCCTCCTGGTTGGTCCCGCTGCAGGAACAGAAGAAAGGATGGGTCAGTCAGGCAGCCCGGCCACTGTCCCCACACCTCATGCCTTCCACCCCACCCCTGAGCCCAGGTGACACCACAGGGGTGGTGTGGCTTGGGCCCCCTCGGTTCCTCCCCTTCCCCCAACCCCCGTGTTGTATGTTTGCATAGAGGCCCGCCCCTGGAGTAGGGTCCTCCTTCATGTATTGGAACCCCCGGTCTGTGTCCTGGCCCCGTGGAGGGCGGGAGGGAGGGCGCTTGTGTTGCGTTAACCTGTGGAACTCCCTGCCGGTGGAGGCTGTGAGGCTTTGGGCTAATCAATGGTATTTGACAGGGAAAGCGAGATAAATCCCCACACAGTGCCTGGGAGCACGTCTGGCAGACGTGGTCTGGGCTCTCAGATCCCCATCACGTGGGCTATCTCCTGGACGGAACCAGGAGAGCGACTGGGGAGTGTCCCATCCTTGCAGCAAAACTCAGGCGGCCCTAGGGGCGGCCCGAGCGCTCCCCTTCTCCTCCCACTATCCTCACACACGTAGCCCAGGGACATGTGTGGCCGCAGTGGGACTTCCTCGGGAGCCAGCCAAGGCACCGGGAGCAGGCGAGGGGCTCAGTGGGGGCCACGCTCACAGGGCTGTGACGCTGCGGTTTACCCAGGAGCAGCTGGCTGTGCCTCACAGCCAGGCATGGGACAGTGTGCCGTTCTCCGTGCTGCACCCTTGCGGCGGTGCGGGCTCTGGGCTGAGTCCCTGGGGCCCTGGCTGGTTCCAGCCGGCATCCACCCTTCCCTCTGGTCCCACTGAATGTGTGTGAGCAGCACGGTCCCAGGCGTGCCCTGCAGCTACCTGCCGCGGCCATGTGCCGCTCGGTCACCAGGCTGCACGTGGTTGGACGGGCTGCTTGCTGCCTAATGCTACACAGCGTGCAGCACACGTGGCCTGAGTGACATGCTCTCCCCCTTCCCCCTCCGGGCGTCTGGCTCCCCCCTACGGCCCCCGCCCTTGTGAGTGCAAAGTGCAAGACTCACCGGTGGATCCTTCCCCGGCCTCGGAGGGTGCACGGGAGACGTCAGGGCTGCTGGAGGGGGCCTGCTGGGTGGCAATGCTGGCCTCATCCTCAGATGCGCTGCTGTCTCCTTCCCCCACCTCGGTGGTCCTGGTGATGGGGGGGCGCACGCTGCTGTCCATGGCCACGTCTGGGGCTTGCGGGGCTGGCTGGCCAAGGATGGCGTGGAGCCGGTCGTTATGGGGGCAGGTGTCTGGTCCTGCCTCCTGGCCCTCGCTGGCCTGCACGTAGCCCAGGCGCAGCTCCTTGACTTTTGCCCGGACTTGTTCGAGGGTCCGGGCGGGATGGCCTTGCTGGGCGAGCGCCAGGGCCATGCGGGTGAAGATGTCGGCGTTGCGGCGCCGCGAGTGGGTCTCGTGGAGGCCCTCCTCCTCCTGCCACAAGTCCAGGAGGGTCTCCAGCTCCCCCGACGACCACGATGGGGCCCTTCTTTTCCGGCCCCTGGGGGCCTCCTGCGCTGGGGGTGCGGGTGGCTGAGCGCCTGGAGCTGCCATGCTGGGCTGCAAGGTGGCTGCTGGGCACAGCAGGGGCACCGTGGCAGACCTCAGGCCAGAGGTCTGAGGCACGCCCTGCCACGTGCGCTCAGCAGCCTCGCGGTGCTTTAAGAGCTTGGGTTACCAGGAAGTCCAGGGCTCCTACGGGGTCTCCCGGCGTCCAAACCGCTTTTTTCCGTGTAGCCTGCTTTTGCGCAAAAGTCTTAGCTAGCTGTCTACACTGGCCCTTTGCGCAACAGTTTTGCGCAAAAGGGACTTTTGCCCGAATGGGAGCGTCAAAGCTTTTCTGCAAAAAGCACTGATTTCGTACATGGGAACGTCAGTGCTTTTGCGGAAAATCAAGCGGCCAGTGTAGACAGCTGGCAAGTTTTTGCGCAAAAGCGGCTGATTTTGCGCAAAAACTGGCCAGTCTAGACACAGCCTCACAGTATAGCTAAAGTTGAGAACTAATATCCTCTAAACTATTTCTTTACTAGTGAATAACGTCAAATTGCCTTGCTAAAAGAGCTATTAGGCCTTTCCTAAAGGTTTTCCTTCTGTTGTTTCACCTGACTGGATTAATACTTTTTCCACTCATTGGTATGACGAAATTTCAAACAGAATATAAAATTAAATGTAAAAGTATGTTCCAGCAAATGGTAAAAACACACAAATCCATCAACAAAAAGAGTTTCTTGTCAAAAATGTAACACATAGAGTACACATGAAAGAGCCAATATGTGGGTTTTTTCATGTTTGAAAAATTACAATAATCCTTTTAGTGATTTTTTTAAATGTGTGGAGTACATTAGGCTGGATTAATGGATGGTGTTTATCATTCTTTGTATTGTGGTTTAGGAAATATTCTGGCAATGCTGGTTTTCTACAAATGGACTTAAAATTAATCAGGATCTATTTATGAAAAGGCTTAAACCATTATTAATACTCTGTAAATACTGATCCTCTTAGAGCTGACCCCAAGTGTCTACCATCTGCTGAACTGTTGTAATCACATTTCTAAAGAGCATGGTCATACTTAATGATTCTTCTAAGGAAAGAGCATCCTTAACTATATCAGCAATGTTTTAAATTCCACTTGCGTAATGCAATAATTTCCTATTGTCCTTTGTTAAGGAAAAAACATATGATGGTGAGTAAAAGCTAATGAAGCAATATAAGACTTTTTTACAATGGTGCATGGGCTATGAAGGAATTGTTCTCTTTTACGTACCAACACTGACTAAAAGCATTAAAATTGAAAGCAAACATTTACATTTTCTTTAGTAAAGCATGTTTGATGCTACAGGTTGAACCTCTCTAATCCAGCATCCTCAGTACCTGACCGGTGCTGAACCAGAGAATTTGCCGAACCATGGGAGGTCAATATTGTCTAGCCGCATTACCAACATTTCCACTGCTTACTGGGCTCTTAGAAGACATTTAGGGGTAAATTAGAGCTAAATAACAGCACAGAACACTGAGAGCCAGGAGTGGTGGCTGTAAACAAACTTTACAGCTCTGCGGGAAACTTGGCCACATCTATGATAAGTGGACATCTGGCTAACTAAAATCATGCCGGACCACAGATGTTGCTGGACAAGAGAGTGCCAGACTAGAGAGGTTCAACACGTGTTATGCTTGCACAAGATATTAATTAACTGCTTCAGTAATTTCAAGAGTGTAATGCACATGAATTATATTGCAGTTTTAGCAAAGACAGTCAAATCAAATCTATAAATGCACCACACACATTTAACCTGAGATACTCTGCAAAATCCTTTCTAAGCCTGACAACACTGATCCTGTAAATAAACATGGCAAAAGGTGCCAGCTTGCAAATAATTAACGGCCCATACCGTATGAGTGGAAACCCAGGGACACTTTGTCCTGTGTCCAGTTTATTTATATATAAAGGACAGAAAATGCTATCAGTTTCCATTTTACGGAATTTCCTTCTACTCCTTTCTTCAGGAATTGCTCCCAGACTTCGTCTCTGTTAAAATGGCAGGTGTTTGCACATAGTACTCACCAGTGTGTAGGATATGCACCAGAGGTGACAGCAGCCATCTACATGAAGTCCTTTAATAGTACGTAAACACTGCCTCCTCAGTCTGCCCCCTTCTTCAACTGACCCCTTCCTATTTTAATGGAGAAGCTGTGAAGGGGCTTCTGGAGGGAAGGTTAAGAGGTGGAAAAGAAATGGAGGATGAAATGCTATGTCCTTTCTGTGCCCCTCTGTCTCCAGACATTCACAAGAGCTGTGTTCCCATTACCTTTCAAAATGAAAAGGACCTACTGGCCCATAGCCATTCTACAAGCAATCAAATAACTTTGCTTAAACTAATTATTTAAACTTCCCCTTTCCTCCTAAGCATTCTTTTAGTTGAGCTCTTGGTAGGAAAATCAACAGTCCTTGTAGGCAGAGTTTCACAAATCAACAGTGACTATAAAATACAAAAAATATTCTGGAGCATCTCTCAAATATTTTCCCATGAAATGAGTGGCACATGTATATGTGGTACATGGTTACATGAGACAGTAGAAGGGTTTTATCTGCGTAAGATGCATAACTCACTCCTGGCTTCACACGCAGGGCCAAATCCAGCAGATTTCAATGCTTTATATCAGCTAAGGGTCCAGCCATGTTGAGTAACCCTGGATCAAAGCTATTCACATTTTATTGCCTATCAGAGCATCATAGGATTGCCAATCTGGTAATATTTTAAAACCAGACACTCCAGAAGCAGTTCTGGAACCTCCCCTGTTCTACTTCTTCCTGCAAGGTCTGCCACTACCTCACCTCTTCGCTTAAGGCTCTATCCCACCCCTCGACTCTGTTCTTCCCACCCCCATTCTCACTGCTTTCCCCTTCTAGTCTCCCTGCCCAGGTCAGGAGGGACTCACCTGCACAGCTATCACTGGGAGCTGCAGCTGCCCAATGAAGTTACAGGTTGAACCTCTCTAATCCGGCACCGTTGGGACCTGACTGGTTCCGAACAAGAGAATTTTCTGGACTACGGGAGGTCCATACTGTCTAGCAGCATGACCAACACTTCCACTGGTTACTGGGCTGTTAGAGGACATTTAGGGGTAAATTAGAGCTAAACAACAGCACAGAACACTCAGAGCCAGGAGTGGTAGCTGTCAACAAACTTTATGGGACCCTGGGAAACTTGGCCAAACCCATGAAAAGTGGATATCCAGCTAACTAAAATCATTCTGGATGACAGATGTTTCTGGATGAGAAAGTTCTGGATTAGAGAGGTTCAACCTGTTGAGTGCAGCCCCAGCTGAGTAGGGACTGGCACAAGTAATGAACTGGTGCCTCCCCACCATCCCAGACATTGGATGTCTGGTCAATAGATCTGACAGGACACTGTCAGGTTCCCTTTTCAGCTGGACTTTCTGGTAAAAAACCAGGCACCTGGCCATCCTACACTATCATGGTGACTGACTGACGACATGAACAAACAGACAGGCCCAGTTGTTTTTCTCCCTGTAAATCATTTCCACCCTCATCTGTTCTTCGCTCTTTGAGTGCAGAAGTAATGTTACCCTACTTTGGACTTGGCATTAGCTCACAGAGAGCCTTGTTACATTGAATGATTTGAACTCTTCCAATGTTCCAATTCAGCTTTTTTGTTCTGCTTACAATCTTCAGAAACTGTTTTTTTCTGCAGAACTTGGCTAACAGTTTATTCTTTTTATATGTGATGAAGGAGAACAAAGTCAGCTGTGTATCTTTCTTCCTCCTGTCCCCAGTTCACTTCTTTCATTGTTATTAGGAGACCAGATATTGTTTATATTATTATGGGATATAGTCCAGCAGTAATTAGCCCTCTGTAGTAGATTTCCATCTAAAGTTTGCAAATAAAAAAAGCATTTCATTTTTATAAGCTGAAAATATTTTTGGGAAGTAGATTAGGCATAGTTTTATTCAACGCTGTCTCATAAATAGCCCTTATGTTGTGTGAGGTACTCCCAGTGATATCCATGAGATTTCTACTCATGGAATAAAAAGAGACAGATACTTCTAGCTACCTCTAAATCAACCCAGCAATTGCTCCTGATTTAATATCTGTTTTTATTTCCTCAAATGTTAGTAGAAATTACTTTTCTCCTCATATTTTAAAAAAATCCAAAGAGACTGAATGACTCAAACAATTGGTAATAAGAGACGGAGTTTTTCAGATCTAGGTCATGGGGTCAAATCTATCAACAGCTGGCACTGAGTGAAAATGGTTCTCATGTGATGGCTGTATAATGGCCTTATGTGAAATGAGTTTGTGCTGTCACAACTCTGCAAAGCTTGCTAAATCTGCCTCACACTCGCTTTGACAAAATAATTTGTGGAGTCTGGATGGCTTGATTTCAGTGTTCAAATGGACCTAAACATTCCAAGCAAAACTGCCAAATGTCCAAGTTTCACTGGTGTTGCCTGAAAGTTATGAGTTTTGTAGTTGGCAGCTGTGTCACTGCATGGATCCACAGACCACTCATTCGTGAAGGCAGGGGATGCATTAGCTGTGTGACATGGAAATGCAGCCTGAAGACAACAGCAATAGCTTAGAGCCTTAGGCTATGTCTACACAGTGGAGCTATTTTGGGATACCTCTGGTATCCCAAAATAGCTATTCCGCGTCTTAAGAGCAAACCAGTTATACTGAAATATAACAGGCTCACTATTCTGACATCCCTGTAAACCTCATTGCACGAGGGATAAGGGACATTTTGGAATAGCGCCTTATTTTGAAATAACTTCGAAAGAAGCTACACAATTTGTGAGGTAAAGGTGCTGTGTAGATGCACCCTTAGAGAAGATCCCTTAGAACTCTGCAACCCAAAGATTAGGTGGAGAGGGAATTCCCTACAACAGAGACAATATATTCCATTTATCTGGCTGTCTATCTGATTCTCCTCGCAAATAGATTAGAGTGGACAAACAATCTTGTTAACCTAAATTCTTCTTTGCAATGGAGGTTTTATTTTTTTAAAGAGGAACTCACCGGAATTCAATCAGTTAGGAAAGAAGTTTGAGGAGGACATAACTGTAGCACAGCCTTTTGAAACACTACCAGCAAGCTGCCATTTTGCTATTACTTGAACTGATTACTTCAACAAATGACTAGAATAGTCTGTATTTCCCAGGTTACTTCCAGAGCAGTAATCAACCCCTAGGAAATCCAAATGAACCAATCACTAACAATGGACATATCCATGGAACCTGCTGAATTTTCATTAGTTACAGACATTCTTCCACCTATTATCAAATCAGTGGAGGAAAATACTGGTTTAAAGAAGTTTGGAAACATTTCGCAAACTGCTAACCTAGAAGGAGAGCAGTGGCAGTAATTTACCATCAATTTCTTACAAAATTACCAAAGAACCCAAAATGCAACAACCCAGATTCTCCCAGAGAAGTGCCAAATGTGGAACATATGCACACAAAGTTAAAGGTATTGCTCAAAAGACTTAGGGTGACAGAAAAGTACAATAATATGCAAGACATAAGAACATAAGAATGGCCATACTGGGTCAGACCAACAGTCCATCTAGCCCATTATCCTGTCTGTCGACAGTGGCCAATGCCCCAAAGCAAAGGAACACAACAGATAATCCTCACGTGATCCCTCTCCTGTCACCCATATCCAGACAAACAGAGGCTAGCGACACCATTCCTACCCATAGTGGCTAATAGCCATTGATGGACCTAACCTCCATAAATCTATCTAGCTCTTTTTTGAACCCTGTTAAAGTCCTAGCCTTCACCACATCCTCTGGCAAGGAGTTCCAGAGGTTGACTGTGCGCTGAGTGAAGAAAAACTTCCTTTTGTTGGTTTTAAACCTGCTGCCTATTAATTTCATTTGGTGACCCCTAGTTCTTCTATTGTGGGAATAAGTAAATAACTTTTCCTTATTTGCTTTAGCTACATCTAGACTGCAAGCCTCTTTCGAAAGAGGCTTTTTCGAAAGATACTTTCAAAAAAGCCTCTTTTGAAAAAGAGCATCTAGAGTACAACCAGTACTTTCGAAAAAGCAAGCCACTTTTTCGAAAGAGAGCACCCAGGCAGTCTGGATGCTCTCTTTCGAAAAAGCACAGTTTGCATTATATAGCGCCTTTTTTTGAAAGAGCACTTTTGAAAAAAGGCATTATTCCTTGTAAAATGAGGTTTTCCACGGTCAGAAAAACTGCTGCGCTCTTTTGATTTACTTTCGAAAGAACGTGGTAGCAGTCTAGACACAGGGGAAGTTTTTTTCGAAAAAAGGCCACTTTTTTCGAAAAAATCCTGTAGTCTAGACACGCCCTTTGTGGAGTCATTGTGGATAGTTCTCTGAAAACATCCACTCAGTGTGCAGTGGCAATCAAAAAAATAGAATGTTAGGAATCATTAAAAAAGGGATAGAGAGTAAGACAGAAAATATTTTATTGCCTCTATATAAAACCATGGTACGCCCACATCTTGAATACTGAGTACAGATGTGGTCACCTTATCTCAGACAGTTTGACAGAAGAAAAAATTAAATAGCATACAGATGTAATATACAATATATCAGTATATATAATATATTGATTATACGTTACATTGCTTTTCATTTGTTAAACTTGCATTCATTTTAAAAAATAAATTTAGGATCCACTTCATTTTTTGGAACAAGAACATATAAATAGCACATAGAACATATAAGTTAGTAGATGAGAAAATACAAAAAGCCTTTCATTTATTCATTGGGAGCAGAGGATCCCAATTTCCTTAGCTGGACTGGAAAATGATGTCTGTTTATCACCTACACATTTTTTCTAATGAAATTAAAATATACCACGTCACTACGGATTTGAAGAGCACTCTGAGATTACATTTTGTGACAAAAACTGTGAGTGCCTATGATTTTTGATTGATTCCCTCTGTATTCATGATGTGTTTGCTGATGAATTATAATGTTTATAATATTATAAAGAAATAGTAATGTTTCAATATCTGGGATACAAATTTATACCAGGGAAAACTAACTCACTTTGGGGGAAAAAGATGAATTCCATTTGTAAATTATGACCAATAGGCTGCAATACACATTTAGGCTCTGTATGCTGCCCCCAATCCATAGCAAAATTCCGTCTGAAGGGAATAAATTTTAGGCTATTACCTTTGCAGTACTGTACTCAGGCCACTGCCAAGGTGTAGAGGGGAAGGGGACAAAGGGGACACTTGCCCTGGGGTCTGGAGGTGGCTGGAGCCCCTGGCCCCTTTCAGTTGCTGCCGGAGTGCTGCACCGTATGCTCCATGCAGCCCTGAGGGCTAGGAAAAAGGGGCGGCGTTTCAGCTCTGTGCTTTGGGCAGTGCTGAGGGCTGGCTGCCCCAGCTCCACCCCTTCTGCCCAAGGCCTTGCCCCTTCCAGGGCACAGAGCCGAGCCCCACACGTGCACCTTGCTCAGGGGCCTGCAGAAGTTGTTGCCCCCCCCCAATTGTACTGTTCCACTAACCATCAATGGGTGACAAAATACACCTCTTGCAGGACAATCCTATTTCTGACTTCTGTTTCTGTCTTCTCTATGCTCCTATCTCTGTTGCTCTTACATTATACTTACCATGATGTACAGCATCAACTATTCTGCATACCAGTCTTCAAATTGCCAAAATACTTTTCTAATGTGATTTCTACAGCCAACCCTGAGGCAGCAGGCAGCGGCAGTAGGAGCCAGGCAGCAGCGAGAGTGTATGGGAAGCATCTGAAGCCAATGAGCAGACAGTCATAAGGGAAGGAATCCAAACGGAGCTGCAAGAGGGAGCAGGGCTGAGTGATCAAGAGCATGGGGGCTGAGGAGAGCTGGAGAGGGCACTGGGCCAGGCTGGGGAGGAGTGGAGGGAACAGGAGGACAGAAGAATGAGCAAGGTTGGGGGAAGGAATCTGGGGCTTGGAGGTGCCCCCCCCCACACTTTAAATGGCACTTCTCAGTCCTATCTGACAGCTCCTAGCAGGCAAAAGTAGTTTGCTTAGGGTAGCCAGGTACCTGGTTTTCAAAAGGAAAGTCCAGTTGAAAAGGGGACCTGACAGTGTCCTATCAGCTCTATGACCGGATACCCAAAGTCCAGTTATTTCAGGTGGGGGAAGCAGGGAGGTGACAGGCCATTAACCAGGTCAGCCCTTACTCAGATGGGGCCATTTGCGTTAAGCATCTCCCTGCCCTAGCTCCACAAGCGAGTCCCTCTCTCTCTGGAAAGAAAGGGAGGGGGAGAGGGGAATAAATGTGAATGATGGGGGGAGAAGGGAAGAGGGGGTAGAGGTTCTTGCACTCCTGCTGTCCAGTGTCCAGTTTTATGGTGAGAGTTAGGGCCATCAAATTTGGTATGCAGTTTCCTCCTCTCCTAACTTAAAGCAAGGCCAGGGTTTGGCTGTGCTGAGACAACCGGAAGACCTGGGAAAAAGACAGTTTTTCATAATATGCAAAGGAAGGGGCTGCTGTTGTGAGGGACGCGATATAAGAATGGACACTAGGGGCAGGCACACCACCAAGGGAGTGGCCAGCAGGGCTGGAGCTCTGCCATCTTACTTGCCAGCACACCTGGTAAGTATCCCCTTTTGCCCCCTGGTCCTTGGCTGCAGCGCCAGAGACAGGGGAGAGAACAGGCCCCTAGTGGCTGGGGAGTGACTGAGAGATGGGGAGCGAGGGGAGGGAAGGGGGAAGAGAACAGGTCCCTAGTGGGCTGTGGGGGTGGGGGGAGAAAAAACAGGCCACAGGTAGGCTGTGGGGATGGCCTGGGGAAAAAAAGGAACAAGCCCTAGGCTAGGGATGTTCGGGTATGTCTACACTAGCCCCCTAGTTCGAACTAGGGAGGCTAATGTGGGCATTCGAACTTGCAAATGAAGCCCGGGATTTAAATATCCCGGGCTTTATTTGCATGTTCCCGTCCGGTCGCCATTTTTAAATGCCACTAGTCCGGACTAACTGCCCGCAGCTACACACGTCAGTGAACGGCAATTCAAACTAAGTCCTTAGTTCTAATTACCTGTTACACCTCATTCCAAGAGGAGTAACGGGTCATTCGAACTAAGGACTTAGTTCGAATACCGTTTAACTGCAGCGATGTAGCCACGGGCAGTTAGTCGGACTAGTGGCATTTAAAAATGGCGACGACAGCTGCAAATAAAGCCTGGGATATTTAAATCCCAAGCTTCATTGCAAGTTCGAATGCCTACATTAGCCTCCCTAGTTCGAACTAGGGGGCTACTATAGACATACCCTTAGCGAGTAGCCGACTACTCAACTACCAGATAAGCATAAGCTTATCGAGTAGTTGAGTGGAGTACTTGACTGCTCTCTTTCCCACCCCCTTGCTGCCTCTGTATGAGGGGCAGCGGGGGGAGGAGGGACAGGAGCTGGTGGTGGTGGGAGCTGGCTTAAAAGCTTGTTACTCCCAGCACTGTCTCTGTGATGCCGCCTTCCCCCCCCATTCCGCACCCCCCGCACCCTCTATCAGAGGCAGCAGGGGAGGTTGCTGTGAAGCAGCCTTTGCCCATGGCGGGCCAAGGCTCATCGCAGGCAGACACTGCTCTGGCAGCAGCCCCTGTCTGCGGGGGTCCCAGTGAGGAGCTGGGTCCCTGTGCAGACAGGGGCTGCTGCTGCCAAGCAGCCCCTGTTCACAGTGGCTAGGGCTGCCGGACTCGACGTGAGCCAGGACCAAGCAGTCCTGGCTTGGGCTGGCTTGGGATACTGCACCTCTGCATTTTAAATGTAGTAAGAGCCCCACTATTCAATCCCGGCTCCATCCAGCAAATCGACTAATTGTGTAGTTCAGTGGCTCCCAACCTTTTTGAGGATATGGACCCCTTTTCAATCTAACAACATTTTACAGACCCCCCCAAACAAAATAGCTGTGCCTGCAGCCTGCACGTCCCTCAGCCTGCACTGCTTCCTGAGCCGCGAGACGCAACGCGAGTTGAAGGATGTGCTGGCTGCGAGAGGCTCCGTACATTTATTTTAATTTCTATTTTAAACTTTCTGCAGACCCCCTAGAGTACCGTTGCCAACCACCAAGGGTCCGTGGACCACGGGTTGGGAACCACTGATATAGTTGATGCATATTGTATCAGCTACACGATTAGCTACAAAACCTCAGTTTAACACCCTTACCCCAGGCCTGAGGAGGGGGGCAGAGAATAGGCCCTTGGACCTCAGCCTCCTGCACTACCTCTCACATCCCCAAGGCCCTGCCCTGAAGGACCTGGGCAATGCCAAGGTAAGTCTGCTGGTAGAAAATATGTAAAGGTGGGGCCCCAGTAAAAAGTCTGGGAACCACTGATCCTGAGCATGCTTTATGACCAAACCAGAGAGCAGTATAGCTACAGGTTTGAAAATTTTGCCATAAATAGGCAATTAAAAGTCTCATTGCCAATTCCTAGATTTTTATCCTTGTGGACAGTAGAAAGCATCCAAAGCTCTTTCCTTTCTTTGATACCTGTTGGCACATTTGAGACCTTGGCCCTACCAGGCCCGCCGCCGGGTGGGATGGGGGATAGAGAGAGCAATTGCCATGGGAGTTTCAGAGTGCCACTCTGCATGGCTCTGAGGGCTGGGGTGGAGGGGTGCACTGAGATCTGGGAGGCAGTAAGGGTTGACTGTCCTCAGCCCCACCTCTTCTGCCCTTAATCCTGCCTCTTCTGGGAGTGCAGAGTCGCTCCTGCACACCTTGCTCTGGGGCCTGTGGTGGGCCCTGCTGGTCCCTACACATATTATACACTCACTCACTCACTCACTCACTCACTCTCAAATGAGATGACATAAACCTAACTTCAAGAAGAGTTATGGCAGTACAAAGTTTAAAATGGAGTTTCACAGTTACAACATGGGGTCACTTTAGTTGCAATGTATTAAAAAGGAGTTACAATAACAGATTCTTCAAAGGCAATTCTTAACACGTTACTAACAAAGTGATCCAAAAGATGTTAATGTTTCATTTATAAAAACCCATTCATAAAAAGTGGTCCACAATTCATGAGGTGACGTAAGATCACATTGGTAGATATAATTTATTAAAAGGGCAATTTCATTTTCAGCCCTACATTATGTCATAATCATAAGAATATTCCCCCTAAAGCAGGGGTGGGGATCCTTTTTTGGGTCAGAGGCTACTGACCCACACAAAAATCAGTCGGGGATCACATACAAAAACCCTTTACTGACATGGCTTCCGACTGAGAAGCAGGAAGACACTCCTGCAATTCCGCTCATACCAGAACCTGGGGGGGGGGCGGAGTCTAGTAGATTTTGTGTGTTCCAGTCCTATGGTGGGACAGCCGGGGGGGTGGGGGAGAGGGCTGGAGCACCAGCACAGGCTCCCCAATGTGGGGGCAGGGGCATGAGCCTCAGGGGCCAGATCCAGGCAAGCTGGGGGTTGCATCTGGCCCCCCGGGCCTGAGGTTCCCCACCCCTACCATAAAGAGTATGGAATGGACCATCAGAGGGTGTTTTTGTAAGTTTTGTTTGCAAATACTCTAAACCTCATTCACATAAAATAAGATATTTTAATAAATACTTGAGATGAAACTTACTAAAATTGCCCCCCAAAAGGAAAGGTTTTCCGGTTGGTTTATTTTAGGGGAGGGAGAGAAGAGAAGAGCATTTAGGTTACCAGCCCTCTATCGACTACAGATCTGGGTACACTAATGGGGACCGAAACATGCATCCTCTCTCTTTGCCTGTTCAGACCTCTGCTGCTACAAATCTATTTTTTGTTGTTTTAAGACTATAAGATTTCATATGACATTAAGGCAGTGGTCACCAACCAGTAGATCAGGATCTACCTGTAGATCTAGGATCCTCTGATAGGTGATCCTGACTGGTTTGGCCGGGAAGCTATCAAATGCTGGCACGTCAGTTGGCCCTCCACCCACTGTCATGCTGCTCCTACCCTCTGCCTTGGAGCTTCCCCTTAGGAGCCTCCTGCTTGCTATGCAGGGTGTTGGAGGGAGAAGCAGGGCCCTCTCTAGGCACCAGCAAATCAAGCATGTGCTTGGGGCGGCACATTTCCAGGGGCGGCATTTCCAGGTAAGCAGCCGCCCCTGGCAATGCCCGGCCCCACCCCGCCGATTTTAAAGGGCCACGGGAAATGCCACTATCCTCTGTGCAGCACTGGCACCATGCCCTCCCGGAGCCTGCTGGCTGCCCTCTGCCTCCTGCTGCTGCCCAGCTCCGCCACCTACTTCGGGTCACCTAGAGATCCTAATTCGAACTACCTACTCCGTGCCGCGTGTAGCCGCGGGCACGGAGTTCGGACTAAGGGGGATTTAAAAATGGCGGCGCCCAGGAAGATGCAAATGAAGCCTGGGATATTTAAATCCCGGGCTTCATTTGCAACTTCGAATGCCCACATTAGCCTCCCTAGTTCGAACTAGGGGGCTAGTGTAGACATACCCACACAGTGTATGTGTCTCCATCATTCTCACAAGCACACACTGTTCTTCTCTCTCATCTCCTGACCCAACACGTACACAGGGGGTTGTTACTACTTTTACTGCTTGCAAAGTGAGTTAGTTTTGGGTTTTGGTTTGTCTGTGCATTTCATAACCTTCATTTCTCTCTTACCCTTAAATTTAATGCTTTGAGTAGTGAGTTCTAAAATGCCTAACCTGTTGTGTTTGGAGTCATTATCCCTGTGGGAATTGTGCTCCTGGAGGTGGCTGGTATGTCCCTGCAGCCCCTGAGAAAGTCAGAGCAGGGGGTCTCCATATGCTGTCCTTGCCTGCAGACACCACTCCTGCAGCCCCTGTTGATCTGTGGCCAGTAGAAGCTGTGGGGTTGGTGTCTGTAAGATGAGGGGCAGCACATGGAGCCACTGATGTGCACCTCCCTACCTTCAGGGGGTCCCTTATCCTGCCTTCCTAATGCAGGAACCAGCTCCATCCCTGGGGCAGCCTGTGTTGGCTGTCCAGCCCCGCCCAGGGTGGGCAGGATGCCAGCCCACCATCCTGTGCCCCACTAGCAAATGCACTATCCCCTAGTCCACTCCAGAACCCACACCACCTTCTTACCTTCAGAGGGTCCCTTATCCTGTGTTGGCTGTCTGGTTGCTCCCAGGGTGAGCGGACTGGGCTTGGGCTGCTGAGGGGGGATGGAACTTGAACCCACTGCTCTGTGCTCCCCAGGCAAATGCCCTATCCCCTAGGCCAATCCAGAGCCCACCGCCCTACCTTTAGGGGGTCCTTTATCCTGCCTTCCTAATACAGGAGCCAGCTCCATCCCTGGGACAGCTGGTGTTGGCTGCCCAACTGCTGCCTGAGTAGACAGAGGGGACTGGGATCGAGCCCACCAGCCTGTGCTCCAGAGGCTGATGCCCTATCCCCGAGTTCACTGGAGATCCCACTCCACCTCCTGACCTTCAGCAGGTCCTTATCCTGTTTTACAAAAGCAGGGGACAGCTCCATCCCTGGGGCAGCCGGTGTTGGCTCTCCTGGCGCTGCC
Source organism: Rafetus swinhoei (assembly GCA_019425775.1). Classification (NCBI taxonomy): domain Eukaryota; kingdom Metazoa; phylum Chordata; order Testudines; family Trionychidae; genus Rafetus; species Rafetus swinhoei. Next base: position 14,844,633 of record CM033435.1, on the reverse strand, counting down.
TGAGTGGGGACTGGAGGGGACTCTAGTCCACCACCCTGTGCTCTAGATGCTGATGCCCTATCCCCTAGGCCACTCCAGAATCCACCCCACCTCCCTACCTTCAGGGTGTCCCCTCCCACACTCCGAACCCCTTGGCCAAAGACCAGAGCCTGCAGTCCAACCCCCTATCCTAGCCTGGTGAAAGTGAATGAGATTCATGGAGGAAGGGGGATGGAGTGAGCAGGGTGAGGCTTCGGAGAAGGGTTGGAGCTGGGGCAGGGCCTCAGAGAAAGGGGGAAGGAAGCGGGGCAAGGGTATTTGGGTTTGAGGTAGATGTTACATTGCACTTAAACTAAAAAAGTGATCTTGTGGTTAAAAAGGTTGGAGTCCACTGCATTAAGGTCACCAGGCATAATATTTTTCCTATCAGCTGGAGTAACTGAGATTTTGGCAGAAGGCAGAATCTCACACTTAATAAAAAAACAATGGCATACTGCTAAGCATTATATGATAAAGTATTAGCAAGGCCTCCAGAGTGAACAGTGTTTGAATCTAAAATGTTACCGCCATCTGAAAATTTCATTTATGTTTATGACCTATAAATATGGCATCATTATTTAACAAATGAAAGAATAATTGTGCATACATTGAAAGAAAGGCACATATTTGATTATAGTTTAGGAATCTTAGGACTAAAAATTGGTCTTTACCCTCCGTTCTTTTTCAGGACCAGAAAGTAACAGGAATAAAACTCCCTCCCTTAGCAAAATAAGAATTTGTTTTACAGTGCCCATTTGCATAAGGGAAGTGTGTTATGCTTTAAGAGGTGTTCTTGTGAGAGGTCCTTGAAGAGGAACAGGGAAGAGAGATAGGTATAGGGGAAGGAAGTAAAATGGATAGCATTCCCTGATCTTACAACCTCCAGCGCCCCTTTGTCCAACATGATTCTCCCTCATGCAGAAAGAAAGTGGAAGAGAGAGTTTCCAAAGAGTGGGAGGTGGGTTAAATGGTATATAGCAGGGGGTGGCCAAATGTACTGACCTACCGAGCTGTATATAACAATCTTCTGAATAGGGACAACTGGTGAGGAAGGACCTAAGTGGGGAGACTGGCCACATGACTGTTACCCCATGTACCTCCTCCCCATGCCACCTGGGGAGAGCTGGGACAATGCCCCCTCTGTCCCAGGTCCTACCACTGCCCTGCCAAGGCTTGGGCATCCTGGCCACATAACCCCGCTGCCCAGGTTCCTGGCCACCAGCCTGTTGCCCTGTTGCTCAGGGTCCCAGCCACTGGCCCCATTGTTCCCTTGGGGCTCTGCTTCCAGCTTCAGGTCTCACTTGGTTGCCATCCCTGTGCATAGTGCTGCTAGCCCTGGGTCCCGCTCAGCTGCTGGCCCTGCTGCAAATGCAGGGTCCTAGCTGCTGGCCCCAGCTCTAAGGGACAGTGAGGGGCACAAACAGAGATGAAGGAGGATACAGCTCATCATCTCCACTCCAAAATTTGTTCCCACACCACTGCTCAACTGTTTCTTGTATACTTCAGATTAGGGATGTTAGCAGCGAGCTGGATAACCATTTAACCAAGAAGTGCTTGCTAATTGGCTAATGGTCCCAGTTAACTGCAACAACACTCCCACCCCACGTGCTCTGCATTTAAAACTTAGACTAGTAGTCTGGCTCAGTCCCAGCTCACCAGTCTGAGTTTTAAATGAAGAGCATGTAGGGGAGCCACCTGCTACCTCATACTCTTGCCTCTGATACAGAGGCAGCAGCATGGGGCTGCAGGCGGGATCCGGTCCGTGCAGAGAGCACGTTTAAAAACCAGCTCCCACCTACCACCCTGTGCAGCTGCTTCTGTAGCAGAGGCAGCAGTGGTGCAGCAGCAGCCCCTGTCTGTGGGGGGCCTGAGCTCCCCATGGGCAGAGGCTGCTCTGGCATCCCAGTCAAAATCAGTTGGGGAGGCATAACCACCTCATCTGTTGAAGAAGAGAAAATATATGGGGAATAATGATTTTATCTGTCCTGGTTTCCTGCTCCTTAAACAATTCTTGTGCATGAGGTGATGGAGTTTGAGGAGCAGTTGGTGTAGGGAGTGTTTCCCTCTCCCCCACTTCTCATATTCCCCACAAGAGAGACTAGGTGCATGGGAAAACTCCTGTCAATTTGTAGACCAAGGATCCCAATATGGCCAAAACACATGGATGGAGGTGACATCCACTGGTGCTTGAACCAGGCTGTGGGAACCAGGGCCAGATTAAGACATGGGCTAGCCGGGCAGCTGCCTGGGGTGCCAACCTATGGGGGGCGCCTGATGGCAGCTGTAAGGGGTGCACAGCTCACAGAACACAGGCTGCAGCAGCTCCCAGCAGCCACCCTGCAGCGACTGCCTGGGGCGGGGGCCGTGTTAACCCCCGCAGCGCTGGCCAGCAGCGCCCTTCCCCCCACAGCCATGGGGCCCTGCACAGCCAGGCTCGGCCCGCCCCGGGCGGCCCCGGGCTGCACGCCAGCAGCAGTAGCCGGGCAGGGCTGGGCCGGGTATGTGCATCCTGCCGCCACCAGCTCTGTGCGCCCTCTCCCACGCGCCGGCCCGGGGGCGGGGCCGTGCATGCGCCCTCCCCCAACCCGGGGCACAATTAACCTGTCTGCCCAGGGCGCCAGAATGGCTCAGTAGCTCCCTACTAGTGTCAAAAGTGTCTACATGGAAATCCAGCCATCAATATTTTGTGAGTCTGCAAGTTTTCCCTCACACATCTTCTAAACATATTAGCTGGGAAAAATCCATGCCCAGGGCATGGAAAATACATTAATGTAAAGTATTTGGATCTTCACCACTTTCTCTGTGTTAGCTGACTTTGAAAATTACAATTAAAAAAAATAAATGCAGTTCAAAGCCCTTCTTGTGGTCGGCATAAAGGAATGATCTGTTAAGCTGAGGATTCGGCATACCTAGCAGATGGTAGCAATCACTCTGTGCACATACAAGTCGGATGTTTGTAGGTTTACATGGCTCTTTATGTGTCTAAGGTGTGTATGTAAGGTGTGTTCACAAATACATTTGCTTTACGCATGGAATGGCTCATGTCTAACTTTGAAAAAAATCTGACCCAATATGACTATGTGCAAAGTCAAAAAAGAGAAATATTCAAAGTAATGATTCTCTTGTGGGTTCCTTGCTCCCATGAATTTAGCCCTTGAAAAAGAAGGTCAATTGCCCCACAAAATACTTTGGGACCTTCCAGGTAAGTATTACTGTAATCACTGGGAAACAATTTGTGTCCATTCTTAGTAATGACAGTGGATGTCCCAGTTAAACCCAGTGGTTAATGGTAGCAACAGTAGCAGACAGATCTAATAAATTTAGAGCAGATACTTTATCTGATTTATTACTAGGAGAGGATCACAAACCAGTGCAGCATCAAATAGGAGTCTAAAAGTTGTATAATTTGTATCTAGGATAGTGAGGTTCAAGCAACTGACAGAGCTGACCTACTATAACCTTCTCAGTAATGTGTCTCTAAAATGGGAAATTTGATTCGGATCACTAGTTGGCAAATGTAGAGACAGTGTAGAGAAAGTGATGCAAATATCTTTGCTCCCCCCCCCATCAGAAAACATGAGCAATGCCAGCTTCCATTAATAATACACTCCTAAGAAAGATTTTTAACGACACATAATAAACTCCACAATATTGAGAGGATCCATTCCTAGCAACCCAGGCAGAAAAAAACTGTTAAAGAGGACAGCTTTCATAAGGATTGTTACAGTGTTTACATAATTATGTGGCTAAAAACCTATTTAGGAGTTTACACCTGTGTTTGCCCATGAATGTGTATTTGTTGACAGAGCCATGACAAACTGTTATTCATCCTTCCATAGGTGTTAATGTCTGTGCAAAAGCAATTAACATAACATCTGTCAGATCTACAAAACAAAAGTTAAACCTCAGACCTACTTTGTTCACACAGCTTGTCTGCTACCTATAAAGCAGTATTCAAAGCTGCTCCTAGTGCATTGTCCTTTGGTTCTGCTAGAGTTCACTTTCCTGGGAAAAAATTAACATCCAAGCCATCTTTCAACACTCTATTGTCACTCCTTCCTTTGCATTAGTTCACTTGCATGCCTTTACCATTAGAAGCATCCTTTCCATAGGATCTGTTTTGTTAGCTTTGCTACTAAGCAGCTGATCAATAACTTAGTGTATGACCAAGTACTCAGGTGAAGATATTGGGGAGAGGGGTGGGTGTAGAGGGGCGAACTTTCAAACATGATAGCCTAATTTCTATATTTTTTCTTAAACAGTTGTTGAAACAAACTGTTAAATTAGCTATGCACAAAAATAGTTTGTTAAATATTTGACAACTTTCAAACTTTCAGCTTACCAATGCCTTCAGCTGGGGAAGCTAGCTCTTTAATTCCTAATTTCCATCTTAAATATAATAATCATAAACGAGAGACAGGATCACAGATTTGAATTTCAAGTGAACAAAGTCAGGGATTATTTGGCTCTAAAGTTTTGATTTGCTCCATTGCACGAGGAACAGCATGAAATTCAGATCCTAAATGCAGGGATATTTTAATCAGGTCCATCATATGTAGGCCCGTACGCAAGAATTTCTGTGTTTGGGGGGGGGGGTCCAAATCGTGGTAGGGGCTGGTGGCTGTCCCACCCCAGCTTCACTCAGGGTGGGGGATCAGCCCCAGTCTTCCCCTGGCTGGCCGGAGCACGGGGGGAGGGAGGCTGGGGCAATGAGCCATCCCAACCTTATGCTTACTTGGAGGAGAAGGGGGGTGCGTTCGCACCCTTCACAGACACACCTCCCCCACCCCCCGCGTATGGGCCTGATATACACATATATACATAGACACATACGTAGGCAAACAGAAAATGGAGGCACCTGGTAGCCACTATGTAGTTTATGTTGCATTATAAAGAGCTTAACATGTGGCATAAATGCCCATTTTCCTCTAAAAGTAAGTGGCTGTTGGCTGCAACATTTCACTCTGGGTTTATTCAGTTTCCCTCCAGAAAATGTTTAATGGGAACCAATTGACTTTGGGTTGTGGCTAAAAATTCATTGGCAGTCCTGCGGTTCATTGTTGATGGATAGTCAACAATAGAGTTTTAAAATACATATGGCCTACCTACACAAACCTCAGAGATGGACCTTCAGGAATACTGGTGCAATGGAGAGGGTGGTTTGTTGTTTTAAACCCACAGCCCAAACCCAACGATTCTGAATTTAGGGTCATTTTAGTTCATTCACATTAACACATACATTATAACAAAGTTAATATGCTTTGCATACAAATGTCACTGATGGAGATGAAGTGAAAACTAACCTAATTAATGCAGGGTGGGTGCAGACACAAAATTAGGGCCAAGCGCATGCAAACTTGATTGATGGAGGGTCAGGGCACATCCACCTTTGATTAATGGGAGAGGATAGACACAAAGAAGCGTGACTAAGAATGATGGTAGAATGACATGGCACCTGCAAAGCTGACTGGCTGATGTGTGCATGGAGGGAGCGTGAGCGTAGTGACACTTGCAAGGCTGAGTGGTTGATGGGGAGGGCAGAGGATAGGGTGATGCAGAGACAAGCCCGATGCAGAGACATGCATGGGGCCCTGACTGATGGGTGTTTGATGCCTAAATAGAGAGCATTTTATGCTAGTTTTTTATATTATCCAGTGATGCCCACAGTGCAAAGGGTATTTCTGTTCCCTTTGAGGCTTTTTATACTACAAGAGTGGTATCAAGAGGCCTTATACTAAAAGAGAATCATGCCCAGCTCATTTAGTGCAAAACTTCTCTCTTTTCTAGGATTGGATTGTACTGGAAACACAAAGAGCAACAAAGCCCGTAACTCTGACTAAATTTTCATCCTATACTAAGCACTTCCCAGGATCGTTCTTAAAGAATTTTTGTCTCTAACTCCCTTTGCTTAGAAGGCCACTCCCACTCATACATCCAGGCAGGGCTGGATTAACATGTTGTGAGTCCAGTGCCAAAGATATCTGTGAGTCCCATGCAGTCATTATTGGCCCTGGCAGAGGTGGTCCTGGTGTGGCAGTGCTATAGAATATCTGAGAGTGAGTCTCAGAGGCATTTTTTCCATTTTGATCACACACCTCTGCAAGATTGCACGTGCTGCCAGTGTTTCGCACTGAGCTGTACATCCATGTGGGTTTACCATGTCCACAGTGAACAGAAATTTCATAGTGATCAGGAGAAGTTTCCCACAGGTGTATCTCCTTCCTTATCCAGACATTCTACAGCCATGTTTCCAGAACCATCCTATTTCGCCAGTCACTGTATGTGGCCCTGGTCTCAGCTCAATAAACTTCCACAGCCAGCAGCTATCTGATCCATTCTGATAAATCCCTTCCCCCACACCCAGTAAAGAGGAACGATTTTCAGTCTGTGTGATTGGACAAGATCTGGATCCGTATTGTAAGATTCTTCCACATAATGAAGAAAAGTTGAGGTGCCGTTTTGTTCTTTTGTTCCACAATTTGTTTCTGTGTGGAAATTACCAATGCTACATTACTGTCTTCTTTTTAAAAACAAAACAAAAAGCCCTGATAATGGTGACTGAAAATAGCAACTCCAATCCCATTTAGCACCGGGAAGATGTCAGCATTTGTTGCTCAGTTTTATCCTACTTTTACTACAACAAATTACCGTGGATCAGCATTTGATTTTGGGGAAATGATGTAACAGCAGCTCACATTAAACTTGAGAATGTCTGTTCAAATCTGGAAGGCAGGTGCTAGGTTCCCAGGAACGGAAAATCCCAGTCCTGCTTCCACAGCTGTAAACAGAGTCAAACCATCCTGTGTGCCTGGTATTGTACCTAAAGCTGCCCAGGTTCTCCAGTAGCGCCTTCCCTCCCTTACTTACATTAAGGTGGGTGGTGGCTGAAGACTCAGCTGGGAAAGGCAAGCCTGAGACCCCACCCTGCCTTCCTGTGGAGTCAAGCCTGGCCCACCCCACAGGTTACTGCCCCAGGCTCAGCAGGTGGCATGGCCCCACCCTTCCCAGGTGGCCAGAACACCTGGTGCCGCCACGCAGCAGCCCAATCCTTCCTGGCCTACTGGAGAGCCTTCCTCCAGGGTGGCTGGTGGAGAGTGTAGGCAGTTTTGGGAAAGCAATGCCTTCCCTTGCCTACATTACCTGCTGCCCATGCATATTAACCTCTCCTGGTGGGGTCCATATACTTCCCTTGCTAGGCTTCAGACAGAGGTTCATTGTCCACTCAATTCCTTCTTTGGCAGCAGTGAACTGAGGCCACTAGCTAATCCAGTCTGGGGAAGGCTTCTGAGTAGGGTTGCCAGGTGTCCGGTATTTACCTAAAATGTCCGGTATTTTCTGATTTTTTTCCCTGCCAGGGGGCAAAAATACCAGACACCTGGCAACCCTATACACACTCAGCAACCGGGCCCAGCCCCCGGGCCTCCCCTGACCCAGCCCCCGGGCCCCTCCCTACTTCTGAGGGTGAAATCTGGACAAACATGGCCATTTGCACACATGTTCCCCACTTTCAGCACCACCTCCTTCCAGCAGCCTATGCACAGCAGGCTGCTGTGCATGGCTCACAGCTTTCCTCTTTCCTTCCCTCTTCCTTTCCTGTTGCTTGTGGCCTAGAGGATGCTGGGAAATGCAGTCCCATCCTTGCTCCATGGCCATCTGTCTAGGCAGGGAGCTGGCCAACGAACTGCAGCTCCCAGAGTACCTTGCACTCCCACTGCACAGCTCAGCAGGGAGGAAGGGAGAGAAATGGGGCCCTTCTGAACTTGGGCCTTGTTCCAGGGAACAATTGGACCTATATGCTAAATCTGCCATTGCATCCAGGGTGGAGTTAACAAGACATATCTGACACAGTGACTCAGTGGGAATCTGTCAGCATCGACTGGCAGGTTTCCAAATACCAGATAATAAGATTGGTCAACAGAAGAATAAGCTATCTTGCTGATTACCCCCACCCCTTTTTTTTGGCAACATCCTTTTTGGGGCATCTCAGCACTAGTGGTATTAGAAGTGTGTAATCCTCCTAGTATGACTTTAAGAATAAAAGGACATCCTGAATCTGCTAGATTTTTGGAGCAAATGCTGCAGCAAGCCCTTTCCAACAGAGTAACAATGAAGATGCAAATCTCAGTTCAGACCATGAGCCATTAAAGCTTAAGCTTCTTATATAAATACAACACATTCATGTATGCGGGTTACAGAATGATCAACACAACAGACAAATCCAAGTGGATGAAAAGAGAATACTGACAATACGGGAAATAAATACTGAAACATGCTTCACAGATAAACAATTATTGAGAAATTTATCCACCTAGCGATAAACTAAAGATTTTAGAACTACTCTGCACATCTAGGCTGGTACTTCAGTTTTTATCTCAAGTAATTGGCGTGAGCCATTTAAAAACAGCCATATGACCAAACATATCTTAAGCACTAAAATACAGACACGAGTTTCCTAATGTTGGCTTTCAGGCAGGCTTCCGGGATCAAGGAAATAAATGTGTAAGATCTAGTCCTTTAGAAAGCACTCTCTCTTAGGCCTTGCTTCCAGGGGGATTGTATTTAACAGTCATGGAAGACTGAATGTCAATGATGCAGAAAATATTTGTTAATTTAGCATGTAAAATCCTCCCACAATTATTGCTTAAAAGCTAGGGGTGGGTATTTGTCAGAAATTAAACTACACTATTTTATGATATGGTTTGATTAAGTTAGGTAAGAAGGGCTATGGAAAGAATAGGATGCAGAACTTTCAAAGAAGTGCTGTAAGTCAACTGTAGCCATTAACAAATAATATTCCTTTATCTGAAATACTATGAGTCATGCCATATTCCTATATGACAATTTGCTATTTTCAATCATTTCTAAATTCTACAACCGAGAACAGAGTTCATTTTTTTGGTAATGAGCATATCATGCTAAATAAATATATAAGAAAAAAACTGGACCCACTATTTACAATCTGTGCAAAGTGAGTGTAAATTACCACCATTCTGATTTACAAATGTTTTTTTACGCTCGTTTTGCAATAGTATCAATTACAATACCAGGTGCAGGCCAAAACAGAGTCTGTCCCATGTTGAATTGAAATGGATTCTATTTTATCTAATTAAATATAATTTCCTAGAGGTAAATGAGAAATAAGAGATTCAATAAGGTAAAATAAAATGTTGCATAAGCAAAATGAGCTCAACTAATAGATTGACATAAAAAGTTATGACTTCTGAGTTGCACAATGTGCCTGTAAATGATACTACTTGACATGAAGGAAAAATTGTTTGAAGAGTTAAATTGAAAGGGGGTACTTTTGGGAGGAAAAGTGAATGTTAAACTGAAATTTGATTATTTTGAGGACTATAATACTGGGGCAGCTTTCTACACAAAAGATTGTTTTAAAGTTGAAATGCATTATTGCCGGTGTCATCTATGTGCAATATTTGTAAGGTTTCTGAATGATAGTGGTGCAGCCTTTGACATTAACAGTAGTGAAGACTTAGAGGGTTAATATTAGTCCTTCATTTCTGGAGGCATGCCTTCCAATTTAGGCCAAGTCCCAAGTGAAAATGAGTATGGTGGTTCCAAAGCAAAACACATTTTATCTACACAAAACAAAATCTCTACATAGACTGGCATACATCTCCTGGATTAATTGCTTCTGCTCAGAAGGTAAGACCTGAAAAAGCTGTCACTCGAGGCTAATTTTGCAGTGCACCAAAAGGCATATGTGGGGGAAAAAACACTGCCTGCCATACTATGCATGGACCTTGCAGTGTTGTTAGTTTTATGCAGTACTATCCAAATTACAGAAAATCTCTGAACAATAAACAAGCTAACAAACAAATTATCCCCTTACTGGTGTGAGACCCTCAAATAAAAACAAGGGAGTAGTTTCTTGTAAATCTGACTCCTTTTGACTCTTTCTGGAATTGTTTTGGCAGCTGAAATACTGAAAAATTTAGAGGTTCTTTTTCAAAATGGAGTAAAATATATCTGTAAAAACTAGGGATGAAATCCTGGACACACTGATATTCTGGGGAGTTCTGCTGTTGACTTCAGTGGAGCCATGACTATATCCTAGTTGTTTCATTTGGTCACATTTCACTTGTCGAGTCTGCATTATCGACATTTTAAGGAGGGAGGAAACATGTCTTTCTTTTTTCAAAATGTATTAAGAAATAGCTGTTTTGTTTTTTTTTACGAAGAGACAAAACTGAACAAACATTTTAAAAGAGACGAATTCACTGCCTGAATATTTAAAAATTGGACCCTGTATGCAGTTAAAGATTTATCTTCTCTATCACAATACTTACATTTGAAATATTGCCAAAAACCCAGAGCAATTTTTTTCATTCAGCTTTTAACAATTTAATGAGAATAAGAGAAATGCTAGGGAAATCAGCCAAAACACCAAAATGAGAACAATACTTCGAAAATAGTTCATTTTAGAAAATTCTGCTCCTAGAAATGCCCTTGAGAAGTGGGGTGGGGGGAGGGATAGGCATTTGTCCAATTCTCAGAACTACTGCAAATAAATCCTCCAAGTCCTCTGGTAAGATAGTAGAGGGCCCCACAAGGTACATTTGGAACAAAAATATAAATAAATGGCCCTGGCCAAAAATGAGACATTTCTAGGGTTTTTTCCCCCCATGCTCTTTACTCTCCCTCTAAAATATTATTGACACTCCAAAGAGCTCCCAAACAACAAACCAATCAAAGGCACTTCCATCATAACCCCTTTTTATCCTTTATATCATTTTTCAGTCAACATGCCAGTGACTATAGTTCTATGGAAACTACAGATGGGAGAATACCACAAAATGTTTTCCATGCATATCTGCCTGAGTTTAAAAATTAGCTTGCTTTGGCTATGTTCATCTCTCTTTGCTGTTTGCTTGCAATGAATGTTTGGCCAATTGTATTTGACTCATACAAATGCTTTCAGGAAAGTGAATTTTTCAGCTGGCATATGGGAACGATTGCATCAGAAGTGATCTATTTTATAGAGACTGAGACTTTGTTTGACATACAGTGCATTAATGGTAGCATACAATTATAGATCTAAAGTAATGCTATTGCAACTGAAGGTTCCTATTAATGAAGTTGGGACAGACCACAGAGCACCTCTCTACTTTAGTTCACAGACACACCGCTCATGCAAAATTATATCAGCAAATAAAGAAAATGAGAAAGGGCCACTTCTGTTCTTTCCAAGGTTCCATTCTGCAAACACATAAGTGATTAAATTAAAGGATGTGAGTAGAGCTGCTGAAATCACACAGGCTCAGCAGTCTTCCACATACTACCATTTACACCAGGATCAGAGCCTTAGAAAATATTTTGCACAAAGTGTATGCCTAGAACAGCCTGTGTTTCCACACATGGAAGTCTTGCAATTAAGAGATGCACTAAAATATAATTGGTTGTCAACATGCAGATATGCTCAAATCTTCAGCTCCTGCATAAAAAAATACCCAGAGAAGATTAATTCTTACAAATCCTCACCTCAAATGGGTGGGCTCGGGGCTAAAGAAAGGTATTGCTGGGTCATGGATCCACAAGAAACAAAGTCCCCCTTTTTGGGAGTCCTTGCCAGCTCCATAAAAGGCTCCCTCACATTCTACTCCCCCAGTCTTCTCACACACAAAACAGCAGCCCCACCAGTGTCTGGCCACATTCCCCTAGCTAGCAAACAAATTGCATTGGGCTTTTATGCCACTGAAGTGAATCACAGTCCATGCAGGATCAGGGTTGGGTTGTTTCTATAAAATGCTGTGAGCAGCATTAACTAACCCTAGGCTCCTGGGTAGATTTTAATCCCAAGAGTTTGAAGCGTGTTGGATTCACATTGCTCTCCTCCCCTGTATTCCTTCTATTTTTGGTGACACTAGTTGGCGATGTGGATCTGCTGCAGGAAGGTGGGGGGAACATTTTGTGCATCCCCCTTTCTCCTGCACCTGGTCCCACCATAGCTCCCCCCCCCAGGGAGATTTTTTTTTTTCCTGCACGTAGAAATCGTTTCCAGCCCTTACAAACTTATTCTGTTTTTGACATCAGCACAGGTCTGTATTATTAATTCACCACAATACTGACAGCTGCCTATGCCTTTAACTCTTACTTGACACTGTAGCCTCTGATATGGAAAGGCAACCTGCTTCTGCCCTTTAGCACGCAGTATACAGTGAGAACACATGCATCCAGAACCATGCACGAAGCGCCCCCCTTTGCATTTATATGTTGTAAATGGCATGAGTCCCATTGACATTAAGGGTACGTCTATGCTGCACGGCTAGTTCAGGATACCGGAGGTGTCCCGAAATAGCTATCCCGCATCTACACGAGCCACCCGTTGTTTCAAAATATTTTTTGAAATAACAGTCTTGCTATTTCACCATCCTGGTAAACCTCGTTGCACTAGGAATAAGGAATGGCTCGAAATAGTGTGTTATTTCGAAATTTGGCGCTGTGTAGACGTGCTAAATTTAAAAATAGCCTATTTCAAAATTCATTCAAAATAAGATATGCAATTTACGTAGCGCAAATTGTGTATCTTATTTCACGTTTAGGGTGCTGTGTAGACGCATCCTAAGAGAGCCAGGATCTATCCACAATGACTCCGAAGGTGGGGGATGGCTAAGGGAGCAGTTGGCATTCCAGCCTCCAGTAGGTGTAACCAGTGTTCCTAATTCTGAGTGTGATAGCAGCTCTGTACTTTATTCTAGGTTAAATTATCTGTGTTACTTGTCAGCATGCTGCATGACTGAGAAGAGTCTTCTTGGTCTTTAGGGAATGCTGTAAGTAAGAGTTGACTGCATGATCTGCAGGTGGTGAAGAGAAGCGCTGTCTCTTTCACGGCACGTCTACACTGCAGCCTTATTTCGAAATAACTGACGTTATTGCGAAATAAAGCGTGCATCTGTGCAGCAAGCCATTATTTCGAAATAATTTCAAGATGGCAGGCTTCTGACTCCGACTTATGGTAACCCTCCTTTCATGAGGGGTAAGGGAAGAGTGTTCTTCGACTTCCTGCTGTGTAGAAGCACCAAAAGTCAAATTCAGCCATTTTGACTTCAGCTATACAATTGACGTAGCTAAAGTTGCATAGCTTCATTTGACTTTCACCCTGCAGCGTAGATGTGCCCTTACTTCCTTAGGGAGGGTGTTACAGAGCTTTGAATCTGCTGCTCCTTTGAGTAGGTGAATCCTGATAATATAGTTGCTGGGCTGGATCATCAGCAGGTGCAATTTACACCCACGGTGACATGATAGATAGCGGGGATCTGTGTACAGGCGTGTGTCAGAGGGAGAAAGAAATTTATTGGTTCATTTTAGAACACATTACCGTAGCACTTATAACATGAAATGATAAGAAATAAGATTGAAACACTGACTGTAAAATGCTGCATCACAAACCTACATGTATTAGAGAAAAAAAACCCATCACCAAACCACTTTATGCTCCAATATGCAAAGATTTACATGCGCTTTACACACCTGAGTAGTCTCTCATTGGCTTTCACATAACTACTCCCATATATAAAGCACACATGTAACTCTTTGCAGCATCAGGAGCTTATTGTTCAGACTGAGCAATCAAAGATAAAATAAGAATAATAATCAATTCTTGGATTTTGGAAGCACTTTCCAATCTGAAGCCAAAGCCAATGCTGGAATTTCTGGGCAAGCCAAACTTGGATTTCTTAATGTATTTTAACAATCAACACTGGCTTAAACTGGAATGTGTTGAATTAATATATATGATAATGAGCTGATTATCTTAAGTGTGAAGAATATATGGAGACATGAATCAAAGGCAATAAAAAATGTATAACACTGTGTTTTAATCCAGCTTTATTAATTATAGTATTTGCCTTTTAAAAATCCGACAGTTGCTAAAGAAAGCCTAAAAGTTACTTGATACAGATGTGAAGGATTTGGATAAAATTACCTTGTAGAAAGACATACTGTCTGCCTATTAGCTGCAATTTATAGGACTTTGAAAAAAAACTCATCTCTGATATTAAGTAAAGAACACATGAGGTAAGCTTTGAAAAGTAATGACACTTAAAATTAAACTTGGAATATATAAAGTACCTGAGAAATTCACTGTAATTTCTCCCTGAATGACTTGAATGCTGTCTAGTTCCTACATGCTATAATTTTGGGGAAAATATTTTTTGCAAATGATGGGAAGTCAGTAGTTACAGTTCCTGCTTGCTGTTGACATTAGGTGACTGTTCATAAGCCCAGAATACCACCTACCTCAGCTAAATGGTATCTTTATTAAATTAACAAAATAAAGTTACAACATGGGTATAAGAAAAAATATTAACTTTGAATTTGGGATTATAATTGGAAAACTGACCTTTGGAAAATATGTAACCACTACAGCCCTGAACTCTAATGTGAAATGACAACTTTAGGATCTAGAAGAATGGCTATATTATGTAGTATATAAAACAGGGCAAAAGTAAGAAATTATGCTTTTTTATGCTTCACTTGGATTCAAAATTAAAAAGCCCTGAAGCTTTCTATGGCCTTCTTTATATACCGTAATTCATATTATCTGTCCTCCAGCTGTCAAACACTTTAAAGTGCATTCAATAAACTAGCATTTTGGTTCATTATATTGCTGACTCCATAGGCATTTATGACAGGTACTGTAAATAATAACGCTTTTCTTAACTATCTCTCACTGTCATGTTATTTATCAACCACAGAACTCAATCTGTTACTGTATATTGGAAAATTAGATAGAAAAACTTTGAAATGTGTACAGTTTAAATCCCAAACTACCTTACACTGGTAATTTTTTATAAGTTTCTGTCAGATTCATTCTGAAATTAAAGATTTAGTTTCCTTTATCTACGTAGCCTACATTAGTAAAAATAAACTATTTTATTATTGAGTTTCAACCTTATCATTAAGGGCATGTCTACACTGCAACACTATTTTGAAATAACTAGCGCTATTCCAAAATAACTTAGTCCGCGTCTACACAGCAGGCAGTTATTTCGAAATAGTGTCAAAATACTGTCAAGCTGCAGGACTTCTTACTCCAACTCCTGTAACCCTCATTGTACTAGGAATAAGGGAAGTCGGAGGCAGAGTGCTCTATTTCGAAGTAAGTGCTGTGTAGACGCTTCCTATTTCAAAATAAGTTATGCAATTGACGTAGCTCAATTTGCTTATCTTATTTCGAATTAAGCCCTGCAGTGTAATTACACCCTAAGACAATGTACATTTTATATTTGTTTTCTCTGTGTTACTTTCATGTACAGGTCAACATTTGTATGTACTGCACGTATACTTCTCTTTATTATTATTAGCTGAATATCTAGTTTTATGTGCACTGCATTTAATGGAGTTTTTCTAAATACATTTGGTCCTCTATATACACAGCATGATGCATAATACAAAATAAAGTTTTTACTATGTGGACTAAGAACATAAGAACATAAGAATATAAGAATGGCCGTACTGGGTAAGACCAAAGGTCCATCTAGCCCAGTATCCTGTCTGCCGACAGTGGCCAGCACCAGGTGCCCCAGAGAGGGTGGACCGAAGACAATGATCAAGCGATTTGTCTCCTGCCATCCCTCTCCAGCCTCTGACAAACAGAGGCCAGGGACACCAATTCTATCCCCTGGCTAATAGCCTTTTATGGACCTAACCTCCATGAAATTATCTAGCTTCTCTTTAAACTCTGTTATAGTCCTAGCCTTCACAGCCTCCTCTGGCAAGGAGTTCCACAGGTTGACTACACGCTGTGTGAAGAAGAACTTTCTTTTATTAGTTTTAAACCTGCTACCCATTAATTTCATTTGGTGTCCTCTAGTTCTTCTATTTAGGGAACTAATAAATAACTTTTCTTTATCCGCCCTCTCCACCACTCATGATTTTATATACCTCTATCATATCCTCCCTCAGTCTCCTCTTTTCTAAACTGAAAAGTCCCAGTCGCTTTAACCTTTCCTCATATGGGACCCGTTCCAAACCCTAATCATTTTAGTTGCCCTTTTCTGA
Source organism: Rafetus swinhoei (assembly GCA_019425775.1). Lineage (NCBI taxonomy): Eukaryota > Metazoa > Chordata > Testudines > Trionychidae > Rafetus > Rafetus swinhoei. The sequence continues at coordinate 14,828,595 of CM033435.1, read as the reverse complement.
ACCCTTTCCAAGGCCAAAATATCTTTTTGAGGTGAGGAGACCACATCTGTACACAGTATTCAAGATGTGGGCGTACCATAGTTTTATACAGGGGCAGTAAGATATTCTGGGTCTTATTTTCTATCCCTTTCTTAATAATTCCTAGCATCCTATTTGCCTTTTTGATTCCGCTGCACACTGTATGGAAGTTTTCAGAGAACTGTCCACGATAACTCCAAGATCTCTTTCCTGATTTGTCATAGCCAAATTAGCCCCCATCATACTGTACGTATAGTTGGGGTTATTTTTCCCGATGTGCATTACTTTACACTAATCTTGGCTATTCCCATTTAGCAACTCATTAACTCACTTCCACATGAAAATTTGGCAAATTTTAATTAGATTAACAAGACACTTTGAAGTTTGCTTTTAGCAAACATCAGAGGTGTCAAGGTTCCTGCTGGAATTTTGTGGTTCAGCTGTACACAAACACGCATGGATTAGTTACATGCCATGTAAATGTTTAAGGAGGAAAAATTCAACTTGGAAGATGCAAGGGCCAACATTTGGCTACAGAACATAAAGGAGTGGATATAGCAGAGTGAGAGACCAGGCAGGGGAATGGAAAGGTGTTGCCAAGCTAATCATTAGTGGCTAATGCAGGTGAGTTGAGAATTAGCTCATGGGATAAACTTGAGCATGAGACCCAGGAGGGAATGGTACCAACTGAGGTTGATTTGGGTAGTCTTGCATCTCTCTCAGAGTGGGGTGCTCTCCTGCACTCCATCATCCCCCTACAAAGGGAGGGTGGAGGATCCCAGCAAAGACCGAATCCTTAGTTGAAGGCTTGGAGTTTAAACTCCCCTGCCTTTTGTTTCAATCCAAGTGTCACTCTATGGGTATGTCTACACTAGCCCCCTAGTTCGACCTAGGGAGGCTAATGAGGGCGACCGAAATTGCAAATGAAGCGTGGGATTTAAATATCCCGCACTTCATTAGCATGTTCCTGGCTGGTCGCCATTTTAGAAATTGACTAGCCTGAAGTAACTGCCGTATCTACACGGGCAGTTACTTCAGGCTAGTCAATTTCTAAAATAGCGACGACTGAAACATGCTAATGATATTTAAATCCCAAGCTTCATTTGCAATTTCAGTCGCCCTCATTAGCCTCCCTAGATCGAACTAGGGGGCTAGTGTAGACATACCCTATGAGACTCAAAGAGCTGTGTGTGTGTGTGGGAGGGAATAGGAAGGGGTAATTGTGTGCACAGACTCTGTATTGTTTTGTAATTATTTTAATAGAGTTATGCCTGCCATCATGGGTGGTTGATGAAGCTTCCACTTGGGGAGGCAGTAGCTTCCTAGCCTAGGCCCCACCCCCTTCCCCTCCCAAGTCCCAACCCATTCCCTGCCCAGGTCCCGCCCCTTTCCCATTGTCTCCCTCCTCTCTTCCCTGCACATTCTGTGTTCCTGCTCACTGTGTGCTTGTCCCCTTCCAGTCAAATTCCTGAACCCAATCAAATTATTTTTGAAAAAATCCTCCACTTTTCTGCAATTTCTTTCTCAACAAAATGGAGCATGTTTTGTACCATGTGCCAGATATGCAGAAGGTACCTAATTAACAGCACTAAATTTGGGAATAAGAAATGTCAGTCTCAGTTTATTATGTAACCTCGTAGCTGACATGCAGGCAGCTTGCAATTGCCCCCAAACTCCTCTCATTGATCCTGGGGAACACAGAATGGCAAGCACCAGTTAAAGCTAATTGAAAAATCTCTGTCCATTCTTCACACAATCAAACAAGGTGTCAGGCCTTGCCCTCAGCTGGCATTTGCCCTGTCAGGAAGGAAATGACTAGAATCAGACTGCAAAAGTTGCCACCTCATTTTCACTTCTTCACACAAGTAAGTTGAAGGCTTCATATGGGGGCTGCAACCCAGAGATTCAGTCTAAGAATGGTGTGTGTGGTTCACCCAGGGAGAGATGGAAATAGCCCCAAAGGGGTGCACAGATGATGAACTGAAAAGGGTCAAAAGCACAACTCACTCTGTAACAAACTGTTACACATAGCGAAGATACCACACCACAGAGAGATGAGTGTTTTCAAGTAAACAGCTTACAAGTGTGGTCACAAGACATGAACAAGTTCTTAAATGAGAGACAGCCGCTTGAGTTGGCTTGTATGCGAAAGTGTTTTACCGCTGTTGAACTTCTGGCTATAGTAACATAACAGCTGACAGTACTGGCAAAATTCAAGAGAAATTATAACTGTTACAATAATGTTGCTGGTTAATGTGTGATAGTTTCTTTTTGGGGGGAGGGAAGGAGAAAGCTTAGCTAAAAGTATCTTCTGGGGAAGTTAATTTTGAGTTGTTTTTTTTTAAATAATTAATTATCTAAATTCTAACAGAGTTTGATTGAACTCCCAAGGGCAGTCCCATAATTCAACTAGCATAGAAAACTGATTGGAAATTGATAAGGAACTGTATCTAAGGATCTATCATTCCATATTGGTATCAGTCACCTGCCTCGTATAATACAGAACTAGGATCAAGTATGTTTATTTAACACAACAGTGATAGACCTTGAATTTAATTAGTTTGATTTAGTAGTAAACTAACATCCCATGTTGAATTTGTTTTTATACATTTGGTAAAACACCATAATCTAATCAACTTTGTTTTGCTTTCTGTGGTTCCCTATTTGCTTTAAGTTCTATTTGGTTAATAAAACTTACAAATTTATTATAATTATCCAGTCTTTACTTTCACTAAGGAAAGTAGTGAGAAACGTGGTAGATGCAACTGGTTAATTAAAATCCCCTGACCAATGTGTGTGTGTTTTAATATATCTTTTTACACAATGCATTTTAAAAATATGCTCTGTACTGGAAACAGTCTCCCAGCCTCCCATGAGACTTAAAATAACAATTTTCCGAAATCATTTTAGTATATATAAATTTTTCTAATTTATATATGCTAAAACAATGCATAAAAGTCAGCCACAGTACTTTGAACCACCGTGTAATGTTAGTTGATTAAATGTGTGTTCTCTCTTTTCAAACAATATTTGTGTTTTTACTAATATAAAGGTATTACCTGCCTTGTGTTTTGCTTAATGGGTCATTCAAAAGCTTTTTACTGTCAGAAAGACAGGAAAAGTGAGGCTGGTTAAATATCTACACATGCTCAAAGAATGCCAATCAGATAAGTTGCTCAGGGATTACTGTTGTTTTTCTCGTCCCTTTCTTGCTGCCAAGTCATATCTATGCACCGGGGGCTAAAGAACAACAAGTGCACGCTCCTTGCTGTTTGGTAACAATTTAAAGGGCTGGCATCCATATCACTTTGCAGCTTTGCTCTGACTTGGTTTTTCTACACTGCAGGTAAAGGTGTGATTGTAGCACATGAAGGCAATCCCATGTAACCTCTGATGTAGCTAGCATGGGCAACAACAGTAGTGTAAATGTGGGGACACAGGCTTTGGCACAGGTTTCAAAAGAGAGGCCAAGCCTGCCATAGAGCCTGGAGGCATGTATGACTTGCTGTCCCTTGCTGAAGCCGGTGATGCCATATCTAGGCTATCCGTGCTCACTAAATTAAAGCTAACACAGTTGTGCCTATCAGAGCCATCCTGTCCATAAGCAGTTTTGGGTGACTGCCCCAGGCCCTGCACTTTGGGGGGAGGGTCCCGTGGTGGCCACTTCAACCATCCTATGGACAGGTCCCACAGGGCCCAGGGTGGCCTCGGGGATTACCTGGAGATCCAGGCATGGGGCAGCAGCAGGGGTCCCCCCTCCGCCCCCCGTAATCACCATGGGAGCTATAGGAACCCAGCAGCCTGCTCCACTCTTCCGCTCATCTCCCAGCTCTGCTCCACCACAGCCGTGGCAAGCGGAGTGACTTGGCCCCCGCCCCCCGTTTGCTCCACTCCCCCGAGCAATGCAGGGCTTGAGAGAGCAGAGGGGAGCAGGCTGGGGCAATGGCACGCTGCTTTCCCCCACTGCAGTGGTCTGTGAGATAGTTGGCAGAATGGACAGGCTGCTGGGTCGTTTTGGCTTCTGTTGCCATGGTGAGTATGGGGGACCCGACTCCCCCCCATAATCCCCTGGGTCATGTAGCTCAAGAGAGGGGGCTTCGAGGAAGGGATACAATGGGGCTAGGAGGGGTGGGAAGAGGTGGGAAGGGGGGCAGGAGCCCGGGGCCCTGCACCATCCTAGGTACAGCTCTGGTGCTTACACACCATCACTTGGGATAGGAGCTGTGCCGGCAGACATGTACGTGTAGCTTGCTAGAACTAGCAACTAAAGACAGCAATGGGGCTACAGCAGCAGAGACAACAACTCATGCTACCAGCTGGAGCACAGCACAGAGTGACCCCTTCCCCCCTGCTGAAGGATATACTCAAGTCACTGGCCTGAACCTCAACAGCCACACTGCTACTTTTAGGCACTAACTCAAACGGAGCTAGCATGGGTATGTCTCCACACACTGGGAACTATGCTGCCTAGCTGCTATGCAGACATACTACCCCATAATAAAAATAATCCAATGGAGTAAAGAACCTAATGTTCTTTAAACCATGAAGCGAGCTGATCCAAACCTTAACATTTGTTATATGCCTGCTGGGTAGTTTTCTGTTCATTATCATCATTGTACAGTTCAGAACATGTTCTTGTTTCACCCTCTTAGTCCCTTATGCAGTACAAAACCTCCGTGCTCACCTGCACCCAAATAATCTCTCTTCACCTCCCACTTAATAGTGCAACTAATTTTCTCTGTGTCCTTTAATTAAAATCATGTCAGTAGCATATATTAAATCAAGTTGCATTTCATGTTTAACTTTCAAAAGTACCTTTAAGCAACTCATATTTTGGTGAACCTAATTGCTTTAGTTTTAGGTAATATTAGTTGCAGAAGTGCCAGTAATAACCTTTAGCCCTGGCAAATTCTCCCTCTACAAGACCTCAATCACATAACATAAACAGCTATAAAAGAGGACTTTTTAAAGCTTTACTCATAATATGTAGCACATGCATGTGGCATCATGCCATACAGCACTGAATGAAATATGAGATTGATCCGCAATGTAAATTAGGCCTACGTATAGTAAATTAGGACTATTCATCTGAACTAGATGATCATTTGAAGGAGGGGGAAAAAGGAACATGATTTTTAGGAGCATTTATTTAAACCATTTTAAACAAGAAAGTGCTTTTTGTTATTATTTGTATACATCTGACATCCCTGAATGCAGCAGACCGTAGGATGGTACAAATAATTTTGATAAAGATGTAGCAGAAGGTGTTGGCAAAGAAGAAAACCCATGACTGAAATAACCCACTTGTTTTACTTTAGAGAAAGGAGAGATTCAGCCCTAAAACCCAACAGTTGGTAGGAAATAGGTTTTAAGTTAGCTACTGCACTGACATTATAGGAGAAATTGAAAGCACGGCTGGAAGAAAGGGAGCAAAAGAAACTAATGTATAACATGGCTCTCTCCCACACACTGCAACTAAGGACATTGTCAAATAGCTTAAGTGTAATTTATGGGATATATTTCCAAGATGTCTTCAATTTAGCCACTAAATTTGGGCATTCACATTCAAGTTCCCCACAGGCAAGGTACATTCTTCAGTACAATGAATAAGGGGGGTTAATACCAATGTGTTCAGCATAGACTTCTGCATCTAATTTTGTGGCATTTCAAGACAATTTGTCAGAAGAATACACCACACGCAGCAGCTATTTCCTGATCAGTGGGAACAAAGATGCCGTGGTCTAACCTGGAGGTAAGCACATAGATTTCAGCAGCTAAAATATTCAACAAGAGTAGGAAGCATAGTCTTCTAGTCAGACAAAGATGGTAAATTTTCCTCCCCATGGATACAACCTATTTGTTCTGGAACTACCGTATTAAACTCAAAAATATCGCACAATATTACAGGAGGTAGATTTATTTTTCTGATTGCAAACATGACTTCTTGGTTGTTTTGCAAAAATATACAATTGATTACTGGAAAGGCAAGCACAGTAATTTGAAATATGTTACAGAACATAAGAATACCACTTTGAAAGAAAGAAGGAAAAGAGGATGTAAAGTTACTTGGCCTTTAAAAAAGAGGCAAGGGAGACAATCTGACTCATTTCCTCATTGACAACCATTCTACAAGTCTAAATATATTAGAATGAAGCAAAGAATCTAATGTGTAGACAGAAAAGCTTTACGCTAGAGAGCCCTTCTTAATACAAAAAATTCACTACTCTGTTACCACAAACATTGGCTGGATAGAATGCATACAAGGTGAAATCCACAATCACAAATGGAAATACAAAAAGGCCCAAATTCTTAAGTAACATAATCTCTTGTAGAACCATTACTTATTTCACCAAAATATTTTAATTTCCTTAAGCCAAGTCTTTTCCAAAAAGTAACATAATCCTTCTTCAAAGGAGCAATTGCCACGTAATTATCCCAAGTAATTATTTGGGATAATTTGAGAAGTTCATAAGAACATTATGCATACAAATTTTATTTAAGAACTTTTAGGAAGTTTGAAGTCATTAAGAAAGACTGATCACAACTGAAAAGCAATTTGTGACTATTTACAGCCCACTTATGAATGTTTTCTGATCCTTGGAATGAAATGTTTACTTTGGCGGTCATGAAAACTGATCAGTAGCAGATATCTCTAAATGTTAGATGTTCTCTAAATATTGAACAACTATTTATGTCTGTGACGGACCCGGCAGGGTCCGCACTAGCCGGGGGGCAGGATCTCCCCCCCCGGCTCGGGGAGCGGCTGCCACGGCTGGCAGCGGCGGGGCCGGCTCTGCACCGCCGGAGCCAGGACGCCGGGCAGCGCAGCCGGGCGCGCGCCGTGGGAAGCGCGGACGGGCGCAAGCCAAGGTGCGCCGTCCTGCCGAGGAGCCCAGGCCCGCCCCGGGGGGTGGAGCCTCGGGCGCACGCCGGGAGGAACGCGGAGGGGGAGGCGCAGGGGCGGGCTCCCGACGCCACTCCCGGGACGCCAAAGGCGGCGGCCGGACTCGAGGACGGGGAACGAGGAAGCAGCCACCCTGGCAGCCAGGGGTACCAGGCCTCCGCCCCGGCAACGGTTAGCGACAGCGCCGCAGTTGGCGGACCGTGGGACGGGACCCGGCGCCCGACGGGGTGAGTGACCCGACGACGCTGTACCGGCGGGTCGGGCGGGCGGGAGTGGAAGGAGCCCGAGGCGGGGCCTTTCTGGCGCCTGTGGGCAGACGAGTTGCGGGCAACGGCCCCATCTGCCGTGGAGAGCGGCTCGTAGGCGCCGAGCTCCACTCAGGGCCTCGGGCCGGGACCCGGAGGAGAGGGCGAGCCCACGTCTCCCACTCCCCACACACTCACTCCCACCCCCACCCCAGAAACACCCCCAAGGGACCAAAAACTCCGACGCAACGAGGGCACCGTGAGGGACGGGGTCACGACCCAGCCCTGCGGTCGCACAACCGCCCGGTAGAGGGCGAGAAAGGGGCTGGGACCCCAAGGCTCGCAGTTGGGCCGAACCTCTAGCCCCGACAGGGGCGACGCACTGATGGGTCCACTGAACCCCCCCGGTCCTTTGGGCCGAGGGGTGATCGCACCCAACCCGCATATCGGGCAAATACTGGCGGAGGGTCCGCGGAGCCCCTCCACCCCTTCTGCAGGAGGTGGGGGAGCGGTGCTCGCACCTGTAAACCCGCCACACTGGTGGAGAACATGGGCACCCTCAATATTGTCGCCCACAGACGAGAGCAACCAGGCAAACCGACCGATTGCCTCGACGGACGCCGCCGGCGAAGCGGGCGAACCCATGGAGCCCTGACAGTTTTTAGAGTGGTTCGGGGAGACTCAGCGGCAGCAGCAGCAGGCCCAACTAGAGCAGCAAACTCAGTTGGTCCAGCAGCTGACTACCCAATTTCAGGAGCACCAGAGACAAGTGATCCAGGAACTGGCCGCGCAACAAGACCAGTGGCGGCAGACGGTGGAGTGAAGGTGGGGAACGACCGCGGGCGGCCCCGCGGGAACCGGGGAGGGACCTAGCCTACCCCTGCGTCTTACCAAGCTGGGACCCCAGGATGATCCCGAAGCGTTCCTCACCACGTTCGAGCGCATGGCCACGGCAGCCCGATGGCCGCCGGAGCAATGGGCCACCCTGCTGGCCCCCTACCTGAGTGGACCGGCCCAGTTGGCATACCGCAGCCTGGCGATCTCCGACGCGCTGAATTACCCCAAGGTGCGGGAGGCCATATTAGACCAGCTTGGCTATTCCCCTGAGACCTGCCGACAGAAGTTCCGCCAGGAGGTGTTTAGGCCGGCGATCGACCTCGGGTGGTGGCTCAATGACTGCGGGAATGGGCCACCCATTGGTTGGAACCCGAACACAAGTCCAGTGCGCAGGTCACGGAGATGGTGGTATTGGAGCAGTTCGTGCACATCCTGCCACGGGAGGGCCAGAGGTGGGTGCGGAGGAACCAGCCCACAACCCTTAGCGAGGCGGTCACCCTGATGGAGGCCCACCTCCTGGCCGAGCGAGAAGAAGGTGGCAGCAGACGGGAGACCCTACCAGGCGCAAGGGTAGGGGGGCCCAGGCCCCAGGGTAAACCCGCCATGCGGGAGCCAACCCTGGGAATGCGGCGGGGTAGGGACAATATCCCTTGGTTGGTGCCGGTCTGGCCCAGTCCGGCCCCAGAGAAGACAGAAGAAGGGGAGCGGCTGGGGACGGCCCCGAAGGAGGCCCGACCAGGCCCCCAAGGGGCTTGTTTTCAGTGAGGCCAGGCGGGGCATTTCAAGCGGGAGTGCCTCTTGATGGACTGCACATTGAACCAGGGGGCGCGACCTGAACCGGAGGCCGGGGACCCCGGAGAAGGGAACCGGGTACTACAGCAGATGACGGTCGAGGGACGCGCGGTCCAAGCCCTAGTGGATTCCGGTTCCTCAGCAACGCTCGTGCGGGCTGACCTCATCCCCCCCGGGCGACCCGAAGGCCAGCCGGTATGGATGAGATGTGTCCACGGGGAGGTGAAAGCTTACCCAACCGTCCAGGTCCGCATAACGGGCGACGGGCAGGACCGCATTTGGAGGGTAGGCAAGGCCAGGACCCTGCCCTACCCCATGCTTATAGGACGTGACTGGCCGGGCACCGCCAGGCCCCGAGGAGGCCGGTGAGGAAGGCCCCCCCGGAGAGCCCCGGGGAGAGGGGACCGGGGCGGCCCCAGACTTCACGGCAGAGCAGAGGATGGACCCTACTCTGCAGAACGCCTGGGACCAAGCGACCGCGCCGGAGGAAGCGGAGCCGGACGTAGCGAGGCCAACCCAAGGGCCACAATTCCAGGTATGGAACGACCGCCTGTATCGGGTCACCACCGAGCGGGGCCGGGAAGTCCGGAAGCAGCTGGTAATCCCCGCCCGCTTCTGTTGGGAGGTACTGGAATTGGGGCACGCTAACCCCTGGGCGGGACACCTGGGGCGCGAGAAAACGCTTGAACGAATCCTGCAAAGGTTCTATTGGCCGGGGGTCTTTCGGGCCGTGCGGGACTTTTGTGAGTCGTGCCCCCAGTGCCAAAGGACCGCACCGCCCCAGGTGCCGAGAGCCCCATTAGTGCCTCTCCCGATAGTTGAAGTCCCGTTCGAGCGGGTGGCCATGGACCTGGTCGGACCCCTGGAGCCATCGGGAAGGGGGCATCGCTACATTATGGTGGTTGTGGATTATGCTACCCGCTACCCCGAGGTGGTCCCTTTAAGAAACACGAAGGCCCCGACCCTGGCGCGGGAGCTCCTGAGGATCTTCTCGCGGGTCAGTCTGCCACAGGCCCTCCTGACCGACCAAGGTCCGAATGTAATGTCCCGGGTCATCAAGGAACTCTGCAAAATGCTGAAAATCAAACGGCTGCAGACGTCAGTTTACCACCCACAGACCGATGGGCTGGTCGAACGATTCAACCAGACCTTGAAGGGGATGCTATGGTGGTTTGCACAGGATGACCCCCGAGGATGGGACCTGATGCTGCCCGGGCTCTTATTCGCGGTAAGAGAAGTCCCGCAGTCGTCTACCGGCTTCTCCCCTTTCGAGCTGTTGTATGGCCGGCAACCGCGAGGGATCCTAGACCTCCTCAGAGAAGAATGGGAACACCAACCCACGTCCGGACGGGGGACGGTCCAATACATTACACAGCTGCAGGAGAAACTAAGTCGTCTAGGGGAATACACACGCCTGAACCTCGCAGAGAGCCAGGAGTGCCAGGCGAAGCATTACAATGCCAATGCCCGCCGGCGGGAGTTCCAGCCGGGCGACCGGGTGATGCTGCTCCTGCCTACGAAAGAGTCCAAACTGCTGGCCCAGTGGCAGGGACCCTTCGAGGTAGTCCGGAGGGTAGGGGAGGTCGACTACGAAGTAAAGATGTCGGGCCACCGACGAGGGACCCAACTCTTCCACATCAACTTGCTGAAGAAATGGGTCCCCCGAGAAGCCTTGTTGATCGCACCGCCTTCCGAGGGGGAGGACCTGGGGCCATGGAGCGGGGACGAGACGAGACCCCCTGAGATTATGCCAGACCCCGAGCTGACCCCGCAGCAGCAGGGACAACTGCGCGGCATCCTCCAGCGACACCAGGGGACCCTCACGGCCAGACCCGGACGGACGACGCTGGGGGTACACCGGATCATCACGGAGGAAGGCTGGATCGTGCGAGAACCTCTGCGCCCCCTCCCCCGGAAGTTGTGGGACACTGTGAGATGGGAGGTCCAGTTGATGCAGCAGTGGGGGGTGATAGAGGAGTCTGCGAGCGAGTGGCGCAGCCCAATCGTTCTGGTCCCCAAAGCTGACGGCACGACACGATTTTGTATCGACTTCCAGCGGGTGAACGCGATATCCCGCTTCGACGCGTACCCGATGCCGAGAGTAGATGAACTCCTGGAACGGCTCGGGCAAGCCGCCTACATAATGACTCTGGATCTGTCAAAGGGGTATTGGCAGATACCCCTCGACCCGGGAGCCCAAGAGAAGACGGCCTTTTCGACCCCCTTCGGCTTGTTTCACTTTCGAACCATGCCTTTCGGTCTACATGGGGCAGCGGCGACGTTCCAGCGGCTGATGGATCGGGTACTGGCCCCGCACCACGAATACGCCGCTGCCTACATAGACGACATTGTCATCTATAGCCCAACATGGGGGGATCACCTGAAGCAGGTAGAGGCCGTGCTCTCGGCCTTGGGGGAGGCCGGACTCACAGCGAACCCAAAGAAGTGCCACTTCGCTCAAAGGGAAGTATCGTACTTGGGGTACTCGGTGGGGCGGGGGCGGCTGAAACCCCTCTACAGCAAAGTACAGGCCTGAAGGGATTACCCAGCTCCCACGACGAAAAGACAGGTCCGCCAGTTCTTGGGGCTCGCGGGGTACTATAGGAGATTCGTCCCGCGGTTCACCACGCTGGCAACACCCTTGACGGAACTCGTGAGGAACACTGCACCCCCCAAAGTGAGGTGGAACCCCCAGGCGCAGCGAGCCTTCCACGCGCTGAAGGACGGGCTGGCGTCGGCCCCCGTGTTGTCACAACCAAATTTCGATAAACCCTTTACCCTTTACACAGATGCCTCGGAGGTGGGACTTGGAGCCGTACTAGCGCAGGGAGAGCCAGACGAGGACCATCCCATCCTCTACCTCAGCAGGAAGCTGTTGCCCCGCGAACGGGCCTATGCTACCATCGAGAGGGAGGCCTTGGCGGTAAAATGGGCGGTGGACGCCTTGAGATACTATCTATGGGGAAATAAATTCAGGTTGGTGACAGATCACGCCCCTTTGGTCTGGCTAAATTCTATGAAGGATACAAACGCCCGCATAATGCGGTGGTATCTGGCCCTGCAACCCTACTGTTTTGAGGTCGTGCACCGACCCAGGGCCACCCACCTTAATGCGGATTTCTTTTCGCGAATAGGGGAGCGAACCCCAACCCGTGACCAACCTCTCCAAGGGGGGGAGGCGTGTGATGGACCCAGCGGGGTCCGCACTCGCCGGGGGGCAGGATCTCCCCCCCCGGCTCGGGGAGCGGCCGCCACGGCCGGCAGCGGCGGGGCAGGCTCTGCACCGCCGGAGCCAGGACGCCGGGCAGCGCGGCCAGGCGCGCGCCGGAGGAAGCGCGGACGGGTGCAAGCCACGGTGCGCTGTCCCGCCGAGGAGCCCTGGCCCGCCCCGGGGGGTGGAGCCTTGGGCGCACGCCGGGAGGAACGCGGAGGGGGAGGCGCGGGGGGGCGGGGCCTCCCCCCCTGACGTCACTCCCGGGGACGCTAAAGGCGGCGGCCGGACGCCGAGGACGGGGGGAACGAGGAAGCAGCCACCCTGGCAGCCAGGGGTACCAGGCCTCCCGCCCCCAGGCAACGGAAGCGACAGTGCCGGCAGTTGGCGGACCGTGTGGGGGCGGACCGGCGCCCCGGACGGGGGTGAGCGACCCGCACGCCCGTGCAAGGGGTCGGCGGGCGGGAGTGGAAGGAGCCCGAGGCGGGGCCTTTCTGGCGCCCGTGGGCAGGCGAGTTGCGGCAACGCGGCCCCGTCTGCCGTGGAGAGCGGCTCGTAGGCGCCGAGCTCCACTCAGGGCCTCGGGCCGGGACCCGGAGGAGAGGGCGGGCCCGGGTCCCCCACTCCCCACACACTCACTCACACCCCCACCCCAGAAACACCCCCAAGGGACCAAAAACTCCGACGCAACGAGGGCACCGTGAGGGACGGGGTCACGACCCAGCCCTGCGGTCGCACAACCGCCCGGTAGAGGGCGAGAAAGGGGCTGGGACCCCAAGGCCCGCAGTTGGGCCGAACCTCTAGCCCCGACAGGGGCGATGCACTGACGGGTCCGCTGAACCCCCCCGGTCCTTTGGGCCGAGGGGTGATCGCACCCAACCCGCATATCGGGCAAATACAGGCGGAGGGTCCGCGGAGCCCCTCCACCCCTCCTGCAGGAGATGGGGGAGCGGTGCTCGCACCCGTAAACCCGCCACAATGTCTTTTTAAAAATGACACCAGAATCAAGTAAAAGCTTAAATAACCTAATTATTTCCATGATGATCTATCTATCATAACCCTTACTTTTCCTGCTTGCTTTTGCTAGCTGGCGCGCCTTATAAAACCTGATTTAGGCCCCAGCCCTTGAAAGATTTACACATAAGCTTAACTTTAGATACATGAGCACTCCCCTTTAATTCAATGGAATTAATCATATGCTTCACATTAAGCAAATATGTAAATGTTTTGAGAATTAGGGCCTTACACATATAAAACAGATAATGGTCAAACCATCATCATGTCTGTTTAAAAAACTTGTTTAAAATTTTTAGAGAGGTAGCTATGTTAGCCTATAATTATAACCTGTTAACCTGTAATCAACGGGCAGTCCTGCAGCACCTTAGAGATTAACAAATATATATATATATATATAGTATCATGAGCTTTCGTGGGCAAAACCTCAGATGAGCTGAGGAAGTTTGTGTTTGTCATCCACATCCACTAATTATGCATAATGGGCCAAATCCTGATAATAACCTTTTATGCACTTAAGGACTGTGATGTTCCCTCTGTTTTTTCTCCTCCAGACTAAACAAATCTATTTTTTTCAGTCCTCCCTCACAGGTCATGTCTTCTAGACCTTTAATCATTTTTGTTGCTCTTCTCTGGACTTTCTCCAATTTGTCCACATCTTTCCTGAAATGTGGCACCCAGAACTGGACACAATACTCCAGCTGATGCCAAATCAGTGTGGAGTACATAAAAGTGCCAACTTCCCCTCTAGCTGGCCTCCCACTCTGCTTCCAGCTCCATCCCTACTCCACCTGTTCCCCCACGTCTCTGCCCCTCCTCTTCCCACTCCCACTCCACCCCTATTCCATCAAGCCCCTGCTGCACCTCTTCCCTGCCTCCTTCCTCTCCCTCCAGGATCATCCTGAAAGCCACAATAAAGCCATTTTATGGCATTTGGGAGGTGCTGGGAGAGAGGGGGAAGAGTTGGTCAGCGGGGCCACCATCAGGTGAGAATTGCTGGGCGGAGGGAGGGGAGGTCAAAGGAGAGCTTGGCTGCTAAGCACCTGCTAATTTTTTTCCATAGGTGCTCCAGCCCCAGAGCATCCATGGAGTCGGTGCTTATGGCAGAGTACAGCCAAATCGCTTCTTGGGTCTTGCTTATAACACTCCTGTCAATCAGATCCAAAATGATGTTTGCTTTTTTTGCAACAGTGTCACCCCATTGACTCACATTTAGCTTGTGGTTCACTACAATCCTGAGATCCTTTTCAGCAGTCCCCTTCCTTGGCAGTCATTTCTCATTTTGTGTGTGTGAAACTCTTTGATCCTTTTTAAGGGGAGTACTTTATATTGGCTCTGGACCCCCACTCATCCACCCCTCTCTGCCCCTATCCCCACGTGTCCAACCATCGCCACCCTGCCACTCCCACCCCCCTGCTCCCGGTCCTCATGTGCCCTGTATCCCCACTCCCATTCAGCCTCTGGCTCAATGCTGCCACCCCACTGGCTCCTGAGTCCCTCACCACCCGCCCAGTAAGTCACCTACATTAGATCTTCTGGACTCCCATCTAGGTGACCCTCCCAGTAGCCCCATTCCCCCAACTCTGTGTGTGTCCCCCATATCCCCTGCCTTGTGGTCCAAGAACTGTGAGGAAAGCAGCCTCTCCCTCTCCCTCTCCCTCTCCCTATCAACGGCTGGCCACTCTGGCAAATGAGCCAGATGCCCTCTGTTCTGGTGCCACAGCAGCTCTGGGTGGGAGAAAAGAGTAGCTGCAGTCCCTCTCCAGCACAATGTGTTTTCTTAAGGGAAGAAATCTGCAGGGAAATAAATTCTGCATGTGCGCAGTGGCACAGACTCCTCCGAGTGTATATTGCTTAATATTGTTGTTCGCTTTGAAATAAAAAAAAAGTTTAAGGCACAAAAGCCCAATTAGCAAGAATGCACGTGGGCTAATCAATTGAGAGTAAGCTCATTATACTTGCTGACCTTACAGGTACTTTGTGGGGGTGAGTTAATGCTTTCAAAATTTACCCTGTTGGGCTCTTATTTTATAGATGCTTTATTTCAGAAGACAAAAAAATTATGTTCAAAATTGTTTCTGGAAAAATCATCTGAGCAAGCCCAGGGCTCACTAGGCTGGCTGAGTACAAAAGTGCATATTACTTTGCCACGTGCACTTTTGGAAGATTTGGGCAAAGATTGGAAAAGAACAGTCATACAAAATATGTAGGGGATTTTGCCTTCCAAATTACAGCTGCATTTTACCAACAGAAATATAAAAAATGCCCTTTCATTAAAAAAAAAGTATCAATTTTTATCACCACATAGAAAGACATTTTCTATCCTAGACCCCAAACCCGTAACTGATAGCACAGGCAGACTGCTGCAGCATCATGAAGCCTCATTGATGTCATTTCGAGTTCCTTATACATGGAAAAGTCCACCCATATACACTATCAATGGCTACATTCAAAATATCCCCCACCCTAGCTGGAATGCACTAACTAGAGCAGGTCTGGGCAATAATTTAATGCCGGGGGCCACTTCAGAAATTTTTGAAGTAATACTTCCCTACTTCCCCACCCACAGACCCTGATTGGTCTGGGACAGGGGGAGCGCATGAAGTCTTTGCCCCCCTCAGAGGTTACCCCTAGGCTCCCATGCCCCTGACAGTGGGAGGAGACTTCGCACGCTCCCCCTTCTGCCCCCAGGCCAATCAGGGCTTGGGGCCGGGGAGCACGCGAAGTCTCCTCCCGCCCTGCCAGTAGCGCGTGGCACTTCAAAGCACTGTGTGTTCCTGGCACGGCGGGGGCAGGGCGGAGGAAACTTTGTGCGCTTCCCCCTGCCCTCAGGTCCTAATTGGTCTGGGAGTGGGGGAGCAGCAGGGACTCTGCGGGCTGGATCAACCTACTTGGTGGGCTGGATCTGGCCCGTGGAGGCCCTTTTGCCCACCCCTGAACTAGAGTAAGCCAGCAATTGCAGTAACCTTTTCTAAAGCTCATCACCTAATAAACCATCTTGTTAGTCTTTAAAGTGCTACATAGTTCTGTCTTTTGTTTCAGCTAGACCAGACTAACACGGCTGCATCTCTATTACTTTTCTAAAGGAGAACTCCTTAGAATAAACAGGGAGATGATACACAAGATTAATAAGAACTATAATATTTCTGTAAAATATCGTCTCTTTGAGCCTTTATACCATTGAAATGACATTCACAACACTGACACCACCCCTTCTACTCTGAAGCCAGACAACTGCCCACAAATCCCTACTCTAAATCCTTACAACCCCTTCTAAAGAAAAACTCAAACCCCCAACCCAAGCAGCTTTCTCACTAGTTCACAACACTCCAGGCACTTTGCTATTGATTTTGCTTGGATGGCACTCAGATTCTCTTCTAACCGGGGATGGTATAAAACCTTAAAGTAGATAGAAGATAGATTAAACCAACCCAAAACTCCATCTCAAGTTCCAGTTCTATATTCCGATGTAATAGTTTGCAGAAAATATAATTGTTGATTACCATTGCAAATAGAACAATTAGTCCAGCATAATATACTTAAGCCTGAAGTCCTCTGATCTATTCTAAATAGGAATTTTCATTTGTTTCACTCATTATTTCTACTCATGATTATTTTGTTTTGCTTAGGTACTTTTAGCAACCTGCCAACAGCATGTCATTTAAAGAGATGTATAAAACTATAAAGTAATGTGCCTGATGTAAAGTGGTCTTTTTATAAATTTCATAATTATATTCATTTCCTCAAAAGTTAAAAATTAGTTTTTGCACCGGATAACAGATTCAACAGCGTTCAAAATTATAAAAGAGACAGCTTTATTCATGTTATTTACATTGCACAACAGCTTAACCTGCAATTACAGAGAAATTTTCTTTAGCAGAGACCACAGCAACTGGAAACCACATTAAGTTTTGCCAAGAAAATTGCTGCCTGCTCCAGTTAATTACTAATCATATTTTTTGGCAGATTTTATCTTTGCAACCAATTTTCACATTAGCAGCTTACCCATTTTTTCCCTATTACTTACCTGTGTTCACTATTATCTGGGCACAAGACAGCATGATTGGTGCACCAACATAGATTGCAAAATTTATTTTGGGGGCCTACAAAGGAATCTGGATGTTCTGGTACCTCTAATATTGGTACTCCGTGTTACTGATCCCTCCAGCCTTGTCTTCTGCCCTGCCTGAGAGTAGCTCATGAAATCAACTGGCTATGACATTTTAGAGTTTGCGAAGGTTATTGAATATGCCAGTCTCTCTGATAGCCAGCTACTCCACTTTGCCACTAACACTTGGGAAAAAAATGTACTGATGGCTAGGAGGAAATGTTTCTTAGGGTAGAATTGGACCTGTGATTTCAAATTATCACATCTAAATCTAGACTCAAATTTTCAAGGTTACAGGCTCAATCCATCTCTCATTGGAATCTGTGAAAAATCCCTCTTGACTTCAGTTGGAGTTGAATCAAGCTTCTGTTGCCCAATTTTCAAAACTGCTCTTTTTATTTAGGCTGCCTAATTCAGACACCCATATTTAAATAACCTGGCCTAATATTCTCAGGCATTCTAGCAGAACTATAAGTGGTAGGTACTGAGGGATGCTTCCATGGCATTTTTAGAAGTTACAGCACTGATACTGAAGGGCATGGGGGGAAAAATAACAGGAGAAATTATAAGAAACCTGGGAGCAACTCTGAAGAGAGAAGAGAAATTGAAACTTTTAGGGAAAGACAAGGTCGTGTGTAAGTGAGACTGGGAAACAAACAAGAGGAGGTTATTAGCAGAAATTAAAAAGATGGCTTCAACCTCCCAAATTGGAATACAGATCTAGTTTTAGGTTTCAAACAGTCTGCCGGTTGGGAAGAGTTTGAATCGTTCTGCCCTTCTCCAGCAGATGTTATCAGGGAAGCCAACAGCTTCCGTGGGCCTGCAGGGAAGGTGTGTGTGAGGGGGCGGCTCCGTGCCCCTAGAAGGGGCGGGGCCTTAGGCAAAAGGGGTGGGACTGGAGGCAGGCAGCCCTCAGCACCGCTTGGAATGGGGAAGTGTCTCTCCCACTCCCCCAGAGCTGTGTGGAGCAGCGCTCCAGTGCCCGTCTAAACGGCCCACGTCTCCAGTCGCAGCCAGGAACCCCGGGACCCTTTGAATCACTGGGCCCCAGTTAAAACTGCCCCATTTCCCTCCCCCGCCAACTCCTGTCAGCAGGCTGGATATTATATTTTCACATTTCTTTCCATTTCTCATAATGTGTCAGAAACTGTTGGAATTTTTCTAGAACTATTCAGAATACTCAGGTCCGAACTGAGCAAAGCCCTTAAGCACGTGCTTAAATCCCATTGATTTCATATGGGACTTCATCAGACGCTTAAGTGCTTTGCTGAACCAGCGAATGGATTAGGCTTGAATCCTGGAAAGAAAGGCTAGAGTCTAATGCTGACATCCAATTCAGCATTGCTTCATTGACATCAACAGATCTCTTGCCATGAGTAAAATCAAGCACCCGCCTAAGTGTCTGCAAAATCAGGGCCTTAAATTGTAAACTCCTGGGCGCAGGCCTCAGGCCATTAGCACATCCTAGGCACTACTAGAGAAGAAATAGCAGCAGCTGCTGACGCAGGAAAAAAACTATTTTGGTGAAAGAAGAATGTTACGTCCCACAGAGAACCACTGCAAAAACTAAAAGGGTGATATAAGAGGATATCGTATGGAAAACAAATTAGAACTTGCAAACATCTGGAATAGATGGAGATAAAGTTCAACAATGCATTTAGAAACCAAACCAAGACACAGGAGAAATATGGAAACCAAGGACAGGAAACAACATTTTAGTGTGCCACATCATTTATGAATGGCCTCCATGCAATTAATATAATGGATTAATTATTTTGCGAGGCTATAGTAATACTGCATTTGATTTTGTTAGACTTCGTTCACCATAAAAATCTATAAACTATTTTTTTGTTGTACAATCTTTTGTCAATTATTTTATTTTCCTTGTTGCCTAATTTTACATATACAAGTCTAAATTTTCTGCTAATGGAAAAAACACTCCAAACATAACTTTTACTCAGAAGGTATTCAATCAAAATTTGAAAAATATTCCACCTTTTAAGATCTACAAAATACATGATACCAGATGTTTTAAATATCAGATTAAAAAAAAGCCACTTTTGAGGATGTTTTGAATGTAGCTTATATTTTACTAGAGTATTTACCTGCCATTACTAAAGTCCTTAACTGAAATAATTTTTGTTTTTCTTCATTTAAATCATTGCTTCGGGGAGGGGGTAGGTGGGGATGAGGGGGCTCACTATGCAGGCTGCCCTGGGGAAAGAGGACAACCCCAGGCCTCTGTTACCATAGCAGTTTGGGGCCTAGTGAGAAGCACCTCTCCATGGCTGATGCATCTACAGCGGGCACAGCCGGGGGGAGGGGTGCATGTCCTCCAGCTGGACAGACACACAGACAGACATGCAAACAGACAAACTCTCATAAATATGGTATATACCTGACCCTTTCTCCACCCCGCTGCTGGCCTAATGGGGTGATAGCTGTCCCAACCCCTATATCTGGCCCCTTGCTGCTGCCAGGTATAACTCTCCCTGCTAGTAGACCCCTCCTTTTCCATTTTATGAGAAACAATCATATCCACGCACATCCCGTTGTCCTAGCACAACCAAAACTCTGACCTTGCTTTAAGTTATGACAAGAGGAACTTGCAGACCAAATTTGGTGCTTTTAGCTCTTACTGTTTTAGGAGGAGATCTTGAACAAGCGGATTCACAGAAACACACACACACACACACTCTCTCTCTTTCTCTCTCTCTCAAATATACAGTCGATTTCATAATTTATATAATGTACAGTACAATATATGTTCTTCAGCATACAGGATACAGCTATTTTTCCAGTTGTGTTGTTATAAATTTCAATAGCTTTTCCAGTTCTTTTTGCACAGTAGTGCTTTAAATCTCTGGGCTATTTTGAAGGCCCAGAGAAGTCATTACAACACCTCAGCTTTCACCCTTTATGAAATGTGTCAGTAACTCCACTTACTCTGGAGGCTTTTCCCCTTTACATCTGCCTCACATCCTGTTCTACTTCCTGAAGTATTAATTTCTTGTCCAGCTCTCCCCACCCCCCATGTTCCAGGAATTTGACAGTCATCAGCTGGTACTTCCTAGCTCAGGATCACACTTACCCTTCCACATACATACATAAAGACCCCACTGCCTCCCCACCTACTCTGTTGGTATTTTCTGGTTTCAAAGCAATAGTTGTTTCAATGCAACGTTTAAAGATATGGAAGTCTCTTACTGTCAGCTCCCCTATTTTCATTACTTTTATTTAAGCATAATTTTATTTCTGATCAATAGCCAAAGGAGAAAAAATATTGGTAGCAGCTTTATAACTGGGGCCCTACCAAAAATCACTGTCCATTATGGTCAATTTCACAGTCATTAGTTCATTAAAAAATTCATTATTTCAGCTATTTACATCTGAAATGTCATGGTGCTGTCATTGTAGGGATTCTGACCCAAAAAGGAGTTGGAGTGGGGGTTATGGTAGGGGGGGATTGTGGTACTGCTGGTGGTGGTGGTGCAGGTGCTGCCTCCAGAGATGGGCAACCAGAAAGCAGTGGCTACTGACTGCGAACCCAGCTCTGAAGGCAGAACCGCCTCCAGCAGTAGCACAGAAGGAAGGATGGCATGGTATGGTGTTGCTCCCTTGACCTCTGTGCTGCTCTCTGCAACGCAGGGCCCTTAGCCAGTAACTGCCACTCTCTGCCCCTTCCCCCAGCTCTGAAGGCAGCAGTGCAGAAGTAAGGGTGTCATGGTATGGTACTGCAGCCCTTACTTCGGTGGTGCGGCTGGCAGGGCACTGCCTTCTGAACTGGGCACCTGGCAACATCCATCGCTCTCCGGCCACCCAGCTCTAAAGACAGTGCAGAAGTAAAGGCGGTAGTTCCACAATCCCATAAAATATCCTTGTGATCAATATTCCCTCTAATCTTTTCCATCCACATGCAGATTTTTCCCATCCATGTGCAGAATAATTTATATGTGCACTGAGGCATGTATAAATGTGCACCATCAGTAGAAACAAAAAACCTAGTAGTGGGCACTCTACTAATCAGCTGAGCAGCATGTGAATCTTTTCTGTGCAGCCACACAAGCTCACAGCTTATAGGGAACACTGTTCAGGAACCCCCTGCAACTTCCTTTTGGCCAGGACCCCCAATTTGAGAAACGCTGGTCTCCCCTGTGAAATGTGTATAGTATAGAGTAAAAGCACACAAAAGGCCAGATTTCACTATGCATTATAGAATCATAGAATCAGAGCTGGAAGACACCTCAGGAGGTCATCAAGTCCAGCCCCCTGCCCAAGGCAGGACCAATCCCAACCAAATCAACCCAGCCAGGGCTCTGTCAAGCCGAGACTTAAAAACCTCTAGGGATGGAGATTCCACCCCCTTCCTAGGTAACCCATTCCAGTGCTTCACCACCATACTAGTGAAATAGTTTTTCCTAATAGCCACTGTAACTTGAGACCATTGCTCCTTGTTCTGCCATCCGGCACTACTGTGAACAGCCTTACTCCGTCCTCTTTGGAACCTTCCTTCAGGAAGTTGAAGGCTGCTATCAAATCCCCCCTCACTCTTCTCTTCTGCAGACTAAACAAACCACCATTTGCTTGCTGTTTTTTTCCTGTAACAGACTACCGTAATTTAGCGAATATACCCCGCACCCGAATATGCCCCATGTTTTTTTCTATTTGAGTAAAAAAAATCTTGTATACCTCAGCAAGACGTAATATAACCCATGGGTATACAAGAATTTTCTGTGCCGGGAGTATATTTGCTGGGGGTATATTTACGGTGCGGGGGGGATTAGCCAGTCACCGCCCCAGGTTCCAGTGCAGCCGCCAGTCTCCGGGCGGGGGAGCGCTCATTGCACAGGTTCCTCCACAGGCACAGGAAGGGGCAGAGGGAGCAGGACCCACCAGCTTCTGGGCGGGGGAGCGCTCGCCGCCCGGTTCCTGCGC
This sequence comes from Rafetus swinhoei, assembly GCA_019425775.1. Lineage (NCBI taxonomy): Eukaryota > Metazoa > Chordata > Testudines > Trionychidae > Rafetus > Rafetus swinhoei. The sequence goes on along the minus strand of CM033435.1, from coordinate 14,806,531 downwards.
AGCCGCAGGAAGGGGCAGGGGGATGAACGCTCCCCAGCTCCTTCCTTTGGCTGCGCAGGAACTGGGGGGTAAGTACTCCCCGCTCGGAGGCTGGAGGCCAGGAACCGGGGGATGAGTGCTCCCCCGCCCCTTCCTGTGGCTGCGCAGGAACCGGGGAGTGAGTGCTCCCCCGCCCGGAGGCTGGAAACTGGCGGCTGCGCAGCCACAGGAAGAGGCGACTCACCACCAGGTGATTAAAAAAAATTCTGTATACCCCGTACCTGAGTATACCCCGCGGGGGTGTGTGTGTGCGGGGTTTGTAAAAATGAATATAACCCGCGGGTTATAGTCACTAAATTACGGTAACTCGGCTACCCCCTGAAGCTCCAAATCCCTCAGTCTCTCCTCATAGGTCATGCGTTCCAGCCCCCTAATAATTTTGGTCGCCCTCCGCTGGACCCTCTCCAATGCATCCACATCCTTACTATAGTGGGGGACCCAGAACTGGACACAATACTCCAGATGTGGCCTCACCAGAGCTGAACACATTATGTGTTTTTCATGGCCATGAATTTGGTAGCATCTTATTTATAACATAGGCCCCAAGCTGCGAAGACTTGCGCACATACTCAATTTCATGCATGCATTCCCATTGACTTAACTGAACATAAATATAAGCCTGTACTTAAGCTTTTGCAGGATTTGAGACATTCATTGTAATGAAGTTGAAGTTTTTCTTTCACCTCCATTGTTCACTGTGCTAAGTGACAAGTATCAGAGGGGTAGCCATGTTAGTCTGTATCTGCAAAAGTGACAAGGAGTCCTGTAGCACCTTATAGACTAACAGATGTATTGGAGTATAAGCTTTCGTGGGCAAAGACCCACTTCGTCAGATGCATGTATATGCAACCATATCCATATTAATTGTTTACAAAGATTAATTATTATTAGAGGTTATGTTCAGACATAGATGATTCAACCTTCTGTAACAAGCACAAGTTGTTGTATATGGTTGAAAGCACTGTCCTACCTTTTGGATTTCAACAGATGTTAATGAATTATTATAGTTAAAATTAACTCTTTATCAACTATTCATAAATGTGACCTTAACATAGAGCATGACCAAAATTATCTCTTTTGAACTTTTAAATGAAGCCGATTTTTCACTGGAAACAAAAGAGACACAAACTTACTGCTGCATGTTGTCACATTTTTCAGTCCCCTTTCAAGCTGGTTGTCTCTCACTGATATAATAGTCAATGTTTGTGAAGCACTAAGAAACTCCGATGAACAGGCAGGCACCAGAGTGCAACTGATCACTAATAAATTGCTCAAACACTTGTCAACTTCTGTCTGGTGCAGTGCATATAAGATTACGCTCAATGATTCTGGGATGTCCATTGAGCTCCAAAAGTTCTGTTTAGGTCTGTGCTGTGTGAAGCAACTTTCTACCCCATAACATTGTAGGGTAAACTGAGGCAACCATAAATGTGCTAGTAGGCCTCTTAACAGCATGACTCCATCCTGAACTTAGGCCTGGGAACACCACAGCCAGGAAAAGAACTGCAGGCAGTGAAACGACCCTGGGCACCATAGCAACCACCTTCTAAGACACTTGAACAGAACTTTAGTTAAGTAATGTAACACATTTTGCGTAAGATAACATTATAAATTTGCTTAACTATCTTGCTTCGCTCCTAGATAATGAGCCTGAGAACCAAGCGCTGCACCACCAATTCAAGGCCATACCTGCCTGCTATAGAAACATCATCATCATCATCATCATCATCATTTATGCAGACTAAAATGTTATTACTGTTTTGCTGACATGTTTTGGCATTTGAACAATAACTACCTGTATATTAATTAATGAGTTGTTACTTTGCAATGGGCGGAGATATTATGTAATCTTTAGTAGTTCGATTGGCTTATGTGCTCATTTCGTCTTGCTGCTAGACCTATCAAATCATTTCCCCTCCGTCCACCTGCTGACTATATAACCTATTGTATTGTTTCAATTAACCAGTGTTCACCAGGGTTACCCTTGTGTGTCACTCCATCAGCTGGTGTATAATAAATCCTCTGCTTGTTTTCACCTGCATCCAGAGTGTCCTGGATTATTTCCAACAACATCAAAGCAGAGAATCGAGACACTGAATCAGGAACTAGTAGCTGGGATTCATTAGACTCCAGAGTGTTCACAGTAATTTGGCACTCTTACAGAACAGTGCAGTTTCTGATTTCTCATGGCTTACCATTTTTCATCAATTTGTTCTTCCAATCATTGCTGAGCTGGTTTTGCAACTGGCAAATTAACTGTTTGTTTTTCAGAGAGCCTGCCACTATTTTCAGTAATTTAAAATCAAATCAGAGGCCAAGGCCACTTTTCAGCTAGTTAAGATAGTACAAAGTATTTGGAATGAAGCAAAAATTGCCAAATCCAAGAAGCCAGAGAACAAGGTATTATAGTGTTACAGTGCCTTGCAGTGAAGCAGATTTTTTTGCCAAGGAGGAAATATAGCCAAATAAGGCTTGTGCCTACCATTGAATCAAGCCCTTGTGGACTTAACATTATTGCGCTGAATGTGGTTGAGAATATTACCCTCAATAGAGGTTTTAACTAATGCTTTCTTAGCATTTGATATTAAGCAATTGGCTCCAAACGGTCATCATTCTTTGCTTAAACTGCTATTTACTTTTAAGATTTTTTCTTAAAGCACAATTGTGTCTGGCACAAAAAGTGTTCTGCTAATGTTCCTCAAACGTGGGAAATATATGGACTATAGTGAGTGCTAACCACAAGAGGCTTAGCTTTCATTAAAGCTGTGTTTACTCTAGCGGAGTAATTTTTTGTGGAATACAGAGATGTAAAACAGGGGATACAACAGAGAGAAAGTAGACACAGAACGTTTGCATCCAATTTTCCAATTGTTTACTGCAAAAATACATCAGTGTGAGGGATTTCCTGAGCATTGTATTCTGTACCAAAGAATATATTTGGAGGAGATGAATTAAAGATTAATTAGGATCTTCAAAAATCCAAGCCACTAATTGCAATCACCCTTCCTGAGATTTAGGTGCAAGAGACCAGAGAGCAATCTCGCTACAGAAAATCTTTTACTTCTGTTCCTGCTTTATTTTGGTTTCAAATGACAAACACTACTAATTTGGTGAAAAAATGACCCCTAGACCTTGTTTCTTCTCCCTAGGGGAGCTCCAATCAGTCAGATTTCTCATTGCCTCCTTTGCTACCAATGTATTTCAACTGGTTTCCCTAAATTTTTCTGCTAATTCCCATTTCCTTCATAATCACAGTCTTTTATGTGACTTGCTGGCCAAGCGGTTTTCAGGGGAGCTATAATTGCTGTAGGTCTTAAACATTAACCTTGCCAGGTGTCACTACATGGACTGTTTATGCATTTGATTAATGATACCAGAAGAAAAAAAATTGTTTTTTAATTGGCTGTCATGTTTTTTTTTCTTTTCTTTTCCTTTAAAAAAAACCCCTCAAATGCTTCTGAAACACTGATGGTGTCAAGCACTTGTGTTTGTGGGTTTTTTATAGGACAAAACCACCTGAAGTAAAGTATTTACAAGTTAAAGACAAAAGCAAGAGATTGTAAGCGCATTAAAAAAAAACAATTCAGCAACGCAAGCTACCCCATTGCGGTAGATGTGTCAATGTTTGTGTGCCTTCAGTACAGCTCAGCTCTGTCACCTCCTGTGAATCAGAACAGTGGCAATCAATAACTTGCAAGCTGAGTTGTCACCTGCTAGCCACTTTAAGATAGGCATACACCCAGGCTACGTCTACACTGCAGGCTTTTTGCGCAAGAACTGTTTTGCGCAAGAGTTCTCGCACTAAAGGTCTTGCGCAAGACCGCGTCCACACTGCCATGTGCTTTTGTGCAAGCACATCCATGGCAGCGTGGATGCTCTCTTGCGCAAGAAAGCTCTGATGGCCATTTTATCCAAAGGGCTTTCTTGAGCAAGAAACCCCTGTTGCCCGTCCTCACTGCCTTCTTGCACAAGAGGGCTTATTCCTCATGGGGAGAGGAATAACTCTTGTGCAAGAAGCCCTCTCTTCTGATGCGTTACTGTAAATTTACTTGCACAAGAATGCATGTGCAGTGTAGACACTCCGCAAGACTTGCACAAGAATGGCCGTTCTTGTGCAAAAAGCCTGCAGTATAGACGTAGCCCCACAGATCAGTGATAATTTTGGCATTATTGACTAACCAGAGCAGATAGTCTTGTGTGTCTTATTCTTATTACTGATGATAATTACACCTTTTAATAAGATCAATATTTTTGCCCTAAAAAAGAAAAGAGAGAGAGAGAGAGAGAGAGAAAATTATTTCCTGATCTGGCAAAATTTCAGTAAGCTGTATGTTAGGTTCTTAACAGAGAGACAGACCCCATCAGTTCCTGAAGGAAGTGGGGTTCCATCACTTAATATCTGTATTACTATAGTACCAAGAGGCCCCTATCAAGACCACAGCCTCATTACACTAGGTGCTGTACCAACACGGCACAAGACAATCCCTACCCTGAGAAGCTAACAATGGAAATATAAAAGATTTCCCAGAAGAACCAAGTTCCTGCTGTTAGGGTGACCACTCCTTCAGCATTTAGTCTGGAACTGTCACATGCCATAAGCACAGCATCAGACTGCTTTATCTGGATGGGACTCTATATCCCTTTTAAAAGGAGAATTAGTAAAACATTAGCTTCAGGATCAAACCTAAACTTTAAAGGTATATTCCTTATAACCAGCGTGGAATACTAAGGTTTTGCTGAGCACTGCACCCATTTTTATTTCTCCGTAATGCTGTATGTACAAGAAGAGATCGCTCACATTCTAGTTCAGCCTGAGATTGTTGGGTAGCTTTGTCGCGATGCACATTGAAATATAGTGATTTCATTTTCCACATTTGTGACATATTTCTCCAGACATGGAGCAGTGTGTCTTGCCACAATGTGTGCAGTTTCTTTGTGTGAGGTTGTCACGGGGAGTGGGGGGGTCGGAGCATCCTTGTGCCCGGGACACCCCTTGCCGCTCCTCCCAAAGTACAGTTCCCCCCTACTAGGGTAAATTCGGCCACTCAGGCCTAGCCAGCAGGTAAGCCTCCCAAGAACCTGGGAGCGGTTACTGCAGGGTTGGGGGGAAGGTAGGGGGAGCCGGGCTCTCCCTCTCCACCGGGTCCCAGCCGAGGGCCCTGTTGGCAGTGGAAGGTTCCACAGCCAGCTCAGTGGGGTTTCCAGCCACAGCGCGCTGAGCTCCTGGAGGGCCGTGCAGACCTCACAGGTTTGGTCGGCGAGTTAGTGTCCCGGAGATGGCCTTACTGACCGGGTTCACTGCGGAGACTGGGGCAGCTGCTCCCGGGGCGGCTGTGGCTGCAACTGCTTACAAGCTTGGTCCTGAGCTCCTTTTCCCCCGGCCATCTGCCCCAACTGAGCTGAGAAGCTCTCTCTTATATAGTGCAGCTGGAGCATGCCCAGTAAGCTAAAGGGGGTGTGGCCTCCCCTACCCTCCTGGCAGAGTTAACCCCCTTCTGAACAGTGCCGGGTGGATACACCCCGTCACGGAGGTGTTAGCATGTCTGCTTTGTCTATGATGCTCTGAATACTCATTTGTGCAAAAGTCTGTTATCAATGAAGGTGCTAACTACTTTCTGAATGGTATCCTTCCTGCCTTATCCATACACTGACTTTGATCTTTATCTACTCAGGTTTAGCACCCTTTCTCCTGATACTTTATGCATAGAGGTAGGGGGCTGGGCAACAGAACATCTTTCTTTCCCTCCCCCCCCTTCCCGTCTCCTATTTATTTCGAGTTTCCTTGTCCTCTAATCATAACTCCGGTCATCTGAAGAAGTAGGCTGTGCCCACGAAAGCTCATGATACCATCTACATGTTTTGTTAGTCTATAAAGTGCTACCAGACCATTTGCTTGCTGTTTTTTTCTGTAACAGACTAACTCGGCTACCCCCTGAAGCTCCTGTTTGAGCTTGTCAGGATGCAGCTCAGACATGATCTCTATTTGGGTTTTTATGGCTTGTGTGGTTCTGTGAATTGGTCTCCCTCAATAGCTTTGCCAGGTGTCCAGTATTGGCACTTGGGACATTCTTCTGCTGCCGCGACTGGTGGGGGCAGGAGGAGTGTGGGGATTTAAAGGTGCAGTGACTTTTTTTGTTTGTTTGTTTGTTCAACAACTTTGGTCCCCCGTTTTTTGGTTTTTTTTGGTATTTTTTGTGAAAGTATCTGGCAACCCTAATAGCTTTATCTTTAGTCCTTTGTCAGTGACATTGAACACAATTTTTTTCTCTGGGCATGTCCTAGTCAGTATTTCCAAACTAACCATTCCTTGGATTTTTTGCCTCAGTTTTATGACATAGTTGTCTATCTGCTCCTCCACTTGGCCTGGCTGAGACCAGAACTGGCACTGCTCAAATACAGCATTGCTCCTGAGCATTATTGTTAAGATCTCCTCCAAAGAGGGAGCTATTTTAGTAGGTGCTGCGGGAATGTATATCAAACTTGCAGTGTCTCCTCTGCCACTGTGTGCAATAAAATGGCTCCTTTTATGTCCTCTTTTTTTCCTATCTGCTCCTAAGGCTTCCATACAGATGTGGAAACCTTGTTTCCATCTCCTCCAATTCTCAGCCAGATTACCAAGGAAAGAAAAGCACATTCAGGGTGTTTGCTTCCTTTGCCTGTTTGGTTCAACACTGTTTTCTAGTTTAGCTACATTCATTTTGGTTTCACTTTTGTGTGTTCAGCATGTCCTGCATCTTGGGACTTCTGTTCTTCCCTGTTTATTTCCTGCTGCGTTGCAAGATTGCAGCGTTTTGTCTGTGTGTGGCAGCTTGTTTGCACTATTTGATAATCTACTGTGGTCTACGAGCGGGGGATGGCATGCAAAGGGTGTAAAAGCACCCATGATGTGTGTGACAGACCACTCACAATGGGGACGGCATGTGAAGGGTGTAAAAGCACCCATGATGTGTGTGACAGACCACTCACAATGGGGACGGCATGTGAAGGGTGTAAAAGCACCCATGATGTGTGTGACAGACCACTCACAATGGGAGGCCCCCTGGTGATTATATGCCTAATTTTAAGGTGACAGAACCACAGTATACTATGTGAATAAGATATAAGCAATTGTAAAATGAGAAGGATGTAAGAAGGTGAGGAGAAGCAACTGAATAAAGGGGAGCTGTTCTGGAGGGAGCACTTGGAGCCGCATTTCTCAGTTTGAAGCCAGTGGGACTGTTCACGTACCTTAAGTTAAGAACGGTGTGAGTCTTTGCTGTATTGAGGCTTTACATTCAGAGCTGGGAGATACTAATGAAAGAGTCATGGGAGGATGGCTCTTTTTTCCCATTTTAGGACTGGAAGACATGTAGTCCAGGTGAACTGTTAATGGCAAGTTGTTCTTCAATACATATTTGTACAATTCCTTTCCCTCTTTTTGTGACATTGCCTAGAAGCAGAATGTTCATTTTAAAAAATCCAAATGCTGATTAAATAATGTTAGTAGCCTAGTTGAAACTACCAAAAGTAAACAAAATACAGAGTTAAACAAACATACAATCCTTAATCTGCTGTTGTGGCTACTCCTTGAATCATGATACCTTACAGAATTTAAGGGTGGAAATCAAGCTACTACATCAAGCCAGCCTGCAGGAAAACTTAAGACGTCAATGCTTAAATAAGAACAATATTTTAAGAATGTGAGAGATTAGAACGCTGTTAAACATATTGTTCCAGTTTAGTTGTTTACCAGTGTCTGTACAAAGAAGTAACTAATGCTGTACCTTCACCAAGCAAAAGCCAAAGTAATCAAAGCTAAACCAAATTATCATAGCCTGCAACACAATGGTTTAAGGCTTAATCCATTGAATAAAATTGACAGGACGTTTAACTAAAGGTCTATTAAGTATACTTTTAGGATAATGAAGTTCTAATTAATTTCGAATCCCACATGAAATACTGCCAACCACAACCGTTCAAAAATCATGAGTGAGGCACCAAAAACCATGCAATTTGCCTAAAAATTGTGAGATTTCAAAAATAATATCCTTTGTGTTCTTTTTGTTTTCTAGGTTTTGAGCCTTTATGATTCACCTTTGCAAACCTCTCTCAATTTCCTGAGAAATGGATTTCTCAAACTTCACTTAGAGAATCTTTTCCACATGATGCCCCCTTTCTTAAAGGGAGTGGGAATTAGAACAGACATCCTTACCAGAAGAGCCATTAAAGTCAGGAGTCCTCGAAGCATCTCTGAAGGATGCTCCTCTAGAACGTCAGGCACTTAGAGTTAAACCGCTTTAAATATTTAACACACCTTTTCTGAGTAAAAGCAGTTTACAAGGTTCAAGTGGATGAACTCAGGCCTACTCTATGTTTCAAAAAATAGATCAACCCAGCTACATAGCTCAGGGCTGTGACAAACTGAGCACCAGAGTTATGTCAACCTGCTATTCTTCCCCACCCCACATGCAGAATTCTTCCATCAATCCAACTACTTTCTCCTCAGAGAGATGGATTAACTACATCGATGGAAAACTTTATACAGTCAATGTAGAAACTGCATAAACCACAGCGACACAGCTGCAGCACCATAACTATGCCACTGGAACAGCTGGAGTGTAGATTACTCTCAGTTAAGGCGACAAACTCTTCCAGGCTCTCGTCCCAGTCAGCTGCTTTGGGATTTTAAGATGCTTTAACCACCAGATCCTAATCCTATTGACTTCCATGGGAGCTCAAGTTTAACATTTTAACACACTAAGCATTTAAACTGCCTTAAGCATTTATGATGGCACAGCATTGGGCATATACAAACTGACTGGACTGCCTCAGATGCTTTGCTATATACCTTTGTGCCAAAATTTGAAAAAAATTGTGTCATTGGGGCCCATCAGCACTTCTGATTCCCTCAAAGCAAAGTCAATATTCTAAGGATGCTTGCAGAAAGCACCAGCACATTTTTCTTCTAACTTTTAATTTGCAATTTGTTCAAAATATTTCTCCCTTGGGTGGAAACCAATCTTGGCAAAATCTCCCCCTCAACAGAATTTATTTGAGAATCATTTTGAGCATCTGAAAATAGGGGTTAGAATGGAAACCGGAACTCATTTTTTTTCAAATATAGAGCTCATTATGGGTGATCATTATTATAAGTGTTTGTTTGAGACATGGTTATTATCTATTGCCTAAATATTTACTTAAACCAAACCTCTGATCAAGTAAAACAAAACCTACAAATGCCAAAGAGCTAGTACTAAACCATGGTAGGGGAACACAAAGCTGGCACTAGCACTGAAGAAGGGACAGAGGTAGGGCGAGAGACATAAAACCACAAAAAGTGATCTCATGTCTTTAAGCTGTCCAATGAATCATAATAATAAAGTTCTAGATGAGGGCTGAGGGGACATATGTCATTTCAATGAAAAAAGTAATAATTTTAGATGACATTTTGAAACATTCCATGGAAATGCATTTGAAATGTAATATGGGGACTCCAATAAAGAATATGCTTTTAATACATTGCAGATTACATGCGATCATCAGTTTAAGACATCCCCTCCACAAGCAAGATAATTCAAGTCGACATTTAGTCTGTCTATACAGTTTGTCTTGCCATCCTTTCAAATGCAAAACTCTAATGTTTCTTCATAGCTTAAAGAAACATAGAGGGGGTATGGTTTTAATTTTTCAAGTTCTTTTGCAAATAAGCTTAAACATTTTACAGTTAAAAAGGACAGAATTTACATTTGCTGTGTCTGGTCAGTTTTAAAATTGTATCTGTTATGAATCATGTTCACTTTTAAAGTTCATTTAACTTGGCTTACAGTTTACTTTAAAAAAAATGTTATGCATCATTTGAAGCTGCACTCCCAACCGCTATTAGTAATAATAAAGGCATGCAGGTTCCAGCTGATGGCCTTCATGTAAACTTAGATTTTCAGAGGAAAAAGCAAACAGGAACCGCACTGCCTGTACTAAATCCCACAGGCTCGTGCCATTACGAATGCCAGGAACTTTAATCAAGGTATGGGCCATTTATAAAAAAACTTCTTGCAGTCTCCATGAGATGAGTGTGTGGAATTTGTTAGAAAAGATATTAAGAAATGTGGTTTTTCGCTTGTAATGGCAAGAGGTAAACAAGGCTGCCATTTATCTCCCTAAATGATCAGATGAAGTCATGACAATAACTGCGGTGGGATTGGAGAGCGCTGAATGCCTTGTGGGATTATGCCCTCATTGGCTACATTTCTCATTCAATACCTATGGATTGATCACTTTTGTTACTAACAGTGGCCAGACAAAAAGAGCATTTATTTTAGATCAAAATATGATTGACCTTCAACAGGAATGGAATACAGATGCACCATCAAATGAAGAGAAGTGTGACACAGTGGTTAGATCTTTGGGCTACAAGATCTGGGGGTCCGGGATTTTGAAAAGGCACAAATAGGAGGAAGCTAGGTATTCCACTCCCATGGATGTACATCCTGGAGTGTCTTTGAAAGTCCACCCTTGAGTTCTTTTTCTCACTCTGTCCCTAGTCCTAATGTGTCAGTCTAGATAAGTTGCTTTAAGGTCTAGGACCCCTCTGTACCTCAATTTTCCTATCTGTAAAATGGGGATAATAGGTACTGTCATTTTAGGATGCTGTTAAGCTTAACTCATTCATGTTTTTAAGCACTCTTAGATCCTCCAATGGCAGGTGCTGAAGTGCAAAGTATTCTCTAGTGCCACAATGGTATTTAACAACAGAACCAATGCTCACTGGAATGTTGTCTTTAAAACAGAACTACAGGTTGGGCCTCTCTGGTCTGGCACCTTCAAGACCAGGGAAGGTCAATTCTGACCCCCTGCTGCCAGCTTCCAGGTTCTCCTAAGGGGCCACCAGCCTTCCAGCCATGCTTTTGCTGCCAGCCTCCCAGCAACACTCTCGTCTCTGGCCCCTGCTGCTAACCCCATTCCTGGCCCAGCTCCAGGCACCAGACTTGGACACAGCCCCAGCTTCTGGCCCCATACCCAGCCCTGCACTTGGCCCCCAGCCCTCTGCTGCTGCTGGCTCTCAGCCTCGCTCCAGGGCCTGTGCCCACTCTGGCCTCGTGGCCTCACTCCAAGCCCTGCGCCTGCCAGCCTCATTACTGGCCCTGCTCTGAACAGACCCTTATCTGGTCCCCGCTCCCAGCTGCCCGGGCTCTCTGGTCCAGCAACATCCATGGTCTTGCCAGACCACAGATTTTGCTGGATGAGAGAGTCATGGACCAGAAAAGTCCTACCTGTACTTAACGATTCTACATGTGGGGGAAGGGAGGAGACGCCTAAAGACAGGCCATTTGTCAAGCCTAAAAGTTTACAAATATTGAATAAGAACATAAGAACATAAGAACGGCCGTAGCGGGTCAGACCAAAGGTCCATCTAGCCCAGTATCCTGTCTGCCGACAGTGGCCAGCACCAGGTGTCCCAGAGGGGGTGGACCGAAGACAATGATCAAGCGATTTGTCTCCTGCCATCCCTCTCCAGCCTCTGACAAACAGAGGCCAAGGACACCATTTTATCCCCTGGCTAATAACCTTTTATGGACCTAACCTCCATGAAATTATCTAGCTTCTCTTTAAACTCTGTTATAGTCCCAGCCTTCACAGCGTCCTCTGGCAAGCAGTTCCACAGGCTGACTACACGCTGTGTGAAGAAGAACTTTCTTTTATTAGTTTTAAACCTGCTACCCATTAATTTCATTTGGTGTCCTCTAGTTCTTCTATTTAGGGAACTAATAAATAACTTTTCTTTATCGGCCCTCTCCACCACTCATGATTTTATACACCTCTATCATATCCCCCTCAGTCTCCTCTTTTCTAAACTGAAAAGTCCCAGTCGCTTTAACCTCTCCTCATACGGGACCCGTTCCAAACCCCTAATCATTTTGGTTGCCCTTTTCTGAACCCTTTCCAAGGCCAAAATATCTTTTTGAGGTGAGAGACCACATCTGTACACAGTATTCAAGATGTGGGCGTACCATAGTTTTATACAGGGGCAGTAAGATATTCTGGGTCTTATTTTCTATCCCTTTCTTAATAATTCCTAGCATCCTATTTGCCTTTTTGACCGCTGCACTGTGGAAGTTTTCAGAGAACTGTCCACGATAACTCCAAGATCTCTTTCCTGATTTGTCGTAGCCAAATTAGCCCCCATTAGGAATGTAAAGCTTGGCTGAGATTAACTAGAGGCTACTTAATAACTAGTATTCGGTGAATAGCTCACAACACAATACTTTATAGTATACACTCAGTGTTCCTTTCCATTTCCCTGAATATACCGTGTCTTTGTCAAATAACGGCTGGAATTATTTGTTGCAAGCATTCAGCATTTAAATACACTAATCAGATGAGCATAATTCCTAGAGTCAAGTTTCTGGTACTAGCACTTAAGTTAGAACCTCAACATTTTATTTCTGGGAATATGCTAAAGGGCTTGCTTAAAATTTCCAGGTGGGTAAATTTTCCCACAAGTAAATTCACTGGCTAGCAAAGGGCATTTCTTGACAAAGTCTCTTGAGTGTTATCTGTGAATAGCTTGCAATGTTTTCCCCACTTATTCGGAGACATTCTCAAACCCTTTCTTGGACTGTCCCTGCAGAGACACTGGTTTGGACTGATGCAAAAGGCCCGTTCCCTATCGAGTTTGGTTTCTGTGATTCCAAAACAAGAATAACTCTGGTAGAGGAATTCTCAAGGTGGAAGAGATAAAGTCAGGAATAATCGGGCAGCATTGTGTTGGCACCCAGCAGCGTAGTCCTTTCCCAAAGGCAAAACATGTACCCAAGCCCACGCAGCGCCTCAATGAGCCAAGAGAAGTGCCACTCCAAGCAGTTTCACCACTTCAAGAAGAATTTATTCTTCTCGAGTATTAGTTTGGAATGAAAGGTGATGAGCTCATTAACAAGTACATGGATATCATCAATATTCATGCCAACTTTGCAGTCGCTTAATTGGAGAAAATGGTTTAGTATATAAATACCAGCTTTGCACCATAAGCCTAATCTTCTTGTCTCCCTTCCACAGTAGATAAACCAAGGTCCATGCAGCTTACTGCATGTAGCTCTTTCAAATACAATCTTAAAAAGTGCAGTGCTGCCTATTCAACAGAGACGTTAAAGGTCCCATGGCACTACTGATATAAAAGTAGGACACATTTCCTGATAGCTCTGTCAAAAACCCCACTTTCTGATGAATTTGTGCAGCCTGCTCATGGTATGTACTGGACAAATAATTTGGCATGAAAACTGTGAGATACACTCATAACATTTTAACATTAAATAATATATCTGATTATATAAGTACCACACACACACACACACACACACACAGGGACTCTTAGTGCTCCTGTTCCCTCTGCATTTTTTTTTAAAAAGCACACACGTTTTAAATTGCAGCTCTCTCATCATTTCTTATTCCCCATTTGTCAATAAATAACCACAAGTAAAAAATAAGGATTTGAGTCAAATCAAAACATCACAAACTTGGCTTTGGGGGAAATTGGTGATTCCCATGAATAAAATATTTCATAATGCAAATCACAAGTGATCCATGGCAGCCCTGTTTTCAGACTGGACAAAAATATTGACATGTACAGCACTCCACTGAAGCTTCTGTGGTCTGTGATCATAGCCCAGGATCCAGGGAACTGAACAATCTAATTGTCCAGTGGTTAGACAAAGCACAGCTATATTGGGATGATCTGCGCAGCTGGGATGTTATAAGCCAGCCAAACTTTTTCCACTACTGTGAAACAAGACTGATCCACTTCATAATCAGAGTAAGCTATCTAATGACACCTAAATCATGCTTCTTGGATGGTAGAAAGCATGCGGCCTCATGTTTCACAGTGCACTCAACTTGCACTTTCCCAGTTAGTCATTATTCATCATTGTTTCCCATGCAGAGACGGCTGATAACATTCAAAATGTATCAAGGTATTTTATGCAATTCATACATATCACATATGCTTCTTACAAAGTCTGAATCCTGCAGAAGGGCCATGGAAAGACTCAAAGGCAACAGTTCAATTAGTCCGAGACAGAGAGACCGTTCAGTGGGACTTTGATATACAGAATACAAGAGGAGCACTGATAGACACTGTCTATTCTACTGCGGACTGAAGACCTAAGTCATGCAGTTTTAGCTATGTGAATAATGCAGCTGAAGTCAATGTACTTAGGTCTGGTTACCATGGTATCCTCACCATAGTAAATTGACAGCTGAGACTCTCCGGTCAACTTTGCTTACCCTTCTCATTTTGGCAGCATACCGGAGCCAACAGGAGAACACTTAGCACATGATTGACCCCCGCTGGATTGATCACTGCCCAGAGATCCATTGGGTAGCAAAGATAGCCCTTGGGTAGCAACTCTTGCTGTGTTGCTGTGGAAGCAGCCAGAGGACATGTAGCCACAGACAGGCCCATTACAGGGGGAGCAAAAGGGAGCAACTGCCCTGGGGCACAGAGATTCAGAGGGCCAAAGCTTATGGCTGCTACCACTGCTACTGTGGCAGTAACAACAGCGGGAGCCCAGTCCCTTTAAATTGCCACTGGAGCACCACGCTGTGCACTCTGAGGGCTGGAGGGGGCATGCCACGCTCTGTGTGGCATGGAGGGCTCGCTGTCCATGGCCCCGCCCCTTCCATTTGAGGCCCTACCCCTTCCAGGATTGTAGAGCTGCCCCCTCCCCCCGCCCACACACACACACCTTGCCCAGGGGCCCGTGGAGGCTGTCCATTCCTCTGGCCACAACAGTCCATAACTATATGGCCCAGAGAGAGTGATGCTAAATTCCATGTCCCACCCGGCCCTTATACAAATTCAGTGCACTTAGTAGGCTTGCCAACTCTGACTGAAGCTATTGCAGGAGATTTTTTTATCAACATGACATAATGTCATTTTCTGAAAATATCCCATGAAAATCTTCAGGATTGCTTTAGTCACTGCAAGCCTGATGCAGATTCCAGGAGATTCTAGGCCAATCCTGCAGGGTTGGCAACTACAGTACTCAGTACTCAGATCACAAGCTGGCCTAAAATTAGTCGCAGGACACACATGTCCACATGGGGAAGATTCGTTCATGATTAAAGAACAGAACTGAGAGTCAGGATATCTAGGTTCTCTCCCTCCCTCTGTCACAGGCTTGGCTGCGTTCCATTGGATATATCATATAACCCCTTCTGCCTTAGCTTCCTTACCTGTAAACCGGAGATAATGCTTCCCTATCGTACATGTCTGTCAGGCCCTTTGTGATGAACTACGTAGGAATGCTTATAATAATAAATAGCTGTGCAGCTGGAATATGTGTTTAATTCCATTTGAGGTGCATTCACCTCATTGAACTAGAATCTTAAAAGGTGAAAACTTTCCCATGTCAATTTCAACCATTTGGATTAACGAATGTGTGTGTAACGACCATCTGAAATTCTTAACATCATGTTATTGAAGCATTCAAGGGATAAGGGTGACTGACTTGAAGATGAGAGCTTTTAATTAAATAATGTACTTCTTGCCTTTGCTCTGCTTTCCAAAACAAAGACGGAAAAGGACCCAGGACCTAACAGATGCCTGCAACTTTCCATTCATTCATTTCATCATCTTCACTGGGAGGTTTGCCTGCATTAGGATCAGAGGATCAAACATTAAGTAAATTCCTGAAGAGCTCTCAAAATTTCATTACAACAAATGATTGCATCATTCAAGATCAAAGACTGATAAGGGGAAACGTTAAGAAAAAAATCTGTCATATTGCGTTTCGTGCACACTAAGCATAGTGCCTCTTACTTGGAATTTGATACTTGATATAATCTTCTACGTCTACCTTTTTAGGTGTGAACATTGCATCCACTGACTGCCCCTAAGTCAATGATGCTGCATCACTGTACAGGGGAGTAAAAAATTTTGAAACAATTCTTGTGAGTATCAGGCTGATCTCAAATGGCTAGCGTTCTCTCTCCCAACCACACCCATAGACGAAGACAGTAGTTCCTGAAATCTGCATGACCAGTACATTTTTTCCTCAGGCAAAAGTGCTTTTGACATCCTGAAATCACTGCCACTTGTTATAATACGGGGCCATAATCACAGTTGTACTGGAACACTGCAAGTGCCAACTCCAGCGCAAACAGGTTGCTCAGAACTTCTGGCTAACACCCCAGTTCCACCCACCCATCAGATCAACAATATAAAAATATACAAGAGAGTCGAACACTATAGCACCATCTATGGGGGAGGTTCTATCTATACCAGAGGTTCTTAAACTTTTTGGCTAGTGGTTCACCACCTGGCTCAATGCAAACCTTTCTGTGAACCACCAGTTGCTAATGGAAACTCGCTGTTAATTACATAATTACAGTGTAATTACATAATTACATTTTGCTAGTGCTGCAGCTAGGCAGAATGGTTTAATTTAACCAGTAAGAAAGGAAATATTAAATTATTAAACAGATTAAGCACTAGCTTTCTCATGTTAGGGTATCAAATTTAATTTTAAATAGGGGGATCGGAGTGTAGGGTCTGGGCATGAGGGGGGTGCTTACCTGGCTTTACGTCCCTGTCGCTCCCAAGTATGGCCTCCTGCTGCTCCCATTGGCCACAACTCCGGCCAATGAGAGCATCAGGGAAAGCCTCCAGCCAGCATGTTACTGCACCGCTGTTTCCCCAGCAGGGTGGGGAGCAGAGGAGTGGCAGCGCATGGAGCCGCTTGCTCTGTCTCTCTCCGTGAGCTGGGTCTGGTGGGGAAGGTCGGGGCTTTCTTCACACACACACAAACACACACCTTGTGTGCCCCCCAAGTGGGAAGCCGGAGCTGGTGCTCCAACCTCGTGGCTGCACGGCTGCCACAATGCTGGAGCACCAGCATGGGCTCCCTGCTGTCAGGATTGGGCAAGGGGCTGAGCTCGAGCCACGGACCACCCACTGATCTACACTAATCATTACAATATAGGCTGGACATCCCTGGTCTGGTACCCTTGGGACCTGAGCAGTCCTGAACCATGGAGTTTGCCAGACCAGAGGAAGTCAATGCTCCCTGATGCCCTGCTCCTGGGTGCCTCTCTTTGGAGCTCCCTGCCCTGCAGCCCACCCACTGCCACCAAGGTTTCCTGCTGCTGCCGGGGGTTCCCCAGCTGGGGCTCCCCAGCCTCCACTTGGCCCAGTCGCTGCTGGCCCAGCTGGGGCTCCCCAGGTCCTGTGTTCTCCCAGCTGGCTCCCACTCCCAGCCCCTGGAGCTCTTTGATCCAGAAACATCCGAGACCCTATCAGACCAGAGATGTTACTGATCAGAGAGTCCCAGATTTGGGGACTGAAAATTGCTGAAAAAAGTCCAGTATAAAGTTTCCTTTAGATATGCCTAGATTTGGTAGTACCCAAGTTGGTTTTTTTAAAAGCCACCTAATCCAGCCAAAGGTCCAGTAGCAGCAGTGCTGCAAGGAAGTGTAGTCACCATGCAGTTTCCGTCGTTTACATTGTGAGCTCAGTTCAGAGGCTGCTGTATCATTGCATCTAGGGCTCCTGAACCATCCCTGTTCTCTGGACGGAACTACTGATTCTGGGATTGCATTTGTCCTTCTGCCAAAGTAAGAGTGGCCTTTTGAGGTCACTGCAGCCTATTCCTAGGATCCTGCATGGGAGTGTGTACTGGCCTTGCAGTATCCCAAACCCGACTCTCAGTCTGTCCCAGACTACGCATAATGCATTATTTTTTACATTATTGTCTATCCTTGGATCTGGGTGCCATGTAAAACACCCCTAAAAACAAAAACAAAAAAACCCCACAACACCACCATTATGTTATACTCATGATTTATAGAGTTATCAGAAACCCTCTGTAGAAATAACATCCTATAGTATACAATGATGACTACTCTCTTTTTTCTCTTACCCCTGTTTCCAATCATGTTTTTGATACCCATATCCCTGAGAAGAGTGGCTACTGACTATTTCCATTATAACATCAACCGAGCAATAAGCACTGCAGAGACAACTACTTATGCATATGACTGGTGAAAAGTGTTCCAGAAGAGCAAGGCATGATTATTACTAATTTAGACATTGTCTGGACAATGTTTCTGCATATCAATATTGCAATGAAGAGGGAACTCTTAAAAGCCCTCCAAGACAGGAAGGTTCGCTTTATTAAAAAGGAACTTGTAACTAGACTGAGAGTGACTCAGAGACGAACCCCCAAAAAGGACATTAAAAGTTAAAAAAGAAAAGAAACATAGAAAAAACACATGTTCAGGTTTTCTTTCCCACAGGCATGGTTAACAAGATGATTTCAAACAGATATTCTCTATATCACATAACATTTTGCCTAAATTATTTAAAGCTTTGGATGGCAAGGCTCTTTAATGTCCCAAAAATAAGTTGCAAGATTTTGCATTAGACCCTCAGCTGGTATAAACAAGAGTAGCTTCCATTTATACCAACCCAGGATCTGGCCTTTAAGCTAGAGATTTGATATGATTAGCTACTGTTTTGTTAATCATTTTTGTATTATTCTGGGGGAAGGACAATCAGGGAGAAGGAGAAGACCTAGTGCTTATATTGTACTTTTTAAAAAATATATCTTCAAATTGCTTCTTTAATGATGTTGAGTATTTACCTACACCTCAGGACAGAATCAGTTGAACAAGTTTATCATGATGACAAAGGTGAACAGATAAAGCCAATATCTTGCTTTGCCCCCACTGAGGTTTAAAACAGCTGTTGACACACCCACTATCATAAAAGGAAGTAACATATTGCTATGATACAGGCTCAACCATGCTAAGCAGAAACAAAGCGTATTGTATTTGTTGAAATATTTTATGTTAGGATTACTTGGCAAGGGAATGTTATATTTTGTTGTGGACAAACCATACCTTCGTTATCTGCTTTCCGGCATACCAGATATCCAGCGACCATTATGAAACAAAAATAAAATCAAGAAAAAAACCCGAGTCCATGAGTTTAAAGGTTAAGGCTTCAGTTTTCGAAGGGTCTGAAGTTAGCCACTCAACTCCCATTGAAAATCAGTGGTAGCTGGGCCTCTGATTCAGTCAAGCCCTTCTGAAAGTGCCAGTCTAAAGGAAAAGAATTTGGTTGTATCTGGAGTCACTCCAGATTTATTCCAAGGTAAGAGCAAAATTTAGTCAGAGGTGTAGATATCAACCGAATATGGGGAGAACCCATTACTGAACTATGGGGCTAACACCATTATTTTTGTAGTAGACTAGAAGACTTATCCAGCATTACTACGTCCCTTCAGGGCAAGGGGGCTGGCAATGTGGGAGGTGCAGGAGTCAGGGCAGGGCCTTGGGGATGTGTGTGTGGGGGGGCAGGGTAGGGCAGGAGGATGGGGGCATGGGGAATGAGAGTGTAAGAGCTGGGGAGTGAGGAGGGGCTCAGGTTGGGGGTTCCATTCAACGGGGCTCTCTCGCCACCAGACACCAGGGGCTCTCTGTGTCCCCCCCAGCCCTGCCCCTGGCCATCAGGGGCCTTCTCTCTCTCCCTCTGGTGCTGTGGCTAAGGGCCAGGGGAGGGGTAGGTAGCTTACTTACCTGGTCTAGTGACAGGCAAGATGGTGGAGCCCCAGCCCTGCTGGCCACTGTCTTGGTGGTGAGGCTGTCCCCAGTGGTCTCTCTGCACTATAGCTCTTCCCTGCAGGCTCACTGCCCCCAATGCCAGTCTCAGCATCATATCGCTCCTCTCTGTGCCCCTCCCTTTCCACGTTATGGAAAACAGCCCCCTTCCTGGCACTTCCCATTTTCTTGGCAAAACCAAACCCTACCTTGCTTTAAGTTAAGATAAGAGAGGAAGCTGCCTACCAAATTTGATGGGTCTAGCTCTTACTGTTTAGGAAGAGTTCTTGAACAGACTCACAGACAGACATGCAGACAGACTGACTCACAGACAGATGCACAAATCTCTAATATATATATATTTCCAGGTATACAACAGAACTATTTCAGGAATAGAATACAAAAAGGGCCTGATTCTCCTTTCATGGCCAACAGCTTTATACCAGCCTATCTCCAAAAACATCAGTGGATTTACTTCTAGATTACACCAGTGTAAGGGGTACATCTACACTAGCCCCCTAGATTGATCTAGGGAGGCTAATGAGGGTGACTGGAATTGCAAATCAAGCCCGGGATTTAAAATATCCCGCGCTTGATTTGCATGTTCCCGGCCGGTCGCCATTTTAGAAATTGACTAGCCCGAAGTAACTGCCCGCGTCTACATGCGGCAGTGAAACGGGATTCCGGAATAAAGCCCTAAATCAAATTAGGTGGTATTCCTTGTGGAATGAGGTTTACCACCTAATTCAATTTAGGGCTTTATTCCGGAATCCCGTTTCTCTGCCGCGTGTAGACGTGGGCAGTTACTTCGGGCTAGTCAATTTCTAAAATGGCAACCAGCCGGGAACATGCAAATCAAGCGCGGGCTTGATTGCAATTCCGGTCGCCCTCATTAGCCTCCCTAGATCGATCTAGGGGTGCTAGTGTAGATGTACCCTAAGAGAGAGAAGAATCAGTATCTTATAATATATCAATGTCAACATAACCATTGTCACAAAAAGAGAATAAATCCCATTGTCCTGGGTCTTTTATAATAATCTTAAATCAGATTTGAATGAACTGCAGCGAAATCTGAACCCCCCCAAAAAACCAACTTCTTAGAGCTATGCCTATTTACAGCTGAGAATTTGGCTCCTAAAATGTAGTTCCTCTATCAAAGCATGAGCCCTCAAGCCAACATTTTTAAAACATTCACAAAGCAGAGTCGCCTCATCCTGGGAAGAGAGCAAGACAGCTATTGTAACTGCAGCATGCTGTGGGGAAGGGACTACATTGTATTAAGTTTCTGAATGATTCATGTGACACTGAGGGCTGGGAGTGAGGATTGCCACAGCTCCTCCAGGAACTAAAACGTAGGGGGCGAGTAAGGAGTAGTAGCTAGCTTGTAACGACTGCCAGCCCAGAGAGGTTCCAGCCCAGGGAGGCTGGCATATACAAGTTCAAATTGGGTTTTGCAGAGACCAACAAAAAAGCAAAGGTTTTTGGTATAAAAAGCTGCATTTAAACTCGGTGCCATTTTTCTGATCCAGCAAGTGGACAGACCCTGCTACCCAAGGGAGGCGCCAACACTTACAAAAGGACTGGAAAGACTAGGGATGTAAGCAGCTAGCTGACTAGTCAACTATCTGATGAGCAAAAGCTTATCAGATAGTTGACTTGTCTCTTGACTAGTTGCTTCCCCCCTCCCCGCTGTCTCTATCAGGGCAGCAAGAGGATGGGAGCAAGAGCTGATGCTGGGGAAAGCTGGTTCCCTCAGCACCATCTCTGCAGGGGGTAGGAAAGGCAGGGGGCTAGTGGGGACCGGGTACAAGTCGGGAATTAGCTGATTCCTGGCTTGCGCCCAGTCCCAGACCCTACACCTCTGCTTTTTAAAGGCTGGTGTGCAGCAGGGGGGACCCGTCATGAGCCAGGAATCAGCCAGCTCTTAACACATTTAAAGGGCAGAGCCTCAGCTGGCTTAGCTCCTGGCGCCAGGAACTAACCCCGCTGCAGCTTCCTCCTTATTGACTAATTGACTAGTTGATGCAAAGTCCATCGACTAGTCAATTAGTTGATTAAACTAAATTTAACATCCCTAGGAAAGAGTTGGGCCTGTTAGGGCCTGTATGGCTGATGTGCTGTTAGCAGCCATATAACACGATCTATTGTTTTTACAGGTTTTCTCGGTAATGCCTATACCTTATGAAAAGAAATGTGCTTGCTGGAGAGATAGATCCCTGCGTAGGCTGGGAACTGAGCAGTGTTAAAACTCAGTCAGGAGGGAGAGAGATGTGGCGCTCTGCCCAAGAGAGGCCAGGAGCCTGCAAATTCAAGTGGGTGCCCTCAAGCGACCAAAAGGTGCTCTTAACCTTGACATCATCACCAGGACAAAAGCAAACAGGCGTAGCCATCTCTCCACGCAAATTTAATCCAGCTAGGGCCTCAGACAGATCAGGTTGTTAGGACTGTACAGGCCTTTGGGATGAAGGTATCTCTAAAACATAAAATCATTATCAGAGTTCATTTGCCTTGAAAAATGCACATCTGTTGGTCAGATGCTCAGGTATAGCTGACTAAGTTCCCCGTTTAGGAAGCTTCTTAAACACCTGCCTAATTTAATCAATGGAATCATTCATATGCTAAAGTTGGGGATGCATTTAAACATCTCACTCAACTGGGGGCTTAAGCCAAGTGGTCAGCACTTTCTCTTCTCTCTGTTGAAAGCTGTTGGGCAAACAGGAACATGGGTTTCCTGCTTTTATTTGGTGTTTTTATCAACATGCTCTAAGCCATGAAATGTGCATGTAGATCACACAGTGATAAGTGCCCTATAAAACATGTGTTGCAATAATAAATTAAATTACAAATAACATCATGCACCTAATCAATTGTATTCAATTGTGCAGCCATTATGTAATTTGGATTCCTGCCACCAGTGTAAAACAAAGGAATTTGCTGCTTCAGCTGTCGTTGAAATCTGCATTTGATCAGATGGTGGATTATACATTAAAACCCCAGCAATTATACATGAGCCAAATGGTTTGTCTGTAATTTGAATCTTGGTGTTTGTGGCCATAAGCCTGGTAGAAGCTGTTCATTTATATAACAATAAAAGAACATTTAAACCTAGGGGCGCTGTCATAGTTCATTTGGGATGAGCAGTGGGGAAAAAAAAATGTGTTCTTAGATTTTTCTATTGCTGGTAAAAACAACACTGCAAAGTACTGAAGTGTGTGTGTGTCAGGCAGATAAAGGTTTCCCTTACCGCCTATTAATGTATAAGCAAATACTTTTCATTTGTGACAGTGGCAATTAAAATATTTTTGCTCTGCCTCTGTTCCAGAAGTGAATTTGGCAATGCAATTTTTCATGCTAAGCACACATTGTAACATACTGGAAACTCAAACTTAAACTCAAATATGCTGGCAACATTTGAGATAATCAGGGCCTTTGGGTGCTGCTGTAATAGAAATGTTTCATGTTTCTTATAAAAGCATCTACTGCTATGCCAAAAGGCTCATGAAAAAATGTGGTTCTCTTTGGGCAAGCATCCAAAAGTTGAGAGATCTACTGGAACTTTATCCAAACTTACAGGAACTTCTTTGATTTGATTGGTCGTGATACCAATCCCTGACATTTCCAGCAATTCCTGGTTCAGGCAAGTCCCAAAATACTGTGAAATATCTTCTTTTTGTAGTGTATTTGAGTACTTCTTGAAGTCTTGACTGCAGCCAAAGTATACAGAGCAATTTAAAAATGAAAGGACAAATTTTGGTCAAACTTTTAATGGTTTGAAAAATGTGATAAAAAAGTCAGGTTAATTCTTATTTGTACTATTTCACCCACCTTCGTCGTCTCATCAATGTGCTGTGCCACTGCACTGCTGAGCTACAAGGCAGTATGCCGGGTACCAAATCCAGTATGTGGTGTACTAATGTCCAAGAAAGGTAAGAATTCATAATGGCCCAATGCAAAGTGTTCTCCATATAGAAAAGTGGCACAGCCCCGGCCCTAAGGTTTTTGCTGTTCTACCCAATGAAAGAAACGTCTACCTTTCACAGCCTGCCATGTTTACATACAAAAGTCACCAAGTACACTATTGGTGTACATGCAGGGCTGGCCCAGGGGTTATGGGCACCCTAGGCGAACTATGACTTTGGTAGCTCCTACACATTCAGTAATTTGGGAGGAACAGCAGGGGAACCAGCACTAAAGTCCCTGCATAGCTGGTGGCAAGTGGAGAAAGGGGCTCTGAGTGCTGCTGTTCCTCCTCCCACGCCTGGCTGGTGGAATGGTGGTACAGGGAAGCATTTGCCTTCAGGCTTTTCCCCTGCTGCTCCCATTGACCAGGTTTTTGGCATCCTTTAAGCCTGGTGCGCTAGCAACAACCTAGCTCATCTATATGGTCGGGCCAGCCCTGCTGTCATGCAATCTCAGCTAAGGGGGAAGGTGCAAGAAATGTTTGCTCTCTTGCTTTGGCATGCAGGCATTGACCAATACATGCTGGGGTGGCACCAGCTCTGCTCCCTCTTAGCCACCCTCTCCTCCGCAAGAGCTAGCTGTGTCAAAGGAGAGAAAAAGGACGGGGTCAGGACCATGGCCTCCATTACACTGGCTATGCACAAAATGGCCTTCACTAAGGCTTTATCTACACTGCACGTTTTTGCGGCAGAAAATATGCTAATGAGGGACTCATTAGCATGAGTCGTGATGTCATTAGCATATTTTCTGCCGATGCTTTTTGTGCAAAATGGAAGTGGCTACACTGCTTCTTTTTGCGCAAAAACGGCTCGAATAGATTCTGCAAATGAAGCGCGACAAAATGCTAATCAGCGCTTCATTTGCATAGTCTCTGCCGGCAAAAGCTGGCAGTGTAGACCTAGCCTAAGAGGCTGAACCGCAGCACACTGAAGTCCATGGAACACCTCTAATTAATCCTGCTGGGCTTTGTGCTAGGCTCCCAGTGTGGTGCAGTTGCTGTGCAACTGTGTGCTGCTTGGAAAGCAGTGAGAATCCCTCCTGTGGACTCTGGCTGCAGCAGGCCCGTTCTAACGCACCCACAACAAGCCCCGGCACAAGCATCTAGCTTTACATTGAGTGACGCGCTTACTGCTGCAACCAGAATATTTTCCACTGTAAAATATTTTCATGTGCGGCGTGCTCTGCCTGGACCCCTGAAGATATTTTGCCAGTGAAAATGTAAGACTCTTCTACCCCCCAACCCCAGGAAAAAAAACCCCAACACACTAGGCCTGGTGCAAGCACAAAAATGATCCAGTGGGGCCCTCAAGCACTTTTCTGGTGCTCTAGCAGAAAAGGTGCTGCATGGGACTCTCCTTCCCAGACTCTGCTTTCTATTTAGCAACAACTAAATGTTCCAAGGGGACCCATCCAGAGGGGCTGCTGCAGTCTCTGCCAAGCAGGGCTGTGTGGGGTGGGCAGGGCCTCAGGTCACCTCTTGCCGGGACGCCCAGCAGCGAGTTGCAGTGGTTCCCTTGGCACTGGCAGCACAGGGAGAAAGAAAGCAGCAGGGCCACTGGCTGCAGGCTGAGTCTTGCTCCTCCACCCTACTCACCCCATCTCCATCATTCACTTCCCCCTTCCTCACTCCTCTTCACCAGGCTAGGCCAGGGGTCTGGGGTGTGGGAGCAGGGTCTGGGGCAAGGCTTGGGGTGCAGGAGGATTGGGGTGCAGGCTCTGCACAGGTCACACTTATCTTGGGCAGTTCCCAGTCAGTGGAGTGGTGGGGCTAAGACAGGCTCCCTGACCGTCCTGACTCCTGCAGGCACCACCCCCACAGCTGCAGCCAATGGGAGCTGTGGAGCTGAGGCTGGAGCAACACAAGGAGATCCCTTGGCAGTCCCGGGGGCCAAAGGGTCATGCCAGATGCATCCAGGAAAGGCATGGGGCCAGAGCAGGCAGGGAGCCTGCCTTAGCCCTGCAGCTCCTCCAGACTTTAAGCAGCCTAAAATCTCCTGAATTCGTTTCAGTGGCCTCCAGGAGATGGAGCCTGTTCCAGGAGACTCCTGGCGAAACCAGGCAGGTTGGCAACCCCAGCCCTGGGGCAATCACCCCATGCCTGTTCCCAGAGCCGAGGCCACTCTCCCAACTCCTACGGCGGGGGCTCTGCTCAGGGGAAATTGCTCCCCTCGCACTGCAGGAGCAGGGCTTGCCCTGCCTTCCACTGAGCAACAGCTTCTAAGCAGGGGAGGGCAATAATTTTTGATGGGGAACCACTCCCAGAATTTGGTAAGTGGTCCAGGGCTGTGCTCTTCCATGATACGAATGGAGGAGAGGCGGGTCCGAGATGGAGTCAGAAAGTGACCAGTGGGAACTGCAAGATGGTGCTGGAGGCAGGGGTAGTACACAAAGCCTCTCCCCTGGTGTGTGGCAGGCAGGGAGCTTGACTGAGGCTGCTGCTGTGCCCATGGGCTGGATCCAGGGGCTTGGTGGGCCAGATGTGGCCCATGGGCCATATTTTGCCCAGCCTGGTTCTAGGTGAGTCAAGGCTGGATGCAGTGCCTCCTTCTGGACCCTGGCCATGTGGGGCTGGCCCATACCAGGTCATGTCACCAGCCTGAGCTACCTGGTGTCTCTGCCAACCCCCGCTCCCTGCACATTCTTCCATGCCCTTCTGGGGCGCACATACCCCAATTTGACAGCCTCTCTTCTAGATCCAGAGGTGACATGTGGGCAGTCACATCCCGCCTCCCCCCAGCTCTGAATTTTTCAGTAGTGCCCCCTCCCTCCACATGCTAGCAGACCTGCCTGCCTACCATGGAACAAGCACCATTTTAGCAACCTCTCCATTTGACAGCCCTCACCTTTGGCTAGATTTACTTCCCAAGTACTGCTGGTTAATCCCCTTCAGCTCAGAGAGTCAGATTTTAAAGCCAGGAGGGACCATCATGATCATCTAAGTCTGACCTCCTGCACATTGCATGCCACAGAACTTCCCCTGCCCTCTCCTGTAAGAGGCCCCTAACCTCTGGCTGAGTTACTGAAATCCTCAAATCACAGTTTAAAGACTTCAAGTTACAGAGACTCCACCATTTACATTAGTTAAAACGAGTAGTGAGGAACCTTTTTTTGGGTTGAGGGCTGCTGACCCACAGAAAAATCAGTCGGGGTCCGCACACCACACAAGTGTGAAGCAAAAATGAAAAACCTCTCAGTGATGTGTCCCTCCCAACTGAGAAGAAGAAAGACATTCCCACAGTTCCTTCCCACATCAGAATTTCATGGGGGGGGGGGGGAGAAGGGCAGAGAAGCTACTAGATTTTGTGTGCTCCATACCCACGATGGGACAATGGGGGGCTGGTGCATAAGCACAGACTCCCCAATGCTGGGGGGGACCTGAGCTTCAGGGGCTGGACCCAGGCAAGCCAGGGGGCTGCATCTGGCCTCCGGGCCTGAGGTTCTCCACCTCTGGTTTAAACCTTCAGGTGACAGTGCCCCATGCTGCACAGGAAGGAAAAAAAAAGTGGGGGGTGTCTCTTCCAATCTGACCCCATAGAAAATTCTTTCCTGACCCCAGATATGGCAATCAGTTAGACCCTGAGCACCTGGGGCCTCTATCTGATTCCCACTGAATTTTTTTTCCATTGACTTTCATGGGAGTTGGCACAGGCCTCAGATAATATCTCAGTTTAGAGATATTACAATTCACTACTATGGATGTTACTGTGGTTGTTATGGAATAATTCAATAAACCATGCAAGGGGGTAGCCTGATAGCCAAGTTAAGAGCTTATATTTACACACAAAAGTCTGGGTAATTAGCAGTGATGGGAAGGAAATGCAGAAAAAGAACATGACAGTTAAATGGGAGTTTGCTAAAATATGATATTTTTAAAAATTGCTTGAGTATGGTAGGAGCTTTTCTAAATTTACTGGTGTCACAATTAATTTTGGCTGTGGAATTCATGTGTTTTTAGTCAATCGCTAGGATGTACTTTCAAGCTTCAGTCCTCCTCTCTGCTTCTCATACTTTTCAAGGACACGTGAGAGCCCAGAGTTTAGTGCATTTGCAAAATCTAAACAGTGGTACAAAGTCTAAATAAAGAAAAAAAGTGATTTTGTTTCAGCTCATGGATCAGAAAAGAAGAAAGCTGGGAATGTTTGTGCTAAGTTACTAGGCACAATTATTTCACACTAGTGCAAGTGAAGGATGTGATGCTGGAGGAAAAGCAGGGAAGTTCCCCCAAATGCTTTCTCCACGATGTGTAGAAGCACTTAATGCAAATTTTGCTCACCATGACGAATATTTGGACAACATGCTCACGGGCCCTTCCTCTGCTAACAAGCAGGGCTGCATTCTGTGTAGAGGTGCAGGCTTTGAAGAGGTTGTGCCAGAGGATGCTGCAACCCCTGAGTGTGAAGAAATAGTGATGGGGATTGCGGGAGGAGGGGGGTAGAGATATAGCTGTTGGTTCCACTAGCTGAACTTTGGGAAGGAGAAACTTAAAAAAAACAACAAATAGTCTTGTAGTACCTTAGGGTATGTCTACACTACAGCACTAATTCGAACTAACTTATTTCGAATTAGTTAATTATTTCGAATAAGCTAATTCGAAATAACGCATCTAGACCCAAAAACTAATTTGAATTAGCGTTTTGCTAATTTGAAATAGTGCGTCCACACTGATTGGACGCTGGGTCGCATTTAAGGGCAGCTGAAACCAGTTCTAGCAGGGCATCAGGTCAGTAGTTGCTTTGTGTGGCTGCTGTCTGAGGCTATCTGAGGCTTGTGCTTAAAGGGACCCCCTGGACAGCCGGTTCTCAGCTTTTTCGTTTGCTTGCCTACCTCGCCGAGGGACAGCAAAGCGTTTTCCTCTCTGCCTGCCTGTGTCGGTGGTTCTCATTGGGGACACCGCTGCAGTTGGCACCATGGAGCCAGCGCTCGCCCTGGGCATTCTGGTCCAGTTTTTGGACTTGCTGCTGCAAGCCTGCCAGCAATGGGTGGAGGCTGCCTGGCACCATCTGGTGCACGTCAGCCCCCTGCCCCTCCCCCTGGCCTCCCTTGGGGCTGTGGAGGAGCTGCAGCAGCGCCCGGATGCCAGCGTGCCCCGCCGCATCTGGCATCTGGACACCAGCAGCGACTGGTGGGACCACATCGTCCTGGAGCGCTGGGGAGACCAACAGTGGACCCAGAACTTCAGGATGAAGAAGGACACCTTCCTGGAGCTCTGCGAGTGGCTCGCCCCTGCTCTGTGGCGACGGGACACTCGCATGAGGCCCGCCATCCCCCTCCAGAAGCGTGTGGCCATCGCCCTGTGGAAGCTCTTCACACCAGACAGCTACCAATCCGTTGGGAACCAGTTTGGCGTAGGGAAATCCACCGTTGGAGCAGTGCTCATGCAGGTACGGCACTCACTGGCCACTGCGCCGGAGGGGGAAGGGGGCTGCAAGGAGGGGATGGGCCGCCCCAGGGAAAACGGGGGAGGGCCGGGAGGCGAAAGGGCCCCGCACGGGAGGATTCGGTCTGTCCCGGCTGTACTACATGCCGCCCGCGGTGGCCAGGATCGCAGCGGGGGTTGCTTGTGGGAGTGGGGCATGGGGCAGTGCCACGGAATGAACACTCCCAGCCACCTGGGCACCCCAGTGATTCGCGGTTTGGTGTGTCTCTCTGCAGGTGGTCAAGGCCATCAACAGGGTGCTGCTCCGCAGGGTGGCCCGCCTCACTGACCCAGACGCGGTCATCCAGGGGTTCGGCGCCCTCGGCTTCCCCAACTGTGGGGGGGCCATCGACGGGACGCACATCCCCATCCGTGCCCCGGAACACCAGGCCTCCCAGTATATCAACCGCAAGGGGCACTTCTCCGTCATCCTGCAGGCCGTGTCTGACCACCGGGGCTAGTTCACGGACATTAATGTGGGCTGGTCCGGCAAGGCACACGACGCCAGGGTGTTCCGGAACTCCTCCGTGTGCCAGAGGCTGCACGCCGGGACCTTCTTACCCAACCGCCACATCAGGGTCGGGGACGTGGACATGCCCGTCTGCCTGGTGGGGGATGCAGCCTACATCCCTGGCTAATGAAGCCCTACACGGGACACCTCAACCCCTCCTGGCAGGCCTTCAATGCCAGGCTCACCAGGGCCCGAATCATGGTGGAGGGGGCCTTCGGACGCCTGAAAGCCCGATTCCGATGCCTCCTCACCCGCCTCGACCTCGCCAAGCACAATATACCTCCCGTGGTGGCAGCATGTTGTGTGCTGCACAATTTATGTGAGCGGAAGGGGGAGGCTTTCCTGCCAGCCTGGATGGCTGAGGCGGAACACTTGGCTGGCCTGTACACGCAGCCCCACACCACCGCCATCTGGGAGGCCCAGCGGGGGGCTGTCCAGATCCGGGAAGCCCTGCGGGAGAGCTTCCTGGTGGAGGAGGACTGAACTCTCCCTGCATGCCCCACTGGGGCCTTCTTCCACCCTCACCTCCTTCCCCTTTCCCCTCCCTAACCCCGCTTCCTAATGTAAAATAAAGACACCTGTTTTGACAACAAAAATCTCTTTTCTTTTACATAACTGGGGTGGGGGGAGGGAGGAATGAGGGTGGGAGAGAGGAGGGGGAAACCTGGGAGGAGGGAGCTGGAAGGGGGAGGAAGGGGAGGAAGGGAAGGGAAAGCTCAGGGTTAGGGGTCTTGCTGGCTCTCCCGTCTGCGCACTGCGGGTGCGGGGCATCGGAGTGGGTGTGGAGGGTGGGGCAGGAAGGATGGGGGGGCAGAGGAAGCGGGAGGGGGAGCAGGAGTGGGAGGAGGAGTGAGAGCTGGGGCGGCCGCAGGGGCTGGAGCAGGAGGAGGCAGGAACCTGTCCACCAGGGTCTGGAGGTGACCTCAGAGGGCATGGCCCTGATCCTCCAGCACTTCCAAGCTCTGCTGCCACAGCTGCAGGTCCTCACGGACCCAGTGCTCCTGGTTGCGAAGCTGCTGCCCCAGTAGCCGCAGGTGCTGCCGCTGGTACTCCTCCTGGTTGCGGGTGCGCCTGCTGGCCCAGGTGCGGGTGGCTGTTCCAGGCGGGGTGGTGCGCCCTGCAGGCCCAGTTGCTGCAGCTGTGGTGAAACAAGAGCAGTGGTCAGTTCTCCCTGGGGACACAGTGGGTGAAACCCAGCCCCCCTCTGCAAGGCGAGGTCGGCATGTGGGGAACAGGCCAGGGCCCCTGCATGACACCCAGCTGCTGCTCCATGGTGGGCAAGGCCCAGGCGCACGGTCCCTGGGCTCCCTCTCCACCTCCCCCCCCATACACATAAGGGGACCATGATGGCACTTACATGTGGAGCCCTCCCCGGCCTCAGACAACACAGCAGATGTGCTCTGTGGGATGACTCGGGGGTCCTGGGTCCTGGGCAGGCTCCCTGCAGGCTCCTGCAGCTCCTGGCTCTCGGCGTCCTCCTCTTCCTCTGTTTCTGCCCTGGGGTCAACCACCATCCAGGGGGCATGGACTGCGTGAGCCCCCAGGATGTGGTCCAGGGCCTCAAAGTGAGGGCAGGCCTCTGGGTCGGCCCCTGGTTGGGAGGCCCTGGAGTAGGCCTGCCGCAGGTCCTTAATTTTGTAGCGGACCTGCTCCTGGGTCCGCATGTGGCCTCTGGTGGCCAGGCTGGCAGCCATGTGGCTGTAGATGGCCACATTCCTGTGTCTAGTGCAGAGATCATGGACATTGGAGGCCTCCCCCCAAACCTCGATGAGGTCCACGATCTCCGCACTAGACCAGGAGGGCTCCTGTCTTTTTCGGCCCCAGGCAGGCTCCTGGGAGCTGCCAGCCTGGTCCTGGGAAGAGGTAGAGGGCTGGGTGGCAGCGGGTGGCTGGCTCATCCTGTGCCAGGTGCAGGGTCTGCTGGCTAGATGCTGGCAGGCTTGCAAATGGCACAGGTACCGTGGGCAGACCATGCCCCTTTAAGGGCTCCAGGGTTGGGAGGGGGGCAGAAGAGTTTTCCTGGTTTGGCTCAGAGTGGCCACCAGGGCAACCTGGGAAGGGCTAGCCTCCAGCTAGTTCAAATTAAGTGGCTACACAGCCCTTAATTCGAACTACTTAATTCGAACTAGGTGTTACTCCCCGTAGAATGAGGTTTACCTAGTTCGAATTAAGCGCTCCGCTATTTCGAATTAAATTCAAAATAGCGGTTTGCATGTATAGCCGCTATTTAAGTTAATTCGAACTAACGGCTGTTAGTTTGAATTAACTTTGTAGTGTAGACATACCCTTAGAGACTAACAAAACATATAGATGGTATCATGAGCTTTTGTGGGCACAACCCACTTCTTCAGATGAATGGAGTTATTAAAGGTCCAGTTTCTAAATAAATAGGGGATGGGGGGGGGGGGAGAGAAGGAAAAAGAAGGAAAAGAAATAGTCAATTAGAGTGTCCATGCAACATGAAGCTGATAGAGTAGGTACTAATTGTTCTTAAGTACCCATTATTTGTTTTTTTATGTCATTAGGATTTGGAATGTAGCGGAAGGAGCACAGGGCAAGAGATGTTAGTGCAGCCCTGAGGGGTAGATCTTGTCTACTCCTGGGAAACTTCTGTACATAAGACTTTCACTCACCCTTTATGGAGAGTAACAGAGAGGTAGCTTAGTAATAGAGAAGTAGCCGTGTTAGTCTGGTCTAGCTGAAACAAAAGACAGGACTATGCAAAATAGTAACAGAGATGTAGCCGTGTTAGTCTAGTTTAGCTGAAACAAAAAAACAGGACCTAACCAATTCAGTTATAAGATCAAGAACACATATTCCTGCTCATCCAGAAATATAATCTATATCATCATGTGCCGACAGTGTCCATCTGCTATGAACATTGGACAAACGTCTCAGACGCTTCGCCAAAGAATCAATGCACACAAAACGGATATCAGACAGTATCACAAAGAAAAAAAACAGTTTCTTGCCATTTCAACCAGAAGGGGCATTGTCTCAATGACTTGATTACCTGCATACTGCTTCAAAGACATTTTCACACCAGGCTTAAATTTGACACTTTATGCCAGGGTCTTAACAAAGACCCTAATTACCTTACCCATTACAGACATAGCTTCCCCAATTATCACCTCTAATATCATTAGCTCACAGACATTTACCTCCCCCCCCCTTATCCCCCCTCTGTTCTGAAATTTGATTTGTCCTTTCTATATGTGTTCACTTTTTTTTGATTGTATCCCTTTGGTATATATGGTCATGCCTATTTTCTTCCACAATTTGATCTGAGGAAGTGGGTCTGGCCCACGAAAGCTCATCACCTAATAAACCATCTTGTTAGTCTTTAAAGTGCTACATAGTCCTGTTTTTTTGTTAGGACTATGCAAGTGCTACATAGTCCTGTCTTTTGTGTTAGTCTGATCTTGGTAAAACAAAAAAAGCAGTCATGTAGCACTTTAAAGACTAACAAGATGGTTTATTAGGTGATGAGCTTTTGTGCGGCAGACTATCCCCCTAGTTCACTCATGAGCCCATCACATCTCCCTACCTTGAGAAGGTCCCTTATCCTGTGTTGGCTGTCTGGTCATTCTCAGGGTGTGTGGGTGCTGGTGGGGCTGGAGTCGAGCTGCTGGGGCAAGACTTGAACCCACCCACCCTATGCTCCCCAGGCAAATACCATATCCCCTAGGCTGCTCCAATCACTGCCTGAGTGGGCGGAGAGTGGGCAGAGAGGGGTGGGATCAAGCCCACCACCTTGTGCTCCAGAGGCTGATGGCACTTTAAATGTCAATTTCTCTGTTATACAATAAAGGTTAGAAAGTTAATTTGTGACTTAACACAAATTGAAAGGACAGGAATAAACAATGAAGAGTATTTGATAAGATCATCAGATATATTAATGGACTTGGTGGTCTGAATGCACCGGAAATAGAAAGATGGTTGAAAGCTACTTTTCCACATTCTTCCTGATCACGGGAATAGTTTGGCTCTCTGAATAATATAGACCAATAAGAGCTAGATAATTTAAAAAATAGACAATCAAGCCAACTCTAATATAACTAACATGACAACAAGTAGGTTTAAACCATAAAACTCTGTAGTCACAACTTCTCTTAAATCACATTTCCCACATAGCAACAATTAACAGCATCTGACAAATAACTGGTTATTAATGATTACTAGTAATCCTAGTAATCATTATAACAAATTTCAATGCTCACAAATCAGCTACATAAAACAGAAGGTGGGGGTGAGGGGACAAGGAAGAGACAAGGAAGGAGGAAATTGCTTATTGTAAGAGTCAATTAAGTGGCTAATCTGGAGTTACTATGAATATCAAAAGGTGGGGAGGCTGTCTTTGTAATGTGTAAGGTAATTATCATCTAAATTAAGGCCCATTCCCAATGTGTCGAATTTTAGCATAAATAAAAGTTCTGAAGTCTCCCTCTGTAATCTGGTGTTAAAGTCTCTTTGTAGTAAAATGCATGTTGTCAGGTCTTTAAGGGAATGGCCAGTTTGATTAAAACGTTGGCGAGGGGCAGATCCACTTCATCAGATCATATTCTGAAAGGCTGCATCTGGACTGGCAAGTTTTTGTGCAAAAACTTGCCAGCTGTCTACACTGGCCGCTTGAATTTGCGCAAGAGCACTGACTTTGTAATGTACAAAATCAGTGCTTCTTGCGCATAAATACAATGACGCTCCGCTCAGGCAAAAGCCCTCTCGCGCAAATGCTTTTGCGCAAGAGGGCCAGTGTAGACAACCCAGAATTGTTTTTAAAAAAAGCCCGATGGCGAAAATGGCGATCGGGGCTTTTTTGCGCAAAAGCGCGTCTAGATTGGCACAGATGCTTTTGCGCAAAATCTAGACTCGCTTTTGCGCAAATACTTTTAACGGAAAAACTTTTCCGTTAAAAGTATTTGCGTAAAATCATGCCAGTCTAGACGCAGCCACAGTGAATTGGCATGACCATTATATAACAGAGGGATACAATGAAGAAGTAAACAAATTTCAATGCTCACAAATCAGACATCAGACATCTCCACACAGATTGGTCATGGCAATTCACTTTCAGAATATGATCTGAAGAAGTGGATCTGCCCCACGAAAGCTCATCACCTAATAAACCATCTTGTTAGTCTTTAAAGTGCTACATGACTGCTTTTTTTGTTTAACTTTATGGAGAGGTGAAAGTATATGGCCCTAACCATTGACTTGAGGTTACAATGTAATTTATGGCAAAGCTCTACAAACTACTTACACATGAGAGAGCAGCCAGAAAATGCCAGGAAAAGGAAAGGAAAAGTATGGTGTACAAAAAACCACGGCAACTTAAAGGTTCCTAATGGATTGCTTTCCAAAGGATAACATAACTGATAAAATTTCAGCTCAGGTCACAGTCAGAGACAAAAGCCAAGTGGCAAGTATCTTCTTTGTGGCTTAGAAAAACCAAACAAAAGGCAAACCAAGCTACTAAAGGTACAAAATATAGACAGGCATGCTTTCCACAGACTTCTGAGACAATTACACTTTCATTTCATAATGGTAGCAGCCCAGCAAGAACCAAGACACACAAACCCCTAAGATAAGGGAGTTCTGTTCATTCATTCCCTCCATATCATGTTGAAAAACATGCTATCTAGCTAAGTCTGAAGACTCATTAATGTTTCTAAAGGCCATCATCAAGGGATTTCCATCAAGTTTGAGACAATTTTTTCTACTTATTTTTCACCATGCAAATGCAAAACTGAACTGTTTTTCACCCTATTACACATGAACACTAGTTTGTGCTGCAGGTTGCTATTGGATTGGACTGTGTTTTCAGGTGAAAGAGTATTAGTGCAAAAGTGTTTGCATTCTGGACGAAACAGTAGAGAATATTGCAAAAAGAAAGGCTCTTTCATTTCTTTCTTGTAAGATACTGTTTAGCATTGCTGGTCAGCAGTACACCATTTATTTGTTTCAGTAAATGCGAGCGCGACAGTAGTTTGCTATTCCATGGAGTCTGTGATATTGCCACTTTCACATATTTACTTAGTTAGAGCCCTAGAAATATCATGGGGCAGAAGTGAATACAAGAGATCTGTTGTAAAAACTTTACCACAAGTTCACTATCTTCCACTGTAATATGTTCTAACTCATTCTCCTCCCTCTTCTTTCTATTCCATCCATCGCCAATGGAACGTGAACACTAATAACCTATTGCTGTCCAGAAGCCTGTAAAGAATTTGCGGTCGGGAACAAGGACGGACCTGCAAAATATATAAGGGATGAAAAAGAGAGATCTGAATGTGTTTCGGAACAGTGCCCCTGTGAAGTTTTTTTAGTTGCTTCAGTGACTGCTATCATTCTCTAATAAGGAATAGTGAAGTATTAATTCTGACATCTGTCTTCTATGATCTCTTTCAGCATCAGGCAGAACATGGGTTGCCTGGCCTCTCTTTCAATACGTCTCTTGACATATATGAAAAGTTTTATTTGTAATGCCAAATATATGAAAAATTTTGGACTGAAGTTCAGCAAATATAACCGGCACTGGTCTGGCAGTTAGAACCCTTGAAGAGACACATCTGAATAACATCAGCTGGCTGCCATCAGATTGATGATGCTACCAAAGCCCAGACTGCCTCGCTGACCCTATAAGTGGTCTCACATGCCCAAAGAACAGGAGAGGTGGCAGCATAGAACTGTGTGGTAAATACCTTTACCCATCTGCTGTACTGAATACAGCTTAGAATCTTGTGACAGAAATCCCTTGTGATGACAGATGTACTCCCTGTTGAGCAACAGAGCTATATTACCCAGTGCGAAATCATTAAAAATTATCGTTGACTCATAGAGCTGATGACTTAGCTTTACTGCACTATCAAGCTTTGTGCTAAATGAATCAGGGTCATGCTGGTCAAGCTATGAACTATATATTTAACTGAAAGAAACTTTCAAAAAGTGAGCATGCCAAATGTGTTGAAAAGCTGAAGACATCTTATTTTGGCAGCCCTTCCATCCTGGAGAATAATCACTTCTCCTCCCTCATCTCAGCATTCAATTCAATTTTTAGAAGGTCATAATTAGTAATGTCCCAAATTTCTACATATGAAAAGGTGTCTGTTAGAATGTCAGGAAAACTACAGGTAAAGGTAAAATACAGAAGCTCTGTTTTGAATTCAGCATTTGATTTATTCTCTTTTAATTGGTACAATACTGTAACGCTGAACTGTTAAATGTTTGAATGTTTATTTGCATTAGGTTGATTGTACCACTTCTCTCTTTGAAAGTTTGCTTCTCTTTTATGAAATGGAGTTGAGTACTGGAGTTTGTGAAAGACTCAGGTCATGTTTTCCTTCCAATAGGTAATTAGAAGAAAGGGACATTTTTAGTCTAGTAAAATTCCTTAATTCAGGGTTGGGTTATATTGATCAAACACATTACATAATCTATAAGTAAGGAAAGGTTAAAAAAAAGAGTATAGACCAAAGGTTGTTTCTCAGAATAACCATTCTCTGCATAATGGAGGAATGCGAGATCATTCCAGTGTGAACACTGGGCAATATATTCTTAATGGCACAATTCCTGAAGTTCCGCAAATATAACCTGCACTGGTCTGGTAACTAGAACCCTTGACAACATACATCTGAATAACAACAGAACTGTTTAAAAAAATGCAGATAGACCTTTATGTATAAAATATCACAGTCCTATCATTAATCATCCAACCATTGGTAGGTTTTATGAGACACCTCATGGTTGCGTCCAATTCTTTCAGCTAG
The DNA here is from genome assembly GCA_019425775.1 of Rafetus swinhoei. NCBI lineage: Eukaryota > Metazoa > Chordata > Testudines > Trionychidae > Rafetus > Rafetus swinhoei. The sequence goes on along the minus strand of CM033435.1, from coordinate 14,769,267 downwards.
ATTTCTTATCTTGGCTAATAGCTAAAAATCCATTTATTCTTTTTTTCTTAGAAGCCTATACATTTTCCCTTTGTCAAAAAACAACCACCTTCTTCTTACCATCAGGTCTCAAGAAGAGACTCAAGACCAAGGGACCCTTTGGGCTCCATCAGGAATTTGTCAGCAATGTATTTCCTGCTCAATTCTATTTTATTTAATCACAGAATTCCTCACCACCAGCATTTTGGGAACACTTAATGGATTAAAATCTATTTCTGTCTACAAATGACAGCTTTGGAAACACTGCATTGTTCTAAAACCTCATAGATTCATCTTCAGTGTCATAACAAGATGCTCTGTCACACAAGGATCGCCTAATGCTGTTCTTACGGAGGATGAGCCCAGGAATGAAAGTAACATGACAAGCTACGATATGCCCCAATCCTTTCAAACCTGCCATGGTGGAATGCAGAAAAGAGAGCCAAGAAGGAAGAGATGAAAGTTTAAGGCAACAACACAGACCTTGAAGACAGCATGTGTTTTTTTTAACCTTGGTTGATAGACACAGCATGACTAAATAGCTAAATATGAGGTTAATTAAAAACAAACAGTTCCATTCTAAAAAATGTATTATTGACCAAAAATATTATTTTCTCAGGAGCTTATTACATGGGCATTATTGACTTGATAGAGCATTATTAGCATGTCAGTCACTTCCAGGCTATTTTTATAACCTTGTGCATGTTGTTTTTTTGCAATATATACAGATAGAAATGTAGATACACATGGTACATAGCCCAGGAATTCATAATCTCTTCTGACAATATATTTTTTGTAGTGGCTGGGGCCAGACAGACATTTCAGGAGGCCCTTTGTATGGAATGGAGATGGCAATTTAGCACTAGCCTCCCTCTTTCTCTTTTGTTCCTCCTACTCTTGATAATATCAGAACCATCTACAAATTCAGAGAGATGCCCTCCAGTAAGTATTACAGTATTTGTTGCTACATTCACATAGTCCAATGTGAAATATAAGCAGAATCACAAAATGAAGCAGTGTGTGTCTTACCTAGATATAGACATATTAAAAGGAGTGAGAATGGCTAGAAGTCAAGTTGGTCAGATTTGCGCCTATAAAGTTAACAGAGCAAACAAACTGGTGTTCCTATCAATATATGGATAATGTATCAATGAGCCAAAAAGCTCATTCCACAAAAAATTCACGGAAAATTTTAAAAACTTTTATCTTAAAATGGGAGAAAATGTTAGCAGAACGTAGACCGAACAAGCCAACATATTTCCAGGAATTTAATCTGTTTATTCAATTACAACGTAAGCACTTCAGCAGATATATTATCCCACTGAAATACACTTTATATTTTATTGACAGAAGTATTTTCACATGACCCAGTTGTACAGTCCTTTGTCCCCCCCCCCCCCCGTGATAGCATATTTATTATACGCTGTACACATAAATAGCTATTATATCCCACTATACTACTGGATCCAATCAGTTGCCATTGTATACCTCAGAGAAGCCCTGTAATTAACATGTAAGAACCAAAATCCATTTTAGTTTAAATCAGGAGAGCTAGAGCATTATGCATAAACTGAGTTTCCGGTCCTTTTGTTTTTCTGTAGGTCAGTAGACTGTTTTTTTGTTTTATTTTGTCTAAATTATGAACTTTTTTGCGTTCAGATTGCCAGTCACACAGTAAAACACAAAAGAGGCATAATACTTCATTTGCTTTCCTGTTTTAGATTTTGATGCATCAGTTATAAAGCCGTATTTTCACAGATTTAATATGTACTTGGATCATACATTTTTTTTCTGGCAACATTTCATCTTAAGTCTCAGTTTAGAAGCAATAATTATTTTTTTAAGTTTATAAATCAGTTTGGCCCCTATGAAACTTGTCAAAATGACAGTCTTGAAGTCTATCATTTACTGACAACACAAAATACAAGTATTTGCAGCACAAGATTCCTCATATTTACCAACTAACTGTGCAGGAAAGATCTTCTCTAAAATAAGTGTATAGTTCACATTCCCTACCCATTCAGTTTTTGGTCACTGCTATCAGCCAAACTACTCCAGACTTTAAGGTAAATACAAAGGCCAGCCTAACCCATCTCTGATAGCATCTTTTGGTTTCATTGAGAGAGAGAGAGAGAGAGAGATGCATTGACGTGAATGTTTTTAATTTCAACATTTCTTTTTTGTTTTTGTATCCACTGAAATGGAATAAACCACAAGCAAGCAAGCAGCTCATTGAAACTCAGCTTCATGTGGCATGGCAAATAAATAGTTCATTTTATTTTCATCTACAGAAATCTCTCTCCAAGAGATTGTGTCAAGCTACCACCATGGGAAGAAAATCCTGTTTCCACTTTGCTGTTGGATGAAGCAGAACTATACCATGCAACTACTATTTACTTACGCTGTGAAGCAAAACTTTAACATTCCTTTCATTTCACTCCGTTTTAGCACTCGGTACAAACTAGGTTAGCTCTGTATTTCAAAGCAAAACGGAACTAGAAACGATCAGCGATTCCTGCAAGAAATTGTAAAATGTGGCTCTGTCTAGCATAAAAAGCCTTGGTAGGTATCTTGAAACCCTTTGTTCAATCAGCTACTGCCTCTGACTCTTTCACATGAATTTCGTTTACACAGGCTTGAGTAGTCAAAATAGAGCTGTAATCCTATATATTTTTCTATTTGTACTTTTAGGAAACTTGAGGAACTTACTGCTTTTTGGATCCTGAGCCAGTAGACTGCTGGAGGCTACTTTACATCATAAACCGATAAGTCTCATGCTGTAAATGTGTCTGAACTAGAGAGCTTGGTGGCTCTTTTTTTTTTAATAAAAAAATCTGAACTGTTTAAACACTGTGAGAGGAAGGAAGCCAAAGGCAGGCTAAACTTCAAACATAATTTTTACTGAAATAAAGTCAAAAATTGGTTTCTTGTGTTATTCCAGTTTCCAAATTGTAACATCACCACATATGAGATCATTCCATTATGTCAATTTGTCAGTTAGTACATGAGGAGGCCATAAGAAAAAAAAAAGAATATGGAAAAAGAGACGAGAAGAGTAATTTCTTGCATTGTAATGAAGAACAGAGATGTGCTCAGATGAAAGAGATATAAGAGATGTAGCATGAAATTTACCATTGTGCAGAGGGCTAGCACAAGATTTTAGGCTGCCTTGGCCAGGATAGTTAATATGGGGGTTCTTGTGCCAACATAGCTATCCCACCTTGCTGACGGAGACTAGCTGTGCACTCTTCCATTAGCATAGTTTTATCTACCCTAGAGGGATTCCTCAGTGTAGCTTTGTTGGCTAGAGGGGGTGATTTCTCCCCCCCCCCGACATTCCTAGCTGACAATGCTAGATGGGCAGACCTTTGTAATATAGACCTCTCCCTTTTCAGCCCATAAGCCCACTTAAGCCCTCTTAATTTCAACCCTAATTATGTTAAAAACTGTATTAATGAGATTTACTGTGGCTAAAAAGCACCTCTACGGGTTCTGAGCATTGGGACATCAGAGTCCTTCCTACTAAAAGGAACAGAACTACTCATCAAATGAAGTGGATTAAAATCTGGTTAGATCATGAACACGCGCAGATGGGTTTCATAAGACTGCCTGCAGCCGCCAAGCATATTTATGGCATCCCGGAGAAATGACAAAACATTTCGCCTAACACAAGAGTATGGCAAACTTTAGAAAAGATAAATACTGTAATTTCAGAAAGTTGAAGTAAACCAAGTGTAGCATACCAGCCTTCAATAACATATCCAGAGCCAAAACACAAAACATTTCTTTCTAATTATAGAAGAATGGCACAGATTTGAAATGCACAGTCCTGGACTTGAGAGAAGATCTTTTGGGGGCATGCCTGTGCATAAGGTAAGGTTTTTTTTCCCTAACTAAGCCTTTTCTGCTTTCCCACTGAGATAGTCCATGTCCCTCCCTATGCTGTAATGTCCTTCTGCCAGCATACTCACCTTTAAGCATGTGAGTGGTACCTGGGACTTCAGCAGGAGTACTAGTGGACATAAAGCTACTCACATCTTTTAATGCTCCCTCACACAAGTGTCTAGCAAACCTGATCAACGAGACTACTCATGTATAAGCGTTTGTAGACACAGGGCCCTAGTAAACACAAATATAGCTTTAGTGCCTTGGCAGCTGCATACTGAACTGTGTCTAGGTTCTGCAACACAATGTCAGGAAGGCCAGAAAGCAGCTTTGAAATTTAAAAGAGCATCCTTCAGCATGTCAGCATCATGCCATGATGATGCCATTCACAAGGGAACAACGCTTTAACATCATGTATACGTATTGTAATAGCACCTAGCCTAGAGACACCTGACCTGTTATACATTTGATCAGCGCCTAATGTGAAGAGACATTCACTGACTTGAAGAGCTAATTGAACAGCTTCAAATGACACAGCCGAGTCCATTAATACTCCTACACTTAATACAGTACTGGGAAAAGAAGATGAGCCATGAATAATATGCAACAGAGAGGTTGTAGTACATACTTATCTATCAACTGTGCCTGGCATGCATAACTTGCAAAACCATTTCTGTTTCATTGTTTTAAATGAAAATATTAAGCTTTATATGTAAATCATTTATACAAGGGAGGGATTTTATCGTGTTGGTGTAGGAAAGCTAGTCGGTTTTTTCTCACCCTATATTCTAGATTCAGTTTCACAAGCACAGTTCTGAAGACAACGTAAGACCCCAACCTTGTAAATGGCCAGGACTGTATCTGACGGCACATTCAGCACAACAGATAGGCAAATACTCCAGCACGTCTTTTTATCAGTACTCACTATGGTCATTTGGAAGGACAGCCCGCTGTTTAGAAGCTGGCCTGGGATGGGGGAAACCATGGCTCAATTCCCTGCTCCAGTGACCACAGGCTTCCATGTGACCTTGGGCCTTTGCCTCAGCTCGCCACCTGTAAAACAGAGATAAAAGTAATGGCACTTTTACCTCAAAGGAGGGTGGTGAAGATAGAAGATTGTGAGGTGCACAGATACTACAGTAATGGGGGTCATAAAGTATCTGAGAGAGACAGACTAGAAGGAATAAGATAGTAGAGATGACAAAAAAAAGAACTTGCCAGGGCTCCAGGTGAGTAAATTAGTTCACCCTCTGCTGTCAAGGAACTGTCCCTAGGGGAGTGTGAAGTCTGAGGCAACCCCACCCCAGTGCCCCAAGCACGGGGCCCCAAGGAGCCCTCCTCTAGAGGACCTGCCCTGCCCTGCCTCTGCTCCACTCTGCTCAACCCCTGCCCTCCCCAGCAACTCGAGCCCAGGGGTTTTCCAGGAGACGTGGCGCAGACTGGTAGCAGGAGTTCCCCCCACACATACTCACCATGGCGTTGGGAGCTGGAACAACCCAGCAGCCTGCTCCACCCCTGCTCTCTCCCAGCCCTCTATGCTTGGCTTCACCACTGTAGTGAGAAGCGAAACACCACACCTGCCCCTGACCAAGCCCTAAGGGCTCCCGCTCCCTGAGCCCTAAGGGCTCCCATCACTATGGGGGATCATCCAGTCCATAGGAGGATCAAAGAGCTGCCATGGGGGTCTCCCCCAAAGCATGGGACCAAGGGCAGCTGCCCCAACACATCCTATGGATGGGTCAAGTAGTAAGCATGATATATACACGTTGCCATGTAGCCACTGTCTTTAACTCTCCGAGAGGGTATTTGCTATGAGAAAATCAAGCCTGCACCAACTACAGCCAGGTATCATCTGGGGAGATGCTGTGCTGGGCATGGACCCCCAGAGCTACAACTTCACTCTTCTTCCAGTCTTTGGTCTCTCCTAAGGAAAGGCTGGCCTTGATGTCAAAATTGCCCAGTGGTTTTGTGATGTGAGAAAACATTCTCAAGGGATGAGGTTGAAACCAAACTCATCAGATACGAGTCCAGGCCTCTCAAGGTGAAAGGTCTGAATAGCCACTAAGTTCTAGGATTCCAAAAGCAGTCAGATAGATGCACATCAGCGAAGGGTTTATTAACATTTAAGCAACTCCCCGCACCACCACTAATTGAAGCTTGGCAGGGTATCATGAAAAATACAAGTATCAGAGGGGTAGCCATGTTAGTCTGAATCTGCAAAAGCGGCGAGGAGTCCTGTGGCACCTTATAGACTAACTGAAGCGTTGGAGCATAAGCTTTCGTGGGCAAAGACCCACTTCGTCAGATGCATGTAGTGGAAATATCCAGAGGCAGGTATAAATATGCAGGCCAGAATCAGGCTGGAGATGACGAGGTGGATCCAATCAGGAGGATGAGGCCCACTTCTAGTAGCTGATCTGGAGGTGTGAATTCCAAGAGAGGAGAAGCTGCTTTTGTAGTTAGCAAGCCATTCACAGTCTTTGTTTAATCCTGAGTTGATTGTGTCAAACTTGAAGATGAACTGTAGCTCAGCAGTTTCTCTTTGAAGTCTGGTCCTGAAGTTTTTTTGCTGCAGGATGGCTACCTTTAGATCTGCAATTGTGTGTCCAGAGAGATTGAAGTGTTCCCCTACAGGTTTTTGAATGTTGCCATTCCTAATATCTGATTTGTGTCCATTGATTCTTTTACGTACGGACTGTCCAGTTTGGCCGATGTATATAGCAGTGGGGCATTGGTGGCACATGATGGCATATACTACGTTAGTAGATGTGCAGGAGAATGAACCAGTGACAGTATGGCTGATCTGGTTAGGTCCGGTGATGGTGTTGCTGGTGTATATATGTGGGCAGAGTTGGCACCGAGGTTTGTTGCATGGATTGGTTCCTGAGTTAGAGTTATTATGGTGCGGTGTGTAGTTGCTGGTGAGAATATGCTTCAGGTTGGCGGGTTGTCTGTGGGCAAGGACTGGCCTGCCTCCCAAGGCCTGTGAAAGCGAGGATCATTGTCCAGGATGGGTTGTAGATCACTAATGATGTGTTGGAGGTTATAGCTGAGGACTGTAGGTGATGGCCAGTGATGTTCTGTTGGTTTCTGTCTTGGGCTTGTCCCGTAGCAGGAGGCTTCTGGGTACACGTCTGGCTCTGTCAATCTGTCTCCTCACTTCCTCGTGTGGGTATCGTAGTTTACAGAATGCTTGTTGAAGATCTTGTAGGTGTAGGTCTCTGTCTGAGGGGTTGGAGCATATGCGGTTGTACCTCAGTGCTTGGCTGTAAACAATGGATCATGTGGTGTGTCCGGGATGGAAGCTGGAGGCATGCAGGTAAGCACAGCGGTCGGTAGGCTTTCGGTATAGGGTGGTATTGATGTGACCGTCACTTATTTGCACTGTGGTGTCCAGGAAATGGACCTCCCGTGTAGACTGGTCCATGCTGAGGTTGATGGTGGGGTGGAAGCTGTTGAAATTGTGGTGAAATTCTTCCAGAGTCTCCTTCCCATGGGTCCAGATGATGAAGATGTCATCGATGTAGCGTGGGTAGAGAAGGGGCGTAAGTGGGACGAGAGCTGAGGAAGCGTTGTTCCAGGTCAGCCATAAAAATGTTGGCGTATTGTGGGGCCATGCGGTGCCCATAGCAGTGCCACTGGTCTGGAGGTATATATTGTCACCAAATCTGAAATAGTTGTGTGTGAGGATAAATTCACAGAGTTCAGCCACCAGTTGTGCTGTGGCATCATCAGGGATACTGTTCCTGACAGCTTGTACTCCATCTGCATGTGGGATGTTTGTGTAGAGAGCCTCTACATCCATGGTGGCTAGGATTGTGTTTTCTGGAAGATCACCAATGCATTGTAGTTTTCTCAGAAAATCCGTAGTGTCACGGAGGTAACTGGGAGTGCTGGTGGCATAGGGTCTGAGTAGAGAGTCCACATAGCCAGACAGTCCTTCAGTGAGAGCGCCAATGCCTGAGATGATGGGGCGTCCGGGATTTCCAGGTTTGTGGATCTTGCGTAATAGATAGAACAACCCTGGTCGGGGCTCTAAGGGTGTGTCAATTTGTTCCTGTGCTTGTATAGGGAGTGTCCTGAGCAGATGGTGCAGTTTCTTAGTGTATTCCTTAGTGGGATCTGAGGAAAGAGGCCTGTAGAATTTGGTATTGGAGAGTTGTCTGGCAGCCTCCTTTAGGTAGTCAGGCCTGTTCATGATGACAACAGCACCTCCTTTGTCAGCCTCTTTGATTATAATGTCAGAGTTGTTCCTGAGGCTGTGGATGGCATTGCGTTCTGCACGACTGAGGTTACCAGGCAAGCGATGCTGTTTTTCCACAATTTCTGCCTGTGCACGTCGGCGGAAGCATTCTATGTAGAGGTACTTGGGAGGCAGGCCAGTCCTTGCCCACAGACAACCCGCCAACCTGAAGCATATTCTCACCAGCAACTACACACCGCACCATAATAACTCTAACTCAGGAACCAATCCATGCAACAAACCTCGGTGCCAACTCTGCCCACATATATACACCAGCAACACCATCACCCGGACCTAACCAGATCAGCCATACTGCCACTGGTTCATTCTCCTGCACATCTACTAACGTAGTATATGCCATCATGTGCCACCAATGCCCCACTGCTATATACATCGGCCAAACTGGACAGTCCGTACGTAAAAGAATCAATGGACACAAATCAGATATTAGGAATGGCAACATACAAAAACCTGTAGGGGAACACTTCAATCTCTCTGGACACACAATTGCAGATCTAAAGGTAGCCATCCTGCAGCAAAAAAACTTCAGGACCAGACTTCAAAGAGAAACTGCTGAGCTACAGTTCATCTTCAAGTTTGACACAATCAACTCAGGATTAAACAAAGACTGTGAATGGCTTGCTAACTACAAAAGCAGCTTCTCCTCTCTTGGAATTCACACCTCCAGATCAGCTACTAGAAGTGGGCCTCATCCTCCCTGATTGGATCCACCTCGTCATCTCCAGCCTGATTCTGGCCTGCATATTTATACCTGCCTCTGGATATTTCCACTACATGCATCTGACGAGAAGTGGGTCTTTGCCCATGAAAGCTTATGCTCCAACGCTTCAGTTAGTCTATAAGGTGCCACAGGACTCCTCGTCGCTTATGAAAAATACATTCCTCCATTGAATGCAAAAGGAAGCCTTATTAGGAATATAAAGCCTTCCTCAGCAATTACAACAACTTATTAACTTTGTGCTCTCATTTACAACCTCACTGGGTGCTGCAAAGTAACATTGCTCACATTAAAGTAACATTGCAACGGAACCTGAAAAGTAACATTGCTCACATCAAATTCTTATGTTTATGTCTATCAGACAATTTGATCTTTGAATCTTTTAAGCTGATTGATCCTTGCTAAGATCATGTCAGCAGAATGGAATTTAGACATTTGACATGTAATGGGGCAGAACACTTTTGGATTAATCATTGGGGTAAGATTTTCAAAAATACCTACTACTACATCACATTTTCAAAAGTGGCTTAGACATTTAGAAGTCAAAATCACTTTTGAAAGTGCTTTTGAAAACATTACCTTCTACATTAAAATGTACTTTGCTAAAATAATTGATTATATAGGAAAGTTTTCTTCTATGCTTTTGTTTTGAAATTGATACTCGACATAGTTAAACACATGGAAATTTGGCTAAAATCTAAAAATTATTAAAAATTAGCACTTCAGAGGGGTAGCTGAGTTAGTCTGTAACAGGAAAAACTTAAAAAAACAACAAATAGTCTGGTAGCACTTTAAAGACTAACAAAATATGTAGATGGTATCATGAGCTTTCGTGGGCACAGCCCACTTCTTCAGATGACCGGAGTGTTGGATGTCCAGAACCAAAATAAATGAGGGAAGAAGGGAGGGAAAGGGAGGAAAAATGGAAGGGAAGGGGGACAGAAAGAGGCAGAAAGTAGATAAGTATCAAAGAGAAAGCCGAGTATGTATGTAACTGGAAAAACTGGAAAACAATAGATAGTCTATTAGCATCTAGAAACTAGATAGTTAAAAGAGGCAGATAAGAACCATTAGTTAGCAAATAGAGAGAGGAAGAGAACTAAAACCAGATTCTACACAGACATAAAGAACCACTGGCACCTTCATTGTTTGGTTGGTTGATAATGTCCCAGCCATCCAGTATCTTGATTTAAACCAATAGCATGAGAATTAAACTTGTGAATGAATTGTAGTTCCAATCCTTCTCTGTGTTTTTGGCTTGTGGAATTTGTCTGTAACAAAACAGCAACTTGGAGATCCCTTAATGTGTGTCCAGGTAGGTTAAAGTGTTCAACCAACAGGTTTCTGTATGTTCCCTTTACGGCAGTGGTCCCCAACCTTTTTACACCCAAGATTCCTCGTGGAATGAGGAGTAACGGTAGTTCGAATTAGGATCTTTAATTCAAACTACCTACTCCATGCCGCGTGTAGCCGCGGGCACGGAGTTCGGACTAAGGGGGATTTAAAAATGGCGGCACCCGGGAACATGCAAATGAAGCCCGAGATATTTAAATCCCGGGCTTCATTTGCAACTCCGCTTGCCCTCATTACCCTACCTAGCTCGAACTAACGAGCTAGTGTAGACGTACCCTAGCTGTGTAACATGGTTACCGGAAAGAATTCGTTTTGGGTTGGAGGGTTGTCTGAGAGTGAGGGATCATTTTCCAAAATAGGTTGTAGATTGTGGATAATACGTTGGAGGGGTTTAAGTTGTGGACTGTAATGACAAGTGGAATTCTGTTGTTTTCTCTTTTGTGTCTGTCTTGAAGTAGTTCATGTCTGGGTACTTTTTTGGCTCTGTCAATCTGTTTTTTCACTTCTCCAGGTGGGTATTTCAGTTTTAAGAATGCTCTATATAGATCCTGTAGGTGTTTATCTCTGTCTATGGGATCGGAGCAAATCCGGTTATATCTTTAGGCTTGGCTGTATACAATAGATTGAGAAATGTGTCTGGGATGGAATCTGGAAGCATGAACATTCTTATGTTCTTATGAAGGTAAGTGTAGCGGTTGGTAGGTTTCTGGTATAGGGTAGTGGAAATTTGTCCATCATTTAATTATACTGTAGTATCAAGGAAGTGGATTTCTCATGTGGACTGGTCCAGGCTGAGGTTGATGGTGGGGTAGAAGTTGTTGAAATCCTTGTGAAATTCTTCAAGAGTCTCTTTTCCATGGGTCCATATGATGAAGATGTCATCGATGTAGTGTAAGTAAAGTAAGGGTGTTAGGGGGCGGGAGCTGAGGAAAATTAGAGCAATCTTGTTCACCTATCTAACCTACAAGTAATCCCCTTCTTTTGGGTTGCCAATAGAGAAGTTTCTTACTTTCCTTTAACTTAACTGTGCTCATATTTGGTTTCTTTCATTAAAGCTAGATTTGTTTAAACGCTGTTGTGCATAGAGATATTCTAATACATGAAGGTGTTGTTTCACAGAAATAACTAAACTGTCCATGCTGACACACAGGGAAGGCTTTACATTAGATGGATGATATTTGATGGGAGTTAAATCATGTCTGGGGAAGCAGATTTTGTGGTTTATGTTTTGTACAGAATTTAGTCTTGTCTGGTTGGGGGAAGTTGCTGTTTATTTTTGTTTTTGTAACTTATGTCAGCTCTGGATAAATGCCATCATTTTTTTCTGATTATAAAAAGCCAAATAAATAATTATCATATTCAATTTCAGACATCCTTATTCAAGCAATTTCCTTACACTGCCACGAGGCTGCACAACCTGCTCTGGGCACACGAATAACAGGATTAAGAATCATGCTGGCATGTAGAAGGATGCCAAGTTAAAAAAAATAAAGACTTGAGTTTAAATTCACTGTAAACCCAGACAACCCACTTGTCCTAACCAAGGGAAGGAAGGTCCATGTGTCCTTCTATCCTGTGCCTTGCCCTCCACAAACTCACACAGTTACAATCTGTCTCTGAATTTTGACCATAATAGTATTTATGTTATCCCCTATATTATGAATGGAAAGGTATCTCAAATACCATGGTACAGAGGGTGACAGAAGTCCATTCTTCAATGACTCTCCCTGGATGTTATCCCTTTTGTTTTTTTCCATACAGAATTTCTCTCCCAACAGTGTGTACAGCTGACAGACCCTGGTTGTCATCAGGAGGGACTGAACCTGAAATCTTAGAGGCTAACACCATGTGCTTCTACCATAAGCTGAAAGCCAACTAGGTCTTGGCTAAGGCTGTGGAGCAGACTTCACTCTCCCTTGTCAGTGGTCTCAGTGCCTCTGAGTTACAACTGCATTTCTGTTTTATAGCCTCTCCTAATAAGACTTTGAACAATGTTGTTTGCATTGGAGTCAAACTTTCAAAAAAGGAATAGCAATCAGCCACAAGCTTGGGCCAGATTCTCTGCTGGTGCCAGCAGTCACAGTTCTATTCAGTCCAACTGAGCTATAACAGCTTGCGTAAGTTGAGGATCTTGCTCACAGAGTTCCCTCCATTCCAGAAGTGACCAGTCCGCCTGCTCTTTTTGGCTAGCTAGCTCAGCAGATGTTCTTCCCTCAGCAAGGCTCTTGAACTTTAGAGGCTATGAACTTTAGAATTACACCCTGCTCAGTGTGCCACTGTGTCCTCCTCCTCAAGTGATGGCTGGGCTACATGTAGAGGCCTGCTCTGCCCACAACCAACATAAACACTGTTCTGTGCAGACAAAGGAATTACCACCATCCTTTCCCTTACTTTTCAAGGGCTATTGTGAGGCACATTGTCCATAGGAAAACAACACGGGGAATGATGTGGTATAGGCATATTGTAGAGATCCTATTTTGTCTGTATGGGAAGAGTTTACAGGAAATCAAAGACTTCCCACAGATTAATGAACCAGCCTGGACATTATTAAAGCCATGAGTATTCTACGTGAATTATTAGCACCTTCAGAACCCAGAGTCCTACCAAAGCAGGCAGTGCACTCATGTAAAATTGCCATAAAAATCATTTCCAACAGCTGAGTGGGATTTAACTCATCCCAGATATTGTCACACTATTGGCACACAAGAATGGCCGTGCTGAGTCAGACCAATGGTCCACCTTGTCAGTGTCCAGCTTTCAACAGGCAAGCCTTGTCACAAGGGAGTGATGGTGGAAGGGAAATACATAACACCGTCTTCGTAAATAAACCACAAGGAAATAGCTCTACAGGCGTAACCAGAATTGACCAAAAATACCCTATTATTTTTATCATCAGCTTTTTCTGTTTTATTACGTGAGTGAGACAAGACGTGCCCCCTTCCAGGGCAGCAAGCCTAACAGTGTCCATGCTGTCAGGCAGTGCCAATTGGGTGCTCCTGCAGAGCATGCTCTACCTGGAGAATGAGAGCTTACAAAGGTGAAGCTACTCACAGAGCAGGGAAGGAAGTCTGCCCAAGAGGAGAGGCAGCCCGGAGTCCAGGAGTCCAGCCCAAGGCAGTCACTAGCCTTTCCTTCCCCTCATTTAGACAGGCACTGCAGCCCTGAGAGAGGCTGTAGGCATCTGTTCTCTGTTAGGGTATGTCTACACTAGCCCCCTAGTTCGAACTAGGGAGGCTAATGTAGGCATTCAAAGTTGCAAATGAAGCCCGGGATTTAAATATCCTGGGCTTCATTTGCATCTTCCCGGGCGCCGCCATTTTAAAATGTCCCTTAGTCGAACTCCGTGCCCGCTACACGCGAGTGGTTCAATTAGGATCTCTAATTCGAACTACCGTTACATTTGAAGAGCACATAGAAAACTCCTGATTATCCAAAGAGCATTACAATTTTATTCTCTACATTTATAGTTTGTATCCTTTTTCCTTCTATGACATTTTAAAAGATGTTTACTGTTTGACAGCACAATTTTATGGACTAGAACATTACTTATAAAGTAATATCACTCTCTTTGGTCTTAAAATCTGAATTTTGTTCCTGGAGAGATTGACACAGGGGCCTTCAGCAGATGTGAAACCAGATAGATCAAGCTCTCACATGAATAGCCTGAAACAAGGTCTGCTTTGCATGCTCTGTAGTAATGGAGAGGAAATTGAGCATTAAATACAAATCAACAATCATTCATTTCACTGCAGCAGCAAAGTGACAGAGCTAGTGAAGTCACTCTTTTCAGCACCTTGCATCCTGCTGGACTTTATTTACTGCGCTGAACTTCCTATCTCAGAAGAAGGCCACCTACAGGGTAACTCAAACAACGGATGATTAAGGGAGAAAGCAATTTAAGGCCCAATTTTTATATACAAACATCAGAGAAGTGACTTTTCTCTGCTGATAATTTATGGCAGCCTTTAGATACATTCATTAAACTCGCACTCTGTCAGCTTTGGCATAGGTTAGGGCAGTAGAGTTTCACAAGCCATGATAACAGTCATTGCTCGCTGGAAGTCCATACAATAGGTCAGAGGATTTATGATTGTTCTAATCCAATGACTGAGCTGACTTGCCATTTAAAAGCCGAAGAGGAAGCTGAAAATCCCCTCTAATGTTTTTGGTAGGTGCTAGGAGATGTGGAGAGCACCTGCAATGCATCATTCTGGTTAGACTGAAACATGAATTTCTGGTAGTGTTGGCTGCATTGGTCTCCTCAGCAGACAACACTACTGAGATAGCTCACCATTCATTACGTGTCCACAGAAAATGGAGCTCTAGCCACTGAAATGCCAGATCTCTAGATCAATAGCTCTAATAGGTTTACATGAAAAGAAGCAGGTCATGGTGAGATCTAAATGTTATCATCCACCTTTGCCCAATTGAAAAACAAGTTACAAGCTGGCTATTTTACTGGCGTATCTTCTACTCAAGGAGCAGCAACTACCAGCCTACTAAATGGTTGTTTATTAAAGGTGGAATAGAAACTGTACTCAATACATTTGATTATACTCCAGGGTTCTCTCTTAAAAGAAGGGTTCTCTTCAGGGTTCTCTCTTAAGTTGGCTTCTTCAGCAGCTTTCATTGTATTTCCCAAAAACACCTCCTTATTACAGAGCTTCAGTTATTGACAGCAGTATCACTATTTAATGTAATATCAATTGCTACTGTCAGCTGCCCTGAGGAAACTGAATATTCTCTTGCAACATGTAATGCAATATGATAACTATTTTCCCCTGTTATACTATTCCCACTTGGTTGCACTGGCGCTGTTGCAATCTGGTCACTCTTTGCATCATTATACACACAAAGACTGACATTCAAAAGCTCCACCTCTCCTGAAATACTCCAGTGCTGGTATTCCACAGCATGGTAAGTATGTAGCACTGCAGAAAAAATAGGGAAAGGCACTGGTGTGCTATTTAGGAAGGCTGAGTCAAGAACGAGGACCATCCAATTGACTTTCTAATTAGAAGAGTCAAGGGAAAGACGGGGGGAAGGGGAGAGGACTCAGAATCCACTGTTTTGTCAATGTGATTACAAGTCAACACGGAGTTAATGAATCCACAGACCAGTGCCATAAAATCTAAATCATGCAGTCTGTAGTCATGGAAATGATTAATGTCCGATATGCACTGCATACAAATGTTTCCAGGAAACTAGAGTAGATGAACGTTAAGAGAGAAACTTCTTGTTTAAACAGAACTATTTTAGAAAATAAATGCTAGAGTATGATGGTAAATATAGATAGCTCTAATGAAAGTGGAAATATGAATTTAATAACGCTATACCCATACGATTTTTAACTTGAAAGAGCTATGTAAATCTAAACACTATCATTAGGGGTAATAAAATCATTCCACTTAAAACAACATCCACATTTACTGTATAGTTTGTACATTGGGTCTATGAATCATGGCACATTAAATTTATTCCAAAGTTCAGTATTGTATTCAGTGCACTATTTGTTTTCACAGATAAACTTTATTTTACAAATATGCCAATCACACAATTTTCCATATTGCTTTACACACATCAACAAACGACAGGCCTTAAACAATTTAAATATGATTATAAAGCAACAGCTAAAGGCATGAGGCTTCAAATGAGTTTAAGATGGTGATACTGTCTCAATTTCTAATGTGATTTAAGAGCGTAGACCCAAAACTAGAAAACAGTCCCATGCCCCAGCAACTAAATTTGAGCAGAGGTCTCTTTAGTAGTCTAAACTTAATATGTATATTTTATATATTTTGCATCTATAAAATTATCAACTCTGGCTAAGAATGAGATTTTAAATTTCCACTATGACTTATTTTATGTATAATTTTACAAAATTACAGATTAGCCTGAGAAAATATTCAAATAATCAAAGCACTCACCATTACCAAGGTAAACGAAACACACAAGTCAGTCATTCAGTAATGGAAGTTGGAAACCCTTTGTTTTAGGCAATCTGGCCCAAAATTCAACAAAGCATGTGCTAAACTTTCCATTGACTTCAGTGGAATGTAACTACTTGCTTAAGTATGTTGCTGAACTGGAACGTAAGAGGGAAACAATCCCGACAAAGCTTAAAATTAAATAAAACTATATTAAATAAAAGCCAAGGAAAGAAGATCATATACCCTGTGTTTTTCATATCATTAACTGAACTGTGTGTTCATTTAAAGATAATTAAAAGTATGCGTAAAATTCATTTTCAAAGACAAGTGATCATTTGTGATTTCTGAGAGGCTTTTCACTGTGCCATTTGTCTATTTTGGTAAATCTTAGCATGTCATAGGATTAAAAAAGAAAGAATTTCCTCTTCTTTCTCTTCCACTGGTGAAAAACAGTAACACCACTGAAGTGAGCTAAGTTTCCTCACTGTAAAACTGGCGCTATAGGAGAACCAGGAACAAAATATTCATAGATCCATTTTTATTTTTATTAAGTGCAAACATATTTTAATTATCCCCCCCCCGGCCCCATTAACCCAAGATTTTTAGAACTTTTTCAAGCAGACAAACATTTCATTTAACTGAGGGCATTTCTCCTCCCTGTAGAATCTACGCCAGAGAATTTGGAGTACTGCCACTCAACAGAAACATAGAGATGTAGCCGTGTTAGTCTAGTTTAGCTGAAACAAAAAACAGGACTATGTAGCACTTTAAAGACTAACAAGATGGTTTATTAGGTGATGAGCTTTCGTGGGCCAGACCCACTTCCTCAGATCAAATTGTGGAAGAAAAGAGGCATGACCATATATACCAAAGGGATACAATAAAAAAAAAAAAAAGTGAACACATATAGAAAGGACAAATCAAATATTTGTTTTCTACACTTTCTGTCATTTTTGCTATTTTCCTTTGGACTTCTCCTGTTTGTGCACATCTCTCCTAAAACGTAGCACTAGAGTTGGACACAGTACTCTAGTTGAGGCCTAATCAGTGCCAAATAGAGCAGGACAATTACCTTCCATGTTTTACATACTGCATTCCTGTGAGTGCACCTCAGAATGACGTTAGCCTTTTTCTCAGCGGCACCACATTGTGACTTGTATCCAATTTATGATCCTCTGTAACGCCCCAGATTCTTCTCAGTAGTACCACTGCTGGCCAGTTATTCCCCTTTTTAAAGGCAGGTACTATCTGCCCCTTTCCAGTTTTCTGGGATCTCTCCCCCAGGAATCCTCAAAGATCGTTGCTAATAGTTCTGAGCTTGCTTCAGCTAGTTCCTTAACCACCCTGCAATAATTTTCATCAGACTCTGTTGACTTGGAGACATCTAACTTATCTAAATATTCCTTCACCCGTTTTCCCTGTTTTGGCTTGCATTCCTTCCCTCTTGCTGTTCATATTAATTGTGTTAAGTTTCTGGTCACCATTAACATTTTTCCTGAAAACTGAAGCAAAGTAGGCCTTAAAGCCCTGACCTTTCTTGATGTCATCAGTTATTAGTTCTCCTTCCCTGCTAAGTAGAGGACCAATGCTTTCTTATGTCTTTCTCTTGCTCCACATGTAGTTTGTCTATAGATCTACATATGAGAGAGAGCACACTGTAATCACTGCTGATCTGCTTAGGGTCAGACCTGGCAGTAGCACCAGTGCCTAGGTGCATTAGCAACATGTTCAGAGGGATGGAAGAGTCTTAGACTTGGGCTCTAGGCAGGCAGCACATCTCTCAAGATATCACCACGTCAGGTCAGCAGAGGGATGCTTCCATTTCCCTCAGAAGGGAGTTCCCATCCACCAGCACTCTATATTCCCTGCTTTTGGCTGCAGTGGCCATGAGCCTCCCAGCCCTGGGGACAAATGCTGCCTCCTCCTCGGCTATTGGGGTCTGTTCCGTCTCACTCATTTCCTGTTACCAGTAAAGCATGCTGGTTCTTCACCTTGATGGACAGGAGACCTGGATGGGGAGGGAGCATTGCCTACTTCCAGAGATGGCCAACAACCAGTCTGCTCCTCACAGAGCTACCAAGTCTCTGTAGTGGGCTAGAATACTCCATCCCAGCTGCCTCCATGTGTATTCTCATCCTACTGATGAAGTCCTCACATTCCCAGATGAGCAGATGAGCCACCTCCTCCTGCAGTCTACAGTAACACTCAGAACAGCACTGGGGCTACGTCTAGACAATGGGGCTATTTTGGAATACCAGAAGTATCCCAAAATAGCAATTCTGTGTCTTAAAATGCACCCGCTATTTCAAAATATATTTTGAAATAATGGGTGCGCTATTCCAGCCTCCCTGTAAGCCTCGTCCATGCTTTATTTCCAAAGTGTGGTGCTGTGTAGACAGCGCCAAATTTCAAAATAAGGTATTTCGAAATTACCTTGAAATAAGCTATGCAATTTGCGTAGCACAAATTGCGTAGCTTATTTTGAGGTAAGGGTTCTGTGTAGACACACCCTGGGACCAGCAACCAAACTATTATGGTTTCCTCTACTTAGAGCAGAGCTCTTTGTTGCTACGGCATTATTTTCTGGCTAAAGAGCTAAAATACAAGACACAGTCATCAGCAGGTCTTTCACCAAATACAACATCTTCATTTAAGCATAAACTAGCAGGTGTTTAGAAATTCAGATCATAGCCATGAAGAAAGTAATGACTGAAGAAAAAGTGACACTCCCAGAGTTGTGCTTGGTGCTATACAAGACCACAGGAAACCTAACTACTGCCATATTGGGTCAGACCAACGGTCCATCTAGCCCAGTATCCCATCCTCTGACAGTGGCCAATGCCAAATGATTCAGAAAACAAAATAGGTCGATTATCAAGTGATCCATCCCTATGGTCTGCTCCCAGCTTCTGGCAGTTACAGGCTTCAGATTCCCAGGGCATGGGATTGCATCTCTGATCTTCTCAGCTAATAGCTACGGATGGACCTATCCTCCAGGAATTAGAATCTTTTAGATCACAGTTATAGTTTTAGCCTTAATCATGCAATCATGTAGTACTAAGGAAACCTTTGGAAACTGCTCCACTTGGGCTGCCAGTAACGTAGGCGTGTAGCCAAAGCTGCCTACATGCCCCGGCTGCTGGGAAGGTTGGAGCCATGGTGTAGCAACCCTGCTCCCTGGCTGCAGCCGGGGCCACAACATGGCAGCCCCAGCCCTCCAAGGGGCCAGGAGGATTGGGCTGGAGGTGGGTGGGGCTTGGCTTCAGGGGTGGGCCTCAGGTGGAAGGGGCGGGGTGGGGGCTTGCCTTCCCCAGCTGGGTCTGTACCTGCCACCCACGCTGCTCCATGACACATATTAGCCCCCAGGGCCTTCCATGGTAGGGCCTGTGGCACCCTCTCATCTCACCTCTGCTCTGCCCTTCCCCCAAGCCCCATCCCTGCTTTGCCCCCTCCCACTGCTTCCCTGTAGCTTCCTCCCTTGAGCTACATGAGCTTGGGGATTACCTGTGTAGCCTGGCACAGGGAGGTAGGAGGGGTCACCCCCTCACACTCACCATGGCCGTGAGAGCCGGTGTGGCCCAGCAGCCTGCTCTGCTCTGCCCTGCCCACCACCCATCTCCCAGCCTGTGGACTCCTCTTCACTGCCTGCTGGGGCTGGGCCGAGGCATTCTACTTCCCGCTTCTGTGGTGAAGTGGATTGACCTGGCAGGTAGAGGGTGGGAGCAGTCGCAGTGAGTGTGGTGGGGGGAGGGGAGTGACCCCTTCTGCCACTCCATGGCAGGTCCCCCAGATAATTTTCCATGCCCCCTCTGGGCCCCTCAGGCTTCCATCACTATGGGGAACCATCCTGTCCATAGGATGGTTGGGGTGGCCGCCACAGGGGTCCATCCTATGGATGGTTAGTCCTAACTGCATATACATTGATTAAAATAGGTGGTCTAACATGTAGAAAAGACACTGCAGAGAGGACAAATGTCTCTGGTAATAAGGCTTGTAAAAAGGAAGCTTAGAAATGCAAGCACAGGAGAGGCCATCTTAGACATTGTCCCCACATTTATACCAAGCGCAGAATCCCCTAAAGTCTTAATGGGAGCAAGTAACCTGAGCTCTCCAAACAGTGATGGATACACAGCCAGGGTTACCCTAGGATGTCAGAGAAAGAAAGGTGCCATCAGGGTGCAGCTAGGCAGAAATACTGAAGTCAGTGTGTATGTACGTCACGGCATAAACCTGGCTGTTTTGTTCAACAAACTGAACAAAGAGTTGAAATTTAAAACCACTATCAGAAGAGTCAAAGCAATTATCGAGCTTTTTTACAACACACAGATGTTATAGGAGGTAACTGGGACTGAAAGGCACAAAAGAGCCTTTTCGCTGCAAAATTTACATCCATTCTGAATGCAACTGGAAAACCTTAGTCATGACGGCAACAGGTAGACAAACTGATTTGTACATTAACTCTTCTTCCCAGCCAGGACCTGGCCTTTCACTGTGAACTTGAGTATTATAAACAGGGCCGCCCCATCCCTGGGACGATTTGGGGTTACTGCCCCAGACCCTGCATTTTGAGGGGCCACACAGTGGCCACCTCAACTGTCTTATGGACAGAGGGACCCAGTGGCTTATAGGGGTATGGGGTAGGGCAGCAGGAGGGGTCAGCCTCCCTCACACACTTACCTCAGCAGTGGGAGCTGGAACAACCAAGCAACCTGCTCTGCTCCACTGTGCCGCTCTCTCCCAGCCGGCTGTGCTCCACTTCACTTTAGCAGTGGGAAGCAGAATGTCACAGTTCCATGTCCTGCTGCTGCAGAGAAGCAGAGCGCAGTGGCTGGGAGAGGGTGGTGGGCAGAGTGCAGCAGGCTGCCACGCCACTCTGGGTCCCACCACCATGGTAAGTACGGGCAGGGGTGGAAACCTCTGCTGCCACCCCATGCCAAGCCCCATAATCCTCCAGCCCATGTTACACAGAAGGACGGGGCAAGGGGACAGAGTAGGGGGGTGCATGGAGCAGGGGCAGGACCTGTGGAAGGGGTGGAGTGGAGGCAGGGTAGAGTGGAGCAGCGTTGGGATAGGGCCTGCAGGGGAGCTTGGGGATTACCTGTGTAGCCTGGCACAGAGAGGTAGGAGGGGTCACCTGATTATATAGCTCATCACGATGCCTGACCTGACATCAGTGGCTCAAATTATATAGCTCATCACGATGCCTGACCTGACATCAGTGGCTCAAACATTACAGGCCATACAATTAAAGCTAGTCATAGGAATGAAGAATCCTAACAGGGACTGGTCAAGCAACCTAGAAAAGCTTCATAAAAATGACAGAAGATCCTCAGAAACTGGCACCTGAAACAGAGTTGGAAGTTGAAGCTCCAGCAGTAGCATCATCACAGAGAAGTGGAGTTAGTCACCAGAGTGAATCCAAATCCGAGTTTTACTTCCACTCCCTGTATATGTGTCCCCACTTGGAGTCCCTGCTTCAACTTTGCACTGCCTGTCCTTTAAAGAAAACAAAACCTGGAGTTGTCTTTATAAAGCTCCATTGCTCCCAAATGACTGACACAGAAGCAAATGACTGTCAAGAGCCTCCAAATGATATGCAGGTCCAGTAGACTTTCTGAAGAAGCAAAAACAGCCTCATGAAGGCACAACTATGAAGCACACAATAACACTGATGCTCTGAACACACCAAAATTTGCCTGGCTAGTATGACTGACGAGACTGATCTTGCTTTTCTAGTCATAACTTGCATTGTTGAATGTTCCTTCAAAAGGGCGCAGAGTTAATGTGTGGCTAAGATTAATGATGAGCATTTGAATGAACTGTATAAACCTTCACATACAGAGGTTTAAGCTGAAGGACAAACTTGTACATAGAGTGATTTTAGCCCTTCTTAAGGAATAAACTTGTACTACATTTTCATATACCACTGAGTTAATATTCTGTGTAGCTATTGTTTATCAGCCATTTCTTGATCACAACCTTTGTACCTGGCAACAAAAATGTGAGAAGCAATGGCATTAATGCATGACTCAAGAAAGGTGAAGACATTCTATTCTTGGGGGGGGGAAGACAAAGAATAAGGTGGCTAACTGCAGATTACTGGCCACACAAAAAATTTTAAAGAAAAATATCACTGAGTTAAACCAGTTTTTTCATTATCCAGGTGTGATGGATCCCTCACCCCCCACCCCATGCTTTATGTAATTGACTTATGGACACAAATATGCATAACTCAAAGATGCTTTGGACAAAATACCTCATGTAACCTATCAGTTTTAATATCTCAGTCTGCTGGATCTGTATATCCTATTTTGGTGTACTTAACACTATTGTATGTAGAGATAGGAATTTGGAGTATGGAATGGTTTATGGTTTTACATGTGCAAATGAAAGCCATCAAGGGTGTTTCCCTCAATGTCTGGATGATCATCTGTAAACAGCCTCTTTTGTCCTTTAAGTCTTAGCAGTGGTTGGTCTTAGGAAGTCATGTGACCCCCCTCATTGGTAGGGGCTGATCTGGTAATTTTCCATGGAAGGGGAAACTGTAAAACAGAGAATTCCCGCCTGAAATGGAGGCTATTTAAGATGCAACGTTTTTTAGTTCTTAGTCTTTGGCTGGCATGGCACTTTCAAGAAAATGAACTAGAGACCCCAGTGAACTTCCCTGATTTGGAGACCTCAGCTGGAATAAGAACAGTTTTAGGGTAAGTTTGTAATGTGTTAGAACTAGCTATGGGTTTTTTGTTATTTTGAATTTGTAATCTACTTTGCTCTGCCTGTTTTCACTTGCAATCACTTAAATCCTACTGCTAGTACTTAATAAAATCACTTTTATTTACCATCAAGCCCAGTGTAAATAATTGTTATCTGGGGGAGCAAACAGTGTGCACATCCTCCTTTCATTGTGAAAGGGGGCTTACATGAATGATTTATCTGGGGTTCTGATCCCATTTGGGGAGTGGTTTTCCTGGAAGCTGGGCCCCAAACTGCATTTTCCTCAGACCTGAAGAGTTTGTGTGTCTATATTGCTCCTCAGGGGTGGTGATCTCAGCTCTGTGGCTTGGCTGGGGGAGACCAGGAGATCTGGCCCAGCAGGACAGGGTGGTGAGAAAGGAGGTAAATGTCAGTGGCTTTATCAGCACTCCGAAAAGCACCCCCAAGAGGTCTTCTGTGATGGCAACCTGTCACACTAAGAATTCTTGTAAAAAGGAAAATTTGGAATAAATCTAAACTCACTAATCTTTATCAAATATTAAAGAAGAACAAATGAGGAAAAAAGCATCATAGAACAGACAGGTGCTGCTCCTGTGCTAGTTGATATCAATATCAAAAGTTTCCCTAAGAATAGGATTAATCTCACGGTTACCTAAAAAAATCCTATATTTTAATTTTTGTTTGGTGCTATTTAAATGAAAAGTAGTGGAATTATTATTTGCCTTTTAATTAATGCAGCTGGGGCTACTGAGAAAGAGAGCAGGTTGAAATGCATCATCTAACAGTTGCAATCTAGTGCCCCCAGCAAAAAAAGAACACAACCAATGTAAGAAGTGTAGTTTCCACGTCAAGGCCTAGAAATGGAACATGGGCCGTACTGTACACACGTAGGTCTGAATCCAGACTGACAAAAATAATGGAAATCTGCAGCATCTGGGAATGATCTGGCCAAGAATACTTGAAACACATTAATGTTTAACCAGACTGAAGGCATCAAGTGATGATTTGTAGAGCAGAGGCCACACAACCATTTTCTTAAAGGCAACTGAAACCGGGTTCTCCTTCAAGGACACACTGAAAATCACTAGTCAGAGCAGACCCACGGTTTTCCCACTATCTTTCGACATCAAATCACACATGAGGAGATAAGCTTCTCTTAACATCTCTACCACAACAGTGAATAAGTCCGGTGGAAAGGTGAGAGTGGACGTTGTCCCCTCAGCATGAAGTGCCAACACCACAGTTTTGTCTTAGGCAAAAATATTTCATCCAAAAACCAAAGTAATTCCCTACAAAGGAGGACAATAAAATAAATCACCAAGAGGCAACAGCACAGATTATTCAGGATGTCCAACACCCATATCAGTTCCCTCACTGAGACTCACACATGTAATAGTGTAAAAGTTCCCTATTGTCAAAGCAATTACTGTGAACCTGGTCTGAAAAGTTATTGTTTTGGAGTCAAATATTCCTCTGTGCTTCCCCCAGTCATGGGTCTGCTCTTATTTCTGGTGTAAATCAGTCTCAGGGGTGCTGTAAATTTATGCCTGCTGCCAATGGCTCCCAGGGGTCACTGTCACAACTGTGGATTGCAGGGCACATGGGTAGAGCCCTCCATAGCCGCTTCGTATCCACAGATAGTGGAGTGGATACAGGCAGGGCTTTCCCCACTCCCCTTGCCACCCAGGTGGAGAAGGGAGTGCCAGGGTAGGCCTCTGCAATGCCAGCAGGGAAAGGACACAACAAGCACCATCCTAAATCTCCCTGCAGGAGGGGCCAAATGCAGGTCCTGCTTGACTCCCTTCCCTCCCCCCCGCCACTGCCTGGTGAGCACTGACCTTCAGAGTCCCGGCCCTGGGTCCCTGCTGCCCCTTACCACCAGTCCCTGCTACCTGCCTCTTCCCTGTATGACCCTGCCCCCTCCTCACTCATCTGTGCTCCCTCTCCCTTCCCTCCAGGTGGTTTGCTGTGGGGATGCAAGTAAAATGTGGATTGCAGATTGTGGGTCAGATGATGAGTTGAGTCTGGTGGATTTGGATCAGATGCAGATCCACATTTTTGTAGCTGCGCAGGGCTCTATACCTGGCAGTCGCTGGCCATTCCCCTATTTCCTCAACAAAGCCTTTGCACAGGCTGCAGTGTGTTTGGGATGTGCAAAGCTGCTGAGAGGAGGCACAAAAGGGCAACTGCCCCAGGGCCCCGAGATACAAAAGGGCCCAGAGCTCTGGCGGTGGCAGATGGAGTCCCGAGCCCTATAAGTCGCTGCTGGAGCACCGCACGGCATGATCTGAGCAGCACTGAGGACTGCCTGGGGAAGGCGTGGTGCTCTCTGGGTGGCACTAAGGGCTGCCTAGCCCCACCCATACCCCTTCTGCCTGAGGTCCCGTCCCTTCTGGGGTGTGGAGCAGACCCTCCTTGCCTCGCCCCGGGGTCCAGTGAGGCTGTCAGTCCGGCTGGTGTTGCAGGGGAAATGATGGAACAGTAGGGGGCAGGCAGAGGTTAATAGGAGGAGCCACTACTGTAGCTACACACCAATCAAAGATCCTTTTCCATAAGGAAAGCCTATGGGCAGATGAACCAGGCCCAGGGCAACTTTGTGTTGGTAGAATGGTACAAACACAGCTGAAGGTCTAGCCTAAGCTAGCTGCAAGATGTAATCAAAGGCCACCTTTTTGTCCACAGACAAGTATTCCCCGAACTGCTTTATTCTGCTGTGTACACTGCACGGACACATCCTAGAAAGGGTGAGATGGCTTCAAAGGGGAACTTACATTTGTACTGCTCTTCTCCCCCCCGCCCTATTTATTTCGTGTTTCCTTATCCTCTAATCATAACTCCGGTCATCTGAAGAAGTGGGCTGTGCCCACGAAAGCTCATGATACCATCTACATGTTTTGTTAGTCTATAAAGTGCTACCAGACCATTTGCTTACTATTAGTAAAGATAGTCACCAAATGGATTTCTCATTGTTGGAGAATGTCCTCCCCCCGCCCCACCCCGCCTCGCAAACACATTAAAAACAAACAAACAAAAAACTGAAAAAAGCAACCAAATCCCATCTTTGATCACATCCTTATAGATCCACTGAAGTCAGCTGGTTGCAAGAATGTACCCAAAAACAGAATGTGGCTTATTATTAGGTTAACAGGCATGGGAACTAGGAGATTGCTCAGCAGGGCCTGGCTACTGGCCACATGCCTGGGCTCTGCACCTGAGGCTGTCCTCCCAGCCCCATGCTCAGCACCCCATAACCACGCCCCCACCTGCCCCTCACCCAGGGCTCTGCACCATGGATGCCAGCCCTGCCTCTCCTTCCCCAGCCATTGGCCCCGCTCCCAGGGCCCGGCTCCCAGTCACAGGTCCATGGCTGGGACTCCATTCTTGGCTTTGTGCCCCCCCCCCCCCCCCCCAGCAGAAGCCCTCCCAGAGACAGGGCCCTGGCTTTCAGCATCCCCACTCTCTAGTGTTCCAGCACTGCTGATATCAGATACCACCATGATGGCAAACATGGCACAATGGAACCGACAGATTAGATATTAGATAACAAAGAATGAAGTTGCGCGTTAGGCGGTTAAGTTTTATTGTACGCTGCTGCTGTCAGACTGCAAAGGTACTTAAAACTCTCTCACCCTCCCCTTTCTCTCCTACTCTACATCTTGGTATTCTGACTTTCATGCCTTTGGCAGGAAAGAAAGGGGAAGAGTAAGTGTTTCTCTTATTGGTGCAAAGTGAAACAGAATGTACAATTTCCTATAACTTGTGAAAATTAATAGGCCTGACCCTCAAGTGGAGTAAAAGTGTGTCAGTGAACACCAGCTGATGGTCTGGCTCAATAACATGAACATAGGCAGGTATTAAATAGCAGTCAGCTAGCTTTTCAAGACACATGGAAGTCAACAGAAACTGTGTTTCTGCATGCTGGGGTTTAATTTAGTCTATTAAGTGTTCTACCAATACCAAATGAAATCATACAAATACCATATGGGTTGTCTCTGGAAAACAAATATAACATTGCATCATAGCAAAGTCAGACAGTAGCTGCTAATACACGGAGAACTATGATGTGTTGCTTGGATGCATTTAACTATTGTGGACACACCCTATAAAAGCAGGCCATATCCTGTCTCTATAAGCTATGACATACACGTATGTTTACAACACACAAGCACACAAACTACATTTGCTAAAAAAAATGTTTCCCTCCTTTCCAGATTTACTCCCCCCCCATCACCCAAACGCAATGCTCATTTTGGAAACTTAGCAATAAAGATCGTTATACTTGGTACTGACATCTTGTATAATTTGAAAAATGATGTGACTTTTGAGCAAACATGAACATGCCATAAAGAAGGTTTTCTCACATTAATTAAAAAAAATCAAGTCTACAGGCTGGGTAATGAGCCAGAAAAGAGCTGGATTTTTAAACCATGCATTACAGGGCATGAATTATGTCCCTAGCTATTTGAAGGTATTCATAGCCTTTATTTAGAAAAAAAAAAAAAAAGACTCAAAGGCTATCTTCAGAAAATCAAGACAATTTAGCACAAATATTTTAAAATGGAGTTTCTAAATTGAAAAGTCGACTATGGCATCAACTTATTTCAAAATAGTCATTTATACATATGTATTAATTGGGAGTTAAGGGCCTATTGACATGAATGGGAGGTTTTCCATGGGTTTTCATGCACTTTTGATCAAGCCACAAACCCTCGCTCAGAGAGGGGGTTTGAAGGGAGGGGTGCAATGGGGATGGGAAGGGGCAGAGGGGTGGGAAGAGATAGGGTGATGGCAAAACAGGGGTGTCTGGAGCCCCACACGACCCTATGAAGGGGGCAGGAACTGACCATTAAATTGGCCACCACACGTTACTGTATTTGTATTGTTTACAGTATATCTATTTGTTTAATTTCTATGAGTTTTCAAATAACTCAGGACCAAAGTAATGCTAATGCATGTTGGGCACAAAAAGCATGAGAGGAGTAATGAAGTCAATGTGTCATATACCCTGCCATTGTTGCCATGGAAACAAATCATAAAAGGTGCTTGAGAGCCTGTGCCACATGGATAGAGTGTTGAGGTGCATTTTCTTTAGACATTGTCATTAGGGTTGCCAACTTTCTAACTGCGCAAAATCACACCCCCTTGTCCTATCCACTGCCCTGAGGCCCCCCCTCCCTCCATCCCACCCTGCCTCCATCATTCACTCTCTTTCGCCCTCACTCCCTTTCATTGGGCTGGAGCAGGAGGTTAGGATATCGGAGGGGGTGAGGGCTCTGAGGTGGGGCTGGGGATGAGGAGTTTCGGGTGCGGAAGATGGCTCAGGGGTGGAGAGGAGGTTGGGATGCAGGGTACTGGCTTGGTCTTACAGCTGGGGATTGGTGTATGGGAGGGGGTGCAGGTGCAGGCTCCAGGAAGGAGTTTGGATGGAGGAGAGGGTACGGACCTGGGGCAGGGGTTTGGGGTGAGGGAGGGGATTCAGGCTCCAGCCAGGCAGCACTTACTTCAGGCAGCTCCAGGAAGCAGCTGGCATGTCTGGCTCCTAGGCAGAGGGTATGGGGTCTACATGCTGCCGGCCAGTGAAAGCTGTGAGCAGACACTTGGGAATGGGGCAGTGTGCGGAGCCCCCAAGGCCATCCGTGCACCTAGGAGCCAGACATGCCAGCCTCTTCCAGGAGCCAGGCAGAACCAGGGCAGGCAGGGAGCATGATGCTTGGCAAACCTACTGCATTCACAGCATGTGTAAATAAACACTACCACTAATAATCCAAATGAAGCAAATTGGAAGGACATTGTACCATGTTGTTTAAAAACACAAAATGAAATGTCTATAAATAAAATAATTAAAGGGGTAATAAAAATAAAATGTTATAGCTTTACACTTTCAGTATAAAACAGCAGACTTTTTTAAAAAATTAAGCATGTATAATACACAATGACACAAAAGCTTCAGAGGGATAGCCGAGTTAGTCTGTAACTGGAAAAACTTAAGAAACAACAAATAGTCTAGCAACACCTTAGAGACTAACAAAACACGTAGATGGTATCATGAGCTTTCGTGGGCTCAATCCACTTCTTCAGATGAATGGAGCATTAAAAGTTCAGATCCAAGAATAAATAAAGGGGAGGGAGAGAGGAAGAGGAAAAAAGCGAATTAGCGTGTTCAAGTTACAAGAAGCTGATAAGAACAATTTGCTCCTTCTCTAAGTCCCCGCTGTTTAGTTGATTACATTGGTATTCGTTGTTTTCTAAGTTTTTACAAAATGATAACGTCTGAGCTCAAGTGCGGGAGACCTAGATGAATTTCATTTTCCAAATTAAATACAACCACCCCTGAACTCCAACATCCTAACCCCACATTAGTTAATAACTAAATTAGAATCTTAAACTCTCCATATACCAACCACTAGAGCAAGAGGAACGTAGCCTCAGCTGGCATATACAGGCTTGATGTCAACGGAGCTACGCTAACCGACATCATCCGAGGATCTGAGTCTGTGATAACGCAAAGCTTACATGTACTGAACAATCTCTGCTACTCAAAACACAACATTTCTACAAAACTTTCAAAACAGATTCACATAAATTCAAAAGTAAAAGTGACAAATATTATGGAAATGTGTGTGCACACACTATCTTATGTATTCAAAAGGACAAAAGGGACAAATTAACAGGTCGAAGTTAGGGGTTTTTGCTGCAATATGGATTATCAGTTCTTTGAAGCATGAATGTGAAGGTGCAGTGACAGATGTGGGCATTAAAATTGTACATAACATACATGTATACAAGTTCTTTCCTTATAACTTACAAAGAAAAAACTCGACAGGACAGTGGGAATAGAGAGAACAGCAGTGTGTAGAGAAAAAGTCTGAGGAGCACAGTAGTGGACAAAGGGTTTTTCCAAGGTTTGACAGAGATTCAAAGTGGAAATTCCCTTCCTATGCATCTATAAACGTATGTCTGTATCTTTAGTGGTCTGACTTGGTAAGCATTTTGTCCTTTTCCAAAAAAGTTATTGACACCATCTACTCTGGCACTTCATCTCATCTCCCTCTTCTATCTGTGCAATTTTCCCCATCTGGAAATAGAGAGGTACCCAATACGGTGCTAACAGACCTTTCCTGGGCCATTGAGGAAAGTCTAGGTGTCTCTCTGCTAGAAGGAGATGAAAAAGGTTAGATTCACCCAAACCATTTCCATGAGGGGCCATTTCTAAAATATTTGTAAGTTCAAAAATCACTCAGATTTACTTCTTTATTATAAGGTAGATTTGGTACTCTGTGAGAAAGTGCTGTATATTTTGGGAGGGTTCTTATATATGGATAACATAGCACCGTGGTTCTCAACTGGGAGTCCATGGAACCCTTTCAAGGGGTCCACAGGGCCCTGTGTGTCAGAACCAGGCTGAATCCTGGAGCCTAGAGTCCTGGTGCTTCCTGTGGGGCAGAAGCCCTGATCCCACTGGCAAAGTTGGGGACATGGAGGATTTTGCCCCCACCCAATCTGCAGCACAAAAGCATGGCTGTCCTGGAGGTAACTCCCTACTCCCCTCTCTCCCCCCCGCCCACATCTCCTCTCCTTGTCCCTTGGCCAGGTCAAAGGCAAGAACTCAGAACCAGGCAGTGAGGAGCAGCGGCTGCTCTGGTTGGTGCTGTGAAGCAGGCACTGGCAGCGTTCCCTCACCTCCTGCTGGTGCCCATGGTTGAAGCTGCTCCTCAGCTCCCAGCCCCCCTTTGCTCCCACAGAGGCAGCCAGTAAGAGTTGTCTGGGTGGGGAGACCCAGCTCCCTCCCTGGCTGGCAGGCCGCAAAGGAGCGTCCCAGCATACAGTGCCTAGTATTCCTCCCCCTACACCCTGAGCTACCCCACATACAGACCCTAGTCGCCCCCCTCCCTGCACCCTAAGCTATTTTCACACTTTTTGAGCTCAGAACCCCCTGAGTTATAATATTTGGTCATCCCCCTCCTGCCTGACAGGCTGGATGGCCTGCTGAGCAGGGGCGGCCCTAGACTAGCTGCCAGCAACTGGTGCCCTAGGTGAACCATGCAATCGGCACCCCCACCTCCAAACCTCTCAATGATATTGTGCCACCATTTGGCACCCTAGGCAACCACCTAGTTCACCTATATGGACGGGCTGCCCCTGCTGCTGAGGTGAGTCAGGGGGTGGAGGGGACACTCCCGCCCTGGACCCTGCTGTGTGGAGCTGGCTTGAGCCCCTGCCCATCCTCCCCCCCAAAAACTAAA
This sequence comes from Rafetus swinhoei, assembly GCA_019425775.1. Classification (NCBI taxonomy): domain Eukaryota; kingdom Metazoa; phylum Chordata; order Testudines; family Trionychidae; genus Rafetus; species Rafetus swinhoei. The sequence goes on along the minus strand of CM033435.1, from coordinate 14,738,142 downwards.
AGGCCCTAGAGTTCCTAACAGCATATGGGGGGGCACTCACAAGGAAGAAGGTTGGAACCCCCCGTTATAGTGCAATAGATTTAATATCCCAAGTGCAAAACTCAGGGCAGCCTGACCTCTGGAACCAGTATGGTCACTCCACAACATATGCTGCTACAGAAATTCAGTGTAACATTAACTATAGATGATAAAGGGATCTTTGATTTGATTATATGGTACTTTACACGTCTTAACCTACATGTTACTAACTGGTTACTATATACAACTTTGAGGCTCTAGACAAATTAGCCAGAAATTATCCATTATCTGGCAGCGCAGGAGAGTAAGCCTGAAGTTCGTGCGGACCTGTCAGCATGACAAACACTGTACAGTAAAACTCCATTCATCCGGCATCTGATGGTCCGGCACTCCTGATGGTCTGGCACCATCAGGAACCCGGAAGTGCTCCGGGCAGCCGGACCATTGGAGCTGCTCTGCCCCGGCTTCCTGATTCAGCCGCTGCCTGACCAGTGGCTGAATCGGGAAGCTGGGGCAAAGCAGCTGGAGTGCTGCCAGTAGGTCCCACAGCGCTGCCCCTCAGCTGCGGGACCAACCCGGCAGCACCCAGCTGTCCCCAAGTCGGCCGCTGCTGAAACTGACCAGCGGCTGACTCCGGGAAGCCGGAGGCAGAGCTGCTCTGCCCGGGCTTCCCGAGTCAGCCGCTGGTCAGTTTCAGCGGCGGCTGACTTGAGGACGCCTGAGGGCAGAGCAGCTGGGGTGCTGCGGGTTGGTCAGTAGCACTGCCCCTTGGCGCTGCGGGACCAACCCAGCAGCACCCCAGCTGCTCTGCCCCAGGCGTCCCCAAGAGCAACTGGGGTGCTGCCAGGTTGGTCTTGCAGCGCCAGGCGGCGCTACGGACCAACCCGGCAGCACCCCAGCTGCTCTGCCGCGCGTCGATTCAGCTGCTGCTTAAACTGACCAGCAGCGGCTGAATCGGGACACCTGAGGCAGAGCCGACAATCGGAAGGGGGTATGAAGGGTCTGGGGTGGCATCCCCCCCCACACCACCCTAGACCCCTCATAGCCCTCCCTTCTGATAGTCCGGCATATCTGATAATCCGGCACCCCCTGGGTCCTAAAGGTGCCGGATTATCAGAAGTTTACTGTACTTTTATCCACTTCTCTGAGGTAGTTGCTCTGGCTGGAACTGAAAGAGATCACAGTCAAACACAAATGACATGTCCTGTACGGTCCTATTTTTCTTCTACATGCTTCAGAGGAAATAGTTCTACAGCAGGCATATCATGAAATACACAGCAGTGCTGGCTACAGCTTAGTCAGGCTGTAGGAAATAAAATACCTGCAAGTTACTTCTCTGCCTACATTTCTCAAGGGGTGTAATTTTTGCCTGGACCATGCCACCTCACCTTCCCTTTCTGGTATAATAATTTTTTTTAAAAGATGGCTTTTGTAATAACCACCAACCCACCCTATTCTTTAAGCAAAAGAGGCTCATTTAAAACATATGATCTGCAAAGTTTTCCATTTCATCAAGTCCTGCTAATAGAATTCTACAATCTAGCAGTTTAAGCTGAAAGTTAGAAAAAGTCAGGGAAACATTTGCTTTGGCACCAGCGGGTTTTCAGATTTTTCCAGTTGGAACAATGATAAATGACTTAACCCTGATCGTTTTTCTGAAACCTGATTTTTTTTGTTTGACATTTATTTACAGTTTCTATAAACACTAACACCTATAAAACATGGTTTACTGTTTGATTGCTTGGCGGACAAGCAAACCTTAAATACATAAATTATGAGCACCTAGTTAATGAGTGACATGACGGACATGAAGTTTTATTTACCATTGGCATGAGCCTTCATATAAAATTAGTGGCATAAGAAAGCCAGGTTTTTGTGAATGCACATAGTCATACCTATTCATGGCCCTTTTTTTTTTTTTAAGGCTTGACATAAGACTGTGGCCTATGTGTAATTTCATTGCCTGGAGCAAGGTTAGGGGGGAAAGCCGCTCCATCTGGCAATTTCCCTTTGACTGGCACATAGTTAAACAATGATGCAGTTTGACAAATTTCTAACCCAGCTTATGAAAAAATAACATAAACACAATAGTCACTCTGAGTAGATTGTCCACCTGTGCAAGCGGGCATGAAGTGTTAAGTAAAGGCTGCTGGTAATGAATAAAGATGCAGTGCATAGTTGGATTAAGTTGTTCTAAATGTAAATTACTGTCAGATAAAGCACTTGTGTTTACATGAAGCATTAATATTTTGATCAGTATGTTTAAGAGAATTAGCTTCTTAATGCAGATGTTCTCATTTGGACCTTCACACCCATAGCTTCAGCCAACTCCTTTACCATCAGTTGTGTCAACATGTCATTAATCTTCAGCTCTTTAAACTTCTATTTTAAACAAAGCTTTGTTGTAAAATTGGGAGGCGTGTTTCCTCTGAGTTTTATTTTTGGCAAATTTCTTGTTTTTTGTTGAAAATCTGACACATTAATGTCCAATTAACCATCTTTGAGTATCTTACTGACAAGGATCCCAGCAGCAACCAAATGCCTTTTTATTGTGAAAACCCCCTACTCCCATCCAACTAGCTGTATCCATGATGTGAACAAGCAGTCTTTATCATTGCAGTGCACCTTGGGAGACAGTAACAATAAAAGTTTTACATTCAGTGGAAACAGGACATATGGCTAAGCAGCTATCCACTGCCTAGTCAGGCTACATACCATAAAGGTAAATACACACACACACACACAGAGGGAAATAATGAAATGCCAGCCAGGGTGAAGTGTGAGGATTCACAGGCAAGTACACAACGTTTGAAGAGGGAAAATGTTTTAACATACATCAGCTGCTTTAATGTCCATTTATTTATTCAGGAAAAAGAAATATTGTCACAAACGTCAGCCTTTTGCAGAGTACTGATTCCACGACTCAGCTGTTCATCATGAAAGATTACATGGTGACATGATAGCTGTGCAAACTTCACAGTTTATGATTCAAAGACTTTTACATGATAGTTTTTTAGGTTTTTTTTTTTTTTCAGTTTTGCACCCCAACAAATTTTACTTTATTGGCTCAAAAAAGGACAGAGTAATTTGTGCTTGAAAACATTTTTCACAGAAGTGTTCTGACACCATAGTTTGCTAAGTGCACTTGTAAAACATTCATTGATCGTTCTTTGTCATGGGTTACCATTCACCATGGGTTACCATTCACCAGGGTGATTGGCATAAAAGAATTAATCCATGCTCATATGTATGTAGTCCTGGTTGGGAAGGGTGTGGTTGGATACCTTTATAGCCTCCAGGTCAAAGCTCTAGCCCAGGGGTGGGGAACCACAGGCCTGGGGGCCTGATGTGGCCCCTGGCTTGCCTGGATCTGGCCCCTGAGGCTCAGCATTGGGAAGCCCACACTGGTGCTCCAGCCACCCACCTGCAGGGCTGGAGCACACAAAATCTACTAGCCTGGGCCCCCTTAGGCTCTGGTGTGTGAGGGGAATGTGGGGAGTGTATTTCTCCTTCTCAGTCAGGGGCTTCTCACTTTGCTTCTCACTTATGTGTGGGCCCCCGGCTGATTTTTCTGTGGGTCAGTGGCCCCTGACTCAAAAAAGGTTCCCTGCCCCTGCTCTAGCCAATGTATCTGGAGGTACAGTCCAAGTGTCTTTCTGTGTTATAATCATTGGTTTGTTTGAAACTCTCACACTGACTTTTAGCACACAGAAAGAAAGATCTACCAATAAAAGATATGTTTCAGTCCTATGCAAATATAGGTGGGCAGTCCTAATATGGCATCACAACTTTGGAACTTCCGGTGTTGGCAGACCAACGCGATCTGCTGGACAGAAGAAGTGAGTCTGTTTTGTACACTGTTGCAGGGAAAAGGAACAGGAGGATCAAAGTGAGAAACAGAAAGAACAGAACACGAAGGAAGGGGATAACTTGGGCAAGTGTATGTGTGTGTTGGGCTGGGGGGGAGGGGGGGGGGGAGAGGAGACTGTTTGAGAACCAAAAAAGTGCTCCATAAAATACGGATTACAGAAGACACAGCCTGTGGCAGTTTTTATCATCATGGATAGAACAGGCTTTATTTGGGGGGAAATGATGAGGGGGGAAGGGCAAGATAAGAAATTATTTGAATTCCATCAATCACATGGACAGAAGCACAGAAAATGAGAGTCTGAGAATATTAGCCTAAGGCAAGGAGCTGATCATTCTGGTTCTGATCCAGCAAAGCACTTAACTAAGTACCTGAGTGGGCCCTCAGAAGTCTATATACCAGCAATATGCCTAGTATTTGCAAAAAGGCACTTGACAGGCAGAAAGATAGGAAAGAAGATAATCTAGCGCTAAATGTAAATCAACATGTCAGAATATTTCCTCCCTCTGTATTTTGTGTATTTGATTACAGAATAATTCTATCCAACTGCATCTTTGTATCCACATATGATTCACCAAGGAGTAGATGAGTGGGAATGGAATCTTTTCCAATTCACTTTAAATTATTTCTAAGTATTAAAGGAAATTCCAATATTCCTTTTAATATCTTTATCCAGCTGTGGAAAAGGACAGCATGTTTGCCTATGGTTGTGGAATCTCTATCACGGGAGATTTTTAAGAGTAGGATAGACAAATACCTATCAGGGATGGTCTAGATCAGGGGTTGGCAAGAGCCAAACTACATCAAAATTCAGAACAAGTGGTCAACAAAGAGCTGTATAAGAATGTGCATTTGCATGACTGAAAATATACAACTTAATATTATTGATAATTGACATAATGATTAATGATAGCATAAATGAAACATTGTACTTACCACCTTTATTTAATGGGACTTCTGCTGCTGGTTTTGGGTTTTTTTTGCATATTTCTTTGAAGTTTACATCATAACTGGTCAAATCCAGTTTCACGCACACATTCAGGCTTCTTCTGTTAATCTTATAGCAAGGAGCTAGGGTTGTGGGGGTGCAGGAGTTTGGGGATGTGGAGGTGCAATCAGCTCAGAGCAGGGGGTTCAGGTGTATGATGGGCTCAGGGTCGGTGTATGGGGTGTATGCAGAAGTGTTATGATGCTGTGGCGAGATGGGGGCTGGACCCCAATTGAGGGCTTGTTGGCCAGGCTTCATTTTTAAATAAAGTAAAATATTATGTCCAACACAAAAGGTTTCAACATTGTCTTTATTTATGGCAGGAGTGGGGAACCTTTTTCGGTTCAGGGGGCCACTGACCCATGGAAAAATCAGTCAGAGACCACACAAGTGAAAAGCGAAAAAACAACCAACCACTCCAAAAAACCCCAACCCTCACTGATGTGGCCCCCAAATGAAACCCCTCACTCCTCTGGTGCTCCAGACTCATGGTTGGGGAGGGGCAAGGAGGACTGAGGTTCAAAACCTCAGAACAGATTTAATCTTCTGGGGTTCCACTGTTAGTGGATTTTGCCCCTCTCCAGTCTCTGGGTTGGGGCCAAAAATGAGAGGTTAAGTGTGCGGAACAGGGCTGCCAGTGAATGGGATCAGGATGGGGGTGCAAGGTAGGGTGCAGGAGCAGGCTGGGAGTAGGGTCTCTGTCTGGGAGGGAGGGGGCAGGAATGGGCTGGGGGCAGGCTGTGTGGCCAGGGGCAGGCTGGGGGCAGGCTGTCTGGCTGGGAAGTGAGGGAGGGAGTGGGGCTGTGGGGTCTGGGCATGAGGGGATGGGGTGGCACTTACGTGTTTTCACGCCACATTGTAGGCACCGTGTCACATGGCCTCCTGCTGCTCCCATTCACTGGAAGGAAGCCTCCAGGAAGGATTTGCAGGGAAGAAAAAGGGCAGCACACTGAGCCATTTTTTCACTCCGCCTGTTCCCCTCACACCGGATCCGGTGGGGAGGCTTGGGATTTTCTCCCCCCGTAGGAAACTGGCACTGATGTATCAATCTTGCAGGGGGCCGTAAGGCTGTAGCTCCAGCACTGGCTCCCTGTTGCCGGAGGAGGTGGGGGGGGGCTGAATTGGTGTTCCAGAAGAGCCACATCTGGTGCCCCAGTGAGCCATATTTGGCTTGTGAGCCATAGGTTGCCAACCCCGTAGTCTAGATAGTGCTTGGCTCTTGCTATGAGTGCAGGGGACTGGACTTGATGACCTCTCGAGGCCCCTTCCAGTTCTATGGTTTTATAATTATTATATTAATTATAATTATGATTATAATTATTCCAACTATAATTTAATATGCCACACCATATTCTTCCTGAGCAACAGTAACAGGCACCCATGTAACAAACAGGAAGCTGCAACACCATGTCTATGAGATGATGTGGAGGATGCTTCCAATTCTGTAGTAGACACGGAATTTAATGTGTTGAACTTGTATAGATTATTGTATTGTCTAACAGCATCACTGCATTGTATAAGGGCAGTGGTGCTTGTGCAACATACAATTTGTACCTGGGAAGAGAAGTTAGAAGGGGTCGATGCTGCCATCGGAGTATTATTGTTTAATAAGGAAAAGACCTCAGACACTCGAGAAGGAGGTGGTGTTCACCCTGTCGCTCTATTTCTGAGGGTCTGCTCTTTAAGAAACTAAAACCCCTTTACACTGCTCTGCAGTTATATGTACATGCACGTTAAGGCTTCTTTATACAGTCAAGGGGTATGTCTACACTGCCACCCTAGTTCGAACTAGGGTGGCTAACGTAGGCATTCGAACTTGCGAATGAAGCCTGGGATTTAAATATCCCGGGCTTCATTTGCATGTTCCTGGGCGGGCGCCATTTTTAAATGCCCGTAGTTCGAACTACCTGCCCGCGGCTACACGCGACACGGACTAGGTAGTTCGAATTAAAGCTCCTAATTCAAACTACCGTTATTCCTCCTGCAAGATTCTATGATCAGGAATATAGGCAGACCTTAGCTATTCTGCCAGAAGGTCCACTGAGGAGAAGTGTACCCCCAGCATGTGCATGTGCCACTGAAGAACCTGATGGAAGGGGATGGCAATTAAAGTTCCCTTACCCAAAGGCAAAAAGGTTGGGGTGTGGGGAGAAAGCACTGTAAGAGTTGCTTTCCCGTATGGTCTACGTCCTGGTGTTTTGTTCAATATTCAACCCGACATGAACACAGAGTTTTGGTTTTGGATGGGAATGAACCCAAAATCCCCAAGTCGAGTCACACCAGCTTTCAGTAATAACCATTAATGCAATAACATTTTGCACAAACTTCTAAATCTTACCCTCACATTATCTTATTTCAATCAGCATTACTGCTTGTATTTGGTTTTCCCAAGGTTTTAACTTGCTGAGCATCAACTGCCACTGTGTACCTATAAAAGCGGCAAAGAGTCCTGTAGCACCTTATGTATTAGAGCATAAGCTTTCATGGGCAAAGACCCACTTCGTCAGATGCATGTAGTGGAAATTTCCAGAGGCAGGTATAAATATGCAGGAAAGAATCAGGGTAGAGATAACGAGGTAAATTCAATCAGGGAGGATGAGGCCCACTTCTAGCAGCTGATCTAGAGGTGTGAACACCAAGGGTATGTCTAGACAACATGGCTCCGTCAACAGAGCCATGTAGATGAATTTACTAGACATAGCAAAATGAAGCGGCAATTTAAATAATCGCTGCTTCATTTACATCAAAATGGCCACCGCGCCATTTTGATGTAGACTACACCGCGTAGTCTAGACGGGGATCAGCCGACCCCAGGCAGGCTTACAGGATCTGACGACAAAGGGTTCATTTTGCTATGTCTAGTAAACTCATCTACATGGCTCTGTCGACGGAGCCATGTAGTCTAGACACACCCCAAGAGAGGAGAAACTGCTTCTGTAATTGGCTAGCCATTCACAGTCTTTGTTTAATCCTGGGCTGATGGTGTCAAATTTGCAGATGAACTGCAGCTCAGCAGTTTCTCTCTGAAGTCTGGTCCTGAAGTTTTTTTTTGCTGCAGGATGGCTACCTTTAAACAGGGCCGGCCTGAGCCATTTTGGTGCCCCGGGCCCGAGCGCGCAGCGCCGCCCCCGGGTGCACGGCGCATGCGCGGGCCGGCCACGGCCGCTGGCGCGCAGCCTGGGGCCCGCCCTCGGGGTGCACGGAGCATGCGCTGCCCAGCCCGGCCTGGCTATTGCTGCTGGCGCGCGTGCCGGGCCATGCAGGGCCCCACGGCCGTGGGGGGAAGGGCACTGCTGGCCGGCGCCATGGGAGGCAGGCACGCGGCTCCTGATGGCAGCTATAAGGGACGCCGCGCGCCCCTTACAGCTGCCATCAGGCGCCCCCCATCGGTTGGCGCCCCGGGCAGTAGACCAGCTCGCCCACCCCTCAGTCCGGTCCTGCCTTTAAATCTGCTATTGTGTGTCCAGGGGAGATTGAAGTGTTCTCCTACAGGTTTTTGTATATTGCCATTCCGAATATACAGGTGCTACAGGACTCTTTGTCGCTTTTGCAGATCCAGACTAACATGACTACCCCTCTGATACTGTGTACCTATAGACACTGCATTATTATTTCATTTCTTTGTGACTGTTTTAGTCATTGTTTCACTACCCAGTTTTATTTTTGCTTACAGTGTGATGAAAAGCTTTGCTCCTTTTTAAAAATCTTGTTTTAAGTTATCAATTTATGTACAGGCCATTTTATCCACTTGCTTGCCTCCCCTTTCTTGCTGAATCAGAGATAATCCCAAAATGGAGGCCAATTTTTCTCCCATTTTTATGAATTTTTCAAATTCTAAAAATATTAATGAAAATCATAACACATTAAAAACCAAGACAAGCTACTTCTAAAAAGTGGGAGCTGGATGTTTTTTTTTTAAAATTCTCCAAAACCTCACATTCCAAAGGGTTCTAAATTCATCATTATATTGAGTTTTACCTCCTGTATATGAGATAACATTGAGACAAAGCGTTTTACAGAAAATAATTCTTATGTTGCGTGATGGTCTAAATTTTGGGACCTGAGTTCTCTCATTCCAGGAATCAAATCATTTAACACTTCTTGTTGGATATGCTAATCTTTTAATATTACTAGGTATATTCCATCCAAGAAAGACAGCTAAGCCAGCTGTTTAAAAAGTCAGTATTTTAATTTCTGAATGTTGGTGTAATATTTTATCACCTATTCTTTATGTACTGTGCCTTGATTCCTACATAAAATTCTATGTCAGAATTACTTATTGAGATAGTTATTTTTATGTGATTTAAGACTGCAATAAAAACTGCACACAAGTCTGAGCAGATATGAAAATTATATATCACTGAGATTTTGTGTCACCCCTTCCAACTAACGTAATGGGATAGCCTCCCTAAAAATACCAGTAAAAAACTGATGGATAGGATCTGATTTATTTTTCAAAAAACAGTACTATGGGGTGAACACATTTTTCTACGCTATTAATGTTGTCTTAATGTTGTCTTAGGCTGTCTTAATTTTAAATGTTTTATATTGATATAAAATCCCGGCCATAGTGGAGTTACTCCTGAGCTACACCCAGATAAGAGGAGAATCAAGCCCAAAGAATCTACCACACAGATAATTTAAAAAAAACGAAAGCAAACAGCCATTGGCATTGATGCAGGTGTACTAGACTAGGACATATGGTTCATAGCAGTATCACCAGCTCCCTCAAGCTCTCAACTCATAGAATAGGAATGTTGATTTTAAAATATCTCTGCACAAGACACAGAATCAAGATGGGCATGCTCTAGAATACATCTGTCCTCCAATGCAGCTATTGCTTTACTTCATTTTTTTCTTGCACTCAAACTTTTTAACAGTTATTTTCTATTACAGCTGGACCTTACGACTGTGTTAAATAAACAGTCTCCCCCACTTATTAATCTCATTTACTTATATAGAAGTGTAAACTAATTGAGCAGTGAGTCTACCCATATACTCCAAGGAGAAATAGGATTCCTCAGTTTCTTTTTCTAAAAGTTTAGGCACAAGTAGTTTTGAGAACAGTTATATGGGTACCCTCTTACCCCAAACACGTGCCTTGTAATGAACAGGAAAACAGCCCCTTAACTTCTAAAAGGCTAAGAAAGAACAAAAAGTTTGTAGTTTGTAAATAAATAAAAGCATGTAAAATTGACTGAGACACAAGTTGTGCCATTATTCAGCAGTACATTTTAAGTCCCTACTCTGCAGTTCAGTTCCTGTGGCTTCATCATTCTAGAAAATCTCAAAGAGGCCTGGCCTCCTTTGAGATCAAACACCACCCAGACTGATCTCATGCTAGGTGGTCTGGCTGGATATTCAGTTTATGCCCACCGCTGGTAATCTTACCACACCATGGAGGCTTTGGGAACTCATGCGGTCACTGGCCATGTAGTGACATTCCTTGGTATAAGCATTTTGGAATTTGTCGATCTTCCTTTCACATAATATTTCTATATGAAAAAAGCCACCAAAACTGAACCAGTGGGATGGCAGTCGGTTGATAGGTTCAGCTTCAGATATTGTCCTGCTACTGATAATATGGAGCAGCTGATGAAGACAAGAATAAAAATCAGTCTGGCATTGTCTTCCTCAGTGCCCATGATTCAGAGATGGTATAACTCTGTGGGTCTACCATTTTGCTTCTTCATACAAATTTGATGTCACAGAATCCCCGCAGAGATCTCTGAAGGGCCTAAAACATGGCAGCAGCTGCTCGTCTATGAGTGTCCACATCTGTCAAGCATCCTCCACCACCATTTATTACAACATCCAAATATTTGACACATCTCCTTGATGGCTCATTCCCAGAGGTTAATGCTATGCTGGTTGTAATGTAGAACTGGAGTATAGTTGATGGTAATGGCCAGGGTCTTATTTTACTTTTATCCACATAAGACTTCCTGTATGAACTTGGGCAATTCACTTAGCCTTTCTGTGCCTCAGTTTCTCATCAGGCATATGAAGTTAACAGCCTTTCCCTGCCTCACAGAGTGTTGTGAGGATAAATATATTATGACTGTGAAGCACTGGTTCTTTGACAGGGTGACTGTCCTAGTGGTTGGGAGAAAGCTGTAGATGTGATACATCTCAATTTTAGTAAGGCTTTTGACATAGTTTGCTTATGAGCATGTCCTGCGGGACTAAGGAAAGGTGACCTAGATGAAATTACTGTAAGACTGGTGCAAAACTGATTGAAAGAATGTACTCAAAGAGATGGTACTCATGTTCTCTGTCAAACTGTGATCTGTCAGGGGTCCATTTTGGATAATGAAGTGAAGAGTGTGCTTATAAAATTTGCACACGGCACCAAGCTGCGAAGGCATCATAGCACGAACAAAGATTGGATTAGAATTCAAAACATTGGTAATCTGAAAATCAAGAAGATGGATAATAAGACAAATGTGAAGTAATGCACTTTGGAAGGGGAACCCCCCTCCCCAACTGCACAACTACAAAAATGAATCGTAACTGAGGAGGTGGCAGTACTGCTAAAAATGATCTGGGTGTTTATAGTGGACTAGAAGATTTACCCAGCATTGCTCGGGTCCTTAAATAAGTTTTGTTTTTCTTCATTTAAAATAATTGTTCTGGGGTAGGGCTGGGGATGAGATGTCCAACATGCAGGCTGCTCCAGTGAGAAAGGGTAACCCTTTCCCTCTCTCACCACAGCAGCTTGGGACTAGGTGAAAAGCACCTGTCCAATGCCTGCTGCAGTGGGTACAGCCAGGGGAGAGGTGCATGCCCTAACCAACCCCACGCCCCCGCCGCTGGGGGACAGACACACAAGCAGACAAACTCTCTGAAATATATAGTAGATAGGTGTCCTTTAATCTACTCCTGATGTTGTGGTTGGTGTCTACAACAGGCCACCGAATCAGGTGGATGAGGCAGATGACGCTTTCTTCGGACAACTGAGAGAAGCTTCCAGATTGCAGGCCCTGGTTCTCGTGGGGGACTTTAATCACCCTGACATCTGTTGGGAGACCAATACGGCAGTACACAGGCAATCCAGGAAGTTTTTGGAGAATGTTGGGTATAACTTCTTGGTACAAGTGCTGAAGGATCCGACCAGGGGCCGTGCGTAGCTTGACCTTCTGCTCACAAACAGGGAGGAACTAATAGGGGAAGTAGAGGTGGGTGACAACCTGGGAAGCAGTGATCATGAGATCGTAGATTTCAGGATCCTGACCAAAGGAAGAAAAGAGAGTAGTAAAATACACACCTTGGACTTCGGAAAAGCAGATTTTTACTCCCTCAGAGACCTGATGGGTAGAATCCCCCTGGGATGCTAACATGAAGGGGAAAGGAGGCCAGGACAGCTGGCAGTATTTTAAAGAAGCCTTACTGAAGGCACAGAAAGATACCATCCCGATGCGTAGCAAGAGAGGCAAACATGGTAGGAGACCGGATTGACTTACGGGGGAAATCCTTGGTGAACTTAAGCACAAAAAGGGAGCTTACAAAAAGTGGAAACTTGGACAAATGACCAGGGAGGGGTATAAATGTATAGCTCGAGAATGACGGGGGGTTATCAGGAAGGCGAAAGCGCAAGTGGAATTGCGACTGGCAAAGGATGTGAAGGATAACAAGAAAGGTTTCTACAGGCATGTTAACAAGAAGAAGGTGATCAGAGAGGGTGTGGGGCCCCTACTGGATGAAGGAGGTAACCTAGTGACAGATGATGTGGGGAAAGCTGAAGTACTCAATGCTTTCTTTGCCTCTGTATTCACGGACAAGGTCGGCTCCCGGACTAATGCGCTAAGTGACGCAAGAAGGGATGAAGATCGACAGCCCTTGGAGGGTAAAGAACAGGTTAGGAACTATTTAGAAAAGCTAAACGTACACAAATCCATGGATCCGGACTTAATGCATCCTAAGGTACTGAGGGAGTTGGCAAATGTCATTGAGGAGCCTTTGGCCATTATCTTTGAAAAGTCGTGGACATCAGGAGAGATCCCGGATGATTGGAAAAAGGCAAATGTAGTGCCCATCTTCAAAAAAGGGAAGAAGGACGATCCAGGGAACTATAGGCCCGGTCAGTCTTACCTCGGTTCCTGGAAAAATCATGGAAGGGATCCTTAAGGAATCCATTTTGAGACACTTGGAAGAGAGGAAAGTGATTAGAAATAGTCAGCATGGATTCACAAAGGGAAAGTCGTGCCTGACCAATCTGATTAGCTTCTATGATGAGGTAACTGACTCTGTGGACATGGGAAAGTCAGTGGATGTGATATACCTTGACTTTAGCAAGGCTTTTGATACGGTCTCCCACAATATTCTTGCCAGCAAGTTAAGGGAATATGGATTGGATAACTGGATGGTAAGATGGATAGAAAGCTGGCTAGAAGGCCGGCCCCAGCGAGTAGTGATCAACGGCTCGATGTCAGGATGGCGGTCGGTTTCTAGCGGAGTACCCCAAGGTTCGGTTCTAGGACCAGTTTTGTTCAATATCTTTATTAATGACCTGGATGAGGGAATGGATTGCACCCTCAAGTTTGCAGATGACACTAAGCTAGGGGGAGAGGTAGATACACTCGAGGGCAGAGATAGGGTCCAGAGTGACTTAGACAAATTGGAGGATTAGGCCACAAGAAATCTGATGAGGTTCAACAAGGACAAGTGCAGAGTTCTACACTTGGGACGGAAGAATCCCAAGCATTGTTACAGGCTGGGGACCAACCAGCTAAGTAGTAGTTCTGCAGAAAAGGACCTGGGGGTTACAGTGTATGAGAAGCTGGATATGAGTCAACAGTGTGCCCTTGTAGCCAAGAAGGCTAATGGCATATTAGATTGCATTAAGAGGAGCATTGCCAGCAGATCCAGAGATGTCATTATTCCCCTTCATTCGGCTCTGGTGAGGCCACATCTGGAGTATTGTGTCCAGTTCTGGGCCCCCCACTACAAAAAGGATATGGACGCATTGGAGAGGGTCCAGTGGAGGGCAACCAAAATGATTAGGGGGCTGGAGCACATGACCTATGAGGAGCGGCTGAGGGAGTTGGGTCTGTTTAGTCTGCAGAAGCGAAGAGTGAGGGGGAATTTGATAGCAGCCTTCAACTTCCTGAAGGGAGGTTCCAAAGAGGCTGGAGAAAGGCTGTTCTCAGTGGTGACAGATGGCAGAACAAGGAACAATGGTCTCAAGTTGCGGTGGTAGAGGTCCAGGTTGGATATTAGGAAAAACTATTTCACTAGGAGAGTGGTGAAGCACTGGAATGGGTTACCTAGGGAAGTAGTGGAGTCTCCATCCCTAGAGGTGTTTAAGTCTCGGCTTGACAAAGCCCTGGCTGGGTTGATTTAGTTGGGATTGGTCCTGCCTAGAGCAGGGGGCTGGACTTGATGCCCTTCTGAGGTCTTTTCCAGCTCTATGATTCTATGATCCCCCAATGGGGTTATAGCTGTCCTGTTCCCCATCTCTGGCTCCTTGCTGCCCCCCTGTGGTCATTCTACAGTATAATTGTCCCTCCTAGCAGACCCCTCCCTTTCCATTTTATGAGAAACAACAACAACAGAATTCCAGGCACAACTCATTGTCCTGACACAACAAAAACCTTATCTTCCTTTACATTAAGATAAGAGGAAGCTACATATCAAATTTTGAGGTCCTAGTTCTTTCCATGTAGGAGTTCTTGAACAAATGGACAGACACACATTTCTAAAATATGGCCAATGCCAGGTGCTCCAGAGGGAATGAACAGAACAGGTAAAAAACAAGTGAAACATCCCACATCACAAATTCACAGCTTCTGTCAAACAAAGGCCAGGGACACCATTCCTGCCCATCCTGGCTAATAGCCATTGATGGACCTATCCTCTATGAATTTATCTAGCTCTTTTTGAACCTTGTTATATTCTTGGACTTCACATCATCCTCTGGCAAGGAGTTCCACAGGTTGACTGTGTGCTGTGTGAAGAAATACTTCTTTTTATTTGTTTGAAACCTGCTACCTATTAATTTAATTTAATGACCCCTCCTTGTGTTATGGGAAGCAGTAAATATCCCTTCTTTTTTTCACTTTTTCCACAGCAGTCATGATTTTATAGACTTCTATCATATCTCCCCTTAGTCTCTTTTCCAAGTTGAAAAGTCCCAGTCCTATTAATCTGTCCTCAGATGGCAGCGGTTCCAAACCACCAATAATTTTGGTGCCCTTTTCTGAACTTTTTCCAATGCCAAGTTTTTTTTTTTTTTTTGAGAGGAGGCCACATCTGAACACAATGTTCAAGATGTGGGCGTACCATGGATTTATACAGAGGCAGTAAAATGTTTTCTATCCATTTCTTAATGATTCCTAACATTCTGTTTGCTTTTTTGACTGCTGCTGCACATTGAACAGCTGTTTTCAGAGAACTATCCACAATAACTCCAAGACAGCTCTCAAGTTGGTAATAGCTAAATTAGTGCCCATCATTTTGTATGTATAGTTGGGATTTTGTTTTCCAATGTGCATTACTTTGCATTTGTCAACATAAAATTTATCTGCCATTTTGTTGTCCAGTTACCTAGTATTGTGAAATCCTTTTGAAGCTCTTCACAGTCTACTTTGGACTTAATTAGCTCGCATAGTTTAGTATCTGCAAATTTTGCCACCTCACTCTTTGCCCCTTTCTCCAGATCATTTATAAATATGTTGAATAGGATTGGTCCCAGCACAGACCCCGGGGACACCACTAATTACCTCTCTCCATTCTGAAAACTGACCATTTATTCCTACTCTTTTTTTCCTATCTTTTAACCAGTTATCAATCCATGAGAGGACCTTCCCTCTTATCCAATGACAGTGATATGCACAAACTGGAGACAGTCCAGAGGAGACCAAAAAAATGACTGACAGTTTAGAGAACATGACCTAGTCAGAAACATTAAAAACTGGGCATGCCTAGTGTTGAGAAAAAAAAATACATGGGAACCTCATAATAGCCTACAAATATGTAAAAAGGGCTGTTCCCTAGAAGACAGTGATCAATTGTCCTATCTTGAATGGGCATGGAGAACAAGAAATAATGGGCTTAATCTGCAGTGAGACCAATGTATATTAGATATTAGGAAAAACTTTTTACTTAGGGGATTGGAAGACTGTTCCAGAACTTCACTGAACATTTTCTAAGAACAGGTTGGAGAGAAACCTTCCAAGGATACACTTGGCTCTGACTCAGTACAGTGGGCTAGACTAGATGGCCTGTTGAGGTCTCTTCAAGCCCTACATTTCTAGAATACTAATATTTAAGATCATTATTACATACTTACTTGGATTACTTTGAAGATCCATGATTTCAGTGATGCAGATAATCTCACCACTGATGCAGATCGCAACTTTTCCATGCCGTCCTGTTTTGTGCAGTTCTCGTCCATGTCCTTCCATCAATCCTCCATGAAGGATCCACCCAATGTGCTGGAGGTCTTCTTCTTGCTCTTTTTATGTCTTGTGGATATCAATAGAGTAAACACGCTGTCCGTCTGTTGTGTCTCAGTCTCACTATATGGCCAGCCTGTCTCCTTTTCTGATTGTACATAACTTGGATGATATCATTGACACTGCTTCTTGTGCACAAATCATTGATAGTGACATGCTGTAGCCTACTTACACCCACCATACATCTTTCCATTGCTGTTTGGGTGGTTTTGCAGCTCTAATTCTTCTGTAAGCCTCGTGTTCCAGGTTTTGCAACCATACAGCATTACTGGAAGGATACTAGTGTTAAAGAGATGGGCTTTTGTGGTGGTGGAAAGTTTGGAATCATCAAAAACGCTATGCAGACTCCCGAAGGCAATCCAACCTGATCTTCTCCTCTTGCTCAACTCCGGGCCCAACTCATTGTCCATCTGCAATGCTTGTCCAAGATATACACATTGATCCACCTACTCAATGGACTGTCCATCCAACTGCAAAACGTATTCTGGACAATATGCATTTTTCATCCACTTTGTTTTTCCAGTGTGGATGGTCAGACCAATCTCCTTCACATTCTTACAATGTCATTGAGGAGGGTTTGCAATGTTCTGGGTTTTGACGCATTAGGACGATGTCATCTGTGAAAAGGAGCATCTGAAGAACATCACAATCAATCAGAAATCCATCTTTTGCTTTGATCTGCCGCAGGACATCTTCCAGGATGCTGGCAAAATTCCCCCTGCTTTACGCTTCACTTAACTTCAATGATCAAGGGATCATCAAAAAGCACGATTTCCCTACTGGTGTCCATCATGGAATCTTGTATGATTCTAACATACACAGGTGAGATGTCCTGCGAAAGGAGAGCACTTAAAGCTGATTATGAAGTTAATTGTAAAGTTAAAATTGATTATTACTGTAGTTACATGTCTATTAGGAATGTAAATGGCTAGTTGAGTCACTACTCAAGCACTTGCTCCATCCACCTTGCTGCCTCTGTATCAGGGCTGAGCAGTCCTGGCTCACAATGGCTCCAGGACCATTGTGTCTCTGCTTTTTAAAATGTAGTAAGAACTGTGGCAGCTCTTACTACATTTAAAAAATAGAGCCACAGTGGTCCCAGAACTGGTGTGGGCTGGTGCGAGCTGGGACTGCTCAGTCCCAGCTTGCGCTGGCCCTGGGAGCTAACCTCCTTAAAGACTAATCAAGTAGTCGATGGAAATTCCATTGACTACTCGATTAATGTATTAACTGCTCCTTAACATCCCTAATACATATGGGGGTAAAACACACATCTGCCCTGTGAAAGGGACAGTATGTAATTGTACAACCTCAGGAGCAAAACTGAGAATAAACAGCAGCTTTAAGAATCACAATTTCTCTCCTGTTCCCACTACATTCCAGGGGATAATTATGTTAATTTACCCCCTTTCCATGGAGATTACTCCATCTGTGCATCTAACCAGCTACTCTGGCCAACACTAAGGAGACAGGGAGTCAAAGTTCCTCCCACTGTTCTCCACCCTCTCCAA
The DNA here is from genome assembly GCA_019425775.1 of Rafetus swinhoei. NCBI lineage: Eukaryota > Metazoa > Chordata > Testudines > Trionychidae > Rafetus > Rafetus swinhoei. Next base: position 14,720,301 of record CM033435.1, on the reverse strand, counting down.
GATCTCTGGCTTGCACTCAGGAGCTTCAGGCACAGGGACAGGGAAGTAAAAGGAAAGCCTTGCCTTCTCCTACCCCTTTGCACAACCAAGTCAAGGCTACTACAAATTGAGCCCAAAGATATTTGCACAAGACACTATATCACACTTGCACATGAATTCAAAGAGCTGCCCTGTGTATCAGATTATCTGTAGTACTGCATGTATGATTTTTACTATGTATCCTCATTATTTATTATGCCTATTTTAAGATTCCAAGACATACTTTTTGTGAAAAAAATTGTGTCATTTACACAGACAAAAATGTAGCTGTGACTCTCCGGAGAAAGGAACGGATGAGACAAGTCCCGGAAAATGAAGGTGATTACTCTGCAAAAATAATCTCTTAAAAAGGAAAAAATGCAAGGAAAGCTATTCAGTCTTCTTGTATACTCTTGAGCTCTCAACCTCTGGTTCAGTAACACAATAAAAGGTGCTGAATTCATTGCTTATCTTCTAGCTCAAGAGTCATGCCAAGACACAGGTGAAGAATAATGAATACGCACAGTGAAAAGAATGAGAGATAATATCTAGCTCCCCAAAACAAAATAGAGACCTTGTTTGTAAGGAAATACATGATCCTGGTTAAGCTTACATCCAGCCTTTTCGCTCTTATACAATGCAGAATACATCAAAGTCAACTTATGCCACCATGTCAAGTTAGTATGGCTGTGGGTGTTGTAGAGCCTGCCTTTGTGTTCGTATAGCTTGCTAAAGCTTTTAATACATATAGTTTCAGTGATGTGTTGCATTCCCTTTGCCTGACTATCCAAACAGTAGAAACAAAGATGAATACATTTTCAAAAGAATGAAGTGATCTCCCAGATATTCTGGTTCCACTGAATAGGTGGCAGAACTGTCCTATATGCACTAAACGCACAGTATCTCCATCATTACTATTACTGATTCGCCTGTCAACAGCAACTCAAAGCTCCTTCCAGCCCACCCGTGTGAAGTGCTTTACGAAAAAACACAAAGGGGACCAAATGGTATTCTGCTTACTACTTTAAGCAAAACAACAAGTGATCCTGTAGCACCTAAGAGGCTAACACACATCTGTATAGTGTATCATGAGCTTGCATGAGCTTCTGAGAGATAGGTTTCTGCCAATCTGGAGCGATGCTCCACGAGACCCGGGGTTCCCCTGCAAGATACCTTAGATTTGTAGTGGCTCCCCTCTCATGAAAATCTATACCAGTTAGTCATCATATGCATATGCAAAACCTGTGTACTCTGGCTGTGTCAGTCATCTGTGGCACCTTCTTCTGGGTGTTGTCTTAATGCTGTCAAAAGAATCTGCAGTTTGAATCTACTTTCAAAAGGTGCTTGCTTCTGACTCCCAACACCTTCAATATGTCTGACCTTCTTTCAATAAGCCCATTTGACAGGTCTTATTGTCCTTGGATCTGGTCCTATTCCCCTCTCCAACTGTTGCTGCTGTTCAGAACTGCTGGCCTTCCATGCCTTATTCATTCACACCTTACTCATTCAAGAGAGCTATCAATTAAGTTAAAAGGAAGTGATGTATTCTAGTACAAAGACATTTTCTTTACCTTAATTATTCTTAGGGACTATAATATTATACCACGACTTAATACAAAGTTTCTATATAAAATTACTTAATACAAGGTTATATGAAAATGATCCAAAGTTATACGAAAATGATTAATATAGAGATTTATGATTAATACAGAGATGTATCTACATAGATGTGTGGACAGAGTTGGCAATGGGGTTTATTGCATGGGGTAGGTTCCTGGATGAGTATGTTTGAGGTGTGATGTGTGGTTGCTGGAAAGAATGTGTTTCAGGTTAGGGCTTGTCTGTAGGCAAGGACTGGCCAGTCTCCCAAGGCCTGTTAGGGTATGTCTACACTAGCCCCCTAGTTCGAACTAGGGAGGCTAATGTAGGCATTCGAAGTTGCAAATCAAGCCCAGGATTTAAATATCCCGCGCTTGATTTGCATCTTCCCGGCTGGTCGCTATTTTTTGAAATTTACAAGTCCGGACTAACTGCCCGCGTCTACACGCGGCAGGGACCCAGTAGTTCGAAATAAAGCCCTAGTTCGAATTACCTATTATTTCTCCTGGAATGAGGTTTAACAGGTAGTTCGAACTAGGGCTTTATTTCGAACTACCGGGTCTCTGCCGCATGTAGACGCGGGCAGTTAGTCCGAATTTGTACATTTCAAAAATGGCGATCGACTGGAAGATGCAAACTGCGCAGGATATTTAAATCCCGGGCTTGATTTGCAACTTCGAATGCCTACATTAGCCTCCCTAGTTCGAACTAGGGGGCTAGTGTAGACATACCCTTAGAGTGCGGGATCATTTTCCAGGATAGGTTGTAGATTGTTAATGATGCGCTGGAGGAGTTTAAGTTGGGGGCTGTAGGCAATGAGCAGTGGTGTTTTGTTATTTTCCTTGTTGGGCCTGTCTTGAAGAAGATGATGACTGGGTGCTCGTCTGGCTCTGTCAATCTGTTTTTTCACTGCCCCAGGTGGGTATTTAAGTTTTAAGAGTGCCCGATAGAGATCCTGTAGGTGTTTGTCTCTCTGTGGGATTGGAGCAAATCCGATTGTATCTTAGGGCCTGGCTGTAAACAACTGATCATGTAATGTGTCGTGGATGGAGGCTAGAGGCATGTAGGTAAGAATAAGGGTGGTGGAGATGTGGACATCATTTAGTTGTGCTGAAGTGTCAAAGAAGTGGATCTCTTGTGTGGACTGGTCCAAGCTAAGGTTGACGGTTGGGGGTGAACGTTGTTAAAGTCCCAATGGAATTCTTCAGGGGCCTCACGGGGATTTCAACAACTTCCACCCCACCAAAGGTTAAATGGACACAAGATGGCTATCAGAAATGGTAATGCACAAAAACCTGTTGCTAGGTGTTGTGGGACCACAGACCAGAGCATGGGGCATCTTGAGATCATGCAAAATGTCCCGCCAGGCACCACTTTGTTCCAGCATCCTTTCATGCCTTTTCTCCAGTTGCCATTCTCTGCTGCGCACTCCAGCATCTGCAGTGAAAAAGAATGGATCCCACACTTCTCTTGCATGCTCTGGTAACTGGCATGAGGACCTTGCATATGGCATCTTGAAATTACAGACACAGAAGGAAGACTCAGAGGAGCCTGACAGTGTGTGCGATGTGGACAGTGGCAGCCTGTCATTGCATTTTGCAGTCATAGAGAAGCTATACAAGGTAGACACTCACTTTCGGATTTGGGAAATCAGCACTGAGTGGTGGGATCATACTGTCATGCAGGTGTGGGATTAAAACCTGAGGCCACAGAACCTGAGGTGCATAAAGCAACCTTTCTGGAGCTGCGTGAGGCACTGGCCCCTGATCTGTGGTGCAAGGACACCAGGACGAGAGCTGCCCTCTTGGGTGAGAAGTGTGTGGCAATTGCTGTATGGAAGCTGGCGACTCCCAGTTGGTACTGGTCAGCTGCAAATCAATTTGGAGTGGGGAAGTCTGCCATTGGAACTGTACCGTTGCAAGTGTGCAGGCCAATAAACGGTGTGCTGCTAAGGAGGACCGCGACTCTGGGAAATGTGCATGACATAGTGGCTGGCTTTGCAGACATGGGATTTCCCAACTGTGTGTGTGTGTCGGGGCGAGGGGCAATAGCTGGCACATACAGTCCAGTTTTAGCACCAGCCCATTTTTCCCACTGAGTACATCAACAGGAAGGGATTCTTCTCGATGGTGCTGCAGGTGCTTGTGGTTCACCACGTACGTTTCACGGACATCAATGCAGGGTGGTCTGGAAAGGTGCATGACACATGCATCTTCAGGAACACGGTCCTGTACAGAAAACTGAAGGCGGGGACTTCCTTTCCAGACCACAAGATTACAGTGTGGGGATGTGGAAATGCCCACAGGGATCCTGGGAGACCCGACTTACTCCTTGCAGCCCTGGCTCATGAAACTGTACATGGGGTACCTGGACAGCAATAAGGAACATTTAACAATAGGCTGAGCAGGTGCCATATCATTGTTGAATGTGCCTTTGGGGGACTGATGACAAGGGGAGGATGTCTCTGTGGCAGGCTAGTCCTCACTGAGGACACTAGTCCCATGGTTATCGAGGCATGTTGCGCTTTGCATAATTTGTGTGAATCGAAGGGAGAATTGTTTGCTCAGGGATGGAGCACTAAGGACGGCTGCAGAGATGGAGCAGCCAGACACTAACAGGCTGCTGTTAACATCAGGGAGACTTTGAGGGTGCACTTTGAAAGTGAGGGGCACAGAAAAACCCCGCTGTTCCAGTTGCTTCCAGATTGCACTCCCCCTGCCCCATCCAATGCAACACATAGCCAGGAATATGCCTTTAAAGCAGAGCCGGCCCAAGGTACAGGCTGACCGGGCTACCGCCCGGGGCGCCCCATTGTAGGGGGCGCTGCGTGGGGCTGCTGGGCCGTGCGGGGGTGGCACCACACATGTGCCACGTGCCCGGGTGTGGGGCCACGCATGCGCCGTGCGCCCGGGGGCCGGAGGGCGCCGCACGCCTGGGGGCGGGGCCCCGCATGCGTCGCACTCCTGGGGGTGGTGCCGTGCTCCCGGAGCCCGGGGTGCACAAATGGCTCGGGCCGGCCCTGCTTTAAAGCCTGCACTTGGGATCACAGCGATTGGTCTGTGAGACTGTTGACCAATAAATAAAAGCCTGGAACCATTAAAAGAGTGCCTTTATTCATCAGAAAACAGTGCACTGAAACACAATAAAGCATGCCCGAGAGCTCGTAAGGGAGGTGCTGGCAAAAGGATACAACTCACAAATGTGTGTAGGTCCAAGTGTCATAATCCAAGTTGGGAGAGGGGGTGGAGCGCATGGGAAAACGAGAACTCCCAAAGAGTGAAAAGGAATGTGAGGGGGTACGTGAGGAGGAGGACAAAATTTTGAATATGCTGTGGGGGGCCTGTGTAGCTCAGGGTGCTTCTTGACTAAACACTTGAGGATCTCTGTCTGTTCCTCCATCACCCCAATCGTGTGTTTTCAGCAGTGGAGAACTGTTCCTGGCTGCTAGGCACACTCAGTGAGCCTGCGGGGAGCCCCTCACCCTCGTCTACCTCCTCCTGTTCCTCTACTATTCCACCCTCCGGGTTTGGGCCTCCGTATACTGCCTCCATGCCCTCCAAACTGGCTGTGGAGATGGGGTCACCCTCAAGGATATCATCCGGTTCCTTATAGGAACGGTCTTTGGTGAAGCACCAGAGCACTGGTTCACTTCACCAGCCTTATAACAGGCTTGTCTGAGTTCTTTAATCTTTGCTCTGTGCTGCAGTGTGTCCTGCTCATGCTGCTTTTCACACAAGGATTGAGAAATGTGCCCCTACATGTCCCAGTTCCTACGGGTCACTCAGCTGGGACTGAACAGACTCCCCTCCCCATACACAGTCCAAGCATAAGAGCATTTGGTGAGATGCACAGGCACCTGGGAAGACTCCACGAGAGGACTGCATGCTGAGCCAGCCCACACAGGGCACCACGATTTGGAAGGTCAGCCCTGTGTGGTGCATTGCATCAAATGCCTCAACCACCATGAGTCGCAATCAGACGGTCACAATCTTCTCCAATGAGCTCACACAGAAAAGCCAGCCAGCAGAAAGTGGGATTTAAATTTCATGGGGCTTGTAAGCGGACAAAGCAGACAGCTGGTCACCTGGCTGCCAGGCAGTGGAGATCAAACTGCTGACCAGAGTGGCTGATTGAGAATTGTGGGGCACTTCATAGAATCATAGAACCATAGAGCTGGAAGAGACCTCAGAAGGTCATCAAGTCCAGCCCCCTGCCCTAGGCAGGATCAATCTCAACTAAATCATCCCAGCCAGGGCTTTGTCAAGCCGAGACTTAAAAATCTCTAGGGATGGAGACTCCACTACTTCCCTAGGTAACCCATTCCAGTGCTTCACTACCCTCCTAGTGAAATAGTTTTTCCTAATATCCAACCTGGACCTCTCCCACCGCAACTCGAGACCATTGTTCCTTGTTCTGCCATCCGTCACTACTGAGAACAGCCTCTCTCCATCCTCTTTGGAACCTCTCTTCAGGAAGTTGAAGGCTGCTATCAAATCCCCCCTCACTCTTCGCTTCTGCAGACTAAACAGACCCAACTCCCTCAGCCACTCCTCATAGGTCATGTGCTCCAGTCCCCTCATCATTTTGGTTGCCCTCCACTGGACCCTCTCCAATGCATCCACATCCTTTTTGTAGTGGGGGGCCCAGAACTGGACACAATACTTCAGATGTGGCCTTACAAGAGCTGAATGAAGGGGAATAATCACATCTCTGGATCTGCTGGCAATGCTCCTCATAATGCAACCTAATATGCCATTAGCCTTCTTGGCTACAAGGGCACACTGTTGACTCATATCCAGCTTCTCATACACTGTAACCCCCAGGTCCTTTTCTGCAGAACTACTACTTAGCTGGTTGGTCCCCAGCCTGTAACACTGCTTGGGATTCTTCCGTCCCAAGTGTAGGACTCTGCACTTGTCCTTGTTGAACCTCATCAGATTTCTTGTGGCCTAATCCTCCAATTTGTCTAAGTCACTCTGGACCCTATCTACCTCTCCCCCTAGCTTATTGTCATCTGCAAACTTGAGGGTGCAATCCATTCCCTCATCCAAGTCATTAATAAAGATATTGAACAAAACCGGTCCTAGAACCGAACCTTGGGGCACTCCGCTAGAAACCGACCACCATCCTGACATTGAGCCCTTGATCACTACCCGCTGGGCCCGACCTTCTAGCCAGCTTTCTATCCATCTTACCGTCCATTTATCCAATCCACATTCCTTTAACTTGCTGGTAAGAATATTGTGGGAGACCGTATCAAAAGCCTTGCTAAAGTCAAGGTATATCACATCCACTGACTTTCCCATGTCTACAGAGCCAGTTACCTCATCATAGAAGCTAATCAGATTGGTCAGGCACGACTTGCCATTTGTGAATCCATGCTGATTATTCTTGATCTCACTTTCCCCTCTTCCAAGTGCCTCAAAATGGATTCCTTAAGGATCCCTTCCATGATTTTTCCGGGGATCGAGGTAATACTGACTGGCCTATAGTTCCCTGGATCATCCTTCCCTTTTTTGAAGATGGGCACTACATTTGCCTTTTTCCAATCATCTGGGATCTCTCCCGATCTCCATGACTTCAAAGATAATGGCCAAAGGCTCCTCAATGACATTTGCCAGCTCCCTCAGTACCCTTGGATGCATTAAGTCCGGATCCATGGATTTGTGTACGTTTAGCTTTTCTAAATAGTTCCTAACCTGTTCTTTACCCACCAAGGACTGTCCATCTTCATCCCATCTTGCGTCATTTGGCGCATTAGTCTGGGAGCTGACCTTGTCTGTGAAGACAGAGGCAAGGAAAGCATTGAGTACTTCAGCTTTCCCCACATCATCTGTCACTAGGTTACCTCCTTCATTCAGTAGGGGCCCCACATTCTCTCTGGTCACCTTCTTCTTGCTAACATGCCTGTAGAAACCTTTCTTGTTATCCTTCACATCCTTTGCCAGTTGCAATTCCAATTGCGCTTTCGCATTCCTGATAACCCGCCGGCATTCTCGAGCTATACATTTATACCCCTCCCTGGTCATTTGTCCAAGTTTCCACTTTTTGTAAGCTCCCTTTTTGTGCTTAAGTTCACCAAGGATTTCCCCTGTAAGCCAATCCAGTCTCCTACCATATTTGCTTCTCTTGCTACTCATCGGAATGGTTTCTTTCTGTGCCTTCAATAAGGCTTCTTTAAGGCCAGAATAACTTCCCAGAGGCCAGAATCAGCGACAATCAGTCTACACTGCATGTTTGCCAACACCACAGGAAGGGGAAAAGAAAAAGTCCATGGTGGAGCTGGAACCTTTTTTTCATTGGCAACAGCTGTTTTTCCCAACATAAGTTGTGTTGCAGTGTGAACACACATGTAGTTTTGTTGACAAAAGGGCACTTTTCCTTGACAAAATTTGCCAGCCTACACAAAGTCTTAATGTCCTACCTTAAAACAGTAGCTATAATACTCAGCAACTGTATTACTATACTTCTGAAAAGTTTTCATTTTGACAGCATCCCTCGTTCCACTTCCCTTTAGCTGTAGAGAGTATTAAGGAGTGGGGGGCTGGGGAGGGAGTAATCCTGTCTAACAACCTCTCAGATGGTATCAAGGATGGAAATAACCATCCTTTTAGGAGGGAAGGGGGAGGGAGGAGGTTAGTTGACCTGGGCTGGAGCTGCTGTTGCTGTTAAAGTCTGATCCTGCTTCCTAGAACATAAAACAAGACAAACACACAGAAGAAGGATGGGGAGGGAGGGGGAAGAACATTGAAGATAGAAAAAGCAGATTCTGTGTCTGGTGTGAACTTTTGCTGGGAGCCTCACTGCTGGGAAAACAATCACAGCAAGTGGTCTTAGATGGCCTAAGATGTGGCAAATTTGTACCAGTGTCGGGCTATTTATTTGTACATCCCTTTTAGCTGTCTTTTTCCAGTCACAGGCTTACCTCAGTGTTGCAAAATAAGCAACCTTGGCTGGCTAAAGCAGACTCTTCTTAGATAGAATGAAATGGAAAAATAAAGTAGCGAAGGAAAAGGATTCTTTGGGAGGATGGAGTGGGGAGGGAGAACAGCCACAAAGTTTAACATCCCAGCTGGTAGTGTCAGGATTAAGCCAGAACCAGTGAAGTGACAGTGTCACCTAGTTCCCCCTCTTTCTGACCTGGTCAGAATAGCCCCCAGGATTGGGATGAAGAATCTGGAGTGCGAGGAGATGGCGGGGGTGGCAAATGTGACAGCTAAACTTGATCTTTCCGCTTCTCTTATCTTTCAGTCAACATCATGGCAGGCAACTCCCCATCCCAAATGTTTTTGAGAACCCCACAAGGGTGAGATGGGCAGAATAACACATCCCTTCATTTTCTCCTTCATTATCTGACATGCCCATTTTGTCTCATTGCTTTCTAGCCTCACACCATTCTTGTGGACCAGCCATCATTTCAGCCGGTTTTTTTGTTTGGACCAGTTCATTTTTTGTACCTTTTCATCATCAAGATTTATTGTTATGCCTGAGGCTATGTCTAGACTGCAGGCTTCTTTCGGAAGAAGCTTTTCCAGAAGAGATCTTCCGTGAAAAAACTTCTTCCGTAAGTGTATGTCTACACTTGCAGCCTATTTTGGAATAGGGCTGCAAATGTAGGCATTCAGAATTGCAAATCAATGCTGGGATTTAAATATCCCATGCTTGATTTGCATCTTCCCGGCCGGGCGCCATTTTTGAAATTGACATGTTGCAGAAACAAGAAGTGTGGATGTTTCTTTTTTGTGCAAACCCCCCTTTTTGCGCAAGATCCTTATGCCTCCCCTGGGCACACTTGTTTTTGTGCAAAAATCCCTTGTGCAAAAACGGCTCAAATAGATTATGCAAATGAAGCACGACAAAATGCTAATCAGTGCTTCATTTGCATACTCTGCCAGCAAAAGCCAGCAGCGTAGACAAAGCCTTAGGCTATGTCTATACTACAAGGTTTTTGTGCAAAAACCAGCAGAGCGTCCACACTTCAAGCGCATTTTTGCACAAGAAAAAAATCGACAGAACAGAGGGCTTTTGCCGGTAGAGTTATTCTTCTCCCCACGAGGAATAACTCCTTTTTGCGCTATAGCTCTTGCACAAAAAGGCAGGTGTGGATGCTCCGGAGGGGTTTTTGCGCAAGAAACCCCTATGGGAAAAAGCACAGGTGCTCTGATGGCCATTCTGTGAATGGCCATCAGAGCTTTCTTGCGCAAGAGTGTCCATGCAATGTGGATGCTCTCTTGCGCAAAAGCACATCACTTTTGCAATGTGCTTTGAGGTGTGGATGCGCTTTTGCGCAAAAAATTTTTGTGCAAGAATTCTTCCACAAAAGGCTTCTTGCGCAAAAACCCTGCACTATAGACAAAACCTTATAGTCTCGTTTCATCTCATCCATTAACCATAGAACTCCTGACAAGCCTCTCTCATTAGGGTGTGCATATAGCTCCAGGATAGATCTACAATTTAGATTGTAAATGCTTGGGGGGCAGGGACTGTCTTTGCTCTGTTCTGACCAGAGCCTAGCACAATAGGGTCCTGAGGATTTAGTAATACAAATTATTTCTTTGTCATTGACATGCATTCCTTTCACTTTATGGAATAAAGAACTCAAGTACAGAATCCAGCACTGGGCAGACCAAAGCTATATATCAAGGAAATAATCATTTCAATAACATTTGTTAAGCATTTCTATGTATGAATTTTTTTAAATGACACTACAAACGGCTGAGTGAGAGTCCAGGTGGAATCCCTCTCTCACTTTCTCAAGCTACAGCTCTGCTGGGGTTAAAATACACCAGTGCTGCTGTAGGCTCGTACACCTGGGCTGCCCTCATTCTGCTGAGCAGGATTTCCATTCACCCATGTGGCTACAAAAGAAAGTTTCCAGAGAAATCACAAGCCTCCTTATGAAGGTAGATGAGTCAACTCAAATTTGAGTGTGGCAGCGTCAATATCCCACCGAAGATCGACAGAGGCAAAACACTCAACCAGGTTGAGTAAGACTTCATCTGAACCAATAACTACTTAAAGTTAATTGAAAACTTCTGCTTGGCTGGCACACAGATAGCAGTGTGATGAGCACAATATCTATTTTCAGTGTTCTACCGTGAGGCACTATTACTACTAGAACAAAGTGAAAGTTAAATCGTTAACATGCGTGTGCTACATTTCTGCATTATAAAATATATTGAATTATTTTGTTGCTCTCCAAGACTTATTTGTGCTCTGGTTCATGTTGGTTGAGTGCCATCATGATGAGTATTTTAGGTGTAGTTTTTATTTCTAGGGACTGGAGAGGAACTTCTTAGGGTCAGTCAACACAGTAATGGTCAGAGAGGCAATTTGCTTCAGCAGTTAGGATGCTGGACTACAACGAAGGACATGTGGGTTCTACTCCTGTCTCTGCCACTGACTTGCTATGTGATTTCAGGCAAGTCACTTCACTACTGTTGGCCTTCACAGCCTTTGTCTGTCTTTGCTATTTAGATTATAATTAGGACATGGCGTAAATTGTCTCTTACTATGTTTGTACAGCACCTACCGTGGGGGGGCTATTCCCAATGGGGATTTCTTCCACTGCTGCAATACACCTATTAATATTAAAATGCTCAGAGCAAGATGGATTTTGTGAGGTTGGTAGAAAGGGAATCAGAAATGCATAGCTACCCTCCCAGAGCCTTGGTTAATGCCATTTAACCACAACGCACCATAACACTGCAAACGGTCAAACTCCTCCCTGATATAGCAACTACTGATTTTAATGATGTTCTACTGGGGTGGACATGGGCAGACACTCTGTTCTATAAAAAAAAAAATAAAGATGAGATTCTCAGTTATGTATAAACCAATGATTAAGGACTCCTCTGTCCAACAATAGGGGAGTTGTATGAGGCTAATATAGACTGGCTTGTTTCCAGTTCTGTACAATCATGATAATTGGAGGTCGAGGATGTATATTTTTGTAAGCGATTAGATTGTTGCCAGCATCCAGACACAGTTAAGACGCTGCACTGATGATTAGCAATTACAGAAATGTTTACTGGATCCGAATGAAATGACCCAACTTGTTCCTCGATATCTTCTTACCTCAAAAGTATTACACAATGTATCTCCATAGCAGTTAATGCCATGCTTTGTCTGCGCTATGTAACCGCTTCTATTTCAGTTTGGTTCCTAAACCAGCTCAAGAGTTATTTGAGGTTTTCTAGGATTTGCTGGAATGTCAAGTTCTCTTATAATCAGGACTTTATAAACACCATTTTTTTTCTTTCCCCCTAAGTATTTTGCCATGAACTTATGACTCATGAGACCAAGAGCACAGAATAGCAGCATTAATGAATGGGGGGAGGGCAGGCAGGAATAATAATGCATTCCACTCTCCTGCTCACTCAACATCACCTGGCACTTTTATGCTGGGACTGTGACCAGAAGATGGGGTCCCAATATATTCTAACACTGTGCAGTCCCTTTGGAGCAGCAGCCTGCCAGGTGGCTCAGGGATGCAAACAGGGATCTTGAAATGCAAACCCTCAGTGGATATCAATACCGAGTGAGGTCCATCAAGATTACAGTTCACAGCATGGTAGGCAGAACTGCATTTAACCAGTTCTTGCTAGCAAGGTGCTTAGCTAGCAAAGGTTCCTTGGTGATCAATGCCAAGACCTAGCCATGTTTTATACTTTTTAAAAAACATTGATGTGATATTTGTTCATGATACATACTTGAATGCGATAGGCTAGATTAGCAAAGCTTGATAAATGCTCAAAAACACAGACACAAGTTGGATGGAGTAATATATTTTACTGGAGCAACTTCTGTTGGTGACAGACAAGCTTTTAAGCTCTTCCTCAGATCAGGGAAAGGTACTCAGTATCACCGCTAAATGTGAGGTGGAACAGAGGGAAACCTTCTTAGCACGAGCCTTCACATATATTACAATGATGGGTATGGGTCTAAAACAATACACTGAACAGCAACCAGAGTCTGGCACAGATTTTAAAAATTGCAATCTCAATCCAATCTTCTTCAGTTCCTGAGAATTGGTTCTGGCCCATGCCCAGTTGAAATACAAATCTGGCAGTGACTATTTCAGGATGAGTTCAATACAGCCCTAGTTTAAGTTACTTGAGTCTCTTTTTATTTAAAAAAGAAACCAAACAGATTATCATTTGACTCAAAATGCATCATTAAAAAAAGTTAGAGGATGCATTTCAAAATAAATTGCTCTAACAATATGCTCATGTCAGCTTCAGAAATGAATGCTTTGCAAAATGAAATAGGGTGCAAGTATAATTCTAAAATAAATTTAGAAGGCATGTGCATTGTCCCTCTATTTAAAGATAAGTAATGTTTACCTTGATGGCAAAAAAATCGATTCACTTATCCAAAAAAAAAAAAAAAAGTAACAAATAATTACAATACAATCAAGTAGCCTAATCTTGGCTAGAAAAAATGGCAATTATGTAGCACAGTATATGATACTTTGATGTAATGCCAAATTGTCAGAACCACTGAAACCCAGTTAACAGCTGAGGAATTAAAGTGAATCATTTTCATTGTTTCCTGGCCTGTGACAAGCTTATGTTATAAAATCATGTCATTAGAGGTAGTCTTTTAACTGCTTTATAAGATATTTGAGAGAACTCCAGCATCATTTTTTAGGGCTCGCTAAAGCAGATTCCAAATGTGTTGGGTTGTTTTTCTCCCCCATAATTGCTATTTAAAGATCACTAGAATAACCATGTAGTACATCTTAGCCATCTTTTTATTTACTCGTCTAGTAAAACCCAATCCTTCATCAGGCCAAATAGTCAAAGAGATGGAAAATTTAAACCTTTCCAGCTCCTGAAGGAAAGTTTCTCCCAACAGCTGTCTTGCTTTATGAAAGCATGAAGTCAGTACATCCAATCTCATGCTATCAATCACACAGGCTGACATTTCCTGCAAACTGTGTCCACAAGACAAACGGGGAAAGAGAACCTAAAAGGAACAACAAATTGCCAAAAAGCAGATGGAATTATATGCTCTTGTTTATATTTGGCTGTTCAAATGAGCCTGGACTACATGCCTTCTCCTTCAGAATTATAGCACTACACAGTCATTTGCACCACTGCTGAAAACACCTGACACTCGTATTAAGAAATATTGAGTTTAATTGCAGTCCATTAAAGTGTGGAAATGTCTTCAGTATAGGATTAATGAGTTAAGTGAACTGTCGGCTTTTAGAGTATTTTTAGGCCCTCCTTGGACAGATGCAAACATCCTCTCCCTTTTCCCTCCCTCCCCTGAACTTTTGCAAAAGAAGGTCTGCCACATGTTTCTCATCTCCTGGCTTTAGGTAAGTAGCATTTAAAATGACTTTGTACATCAAGCTGCTATGATTTGTGACTTTCAGAAGAGTGTTTGTATACACAAAAGGATGTTAAATTGCTGCTTTGACTTTAGTCTAAATAATTTTCATTTCCCCTTACGGGGAACATTTTTCTAGGCTGTACCAAGAGAGGATTGTTTTTTAAATTGTTAGTTTTTAAATACATGCTCAAGTTCAAAGTTAAGACACTAGATGGAATTCATGGACTGCTGGTACTTGGTTTATAGCTTAACTTGCTTCACAAACTGCTTCTAAAGTAGTCACAAAAACAGATGGATTTTGGCTAGGAGTGCACATATATTAGAAATATATTGGCTCCACTGACGGTGAAAACAATTTTCAATTATTTCATTTTAAACCAAAATTTATCAAGTCTATTAAATGATTAATATTAATCCAGAGCTAAATAGAACTCTGCAAAGAAATCTGCACAAAATTACCAAAAAAATTGTCTGCTAACTCAAACTCCAGTGTTCAGTACCTTGCAGGATTCTAGCTTCAGTGGGGAAAAAAATGAATGTTATAAACCAGTTCTGATTAAAAATAAATTCATCTCAAGCAGAGAACAAATTTCCCCTGTGAAGCTAGTTGCATATAAAAACCTTTTAGGGTCTGGGCCGTTGACTTCAATGAGCACTGGTTAAGGCCCTTGAAGAGGACTTATCTGATCTGGTTTGTGATACAGTGCAATTCTGCCACTTGATAATTAAGTGAATAAATTGACTTTGTTTGATTCACTTGCAATTAAAAATTGTTTGGGTTCAAGCCAAAAACATAAAACATTTCAAGATTTGAAAAGGGGAGAATAATATTTGGGTTCAACTTACAACAAAATGTTTATTTGGGGCTTTTCCTTTATTTTTAAAATCAAATGTAAGTGACTTTTCAAATGAAAAGCTCTCTTTCAAAATCAAAGGGTCTAAGCATTATTTGGAAAAGGTTAACATGAAACATGACGTCTTTCATATTATTCCTCCCTCTACCCCTCTGACTGAAGCAATTCACACAAATCAAACACAACACTTGTAAAATATCTTAGTCAATGCAAGCTTATTTTTTTCTTCCCCTGGTTTGGGGGGGAAAAGTATTTTATTCAGAAATTTTCACCTCTCTCTACTTACAATTGCCAGGCCAGAAACCTGTGCTCACCCCGATTCTTGCACACTACAACTTTTCTTGTAGGTCAGGAGCATCTAAGAAAACCAAAGCCTGCAAAAGCTCTCAGAGAACAAAATGTTGATAGTTTTATCTGCAGACAGCTGTGTTGAGACCTCATTGGAGACACCCTCAGCCTCAAAACAATAAACCAAACAACCAAAGCAACACCTCCCCCCCCACAAGGGCTATCACCCTTCTTATCCCAGCACTGAGTTCTCATCTTGCTGGGGCGGAGGGGTACTCAACCCCCACCTCTGCCCATGCCCCACCCCTACTCACCCCTTCCCCCATCCCACCTCACCACCAGTCCCCCTCTACTCCTGCCCCTCCTTCCCGGAGCGTGAACACCACAAATCGACTGTTTGTAGTGCTCCAGAAGCATCGGAGGGAGAGGAGTTGGTAAGCAAGAAGCTGCCAGCAAGTGAGAGGCATGGGGGGGGGGGGGGCGGTAACAGCGGGAGGATGGCACGAATGGGTGCTCTGTGCTCACTAATTTTTCCCCTGTGGGAGCTCCAGGCCTGGAGCACACACAGAGTCGACACCTATGGCTATAGCACTGGACTTCCTGTGACTTACTCATGTAGTAAATGCGGTTTCATGTCTAGTGATCAGAGAGCAAAAAGGATTATCATGACAAAACCCTCATTGATTGCAGGAGTGAAGGGACAGGCCTGGATGGCGCTATTCATCTTATGCATGCAGTTCTCATTTGCACATGTACATTCTATTAGTCATGTATGAAAGGGCGTGGGCCACAAATATAAGAACCTCTTTGAAATGTCTCATCTGAGAACTGATATGCTCAATCAGAGATTAACACAAGACTGTGTCAAGCTGATACACCTTGTCGCAACAACTGTGCAGACAAAATGGAAAAGACAAATCAAGGGTATAATAGGATGATGTTGTGAAAAATGCCCTTTTTCCGTTTTTTCCATCATGCATTACTTTATGACTAACCTGAGCTAGTGAGTTCCTGGGCTAGGCCCTTTCTGTGATACATTCCTTTACCTGGAGAGTTCATACATTCCCCTTTACATGGAGTGGTCTTCTCATTTTTCCTCACATCAATTCATAGACATTCCTTAAAACAAGATGTCTAATGAAGTAAAATCATATGGAGGTCAAGAAGAAAACTTCAGTGTCAAGGACTAAATTTACTCTGGCTTAGAAATTAAAGCAAATGAGGTCAATTAATTTGGTGCTTTTTTAAGGACTGCAGGCAGTTGAGGTTAAAATTATGGTTTAAAGGAGGTACAGATGATTCAGTTCCAGAGATTTCTGTAGTTTCTCTTGCAATATTCTGTATTTGTATAAACTACATTTTAAAGAGGGTTAAAATCTTTAATTTTAGTGGCCTAAGCAAGTCACTTCACTACATGGTAATTTAGCACCAGGAGTGAATAAAATAATATATTCAATGTATTTTGCTTTAAATATTGCTTTTTACTTTTCCCATTTATGGACTGTTTGAACAAATTGCAAAAATTCTCCACTGTATTTATTATTGAAATTACAAGTGGATATAGTTGGTGAATATTCCCAGTCAGCATACTAGTATGTTAGGTGATTTGCAGCATGAATTTCAAATCACATATTCAGTTTTCAAATCGGGCAATTCACAATTCGGCCAGTGTTTGTTATGTGACTAACCTCTAGGTTTGTTATTGGTCCCATGACTGTAACAGCTTTGTACAGCCAGCACAGTATGAATTGTAGATTTTATAAATTTGCTTTCAGCAAACATTCAGCATTTAAAAAAAAAAAGCCACAACCCACTCCCCACACCTTCTCTGACTGTCTGATGAGTATTTAAGCATCCAAGGAAAGTACATACAAAAGAAGTCAGTTTCAACCATATCAAAGTTTGCTTTCAAGTTCAATTTACTGTTTTGAAAACATTTTCCCACCTGCCATCCCATACTATTTGTTCAGCACTTTTTGCAATAACCAGACTTTGGTAATTCATTGCAATTTGGTGGATGCATCAACATTTTACTTCAATTCACCAAATGTTCTTAAATAATCCAACAGCTCTGAAATCATTAGTAAGGACTTCTAAAGCTCATTCGGTTATATTGCCCTTCTCTTCCCTGCCTTTTCTGTAGGTTTTGTTTTCCACTTCTATTGCTGCAGGCTTCTTTTGGAAGAAGCTTTCCCGGAAGAGATCTTCCAAAAAAACTTCTTCCAAAAGAGAGAGTCCACACTGGCCAAGCACATCGAAAAAGTGATCTGCTTTTTCGAGAGAGAGTGTCCACACTGATTGGATGCTCTCTCGCATATAAGGCCACCCAGAACCACTCCAGGCAGGGCTTTAGGTCACCAGTCGCTTCCGAGTGCTGGTGCCAGAGCCTAGCAGAGACATGTGCTTAAAGGGAACCCCCTGGACAGCCTTTTCTCTGCTTCTGCTGTGCGCTTGCCTACCTCTGTGAGGGACAGCAAAGCTCTTGCAGTGCCTGCTGTGGTTGCCCAGCTTTTTTGGACACCACAGCTTTTTCTCTTGGTGCCATGGGGCCAGAGCTGCCCCATGGCATGCGATGGCCCCACATGGCCATGCTTCAGTTTCTGCAGCACTTTGTGCCAACTGCCTTCCTGGCCCGGCATGAGCTCGACCCTGAGCTCATTCTTGGGACCCTCTCCCTGTGTGCGGGAGCAACACCCTTGCAACTTCAACCCACAGTGGAGAGGCATTTCTGAAGGCTGGACACTAGTTCAGGCTGGTGGGACTGGCTGGTCATGGAGTGGTGGGATGACCAGCAGTGGCTCCAAAACTTCTCCAAAAAAGGTGGCCTTCCGCATGCAGCTGTGTGCCTGGCTCACCCCTGCCCTCCAACGAAGCGACACCCACCTGCAGCCTGCCATCTGCCTTGAGAAGTGGGTCACCATCACCGTATGGAAGCCTGCCACCCCAGACAGTTACCAGTCAGTGGGCAACCAGTTTGGCATGGGGAAGTCCACTGTCAAGGCCCTCCTCATGGAGGTAAGGCACTCTCAGGGTACAGTCCCTGAAAAGGGGGAACCTCGAGAACGGGGGGTTAAGGGTGTGGAGGTGGAGGGGAACCCCAGTCCCCGGAGGTTTGTGTCATCCCACCCTCACACAGCCCTGCTGCTGGGGGAAGGGAGTGGCCTCATAGGGGATGGCTCCTGGGGTGTTTGAGGGGGGGACAGGGGATGGGAGGGAGGCAGGCACCTCCCAAGGGTTCAGGCATCCCCTCTCTCATTCTCTGTTTTGTGTATTTGTTTCTCTCCTTCTGCAGGTTGTGAGGGCCATCAACTCCATCCTGCTGCGGAGGGTCATCCGCCTGGGAGACCTGGACCCCATCGTGGCAGGATTTGCTGCCTTGGGGTTCCCAAACTGCGGTGGAGCGATTGATGGGACCTACATCCCAATCTGTGCACCTGAACATCGGGCGGCCCAGTACACCAACTGCAAGGGCTACTTCTCAGTGGTGCTGCAGGCCCTGGTCGACCACCGTGGACAGTTCACCGACATTTTTGTTGGGTGGTCGGGCAGGGCACATGATTCCCGCATTTTTTGGAACTCCAGCATGTATGGGAAGCTGAAGGAGGGCACATTCTTCCCCCACTGTTACTTTGCGGTTGGGGACGTGCAGATGCCACTGTGCATCGTGGGGGATGTGGCCTTCCCCTTGATGCCGTGGCTTATGATGCCGTATACCGACCGGCCACCTGGATCCCACCATGGACCAATTTAATGCCCACCTGAACCAGGCCAAGATTCAGGTTGAGTGCACCTTCGGCCACCTCAAGGCATGGTTCCGGTGCCTCCTGACCCGTCTGGAGCTGGGAGAGCACAAAATCCCCGAGGTGATGTCAGCATGTTGTGTCCTCCACAACATTGTGGAGAGGAAGGGGATGCCTTCCTCCTGGGGTGGGGGGCAGATGCTGACCACGAGGGGAGACTCTTTGAGCAGCCGTGGACAGCTGTCATCCGCCAGGCCCATCAGGCCGGGGTGTGCATCCGGGAGACCCTGAAGGATAGTTTCTCTCAAGGAACCCCAGTAACTCTCCCCAGGGCCTCCCCACTAGGGGCCTCTGGCTTGCTGCACTATTCCATTCCCACCACAACCCCTCCCTTTGCCCCTTCCCTGACCTCTCAATAAAGACACCTGTTGATCTTTCATTAAAAAAAGCTGGGAGGGAAAGGGGCTCATAACCTGGAGAGGGTCTTGGTGTGTCATCAGGGGCGGTTGGATGTGCCACCTCGGGTGTGGGGACCTCGGACTTGGGGTTGGGTGGGTCCTGGGACCACAGAGGCGGTGGGAAGGAGGGGGGCTGGAGTAGGGTCAGGAATGGCAGGGGGAAGGGGCACGGGCATTGCTTGGATAGGGGGCATAGGCATCACTTGGGGAGCAGGGGAAGGAGGATGGTAGGCAGGAGCAGCGACAGCAGCCAGGTGTGCCATCATGTCGCGCATGATGGCACACATGCAATCGCACCGCTGCATGAGCTGGTCCCACCCATGGTTCTGCCATGGTGTCCTCCCAGATCTTCTGCACCAGGGTCTGCTGCATGTCACACAGGACGCTGACATGCTGCTGCATCAGGTCTTCATGGACCCTGATGCGCTTTTGGGTAACCTGGGCTCTGGCGGCTGGCTTGGGTGGTGTGGCTCACCCCTCAGTCCTGACTGGTCTGGCTGAGGAGAACACAAAGAGGGAGAGGTGGTCAGTCATCCATGCAGATGCTGTCCCTGAGGCCAGGACCTCCTCTGTGAGCAGTGACCAACAGTCCTCGGGCCAGAGGAGGGGGATGTCCCGGGAGCGAGGCCATGTGTGGCCTGCACAGCAGGCCCTGCCTCACAGGGCACCTCCCCCCAAGGTGCCCAAGGGACCATGCTGTCCACTTCTGCCCCCCACCCCCAGCCCATAGACAAGCAGGCTAGGGAATTGTCTGGCCACAGTGGGATTCCATGGACAGCCGAGGAGCCTGGAGCAGCCTGGCCCTCCCTGGGGCTTGCACACACACATGCGCCTTGTGGGAGCGGATGCTGCTTTGCATGTGCAGGCATGCCTGTGTGCTGTACTCCTCAGTGTGTCTGGACTTGTGCCTGCGTCCTTGTGGGTAGCCTGCTTCCAGCTGTGGTAGATGGTGGGAGGGTATCCCCTCCTCCCTGGGGCCAGATGTGTGTGTTTGGCTTCCCTGAGCCTGGGAACAGGATCCTGGATGTGCTTGGGGGCTGCCTGCTGAGTCTGTGTGGTGTGCACTAACGCTGTACCTGGTTCCACGTGCATGGACTGCAGCACAATGTCCAGCCCGAGCAGGCCAAGTGATGCTCACACCCCTCCCCCTCTGTGCCCGCTGCGCCCGCCCTGTGCGTGTGACAAACAGAGCACTCACCTGAAGATTCCTCCCCAGTGTCACACAATGCCTAGGAGACGTCCTGGCTCACAGCAACTGGCTTCAAGGACAGCGTGACTGTGGCTGTCTCGTTGTCCTCCTCCTGCTGCTGTCCCTCCTCCTCCTCCTCCTCCTCCGTGACCTCCAGCTGAGCATCAACATGTGTCTGCAGGCTGGAGTCCACCACAAGGGGTGGGGAAACGGCTTCCCCAACCCCCAGAATTTGGTGGAGCTCTGCATAGTAGGGGCACGTGTGGGGTCCTGCCCCAGAGCGCAAGCGGCACTCTCTGGCCCTCACGTATTCCTGGCGGAGCTCATTCACCTTACCCCGGACCTGTTCCAAGGTCCAGGGTGGGTGTCCTTGCTCTCCAAAAGACTGAGCCATGCACCCATAAATGTCAGCATTCCGGCGCTTGGGGCGAAGATCCTGCAGTGTTTTCTCCTTGCCCCACAGCTCAAGGAGGGTGCCTGCCTCTTGGTCCCCCTTGGTGGGTCCTGGGAGCCCTGCTCGTGCTCCCTGCAAGGGCCAGAGGGATTTCGAGGGGCTTGTGGCTTGGCCATTGCTGACAGTTTGGGTAGCAGGGAGAGCCGCGTGGTCAGGTGCTGCTCCCAGGGCCGGCTTCCTGCCACAAGGCTTGTCCAGGGTGCCTGCAGCTTTAAGAGGGGCCAGGAAACAGAAACTATAGAGTTGTGATTACTTTGGACAGAGTGGCCACCAGGGCACCTGTGTTATTTCCTGGAAACCTCTTCTTTCGAAAGAAAAGCCTCTTCCCTGTCCACACATGCCTTTTTCCAAAAGAGCTCTTTCGGAAAAAGGCTTCTTCCTCGTAGAAAGGGGATTACCATTGTTGGAAAAAACCCTCTGATCTTTCCATTTTCTTTTGAAAGAAAGCAATTGCAGTGTGGATGTAAATCAAGTTTTTTCAGAAAAAGGCCATTTTTCTGAAAAAATTCTGTAGTTTAGACATAGCCGGAGGATTCCAGCATCTCAAAGGCAAAAGGACAAGTTCAGACCAGTAGTGTAATGCCCATTTCTGACAACGATGTTGGTGTAGAATGTGCTCAGGGCTCCCCACATCTGTGCCTCCGATCAAGGTTCACCTTTGAGAAGGAGCCTTCAAAACCCAGCTTCCCAAAGCAGTAAGTTCAACCATAAAAGGGCTGGAGATGCAAGCCCTTTCTTGGAAGGAGGAATATGATCTCTCACTAAAGGTCATACTGAAGATGGTCAGAAATCAGTCCCAAAGCACTATTCAAAAGCCAAAAAACTGGACCAGGAACTCTACCCACATTCTGGCACACTCCCGAAAACATCCCTGGGACCTTCCAAACATACACAGAAAAGGAAGACGAATTTAGTCAGCCACAGAGACTATTTGTCCTGCACTAGCATTTAAAGAACAAACAGTCTCCAAAGCACCCTGATCCAGGGAAGCTTATTCTGCAGCAGGGAAAGAAGCACTATAATCCTTCATTGCTCACACTACCCAATCCATGAGACTTT
This sequence comes from Rafetus swinhoei, assembly GCA_019425775.1. Lineage (NCBI taxonomy): Eukaryota > Metazoa > Chordata > Testudines > Trionychidae > Rafetus > Rafetus swinhoei. The sequence continues at coordinate 14,698,300 of CM033435.1, read as the reverse complement.
CGTGGGTAAAAGAGCAGAAGTGTCTTTATGACGTATTTGTAAGGCAGCAACCCGAGTTCCAGCCCTCATCTTGGCCAAACTATACAGATAAATTGCTCAGGCTTTGGCAGAAGGGGGTTGCAGATGCTCAGCAGTGAGCAATCTGACCTCGAATGAAATATTTTAACTGTTTGAGGAGATCCTAACCATCTGGGCTGGTATAAATTAGAGGGAGATGTTTTCTAGAGCTGTTAGTTTCTGAAGCTTGACAAATTCACCTTGGAAATGGGCAGAAAGTGTTAACCATGAGGGTAGTTAACTATTGGAACAGTTGTCCAAGTTCTGTAGTGGATTATCCACCACTGATCAATTTTAAATAGAGACTGGATTTCATTTAAAAAAATACGCTCCACTTCCAAAGCAATTATTTGGGGAAAGTTCTCTGGCCTGTGTTATACAAGGTATCAGACTAGATCATCACAATGGCTCCTTCTAGCCTTAGAATCTATGACTTGTCTCTTTCTTCAAGATCTTCTGTACTATTCCAGATCTCCTATTAAAGGTTGAACACAGAGTCATTGGCAAGTCACATAACCACCATATTAAACCTGTTTGTCATAGGTTATTGGACAATCAGGTCCATTTTGTTTTTCCTTGGTTCTATTTTCATAGTATTCAGTTAATTTATGGAAGAAGGAGGGGACATGTCATAAAAAGATTTCATGATCTGTCTCCATCTACTGGCTGAGGAGTACCTATTAAGAGTCTGCACTGGTACAGAAGATCTCTGAAAGAAAGTTAGCAGGCAGTGAATCCTTTCCATCAATGCATTTCCCCACTAACGTCATTATGACAGTACACTAGCACCAGCCACAGAACAGAGCAACATGGTCCCTGGCTGCAGGTAGCCTGCTATAGAGGCAAAAACCACAGACAGAGGGGGTGATTCTACTGCTGTTGGAGACAATAGCAAAATGTGCTTGAGGTGAGTGGTTCATAGACTGTTTCTGCTTTATTCACGGGATGCTATCTATGACATAAGGTCTGTAGTTAACTTTTTTTAAAATATTAATTTTTTAATCATGGTAAAATGCTTTAGGACCATGCAGAATAGCTAATTAACACACATCTCTGCTGTTGGAGATACTCACTGCACCTCATCCCCATGCTCACAGCACGCCTGCAAAGTTATACCAAACTGCTTTTTGGCTGGTGTCCCATACCAACAATGCTAGCCATATGTCAACCTTTCCACAACCCCATCAGGGGGTCCCTATTCTTGCACTACATTTTGGAACCAGTAGGAGAGTAATGGTGCAGCCTAGGAAGTTAGAAATAGACCTATGTGCAGCCTGGAGAGAGGTTACACGTGCTCTTTAAGAACAAAAGAACAAACAAAAACCAAAACAAGCCATGTCCAGGGCCTATTTCAAGTGAAGGCAGCCAAGATCCAGCCACGACTACCAAGGAGTTCATGTTTGGGTTCTTGTTAAGACCTGATGTAAAGAACTCCACCGAGGAATCCATTTTCGGTACAGAACCGTAACCTCTATTGGTCCTCCAAGTCCCATCAACAGTACTTCACATTCTTGAGTGTCATGTACCGACAAGCTCTTTATTAACTACATAGAGAGAGCGAGTGCACACATTCTCGAAACAGTAGCCTCCCATGGAGCACAAGCAACTGGGGCATAGGGAGCAGAGTAGGCAGGAGTGAGAGAGAGATAAGGGAGAAAGGGCCGTGAAGGGAGAGAAAAATAAGGCAGGGAAGCAAAAGTAGGAGAGAGAGACACAATATTGTGGGAAAGACCAAGATATATGGAGAGCGGGAGAAGCAGAAGGAAAGTGGTAGGGGGGCCAGACTGAGGGAGAGGAAAGAGAATGACAGGTAGAAATCTATACTATTATAAAAGGAGAGGCGTCCGTCACACCATCTGTCACAGAGAACAGACTTCTCGTGAGACCCTCCCGCCCCCCGCCACCTCTGGCAGGTCCTGAGGCGCCAGGCGGGTAGAGGGAGTGCAGCACAGGTGCTCTACATGCCTTTCAGTTTCCCGCCGAGTCGCCGGAGACCAACCAGCCCCTGCCAGGTATTGGCGCATGCCTCTCCCTGGCAGCACGACTTGCACGCTGCTTCCGTGTCGCAGCCTAGCCCGTCTCGCCCGCCCTCAGTGTGCCACGACCTGGGCGGGGGTGCTCTGCCACGCAGCGAGCAAGCTTGGGAGAGACTCTCACTGAAATGGGGTCCAAGAGACCCCTTTCCCCAAATAGCTGCCAGAATCCAGCTGCCCCCCAGTGCAAGCCTGGGCCCCACCACCAACAGCCCGTTAAATACCCAAGTCAGCCCCTTGGTACTGCCCCCTTCCTGCCAACTCAGCCCCAAAATGCCTCCTCCGCCGCCACTGTGACCCTGAAATCCTCCCTCCACCCTGCTCAGACTGGTTCAGCTAAGTTTCAGCTGCGTGTGGAATGGAGGCTGTGCCTCGCCAGGAGCGCAGGGAGTCTGGCTGGCAGGTCCGGGCAGGCTGGCCAGGATCCAGCCCGCCAGCACCTGGATGATAGACTCCAGCGGCCCCCCGGCACTCTCCGGCAGGTGGGTGGCACGAGGTGGGGGCGGAGCAGTGGGGGACAGCCATGGCAGCAGCGGGTCTGTCATAGGCAACATAGCAGCGGTGTCTGCTTTTGTCCCTGGTGCCAGGCCAACCTGAGTGTACATCTACCATGACAACGGAATGGGTAATGCTAGTAAGAATAAATGTAGGGGTGTGAAGAGAAGGAAAACACTAAGGAAATTAGGAAGAAAGAATAAGACAAAAGCAGAGAAGAAACAACCCCAAGTTAGGTTTTTATTTATGCATTCACTCATTTTTCTCTATTTCTTAACACTTTCCTGGAGTGTTTTGGGAAAGCCACTTGAAAACCTGTGCTAATGTATTTTCTAGCTAATTTTAGACTGGGTGCATGTACACAGTTTTTAGGCCAGCTATGGCCAGATGTTCCAGCTGATCAAGAGTGGAAAGGAGGGAGGAACAACCTCCCTCCCCCATCACCTATCTCCAGTTAAAGACTCATGGGCTATGTCTACACTCATGGCTTCTTGCGCAAGTACGGCCGTTCTTGCTCAAGAATCTGCAGAGCGTCCACACTGCCCGCCCGCTCTTGCGAAAGTAAATTTACAGTACAGCGTGGTAAGAGAGGGCTCCTTGCGCAAGAGCTAAGCTCTTTTTTAACAGGTGTAAGCTCTCTTGCGCAGGGGGTCTTGCGCAAGAGGGCAGTGTGGACGCTCGGCAGGGATTTCTTGCGCAAGAAAGCCCTATGTGTAAAATGGCCATCAGAGCTTTCTTGCGCAAGAGAGCGTCCACACTGCCATGGGCGCTCTTGCGCAAAAGCACAGCTTGCACATGGCAGTGTGGACGTTTTCGTGCGCAAGACTTCTTGCACAAGAACACTTGCGCAAGATGTTCTTGCGCAAGAAGCCACGAGTGTAGACATAGCCATGCTGATTAACTCACATCTCAGAGACAGACCCCTAATGAAGCACTACCACATTACTGAGCCTTCTACCTCAAAGTCACACAGGCTGAATTTAACAGGCACGAAGAACAGAAGATACATTTTTTTGCCCATTAGATAAAGCATGAGTCAAAGAGGTTTTTAATAGAGGCTCAGTGAAATACTGTAATTAAATACCTTCTGCAGTCTGTGGATTACTTGTGGCAAAAATGACCAAAAACTGTGTGTAAAACATTTTAATTTTGTGTCTCTCCAAAGCCCACACCCCCTACGCAGGATTGCAACCATGCTGGGCTCAGAAGCCAAAGAGGGAGAAATAAAGGAGTTCACAGCTCTTATTACAAGTTAGAGGCATTTATCAGAATGCTGCTCTTGGCTCCCACAAACTACTCCTGTTGAAAATACAAATTTCATAAACTTTCCTGGTTAGGAAAGTCGCTGCCAGTGACTAATTCAGATTTGCTTTAACTTCTGCACGAATTATTGCTGTAAGCTATTTGTTAGTCTATAAAATAGAGTAGCCAAGTGTTTTACAGAGACTATTGCAAGTCTCTACGCGTCAACTAAATTGTCTAACTTCCGCTTTTACTGTGTTGTCGGAAATGCTTTTCAAGAGACAGTATCTGACAGGCCTGTTTTTAAACTCATTCATTACAGGAATGTACCACTCAGCCCCCCTTTCACATTTTATTTTTCTCTGCGTTATTTGACCAAACAATTGCTGAAGGCTAGTGGTGATGCATTGGCACCTGAAAATCATTCAGTAAAAGAATGAAGTAATGTTTTCTTCAGCCTATCCTTCAGTTTTTTGCATACGTGTAGGAATTCCTGAACCCATCCAAAGCTATTATATGACTATGGAAATACAATTTACTCTAGGCTCAATCCAACCCCAAACCAGCAAAGCACTTAAGCACGTGCTTAACATTAAATATGCATGTTGCTCTTAATGAAGTGGTTAAAGATGTACCCCCATGGACAAAGCCAATTCATTAAAAATTGTTAGCAAATATTCTTGGAAAACGTTCTGCAGCATTCAACAGCTTTAACCCAGAACAGCTTTCCAAACTGCTGTAGTTTACCAGTTACAGTAATTCCAATACTCCCCATAGAGGCAACTCACTCTCATTGCCTCTTTCTGGACACTTACTCCTTAACCTCTGAAAACAAATGCAATCAGAAGCAGATGACTGCGTAAGTGAAATGCTACACAACAGGGGCTGTGGACTGAAGGCCTACATACAATAAATTCTCTTACAATGAGGCAAACGCTGTCTAACTGCAACACTGCTCCTGGAAAGCTGTATGTGTTACCCCCCTACCCAGATCCCACTAATGGGGTGGCAAAATATTTACAGGGCATCTTAAAAGGGATAGTTATTACCTTCACACACACAAAGATATTCACACATACCATGATAAACCAGCTGTGTGCGTGCATGACAGCTATTTTTAGTTTGATAAAAGCAGAATGAACTAGCACAGTTATTTTACCACTTTGATTTATGATTTAAAATTCTTACACACACAAAATTTGTTCTAGAGCTAGGACCTAGATTATGGCTATAATAAACAGACCACCAAAAGTGGTAAAGATCCCTTTGCTATTCTTGAATTAATAGATGCTGTTGTGGCTATTAGTCAGATTTAGAAGATGGTTCGTTTTCTTTTGCCTGAGTACAATTATCCAAGGAATTAGTTACACAGGAAGTACTTGCTGATGACTTAAGTGAGAAAATTTCAGAAAAAACTCCCAGTGTAATTGCTGTGAAACCTCAACAGCAAAAATAACCACTCTGTAAATACACACAGTTTACACAGTTTAAATAAAAGTGGGTTTTTTTTGTTATAACATAAAGCATTACCTGATGCCTGAACATTTCAGGCAGCATAATAATTATGTGCTGGGTGATGGCAAAATACTAATAACTTATAAATTAAATTGTGCTGTATTTGCCATACAGAGTTACACATTAAGTAAGAGTGAATCTCAGTCCTGTAAAGTAGGGCAATACATTCTATAAGTGGCTGCCCTAGAAGCTGCAGCGGACGCAGAATGTCAAGTCTAGACTTCACCAAGTTAGCTGTAGGTAGTTCATGATTCCAGTTCTCCACAGGCTGATATGTTCACCTCTGCATGCAGCTCAGTGGCCCCAATTCTGATCTTTCTTCCTTTGGATTAACACTAGTGCAACTATACCAGTTCCAATGGTGCTACAGATTTTTAACAGTGGTGTAAACAAAGAGTAGAGTCAGGCCCAAGTTTTTGGTATTTATCTTTAAAATCCTAGATTTCAGATCCTAGCTCCTGCAGAGAAAACTCCTCCTCTCCTTCCGCACCCCCAGATCACAACAGCTTAGGAGATCAGCTGACGCAACCTTGCTAAGAACACTTTAACCTGAAAGTCTGGAGGCTAGTAACAGGGCACTTTCAGGAGCAGGCACGTTACTCTAGAACAAACTTACCATATTAGTCAACAAAACCTCAGGCCCAGTTGACATCAAGGAAACATGCATTGGTAGCTAAATTGATGTACATTCTTGCCTTGTAAATTTCCGGAAGCTGTTTACTGCAAATTTACTATACATTTGTGTCTGAAGAACTCCTAAACAGTAAGAGCTAGGACTCTCCGCCCCAGTCCCAGTCACCTTTCCATCTCTGTTCAGTTTGTGTTTGCTTCCTTCTCTCCTGCATCTCATCCTGGCTCTTCTACTGCCAATTCAAACTCCGTGTGGATAGAACTAAACTGTCTACCTTTCCCCTACATTCCTTCCCTTCCAACCTCAGAGTCAATACTTCCACTATCCTCCCTGCCATTCAAGTTCACTTCACCAGTGTCAATCAACTCTTCTCTTCAGCCCCTCAACCTTCCAAATCTCTCCTTTCCTCCCCACCCCCACTGACAGAATCTGTGTCCCCACGTTAGTCACCCCTCTCATTAGCTACTGCAACCTCCTCCTATCCTGCTTTGCAGGCTCATCGCTCTCCTTTTCAGCCTGCCCAGCACATCCCTGCTTCTACCACCACAACCCTCTCACTTTCCTCTCCACATCTCTTTTCCCATCCTATTAAGATCCTTCGGTCCCACCACCATGATTCCTCCTCCTGTACATTTCACTCATCTCCTACCACCTCCCGCACGCACCTTCTGCCAGATGCCGTCACCTTCGTGCTCCTCTTGCTTTGTTCTCTCTCTCTCAAGGCTCTTTGCCTAGAACAACCATCCTGAGCTTGGATTGTCTGCCTCTGTTAGGCCTAACTTCACTCCAGTTTAACTTCCTCCTCAAGCATCACTTCTTCCAGCTAACATTCCACCACTCGGTCACTAGCCCACTGCTCGATCATGACAACACCACAAAACTGTATTTAAACTTTTCCTCAAGTCCTTCCCTTGAGTTTTCACTCCACATTCCTCTCCCCCTGTTTCTCTCTCAGCCATACTACACGTGGTGCATTAAAACTGTAAACTCCAGGGCAGAAACTTTGTTTTACTGCATTTCTGAAGTGTCATGCACTTCCAGGATATTATGTAAAATTGTTACTATTGGTTATACTTATTTTGTATGTAATTAGGCACACACTGCAGACCCAGTAACAGAGTACAAGAAGGGTACAGTTAAAAATTAAAGCATTCAGGGTTTCTATGCAGAAACTACTAATTAACGAGGCAGAAGATCAACTAAAGTAGATTATTGCTGTTGTGACTCATCTACACTTCAGACGGATTGAGACTGAGGATTGTGTGTGACTGTCTCTTAACAAAACCATTCTGGCAGAGCCCCCGTGTTGTTTAGATTGTCCACCCTAATCAATGACAATGTCTATAATTAAACCAGAATGGTATCATTCAAACAAGTTTAATCTGGAAAATATTTTAGATTGTAAAACGTAAACAGTGGTGGGGAAATAGTGCACTCAGTACACTAATTCAGGAAAGAGCTTCATCAGGAGGTCATCTCTGCATATGGATTCCATTACGGAGGAAATGGCCACAAAAGCTAGGCAGATGACACTGGGTTTATTCGCAGTTGCCAGAGAACGTGAGTGCATCAATCCTTCCCCAGAACCCTGCAGTATTGGATCCTATCCAATGACCACTGAAGTCAATGGGAGTCTTTCTAATGACTTCAGTGGACTTTGGGATTGGACACCAGGTGAAATGGAGTCATTTGAGCAAGTAAGATTACTTACATTGAGCAAGTAAGTTTACTATTCTGTCCTATGGCACTGGGATATTCACACACTGCATCTGTTGATGGAATGTGTATCAATAGCATTCACAATATGGCCCGAGCAGGTGTGTGTTAAATATTTTTTCAACATACAGTTAAATGGAGTAGCTGAAACTTGGTCAAGCCACCTCATGATGGTCCTTTTTAGCCTGAAAAATCTAGCACATTCAGATTACTTTTGTGTGCAGTGTAAAAAGCTCAGCAAGGGCCTACAGGCAAAGTATTTCTTTAAAATGGGAGGGGGGGGGGAACAAACAACAAAGAAGGAAGGAAGATGAGTACCACGAAATCTTGGTGCATGTGTGGTTTATTTGTGTATCCATTAGTATACAGCTTTCACTTTTAAAAGAGAAAGGGGACAGAGCCCAAGTTGGTATAAACCAGCATCATTCCACTGATGTTAATGGAACTATACGAAGTTACAGCCTCTGGGGATTTGGGCCAGCATGGTTTTGCATACTGTCTTCTTCCACTCACACTGAGAGTTTTTAATATGATGGCTAGAAGGCAAAGTATGTTTTCCCCTAATCGCTCCTGATTTATTTTATCTTACACAAATATTTATAAATAAAAATAACTGTGAGGTTCCAAGTGATTATCCTCCCAATTAATTTTCACATCTCAATGAAGGGAAGTGTGGTTCCAGCTAGCCATTTGTTCTGCTGCATAAGTTAGGAACCAGCAGAATTAGCATCATCATGAGGTTCCCCACCCATAGCTATCCACCCTTAGATTAAGGTAAGGGGTTCTTGCTGCATAACTGACTACCATCAAGGCAATTTCTAACTCCCCCTAGTGGATCATTGCATGATATACAATTACTAGTGCCTTCCATCCCAAAGAGCTTCAAAATGCCTCAGAAGCACTTACAAAATGTTGGAGAGTCGCTTCAATTTCTAAGTGTAAAACAGATAGCAACTGTTTGACAGTGACAGCTACACTACACAGCAGCTCAAAACAGGAAGTGGAGAATACCTTATCCAATCAAAAGAGAATACTATTTAGTAATTCAGAATGGAAATGGAATTTGGCCAATGTGCGGAGGTCAATATCCCATCTCCGGAAAAAGGCCCCTGTGGATCTTCAATGACTTGAAGTGCCATGGAGCTCAGTTTCCTAAAAAGACGGCACGCCAGTACCACTCCACAGCATGCAAGGGATTGGTTCAACATTTAGGTCCGGCAAGATGTCCTGTGCCTGCACAAAAAACTCCCCACATCCTGCAGCTTTTGTGCCTTAGAAAACAGGCAAGGATAGTGCACCGTTCTGATGGATCTGGGACTCTCTGCTCCCACACATGATGGGGGCAGCCTTTGGACCTAAATGCTGAATTTTCTTTTAGTGGGAGTCATATTGGTTTGGGAGTGCACTTAAAATGTAATCATACTGATTCAGACGCTGTATTTCCAGGATGTTTTGAGATGAAAGGGAGGGGAGGAAGGTCTTAGAAAGAGCTAGAGCAACTGCTGTATATTCAACCAGGATGGAAAAAGTTATTCCATTGATGCCAACTATGTTAGTCCACTAGCCTAAATGATTAATGTTGATAATTCCTCTCCAGCGGACTCATTAAACCTCAACTTATTTTTCTTACAGGGCTTTGACATTTCCTACTTTCTTAATATCAGAGGTAATGACAGTAGTGTGATTATATACTTATTCCTTTCCACCTTCAAGCCGTTTTCTTTGGCAAGAGTTACTTTATGAGCAGAAAACCTGCACACGAGCATTTCTTCTTTCCTGAAAACTGTTACAGCTCCATTAGCAACACTAAATGGCAGCACTTTAGAGGAATGCACAACAGCCATTGCCCCCCCAAAATGTTTAAATAGTCAAAGTATTCAGTGCGGTACCATAAGAAAGACATTTTCTATAGAAGCACAAGTTAAAATGGTGTGGCTTTTTTTGTTGTTGGGGTTTTTTTTTTCAGCTTTAAAAAAAAAATCCTGTTGTCAAAAACTGTCCAAGTTAAACAAAGGAGAAATTACAGAATGAATCTGGAGCTTAGCCTTGAAGAATTAGGTTTCACTCTAATTGAGATCATACGCGGCATGTGCAGTTTTGGCACGTAAGTCATATTAATCAGAAACTCTTTAATCGTGGATAATTTCTCCTGTGTGCATGCCAGATTGGGCATTCTGCTGCTGGCCCAGCTCCTTAGTCTGCTTAAGAGTGCACCTTTGACTTCATAAACACCCACTTACAAAATTGGGGTCAGCTTCCTTCTATGCAGGCAGGCAAGCCTGGCGCTACACAAGTTCCCTTAATGATTAAATTGCATCTCTCATGCAAATACAAAAAACCTGCAGATGCCAAAGGAGTGACTATTTCTTGTAATTACAATTTGCATTGGAAACAGCCCTCATTTGAACCTTCTCGAGTACATAAGGAATGAAACTAGGGAAGATGATCCAGGATGACATTTAAGAGAACTCCACAATCATTATGTAAACTATGATTATTACACTACTACAGGGACCCAAGGCTGCAGAGAGAAAATGAGATACAAACCCTGTTTTGTCTACCTGGCTTTCTCTAGATTTGATGGGATGGTCACCAAAGTACAACATGCAGGAGGGGCTCTGTGATCTTTACTCTTTTATATGGAGAAAGTTGGATTTAACAAGGTAGACAGCGAAAAGACCATAGGCAAAATCATGACCTCACTTAAGTCAATGGCAAAACTCCCACAGACTTCAACAGCATGAGGATTTCCCCCACATACTTGGACAGCAATGTGTTTAGGAAGTCAAAATTGACCATATCCCTTCTATTGTGAAATAAAATAGTATCACTCTTGGTTGCTGTAAGATTTTTTTTTAATATATTGAATGCTTTTCTTTGCAATAGGACACAACGGGAATATAAAACCAAGACTGGATTTATCATAATGTATAAGAAATCCTTTGTCATAAAAGGATCTCGACATCAATTTCAGCCCCACACATTCAAAATGACCTTTCAGCTCTAGCATTTCCTTCAATATTTAAGTGGCTCAATAGTATGAGACTAAGATAAAATTTTACCCCAAAATTACCCTTATGAATTTCACAGCAAAGAGAAAACTACTGCAGCACAGTGTGCTCTTAAATTTAAAGAAGTGAAGGGAATCCTCTTTACTCAAGAATACCACATCTATGAAATGTCAGATTCTTTGCACTAATGTCTATAATTTATTATAATAGTGCCTGCTAGTTTTTCCATTATAGTCTTGCCAGTTTCAAACAGGCCTTCTTGTGTCTGAAATTCTGCAGCATCTGGCTCCAGGCTGACTTATACACCATCTCTCTCGACAGCATTCCTTCAACAGAATTCTGCCTCCTTTTTGTCCCATTGCAGTCTCATCCAAGCACCTTTCCCGCTACAGCTTCCATCAGAAGATTGATCCACATGATCTCTCTCAAGCCAGTGAACTCTCTAGCTATCTTTAAATGCCCTAGTTGAAAAGGTGTTCTTTGCCCACACAAATTATGGGTTTCTCCTGCCCTGCTGGAGAGCATTGCAGGTGAGTGTGGCTTGAGAGCAAGGCAAATGGGCTTAGGGAAGAACAGAAATTCAAACTATCTAGCTGTCTGTTGGAGGGGTGGAGCGGACGGTCACTAGCTCTAGGGTGCAGGCACTGCTGTAGGGTTAGATTTTTGGTGGTGTAGCCCCGCCTCATTCCTAGATACCCCTGATGCTACATGCTTGTTCTCTGACACTCTTGGCTTTTGTTTAACTTTGTAGTAACATCACTAGGCTTCATAAACATTTTGAGAAGCGGTTCAACTCTTAGCACAGAGAGATCAAGGAAGAAGCTGCAGGGGACAGAGGAGAGGGACCCTTCCTTGTGCCTCTGATCCAGCTGTGAAGAAAAGAAGGTAGAGACAACATAGGGGGCAAAGTAGGTGCAACTCTTCTGCCAGATGCAGCCAGGGCCAGATTCAACACCTTGGGGTTCCTCTCCATCCAACACAGAATTGGCTCAAGTCCCCACCCAATAACTTGGGAAATTTACACACTGCCTCTGAGAGGCAATTCTTCCCCACTCCCAAGTATGGAGTCTGAGTGTAGAAAAGAAACCTTTAATAAAAAGGGAGAGAAGTGACTTGGCATTAATTTGGGGAAACTACCACAAACAGAGTTCATAACCAAAAGTCATGAGTAAAAGTTCCACGCCAAGTAGGTTGGGCAATGTCCTTTGCCTCTCAGGTTCTTAAGTCCAGCAATGTAAATGTCCCCTTCACATGTCTAACCCTTCTCTGCACCCCACTCGCAGCGACTGCTCTTGGTTAGAGCAGACCCAGAGGTGAATCTGCAGAGTTCACCCGCCATCCTGAGTTGGGGGAGGTACAGAGGCATCTTACTCACTCCACTGATCAGTTGCCATCCGCCTGCTCGCTGCTTTCTGCCGCCGCCCTGCTGGCCTCATTACGTTTCTTCACTGCCACCCTGCTGGCTGCTTATTGTGCTGCCACCACTCGTCACGTGTCTCTGTCGGCCGGCCGCTCGCTGCTCCTGTGTGTGGTGGATTTGGCTTTAGGCAAGAACTCCAGTGATTTCTGCTCTTGGCCCAAAGCACAGTCCAGCCACAAGAAATTTCTGCATTCACTGGAGTCAATGTAAAATAATAAGAGACTCCTTAGGGAGCCTATTTTAGCTCTATCGTTGAGACAGTGGGGAGAAACAGGTTGAACCAGTCTTACAGCTAAAATGCCTGTCCGCTATGTAGCCTGCCAACAGAGTCCTGCCCTCTTCTCACAGAACGCTGGCAACAGAGTCCTTGTCCATTCAAGGTCCTCTAAACTGACATTGTCTCTCCTTTTGAAATGGGTTCAACACAGTTTGTCTTTTCTGTGTTCCCACAGTAATTGCAAGCCTTGGTGATCATATTCCACAATTCCTGCGTTTAGTATTAACATAGTTTGTGACTCCACAACAACCAAATTGATTACAATGATAAAACATCATTATATCATCTAAATCGCTCACAAATCTAAGCCAACAGGAGCAAACTGTCCTTACATGTGCACGCCCAGCACCTGATTCTTTAAACTGAGTGTTTCCCTTTTTTTGGGCCATGTTAAGCACAGTCCTTTTGTATCCCCATAATAATTACAAACATTGCAATTAGTATTAACACAATTTGTGACCCAACACCAGCCAAGTTGATTACAATGAGCAAAACAGCATTCCATCAGCTGAATATTTAACAAACCTAAGGAAAGCAGGAACAAACTGTATTTACATAGACAGAGCCAGGGGCTCTCCCCAATTCCAACTAGCTGTAAGGGACATGATCCCCCAGATCCTGCTTACATAGGGTTGCACAGGCCTGTAGAAATGAAGGGGAAGATGGAGGAGGAGGGAAAGTTGCCATAATCCGGATCCTCTTTGCCCTGCACAGTGGCAGTGTAGCAAAGAAAGGGCAGTGGTTCTTGAGTAACCTCCTTTCTCCATCTGCCTGTTTCCTTCCACAGCAGCTCCAATGCACCCTGCTGTGCAAGTAACACACAGAATACAACAGCTTCCCAGCCCCAAAGAGAGATGGTGCAGGAGACAAATGTCAGAGGCAGCAGAAGAGGGGAAGCAACAATTCCCTTTGCAATACTTCCCATATCTCCTCCGTGTTTCTCCATTTTTCCTTTCCTCAGTCCCTGCTCCTTTGTTTTCTTCCCTGCCTCTCTCCAAAACCTTCACACACTTTGCTCCTTTCCCCTGACTCTCCCCTCATGACAGAGGCTGGAAGTCCAGAGGTCTCTTTTGATGCATCCTATCATTGGGTGATTGCTATCTGTGTGTCTGTCTCGGTGCTTCTAACTGGGCTTTTCAGGTAGGATTAACATGAGCACACAGCAGTGGCTTAGGGGAGGCTCCTGCAGAAGTCAGTGAGAGTTTCTGCCATTGGAATTCAATGGATGCACCTAACACCCTGCCTCTCTACACATTGCATACCTGCTCGTGGATGCTCAATTCCCTAAAGTAGTACCCCCCAGGCTAGCTAGCTCATCTGAAGGGTGTGGTTATGTGAAACATGGGCTGCCCCCACACTGTGCAGTGTGGATACGGTGAAGGGGATGGGTACCAGGACACAAGTCTGAGTAGTCCTCCAGTCCCATTCCCACAGTTTCCTGCATCTGGCTCCCCGTATGGACTAGGAGTAATTTGTGGCAGTCTTCAAAGCTCATTGTAACTGAAAGTGTTTGCAGATCGGCAAGCAGCCAGCAGGACATGGGAAGACCCTAGAATTTTATATGGAAATGGCAAGAGGGTAGCCGGCAGCATGATTTTATTTGGAACAGCAAGAATATCCACCTATATGCTCATATTTCCAGAAAGCTGGGAAGGTGGGCATTGGCCAGCCAGATGCTTCATTCTCTCCCAGCACTGAGCAGCAAACACAGTACTACAGTAAAGTCCAGGTCTGAATCAGTAGCCATAGAAGGTGCCCACAAGGGGCTCTTATTACTCTGAACTGGACCAGATGTTCTTGCAGGCCCTTGTACACATCATATAAGATCAATAATAGCACAACTGTCTGTTCCATGATTTTTGCAGGGACTCCCCATTCCATTACTGGAAATACTTCACATACAACAGGTAACTAAAGGACAATATTCAATGTAACTCAATGCGGTCAATCCATGAGTAGTTTCCATACACTGCAGTGTGAGGAAATCTAAACAAATCAAGCTGTGCCACGTGAAAGTAGTTCTCACGTACTTTAGAAATCAGTGGAGATAAAGGATGAAGACAAACATTTTTAATGAACTTCACTTTTGTAAAGGGATTCCCTGCCCCACAGAGCAGCTCCAGCCCCAAGTGCCCTTGTGCAGCGTGCCACAGTGTGGCAGGAATGCAGGCATCCTCTCCCCTTTCAGAGGTTTCAATAACACCAAGCTGATCTTCTAAACCATCCAACATGGTTGATTATCAAAATGTGGATCAAATTATCCCCCTCCCCACCAAAAAAATCTGATACGTAATCCATTTCTCACCTCAGTGCAAGCAGTCATTAAAACTCCTCCCTTGACACCCCACGTATCACTGTTAGCCATCTCCCACCCTTGTGCCAGGACAGCCACCCCCACTCTTCTGACTGGAGTGCAACCCCTCTCACGTCCCAGAGCCTTCCTCACATCCCAGGCCTTCGCATGGGCTCCTCCATCATGCTCCTGCTTTCAGCCTTCTCCACCTGTTGGCTTCTGCTTAGCACCAGCAAGTTTCTATGTGCTACTGCTCCTGTCTTCAGCCCTCTCCAGTCCTGGGCCTCTGCAAAACCCCCTTGCTGCTCTCCTGTCTAATCTCTTCCCAGGAACCACCTTTTGCTCCCTCCTAGGATGCCTCTAATCTCCCGTCTCTGGCAGTTCTCACCTGCCCTTCCTGACTGAAGGAGTCTGATCTGACCTCAGCAAGGGCCTCCCCTCCCCTCACTTGACCTCTCCCTGATCCTAGATGACTCTCCGGTACTGCCTGATCATCTCAACTGGCCAGACAGGAGCACCTACTCAGGCACAGGGGAGACTACTTCCAGGGGGCAGACACACTATCCTTTCCCCTTCCTCTGGCAGATAATGGTGATGCCATAACAGAAAAAGATATTTGTGCCTTTGTCATAAAGCAGCTGGTCTGGGCATTCTGGCTTTTTATAGTCACTCCCTCACCCGCTCAATAACCAAAGGCATTTTAGGAGTTGTGCCTGTTCTCCTGTGTGTGCCTCTGTTTCAAGTCCAAGTCTCTAGGGATTCTTTTCAAAATATACCCCAAACATTCTAATAGCTGCAGTTGTTTGGTATCAAACAGAGAGGAGGAGACATTTTACAGATGTTTCCTATATTTTGATAAACCGGTTGAGAGAGGGATGGCCTTGACTTCTCAATCAAAGGAACAATGTGACATCATGATTTCTTTATAACTTCAGGCAGGTGACAAGCAGAGTGAAAATCCAAACAGTCCCACAATGACTGCAACAGTCCCCAGCATCAAGCCCACCCCCAAACATGTAGCCATTACAGGAAGCCTGTTAAAATGGGTTTTGTACAGGTGTAATGGTCACAAAGTACAGACAACGGAAATGTCAGCAAGTGCAAATTTGATTAAACCAAAGAGCAAGCAGCACGTGTGGCCCCTCCCAATGTTGGTGTGTGTATCTCTCAAACGTAAAAGCAGATTTACAAAGACCACAAGGTAGCCCCCAGCAGTAGCGAAACGCAGATAGCCGCTTTCTCCCTGCACTGCTAAGCATCCCTTACTTACCCTTTTCCACCTGGGCCCAGGAGGAAATACTCACCTCATCTGCACATCATCTGTGAGGGTAAACAACAATCCTTTGCATAGCACTGAGCACACTGGCCTCCATGGATTTGAAGGCAACACCTCTGAGATGTTCCACCACCATCCTGCAAATGGTGCTCTTCAAATTGAATTCCTTTTTTTCCAGGGCCCCTGACTTCAGAGTGTAATTGCTGGAGCCATGACCACAGCAGGTATGCAGGGTTCCCCTCCCCCCCAACACTTCCCCAACCCCTCCCCCCCTCCAAAACAGGTAGCACAGATACACCATCCATAATATCATTGGCTGGAAATAAGGTCCACGTTCCACCCTTCAAATGCAATCCTGATCTCCTCAGCACTCTGGCATCATCCAGATTTTGGTAAGCTCAGAGAGCTGATAGGTAAGGTCCCATGGGAATCAAGACTGAGGGGGGAAAAACAACTGAGGAGAGTTGGCAGTTTTTCAAAGGGACATTGTTAAGGGCCCAAAAGCAAGCTATTCCGCTGCGTCGGAAAGATAGAAAATATGGCAAAAAACCGCGTTGGCTTAACCACGAGATCTTGCATGATCTAAAAATAAAAAAGGAGTCATATAAAAATGGAAAGTAGGACAAATTACAAAGAATGAATATAGGCAAACAACATAGGAATGCAGGGGCAAGATTAGAAAGGCAAAGGCACAAAATGAGCTCAAACTAGCTACGGGAATAAAGGGAAACAAGAAGACTTTTTATAAATACATTAGAAGCAAAAGGAAGACCAAGGACAGGGTAGGCCCACTGGTCAGTGAGGTGGGAGAAACAGTAATAGGAAACTTGGAAATGGCAGAGATGCTTAATGACTTCTTTGTTTCGGTCTTCACCGAGACGTCTGAAGGAATGCCTAACATAGTGAATGCTAGTGGGAAGGGGGGAGGTTTAGAAGATAAAATAAAAAAAGAACAAGTTAAAAATCACCTAGAAAAGTTAGATGCCTGCAAGTCACCAGGGCCTGATGAAATGCATCCTAGAATAATCAAGGAGCTGATAGAGGAGGTATCTGAGCCTCTAGCTATCATCTTTGGAAAATCATGGGAGACAGGAGAGATTCCAGAAGACTGGAAAAGGGCAAATATAGTGCCCATTTATTAAAAGGGAAATAAGAACAACCCAGGAAACTACAGACCAGTTAGTTTAACTTCTGTGCCAGGAAGATAATGGAGCAAGTAATTAAGGAAATCATCTGTAAACACTTGGAAGGTGGCAAGGTGATAGGGAACAGCCAGCATGGATTTGTAAAGAATAAATCATGTCAAACCAATCTGATAGCTTTCTTTGATAGGATAATGAGCCTTGTGGATAAGGGAGAAGCGGTGGATGTGGTATACCTAGACTTTAGTAAGGCGTTTGATATGGTCTCACATGATATTCTTATCAATAAACTAGGCAAATACAACTTAGATGGGGCTACTATAAGGTGGGTGCATAACGGGCTGGATAACAGTACTTAGAGAGTAGTTATTAATGGTTCACAATCCTGCTGGAAAGGTATAACAAGTGGGGTTCCGCAAGGGTCTGTTTTCGGACCGGCTCTGTTCAATATCTTCATCAACAATTTAGATATTGGCATAGAAAATATGCTTATTAAGTTTGCAGATGATACCAAGCTGGGAGGGGTTGCGACTAATCTGGAGGATAGGGTCATAATTCAAAATGATCTGGACAAATTGGAGAAATGGTCTGAGGTAAACAGGATGAAGTTTAATAAAGACAAATGTAAAGTGCTCCACTTAGGAAGAAACAATCAGTTTCACACATACAGACTGGGAAGCGACTGTCTAGGAAGGAGTACGGCAGAAAGGGATCTAGGGGTTATAGTGGACCACAAGCTGAATATGAGTCAGCAGTGTGATGCTGTTGCAAAAAAAAGCAAACGTGATTCTGGGATGCATTAACAGGTATGTTGTGAGCAAGACAAGAGAAGTCATTCTTCCACTCTACTCTGCGCTGGTTAGGCCTCAGTTGGAGTATTGTGTCCAGTTCTGGGCACCGCATTTCAAGAAAGATGTGGAGAAATTAGAGAGGGTCCAGAGAAGAGCAACAAGAATGATTAAAGGTCTAGAGAACATGACCTATGAAGGAAGGCTGAAAGAATTGGGTTTGTTTAGTTTAGAAAAGAGAAGACTGAGGGGGGACATGATAGCCGTTTTCAGGTATCTAAAAAGGGTGTCATAAGGAGGAGGGAGAAAACTTGTTCATCTTGGCCTCTGAGGATGGAACAAGAAGCAATGGGCTTAAACTGCAGCAAGGGAGGTTTAGGTTGGACATTAGGAAAAAGTTCCTAACTGTCAGGGTAGTTAAACACTGGAATAAATTGCCCAGGGAGGTTGTGGAATCCCCATCTCTGGAGATATTTAAGAGTAGGTTAGATAAATGTCAGGGATGGTCTAGACAGTATTTGGTCCTGCCATGGGGGCAGAGGACTGGACTCGATGACCTCTCGAGGTCCCTTCCAGTTCTAGTATTCTATGATTCTATCATGAACCTTTCCTGTATTTCACATACTAGCGTTTAAGAACCTGCCTCTGATTCACCAAGCCTTGAAGAATGAGCGAATAAACTGCCAAGGATGCTACATACACACTTGTTCCTTCTGTCAGGCAAACAGTGGACAGGGGAGTCCTATCAGTGGCCCATCACATTTTGGGACTCTTCAGCCAGCTATAATTTCAGGCATGTTTCTTATACATACCAAATATCCAGCTTCCACAGAGCAATACAAACTGGCTTCAATACCAAGAAGACTTCCCTGTATTGAGCATTCTGGCACCAGAGAGTTGGGGCAAACTCCCCACTTAGCTTTAGGAAGGTCTGTATCCTCATGCAGAAGTTCTGGAGTTCCTGGTGGTCGGCGTAGCTCTGGGATGATGATGCAAGTCCTCCACATCTTGCTAGTTCTCTTGCACGGGAAGTGACAGTAAACCAAAGGAGAATCCACGACACAATGCATCTATCCAGTCTGCCATGAAAGCACTATCCTTGTCCCTCCGAACCATACTTCCACAACTCAAATACTCCTCCCAAAATTGTCACCCAGAATCTGACCAGGTGACTTCCACTGCGTAAACATGTCACTTGCAAGGAACAGGTCTCCCACTGGATCCATGACTCCGTCCCAGTGGGGAAAGAGGTCTTCTACACAGGAAGGGCAGGAACATAGTGTCAGCAACACAAAAACTGGTTCCTAGAGTGTGTCCCAGGTTTCCTTGCATCACAACCCCTGAAAATGTATCACTAAACTCATATGCCTAGTGCTGCAGCCTAGACATAGGCATGCAGTGCAGTGGCGGCCCATCAATACAGGTGAACTAGGCAGTCGCCTAGGGTGCCAAGATAAACAGCTGTTGAGGGCTTTGGAGATGGGGGCGCCGATCGCCAGCAGCTCGTCTAGGGCCGCTCCTGATGTAGCGTTCTACTTGTGAACAGCAAAGTCCATGTGGACACTCAGGATGGGTTTGCCTGGCTTGCACTCACATGGGCTCAATCTAGGATCACATCCTCCAATAGGAGCAGAGTTACACCCACACTGAGCGATTATGAAAATCCACCCTTCACCTCTACACAAAATTTCATGTCTAAACTCTTAAATTACTTTTTGGGAGCTCAGTTGAAAGGTATAATATAAAAGGCTATTTCCAATACTTATATGTAGAATACCTAGAAAGACATCGCCTGGAATTACTGGTTTCCTCTTGTATCACACAATGCATGTGTTTATTTGTGTACTAAGTATACTTTTACATAGTCCACATACACAGACTGATCACCACCACAGTTTCTAGAAATCAAGCATTTACCAGTTTTCTTTGGAAAAAATCAAGCCTCATCTTCCAAATAAAGAGTATTGGCTGCTAAAAAAGTGGAACAAAAACTCTGTACATAAGTTGATCAAATGGGGCTGGGCAGGCAGAAAAAACAAATCAAAGCATTACTGTTATCATAGGTATTCAATTAAAATCAAAACATTCCCTGAAGACTAATCTTTCAGGAATGTTATTTTGTTCCATGTCAGAAATTAACACTTTAGAAGACTTATGGGGAAGTGAGATTAGCAGCCAGTGATAAAGCAATAAAGGCATTTAATGAGCATTACTGAATTCCCCTAAATCTACTATTTATCACTAGTGATTAGGGTGTTTTTTTTGTTTTGGGCCTGAACCAAAGTTCTCATTATCACCAGCAATTAGGGGAGAGCTAGGATTTAGTCATTTTCTCTTTCTACTAATGATCAGCAGAAGGGACATCTAGATATGAGTGGATCACCACCCAGAGAGACTTGCCTTCTCCACTTGGAATGCCAGGCTATTATAAGCAAATACAGCTCAGTTCCTGTGCTTTTATTTCTCATTCATAAACTCCTCTCTCAGGATGCAGGCGCATCTAGGGAAAAAAAATTAAAAATTCTCTCTTGCCACACAATAAGTCAAAATATCCATTTCCAACTCAGGAATGGAATAAAACTCTGGCGTGGTCGCTTGGGAATGGCAAAGAATACAAGTATAAGAGGGCATGTGGCAATGAAGAAGGCACCAAAGGCCCTGCTCCAGTCCCTGCTGTAGTCAATGGAGAGATTTCCTTTGGATCAAAGCTGAACACCACAAGCACTGCTGAGGTTAACAAAGCATGGCTGCAATTTACATTTAAACAGCCAAGGACCCTCCTCCCAAAAGCAGAGCCTTAGGCATTCTTACATGATTAGAGCAATATTTTAGGCAGAGCTGGAGCCAGGAGAGACCAGTGCTACTGGTGGATGCTGAACACAATTTTAAGCCATGTAGTTGGAAGAGCGAGGCTTAAAAATGCCACTGCCTATGCCTTGGCACCCCACCACGTGGTTGAGGGATGCAGAATCACATGCCTGGCTTTGGAACTTTGGTCAGTCATAGAAATGTTCTTCATACAAGTCTTTCTGTATATTTATAGAGGACTTGACGTCTCGGTCCTTCCTTTTTTCACCGTTTACTGAGTCTAACGCCCAGATCTCCCATGCTACAAGGGGCATCACACTTCTCATTTATTAAAATCCAAGTTTGCCTGTAAACATGATTTTTGCCTCCAAAGCCATTGATCAGATGCACCAAAGGAACCAAAAAGGGAGTAGGAATCCGTTCAGAAGAAGTTCCCTCTCTAGAAAAGGAGGCACCCTTTATATTGCGAAAATGAGGAAAAAAATAAATACAGAGGCTTTTCTCTTACTAGAAGAAGAGTGACTGAAGTCTACATACATCCCCTTCACCTCAGCCATCTTCCTGAGTGGGCTGCTCATAACACTAGATTGACACAAGGACATCTTTTTTATTCTTTTTGAAAAGTGGGCAAGTGTGTCCAGAGAGCGCCTGTATACCAAGGGTTTCTCATTTGTATGAGCGCCTACATCTTATCCTTTTAAGGCATGCACTTTTCTTACTCAACAAACCAACCTGTTTACTTCTTTAATGTTTTGACCACTTCATGTGTTTGAGGAACTGCCACCTTGAGATAATGACCACCTAGGTGGTCATTAAAACCCCTTGTGTTCTGCCAACCTAAACTTGTCAAACACTCTCCATTGGACTGAATATTCCACTTTGTTTCCTGTCCTAAATGTTTGTCTAGCAGTACTGTGTGGTGTCAAATGTTTCACTCCAGACAGAGAAGTTATTCCTATATAGGTAGCCTACGAAGCATTCAAATCCTTCAGGATAAAGGCACTGTATAACTGTTGCCCTCAGATTTTTGAGGGTCACCCCCCTTACCTGGTCTGTGCCCCCCCCAACCTGTCCTGGAGCTGGGGCCAGGAGCTGGGCCTTGCCTTGGGGAGGGGAAGCAGCCAGGAGTAAGGAGTAAGCCGTGGCTGCAGCTGCAGAATCACACTGAGTTTGGGGATGGAGCAAGGAGGCAGGCTGCAGCTAGGGATGGGGCCAGAACAGAGCACAACTGGAGATTGGGTGGAGGTGGTTGGTTCCTTCCTCACCTCCTGTAGCAGCAGCAGCAGCAATTTGGGGACCTCTGCTGCATGTGATTATTATTGTATTAAGTCTCCTTCCTTGAATGGAGTCTACCTTGAAGGACTTTTGATCTATAAAATACCTTATGCATCTAGCATTCTTGCAGGCATTCATTTTGGGTAAAGTTCCGAGGGTTAGTACAAGGCCTATTTTGAGGACTTGAACAGTGCAGCCTTGCATGGGGTGAATTTCACCCTTGAAGAAAGAAGTCATGGGAGAAAAAAAATCTTTTCCTAATATAGATTGCCAGCCTCTTGTCCCACCATCTCTGATCTCAAATCATCCTTCCCATGCTTTTGGATTTAAAAATTAGAGGACTGGAGGCCCAAGTATCAACCTTACGTTCTATCAGAGAGGATGAAGACTTCCTCGACAGAAGGCAGTGTTTAATCCTGCAGGCACAGCAGGCTGAAGAGCCAGTCAGGGCAGTACAGGACAAGGAAGAAAACTGGCAGCATGTAACCTCTAGAACCGTGGTCACCAACCCGTCGATCGCGATCGACTGGTCGATCGCGAGGCCTCGACCAGTCGATCGCGAGGCGTTCGGGCAACCCCGCCCCCGAGAAGCCCCACTACCTACCTCTAGTGTAGTGCCGGCTTCCTGCGGGGTAGGCGGAAGTCCTGGGTGAAGCTGCGTCACTTCTGGGGGCTCCGGAAGTGCGCAGGCTGCTCCCCTCCCACAGCTCTGTCACGTGCTGGGGGAAGGGGCGTCGGCTCCAGAAGAGGAGTACAGCAGCTTCCCTGGGAGGGTGAGTTGAGCGCAGGGATTGGCCCCGGGGTTTGGCCCTGCCGTGGGAGAGGCAGCTTGGCCCTGGGGCAGGCACCCGCAGGGGTTGGCCGCGCTGCGGGAGGGGGTTGGCCAGGCTGGGCAGGGCCCGGGCCGGGCTGGGCTGGGCTGCGCTGTGGGAGGGGGGTTTGGCCCTGGGGCAGGCGCCCGTGAGGGTTGGCCCCGCTGCGGGGGGGTTGGCCGGGCCGGGCCGGGCCACGCCGTGGGAGGGGGGTTTGGCCCTGGGGTAGGCGCCCGCGGGGGTTTGGCCCCACCGCAGGAGGGGGGGGGTTGGCCCCGGGGCAGGCACTCGCGGGGTTTCCCTGCGCCGTGGAGTGGGGAGTCGGGCCCAGAGGAGGCACATGCTGGCTTCCCTCTGGCGGCAGGGGGTGGGGGGGGGAGTGCTTAACACTATCTATTAGGTTTAGGCACATTCTTCTGATGGGCAGGATCCCCTGGGATGCTTACATGAAGGGGAAAGGAGTCCAGGAGAACTGGCAGTATTTTGAAAAAGCCTTATTAAAGGCACAGGAAGAAACCATGTTCTCTTTATGAAACTAAACATTCAGGTTTCCATGTTTAAAAATAAAGATAATTAAGGAAACTAAAGCCAGATTTGAGTGAAGAAGAAACATTCCCTATCGGGAGATAACTATCCACTAACTGTAGTTTCTTGTGGACATGTGCGAGCACACTCACACTCCATCCCGTGACACCTCTTGTATTGGACACTTTTGTAGCTACAATACTGGACTAGACTAGAGGGTTCCATTGGCTGATTTGGCAATGCCTACGTTCCAAGGAAATCATATGACAAATATTAACACAGTACAGTTAGGTACTTAAAACTCAGGACATATGAAAATTAAACTGGGAACCACAGATCAGCCCCTTGTGTGTGTATATATTACAGTACTCTTGATTCCATTCCATTTGGTGGGAAAAAACTGTATGCTATCATATTATTTGAAACAGTATGACACACCATGCAATTAACACTGAATTGTATGCTTGTACAAGGGGAAGAGCTAAAGAGCTGTGGTCCAATGCCTCCTCCCTCCCTCAGAGCCAGGCATCCCCATGCCCCCCTAATCTAATGCCTCACTCCTCCCCACAGATCCGGGCACCCCCAACCTTCCCCCTTCCCCAGAGCCAGGCACTCCCAGCCCCCAAACTAATGCCTCCCTGCTCCCCCAGAGCCAGGCACCCCTCAGGCACCCCCAAACTAATGCCTCCCCCAGAGCCAGGCACTCCAGCCCCCCCAAACCTAATGCCTGGGTCCCGGAGCTGCCGTCACAGCATCGCTGCCACACACTTCTTCCTCAGGTGTTGGGGTGGCGTGAGTACAGCGGCCAGCTGTGAGCAGGTGCTTGACCCCTGTGCAGAGCGGCCCGGCCGGCCATGAGCATGTGCTGGGCGCCGTGCGCAGAGCAGCCCAGCTGGCTGTGAGCAGTCGCTGCGGCGCAGTGCGCAGAGTGGCCGGCCGGCTGTGATCCGCACTCAGCCATGTGATCCGAGCGGCCAGCGGGCCTCACTTTATTCTTTTATAAAATGTAGTGGTGGGCTGCAAAAAACTTCGATCAGGCCGCATGCGGCCCTCCAGACGCCTGTTTGACATGCCTGATCTACAACCACAACCACCGCGCAGGCACGAATGGCATCATTGCCCTGTGGGAGCTTGAAGGCCTCTCTACACATTTTGTAACAAAGTCTTTCTTCCGCCCACTACAGGAATGGGCTGTGCAGAGAGCCATGCAGCAATATGAACCTGATGCTCCTCCTCTGCTTGCAGGCTCTTGTCTCCAGAAGGGCATCGTCCCACTCTTAGAACAGACACAGCAAGCAACCGTTCAATGAAAACTATTTCATTTGTGTAACAACTCTGCACTCAATGTCAAAAGCCAGTTACAGTATGTGCCACATTATTTAATAAACCCCAACCACTTAAAAGGAAGGGATTTAGCAAAAATGGACTCCTAGGGTAACTATATTCCTTGATTATGAAGCAATAATTATATCATGGCCCAACACTGAGCTATTTATACAAACGCAGGATGTGGTCAGTGTGGAGTTAGCAGGGAGAAGCATCAACTTAGTGCAACAACACTGTATTTTCCATCATTTTACCCTTCAATGGGGCAGCTCAAAATGACAGCAGGTGCTGTTCATAAATTGCAGAGTAGTGCACTACAGCACCTTTTTCTTGTCATTAAAACCACTGCAAAGCAATTTCTTATGCATAAAAATCATCAGAATATGAAGAGATGTTGTTGTGTTCTTTGACACCACTTCCATTATGAGATTTATTTTTCCTTTTGGGAAAGTGGTTTATGTATAGTCATTCATAAGACTGGTGTTTGCAAAATTGAGGTTCTAGCGTACATATATTTAGCGCATCCTGACTAGTTGAGAACATTCCACTTCTGTATTATTCAATTGCAGTCTTTAAAAGGACGTTATTATACCATTGTGTTGTTATTTCAGATTGCACTAAATGGGTTCCATTTGTTGCTTTTGTTTTTTAAAAGTTACAAAAATATGCACTTATGCAGCTGTTAATATGGAAATTTTACAGTAGCACCATACAAAAATTATCCCCATATTTGTACATGGGGTATGCTCTCATACAAAAATTGTTTAAAACCAGCTAAGCTTGTTCAAGGGAGTTAGTCGCTCCTGTAAAGGCCTCAAGGTACAGTAAATAAGCTGTTTTCAATCTGCGTGTTTGTATACCTAACTCAATGGAGTTCTGGTTTGCGACTGGGGCTCTTAAATAATCTATATAACAAGATTCCAGGACTGACACCTGTCCACGTCTCACTCTGAAATCTAGAATGTCAGAGCCAGTGTGAAGCAATGAGAAATACCTACAAGTATGGTTGAGAACGCTTCTTCTTCAGAATATCACCAGGCGGAATCAGAATGAGGTTTTGCAGCCTGCTACCATTCTATTTTTAAATGTGCAGACACTGTGACTTTACCAATTACATCCATGCAATGTACAGGTACATTGAAGCATACATCCATATCAGGACAAGTGATATGGGAGGTAGCCACCGCCTTTACTCTTTTGCTAATTTGTATGAAACAATTTTCATTGGCTGCATGAGGGAGGCTGCACAGACTGTGGATTTCTTGGTCCAGTACCCAAACCCTTAGCCACAAATCAGCACAACACCACAGCAACCATGTCAAGCACACACTCCTCATTTGCCAACGCAACTGGGACTGAAGAAAACCTCAAACATCACTCTGAAGCCCAGAAGGTCTGTTGAATCAGGGTGAAGCGATGGAAACTGCTGTAAACGTGGTTGAGAGCTCTTCGTTTAGATCGGCAGCAAGTTGAAATCATCCCTGGGATTAGTGGCCTGTTACAGTCCAATTTTTTCCTCACAATTTGACTTCTCTTTGATAAGCACACATGACTTTGCAAGTTAGCCCAGGCACGACTATTTCAGTTACTAGTACAAATAATAAATAAATGATACTACTAAGGCAGGGCTACTCAACTTTGGAAGCCCTGGGGGCATGCTGAGGGCCACAACTTAAGTGCGGTTGCATATACATGCAAATATGTATAAATAGCTTCTTTCACACTGACGGTCATGAATACAAACATTAAGGCAAGACTACATAACTCGCAGGTCCCATTTAAGTCAGTTCTGCTGATATTAATAAAATGCAATATTACCTGATTTCTACCCATATGACAGCCCTTTGAATGAGCAATGACAGTCCAGGAATTGAACTACTAAAACGCATATCAACAGAAGACCATTATATTGACTCGCCGTTGTGAAGTGTGATCCCAGTGGAGACATGTTCAAAGGACCCCTCCCGCGGGCCATGTGTTGACCCCAGCATAAACCCAAACTGTACCGCGTGCCGCATATTGAGTAGCCCCGTACTAAGGGAATAGGCTTTGGATCTCATTTATACACAACATACAACGGCACCCAATCAAAAGATTCACAAGCCTAATTGCACCTACTCCATCAAATGAAAAAGCCAAATGAGCAGCTTTAAGTATTGCCATGAAATCTAATATAAAAACTGATTCAAATATTGGACTATACTAATTATTAGTACCTATCTTATAGCACTTCTTGTCTGCAGAGCTCATTGCAGAGCTGGGCACCATTAGCCACATGTTACAGTTTGCTGAAGTGATTTTCACCGAGATGCCACCCAATAAGCCAATCCTGAGCCGTCAGCTCAGCGGCGTTCTAATCAAGTGCTCTGCTCACTGGTGCCAGTCTGCCTCCTGACTGCCTGATCATACAGCCACTAAATCTTTCCATTAAGTTCCATGGGGAGGAGGACTCAGCATTCAGTTCTGCATTGGAAAGAGAGAGAGAGAGAGAAAAAATACGAATTTCTTTACTGACAGGCAATATTCCTTAGGAATAAACTATTTGCAGGCCCCTGTTTCTAGTATCTGAAATGCTAATGTTTTCCAGGACAATGTAACTGATGCATAGCTTCACTCTAGCTCTTTTGTGATCGTTTACATTAAAATTGAACATTTAGTACAGTTATTGTCAAAATGCGTGTGATCTTTGTGCCAATCTACACTTCCATGATTTTAAATTAAACTTCCTAAAATTAATGTCCTAGTTTTATTAGGAAAATATTTACCAATCTCTTGAGACATTGGCTTATTGCTTTATGCTGACATCATATTTCATTCTTGCATTAACAGAGAAAAGTAATTAAATGTCAGGTCAAGTAGAAAATTTCTAACCACTCTCCAATTCAAAATATGCATTTAATCAGATCGGGCTGATTAAAAAAATATGGCGGGGACACATTCTGGCCTCAGCTACATATGCTGCCTGCCTGCAAGGGTGCCTGTGTGATAACTGTACTTATCCATTGGGATTGGGACTGTGACCATCAAATACAGCCGCCATTTCTATACAAATAATCAATCCCTATCAAATGCTGGGAGCATGTAATAACTTTAAGACACAAATAAAACACAATAGCAATTTATCCCTCTGCTGAACAGAAACTATTCAGAACTTCAAAAGGTGAAAAATACCACCCAGGGGGTCACAAGTAGAGCAGATCACAAAGCACTGATGTCACGTGCTTGTGGCAAGACGTGCTACTTAATCAGACTATAATTTACAGCAGCAATGGGCAGCCTAGGTTAGGGAGTGGGCCGCCTGAGAGATGCCCCCCCACCCACATCTCAATGGGTTGATTCTTGTAACCAAGACTGTATCCCACCATAGGGTAATTTTGGCAGGCTGTGTGGCGTCTTGGCGGCGCGTGAGAGAGAGAGAGAATGTGAAGAGGAAACCTCAGTGTGGGATACACAAAGGAACTACATGGATTCCTCATGTCTTTCAGAAATGGAGGAGACTAGATGAACACATTCTGAGCCCCATTTCCAGAGCCCGAAGCATTCTCCCACTGTGCTGCAGGGTGTGGGCCGACCCCAGGTGCACGGGGAAGAAAGTCCATTGATCAGGGTGACCCTCTGTTCAGTGTTTTATATCTAGAACTCCGTGGGGGCAAGACAAGGTCATTTAGTGGAGGGCTGCCATTTTTGCAAAGTTACCAAAATGTTCTACGTTCCCAGGGCCGCATTATGACTTTCGTGGGCCCTAGGCACTTTTGCCTTCGTGGGTCCCTTCCTCCATAAAAAAAAAATATTAAAAATTATTTTTGATATAACTTTAAATACTTCAACTTTTTTTTTCTGTTTTAGGCAAAATTTAATAGATTTTCGTGGGCCCTAAAAGTTTCATTTTTTTCTGATGTGAGAAAAAAATTAAAACATTTTCTTCGACCCTAAAAGTTCATTTTTTTTCTTCTGATTTTAAAAGAAATTAAAACGTTTTCGTGGGCCCCTAAAAGTATCGTGGGCCCTAGGCACTGTGCCTACTGTGCCTAATGGATAAGTCAGCCCTGTACGTTCCTCGCAAAATGGGAAAGCTCAGTTCCCACTTCCAGGGAAGTCCTGGAGCCTTGGACCCCAGCAGCTTAGCAGGTGCTGCTCACAAAACCGTTGACACTGGCCAGAAACCCTGACAACCTTTGGGGCATTAGGTCAAAGGGACAACACCTGGTGCTGCTGGCAATGGCTGCTGCAGATTCTCTCCCACCTGGAAGATACTGGGCAAAAGAAGCTTTAATGGGGGACTGTGGCGACTCAGTTGTGGCACATGGCCAGAAAGGGTTAAGGATCCTGAGGCAGATAATGTTTGTGGTTGTCTGTGTTCGTATATTGTTAGAGGTTAACAATTTAACTTAATGGTTCCTGCCTATACCCCATTCATCTCTCTGAAGTATATAACAAATCATCTGTGAATGATGGGCAATTGTCTTGTGTTAATCCAGACCCGCTGCTGACAGCTTCCGGAGCACAGCATGGTCCATAGTGCCAGGAGAGGCAGGAAGCCTGCCTTAACCCCCACTGCGCCATTGACCAGGACCTGCTGGAGGTAAGCCCATACACAAACCACGAGTGCCAATGCTGAGGCCCCCCCAACCCATAGCTCCCTCCTGCAACTTTAGACCCCTCATTCCTGGGCCCCAGATCCTGCACTCTAGTCAAAAGATAATTATGTTGGGTCACAAACACCAACAATTTTTTCAACTGGGTCATGAGAAAAAAAAATTGAAAAACCACTGCTATATCCCTTTAATGATTCCTAATTTTTTTTTTTACACTGCTGCTGCATATTGAGTAGATGTTTTCAGAGTCACCCACAATAATTCCAAGATCTTTTAAGTGGAAACAGCTAATTTAATCCCCATCATGCTGTATTAATAGTTGGGATTCCCCCACTCCCACCCCATATGCATTACTTTGCATTTATCAGCATTAAAATTCTTCTGCCATTTTGTTGTCCCATCTCCTAGTTTGTGATTGGTAAAACTAGCTTATGTGATGAATAAGATTTTCAGTGAGCCTGATCATATTTGACTTGGGCATCTAGGTGGAGGCCTAAGGTGAGGTTGCGTTAATTGTGCTACTGGCATCTAGGTAGTCAGTACCATATCAGAGGTTTTCCAAGCCAGCACAAGACAGCCTAAGTACTGGAATATCCACCAGCTTTGTGTGGTCCATTCTTTGCAGTTCACTCTAATTGAGCAACCTCAGTTGGCTCCTCTGGGAGCCCAGTCATACCACCATAGCATTTGTTACTGGAACTGGAAAATTGGCTCTGCTTCAGCCTTTGCACTTTCTGAACCTATCTAAGTATTGCTCCTTTACGCAATGCTGTGAGCTGGAAGTCATACTGCTAATGAAACTGCTGGGTATATTTTGTTTAAAATATAGTTTCTCTGGGATTTAAAAAATAAAAATCTAACCCAGAATTTGCTCGCTGTTTTTCAAATAACTTTTTTTTGTTACTTTACATGGAGATCGACTCACTGTAGGTTTCATCTGAAGTAGGCTGTGCCCATGAAAGCTCATGATACCATCTACTTTTTATTAGTCGCTAAGGTGCTGCAGGACCATTTGTTGTTTTTTTAAGTGTTGTCACTGGAGGTGATAAGTCTTCATATAGTACTTGTTTCTCCGTGCTTAGATCTTCAGTGCTGACTGGATGAGAAAGGAGCTGGGAAGGAGGGTGCCTGGTCGTTAATGGGAGATGGGTAAAATGGAAGGGGCTGTTTATATTTGGTGTTACACTCTTTTTCTTCCTGAAACAGCTCTTTTAGGAAATTTTGTTTAATTTGCTGAAGCCAATTATCAGCTCTGCCTCCCCACCAGCCCTCCCACATGTCTTCCTGTGTGTGTGGGTGGGTGTGTGTGTGTGTGCACACAATTTATACATGTATGTGTACACACAGCATATCAAGCACACTTATAGTGCTTGATAAATAGTTCTCTGCTTTATTACAACTAGTTCATGATTCACAGTTTTTTAGGCTGTTTTATTTTAAAAATCAACTGGCACTTTGAGAAACTGAAACATTATTTTGAGACACAATTTTGCTGAAGCCTATAATTTTCTGTACTCTTCTCTCTGTGATGCTCTCTCAAACCACGGGGGATGTTTGTGTTAAAGCTGCATCTTTAAGATTTTATTTACTTCACCTCATGGAACCTTAACGTCGTCTGTGACATGAAGTGGAAAAAACTATGTCTAGCACCTAAGACTTTAACTTCAGCCAGGGAAGCACTAAGTGAGCTCTTAAAATGTAAGTACTGTATGTTCTTTTCAGACAAATGTCCAGAATAATAAATTGAAGAGGGAAGAGAGATGCAGATTATAGCTTGACAATTTCCTTCAAAGTTGTCTAGACAATTGCTGTTCTGAGACTGACCCTACATACACTTATGCACGCACTTAACTTTAATATACAATGTGTTTCAGGATTGGGGTTTAAACAGAAGAATGTACCTAAACCTAATAGATAGTGTTAAGCACTCCCAACTCCATTTTCCCTTAGACAATCGAAGTCACTCACCACCTACCAAGATCCAGCCCAACATTAATAGTTCCGTGTTAGTGTTATTTGAATGCTATTTGTGCCCTAAAATGACTATTAAGCATTTAATATGTTGAAGATGACAGAAGTAATCTGCACCTTGAGCCACTTACAGTTTACATCAGCAACTCTGGTGTAATTTAACCTAGTTTGAGAGCGCGAGTGAGAGAGATCACTATGAAAAATAATTACACACCATTCTTTTCCCTTTACATCAAACAGCAGCTAATCAGCATCCCAATGTCTAATGCAGTCAGCAGCCCTAGTTCTCAGTGGAAATGTTCATAACAACAAAGCCCAACTTAACTCATCTCATCTCTGTGGCTCTCTGGCATCTTACCAAGCAGCAGAGACTATGTGACTGATGCATTTTATTTGCCCATTAGGCAGTTGCAGCTTTTATGTAAGAGCTCACATTCTCTCAATAAAAATGAACAAACTTGCCAGACTGACAGAAATAATGCCCCTTTTTCTGGGGATTTCATTTAAGGCAAACATTAACAATGAGAACTTCTTGTAGAAGAAACTTAAGTTTTGAGGAGAGCAGTTTTTCTGGTTTTTTGCTAGACACATAATACTTCCCTTGGAGAACATGCAGCCTTTTTGACATACAATATTGATTTTGGAGGCCATAAAGCAATTTAAATTTTGGAGAATACACAGTAAATTAAAAAATGCCTTCCCCTTCAATTTCTTCCAGAGATTGTATATTTTTATGGCAAAATTATGGATTAACTATAAACATCTGCTTATTTGATATTGACATGATTATGATACCAATTACTGAATAGAATTACTATGAGAAGGACTTGTGACAAACTGCATTTTTCCCCACTAGGAAGTTTGAGACAGAAGCATGATCAGCCAATGGAGGGGGAGGGAGGGTGAAGGAAGAGAAGAAGGGAAGACAATGAGCAATTAGCACAAGACCTTGATTGCTGTTCCACAGTCTCCAAACAAACATTACTTAGGTTTCAAAATGAGGCGCCAGAAAAAAAGCTGCAAGTCATTGGCCCTGTTTTAATTTTAAGTGTTTCTCTACATTTTTATTTTCTTTAAACTCTATCATATGGGTATGTCTAAACTACATCCCCTTTTTGATAAAGAGATGTAAATTAGACATATCAAAATTGTAAACGAAGCTGGGATTTGAATTTCCTGTGCTTCATTTGCATAATGGCGGGCCACGGCTTTTTTTCAAAAAGCCACTTTTCAAAAAAAAGCCGCGGGCCACCATTATGCAAATGAAGCATGGGAAATTCAAATCCCAGCTTCATTTACAATTTCGATATGTCCAATTTACACCCCTTTATCGAAAAAGGGATGTAGTTTAGATATACCCATATTTTCATTGTCACAGAATGACGCACAGCCTCTGCAGCTCAGACTGGCGCAGAGGTTCTGGAAGTTTTCTGTTCCCCTTTGGCATCTGCTGCATTTGAGGTTTGAAGAAACTCCCAGAAGAGAAGTGAACTGCAACTGCAATCAGGATGGCCAAGCTTTGTCCACTTTGGAAACAAGCCATAGGCCACAAGAAGTGTCCGTTATTTCTTCTCCCAGCCCCCAAAAAACCACAAAGTGGGCACAAGCTCTCACAAAACAAGGGCAACAAAAGGTTTGCTGACTTCAATAAGATCAATCTGAGTTCCAGGTGTGTGTATATAACACCCACACCCCCACTGTATGCATTCTTATTGAAAAAAGACCACCACAACCTCACCATAGTGCAACTAGTTCAAACTTTTCAGAAACTGGCAGACCTCCTGAGACTTGGTACTCTGAATTGGTTAGGAAAGGTATCCAAGAGTTCAAATGCTTATTTGAAATCTATCCAGGCCACTTCAATCTGATTAACTGGGCCAGACATCTTGTATATCTCATAGGAAAGCCTGTTCATGCAACACTTCTACTTCTGGTCTCTGATGGAAATATGAAGAAAAATGAATGTAGCCCTTCTCGCTACATTCTGGTCACACACGGACCACAAACAAACATTCCATTTGAACTATTCAGGAAAGGGTCACGGAATGGCTCTAAAAACGGATGAAAGCGCAGAAGGCTGAGGGAGTTGCTTTAATGTAAACTGGTTCACTAGTTCCTGTGCATCATACTTAAGGTAAACCCACATACTGTGAACTACCGCTATAACAGACTGAACTTGAATGTCGGGAACAATGTAGCTGGCTTGCAAACCCTTACATCCAGAAGTGTTCAGAGAAGAGTCTGAATTTATTGCTTGAGCCTTTCATAAGCTTTGATTTTCAGTTGCCCATGTTTATTTCTGCTAGATTGAATTCAGCCTCATTCAGTGGCACCAGATGTTGCTCAGAGAGGGTTGGGGAAAATTCTGAAAAAAAGTTACTGTAAGAAATCAGAAAATTCTGCTGTGTGATTTCAGTGTTTGTTTGGGGGGAAATAGGAAAGGGTCTTTTTGACAAACCTTCGATGTATACACTTGGACTGAGGCGGAGATGGATGTAGGAGACAGATGTGTTGAGAGTCTCTCGGTTAGGCTAAAAGGGGTAAAAAACAAGGGTGATGTCATGTTAGGGGTCTACTACCGGCCACCTCCCCAGGTGGAAGAGGTAGACGAGGCTTTTTTTAAAACAACTAACAAAATCATCCAAAGCGCAGGATTTGGTGGTGATGGGGGACTTCAACTATCCAGACATATTTTGAGAAACTAACACAACGGGAGCACAGACTATCCAATAATTTCTTGGATGGCACTGAAGACAACTTTTTATTTTAGAAGGTTGGAAAAGCTACTGGGGAGAAGCTGTTCTAGATTTGATTTTAACAAATAGGGAGGAACTGGTTCAGAATTTGACAGCTTGGGTGAAAGTGATCATGAAATCATAGAGTTCATGATTCTAAGGAATGGTAGAAGGGAGAACAGCAAAACAGAGACAATGGATTTCAGGAAGGCAGATTTTGGGAAGCTCAGAGAGCTGGTAGGTAAGGTCTCATGGGAAGCAAGACTAAGGGGAAAAACAACTGAAGAGAGTTGGCAGTTTTTCAAAGGGACATTATTAAGGGCGCAAAAGCAAACTATTCCGCTGTGAAGGAAAGATAGAAAGTATGGCAAAACACCGCCTTGGCTTAACCAGGAGATCTTGCATGATCTAAAAATAAAAAAGGAGTAATATAAAAAGCGGAAACTAGGATAAATTACAAAGGATGAATATAAGCAAGCAATATAGGTATGCAGGGGTTAGATTAGAAAGGCAAAGGCACAAAATGAGCTCAGACTAGCTACAGACAAAGGGAAACAAGAAGACATTCTATAAATATATTAGACACAAGAGGAAGACCAAGGACAGGGGAGGCCCATTACTCACTGAAGAAGGAGAAACAGTAACAGGAAACTTGGAAATGGCAGAGATGCTTATTGACTTCATTGTTTTGGTCTTCACCCAGAAGTCTGATGAAGGAATGCCTAACATAGTAAATGCTAGTGGGAAGGGGGTAGGTTTAGGAGATAAAATTTTTAAAAAAAGAACAAAGTTAAAAATCACTTAGAAAAGTTAGATGTCTGCAAGTCACCAGGGCCTGATGAAATGCATCTTAGAATACTCAAGGAGTTGATAGAGGCGATATCTGAGCTATCATCTTTGAAAAATCATAGAAGACAGGAGAGATTCCAGAAGACTGGAAAAGGGCAAATATTGTGCCCATCTATAAAAAGAGAAATAAGAACAACCCAGGAAACTATGGACCAGTCAGTTTAACTTCTGTACCAGGAAAGATAATGGAGCAAGTAATTAAAGAATTCACCTGGAAGATAATAAGGTGATAGGTAACAGCCAGCATTGATTTGTAAAGAACAAATCATGTCAAACCAATCTGATAGCTTTCTTTTATAGGATAACGAGTCTTGTGGATAAAGGAGAAGCAGTGGACGTGGTATACCTAGACTTTAGTAAGGCATTTGATACGGTCTCGCATGATATTCTTATCAATAAACTAGGCAAATACAATTTAGATGGGGCTACTATAAGGTGGGTGCATAACTGGCTGGATAACCAATTCTCAGAGAGTAGTTATTAACGGTTCACAATTCTGCTGGAAAGGCATAACAAGTAGGGTTCCGCAGAGGTCTGTTTTGGGATGGGTTCTGTTCAATATCTTCATCAACGATTTAGATATTGGCAAAGAGAGGACGCTTATGAAGTTTGCAGATGATACCAAGCTGGGAGGGGTTGCAATTGCTTTGGAGGATAGGGTCATAATTCAAAATGATCTGGACAAACTGGAGAAATGGTCTGAGGTAAATAGGATGAAGTTTAATAAGGACAAATGCACAGTACTCCACTTAGGAAGGAACAATCCATTTCACACATACAGAATGGGAAGTGACTGTTTAGGAAGGAATACTGCAGAAAGGGATCTAGGGGTCATGGTGGACCAAAAACTAAATATGAGTCAACAGTATGACGCTGTTGCAAAAAAGCAAACATGATTCTGGGATGCATTAACAGGTGTGTTGTGAGCAAGACATAAGAAGTCATTCTTCCGCTCTACTCTGTGCTGATTAGGCCTCAGTTGGAGTATTGTGTCCAGTTCTGGGCACCACATTTCAAGCAAGATGTGGAGAAATTGGAGAAGGTCCAGAGAAGAGCAACAAGAATGATTAAAGGTCTAGAGAACATGACCTATGAAAGAATTGGGCTTGTTTAGTTTGGAAAGGAGAAGACTGAAGGCATATGATAGCGGTTTTCAGGTATCTAAAAGAGTGTTACAAGGAGGAGGGAGAAAAATTGTCCTATCCTCAGAGGCCAAGGAGAACAAGAAGCAATGGGCTTAAACTGCAGCAAGGAAGGTTTAGGTTGGACATTAGGAAAAACTTCCTAACTGTCAGGGTGGTTAAACACTGGAATAAGTTGCCTAGGGAGGTTGTGGAATCTCCATCTCTGGAGAGATTTAAGAGCAGTCTAGATAGATATCTATCAGGGATGGTCTAGACAGTACTGGGTCCTGCTGTGAGAGCAGGGGACTGGACATGATGACCTCTCAAGGTCCCTTCCAGTTCTAGTGTTCTATGATTCTATGACAAAAGGGACCCAACCTGGAACGGCTAGTAGCCGGATGCTCAGGGCACTCTCCTAAGAAACCACAGCCACATTTTGGAACAGGGACTTGAACATGGGTCATAAGAGGCTGTGCCCTGATTACCAGGCAAGTAGGGGCTGAATGCATCTCAGTCCCTCCTGTTGAGCTGTTCCACTTCGTATAATATTCCTTGGGACAGAGACTCACTCACACTCTACAACCCAGCTGTTATGGCATCAAGCTTTGTCTCCCACCTCTAAGGCAAGGGCTGGAACAACCGTATTACAGAGTGAGAGAGTCCCCCTCCTTCCCCCCGCCCATTCCCAAATACATACCTATATGGACTGGAACAGCTCCACACAGGAGAGAGATGTTCTCCTGGACTACCCAAGAGTCACCAGTTAGGCACTGTCCTGGAATGCTGGGGAGCTGCTTTCAAGTCCCTGCTCCAACTGGAGCACAGCAAGGACTTGAACCTGGCCCTTTCACATCCCAGCAGAGTGCTATCATCACAGGATTGTTGGTTACTGTGGGGAGTCTCCCTGTGACTTTATTTTTGGTGGAGAAACAAGAGATCTAGGGTTCATGCCCATGTATCCTGGGGGAAACATTTCAAAGCCTCCAAAACTTGTCATGGGCCACTGGTGACAGAACAAGCAGCAATGGTCTCAAGTTGCATTGGGAGAGGTCTAGGTTGGTTATTAGGAAAAACTATTTTACTAGGAGGGTGGTGAAGTATTGGAATGGGTTATCTAAGGAGGTGGTGGAATCTCCATCCCTAGAGGTTTAAGTCCCAGTTTGACAAAGCCCTGGCTGGAATGGTTTAGTTGGGGTTGGTCTCGACCTCCTGAGGTCTCTTCCAACCCTGTGATTCTATGAAAGCCACGTCCTGTCCAGCCCTACTTGCTCATAGCCATTGCAAAAGGGCATATGGTGATCAGAAAGGCACCAGTTTAACAAAGAGGCAAGCAGCCAAGTGACAAAATAACTGACTCCTTTGAATAAAATGAAGCGACTCATTGTGGGGCTTTACAAATTTCAAGCAGTTGTTTCCCTCTGAGTATGTCTATACTACAGAGTTTTTTTCAGAAAAACGGCCATTTTTCCGACAAAACTTGAGGCACGTCCACACTGCAATTGTGTTCTTCCACAAGAAAAATCAAAAGAACAGAGGGTTTTTTCCAGCATTGGTAATCCTCATTCTACAAGGAAGAAGCCTTTTTGTGAAAGAGCTCTTTCGGAAAAAGGCATTTGTGGATGGGGAAGAGGGAGTTCTTTTGAAAGAAGAGGAAAGAGGAAAAAGCACAGGTGCCCTAGTGGCCACTCCATCCATAGTAATCACAGCTTACATGCGAGAGAGCGTCCATTCAGTGTGGACGCTATCTTTTGAAAAAGCAGATTGCTTTTTCGATGCACTTTGGCAGTGTGGACGCGCTCTTTCGGAAGAAGTTTTCAGAAGATCTCTTCCGGAAAAGCTTCTTCCAAAAGGAGCCTACAGTCTTGACGTAGCCTCAGAGGGAAACATTGAAATACTCAAGTTAAAGCACAGAGATGAATGTCCTGAAGTTGTAGCCTCAGTTACATGGCAATACATACATTTTCAATCACAAGCATTGTCCAAATGTGTCCCTTCACAGTTTTAAATTGTTGTTTTCCAAATGTAGCAAATTAATACACAAGCTAAATCTTGATATTTTTGGCAGTTTTATTACAGCAGTTGTTCGTAATTGCTCAGAATACAAAATTTTCTTTCCAACATATCCTCCTACTTTCCAGTTGCTATGAGATCCCCAAGTAAGTGCCATATGACTCCTTACTTCCACTACGGCTAATCATTATTACGCACACAAGGCTAGGTTTGTTTGCTAGGCCAGCTTATTTCATTTGACCTAACCAATGCCAAGCTAAACACCATTTTACTCATACAAAGTTAAACTAGTGGCACCAAAGTAGAGGAAGAAAAAGTTTCACTTGGTTTTGCATTTTACAAGACATTTACATTTTCACAGAGGTTTTATGGTTTGCGGGGATTTAAAAACGGTTTCAAAAACAAGATTTGTCCAACTCAGCACAAACTGGAAACATCAAGCCACTGAAGCAAATTTGTACCTTGGTTTGGGGAAGGGAATTAAAAAAAAAAAAATCGAAGTCACACTGTGACTAAGAAATAGTCTGGGGAAGTTGAGTTCCATGTGCATTCCTCTGAATTCTTTTGGAGGCCCACTTGTGGAATTTCACTTTCCTGGACGATTTTTGTCCCTGTAAGTGTGCCCAGATACTTTATTATTCAGCACTGCCACTGCCACCTCAAACTGTCCAGCAGGATGACTGCAACTAGACCACACTGATTATTTGGCAAGAGGATAAAGTGCAAGTCATGCTGGGACTCACATGTGACCTTAATCATTCTAGGCATGAGAACAGTGTCTAAAATGAAAGGATTTCAAAGTTCTGTACACATTTCCTTCAAAAAAATTAATTTAAAATTATCTTTTGAAAATACTTTTCAACTAGGATAGCATAAAACAAATCTACAAACATTACCTTTTAATATTGACCCATTTAATAGCTTGAAAATGGCTTACATCTCGGTATTTTTACTTAAGGCACAAGTGAAGTAAAATTCCACTTTCCATTAAAGCAAGCACCTATGATGATCATTGCCATGTATTTACAAATACTGAAGGACTGCAAAACAGGATTTCCCTTTGTACCACTTCAGATAGAATGTAATCCATTTCATCCTACATTCAGAGATTTGTGTTTCTACTGAACCATTTCTGTAGCTGAAACTATATTTACTGAGCATGTCACATAATATTTAAAGAAAAGATGTAATGTTTATGTAATAATGCTGATTTTTACAATGGAATAACCGCACAATGTTCAAAAGTTAAAGTATATTAGAAATAGCAATGGGGAAATAGGAAAGAAAGATTCTTTTTAAAAACACTGTGGCTATGTCTACACTACATGCTTCTTGTGCAAGAAGCCTTTTGCACAAGAGTTTTTGTGCAAAAACGTCTTGCATAAGAGCACGTCCACACCACAAAGCACATCGCTTTTGTGCAAGAGAGCATCCATGCAGTGTGGATGCTCTTGTGCAAGAATGCTCTGATGGTGGCCATCAGAGCACCTGTGCTTTTTCCCATAGTCCACACTTGCCTTTTTGTGCAAGAACTCTTGCCCAAAAGGGAGCTGTGCCTTGTAAAAGGAGGTTTACCTATGGCGGAAAAATCCCTCTGTTCTGCCGTTTTACTCTTAATTTCCTTGTGCAAAAACACATTTGAGGTGTGGACGCTCCACGGGTTTTTCCCGCAAAAACCTTGCAGTGTAGACATAGCCTGAAAGTCAAAGCCCATGTGACAATTAGGGTTGCCAGATGGTTTCAACAAAAATACCGGACACACTTGACATTACATCACAATCTACATTACATCTTATTTAGAAAATACCGGACATTTATATTTTCTTCATTTGTTTCCCGAACAGAAAGCTCAAATATTGGACTGTCCGGTTCAAAACCGGATACCTGGCAACCCTAGTGACAATCCAGACACTGATAAAAGTAGGTTTTTCAAGTGAATGAGATGATCTTGGATATAGACTGAAATACTATTATGGCCCTGAATCAGCAATACATTTAAGTATGTGCTTATGGTACTCTTGGGGGAATTCTGTACCACTGCATAATGCATATTTTTGCAGAAATTAACCTTGTGCATACAGAATCTCTTTTCCCCTACAGAAATGAGCTGCAGTGCTGCTGACCACCACTAGGGACCACTGGACTCACTGAGCCCAGCCTGCATATTGAAGACACACTGCCAGGACCGAGAAGGAACCAGAGGGTTCCTGGCAGCTGTACTTCCCAGCACAGGGAGAGGAACAGGGCACAGGAAACTCCATGAAAGCCTAGGACCAAACATCAAGCTTTTTCCCTCTGGATCCCTGGCTTTGGGAGGTGGGGAGAGAGGGTGCGAGTGTACTGCCTGAGAGGACAC
The DNA here is from genome assembly GCA_019425775.1 of Rafetus swinhoei. NCBI lineage: Eukaryota > Metazoa > Chordata > Testudines > Trionychidae > Rafetus > Rafetus swinhoei. The sequence goes on along the minus strand of CM033435.1, from coordinate 14,658,018 downwards.
CATGGTGGGCTACAGGAGAAGGAGTTGTGGGTGTCTGTCTGCCCCTTTTTGGGTTCTGGGGAGAAGGAAGGAAGAGGCACAAATTGGAACTGGGATGTCATAGGGGTTTCTTTAGCTCTCTACTCCCGGGGGAAACTGCAGACACAAGATTCCTTGGATGCTCTGAGAGCTCCCTATGGAAGATTAACTCTAGCTAAGACAGGCCAGTGCAGGACCAATGGGGGCAGGCAGGGAACAGCACTGACCCGTAAGCCTGAACTCACATGACGGCGGAAAGTGGCATATTACTCCTCCTCCCCACAGCCAACAGTAGCAGCCATGATCTCTTTATACAGGCTCCCTCGCTCCAATATAGGAGGAGGCGGGGGTTGATTCCACTTCCATTGGGCAAAGCCAGATTACTAGGCTGTGTTTGTGAGGCAGGGGTTTGACCCTCTTTGCTAACTGTTCGCTGCTCAGAATCCCAGAAAGCCCAGAAAGAGGCAGACCTAGAACTATAAACCAATTATGTGAGACAAACCTGGAGGCAATCATCTTTTGCTGCTTTCTCGGGGCAAGACAACCCTAAAGCCAGCTTCATGGGGCCACAGGGAGGCTTCTTCCCAACAAAAGACATAATAAAATGACTGAGAGCCACTGTGCCGTCTCTTCCTTGTAACCAGCTCAGTGGGTATGACCTAGTACCTTGACAGTAATCCTGCATTGCTATATAATCCTTTCATATCTTCTGAACCAGGGCCCATTTTAAAAAGAGTGGTGAGCACTCACATCTCTAGCTGAAGTCAATAGTACTCAGCATCGGAAACCTATCAGGACTCTTGTTTTATTAGACAACGATTGAGCATCTATTTCCTAGTTATAGTGTGCTCTCAACAGCATTTCCAAGCACCCGTTACCCTGTAACCCCAAACAGCTTGCTATATTTTTCTCACTCCACAAGATTTTACATTTAAATATAAATGAATATGGCAGAGTTCTCCATTGCACCCTTTCCTCTGTGTTAAAATCCTCATCCTGTTTGACTAGTCAGAGAGGGGGCAGTCTCGGCCATCTGATGAAGCAGCGATTTAGACAGCCCTGTGTGTGTTTCTGCTCAAAAGGTTGAAGCCAGCAACCCAGAGAAGCTGCTCTTCTGCCATGTGAAAAAGTTAAATGCATAGCCACTTGGCTGTCATACAAATGACTTTTTAAACATAGCAGCTGAAGTGAATAAAAGACTGTGTGGGGAACACCAATGTGAGATTAAATTTTGACAAACCTGAAATACATGAAGGCATTCATTCAGACAGGAGATTTAAAAAGCCATTGAGGCTGAACTGAGTTAAGTTTGTAGCTTGGCCTCTCAGTAAGGAGTTACAACAATACAAGGGGTTATGACAGACTGGCAAGAATGAACTTGTTTTGTGTTTTTATAAAAGGGTTGCTACATACAACATTGAAAGATTAAGACTTGGAAGAATTTAACCAGAAAATACTGTTTTAACTAGCCAGTCAGACAGACATACACGATCCTTTAAATAAATGCTCACATAAATCTGTTAATGAGATATTAGTATTATGAGTCCCATCCCCCCACAAAGACAGGCTCAACCTGACTCATTTCTACTCCAGTGCTTTTTTAGTAGCCCAAATGTGTGTGCAGGATATGGGGGGGGGGGGGGTTGAAGAGTAAAAAAAGCATTTATGCAGTCAAGTTCCACTCAGAGCTTCTTGCTCAACATTGCTCATGCAGCAGCAGCAAAATAAGATTCCAACTTAAAAGTTATTATGTAGCACTCTGGGGGTAAAACTTTCCAAAGCACTCACCACTGGTGTAACTTTGGATTTCAATGGGGCATGGGAGTTAATGGATTTCAACTAGAGAAGAGCTAGGCCAAAGCTAGGGGTTTTTCAAAACTGCATCCTACAACTTCTGAAGTACCATGATATGAGGAGCTCAAAAGCACTTCAACATTAATATAAATGAGCCTCAATGCTCAAGTAAGATATTCTTAATCTGGTTGATGCAGATAAGACTCCTCATTTTGTCCTAAGATGCTTAAATACAGATAAACTCTGTAATTCTCTTTCAGTGCCTGTTGCAATAATTTCTTCAAACTTCACTTGCAGATAGAACAGCCTCTCTGGAGGAGCAGCAGATTAGAAGCCTACAGAGAAAAACAGCACTGGAGTAGTAGGGAGCATTCTAAAAGCAAGAGGCAGTGATTATTTCCCTACTGCCTCAGAGGACGATGGAAAGTTTTGCACATTTTGATCAAGTATTTGTTTAAATTGTAATTTCCTTCAATACTAGAAAGTGTTTTAAAACCTCTACTGCTAGACGCTGGCAGCTGAGAGATCACTGGGGGCTGCCACCTACTGCGCTGTTATTGCAGGTCCTAGCAGCCACTTCCAGGCACCAGGCAGAACCAGAGCAGGAGGGACCTGCCTTTGAACTGGGGGCCCAATGCACCACCCCCCAGACTTTGACCAGTCATCCGTGCTGACTGGAGCCACCAGGGTCCGCTTTCGACTGGGTGTTCCAGCCCAAAAAACCAGATGCCTAGCAACCCTACCGATGGCTCAAAAACCAACAGAACCCATTTAAGTGTGATTTTTAAGCCAATCGCTTGGTTATCAGGGATCTGACTCAATTTTTCAGCACTTGAGATCAGACTAACAATGCCACGCTCAATGAGAAACACAACTCGGTATAGTATCCAGACATGAAGATCAGAGCATGAGTCGGGGGGCGGGACTTTTCTGATTCCTGTGGGGCTTTGTAGCCAACTAACCTAAGCATCACATGGCTACATTCTGAGGTGGAGAAAACCCAACAGAAAAATAGAACACCTCTCCCTTACTCCATCTTCCACAAAAAAATGTATTTTAAAACCTCTGTGAAGTTCATCAATGGAAATCTGCTATTCCCAGTCTCTAACTGCAGACCTCTTCATCCTCGCTTGATACACATCAGGAAGGGAACATGACTTAGGTGGGAGAAGTTATACTTGTTGATACCAAATATAACATATCCATATATTTATGAGTTAAGAGTCCACCCACCTACAATGGAATTTGCAGGGTTGGGACCAACATGTAAGTGCATAGCAATCTGCTGTCAATTGCAGGGTCAGGACCTTAGTCATAATTTGCATTGATCAAGTGATTGGGAAAGTCATATTTCATTAGAATTTTCCTTCACAGTACAGTCACATGGGCCACATCCTGCTTCTCAAATATGCATGCCTCTTTCATTGACTTCAGTGGGTGCCAGATACACTGCGTATCACAGTTTGGACTACAATGAGGAGGTAAAACAAGCCAAAAAGTGAAGACAAGCTAAACTAAAGAGGTCTGCATTTTTCACACTGGCATATACAAGACCTTGGCCAGGTACAGCTCTCAGCAATGCATCTCCTGTCCCACAAGAGCAAATAATATGATGAAAAACCAGTATCCCATATTTCTCTCCAGATGCCTTAAATGTAGAATTAAAAGCAAATGCTGAATGATCTTTTAAAGATGGAGAGAGCTTCACTGGAAGAGAAACTATTCACCACACTTGTATTCTGCATTAAGAGAGGAGCCTACTAGCAACTCAGGCCTCAGTCCAAATATTGTGTCTTGTTTTCCAGAGCATCTGATCTAATTAGACATTCTGTGCAGATGGGCCCCCACTGATTCATCTTGAAAAGCTTTTTGTGAGCATCTTCTTTATTTCCCAGTCCCAAATACAGGCTTCCAATCCCATGAGAAATAAGAACTAGAAAAGTCATTACAAGTACGTTCAGATTTGCATTTTAGGTCCAAAATTTTACATAGAGGATGCAGAGCTGACTGTTACAGAAGTAAAAGCCATTCCCCACATTCAGGACATGGTTTGCATGGGAATTGGCAGGCTGGATAATATAGGGCCAAAATGAGCTTTATCTTGGTTGTTTTGGGGGATAAGGGGAAATAAACTAATGCTGTAGGGGAGCCTCAAACTTCAGCACACTTAATTGCAAGCCATCTGTTGAAACCACAAAGGACAGATAAGGGAGCTAGAGTTCGCTCTAACCCTTCTCATCCCAGTGCTGATTAGATGAAAGCAACACAGGTACTTCTACAAGCATTTTTTTCATTCTGTCAGTCTTAAGTAATAGCTATAGCAGATAAGGCAATACCCCAAGCAGTAAATAAGCAAATCCCCCTCTCCTTTAGTTACTACTAGAAATGGAGGAAAATTTAGAGCCCCGTAAATGTTTCTATATTATATAAAATAAAAGTAACAACCATGCCTTATTTGTGATCTATCATTTCCCCGAGCTCCTACAGAACTGCAGTTACTTATGTCAGCTGTGTTCTGGTGTTACATTAGTAATAGAAAAGCAAATTTGATAGTCAATTACAGATTAAGGGTATAATTTTCAAAAGCTACTAATTGATTAAGGAGATTAAATCCTATTTTAAAAAAAGTGAGTTAGACTTCTAAATCTCTAATGCTTGTTGAAACTTAATCAAGACACTTAGGTACTTTTGAAGATTTTACCTTAAGCCCTGATTCTGTCAGGTTTTACATGTGTGCTTCACTTTTAAGTATGTGAGTGAAATCAGTGGACTTGTTCCATACCTTAGAGATAAGCACACATGTATGTGCATTGAAGGATCAGGGCCAAAATCCTGACCCTGACTCTGTTCATGGACCTGACTCTCACATCACAAGAGTGCCAGCTGAAACCAATAGATCCAGCATGACCACAGAGGTCTGCTCATGCAGGTCTGACTGCAGGACTAAAAACAACCATGCTTCCTGCAGAAACCACACATAGAACCTGCTATATCATCAAAAGTGACATCTGAAGAACATATGACAAGCCGATCAAGTTGTACACATTACTACTATCACATGGAACAGTTTAAAATAGCTTGACAGATTAAAAACAATAAATGTGTTTACGAGTCTCAGTGGGATCTGATCCATGACTCGGGTGCTTAGGCACTACAATACTACAAACATATTCACAGCACAGTGTGGGAATCACACCAAGTAAAATTAAGTCTTACACTGCTGAAACCTACTTTAAATAATCACTTTAACAAAAAACCCATAACTTTCAGAGAGTAAGTATCAATGGTTCAGTCATGCTGGAAGAGCATAACAAGTGGGGTTCAGCGGGGATTAGTTTTGGGACTGGTTCTTCTCCATATCTTCACCAATGATTTAGACAACAGCATAGAGAATACTCTTGTAAAGTTCAGGGATGATAGATACCAAGCTGGGAGGGGTTACAAGTGCTTTGGAGGGTAGGATTATAGATCAAAGTTATATGATGTCCCAGGTAAATAGGATGAAATTTAATAAGACAAATGCAAAGTACTCTGCTTAGGAAGGAACAATCTGTTGCACATACACAAAATGGGAAATGGCTACCAAGGAAGGGGTACTGTGGAAAGGGATCAAGGGGTCATAGTGGACCACAAGCTAAATATAGGTTAACAGGGTGACACTGTGGCAAAAAAGAAAACATCATTCTGGGATGCATTAACAGGAGTGCTGTAAACAAGACACACAAAATAATTCTTCTGCTCTATTCTGTGCTAACTAGGCCTCAGCTGGAGTATTGTGTCCAGTTCTGGGCACCACATTTCAGAAAAATTGTGGAGAAATTGGGGAAGGTCCAAAGACACATGCTGTAAGACTAGGGTTTCTTGCCGCTACTGTAATACAAATAACTCTCAGTCACAAGTTTGGAGCCAAGAGAGGACGTTCAGCTCTTATGCTAGCAGAAGCCCAAAGCAACAGTTAAGCCTCATGAACTTCAAGGGTTTAAATGGAATGTAGGTAACCCATAGGCCTATTGAGGATTTTCAGCATAGGGTGAATGTAACAAGGTCCACTCACTGCTGAGGCAACTTCTGGCTGCTCTGAGCATTCGCTAATTCCAGGTCCAGTGCCCCCTTCTGCTTGCTCATGGGCTGTTCCATCTCTCTCTACAACCTAGGGTTCTCCCACTTCTGACTTAGCTGCTCCTTGGGCAAATCAATATAATCCTTCCCTTCTAGTGTACCAGATTCCTATTCAATTGTCCCAGGCAGCCTTCTGCTCCACTGCCCAATGTGTGTCACTTCTCCAGTGGTCTGCCTTCTGCTCCAGGTTCAGTCAGGACCCTGTCTAGCAACTGTGGTCTACTTTCTTCCAGGCCCTATCCCTGGACACCTTCCTACATCTAATTCCTACATCTAGGTTTAGCAGCCTGAACTCCTTCCTCCCAGGGAAGTAACTGCAGACCACTGAACTGCTTACATCTAAACATATCTCCCTTCTCCCAGGAAGTGACTTAGCCTACTTCCCCTACAGATCCTAGCTGCTGCCAAATTCCTGGCTCTACATTAGCCCTCCCTGTTCCTTCCCAGCCAGGCTCCTGCATCCATCACCTTTCCCATCCCTGGATCTCCCTCAGCTGAAGTCTATGAGGTTAGCCTACCTAAGTTAACATGTTCTTCCTTGTATGGTGTGACCATCCCTACCAGTGAGTTCCCTCCCCCGCCCCCCACCAGAAGAAAATTGTCCAGAGAGAGTGTGTGTAATTGACACTCCTATCATTAACATGAAAAGGCTCCTGGTATGTTGGTAATTGAAATATTTGGGAAATGTGAAAGAATCCAGCTTAATACAATGATTTGATCTTTCCACTAAGTAGTTTGCAGCTGTGGGGAAGGCCATAGGAGGTCTGTGATTCCAGGAAGATGCTTGACTTTCCAATGATCAATAATGCATCAGTAGAAGTGCATGGGTAAATCTCATTCAGTATATGGTATTGGTTTTGTAACCTTGTTTAACAGGCGTAGCCCAAAACAAAAAAAGTCGGAGCCACTGTTTCCTTAATTCTAGATTAGTACTAATTTTTTCCCACAAAACAAATTTAACCTTCCTCAGACTTAAGGCATGTGGTTAAATCTTTTAAAAGTATATTGAAAAAGCACAGCTGTTTGAACCACATCAGATTGCTTAACTAGAGCCAAGACATTCTACCCATTATAGTAAAACAGTATGAAAACAATAGTCTTTACACTAAGAAAAACAAAGCTAGAGTTGACCGAAACCTCAAGTTTTACTCAGACCAAACTACTATTGATAGGGTTGCCAGGTGTCTGGTATTGACCCGGACAGTCCAGTATTTTCGCCTCCTGTCCGGTAAAAAACTTCGGAAAATACCGGACACCTAAAACGTCCTGTATTTTCTGATTTTTTTCCCGGCCAGGAGGCGAAAATACCAGATACCTGGCAACCCTATGATACACTCGGCAACTGGGCCCAGCCCCCGGCCTCCGACACACCCAGCCCCCTGACCCCCTGCTTACCTGGTTCCGCAGGGAAGCTGCATTTTGGCTTGATCAATAAAACAAAATGGCTGCTAGCAAAAAGCCTAAAGACCAAGTTGACTCAGCCCATGTTGCCTGGGGTTCTTGGCAATACATGGAGTTTAGTTCCTCCTTTTTGCTTAACTGACCAGCCAGGAAGAAGCCCAAGCTCACAAGAGGCAACATATTTTTAGTCATTAACCTGAATTTTAGGCTATTTTCATGTTAAATCTCAGCCTTTACCTTGCTAAAACTCCAACTTTAGCCCCTATTCAGCACAGGCCCATGTACTTGGCTGAAGTCCCAGGGCTTTTGCATGTGCTTAAAGGGCTTTGGTGAACAGGGATGGGGATTAAGAATATGTTTAATGCTTTGCAGCAGGGGCGTAGTCATAGGTGGGCCTGGTGTAGTCACAGGCGGGCCTCTGTGGGTTGCGGCCCACTCATTTTGTGTCCAAGCCCACCCCCGACCAGCCCATGTGGTGCTCATGGGAGTCTGGGGCACCAAGGCTTACACTGCTGCACCTTGGCAGGGGGGCAGGGCTTATCGTATCCCTCCTCTCCTGCACCCCCATTCTTGCCCACTCACCTGAAGTTGGAGCACACCCAAATGGGTCCTTCTGGCTAGGCCCTTCTTTGCAGATATAGGGCCTTTGGTGAGAATAGATCAATAGTTAGGGTTGCCAGATGGTTTAACCAAAAATACCGAACCCCCCCAAAAAAAACCCCACCAGGGAAAAAATTCTGTTGGGGGAGGGAGGGAAGGGAGACCAAAGTTGTTGAGCAAAAAAAAAGAAAATTAAATAATAAAACAGCATTAAAACAGCATGGCCCCTTTCAGAGTGCCTGTCAAGTCAGAATAAGGATAGGAACAGGGGAGAAGTTGAGTTGAGCACTAAGACCCTGGAACACCACATGGGCCTTTAAGCTCGGTCTACCCAATTATGAACACAATATATTTCCCAATCACAGCTGTGAAAGATACAGTCTAAATGAAATGTATGTTCATCTTCCCCTGTACAAGCCAGAATTCTTCTGATGTTTTTAATCATGCTTCAAACACTGAGGGAAACTGCTCACACCATGAAATAAGGATTTTTTCCTCCATCCTTTAAGTATATTGCTTACCAAAAAACCCCTAATCACAAGAGTCTGTGGTACACATTAAATGCATCATGTATTAGAGCAAGTTATATCCCACATGAGGAAAAGTTACCCATCTTGCTCAGAGCTCTTAAAGTCGCAAATTTTTCCTCAGATGGTAGACAAATGTGTTATCCATTATTCTTTCATGCATGATGTTGCCATAGCATCAAGCTAACCATGGGCCCTCATTCCTATTGCATTGAACACTTGAAATGTCACAAGGATGCCTTCTCCACGGCAATCATGTTCAGTCTGATCACAAAAACATGCTACTGTCAACTTGCTTCCCCTGGTGCTCCAACTACATTTGTTCATTAATAATGGGGGAGGAGGGGGAAGATGAAGCTTTACGTATAGAGGAAATTGAGTGACCACGGTTAGGTCACATCGTTTCTTCCTGAAGAAACAAATCAGATAAACAAGAACCAAGGTAAAAATATTTAAAATCATCTCAAGAGCATTAGCTCCTTTTAGAAGATTTCTCACTTCCTGACTCAAGTAAAACAATAAGCAAGTGGGCAGACGATGGCTCGCTCATGGCACGCATGCAGCTATTTGTATATTTCTTCTACATAGGTGTTTCATTTTGTATTTGTCAGTTAGCCAGTGTGAAATCCTATTCTTTTGGGAGATGGGATCCCTTCTCGCTGTTGAAGAGGGAGAGGATTTTCCTAAGTCCCTTCGCTTCCTCCCTCTTCAGCCTCACTTCCTTCCACCTCACTGGGAACAGCAAGGCTAACCGTAAACTCTGAAATGCAAGAGAGTGTCACATGGATCATCTAGGAAATTCAATATCCTTTGGAAGAAGGTATAATCCTTACACCAAAGGCAACTCACCAGTCTGACAGAGCACAGCTGGGAATAGTGAAGTTACAGTGTACAGATCATCCTGGAGGGATGCGAGATAGGCCAGTCAAGAATGCTCCTGATACATGGCAACACCTGTAAAACATACATCCTAGAAGAGTCTTATGCTAGCATCAATGCAGATTTAGTTGACATTTCAAATTGGTACCCATGAGCATCGTGTCAAAGTCCTTTATTTCATCACAGAACAGGGAAAGCATGTGCTACAGCATGCTGCCCAGCTAGCGGGTCTTAAAGAGGCTCTGGATGGATTGTTCTCAAGAAGGTGATACTTTAGTCTCCATCCCCATTCAGTCCTCTGCCTCGCTGAGGAGACTGACAACACATTTTCCAGTTAGGGCCCATTGCATTGGTGATAGTTCTGCAATTTCAAAACTTGTCCACTGGGAACAAAAATCATTTCACATCAGTTACTCAGCCACTAGCTGGCATCAATTTTCAGTCATTGTCAGATTCAGATTAATAGTCTGGGAGCAGGAAATCTCTTCGGCCCATTATCAAATTCCTAAACCATCTACTCCCCCGATCCTGTAGTAATATATTTTACAGACTGAGGTACCTAGATAATGCTGTCTTTGTCAGTTTAATGACAAAAATTGAAGCAACCTTTTTGAGGTGGTTAAGTTTTTCTGGCTAAGTATTTGATATGTTTCATAGCCTTAGCCCAGCTTCAAGGCAAGGATTTTAAGGATTTTCCACCTGCTCCCTCCTGCCCCCCAAAGATGCCACCATTAATATAAATAAGGCAAAAGTATTAGACTTTGCATCTTTGTGGGTTTCAAATAATGACATGAAAAATCTGCTTAAATACAACAGTAACCTGTGTTTTGTTTTGCTGTGCAATCTAATTCACTGACAACTAGAATGTTATGAAATGAAAACCTCCCAAAGAAAGAGTTTGAGCTAGTAATAACTTTATAGGACACACTTTTCACTAAAACAAATTGTTTAAAGTGCGTCCTGTAAAGTTATTACTAGCTCAAACTTTCTTTCTTTGGGAGGGAATTCTTCTCTCTATAACTTCTTATAACTTGTTTACCTCTTTTCACTAACACAAATTGTTTAAAGAGGTAAACAAGTTATAAGAAGTTATAGGGAGAAGAATTAGTTACTTGCACTGAATAAATAGTGATTTTTTCCCCCATAGCCCTAAGGTCCCCCTCCCCCCAAAGTATTTTCATGAAATGGAGCTTCATACAAACACAAAATTACATTTTAATGTAAAAAATCCTGATCTTTCCCAGAATAAAATTTCTACTTATAAAACAAAGTTGGAAAAATTTAAATTTCAGAGCTAGTCCCTCACCAAAGGCTCTTGTGTAAATTACATGGCCATGGGATAAGAGCGAAGGTCCTTTCTTGGATTGAGAACTGGTTAAAAGACAGGAAACAAAGGGTAGGAATAAATGGTAAATTTTCAGAATGGAGAGGGGTAACTAGTGGTGTCCCCCAAGGGTCAGTCCTAGGACCAATCCTGTTCAACTTATTCATAAATGATCTGGAGAAAGGGGTAAGCAGTGAGGTGGTAAAGTTTGCGGATGATACCAAACTGTTTAGGATAGTCAAGACAGAAGCAGACTGTAAGGGACTCCAAGAAGATCTCACCAAACTGAGTGATTGGGCAACAAAATGGCAAATGAAATTTAATGTGGATAAGTGTAAAGTAATGCACATCGGGAAAAATAACCCCAACTATACGTACAGTATGATGGGGGCTAATTTAGCTACGACAAATCAGGAAAGAGATCTTGGAGTTATCGTGGACAGTTCTCTGAAAACTTCCACACAGTGTGCAGCGGTCAAAAAGGCAAATAGGATGTTAGGAATTATTAAGAAAGGGATAGAAAATAAGACCCAGAATATCTTACTGCCCCTGTATAAAACTATGGTACGCCCATCTTGAATACTGTGTACAGATGTGGTCTCCTCACCTCAAAAAGATATTTTGGCCTTGGAAAGGGTTCAGAAAAGGGCAACTAAAATGATTAGGGGTTTGGAACAGGTTCCATATGAGGAGAGGTTAAAGCGACTGGGACTTTTCAGTTTAGAAAAGAGGAGACTGAGGGGGGATATGATAGAGGTGTATAAAATCATGAGTGGTGTGGAGAGGGCGGATAAAGAAAAGTTATTTAGTAGTTCCCTAAATAGAAGAACTAGAGGACACCAAATGAAATTAATGGGTAGCAGGTTTAAAACTAATAAAAAAAAGTTCTTCTTCACACAGCGTGTAGTCAGCATGTGGAACTCCTTGCCAGAGGAGGCTGTGAAGGCTAGGAATATAACAGAGTTTAAAGAGAAGCTGGATAATTTCATGGAGGTTAGGTCCATAAAAGGCTATTAGCCAGGGGATAAAATGGTGTCCTTGGCCTCTGTTTGACAGAGGCTGGAGAGGGATGGCAGGGGACAAATCGCTTGATCATTGTCTTCGGTCCACCCCCTCTGGGGCACCTGGTGCTGGCCGCTGTCGGTGGACAGGATACTGGGCTGGATGGACCTTTGGTCTGACCCAGTACGGCCGTTCTTATGTAGTTCTAGATTCAGCAAGTCTATTTTCAAAAGCAAAAAAGATTTGATTTCAAGTGGAAACCTGATATCTTCCCATTTCAAAGTCTCCTTATTTAGCTGCTGTTATTTTTCCACAACTATTATACTAAATAGTTGCAGTTATATTGTAGGTACACAAGTGAGGATCCTTTAAAGTTTGGTCCACTAATAAGTTCAGTGTGAATTAGCAAGAGCCATAAATATACATATTGCAGTTTTTCTGCTGTAAGCCTTTTCTTCCCCATACACACAGCCTCACCACCATTTTATTGTCATTCCTTCCTGTGTGATATCTGAGTGGCTTAGAAGTCACCTGCAGAAGAGACCTGTCTTATTTGCTCTGTAGAGTATCACATAAAGCTCTCAGATGAGAGATTCCACACAAAATTCCAAAAAACAAGAAAAAAAAAATCTTAAGATGCTGAATTAAAAACCCCTACCACAACAAGAGATTGGATGGTCTCAAATGGTATGATGACAACTCTGCTATCATTTTAAACACTTTTTAGAAAAGTGTTTAAATCATCAGCAGTAGGTTTGTTTTTAACCCTTTTGGGGGAAGGGGAGGGAGAAGAGGAGTGTCTGAAGGGGAAAAAAAACCCTCAATCCTTTATAAATACATACAACAATCCATGGAGCAAGGTAGGTACAGTCAAGAATATCAGAAAAAAATAGCCACATTACTGAGCCCTCAGAAAGGGCATCCAATTATTCCTAAGAACAAAGATAATTCTTTAGAATAAACTAGAAGAAATTCCAAGCAACAATGAAGACTAGAAATGGAAAGTTCATAGATGTTGACAAGTCAGCTCCTTAAATCGTATATATGACTCTGCATGCCTATAAATATATACATATCCGTGAATACAATGCTTAGAATAATATTTGGAACATTTATTAATGGAAATGGGGGAGGGTTGCCTGACAAAATGTATGGTATTGTAAAAAAAAACCCAAAAAACCAAAAACAAAAAAACCCCAACCTGTTACTTAACTAAGAGGAACTTCAAAATACCCACTGGTGCTGTGAAGATGGCATGCGCTAGGCAGTAGTAACAATAATAATGCATAATCTCAGTTTTGACAAGTAGCAAGTGCAACTGGATGGCCCAAGAATTGGTAATGAGATACAGAGCCTTTTATCATCTTCAAGTCACAGATTCAAACCCAGACCCGGTGTTGGCAGCCAATGAAAGTAGTTACCCTCCGACAGCTGTTTTCACAGAAGCTTCTAAACAAGTGCCGAATGGACAGATGCCTGCATTCTAAAACTCACTACAGCCAGCATCGCCACTGGCAGGCTCAGCAAAGACACAAAGGAGAAATGCACACTGGGATTGACACACCTCCTGGTTAGAGTTGAAGTACATTGGCAGGACCCCCCTATGTTTTTCTTCTGTAGCCAGGCAGACAACCCCTGTCTCCAAGGCTCTGAATCCAGCTCCTTTCGTAAGCACTGGATTCAATTTTAAACAATTAAGTTTTATTAAGTTACAAAAACTGGGGTTCAGGCCAGTGCTGACCAGCTGTATCACAAGGCCTACAAGCTTGATGGGCCTTTCATTGCCAGAATTTGCAACTAAACCAAATAAGCTTCCCTCTAATAGCAGGAAGAAGTCAGATTTTCCAAATGCAGAGACTCCGCCAGATGTTGTGTTGCCATGAACTAGCCAGCACTCATCTGAGTGGAGAGTGGAGTTGGTCTTCTCATTGCAGTGTTTATATTGACTGCATTTATGATGCCTCAGAAGTTGCCAATAGAGTATTTATTTAGCAGTTAAAACTTTCTGCAAATGATTTTGCTGTCCCAAAAGATAAATATTTCTCAGCATACTGACATGATATACTGTTGTTTTTGTTAAGGAGGTTGCATTTGGTTAAATTGTCTCAATTACGATTTGCTGCTCCTTTGTATTTGAAGTGGCCACATTAACAATGATATTACAATTGTAAATTGCACTGATATTAGAGACATTACATTTAGCACTGAACATACGACCCATAAAACGAGACGTTATTTCTAATGGGATAGAGGTCCACCTTCTAGAAAACTCACTACAGCCAGCATATCCATTGGCCATCTCAGCAGAGACACGAAGGAGAAAGACACTGGGAGTAACGTTTTAGGGGTTCCCAGTTCATCAATTTAAGAGCCTAAAAACCAACTTTGATCTTTCACATGGCTCTTTGCAATGCAAGCAGATTAACATGGATCAAATCAAGTTAGGACTCTGATTTTTAAACTACCTTGGACTTTTTTTTTTTTTTTAAGATGGTCTGTGCCAAAAGATTTGCACACTGATTAGTAATGCTGGAGGTGCCCAAGCTGCAAAATGTGGATCTAAAGTTAACATTTGAGGGTATTCAGGTTGGAAGTTTTATTTGGCCCATTACAGAAACTGTTGCAGATGAGAACTGAAATCTCCAACCCTGCCTTTCTTCTCACCTTCACCATCCCTTCTCCCATTCCAAACAAACAATATAGAGGTCAGGTCCAGAGATTAGTTTGATCCCCTCTGCATTAGGGATTATCTTTCCAGATGAGACAAAAAACAAAAGACAACCAAACCTAAAGTTCAGAGCATTTGTGGTTGTTTCTGCAGCACTTATTGTGGACCATATTCTGATCTCTGGGCCCAAACAGTGTCGTGTGCAAGGCAACGCAGGGTGTTTTTTCAAGTGTGTGGTGGCAAGAAAAGACAGAACACATCCTACATACATACATCCTTGCCAGGGAGCAGAGCCTTTCCACAGCCATCACTGCAAATTTAGGTGGCTTCAGTGCTGAAGCAGAATCTATGGGTCACAAGATGGCTCCCAGCACAGCTTTTTGTCAGTAATTCAATGCAGCTGAAGTCCCTCCAGCCACATCCTGGCTCCCACAGTGCCCTTCCATAGGCCTGCTGTGGAGGCTAATGCCTCACTGTGCTCCATGAAATGTGAGTGTGCACCAAATTCTCCCAGTATTGGATCTCCACAGCCAGAATCTCCACATATCCTGATTTTCTGCTGCTTTGTCATGCAACAGACCATTTGGTCCTATCAAAGGAGGAGTTACCACCAATCCAAGTCTCTTGACCAAGTTCCAGCTTGGATAGCTGTAGTCTGCCTGCCTAAAATTCCCCCTACGGTCTTGATTGGCTACATCAAACCCTTCACATCCTGACCTACACCATAGTGTAAGTTTGCTGTATGTTATTAAAAGGCTGCTACATTAGCCTCCAGAGGTAAACACACTGTCCGAGTGAAATATCTTCAGATGCAATACAAGAAATTTTAGCTTTCAGCACTTACCTGAATCTCTGGTAAACATCTGTTACTGCCGTTTCAGTTTTCTGTCACTTACTTATATTTTAGGCATTAAAAGCAAACCTGTGGGAGAAGTAGCAGCATACCGGATGCCTTGCCTCTCGTTCATTTGAAGGAAGTGAACTCTGACTTCCCCCAAATACCTTTTGAGGTGGTGTGGGTTAGCCACTAGAGGAAGCGTGAGGGAATTCTCTATTAACTTGAAGTCTTTAGATCATTATTTGACAACTTCTGTAACTCAGCCAGAGGTGAGGGGGTCTATTACAGGAGTGGGTAGGTGAAGTTCTGTGGCCTGCAGTGTGCAGGAAGATCACGATGGTCTCTTCTGACATGAAAATTTGAGACTTATTTCCTCCTCGGTGGGTCCAGAACTGCACTCTGAAGAAACGTTTGTATCTGGGAAATGAAGTTTGACTGAGAGTACAGAACTGCATATACTGTATAAGTATTTAAAGAACCACAGATGTAATTCTGAGTACATCCTACACTGCACACAGAAAATTCATGAACACATTCAAACAATGAATATTTCCAACACAACACAACTTTTATTCTGTGCCTTCCTTTAAAAACAGCTTCTTGCCTATGTAAAAACCCCTAGCAATATTTTAAATGGTGGTGTCATGGGACTTTGGTACATTTGGAGGGACAAAAGCCAGTAAACACTTGAAATATTTTAATTTTTTTCAAAATGGAATATTTTGCAATCTAAAGTTACTCAGTTTACCATGGAGAAGTATAAAATGAGTAAAGCTACCTCCCTCCCACTCCAAGTCCACACTAGAATCCTGACCTGGGAGTGCCAAATAGATAAGAACTTTTTCTTTAGCATAAGCGGAACGGGCCTTTTAGCCCCTCACTGAGGAACATCCTTCTCCTTTGCATCCAGCCAAGTGGAAGTAAGAATAACATGATCATGTAAATATACAGGGCTAGATTTTTAAAAGCTCCAACCCAGCAGCTCCTATTAGGCACCTAAAAAACTGTCCACTTCATTCAGAAGGGCTCCAGACTCAGCAGCTCCTACTAAGAATGATAGATGTTAGATGCTGAGCTCTTTTGAAAATCTGGCCCATGCTCTTAATCCTATTTCCACTAGCAAACCCCACCAAAAACAAACAAACAAACAAAGACACAAACCTCCCCCCCAGACACCACACCTCGCACATCCCATTGACATCAATAGGAGAGAAGCAGGATTGATCTCATAACCATCTACAATAAAAACAGTTACTAGCTTTCCTTAATTACAATACGTTTCCTTCAAATGTGCTACGTAAGTGCTAGACATATGGAAAAGTAGTAAGCCATTCTGACCTAAAAGGCAAAAACAAGCAAGAGCAAGACAAAGCCAAAATTTCAAACAAGGGGTCACTAAACAACCACCAACCAACCACAACACAAAACCTCAAGAACATTTAATGAATTTTCTTAACACTCCACAGCAACATTCTCCCCTCATAGATGCTGAAACTAAGGGTGCTGGTGGAGTCGCCAGCTTGCAGTGACTTCCGTCATATGCAGGCTTTGCAGTTGGATTTAATGGGTGTGATAGGCCCCCCTACTCACCAAGCCTCTAGTCATCAGTGGCCTGATGTGGGAGGCTGGGTCCCACTAAGTACCTCTTTCAGGATTATTTAAAAGTCCACATAGGGGTTTAGGCCGCCAGACACTCTTTGTAGCAGAACTTGCTCCTTCACGTCCCACGAGTCACTCCACAAATATACTAGTCTCTCTCTCAGTCAAAAGCCACTAGCATTGAGGGTTCCTCTATTTACACACAGGCTTCAAACATTAAAGAAAAGCCCAAATGTCCCCAGTTAAAGGTTTTCGGGTGGCTCGTGTACCCACACTCTTCTCCCTCCACACACCTCAGGCGGTCACCATTACCCCTGTCCCCTCTCAAATAATGAAACTTGCAGGACTCCCCATCCTGGGGTTAAAGAACCGTCCCACATACTTGATACCTCCTCCTCCAGGGCTTGTCTCTGTCAGTCCAACAGGGGTTTTCCCCAGTGTACAGGAGAGCAGGGTCCAGGGAAGTTCTCCCAGCTCTTTCCTTTCTTAAACAATAAGTAGGGCCATGAATTTTCATGGGTAAAACTCACTTTATTGGCACCATTTCACAGCTTCCTACAGAACCAGGGAACTCTGAGGCCTCCTCGGGGATTTTTCCCCTGCTTCTTTATTCATCTGGGCAAGGCCCCCAGCTACTCCTGAGCTGCCTTGTTCCAGGCAGTTCCCCTGCACTAACTGAAGAAGGCCTGCGGAGACCTTCTCTTCTCTCCACTACAGCTTCCTCCCACTAGTATGAGCACCTTTCTTTGTGGCCCATGTCCCTCACCAGCTGGGACTGAGAGCTACCTGAGTTGGCCACAGCTGGTGCCAGGTGAGCTAAATAGTCCCTACCAGGAGGTAGCAATGTACCCCCTAGTCTGAGCAGCCAGGGCCTGTTTCCTCTTAAAGGGGCCAGGGCTTCAGCAGAGAGAACAAACAAGAAGACAAGCGAACAGTCAAAGAAATGCTGCAGGCCCCTCTTCCTTTTAGGAGCCTTCAGCAAGGTGCAGTCCCTCCTAGTGTCTTTAGGCAAATCACTTGGAAGGAGTCCAAACAAGTCACTCAGAGCCCCACATACCTTCCCTTCAGGGGATTGAAACTATGGTGGTCACATGAACGGTCCCAGTTCTCAGCCACACTCCTCCAGGGGTGCTGAGGACTGGAGAGCTATTCTCCTCCCCAGGCTGAGCCCTCTTCTTTTAAAGCCCTTCCTCCAGGCCCGACATGTCCTGCCCAGGACTGCCTGAGCCCACAGCAGCTCCGGGAACCCTTTTCTGTCTGGTGTGGGATACGTACACCCCCTTTGCAGAACTGTTGGGCCCATTTATGTATATAGTAAGCACCCAGCATACACCGTAGGAAGTTACACTGTGTTCTCAGAAGACATAGCTCACTCTTCACAACGGGCGATAGCTGCCATGCTGTAGAACTGTTTTTTACCCTTATTTAAAGAAAAATAATCTGCACCCACATTTATATGAGAAGGTTTTTTTTTAAATGCATCAATAATAAGTGTGTGTGTGTGTGTGTGGAGGCAGACAGAAAATATTGACTGTGAAAGGTGTAAAAGTGAGTGGGGAGTGAGGGAACAAGATTTTCTTTGCTTTAAAGCAGGGGTGGGGAACCTCAGGCCTGGGGGCTGGATGTGGCCCCTGGCTTGCCTGGATCTGGCAACTGAGGCTCAGTATTGGGGAACCAGTGATGGTGCTCCAGCCCCCCTGCCACCCACCCACAGGGCTGGAGCACACAAAATCTACTAGCCTGGGACCCCCTAGGCTCTGGTGTGCAAGGAGAATGTGGGGAGTGTCTTTCTCCTTCTTGATCAGGGCCTTCTCACTTGTATGTGACTCGTCCCTCCCCCCCGACTGATTTTTTTCTGTAGGTCACTGGCCCCCACCCCTGCTTTAAAGTGTTGTCACATTTTTAACATCTCACAATCCCTTTACCTGCCATTCGTGACTCCCCCCACCCTTGGTGTCATACCCACCAGTTGAGAAATGCTGCTTAACAGAAGCTATAAGAGGGCCAGGCTAGCGAGCGGGATGGCCCCCCAGGATGTAAAGGCTCGGAGGTGGAAAAATGGGGCCAAAGGCAACACATAGGAGACATGTGGAGTCACATTCCCCCTCCTCGATTTTTTGGTTGCTCCCCTTCCTCCGCCCCAGACAGGCTGGGTGGCCCACTGAGGCAAATCAGGAGGTGGAAGTGGCACTCTCTCACCAAACTGCCCTGAGCCACCAGCTGGATTTACCCTGAATGTTCCTCCGCATCCCTGTGGGGAGCACACACCATCTGTGGGGCAGTCACGTGTCCTCCCAGAAACGTTTAATTGTGTCCATGCCCCACTATCAAGGGCACTATCCTTCCCCAGGGCACAGCCTGGAGACCACAGGAAAAGGTACGACACAGCCCCATAGTGTTGCCACCAAGAGTCCCCACTCCTGGTAAAAAACCCTAGCCCCAGGCAGCAGCCCCTCCCCACAGCCTCCCTTCCCAGCCTGTAGCACCAGATCTCTGGCCAGGGCTCTTCTGTTGTGTGGGGATTTGGGTGTCCCAGCTCGTTACTTCCGATGCAGACAGCGGGTCCCTGAGGACAGGCAGGTTTGTGGGGCTGCAGCCAGGGAAGGAGGGCTGGGACATGGCTGTTTGTGCTGCTGAAGGTGACCAGGCTCTTTCTTCCAAAAAAGTTCTCAGTTAGTATCACGTTGCTGCTGGTACTTGAATCCTATATTAGCATGAATGGCAACAGGATGAGGTTGGCTCCTGGCAGAGTGATGCTATTAAGCCAGATGTTGTTAATATCAGATCACTATTAACTACAATCTACGGTAGGGTGAATTGTCCCCATATCTGCTGGGATTTCAGAAATATTTCTGCCTCTGGCCTTGCACTCCCTGCCTAGGCACAGCTTCCCAATGACATCAGAGGGAGTGTGCCCTCCATCAGGAGTGCAGGATTAGACCCATAGTTCGTTAGCAGTAAATGAAGTATCTGCCTCAGACACATTCTGCAGGAACAGCCATTCCATTTACAAACGCTGACACCTGGAATTTATGCTCTTTAGGTTTTAGCTTTCATCTGAATTGAACATAATGCGACAGAATGTATATTGGAGAGAGATTGTGGGACAGTCAAGGGCACATTTACTGTAAGTACACTAATAAAATATCCTCAGGGAAAGCACACCTGGAAAATGTGAGATATGTAAACGAAAGGTCAAAGAAGAGAACTCTTGTGGACTTCAGATGTCTGAGCCCAGGAAAAACAGGGTTTTATTCCATTTTCAAAGGGCAGAAAACACATATGTGCCAAAGTCTTTGGCCCAATTTTGGGCATCTTCCACCATGGGCTCTCTAGTTATAAAGGTGGTATTTTCTAATCCAGCCCACACATACCTAATAAAAATTCAGATAGGGATAAATACTCTACTAGTCTTTCTGTCACCAAATATGAGACTTTTAGGGGATGGGAGGAACAGAAAGCTTTCACAGCAATTGCATTGATTTACCCCGTTTTTAGAAGACTGTTAAGCTAATAAGAGGCACGGTGTCTTTAGAGAGCCACTCTCAAAAATAAACCTTGTTACAGAAGAAAAAACAGAATTGACGTGTCTGTGTGACATACACTATATGATCTTCTCAGTAAGGAGCAGTCAGATACAATTATTATGCCTATAGAAGCAGATGTTTTACCGCTTTCTGCAAGTACAATGAGCAAGCATAGGTGATGTTTCTAAGCAGCATTTCCATGCATGGTATTTTATCTGCTGCCACAGCCATTCTGCAGGAACAGCCATTCCATTTACAAGCGCCATTCCATTTACAAATCTAACAAGTTAAGTGATTTTATAGACTGGAAACGTGAGAGCCAGTTCATACCACTCCAAAGTACATCAAACAGAAACCTCTTCCTACTCTTGCTGACAAATCCCCTCTCTCTTAGACAATTTTTTTTCTGAAATAGGTTAATTTAGTTTCAGAAAAATAAATGAAAAGCTCCATTTTACAAACACAGCAGCGAACAGATGCATTGTACAATGTAATGTCATTGTCTCTACTAAAATAATAGGGTTCAAGGGATATACATAGAGCCCTGTGCGGATACAAAATTTGGATATAAAGTGGATATCCGCAAACTTGCAGGGCTCTAGATCTATGGGAAAGAGTAGCAATATAAAGATGGGGCAAATAATCCCCTGCTATGCAAAATCATCCCCATGCAGGAAAAACAAACATTTTCTTAGACTTAAGTGATACAGAAACATCCTCTCCTCTGGGGATAAGGGCTTGTGAAGCTGTAGCAGAGAATATAAGAATGGCCACACTGAGTCAGACTATCTAGCCCCATATCCTGCCTTCCAATAGTGTTCAATGTCAGAAGCTTCAAAGGGAATGGACAGACAAGAAGAAGTCCCTCTCCCCAGAGAAGATGAAATTTCTGTATCACCTAAGTCTAAGAAAATGATTGTTTTCTCTGCATGAGGATGATTTTGTATAGCAGGGGATTGTTTGCCCCGATCTTTATATTGCTACTCTCTCTTATATCAAGTGATCCAACCCCTATTATCTGGTTCCAGCATCTAGTCAGAGGGTTACAGATACCCAAATCACAGGGCTGCATCCCTGCCCATCCTGGCTAATAAGCCACTGATGGACCTATCCTCCATGAACTCACCTAATTATTTTTGTAATCCAATTATAACTTTCACAGCATCCCCAAGCAATGAGTTCCATGGTTTGGCTGTGAGTTCTTCCTTTTAGTTATTGTAAATCTACTACCCACTAATTTCACTGAATTATCCCCTAGTTCTTGTGTTATGAGAAGGAGTAAATAATACTTCCTTATTCACTTTCTCCACATTGTTCATGATTTTATAGACCTCTGTCATATACCCACCAACCCAACCTTGGTGAACATACTCTTAATCATTTTGGTTGCCCTTTGCTCTACCTTTTCTATTTCTTTTTTGAGATGGGATAATAAGAACCAAATGCAGTAAGTTATTCATGGTGTTGGCATACCCATGTATTTATATAGTGGCATTATGCTATTTACTGTCTGGTGGGTTTCTTTGATATTTTCCCTTCCATAGGGATGTTAAATTTAATTATATTATGGTCACTATTACCAAGCAGTTCAGCTATAGTCACCTCTTGAACCAAACCCTGTGTTACACTTAGGACTAAATCAAAAATTGCCTCTCCTTTTGTGGGTTCCAGAACCAACTGCTCGAAGAAGCGGTCATTAATGGTGTTCAGAAACAATATCTGTGCCTCCCATCCTGAGGTGACATGTACACAGTTAATTGGGAGATAGTTGAAATCCCCTATGATACAATGGTTACTTACCTGTAACTGTTGTTCTCTGAGATGTGTTGCTCATGTCCATTTGAATGAGGTGCGCACGTGAACCGCATGCACGGCTTCCAGAGCGTTTTTTCCCCCAGCGGTACCCGTCGGGCTGGCAGGTCGCCCCCTGGAGTGGTGCCACGATAAAAGTGCATAAATACTCCTGCCGTCCCTCCCCCTCCTCAGTTACTTCTTGCCAGAGACTATGACGAAGGGGAGGTAGGGGGGAAATCAAATGGACATGAGCAACACATCTCGAAGAGGTAAGTAACCATTTTTTCTTCTTTGAGTGCTTGCTCATGTGCATTTGAATGAGGTGACTCCCTAGCCCAAACACCAGGAGGTGGGGTTGGAGGCGTGACAAAGAATAAGTCAGAACTATCTTTCGTCTAGCATGTTTTATTTGTTTTACAGAACTGAACTTAAGACTGCGGAGCCCAGGGCTGCATCGCTCCTGGCCTATTATATAATGGCATAGTGCGATGTAAACATATGTACCAAAGACCAGGTAGCTGCCCTACATATACCTAACGCTGCCCTATATATAACAAACGCTGCTGAGGACGCTTGTGCTTGTGTGGAGTGGGCCATAACGTGGTGTGGTTCCTTGCCTGCTAGCACGTAACATTCTCTAATACAGGATGAGACCCAGGAAGATAACCTTTGGGCTGACACTGGTAACCCTCTCATCCTTTCTGCAAAAGAAATAAAGAGTTGGGATGACTTACGGAAGTGTCTTGTTCTATCTATATAGAAGGCTAATGCCCTCTTTGCGTCAAGCGAGTGGAGGGCTTGTTCCCCTTGGAGATTGGTGGGGTTTCGGGAAGAACAGAGGCAAGTATATATCTTGTGACATGTGGAAGGTGGATATCACCTTTCAGAGGAAAGCGGGATGTGGTCGCAACCTCACCCTGTCCGCAGAGAAGACCAGGTAGGGGGGTTGAACCGTCAACGCCCTGAGCTCAGATACTCTCCTTGCCGAAGTGATTGCCACAATAAAAGCCACTTTAAGGGGAGAGATGTTTTAATGAGCACGTGGCTAGTTGCTCAAAAGGTGGAGACATGAGCTTGGTAAACACCAGATTAAGGTCCTACTGGGGCACAGGTGCCTTTACCTGTGGGAATAACCTTTCCACCCCTTTAAGGAACCTCTTTACCACATGATTCGTGAAGAGGGATCTGCCCATATCCCCCCTGTGAAAAGCTGACATGGCCGCCAGGTGTACCCTAATCGATGATGTGGAAAGGCCTGTCTGTCTCAACCCCAGGAGATAATCTAAAACCAGAGGTACGGGTGCCACACAAGGATCTATTCATTTATTTGCAGCTCATAGGGAAAATCTCTTCCACTTAGCTGAGTAAGCTGCTCTTGTAGTAGGCTTCCTGCTTCCCAACAGGACTGTTCTCACAGCTTCAGAACATGTCAGTTCCATAGCAGTCAGCCATGGATAAGCCACGCTGTTAGTTGGAGGGACCTGATGTTTGGATGGTACAGGCGGCCCTCCCCCCAGTCCTGAGTGATTATGTCGGGGGTGGTAGGTAGGGCTTGTGGCTTGTCCTGAAGTAAGTCCAGGAGGATTGGGTACCATAACTGTCTGGGCCAGTCCTGGGCTATTAGGATGACCCGGGCTTTGAAGCTCCTGACCTTGGCCAGGACCTTGGGGATCAATGGAAAAGGGGGGAATGCATAGAGCAGTCCCTTGGGCCAACTGGTGACTAGCGCATCCCCCCTGGATCCTATTCCCTGTCCCATGAAGGAAAAATAGGTTGCATACTTCTTGTTCGCCTCTGAGGTGAAAAGGTCTACCAGGGG
The DNA here is from genome assembly GCA_019425775.1 of Rafetus swinhoei. Classification (NCBI taxonomy): domain Eukaryota; kingdom Metazoa; phylum Chordata; order Testudines; family Trionychidae; genus Rafetus; species Rafetus swinhoei. The sequence continues at coordinate 14,634,109 of CM033435.1, read as the reverse complement.
ACAACCCCACTTGTGGAATAACCCTTGTAATATTTTCTCCTTCATGGACTACGCGCATGTTCTGAACAATCGACTTAGCTTGTCCGCTAACATGTTCTTGGTCCCTGGCAGGTACGCTGCCTGGAGGTGAATGTTGTGGGCTATACAAAAATCCCACAGGAGTAGGGCTTCTTGACAAAGGAGAGAGGAGCGAGCGCCACCCTGTTTGTTTATATAGAACATCACTGCTACACTGTCCAAAAATACCAACACTGTCTTGCCTGAGAGCTGGGCAAGGAAGACTTCGCATGCCCTCCTGACTGCCCTCAATTCCCTGACATTTATATGTAGGTCCCTCTCCTGAGGAGACCATAGACCCTGAGTCCTGTGATACGCCACGTGTGCCCCCCAACCTATGTCCGAGGTGTCGGTGACTAGTCTCACAGTGGGTATCTCGGTGAGAAAGGGGACACCCTTGCACACCTCCCCTTCTTGAGTCTACCACTATAGCGACTGGAGGACCTCCTGCGAAATCAACAAGATTGAGTCCCAGTGTGCCCAAGTCTGATTGAACGACCGGGCTAACCATAACCATGCCTGTAATGGTCTGAGTCTCAGTCTGGCATGTGGAACCACGTGTGTGCATGAGGCCATATGACCCAGCAGCCGCATGCAGTTCCTTGCGGTCGTAAGTGGGGATGGTCTGAGCCCTTGCACAGTGTTTGTTATGACTATGAACCTGGTCCTGGGAAGGGATGCTCTGCCCCGATGGCATCCAGGTAGGCCCCCACAAACTCTATGTACTGTGAAGGGGTCAACATAGACTTTTCTTCGTTTATCAAAAGGCCCAGCTCCCCAAAGAGGGACCTTATGGCGGCTATGTGGTTGAGTATCTGTTCCCTTGACCGACTTCTGATGAGCCAGTCATCCAGGTATGGAAATACCTGAATTCTGAGCCTCCTGAGGAAAGCAGCCACCACCACCACCATGCACTTGGTGAACACTCGAGGGGCGGTGGAGAGTCCAAAGGGCAGGACCGCAAATTGGAAATGCTCCTGCCCTATCACAAATGGCAGAAAACGTCTGTGTTTTGGTCTTATGGTTACATGAAAGTAAGTGGCCTGTAAATTGAGAGCCGCATACCAGTCCCCTATTTCTAGTGTGGGAATGATGGAAGCAAGTGTGACCATCCTAAAACCTTGTCTTTTTTATGAACTTGTTGAGGTCCCTGAGGTCCAGGATGAGCCTGAGGCTCCCTTTGGCTTTGGGGATGAGGAAATAGCAAGAGTAAAACCCTTTCCCTGGAGACTCCCTGGGACCCTTTCAACCGCTCCCTTCGTGAGAAGTGTGTGTACCTCTTGCCTTAGGAGAGACTCGAGAGATGAGTCCCTGAAGAGGGACCGGGAAGGGGGGTGAATAGGAGGTAGGCAAAGGAAAGGGATAGAGTAACCCATTTCTATGAGGTTTAATACCCATTTGTCCGAAGTAATTCGGGCCCAAGCCTGGCAAAAATGGGACAACGTGTTCCCAAAGGAGGGGTGATCCACAACTGGGGCTGGTATATGGCTCTCAGGCGCAGCCTCAAAATGAGGGCTTAGAATGTTGGTTGGTGGGCGGACCCACAGGTCTATCCGTGTCCCCTCTGGGTCGCCTTCTCCTATTGCGAGCATTATTTGGTCCAGTGGGATTGTTGTTGCCCATAGACTTATTGCGCTGTCTATGCCTCCACTGCTCCTGTCTATAGGGCTGATATTGTGGTCTGCTTGGTGGCCTGGTATTAAGTGGCCACCTCTGTGGGGCAGGTGTATGAATCCCTAGTGTCCTAAGTGTGGCCCTGCTGTCTTTGAGACTATGGAGTCTCGAGTCCATGTTCTGGGAGAAAAGGTCCTTGCCCTCAAAAGGAAGGTCCTGTATCATGTTTTGGACATCCTGGGGTATTCCTGACACTTGTAACCATGCACGCCTGTGCATGACTACCCCCGATGCCATAGTATGGGCTGCAGAGTCTACAGCAGTGGTCTCCAACATTTTTACACCCAAGATCACTTTTTAAATGTCGGAACAAGCCAAGATCTACCACCCCATCCTTCTCCCAAGACCCCACCCCTTCCTTGAAGCCCCACCCTCTCTATTCTCCTCCTCTCTATGACTTGCTATCCCCAGCCCTTAGACACTCTACACTGCCACTTTTTCCCCTGATTCTTCTGTAGGAAGAGGTTTTTCCAACATTTGGCCTGTCCAGACTGGACCAAATGTCAGAAAAACCCCTTTCTTTGGGAAGCCCCCTTATTCCTCTTGGAACGAGGAATACAGGGGTTATCGAAAGAGTATGTTTACTCTTCTACTAAAAAAAGTGGAAGAACAAACGCATCCCTGGGTGCGTTATCTCTGGAATCCTGGAAAAACTCCTGCAGTCTAGCCGTACCCTCACTGGGTTGAGACAGGATGTGTGGGCTCTGGGGTGGGAATGAGGGATTTGGGTGTGGGAAGGGGTGAGAGGTGCAAGCTCTGGGAGAAAATTTGGATGCAGGAGGAGGTGGAGAAGGGGACGCTGGCTCGGGGAGGGGGCTCCAGGCTGGGGAGTGTTGGGGTCAGATGGAGGGTTGGGGTACTAAGCAAGCCACAGGCTTGTGGATGTGAGGGTGCATGAATTTGGGTTGGGATATGTGAGGGGCTCAGGGCAGGGGGGTCCAGTGTTTGATAGGCTCAGATCTAGGGTCTGGGTGGGGCGGTGCAGGAGTGTTATGATGCTGTGGCCAGATGGGGGCTTGGCCCCAATTGGGGGTTTGTTGGCCAGGCTTCATTTTTAAATAAAATACTGTGTCAAACAGAAAACGTTTCTGCATTATCTTTATTTCTGAGAAGGGCAGGGAACCTGTTTTTAGTGAGGAGTTCACTGACCCACAGAAAAGTCAGCTGGGGGCCACACAAGTGAGATGCAAAAAAAAAAACCCTCCTCCAAAACCCCCCAAGCCTCACTAAAGTGGCCCCAACTATGGTGGTGGGAGCAGGAGACATGGTACTGGGGAAGGGTGCTAGTGGGTTCTGGGGTGGGGGCAGGGGAGAGGGTTCTGCAGGAGGGGACAGGGTGCCAGTGGGGGCAGGGGACAGGGAGTCCCCTGCACCCACCTCCTCCCGGGATTCCTCCCGCAGAGGAGGGAAGCCCCGGTGTGTGCCTCCTCCGGGGCCGACTTCCCCCTCCCACAGAGGAGGGAAGCCCTGGCATGCACCTCCTCTAGGGACTCCCCTCACCCCCTGCAAGTTCATGGCACGCCACAGACTTGGGGGAGGGGAGCAGCCAGCGCACTTCCGGAATCCCCGGAAGTGGCGTGCAGCTGCAGGACTTCCGTCCAGCCTGCAGGAAGCTGGCACTACCTGCATTGTTGCTGGAGGTAGGTAGTGGGGCTTCTTGGGGGTTGGGGGAAATGGGGGGGGAACCGAACGCCTTGCGATCGACTGGTCGAGCCCTCACGATCAACCAGTCGATCGTGATCGACGGGTCGGTGACCACAGGTCTACAGCATCTAAAGCTGCTTGTAAGGGCTATGGTCCTTCCCTCGTCGGCCGTGGCAGTAAACTCCTTCTGGGCCGCCACCTGTACTACCATCGAACTAGGAGTTGGATGGGAATATAGGTGTTCATGACCTATCTGTGGGACAAAATACCTTTTTTCAACCCACTTTTGAGTTGGTGGGATTGATTCCAGGGTCTGCCACAAAGTGTTTGTGATCTTTGACACAGTTTTCTTAAGTGGCAACGCTAGTTTTGTTGGGGCTTTGGCGGTTAGAATGTCCACCATGGGGTCAGCATCCTCAGCCAGTGATTCTGCTTGCACCCCTAGATATGTTGCAAGTCTGCAAAGAAGCTCCTAGTGGGCACGAGCATCTATAGATGGCATTGAAGGTGCCGAGTCCGCTAAGGCTTCGTCAGGTGAATGTTCCTGGTACGGAGGGGGCTGAGGAGGTGACGCCGTGAGTTCTATCAGCTCCTAGACAACCTCAAAGGTCTCCAGTGTGGATGGCCTTTGAAGTTGGATCAGCCCTGGGCTATGATCTCGTGCCGCATCTTCACGCCTCCTCTGGGTGCCGTCCTCTCGCCAATGCCTCGGTGAGTCTGGAAAGGGAGGGCGGGGTTGGCCAACTTTCTTGGCCAGTGACCTCCTCCTGGTGTCTCTCTTCTTCCTCGGTACCAGAGTCTGCGATCGGTGCCTCGGTGCCAAAGACTTCAGCACCCCCGTATGGAGGGGGCCTGGTTGGGTTTCCCACACTGACACTGGTGCACTGCGTACTGCAACATCCCTCTCCGGTGCCGGTTGAAGCATCGACTCCATTAAAAGCCGTTTTAAGTGGGAATCTCTCTCCCGTTTCATCCTCGGCTTGAAACCTCTGCAGATTTTGCAGGCGTCGGTCAGATGGGTCTGCCCCAGGCACTTTAGGCAGGAGTCATGGGGATCGCCTCACGGCATCAGTTTCACACAGGACGCACAGGGTTTGAAACCATGCGGGCCTGGCATCACTCTCCCCCAAGAGGGAGAGAACACGCAACTCTCTAAAGGTATGTCTACACTACAAAGTTAATTCGAACTAACAGCCGTTAGTTTGAATTAACTTTCATAGGCGCAACACATGCAAACCGCTAGTTCGAATTTAAATCGAACTAGCGGAGCACTTAATTCGAACTAGGTAAACCTCATTCTATGAGGACTAACGCCTACTTCGAATTAAGTAGTTTGAATTAAGGGCTGTGTAGCCACTTAATTCGAACTAGTGGGAGGCTAGCCCTTCCCAGCTTGCCCTGGGGGCCACTCTGGGCCAAACCAGGGAAACTCTTCTGCCCCCCTCCCGGCCCCGGAGCCCTTAAAGGGCCACGGTCTGGCTACACTGCTTGTGCCAGTTGCAAGCCTGCCAGCACCCAGCCAGCAGACCCTGCACCTGGCACGGCATGAGCCAGCCACCCGCTGCCACCCAGCCCTCCACCTCTTCCCAGGACCAGGCTGGCAGCTCCCAGGAGCCTGCCCAGGGCCGCAAGAGGCGGGTGCCCGCCTGGTCTAGTGCAGAGATCGTGGACCTCAACGAGGTTTGGGGGGAGGCCTCCAACATCCACGATCTCTGCACTAGCCACAGGAATGCGGCCGTCTACAGCCGCATGGCTGACAGCCTGGCCACCAGAGGCCACATGCGGACCCGGGAGCAGGTCCGCTGCAAAATAAAGGACCTGAGGCAGGCCTGCTCCAGGGAATCCCAGCCAGGGGCCGACCCAGAGGAATGCCCTCACTTCGAGGCCCTGGACTGCATCCTGGGGGCTCATGCAGTCCATGCCCCCCGGGTGGTGATCGACCCCGGGGCAGAGGGCCCCGTCCCTGACACCGAGGAGGAGGAGGAGGACGCCAAGAGCCAGGAGCCTGCAGGAAGCCTGCCCAGGACCCAGGACCCCTGAGGCATCCCACAGAGCACATCAGCTGTGTCGTCCGAGGCCGAGGAGGGCTCCACATGTGAGTGCCATCATGCTCCCTGTATGTGTATGGGGTTGGGGGGAGAGGGAGCCCAGGGACCGTGCGCCTGGGCCTTGCCCACCATGGAGCAACAGCTGGGTGTCATGCAGGGGCCCTGGCCCGTTCCCCACACGCTGACCTCGCCTTGCAGAGGGGGCCTGGGTTCCACCCACCGTGTCCCCAGGGAGAACTGACCACTGCTCTTCTTTCACCACAGCCGCAGCACCTGGGACTGCAGGGCGCACCACCCCGCCTGGACCAGCCACCCGCACCTGGACCAGCAGGCGCACCAGGAACCTAGAGGACTACCAGCAGCGGCACCTGCGGCTACTGGAGCAGCAGCTCCGCATCCAGGACCACTGGGTCCGGGAGGACCTGCGGCTGCAGCAGCGGAGCTTGAAGGTGCTGGAGGAGCAGAGCCTCCAGACCCTGGTGGACAGGTTCCTGCCTCCTCCTGCTCCAGCCCCTGCGGCTGCCCCAGCTCTCACTCCTCCTCCCACCCTTGCTCCCCGTCCTGCTTCCTCCGCACCCCCCATCCCTCCTGCCCCACCCTCCACACCCACTCCCCCCCGACGCCCCGCACCTGCAGTGCTGTGAGACGGAGAGCCAGCAGGACCCCAACCCTGAGCTTTCCCTTCCCTTCCTCCCTTCCACCCCTTCCAGCACCCTCCTCCCAGGTTTCTCCCCTCTCCCACCCTCACTCCTCCCTCCCCCACCCCAGTTATGTACAATAAAGAGAGATTTTTGTTGGTAAAACAGGTGTGTTTATTTGACATTAGGAAGGGGGGTTAGGGAAGGGAAAGGGCAGGGTGGAAGAAGGCCCAGTGGGGCATTCAGGGAGAGTTCAGTCCTCCTCCACCTGGAAGCTCTCCCGCAGGGCTTTCCGGATCTGGATGGCCCCCCACTGGGCCTCCCGGATGGCTGCGGTGCGGGGCTGCACGTACTGGCCAGCCATGCGCTCAGCCTCAGCCATCCAGGCTGTCAGGAAAGCCTCCCCCTTCCGCTCGCATAAATTGTGCAGCACACAACATGCTGCCACCACGGGAGGGATATTGTGCTCGGCGAGGTTGAGGCAGGTGAGGAGGCATCTAAATCGGGCTTTCAGGTGTCCGAAGGCCCCCTCGACCATGATGTGGGCCCTGGTGAGCCTGGCACTGAAGGCCTGCTGGGAGGGGTTGAGGTGCCCCGTGTACAGCTTCATGAGCCAGGGATGTAGGGGGTAGGCTGCATCCCCCACCAGGCAGACGGGCACGTCCACGTCCCCGACCCTGATGTGGCGGTCGGGGAAGAAGGTCCCGGCCTGCAGCCTCTGGCACATGGAGGAGTTCCGGAACACCCTGGCGTCATGTGCCTTGCCGGACCAGCCCACATTAATGTCCGTGAACTGGCCCCGGTGGTCACACACGTCCTGCAGGAGGACGGAGAAGTACCCCTTGCGGCTGATGTACTGGGAGGCCTGGTGTTCCTGGGCACAGATGGGGATGTGCGTCCCCGTCGATGGCCCCCCTGCAGTTGGGGAACCCAAGGGCGCCGAACTGAGGGCGCGGATGACCGTGTCCGGGTCGGCGAGGCGGATCACCCTGCGGAGCAGCACCCGGTTGATGGCCTTGACCACCTGCAGAGAGACACAGCAAACCGCGAATCACTGGGGTTCCCGGGTGGCTGGGAATGTTCGTTCCCTGGCACTGCCCCGCGCCCCACTCCAGGAAGCAACCCCTGCAGGCGGCGTGTAGTACAGCCAGGGCAGACCGAACCCTCCCGTGCAGGGCACTTTCGCCTCCTCCCCCCCTTGTTTTCCCTGGGGCGGCCCATCCCCTCCTTGCAGTCCCCCTCCCCCCCGGCCCAGTGGCCGGTGAGTGCCGTACCTGCATGAGCACTGCTCCAACGGTGGATCTCCCCATGCCGAACTGGTTCCCGACGGATCGGTAGCTGTCCGGTGTGGAGAGCTTCCACAGGGCGATGGCCACACGCTTCTGGAGGGGGATGTCAGGCCTCATGCGAGTGTCCCGTTGCCGCAGAGCAGGGGTGAGCCACTCGCAGAGCTCCAGGAAGGTGTCCTTCTTCATCCTGAAGTTCTGGATCCACTGTTGGTCTCCCCAGTACTCCAGGACGATGCGGTTCCACCAGTCGCTGCTGGTGTCCAGACGCCAGATGCGGCGGGGCATGCTGGCCTCCGGGCGCTGCTGCCGCTCCTCCATGACCCCCAGGGAGGCCAGGGGGAGAGGCAGGGGGCTGACGTGCACCAGATGGTGCAAGGCAGCCTCCACCCATTGCTGGCAGGCTTGTAGCAGCAAGTCCAAAAGCTGGAGCAGCATGCCCAGGGTGAGCTCTGGCTCCATGGTGCCAACTGCGGCGGCGTCCCCAATGGGAACCACCGACACAGGCAGGCGGAGAGGAAAACACTTTGCTGTCCCTTGGCAAGGTAGGCAAGCAAGCGGAAAAGCTGAGAACTGGCTATCCAGGGGGATCCCTTTAGGCACGAGCCTCAGATAACCTCAGACAGCAGCCACACAAAGCAACTACTGACCTGATGCCCTGCTGGAACTGGTTTCAGCTGCCCTTAAATGCGACCCAGCATCCAATCAGTGTGGACGCGCTAGTTCGAATTAGCAAAACGCTAATTCGAATTAGTTTTCCGGTCTAGATGCACTAATTCGAATTAGCTTAGTTCGAATTAACTAAGTAGACATACCCTAACTATAACTGTAGTGTAGACATACCCTAACTATAACTATTCAATGCTAACTAACAACAGACGAACTATTTACAATACAAAGAACTCTAATCGCTGGGTTTTAAAAACACGAGAGCTCCAACAGCCCTCACGGGCGGCAAGAAGGAACTGAGGAAGGGGAGGGCCGGCAGGGGTGCTTATGCACTCTTATCGTGGCGCCACTCCAGGGGGCGACCTGCCGGCCCAACGGGTACCGCTGGGGGAAAAAACGCTCCAGAAGCCGGGCACGCGGCACATGCGTGCACCTCATTCAAATGCACATGAGCAAGCACTCGAAGAAGAATGCTGAGGTTTCTATTTTTATAGACTCTCTGGTCTCCTAAAAACATTTCACAAGCACTGTTGTCACCACTTGGGTCGGTTGCATCTGAGGAAGTGGGGTTTTGCTCACAAAAGTGTTAGTTGTGGCCCATGAGGCGATCCTGGCAATTACAGACCGGTAAGTCTAACTTCAGTACCAGGCAAATTAGTCGAAACAATAGTAAAGAATAAAATTGTCAGGCACGTAGAAGAACATAATTTGTTGGTCAAAAGTCAACATGGTTTCTGTAAAGGGAAATCCTGTCTTACTAATCTATTAGAGTTCTTTGAAGGGGTTAACAAACATGTGGACAAGGGGGATCCAGTAGATATAGTATACTTAGATTTTCAGAAAGCCTTTGACAAGGTCCCTCACCAAAGGCTCTTGTGTAAATTACATTGTCATGGGATAAGAGGGAAGGTCCTTTCATGGATTGAGAACTGGTTAAAAGACAGGAAACAAAGGGTAGAAATAAATGGTAAATTTTCAGAATGGAGAGGTGTAACTAGTGGTGTCCCCCAAGGGTCAGTCCTAGGACCAATCCTGTTCAACTTATTCATTAATGATCTGGAGAAAGGGGTAAGCAGTGAGGTAGTAAAGTTTGCGGATGATACTAAACTGTTTAAAATAGTCAAGACAGAAGCAGACTGTGAAGAACTTCAAAAAGATCTCACCAAACTGAGTGATTGGGCAACAAAATGGCAAATGAAATTTAATGTGGATAAGTGTAAAGTATGTATGATGGGGGCTATACGTACAGTATGATGGGGGCTAATTTGGCTATGACAAATCAGGAAAGAGATCTTGGAGTTATCGTGGATAGTTCTCTGAAAACTTCCACACAGTGTGCAGCGGTCAAAAGGCAAATAGGATGTTAGGAATTATTAAGAAAGGGATAGAAAATAAGACACAGAATATCTTATTGCCCCTGTATAAAACTATGGTACGCCCACATCTTGAATACTGTGTACAGATGTGGTCTCCTTACCTCAAAGATATTTTGGCCTTAGATTTTGGCCTTAGAAAAGGGTTCAAAATGAAAGGGCAACTAAAATGATTAGGGTCTTAGGAGAGGAGGGGTTAAGCGACTGGCACTTTTCAGTTTAGAAAAGAGGAGACTAAGGGGATATGATAGAGGTATATAAAATAATGAGTGGTGTGAGAGGGTGAATAAAGAAAAGTTATTTATTAGTTCCCATAATAGAAGAACTAGAGGACACCAAATGAAGTTAATTGGTAGCAGGTTTAAAACTAATAAAAGAAAGTTCTTCTTCACACAGCGCGTAGTCAACCTGTGGAACTCCTTGCCAGAGGAGGCTGTGAAGGCTAGGACTATTAGGGTATGTCTACATTAGCCCCCTAGTTCGAACCGTATTGCAGGAGGAGTAACAGTTAATCCGAACTAAAGACTTAGTTCGGATTAACTTCTGACTGCCGCGTGTAGCGGCGGGCAATCAGTTGGAACTAAGGGGATTTAAAAGTGGCGCCCGCCCAGGAACATGCAAATGAAGCCCGGGATATTTAAATCCCGGGCTTCATTCACAGAGCCTACATTAGCCACCTAGTTCGAACTAGGGGGCTAGTGTAGACATACCCTAACAGAGTTTAAAGAGAAGTGAGATAATTTCATGGAGGTTAGGTCCATAAAAGGCTATTAGCCAGGGGGTAGAAATGGTGTCCCTGGCCTCTGTTTGTCAGAGGCTGGAGAGGGATGGCAGGAGACAAATCGCGATCCATTTAAAGAGAAGTGAGATAATTTATGGAGGTTAGGTCCATAAAACTCTTATTCTTGTAGTTGTGGCCCAAATACATGTGTTATTCTTTGAGAGCCACCTGGACTCCTGGCAGACAGGTTACTGGGCTAGATGGACCTTTGGTCTGACCCAGGACGGCCGCTCTTATGTTCTTATGTAGTTGTGGCCCAAATACATGTGTTATTCTTTGAGAGCCACAGGACTCCTCGCTGTTTTTGCAGATGCAAACCCCTCAGATTCTCCTCTGATCAGGTGGTTGTCAGGTTGCCAACCCTCCCAGATTGGCTGGGAATCTCACAGAATCTAAATTGATCTCTGGATGGCTATTGAAATCAATCCATGAGATTTTAATAGTCTGCTAAAATGTCCAGTCAGAAGTGCTGTAGGACTAAGGCAGGCTCTTTACTTGCCCAGGCTCCGTGCAGCTCATGGAAGCAAGCATTTCCCACTGGTTCCTAGGTGTGGGGTGGGGGGTCTCTGCACACTGCTCCCACCCTGAGCACAGACTCCACAGCTCCCATTGGCTGGAAACCACAGCCAATGGGGGCCATGCTGGCAGGCGGGGGCAGCACACAGCGCCCAGCTGCCCCGAGCCTAGGAGCTAGACATACCGGTTGCTTCTGGGTGTTGCCTGGTATAAGCACTGCTTGGACAGAGCCCACACCCCCTCCCCACCCTGGTGAAAGTGAGTGAGAGTGAGGAGAGTGAGCAACAGAGGAAGTGAGGACGGAGGTGGCGCCTCTAAGAAGGGGCGGGGCAAGGATGCTTGGATTTGTGTGATGAGATAATTGGCAACCCCAGGTGGTCAGTAACATATTCCTACTGCTCTACTCTCATTATTCAACCGTGGCCTTTCTATCCAGAGAGATTCTGGAGTAGTTTGATTCATTAAAGATTTTTACTATTTCTTTACTCTATACTTTCTTCCCCATATAGTGCCACTCCCCCACCCACATTACCTACTCAAGCATCCCTGTGTATCTGGTACCCTAGCATTACAGCAACCCATCGATCAATATCATTCCTTCAAGTTTCTGTGGTGACATATCAATATGTATCAGACGGGTAGCCGTGTTAGTCTGAATCTGCAAGAACAATGAGAAGTCCTGTGGCACCTTATAGACTAACAGATGTATTGGAGCATAAGCTTTCGTGGGCAAAGACCCACTTTGTCAGATGCATGTAGTGGAAATTCCAGAGGCAGGTATAAATATACAGGCATAAGAAAAGAGTTCCAGTCAAGAGTAAGGCTAGAGATAACGAGGTCAATTCAGTCAGGGAGGATGAGGCCCACTTCTAGCAGCTGATGTGGATATCAATATGCTCATTCAATACCAGGCACACCAATTCACCCATCTTAGTATTTAGACTTTTAGCATTTGTATACAAGCACTTATTCAATTGGTCCCTTTTTAATTGTTTGCCTTCATGTGCCGTAATTGACAGGACTCTTTCATTTGAGTTTCTCATCCTACCTGTACTTTATCAGCTTCTAGATCCTAGTAAAGTGGAGAGGACAGACAATCATGGTTAACAGATCCTCCCCATGCAGTGTCTCTAAGAAAGAAAAATTGCAGGGGCTGAGTTCATTCTGACATTTCCTCACTGTGTGAAGCAGCTTTGGCAGGAGAGGATACTGAGCTAAGGGCAAGACCTTCTCTGGAGTAACCCTCTGACTGGCCTCTCCCCACAAAGTCCCAACCAGGCAGTGCTTGCCATGAAACGCACTTGATGTCTGCTTGGTTTGCTACACTCCCCCATTCGCACATGCATTCCAGCCAGCTTTGGATTTGTCCTTTTCCCATCCCTTCTGCACCAGCCAGAACCCACCCTATTGGAAGTGGACAGTTTAGCCAGGATGAGGTGGGCATCCCCTAACAACTATGCAAAATGCTATGGACTCTTTAGTTTGCAGCCGCATAGCCACCGGATATATGCAGAGGCCAGGACCCCCATTTAAGAGCACATCCAAGGCTATAGAAGTTCTATACATTACATCTTAGCCAACAGTAGAAAAGAATTCCGTGAATTCCATAATTTTTGCAGCTGCTTTGCATTTGCTTTCAGCAAATATTTGAGCACTTGAACTTCACTAGAGCAAACAGTAGTGAAAGAGTTAATTCTATACTGAAGTAATCAATAACTTTAGAATACCATGTTCTAGTCCGAGATTAATTCATTACTCAACTGTTTAACATGCATCCAAATGGAAAATACACCCCATGTAACTTACAACTAACCCAGAGCACAACATTAAAATATTCAGTATTTGCCCACTGTTAGTGGAGTAAATGCATGAGAATTTCTTGAACTGCTTGTGAGTATTTCACAGACAGAAGATGAAATTTGAAAGCCCATCTGCAGGCTGGCTTACAGTGTAGCCAACTCTGGTAACTTTTATCATGAGTCTTACCATATTTTTATTTTACTTAAAGCCCTAACCACTGGAGTCATGTGACTATATGAAAACTTTAGCTTTCTTTAAAAAAAAGGAGGAAGTTTCTAGCTTTCATCATTGTGGAGAAAGACTTGAAAATATGAATCCAAAAGGCTAAAAATGAAAATAAAGAGACCCAAAATGTATTTTTAAAATCCTGAGATTTTTAAAGACAATGCCATGATTCTGAGGTCCTGACTCATTTTTTAAGTGCTTGGAGCCAGCAGTACTGCTTAAATTCAGTTGACAATTTCAATGTTATTTTGACAACTATGTACACACACACACATATATTTTAAATAAAAGCTTAGATTCTGGCACATGGTATATGGCAAAAGAAAAGTTCCACAGCACCATGGGAATATGCCAGGCTCTGATTAGGATAACATATCAAGTTTCCTTCAAGCAGTAATTGAGACAATCATCAGCCTTTATCTAATTAAAATGAGCCCACAGTCATTAACTTTTGAATATTCTCCACATTTTGAAACAAAACCCAGCACTGTAGCATTCATGGATGTTGTATTAGAACAGGGCTACTCAACTTTGGAAGCCCCGGAGGCCACAATGATACTCACAGCACATGCTGAGGGCTGCAACTTAAGTGAGAAATAATCTATATGCAAATATATGCAAATAGATTATTTCACACTGACGGGCATGAATACAAAGATTAAGGCAAGACTACACAACACACAGGTCCCGTTTAAGTCAGTGCTGCTGATATTAATAAAATGCAATATTTACCAATGTCCACCCATATGACAGAACTTTTAATGAGCAATGACAGTCCAGGAATTTAACTACTAAAACACATATCAACATTATATTAACTACTTTTTTGTTTTGGCTCCCACCCGCGGGCCATGCGTTGAGCCCCGCGTAAACCCAAACTGCACTGCGGGCTGCATGCAGCCCACAGGCCGCGTGTTGAGTAGCCCTCTATTAGAACATCTGTTAAAGAGCTAAGGCTCTCTGGCTCCTCCGTACATGCTGAATAAGAGCAGCCCTAACATAGGAGTTTCAGACACAGTTAAGTGATATAAATAAGACAGTTTTAATGTCTAAAATAATTTGAGAATTAGTTTAAATTGTCAAGTGCTTAGTTTAATATCCAGGAAGGTGTCTCCAGGAGTAATTTTAGAAGTGTCTGATGGGCAGAATTGGTATGAGAGTTATTTGTGGGACAGCAGAGAAGAGGCCAAGATGGAATCATAGGCACAAATCAGACTATAAGTTCAAATGCACCAGCCAACTTTTAACTTACACACTCTACTTTTGCCAAAAAATTGCTGCATTAGGGGAGCAGAAGAAAGGAGCAGTTTCCTTGCTAGTCCAAGATAAACCAATTTTTCAACTAATCTGGCTCTACACTCTCCCCTTATGTAACAGTGACATAATTCAAGGTGGATCATTTTGTGGAGCTACAAGTTTTATAGAGCATAATTCATGGGAAAAGGTTGTCTGGAGAAGCTTTTTGTTTAAATTGTGAGACAGATGTATGCCTGCAGAAAAAGCATTCTAGAGAGATTTTTAGGAAGCGTTCTGAAGTTTTCACTTGGGGCACGTCTACACAGCAGGGCAAAAGTCCAATTAAGATATGCACTTCAGCTACATTAGTTCTGTAGCTGAAGTCAAAATAGCTTAATTTGGCTTTTGGCGCTGTCTACACAGCAGGAAGTCAAAGGCAGAACACTGTTCCTTCTACTTCCCTTACTCCTCATGAAATTACAGGAGTTGGAGCAAGAAGTCCTCCATCTTGACATTATTTCGAAATAATGGCTTGCTGTATAGACACACACTTTGTTATTTCGAAATAATGTCAATTATACCAAAATAATGCTGCTGTGTAGACATACCCTTGGGCTACGTCTAGACAGCAGAGCTATTTCAGGATACTGGAAGTATCCTGGAAGTATTCAAAATATATTTTGAAATAATGGGCGTGCTCTTCCGGCATCCCAGTAACCCTCATTCCATGAGGGTTAAGGGATTTGTCAGAATAGCGCTTTATTTTGAAATTACCTCAAAATAAGCTATGCAATTTGTGTAGCGCAAATTGCATAGCTTATTTCAAGGTAAGGGTGATGTGTGGATGCACCCTTAGTGAATAAGCATTACTTACCTGCCTGTTCCCTTCACAGCCTTGTTTATGTTTGTTTCTCTTTATCCTTCAGCAATGCATGTGAGGCCTGGGATATCATGCAGAGCATGTTTTAGGCTGAAAATGGAAACAATCTTGAAATAATTTTTTGCATGGAATCCATTATTCTTTGTTGTATGTGATGGTTGAAGAACTGTTGCATATGAATAAAAAGAACATAATGCATTAAGCAGATCTATGTTTGAACCCAGTATGGAATTTCTTTATATCAAATTAACTTTTGCAGGCATTTTTCCTGAAATATTATCCTTCATATAAATCTAATCCATTAACTTCTTTACCTGTTCAGATCATCTTATGTTGAATACATTAGCTATTTAAGTTAAACTGCTGCCAATCACTTCATATTTTAAGGCAGGCATGGGGAACCTTTTTGGGATCAGGGGCCACTGGCCACAGAAATAATCAGTTGGGAGCTGCAGACAAAAGATAAACAAAGAAAAAACCCTCACTGAAGTACTCCCCACCCCCTGCCCACTGAGAAGGAGAAAGACACTCCCTACATTCCCCTCACATACCAGAGCCTAGGGGGGCCCAGGCCAGTAGATTTTGTGTGCTCCCACCCCACAGGGGAGGTGGCCAGGAGGGTTGGAGTGCCAGCATAGGCTCCCCAATGCTAGGGAGTCCCAACCCTCAGGAACCCTCAGCTCCTGCAGGAAAGCCAGGAGCTGTATCGGGTCCCCGGGCCTTAGGTTCCCCACCCCTGGAAGCAGTGAGTTGTAGGAGTGGCCTTCTGTCGTTTGAGCAAGTCAGTAACCAGGGGAACCTGCATCTGCATCTCCTGGTCTGCTTTGTCCCATCCTCAGGCCTGGGGTGGGGATTGGAAACACAAAACTTTGTGACAATTTTTGAAGCTACAGGTTCTCCGGTGTGACAGTAATAATGACACAAACAAAAGCGAAGTTACAATGTGGAGACAAGGAGGATGGATTCAGGCAACCTTTCATTGACTTCAGAGAGTTTTGGTGTGAATAAAGACTACAGGATTAAGTGCAGGGACTTGCATCAATCATTTGGCAAACGTAGGCTATTTCATTTGAACTTACACTACACTTCTTTTAAACTTTCCTTTCCCAAATATAATGGCATCAAGATTCAGTGGGTGGATTTGGCCCATTATAAGCCTGCTCCAGTCAGTGAAATCTCTACATTGTGTTTTAAATCATACAGAAAACTGTAGATTCATGAAAATAAGAAAACCACAAGGTCTAAATTAAAGTTAAACCATATCCATGACCTCATTAACATAGCAATGGATTCTTTTTAAGTGAGTGGCCATCAATGTGTTGCACATTTGCGTACTTTCTGGCATCAAAAGAGACCTTTTTCCCACAGGGGCTGGGTCAGAGGAATGGTCTGTTATTTGTTTCCTTTATGTTTTAATGTAAGCCCTTTTAATTTCTCAGTTCCAGGTAATACCTGGTCTTGTCCCACCCAGCCTCTTCATTTTCACAGTAGTCAATCATTACAATAACATGGGAGAGATTCTGAGAGCCAGCCACTGTTACACTCTAGAATCTTTGGTGTTTTAATAAAGTTATTTATAAAAATATATAGATTCCATACCTGGCATTAAGTGTTCATAGTTACTTGACACAGCTCCGGGTTTTGACTAGGAACCGAACACGAACAGTAAAAAAGCTTCAGAGGGGTAGCCGAGTTAGTCTGTAACAGGAAAAACTTAAAAAACAACAAATAGTCTAGTAGCACTTTAAAGACTAACAAAATATATAGGTGGTATCATGAGCTTTCATGGGCACAACCCACTTTTTCAAACGTCTGGAGTGTTGGAAGTCCAGATCCAAGAATAAATAGGGGAAGGAGGGAGAGAGGGAGAAGGAAAAAATATTGAAGGGGAGGAAGAAAAAAAGGCTGTGAGTAGATAAGGTTCAGAGGGATAGCCAAGTGAGTCTGTGGCAGACAGACAAACAGTAAAGAAATCCAAACACCTACCCGAGCACAGACAAACTGTAGAAAATGAATCATAGAATCCTAGGGCTGGAAGAGACCTCAGGAGGTCATTGAGTCCAATCCTCTGCCCAAAGCAGGACCAACCCCAACTAAATCATCCCAGCCAGGGCTTTGTCAAGCCGGGATATAAAAACCTTTAGGGATGGAGATTCCACCACCCCTCTAGGTAACCCATTCCAGTACTTCACCACCTCCTAGTGAAATAGTTTTTCCTAATATCCAACATAGACCTCCCCCTAAGGAGTAGGAAAGAAAACCACACCCTAAAGAAAACCACACCCCATCCTAACTCAACTGGGACTACTCAGATGCGTAAAGTTAGGCAGCTACACGAATGTTTGCTGGATCAGAGCCCAATCAGAGCCCATCCCCAGCTATTGCTGATACACTTCAGCACAATTCAAAGTTTTCTGATTTATTATGCAAATAACTCCAAGAGAGCAGCGCACTCCTCCAGTACCTTAAAGTTGACAATCATTACCCCCAAGGGAAACAAAATTAACACACACTACAGCTCCCAGAATTCTTGCTGTGAAAGGATTATGGCACCCAGCATGCCATAGATAAAGCTTGCTGTTAACCCCTTAAACTCCAGAGACCAGCACAAAAAGCCTGCAATTTACAACAATACTATTTGAGTCAACTAACAAGTCTTACCAATAATCACATAAAAGCTCTTTTTGGTGTATTGATTTGCTGTCAGATTCTGCTCCATTGCTCCTGCTCAAGTCAACATTGCTTTTACCCCTCAAACTTTTACCCTGGGGGAGATCAAGGAGGTCGGGGGCAGCGCGACTGACCGGGAGAGATAGGGGAGGTTGAGGGCAGCGCGACTGGCCGGGGAGATCAAGGAGGTCGGGGGCAGCGCGACTGGCCAGAGGAGATAGGGGAGGTTGGGGGCAGCACGACTGGCTGGGGGAGATCAAGGAGGTTGGGGGCAGCGCGACTGGCCAGGAGAGATAGGGGAGGACGGGGGCAGCCCAACTGGCCGGGAGGGATAAGGGAGGTTGGGGGCAGCCCAACTGGCCGGGAGGGATAAGGGAGGTTGGGGGAAGCACGGCTGGCAGGAGGGGATGGGGGAGATTGGGGGGCGCCCCGCGACCTTCAGGGGGCGGGGGTGGATGGGCTCCGGCATCCTGCCACATGGCCCTGCTCCCTCCTCCCTCTTCTTTCACTGCCTTTGTCTCTGCACTGTCTGGCGCCTTCCCTTCCGCGTTCCGCTCTGCTGGCTCCGCCGCCCGCACAATTGCCTTGGGCGGTCACAGGCAGGTCGGATAACACGGAATGTCGGATAAAGGAAGGTCGGATAATCGAGACTCTACTGTACAAGTGCTCGGCAGTGCCTCTGACTGCGCACAAAGCAGGCTGCCAGAGCCTGATACTTGCTTTTACGCTGCAGCTGTTGATACATTATAGAAATGAACAAATGGCAAGGGAGTTAATTTGCGCCACCTTTACTCTTAGAGGTATCTTCTCTCATGTATGGAAGGACACTTGTACACACACTGTGCAGACAGGGCTGCTGTGGGAGTGGGCTGTTCTCGTTCAGTGCAAAGCATGTCAGTAAAGGCAATTTTTAAAAAATCCTGTTCTTCTTGGCCCCAGTACTACAGCTGAACCAGTTTAAGAAAGCATAAAGGGGCTAGGGATAATAGCAGTTGTCATTCTTATACACACATTTTTATTTCAGCAACTGCCACACAGCCTGGAAGTGGATTTCCCTGGGAAACTCATAGAAAAGACAAACTCCATATTTATGGAGACACTCCACTGGCAAAACAAAACTTTTATATATATATATATATATATATATATATATATGGTTGTTGGCATCTCTAAGCGTGAGTTAGGAGGATCATGTGGTTAAAGCACTGCTGTGGGATGTAGGAGACCTGTGTTCAACGTCTGGCTCTCCTACAGACTTTGTGTGGCAATGGTCCATTCACTTAACCTCTTTGGCCTGAATCCTCAGAAGGTACTTAGGTACCTAATTCCCACTGAAATCAATTGCCATTAGCAGACTAATAACCTCAGATCCAGGCCTCTGTTTTGGTTCCAGCCTGGGAAAGGAGGGCAAGTGATAGTTGTCATGTATGTGAGGTATGGAGTTCCTCTGGGGATGGAGGCCATATAAATACCTAGCAACATGACTTAATGCATTTTTTCCAAGACATTTTCAGCATGTTTTATTAAACCGTAGTGTAAGTCTGGGCCGGGCTGCCACTTCCTGCAGGTCTCCTTGGCTGCAAACATCGAACCAGAGCCAATGGGAGCCATGAGGCTCCATGGCCATGGCGCCAGTAAGTAAACAAACCAGGGCAGCCAATTAGCATGTTTCTCAAAGTGGTTTTGCAGCCCACTTAGAGAAACACTGGTTTAAACTTAGAATGACAAGATTCTCACACTCTCAAACCTGGAATTCTACTGTATTCATCCATCCCTAGCATAAATGTCTTTAGCAAAACTTATCAATGAAAATGAGATCATGTGTGTATTATAGCCCCTGTATCACTCATGCAAGAGATCTACACCATTAAAGTGTTAATTATACACAATACAATTTTCATAATATTGGCTTTAAATTGTTCTCCTTTACTGAGAAGAAATATTCCTCAAAGCAAACATAATTGATACTATATACTTATTTCCAACTATCAGTTTCTGTGGTATGCTGCAAACTTACTTTATTTTTTCCCCTAAATATCTGTTTCTCTTTTGTGTTTTATAAAGGACAGACAGGGCTGGCCTTACCATGAGGCGAACTGAGGCGCCTCAGGTGCCAGACTGTGGGAAGGCGCCACTAGGACCCAGAGTGTAGAAAATTGTGTCTGCTGCTGGTGCATATGCATTTTCTCTGCTCTAGATGCACAGAGATGGGGGAGTGCCATGAGAGGAGTAGAACAGAAAGAAGGCAGAATTGAGATCTTTCAAAGTTTTGGCCCAAGTGAGGGGGCATAGAGGCGTCATTTGAGCTCCCTGCCTCAGGTGCCAAAATGTTGTGGGCTGGCTCTGAGGACAGCTCAGCAAGTCTGAAGATGAACAGAGAAGCAAGAGACTGACATCCATCCATACAGCCTTAGTGTTTGCACTATGGACAACAATGCCAATATGTGTGAATAATATACTGCCTGAAAGTCCCCTGGCTCCTTCCTCCATCCTTCAACCCCTGCTGCCAGAGACACCATTCAGCCATAAGAGTTGCAAAGTAAAGTGCTGCAATTCATGGCCACTGTGTCTGCTAACCAGATTCATCACATTGCACATGTGTTAACCGTCTTCCTGCTGCTGTCAGTTTTAAAATGCTCGAGGCTGCTGACTCCCTAGCTTCTGCTGCTGGAGCCTCTGCAAACTTCTGGATTGAGTCTCATCTCAGCACATCAAGATCCAGAGCCTTGCCCCTTGTCACCATCTTGGAGAGAGAGAATAGCAATTGAAGACCCATGAATACTCTCAGCACTTCAGTGCAAGGGAGGATCTAAGAGTGGCACTGAAAAACAATAGCGCAGTAGAGAATGTGAGCTGGTCACATTTTAGATTCCCTGAGCAGCCCCAAGAGACTGCAAAAAATGGGAAAAGTAAAGCAACCCATTACAGTGAGGACAATACAAGTCTATTAAAGGCAGGATAGGTGGAGACAGAAAGCTTGCATGCTGGTGCTTGTATCAATCCAAGAATCATTTTTCAATGTGCAGTGAATCCCTTGTCATGCCGCTAAAACCAGTCAGAGCAAAGTTGATCTGCTAATGACCAGTTAGAGCCACACATGCTAATTACTAGAAGTTGTATGGAAATTTAAACTTCCTGTACAGATGCCTGTTTAGGGCAAAGCTCTGCTCTCAGGTTGCACAGCAGATTTTGACTCTTCCTTAAGGGTGAAATTCACCTCTGAGCAATGCAAGGCCTTTGTACCTCTTCGGTCCCACAAATTCACTATTCCCAGGACTTCTATGGTGGATAGGCCTTGTATAGGCCCCTAGCACAAAGATTGGTTTTGCTTTAAATATGCAGAACTCCCAGTGGTCCAATACCTCCTTTGACATCTGTTAGAGGTATGCACATGAGATGAAAGCAAAGATATTGGACTCGAAATCCACTGTACAGCAATAAAGGTAGAATCCTGCTCTTAGGCTAATTCATCATCCTTGTGCCATCTTATTTATCCTAACTGGACATGCACCAACCTCTTGCACAATTGCCACAGCTAACGAAGTGGCAAATTCCCCACTTTTCTTATCATGCAGAGCAACATCACTAAACTTCAAATCTGTCAGCCACAGGGAATTACCTTATACTGTTGTACCAGAACTGAATCTGGCTCATGATTCCCAAGGATGCTGACTATATTACTAGAAAAAGAAAAATTTCAGTGAGCTCAAATAAGAAAGACATTTCAGTGCCCCCCTCCAAGCATCACAAAAATCTAAGCTACAGAAGGTACTTACAGAGTATAACCCCATTCGACCCTAGGCTCAGAAAGGCCCACAGAGCACAAGTAGTGATAGAGCTTCAAAAGAACTACAGTTATTTTGATTTCTAATAATGGGCTTATCAGTCTAGCAGAAAAAGGTATAGCATTGTTCAGTGACTGGAAACTAAAGCTAGACAAATGCATTGGAAATAAGGCAAACATTTTGAATATTGAGGTTAATTTACTTTTTTTTTAGTACTGGAACTGGAAGGGACATCTAAATCTGTGGTGTCCAACCATTTCTGAAGCAGTAGCCACTATAGTCGCTACTGCTATAGCAAACTAGCCACACTCAATCAGCCAAATAGCCACATGTGGCTAGTGGGTTGGACACCATGGATCTAGAGCATCCCTGACAGATGTTTGTCTAACCTGCTCTTAACAATCTCCGACTATGGAGATTCCACAACCTCCCTAAGCAATTTATTCCAGTGTTCAACTATCCTGACAGTTAGGAAGTTTTTCCTAATGTCCAACCTAAACCTCCCTTGCTGCAATTTAAGCCCATTGCTTCTTGTCCTATCATCAGAGGTCAAGGAGAACAATTTTTCTCCCTCCTTGCCCTCCTCCAAGCCCTTTTAGGTATTTGAAAACTGCTACCATGTCCCCTCTCGGTCTTCTCTTTCCAAACTAACCAAACCCAATTCTTTCAGTCTTCCCTGATAGGTCATGTTTTCTAGATCTTTAACTATTTTTGTTGTGCTTCTCTGGACCTTCTCCATTGTTTCCACATCTTTCTTGAAATGTGGTGCCCAGAACTGGACACAGTATTCCAGATGAGGCCTAAACCGCACAGAGTAGAGAGGAAGAATTATTTTTTGTGTCTTTCTCACAACACTCCTAGAACCATGTTTGCTTTTTTTGCAACAGTGTTACACTGTTGAGTCTTATTTAGCTTGTGGTCCACTATGACCCCTAGATCCCTTTTCTGCAGTACTCCTTCCTAGACAGTCACTTCCCATTCTGTATGGGCTCATCTAGACTACGGGGAATGGTCGAAAGAAGATATGCAAATTCCACGGGAATTTGCATATCTTCTTCCGATCACACTTTCTAAAGCGGAGCTTTCAAAAGTGAAAGTAAAGACGCGGCTTTTTTGGCGAACCCCCCTCCCCTTTGTCGAAAAGCCGCATAAACCTCCTTTTTGAGGAAGTCTAGATGAGCCCTATGTGTGAAACTGATTGTTCCTTCCTAAGTGGAGTACTTTGCATTTGTCCCAGTTAAACTTCATCCTATTTATCTCAGACCATTTCTTCAGTTTGTCCAGATCATTTTGAATTATGACCCTATCATCCAAAGCACTTGCAACCCTCCCAGCTTGGTATCATCTGCTAACTTTATAAGTGTACTCTCTGTGCCATTATCTAAATCGTTGATGAAGATATTGAACAAAACTGACTCTTATAGAACCGGCTACACTGCTTCTTTTTGTGCAAAAACCTCTTGCGCAAAAAGCATCGGCAGAAAATATGCTAATGATATTGCAACTTGTGCTAATGAGTTCATCATAAGCATACTCTGCGCCACAAAAACCTTGTAGTGTGGACATAGCCTCTGAGAATGGTTATCTATCCAGTTACGGTAGCCCCATTTACATTGGATTTCCCTAGTTTATTGTTTATTGATAAGGAAATTATGCAAGACCATATTAAATGTTTTACTAAAGTCTAGGTATACCATGTCTACCGCTTCTCACCTATCCACAAGACTTGCTATCCTATCAAAGAAATCTATCAGATTGGTTTGACATGATTTGTTTTTTACAAATCAATGCTGGCTGTTACCTATCACCTTATTATCTTCCAGATGAATTACTTAATTATTTGCACCATTATCTTTCCTGGCACAGATGTTAAGCTGGTGTGTAGTTTTCTGAATCGTTCTTATTTCCCTTTCTATAGGTGGGCACTATATTTGTCCTTTTCCAGTCTTCTGGAATCTCTCCAAACTTCCATGACTTTTCAAAGATGATAGCTAATGGCTCAGATATCTCCTCTATCAGCTCCTTGAGTATTCTAGAATGCATTTCATCAGGCCCTGGTGACTTGAACATATCTAACTTCTCTAAGTAATTTTTAACTTGTTCTTTTCCTATTTCAACTTCTAAACCTACCCTGTTTCCACTAGCATTCACTATGTTAGGCATCCAGTCATGAAAACCGAAACAAATAAGTCATTTAGCACCTCTGCCATATCTATGTTTTCTCTTATTGTTTCTCCTTCTTCGGCGAGCAATGGGCCTACCATGTCCTTGGTCTTCCTCTTGCTTCTAATATATTTATACAATGTTTTCTTGTTATCCTTTATATCTCTGGCTAGATTGAGCTTATTTTGTGCCTTTGCCTTTCTAATTTTGCCCCTTGTATTATTTGCTTATATTCATCCTTTGTAATTTGATCTCATTTCCACTTTTTATATGACTCTTTTTGATTTTTAAATCATTTAACATCTCCTGGTTAAACCAGGGTGGTCTTTTGCCATACCTCCTATCTTTCCTACTCAGTGGAATAGTTTGTTCTTGGGCCCTTAATAATGTCCCTTTGAAAAACTGCCAACTGTTTTCATTTGTTTTTCCTCTTAGTCTTGATTACCTACCAGCTATGAGTTTACTAAAGTCTGGCTTCCTGAAATCCATTGTCTTTATTTTGCTGTTCTCCCTTCAACCATTCCTTAGAATCATGAACACTATCATTTCATGATCACTTTCACCCAAGCTGCCTTCCACTTTCAAATTCTCAACCAGTTCCCCCCTCTTTGTCAAAACCAGATCTAGAACAGCTTCCCCCCAGTAGCTTTCTCTCCTTCTGAAATAAAAAAATGTCTCCTATGCAGTCCAAGAATTTGTTGGATAATCTGTGCCCCGCTGTGTTAGTAGACTCTCAACAAGTCTGTCTTCTATGTCCATCTCCACCTCAGTCCAAGTGTATTCATTTTTAATATATAAGGCAACACTTCCTCCCTTTTTTCCCTGCCTATCCTTCCTGAGTAAGCTGAACCCTTCTATACCAATATTCTAATCATGTGTATTATCCCACCAAGTCTCTGTGGAACCAACTATGTCACAGTTGTGTTTAATTACTTCACGTTCTTCCTGCTTATTCCCCACACTCCTTGCATTTGTATATAGGCATCTAAGATACTGATTTGATTTTGCCCCCCCAGTTCTGCCTTCTCCCTCCTTTATCTCTGCTATTATAGCCCATGGTCCCTCCCATTTCCAACCCACCTCCCAGGTCTCCATGTTTTTCATGTTTTCCACGTTCTCCATGTTTTTGTGGCCCAAGCCTCCAATTTGTCTAAATCACTCTGGACCCTATCTCTGCCCTCAAGCGTATCTACCTCTCCCCCTAGCTTAGTGTCATCCGCAAACTTGCTGAGGGTGCAATCCATCCCCTCATCCAGGTCATTAATAAAGACATTGAACAAAACCGGTCCTAGAATCGAACCTTGGGGCACTCCGCTAGAAACCGACCGCCATCCTGACATCGAACCGTTGATCACTACCTGCTGGGCCCGGCCTTCTAGCCATCTTTCTATCCATCTTACTGTCCATTTATCCAATCCACATTCCCTTAACTTGCTGGCAAGAATATTGTGGGAGACCGTATCAAAAGGCTTGCTAAAGTCAAGGTATATCACATCCACTGACTTTCCCACGTCCACAGAGCCAGTTACCTCATTATAGAAGCTAATCAGATTGGTCAGGCACGACTTTCCCTTTGTGAATCCATGCTGACTATTCCTAATCACTTTCCTCTCTTCTAAGTGCCTCAAAATGGATTCCTTAAGGATCCCTTCCATGATTTTTCCAGGAACCGAGGTAAGACTGACTGGTCTATAGTTCCCTGGATCGTCCTTCTTCCCTTTTTTGAAGATGGGCACTACATTTGCCTTTTTCCAATCATCCGGGATTTTTCCCGATCTCCACGACTTTTCAAAGATAATGGCCAAAGGCTCCTCAATGACATTTGCCAACTCCCTCAGTACCCTCGGATGCATTAAGTCCAGACCCATGAATTTGGGTACGTTTAGCTTTTCTAAATAGTTCCTAACCTGTTCTTTACCCACCAAGGGCTGTCCATCTTCATCCCACCTTGCGTCACTTAGCGCATTAGTCCGGGAGCCGACCTTGTCCGTGAATATAGAGGCAAAGAAAGCATTGAGTACTTCAGCTTTCCCCACATCATCTGTCACTAGGTTACCTCCTTCATCCAGTAGGGGCCGCACACCCTCTCTGATCACCTTCTTTAATATAATTAAATGTATTAATTTAAATTTGGGATATTGCAGACTATGTATTAGATGACTTTTAAAGCAAATTTTGTACTTGTAGATAATGTCCAGATCTTTATTTAACCTGTGTATTAGATAACTTTAACATTAGTTTTTATAAAAAAAATAAAATCTGTTTGTTACCTGTATCACAGGGTAGGTAGACTATGTCCCATTTGCTGGATCATGTATGATGAGAAGAAGGGGAACAAAACATAGCAGCCCATGAGGTCCTGTGCTTGTGACCTGACTATAAAACATAGTAGCATGTCCAATGGCCAGAGAGAATAAGGGAAGCCCTTCTGCTCAGGGCAGCATGGCCCAATGGACTGATATATTATGTTAACCCCCTTCTACAGGACTTCATGGTCAATTGCCCCCCTGGGGAAATAGGGCACCACTTAGGAGTGTGTGGCACCCAGGGTAGGAGGACTCAGACCATCTGTGCTCCTCCAAGGCCCAGCCCAGGGACCTGGCAATAGTGGGAATGGTTGGTTCACCCTCAAGTCAGTGGGGAGCCTCCTAACACTTGCTGACTGGTTTCCCAGTTCACTCACTGCAGAAAAGTTTAAGTCCCTGGGCTGCTTCCTTCCTTTTCTCCCTCTGTGAGTATCCACTGTTTCCCTGGGTGTCTAGAGTCCTCAAGTGCCTTTGCTCTTGCCAATGTGATCCCTCCACTGGGATCACCAGGCAACCTGAAGCCCATCTGAAACTCTGTGTGTCATGGCTCTCTAGCCAAGGCCTGTGGCAGCTCCCTGCATAGAACCTGCCATCTGCATCATCCCCCCTCCAGCAGCCTGGCCAGACTGAGTTGGGCTGCTTCCTTTTATACTTGCCTCCAGGCTGAGCGTGCACAGCAGAATCTGAGGGGTGGGACTTCCTAAGTCTGCAAAGCACAGTTAGCCCTTTCAGGGCTGGTACAGGATTAGGTACTCTTTATGACAACCTGACATAGCCCATCCTTCACCAAAACAGACATAGTGACCGATTAAGGTTGAGCATCCTTGTTATATTTTAATTCTTACCAAATTAACCTTCTAATATGGGAAGACCACTTTACTTCTGGTGCTTATCCAGTCTTCAATATGCAGCTCTCTCTTGGTCACACACAAGAATAGTCAAGACAGAAGCAGACTGTAAGGGACTCCAAGAAGATCTCACCAAACTGAGTGATTGGGCAACAAAATGGCAAATGAAATTTAATGTGGATAAGTGTAAAGTAATGCACATTGGGAAAAATAACCCCAACTATACGTACAGTATGATGGGGGCTAATTTGGCTACGACAAATCAGGAAAGAGATCTTGGAGTTATCGTGGACAGTTCTCTGAAAACTTCCACACAGTGTGCAGCGGCGGTCAAAAAGGCAAATAGGATGCTAGGTATTATTAAGAAAGGGATAGAAAATAAGACCGGAATATCTTACTGCCCCTGTATAAAACTATGGTACGCCCACATCTTGAATACTGTGTACAGATGTGGTCTCCTCACCTCAAAAAGATATTTTGGCCTTGGAAAGGGTTCAGAAAGGGCAACTAAAATGATTAGGGGTTTGGAACGGGTCCCATATGAGGAGAGGTTAAAGCGACTGGGACTTTTCAGTTTAGAAAAGAGGAGACTGAGGGGATATGATAGAGGTGTATAAAATCATGAGTGGTGTGGAGGGCGGATAAAGAAAAGTTATTTATTAGTTCCTAAATAGAAGAACTAGAGGACACCAAATGAAATTAATGGGTAGCAGGTTTAAAACTAATAAAAGAAAGTTCTTCTTCACACAGCGTGTAGTCAGCATGTGGAACTCCTTGCCAGAGGAGGCTGTGAAGGCTAGGACTATAACAGAGTTTAAAGAGAAGCTAGATAATTTCATGGAGGTTAGGTCCATAAAAGGCTATTAGCCAGGGGATAAAATGGTGTCCTTGGCCTCTGTTTGACAGAGGCTGGAGAGGGATGGCAGGAGACAAAGCGCTTGATCATTGTCTTCGGTCCACCCCCTCTGGGGCACCTGGTGCTGGCCACTGTCGGCAGACAGGATACTGGGCTAGATGGACCTTTGGTCTGACCCGGTACGGCCGTTCTTATGTTCTTATGTTCTTATGTTAAGAAGTTTATCTTTAACCATAGAGGTAAAGCAGTGCAACCACCAGGTGTGGAAGCAGTTATACTAGTATAAACATGCTTAACACAGTGTGTCTTATTCACATTCAGGAAAGGAAATAAATTACCCCAGGATATGTCCCCTTTACACCAGTATAACTACTTCCCCTCTATGCTTGTACTAGTAGAACTATATATGTTTTAAAAAAATCATTCCTTAACCAAAACAGTTATATCAATACACGAAGTTGTGTTTAGAGAAGACCTGTTGCAGTTCTAAGCTTCTTAGCTGGTTGGTGCCTAATGTGTATGTGAAACTCATGGATGATAGTAGGGAAGCAGTCCAAGAGCCTGTTTGTAAGTGTACTTGGGGGCCTTGCCAAAATACACTTTGAAAATAACATTTTACCAATAATTCAACAGCTTGCCTTTGTTTTTCCCATCAGGGAGTAGAATACCTTCCCAATCCAGCAGCTTCAACACGTGCCAAACCCAGCTCTCAGTTATTGCGCTGGTGTAACTAGGAGCAGAATACAGCTGGTCCTGTGTAAAAGCGGTCATGGAAATTAAATTTTGTTTCCTTTCAATGTGTAAACCATTCAAAGGAAAAAATAATTGTCCCAGAAATGTAAGCCCTTTACCAAAAAGGCAATGTGTAACTTGAAAGCTTGTTTCTTTCAGCATCAAAAATTGGTCCAATAAAAGATATTACCCTCATCCACCTTTTATCTCTAATATAGAAATGAAATATACATTACTCTGTAAAGCCTGCATTAATCTGTCAACTTCTTTACAGACCTTTCATGTGAGTAACGGGAGTTTGGGGTTTGCTAGCATGTGTAGAAAGAGTCAGAGAATTAGTCAGTACACAGCACATATTTACTCTGTGCTATAAACAACTCCTTCCAAAATTAAAGTTTGTAATTACAGTTGCCACTGTTAAAAAATTCTTCTATGCAAGTACTTCAATTATCCTAAACACTGAGGTCATTAATCTTCGCCTTAAAGATCTCTGTGGGCTGTTGAGACACTGTTTTCATTCATAACTTATTTACATATCCAAATATACTTCAGGCTGTCTGTTTACAAACACAACACAATCTTAACCAGGTGACGGGAGTGAACCTGGGAGAGCGCAGTGCTCTGGGTTTGTTCTTTGGGTTTTGCTCTGTCTCCACATGACCCGGCCAGGCAATGTCCCAGCTTAGTCCGTTTGGGTGATAATTTGTGGCTTGATCACTTCCTACCACAGAAAAACCCAGAGGGAAGGAAGAGGGGCTAGAAAGCTCAGGGCAGTGGACCTCACCTAGATTCTTGGCTCTAGTGCCCTCAGGTGGGAGAGGTTTGAAGGTTGGCAGAGCTGCCTTTGGCTTCCTATGCCCACAGAAAGGAGTCAGCCCTGTGGAGATGTTCCCATGTTATTCTACTAGTCCACTCCTAGCCCAGCTGAATGGTCCAAGAGCCTTGTTGCCATTGGCCAACTACTCCCCTGACTGTGCAGCAGGGAAGCAGTTAGAAGGCCAGGGCAGAAATTAACTCCATGGAGGTGTTGGCACAAGTATCTCCTGGGGGCTGAGTCAGCCAAGGAGGATGCTGTGGAAAGAAGCTGGACATCAGCTACACCCAACCTACAAATCCCATGGCTTCTGAACACTCCAGTGCCACTGGAGAGGGACTTCCATGAGGGCACGGAAGCAAGGAAGGGTGGTACAAAATCCCAGAATAGTGGACACCTCTCCACACCCCCTGTCTCCATCCTGCAGAGTGAATGGATGAGCCTTTGGTTTCTGGGGCTTTTGCCACACATTGGTTTGACATCCATTTTAGCCCCAATACTGAGATTGTGTTGTCAGGAGTGTGGCTTATCTGACTAGCATAGCTAGGATAAGCAGAAAGAGAACGCTCCCTGGATTTCTGTTTTGCTCTTTAAGCCAACAACATCCTGTAGCTGTGAACACATCAATTGTCCTCACTTACAGTGCAGTAGAGTTCCCAGACATCTTCCCTCTTTCAGACTCTGGAACAGAGTCCATCCCTCATTAAAGGGGTACTTTCCAAGACCACCAATGAAAATACTATAGATTATAATATAATACCATAGCATATTCCTGAATTTTTTCCCTTACAGCCCTGAAGAAAAAGAAAAGGTAGAACAACCAGCCTCAAACAAATGCCTTTATGGCATCTGAATTCTAATCACTTTTTCACCACTCACAGCAAAGATATAAAATGTATGCAGTGTTGTATAATCCTATTGGCCCAAGGATATTAGAGAGACAGGGTGGATGAGGTAATATCTTTTATTGGACCAACTTCTTTTGGGGAGGGCTTCAGGTCTGCTGTATAACTTGAAAGCTTGTCTGTCTCACCACCAGAAGTCAGTCCAATAAAAGATATGACCTCACCCACCTGGAGTCTTTAATATAAAAATGAAATATACATTGCTCAGTGAAGCCAACAGTTACAACTAAAGATTAGCTGTTTCCAAATCTCTGTTTAACATCTACCATGGGCGTAGATTAATGATACAATCATAATCTATTTATGTTTGAAGGCACCAGTCCTTCCTTTTACACTTTCCCAGCATTATGATGAGCTGCTAGTTACAAATATACTGAAAATAGATTTTTTTTCATTGTTTTATAACCGACCTTTCCCTTTCGGTTATAAATTAGTGACACTGGGGGATGGGGGGACGACAAAATCGAAAGCAGCACAGGGCTCTGTGTTACAGACAGGGACTCACCCAGCCAGAGAGCGGGCAAGGTAAACAGCTGTGAACGCCAGTCATGCGCAGTGACCGAAGTAGGCAAGACCAGGCGTTCGGACTGGCCATTGTTCCCTGATCGCCCCCCTGAAGATCCTGGGGGGTGTTGCTGAGTAAACAGGAAGCAACCTCCTTATTATTTAATTCACATTTTATTTATTATTCGTCTAGTTACGTATTTTGAGCAATAATTAGATTAAAATCGGTGGTATTTAAAATTCGGGGGCCGGGGGAATCCACCATCCCCTGGGCTTGTATTGCAAACACCTCGCCACTCAACCTTGGGGCACATTTGACCTAAGTTACAGCTACGCTTTATGCCGGGGAGCACCCACAAACTATTGTCCAGATATATGTACCCACTAGCACTAAACAGAGCTGGGAACTCTCCGACCCCTCCAGGTCAGGTCTTCTGGCGGGGTTTGCCAGCTAAAACCCGGCACAAAAGCAAAGCGCTTCTCTCGCAGGGACATTGTTAGTGTTTTGCAAAAGGAAACAACCCTGTCGAAATCAGGCAGCTCGAGGGGAAAGTGACAACAGTAAGCTGCCTTAATGACGCCTCGCTTTAGTTCGGACCGAGGAAAGAATAAACATAAGCGGCCCAAAAGAAAGAGTTGCAACATTGACAGACGCGTTGGTTACATCACTGGTCTCAGGCACAGCGAGGCAACATATTATGCAGGAAAAAAGGAGAGCGAGCGAGTGAAAATCCGACCTTTAAACGTGATCTTCGTTCATGAAAAATAGTCTGTCTTGGTGCATTTCTCCACGAGCAAATCCTGCTTCTTGTTCTTTTTAAAACGTTATTAGGGCGTTTCATACACTGACAACTGAGGTTTCAACAAGTGAACGTTTTATAATGACTTTGATCCTGTTTTCAGTTAAAAAAAATCACGGAAATGGAAAGACAAAGGAAGAGTCAGTTGTAGGCGCTTCTGAAGGAAACACTTTCCCTTGTTTTGAAAGTGAAAACAAGTTTTTATTGTCCTACCAGCTCTAGTCTCCAGCTCCGACCTTGTTGCAGGAGGAAGCGCAGAACACGACTTGAAATTCTTGCCCCGGTAACCAAGTGATTTGCTTTCTTGTCTTACGAATTCAGGAGCCAGCCCCGTTTGTCCTGACCGAGGGAAATCAGGGAGTTCTGCCCAAAGACTGTCGGTTGAGACCTGAAGTGTGGTACATAGATGACCTCCTGGCTAGTAACACCAGTTACCTGGGACGAGAATGATTCCGGACAGACCTACAACTGACCGGCAGAGGCTTTAAACACGGACCGCAGTTCCTGCTCCTGAACCGAAGGGCCCGATCCTGCTCCCATTGAAGGCAATGAGAGTTTTCCCCCTAACTTTTTTTGGGGGGGTGTTTGTGGGGGAAGAGGAAGCTCTACCTCTTAATTTCTGCAGTGCCTTGAGAACAGGCAGTGGGTGGAAGAGAAAGCTGCCACCAATATATATATATTTATTTTGCCGGAATGAGGTTGGCCCGGATTGAATCTACTGGCGTTCAGCGGAGCACACATGGGGACCCCTTTCATTGTACTACGTCCCTGTCTCACATGACGGACATTACCTCCCCCACCTTGTCTCTCGCGGGACTGAACTGAAGACGTGCTGTAATATTTCCAGAGCACTGTGCGCCGCCCAGATCGCCATCTAAACCACTACAGCTGCGCGTCCGTGTCAGCATTAGCGTAACCCGATGGCTCCAGTGGGAAGCGGTGAGCGCGCCTGCTACCAGATCACAAGCCATCAAACCTGGCACGGTATGAAAGGAGAGCGCGAGTAGGCGCAGGGACAGACACTGTTTGGAGTAAGGGGGGATTGAAATGACACCTCGAGTCACACACAGGATGTGGTGGCCAATGGTGTAGCCGACCCCCCCCCCATCTGATTCACACACACACACACACACACACACACCGGCTTGTTGGGATTTTCTGAGGCGGGCAAACGCGGCGGGCGCACGTCGGACGGGACCAGAAGCGGCTCGTCGCCCGCCACCCGCTTTGGAAACGGCCCCAGATGCCTTCCCCCGCCCTCGCGAGGAAGCGCTGGCGGGCTCCGAGCTTCCCCCAGCGCCTCGCCCCCCGCCGGCAGCCCAGGGAGCCGCGGCTCGCTCCGCGCTGTCACTCGCGCCCAGGCGGCAGCCGGAGTTTCTGCGCGTCCGACCAGGGCAGCTGTTTCTAGCGGCCTCGCCTCTCCTCGCTCGCCCGGCGCTGCAGCCCAAGGACCAGTCCTGCTGCCTCCGAGCCCGGAGCGGGGGTCAGGCCGGAGCCCCTCGGAACCAGCGGTCCCTTGCCCGGGCTAGCTTCGCTCGCCGCTCTGCACAGGGGAGAGGCGGCCGCTGCGTTTCCAGCGGGCAGCCGCTTTGTGCTGCCGCCAGCCACCCGCTACCCTGGTCTCGTCGGGCCGCCCGTAGGGCGAGCGCACGGCCCGGGCTCCTCGGCTCTGCGGTGGGACTGCGGCCGCCTGCGAGAAGCAGTCCGGGAGCTGTGGACCGGCTAGCGACCCACCGCCTCTGGGAACCCCGGCCCTGGTCAGACCGACTTTCCAACCCCCGTGGAGACGCGGATCCTCCGCGCTGGGCTCTGCCTGCAGGCGCCAAATCCTGTGCAGCGCCAGGCACCCGGAAATAAAGCAACTGATCAAACGAATAATCATTCACAATAATGAATCAAGCCCTTCCAAAGGGCCGGTCCCGCGCGCTCTCGGTCTGAGGGGCAGCAGGCTCCTGAGCTTTCAAATAAAGCCTGCGGTGGAAGGACTTTGATTTCCCCTTCCCCTTGTGCGGCGGCCGGGGCTGGGAGTCAGACCGGCCGGCCGGTTCCTTTCCCAGCCCGTAGCGACCTTCCTCCGAAACGCTGCGGTGGCGCCGGCTACTGGGAGCCTCTCTCGCCTCTCCACGGAAGGACGCTTCACAGTACGATCCGCAGGGAAATCTCACACCGGGGTCGCTCCTCTTTCGACGCGCCTGCGGGGGAGAAAGCGCCTGCCCGGGGCGCCAGCGAGCCAGAATTTCCGCCACGCCCAGGGTGGCGTTTAGACGCTGTGCAAGGAGTTCAGAGCAAAAGCTGCCTGCCCGCTAGACCCGCGCTTGGCTCTCGGAGAGGACAGTTGCCTGTTTCTGCAGCCGTGACTCGGTAACTAAGCAGACTAAAGTGCACGACGTGTTCCCCCGGCCAGGATCTCGCGCTCGCTTGCCACTCAGCTCCGCAATTCACAAGCGCACGTCGGAGAGCCGGGCACCGAGGCACCGGCCATGCAGACTAGTGCAATAGTATCCTCGCGGCCAGTGACATTGTTCACTTCCCCGAGTCCGGCAGAACCAGCAGCTCCCTTCGATCGCTAGCCCCGAAACCCCGCCTCAGTTTCCAGACGTGCACGCTGCCACCCGGGTGGGACTCATAGCCAGAGGAGACATGGAAAGGAAACGACGGGCAGCCAGGGTCCTCAGGCGGCGGAAACCGGTGCCGCTCTGTTGATTTCAGAGTTAAACTGATGTGCTGCCGCGGAGACTGGCGGCAGAGCCGTCTGGAACTGACAGCTCCAAGAGCAGAGGGCAGGGCGTAGGCACCGACCACCTGAATGGAAGCATCATAAAAAAATATCCTAGCGCACAACCCTTCCCCCTCACACCCCTCTAATTTCCATGGCTCGTCCCCGTGGGGGATTCAGACAAACCAAAACTCTTTGCCAGTCCAAGAAAATATTTTCTTTTAGCGAACCGTGGTTGTTTTCATCCGCCCCTTTATCCGAGACACCCTCTTTCCTACACATCCTAATCGGCCCCAGCCTCTTCCCTTTTAACGTGCGATTACTCCGGGTACTCCTGAATGGTTCTCTCTCTCCTTGTTTTAAATAATCGCTCCCGGGGCCCGGAAAGGGCTAACCTGACAGAGCAGCATCCTGACGTGAGCGCCCTGTGTAGACAATACCCTGTAATGTGGATTGAACGTGAAGCTGATTCTCTAGTTAGCATTTCCGAATTTGTTAGATACAGATACCCATATACAGTGGAGTGGGGGCGCTTTGGACAGACTGTGGGCCCAGCCTTCAGTAATTTAAGATAAACAAACAGCATCGTGTGCAAAGTATCTTCGTGTTACCGGCAACTGATAATTTTGAACCAAAAACTTCCCCTTGCCGCACAGTATTAAAATCATGCTGGTAAATTCGATGGCGAATTCGTGGAGTCGAACGTGCGGTCAGGAATCACCGAATGCATCCTCCGGATTTGAAAGGCTGGGGATTCGATACACTGCAGGAGGCAATAGTCTACGTAACTATGTTTTGTGACGTTTAGCTTTCAAACATTCTAGTGTGACGTTTCCGTGTGTAACTTCTCGGCAACTTAGGGACACAGGTGTGGGTCGTTTGGGTTCATGTTTCACTGCGGATGTCTCTGTACCTCTCGTATTATAGAGCATTAGAGAAACTGTCATCAAGAGAACTTTTTTTCTGACGTAAATGTTAATACTAATATTTACAATCTGAATGAAAGCATTTCAGTATCTCTTACAGAGTTTAGATTTGTGTCGTAATTTTCACAGAATACAAGAAACACATTAGCTAGTTAAAAACCTTTACATCGCTTAAATTCTCATTAGAACTTGGTTACGTGTCTGTAGTTAAAACGTAGTTATGTAGATATATAAATATAGAGGCAAACAGAGACACGATCGCAGAGCGTTACGCGGAGTCATTTAAGATCGAATTCGGTTTACAGTTACAGCATTTTCCTATGGGCCCGATCTTCTACAGTGCATTGAAATTGATGGAAGGATCGGACATTAGCAAAACACAGTAATGCGGTAAACAGCAACACTAATTTGCTGTAATGTAGGCAATCCAGACAACGATTTACTTATTATTAAACCAGCCAGTTAATAATACACATTTTGTGCCATTTAGGGGGAATCATCAGCATCTAAAGCGTGAGTGTTTTAAATTATTTGGTGGTCTTCTAAAAAGTAACACGATAGCGGGGCTATCCACTTTCACATATTAACAGACCCACACCAAGAAACTGTTTCGCCTCTAAATTTAAGTAAAAATATCGTTTAACATATTTACGGTCGTGCACATCAGTTGTACTTGCTAACAGATGTTACAGGAAAAAGCCATCAGTGTATATCTATAAAGCAATGACTGAAATACACTAAGGACTTTGCCCAAGTTGATGATGGAAGCTGAGGCTGAGTAAAGGTTTAAGGATTGTGCCCAGGGCCGGATTAAGACTTTTAGAGGCCCTAAACACTGAAAAGATTATGGTGCCCCCCCCATGTAATTCAAAATAAAAACAATACTATACCATAACATCTTTTTTTTTTTTTTTTTTTTTTTGGTGCCCCTGCTTTGCTGGTGCCCTAAGCATGTGCTTAGTCTGCCTATTGGGTAATCCAGCCCTGTCCCTGCTACTCTGCAGGTGAGAATTCACTAGTGAAAATGAATACAGTATGACGAATGGAAGCAATAAAGCCACAAGCACAGGGTACGCCTCTGGCACAGAGAGTTGTTGCGTCACTCTTTCGTCACGATCTGTCAATTAACTCTCATTTGAGATCGCTAACAGGAGAACTGCTTGTACTACAAACACATGACCTTGCTCAAAGCAACAGCTCATAAAACACTTTATTGAAATAAAGTAAATAAAGTATCTTGCATTAACTGATCATAAAATGCAGTTTTCGAATAACTTGGGGCACCACAGGATTGTAGACAGCAAGTAGGTGTAAAGTTACAGTAACAATCTCCTCCTGACCCTTTCGGGTTGTCATACAAAATACAACAATCTTCCATCTCGGAGCTCCCAACCCGATACAGAGAAAGAGAAACGGTTGTGTTCTGCCTTATGTACATAGGGGAAGAAAGGGGGGAGAGGGAGCCACCAAATATTAAATAGGACGGAAATCAAATGGAAATAATAATACACTAACCATTTAGTCACCCATCTTCTTGCATCTTCATGGAACGCTGCATGGGCCTTGTCTTGTCTATGTATCCTGCGCCTCGTTCCACATTGTGGACATTCGGGTTGAAAAGAAGCAGGAGGCCTATGGAACGCATGGCACACAAGTCTAAAGATCAGTCCAAACTGCTGTGGATGGTGTTGTGTGTTTCTCCTCAAATCCAGTCTTTAAAATGTTCCCCTCTCGTTAGAGAAGGCACTTGCTCGATGCTGCTTTGTGAGTCTTTGTGCTGTCTGGCATACTAACGAGGCCCCCTCCATTGGATCATTATTAGTTATTGCTATTATTATTCCTCCTGGTTGACTTCACAGGGCGAGTTTAGGCTTTCCCCTTGCTTCTCTGCTTCCCTGGCTCGCTCCTGCTCTGTGAGTTGCTCGCTGGTTGGAATGGAGTTTTTCTTCGGACGGCCTTTTGGTTTGGTGGGGGACTCAAGGCCCCCGCCTTGTAATACCTGGGAAACCAAAGGAGACACCAGAATGAAACCCGCTTAAAGGTGTCCGATACAAGCGTGCCTGATCCCAGGCTGGCGATAGGCTGCCATACAGGACACTAACAAGTTATGCTGAGAATCAAAAATATATCCCGTGTCCCAGCATGTCAACAACACCAGATCTGGGAGGCAGCCAAAGGAAACACCTTACAGCTGGCTGGAATCACGACCTGGATTGCCTTTTAACGGCTCTTCTTTACCTCTACACGTTACCTCCAACAGGGGAGGGGAAAGATCCTGAAATCCCCGGAGCAGACTTGGCTCTTGGTGTCTTACCCCGTCTCCCTGTGCTCCTCTGTGTTGTGCCTGTGTGCAGTGGCATGTTTGCAAGCCTTTCTGCTAGGCATGGTCACAGCCAGCAGGGCTGGGGTTGCAGGCTTTTCTCACAAACAACATAGAGGGGAGAGATACCCGAACAAGGTGCAAACCAGGGTACACACACGGGTCTGCGAGTCGAAGGTCCTTTTTCCTCTACCCCTTTCCTAACAGCGCCCAACAATTCTCTGATGCAATCAGCTACGGGCCAGCCACCAGCTCCTACAAGGAATAAAATAAAAAAGGCCCGAGGCCGATAGCCAGACAAGTAAACACACTTACTATTTTCTTCCATTTCATTCGCCTATTTTGGTACCACGTTTTCACCTGAAGTTGACTGAGACCCAGGGACTCTGCCAGGTCTATTCTGCAAGGGGAGAGAGAACACACGTGACTCGTCCGAAAAGCGGCCAGGGAGCGCTTGTCTCTTCCCTCCGCCGTCAGCTCGGTCCCAGACACCAGCTCCCCTCTGCCCCCAATGGTCTGTTGTTCCTTAAGGAAGGGTTGGGGCTATCGGGTGTTCCCAGCCCCCTCGCTTCTGTTCGGTGGACATTTGAGGGGGAAGGGAGGAGTGACCCAAAATAACCTGGGCTGTGGGTGGGTCCATGTTGAACTAATCGATTCGCTCTCGGGACCACAAGTGCAGGGGGAAGCCCCAGCTACAGCCGGCCGGGAGTCTGCGCCTGGGTTGGCCTGGTGGGCCCTGCCCGCTTAGTGAGTCTAGAGGGGAGGCTGGGGGCCAGGCAAGCACGCCGGACTGTAGGCAGATGATTGGGACCCCAGACCCCCAGGCAGCGGCTCCGGCGCCCCGCACCTGTCAGGCGTGGAGAGGTATTTCTGTTTCTCGAAGCGCTTCTCCAGCCCCATCAGCTGCAGCTCGGTGAACACCGTCCGGCTCCGCCGCCCTTTCTTGGCTTTGCTGCCTGGC
This sequence comes from Rafetus swinhoei, assembly GCA_019425775.1. Lineage (NCBI taxonomy): Eukaryota > Metazoa > Chordata > Testudines > Trionychidae > Rafetus > Rafetus swinhoei. The sequence continues at coordinate 14,595,976 of CM033435.1, read as the reverse complement.
TCCGGTGGGCCCGGCTCCAGCTTCCCCCGCAGGTGCAGCTCCAGCGGCAGGTGGGGGGACCCTGAACCTCCCTGCAGCCCCGAGCCAGCAGCCAGCAGGGCCGACCCCAGGCCGGAGCAGCCCAGGGGCGGCAGGGGGAATTTGAACACCGCCGCCTGCTCCGCCTTCAGCACCGCTGCGGAGAGAAAGACGCGGTGAGAGCGGGCAGGCCCTCCCAGCGCTGCCCTGGGGCGCGTTGCAGAGCCGATCCCGGGTGCCCCTGACCCCAGCCAGGCCCCGCTACAGCTGTGGGGCGCGGAACCGAGCTGTAACAGGGCCAGGTGAAGCAATGCCCGGAAATGCGGAGATCCGCGGGGCAGTGAGCTAGAGTTTCCTGAGTGGGAAATGGGTCCCTGAGCTTTGTGCGTAGATCCAAAGAAACTAGCATGACAAGCACCCTCCATCCAGCGACGTGTAAGGGGGGGTGTGTGGAAGGCGCCTTTTCAAACCTTCATCCAGTGTGCGGGAAAAGGGATATTGGAAACATTTTACACGTGAACAGGAAAGCGATCAAACTGTAACATTTTCTTAACTGCAGCAGCGTTGTATTTGTCTAGTTTTCACCCATACAGAAACAACATTAACATTATTGGATTTGGGGGGAGGTGAGTTAAGTCTAGCACCACTAAGGAAAAGGGGCAAGATTAAAATATTTCATTATGAGAATGAAATGCTCATAGGTCAATTGAAACCTACGTCTATTTTTTTAAAGGTAGCCAATATTGTTCAGCCTGATTCTATATATTTCTTAATGTGAGATTCCCTCCCTTCCCCCGTACAGTAAATATCTTGCTGTAATATCAAAATCCCAGCTCCAAATAGGATCGAATTGCTCATTATTTGCATGTATTTAAAATTTAAGATCGACATTAATAATTTGGGATTTACAAGAGGGCAGGATTTAAAATAATTGAATAATAATTTAAAAGCACTAGTATCGAATGGCATCTAATTGTTACTTCTCGGCCGCAGAATACATAATTGGTAGAGTAGCAGAGCGCACGTGAACCCAAAGTTATAGCGCAGTAATCTAGATCATTTTGGTCCAAAGTCTCCGCGTAGTTTTGCAGTATTTTCCTTCTTTTTGTTTTCATTGGTTCCAATAAAATATTATTTTTCATAACAATTTAGAATACCGGCACATTTTGCATGGCGTACTGTAACATAATGTGCTATGGAACAAAACAAAGGGTTTATCCTAATTTGAATTCACAAGCAAACAATCGTTAAATGCAGCAGTGAATCACAATCAAAACATGCAGGTCTAACGTTCCTCGATCCCAAATAGTGGAGTAACGCCTAACACGTTATTTTTGAACTGGCGATACTTCGTCTCTGACCAGGTACTTAAGTTTCAAACACTCTTATTTGAAGTATAAAATCCAATTGACAAATGGCCTCCAGCTGATAGGACGCTAAGAAACTATTACTAGCCTTACAATTTAAGCGTTGCTTTCCTCGCGAGTAGGAAGTCCTTTTCCTATTAATCTTGAGGAGGAAACACCAGCAGACCTCAGCACATACAGAATTAGCTTGGAAATAATGAATAATTCATTCCGTCTATTACAAAGCTTTGTTGGGGTAGGAAATAAAAGGACTATGCCCTCGCAAGAGCAATGTAAATTGAAACACAAACTTATTATCTTTAACTGCCTCAGACAGCAAGGGACAATCAGGTGTTGGTAAGAAAAATGTTTCAAAAAGGCCTTTCGAACTCCCTCTCCCGGGTCGAAATATAAATTGTGCTGGAGAAGCAAGTACTTTCATTAACCCAATTTAGGGCCCCGCCACTCCTGCTCTTACGGAAGTCAATGGGATTTTTGCCACGATATTTTATAAACATCAGTGCACTCGGTTTAGTATTTTAAAGAAGCATTTGAGTTCAGAAGGGCTTCAAAATTCCCTGCCTTCATGCAGCAATTGTTGCTCTGATTCTAGGGCAGGTCTTTATACAAACAGACTAGTTCTGTGTGCAGATAAACGACAAACTGTGTTTTGTTTTTTGGTATTTCCTTCTTTTTTCTATGATACAGAGAGGGTTGGTTATAGATAAAAGTAGCTTTGGAAAGGACAATTTTTGAAAGGACAATTTTCAAGTTCAGAAGCAACAGAGATAGTTTGTTTATTGTGCCTCGTAATATATTGCATATGCTTAGATATAGTTACACTCTATATATTACACTATATATGCACATGTATACTGTTCCGTGTAATACATTACTAATATATATAAAAAAGTTCTGTGTTTGTCTACCTACAACGTTCTATATTGGTCTCTCTTCAGCACAATACAATCATGATATCATGGTTTGGGGCCCGGATCTCTCAATCTGTCCACAGATAAAACTTCCATCATCTAACTAGGATGGGATTCATAATACAGCTTTCGTAAGGCCCAAGCATTCTTGGCCTATGTTGAATTTAAATCGATTTAAGGGCCTTCAGTGGCAGAAGGCAAAGAGCTTGCCTTAAATAAATGGTGTATTAATGAGTAATTACAGTGTGTCCTTTACCAGGCTAAGATTCCGTCCTGCGCAGAAGGGATTTTTCCCCAACTGAAAAAAAAAAGCAAATTGCAGGAGAAGGAAATAGGCTGCTCCCTGTGATGAGCCCGGTTGAAAAACGCGGCTCAAAAGCTTGGGAGAAAGGGAAAGAACAGAGTTTGTTTCGTGCCAGTTGTGCACAGCCTGCTAGCCGGCTTCTGTTGGACTCCTGTCTGGAAAGAAAACATCATGTTATTTTGAATCATCCTTCCTGGGTGTGTGTGTGTGTGTGTGTGTGTGTGTGTGTTTGGCTGTAGCCTACACTTCTGGCATGAAACCACACGAAATGGGATCGTCCTGGTGGCATATACACACTGGTCCTTCTGTCCGAGCTAGAAAAGGGTCTGTCTTCCGACCTTAGCCCCCGAGCGGAGCCCTGAAGGAAGAAAAGCGGCTTCGCGTTTCCACGCTGGCCCCAGCGCCGTTCGGTGCCACCAGGCACCCCAACGCACCGCGGAAGGCAGCGCTAAGCCTGCTTCCGTCAGCAGAGCGCCCCGCCGCCGGAGCCCAGCCCAGCTGGGCCCCGGGGAAGGAGCTACTGGACCGGGCTGCCACTGCGCGGAGCGAGCCCCTGGCCTCCCCCTGGCGCGGGGCTAACGCGGCCGCGGGACGTACCTAGGTGGTTGTGGTAGGGGCGGGCCGAGAGCAGCGCCTGCACCCCGAACTTGAGCAGCTCGCCCGCCGGCGCCGAGGCCTTGGGGTCCGGGGGATCCGTCAGGATTTCCTCGATCATAAAGCTCCGGTAGCGATGCGAGCGGTGGTCTGGGAAGGCATCCGCGGGGAAATAGTGCGCGGCCCCCAGCTCCAGGGGGTGCTGCATCCTTCCTGCTGCGCGCCGGGCCGCAGCGACGCCCCCAGCCCCTGGCCTCCTGCAGACGCAGGCTCGCTTCGCCGCGGGCTGTCGCCCTAGAGCAGCCCTCCGCCTGGTGCCTCTGGGAGGGCGCCCAGGGACCTGGGGCAGGCTTTGTCCATTCTCCCTCCTGGGGCTGGGCCGCCCCCGCGCGCCGCTTCCCCGCAGCCCTGCTCGCCTTTGCCCTTCGGAGGGGCCGGGGGAGCCAGCGCTGTGCCTGTGCTGGCCCCGGCCGCACCCCCTGCCTTCCCCCCTGGACTGAGTGGCTGCAGAGCTCCTTAAGGAGTGAGCCCGGGCTGGAAAAGTTACAACCTCATGCTGCACCAGGCACGTCATAGGAGCGCTCTTTCCCCGCCCCGGGCCGGAGACAGCAGCCTATTATATGCCTGACCTGAGTCTGGGACGGATGGGGCTGGATGGGAGGGTGTGTGTGTGGGGGGGGGGAGAAGTGGGGAGGGGGGAGAGGAAAGAGGGGGGGCGCTTAGTACCTAGAAGCGAAAGGTTTGGGAAGAGCGTCCATCCTGTGCCAGGTCAAGCAAATGAGCCTTTCTGCTTACGAAGGCCCCCAAGCCCGGGCTGCGCGGCTTGACGCTCCATGCTTTTAAAACGACTGGGCGCCGGCAGCCCAGGACTGTGCCAGGGTGTCCGAAACGCTGGAGCGGCGCTCACCCGGCAGGATGTGCGGCGTCCTGCCGATTTGAAACACAGTCCAAGGCTGTTTTCCGAGCCCAGCGCCTTCGTAGCTCATCTGCCCGTCTAGTTTGGTCCTGCCCCGGGCCCGCTCCCCAGAGCCTGCCGCAGAGTGTGTGTTCGAGGGGAACAGCCCTGGGGGTCACAGATAGGCAGTGGTGCACGCGAACCGCCTGGCGCATTTCCCCCTTCCCTGGAAAACCTACGGGCCGCGTCCCCATCGCCCTCAACTGACGCCAAATTCCCGTCCGGCTCCAGCCAAGGCACGGGCCAGGGGATACGCGTTTGCTGCAAGCACCTGCTTCCCTTTCTCCTCCCCGGGGCCAGGTCTGGAGAAGGAACCCGCCTTTAAATACGGCGGCTAAGGGACTCCTGCCCTACCGGAGTCTGTCGCGCAGCCGCGTCCTCCCAGCTCCCGGAGGCCCCCCAAACGGCCTCCCCCGCCGGCCTCCGAGCCTAATACTAAAACGCCAGACCCGCAACCCCAGGGCTCACGCCAGGGCTGGTCAGGCCGGGGCAGCCGGTGCAGTGCGCGCAAGGCGGGGGCGCTCAATACTGTGTAAGGCAGGCGAGGAAGGCGCTGATCCCCCAGCCCTCTCCGCCTGGGAGCGTTCGCCATGGCCTGAGCGCACCTGTGGCCCGCAACGAGCCGCTAGCCCAACCGAGAACCATCCTCGCACTCCCCGCTCCATGGAGGCTGCTGTGTCTTCGGGAAAACGCGCTCAGGCCGCAGGCTCCCCACGGGGGTTCAGGTCGCTTCCTCCAAGGCGCCCTGGCCTTCGCTCAGGGCCTTCAGCGCGGAGCGGGGCGGCGAAAGCAGCTGAAAAGTCTCCCTTTGCAGTCCAACCCCAGCGGCCTTCCTGGGGGCAAAGAGGGTCCCGCTTCCCACCCTGCCCTTCTGTGAAACCTGGGCCTGACCGCGCCGCTGCGACTCATGGAGGCACCGGGCGAAGGCGAGTTGTGTCCGCCCTTCCATTTGCAGGACACCGGGCTCACCAGCCGCTCCAGGAGAAACCCGGAGAGCCCACAAGCCGGGGAGCTCGCAGGCTGCAGGCTCTGGTGGCGCTGGGGAAGTGTCAACCCCCCCCAGTCCTGATTCGGGCCAGGGTCATGGGAGCCAGCGCTGCCCACCCTGGACTAGGCGGGGGGAGGGGAGGGCAGGATCGGGACCTGGCGAGAGAGAGGGAGAAAAGCCCCAGTTCGGAGCACAGCTCAGTGGGCAGCCGGGGTGAAGGCTCACAACCAGTGCAGGGCTTTAGCAGGGCGGCTTGGCTACAGAGCAGGGCGCGCTCATTGGCACGTCCACCTGCGCCCTCCAGGGCCCCGAGTGACTCCCGCGTTCCCCAGGAAATCGATGCAGTTTTGCCGTAGGGAAGGCCGCAGGATCGGGCCCCAGTACGTGAACTGGGACGAGAGCATGGCAATGGTCTCGAAACTGGCCCTGGGACTGTCTGCCCGAATTGCGCCTCGTTTCGGAAACAGCGCTCCGGGGACTAGCTGGGGTCAGCCCAGCCGAAGGGAACAGGCAGGGAGAGAAAGTCCCGCTCGGACCGAACGGTTTCTCTCGGCCCTGGGACAGAAGCTCAGCCTGTTTTTTTCTAAAGCCAGTTCTCCTGAACCAGACCTCAGGAATCACTGCGGATCCAGCACAACCCGTGTCTGTGCCAAGCCTTGGTAAACAGCGCAAAGGAACCGACCGGGGGAAGAAATCGCTGATTACGTTCGTTTATTTGTACAGCCCTTGTACAGAGATTTTGCACAGAACAATGGGATTCATTTATTTCCCAGAGACCCTGTTTCATGCCGGGCAGCCGATGATTTATGTGTTTCAGGCAAGATCTATGCACCTGGGGGAACCAATACAGCCAAACCCGTCTATAGAAAATGTAAGCAACAACAGCTCGGCCGGGCTCTAATTTTAACATGAGTTTGGAAGTCTTTTCAGCTCATTTCTCTGGGAGAGGAAAGGAGACTCTTGTTGTTCGCAAAATACATTCTGAGCTGGCGATTTTATAAATGGCAAATGATCTAATTTATCTAGTTAAAGACCGTGGGAAGACTGAAACCAAAGTGTCTTTCTCTTCCACGCCGTGTGTTATCAATGACAAGTTGGTAGCTCAATGCCACGTCACTTACGGGGACTCTGCAATTCTGTCTAGGGGGTTTTATTCTCGAGAGCATGGCCAATATTTTATTGGGCGTTTGGTGCCGGAAGAAATGATTTCACGTGAGTTCTCAGGGCGTCGTTTGGTTCAGGAAAAGCAGCCCAACCTATTTTGCTGCTCCTCGTGAAACACACAGAGGAAAGTCGGTCTCGAGCTCCTTATTGATAGCGAGAGCTGAAAAGGGGCTGTTGCATCACAGGGGTTTTTTTTCAGCCATTTCCCCGGGAATGCATCTTCTTCGCGAACAGGCATCGAGCGCTTTCCGTAGCTGTAAATATCCCAGGCAAGGCACCGTTCCCACTGGACCCAGTGACAGCTCTGAGCGAGGGCTGCAGGAATTCACCCTCTCTCTCGAGCTTCACAGTATTTCAATGGGGACCCTGTTCTCGCTATCCACTGCAAGGCTAACTTCAGTAGCCAAGAGCAGCCTCAGTCTTGCCTCTGCAGGGATCCCCCTCCGCAGTCCTTAAGAACCCAATCGAAGTGGATGTGACTTTTGACTGGTCCCAGACGTCTGTAGAGCTCCGGAGGGAGTTCCAGCCGCCCTCCCCAAGCACTGGGGGAGAAGTAATTGTGAGTGAACTTTTATCACTAGAAAAGGGGCTCTATAGGGGGCTTAAATATTTCATTGCACGTTTCCCCTATCACCATGAAAAGTGAGTTGTCCTAAGAGCTGCAGTTTGGAGGGGGTTGGGGGTGCCAACAAAAGCAAGCTCTGACCACAGATGTGGCGGTTACCGTGTAAACGGTTCGCTGCTTTTCTTTTTCTAGAAATAAAATCTTTGCTGTGAAGTTCGTTATGGCACTGGGAAAATAAGTCCCAGAGGGGTAGCCGTGTTCGTTTGTAACCTTGAAAAGAACGAGTAGTTCTGTGCATCTTAGAGACTAACATTATCTATCTATGTATCTATGTATCTATCTATCTATCTGTCTATGACCATGAGTGTCGTGGGCAAAACCCACCTCTTCGGATCACTATTGTTGGGAAAATAAGGATTGTTTCCGTTTTCGGGGTCCCCGACCAGACAGCCACCCACACTTGGAAGCTCTCTAGGCATCTGCCCCTCCCCAGCAGCACCCTCCTAAGAACACTCTACAAAAGCGCCCATATTTTTAGGGCTGTGAAAAAACAGGCGCAAGAGCTGGGTCAGTCTGTGGATGCCCCGTTTGCTTGCAGTGAGGATCTGGTTCGCTCCTCTCAATCAAAACAAGCCGCAAGAGCCATGAATTTGCCTCCCGGCAAAGTTGGTAACATGTTTCAGATTAATAATTGCCCCTGTCAATGTCTGCCGGAATATTGTTCTTGGCATTATTACAGGGAGACTCATTTTCAGGACATAATTAGAGCGGGTCGAACTGATAAGGACCCTCCCCTCCCCAGTCTAAGAATTACTGGCTTTAAAACGGAACAAAATTCACGCCGAGATGAAGGGGGGCCACAGAAAGAGAATTGGCCCCTGACTGGGCAAAACACGCTTCGAATTAACGAGCCAGCTGAGCTGCCGAACGTTTTAGCCCGGCTGGATTGGGGGTGGGGGGAACGAGACGAATCCACCAGGAAAGAGAATCGGGCCCCGCGGATGGGCGCAGGAGCAATTTTAAACCAATTAAAAGATGCTTTAATAAGTTAATTCGATTAGAAACGGTTTGTTTCCCAGGACGCGAGGAAGGAGGGACATGTGCTTACGGGACAGGTCCTGCTGCCTTTATTTCAGAGCCCCCCTCCCCACCAAAAGAAGAAGCAAAGAAGAAGGGAAGTCGATTTCAGTGTGGCACCTCCACAGCCTTTGCAAGGGACCCGCCTTCCGCGCAGGCTTTCGCCTGAGGCTCAAAGTCCTTTTCTCCTCCGACCCGAGCTCCTCTTTGAGTGATGCTCAGCGCTACCTGCTACACCCTCCCAGCCCGTCTAGGCAGCTGTTTTCTCCCAGCTGTTTGCCCCTCTCCCCTGCTGATACGGGGGAAAGAATCCGTGCAGGGGGTGACCAAGGTGACCACTTCACGGCCGCAAGATAGAGCAGCCGCCCCCACTGCTAGCTGAATTATGGCGCTGGAACCGGGGCTCGCTCTTCACCTCTCATGTAAGAGTTCGTGAATTTCGTTTTTATGGAAACATCCCGCATCTGACCTGAGCACCCCACCCAGCCCGGGGCAACAGGGGCTTTGCAGAGGGGAAAATAACCGGTCTGGAGCCGCCTGTGGCTGCCGGGATTGGTTTTATCCCCGATTTTGAGGAGGTGGCGGAACGAAGTTCCGGGGAGAACCCGTCTGCCTCAGGGTCATCCCCAGGCTGCGCTCCTCGCTCAGGCAAAACGTCCCAGCCCCCTGGGAGGGGAGCGCGGGATCGGGCCCTGGGAGGTTTTCCTCGAACGGACCCTAAGCCCCCTAGGGGATGAGAAACACCCCCCCTCCCCCCGCCACCTGCCCCTTGACGAGGTAATTCCGGGCACGGTGCGAGGGATTTGCGGGAGATACTGCCATTGCCCGTTCGGGCCATTTCTGCGGGGTTTCCAGCTCCCCGAACCAGCTGAAGGTTTCCCCTGCGGGATGCGGGGGTGTCGCCCGGAGCTGACATCCGCCCCCTGACTCTCTCCAAACTGCCTCCAATGACAGTTCCTGATGACACGGCCCCTTCCGAACAAAAGGGAGCAATTTTCAGCCTTCCTGAAAATACGTTGCAGATGCAAACCAGAGCCCCAGCCCGGCCAGCACACGCCTCCCCAGACGAGTCCTGGGGAAGTCGTTTAGTGGCAACACTACCTCGGAGGCTTTACTTTAATTACGCGATGAGCCTGCCTCACCATCCGAAACAGCTAATTAGGGGGAACTCTCTGAACTCGTGTCAATTCCAGTTTAGCTCGGCCTCGCATAGAAGGCGTTTGATCACTATTAAAAAGCGGGGAGGAAGAAACGCACAGTCCCTGCCGAAAGGGAAATTCTTCTAATGTTTCTGACGAGACACAAATGTAGTTCACGGGTTGCTTTTTATCATTTCGATCTCTTCTGAAAAGCAGCACTTTGAGCCCAACAAAATAACCCCATCCCCTTTGTGAGAGTAACATGCATGGGCGCCTCTGTGCTTATGCATCCGTGCCTATTTAGCTCCCAGTGTGAGTAGATATAGCTACGTGTGTATATGTATGTACACATACCGCTATATGTATATCTATTTCCTCCCCCACAGCCAACACACACAGATGCATACAGACACAAATACAGGTAACTGCCTTTCCCCCAAATCCTCCGGTTATCAAGAAGGTCCCGAGACAAGCAGCAAGAAGAAAGCAGGAATATTTTGTATGTAGTTGTTCTCCCTGGGTGTATTTTTTTCCATTTAAATGTTGATTCTTGTCGTTTGGAATTTGATTTAATTGCCAGATGGTTACTGAAGCAACCCCTAAGTCAGCTGTATTTCAGAATAAAATGATTTCACCATTAAATCCTTTTTTTCCCTATGTAATGCGAGGGACCCACCGTGCACTCATGGGGAAAAAGGAAACAGCTCTGACAGCAATAAAGACCAATTTAGTCCGCAGTGTGCAGGAGCCTGCGAAGAGTTGAAATGTGTTAGCTGAATTTTGTACGCTGAGGGGAAAAGTGAAGACTTGCAAGCAAAAAAGAAGGGAAACCAAACTGGATTTCTGGACAAACTCTGCGCAATAAACCATTTAGCTGATGGAAACTAAAACAAATTCTTCTGTATCATGACATAACTCAATTTCCTAACCAGCTCTGTAGCACACTTTGTGAGTCCACTCACACAGGTAGAGCAATGGATCAGTAGAAGCTGCAGAACTGAGCCATGGATCTCTAAAATACTAAAGAGTATGTGCAAGATCTTCAAGTTATTTCAAGGCTGCAAAAAACTTTGCCACAAGATCTAACTCTCTGTTTATGTTCAGGTGCATGTTATAGCATTGAAGTAAATATGTAAGGGCTTGATTTGGCCCTGGGCTGTGCTGCAATACAGTTTGCAATATTAACCAGGAGCCAAGCATGTGCATTTAGTGTCTAGCTACCTACAACACTTGCAGACATTACAGATACTGTAATGTAGACATACCCACAGAGATGCACATCCAGGTACCTTAGCCTTAAAAGGATACTTTATGCAAATTTCAAATATATTAGTGGAGGATTAGAGAGAGAGATTTTAGAAACCCTTTAAAGGGTTATTTTAGACCCATATTCCTGCTTTTCCATCATGCCACTCAACCCCCTCATTTTACACAAACCAGGTGTTACTTGAATTCATTTATTCTCTTTACTTCCACTGACTTCCTAGGCAACCTGTTCCATATGTTTATTACCATTTGCAACACAGTTCTGCCTAAATTCTCTATTTTCTCCTAGTTTCTGAATTTTAAAATTATGTGCCTTGATTTTTGAAACTCTAACCAGCCTGGAAAAAATGACTATGGACTTCAGCAAGCCCTTACATAATTCTTATAACTTCTGATAACTACTTTAATTTACTTAAATATTGCTATGTCCGTGCCTTTCACTGTAAGCATGTCAATGGAGCACTGCAAATTATGCACCCCGTCCTGCTCACATTACTTACACCACCTATCCTATTGAGGTCAATGGGACCAGATATGTAACTCTGATCTAGTGGCTAGCTCAGGGGCCAGGAACTCAGAAGATCTGTATTCTAATCATGACTCTGCTGTGTTACCATGGGCAAGTTACTCCACCTCTTATAGTGCCCTTGTTTGCCTTCCCATCATTTGTCTGTCTTGTCTGTTTTGATTGTAAAACTCTTTGGACAGAGACAGTTTTTATTTAGCATGTGAACAGTGCTTAGCACAGATGGGCCCTAATTTGGGATGGTGCCTCTATGTCCTAATTTCATAATAAAATACTGAGGGATCCCTGTGCCTCTTTCCCCTTGTTCTGCTTGTCCGCCTTCTCAAATTGTAATCTCTTAAAGGCAAGGGATCGGCTCTTGATGGCTAGTTCTACATTACAAGCACTACAGCAGCACAGCTACAGTTTGTACCACTGTAGTGTAGTCACTTGCTACCCCAATGGACGGGAGTTCAAGAGACAGAAGCTAAGTTGATGGAAAAATTGTTCCATAACCATTGACTTAACTGTGTCTGGTCTCCATCAGTTTAACTACATCTCTCAGAGGGATGAATGTTTCACACCGTTGGTGAACTTAAGTTTTATGGATAGGCCAGGCCTCTGTGTTTGTCCACTGCCTAGTGCAATAGGGCCCTCCCTGATCTTGGTTGGGACTTCTACCTGCTTCTGTAATAGATGAGCATTATGGCAATGCCTGAGTGAGGTGAGAAGGATTTGGCCCCACATCCTCATCTGAGTAAAATCAGCATGATATTGTTTGAACAAAATCCCCACATACTTATGCTAGTTCATTCACCATGATAAATCACCTGTTAGTTTTTTTCTTGCTTCCTGCCTTTTATTTGAAATTAAAAAAGCCTGAATACAGCAAATATTTATGGTCACTCTTTTGGCCTTTCAAACAGGACACGTTCAGTGTAATGCAGAGAGGTTATTACGTTTCTTAGTATAGGGAATTACATGAAGGTTTAAATCAGTATTTATATCTTCTGTGGCTTAAAAAAACAACAAGCAGCTATTAAATTAATGACTTTTAAAATTAAAGCTCTTATCTTGTAAGTGCTGTCAAATAGGATCTGAATTCTCAGTCTTATTTTGTATCATCTATCTGGACCTATGGCTGGGAAACAAAACACCAGAGTTATTAAAAGCAGCATATTCTTCTAAGAGTAAACAGCTTCATTCAAGAAAGGAGACACTGAAACAATATGTGCATGAGCGTGTGCATGTATACACCTAATATAGGAAATACTTATTTCATATCAGGCAAGGCATTATATGGTTTTCCCCTGCAAACTGAAAGGGCTCTTAAAAGAAATCCACAAATAAAATAAATAAAATAAAATGTCCAACTTTTACATCTTTATGATAAAGGTGGTATGAATTTTTTAAGTTTAGAAGAGTTTATATGGCTTACTCTCATATTAAATTCAGGTGCTGTCTAAGTTAGAAGACTATGTTGGCTGGAAAACTAATGAAATGGTGACAGTAAAACAAGTGGAAGTTTTGCTCTCAAGAGGGGAAATATGTTTTTTTCCTTTTTTTGGATGGTTGTTTTTGATGGAAATTTTTTAGCTTCAATGACCAATTAAGCCTTTGTTGAACACTCAACAACCTTTCCCCTTTATTTAAGGTGTTAAATGCTCACAATAAAGTCCCCCACAACTCTTAACAAAAACATACATACAGACTAGAGAAAACTACATCTCTGATATTTCTATGATTAAAAACAAGCAGAAGAAAATCTGTAAAACATCCCAAACTTTCCAGGCTTTAATTATACATAAAAAATCAACAAAAAAGATCACAAAACTATGTAAAAGAAATCGTATGCAAGACATTTTTAAAAACTGGAAGCTCTTGAAGCTGCCGGATTTTTAGGTGCATGGCCTATTTCTGATAAATAATTGTTGAAATTTGCTTTTTAAATCCTAGTTTTGATTCTAGATGAAGATTCCTCTCCTGGTATTGGAAATTTAAGGCCTTATCTATACCGGAGAGTGTTTTGCACTAGTGTATAAACTTAAAAGTATGTGTCTGAGGTTGTGACGTGACATGTATCACTGAGGTCATAATACTAGGAGCTGCAGTTCATCAGGTACCCTCAGCTGACCCAGCTGATATCCAGGTGCTTGTAATTGCGGGTGACCGTCATGCCATTCGAGGAACATCATTCCCACACTCCTTGCTCCTCTCACTGATTCAGGATAGCTGCAGAGGGAAATTAGTCACAATAATCTCCAACTCGCTCATGGCACTTGATATTCAGGAAACCCACAAAGTAGTATGCAAGGAGTGGAAAACGTGACATCACACATTCATTGTAAAAGTGCAATAGGGCTGAGGGAATAGCTCAGACCTGAGTAATATGTTACTGTTTAACGGTTGAGTAGAATTTCATAATTTAAACATGTATTTCTCGAAAAACGATTTTCTTCAAACACCTGGCCATACCAGTTTGAGTATGTAGCTATCTTTGAAAGTCATGCCTATAACATGCAATGAGGTTTCCATATGAGCTGCACTCTGCTCCCTTTATTTCCTTACCAATTAAAGAGCCTCACCAATTCATCCCCCTTATATACATTTCACTGATGAACACAACCTAAGCATCTCCATTTGGCATGGGACTTAATAAACTTCAAAGAGAGAGTAGCCCTGAAACTACAGAAGTGTGAATGTTTTTAATCAAACTAATCTTACTCTCTATTGAATATTCTGCAAGTTTTTAAATTGTATATAGATCATGTTCATTTGCATATTATTGAATACAGTACATTCATTATGGCATGGTAATTAATTGTCTGTAAAATGGAAAGCAACATATGGGTGCTTATTATTATAATATGTATATCAACAGCTATTTCTACAATTATCTGCTCCTGGTCATTGTAGTGCATGAGCATTTTCTGACTAAGAAATGACAATGATCTCTCTTTCTCTCTGTGCCATCCCCTTTGTTTTGCAGAAGTACAATAACAAAAGAGCATCAAGAAAGCCTGCATGCACAGTGACTAAAATGTGAACTGCCAAGAAAATACAGGAATGGCAATATTTTTAGTTCACGGTCCAAAAATAACAATGTATGTGCACAACAGAATACTGTACTTAGCCGTCCAAAGCAAAAGGATCTAAAGTTATAACATTTGATACTGGTCAACTCAAAACACTCCTTTCTATGAGCTGAGCTCTAGATTCTAGTGCAAAGCCCATATAAACTTATATTGTGCCAGGAGACATATGGGAGGGGGTTAAAAATTGCTCTTACTAGCATTTAGTTTATTAGCAGAGGTAAACCTGTTGTGACTTCTGGAAAGGGGTATTTCAGCCTGCATATCAGTGCAGATGTAACCTAACACCTAGGGCATGTCTAAACTACATTCCTCTTTCGAAAGAGGGATGTAAATTAGACATCGAAATTGCAAATGAAGCTGGGATTTGAATTTCCTACACTTCATTTGCATAATGGCAGCTGCACGTTCTTTTGAAAATGGGTATTTCTAAAGTGAAACTGCTGTCTAGATGCAATTCTTTCTAAAAAAACCCCCTTTTTCGAAAGATCCTGTACGCCTCAAAAAATGAAGTTTACAGGATCTTTCGGAAAAGGAGAGTTTTTTTTCAAAAGAGGGCTGTAGTCTAGACATAGCCCTAGGATGCATCACTGTCTCATGTAATGGCACTTAGACCACTTACAGCAAGAGAGAAGAATAAGGGAGCTCTATGGCCTAAGCTGAGGCAGCTGGCTTTATAGCTCAAATGGTAGAGGTTACCACACTGAGGTGCCAGGTTCAAAGTTACTGGGGCGGGGAGAGGGATAGCTCAGTGGTTTGAGCATTGGCTTGCTAAATCCAGGGTTGTGAGTTTAATTTTTGAGGGGCCATTTAGGGATCTGGGGCAAATCTGTCAGGGATGGTACTTGCTCCTGTCATGAGGGCAGGGGACTGGACTTGATGACCTCTCATGGTCCCTTCCAGTTCTATGAGATATGTATAGCTCCATATATTATTGATACAGGCAGGCATCCCGATTGTACATGTGACCACCCTTCTCTTTTCTGCTCCACCTGGAGGCATGGAGCTGCTACAGAAAAATCTGCTGCTGAGCATTACACTGTGGCATGGAGAGGGTGTAAGCCAGCAGCTCTAGTGTAACAGAACTGCAGCAGTTCTGTGATGTTTAGGACCTTTCACATCAATGGAAGGGAGGGGCAAGTTTGGGTGTTTAGGAGACTGGTCAGCTCTCACAAACAGGGAAATACGTAACTGGAAACTGTTAAGTGAGAAAAGTTGATACACTTATGGTCTACAGTGTCAGGCCCTCCTTAAGCAAAACTCTCAGTGAAGTCATATAAGTAACGAACAGCTGCAGGTGTATGTGAATCCATAGCCCGTGTAAAATCTGAGGCCCAGATTTTAAGAAATGCCTGTGCACGCTTGTACTCACACCAAAGCTGCATGCTATAATTCCTGATAGGAGTGCACCAGTCAGAATTTTTTGTGTGCAAATCACTAGGTTGCAGGTAGGCTTTGGAGGTTTTGCACACCCAGCTGGAAAAGCCCACATACTTGTTGAAAACGTAACTCTCCTGTTTAATAAATGACAGCTACACCAAACCAAACCAATTATACACATCTGTATGGTACATGTCTAGCCACCAAATCCATTCAGGCAAAACCATGAATCAGCACTTACTTCTCCTGAACTGTATGAAATTCCAGCAACCAATTAAAACAGCTGTATACTTGAAAGATGTCCTGAAGGCAGTGAAAGATAGGAATCTAATATCTTTGTGGAGCTGAGCCTATGTCACTAATAAAGATGCTGGCCTGATCCTGCAAAAATTGAGGCACTTACTTTACTTGACACATTTTGAGTAGTCCTATTGACTGCTCTCAGTGCATAAAGTTAAGCATATGCCCAAGTCTTTGCAAATTGGGCCCTTAATTACTAAAACAGAAGAAATGTTGTTTCAGTGAGAGTGAGGTTCTTAAACACTTTGGAGGCTCTGGGCCTTAGTCGCCTTAACTTCTTACTTCTTATTCTGTGCTTACTTTTTGGGATAAAAACACAGAAAGCGGAGACCTGCTCCCAATGAACTCAACGACAAAACTCTAGGGTGCATCTACACTGCAGTGCTAGTTCAAAATAAGATACACAATTTCAGCTATGCAAATTTCATATCTTATTTCATTTGCATAGTCTATTTCAAAATTGCATACCTTATTTCAATTGCATAGTCTATTTCAAAATTTCAAAATAGACGGCTATTCTGACAAGTCCCTTAATCCTCGTGGAACGAGGTTTACTGGGACGTTAGAATAGCGGCCTGTTATTTCGATTACATTTCGAAATAACAAGCATACTATCAAGCCATGGAAAATGCTATTTTGGGATACTGGAAGTATCCTGAAATAGTGCTGCAGTGGAGACATACCCCAGCTGATTTCAAAAGGAGCTGGATCAGGCCCCTAGCCTGGTCAGTTAGATTATCATTTTCTAGCGAGGTTTTAATTTTTGGTTCTTATGCACTAGCCCTGACCTATAGTGCCTGGGTTTGTAGCAAAGCAGGGGAGATGCTGAAATCATTTACAACAAAGACAAAAAATGTTTAATGGAAGTGTTTTTTATTTAAAAAAATCACAAAACCATTTCCAGCCATATTAGTTAAGTCCCCTTCCTCCCCCGCCTCCCCCCAGCAGTCCCATCACCACCACCACTTAAAGTTATTTTACAAAATCTAAATGCCAGGCCTAAATTTAACAAACTGGGTTCCTTTAAATGCCAAACAAAATACAAACCCATTAAATGGCAGAGCTGAGGGTTTTGTTGGTGGGTGTGTGTGTGTGAAGATTTACAAGCTTTTAATGTAAAATGCATTTCTTTTCAAAATATAGGGACAGGAAATGAAAGGTATCTCTACAATACAAATTATAGGCAGGATTTTTTTCCTCCTCCCACTGAAGTAAATGGGACTTTACGTATGAGAAATGTCTGCAGGATGAGCCCACAGAATGTTAACAAAACAGATCAGGCACAAATGCTTAGAAAAAGAGAACATATGTCAGAAATCTCTTAAACTGTCTTTATTTTTAGAACTTTCTCTTTCTACCGCTGACTGCTCCAAATACCCAAACTGATAGGGCAATAGATCTGGTGTGGTTGAAAATTTCCATAATGGAAATATTAGTCTTCTATATACTGTCTCAGAAATCAATTGAATGTTACCCATTGTGAGGAGAATTAATAAAATACGTTAACTTATATAAAGAGATATAGGTCCCTAGATACCGAAATGAAGTTAGTGTGATTTACTGCCTCACTCTAGAATAGCACTTGGGAACAAACCCATGCCACATGGATTACGATTTCTGTATGCCATTGACATTCCTAACAGTCTTTATCCATTTTAATCTCTACAGTTTGGCTGGAGTTCAATGCATTCTAAAGAGGTAACTTTTGTTGTAGGAGTCTCACTCATAAATCACTTTGTGTCTGATATATTGGTGCATATGTAGTATCATGTGACCTGTAACCATATGTGCACTGGTACCTGTGCACAGCTAAAGTACAGAACAGAGGGCTGTGCCCAGGGAAGTTCTGGGGGTAGGAGTTGTAGTTTCCCTTCTCCTCCTAAGATCCCTAATCCAGTGTTGCTCTACAGTATCATTTGCAGTGGGATCTGCAGTGGGGTTCAGCTGATGAATCCATATAGCTGCAGATCAATTACTCCTCCTCCCTTTCCCTGTATGCTGGGGGTGAAGGAGCTATACAGGTATGTAACCTATCCACACGCAGAGTGTAGGCTGCATTTTGCTCCACCTCGGCACCAGTCCCTCTTTGTCCTTGGCCTTCTGTGATCCTTACCTGAGCCAGAGAATTTGGCTCTCAGTGAGTTGCGCATCACTGTTTATACACCCTCCTTTGGTAATTTTATATGTAAAGGCTTGATCTTGCACTCAGTGAATTCAGTAGCAGTTTTGCTATTGGCTTCAACAGGAGAAGGATCTGGCTCATTGATTTGTTTGGGTGCCATGCAGTAAAAAATGAAAGAGTGCTAAGGGTGCGTCTACACTGCACCGTTATTTCGAGATAACTAGCATTATTTTGAAATAACAATATGAGTGTCTACACAGACATTCCATTATTTCAAAATAATTTTGAAATAGCAGATGGCTTATTTCAAAATCTGTAAACCTCATTCTATGAGGAATAATGCCTATTCCAAAATAGCTATTTTGCGATAAGGCATGTGTAGATGCCCCACTGCTGCTATTTCGAAATAGCCCCTCACCAGGGTCATTCTACTTTATTCCTCCCCCGTGCCTCTGGGGCTCTAAATTGAGATAGCATGTCTACATTAGGAAAGCCTGGACTAATTTTGAGGCTTCCCTGCAGTGTAGGCGTGCTATTTCGAAATAAGCTATTTTGGAATAACTATTCCGGAATAGCTTATTTTGAAATAGCCGTGCAGTGTAGATGTACCAGAGTTTATGTCAGATTAGACTCCTATGTCATGGAGTTTTCTTGCTTCTTTTCCACTACAGGGGCTGTTTCCCCTCCAAGAAGTGGCAGGGCTTCGAACAGAATCAACTGGGGCCCAGAATCATCTGCATGGTGATCTTGTGCTCCTGCATTACTCCCTAACCCTACTCACCATTCCTCTGCCTACATGGGAGCAAGAGTTTGGAGAAGCCTTGTTCTCAGGGCTTTGCCCACTGTGTGCTACTCTCAGAACCAATTCATATGATGGAACAGTGCATGTGAAGTGACATGAAGTTCTGAATTCGGAAAGATGTGTTTTAAAGCAATTCGCTGCTAGATGAACATTGGTTTGGGTCCGGCCCTGCATACTCAGAGTTTTCATTGAAGGTTTGAGGGGGTTGGGAATGGACTCACTCATGATCAGGAGAGCCACCTGTGTGGAAAACAACAATAACAACAAAATTGCCCTACAAATTATAACCCCCAATTTATGTCCAGCAGCCACACACAGGGTTTATTTTTAATTTGAAAATTAGATGGAAGTTATCTACAAACTATGCAAGAGCTGAATTAAACCTTTTTGCTGGGTTATTAAAGGTTATTAAAGAGGGTGTATTCTAAAATAAGGAATTTAAACTTGGACAATTTTTACAATGCTGAAGATCATGTAAGCAACTATAATTTCTGAAGATTTGCAGTTTTGGACATGATCTTGTGGGATTTCCGCAGGTATCACTCCATGCTTCCACCCCACCCCAACTGCAGCTCAGTCCTGTTTATTCAGATTGCACTTATGAGCTGAAATTTGCAAAAGCACCTCAAGGTGGTGGGTGCTTTTAACTCCCTTAGATATTTTGAAAATCTCTCCTCTGGGATGAACCTTGCTCTCTGAAGTTAATAAAGGATTTTGCTACTGAGCTCAACAGGAGCAGGGTCAGACTTCAAGGTACATCACATAAGAATGCAATAAGACTAACTTTAGAAAAAGCACTTTCTACTTGCCATTCCCAAAAGGGATTGGTACAGTTTTCATTCTACATCTGAAGCTTTACATACTTAAGGAATTTAAACCATTCTGCTTTTCATGCATAATCTATGTTGCTTCTATTTTATAATTAGATTTCAGATGTTTTTAATATAGACATTCAAATTGCAATATATTTAATTATTAAACCATCTTAGTGATAACTACAGATGATTTATGTTGTATTGTTATGTTCTATTCCTGTTTTCTTCAGAATCCCTTCAGAACCCTTTTTGTTATACTCTGTATTTTAATTAAAACAATTAAATACAAACCAACAGACAAACCAAGCCTGATACCATTTTAGTCAATGTCAAAGTCTTGACATGACAAATTTCAGGATGAAAGGGATGTTTTTGACCAATAGATAAAGCCCCCAAAGAACAGGAAACTATCACAGACATGCTGACAAACTCTAAATGACAGGCATGAAAAGTAATACTATAACACTGTCACACAAAGGTGGGAAAAACAAAGTACATTACAAATGTGTTGTTTGTTATACAGAATCCCAAATGCAAAAGCAACTTACAGGACTGGGAAAATTCACTTACATCTTTCAGCTACCAGGGCTCTGGCTCCCTCTGCTGGATTTATGATGTTATAGACTCCCTGAGCTAGTAGCTATGGGAGCCTGATCCACCAATGTATATAACGTGAATATGCTGATAAGGGAGCCAAGTCAGACCAAATGGATGCATATTATTACACTCTTGTCCCTGTATTCTCCACCGTCTGTATTTGTATAGACTATGGATAACTCTAGAGCTCCAGTTATTTTGTTGTTATGTGTATTATAACAGCACCAAGAGGTTCTAACCCAGATCAGTGCTTGGCACTGTACAAAATCCATAGCGTGACACAGTCTCTGCCTCACAGACATTTCAGTTTAAATAAATAAAGCTGATGAAGGATGAGTGGGGAGGCAGAGTAGGGAGGTGACTTGCCCAAGGTCACCAGTAGGTCAGTGGCAGAGATGGGCAAATAACCTAGGTCTCTTGAGTCTTGTGACAGTGCTCTGCTTATTGTTTCTACAGTTTTTGGTGCCCGTCAAATTGTATAGCTGAGCAGACTAAAAAATCCAAGTGTCTAGATTCTTTTAATTTTTACACTAAGCAAAAGTGAGGCTCTCACAAGGAATTGTATTTGTTTTGAGTTAAAATGCAAGTATTACCAACTGGCCACAGCCTATTCACTTTACTCACCTGGGTAGTGCCCAAGACCTCAGAATAAGGTGAGGAGGGTTGCCCTTAAGCTCTGTCCATCGCTTCTGCTCTGTAGAACACATGTGCTATAGTTGGGGGGTGTTGGATAAAATAAGAACCTAGTGCAACACTCAAGCTGGTGCTTACTAATTTTTGGGCATGTTTGCATGTAGGGGCTTGTAGAATACAGCCCTTGTGGTTCAAAAAAGTTCAGATCATGACTTCCCCAACCCCATGTTTTTTATTCTTCCTGGATGCTTTCGCTCTGCCTGGTTTTAGGCAGGACTGGAGAGCTACTGGGGGGGAAGGGTGTAGGTGCTCCATGAGCCATTTCCTGCCCTTTTATGGGGAGCACTGGAAATTTCATGGCAAAGCCTGGTCTGGGGATAGCTTGAGTGCAAGCCTACAGACACAAAAGGCTTGGATGTGATTTAGGGAAGAAACCATACACTAGAGCAGTGGTCTTCAACCTTTTTACATCCAAGATCACTTTTTAAATGTTAGAACAAGCCAAGATCTACCGTCCCACCCTTCCCCCAAAACCCCATGCCCTCCTTGAAGCCCCACCCTCTGTTCTCCTCCTCTCCATCACTTGCTAGCCCCAGCCCTTATACACTCTCGGGTACGGCTACACTGCCGCTTTTTCCCGACTCTGTCTAGACTGGGCCAAATGTCAGAAAAACCCCTTCTTTTGGAAGCCCCCTTATTCCTCATGGAACGAGGAATACAGGGGTTACCGAAAGAGCATGTTTGCTGTTCCGCTAAAAAAAGCAGAAGAACAAACGCATCCGTGGACACAGAAGAGTTTTTCCAGGATACCTCTGGAATCCCGGAAAAACTCCTGCAGTCTAGCCATACCCTCACTGGTTTGAGACAGGATGTGTGGGCTCTGGGGTGGGAATGAGGGATTTGGGTGTGGAAAGGGGTGAGAGGTGCAAGGTCTGGGAGGGAATTTGGATGCAGGAGGAGGTGGAGGAGGGGATGCTGGCTCGGGGAGAGGGCTCCAGGATGGGGAGTGTTGGGGTTGGTGAGCAAGCCACATGCTTGTGGATGTGAGGGTGCAGGAGTTTGGGTTGGAGTATGTGAGGGGCTCAGGGCAGGGAGGTTGGGAGTAAGATGGGCAGTGTGTGGATGGTGCAGGAGTGTTGTGGCAGAAGACGGAGGATGTGGGGCTGCAGGAGTTTGGGGATGTGAGAGGCTCAGGATAGGGGGTTCCAGTGTATGACAGGCTTAGATCTTGGGTCGGGGAGGAGACAGGAGTGTTATAATGCTGCCAGATGGGGCTTGGCCCCAATTGGGGTTTGTTGGCCAGGCTTCATTTTTAAATAAAATATTATGTCAAACACAAAAGTTTCAGCATTGTCTTTATTTATGAGAAGGGCGGGGAACCTGTTTTGAGTCAGGAGTCACTGACCCACAGAAAAGTCAGTTCGGGCCACACAAGTGAGATGCAAAAAAATAACTCTTCCCTCTCCCCCAACCTCACTAATGTGGCCCCAACTGTGGTGGTGGGAGCAAAGGACATGGTACTGGGAAAGGGTGCTAGTGGGTTCTGCGGCAGGGGACACGGTTCTTCGACAGGGGATGGGGTGCCAGTGGGAACAGGGTGCCAATGGGGACAAGGGTCAGGGGACAGGGTACCAGTGGGTTCTGCTGCAGGGGACAGGGTGCCAGTGGGGATAGGGGACAGGGTGCCAGTGGGTTCTGCTGCAGGGGACAGGGTGCCAGTGGGGACAGGGTGCCAGTGGGTTCTGCTGCAGGGGACAGGAAGTCCCAAGCACGCGCCTCCTCTGGGGACTCCTCCCCCGCAGAGGAGGGAAGTCCAGTCATGCGCCTTTTCTCAGGACTTCTAACCCTCGCCCACGCGGAGGAGGGAAGCCCCAGCACGTGCCTCCTCTGGGGATTCCTCTCCCCCGTAGAGGAGGGAAGCCTGGGCATGTGCCTCTTCATGGGACTTCTAACCCCCCTCCTGCACGGAGAAGGGAAGCCCCGGCATGCGCCTCCTCTGGGGACTCCTACTTCCCCCCGCGCAGAGACTCCCTGGCGCACCACAGACCTGATTTGTGGTATGGCGCCAGCTGCTTGGTGGAGGGGGAGCAGCCTGCACACTTCCTCAAACCCCAGGAGTGGCGTGCAGCTGCTGGACTTCCGTCCACCCCGCAGGAAGCCGGCACTACTTCCCTCATTGCTGGTGGTAGATAGTGGGGCTTCTTCGGGTGGCGGGAAATAGGAGGGTCCCAAACGCCTCGCGATCGACTGGTCAGGGCTTCCCAATAGACCAGTCAATCGCGATCGATGGGTTGGTGACCCGGCTCTAGAGGGAAGCTATCTGAGCCATGCCAACACATTTCTAGAATATGGCCCGATTAGTGGCTGTCAGAACATGTGACAGATTCTCTCACCCTGGCATTCAGATTTTTTTAAATCTTAGGTGCTATATCAGGACATGTTTCAGGTTTTTTGACTAGCTCTGCAGTGGCAGAGATATCCAGCCTTCGATAATGTCTTGGGTTCCATCACAGTGCGAACGTTTCAACTCCTTACTTTCCCATGGCTTAAAACCCATCCTGAACATCCGAGTTCTTTGCTCTTTTAGGAGACCATTTTCTCTTTTTATTTTTCAATTGGGGAGCATGATCTGGCCCCAGAAGGTCTGCATCATTTTACCAGAAACCTCATTCCAGGCAGAGGAAAACGACATGCTGCTCATTTTGTCTTCTGCTTTTAATAGGTTCATCTTTTCTTTTCTTGCAAGACACTCCACTCTGCGTCCTCCCTCGTTGGCTTTTATTCCTTTTTTGTTCACAGATACAAGGAACTTGTTTACCACTAACATTCCTATTTAGTTGCTTATGATCTATCAGGCAAAGCAAGTTCCATATGTATACAATAAGCATTTCCAGGTGCAATCCCAAAAAACAAAGCAATTGCTAGAAGGGGACTTGATGACAAGTGGGTTAGTGCACTAGCCTTTCACTTTTGGTGTAGCAATTTTCCTTGAGTCACACGGGAATTTAATGGAATCATGCTGTTTTGCTGGCAGCTTTTTCCTTTCTCAGATGGCCAGCACATTGCTGAATTGGGAGCTGATTCCAAAGCCTGCAGAAAGGCCAGGGCCTAGATCCACAGAAGGACATTGGTGCCTACATCAAGAGCACCTAAGCCCAACATCAAGATCCTCAAAACTCTGACTCAGCTGGTGCCTAGCCCTGTCCACACCTAACTCCCTGAGCAGGGACAGACCTAGGTCACATCCTGCCAGTCAGCAACGGCTACTGGCTAGTTTAGGCAGCTTCTGGCCTAACAGCCTGGATTTGTGGGTCCACTCATCTCATCCAATGCTTCATGTAAGGAGCCTGGCCACCTAACCCAGCATTCATGGATTCCACTGGGTGGCAAGGCATGGAAAAGTGTGGTTCTATGATGCCTAAATCTGTCTGTGAATCTGGGCTCTGAAAAAAATCCTGCACGATCACTGTAGTCAAGATCTGTAGTCTGTAGCCAGTCACGGTAGTCAGGATTTGAGGTTCTGTCCAGCTCTCACTGACCCTACTCATCCTACTGGATGACTTGTCTGGGTAAGGGATCAGGATTTGGTCTGGATTTGATTTGATTTGAAGCTGCTCTGTCATAGATAATAAGGTAACTCCCAGGACATCCCATATGCAGCTCCAGTGAAGTAGATTCCTGATTCTTTAAGGAGTTGTTAATGTCCCAACACTTGGGCTTCAGCAGTTCACGGGTGGAAAGTCTGCTCCTTCCATTTCTGTGAATGCCAGTTTAGAGCAGCAGCACAGAAGTGTACTGCAGGAAGGGTGTGAGCAGTGTTAAGACTCAGAAAAACACATTGTTTCAGAGGAAAATTGTGTACATAGAGGTGACACTGGAAATTGACACAGTTAGAAATTAAATCATTAACCCTTTGGAGACTCTGGATTTCACTGTAGAAATTGTACGCTGTGCATTTGGGTCTCTTCTCACTGCAATTTTATGCCCATGCAATTTCTTGCCTTCAGTGGAGTTATTTCTGATTTACACCAGGCCAGTTCTGTGAAAAAAGATACTTAAAGGATGACTTGATAACAGACTGCAAGTATCTACCCGGGGAAAAAACATTTAATAACAGACTCCTCAGTTCAGCAGAGGAAGGTAGAACATGAGCCAATGACTGGAAGCTGAAGCTAGACACATTCAGACAAAAGATAAAGCATAAAAAATGTACCAAGAGTGATGGTGGATTCTCCATCACAAGAGGTTTCAAAATAAAGATTGGGTACTTTTCTCAGGGATATGCTCCAGGAATTATTTTGGGGAAATTCTATGGAAGAAGTCAGAGTAGGCGATCACAAAGGTTCTTTTTTGGAATCTATGACAATCCTGCCTTCTATGCCATTGTGGTTGTTGCAGAGAAAGAGAAAATGGGGAGCTTTGTGACACGGTATCCTCAAACCCAGCCTCAGTTTCCTCACTCCCATAAGCCAGCAGATCGTCTTACTAGCTAGTGCATCAAAGAAGCTCACACCAGTGTCAAGAGTTTCATTCCCTCTTCTAAGGGATTCACTTTCTAGTACAAACACAACATCAGCCCAGACGTAATCTAGGCCCTGTCATGTGGCCTTGTCTCCAAGGGCTTTTGCTGATGCTTACACAGCAGATATTTCCAGCAAGGTTCTTTGCTCAAGTTCCTTTTCTCTGACTCAAGGACTCTTGCTACCACTGCTCACCAAGGGGAGGAGACAAAGGCTCAGAGATTAAAAGGGGCCTGGAGCTCCGGATTGCTGCTACTGCAGCAGTGGCAGTGGCTAGAATCCCAAGCCCCTTTGAATAGTCACTGGAGCACCAAAGTGCCAGGCTGAGCACTCTATGCAGCTGTGAAGGCCGGGGGGAGGGGCACACTGCAATCTGGGTGGTACTAAGGGCTAACTGCCCTTGGCCCCATGCCTTCTGGGGGCACAGAGCTTCCCCCCTTCCCAGGCTTTGCCCTGGGGAGCCTGGGGTGGCTGTCGGCCCTGCTGGTGCTCACTTACCATCACTACCCCAACTGAACTACTTGTTCATCATTTACCTCATGAGTTGGGAGGCAGTTAGCATGTCACAAGTGGGGACACGCCCAACTTCTTTAAAGGGGCTATCCTAGCCTGGGACAAACAACGCCTCCTCCTAACACCGACTCAGGACACCATTCCAATGGAATCCTAACAGTGCACCAAAAGCCTGGGCCCCTTGAATGGCTTCTCATGTGCCACACAGCTAACATGAACAACTTACCTTCCAAAGTGAGAAATGGTAGAGCCCCCAGCTTATCTGCAACAGGGGCGTTAGCCCCCTCAGCACTGCATGCCCCCGTGGACAACTCTAGGAGACATGCCGAATGGTTTTCCCTTCCAAACTGTGCTACGTTTCTGCAGTTAAAAAAACAAAACAGAAAACCCCAGCCAAACAACTAAATGAATATTTGCATATGAGTCAATTGAGCTCTATGGAAACCAACTTCTCTCCAGGATTGCCAGCTTTCTGAGACTGCCTGAAGAGCAGACCAAAATGGAAACGCCTCCAGTCTTCTTCCCACACGGATTTGATGCTGATGTTCAACAGACTGCTCACAGCAGTAACTCAACAGCAGCCACTGAGGACTCACTATTGTCTCTGAAGGAGCTGGCTCTTCAATGAGTGGACACTGGGGTTTAAATGAGAACAGGCATTAGTCAATTTATAGGAGGGGTTTTGAGGCGGACGTTTTTGTAAATATCGAGCCCCTCACTCACAGTTTGCTGCTGGAGGAAATCCCTTCTATGTCCTCAGAAGTCAAAAGATATAAAAACCCTTCCCTCAATTAACCCCATAAGAATTGCTACAGAGAAATAAAACACTTTATTAATAAATTTAAGTGAGAAAGTAAATTACATACAAAATTAATAGGGCTTATGGCCTTAGCTGCACCCAGAAGTTGTATCGTTTTAACTATACCAATATAATTAAAGTTGTACAATTCTGCCACCAGCATGGACACAGTTATCGACTATATATTTTAGAGAGTTTGTCTGTCTGCATGTGAGTCTGTTCAAAACTCCTCCTAAACAGTAAGAGCTGGGACCACCTAATTTGATATGCAGCTTCCTCTTATCATAACTTAAAGCAAGGCCAGGGCTTGGTTGTGCCAGGAAAATGGGACGTGTCTGGAATCTGATTATTTTTAATCAAATGGAAAGGGAGGGGGTCTGATAGCAGGGACAGTTATACTCCAGGATGAGCACAGAGGGAGAGGGGAGGCAGCAAGCATGCTAGGCCTGGGAGCAACCACTGGCCAAACAGTGTGGCTCCTGTTGCCCGCCTGGGCCTGGGGAGCAGCCACCAGCAGGACAGCATGGCCCCCGCTGCCCCAGCTGGCCTGGAGAGTCGCCCCACCTCCCAACTCCCTGCCCTGACTCCTGCATCCC
Organism: Rafetus swinhoei; assembly: GCA_019425775.1. Taxonomy (NCBI): domain Eukaryota; kingdom Metazoa; phylum Chordata; order Testudines; family Trionychidae; genus Rafetus; species Rafetus swinhoei. The sequence continues at coordinate 14,568,954 of CM033435.1, read as the reverse complement.
ATACCCTGCACAGATACCACCTGCTCTGAGCCCCCCACAACTCCTAAGCCCTTGACCGGACTCCTGCACCCTCACCCCCTGCCCTGAGTCCCCCACACCTTCCAAACCCTGTCCTGACTCTTGTGCCCCCCTCAACCTGAGCCCCTGAGCCCCTCCTGATCCAACTCTGACTCCTACACCCCCCACATCTCCAACCTCCTTCATCCCAAAGTCCCTACCCTGACTCCTGCACCCCCTTCCCCTAGCCCCCTGCCCTGAGCCCCCTCTTAAGGACCAGAGTAATGTTGGGTCAATGTGCTAGTAACAATATATATGTGTGTTTTTAGCAATACAGTTTGTTCCTGTATGGAAAGGGAAACGTGGAATAAGAATATTTATTCTGGTATAACTGCCTCCGCATTAGGGATTGTACTAATATAATGTTATATTCGTTAAAATATAAATATAAAATCACATCTAATAGTAGTTAGAGCAGTATAGGAACTATGTACATAAGCCTATTTTGAGGTTAAGGCTGCATGTTGGGACTATTTATTTTATTTAGTAATTGGTAGTTATGCATTAATGGATAGGATGTAACACAGGTATAACAATAGGTGATCCCTGTTGTATAAATCACGAATTGTTAAACTTGTGATTTCCTGCATTTGGGATGTAAGTTATGATTGAAGCGAACTTAACTTCACCAATGAAGTTTTTTTCTTTCTCTGGATTATATACAATCAGAGCGAAACAAGAATAAGGGGAAGTAGTTGTCTGTATTTTAGTATCTACCCGCCCTAGGCAATCGTCCGTTCAAGCTTCTAAATCCCGTTCTACGAATGCCTGTTGGAATCTGTAATTCCGAGAGGCTGCTGTGTTTTTACTGCGGTTATGACTGATTCAAACGACCCAAGGCACCGAGCCGGTGGTGGCAGCGGCGGGAGCTGTGGCTGACGGGACCGGGCGCTCCGGGGAGCAGCTTTCTCCAGCTGGCCTGGTGCTGCGGGGAGCGGTGCGGGGTCCCGGGAAATGCTGGCGCTGCCTCGGGCCACCCGCCTCCCTCCCAGTAAAGAGAGGAGGCAGTTCTGGGGCTACAGCCCACGGAGCCGCCGGGCATGTGCGCGTCACTCCTGCCCGAGGGAGCAGGGCGCGCCTCCTGCAGGGAGCGCTGCCACCCCAGCGGCACGCGGGCGCCTTCAGCCCGGTGTCAGCCACAGCCCCAAGTCAGCAGCCCAGAGGTGGGCTGGCCTCGATGGCTCTTCTCCCCCCGCCCAGCCCCAGTAGCCTGCGCAGCCTGCCCTTGTCCTGGGGTGGGCGCAGGGAGCGCTGGGCTCTCGGCTGCTCTCCCCGGCGGTTGCGACACAAGGAGCAACTCTGCGAGCGGGCTCGCGGCCGGGTCATTCCGGGCTTTGGTCTCGTCGCGGGTGAGAGCTGAACACGAGGCAGCTCCGTGAGTGAAACGTCCAAGAGCGGGCTCGCCCCCAGGGTGCTGGCGCCTGCATTTCGCTGCCCTGCTCGGCCGCTCTCCGCCAGCCAGTCGGGGGGGGGGCTTTCGTCACCTGCCTCCCCGCACCGCAGGAAGCCGGAGCAGCGACTGGCAGGCAGGAGCAGTTGAGCTCCCCATCCCCCCACGGAGGGACCCGCAGCACAGGGACGCGCTGGCCGGAGGCTTTCCCCGCTGCTGCCATTGGCCGACCAATGGGAGCAACTGGGGCACAAGCCTGGTGAGCGTCCCCCTCCACGCCCAGACCCCTGCACCCAGTCGCCCTCACTCAAACCCCCTTCCCCCGCCAAGACCCTGCACCCCCAGCTTGCTCCTGCAGCCTCCCTCTTGGCCAGACTCTGCACTCTCCCTTGCTCTTGCTCCCCCCCGCCAGACACCCTATTCCCAGCCTGCTTCTGCACCCTACTGCCCATCCAGACCTCCTGCACTCCACCTCCCTCCCAGATTCTGCACCCCATCCTTATCCCATTCACTGGCAGCCCTGTCCCACACACTGAACCCCTCATTTTTGTCCCCACCCCAGAGCCTAAGGGGGTCCATAAAATCCACTAACTCTGGAACCCCAGAAAAGTAAATCTGGCCTATGGGAAGCCCTGAACCTCAGTCCTCCTTATCCCTTCCCCTCACCTTGTGGGGCTGGGGCACCAGAGGAGTGAGGTGTCTCGGGGGCCACATCAGTGAGGGTTGGGGGTTTTTGGAGGAGTTTTTTTGCTTCTCACTTGTGTGGTCCCCAACTGATTTTTCTGTGGGGGTGGCCCCTGACACAAAAAAGGTTCCCTGCCCCTGCCATAAATAAAGAAAACAATGAAACTTTTTGTGTTGGACATACATTAATATTTTACTTTATTTAAAATGAAGTTTGATAAACTAACATGAAAAAGTTAAAAAGCTTAATCTGTTTAATAATTTAAATTAAACCATTCTCCCTAGCTGCAGCACTAGCAAAATGACCCAGGCGTCATTATGTAATTAATGGCGAGTTTCCATTAGCAAGTGGTGGTCTGCAGAAAGATTCGCATTGACCCAGGTGGGCCATGGGCCAAAAAGTTTAAGAACCATGATACAGGGAAAAATGGTGAAATCTTTAAGAGGTCACAGCTTGTTATCATAAATAGCATTCCAACAGGGGGGCACTGAAGTGCACTATGTAGAGGAACTTGGAGAACATACCTTTCTGCAAACTGAACTACTGTAGGCCAATGCCTGCTGAATCACAGCCTGCATGGTCTATCTAGAGATGACTGTTCTGCTGTGGGTAGATAAGGATAGAGACTTTTTTGTTCTGATTTCATACGTCTGGCAGAGTGGAGTTCTAATCCATCTCCAGGACTGCTATGATAGTAAATACACACTGCCTCATTGGTGGTCTTTACATATACATTCCACTTCAGCCAGAAAGTCATTGACTGGTTAGGGATCCTGCCCTTTGAATTAAAGCTGGAGAATTTCTGGGGTAATGGGGATGCACTTTGTGACAGATTAGGACGAATGCATATTAACACTCCATATACATGGTTTTATGTAAAGGGGAACCAAAATGATGTGCAAATAAATACAAACATATTTTAAGATCTTAAATCACCATCGGCCAGACTGGGAACTCCTTGCCTGGGTTGGTGAGCAGTTACTTTTCCAAGTAATTCAGATGACTTCTGTGGAAGGGTAACTTGAGACATCTTAATTGGACCTAATTTTCAGAGGGCAGGTGCTGATCACTCCGAAAATCAAGCCGCTTTAAGATGTTTCAAATTGGGCCCTCAAAAATTGAGACACCCCATATTCCCCTATACAATACAGCTCTAAGGATCAAGTTCTGCCTCCCCTGCCCTGATGTGGTGGTGTGACCCCCAACACAATGGAACCAATACAGCTGTGCTGGTCTAGAGGGAGGATTAGGGGTGGGGATCCACACCTCCTGAATAGAACAGAATTCAGCCCATCATGCAGGTGGGATGAGAGGGCTAGCAAGTCTTCTACACAATTGCAACTACCTTCCACAGAGGAGACACTTTTTTGTCCTGGTATCTATTGCAGCGTTAGGGCCTTCCTTATGGATGCAAGTGACCACCATATGAATTTGCAGTCTGGATTGAGGAGGATTCCATTCCAGCACATGGAGCTAAATGCTGGAAGGGACTTCAAGAGTTAATATTGCAGGTCTTACTATATCCCAGAAGAGCAGTTCCTATTTGTGTCACTTCCGGGTTATTAATAAAGAAGCATTTTCCTCTAGCGCAGGCTGTCTGTGGTTTCTGTGCTCCTGCCTGCCTGCACCACTAGCCAGTGATACTCGCCAGTGTACAGCCAGGTATTCAGGTGATGTGCTGGGAGAAAAGATTTGGACTTTACAGGACATTGTGCATGGGGAAGTTAACAAAAAAAAAAATCACAAATACTTTTAAAAACACTACTGTCACTTCTGCAGAGCCTTCTGCAGGCCCGCCAAGTGAAGGATCTCCAATTTTAGAGGTGCACAGGCCTTGAGCTGGGCTGGCACAAGAGGGTAAATTTCACCTATTAATGAATCAATCCTCTTATCATCCCAGGCTATGTCTAAACTACGATCCTCTTGCGGAAGAGCAAATGCAAATGGAGAGCTCATTTGTATATGTTGCGCTTTCATTTGCATTTCCTCTTCCTTTCCCTTTTGTGCAAGAGGTTTTTGAGCAAAAAAAGCACTGTGAAGACGGCGCCTTTTTGTGCAAAAAAACCCTTTTGTGCAAGAGCCATTCTTCCTCAAAAAATGAGAGGCCCAGAGAGTTGACTTGTTTGAGATCACAAGGAACAATGTAACCCTAAATATTTGACATGGATTTTCTTCTTTTACTTAACTTCCAGGACCTGAGTTCAGCATACTATTCACCTGCAAGAGTGGATGATTAAAAACCAAACAAACAAATAAACAAAATCCATAAAGAGAACTGTAAGGAAGACTGCTCCTTGCTCGCATCAGTCACTTGTGAGGCTATACATTACAATAAGAGAAATCCAGGACTTGGTATGAAACAAAAAAACCTTTCAATTTACTTTTCAAAACAACTGGTTTAAAATGTTAAGGCTATGCATGCAGGGGCAGATGAGAGTTTTGCGGGGCCCAGGGCAGCCAAATTTCTCCGGGCCCCCCTTTGGAGAAAAAAATAGAAAAAAGGTGTCAAATGCACAAATTGAAGGCTATTTTCATATTAAATGTGAATTGGGTAAATTTGATAGAAACTTAATTTAGTTGGATAATTTGTATTCTAATTATATTGTAATTCATTTTTAAACAAAATTCTGCATTAATAAAAAGGGGAGGGATGTCTAAATGTTGAGCAAAAGGTGCCCCAAAATAATCATGGCACCTTTAAATCTCACACTCCCCATCCCCACCAGACATGGCAGGGCAAGAATGTCCCAAGTGGCTTTCCAGCTGAGAAAAACTGAAAATACCAGACATTTTACTGGTCCGGTATTTTCTGGGGTTTTTTTACCTGACAGAAGCCACAAATACTGGACTGTCAGGGCCAATACCAGACACCTGGCAACCCTAGTCGTAACTCGAGCCTGCATTTACAATAGGCCAAGGACGTAAGTATTTGGCCCCTTCCCCACTTTGGAAAAAGGTCATAATGGTGGTGGTGGGGGGAGGGTCGTAAAGCCGGCTGTTATAAAGCAGGGGCCTCCTGTATTTGTGGCAGGGGTGGGAAACCTCTGTTGGGTTAGGGGACACCGACCCTACAGAAAAATCAGCTGGGGACCACACAAGCGGGCTGGGGACCAGCAGGCCTGGAGCCGATCTGGCCAGGGGTTTGGACTGTGCCCCAGGGCAGGGGATTGGGGTGCAGGGTCTGGGAGGAGGATTATGTGGGTGAAGATATCAGAGTGGGAGTGGCTGGGGGGGCCGGACACTTACCTAAAAGCGCTGCTCGGTGGTTTCTCCTACAGCAGCTGCCTGGCCATGTGCTGGGGGATTAAAAGCATGAGGAGGCGGTGATTGGTGGGTTCCCGCAGCTGCCATTGTCCAGGTCCGGCCAATGGGTTGTGTGGGGGGGCGAAAGCAGCCCTGAGGGACCCTCCCCTGCCAGCTTGCAGCTCCTGCACCACAACGGGCCCCGCTGCGCTGCGCTGGTCTGTTCTGCGCGGGGTGGGGCTGTTGCTGCCTCGCGGCCGGACCCGACCAGTACGGGGTTTGCTCTGGCTGCTGCAGCACCTGCGCGGGCTGCCTGCTGCAGTGGGGGTGGGGCTCGAGCTTCCAAAGCGCCACGTCGGGCTCCCTCGCGGGCCCCAGGCTGCCGACCCTGCTCTAAGCAGGGAGGATGAGAGTTTTAGGCGCGGGGCCTATTAAAGCGCGGGGCCCGGAGCAGCCGCCCTGCTCGCCCTGCCCTATATCCGCCGCTGCATGCATGTATCATGATAGCGATCTGAGAACCTGTTATTTATAAGTCAGTACTGCATAAAAGCCCCAGTCAGAGTCCAGGTCCCCACTGTGCCAGGTGCCGTATAAATTTAAAACATGGTTTTGCAATTTTTTTTTTTGACAAAGCATTTTGATTTCACTTAACAGAGGTATATGCAGATGAGTCACACAGAAACAATGACCTTAGTAAATTACACTTTCAGTAAAAACATGTCAAATGATAACAGGCTTTATTGTTTACAGTGTTTCCTTGTGAGATGAAACAAAAGTTAATTACAATAACTGAAACTTCAGGGAGATGGATTGGCTTGATAGCCTCTCCATATGGATCTCCTTTTCATAGCAGCATGTGTACCACATCTTAAAGGAGACAGAATGTGTAAGGAAGGCACATCTGAGCAATCAGACTGACACTTTTTTATTAGAGTATATTTATTTTTTATCATGTGCTTTGACAGAAGTCTCATGAAGTGCTATGCTCCTGCTGTAGGGTCAAAGTCTTGTGGCCTTCAGGGATTTTAGGGGAAAGGAACATAATTTTAGAGGGCATGTTTATTATTTCTGTAAACGTTCTGTTTTCTACGCTATGTGAACAGTTTTTCTGTTTGTACTTAGATGACAGCTTAACTCCATTGGCTGGCTTTCCTGAGTAGATCTTTCCTGCCAAACAGTTTTGATCACAATTTGGCAAACAAATCAGCAATATTAATAAATATTAGTGCTGGGTAAATAAACTGCAACAATAATGTATCCGATTTTTAAAAGTTTATTTTGCTGCTTGCAGAATATTTGTGTGCTATTTGTGATTTCCTGGCTTTTATTTGTTATTCAAAAGCATTCAGTTTTTTCCAAACTCTGTGGGTTCATCACAAAAAGTCTGTAAATATTGGTTAGTTGTTATTGTACGGCTAATGTTTTGGTGCTACACCCTAACTGGATGAGTGCTTGAGTTCCTCCAGCATGAATACACTTGCTTGTGAATTTAAAATTAAATTCCTGCAAATACTTGCACATGTAGCTTCAAAATGTATTTATACTGGCACAAACGTTCATGGAAGGGAGATGTTGAAAGAGGCAAGAGAACAGACAAGTCAAACTCATTTTAAAACATGAATATCCCACTTTTTCAATATTTGCTCAGCTCTGATAAAGGCACTGGATTTCAGTTGCTTTTTTCTAATGACCAAAATAAAGTCTGAATGTGCCTTTCTGCATCACCTGCATTCTTGTAAATTCCATTACTTTGCCACTTTGCAAAGCCTGGTTCTGTTCTATGTTTCACTGTGTACAGCAGCACAAAGACACTGTTAGGCCTAAAGAAAATGGCCTGCTGGAAACACCACTGATTTAAGAGGTTTTCTATGATGCCCTCCATTAGGGTAATGCTAGGGACATTTTGGGGGAGGGCAGAGATATGGTGTGCTCTGTCTACTGTATGCTGTGGAACAATCCCTACAGAGCTATTGCAACTGAGCTTAAATCAGTGTGTTCCCATATTAGCTCAAACATACATTGGGTGCTCAATAGGCCCCGTGAAGGGCTAAGAAACTGGAAGCACAAAGCAGTGCCTTTTAAATATCCCCACTGCTGACAGTGAGGTTTAAAGGCACTACATTTGTGTCAGAATGGAGAGAACCTGGTGCATTCACCGTCCACAGTGAGAATATGGATTAAAAATTCCAAAGATGGTGTCGGCTTTCTGAAAATAAATGAGCCCCTTTTCAGTACACAATGTGGTGGTGCAGGGTTTTATTGGATTACTCTGGTTCTGCAGTGGTAATAATTTCTTCATTTATAAAAAAATTCAACAGTCTTCTCTGGCCCTGGAGCAAGGTGGGGGGGGGGGGAAAGGGGGAGGGTGGTTCCTTGTCTCCAGCAGGGCCTCAGGTGGAAGGGGCAGGATAGATAGAAGCTTAAATCTCTGAACCCCCTTAAATCTCTGGGCCCCAGGGCAATTACCCCCTTTGCTCTCCTCCTGCTGGTGGGCCTGCCCCCATGGCTTTCTTCAAGAAACATTTAGTTCTGTTCTAGTGTGACAAGTTGGGCCAAAGGGCTCGTGGGGTGGTCACAGTCCTGGCTGAGCTCCTCGTTGGGGATGCTCACCAGGCAGCTGTGTTTGGCTCCAAAGGCTGAAGCTGTGTGCTTCTAAGCAACCCTGAGTTTGGGCAGGCAACAGCCATAGTCTCTGGCCTCTCAGACATACTTCCTGAGTACAGTGTCTGGTATTACTACTAGAGACTCAGTGGTCCAGCTCCCCAGGCCTCAAGACCAGTGCTGAACCTTCCTCCCTCCCCAGCAAGACACCCCCGTTACTCAAATACAGCCTCCCCAGAGCACCACCCCTAGGTATTCTGTATTATACTTTAACCCTTCAGACACATGCAAGCCCCAACTTTGCAGAGGAATTTCTAAACCACTCTTTAATCTCAGCCAAAGCATAGGAGTTACATAGACAAAACTGCAAAACACCCGTACACAATTCTCTTCCCTTAGACATGACCACTCTGGAGCCTCCCGTAGGCTTGGTCAGTGCTTTGAGTGGTCCCAGGTCCCTTCTCCTAACTCAGCCTTGTCTTCCTGGTCGCAGAGCCACTTCTGACTCCTGCAGCAAGCTCCATAGAGCTTGTTCGAGATGGCCCGATGGCCAAAATGTTCCCGCTGCTCAGAGAGCATGTTCCCTTTGCGTTCCCTGAACTTCCCAGAGTCTGTGGAGTTTTTTTTAAAAAGCCCCTTTCCAACACCTTGATTTTTTAATCCTTCTTTTCTGCTGGGGATTTTCCACTGCTCCAACCCCTCTTCCTGCAGACAATTGCATAGAACCAATTTTCCCTAGGCTGCAGCATTGTTCTAAAGTGACTGAGTTTGCATTCCTGGTCTAGGAGATGCCATCAGCCCCCGTAGCAAACAGCTCATACACTGAAACAGCAATTTCATAATGTCAGTCAGAATTCATGTTTCACATAGATATATTTCCCTTTTACCGCTGGGCCAGAGATACAAATCCCCTTCTGCAGCTGGGGAGCCTGCAAGGACTGGGGGAGGAGGGGACTGTGGTGATCCCCCCCCCCATGTAGTCTCTTTTGGTTGGCTGTGGAAAGGAAGCACCAGGGCACACTGGGCATTGCTGGAACTTGTTCCATGCCACAGACACAGCTGATGGGCAGTTTTCCGTTGACTCCTCTTCAGGATCAGAGGTGGGAACCTAGCAGCAATTCAGAGCAGTGAGCCCAGCCCATGCCTCTCTCAATACCTCCCTGTTCTTTTAAGCGCCTTTCAAAGTAAAGACAACAACCTCCGCTGTGAAGGCATCCAGCAAATCAGCCTGGGCTAGGGCAGCATGCAGCCTGTGGTTGAGGCAGAGATGCAGAGTGAGACTTCAGCTGATGCTGCTACTTGAGAACAAAGGGGACAGGGCGGAGGGACATGTGCATGTCTATACTGGGAAGGTTTGACATGCAAAAGTCGGCTAAAGTGAAAACTGGTTAAGCTGTTTTTTCTGCCTCCCAGGCTACATCTACACTACAAGGTTTTTGCGCTAAAACAGCTGTTTTTGCGCAAAAACCTGTGGAGTGTCCATACCTCAAATGAGCTCTTGCACAATTAAATGGGCAGTTAAATGGCAGAACAGAGGGCTTTTTCCACCATAAGTAAACCTCCTTTCTGAGGCATAACTGCTTTTAGCACTACAGCTATTGCGCAAGAAGGCAAGTGTGGACGCTCCAGAGGGGTTTCTTGCGCAAGAAACCCCTATGGGAAAAAGCACAGGTGCTCTGATGGCCATTCTGTGAATGGCCATCAGAGCTTTCTTGCGCAAGAGCATCCATGTAGTGTGGACGCTCTCTTGCGCAAAAGCACATCGCTTTTGTGATGCGCTTTGAGGTGTGGACGTGCTCTTGCTCAAGAAGTTTTTGTGCAAAAAATCTTGCGCAAAAGGCTTCTTGAACAAAAACCTTGCAGTGTAGACATAGTCCCATTGCCAACATTTCATGGCTACATTGCTAGCTTCCCTGTCGACAGATAGAGCAAAGCAGTGTGGGTAAGCGTCCCACAGTGCAGTGTTGTGGGAAGGCATTCTCAGCTGCTGGGAGTGGCATCACGAGTAGCTCTGTGAGCTCTCAGTGCTGCGGAATGTTAAAGCAGCACAGCAAGTCTCTCCAGACCTCCCCCTGTAGCAGCTGTCTGCCTGCCGCTGTGTTCCTAGCAGGGCAGAATGGCGGCATTCTAATGATTTGCTCTTTTTGTTTGTTCCCCAAAAGAAGCAGCTCATTCAGCTGCCAGATACTTCCCGCAGCTTTGAAAGGGTAAGGGCACATGCCTGCAGGGCAACAGAGATCACAAAACGCTCATCAGAGATCACAAAACACTGATCACAGCCGTAAGTGCAGGCATTGTGAGATACTGGTGGAAGCCAGTTCTCTTGACAAAACAAACAACAGAGTCCACACTGGCTCTTTGTCAAAAGGGAGAGGAAAAGACAAAAGTCTCTCACAGAGGTGGAAGCTTTTTGTCACCAAAACTGCATGTTTTTCCTGACAAAAGCCAAGATCCACTGTCAGAGCCTCCACAATTGACCAATCAATCATGATGTACTGTTTGGGGATAGCTGTTCTAGGGTCATATACTCAGCTTGTGTAAACAGTAACACCATTGACTGAATTGATCTAAATGCAAACAAAACCAGCTTAGGATCTGGTTTCTAAATTCTAATAATTGCATCAAGGCATTCTACTGAATATATTTATCATCTTAACAGAAGCCTCTTCTAGTTATTTTTGTCTTGTTGTTGGCACAGTTTTGCTACATCTGCCCACTATTCTCCTACTTTTGTTCTGTGCTTGTTACACTGAGATTTGCTATAAATAACACAGATATTGTAGAATGTATGATGGATCTGGGTAAACAAATTAAATGAAAGGCCTCTAGTGAGAAGCAAGAACATATCTGCAAGGGTAATATTCACTCAGGGAAAGAGCATAGAGGGCACGTTTACACTGCACCATAGCTCGAAATAAGATATGAAATAAGAGTGGGGAGCAGCAAGAAACATTTGGGTGACTGACCAATTTTATATTGGTTTATATTGCTTTGGGTGGCTGACCAAAGCAATATAAACCATGCTTTATATTGTAGTGTTTAGCTATAGGCAATGTCATGGAACGTGATGCACAGAGTTCCCAATCAATTATAAACATCGGTTGTATAATTCTTCATCATTTTCTAAATAATTTTAGATTGTCAAAAACTTCTATTCTCTTAAATCTGAAAAAGGTAAAATCAAAATCCATACAATTCAGTGAGGCTACATCAAGACAGCGGGGCTATTTGGGGATACCGGACGTATAAAGAAATAGCAATTCCATGTCTCTAAACATGCCCGTTATTTCAAAAATATATTTTGAAATAACAAGCATGCTATTCCAGCATCCCTGTAACCCTCATTCCATGCTTTATTTAGAAATTTGGCACTGTGTAGACAGCACCAAATTTCAAAACAAGTATTTTGAAATAACCTCGAAATAAGCTACCCAATTTGCATAGCATGAATTGTGTAGCTTATTTCGAGGTAAGGGTGCTGTGTAGACGAACCCTAAATCAGCTTCTTACTTTGCACATCTATAGTGTCTTTCTTTGGAAGATCTCAAAGACACTTACAAAGAGAAGTAGGCATTATTTTGTACACTGGAAATCAGCAGTAGAGGACCTTATTCTCATTTAAAATCCCATTATATGCCAGAGTGGTGCTACGGAGGCTGGGTGAATGAGACTCAGGCACAGAGAGTTAAAGTGACTTGCCTAAGCTCACAAGTGTGTGCCAGAGACAGGACTAAAGCCCAAATCTCAAGGTCCAGCATGGTACCCTACCCACTCCCCCCCCCCCAGTTATAAATAATCAGTCTGTACTAAACAGATTGTAATCTGACATAAGCAGCATTCATTGCTGTTATTTCTGGGGGCATTCTGTGCCCCAAAATTAAAAATTCTGCCCCAACATTTTAAATTCTGCAAGTTTTATTTGTCAAATAAATGTAGAGGCTCCAGCATGACATTGGGGAGCACAGGCCACTGGCTGCACAAAGGTGGAAGATCACTATGCTGCCTCCCCTCACCCTCCCTCCAGACATGGACTCAGAAGTGAGGCTGCACCCAGCGCTGACATAGCACAAAGACTAGGCCTGCCCCAGAAACACTCCAGGCCCTGCTTCTCTATGCCGCATGTGGGTAGAAAGGCTCAGCAAGGCATGATCTAACTGTGGAGGGGCTTAATGTGGGGAGATCCAGGTGTTGGTTGAGATTGTTCTGTTTGGGGCAGTTTGGGTGCAGGAGGTTCAGAGGGGGACCAAGGAGTGTGTGTGTGTGTGGGGGACTCTGGATGCACAGGGACTTACTGGGTACAACTGTCATGGAACTCTGCAGGAGGTCCAGGAGAAGGTGATTGGGCTCAGCTGTGGGGATCTGGGGGGGAATGGGGCTCAGTGGGATGGGGGATTCAAGTGTAGCTAGCTGGGTCTCGGTGGTGTGTGGATTCAGGTGTGGGTTGCTTGTCTTGGTAGTCCAGGTGCAGGTGGAGTGGGGCTCATCGGGGGCTGTGAGTGTAGGGAGGTGAGGTGAGGCTGGAGGGTCTGGGTAGGAGAACGTCTGGATGCATGGGGATTGGGTGGATGGCAGAGCAGCTCCCATTACAGACTTCCCTCTCCCTGAAGCTGAGGAGCAATGGATGAGTGGGGGAGGAGCAAGTTAGCAGAGCTTTCTGTAACTGGGGGAGAAATCTGGGGGTGTATATCTGACCCGGCCCTCAATGTTGGGCAGGGGAAGAGGAATTCCTGCCCTGCCCAGCTCAGCAAGGACTAGCGGTTGAGTCCGATCCAGGCCAGCTGGATCTTCCCCAGTCCTGCCCCATTCCCTTCAGTATTTTACATCTCAGCTGGCTGCCCTGGGCACCTGAATGTACCCTTGGGGAGGGGCATCTGACTGCTCTTGTGGCTCCTCCACCATAAAGTCATTTTTCTGCAGGAATGCAAAGAACTCTAGCGGGGGACATAAGTTCTGTACATGTGCAATGGCACAGAATTCTCCTCCGAGTCAAACTGCTGTGCATCAAAAAATCCTGAAAGATATACCTAGAAACATTTTTTTTAAAACGTGTTAGCTGCACTCTGATACCAGCTGGAGATCTAAGAGTGGAACCAGAGTCATATTCCAGAATGCTCCCCCCAACATTTTTAAAAATCTTATATCAAAACTTCTGAGCCAGTCTCTGATGAGCATTGTGCTGCTCTTTGTTGAAACCATAAGAAAACACATTATTAAATTGCGAGCGCCCACAAGTCTCTAAACAAAAATCTGCTTTGCAGAAGTGTTTGGCTTCAAGAATGTCCTGCACGGAGCACATTGGACCAAATTCAACCCTTCAGTAAGTGATGGAGGTTTGCAGGGCAATATTGCAGCAGTGTGTGATTGAAGAACCTGAGTTTATGGAGGAATTTGAACAGTTGGGGCTCCAAACTATGCAGAAGCTATTGATGGGCTTGTGCCCATTCTGTGCCCCCTGCAAGACCCGGGATGCAATTTACATCATCTAGCATAAAATGTTTTAAAAATATATTTGAGAGAAAATGTGCATCATGTTCATTTACCACAAGGTGGCATATGTTGATCTAAGATCATTTCCAATCAAGTATATGTCAAAATCCAAATCAGGGGAGAGCCAAATTCAGAGTTGATGTAAGATGGTGTAATTTCAGTGGAGTTTTAGCCACCTATATCAAGTTTGAGTTTGGACCCATGATATTAAAGGATCTGTCAATCTTTATGGGTATGTCTACACTAGCCACCCTAGTTCGAACTAGGGTGGCTAATGTAGTCATTCGAACTTGCAAATGAAGCCCAGGATTAAAATATCCCGGGCTTTATTTGCATGTTCCCGGGCGTCGCCATTTTTTAAATGCCTGGTAGTTCGAACTCCCTGCCCGCGGCTACACACTGCACGGGCTAGGTAGTTCGAACTAAAGCCCCTAATTCGGACTACCGTTACTCCTCATTGCAGGACTTCACCTATTTTGAATTCAAACTCTGCTTCTGCTCTCTATATTCCATTGAAACTGCTTGTGATGAGAGATCACCCTGAGACTATCATCCAAAGTGCTGATTGTACCACTGAGTCTGCTTATCTGCTGCCTAGGCAGCCCCACTGTCCTGCTGGCCAGAAGCTCTGGTCTCCCCCAGCCAAAGCACAGAGTTGGGGTAACAGCTTCCCAACAGAGTAACACAGACACTGATAACAGCTCAGCTCTGGGATGGCTCAGTTGCAGGGACTTGACAGTACGTAAGGGCATGGTCCCCGCAAAGGGACCAAAACCCCAAATGAATCCATTTTACTTTGTATTGTATCTAAAAAATTTAGACAGAGAAAGCTCATTGGATTCACTCTCAACATCAGTGAAAGAGAGAACTGCATAGCTGTTGTTTTCCCGAGGTATCAATTATTTACACTGGGTTTGATAATCAACTAAAGTGATTTTATTAAGTATAAAAAGTGGGATTTAAGTGGTTGCAAGTGATGACAGACAAATCAAAATAAGTTACTAAGCTACAACAAACAAAACATGACAGCCAAGCCTAATATACTAAGAGAAATGGCTGCAAATCATAATTTCTCACCCTAGTCCTTAATTTTAGGTAAAGTCCTTTAGGCCAGAGCTGATCTTCTTTTCTGACAGGGGCCTAGCTGCTTCTACCTCGCACATTAGAGTTCTTTGTTTCCAGGTGTCTTCATGCGTCCTCTTGTGGTGGGGAGCAGTCTGTGAAGCCAGGTGAAGACAATCATTCTTTGTCAAGCAAAGATTGTCTTTGACAATCATTCTTTGCTTGCCATCTTTAAATAGAATTTCCCCAGAGCAGGAACTCTTTGTTCAATTCTCCCCATCCTAGTGGGAAATATACTAAATTTAAGATGGATTCCAGCACCAGGTGGCATAGTCACATGTCTTCATAGTACCAACCACAGTTTAGGCTTACAGGGAAAACAAAAAACCATTCACAGATCATTACCTTGAGCACTGGGCCATTATTTTCCTTAAGTACTACTAATGGCTTTCACTAGAAGACCTAGATTAATAAATAGGTTTACATTTCATATTTCTGACTTCACATTCAAGATAGATACATGCACACAAATTGAATATACACATTCAGGGGGTTACAAGCTCTTGAATGATAGGTTACTTGACCCATTTTGCATAAAGCACATTTGAGTTATGCATATTTATATTCAAAAACATATTTCCCTACAAATATGGGGGCATGGTGTCACACTGCTCTCACCAAAATATCAGATGATCTTTTTCTGCCTGTATTTACAGGCCGATGCTCCATTCTCATTCTCCTTGAGTTTTTTTCTGACTTCAGTAATATGGATGATCCTCTTCTCCTTGCTTTCTGTGCCCCTTCTTCTATTAAGAAGTAAGAGAGCACTATGATTGCTCTGAACTCCAGTATAAAGAGGGTACTGAGGGAGTTGGCAAATGTCATTGAGAAGCCTTTGGCCATTATCTTTGAAAAGTCGTGGAGATCGGGAGAAATCCCGGATGATTGGAAAAAGGCAAATGTAGTGCCCATCTTCAAAAAAGGGAAGAAGGACGATCCAGGGAACTATAGGCCGGTCAGTCTTACCTCGGTTCCTGGAAAAATCATGGAAGGGATCCTTAAGGAATCCATTTTGAGGCACTTCTATAATGAGGTAACTGGCTCTGTGGACGTGGGAAAGTCAGTGGATGTGATATACCTTGACTTTAGCAAGCCTTTTGATACGGTCTCCCACAATATTCTTGCCAGCAAGTTAAGGGAATGTGGATTGGATAAATGGACGGTAAGATGGATAGAAAGATGGCTAGAAGGCCGGGCCCAGCGTGTAGTGATCAACGGCTCGATGTCAGGATGGCGGTTGGTTTCTAGCAGAGTGCCCCAAGGTTCGGTTCTAGGACCAGTTTTGTTCAATATCTTTATTAATGACCTGGATGAGGGGATGGATTGCACTCTCAGCAAGTTTGCGGATGACACTAAGCTAGGGGGAGAGGTAGATACGCTTGAGGGCAGAGATAGGGTCCAGAGTGACTTAGACAAATTGGAGGATTGGGCCACAAGAAATCTGATGAGGTTCAACAAGGACAAGTGCAGAGTCCTGCACTTGGAACGGAAGAATCCCAAGCATAGTTACAAGCTGGGGACCAACCAGTTAAGTAGTAGTTCTGCAGAAAAGGACCTGGGGTTACAGTGGATGAGAAGCTGGATATGAGTCAACAGTGTGCCCCTGTAGCCAAGAAGGCTAATGGCATATTAGGTTGCATTAAGAGGAGCATTGCCAGCAGATCCAGAGATGTCATTATTCCCTTTATTCGGCTTTGGGAGGCCACATCTAGAGTATTGTGTCCAGTTCTGGGCCCCCCACTACAAAAAGGATGTGGACGCATTGGAGAGGGTCCAGCGGAGGGCAACCAAAATGATTAGGGGGCTGGAGCATATGACTTATGAGGAGAGGCTGAGGGAGTTGGGTCTGTTTAGTCTGCAGAAGCGAAGAGTGAGGGGGGATTTGATAGCAGCCTTCAACTTCCTGAAGGGAGGTTCCAAAGAGGATGGAGAAAGGCTGTTCACAGTAGTGACAGATGGCAGAACAAGGAGCAATGGTCTCATGTTGTGGTGGGAGAGGTCCAGGTTGGATATTAGGAAAAACTATTTCACTAGGAGGTGGTGAAGCACTGGAATGGGTTACCTAGGGAAATAGTGGAGTCTCCATCCCTAGAGGTGTTTAAGTCTCAGCTTGACAAAGCCTTGGACAGGGTGATTTAGTTGGGATTGGTCCTGCCTAGAGCAGGGGGCTGGACTTGATGACCTTCTGAGGTCTCTTCCAGCTCTGTGATTCTATGATTCTATTCTCTTACCTCTCTAACCACTCTGTCAGCATTTCTTCTGGTAGCTCTTCTGCAACATTCCTCCTTCTATTACAGTCCCTCAAAACTCTGTTCTCAGCTCTACTCAAAAGCATCTCTGCAAATACTTTCATGCTGCTCCTATTTAAAACACCCTCATTTCATTTGCCCAGGACCTCCCTTGTCTCTGCCAAAGGGGGAGTCCTGATTTGAAAGGCTCTCTTCTGGACTGTGAACAGCATCTCCTATGTAGTCCTGGGCTCTTTAAAGCCAATCAGTACTAAATGCAATGGTGCTTTTCATTATTTTGGCATATGTCTACTGGGAACTGAACAGCAACCACCAACTCATTTCAATTCTAGCTAAATCTTGAGGTTAACAAGGTGACCCTTATCTCAGGATACAAGAAAGAACCTTGCGTTCTCAACATCCCAACATCCTTCTCTTCATAAACAAGTCAAAACTGTCCTTTCCAATAAGGATCTGGAACCCACTACAATTTCATATATCAGAGGACTTTTTACCTAAAATCATGTGTGAATATGTAATGCCAACAGGCAGAACTAGACCTGAGACCTCTGCTTAGTGCACGAGCCTCTACTGCTTGAGCTAAAAGCCAGCTGGCTCTCAGCTAAGGCTGTAGCGCACACTCATTCTTTCTCTGTGTAATTAGTCTCAGTGCCATTACATGGGACAGTGAATCACACACCCAGTAGGTGTGTGTGTTACAAATGCATTATAAATAATATTTTCATTGTAATTTGTTTTAAATATGATGGTCAAGCCTAGTGTGACGTCAGGCTAGGCCACACCAATTTACAAGTAATCAAACAATAGACAAAACAGCTCAATGAGAAGCTAAGAAGGGGCAGTTCAAGCGGATCTTTCAAGATTACAGGGATAGTAGTGATTTTAAAAATGAATGATTTAAATAGAAGGCTGAGGGTGAGAGGAAGGTGGAAATCCTAGAGATTTTTTCTTCATAGACATGCAGAGCTGAGGGTGGCTAAAGAACAGTTCTGACCATCTATGTCTGCCATGAAGATTTCTTTTTCCATCTTGCCCATTTTATGATGAAGAGATACTATCAGTTGACTGGAACATTGGCATAGAATAATGATCTCTTGCCTAAAGGACAGAAGCAAAATCCGGATGTTTATTTTCAAAAAGTGAGAGGTGATCCTGTGACAATATCCTGTTACCAAACACTTTATGAATCAGAGGATGCCTTTAGAAACTGTTCATTTTATTTGTATTAAACCAATGACTGATGGAGATATCAGTTGGTCTGATTAGATTTCCAGCTGCCCCGTGTTGAACACTTTCAATTCCCACTGAACAGCATGAGTAGGTTTGCTCTGAGCTGAGGACACCTCAGCTGTTGGTTTCAAACAGGGAATAAGTGATTCACAAAAGTGCAGTTTGTAAGAGCCTGTGAAGAAGCACATTTAGGACTAGCTGACGTTTTCGGCTCCTGTCCCCCAGAGTTTTCAGCACCTCCAAAGATCAGAGCTTTCATTTTTTTAAATGAATGTCTAAAAAAGGGTCAGACATTCAGGAAACTGGTTATTTGATCCATATTCTGCTTGGCAGCCGACAAAGTTTAGTTTCTTCATCGCATTTATGCCATAAGAAATAACTATAAGGTAAGAAATTAATTATGAAATCGAGATCTCACAGCATACTAGCTGAGAGCTCAATCCTGCAAAGTGCTCAACATTCTGGCCTTCACCCAACAGCACACAAGCACTATCAGGCTATGTCTACACTGAAGTGCTATTTCAAAATATAACAGACTCGCTATTCCAACATCCCTGTAAACCTCATTCCACGAGGAGTAAGGGACGTTTTGGAATAGCGGGTTATTTCAAAATTTGGTGCTGTATAATTACGAAATAAGCTATTTTGAAATTGACTTCAAATATAAGCTACGCAATTTGCGTAGCTCAAATTGCGTAGCTTATTTCAGTGGTGGTGGGGGTTGCAAAGCTGTGATTTGGGCTGGCTGGTATTGCCCGACATTCATGCAGCAGCGGTGGGGAGAGTGGCAGGTGAGTGGAATAGCATTTAAAGGGGCCGCGGGTTTTTTTTTTTTGCTCAACCAAAATGATTCCTGGGGGTCGTGAGTGCAAAAAGGTTGTGCACCACTGTCTTATTTCGAGCTACAGGGGCAGTGTAGACGCATCCTCACTGACATGAATAGTACTGCTCACAAACTTAAAGCTAAGCATGTACTTTAAACTGGTTGCTGGATCTAGGGCAGGCAGGGCTATCTTTAGGATTTATGGGGCCCTACACAGTACTATTAAACTGCTGCCCCTACACATGCCTGCTGACCAGGGGAAGGGTAAAGAGGGCAGTTGCCCTGGGGCTCAGTGGTACCCGCAGCCCTGAGCCCTTTAAATTGCTGCCGGAGTGCCATATGGTGTACTGCGGGCAGCTCTTACTGCTGCCTGGGGAGACAGGGGTGCTGTGCTGCATAATCCAGGTAACCTGGGGGGGAAGGAAGGGAGGCGTGGTCCAGGTGGTACTGAGCGCCGGCTGCCCTTGGTCCCACCTCTTCCAGGAGCGCAGAGCTGGTTCCCCCCTTGCCCAGGGGCCCAGCATGGCTGTTGGATCCCGACCCTATGCCTCACTGCAGTCCTGAGGGATGACAATGAGTTTCTAGAGATGTGAGTTCGTAATCTTCAGGAACACACTCATGAAATATTTTAAAGGAAATTTTAAGCTAATGTCCTGTATACACCACAGTAAATTCAGAAACTGACAGGAAAAACCTGTTAAATGGCTTCATTTCCACTTGCATGAATCTTTCACAGGTTCAGTGTGGTGCTAATAGGCCTGCTAGAAAGCCATTTCACTTTCAAGTTAACTAGCGGTTAATTAGCTCCTTTCTAGATGAAGACGCACCCAGCTCTAGCAGCCACAAAACAGGGATAGGAAGAGGCTGATGGGTGGACAAATTTTTGGTTGCTCTATGCAGCTGCCTATTCTGTATATGGATAAAGATGGCCCTCACAGCAGGGTGCTTAGTCCTTTGTCGGACTAAGTCCTAAACACCCGTTTTCCTGCACTATAATGTAGCTAATTCTAGAACAGTGTTTCTCAAAGTGGGCCACAGACCCAATCTGAAAAAGCTGCTAACAGGCTGCTCCAGTTTGCTTACTTACTGGCTCCACAGCCACGGAGCCTTGCAGCTCCTATGGGCTCTGGTTCACCATTTTCAGCCAAGGGAAGCAACGGGAAGCAAAACAGTAAACCGCAGCCAATGGGACCCAACCAGCTCCGTGGCTGTGGAACTGGTAAGTAAACAAATCAGAGCAGCCTGTTAGCAGCTTTCTCAAAGTGGATCCGCAGCCCACTTTGAGAAACATTGTTCTAGAGCAGTGGTCACCAACCAGTAGATTGGGATCTACCAGTAGATCTTGGAGCTTCTGACAGGTGATCCTGACTGGTTTGGCTGGGATGCTATCAAGCGCTGGCACTTCAGTTGACTCTCCACCTGCTCTCATGCTGCTCCTGCCCTCTGCCTTGGAGCAGCCCCTCTGGGAGCCTCCTGTTTGCTGTGTAGGGTGTGGGAGGGAGAAGGTCAGGGTGTCCCTCCTCCCCCTACTCCACACAGAGAGAAGGGGATGGCGGGAGCTTGGCAACGTAAATCTCTGTCATTCTCACGTAGTGTGTGTGTGTCTGTCATTCTCACAAACACACACTGTCCTTCCCTCTCATCTCCTGACCCAACACATACATGGGGGGTTGTTACTACTTTTACTGCTTGCAAAGTGGGTTAGTTTTAGTTTTTGACTTGTCTGTGCATTTCATAACTTTCATTTCTCTCTTACGCTTAAATTTAATTCTTTGAGTATTGAGTTCTAAAATGGCTAACCTGTCATCTGGAGTAATTATCCCTGTGGCAATTGTGCTCCTGAAAGTGGCTGGCATGTCCCTGCAGCCCCTGAGAAAGGCAGAGCAGGGGGTCTCCACATGCTGTCCTTGCCTGCAGACACCACTCCTGCAGCTCCCATTGATCAATAATGGGGAACTGTGGCCAGTGGAGACTGTGGGGTTGGTGCCTGTGGATGAGGGGCAGCACATGGAGCCATTGCTATACATGCCAGCTGCTTTCAGGAGAGGTGCAGGGCCAGGGCAGGGGTAGGCCTACCATGGCTCCACTGCTCCATTCCTGGGGCAGCTGTCCAGCTGCTCCTGGGGTGGGCAAGACTTGAGCCTAGAACCCTTCCTGCCCCAAGCAACTGACCTATCCCCAGGTCACTCAAGAACCCACCCCACTTCCCTACTTTCAGAGGGTCCCTTATCCTGCCTTCAAATGTGGGAGCCAGGTCCATCCCTGGAGCAACTGGTGTTGGCTGCTAGGCTGCTATTTGAGTGGGTGGAGTGGGGACCCGCGGGTACTCAAGTCCACCACCCTGCACTCCCCAGGCGAATGCCCTATTCCCTAGTCCACTCCAGAACCTACCCCACCTCTCTACCTTCAGGGTGTCCCCTCCCACACGCCAAACCACTTGGCCCAAGACCAGAGCCTGCACCCCAATCTCCTACCCCAGCCTGGTGAAAGTAAATGAGATTAGGGGAAGAAGGGGGATGGAGTGAGCAGGGTGAGGCCTTGGAGTAGGGGTGGAGCAGGGGAGGGGCCTCAGAAGGTGGGAACTGAGATAATTGATATTGAACTGAGATAAGCTCTGTCTTTTGAAGTGTTTAAGAGGTCCATCTGAAGGATAATATCATAAAAATTACTTACTTATAGTGATGTTAAAAACCCTAAATAATATTGCATTAATACATTTTCCTTGTTGCTGCTCTCATTCCATATTTTTAAGTGCAAAAACAGATATGAAAAATAAACCCAAAATCATGGCCCAAAAGTACAGTTCAACTGGCAAAGCTGTACATTGAGGAGTCCCATGGGATTATCCATCTCCTTCCCCAGCCCGACTCCTAAACCCCATTAGCACTGTATTATCACATAACATTTTTTGTCCAAACTGACCAGTCACTGGTCCACAATCAAACCACAACTCATGAAGTTTAATGATGTCTCATTAATCTTTCAAAGGTTCAGCATTCTGCTAATAGACCTGCTAGAAGGTTATTTCATTTTCAAGTTAACCAGCTCCTCTGTGGATGAACAAAACAGAGATCGGAAGAGACTGATGGATGGACATTAAGACCCAGTGGTGCCCCGAATTGCCACTTGTGTGTACACCAGTTGTGCATACATCAGTTTAAACAGAACCTTTGACACTCTCCTCCTCTTTCTTAGTTGTAGGTTGGATACTAGATAAGTCCTCTCCAGATAGGAGATAAATTAATGTGGAAAAATCAATATTGATATGATTTTGAGACACAGCAGAATTCAGGAGGCTCTTTCATTTCCCTTATCTGTTTCTCCTAGTTGCCAGCAGGCACTGATAGGGTAACCAAGCTGGGGAACAGCTTGGCTGAGAACACCTTTGCTCTCATCCCCATCTGCAATAACTCACAGGGGCCTTTCTCAGTTTGTATGGCTCAGCCATCAAATTGTGGTTGCTTGTGAATATTAATAATGCATCTGTGGCCCTCAGATCCTTATCCTGCCCTTACTAGAGCCAATCAGAACATTCTCATTAAGTAAAATGAGAAGGCAATTAGGGTATGTCTGCACAGTAGCCCAAAAGTAGAATTAAGCTACGCAACTTCAGCTACGTCAATTGAGTAGCTAAGTCAAAAATAGCTTAATTTGGCTTTTGGTGCTGTCTACACAGCAGGAAGTCGAAAAAAACACTCTTCCTCTGACTTCCCTTATCCAAGTAAGAAGTCCTCCAGCTCACCATAATTTCAAAATAAAGGCTTGCTGTGTAGATGTGGGCTATGTTATTTCAGAATAATGTCAGTTATTCCGAAATAACGCTGCTGTGTAGATGTACCCTTAAATTGCAAGACTCAAATGTTACTGGCTATTAGCGCAAGATGCTACAGACTGAAATAGCTCTAGAGAGCCTATGTTATTCATTTGAGTCTATTTTTATCTGTATAATTGAAATTCTCCAGGCTGTGACACATAACATGTATAAGAGAGGAAAGACAGTCCAGTGATTAAGGCACCAGCCACGTTCAATTCCCTAATTCACTACAGATTGGACCTCCTTGGTCTGGCACCCTCGGGACCTAACTGGAGGGATTTTGCCAGGTCATTTCTGGCTCCCCTGCTGCCACTCTTCCCCCCACACTGCCACCCCATCAGGCAGCTGGGCCGCGAGCCAGGCTTCCTGGCTCTCCCCCCATTCCTCTGCAGCATGGCAGCTTCAGCCCAGCTGGGATATGCACCCAGCTCCCTCCTGTACCCCGCATTGCAATAAGCTCCTGAACTCCCTGCACCAAGCCGGGACTCTGATCCTGGAACAGCCATAGATGTTGCCAGACCAGGGAGTCCCCATTTATAGAAATGCAACCTGTATAGTTTTCTTGTATGATCTTGAGCAAATCATTTAGCCTCTCTTGCCACAGTTGTCCATCTGTTAAAAATGGGGACAATATTACTTCCCTACCTCACAGAGTTTTTGCAAGGATAAACCTATTAAAGCTTATGAAACACTTTCAAGATCTCCTAAAAAAATATTCTCTGAAAGCTATGTATGGTTATAACTGCCTTTCAAAATAATTGTGATTGAAACTCTAAAGGCAGCTGGGCAAAGATTAGGCAACAAAGCCAAAGAAACAGTTAAGTAAGTCAATACATTTCAGAGGGATTCTTGGAAGGACCTGTCTTTGGGACAGTGTTTTAGGCAAAAACTGTCAGTGTGGGATGGTGCCTAAGCTCTTTAGAACACTCTCTGCACCACACCCCCTTCATCACAGCCTGCCAGGAAGCGGCCCGCAGAAATGCTGTGCACACTGGCCCGGCAGTGAAGCGCCGGATTTAGGAACAGCCCCTCTATTAATAATGGTGCTTTTCCATGAAATGGGAATTAAAGAAGCGCCGAGGGCGTGATCCAGCAGGGCAGGGGAAACTCTGGCTCTCTTGCCTATGGATGCAGGGAAATCCTGGTGGGTGCCGCCCTCAGCCACCTTGGTCCCCAGGTCCCACTCACCTCCCCCCCTCCGGCCCCCGCATCCCCTCGGTCACCGCACTACCCCACGCGCAGGGATGGCCCTGGTCTGCGCAGGCGCACTCCCGCCTCCGGCCGGGTAGCGGCCCACCCCCGCCGCTTGGGGCGGCCGGCCGGCCCGAGCCCGCCTCGGAGCGGAGCGGCAGCAAGGTGGGTCTGTCGCCCTCGCCGCCCCCAGCCCCCCCCTCGCTCTCTGCCCCCCCCGCGCGGCCTCCTAGGCCCCGCCCCGCCTGTGGGTCGCGCTCCGCCCAAGCCCCGCCCCGGGCTGAACAGGGGCAGGGGCGCGGCAGGCGGCGGGAGCCCCACAGGGGGGCTGCGGGCATGCGACAGGGGTGGGATAAAAAGCCAGGCCCGAGCTCGGTCCCTTCCCTGCCTGGCGCGAGGGGCAGCGTGGCCGGGGACCTGCCAGGGGCCGCCCCTTTGCAGCCAGGCGGGGACGGGGACCCCGCCAGCCCCCCACCTGCCGCCACAGGGGCTTGGGCTGGAGCCGCGCCCGGGCCCTGCAGACACTTGCCCCCGTGAGCAGGGTGCGTGAGCGCACGGAGTGGTGTGCGCCCGCCTGCCGCTGCAGCGCACAGACCGAGTCCAATGAATGAGCCAATGGCCAGGGGCTGCGTTTGGCCGCGCTGGGGGAAGTCTGGCGTTAGCGTGCAGGATCACATAGGAGCCGGGTTTTGCTTGTTTCTAGGTGTAGGGGTTCACAGGAGTGACAGGTGGACGAGATCTGTTAGGGCCTATCTAACGAAACGGCTGCTGCTTTGAACAGTCTAGTTTTAAACATCCTAAATGTGTACCTGGATGTGATGTGTGTGTGTGTGTGTGTGTGATGAGAGGTTTTGTTATTGTTCGTGCTCAGGCAGAGATCAGGAAGAACAATGTGCTTGATCTAGGGAAGCTGGTGGGCTTCTTCCTTCCCTAGTTGAGGTGAGCAGATGGGTTCAAGAGCATTTTGGTTGGTAAAGTATATTCAGCACCAGCAAAAAGCATTAAAGAGAAGTTACACCCAAGACAAGTGACTTTAGATGTGGAAGCCGTGTGAGTCTGTTCCCTTAAAAATAACAAGCAGTCCTGTGGCACCTTATCTCATTGACATCAGGAGCAAAGGTACTCAATTTTCTACGTTAAAATATTATTTTTGATTTCTGGCACTATTAATTCCACTTGGGCTTCTAAAAAACAAACTGTACTTTGTGGCTGGCAACGCATTACCAGGAATAACCATTTTTCAGCTGAGCTTTCTGAAAGTTGCTGACAATTTTGTTGATGAAGCAAGAGTCATAATAAGGATCCAGTTTATTCTCCCATAGGGTACAGGCTGGTTCTGTGACATTTAATAGGAATACAAATAGTTGTTTGTCATTGAAGTTAGCACACACATTGTAGTGAATTAGATCCACACTGAACATATCCCTTGGATAAGAAGGCACCACTGTTACAGGATTAATTTTCAGTCTATGTATGTACTTTAAATTGAAACAGATTATTCTCTTCATACTCTGACATTTTCATTCCTTCCCTTGGCAGTTAGTTCCTGGATTTACCCAATACTACTTTTACCCAGCTGTTTTTAGAGAAACTGCCTTTAGTCCCTTTCTCATTTGAATTTGAGATGAAGAATACGCCAACACTTTTTTCTTTTCATTTTCCTGTAATCCTCATAGTAATTTTTTATACCTAGTTGTTAGACTCTGTTTTTGTAAATAGGCTGATCTTAACACATTATTCATTGGATGAACAAATAAATAACAAAGTGATTAGCTTGCATGTTTATGATGTAGAGTTAATTGTTTTTCTTTTGAGCTGCTCCCTTGGTTCTTGTTTCTTAGAAGGAACCATATGTTTTCAGGAGGCCTGCACTTGAGTTGGTGAAATTGGGCACCAAGTCAGTGGAGTAATTAATCCCAAAGCAATACATGTGAAGTAAACCAAGTGTCTGCAATTGCTCTTTATTTTGAAGCAAGTTTCTCCATCTAGTTTTTGCATAAACAGTTTTTGCAAAACAGCTTCTGCAAAACATATATGGTGGCTTCATGTGTTAGGCAGCATGGGAAAAGTAAACAAGAGAGATAATAAGTGAGTCTGCCGTGTCCGGCATTGTCATTTTATTATATTTAAGTTATAATTAACTAGCTGGTCCTTTCCCATAATTGGAATTCTTGGTTGGCAGCATATAACCACTTGGACAATATTTCTTCCATCTGTTTTAGTGCAGTGTCTAACATTTGTGAAACTCGTGTTAAACTGTATTGATGACTACATATAATAGCAAAATATGATGAAGACTACAAATAATGAAGGATCGATTATGATGAGACACTGTAAAGTTTGACGGTAGAATAAACTGTTTGGGTGTTGGGAAGGTGAAGTTTAGTGGGATGATACACATGCTTTTGCATGGTTTATACATGTGTGAGTAGAGTGCAGAATCTTTTTTCAGATGGGAGTACATTCTGGGGGGTTTGTGGATGGGGAACATTGCTGAAGATTAGTAAAATTACACAAACAGTGGAAAAAGCCAAATGATATTCTTTTAAAAAGACACTTTCAGTTCAAATGACACTCTTGTCTGAAAATGTTTTACTGACAATTGATGCAATAACACTTTACGCTATTGCAACTTAGATTAGATTTTTTTCAGAGTGTGTTTTCAACTGCACAGTTATGTTTCTAGTCAATTTTCTGCATTTTTTTCTATAGAAAAAGAAATTAGAAGTATTGTAAAAATTGGAAACTGTTACTGTAAAACTACAAAAAATGGCAGGGGGATTTAGGTGCAGGTGTCATACCTGAAACTTTTGTTTTTGATAGTGACTAGATTTTCACGTTTCTAATATTATTAAAATCAGCAGTTTGATTCTTTACAGATCTAAAAATATTTCCATATAATACATTTCCAGATATGTTAATACCACTGGGTAAGAAAATGTAGTTGAACTTGTTTACTTTCAGTGTGCCAGCTAAAACTAGATGCTAATCCATCAGGTTATTGGTTCATAGGCTTGTTTGTCCTGTAAACTATATATAGTATGCTGAACTACTAACATCTGTTAAGAGAGAGATGACTCAGATGGTGATAGACATCAGTAAGTAGGTCCAGAAAGTGGGATGAGAAGCACAGAGTGCTTAGTTGATTTAACTGCCTAGAACTGTAATCACATTTCTTTAAACCATCCACTTAACATTAACAATTATGTTTGTCGCTTTATAAATCAAAATATTAAAATTCACGCAATTGCAGAATAGGTTTGCTAATAAAATTGAGATATGTAAACTCATGAGAGTTTAAACTTGTGATATAAATTGTGTTTTCAGGATGTCATTTCTCAAGTTGGATTGAGACAGAATGTACAATGGGGCAACATATGATACACATTTATATTTTTTTAAAAGATGAAGGAAGGGGATTCTACTAGACAATTACCACGTAAAATCACCAGAAAGTTAATTGGGCAACTACACCCTGTTCAACAGGTCTCCAGAGATGTATCTTAAAACATCTCATGCCATAACAAGGTCATAAAACTGCAGTGTTATTGCCAATTGAATGAGAATGTAACCTGAAACATACACTTTGGAGCATTCTTGATTTGTAGCATAATATAAAGTAATGATGTTTCTTTGTTTTAAGTGGCCATGGAATTACCAAGATGCTGGGCTGTTTATCTTTTACTTTCTCAAAAATTTAGCAATTTGAAGTCCATTTGCCTCTAAAACTATGGCCAATCACCACTCTGAGATCATTTACTTTGTCACCTGCAAAAATCCTGATTGTAGAGCCAAATTGTAGATTTCAGTTGTATATTTTGCATTCACTCCTCCTTGGAAATCTGAAGAACAGATAGTAGAAGTATGCAGTTGTACTACAGAAAGAATGTTCCCTACTGTATAAATATAAATGTCTGTGAGTCCATACATCCCCTTATGTGTATCAGTCCTTGTATTGTTACAATGTAGTGTGTTTTTATTTATTTATTTATTTATTTCTGTTTAGGTTTGCTTTCACAGTAGGTGACGCTGCAGCCTATAGGAATTCCTACCCAAGGAATTGAGACCACAGGGGTGGCTCACTAAGAAAAAGCAAATTAGATTATGCGTGACCTAAGGAAGTAGGATGGCAATTAAAAATTACAAATGTCCAATGCATTTGTATCTTGTAATTGTTTAGTATCGCCAATGAACTTCTACTTCCTCTAGTACTCAGTCTTAAAGGCCAGATATTTCCCTAATATTTCTGCCTCATTAGTATATTATGTCTTGAAGGGGGGGAGTAAATTATATTGTTTCCTCTTAATAGCTTGCAAATATCACTCTTAGTGGGGACCATATCTTCAAACAACGGATAAGATAATGACACCTTTTCTGGTCAGGCACAAAAGGCCAGAGTGGCATAATGGTGCCCTAAAAGCCTTGTATCTGGCTGAAGGATGTGGGGGTGGGGAGGATTCCCCTGGTGTAGGCATTGTGGAAGATAGTTGTAAGGTTGTCTTCTGAGCCTCCTCTTGCAAGTCATGGCATGAGAGTGAAACGTGGTCAAGAGAAGTGCGTCAGGGCTCACAGCCCAAAGTGCTTTATTTAAAGGGGCAGCTCAAGAAGACAGCTTTAACTTAGGCCCTAGGGATATATCCAAAATGGTTTAGCAGATACAATCTTAAAAATAAAATTCTAGATACAAGAAAAAAACCCTCTCAGTTTTCCATCGCTTACAGATGTTTGAGTCCTACCGCTTCCAGCAGTTACTCATCAGCAAATCTCTACCCCAGGTCTTTGCCATGGCACTTTCAGCCCCGTTGAGGTTCTGGAGAGGGGGTCCTAGTCTTTTGCCTATCATGAATTGTTTTTTGGCTATCCATACACTTGAGAACTCTTCATTTCATAAGAATTAGAGGTTGGACCTCCCTCATGTGGTACCCTCGGGACTTGACCGGTCCTGAACCAGGGGATTTGCCAGACCACGGGAGGTCCTGCCCAACATGTTCTGTGATGAACTGCTGCCCCTTGCTAGGGCTCCAGCCCAGCACTGCTGCTGCCTGCCCATGCTCCCCAGGCTGGAGTGCCCTAGCTGCTACAGGGGCTGGAGCTCCGTGGCTGCAGCCACGGCTGGAGCTCCACAGCCGCTGAAGGACCCTGAGCTCCGTGGCCGGGGCCAGAGCTCAGCAGCTGCTGCCAGACTCCGAGCTCCACAGCTGCTGCCAACCCCTGCTACCTCCCAACCTAGGGAGCAGAACTCTCCACTGCGCCTCCCACTTCTCCGTGTCCCTCCGCACCCCCCGCCATGAGGCTCCCAGGTGAGTCGCCACCCCCTACCCCACTGCGCTCCTGCCCCATTGCCCGACCTCCCTATACTTGGGCTCTGTGGTCCAGGAACATCCTTGGTCCTGCTGGACCAGAGCGTCTCTGTTAAAGGTAAAACCTGTAGTTCATTTAATAAGAATTGAGTCCCTAGTAACAGCCTGTATCCACCACTATGCTGTTGAAATACCACAGGATGAAAGTATGATAGGCAAATCCCTAAAACATAAATCAGATACAAAGATACTGAGAGGCAGCCCACACAAAACATTCCCATAATTGAGTTCTACTCTTGGGGAAAAAAAACAACAATAAAATGCTTTTGCAGACTAGCCAGCTTTTCTGCCTAATAAGTTTACTTGCTATGTGTCTGAGAACTGTGACATTCAGAACAAGATTATAGATTGTTATAGAAGAATGCAGCCCATTTATTACAGTGTAAAAGCAAGTATAATTGAAAATAGAATAAAAGCAATACATTTTTCACAGTTGAGACACTTTCATTGAGTTTGATTTCATGCACTTTTTCATAATGTATCTTGAACCACATATATCATGTCTTCTAAGAATCAGATGAAAATTATGGAGTTTTTTATTGGAAAAATCTCAATTTTATTTCAAAACAACTTGAACAGCTGTAATATTTGTCCTATTGTAATGAATGGCTGTTGCTGCTGCTAAGACTGCAGCTATTGTACTCAAATTTCTCCTTGCTCTCTGAGTTGATTATGTAAGTGTCAGATGGGAGAACTGTGATCTAAGCGAGGGACAGTTAAATGCTCCAGTGTTTTAGAAATTGCAAGGTGCCAAACAGAGATCTAGGAAATGAGTGCACAGCCTCTTGTAACTATTTGAACTATCAACTTACTGTCTTTTTCTTCCTTCTCTCCCCCCCCCCCACTTCCCTTATTTATTCTTGGATCTGGACTTCTTATACTCCGGTCATCTGAAGAAGTGGGTTTTGCCCACGAAAACTCATACCACCATCTACATGTTTTGTTAGCCTTTAAGGTGTTACTAGACTATTTGTTGTTTTTTAAGTTTTTAAAATATTCCTGTCACTTCAACAGTATTACCCCCTTTTATGGATGGGGGCAGTTGTGGCAGAGAGAGAAATTGATTTGCCCAGGGCCACAGAGCCAGTTAATGTCAGTGCAAGGATTAGAACTAGGAAGTTCTTGGCTTTCAAAGGCTGTGTCTACACTATACATCATTAGCAGCAGCATGTAGTGTACATATAGTTGCATGCTGCAGTAAAAAACAAGCTGCATCCACATTACACTGTGTAGCTACACGTCATCAAAAGGCTCTGACAGAGTTGATACAGTGAGGAAAGGCTGAACCTGCCAGAGCCTGCTTCGCCACTGCCATAGCCTTTCCCTGCTGCTGGAGCCTTTCCCTTTGGCAGGGAAGGCCTCCTGAAGTATTGATAGGGAGGCACAGCTTGGGCATGTAAAGAACCATCGGGGTATATACTTGTGTATATTACTCACACTCTTGGGAGTGTCTTTACTCACCGAAGCTGTGCTTCATTGTCAACACTGCTGTCTATACTTATGCTAGGGGGCTATTCACATACATATACTATTGTTGAAAAAAGCTTAGTGTAGATGTACCCCAATGAGGCTCATCTTGCACTGTACTCAGTTGTAGGGCAAGACATCTATGGTGCAGGGGCAAGGGAAGAATGAGGTACTGCAGTGGAAGCAGCTGGAGGAAGGAGGTACAGTATCTCTTGCTACTATTCCCATCCCCGGACTTGTACCTAGCTGCAATGCGGAGACTGAATTTTCCTTTTGGTTCAGTCCTCTTCAGATTTCATAGAATGTCTTCCTTTTATAAGAGTAGTATAATCACCTATACCAAACAAGTTTCAAACCATTGTATGCTCATTATGCAGTCAATACAACTCTCCATCTTTAGAACTATCCTTTTGACTTTAAATCCACTCACTATTGTACACATCATCCCATTATATTTTCAACTTCTCCTTTGGTGATAGCTGTAATTCATAGTGAAGGAAAGGAGAAGCGGGAGGAGGGAATATGGGAAGATAAGACTGTCTGAGGGACAGGAAGATTGCACTTGATAGAAAACTTGAAACTATGATTGTATTGTTTCATATGATACATTTATCCTTCATCAGTAAGAATACCTGCAATTAACGAGTGGAATAATACATTTCAGACAGTGTGGTTGGTGTGGCCTTTGGCCTTGGGCCATTTTTGGCACCTAAAGCATGTTTTTAGCTTACAACTGCTTTTTATTATGTGTGTATTAGAGGGTGAATACTGTGAGTCCAAGCTAGTTTCTCTTTTCTGACTCACTGTGCCAACATAAACGGATCCAAAATTAAAAGTTATTAACAAACTTTTATAAATCCTAAAACAAATAAAAATGTTTCCCTGATTTTTGAAAATACGATAAAACATATATTTATAAAAACAAACACTTTTCTTTAGTGTTTGATTCTAAACATCTAAATATTAGTAACCTTAAAGCACAGATGGCTTTGTTAGTTTTTCACTGTCCAAACAGAGAAGACCAAGACACAAATGAAGAGCAGTGATCGAAATTTCCACAGCTGACTTTAAGTCCCATTAAAATTAATATTAACTTTGAAAATCTCAAGTCTAAAGTAATAAGTAGATTGGATTTTTAGTGTTGTAGTAATAGATAATGTCTCTGTTTATAACACATTATTTTTAAGTTGCAAGTCTCTCTTTACCCTCCGTTTGACTTTCTCCATCTTATAAAGCATTTTGACATTCTTAAATAAAAGTACAATGTAAGTACATAATATTAAATGCAGTGTAGTTCTAATGTGGTATCATATTTTATGCTTCAATATAAGATAACTTTGAAGATCCTATAAGAACCACAGTATTGGACCAAAAATAGATTTTTAATGAGTTACATTATTAGATCAGAGTGACACCAAGAAACTGGGGATCTATATCTTATACATGACTCAGATATAATGGAAACGAAAGGACATTTTAAAAAATCAGGCATTCACATTTGTTCAGTTCTCCTTATCTGAGTACATATTTGCATTTTCAGGACAGTTTGAAGCTTTGATTCTGCCTGATTAACTGCATTATGGAAGCGCTAACTGCAGTCAGAATTTTAGAACTGGCCAGTAGGTTAGAATCATAGAATCATAGAGCTGGAAGAGACCTCAGGAGGTCATCAAGTCCAGCCCCCTGCCCAAGGAAGGACCAATCCCAACTCAATCAACCTAGCCAGGGCTTTGTCAAGTCAAGACTTAAAAACCTCTAGGGATGGAGATTCCACCACCTCCCTAGGTAACCCATTCCAGTGCTTCACCGCCCTCCTAGTGAAATAGTTTTTCCTAATCTCCAACCTAGACCTCTCCCACTGTAACTTGAGACCATTGCTCCTTGTTCTGCCATCCGTCACTACAGTTAACAGCCTTTCTCCATCCTCTTTGGAACCTCCCTTCAGGAAGTTGAAGGCTGCTATCAAATCCCCCCTTCAAGCAGATGAATTATTAATGGACAGCTAAATGTTAAGCTTTCTATAATGCAGCCCTAAGATAGCATAGACCAGGGGTGGGCAATAGGTGGCCCATGGGCTGGACGTGGTTCTCCATTGGCAGCTACCAGACACTTTATTTACCCGAGCATCCGCAGGTATGGCTGCTCACAGCTCCTGTTGGCTGTGGTTCACTGTTTCTGGCAAATGGGAACTATGGGAAGTGTGGCTTGGCCCACACTTCTTCCTGCAGCTCCCATTGGCTGGGAATGGTGAACCATGGCCAATGGGGACTACGTAGGGCCCTACCTGCTGATGCTCTGGTAAATAAAGTATCTGGTGGCCTGCTATCTGATAGAGGCAGCAAGGTGGGGAAAGCGACTAGTCGATGCTTATTGGATAGTCAACGAGGCCTTCACATCCCTATTTCTCCCTCTTGCTGCCTCTATCAGAGAGAGGCAGCAAGGGGGGAAGCAGAAGCTGGTGCTGGGGGGAGCAGGCTTAAAAGCCAGTTCCCTCCCAGCACCATCTCTGCAGGGGCAGGGGAGGTAGAGGTTGTAGTGGGGGACCGGGTGTGATCCGGGAATCAGCTGTCCCGGCTCACACCCGGTCCCCCCAGCTGTGCTTTAGCTTTCTAAATGTATTATGAGGCTGGTGGCTCTTAATATATTTAAAAGGCAGAGCTGCAGTGGGGTTAGCTCCTGGGACCAGGAGCTAACCCCGCTGCGGCTCTGCAGTTTTTCCCCCCATATCAACTAATTGACTAATGATGAAAATTCCATCGACTATTCGATTAATTGATTACACGCCATTTAACATCCCTATCTGCAAGTGGATACAGCAGAAAGGCAAGGTCTCAACTGGGCTCCGCACCACCAACGCTTGCATTGTACCTGGAAATGAGCAGGTAGCTAGTACTAGGTTATGTTATCCTTAGGAACGTTAAGTATTAAAAAGCTCACTAGCTGTCCTTCAAATACTAAAATTTCAGATTTTCCAAAATGCATCAGTTTTCACTAAGAAGCTCACCTAAATATTTAGAAATTATTTTTCTTTGCCTTAAATTCAATTTAAAAATCTGTTCAAACTACTCAATCTGTTTCTTCTATGTTTAACTAAAAATCTGTTT
Source organism: Rafetus swinhoei (assembly GCA_019425775.1). Taxonomy (NCBI): domain Eukaryota; kingdom Metazoa; phylum Chordata; order Testudines; family Trionychidae; genus Rafetus; species Rafetus swinhoei. The sequence goes on along the minus strand of CM033435.1, from coordinate 14,535,131 downwards.
AAGTTCCACCATTTCTCCCCTCTCCTTCCCCAACACTCCATAAAGATACTTTATTTACCAAGTTTCTGGGTGTTGAGATGTGACACACATACTAGCCGTTTTCTAACAGTGATGGGTGGAACCTCTGCTAAAACAATGGTGAGTCACGTGTAGTTAAAACAAAAGGTGGTAGTGCTACTCCATAACATTTCACTTGTGCTTTCAAGCCAGATCCTGGATACAAGGAATGACTGAATGTGCTCAGCATCTTGGATCCATAAAGTAGCGACAGTCTGATTAGTTACAGATTGGGGCCCTGTCTTGCAAACACTTGAGTACGTGAATAATTTTACTTACCTAAATAGCTTCATCTACACGTCTAAGAGACTGCTTACATAAACAAAGTTTCTTACATGGTTAAGTGTTTGCAGGAGAGGACTTATATATTGATTTTTTTTTTTCAGATGTGCCAAGCTCCACCTGAAGTCAGTGGGAAATGCAGGTGCTCAGTAGTTCTAGAAAGTGAATCCCAGAGTGACATACTAAAAAAGCAAGCGGACATGTTATTAATTTTTTCTAAAGCAGTTATTTTTGAAGTGAGAGTATCTGATCTGGTTAGGTTTCTAAATAACAAAAGAATTTATTTAGATATTAACTATCTACAACTTTTAATTCTTTTAATTTTTAGAAATTAAATAGTTTTGTAGCTAAAGTTGAGCACGTTTGAAAACCCACAAATACAATTTTGCCATTCACATAGCTAATAATATTTTTAGAATTTATTTATATTGCATCTCAGTTAACTTACCAAGTTTTTCAACTTAAAGTTTGAAATGAGCCTCTTCTGATAGGTTTTTTTTAAATGGAATTATAAGTTTGTCTTAGAATGTAGAAAACATGAAAACGAGACCAAGTAACTACCTTACTTAAAGCCTTGTGATTGTCTCAGCAATGTATTGTACTACCTACTTTTGTCTACTGTATATAACACCTTAAGTCCAAAAATGTATTTTAGTATGCATGTTAATTATCATGAAACAGAATGAAATTACATATTCTCCAGAATCTGTTATAGTTACAAGTATGACTAGGGCATTTATTTGGGCATCCTTCAGTCTTTTTTTGTTTGATGACATTTTAGGTATAATATCCAAAGCAACTATTTGCCACGTGATCAAAAACACTTATATTTATTTTGAGTTATAGCTCATTCCATTTAATATTTTCCAGCTAAGCTACAAGAGAGAAATGAATTACAATGACTTATCCAGGATGTTTAAATAAGGTACAATTAAAATAAATTTCCCACCCTTGTAAATGTCTATTGCTTATTTGGACACTGAATATTTACCATTTACCTTTCTAAAATAAAATTGACTGAATACACAAGCTTCTAGTTTTTTAATGAGACACAATCCCTGAGGGGTGGAAACAATGGATTTAATTGATTTATTTTCTCCCTCTGTAATTAACCAATGAAACATTTGTCTGTCAAAGTTGTTTGATCTAATAACATAATGGAGTGCAACAAACTTATTTTTCATAAAGGGTTGTTTTAATGGTCATGTAACCTTTTCCTTCACTTTCTCCAAGGACTATATATTATCAAGTCAGTCATCATTTTTATAAACAGTAATATTCTTAACATCTCATTTTTAAAGAAAATAGTATTTGACTGGAAAATCTAAAAAAGAAAAAGCAAATTTGAGAATAAGAATGGACTATAATTTTTACAGGACCTCAGTGTCTCTAACTTGTGGTTGCAACTTTCTGTGACCAAATTGTTATTTCCGTGGCTGGGCTTTTTGCACTGTATTTTTACAAATTACATATTATAATTAGTCATGAAAATACACAACTTGAATGTAAATTCAGTGTATGTACACATTAGTTTTTGTATTTGCAAAAATATTGTCTATGGAAAAATAGCATCTGCAATTTTAAATGTCATTTTTTAAAGTTTGGCCCTGTTTCTCTCATTATATAAATCTTTGTATGTAGCTGAACTTTTCCATTGCTGTATTTTAGTTATTCCATAGATGCTGTATATTATAAACAGTTAAATCTGACTTGAAGAATGTTCCGAAAAACAGACCTAATAATTTAGCTTTGTTACAACTCTGTGTCTTCCCTGGCCAAATGAAGACAGGTCCTTAGCTGACACAATATTTTCCAAGCTTAATTGGGTTGTAGTCTTAATCCTTAGAAAAGTTGTATCCGGATCACTTTGCTTGCGTAAATAAAACAGATCTCCCTATCTCCAATAAGCTTGTGTGAATACAGGCTACTGTGTTTTTAAGTAAAGTGGTGTCATGTAAGGCAGAGAGGGAATGTCATGTTACGGTGAAGTTTCAACAATTGTTTCTTGGACTGCCAGCTTTTAATAAGAGCTGCAAGATCAGTGGAAACCTTTTGAATTGTCAACTAATATTCAGTGGTTGAAATGAACTTTGTAAAAAAGAGCAAACTATTTCTCATTCTGTCTATTCTCTAACTGTTGTCTGGGTATACCAAAAGGACGAGAGACACTTAATAATGATTTTAATCAAGCTGTATTAGATGTTTGGGACGACCTGTTAGATAAACTGTACAATGCAGGCAAATCCATATTTATTCAAATTATTACCTGGGGCTTCCAGCCTCCCTTCATTTCCAACCAGGTCCCTCCTAGCCAACCCACAGCGTAGACCTTCCTATCCACCCCCTCGTAGGATGGTTAAGGTGGGTGATAAAAAAGAGGGGCAGCTCCCTGCCGTACCAGTCTTAGGAATCCCCAGTCCTTCCCCCCCATTCATTTATCCAGCACCTCCTTTTAAGTCTTTTACCAGGCCATTTATCCAGGAGCATACTAGCAATCAAAATAGGCCCGGGAAATGGGCTGAGAACAGCCCTCCCCATGACGTCACCCCTGCGTGCCACTTAAGCCCCGCCCCCTTTCCCTGCGTCATGTCCGGCACGCGGCGCAGGCGGCGTGACTAGCATAATGCCCACAGTAGGTTGTAACCCAATCCGATATTTGCCTCCACTAGGGGAGGGTGGGTGAGTGCTGGCTTCTCTGCAGCGTGGAACAAAGAGGCAAGTCCTGGGTATGGGAAGTACTCTTAGGACCTTCAGACCTTGCATTCTGGGGGGTGAGTCAACGCTGTAACGCTAACCACCATTCGCCTTTTGCAGCAGTCTCTGACCTTAATCCCCTACAGTGCAGCACAGATACCCGTTTGCCCCACTTTAATGCAGTGCAGTCATTTGCTGATTCACTCATCCAAAGAAAATCCTTAGAGTTATTAGGGATGTTAAAAATAGTATAATAGGGTAACCGTGTAACTGCTGAAAATCTCAGCGGTTACGCTGTTACCCATGCTGCGGGCTTTGTAGTATAAAGTTTAGCTTTATAGTGGAAAGCCTGCAATGAAGCTTCCCCAGAAGTGGGGCCGCCAGCCCCACTCCCAGGGTGGTGGCTTCACTGCCCCAGGGAAGCCACCTCCCCAGGAGGCTGGGTGTGATCAACACCAGCTAAATGGTTAGTCGTTTATACTCTTATATCCCTAATAGTTATGCTCTTTCTGCTTTGCTTAACTATGCTGTCTTCAGAAGCATTTGTTTCTTCATGTTGTTGTAGACATATCATGTCCGATCCCATTAGCTTACACTAGCTATAACTATATTAGTTATATTCTAAGTTCCTATGTTAAAATAAAAATGAAAATAGTAAAAGAACATACTAGTGATTTGAGCATGACATTTATTGTTTCAAAATGGATTACTTAGTTCTTGTTTAATATAACTTTATCCAAAATTGTCTCTACAATGCCAGTTCTGTGTGCTTCAATTGTTAACAAGCATATTTTATACATGCCTACCAAAAATGACAAACAGGTTTTGCTGGCAGTAATGGGAATGAGATGAATGAAAAGAAGAGGAAAAGGATTGCTCTATTAAAATATCAGGTTTAATGTGGCCTGTTTGTTTCAATCCCTTTAAACTCTAAACCAGACATAGAAAGCAGTTTATGGGATGATTATCTGCATAGTCCCTTAGGTACTGCACATGTAGGGAAAAAAATTGATTGCTATTGGCTCCTCCCAGATTACCCTTACAAATCCAATTAACCATAGTAAAAACTGCTGCAACATTTAGGATTCATTTCTATAAATGGGTGTTTGCATGCAGTACGCTACTTGTGCTTGGTCAAATCTGCAGAAATGAAGGGATCAGCAGTCACCCAGTCTTTTTTCTGGGTAACAGGTAAGGAGTTAAACTGAAACAATTGAAATTGCCTATTAAAACTAATTTTAAATGAGAAGCTAACTCTCTCAAGTTCAGAGTGTTTGAAATTTGCAAAGGACTGATATTTATATTCATTTGACATTATAAAAGTCCAACTTTAAAGCATGTATTTATGAGCATAGTTATATTAAAATTCAGTTGTGTATAGCTTTCAAGTCTATAAAAGACATTCCAATTCACTCCTTTGTATGCAGTTCACCATGTAAATCAAAAAAAGAGTAGTCTTACTACACATGCGATACAAGATTAATAATATCTGAGTCACCAGTTTTGTTTGTAGAACAGTTAATGTATTCACTTTTACCCTATTCCTTTATAATTCCCAATAGTAATTATTGGCTGCCAGCCTGTTCAAGGTAGTTTAAAATAAGGTCTGTAAACTATCGTGCTAGCATTTACCGAAGAACTGCGATCGTGAATTAAATAATACTAATTAAATCAATTGTTAGACTTGTCCATCAGTTTAGCATGAAATTTCTTGCTGTTTAATTTATGCCCACCTTCAGTTAACACCCAGGGCTTCAACACCTACGTGGTGTTCTGTTGAATCATATGTAGGCTTGGCAGTATTAGATTTTTAATTATTTTATATAATTTTGTTGGATATTATTGATATTTATTATTAAGCATTTTATATATTTTAGTGATTTAAATTTTCACAGTTGTGGAAAACCATGAGAAGGACATCAGAAAACTATTTAATGACACATGAATATTCAAGAAGTCAAAGCTTTATGAATCATGAAGATACGTGTCAAAATATACAAAATAAATCTGCCATTAAATCAACAAATTACACGTGTTTTTACTACTCATTTGCTAGTCCATAAACCTAATTCAAAAAAAATTACTGAATTTTAACTCTAAGTTCTTAAATAGCATTTTTTTTACTTTGCCTGTTCGCAAATTTCAGTTGTCATCAATGTAAATATTTTTGACTGTACAGCAAAATTGGTGTTTACCAACATTTGCCCATAAAAATCCAAACCTTCTAAGCCTAATTATGTGTTTTTGTTTCTTTTGTTTGTATATGATGTACCATAAGCAGTCACAGTCCTGTGTAAACACTGTGCTTAATGATTAAATCACATTCAATTCTTATTGAAACAGATTGTGAATATTGTTTTTCCTTACCCTCCCTCCCCCCCAAAAAGTGCATGGAGGCAGGTACAGAAGTAACATACTTGTCCTAATCTTGTTCCCATTTAAATCACTGGCTGTTTTGCCATAGGAGTAGGATCATCCCACTGTGTAAATATTATATGGGTAGTCTATATGTAAACAGATGTGTGTTACTGTTACCTTGACCTCCACTTACCTCACCCCATGTGTTTTTCATACACCTGTTGTGTCTTGTTGCTTGTTGAAAGCTCCTTAGGGAAGGGACTTTACTACATTTAAAAATGTCAAAGGGCCGTAGGGATTTAGGCACTCAATTCCCATTGAAATTTAGTGGGAGTTAAGAACCTAACTTCTTTAGGATGTTTGATAACCCCAGTTTATCTATTTTGAAATACCTAGCACTTTGGGACCCTGATCATTACTGTTGCATGCATAATAATATTTTTCCATTTTAAATTGTCAACACTAATAATAGTGGAACATGGACATAAAACATTATTCTCTGAGCATCTTTACACATTTGAACTAATTTGTGTTATTTCTGACAATGATGTTATGGTTGAGTTAGCAATTCAGTTATAAAATTTGCTTTTTTAGTGACCTGTACTTCTGGCTGCAGAGTCTTCTGATTAGCTAGCTGCCTATTAGCGTATTTAAAAAATGGTTTAATGTTACAAATCTCTTGATTGCATATCTTAAAATATCCAATTTAAAAAATTGAATTTAATAGTTTCTCAAACTTTCGAGAAATAGGCTAAAGGGATATTTTGTTTCGTCATCATGTTACTGTGACTTTCTTTAACCTACACTGGTAAAAGTATCAACTAAGGTTACTGTAATTCAGGCATTTATAGCCCTTTTCTTTTTAAGGCCCCATCAACATGATATAAAAGCGTCATGGCCCACCTATACTACATCAACTGTTTTTCTGCATATAAAAAAGCCAGGACCAGCAATAGAGGTAGGAAGCAGAACAATTGCCCAGAGCCCCTCGCTACAGGAAGCTCTGTGAAGCTTAAGCTACTCAGGCTTTGGATTCAGTCCTGGATGGCAGGGTGTTGGCATTCTGCCTTGCATCTCAGGGAGTCTAATGCTAGCCCTGCATGACTGACTCCCTGAAACCTGCTTGTGGCTCCCCAGGAAGTCTCAGGCTCTGGTTGAGAACTGCTACTATAACTGAAAGAGATTAGAGAAAACAACATTTAGAGATTGGAGAAGAAAACTTTGTGCAGTTTGCAGAACTTTGTGTTATTTTCATTCTTTCCTGTGTTTTGGCAGTTAAGGACCTGACCCTGAAAACATTTATTCATATGACTAGTTAGGGAAGTAGTCCTGTTGATGTCAGTAGGACCAGAGTTGGCAGGTATGGTCCCCGAGGGCCAGATTTTTGAAAGTAGTACCTAAAGATGCAGAATGATGTCAAAAGATATTATCCATTTCCTGCATCTTTAGGCACTTAAGTACTTTTACAATCTGGCCATTAGACAGTCTTTGCGTGTTTGTTTATATGTGAAAGGCAATAGGGGAGAACACAACCACACCTTAAAAAACAAATCAGGAAGATACGAATGTATCCACAAAAACCAGCAGAGGGACTGTGAGAGATATGTAGTGTCTGGTGCTACTATTCACTCATTAAATTGATTAGACTTCGAGTTCATTATGTTGCTTTTATAATTGAAGTGAAAAATACTGAGTTTCTTATACAGAGAGATTTTTAAATTGGCTACTAACAATGGACCTGATCGTGTAAATATGCGAGTGGTGTCAGTGGACTCTTTGGATTTACTCAGGCATAAGAGTTTGCAGTATATAAAGCCTTTATGTATGTATTTAAACAAAAAATATGATAAGCCTTACCATGCATTTACTCTTCATGGCAGCAGTGGAATTGACAGAATTGGAGCTCTTTCTATTTTGGAAAGCAAACTCATCTGCACATTTTGGAAATAGGTTCTGTAAAAAAAGGAAATAATGATTGGTATTTCTGTGTGAAAAAGACATATTAATTACTTGGGGTATAGTCTTTAGACATTGTATTCACTCATTTATTTTATTCAGCACAATTCTTTTCTGGCAGCCAGAACTATGTCAAACTATCTGTTTTTCTGTACCTCATTCTTGAGCAAATGCACTGCACAACATGCAGCTTGAGCAACATCTGGGCACCAGGGAGACCTCCCAGGTAGCAGAGAGGAGAAGGAATCTCCTTCCACTGGAGGCAGAGTGACAGCAAAACCAGTCATGGGACTTGCAGGAGGAGCTTGCATTGCCTGTGTGGTCTTAGCCTTACACACACTTCATGCTTCAGATGGAGTCAGGCATAAGTAGGGAGTCCTCATGTCCCCCCGTGCAGTCTCTCAGTCTTGGTTCTCCCCTTCTCTTCTCCCCTGTGGCAAAATGTAATCATACCACTTCCTCTGCAAGAGAATTGTCTCTGCACTAATGGTACTGGACAGAATATGCTCTGTGATGTGTAAACCAGACTTTTTGTGCAACATAGTTTTGCTGTTGCAGTTTAGTGACTTGGAAATATTGAGGATCATGGAGTGGGAGAATGACAGACAGTCTCTCATTGAATCATTATCCTAAATATGTCCATGCTTTAGAGTATCTAGATTAATCTGTGTGGAACATGCAATATTTTGTGGCTGTTATTGAGAAATAATATTGAGAAGTTTCAAAAGATGGTTTGTTTCTCCAATTCCTAAATTGAAAGATGTGTTGCTATAAACTGGAAAAAAATGCTGTTTACAAAAAAAGTGTCTAAAAGAATACCTGAAGTTTTACTTTAGTTGTTTTTAGTTTCTTCAACAATTAATCCATTAATAATCCAGTTCTGTAACAAAATTAACTGAAGAGTAAAGAGCTACATTTTTTTAGTTATCGAATAAATAATTTCAGATTAACAGTATAAATAAAAAGATGGAGTTAGTCATAGTTTCACAAGATAGTAAGAAAAAGTACAGTGACATGACACTAAAAATTATTCATTTTGATTAAGTGAGAAAAGTCTTAACAGTAAGAGAAACTGGGCAGTGAAATAGAATTTCCAAGAAAGTGGTTGAATGTCATCAGAGCTGATATTTGAGAGCTGGTTCAATAAGCCATTATGAGTGGCATAATTAGTCCTACAGAATCATGTAACCAAAAATCATATAACCCATGCTTGGTCAGTTTATTAATCTCTCTCTATATATAGATATAGGGTTGCCAGATGGTTTCAACAAAAATACCGGACACACTTGACATTACATCACAATCTACATTACATCTTATTTAGAAAATACTAGACATTTATATTTTCTCAATTTTTTCTGAACAGAAAGCTCAAATACTGGACTGTCTGGTTCAAAACCAGACACCTGGCAACTATATATATATATATATATATTTATTTTAGAGTATGTCTGTCTGTTAGTGGATCTGTCTGTGGATCTGTCTGTTCAAGAACTCCTCCTGAATGGTAAGAGCTATGGCCACCAAACTTGGTATGCAGCTGCTTCCCAACTTAAAACAAGGTCAGGGTTTGGTTGTGCCAGGACAACTGGAAGCCCTAGGGAAAGGACTGTTTTACATAACATGCAAAGGGAGCCACTGCTGTTTGGAGGGACACAATATGAGAGTGGTCACTGGGGCAATGAGCCTGCAGGGGAGAGCTATATGCAGAGTGGCCATTCCACCAAGGGAGCAGCCATTCCATCAAGGGAGTGGCCACCAGGACGGGCTATGTCCTCTTGCCTGCCAACACACTGACTAGGTAGCCTCCCTGCCCCCAAACCCTTTCCCCCATTCCCAGCCTTTGGCTGCAGTGCCAGAGGGGAGGGAGAAAAAAGACCCCTGGTGGCTGGAGAGGGGTTGTAGGGAGAAAAAATGCCCCTGGCAACCAGGGGTGGGTCAGGGAGGGCTGGGGGAGAGAAAATGGTGGCTGAAGGGGGTGGGAGGTGGGGAGCGTCAGGGAAAGAGAAAAGGCCTGTGCCAAATGGGACCCCCTGCCCTGAGCCCCTCCTCACCCCTGAATTCTCACTCTTGCAAACCCTCCCTGCCCCCAGCCTCCTGCACTTCCCCATCTTCAAGACCCTTCCCTGACTCCTGCACCCTTCATCCCGCCAGCTCACTGCCCTGAAGGACCCAGGCAATGCTGGGTAAGTTGCTAGCTGAACGTAAATCAGCGCAATATAGAAAGGGTCATACATTACCCAATTGGGGGAACAGCTTCCATCTCCAGTCGGTGTCCGTTCTAAAGTATGAACACAATTCTACTTTATATTAAGGATGTGAACGTCTAGTCCACTCTCCAATAATTATAAGTGTATCAGATAGTCAACACACTAGTCGACTAGTCTCTTCCTCCACACCCACTGGCACCATGCTCCCGGCAGCACTTTCACCTTCGAAGTGAGGCAACAGCCTAACTAACCAAATAGTCGATGCAAATTGGAGTTAATCTAAATTTAACATCCCTACTTTGTATATTCACAACCCTGTTAAAAGATTCCACAAATTCCACTGTATTAAGACCTTATACATCCATCTTTTATTTAACCCCATCCATGTTTTGCAAGACTAGGTCATCTGTACCCACCAAACCTTGTATAGATAATCCTCCATACCTGGCAGATGGTATATATTTTGCAAGCATGAGAGCATCCATCTTATTTTATGACAGATTCTACATGTACAAAGAAGAGAGTTTTTAACAGTTTAACTACTAGTAGATTTCCACAGTAAGCTTAATGAGGACAGTTCATAGTTCTACAACTTGCATAAACTCAAAGCATTCTAATAATATGATACATTTTACTAGTTTAACATTAGCTACATAATTTAGTTTCATTATACTCCGTAGCCAATTTCCCTCGCAATTACATAGATAAAGCAGTTCACATATTTTAATTAATACCCTGCTTTGTTTGTGAGAGATGATTTCATAGTCTAAAGTAAAATTCTATTCCTTATTTAGTGAAATTAACAGTGCAGCATCAGCTCTATAGGCTACATCTATGTTGCATCTGAGACAGGAGCAAGCCTCCTAGTCCAGGTACATAGACTTGTGTAAGTGGGGGTCTCACATCAGTGTGCTAAAAATAGTTGGGTAGTTGATACAGCTGGGGCTCCCAGGCTTGAGTCTGTGGGCCTGAACACCCAGCTCCAGCTTGAGGTGCAATGTCTACACAGCTATTGTTAGCGTGCTAATGTGAGCCCTCACGCACAAGTCTGGACCTGGGCTGGGAAATTCACTCTTAGATGCAGTGTAGTCAGATTATTTTTCAAGGAGTATTTTCCACTTCACCTTTGATCTAGCCCTACAGTGCATAATGGAATTTCAGTTCAGTCAACAAAAGAATGCTACAACTTAGTGACCAGCAGGCAGCCAATAAAAGTTTGTGTCCCCCTTTTTATTTTTGGGCAGCGGGGCAGACATTTTCTGCAGGCCCCTAGGAAAGGTGGGGTGTGGTCTTGGGTGTAAGAGGTGGGCAGTGACTGGGAGCCCAAGGCCTACTTTGGATCGCCAGGCCCCAGGGCAATTGCTCCCTTTGTCTCCCCCACCCCTGTTGGCAGGCCTTGTATTGGAGGATCAGTTTTCTTTAGAAAGGGAAGAAAATATCTGCAAGATCTGATTGGCCACATGCTATGAGCAATAAAATAATTGGTGCAATATTTCCCTCAGTCTTTAGCATCAACCAGTATTCCACAATTCAAGAGCCATTTGGATCATTGGACAATATTGGATTGCTGTTTCCTTCAGCTAGTCAATAGCTGTTACTGTCCTATAGTTCCATTAGCTATGTTATTTATGGAGACTTAATAGCACTGTATTATTCTGTGCTTGGTAAGTGGTTAAATATAAACAAATGAAGATTATCTATCTATCTATCTATCTATCTATCTATCTATCTATCTATCTATCCTCCATAAATCTGAGATTAAAGACCTCCTCCTTTGCTGTCATGGAAATAGAGGTGTATTTCATGTGGATAATGTAGATAATCTGATTACTGTCATAGCATGATGCCTCAAGATCTGACTATTAGTTGTACCAGAGAATTAAGAACATGGCCTAAAATAATGTGATGGCTATTTGTTTTTCTTCTAGCATGTGCCAGGATTGAATGTGAAATATAATGAACAAAATGGTAAATAAAGCCTTTAAGAAATACAACTATATTTTAAATGAAAGAAACAGACAATGCTAATCTTGTTCCAGAAAATCCCTTCTATTGTGATTCTTACTGCTTAAAGAAAACTGCAGTAGCTAAACAGTGTATCATAAATCTATAGCATATGAGCCTGGCTAGCTCAGTTGGTAGAGCATCAGACTTTTAACCTGAGGGTCCAGGGCTCAAGTCCCTGGTCAAGCAGGTGAGCCTTTCTACCTGTGTTTCAAGTCCCCACCTCTCTGCTGGGGCTTTATGCAAGACATTCCCTCCTCCTCACTGGTCATGTTACTTTAAGATTGGAAGGGGAACCTTTCTGTTAAGGCACTGGACTGCCATTCAGGAGACCTGAGTTCAGTTTCTAGGTCAATCACAGGCATATCGCTCTGGTGGTTGGACTCAATGGCCTCCTGAAGTTGCTTCCAACCCTATAATTCTAAGTCCTCTATTCTCTTTACACTCCAATGCCATTTATAAGCATCCAGTGAGCAGTTGTTACTCAAGCAGTAGTTTTACTTTGCTGTCCTTGTTGGTGTGTTAATGTCCTTGTTTTCACAACCTCCTCTGGCAAGGAGTTCCACAGGCTGATGGTGCACTGTGTGAAGAAAAACTTCCTTTTGTTTGTTTTAAACCTGCTACATATTAATTTCATTTGGTACCCCTAGTTCTTATAGGAACAAGTAAATAACTTTTCCTTATTCACTTCTTTTCACACTAGTCATGATTTTATAGACCTCTATCATATTCCCCCTTAGTCTCCTCTTTTCTAATCTGAAAAGTCCCAGTCTTTTTAATCTCTCTTCATATGGGACCCATTCCAAACCCCTAATCATTTTTGTTGCCCTTTTCTGAACCTTTTCCAATGTCAATATATCTTTTTTGAGATGAGGCAGCTACATCTGTATGCAGTATTCAAGACGTGGGCATACCATGGTTTTAATTAGAGGCATTAAGATATTTTCTGTCTTATTCTCTATTCCTTTTTTTAATGATTCCTAACATTCTATTTGTTTTTTTGACTGCCGCTGCATACTGAGTGGATGTTTTCAGAGAACTATCCACAATGACTCCAAGATCTCTCTCTTGAGTAGTTATAGCTAAATTAGTCTCCATCATATTGTACGTATAGTTTGGATTATTTTTTTTCAATGTGATTTACTTTACATTTAACAACATTACATTTAATTTGCCATTTTGTTGCCCAATCACTTAGTTTGATGAGATCTTTTTGAAGCTTTTCACAGTCTGCTTTGGTCTTAACTATCTTGAGCAGTTTGGTATCATCTGCAGATTTTGTCACCTCACTGCTTACCCCTTTCTCTAGATCATTTATAAATAAGTTGAATAGGATGGGTCCCAGGACAGACCCTTGGGGGACACCACTCGTTACCTCTCTCCATTCTGAAAACTGACCATTTATTCCTACCCCTTGTTTCCTGTCTTTTAACCAGTTATCAATCCATGAGAGGACCTTACCTCTTATCCCATGGCAACTTACTTTATTTTAAAGTGTTTGGTGAGGTGTCAAAGGAAATCTAAGTATACTACATCCACTGGATTCCCCTTGTCCACATGTTTGTTGACCCCCTCAAAGAACTCTAGCAGATTAGTAAAGCATGATTTCCCTTTACAGGTGTTCAGTGAATCCAGTCCTAGCTGAAATAACAGTAAAAAAATATAGAAAAGGCACAAGAATAAGGTAATTAGATTGTCATTAGCATTTGGCACACAATTGCCAGAGACAACATATAAGTATCAAAACATTATGTTAATGGAAAATGGTATAGGTTGCGAAGTCAAGCACTTGAAAAGTAGAAATGCCAGATTTATGATTGCCCCTACAGCCTTAATTCTAACCCCCTGTTCTTCCCATCTGTGCACTGAGTAAGGCAAAGGTTCTTTGGAAAAAGATGTGGTTGTGTAATTAAGACTGTGTCATAACAGGCTCACCGGAACTGTATTCAGTGGGTCCTTGTCTCTCTGGCAGCAAGAAAAGGGATTGTTACCCCTTTTTTGGGCTTCCTCTGCAACTGTTACCAGAGGAGGAGGAAAAGGGAAAGTTTATCTGATGGAGCTAGATGTGGCTAGATGACTGGAAGATCAGGGTGGGTATGTATACCCTGGGCAGACTGGAGAAGACTTCTGTCACCTGAATTGGTCTGACACGATTTATCCTCCCACCCATGGAATCTGAAAATGAAGTGGGTTTCTTGTTGATCCACTGTGACCATTATACTTATTGTCCTTTCCCTTGGGGCTGGGAAGGAATTTTTCCTTCACTGACAGATTGGCGAAGACAGGGTGTTGCCCTCCCCCCTTCCCACAGCAGGTTTAAGACCTCGTAGGGTGGGGCATGAGTTAGGGTACAATATCGCAACGTACTTTTGTGAACCCTGAACCATCAGCATTGCAGTGCAGATGCTGTCCTCTTGAGTTACCAGACTGATTGTAGTAGGTGGCAGCAGGAGAAGGGAAGAGGAGGGGTGTTTTGCTGGCATCAGGGAAATGGGAGAGAGTCTGACCCAGCCCAGCAATCGTTTCCTTCCTCCTGCGACAGTAGTGCCATGGGCCAGAGGAAGTAACATGGGGAATCTAAACTGGCTGTCTCTCTTCCCCCATGGAGAGGTGGTCATGCCCTAGGGATGGGAAATGGGATATCTTGGCCTTGTACTGGATCAGTGGAGCCAAGCCTGGCATGATTCATTTCTCTCCCCCTTCCCTCCATCGTGCCATTACGGCTGCTCTGGCAGGTTCCAGGAATTGACAGTGCAGCGTGTGGTGCTGGTAATGCTGCTGCTTTCAACAAGGTATAGCATGGACCTAAATCTTTCGAATGTTTGTATGTTCAGTTATAATTTTGACAGGTAGCCAGAATTTCCCAAGGAATGCAAGTGAGAAGGGAGAGGGTGATTAAAAAAAAAAAAAAGTTTAACTCGACTGAACCTGAATGGAATTTCACGAGACAAATAAAGGCATTTCTTCAGCCTGCAACCTTGCCCTCTGCTGAATTCCAGGGGCCTACTGCAAACAGTGGAAACCTTAGCGCTTCTGAGAAATGGGCATAAACATCACTTACAATGGAAAGTGCTGGCTACTTAAATATAAAGGTGCTCTCAGCTACCCATATAACAAAGGAATTTGCTGCTAAAACAACCAAGTCCAGGGTCAGATAGAGTAGAAAACATTTCAGATATAGGTAACCATAACTTTTTCCTTCCTTATGACGCAATGAACTTATTGGCATCCTTGAAGATTCTAAAGGCTCTTTATTTGTTAAGGTGCTTTCATTTTCACCTTACAGTGAGAACCAGGCACAATGTGTGGATGCAGAAAAAGAGATGATATTGCTTAAGTAGGTTGTGACTGTTTTAACCCATCTGGGAAGTAACTGGCAGTAATCCAAGCAATACTTCCACTCTTAATCACTTCCATCTGGTAGAGGGCTGCCATCAGCCCTCTACAGCTGGTCATTGCTGGCTTCCCACTGCCCTCCCCTTGTACAACAGTTAAGGGGGAGCCCCATCCTTGTTCCCTAGCTTGCAGAGTGGTTGCATCCCCATTAAGTCCACTTCCAGATCCAGTTTATCAGGGAACCAGACCTACTATGGAAAGTATATCTGCCCTGAGCTCCTGCTACACACACAAGTACCACAGTTAGGTTGACTGCCTTTCCTTACAGTGAGTAGATAAGCTTCAGAGCGGTAGCTGTTGTTTTTTTAAGTTTTTCCTGTTACAGACTACCCCTCTGAAGCTTATCTACTCATTGTCTCTCTTTTTTCTTCCTCTCCTCCTTTTTTTTTTCCTTCTCTCCCCCTCCCTCCTTCCCTTATTTATTCTTGGATCTGGACTTCTAACACTCCTGTCATCTGAAGAAGTGGGTTTTGCCCACAAAAGCTCATGATACCATCTACATGTTTTGTTAGTTTTAAGGTGCTACTAGACTATTGTTGTTTTTTAAGTTTTTCCTTAAAATGAGGGTAAATGTAACTTATGTCCACTCTACACTGCTTTGGCAGTAAAGGTCTTTAAAGTGGCCTTACTGTAAATGAGAACCAGGTCCATTGTCTTTATTGGGGATACGTCTGATTTACTCCATTATGAAATCAGACAGAGCTACATTGAACTGATAAATGCACATTGAGGATGTTTTAAGTCTATATTTTTAAACCAATTATACAAAATATGCATAAATTAAACAATGGGCCAGGAAAAACAAGCAATTAACACCTTACAAACACATAGACTTGGGCTGCTTCACCACCTCACCCCCTCAACACCTTCTGAGTAAATTTCCTGTACTTTGAGGCAGCTTAATTAATGCTGTTGAATCCTAAAAGCATTGTTGCAGAATTTGGTCCTCAGGCTTGTCTGCATGGGAGAGTTTTATCTGTTCTGCCGATGTAACATCCTATATGGACACTTTTATGCTTGTTTAAAAGTATTTTTGTATTTGTGTAAACCACTTACTAGGGGATGTAAGCTAAATGGGAAAAACACTTTGACAGTGGGATAAGGGTGTCCCTGTGGGCATTTATGCTGATAGAAATGTATTGGTTTAAATTCACAGCTTAGGTTATAGCAAAAATCCCTTCTCCATGTTGGCAAGATCTCAGATACCAAACTTTTTAAATGGAGAAGTGTCTCCCAAAATATGGTTTCCATAATTGCAAACATGGCAAAAATAACTTGAAGTTTTTCAGACCCATCACCTGATTTCTGTGCTTAATTATGGTGATTATAAATGCTATTGTGGAGGATTAACAGCACATGTTCATGAGTGTCTCTTGAAAAAATGCAAAGTAATTAAAATTGTAAGTACGAAGTTTCTGATCTAGAAACAGTGCTGCCACATTGATTTCATGAAAAACAGCATGGAGTCCTGTGGCACTTTAAAGACTAACACATTTATTTGGGCATAAGCTTTCGTTGGGCTGGAACACGCTTCGTCAGAATCATGAAGTGGAAACTTCAGATCAGTAGCTGTGTGTACGCAAAGATGCGGGTGTTACATTACTATGTGGAGGACCAGAGCTAGTGAAATCAGTTCAGTCTGGATGGATGCGGCCCACATCCAACAGTGAATGAGAAGGTATGAATACCAAAAGAGGGAAAATTATTTTTTGTAGTGAGTTTGTCACTCCCAGTCTCTATTCAGACCCAGTCTGGTCGTATCAAGTTTGCATGTGATTTCATTAGCTTCTGCTAGGGGGAAAAAAGCATTCTTACAAGATTCTGCTCTATAGTTGTGTATTTATGTAGAGAGTTTGATGAAATTGAGATGGCAATGCACTGAATATTCTAAGACCTTTGTTGAATGACTCATATTTGTATAAAAGGTTCAGCTCTGGAGTCCATACTCAGGAGAGCTCCAAAACTAAAATTGCAGGTTGTATGAGCTTGAATTTTCTGGGACAATCTGTCACTTCCTGCAGTTTAAATCCACTGTGTAACAATGAGTCCTGCAGCCAGTATCTAATTGCCCAAGGCCTCTGTTTCACTCTACATGCTACATGTAACTTACTCAGCTGTATTTTTGTATTGCATAGCTAACCTCCAGTGATTTTTTTTTTAAGTCTCCGCTGATGTATGTACAATAAACATGTTACTATTTCAACAGGTACCGCAATGGCTGCAGGGGTCTTGCTGCAAAATGAATTGCCTTATTGTTCACTGGTAAAGAGCAGTGCATATCTTGCAACTATGAATTCAGGTAATCATTTTCTTTAATATGCCTTTTAAAAGAAAGTTTAGATGAGTTTTGAAAAGGAATCCCTGCTCTCTGTCCCCCCCCCCCCCAAAAAAAAAGCCATATAGATCCGTTATGGCTAGGTGGTGGGGATAATGTGTGTGTACATGCAGTACAAATAATTCATTGTGTTATTCAAACATGACTATGACCAGTTACCACTTTGACATGCTTTTCTTCCCTTTAGCTCTCTTGTGATAAAATTCTTGTGACCGAGGATGGTGCCATCTTTGGTTTTTTTGGAAATTGCTTAGACATCATGGGGTACCACAAAAATAATAAATATTAAAAATTTTATGAGCGATAATCAATATTTCTGCTAAAGTGCATGCCTGCGCCGCTGCGCACAAAAAATTCTTCCCCGCCCATCTCCTCTGGAGAGCTGCGTGGCAGATGGCTGCTCTGGTGGGCGGGGGTAGCTGAGACAGCGTGGTGAGGGAGCTGCTGGGGCCGGGACATGCCATTTGGCATTGGGTTGGCCTTCTCTGGTGGCCAGGGCTTCTACATGGTGGGGGGTGGGGGGACCAGGGCCTGTTTTGGTGCCGTTCTGGTGGCTGGGGCCAGGAATGGGACCTGCCGCTTGGGGGGGCGGGGCAGGGTCTGCTCCAGTGGCTGGGAATGGGACCTGTCACATGGCGGCTTGGGGGGGTTTCTGCTCTACTGGACAGGAACATTGTTGTGTGTGTTAATAAATTGGGTGACACAGTGGCACACATCCAAACCAGTGCACATGACCTCAGTATTGGTGCATAAGCCAAAACTCATCCTGATCATGGTTGGAAAATCTTAGAGGGAACACTGGCAATAATTATGATTCACAGCTTTGGCTGAATACCTCCAAGTGTCACGGAAGTCAATAAGAGTGATGGCATTCAGCATTTTGCACACCTCAGTCTCATCCACTGCTGGCTCCGCTATAACTTTCTTGAATGTGACATATATTGGAGAAAAATGTTACTGACTTATGAAGATTCATACAGAATTAAATCTAAGGAAGCAGAATCACTGATGAGCTAAAGTTTGGTATATTCTCTGGATGTGGCCAGCATTTGAACCATCTCTAAAAAGACCCCTTAATCACAAATGATACTTAAACCTCAGCACTCACACATTATCCAAACAAAAATAACTCCTAAAATTTCAAACATCAGGACAGCTATAAGTAGGCCTTGGCAACAGACCCAGCAGTTAAACAAAAAAAGCCTATAATCACCCCATAACAGACACCCCAGAAACTTGCCTTAGCAGACGTTCAGGTCTAGAAAGCTACTTAATTCAAAGTGCTTGTTTTTCTTTTTTGAACATGTCAGATTTAGAAAAAGGGCTTGTAGGCAGCAGCTGCACGGTGGCGTGTGATTGGTTGAGGAGAGCATGGTTTGGTAGCAGACATGCATGGACAACAGCTAAGGAGCAGGCCTTAATACTTCCTCTCACCCATGATATGAGCATTTGGGTTGGATCAGGGTAGCAAAGGTTCTTGGGCAACAGCAGCAGCCAAGGGAGCAGATTTTAGATGTTCCTCTTCCCTCCTGCCATCACTGGCAAGTGATAGGCCTGGGAACAGCATCAAACCTCTCTGTGAGTCCTTACTAGCCAAGTGACACATCTGTTCAAATTCTAGTCATGGCCTTCTTGTCTGTACCTAAAAGAGAGAGATCATTTCCTGACATTTTAAAACTAGAAAAAGCCACTTTTTATTTACTTGGGTTTGTCATGAAAGTTCAACTTCTGGAGGATTCGATTTCTGTGGGTGTACATACACAAGTCCCAGTGACATCAGATGGAAATCGCATACCTGGATTGAGGGCCCTAAGAGAAAGCGCAACAAGAGTAACATGCTTATTAAGTCAGATTATACTGATTTTTCTTCTGTCTTTTCTTTTTCTCTATTCTGCCCTTCAAGATCTAGAAGTTGCTCTCTAACTGAACTGACAAGACAGCTATTATTTTAAATGGTTTTTACAATCCTTACTCCAGGCAAGTGAAGGTTGCACCCTGTGATTTTTGAGATTGCCGTAATCTTTCTGGCCAGCATGGAAGAAAAGGTGGAGGCAGTTCATAACCCCATAACTACCTCTTCTACCTTTGAAGCTTGGAACAATCAAATAATATGGCTACATCTCCCAGTAGTCTGCTTTACCTCAATCCAGTAGAGCTAAGAGGTATAGTTAATCAAAAGCTCTGCCCTGAAAAAAATAAACCTTTTGTTTTCAATAACAAATTGTGTTTTGTTAGTGGATATATATGGTCCATGATTGAGCAGGCTGCAATTCATCATGTATTGAATTTCAATAGCAACACACTAATTCCAATCATTACAGAACTAACAGTGCATTTTAGAGCAGCTAAGTGGAGGGGAAAAGGTGGTAATGGACTGACAAACTAATCAGTGGGGGAGTACTTACAGATTTCTAGGAAAGCAGTGCTCAAAATACATTTTGATTGTATTTTGGTATATAATATACTGTGTAGTGTGTTCTGAATGTACAATAATTGTAATTTACTGAAATATTCATTTTGTTTATGGAAAATTTCTCCAGTCCAGTTGCAGAATTATCTACTTGAAATGCAGCTATTCTCATCAGCAGTGAAACTGTTTGTCCCGAGCAGAATCAATTCATATAGAATTTAGCTGCCACAAGGGTAGCTGGCATCAGTGGCTTCATTGTTTGTTACTATGGAGATTGCTCAGCCTATCCTGACTAGCTGTTAGATCATACAGAAAGATACATGTTTCTGTGTAACTTCGGCATTGAGCAAGTTGGATTTCAGATCCAGTTTGTTTTCTACAGCATTTGTAAAGTATTGCAAAGGGTGAATGATCATGGAGGGTTCACCTAGGAGGCGCTCAGCTGTCAATATTTTTAGCAACTTTTTTCAGGGTCGGAGGCATTCTTCCTCTGATCCCCTTCTCCGCATACTCCAGCGACGGCGGAGCTCAGTTGTAGAGGTGCTCTCATCATCCACACACCGTGTTATGGTGGCCATATCATCTGTAAGCCCTGAAGAGCTGAATGCAACTTTTCCTGAGAAAAAAAGTGAAGTATTTCTAGATGATTGCCAAAAATCATACTTGGGTTTTATAGCTATGATGTACTAACTTTCATCTGATGTTCAGATATATATAAGCATGTATAAATATTTCAAAATCATTTTATAGTAATTGTTTTATTATAGTATATGTCATCGTATTTACTGATGCCTTACTCAGGGTATAATTTGTACTTTATTTTTAACATGCAGAGCATTTCAGTTTAACACCTTGGTTTCAGAAAGTAATGAAAGCAAAAGATAGCTTAATGTATCTTTGTACAGGCATGCTCTACATTTCTAGATAAAAGGTGACTGTGACATTTCCTTCATCAGGGAGGGTATCGCATACCTATAATTTCATTAAGAAGGAAATCAAGCTGATGTCATGATTAACAGTACTAATATAAGCTTCATCATTAATATAAGCAAAGAATGGGATATTTCCTGAGAATCCTTGCTACTTAAATCTCTTGAAAAATAGTTAATATACTATATTTTTGTAATTTAATAACCTAAAAAGTTGCTGTGTTACATTTAGGGTAGTGATGATAATTTGCTAATCCTATTTACTGTTTGTGTGTGCGTGTTGTAGGAAATTCAAGGCGTCCAACCGCAAAATATACTAAAGTAGGGGAACGCCTTCGCCATGTCATTCCTGGCCATATGCAGTGTTCAATGGCATGTGGTGGACGTGCTTGCAAGTATGAAAACCCAGCTCGATGGAGTGTCCAAGAGCAAGCCATTAAAGGACTTTACTCTTCTTGGTAATATGTAACACTCACAGTTAAGCTTAGTGAAACTATTAGCTATGTTAGAGAATTTAAGGTAGTACATTTATATTGTATTTTTCTATGAAATATAGACTACCAAGTTACATACAGTGTGTACTGGAATAAAAGGTCAGTTATCAATTAATATTTAGCAGTAAGCCATAAAGGCCTTTATACAAAACTCATTGAAGTCAATGAAAGACTCTCATTGCCTTCAGTGGGCATTGGTTCAGATCCAAAATAATAAATGCCTGTCAACATGTTACAAGACTGTTCTGAACTATAGAAGTTTGCCCTGAAATTTAAATATAGCTAAGTTAAAATATGTTCATGGGTTTAGATTAAAATTAATCAAAACATGTTAATGAAGATAATAAGTATAGATTCAGTTAAAGCATTTTTCAATACTGTATGGTCATTGAAATGTATTTTTAAATTAATATTGACATTTTGTAAAAATGAGGTATTAAGAAGAAACATGTAAAATGTCTTTGAATAGGAACACAGAAATTATGGTCTGGGTGCCATTATCTACTGAAGTTTTAATAATGTGATCATTACTATGATATCTGAGCACCTCTAATAATGGTATATTGTTATGTAACTTAATTGTTTCAGTGGAATTTATAAAGCATGTCATCTAACTGATGAAAGAATTTTTTTTAAAAAGTTATAAATGCACATTGCTAATTACAGGTAGCTTCCTGATAATGAAAATCAACTATATATTTTGGTAGATTACCCAGGAAATCATCACAATGAAATATCCATCCAAATTATTAATTTCTTTTTTCAGGATAACAGATAACATATTGGCCATGGCTCGACCCTCAACAGAGGTTATTGAGAAGTATAATCTTATTGAACAGTTTCAAAGGTAATGAATTGCTCTAGATCTTACTAATTCCTGATCCATTTTTCCACTCCTACTTAGATTTGCATTGTTGGTAAAGGTTCTTTCCTTTTAGCAATATACGGATAACAATCCATTCTGTACTTAGGAGATATGTATGATTTAGAAAATAAGGGTTAATGAAGTTATGGCTGAATATAGTGTGACTGTTCTGTTCCTTGCTTAAGATGTGACATAAAAACAGTAATTAACCTTCAGCGTCCTGGGGAGCATGCTAGCTGCGGGAATCCATTGGAACAAGAGAGTGGCTTTACCTACCTTCCTGAAGCTTTCATGGAGGATGGAAGTAAGTTCACTCCTGCTGCTTTACCTCATTAATTATCAAGTACAGTTCATGCAGCTTTTCTGACAGTTTTTGTATTAAGAGGAGTTATATAAGGAATACTATACACAATATAAAAACTAAAATCCAACTTTGTGTCATACATTGTTCCCCCTCTCATTCTACCATTAGAGGAATATGGTTGATAAATTTCAGTGGATTGATCAGCTGCAGTAAATAGAAGACTATGCCTGGTAAAAAAGATAAATGGGAACTGAGAAGAATAATATAGAACATATTAAATGTGTTTCAGACATGATTGTGAGTCATGTCACACTTTTCAAAATGTCTGTCTCTTTTGATTTGAAGAGGTTTGTATCAGCAATATCTTTATTTTCTCATACTATACTCAGATGAAAAGGGTATCTGCACTAGAATTTCAAGAGCCATTGAATTAAGATGTGCTTTTATGCCCAAACAGAGTGTTACACTTTTCCTATATATAGCTCAGTAATTTTAGTATGAATCACTCAGTTTTGTTATATCTTTTCCATTCCAGCTGATCTTTAGTCTGAAACATCTTAACTACCTCAGCATGTCCATGAAATTCTCACAGCAAGCTCTCTCTGAAATGTGAAAATAATTTCTTTTGAACAAATATATCTCGTTAGTCCTAGTAGGGTTGTTTTTAAAAAAAATATTTTGGTAGCCATTTCATTTCTGCACACAGAACAAAATATTTAACACTGTGTACTAAATAAAATTCTCTCTTTTTTAGTTTATTTTTATAATTTTGGATGGAAGGATTATGGCGTGGCATCTCTCACTACTATACTGGATATGGTAAAAGTGATGGCTTTTGCCTTGCAGGAAGGGAGGGTAGCTGTTCATTGTCATGCGGGACTTGGCCGAACAGGTATGGGTTCACCTTCAAAAATTAGTGTTAAGATATTTTCTATGGGTGCAAAATAATGACAGATATACACCATTATAGGTTTATTTAAATTGTTTGTCACTCTGAGAGGAGGTAAAGTGGTTAAACTTCCATACAGTGTTAGTAAAAATGAGTCACTCTGCCACAGGCAGTAAGTGAACAAGTTAACAGATCCGAGCTGTGAGCCTAATGGTTAGAGAAATGTTGAATGCATGTAACAATCTCTCAGCAATACTGAAACTATACAACTTCCTCACCTAGACAACTGCTATTCCACATAGTCTCCCATGAAGAAAATAATTTACCTTGAGCTTTTCTGGTCTTGAATCTTATTGTGATTTTATCCTCACCCCCTGAACTTAAAACTTTGTTCTTCAGAACTTTTTTCTTTTGGGTATGAGGATGTCAAAGGTTGGACATATTTGGGAAAGCATCAGAAGTATGTGTCTCTGAAGCAGCCACCATTGCTCCCTGTAGGTATAAGGAGTTTGAAAATGAGGCAGCTATGCTGAAAACACAGTTGAGAGAGAAACAAGCTTTTTTTTTAAACTGTGAAGGGAGACTAGGGTTAAAAATTATGACCACTCAGATAGCTCTCAACAAAGAAGCTAAGGAGAGATTTAATTTCTTATTAAAGGGGAATCCCTCCCCTTTAAATTTTAGATTCCCTCTGTCTTCCATTGAGTAGCCACTTCAATTTCAAATCCTCTTTTAGCTACAGAGTGGCAGCAATGGCTGACCTATGTCAAAGTAAAATGGCTAGAAAGGAGATCTGTGAAACACCTGCAGGTCTTAAATCCTCGCAGCTAGAAAAAGAGGTCTCATTCTGGAGGTCTGAGATACAAATAGCTGTATATGCAAGAAATAATAAAATAGCTAGGGTGAGAGAGAGAAAAAAATCCAACCGAGGCTGCAGGAGCCTCTTAGAGAACAGGCGTACCAGTCTCATTTGTGATAGTGATGCTTCTACATTTTGTATAATTTAGATTAATGAATTAGCATCCACATGCAGCAATTAGAGAAAATGTGCTTTTCTTAGGTATGCTTTTAGCACAAAGTATACCCCTGAGTTATGCATATAGAACCTCCCCTGTAAGAACTACTCTTGAAATCAGTGGGAATCTTTACTTCGTTGGGAGATGAGTGAGGTTCTATGTTTTCTGAGAAGCCCACACTCTCATTGCCTATGTTCATTTCTTATTTCATTTGGAAAGATTTCTGCACTCATCTTTGGGTACATGTACAAAATTGAAATAATATATAAGCTAGAACATAAAAGGCTAGAAACATTGCATCACCCCAAATCCATACATTAATGGTTCCCTCCTACCACCTAGTGCTACTTCTGATCCATCTATTCCCCAAAAGCTTGGAACAGAAAACTAATTTTGGAGTATGATTTAAAAGCTAACATTCTACTGGGCCAAAAGTGGAAGTGAGTTCCAGAGAACCCTTCACTGAAAATGCGCTGCCTCTAGTACCTTTGCAGTTAAAGCATGGAAGAGTTGTCTAACATGCCTCTTAGCTCTGCTTCCATGATATCACATGTAAAGCCAGGGAATCTTACATACTGAGTGACCAAACCATTTGCTTCAGTATCCTTTTACTGGTGGATAAACTAACAGACGGAGTCAGGTTTAATTATTTCCCACTGTATCTACCAGGTATAAGAGCAACTTGGGCAGCCAGCAGCAACAAGGGAAACATAAGAGACTGGAAAGTGGTTCAGAGTCAGGGGAAGAAAAGCAGCAAAAGGAAAATGATATGATACAAGAATGATCAGTGTTGGCCATCTGGGATATTACCAGTAACCTAGTACTAAAGCAGTTCTGTTTTCTCAAGACTAGTTCTTACTGTACTCTGATGTTTGTATTATGATACAAAAATTGCATATACCCTTATGGTTAGACAATAGCACACTATGAAACGAACATAAAGCTTGCATCCTAGTGTGTATTAATTTTTATTTTATAATGTATTTATTAATGTGTTAACCATTTGTTCTTAATTTTTCTAGGTGTTTTAATAGCTTGTTACTTAGTTTTTGCAACAAGAATGACTGCAGATCAAGCAATTCTTTTTGTTAGAGCAAAAAGGCCTAATTCTATTCAAACTAGAGGACAGTTATTGTGTGTAAGAGAATTCGCTCAATTTTTGATCCCTCTAAGAAATGTGTTTGCTTGCTGCGAGCCCAAAGTACATGCAGTTACTCTGTCCCAGTATCTGATCCGTCAGAGGCATCTGCTCCACGGTTATGAGAGTAGACATCTCAAATATGTGCCAAAACTGATTCATTTAGTTTGCAAACTGCTGTTGGACTTGGCTGAAAACAGGCAAGTGATAGAAGAGGAGTTGTTAGATATGCCAGATCTCTCGTCTGAAATCGAAGAGGCTGTTTCTCAGTTGGATGCTACACAACTAGATAAAGAGTTAACAAGACAGAACAGTGACACATCAGAGCCATTCTCCCACTCAGTAGTGGGAAATGTCACGTTTGAGACCCAGGATTCTGTTTTCTCCCATGAACACAAATATGATCCTCTCTGGAAGAGGCGGAATATTGAAAGCCTTCAGCCTTTGACTCATTCAAAAAGACGTCTAAGCTACAGTGACTCAGATTTAAGGAGAACTGCATTTCTCTTGGAACAAGGAGAAACTCCATGGACAGTGCCTGCACAAGTACCACTCTTTGACAAACTTAAGCAGCAGAACACTAGGGAACATTTTCTCTCTGCAGTCAGTCAGACTCCTCAGCTGGATTTAAACAAAGACGCCTTAGTTCGTAGTACATTTATTTTCTGGAGTCAAGGTAAATTCAATTTAGATGGACAAAACAATTTCTATAGAAGAAAATCTCCAAAAGAAGTGCAGCGTAGTAAAACTTTTTCCTCAGGTTTTGAACATGTACACAATGACAGGGAAGCAAGAACACCAAAATGTAGTTTTGCAAAAGAAATTGACTACAGAAAGGAGCGAGAGACTAATGCCTTTGGCAGAAGAATTTGTGCATCTGAGGACTCTGATAATTCTGCTCTAGAAGAAGAAGAATCATCTATTGGATATGAAAGTCAAGATAGTAAAGATCTATTGGAAGCAGTTCCACACATTGTTTTGCAATCTGAATTAAGTCTGGAGGCACGAAGAGTTTTGGCAGCTAAAGCCCTTGCAAATCTTAATGAATTTATGGGAGAGGAGGAAGTGAAAGAGAAGGTAGAAATGTGGCAGGTATTACTTTTTCTAAAACCTTATTCAATAGAGTATATAATATTACATGTATATTTAAAGTATAAACAGCAGCAAAAATTCCACTGCTAGCTTGTGAGTGAGTCTCTGACATCTGTATAAATTATACATCTAAAGGACATGATTGCATGCTCATTAAATTGAAGGTTGCATTTACTAGATGAGGGACAACCTCCTTTCCAGAGGCGTAGCAGCAGGAGGCGCTCCTTCCACAGGAGTGAGTACTGTTCCTTCGCTGGTCTGGGAGCAAGAGATTGTGGCTTGGGAATCAAGCCCAGATCCTCCAGGCCACTGTTATCCAAACCATTTGAAAAGGCTATTTCCTAGGCAAGTGCTCTGATATTGAAATTGCCAGTCACCTAAATAAAAGGCTCTTGCTGCAATGGAAATATCATATGATTGGAGACCTGAGGTTTGACAAAACAATTAAAAGAAACCCTAGCAAACTACCACTTTGGTGTTAACATCTGACAGAAAAGTAGAAAATGTATTTGTTTTTATTCAGTCACTTTAAAAACAGTTTAGTAGCTATGGTCAGAACATTGTTGGTAACATAAAAGTGCCTCAAGATTTTAGGTTCGAACCAGGTCTTCTCACAGCTAGGCAACAGGATTTTGTATGCCAATGAACACAATAATTTAGTGGAAATTTAACAGCTTAAAATAATCCAAAAACCCATATCCTCCTGGACACATTTGATTTGAAAGAATCAAAAGCTGTTTCAATTATATGCCAGGTATAATTGGAGAGCACTGGACTGTGCAATATACTATTCATAACAATGTGTAGTCCTTAGAGACTATCAAAAATATGTATAGTATCATGAGCTTTCATGGGCAACCCCCTCCCCCACTTCTTCAGATGAGCTGTAGTGGGGAATAAAGGTGTACTATTCATATTAGGAATGTAAAATCCTGTTTAAAATGTTAACCAGTTAAAGTATATGTGCAACCAGTTAACCGGCCTATAGCATCGTGACACAGATGGAGGGCCGCTGGAGCAGCCTACGGTACAGTGGGCCTGGCCAGGCTGGAGCAGCCTGGTCGGGCCCACCATAATGTAGGCTGCTTCAGCCATGCCCGGATGAGCCCACCGTGCTGCAGGTGGAGTCAGGCTGGAGGCAGATGCTTCCCAGGTAACTGGTTTATCATTTACATCTCTCATTCATGTTCCCCTCAGGTCTAAAGAGCGCAAGCTGTGGATTAATGTTGACAATTTTGTAAAAGGGCGGTGTGATGGGGTTAACAAGAGTCTGAGAGGCCAGTGAGGTTACCTGGCATTTGGAAGAGGGAGGGTCAGAAGTAATTAAGAGTGAAGCCCAGTTGGGGAAGGGCTGCACTGTAAAGCCAGGAGGGATAGGAGAAGGGAGCTGCAGTCACTCCCTGGAATGAGGGGAGTTGTCAGGGACAAGGAGAGTAACCCTGAGATTGTGCCCTGGAGTAAGAAATCTAGCAAGAGTTTCAAAGCAGGCCGTGTAACACCAGGAGTAGAATTGGCTCCTGTGGTAAAACCAGAAACAGGCAAGAGGCTGGGTAGGAGGGAGCCAGCAACTGTGACAGGGACTGATTAGACCTGGATTGCTGGGTTTAGGGTCTCTGGGCTGGAATCCAGTGTAATGCATAGGCCTCGGCTCCCCTGCCAGTTTCTGGTATAGTGGCTCTTGAGCCCTAAGCAGGGGTTGAGAACTGTGTTCAAAAGGCATATGCACAGTGGTTCTGTTGGACTTTGTAACCCTGGGAAGGGGAGGACTAAACAGTGACCTAGCTGGAGGGCCAACTTACCAGAAGAAAGAATATCGTAGAGTGAGAAGAAAGGGGCACTGAATGCTGAGAGAGCTACTCTCCCCAATTCTAGGCAGGGGGAAGTGCATTAACAATGAGTGTGAATGCCATTACAGGAGGAAATATGTTTATGGGGCTGATAAATGTCTCCTTTGTGTATGAGCACAAGTCTAACAAGTGCTGCAAAAAGCAAAGAAAATCTGAGGAGAAGTAAATAGATGGTGCATTTTTATTTTTGTTAGAAAGAACTGAATTCTCGAGATGGAGCTTGGGATAGAATTTGTGCCGAGCGAGATCCTTTTGTCCTTTGCAGCTTGATGTGGTCCTGGATAGAGCAACTAAAAGAACCTGTTATAACCAAAGAGGATATTGACGTGTTGTCAAAAAAATGCACAGAATCACCAGAAACACTTAACTTACTAGAAAAGGTAAACACTGTATATATCAATTCATTTTACTGAAAAGTACAATTTATTAACTCAAGCTTTGCAACAGTGAACCTTAAACAAGGAATTTACATTTTTAAAAGGTAGCTTGCAATAAAACATATTTTAAGCTCTGTAAAAATCAAAATGAAAATGTACCTTGATAGGTTACAGGAAATGCTAATCGATGCTTAGATGCTCTGGTGATGGGTGCTTTAGAAAAATCCAAAGATAGAATCTTAGAGCTCTAGTCAATAGAAGCTTGATTTACATGTGTGCTAGCTGGAGGTACCACCGCCTACTGCAGCTTGAAATCCAGAGAGACGAAAGGCAAGAAAGCCTTTCCCTTTAGTTTTTTCCTAACACCAGATCTGGTAACAGTGCCTAATATTGACCACATTATAGTCCTGTGCATCTTCAAAGAGCTGTGCAAACATCTAATCCTGCAGCACTGAAGTGTGAGGGACTGAAAAATCCAAGTAATAAATGCTTCAGTAGCCTGGTCAAGTTCCATTACGTAAATGAAAGCTTTAGACTTTCATATTCTCAGATCCTGATGGGAAATAAGTCATTGTGCTGTGAGTGACACATTTGCATTATACTTTCTCTAAAGGAGTAAATCAGCACTGGGGAACCTTTTTTTGGGTCGGGGGCTGCTGACGCACAGAAAAATCAGTCGGGGGCTGGTGGCTGAGGGGAGGCGGGGAGGGCTAGAGTGCCAGAGCAGCCTCCCCAATGCTGGGGGGAGGCCCTAAGCCTCGGGGACCAGATCCAGACAACCCAGGGGCCGCATCTGACCCCCCGAGCCTTAGGTTGCCCACCCCTGGGCTAAATAAATCCTCTTTGGCCTTTTTCAGAACATTTCCTGGTAGGGTTTGGGTTCTAGATTTCTCAGACACATCTTCCAGTTCTTTGGGTGTTCTTTTTGGGTCTGGATTATTTGTGTAGAAAGTAGGGCACGTTCTAATACCCCCCTCAGTTCACAGTTGCACATTTCCTCAAGCAGCAGGTGATGATTGCCTTCTCTGCAGTTACCACTTCCATGACATTCAGCTTCTCTCAGTTCAGGGTTTTGAAATGTCAAGCTTCTTCCTAACCTAAGTTCATCAGGGCTTTATTATTTTAGCCAAATAAAAGATAAAGTAATGGCTTGATATGTGAAGGCAGACTAACCATAAATATTCTGTCTTCCCCATTTGTAGTTGTTTATCTTACTACGTATTAGTTATTGTAGTAATGTATGATTGCCCTTAAAATCTGCTTGCACAAGTGAAGATTGTTTCCCCCAGATCTAGTGGTGGACCTCATATAGAAGAAGGGATCAGCTGCCTTCAGGTCACCATTTCCCTCATGCACCCAGACATTCTTTCTGGTACCGTGAACACACCCTTGTGGGGCTTGTGATGCACGCTGGAAAGGGAGCTTGCCAGGATTGGGATGTTAATTGAGGAGAAAGGCTTAGGAGTATATGCTTCCTTGGGCCCTTCAGTCTTTCTTAGGAAATGATAATACAGTCTGGAGCTGTATAATTTGTATGCTCTTTCACAATATAGGTTCCATCAGTCAGAGGGTAGAGTTAAGTGAACAGCTGTGGGCAGGAGAGTCCACAGTAGTGAGTCTTGGAATTGTACTGTCAAAGGGTGGGGCTTGGGAAACCTTGGGGAAAAATAGTCTGTGCATGGACAGCCCTGACCTCCTAGAAGTCTCGGAGGATCCATGGGGTGTATGTCATGGGACTACCCACATTCTGCAGGAGAACTGTTATAATAGTTTACCCCAGGTGTGAGCTCAGTTGCAAAAATGACTGAAAGTTCATAAAGTGTCACAATAGCCTGCCATAATAAATGTTGGAAAAAAAGGTGCAAAGGGGAGACAAACTGAATTAGGCCAAACAAAAAGGCCTAATGAAACTACTCAAGAATTGTGTTAAGATCATGTCTCAGGCATAGGACTAGATATCAGTGAACCAAAACTGGTGTGTTGGAAATTAAGCCTAATTAACGAGGGGAAAATGGGAGGATGAATTTGTCTACCCATCATACCCTGGAGTTCTTAAAAGATTTTGAGGGAGCATTGGGATGGACATGAATGGTGGCTGACTGAAAGTGGAAGGAGTGAGGTTCATCATGATCATGGCTGTAATTCCCACCCTCTCCTGGAATACCAGGATCCAGCATGACACCATTGTGCCTCCTTCAGCCTGATCCTAAGGGATGTTCTGATCATACTGGCCCAGAGAGGGGGAGCAAGATGACATTGCCACTGCCACTGTCTCTGGCTAAAGCCCAAATGCTCCCCGCAATGTGAGACTGTCAACTTCCCTCAGTCCCCTTGTGTGTCCTTTTTCTTCCACTCCTTGTTTCGTTTCTTTCCTATCTCGTTCCTTTTTCTTTCTGTTTAATAAGAGCCTGAGTTAGCTGGTCAAGAGTGCATATTCTGCAATATTCCTGTAAGCCTGTGGCCAGAAAGAGGCAGCTAAAAGCAATTTCCTGAACAGCCCAATGCTAGTACAAGTTTACCAGGTCTCAGAGTGGCTAGTGAGGCCATGTGCTGTGGTCTTTATTTTTTCCAGCAGGAAGAATACAAGCAAAAGTCAGCCCCAGTGACAGAGTTTGTGTTTTCTGTCTTTTCTGTTCTTTTCTCTTCCCTCTTGTGTGTGTTTTATTGTGTTTATTAGGAAATGGGATCAGGATAACAGCAACAACAACCACTCCAATCCCTCCCCACAACTTCTCTGCCCCCCCCCACCCCAAAGGACAGTTGCTATCACTTTTTTTTTAACATCATCTTAAAAGACTTTGAACATGGGGGGGTTTCTTTGTAAAAATTTTCTACAATTAAAGGGATGCCATTAAAATGAAAGCCTTAATAGTTTCCATTTCACATGCTGTAATGGGTTTTCCTTTTTTTGGAGGTATCTTAAGTGATGTATCTGCCATGATCCTAAGCAGGTTCAGGTCTCTGTATACCAAACCTTGAACCTTGTTTGAAAGTGTTTAATATTGGACAGTGACATATTTTGCTTCTTTGGGCCCCATATAGTTCATCAAAATTTACACTACAGAACCTCTCTTCCCATCATGATTGAAAAATTATGTAAGAACTCTGAAGGATAATCCTTGTGGAATTTATTTCCCTGGATTTTATTTCAAGACAGTGTGATGTGTGCTATAGTTCTCGGAGTACTTGTAACAATTTAAATGTTTTCCTTGAAGAAAATGTTTCCTTTTCAATAACTTTCTATTTCTTTTACCCACTAGGAACAATATCATACTATTCTTTGTATTATAAATTGTGTAGTGAATTTGCAGACAATACCAGCTGATGTGGAGGATGCCTTACTTAACCGGGCCATTAAAGCTTTTACCAAGGCAAGTAACAACTCTCCCATGAAACTGTGGCTGTGTTGTAGATTATGGAGGATGAAGCAATAATCTTAGTCAAAAATGTTAGTAATTCATTAATAGTGGTTATACTGACATCTGTTTCAAAGTATAAAAGTTTTGTCATAGCAATCCTCCCCAAAGCACAGGTCAGTGGTGGGTGCTGAGCATCTATGAAGTAAAAATAGTGCCTTCAAACAGTATCTTCTCTATTCTCAGGCATAATTTGTAAGTCTTCCTAGGCTGCTTCCACTTGCTAGAAGTTGAAGTTAGACTACTTCAAACATAAAGAACACGCTTTTAACTGTGAGGATAATTAGCCACTGGAACATCTTATCCAGGCGTATGGTAGATTCTTCAGCACTTGGAGTCTTTATATCAGGATTGCATGGCTTTCTAAAAGATATGATGCATTTAAACCATTAGTTGTTGGGCTCAGTTCAGGAGTTAAAGGGTGAAATTAATTACCCAGGTTATTCAGGACAGACGAATGTCCCTTACAGCCTTAAATCTATGACTTTGGACTCTGCAAAAAAGATGCTGTCTACTGAGCATTCTGTTGGGAATATTCATTCCTCAATATCAGTCTAAACTGATTGTACTGTATGTGTATGCACGATCATAGGCATGAGCCTGGAACAGTTTAGTCAGTAACATCTTTCAGAGCTGTCTATCTGCCCTGTACAGCATAGTACCCACTCCTGCAGGCATACAGAGCAGAGTAGTTCCAGCCACCACTTGGTTTCTAACTACTGCCTGTGACAAGATAGGAACCATCTGCTTCCTCATAGGTTCTTAAATATAATGTTATTGTATGTTATGGTTTGGGGTTTTTTTTTAGTATTTTTTGGGAAAAAAAAACTTTTATGAGTCTTCCCCAGTACTGAGGTGGAGGTTTACATGGCTAAGACTATCTCCAGACTTGAAAATCTGTCCTGCTTTTTAGGCAGCTACATACATAAAGGATGAACATGTTAAGTACCTTTTCTGTTTAGAGAGTCACATATTCCAGACAAATGTTCAATTTGCTAATCTTTTTCTGATCAAATCTTTGTCATGTTTGTCCTAAAATGTTTGATGCAAAAGTCAAATCAATGAAGAGCATTTTGGACTCTGAAGGCCCTTCTTGAAAACAATTTGCTGCTTTAAAACCAGACTGTTAGTTTCTGCTATCAGAAACACTATTCTGGGACCCAATAGGAGTTGTTTCTAAGAGATCTTATGCAACTCAGAAATATGCTGAGCCATCTCTTTAGTTCTTTGTGTCATTCAGCAATTGCTCTTGCCTGGGTAAGAAGGATTAGAGATCTTCAGATGGTGTTCAACTGCTTATTATTGGCCAAGAAGTGATCTAATATTCATCAATCTGCCTTCTTTTAAAACTAGTTGGTTCCACTCATCTTCAAGGTCTACGAATCTTACTCTGTTTGCTTCAGTACCATGTTGTCCTCTCTGGCAACCAATACCTCTTTCTTAATATCAATGTGACAGGTACTGTCTGCCACAGATTTTTTTTAGTATTGTAGATTAATAAGAAGATTCCATATGTCGAGACTTCCAACTGGTATTGTTGAGATTTGTTCTGCCCACCTTGGTACCAGTTCCTTTCTCAATGCAGGCAGCTTTCAGAAATTCTCCAATCATCGTGATCACTCCAGAAACAGTCTCCTCAGTTGTCTGTTTCTCCAGAATCTACAGAATCTTAAGTCCCTTCTGCTACTGGAACTGATGGTCCCTGTGACCATCATCTGTGTTACCAATATCTGTTTCTCAGATATGAGGATCTGGATCTCTGCAGCCTGTGAAAACTCTTAGGAGATCTGAACCACCCTTGGAGGAGTTCTACTTTTCTGCCTCTTTGTCTCATGATAGTAGAAGCCTTTCTCCTAGATTCTCTTCTCTTTTTCATAGACTGGCTCCTGAATAAGACTTGAAAAAGAGTCCCTGTTATAGATCCCATACTTCTGATGTTTCATCCCATGTTGTGGCATTGTATGCCTTTCTGATATGGGATACAGACTTGGCCATAGTAGTCAGGGTAGAAGCATCATCGTTTTCCTGCTCTTTATTCATCCACATCTGGGTCTAAAATTAGATCACCATCTCCTGAGGAACTTTCCAAGATAGCCCAACCATATAACTAGGAGCTTGTCTAACAATTTGAACAAAAACCTCATACCAAGGAGGAAGATCTTATGGAGGAGCATGGGTATCAGCCCATTCTATTGGCTATTTTTCATCCTCATCAGATGAAGCTGTACACAATCCATAATGCAACACAAGTTTTTGTTGGTTTTGTTCATCAATGACAACAGGTGAAATCTATAGGTCTTTTGATTAATTGTAGTTCATTTACAAGATTAACTAAAAAATGAATCATGAAGAAAATTAGTTATGACTAATCGCAGTTTTAATCATGCCGTTAAGCAATAGAATACCAACTGAAATGTATTAAATAATTTTGGATGTTCTTCTACATTTACAAATATATTGATTTCAGCTACCACACAGAATACAAAGTGTATACTGCTCACTTAATATTTTAATTACAAATACTTGCACTGTAAAAATGATGAACAAAAGAAATAGTATTTTTCAGTTCACCCTGTACAGGTACTGCAGTGCAGTCTCTTTATTGTGAGAGTGCAACTTACAAATGTAGCTTTCTGTTATAATATAACTGCACTCAAAACTAAACAATGCAAAACTGTAGAGCCTACAAGTCCATTCAGTCCTACTTCTTGTTCAGCCAGTTGCTAAACCAAACAAGGGAGATAGTGCTGCCTACTTCTTCTTTATAATGTTGTCTGAAAGTGAGAACAGGTGTTCACATAGCTGGTATTGCAAGGTATTTATGTGCCAAATATGCTAAATATTCATACGCCCTTTTGTGCTTTGGCCACCATTTTCAACAGGGCATGCTTCTGTGATGATGCCTGTTAAAAATATAATGCGTTAATTAAGTTTGTGACTGGACTTCTTGGGGGCTCCAGAGCTCCACTTTTCCCTTCCCTGTCAATGCTCCAGGCCTCAGCCTGCTGGTTTTTCCCCGTGAGTGTTCCAGGCTCAGAGCACCCACAGAGCTGCCAACAATGCTGGACCAGGGGTGTTGTTGCTAGATTAGGATTACAGAGGTTCTTTCTGTATTTGAAAATGTAGAAAACATCCAAAATATTTAAATATGATGCTGTTGTTTAACAGTGCGATTAATCACAATCAATTTTTTAATTGCTTGACAGCCCTAGGAATCTGTAAGTATTTCTGTTTTATCCCCTTGACCTGGAACTCAGGCTTCCACACCATAACCCATAGATCAACCCATCAAGCATGGGATTTCAGCTGTCTCCAATCTGCCTCCCAGATTCATGATCTCCAGACAGTGTGATTTCATAACCCATGCTCTCAGGCACTCCATGTGCTGCAGCTGCCTTCAGAACTTCCCCTACGTGAAGGAGAAAGCAGTGCCAATTAATAGAACTTCAAATTGTATTCCTTAGTGCAATGTTCTCTAGTGTGTTTGGGTGGAGTGAAATAATCCACATCCTAACAATTTCTCCCAGTCATTCATATCCATGGAAATAGAATTCTGTTGGGTAGGGACACAAAAGGGAGCATGTAGCAGAAGTGAAGTCCCCTTCCCCATTCTATGGCTGCATGGTCTCCATCCACACACACAGGTGGTGGGAACCTGGGATATATGCATATAAACAAGTGCTTATGAAAGCAGATGTTAAGTTTTGTAAGGGCTGAATTTAGTCATGGTGGGTTCCATTGATGGTCAACTCAGAGAGGCTTCCTCTCATGAAGTATATGAAATAATTTGAAATGAAGGATCATACATATCTAATGTAGGGATGTTAAATATCGGTTAATTGAACAGTCGAGTAACCTCATGAAATTTTATTGGTTAGTTGACTATTCTATAGTCCTCAGGGATAGGGCCAGAAGCCACTGTATCAGAGCTAGCAGCCCTGGGTGCCAGGTGGGAGCTGGTCTGCGAGGGGAGCCAGTTTAAAGACCAGCTGCCTGTCACTTTGTACTGCTGTGGCTGATGTGGCAGCGTGGGGTGGCAGCAGTTTCTGTCTGCCCACCTTGCTCCTAATACACTTTAAGTGCAGAGCTGCAGAAGGGGTAGGTTCCGGACCTGGCTTGAGCCAGGCTGCTGGCCAGACTGCTTAAAAATTTACTGGCAGGGAGAGGGAAATGTGTGTAGTCTATTGCATTAACGTATATGCTTTTGCTTATCGGTTAATCAGTTAATTGACTATACTGTTACATCCCTAATCTACTGCTCTTCAGCCAGTAGCCATTCAGACTGTAGACATGAGCACGACCTCTTTCCTTTTGTTTCTAACTGCCATTTTATTTTAAACCTGTCAAAAGACAGAGCTGAAGAATCCACTATAGTTCAGACCTGTAGTGATTTATGAAAAATACGTTATTTCCTGGTTTGCATTGTGCCATGCCATACAGTAAAACATAAAACATTAAAATTAATTTCTCCCTTTTTCCAGATGAGTTTGGATTCTGAAGATGGGCTACAGGTTTACAACACCCTGAGAAAAATTTTTAAACAAATACTAGAA
This sequence comes from Rafetus swinhoei, assembly GCA_019425775.1. Classification (NCBI taxonomy): domain Eukaryota; kingdom Metazoa; phylum Chordata; order Testudines; family Trionychidae; genus Rafetus; species Rafetus swinhoei. The sequence continues at coordinate 14,498,509 of CM033435.1, read as the reverse complement.
GCAAAAAGAAAGGACTGAGAAGAAACGGATAACTCTTCTTGATGTTTACAAAGTTATGCTAGGGACTTCAGTGATCCTGTCCAATTCATTTACCTGCGACAGTATTTTGTGCTAATTGGCATATGTTGTCCAAATTTTAGTTTTAGTTAAATACCTTTTTTTTTCAAAAAGGGGAACTATAGTGAGCCTTATTTCATTATACAAGTTGATATTTTAATAAGCTGCTACTATGTGATTGTACTGTAGCATTTGGTCTGAAGCAATATGCTTTTATATTGTGAACTGTTTTGAACTATTTATTGATTTAGAAGTCTCATCAATAATCTATATTTTTATGTTAAACAATTGCCACAATGTCAGTGCCATGTTATACAATGATTTAATGTATTAATTAATATTTATGTATTCATGTTTACATTAATTTCATTTTACTTTTCCATGAATAAATACTACTATACTCTCATGTACTTACTGAGTTCTTGAAAATCTTAAAATAAGATTCATTCTAGTAAACAAACTTCTAGAAAAAAATCCTTTATATTGTAGACTGCCGATAATCTGGCACCTTTTGGACCTAGGTGGTGCCGGATTATCAGATTTGCCGGAGAATCGGGAGGTCCGGTACAGCTGCACGGCATAACAGCTGGCCAGGACACAATCTCCCTCCCCTCTCCCCTCCCCCTTCCTCTTCGCGTCTTCTCCGTGCTGTAACCTGATCCTCCTCCTCCTCCCCCTCCCCTCCCCTTTCCCCTTCGCTGAAGCAAAACGCTCTTCTCCATACTGTAACACGATCCCACTCCCCCCCCCGCCCTCCGCCAACCTTATGCTCCATCTGGTTACAGCCAGCACGTGTGCTGAGCGGCAGGCTTTTTAATCAGCTGGTCAGGAGCGCTTGGCATTTTGATGCGGGAGTATCAGAAGTGCCGAACAGTTGGATGCTGGACTATCGGAGTTTTACTGCACATAGTTTATAGTATATCACCAAGGCTACGTCTACACTGCCGGTTTTGCCGGCAGTGAGTATGCAAATGAGGCATGGATTAGCATATTGCCATGCCTCATTTGCATAATTTATGCAAGGCATTTTTGTGCAAAGGGTTTTCGTGGAAAAAAAGGTAGAGTGGACATTTTCTTTTTGTGCAAAAACCCCTTTTCCCGCCAGATCCTTATGCCCCAAAAAAAGAGGTTTACCGATCTGGCGGGGAAAGGGGTTTTTGCGCAAAAAGAAAACGTCCACTCTACTTCTTTTTTCACAAAAACACTTTGTGCAAAAACACCTTGCATAAATTATGCAAATGAGGTGTGGTGATATGCTAATCCATGCCTCATTTGCATACTCACTGCCAGCAAAACCGGCAGTGTAGACGTAGCCCAAATGTTTTAATGTTACTTTCTTATGTGTCCTAAAAAAACCCTAACACACATTTAGCTTTGCAGTGTATGTGCCTATTTACCAACTTTTTTTCCAATATTTTAGGCATTTTAATAAAAAAGTTTTGACATTTTATTTTTAAAGGGAAGTTGATTGTATGTTAAGGTAATTGAAAGAGTAATATTTTCCAACTGGCTAAAGAAACCTACAGATGTTTGCCTCATTTGAAAAGTGACTTAAATTTGAAAGGCCTCATTCTTTACTCACAGTAGACATAACTTATATGAGTAACCTATAAAAATTAAATCAATGAAAATATTAAATGTAAAAAGTGTATTGCAGATGCTAAAGTACTATATTACTTTTTTGTGTCTTTGAATGAGATATCATTTTCTATTTATTTCATTAAAGGCATCAGTGTATCCTCAAATAACAATTTCTGTTTATGAATTAGAATTCAGATTGGTTCCCCAATTTTCAGGTTACAGCTCCTATGGTAAAGTAAACTTTAAAAAAATCCTTCCCTGTGCTAAAATATTTACTGTACAACACCATCTTTGACTACATATATTCAGTTAAAAACAAGACTGTTTGCTCTGTTAATAATTTATAAATACTAACTGCAAGATAGCTCCATAAACCAAATTCAGAGCCTAGCAAATCAGTTCTTGCCTTTGTGGAATGATCTTAAAATGTGTGCATGTGGAAGTAAAATACTGTATGTGAAGCTCTTCCAAAAAACTTGGTAAACTAAAAATCACCAGTCATAGAAACACTAACATCCAGATCAACTTCAATTTACATGCCTTGCTGTCATATATATAGTAGCCCAATGTCTGAGAGTCTGTAATGCTGAAATGCTGGCTGTTCCCTGGGCGGCCCGTGCTGCATGGGGAGTACGGGGCCCCAACGGCTGCTTGCTCCACTTGCTCCCCCGCAGCGGCCCGGCTGAGCAGCGCAGAAGTCAGCCAAGCGCCACGGCGGGAGGGAAAGGGGGGCAGGGCGGTGACGTGCGGCGTGACAGCGGCTCCAGGCCCCGCCCCCTGGCCGTGAACGTCACCGCCCTACCTTCGCCTCCCGCCGTGGCGCTCGGCTGACTTCTGCGCCGCTCAGCTGGGCCGCCACTGGGGAGCTCAAACGGCCGCTTGCTCCCCCGCAGCGGCCCGGCTGAGCGGCGCAGAAGTCAGCCGAGCGCCACGGCGGGAGGCGAAGGGGGGCAGGGCGGTGACGTGCGGCGTGACACTGGCTCCAGGCCCCACCCCCGGCCATGAACGTCACTGCCCCATCCCCCTTCACCTCCCACAGTGGCGCTCGGCAGACTTCAGCGCCGCTCAGCCGGGCCGCCACGGGAGAGCAAGTAGCGCAAGCGACTGTTTGGGCTCCGCTCCCCATGCAGCATGGGAGCGCGGAGCCCAAACGGGCCGTCCCCAGTGAGAGGCAGGAGGGGAGGAGAAGAGAAGAGAGAGACAGAGAGAGAGGCAGGATGCAGAGGAAAGCTGAGAGAGAGAGAGGGGGAGGAAGTAGGAGGAGGAGAGAGAGAGACAGACGTGGAGGAGAGACCCAAAAATCCCGTCTTATGACGGGCTATTGGCTAGTCCATATATAATACTCAAGTCCAGGTTTCAGAGCTTCACAAGACATTCTTTTCAACTTCCAGCATTCAAAAACTCAAAGCACAGATCCAGTCCCTTAGCTATATTAATTCATTAGCTATATTAATCTTTCTGAGATTGGTGCTACGGTTGGCGTGAGTTTGAGGAACCAAGTGTATGAACTGTGATTAGTTGTATGGTGGATACAGGCCTGCTGGTCGCTCCTTGAGGGTGGGTAGAGGAATGTGGCTAATTACCACTGTGCCCCCTTACTGAAGGCCCCAAGAGTGAATCATGGGGGCACTGGGTGGAGGGAGTATGATTATTGGCTGAATGCCTTTGGGGGAAATAGAAGAGAGGAGTTGAAGGACAGATTTTGGGGTTAGTAAGACTGTGTTGAGGGCATGGGGAAGAAGGAATCTTTCAGGTGCAGGGATCTGGTGAAACAAGAGGGAGGACAGATGTTGGGAAGTAGGGTTCAGTCAGTTGCCATGGGAGAAGGGGAGGGGCTTTGGCAATGTGACCTAATAGTGTAGCTGATGAGGGAGCATCAGGGCCTGTACCTGGAGCACATTAAGAGTCACTCTGTGTCAAGTAGGGAGTGTGACAAGCAAGGCTCTGGTAGGTGAGCCATTGTGTTTGGCTCGAGGAGAGCATAGTTATGGGGAGAGAGAGGGCAGACTGTGCAGCCACACAAGCTCACACAAATCTCAGGCTGAGCAAAAACCTGTAGGAATACAAGAAGTTACGTTTCTAAATGTTGACTGATATGAAATCATGTGCTTGCCCTGAACTTTAGGTGGGCTCTGCTCCCAGGGAGAAGGGAGCAGGCAGACCATAGGGATTGGGAACGTGTTACAGTAGAAAAAGGGGGGGGAAGGGCAGCTGCAAATCTACAATGTCAGAGATTAAGGCTGGAGGGGAGGGCTAGGCTGTGGAAGAGTTGGCGTTCTCTGCTGGTGCACTGGAGGCTAGGAAGTAGCAGAATCTGTACAGGGAAGGGTTTAGGACAGTAGTTGGATTTGAGGTAAGCAGGAGGGTCATGAGCTAATAGGCGCACAGCTACTTCGCTGACAAAAGCTCTGCCTTTGAGCTAGAAAACCAGCCAGCCCCAGAGCTGCTAAGAGGCTTCTAGAGCTGAGCTGTAGGTATTGCCTGCTAATTGGCTTAGGGTTGGACTGCATCTCCTTAGTATGGGGCCATCCTCAATCCTATCCCTTTCCTTGTTGGCTTCAGGGAGGCAGAATCATGCTGTGTTTTCTAAAAGCCTAATTTATTGACCCATTTTGCACCAGTTTCAATACCCACCTGGAAGGGAAGGTTTGTGATGGTAGGAGATTTTGTTAGTCAGATGGAGGGGAAACAAATATGAGCTAATTAGCAAAATATATTAAAAGGAGGCAATATTTAGGTACTTAATTTTCAGATCTGATCACAGTTACCAATAAGACAACAAAAAATAGAAAGCCTAACCCTTCTACTACAAAATACAGGACTATGTAGCACTTTAAAGACTAACAAGATGGTTTATTAGATGATGAGCTTTCGTGGGCCAGACCCACTTCCTCAGATCAAATAGTGGAAGAAAATAGTGGAAGAAACTACACTGTCTCCTTAAAAGTCTCCCAACAGCTACTCGGGAACAAATCCACACAGAAACACTTTCTGACCCCCGACCAGGATTGTTCTATCTGCTTCCCAAGATCCATAAACCTGGACACCCCGGATGTCCCATCATCTCTGGTATTGGCACGCTCACTACTGGTCTATCCAGCTATGTAGACTCTCTCCTCAAACCCTACGCAACCAACACCCCAGCTATCTCCGAGACACTACTGACTTCCTAAGGAAACTACAAAACATCGATAACCTCCCCAATAACACCATCCTTGCCACCATGGATGTAGAAGCTCTATACACCAACATCCCACATGAAGACGGATTACATGCAATTAGAAACACTATCCCAGAGGACACCACTGCCAACCTGATAGCAGACCTATGTAACTTTGTTCTCACCCACAATTATTTCCAGTTTGAGAACAACTTATACCTCCAGATCAGCGGCACAGCCATGGGTACACGCATGGCCCCACAGTATGCTAATATCTTTATGGCTGACCTAGAACAACGTTTCCTCAACTCCCGTCCCCTTTTACCCCTTCTCTACTTACGCTACATCGATGACATCTTTATGATCTGGACGCATGGCCAAGAAACACTGGAGACATTCCACAGAGATTTCAACAACCTACACCCCACCATCAACCTCAGCCTGGACCATTCTACACGAGAGATCCATTTCCTGGACACCACAGTACAAATCAACAATGGAAAATTAGACACCACCCACTACAGAAAACCCACTGACTCATACAGTTACCTACATGCTTCCAGCTCCCATCCAGCACACACCATATGATCCATCATCTATAGCCAAGCCCTTCGATACAACCGCATCTGCTCTAATCCCACTGACAGAGACCAGAAACTTCAGGATCTCTACCAAGCATTTATAAACCTCAACTACCCACCCGGAGAAATAAAAAAGCAAATTGAAAGAGCCAGACAAATACCTAGAAACCATCTACTTCAAGACAGACCCAAGAAAACCAACAATAGAACACCACTTGTCATCACCTACAGCCCCAACTTAAACCTGTCCAACACATTATCAATAAACTACAGCCTATACTGGAACAGGATACTAAACTCCAAGAGGCTCTGGGAGACAGACCCATAGTCTCCTATAGACAACCACCTAACCTCAAGATGATTCTTACCAACAACCACAGGACATACCACACTAATACCAACCCTGGTACCTTCCCTTGCAACAAACCCCGTTGCCAGCTTTGTCCACATATCCACTCTGCTGATACCATTATTGGACCTAACCAAGTGAGTTATAAGATCAAGAATACATATTCCTGCGCATCCAGAAATATAATTTATGCTATCATGTGCGAAAGTGTCCGTCTGCTTTGTACATTGGACAAACGTCTCAGACACTTCGCCAAAGGATCAATGCCCACAAAACAGATATTAGACAGGATCACAAAGAAAAAACAGTTTCTTGCCATTTCAACCAGAAAGGACACTGTCTCAACGACTTAATTACCTGCATCCTGCTTCAGAAGCCTTTTAAATCTGCACTTGAAAGGGAATCCTCTGAACTGTCATTCATGCTAAAATTCGACACTCTACGCGTCGGTCTCAACAAAGACGCTATCTTACCCATTACAAAGATAGCTTCCCCAATTATCACCTCTAATACCATTAGCTCACAGACATTTACCTTTCCTCACCTCTAATGCCATTAGCTCACAGATATTTACCTCCCCATCCCCCTTCTGTTCTGAAATGTGATTTGTCCTTTTCATATGTGTTCATTTTTAAATTGTATCCTTTGGTATATATGGTTGTGACTATTTTCTTCCACTATTTGATCTGAGGAAGTGGGTCTGGCCCACGAAAGCTCATCATCTAATAAACCATCTTGTTAGTCTTTAAAGTGCTACATAGTCCTGTATTTTGTTTCAGCTACACCAGACTAACACGGCTACATTTCTATCACTAACCCTTCTACTAGATATTGTAGGCAGCAATAAGGACCAGGGTCACATAGCTAGGACTCGCTCATAAAATTAACAACCCCCACTATCTTGAGCCTTTGCCCACAATTTTTTGAATCGCTAACTGCCTTCCCTATGTGCTTTAACTGGCAACATTTCCCCAGGTACAGCTACGGGGTCTAAGATGAAACGAGCAAAATGTTATTAGTGGGAAAGGGAACACAGCATCAGCTCGAGAAAATACAGCAACACTCCATGTAACTAAATGACAAATCAAGCACTTCCCAATAGTAACATTAGAAGTAATCCATTAACTCTGTCTATTGGAAACGCACAGAGTGAGCGAAGACCAACTGGCCTGTACTCCATCACTTTCCCTTCCCCCTCTGTTAAAGGCCATTCATGGTCTGGTGTCAGTGGATATCATAGCTCCCGTGTCCGGAGGTGAATGTGACTGGGCTTGTCTCCAAGGAAGTGCTGCCTGATCCCAAGGCTCCGCCACCTAACCCACATAAATTGATTTCGGTTTCAGTGAGTGATGGGTGGATGGGACCGTGCTGAAGTTCTAAAAGCCCTGCCAAACTGGTCAAAACAGGCCCCGCCCACACTCCGCCCCAGAATGCCTGCTGTAGGCATTCTGGGGGTGGAATATTGCTGCCCCTGCCACCTGACCTCCCCACTCTGGGGTGGCTCAGACCATGTGCTGCCTGTCCTTCCTGCTGCTCCGGGGCCCAGGGAGGCTCAGACCAGCTCGCAGCCTCTTCTGTCCCTTCTGCTCCAGAGTTTTGGGCTGGCTCAGGCTGCACAGCCTCTTCTCTCCCTGCTGCTCCAGGGAGGCTGGGTGTGCATACACACGCTTCCCCTCCCTGGGGGAGGGGAGGAATATGCATGCACTCTCCGTACACTGTTCCTCCTCTTCCCCTCCCCATGTTGGGGGCAGGGCCTCAGAAAAGGGGGCAGGGCTGTAGGTGGGGCTGGGGGCCTGCCTCCCTCAGCCCCAGCTGCACTGACCGCCCACGGTGAGCAGGCATAAGCCCGTCCACATCTAAAGGACCCTCCTTCAGCCTACAGGGAGGATCCACTGAACCCTGGAGTCCAACTGATTATGGGGGACAAATAAAACAAACAGAGGCAGACATGAAGGTCAGGGGGCCAAAACAAGGGAACCAGATGGGGACACCAAGCAGAGAACCCCAGATAGCACCCACTGCTCCTCAAAAGCATCGAGGGAGCCAGCAGATGCTGCTCAGAGGAACTCTGCCTGGATACATGAATGGATAGAAGAATGGAAATAGGCCCCACAGTTGCAGACCCCTCCCCAAGCCAACCTCTGCTCCCTGGTTTTATAAATGGCCACCATAGCCAGGAGGAGGTTGACAAGGGGGTCTCGTGACTTTGTGGGGCCACAGATGGGGTGCACATAAATCAACTGGTAAGGGGTGAAGTGCAGTTAGAACCTCAACAAGAGGTTCTGGAGGAGCTAACAGAGAGGCTGTAAGCTGGGGCATTCAAGGTAGATGCGTGTCAGGGTCTCCCTTATGCCACAGGATGGGCAAGCATTAGGAAGAGGGGTAAACCACACCTAGAACACACCCATGCTGACAGCGCCATGGAGGATTCTCCAACCGCTGTTCCTGGTGGGCTGCGAAACCAAGGTGGAATACAAACTAGCCCATTGGGGCTCCCCACCCACTATTGGTGGCAAGAGGTCCCACTATTTGGTATCCGGGTGGGACACAAGGGTGGGGAAGTAAAGAGTGTGGAGCACGAGTGTGTACAGGTAACATCTTGGCATGGTTCAAAAGGGAACTGGCTACAATGCCTGCTGGTGTTGCTAGGAAGGTACACAGGGCTGGGAGCCTATGGAGAAATCCAGAGGGTCAGGGGTGAGAGGCAGGTGGGGTACACCCTCTTGCAGGAACTGGTTGAGATTAACCCAAGTAGAAGGCAATAAAGCACCCTCACCTCCTGAAATATATGCCAGGGAGTACGAAGGATGGAGAGCCTAGTGCCAGAGGATCCACCCAGTCTCCCTGGTTGTAGTCAGGAGGTCTCCAATCCTGGTGACTTCTGCCAGGACCAACCTATGGTGCACTGAGGAGGACTTTGCACCTGCCCACAGAGATGCAGATACAGGATAGTGGCTGAAAAGGAAGTATATTAGCCCTAGATTAAATAGGTCCCTGTTCCCAGGGTAAACTAACAAGGGCTAATCCAGCACCAGCAGGAACTTGCCAAAATGAGTCAAGCCAATTAAAACACCTGGAGCCAATTATAAGGCTTCCAGAATAAAGTGAGCCAGTCTAATTGTGACACCTGGAGCCAATGAAGAAGCAGTTGAGACTGGTTAAAAAGGGCTCATCTTCTATTAGCTCACTGCACTCAAGGAGCTGGGGGGAAACAAGGTACTCTGGGAGGAGTAACCACAAGCAGGGATCAGGCGGAAGAGCCTGTGGTAAGGAAGGTGCTGGGGGGCCTGTGGAGAAATGGCCCAGGAGATTGAAGTGTCATGCAGCTGACACTGGAGACAATTGCAGGCAGCTGCTATCACAGGGCCCCTGGGCTGGAACCTGGAGTTCCCCCATCTCCCTAACTCCATGTTCAGCACCAGGAAAAGACTAATTTTGGTAAAGGGGTCCAGAGCTGGCCTTAGGCCGATTTGCCCGATTCCCCCGAATCGAGCCCTGTGCTTAAAGAGGCCCCACACCCTGAAGCCGGAAGTGTGCTGGGTGTGCTGCAGGAGGGGGTGTTGGCCCTGGAGGAGGAGTGTGGTGGCCATCAGTGCTGTAGGAGGTCTGAGGTTTTTGTTCTTTGGTGTGGTGGGTTTTTTGTTTTTTTTTTTCCCTCAACCAAAACTGTTGTGGGGCCCCCATTGAAATTGTTCAAATTGGGCCCTGCACTTCCTAAAGCTGGCCTGAAGGGGTCTCCCCCTTCCCCTGAATCACTTGGAGGGGGCATAGAGACTATGGAGTTTCATCTCCTCTCTTCTTCCCTGTGCTGGCCAATGAATGAGGGTGGCTCAACAAATGGAAAGCTGATGTCCTGGATCAAGCATCTAAACTAAGGGCTGTTGTGAACCTCTGAGGTAAGCAATCTGCCTGAGAGCACAGGAGCCACCAAAGCAGAGGAGAGGCTTTGTCACAACAGTTATATTCTGGGTTGGAGGAAGGGGGGAAAAATAGCTACTGTTTCCCTCCGGGCTCTTCTCATTTTGGTGTAGAACCATTGCTTCTGAATTGCCATAGTATGTGATATTTATTAAGGATGTGGAGGAGAAAGAGGTAGAAACATTTAGGATTTCAACTCCCCACTTATGTTCTATATGGAGTGTCTGTATGGGAAACCTTGCTGCTGGAGCTGACAGCCTTTAGGATGGCAGCTTGTAAAAATCTACATTAGAACTTGGCTAAGATACTTGAGTTCCCATCTTTGCACTTGAGGGGGAAAAAAAGTACAAAATGGATCATTCGTGAGCCCACATGATGAGCCTTAACTTGTGAAGAAAGCAGCATTTGGAGAACATGTTTCCCTTGCTCTTTCCTTTATTTGGCTCCACGTGTCTCTTGTGAGCAGAGTGCTGCTCTAGGGAATAGTGTTGAATTTTTACCGTGTTCTTTTTCTGGCTGTTCACCCCCCCCCTTCTCTCTCACTGCAAAACAGCATGTGACTGCAGAGCTGAACCAGCACTACCTCTCAGGTATGCCGCCTGCTTTTTCCCCACCCTAGACCTGTCACAATGCAACCTGTGTGTCTACTTGCCTCATGGGCAGGAGGAGGAGAACAATTTTGCTTCAGTCTCATGTATGAATTTGAGGGATGTTGTAATTAGCTGATGTTTGTGAAGCACTTTGAAGATGACACATTGTTGATTTGTGCTTTATTGCTAGCAGCAGTTCTGCAAGAGCACCAAGGGAATGAAGCGTACGGATGGATGTGCTGATGTCCCAGCTTTCCCCAGTTTACTGTAATGCTCACAGTTGTGGTGCAATGGAAACAATGGGGTATGAATGAGAACACTTTACAAAGATTGTGCCGCCTTACAGATTCAGCACACCCATGTAGGGAGAGTGTAAGATGAAACAGGCAAACTCTCTCCAGTTGCAAAGAGAAACAGAGAAAAGCCAGAGATGGGAGGAAAACAAGTTCTTATAATATATTCCTGTACAATACACAAGATATACTGAGAGATTCTTGGCTCAGTTACTGTCAGCTATAAATAACACCTTTCTATTACAGATCTGGCTGTCAATTATATGGGGGTCTCACAGGGGAGATTCCTTATTGATGGACGTGTGCAGCCTAATGGTACAAGATCTCATAGAAGTTTCCAATACATAAAGTGATGGCTGACTATACGGGGGCTTACAACAGCTTAATTGGGACTGAGGAAAAAGTGCAGGAAGGATGTGGAGGAGGACATGGGCGACATCATCTGGGTGATGGAAGCTGTGGAATTAATCCTTGTAGTAGAAGACAGAAAGGGATGATGAGGGAAGTGGAGAAGAGAGAATTTTCTAAAATTGATCTTTCTGCTCCCTGGGCTCTGGGATGCAGATGTTCTAGCATAAACCCAGATCAAAACAGCTTGTGATGAGGAAATCAGCCCTTGTCAATGATACTGCATTTTTTAAAGTGCAGAATTATAATCTTCCTGTAGGAACAATGACTTTTGTAGCCAGGCACTGTTGAATATTTCCTTGAAATTTTAAAATGCATGGGACAGTGTGAATAAACATATCAGACATGGTGTTCACTGACCTTTTTCAGGCTTTAGCCAACACATACCTATAGCTGGAGCCTGGCTGACGGCTGTCATTGCCTTTATCAGATAGGACACCATCTACAGCATGAGACTTAACTAGACCAGTGTCTTTTAAAGTGGTCTGTAAAACCACTTTGAAAAACCTGCTAATTGGCTGCTCCAGTGTCTGCTTGCTGGCTCCACAGCTCCCATTGGCTCCAGTTTGCCGTTTGCAGCCAACGGGAGCCATTGGAAGTGGCATGGGCTGGGCCACCACTTCCCGTGACTCTCCTTAGCTGCAAATGGTGAACTGGAGCCACGAGGCTCTGTGACCACAGAGCCATTAAGTAAACATACCGGAGCAGCCAGTTAGCAGGTTTCTCAAAGTGGTTTTGTGCACCTTTTGAGACACTGCCCTAGATAATCCACCACGGCACTGTGTGGGAGGGCAACATACCTCAGTTACAGCATGTATAATAACCACAAGGCAATCTGTAATGGCTGTTGATCAGGATGGATGCAGTGCAGGGTGAGTATGGTGGAAGATGTGAATGCCAGGGGATTGCCTACTTGCTGCAGCACGGTTGCTGAAAAACACTCTGTGGAAGAGTTTTTGCACAAGAACTCTTCCACAAAAGAGTTCTTGCGCAAGAAGCTGCCAGTGTAGATGTAGCCCAAGAGAGCTTCTAAGGTTATGGCCATAGCTCTGGGGTAGAAAATCCCACTTCATATCCTCCGGGACAGAATTAATCTCCACTCAGTGTCATACTGGGGATGCTGACCCTACCTGCTGAGTGTCCACCAGGGGATAATGAACTGCTCTCTGGTGACTTACTGGGCATGGAGGTAGAAAGCTCTTTCTTTGCAGGGGAGAATAAAACTCCAGCAACTTAATTTTGTCTGGTTAATCTTCTCTTATCATGTGAATAGAGGTGTCTGGGTTCATGAAGTGACATGCTGTGTAATGGATTCTTGCTGCAGAATATTGTAAAGCAGCAACACTTGCACGATTTTCAAAAACTCTAGACTAACTGCTCTGCATTTTAATTCTCTGCCCATTGAACTCCCCCTCTGTACTTGTAGAATTCCCCAGAGATTTGTCTTCAACTGCAATCTGTGCTTCACCATTGCAGCACAACTGGAATCTGTGCTTCTTCACTTCACTTTCCTTTGGAGCTCAGACGTACTGGGTCAGTATAACTATTATCCGCTCTACATTGCCATTCCCAAATTTTGTCTTCAGTAGTTTTCTGCTTCTAGAATACCTGCATGTAGAGAGACCTGACACACTTTTTTTTTTTTTTTTTTTTTTTTCCTGTTACTGACTGCCATGGATACAGAGCTCTGCAAATCCATGGATATGCACTTTATACCTGCAAGTATCTGCAGCCACAGATATAGATGTGGATATCCACAGATGATTTATGAAGATGCAGATACCAATTTTGTATCCATGCAGGGCCCTGTTGACAAATGCTCTGGGGTTGATCATGGGACATCTCTTCACCAAAGATGATTGAAGGTCTAGAAATCTTGAGCTATGAGGGAAGGCTGAAGGAATTGGGCTTGTTTAGTTGGGGAAAAGAGAACTGAGAGGACATGATAGCGGGTTTTTAAGTATCTAAAAGGGTGTTACAAGGAGGAGGGAGGAAAATTGTTCTCCGTGGCTTCTCATGATAGGACAAGAAGCAGTGGGCTTAAATTGTAGCAAGGGAGGTTTAGGTTGGACGTTAAGAAAAAATTCCTAACTGTCAGGGTTGTTAAACACTGGAACAAATTGCCTGGGAGGTTGTGGAATCTCCATTACTGGAGATGTTTATCCAGCCTGCTCTTAAATATCAGGGATGATCTAGACAGTGCTTGGTCCTGCCATGAGAGCAGGGGACTGGACTTGGCCTCTTGAGGTCCCTTCCAGTTCTAGTGTTCTATGATCTGGGGAACTAGAAGAAAGACCCACTATTTAGAATTTTGTGTACAGTAGAATCCTTTTGATCTGACTCCAGAATTATTTGTTAAAGTTTGCATTCCCATAAAGAGGACACTGAACAAAACTGCTCAGGAAATAACCAAGGAGAGCAAACAGACCACCAGAAAATGCCACTTCAGCTCTCTTCTCTGCCAGACTCGGCATGGACATGAGACACCTGATGTCCTTCATATATAATCACATTCTCAAGACTAGAAGCAACAAAAGGGACATGTATTCAACTGGTGCTCATAGTTCCACTTTTCTGCAAAGGCTGGCTTTACCCTGTGGGGAACGAGTTTCTCTCCCCATGGGAGATGGTAGAGTCAAAAATTGATTTGGAGTAGGGATTCCATGCAGTGATTGACGAGCAACTTGATACTTGTCACCCCCAGCACGATGTGCTTATGAAGGAGCAAACTGATGGTACTCTAAGGACTGCAGTCTTCTTATTGACTTAGTAGCTGGTGTGTATAGAGTAACTACGGCGATTTCCCAGCTGTGAGCAGGAAATGTACCATACCTGGCTCCCATTTCCTAAGAGAAACAAACTTCCTTATTTGTTTGAAACGGAACAAAATTGCTTAGGACATCACTGCCTGTGAATAAATGCAGTTCCCCAGTCTCTCTTTTCTCCAGTCTCTGACAGAACTAACGGGAAGAGGCACTGGGGAAAATCAGACCCCTCTGCCCTTGCAGAATGTGCCTGAGGATAATGACCTTTGAGAGCATCATTCTCTCCTTTTAGCTAAACATGACCATGCCAGAAGCCTGAACCAATAGACAATTGATCCTTTGAGAGAGGTTCAGCTTCCCACTACACGATGGTCTTGTGATCAAGAATAATTATCACAAATCCCAGCTCCTTTGCACTGGATCCCTGGGTTGTAAAAGGGAAGTTAAAGTGCCATGAAACATTTGAAAGCCCGTAGAGGATAATCCTGGTGTCCAGGCCCAGCATTTCCTACTTGCATAAAAGTTTCCCTTGGGTGTTGTATGAGCCACTGCTGGGGAAACAGGGAGCTGTGCCCATGGAGTTACTGTGCTACATAAGTATCTCACTCATTTTTTAAGTTCTTTGAGGGTATGTCTACACTACAGCGTTATTTCAAAATAGCTTATTTCACAATAACATGTCTACACACACAATGCATTTCAAAATAGCATTTTGCTATTTTGAAATAGCATCCACTGAGTGTGGACATGCTGAACTGCATTTAAGGCCAGCCGGAACCAGGTCTGGCAGGGCATCAAGTCAGGAGTTACTTTGTGTGGCTGCTGCTTCAGGTTATCTGAGGCCTGTGCTTAAAGGGACACCCTCCCCCCCCGGACAGCCAGTTCTCAGCTTTCCCTGCTTGCTTGCCTACCTCGATGAGGGACAGCAAAGCATTTTCTCTCTGCTTGCCCTCATTTGGGACACCACAGCACTCAGCAACATGGAGCTGGCAGACCGCTCCTGGAGAGCAGTGGAGGGCTGGCTGCTAGTGGCTTGCTGGCTCATGTTTTGGGGCCACTGGGTCAGGGGCAGTGACTGCTGGCTCTGGGCTGGCAGGCTTGGAGCTGGCACAGGCACTGTGGACAGAGTATACCCCTTTAAGGGCTCCGGGAAGTGGGGGAGGGAGAGGAGTGTTCTTGGTTGAGGCTGGAGTGGCCACCAGGGCACCCTGGGAAGGCTGGAGGCCCTATTTTGAAATAAGTGTCTACACGGCACTTATTTCGAAATAGCTATTTCGAATGTGGCGTTATTCCTTGTAGAATGAGATCTGATGGGCAGAATCCCCTGGGATGCTAACATGAAGGGGAAAGGAGTCCAGGACAGCTGGCAGTATTTTAAAGAAGCCTTATTGAAGGCACAGAAAGATACCATCCCGATGTGTAGCAAGAGAGGCAAACATGGTAGAAGACCGGATTGGCTTACAGGGGAAATCCTTGGTGAACTTAAGCACAAAAAGGAAGCTTACAAAAAGTGGAAACTTGGACAAATGACCAGGGAGGGGTTTAAATGTATAGCTCGAGAATGCCGGGGGGTTATCAGGAAGGCAAAAGCGCAAATGGAATTGCGACTGGCTAAGGATGTGAAGGATAACAAGAAAAGTTTCTACAGGCATGTTACCAAGAAGGTGATCAGAGAGGTGTGCCCCTACTGGATGAAGGAGGTAACCTAGTGACAGATGATGGGGAAAGCTGAAGTACTCAATGCTTTCTTTGCCTCTGTATTCACGGACAAGGTCGGCTCCTGGACTTCTGCGCTAAGTGACGCAAGATGGGATGAAGATGGACAGCCCTGGGTAAAGAACAGGTTAGGAACTATTTAGAAAAGCTAAATGTACACAAATCCATGGGTCCGGACTTAATGTGTCCGAGGGTACTGAGGGAGTTGGCAAATGTCATTGAGGAGCCTTTGGCCATTATCTTTGAAAAGTCGTGGAGATCGGGAGAAATCCCGGATGATTGGAAAAAGGCAAATGTAGTGCCCATCTTCAAAAAGGGAAGAAGGACGATCCAGGGAACTATAGGCCAGTCAGCCTTACCTCGGTTCCTGGAAAAATCATGGAAGGGATCCTTAAGGAATCCATTTTGAGGCACTTGGAAGAGAGGAAAGTGATTAGGAATAGTCAACATGGATTCACAAAGGGCAAGTCATGCCTGACCAATCTAATTAGCTTCTATGATGAGGTAACTGGCTCTGTGGACGTGGGAAAGTCAGTGGATGTGATATACCTTGACTTTAGCAAGGCTTTTGTTACGGTCTCCCACAATATTCTTGCCAGCAAGTTAAGGGAATGTGGATTGGATAAATGGACGGTAAGATGGCTAGAAGGCCGGGCCCAGCGGGTAGTGATCAACGGCTCGATGTCAGGATGGCGGTCGGTTTCTAGCGGAGTGCCCCAAGGTTCGATTCTAGGACCGGTTTTGTTCAATATCTTTATTAATGACCTGGATGAGGGGATGGATTGCACCCTCAGCAAGTTTGTGGATGACACTAAGCTAGGGGGAGAGGTAGATACGCTTGAGGGCAGAGATAGGGTCCAGAGTGACTTAGACAAATTGGAGGATTGGGCCACAAGAAATCTGATGAGGTTCAACAAGGACAAGTGCAGAGTCCTGCACTTGGGATGGAAGAATCCCAAGCATAGTTACAAGCTGGGGACCAACCAGCTAAGTAGTAGTTCTGCAGAAAAGGACCTGGGGGTTACAGTGGATGAGAAGCTGGATATGAGTCAACAGTGTGCCCTTGTAGCCAAGAAGGCTAATGGCATATTAGGTTGCATTAAGAGGAGCATTGCCAGCAGATCCAGAGATGTCATTATTCCCTTTATTCGGCTTTGGTGAGGCCACATCTAGAGTATTGTGTCCAGTTCTGGGCTCCCACTACAAAAGCATGTGGATGCATTGGAGAGGGTCCAGTGGAGGGCAACCAAAATGATTAGGGGCTGGAGCATATGACTTATGAGGAGAGGCTGAGGAGTTGGGTCTGTTTAGTCTGCAGAAGCGAAGAGTGAGGGGGGATTTGATAGCAGCCTTCAACTTCCTGAAGGGAGGTTCCAAAGAGGATGGAGAAAGGCTGTTCTCAGTAGTGACAGATGGCAGAACAAGGAGCAATGGTCTCAAGTTGTGGTGGGAGAGGTCCAGGTCCAGGTTGGATATTAGGAAAAACTATTTCACTAGGAGGGTGGTGAAGCACTGGAATGGGTTACCTAGGGTGGTAGTGGAGTCTCCATCCCTAGAGGTGTTTAAGTCTCGGCTTGACCAAGCCCTGGCTGGGTTGATTTAGTTGGGATTGGTCCTGCCTAGAGCAGGGGGCTGGACTTGATGACCTTCTGAGGTCTCTTCCAGTTCTATGATTCTATGATACCAAATTCGAAATAAGCGCTCCTCTATTTCGAATTTATTTCGAAATAGTGGCTTGGCTGTGTAGACGCTAGGAAAGTTATTTCAAAATAAGGGCTGTTGTTTTGAAATAACTTTGCTGTGTAGACATACCCTGAGAGAATAATACAAACAAGGGTCTACATAAAGCTACAGCTGCCTATTGTATTTATAGACCTGAATCTTCTTCAGTCAGCAGTCTGTTTTCTTAGCCTCTGTGATTGGCACTGGGCTGCATGCCAGCATGTTATCCCCAGCCTCAAGGACAATCTGATGTACGCATGAGCATGCATGGCCTGTAATGCAATCGGGGGCTAACAATTTTAGCCTGTTGAATTGTACCATCAGTGCTCTGTCTTTTGAACTGGAAGGATTGTCTCCAATGCTTTCCTGCTGAAATGCACCTGATTAGATGGAGGAATTCTGTGAGCTGGTCTCTCCAAACAGCAAAACTTTATACAAATAATAATTCTTGGACTGGGCTTTACCCCTTGAAAACTGTATGAATGAAGCAATGGTTCTCAACCAGAAATCTGGGGCTCGCTAGGGACCGCAAGCTGGTTTCAGGGAGTCTGCTAAAATAAACCAGAAAGCAGGACCAGCATTTGACTCCCTGCGGTCCAGGGCAGAAAGCCAAATCCTGAGCCCCATTGTTTGAAACAGAAGCCCAAGTCTCTCCTTCCCAGGATGAAGCTGAAGCCTGAGCAACTTAGCTTCCCAGGGTCCTGGGCAATTGTTCTGCTTGCTACTCTCTAACGCCAGCCCTGGTTTTCAATCTACTAACAGACACTTGTTGTGGCATGAGTGGGCTGAGGAGTTTTTACAGCATGTTTGGGGAGGGGACCTCACAATGACAAAGGTTGAGAACCCCTGAATTATGAGGTAGATCAAACTTCTGTCCTGAAAGTCTTAAACTCATAGTCTTTAAGGTTGGAAGGGACCATCGTGATGATCTAATCTCACCTCTTGCATATTGCAGGCCACAGAATCTCACCCACCCAGTCCTGCAAGTGACCCCATCCTCTTTTCTTGTAACCTTTGAGACAAAGGCAACAAAGCTCACTTGGAGGCATAGCCCTTCCCTGCATGCACCCAAAACGCTGCCCTTTAAATTCCCACCTACCAGAAGTGGGGGAGTCATGAAGACAGACAACAGAAGCTATTTCTGCCAGTGTTGTGGACCTGATTCCTCCTGGAAGTGGTGGATTCTAGGACAGGAAGGGTAAAGTCCCCTGTCCTCATCTGAAAAAAAGAGAAATGGAAAACATTACCTCTAGTATGGCATACACCAACTAAACCTGTATTAAGCTGCCTTCCTTCCTGTAAATGTTGAATAAAATTCACATTGTTTTAAAGAAGCAAATGCAAAACCTCTTGGTCCCGGAGGAAGGAAAAGAAACAAAAAGGCATGTTGAGTAGAAGAAAGACCGAGATAAATTTAAGTAAATGACCAGTCACAGAATGAGAAGAACAGAATCCATGTCCAGCCCATTTCCAATAACCTTTATGTAATTTTCCTAGTGCTTAGAGATAATGGAGACTGGCATTTAACAAATACTGAACTTAGATGGCAACAGACAGGAGAAGGCCTGACTGGGGTGATGCGTTGGCCAGACAATTTTGGCTAAGAAAAAAAAAGTGTTGCCTTTTGTAAAGCCTGCATTCCCATTATTAGAAAGAGGGCTGCCCTGGTCCATGCCTGCTCACACAGCTATTCTGCCCTACACAAAACCCTTACCTGCATAGAGGCAATAACTGACATGATCTCCATGTCCACCTTGTGAAAGTCATCCCAATCTGATTCAAGAAAGCCTGCTGCTGGATTATGAAGTTGGTCTGGTGCATAACCAATAAACTGTCCAGTGACACAGTCTTTTCCTAAAAGAAGACATAGAATCAACATATTGTGGCTGCTGAAAAATCGTCTTTTCTTACAAGGTCATCACTACTCCTCTAAGCCCCATGGACATCAGATCTACAGGAATCCTTGCATTTTCCCTCCAACTTTTAATAAAATCCACCAAAGCCATTTTAAAGGAGAAATTGTAAAGTATCTTCGACCAGGGTACAATAGCAGAGGCAGGCAAGCCTCCTCCCTCCAACTCACTGCCAAACAGCTGTAGTTAGGAGCTAAATTCCCTGTAAGCTACGTGCCTGTGCAGCTGTTTTCTGAGCTTCACTCAGAAGTTCAAAGCACCTGTGCAGGCAGGGAGCTCAGCTGACTGGTGGGGGGAAGGGAGGGATCGTCTCACTAAAAGCAGCTAAACAGAGCTGCTTCATGCTTGAAACTGAGCAGCTCCCAGTGCAGGTAAAGAAGGAAGATAAGGAGAGAAGAAGTGGCTGGGGGGAAGGAGGAGGAGGGAGGGAGTAATTGACTGAGGGGGAGTCAGAGGGGAGTAGAGTTTGGAGAGTCCCTTCTGTACGAGGAGAGACAACCTCAGCACTTTCAAGCCTCTTGGGAAGAGTGAGATAAGAGGTTGACTACTTAGGGTAGGTGGGGGAGAAAGAAGGGGTGGGGGGTGCTGGCATCTGTGCAGTGAGGTGTAGGCAGGGGTACGTTTGGGGTGTCTGACTTGCTGCAGTTCTCTCTGTCTGGGTTGAAGGGGGTGGGGGGAAAGCAGGCTGCATGAGGGGGTGTCAGGAGTACATTTGCATGATTGCATTTCAAACAGTTTACATAGGTGTTAATGGCTTATGGTAAGAAAGAGAGATTCTCTTACGTTTTTTTGGAGTGTTGCAAATATCTAAAACACTGATCTTAATGATTGTTTTAAAATCCTGTTACTAATTAATACATGGTATATTGTATTGCATTAAGGCCAAATCTTTGCTATGTGGCAGAGTTCTCACTCTTATGAGTCAAAAGTAGTAAGTACTAGGTGTGATGCTAGTTGTTTTGTAGGATGAAACCTTATTTGCAAGCTCTTTGAAACATGCATCTATCTACAAACCCTGAAGCCATGTGTTAATCTGTTCTGGGGATTCTACACTTTGAGTTTTGTTAGTCTCTAAGGTGCTGCAGGACCACGTGTTGGTTTTTTTATTTTATAATTTTTTTTTCAGTTACAGACTAACATGGCTACACCTCTGAGTCTGAGTTGGTGACATACATAAGGTAAAATTTTCAAACCAGGAGAACTTTTATCTGTTTTTACAGCATGAATTCTAAACATTCCCCAGAGAAACTGTATAAGCCTCAGTGTCAGTAAATATTGTATTAGTCATAGTCTCCTTGCAAATACTATTTCTAGTTGACTCCTAGATTTGTTTAGCATCTTAAAAGCTGAGCTATGTGTGGATAATATGCATTTTGGTGTGTTTACTAGCTTGAGTTGCTAGAAAGGATAATGATACATGTTTTCCCAGGGTAGTGTTAATTTTCTTTTTTTTTATTTGATTTCAAATTAAATATTGTAAGCATTTTGCTCCTTGTTTTAATATATATTTATTAAGCAGTCCATATGTGTGGAAGAAAAATAAACACATACATATACATATATATAGGTTGCACACACACACACACACACACACGACCGCAATATTGGTGTTGCACATAGGAAAATTCAACCCGCCCAAGGATAGAAAACGTTAGAGGAAACACTGGGTAGGAGAGAGGTAGCACCTCATCCGTCTGTACGTTGGGTGTATAGATTGTGTAAGCCAGCTGGGACACGCATATTTGATTCACATGCTTATCTGATAAATGTCCCTAGTGCAATAAAGGTGACATTTCAATACTACTAATTAGGAAAAACCAGTATTCAATGAGCATAATGAGTAATTGATAGGGCCTGCTGGTGATACAGAATGTGTTGCCTCCTTACAATGCATGCAATCTGTGTTTACATGCTCAAAGTGGCAATCTAGCGCATGTCTGTATATATATGTTCCTATATACATATGCCCACACACACAAACTCCTCAGTGTTCACCCAAGCATGAGCTGAAGATACTCACTGGCTAACATATGGCCAACTCTGAATTGTGAAAACCTCATTAATGACAGTGAGATGAGCCTTAGTCCTATCCGGAATGCTCATGGGTCTGTGAAGCTTTAATCTGGGCACTGATGGAGTCTGAAGGGAAATGGAAACAAAACTATCAGCAGCAGCTAAACAGTCTCCTTCTCCAGCTCAACACATGCATTATGCTCTAACAGCCAGTACCAATGCCATGCTTTTTGCCCTCTAGAAATAATGCATATTGGTAAATGAAATGATTACATGCACCAAAGGAACAGGGTCAGGACCAGGGATTGGTCAACCTGAGTCCTGAATTGAATGTCCAGTCAAAACACCTGCAGTCCTCTTCCATGTCTACATGTCACTAATGTTGTGCCTCTCCCCACAGTTCCATGCCTCCCCTCTCCTTTTCAGGGTACTAGCAAGAACAGGAAAAGAACAGAGGAGACTGTTGATACTTACAGGGCAAAAATGGGCCGGTATTATTCAATGAAGCCTCATGGAGAACATGTGCATCCTGTGACCTAATAGGATCCTTCTGAAATAAGCCAGACCTGGAGCCATCTACATGACACAAGAGAAATTGAAATTCAATATAAATTAGAGCTGAAAAATACATTTTTTTTTTTACCTCTCCCATGTGCCATTATTGTCCATCTTACTATGCCCTCAATTCCCACCTGTCAGTTAAATGCCTATCACTCCTCCCTCCTTCCATCAGTCACCTAATAAATCCCTAGTGCAGGGGAGGGAACGGGGGCCAGATGTGATGCTCCAGCCCGCCCACTGTGGGGCATGAGCACATAAAACCTACTAGCCTGCCCCCCTCAGGCTCTGGTGTGCAAGGGGTATGTGGGGAGTGTCTTTTTGCTTCTCAGTTGGGGGCCACATCAGTGAGGGTTTGTTTTTTGTTTTGGGGGGGTTCTTTGCTTCTCACTTTTGTGTGGCCCCCAACTGATTTTTTCTGTGGGTCAATGGCCCTTCACTCAAAAAAATGGTTCCCCACCTCTGCCCTAGTGTTTGAAAGGATAAAATGTTACACCTCACTGCTATGGGTGAGGCAGAAGGAACTAATTAAAAAGGAGAGGGATGAATCCCTTGCTTTATACTGCATATGGAAATACAACATCCGGAGAAGATTGATCCCTCTCCTTTTTAATCATGTGCCCTAATGAACGTAGAATTCCACAGAAGCTGACTTCAACTGCAATATTTTTCATTACTGAGTCACTAGCTGATTATCACCAATTAGCAGCTTTAAAATGGGCTTCCCAACTTTTCTCCTCACTAGTTTTCTGCTTTTAGAATGCCTGAGTCTAGAGGTGTGAGACAAATATTTTTTCTATTAGTGTTTGTACTGTTCCCTTCCTTCTTCCAGTAAAATCTGTATTATTTTGTCAGCAGAACTTCCAAACTGACTTGGAAAATGGGTTCCAGCATGTTCCTATGTTCTCACAGCGCCTTAATGGGTGAGAGAGGCACACCAGTGAGCTCCATGGTGACCTAATCCCTATTTGACCTTCAACTACCTTACCAAGTGCTTTGTTACATCCAGTATTGGTCTTGGTCTTGATCATTACAGGAGAAAAGAAATTCCTTCTGGTCCGGGATGGAGCATTACATTACCCACAGAGAACAAATTATAAGCAATGTTCTCCTTACAAGTTATTATAAGGATCTTTGGAGGGGAAGTCAGGCCCTTTTCCTTAGAGCAGACCGTGAAACACGTATATAAATCCATTCTCCTTATATGAGAAGTGTTCCTCACCCCAGCCTGTCCTATAGTTCCAATTAAATATAGAGAGGAATGCTGTGTTCATACTAGAGATGTGATTGCTGCATATTATATTCATAGCTTCCTTTTTTCTCTCTAGAAAGGGGGCTCAAAGGTTGCAGGCCTGAGTATTTCCAGAATCTCTTACACTTAGGCTACGTCTACACTGGCAGCTTCTTGCACAAGAACTCTTTTGCAAAAGAGTTCTTGTGCAAAAACTCTTCCACAAGAGAGCGTCTACACTGCCATGTGCTTTTGTGCAAGAGATGTGCTTTTGCGCAAGAGCATCCATTGCAGTGTAGACACTCTCTTCCGCAAGAAAGCTCTGATGGCCATTTTAACCATAGGGGCTTCTTGCGCAAGAAATTCATGTTGCCTGTCTACACTGCCTTCTTCTGGAAGAGCTCTTGCGCAAGAGGGCTTATTCCTCATGGGGAGAGGAATAACTCTTCTGGAAGAAGCCCTGTTTTACAATGCTATACTGTAAATTTACTTCTGGAAGAACGCTCGTGCAGTGTAGACAGCCAGCAAGTTTTTGCGGAAGAAAGGCTGTTCTTCTGCAAGAAGCTGCCAGTGTAGATGTAGCCTTAGACTTTACTGGGCTCTGCTGAGGACACCAACCCCTGGCTGAGAAGAGCTTTTTAAAAAAACCAAACAAAACAGGCTGTCCCCTACATTTTCAGAAAGATGGGAGCCTTGTTCTATAGCTGCATACCCCAATTACTGTACCCTCAGGAAAGAATATGCTGATCTGAGAATTCCCTGCTGAATGAGGACTAATATGCCTTTGTAACTGATAAAGATGCTTTCTTTGGAAGGAAAAAATAGGTGAGGGGCCAAAATGAATCAGCAAAATTTGCTGCGGATACATGGACTGGCCCTAGATGGAGCCTCCACCCTAAATGAAATGGAAACAAAATATTAGTTGCAGCTGCACAATTTTCCTTTGCTGTTATGTGTATGAACACTTTCTTTCCCCCATAACTTCACCTACAAAGACATCAGCATCAATCCTCCTCTCATTGGCTGCGTCTAGACTGGCATGATTTTGCGCAAATACTTTTAATGGAAAAGTTTTTCCGTTAAAAGTATTTGCGCAAAAGCGCGTCTAGATTGGTCCCGAGTTACCGTTATAACGATGCGCTTTTGCGCAAAAGCGCGTCTACATTGCTGGCACGCTTTTGCGCAAAAGCAGAAGCCTGGAACCATTTTGCAGAGGGCAAAAGGGCACCAGCCCTTTCCGGGGCAGGGCTGGAGCTCCTTTGAGACACGTACTTAAAGGGATCTCCTGGAGAGCGTTTCTCTCTCCTGCGTGCTATAGGACCTCTTGCAGGGACTGACAGCCGTAGCAGTTTTGGTGGTTGCCCTCTGCCTTTTGGACACCACTGCCTTTTGCCCTTTAGTGCCTTTGCCTGGTTTTTTTCCATCTGCCTTCTTTTTCTGCCATGGAGCCAGGGTGGCCATCTGCCTGCTCTGGCCCCTTCCATTTTGGAATGCCTGCAGCTGGTGCTCCAGGCTGGTACCCTCCTGTTCCAGGACCAGGAGGCACAGACCGCTTTGGACTCCCTCACCAGGGAGGCCATGGCATCCCTGTGGCATCCCCACCCCAGGGTGGAGAGGCCACTGTGGAGACTGGACACCAGTACGGACTGGTGGGACCAGCTGGTCTTGGGGCAATGGGACGACCAGCAATGGCTCCGGAACTTCTGCATGCGAAAGTGGACGTTCCTGGAGCTGTGTGCCTGGCTCGCCCCTGCGCTCCAGAGAGCCACCACCCGGCTGCGGGCACCCATCCCTGTCAAGAAGAGGGTCGCCATCGCACTATGGAAGCTGGCCACCCCAGACAGCTACCGATCGGTGGCACACCAGTTCGGGGTGGGCAGATCCACCGTTGGTGTCATCGTGATGGAGGTAAGTCCCAGGGGGAGTGGGGAGTGGGGTGGGGGGAGGGTGTTGCACTCCATGGGGCAGCCAAGACTCCAGGCTGGGTCACCCAGGGGTTTGGGCCATCCCTCCCTTGCACAGGCCTGCTGGTGGGGGGGCCCATGGGGTAAGGGGTCCCTGGTGTGTGTGTGAGTGTGAGCACAGAGGGCATCCCGGGGGGGGGACCCAAGGGAGCGCACAGTCACCCTGCCTTATGTGGTGTGTTCCCCTGTGTTTCTCTGCACCCTTCTGCAGGTCGTCCACGCCATCAATGATGTCCTGCTCCCAAGAGTCATCCGCCAGCGCGACATGGACGCTACCGTGGCCGGCTTCACTGCCCTCGGGTTCCCTAACTGTGGGGGAGCCCTGGATGCAACCCACATCCCCGTCCGGGCCCCGGAGCATCGAGCGGCCCATTTTATGAACAGAAAGGGGTACTGCTCGGTCGTACTCCAGGCCCTCGTGGACCACCGTGGCTGCTTCCTGGATGTGTATGCGGGCTGGTCCGGCAGGGCACACGACGCCTGCATACTGCACAACTACGGCCTGTTTCGCAGGCTGGAGGCGGGCACCTACTTCCCCCGGTGGGAGTTTACTGTGGGGATGTGCCTATGCCCATATGCATCATCGGGGACGCGGCCTACCCCCTGCTGCCCTGGCTAATGCGGCCCTATATGGGGCGGCTGGAACAGAACCGGGCCCGGTTCAACAACCACCTCAACCGGGCCCACAATCAACTGGAGTGCGCCTTCGGCCGCTTAAAAGCCCGCTTCTGGTGTTTGCTCACCCGTCTCGAGATGGGTGAGCGGAATGCCACGGAGGTAGTGGCCGCGTGCTGCGTGCTCCACAATGTTGTGGAGCGGAGTGGGGAGGCCTTCCTCCCGCATGGATGGCAGCTGAGGGCCAGGCTTATGAACAGCCCGCACAGCTGCCATCCGCCAGGCGCACCAGGATGGGGTGCGCATCCGAGAGGCCCTGACGGAAATGTTCGCCCAGGCCCCATAGTAGGGTCGCCTCGGTCTCCCTTTACAATTCCCTCCCATCCCCTCCCCTTCCCCCTCCCCTTCCCTTTCCTCCCCTTACCTCCCAATAAACATCAAACACAGTTTTGTTTTGAACAGAAAAACTTATATTTATTTATTTACAAGGGGGAGAGGGGGAGGAGACCCTGAACTGGGAGGGGGAGGAGCTACTCCTGGGAGGGGTGGCCCCTGCGACCGCTCCTGCGGGGGCGGACCTGGACATGGAGGGCAGGCCGCGTCGGGGCAGGCTGCACGGGGAGGTGGGCAGGAGGGGCAGGAGCAGGAGGGACAGGAGCAGGAGCAGGAGGGGCAGGGACAGGAGCAGGAGGGGCCATTGCAGGAGGGGCGAGGGGCACTGCTAGGGGAGGGATGGCGGGGGCACAGGGCAAGGCCATGCCATAGTGGACGGCATGGCCTATGTGGGCGGTGAGGGTGGCGATGGAATCCGCCATGAGGACGCACTGGGCCTGGAAGGCGCCCCAGGCCTCCTGACGCCACTGCAGGTCCGCCTCCACGCACCGAGTGATGGCTGCCTCGACGCGCTCGACGGCCTGCATGTGGCACCGAAGGAGCTGGTCCCGGTGGCGGAGCTGCTGCCTCGGTGGTTGGGCGGCTGGGGGTGCTGCTGCTGCCGCTGCTGCCGGACTGGAGGGTTCCCGGCTTGTGCTTGGTCCCGCTGCAGGGAACAGAAGAAAGGATGGGTCAGTCAGGCAGCCCAGCCACTGTCCCCACACCTCATGCCCTCCACCCCACCCCTGAGCCCAGATAACACCACAGTAGTGTGGCTTGGGCCCACTCGGTTACCCTCCCTCCCCCTGTGTTGTATGTTTGCATAGAGGACCGCCCCTGGAGTAGGGTCCTCCTCCATGTATCGTAACCACCAGTCTGTGTCCTGGCCCCGGGGAGGGTGGGAGGGCGCGTGTGTTGTGTTAACCTGTGGAACTCCCTGCCGGTGGAGGCTGTGAGACTTTGGGCTAATCAATGGTGTTTGACAGGGAGCGAGATGGATCCCCACACAGTGCCTGGGAGCACATCTGGCAGACGTGGTCTGGGCTCTCAGATCCCCATCATGTGGGATGTCTCCTGGACAGAACCAGGAGAGAGTGACTGGGGAGTGTACCATCCTTGCAGCAAAACTAGGCGGCCCTAGGGCCGGCCCAGCCTTCCCCCTCCCCTCCCACTAGCCCTCACACGTAGCCCAGGGACATGTGTGGCTGCAGTGGGGACTTCCCTCAGGGGCCAGCCAAGGCACCGGGAGCAGGCGAGGGGCTCAGTGGGGGCCATGCTCACGGGCTGTGCTGCTGCAGTTTCCCAGGAGCAGCTGGCTGTGCCTCACAGCCAGGCATGGGACAGTGTGCTGTTCTGTGTGCTGCACCCTTGCAGAGGTGCGGGCTCTGGCCTGAGCCCCTGGGGCCCTGGCTGGTTCCAGCAGGCATCCACCCTTCCCCCCGGTCCCGCCAGATGTGTGAGAGCAGCATGGTCCCAGGTGTGCCCTGCAGCTGCCTGCCGCGCCACATGCCGCTCTGTCACCAGGCTGCATGTGGTTGCACGTGCTGCTTACTGCCTAATGCTACACAGCGTGCAGCTCACGAGGCCTGAGTGATGTGCTCTCCCCTCCGGGCGCCTGGCTCCCCCGCCCTTGTGAGTGCAAAGTGCAACACTCACCGGTGAATCCTTCCCCAGCCTCCGAGGATGCGCGGGAGACATCAAGACTGCCGGAGGGGGCCTGTAGGGTGGCAGTGCTGGCCTCGTCCTCCGACGCACTGCTGGGGATGTCTCCTTCCCCCGTCTCAGTGGTCCTGGTGATGGGGGGGCGCATGCTGCTGTCCACCGGGATGTCCAGGGCTTGCGGGGCTGGCTGGCCCAGGATGGCGTGGAGCCACCGGTAGTGGGGGCAGGTGTCGGCTCCTGCCCCCTGGCCCTCGCTGGCCCGGACGTAGCCCAGGCGCAGTTCTATTACTTTTGCCCGGACTTGTTCCAGGGTCCGGGCTCGATGGCCCTGGTGGGCGAGCGCCTGGGCCATGCGGGCAAAGATCTTGGCATTGCGGCGACGGGACCGTGTGTCGTGGCGGGCCTCCTCCTCCTGCCACAGGTCGAGCAGTGCCTCCAGCTCCCCTGAGGACCAGGATGGGGCCCTTCTTTTTCTGGCCCTGGGGGCCTCCTGCGCTGGGGGTGCAGGTGGCTGATCCCCCCCTGGAGCTGCCATCGTGCTTGGGGGTGTCTGCTGGACGGCAGGGGCCACGTGGCAGACCTCTGGCCAGAGGTCCGAGGAAGGCTCCTGCCGCGTGAGCTCAGCAGCCTGCGTCTGCTTTAAGGGGGCTCGGGTTACCAGGAAGTCCAGGGAGCTGACTGTGGCTACGGAGTCTCCAAGCATCCATAGGGCTTTTTTCCGTTTAGCCTGCTTTTGCGCAAAACGTCTTAGCTGCCTGTCTAAAAACATTTGCGCAAGAGGGCTTTTTCCTGAGCGGGAGCATCAGAGTATTTGTGCAAGAAGCACTGATTTCACACAGTAGAGAGTCAGTGCTCTTGCGCAAATTCTCGTGGCCAGTGTAGACAGCTGGCAGGTTTTTGCACAAGCGCAAAATCTTGCCAGTCTAGACGCAGCCATCATGTAAATAATATATTTTATCAGCAGAAAACTGAAAAGCCAATCTGCCCAGAGTGGGGCACTGAAGGGAGTCAGCGGGCCTCCACATGCACTGAAAGGTACAGTATTGATAATTATTCCAGATCACTGTGTAAAAACCACACACTAGCTCTGAGAGTGCCTGAAACTAATATTGTACCAGTAGGTAAAGCAAAGGAGGCTGGGAGCAGTGTAGCTGCAAATGCTGTCTCTAACACTTAGCTGCAAACCTCATCTAAAATAAGGTCTTAATGAGACTCTGCAGCACCTTGAAAAAATAGACAAAGAAGAGATTACTCAGGGGAATCTAGGCATTCAATTACACAACAGTCAAGGGGTTAAAGAGGAGACATGATACACTATACATTTAACCAGAACTAGTTACTGGACTATTTCTGAAAGTTTTAAGTGGAGTACGTGGCCACCCTAGGTTCTTTGAGTTAACTGTGGTGTCTCAAACACTTGCCATTCTCCCCGGACATCACACACAAATAGTAAAAAACAACAAATGATCTGGTAGCACTTTATAGACTAACAAAACATGTAGATGGTATCAAGAGCTTAGTAAAATGTCTGCAATACAAAACTCTTTTCTTACCAGCAAGCCATCGCTGATTCCATGTAGTCCATGATCCTCATATCTTAAATGAATAGAAACAAGAGACATTCACAATCAGGCTATCTTCTATGCAGTTAAAGAGAGAGGACCTAACAATGGGAATAAACTGCCTAAAGAAGTAATTGAGGTTCCAACACTGGAGAGGTTCAGTACTAAGTTAGATCAATGTATTCGCCATCTTTTCATGCTGAAGATCATTTTTAAAGGAGATCATTTTCATGCACTTACCTCCTCACCACAGCTAGCATTGGTTCTCAAACAGTTACACTCTGCAAACAATCCTGATGGTCCATAGAGGCCAGAGAAGCACTAAGGTAGACAGATCTATGGTGGGATTAATAAAATGCAGAATGCAAAGGGTTGGAGTGGATGATCTACTAAATCCCATTAAATCTTAACCATCTAGGAGCCCGGTGCTGGAAGTTTAGGTTTCTCACCATTACCATGATCTTGTCTCATTATCACCAATTACAGCAGTTTAATTAACTTTATTTTTAGAATCAAAACTGCTCCATGGATGCGGTCTCAACATGTACACAGATACATAAAACTGTAATAAAGACGATGGTACAACCACCTTCATTTCCTTTGGTCAGTTTTCAATTCATTCTAAATTTCCTAACGACAATACTGTACATGAAAGATTCCTGTAGCAAGACTTTTGCTTGTTAGAGGCCTACATGAATGTGCCTATAAAGATTTCAATTAAAGTCCAAGATCTGCCAATGTACCATCACAAAAGGACTGTTGTAAACTGAATGTTCCTTAAAAAGAGGTTGCTAACTTTCAGTATTATAAATTGTCAAATTTTCTTAAAAATGCAATTTAAATAAGTTGATGATTCCAAAGTAAGCGAGGTGAAAAGAAAGTTACAGACGAAGTCACTTCCAATGCAGAGGTGGGCAATAATTTTTAAAAGGGGGCCACTTCATGAATTTCTGAAGTGGCCCCAGGCCACTGGGAAGGGGCGGAGCCAGGAGACTTCTCATGCTCCCTGCCCACAAACCCTGATTGGTCTGGGAGTAGGGGAGCGCATGAAGCCTTTGCCCCCCACTCCTGGTGCCTAGAGAGAATCACCAGCTGTTTTAAAACAGCTGGCGGTTCCCTCTGGGTGCTGCAGCGGGAGGAGACTTTGTGCTCCCTCCCCAGCCCAATTAGGGGACGGGGGGAGTGCACGAAGTGTCTCGCCCCCTGCTTCTGCCCTGCCAGGGGTGTGCAGCAGCTAGAGAGAACAGCCAGTGGTTCCCTCTGGTGTCACACACCCCTGGCAGCGGAGGAGACTTTGCATGCTCCCCCATCCACAGGTCACAACTGGCCTGGGAGCGGGGGAGTGGCAGGGAGGCTGCGGGCCAGATCCACCAGCTTGGCGGACTGGATCGGGCCCAAAGAGGCTGTCTTGTCCACCCTTGTTCTAATGTTAGCTAAAGGAAAATCTAACAGAGATAAATCAAAGAAAGAAAAGGGCAGAGAAATCCGAATTAAAAATCAGAAGGAACTTATTCTAACAGAAGCATCTGAATGCAAATCTGTTAAATTTGGAGCATTGTGTGCTGCACGCCCATACCCTGTTTCACCCCCTACAGCCTTACATCAAGGCAGACCCGAGCATTCCAAAAGAAATGAGGACACGAGAGGTGCATTAGGGACTGTGTGCACGCTTGGGGTAATCAAAGATCGGAGAGTCCCAGCTAAGCACCATTGTGCCAAAGGAGACCTCTGGGACTGGTGGTCCACCCCCTCAGCTGGTCCAGAAACCTGGAGGTGCATGTTCCTGCAAGGGCTGCACAGAGACTGTTGATGCTTATCACCATGGAGCTGCTGTCACAGAGGTTTCAGAGTTGTTCTAGAACATGGATGGTGATTAGCTACTGGAAGGAAGGGATAGCTGCAGCTGGTCTAGAAGACTTTCCTGATGAGGTGCAGCAATACCATGGAGGCTCTGGGAGAGGCACTTTCCTGCCCAGTATGCTTGGAGCTGTTCACCCCACCTGTGCTGGTCCTAACTTGTGCTCACAACTTCTGCAAGCAATGCCTGGAAAAGATCCTCCTCCGCCAGAACTGCAGTCATGTCAATGGACAGTTCTGCTGCCCTATGTGCAGGAAAGTAAGTAGAGATGATCATTTAATCTGCCCTGTAATCAGAGTTGTGAGTCAATGGTCTCCCCAAACTTTTCCCAACTGAAGGGGCACATTGACAACTTGCCATGAGCCCTAAGCTCCATTTATGTAAAAAGGAGCAGATGGTTGTGACTGCCCTGACATCAGTTAAAATTGGTGCGCCGTACAGTCTATGGGTCCCAGCATGCAATGCTCTGATCCAATCACAAGAACCTAGCAGGACAATTCTTCAAATCTTTCAGCAAATGTTGTTGAAATTGTTGGCAAACAATGTTTTAAAAGGAAAGACCGGGAACAAGGATATGAGAGAACACTCGCTGTAAAATATCAGTTTTAAACTAAATATTTCCATGGATTTTAATCAAACAGCATGTTTCCTTGACTTTGTTTTTTTCAAAATATACCAGACTTGTGTTCCTGTCACATGTAAATTAAAGCCTTCCCTTGCATTAATTTAGAATTTAACAATCATTAATGCTCCGGTGGTTTTATAGATGTTAGCAAGTTCATTGAAGCCACTTATGAGTCAGAATTTGCTACCATTATTCACATGAAGCAATACTTTATTTCCCCAGTGGTGCTATCTATGTGAGAAATGGCGACAAAATCTGGTGCTAGGATTTTACATAGTTCTAACTGGAGCAAAACTCCCTTTTACTTCAATGATGTTTTTGCAACTAAGAATGGAGGATTCTCTCCTGCAGCCCTTATTCATATGAATGCTCCCACTGATTTAAATGAGTAAGAGCTCCAGGATTGAAACCTCTGTCAAATCTTCAGGATTTAGCTCTGAATGAGGGATGTGAGTGTCTCTGCTTAAACACAAGGAGCTAAATTCTGTAGGTGAGAGCACTCATACCATTCCTTTTGGTTCTGAATGTGAGTTCTGCACACACTTACTCAATGAAGAATTTGTACCACTGATGCTCTTGAGACTAAGGCCAGGTCTATACTTACACAGACGTTCGAATTAAGATATGCAACACCAGCTACTTTAATTGCGTAGCTGGAATCAACATACCTTAATTCAAACTTTGGTGCCATCTCCATCCACAGTGGGAGGTCGACAGGAGCAAATGCAACAATGAGAAGTACTGGAGTCCACAGGGTGCCCTCAGCTTTGATTTATCGGGTCTTTACTAAACCCCTTAAATTGAACACTGAAAGATTGATCACCGCAGCATGAATCCTCCACTTAGTATAGACATAGCCTTAGATTGATAAGGTATACATTGAAAGGAAATTGCTGTCTAGATCACATAGCAGCAGTACTGTATTTTAGTACTAGATCAAATTAATATAAATCCCAACTGAAGAATGCTGATGCACGGTTTCTACATTACACAGCTATACCAGGGAAGCAAAGTGTCTCCTGCTTCTCTCCAATAGTATGTAACAGGTTTTCTCACCTTTAGGTCATATATTTGAGGGGCAGAGGAATAATTGGATTACCAAGAAATATTCTGGTTGAAAGTATATTGGAAAAATTTAAGGACGAACTTGAAAACATTCGTGCCCAGCAGCAAAACCAGCTATCTCAAATATGTGAAGAACACGGGGGAAAATATGAATTTGGTATATATTTACATATTTCTTATTTTTGCTTTATTTAGTTACTAGCACATTTAAGCATGGGTCCTTAAGGAGGGGCTCAGGGCTGGGGGTGGCGGGGGTGCAGGAGTCAGGGTTGGGGGTGAGGAGAGGCTCTGGGCAGGGGACTTTGTATGTGTGTAGTGAGGAGGATGGAGAGCTGAAGCCACCTCTCCCGAGATTCGTACCAAGGCTGCTTGCTCTTCTCCTTCCTCTCCCTGTCAGATGAGCTGTGCACTTTGCTCTTGATCCCTGTCCCCTGCATTCCCCAGCCAGAGTGAGGAATGCAGCAAACTGTGCACTTTCCCCTCACTCCCTTACAAAGGGAAACAGCCAGCAATGTCCCTGTACAAATGTGGGGCGGGAGCTTCAGCACCCCACACCGTCTCTACAGGGCGCCTGGGGGGTGGGAAGCTCAGGGCTGGGGCACTCCTGGATGTGAGGGGCACACCCCCAGCCAGCTCCTTTCACCTGTCTGGGGAGTCTCTCTCTTCTCTCTATGGTTTTATGAGAAGCAATCCCATTCCTGGCACATCCCATTGTTCTGTCGCAATCAAACCCTGACCTTGCTTTAAGGTATGGTAAGAGGAAGCTGCAGACCAAAGTTGGTGGCCCTAGCTCTTACCGTTTGGGAGTTCTTGAACAGATAGACACATAGACAAACTCTCTCAAATATGTAGTAGAAGAGGTGATTATTAACTAGTGCTTTACATTTTCCAAACACTGCACAAAGATTAAGTGATTCACTCATGAGGGCTAGATTTTTGTCATTACACGAGGTGTAACAGTTAACTCGAACTAAGGACTTAGTTCGAGTTAACGTTTGACTGCCGCGTGTAACGTGGGCAGTTAGTTCGGACTAAGGAGATTTAAAAATGGCGCCCGGACGGGAAGATGCAAATAAAGCCCGGGATATTTAAATCCCGGGCTTCATTTGCAAGTTCGAATGCCTACATTAGCCTCCCCAGTTTGAACTAGGGGGGCTAGTGTAGACATACCCTTAGAGATTAGAAACTGTGGAACTGGCTTTCATATGCAAATTCGACATTATCTCTCAGGGACTGAACAAAGACATGAACTGGATGGGCCATTACTTTCAACACCCAAATGACATCAAAAGCTAAGTATGGGACACTTAGGGTATGTCTACACAGCAGTGTTATTTCAGAATAACCAACATTATTCCGAAACACATAGTGCTCATCTATACTACAAGCCTTTCTTTCAAAATAATGTCATGCTGGAGGACTTCGTACTCCCATTCATGGTAACCCTCATTTCACGAGGAGTAAGGGAAGTCGAAGGAAAAGTGTTCTTCCTTCAACTTCCAGCTGTGTAGAACAGCGCCAAAAGCCAAATTAAGCTATTTTAACTTCAGCTACGCAATTGATGTAGCTGAAGTTGCATAGCTTAATTCATCTTTAGCCCTGCTGTGTAGAAGTGCCCTGACAGCCCACTCAGTTGGCCTCATTTAGCTCCAGAACTACTATTGACATGTTTTTTTCTCCCCCTCTCCCTTTTTCTGCTTTAAATTGGAATGGTTTTTTCCTTTTTCTCTACTCTTCTGAAGAAGTGGGTTTTGCCCACGAAAGCTCATGATACTATATAAATTTATATTTGTTAGTCTCTAAGGGAACATCTACACAGCAGTGCTAAGGTCGAATTAAGCCACATGACTTCAGCTACATCAATTGCGCAGCTTAAGTCAAAATAGATTAATTCAGCTTTTGGCGCTGTTCTACACAGCAGGAAGTCGAAGGAAGAACACTCTTCATTCGACTTCCCTTACTCATGAAATGAGGGTTACCATGAATCCGAGTAAGAAGTTCTCCAGCTCAACATTATTTCAAAATAAAGGCTTGCAGTGTAGACGTGCACTGTGTTATTTCAAAATAACGTCAGTTATTCCGAAATAACGCTGCTGTATAGATGTACCCTAAGGTGCTACAGGAATACTCTTTTTTCCCCCTGCAACAATATTAGAGCAAAGGGCATCAAAGCATTGCTAAATCATTTACCTCTAGAGACACACAAGACTTTCTCTAAGAACTGGGTGACCCACTAAAAGTTACTGCAGTCTGAGGATTAGTAACTGAATGAATCCCCAAGAAAGGAAAAATTCTTCAGAAGATGCACACTGTCCATTTAAATTTCAAAGAGTCTCATCTCCACTTTGAATCTTACCACTGGCTTCCTATTTCGCAGCATCTAGTTCAAGATTCTTGCCCTCACACTACAAGCCCTTTATAAATCTGCTTCTCCCTGCTTGTCTGTTCTTATCCCTTACCAAAGTCACTCCACCAGTGAAGCCACTCTCATCCGTACGTTCAGTCTCTTCTTACACAGACAATTCTGCACCTTCCTCTGGCAAGGAATACTCTTTGTGAACTAATCTGTTAATCACTGTTCTCTTCCCACCTGAAGACCTATTTCTGCTATGATGCATATAAGAAATCAACCAATTAATAAAGGCTTGATGGACAAATGAGAAGAGTTCTATAATTTTGTTTCCTGACAATGAATACAATCCCTAATTATAGGTGAGCACTACTGTGATATAAATATTAAATATTAATAAACATGGCACTTGCTAAATGTCTCGCGAACATAAAGTGCAGCGTAGTTTGTAGTAACATAGCTTGAGTAACAATTAACCTTCTTACAGCATCTGCTCTTAAGAACTCTTGAGAAGTAGAGAGAAAAACTATTGTGTGTCGCTCGGAGAAGTTTAGATTAGTACAGTCCCATTGGAGAACACCAATGGAAATGAAGGTTACTGTAGCATGAATTTCTCCCTTTTGAAGACAACTGTGTCAGCTTTACTCTGAACATTTATTTTTGTCAATTGCACCATTATTTATTTAGCAGACTGAGCCTCCTGTTCTGGGTCAGTGTGCTACATAGCTGACAACGTATAAGTGTACATGGCTGTATTAGAAAATGATTGTGTTCTTTTCTTAGATGTGTTTGACTGATGATGAACCAATTTGTGCAATCTGCAAGCTCTTTGGAAACCATGAGCATCACAGTGTTGCAAAAATGTCTGAAGCATACACAGCAAGAAAAATTACTTTTATTAAAGATATAGATTCGTTGCTTCAGAAATCTGAAAGCACAGTGCAGGTTAGGAAGGTACAGTATAAGTGACTCACTTTCAGTTTTATTAACAGAAGGTTAATAAATATGACTCAATGTTTGATACAAGTTTAAGCAGATAGCCCTTAGGAAAGGTTTAAGTTATATAAAATGATGTGGTTTAGTGGTGGGAGTGTGAGATAAGGTTATAATCCTGACTCTTGACTCCTTCTGTGATGTTGCCAGATCACATAACCTCTTTGCCTTTAGTTCAGCTATAGGTAAAATGGGGTTAATAAAGCTTGTCTCAGAGTGGGATTAATTAGTTAATGCTTATCAAACACTTTGATGAAAAGTTCTGAGTATTACCATAAAACTCAGACTCATGAACAGCTGCACACCTTGACTGATGCTATTTGCAAAGGGGGTACATGCAACTCTGTCTTCCAGAATTCCCTCAGTGGGGTAGCAGAGTGTCTTTACCTGGGGGTATGTCTACACTGCAGAGGGTTTTTTTAGAAAAAATGGCTGTTTTTCTGAAAAAACTCCAGTTACGTCCACACTGCAATTGCATTCTTTCGGAAAAAATCAAAAGACGAGAGGGGTTTTTCTGACATTGGTAAACCTTTTTCTACCAGGAAGAAGCCTTTTTCCGAAAGAGCTCTTTTGGAAAAAAGCGTGTGTGGATGGGGAAGAGGGAGTTCTTTCAAAAGAAGAGAAAAGAAGAAAAAGCACAGGTGCCCTGGTGGCTACTCTGTCCATAGTAATCACAGCTTAAATGTGAGATAGCGTCCATTGAGTGTGGACGCTATCTTTCAATAAAGCAGATCGCTTTTTTGATGTGCTTTTGCTGTGTAGACACTCTATTTTGGAAGAAGTTTTTCAGCTCAGTATCCTGACTTCAGCAATGGCCAAAATCTGATGCTTCAGAAAGGCAAAAGGTACCAGTACATATATATAATGTGGTACCGGGGGGTGGGGATTGGGCAGAGGGAAGAGAATCCTACCCGATCCCTGTGGCAATCTCATTGCACCCTGAAGCAAGGGATTTATTTGCAAGTCCGAGAGGATATGCAGTCTTGGTTAGTACATGTAGTAGAATGTGCTTTCATTTTCTGAGCCTAGTTATTTGCAGGATACACAGAGTCACTGGTTCCAGGATCCAGTGCCTAGAAATCTTCTTGTTTGCCTGACTAGTCTCTCCTTTGCCTGAACAAAGGTAACATGACATTCAACTAAAACCAGGCCTTTTACATTTACACTTGCTTGCTTGAAGGCAAGGTATTGGGTTCCTGGCCCTGAGAGCTCTAAACCATTAGGCTGTCTGCCCTCAAGTAGACTCAACCCACCCAGCTTCCTTCCAGGACCTCTTCCTAGGCTCCCAAGCCCTTCAGGTCTTTTATAAATCGTAAACTCCAAAGATTCCCCCCCCGGAGTCTCTCATCAGGTAGGTCCCTCTTACTAAACTGCAGGCTGCTCTTATTTTTCTAGAAAGACTGCACTTAGTCACGTGACCGTTTGTCATGTGACTTCACTCACAAGCTCACTTTTGCACCAGTGAAGCTGACCAGGAACCTTCTTGAAGGGCCATCTCGCCCTGTGATAGAATGACTAAAGTATCTTTAAACTGTTCATGGTCAACAGGAGAAGAGTAGGCATGTAGGTTGTATGTAGCTTGATAAACTTTGATGACAATTTTGCAAGAGTGAATAGTATGGGAGGTTTCAGGTGACTTCACATTGTCCCTTCCTATCTGGGGTCATGTGAGCTTGCTAACCCTATTCCTTCCCAGGCTGTCAATCTTCTGTGGATCCCTGACCTCCACTTGGCTGGGACATAGAGAGTCATACAAGGGTTGGATGACCTTGAAAACTGGAGTAATAGAAGTGGAATGAAATTAAATAGTACAGAGTGGAAGGTCATTCACTTCAGGATAAACTACAAGGCTGCTTCTAGACTGGCAAGTTTTTCCGCAAAAGCAGCCGCTTTTGCGGAAAAACTTGCCAGCTGTCTACACTGGCCGCTTGAATTTGCGCAAGAACACTGACGATCTAATGTAAGATTGTCAGTGTTCTTGGCGCAAATACTATGCTGCTCCCGTTAGGAAAAAGCCCTCTTGCGCAAATACATTTGCGCAAGAGGGCCAGTGTAGACAGCTAAAACTGTTTTATGCAAAAAGCCCGATGGCGAAAATGGCGATCGGGGCTTTGTTAAAAAAATCGTCTAGATTGGCACGGATGCTTTTCCGCAAAAAGTGCTTTTGCGCAAAAGCATCCTTGCCAATCTAGATGCTCTTTTCCGCAAATGCTTTTAATGGAAAAACTTTTCCGTTAAAAGCATTTGAGGAAAATCATGCCACTCTAGACGTAGCCCAAGAGTTTTTGCTAGAAGCTGGGGACTTACCAAGTGGAAGGGCAGAGGAAGAGAAAGACTGGATGTATTGTTTGACCACAGGATGATTATGAGCCACTGATGCAATGCAACAGTGAAAAAGTTGTTTTGCAAGTCCTAGCATGCATTAGGAAAGATATTTCCAATAGGACTAGGGAAGCATTCTCACCATTGTACAAGGCACTGGTGAGCACTCATTTGAAATACTA
The DNA here is from genome assembly GCA_019425775.1 of Rafetus swinhoei. NCBI lineage: Eukaryota > Metazoa > Chordata > Testudines > Trionychidae > Rafetus > Rafetus swinhoei. The sequence goes on along the minus strand of CM033435.1, from coordinate 14,460,084 downwards.
TCAGAGGGGCAGTCATATTAGTCTATAACTTTAAAAACAACAAGTAATCCTGTGGCACCTTCGAGACTAACAAAAATATATATGATAGCATGAGCTTTCATGGGCAAAACCCACTTCTTCAGATGAGCTCATGATACTATATATATTTTTGTTAGTCTGTAAGTCCTGGTCTACACTAAGACTTTATTTCAAAATAACCTCTCCCCGCAAGGTCAAATTTATAAGTGGAGCATCCACACTATTAAGTCCATTATTTTGAAATAACAAAATTCAAAATTTGTGTACTCCTGCTTCTTACAGTTATTTCAAAATAATGGTAATGTGGATGTTCTGGTGCTGATATTTTGAAATAATTATTCCTCAGAGTAATTTGAACTAATTACTCCCCAGTGCTTCCTGGGACTCTAAGTCCAACGTAGCATATACTCATTAATGGATCCTGCCTTGGACTAATTTTGAGGCTTCTCCGTAGCGTGGACACTCCAGTTTGAATGTGTTAAATTGAGAGTCATTAAGTCAAATTTAGTAATTTTGAAATACTTTCCCAGGGTAGACATGGCCTAAGGTGCCACAGGACTACTCATTGTTTTTTAACTACTATGCAATACTGGTCTTCAATGTTTAACAAAGATGAATTATGAATTTAAACTGTAATATGTGCAGAGAAAGGCTCCTAAGATCATCAGAAGAATGGAGAACCTCTCTATATGAGAAGAAATTATATATGGAACTTGACTTATTTAAGCTAACAAAATGAAAGCAGAGGGGAGATATGATATGACCAATCTCTATAAATACATCACAGGGATAAGCACCAGGGATGGAGATGATTTATTTAAATTAAGGCCAAGCACTAATGGATATAAACAAGTTTAGGCTTGAAATTTGACAAAGATTTCTAACCATCAGCAGAGTAAAGTTCTGGAACAGGCTTCCAAAAGGAGTACTGGGAGCAAAAAGCCCAGCTTGTTTCAGGACAGGGTATGTCTACACTGCAACACTATTTTGAAATAACTAGCACTATTCCGAAATAACTTAGTCCGCGTCTACACAGCAGGCAGTTATTTTGATATAGTGTCAAAATACTGTCAAGCTGGAGGACTTCTTACTCCGACTCCTGTAACCTCAATTTTACAAGGGATAAGGGAAGTCGGAGGAAGAGTGCTCTATTTCGAAATAAGTGCTGTGTAGATGTTCCCTATTTCGAAATAAGCTATTTCAAAATAAGATACACAATTGACATAGTTCCAATCTGCGTAGCTTATTTCGAGTTAAGCCGTGCAGTGTAGACACACCCTGAGATTGATAAGTATAATTGTGTATGCTGTTAGCAAATATCTCTTACCATCAGAGATGGGACTCTAGATCAGGAGGACTCTGAGTTACTATAAAAAATATATCTCTGGGGTCTGGCTGGTTGGTCTTGACCATATGTTCAGGGTATAATGGATTGCCATGGAGTCAGGAAGGAATTTCCCCCAAGTCAGATACTCTAGATTTTTTTCTTTTGTCTTCTTTTGCAGCATGGGGCACATATCACTTGCTGGTTTGAACTAGATGCTTTGAAATGTGCAGTCTTTAAATTAAGATCTGAGACTCCAGTAACTCTGCCAGGTTATGGGCCTACTGCGGAAATAGATGGGTGAGGTACTATGGCCTGCAATGTGCAGGAGGTCAGACTAGGTGATTATGATGGTCCCTTTTGGCCTTAAAGCCTGTGAATCATACATAATACAATCAGAAAACTACTTTTCTGCAAATTCTTCCTACCCATGAAAAGGATTAAGGAGCTACCTCACCTTAGCAGAGTTCTGAAAGCAAAGTGCTATCAAATGTAACTGCAATTATTTACACCTTTTGAGCATAAATGGGAGGCAATGTTGAAGCCACTTTAAAATTTAAGGCTTAAAATGTATATCTAGAGTCATAATTATTTTAGAAAGTTAAAATATTTTCTCATACTTTTAACTAGTTTGCATATTACGTGTTGACATTGCTAAGAAGCCTTGCATGAACTTTCATTTTAAACAGGAAACAGAAAAGTTGATCAGTGAACTCCTATCTAGCACTACAGACACCAAGATGATGATTGACACAGTTGGGCTCAGTTTACTGAAAGGGATAAGGTGCAGAATTGCAGAACTGAAGACAAAATTACACAAGGACTATTTGACAAAATTAGAAAAACTGCAGCTAGTAGAGAGTGAAACTGAAGCGCCCAGGCAGCTTTATCAGCAAATGAAAACTCTTTTGGAACAACATTCAAATTCAGTACAGTTTCTTCAGGAGGATAAAAAACTCAGGCGAAAGATGGAAAAACTTATACAAGGAAGGTCATTGTATCAGGATCCATCAAAATATAAAATTTCAGTGCGACGATATTTTGAAGAGTTGATCAGAGGAATCAACATCAAAGATTATATCTCTACTATGTCAGATGAAATGCTTGCAAGTACTAGTGACTTGTCGGAAGCATGCAGGCCAGAATGCCCTGCTTTTGCTTTTTCAGGCGAAAGTCCTGATCAGTCCTTCTGCAAAAGAGTATTAGGTTTATTTGAGAAATCAGGCAGCACGGAGAAAGATCTCTTCACAAAAGCATCCTGCCCTGACTGTGGCAGTGCATCAGGCACTACCAGTGATTCGACATTACTGAAAGATTAGTCAGAAATGTAAAATATTAAAAATCTGATATCTTTCACTTTACTTATTGGAATTTGCCAATCCTATATGCTGCCTATGTTTCCTACAAACCAAAATAAAATAGTTATAAACATAAACAGGTTGAATTGTATCTGACACATACTCTGTTTGCCTTATTGCTTCATTATTATTTCACAGAGTAACATTGTTTGGAAAGCAGTGGTAGAAAAGAAGGTGGAATAAGGCCTGGCCTACACTACGGCTATGTCTAGACTGACCCCTCTTGCGCAAGAGAAGATGCAAATGAGGCAAAGCGATGAATATCACCATGCATAGTTAACATACTTAATGAGCTGCCATTTTTGCGCAAGGGGCTTTTGCGCAAAAAGGAGCCATCTACACAGCTCCTTTTTGCGCAAACCCCCACTCTTGCACAAGAGCCATTGTGCTGCTTTTTTTCAGGAAGAACAGCTCTTGTGCAAGAGTGGGGGTTTGCAAAAGGAGCTGTGTAGATGGCTCCTTTTTGCGCAAAAGCCCCTTGTACAAAAATGGCAGCTTATTAAGTATGCAAATGAGGTGCGGCAATATTCACCACTTTGCCTCATTTGCATATTCTCTTGCTCAAGAGGGGGCAGTCTAGACGTAGCCTAGGAGTTTAGGCTGAATTTAGCTGCATAAGGTCGATTTTCTAAACAATGAGTCCACACTACCAACCCTGTTTCATCAACTTTAAGGGCCACTCAAATCAATTTTGGTACTTCTGCTTTTCACGAGGTGCAACACTAAATTTGACCTTGCATAGTCGACTTTACGGTAGTGTAAGCAGGGGCTGAACTGCTGCTTGCTATCAGCCAGCTAAAAGGAGGGGTGGGTGTGCCCGCTACAATTGTTTAGCTCTGCAAGGTAATTAACTGTTAACTGTTGATATGTAAATACAGCTCAGGAGAGAATACGAGGTGTGGCTGTGTAAATCCCATTCAGCCAGGGCTGATGGAGGGTCAGTGTTGAAATGGAATGTGGAGAATTGTAAATAATTTGGGACTGTTGTGGGGGTCACTAATCATGCTACCCCTAAATGTGGGAACTGTAAAACATACCACCAGTGCTTGCAGGAGAGACACCACCATCATGGTAAGAGGTCTCGGAGGAACAAGCCTCCCCCCTTCCAGAGTTGAGTGAACTGAGCTGGGGGGAAGGGTTAAAGGGCTTGAGTCAGCCTGCTTCACACCTGCCAGGTGTGAGCTGTAAGACTGGCCCAGCCTGCACCTTTCCCCCTTTGTTTTAAGGACAGACCTAAAGCAGACTCCCTGAGGAGTCTTTTCTTTTGCTAGTCCAGTGAAAGCTGGATTCCCTTGCCAGTCCAGCTGGTGGCTAAAGAGCTGAAATCACTGAGCGCTGGAATCACTGGTTTGGCTGAGAGCCAGACCTATTGCAGCCAGTGAAGTGGCGGCGACCAGCAGAGTGGCTGGTGGGAATCACTGGCTGGTGGCGTAACGTGGCCGGTAGGAGCGGTGGCAGGCGACCAGCGGTGACCAGCGGCGTGGTGTGGAGCGGCGGCAGGCAAGGAGCGGCAACTAGCGGCGGCGGCAGGCGAGGAGCAGCGGCAGGCACCCAGCAGAGCATCCAGTGGCGTGGGATGAGATAGCTGGTGGAGCGTGGCGGAGTGTCATATAACGTGCCCCCTATCTATCTCCGCACCCCCATTTCTACCCAGGTTGGAAGGTGAAACCCTGCGGGTGAACTTTGGGACTCTGGGTGGCACGGACCAGGACAGAGACTTTTGGGGTGTCGGACTCTTTGGACTTCAGGTGATTCTTGGCTGGGGGTGGGGGGTTAGCTCATGTTTGGGTTATGAACTCTGTTTGTGGTGTTTTCCCCAAGTTAATGCCGTATGACTTCTCTCTCTGTTTCATTAAATGTTTCTTTCCTACACTCAGACTCAGTACTTGCGAGTGGGGAAGCATTGCCTCTCAGAGGCGCCCAGGGGTGTGTGAATTTCCCAGATTACTGGGTGGGGACTCGAGCCGGTTCTGTGTGAGATGGACCCCAAGATATTGAACCCAGCCCTGGTTACTGCCAGGCTTATCCGGCAGAAGGGTTACAGTAGTATAGACTCAGCATTGTGAAAGTCGATGTTCTTGGCCTCCGGGAGACATCTCACAGTGCTCTACTCTGACTGCTGTGGTCAAGACTTGTGACTCTACAGCTATCCAAGTGAACAGGAAAAGCCCTGGGAAACTCTGAATTTCATTTCCTGTGTGGACAGCATGGTGAGCACACCTCAGAGCAGGCAGCACACCTGAGCAGCACACCTGACCATGAGTTCCATGAGTTCACGTTCCATGTTCCATGGACACAGAACAGCACCAGCATGGAGTGTGCAGGAGATCTTGGACCTCATTGGTGACCTGGGAGAAGAATCCATTCTTATGGAGCTCCAAACCACAGTAAACAAAATGCAGATATCTATGCAAAGATCACAAAGTCCATGGTGCAGGAAGGATACCTCAGGGACACTCAGCAGTGCTGTGTGAAAATAAAGCAGCTGAGGCAGTCTTGCCATAAGACAAAGAAAGCAAATGGATGATCTGCCACTTCTACGAGCAGCTGCATTTGATCCTACGGGGGGACTCAACTAGCTTCCCAAGCCAGATCATGGAATCCTCCAAAGACATTCAGGGCAGCAGGATGGAGGACAGCTTAGTGGAGGAGAAGAAGAATGGTCAGCAGGTTAACAGGGCAACTGATGGCACCAATAGCCAGTGCTTTGATGCACAATGGGATCCATGCAGGAGTCCATGTTCATGCTGCTGTGGCATCTGCATGGATAACCAGGGTCAAACAGGGTGCAAAAAGACTGTTTCCTTTTGATCTCAAGCAAGGTTGGGGGAGAGCGTAGATGAGTGCTGTATGGAATGCTTGATGACATGAACCCAGAACCACCCGCTACACAGTTTTGGTACCAGCATGCACTGGGAGCATAACCCAGAAGACAAAGCAGTGCAGGCACAGTGGGATAGCTACCCACAGTGCATCGCTCTCAAAGTTGACAGCATTCTCCCTACTGGGGACTCTGCTTTGAAGTACTTGAATTCTTGTGCACAGTAGGGACATAGACCTTTGACTTAATGAAACTGGGTGATAAGAAATCAATCTTAATAAATTCAACCTTATCTCATGGTGTAGACATGGCCTCAGTTATAAGAAGAGTAATTTAGAAAAATTAAACAGAAGAAACAGATTCTGTGCAGCAAACTCTAGTGTGTATTACATTTCTCACTGCAGCCGATAAGCACTGAGCACCCACAACTCAACCTGCAACCAATGGGAACTACAGATGTTCCGTATGATTGAACTGTAGCAGCACTTTGATTGGATGCAGAGGGAGCACATGGCTCTCTCAATGTTATACGCAAGCAGCACACCTCTCACCTTTACGTGCCCTGGCCTTAAGGCGGGGGGGGCAATAATTTTTGATCAAGAATCACTCCAAGACTTTGGAAAATGGTTAATGGCCACACACTTCTCTATGGAGGGCATGCAGGGTTTGGGATGGAAGTTGAGTGCAGAAGGGAGCTGAGGGTATGCGATTGGGGTGCAGGAGAGTGGGTGGAGTCTGAGAGGGAGTTTAGGTGAAGTAGGAGTTGTGACCTTGGGCAGGGGATTAGGGTGCTGGGTCCAGGAGGGAGTACGGGTTCAGGAGTGACTATTGACCTGGGGGAGGGGTGTAGCAGGGGGTGCAGGGTCTGGGAGGGAATTGTGATCTGGGGCAGTGTGCAGAGGATTTGGGTGGTGACCTAGGGCAGAGGGGTGTGATGACCTGGGGCAGGGAGTTAAGAAGTAGGAGCGACTGGGGTGCAAGAGTCAGGCTCTGGCCAGGAGTCATTTACCCTAAGTGGCTCCCACCCAGCAGTCCACCAGGGTCCCTGAGTCAGGTTCACTCCTGCAGCAGCCCCAGCCACATGGGTTCCCTCCATGTGCTGCTCAGAACTGCGTGTCCCTGGGGGGACAAGAGACTTTCTGTGAACTCCCCTGCACCCAGGCCAATCAGGTCCTGGGGCTGGGGGAGCGCACAAAGTCCCAGGCTCCCTGCCAGGGTCATGCAGTGCCTAGATGGACCCGCCAGCTGTTTTGAACACCTGGCGGCTCCCTCTATGTGCTGTGTGCCCCTGGTGGTGGGGCAGAAAGAGGAGGAGATTTTGCGTGCTCCCCTGCCCCCAGGCTAATCATCGCAGCTGGGGGGCAGGGGAGCATGCAAATTGGGGGTGGGGAGAGAGAGTTTGCACCCTCCCCTGCCCCCAGCTGCAATGATTGGCCTGGGGGCAGGGGAGCGCTCAAAATCTCCCCTCCCCACCCCAGCCGTGCTGCTAGGGGTGCACATTGTGTAGAGGGAACCACCAGCCAATTTGAACAGCTCACAGCTCCATCTATGCGCCGCACGCCTCTGGTGGCAGCAAGGAGTGGGAGGAGACGTCTTACTTTATCCTGCCCCCAGCCAATCGGGGCCTGGGGGTGGGGGGGAGTGTGTGGAGTCTCTCGCCCGTGCCATAGCAGACTGTGCATCAAATGGCTTGGTGGGCTGGATCTGAGCCATGGACCATATCGTGCCCACCCCTGCCTTCAGGGCATGTCACTTCTGTAATACTAGTAGGAAAAAAAGTACACGGACAAAACCCAACAGAATCTGGCAACCCTGTGTGTGGGCCGCACATCAAACCCCAATGGGCCACACGGTGCCCACCACAAGTCCACAACGTGTATTTCTTTCGGATGACCCTTTTCCTCTGCTGAGGCACACATGAGCCACAAGTATATTATTTTGAACATGTGTGCTTTTAAATGTTGTTTGCTGAGTACAATGTCCACTCCTGCCTTTTTTTCCTGTACATTATTTAATTAAGCAGAATACAGGAATTTTTGTTTCCAAGGTAATGCCTGCTTGTTGTGTGCTTGGGTTTTCTGTGAGCAAAACATTATTGAGCTTCTTGGATTGGATTTCTATTTGCTGATGCATTTTATACCCAGACATCTTTTATGGCTGTAAGTCTCAGAACGTCAGAGAGATAATTTGTAAGAACCCCTCTGCTTCTGACACTTTGGGACTTTATTATCTTTACCACAGATTTCAAGAGTTGTAGACAGTCATCCTGTGAATACCCGTTGATATTTATTAACAACAGCATAGAATTGTAACAAGTGAAGAATACGCTTAAACAACACTATTTGGTGTGTGCAGACACTGGAGGAATCAGAGCATTGATGGTAATATATAAAGGCTTCCCTTGTAGGGTGCTATTTCAAATCAGGCCCATAACGGGTAGTGGCCGAGGCCCCAATCCTGCAAGCTGATCTGTATGGTCAGATCGCTGTGTCCACAAGCAACCCGTGTATAGAGCAGCTTGCAGAATCTGGGTCCAAACGTTGTCACCCTCTTACAACTCTGTGTCAAATGAGTGGACGGCCATAAGGGTGAGAGTGGCGGAAGAGAGTGGAATGAACTATTTTGCATAACGTTGTCTCAAAGTTATTGTCACTTGGTTTCCCAACTGCTGCAGCAGATTATTTCAAGTTCAGACACACTATCACCTTTTTTCTTCAATCACTATCTTGTTGAGTGTCACCAATGATAACAGAGCCATTTTCCAAGTCACCAATTTACATCTTCTCCATATTACTTAGTTTGAGATGCTTTCCCTCCCTCCTCTCCTAGGCTGTGTCTAAACTATATCCCTTTTCTCGAGAAAGGGATGTAAATTAGACACTTCAAAATTGCAAATGAAGCAGGGATTTAAATTTCCTGTGCTTCATTTGCGTAATGCGGACGTGGGTTTTTTTCAAAAGGGGGCTTTTCAAAAGGAAAATGGCTGTTTAGACGGGGATTGATTGGAAAATAAAACCCTTTTTTGAAAGATCCTGTACTCCTGAAACAATGAGGAGAACAGCATCTTTGGAAAAAGAGTTTTATTTTCGATCAATCACTGTCTAAATAGCCATTTTTCTTTCGAAAAGCCCCTTTTTGAAAAAAAACGTGGCTGCCATTATGCAAATGAAGCACAGGAAATTTAAATCCCTGCTTCATTTGCAATTTCGAAGTGACTAATTTACATCCCTTTTTTGAGATGTAAGATACCTCTTTGATATTTTGACCAAATCTCTGAGTTTTGTATCACCTACAAGTCCTGTAGGTCATTGCTGTATAGCAGGTGTAGGGAACCTTTTTTGGATTGGGGGCTGCTGAAACACAGAAAAATCAGTTGGGGACTGCACCCAAGTGAGAAGCAAAAAAACCTCCCAAATCCATCTTTGACGTGTCCCCCGACTGAGAAGGAGAAAGACACGCCTCACATTCCCCTCACATGCCAGAGCCTTGGGGGATCCAGGCTATCAGAGTTTATGTGCTCCAGCACGGGCTCCCCAATGCTTGGGGGGAAGCTCCGGGCCTTGGAGGCTGGATCCAGGTAAGCCAGGGCCTGCATCCTGTCTCTGGGCCTTAGGTTCTCCACCCCTTCTGTATAGAATGAACAAGATTAGGACTAACATGGTAACACAATTCCTGTGGGCCTTTCATCGGTCACTTTTTTTCTTACACCAGGACTGGAATGCTGAATACTCTTTCTTCCTAATGGAAATCGTATTAAGTAGGTGATCAGAACATCAGAGCCACTTTCTCCTGCTCTCTGCCAGTGGTTATTAGGCCATTTTTAATAATAATTTAATCATAATTTCTAATCTTGCGCAATTTTTAATAGTACTGTGTAAGGAGACCATCAGATCCTCAGGAGCTATAAACTGATGTAACTCCACAGCAATTAATGACAATGTGCCAATTTATATCAGAGATGATCAGACCTAAGTTTTCTTCATCATCCCTGTAAATTCACTGACTCTCCATAACAATAGGTTTATATATCTGTTCTGATTCTCTCGGAACCCAGGCTAATTTTAGTGTAGTAAACCTTTTCCATATCTCCCTATTTAACAGAAGGAATTTTTTTTAGGTACCCACCCCATAAAGAAAGGGAGGTGGTCAAAAAGACCCTCACAACTGTTGGCAACCTCTCTGTGGACTGTGGCCTCCAGGTTGAGAATATTATGAAGTCTTTCCTAGTATGTAACACTTAAACTGTTTTCTTGGTCACTCCATCAATTCCCTTTTAAAAAGTTTGGTGTTATATAGTAAACTTCTCTTCAAATCAAAATTAAATTCAGCTGTCTGTCCCTTATTTAAAAACAAATAGAAAAGAACTTCAGCCAACCAGAAATTGATAAAAAATTATTCACTAAGGGGAAAAAGCAAACACTTCAGAAGCAGGGGAGCTTATGACTGAATGAAATGCAGATCAGTTCTGTTCCCTAAGACAAGAGAAATGAAACTTTCTAATTATGGCATAGTGAGCAATTGTCATGGAGAAATCCGTGTCCCTCAGTGAGAGTGGCAGCCTCAGTAGAATACAGTCACTGAATAAATATTTCCTACTTTGGAAATAACTGCTTCGTCTATGGAACACATTCATTTTTGAGGAATGCCATACATCCGCTTCATCATTCATCTAGCAGGAGGAGACCTTTTTCCATTGAAGCATTCTGCTCCACTGACATCAGCACGGCATATTACATATCCCACCATGCCCTCCAGAAATATCCACAATATGGCATTGGACTGTGACACATTAGCTGTCAGAAGAAATTTGGTTAGGAACCTCTCAAGGGAGATATGTCACTTGTAATTGAACTCTTGCTCACTGTGACTCATGCAGAATAATATAAAATGTAAGAACTATTTTCCTTCAATGAGTCAGTTCTTATTTCCAAGCCAGTAATAAGTGATTGTAGGCCAGGGGAAGGTACATGGCTCAAGGAGTGAAGATACTAGTTCTGAGGGATTGTGTGTCACCATTGGTAAGTCTCTATACTGGGTACTCACACTCCATCTTGTGACCAAAGGCAGAACTGCAGGGTCTGTCAGACAGCAGAGCCTTCATCCAGCCCATATAGAAGTTTCTGGCACTGCAGCAAAACCACAGCCTCTGTATGCAGGGCAAAACATATCAAATTACAACCAAGTGTAAAGACAAAAAATGGTAATTTGGCAACAGGCAGTCTGTTCGGGACACAACTTTGCTTGTTGCGAGAGAAACTGAATTTTAGCTTGGCTTGGCTTGGCTTTCAGCACTAGTAGAGAGGCATCAGAGCTCAACTTGTTCCATTTTCAAGATGGTGGCCTCATGCAGGGGAAGTATCATGTCTAAGAAACACCATGTATTCACCCCTAATTTAAGGCAAACTGAAAGGCTCACTCAGTAGGACAGACATTGGAATGCAAGCTATCTCATCCCTAAGCGGCATGATGGACAATCACCTGCAACTGCTCACCAAGACAGCCCTGAGAGATACTCAGCTTCATGGATGAATCATTTTTAACTGCTTCCCTCAGCTGGGAGGTAACCTTAAAGATTCCCCTAGGTATTGGCTATTAGCGAAGATGGAAACCCATGCTCCTGGTGGATCTAAATTTCTGACTGTCAGAACCTGGGAGTGGATGACTGGGGATGGATCACAAACTGCTCTCTTCATTCTCCCGAAGCATCTGGCACTGATCACTGTTGGAGGACAAAATACTGGACTAGATGGACCATTGGTTGGACCCCATGTAGCCATTCTTATGGTCTTCTTATTTCTTATATGTAACAAAGGGATGCCCCAGGTTCCCTGTTTGCAAGGGATCACCAGGCCAAATTTGAGTGGGTAGCATTGCAACCTGACACACAGGGTTGCAGCACCGTTCAGATTTGGTGCCCATCAACAACACTGCAGCGAGAAACTCACCTCAGCTGGGGCCAGATCCCAATGTTACTGCCTCTGGAATTATCGTACTGGGCCCTAGACAACCCATCAGACTGAGAGCCTTAGAGTAGGAGTGAAGTTGTGGAGACCAATCACACTGACATTGGAGCTGAAGCTCAGTGAGAGGCAGGAATGGGAACAGCCCTCCAGGTGCATACAGAGCAATGCCTTCCTATCCCCATGGGGTGGATAGAATCATAGAATACTAGAACTGGAAGGGACCTTGAGAGGTCATCGAGTCCAGTCCCCTGCCCTCACGGCAGGACTAAGCACTGTCTCAACCACCCCTGACAGATGTCTATCCAACCTGCTCTTAAATATCTCCAGTGATGGAGATTCCACAACCTCCCTAGGCAACTTATTCCAGTGTTTAACAATCCTGACAGTTAGGAAGTTTTTCCTAATGTCCAACCTATGTAGGAGTAGAATTTATATTTGTATTTCAGGTTTGATGTTTAGTAATGTAGTAATATATCATTAAATATGAATTTCTTTGTTTTAAGGTTTAATAAGTAAGAGGCAGGATCTTGTATTGTGTCTATGCTAATGAGATTAGAAGAATGTCGAGGGCCCGAACTGTTTTGATTACAAGATTTAGTAAGGTTTAATTTACAATGCTTTTTGCTTTTCCCCAATATAAAACACTGCTGTTTGCATACCTTTGAAGGTCTCTGTGAAAGGCTGTTTGTGTGAATGGGAGATGTATGTGCCAGGAAGAGATAAGGTGTGAAGGCCGTCGTGAAAGCCAGATGGTCAAGAGAGAAGGGGGAGAATGCGGGGTGAAGACAGACTCATCGGTGTCAGAAAATCATCAGTGCGCATCCATGATTAAGGAAAAGGCAGATTGACGTCTCTAAAGGCACCCCTAAAAGACAACTGATTAACAATCCAGGACAGGATGACCCTATCAGAGGTGTTTTGGAATATTAACATCAAAAGATAACAAACCGGTCACAGACTGACACAGCAGAATCCATAGACTTCAGCAGGGAAAGAGGATTATAAAAGCAGGGTGCTTTGCCATAGAACTTTGGGTTCGTCTTGCCACCAACTCCAGGAGCAACCGACAAAGTCCAGCTCTCCTCTGCGATCAATCTGGCTGGCCACTAGATTGATTCATACTCTGGACTGGTAACTATAACATTGACTGGCGGGACTGTGTGTGTGTGTGTGTGTGTGTGTGTGTGTGTGTGGGTGGGTGACTGAAAAGTATATGCTTCTGCTGTATTCTCAATAAATGCGGCGTGTTGCCTTATCCCCCTGAAAAAGATCCTGTGTGCTTCTTTTAAGCATAACACTCTGGTATCCCGGAAAAGCTCTGCAGTCTGGACATAGCCATAGAATGGAGTTGTTGTGGATCAAGGATGTGGCCCTAACTGGCGCTGGACACTACATGGATGTACATGCATAAGCGCACATATATTTTCTAGGCTGCTGGGATGTTAATTCCTCTCCAAATTATCCTTGACCCCTTGTTCCTCCTCCTCTTGCCATCATACAGAATGATGCAACACAGTATCATTGCACAGAAGTGAGACCTCTTCCTGATTTGAGCTACTTTAATGGGAGCGATGCACATCAGCCTACAGCTTATACTGTACTCTGCACAAACCAATTTAAAATGCAGTCACTCCAATTTCTCAATCTGGTTTTTGGATTAAAGGGTAGCTCTGCTGTTTGGGCCAACACACCCAGAAACAGATCCTGCCATTCTTTTTATGAACATGTTCTGAATGGCCATAGAGGTGCAGGAATTCAGCATAACACAATTTACAGAGCAGTAGACAATGCTACATAATGAAATTCTCTGTGTGTTATTCTCAGCACTGTGATGTTCTAAGGGACTGCTTCCCCAAGTGAGTGGGGTAACAGTGCAAGGTGAACTTCTCTGACAATGACAGTGCTCCTGACACCCAATTACCAGGCTTTTCATAAGGCAACTCAACATGATACACATGTCTTGAAAAAACTGGGAGAGATGCACAGGTGCAGGAGTAAGGTGTGGGGGTATTCTCTGGACCCTGGGCCTCGAGAGCCTACCATTACAGAGAGTCTCAGAGGGGTATCCGTGTTAGTCTGTAACTTAAACTTTTTTTTAAAAGTGGCCCTAAAGTACCTTAGGGTATGTCTACACTAGCTCATTAGTTCGAGCTAGGTAGGCAAATGAGGGCAACCGGAGTTACAAATGAAGCCCGATTTAAATATCCCGGCTTCATTTAGATAGCCTGGCACCGCCATTTTTAAATCCCTAGTTCGAACTCCGTGCCACACGCTGCACGGAGTAGTAGTTAGAATTAATTAATTAATTAATTAATTAGAATTAATTAATTCTACCTACTCCATGCGCGTAGCTGCGGCATGGAGTTCGGACTAAGGATTTAAAATGGCGGTGTTCGAACATGTGAAATGAAGCCCGGATATTTAAATCCCGGGCTTCATTTGCAACTCCGGTTGCCCTCATTTGCCTACCTAGCTCGAACTAACGAGCTAGTGTAGACATACCCTTAGAGACTAACAAAATATATAGAATCTTGAGCTTTCTGGGTACAGCCCACTTCTGAAGTGGGTTTGTGCCCACGAAAGCTCGTGATACTATATCTATATTTTTTGTTAGTCTCTAAGACAGTGGTCTCCAACTTTTTGAACCACAAGATCACTTTTTCAATTTTAAGTGCAGTGTAAGATCTACCTCAATACCTTGCCCCACTTCCTTCCCGCCCCTTCTTTGAGGTCCTGCCCCTGCTCCACCCTTTCTCCGAGGCCTCACCCTGCTCATTCCATCACCCTTCCTCCCCCATCCTCACTCACTTTCAACGGGCTGGGGTAGGAGGTTGGGGTGCAGGCTCTGGTCTTGGGCCAAGAGGTTTGGAGTGTGGGAAGGGCTCCAAGCTTAGCCCAGGGTGGGGGATTGGAGGCCAGAAGGGGTGTCAGGGTGCAAGCTCTGGGAAGGAGTTTGGGCGCAAGGGGTCTCATGTCTTGGGCAGGAGGTTGGGTGCAGGAGGGAATTCAGGACTGGGACACGGGTTCAGGAAGCAGGTTCCAGCTGGGCATTGTTTAACAGAGACAGTTTCCGGGTGGTGGAGCAGTGGAGTTAAGGCAGGCTTACTCCTGCCCTGGCCCTGCATCACTCCTCAAAGCAGCTGACATGTACAGCAATGGCTCCATGGCACCATGTGCTGACCCTCATCTACAGGCACTGAGCCCACAGCTTCTACTGGCCATGGTTCCCCAATACTGATCAATGAGAGCTGTAGGAGTGGTGTGCCTGCACACAAGGACACCATGTGAAGACCCCCTGCTCTTCCTTTCTCAGGGGCTGCAGACAAATGCCAGCCACTTCCAGGAGCAACAATTACCATAGGGATAATTACTCCAGACATGACAGGTTAGACATTTGAGAAGTCACTATTCACAGAATTAAATGTAAGCATAAGAGAAATGAAAATTATGAAATGCACAGACCAGTCAAAACCCAAAACTAACCCACTTTGCAAGCACTAAAAGAAGTAACAACAACCCACGTATGTGTTGGGTTGGGAAATGAGAGTGAAGGACAGTGTGAGTATCTGAGAATGACAGACACACACAGGCTGCGTCTAGACTGGCAAGTTTTTCCGCAAAAGCAGCCGCTTTTGTGGAAAAACTTGCCAGCTGTCTACACTGGTCGCTTGAATTGCAAGAACACTGACGATCTAATGTAAGATTGTCAGTGTTCTGCACAAATACTATGCTGCTCCTGTTCGAAAAGCCCTCTTGCGCAAATGTATTTGTGCAAGAGGGCCAGTGTAGACAGTTGTTTCGTTTTGCAAAAAAGCCCGATGGCGAAAATGCTTCTTTCAAAAAAAATCGTAGATTGGCACGGACGCTTCCGCAAAAAGTGCTTTTGCGCAGAAGCGTCCGTGCCAATCTAGACGTTCTTTTCCGCAAATGCTTTTAACGGAAAAACTTTTCTGTTAAAAGCATTTGCGGAAAATCATGCCAGTCTAGATGCAGCCACAGTGTATGAGAGTGACAGAGATTTGCATTGCCAAGCTCCCGCCATCCCCTTCTCTCTGTGTGGAGATCAGGTACAGACATCAGTGCCCACCTCTTCTCCCTCCAACACCCTGCACAGCAAGCAGGAGCCTCCTGGGGGGCAGCTCCAAGGCAGAGGGCAGGAGCAGCATGACAGTGGGTGAAGGGGCAAGTGAAATGCCAGTGCTTAATAGGTTCCTGGTCAAACCAGTCTGGAACACCTGTCAGAGGCTCCAAGATCTACCAGTAGATCCCAAGCTGGACCCCAGGCTGGCCCTGTCTTTAAGCATTTTCTCCGTCTGAGGAGTGTTTGTGAGAACCACAGCACCGTGGACAGCAGCAGCCCCTGACTCCTACTGCAGGGATTGTCCTCTGGACAGGGGTGCCAAGGGTGGCTGTGCTGCAGGCAGCAGGGTTGCTGGCTCAGGGCTTGTGTGACTGAGAGGAAGGTGAGTGAACCAAGAGGGACAACTCTTAGCCCAGAGTGAGTGTCGTGTGGAGAGGGAAGGAAGGGCAAGCCGGGGTCGGGTGCGGCTGCACTGTGCACCACGCTCAGGGCAGCAAATAACGGCTTTGTGCTCTCCATGATTCCCAGCCCATGTGTGAGCGTCCACATGGCTTTGTACACCTGTTTGCAATGGCTGGGTCACACAGCTGTGCTGGCATGGGCGGCGGGTATCACAGGCAGGGGAAGGCATGGCCTTCCCAAACCACAAGCCTGGACTGCACAGACTCCGCCCCCAGTACACCAAGTGTAGTTGTACTGGGGCGGAGTGTTGCTGCCCCCGAGCGCCCACCCTCCCCAGGCTCCGGCACCGGGAAGGCTGGAGCTGCGCGCCACCCCACTTCCCCGTGATGCTGGGGGAGTGGCTGGCTTGGCTCCTGTGGGGGTGGGGCTGAGCGTGGGCTGGGTGCTTGTGTCCCCCAGTCGACCCTTCACCCACCACCCATGCCTGCTGGCATGTTCTTTGTACACCACACAGGCCTTCTGCCTCAGCTCAGCCTGCATCCCACTGCTCAATGACAAGGCTGGGAAGGGACGAGGGCTCTTACCCTAGCAGGGGCGTGGGACCGGGGTTGTGAGTGCTTGCTGACCTGAGTCTGCCTGATTTGGGTGTGGCTGGAAGGAGGACTTGGCCCCAACCTGAATCAAAGCCTGGTCCTCTCCTGCAGTGTAGACACGCCCTAAGAGGCAGCTGCAGGTTCCCTGGCAGAGGGATGACATGGAGGTGGGTGGTCAGGCCTTTGGCCATATGAAAATTCAGCTGTAGGAAGGGCTGGCAGCGGCTGCTCTGATACCTACATCAGGTGCCACACTCTTTAATCTACAAGGTGTGAGAGGAGCAGCAGGTTGCCCTGAACTTTCTGGGTCAGACCCGATCCCACCCACATGCCAGTTACCTCCCAGGTGGTCTCACCACATGGAGAAGTCTTGCCACCAGCTGGGCTCTGTCAACAGTGAATCAGGGCTGGGAACAGTGGGACCATTTTGAGGTGGGGATTTACGCTGCTGGAGAGCATTACATCAGTGTTGCAGAGGGTTTTACAGAGGCAGCAGGTGACAAGGGGGATGGAACCTGCCGGGGGGCAGCTACATGGGCTGTTTCTCATGCATCCAGCAAAGTCTGTACCAGCTACAAAGCTGTGCAAACAGCTGCCTTCCTGCCAGCATGTCTCTGAGCTGGAGCTAAGTGGTTATTGGGCAGGGGCTAGGTGCTGCAGGTGGCCTTTGATGATCTGCTGAGCCCCTTTGCCTTTAAACTCAGACATAAATACACCCTAGCAGAGGGGCCAACAGATGCACCAGACCCCTGGGCAAGGTGTGGGGCAGGCCTGCTCTGAGCCCCCAAAAGGGTGGGAAAGGGGAAGCCAGCCCTGAGCTCTGCCCAGACCACAGCGCCCCACCACCTCAGTCCTAAGCTCTGCCCGGACCACAGTGCCCCCCACAACATCCCTCAGCAACCTCCCCAACTCCTAAGCTATGTTCAGACCACAATGATGTCCCCCAGCCTTAAGCTCTACCCAGACCATAGCAGCCCCGCACCAGCCCTCAACTCTGCCCAAACTACTGCACCCCACTGCACCAGCCCTCAGCTCTGCACAGTCCATGGTGCACCCCCGTCCACACACACATACACACACATACAAGCCCTCCGCACCGCAGACCATGGATAGGTCTGTGAGCCGAGTTTTTGCAGTAGGATAGGTAAACAAAAACCCGGCTCACTTGGCTCCTTTAGCTGGCGTGTACTACTTCCTGCCGGATCACTTACAGGCAGGCGGGGCCATGGCTGGTCTCTGCCAGGCGGTTTTGCTGCTGGCAGTGTTAGTGCATAGAGCTAGCTTTGCTGATGAAGACGTTTATAATGCCGCTCCCAGCATGTGTTGAGTCTGTGGTAGCCCCACCCGTGGGATGTGGAATGACTCAGCTACTCTACTTAACAAACCCTGAGAGGGGTTAGTTTTCTCCCGCTGTGTGGGAAGGCGGCATTACCCTGTCCCCCAGAGAGGGATGAATAGATGGGAGAGAGTCAGTTACTTGTCACACCTGGGATATGGGGCTTGCTACAGGCTAAGGGGGGTTGTCACGTCATTGGATTTTAAGGTGAACAGGCAGATCACTGCCGCATCCACTGGTGTGTGTTTGCCCCAAATTCTGTGCAAAGTGGGCCATGTGGGGTGTCAAATGAAAGCTTAGGCTCTGCTGGCTCTCTCTATGCTCCTCATGGACAATCTGTGTGTGAAGTTATCAATAAGGGCTTTGTATTCATATTGTACATGTTTTCTTCTGGGAGGGCGGTTTTTCGATACAGCATGGACAATGGCTCTTAAGTGTCTCCAATTAACACCCGAGGAGCACACAAGCGCCCCGGGCCTAAGAAGGACACACCTGGATACTTCCTGGCTACTTGCCTAGAAAGGAAAGAAACTGGTTTGTGAATCATGAGGAACCAGCACCCAAAGGAGGAACGGGTTTTCCCTCCGCATGGGAAGATTATAAGAGTATCCTGAGGTTGCCTCCATCTTGTCTTCACTCTTGCCCTCCACTCCAGAAGCACCTTTGCTAGGGACAGAGGGCCCGGAACGATTTGCTGACCCATCCTGACATAGGATGTGCTCCAGAGACTTGTAAGCCGGCAGTTTGTAACATCCCTGCTAAGAGCCTGCATCAAGAACTGGGTGATTGATGTGTGTGCTGTATTCTCTATAACAATCTCACTCTCAACCTTTTCTTTCTTTCATTATTAAACCTTTAGATGTTAGATGCTAAAGGACTGGCCCAGCGTGCTCTTGTGGGGAAGGCCTGAGGTAATAATTGACCTGGGACTATGGCTGGTCCTTCGGGACTGGGGGAACCTGTCAGGAGTTGGTGACATGGGTTTATAACCTCTCACCAGTGTAAGGAGAGGGGCTAGTTGTGGCACAGGGAATGCTGGGATGTCTGAGGGGATTTGCTTGTGAGGCTTCTTGCTGTCCAGAGTGAGGAACAGCAGTGCTCAGTGTGACTGGCTTGGTGCCTATAGGGAAGGACTCCAGACTTGGGCTGTAAGGAGCCCTAGTTCTGAGCACTTCACCCTGATTTGACCCTCTCAGTGGTGCTCAGACCCACCTGACATACGGTATAACAGGGGTGCCCCTGGATCACACGGTAGCAGCCACTCCCTGGCTGGGGGACAGTGTGGTGTCAAACTGAACGTGACATTTTTCTGACTGGTGACTCCAGAACAGTCTGTCCACGGAGAAATGGGGGGTTTCGAGACCAGGGCTCCGACATCTCATCTTTTACATCGAAGGGCAGCAGCCCTCACCATGGGGCTAAAGGCCAGGCAGTTTTCGCAACCCCTGACGTGCCGCCTTTCACCTGATTTCCTGGCCTTTGGTCACTGGCCAAAGCCATGTGTGAGAAATTCCCCTGCTCAGCTCAAGTCACTCGACATGGCACTTCTCACCGAATGAGCCTCTTTGTCCAGAACCTGCCACCCAGCCTCCCTAAGAGTCCCAAGGGCTGAAGTCACAAGGCGACCGAGGGCTGAGGACACTGAACAGCACCAGGCCTAATGTCCAGACAACTCACAAAACCTGGTATGCTGCCTGGCTCCCCGCCCAGTGACTGGGGAGCGACAGGCCCTAAGAGACTCTCAGGAGCTAGAGCTGGAGTAGATGCTGGGTTCAAGTCCCAGCCTCCAGTGGGCGGGAGAAGAATTGGAGCTGGGATCTGCCACCTCTCCGGTGATTGCTCGGACCATTGGGCTTTGAGACACCTGACAGGGCTCCCTCAGTCTCTCCCATTCATGCTGTCCCGCAGTGGGAAAACAATTAAAAACCCATTGGTGCTGGGACTCCCTCCTCCCCCCGCACTCTGTCAGCTCACCCGTAGGAGCCTGATCTGGCCCCACAGCCAAGTCAGGAGGCAAAACTCCTGCCCGGCCTGGTGTGGGTGTTGTCGGGTGCATGCTCAGAAACACCGGTGCCTAGTGAGCTTCTACTGCAAACAAGTCGCTGCCCAGTGAGGTTGGGGCCTGGCAGATTCTGGCCAGGGCTCCGGGAGTCCCAGGGGGTCCTGATTCTGGGAGGGCGGGGCCCAGACTGGCAGTTCAGAGGGGAATTTGTGGTTGGCAAAACTCCATTTCAGGGCCCTTTCCTTGGGTTGGTGGCAGATCTCTCCATCCCCCACTCTTTCATTCAGGGGCCTCCATGGTGCCTGCTCCAGTCCTCCCTCCGATCTCAAGTCCACCACCGGGGACAATCCCAGACTCCCCATCACCACAGGAAAGCCCTGCCCTTTGTCTACAAGTACATTTCTCTTCTGAGCCTTGTCCAAACCAAGGGCCGCCTGGAGTCCACAGTTTGCCACCCTCTCATATACACATCTCTAGGGCATTTACCTCCCACATTCCCCGCCACCTTTGGATGTCTAGCACCAAGGCAGTTTCTGAAAACATAGAGGATTTGCTGTTACTCTGCTCCAAACATCATTGGCGTTTATTTAAGAAAACTAAGTAAAGCAACAAACAAATTAAGTTAAAGCTAATCCAATTAGGTATTTACACCACTACTCTCATTTGCTGGGGCTTCCTTTCATCTAGAAGTTTGGGCATAAGCATCCCAAAGAGATCTGTCTGCTAGCGGCCACGTTGGCAGGGTGGGATTCAATAGTAGGGAAAGCGGACACCCGTGGAGGTCCTTCCCTTCCAGGAGAGTAGCTTTGTAAACTTAGTATTGGGTGTTTTGGGGCACGCGTCGTGGAACATCTGGGACATAACTTTGCTCTGAAGCTTGGAGAAGGTTTGCTTGAGACACATGAAGATCCACTTCAGAACTGGAACTTTGTTCCTTGATGGGGATTGTGTCCTGGGTCTGGAGGCCTGTGGAGGAGAACCCTCAGGGCTTCCAGGTGCTTTCAGCCCAGCTTGCGAAAGCCCGGTTGTGCTTGTAGCCATGGACACCATCGTTGATTGCTTGTTGGGAGCCTTTTTCCCCTTTCCATCATGCCTCTTGCTGTTTCCGATGGGAAGAAGCCACACCACCGGCATGCTGTGGTAGGACGATGTGCACAAGTCTCCCAGAGTCTCTCACTGGGGAACTCCATGGGATCTTCTGGGTGAGTCAGCACCTGCCAAGCCAGCACGTCTCTTTTCTCACACTTCTGGCAGACTCGGCCAGGGGGCTGGTTCCTGGAGACCTCGGAAGGCCCATTTCCACTGAGCCCATTTGGAGCCACCGTGTCCCGGAGACCAAGCAACTCACTGGAGACTTGAGTCTCCTGAAATTTGTGACTCTTTGTCACTCCTGGTTGCAGGCAGACCGAGTGCCCTGTGGAGACTTGGTCTGCCCAAGGGCTGGCGCTGCTCAGCATCCCCTTCAGGCGCTTGAGCTCCTGGTTGTGTGTGACTTGCCTGGCAACCAGGGAGTCAATGATGGAGCTTGTGACCTGCCCAGAGCCTGGTGCCTCAGGGGCAACCTGCAGATCTTGGCTGCTGGGAAGAGCTGCACAGTCTTCGCCTGCCCACTCCTCCAGTCTCAGGCCTTCTCCAGAGACAACCTTCCTCTCCAAGTGCAGCTCCACCTTCTCCTCGCTGCCGTTGGCACCATCCTCCCTCTGGTCAATGTGGAGTGTTGCTGCATGCGTCTGCTCTGTCCTTTCATGCCCCGGAGGGGGCATTGTCAGATCTGCCCCTACCAGGAGGTCATAGGGCTGGGGGCTTGCCCGGCTGCCTTCCGTGCCATCGCTCCCGCCCGTCTCCATGGCAGCATCTTGCCCTGGCGTTGGGGAGCATTCGGAGCCAGGGAAGCCGGCGCTTTGCTTCTCCGTCAACCATGCTTGGCGATGGTCTGGGCTTTCCTCCCCTTTCGGATCCCCAGAATACTTCGGGGACTGAGACCATCCCAGTTGCTGCCTTGTGTCTGTGGGCAGGGCATGTGCATCCTGCATCCAGCTGTCAGCGGGGCCCCTGGGAGGCCCGTGTCTAGATTGAGCCTTCCTGGAACGTGCCGGGAATGGCAAGAGATACGGCACCATGCTGCCGCTGTGTGTAGGAGAGAGCTGGTCTCTCTGTCCCGGGGCGGGCGACGTGAACTCCCTCAGTGAATCCTGGACTCTCCGGGGCAGCCCCCATCTTTGCTGCACCTGCATCTTGAGAATGTGGAACTCCAGCCACTTCTTAACGTTGCTCCCCAGGAAGCACAGCTCCCCGAGGCTGGGAACCACCTCGACCCGGGGCTTCAAGGTGCAGGGCTTGGGCACCGGGGCCTGGCAAGCTCCCAGGGCCTTACCTTGGGGCATCTGGCCACCCCCACTCCTGCTGCAGCTTCTTCTGCTGCATGTGCCAGCCCAAGGTCTCCCATGCCTCATCCACCAGGAAATCGATCTCCGTCTCACCAAGCTCTGCACCAGCTCCCGGGCTGGGATGGGGGGAGGCAGCTTTGCAGGGGGCTCTGGGTCCTGGAAGGGCAGCTCCCATTGGCTTATGGGGTGGCTGACCGGTTGGGATGGATCCTGCCCCCTTGCTGGGAATGCTGTCATTCTGTCCTTCCACAGCTCTCCACAGCTCTGGGGTGACCCGGCAGGGCTGGTCTCTTTCAGAAAAGGCGATTTTCCGTGTGACTCGCTCATCAGCTGAGGAAATGTCTTTGTTTGGATCTCCAAGCATTTCTGAGCCACGTGGCCCTGCAACTTGGCCGCCACTGTGGGCACATGCACGGCGGGGTTGGCATCAGGGGCTGGAACAACCATGGGGGCCTTTGGGAGCCGGGATTCCGCAGGGTAGATGTATGCCTCCTGGCTCCCTTGGGCATGCCTGGGTCCAGAGTCAACTCTCGAGGGCATGGGGAGCTGTGCTGGAAATCCACAGGTGGGCTGATCTGAGAGTAAGTCCCACAGCTGCTCGGTGTCCCTCTCACCCAACACTGGATGCCCCGGGGTGGGGCTTTGTGCCACTGGAGGCAGAAAAGCGGTGGGGTTTCTGGAGGGCTGTTAAGTCCTGCTCTTCCTGGATTCTCTTTGTGTGCACAGGACAGTCCAGCTCCTCCCACTTAGCACTGCCCAGGAGAGGAACCCTGCTCATGTCAAACAACACCATGGAGTTTCCCTCCAGCGGGGACTGAGAAGGAGTGCTGGGGAACACTTGGGCCAGCGACTCTGTTGAAAGGGTGGGTGCTCCCAGTTAGCTCTGCAGGTGCTTCTGGCAGATGTTGAAGTCTAAGCCATGGGCTGATGTCTGGTCCAGACAGGTGGGCTGCTCTGGCGGGTCTCGTCTGCTCAGGACAGGAGGTCTGGAGAGAGGCTGGGCGTGGGTGGGACGCCTGGGGCCTTCCCTGCCCACGACAGACACGGTCTCCCTCGCATGGCAGAGATTCTGACCAGCTCGGGGAGGTTTCTCGCAGGGTAAAGTAGCTGGGACTGCAGTGGAAAGAGGAGCTGGATTCCGAGGAGGAAGAGGAAAATGGGCTCCCAGCAAACGTCATCACGCTCGTCCTGTGGGAGAGAGCAGACAGGGAGAGAGGGGATGTGGCTTGCTGGGCAAAGGTGGCTCGGATACATCCCCAGTGTAGTGCAATGGATATGCATGGCACGCCACACTCTGCCACAAGGTAGTCAGCTGGACCAGTGTTTCACAACCTTTTTTTTATAAAGTACCCCTTTTTCAAAAAAAAAAAAAAGTACCCCCAGTTCCTACAGATTTTAGACACACCATTTTTTTTCTACCATTGCAACACATTTGTCCAAACAACTTAATCGTACCTGGGCGGACGATGAAATTTTTGGGTGTAAAACATACAAAAATAATAAAACGCTGTAAAACTTAAAACAAAAATTCAGTTTTCTCCAAATTTCAGTTGTATTGACGTACTCCCCAGACTTCTCTCGAGGACCCCTGACAGTACTCTCGGGGATCCCCTGGTTGAGAAAGACTGAGCTGGACAGCCAAGCACTGAGAGGGAGAATGGCACACACAGGATCTTTGACCTCTTCTCCGCATGCACACGTACAGCACCTAGCACACGGGGCCTGAGTATGGCTGGGGACCTCGTGCTATTCCAATGGAAGGATTAGGTAACAAAAATTCTGTATGTGAGAGAGAGAAACAGACAGACCCATCGCACCCTCACCCACGGGAAATGGTTCCTCCTCTAGTGCCTGATGCAGTCGATGATGACTTACTACCGCTACCAGTTAATGGAGTTTCTCCTTTTGCTGCAGGGGTGGAGGTCAGTGCTATGGGACTGAAAGTCCTGGTTTGAACCCAGTTGATGACCCATAGCTGGGGCATGACATGGGATGCGCTGCTCTTTTTAGTCAAGGGTTCACTCGCGAGGTCAGTGTCCCCTCCCGCTGTCGCACACCATCATATCCTCTCTCTCTCTCGGGGCTGCAGCTCCTCTCTTATTCAATGGCCTCTTCTTGACTCAGCTCCCTGGCGAGGCCACTCAGCTTTTCCAGAGTGCAGCCCTTCGATTCCTTGTCACGCCCACGATGCCCCAGGCAGGTTTCCCACTCACTGCCCTGCCGGACCATGCTACGACCTCAGTGGCTGGTAGGGAAAGCCAGGCCCACTCTCTCTACCCCATGTTCCAGGCCCGGGACCCTCCACCCAGCAGTTCTGGGCTGTCCTGGCCTAGCCGTCACCGCTCCATCCCTGGACTGCTTCCTACCACGCCTGGTTCCGTCCGTGCGTCGGGTGTGCCAGCTCTGTACGTTCCTCCCTCTGCCCAGGCAGGGACCATCCTCTCCAGCAGCAGCCCCTCTTTGCCGCCAGCTTCCTGGCTTTATCAGCCCAGCCTACCCCCGCCCAGCTGAGCCTGTTTGCAATCCCTTCCCTGCTCCTGTCCCTCCCCCCCCAGGGGCACCTTGTAGGGTTCATAGGCCACGGAACCACCTTAGTCCCTTCCCTTGTGGGGTGGGGTGGACACAGAGCCTGCTCCTGCTGGCAGGTCGCAGGTAGCCCCTCCCCTGCATTTCCTGTAGCCGTGTGCACAAAGTTTCCCTCTCTTGCCCTATGTCCCCCTCCATGAGCAACAGTTTCCCTTTCTCCTCCACTGCCTCCCTCAGCTGCTTCCACCGTGATTCCAGGTCTGGCACAGATTTTGCAAAGCCTGCGCTGAAGCTGCTTCATCGAATCCCCCACCCCTACCCCCCCAGCGCCCTTGCTCTCAGGGTTCAAATTCTCCGTCTCATGGTTAAACTCACTGTCAATTCCTGCCTCCTTCAGATTTGTCTTCGTGGTCTCTCTGATCCCTGCAGCTTGCCTACCCTTTGGCTTTCCCCACAGCACCTCCATGCTCACTATAGGCCTCTCTTTCTTGTCTGTCTTTCTTTTCTCTTGGGGGTGGCAAGTCTCTTTATGGGCCCTTCTCCTCACACTGAAAGCAGGGCCTCCTACGACCCAGTTTATTTTTGTGTGGGATTTCCTGGGCCCTCCCTTCGGTCCTGGCCTCTGGGTTAAGCTCTTTGCTTCCACCTTACACGGGGACAATCCCTCCTCAGGTGCCCCGGTTTCTATAGATGGGACACTTCTGGGTTAGGCACCTGGGTTCTTAGCTCCAGAACACCTTTCCCATTCCTGGCCTGTCCACCCTCTTCTATCTCCTGCCCTTAGGGTCCTGTAGAAATGTGCTCAGCTACCCTCACTGCATCTCCCTGGGTTTGGGATTTCCATAGCTCCAGGAATGCCCTGGAGTTTTCAAGTATTTAAAGATTAAGCTTTAACTACAGATTATGTCACGTGATGAAACCTCCAGGAATCCGTCCAACCAAAACCGGCAGGGCTTCCCATAGTCTGGCTGAATTTCAGGAATCTGACCCCAACAGGCATGGATCTGGCCCTGATGCTTCACAAATCTCCTCTGTGGGAGTGGCAACTCTGGCATCCACCCTGGGAGGGGATAACTTCCCTCTGCAACATGCTCCTTTGCCAGCACTTCCACCTTCACTTCCCTTCGGCTCTCTTAACAAATATGGCACCTTTGGGCAGAGTTCAGCTGCCTTGCAGTCTTCCTGTAGCTCCCTTGGGGGCACTGATCCTGCACAGTCCCCCTCTCATCCAGGGTGACTTACAGGTACATTCTCTCTCACAGTCCTCTCACAGACAGGGAAACTGAGTCCTACGGGCCTTCATTTGGTACACAGTCGTTCGGACAATCCTCTTGCCACAGAGGACCTGCCTTTCCCACCACAAGGCCCTGAGTTCTACCACTCACTGCTTCTCTGGTGCAGATCAGTCCCTGGATTGGCTCTCAAGGCTGGCACCCGTCCTGCAGCAGCCCCTCTCTGTCACCACCTTCCTGGCTTTATCGGGCTAGCCTCCTCCTGCCCAGCTGAGCCTGTTTGCAATCTCTTCCCTGCTGCCTGGCTCTTCCTCCAGAGGCAGCCTGTGGAGTTGCTAGGCCTGCCCGGCACCCTCACCTTTCCAGTCCCGTGTGGGGGGACACACCCTTGCAGGCTGTCACGCGATCGCTGTGTCTTTCGTGGGGAGCAGGAGACGGCTCCAGACAGCCACCTGTTGGGGGACACTGCTGTACAGACAGGTTTGATGCCACTCCCAGCCCTCGCTTGTTCTCTTTGCTTTGAATTTCAGATGCTCCCCTAATGTCCCTGTCATGGGTTCCTCATCTGGGAATCTAAAGCCTCTTAGGGGGCTTTTCCCTGATATTTTAGGATCCTGGAGCATCTGGTTTTCCTTCTCCCCTCCTCTCTGCATTCACTCCCCTCCCCCCACCAGCCTGCAGCACCCCCCGAGTCTGGTGCCCCCGCGTGCATTGCCTTACGGTATCAGATCTTCATCCAGGTGTCTGACAATGTACTGTATCCTCTCCTCCACGAGCCGGAGGCAGTGATCCAGGGTGAGCTTCTCCAGCGGCACGTGGCAGCTGGGAACAGAGAGAGCAGAGAGCTGAGCGCAGGGTCGGCCTTCAGGCCCTCGCATACCCAGATGGGCGGCTTTGAAACTCTCCCTGTCCCCTTCTCCATGGAGGTAGAGTCATGCCTGACTGGTGCTGGCGAGGGGTGAGCTGGATTGGTAGGTGAGCATGGGCTAGTGCCAGCAAAGTGAGCATGTACCCTCCTGGCAGCATGTCTCATGTCCCGGCTATCGCAGTGTGTCAGCATAAAGGATAATGGCCTACTACCGCTCCCAAATAATGGAACATCTTCTTCAATGCTAATGGTTGCTTTGTGCTGCAGGGATGAGGGTCCAGGTCTCAAATGCTGCTGGGAAGAAGGCATTACACAAAGCTGCTATGTCCCTTTCACCCTGAACAGTCTACGGCCTCACCCTACTCACTGTACCAAAAAGGCCTCTCCTCCTAACATTCCTGGTGTGCATGGGGCTGCTCCCACAAAGCATTTTCTCCCCCATTGGAAGGGGAAGATGGGCTGGGCCAGGCCAATGCACACAATCTACCCCCATCCCATCACCTGCATGATGCTAGAGGAAGGGATGAACCACTGCATGGTGCATAGGGGAGGATTTGAGATGGCAGCTTCCGGGAATGAATTGCATGAGTCCAGAGGAGAATAACTGCTCGCCTGGTACATCGGTCAGGACAGGGGAGTGACCTAAGTGGGGGTGAAATGCAGAAGGCCATTCTACAAGAGGGGACAGGCTTTTTGGATGGGGGCATTGCTTACCATGTCCCTAGGAATTCACAAGCCCCCTCCAACTCTTCCTCACAGCATCTGGAAGCTGCCAGAAGTGAGACATAAAGGAGACATTGAGCTGCCTGGAGAACTGGCCCATGACCACAGCCCAGCCAGTGCCCCTGCATGACTCCCGGCCAAGAGGGACTAGACCCTCTCTGTTTTGCATGGGGCCCGAGTCGGCCACAATAGCTGCAGGGGCAGGGCAGCTTACCTTTCAGCTCCTTTCTGTCTCTGTGGCTCGTCTTCCTTGGAGGAGCCGGCCACACACAGAGAGAAAGCAGTGGGTTACAAGAGAGCTCGGAAAGGCTGTGTGGGCAGTGAGCCCTGCATTAGGTGAGAGCCATGGGTAGCCCCTGGAAAGTGGTCCCTTGTTGGAAGTACTGCACCATGAGACATCATGACAGGTCTACAGCCAACCTAGGGCAGACACCACAACCCACATGGGCTGTCACGGATACAATCCAGGGCTTGGAGAAACAGGCACTGCTAGTGCCAGGAGCCTGTGGAGTTCATAGGCATTGAAGGAGGGAGCCTGAAATGTTCTTTCTCCTGCAGAGAACCCTTTAGGTCAGCAGTGCTGGTTGCAGTGATGACCGGGATGGGGTTCCTCTAGCAGGAAGGGGAGGCATGTGACCCAGGAGCTGCAGAGAGGCTGCTGCTTCACCTCAGCATGAGCACAATGTGCCTTAATTGGCACATGACCGGGATGGATTTTGATAAATTGCAGAGGGCTCCAAGAAGAGCCTTACAAATGATTAAAGTGTTAGAAAACCTGCCTTCCAGTGAGACACTCTAGGAGCTCAGTCAGTGTAGCTTAAAGAGGGTTAGGGGTGGTTGATTAAAAGTCTATAAATGTCTTCCAGGAGAAGGGAGAATTACAAATGGGCTTTTCAGCCTAGCAGAGCACGGTGTAACACGGTCCAATGGCTGGAATTTGAAGCTAAATAAATGCAGATTAGAAACAAGGGGTAGATTTTTAACAATCATAATAATTAACAATGGGAATAATTTACCAAGGGTCACTGGGGATTCTCCATTGCGGACCATTTTTAAAAGCAAGATTGGGAATTTTGATAAACAATCTTCTCTGGGAATTATTTTGGGGAAGTTTTTTAGCCTTTGCTATATGGGAATCAGCCAGGAAGTTCACAGTGGGCCTTTCTCTCCAAGAACTCTTGGAAAACCGACACCTTCTGAATGTCAGGGTTTGTTCCAGCAAAGCAGAGATCTTTATCAGCCAAATGTGTAATCTCAGCCAGAAATGAAATCCGGTTTATCTGACGGGGCCCCTTTTCCATTAACCCATTTAACTGCCTGGAAATATATTCCTGTCCTTGAATTCTTTATTGGAAGAATCCCATCCCAGCAGGCCTACCAAAAGCTGGGTCAACCTCTTGTCCTTGTCAAAATATTGACATAACTTTAGTGCTTTTTCAGTCTCCTGGAATTTCCTCCAAAACCCTAGATTTATGAAAAATTAACACCACTGGGCCATGGAACTCCTGAGCAAGTTCTATCAGGACTCTTAGGTGCAGATGATCCAGGACTGCTGGATTCAAAACACCTCTGGTTGGTTTCTGCATCCAGCTGGCAGTGATTCAGCCTTTGTACCTCTCCAGGATTCCCGCTTACCTCCGATCTGGCGAGCCTCATCGCTGCATAGAAGGCGAGAAACAGCAGCGTGAGCAGCAGGTAGGATGCATAATTCAGATATAGAAGGAGGGAACTCATGCCCCCCATCAATGACACTGTCACAGACACAGTCAAAGCAACAGGAAGGAGCCAGGCTCCATCTGAAGCTCTGGCATCAGGCAGGCACTGATGTCACCTCTCGAGGTCAGAATGGGGCTGCTCCCTGTCATCTCCCTCCAGCCTGTGAACTGTCAATGCTGTAGTTAGCTCAGGAGAGGGGCTGGGGTAACACCCCAAGGGAACTGAGCTGCTGAACTCACAATATGGCAGGAGAGAGGGTGTCAGACTCCCAGGGGAATGGGTCTTTATGGCCTTTGAGCTCCTAGGAAAGGGAATTTTCCCCTACATAGGGGAACTCGTAAAACCCGTGTGACTGAGGCAGAATCTCCCGGCCTGAGGTGAGACGCAGCCCTGACATGATTCACCTAGAGCTATGAGTGCATGAAAATGTGCCTGGTGTTGCCAGCCCACTCAGTCCTAAACCAGGAGCTGGACCCCCACAAAATCATGCCATTGGCTTCAAAATGAGGAGAAAAAAATACACGTCAGCTCCAGGAACTCTTCATTTGCCTGCTGGTGTCTGAGCCTGGAAGGGGCACTCAATTCATGCTTTTCAGCTTCTCTTTGCAACGAACAGGACCTGAAATTGGGTATAAAATAAAATAAAATAAAAAGGAGAGGATCACTGGACTCCGAAAAGCACCCTATGTCACGAGATAATAAAAATCCTCATTTCTTATCTAACACGTTCAATCAGAATTTTTAACACATTTTTACAAAGGAGTTTGATAGCATTAATGAGGGGAAACTGAGGCACAGAGTGCGGAAGTGACTTGCTCAAGGCCGAACATCAGGACTGTACCAGAGCCAGGCCTAGCACCTAAGAGCACTAAGCATGGACCTCAGGGGACTATAAACTGGCCACAGTGTATGCCAAATAAGAGTTCATTGTCACTACATTTGTGTGAGATGTGTGGGTTATTTTGGGCTCTTCCAATGGCAGTGTTGAAGTTACACGCTTTGACCTGTGACCTGAGGGGCTGCTGGCCCGGGGGTATCACTATGAAAATAAGTTTCTCACAGGCGGGTGTATCTGAGTTTTTATTAGGCCTCAGCATGACTTAACTGGCCCATGTCCACATGTCGCTATGGGAAAGATGACAAGCCACTGAAGGCCATGCAGTGTGCTGACATTCCGGGATGTTCAGAAAACCTTTGACAAGGCCCTTCACCAAAGGCTCTTAAGCCAAGTGAGCTGTCATGAGATAACAGGGAAGGTTCTCTCCAGAATCATAGAATCATAGAGCTGGAAGAAACCTCAGGAGGTCATCAAGTCCAGCCCCCTGCCCCAGGCAGGACCAATCCCAACTAAATCAACCCAGCCAGGGCTTTGTCAAGCCGAGACTTAAAAACCTCTAAGGATGAAGATTCCACCACCTTCCTAGGTAACCCATTCCAGTGCTTCACCACTCTCCCAGTGTAATCGTTTTTCCTAATCTCCAGCCTAGACCTCTCCCACTGTAACTTGAGACCATTGCTCCTTGTTCTGCCATCCGTCACTACTGAGAACAGCCTCTCTCCATCCTCTTTGGAATCTTCCTTCAGGAAGTTGAAGGCTGCTATCAAATCCCCCCTCACTCTTCTCTTCTGCAGACTAAACAAACCCAAATTCCTCAGTCTCTCCTCATAGGTCATGCGCTCCAGCCCCCTTATAATTTTGGTTGCCCTCCGCTGGACCCTCTCC
The DNA here is from genome assembly GCA_019425775.1 of Rafetus swinhoei. Lineage (NCBI taxonomy): Eukaryota > Metazoa > Chordata > Testudines > Trionychidae > Rafetus > Rafetus swinhoei. The sequence continues at coordinate 14,429,011 of CM033435.1, read as the reverse complement.
AATGCATATCCTTTCTATAGTGGGGGGCCCAGAACTGGACACAATACTCCAGATGTGGCCTCACCAGAGCTGAATAAAGGAGAATAATCACTTCTCTGGATCTGCTGGCAATACTCCTCCTAATGCACCCTAATATGCCATTAGCCCTCTTGGTTACAAGGGCACACTGTGGACTCATATCCAGCTTCTCATTCACTGTAATCTCCAGGTCCTTTTCTGCAGAACTGCTACTTAGCCAGTTGGTCCCCAGCCCGTAACAATGCTTAGGATTCTTCCGTCCCAAGTGCAGGACTCTACACTTGTCCTTGTTGAACCTCATCAGATTTCTTTTGGTCCAATCCTCTAATCTGTCCAGGTCACTCTGGACCCTATCCCTGCCCTCCAGTGTATCTATCTTTCCCCCTAGCTTAGTGTCATCCGCAAACTTGCTGAGGGTGCAATCCATCCCCTCGTCCAGGTCATTAGTAACAATGTTGAACAAAACTGGTCCTAGAACAGATCCTTGGGGCACTCCGCTAGAAACCGACCGTTGATCCCTACCTGTTGGACCCGACAGTCTAGCCAGCTTTCTATCCATCTTACAGTCCATTTATCCTGGATTGGTCACTGGTTAAAAGACAGGCAAGAACAGTAGGAATAAATGGACAATTTTCAGAGTGGAGAGATGTAACAAGTGGACTCCCTCAGGGGTCAGTGCTGGGACCAACCCTGTTCAACCTGTTTAGAAATGGTCTGCAGAAAGGGGTAAGCAGAGAGGTGGCAAAATTGTAGATGATATAAATCTACTCAAGGTAGTTCAGTCCAAAGTAGACTGCAAAGAGCTACAAAGGAACCTCACAGAACTGGGAGGCTGGGACACAAAATAACAGATGAAATTCAGTGTTGATCAAAGGAAAGTAGAGCACACTGGAAAACAAAATCTCCACTGTACATCTCAGATTCTGGGGTCTAAGTTAGCTGTTACCACTTGAGAGAGAGATCTTGGGGTGTGTCTAGACTACAGGGTTTTGTCGACAAAAGTGGGCTTTTGTCGACAGAACTATGCCTGCATCTACACTACTGCCGCGTTCTGTTGACATAATGTCGACAGAACTCGGCAGTTTTGTCGACGGCAGTAAACCTCCTTCTACGAGGAATAACACCTTTTGTCGACAGAGTTCTGTCGACAGAAGGTGTTATTGCATCTATACTGTCCTTTGCGTCTACACTCTCATGTTGACAAAGCAGCTTGCTTTGTCGACAGAACTGGGTGTAGTCTAGACGCTCTTTGTCGACAGAAGCTTTGTCGACAGTATCTGTTGACAAAGCCTCTGTTGACAAAAGCCTGTAGTCTAGACGTACCCTTGGAGTCACTGTGGATAGTTCTTTGAAAACATCCACTCAATGTGCAGGAACAGTTAGAAAACTGAATAGCATGTTGGGAATCATTAAGAAAGGGATAGAGAATAAGACTGAAAAAGAAAAATCATCTAGCCTATATAAATCCATGGTATGCCCACATCTTGAATACTGCGTACAGATGCGGTTGTACCATATCAGAATAGATATATGGGCATTGAAAAGGTTCAGAAAAGGGTAATAAAAATTAATAAGGGTATAGAACAGCTTCTGTATGATGAGAGATAAATGTGACAGAGATTTTCAGCTTGAAAAAGAGATCCCTTAGGGGGGATATGATAAAGGTTTATAAAATCATGACTAAAAAAATAAACAAGGAAGTGTTATTTGCTTCTTCTTGTAACATAAGAACTAGAGGTCACCAAATGAAATTAATAGTCAGCAAGTTTAAAATAAATTTCATACAGCGCACAGTCAACTTGTGGAACTCCTTGCCAGAGGATGTTGTGAAGGCCAAATCTACTACCTGTGATGTCATAATGCTGCTCAGTTCTCCAGTCTTCCTTGGAATCTGAATGGACAGACAGGGCAGACGTCCCACGGTGAGCTGGTCCAGTCAGAGCCACCTGTGTTCAGGAAGAGAGAGGCCCTGGGAGAGTGGAGTCAGGCATCAATCCAGCTTTTCTGTCTCTCTAGGATGATTCTGTAGCTTGCTTCAGGGAACAACTCGGCGTATTCATGACCAATGTTTGACAGAAAGAACTCCACTTCTTCTCAGGGTACGTCTGCAACACTATTTCAAAATAACTAGCACTATTCTGAAATAACTTTCTCCGCATCTACACAGCAGGCAGTTATTTTGAAATAGTGTTTAAGTACTGTTAAGCTGGAGGACTTCTTACTCCGACTCCTGTAACCCTCATTGTACGAGGAATAAGGGAAGTCGGAGGAAAAGTACTCTATTTTGAAGTAAGTGTGGTGTAGACACTTCCTATTTTGAAATAAGCTATTTCGAAAAGAAGATACACAATTGACGTAGCTCAATTTGCGTAGCTTATGTCGAGTTAAGCCCTTTAGTGTAGACGCACCCTCAGTTATTGAGGGTTATTTCCAAGGCTTTCAGGTCACGTGTCTGTCTTGTTTCTAGGTTTCATTGCAGATTCTGGGTTTGTACAGAAAAATGGGTATGAAAAATAAACGGTAGAGATATAAAATCTGAGAACACATCTGCTACTGCCGAGTTCTTAACATACACCGAGTGATCACCAGACGTCTCTGGTGAGTCAAGTTGTGTGTGAAGTGGGTTCTACCCATGCAAGTCCACAGTCTTATATATTTGTTAGTCTCTAAGGCTATGTCTAAACGGCACTTGTAGCTTGAAATAAGATATGCAATTTGAGCTACGCAAATTTTTCCCAGCGGTTCCCAGAGCACCCTTGAATTTTGGATCTTGCCCTGCAGTAAGCATAAGCAGACAAATAAGAATTCCTGCTCAACAAAAAGGACTCCTCATTGTTTTTAAAGTTGCAGACTAGCAAAGCTACCGCCAAAGAATTCCTGAGGAGTTGTTCAGAGGAAGAGCTAAATCCTTGTACTCTGAGCAAAAAAACGCCCTGAAATGACACAAATTGCACAGTGTTTGTGTGCTGGATTTACCACACCAAATTCCAGAGCTCTCCTCCAGACAAGAGATTTATTACAGGCCAAAGAGCCTGCTTTGATAAGCTTTTTTTCCCCCTACTCTCTCCTTCGCTCTCCTTTGTTCTTCTCCCCAAGGCAGGGTGACTCGTGGCCATGCATAATTCCCTCTGCAGCTTTCCACAGCTAAGGTGTTCTTAGCTCCAAGGTGCTCCAGTGTTTTCCCATTAACTTGAATGCTCCAGCATTGTCTTTCCCAGGTTGTACCATGCTGGGGGTTAGAGCTAGTCTCCTCTATTTTGGGGGTGGCCCTTCGCTGTGTGGTTGTGTCACCTCCCTGTAGTCAGGTGCTCAGTTGTCCATACACCAACTCTCAAATGGGGAGCGTGAACACCAGACTTTCTTACACCCCTCCGCCAACCCCATTTTCCTAATCCCTCTCTGCTTAGTGAAAAAAAATGTTTCCCTCTTGGTGACGGCAGAGGCACTCACCTTATCGTTGCTGCTGTATTTAGATTGCACCCATGCAGTCAGGGTGTCTACATAACCCCGTCAGACTGACCCATGGAAAACCAGATCTGTGGTTGGCCTGCTCATTGCCATGGCAAGCACCCTATCAGCATCAGCCCGAAGATTAGATACTGATTGACTGACACACGCAGCCACAATGAGGGAACAAGCATTGATGCTTCGTTCATGCAAAATAACCAATCAGACCCCATCCCAGGCCACATTTTTCTGTTCCTTTTGAGGCCAACGTGAGGCCAACATTCACCAACATTCATGTTGGTGAAACCGTCTCAGGCAGAACTGGGCCAACACAGGTCACAATGCAAGAGCCACTCAAGAGCTGCCAGAGATGTAGATAGGGAGGCTTTGTAGTGAGATACACACCCCAGAGTTACTAGTAGCCTTCCTGCTAAGGAAGCCCGTGGTCTGGATACTACTTAGCTCTGCCGTGAGGGCAGGGGACTGGGTTAGATGGCCTCTTGAATCCTTTCCAGTCCTAGAATTCTATAACAGCCTGAGGTTAGGGCCTCATTACACAAGATGCTGTACAAACACACAGCGAGAGAAAGTCCCTGCCCCAAATGCTTTCCACCTGAATTGTCAAAACAAAAGAGGGTGGGAGCCAGAGTTCCCTGTAAGCTGGGAGTGTGGGTAGTCGCCCAGGAGGGATTCAGTTGCTGCCCAGCTGAGTGGCAGAGCGCCCACAGCCGGAAGCATGTGTTTCTGTTTGTGGTGCACAGCTGCACATGCCTCAGTGCACAGAACAAAATGTATTACTCTCACGGATGGAAAAATGTAGTGGGAACCTGGGTGGGGGCTGGAGGATAATTTTCCCTAGTTAGGAGGAATTGATGCACAGAGAGAAACCTGGAAATGAGACCTGCATGTCGAGCTCCCCAACTCCTGCTTCAGTGGCTTAGCCACAAGACCTGGCTTCAAGCACAGGTGGCAAACCAGTTACCGGGGGGAGGAAGTGACAGATCTCTGGTGCAGGCCAGGTGGCCCCTTCTCAGCCTGTGTCTTAGGCTGCAGGCTCTTGGGGGTGTCTGGCCACATAAACCAGGTGGGCACCCCTTAGAGCTCACTCCACCACTTGAGGAGGGGCCCAGTGTGCTTCCTGCTTCTCAGTTGGCCAGCTGCAAGAGGGAAGTGGGACCCCACCCCATACCGTGTCAGACAGCTGTAGGAATTGCAGTCTCCAAGGGTTGCAATCTCAGACCTCTCCAACAGGGTGCAAAGCGATAGGGTGCTCTCTGTGCCCTCCTCCCCTTGTGAATGAACACAGCCCTTGACCAGAATCTGGCCCTCTGGGGCAGGAGGTCATCCGGGGGGCACCCCCAGGGGATCACAGCAGGGTTAACATTAGACCCTTGAGCAGAATGGCCACAGACTGCTGGCGAGCCAGCAGCTCCAAGATGCGAGCCCATCTCTAACCATTAGAGCAGTGGTCTCCAATCTTTTTAACCACAAGATCACTTTTTCAATTTAAGTGCAATGTCAGATCTACCTCAATACCTTGCCCCACTTCCTTCCCACCCCTTCTGAGGCCCTGCCCCTGCTCCACCCTTTCTCCGAGGCCTCACCCTGCTCATTCCAACACCCTTCCTCCCCCATCCTCACTCACATTCAACGGGCTGGGGTAGGAGGTTGGGGTGCAGGCTCTGGTCTTGGGCCAAGAGGTTGGAGTGTGGGAAGGGCTCCGGGCTTAGCCCAGGGTGGGGGATTGGAGTCCAGAAGAGGTATCAGGGTGCAAGCTCTGGGAAGGAGTTTGGGCACAAGGAGTCTCACATCTGGGGCAGGAAGTTGGGTGCAGGAGGGGATTTGGGACTGCGACAGGGGTTCAGGAAGCAGGCTCTGGCTGGGCATTGTTTAACAGAGACAGCTTCCAGGTGGTGCGGCGGTGGAGTTAAGGCAGGCTTACTCCTGCCCTGGCCTTGCATCACTCCTCAAAGCAGCCGGCATGTACAGAAATGGCTCCATGGCCATGGCACCATGTGCTGCCCCTCATCTACAGGCACTGAGCCCACAGTTTCTACTGGCCATGATTCCCCAATACTGATCAATGAGAGCTGTAGGAGTGGTGTCTGCACACAAGGACACCATGTGGAGACCCCCTGCTCTTCCTTTCTCAGGAGCTTCAGGCAAATGCCAGCCACTTCCAGGAGCAACAATTACCATAGGGATAATTACTCCAGACATGACAGGTTAGACATTTGAGAAATCACTATTCAAAGAATTAAATGTATGCATAAGAGAAATGAAAATTATGAAATGCACAGACCAGTCAAAAACCAAAACTAATCCACTTTGCAAGCAGTAAAAGAAGTAACAACAACCCCCCACGTATGTGTTAGGTTGGGAAATGAGTGTGAAAGGACAGTGTGTGTATCTGAGAATGACAGACACACACAGGCTATGTCTACACTAGCGGGTTCTTGCGCCAGAAATATGAAAATGAGGCTAAGCGTGGAATATCGCCGAGCCTCATTTGCATACCTAATGAGCTGCCATTTTTGCGGAAGAGGCTCTTGCACCAGAAGGAGTGTCTTCACTGCCCCTTCTTGTGCAAGAAAAACCCTCTTGCGCAAGAAAGGGCAGTGTAGACAGCTCCTTCTGGTGCAAGAGCCTCTTCTGCAAAAATGGCGGCTCATTAGGTATGCAAACAAGGCTCGGCGATATTCCATGCTTAGCCTCATTTGCATATTTCTGGCGCAAGAACCTGCTAGTGTAGACATACAGGCTGCGTCTAGACTAGCATGATTTTGCGGAAATACTTTTAACGGAAAAGTTTTTCTGTTAAAAGTATTTCCGCAAAAGAGCGTCTAGATTGGCAAGTGCCTTTGCGCAAAAGATTTGCTTTTGCGCAAAAGCATCTGTGCCCAGTATAGCCGGTTTTGCAAGAAAGCCCGCGGCCATTTTCGCCATCAGGCTTTCTTACGCAAAAATTCCTGTCCCTGTCTACACTGGCCTCTTGCGCAAGAACACTTGCGCAAGAAGGCTTTTTCCCGAGCGGGAGCGTCAGAGTTCTTGCGCAAGAACACTGACAATCTTACATTAGATCATCAGTGTTCTTGCGCAATTCTTGCGGCCAGTGTAGACAGCTGGCAAGATTTTGCACAAAATCTTGCCAGTCTAGACGCACCCACAGTGTATGAGAGTGACAGAGATTTGCATTGCCAAGCTCCCGCCATCCCCTTCTCTCTGTGTGGAGATCGGTACAGAAGGGGGTGGCAACTTGACATCAGCATCCACCTCTTCTCCCTCCCATACCCTGAATAGCAAGCAGGAGCCTCCTGGGGAGCAGCTTCAAGGCAGAGGGCAGGAGCAGCATGACAGTGCGTGGAGGACCAAGTGAAATGCCAGTGCTTAATAGGTTCCTGGTGAAACCAGTCTGGAACACCTGTCAGAGGCTCCAAGATCTACCAGTAGATCCCAAACTACTAGGTTGGTGACCACAGCCCTAAGAGCAGGTCTACAAAACAAAATTATTTCAAAACAATAACTCCCCAAATAACTAGTTCAAAGTAAGCTTATTCCCTGAGGAAAGTACAGATTTCAGAAAAAGGGGCTTGGTAACATGGACGCTCTGCTCAATATTTCAAAATAACGGGGGCCGGGGCGTTATGTTGAAATAACTCCCTAGTGAAGACCAGGGCTCTGGTACTACAGGACCACTCCCTGTTACAGAGAGGCTATGTCTACACTGTGGAGCTACTGATTTAGTTTGATTCAATGTCCCCCTGCAGCCCCTCCCCACTGCAACGTGTCCCAGCTCCCCTGCATGGCGGGCAGACCCCCCCCCGTGCCTCCAGCCAGGCGGGGACTAGGAGTCGCCCCAGGCTGCTCGGGGTGGGGTCCAAGGTCCTTTGGCGCCCGGGGTGGGGCGGGAAAATGAGGTTGGAACGACCCGCCTCCAAATATGTGGTGAGCAAGTGCGGGAGGGGAGAGGGGAAGGGCTCGTCTCCAATGAGAGACCAGGCTCCTCTCCCAGGCGGTGCCACATGGTCCTGGGCCAATGAAAGTGGAGAAGCGCCGGTGACGGATGGCGCGCTCCGCCTCCCCCCGCAGCGCATCGGGGGTGGCGCCTGCCTACCCCATGGCCAATGAGCGGCGCGAGGCGGCACACGCGGCATTGCCTCCCTTCCCGTCGTGCATTGCAGCGAGCGGCTGCAGGGCCGCCGCGAGCGACTCCATCCGGGTCCTGGGCGCCGCTCCGGCTCAGCCTGCCGCAGGGAAGGGGGCTGCGGCAGCGCCGCCGCCATTGCTCGCAGGGGAGAGTCCAGGTAGAGGCTGTGGGGCGGCGGGACCTGGGAATGGGGGCCTTCCAGGCGGCCAGAGGCGCTGCGCCGGAGCAGGCCTGCAGGGGAGACGGCGCGGGGCCTGGTGGCCGAGGGGAGGCGCTGGCTGAACGCCGGGCCGGCGCTGGCGGCCCCCTGCTCGGGCGAAGCAACCACTGCGCCATGTTCTCTTCTGGCGGCTGCCTGTGGTGCGCGACCGCGTGCGTGGGGCGGGCTGAGCCCTGGCTCGCTGCCCGGGGGCCGCAAGGCCGTGCTCCGCCCAGGCGGGGGCTCTCAGCCGGCCTGCTCACTCACGCTTTTAAGCATTTAAGGTGGTTTTTTTTTTTTCCAACTCCCCCGTCAGACTAACGTGAAGCTCCGGAAGTGCCGCCCTCGGGCGCTGCTGATTGGCTTTGTAACTTCCATTCCCGTGAGTGATAGGCTGCGGATGCTGTTAGCGGCTGCGTACGTCACTTCCGCTATCAAGTTTGCAGGTAGGGGAGACCTTGGCAGGGAAGGGGAGGCGCTATTTTCCCCGTCTTCCTCCAAACCCTCTGGACAGCGGCAGCCCCCGGTTTCTTGGGGGTCGGGCGGGAGCGATCGGTGGCTTAAGCCGCCCGCCCGCGCTGTGCTCCCGGCCCTTCTCGGGGGGACCCGTGGCCCTGTCTCCTTAATGGCGCGGGGAGGCAGGCGAGCCCCAGCTCCCGCTGCTCTGTGAGCAGCGCCGGGAAACCCGGTATCCCCAGTGCCCTTGGCTGTGGTCGCTAAGGACGGGAGGATGCTGTGGCTGGGCTCGGCAGGGGGAAAGGGTAGTTCGTAGCCCCAGTGGGAGGGAGTGGCTGGGAAAAGGAACGTGAATACCTTCCATGAGGTGAGGTAGGAAGTCACCCGAACCCCACGGAGCTCTGGCCCCCTGCGTCCTGTGAGCAAGTAAGGAACCGCTCATGCGTTTTTTCTCTTGCTTAGGCTTCAACAGTTCTTAACAAAGACATTTTGAGGCTTTGAAACTGCTGGTAAGACCTGCAGGTATTGACAACTGTGACTTGGATTTAAAACAGACATGGTGGAGTAAGTAAAGGCTCCTTGAAGCAAAAGTTTATGCTTTCATAACGAATTACATGGTTATGCGTCTTGTATTTGGGGCTTATTGTGTTGTATATTTAAGCACTAGTGTTTTGAAATATGTCTATGATGCAGCAGTAGCTTTATTTAATGAAATTTTAGATTGGAAATAGTTATCAATTGCATTGTGTATTGCTGCTGTATAGTTATCAGTGTTTTTATCATGAAATCTACTATTTATAGGCTGCTGTAACTTTCATAAAAGGAACATTTGGATTACATTCAACTGTAGAGAGCTGCCAATGTAAATCTGATTTATTAAGGACTAAGCATTAACCGATAACAATGACAGGTATGATAAGTCAATTATAAGACTTATGAAATAGACCTTCAGGCAATGCCATTCAAAGCAGCCAATTGTGGAAGCCATCTGTATCTCTTTGCCTAGGAGGGAAGTGTGTGTGTGTGTGTGTGGGAGGGCCCTTTGTGCTCTGCTCCCAACCCTCCTCTTGCAGCTCCTATTGGCTGGAAATTGGCCAATGGGAGCTGCCTGGCTGTGCTTGGGGTGCAGGAAGCACACGAAGGGCCCTCAGGGTGCATGGTGCATAAAGAGGTACATGGCCCCAGCAGTCAGCTGCTTTGAGCGGTATGCAGGGCTGTGGCAGGGAGAGGGCCTGGCCAAGGGTCCTGCTAGGCTTCTGGCCAGGAGCTGCCTTGGATAAGCACCTCTTAGCCAGAGCCTGTACCAGGCACCCCACCACCTCTCCCCAACTTTCTGCCCCAGGTCACAGCCCAAACCCTTGCACTGTCTCCTATCCCCCTACCCAGGTCACAATCCCCTCTTTTTTTTTTTTTTTTTTTCTTTAATCCAAACTCCCTCTCAGATTTCACACCCCATTCTGCACCCCAAATTCTCTTCTGCACCCAACCTCCATCCCAGACTCTGCATCTCCTCCATTAATATCATGGGAGAGCGTGGACCTTGACTACTTACAACTTCTTGGAGTGGTCCCTCGTAAAAAAATTATTGCCCACCTCTAGACAAGATGATTTCCAAAGTCCTTTCAGACCTTGGGCTCTATGCCTCTTTGAAGCCAGTATGAGAGAAAAATAAAGCCAAAGAAACATTAAGTTGTGTTTTTTAAAAAGGAAGTTGACTGACATTTAAATATGTTATTAGTATGTAGATGTTGCAGGAGCTGAGGTGATACAGGGTAACTTTCATCTAGGATAGCAATTGTCTTTAGCAAACTAAAAATGTAACTGACGAGAGAGCAAAACAAAGTACCAAGTATTATAGGTTGTACCTTCCTAAACTATGAGTCTCTGGTCCAGAAACATCCGTCCTCTGGCACGGACCACAGATGTTCCTGGAATACAGAGCCCAGGAATAGGGAGGTCTGGCAGCGGGACAGGAGCATGTGTCTTTATAAAATTATTTAATTATTCTTTAGTTAGTACCTAAAGAATAAAACTAGTGATGAAAAATTGATTCAAATTCTGTTGGGGTTTTGAAATGGCATTTGTTGAACAGAATTTTATATTTTTGAACTTCAGAAATATTTAATGATTTCATTTGTATTGAACTTCTAATACTTTCACTTCTACTGTAAAGAATCTTAAAATCCCCAGTGTTTAGTAACTGGACTTCACTTTTACAGACCTCCTAATAAATGGTTCCTATAGTCAAATTTGGCTTGATCCATTAGTCATAACTTTTCATACATGGATGACTTTATTAATTTTGGTGTAGGCTCATTAAGGTATAGTTTCCCTTGAAAGCCCTTCAGGAAATGTTGTTACTTCAAGTTCTCAGTTATTCAAATCTGATTACAATAAGTAGTACAGGAAGGGTGGTTACTGACTGACCATTTAAAAGTCATGGTGAAGGGGTCTTGCAAATTATTACTGAAAATTGATCAAGTTTGCTACATATTGTACCTAAACTGTTTTATCGTGCTATTCTAAGCCCTTATCTTGAAACACTAGTTAGAATACCTATTAAAAGGCGTTTCTAAGTTATTTGCTACTTAGTTTTATGGTATTTTGATTTATAATGTGTTAAACAGCACTTTTGCATTGAATGTTAGCCTGTTATCTAAAAACTTAGATTTATCAATATGAAGAGCATACAAATTAAAAGGTTTCATAGGCTACTCAAAGACTAAAATGTAATTATCCTGCATGTGAAGATTGGAGAGGGTGAGTACTTTCATGACTTAAAAGGATCATTTCTACTGCTCTCATTTTAATTTCCATTTGATAAATGCCTTTTAAGTTTCTCTTAAATGTTAACTGTTAGTTGGAAGATCCCTTTGTATATGAAGTAACTTAGAAAATTTACAAGAGACCCTTCTATTGATCTTTACAGCTTCTAGAAAAGTTAAATTGTGTTATGGATTGCTGCACCTTTATCTGAAAACTGAAATCAATGAAAGTTATGCACGTGTACCTTTGTGAATCCCACTTAAATCTTATGGTTTGTTAAACCTTTAATTATTCAGTTTATAATATATGGACACCAGAAATTAACAGAAGGGGAAAAAATACATGACACACATGCTCTGTTAACAGGAACAAATAAACTGTGGGGTTTTTTGTTTTGTTTTTGTTTTCTTTTTTTTCCAAGTGTTAGACCAACACAAGGGAATGAAATAGGAAAACATAAGGATGCATATGGACATCTTGTTACAGTGACTTAAAAGAATGACACCTTAATTTTGATTCAGGTATAAGTCTTTAACTCATGGATGTGTCTTTATTAAATGCATCTCTTAAGCCATCCTCTGAAAAGCCCATCAAGTAGGGGATTAAATATCAGAACGAACAGATATTTGATATGATGAAGTGAACTATTCCCCATCAAGGGATTGTATAATATAAACAGATACATAATAAAACAGACATTTCAGGGGGAATAAATAATTGCCACTTTAAATGTCCTGTAAAAAACAGTTCAGAATGCTGTAATTCTTTAGCTGTCTTAAAAAAAGGAAATGGCAAACTTCTGTTCAGTGGAAATCTGTGGCAGTTGACTCTAAAAGATGGTGAAATCACCTACGACAATGGTTTATGTAAAAATTGGGCAACAGTTTGGAGTAGTCATGGTTAGAAAAAACAATGCTTTGTTCTAGCATGTCTGACATAACTGAAAAAGTACAGAACAAACATTTTAGTTTGTTTACAAACATCAGCACTGTATGTTCAACCTGATATCTTTAAGTTACTAGCTTCTGTGTGTTACTTCTAGATTAGTAAACAATCTGTTGGCCAGATATCAATACATGCTGCCACGTTTAGATCAGATCTCTTCAGATAAAATATATTAACCTAAATATCTTTAATAACTTCATGTACACATGAGGTGGTCAGAAAGTTTCCCAATATCTTGATGCTCAAATATTTGCTTAGTTTACTGAAAGTCGATATAATAAAGGTCTGAAGAAAGTATCTGTTTTGCCTACTACTAAAATAGATTTGATAGTAACCTGTGTAACTTATTTAATCTATACTTCATTTTATTATTTGTAAATTGGATGCAAATTTTTACCCACTGCCAAAGACTGAGACAGTTTTACAGATGTGAAGGGCCTAGAGGCTATCTAGTTTTTTCTCCTGTATCAAAATCACCAGCTACTCCAAAATCCTAAACTAAGAAGTTAAGTTATGTGTATATAGCAAAGAGAACCAATTAGTTTTGTCCCACAAGTACAGAAGAATCTTATTTGGCAATTTTCTATCCAATTAATAGTATGAACATTCATATTTAAATGCTTGATCTCTCATTCATACACACAACGTTAAAAAAAGTAGTGTTAGAGGCAAGTAATTAGGGTAGAAAACTCAATGTTGTACCCCATGCATATTACAAGCTTTAAAAGCATTTTCTGTAGGACCTCACCTTGTTTAGTGTTGGGGACAGTGGGCAACAGTGACTTATTTTCTTGTGGTAAATCCTTTATCTCCAAACATGTCTAGCACTACTAGCAGTTACCTCTCAGTTCTTACACGCAACTCAAAATTAGATATTCCTGTTTCCTTCTAATTCCAGTGAATGATTGCAATGTAAAAGGCTTTCATATAGTAATTTTGAACCGGTGTGGGGTGATTTAATCATTGATTGCAAATTATTTGAAAACTTGTTCCAATGAAACTTAGCATATGAATTTTAAAGAGCCACTAGTTCAAGGGTGTTCTGAATTTTACAAAATTACTACAGGAGAAGAGTGAAAATTAATGCTTATCGGACAGTTGACAGGATGGTCGACTAGTCGCTCTCCCCCACCCTGCTACCTCTTATCAGAGGCAGCAAGGGGGTTGGGAGACACAAGCGGGGAGTACTTAAAGCGGCAGTACTACACAGAACCCAGGATCAGCTGGGGACTCCCCAGCTGACCCTCAGCTCTGTGTGGCATTTCAAAGTGGCAGTGCCACTTGGAGCCCGGAATTAGCTGGGACTCCCCAGCTGACTCCAGGCTCCATGCAGTGTGTCAGCTTTGAAATGCACAAGAGCCCCTGCTGGGGCTCTTGTGCGTTTCAAAGCGGAAGCACCTGCGTGGAGCCCAGAGTCAGTGGGACTTCGCACTGGCCCTAGGCTCTACGTGTGTTCCAACTTTGAAATGCACACGAGCCCCTCCTGGGGCTTTTGTATATTTCAAAGGTGGAACGCAGAAGTGCTTATTGACTAGTCCAGTAGTCAATGGAAATTCTATTGACTACTCAACTAGCAAATTAATCGCTACTTAACATCCCTGACTCCTACAAGGACTGCTCCATCACCTTTAGTTATTGCTTCTCCTGGGCTGAGAATTGGATATATAGACAGAGTAGTGTTAGCATTCCAAAGATCTAGACAGATGAAACAGAACTTCACTAGAATTTTTTTTAGAAATTTCTATTTCATACCATCTCCAAAATTGCAATAGATGAAAATATCTTAGCAGCCATCTTTTAGGGTCAGTTTCTCTTCTTTCAAAATTGAGAATGTTTTGGTGGGTATGAGCTATTAGTGTCTTAAGTTGTGATGTAGTAAGGCACAGATTAGACAGTAGATAAATACCATAAGAAAATAGTATTATTCAGCTTTTTTTAAACGTAAGCCTACACAATTTTAGCAAGTCTCATAATGAAACGGAACAATTCTTCACATAAGCTTATTAGATTTTTAAATGTATTCTGAAAGCTCAGTATAAAATTAGTTGCAGAATGATGATCAAGCAAAAAAGTCCTGATAATAGCAGAAGCAATCTGAAGGTAGTCAGGTGGGGCCTGGTGTACAAATGAGTCCCACTGGTAGTGGAAAAAGTGGCTGGATTTGTGAGTGGCCCAACTGTGAACACTTCAAGAATGAATACATTTTATTGGGAGATTTAAGGCTGCTTGAAACCCTTTCAATCATTTTGAAAAAAATGGACTTCGGTATTAGGGATATAAGCAACTAGGCTTGTTGGGTAATGGAATCACCATCTCCGTGGAGGGATATGAGAGGCAGTGGGGGAAATGGCATGAGTGGGGACCGAAGCAGTCCCTGCTCGTGCAGGGTCCCGACTGCTGCACCTCTGTCTTTGAAATGTACCAGAGCCAACAGCAGCTCTGGTACATTTCAAAGGAAGAGGCGCAGCAGGATAGCCAGTGCCCCCTTTATCGACTAATCAAGTACTCAATGAAAATTCCATCAACAACTCGATTAGCTGATTAATCGAAATTTAACATCCATATTCAGTATCTTGATTGATATGTATTTATTTTCGCAACTCAATTGTATAATGTAAAAAGCATTCTATGTTTACATAACTTCTATTTGAATGGAAGAATATTATCATTGAGATATGTAGGATTAAATACATAAACAGCAAAGAAAAGTATTGGTTGCCCTGTCATCCTTTTGTGGCCAGTTTTCACAACATATAAACAGGTACCATCTTGAATCATAATGTGATGGAAAGACTATAGTATGGAGTCACACTGAGCCTACTTCCCACTTGGCTATTCCTCTATCTGATGTGGTTCACCTTGCTGGACTGAGAAGGCATCAGCAGACTTTCAGTATCTTGGATATGATACTTTTACACAGCTTTTTTGCTCTGCTGGTGAAGAAGTGAAGACTCTCATGAAAAAGCATTTTTAATGTTTCTGCACTTTTTTTTTTTTCATCTGACTGCAGTATTTTTGCCTCTACTGTGCTTATCTAAAAGCGGCTTTGTCTCAGAGCTATTCAGATTTTAGAACCAACAACTTATGCCCATCTGTGCAAGAAATACTTAAACTTAAATTATGTTAAAGCATATGATTTAGTGAAAGCAGGTCTGGGGCATATGCTACTCCATGGCAGAACCTTAAGAGCAATCCACTAACATTCATTGCCAATATTTGTATATATTAAGGTTCCAGAGTACAGCACTGAAGAGTTCAAAACTTTTTTGCTTTTATAGATATGCTGTTCATGGAGGAATAATGTCCTCCATTTGTATATAAATGCACTGGATCACAGGTTGTATTTTTTGGCAAGGACATTGACATGTGGTGGGAGCTATTCTGTTAAGGCTTTTTGAGAGTCTTCAATTAGAATTGCCAAGAAAATCTTGTAAATATATAATCTTTGAACTGTTCAGAAAATTGCATTTCTAAACTGCATTTAGAAATACTTATTTCAGGTGGTTAATTGTTTTTCCTAATATAAATCAACTTTTCTTCCCCTGGTTCCCTATTTCCAAGCTACCTTTGCCAGGAATCAGAGCTGTGTTAGTCTGTGCCCGCAAAAAAAAAAGAGGGGGGGGGAGGAGGCATCTTAAAGACTAACAGATTTATTTGGGCATAAGCTTTCGTGGGCAAAACCCCAATGCCCAAATAAATCTATTAGTCTTTAAGGTACTAAAGAACTCCTTGTTGTCTTTGCTAAGAAGTGGATTCTAAATCGTCCATCTGCCTGGCAAGCATTTTGATTTAGATTTTTTTCCCCTCTGAACTTGTTCAGGATCATGTTTAACTGAAGTGTTAAAGTGGAAACAGGTTTTAAGTTTACATCAGAATGAATTAGTATGTCCTGTTTGCTTTTTAAAAAATGAGCACAAAATTAGCTTTTGGAGAAGCAAGTTGCACTAATATTGCAGTGCCTAGAGGGCCCAATCAGGATCAAAAATACATTGTGCTGCACAACAGGTTGGTCTCTGCCCCCCCAAGAACTTAATCTAAGATCTGGGGTAACAATTTGCTCACCTCAAAGTATCTGCAAAGTAGCACTTTCATGCTGTTAGATTTTCAATTAGCATTTAAAATATCCTACACTAACTCTGCTTAAAACATTGGTTATTCGTGGTATTACATTTTGTATTTGATGTATAGGCTTTAAACCCTCTCACTGGTACAACTAGGAAAATTGGCTGAAGAGAACCATGGTTGTTAGGTTTCACTGTTACTGTTAATTCATGAGAGGAATAAGTGATGTAGTTCTGTATGTAAGATTTCTGATCTATTTTTTTTACTTTCAGATTTGAGAGAGTAATTTTAACTAACATTTTAAAAATCTGCGTTTTAGATACCTTTCTTGCTCTGCATCTTGCTCCCTGTCCAGAGGTGAAATCCTGAGACCGTCTATTGGTTGGTATAATTTTTAAAAAGTAGGAAATAAAAAATCTTTAATTTGTTGCATGGAGAAGCTTTCGTTGTGGTAATCTGTAATATAGGTGCTGTCTTGCAGTTAATTTGTTTTTTGGTAAAACAACATTCTTTCTGCATCTGAACTAAGAAGATGTCTGCACTGTGGGATGAGGTAGTAGGTTGTATAGTTTTAGGGTCATACCCACAACTGGGAGATAACTATACAATCTACTGTCTTTCCTAAAGCAGCAGAAAATCAGCAGTGTCAGCTTTCACTTTAGAAGCTTATTTTCCAGTTCTTCAGAACTTTTCTAGTTCAAAGGCTTGTGGGCAGAGGATATACATTTCTGTAACATAGAAGAGTTGGTATGCATGTCTGGATTTTGTGGATTCCAGGAAAGTCAATTTCTTTATCATTCTGATTTTCAAGTTAGATTTTAAAAATTCTCTTTGTGGGAGAAGCATAGGTACGGAAGAGTAGATTTCATCCTAACTGTATACTGCATGGGATAATTTAAAAACTAAAGCTGTTGCATTTCTAATTAAGCAAAAATACTGGTGGTGGTAATTGGTACCATAAGATAAGACTTGTTCAAAATTGAATAGCTGTGCAACTAAGCTGTATTTCCCAGAACTAGGTCCAAGTATATATTTCTCTAGCGGAGTGAGGTAGTAGATTGTATAGTTGTGGGGTAGTTATTTTACCCTGTCAGGAGATAACTATACAATCTATTGCCTTCCCCGAGGAGTAAAAAACATCTGCTGTTCCTTTGTGTACTAATTGAGTATCCTGAGTTTAAAGTTGAATAGACTTTCAAGTTTGTAAAATGTCGGGTGCTAATGTGACTTATTATGCACACATAGCACAGTAACCAAATGCAGAATTTTTTCTGAAGGTGAGTGTTGCTCATTGTATGTACAAATGGTCTTTCACATGTCATCTGTTGGATCACTAATCTTGACTTAAATTGGTTAGACAAACTGTTTTGAAATTCATGGTAGCTCTGACAGCACAACTTCAGTGAGGTATTAAATAGCAGGTAGCCCAAGTGGCCAGTAAACTGATTTGGAAAAAATGACTTCAGCGGTACTATTTTGTATGAAGACTTCACTATCTCTCCTCATTTCCGCCCCTTCCCCCCTTCGTAGAGAGTACGATTGTTAGTAGTTCAATCTTCTCTTTGCACCTTTCTAAATGGAAGGGTAATCTGTACAGGAAGCATAGGATGACTGATCCCCTAGATGCCTGTTTTAACCTTCGGGGGGTGTTATGAGCCCCAGAGTGTAGAAGGTTTTCACACTGTAAAAAAAAAAGGTAACCAGCTCAGATTTACTAAGGCAGAGTCAAACTTGTTCCACTACCTAAAATTGATAAATCCCAGGTAATTTATTGCATGGGGGAAAGGAGTTACTTAGAAAGTGATAATTTTAGGGGCTGTTCTGACTGAACAAAAGTGGTAGTGAGCTTAAGTTGAAAGTGAAGTAGAATATTAGTCAAGGGTTTAGTCTAGAGCCAACTTTTGTATCTGATCTACCATTCCTAGTATAAATGAATGTAAAATGTCACAGTATTTGCATGTCTGAAAAGTTTAAAAGAAACTGCAATAAAAAATAACTGATTTCACAGTGCGGCTGCTAAATTGAAGAACTGCAGAAGATACAGAGGGCTCCTAGGAAGAGGTAGTAGGTTGCATAGTTTTAGGGCAGGGATTTTGCTCACAAGGAGTTAACTATACAACCTGCTGCCTTTCTTAGGGCTTTATTATTACAACAGGACCATTTTGGCTCAGTCTAAACTTCTGCAGCTTTGATATGTGAAGAAAAAGCTGGTATAATCCAAATCAATATTTGATCAACTAAGTTTCAAACTAAGCATGGCAGCAACAGATTCCTTCTCACAACTCATTTACAGTATTAATTGCAAGGTTGCAGCCAGAATAGTGCTGCTTTTGAGGGCAAACAGAACACACGGTTAGGTCTGTTAGTAAAAGTGAGTGGTAATAAGGTAAAGTGTCTCTAACCTTCCTTTCAAAATTAGGATAAGATCTTCCAGCACTGAATGAGTTAAAATATTCAAGTGACTTTTAATAATAGCAAAAGTGTGGGATATCTCTTCTCAAAGTGCTCAATACTTAAAGTCTTTTTCTACAGCAATAAACATCTACAATGATTGAGTTCTAAAGCTTACTTTTTATTCAGCATGGATATGTGGGGTATTAAAGGGAGGATTGAAACAGCTTAAACAATTAATACTGACTGAATCACAGGAAGTATAGTGGTCCTTTCCTGTAGATATGGTGGTACAAACTGTTCCATGATTATACACTACAGCTATAAATCTACATTACACAGCATGATGTAATTTTTGCAGAACTTCACACAGGTCTACATCTTGCACGTGTGGAAAATGCATCCTGCTATGTTACTTAAAGGCAGTCAGTGCTTATATTTTATAAACATCTTTTAAAAATATAGTAGTATGCAACTGGATAAAACACCATGCCAGAAGAGTTGCACTGAACCATACTGTATTGACAGAACCAGGTACAAGGATTGTTTCATTCCTGTATTTTTTTTAAACTTCAGCATGTATTGAGTATATTCCATGTGACTAATTGTATTTTTATTTGCAGATCCAATAAATTTTAAACTGTTGTATGACTCTTTATTGAGGATAAGAGCAACTTAATTTTCATAATGGAAAGCCCAGGGTTACTTAAAGCATTCTAAAAGCAATATTAATAGTGGTGGCCTTACTGAAATTAAGCATATTTTAAAGGAATATTTTTATTAGACCAGCTAAAATACAGGTTAGTTAGGACCTCCTGTAAACCGCATACATCCTGCTGTTTGACTCTTCACAGAAAGAGCATATCTGCATGTTGCGCTAAGGGAACAGCTCTTTGTTCATATTGAAAAGTTTTATGACGACCGAGTGCCCTATGCTTAATTACATAAAGCTTTGCAAAGGAACACCCAAACTGTAGCTAAAATGATGGATCATTAAATGTTTCTGTATTTACAAGTTAAAGGAATATGCTCTTAAAATACTTTTTCCATCACTTTCTGCCACCACACCTACAATGCTGATGTTGTCACATGCCACATCTGTAAAGCCCCTGTGTGGAAAAATTTTAGAGAGAACAAGTTAAACAGAAGGTCTTAACAGGTAGCTAGTTGTAGTTGTCACCTTTAAATTAGGATTATACAATTTAAAGTTTAGACATATACATTAAGTCCATGTTTTACTCTTGGGGCAGAAATACCTGTCACAGCTTAGACAGCTATCCTAAACTTTCAGTGTGGGGGTGGAGGAGAGCCTGCCTCTTGCGATATCTGTGCCTGGAGTTTAAATTCTACTGCCCTGCAGCTTCTCAATTGAACATGACCCAAACAGCATTAGCAGAGGCCTAACCCACTGAAAAATAGTGATGACTTTCTGAAGGCTAGTTTAAAACAGAACTTGATTTTATAGCAGGGGTGGGGAACCTTTTTTGGGTTGGGGGCCACTGATCCACAGAAAAATCAGTCAGTGGGAGGCCCTAAGCAAGAAGCAGGAAAAAAACTCCTTAGTGTACCCCCTAACTGAAAAGGAGAGATGCTCTCCACATTACCCTTGCACACTGGTGCCTAGGAGGGACTAGCCTAGTAGATTTTTGTGTGCTTTAGCTGGGGCGGGGCAGGTGGGGGGAGGGAGGGAGGGAGAGAGTGGAGCACCAGCATCAGCTTCCCCAGGCTGGGGTATGCCCTCAACCTCTGGATTTGAGGTTCCCCACCTCTACTCTACAGAAATGAATACCATACAAAAAGCACCTTAAATAGCTTCCACATTTCTGAAAAAATTGCTAGTTTGATTTTTTTTTTTTCCTTTAGAGGAGACTGTAGTAGTGACAATCTGCCCCCTGTCTATTGCCAATATCTCAGTTTTCAGAGTATTGAATTATTCACATATTTAAGTAAAAACAAGTTAATCATATAAACAAACTTGCTAACTTGGTGTAGTTACCAAGTGAGTTTTCTTACCTTGACCATCTGTGGGATCCCCCTAGTAAGTGATAGCGACCTGTCAGTGAAGAGATTTTATTTACTTTTTTCCAGGTGTACACACGTAGTGAGAGATCCAAAGATGATGTTACAACATGAAAAGAATCCTTCCAATTTAAAAAAACAACAACCTTGAGTTAGAGTAGAAATAAACAATGCAAAAAATATTAGTGCTAAACATTTGAGACACATACCACCCATATAGAAGTGATTGTATTCTTGTGGTCCTGGAAAACTTCTAATTGAGTCCCGAAGATAGAATAGAGTTTCAATTCTGATCCACATCCTAGAAGAATTGTTTCTGTTCCATGCCCTTCCATGAGAAGTGCTGTGGTCCCAGTTCCTTCTGGTAATGTGAAACTTGCAATCTGTTGAGCTTTAATAAAGAAAATACAGTACTTGTAAACACTCATAATTCAAAGACTCTCTCAACTCTAAAATCACTTCTACCAAAATCTGCAGTATAGGAAGAGTTATAATTTAAGACTTTTTCTCTGGTGCCTGGTTACTGTGAGTGTGACATCGCTGTTCTTTTCCATAATTTACACTATTTGTAGGTCAATATCCTGCCACCCATCCCAACAAGATCTTATGATGGCTCTCTTCCTCTTTTAGGCTAGTGCTACATTCCTGTTCATCTGACTGAGAGCCTTGTTTTTACATGAGCTGCAGGCTGTGTGTTCTCCATAAGGGTCCCTTGACTTTGGACATCGCCTTTTGCCCATCCAGGACCATGTGCATATTTTAAATTTAGCCTCTTACCCTTTCTGCATTTTGAGTAAGGACTATAGGAGAAAATTTTTCCTCCATTCTTTTAAGTAACTGCTTGAGAACAAAGAGGGGGGCCTGCCACTGTACCCCAATGATCAGCTGGCTCTGTTGCAGCGGTGGTAGTGATCATTTCCAGAGTTGAGTATTCCTATATACTTGTCCATATGCCCTAGCTGAGCTGGACTGCTGGGAGAGTAGAAGGGGAAATACATGGCTTCAGAAAGGACACAAGCTATGAACAGCTTTGCAGATTAATATCAAACTGCAACCAGAAGCCAACAGGAAGCTAGCAGTTCCTGAAGCACAACTGCGGCAAAAGCAATTTTTTTTCCTTTCTCCTATAACAAGTGATGTATTTTATCCCTATTTTAAAAAAGAAAATCTTTGAGACAGAAAATTTCAACCCCAAGATAAAATGTTTTGGAAAGAGTTTTGTATCCTGAACTATAATAAACTGCTGTGATTACTATAAAAAAGTGCAAGTCAAATAAAAAAAAATCTTTTCTATACAGTGTTAAAGGGAATAGTAATCAAAACATACCTAGAACTTCCATTTTATATTTTGACTTCTTGACTGCTAGATCAAACACTGTGATGTTCATTTCAGCTGACATGCCATCTTTGTGCATTACTGCTATTCTTGCTGGTGCTTTTGGTAAGCAGCAGACTACAGCGCACTTGTTGACAGGCAAAGAACAAGATAGGGGTGGTTCATCTGTTGGATTAATCAAGCAATCTGTATAAAATATCTGTTGTAGGGGAAAAAAATACACTATTCAGATTACAGTGCCACCTATGAAAACCGCAGAAAAAATTCTCCACAAGAATTAAAGTCATTAAGAAAAACTTTTGAAAGTAAGTTATTAAAGTTTGCCTTTGAATGCTTTATTGAAAGTCATCACAGTCTTACTGAAAAGTGAGGGTTTGATGCTTGTGAAAGTCTGGGATAAGACTTCATATAGCTGAGCCACAGACTGAGCAGGATTTTTTACGCAGTTCTGCCAGCATATCTGAATATAAAATGGCAGCATTCTCTGCTATTCCAGCCAGTCAACTTTCCTTTTATCCTATGCTAAAATATGTAGAAAGGGTGTATGGTGTTTTGACTAGAATGAGGCCAACAGAGCACTGCTGAAAATGATACTTTTCACATGAAGAAAGATCCCAAATTACTTGTGGCTTGGTTGATTATTCTGAGGTATTTCTAATAAACTTTCAGCATCCATTGGAAAATGAATCTAACCTGTGAAGGGCAGTTAAAAATTTGTTGCTGTGCATGTTATCCAATTTATAGGAGAATATCTCAAAGCACATATGAAACTAGGGTGAATTCACAGAATCCTAGAATATTAGAACTGGAAGGGAGCTCGAGAGGTTATCAAGTCCAGTCGTCTACCCTCACAACAACACTAAGCACTGTCTCAGTCATCCCTGACAGATGTCTATCCATCCTGCTCAAATATCTCCAGTGATTGAGATTCTACAACCTCCCTAGGCAATTTATTCCAGTGCTTAACTACCCTGACATTTAGGAAAATTTTCTTAGTGTCCAACCTGAACCTCACTGGCTACAGATTAAACCCATTGCTTCTTGTCCTGTTATCAGAGGCTAAGGAGAACAATTTTCCCCTTTCCTCCCTGACATACCTTTTAGATACCTGAAAACTGCTATCATGTCCCTCTCAGTCTTTTTTTTTTTTTTTTTTTTCAAACCAAACAAGCCCAATTCCTTCAGCCTTCCCTCATAGCTTGTTTTCTAGACCGTTAATCCATTTTTGTTGCTCTTCTCTTGACCTCCAGTTTTTCCACCTTTCTTGAAATGTGGTGCCCAGAACTGGACTCCAGCTGAGGCCTAATCAGCACAGAGTAGAGCGAAAGGATGACTTAATTGTGTCTTGCTCACAACACTCTTGTTAATGTATCCCAGAACCAGGTTTGCTTTTTTTTGCAACAGTGTCACACTGTTGACTCATATTTAGCTTGTGGTCCACTATGACCCCTAGATTGCTTTCTGCAATACTCCTTGCTAGACAGTCGCTTCCCATTCTGTATGTGTGAAACTGATTGTTCCTTCCTAAGTGGAGTACTTTGCATTTGTCCTTATTAAACTTCATCCTATTTACCTCAGACCATTTCTCCAGTTTGTCCAGGTCATTTTGAATTATGACCCTATCCTCCAAAGTACTTGCAACTAAGGATGTTAACTAACGAGTAATTTACTAGTCGAGTAGTTGATGGAATTTCCATCGACTACTGGACTAGTCAATAGCACAACGGGGGCTCTTGTACATTTCAAAGGAGGAATGTGGAACTTCGCCTGCAGCCCGGGGCCAGCAGGAAATCCTGCTGGGGCTTACCTTTTGAAAGCACAAGAGCCTGCGGGCTCTTGTGCTTTTCAAAGGGTAAGCCCCCGCCCGGAGTCAGCAGGACCTCCTGCTGGCCCCAGGCTGCATGCCAGCTTTGAAATATACAAGAGTCCCCAGTGGGGGCTCTTGTGCATTTCAAAGCAGAAGCACCCTCATGGAGTCTGGGGTCAGCAGGGGACTATTTTTGGGAAAATTCATCCTGAACTAGGACAAGAATGTCAAAACCTCAGTTTTTCACAGAACAGAAATCCCACAATGAAATACAGAACTTAGAGGTTCCAAAATTAAATGTGCTCCTTAGGATCCTTCTGGTAAGCTGCAGTGAGGATGAGGACACTGCTACCCCTGACAACCGCTACTAAAAGTACTATGATTGTATCACTGCTGCCCACCATTAAATAGCCATGTGAGCTTGACCAGACTCTGGTCAAGTTTAACATCTTGTCAGTTTCACTGCTGCTATTTAGTGCTGGGCAGCAGTGAAACTGAAAGGAATTGTCTGCCAGGGCCCCTGGCTCCATTGCAACCACCCTGGCAGCCCTGGGCCCTCTGTAGCCTACCTAGCAAACTGATGGGAGTGTTGACTCACAAACTCCTGTGTCAGCCAGGCCTCTCAGAAGTTCAGCAATGGAGGGAAGCAACCGTCCTGGAAGATACAGGGTTCAGAATTCAGGGAAGTCTACATAACATGAGCTGCCATGAACCCTGAAAGCCTGGGCATCGTAGCAACCTACCAGGCAGGTGTCCAAAATAAATTTATCACAACCTTTCTGACAGATGGATGAATTCTGATGAAAAAAAGTGTCTTGCTGGAGTTTATGTGAACCTTGCCGTTATCTTAGCAAGCAAATTCAGTTGTATTTCATTCTGTAAAGATGAGGACCTTGACAGTAATCACTAGGAGTGTTAGATGCCTAACACTAAGAGCAAGTTGTTCATTTAGTCTTGCAGCAAATTTTCTATTTTTATTTTTCTAATCTTCATATTATTTATTAGCTTCACATATATAAAACTGCTACACAGATCGCTCTGCTTGCACCAAAAAAATATAAAATGCAATAGTTTAGATATTCAAATTCAACCAGTTGCATTAGCAGCAAAGTGTTTTGCAACAAAGAAAGCTACATTATAAATTACATGTAATGCCCTAAGATTTATGGGATAAAACACATTAGGCACTTTGTCCAGGAAGGGCAAATTCTTTAAGGTTAATTAGGAAAATGTTCTATCAAGGAAGATGTTTTCCTTCTCTGATATCAGATTGTTATATATAAATACTCCTGAGTCATTAGTCAGGAATCTATGCCAATAAGATCAAGAGGAAGCACAAGAGACTATATTAAAATGTATATAGTTAACATCTGCATATTTAAATACAGCTCCCAATTGTATTCGAGCGTTTAATGGCATGTTGTACCTTTAGCGATGTATCTGCATTCTCAGTAGATCCAGCAACTAGCCATTGCTTGTCCGGTGAACAAAGTAATAAATCAATGCTAGAGTTTTGAAATGCTGTAATATGTGAAACCTGATTTAGGTTAGGAACTTCTAATATATAGATAGCACCTCCTGCGGTGGCTGCCTAAAATAAAGAAAAGATGAGTAAGATAGAAGCACGGCTACAGCATCCCAACTTCTATAAAAAATATGACTCTGAAGGCTTAGTGCTGATGACATCAACCAGCATTTGTCTCATCTGAATTGAAGCTATGAGTTGAATTTTATCAAGCACCAGCCCTGAAGGCTAAAGTGCATCTCACATCAAGATGTTCATAGCACAGAGTCTCCTATGTAATCCATTCAAAAGAAAAGGAAAATTTGTTATTGACTGAGGTTTTTTTTTTTTAAAGTCCATTTTGGGGATCAGCACTGCTGCTCTCCTGATGCTGTTACAGCAGTTGGCATACAAAATTAACATGATGACCCTGTGGAGGAAGAACCACCTCATATGTAGTGTGAGGCGCAGAAGCAAAAGGCTGTGGAGAGAAATTTCCTCATGATTCCAGTCTCTGAAGTGGGAATTTAATTCTCCACTAGCTAAGTGCTGAGCAGTAGCTCAGTGCCACTATATTGTAATTTTGAATACTATAACGAACGTTCCGTCCTCTTAGCCGTGTTCTCTGCAGTGATGAGGAATACCTGAATCCACAGTATTCATTCCCTCAGCTAGCAGCACTAATACCACAGAGAACTGAAACACACACTTCCCAAACAAGCCCCATTAAGATTGGATAAAGCCTTCTTGTATTCCTATCTATTGTCCTACTCTTGCATTCTTCCACAACACACATGCTTTTACTTGTTCCATTGTAATAGCAAGGCAAAAGATGTTCATTACAACCATCTGTATAACACTTAGTATGTGGCAATTTCCTATGTTCTAGATACTGTATTCCAAAAAGATGTAGACAAACTCAAGAGAGCCCAAAAACGGGGCTGGAGGAAAGATCAGAAGAACTAAATAAAATGCAGGGAGCAACTTGAAAGGGGTACAATAGTCTCCAAAGCGTATAAATGCAAGGGAGCATGATTGTGCTATACTCAACAAAAAAATAATTAAGTTAGTAAAATAAATGGGCTTTGAGAACGAAAGCCCTTGGAAGAGGCACATCTATACAGTAGAGTGGTGAAAGTTCTATCCTGGCAGACTTTTGAAATGAGACTGGATAAAACCCTAGAACATAGATCATCCAGCGCAGAATAATTAATTCTTTACAGGCTGCTGTTCTAGGATGAAATCCTGGCCTCACTGAAGTTAACAAGTTTTGCCATTGCCTCCCTTCAACCAGATGTCATCTGAAGTCTCTTTCAATAAACATGTACCTATCTCCCAGTGCTTAAAATGCACCATGCCAGAAGTATATTCCTCATTACATTAAGTAAGCACATATCTGGGGGTAGGCTGAGCTCTCATTAATTAAGCCACCTTGGTGTACTTACAGCTAGGAAGAGCTGCTTGTTCACTGAGTAGGTGACCAAACTGCATGAGGATGACGATGTGGAGAAAGCAGCAAGCTCTTCCCCAGTTTCTCCATCCCAGACTTTGATGGTTCCATGGGCGTCTGTGCTGACTGCCAATTTGTACTGTGGGACAGTAATAACTTTGACAAAGGGCGCTTCCTGGGTGGGACTTGACCATATCTGTGTACCCTGAACAAAAATATGTAGTTAGAGGTCAGCTTATGGGCATCTGAAATGGATTTAAATTGCTATCAATGCATTCTTTCCTCCTTATTGCTTGTTTTTGAAAATATTACATATTTCAATAACATGTTGCTTGGTATTTTCCAGTGTTTGTGTTGAAATAGTTTTCCTTTGACAAGATAGCCATTCGTTTCTCCTTGCTGGAACTCTCTTCCCTCTCTGGATTCTAATAATGACTCAGCTTACTCCATTGTATTGAAAAAATCCTGAATTGCAGCCAAGAAACTCTTTCCAAAGATGACATCATTTTAAATAATCTGATGTTTCCTTTGCACCATAAATCAAACTTGTTCTATCCACACCCAATGACTTTGCAGACCACAGGACTGGAAAATTCCATTCCGTCACCCCTTCTTGGTAGCAAGAATCTGAAATAGTTTTTAAATCTTTTCTTCTATTCTCTTTCATTGTCTCTGCATTCTTCAGGGCAACATCACAAAGTGGTTTGCATTGATAATTAAAGCATATTTTAAGAGCCATCTGTAGTGCAGTCAGACTAAGCAGCATTTACTACCTTGCTATGCAAATTCATCTCAGTCTGGACCTACAATACAAACACTTTTGTTACTCGCATCCTGGGCAAGGACTGCCAATAGCATTTCACTCTGCCAAAGGGGATAGTGGTTTCTGAAGTGATCTTATGATCTCAGGAATTAAACTCAGACCAAACACACTGTCATAATTCATCTATCGTAAGTTTTCATTCTAGTTTCTCAGTTCATTCTTGGCATCATTCTGTTCAGCTCAGTTGATGAAGGGGGAGTTGCACCTGCTTGCTTCCATGAGTCAAATTCTATCCTGTTGTCGAAAACGGGTGTGCATGTTAGAGGACTGATGTTATTGGTCACTGTCAATTGATTTATCATTTCATAGGCATGTAAAACGTAGGTGTGTAACACTGCATGCCAAAGGGGGGTGGGGTGTGTGTGTGTATATATATATATATATATACACACACACACACACACACACACACATACATATACAGGTTGAACCTCTCTAATGTGGCACCCTTGGGACCTGACTGGTTCCAAACCAGAGAATTTTCTGGACCATGGGAGATCAATGTTATCTAGCAGCATTACCAACACTTCCACTGCTTACTGGGCTATTAGAGGACATTTAGGGATAAATTAGAGCTAAATAACAGCACAGAACACTGAGAACCAGGACTGGTGGCTATAAACAAACTGTATAGGACCATGGGAAACTTGGCCACACCCATGAAAAGTGGACATCCAGCTAACTAAAATAATTCCAGATCATGGGTGTTTCTAGACCAGAGAATTCTGGACTAGAGAGGTTCAACCTGTACTACCAATACTGGCACTAGCTAACTTAAAAAGTTGTATTGTTGCACTCATTTCCCCAAACATGTTTACAATGGCCCAGCTCTCATAATTGATCTTGAATGTATTACGTTTAGCCAATTAAATGACACTGGCTCCATTCAAGCTTTATTTTCTAACTGTACGTGATACTATGCAGGCCTTGAATATTTTAATATTAAATGCAATACAAATTTAAAATGTAACAAGTCTAGCTTCTCTAAAAGTAACATTCCCCAATAGCTGTTTTCAGGGGCACCAGCCTAAAGCCCAATATTCAGTGATTTATCTTTAAAGCAGTAGAAAACAATTAATATGATACTTTAATCATTGCAAGATTTCACTTTAACCTTTGGGCAAGACTGTCATGCTGAACAATGTGTAACCTCCCCCGCACTACCCAGAAAAAAACCCAGATTGTTTACACTCTTAGAAATGCTTATCTAATTCAAATTAATTGACCACATGAAGGCAGTGGAGCTTTGATGCATGAAAAACCTTCTCTGTAATAGGATAGAATACTAGAAATATGACTTGCTTGCACACTCTGCTCCTCTCAAATGTGATGAGAGAAGCCAGGGAAGAAGAAAAGTCTGATTTCATAATATACCGTGTTTTTTGTGCTGTGATTTGAATTAAATATTGAACATTAGTGACCATAAGCCTGAATCTCTAGTCAGAAAGAGAGAGTTAAAGACCTGAAGGAATCACTAGCTCATTATCTAAATCTGTGCTGCAGGCACAGGAGGGCCGAAGCTGCAGCAGTGCCTATGCTCCCCATCCCCAATGGCAGGGAAATGATGATGTGATATGTACCCCAACAATCCTGGCCTGTGATTCACATGCTGCAGAGGAAGGAAAAAAAAAAAAATCTAACCCCATGACTTCTGCCAGTCTCACCAGATGGGAAAATTCCTTTCAAACCCCACCTATAATCCCACATGGTGATCATTTAGACCATGAACAAGAACCAGCCAACCAAGCACTTGAGAAAGAGAGAATATGTTTGTGTTGCACCAGCTCTGGTCCATCTTCACTTTTTTCTTCACTCAGCATATAGCCAACCTGTGGAACTCCTTGCCAGAGGATGTGGTGAAGGCTAGAACTTTAGCAGGGTTCAAAAAAGAGCTAGATAGATTCATGGAGGTTAGATCCATTAATGGCTATTAGCCAGGATAGGTAAAAATGGTATCCCTAGCCTCTTTTTCTCTGAAGGTGGGTGACGGGAGGGATCACGTTAGGATTACCTATTGTGATCTCTCCCTCTGGGGCATCTGGTATAGGCCACTGTCGGCAGACAGGATACTGGGCTAGATGGACCTTTGGTCTGACGCAGCATGGCCGTTCTTATGTTCTTCTACCCTCAGGCTGTGTCTAGACTGCATCCCTTTTCCGTAAAAGGGATGCAAATTAGACACATCGCACTGTAATGAAGCGGATTTAATCCCCGCTTCATTTGCATAAACATGGCTGCCGCTCGAGCTTTGTCGAAAGCGCCAGTTTAGACGCGATCTTTCAGAAATAAAGCCTTTTCCGAAAGATCCCTTTATTCCTCTTAAAATAAGTGAATAAGGGATCTTTCGGAAAAGGCTTTATTTTCCGAAAGATCCGCCTAGACTGGCGCTTTTTCCGCAAAGCTCCGAGCCGAAAAAGCGGCAGTTATAAGTTTATGCAAATGAAGCGGGGGGGATTTAAATCCCCGCTTCATTTGCAATTGCGATGTGTCTAATTTGCATCCCTTTTACGGAAAAGGGAAGCAGTCTAGACACAGCCTCCATGTTCCATCTCCACCTGTGGCCATCTCTGATGCTTCCAAATAAGAAAGAAAAAAGCCTTCCAGCTGGTGGTTAGCTGAAATCCTGAGAGTCATGAGTTTTAGGAACGTAAGTCAAAGCCAATCTTCTTTCCCACAATTCCTATTGGACAGCTGTTCTAGAATCTGATAGAAACCTTCTCAATTTCAGCCTGAATTTGTTCATGGATGGTTTACATTCATTTGTTCATGTGCCAACACTGTCCTTTAAATAGCTCTTTGTCTTCCCTAATATTTACTATTCCCCCATGTATTTATAGATAGCAATCATTTCCCTGCTCAGATTTTTGCTAGCCTCAATAAGCCAAGCTTTTCCAGTCTCCTGTCATAAAATACACCCTCCCTTCTCCGATCATTCTAATAACTCTTCTCTGCACCTGTTTCAATTTGAATTAATCTTTTGGGTGACCAGAATTGTATATAGTATTCCAAGTAAGATATTACTAGTATTTTGTACAATGGCATTATTTCTCTGTCTCTACTGGAAATGCCTTTCCTAATACATACTATGATCACATTTGCCTTTTTCACAGTTGCATTAAATTGATGACTCGGTCATCCTGTGACTGATCCATACACTCAAGTCTCTCTCCTCTGTCATTTCCAACTGATGAACCCCTAGTTTGTAGCAGAAATTCTTATTAGCCCCTAGGAGCATGCCCTTTCACTCTGTACTATTGAATTTAATCTCAGGGTCATCCAGATTTTCCTGTGTAATGTTCCAATCCTCCTCTGTGTATTGATGATGCCTCCAAACTTATCATCAGCAAATTTCTTTAGCACACTCCAATTTTTTGTGCCAAACTCATTAATTTAAAAAATTAAGTAAGATTGGTTCCAAGACTGAGCCTTGGAAAACTCCACCAGTAACCTCCCTCTAGTCCAGCGATCCAATTTTCAGCACAACTTGTAGCCTTTTCCATTTAGCCAATTCCTTGTTCACTTTACAATGCTCATACTGATCCCTATCCCAGTTTACCAACAAACATATAGTATAGTGTCAAATCCTTTACTGAAGTTCAAGTATACTAGATCTACCACACTTCCCATATCTAAAAAATCCCAGTTATTTTCCCAGAGGAGGAAATCTACCTTTGGCAAACCCATGCCACACTGCACCATTCCCTTTACCATTTACATCTATGTTTTCACAATTTGTTCTACAATTTTAAACAGTTCTGAGACCAGACTAACAAGATCTGTCATTTGCCACTCCCTCCTTTATTAAATACAGCTATGACCGTTTTTTGTATTAACCCCCAAATAGTTGGATTTATTAAAAATCTTTGCCACTGGATTAGCAATCTCACGTACCAGTTCTTTCAGTGCTCTGCAGTGGAAGTTCTGTTCCCCTGATTAGAGTGCATTAAGCTCTTAAAGTTTTTCTTCCACCTCAGAGGTGGTAATTTCCATTTCTAGAAACACATGTCCATCAGCCAGATCACCTTCATGTATATATGCCACACTATCATTGCAACCAAAAACTGAGGTATTCATTTAGCTCAGGTGATTTTTGAGCAGAATACTTCCAGTCCCTTGAGATGGAGGGTCAAGACAAGATAATGAAGATGAAAAGACGGCTCAAGTGTTGATGCTATAGGAAGGTTTGGGATGATTGACCTTTGGGAGGCAATTACAGAAAAATTTCTTCTCAACTGATGGACTCCACCTGAGTAGCTAGGGTGTTAATCTTTTGTGATCAACACTGGTACTGTTGCTAAAAAGGGCTTTAAACTAGGAGATGGGGTTGAGAGAGACTCTTGAAGTCTCCAGTATATTGAAGCCAAGGAAAATCAGCTAAAGGAAGATACAGTAAGGTATAAGGGAACATCACAAGCTAGAAAACCAAGTAAGGTCTGAGGGAAATAACTGAAATGCGTGTTCACAAATGCAAGGGGTTTGGTCAATAGAATGGAGGATCTGGCGCTATTGGTGCTATTACAGGGAATATAGAAACATGGTAGAATAGAACTCATGACTGGAATACAGGAAGTGAAGGTTGCGTGCTGTTTAAGAGAGAAATGGGTAAAAGGTGGTGGAGTAGCATTGTACATCAACAAAGCAGTAAACTTAAAGAAGTGATAGTATGGACAAAATCTGTTTGGGTCAAAATCATTTTGGGGAAGGGTTGTGAAAGAGGTTCTGCTGGGATAGTATTAGGAGTATGCTATAGACCCCCAGAATCACATTCTGTTGTGGACAGTAATCACCACCATATTATTAGGCAGCAATACTTTTGGGAATTGTGGGAAACTTTAAATTTCCTGGATATAAATTGTAGAATAATGCTGTTACTACTGTTGGGCCCAGTTATTCCTGGATGTAATAGATGACAGTTTTCTTTATCAAATTGTCACTGAACCAACAAGAGGTGATGCAGTTTTGGACTTACTTTCAGTAAGTAGAGAGACATCACAGGAGAACATGTCATAGGAAATACTGTTAGATTGAGTGATCATGAATTAATTCAGTTTAAATTAAACGAGGGATAATCCAAACCATGATGTCAGCTCTGTTTTTTTTATTTCCAAAGGGCAGACTTTGGGAATATAAGGGAATTAAAGCCAGTTGTAGTGAAGAGTTCAAGGACTTAAATCCAATCCTTTTCCATATTTAACTATACAAAAACTATTTGAAATTTGAAAAAAAAAAAAAAAAAAAAAACTTGTAGGGAAAGGCTCTAGACCCACCTAGATGAATAGCCACCTCAAAAAGTTTGATATGAAGAAACAAAGAGATTACATGGAATGGAAAAAAGGGCTGACCAGCAAACAGCGCTGCATTGTAGCAGTTAGAAAGGTGGAGGAATAAAGTGAGACTTGCTAAAAGTCAAGCTGAATTAACTCTTGCCAAGAAAACTAAATTCATGTGAGTAATATGAGCAAAAAGTAATGAGTTTTTTTCCGCTATGTAAATAATAAGGAACAATGAAGTTGGATCTCTTGGGAAAGAGATTAAAGATCTAGGTCTGGTCCAAAAACTGAAGCTAATGAGTTTTCTATACATAAAAAAAAGCAACAATTGCCCCCTGCAGAATTTTAGACAGATGGCACTAGGAACAAAATCTGGGTTATCCACATTCCCCCTTCCTTATTTACATACTAGCCATCTTATGGCATCTATATAGTTTTGGAACAGTTCACTCAGTTTGAATTGAAAAGCATGGATAATGTTTGACCTGCATTTTAAATATTATCTTCTGAAGATTAAGAGTGGTTGTGTAACAAATTGTGTAAGAGGTGTAGGTGACAGAATTGTTTTTAAAATAACAGTACAACTATTCTTGATGGGACACTGGACTTGTAAAGAGTGTGCATCTCACCTCTTGGACTTGCCATGCTCGGATAGTGCCATCAGTAGATGCAGTGCATACCACAGACCTCAGCTTTCCAGCACCAAACACGTGCTCGTTGTCGGAGAGATAAGCCATAGCAACTATTTTACCTACAATAATAAAATACAACAAAAATATGGGTGTGACCATCAAGTGATTTCATGCCCCCCAGGAGCACTAAGGCCTCTATTCAGCAAAGAATTACATACGAGACGAATGGCAGTAAGCAAAAATGGAGATACAAATCCGGGGAGATCTGATTGCTTCCTAGCATATAATCATACTGCACTTTCAAACATGAGCTAGCAGTTTTTTCTTAATATTCAGAGCAACATAGATATAAGGTTCCATTTTTTTGTGAGTGTGATGACTCATGCTAATGTAGCACATGCTGTTATCCAAAATGTTCAGTAAAAATTTTTTAAAAAGCAGGAGAGAAAATAAATCACATAAATTATCCTCTGTGCAGACAAGAGGTGATTAAACATCATTTCAGCAAATAACTCATAGTAATAAAAATTGCCTTAGTTAAATCTGTTAACCCTTTGCTTTGACAATCTTACTGTTTGAATGAAAATATGATGGATTCCAAAACTTGCACATCTACAGTTTAACAATATGATGTATGAACATAGCAAGACATTAAAGGGTAAATCATACTAACTCAAGCTATGAAGGCAAATTGAAAGGAATATAAAAAATTAGATTCAATTTTTATTTGTGTGTGGAATCCAGAATATTGTCTTAAATTCTTATGTGGGGACACTATTTAATTTGGACTTCACTGAAGGTGCCATGCAATTCATAGGCGATAGAGTTCTGATTTTTAAGGTATATGGGTGTCTAAAGATAGATGCCTAACTCCCTTTAAAAATTTGGCCCTAATTATAAGCGAAGAGAGAATTTATTTAACCAGCATGGAATAACCAATGCAATTATTTGGTTTTATGTCACCATCTTTGAAGAAAACATTATGGGATGAAGCTCGTAATTTAAGAATGTTAAGGGCCCTGTTCTTTTCCTGAGAATGTGCCCATGCCATCATACCATAAGGCTAGTCTTCCAAGGCGCTTCACCGAATCTGAACATTTTTCTCATGGTTTTCTACCTGTAAAGATTCCCGATTTTGGATTTGTGAGATTTGCATGTAAAAAAAAAAAATCAAAAAAAAAATCACATGTTCAAATTGAGAACAACAGTTTTGCAGGCTGCTGAAGTCTCTTATCGCTAGTGTACAAAGCATTTGTCCACCTAGATCCCATGAGGGGTTAGATCCAGTTTGTTATACATTCTTTTTACTGTATTCTCACATACCTTTATGTCCCCTCATGGACAGACATGTGTAATCAGCTGATGGCCGGCCTGATGCCATATGATGCTCAAGTTTGGAGCGGTGGAGATAGTACTCTTTCCATGTCTGCATCCCTGGCGTCAGGTTGGAAATATTGCAAAAAGTCCAATGACCTAGGCACAGCCTTCTATAAAACATAAAGGTGACACTATTGAGTTAGAAGTGGGGATGGTCATTCTGCAACTCCTTTCTTAACTATTCACATTTGGTGGATGTCTCTAGCTAGGTACATCCAAATATTTGTCTTGGATAAAAATAAGATTGTTCTACATTTGGAGAATTTAAGATGTGGCACTGGAGAAAGTGAATTCCTCCTCAATCACAAAAGACCCTTCAGGAAATAAGGGCACCCCCTCATGGATTGAGAGTAAAAATATCAACTCGTATGGGTCCACCATTTTGCTCACTGCAACATTCTGAAAATGGTTTTTTTTGTAAAGCCCAGTTGCATATAGTGCATTGGAGAATGCGTTCTAGAGCTGTCTCAGTGAACCTGCAGTGTGGACAGTCAGTGAGAGACCTAGCAATCCCCAGAGTGGATGTGATTCAGCAGCCCTTGAGTCAATGTGTGTTTTTTCACTGACTTTATGAGGTAGAAGATCAGGCCCAGCAAACACAATGTCTAGCACCCATAAAGGCATCTGTGGAAAAATGTGACAAAAATGGGGTTTTTTTTCTAAGATATTGCCTGCCTCTACAAGGGAGTGTAGAGGCTGGTGATACCTTTGGAGAATTTAACTGAAAACAAGTTTATGAGCTCAAAATATGATCACCTAAAATGACAATGTCTCTGTAATAGTAAACACACACATCAGTCCTCCTAATCTGTAGTAGGAAACTCTCCCAGAACCTGGACTGATCTGTTCATTCCTAATCCCAGAGTTAATTATTTAAACATTAAATGTGCTAATGAAAGGTGCCAGCCTGCAGAACAAAAGTCTGTATTTGTCTGCTGAATAGATACAGCCCACTTGGTGGCAGCAGAAGCTTCCCCATTAGAGAAACCAGAGTTATGTCTACTTTTCCACAATCGATCCACTGGGGGTCAATTTAATGGGACTAGTGAAGACCCACTAAATCGACCACAGATCACTCTCCTGTTGGTACGCCATTGGAATGAGAGGCATAAGATAAGTCGATGGGAGAGTTTTTCCAATCTACTCAGTGCAGTGTAAACACCACAATAAATCAACTTAAGCAATGTCAACTCCAGCTACATTATTCATGTAGTTGGAGTTGCATAACTTAGGTTGACCTAACCTTGAAATGTAATAATATAAGAGATAATACCAATATTCGGGGCTTTCACTTATACAGGTGCCCATTATTCCCCACTCATCCCAATTTTTCACACTTGCTATTTGGTCATCCTATTCTGCACCCTGCCCCATCAATGTATTTCACATAAAAGGAAAAAAAAAATCTATAAGTGAAACAGCAGCGAGGTGAGGCCATAGCCATGCTTACAAGGATGCCAATTAAATTATTTTTTAACTGTGTTGTTGCTGGGGTAATGGATGGGTCTTCCTTATTCATTACTGTATTTTTAAAAGATTATCCAGGGTGCCCAGAGCACTGGAGGGGTTCTCTTACTGCAGAGTGGTAACAGACTAAGATATTAAAAAAGGTGGTATTTGTGTGACGTGGCTATAGTTTCGAGTATCAGCCAAAGGGACTGGATTCAAAACACTATGTTGGGTGAAAAAGAGAGTGAGTGCACACACGTACATAGGCCTTACAAGCAATCCTGGGACCTTTTGTCCACCATGTTGTATGCACTTCAATTTTATGCAGTTAAAATTCCTGAATCACAATTATTTCCAGGTTTCTCATTCTGAGTATACCCCAAGAGAGGCTGAGTTCTCACAGTCCCCATCACAGTCAGTGGGGGGTGAGGGCACCCAAGTTCAGGACCTCGCAGGACTGGTCTGTTTGAACTGGATAGCCATGAAGTCCCACCACCCCTTTGAGAAAGTTGATGCCAAAATGGGAACCAAGAGCTATTATAAAGGGCAAAGCAAAAG
The DNA here is from genome assembly GCA_019425775.1 of Rafetus swinhoei. NCBI lineage: Eukaryota > Metazoa > Chordata > Testudines > Trionychidae > Rafetus > Rafetus swinhoei. The sequence continues at coordinate 14,392,355 of CM033435.1, read as the reverse complement.
TACCAGGCAGGTGGCTATAAAAAAATGCCAATGAGGGACACGGCGCAGAGAACCCCAGACAGTACCCCCAAAGATCACCTTGCAGCTTCTCCACTCTTCTACACCGGACTCCTTGAGACACTGAAAGGGGCACTCACCTCCATAGTGAAGTTGTATCTGCAGCTTCATTCCATGCCTATTACCATGGGAAGAGAGAAAGAAAAGATGTGTTGGAATAAAGGAAGCTGCGTTTCATGCTGTTCAGCATTACTGTCACTGACAGAATAAAGAAGGTAATATTAGTCATTGGAGAGGAAAGGGACCAGGAAATCTTTCTAGGTCTGCCCTGCAACCCCCATTACTTTGAACCACCACTCTTAAGTTTACATTTTGTTTGAATTAGGGATGTAAAAATCCTGTTTAGTTAACAAATTAAACATCATGTTAACCATTTAAATGTTATGTTTGACCAGCTGACTGATCAAATGAGAGTGGGCAGGGGGCTGCTCCAGCCTCAGCTGGTTATCCATAACCGTTAAGCACCACCCAGTAAGGGTGATGCTTACCAGTTAACCATTCACATGCCTAGTTTGAATATTTAGCACAAGATAGTAAGGGGGAATTTCCAAATCAATTAATTGCTTTCAGTTTTGCATTGATTTTTAAAGGAATTCTGTGGTTATAGGAAGTGTGCTAGATAACTATTCAAAATTGTGTTTTGCTCTTTGATGCTTCTTTCAGTGTTTATATACACATGCTTTATCTGTATTTGTATTTATCCCTCCATACCAAAAGCTATAACTATTTAAAGACAGCCATCCTGTACCATCTAGGTACTTTGGTGCTGAGTGCAGACGCACAGTAAAAGCAATCTAAAACAGAAAAACAGGTTAATATTGTAACATTAAAATAGGTTGCTGCCACCTGCAGATGAAGAGAACAGACTGAGGAGCTATGACACAAGAATAAAAACAGAGGAACAAAGGGTATACATTAGGATGTGGAAGGTTAACCAGTTAACCAGTGTCATCTTTAATGGGTGATGCTTACTGGTTCTGGTTAACCAGTTGGGATTGGAGCAGCTCCTAGCCCACTACCTTGAGCCTGGCCGTGGCCTGGAGCGCCGCCCTCCCTCCCTCCCCACCAACCACCTTTAATTAGTTAACCGGTTAAACATCATGTTTAAGCGGTTAACCAATTAAACAGGATTTTACATCCCTCGTATAAATATGGGACCAACAGTGACCATAATAAACACATGCCACTGGGGAAAAAAAATCAAACCTCCCACCCTTCTGCATAGTTTAAATAGTATGCCACATGCTGGGGCCTACCAAAGCAAAGTTTTGATCTCTTGCCAACCTAAAACATGGCAACAGAATTTTTAAAAGATGAGTGACATCTCAACATAGGTATCTGTTGGGTTCCTCTAAGAGACCTCAAAAATATAAAGGAAAGAGACAATTCAATACATCAGATTTACAGCATAGGCAGAATGGGTCAAATGCAGTCTTGGCTACTCATATCAGCAAGCACCATTCCTGGGAAAGTTCTGCACGTGTGCAGAATTTATGTTCCCCGCAGATTTCTTTACTTCCCTGCCAAAAAATGACTCTCTGATGGTGAAGCAAAGGGAAGCCACAAGAGCAGTCATGAGACCCTCCCCAGAAATATGTTTTGGGTGCCTAGGACAGACGGCAGAGAGGTAGCGGGGGTGGGACTGGGAAGGGGTGGGACTTCCTCTTTCCCTGCAGAGCATCCAAGGTTAAGTCAGACCTACTCTACCCCTAGATTTCTACCCCAGGTGCAGGAAGCTCTGCAAACTTCTATCTCCCCTATCTCCCATTTCCTGCATCCATCACTCCTCAGCTATAGGAAGAAGGATCCCTTTATAGGGAGTTGCTCACCTATCCATCCAGACCCCATGCTGAGTCTTAGCCCCCTACTCAGAACACCCCCTCCGAGCCTCACTCACCCTGTACCTGGACCACTCAGATAAGCCACCCACACTCAGATCCCCACCTGGCCGAGCCCGAATATCCCAGTATCTGGACTCCCCGTCACTTCTCCACCAAGCTCTATCCCTCCCATCCCACACCCAGAGCCCCTGCTGAGCCCCAACCACCTTTACCTTGCCCTTGCTCAGTTCCATTACTAGTGCACCCAAAATCCCCACCCCCAACAATCCCCTGTGCACTCAGATCTGCCACTGAGCTGATTACTCCACACAAATGCTTTCAACCCACACTAGGATGTAGCTGTTTAAGCAGGTAACTGATAAGCATGAGCTTATTGGTTACCCAAATGGTTACACGAAGCTCGCGGCCCACTCCTGGAAGTGGAATGGCACGTGGGAAATGGTGCATGCCAGGTGCTGGCTTAAAAAAAATGAATCCTGGTGTGCACCGGCTCCTGGGAAACCGACTGCCGCCCCAGCCAGCAACTGGCTCCTCGGGAGTGGGGTGGCAGGTAGAAGACAGTGCGCACTTGGAACTGGCTTAAAAGCCAGCTCCCGTCGCACACCGGCTCCCAAAAAGCTGGCTGCCACCTCGCGTTGAAAAGTTCAGTGGTTACAAGGTTAGCCAATTGCATGCATTTTAGCATCCCTAACTCACACGTGGATCCTTCCGCCAACACTAAACCCCTCAACACTTGGATCCTGCCTTGCTGAGTCTGTTTGCCCACAGGTGGTGCCCCTGGCATGGAAGTATCCTGGAGTGTTTCTGGGGGCAGGCCCAAATATCCTTGCGCTGTCAGAGTTGGATGCAGCCTCCTTGCTCAGTCTGTGTCCTGGGAGACGAGATACAGCAATCTCCCACCTCTGTGTAGCTTGTCGCCTGTGCTCCCACCACATTTATTTGACAAATAAATGTCTCCGAATTTTAAAACATTGTGTGCAGAATGTTTAGGCGCAAAATGCCCTTAGGAGTAGCATATACACTACAACACTCTGAATACCTGGCTTGGCAAGTGATACACATTACTTTGGAAAGAGCAGCACAGACTACACATTGCAGCTGGATTCCTGACAGCAGAGAAGTTGAAACATCAATTGGTATTTTTCAGTGTTGGTCTGCCCCCAGCTTCCTCTAGGATGCGTTTGCTCACAACTTGTACTCAATGTGTATACTTTGAACTGGCTCATATAAAATCTCCTGAACTCTGCTTCAGTGATTTGCCAACAAACTACCATCTGCGTAAAAGCAGCTCATAGAAATTGTTTGCAAAAGAAGCACTGCTTTACAATAATAATGTTACTTGGGACTTGCATTTTTATAGCATCTTCCAGCTGGAGATCTCAAAGTGCTTTACAAGTGTTAATGAATCTACCTTCACCACTCTCCCTTGAGGTAGGAAAGTCTGAGTTCCATGTTTATGGGAAACTTAAGGCACAGGTAAGCAATTTACTGCAAGTTACGCAGGAGTTTTATGCAGAGCAAAGCAAACAGCCCCCACTGTCAGACTCCCAATGCTGTCCTTTACCAACAGGCATTATTTCCTCTCTTTTGATGTATGGGTGACGGAGCAGTTACAGTTATCACCGGGATAAAGCATTACTACAGGTCACATGGGATGGGCAGAGTTGTGTGTCAAGTGTCCAGCTGCTTTATCAAAAAACAGGACTATGTAGCACTTTAAAGACTAACAAGATGGTTTATTAGGTGATGAGCTTTCGTGGGCCAGACCCACTTCCTCAGATCTGAGGAAGTGGGTCTGGCCCACGAAAGCTCATCACCTAATAAACCATCTTGTTAGTCTTTAAAGTGCTACATAGTCCTGTTTTTTGTTTCATCTAAACTAGACTAACAGGGCTACATCTCTATTACTATTCCAGCTGCTTTATGTCATTCTGGAGGATCCACTGGGGGTACAGCTCAGTGACTCTACACCCAGTCCCAACTTTGCTACCCGCTCTGCTCACCAGTGGGAGCAGGTGACGGGTTGCTTCACTATTTCTCCCTCCAGGCTTCCTCATCCCCGCACAGTGGGGTCAGGCATCAGGGCTAGGCAGGAGCCTATGTGCTTGCATGCTGCAGAAACGGGTGGAGAGAGGGAGCCAGAAAGCTGGAGCTTCCCAATGGGGACAATGTTTGCTCAGGCAGGTTAAGAGCTCCTGCAGCAACCGCTTTGCTACCCCTTTCCCGCCTTCGGTATCCATCACTCTGCCCCATTCTCTGCCCTGCCCCCTTACCCCGCTGCCCGCAGCTGGGGAGGGGGGGGCAGCCAGAGCCTAGAGCAGAGACGCCTGAAGAAGGGGCTGGGCGTGGCTTGGAGTGGGGGAGGAAGGGAGGGAGGCTGGTCCAGGGACAGGCCCCTAGCCGGGGGCACGGGGGTGGGAAGGGCTGGGAGCCATTTCCACTCTGCGCACGGGTCTGTCACAGCCCCTGCCCCGCCTGCAGCGACGTCACAGCTCGGACAGCTGGTGCCTGGGTCTGGGACCGCACCCCCGCAGGGCCACAGGCGGGCGGGACTCGGGGCCGGGAATGGCGCTTTGACTGGGGCTCTGAAACGGGAACCGCGTTTGCGGGGGGGCAACCGCGGGGTTGGCGGCGACCCCGGCGGGAAACGGGGCTGCCAAGCCCCTTTCGCTCCTCCAGCCGGGGCACAGCCCGGGGCAAGGGAAGCCCCAGCGCAGGGACACGGGCGGGGCAGCGGCCCCGGGGGGACCCCTGGGCTGAGCAGAGCCAGGCGCGGCCGGCCCCGCCCGGTACCTTGTTCACGCGCGCGGCGCGGAGCAGATCCGGAGCCTCCAGGTGGGAGAAGATGTGGACCAGGCAGTCCAGCGTGAGCCGCTCGCTGCCCATCTCCAGCCCGGCCCGGCCTCTTCCGGACCGCGGCTCCGGCTTCTGCTACCCCGGGGCGGAGCTAGCGCGACACGTGAGTCTGCAGCGCCGGGCAGCCCGCTGCTTGCCCCGCCCGTCCCGGGGTCTGCCGGTCTGCAGAGCTCCCCGCGGCTGCCCCGGGCCGTACAAGCTGCTCAGGACGGACCTTCACGCTTGTTCGCGGCCTGTCCCCTGCGCCCAGCTGATCCCCGTTCCTGCCCTTTTCTAAGCCCCCCGACCCCTTCCTTCTCTCACTCAGCCTGTGTCCAGGCCCCACCTCGCTCCCATTCCCCAGAGAGCGGATTGGGGCACCCAGTGTTGGGGTGCAGCTACTTCGGTGGTGGCACGTGGCAGCAGAGGTACCCTATGTTAGGGTTACCATATTTGAGCTTTCAAAAAAGAGGCCACTCCTGATGGAGTTTATCTGTATCCTATCTACCAACTCACCTTGTATTAATGTGTTACAGGAAACCCCCAAGTTGCGACCCCGCACTTACAACTATTTTTTAAAGTGCCGAAACCCCCCAACTTACGTCCTCTGCCCACATTTACGACAGCGCACGGCGCCTGTCAATGACGGTTCTAGTTATGACACCTCTGACTTGCAACGCTTCCCTGGGAACCAATCGCGTCGCAAGTCAGGGGTCGCCTGTATATATTACATCAGTAGTGTCCTCTTTTTTGAAAGTTCAAATATGGTAATCCTACCCTACATCACACCTCCGCTTAGGGCAGGTAGTGCAAGTGAACGCTTGAAACAGCAGGGGGACTAGTCATAGCCAGATGCAGTTACCTGAGTTGAAGTAGGACAAAAAACTTAAAATACTTGCTCACCCACTTCCTGAAATTGCCGCCCTGGCACAATTCATGACCATCAGTGGTCCTGACCTTGATGTTGTCTCATCTAAATGCATCAGGGAAGGATTGGTCCCTCTTTCAAGGAAGGCCTGTACCATGTGATGGGAGCCAAGCAAGCAGAGTTAGGGCCTATGCTGTGAGGAGAAAGCTAGTGGAAGGCAGGAGGAGGTTAAAAGCCTGGGGGCAAAGTTTCTGTGGGTTTGGCCTTAATGCTTTCCTTCAAGTTCTACTGGGATCTGCAGCTGTACTGAGTAAAAGAAAGGGATCATGATGGACATCTGGAGAAGGTAAGTGTAGGAGCCCATTGCTTAGACCAGTGTTTCTCAGGGCACGTCTACACTACAGAGAAGATCAACCCTCCGGAGGTTGATCTTCTAGCATTTGATTTAGTTGGTCTAGTGTAGACCCTCAAATTGAATGCTGATGGCAGTCCCAGCCGAGGTCCGGTACTCCTCGATCTGCTAGAGTAAGAGAAGCCGCCCACAGTGTAGACTCCACAGCGGCTCCGCTTAAAGTAATCCAGATCCAGCTATGCATTTTGCATAGCTGGATGGTGTACCTTAAGTCAACCTGCGTGATCTAGTGTAGACCAGGCCTTAACTTGTTCCGTGGGCCTGCTTTGGGAAAGCCACTAGCAGGCCTGTGCCACTTCGTAGTCATGAAGCTCTGTGGCACCCATTGGCTCCGGTTCACTGTTTTCAGCCAAGGGGAGCTGTGGGAATCCATGGCCCAGGCCATGCCACTTCCCATGGCTCCTCTTGGCTGGAAACGGCAAACTGGAGCCAATGGAAGCTACTAAGTTCCATAGTTAGGAACCGTCTAGGTAAACAAAGTGGCACAGGCAGTGACTTTCCCACAGTGGGCCCACGGAACACTTTGAAAAACACTGGTGTAAAAGTACATGAAGACCAGAATAAACTATAGAGACTTGAACATATGTTGAGGAGGAGAAGAGAAGCCCTATATCTCCAGCTACCTGTCATACATATTGTACCAGTTACACATCCTGCAAAGAGTACATTTAACCAACAAAAACAGATTCACCTCTAAGGACCTAGCTCAAATAAAATTTTTAAATTTAATGTCCAGCTGAGACTTACTTGGTAAAACACAGGCTCTAAACCTGTTCTCTTAATTTATGTGGTTTATTTTCTCTCCTGCAAACTGCAGGGGTTATCTCTTTTCAGCAGAAGGGTTGATTACTGCAATAAATGTTGCTTACACAACTTAGATTTTCATGCTACATGAGTAATACAAAGCCTTTGCTTGTTAGTTTTGTTAACTCTGTGCTTCCTGTTATTTGAGCAAAAATACATTTTTCCATACAGTCTGGTGGATTTTGTAATGTGATGCATTGAAAAGGGTAACAAAGCTCCCTGAATTCTTCTCATTTACTATATGAGTGGAGTTCAGAGTTCAGCCTTGGGATATCACCTCGGCAAACTAATCACTTAAACTTTCAAAAGGCTCATTTTCATAATGTTTACTTGTCTGCATGGCAAGTTTCTGTTCTGCGTGGCAAGTTACTACAAAACAACATGTGAGTCTACAGCGCACCAGGCTTACTGTGCTGTAGCAGGCCCCACACAAGATGTAACTGCAGGGCAAGTGGGTACACTGTAAAATCACACCCTAGCTTGGAGCACAATAACTTGACGTGTAGACAAGCCCTTACACTGTCTGTTTCCCAAGTGAGTTCTTTCCCTCACAAGGCAGAATTCTTCCTTGTCTGAGTCACCAAGTTTCTGCTGACTCTTTATCCTATGAAGAAACATCCATATAGCAGTATGTTGTATTTGGCAACATGCAGAACTTGCCATCCAAAGATAAAGCACATTACACTATGGAATAGAGATAGAGTGAGTCAGAGACAGCAACAAAACCCAGGGCTTCTGACTTGCAATCCCTCTGGAAGCCCAGTGGGCACTCTCAAAGTGAGTTTAAGCCCCATTCAGAGTGTATTTTTTCATATTGTATCAAATTTGACTCACTTTGTGCCAGAAACTTCCAGGGTGGTTTGTTTTTTTTTTTTTTTTGGCACATTTGTGAATTATGTTTCCTTAAAGAACCACAGCCCTCTTTAAGTACCTTAGAAATGCACCATAAGCACTAAGCCAATGTTAGACAGTAATAAATGAGGCAAATGACATGCCAGGATGTGCTGGTGATAACTGTTTTCCACTGAAGACAGAATCAGTGAAATTTTCCAGCACAACAACAGAAGCAGTTTCCCCTACCTCCCAGCGAGACAAAAAAGTGAACTCCTCCTCACACAGAAACTCTACTGCAGACCTGCAAATACTCCTCAATTTGAGACTATCCTATTAGCAACCCTCAGACTGACCTATGTGCAGCAGTTAGGTAGGCCAACCTGGGGAAGTCTGACCTTTAACCTACTCCCTCTTTTCTTGTCTGTGTGCCCAAGAGGAAATCACATGCATGGCACGAGCCTGACCCAGATATATTGCAGGGAGGAGGATATTTTGTGCGAATAAGGAAGGGCAGGGACTGCAAGATGAATCACCAAAACAATAATTATCCTGAGGAAAAACCTTGGAGGGTGGATTAACTGTGATAGCTGCCCTGTCAAGGTAACAACGTGAACTGTCAACTCTCCTGAACTGCTAGAAACACTTTAGCACAAAAAGAGAAAAGCATAAAAAGTGATCTGGACAAAGAGACATCCTTTCATTCCCAACGGATAGGACCGAAGCTTGTAATTGCTGCACACTGTACAACAGTAACGGCTTCCAAAACTATTTTTAGCCCACCCCACATACAGTGAAAATAAATAAAAAGACAGAGTTGCCATAAAGCCAGGAAATAAACTTTTGAAACTATTTAGCTTTTGGCTTAAGCAAGGCAATTGAGCTACAGCATTCCTGAGTGTGCATGACAGTCTCTGATAAGGTGAACTCCAAACCATCATTTTCTCTTCCAGCTCCAAGCTGTAAAGTAACAATCAGCACTTTGAAAGTCCACCACACTGGACTCGTACGGGCTGTGTTCACTACGGATACAGCAGTGGTTTTATAACTAGTTTACTGCTCATCTGACCAGGTTAGAACAAATGTGGCTGAGTCATGTTCACACGTAAGCATTTTTGCTCCAACATACAATCACATGTATGTTTACATTTACCACACTGGTTAAGCAGCTAAGTGCAGGCTGGGGAAATCTGGGCAGTAGGCCTGTCATGGAATGTGGGGGAGTCTCCGGGCCCTGCACCCCCATCCGCAGCCAGATGTGACTCAGCCAGCAAGCTGAACAAGGTTTATTGGTTCACACAGGGACACAGTGTAGCATAAGATTGATGTTAACACAGGGACCAAGAGCAGCCAGCATTATTCCTCTCAGGGAGAAAGGGTCCTTGGCCCTTGTCTCATCCTAACCCAGCTGACACTGACTCATCCCCCAGGTCCTAGTCCCCAGCCTGGTGTCAACTCCACCTACCCTTTGTCTCCCTTCCTGGGCAGGAGTTGTTGTCTCCTATGCTTGGCCCTCCTGCAGTGACTCCTGCAGTGAGTCATTCCCCTTCATTCAGCCAGTGTTGCCATGCCCAGGACAGTAGGAACCACACACAGCACATAAAGCAACACAATATGTCACAAGCCCCATAGTGCTTCAGCAGGTGAGTGTCCGGAGGGCATGCCCACAGAATAGGAGGAACAGCAACAAATCAGACAATGCTCCCAGAGATGTCCTCCTACCTAGAGCTAGAAGGAAGGAGCAGCAGCCAGACTGATTACCCCGCTATTTGTTTATGGGCTACTCTCTAAAAAACAAAGAAGCACATTAAGAGAGCCAGGCCAGGCCACCAGCATGGCTAATTGGTAACCCTGGTTAGCCACATGCACACAAGTCATGGTCCTGACTCTGCTCCCACGGAAGATAATGACAAAACTTCCATTGATTCTAACAGTGATGGATCAAGCTCTCTGTTTACAACCCTTCAGGTCACTGTGGTCTTAGCTACAACGGGAAACTTTAGCAAAATATTCTCAGCCATGCTGCCATTCGTGGGAGCTCAAATGTAGGCAAAACACTAGCGCCTTCCAGTGTTTTCATCACTGTGTGAATTAAATCTGCTTATGACATTTTAAACATTGGTTGCTTCCAGAGACTTCGTTACACTAAGGCAATGCAAATGAAGGCAATGCAAATTTATACTATACGTTTTGTCAGAAAAGGCAATGCAAATGAAGCGCTGATTAGCATTTTGTCACGCTTCATTTGCATAATCTATTCCAATCTGTTTTTGCGCAAGAGGCATAAGGATCTTGCACAAAAAGGGTTTTTTGCGCAAAATGGACACGTCCACACTGCATGTTTTTGTGCAAAACCGTCTTGCACAAAAATGGATGGGAATAGATTATGCAAATGAAGTGCGACAAAATGCTAATCAGCGCTTCATTTGCATTGCCTCGTCCAACAAAACATGTAGTGTAGACATAGCCCTAAGGCTCCCATTGGCCTGGCTAACCCAATGGCAGCACTTTTGCTAAAATTACTTTCTGTAGACTTGGTCTGACAGAGTTAGTTACTTGGTTAAAAAATGTAGCATAAAATATATCTTGTTTCCCTCATTCTCTGGATTGCACCTGATCAGAAAAGATCATTGTCCAATTTATATTAACATGATTTATCAAATAAGCCAGAATCAGAAAGATACAAAACAGTGGTGAATAATTTCCACACAAATGTAAGAAACACAAAGCAAAAACAAAACAACCACCACAAATGTTTTGCACAAGAGGAATGCAAAATCAGGTTCATAGTGATGTGTCTTACATAAATGCTTTTCTTGATGTATTTTAGAAACAAGATGAACATCTGCCACAAACACACAAGTTAAAGATAGTTATGAAAAGTATAAGCCGATACAGACTTCCCAGAAATAATATGCATTTGGGGCTAGGGATTGAAAAGTCTGGGAAGTCTATATCTGCTTATACCTTTCATAACTATCTTAAACTTGAAAAGTCTGGACTGTGTCCTTCTTGGGCACGCTCTCACTCTGGTGGTGAAGGTCTTATTACATAACCCCACACTGTTCTGAACGCAAATGTCCAGCAGTTTAACATTCTAAAATCCACCGCTGTGTAGTTAACTACTGCATGTATTTAGCTGTAAATAATGTAATCAGAGCAGTTGTCTCTCCATTCCAGTATCCAATCTCAGAATGAGCAATCCCAGATGCTTCAGTGAAAGATGTAAACCTCCATTATGGGCAATTGCTCCATAGTGGATCATAGGAGATATTTCTTCCTTACAACAAGCGGTTAGTGTTGGCTTATGCTCAGGAGCATGAATGTTTATATCAGGGCTACTCAACACGTGGTCCACGGGTGGGAGTCAAAACAAAAAAGTAGTCAATATAATGGTCTTCTGTTGATATGCGTTTTAGTAGTTAAATTCCTGGACTGTCATTGCTCATTAAATGTGCTGTCATATGAGTGGAAAGTGGGTAAATATTGCATTTTATTAATATCAGCAGAACTGACTTAAATGGAGCCTAAGTCTTGTGTAGTCTTGCCTTAATTTTTGTATTCATGCCCGTCAGTGTTAAAGAAGCTATTTGCATATATTTGCATATATATTTGCATGTATATGCAACCACACTTAAGTTGCAGCCCTTGGCATGGGCGTGAGTATGCAAAGTTGAGTAGCCCTGGTTTATGTACTTTGTACATTGTAGCCTAACTTTGAATGCTCTCATTATCCATATAAGTGCCTAGTCTTTTTGTAAATCCAAATAATTTGGTCAGGCCTAGTGGCAATGAATTCCATAGGCTAATTACATCTGTGTTTAAAAAAAACCTTTTTCTTGTTCTAGTTTTATATGAATGCCTTTCAATTTCATTGAGTTTGAAAGTAAATAATGACCTTCCATTTGACATTCTGTAGATTAGTCATTATTTTATATCAGTCCTGATCTTTTCAGTCTGTCTTTATACAAAATTTGTCCGTGTCCAGAATAATTTTCATTGCCTGTCTTTGGACTCTGACTTCCCTTAAATTATTTTAAGAGGGAGTGCCCAGAACTGAACACGGTATTCTAGGTGATGTGGGTGTATCATTGACATTACAATATTCAGAATTATTCTCTAAGGGTATGTCTACACTAGCCCCCTAGTTCGAACTAGGGAGGCTAATGAGGGCGACTGAAATTGCTAATGAAGCACGGGATTTAAATATCATGCACTTGATTAGCATATTCCCGGCTGGTCGCCATTTTGGAAACTGACTAGCGTAAGTAACTGCCCACATCTATACGCAGCAGAGAAGCGGGATTCCGAGATAAACCCCTTAGTTCGAATTAACTGTTAAACCTCATTCCACGAGGAGTAACAGTTAATTCGAACTAAGTTTATCTCGAATCTGCTTCTCTACGCATTACTTCAGGCTAGTCAGTTTCCAAAATGGCGATCGACGAATATGCTAATCAGCGATATTTAAATCCGCTTCATTAGCAATTTCGGTCGCCCTTATTAGCCTCCCTAGTTCAAACTAGGGGGCTAGTGTAGACGCACCCTAATTCATTCTATTGAATCCATAGCAGCAGAGCAAAAAAGCAGTTGCGTGCACGCGCACAAAGTAGTGTGTGTGTGTGTGCGTGTGCACAAAGTAGTGTGTGTGTGTGTGTGTGTGTGTGTGTGTGTGTGTGCATCTGTAACATTTAATTTGCTTTTTGGATGCATACCGAGCAGATGTGTTCTGGGCTGCCCACAATGGCATCTTGGTCTTTTCCCCTGAAAGGTTATAATTTTATATATGACCTAGGGAGAAAGGCTTTACTATTTTTTAGCTATAGCTGCAAAGAGTTTTAAAAGGGTATAAAACACCCCTATTCCTCAGTTTTGGCTAATACTGTCACTAGAAGAAAATGCAACATCTATTCCTTTCCTGTGAGCTCTTTGGCAGTAGTGCTTTCCAATGCGTACTATAGAAGCGGTAGAGATAAAAAGTGATGCACTAAAAGCTAGTATTAATTTTTCCTGGTGTCTAAATTATGAGAGTAAGCCATCACTGCAATAAGAGTGAGAAAACCCACAGCCTGTTTATCAATGCCAGGAAAACAATAGTGCACTTTGCTTCTGAAAAGTCACTACCCTGAAACAGGAAGCATGCTGCCAGTTTAATATTAGCCTGATGACTGATGGGAGGAGTGGTACGATTACAAATGTTTTTTGGGAAAAGTTTTTTTGACTTTTCTCCCCCCACATCCTCACTATGTTTAAAGAGATATTCACATTTATAATAAAACAAAGGGTGGACTGGAGTCTCATTCTGTAGCAAATACATTGAGGATGCTACTCAGCCAAAGTCTGTATCTAATACATATGCGTGAGCTGCCTCTAGGGCGGTGAAGTATAATGGGATGTAGAAGATGAAGTGCTTTATTATAGCACTGACGTAACATATACGTCTGTGCTTCTCCTGAAAAACCTCTCCTGTTTTCATATCAGGGAAGTAATTTCTTTGGAAGGCCACCCACTGTCAGGGCTGGATTACTGTTTCTTAAATGGGCAGAAGAACACAGACCTGGAGGGCAGAAAAAATATGGCGAGACATGCAGCCCAATGTAGCGGTTTTAAAAAAGAAGTGGTTTGAATTCAGAGCTGCGGGCTCAACAGACTTGGAGACTCAGGTCCCATATTAATTTACAGGCCAGATACAGCCAGGACTGTGGCAATGCAAGCTTCCCCACACTGCCCCCTGCCAACCTACCTCACTTGTGATCAGCAGGGCTGTTGGAGTCCTTTAGCCCCTGTGGCCTTTCAGTCCCTGTTCATTCTGCTAGGATGGGTGAGCACGGATTGCTGGGGAGCGTGTACTTTGTTGCTGGATATTTCTTTGTCATGTTTTATTAGATCTTGTTTTGGAGGTCTTAAAACAGGAAACATCAGTGTTCTCCTGTGCTGGGTAGAACAACAGTGTTCTCCTGTGCCCTCATTTCTCCTGTCCAGCAGGGGGCACTGCTGTAGCCATTGGAAAGCCATTCAGCCCACGTCCCAGGTAAAGCAGTGGCAGTAGCACTTTCAGGTGGAGGATAGTAGCTTCAGTGCTACCTGGCCAGTGGCCACCACCTCCAGAGTCTGGTGGATGAATCTGCCCATGAGTGAGGGAGGTGGATGTCTGGAGGGTCAGCTACCCTGTTTGTCAGGCATCCAGTATATATACACAACATGAACTTACTCAACCATGAATTTTGAATTGGAGATAGTTGTCAGTAAGAGCGCTTACACCTCCTTCTTTGGTGCAAATTGATTTCTGGGACCAAGGGATCTAGATTAAAATCCCCGCTAGAGAGCTTTAGGTTCTAGTTCCTTAACGGATACTATTTAATCCATCTCAGTGCAGGACAGGAGTCACTGTGTGTCACCTCTGTGCCCTTCCCCCAACCCTGGGGCCAGCTCAACCCCAGGTATAAGCCAGAATAGTTCCAGGGGCCTTTCTGGTAGCTGAGGACTGGGAGAGCATGTTGGCACACTGGATACATACATGGCACCTCAAAGAGGGGCAGACTAAGGTGGTGTTAAGCTAGTCATGTTGGCCCTCTGCCAGGGAATCCTTGGGTGGCTAGCAGTGTTTCCTCTACTGTGGATAAAGAATTTTACTCCAGTATTCCTAATGCATCACCTTTCACAAATTCACACAGGTCTGGTCCTCATCTGGTGTGCATCAGCAGAGAGCTCTGTTGAAGCCAATGGGGCTACACAAATGTACATCAACATTCCTAAAAATCTAAACAAAACTGAACCCTCCATACCCTAATAGTACTTTGTCTCAATCTAGGGTGACCAGTTCTCCTGATGTTGTAGGAATAGTTGGGATATTCAGGGCTACCTCCTACACCTTGTCCCGATTTTTCATACTTGCTGTCTGGTCACCCTACCTGTATCTGACATGCTAACTGTCATATATTCCTCATTCATACAAAGGTTATATTAGAACTTGATCAGTTTTCTTCTATGCCATTTTACCTCTGCAGTTTACAATTACAGGTATGCTATCTTTTGTTTATTTACTCCATAATTCCTGTTTGGAGAAGTATAACTAGAGGACAGTACAAATCATCTTGAAGAGGTTAACTGACCCCCTGGTAAACAGATGTGCATTAAGTAACACTTCCCATAAACACAAATTAGCATTTTAGCTTAGTCAGGCATTTTCCAGGAAAACACACATTTTGATAGATTAGCGTTGTTTATATAGTTTTAAAGAAAATACCGAATACAAGCTTTTTTGTCTTACATCATGAGAAAAAACACACCTTCACTTATGTAAATAGAGAGTGTTTCCTGGCCTCATGAGGTGGTAGGAAGTTATTTGTAAGTCCATAGAATCCTGCTCTCGGCAGTGCAATACAATTTCTTGGGGTTCACAGTTAGCAAATAAAAGTTATTTGCTACTAGCAAAGGATACTAGAACAACAATCTTGGTTGGAAGAAAAATCAAATCCAGTATAGAAATTCCCCATCCTTACACTTTGCTGCCGAAGTAAAGCTGAAGTTAGGGGGAAAAGCTAACACTTTACATATATCACTTGCCATGCCCACCATGTCTGCAGGCACTACACACCTGGCTCACAATCCCACCACTGTTATCTTGCCAGGGTCTTTGTGTCTTCTCTAGTCACATTATGAAACCAATGTTGCAAAACCGCATCTGAAGTGTCATGGGAGGAGGGGGAAGAGGAGGGAAGAAAAATTATTTTCAGAGAACAAATATTTTTCTAATTTAAGTAACTTTGTCATTTGTTAAATTTCTCATTGATATTAGTAAGTGATAGCATAGATACAATAAAATACTAGATGTCTTTTTCATTGCAAATCCCATCACTATGTGTCTTCCTCTCCGTTTTCCACCCATTTCCTTCCTGCATACTGCCTCCAGTGGACGGTTTACTCCCCCATGGCCTCCACATTCAGCATTCCCTTTGCTCACACCATGTATTATTCCAGCCCCAGGCAGTTTTTATGACTCCTCTCGACCCAAAGAAAGCCAATAGATGATTCCCCTTTTCCCTGTGTTTCTTTTCCCCATCTGTCTATCTGTGCCATCTGCTTTGCCTTCATCCTGTGCACTGTGACATTGTGCATGGTAGCAAGGCCAGCTTTGTCTGACTACTTGTGTGAAGCAAAGCTCTGCCTCCTCCTCCACAAATGGGAACAGTCAGCTGACTTCAGCCTATGTTGGAACAAAGTCTGCCAAACCTCTATCTAGCACAGTTTACTATTATGGGTGGTGTTGAATAGGGCTAACTGTGTCCACCCTAGCAGGACTACCCTTTTCAATAGCAGTTAAATAGGGCTAGAGGATGTTTGATACCCATTTTCATAATATAACCACAGCCTTGGCTGGCTGCCTTTCCTCACTGTGAGGATGTCCTCCCCATTGTTCACTTTTTCCTCTATTGTTTGCGCCTCCATCCCTTATATACATGGGCTACTCCCCAGGCACAACAAACTCTCCTCTGCACCAGCCAGCCTCTCTAGCTTTCTAGTTCTTGCACCATTCAAGGTCACATCAAATATTTTCTGGATCAGGTCCACGGTGGTCAAGACCTTTGTCTAACAACAATGATCTGCTTTGGTAGTTCATCTTTTCACCTTCACATCCATTTATAAATGTGCAAAGGAAATGTCAGTGTTAAAGGACAAAAATAGCAAATGCCTAAGTGCATATTGTGATGAGTTGGGTGTATTTCCTCATGAACGTGGTACAAGTCTCTGTGTGGCTGTTCGCAATGGGTTGCTTGCTGCAGGGGAAGATGAAAAGGGACTGCTAAAGAAACAAAGCAGGAAAGGTAAAGCATTGGCCCAGGTCAGGCACATCCTCAGACACACAAACACAACAGCCGGGGTTTATGGGAAAGAACAGATCAAAGGGAACAACAGACCATTACAGGAGCAAGGGCCTACAAAAGAAGAGGTGGGAAGAAGTGGTTAGCATGCGGGGAGGTTGACACAGACTGGAGCTGCAGGCAGGCCCTAAGCTGCAGTCTCTAAGCAAGGCCTCAGCATCTAGGCCAAGAGCAAGTAAAATGTTTAGTAAGAGCCAAGCTGGTACGCCTCCCTGTGTTATTTTTAACCTGTGTCTCTAGATGCTCCATTCCTACTGTTAATAATAATCAGTACTTTCTGAGAAGGCTGGGCGGGCCCTGTGTATTAACCATTAGGCACTGCTCCGAGTCCAGAGCCCTGCTGGACGAGATGAAGTAGTCATGGCTGGTACCCAGCGGCTGTAAACCCGGTCTTGGTTGAAGCGTGGATGAATGTGGGACTCCACCCCACAAGACGTAAGGGCTTCAGGCCTAGCATCTGTGGGGTTGTGTATTCAGAGACCTTGAGAAGAGACAGCAGGACAGCTAGCTCCCCTATTCATAACGCATAACAGCACACAAAAAAAGCAAGAGTAATATTTTCAAACGTGCCTCTGTCCCTGGGCTATGTCTAGATTGCAGGCTTTTTTTGGAAGAAGCTTTTCTGGAAGAGATCTTCCAAAAAAACTTCTTCCGAAAGAGAGCATCCACACTGCCAAAGAGCATCGAAAAAGCAATCTGCTTTTTTGAAAGAGAGCGTCCACACAAAATGGACTCTATCTTGCATGTAAGCTGTGACTGCTATGGATGGAGTGGCCATCATGGCACCTGTGCTTTTTCCTCTTTCTCCTTCTTTCCGAAAGAACTCCCTCTTCTCTGTCCAAACACTCTTTCGGAAAAAGGCTTCTTCCTCGTAGAAAGAGGTTTACCAATGTCGGAAAAACCCTTCTGTTCTTTCGATTTTTTTCGGAAGAACACTATTGCAGTGTGGACGTAAGTGAAGTTTTTTCAGAAAAACAGCCTGTTTTTCAAAAAAAGCTCTGTAGTGTAGACATAGCCTTAGATTCCTAAGTCACTTGTAGTGAAACTTAAGCACTTTTGAAAATGTTACTTTTGTTTTTTTCTGTGCTGATAGGTGTCTCGGTTACTAGGCTGCACTGCAGTCCCTTTTTGGAGTCCCACCAACATTATCCAAGGGGCAGGAGAATAGTAGTTGCAGACAGTATGCAGAGGATAATCACGTGGGTCTCTCCTTTTAGATTTCCTCGCTTGTGGAGACTCCAGACCATGTGAAACCCAAAGCACACAAAGTACCTAGAAGAAACTCCCCATTAATCAAGAGCAGCGGGACTGTGCAGAGGTCAGTAGTTTTGGTTTGCAGGAGTATGTATAGACCTTTTCTGTGCATCCCTGGATTTCCACTTGAGAGTGAATGTTTGAGTGAACCCAAAATTCAAAGAGAAACTTGACCGTTACCTCCCTGGTTTCATGTGGGAACCTCCAAGTTGTATTTGGTTCACACTCAGAACCAAGAGTGAGCTCACCCATGGCAAGCTATAATCAGCATCAGAAAGGTAGCAGAGTGCTCATGTTTAACAGGAACTACTCTCGCTACGAGCTGGAGTTTAACCAAGATGGCACAAACTTGGCAGAAATCTCTGGCTGCTTTTATTCCAAGCAGTTTAACAGTCAGCAAGCTCCAAAAGCCTCTTTCTACCCTGGGAAGTAAATTAACTCCTCTAAGGCATTGAGAAGTCAGACTAACAGTTACTATGGGCAGCTCTATCTAATTTACTTCCAGCTGTGCTATTGCTTTCTCTCAGGAGCAACATTAGGGCGACAGTTGGAAGGGCTGCAGATTCTCCACCCACTTGGCACCAAAGTCCCACAGGCCCCCTCCCACTGGGATCACTTGAGACTCTTGACAGCATTTTCAAATGGCTTGTAAATTCTGCATTTCAAAATCTAGAATTGGTCTAAGTGCCCAGTACTGGCCCTGATGTCCTGAATGGCGGCGCATTCCTCATAAAATGAGGTTTTCTGCAGCCGAAAATACTGCCTCATTCTTTCGATTTAATTTCGAAAGAACGCAGCAGCAGTCTAGACGCAGGGGAAGTTCTTTAGAAAAAAGGCCACTTTTTTGAAAAAACCCTGTAGTCTAGACACACCCAAGGAGACAACAGTGTGCTTGGTCTTAACCTAGGCTGTTTCTTCTCCAGATACTGAACAACTGACCTAGACTTTTCCATGCTATTCAGACCAGCTGGGAAAATCACGCTTTTCCAGCTTCCACATTGGAGTCAAAGAAAGAAACATGGACTGAATTCCAAGGAGATACTGCATTTTATTTTATTTTATATATTAAATTAAAAGAGAGCAGGGAGCATGAATTGAATCTGGAGAGGACATTTTCAATTACTCTTATTTCTTTGGTGTTTAGAGTTTAGTTTAGGCTCAACAACCAACAAATGTTTCTGAATTTATAACGACTAAGCTTGGTCAAGAGGTAAGCTTCCATAGCCTGGTCTCATTATATGCGGAATACAAGCAAACGTGTGGGCAAGAGAACTATTGTTTTATAGTATCATAGGAAAAATAAGTATAATTGTTAATGCAGCTTTTAATTCAACATGTCATTTAAAACTGGCTTTGTGCAAGCCTTAGGAAAATAGGATACTGTCATATATACACATAGAGCAGTGGTCTCTAACCTTTTTAACCACAAGATCACTTTTTCAATTAAAGTGCAATGTAAGATCTACCTCAAACCCAAATACCCTTGCCCCGCTTCCTTCCCTCCTTCTCTGAGCCCCGCCCCTGCTCCACCCCTACTCTGCTACTCTGAGGCATCACCCTGCTCACTCCACCCCCTTCCTCTCTGAATCTCATTCACTTTCACCAGGCTGGGGTAGGGGGTTGGGGTGCAGGCTCTGGTCTTGGGCCAAGGGGTTCGGAGTGTGGGAGGGGATGCCCTGAAAGTAAGGAGGTGGGGTGGGTCCTGGAGTGGCCTAAGGGATAGGGCATTTGCCTGGGAAGCACAGGGTGGTGGGTTGGAATCCTGTTTCCCCCTAGGTAGCTCAAGTCCCAATCCCCTCCACCCACCCTCAGAGTGGCCAGACAGCCAATACAGGATGCCCCAATGATGGAGCTAGCCTCCGTATTAGGAAGGCAGGATAACAGACCCTCTGAAGGTAGGGAGGTGGGATGGGGGATAGGGTGCTCACCTGGGTGGTGTGTTCAAGTCCTGCCCATCCTGGGAGCTGTCAGACAGCTAACACAGGCTGCCCCAGGGATGTAGCTGGCTCCTTCATTAGGAAGGCAGGATAAGGGACACCCTGAACATAGGGAGGTGGGAGAGGGTGCTAGCCTGGGGAGCACAGCATGGTGGGTTGGAGTCCCTCTGCCCACCATGGAAGTGACCAGGCAGCCAACACAGGATAAGGAACCCTCAGGAAGTGGATTGGGCTAGGGGATAAGGCATTTGCCTGGGGAGCACAGGGTTGTAGAGAGCCGCTTGAGGTATGGAGTTAAGGCAGGCTTACTTCTGCCCTGGCCCTGCATCACTCCTGAAAGCAGCTGGAATGTACAGCAATGGGTCCATGTGCTGCCCCTCATCTACAGGCAGCGGCCCCACAGCTTCTACTGGCCATGGTTCCCCATTATTGATCAATGGGAGCTGCAGCAGTGGTGTCTGCAGGCAAGGACAGCATGTGGAGACCCCCTGCTCTGACTTTCTCAGGGGCTGCAAGGACATGCCAGCCACTTTCAGGAGCACAATTGCCACAGGGATAATTACTCCAGCCATGACAGGTTAGGAGTTTTTGAACTCACTACACAAAGCATTAAATGTAAGTATAAGAGAGAAATGAAAGTTACAAAATGCACAGACCAGTCAAAAACCAAAAATAACCCACTTTGCAAGCAGTAAAAGTAGTAACAACCCCCCATGTACATGTTGGATCAGGAGATGAGAGGGAAGGACAGTGTGTGTTTGTGAGAATGACAGACACACACACACTGTGTGAGAGTGACAGAGATTTGCATTGCCGAGATGCCTCCATCCCCTTCTCTCTGCGTGGAGACAGGGTACAGGAGTGGGGGGAGGAAGGAGACCCTGACATCTGCACCCCCCTCTTCTCCCTCCTACACTCTGAACAGCAAGCAGGAGGCTCCCTCAAAAAGATATACTGGCATTAGAAAAGGTTTAGAGAAGGGCAACTAAAATGGTAGGGGTTCCCCCATATGAGATTAAAGAGATTAAAGAGACTGGGACTTTTCAGCTTGGAAAAGAGGAGACTAAGGGGGGATATGAAAGAGGTATACAAAATCATGAGTGGTGTGAAGAAAGTGAATAAGGAAAAGTTATTTACTTGTTCCCATAATATAAGAACTAGGTTGCACCAAATGAAATTAATGGGCAGCATGTTTAAAACAAATAAAAGGAAGTTCTTCTTCACACAGTGCATAGTCAATCTGTGGAACTCCTTGCCTGAGGAGGTTGTGAAGGCTAGGACTATAACAGGATTTAAAAGAGAACTAGATACATTCATGGAGGTTAAGTCCTTAAATGGCTATTAGCCAGTATGGGTAAGGAAGGTGTCCCCAGTCTCTGTTTGGTGGAGATGGATGGCAGGAGAGAGATCGCTTGATCATTACCTGTTCGATTCACGCTCTCTGGGGCACCTGGCATTGGCCACTGTCGGCAGACAGGGTACTGGGCTGGATGGACCTTTGGTCTGACCCAGTATGGCCATTCTTATGTTCTTATGTTCTCCCAAGGGGCAGCTCCAAGGCAGAGGGTAGGAGCAGCATGACAGTGGGCAGAGAGGCAACTGAAGTGCCAGCACTTGATAGCTTCCTGACCAAACCAGTCAGGATCACCTGTCAAAGGCTCCAAGATCTACTGGTAAATCTCGATCTACTGGTTGGTGACCACTGAATTAGAATGAAGACTATTGTTAGGACAGGAGTCACCAGATGGCACTATTACACAGTCTTAAGAATTCTCATATTGTGTTGAATTTTTGATGAAATTTTGCACTGTTGTTAATTTTTTATATGTATATTCTTTTTGTGGGGCTCTGGCAAGCAGCGAGGGAGTTTTTTCTCTGAGTTGATTGCTGTAAATAGTCAATTTCTTGAGGTGGAAATGATCTCAGGGGAACCAAGTGTTTTGGCTGCGATTCCTGAATAAGGGAATTGCCTGCCTGCTGTTTGCAATCACATCTGTTCAATTACTGTTATCTATCTACTACATATTTGAGAGAATTTGTCTGTGTATTAATCGATCTGTCTAAGAATTCCTCTTAAACAGTAAGAGCTAGGACCACCACATTCAGTATGCAGCTTCCTCTTATCATAACTTAAACCAAGGTCAGGGTTTGGTTGTGCCAGGAAAATGGGATGTGCCTGGAATGGGATTGCTTCTCATAAAACCATATAGAAAAGAGAATCACTAGGAAGGTGAAATGGACTGGCTGCCCCCAGTCCAGGACTGTCCCAGCCCTGAGTCTCCTACCCCCACGTGCTTTTTAGAGAGGGCAGGTGGGAGAGGGACTGACACTCCTTCCCAATTCGTACAGGAACATTTCCCTATGAGAAAGTGCACAGTTTCTGCATTCCTCACTGTGGCTGGGAAGTGCAGGGAACACACAAACTCACAACTGTCCCAGCCAGGGGACCTGCACCACTGCCCTGGCTGTGCCTCCTGGAGCTGCAGCGGCCATGGAGAGACGCTTCTCACCTGGCCCCAAGCCAGGGGTAGTCCTCTCTCCCCAGGGCAGCCTGCATGCTGAACCCCTCGTCTCCAGCTGCTCCATTTTATTTTCCAGAAAACAAAACTTAATTGAGTTAAGGACCCGAATAACACTGGGTAAATCTTCTAGTAATGTAAATAAAACAAATTACCCTTAAAAGAAACCCACCCAGACTCTGCATCATATATTTCTCTTCCAATGGGAAACAAAATGACAAGGCTCTAAAGTCTGCTACCACTTAGCTGTGGAGCAACAATATACAGAAAACCAAGATCTGGAATTCCAAAATGTATAGGAACAGGAGTACATTGTGCACCTATTTGAAGTGAATACGACACCGTTAATCACATGACAGCAAGACAGAAGAAGAGCTCTGCATAAGCTTAAAAGCTTTGTCTCTCTCTCCACTACAAGCTTGCCCAATAAAAGATATTACCTCACCCACCTTGTCTCTTTTATATCCTGGGACTGATACAGTTCCAGCAACACTTCATGACAGCAAAGTAGTAAGAGACAAAAACCAAAAATTAAGCAACAGGCTTGTGGGAAAAAAGTCTTAGGATCACGCACATGTAATGTTTCCTCTAATCTCTCCTCTCTATGTACAGATTTTTTCCCATCTATGTGTGGAATAATTTTATGTGCACCCAAGAATGTGTGACTGTGCACCACCAGTACAAACAAAAAATACTTAGCTGCTAATCAGCCAGGCAGCGTTTGAATCTCTTCTGAGCAGCTGCACAAGCGCACACCTTACAGAGAACATGGCCCATGTGGCAGTGGGGGGATTATTTCATGAACTGCAGCGCCAAGCCTCTGATCAGTCTGTCACAGTCCGATCTCCTCGAGGGAGGTTTGTAGGACACTTAGGGCATATCTACACAGCAGCGTTATTTCGGAATAACTCGCATTTTTCTGAAATAATATCAAAATAATGGGCTTTTATTCTAACTTCTGTAACCCTCATTTTATGAGGAATAACCCCCTATTTCGAAAAAGCTATTTTGAAATAGGGTGTGTGTAGATGGGGCAGGTAGAGTTATTTCAACATAAGTGGCCTCCTGGGCTTCCCAGTGGTGCCCTGGTGGCCACTCAGTCCACACTCATCAGGACTCTATAGTTCCCCTTCCCCTAGAGTCCTTAAAGCCACAGCCACTGGGGAAAGGGCTTGTGGCACACAGCAGGCCCTGCTATTCCTGTACCACCCTGACCTGCCCTACCTCTGCCATGGCAGACCCCAGCATGCCATCTGAGGTCTCCACGGCTGCCAGCCCAGATGCAGCCAGCTCCCAAGCCCCTGCCCAGGGCTGAAAGAGGAGCGCGCCTTTGTGGACTGATGTGGAGATCCTGGATTCCTGGGGGGAGCTGTCCAACAGCCAGGATCTCCACAACAGATGGCAAAATGCTGGTGTGTACGGCCGCATGGCCGACAGCCGGGCCCAGAGGAGGCACAGCTGCACTCTGGACCAGGTCAGAATGAAGGTGAAGGAGCTCCAGCAGGCCTATTCCAAGGCCAGGGAAAGGAGGGAGAGGAGTTCCCAGTCGGGATTGGCACCCCAGACTTAGAATCATAGGATCATAGAATCATAGAGCTGGAAGAGACCTCAGGAGGTCATCAAGTCCAGCCACCCTGCCCAAGGCAGGACCAATCCCAACTTTGTCTTCTTCACCCAGCTGGGTAGTATCTTGGTTTGGGGGGGGGACAGGTCACCTCCCCTTGTCATTGACTTGGGCCTGGAAACACCTGTCATCAGCCTCCCGGAGGACATGGCAGTGGAGGAGGAGGACGAGGAGCAGGAGGAGGAGGTGGCCAGCACACACACTACTAGCCAGGACCTCACCCTGTCCCTGGAGCCGGTATCCCTCTCCCAGGATGTCATCCAGGGTGTGGACAAGGCCGGGGAAGGACCATCAGGTGAGCTGCATGACTTTCCCTGGACCCACGTCGGGGAGGCGGTGGGTGGCGAAGGGTTGCACACTCCTCGCCTGGCCTTCTCAGCCTGGGGATGGCACAGCAGCTTGTGCATGTGGCTGCACATGGAGCAGCAGACTGGAGCTGACAGCCGCATTGAGGCAGCTGCTCAGGAACCTTGCACTCCTGCTGACAGGGGTTCTGGAGAGGCCTTCCTCCCAACCCCGTGGTGGGACAACCTCCCTCCACAAGCTACCACTAGGGAGGATGGGGTCACAGCCGCACACACCGCAGAGCCACACACGACACATGGGCATGCCCACGCTTTCGGGGCAGCATGCACTCCCGGGCCAGCGTGGTGAGGCGGAGGACACTGGTCCCCTGCCAGGAGAGCCTGCTGGGAGTGTGAGGGGGAAGAAGTGGAGGGGACCCCAGCAGCACCCTTCTCAGCAAGCAGCGTCTGCCGCTCACACACCCCTCCCTGCAACACCCTCCTCTCCTCTCTCCTCCAGCAGGCAGGGTTACTAGTCCTCTCCATGTGGGACACTGTCACTGCTGGACCCAGTGTGTGCGCGGCACGGAGGGGAGCTGAGCCGCCCCGTTGCTGCTCTCTCCCCTGCAGGCTCCCAGCCCGGCCAGCACCTTCCCATGCCTGCTTGTCTCCAGGATGTGGAGGTAGCGAGGCTCCCCCAGGCTGTCCATGCCCCTGCAGAAAAGGGCCCGCTGTCTAGGCCACAGATGGCCTTGCTCTAAACACATCGCCTTTGTCTGACCCAAGACCTTTCCGTGTTGGCTCAGAGATAAGGGCTGGGCTCCAGGCACCCTGCCTCCTGGGACGACTGGCCTTCTCACTTTTCTTCACCGCTGGACCAGCTGCGAGTGAGGCACGAGCCACACCTCCTGCACCAGCCTCCAGGACCCACATGACCTGCAGGCGAAGGCAACTGCATGAAGACCTACAGCAGGAGCACATCGCTTGCCTGTGTGCCCTGCAGCGGTCTCTGGAGGCGGACATGGAGTTGTGCTGCACCACCTAGCAGGAGCTCTTGCAGCAGGCCACACCACTGCCGTGGACCGCCTGGTGGCTGCTCCTACTCCTGCTCCTGTAGCCGTTCCTGCCCCAGCGCCTACCCCTCCAGCTTCTTCTCCCCCACATGGCCACAAGGGCCCTGCACATGTGGCGATGGGACCACTCAAAGCAGGTGCCATTTCCATGCCATCCTTGAGTCTCTCCTGCCCCCTCTTCCTCTTTTCTCCCCTCCTCCCCTCTCTCAGGTTCTTTCCCCAGTTACAATTACCCCAAATAAACACAAAATATAATGTATTGTTTCAAAACAAAAGGTCTGCTTTATTGTATCAACAGAGGAAGGGGAGGGGAGGGGGTGAAGGGAGGGCAAGAGAAGGGAGGGATGTGGAAGGCAAGGCACTGAACAGCAATATACAGACCCCTTGTGGGGAGGCCCAGGGGAAAGTCTCACTGGGGTCCTTCTCTGGAACTCTCCCTCTGGGCCTCCTGGATGCGCACAGCCCCCTGATGGGCCTGCCAGATGGCAGCCATGCGTGGCTGTTCAAAGGCCCTGGCCAACTGCTCAGCCTCTGCCCCCCTACCCTGGCAGAAACATCTCCCGCCTATTCTTGCATATATTGTGGAGGACACAACACGCTGCCACCACTTGGGGGACGTTCCACTCGCCAAGCTCCCTTTTAGATGGCTGAAGGTGCCCTCCACAACCATGTAGGCCCTGCTGAGCCTGGCATTGAAATGTTCTTTGTTTGGGTCCAGGCCTCCCATGTAGGGCTTCATCAGCCAGTGGAGCAGTGGGTAGGCAACGTCCCCCCCCCCAACACACATCAGAATATCCATTTCCCCAACCCTGATGGTGCAGTTGGGGAAAAAAGTGCTGTCATGCAGCTTCTGGAAGAGGCTGGAGTTGCAGAAGATGCTGGTGTCGTGCACCTTCCCCTGACCACCCAACATTGATGTAGGTGAACCAGCCACAGTGGTCCATAAGGGCCTGTAGGACCATAGAAACATACCTCTTGTGGTTGATGTATTCAGTGGCCCAGTGGTCTGGGGCCAGATGGGGATATGGGTGCCGTCAGTAGCCCCTCTGCAGTTAGGGAAGCCCATCGTGGCAAAGCCAATGATGATGGAGCCCACGCCGCCCAGGATGACAGGCCAGCACAGCAGGATAGTGTTAACGACCCTCACCACCTATAGAAGGAGATAGACAATCACAGGGTTGCCAGGGTCCTCTAGAATTCCCCGAGCCCAACCACCCCTCCCACACACACACCAGGAGTAACCCCCAATTTACCCCATCCCCCAGCAGGACTTTGTGAAGGCGGGACTGAAAAACCTTCCAGGAAGGGAGCCTCCACCACTACCCACCCCTTCCCTGGGGAACCCCATTCCAGCAGTTCACCGCCCTCCAGCAAGAGAGCTCCATACCTGCATGACCACAGCTCCTACTGTTGATCTCCCCACACTTAACTGGTTCCCAACGGAACAGTAGCTGTCCCATGTTGTGAGCTTGAGAAGGCGATGGCGACCTGCTTCTAGAGGGGGGGTAGCTGGTCGCATGTGGATGTCCCATCGCCGGAGGGCAGGGGCGAGGCACTCGCAGAGCTCCAGGAAGGTGGCCTTCTGCATGCAGAAGTTCTGCAGCCACTGCTGGTCATCCCACCACTCCAGGACGATCCAGTCCCACCAGTTGGAACTGGTGTCCAGTCGCCAGAAGCGGCGGTGCATGGTGTGCACGGTGTGCAGGGAAGGGTGGGAGGGGTCGTGCTGCACGTAGAGAGAGGAGAGGAGGTGCCCCACAGGGCGTGGCAGGTCCTGTTCCTGCAGAGCCATGAGGGCAGCCTGCTATAACTGCAGCAGGAGGTATGGCATGGGGTCTAAGAGCCAGCGACTGCTTGGAGGCAGGTCCAGCTCTATGGCTGGAGTGCTGTGGTGTCCACAAGGGCAACCAAAGCAGGCAGTGAAAAGGTTTTGCTGTCTCTCGAGGTAGACAAAAGAGAGGAGCCTGAGACATGGCTGTACAAGGGGGTCCCTTTAAGCACGAGCTTCAGATAACCTCAGGAAGCAGCTACAGGAAGTGACTGCTGTCATGATGCCCTGCCTGAAGTGCTCCCGGGGGGCTTTAAATGCGATTGAGGGCCACTGTGTGTGGACATGCTATTTTGAAATAGATCAGTGCTATTTCAATGGGCATTTGCTGTGTAAATGCGCTATTTCGAAATAAGCTATTTTGGAGTTTTTCTTCTGAAATAGTTTATTCTGAAATAAGCATGCAGTGTAGGCATACCCTTAGTGGCCAGGGTGATGGCCTCCCCTTCTCATTAAAGTCAAGATCACTAGGTAGTAACTCCTCAAATGCCATGGATCTTCCTGTATTTTTATGGTAGGAGTGACTAGAAGCCCCAGTCCTGGATCATTGTGCTAGGTGCTGTACAAACATATAAAATATGGTCCCTGTCCTTAATCGGTGCAGGTAAAGCATATTCTGTGATGATAGATACTTTGGAAAGGCAGATAGGTTAGCAAGATAAGTCACATTTTCAATATCTGTAGAACTTCTGCACAGTGTAAAAATGGAGGCCTGGGATTCACAGTTTTGTAGGGAAACATGCCCTAATGTAATTTAAGCAAGAAACATTCATGTGAAAATGCTCTTCTGTGCAACATTGTCCTACACAGTCCAAAAAGACCGTTTATGTCAGGGCTACTCAACTCTCCTGGGGCCCATTTGAACATAGATTTGATCAATTCAAAGGATGCCTGGGTTCAGGACACCATGCTGTCCAAACTGCTCAGCACATCTATGGAGTGCTATTGTCCCCCTCTCCCATAGCTGATCTATGTGGCAGTAGATGGTGTTACTTTTATTTCCCAGCAGGATGTCCAAAAGTAAGGCTCACTATGAGAAAAAACAGATCTGAGGGGGATGATGCAATGCAAATAGAACAACACTTTTCTGTGTATCTGTTCATGGATTCCACCCTTTTCCATGAGTTTTCCTACAGGAGGATCATTATAATTAATACTTTATTGTCCTTAAGTTCTATAAATTAATTAAAATAAATTAATATTTATTTACTGCCTTGCATCTAAGAAATATGCCTTTTGAGATATTTAGAAAATACTGTATACAATATAGAACACATGTAATACTGCTTTGGACATGGTGTTGGGTAACTTTTTCACCTAGTATAGGTTGTATTCAGACCTTCAAGTGTTTCCATCTTGAGACTGTAAATGCCTTGAGCAGGGAACATGCCCAAAACATTCAACCCCAAGTGCCCAAACTTAACCTCCCAACCTCACACTTAGGTATCTAAATAAAAGTGGCCTGATTTTCAGAAGTGCTGAGCTCCCACTGACTACAATGGATGTTGACCATAGGTACTCGTATAGGTCAGGTCTAGTACGCAACTTCAGCTCTGTAAAGTAGCTGGAGTGGACTTATTTTAAGCTGAACTTGGCACCATTTTCACTGAGGGAGGCCACTGAGAGCAAATGCTCCCATTGGCTTCCTTTACTCCTTGCAACTGCAAGGAATACTGGTGTGGACCCAGAGCCGCCCTGAGTATTCGATTTAGTGGGTCTTAACTAGATCCTCTAAATCAAATGCCAGAAGATCAATCTCCGGTGTAGTGAGTGGAGATGTGGCCTTTGACTGCTATTTAACAAACAAACAAACAAACAAACAAACAAACCAACCAACCAACCAACCAACCAAAAACAAACAAACGGTCTATGTCTATAGCAGCCTCTTGTGAAATACAAACTAAACTGCCAGCACTTTAATAAGTGATTTAAAAGCACCAACAAGTTTCTATCTTACCTGAATTCTGGGTTCTGCAATTTTTATTAAAAGCAGATCATTTTTAGCTTAGACCCAAGTCAAATCCCCAATGGGGTTCACTCATAATTGTCTGTCCTATATGGGCATCAGTATTTAAGGCTAACTGCAGGACCCATTTTCTTCCACTAGATGGTGCGTTTACAAAGAAAACTTACCTTGTCTCCTTTCCAGGTATTGTCAGAACTTTTGGTTCATCTGCCCTTCAGATACAAGTAATCCTGGGGCACCTTAGGAGACTAACAGATTTATTAGTGCATAAGCTTTTGTGGGTAAAACCCACCTCATCAGATGCCTGGGAGTGGTCTCTCTCTTGTGTAAAGTTTGCAAGTATGTGGGTTTTCCCACAGTTAATTTTGTTTTGATCACAAGGTTCAGAGATACTCATGCACCTCATGCAGTCTGAAGAAACAGTTGCCCTCAGCCCCTCTAAACCAAACAAAAACAAAAAACCTTTGATATAAAAATGAAACTTTAGTTACATCCAAACACACAGAAAGGTGAACCACCCTCACTAACAGTAGCATGTAGTCCTCCCCCCACCCGATTGTGAACATAGCCCATAATAATGGTGATCGTGGGGCATTTAATAGAATCCTAGGGCTGGAAGAGACCTCAGGAGTTCATGGAGTCCAACCCTCTGCCCAAGCAGAACCAATCCCAACTAAATTATCCCAGCCAAGGCTTTGTCAAGCCCAGACTTAAAAACCTTTAGGGATGGAGATTCTACCACCTCCCTAGGTAACCCATCCCAGTGCTTCACCACCCTTCTAATGAAATAGTTTTTTCCTAATATTCAACCTAGACCTCTCCCACTTACACAGTGCAATAAGCCAACACTTCAGGAGTTACGTGCACATTTTTACAGTAATTCACTTACATTTCAGTGCCCAGCCACTAACTGGGTTTCACCAGCTCAGTGAATTAATAGGAGGTTGGTAAATCCCTGTTCTTTGCCTAACTTTTTAAATTTACTATGTTATTTCCAATCAACTTTCTAGTAAAAATCAGGAAGTCCTGTCATTGGGGTTTTTTTTGTTTTGTTTTGTTTTCAGAAAAATACTATGAGCCGAACAATTCCAGCACCACACCCCTGTTATCATTTAGGTAACCCTCCCTGTGTGATATATTTTAAGAGGATAATAAAAGCCTCCATATCCGCGTGAATCCCCGCAGCCGTGACCACACAAAGCCCCCTCCAACAAGCGAGCAGTGGTGAGGACTCCTGCAGCTAACTCGGCCCCCTCAAGCCCGACAGAGAAGGGTTACGTAGGTAAGCAAGCTCCGGGAATGGGCACAGACACTGCCAAGCCGAGGAGGCGAGAGAGCAGGTTAAGAAAGGGAAGGGAGAGCAGACCACGTAGAACTGGAGAACGCTTCAGTCGGTGTGGCTGGACTTGGGCGTCCAGCAGCGCCTCCCTCCTGAGGGGGGATGCCCAGTGACACCTGATCCTTGCGGCTTTGACACAAAGAGCCCCTCGCAGGACCTCTGGCTGCCACCGGGCGAGCCGCTCAGTGCCCCTCTCGCGGTCATTAAACGAATCAATCAAAAACGCAGTGGAAAGGGCAACCGGCAAAGTCTGTGGCAACAATGGGCTTGTTCTCCCGGGCCGCTGTCTGGGGGCCGAGCCGGCCTTTCAGACACGGAGATAGGATCTAAATTGCGCGGGGCTGCGGGGCTGGCTCACTGGTGCTGAACACATGAAGGGCTCGCTTTCCGAAGCAGCCTCTGCCCTGCCCCTTGCCTGCCAGGGATGCTGCCGCCGCGGGAGGGAGGATGTCGGTGATAATGTGTTAATCCCGACTCGGAAATCGGGGGGAGGAAATGGGGGGCAGGGAAACGAGATGGAAAACCTCAGACGTGGGGAGGCAGCAAGAGGGGAACATGGGGCGGAGTGGCGGCAAACACATCAAACCAGCCTGTATAGTTACCCCACGGAGCAAAACAGGGAAATTAGCCACACATACACCTTCAGACCCCCCCCTTCCCTCCCTGACAGGGCACAAAACCACGCATCAACTGGGGGGGGGGGGGAGCTTGGGAAACCCTAAACAATGAGCTGGTGAAGAGGAGAGAGAAGGGAAAACGGATCACCCTAGCGAAAGAGGAACGCAGTGCAGGTGGGTGCAGCTTAGCATACAGGAGGTTTGCACACCTTTGGGGGGCTCTGCATGTCTTCTTCACGAGCCTATTCACTGCTGTGCCTAATAAGGAAATTAACCTGTTACACTCCTTCTAGCTGGGACTGCCGTTCAGCGGAGTCTGGGCTCCTTTCCCTGCTCCTGGACTTGAGGAAGGACTGCAAAAACCCACCTTCCGCTTAGGAGAATCGCTGTCTCGTCTCTACAAGCAGGTGGTCTGTGGGCGATTTC
The DNA here is from genome assembly GCA_019425775.1 of Rafetus swinhoei. Taxonomy (NCBI): domain Eukaryota; kingdom Metazoa; phylum Chordata; order Testudines; family Trionychidae; genus Rafetus; species Rafetus swinhoei. The sequence continues at coordinate 14,360,958 of CM033435.1, read as the reverse complement.
TTATTCCCTTCTCCGCCACCCCTCGGCTGGAAAACTCCCTCCTCTGGAGAACACGCCCAAGTAGCTGGAGAAGTGGGGAAAGGGGGGGGGGGCAGATAGATAGTAACATTGAACCTGAGGGGAGATTCAGAGCTGCTGCGTGCAGGGATCACTGCAGCCTATACATTCCCAGCACTAAAGTGTTACGTGTGACAGGCATACAAATCCGGAATAAAAAGAAAGAGAGAGGGGGGAGAGAGAGAGAGAGAGAGAGAGAGGACACACACAGGGTGGGTGAGTGAGTGAGCGAGAGAGAGACCCAGCTGAAGGGATATGGTGTTTGTCTCCTGGGATTTACAAACACACACAGCCTGTTCAGATCACAAGGAGGTTTGTCTGTTTTGTCTGCACTACCTTGACCCGGAGCTGCACTGTCTGAGGAAACGCGAAATTAACCAGCACGAATAGCATCAGAGGCATCATTTTGCATGGTGATCTGAAAACCAGCGCACAAGGAATATGAACAGGAAAACAAGGCGTTGGATTTTCCATATCTTTCTGAGCCTAGGGATTGTGTATATCAAAATTGGGTAAGTTACTTAAAAAAAAACCATAAACGATTTCGCTCTGGCGAACCTGCCCAGACCTGCTAATATTTAACCGGGAAAGTTTGGAAGACTGTTATTTCTTATTTTTTTTTTTTTAAAGAGGCCGAGCAGAAATGCCATTGCCCTGCAATGAATTCGTGGTGTGTAGCGTAGCGCTGGGGAATGTGAAAGTCATTGGTGATGTACCGGAAGCATGACTGGAATGGCAATGTGCTGGGGTTATTTTTATGCTCCTTCCCTACCTACCGTATCCCCTGAAATCAAACCAAACTCCGCACCGCGAGTAGCGCTTGCCTGGGACCTGAAAGGACGCTGCCGGTGCTCGCTCTTCAGAGCGGCTGACCAGAGCGGCCGCCGGCTCCCCACCTCTTCCTTCCTGGGCCATGTGGGGAAACCAGCTTGATGGACGGTGCTGACCTGCGCTTGTCCCCCTGACTGTCCAGTCCCCCGTCCTTAGCTGCCGGCCCACGGAAAGCCCTGCGGGGCTGCCAGAGGGAAAGAAAACCCAACCCCGCGCTCCGGCTACCCAGAGCCACCCCTGCACGCTCACCTGGAGCGCAGCAGCCTCGCCAGCCTGACACCGCGCCCAAAAGCGAGGCGGTGCGCTGCCGGGGCCGGGAGCGGGCGGCGGGCCAGGATCCCAGGGGAGGGGCCGCTTGATTTGTCCTAACTGCGCTCATTTAACAGCTTAATAAAATTAACGAGGATAATCACAATAAAAGCCCAGCCCTTGGAGCGTGCGCCTGCTCCGGGCGCTGGGGCGGATTGCGCGCTCCTGAAGCGGGAAGTTGGTCACGTTTTGGCAAAAGCCCACGCGCGCTTCACCTCTCTGATAATTATACACCCAAAAAAGTGATGGGGGGGGGCGAGGCGAGGCTCCGAGGTCCGTGACATTGATCCCCTCTTCCCTTTAAGCGTCACAAGTCTGTCATTAACCAGCGGGCTCAGCCAGGGGCGGGCTGGGGGGCGCATCCCGCCCGGCAGAACGCGGCGGGGGTCGTGGCCAGGGGCTGGCGGCGTGAAACGCGGGTTTGGTTCTGCTGGAGTAGGTGCCCCAACCTGCCGGGGAGGGGGCGGGGTGCAAAGGCAGGGGAGCGCCTGAGAGAAGAAGGGTTACGGAGGAGCTGGGGCTCTGTCCTCTGCCGGGGTTCAGCCCCCTTTGGCCCAGCTTGTCGCCTGGCCCAGAGCGGCTAGAAACCCGCGTGCCGTGGGGAGAGGCGAACAAGGTCCCGTCGCGACAGGACAGCGCAGAGCACAGGCTGGACGCGCTCTGGTCTCCGGGCTTTGGAGCGAGAAGCTGCCTCCCTCTGCCAGCGCCTGTAAGCAGGCGGCTGCCGCCCAGAGAATCGACGGGCTGGGAGCGCCGCGGGGCCAGCGTAGCTTGCGCTCAGTCTTTTCCTTCTTCTCTCGTTTCAGGGGCTTCTCCTCTGTGGTGGCTCTGGGGGCCAGCATCATTTGCAACAAGATCCCGGGTCTGGCGCCCCGGCAGAGGGCCATCTGTCAGAGCAGGCCCGATGCTATCATAGTGATCGGAGAAGGGTCTCAAATGGGAATCAACGAATGCCAGTTTCAATTCCGAAACGGACGCTGGAATTGCTCTGCCCTGGGGGAAAGGACCGTCTTTGGAAAAGAGCTGAAAGTGGGTATGTTACCTCTTTACTGGTTATTGCAAGGTTTGGTCCTGTAGGTCCCCCAAAAGGTTAGCAAAGAGGGCTTGGTACACATCAAAATGTCACCGAATTACACATGCTAGACCTGTCAGGGCATCCAGTCTGGGCCAGCCACTGCAGGATCATTCATAAGAACGGTCATACTGGGCCAGGCCAAAGGTTCATTTAGCCCAGTAATCTTGTCTTCCAACAGTGGCCAATGCCATGTGTCCCAGAGGGAATGAACAGAACAGGCAATCAACAAGCCATCCCCCATGCTGTCCATTCCCAGCTTCTGGCAGACAGAGGCTAAGGACACCATCCTTGCCTAATAGCCATTGATGGACTTATGAACTCATGAACTTGTTCTTTTTTGAACCCCGTTAAAGTCCCTTTAGGGTATTTCACCTGCCTCTTCCTGTGGGATTACCAAAATAGATACCTGTATATTCCTCATAAGAGATCTAGTGAAACCCTCTCAAAAACTATTTGTCAAAATGACTTCTTTGTCATGTAAGTGGTGTGTATTCCATTGTCTTATACTTGTAAAGCCTGTGGCCTTTCAATAGTTCCCCATGCATGTATTACACACAGTAGGACATAGGGATTTGGATCTGGGTAGGGGTTTTGTTGGGAGATAGGGCACTGAAGAGAGGCTTGGCTTTGGACCCTACACACAAAAAGCTCATGAGTCATTCTCTGTAGATATGAGCCCCAAAGGGTAGAGCTATTACAAGGTCAGCGCCTGATGTGAGATTTACACTATTCATAGCAGGATGCTCATGATAATTATCTGTTTATTTGGTGAGAGACTGGCGCCTTCGAAAACAGAATCAGAAAATGGGTACTTGCCAGTTTAGAATTCAATCTAGCCCAAACCTTAGATGCAGCTTCTACTCTGGGCATGCCAGTCTGAACCACATCCACAGTCAAAGGGGTTCTAATCTGACGTTCCAGTTTTGGCTCATCTCTCAGTCATACTTTATGTACTAACAGCTGAAGCTACATTTTAAAATTGCACTCAAATAGCAGCAATAAAAATACAAATTTAGATATGAGGAAGTTTTGAACAAAGATGGAAACATTGTCCTCATATCTATGTATTGTAGAACTTATGGTACCTGAGGGCTTCTTTGTGTTTGTTGATCATGTGATACTTGGGAACAACGAGAAGAGTTAAGGATAAAATTTCAGCCTTAAGGGCCATAGTCACCTTTCCATTCACAGTTAAACAGTCACTGACACCAATATAAGTTTCAGGTCTGACAGTGGCATCCATAGTTCTGGGGTTCTAAGCTTTGAATAGTGAAAGTGCCTAAGTACCCAATATGTTTAGATTCAAGGATCTGTTGGAGGAGGGAATACTGTCATAACAGAGAGCAAAGGTATTCTACAGGGCTCGGGAAGCAGGATGTAGCATTGGCAAGGTGAGGAGTCAAGTGTGCCATGGGCATTTTTAAATCAGGAGTATGGGACTTTTTGATTTGTTGTGCAGAGCCTTTGGTTTGTTGAGAAGCCCTTTGGTTGGATTGTATTCAGGCCCCATTTTGTCTTAATCACCCAGGGCAGGGGGACCAGGGCAGGATATGGCCTAAATATAACACCAGTGTGGCATTCCTCATGCACCCAAGATTCCCAACAAAGTCAATGGGAATTCTGTATGCATGAAGAATGCAGCATTGGTGTCTATATAGCTGAAGTTCCTTGCTTAGGGAGGCATAAGTAAATATTGTAGTATTACTCAAATATATGTGTGTGTGCTTTCCACTGCTCCTATTTTTTTGCAAAAACAAAAACAGTGAAAAGTCTAACAAGAATATTTACTGAAGGCCAATAGATTCTCAACCAATCTGGGTGACCAATCTGAGACACAGTGCCTGATTTTCAAAGACTGAGGCATACAACATTAGTGAACACTTCTCAAAATGTGCCCATTACACTGAAAGACTATAACTGCTTCTATAGAGTTGGTTCATTCCGGCCATTGGTTTACAGAGGCATGTTTCTGACTGACCTCCATGACAGTTCTGCTTGGAAGGCTGGTTGGAATTCACTGCTCTAATCTCACATATTGGTAAAAAGAAAATTTGTGTACTGGAGAGCCACAAAGATGCAGAGTTATTGTGGTATGGTGTGTAAATCCTGTGAGTTTTTTTTTTCAAAATTGATTTAGCTGGTAAGTTATATTTAGGTACTTTTAAAGAAAGTCAATATTACAGGAAGTGGATTTGATCCAGCTTTGAAGTGTTAACTCAGATCTAATTACCCATTATAATGCTTATAGAGGTAGATGTATTCAAAGAGATCAGGCCATACTGAGCCTTGAACTAGCTCAATTAACTTCATAAATTATGCCAGGATTGATGTAGGCCACAGTGAACAAAATTCACTTTAAATGCATAAGCAACAATGTTCAGATTTAAACAATGTTTACACTTGCATTTAAAAATATTCTATGTGCAACTTGCTAGCAAGGTGTGTAAGAAAAGCAACCCCACACGAAAAAGCAGCTGTTTTGGAGCTCAGGAGTACATCCTTGGGCTAAGATCTTTAATGGCAAGTTTGATTAAAGTGCAAACTGTTATGGCTGAGTTAACTTGTTGAAAAATAGTGGGTCTATTACTGCCACTAAATATTATTAACATTAGTGTAATCATTTGTGTTCCACAGATTGTCCTCTTGATCTTGTTTCCTGTCTATATATCAGCATGTGTGGAGACCCCCTGTACATTTGATTCAGACCATATCATTTTATCAGAAGGGGGGGGGGAGGAAGTTCAGTTCCTTGGCTTCTCTAAGCTGCTCAGTGTTTTCCATAACCCTTCATTAACTGTTTTTTCCACCTCCCCTAAGACCTGTAAAGTACCAGTATGAACTACAATTCATAATAATCTAAGCTAATATTTCAGTATATTAAGGGCAAATCCTATATCTAGTAAAGACAAAGTTCTGATTTAATGCTCATGAGTAAGATAAGATAAAAGAGAAAGTCTCACATCTGTTACCATAAATACTGGGGATGGGGACAGGATTTCTACTTTCTCATTCCTTTCACAGGGTTACTCCAAATTGCCATTAGAATGGTATAAGCATAGAAGGTATTAGTGCATGAAGACTGATGCTTCTCAGCATGGCTGAATCTTTAAAACTGTTACCTTGGAAGTATGCAGGATACCACTAGTCCCACAACTGCAATTTGCAATAAAATCATTAGACCGCATGACATCATTCTGCTTGCTCTATTAGATGACTGCCATTTGACTTTAAAGTGGCACTCTTGTGCCTGTGCTAAGATTAGGATGCACATTCAAAATGACTGTAATGTAACTTGTTGAAATACCACTGCATCATTCAATGATTACAGCATGAATGTATATGTGTACTAATACTATACTAATTACCCGCAAAGAAATGCTATCAGTTTATAAGGATTCACTCATATAACTCCTATGCTAACTCGAGCTGTGTGTGTAAATCCATGATAATAGGTTACCTTGACAACAGCATATTCATGTTCTATACATAGTACTTACCGTTAAAAAAGGAAACAAAGACCACCTCAGGAATTTTTAGACCTAGGAACTCTAACTTCAATATCTGGAAAGATACTGGGACAGATTATTGGACAGTCAATTACTGTTCATCTAGAGGATAATAGGGTGATAAGAATTAGCCAACATGGATTTGTCAAGAACAAATAATATCAAACCAAGTTAAGTTCCTTCTTTGACAGGATTACTAGGGGGAAGCAGTGATATATCTTGATGTTAGTAAGGCTTTTGACAGAATTACACAACATTTTCATAAGAAAATTAGGGAAATGTGGTCTATAAGGTGGGTGAACAACTGGTTGAAATACCATACTCAAAGGAGTAGTCATCAGTGGTTACTATTCAATATTTGGATTAATGACTTGAATAATTGGGTGGAGAATATACCTATAACATTTGTGGCTGACACCATTCAGGGAGCAATTGCAAGAAGTTTGTAGGAAAGGATTAGGATTAAAAATGACCCTCACAAATTGTATAATTGGTCTGAATTTCAAGTAAAGATGGATTTTAGTAAAGACAAGTGCAAAATAATGCATTTAAGAATGAAAAATTAAATGCACAGACACAAAATGTGGATGACTGGCTAGGCAGTAGTACTTCTGAGAAGGATCTGAAAATTTAGAGTGGACCACAAATTGAATATGCACAGAGAGGTAGCCGTGTTAGTCTGATCTTAGTAAAACAAAAAAGCAGTCATGTAGCACTTTAAAAACTAACAAAATAGTTTATTAGGTGATGAGCTTTCGTGGGGCAGACCCACTTCTTCAGATCATATTCTAAAAGTGAATAGGCATGACCATTTTATATTTCATGTCTATTCACTTTCAGAATATGATCTGAAGAAGTGGGTCTGCCCCATGAAAGCTCATCACCTAATAAACTATTTCGTTAGTCTTTAAACTGTTAAATTGAAAACGAGTCAACAATATGGTGCAGTGATGAAAAAGGCTAATATCAGGCTGGGGTATATTTAAGACTTGGGAGGTAATTGTTCTGCTTTTATTAGCACTGGTAAGGCTTGGATGGATTATGATGTCCAGTTTTGGATACCATGCTTTAAGAAAGATGTGGACAAATTGGAAACAGTTCAGAGAGCAAAAAAAGTGATAAAAAGTTTAGAAAACCTAACCTATAAGGAAAGGCAAAACAACCTGGATCTGTGTAATTTTGAGAAAAGAAGGGTGGGGGACCATGTGAAGTCTTCCATATCTTAAAGGCTATTATAAAGAGGGTGTGACATGTGCAGAGGTGGGACAAGAAATCATCTGTTTAAGATGAAGCAAGGGAGATTTAGGTTAATCACAGCAAAAGCTTTCTAACTATAATTAAGTATTGGAAGGGTCTGCCCAGGGAAGTTGTAGAATTCCCATTATTGGAGGTTTCTGAGACCAGAACAGACAAACACCTGTCAGGCATGGTCTAGGTAGATGACTTTTTGGGGTCCCTTACAGCACTGCTTTTCTGTGACATCAGGTACACTTTTGTTATCAATCTGAATCCTGGGATATCATTGTTTTATTACCTTTGTCTTTACTTGGTAGTCTGAATTCTGCAAGGGTACGTCTAGACAGCAGTGCTATGTCGAGATACCGGAGGTATCCCAAAATAGCTGACCTGCGTCTTTTAAACATGCCTATTATTTTGAAATATTTTTTGAAATAATGGGCATGCTATTTTGGCATCCCTGTAATGCTCATTCCATAAGGGTTAAGGCATATGTCAGAATAGCGTGTTATTTCAAAATCTGGCACTGTGTAGATGCACCAAATTTCGAAATAAGCTATTTTGAAATACAATTGAAATAAGATACTCAATTTGCAGAGTGCAAATTGCAAACTTATTTTGAGTTTAGGGTACTGTGTAAAGGCACCCCTATTGTGCTAGTGTAACTAAACCAGTACAAGTTAAACTTTCTTTCTTTTGTTGATTCTGAACAGTGACTCAGATCTGGTTTTTAATCCTTAGTTTGCCATTGAGCTTTTGGGTAACACTGAGCAAGTCATGTCCCCTTCTCTCTGACTCAATTTACCCATCTATAAAATAGGGATAAAAATGTTGACCACCTTTGTTAAGATCATTGAGATCTATGGATTAAAAGCACCATATAAGAGTTAGGTATTATTGTTTATCAACTTTTTTTGGAAAGTCACATATAACTTTGCTAATCTAGCTTTCAAAAATAGTTTTGGACAAGGGATTATAGCTAGAGACCACTTACATTTATTTACTATCAATGTGGCATATTTCTGTTCAGATGCTGGAATCCCAAATATACTCACAATGAGTCTCTATCCCATTTACTGCATACATTTCATTTATAATGTTATGCAGTATAGTTCATCCTTCAAGGTCAAGGCTTCACTGATATTTGAATGTGGCTATCTGACTATAACTCTTAGTAACGTCAACAATGCTGATGATGTGCTGATGCAATTCTGGATGTTTTTTAAATTAACAAATGCTGCATAATGGTGTCCATACGTCAGCACTGAGGAACTTTCCATCACCAAAGCCATAAAATCTTCAGAGTAAGAGAGTCGAAGGATTCTGCTCACATCTATTCAAATGACGTGTTAGAAAGGATTCAAAGGCCTGATCATGCGGATGGGTCTTTTGCAACAACAGGAAGCTCAAATTTGGGCTTTTCTGGAACATAAAAAGAGCAAATTCAACCATGAGGGGTTTCCACTGAATACTCGCCAGTCCAACCCAGAGGACATAACACCATGCACAGAGTGGAGGTGAACCTGCTATTTGCCATAGCTGTAATCAGGAGATGAACAGAGTGTTACTCTCTCAAATAACTGAGTCCTGACTCCTAGAATATGACATTGCTAAACTGATGAGATAATGCAAGAATGTATGGAAAAGATGTTTCTCTTTCTGATGACTGAAGTGACACTGTGGGTATATCTACACTACAGAGTTTTGTTGGAAAAACGGCCATTTTTCTGACAAAACCTGAGTTATGACCACACTGCAATCATGTTCTTCCAAAAATAAATCGAAAGAATAGAGGGTTTTTTCCGGTGTTGGTAATCCTCTTTCTACAAGGAAGAAGCCTTTTTCCAAAAGAGCTCTTTCGGAAAAAGGCGTGTGTAGATGGGGAAGAGGGAGTTCTTTTGAAAGAAGAGGAAAGAGGAAAAAGCACAGGAGCCCTGCTAGCCACTCCATCCATAGTAATCACAGTTTAAATGCGAGATGGCGTCCATTCAGTGTGGATGCTATCTTTTGGAAGATGTTTTTTTGGAAGATCTCTTCCGAAAAAAGGTTCTTCCGAAAGAAGCCTGCAGTCTAGACATAGCCAATGATACAGCTGTGCCTTTGCAGTGTGACCAGGCAGAATTGAAAGCCATTTTAATGCCAGTCTTTGGAAATCTGGCAAGACTAAAACCAGCTTCAGTGCAGGTCTTTGAAAATCCAATGACAGGCACCACTGGCGTGCGTATGGGGTGTGCCTGGTGTGCCCAGGCACACCTTAATGTCTTAGTGTTGCCAGGTGTCCGGTTTTCTACCGGACAGTCCGTTTTTTTGGGGCTCTGTCTGGTAAAAAAATCCAGAAAATACCAGACATGTACAGTGTCCGGTATTTTCTGGTTTTCTGACTGGGTGCCCGGAAACCTGGCTGGGGGAGTTGCTGGGAGGTGGGGTGTGATCGGTGCTGGGAGCCCTGGTTGCATGTGAGGAGGAGGGGCAGCCCGGTCCATGCTCCTGCACGCTGGTCAAGTGCATGGTGGAGCCGCAGCCGGACTGACTCGCGCTTCGCCTGGATCGTGCGGGGGGCCGGAGCGCCCTGGGATCTGCGCTGTCTGGGTCAGTCCAGCTCCCCACTGGCTGATACACTCATCCCCCCCGGCCCCTCCTGGCCGGCCGGTTGGTTCTCCCCGACTTCTCCTCCCGATCTTCCCCGGCCAGCCCCGGTGCACCCGCCACGAGCCCTGCTTCCAGTGGCCAGTTCTCCCCTCCTCTCCCTATCTTCCCCAGCCAGCCCCACTGTATCCAACCCCTGCCACCAGCTCTACCTCCCGCTGGCTGGTTCCTCATCCCGATCTTCCCCGGCCAGCCCTGTTGCACCCCCTGCCAGTGCTGCTTCCGGCGGCCAGTTCTCCCCTCCTCCTCCTGAGTTCCCTCGGCCAGCCCTGCTCCCGCTGGCCGCTCTCCCTTCCCCCCGATATCCCTCGGCCAGCTCCACTCTGCCCGACCCCCTCCCCCCACTGACCAGCTCTGCTTCCCATTGGCTGCCTCTCCCCGGCCAGCCCCGACCCCCGGCCAGCTCTGCTTCCCACCTTCCTCCTGGCCAGCCCTGCTCCCATCCCAGCCAGTCCCTCCCCACCCATGAAGTGTCTGGTATTTTTTTTAAGACTACCTGGTAACCCTATAATGTCTCAAAAAAAAGTGGCTTTGCGTTTTAATTTAATCGCATGATACGCTCTTTTAGTTTTAAAGTATGGATTGCTGTATTATGCAGTAAGCGCCGAATTGCACATGTAAAAAACAAACTAAGAAGTACAATGTCCCATACTTAAGTTTGTATTTTTTAAGTAAAGTTTAGTTGTTAATTTAAAAAAAAAAAAGTTTAGTTAAGTTTTAGTTTCTTTAGTTTGTTTGATGAATAAAAATAATGTCCTTTATGATTGAGTATTCGATAAATGTTCGCCTTTAAAAAAAATAAAATAAAATTCCCTGAGTGCACACCTAATGAAATGTGCTGTGCATGCCTATGACAGGCACTAAACAGGAAGAACTTCAAAACAAGTCTATTAAGATCCTATGACTCTTCCAAAACAGCACGACACAGCAAACTAAAAATAATTTCATGGCAAGTCTGTGGAGACTCCCCTTCCTGAGACATTGCTTGTGAAAATTATTCAACACAACCATTGTAAAGAAGACACTATGATCCTACTGCACTGAAAAAGCCATACGAGACTCTTGCCATGTATGTGTGCCCAAGATTAAGAATGTCAACTTTAAACAAAAAGATCTCACTGCAGATCTGAATATTAAAAAAAAAACCCAGCCCTTACAACGAAGACTGACATTAAATGACAAAAGCAAGACTATCTGGAGTGACACGTCTGCCACAACCTAATTAAATTAACTCATTTGTCCATAACTTCCATCAAGATGGGCAGTCCCTTTTGGACTTGTCTATGACAGCAAAAATGGGGCCTGGGATGGGACCTCCAATGGCAGCAACAGTGCAGCTTAATAGGCAGGGATGATTCGAAGAGACTGATAAGTAGCTGAATCCTGCTTACATTGTAGTTGACAACATGGCTATCACTGGCAGAACAGAACAAATGAGGGCTCATTTTGGGGAATGTATGTGCAGCCTCAGAGTTTGTATGTGGGGGAGGGGGAGGAAGGAGAGGGCTCACCATAAAGGGGTAAGTTAGGTTCCACAGTCCTTTATCCTGCTCATACTACTCATGCGACTACTGCAACTGAAGTCAGAGACTACTCTTGTGAATGATGTGAAGAGAATCTGGCCCATGTGCATTAAATCATCCTTATTCAGCACTGAGTTGCATGTTGTGTATATACTTTTAACTTCAGGGAGAACCTCAGAGAAGTAAAGTGATCTGTGCAAGTTTATAGAGGGGACAAGGTGTTAGGAGTTATTAGCTCCCACTTGCTTACATTCTCAGACCTATAGATCATGCTTCTCTTCCAGCAACATCCTTAACTCTTGTTCACTGAATGACTTACTGATACATAGTCTCATGATAGTAATGAGAGAAAAACGTCTTGTAAGTGGTCTGAGTAAAGATGGAACCTTCCATTCTAACACTTCCCCATGAATGCCAAATATTCTGAAGGCCAAATTATTTCTCCTCTAACAACAATGTAACCCTCTTACCTTCCATGGGTTTGCTGTATAACTAGCTGGCCTTATAATTGGAATTAAGCAAACTGTGTAGCTTACTTTGAGGTAATTTTGAAATAAAATGCTATTCTGATAAGTCCCTTAACCCTCATGGAATGAGGGTTACAGGGATGCTGGAATAGTGCACCCATTATTTCGAAATGTATTTTGAAATAACAGATGCATTTTGGGATACTTCCAGTATCCTAAAATAGTGCCATTGTCTAGACGTAGCCTTAGAAAACAATTATTTTGTGGATGCACAAAAGAGAAAAGACTCCAGCTTTCTTCTCATACATGAGCTAGCAGGAGAAAAACGTAGTAACACTTGTTTTGTCACTAATGCATACAGATCTGATGTGCAGTAAGCACACATCTGTTCAGTAAAAAGTTACCATCTTTAGTCACTTTTCAGATTAGAAATGCATTTTAAATTATATCATTTAATACAAATGATTTTTCTATCATGTCTTTGGGCCAAATTTTTTTGGTATTCACTTCCAGTGTAGTTTCATGGGACAGGCTTTAAAATTTGTTTTTTAATTACAAAGAGCAAATATCAGGCCTAAATATCATTGTAAAATTATTAGAAGAAGGAAAGTACAGTAAGTTAAAATTAAACTAGTGTCTATAGTCAGAGAGAAGATATTTGCCCATGAAAATAAATAGGCAAGGTTGCCATCCTAGCAAAAGGTTTCTGTTTGGTATTGTGCCATTAATACAATACCATTCCCCCCCCGCAAATGTAACTGGTGTTTAGAGATTGACAAATACTATATATTTTGAACCACTGGTGCTAGTGAGCCTGCAAGATATACTGAAAGGGTGAAATATAGGTCTCAGTGAAATTAATGGGAATTCTACCATTTGCCTGCATAAGATCAGGATTTGCATTTGTGTGCTGGATTTTCCTCTCCTGCTTCTATATCTAAGCATATACATAGTATTTGCATAGGCAGTAAAGCAGGCTTAGTTATTCACAAAAAACCTCACTCCTGCAAAAATAGAGGTGAGGCTGAAAATCTGGCCCAATATATCTAAACCCCAGCATGTTGCTTTATGCCAAAGAGTCAATCTTTCTAGGCTGTGACTGTCACAGTAAGATAAAAACATTGCCCAAGGTCACATTAGTTGGAATTCACATCAGAAGGATCTCATACCTGACTTCAAATGTATCTTGTGAGTACATGTCTCAGAGAAACAAAAAGATTACATTACATTAAAATGCATAGTAACTAAATGCTTATTGCAGGTTCACGATACAGATTTTTCTAAAAGAAACTGTAACTACCTAAAACACCTTCTGACACAGTGCTGTATAAGAAGTGAAAATATATAAAAGGGAGGACCCATATCTTCTGAAATCCAGAACGATGGGACTGATTTTACAATCTTTGTGTCTTGAATAACTATTTTATAAGCTTAAAACAGAATTTTCTTTTGAAATGGAATACATCTGTTTGTATCTGATTTCAATACTGAACCTTTTTAATCAGTGTTGATGAAACATATTTTAGAAATGTGCTTCTATCTGTCTGTCCATCTGAGAGTCCATTTGGTATGCAGCTTCCTCTTGTCATAACTTAAAGCAAAGTCTGGGTTTGGTTATACCAGGACAATGGGATGTGCCTGAAATTCAATTTTTTCTCATAAAATGGAAAGGGAGGGGTATGGCAGGGAGGATAGTTATACTACTGAATGACCACAGGGGGACAGGAAGGGGCCAGAGATGGGGACCAGGATAGCTATAACTCCATTGGGCCAACAAGGGGCAGAGATAGGGACAGCTACCTACCAATATTTCAGAGAGTTTGTCTGCATGTCTCTTTGTGAATCTGTCTGGCCCCAGCCAGAGGACATGCACCCCCTCCTCCGGGTGGCAGCAGCCATGGATACATACTTCTCACCTGGCCCCAAGCTGCTGCAGCAAAAGAGGGATGGAGTAGTCCTCTCTCCCAAGGGCAGACTGCACATTGAACCCCTCATCTCCAACCCCACCCCAGAACAATGATTTCAATGAAGAAAAACAAAATGTATTTGAGTTAAGGACCTGAGCAATGCCAGGTAAATATACATATATATATATAACACAATCAAATTCACCCTATTTCTGGAAATTGGTTAACTAAGAATTTTTAACTTAGCATCTTAGCGTACTCAACTTCATTTAAAGTCAGTAGAAGAGTTGGGTGCTCTCAGCTCCCACATTTGGGCCCCTAACTGGAAAAATGGTGGTACTTTAATTTTCAAAACTATTTTTTAAAATTAATTAAAATGCTGTTTTAAGAATCAAGCCTGTACATTCTCTCTCTCTCTCTCCCTCCCCTTTCTCCTCCCCCTTTCTTTCTCCCCAAAAGAGACAGATCCAGATAAGTAAGCAGAGGATGAGTTCTGCTCTCCATTTTACTAGCTATGAATTATGATCTCTATAGAGATGTGAAGTAACGTTAGTCATGGCACATAATTGGCAAGGTACACTGTATTTTCCATCTTTTTATTTTCACAATCAACATATATTTCAGTTCATGTCACTACAGATAACTCCCTCCCTGACCTGTTGGCTTTAAATAGCAGAAAATACAAGGTATGTTTTCCAATGAGATAAATACAAATTTGTCTTTTTTATTTCCCAGATTAGTCAATTTATGGTTGGGCTGAAATGGGGGTGGGGGAGGGCAAAACTTTCTAAAACCATACTTAGAATCTGCTCAACACCCTCAGCTCTCACTAACTTCATTGGGAGTAGAGGACGCTCAGCACCTTGAAGGATTAGATCCCAGTTTCTGCACTGACTCAGATACCTTTTGTAAAAGGGTTTAAGTTACGTTAATGAAATTAAGAAATCTGTTTTAAAGAAAAACAGAAGTGTGTGTGTGTGGGGGGGAGGGAGGGGAGAGAAAGGGAAATCCTAAATGAGTAACATCCATATTTGCCTCTGGTAGAAAAAAGATCATCCACTGACTTTCCAGACCCCAGTCCTGTCAAGGCTTTATTCATCGGGGTGCAGTTACACATGTGCAGGCTTGTAGGGCTAGGGCTGTAGCACACAGTGTGCATTTCCTACAGGTACATTACATGTTAGAAGAGCCACATGGTAGTCAACTTGACAAGTGTTAAGATTATTCTGCATTCTGTTCTTGACTTGGGCTGTTCAGTGCAAGAAGCAACTGTCCTACATACACTTAAGTACAAACAAAGAAATTTAAAAACTAAAAGGGTCAAAACATGATTCCCTCATTCACATACTTGCTAAATTGGAGTTCAAATACAGGTCGAAGCTCCCTTGTCCAGCACCCTCGGGCCCCGAGCGGTTCTGAACAATGGAATTTGCTAGACAAGGGGATGTTAAGGCTCCCCACCCGGCTGTAGGCTCTGCTCCCTGTTGGGGCTGTGCTCCCTGCTGCCTGCAGCTGCCTCCAGGCTCCCACCATGCCAGCCCTGACCGGGGCTGTGTTCCCACACCGCACATGTTCCGGACAGGGGCTGGCCCCACTGCCTCTAGCCCTGGCCAGGGCTGCACCCCCATGATGCTGGTCTGGGTGGTGTGCCCAGCTGCTGGCCCTGCTAACTCCAGTCCTGGCCGGGGCTACGCTCTCTGCTGCCAGCCCCAGGCAGGACTGCCCTCTTGGCTGCCGACCAATGCTGCCTCCAACCCTGGCTATGGATGCGCTCCCCACCGGCAGCCCAGACCTGGCTGCGCTTCTGAACCTGGCCAGCCAGGGCTCTCTGGTCCAGCAATATCTGTGGTCCTGCCAGACTACGGATGTTGCTGGACCAGAGAGTTCTGGATTTTGGAAGTTCAACCTGTATTACCCTGTAACAGCTGGTGATGTAATTGATGCTAAGTTCACAGAAGTTGGAAATAGACAAGATCTATTAGATCACCAAACCCATCCCCTGAAATGCCAAGACACTGTTCTTTTCATGGGATGTAACTCTGTTTTATATGTTGCAAGAAAAACTCAAGAATTTGGAAGCTTGAATTTGTGTCTTGCCAGCTAAAAAGCTTTATGCCACACCGTAAGTTTATTTCACCTACTATTTATGAGGTAGGACATATCCTTTATATTTAGTAATAACCAGAATAAGTGATATCTTCACCAAAAAGCATTTAATATTTTATCAGGTACTGGTCTTTTAGTAGTACTTGGCATCTATGGATTTATACTGCTAAGTAAAAACTCTTCATGTTTCACAGTTTAAATACTTGATCTAATATTCCGCAATAAAAGGAGTTTCCATTAAAAAGAAGCATATGCTATTTGAAACTGGTGGTATCTATCATTTAGCTTAGTTATGACCATCCCAATGCTTTCATTTATGTCATGTAATGAGCTTCCCCAGCATCACCTGTGGTTGGTGTTACTGTGCAGTCCTTGGTTAGAGGACTAACGACAGCTCGGGAATTATCACACGCCACAGTGAGAAGTTCTGTTCCATTGTCCAAAGACAGAACTCCAGTGAATCAGAAGACAATTAAAACACTTGTCATTACATCACAATCTACATTACATCTACATTTTATTTATATTTAGAAAATACCAGACATTTATATTTTCTCAATTTGTTTCCCGAACAGAAAACTCAAATACTGGACTGTCCGGTTCAAAACCGGACACCTGGCAACCCTAACGCCATCAAAGTAAACAACTATGATGTGCTAATATGGGGGAGAGAGCAAGAATTTATTTCAAAAGCCACGGTGGTATCTATCATTGTGTAGATTAAGTCCAGAAGAAAGTAGAAAAAGCAGGACCACATTCATGCCCAACATTGAAGAGGAACCTGTGTTGCTAGAGTGTTGATGCACTTGTTCAAGTCAAGTCAGGCTTAATGTAAAGAGTGCACCTGTAAGGTAGTCAAGGTGAGAAAGAGCTTGATCATCTTCCATGTAATTACAAGAACAGCCTTTATTTGCACAAAGAGATTTTTTCTAAAGGTTTCTAAAATCTGGTGTTCTAACATGAGCATCCATTTTAGGCCTTGCTCACCACAGTCACATATTCCCTCCTTTTTGTCTAGTGAAGAGATGTAAGAACAATTTCCTCACTGTGAATTTGTCACCATGCTGGAATCTCTCCCCTATCCGTGTCTTTAGCTTTGCAGCAACCTCTGCAAAGCAGAATATGTGGAGAATAGGACAGTGTTCCAGGCCATCCGTTGACTTTTTAGCCTAAGTGAATTTTGCCAAGTTGTTTATCAGTATTTATGTAATAGAAGCCAAAATATGGCTTCTTCTTCAGGTAATGTCCCCATGGGTGCTCCACTGTGGGTGTCAGGCTCGTCCCGGTGCCGCAGATCAGGGTTGTCCCGGCGCCCCAGACACCAACAATGGAGCACCCACGGGGACACACACCTCGAAGAACCATCGTTACTGCACAAGGTGAGTAACTTCTTCTTCCCCTCCATGGGACAAGAGGCAGCCATAATGCAGCTACTTGTGAGTGCATGGGGAAGATCAGAAGGTAACTTACCATTGACAATATCAGTGCATACCCTAATGGGGCACTTCAAAGTAGGTTACACTAGCTAGAGTACCAGGAAGTACAAGCTACAACTTTTGTACAAGTGTAGCTAACTCTCCACTCTCCTGCAAGCAATCCTAGGTTTCACACCTCATTCCATCACCCTCCCTCCTGCACTCAGATGACACCAACGTAGTGCACCTCAGCATCCTGCACCTCAGCTGGAAAACCCATCCTTTAGATGTATGACATCGCCTATACTGAGCCATCCTTCTGGACTGGGGTTTGCATGGATCCTAGTCATCCCTTCTTAGTGTGTTCATTGTGTAGATTTGTATTGCATGGCAGCTCCAAGAGGAGCTGGTATAGATTAAGATTTGCCATGGATGTCACCAGCTTGCAAAGATTTTTTTTTAAATGTCTGGGTCCCTTTCTGATGTTTGTAGCTGTTGGGTTGGAGGATTGTTTGTGATAGATTTCCAGTCTGGCAGCTCATTCCTATACCATCTGTCTACACTCTCTCCAAATAGTGTCTTCAGAGTGCACTCTGCTCTGCTCAGACATCCCATGTCTGACCTCCTTGGGCATTTACAGAGCCCCCAGCACTGCTGTCTGGGCATCTCCAACATTTCAGGTTCTACAGAAGAAAGGGGATCACCAACTCCAGCTTTCCTAATCACCCATCTTCCCTGGGGGAAAAGTGCGGTGAGTGTTCTGGATATGCTCCAAAGAAGGCTCCACGACCCACTGGAAGCCACAGCTCTGAGCTCAATACATCTTTTTCTTCCCTCTTTGCAGAATCCCGGTTATCCCCTCACAATAAAAATGTTACAGGAATAATCACTTGCTTCTTTGCCCTCTAACAATCTTTTTCATGCCACTTTACTTCTTCTTCCTGTACAAGAGTTGCTGGTCCCCTTTATAAAGTGTTTTTGATGCTATGATCATCAATAGCTCTGGATTTAAAAATACTAAAATAACTGCACTGGATAGAAGTTAAAGCCTGAGCCCTTTCAATTGTACTTCTAATAATAAGATCCTGAATTTTACATTGCTAAATCTTTGCAGGGAAGTTATGGTAAGGGGGCTAATTTGGTTGAGATGTATATACTTACATTCCAGTGATGGGAGGAAGTAGATAGAGTGAAATTATTCATCTTCGTTCTGGCTGTCTGAAAACTCACAATGGATTATTTCCCACAATGTCCTTACCTGGCACTGTAGCAGCATTTCAAGATGAAGACGAACTGTAAGCGGGTGTGGTTAGTGTTTTCTAAGACATCTGCGCCCAGTCTTTTACCTTCCCCTCCTAAATAGATTACTCCTGCTGTGGTGACACATACCTGCACATAAGGATGAGTTTCAGGCAGAAGCTGGCCAAAAATTGAACTCACTGAAACAGTGCTTTTGATGTGCTAATGTGCACCTGTTTACTGGCCAAATGCAGAATGTGCCAAAACTTACCCCCAAAAACCGAAAATATTTTTAGAACTCTCTCACCCTTCTGCCCCCTCTAAATTAATCTCAGACTCTCTTAAAAAAAACCCATAATATATGCAGTGTTCTGAGCAAAACAAGTTTTACAGAGTAGGTTAAATCTTGCACTTTATAACTTCTTTGCTTGAATACAAAAGGAAAAATCCTGTTGCACCTTTTGAGTATTTAAAGCACAAACAAGAAACTGCAACAAAAGCAGTAATATTAGATCAACACAAAATTACATCTACTAATTCCAGAATGTCTCATCACATCATTTATATTCTTGAGGACAGAACGAGTGTAACTGCTTTCAGAATCATCTGTGCAAAACACAGCAGCCTGAAGTAGCTGAGACAAGTGTGTGATACTTTTTGAATATACTGTATGAGGTATTTGAGTATTCTCCTGTGGAGAATTCCTCTGGATACCTGCCTTCTGTCCAGTATAATCTCCTATAGTTTAGCACTGAAGAGCTGACAAGACTTTTTCCACAAAAAGAAGGTTTTTAAAGAATAATTTGATATTACTTTTGATTTATAGTATTTAAGTAGGATTAGAGTCAGGCTCATGTCTTTTTCTTATGTGAAGAAAAGCAATTCCTGAAAACAACCTGTTAGATGAGAAATGAATCCAAAGCAAGCATAAAAACAGATGTAAATGTAGACCTAAAGCTAAAGCATCTGCATCCTTCCACAGAATAATCTCATGAGAAATAATTTTGTATGGTATTTCAGCAAGATACACCCTACAAAGTTGCCAAGTCATCCCTTAAACGGTTTTAGGGCCTATTTACTACAGAAATGCCCCATAAACCACAGAAAATCCTAGAAATATCAGTGCATCCAACTTTTAACACCTCCTTCCTGGCAGCACAGCTTCCTTAGTAGCCTCCTTAGTAAACTAGGTAGGGTGTCCCAGTATACCATAATTATCTGAACAACATGGCTTTTGTAAGGACCAATCACGCTTCACTGGTCTATCAGAATTCTTTGAGGGGAGTCAAAGAAACACGAGGACAAGGGAGCTCCAATGGATACAATGTACTTGAACTTTAAGAAAGCCTTTGACAAAGTCCCTCAACAAAGGCTCTTAAGCACTAAGCAGTCATGGGATAAGAAGGAAGGATCAGTTGTTGCATCTGACAATGTGGGTTTCAGCCCACAAAAGCTTATGCCCTAATAAATTGGTTAGTCTTTAAGGTGCCACAGGACTCATAATTGTTTTTGTGGAAACAGACTAACACAGCTACACCTCTGAAAGGAAAAAATCAGTAAGGGTGCATCTACACAGCGTAGCTTATTTCGAAATTTGGTGCTGTCTACTCAGTGCCAAATTTCAAAATAAGTGCTATTCCGACAACTCCCTTAACCCTTGTGGAACAAGGTTACAGGAACCCCAGAACAGCATGCCCATTATTTCAAAATAGATTTAGAAAAAACGGGCACGTTTAAAGATGCAGAATTGTTATTTCTGGATACTTTCAGTATTCCAAAATAGCCCCACTGTCTAGACATAGCCTAACTGATTAAAAGGCAGGAGACAAAGGGTACTGAATAGATGGTTAGTTTTCAGAATGGAGAGAGATTAATAGAGGTGTCCCCAAGAGATCCACTCTGGGACAAGTGCTGTTCAATGTATTCATAAGTGATCTCAGAAAAGGGAGAAACAGTGGGGTGACAAAGTTTGAAGATGACACAAAATTAGTCAAACTAGTTAAATACAAAGGAGGCTGAGAAGAATTATAAAAGGATGTCAGATATGGTGACTGGGCAACAAAATACTGGATGAAATTCAGTGCTGATAAATACAAAATAATGCACTTTGGAAAATGTAATTCCGGCTATATGTACAAAATGATGAGGTCTAAATTAGATGTTTTATCATTCAAGAAAGAGATGTTGGAGTCAGCATAATTAGTTCTCTAGAAACATCTGCTCAATGTGCAGAAGCAGTAAAAAAAGCTAACAATAGCAGGATCCATTAGCAAACAGATACTAAGACAGTAAATATCATAATGCCAGTATATATACCCATTGTATGCCCACACTTGGAATGTTGCCGGCAGTTCTGCTTATCCCATTTCAAAGAGGTTATAGTAGAAATGGAAAAAATACTAAGGGTGTAGTTACACTGTACTATAGGTCGAAATAAGATATGTAATTTGAGCTATGCAAATTGCATGTATTCTTTAGATGTTATTTTAAAATAGCTTATTTCAAAATTTGGCACTGTCTACCCGGCACTTATTTGAAAATAAATCGCTATTCCCAAATGTCCCTTACTCATCATGGAATGAGGTTTACAGGGATGTCAGAATAGTGAGCCTGTTATATTCTGAAATAATGGGCGCATTCAAAAGATGCAGAATAGCTATTTCGGGTTACCAGAGGTAGCCCAAAATAGCACTGCAGTGTAGACGCAACCTAAGAAGGGGAACAAAAATGATAAAGGATAGGAACAAGTTCCATATGAGGAGAGACTTTTCTGCTTGAAGACTAGGACTTTTCTGCTTGAAGAAAAATGACCAAGAGTGACTATGGAGAGCCCTGCTCAGATACAAAATTGCCATCCACATCTGCAAAAATGATCCATGGAAATCTGCATCCACATCCGCAGATATAAAGTCGATATCTGTGAATTTGCAGGGTTCTGGATACAAAATTTTTATCCATATGTCTATCCACAAAAATGAGCTGCAGATATCCATATCCACAGATGCCGGATACCCATGGATATAAAGTGGATATCCTCAAATCTGTAGGGATATGCTAGAGGTCTATGAAATCATGAATGATGTTGAGAAAGTGAATAAGGAATTGTTATTTATCCCTTCACCTAACACAAGAATTGTGGTCACCCAGTTAAATTAATAGGTGCAGTATTTAAACTAACAAAAGGAAGTACTTCTTCACACAACATTAATGTTAACTTGTGGAATTCCTTGCCAGGAGATGTTGTGAAGGTCAAAGTTATAACTGGGTTAAAAAAGAATTAGATACATTCACAGAGGATCTATTAGCCAGGATGGTCAGGGATGCAACTCCATGCTCTGGGTGTCTCTAAGCATCTGGGTGTTAGATGCTGGGACTGGAGGACAGGGGATGGGATCACTTGGTAATTGCCCTGGTCTGTTCATTCTCTTTGAAGCACCTGGCCACTGTTGGAATTCAGAATACGGGGCTAGATGGCCCATTGGTCTGGCCCAGTATGGAACTTGGAGGGATAGTCAAGGTGCCCCAGCTGGTTCTAGTGAAACTGGTATTTTGTTTCAGAATTCCATGACATTTGCTTACTTGTAAGCCTGTGAGCATCTGGGTATTATATATAATTCATTCATCAGCATATTCAGGTAAGTACCTGACAACAATTACATCAAGGCAATAAACATCTAACTTCACTTGATATTCATGCTTAGTTCTCTCCCCCCTTTCTCTGACAAATAGGAAAATAAAAGAAAAAACCTCTCTCAGTTCTTCAATTAGTCTTTTTGGAAATTAGTGGGTGTCACAGGAAGACTGTGGCAAAGCAACAGTTTTACATTTCATCCTAAAGGCAGTAAATATCAGGGTTGTTCTAATCTGCATGTCTACACTAGGAAATTATTTCAAAATAACTACCTACTGCAGACCAGGGTTTGTAGAGATTACCAAGAAATGTCTATCCACTGATCCTACAAACCACACCCTTCCAATTGCAGGCATATCCTGCTGTCTGGAGGGCAGGGGACTGGACTTCATAGAATCATAGAACCATAGAGCTGGAAGAGACCTCAGAAGGTCATCAAGTCCAGCCCCCTGCTCTAGGCAGGACCAATCCCAACTAAATCAACCCAGCCAGGGCTTGGTCAAGCCGAGACTTAAACACCTCCAGGGATGGAGATTCCACTACTTCCCTAGGTAACCCATTCCAGTGCTTCACCACCCTCCTAGTGAAATAGTTTTTCCTAATATCCAACCTGGACCTCTCCCACCACAACTTGAGACCATTGCTCCTTGTTCTGCCATCTGTCACTACTGAGAACAGCCTCTCTCCATCCTCTTTGGAACCTCCCTTCAGGAAGTTGAAGTCTGCTATCAAATCCCCCCTCACTCTTCGCTTCTGCAGACTAAACAGACCCAACTCCCTCAGCCTCTCCTCATAAGTCATATGCTCCAGCCCCCTAATCATTTTGGTTGCCCTCCGCTGGACCCTCTCCAATGCATCCACATCCTTTTTGTAGTGGGGGGCCCAGAACTGGACACAATACTCCAGATGTGGCGTCACCAGAGCCGAATAAAGGGGAATAATAACATCTCTGGATCTGCTGGCAATGCTCCTCCTAATGCACCCTAATATGCCATTAGCCTTCTTGGCTACAAGGGCACACTCTTGACTCATATCCAGCTTCTCATCCACTGTAACCCCCAGGTCCTTTTCTGCAGAACTACTACTTAACTGGTTGGTCCCCAGCTTGTAACTGTGCTTGGGATTCTTCCATCCCAAGTGCAGGACTCTGCACTTGTCCTTGTTGAACATCATCAGATTTCTTGTGGCCCAATCCTCCAATTTGTCTAAGTCACTCTGGACCCTATCTCTGCCCTCAAGCGTATCTACCTCTCCCCCCTAGCTTAGTGTCATCCGCAAACTTGCTGAGGGTGCAATCCATCCCCCTCATCCAGGTCATTAATAAAGATATTGAACAAAACCGGTCCTAGAACCAAACCTTGGGGCACTCCGCTAGAAACCGACCGCCAACCTGAAATCGAGCCATTGATCACTACCCGCTGGGCCCGGCCTTCTAGCCATTTTTCTATCCATCTTACCGTCCATTTTTCCAATCCACATTCCCTTAACTTGCTGGCAAGAATATTGTGGGAGACCATATCAAAAGCCTTGCTAAAGTCAAGGTATATCACATCCACTGACTTTCCCATGTCCATAGAGCCAGTTACCTCATCATAGAAGCTGATCAGATTGGTCAGGCACGACTTGCCCTTTGTGAATCCATGCTGACTATTCCTAATCACTTTCCTCTCTTCCAAGTGCCTCAAAATGGATTCCTTAAGGATCCCTTCCATGATTTTTCCAGGAACCGAGGTAAGACTGACCGGCCTATAGTTCCCTGGATCGTCCTTCTTCCCTTTTTTGAAGATGGGCACTACATTTGCCTTTTTTCCAATCATCCAGGATTTCTCCCGATCTCCACGACTTTTCAAAGATAATGGCCAAAGGCTCCTCAATGACATTTGAGAACTCCCTCAGTACCCTCGGATGCATTAAGTCCGGACCCATGGATTTGTGTACGTTTAGCTTTTCTAAATAGTTCCTAACCTGTTCTTTACCCACCATGGGCTGTCCATCTTCATCCCATCTTGAGTCACTTAGCGCAGAAGTCCAGGAGCCGACCTTGTCCGTGAATACAGAGGCAAAGAAAGCATTGAGTACTTCAGCTTTCCCCACATCATCTGTCACTAGGTTACCTCCTTCATCCAGTAGGGGCCGCACACCCTCTCTGATCACCTTCTTCTTGTTAACATGCCTGTAGAAACCTTTCTTGTTATCCTTCACATCCTTAGCCAGTCGCAATTCCATTTGCGCTTTCGCCTTCCTGATAACCCCGGCATTCTCGAGCTATACATTTAAACCCCTCCTGGTCATTTGTCCAAGTTTCCACTTTTGTAAGCTTCCTTTTGTGCTTAAGTTCACCAAGGATTTCCCCGTAAGCCAATCCGGTCTCCTACCATGTTTGCCTCTCTTGCTTCAAGGCCGGGATGGTTTCTTTCTGTGCCTTCAATAAGGCTTCTTTAAAATACTGCCAGCTGTCCTGGACTCCTTTCCCCGTCATGTTAGCATCCCAGGATTCTGCCCATCAGATCTCTGAGGAGTCAAAATCTGCTTTTTGAAGTCCAAGGTGTGTATTTTACTACTCTCTTTTCTTCCTTTGGTCAGGATCCTGAAATCTACCATCTCATGATCACTGCTTCCCAGGTTGTCACCTACCTCCACTTCCCTATTAGTTCCTCCCTGTTTGTGAGCAGAAGGTCAAGCTGCGCATGGCCCTGGTCGGATCCTTCAGCACTTGCGTCAGAAGTTATCCCCAACATTCTCCAAAAACGTCCTGGATTGCCTGTGTACTGCCGTATTGGTTTCCCAACAGATGTCAGGGTGATTAAAGTCCCGAGAACCAGGGCCTGCGATCCGAAGCTTCTCTCAGTTGTCCGAAGAAAGCCTCATCTACCTCATCCACCTGATTCGGTGGCCTGTAGCAGACACCAACCACAACATCACTGCTGTTGTTTGCTCCTTTAAACTTAACCCATAGACTCTCAACAGGTTTTTCTCCCACTTTATACTGGAGTTCAGAGCAATCATAGTGCTCTCTTACATATAGTGCGACTTGATGATCTCTCGAGGTCCCTTCCAGTTCTAGTGTTCTATGATTCTATATTATGGCAAGCTTGGGCTAAGCCCCCTGGGTCCTGTGCTTCCTGGAGGGGCTTCGTGTGCCTCAGAGGCTCGCTGTGTCCCTATCACTGTCAAGAAGGCAAGGGTACCCCACTATCAGAGCCCTTTTCATCATCGGCCAGTCCAGGGTTTTGGAGGTGTCCCGCCGTTAGTCCACAGGGTCTCCCCTGCTCCTTACTAGCAGCCCACCAGCCAGGAGCAGGGTTGGGGGGAACCTGGTCCCACCCACTTGCTCCGGGTTCTGGCCCAGGGCCCTATGGGGGAGGATAGCCCCGAGTGAGCTGTGAGGCTTGGCCCTTGTCCTATTGAACAGCAGCCCCTTCCTGGGCCACTTCCCCAACTCTTCCTGGGTACCTCCTCCCCGATGCCTTGGAACAGGCCTTGTTGCTGCTGGCTGTCTTGGGTCTCTAGGCTAGGCTAGGCTAGGTTGGGTTGGGTTGGGTTGGGTTCCTCTGCCGCTGGTCAGTCCCTTTTCTCCTTCCCTTTGCCTTGCTTGGGGGAAGGTTTTTATTGTGTGCTCACAGCGTTAAGTGGCTGCAGGTGCTCTAATCAGTCTACCCTCCAGGCTGACTCCAGATGGGCTTCAGGTGTCCTAATTGGCTGGGCTGCAGACTCTGGAAGCCTACTCTGGGAACATAAACCCAAATACCCAACTCCCTGTGTAAGTGCCTTCCACCCGGCTTCTGCAGCTCCCTCTTCTCGGGCTGCCCTAATATCCATTGTTACGGACAATTGCTGTTGTAGGTCCAGACTGCAGAGAGGGAGGCAATCTCGCAGAGAGTCCAATTCATCAAGGTAAGGTTGCCAACTCTCCCCAACTGAGTGGACTGGATGCCATTTGTAGCAATGGTGTCAGGTCCATCTGGTCCAGGAGAGGTGTCAATCCTACACCAAAGGTATGTCTATATTACAACAGAAGACCTGTGGAATGGCCTTAACTGGCTTGGGTTAGCCGAATGGGACTCAGGCCATAAGGTTAAATTGCAGTGTAAATGTTCATGCGTGGTCTGGAGCCTTGGTTCTGAGATCCTGTGTGGGGAGAGGGTCTCAGAATCTGAGCTCCAGTCTTAACCAGAAAGTCTATGCTGCTGTTTTTTAGCCCTGTAGCCTCTGGCCTGGAGTCAATTTATCTGGGCTCTGACACTTGGTGCTGTGGGGTTTTTTACTGCAGGGTATATGTACACTTGGCATTTTGAAGTTGTAGTCCAGGCTCTTGAACTGGAGGCTCCTGGAAACTTCTCCTTTTCCTTTAAGTTTTCATGACAAGCCATTAATCCTAACAATAATAGACTCACAGAGCCTGCAGGGCATATATATCCCATCAATTCAACATTTTACAAATTGTTGCTTTTACGAAGGACAAATCAAGAAATCTTTTAGGGAAGTTGGTTGTTAGTTCATTTGTAAACATAGCACACAGCACCATCAGTGTAAATAACCTCTGAAAAGTGTAAAGAGTGTTCATGTTGGCAATTGGCAAAGAAGTTTCCTTATTAATAGACTTTGTTGATTTTTTTCAATCCATTATGCTTCCTTGCCATGAGGTAAGAAAGAAGATATTTTTCATAAAACCACTTAGAGACAAGCATAAAAACATAGATCACGTATGAGAAGAGAGATGGATGCAGTTGAGAATGGAGTGCCTGTAAGATTTCCTTACTTGGAAGGAAACTTTACAACCATTCATTCTTCCTTTTCCTTCCTTCCTGTTTCTCATGAAGTCTGATGAACAACAGAAATTTGCTTGTTCTATGAATCATAATCAGGGGCGGACCATGACTATAGGCCAACTCGGCCATCGCCTAGGGCGCCGCCTTCAATGGGGCACCCGATGATGACATCATGGGTCACCCGGAGCACCCGATGATGACGTTACTCCATTGACGGCCGTGCAGGCGGGGGCACCAATCGCTTGTTCTGCCTGGGGCACCAGCTGCTGCAGCCCGCCTCGGGCCGCTCCTGATCTTAAGCTATCACCAGTGGTTGTTTGGGGCATGACAGGACTCAGTTGGCAGATGTTTAACAGGGGGATTTGAGATTTAAATAATTGTTCTAATTTTGAATCAGAATGAAAAGTTGAAATCTTGAAAATATCCACAAACTGGCCATTTGAAAAAGCTATTGGATTGGGTCACTCAACCTTTTTTGTTTTGATAATTTTGAAATGTTTGGTTTTGATTTTGAGTTTTTACTCTTTTTGTATAACTAAATGGATCAAAAATTCTAAATGAGAAGAAATTTCAAATGAAAATTTGAAATTTTTCCTTTCAAAAGGGAAATTTTGATAATTTTGAAACTTTTTTCTATTTTTCCAAAATTGGGAGTTTTATCAATGTTGTACAAATTGATGAATTGATATTTTTAACAAAAAAACTTCAGTTGGAAATTTCCCAACTAGATCTAATGATAACTGAGAAATATATGTATATCATTATCGGGATGATACCTAAACTTAAATATACTGTGGCATGGAGCTCTATTTTTTTCAGAGTGCCTGAACGTCAACAAAAATCAATACTTAGAATAGCAGAATAGTACTTATATCTGCATATTTATAACACTTCTAATTATAACCTTGTGGCATTTGCACTATGCTGACTTGTACATATTTTTCCAAATAATTCCATGACAAATGTTGTCACATATACTTACAGCACTGTTTTAATTTCAGGTAGCAGAGAAGCAGCATTCACATACGCCATCATTGCGGCTGGAGTAGCACATGCAATCACTGCTGCCTGTACCCAAGGAAACCTAAGTGACTGTGGCTGTGATAAAGAAAAACAGGGACAGTACCATAAAGACGAAGGATGGAAATGGGGAGGTTGTTCTGCTGACATCAGATATGGAATAGGATTCGCCAAAGTGTTTGTGGATGCAAGGGAGATTAAACAAAATGCAAGGACTCTCATGAACTTGCACAACAACGAGGCGGGGCGTAAGGTAGGTGTGTCTCTGCTCTCTATCATCATATGACAATTCCTTGTCTAGAATCAGAGGTCTGGTTACAACACATACAGCACAATGTTAAGAACTAAATGCACTTTAAGACTAATGCCATTTTACAGTAGTTGGATAGGCACTTTTGTAAGCTACACAAACTTGTTGGACAATCCATCTGTCAAATATTTGTCTAAATGTTACTTTTTCCAGTCATAAAGCAGAAAATGCAAACAAACAGTTTAGCTGGGAAGTCAAATGGTGCTTAAGGTAGAAAGCTTTCTTGCTACTGTGTGGCTGAATCTGCTTCTCTTCAGGTTGAGACATGAATGTCTCATCATTCATTTGAAAAGGGATCACTTTCAACCCAACTGTCTAAATCTTGCTCTTTGTGTGGGGACTATAGCTAAAGGGGGGAAAATGTGAGTGAAATGGAACTAAGAGACCACAAACGGACTCATTTTAACACAACATAATATATACACACGTAAGGCAGGGTTATCATTTTAAATGGAAAGCTCCCCCACCATTCCTTAGAAACAGGCAGCTTAAAACACATTCATGCAGAAACAGTATTTGAACTCTTGTCTTCCTGGCAGCTGTAAACATGCACTTTTTATGTGGAATCTATACAGCAATTCTGGGAATCTTGACATCTCTTGGTTTTGCTTCCTTTGCAATATATTGTCGTATATTCAGATTTCCTACTGTCACATGCAAAGAATAAAGATGCGGGCCCTGGCACGCCTGTCCAGCAGAGCAGCACTCAGCACAGGACTCGTGACGAGAACTACATCTGTGCTCCCCAGATCCCTGTGAGGTGGTTTGGCCCCCAAGGAACAGTAGAGCAGCCTCAGAGCACTCTAACTTGTGCTAGCTAGGAAGTGTGCAAAGTCAGTCTTTACACTGGCTAGTGGCACAAAGGGGCCAGGATCTCTGGTTCACAGGACATTAAATTACTATGTGGAAGTGTACTCTGAAAGAAAAACGATGTAAAAACAACACCTTCTTATTCAGGGCTGGGCAAAATATGGCCCACAGGCTGGATTTGGCCCCAAAAGCCACCAGATCTGGGATGGCTTTCTCTCTGCCCCCTGCACACAGCTCAGAGTGGCTGGCTGTGGGGGCCTGTGCTTCTCTGAGTGCCACCGTGAGTGAGCGGAGGTGGGAAGAGGCTCCACATGCTGCCTCGCCCCCAGCTCTGAGCAGTATGAGGGGGTGCAGCAGGCAGGGATCCTGCCTGAGGGACCCTCTAGACTGCTGGCCAGGAACTGCTTAGGTAAGTGCCTTCTGGCCAGCGCCAGCCCCTTCTTCCCCCCAACTGTTTGGCCACTGCACTTCTGCTCCCATAATGCAAAACTTCTGCCACCCCGCTCTTGCACCCATACCCCCTCCCAGACCCTGCACCCCAATCCCTTGACTGAGGTCACAACCCATTTCTGCTCCTGGTCACAACTCAAACCCCTGCACCCCCATCCCAGGTCAAAACCCCCAACCAGACCCTGTACCCTCTCTTGCCCCAGGTCACAAACCCTTCCTTCTACCCAAACACACTCCGGGTATGTCTACACTGCCACCCTAGTTCGAACTAGGGTGGCTAATGTAGGCATTCGAACTTGCTAATGAAGCCCGGGATTTAAATATCCCGGGCTTCATTTGCATGTTCCCGGGTGCCGCCATTTTTAAATGCCCCGTAGTTCGAACTCCCTGCCCGCGCTACACGCGGCACGGGCTAGGTAGTTCGAATTAAAGCTCCTAATTCGAACTACCATTACTCCTCCTGCAAAGTTCGAACTACCGGGCAATTAAAAATGGCGGCGCCCGGGAACATGCAAATAAAGCCCGGGATATTTTAATCCCGGGCTTCATTTGCAAGTTCAATTGACTACATTAGCCACCCTAGTTTGAACTAGGGTGGCTAGTGTAGACATACCCTCCCAGACCCCACACTCTCTCCTGTACCCCAACCTCCATCCCAGGCCCCGCGCTGCTTCCATTAATATCATGGAAGAGTATAGCCCTTGATGACTTACCATATTCTTGAAGAGGCCCCTAAATCAAAACATTTTGCCCACCCTCTTTCTTATTGTTCCCTGTGCGTTTACAGCCCTGTCTGCTGATTTTACTGGCCTGTCATTTTTTTACTACTGTTAAGTATTATAGAGCCAAGAGAGCTAAGGACAGTGAGCTGGATTGTCTCCCTTCAGGTGCATCATCAACAGAAGGGTTCACCAAATAATGGCCTCAGGGACACCTGGGCAGTCGCATGGCCTTAGCTGGATTTGCACAGACTCACTGAATTCAACGCAGCAAACAGTGCTGTTACTGATCCACGGTTACCTTCCAGAGCAGAAGGGCTCTTGAACATAGTAATTCACTGTCCTACAGCCCAATCTTGACCCCAGCTCCAGCCCCCTGAGCTAAAATAATTCCCTGTGCTTTCTTAGCTCTTTGTTTCACCTTCTCCACTGTTGGCACTTCGATGGAATTTTTCAGCCAGGCTGTAAGTGGTGGCTTTGTCTTTGTCTTGCTGTGAGTTAGCACTGAGTTTGAGTAGCCTGAAGTGGAAAGTGGCTTGAAGACACTAATATTTCTGTTGCAGTAACAATAATTAGGGCTCTGAGAGATCACATCTGGCACTGAAGTGGCAGCCCACAGCATTTGGGCCTTGAAAAGGAGCTACTGTTTCTGTCACAAGCAACAGCATAGCCTGCCTCAGACTTACTGCCGCCAAAAGCTAGAGCAGTGATATTAACCTTTTCTTTTTTCAGTGTTTTGGCACTTCAGTGCAGAGATGATCTCTCAGAACACTACTAAGTTGTTACGACAGCAGAAATATTAATGTCACCTGAACTCATCTCATTGAGTAACTGCTCAAAGAGCTTGATTTTAATAATCCCTGCAGTAGACTCCAATGCTCTGAGAATCACTCTCTTGGCTGGTAGGCTCTTTACAGCAGATGAGTTAGCATAGCCTGATTGTATTCCCCCGGGCTTTTTAACAGAGAGGGCCACATTTCTTTTGTTACACCAGTGTAAGTCCACTGAAGTCAATGATAACAAAGGAAATTGGTCCACTCAATGTGGCGTTCCCCCTTTTTGTTGTATCTTGCAAGAGCTGGTTTATAGAGAGGTTCATTTCCATATAACTGGTGTAGCTTGGAGCTGGCAGGAAAAAAACTAACTTAAAATGGCTTACTGACATCTGGGTGCTCACAAGTATGTTTGGCACTGGGGGTTATTTTAGAAAAGCATCACTACTGCAACAGCGAAAGGAATCAGACAAAGTGTCCCAAATGTTGTATATTATAGTTACAGGGCCTAGGTTTTTAGAATTATATGGACAAAAATGTAGTAGGCATCTGGGTAGTAGGTCTTGGGGCTGTGGTGGGCCCCAAAATCACAGCCCATTTAAAAGTTCTGTAAAAGTCCTGGAGCCAGCCAAGGCAGAGGCATAGCATAACATGGCAGTCATGCCCTTGTCTCCTGACTCTCTAGACTGTGAGCTTTGTGTTGTGTTGTGCCTTGGACAAGTAGCATAAAAAAGTATCCTTCCTGGTCCTTTGTATTTCCCACCAACTGCACATGGGCACAACGATTGTATGTCTAATTTGTGTATACAACACACACAGTCCTACACACAGTCCTAAAAAACTGGAGCCTGGGAAGTTTCACTGTGTTTGTGTTTATCTGGAAGAGCTATGGTGTGTGCTGTCTTTGGCAAACTGCCATTTCTCCAGCAGGCTCAGAAACTATTCTGATATGGAGATATTTATATGCCTGTAACTGAAGCCTTCACAGTGTAGAGCTACTGATTTCATTTGAGACGAACACAAGCCTGGGAGGGTGTTATTGCGTGGCCACAAACCAGTAGAAAATGGATCGCTAAGGACTGTATTTAGTTCAGCGGTCATCTTCAGGTTTTGTATAGAGCTTTTGTCACCTGCTCCGTTTTACAGCAAGGACTACTTGAGGGCATGCATCAAAGTGGGAGCAATTGCTGATTTTAAATGCCACAAATGGACACAGCAAAGACTGGCATGTTGTGTTTCAACAGGGAATATCTGAGATCCATATATTTTTTTGGACTCTTTTCCAAGAGATTCCAAACTACTAGGAATAACCCGGTCTACTCTAGAAGACATACCCACTGCTGAGAGTGGTTGTCAGTAACTTGTTCCCTGGAACAGTGTATCGACAACAGTTTAACTGCTAGTGCAGACAGGATAAGAGGTTATCAGCTAGATTTCAGAAGGCATGACTGAGACTCATCAAGTAAGCACTGTAGTGAGAGAAGAACTTCAGGTGTAGTTGTTGCTTTTTAACCATGCATTTTTTTAGTTTATTCATATATTAATTTCTTAGCATCCTTTTCCTGACAGAGTCTCATTAGTGTAATAGCTAATGAACTAGCTCACAAAGCAGTAACATTCAGACCAAGGATAATATGAGTGCCTCCATGTACACTTGTACAATGTTGTACAATGTGTTCCTGGTCTCTTATCAGAGCTGGATTTACACCTTACACACTCCTAGGCATAGCATTTTCAGGGTCCCCCTGTGTACAGCTGATCTTCATGTTTTCCATAAAAAAATGAAACTTAACTCACTTAACATTTAGTGCTCCTAGAATGTTGGCACCCCCTATGCATGTGCCCGCTGTGCCTAACTCGAATTCTAGCCCTGGCTCTAACCCATCTGTCCTAGGATATAGATCCAGTTCTGACAATGGTTGTCAGTAACTGGTCCTATGGATTCAGTATCTACAGGATTTATCTGCTTGGGTGAAAGGGATAAATAGGGTTCATCTGTATCTCTGTATTTCCCCCTCACATGTGCAAGTGTAAGTTCTCCCAGTTTTTTCAATAGTCACTCCTATTGGGCAGTGCTGGGATTCCCAGAAACTCTTTTTTAGGTATGTCTATTCTGCAGCTGGAGGTATAATTGTCAGCTTGAGTAGACATATGCAAGCTAGCTTTGACTGAGTTAGCACACTAAACACAGCAGCACAGCTGCAATGGTATGGGTGAGCTACCTGAAGAAAACCCCCTCCTAATTATGTAATTGCATAGCTAGCTCATGGCACTGCTCAGGATATGCTGCTATTTTTAGTGCCCTATTTCAATCAAAGTTAGCGCATGGACATCTACTCAAGCTGGAAATTACAACTCCAACTGCAGTGTGGATGTAGTTAGCCAGAACAGTGAGCTCAGAGATGGATTTAGAAGGGATTTTTGCATGCACCCTGGAAAAACGTCTCAATCAATGTGAGATGCCTTAGTTCGTTTGTCTGGCATATCTCTTTCTGCTAAGAGGGCTCCTGGAGCCCTCTTCCATATCTGAGACACATCACATCAGGTGCCCTTAGCTTTGCCAAATTCATATGTCCTGAAATGCTGACTGACCACACTGAGAAGCAAGCAGAATAGGGAGAATTGTAGGAGCATTTATAACAGCAGTGCCAGAAAATGGAGATAAAGTTCCTGTTAATTTGTAGCATGATCCTACTACTGATCTGCTCTCCAAACTTCCACTAACTGCATGGGAATTGTATGGGTTGGCTCCTCAATTAGCAAATTAGACTTCTCACATACAGAGGTACTTAAATTATGCAGGTAACTTCCATATCTACTAGTGTAACCTGCTAAAATGGCAAAGTAGGTATGAAAGAGCTGAGGGTATGTCTACACTGCCACCCTAGTTCGAACTAGGGTGGCTAATGTAGGCATTCGAACTTGCAAATGAAGCCCGGGATTTAAATATCCTGGGCTTCATTTAGACATGTTCAAGTGGCACCATTTTTAAATGCCGTAGTTGAACTACCTGCCCGTGGCTACACGCGCGGCATGGACTAGGTAGTTCGAATTAAAGCTCCTAATTCAAACTACCGTTATTCCTCCTGCATGGAGGTTTAACAGTAGTTCGAATTAGGAGCTTTAATTCGAACTACTTAGTCCGTGCTGCATGTAGCCGCGGGCAGGTAGTTCAAACTATGGGCATTTAAAAATGGCGCCCACCCTGGAACATGCAAATGAAGCCCGGGATATTTAAATCCCGGGCTTCATTTGCAAGTTCGAATGCCTACATTAGCCACCCTAGTTCGAATTAGGGTGGCAGTGTAGACATACCCTTAGATATTTTGGTGCTTTGACTGAAAGATTTTCTTTCCGTGTCAGAGGCAAGGACATTATCAAATCGTTCTCTCTCTCTCTCTCTGACATTGCAGTTCTGTGAATGACATCTTGCATCAGTGTTACATCATATTAAATATAACACCACATTATGAGTCATTGTTATAAATCATGGTACAGGCTACATTAGAAGGCTTTTGCAATCCAAGGGCACATCAAGGTGGATTTTTATTTGATGTTTCTCTTTGCAGACACACATAGGTGTGCTAATTTAGTAATTCTATCATGAATTGGTAGTGCTTCAATTCTCCTTGGGCTCTTGAGTTAAATATATGTTGTAGAAGAGGTTCTGCATGAACAAACAGGGGGTTTGTACTCTAACTATCGAGCATGGCTGAGAGAAATTATAAGGAGTGGATCCAAATGGATCAAGTAACTTTCAGAATTAATCTAGTGTAATATTGACTGTCCTATTTGTAGGGGAAGAGGTTGAGATGAAACAGCGGTGCTTAGAAATGAAGGATTTTAGGAATTCCCACAATACAATTGTGTGATGCCAAGCATTATGTCATTCTGGTCCCCTTTACTGTCTGGGTCTCTTTTATTGCCTAGCAAAGTGTTAACTTCAGAGTAGGTTTGGATTCCTCAGACAAACTGCCTTGTATACTTTCCCCACTCTCTTCCAGTGCTAGTATCAGCACTGGAATCACCAGACCACAGAAGAGCCAACAGCATTGCTGTGTCCCTGGGCAGTGTGTGCATGTGGGGGCCCAGCTCTGTGCTTGTGGAAGAGGTGGAGCTGGGACAGCCAGCCCCCATGCTGCCTGAATCCCTGCCAGTCCTCAGAGCCGGCCAAAGCGCAGGATCCAGGGCTCCTGTGTCAATTCTAAAGGGCCTGGGGTTCTTGGCTGACACTGCTGGTGCTATTTCTAGGTGGCCTAGGTGCTCACAGGGGGGACAGGGCACTATACCAAGCAAGCATGTTAAGAACCCCAGGGGCAATCAAGCCTGAGGCAATCCCTTGAACAGACTGCCAGTCACCACCATTTGTGGTTCAGCTTTGTTGTGTATATACATATACAATGTCTCTTGGAGAGTCCAGCCGTTGTACTGTCCTTTAACAGGGCGTACAAGCCCCTGCAGCAGCTAGCCAGCATGCCGCAGGGATGGAGTGAGGCCCTGCCTGCCTTCCCCACCTCCTCAGTGATAGCTGTGTCACAAGAGGGCTTGTAGGGAGTAGTCATAGTGCCATAATAACACAAGCAGCGAGCAAGGGGAGAATGGCCCTTGTACTGGAAAAAGAGCTTTCCACAATCTGGCTCTTTATAGCTTAGAACAGAGAGCAATTGGCTAATGTACAGTAGCCAAAAGTATGTACGTTTGTATTCAAATATCCCAACAGCTACACAAGCAGGAATGTTTTAAATGGGTTATACATCAAGATGCATGCTCTACTGGGCCTGGAGCTGCTGAAAATTACCATAGACTCCAGAGAGTCTAGGAGACCAACTTATAGAAGAATAATTAAAAAGTGGGTGAGGCTGCTCTGTTACTGCAGTATCATTTAATTACTGATACCAGAAGTATTGGCAGTACAGCCATATGTTTCCTGAAGCTCACGACTTCCTAGTGCCCTTTAAAAAGTTACACTAGTTATTTTCTAACTTTGCTTAAACCACCCTTTCCCCCACTGATCTTTGCTTTTACAAACCTTCAGTTTTCAACTTTTTGCATGTCCTTTAAACGTAAGGCGGATAATCCACTTTCCACATTGCAGTTAGTAAATATTAATGGAATAACCTCAATTGTTAATTATTCTTGAATGAAAGTAGTTTACTGTTGTCAGTGGGGCCAACAGCCTCACCGGGCCACTGGGAAAGATGTAGGGGTGGGAGGGCTCCTGCTCCATGCTTCTGGAAGGGGTGGGGCCTCAAGTAGAAGGGGCGGGGCTGGAGCTACACAGCCCTTAGTGCTGCCTGGAGTGCGCCGTACAGTGCTCTGGCAGTGATTTAAAGGGCCCAGAGCTCTGGGCTGTTGTTGTAGAAGCAGCAGCGGCAGCTGGGAGGTCCGGGCCCTTTTGTATTGCAGCGCCAGGGCAACTGCCCTTTTATCCCCCCATTCACAGGCCTGACAGTTGCAAATTGTCTCTCAGGAGTTTACTTTCCAGCTTTGGTTCAGTTGCTTATATCACTGGGTATCAGAAACATTTGAAGGGGCAAATATATCAAAATACTGGCTGTGCACCAGGCCATCTCAGATGTCTTCTGAGTATGGGAAGCCACTTAGTCACAGAAATCCCAAAAGTGACTGTATCTTGTACTGAACAGATGCAAACAATTTTTCCTATTTGCTTCCATCTAATGGTAAATCTGTCATATAAAACATTCATGTATTAACAGCCAAATCCTGTCCCACTGAAGACAAAGGCCACATTTCCACAGACTACGAAGAAGGCAGATCAGCCTTAAGCCTGGGAGTCCATTGTCATAGCGTACAGTAAAACAAAGGATTAGAGTTTGGGTCCTCGGCCCCTGAGGGACAGAGACTGGAGCCCTGTGGAGGCAAACAGGCTACTTCAGTGCTTTAACTTCTTTGTTTTCAGAGGATTTGCTCCAGTTTACAGTGGTGTGAGCTGAGGATAATGCCTAGTATTTGTTCATTCCTTTATGGGGAATGCTTTTCACATGGGTACATTTTTCCCTTCAGGATGGTGGCTGGAGCGATGTTGACAGGCCCAGCGAGTAGCTGCATTTACTCTTTCTGGCCAGAGGAGGTTATTGCAATACCGGAGTGCAAAAGGGTGGGGCCGGGTGAGGGATGATGTAGAGTGAGCAGAGATACATAGAGCTGAAGAAATAAAGGGAATCTCAAAGGCAAGCTTCTGAAAACACAAATATAAATATCTTCCAGGGTAAACGGTCAAAGGCAGCATATTCACTCAATTTCACTCGAACCTGTGATCTGATTATATGGAAATTCTACTGCTAAAACAACCTGTACCACTTTGAAAACATGTCTCTAGCCTCCAAAATATCCCTACACATTGGCTTGCTCCTTGATTTAATAGTGTGACTAAGCAGCTTGGCAGAAATCAGGGAAAGAAGAAGAAGCAGTAACAACAACAACAAAATGGAGGGCTTACCAGGCTCATCCAAATGTCCTAGACAAATACCTTGTTGCAGTCAGAGGCTCCTTAAACAAAGGCAACAAGGCTGCTCCCAGCAAGCCCCTTCCGACTTCCCAGTTGGTGCGGTTCCTCACTCCAGCCAAATACAGAGGAAGAGCCCGAGCCAATCCAATTTAGAGTTCTCTCCTGACAGAACAACTCATTCTAGGTAGGCCTGGACATAGCCCACCCCTGCAATCCTTGCACTATTGTAGACATTCTGCTCAGGGAGAATGTGTTTACTTTCTCCTTGACAACCACTGCACGGGGCCCGTACAACCATCACTACAATGACGCCCTCATTCCAGGCAATCTACTGAAGAGGTGTTAGAAACAGCAAGTTATTTCTGGCAAGCCCACGCACAGCTCCTTCCACATGCAGTTTGTAAGGCAGGATTTTCAAGAGGGCCCAGCACTGAATGAACGGTGCTCCCACTGAAGTCAATGATGAAAATTCCATTCATTTAAATGGGAGCAAAGTAAGGTAAATGAGGAACACTTTGGAAATCACCACTCCATTTTCCTCTTTTATCCCCACCCCCTACCTCCGGGTCTGGGTGAATGTTTGCACTACACCTGACAGGCCTATGCAAGACAATTTCCTAGGTGTGAAGAAAAAGTACAGGTCCTGGGTGCTCTGATAATATTTTGTTTGTATTTGAAGGGATCAAAGCTCTATTTTATGGCTTTCCTACTGCTTTTAGATAATAGTCTTAAAAAAAGACAAAACTTGACAGACAAGCTCTGCATCTTCTCAACAGCCCAGGGTAAAGATAAAGGGAACATTAATGTTATTCTAAATTATGAGAAGGAATCAGACTGCACAAGAGTTGTAATCCACAAGAATGAATTTTCATTCCACTTGTCCTCCACTTTCAACTCATCAGAAGTTGTGATACATGGTCCTACTTGTATTTTGGCTTTCAACTCCCTCTTACATCTTATGTGGTTGAAAATTGAATTCCTGATTTACATTGAAGATTAGGGGATGATAAATGCGATCACTTACCTGCAATCACAGTTTTAGAGGGTTCTGGCATTTTGAGCAAAACTAGCAGTTTATAGGGGTGATTACTAGTGCTGACAAAGATAGGTAAGAAAAGGCCAAGTCCTGTTAATAAATAATAAAAAGCCCTCAAGTTCCAAATTTACTCTCATGCATTTTTCATAACAGGAAAAAATCAGAAGGTCACTATAATGTTTAAATTGCTTAAATAATACAAAGTCACTGACTAGGTCACAAACCTTTCATGGAAGCTGGGAGATATTTCCAAAGTTAACTCATGTTTGCTCTTTGGGAAGCTGGCTGCATATATCATTCAGTGAACAATGAGGTACAGGATTGGCCTGGGGTCCACTCACCAGGGCAGCACCTCTTGCTGGCCTTCCTGGGGATTAGCTCTGTCATTTGGTGTGCCCTCTTCGGGGAGGGTGGATGTCTCCCCTTGTCCTCTCACCGTGCAGCCCTGCCTCACTCCAGAAATCACAGCATCCTCTTCACGACTTGGCCCTGTGGCCAGATCACCATCTGTGTTTCCTTCCAGAGTTACCCAAAGTCCTTTTATGGAAACAGTCCCAGGCAGTCTTCTCCCGTGCTGCCCTGATGATGCCACTTACCTGGGCCTGCTCTGAGTTCTGGATTCCAGTCCAGGGACCCTCAGCGTAGCAGTTCTGGTCTCTGGTTTCTCAGCCCTCACTGCTCCTTTCCTTTACTGCTTCCTGCTCTTCCTGTCACCTATTTCTTTGAGAACACCAGGTCTAAACCAACTTCTTCCTCCCTCTTCAAAGGGAGTGACTGCCCTTTCTCCCAGGCACTCTGTTTCTGCACAGCTGAGCCTACTCACCATCAGTTCCCTACTCCCTGGCTCTCCCTCCCTCCCTGGCCTCTTTAACCCCTTCTCATCCTATGTGGAGTGCACACCCCTTCACAAGTACCCAAGGAGAAATGAAGGATTATTTTAGACATTATATAATTCATTGCTTGAACTAGCTCTTACTGAAGTCAATGGAAAGATGCCCTTTGACTTTGGAAGAGTTGTCAGTGTCGCACTAATATTCCAAAATCAAAACACTTTGTTTTACATTGGTAAGCTTGTTTAGAGACAGTGTGCTTATTACATCACACACAAAACCTAAACACTAAAAGCAAAGAAACTGAGTGTTTAAGAGCTTCAGATTTTATCCTAAAACCACAAACATATTATTGTGATCTAGAGAAAAACATGCACATTACATCACATCACATCACAACACAACAACCTTTACTCTGACCCATGGTGGATAGAAGCTTTTTCTGTATAATTTCTGTTACCATAATCTTGGTTATGTTAAAATACTGTATGTTTTTTCTTTGTACTTGTTTCTGGAATTTCCTTCTGTGTGTGCGTTAGGGGATGGGGGCGGAGGTCACAGGAAAAAAGTCTTCGGCTAACATTTTCAAACTTGGCACCTAAAGTTAGGCTTGTTAAGGAGGTGGCAATATTTTCAGAGGTAGGTGCTAAAATTTTAGTGGGAGTATCCAGCACTCTTGCAATTCAGGTCTCTTATTCAGGTGTCTAAATATGGACTTGTGTGTCTATTCTCGGCATGACAATATGGATATTTTGGCTATTAAAAATTAAAAACATGAAAGAGTGAAGTTCCCAGATTTTAAACAATTTATTGGTGTTTGAGCAAGTTAACAACTTTTTTGCAAGTTATTGACAATCTAATAACTGGTTAGGTCCTTCTGGACTACCATTTTCCACACGTCTGAAGAGATAGTTGTTTACACCACACATAACCTATAACACATACACTGAATTTGACCAGGGTTCCTGTGCCATCTTACCTCATGCCAGATATCTTCATTCACAGTGCATCTACATGCATTATTCATATCTAATGCTTCTCCCATCATGGGATGTCAGTAGGAGTGGAACCTGGGTCTTTCAGAACAAGCCTCTACAACCTGAGCCAAAGAATAGTTGGTGTACCTGAGTCTGACCTGCATTTGGGCCAGCCACTGGGGTCTGTGTGTGAGACACAATACCCACAGCTGAGATATTACATGTGCATGCCTATTACTCCAAACATTGGTAAACAATGCTAGAAAGTTTTAAGAAGTTCAATAACTGACAAGACCAAAAAAATCCACCTCCCCTGGTTTTTCTGCCAACTCCT
The DNA here is from genome assembly GCA_019425775.1 of Rafetus swinhoei. NCBI lineage: Eukaryota > Metazoa > Chordata > Testudines > Trionychidae > Rafetus > Rafetus swinhoei. The sequence continues at coordinate 14,320,513 of CM033435.1, read as the reverse complement.
TTTATCTATAGTTCTCAAAGAGCCTTGCAAAGGTAAGTAAGCATTATCAGTCCACTTTTACATTTGGCCTAAATAAAGATGTTTGAATCAATGCACATGAGAGGCACTTGACTTCAGTGGAGTTGTATCAGTTTCAATCAGCAGTTTAGCCCAATTAATACAAGTTTTTCTAAGTAGCCTGTAGTGACAAAGCAGGTGAGGCATTATCTTATCACCTACCTTGTCTCTTTAATACCCAGGGGCTATGTCTACACTGCAGGCTTCCTGCGCAAGAACTTTTTGTGCAAGAGTTCTTTTTTGTGCAAGAGCATCCACACTGCCATGTGCTTTTGCATAAGAGATGTGCTTTTGTGCAAGAGCATCCATGGCAGTGTGGATGCTCTCTTGTGCAAGAAAGCTCTGATGGCCATTTTAGCTATAGCGGTTTCTTCCCATCCACACTAGCCTTTTTGCACACGAGCTCTTGCGCAAAAAGGCTTATTCTTATTCCTCGTGGGGAAAGGAATAACTCTTGTGCAAAAAGCCCTCTCTTCTGATGATCTACTGTACACTTTCTTGCACAAGAACAGGCTTGTAGTGTGGACGCTCAGCAAGTTTTTGTGCAAGAACAGCCGTTATTGTGAAAGAAGCCTGCAGTGTAGATGTAGCCTGGGAGCGACATGGCTACAATAACACTGCATATTATAAAGTCTGCTTAAGACGTTTGTGGCACAATAGAGATCAGAACTCGGCTCCTTGCAAAGTCATGAGCTATGACAATGCTTGCTGGAATCCACATGGGCAAAGGACTTGACACTAGCGTAGGCCATTTAGATGGGCTAGAGAAGTTTTATTTAATGAAAAGCAGTGCACAGAACTCTGGAAGCAAGCAGCTTAAATCCCATTCAGTAAAAACAAACAAAATCAGTGTATCACTTAGGAAAACAATGGCTTATGTTTCTTACAGCCTGTCTTGGAAACACAAGAGTGTGACATGTGCTCTTTAAAGGGCTAACCTGCAGATTATGTACTATAAGGCTGTGTCTACATTGGCACCCTTTTTCGAAAAAGGGATGCTAATGAGACCAGTTGCAATGCAAATCGGGATTTAAATATCCCCGCGGTATTATTACATAACTGCGCTTTTTTCGGCTGGGCTTTGCCGGCAAAGCGCCAGTCTAGACGGGATCTTGCGGAAAATAAACCCTTTCCGCAAGATCTCTTATGCCTACTTGAAAGTAGGAATAAGAGATCTTGTGGAAAAGGGCTTATTTTCCGCAAGATCCTCGTTTAGACTGGCGCTTTTGCCGGCAAAGCCCCGAGCCGGAAAAAGCGGCAGTTATGTAATGCAAATACCGCTGGGATATTTAAATCCCCATGATTTATTGCGCTGTGTCTCATTAGCATCCCTTTTCTGAAAAAGGGTGCCAATGTAGACACAGCCTAAGAGTTTGTGAAGGAGCACAGCCTTTGCATAGCCATGAAAAGATAAGACACATATTGCCAGCCATAGAGCTGAAGATGAACTACTCATTTCTGAGCAATCGATATACTGCAGGGATGGGATTTTTTGGGTTGAGGGCCACTGACCCACAGATAAATCAGTCAAGGGCCACACACAAAACCCCCTCCCTGATGTGGCACCCAACTGAGAAGGAGAAAGATACTCCCCACATTGCAGGGGGGGAAGGAGGCTGAGCCTCGGGGGCTAGATTTAGGCAAGCCAGGAGCCACATCTGGCCCCCAGGCCTGAGGTTCCCCACACCTGGAATAGAGCAACAGGTACAAGCACTGTTAAATGACTATATAGCTAGTATTTCCTGGCATTATACCAATGAGTACAGAGCAATAGGTATATGTACTCTTACATGACCAAATAGCTAAACGGGGAATTAATGCCAGAATCATAATTTGTGTTTTCCAAATTGATGTACTCAAAATTTGTGCACAAAAGATGTGAGATTTTAGGAAAATGATCTGAGTATAAACATATTCTGGACTTCATTTAACAACATATTCAGATTTTTCCTCAATGGGCCATAAAATATTAAAACACTTATCCTAAACTGATCCAAGATATATAAAATACCTATAGAAGTGCATGTTCCTGTAGTAGCTTTAGTAAAATGCTAAGTCATATGTGGCTGCAGAGGAGGTGCCAGATTCATCCAGGCCAGAGCAATGCCATATACCCAAAGTGGGAATTGTTGCAAAACCTTTAGGAGACTTGGTTAGCCAAGATGTCGTAATACTTTTAGAACCTGTGAAGCCCACAATGGACCACACTCCTTTAGAATTTGGTCCAATTGTAGGATACAGAAAGAAGATGGCAATGTCCACATTTGCAGAAACTATGAAGCAGATGAAGGCCCATTTCCAATGCTAAAAACAGAGTATCTTTTTCCACCACTGGAAAGTGGCAAGATTTGTCTAAAACAAACTAGTAGGTGAAACACAATCAAGAACCTTTAAATATCTGCCTATCAATATTCTTATGGGGCTATTTCCAGATAGCTTTTCCCAGGTGTGGCTAGTACACTGGCTACATAATGAAACAAAAGAAAGGACTATGCAGCACTTTAAAGACTAACAAGATGGTTTATTAGGTGATGAGCTTTCGTGGGCCAGACCCACTGATCAGCAAGATCAGACAACACGGCTACATCTCTATTACTGGCTACATAATGGCATATAAAAAAGGTTTAAATGGTGTGATCAACCATTTGGATGGCATACTAATTAAGGTGACAATATGGAAATTTATTTGAAGAGTCTGGACTGCATGGTGAAAGTCTAAAAGGTTGGATTATGGGGGGGGGTGGATTGTTTTTGTTTTTTGTTTTTTTAAAGGAGAAATGTCTCTTTTTCTAGTCATGAGACTTAAGATAAATGATACAAGTAGAAAGCTTAAAATCTCTTCCAAAGTGGAGCAGTTTCCAAAATAACTATGCCTAGGCATGCCACAGTAGTCAGACCCCTACTTAATTGGGTTACCCATTATATTAAGGTTTCTTTTGAAGATGGTTCATACAGGCTTAATAAATGATGAATAGTTGTTATAAGCATATTACAGGCATGAGTTGTATGTGTTGTGGATAGGTATAGGCACACTAGTGCAAGGTGTAATAGATAGTCATGAGTCATGATTGCACAGAATCGATTGTCCTGTTAAACTCTGATTAACCCTTTACTAAAAAGATTATTTATTTATTAACCCCTTATAAACAATTTCTAAACTGAACATCAATATGAAGAGGGCCATTAATTTTATTTGGGAACTTTGCTATCTAATATGTCTACAGCAGTAACTAGAAAGACAATTGTCAATAAAGAATAGTAACTGGGTTTGGACATTTACATCTGTAGGTGTAAATGCCATCATACTACATAAAATGCCTGTTGGGATCAAGACAGTTCTATAAGCAAAGCCAAAACATTTTGCTCAGAGAAAGAATCTCTGGGTATTATACTTGGAATCAGGAAATTCCAAGTACTTCTGCATGGGAGGAAATTTTCATTGACAGCAGGCCAGAAGCTCCTTGTTAAAATTCTTGGCCTGAAGATAAGTATGCTCATCTTTATAACTTAGCAGCTGCTAAGATAGGCTTGGATGGTAGGATCTTATCTCAGATAAGTATAATCTATCTGAAAACATGGAAGTGCTGATGTATTGTCCCAATTGCAATTAGAGGTGGCAAATCCTTTACAGCCAAGTCCAATTTTAGAATTTTTTTGGAAGAAGTTCATATTTCTGCAAGAAGAATGTAGCAGCAACAAAGAGCCAGTTCTTAAATGAAATTAATTAAAACTGGATGTTTCAGATAGTGATGCGAATGTTTGTTCATCATAAAAACAATGTGGAAAGATGAACGTGCAAAAGAATGAATCTATATTTTTGGGGTTTCTGTGTGACAGTGATAAAATACTTGCAAGTCACAGTGTTGGAAGAATTGCATGAAGGCTACATTAGAATTCCTAAAAAAGTTAAAAGTGGTCACGAGCTATTTTTATAACCAAATTTGTATCTTGATCTTGAGATGGTGAGTGTACAGGATGATGTGACACAATAGGTCCATAATACACCTGCTCCAGGCATCTGATGGCTTTGGAAATATGCTTTGAACCCAGAGCACAGAATTCATATCTACTTTGTAAAGAAAGATTAGTAAATCAAAAAGATTTAAGACTGACTGGGTATTTCTTCTGGGAGAATACACCTGGAAACCTCAGGGGAGGAGACAGGAGAGTATGGAATAAAAGTGGCATTTAAACAGTAATTGGTTCAGAGACAAATCTAAGAATAAATAGAAATGTTAAGAGATAAATACATCAGTAATTTACTCTGAAGTATGAAATGTTACTAGACTCTGAAGCTTAAAAATACTATCTCCGTGAATGAAATGTGAAGAAATATGCTTTGAACCCAGAGCACAGAATTCATATAAACTTTGTGTCTTTTCCAGATTCAGAGGATTTATATCCCTTTATGGGCAAAGTAAGAAATGTAAAGAAGCAATGACAAATGCCACTGGAGTATTCCATTCCTAGTAGAGTAAGGTTGTTATTAAACCTAAATGAGACAGAACTTTCATTCAGGCTATGTCTACACTGCCATTTTTTTTTCGGCAGAAGATATGCAAATCGCACTCTCATTTGCATATCTTCTGCCGATCCTTTTTGTGAAAGAGGTTTTGCTGCTAAAAAGCCCCGTGTAGATGGGGCCATTTGTCAGAAAAAAACCCTTTTTCACAAGATCCCTTATTCCTCAAAAAATGAGGTTTATAGGAACTTGCAAAAAAGCGTTTTTTTCCGACAAATGGCTCCATCTATACGGGGCTTTTTAGCGGCAAAACCTCTTCCACAAAAAGGATCGGCAGAAGATATGCAAATGAGAGCGCGATTTCCATATCTTCTGCTGAAAAAAAAAATGGCAATGTAGACATAGCCTCAGTCTCCTCTCAGACTCATCACTGTAAATGAATTTATATGATTACAGCATGTTTAATCCAGAAGTACCATAAAAGCATTTCATAAATAGAGCCCTGCATATCCACAGATATCCACATCTACGGAGGTGGATGCGGATATCCGCAGATCATTTTTGTGTCTATGGATGTGGATACAAATTTGGTATTTAGAAACCTGCAAATCTGAAGATAGCTGCTTTACATCCATGAGTATCTGCATCCACAGATGTCAGTACAAAGATCTGTAGCTCATTTTTGCGGAAGCAGATGTGGATCCAGATACAAATTTTGTATCCGCACAGGGCTCTGTTCATAAATATATAGAAATGCATATTACACACTCAACAGCTGTGATTAAAAAAGCACAACTGTCCTTTCTTATAATGCTAACGTCACACGCTGCTAATAGAAGAAGTAAGTTTGAAAGCAAAATTTAGGCCCTTACATCATCATCTTTCCCTTCATTTTAGGCATAAATATGCCACCTAACAACTCTTTGGAGATGAAGGTAATGCACAGCAGGGGACAATCCTATATCAAGAGGGATAATGATATAATGATATAGTATTCATCCCACATATCTACACTTTCATGACAGCAAATCTTTTTACCAATCAGTTTCAATATCACTTCATGAAGAAGCCAGTTTTTTAGGGCAACAGGGCCATTTGACCTCTGATATTATAATATTGGATATTCCCTATCATCTCCACAAAACATGAGAACTTTACTTGAATGAGAGCAAGTGACAATCACAAAGAAAACTTCCCTTGTGTCATTGTCCCATTTCAATGAGGACATCATATTTCTGATTATGTTTTATAATACATGTAACTACCTGCTGAATTATTCTATGATTCAGTTACTATCCAGTGATTGCTGTGGACAGCACTTTTAACCCATGGCAGAACAGGTAGTCTCCTCCCAACACAGCACACAAATCTGCTGAAATAATTAACAAGATAGTTGCTTTTTCCTATTAAAATTAAGAAAAGCTGGAAAATGTATTTTTCAAAAGTTGGTTTACAAGTATTTTTTATTATTGTATCTTTATATTTTCTACATGATGACTCTTATTTGGCACTGCACTGATCTAACCTAATCTAGGTGATAATGGGTCTTCCTGAAGTTGTTTTTGAAAAACAAATGGCTGCACTTTAGCCACAACAACAACAGTTCTGTTTTCAAACATAATTCTATCTTCTTTGTGAAAATATTTGGACTAGCATTTGCAGTCTGTAGATTCTGCCATTTAAATGAAACTGGTGCCAGCCTTGTGGATAGCTGGTCTTTGATATTCACCAAAGAAAACAGTAGCTATTGGTTTGATATAAACAACATTAAAAATTTCTTTTCTAAAACTACTTGTAAGTGCAGAGATGTTTTATTTGCAACTTTTAAAAAAGCTTGATTGCCAATAAAGTAATGGGGATAAATAAATTGCAATGCATTTCCTGATACAGGAACTCATGTAGCCGAACTGGTAAAAAGACTTGACTGCATAATTATGAAATACTTTTGTTGCAAGTTCAGTGCCAACTGATAGAAGAAAGGGTGGTTTAAAATGTTTGCTATTAGATTGCAAGCTTAATCACTGACCATTCACCTTCGGAGTATGTTTGAAATCCAACCTTGAGCCAGGTGACTAAAATCATTCAAAACCACAGGTTCTAAACAAGCTCAGTTTGGAGGAGAGTGGGCAGCAGCTGGAGTCAGGTCAGATGAGATCTAACAGGAAGCTGTCTTGGGGTGTGTCTTACACTACACTGTTATTTCGAGATAACTAACATTATTTCGAAATAACAATGCCATTCCATTATTTTGAAATAATTTTGAAATTACAGATGGCTTATTCGGACTTCTGTAAACCTCATTCTATGAGGAATAACTCCTATTCTGAAATAGCTATTTTGAAATAAGGTGTGTGTAGATGCTCCACTGCTGTTATTTCGAAATAGCTCCTTACCAGGGCCATTCTAAGTTACTCCTCCCCAGTGCCTCCTGGGGCTATAAATCGAAATAACTTGTCTACATTAGGGACGCCTGCCTCAGACTAATTTTGAGGCTTCCCTGCAGTGTAGATGTGTGATTTCGAAATAAGCTATTTCGGAATAACTATTCTGGAATAGCTTATTTCAAAATAGTGTTGCAGTGTAGACGTATCCTTGGAGACCATAGTGTTATCAAATATGATAGAACTGTGAGAAAGGAGGGAAGGAAAAATAAGGACCTTAATCATAGAATCCTAGGGCTGGAAGAGACTTAAAGAGGCCCAAAGCAGGACCAACCCTAACTAAATCAACCCAGCCAGGACTTTGTCAAGCCGGGACTTAAAAACCTCTAGGGATAGAGATTCCACCGCCTCCCTAGGTAACCCATTGCAGTACTTCACCACCCTCCTAGTGAAATAGTTTTTCTAATATCCAAATAGTTTTCCCTAATATCCAAATTAGGACCTAATATATGGTTCTACTCTGAAAAGCGACTCAAATATGAGTATTCTATGTTTATCGTGCTTCAGATTCTATATCAGATTTGCTCAGTTATCGACTACAGGGGTTGCTGAGATATAAGTAACTGTGGGCATAAGATGGCAAGCAGCATCTTGGTGAAGGTACCTGGGCGCTTAGGAATTTAGTTTGACTTTTGGATCAAAAATTATGTTTGCAAGGTTGTCAGGGAAAAAAAGTCAAGGGCTGAACCAGTTTGATACAGAATCTTTGAGTTGTACATGTGGAATCCTGTCTGGGAATTTTGATAATCACTTTTCAGAACTGAGCAGGGCTAAAAGGAAACATGCCATGGGGGGGAAGGGTTGTCGTACAACTGGCTGATACAGAGTTTTCTCCTCTGAAGCTGCTGTTGCTAGCTATGGTCACTGACAGAACATTGAACTAGACAGATATCTGGTCTGATCATGTACAGGCAAAGGGGGCAACTGCCCTGGGACCTAGTGATTCAAAAAGTCCTGGGGCTCCCAGCCGCTTCTGCCACCGTAGCAGCAGTGGCTGGAGCCCCAGGCCCTTTAAACTGTCACCGGAGCCGCAGGAGGTGCTGAAGGGCTGGTTGGGGGAGGGCTAGTCCAGCCCCTCCCATTCCACCTAAGGCCCCACCCCATCCAGGAGCATAGAGCTGCCCCCACTAGCCCAGGGGCCCAGCAATTCTGTCAGCCGCCCGACCATGTAGGATAGTTCCTATGTTTTGAAGTAGGAGAAGGTCATGTCTTGTGAATTAAGTCAGGGAGCACATTCCATGAACATATTGAAGAGGAATGGGAGAATCTCTGTCATTTACTATCAATATTCTTCAAAAGTGATATTGGTTCTGTGGCGTTCCACGATTTTTTAAAAACCATTCTTCAAAATAACAACTCATATGAATGGGTCCTATAAAGGGTACATTCTTCCTCTCTTTGTTTCTTTGGTATCAGAGGTGAAAAAAAATGATTTAGAGCATAGCCATCAATGTGTTATTTATCATGATCATCACAGGAAAACCATACATAGGATAGTCTAAAAAACAGTTGCCCGAGGCTGACAGCAACCTGGGGTAGCAGGACTGTGCAATGACTATTTCTGAACTTTTAGAGGGGTAGCTGTGTTAGTCTGGAACTAAAAAAAATAACTTAAAAAACAATGAGTGGTTCTGTAGCACCTTAAAGACTAACAAAAAAATATAGATATCATGAGCTTTCATTGGTACAACCCACTTCATCAGATGACAAATGTGGAACAAGAGGCACAGAGGTACAAATATAAAGCAGAAAGAGAAGGGAGAGGGGAAGGAGAAAAAAAAAATCCTGTCAGTTAAAGTATCTGTGCTAAATGAGGCTAATAGAGTGGGCTGTAAGTGTCTGATACTTAGCTTTTGATGTCATTTGGGTGTTGAATATAACAGCCAATCCAAGAAATGGCTTTGTTCAAAATTTGCATATGAAGGCCAGTTTCACAGTTTATCTCTCTAGTTGGTTCCTGAAATTATTCTGTAAGGCTGTGTCTATACTACACCTCTCTGTTGACAGAGAGATGTAGATTAGGCACGTCGAAATTGCTAATGAAGCGGGGATTTAAATATCCCGTGCTTCATTAGCATAAACTTGTCTGCCACTTTTTTTCGAAACGGAGCTTTTTTGCGTTTTACAGGATCTTTCGAAAAAGGGTTTATTTTCGGGATATTTAAATCCCTGCTTCATTAGCAATTTCGACGTGCCTAATCTACATCTCTCTGTCAACAGAGAGGTGTAGTCTAGACACAGCATAAGAGAATGGCCACTTTTAAATCCATTAGAGAGTGTCAAGGCAAGTTAAAGTATTCCCCAACAGGTTTCTGTGTGTTACATTTCGGATATCTGATTTGTGTCCATTCCTGTTTAGCCAGTATCCATGGCAGAGGGGCATTGCTGGCACTTGATGGCATATATCACATGAGAGAATATGCAATTGTATGAGCCTCTGATGTGGTGGTTTACGTGGTTAGGTCCTGTGATAATGTCGCTTGTATAAATGTGTGGACAGAGTTGACAATGGAGTTTATTGCAGGGATGGGTTCCTTGGTGAACGTGTCTGAGGTGTGCTGTGTGGTTGCTGGAAATAATTTGTTTCAGGTTAGGGGTTGTCTGTATGTGAGGAGACCTGTCTCAGAAGGCCTATGAGAGTGAGGGATCTTTTTTCCAGGATAGGTTGTAGATTGTTAATGATGCACTGGAGGGGTTTAAGTTGGGGGCTATAGGTGATGACTAGTGGTGTCCTGTTATTTTATTTGTTGGGCCTGTCTTGAAGAAGCTGATGCCTGAGTACTCAGCTGGCTTTGTCAATCTGTTTGTTCACTTCCCCAGGTGGGTATTTAAGATTTAAGAATGCCTGATAGAGATCCTGTAGGTGTTTGTCTCCGTCTATGGGATTGGGGCAAATTCGGTTGTATCTTAGGGCCTGGCTGTAAACAACTGATTGGGTGATGTGTCCAGGATGGAAGATAGAAGCATGTAGATAGGTATAATGGTCGGTAGTTTTCTGGTATAAGGTGGTGAAAATGTGGCCATCATTTACTTGTGCTGTAGTGTCAAGGAAGTGGATCTCTTGTGTGGACTGGTCCAGGCTATGGTTGATGGTGGGTGGAAGTTGTTGAAATCCCTGTGGAATTCTTTAAGGGTCTCCTTCCATGGGTCCACATGATGAAGATATAGCGTAAGTAGAGTAAGGGTGCGAGGGCCTTTCCTTAACTCTCGTCTTAGTGCATTGGTATGACACCAAACTCGGGATCTTGCATTGTCCATGAAAGGTAGGATAGATTGACCCAGTAAAACTGTTCCAGAACAGTGTGTCAATGGCTTAAGCAAGTGAAACTGTGAAACTAAAATGATTAAAAATGAAAATATGGAATTCTGACTAACCTTGATAACAGAAATGCTATAAGAACTGATCTGACAAGTTACATATAAAATTAGTTCTCATCCTGTGTATTTTCCTCCTACTTTTTTCTTCTTTGTCCATTGTTTAAATTCCTTATGTAGTGCTCAAACATGGGATTATTGCTGGTAATATCACCACAGAGAACTAGTACAGGTTTTCCTTTCCACACCCTTTCAATATAAACTATTTCCCAGAGGCTAAGGGGAGGAGGTGTGTGAAAGAGAAAAATCAACAAGTACTGACAGCTTACTGCAGGAACTTGGGGGAAAAAGTGGGCAAAACTAAAAACACTCCCTTTGTCAGCAATTAGCATAATCCCAAGCATTCACTGGCATATAACAAATTTGCCTTCAATGGCTGATAATGTTGGGTAAGGCAAGTTGGTGAAGAAACAGAGGCCATAGGGTTGCAATTATGCACCTTCCAGATTTCTGTATTTAAAGAAATCAATTTATGGTCTCTCTTAGTACCTAGTGTAATGAAAAATATGAGACATTAGTTAAACCTTCAAACAAATAGATCCTGACTTTCCTGAAACATGGAGAATGATGGGTTTTTAATAGTAAGCAGCTTCTTTTGAGCCCCAGACTTGCAGTGCGATGCCCAGGCTCAAAGAGAAAAACTACATACCAATGTGCCCTCTAATTTTTCCATCCATGTACAGAATAAATTTTGTCACGTGCACCAAGGCATGTGTGGATGTGCACCACAGTAGAAACACATACGTCCAGCTATGGGCACTCTGCTTATCAGATGGGCAGCATTTGAATGTCTCTTGGGTGGCCGTCCAAGGGCGTATCTAGACTACACCAACTGGTCGAAAGAGGATATGCAAATTCCGTGGGAATTTGCATATCTTCTTGCAGAGCTTTTTGTAAGTGAAAGTAATTAAGACGCGGCTTTTTCAGTGAACCCCCCCTTTGTTGAAAAGCCACGTAAACCTCCTTTTTTTAAGGAAGAGCGGCTTTTCGACGAAGGGGGTGGCTCGCTGAAAAAGCCGCGTCTTAATTACTTTCACTTTCAAAAGCTCCACTTTCGAAAGTGTGATCAGAAGAAGATATGCAAATTCCCGCCGCAGAATTTGCATATCCTCTTTCTACTGTTCGGCATAGTCTAGATACGCCCCAAGTGCTTAGCTTACAGGGAACACTGCTCCATATCAACCTGTTTGGGCAGCATGCATCACCCAGGTCCTTCTTTGCATTTAAGATGACAACTGAATCGCTGGCGGTATAGTGAGGTAACCTGAAAGCATGAAGGTGCCAAAGTATGTACCTTTTAATGTGGGATAAATAACCAAAGCCTCTGATACCACAATACTCCAGTGTAGCAAACCACCATTTGACAGAGTTTTGCATTGCTCCAGGTAGAGGACAGACATGATTCTGATTAGGCTCCTGTTCAACTTGCCAAGGAGTGGGTTGGAAGGAGCAGCAAGAAGAAAGGGATAAAGGAGAGTAACCTAACAGGGCTTGTGTCACCCCAACCTACACTTGCCCCAACTAGGTGATGCATAAACCACACACATGAGTTAGCTGTTCAGTCTAAGCTAACATTAAAAACAACCAAAAGGGCACCATCAGGTATGGCACAATATAACATCATATTTTTGGTTCTTTTAAAAAGAACCCATAATGGTCAGGCTCATTTGCTAGTATTCAAAAGGATCATGTTCAAATGAAGTCAGGTCTTTTAATCCCAATTGCTTGCGCCCAGTCCTGAGAACAGAAAACTTCCTAAGCTAGTTCCAGCTGGCATCAAGATACGTCACCCAGAACAGCAAGCGCAACACATGGCATGGGTCCTTTCAATTGCTGATCCATTGCATCAGCTTGCTCAGCTCTTTCCAGTTGAACTGTTTATTCCCTCAGTGATCATTGTCTGTAAACAGGATGTTAATGAAATAGCCTAAGTTCTCTTTCAGTGTATCTAAAATCGGGGGGTAGGGGATAGGAGGGGGAGGAAGGGATGAAAACCTCATGACAACTGACAATAAACCATCCATGATGTATTTTTTATTAACATTTCAAGATTTTTTACTATCCTGAGGGAGGATTCATGTGAAAGTTAGTACAAAGTTGTTAGACATCATTATTTTTCTCACGACTCTGAACATTGCACTAGGTTACAAAACCAACCTCTTGAACAAGAGACGTTATTAATACTATGTAGGTATAACAGATCACCTCAGAAGACAGATACATTACAAATACGGCTAAAAGAATCCATATTGTTTTCAAGTTGCTGAGCTATGGATCCTTTTTTGTCTCCATCTATCTCCTTGGTGTACTACTCTTATAACTGACTACGCCGGGGTGGGCAAATAACGGCCTGCAGGCCAGATCCAGTCCACCAGGGTTAGGCCTTGGCAGGCCCCCAGTGCTATATTTACCTGCCCCTCTGCAGGTACTGGTGATTGCAGCTCCCATTGGTTGTGGATCACTGTTTCCAGCCAATAGGAGCTGTGTGAACATAAGAACAGCCATGCTGGGTCAGACCAAAGGTCCATCTAGCCCAGTATCCTGTCTGATGACAGTGGCCAATACCAGATGCCCCAGACGGAGGGATCACAACAGGTGAAGTGGTGTCCCAGGCCGTGCTGCTTCCTGCCACTCCCACTGGCTGAGAACGGTGATCCATGGCCAACAGGAGCTGTGATCACTGGTACCTGCAGAGGTGCAGACAAATATAGTGGTGGCTGCAGCTGTTTTATTGCCACCCTGAGCAATGCAATAAAAGACAAAGTATGCAGTAACTGAATGAGTGAGGGAGTATCTCAAAATAACCAAAATAACCCATAATATAAGACTAAGGCTAGATCTACACTACACCTTTTTCCGATTTTTTTTCAGAAGAGGCTTTTCTGAAATTTGGCCTGTCTACACTGGGCCAAATTTCGGAAAATCCCCCTTTCAGAAGATCCCTTCTTCCTTGTAGAACGAGAAAGATAGGGCTTCTGAAAGAGCGGGTTTGCTCTTCTGCAAAAAAAAGCGGAAGAACAAATGAGATCCCTGGACGTGGCGGAGTTTTTCCGGGATACCTCTGGTATCCCGGAAAAACCCTGCAGTCTAGATGCACCCTAATTTTAAGCAGAGTTGCCACGCTGTTCAGATGTGGATCTGAAGCTAAACTTTCCCAGATCTAGATTTTGGTGCATCTATTAGATAGATCACTGAGAGTCATTACATTTGGATCTGAAGGCAAACTCTCCTGTAATTTCTCTAAAGGCAACCTATTGTACCCTAAAATTATTGCTATTATCTGCTCAGAATTATACTCTCTAGCCACTTTCCCACTCATGGCACCAGACCAGTCTACTCTCAGTGACTTCCTTGACAGTTCAACACGTGGAACTAAAGCAGACTTAAGCCACAGCTAATGTTTTTTGAACTCCAACTCTTCACTGTTGGGAAAATTCAAACAAAAGGTGAAAAGCCTTGAAACTGTTATGGTGGCAGAAACACAGCTCTGTCCCAACCTTCCTCAGAAGGCTCAGAAATAGACGTTACTATACGGCCCATTAAGCTACAGTACAGAAGAGCAATAAGTGTAACACCTCTACTTGCAAGGCTTAAAGGAGCTTGATTGTTTCCATCTTTAGTAACACCAACTTGCACAAGTATTGGTCTATCATCACCAGATAACCCCAGCCACAAAGTTGATAAGTAGCACACAAGCTGAGAAGCCCAACGTTGTGTTGCTATTTAAGACTGTCTTAAGGACACATTGCTCTGTTTCTTTGAGTATGTGGAGTTGGTTTTGTCCCCATTCATGTAGTCTCTGTCTTCCTATAACAACCCAGACAGTGTCCCTAAAAGAATAGACAGTGTTTGCACTTCTGAGAGGGTTGCATAGGGGAGGGGAGCTTTAAATTGATGTTGGGAATCCATGGGAGATGCATTGACCAAAGGCAGCTAAAGGGATGCTCCAAGTTTCCAGGTCACCTTGGCCATTCCCTTTCCTGGAGACTGCTCACTTTTGGAGTTGTGCTGGACAGCTGTAAATCCTTGAGAAAGATGGTTGCAGGCTTCTTGCACCCTTGTTGCTAGAGCCTCCTCTTCTGGAGACATTATCAGTTTAAGACATAGAAAATAATACTACAGGCTAGATACACCTGTCTCACAATTCATAATTTGGCATATCAGTGCTAAATGAAGTACATGACATTCATGTCTTTTCTTACATTAACCCTACACATGTCTATGTAAACTCAATTACAGGGCTCATACAGCGAGTAGTAAGTCAGTCAGTCAGTCTTCTGCCAGGAGCTGGAAACCAGACGACTGGTACAACAAGAGATTTGGGGGCTGAAAGGAGCCAACAGTGGAATGAGGAATCTAGGATGACAAGAGGCAGAAAAGAGATTTTACAGGGGAAAAAAATAGGAGAGGAGAGGTGGGAGTGGTGTGGGGGGAGAGATACAGACCAGGTCGAACAAGCACTGCTTTAATAGTGGTGCTTTAGATAAGCAATATGCTACCAAAAGAGAGAACAGAAAACTTTGGTAATTGATGACAAAAATTAAAATGGTAAAGAATTTGCCCTTCTCTTTCCTATCCCTTTTTTACACTGCAAGACAAAGCTACAGTTGTACTACAATGAAGGCTGAGAATTTTACAGACTAAGGGGTCTTTTATTTTCCACAGGGGGAATAGACTTATGAGTACCAGGCACATAATAAAACTAATACATAGGAAAGTAATGTACAGTATAGGGTTTCTTAGATGCAGCATTAATTTGCAGCATTGCATGTGTTTATGTCCGTCTATACATTACCATGAGGCAAAACTGGTGAACATTTTCCTTCAGTGTTTTTCAGTAGGTTTTTTTGTCATGCCATTTTCAGGTCTAACTATTGGAATAGAATGTATTTCCCCAGTTGGCTTGCAAAATCTGTTTGTAGCAAAAATCATTGCTTTTTCAGAATGCGGTATGTATGAGATTTCATGTGAAAGTACCATAGGTGTGTTATCTGTGCTTCTCTGCCCCACCCCATCTTCTTGGCATATGCCAAAATTGCAATATAGACACATTGTGCTGGACACAGTATAAACAGTAAGCAATGTGGAGATCACTGTTGGTTGGTAAAGACCCCATTTTGCTTTTATTTGACATTGGATAAAGTTTTCCTCTCTGATCAACATGGAGTGGGGAGGGAATCAGCTGGGCATATTCTGCAGACAGAACTCAGTTGACATCCATAGGGTTTGATGCCTATGACAATTACATAGCTAGCAAGTGAGATCTGCCGCCTGGGTGGGCATGAATTTTGCCCTGGGTTTGGTAGCCATTGTGATAAAGAGCACATTTGAGAACCACAGTTTTCATTACATCAGATCAATGTGCCTTCAATGGGGTCTTATTGTTTTAACACATTCTGTGGGTTTTTTCAAATCTAGATTCTTGAAGAAAACATGAAATTGGAGTGCAAATGCCATGGCGTTTCAGGATCTTGTACTACTAAGACATGCTGGACAACCCTTCCTAAATTCCGGGGAGCTGGGCTACATCCTTAAGGACAAATACAATGAAGCCGTTCAGGTTGAACCAGTGAGGGCAAGTCGCAACAAGCGTCCAACCTTCCTTAAAATCAAGAAGCCACTGTCCTACCGCAAACCCATGGATACAGATTTAGTGTACATAGAAAAATCTCCAAACTACTGTGAAGAGGACCCTGTCACTGGCAGTGTGGGAACACAGGGCAGAATGTGCAACAAAACAGCCCAGCAGTCCAATGGCTGTGATCTGATGTGTTGCGGTCGAGGCTACAATACTCACCAGTACTCACGAGTGTGGCAGTGCAACTGTAAATTTCACTGGTGCTGCTACGTAAAGTGTAATACATGCAGTGAAAGAACAGAAGTGTACACCTGTAAATGAAAGTATGACTGGGACGGGTGACTCTAGATCTCTAGGAATGAATACATTTGCACATGAGCTCAACATACCTACACCAGACTGTAGCAAAGACCTACTTTTTTCCAAAAGAAAAGCTAATGAACGGATCCGTCTTTTCCTTTCATGCTTCAATACTTATATGGAGACACATTAAAGACTTGTATACATTATCTGAAAAAAAAGCCACCTGACACACAAAACAGAGGAAAAAAATCATCTAAACTAATCTGCACCTCCAAAGCTTAATGCATTGACTGCCTTATGAAAAGAACACCAGTCAAGTGAAAAAATCTCGGAGTTGGCAACTGACTCTTTTGGTTTGGAAAAAGATGGTTAAACACACAAGCTACTGTGCATAAGGGGTGGATTGGGTGGGGGAAACAAAACAAAACTTTACAATGGTCTTTGCACAGGATGGGGGTGACAATGCCCCTGTGTGAATTTCTACTTAAGTGTGGATTATGCAGATTTAGGTTTCTACACTTGTGAAAAGCTTCTGCTGGTCTTGCCTGTCTTTCCATTTCACACAATTTGCTACAGCAAGTAGAACTGTTGAAGTTTTCCATAGACACTGGTTTATCTGCCTTTTTTTTTTTGTGCTGCAGATTTTAGCACAGGGATTTGGGACATCTGGGCATAATAATAGCAATATTTAACAATTCAGATAAAACTAATATTAATTTATTTAAATAAAAAAGAACTCTACCAACATTTTTGGAACTATTCTGCAATTAAAGTAGATAGCTTGCTTTCTTTGTGGAATAATTATTTTGTAGATACGGCAAGGAAAAACTGAAGCTGTATATATTATTCTTTACTCGAATATTTCTACTAGTTGGATTTGCAGGATATTTTCTGCAGTACTAGTTGTTTAAGTACAAAAAGCAGGCATCTTTTATATTTTTTTCTGTTTGCTGCTAGTTGTCTGGAAAATCAAACTGGTAGTGATTATAATCTCTTTACAATACATTTTTTTCCAATTAAAGAGGAGCATTATGAAAATCCAGTTTGGAATACATCAAAAATAAATATGAAACTCCAGACAAACTTCCACCTTTTGGAAAATGAACCATAGGATAAGAGTATATTTTGTAAGAGACTATTTTTATATGAATATTTTATTTATACTATGTCTGCTTGTATAATTCTATAACCTGTACTTTTTCCTCAAAACAGGCATACAATTTGTAATTCTTAGGCTATTTAACAGATAAAAGCTGATTAGTTTGTGGACACAACAGCAGCAAGCAGGATACATTTAGCTGCAGTTGGTAGATGTGTCAAAATGCAGAATGAACTTTCTCTCCGGATGTGTGTACAAACTGGCTCTTTTCCTGCAGTTCAATTTGCAGAATATGCAAAACAAGAACAGGGTATGTGGCATCAATTTTGTCACATGGCTTGAATTCATGATTGGTATTAACTGGATGCTCATTTATCCCATTCAGAAAAAATCTGAATTAGCTTCCCACATGGGTCAGTCATTAAAACTGTGGTGTTATGACTAGCAAATGTGCTGTGTGTGCCGTCAGTTAAACCTCTATATTGTGTTACTGTCAATTTTGATTTTATCAGTGGAAGACTATAGACTATGACTGTAAAAACTAGCATCACACACGTCGCCTGATTCTCATAGATAAGATACAAAGCTTACAGGTTTTGTCCAATTGCTTTCAGCATTTGCCTTATTCTTTCTCCCAAAAAAGATCTGGGTTAAAAAACTCAAATCACATTTAGGCACACATTAACCACATTAAATCTGTTTCTCCAAAGCCCCGTGAAGTCCTCCTTGTGCTTTCTTTTTGAGATTTCCTCTCTCATCTGGGAAACCAGAAGTGATGTGGGTGAGCAAATAAATATTCCCCCTCCCAGCTGGAATCTTTTTGCTTGCTTCTCCTGCCTGAATCATTTGGAGCCTCACTTCACAGTTCCAATTTCAATGGTGCTTTGGCCTGAGTAAGGAATACAAGACAGGGCTCTTACTGATATCACATGTTCCAGTTTTTGGGACATGACAAACACTTCCAAAATTGAGAAATGTGAGATCACTCACAGTCAAAGTTAAAGACAACTGACAAAGGAAACAAACAAGTTATCTTGCAGGCTGTGCTCTCCAGTGACACCCATTGATAATTAATACGTAGTAGAACAAATAGAAAATAAGCAAATTAGTAATGGACCTGATTCATTCATTTTTGGAGGAGATCTGCCTGTACAAAGACTGCAAGGTTAGGACCACTTGAGAAAGGAAATAATGGAAATAGTACAAGATAATCTTATGGGATTTTGGTAAAATAATGTATTTTCAGAATTTCCCTGAATGCAACATATTGTTTACATTTGCACATTCCATTAAAAACACTCAATGCTGCTCTTTGCAATGTACAGTTAAGATTAAGGATATAGTGTTTCTTTGCAGTTCTGCCATTTATCATGTTACAGCAACTCAGACATCAGTGTATGAGATATCCAAGTAGAAGTTGGATAAGATTAACACAGTTTGCTTTCAATTGTATGACTTGTCAACATGAAACAATTTAAAAGTAGAATTTTTTTATAATGGGGCCTATTTTTTTTCTTCGGGATTCTAAATGTTGTGTATTATAGATTGAAAATGGAACCTAAAATTCAAGAATACATGTTCAATATGGATATAAGTTACAATTATACAATATGGTTTAATAATACAGATCTCTAATATATTAAATCATTGGGCAATTTTTTTTACAGTATGCATTGGCTTTGACTAATTACATACACAACACAGTCAACGGTTTGTTGTTTTTCACTGATTATAGTAATTTAACGAAGTATTATTTTTGCAGTAAGTTTTTATCATAGAAAAGCATTCTGTAAAACTGCTGCTTTCTGTATATTTCAATATATTGGTGATGCACAGTGTACAACTAGCACATTAACTCTTAAAAGACAGAGATTTCTTTAAACAGAATAATTTTAATCACAATAATAAAGAACTGGATATACACAGAAAATCTATTTATTTGTATTGAAGAACTAGGAAAGATTGACAAACTTACCAATTCTTAAATGTTGTGCAGTGGAGATAGTCTCATTTGGGAAATTAGTTGAACATTTAATACAAAATAACATTGGGCCTGACATTGTCCCTTTATTTGCGTGTTTCTGGTGGTCCAAATATTAGGAAGGGTGTTGGTGTCTTTCATTGGTTGTGAAGTTGACTCTCAAGTTAAGAATACTGCATTTGACAAGTAGCCATACAAGTTCAGAAATGAGGAAAATGTTGAGATGCAGTCTACTAGAAAGTATCTGAAAGTTTGGCTACATCTTACCAGATAAGAGAAAGTTGGCCCATCTGAGTCAGCCATGAGTCTAGAGTTAATTAGCCATTCTCTAAATGTGACTGAATGGCATGAAGAATAAATAGGAGAAAGATTTACGATTTTGTAGATATTTTTTCCCCAAACAGTTTGTTCTTTGTCCTCAGGGAATAGAAGAGCTCTGTTTGTACTTGGTAAAGAACCATACAATGGGAATGAAATGCATACAACTGTAGAGGAATACAGCCTTCAATAGAAAATTCATCTTTTC
Source organism: Rafetus swinhoei (assembly GCA_019425775.1). Lineage (NCBI taxonomy): Eukaryota > Metazoa > Chordata > Testudines > Trionychidae > Rafetus > Rafetus swinhoei. Next base: position 14,300,691 of record CM033435.1, on the reverse strand, counting down.
ATTTCTATTAAATGAGTGGAGCGCTGGATTGATGTTCACATAAATAACCTGGTTAATGTTCAGAAAGCAAACATGTTCAATATTGTAAAAATAGGAAGAAAGTTAAGAAAAAAATTTGAACAAGCACTATTTGACTTATAATCTGCACTGATGATACATTCCAAGTGGGATTCTAAAGAAAATTAAAAAGAGGATTTTCATTGATCTATTTCACTTCATGGCCCTAATTTTTTTTTCAGTTGACAACTGTCTTGATCACAGTTAGCTTGCATACTTGGAAAAGTACTTGCATAAAACAAGAATCCATCAATGACCTAAAGTTTTCTTTGTCATGTTTGCACAAAACTAATGGAGAGGTATCTTTCAACAGTGATAATTAAACTCAAAACCTCCTGAAAATGTAAACTTAATTGGCTCATTTAGTAAATGGCAAGGTTATTCTGAGGTTGCACTGTTACTCTAGAAAAAGAAAAATAAGTAGGAACCATCTCATGAGTACAGGATTTAATAGTATATTTCAGAGACTATGAAACTATTAAAGCAAAACTAAGTTTTAAAAGCCAGTTTGTATGACTGAATTTAGAAATGGGGCAGGCTTCAGCTGCATTATACATACCCAAATGAAAATTTAGTAGAAATATATCAGAGCCTGCAGTGCAGGGCAGCAGCCAGCTCCCCGGGAGCAAGGCTGGGAATGAGGTGAAGAGCAGGGTTGGGAGCTTAAAATCTGGCTCCTGGCATGCACTGGCTCCTGGAAAGCTAGCTGCCCCCTCCCCCCCATGCTGCTGCCTCTCTATTAGTTCTGGGGAGAGGTGTGTGAGAGATTATATTTAGCTATCTAACTTATCACCTTACATTTCTGATGGTTTGCCAATTATTATAGCTGCTAGATGTAGGAATAAGTAAAGCCCTGCAAATATGCAGATGTTTGCTTTATATCCACAGATATCCATGTCTGTGGATATCATTGCGGATATCTACAGCTCATTTTTGCAGCTACGGATGCAGATGTGCATACACATTTTGAATCATGCAAATTTGTGGATATCCACTTTATATTCATGGGTATCCACATCCACGGATGTGGATGGGGAGATCTGTGTGCCATTTTTGTGGCTATGGATGCCGATATGGATACACATTTTATATCCACACAGAGCTCTAGAAATATGGTAAAACAGAAAGGCATATGGCATAAAACAAAAATGTCCATGCAATCTCAATGTGCTCCTATAATTGTATCGTATGATATGAGAAATCTGAAAACAATTTTCACTGCTGCATGATGTCCAGTTAGTAGCCCAATTCAGGTCTAGGATGAAAAGTCACTATTTAAAGGTTATTTCATACGAAATCAGCTCAGTGGACCATATCAGCCATTTCTTTATTTGTGTTACACAGGGAGAATTTTAAATATTCACTAGTGATCACATTTTCATGTCCATCTGGTCAGTTGTAAATTCTGGGTTATAGTCAAAATAGCATGGAACAGTGCTAAATTCTGAGCTCAGCCATGCAAACTCACTGATTTAAATGGGAATCACATGGGTATGAGAAAGAACAAAATGCAGAGGATGGTGCCTAAGAAGATCTGTTGAAAATATTTATTCATACTGTTTGCACTTCTTTATTCATGCACTTTTCCTTGTTCTCCTGCATCTAGCTTTGAACTCACCACAACCACACACAGTCTAAATAGTTGCAATGCAAACTAATAATGTTGGACCATCCCTTCTTATCTCCTCCAAATCTGCTGGGGACTTTTCTGAAGTCCTCCAGTGCTGGAAGTTTAAAATCTCAAGTACTTTTGTATAGTCTCAGCAGCAGAGCATAGAAGTGTTTAATGTAATGGTATCAAGATTTTGCTGAAAAGCAGCCAGTGGAAGGCAGATCAGCAGACAAGCAACAAAAAAATTTAAATTCTGGCTTACGTGTCAAAGAGCACATTTTGTCCAGAGATTTTTTATTTATCCAGATATATAGTGGTATCCATCCATTTACTGAACCAAACTCTTACATAAGTATTATATCAGGAGGAGCAATATCATTACATATCAGATAGGAGGCTGCCACTGGTAAGGTATTGGAGAAAGTAGGCACCAACCCAAGCTGCACAGAGATGTTTGCTGTCACATTGTTCATTATGGTATCATCCACCATGCCAAAGGTGAGAGCAATGGATACCTGTTATAATCCCCAAACAGTCCCTCGTCGCCAACCCTACAATCTGTCTACCTGGTTTTGATCTTCCCCATCATCAATGGTCTCTGTTGAACAGGTTCCAGATCAGGCAAGGTCTCTGTGCTGCCAACCAGTATCACTGGGGCCTTCCTGGCAGCCCTTGGTGCAACTGCAGTGCAACACAGACAATGATGCACATTGTCAACAACTGCTCGCCAACTAGCTTCCATAGTGGTCTAGAAGAACTGCATCATGCCACTGAAAATGCCATTGCTTGGCTAGACAACTATGCACACGCTAAATAGCTAATTTTACTGAAATTCTGTCTAAACTAAAATGTGTCCATTTCCCACCCTCCATTAAGATAATTATTGGTTGCACTTTCGTAGCACTTACCAGCCAAGCAGCAAAAGTGTTCAGCAAACAGTAAACTTCAAGCTACTTTGGTTTGATAACTGAGGCATAGAGAAGATAAGTGACTTGCCCAAGGCACATAGGAAGTTTGTGGAAAAGTCAGGAATAGAAAACAAGTCTCCTTGCTTCTAAGATGTTACTTTAAGACCTGGATTACTGACTGGTCTCTAAAAATAACATCAACAAACAAAATACATGTTGAGATTTAACGACAATATTTTTAAAAGAGGTTTTTGAAAATCAGCTCTCCTTCCTCTTACTGTATCTACTATGTATTTGAGAGAGTTTGTCTGTCTGTCTGTGAGTCTGTCTCCTCCTAAACCGTAAGAGCTAGGACCACCAAATTTGGTATTTAGCTTCCTCTGATCATAACTTCAAGCAAGGTAAGATGGGATGTTCCTGGAATGCAATTGTTTTTCATAAAACAGAAAGGGAAGGGTCTGATAACAGGGAGAGTTATACTGTATAATGACCACAGGGGGCAGTGAGGGGCCAGAGATGGGGACCAGGACAGCTATAACCCCACTGGGGCAGTAGGGGGCAAGGATGGAGGAAGGGACAGCTATCTACTATTTATTTCAGAAAGAGTTTGTCCATGTGTCTGTCTGTTTCCCTCAGGTGGGGGGAACATGTACCTCTTCCCCAGTTGTGTCTACCACAGCTGCAGCAACCATGGACAGGAGCTTTTCACCTGACCTCAAGCTGTTGCAATTCTCCTCTCTCCCCGGGGCCACCTGCATACTGACCCCCTCATCCCCACCCCCCACCCCAGAGCAATGACTTAAATGAAGAAAACAATTATTTGCGTTAAGGACCCAAGCAACACTGGATAAATCCTCTAATGTTAACAACTGAGGCTTTGTCTACTCTTGTAAAATGAAAGCACAGCCATGGCAGAACTGCTGCGACAGTGTTTTAAAGTGAAAGCATGGCCGTGGCAGGCATTCTGGGAGAAAGCTCTTCCAGCGAGGTAGATAAACCACCTCCATGAGGGGAGTAGCCAACAGTGCTGGGAGTCCATTTACACTGGTGCTTTACAGCGCTATAACCTGCTGTGCTTGGAGGATTATGTATTTTTTCACCCCTGAGCCAGAAAGTTGCAGTCAAGTGGCAGTGTAGCCTTAGCTTGACAGTAGAGGTTGCCTTTCTTCTGCCACAATGACTTCACCAATTCCTGAATAACAAATAAATCATCAATAGAACCTTTACATTGCTATGTTATTAGTGAGGTTGCAGTGGAATTTACAGAATCATGAGCTCAGGTTTTGTCTAATAATTTCACCCTTAAATACATTATTAATAATAGCTTTAGAAAAGGAAGGTAATGGAGAATAGGCCTAGAAGTCAGAAGACCTGGGATCTAATCCCGCTATTGGAAGTAAATGAGCTTGGGCAAGCTAAAGCAAAACACGTAGTAGTTCAAGTTCTTCATGTGTAAAGTAAGAATATGACTGCTGAGCCACCTCACAAAGGATATTGTGCTGCTTTATCAAGAACAGTCTGTGAAAGAGTTTTGAACTGGAAGTGGTAAACCCTATCATTTTGAATACCATGTGCAGATGTAGTTGCCTCATCTTAAAGAAGATATCTTGGCATTGGGAAATGGTTAGAAAAGGGCAACAAAAATGACTAGGGATATGGAATGGCTGAGATTAATAAATCTAGGACTTTTCAGCTTAGAAAAGAGAAAGCTAAGGGGGGGGGGGCGGAATAAGACAGAGGTCTATTAGATCTTGACTAGTGTGCAGAAAATAAATAAGGAAAAGTTATTTATTTGTTCCCAAAAAGAACATGGGACCAACAAATGAAATTAATAGGAAGCAGGTTTAAAACAAACAAAAGGAAGTAATTCTTCACACAACACAGTCATCCTGTGGAACTCTTTGCCAGAGGATGTTGTGAAGACCAGGCCTTTTAATAGGGTTCAAAAAAAAGCTTGATAAATTCACGGAGGTTGGGTCTATCAATGGCTATTAGCCAGGATGGGCAGGAATGGTGTCTCTAGCCTCTGTTTGTCAGTAGCTGTGAAGAAGTGACAGGAGAGGGATTACTTGATGTTTGCCTCTTCATTCTCTGGGGCACCTGGCATTGGCTACTGTCAGAAGTCAGGTTACTGGGCTAGATGGACCTTTGGTCCGACCCAGTAGGGCTGTTCTTACGTTCATATCACTTCTATATTCAAAGTCTGCATAGTATGGCCGTCTACCCGAAGAGGGGGATGTGAGGTGACTCAGTGCAGATGACAAGCTGTGCTCACGCTAAGCACATGTGGTGAGGCTTGGAGAATAAGTAGAAAAAATGGATCGGAGTCTTTTTGAAAAGTTAGAAAGGCGATTTATCTGCTTCTCGCTCTCTCTTTGTACTAAGTTTGGGTACCAGTCGGATTACTTCAACGCTTGCCCATCTCTAATTGCATCTCTCATGAACTGAATTCAGATTAAACAACCAAAGAGAAAAAACTCCTCAGACCATAGATTGTGTTTCTTTAGGCCAGACCAGTTTGTATGAAAGTACAAAATCAATCAAAGCCTAAAAGGAAGCTGGCAAACAGTCAGTGCCTTAGCAGATCTTCACTTCCTCCATAAGAAAGCCAGTGGCAGAGGGCTAAGCACTTATAACATCCGTTTATTTAATAACAAGATGAGTAAAGGTGATACAATGACTTTAATTGATGACTATGGCACCAAAGTCATCATTTTGATGACTTGTTTGGGCAGAAAGAGTGGTAGTAGCTGGGTGATAGATTAGTCCCTCTTTATCCTGCTACAATGACATCTGCTTTATTCACAGATCAGCCACCAGTTGCTACAACAACGCCAGTGTGCTTTAGAAAATGTTGTTGAGCTGCTGAGAGAATCTTGGCTACCCATTAGCAAAATGTTAACTATGCAAAACCAAATAGCGCTCGGTTTTGTTGCTGGAAAAAAAGTCAACGCTCTGCAGTAAGTAAGAATGTCAAAAAGAATTTACATTCAAAAAGTAGAGAAGGGATTTAACCCGTGATAGCACCATGATTCCACCCCTAGCCTCCCCAGAATTCATTAGTAAGCCATTAGCTCAGAAGAATAGAGAAAATAAATAATGAGCTTTAAACTGGAAGAACAAATGCACTTTCTAAACAGCTTAGTGTTGGCAATATTCAGACATGTACGTTGCCTTTTAGTTTCCTGTGCACTGGTTTGGATTTTGTGAAGAAGGGTTTTAATGTTCTTATTTATTTTACACGTAACATTTTCAGGAGATGCCAAGTGCTGCTAAACCATGTGGGAAATCTGATTTGGATGCCAGATAGAGTCTCTTGCTTCCAGCTTGCATGGGAGGTAAGAGGACCTTGTACTTCTATATACCAGTCCCCACAAAAGACCAATTATAGAAAAGTATTCACGGGCATCTGGAGGAGGGTGCCTTCTTCTCCCAGCCAGAGAATGCTGCTTTGGTGCTTAAGAGGAATAGAGGTATTCATACTAGAGGGTGACTGATGTGTCCAATGAGGCAGGAGTGATGCTTAAAGGGTGGGAGAATGATCCAATAGGCAACTAGTTATGAATAGTCCAGTGAAAACTCACTCACTGTCTGGACAATGGGCAAACATACCCATACATCTAGCACGGGTGGCAACTACAGTCATAGAAGAGGGCCCAAACAACAAAGTCTGGATCCGATTTTCCCCCAAACACAGAAAAAAAAGTCTTGCTCATCATCTTACCTTAACAGGATTAAAATTTAGTCTGCACCCCACTGACCCTGAGAATTAATGAACAGCCCCTACCACGCATAAACCAGGCACTGAGGGCAGAAAGCATGCTCTTCTTTAAAAGCAAGTAACTTCACTATATTTATTACTCAAATACTTCCTCAGTATTTTCCACAGAATAAAATTGTATTCCTTTTATTCTTCACACCTTCTAAGAGAGTGGACTAAGGAACCACTCTCTTGTCCTCATTTTTATTCCACAAGCAAGATCTGCATCATTCTTCAAACTTATCCTTATTGCTAAAAATATTCAGGTAATAATAATGTAAGCTGCTGTATTTATTAATAGGCCAAATGTGGTATGAAGGCACTCTTTAGTTATAAAGTTTAACTTTATTGACGTAATTATCTAGTAGTTTCTAAGCATCTAATTTCAATAGTTAACTCTAAAAAAACTACTATATATTTGTGTCTGTCTGATCAAGAAATAAACGGTAAGACCTAGAACAATGAAATTCAGTATACAGTTTCCTCTTATCATAAGTTAAAGCAAGGTCAGGGTTCAGTTGTGCCAGGAAAATGGGATGTGCCAAAAATGGGCTTGCTTCTCATAAAACCAAACAGAAAAAGAGACGGAATCATCCGTCAGGTGAAAGGCCATCTGGGACTGCCTCAGCCCCAAGCCTCCCACCCTCCCAGGCATCTTTTGGGGGAAGGAAGTGAGGGCTAAAGCTCCCCCACCCTTAATTAATACAGGAACATTGCTGGTTGTTCCCCTTCATCAGGGAATAATGGGAAAGTTTGCTGCATTCCTCATTATTAATGGGAAGTGCAGGGGGCAGATGAACCTGTACCTGTCCCAGCTGGGGAACATGCACCTCTCCCCTAGCTGGGCCTGCTGGGGCTGCAGCAGCCATGGAGAGTGCTTCTCACCTGGCCCTAAGCTGCTGCGGTGAGGGAGGGCGAGGGTAGTCCTCTCTCCCCCGGGCATCCTGAACCCCTCATCTCCAGCCCCACCCCAGAGAAATGATTCAAATGAAGCATGGACATTTTCATTTTATTTTCTAAAATACCAAAAATTAATTGAGTTAAGGACCCAAGCAATGCTGGGTAAATCTTTTAGTCATAAATATATTTGTACTTTAAAAAAAAGCATTTCATTGAAGTTTTGAACCAGTAGATCTAAAGCTCCTTCAGAGATCTGAGTCCAGGGCAGACTGGAGAGGACACTCATCACTTCTAGGAGGAAAGGTGTAGTCTGGCCAAAAAACCAGCCAGGAGTCACCAAGGTCCTTCACAACAGATAGCAAGACATTATTAATACCTTGTGCGAGGAAGAAGAAAAATGACAAAGAAAAGAATTACAAAAATAGTTAAATATTAAGTACTTACACCAAGGTCCGCTGACTACATAAACCAGTACAGTTGTATTTAACAGAACAATCATTCCACAATGAGGAAAATATCTGGATTTTGCAGTTGCTTTTTTAAACCTGTCCCTGGCCTCTTTTGACTTTCTCTCTGCACAGATCCATCATTCCCTGTATTAGCATTTCCATCTCTTCAAGATATTTCAATCTGGGGCTTCTGTCTATAAAAAATAGACAGTGTATGCTAATATTATCCTTGTCACCATTCACTGCTTATATTTGTAAAAAGACATATTTAAGAAAGGCACGTGGGGGGGGGGTCAGTGGAAATGATGGCAGATCCTCACCATTGTCTGAATAGGGCCAATCTGAAAGCTTGGTGGGATCAAATGAATCACATTCTACATTCTAGGTTGTTAGGGGATTACACTCCTTACATGGATTGGATAGAAAATCATGTTGTAGCCCACAAACCTTTAGACTGTTCAATCTAGGGATTGAAGGGAAGGGCCTTCTTGACGTTTTTGACTGTCTCCACTATCAATAAAAACATTGAGGATTCCTGTGGCATGTTACAGACTAATGGATTTATTTGGACATAAGCTTTCATAAATTGGATGCACTCTACTCCAGGCATCTGACAAAATGGTTTGGACCTATGAAAGCTTTTGCCCAAACAAAACTGTTAAGTCTTTAAGGTGCCACAGTACTCCTCGTTGTTTTTGCAGATACTGACTAACACAACTACCCCTCTGAGTCCAGTATCAATGTTAGTCCTGTACAGGCACCTGGAAACTAGGAACGTGGCTTTGGATATGTGTACAACATAAATTCTATTCTTTGAACTTTACTGGAGGGAAGATTCACTTAGAAAATATTTTCCCTTCTTGAAGCATATAGTATTGCTCAGGTTTCAAAGTACTGGTGGAAGTTTTTGCTCCTGCCCTGTGGAGTTGCAAGAAAACTCCTTATGCCCATATTTGGAATTTATACTCAAACTATTTTCCACTTAGACTCCAGGTGCATTCTATTTTGAAGTCTGAAGGGCAGAACCCCATAGCCACCTGTCTAATCACAAATACAAAAGAATATGTAAGTGTAAGACAAGGGGAACAGGCAGCTAACTATGTTATTGTCTTAACCTACTGCTTTGAGATTCCTGGGTTCAAATTATTACTTTGTTGCTCTCAATAAAGTTCTCATTTATGCAATTAAAAAAACTCCACCATAAACTTTGCTACAATGGACATTTTCTCTCAGCCAAAGCTTGGTAATGATGTAGAGCAGGGGTGGGCAATAATTTTTGGTGGGGGGCCACTCCAAGATTTTGGAAAGTGGTCAAGGGCCACACTTTTCTGTGGAGATGGTGCGGGGTCTAGGATGGAGACTGGGTACAGAAGGCTGCACAGGGTAAGGGACTGGGGTGCAGGAGATGGTGTGAGGTCTGAGAGGGAGTTTGGATGAAGGAGGGGGTTGTCACCTGGGTCAGGGGAATGGGGTGCAGGGTTTGGGAGGGTGTTTGGGTGCAGGAGAGGATTCTGGCCTGGGAAAGGGATGTAGGAGGGGGTACAGGGGCTGGGTGGGAGTTGTGACTTGGGGCAGGGGTTGCAGAGGGTTTGGATGGTGACCTGGGGGAGGGAGTTGGGGTGTGGGAGGGGCAGGGGTGCCAGAGGCAGGCTCTGGCTGGGAGGTGCTTGCCTAAGCATCTCCTGGCCAGCACCCCCAAAGCAAGCTGGTTTCCCTGCCTGCTGCAGCCCTAGATCACTTAGAGCTGTGGGCTATTCCCTCCATGTGGCTCTCAGCTCCAGGAGGGGGAAAAGGCTTATGCTGCCCCCATCCCCCAAGCCAATCTCTCAGCTCCTATTGGCTGGTTCTTTCTGGCCAATAGGAGCTGAGGATTGGGCTGGGGGCGGGTAGATCACACAAAGCCTCTCCCTCCCTCCAGAGCAGAGAGGCAGAGCAGAGAGGAACTGAACTACGCTTTGAACCCAAGGCAGCTGTGTGCCCGAGGTTTGCCCAGCCCTGATGTAGAGTTATTGCTGGTCAGGACTGAGGAATATTGGCAGATAAGTTAGAGAACTAAGGAGCGGGTTAAATTCTGATCTCAGTTACACTAGTGTGAATCTGGAGTAAGTATTTACTTCATTAAGTTGCATGGGATGCCCTCCTTCAACATAGGTTCCTTGTGTTATTTCTGATAGGCATGAGCAGAAGGTAAGGATTTCAGCCACCAGAGCAATTTGTTTCATGGCCACTGAGTTAAAAAAAGAAAACCCAGCCCTGCTATCTTAAAGTTTGCCATTTTAAACCTAATTATATATTTGGGGCATTATTTTCTGAAAATATGTGTATGTCCTTAGCAACGAGGGATGGATAACATCTTAATCTGCCAGAAACAGGATTAGTTTTGACAGAATTGTGTTTACAAACATAAATTTTATCACCTTTTTTAATACAGCACCTGTGTACACCTGGAACTAGACAGTAGTTGATAATTTATGGTGGACAGTGATGACGGCTGTTTTTACTGGAACTATGCCATAACTTGGTGACTACTGCTATGCCCTATTGGGTCAAGCTAATACATCAGTCAAGTGAACCACTTCAGTAAATTATTGAACACTTACATTTACTTTTTCCACCTATGTAATTACTTCCCTCAGCCAATGTTCCCCTTGCATCACCTGTCCAGGATGCTTTTTGATTTTCTGGGTTTAAATTACAGCTGTAACATAGTTGTTCCCCAAAATTTTGATTTTAGTGAACAAGTTTCATCAGTTTCATTAGCTGTGGCTCACAATTCCCTGGCATTGACCCATTAAAATCCTTCATCACCATAAGCTTGGGAGCTGTGCTTTGCCCAGTAAGTTCATGATATAAAATGAATCTGCAAAATACTATCCTGCTTAGTCACAGTGAAAGTTACAATCTCTCTAAGGGTTGGAGACCGGAACTTGATACAGCTCATGGCAATGTGAAGAATGAGATCTCAAGATCACTAACCTTTTCTACACACCAGTGTTGAAGGGGCGGAGGAATATGATGTTTCCACATGAGAGAACTGAGGCAGAAACTTGGGATTTAGAAGTGAAAGATCTTCATGGAGTCTGGTGAGAAACAGAGTCCCGTAAGAGTTGTACCTGAGACTAGGTATGCTAAGCTTTTATTAGCAATTCAGACAAAAAGTAAGATCATCACACGTGATACAAAAACAAAAGGAGAGGTTCAGACTCCAACAGTGTTCACTTGAACAGAAATAATGACAGAGCTAGTAGTTTGCAGGGCATTTAATGAGTTAAAAGAGTCCCAGAAACAGATCTAGGTAGATTGTAAAACCCAGCCTTTAAATTCTTGGTCCAATATGCAGAAGTAATAAGATGCTACACTAATAGGAAGTTGGCTTGTATCAATGGGCAGGGTGCTGTGCTAGAGAGAAAAATCCTGAGTGCTACTCAGAGCCCCTTGTTAGATTTGGAACCGTGAGGAAAGGGGTGTTGCACTGATTTGTCTGCAAGATGGGATGGCACACCTCTTCAGAAACTGCTCAGTTATTTTTACCAAATTCATTTGGAAGAGTAATTCCCTCCCCCCACCTTTAAGAAGGGATCCATTTGGACCAAATGCCAAGCATTTTCGAAAAGTGTCATGAGGACGATGCCTCTATGTCTCACTACAAATTCATCACACACCCTTCAGATGACACAGGTTGCATGCTGGGCTGTAGTAATAGATTCATCACGCAGCCCATCCTGTCTGCATATTGTGCGTCTTCTACACTGCTTTGGGGTGAGTCCAAAAAGTCTACCTACCCTGAACGCGCTAACAAAGACCTTGACATATCCATTAGTTCTTCTATCAGTTTGGGGTCCACTACTGCAAAGCAAGTTACCTTTGCCTGAAGGACAGAAGAGAGGGCAAGGTATGCAGTGCCTTCAAGGGATGTGTGGTTTCTCCAGTGCCTGGGAAACCATGAGTGTTGCAGGAGGTCTGCAGACTTACCTATGCAGCTTGATGGATTCTTCAGAGCAGCATACCTGAACCAGCAGCCTGGTAAACTTTCTAAAGCTCATCATTACCCTAGGGAATTTCATTAGGATTACCAAAGCTCTCTCCCCTGCCCCTCCAGGAACCTTACCAAGGCCACCATTAGCCCATGTGTCGTTCTGATATTTCTGTTTCAGCAGCTAATAACCTTTACAATCAAATGGTAAAGTTCAGGACAGTTGTCCCGTGCACCACATCTTGACCAGATCAATGTAATAAGCATAATCTTGAGTGTTACCAAGCGTGCACCAAAATAAGCCAAAAATCACCTTTCAGAGCCATAAAACGTGTTTTATCAGCTGTTTCTTCTGTTCCATCTAATAAAAACTTCTGGGGAGAACACACAGAGCCCACACAGTAAGCACAAAATAAAGCATCATGGAAATGGAATTTACATTAAAGTTCTCACTGTATTCATGTAAAATGACTCTAGGCAGCACATTTGTCCCAGGTCATGGATGACACTTGGGGTTATATGATTTGATAAGAGTTTAATTAGTGATATTGAGGACCCCAGTACATTGCTGTGAGCAAGCATGATTTCATGCCTCACATTACAGATAATGTAGAGGAGAGACACAGTGAAGAGAAACATTTTCAGTTAGATAGTGTATAGTCAACAGACCATTCAGTGGTCGATTTACAAAACTGAAATGATAACTCAAGGGTTAATTTTAGATCTATATATTCACAAACCATGCAGCACAGCACTTATGTTTTAAACAGATTTCAAAATACCATATCCTGGGCACACCAGAGACATCAGCAGTACACAGTATAGAAGATAATATACAGGAGCCGATCCTGCTCTAATTAAGATCAATGACACAAGTTACATTTATCTTGTATGAGCACAGGCCCATTACATTCTACATATAGTTTGCTTAGGGTAAAAGTCACCTCATAAGGAAAGGCAGCACAGGATGAATGTGACAGTCTGCTCACACTGAAGCTATATATTTGAGAAAGTTTGTCTGTCTGTATGTCTGTCTGTGTGTGAGTCATTCTGTTCATTAGTTCGAGAACTCCTGCTAAATGGCAAGAGGTAGGACCAACAACTCTGGTATATAGCTTCCTTTTATCATAATGTAAACCGTAAAGCAATGTTAAAAGTTTGGTGTGCCAGGAAAATGGGATGTGTCTGGAATGAGATTGCTTCTCATAAAACCATACAGAAAAGAAACAGAATCACTGGGCATTTGAAAAGGGCTGGCTGTTCTCCTTTGTCAGGGAATGAGGGGAAAGTGCACAGTTTACTGCATTCCTCCCTCTGGCTGTGGAGTGCAGGAGGCAGGCAAACCCAGACCTGCCGCAGTTGGGTGACATGCACGCTCCCAGGAGGGTGCTGCAGAGGCCATGGAGAGGCACTTCTCACCTGGTCCCAAGGGGTACATCTAGATTACATGCCTCTGCCAACAGAGGCATGTAAAATAGGCTACCCGACATAGTCAATGAAGCGGGGATTTAAATATCCCCAGCTTCTTTAAAATAAAAATGGCTGCCGCACTGTGCTGGCTCAGCTGATCATCAGCACAGCGTGCGAGTCAAGACGCGGATCAGTCAACAAAGGAAGCCTTTGTCGACCACTCATGTAAACCTTGTTTCACGAGGCATAAGGGATCGGTCAACGAAGGCTTCCCTTGTCGACCGATCCGCGTCTTGACTCGCGCACTGTGCCGACAATCAGCTGAGCCAGCACAGCATGGTGGCCATTTTTATTTTAATGAAGCCGGGGATATTTAAATCCCCGCTTCATTGACTCTGTCGGGTGGCCTATTTTACATGCCTCTGCTGGCAGAGGCATGTAATCTAGACGAACCCAAGCTGCTGCAGTGAGAGAGGACTGGGGTTGTCCTCTCTGTCTCTGGGGCAGCCTGCCTCCTGAACCCATTTTCCCAACCCCATCCCGGAGCAATGGATCAAATGAAACATGTATGTTTGCATTTTATTTTCCAAAAACTAAAATTTCATTGACTTAAGGACCTGAGCAATGCTGGGTAAATGTTCTAGTGGTAAATAAATGAGTGAGATATTTGAGAATGCAGCTGTTGTAGTAGCCCTTTGCATAGGAATGAATTTCACTCTTAAAATACACTACATAACATTAATGGAAATGCAAAGAACACAAATGTGTGCTGTAAGCTTCAGTGCTCTTGATTCTTAATTGAATAAAAGAAACATTTCCCAAGAGTCTGAAAGTAACTGCAAAATGGCCAAAGTGACCATTTGGGATTACAAGGAAAACACAAAATTTACCCTTTCCCACAACTAAAAATAATTTAGAACCTGCATGTTAAACACACAATGTTAAATAGGTCATCACTCATTGAGTAGTCTGACTTAGTTCTACGATCTTTCTTTAAAAATTATCTCCATTTCATGTCACCCTACATTTGTATGAATATAACAGAAGTTAAGAGGTGGGGTTTTTTAGGTCAGGCTCCCAAGTTTCCTGAAACTCTGCTGAATCTCATTTACAGCAATCCTTTTTATTCCAACGTGAGCTTATGGAAATTCACTTTTTATTTGATTTACTCTAACAGGTCCTGCTTGTATCAATTGCACTGTCACCAAAGGAAACTGCTCTGCACATCAACAGGCAATAGAACATTGCTGGTAAGGTAGCTCAGATCTGTTTCCTGACAAGTATACGGTGGCAAACATAATTATGGCATTGAAACCTGATCCCTTTTTACATTTTTCCCCTTCCACGCCAGATCTGAATACCAAACATATTGAGGGTTTGTTTGTTTTTTGTTTGGTTTTTTTAAAGAGTTGGTTGATCTTGGGAAACATAGCTGGGAAAACAGAAATAGTTTTCTCAGTTCTTCCAGTGAAAAAAACAAATAAGCCAAGGGCCAGACTCCACCTCCTGAGGAGCAACATGTGTATATGCACATGGAGAAAGAGGGCCTCCTTTTTTCTCCACTTCAGGGCTAAGTAGAATCCCAGTGCACTGAGCTCTAGTAACAGCTCCTTCCCTGCTCCAAAAAGGGGCAGGCCAAAAAGGGAGGCAATGGCTCCATCCCACAGGCCCCACCCAGATGGCACGGGGGTGTGTGTGTAAACTGATCCATATAGGAATTGTAAGTTGCCAGCATGCAAAACTCTGCTTCCCAAAACTCCTTGTGTGGTTGGGCACCATCCCCAGTGGAGGGTGCCAATAAAGTCTCAAGACCAATCTACCTGTAGGCCCTTCTATCCTGACAGTGTGCTCCACACTGCACAATGGTTGGAGTTGGTCCTGCCTTGGGCAGGGTTGCTGGACTTGATGACCTCATGAGGTCTCTTCTAGCTCTATGATTCTATGATAGCATATAACAGATTATAATCAATTCAGTAGGGCAAATTTAATTCTACCCAAAGGTGGGAAAACCCAGATTTAATAGCTGGCTTTGGGCTCACTTACTGTACTTCAGGTACTTTGGGTTCCCTACTGAAACGTTCAGTACTTGAGGATGGTGGGCAACTGGTTCAATATTTGGGGGCTCGGTCTCCACTGTTTCTCTCTTCCCTACTTCATTCCGTTTCACACACAAAAAATTCATTCAAATGCTTCCTTTTTCGCTCCTTCTCAGTCACGCTTGCCAAGGCTTGTGGGAAAAGGACTCAGCTGCTGCTTTTCATGTGCTGCTTCTCTTTCCACCCTTTCAGGTTCCCAAACAAGGAGGGGTGAACTTTGGGTCTCTTCACGCTTTCCCTCCCCCTAAAACGAGTGCAAATCCAAATGCAATGACATTCTCATGATTTCATTCCAGCAGCTCTGTTGACATCTGCACTTTGCACAGGTGCAGTTTCCAACTAGCTGGTTGGGCATCACCTTTTTTGCTGGCGGTGTTTAAGTCTGAGGTGACTGTCTCTGATAACATTAAGGCCTATGACAAGGAGCCAGGCTGCTATAGTAAAGGACAGTAAGATCATAAGCTTGAAGGAGCTTGTTCACCTGAATTTGCAGCTCTGTTGAGCTGTTTTCAGGGAGTCTAGTTATTGCTCTTCTCTGGATGTCAAACCAGGGTTTTTTATGCTAATTTGTTGGCACTGGAAATTCCCAATGTAGGTCACAGATTCCATGACATTATTCAGTTACAAATAACACAAACTACATTTATATTTAAGTGGCATATTGGTTACCTTTGGTGGCTTGCAATAGTTTCCTTTTACTCAGCTTCTATCATTGATAAAAGGTTATGTTACAAAGGCACCCCAGAGTTTCTTCCATTGAAATCCAGCCCATAATCTCTCTTTTTTCACGAGCCAAGTTTTCAAGCACTGAGTTTCATGGATTTGTTCTGCTTTAACACGTCTCCTCATTGCAAACACTCTGCAACCACCGTCAGCAGACAGACATTTTCAGAGGGCGTGCACATTTTGGCATACTGTTTTCAGATTAGTTGCACTACTCAGTGATGCTAACAGGAATTTTTCTGTTCCTTATGAAACCTTTAATGTGATCTGTGCACAGAATAGAAAACAAATACAGGTCTGTGACAAGGCACTATCTGTAGTATCCTGGCTGCTAAAGTGGCTGCAACATCGAGAACAAGCTTGAATGAAGTTAACTAACCATTTGCTGTAGGGGAATTATTAACACATGGGTGGTAATTGCTGGGCTAATTAGACAAGTGGCTCAGTGACTGGGAGGATACATCAACTGGGGAAGATGGACAGGAAGAAAAGAGTGAGCTGGCTGGAAGAATGAAGCTGTATGAAAAACTTCTTCTGCCGTATACCTGTATTATGTTCTGTCCAGAAACGGAGGATTAAGGGTAGATGTGGCAGCAAAGAAATAGACTGCATAGCTGAAGAGGCCCTAGTGACAAGGTCCAATGTGGCAAACCATTACTCATGCATTGACTTCAGTGGGGCTAGCTGTGTGAGTAAAGGCCATTACTTAAGGGTTTGTAGGATGGAGGCCAAGATTCTGATCTTTAGAATGAAAGAGATTCAGAATCCTGCAACTAAGCAACCTGCAGCTAGATTGCCCTCTTAGTGTCCATAGGAAGGGGGAAATTAGACCAAAAAAATCGAACTGTACCAAAGTGCCTATATCATCCTTCGAAGATTGCCAAACCCAGTTTTCACACATTCAGGTTTAAAAGTTCAGCACCTCACACTGCAAAACATATGATGTAACCCCAGGAAACTTCCATCCTGGGAACAATCCAAAAAGCATCCCAGCTAACCTTGACTGCCATGTTGGAGTATACAGTAAGACATTCTCTAAGGGTATGTCTACACTTGCCCCCTAGTTCGAACTAGGGAGGCAAATGAAGCATACCGAAGTTGCAAATCAAGCGTGGGATTTAAATATCCTGCACTTGATTAGCATATTCGCGGCCGGTCACCATTTTAAAATGCCGGTCGCCCGATTTAACTTGTCGCGTGTAGACGCGGTAGTCCGAGTTAAAACCCTTCCCTCGAATTAACTTTGAGGAGTAACTTATTTTTTGAGGAGTAACATTAGTTCGAACCAAGGTGCTTGATTTGAACTAATGTGTCCTGGAGCACACTTCCTGGTTCGAATCAGCTGGAGAGCGGAATAGCGCGCGGGCGAGATTATGCTAATGAAGCATGGGATATTTAAATCCCCACTTCATTAGCAGTTTTGGTTGGCTACATTTGCATCCCTAGTTCGAACTAGGGAGCAAGTGTAGACGTACCCTTAGTGGGTTAAGAAAAAAAATGTATCTCAGTTCTTTTGTTGGTCAGAAATTGAGGAAGCTGGGCTTGATGGATAAACATCCAGCATCATCAGCGTATTTAATTGCTCTGCAACCCTGAACATCTCACTTTTAACTGAAATGACGAGACAGAATTCTGCAAAACCCCATATGTAAAAAGCTTTGGCGCATGGGATAAGCAATTGTTAGCATTAGCCTCCTGAAAGCCTGCTCCACCTGCCTCTGCACCATCCCACATAGACAAATCAACAATACCCTGTGATCAGTAATGTATCATTCCAATCTACAAAAGCGATGAGGAGTCCTGTGGTACCTTATAGACTAACAGATATATTGGAGCATAAGATTTCGTGGGCAAAGACCCACTTTGTCAGATGCATGTAGTGGAAATTCCAGAGGCAGATATAAATATACAGGCATAAGAAAAGAGTACCAATCATGAGTAAGGCTAGAGATAAGGAGGTCAATTCAGTCAGGGAGGGTGAGGCCCACTTCTAGCAGCTGATGTGGAGGTGTGAACACCAAGAGAGGAGAAACTGCTTTTGTAGTTGGCTAGCCATTCACAGTTTTTCTTTAATCCTAAAATGATGGTGTCAAATTTGCAAATGAACTGTAGCTCAGCAGTGTCTCTTTGAAGTCTGTTCTTGAAGTTTTTTTGTTGCAGGATGGCTACCTTTAAATCTGCTACTGTGTGTCCAGGGGATTGAAGTGTTCTCTTACAGGTTTTTGTATATTACCATTCCTGATATCTGATCTGTGTCCATTTATTCTTTAACGTAGGGACTGTCCAGTTTGGCAGATGTATATAGCAGAGGTGCATTGCTGGCACATGATGATGTATATTACATTGGTAGATGTGCAGGTGAATGAACCTGTGATGGTGTGGCTGATCTGGTTAAGTCCTGTGATGGTGTCACTGGTATAGATATGTGGGCAGAGTTGGCACCGAGGTTGTTGCAGGGATTGGTTCCTGAGTTAGAGTTACTGTGGTGCGGTGTATAGTTGCTGGTGAGAATTTGCTTCAGGTTGGTGGGTTGTCTGTGGGCAATGACTGGCCTGCCTCCCAAGGCCAATCTAGTCTCTTACAAACCAAAGATCTCATAAAGTTAGTGCAGGAGCATTAAGCTTATCCATTGCTAGAAGGAATTAAATCAGTGGGTAATATAGCCTTTGTTTCATACGCTGAAAACAAATATACAGCAATCTAAGAAATGTATTGCTCCAGTATCACCTTCCCTAAGAAAAGGAGTCTTGAAAATGGTAAAAAATGGACAAACTGCAGATGCCACAAGCAAATGTCTGATCACAGCTCACTTACGTTTGCTTGGCATTTTGCCTACCACACTGGGATGAGTTACATTGAACTGGATAGAACAAATAAATAAAAAAAGATTCAAACTGGAGGGCGTTTAGCCTAGAAACAAGGCATCCAGTAGTCTATTACAAATATTTTGTTATCTCTGAAATTCTTTTGGGACCTCATTGTACATTGACAATATCCTACAATGTGATATCATAACTATAATGTGTCCTATAAGTGTAGTCAAATAGATGCTATCATAGGATTTGTGGCATCACAAAGTGATGCATTCTGGGACATACTGAGTGGAAGGGACCTCATTAAAGGTAAACTAGAAAGCTGATTTTGGATTGAAGGTCTCTACAGTCTAGTGAGCAGGGGCATCCTGCACACATTTCCTTGACACTACACTCCTAGTGTGTATTTGTCTCTAGATATCAGTGAGAAAATGCTTTTTTAATATCAACTCCTATCATAAGTTCTGAATGGGCATAATTATTTGAGAAACCTCTTAAGACTTGCCATAACCTCATGACATTAAGGTTCTGGGTAAGATCGAAGATGCTGAATCTGGGGGAAGATACCTTTCCTCTGACATATTGTATGGCAAGATCTTCAGTTTCCAATAGTCTGGTTTAGGGACTTAATAGTGAAGTCAATTAACTGATTAACCGATAAGCAAAAGCTTATAGGCAGGGGCCGGAGGTATTCTGGCGCCCCGGGCGCACGGCGTATGCGTGGGCCCGCCCATGGGGAGCGGGCCTGCCCCCCTAGGGTGCACAGGCCCGCCCTGGGGCGCACGGCGCATGCGCGGCCCAGCTACAGCCGCTGGCGTGCAGCCCAGAGCCTGCCCCCAGGGCGCATGGCACATGCGCGGCCCAGTCTGGCCCGGCTGTCACTGCTGGCGCATGCACCGGGCCGTGTAGGGCCCTGCAGCTGTGGGGGGAAGGGTGTTGCTGGCTGGCACTGCGGGGATGCGGGCGGGCGCTGCGGGAGTCGGGCATATGGCGCCGGATGGCAGCTGTAAGGGACGCCGTGTGCCCTTTACAGCTGCCCTTAGGCGCCCCCCCCATCAGTTGGTGCCCTGGGCAGCTGCCCGGCTCGCCCATGCCTCCGTCCGGCCCTGCTTATAGGTTAATGCTATAGACTACACGCATTACTCCCCGCCCCCCCCAGTAAATTTTTTAGCAGGCTGGCCAGCAGCCTGGCTCAGTCCTGGCTCACACTGGGTCCAGGACCTACCCCCGCTGTGGCTCTGCATTTAAAGTGTATTAGGAGCCAGGTGGGCAGGCAGCCCAGTTCAGTTCCAGCTCGCACTGGGTCCGGGAGCTCAGCCCCGCCAAGACAGGGGTTGCTGCCACCCCACTCTAATGCCTCTTTATCAGAGGCAGCAGCATGGGGAGACAGACAGATGGTCCATGAGGGGAGCTGGGTTATAAACTGGCTCCCCTTGCAAACCAGCTCCTGCCTGGCACCATGCGCTGCTGCGTCTGATACAGAGGCAGCAGTGTGGAGCGGTAGGGGGCTCGTTGGGAGTCAGACCAGAGCACACTGGCTGCTGGCCCCACCCCCAGAAACTATAGAATAGTCGACTAACCAATAAGAATTCATGAGGTTACTCGACTATTCAATTAACCGATATTTAACATCCGTAGACTGGTTCACATCCAGCTATGCACCAATAAAGTTAGAATCACCAGACTGGCATGTTAGCTCTCTGATGTGTACTTACAAATGGAGAGTGAAAGAGAGCAGTCAAATCCCAGAAATAGAAGCTGGTGAGTCAAACAGTATAATGTGTCCATTTTGTAGAGTTTAGTTTACATACTACTCTTGGCCGACTGCATACAAAAGGCATTAAATTCAGTATACATCTTTTTGAACAAGATAATTCTATAAGTAGATACTATTAAATACAACAGAACACTAGATGATTGTTGCAAACTCCATTTTAACACAAAAGCCAAATGCAACTCATTTGTTGCAACCCGGCATGTTGCTGCATTTTTTCTTAAACGGACATATTCAAAAAACCCTGTCGAAAAAATATTCCATATAGTCTTTCCCTACATGGGGCTTCATTCTACTTTCACTGACGTTAATGGCCAATAGTTACTCATATAAGTTCTATTCACTACACATCTCTATGAAGTCAATGAAGCACCGAGTAGGTGTGACAGTTCATGTTTTAGGACTGAGACCTTGAATTTTAATCTTAGTATAGAGCCCAGCACGATACAGCTCCCATCCTCATGGATTCTGTAAAATAAAAGTTTGACAACTCAAGAACACCTGAAAGGGCAAATAGATAAAATGCACCAACTTAGGACATTTTCAAACCAAAAGGCAAATCCACCAAAATATTAGGAGTATATTACAATAGAGTTATAATGGTAACTCTTTTGCAAGTTTTACAACAGCACGTGACAACTGTCTATGTGTTATTCACTAGAAATAGTCTTTCTCCTTCAAGAATTCTTCTCTATAAGAAAAAATAATTTGGAAATGTGAAAGATCTGATGAGTTCTGGGCTAGATGACTATGCACACACTAAATAAACTGGTCTGAAATAAGAGTAGCAGGGTTAAAGAGACTGATAATCACCAAAACCTCAAGATCACGCCTTAAAAGATTTAATTACTAAAACATGAAAAAGGCATTATTGTCCTCTTCTGCTGGAAGAGAGAAGCACTACAGATTGATTCATACATACCAACCGCATGGGTGCTGATGGTGATCAGTGTGAAGAGCTACAAATTTACCAAGAAAATAGAACTGAGGTCAATTTTGGAAAGGTTGTTTTTTAAAGTAATGGTTGTGAACGTTAAATGCCTTCAGAGGTGATTTGAGCAGGAAAATAAATACATTGCAATTAAATGAGCTGTTCTTAACCTTTTGAGGCTGTGCCACTGCGTCCTTTCTAAGTGAAGGCATGAAGAGTACTTCATTCCCTGTTCAACTATTTTCGGAGATGAGTTGTGTACAGTTCCAACCTTTAAAAAGACTTCAAACCCTTTATGGTCCCCTTTCCCCATTATTTGAGAACAAATAAAAGCAGATGAATTACAAGACATGCCGGTGGTGCAAAACCATTAAAACATTGCTTTTTTTACTATTTACAATGAAGTGGAAATTTGCCCCAACTCTGTAAGGGGGCTGAAACATTTGCTGACATTTAAGGTGGATGACTGAAGCAACAAGTTATTTCCAAACAAAAAAATAATGCATTGAATAGAACATTCAACACAGAAACAGCAATTCCTGATTAGTGTGGTTAATTATTTGTTTTGTTTGTTTTTAGTATGCACCATAAGGTGCTTTTTCATTTGAGACACGTTTTGTATTTGAGACACATGTGCAGCATAGTCAGTACATTACAAACATCACAAATATCATAATTGAATCGTTTGGACCTCTTACTTCCCACCCATAATTTGAACGTGCATTGAAAAACCCATAATTACTCACATAAATAGCAAACATTTATCTGAGAGCTATATACAGAGTGGCCGTTGGGGGCAGCCACACCTGCAAGGGAGAGGCCAGCAGGGCTGGGGCTCTGCCATCTTGTCTGTCAGCATTAGGGATGTTAGTTATCATGTAACTGAATAGTCATGTAACCGCATGAAATCTTAGCAGTTACATGACTATTCAATAGTCCCTGGGGGCAGGGCCAGCAGCCAGTGCACTCCCGGGAAGCTGCCTGCTACCATGGTTGGTAGGCTGGAGCCAACCCATACAGAGGCAGGAAGGGGGCGGGAGTGCTTGTAGTTGTCAGGATTAACAGATAAGCCCAGGTTTATTGGTTAATTGTATAGTCAACAACACGTTTACATCCCTAGTCGGCTCACTGGTAAGTAGTCCCTCCACCCCAAACCCTTTCCTCCCCTCCTAGCCCTTGGGCGTAGCACTCCCCCCAACCCCGCATACTGGCTGCAGGACACAGGAGGCTGCTGGAGGCCTGGGTCAGCCTCCCTGAGTCTGACCTGTCTGTAGACAACATGAAGCCCATGGGGTAAGAGGGAGGCACTGCAGGCTAGGGACAGCCCCCAGAGTCTGCCCTCCTGCACAGAGAGTCTGCAGGCCATGTCAGGGGAAGGGCTTCTACCCTCACTCCCCCCAGCAGAGGATGCAGGAAATGAGGGGGCCACTGAAGGCTGGGGACAGCCCCTCCAGTCTCATCCCCGCCCCCAGGTAGGTGACAGGCCATAGGTTGGGAAGAAGGCTGCTGGAGGCTGGGAATGGCCTTGAGAACCTCGCCCCCACCCTGGACAAGCTGCAGGAAATGGGTGGAGGCGCTAAAAGCCTGTCCTCCCTTCCCCCTTCCGCGTGCAGAGATCCTGCAGGCTGTGGGGGGGAGGGGACACTGGAGGCTGGGGCTTTCCCTGAGTCTTGCCTACTCCCATCCCCAGTCAAGCTGCAGGCTGGGGCCAGCCCATCCAGCCCTGGCCTCTGGTGAGGAGCCACCAACCAGGGATTGCAGCCCCCGGCCCTGCAGGAGGAGCTGCTGCCCAGAGAGCACAGCCCCCTGGGATGAGCTGCCGCCACACTGTTGCCACTCTTGCCGCCCCAGGCAGCCCTGATAAATTCCTCCTAACCCCCGCTGCCCCGGGGGCCCCTGCGCTGAGTCTTGCACCCTCACCCAGTGCCTGAGCCCCTTCCCCCACACCCAACCCCCTATTCTGAGACACCCCCCCCATCGCCCTGTCAGAGACAATCATGAAAACAAAGCACGTACATTATCCTTTTAATTTACAAACACAAACCCCAAACATTAATACAGCAACATCTGCTAGTCTACCAGGTATTTGAGAGAGTTTGTGCTTCTGTCTGTCTGTGCATTGTCCAGCTATCAGTCCGTTTGTTCAAGAACTCCTCCTAAATGGTAAGAGCCAGGACCACCACATTTGGTCTGCAGCTTCCTCTTCTCATAACTTAAAGCAAGGTCAGGTTTTGGTTGTGTGAGGGCAATGGGATATGCCTGGAATGTGACTGTTTCTCATAAAATGAAAAAGGAGGGCTCTGATAGCTGGGGCAGTTATATTCCTGAATGCCCATGGGGAGGGGTGGCAGCAAGCATGAGAGATAGTTATACCTCAGAATGACCACAAGCCCCCTGTTATCCTGTTGGCCCCCTGCTATCCTGGGCCATCCCTGGAGAGCATCTGGTGGCTGCTCCCATCCCCGAGGTCTCCATCCCCTGAGCCCTCCACACCTCCTAAACCGCTGCCTTGACTTCTACACCCCCACCCCCAGCCCTGACTCCTCCTCACCCCAACCCTGACTCCCAGCCTTCTGTTCTGAGCCCCGCACAGCCTCAAGCCCTTGCCCTGACTCCTGCACATCTGCAATTCTGGATACAATAGTCTACATCAGTTAAAACTGCTGTCGAAAAAGAGCCAGAAGAGACCAAATGTCTTTGATAGAAAGAAGGAAACATTACATTCAAATCTGTCCTCGAAAATGAAGAGAAATAAAAACTAAACTAAACTAATCTAAGAAGTGGCAGTTATATAACCCGTCCCCACCGACCAATACTGAAGAGCAATGAGGTGGTATGCAACTAGTCCATCCTCCTTTGACTATTTTATATAATAGCTAAAATGGCTAGGTAGGCTACAGAATCTAAAGTAGGGTCCTGACTCATGACTGATTTAGTAATGAGATATCCTAAACTCACATGGATAAAACCTTTGTAATCACATGATCATGTAGTCCACATATGTGTATATGGCCAACAGCACACTTAAAGAGTCTTTTTTTTCTATATTGCAAAATGCTATTAGTTTGAAGAAGATGAACTTCTAAGGTCTGATTTATGCTAAAAAGTTCGGTTGATCCAGAAACGTAACATAGAGGTGTGAAAAATCCACACCCCCGAGCAATGTCGTTAAGCTGAGCTAACCCTCAAAGTAGACAGTCCTAGGTCTAGTAAGAGATTTGTTCCACATCTGCTTCAGTTATTTAGTTAACAGATCTTTTTAAGGTGATACCCACAGATTTAATGACATGTTTATGATTTTTAGGTGTATGACTTATTAAGCTGCATCCCCAGGGGATTGATTTTTGGGTTCTGAGAGAAGGCTGTTGAAAGTATTTCCAATTGCCTGACATACAGCTTGTGAAAGTTTGCTAGTCACACCCACACAGAATGAAAAAAGAATGGAGCCTGGTAACCACTGTTTGCACATAATTTTAGTGTTCTGTGCTTTCTAAAACATGGTCCACAATGATGCTAGTTTTCATTACAACCTAGATAATCATTCTTATATATTTTTTAAGTAAATAAGTCCTGCAAATTTGCTGTGTCAGAATAAATCATGGGTATTACATTTGGATGAGCAAAGCAGTAAAATATAATAAGACATGGCCTAAAAATGAGATTAAAATTTGAACATTATTAATTTTCCCTTCAAATCCCTCAAGGGTTGGGGATGACATGCTCCCATAACATGGGAAATATTCTTTGTGGCCTAGCTGTTGAATTTGTTGGACCCAATGATTCTGACAGGGGATAGGTACTAGAAGCACCAGTAATCCTTCCAATGGGACAGCTAAAGTGTCTTAAAACTTTTCATCCCTGTGGGGCTTTCCAACCCTTCCCTTCTCTCCCCTCCTTATGCACCTGCCAGCGAAGAGTAAATCTTTCTGCCTCTACATTCTTGGGAGTTCCACTGCATCTGGAACTGCTGCCACCAAACTGGCCCTTATTTTGTTTGAGTTTTGAGGCAAAGGGCCAGCTCCTTGAGTTGCCTTTAAGATTTCTAGGTCAGATAGTACCCTGGACATGAGCGGTCCCAGACCAGGTAATTTGCCATACCAGGGGAGGTGAATGCTGGCCCCTCTGCTGCCACTGCTTGCTGGGCTCCACTTTGGCAGCAGTAGAGGGGCTGGCAAGGACTGGGAGGGGCACTTGGGGGAAGAGGCAGAGTGTCTTCCGAGCCCCACAGCTGGTTGCTAGGAGCGCAGCCCTGCAGGAGTGCACCGAGTCCCATAGCAGCTGGGCTGCACTCTTGGCCCCTGGGTGCAGAGTTCCACCACCACCCTGCCTCTTTCCCTGAGTGGCCTCCCATCCCTGCTTCTTCCCCTCCCCCCCGAGCTTGTGGCACACCAGAAGCTCTGAGAGGCAATAAAGCAGACTAAAGCAATATCTTCCCAAATGCAAATAGTTATTTCCTCCACTGGATTCTTACACTCTAATAGTCATTCTTCAAGAGTAAAAAGGTTAGCTATGGTACAGCTTAGTATGGGGCAAGACATGCCTTTTATGCCTCTCTTCTCTGGGTTAGGATATCTAGATATTCCACGTGTAGATTGAGCTGTTCAACCCTTAACACACATACACACACATGTAACTAACCTCCGACCAACATGGATTTGAATCCCAGACCAGCGTTCGTAGCTACAGAACTCAGTCAAACGGCGCCGTGCTACATTTGCACTGTGTGCGCTGTTACAACGAATTAAAAACATATGAAATAGAATGCAGGAAAAACCAGACTCCAAAAAGAAAGTTCAAGGCATATATTTCAAAGGGAGCGAGTAGTCCTGAGGCACTTTAGAGACTAACAAAAATATATATGGTATCATGAGTTTTCATGGGGAAAACCCACTTCTTCAGATGAGCTTGAGTCAAGAAAAAAGGGGCACTCTCAGAATTTAGAACAGAAAAAGAAGGAGTGGGGGAAGTGCCTGTCAATTGTAGTGCCGGTGCTAATGAGGCTAACTGAGTGGGCTGGAAGTGTCCCATAATTAGCTTTCGATGGCAATGAGGTATTGAATGTAAGGATAGCTGGTTTTATAATGGGCCACCCCATTAATGTCTTTGTTCAGGTCAAGGGAAACAGTGTCAAATTTGCATATGAAGGTCAATTTTGCATTTTCTCTCTCTCTGTAGTTGGCTTGTAAAATTCCTTTGTAGAAGAATGGCTACTTTTAAAAAGAGGATTGAGTGCTGAGGCAGGTTACAATGCTCCTCTACAGGTGTTAACATTTCTGATATTTGATTTGTGTTTATTTATCCTTTGTCATAGAGGGCAGTTGCACTTTGAGCATGCTCTTATCCAAAATGTGTTATGCGATCAATAGAATACCTTCATCTAGCTATGAGTTGAAACATGTGAGGGGTTGATAATTATATGATTTAAAGCACACCGGCTCTTTCTTTAAGCTATATAGCAGAGCAAATGGGATTTGCCAAAAGGGCGTTATAGTTCTGAATTGAAAAAAAAAAACATTTCTAGCAAGTAAAGGTGAAGAACTGTACATCCATGCAGGAAGGAGTAGAAATGATAACATGTACACCACAGTCATGATCAGCTGACTCTTATGAGCTTGCTTATTCTGTCAAATCTCGAAATAGACTATCTCAAAATTAGCTCGAAATAAGCTATGGAATTTGCGTAGCTCAAATTTGCGTAGCTTATTTCGAGCTAGCGCGGCTGTGTAGATGCACCGTAGGAGATGTATATATTCATCTTGTCCTCTTTACTAAATTCCTTAAATAGTTCCTGATTTCCTGTTGTATATTCTGAGGGAAAAGTCAAAATCATTTATTTTTATGTTAATTACTTATTTCTTCCATTTCTTTAAGATAGTTGCCCTTAATAGTTGCTTGCTACTTCCTGTTTAATCACCACCTCAAAAATATTACAAAAGCAATTATTCTATCTCCACTGGCTAAGACGACCTATATTAAACTACTTTCTGTTTCAAGTGAAGAACCATCTACAATAATCTGGAACAAACTCATCTTTTGGATTCTATAAGGAAAAATCCCAGCTATTTAGTTTATACACATGGGTAGTTTTTGTTAATCTTCCTGGCATTAAGATGTAGTCATTTTATAATCTCACATGTCAAAGATGAGCAGTTTCCTTTTCCCCTTAATTTTAAGATCTGCAAACTATTACTGTAATTTTGCTTTAAGGAATTTCATTTTTCATTTTCATTCCAGCTACATTTGTGCTTGTCAGCATGTGTGATTTTTTATTCACATTTGAAAAAAATGAGAATGACAACAATCTTCCCTTTTTATACCTCACACATATAAAGGATTTACAAGAGCTTCTACTACAACCACCGGGAAAGAGGCTGAAATGATGAGTTGTTCACTGCACATAGAAGCAATAGCAGAAGGGTAAGGAAGGGCTTGTGTCTAAACCACAGAATCAGGAGTCAGCTGATCCAAGTTCAGTTCCACTCCTTTATGCAGATCCCTTATAACCTTAGGTTCATCACATATGTCAAAGTTTTCATTATTTTCATTCTGGGCCTCAATTTTTTGATACCGCATTTACAAATCAGTCCATAGAGGATGTCTTCGCAATGCTAACCAGCAGTGATATTAAATGGTCTCATAACCCCCAGTGTTAGAAATCTGTTACGGTCCTGCATTCATAAACACTGGTATTAAAAATGCTAATAACTAAGGTATTTGTTAAATTTTTGAGAACAATGAAAGAGCCTAATTCTCACTGAGGACTAGCCACTTTGAACATTTAATGTGGTTTTAAGTTGTATCTGAGCTTGAAAGCATCTTAAAATGTACTTAAAATGGAGAAAAAAAGAGGCTCCCCTCAGCTTCCAGTAACTCAGAAATGGATGAATGGATTTAGCACAGACTTTGAAAATAGGAAGAGGGGAGAGGGACTGGCAAAAAGACTTGGCTCCCACCATTTCTCAAGACTGCATAATGAATGAAAGATTTGACAGAGGAGAGAACATAGGGCTTGCAACATGTATTAGTTAAAGGGATTTTTAAGCCATCTGTCCACCAGCTTTAGCTAGTAGCTGAATGAAAATTCTTTTTGAAATCCAAAAAGACAGACATTCTAATCTTCTAGCTCGTCATCCTCCACTGCAGACAAACAAATCACTGTGGTCCCCACGAACAGAGACTATAAACTTTATCTGAAGGAAAACGTTTTGCAAGTGATTTAAGGTGTGCTTTGACAATGAGTATGTCACCCTTTTGACACCTTGCATATCTAGTGCCTCTGAGAGAACTGCGTAAAAACTTGATTAAAAAATAATTAACCTTCAAGAGGTAGTTGTTATAAATATTTTACAGACACAAAAACTGAGCACAGAGCGGTTGAGTATCTTGCCCAAGATCAGGCCACTTTCTAATGGTAGAATCAGGAATAGAAATTAGGAGTCCCAAATCTTGCTTCTCTGCTCTAACCACACAGATGATCTAGCTGATTCTGTTCACAGTGAAATGAAAGTAAATTATTTTACTGATTTCCCCCCCACACTTTTATATCATCAAAGCTGAAAAAATAATTTATGGTAATTACACATTGAAGAACTCTGGTCAAAATACATCAGCTGAGCAGGGCAAAACTTCAAGCTGTGGGAATGTAGTAAATAGGAATGTAAGCACTTGACCAGTCTGTACTTTACTGTTGTGTTTATGAGGCAACAAAAAATATTCTTTTGGCACAATGCTTGTGGAAGCCTGGATATTCATTGATAAATTTCATCACAATTTAAGCTCCTTTGCTCTCTCGAAGTTGAGCACTGCTGAATCAACACAAATGTTTAAGAAAATTAAAAAAAGTTTAACCACTAACCACTGATTGCCAGGCGTGGGAAGATGACGTGTTAATTTATGCAACAGGATTTGAAGAGCAAAGTCAAGAGAAAGAAAAGCATCCAGACAAATGTCTTGGGTGCATCCTGGCCTAGTGGTTCTTTGCACCTGGCAAATCAGCAAACTAAAGCAAACAAATGAGAGAAATAAGTTCATATTTCCGAAGAAAAGAAAATAAGGTAATTTCCCTCATTCCCATTCAAAGTTCACATTATTATACTTTCCCAGGGCTATTCCATGTAAGCTGTTACCATCCTTCACAGCCATTGTTTAGACAGCTTGAGCAGTGGCAATGGAACTAAAGAAGATATTTATATAGTCAGGACTGCAGCATAGAAGTGCATCCTTGGTCCCAATTTTTACAGCAAGAAGCTGTTTCTATACAATATTGCATTATGAAGTGAGTTTAATTTCCTAAAAGTAATATCCAGTTTTAAGGAGCTTCAGGGGGTAGCTGAGTTAGTCTGTTACAGAAAAAAACAACAAATGGTCTGGTAGCACTTTATAGACTAATGAAACATGTAGATGGTATCATGAACTTTCGTGGGCACAGCCCACTTCTTCAGATGACCGGAGTTATGATTTGGGGATATGAAAACTCGAAATAAATAGGAGAGGGGAAGGGGAAAAACAGATACTTTAGCCATATACTACTGTGCTGTTATGGTTCAGAGGCTTAGCTTGTCACAGTGAGTTCCAGCAGCAATACACAGTGCATAACTGAAGTGTAACCAATGGATAATGTGCTCAAGCCCCACAAACAGACTTGTTTGATATACACCTAATTCATGGTTCAATTCTCAATTAGAATGCAAAGAAGGGGCTTTTCAGGATTCAAAAAAATGTTTGTGGTGCTCTGCTGGTGATGCGATGCCCTACCAGGCAAGAGTGTGGGATCTAGACCATTACTCTTGGGGGACAGGGGTTTGACAGATGTCAGCTTAGTTCTTGAGGGGAAACTGCTGGAGCCTGTCTCAACTGTCATGGAAGCAAATGGCAAAACGGTCTTGGATTTCCGTGGGAGCCAGATTTGGGCCCAGCATGTATCTCCCTATCATCCCTTCCAGCCACTTCAAGAGCTGTATTGAAGGGCTTTGGAAGAAGCTACATCTGGCTAAGCTGAAATAGGATCTATGATGGGGGAGGGTGACAGCAAGAACTGGAAGGGCATCAATCCATCTCTAGGGTTCCTGGAGGAGAGAGAAGACAGGGAGGAAGAATGAAATTTCATGCAAATGTTTCTGGGAAAAACTCTCATAATTCGTTCAAGAGCAACAAATTATTGTTTAGTTTTAACCCTGTTATATTCAGAAGAAGTGCCTCATCTAGATGTGCTTTATGGTAACACATAGCTGCAGTGCCAGTCATTGCATCAAAGGAACAAACACTGGTCAAATTCTGGCTCATGTGCTCTCATCCCACACGTGGAAGGGAACAAATTAACTCCAATACTGAGCCACAATATCCTGTTCTCCAGGCAGGAAGGTGCAGTGGGTAGGCAGCAGAGGCTGAGATCTGGGGCCCCCTCAGCATAGATGCAGCTTAGCGGCATGGAGGAGCTCGTTCCAGTTTTTCATGCATGTGTCCTCAAAGGAACCATTCAGCCCCTACTTGTTCTTTTGTGGGCAGGCTGTCTTGCAGTACTGGCAGTGAGACAGAGAACCCATAATCCTTGTGTACACCAGGCTCCCCATCCCCATATAAAATAGCCATCATGATTAGCCTTGCTCTGAGCCGACCTAGATGACACAGTGGTAAAAAAAAATGATGGCTGGATGCTAGTGCTCCCACCATACTACACTGATGAGAGCTTCCAGGGTGAAGCTACAGCAGGAAGTGTTATGAAGAAAGTCTAATGCAGGTACAGCCTATTCGTCCAATTAAATGCTCTCAAGGATCATTGGACGTGACAAGTCTTTAGAAGGGTGCCAATAGATGTATATATACAAACCCACACAAGTACAAACAGAAGGGTTGTCCTGAGAGACTGAGCACCTGCAACTGGCCTACTGATGCCAAGGGGAGTTGTGGGCACATATCAAGAGGCCCCAGAAATGGTAATCAGCCTTCACACAACTCAGACTATTAACTTAGTTTAGAAATAGTCTCTTTACTTGTTTCTCAGGGACTTCTGGGGGAGAAAAAATTCCCAGGATGATTCTGAGCCATAATACTGGAACATGTGCTGAGCACTGTTACTGATTTCCTGGAACTGCTTATCAAAAAAAGAGAAGACTTGGACTGGTAACTAAATTGCCACTGTCTTCAGCTGGGACTTTTGCCCAAGAAAAGGACTAGTTTTGGTCCCAAAGTAAGTATCTTCAAGAAAGAATATTTCAGTCAAATACTGCAGTACTAATGGGACTTAAAATTGCATAGTTAGCCAGGAGATGAGGATTCCCTTAATGTATAGAGCTAGAATATCCTATTCCTGCGGTTTGGTCTCCACAGCACAGGGAGAATTGCAAGGTGGCATCAGAAGGTATCAGGAGCAGGCAGGGTGATGTGTAATGAGCTATCAGTAAAACAGTCCGTCAAGGGCCATTCCCTCTCTGTACTTATAGATAGCTGGAAACAGCAGGCATTGGCGTCAGTGAAAAGGGAATAAGAAAAATCCAAGATATTATAGACAAGTCATCTCAACTTCAGTACCCAGAAATATAATGGAGCAAATAGATAACACTGGTCTACAATTTTTTAGAAGTCGTCTGCTTCAGAGATAAAATGTGCTATTTATTATGTATTTTGATGTGCTGAATTCAAATATGACAATTAAAACAACTGATTGGCTACTGTTTCCAAGATATTTAAGTTTTTACATTTTACGTCTATGTATATTGTGTAGATAGTAGAGTTTTAATCATAAATTGTAAACCTAGGTCTTTTCATGTGTTTATGGTTGCTTTACATGATAATATTTCACCTGTCCTGTTTATGTAACACTTTAAAAATCAGCAAAGGGTTATATAAATAAAATTTATTATGAAACAAAGGCAAAAAACTATTATGTACATAGTTTAGTCCTATTCAGTGTCTACTCGCTTCTTGGCTTGTCTCTTGTATTCATTAAATGGAGCATCTCTTGTCACTGTCCAGCAATACTCTGCAAGCATTGATGGGCTCCATTTGCCCTGATAGCGTTTCTCCATTGTTGCAATGTCCTGGTGAAATCGCTCGCCGTGCTCGTTGCTCACTGCTCCGCAGTTTGGTGGAAAAAAATCTAGATGAGAGTGCAAAAAATGTATCTTTAGTGACATGTTGCAACCAAGGCTTTTGTATGCCTTGAGGAGGTTTTCCACCAACAACCTGTAGTTGTCTGCCTTGTTGTTTCCGAGAAAATTTATTGCCACTAACTGGAAGGCTTTCCATGCCAACTTTTCCTTGCCATGAAGTGCATGGTCAAATGCATCATCTTGAAGAAGTTCACGAATCTGAGGACCAACAAAGACACCTTCCTTTATCTTAGCTTCACTTAACCTTGGAAATTTTCCACGGAGGTACTTGAAAGCTGCTTGTGTTTTGTCCATGGCCTTGACAAAGTTCTTCATCAGACCCAGCTTGATGTGTAAGGGTGGTAACAAAATCTTCCTTGATTCAACAAGTGGTGGATGCTGAACACTTTTCCTCCCAGGCTCCAATGACTGTCGGAGTGGCCAATCTATCTTGATGTAGTGGGAATCTCTTGCACGACTATCCCATTCGCAGAGAAAACAGCAGTACTTTGTGTATCCAGTCTGCAGACCAAGCAAGAGAGCAACAACCTTCAAATCGCCACAAAGCTGCCACTGATGTTGGTCATAGTTTATGCACCTCAAAAGTTGTTTCATGTTGTCATAGGTTTCCTTCATATGGACTGCATGACCAACTGGAATTGATGGCAAAACATTGCCATTATGCAGCAAAACAGCTTTAAGACTCGTCTTCGATGAATCAATGAACAGTCTCCACTCATCTGGATCGTGAGCGATGTTGAGGGCTGCCATCACACCATCGATGTTGTTGCAGGCTACAAGATCACCTTCCATGAAGAAGAATGGGACAAGATCCTTTTGACGGTCACGGAACATGGAAACCCTAACATCACCTGCCAGGAGATTCCACTGCTGTAGTCTGGAGCCCAACAGCTCTGCCTTACTCTTGGGTAGTTCCAAATCCTGACAAGGTCATTCAGTTCACCTTGTGTTATGAGGTGTGGTTCAGAGGAGGAGGATGGGAGAAAATGTGGGTCCTGTGACATTGATGGTTCAGGACCAGAAGTTTCATCCTCTTCCTCTTCCTCGTCTGACTCAAGTGAGAATGATTCTGGTGCATCAGGAACCGGCAGTCCTTCTCCATGGGGTACTGGGCGTATAGCTGATGGAATGTTTGGATAATGCACAGTCCACTTTTCTTCTTTGACACACCTTTCCCAACTGGAGGCACCATGCAGAAGTAACAATTGCTGGTATGATCTGTTGGCTCTCTCCAAATCATTGGCACTGCAAAGGCATAGATTTCCTTTTCCTGTTCAACCACTGGCGAAGATTTGTTGCACAAGTGTTGCAGCATATGTGTGGGGCCCACCTCTTGTCCTGATCTCCAATTTTGCAGCCAAAATAAAGGTGATAGGCTTTCTTAACCATAGTGGTTATACTGCGCTTTTGTGATGCAAAAGTCACTTCACCACAAACATAGCAGAAGTTATCTGCACTGTTCACACAAGTACGAGGCATCTCTGCTCACTTTGGCTAAACAGAAATGTGTCCCTTTGCAAAATCAAACACTGACAAATAAGAGCGCACAACACTGTATGATTTCTAGAGCTGATATAGGGCAATTTGTTCAGCAGAGTGATGTAAGCTTCGTTATGATTGCATCATCCGTGACTTCTAGGAATAACATGATGCAATTCATATCATGTATGACGCAATACCAGCTTCAGATTGCGTCATTCATTGTTTTGCCTAAAAAGCAAGTACTGTCCAAACCCAGTCATAGATTTATTCATAGATCCAGTCAAAGATGTATTTTAGTCATTTCTAGTTTAAATTGAGATCCCTTCCCTTTATAACTCACTTATCCTCCGCCATTCCCAAGTCAAGGGTCGTATATACTGACCCAATAGCATATCTTGAAAACTAGAGCCAATCAACAATTTTAAGCATCATTTTCGTTCTCAGTGACCCAGAATTAGTAAAGTTTGACTACATTTATTTCAGAAGCATTTTGGCTGTAGAGCAGTGTAATCAGTTTGTAAACACCTAGATGATAACAAGGTGTTAAATAACAGTCAACATGTATTGGTCAAAACCAAATCACGCCAAACCAATATCTTTCTTTGACTGGGTAATAAGCATTGTGGTTGAGGGAAAGCAGTAGATGTGATATACTTCAGTTTTAATAAGGCTTTTGACATTGTGTGTCATGAAATTCTCATAAACAAATTAGGGAAATATAGCCTAGATGAACCTACTATAAGGTAGGTGCTCAGCTAGTCAGAGAAGCATACTCAGGATATGTCTGCACTTGTACCCTCTTTCGAGAGAGGGATGCAAATGAAGACATTCGAAATTGCAAATGAAGCCGGCATTTAAATATCCCATGCTTCATTTGCATATTCACATTATGGCGCTATTTCAAAATAGTGCTATTTTGAAATAACAGACGCTGTTAAGACGTCATACAATGAGGTTTACCAGTTATTTTGAGAGAAGGGTTTTCTCTTGAAATAACAGCATCTTAACAGCATCTGTTATTTCGAAATAGCGCTATTTCAAAATAGCGCCATAACGTGAATATGCAAATGAAGCACGGGATATTTAAATCCCAGCTTCATTTGCAATTTCAAATGTCTTCATTTGCATCCCTCTATTGAAAGTGGGTGCAAGTGCTGACATACCCTCAGAGAGTAGTTATCAATGGTTCACAGTTAAGCTGGAAAGGCACATTGAGTGGGGCTCTCTATTGAATCTGGTTCTAAAGTCTCAGAAGGGTAGCCATGTTATTCTGTAACTTAAAAAAAAAGAGAGAGGTCCTGTAGCACCTTAGAGACTAACATATATATATATACACACACACACAGAGAGAGAGAGAGAGAGAGAGAGAGAATCATGAACTTTCATGGGCAAAATCCACTTCCTCAGATGAGCAGAATGGAGAAAAAAAGGGGGAAACCTCACACTATATAGCAGAAAAAAAGGGGGATGAACAAAAAAACCCCGCTGTAAGTTGTAGTGCCAGTACTAGTGAAGGACTAACTGAGTAAGCTGGAAGTGTCCCATACTTAGCTTTTAATGTCATTTGGGTGTTGAATATAACAGCCCATCCACTTCATGTCCTTGTTCAAGCCATGAGAGATAGCGTCAAATTTGCAGAGGAAGGCGAGTTCCACAGTTTCTCACTATAGTTGTTTTTTAAAATTCCTTTGTAGAAAAATGGCTACTTTTAAATCCATTAATGAGTGCCCATGTAGGTTAAAATGTTCTCCTACAGGTTTTTGTGTATTACCATTTATGATATCTGACTTGTACCCATTTAACCTTTGTCATAGGGACTGTCCAGTTTGGACAATACACATGGCAGAGGGGCATTGCTGGCACTATGAGTTTGGTTCTATCACTGTCTTCATAAATGATAAACAAAACATGTAGATGGTATCATGAGTTTTCGTGGTCACAGCCCACTTCTGCAGATGACCGGACATCTGAAGAAGTGGGCTGTGCCCACGAAAGCTCACGATACCATCTACATGTTGTGTTAGTCTTTAAAGTGCTACCAGACTGTTTGTTAATTTTTTATCTTTTTCCTGTTACAGACTAACTCGGCTACCCCTCTGAAACTTCATAAATGATGTAGTATATAATGTCATTGAGAGTACACTTATAATGCCTGGGTGAGCTTGCAAGCACTGTGGAGGAAAGGATTCAAATTCAAAATGATCTTAAACTGCAGAAATGGTCTGAAATAAATAGAATGAAATTCAATGAAGATAAATGAAAGATACTACACTTCAGAAGGAATAAACAATTGCACAAATACAAAATGGGAAGAGACTGCTGAACAAGATCCGGGGGTTATAATGCATCACAGTGTAAATACAGGTCAACAATGTATTATTGGGGCAAAGAAGTGAATATCATTTTGGGATATATTAGCAGGAATGTTGTAAGCAAGACACAGGAAGTAATTCCTCCCCTCTACTCAATACTGATAAGGCTTCAGCTGGAATTCTATGTCCACTTTTGGACACCAAACTTTGGAAAAGATGTAGAGTGATTGAAGAAAAGCCAGAGGAGATCAACAAAAATGATTAAAGGTCTAAAAAACATGACCTATGAGGAAAGATTGAAAAAGTTTAGTTTGTTTAGTCTGGAGAAGAGAAAAGTGGGTGGGAGGAGACATGATAACAGTCTTAAGTACATAAGAGAGAGAAGGGTGATAAATTGTTCTCCTTTACCACTGAAGACAGGACAAGAAGTAGTGGGCTTAAATTGCAGCAAGACAGGTTTAAGTTATGCATTAGTAAAAATGACCTAATGTAGTTAAGCACTGGAACAAATTACTTAGGAAGGTTGCGGAATCTGTCATTAGAGGTTTTTAAGGGCTGGTTAGAAAAACACCTATCGGGGATAGTCTAGGTAATACCTAATCCTGCTTCAGTGCAAGGGAATGGACTAGGTGACTTACTGAGGACCCTGCCAGTGCTACATTTCTATGATTCTATGATATCAGATTGATGGGTCAATGGGATGATCTAGTATGATTAATTCTGCAATTCTAGTACATGTCAGATGGCCAAGTCAGAGGTCAAACTTCAAAGACACAACTGGAGAAATGACACATTTATTTGATAGTTTTCTTTGATGAAGCTATCATTTCCATTTTAGATTAAAAGACCTTTGAGTGAAAGTGGCTATTTGGACATTTTTAAAAAAATAGACAATGTAAGCCTTTGCCCTCATAATACATAGGCTAAAGTAATATGCAATCTATAAATAAAGATGTTAACATCAAATGGGAATTGGTTAGTGTGGTGATGTAATCTTACTATATATTTTAGAAATATGTGTATGTCTATCTGTCCATCTGTGAATCCATTTGTTCAAGAACTCCTCCTAAACAGTTAGAGCTAAGATCACCAAACTTTGTATGCAGCTTCCTCTTATCCTATCTTCAAGTAAAGTAAGGGTTTGGTTGTGCCAGGATAATGGGATATGTCTGGAATTCAATTGTTTCTCATGAAATGGAAAGGGAGGGGTATGGTTGGAGGGAGTCATACTGCAGAATGATCACAGGGGGACGCCAAAGGGCCAGAGACGGGGACCGGGACAGCTATAACCCCATTGGACCAGGAGAGGGCAGGAGTGGAGAAAGGGACAGCTAACTACTATTTATTTCAGAGAGTTTGTCTGTGTGTGTGTCTGTTCCCCAGCTGTGGGATATGCAACACCCCCCAACCCCAGCTGATCCGGTGCAGTTGCAGTGAGCATGGAGAGGTATTTCCTTCTGGCTCTAAGCTGTTGTGGTGAGAAAGGACTGGAGTTATCCTCTCTACCTGGGGCAGCCTGCATAATGGACCCCCTCATCCCCACCCCCACCCCAGAGCAATAATTTAAATGTAGAAAAACAAAACATATTTGAGATAAGGACCCGAGCAACATCGGGTAAATCTTCTAGTCCTCCATTTATGATTATATATGTAGTTTATGTGGTGAATGCAAAGGTATATTTAAATATGTCTGATTTAGCATTAGGATGAGACATAGCTTTTCATGACAAATGGCAAGTAGCTGGTTTTTCAAGATGGACCTGATCCCACAAACAATGGTACTACTCATGCATAAAGTGAAGCACGTGCTAAAGTGTTTGCAGCACCGCAGCACAGCTGAGCAAAGTCGGAACATTTATTTTCGCGTGAATATGACAGCTGTGTGAAACAGCATGTAAAGCTTTGGACCAGCCTAAATAATAAACATCATCTACTGGTCTGAAACTAATAAAAATACCTACAGGGCTGCATTTAAATTGGGACTGGGAAACAATCTGAAATAACTGTGCATCATTTTATCTGCCAGTGTGCTGATAAGTGCGGTTTGGGGACTGAATGCAGCTTTTGTTTAAAAGCATTTGCAATGATAAGAACCCAAATCCTTACAGAGACATGTGGCCAAGCTGCATTGCTCGCTGGACACAACTAAAAACTCTCTAAAATGGCAAATTACTTACTTGGCAAATATAGAAACATAGCCCAAGCCGGTGCCAACTCCCAGTCCCAAGCCTACTAAGGCAACGGAACAAAGGCCTTTCACAGGCAGTGTAATTTAGGCTACCTGACTTAGTAAGAATGGTCAGGTGTATAAAGGGGCCTCATGGAACCCTAGACAGAGAGAAATTCACATGGAGTAAGTGAAGCGCTTTGCTGGCATGTGGACGTAGGTTCCGGAGGCTATTCTCAATACAGAAGACAATCACTGGCAGGTAATAAAGGAGGCATTTATGTGATATGTCAGCAGTTAGTGCAAAGCTTAAAAGAAATGAGATCATGTGGCAAGATAGCATTCTCTGCTTTTCCCTGAGGGGAAGGAGCATTACTGTTATTACTATAAGCCATTGTTACCGCTACTTCTTTGAAATAAAGTGTGACACAGTATCGTCAGCTGATACTTGTGCGATCGCAACTATCATAAATTGTGGTTTTCCAGAATATTAATCTCTGGTTACACCATGCAGCTACCATACAAACATGCAGTGAAGATATAAAAGCAGCTCCCCTTGATAAAATTGCTACAATTTACTGCTTTACTTTGAGATTTCAGAAGGGTTCCCCCCCCCCAAAAAAAATGTAAACTAGAGACGTGACAACTTAATACAGTACCAGTTTCACTTGGCAGGGGACAGTATACATTTAGTGCTTGTATCCCATAAGGCCAAATCCTAAAGTCCTTATAGTGACTAAACTACCACTGATTGCAACAAGAGTTTTCCTAGAATAAGGACAGATTAAAAATTGACTAAAGACTCAGGATCTGGTGCGTATATAACACTGTTTAAACAGTTTACACGGCATTTCAGATAAGACTTTAAAACTCAAGAGTCCTGAGACAATGACACTATGCTCATTGTCCTTACTTAGCACTTGCACAACACCTGTACACATTTCTAAGCATTTTACAAATCCAAATTATACAAGTGGGGAAAATGAGGCAAGAAAAAATTGAAATGACTTATCCAAAGTCACACAGTGAATCGATAGCAGAATAAGGAATAAAGCCCAAGTTTCTCAAATCCCAGTGCTCTGTTAACGAGAATTGTTGAGATTAAATTGCCCATGAGAACCAACTGCCATTTATTTATAAGTTTCATATTGGAAAATTAACTCTCTAAATTTAGCCAGTAAAACCAATCACAAACACTCTTCATCAGTGTATTCTCATTGCACTGGTCTGAAATGAAAGAACACATCTACCACAGGACATGACCTTCAAATGGAAAACTACTTTACATGTTTAGAACCAACACCGATCAATCCAAATCCTCTTAATACTCAATTGACTTGAACTGCTTGCATGAAATTCAATACAAGCATTCCAACACAAAGATATTTGATCTTTATTACACCAGATGACTGAAATTAACGCGTTCATATCTTTGAAAAACAAACCAAATCACAAAGTCACACAAGTACAATTGGGGTTTTGAAACCACTACAATGCTTTTCAAAGATACATGAACAGTGAGACACTGAAAATCTCTTACCAGATTACAGTACTTGATTTCATTTCCAAAGAACTACTTTTGGAGAACTAGTGAAGGCAAATGCAGGCTCACATGCTGCATGCTTATTGCAATTATTCGTTAACAGTTTGACAAAAATGCTATAGAATGTCAGAGATCAACATATTCCTAAAATTGAACTGTGCTAGGACTGTTAAAGTGTTCAGTAACAAATCACATGAAATTAACTGCAGAACTAAAAAAATGTTACATATGCCATATGATACGAGTACATCAATCAGTTGGATGGTGTAGGGAAAAGTTTTCTCTGATTGATTTCAGTAGGGCACTAATCAGTAATGCATCACTAAATAGTAAGCAGATAGAAACAGTTTCAAAACTGTGGAAAAGCTTCATTTATAAACATCACAGTGCTGCATGACTCTACCTCTCAGGGTCCAAGACAAACTACAGGACAAATGCAAATAGGGTGTAAAAGTCCACAGAGTTTATTAAGGTGATTCCCACTCAGACCTCTGGGCAAGGGTTCCTCACAACTCCTTTGTTAAGCCCCGCAGGCCTCTCCCAGCCAGCCCAGACTACCCAATAGTCTCTTTATAGTGGGGAAAGAATCTTATGAAGAACAGTGTAATAGTCCTGTGTTGGG
This sequence comes from Rafetus swinhoei, assembly GCA_019425775.1. Classification (NCBI taxonomy): domain Eukaryota; kingdom Metazoa; phylum Chordata; order Testudines; family Trionychidae; genus Rafetus; species Rafetus swinhoei. The sequence goes on along the minus strand of CM033435.1, from coordinate 14,260,051 downwards.
CCTACTTTTCTCCCAGTGGGTTCTGGCAATCAGCAATCTCTGCAGAGGTTCTGGGCCGGTCTATTCTCCTTTCTAGTCAGTCACCTATTTCTCTTTTTAACTGTTCCTTTCTTACATGACAGCAAGTATGAGAGTAGCAAGCTCAGAGAAGCTTGTTAACAGCAGGTTGATATAGCCCATCCCACACTGAACTGCATTTCCTGTAATTAAGGGTAGATATACATAGCAGCTGGGAAACACAATTCCCAGCTTGGGGAGACATATGTGCACTAGCAGCGTGGCCACTGTGGGTCTGAGTACATACTGTGGGGCCGGACGAGCTCATACTTGAGCGACTAAGCCTCAGTAGAGTGACCATACTTCCCCGTGCTGAATACAGAATGCACTGTAAAATGACTCCTATTCAAGTGAGTTCAGTGACAATCAGAACTACGAACTACAAAGGTTCAAATTAACGTCAAGTTGACTGAGCACCTGTTGAAAAGGAATACTGCATAGTTGGAGTCTTTTAATTTATCTTCTTATCTTTAAGGTTTGCATGGGGAGAGGCCACACACACACACACACACACACACACACACACACAAAATAAAAAGTCCCATACACCTGTCCTATACATGGTGGATGACCGACTGACCTGGCCCAATCCTCCCTGCCTGGCGCTCTCTGCCCACCATGCCTGGTAGGGCTTCAAATATGAACCTATCTCTCCCAGTACCTGGTGCAGCATCCTCCTAAGGCAGGGGTGGGCAAATTCTGGCCTGAGAGCCGGATCTGGGCTGCAGGGTTATTCTCTGATGGGCCCTCACCTCCATGTTTACTTGTGCCTCTGCAGGTATCAGAGGATCGCAGCTCTGGTTGGCTGCAAATTGTCATTTGCAGCCAATGCAAGTGCTGGGAAGTAACATCCCGGTCCACAATGATTCCCATCACTTGCATTGACTGCAAATGGCAATTCATGGACAACCAGAGCTGCAATCATCCAATATCTGCAGAGGTGCAGATAAATATAGTGGCAGCGGCCCACCAGGGACTAACCCTGTCGGCTGCCATTTTTTTATTGCCCACCCCTGTCCTAAGGCAACGCGCAGGTGGTATGGGGGAAGGAGAGGGGTGGAAGCAGGGTCACGTGCCCTCTCCTGGATTTCTGCCAGGGTCCACACCAGAATGTGGCCCTTTCGGTACTCGGCAGGAGGGAAGGGATGGGAGCTGTTTCCAGCTGCAGGAGAGGATGATCTGGCCTGTGTCTTTGAAGAGCCTCACCCTCCCCACCCCACTTCCCTATGGCTAGAAGCAGCTTGTCCCTTCCTGCCTGCACAGCGTTGAAAGGCATCTAACACCTTTAAGCTGCTGCTGGCCACTGACATAACCCAGCCACCTCCTATGACCCTCCCCAGGGGTGCCATTTCAGATTTTAGTAGGGGGGACCTGACCTGTGCATGTCATGATGGGGGGGGAGGAGGAGGGAGAGTGAAAGTATGGGGAGGTGGACTGAGGACAGAGGCGTAAGCAGTGTTACTGAGCATGCTCAGTACTAGTCAAGCACCAAATGGGGAGGGATGAACCAACCCAATGCACCCTCCTGCATCACGCATCATCTCTGTCCTGGGGCTACCAAAGCACGAGAAAACTCTACTTTTTGGCAGATATCTTAGCAGTTAGCTGACAGGAGCACTGTATCTAATTCCTATATAAAATACAGAAAAATAAATAAATACTAGACCCACTCAGCTCTAACACTAACATATTCTGACATCTTATGGCAAGTCACTTATGGGACACTGGGCAGCCTTAAAAATTTAATGTGTGTTCTTACTATGTTACTAACCCTGTGGAGAGAGAGAGACCCTGTCAGGACCCTTGGGCTCTATCTCAGCTCTGGAAGGGGAGTGGGGTCTAGTGGGTTACAGCAAGGGGGCAGATACATTTCAGCTCTATATAAGAACATCAGAATGGCTATACTGGGTCAGACCAAAGGTCCTTCTAGCCCAGTATTCTATCTTCCAAGAGTGGCCAATGCCAGGTGCTTCAGAAGGAATAAACAGAAGAAGCAATCATCCTGCTCCATCCCCTGTTCCCCATTCCCAGCTTCTGGCAAACAGAGACTAGGGACACCATCCTGCCCATTCTGACTAGTTGCTATTGATAGACCTATACTCCTGGAACTTATTTTATTCTTATTGAAACCCTGTTATGGTTTGGGCCTTTCCACCATCTCCTGGAAAAGAGTTACACAAGTGGATTGTTTTGTTTCAAATCTGCTGCCTATAAATGTAATTGGGTCAGTTTCTTGTGTTACATTACTGAAGGAGACTGTGCAGAACTTAAAAAGAACTTAAAAAACTTCTCACAAAACTAAGTGACTGGGCAACAAAATGGCAAATGAAATTTAATGTGGATAAATGTAAAGTAATGCACATTGGGAAAAATAACCTCAACTATACATACAATATGATGGCTAATTTAGCTACAACTAATCAGGAAAAAGATCTTGGAGTCATTTTGGATAGTTCTCTGAAGATGTTCATGCAGTGTGCAGCGGCAGTCAAAAAAGCAAACAGGATGTTAGGAATCATTAAAAAAGGGACAGAGAATAAGACGGAGAATATCTTATTGCCCTTATATAAATCCATGGTATGCCCACATCTTGAATACTGTGTACAGATGTGGTCTCCTCAACTCAAAAAAGATATACTGGCATTAGAAAAGGTTCAGAGAAGGGTAGCTAAAATGATTAGGCGTTTGGAACAGGTCCCATATGAGGAGAGATTAAAGAGACTAAGATTTTTCAGCTTGGAAAAGAGGAGACTAAGGGGATATGATAGAGATATATAAAATCATGAGTGGTGTGGAGAAAGTGAATAAGGAAAAGTTATTTACTTGTTCCTATAATATAAGAACTAGGGGCCACCAAATGAAATTAATGGGCAGCAGGTTTAAAACAAAAAAGAGGAAGTTCTTCACACAGCACATAGTCAATCTGTGGAATTCCTTGCCTGAGGAGGTTGTGAAGGCTAGGACTATAACAGAGTTTAAAAGAGAATTAGATAAATTCATGGAGGTTAAGTTCATTAATGGCTATTAGCCAGTATGGGTAAGGAATGGTGTCCCCAGCCTCTGTTTGTCAGAGGGTGGAGATGGATGGCAGGAGAGAGATCGCTTGATCATTACCTGTTCAGTTCACTCCCTCTGGGACACCTGGCATTGGCCACTGTCGGCAGACAGGATACTGGGCTGGATGGACCTTTGGTCTGACCCAGTATGGCCATTCTTATGTTCTTATGAGTAAATAACGTTTCCTTATTCTATTTTCCCACATCATTCATGATTTTTTGACCTCTAACATATCCCCCACATCCATTAGTTATTTCTTTTCCAAGGTGAAAAGTCCTACTCTAGTTAATCTCTCCTCCTATGGAAACTGTTCCTTACCCCTACTCATTCTGTTGTCCTTAATAGTTCACCAAAGAGGCTACATCTACATTACATCCCTCTTGTGCAAAAGCCTATGCAAATGAAATGTGGATTAGCATATCACCACACTTCATTTCCATAATTAATTAGGGGCCGTTTTTGCGCAAGAGGGTTTTGTGCAAAAAAGCCATCTACATAGCTCCTTTTTGCACAACCCCCCCCCCTGCGCAAAAGCCATTTTCCCTCATTTTTTCAGGAAGAACTTACGCAAGAGGGGATTTTTGCACAAAAAGGAGTTGTGTAGACAGCTCCCTTTTGCGCAAAAGCCTCTTGGGCAAAAACGGCCCTAATTAATTATGCAAATGAAGTGCAGCAATATGCTAATCTGCACTTCATTTGCATAGACTTTTGCTGCGCAATGTAGACGTAGCCTAAGTGATGAACCTAAGGTTATAGAGGAGCTTCATAAAGGAGTGGAACTGAACTTGGATCAGCTGACTCCTGATTCTGTGGTTTAGACACAAGCCCTTCCTTACCCTTCTGCTATTGCTTCTATGCACAGTGAACAACTCATCAGCTCAGCCTCTTTCCCGATGGTTGTAGTGGAAGCTTTTGTAAATCCTTTATATGTGTGAGGTATAAAAAGAGAAGATTGTTGTCATTCTAATTTTTTTCAAATGTGAATAAAAAATCACACATGCTGACAAGCACAAAAGTAGCTGGAATGAAAATGAAAAATGAAATACCTTAAAGCAGAATTACAATAATAGTTTGCAGATCTTAAAATTAAGAGGAAAAGGAAACTGCTCATCTCTGACATGTGAGATTATAAAATGACTACATCTTAATGCCAGGAAGATTAACAAAAACTACCAATTTGTATAAACTAAATAGCTGGGATTCTTCCTTATAGAATCCAAAAGGTGAGTTTGTTCCAGATTATCTTAGATGGTTCTTTACCTGTAACAGAAAGTAGTTTAATATAGGTCTTACTAGCCAGTGGAGATAGATAATTGCTTTTGTAATATTTTTGAGGTGGTGATTAAACAGGAAGTAGCAAGCAACTATTAAGGGCAACTATCTTAAAGAAATGAAAGAAATAGGTAATTAACATAAAAATAAATTATTTTGACTTTTTCTCAAGAATATACAACAGGAAATCAGGAAGTATTTAAGGAATTTAGTAAAGAGAACAAGATGAATATATACATCTCCTTGAGTGCGTCTACACAGCGGCTCTAGTTTGAAATAAGCTACACAATTTGAACTATGCAAATTGGAGACTGTACTTTTCAAAATACAATATATCCTTTTTTATATGGGTTTACCAGATCTTCATACAGCATTGAAGATGTTGGCATACAATTACTTTATGTAGAGGCAATATGGTATTTTGTTTTATTATCTATTCCTTTCCTAATGGTTCCCAATATTCTTTTAGGTTTTTAGTTTTTAGACTGCCATTGCACAATGAACAGTTGTTTTCAGGGAACTATCCACAATGATTCCAAGATCCTTCTTGAGTGGCAACAGCTATTTTGTATCTACAGTTAGGATTATATTTTCCCATGTGCATTACTTTGCACTTATCAACACCAAATTCCATCTGCCTTTGTGCTGCCCAGTCACCCAATTTTGTGAAATCCCTTTGTAACTATTTGCAGTTATCTTTGGATTAGTCCCTGTTCATCCCCATTTCAAGAACATTTGTAAATTTAACACAGTAATCCAAATGCAAATCCCAACAGCACAACACTCATTCCTACTCCCCCCATCTTTTAAGTGGAGTATCTGGCAATGTTTTCATGATTATCTAAAGATCCTTCAATTGCTTGAATGCTCAGCCTTTTGTTATTCTTAATCACCCTGCCTCCCTCTTTTTATAATAAACTCCCAGCCCCAAAGGCAAAGCTGCAAGCAGCTGAAACTCTGTTGCATTTAAGAACTGGATGGATTTGTAAAGAACAAATCAGGTGAAACCGATCTGATAACTTTCCTTGATAGGATATCAAGCTTTGTGGATAAGGGAGAAGAGATGGACATGGTATACCTAGACTTTAGTAAGGCATTTGACATGGTCTCGCATAACCTTCTTATCAATAAACTAGGGAAATACAACCTAATTGGGGCTACTATAAGGTGGGTGCATAACTGGCTGGATAACCATTCTCAGAGAGTAGTTATTAATGGCTCACAATCATGCTGGAAGGGCATAACAAGTGGGGTTCCACAGGGGTCTGTTAAGCAACTGGTTCTGTTCCATATCTTCATCAATGATTTAGATGATGGCATAGAGAGTATGATTATTAAGTTTGCAGATGATATGAAGCTGGGAGGGGTTGCAAGTGCTTTGGAGGATAAGATCATAATTCAAAATGATCTGGACAAACTAGAGAAATGTTCTGAGGTAAATAGGATGAAGTTTAATAAAGACAAATGCAAAACACTCCACTTAGGAAGGAACAATCAGTCTCACACATACAGAATGGGAAGCGATTGTCTAGGAAGAAGAACTGCTGAAAGGCATTTAGGGGTCATAGTGGACCACAAGTTAAACATGAGTCAACAGTGTGACACTGTTGCAAAAAAAGCAAACATGATTCTGGGATGCATTAACAGGAGTGTTGTGAGCAAGAAAATGAGAAGTTATTCTTCCGCTCTACTCTGCACTGATTAGGACTCAAATGGAGTATTATCTCCAGTTTTGGGCACCATATTTCAGGAAAGATGTGGAGAAATTGGAGAAGGTCCAGAGAAGAGCAGCAAAAATTATTAAAGGTCTGGAAAACATGACCTATGAGGGAAGGCTGAAGGAACTGGGCTTGTTTAGTTTAGAAAAGAGAAGACTGACAGGGGATAGGATAGCAGTTTTCAAGTATCTAAAAGGATGTCACAAGGAGGAAGGAGAAAAATTGTTCTCCTTGGCTTCTGATGATAGGACAAGTAGCAATGGGCCTAACTTGCAGCAAGGGAAGTTTAGGTTGGACATTAGGAAAAACTTCCTAACTGTCAGGGTGGTTAAACACTAGAATAAATTGCCTTGGGAGGTTGTCGAATCTCCATCACTGGAGATATTTAAGAGCAGGTTGGATAGACGTCTATCAGAGATGATCATTCTAAACAGTACTGGGTCCTGCTGGAAGGGCAGGGGACTGGACTTGATGACCTCTCGAGGTCCCTTCCAGTTCTAGTGTTCTATGATTCTAACTGCTTCTGGAGTCAGGGCATGCAGCTTTAAGCAGACCTCAAGTATGAAATCCAGGGGTTCAAACTCAGGGGGTGGGGGCTACTGCCCCCATAACTCCCATAAGGGGCACCCTTAACCCTCCCCCCCAGCTACAGCATAGGCAGGGAGGGCTTAAGCTCTGAGGATGCTTTGTGCCCCCAGGCCCAAGGGCACCTGGCTGCAGGGGTGTCAGTGAACCTGGCAGAGAGGTGGCTCAGCAGAGGATAGTGCATATGGGATGGAGCAGCCCTGTGCTCTCTGGGGTCAGGACTCAAGGTGTGTCTGTGTCTGTGGGAGAGGATATTAACCCCTGCCCAGGGAACTGTTGTGGACCCTGCAGAGTCAGGACATGAACAGGCTGGAAGTCACTCCCCTACCCCTGGCACTCCATGGCTTAGCTGAGGGGCAGAGAGGCTTCCCTGTGCCATTGCTTGGTGCCTGCCTGCACTCACCAGCCACAGTCATAAGCAGCAAGTAGCCAGTAGCAGCTGGAAACTGGCCAAGGGGACAGGGCTGGCTGGCTGTAAAATTGTGGTGTAGACATTTGGGCTTGGGCTGGAGTCCAAGCTCTGGGACTCTGCGAGGGCTTATACTCAGTGGAGATATATCCGAAGGTTATAAGAATGCAAGGTGAGAGACCCCCAGTTTGTTAACATAGAGCATAAGCATCTAGACTCATTGGTAATCCATGTTAGGAATTGTTGAACTTTGAGCCCCAGCCTGGGCCCCAATATCGACGTTGCATTTTTACAGGCTCAAGTTCAATCACCCATATCCCAGACTTCCTAGCTCCTTCCCAAAATGTGGCCATTCAAGCCCTTTATTTGCAGTGTGGGGAAGTTTGATTGTCCATCAATTCTGGCTTTTCAGAGGACAATGGAAGTCATCCCAGGGGATTCTGGAACACTTTTTGTGGACTCCCAGAGAACAAGTCCAGTGGTGTTGCATCTACACTGCAAAGCAATACAGCTTGAACCCTGGATCCCAACTCAGGCCTGCGGGGTTCTGGAATCATGGGTCTAAGGCTTGGGTTAGCTTGATTTGTGTATAAGCTGAGAGGGATGGAGGGTTATACTAGAGCCTCTGTTCAAACCCAGGGCATACAATGCCATGTAAATGTACCCTTGGTCACTTCAGGCAGTAGCAGGGCTAGTTATTGAAGCCCTGCTACCGTGCATGAGAGAAAGAGAGAACAGGAAGAAAGAAGAGCTAGAGAGAAGACATTTCTGAAGATTACAGAGCTTTTTTTAATTCCTATATGAATACTCAAGAGAGAACTGTCTGGAGAAAGTATAGTTATCTAGTGAATGCAGAGGCTTTATGGAGTGTGGTGATTGGGAGATAATTACATTGAATGAAAGCTCAGTTTAAATCTAAAGCATCTCTCTCATCTCCTCTCCCCACTGACTAGTCACACACAGAACACAGAACTGTTGTAACAGAATTTCTAGTACTGGCCAATATGCACAAGAATTTCCCAGAAAGCCAACCAAGCATCAGCCAAACCACAATTCTAATGCCACTACACAACAATCATTTATGGTACCAATCGTCTCTTTGCGTAAGTATCTCAAGACCCACTATTGCTATAGCACCTCCCCCCCCTGCCAATGTCAGTCCCTAACGTTAACATTCCTTAACCTTAACCAAGTAGTGGTTATTACTTGTCCACAACCTCAGCAAACCACACATATTTCAGAAGTGAACTTCCTGCTGGGTGTTCACTGCTTTACCCATTTCCATCAGGAGTTAAGAAATTCCCCCTTCCATGTTCCCAGCTGACATTTCTGGGGCTCTGTTCTGTAGCCCACGGTTCACAAGAGCAAAGGAGGATCTCAGCCGCTAATTTGAGGATTAAATGTATCTGTCTCCCACATGTGAGAGTAAGCTTCCTAAATTCCACTGATAGGGAGTGGGTTTTTCTACTCCCTGTTATATGGTATCACGTTCATTATTTTACTCAGTTCCTTACAGACAGATTAGTTCACAGTAACGGTATCTTTGAAAAATATCCTATTTCTATATATTAAAGTGAAGCCATATACAAACTCAAGGTGTTAAATCTAAACAGTAGCTTGTTTTCTTTCCTGTAAAGAAAATTTAAATGTCTAAAGTCACAAGAAGAAAACAAACAGTTCACTTTCAGAGGAAAAAGCGAGACAACTGAAATCAAGACCTACACTGGAGGACATTTTTCTAAATTAAATGCAATTTTTTGTATGGATGCAGCCTTCTGTAGATACTCCATTTGTGTGACATTAAAGCCACATATTAGTTCTTAACAAATATTATATTATTAAATCACAAATACAAGCTATTCTGATCAGTAGATCACACGTACAAGCTAGTTATGGATCAGTGGCCAGAAGGCTCAGTTTTTACAACTCACAAACTGTCCCCTTGAAATCAGTAAGAATTTTGACAGGGTCAAGCCTATGGCCCAAGCCTTTGAAATGTTGAGCACCTCCTGCCAAGAGCTGGTGAATACTTACACGCTCAGACTCACAGGAGATGCTCAGCAACTTGTAAGACCCTGGCCCAGATCCTCAAAGATATTTAGAGGCTTCATTTCCATAGATCAGCTTCCTTCCCCAGATCTGAAGAGCTAGCTCAGTCTAGCTTGAAATGTTTGCCTTCCACCAACAGAAAATTACCTCACCTCTCTTGCCTGTATCACCACAGCAACTCAACTGATTTATGTTGTTAAAAAGACTCAATCCTTTGCAATATTAAAAATATTAAAAAGGGTAAGGCTCATAACAGACTCCTTTGCAAAAGACTCCTTCCAGTCTCCTATGGCAAGGTAATTGACCCTTGATTTTCATTATGCTTTTGGCTTGGGACACATAACTCATTTTGTGGTCAATTATCTCACTGTTGTGTCCATAACAGTGGTTTGTGTGTAGTGATATTGTGGGTATAACCAGATTTGTTAAGGTCTCACTGAGCATAGGAATACAGGCATATGCTTAGGTAACTGCCAATCTACCCTATGTAATTAGTCAGGACTTGGGGGGGAGATGCATTTCTCTCCTGGAAAATGATCAAAATGTAAATGGATGGTACTAAGATTAGAACAACCTTAAGTTCCTGTATATCAAGGATACAGTTCCGCAAACTGGTCATTTTAGGGGCCTTTATCTAATCCATCAGACCTACCTGTCCCCAGGCATTGATCTCTCTTTACCATTTGTCTATTTGCCACATAATGAATCATCATTTTAATTTGCAAATGAGCTGATAGTTTTGAGAAGGAAGATTTCTGAAGACATGCATAGGACAGAATGTATCGTCGTGTTCACACCCTAAAAACTATTGTAATAATCTTTATGCAAAATGTGCAGTTGTGGCCTGTGCAGTTTATACAAAATATATCCTTTGAAAACCAGTAACTTGCTATCAATAATGTCATGGCAAAATGTATGTAACGTTATACATAAACATATGACCATAAGTCAAAATCATGACTGAAGTGTGTTAACAAGTCTGGGGAAGGGATAGATCTGTTTCTCAAAAACAAAGGACAACTTGACGCCTCTAGCCAGGTGTCATCAAAACTGATGGACCATCACCTATCAAGTGGCCATTCTGTGGCACGAAAGGGGGCAGGAACAAACATCTTGGCAAAGAGCAGTGTGGAACATCTTTCATCACTAGACTCATTGACTCCAACCTCACACCAAGAATGAATTTTATCTAGAGCTAGCGCTCAGGAAATGCATTTCAAAGGGTAACAGGACTTTTACAGTGAGGGGTAAAAATTTCCTAAGGTCTCTCTCTAGCCATCTCTTTCCTTTTCACGTAAACTGAGAAAGGAAACAGTCATTGGACTTTGGGAGCAGTTCCTGGACTGAGAGATTGATCAGCCATGTTCCTGGAAACATGTGGGAAGGGCCTTCACCTTGAATCAAATCTAGTTTGGTAAGTTTATCTTTATCTTGCAACACCATTTCTGACATTAAATACCTTATACTTGTATTCTCTTAAAAACCTGTGTCCTTATAATTAAATAAACTTGTTTCATTCTTTAATTAAGGCAAATTAATTTTTGATTGGTAACTTAATTGAGGTAGCAGACTGTTATATACTGATTTCCTTACAGAGGCAAGGGAACAAATATACCCTTCAGTTGATTATTGTGATGAACTTGTGTCATTTTTTGCAAATAAACAGAAACTCTGGGCTGCATTTTTCTTGTCTTCATAGTAAGAGCTTCCTGTTTCCACTTAGAATCTAGTGACTGCATTTGATCGAATTCCTGGTGAAGTGGTTAAGTGTTCTCCAAGATACCCCAAGGCCATTGCTCTATGGCTTTGTCCCTTCTACATCCTGGCTGTTTGAGATAAGCAGGGTAGCTGTGTGAAGCTATGAGTCAAGTTGTGGGAAGCTGTGGGTCAGATCGGCACTTCCTGTGGCTCCCCTTGGCTGCAAATGGTGAACCAGAGCCAGTGGGAGCCACGAGGCTTTGTGGCTGAGGAGCCAGTAAATCAACTTATCAAAGCACCCAATTCGGAGGTTTCTCAAAGTGGTTTCATGGACCACTTTGAAAAACACTGGTCTAGAGCAGGGGTGGGCAAATACTGGCCCACAGGACAGATCCAGTTTCCCAGAGTTAGCCCCTGGTAGGCCGCTGCTGCTATATTTACCTGCGCCTCCACAGGTACAGGCAATTGCAGCTCCCATTGGTCGCAGATCACCGTTCCTGGCCAATGGGAGTTGTGGGAAGTGGTGTCCTGGTCTGTGCCACCTCCTGCAGCTCCCATTGGTCAGGAACGGTGATCCGCAGCCAACAGAAGCTGCCCTCACATGCACCTGTGGAGGCAGAGGTAAATATAGCAGTGGCACTTCAGAGGATAACCCTGGTGAACTGCTGCTTTTTTGTTGCCCACTGCTGGTCTAGAGATTAGGGCAGGAAAGAGGAAAAATTGAGATGTTTCCAGGACCTTTTATAGTTTCTGTCATGTGAATGGAAACCTGTTGTTTCAAACAAAGTCCTGAGCACAGCTTGGGGAGACATATCAGTAACAAGATGGAGTTTAGGGTCACGTGTTTTTGTCACATGCCTCGCATGCTTTGCTGAGTCATAGCAGAGGCTATTACACATGCTCTAGTTAGAAAGTGGAACGAGGCATACAGGAGCAGTCGACAAAGGCTTCCTCTGTCGACCGATCCGCATCTTGACGCGCGCGCTGTGCTGACGATCAGCTGAGCCAGCACAGCGCGGTGGCCATTTTTATTTTAATGAAGCTGGGGATATTTAAATCCCCACTTCATTGACTATGTTGGGTAGCCTATTTTACATGCCTCTGTCGGCAGAGACATGTAGTCTAGATATACCCTTAGTGTGGTTACTGAGCAATGCAAGCGGTACCTAGACCACAGCAACAGTTAAAATCAAGAGACCTCTACAGCATGGGCTGGGAGGCAGCTGGCTTTTAGCTCAGAGGGTAGAGGCTCCTATACTCAGCTCCCAAGGTCCCAAGTTCAAATCTGCCTGGTGGTGGTTGCATATTCAGCAAACCATTTTTCTATTGACACCTTATTTGATATATTTTGTATAAGACTTATTGCAGTTATATAGCAGTAGTAGCACAACAGTCTATATGGTCATATTTTAATCATATAACATCATAGTATGGTCTTATGGGGATTCACTATGGGTGCACATGGGCTCCATGTGGCCAGGATTGGAAGCTCTTCAGTACCAGTGTCTGTTAGTCTGAGCCTGCGTTTGCACTTCCTCATGCTGTCAACTGTGGGTACAAAAGCATGTGTGTGTGTGTGTGTGTGTGTGTGAGACAGCTTCTCCAGTTCCAACTTACAGAGCACCACACGATGATCTGAGCAGAAAGTAAGGAGGATGGCTTGTGAAAGCCCACAGGAACCACACATCTTGAAGAACACTAGTTTCTACAAGGTAAATATCCTTCCTTTCTTCTTTGCGTGCTGGTCCCTGTAGTTATTCACTGTGGGTGACTCCCGAGCAGTGCTCATTGGAGAAGAGAGTCACCACTTGGGTTCTCATAAAATAAGCCCTGACAATTTGAGAAAGAAGAGCTTTCCATAAGACCATAGCAAAGGCTGATGAGGAAGAAACCCATGTAGCCTTTGGGAAGAGATTGCTTTGCCCTTCGTTCTTTTGGCAATAGTGACAAACAACCTTGGTGACTTCCAAAATGGTGACATTCTGTGCAGGTTGCTGGTTAAAGCCACACACATATCCAGGTTATGCTGCCTTGTCTTGTACATGCTTTGGTGATGATTAGGGTAAAAATCACCAAAAGGTAAACAGTCTGGTTGAGGTATGTCATGGCTCCTTCCTCACTCTGGCACGATAAATGCAGAAGTGGGGGCCAGCAAAAGTACCCCCAAACCAGGCTAGATCTACTAGGCTTTGGTATAAAACTTCCCCCAAAATCTTAACAACCTTAGATTTTGGGAATAAAATTGCCGCTGCCACCACCCAAATATTGATAAAGAAAATCAGGGGAGAGACTACTTGGGAAATCTCACCCCTAAAATACAAACCCAGGACACAACAAGTAACCAGTACCAAGTTAATAAAAAGAAAAGAGAAAATATTTTATTATCACAACAATATTCCTGTTGCAAGCATAATGACCAGGTAGAAAAGTAACAAGGTAATACTCATGGAGAAATTACACCATAGACCAGGACTTAGTTACAAAGGAAAGCCAAAATATTGTTTAAAAGTGCACAGACACCAGATCCCCATCCCAAACCATAAAACAATAAAACCTAATGAATTTATCTAAACTTTACCCTACTTACAGAAAGTGAAGAATTGTTTCTTGGAGAGAGAGACATGTCTGTCCCCTTCAGTAGCTGGGGGAACTCTCTGAGAGAGAGGAGGGAAAAAACCAAACATTCCTTTGTCCTAGTTTGAAATTCCTACCTACATTCCTATTGGCTGTTAATGTACCTGGTTAGGTAAGGTTAACCCCTTAGTCCCCAGGATGCTGGCTAACCCTCATAATCATGACAAGGTGAAAATCAAAGGCATGTTGGACTTTGGAGGAAGGCATAATGAAACCTCATCCTTGCGAAAAACTGTACACTGCAGATCTGCCATAAGTGCCTCACACTCTCTAGCCCTTTTAGCAGAGGTAACTGATGTTAAGAAAGTGACTTTCAAAGAAAGGTGAAGGAAAGAACAGGAACCAAGATTTCAAACAGTTGTCCCATGAGAGGATGAGGTTCAGATCCCAAGGAAGGACTGGATTTGAAACTGGGGAGGAGGGGGGATGGACTATCCTTATAATGCCCTTTAGAAACTCTGCTTTTATAGGGAGAGTAAAGACAAAGCATCACCCCGGGTGAGCACTTTTCACAAAGCGATCACTATATAGGACCTTTCGGTCTTCATCCTCAAAGGAAACCTGTAGTAGAGGAGGCAGAGGGTTTGGGTTATGACCTTGGACAGGAGGGGATTGTGACCTGGGGCAGTGGACTGGGGAGGGGATATGAGTGCAGGGGGAAGGGGGCAGAGGGCTTGGGTTATGTGTGGTGGAGGGGCAAAGGGGTTGGGATGCCAGAGGAAGTCTCTGGCCAGGAGACATTCCTGTTTGACTCCCAGCCAGCAGCCTGCTCAGGCAGATTCCCTGCCCTATCCCACCCCACACTGGCTGCAGGGTCCATGTGGTCTTTGAATAACTAGGAGTCTGAGGGGCGGGTGTTGACAACAGGCAGCTCCCATTGGCTGGAAGCCAGACAATGGGATTGTGCTGGGGTCAAGGCAGCATGTGAAGTCTCTCCCTCTTCCCCTGAGCTCTCAGCTATTCAATCAGGGCCTTGCAGCAACCACTTTTCTCAACAGCGTGTGGGGGGTTGCAGGCAGGGAACCATGGGCTGGGTCTTGTGGCTTGGTGGGCCATATTTTGCCCACCCTGATCTACAAGAAGCTTCTTCCTAAATGTTCCTTTTTCCTGAGTATAGTCATTCATAGATGGTGTGTTAGGGTAAGAGAAAGTGGATGTCACATCTTGACTCTGCTCTTCCTGTGGAAAGCCATGCCATGCATTGTGGCACTGAAGTGCTGCAGAATTTACTCCCCCCCAAATATGTCATTTTTGTCCCTCCTCTCTATTAAAACCACTGTGAGGGGTCCAATGCACTCAAAGGTGGTTTTAGAACCACTACTCTTGATTCTATGAGTATCAAAAATGTAAACACACATCAGCAAATGAAGGCTTCTAATTAAAAGGAAAAACCTGTTTTTCCTTTTAACAAGAAGCCTTCATTTGCTGATGTGTGTTTGCATTTTTCGGAGACATTTTACTGTGTCTCTATTATACTATATGGCTGCGTCTAGATTGCATCCCTTTTTCGGAAAAGGGATGCAAATTAGACGTATCGCAATTGCTAATGAAGCGGGGATTTAAATCTCCCCGCTTCATTAGCATAAAATAACTGCGCTTTTTTTCGCGGGCTTTGCCGAGAAAAGCGCCAGTCTAGACGCTGATCTTTTGGAAAATAAAGCCTTTTCCAAAGATCCTTATCCTCAATGAAATAGGGATAAGGGATCTTTCGGAAAAGGCTATTTTCAAAGATCAGCGTCTAGACTGGCGCTTTCTCGCAAAGCTCCGTGCCCAGCGGCAGCTATGCTAATGAAGCGGGGAGATTTAAATCCCGCTTCATAAGCAATTGCGATACGTCTAATTTGCATCCCTTTTCCGAAAAAAGGGATGCAATCTAGACGCAGCCTATCTGTTTATAGTCTATTGTATAGGGCCTCCATGTGCAGGTGGAGGGCACGAGGGGGTAGCCTCTCCTCTATATAATCCTTCTGTTATTTTTACTATCTGTTCAGAAGTAGCAGGATTCTGATATTCATATTAAAAATTCCACCACCTATTGCCCACAACTCTTGCATGCATTTGATAGGCTGAGTTGTTCAACATCAAAGGTTCATTTAAAGTCCTTCTAGATCAAAGCAGGCATTTTCGTGCCTGCCCAGCACTTTATACTTGTGTATTAGACAGGGAACTCTTTGCATTATATGCTGCTTTGCCCGATTCAGCTCACAGCTATGAGACAGCAAAGTGAGCCAGCCAAACAGTGCTGGGATGCCATAATCCCACACACCCGTCAGTTTGAGGTCTCCTAGGAGATTTAAGTCCCTATTCTCCTAGTACCTGGGTTTTACAGAGCAGCTTCAAGAAGGAGGGTTCATTCAACAGTGCACTGCAAACAGTTAGAATGTTACATCAGTTTCCAATGTCTTCATCCCATTTTTGGATGTTAATTTTCAACACTTGTTTGGTTTCATTTGGACATTACAATTCAATATATAGAGAATCAGGACAAGTACATTGTGTATATATCACTTTCTCTTCAATAATTATATATATGATTTACATAGAGCTACTTTTATATAGTCATTTCAGTGCTCTAATTTTTTTCTGCTCTGCTTTATACACAATTTTGCAGGAAGTTACTGATGTGAGAACATTCACAAAACAGCTCAAAATGTGTTTTGAAAGCTCATTTTATGTTCAATAAATTTTACAAATTTTGAAAGGAATCACAAAAAGAGTTTTATCAGTTCGAAGTACTGAGGGAAGTGTGCTTTGCCATTTGAATGTTAAAGAATACCTCCCAGCCCTAGCAAAGTCCTGTGGTAGCTGCCTTGTTCTGCAATCTGTCTTTGAATCCTCTTAGGAAAGTCAGGGATACCCACAAACAATAGAATTAAAAATCTGTCTTTAGGGCTGGCAAACTATTCAGAGTTCTGTCTAGCTGCTTAGCATAGACTGAACTAGGCCTCAGTAAGAGAATAGGCCCCTAAAGAAGCAATAATTTTCAGATTGTTGTGTACAATGCAGTGATAAAGCTCCCTGTCACATTTTTCTTCCCAGTTACTGAATCTCCCATTCAGATGAATTGTCACAGCTTCTTCAGTCCAAACAAGCACCCTTCCGGCCTTCTTTGCATTAAAATGTGATAAAACTAAAGGTGACTTTAGCACAGCTGTGCAGAAAACTGGATTAGGTCAAAGTGACAGAGTTTGTTAGGGCCTGCCACAAAGGTAGTTCAAGATTTGTCTAGAGTGCTAATGTGGGAGAAGCAAAGGTTTCTTAAACCCAGACATTTGTAATACGTCTAGAAAACAAACAAAAAATACTATTTTTTCAGCCACACATAATGCCCAATGGCAGCAGACCAACTTGTTGACCTGTTGATTCAAAGAAAAAACTGGACGGGGACAGCAAAACAAAGTGCTTTCCACATTTTGCCATTCTTGCCGGCCATCATGCAGAAATTAACATTGCTGTCAATTTGCAAAGCACCAAAAAGACCAAGGTTCTGAAAGTATGGTTTAGTTACAGCTGCTCCAGAATTTTACCACGTGTTCTTGAAATACAAAATGTTACACAAACCTTTGTTGGAAAGGAGTAAGAAAGCAGCATTTTCTTATTCATGATGAATTATTGATAATGGGTCTCACAGCAAAGGAGGCTTTTTCACTTCAGAATCTTTTGATCTCAAATTTCTGTTGTCTCACTCAAAAAAGAAAAATAAAAAAAAATTGCACCCTCTGCATGCCACCTGCTGGCAATTTTTTGTATATGGCTAAAAAGAAGGCAGTGTTATAGTTTTCTTTCTCTACTGAGACATCTTTATCGGTGTCAAAAGTCAGAACAGATTCTGCCTTCTTGGAGCTTTCAGCTACTAAAACAGAACTAGGAAAAGCATCATAAGAAGTTATTGCCATTCACTGACTCCAATTAGTTTACTTAAGATCCCTAATCAACGAGATGACGATATGAAAGGTGCACCATTAATCTAGCAAAAGCTCAAATGGAGACATTAAAAACATGCAGCGAATAAGAGATACTACCATATAATTGCAAGAGATTTCCATGTTTAGTCCCATTTGCCCAATTTTGCATCAACTTTTTAAAAAACAGCTTGAAGTGTATGTCTATACTACCTCAGATAGCTAAAATCTAGACTGAATATGTACCTATCTGCTCACTTAGGCCTTGTCTACACTACATGCTTACGCACGATAAATTGATCTCCAAGTGCTCTCTCGTCGACTCTGGTTCTCCACCAGGATGAGAAGAATAGCCAGAGTCGATGGGAAAGCAGCCCCTGCCCACCCTACTGTGAGGAAGACACTGCAGTAAGTATGTCGACTTTAGCTGTGCTATTTGCCTAGCTGAAGTTGTGTACGGTAGATTGATTGGGGGGAGGGAGGGAGAGTAGACAAGGCCTCACAGAGTGTATCAAAGGGTGTGCTTCCACTGTAGTGCGACCTACTGGCCAGCTGTCACAGAGCTGCCCTTGCAACAATGGGCCTCAGTTTTCCCTTCTGTGGGAGTCCCTTAAAAGTCCTCACAACCCAGATATTCCATATTCCATTCTGTAGTTCAATATATTATGTCCTGTACAGTCTTTACAAATAGAGTTTCACCCTACAAAGTCTTCACCCCCAGTTTTGTTCGGCCCAGCACCTTCTCCCTAAGCATCTTTCACCTGAGTCCTTAGCTGGGGACAGCTCCTTTTTCTAAGTGTTTGAATCCCAGCAGAACTCTAAACTTAGGAACAGCCTCTCCTGGCTGAGAATCTGTCTACTGGTCTGCCAGCAACTTGACCTGGAGTTTGGCCTTGTCCACTGGCCTTCCCTGCTAACTCAAGGTCCAGCAGGAGTCTGGTAACAACTGCATGTCTAAAGCCCAGCTGCTTTCCCTTTTGATTAGTTGGGCAGCAGGTAGTCCAAGGGCACTGTACCCTACTCTCTCCTCAAGGGGAGCATCACCTGGTGACACAATATTACATGATATTACTATCACAAATAGTAAAGATAAGTGTCACTGGTTCAGTAGAGTGCCCTGTGCTGCTGCCAATCTCAGTGAGAGTTTGCATGTCACCAACACGTCCCCGCAGGCAGTCCAGTCTGATACCACAGTCTGGGTGCTACTGAACTTACCTGGGTCCAAGGACAGATATTGGATTGGAAAATCAGTGGAGCATCGGAATGGAGGAGCAAAGCAGGAGGGCATTCAAAATTGTCAGCGAAGTTCTAAATTTTTCATACAATGTTTGCATAAAAGCAATATAAGATTAATCTCTCTGCAAAACAGCTTCACCTTCTAACCTACCTGTGCATGCCACGCCCATAAAGGTGTTGAGAGCTATGTCTTCACTTCAGAAAAGGTGTACTTTTACAAAGAGATTGAGTGACCTATGTAAATTCCTAACAGAGATACAAGTACAAGTAGTTTTACCTCAGTTTAGCTAGTCAAGATCCCCCACACCTTACATACTTCAATTAGCTACATAACATCAGGGTAAAAATTACCTGTGTTTTACCCTTTTTGCAGAAAAGATATAGCTGTAGTAACATTTAGTAACATTCTAGTAAAGGAGTTCCAGTACCGGAAAGATGAATGTCAGAAGTGGAGTCAAGATATAACTTCCATGAATTGTTTAGTATAACTAGTTGAAATAATATGCCCAGAAGTGCTACATGGTATTTATTTACACCTAGTTAATGTGCACTCCAAGGCTTTCTCCACATATTGATGCCAAATGACTTTATTGATTGATCCAAATTACTTTACGATTTTGATGACATCTTAATTCTGGAAGGTTTTGAGGGTTTTTTTTTACTGGATGTTTATATGGTGCCAGTGTTGCCAAGGCTGCACAGTATTTAATGAGATTGTTTTTATTTCAAATGAACATGGCACTATTTCTTTCCCCAGAGTAAGAAAGTTCAGGTGGAACAGCATTCTAGAGTGCAAAAAGATGGAAGTTCAATAAGAATTAAAACTTTCTACTATATGTACAGAGTTATGGAGCAGGTTTTGTGCTCCTAAAGAATCAATCACTTGCAATGACAGCAAGTTTAGGGCAACACTCTGCACTGTGCAAAGAGTCCACTTGGCATCCATATTATTGATGCATGGTTTCATGATAGAAGCCTCTCTTAGGGTATGTCTAGACGACGACAGGGTTTTTTCGAAAAAAGTGGCCTTTTTTCAAAAATACTTCCCCTGCATCTAGACTGCCGCCACGTTCTTTCGAAATTAAATCGAAAGAACACGGCGTTTTTTTCCAACTGCGGTAAACCTCATTTTACAAGGAAGAACGCCTTTTTTCGAAAATGCTCTTTTGAAAAAAAGGAGTTCTTGAATGCAAACAGGGCTTCTTTGAGAGAGAGCATCCAGACTGCCTGGGTACTCTCTTTTGAAAAAGCAGATCGCTTTTTCGAAAGAAGTGATTGCAGTCTAGACGCTTTCTTTCGAAAGAGGCTTGTAGTCTAGACATAGCCTTAGTGAGATGTACTGGAGATCTAAACCCCATATTTTTCTCATAGGGTACATCTAGACTACAAGCCTCTTTTGAAAGAGATCATCTAGACAGCCACCGCTTTTACGAAAAAGTGATTGCTTTTTGAAAAAGAGAGCACCCAAAGCAGTCTGGATGCTCTCTTTCAAAAAAGCCCTGTTTGCATTCAAGAATGCCTTTTTTCGAAAAAGCACTTTCGAAAAAAGTCATTCTTCCTCATAAAATGAGGTTTACCAAGGTCAAAAAAACCCGCCATGTTCTTTTGATTTAGTTTCGAAAGAATATGGTGGCAGTCTAGACGCAGGGGAAGTTTTTTTCGAAAAAAGTCCACTTTTTCAAAACCCTGTAGTTTAGACACACCCTAAGCGAGGCTGCTATCATGAAACCATGTGCTCTCCTTAAAATGGTCCCTACTAACAATGGATTGCCACCACCACCACCACCACACTATGCAGTTAGAAGTGCTAACAATCCTGCCCCGACCTATGTGCAAAATTAGCAGATTATGCATCTATAGGTATGAGAATGTAGGTATGAGAACAATTGAATAGATACCTATACAAACCAACATAAATTACACTTACGTTTACAAACTACAGCCTCTCCCCCGAGTTACAAACGAGTTACGGACCAAACACTTGGCCGTAACTCGGTCCGTTCATAACTCGGACCCCATTGAGTTACACGCGACCGCACTGTTCGTAAGCGCGGGTCGCGTTCATAACTCAGGGACCTCCTTTTACGACCGCTCCATGGGAGCTTTGGTCGTAAGTGAGAACGGTCGTAACTCAACCGTTCGCAACTTGGGGAGTGGCTGTATATCCTTATATTTTCATATATGATAGTCCAACATGTAATTCCTGTTTCTACAGTATTCAATTTATGCTTGTGTTGAAGATACTTTGTATACATTTAACAAACCTACATCACAGTATGTAATTACATATTAGTCACGTTGCACAAAATACGCAAATTTCTTCTACATAGCAACTTCCTATACAGCCCTTTCAATAGAAATTTATCTACCAAAAAAGATGTACAAGAAACCCCCAACATATGACCACCTGAGTTCTGACCCCTTGCACTTACAACCATTTTGTAAGTGCAGAAGTGGCCGAAAACCCCTGACTTACGTCCTCGGCCTGCATTTACGACGGCGCACAGCGCCTATCGTAAATGAGGGTTCGATTTATGATGCCCCTGACTTGCGATGCTTCCCCAGGAACCAATTGCATCACAAGTTGGGGGACGCCTGTACAATTATTTAAATGGCTCAGATCACCCCTAAACTTTAACTAGTGTTTAAACTCCCTGGCTAAACCTGAGAACTGGCAGGTAAGGTCCATTGGGAAACAAGGTTAAAGTGAAAAAGAATATCAGGAGAGCTGGCAGTTTACTCGAGAGACTATCTGAAGGGCACAACAGCAAACTATCCCAATGCAAAAGAAAGATTAGAAGAATAGTAAGAGGCCAATATGGATCCATCACTAACTCTTTAGTGAGCTGAAAAATCAAAAAGGAATCCTACAAAATATGGAAACTTGGACAAATTGCTAAGGATGAGTACAAAAGAATGCCACAAGGATGTAGGGACAAGATCAGAAAGGCTAAGGCACAGACTCAGTTCAACTAACATGAGTTATAAGGGAGAAATAAGAAGAGATTCCACAAATATGTAAGAAGCAAGAGAAAGACAAAAGGAATTATAGGTCCTCTACCTAGCGAAGATGGAGAGCTAATAACAGATGTGCTCAAGAAGGCTGCTTCTGTCTTCACTAATACAGTACATTGTGACCAGGTATGTAATAATTAATATTAATAAGGGGGAAGGAACATAAGCCAAAATAGGGAAAGAACAAACAAGTTAGATATATTCAAGTTGGCAGAGACCAGTGAAATTCATCCTATAGTAGTTAAGGCACTAGGTGGAGCAATCTCATATCCATTAGCATTTTCTGACAACTCATGGATGGGTGAGATCCCAGAGGGCTAGAAAAAGGCAAATATAGTATTTACAGATAAAAGGGGGAACAAATAGGTCATGTAGAATTATATATCGGTCATCTTAACTTCAATAGCTGGAAAGAAACTGGAACAAATTATTAAGCAATCTGTAAGTATGCAGCTAGAGGACTTATTAGGGTAATAAGTAATTGCCTGCATGGTTCAGTCAAGAACAACCAAAAACAAACTAATCTAATTTCCTTCTCTGATAGCATTACAGTAGATAGGGGAAAGCTGTAGGTGAGCTCTATCTTGATTTTAGTAAGGATTTGGATGTAATCCCATCTGACATTATCTTTTAAAAAACTAAGGAAAGGTGATCTAAATTAGAGGTATTCAAACTGTTTTTCTCGTGACTTAGTTGAAGAATATTCTTGATGCCTGCAACCCAAACATAATTATATCTTTTGACAAGAGTGTGGGCTCCAGGGTGGGGCAGGGGATGAGGTGCAGGAAGAGGCTCCGGCCAGGGGCAGGGGATTAGGGCACATGGGCTTACCTCTAGCGGCTCCTGGTCAGTGGCACCACAGGGGTACTAAAGCAGACTTCCCACCTGTCCTGACACCGCAGATCATGCTGCCCCTCCCCCCTGCCCCGAAGAGGCCAGCAGCGGGTCTGGCTTCTAGGCAGAGGCATACAAGCAGCTCTGCATGCTGCTCTTGCCGCAGGCACTATCCCCCCAGTTTTATCTCACTGAATTTAAATGTCCATTCAACAGCGATACATAGACTAGTGGGGTCAGTGCTGCAGTTGTAGAAATGTTGCTCTATGCAAAATTGGTGTCCCGTTTTCTACATCTGTGGAGGTGGAATTTAAACACCCTCTCACAGCTTTCAGAAAGAAGAGTGTCATAGAAGCCAATATTCCCTTTCTTGGTAAACACATTTTATATCCAAATGGGTGGGTGATTTGTTTTGGGAACCAGCCAATGGGGGTGCGGAAGCAATTCTCGGGGCAGGGACAGAATCCCAAGGCCTCTCTCCCGCATCCCACATCTAGGAGCTGAACCTGCTGCTGGCCACTTCTGGGAAGCCTGCCTTAGCACCTCTGCTGGGCACCATGTGACTCTAGAGCAAGGTGACCCGGTGCCTAGTATTCTGCGACCAAGCACTGGGTCATGACCCATACTTTGAAAACCACTGTCTAGATGAAATTATTATAAGGTGGGTGCAAAACAGGTTGGAAAATCAAACTCAAAGAGTAGTTGTCAATAGTTCTCCATCAAACTGGGGAGTGATGTCCCACAGGAGTCTGTCTTGCATCTGTTATTCAATATTGTCACAAATGACTTGGATAATGGACTGGAGAGAAGGTTTATGACAACTGCAGGTAATACTAAGCTGGGAGAGGTTTGCAGTATTTTAAGAAAAGGGTTAGAATTCACAATGACCTTGACAAATTGGAGTATTTGTATGAAATTAACAAGATGAAAATAAATAAAAACTAAGTGCAAAATACTACAATTAGGAAGAAAAAATGAAAGGCACAACTAAAAATAACTGGGAAGGCAGCAGTACGACTGACAAGTATCAGAGGGTTGTAACTGGTCCTAAATTGAATAGGGGTCAACAATGTGCTGTAGTGGTGAAAAAGGCCTGGGGTTTTGTCAGAATAGCCAGCCACTGCAGGTGGTCAGATTCTCAGCCTACAGGTGAAAGATGTATTAACAGGAGTGTCACAGGTAATACATGGGAATTTATTGTCCCATTCTCCTAGGCAATGATGAGTATCCCATTCAGGATGTGCACAAACTGGATAGAGTCCAGAGAAGAGCAAAAAAAATGATGGAAGTTTTAGAAAACGTGGTTTATGTGGAAAGGTTAAAAAATAGGCATGCTTAGACTTGAGAAAAGATAACTGGGGGGAGGGGAAATCTTCAGATATGGTAAGGTGTTGTATAATGAGGATGGTGAATAATTGTTCTCCACATCCACACAAGATAGGGCAAGAAGTTAGAAGATAGGGCAAGAAGGCTTAATCTGCAGCAGGGGAGATTTAAGTTAGATTTTAGGAGCAACTTTCTAATCATAAGGATAGTTACATGTTGAAATAGATTTCCAAAGTGGATTGTGGAATTGCCATCGCTGAAAGTTTTTAAGACTAGGTTAAAAGAAAACACCTATAAGAAACAAGTCCAGGTATAATCAGTCCTGTGAGCACAGGGAGCTGGTCTAGGTGACCAACTGGAGCCCTACACTTCTAGGATAAGTTTCACTTCAAAGTACATAAAGGAGATCTGCACATCGAGTGCTCTGTGCATAGGCACATGCCAAGGAAATGTGCAAAGGGGGCAACTGTTACTCACTCAGAACTGATCATCCACCAATTTGGATAAAACCTCCGTTTGCCAAGACAGAATATTCCTATCATGCTGCCCTTTCTGAAAGCTGTGAGGGGATGTTTAAATTCCAGTACCACAGATGTGGAAAACGGGACACCCGTTTTGCACAGAGCAACATTTCTACCAGTGCAGCACTGGCCCCACTAGACTAGCTATCACTGTGAAATGGACATTTAATGTTAGTGAGATTAAAATGTTTCCTTAACAGAACATAGATATTTTCTTCATCTTCAGCTCTGTCAACATGTTTGCTGAAAAAACTTGGGAAAACTATCTATAAAGTTGTGGATAAGTGTGTTTCCAACAGTTATTGTCTCCAGTCCTGATCCTATTGTAAATGTATTCTCTGGACTACAGTAGCACATAGGAGCCCTAGTGATGGAGCCGGTTCCCATTATGCTAGGCACTGTTCACAGCATAGAAAGGATAGTCCTTGTCCAGGAGCAGATTAGCCACTGGGCCAAGAGGGCCTGAGCCCAGGGGCCACAGCCAATTGGGGAACCCCAGAAAAATGGGCACTGCCACTCCACCTGCACTCTTGTTTGGGAGCAGGTTTGGGGTATGGGGGCTTGCCCCACTCCTTCCACCCAAGCCCCAATGCCACTCCCTAAGGAGTGCCAATGAGCCAGTGAGGGAAGCCCTTGCCCCTGGACACGGCTCCTTGGCAGGAGCACTGGGTAGATGGAGTGGGGGAATCCCCCACACCCAACACCATTTCCCTAGCAGGAGACTGGAAGGGATGAGGAGGCAGCCCACTTGCTGTGGTCCAGGGCCCTACAAACCCCTAATCCACTTCTGTCTTGTCCCAAAGAGCTTACAAACTAGTAAATAAGCTTCTATTTATACAGGCCATTGGTATGCTTGGAGCTTTAAAGACATGTATGAAGAATCAGCCTTTACAGATTAAGAGCTAGATTCTGTGCTCACACAAGTAGCTCCACAGACTACAAGGGGAACTATTTTGCCTAATTAGCACCACAGTTCTGGAATCCAACTCAATGGGAATTGTGTCATGGACGTCAGCCAGAGGAGGAACAGGGCTGTAGAATAATCTATTGATGGTTTACTGTGTATAATGAAATTGCACATGTATGAAGTATTGCAGTGACACCCAAACTATTTTTTCCTCTGGTTTTGCTAATGGATTATGTCCTGCATTATGTATTTCTGTATTCCCACTTCAGGGACTTTCACCTTAGTATAAACCATACGCTCTGGAGAAAAAGAATGAATAAATTGTCTTTGCTGACTCTTACCTGTTGGTGCATGTCCTCAGGTCAGCAGTACACATGAGCTCTAATCTTGCCGAGAAGACTCTAGTTCTAGTTTTTCCAACCTGAAGGCAAATGCCTTCTTCATCACCAAAGATAACTCATTGCAATGCAATGAAGTTCGAACCTCCAGGCTGGTTTCAAAATGAAGGCACTAAAGAGTGAATTCAGTACCTAAAGTTACATTGTGAATAGTAGTGGGCCTGCAGTCAGCATTTTCTATCATTTTCTCCTCAGAAGAAAAATACATGCAACGTGTTTATACGATTGTGAGAAATTGAGCCAGTTCAGCTTAGTTCTCTGTTTCGAGGAGTGCATTTTTGAGAAGTGAAATGGGGCAACATGATTGTTAAACAACCACATGACATTTCACATAAAACTGATCTAAACTTTTCCTTATTTTCTAGATTGCTACATTACATTATTAAAACTGGAAGCATTTTTAAAACCCAATGTGCAATTTATTATTTCTGCTGTTTAACTTCTTGCAATGCTTAGCACAACCAATGAAAGGACCCATTTTCACTGCAGTTTTTCTTGAGATCACTTCCTATTTTCATGTGTCCTAGCACAATATTGCTGTTTGGCTTAAAAATAATGCAGGGGAATACTTATGTTTTTTTTATGTATTTTTAATTTCAATTCATGCAGCTTTTTTTCACAAAAAACCCTCAAGTTTCAGACCCCATAGCAGAGAACCCCATTGAGTTCAATGGAACCAGGATTTCACCCAATGTCTCTAAACTATGAAAAATATTTTGGTGCATAACTGAGGTAGTAGCCAGCACTATTTCACGTTTCAATACACATCCTATATTACAAAATAAGTAGGAAAAGTGACCTTTTAATAAGACCATATTAGGAAGCAGATTGCTAACAAAGATACACCTCAATTGTCATGCAGGAATCATCCCCACATTTTAAAATGCTTTTAAAAGTTATTTTACAGGAAGTCTGAAAAGAGAACCGACCATTCAACATGTTAAATAGCTGGAGGACTGAGACATGAAGTTCTTTATGCCCCTTCCATGTAACACTTAAATTCTGTGGAGCTCTTCACTGCTATGCTGCTGCAATACATACCTGTTACATCAATATAAATAGAGTCCAATACTACCCAGGTACACCACTTTTGAAGCACTGGTATCTTAATAGGAGCTTTGCATTGTCATCATTGGCAAAGTCAGTGAATGGGGATGGGGAAATCCCTCCGTAATTCCTAGACCTCCTTTCCTAGGATTAGTTCTTTCTGAGGCGCGGGGAGGTTGGGTGGAACCTGGGCCCACCCACTACTCCGGGTTCTGGCCCAGGGACCCTAGGCAGCAGTAACTGCTTGGGTTTTTCCCTCTAGCCCCAAGGGTATGTCTAGACTACATGGCTCCGTCGACGGAGCCATGTAGATGAGTTTACTAGACATAGGAAAATGAAGCGGCAATGTAAATAATCGCCGCTTTATTTACATCAAAATGGCTGCCGCGCTGTGCCGATCAGCTGTTTGGCAGTATTATTATACTAATATATCCACCTTTAAGAATTGGGAGGGTTTTTATGCAAATGACAGCTCAAAACTCAGTCCTAACTTTGAATAAAGCACCCAAAATGTTACAGATCATCTAACTACTGGTCCATGCTGATTTGAAGATCTCCATACTGAAAGGTTTTGAAACACTGATACATGATTCACCAGTACAATGAAATGACAAATAGTGGCATAGATTCAAAAGAAATGAACACAATATCCCCTCAACTGCTATTCTAAACCAAATATTTTCTTAGATGTATGCCCCTTATTAATTTCAGCTGACCAAAAGTAGTAGCTTGAAAATCACAACATTGTTTTATTTTTCCAACACAATTTGTCCATGGATTTTGTATTGCTATATCATGAATGTACTTTCTTATTTGACTAGCAAAAAATAGAAAGTTGTCTAAAACAGAGGAAATTAGTTTGCGTTCAGCTAGAATATAGGACATTAGTTTTAGTTTTATTTGATTAGAACTTTCTTCAGGAGCAGTAAAAAATAGCAGTGGTCTAAAAGCAGGTTAAAAACTTGTGGATAATGTTTGCTTTTGTTCTGCATTATTGATCCGGATCTGAACAACAAAATAAAATAACTGGAAGTTAATAGTCTCAAAGGTTGAAATTAACCAAGAAAGTAACCTATGAAGTAGTTAAGTATTAGCTCAATTTTATAGGCTATGTCTACACTACGGGGCTTTATCAGAAAAAGGTATGCAAATTGTGCTCCTCAATATTGCGTACCTTTTTCCTATAGTTTTTTTGGAAAAGGCTTTTCCGAAATTTGGCCCATCTGCATTGGGCCAAATTTTGGAAAAATCCCCTCTTTCAGAAGAGCCCTTTTTCCTCGTGGGAGGAGGAAGACGGCTTCCAAAAGAGCGCGTCTGCTCTTCTACTTATTGTGCTTGACCAGTTATATCTCAACATGGAATAACTGGTTCCCCTTTTAACAGCTGATGATACCTCTGGATCGAGATGAAAGGAT
This sequence comes from Rafetus swinhoei, assembly GCA_019425775.1. Classification (NCBI taxonomy): domain Eukaryota; kingdom Metazoa; phylum Chordata; order Testudines; family Trionychidae; genus Rafetus; species Rafetus swinhoei. The sequence goes on along the minus strand of CM033435.1, from coordinate 14,231,971 downwards.
CTGGACAAATGTGCTAGGCAGCCTAGTCAATACTATTTACTTAAAAAATAGGTCTGCAGATCACGGAATCCATTTCCACAACCTTTCATGTATTTTGCTGGACATTATAAGAACACTTATAATGAAAGCAATAGTGACAAAGTAGATCATTGACGAGTGGAAATGCATCGATATATTTAACTGTAAGCATACCATATGTTAATAGACATATTTAAAATATTTGGATGTTTACCTTCAGACTAACAGAACACTGATATTTGCAGTGCAGGTTTAATTTTATTGGTCCCAGGATATTAGAGGCAAGTTGGAAGAATTTTAAGTCCTCAACCTATCAGTTTCCATATTTCTGTTAGCATAAAGAATTTAATATGGATGAAATTAATAAGGTTATGTAGAAGTTAGTCTACAAACCTATGGGTTTCTATGGAGACCATCTTTTCAATATGATTCTTTTTAAAGCTACCTATAGAATTCTGGAGCAGGGATGTAACTTCCTTAAATCATGAAGAATGGTTGTAAAATTTAGAGAGAATTATAGCCGTGAAAAAGAATTCTGAAGGCTAATTTATACTCTCATTGATTTCTGTGGTTCTTTCATATTTTTAATTTCTTATTGATATCTGTATAATTATATTTTAATATTTGCTTTTTCTTTTACTATGCACTAAAAATAAAATGCTAGTAAATTCACTCTATTAAATTCTGTAGGACTTTTCTTCCATCACTTTATACCTTTGAATTAATGGTAATTAAATTTTATTATTGTATTTGGTGTTTTTCTTAGATAGCACAAATTTAGCTTATGGTATTCAATCCTACAAGAAACTATGAAGGCCAAGATCTTAGCAGGATTTAAAAAAGACTATACATTTATGGAGATGATGAAGTAATTCTGAGGGTTTTTTTTTAAAGATACTGTATTACGTTAGAATGATAGCCCTCATAGTTTATGGGGTTTCCCTTACATGATACTGATGAGAAGAGATGTTCTGAACACTTTAGCAGAAGTCTGAATAAGTCTGACACATGGATACTACAAAGTCCTACAGATAGAAATTAAATATTTTTTAGTATCCCAAAACCCAGATTTGAACAATCTGATTTTAGGCAAGGTAATTCATGAACAGCCGCGATTTCACCATAAGGAGGATTATTGAAAACATGAATGAATTTCAAGGAACCCTTAGTATTAATTTCATAGACTTTCAAAAAGCATTCAATAGTGTAAATAGGGATAAAATGTCAAAAATTGTTAGGCAGTATGGAATTCCAATGAAACTTATTAATGTAATGAAGGCATTTTACATTAACTCCAAATGTTGTATTAAAATAGACAGAGGATTAAGTAAGTCATTTGAAATTAAGATGGGTAAAGCAAAGGCACATCTTGTCTTCATTTTTGTTCTTGCTCATCATTGATTATCACCTCAAACAATGTAAGAATAATCAACGAGACTTAAGATTGAAAAATCTTGAATGATTCCATCTAGATTTCTCTGTCATCGCTCTTCTACATGAAAATGCTGAAGGACTACAAGCACACACAAATGAAGTGAAAGAAATGTTGGAGAAGGTAGGACTGTGATTCAATGTAAAGAAATGTAAAACCATGGTAATTGGAGATATGAATTTAAATATCAAAATCAACAATGAACAGCTAGTTGATTGATTCAAATATCTTGGAAGCAAAATAAGCCAAGATGGTATGTGCTCTGAGGACATAAGGATAAGGATCGAGAAAGTGAAGGCAGACTTAGGTAAACTTAGGAACATTTGGACACTTAATACCGTATCCTTACACAGAAAACTAATAATCTACTCTGCAGTTGTTGTAGCCATAGCAACCTATGGCAGTGAAACCTGACATCTTAAGAAAACAGATGCTCATAAGTTAGATGGGTTTCATCATAAGAGCTTGCGGAGAATACTAGGAGTAAGCTATGAGGAAAGAAAGATGAAAGATGAGGTCAGAAAAATGGCGAAAGTGAGGTCTCTGGAACAAATAATTTGTAAGAGAAGACATCAATGGCGAGGGCATGTGTTACAAATGGATCAGAACCAATTGCTAAGCAAGCCTGGAGAATGTGGGTAGCCCAATGCACTCAAAAGCATGGGATGGACTGAGATCTAAGGGTAAGTATCCTAAAGTACTAATTATCCAGAAGACTTTCCTCTAGCAAACAGCAGGCTTGAAATATTTGTTCAGACCACCCAGTGTACATGGAAATGCCATGTTATTCTACTAATTACACTGAAAAAGGTACATTAAATTAACATTGGAAAAGTTGTAAAGTGAAGCATTCAATGACAGAATTAATGTTATCTGTGCAGCCTTAACTTGGCCCCCTTGTACATATGTATTACAAGACAGGCCTTATTTACTACACACTATTCAAACACTGCTTTGAATACAGAATTATTCATATCCTCATGGGCTTTTCTCATCTCACTAGTTTTGAGTACTTCCCAATTACTAATTTATCTTCACAACATCCCTTGGAGGGTAAGGGGCAGTATTATCCCATGTTACAGCTAGGGAACTGAAGCATAAAAAGATTAAGGTCTAAAGCATCCACTGATTCTGGGTGCCCAGTTTGAGATGCCTCAGCCTGGTTTTAGAGCACTTAGCATTTTATATATATTATGTTGGGAAGAATTCAATTTCATAATAGAATTTCAACATATAAATATTCCAGTATCCCTTCCACCCCATTTTTTATCAATGTAAATGTTCATAATTGCAGGAAATTATCTGGGGGTGAGGGTTGGAGACAATCACAGTAGATTGTGGCATTCAAGAAGTTAGAGCTTACAGCCTCTAAAACACAAGTTGTCAACATTACGACAAAGATATTTAATTTGTATAGTTTGTCAGACTAAAGTTCTCAATCATCATCTTACTTTGCCTTTCTTTACATTTAAATCATTACTGGAAATATTTTTTCATCATTTAATCTTTCCGACACTTTATATGTTCAAAGCACAGTTTTAATTGACCTTGCAGCTGTGAGTGTTCAGCACAAAGAATCATAGAATACTAGAACTGCAAGGGGCCTCGAGAGGTCAAGTCCAGTCCCCTGCCCTCATGGCAGGACCAAGCACTGTCTCCCTGATAGATATCTATCCATCCTGTTCTTAAATATTTCCAGTGATGGAGATTCTACAGTCTCCCTAGGCTATTTATTCCAGTGTTTAACCACTCTGACAGTTAGGAAGTTTTTCCTAATGTCCAACCTAAACCTCCCTTGCTACAATTTAAGCCGATTGCTTCTTGTCCTATCATCAGAAGCCCAGGAGAACAATTTTTCTCCCTCCTCCTTGTAACACCCTTTTAGATACTTGATAACTGCTATCATGTTCCCCCTCACACTTCTCTTTTCTAAACTAAACAAGCCCAATTCTTTCAGTCTTCCCTCACAGGTCATGTTCTCTAGACCTTTAATCATTTTTGTTGCTCTTCTCTGGACCTTCTCCAATTTCTCCACATTTTTCTTGAAATGTGGTGCCCAGAACTGAATACAATACTCCAAGTGGGGCCTAATCAGTGCAGAGTAGAGCGGAAGAATGACTTCTCGTGTCTTGCTCCCAGCGTTCCTGTTAATACATCCCAGAATCATGTTTGCTTTTCATGTCTTCAAATCAGATCACAGGATCTCAAGTCAGGCACCCATAAAATGAGGAACATGGGATTACTGACCACCTGTGAAAAGTTTAGTTTAAGTGACTTACCTGCCATCATACAAGAACAGTTTGGGAGAGACAGGGATAAAATTTAGGTGTCTATGGTGGCGTTCAACTCTCTTACCCTTGAGATGATTCTCTCTCTTCCTGCAGTTCTTTCCATTTTCACCATACACCTTCTAACTTCTGCACCAAGTGAGGAGGGGCCTTGGATATAATAGCCTCCTTTTCTACCCAGCACTGGTCCATCCTGTGCAGGGACTGAGGCAGAGGGGACTGTCCGAAAAAGGCACTCTATCCTGGCTGGAGCATGCTCAGTGCAGATAGAATCTTCAGAGAATTTAGCAGCTGACCTCTAACAAGAGCCTACTGCACATGTGCAAAATGTGATCTCAAAGACCTCAGTTGGCCAAATTCGGCCAATTTTTCACAGGAATAGTATAAGGCAGGGGGTGGAGAACCTCAGGCCCTGGGGCTGGATGCAGCCCCTGAAGCACAGGGCCTCCCCCAGCACTGCAGAGACCGCACAGGCACACCCTCCCCCCCACTGCCGACTGATTTTTCTGTGGGCCAGTGGCCCCCAACCTGAAAATGATTCCCTACTCCTGGTAAAAGGCAAATCCTTCACACTAGGATGATCCCCCCCACCACCACCATCCATCACGTTTCAAATCTCTGTGCCAACGCAAGGAGGCACTAAAACTTCAAAATGAAGTAGTTGGGTTTTTTTGTTTAAAAAAGAAAAAAGGAAATACCCAAAACAAAACGAAAGTAAGAAAACCACTTTTCCTACTTGAGCTCTTTGTCAGAAGAGACAAAACTATACTTGCTGAAGCTTTCCAAAAAAATTCAGTCTAAGGCAGGTATTCAGAATAGGAAATTCCAACCTGGAAAAGTTATAGAGTCTTAAAATGGGCAGTGTTGGGCAGCCTTAACATCAGGCAGCATTAGCAAGTCTGCCTATATTACTTTGAGTTTTTATAGCACCTCCCATTCAAGGATCTCAAGAGAATTACAGTGACCCCTTGTCATAGGTATTATCCTAATTATTGAGTGCATTGTAATATGAGGATAAAAATCCCGAAGCCCAAATTCGGCTTGGTCCTCACATGGTGGACAGGGCACAAAGGTATTTAGGCTCCGAACTTCCATTGGTTACATTGGGAGTTAGTAGAAATATTTAGGCTCCTGACACCCCTCTCAAAATGAGGCATTTTGGAATTCCTTCTGGTCTTGTATCTGTACAGTGCCTAACACAGTGCAGTCCTGCTTTATGACTTGACTGCTTAGATGTGTTGGTAATATCAAAAATAGATAACACTAGTATGCTGCTTCATTTAGAGTTTGCTTTTTTGTCTTTAATGCTACTAGTAAAGGTCCTAAGATTTAACTACAAGGGTTTGAAGACACGACTGGAGGGACAGACAGAGCAGAGGATTAACAGTTTCTTACACAGTTTTCAGATTTCTAAACGGTTGGAAATCAAGTATGAAAAAATTAAAACTCATTTGATATATACTTTCCCTACTAAGTATTCTAGCCAAACGCAGTCCATCATCAGATTCCTCAAAACACAGTGGTAAACTTTCAAAGCAATGTGTGGGGAATTAGCCACAAAATTCCCATTAACATCAATGACTCACTCAGCTAAATCATTGTGCATGGCTTTGAAAGTTTACCCCCGGGGATTGGTCTCCTCTTGATGCACAGGGGATTTATACACCTAACTCCTATTAATGTTAATGGGAATGAAGTTTGTCTCTCTCCTGTTCACTGATCAGAGAATAGGTTTTTGTAACTTTTGACTGGTAATTTTATAAGTCCCTAAATGAAATGGCTGTTTTGCTTTAGGGAAGGGAGGATCAACAGGCTCATAAGGTTTTGTGCCTCTTTATGTTCCCTCTGTTTCACACTAAAGTATTCAGAATATGTAGTTTCAAATATTATAATTGCTAAAAGTTGGGAATTCAAGAATTGAAGAAGCAACATGGACTTCTAGTTAACTTCAGTTATCCCTCCTGCTGTTCTTGCCCTTCCTTTTTCCTCCCGTGACATCTTTTGGTGCTACACTTTTCTTTCATTTGGAACAAAATTAAAAGATTAAGCTAAAAAGGATTCCCAACAGATAAATCATTTTGTAATTATGTGCAGGTGTTAAATTCTTTTTGGCACTGACGTGTTGTAGAGTGCAGCATTACAACATTATGGCATGCAGTAGAGCATCTAGATTTGATCGTCCCACTAATTGTCAAAAGACATTGGAGCTGAATCCCGAAGGCTAAGTGTTGATTAGATTTTATCTTTGATGGTGATTTTGTTAATGGTTCACCAAGATATGAATTTTTCACATTCCATTGAGTTCACATTTTATTCTGTCTGACTTGTTTGGTGGCAGTCAGTTTAAGCTTTTCTGCCAGCCACCAAACAGTGCTTTTGGCCCAGTTACACATATCTTGAAGAGTAACAACCAACCATGACTCAGTGTCCATAGCATGAGGAAGCATATTAATCCCAGAAATAATGGCCATGCTGGAGTAGGTTTTTAAGAAAGCTTGGTTTGTGAAAATTCCGTCTCAAAGCTTCTATGTCAGCATGATGGAGAACGCTGAAAGTTGTACAGTAAGGCTGCGGAGAGCTCATAGTAATTACATGCTGCTCCTTTTGAATCTTAATCCTGAGGCTTTAGGATTTGTAATTCCACCCTTTATGACTGCACAACCAGTTTTCTATCCCTTTGAGTTGCTGCAAGCACAGTCCTTGGGCTAAGACCGATCATTGCAGAAGCCAGATAGGAAGCAGGCTATGCAGTATAAAAAAAAACTTTAAAAGCACAAACTGGATCAGAGTGGTGCCTGTCTAAAAAGAAGATCTTGATGTCTATATTTATTCCTCATCTATTACCAAATATGCTCAAGCAGCGAGGAGTCCTGTGGCACCTTATAGACTAACCGAAGTGTTGGAGCATAAGCTTTCGTGGGCAAAGACCCGCCGTCAGATGTCTGTGATGGATCTTCTGCAAGACCCTCTTATCTTTGCTGATGATCTCTCAGATCTGAGATATCTACAATTGTTTCTTTGACTTTATCAATTCACTAGACACAAATATGCTCAGTTTCCAGATGTCAAAATAGATTATTTTTTAAAACACCCTGCTGAGCACAATGCTGGCAACCAGAACACACATTTCTGTGTCTAGACTGGCCAGTTTTCGAAAATCAGCTGCTTTTCGGAAAAACTGGCCAATATCCCCACTGGTTGCTTGAATTTCATAAAAGCACACTGACTTCTGTAGAAATCAGTGCTTTTTGCTGAATACTATACTGCTCCGGTCGGGCAAAAGTCCCTTTTGCGCAAAACTGTGCAAAAGGGCCAGCAGACAGCTGAGATTTGTTTTCTGAAAAAGCCCCGATGTGAAAATAGCGTCCGGGCTTTTGGACACTTTTCCGCAAAAAGTGCTTTTTGCGGAAAGCGTCGTGCCAATCTAGACGCTCTTTTCCGAAAATGCTTTTAACGGAAAACTTTTCCGTTAAAAGCATTTCTGGAAAATCATGCCAGTCTAGACGTAGCCACCTTGTATTTCATTCTGCTTTACAGGTCATCTCTGAGAATGAAGTCAGAACAGACCTGGCAACGGGAGGCATGGAGCAGTGTTGAACCAAACTCTCTTCCATGGCTTTAGCATCAGACTTGAGAGGTTAACATTAAAAAAAAATGTTTTATTGGCCAACGAAGCAGATATGACTAGGTGCACGCAAACAGGGAGCATTAACAAGTTGGTATTTTAACAGTCATTTTTCTGACCTGAACCCATTTAAAAATAAATAAATGCTTTGGTTTCATGCCATGGAAGAATTCTCACTTTTTGTTTGCACTGTTAATGTGAACCAATTGCCCAGATGCTTATAAACATAGCTGTGAGCTGAGGTAACCAAAAGAAGTTAATGTTTAGCATAAGGCCACATTATTGTCCCATCCTGTATCTGTTCTAGACCATTGTAATTATAAACGTGCAATGTCCATGATTATGCCACAGGAAGTATCAAGAGAGGAAACTCTACTATTATAATTTATGTGTTTATGAATCAGCCTAATAACTCTGACTGGGAAAAACCGCAAACAATTAGTTACACAAATCTGTATGATTCCAAATTTCCCACATTTTGACATAGGTGACTGATGGTTACCTTTTTCATCATATAGAAACAACTACAGCATCATACAAATAAGAAATTCCAAGTGAAGGAAAAAGCCTCTTCAGTCTTAAAAAAAAAGTAAAAATATGACTATGGATGTTAGCTTTATTTTCTACATTCCTTACATTTTTGTTATTGATGAATGACTACAAGTGTTGTTGCCTTCAGGATATATCCTAGGCACTGCTTCATTAAATATAGTTTAAGGTGGACCCTAAGAACCAACCTTAGTGAAATGCTGAAGTTTAACTGCATAGTTTGTACTTGCATATTATTTCAGTGAAATTCAGGTATATAAGATAAAAGGCAGAAATCAATGCATGAAAAAATTATAGCCACAAGCAAAAGCAGCATTTTTCTACACAAATAAACCCATGCTTTGTCTGCATGTGGAGACTTCTTGATATATGGTTGAGGCAAACCTCAGTTAACCATGACGAGCACAAGCTTAAAAACAAAATCGATGGTTTGGAATAACTAGTATTTAAGAAGTGGTCTTGATCCTTTACTACCGTGGTTTTCAACCTTTCCAGACTACTGTACACCCATTTCAGAAGTCTGATTTGTCTTGTGTGCCCAAGTTTCATTTAACTGAAAAACTGTTTGCTTACAACATTAGACATAAAAACAGTCACAGCGCACTGTGACTGAAAATTTGCTTACTGTTTCATTTTAACCATATATTATAAATCATTTGGAATATAAGTATTGTGCTTACATTTTGGTGCGCAATAGAAAGAACAGTATAAACAAGTCATTGTATGAAATTTTAGTTTGTACTGACTTCGCTGGTGCTTTTTATGTAGCCTGTTGTAAAACTAGGCAAATATTGAGATAAGTTGATGACACCCCTGAAAAGAACTCTGTGTACTACACATACCCCTGGTTGAGAACTGCTGCTTTCAACATATAAATGCACCAGTCTCTTGTAGAACTCACTGACAGTTTGGTGATTATACAATTGAGGCAACACGCACAAATGTGTATGCTAGCACAGATTCCTGCAATTCACTGAGACTACTGAAAACCCCACCAAACTATGTAACGCTCCATGAACCAGTGAATGAGGGCACGCAGCCAAGCAGTGTGGGAAACATATTATTAGTCTTTGTTTTGTAAACATGTTTGACTCAATTTAATTGTGTTGGTGCTTCAGTTACATTTAAATAAATATTTGTTTTTTGTTTAAACAAAAATGTTTGGCTTTGTCAGGATTTTGTAGCTGGCACCTGACAACACCTGAAATACTGCCTTGCAACTGGTTTGTTTGATGCTGTTTTAGGCCATGGAAAAAGGCCCAAATGTATGTTCCCTCCATAATAATTTTAACCTGTGAAAACTGTTGTGTGGCGATTGCAGTCCTCATACTTTACCCTCTATTACAAGTTTTCTGCTACTAAGAACAAAAACAATTATCTGCTAACAAACATCCTCTAAGGCTACGCCTTCACTGCGAGTTCTTCTGGCAGAAAATATGCTAATGAGAGACTCATTAGCATAAATCACAATCTCATTAGCATATTTTCTGTTGTTTCTTTTTGCACAAGGGGTTTTTGCACAAAAAGAAGCAGTGTGGACTTTTTTGGGCGGGGCAAAAACCCTGTTTTGAGCAAGATCATTGTGCCTGTCCCAGAGAGGCATAATGATCTTGCACAAAATGGCTTTTTTGCGCAATAAAAAAAAAGTCCACACTGCTTCTTTTTGCGCAAAAACCTCTTGCGCAAAAAGAAACAGCAGAAAATATGCTAATGAGATCATGACTTATGCTAATGAGTCCCTCATTAACATATTTTCTGCTGGAAGAACTCGCAGTGAAGACTAACAGTAATAAGAAAGGCAAGGCATGCTGTGCTAGTGACTGGACTTTATTTCCTGGTCTCAGTCTGTATCTGGGCTATAAAAAATTAATAAGGTTCATGCAACAAGGATCATTATCCAGTAGCCACTGTTACACTATTAGAAAGTATAAGTATCTCACTTTTCTTTGTTTAAAATCTACTCATTCCTTGACAAATGTTGGATGGCTTTATGAAGTGCTGGTAGTGTTATTGCAAAAGACTGCTACCGTTTATCTCCAGAGGAAGTTCTGTCATGCAGATTTGCCCAAACCTAAAGTAAGATTAAAGCTGTGTGAATGACAAATTTCAAGTCAAACCAAAATGAAAGGTTTGTAGACCAAAAAAGGCTAAAAGTAGTTGTTTTGGGGACAAATTAAACATTGTTCTCCTTGGACTAAATGCTTTGCTCTGATTAAGCATTTTATTTTTCAAAGATGTTTTAAAACCAAAAGGTGAAGGCAATTTCAAAACAAAAAGTGTCAAATGTTAAGACAAATGTTTCTTTTTTATAAAAATTGAAACAACCATTTTGACTCTTTTTTGGAATGTTTGGGGGGGATATTATGAAACAATTTGGTGAATTTTACATAAATTTGTGAATTTTCAGTTGATCTGAATTTGTAATTTGAAATTTACCTGTATATTCACTTCAAAATTTCTTGCCATTAAACTAGTGCTGGTCATGAATTTTCCATAAAATGTAGTTTCTGAAAGTGTGAATTCTTTGGGGGAAAATTTAATTTTACGACTTTTAAACATTTTCCCATGAGGCAACCTGCCATTATAGGGAAATGGAATTTAATATTGAATACCTTTGAAACAAAGTATTTTGGGTCAGTTGAACAAACAGAAAACTTCAGTGTAGCAATAACGAGACTGCTTTGATCAAAAGTGCCAAAAAATAACATTTTGTAACAAAAATTTTGGTAACTTTTCATTCTGCAAACAAATGTCCAACCATTCATCCTTATAAATGGGGGAAAAAAGCATGATGAAATACTGGAATTGCCACAGGACAGAAATACTGATTTTTATTCAGTTCTACAAACAAACAGATTCATTGGACTACTTTCAGAAAAAAACCTCAAAGATGCAAAAAACCCAAAGTGAAGTCATTGAAATAAATGAGAAAAATATTTTCATTTTCTTTCTTTTTCTTTTATCTCCACTCCACTGTACACCTAATCATGAAGTATTTCCTTCACAAAATGAAGGAATCAAGAAAAAATGCCCTAAGAGTAAGTGCTCAAAATAGCTAACGGTACATCTACATTACAGAGATGATCGAAACTGCCACTATCAATCTTCCAGGGTTCAAATTAGCAGGTCTAGTGAAGACATGCTAATTTGAAGTGAGAGGGGTGCTCCGGTTGATGCCGATAGTCCTGCTTTCATGTGGAGTAAGGGAATTTGAAAGAAGAGTGTTCTCCCTTTGACTTCCTACAGTGTAGACAGCGCCAAAAGTCGAGTAAAGGTACTTAGACTTCAGCTATGCAATTAATGTCATTGAAATTGCGTGTCTTAATTCAACCTTAGCCCATAGTGTAGATGTGCCCTCTGTCTCACCAGCTTCTAACATCTGCCATCTGGCTGTGATGTTCTCAGTGTTCTTCTGAATTAAGTGTCCATGAGCATTATTCAAAAGAGTTTAAAATTTATTAATTGAACCCAGGAGTTTCTAGCCAATAAAGAACACTGTAAAACATGTGACAGAACTCAGCTGGGCTGCAAGTATGTGCAACTCACATTTAAGTTGATGGGAGTTTCATGCCACAAATTAATCTTTTAAAATGAACAATAAAGTAAAAAATACACTAATAATTTTCAGAACTCATTACCTAAGAGAAATCCAGACATAATTTTTAAACAATTCTATTATAAATGTTCTTATACCAGTCTCACCACTTATATCTTAACACCTTTCAGTAGTGTTTGTTCTCTCATCCTCTCCTGCGGGGAAGAAGAATATGCAGAGGAATGCTATTTTTACAGGATATTTTTGGTTGGCTGTATTTTTTAAAAAATAGTCTTGTTGCTATATGTTTATGTTAGAGAAACCCAGGCCAAAGAACCTTGTCTTGCACTTGAAGTGAAAAGTGATGAGGTCTCTGAAAAAGGGGAGGTTTTTCTAGTCTTGGACTGGCCCTCAAGAGAGTTACGTCTCTCACACAAATGAGCTTTATTCTCATTGCTGAGGGGATTGTGCTAGAGGCAGAGCTAGACTGACCCATCGCTGGGTCTGAGGCAAAAACCATACTATACACTAAAAGGGTTTTTAAAAAAGAACTAGATGAATTCATAGAATCATAAAACACTAGAACTGGAAGGGATCTCGAGAGGTCATCGAGTCCAGTCCCTTGCCCTCATGACAGGACCAAGCACTGTGATCATCATGGAGGATAGGTCTGTCAATGGCTATTAGCCAGGAAGGGCAGGAATGGTGTCCCTAGCCTCTGTTTGCCAGAAGCTGGGAATGGGTAATGGGCTGGATTGCTTGATTGCTACCTGTTCTGTTCATTCCCTCTGGAGCACCTGGCATTGGCCACTGTCAGAAGTCAGGTCACTGGGCTAGATGGACCTTTGGTCTGACCTAGTATGGCTGGTCTTATGTTCTTATACTTCTGGGCTGGTGAAGCTACAATTGATTAGTATCAATAACTGATATGAAGGATGACAGAGTACAGCCTGTTCTCCCACCCATGCATAGGCTGGATGAGCAGTTTGGCTAGTATCAATATTAGCTCCCAGAGGGAAAGTGGAAAAAGGTGCCCCAAACGGACTCACTTCTACATCAGCCTGGCACTCTGCTTCCAGAACTGCTTGCTGCTCTTGACAGCTGCTGCTAGAGTCAGGCCCTAGCCAGTCCTGGAGGGAGGAGGATGAGCATGGGCAGCAAGTCCCAGAGCTGCAAGGCTAAAGCTGCTTCATCTTCCCTCTGCAGGATACCTGCTGCCACCCCTGGCTCCAGTATCAAAGCAGACAAAACTTTGCCATTGGTTGCCTGGGTCAATTTGCTCAAGCTGTCACCCATGTTGCTGAGGAGACCTCCTGCCGCATTCTGTTCTAATTGGAGTTTCCTCAATGCTGAAGGCTTCCTGCCCATGCATATCATGTTGCTGTAGTTCAGCCAAGAGATGAAGGCGGCATGCGTAACTAAGGCCACCCTAATGAGGGAGTAGTCTAGTCCGTGAAGATGGTAGAAAACATTTCTCATAGATGCAGTTACACTGTGTGTTAGCCAGGAACTCAGGCACACTCCTGGACTGTGGACTGACTTGACCAAATGTGGGTGTGTACCTTTAACTGAAGGGGACTGCAGTGCAGCTCCAAACTCTTCAAAATACTGTCCTTTGCTCATCCAGCATCACCTCTGTCTTGCTCGGGTTTGGTTTCATCCAGTCTTTTTCATTCATGAGCTGATCTCCTCCATGCATTGGGAATAGTAGTGGGGAGCATGTGATGGAAGAGAGAGCTATGTATCATCTGCATACTGCTGGCACTTGAGTCCATACTGTCTGAACAGCTGACCCAGGAAGTTGCAGGTAGATGGTGACAAGGATGGGAGAGAGAACTGATTAGTGTGGCACTCTAGAAGTGAGGGGTTTACTGATGGAGGGGCAGTTTCCTGACACTATCATTGGGTGTGCCCCTCCAGGAAAGACTCTCATGATTTGAGTGCACTATTCTGGAACAATACGATCCCTCTCAGACAAGACAGCAGGATGTCAGCGGTCCCTCTATTCGTTCTGTTTATGTGCAGAATAAATGTTATGTGCACCAAGGCAAGGGCAGATGTTCACTACCAATGGAAACACATGTTACCAGCTGTGGGCAGCTATTGGCACTCTGCTAATCAGCTGGGCAGCACCTGAATCTCTCCTGGGTGGCTGCCCAAGCACTGAGCTTACAAGGGACACTGGTCAGGGTCAATCATGCCAAACACTGCAGAGATTCCAGAGGCTGTCATTGGAAGTCCACCCTCTATCCATTGATTGGGGGAGATTGTGCATCAGTGAGAATCAAACAGTTTCACAGCCATATCCTGACCTGAATCCAGCTTGTGCTGGGTCTACAGTGTTACCTTCATATTACCTCCATGATCTGGTGTGCAAACAAATTAAACTGTGTGGGCTTTTTCTCATACCTCAGGTATGAAATAGTTAAAGATTGATTGCAAGTCCAGTGAGGCATACAAAGGCATTTTTCCAATGATTCACGTTCCTATTTTGCTTTAGATTAAGTATTTTCATAATATATATTACAATTAAACATTGCGATTGTGTCAAAAAGTCAACTTCACCACAATGTGCTTTAGTTGTACTAAGATAAGTATGGCTGGTTTAAGAGCTCCCTAGGTGGCAGTAATGATGTAAACCATGGCTAAGTAGGTTCCCATAAATGCATCTTCTCTATTAATATCCCTGTATTCATTTCTGAAAATACAATTTAAGAACCAATGCCAAACAATGCAAAATACAAGGACAAAAGATGGTAAGCACAGATCCAGACAATATGATCTGAGCTTTGGTGAGTCATTTATATTGATTTTTTAAAAGGCTGTGAGGTCTTTCTACTTGCTTGCATGCTGTGGATACTGTGAAGTTTTACTTCTGGAATGTCAGTTTGAGTAACAAGCCAAAATAGCTGTTAGAAATTGAGTGAGTGAGAAATTGAGAAAATAAAAGCACCACTGAGACTAATCCATTTTGAATAGAACCCTACAAAGTTGGAGGACATAACGGGGCAACTTTTGAGAGGGTTGGTGTGTGGACTCCAAAAAAGAAAGGAAAAGAGAGGATTCGGTGTCTAGGTGCCTTTTGTAGAAATATAAAAATGTAGAGGAAAGCCTCAGTGCCAAACTGGATACATTTCAAGACAGTGCTATCAATAAGCCAACTCCTTGTTCAGAGGTACAGGGGAAAACTACTCAAGCTTGAAAGCTGTCAGCCGTGGAACAAGCACACACTTTTGTCTCTGCAAGCTGCAACACCTAGAGCATTGCCTATGGGGGAAGAGCAAGCATTGAAAATACTCTGAAACACTAATAATAAAGGGATTAACTTCTTATAGAAAGATTCTTGGATTAGCCATAAACATTTTATTATTAACATATGGAAACTCAAGAGATGATTATTCCCCACAGTCAATAGAGTTTAGCCCCAGGAACAAAGATGGTAGTTGTGTCTCCAACAGGCTGGAGCCAGTGATGATCTTGCAAGTGACTATGGACCCATACAGAGGGGAAGATTAGTGGGATGAAAACGCACATGACATGTGTGTTGTGTTTCCTGGGCATAAATAAGCTTCAGGGAATTCTGCAGGTACCTGTCTGACAGAATAGGTGTGACTGTTTGAACAAGCTTTGGGGTAGGGGATAGTCATGAGGAACACCAAGTGACTCGAGAGATCTGCGAGAATTTAGATCTTGTTTTCTCTAAGTGCATACCTAGACCCATTCTCAAAAAGAAGGCACAATAGGTGCTTCTACAAAGATTTGGACCAATAAAACCCCCTGAATTTCCATGTACAAATGCCAGGCAATCCCAGTGCCATACAACTTAAGTAGTAGAACCCATGAGTAGGCATTTATTCAGTTTCCACTTTGAACTCCCCCAGTCCCATTTGTTGATGCAAACATAAGTTAGGAAGTGCAATGTTTGCATGGATTTGTGCATAAAATCCCATTGTACCAGTTTAAAAGGTGCCCCTTAAATGTTTTCAGTGTGCAATGTTATGTTCTTAACTGTGGAAGATTCTCTTGGGTAATTAAAAAACCTGTTTTATCAATAGAGCATTATTTTGCTTTATTTGGTGTTATATGTAGACCAAAATCCCTTCCTTTCAGCTTTCACTAACATTTTCAATACATTTCAATACAGGTTAGTGCTAAATCAGGTGAGTGAAAATTCATTTTTGTTATCTATTACTATTCTTCCTATTTAGCCAACAGTTTTCTTTTCTGGGATCTCTGATCCCAACCTTTTCTATGTGTGGAAATGCATTTTAAGTTATTTCCTGAAAATTCAGGCTCGTTCATTCTATTTACATACTTTGGTTATATTTTACTGCACGATAAAAAAATCATTATAAGCACTATTAATACTGTGCTAGCAGCTGTGCATGTTGCCATCACATTGTCCCATATACACGTGCAGAGGTTTTCAGCAAGGGCCATCTGGCAGCTGATATAATGGCTGTCCTTTTCTCCCAGATGCTAGATATTCATGCATGAAACTCCTTTCCTTTCCAGTCGTACAGGCTCAGGGGTACTGGAGTTTTGAATAGTACTTGAATCTTGCTGTAAACCCCACACTTGTCTGGTTTTTTTTCTTACAACCTTTTCATTTTTGTTTTCTGAGAAGGGCCTGAGGGTTTCACCCCTTGTGGCAGTTAGGGAGAGCCTTGATGGAGGACACACGATGCTGGTGATAGAAATATATGAGTAGACTTCAACTCAGTGAGGGGCAGCCTAGGCTAGTGAGTGGGCCGCATGAGCGGTTCTTCATCTCAGTGGTCCACAAGATTGTCGTAACCAAGACTATCTCCTGTGATAGGGTAGTTTTGCTAACTGCGCTTGTGTCCCTAGAATTAGTGGGACGTGCTGACAGAGCCACAGCAGAGCTTTGATTGGATGCAGAAAGTGCACAGCTCTCACAAGGTTGTGTGTAATCAGAACACGCCTCACTTCATGTGCCCTCGCTTTAAGTGTGTGTCACTTTTGTAATACTGGGAGGGGGAAAAAAAAGCTATGTGGATGAAAACAAGCAGAAGGCAACCCTGAGCATGGGCAACAGTTAAAATGTCTTGTGGGCCGTACACAGAACCCCAGTGAGCTGCATGTGGCCCTTGGGCCACAGGTTGTCCACCGCTGCCTCAGCTCTTGCACACAAAGATGATGCTGGGAATACTACTGCTAGCAAGAGTCGATTAGTTTCACTATCCAGCTCAGAGAGTAATGGAAGCTGCTGATACAGTGCTGTTGCAATCTTAGATATGTGTTTGTATGTGTGAATTAACCAAAAATGGCAGCTACACACAAATATGTTACAACTTCTGGGGTTTGTAGGATCAATAGGAATTATGCATCACAGGTGGCTTCCTCTAGCAGCTATTTTTGTACAATAATGAATGATGGAGCAGTCAAGATGGATTATATTTGTAGTTAAAAATATAATGTTTATCCAGTTTGTTGATGATGGCAAAAACCTATGTAGGACTGATACATCTTACAATAAAACCATGCAACTGCAATTTCTAAAAAGAAGTGTAACCAAGTGAATTCTCATTTTCCAGCCAGTATATTAAGAAAGGGATTGGTAATGGGAACCATTGTCTTAAAATTCTTCCAGGACATTAATAATGACATATATAGGTTATTTTCTCTATTCCATTGCTCACTATTAACTCTTCACAAGTTTAAGTCAAAAGTTTGGTGGGAAAATGAACATGGGAATTCAGTTGCCAGTGGTGTCATCATTCATAGAACCTTAGAAATGTAGGGCTGGAAGGAACCTCAAGAAATCATCAAGTCCAACCCATGAGCTGAAGCAAAACCAAGTAAACCTAGCCCAGCCCTCACAGGTGTTTGTTCAACTTGTTCTTAAAAACCTCCAGTGGTGGGGATTCCACAACTGCCCAAGGAAATCTATTCTGGAGCTTACATATCCTTAGCGTGAGAACATTTTTACAGTCAGCCCTCAGTTCCCATTCAGCTGAACAGCTAATGTGCTAGTTGTGCATATTGTTTGTATAGAGACCCCACTCTCAGGGTGTGTCTAGACTACAGGGTTTTGTCGACAAAAGTTGGCTTTTGTCGACAAAACTATACCTGTGTTCATTTTACCGCCGCATTCTGTCGACAGTAAGTTGACAGAATGCGGCAGTTTTGTCGACAGCGGTAAACCTCATTTTATGAGGAATAACGCCTTTTTTCAAAAGGACTCTTTCGAAAAAAGGAGCTATTGCACGCAAACTGTGCTTTTTCAAAAGAGAGCGTCTAGACTCTCTTTCGAAAAAGTGGCTTGCTTTGTCGACAATACTGATCATAGACTAGACACTCTTTTTCGATAGAGGCTTTGTCAACAGTATCTGTCGACAAAGCCTCTGTCGAAAAAGGCGTGCAGTCTAGATGTAGCCTCAGTGAAGGCAGTCTTTTGTCTCTACTGTTACATAGATCAGCAAGCATATTGTTATCACTCAATATTTCTCTAAAGAGAAATTATGCTCTCATCTGCATTTAGCAATTTATCCAGGACATATGTCATCTCTCTCTATATTGGATCTTTTAAGTCCAATAGCCTTTTACTTAAAAATCGTGCATGTTTTTGCAGAATAAATATTTCTCCTGCAGTAGGTGGGAAATATTTATTTAACCAAATAATTTGCAATGACTACACAAGCGTGGCGATGGGCGGGGGAGGGAATCTGCTGTATTAACTAGGAAGCAATTTGAAACGGTCTTCTTTTATTGTCATATTCCTTTATGATTCTCAAACCAATGACTGAAACAAAAAAGGGGTATGAAATTATTACTAATAAATTATTGTTGTTGTGAACACATATGAAGTGCGAAAACATTACTGGATAGGAAATGGATTCTCTGTTCCAAGCAGCACATTGAATATTATCTGTAAAAATGACCATTAAGGGTACTGTGAGCAAGAAGTTCATATATTTAAAGATTGACAAGAGGGAGGGGAAGGAGAGACATACACAAACCTACAATTATTGATAGGATGGATCTTTCCCCCCCTTTTCACAGAGAGTTAGAAATATTGAACCTATTATTACATGGTCGTAATTACATATCTAGGCAATAGATCACTTATTTTAGGAGAAATACCTACTGACTGGGAAAACATCACTAATTGTTTCTCTTTTGTTGGCATATTATCTGGCTGAAATAATTATAGAGCTGCTTCCCCACTATCTTTTGCTCTGAAGACTTCTGAGAAATATTTCTTCCCAGTTTACAAAGAGTTTAAGCATCTTAAGTCTGAGCCCTTAACTTTTATGGTCCCGTTCCTCCCTCCTCCAGCCGCAGCATGGTGCAGTATTCATGTAATGGTCGTATTGAGCAAGTATCCTCTCTGAGGTGTATATTATTTATATTATGGTAGCACTATGGACCCAGCATGTACACATAATAGAGATGTCTCAGAAGATGTTAGTCTGTATCTCCAAAAACAACGAGGCACCTTAGAGACGGAGGGTGGGTCTAGACTACATCCCTTTTCTCGAAAAAGGGATGGAAATTATACACTTCAAAATTGCAAATGAAGCCGGGATTAAAATTTCCCATGTTTCATTTGCATAATGGCAAGCGCTGGGTGTTTTGACACAGGGCTTTTCGATAGAAAAACTGCAGTTTAGACGAGGATCTTTCAAAAATAAAACCCTTTTTCGAAAGATCCTGTAAACCCCATATTTTCACACACAGATCCCTGCACAAAGCACAGTAACTTGTGGCTGACCTAGAATCTTTTTGGAGAGACATCCAATCCTGATTGATGGACCCAACGTGATGGAAGATTTACCACACCGCTTAAGCTGATCCTTTACTTCCATTTCCATGGTTTAAAATGAGTTAATCTAGATTCAATATCTAGCCATTGAATCTTGATCGATAAACTTCCCTCCACTGCACTGCCTCATCCTGACCGTCAGGACCCCTTTCTGTTCTACTCCTGGACTTCCACAGAACTCAAGACTTTGGTCCCAGCTTTTAGTACCACCTGCTATTCTAGCCATGCCTTGGCTTTCCCTTCACTGCCAAAAATCTGAAGCAACTCAGAACATTCTAGACCAAGTTGTCACAGAAAGACATTGGATTGTCTTAGATTACAGATGAATTCCTGGGATTTACTTTTGGATGGAGTTAAGATCAAAGACTTCAGCTCCTGTATGAGCTGCTGGGTTTAGCAATCTCCTGGATAGGACTGGCAGATCTTAATTCACCCTAGAATTTATAAGCCTCAAAATACACCTGATTAAAGCTCTTTGTAGAGACAATAGAGGTAATTTGATGTGAGAGAAAAAAAGGTCATGAGAAGCAAAAAAGAGTTCAAAAGGCCTTTTCCCAAGCGTAACAGGGATTTTAAAAATCTGCAGACTAAAGTAGCCAGGCTGATACCTCATTGCAGAGATGCATATTGACTAGATTCATCGGTATGTGTCAGAATCAGTGTAAGCAGGTATGACAGCTCCAAGTGTTTGGTTTATTAAATAGGCACTCACAAACCCGCTAAATGCAAAGAGAGGTCTTCCCATGGGTTTTGTCTAAAACCTGAGATGGTTGCATTTAGAAAATAGTTTTAGTAAATATTTTAAAAAAAGCACTGTAAATTCTCCAGATGTCTATGTAACCTATTGGTATGCATATTTCTTTATTAAGAGGTGTATCATTGAAGTAATTAATATGAGGGAAAGGTTGCCCAGGTTACTGCACAGATTACTGAATAACAGAGCAAATTGGTATGTAAACATAACACTTATCTAACTTATTGGCACAAAAGTAACTGCTGACAAGTGCATTCCGCACACTCCAAAGGCTCTATCCAGCCCAAATGCTTTTCCTCTTCCATAGCCATCTATTGCAGAGCCTGCTCTCTACTTCAGCGGAACACTTCTCACGACCCCAGAAGTGGCTATGAAACACCAGTTTCAGTGCTACACACCTACCTTAGCTTCTTTTTTTCTGGGGCGGGGTCAAATACCATCTGGCCATCCAGCTTATGGGAGTGATATCCCAGCACAGCTCCCTTCAGCATTCTCATGGCTGTAGCATGCGACACACAGTCAAACTGAAGGTCAACAAGGTTGTACAGCTCAAATGTTATATCCCCAAGGCTTCTCTCTCTGACAGAGCATCCCTGCTCCCAAACAACGGAGAGCAGATGCCACAATTACTGTAATAAATGCGCCTTGAAGGATCACATCATATACTCAAGTCCAGCTCTTGAGCTAGTGAAAACGGACCCTGCTCCCTTAACTTGAGTGAGGCCACACCTATTTATATCAGTTGAGGATGCTTTGCAAGTGATTTTGGAATATTAATTTTCATAAAGACAATTGTTAAGCTTAGGACCTATCTTCACAACTCCCTGTAGTAGAACATTTGCACTGGCTTTTAGCCCTCTGAAGAATGGGTCACTCATCCTCCAGATAGGTTGGCCCACCGAGCAGCCATTTTAATACAGCGTTTTAGGGATGTGCACATCAGATGGCGGATCATAATTCCATCACCATAGTGACTTAAAAAAATTAAATGTAAAAGTGGTCTCATTAAAAAATTACATTGAATTGACAAGTGACTAGGAATATTACAGAATTTACAAGCTATATTTTGACAAGTTATTTTTGATGTAAACCCCAAATCTGCTAAGACTATCCCATATTGTTTATTTACTTGTTTTCAGTAAGTACCCCTCAGTAAAGTTATTGAATACCATATCGTAACCACTAGAACTGAGCTGCCTTTTTATGCAAAAACTTTAAAAAATATTTCTTAAATAAAATACTATATTTTGTGCCGGGCTAAAATCTAATCCTCCAAAACCTGACTCATGAGTCATCATTATGAAAGAATTTGCTCCAAAGAGAAAGTCCAGGATACATATCTAATACACTTTAAACTGCCTTCACTAAACAAGGTCATTCCACATGAGAAATAGATCACATTATGGAGTGGGTCTCATGAATACCACCTAAAGAATCTATATTAAAAAATCCCTAGTTATCACCTACCATCTTATACTAGAGCCCTTGCTGGGTACCAAAGCGCTACAACCGAGACTTGACCACATTCTGAAAGAAATCTTTCCTGAATCCCCTCTTGTGGCCTTCAGACAAACACTCCCTCATAAAGCTCATCAACAGACACAAGCTCCCCACAAACAAAGCCCCACCAACTCAAAGCAGTACCAGCGCCTGACCACTCATGCAAAACCTAAAGACGTATTTTCACAACTGTGTGGCCAAGTGCTCCCCACAACACCTTTTAAGATACATTCACATGTGGTCTACCTCATCCAGTGTACAACGTGCCTTAACTTCAACTGTTAGTGAAACCAGAGAAGCACTATACACTCAGATGAATTCTCACAGAAAAATGATAGAAGACAAAAATGCCGTATCACCTGTGGACAAACACTTTTCATAACACGATTGCGGTATGTCGGGCCTCTCAGTTCTCATTCTCAAAGGAAATCTGCACAACTCCTTTGAAAGAGGAGCCTGGGAACTTGAATTCATAACTCCACTGGACACTAAATCCATGGACTTGAAAAGAGACACTGAAATACAGCTTATTACAATAACACTACTGCATGCTAGCCTTTAATTTGCCAATTTTGTTTTAAGTGGGTCTCCTACAGCATCAGTGAAACTCTGATGCTTAAGGAGCTGTGTGACCTTTATTTAGCTCAGACACTGGTTTCTTTCTCCTGACCAGAGGAAGATCTCTGTAAAGCCTGTAATTTCCACCAATGGAAGTTGGTCTAATAAAAGTTATTACTTCACCTACCTTATCTCTGTCACATCCTGGGATTAAAATGGCTCCAACAACCATCAAAACAACCATTACTGCATTACAGTCCCCTAAAAGTATATAAGATCACCTGTTTGTTTGTTTTTTTGGGGAAGAGGAGCCCTGTGGCATCTTAAAGACTAACATTTATTTGGGCATAAGTTTTTGAGGACACCTCATTGTTTTTGCAGATACAGACTAATACAGCTACCCCACTAAGGCAGTTTTTGAACATCTCCTTCAAGGATTACTGTATACACCTTTCTGGTACTTAATCATAAGTAAAGCTGAACTACTAATATATTTTATATGGAGCCATTAATGTATTTAACACATTACAAAACATAAAAATAAAATGGTCTAGAAAATGTGTACTCTAACATTATACTAAAAATATAAATTTCCTTTAGTTTACAACCCAAATATTTAATAGCTTTTGCATGCAGACATGGTATGAGTGTACCTAAATGACCTGCTGAATTTTTGCATGGTCATTTCTGTGCTATTACTCACATGCAAGTTATGCATGCATATTGGTACGAAACAAAAGGCCCAATTTTTTTTACAAGTAACTGCCTAGAAATAATTAGGTTTTAACACTATGTTGGCAAACTGTATTTTTGCTTGTTTCAAACTGAGGTACAATTAACTACATACCAGCATCTTTTTAACTTACTAGAAATTCTGAATAACTTGTATAATATTAATACAGCACGGCATAATTTACAAGACAAAGCCACAAAAAAATTTAGAGTAAAGCCCAAGTTCAAACTAACTAAGATGCTTACTTCAACTGGATAAATTTAGACTGATGGGGTAATGAAAGGGGCATTGACAACCACTTGTGAGCTCCTTTAACATATCTATTTTCAGGAAATGTAACATCTGGCACATACTACATCCATTATCCTATCTGTCCAGTTTAAGTGCACACAAATAATATATGTTCATGACTGATTTCCCTGCTGATGTCTTTATTATTACTTTGAACAGATGAAATCTATGTATTTAGTCCAGTTTTTAACTGTTAAATTTTGTTTTGCACATTCCAATGTCAAATTGCTTCACTGTGTGATATTTAGCCAATATTTAGACATTTTTCCTTTTCACACTAGTTTCTCAATAAGACAAAGTGATAACCAATGTAAAATGAAAACTGAATAGACATCAGAATTTCTTTAATCCCAAACAGTACTTTGATAAACTTCAGCAGAAGATTCAACAACAGCTTATTGAGGAAACAATATGAACTGCTTCCTGAGAGTCATACATTGTAAAACCAGAAGGGACCATATTATGATCATCTGGTCTAACCTCCTGCATAACACAGAACATAGTATTTAACCTAGTAATTACTGCATCAAGCCCATAACTTCTTATTGAGCTAGAGGATATCTTTTAGAAAGACATTCAATCTTGATTTAAAGTTTTAGTGTGCTGGAGAACCCATCATATGCCTTGGAAAGTTGTTCCAATGGTTAATTAAGCTTGTTAAAGATATTTGCACTTTTTTGGAGCCTTTGGCTGCTAGATTAAGTAGCGTTGTTTCTTCTATGAATTCATGCAAATACATGAATTCAAAATTAAAGTGTTGCATACACAATTCACTGGAAGAATTAGTTGCTCCCATATTCAGTAAATGCACAGAAATGATCCTCCTTGCATATCTTCAACAACAATTCTTACAATTCTTATCACTTTCTTAAGTATAAATACCCTATGATATCATATCAAAATCTTAATAAGATAATTTATTCTACTTTAGGTCATGCTTCCTTACTGTTATATTAGTGCTCATGAGAGATGTTAAATCAAGACTGGAGTCTGACAAATAATCTTATGTTAAAGGAAATTAAAAAATGAAGATAAAAAAATGGTTTATAAATGGCTGCCACATTCATATAAAGTTTCTCTACTACCACCATCCAATCTTTTGTCTATAAAATAATACTGAAATATTCTGAATAGAAAATGTGCTATATAAAATTAGTTTCTGAACTATTAGGATACATCTACACTATCGGACAAATTCGAATTAAGATACACAACTTCAGCTACGTTAATTGCATAGCTGAAGTTGAAGTACCTTAACTCGGCTTCTGGTGCTGTCTACATTGCAAGAGGTTGAAGGAAGAGCACTCTTCCTTCGACTTCCCTTACTCCTTTGAAAGCGGGGTTACCAGCATCAAACAGAGTGCCCCTCTCACTTCAAATTAGGTGTCTTAACTAAACCGCTAATTTGAACCCTGGAAGATCGATCTTCCTCTGTAGTGTAGGTGTACATCTAGTGAGAAGAGACACTATGCTAACTTCAGCCATCATTAGCACTATATTTAATATTGATTTGTGAGGAAATGTGATTCTATGTTGAGGGCCTAAACTAGAAGTTAAGAGATCTGGGTTCAGTTCCCAGTACTGCTAGATTTCCCATGACTTTGTGCAAGTCTCTTATTCTATTGGTACCCCATTTGTAAAAATGAGGCTGTGTTATCTCTCTCCTCTCCCCCCATTTTGTCTACTTAGACTAAAGGTTCTCAAGGCAGGGTCTCTCTCTTACAATCTATATGTAAAGCATCTAGTACAATGGGACCCTGATCTCAGTTGGGGCTTTTAAATACTCCTGTCGTGTACCTAATACATTAAAAGCTGTTTTCAGTAGCCCTTAGCTTTCTTAAATTTTCACCTTTTGGGGTTCGCCTTAAGTTTTTCAGGCTGGTTTCCTGCCTAAACAATAGGTTTGAGAAAAAAATTCCTCTAAAAAAAAGCCTATAAGTGAATAAAATAAATTTCCTATTGTAATATTTTTTAAATCCTCTTTTTTTTTTAGACGAGCTCTAACCCTCAAAAACAAAGTTTTATGTTTGTCAGGAAAATAGCTCTTATAGGAGAGTGCGTTTGAGTGTTCACCTGAAGTTTGGGCTTGCTTTGACAGGTATGAAAGTTTGCAATTCACATGTACTTAGAATTTAAGCCATTTTCGCTGTCGAACAGGTTGCACTACTCACATGAACACTGAGCTAACTTTAGCCACACAGCTTGTGCCGAAGAGCACGCACAGTGCTGAATGAAATACTGCGCAGACAAAGGTGTGAAATGAAGGCAGGAAGGCTCTGCAGCAGCCCTTGCCTCATATGGGCTATGTCTAGACTGCAGGCTTCTTTCCGGAAAAACATCTTTTGAAAGTGAGCGTCCATACAGCAAAAGCGCAGGGAAAAAGCTATCTGCTTTTTCAAAAGATAGTGTCCACATTGATTGGACGCCATCTCGCATACAAGGAACCAGTTCAGGCAGGGCATTAGGTCAGCAATTGCTTCCGAGTGCTGTTGCCTAAGCCTAGCTGAGAGACGCGCTTAAAGGGACACCCCTGCACAGCTGTTTCTCTGCTTCTGCTGTGTGCTTGCCTACCTCTCTGAGAGGCAGCAAAGCTCTTGCAGTGCATGCTCCGGTTGCCCAGCTTTTGGATGCTACAGCTTTATTCTTCTTGACGTGGAGCTGGAGCTGCCCGTGGGCATGTGATGCCCCCACAGGGCCATGCTGCAATTTCTGCAGCAGTTTGTGCAGGTTGCCTTCATGGCCCTCCACGAGCTCGACACCAAGCTCATCACTGAGATCCTCTCCCTGTGTGCAGGAGCAAGACCCTTGCAACCGCACCCCACAGTGGAGAGATGGTTTTGGAGGCGGGACCCCACTTCTGACTGGTGGGACCGACTGGTCATGGAGTGGTGGGACGTCCAGCAGTGGCTCCAAAACTTCCGCATATGGAAGGCCACCTTTTTGGAGCTGTGTGCCTGGCTTGCCCCTGCCCTCCAATGACGCGACACCCACCTGCGGCCTGCCATCCGCCTGGAGAAGCAGGTTGCAATCACCATCTGGAAGCTCACCACCCCAGACTGTTACCGATTGGTGGCCAACCAGTTCGGCATGGGGAAGTCCACTGTTGGGGCCTTCCTCATGGAAATAAGGCACTCTTGGGCTGCAGTCCCAAGGGCTTAGACACCCCCCTCACTCATTCTCTGTTTTGTGTGTTTGTTTGTCTCCTTCTGCAGGTTGTGAGGGACATCAACTCCATCCTGCTGCACAGGGTCATCTGCTTGGGAGACCTAGACCCAATTATCATGGGATTTGCCACTGAGGGTTCCCCAACTGTGGTGGATCAATCGATGGAACCCACCTCCCGATCTGCGCAGTACATCGAACCGCCCAGTACCTAAACTGCAAGGGCTACTTCTCCATGGTGCTGCAGGCCTTGGCCGACCACCGTAGACAGTTCACGGACATTTTTGTCGGGTGGTTGGACAGGGCGCACAATGTCCATGTATTTAGGAACGCAAGCCTGTATGGGAAGCTGGAGGCGGGCACATTCTTCCCCCAGCATGAATTTCACATTGGGGATGAGTACATTGTGTATTGTGGGGGATGAGGCCCACCCCTTCATGCCGTAGCTTATGAAACCATATACCAACCACCTGGACCCCAGCAGGGACCAATTCAATGCCCACCTCAGCCGGGCGAGGATGCAGGTGGAATGCGCCTTTGGGGGCCTCAAGGCGCGGTTCAGATGCCTCCTAACCCACCCTGATGTGAGGAAGCACAACATCCCCGAGGTTGTCTTGTTGTGTTGTGTCCTCCACAACATTGTGGAGAGGAAGAGAGAGGCCTTCCTACCGGGGTGGGAGGCAGAGGCTGGCCACGAAGGGAGGGCCTTTAGGCAGCTGCAGACAGCTGCCATCTGCCAGGCCCATCAGGCCAGAGTGTGCATCCGGGAGGCCCTGAGGGAGAGTTTCTCCAAGGATGCCAGTAACTCTCCCCAGGGCCTTCCCGCTAGGGGCCTGTGCCTTCCTCCACTGTCCCTTTCCCACCACAACCCCTCCCTTTGCCCCTTCCCTGACCTCTGAATAAACACACCTGTTTTGATTTTAACACAACAAACTTCATATTTTTTCTTTCAATAAAATCATCTGGGGAGGAGGGGGGCTGAGAACCTGGAGAGGGGAGGGAGGAAACAGGCTCAGGGCTGGGAGTGGTGTGGAGGGTGGCTGGAAGTGCCACCTCGGGTCTGAGGACCTTGGCGAACTTGGGGTTGGGTGGTGCCTGGGACAACAGGAAGATGGGTAGGGAGGGGGGGCTGGAGTGGAGTCAGGGATGGCAGGGGGGGCAGGGGCAGGGGACATAGGCATCGCTTGGATTTCAGGGGGGAGGGAGAATGGGCATAGCAGGTGGGGCAGGAGGGTGGTAGGCAGAAGCAGGGACAGCAGCCAGGTGTGCCATCATTTGAAGCATGATGGCACACATGTTGCACTGCTGCACGAGCTAGTCCCACATGTGGGTCTGCCACTCAGGGTCCTTCCAGACCATCTGTGCCAGGGTCTGCTGTATGTCATGCAGGATGCCCACATGCTTCCTCAGGAGGTCCTCGTGGACCCTCATGCGCTCTTGGGTCCCCCGGGGTTGGCTGGCTGCCTCGGCTGCTGTGCGTCACCCCTCTGCGATGGCTGGTCCGGCTGGGGAGAATAGGGAGGGAGAGGTGGTCAGTCATCCATGCAGACACTGTCCCTGAGGCCGTGCCCTCCTCTGTGAGCAGGGAGCAACAGTCCTTGGGCAAGAGGACGGTGATGTCCTGAGAGCAAGGCCGTGTGTAGCCTGCTCAGCAGGCCCTGCCTCAGCTCACAGGGGCCCGAGGTGCCCAGGGGACTATGATGCCCACTTCCCCATCCCACCCCACCCACCAACAACCATGCAAGGGAAATGTCCGGTCACAGTGGGATCCCTTGGGCAGGAGAGGGGCCTGGAGAAGCCTGGCCCTCCCTAGTGCCGGCAAACACACCTATGCCTAGCAGTGCTGTCTGCAGGAGCGGGTGCTGCCTCGCGCATGCAGACATGCCTGTGTGCTGTGTGTGGCACTCCTCAGTCTGTGTGGGGTTGTGCATGCCCCCTTGTGGCCAGCTTGCTTCCAGGGGTCAGACATGTGTTTGGCCTCCTCTGAGCGTGTGAGCAGGGTGCTCTGGGGCTGCCTCCTGTGGCTGCGTGGCACACACTGGTGTTGCACATGGTTCCACGTCCAAGGACTGCAGCACGATGTTCAGGGCAAGCAGGCCAAGTGATAATTGCACCACATCCCCTCTGCGCCCACCTCCCCTGCCCTGTGTGTGAAAAACTGAGAGTGCTCACCCTTCCTGCCCTCAGAGGATGCCTGCAACCCGTCAGTACACAGACAATCCAGGAAGTTTCTGGAGAATATTGGGGATAACTTCTTGGTACAAGTGCTGAAGGATCTGACCAGGGGCCGTGCGCAGCTTGACCTGCTGCTCATGAACAGGGAGGAACTAATAGGGGAAGTAGAGGTGGGTGACAACCTGGGAAGCAGTGATCATGAGATGGTAGATTTCAGGATCCTGACCAAAGGCAGAAAGGAGAGTAGTAAAATACACACCTTGGACTTCAGAAAAGCAGACTTCGACTCCCTCAGAGACCTGATGGGCAGAATCCCCCTGGGATGCTAACATGAAGGGGAAAGGAGCCCAGGAGAGCTGGCAGTATTTTAAAGAAGCCTTATTGAAGGCACAGAAAGAAACCATTAGAATGCATAGCAAGAGAAGCAGATATGGTAGGAGACCAGAATGGCTTACCGGGGACATCCTTGGTGAACTTAAGCACAAAAAGGGAGCTTACAAAAAGTGGAAACTTGGACAGATGACTAGGGAGGGGTATAAATATATAGCTCGAGAATGTAGGGGAGTTATCAGGAAGGTGAAAGCACAATTGGAATTGTGACTCCGCAAGGGATGTGAAGGATTACAAGAAAGGTTTCTACAGGCATGTTAGCAAGAAGAAGGTGATCAGAGAGGGTGTGGGGCCCCTAATGGATGAGGGCGGTAACCTAGTGACAGATGATGTAGGGAAAGCTGAAGTACTTAATGCTTTTTTTGCCTCTTTCTTCACGGACAAGGTCAGCTCCCAGACTAATGTGCTAAGTGACGCAATATGGGACGAAGGTGGACAGCCCTTGGTGGGGAAAGAACAAGTTAGGAACTACTTAAAAAACCTAAACATACAAAAATCCATGGGTCCGGACTTAATACATCTGAGGGTACTGAGGGAGTTGGCAAATGTCATTGAGGAGCCTTTGGCCATTATCTTTGAAAAGTCGTGGAGATCAGGAGAGATCCCAGATGATTGGAAAAAGGCAAATGTCTCATCTTTGAGAAAGGAAAGAAGGACGATCCAGGGAACTATAGGCTGGTCAGTCTTACCTCAGTTCCTGGAAAACCATGGAGGGGATCCTCAAGGAATCCATTTTGAAGCACTTGGAAGAGGAGAAGATGATCAGGAATAGTCAGCATGGATTCATGAAGGGCAAGTCATGCCTGACCAATCTGATTAGCTTCTATGATGAGGTAACTGGCTCTGTGGACGTGGGAAAGTCAGTGGCTGTGATATACCTTGACTGTAGCAAGGCTTTTGATACGGTCTCCCACAATATTCTTGCCAGCAAGTTAAGGGAATGTGGATTGGATACATGGATGGTAAGATGGATGGAAAGCTGGCTGGAATGTTGGGCCCAGCGGGTAGTGATCAACTGCTCGATGTCAGGATGGCGCTCGGTTTCTAGCAGAGTGCCCCAAGGTTCGGTTCTGGGACCGGTTTTGTTCAACATCTTTATTAATGACCTGGATGAGGGGATGGATTGCACCCTCAGCAAGTTTGCAGATGACACTAAGCTAGGGGGAGAGGTAGATACACTGAAGGGCAGGGATAGAGTTCAGAGTGACTTATACAAATTGGAGGATTGGGCCACAAGAAATCTGATGAGGTTCAACAAGGACAAGTGTAGAGTCCTGCACTTGGGACGGAAGAATCCCAAGCGTTGTTACAGGCTGGGGACCAACTGGCTAAGTAGCAGTTCTGCAGAAAAGGACTTGGGGATTACAGTGGATGAGAAGCTGGATATGAGTCAACAGTGTGCCCTTGTAGCCAAGAAGGCTAATGGCATATTAGGTTGCATTAAGAGGAGCATTGCCAGTAGATCCAGAGAAGTGATTATTCCTCTTTATTCGGCTCTGGTGAGGCCACATCTGGAGTATTGTGTCCAGTTCTGGGCCTCCAATTACAGGAAGGATGTGGATGCATTGGAGAGGGTCCAGCGGAGGGCGACCAAAATGATTAGGGGGCTGGAGCCTACGAGGAGAAGCTGAGGGAGTTGGGTCTATTTAGTCTGCAGAAGAGAAGAGTGAGGGGGGATTTGATATCAGCCTTCAACTTCCTGAAGGGAGGTTCCAAATAGGCTGGAGAAAGGCTGTTCTCAATAGTGACGGATGGCAGAACAAGGAATAATGGTCTCAAGTTGCGGTGGGAGAGGTCCAGGTTGGATATTAGGAAAAACTATTTCACTAGGAGCGTGGTGAAGCACTGGAATGGGTTACCTAGGGAAGTAGTGGAGTCTCCATCCCTAGAGGTGTTTAAGTCTCAGCTTGACAAAGCCCTGGCTGGGCTGATTTAATTGGGATTGGTCCTGCCTGGGGCAGGGGGCTGGACTGGATGACCTCCTGAGGTGTCTTCAGCTCTATGGTTCTATGATTCTATGATTCTACGTCCTGGCCCAGGCTTACTGGCTCCAGGCTCAGCATCACGGTAATGGCCATGTCCTCCTCCGCTTGGCTCCGCTGTCCCTCCTCCTCCTCTGCAACCTCTGGGAGGGCAACGACAGGCATATCAAGGCCAGAGTCGACCACCGCGGAGGAGAGGGGAGGAAGGGCTGCACTCCCTGGCTCTGGCATAGCCCTGGTGGAGCTCCTTGACTTTACTCTGAACCTGTTCTAAGGTCTCGGAGAGGTGCCCTACTCTGCCAGGGCCTCAGCCATGCACCCATAGATTTCGGCGTTTCGGCGCTAGGAGCAGATATCCTGTAGAGTCTCCTTCTACCCCCACAGCTCAAGGAGGGATAGGATCTCCACAAGATCAGGAGGGTGCACACCGCTTGCTACCCCTGGCTGGGTGCCGGAGCTCTGGTGCTGCTCCCTGCAACAGCCAGGAGGGTTCTCGGGGGGCTTGTGGCTGGGCCATGGCGAGCAATGCCTGTGGCGGGGAGAGCCACACAGTCAGGTGCTGCTCCCCAGGCTGGCTTCCTGCCACAAGGCTTATCCAGGGTGCCTGCAGCTTTAAGAGCTGGCAGGGGACAGGAACTATAGAATTGTGATTACTTTGGATGGAGTGGCCATGAGGGCACCTGTGTTATTTCCTGGAGGCCTCTTCTTTCGAAAAAGACCCCTTTTCCCCATCCACACACACCTGTTTCCAAAAGAGCTATTTCGGAAAAAGGCTTCTTCCTCATAGAAAGAGGTTTACCGCTGTCAGAAACCCCCCTCCATTCTTTCAACTTTCTGTCGAAAGAATGCAATAGCAGTGTGGATGTAAGTATAGTTTTTTTTTGAAAAACTGACTTTTTTTTAGAAAAAAACCTCTGCAGTGTAGACATACCCTTGTTATGCACCTTGTACAGAAGTGTCTTCATACACAAAGTAGGGCACAGCAGAAGTAGCATCGAGGAGTGGCAGCTCTCTATAGCTGAGACTGAAAGTTGATTACTGTTTAAAAGATGAATATGTAGCACTTTAAAGACTAACAAAATAGTGTATTAGGTGATGAGCTTTCGTGGGGCAGACCCACTTCTTCAGATTGTATTCTGAAAGTGAATTGGCATGACCACATATAACAAAGGAATACAATGAAGAAAGTATAAAAGATGTTTAAAAGATGATCACTGGAAAAGCCACATGCTGACGTGTATTTTCTCAATGAGTGTCACAGGGACATGAATTGTCCAGCTTTGGGATTTTTTGAGCTAGCTGACATACAGCTTCCCTAAAACACTGTGCTTACAAAAATCATCTGTTCTGATTTGTTTACCCACACCTGAGGCTCAACTTATGGCTTTGATTTCTCCAAAATGATTTCATCTGCTCAGGATTTATCCTGTTGTAGCAAATGCATATCCTATAGCAGGCAGCATAGCTGCAACTGTGCCAGTACAAAAATGCCATAAAGGATATAGTCTTATTTTTCTCTATTTATTTTTCTATCCTCCTATCTTCCACTATTAAGCCTGATATTTACTCAGGGTGCATCTACACTGCACCGTTATTTCAAGATAACTAGCATTATTTTGAAATAACAATGCAAGCATCTACACAGCCATTCCATTATTTTGAAATAATTTTGAAATAACGGACAGCTTATTCCGAAATCTGTAAACCTCATTCTACGAGGAATAACTCCAATTCTGAAATAGCTAGTTCGAAATAAGCCGTGTGTAGACGTGACACTGGTGCTATTTTGAAATAGCACCTCACCAGCGCCATCCTGAGTTATTCCTCCCCAGTGGCTCCTGGGGCTCTAAATTGAGATAGCACAACTAAATTAGGGAAGCCTGCCTCGGACTAATTTTGAGGCTTCCCTGTAGTGTAGATGTGCTATTTCGAAATAAGCTATTTTGAAATAACAATTCCAGAATAGCTTGTTTTGAAATAGCCCTGCAGTGTAGATATACCCACAGAAAACAGACTTTTTGCATAGATTTTCACCCTTTTTGATTTTTGTAGTGAGCACTGATATTCCTGGTAAACGTTAAAATTAGAAAAACTCTGCCGCATCCAGGGAACGCATCTGCTTTTCCGCTTTTTTTTGCAGAAGAGCAAATGCACTCTTTCAGAAGCCCTGTCTTCCTCCTTCCATGAGGAAGAAGGGCTCATCTGAAAGAGGAGGTTTTTCCAAAATTTGGCCCAGTGTAGACTGGCTAAATTTTGGAAAAGCCTCTTCCGATTGCGGAGCACAATTTGCATACCTTTTTCTGATAGATCAGTGTAGTCTAGGCGTAGCCTCAGATGAAATAAAGCACTGCTGGAAGGCAGCCATTTCTGGGCTGGAAGGGAACACTCAACTTTTGCACGTGCTGTTGCACAAAGATGTGGGGATGAAAAGTTTTGGTGAACAGCACTATAGGAAACCCCTGTTCTGGAAAAAAAAAGAATAAAAGGATATAATATTGTTGCACAACTAACAAAGGAACCAAATATAAAGACTCAGTAAATTGCATGGAACCAGATTTATCTGCCTTACAGGCTGAGCCTGCCCTCAAGATTTGAGCCTGTGATTCTAAGGAATCCAAATATCATGTTTCAACCATCAAGCCACCAAAGTGCCACTAATGCAGATCTACTCCTTCATTTCCCTTTTTGATGCACAGGAATATCCAACAAATTTGCAGAATGAACTTTTGTGATTTCACATAAAACACAAAGCTCCCACTACACAGTGTGTCTATCAAGGAACCCTGCTTTACTGCTGTTCCTACCACTCCCCACCCGCCAAATCATTCCTTCCATTTGAAGTTGCTATGGCAATGATATAATTATTCTTGATCAGCAGGATACAGTAATTACAGCACTAAAATCATGGAAAGCTTGTCACTACAGGTGAGAGACAAGAACAGTCTCTTCAATTATGCACTCTCCCCTTTAAGGTGGTTTCCATTTCTTTTGTATTAGGTAAGATGTAAAACTCAGCTTTCATTTTTGACAGATTTTACTTTTTATTTAAAACAATTGGTAGTTGCCAGACTCTGTCTGGCTTCTTTGCATCACAGACATTTTCCACAACCAATGTGAGAGCTGAATACCTATTTTTATCTGAGGATTTACTGTAAAATGAAATATTGTAGTAAAAGTTGCACAGCTCTTATCCAGCACCCTCAGGACCTAACTAGTTCCAAACCAGGGAATTTCCCCGACTAGAGAAGGTTCCCTGACACAGCTCCCAGCCACCAACTCTGCCAGCTGGGGGGGACAAGGAGGGGGAACGGTGGACTACCTCCATCCCTTGCTGGGCTGCCTGCTAGGTTGCTGGCCCTGCTGCTGCTGTCCCAGCTGGACTGCCTGCCAGGCTCCAGCAGCCCGCACTGCTGCAGGCTGGCTCTGGCTCTGATCAGGCTGCCAGGGGCTGCCGAGTGCTCAGGCTCCAGTCCTAGCCCTGTGACAGACTATGGGCTCTGGCTGGGGCTCTGGCCCCATGCTGCTGTGTGTTTCTAGTGCTGCCACCTGCCCCAGCCCCGGTTCTGCTGCTGTGGGCTGCCGAGAGTGCAGGCTGCTGCCCCACAGCAGCCCACAGGCTCTGGCCTTGGCTCCGCACTGCCACAGGCTGTCTTCAGCCCAATCCTGAGCTGCCTGGGGCTGCCCCAACCCAGTCACAGTGCCACAGGCTGTCGGGAGCTGCTGGGGGCTGCTGCAGGCTCCAGCCTTACTGCTGCGGGCTGCTGGGGGGGTTGCTGCCAGCCCCAGTCCCTGCCCCGTCCCACTGCTTGAGCCTGGCCCTCCTGGATTACCCTCCTGCCACTAGGCTACCAGGGTTCTCTGATCAAGGAACATCCATGGTCTTGCCGGACCATGGATGTTGCTGGACCAGGGAATTCCAGTTTTGGGAGGTGCAACCTGCATGTTGAAATATTACAAGCCCAGTGCTAAAATTTTGTAATCAGATCATATTCCCTTAGTGCCACTATATGACGCTTAGCTTGTGGATCTGGCATTATAAAGGCTAAAGAGAAATCCTTTACTTTGAAGTCATTTATGTCTGGAGATTTTATGTTGGCTATGTCCATTGTTTGGATTCTGTCTATACAATAGAATCTATGCTGCAAGACAAGTCTTTAATGTTTCTTAAATGGAATGTCTGGTGATGATTGTGTATGCTGGGTTACCATAACACTTGTTTATCCCCAATTTGTCATTTTTATTGGTAGATCTTTATTTTCTAAGGATATGTGTACACAGCAGCTTTATTCTGAAATAACATAGTGTGCATCTACAGTATAGGCTTTTATTTCAAAATAATGTTGAGCTGGAGGACTTCTTACTCCAACTCCTGTAACCCTCACTTTTTGAGGAGTAAGGGAAGTTGAAGGAGTGTTCTTCCTTCAACTTCCTGCTGTGTAGACAGCGCCTAAAGCTGAATTAAGCTATTTCGACTTCAATTATGCAATTGACGTAGCTGAAGTTGCATAGCTTAATTCGACTTTATCCCTGCGGTGTAGATGTACCCTAAGTGAATGTTACAATGATGGTGTCATGATATTCAACATCCTGAAGTCATCAATCATTAATATTAATTACTTGCCTAACTTTATGCAGTAAAACCCTGTCTAGCAGTCAGTCATTTGTGTGTGTGTGTATGCATGTATGGTATTTAGCTGTAGTATTTCCGTTCCATGTAGAGCTGGTAGCTAATTAACTACCCCAACGATGGTGGACACATTGCCCACGTTATTGTGGTCTTTGATAGCACAATAACCTTCTTTCTATTACCAGCATCAGTAGAACTGGCAGAGTCTGTTTAATCTGCAGTCCACAGTGTCATGTAGGACATTTTTAGGAGGCGGGACTTGGGAGAATATCACAGGATAAGCTGATCTGCATTTCCAACTTTCAATATTGTTCTGGAAAACATCAGAGTGGGCTGGTTGATGAACATCTGCTGATCCTACAGAACTTTTAATGGAGGCTTAAAAATGAACCTGCAGTTTTCAGAACATTTATTTTATTTCTATATACTCCTGATTTGCAGGGCTCTGTCCTGCTCCCAATGAACTCCTGGATGGAACAGGGCTGGCCTGAAAAACATTCAAGAAAGATTTTGTTTGCCTGTCAGCTTTTCATCATCATTTTATTAAAAATTACCATTTGCTTTGCATCACAAGCATGGTCAACACTTTACAATGCACAAAAATATAGCCAGTGCCTACCTAAAACACTCTGGTCATCTGAAGAAGTGGGCTGTGCCCATGAAAGCTCATGATACCATCTACATGTTTTGTTAGTCTTTAAAGTGCTACCAGACTATTTGTTGTTTTTACCTAAAACAGGTTATAGGTACTGGAAAGTCCAAAAATCAAACTATTTCTCCTCTCACCTTTTTATAATTAATGTAAACTCCTTTGTGAGCATTCAAATATTTGAATTTTAATAGCTAATATCTCTAAAAGGTGTCTCTGAAAATGCAGTGTGATCTAGTGCTTTACATAGAACCAAGAGATCTTGACTCCAGATTGCAAAGCAAATGGTAACAGAAGTCCTAAAAGTTACCAAATAAATAAACCACCAGTACCTGAATAACAAATCAGGGCTGAAAAAACTGAAAAATCATCCGGGGGGGGGACACAACCAACAGATAAGCACTCACAATTATAAAAACATTAACTGACTTAATAAAAGTATCGGAAAGGTATAAGTTCAAATCTATGTTCAGAGTACTTGCATCTTCATGCAGGATTCTTTAACAGAGAATATACCATTCAGAATAAACACTGATTATCTTTTCAAGCCAAAGCATTAGTACCACCGGCATGTTTTACTGCATGATAGAACATAAAAAGGTAGTCTCACATTATTCAGGCAGTTGGACATTTCAACTGTGTGTTTCAAGAAAAATAAAATGGTTAGTGTGTCTGATGGATGTGGTGACACTACAGTACTTGCCTGCTGATCAGCCAGCAGATGTGAAAACCTGCTGGCCAATTTGCTTGGAAGTTATTGTTCCTAGTAATATCTTTTGTTTAATTTGTCTCTGAATTCTCCTGGCCCAGGCAGAATATGGCAGGTGATCAGAATTTTCCTCTCTATGTGAAGTATGTAGTTATCTCTGCCCAAACAAGACAATGTTTCATTTGTTCATCTTATGAAAGGAACTGCTGGAAGATGCTCCAGCCTTCTGCAAGGAGATCAAAGAGTTGCTAAAACATGTTGGTCAAGTATTTCCCTTTCATCTGAATATATTGTGTGTGACCATATGCCACTCTCAAAGGGTGAGGAAGGTTTCTAATCATTCCAGGAGGGAGTACTCAGAGATGACAGGGAAGAAAAAGGAAGATTAAGAAACATCTATAAACAAACCTATACAGGGGAGGAGCAGGTAACATACCTGGACTAAATTAGTTCACTTCAGGTTTACAGGGAAAGATAATAGGGTTAATAGTGACTATAAAGAAACAAGAGATGGGTCATAAAGCAAAACCTACATCCAAATATTGTATGTAGTTTTGTGCTTTCCTGCTTAGTCCATTAATAAAATATATGGTACAGAGCATTAAATGAGAATTAAAATGTCATCTAATATTGATGAAATGGATGTGTCAAAGCATTTGTGACACTAAAGAATGTGTCATACTCCAAGCATAATCCATAGCATTTTTTCAAGGACGGTCTTCATTAGAAAGTAACAAGGAGTCATGTAGTAGCTTAACAACTAATAGTTTTATTTGGGCATAAGCTTTTTTGGGTAAAAACCACTCTGTCCAATGCATGGAGTAGAAATACACACATATATATACACATACACATACACATACACATACACACAAGTATATCAAAAGAAGGGTGTTATTTATCAAGTGTAGGACCTGTGTTAATGAAGCCAATTCAGTAAAGGTGGATGTGGCTCACTCCCAGCAGCTGTGTGGGAAGTGTGAATACCAAGAGAGGGGAAATTGCCTTTGTATTGAGGTAACATCCTAAATCCTTATTTAGTCCTAATCTGATCATGTTAAATTTGCAAATGAATTGCAGCTCTGCTGCTTCTCTTTGTCGTCTGGTTTTGAAGGTTTTTTTTGTAGAAGGATGGTTACTTTTAAATCTGTTACGGAGTGGAGATTAAAATGTTCAGGGAGATTAAAATTTTGTTCTCCTACAGGTTTATGTATGTTACCTTCATGTCTGATTTGTGTCCATTTATCCTTTGGCACAGAGACTGGTTCAGTCAAAATACATGGCAAGAGAAGCATTGCTGGCACATTATGGCATATACCACGTTCATGGATGTGCATGTGAATGAGCCCATGAGTCACTGGGGGGGCTTTTAGGTAGGGGCTGTAGGTGACAACCAGTGGTGTTCTGTTATTTACCTTGCTGGGCCCATTCTGTAGTAGTTGACTTCTGGGTCATCTTTAAGAAAGGGGATAAAGAGGACTGTGGAAACTATCGTAGTATCTCTCTCCTTGCTGCTGCAGGCAAAGTTCCAGCCTTCTGCTCCTGTCAGAAGACATTTTACCAGAGTCACAGGGTGGCTTCCGACCATGTCATGGGACTGCGGATATGATCTTCATCACACGGCAGCTTCAAGAAAAGTGTCGGGAGCAAAACCAACCACTGTACATGGTTTTTATTGATTTAACTAAAGCCTTTGACTCAGTGAATCGCCATGCCCTTTGGACTGTACTTTTCAAAGATTGGATGTCCTGATAAATACATCAGCGTCCTAAAGTTGCTTCATGACAACATGAAAGTGACTGTTCTGAGCAGCACTGGGTCCCAGAGTGAACCCTTCAAAGTACAAACAGGAGTCTAACAGACTGTATCATCGCCCTAACCATGTTCGCAGTCTTTATTGCCGTCATTTTCTACCTAATTGCTGGGAAGCTCCCAGCTGTCACTGAAATAATCTACAGAATGGATGGAAAACTGTTTAGGCTTAGCAGGCTGAAAGCTAAGAGTAAGATTTCCATCACATCTACCGTGGAACATCAGTATGCTGATAATTTAGTTTTTGCTCATTCTAAGAAAGATATTCAAACTATCCTGAATGTGTTTGCTGATGCTTACACACATCTTGGTATTACCCGGAACACCAGGAAGACCAAAGTGGTCCATCAGCCCTCTCCAAATGAGGTATCATCTGCCCCATCTATTAAAATCAGTGGAAGTTATCTTTCATCCAATGCAGATATTGATGTAGAAATCCAACATCATCTGCGCTGTGCCAGTGCAGCCTTTGCTTGTTTACGGCACAGGGTTTTTGAAGATCACAACATTCAAACAGACACCAAACTTCTTAAAAAACAACAAATAGTCTGGTAGCACTTTAAAGACTAACAAAACATATAGATGGTATCATGAACTTTCGTGGGCACAGCCCATTTCTTCAGATGACCTGAGTGTTGGATGTCCAGAACCAAAAATAAATAGGGAAGGAGAAGGAGGAGGGGGGAGAAGTAAAAAATTGGGAGGGGGAAAAAAAGAGACAGTGGGTATATACATATTAAAGGGAAAGCCGAGCAGTATGTAACAGGCAAAACTATGATCACATAAAGACTGGATAGTTAAAAGAAGCAGATAAGAACCATTAGTTAGCAATTAGAGAGGAAGAGTACTAACACCAGATTCTACAGACAAAGAACCATTGGTACCTTCATTGTGTGGTTGGTTGATAATGTCCCAGCCATGTGGCATCTCGATTCAGACCATTGGCATGAGAATTAAACTTGTGAATGAATTGTAGTTCCAACCCTTCCCTGTGTATTTGGCTTGTGGAATTGGTCTGTAATAAAACAGCAACTTGAAGATTTTGACCAGACTTCTCTATCAAGCCATCATTCTTCCAACGCTACTGTGTGGATCTGAAACCTGGACAACCTACAGACATCACTTGAAAGTCCTTGAGAGGTATCACCAATGCTGCCTCTGCAAGATCTTGAAGATCAAATGGGAAGAGAGGCGCGCTAACATGTGTGTTCTGGAAAAGGCAAAGACCACCAGCTAGCTTGCCTACCTCTTAGAGGGACTTGCTAAAGGATAACTTAAAGAAGTGCAACATTGACATTGACACTTTGGAGACACTTACCCAGGATCGCTCAAAATGGAGACAAGTTCTGCGCAATGACTCCCTGCATTTTGAACTTGCCCGCTGACAAGCTGAGGAGGAGAAGAGGCACAGGAGAAAGGGGAGGCTGACTTCTCGTCATGGTCAGCAGCCTCCTGCTGTACCTGGAAACATCTGTCCACACTGTAATAGAACTTGTGGTACAAGGACTGGTCTTATCAGCCACCTGAGGGTCCACAACTCCCATGGAAGAGAATCATACTCTGCAACGAGTGATTGCCATCATCATTAATCATCATCATCATCATCATAGTAATTGACTTCTGGGTACTTGTCTGGCTCTGTCAATCTGTTTCTTCATTTCCCCAGGTATGTATGTTAGTTTTAAGAATACCTGATAAAGATCTTGCATGTGTTTGTCTCTGTCTGAGGGACTAGAGCAGATATGGTTGTATCTTAGGGCTTGGCTATAGACAATGGATCTTGTGGTGGAAACTAGAGGCACATAGGTAAGAACAGCAGTCAGCAGGTTTCTGGTATAGGATGGTGTTTATGTGACCAACATTTATTTGTACTGTAGTGTCCAAGAAGTGAATCTCTTGTGTGGACTGATCCAGGCTGAAGTTGATGATAGGGTAGAAATTATTGAAATCCCTGTGGAATTTTTCAAGGGCCTCCTTCCCGTAGGTCCATATAATGAAGATGTCATCAATGTAGTGCAAGTAGAAGAGAGGTACTAGCAGACAAGAGCAGAGGAAGTGTTCTAGGTCAGCCATAAAGATGTTGGCATACTATGGGGCTATGCAGGTACTCATAGGGTACGTCTAGACTACACGCCTTTTTCGACAGAGACTTTTTCGAAAGATACTTTCAAAAAAGCCTCTTTAGAAAAAGAGCGTCTAGATTGCACTAAGCGGATCAAAAAAGCGATCCGCTTTTTCGAAAAAGCGTGTCCAGACTGCCTGGATGCTCTGTCAAAAAAAGCGCACCTGGAAGCACTTCTGCCAGGACATGGGGGCAGCCTTTACTTCCGGGTCCTGCAGCATGCTTTTTGCAGAGACATGTGCTTAAAGGGGAACTCCCTGAACAGCTGTTCCTCTGCTCCTGCAGCTGGCTTGCCTACCTCTTAGAGGGACAGCAAAGCTTCTTCAGTGCTTGCTTTGAGTGCCCTGCTTTCTGGGACACCACAGCAGTTTGTTTCCTGGTTGGTTTTTGTGCTTTGAATTGGTTTTTTTTGCCATGGAGTAAGAGCTGCCCCTGGGCAGGCGATGGCCCCACACTGTGATGCTTGAAGTTCTGCTGCATCTTCATGAGACCATCATGATGTTCATGGCAGATCTGGATTCAGAACCCAGCTTTGAGCCCCTCACTTGGGCTGCAGCCTCACTGCCCTTGCCACCTAACTTATTCCTGGAGAGGCGAGTTTGGAGGCTGGACACCAGTTCAGACTGGTGGGACCATCTTGTTAGGGAGCAGTGGGACGACGAGGCTTGGCTCCGAAACTTCCATATGTGGAAGTCCACGTTCCAGGAGCTGTGTGCCTGGCTCGCCCTTGCCCTACAACGCCAGGACACCCACTTGCAGCCCACCAAACCCCTGGAGAAGCGGGTCGCAATTGTCCTGCGGAAGCTGGCCACCCCCGACAGCTACCGCTCGGTGGGACACCAGTTTGGCGTGCGGAGGTCTACTGTTGGGGCCATCTTGATGGAGGTAAGTCACTCTCTGGGGACAGTCCATGGGGGGGGGCAGATAAGGGGAACAGTCAGGACCAGGCAGAGGGAATGGGGGATGGGGTGGGAGTGGTAGAAGCCCTCCTGGCTTCACCCTGCTGTGGTGTGTTGGGGGGGGCGGTTGCCTGAGGGCGGGCTCTTGGGGTCTGGGAGGGGAAAGAGGAGG
Organism: Rafetus swinhoei; assembly: GCA_019425775.1. Classification (NCBI taxonomy): domain Eukaryota; kingdom Metazoa; phylum Chordata; order Testudines; family Trionychidae; genus Rafetus; species Rafetus swinhoei. Next base: position 14,190,200 of record CM033435.1, on the reverse strand, counting down.
AGCACCTCTCATCAGCTCAGGCAACTCCTCTAATTTCCTGTTATGTGTGTTTCCATTTGTCCCTTTCTGTAGGTAGTCACGGCCATCAATTCGGAGCTGCTTCACAGGACTGTCCACCTCGGAGATTTGTCACTGGATTTGTGGGGCTAGGATTCCCAAACTGCGGTGGAGCACTTGATGGGACTCTCATCCCGATCTGCGCACTGCCCCATCAAGCAGCCCAGTATATTAACAGAAAGGGCTACTTTTCCCTGGTGCTGCAGGTCCTGGTTGACCGCCGGGGACGATTCACAGACATTTATGTCGGGTGATCAGGCTGGGCACACAATGCACGGATCTTCCGGAACTTGTACCTGTACTGCAGGCTGCAGGCTGGGGCATGTTTTCCAGAGCGCAGCTTTGCAGTCGGGGATGTGCAGATGCCTTTGTGCATCGTGGCTAATGCGGCATACCCCCTTATGCCCAGTGAATGGCTTCATGAGACAGGATGTGAGCAGGGAACTGTTTTACTCCCACCTGAACCAGGCTCGCTTGCAGGTAGAATGTGCCTTTGGGCATCTGAAGGGCAGGTTTAGATGCCTGCTTACTCACCTGGACATGGGAATGCAACATCCCTGATGTGGTTGCTGCCTGTTGTGTGCTGCACAACCTGGTGGAGAGGAAAGGGGAGGCCTTTCTCCCAGGATGGGGAACACAGGCTGATGTGGAGGGGAGGCAGTTTGAGCAACCCCGGACAGCTGCCATCCGCCAAGCGCACTAGTCGGGATTGCAACTTCGGGAGGCCCTGAGGGAGAGATTCTCCCAAGGAGCCTGATGACTTTCCCGAGGGCCTTCCAAATGTGGGTTTGCTCCATGCCCCCACTGCCTTCCCCCTCAAACCCATCCCTGCCCCACTTTGTACACATACACAGAGAAGAGAGACAGGTGTGGCTTACAAAATGCTTACAGTTTATTGCACTGTTGTATGTAACAAAACCAGTATAACTCTTTTGTAAAGAAAAATAAACTGTTTGTTAACAAAGTAAAGTGCTTCCCTTACTGACTCTCACTGGAGAGAAGGGGGGATGTAAACCTGGAAGGGGGGAGGGAGGCTCAGGGCTGAGGGTGACACCTGGATGAAGAGCTCCTGCCACCTCGGGTACGGGGGTCTGCTCAGAGATGGCCGTGCATGCGGCCTGGGCCAGTAGGGGGCTGGTCAGGAGGCGGGGCTGCACCTGGGTCTGGGATGGCAGGGGGTGAGGGGAGGGCAGGGGGTGAGGGAGGCAGGGGATGGGGGGGGGGCAGGCTGAGCAGGAGGAGCAGGAACAGGGACAGGACCTTGGAAGGCCATTGCCTCCCAGATAGCAGCGCAAATTGCAGTGCGCTGCTGGATGAACTCATCCAGCAAGTGACTGCGCCACTCTGCCTCTGCCTGCATCCTCTGCATAAATGTCTCCTGCATCCCTTGCAGGACCGAGATGTGCTGGCGCATCAGGTCCAGGTATGTGCACCAGTGCCGACGGGTTCCATGAAGCTGTCTGGGTGGTGGGACCGGTGTGGCGCGCCCCTCCTGGACAGCTGGTCCGGCTGTGGAGGACAAGAGGGAAAAGTCGTCAGTCATGCATGCTCACACTGTCCCTGAGAGGGCAAGCCCTGCTTCTCAGCAGTCAGTGCCTGTCCTAGGGTCAGGAGATGCTCATGTGGTCTCAGCAAGATGTGGTGTGGTCTGGCCAGCAGCCACGGCCTCCCTGGAGCCCAGAAGGTGTGCAGGCCACCATCCACTCCCCCGACACACACCATGGCCGAACAGCACAGACAAGTGTCAGGCCACAGTTGGGGTTCCCACAGGTTGCTGAGAGGCCTGAAGCTGCGTGGCAATCCCAGGGTCCCCAACCCATGCCTGCACCTGTCTGCAGGAGCAGGTGGTGCCTCGCACCCATATGGGTGCAGGGATAGGATGGCCCTCCCAGCAGTTGGCCATGTGTGGGGTCCCCTAGGCTGTGATCAGCATGACATGTCACAGTACCTCACCATCCACTTTGCTCCCACCTCCCCTGCCCTGGGTGTGTTGGACCCTCACAGCACTCACCTGATGTTCCTTCCCCCGTGTCTGAAGTTGTCTGGGAGGCCTCCTGTGTCTGGGTGTCCGGCTCCAGGGTGAGGGTCACTGTGCTCCTGGTGTCCTCCTCCTCCTCGTCTTGGAGCTGCTGGTCCTCAGTGATGTCATCCTGGAGCTGCGGCCGCTGCTGCACAGGTGTCTCCATCCCAGACTCCACAACCTTCTCTGGAGACAGGGGTTCCCCTCCCCCCAGGATCCAGTCCAGGTCCTTATAATACGCACAATAGTGTGCTGTTTCCCCAGAGCGGGAGCTGTGCTCACAGGCCCTATCATACCCCTGCTGCAGCTCCTTGACCTTTGCTCTGACTTGGTCTAGTGTGCGGGGGTGATGGCCTTTCTTTGCAAGGCCATCAGCCATTCAGGCATAAATGTCAGAATTTCTCCTCCTGGACTGCAGGGCCTGCAGAGACTCCTCCTCGGACCAGAGCTCCAAGAGGGCTTTGATCTCAGTCCCAGACCATGAGGGTGCCCGGCATTTAGTGCCCCTGGCTTGGTGCGGGGATATGTCCCTGGAAGGGGCAGAGGAGTCTTGGGGGGCTTGTGCCTGGGACATGGCTCTGAGTGGGCCTTCCAGCAAGAGCCGAGCAGTCAGGGTCTTACCTGGAGCTGGCTTGCTGCCACAATGCTACTCCTGGGTGCCTGTGCCTTTAAAAGATGGCTACAGGCAGGAACAATAGAGGTGAAAGGTCTGGCAAGGAGTGTTCACCAGGGCTTCTTCCTGGACGCCTTTATTTTGAAAAAAAAAAAAACCTTCCCCGCATCCACACACACCTTTTTTTTCGACAGATCTCTGTCGAAAATAGCGTTATTCCTCATAAAATGAGGTTTACTGCCGTCGACAAAACTGCCGCGTTCTTTCGATTTACTGTCGACCGAACATGGCGGCAGTCTAGACGCAGGTAAAGATTTTTCAAAAAAAAGGCCACTTTTTTCGAAAAATCCCTGTAGCCTAGACACACCCATAGGTACTCACGAGTACCCATAGCACTGCCGCTGACTTGAAGGACAAAGTTTTAATCACCCTTCACACTGAGTAATGGATTTAAAAGTAACCATCCTTCTACAAAAAAAAACCCCTTCAAAACTAGATGACAAAAAGAAGCAGCAGAGCTGCAATTCATTTGCAAATTTAACATGATCAAATTAGGAGTGAATCAGGATTTAGAATGGTTCTCTCACTATAAAGGCATTTTCCCCTCTTTTGGTATTCACACCTCCCACATCAGTGCTGGGAGTGAGCCACATCAACCCTGACTAATTGGCCTCACTAGCACAGGTTTTTCACTTGATAAGTAATGCCTTCTCTTGCTATACAAGTATCTAGATATAGATATCCCTGCCTCTATTTTCCACACCAATACATCTGTAGAAGTGGGTTTTACTCATTTATTTACTTACACCCAAATAAATCTGTTAGTCTTTAAGATGCCACAGGACTCCTTGTTTTTTTGCAGATACAGACAAACATGGAGGCTTGTCTATTAGAAAGTGTTATTTGCTCAAATCATGCTATTTGTTATATACTTGCAACTTCTACAAAAAATAATGACGCACAATATATAAAAGAAAATCAGTGAGAAAAAGAATGTACCATGTTTAATGAATAACATTGCAGATAATGTGTGAAAAAAGCAAAGTTTTAATCGCAAATACAGAAGTAACTGCAAAATAAAAAATACAAGGTGAGGTTTTCTTCCAGTATAGGGTTTTGGGGTTTTTTAAAATAAAAACTGGATAAAACTTCAGAACACTAACTGGGAAACATGTTATATTGCATTTGCCTGATTTATAAGAGAAAACCTTCTTAATGGCATATTGAGAATGTGTGCGTGCGCGTTTACAATCATCTCTCTTGAATTTCCAGCCGGTAGAGTGAGAATGAAATTGCTCGAGGGAAAACCTGTTAGCAAGATTGGTTTGTCACCTTAAAATTTCACCCAGATTTCACTCAAATGTCAAAAATGTGCATTCATTTAATAGTACTGGCGATGCTATTTATGCAATTAAATTACTTTAAAGTTTGCTGTTCTTTTGTCTTGTAAGAGAAATAGTTAGTATTTTATTTATTTTTACACAGAATTTAAGAATGAAATTCTCTCAGTGTTCCACATCATGGGTGAAATTAAGGGACCAATCATGACACATCCACTGAAGTAAACGGGTGTTGAAAGTGCTCAGTAATTTGCAAATTTGCATTATGAGTATAGTACCATTGAATGTGCAGCAGTGCTGCGGGGAAGAGTGAAGAAAGAAAGTGCACTTTAAACTCAGTATCCTCCTGGTGGTGGCCAGCCAGCAGCACCCAAAAAAGTTCCACCAAGTTTTGCTGCAGTGGTACTTTATTCAGTGCATTTTGGAGCAAATGTCCGTCCTTTGTAGAGGATGTCAGACCCCAGCATTAAAATTAAATGTCTGCAGAATACATTGCCTGAAGTAGGCTGTTTGTTTCCAGAAAGATGAACTAATTAATCCTCACAGTTCCATCTACTCAAGTTTGACAAAGATTCCGAGGGGAATCCCCTCCTCCTGTCTCTCCTTCACTTAGAACAGGGATTGCTACATGCCTGACCTCTCCAGAAAGGCAAAGGTTGGAATTCTTGGTGGTGCAGCTTCTCGAAGGCCAACTCCCAACCAATGCTAATATAATCAGTGGCTTAAGGCTACAATCTGGCCTGCGGTGTTGATATTAGTACAGATCTTTGGTGAATAATTAGAGAAGTATGTTCATCTCAAGAGTTAGATGCACCTGCTGCATGTAAATGTAGCTACATAACATTTCTGTCCTGGTCCATTATAATAGTAACAATATTATCATTTTTTGATACCATAGAAATAAGCACTATTAAGCACAAGTATCTGCTGTATAAATATTGATGCAAGAGGAAACTGTTCTTCTGTATAACCCACCAGTGACAGACAAACATTCAACACCAAACTCAATAAAATAGCCTTCAGACGAAAAAGATGAGGATTGTTTAGACAGATGGCTGGTTTGCTACATTGTTTTTCCAATGTTGGGTGCTGTACGAGAAATAAATCCATAACATCTTTTTCTTTGGGGGTAATTCACAGGAAGTATTGTAGACCATGAAAGTCACTGTAACGTCCATAATGACCATAGAAAGATATACCCTTTCAGGGAACACAAATAGCTAAGTCCTATGTGCTTGGGAAATGCAGCTAAGAAAGCCTATAACATCAGGGAGTCCTAACTAACAGACAAGAAAAATTAAAAGAAACACACAGATTTCTTCAAATGAAACTGCTTTCGTGAATTTTTAAACAAGGTTTTGTTTAAAAAAATGAGTAAGTTACTTCAGCTACTGTGACTAGTTGAGGCAAGTTCTTCCTTTGGTATTTCTTAACCGGGGAGATTCTTCCCTTCAGCTATATAACAATTTATACTTAAGGGAAAGGAGAAAGCTGATAACTAGGGTTAGGTGAACTGATCTGGATAAAGGACTGAGCTGAAACTCTGCCCAAAGTTTGAACCAATATTTAAAAAAAAAAAAAAAAAAAAAAAAAAAGCTAAAAGTTTGAGAAAGTTTAATTTCCTTATTACTTTCTTATTTTCATATTCTGTTGTCCTTTTCTGATTCCAGCTAGAATTGGAGACATTCTCAAATATTGTACACCAACAGATCCTATTATTGCAGTATTTACACAATGGTCAGAACCAATAAAAGATCTCTTCAGAGCTTGTTCCCTCCTGCCCAGGTTTGCAGATTTCAGAGATTTGGGTATTAACAATGTGTTTTCTTATCCAATAATAACATGGATTCCTGCAGACCATGGGCCCTGAATCTCACCATGATGCCAGGATGCCACCTGGTTGTATCCTCCACTAGCATGGGGGTGATTGTTCTAACTGGAAGGCTAAGAAATATTTATGTGAAATGATTGCATGGCTACAGCAAAAATGAAAGCCTGGAAAACCAGTCAGAGAAGGAAGTCTAAGCACCAGCAGAATGTAGTCACTGCTTTCACTTTTTACAGCAATATGCCATCAGATTAGACTAGTACAGGTAGAAGGATGGAGGATCTACCACTGTAGTTCTGCTCCTGTCAGGCATGAGAAACTTCTCTCCAGACATCTACCCCTAAAATCTTTTAGAAGCCTACTTCTGAGCACCTGAGGAGTTTGATGGGTCTTTACAGTTATATGAAATTATAACATATGTTGTTGGGAAAGTTATATTGATTTTCTTCCGAACAATCTATATGTGCTGTGGTTATTTTAACAATGAAAACAACATTGGTTCAGGATTTTTTTGAGCAACTAAGGAAAAAAGTTAAACCAATTCTTTTCAACATCTGTGTGCCAAATTAGTCTCTCAGGGTACGTCTACACAGCAACATTATTTCAAAATAACTAGCGTTATTTCAAAATAACTTAGTCCATATCTACACAGCAGGCAGTTATTTTGAAATAATGTCGAAAAACTATCAAGCTGGAGGACTTCTGACTCTGACTCCTGTAACCCTCATTGTACAAGGAGTAAGGGAAGTCAGAGGAAGAGTGCTCTATTTCAAAGTAAGTACTGTGTAGACGCTCCCAATTTCGAAATAAGTTACACAATTGATGTAGCTCAATTTGCATAGCTTATTTTGAGTTACATCCTGCTGTGTAGACGCACCTTCAGTTACCACATTCCTAACAACAAACAGGGAGATTTTAGTCAAATATGTCCATCCACCCTACCCCATTTCTGTTCCCAACTATGTCAAAATGGATCATCTGTGCTCTTACAAAAAGACTTGTTTTTGTTCTCTAACTTCTGATGTTGAAGTATAGCCCATTGCAGCCAAGTCCAGGGTGCACTTTTTTTGCTCTAACTATCCTCACTAGCACTCACTCTGGTGCCAGATGAAGCATACTAGGAGGGAGTGATGAGTCATCATCTAGGGTGAATAAAATAATCCAAATAAGATGCAAATTTCGGAAGAAAACCAGCAAGTTCATGGGGATACTGGTGATCTTGTACATTGGATTTTCTAGGGTGTAACCTTCATTTCTCATCTTGTTCAGCAGCAATGTGGTAGAGTGATGTTTTATGCTTTCTTGAAAATATTTGTTGCATGGAATTCTCTTTGACTTCTAGAGTGAGAGAAACCAGTTGAGCCTGTGGCAGAACCTAGGGTATGTCTACACTACAGAGTTTTGTTGGGAAAACGGCCATTTTTCCAACAAAACCTGAGTAACGTCCACACTGCAATCACATTCTTTTGAAAGAAAATCGAAAGACCAGAGGGGTTTTTCTGGCATTGGTAAACCTCTTTCTACGAGGAAGAAGCCTTTTTCTGAAAGAGCTCTTTAGAAAAAGGCGTGTGTGGACAGGGAAGAGGGAGTCCTTTCAAAAGAAGAGGAAAGAGGAAAAAGCATAGGTGCCCTGGTGTCCATTCCGCCCATAGTAATCATAGCTTAAATGCAAGATAGTGTCCATTCAGTGTGAATGCTATCTGTCAAAAAAGCAGATGGCTTTTTCGATGCACTTTTGTAATGTGGACGCTCTCTTTTGGAAGACATTTTTTCAGAAGATCTCTTCTGGAAAAGCTTCTTCTGAAAGAAGCCTGCAGTCTAGACATAGCCCTACTTTGGGTACTAAGATGTATATTAGCAAGGATTGTTATCCTCACTTGGCTATTAAAGCACAGAACAAAAGTGTGCATGAACCTCAAACCAACAGTCATGACAACAATAATTTCTAGGTGTTTTTTCAGCATGGCAAGCCATTTTGTTCAGTTTGCTGCCCTTATTTTGTCAACCAGTTCTTTGTGGCTGCCCAATTCCAGTTAGAAAGACACTTAAGGACAGGTTGGATCAGATCCTCAACTAGTCATAGCTCCCCTGAATTCCATGGAGCTATGACAAGCTGCACCAGATGCAGATCTGTATTCAGTACACTGGCATTCTTAGACACTTCTATACGCCAAACAAATGTGTGTGCTCCACTGAAGAGTAAGTACAAGGATAATCCTTGAGCATACCACATACTTAATTGGGGCACTGAAGTAATTTTAATAAATCCTTCATAAAATGGTTTAGCCACTAGCCGCTGATGGCCACTGGAGTCACACACAGATTGCAATATTTTAGACTTAGCCCTTCTAAAGTGGCACTGAATTTAAGTCTACCTAGGGAGGAAGGAGAAAGGACATTTACCATAGAGCGTGTATAAATAGACTTACAGAAATCTATACATATAAAAATGCCACTTAAGCATCCAATGCCCATTTTTCAGTAAGCCAACTTTCAAAAGCCTCTCCTCCCCACCCCAAGGATGTCACTACAAAGGTCTTAAGTAGAAGTAGTTAGTCTTCCCCAGGCAATTATTCCTTAAATATTTAGTTGACTTAGGGGAACAGAGCTATCAAAATACAGGGATTATCTATATAAGCCAACACAGATCTCAAAATTTTACCTGCCTTTACTCATTTCTGTTCCAAAGTATTAGAAAAGAATGAAATAAGATTAAAAAGAACTTAATAAGCTTTCAACTGAAAACCAATTGAGGCAAGCCCTTCAGCTCTTTCTGTTCAAATGAGATTCTGAGATGTAATTCTAGTAACATGTAAGTCATTTGAATATGAAAAAAGACTTCACATTAACACCTCTAATAAGAACAAAGAGCACACACATGGCAATTCATCTCTCAATAAGACAAAACATCACTATTAATGTTAAGAACAAAATACCTTTACTCCTACACTACATTTACAGTACTTACTTGCATACATTTTAGCATCAATAATGCAGGCCATGTCTAAGGAAGTCAATTGAAATTGCCCTTCAAAAAGGCAGAAAAAGTAACATATCATTAGCATGACACCTCTACTCTTAAATGCACTGAGGGGTTGGTTAGGCTACATAAAGTTGGAGGTGGGTGTGAATGAGAAACATTCTTTATTTGGCGTTAAAGAAAATGTGGAAACAAAAATGCCTATATGACAGGCTGGCTTCTGCTTTTTCTCACTCAAGAGCTCTACAGTCTATGTGCAGAATGAATGTGTACTGGACTTTTTGGAGGGAAATGTGCTCTAACAGCATTAAATTACAGCCACTGTTATAAAGGGAGGAATCCTGCACCATTTTTGTAGTAAAGTGCAGTATTCTGGGATGTAACCCTATTTGTTGTCTCTATGTGAAGAAATGAACTATAACCACTCACAGGGGCTTGGCTTTTTCATTTTAGTGAAACTGCTGAAAATTTTTCTGCATTTTGAAGTAATGGTTTAAAATTTCAACAAAAAATGGACCATTAAACAGTTGAAAAATAGGGAAATTATTGGCAGGAATCTCAAATTGTCAGCTCTGGACAGTAGGGAAAACAGCCTTGCCAGGTGCTGGAGCAAGGTGGGGGTGCCAGTTCCACACCCCTGGAAGAGGCGGGGCTTCAGGTGGAAGGAACAGAGCTTGTGTTGGCCTCCCCCGGGGCAGCCCTTAGCTCTGCCTGGAGTGTGCCGTGTGGGGTTTAAAAGGACCCAAGGCTCTGGCTGCTGCTGTTACCAGAAGTCCCAGGCCCTGTGTAATCACTGGGCCCTGGGGCAGCTGTCCTCTTTGCAGGGCTGGTAGTGCACACACAAAGTAGAGAGAGAACCAAATTAAAACAGGCTGAAATTTTCCAAAATGTCAATAAAACATTCCTCATAGTAATGTACAGCTTTTCCCTACATTCGAAATCAAACATTTCAGTTAAAGGTTAGCTGTAAGAATCACCAAAAGCACTGGGCAAATGCAGCCACATTCCTGCCCCGCTCCTAGTTCACCCATTTTTAATTAGTTCTCTCTACCCAATTCTGGGCAGGCAACTTTGCTTGTCAGTTACAGAAGTGCCGTTTTATAGCATACTAACCACACATGTCCCAATATTTTACTTACATGTACACTTGTTCATACAATCCTATGAAATGGCATTGGGCATGAAAATCACTGCCGGCCCTTGACATGGGTGACTGGGGTGGCAGTCCAGGGCAATGTGCTGATGGGGGTGCATATGAATAGTCTCACGTGACCTTACCTGGAGCCAGCCAGCTAAGCAGGAGGGGAAACACAGCAGCCAGCTCAGCCAGGGTCAGGGAGGACAGAGGCCCTCACTCACTTGTCTCAGGTAAATCCTTTGCTCTGGTAGGAGCAGCAGCAGGGTGGGTGCCTGGGGAGGCTCCCCATTCTCTCTGGGACTGAGGGTCCCCTGTAGAAGCCATGTGGGGAGAGGGTGGGTCAGGCTGTGCTGGAAGAGGCTTGGGGTGGGCGACTAAGTTTGGTGGGGATTGAAGGAGTGTGTGCACGCAGCTTCTCTCTGTGTTCGGGCTGGCTGGGGTTTGGAGCCACCCTGCTATCTGGGGTGTGTTAGTGTGGAGCAGGTCTGGGTCCACCCTCCCCCCCTTTTCTTCCCCTTCCCCCCTAAGAGCCCCATAGGGGAACTGATATGGAGAGCTGGGATAACAGCTGGGGAGGGGGCCTGACACTTGAGTTGTTGGGGGGGACCTTTAAATTATGTCCCCCCCATCAGCAGTTGGTCGTGTCCTCCAGCTTCCTTGGCTGGCTCAGAAGCTTTGCTCACTTTTTTGGGGATGGGTGGGAGAGCTGCTGCTGCTTCCCCAGTGTAAGGCAGGTGGGTGGGTGCAGAGAAGATAAGTGAGTGTTACTGAAATCAGCTCTCCTGTGTGTCCCCTACTAACAGGACAGGGAAATGAGACACTGCAGGTTGTCTGTCTGGCTGGCTGAAACACACACCTTTCATTCAACTCTTGATCACCTATCCACACTCTCAGGTTTTGTTTATGTTTTCACTACAAGTTGTACTTTTCAGTATGCTGAAATTTCTCAGGGCAGAGACATTTGTCAAAGCTGTTGTTCTTGCACCAAGATTAAGAACAAGGAAATTTTCTTTGCTCCCATCTTAACCTGCAAAAACTCTTTATATTCTGGAAGTCACTCGGGTTCCTAGTGTGAGAATCTGAATATAATATGTGACTGTTATAGGCTGGAACCGACTGACTAAGTAGCAGTTCAGCAGAAAAGGACCTGGGGATTACAGAGGATCAGAAGCTGGATATGAGTCAACAGTGTGTCCTTGTAGCCAAGAAGACTAATGGCATATTAGGGTGCATTAGGAGAAGCATTACCAGCAGAACTAGAGAAGTTATTATTCCCCTTTATTTGGCATTGGTGAGGCCACATCTGGAGTATTGTGTCCAGTTCTGGGCCCCCCACTATAGAAAGGATGTGGACACATTGGAGAGGGTCCAGCGGAGAGCAACCAAAATGATTAGCGGGCTGGCGAACATGACCTACGAGGAGAGGCTGAGGGAGTTGGGTCTGTTTAGTCTGCAGAAGCGAAGAGTGAGGGGGGATTTGATAGCAGCCTTCAACTTCCTGAAGGGAGGCTCCAAAGAGGATGGAGAAAGGCTGTTCTCAGTAGTGACGGATGGCAGAACAAGGAGCAATGGGGGATATTAGGAAAAATTATTTCACTGGGAGCGTGGTGAAGCACTGGAATGGGTTACCTAGGGAGGTGGCGGCAACTCTATCCCTAGAAGTTTTTAAATCCTGGCTTGACAAAGCCCTGGCTGGGATGGTTTAGCTTTGGGCAGGGGCCTAGACTCGATGACGTCTCTTCCAGCCCTATGATTCTATGATTCTTTGTTGCGACTTTCAGTTTCAATGAAGCCCTTAAACTCAGAGGGAACTCATTGTGAATATAGTATCAGAGGCGTAGCCGTGTTAGTCTGGATCCTTGTCGCTATTGTGAATATAGGCTCTGCCCCATACCCCCGCCCCTACAGGAATGCTTCACCACTGCTGCTCTGGCTTATAAAAAGGCTTGGTGGAATGCACTTTTTATTTTCTATAACTTTGTGTAATATGTTTTAAGCTTTTTGTCTTTTTATAATTTTCATAGTTGTGGGAAATTATGGGGGAGGTCTGATAATATTTTAATGACAAAGTTGAGATACAAAGAGTTCAAGCTTTAAAGCTGTTAAAACACAAATAGAGACACAAGGTGGGAGAGCCATTTTTTTTTAAATTTGCAACAGCTTTTGTTGGTGAGAGATTAGCCCTTTTGAGCTTCACAGACCTGAAGACGAGCTCTGAAGAGTTCCAAAGGATGCCTCTCTCACCAAGCGTATTTGGTCCAATGAAAGATATTACTTCACTTTCCTTGTGGCTCTCATCCGGGCACCAACATTACTACAACAAAACAGCAAAAACCACTATATCACAAGTTAAGATATACAAAATAAATACCCTAATACCAGATATTATTTGTTGATTTAACTATTCATTCACTCATCCATTTGTAACAAGCCCAGGTCAGAAGTTTATATCACTGAATTTTAACTCTAACAAGTTCTCAGGCAGCATTTTGCTTGCTTTCCCTATCTGTAAAGAATTGAATTATTACTGATGGAAATATTTCAGGATTTCTGTGTACTGTGAAATCAGCTAATTTCCAAGTTATTTGAAAAAAAAAAACCCCCAACAAAAACAACCAAGCACCCTAGAGGTTTCAGGTGCCTAAGTATCCTCTGGAATCACAATTAAAGTTGCCTTCCCCAGCCCCACCACAATCTGAAATGGCACCCCGGGGAGTCAGGAGTGGCCAGAAGGCTGCAGGAGGGTCAGAGGCAAGATGCAACCCCCATCTGACAGCATGGAGCTTGCCATGAGCTGCAGGCCAGGCATCTGGCATAAGGAGCAAGTGCAGCTGCAGCAAGGGAGCTGCCAGGGCTTCTGCAGAGCAGCTCAGACTGTGGAGGAAGAACCCATTGAAGGGTGAGTGACCCACCCTGGTTTTTCACCCACTGTTTCATTTCACAATCTGATGCCATTCAAAAACAGCAGCTGCCTTCTGTGTGTCATATCTTGGGGGAAATATTTAATCTCAAATAATCCACTCCCCGTGTAGCTCTTAAAGGAAGGGGTTGGCCAAGAAGGACCGTGACAACTCCCTTTTCAAGGGGGAGAGACCATACCTTTGCACTAAGGAGAGCAAAGGACTGAACAGCTTCCAAGGGAAATGGAGGGGGAACCATGTCTGGGGTAGGGAGGGCAGGGGCATCAAAATGCAAGTTCACCCTGGGCGCCATTTTCTCTAATGCTGGCCCTGATGAAAATATCAAATATTCGAATTTCTTTCTTTAGGATATCAGGAACCCTATAAAATTACCTCCACATTTCTAATCTAATCAATATCTCAACTATTTTATAGCGTTATATCATAATTAGGCTCATGTTTATATCATATATTTATATTTATATTAGTTATATATTCCATTTTTTGGATTTCTTTAAAAAAATATCGGTTTTTGCTGTTTGGGAATTACCACATGTGGCTGGATGTGATGTAACATCTTAAACAATTTCACTGAGAACTTTGAGAGCTGCCATCTTGGGCTACATGGAAAGCTAATAAAGAACAGGAGGTCTAAAATGACATTGTAGGAACACAAAGGACCACACAAGTAAATCTAGAGTTCTCCTTCCTACAAGAAAAAATAAGTAGGATTTGGCAGACTTGACCAAGTTTACAAAAAGTTCAGCTTTGGCGCTCTGCACCCACTCCACAAGGTTTTAAAAATCTGCGTTTTATTACCAGTGCACACTTGGGATATTAAAATGTGTTTATTTTTGTAAATGTGTAACCACTGAAATTAACGGAAGCAGCAGAGGTGGAGTGGTGTGTGTGGCTCCGCAGGAATTGGTACGCACAGGGAGCCAGCATAAAAGCTGGCTTCCCAGGTGCACCGGCTTCTGTCTGACCCCCTCCCCCCAACTCTGATAGAGGCAGCCCAGGCTCATTGGTTAATCATGTAAATGGGTACACGTTCATATCCCTAGTGCGCACACACTGTTTTGTTTACAATAAAATGGACTTTTGACATGTGTGATTTTTAATTGTTTTTATCTCTTTCACCTTTGCTGTGTCTATCCACACTTATACCACAGCAGTTTTGAGAAAAACAGAAGCTAGCTGGCTGTTGGAGGCATTATGCACCCAATATTTATAAATGTCAAAATGGACACTTTCTTTCCTCTCTCTAGAAACCCACAAGTCTCAGAGAAGATGTTAGACTGGAGAAAGATTAAAGCCTGACAGCTGCAGGTGAAGAGCCCTTCCACCTCAGTGTAGCATTTACTGACCACCTGTCTTATACAAATAAGACTAATGCATATTTCTAGCAGGTTTTTTTTACTGCTAGGGGTAAAACTGGCCTGCAATGAGAAAGACAGAACATACTGCAGAGTAGTTGAGGGGGGGCCAGCAGAAATAGCCAAGTATATCCCACACTATCACAGGCAAGATGGTTGCCTTTCCCAGATTACCTGGGCTGATTAATGAGCATGTGTGTAGACAGGGAAGTGGGAGAAGAAAGTGACATGTTGTTGGTTTTTTAAAAAACAAGGTGTCATCACACTTTACAGCCACTATAAAAATAAAAATCCCAAACATCTAAATTTAAAGCTTAGGCCTTCTCCCTCATCCTACAGTTAAACGAGCAAATGAGTCCACTGACTTTAAGTCTTGCTTAATCAATGCGTGATTGGGCTCTATAACTAATCCAAATCAGCAGCCATGATATCTCTACTTAGAAGCACAGCACTTGATTAAAATAGAAAAAGAATTTATTCATTCTTTAAATATTTCCTTAATATTGTGTTTTTAGTATACACCTACTGTTAGATTCTACTTGGATAACTCTTTTACTGGACAGTCTTAAAATATTGTACATATGACACTCATGCATGATTTACACAGATCTTTGCATCAGAAATTTGATACCTAGAAGAAATAACCATAACCACAAATTGGGTATGTCCATGAATCAATTTAGCTTGACTGTTCTTGATCGTCTTAATGATACATAACTAAACTGATAAAAAAGTTTATAACAAATTCACTTTTTGTGGTCAAAAATTGAAATTTAAAATTTTTTGAAGAATTCTAATGCATGTAGCCAACTTACCCGAGGAAGGTAATCATCTTATGTCCTGTGGTGTGACAGTTTATCCTAATCACAACTTTAGCGTGCACTTCTAAAGAGAGACTATATGGGTCCATCATTTGAGTTACCAGTTATATTGTAGCCATTTGATAAGGGAGTTTAGCAAGATCATTGTGAAAGCTGTTAAATCGTAGAATCCATTAGGTATGTGGTTGCCCTCCCAACACTCAGGGGAAAGATAACAGTGGTTTTAAGAACAATATATCCCAGTCCAGCATACCTTGTTAGAGTGTCTTCATTGTATTTGCCATGTGACTTAACACTGAAATGTGTAACATGTTCTCAGGATTGCCAACTCTGACTGTAGCTATTCCAAGAGATTTTCACCCTGACAATTTTCTTAAAATATCCTACTAAAATCTCCAGGATTGCTTTCCGTTGTGATAGGGAGAGTGATGCTGATTCCAGGAGACTCTAGATAAATCTTGGAGGGTTGGCAACCCTACATGCTCTTCAGCTCACCACTCCTACTTCCACTTTGTATAAAACAATTCAAGGCACCTTTCTGATACAACAGTAACCATCACTGAGCACTGGGAATTAAAAGTCCACCCTGAAGATTGAAAACACCAGTTGCTCTAGACTTAGTCCCCACCTACACTTAAAGGTTTTCTGTTATGTCATTCCAACCCACACAAGAGTGTTGGAAGCAGGGATCAAGCTTGAAACCTCTTGAGCTAAATGCATGAGCCTTCACTGCTAGAGATAAAGAAAAAAACCTCTCTGAGCCAAGGCTGTAGCAGGCTCATCACTCTCTAGCTGGCCTACCCACCACTAGAGAGAGACAGGGCACTCTGAGCAAGCAGGATGAAGAAGTGAAGACGACAGATGAAGAAGTGGGCTGTGCCCATGAAAGCTCATGGTACCATCTACATGTTTTGTTAGTCTATAAAGTGCTACCAGACCATTTGTTGTTTAAGTTGTAACTATGTTGGTCTGGGGTGTGGGTATTTTTTCCTGAAGTAGTTATACCAGGAAAAGGCCTAATGTCAGTTTACCTCATCTTGTGCTGGTATAGTTATTCCCCTTCCTACACAGGAATAGCTATACTAATATAAATTATCTTTATACCAAGATAAGTGTGCCCACAGTAGAGAAGATGTTGTACCACCATTTACTATACAAGTACAGTTAAAGTTATGTGACTTTCTAGTGCAGAAAAGCCTTTATGCTACTTCATTTTGTTTGGTGTTTAGACAGCAGGATTATAGCAGAAACAGGATTGTAGCATAGCAACAGGATTGTAGGCTAGAAACAGACAATTAAAAATACAATACGGTTGCTAGAAGTTGCAATGTAACATTTTATTTCTTGGAATTCACAACAGCACACAAGAATCCTTAAGTGGGCTGCTCCCTACAACCAAAGGGCATGAAGAAAAGAAATTCTTGGACTGACTATAGCCTAATGGTAGGAGCCTGAGTAACAAACAAGGCAAATTGGAGGTGTTCATTTAGGAGAATAAGTTTGACATAGTTAGTAGTACTGAAACCTGGTGGAATAATTCTGTGGCTCTCAACCATCGGTCTGCAGACCAGCGGCGGGCCGCGAACCCAGGCCTGCCAGGCTTTGGCTCTCTGCCAGGCCACGCCCCCAGCTGCTAATGAGCCCCGCATGCTGGGTTCATGGCACCGTGGGCAGCTGGGTGTGCTGCGGTAGGGCTGTCTCTATCGAGGCAGCCTCGCCATGGCCCCAGTTTCAGCTCCGGCAGCTGCTACGCAGCCTGGCTGGCAGCACCTTGTCATGGGCGGCTGCAGAGCTTGGCTGGGCCAAAGCGCCGTGTGAAAGGCGGCTGCCCTGGCCGCCAGGGCCAGCCACCGTTTGACAGGCAGCTGCCCCGGTGAGCCCGTTCTCTTACCTCCCCGCTCGGTGGGAGCCTCCCCATAACACTGATTTATGCCACCTGAGGATCTGCCCCAAGATTTTAAGGGAGAGTTTTTTAAATGGCACAAAATGGAGTCAGGCCAACAATCTCCTAGAAATTTTAGCTGGCATGTTAGTGTCTGCTGAGTGGGGTACCTTTTTACATCACAATATTATGCTACAAAACCCCTAGTGTAAACCGGAGGAACAAAATGTAGAAAAACAGTAGTCCATGATCTTTTTTTGAACGGTAGAAAAGTTGCACTGATTTCTATAGGGATTAAAATATAGGTCCACATCATCCCCGGAGCGGGGGCGGGTGTGACTCTGGGTGGAGAGAAGGTTACATGCGGGAGGGGTGCCCCAGCTCGCGCCTGGGGCTGCAGGTGCTGCAGGGGGTAGGGCAGGTGCCCGAGCTGCTGTGCGTGTGTCGGGGCACTGCGTGCCGGCACCAGGCGGGGGGGGAGAGGGGGGGGAGGAGAGGGGAAATGGGTGACTTGTGTAACCTTGCAGGCGGGAGGGGGCGAGTCCTGGATGGCACTGGGACAGGGGCGGCCTGTGAGGGCGCCGCCGGCCCGGGCGTCCGATGATGATGTCACGGGGCACCAGGGCGCCTGATGATTATGTCACAGCCATTGACAGCCATGCAGGCGGGGGCGCCGATCCCACCTTCCGCCTGGGGCTGCTCCTGCACTGGGGGCCGCAGGTGGCGGGCATGGGACCTAGGGCGGGTGGGCAGCCCGTGCAGCACAGCATGGTGGGTTACTTTTTGATTTTTACAACTTGAGCTCGGGCCCGATTGGGTCCAAAAGTACCTTAAAACCTTCTCCTGGATGAAAGGTTATCCCATGCAAAGTTTGGTTGTGGTAGCCCTTATAGTGTTCAAGTTATTAGCACACAAACTTACAAACATTCTCCTTTATATATTAGATAAAAGTATTTTTGCCGGTATAGCAGATTTTGGTTGGGGAACTGGTATGAGATATACTGGAAATAGCATTTGTCAGTAGAAGCTGCATCTTCAGTAGGCAGGTTTGCTGGTACAGCTATATTGGCAAACCTTCGGTGTAGATCTGACCCTTGGTACCCAGTTCTCATTGATTTCCAATGGGCATCAGCTGCCTTTGCCTTTGTCCGAGGGCTTGGGGACCCCCTGGCAGGGCAGCCAGGGATGAGCAGGGGCTACCATTACCTAGGTGGCTGGGGTGTGGTGAGGAGCCTGGGGCTGTTCTGGGGTGGGGGCCCACATGATTTTGATCTTCCACTCTGTATGTTTTTATGCCATTTGGGGAACGGATACTTCACTCTTTGTTTGTCACAGCTTTCCTACTGTATAACTCTGCATTCACCGATAAAACTATAGGACAAATAAAATCTAAGCTAATATTGATAATTAAAAACTAAACTAAATTATTAAATTCATAAGAATTAGCACACAGGTTAAGGCCAATGACTGATATGTATTGTGTGTGCACAGATGCAATGTAAGATAACACATGAGCACTTAAAATTCATTACTATAATGAATATGCAAATACATTAATTACCATAAAGAATATGCAAATGTTTCGGTGCTGGTCTGCCAAAAGTTTTTGAATGAGTTTGCCATCCCGCGGTACAAAAGAGGTTGGGAACTACTGGAATAATTCATTCTCAGAAAGTTAAGATCAATATTTACAACTTATTTAGGAAGGATTGAGTGGGCAAAAGAGGATGAAGGATGGACACTATGGAAAAACATGGCATTAGCTGTTTCCAAGTCACTGATTGCTTGGAAGAAAATGATTTTGAATGCTTATCAAAGTCCTAACTGATAAAAACCCAAGATAGGGGTATTAGTTGGTGCCTCCCACAGACCACCAAGGTACACTAGTCAACAGGATGATCACTTCCTAATGCATCTATCGACAATGTGTAGGGGGCAAAAGATGCTTGTTGATCATGGGAGACTACAGTATGAGTGACATAGCACTGGCAGCATGAAACTGCCAGCATAAGACACACTTGGCATCGCTAAGCATTTCGACAATTTCCTAACTCAAGGTATTGCAGCCAACATGGAGGAATTCTGCATTAGGCCTGGTCTTAACTGATATAGAGTAACTGATCACGACTTAATCATGTTTACAATGTGCCTTTCAAGTAGGCATAAGAGATCTTGCGGAAAAGGGTTTATTTTCCGCAAGATCCCCGTCTAGACTGACGCTTTTTGCCGGCAAAGCCCGAGCCGGAAAAAGCGGCAGCCATGTATGCAAATACGCGGGGATATTTAAATCCCCCGCGGATTTGCAATTGCGACTGGTCTCATTAGCATCCCTTTTCCGAAAAAGGGTGCCAATGTAGACACAGCCACAGGTTAAAGAAAAACGTATCTAAGACTCACTTTCCTAATGGATCAAGCATAACTCTGAGAACAGGTATACAAGTATCCAAACAAATGAAAAACATAAACAAGACATTCTACCTTGTTTATAATTATGAGGTATTCTCATTCAGTTCCTCTGGGCTTTCTTGCCTTGCATTATAACAGCCTTCAGGGAAACACATGTCAGTAAAGGAATGTTACTTGTTCAGATGGTTGTAGCTTAAGAAATTTTCCTTGCTTGTATCTCTCAGTTTTAAATATTTTTTAAAACTGGCTCTCTGGACAGATTTTGCATCATGAGTATTACCTCACAGTCAGAAATGGATTGGCTTTTGACATTAAAACAGGTCAATAAAAATAGAGTTCTAGACATTATTTTGCTCGAACTATCATATCAAATTTTTAAAATCTAGAATTCTTAGGAACACTAGGAATTAGTTTAACAACTATTTGTTGGAGAGATAATACTACAAAATACAACCATTCATATTATTTCAGAGTTAGAACTCAAGTACAGTTGTGAAAAAAAATTGAAGGTAATAAAACAAAAACCATATAAGTTACTGTAGATTTCACCCTTTTGGTTTCAAAGAGATTTTAAAAGTGATGAAATCCTGAGGAGCTCAGCATAGCCATTTTAAAAAGGCTCTTTTTACAATAAATAATTATGAATTTTTCAAATTAGCTGAAGATTATTTACATTGAAGAAAGAAAGAGATTCCCCAACTCCACTCAAATATTTTTGTTTGTGTAACATATGAAATAAAACAAGTTACAGCAAAGCATGAAATCTGATGAGGATTCTACCTTAAGGAAAAAGAAAATCATCTTTTGTAACAACAAATCGTTGGAACCAGTGCATTACTTTAGTGACATTGTTCCCTTCAAGACAAGTCTAAACTCTTCATCATTATGAAAACTCTGCCTATTGCTTTGTAACAGAAAATTTATTACCACCGAGTCATTTACAACAGACAGCATGCATTCCAAAACTGATTTGTTACTTTAGGCCACAACAACGCACTTTCAAAGTTTAAAGAATCCATTATATTCTACTGTATGAGGAAGAACATAAACACAACAACTTTCTGAGGCAGGTTTAAATAGAATTCCATTAAAAAAATCAGTTTATGCTCAGACACTACTATTAAATGTTTTATTTTATACTAAATAGTTATTGCATCAGTTTACATAAGCAAGTTCTCCAGTGGGTTACAATAAAATGAGTTGATTAGAGTAACAACACATTCATGTAGATTCTCACAAGAGCTTTCAGTGGTATCCTCATTTGAAAGATTTTTATTGTGTTTCTGAACAAAAAGAACCTTTATATAGGTTACAAAAGTTACTAGAGGAGTTCAGGATTTTGTAGAACCTGCTTGATAATTAGTATTTATCTTAATGTAAAAGCACCTAGGACATTTTGGTAGATAGGAGCTATAGAGAATAAATCATCATTGTATTGATTCTTTCAGATCGGGAAGCCACTGCATGTACTTGTGAATATCTACACAAATAGTTATTCTAATCAATACTTTTTTGTAAGCAATGGGTGTGCCATACCTCACAGCATCAGTAACTAATGGACAAAAAACAAACCCTACTAAGTTAAAAATAAAAAGTCAGACAGTTATGCCAAAAGCCCTGTGCAATAAAGAGTTTTCAAAACTCATTGCATTTCCATAGTTCTTTTCAGGGCAAAAGAAGGTTCACAGAAGGGGGCCAGACACAAGGATATAGTAGAGCTTGTATTATTCTTGTCTTTGCAAGCCCATATCCACCCTCTCAGACTTCAGAGGGTGGAATGGAGTAAATGGAGCTCAGAAACATATCTGAGGTATCACAAAGGTTACCCCTATTGGGGGGATCACACACATTTGTGACATCCGACTGAATATTGTCCTTTGAAGTTCAAAGAACACATACAGAAAGCCAAAATCTAAATGTTACCAAAGTGCTTTGATTTACAACTTCTTTAATCATGAGAAACAAGTCTCAGGATATTTTTGGTTCTCTGAGATTTCTAGAAGCAGGACATGACAGAATATTAAAGTGAAAGTTGAAAAAGTTTCATGTTTTCTCTTCACTTTATTTCAAATACATTTTAGAAAACAGTGTCAATAGCCATATCCTGCTTTATATTTATTAGCTCCCATTAAAGGAAAATTATACAGTTCCTTTGATTTCTGAAGTGCCACATCAGGTTGACATTTTAAAATGATGTATTTCATTGAACTGTGTCAGACCAGTATAGTCTATTGCACATAATTGCACATTTACAGTATTCCTATAAATTTAACATGTCCACCTTTATAGTATAGTCCTTAATTTCCTCTATTTCCATTCCTTTTACGATTTGCACAAAATAGGTCTGTTTGATTTTAACTTGCAAGCACAGTATATGCAAAGTGGCCATTGAACAGTCATGGTTCTGAGTGTACTAAGTGAACAATCTGGCTCTTAATATTTATTCAAAGCGACGTTTCCATGTATACAGGGACCCAGATATTGTAAAATACTAATGTTATTCAACATTTAATCTTTCTCTCTATATATTTTAGAGACTTGTGCATCTGTCTGCAAGTCCGTTTGTTTAAGAACTCCTCCTAAATGGTAAGAGCTAGGGTCACCAAATTTGGTCTACAGCTTCCTCTCATCCTAACTTAAAGCAAGCTCAGAGGTTGGTTGTACCAGGAAAACTGGAAGCACCAGGAAAGGGAGGGGATGTTCAGGGAGGGATACATGATACTGAGAGTGGCCATGGGGGAAAGAGAGCAGGGGAGAGCTGTCCTGCAGAGTGTCAACTGGGGGCAGCTGCAACACCAAGGGAATGGCCAGCAGGTCTAGGGCTCTGCCATCTTGCCTGCAAACATACCGGATAAGTAGCACCACTGCTCCAAACCCTTTCCCCCCATCCCAGCCTTTGGCTGCAGTGCTGGGGGTGGGGGCAAGGAGGAATAGGGGCCTCTTGTGGCTGGGCGGGCTGGGGGGGGTGAAGAAATCTATGCTGGATGGGACCCTGTGCCCTGAGCCCCTCCTCACGCCCCCCATCCTCACTCACCCCAACCCATCCCCAGCCTCCTGCATACCCCTCCCTCCCACATTCCCAAGGCCCTGCCCTGACCCCTGCGCCCTCCCCCCCCCAATACACACACACCAACAGCCCCCTGCCCTGAAGGACGCAGGCAATGCTAGGTAAGTCTTCTTGTATAACAACATTTAAGGTCTGAATCTTCTAAAACTCTCCCACAAGGAAACCTCCCATGATTTTAATGAGACTTATCTGAGCAGGAGGAGTCAAGGATTGGGCCCAAGGAGTCATTTATAAACAGTGGAAGCTGCTGGGTGGTTCTATGAAGAGTAGGCATGGTCTTTATGGCTGTGTGGTAACTTGCTACGTGCCAAATTCTAGTCTTACTGAGCATCGGGACTGAATTGAGCATGAAGATGGTGCCTCACTTTGGAGGTTGTTTGTGTGCATGTGCACTTGCTCAAAAAGCCTCTTATTTGAGAGTGAAGACTACCCTAAGAAAACAGGTCTAACTCTCATTTGGACAAAGACCCATTTTTAAATATTAGGGTCTAAACCAGGGCTACTCAACACGCAGCATGAGGCCCATGGCCCATTTGTTTGCAGCCCACGTGTGGGAGCCAAAGCAAAAAAGCAGTCAATATAATGGTCTTCTGTTGATATGAGTTTTAGTAGTTAAATTCCTGGACTGTCATTGCTCAGTAAAAGTGCTGTCATATGGGTGGAAATTGGGTAGATATTGCATTTTATTAATATCAGCAGAACTGACTTAAATGGGGCCTGTGTGTTGTGTGGTCTTGCCTTAATCTTTGAATTCATGCCCCTCAGTCTGAAAGAAGCCATTTGCTTATATTTGCATATGTGGTTGCATATACATGCAAATATACTTAAGATGCGGCCCTCAGCATGTGCTGCGAGTATCATTGTGGCCCCTGGGGCTTCCAAAGTTAAGTAGCCCTGGTCTAACCATTCATTTGGTCTATATTTTATACAAAAGGAGAGTTCTGGACTGCAAGTTGGCCCAGAATTTGAGACAGGAATGAACTGAAAAATTCAAATCTATATCCAAACTTTGTGGGTCAAGCACTGAAGAGCTCATAAAAATGCCATTAAAAGGCATTCAAAAAAAGCTAAGCATGTAAATCTGACTCCTGGTGTGTTGCTGTTCTTGAAGTTTCATGAGTTCAGACAAGGAAAACACAGTACAGCGATTTCAGATAGACTCAAAGCTTTTACTTCTAACTTTCTATTTGTAGCATCAAGGGCTCTATGTACTCCCCTAAACTTGGTGATTGCCTGTTTGTAAACTTCGGTTCAAAAGGGCATGTTTCTAGTTTCAGAAAGAGGCAAGCAGTTAAGCTTTTATGCTTATATAAAAGTAGTAGCTTGCTGACAGGTAAGAGATCAGCACCACACAGAGCAGCAGCATAAAGATCAGTCATCAACCTTTGTTACACCAAAGTCTTCTTTAGCTAGGTGTTGAAAATGTGGGTTAAAGGGCCTGCTCTTAAAGTCCTAAAGTCTTTTCCTGTATTTTTCTTTACGTTTCTGGTCACTTAGTGCACAGCGGAATGATGAAAACAGGAGGGTTTTTTTTATTACTAATCAATTGCTTTATGCTAACAGAACAAAAAAGTGCAATTTATCACCATTCATTTGGGTATTAACATAACTCATGCAATTATCTGGTTTTGGCTTGTTTTAGGGGTTCAGGAAAATAGACATTTGTTTATGAATGGATAATGCAATGGATATGTTGGGGCTGTGGTGATGGCAAGGACTTGCTTATAGGACTTTAATTATACCACATAGCCACTAGAAAAATTGGTCTCTATAGTCAACCTACCTGTAAGCAACATACTGTAACTGAATTATGCAGAAAAGGGCTTTTGCTCATGCACTTGCAAACCTGTTATCTTTAAACAAAGAGACCTGAAATAGTATTCTGAAAAATGTCTAAGTAACTTTGTGATTGAAATACAAGAAATATGGCCTATCAACCCAGATCAAATCTGAACAGCATACTCCAGACTCCAGCCCTGGACATTGAATCTGCTTCATGAGAGTCAAGCTTGGTTCATTCCTCTTTAAGCATCACTGCCAGTAATGAGATTCTAACTGCCAAGTTCTGCCCTCAGTTACACTTGTTCAATTCTATTTCCTTCAACGTTTGCACAAGTGTAACCGAGGGGAGTGGTCTAGATAGTGGAATGTCCTTTATTATCCATTGTGCTGTTTTAGACACTAGTAATCAAAAGGTTACACAATTAAACCAGATAATTCTCTCTCAGAGACATCTTTTCTGATCAGACAGCTTTCTTGGTTTTTCTAATCACCACTAAATTTCTTAGCCTTTCCAGATGCCTCACTTTCTCAGGAAGGAAGCTTTATCTATCCCTAATTATTGCCTTAAGTGCCAAACTACAGAATTCAGATGTACGTTTCCCCAAAATTTTATGATTAGATGGAGAATTTAGATGTAGCTTGTTATAGACACAGAGGTACACATTGCGTGTGGGTTTTGGGGCACTGCAATCTAATGGTTTGGACACCTCTTCTTTTGAAAGACCACACCACTGGCCCAAAGTTTAAAGGGAAATAAATCAGCAACATTCCAGTGACTTCAGTAGGGCTACACAGATTTACACCAGCTGAAAAAAAAAAGTGACCCATAGTTTCTGCTTCTATTAACGTTCGTTTTCCTTCATTCTTTTTGCCATTTTTTGACTGATAGGGTAGTTTGGTACATTGTTTTCCAGGGCTATGGTTATACCACTGAATACAAATAGATTTGATTTGCTAATCCCCTGTATTGGTTTCTAGACATGTTTTCAAAATATTAGATAATTTAAATCCTTCAATTGAAACAAAGGAACTTAGCATGGTTCTGCTTTACAGTACAGCCTTGTTACAGGCTGGGGACTGAATGGCTAAGTAGCAGTTCTGCAGAAAAGGACCTGGGGATTACAGTGGATGAGAAGCTGGATATGAGTCAACAGTGTGCCCTTGTAGCCAAGAAGGCTAATGGCATATTAGGTTGCATTAAGAGGATCATTGCCAGCAGATCCAGAGAAGTGATTATTCCCCTTTATTTGGCTCTGGTGAGGCCACATCTGGAGTATTGTGTCCAGTTCTGGGCCCCCAACCACAGGAAGGATGTGGATGCATTGGAGAGGGTCCAGCAGAGGGAGACCAAAATGATTAGGGGCCTGGAGCATATGACCTATGAGGAGAGGCTGAGGGATTTGGGTTTGTTTAGTCTGCAGAAGACAAGAGTGAGGGGGGATTTGATAGCAGCCTTCAACTTCCTGAAGGGAGGTTCCAAAGAGGATGGAGAAAGACTGTTCACAGTAGTGACAGATGGCAGAACAAGGAGCAATGGTCTCAAGTTACAGTGGGGGAGGTCTAGGTTGGATATCAGGAAAAAATATTGCACTAAGAGGGTGGTGAAGCACTGGAATGGGTTACCTAGGGAAGTGGTGGAATATCCATCCCTACAGGTTTTTAAGTCTCGGCTTGACAAAGCCCTGGCTGGGTTGATTTAGTTGGGATTGGTCCTGCCTTGGGCAGCGGGCTCGACTTGATGACCTTCTGAGGTCTCTTCCAGCTCTATGATTCTATGACAGCCAGGCCCTTGCTAAAGAAAGGGCTAGAAGAAAATTCCAAGGGGGACATCAGATATCCATGAACTGAAAATGGTGAAATACCAATATCGGCCAGTCACTGATAAAAATCAGAATGAATGGCCAAAACACATGTAGCCTGAGCCTGATCTTACAGTTGTTTTACACTCATGCAACTTCACTGATTTCCATGGAGTCACCCCAGAGCAAGTGGGATTAGAATAAAACCTGTTCTAAGGAATTCCTGCACATCTTTCACAAAGAGTCCATAAATTAATCTTATGTTTTTCTCAGAATACCTGGGCGATTTGGAATTGGATGTAGCTATACTTTAAAATGGCATGCAGAAGGGATTGAGCTCACTTCTACTCCTTTAAAGTCAATGGGATTTTTGTCATTTAGCTCAATGGAAGCAGGACTGGACCCTAAATCCACAACAGTGCTAAACCACGTGGTCTAGCACAAGATAGTCTTACACTATCTTGACTTTTTTCTCAGACTGAAGCTGAATATGAATTCCAGTGATTCAAGATATTTTAAATAAATAATGCTAAGTTAATATTTTCAGGAAGTAGTGCTTTAAACAATGTGTCTGTTATAAAGGAGTTTCCCATACCTCCTCCCTAAAATAGGGCAAGACTTAGCAAACACAGATTCTAATCTTTGCTGCATGGGTGTGAATCTAGAATAATTCCAACTGCCCTCAATTCAGTTATTCTAGATTTACGTCACAGACCAGATTTTGAAAGTCTTCACACATTCAATTTCCAGAGACAGAGAGAGAGACAGAGAGTTTATAAAATTTGAGATAGAAGCTAAGTGAGATATCAGAACACGCCTCAAAACATAAATTTCAAGTCCTTTTCTTCCCAACCCACTTCCTTAATTTTCTTCTTCAAGTCACATCTTTACATGAGGTTGACATTTGCTCCTAAATCTGCAGTTTTTATACATGCCATTTGATAGCTCTACCATGTTCATTTTACTTACAAACTGTTGTAACAGTGTATTCAACTGTGTCTCAGAAATGAAACTTCAGAACAGTATTTCTTTTGCTTATATTGTCTTGTATTTCCACAACCTGTTAAATAAATAGAGTACTGTGTGTGATCCATTTTGCGCATGAACAGCGACACAATAAGAATTCCAGCTTTTCAGGGTCATCAGGAAACCCTCATTTTCGCAACAAGTTTGGCTCTGTATACGCAGCTACCTTAGACATTTATATGGCTTCATTTACCACAGCACCTGAGTACCTCACAATCTTTAGCATATTAATCCTCACAACACCCATGACAGATGCTGGAACTAAGAGTGCTGCCACATCCCTTGGCATGGAATAAGTAACAACCACCCAAGTATATGGTTTCTGCCTTCAGCATCCCCACTATAAAAACTGTTCCAGCAGCACTGCTTTGTATGGTAGGGAAACACTAATCTTCACTTTACAGATGGGAAACTGAGCCACAGAGAGACTAACTGCATTTCTGCACTGCTCTACAGCATGGACTACAGGGGTGCAAATAACAGTGCATATCAAAGTTTTGCAGTAACTCCCCCCATGTGGACATTGAGGATGTGAATTAAAAACATTCCTAGTTTTCAGTAGTGTAAAATTTAGGGGGCTGTAGTTTGGTCCTTTATAACAAGTCATCATCTGACTTGTGGAGAAGTGTAAACCAAACCTTAACTGAGTTTTCTCCTACCCCCCCCCCCCAAATGCAAAGTGAACCATATGGGAAGATTGTGGGGGAGCAGGGAATTAAATATGTCTCCCCTGATTCCCAAGCTGGTGCCCTAACATGACCATTCTTAATCTAGATATTAATGAATCCCCCCTCAAAGTTAATGAGTGTGACTCTGAGTTCTCCCCCCAACTTGCTTCATCTTTAACAAGCTTTATAAATTTAATGAGCACAAATTCATAGACTGGAAATTAGCTACTACAGACAAATTGCTGCACTTGTCAAAAACAAATCAAAATAGTTATGGAATCAAAAAAAAGGGGGGGGGAGGTTATTTTCCAACACACCTTTAGGATGTTTATAATGCTGCTAGGTAAGGCAAGCTGCTTTAGAAATCATCTTCAAACAACCACCTGTATTTGCAGATTTAGAAAAATTAATATTCCTGAAGCAAGACTCATTTGCTGAAAGCTTGTCTGTTCATGTCAAATGATGGGAGCACAAACACAATGTTGCCTCTCTGCATATGCCATTTTAGAGTATCAGCAACAAGCAGAGCAGAGGAAAGAAAATGCAAAACACCTCCCCCCCCCCCCCCGCCATCTGCAATTTTTAATTCCTATTATTCTAGAATAGGATTTCAGGAAAGGCGAAAGGCAAGCTGGATCTGCAACTTCGGCTGTTCTGACAGAAAACTGTCAAATTAATTTAAAAATGGATTATGTGTTTAAAATCCTTTCCTTGGATAGGGGACACTTCCCAAAGGTAGGCAGGTAATGACTGCATGTTTCATCTTGTTTATTCAATTTAGGAAGGTCCTGATTTGTAATGAAAGCAGCACTCAATACAATGTTTTTCAACACAAAAAAATGAAGACATCTACTATGATTCCACATTGCATACTGTATCACTTCTCATTCTCTGCAGACAGCGTGTCATATGAACCTTGGGTTAGGGTGCAATCTATGACAACCATATGACTTGAGTCACACAGTCTATGGAACTACTCTGGGTTTGTCTGACTGAGAAAAGACACCGTATAACATTTTACATTTTTCACCAAGAGTAAAGGTGCTATGGAATATGGTCCTTATTAGGCTGCATCTACACTGCACCATTATTTCGAGATAACTAGCGTTATTTTGAAATAACAATGTGAGTGTCTACACAGCCATTCCGTTATTTTGAAATAATTTTGAAATAACAGATGGCTTATTCTGAAATCCATAAACCTCACTCTACAAGGAATAATGCCTATTCCAAAATAGCTATTTCGAAATAAGGCTTATGTAGACACTCCACTGCTGCTATTTCGAAATAGCCCCTCACCAGGACCATTCTAAGTTATTCCTCCCCAGTGCTTCCTGGGGCTCTAAATCGAAATAGTGTGTCCACATTAGGGAAGCCTGCCTTGGACTAATTTTGAGACTTCCCTGCAGTGTAGATGTGCTATTTCAAAATAGCTATTTTGGAATAACTATTCTGGAATAGCTTATTTTGAAATAAGCATGCAGTGTAGATGTACCTTTAGATGTGTAGTCATAACTTCCACTGAAGTCTATGGGAAATGTACATGGATATTTTGGTTTTAAAACAGCCAAGCATAAAACAATTCTGAGTAATTCTTAATTAACAGACTCAGATGGATGGATAGACACACAGACAGATGCACAAACACAGTCAAATATATAGCAGATGTCTTTAGTGAAAGAATGATCTTCTCCTAATCTGGGGTCAGGAACATGTTGAAAGCTTGTTGCTGAAGTTTGTAGAACAGGTAAGACTCTCAGGGAACATGGGTAAGATCTCTCCCCTTGCTTTTCTGGATAGGAGACTGAGCTATAAATTTTTGCTCGTTGAGTTATGACATACTCCAAAGAAGCACGACAGTCACTTTGTATAAAAACCCAGGAAGGCTTTTGATGTTTCTAAATGAAAATTAAGTTTACTGTGCAGTAATTTAATAGCCTTAGATACACATCCAGCAGTTGTGAAAAATATCAGTTAACATTTGGGGTGTGTCTAGACTACATGGCTCCGTCGACGGAGCCATGTAAAGTAGTTTACTCGACATAGTCAATGAAGCAGGGATTTAAATAATCCCTGCTTCATTAAAATAAAAATGGCTGCCCCGCTGTGCCGACAATCAGCTGATCCGGCACAGCGTGGCAGTCTAGACGCGGCACGGTCAACAAGGGAAGCCTTTGTCGACCACTCCTGTAAACCTCGTTTCACGAGGCTCGTTTCACGAGGCTTACAAGAGCGGTCAACAAAGGCTTCCCTTGTTGACCACGCCGTGTCTAGAGTGCCGCGCTGTGCCGGATCAGCTGATTGTCGGCACAGCAGGGCAGCCAGTTTTATTTTAATGAAGCAGGGATTATTTAAATCCCCGCTTCATTGACTATGTCGAGTAAACTACTTTACATGGCTCCGTTGATGGAGCCATGTAGTCTAGACACACCCTTGCATTTTATTATGTTCAAGGAAATAGACAGAAACAATATTTGATTCAGACCCAAAAGGGCACCTGTAGGTTACTTATCCTTATGAAAACTGTGCCAACTTCATTAGAAGCAGTAACAGATTTAAGCACATCATCACTCCACCATCAAGACTAGTAGGATTTTTAAAAATTATTGTTTACTATCAAATGAGTTGATATATTTCACATTTGGTTAGAAAGATCCTGATCTTTAAATATTCATGTTGCTTAGAGTTATGGGCCACACACTGAAGGAAGACGAGTATGATTTCTTTGCTGTATAAATAAAAATGCCTTATTTTTCCACTCCAGATTGAATTTTATACAACAAACTAGAAAAGATTCCAATCCCAGTTATGTCATTACAAATTTGACTCATGTAGAGGTCAAGACGGTGAGCAAAACAATTAATGGGGACAAGGGTGTGTGTACAGCAGGAAAAACATCTTAACAACAACTACGTTACCACCAGGCTCTCATATAGCACTTTACCAGCAAGTCCCAAAGCATTAGAAAAAGGAGGTCAGTTCTCTATCATTATCAAGTCAATGTTATCATGATGATGTGCAGCCCATCCATTGCTTCAGATATTCTGGTTTAGAATACCTAATAAATGACAAATCAGTACTAGTTTAAACTATTTTATCACTTTATACCCATTTTCTGACCCACCTACATGTATCTCAAAAACTGAGACAAGTTACAAGATGGGTGATTAATATCCAAATCCACTATATCTCCACTGCTTAACACTCAAGTATGTCAGTGTAACTAAGTGCCGGGGCATATGACATCTGCCTACACAGATGTGCAAGACTTGGTACATGGTAGATCATTCCAAAGTAATTTGTACAACATTGGAGAGAACACTGATCCTTGTGGGAGGTGAGAGACATTCTTGTAAAGTGAAGGTTTAGTAAAGTACTGCATTTTATACAATGCAGAATGTTAGAAAACTGTCTGGTATTCCAATATTTTCAAACAGCTGCAAGATAAATGAATTAAAATTCAGGCCACTTGGATCATTAAACTTTCAATACTTTCTCAGTGCCAGTACAGAGTGAAAGATCCTTCTAGTTGATAAAATTCAAGGCAACATTACCCATTTTATTTTTAAAATGCAGGCCATCCTCACTATAAATCCAAGATACGTTCCAAAAAACTTAGATTTATAGGAAAACAACTTGAAATGGGGAATTTTTTTCCTGTCTGACTTCCTTTTGAGCAAATTGGGGATTTTTTGTGTGCAGCTAAAGAGCAGGGAATGGGAGGACTTATAACACATCAGTTCCTATACACGTTAACTACTTTAGTGCAGAAGGGATGTATACCAGAGCAACTTATCATAGAATCATAGAACACTAGAACTGGAAGGGACCTCGAGAGATCAAATACAGTCCCCTGCCCTCATGGCAGTACCAAAAACTGTCTAGATTCTCCCTGACAGGTGGGAACACCTTGTATTTGTGTTTCTAGCGGAGTGCCCCAAGGATCTGTTCTTGAACCAGTTTTGTTCAACATCTTTATTAATGACCTGGATGAGGGGATGGATTACACCCTCACCAAGTTTGCGGGTGACACTAAGCTAGAAGGAGAGGTAGATATGCTGGAGGGCAGGGATAGGGTTGAGAGTGGCCTGGACAGATTAGAGGATTGGGCCAAAAGAAATCTGATGAGGTTCAACAAGGACAAGTGTAGTAGAGACCTGCACTTGGGACGGAAGAATCCCAAGCATTGTTACAGGCTGGGGACCGAATGGCTAAGTAGCAGTTCTGCAGAAAAGGACCTGGGGATTACAGTGGATGAGAAGCTGGATATGAGTCAACAGTGTGTCCTTGTAGTCAAGAAGGCTAATGGCATATTAGGGTGCATTAGGAGGAGCATTGCCAGCAGATCCAGAGAAGTGATTATTCCCCTTTATTCGGCTCTAGTGAGGCCACACCTGGAATAATGTGTCCAATTCTGTCCCCTCCCCCCACTATAGAAAGGATGTGGATGCATTGGAGAGGGTCCAGCGGAGGGCGACCAAAATGATTAGGGGGCTGGAGCGCATGACCTATGAGGAGAGACTGAGGGATTTGGGTTTGTTTAGTCTGCAGAAGAGAAGAGTGAGGGGGGATTTGATAGCAGCCTTCAACTTCCTGAAGGGAGGTTCCAAAGAGGATGGAGAGAGGCTGTTCACAGTAGTGACAGATGGCAGAACAAGGAGCAATGGTCTCAAGTTACAGTGGGAGAGGTCTAGGTTGGATATAAGGAAAAATTATTTCACTAGGAGGGTGGTGAAGCACTGGAATGGGTTACCTAGCGATGTGTTGGAATCTCCATCCCTAGAGGTTTTTAAGTCTCGGCTTGACAAAGCCCTGGCTGGGTTGATTTAGTTGGGATTGGTCCTGCCTTGGGCTGGGGGCTGGACTTGATGACCTCCTGAGTTCTCTTCCAGCTCTATGATTATAGCAGAGACACTGTGTATTCGTGGCTCAAATAACCCCTTTGTAGGTTATAACCTTACCTTTCCCTCACTAATTCAATGTCATGTACAGAGCCAAGTATATTGCCCCAGTTGAACCATAAAGAGAAAGTAACAGTACCTGCAGATACTTCTGAAGCAAGAACAGCGCAGGCCTGACACAGCTATTAGGTGTTGAAGCTGAGAAATATACTATTCAACAGTAAGAAAATCTTTCAAAGAACCAAACCAAGAAACAGAAAAGCAGCTGGCTTGACAGACTGATAACTTGAGACCCTTTGTTACTAACTGTAAGGACAGGGATTTGAGCTGATAGGTTTATCCATTGATATGGATAAACCAATGAAGGGTGGAATGTGCAGCTTTCAGGTGGGTGGCATATAGCCCTACAACCATTCCTATTCACTATGAAGAACTGCCTGGTAAAGGAGCACCAAAAAAAAGGATTTTTATATTTGCATTAGTAATATAATATACTAGAAGATTTACTTGGCGTTGCTCAGGTCCTTCCAGACAGCGGGCTGGAGGTGTGGTAGGTGTAGGAGTCAGGGCAGGGGGGGCTCAGTGGAGGGAGGGGAGGGGATGGGGTGGCTGGCAGCTGCTCCCCATAGCCAGGCCAGGGTGGTGGAGGCTGCACTACAAGGGCAGCAGCTGCTCCCTGGGGCTGGGGCACATGCTGCCCCCTGTGGCCACTCAGCAGTATAACTGTCCTCCAAGCATGCTGCCTCCCCTATGGTCATTTTGGGAGTATAACTTCCCTGCTATCACACCCTCCCTTTCTGTCTGAGAAACAATCACATTCCATGCCCATCCCATTGCCCTAGTACTACCTACCCCTTACCTTGCTTTGAGTTATGATAAGAGAAAGCTCCATAGCACATTTGGTTGGCCTGGCTCTTACTGTTTAGGAGGACACATACACAGAGATGCACAAACTCTTTCAAAAACATAGTAGAGGCCATTCGTTCACTAAAGACCTTCTCCTAACCTGGCATCAGGAGCTTGTTGAAGGTTTGTTGCTGAAGTCTGTAATACAGGTCAGACTCTCATCGAACATGGGTACAGATTTCTTCCCTTTTTTGGATAGCAGACTGAGCTATAGAGTCCATTGTTCCAGGTTCCCAAGAGTAAGTCTCCAAAGGGTGGAACACTTCTCTTATCCATGTACATTGGGCTGCACTTACACGGAGATTTGAATTAGGAATTTAAAGGGGGGAGCATGGACCATTCCTGCCACAAGTTTTTGTATACTCTCTTCACTCTTACGTCCACCAAGAAAGCCTCTTAAACTTTATTCTTTGCTCCTAATTTTGTCTGTGGACATATTGGGGAACACCTGTGCACCGGAGTTTGAAAGGCTCCCAGACAGAATTACTATCAACCAATACATTCCTGGGTACTAAAGGGTTAATTTGTATCTAGAAAGTACATGGAGCACTGTTGCTAGGGTTACTAGGTGGAGGCACCACCAGGAAGTCATCACCCCTGCCTAGGCAGAGAGTATTTAACAAATAAGCTGGATAGTTGCCAACTGCAAGACTATAAAAACGCCTCCCCAGAGTAACCGGTACCACAAGGTGTAAATTTGGCACACACTGCTGGGGACTTCACCGTTTACAACTTTGTTCCGGTATAAAGGACACAGGATACAAAGCAATGGAATGGAGATGATGGCACAAGGAGCTGGAAGTGCAAACAGCGGTGATCTCATTTCCTTAAGGAAAACAGAGCTACTTGGCTCTCTTCTCTCCTGTGCAACCTTGTCTAGGAATGGATTCCACTGAACAATCATTTTTCAGTCTGAGGATGGGGAAATCATACACCAGTCCAGAAGCTAATGACTATTACACTCCCCCTCCCATTTAGCTGTGATGGGATCCCCAGGGTGCTGCACAGGACTGCTGTGCCCCCTGTATTCTCTAGCCTGGGCTGGCTTGCAGTGCTTTGCAAGTGACAAGCAGCAGCAAACCCCTCCAGGTGCTGTGATCACTCAGCAAAACAGCATAGTTGAGCCTTACACCTAGTTATATTGCATGAATGCTCCCAGTGCCACCCATGAATCACTCAGAGAAAGACTCTAGTCAAATCTCCCCTTCCCCAGCCCTATACCTCAGGCATGTACTGTCATGCACTACTTAAGATGAGCAGTGCTAATTTTTTAATTCATCGCTTCATTAATGACAATTGGATATACACTAACCTTTGCAAAACCTGATCAAATTCATCAAACACTGGAGGCAAACTCACTGGTAAAGATCAACAGCTAAACGAATTTATTGACTGCAAAAGATAGATTTTTAAGTAACAGGCAGAAAACGTCAAGAGTAGTTACCAAACAGAAAGATAAGCATGTAGTCTAAACTCTCACCCTATTAACCTGTGCAACATCAGATCAGTGTTTCTCAAAGGGGTTCATGGACCCACTCTGAGAAAGCTGCCACCAGCCGCTCATAGTTGGTTACTTACTGGCTCCAGATCCAAAGAGCCTCGCAGCTCCCATTTGATGCCAAGGGGAGCCCCGGGAAGCAGCGTGGGTCTGTGGACCACTTTGAGAAAACACTGATTTCTCTCAGTTTCCTCTCAATCCACTGGATATTGCAGTTCATAGTATATGGCAGGGGTCCTTTTTTGAGTTGGGGGCCGCTGACCCACAGAAACATCAACCAGGGTCCACACAAAAGTGAGAAGCAACCCCCTCACCCACACATCTCACTGATGTGTCCCCCCCATAGGCCAAAATGAGGGGTTCAGTGGGAGGGAGGGGGCTTCTGGGAAACTGGGCTGAGGTCTAAGTGGGAGGAAGAATGTAGGTGTGGTCTGGGAGGGGAGCCCCAAGACTCAGGGGCCAGATCCAGGCAAGCCAGTCCCCGGGCCTTATGTTCCCCACCCCGGTATATAGGTTTCACCCTCACCTGGACCATTCCCCTCTGTTAGAGTCTTCTGTCCTCTTTTCAGTGTCGTTGTTGCTTGCAGCACAGGTGGAGGAAGGAGAAAGGGATTCCATGCTTGGCCAGAGTTCTGTTTTATACTCTGTTTCATGTGCTGGGGGACTACAAGTCTACACATGTCTGTTGGGCATTGCTAAGTCCTGAGGCAAGGCTGAGCAAGTCCTCTGATGTGGCCTTATACAGGTGAGTCATTAAATCATAGCAGCCTTGCTGGACAATGGCTGCTGATGGTTGTTTGACATCCTGCCTGGCCATTGGTTTCTCTCTTTGCTGTTGTCTCTGAGGAGCTAATATTTGGCTGATTCCCCAACTTACAGCATGTTTTAATGACACCTGCCTTCTTGCTCTTTGGGCCTCTCCACCATCCTGTCCCACTGGGCCAGATTCTCTGGTCTCCCCTAGACAAGGGACAGAGTTGGGGTTACTGCCCCCTGAAGAGCAGTGCAGACACTGAACCACTTCAGCTCTGGAGAATGCAGTTCTAGGGCACAGCACCCAGGAAACCAACTCTTAAAAAGGGATCAAACCCCCCAATAAATCAGTCTCGCTGTGTACAAAAGTTTTAGACAAGGAAAGCTCATGAGGATGTTTGCCCCTTCTATGAATGAAACAGAGATATGCACATTGATTGCTTCCTCCCCCAGGTAATTATTTACACTGCTCTTGATAGTAAACAAGTGTTTTCATTAAGTTAAAACCAGTAGAATTTAAGAGATTGCAAATGAAAACAGACAAAGTTAGTTACTAAATTAAAATGAAAAGAATATACCTAGCTAGTTCTAATTAACTAAAAACTTATTGCAAGCAGATTCTTATCCTAAAGAGCTATTCTTATTTCTGGCACTGTCTTCAGGTTTGAGGTTGTTTTACCCTGACCAGGGTCTCCAGCCCTTTGTATCCTTTAAGGGTTTTCCAGGCCAGCTGAAGATAAAGGGCTGATAGCATCCCATTGCTTAAATAGTCTTTCCCCCCAGGCAGGAACCTTTTGTTCTACAGCCCCACTTTTCATGGAAAAATACCAGGGTCAAAATGGAATCCCAGTACCAGGTGCTATGATCACATATCAGAGGGGTAGCCGTGTTAGTCTGAATCTGCAAAAGCGGTGAGGAGTCCTGTGGCACCTTATAGACTAACTGAAGTGTTGGAGCATAAGCTTTCGTGGGCAAAGACCCACTTCGTCAGATGCATATGATCACATGTCTTCCTAGGACTAACCACTGCTTAGACTTACAGAACCAACAAGGCTGTTTATAAGTTAAGTTGATCACCAAGTGATTAAGGCTTCTGGGGCACCAGTAATGGTTCTCATTAGCATATTTAAAACTATAAACAGTCTCCTACTTCATATTTTTAACTTTTCATACAAGAATGATACATGAACCAAAATAGGATATACAGATCCAGCAGATTGTAACATTAACAGGTTACATGAGGCACTTTTTCCAAAGTGTCTGAGTTATGCATAATTATATTAATACGTCAATTTTCATACAGCATAGGGGAACCATCACATCTCATATGGTATGCTTTTATATGCAATATCACAGTTATATACAGATGAAGAACATGGGGGTTACAGAGTGTTCCCCAAGGTATAGAACATCACAGAGTATCCCAACTTTTTTCCTGTTATACATGGGGATGAGGATGAAAGGAGGTAGCAAACCACTGCTGACTGAGCAAAAGACAAGAGATGTGGATATTGAGATGACTTTTGAGAAATTGTTTAAGTGATGCAATATGCTCCAACCTGTGTTTTTGCCAGTTAGCTGTGCAATTAGGTGCACCTGCTGCTGTGCATGTAAATGATACTAGCAATCATGTTAGGATTTGAAAACCACTCAGAAGAGAAACAATGCAGGAGCACAATGAGCAGACCAGTTATTCTTGTTGTAAGATGTAGTTTGTTGGCTTAGTAACTATAGATCAGCATGTTCTAGTAAGAGACAATTGTTATAGTGATAAAACCTACCAGAGTTAGATGAAATTATGAAACTACAGGTGGGCCTCCTGTCTATGCCCATACAGATAGGGAGTAAGACTGTCATCAGGCAACATGCAGTACAGCTGGCACATCATTACTTCACTGTATAGAAGGAGGAACGATAAATCATCTACAGCTTCAGGGATGAGAGCCTCCTGCCAAATCCTCAAGAATGCCCGTCACTTGATAAGAACAAAATATGAGTTAATACAACTGTGACAGGGCAGACAGTTGTCCTGGCCCAGCTGGCTGAAAAGGCCCCACCCCCACAGTCCTGCTGGGCATGCTCCCAGGGGAGGCAGGGTATAAAAGCTCAGGGAGCCACTCAGCTGGGGCTGACCACCAGAGGGGAAGGAGCTCGGGCCAGAGCTCTTGAGTTTTCCCTCCAGCAGCCACAGCTGCCCGAGGAGCAGCGCCAGCAGCTGCTGCCACAGCCCTGACTAGGGGGGCCACCTACAGGAGTCCAACGGACCGAATAACCCCCAGAGAGTGGTAGGAAGTAGCCCAGGGTGGAGGATTAGCCTCTGGGGAGCTCAGTGTGTATCTGCAGGAATCCGCGCAGAGCAGGCAGCAGCACTTGCCTCTGCCTACAGGACCCTGGGCCTGGGTCCCCCTACCTCTCCCCCACATCCTCCAAACAGGCAGCTCCCTAGCCCTTGGAGAGCTTACCTGGTGACTTGGCCTCAAACTGGAAATACCCTGATAGTGGGACCAGTACTGTTGACTGGGCCATAGGGCTGTAAATACATTGATAGAGGGACCTGTACTTTTGGCTGGGCCATAAGGCCGTAAGTACCCTGATAGAGGGACACATACTCTTGACTAGGCCTTAGAGCTATATAAACCCTGTGAAAGGGGCACTAGTTAAAACTGAACCTGCAGGTCGTGTTGGCCCTAGGGAAAGGGGGCTTACAATGGACATTGGGGACTTTCCGTACCATCAAGAGGGCGTACCCTTCAACAACTACTTAGATTCTATATCTCAAACCAAAGTAGGGCAATATTTATTCTATATTCTTAGATTATTAGAATATTTTATATCATCCTGAACTATGTTATCAAACATATCCTGCAATAACATAATCCTAAGAAAAACCTGCAGATTTTTGGCATCCATACCACCTACTTTAGTCTATGGTACCTTTGATTGCCCAAGGATTGCAGGACAGAGCTCTTATTATTTGTGTTGTGTTCATGAATGAAGGGGAGGGTGCCTATTAGATATCACAAAGCCAACTGATTTCAGTTAAAAATGGCTGTCAAAAAAAAAAGTATTCAGAATCCAAAGAAACAGCTGAATATCCCTCCCAAAGCAAATTAACTGTTCCTCAGACACAGATCTAAAGGATATTAATACACAAAAATTTTAAATAGGAATATGACAGTGGAACCCAACAGCTTTACAAGGGTGGAATGGAATGTCTCCGTTTCATAGCCTCACCAAGCCATCTACTGATGGACCATAAGTATGTACAAAAAACCAAGCATTTGGCATCATTTGTAGGACTTCTGCATCCAAGACCTGGGAGCTTCTATCAATCTAGTGTGGATTATACTAAAAAGTCTCAGAGGGGTAGACATGTTAGTCTGTAACTTTAAAAACAACAAGCAGTCTTGTGGCACCTGAGATTATGGCTACACTATGCGCCTATTTTGAAATAAGCGATTTCTAAATAATAACTCCTGAAATAACTATTTTGAAAATAGTGTGTCCACGCTACAAATCCCCCATAGAAATAGAGCAGATTTAAAGTGAAATAGTGCAGCCACACTGACTAGAGCCTGAATCGCATTTAAAGCCCCCGGAAGCACTCTGGACAGGGCATCAGGACAGCAGTCACTTCCTGAGGCTGTCTGAGGGTTGTGCTTAAAGGTGCTCCCTTCTACAGCTGTGTTTGAGACTCTTCTCCATTGCCTACCTCCTTGAAGGACAGCAAACTCACCCTGCATGGTCTGGTTGCCCTTGTGGACGCCACAGCACTTCCATGGTGGCGCTGGACCTGCTGCAAAGCAGTGCCAAGCTCTTAGACCTCCTGCCACAGTTTACGCAGGTGGCCCATGTGGTGCTGCAGGAGGACAACAACTAACCTGGATTGGGGGACCTCCTCACCCAGGCCTGGGCGCTCCTCCTACACCACATACGAGTCCATCCTCCCCTGCACACCGTGTACTGCCACTTCTGGCATCAGGAGACCCGTTCCGACTGGTGGGACTGCATTGTCATGGAGAGGTGGGATGTCCAGCAGTGGCTCCAGAACTTCTTCATGTGGATGGACACCTTCCTGGAGCCAGAGTCCATGATGAGGGGCTGGTGGGAGGTGACTGGCTTCTCTCCCAGGATGGCATTCATCTGGGAGTAGAACCAGTAGCTCTGGGGTGCTGTAGCAGAGTGGAAACTTTGTTCCTTGGCCTTGGTGTAGGCCTGGCACAATTCTTTTATCTTCATGCACACCTGGGCCAGCATGCACGTGTGGCTCTTCTGGGCCAAACTGGCAGCCATCCCACTGTACACAACAGCATTCCTGTGCCTGATGAGGAGATCCTGGAGGTTGGATTGGTCATCCCAGGCCTCTGAGATCCAGGATCTCTGCACCAGTCCACCATGATGCCCTCTCTTGCCCCTGGCCAGGGGCTTCAGAGGTGGCTGCCTGCATACTTGCAGCCATGGGAGGCTCGGACAGAGCACTGAGGTCTGCCATAGTAGCAGTGTGGGGTACTGTTGTGTGGCATGGGGCTAGCAGGGCTGATGTGGTGCCACAAGCCCTTTCCCTTTAAACCTTTCAGGAGTGGGAAAACTATAGAGTTTTGAGCGCTGTGGACAGAGTGGACACCAGGGCAGCTGTGAGAAGCCCTGGAGGCCAATTATTTCAAAAAAAGCACAGCTGTGCATCCAAACACACCCTATTTCAAAAGAGTTATTTCAAAATCGGTGTTATTCTTTGTAGAATGAGGGGTTGTTATTTCACTACAGCAAGCTCATTTTTAAAAAATAATTTCAAAATAACATGCTTGCTGTGTGGATGCCTGCCTTGTTATTTCAAAATAATGTGAGTTATTTCAAATTAACTCTGTAGTGTAGGCATGCTCTGAGAGATTTACAAATTTATTAGGACATGAGCTTTTGTGGGTAAAACCCACTTCATCAGATTAGTTGGAGTGGATATTATAGAATTAAGGGTATATATAACAGCAAAAGATGTTTCCT
This sequence comes from Rafetus swinhoei, assembly GCA_019425775.1. Classification (NCBI taxonomy): domain Eukaryota; kingdom Metazoa; phylum Chordata; order Testudines; family Trionychidae; genus Rafetus; species Rafetus swinhoei. Next base: position 14,149,441 of record CM033435.1, on the reverse strand, counting down.
GTCAGTTGTAAGACCAGTGTTAATGAAGCTCATGGCCTAATAATTTGTTAGTCTAAGGTGCCACAGGATTGTTGGTTTTTAGGATTATATTAGTTCAGGAGAATTTCTTTGAGACCTCTTGCTGATCTGTTAATAGCTGAGAATTCACATGTGTTTAGAAGGTGCCATACAATTGGCTGGCTCCTTTATTGTAAGACAGAAATTGAAGTAACATGTCAATTTTTGATATGTTTCTCCTACAGATTCCATACCAGGAATACAGATAAAGATGAATTAAAGCCATAAAAATTCGAATCAGGTTTGAATTTAGACTAAAGTTTAGACTGAGTTTAGAGTTTACCCTAGAGTCAGGGTATGTGCAGACCATGTTTTTTTGCTTTGGTCCATCTAGAATGACCAAACTCACACAATGGAATGCAGAGTTTTAGGGAAAGAAGGAAAATATTTATGTGACATGAGTACCCATGAATCTAGCTTGGATCAAATTATTAATTACACAAGAAGCAGTAGAACAGGAAATAAAAATGTTTAATCTCCTCTGTGTCTGGTAGTATGTGGTGAAAGCTGCCATTATGACAGCACCTTTTGCTAACATTTGATGAAGGTCAATCCCATAAAACTCATTACTGTCCAGAAGGATTTAATGAATGGGGAAAAGTTTCACTCGCAAGACAAAAGCACTAATTATGCAATTTTAACTTATTGTAATATTACTGCACTGTAGACAGCAGTCCCAGACAGCCTGGACTAAAGAATTCAATAGAAGGAACCTACTACATGCACAATACCTGTATTAATACATATCTACAGCAAGCACTGAACTATGCTGCAAAGGAGACACCTGTGCACAGAGTCAAGTTAGCCATAAAATTGTTGCTCCACTCTTGCATGGCAAGCCATTCAGACAATGACATTTGTGAGTTTACCAAACAACCCAAGGCAGATCTTGGTCATGCTGCATGAGATGCAATAGCCCAACTGGCCAGTATGAAAGAGATTCAGTTTTCAAGTTGACCCCTTTTCCTTCCCTTATATGGAAAGAAAAACTTTGAAATATAGACATAAAAAGATACAAAAAATGGATTTTCCAACTTATGTCCCTTTGAGAATCACCAGTTGCCACTTGGGAGCTTGGTTTTTCCTATTTCCCTGCCTATCCAATGTCCAAATTTGACAAGTAAGGCCCTACCAAAGTCATGACTATGAAAATCCTATGTACTTTTACCCTAAACTATTCAAGTTTCATGGGGAGAGACTAGTATTTCTGAAATTGGGATCTTGCCTAGAAGGGAGATGCAGGGTGGGGTGTCACAAAGTTATTTTGGGGGTCATGGTATTGCCTCCCTTACTTTTGCACTGCCTTCAGAGAGTGGCAGCTTCTTACTGACAGCCCAGCTCTGCAGATAGCAGTTCAGAAGTTAGGGTGCCAATACCATACCATGCCATAAGAACATAAGAACGGCCGTACTGGGTCAGACCAAAGGTCCATCTAGCCCAGTATCCTGTCTGCCGACAGTGGCCAGCACCAGAGGGTGGACCGAAGACAGTGATCAAGTGATTTGTCTCCTGCCAATCCCTCTCCTGCCTCTGACAAACAGAGGCCAAGGACACCATTTTATCCCCTGGCTAATAGCCTGTTATGGACCTAACCTCCATGAAATTATCTAGCTTCTCTTTAAACTCTGTTATAGTCCTAGCCTTCACAGCCTCCTCTGGCAAGGAGTTCCATGAGTTGACTACACACTGTGTGAAGAAGAACTTTCTTTTATTAGTTTTAAACCTGCTACCCATTAATTTCATTTGGTGTCCTCTAGTTCTTCTATTTAGGAACTAATAAATAACTTTTCTTTATCCGCCTCTCTACACCACTCATGATTTTATATACCTCTATCATATCCCCTCAGTCTCCTCTTTTCTAAACTGAAAAGTGCCAGTCGCTTAACCTCTCCTCATATGGGACCCGTTCCAAACCCCTAATCATTTTAGTTGCCCTTTCTGAACCCTTTCCAAGGCCAAAATATCTTTTTGAGGTGAGGAGACCACATCTGTACACAGTATTCAAGATGTGGGCGTACCATAGTTTTATATAGGGGCAGTAAGATATTCTGGTCTTATTTTCTATCCCTTTCTTAATAATTCCTAGCATCCTATTTGCCTTTTTGACCGCTGCACACTGTATGGAAGTTTTCAGAGAACTGTCCACGATAACTCCAAGATCTCTTTCCTGATTTGTCATAGCTAAATTAGCCCCATCATACTGTACGTATAGTTGGGGTTATTTTTCCCGATGTGCATTACTTTACACTTATCCACATTAAATTTCATTTGCCATTTTGTTGCCCAATCACTCAGTTTGGTGAGATCTTCTTGGAGTCCTCACAGTCTGCTTCTGTCTTGACTATCCTAAACAGTTTGGTATCATCTGCAAACTTTACCACCTCACTGCTTACCCCTTTCTCCAGATCATTTATGAATAAGTTGAAAAGGATTGGTCCCAGGACTGACCCTTGGGGGACACCACTAGTTACCCCTCTCCATTCTGAAAATTTACCATTTATTCCTACCCTTTGTTTCCTGTCTTTTAACCAGTTCTCAATCCAAGAAAGGACCTTGCCTCTTATCCCATGGCCATGTAATTTACACAAGAGCCTTTGGTGAGGGACCTTGTCAAAGGCTTTCTGAAAATCTAAGTATACTATATCTACTGGATCCCCCTTGTCCGCATGTTTGTTAACCCCTTCAAAGAACTCTAATAGATTAGTAAGACAGGATTTCCTTTACAGAAACCATGTTGACTTTTGTCCAACAAAAGGATCCATGCCATCCTTTCTTCTGCACTTTGCTGGCAGTGGCTTGGTCTTCAGAGCTGGTCTCCTGGCCAGCAGCTGCTGTGCAGTTGCCCAGCTCTAAAGGCAGCACCACTGCCAACAGCAGTGCAGAAGTAGGAGTAGCAGTACCACAACTCCCTCACTTACAATAATGTTGCAACCACACTACAACTCTTTTTTGGCCAGGACCCCCTACAAACACAACACTGAAATTTCAGATTCAAATAGCTGAAATAATTAAATGTACTATTTAAAAAATTCTACAACAGTGAACTTGACCAGAATGAACCATGAATTTGGAAGGGCTCTGTCTTTGTGCATGCCCTACGTCATCCATCAGCCCACGAAATGTCGGAGTACATGCCTGAACCCAGCATTGACAGTGAATGGCTATAGCGAAGCAGATACATGGTGTTTAGATGTGTAAGCTACCTTGAGAGATTCTACAGCACGCCCTTTTTAGGAGAAACATACTAGCAGCAGGTGTGCTATAGGTAGGACTCGGGCACCTCAGTGGAGCTAAGAAAGCTTGTACATCCCTACCTGCTTCTAGCTTGTACGGCCAGTTTCCGACAGTAATTATCAACCAAATTACTCAACAATGTAACGATCTCAGAGAAACAAAACCTATAAAGACAAGAAACAAAATCCAAACAAGAGTTTAGAAATAAAACTCCAGAGCTAATTGAAGAGAGCACCAATAAACCCTGATATTGCATCATTTTGAACCAAGTATAGTTTGGTTAGGAAATTGCTCATAAACCTAACAGGATTTTCACTGGAAGCATTAGTCAGTCAACTGTAAATATTCACTAATTATACAGTTTAACATTTTTCAGTTTATGGTTTTGTCATTTTAACTTTTTTTTTTAAACTTTTGTCACCTGTGTTAGTGGGGAGACCCAATCATATCAGAGTCCCATTGTGTGGGATGTTGTACAAACCCTTAACAGTCTCTGCACCTATGCATTTACAATCTAAGAGCCAGATTTTGTCTCCCTTACTTCGATAGTACAGCACCTCATTCTTCAGACAGTCCTATTACTGTGTAATATGCGATCAGCATCTGCCTTTAAACAATGAGAAGATGCAAAAAAGTAATGTAACCAGAGGAGGACCAGATTTTGGAACTATTACATTAAGTAGTATCTAGCAATTTGAAAAGTCCCCCATAGTGAGGTGCTACCATCGCAAAAGGTACACCCAGGAACAAATATGGATTAAAAAATGTCACCTAAGCAGAGGGAATAGGGGAAGGAAGACAAGACCCTGAATTAGGCACTCGAGTAACACAAACAAACAAGGTTAAAAGTGGCAGTTTAATATCTGGTATGTTCTCTGAGAACTTTATATTAAAGGAATATATATGAATAGTCATGCACACAGTTTAAAGGATTTAAGCCAATTTTAAATAATATATAAATACTATACACAGGAGATAATGATGTCAGTGAGTTTGTTTTTACAAGCTACATGCTGTCCAATACAGATTTTCAGAAAAATCATCATTCATCATTTTCAGGAACAGCAAACCGTTGTACAAATCCTCCTCAATGATATGTGACCATAATTAAACTGACATTCTATTTGCAAAAATAATTGTGAATTAATTTAAGGGTTTGTTTAAATTATTTAACTAGTTCTAATTTTAAATCATAAACAACTGTATGAAAATTCAAGCCAAGATGATGTTAACTGACTTCTTTGAAGTTTAGTCGAGTTTTTCTTACATAATCAGGCCTGCCAATGGGGTGGAGGGGAGTGAAGGGGGAAGAGAAGGGCGGAGACAAAGCGGGTGATTGCCCTAGGGCCTGGAGATTCAAAGGAGTCCAGCGGTCTCAGCCACCTCCACTACTGAGGCAGCGACCAAGCCCTTTAAATTGCCATGGGAGCATTGATAAGCATGGCTCTGAGAGCTGGGGAGAAGGCACCATGTCAAAGACTGGGCGGTGCTAAGGGCTGACTACCATCGGCCCCACCCCTTCCAGGGGTATGAAGCGCTTGCCCTGGGGCCCGTGGTGACTGTTGGCCCTGCTGTACATAACAGCAATATACAAAAGGCTTTTGGATATGGATTGTGTTTGTTGTATGTTTGTACAACACCTATTGCAGTGGGGTCCTGGTATAAAGACTAGGACCTCTACACACTAAAGGTATGTCTACACAACAGTGTTATTTTGGAATAATGGACATTATTCTGCTATAACGTTATGTGCTGTCTACACAAGAGCCCGGTTTTTCGAAATGAATTTGAAATAATGGGCTTCTTATTCTGACTTCCTGTAAGCCTGAGTGTACAAGAATTACGGAAGTCAGTGGAATAGTGACTTATTTCAAAATAAGTGCTGTGTAGACAGCACCAAATTTTGAAATAAGCTATTTCAACTTCAGCTACACACTTGACGTAGCTCAAATTGTGTAGCCTATTTCAGCTTTAGCTCTGCTGTGTAGACGTGCCCTAAGCAAACTGCAATACTCCAGAGATGAAATTCTGGCCTCATGGAAGGCAACAGCAAAACTGCCATTGACTTCACTGAAGCCAGGATTTCACTCAGTATTCGGTCTAAGTGTAATTGACATCAGAATCTTGTCCAAAGTCCAGGAATTAAACACATAGCAGTAATGCAGAGGGAACAGTGAAGATCTGTTGCCAAAAAAATATTCAGGGTGCCCAAAGGCACAAACACACACTCCCTTCTTGGGAATAGCAATTACGGGCTGAAAATAAAATTGGCAATATATTCATTTGTACGAGAGAGGTATGAGGGATTTCTACACCTACAATTCAATCTGTAGAATAGGGCTTTTTTTGTTATCAATATTCAGAGATTTAAAACCACGATTTTCTAGTCTCAATTCCAATTTTTTAGCTTCAGAGACAGATTTTTAACTTGCTAGGTAGTGAATTTAACAGCTAACAAAAATAAATTATATAATATAATATCTTAATTGGCCGAATGCCTATATTCTGAATCTGGTGAAACTTGTCCCCATAGGGTACATCTACACAGCAATATTATTTCAAAATAACTAGTGTTATTTCAAAAAAAAAAAAACCTTAGTCCGTGTCTACACAGCAGGCAGTTATTTCAAAGTAATGTCGAAATACTGTCAAGTTGGAGGACTTCTTACTCCGACTCCTTTAACTCTCATTGTACAAGGAGTAAGGGAAGTCAGAGGAAGAGTGCTCTATTTAGAAATAAGTGCTTGTAGACGCTCCCAATTTCGAAATAAGCTATTTCAAAATAAGCTACGCAATTGAGTTAAGCCCTGGTGTGTAGATGCATCCATAGACACTAACCTTATGGCATTTCACATGGGTAAAGTAAACTGGTGAGATTCCACTAAGGACAAACATTTTTGCTTTGTTTTCTGCTTGCTGTGTGAATTTTCACTGTCACTGGTTTGCATATTTTCTCTCTAAACTCCATGTAGCATATAGCTCAAGTCCTGTGTTTGCCTAAATGTTGAACCCAAGATATTTTTACAATAAGTTATTGCAGAGGGAGTGTTTCATATTTGCAAAATAATGTTCAGTTATCAATAAGCATGTTATTTGTTCCAGTTCTCTTGTTTTCCCATCTACCAAATGGAAAACTGATAGAATACAGCATATAAACACCACTTGGAATTTCTATAAAGCAGGGGTCGGCAACCATTTCAAACCAAAGAGCCAAACTACATCAAAATTCAAAACAAGTGGTCAACAAAGAGCCGTATAAGAATACCCATTTGCATGACTGAAAATATACAACTTAATATTATTGATAATTGACATAATGATTAATAATAGCATACATGATGCATTGTACTCACAGACTTTATTTAATGGGACTTCTGCTGCTGCATCTTTTCCCACATTTCTTTGAAGTTTACATTGCAACTAGTCAAATCCAGCTTCATGAATGCAATCAGGCTGTCTTTTGTCAATCTTTTGGCAGGGGGTTGAAGATGTGGGGGTGTAGGAATCTGGGCTGGGGTATATGAGGGGCTTAGGGCAGGAGGTGTGGGTGTATGATTGGCTGAGGGCACAAGGTTGGGGTGTGAGGGGATGCAGGAGTGTTATGGCAGGGGTGGATATGTGGGGGTGCAGGAGTCTGGGTTTGGGTGTATGATGGGCTCAGGGCACAAGGTTGGGGTGTGTGGGGTGCAGGAGTTTTATGGCAGAGGACTAGGGATGTGGCGGTGCAGGAGTCTGGGGATTGTGTGGGTATGAGAGGCTCAGGGCAGGGGCTTCAGGTGTATGATGGCCTCAGAGTTGATGTATGGGGGGTGCAAGAGTGTTATGATGCTGTGTCCAGATGGGGGCTGGGCCCCAATTGAGGGCTTGTTGGCCAGGCTTCATTTTTAAATAAAGTAAAATATTATGTCCAACACAAAATGTTTCAACATTGTCTTTATTTATGGCAGGGGCGGGAAGCTTTTTTGGGTCGGGGGACTATGAGTTTGGGTAAAGGAGGCATTTATGATCTGAGACATGGGACTGGGGTGCAGGAGTTTGGATTGTGACTTAAGGCAGGGAGCAGGCTGTGACCTAGGGCAGGAGGGGGTTGTGAGCTGGGGCAGGGGATTGGGGTGCAGGGTCTGGGAGGGGGTTTGGGTTATGTGGGGGTGGGCAGTGGGCTAGGCTGGGGAAGGGAGGGGCAGGGGAGCCAGAAGCAGGCTCTGGCCAGGAGACTTACCTGTGAAACTCCAGAACAGCAGCCCAGCAAGTTACTCAGGAGCCTGACTGCCCCCACCACAGAAGCTGAATGGCCATGTGCTCTGTGAATAAGAGCCTGAGGGGATGGGGGAATTGGTGCTTCGTGCGCTGCCTGTTCTTGAAAGAGGGAGCTTCCATTGGCCAGTCTCTGGCCAATGGGATTGTGCTGAGGGTGGGAGCAGCCGTGAAGCACCACTCCCCATTCCCCTACCGGCTCACAGTTTGTGGAACACAAATGGCCCCACAGCTGCTTTTCTGAGTGGCATGCGTGGGCAGGGCAAGCAGGGGAGTCTGCCTGGGGGCTCCCTGCTGTGTCTGTGGGCCAGATTGTTTTGCCCAGACTTGCTGCAGCTCCCTGCTGCAGGAGGACCAAGAGGGAAGGGGACTCTGTTTGAGCTTCAAAGAGCCATATCTGGCTTCCTCCTGAGCCACATTTGGCATGTGAGCCATAGGTTGCCGACCCCTGCTATAAGGCTTTTAAATTATATATATTGGGGTAGTTTATTGTGCTAAGTGCTAGAATCACAGGAAATAAAAAGACAGTTTCTGCCCCCACAAAGCTTACAGACATTAAATATTATGTTGATCCAAGAGGAGTGCATAACGAAAGTGCTAAAAAGGGTCAAATTCTGTTCTCGGATATACCAATGCAATCCTAATGAGGCAAGTAGAAACTGAACTCTTGCTACAAGGTTTCTCTCCTGCATACGTTGAGTGCTTTTGTAGTTTGGGGAGTAAGAGGAGTGGGTTGCTTACCATCTTCCTGCAATGAATTCACAATCTTGAGAGTTGATGTGGGAAGGTTCTGGACTGAGTAGACATGATCACCCTTTAAAGAAATAAAATCTCCTTAATAGGCTAATGCTCTTGGAATTATTTAGGTGATATAATGACCATACTGTATTTTCAAGCAAAATTTTCTACTGCTTCCTGTGGCTCCTATTGCCCAGGAATGACATATCACAGCCACTAGGAGCTGTGGGGCTCCATGTCTGTGGAGGTTCAGGTAAATAAAGTTGCTGGCAGGCCACAAGATGCTAACCCTGACAAACCATATGCAGCTTTTAGGCTAGAGGTTCCTCACCCTGCCTTACTGCATGGAAGGGTTTTAACTCCCTCACTGCCAAGTACTAGGCAGGCAGAATGTTTTTAGGGCCTTCAAAGTTCCACATCTCTCAACTAAATGAACAGAGCAACACTGGTTCAAATGTCACCCATTCTAACTGGGTGTAGGATCACTTAAAGTGAGCTGGGATTTCCCCCATAGCCTGGTAATCTGCATTTGTAATTTATTTTTTGCTAGCACTTGTCAAATAGTTTTATATTACAAATATTTACCCTGAACCCTATGATAGGCTCTCAGAAGATTAGGATTGGAAGAGACCTCAGGAGGTCATATATTCCATCCCTCTGCTTAAAGCAGGACTAACCCCAACTAAGTCATCCCAGCCAGGGCTTTGTCAAGATGGGACTTAAAAACCTCTAATGATGAGGATTTCACAACCTCCCTAGGCAACCCATTCCAGTGCTTCATCACCCTGGCAGTGAAATAGATTTTCCTAATATCCAGTCTAGACCTCCCGCACTGCAACCTGAAGCCATTGATCATTGTTCTGTCATCTGTCACCACTGAGAACCTAGCTCCATCCTCTTTGGAACCCTCTCTTTCAAGTAATTGAATGCTGCTCTCCAATACCCTCTCATTCATCTCTTCTGCAGAAGAAAGAAACCTAGTTTCCTCAACCTCTCCTCATAAGCTATGTGCCTCAACCCCCTAATCATTCCCCTCATCCTTTCTCTAATGGGAGCACAGAACTTGATGCAATACTCCAGATGTGGTCTCACCAGTGCAGAATGAAGGGGAATAATCACTTCCCTAGGTCTGCTGTCAATGCTCCAACTAATGCAACCTAATATATTGCCAAGAAGGCTAACAGTAAGGGCACACTGTTGACTCATATCCAGCTTCTCATCCACTATAATCTCCAGGTTCTCTTCTGCAGAACTACCACCTAGCCAGTCAGTCCCCAGCTTGTAGCAGTGCTTGGGATTTTTCCATCTCAAGTGCAGGACTCTGCACTTGTCCTTGTTGAATGTCAGATTCTTTTGACCCAATCCTCCAATTTGTCTAGATCACTGAACCCTATTCTGGGGAGGGTGATCACTACTGAGATCAAGAAGCCTTGTTTAGTTTGCCCTTAGTGACTCTGTCCTCTGAACAACATTTTTATAGTGAGCTACACCTGAAATTTGATTGTGTGTTTTAAACCAAACCACAGAGAACCTGTGTAACTACTATGAAGAAGAAAACAACCCTAATACCTAGTTTGGCTGGTAAATATTTGACCATGCTTCCCTGCAGGACTGTAATATTTGCCTTGAATGACATGGTCAAAGTTAGCCACAGCATTAACCCACCCAACCCCTTCACCAATGAAAGGATTCATCCATAGACCATACTCCTTTGGAATAAAGCTCCAAACCATATTCAGACACTTCTATGGGAATGAATTTCCCAGCACTTGCACAAAAAAAGGTGTAATTTGCATACATCATCTAATCCACATGACTATCGAAAGAGTCTACTACGAAGACAAATACACCCTGTAGGTGAATGCCTGGCTCCAGAGATGGTGTTGCCGGGAGGCCTCTGGCTTCTTTGACCACAGGATGATGTTCTAGGAAGAAGGACTACTAAGCAGACATGTTTGGTGGCAAATGGATGCCTACCATAGTGAATGCTGGTTCAGAAGCTAAAATAGGAAAACAACAAGTTAAAAATTACATAGACAAGTTAGATATCTTCAGGTCACCAGGTTGGTGAAATGAATCCTAGAATACTCAAGGAGCTGAGGAGATATCTGAGCATTAGTTATCATCTTTGAAAAGTTATGGAATATGGGAGAGATTCTAGAAGACTGGAAAAGGGCAATATAGGCTACGTCTAGCACAAATCAAGCACTTCAGAAGTGCAAATGAGCCCATTTTTTGAGGAGTACAGGGTCTGCCGAAAAAGCTCCCTGCTGTTGCCAGAGCCGTGGCTACACTTTACTTTCACTTTCAAAAGGGCACGTGATGGGCACAGCGCTCGAGCGTGAGTATGCAAATGAAGCCCAGGATATTTAAATCCCGGGCTCATTTGCACTTCCGGAGTGCTTGATTTGCATCCCTCTATCGGCAGAGGGATGCAGTCTAGACACAACCATAGTGCCCATCCATAAAAAGGGGAATAAGGACAACCCCAGAGAATTACAGACCAGTCAGCTTAACTTCTGTGCCAGGAAAGATAATGAAGTAAACAATTAAGGAAGTCATTTGCAAACATCTGAAAGATCAGGTGATAAGTAACAGTCAGCATGGATTTGTAAAGAACAAATAATTTCAAACCAATCTCATAGCATTCTTTTATAGATAAGAAGTCTTGTGGTTAAGGAGAAAGCAGTAGATGTAGTATACCTATATGTAGTAAGGCATTTTATACAGTCTCACATGACCTTTTCATTAATAAACTACAGAAATACAACTTTTAGATGGCAGCTTCTATAAGGTGGGTTCAAAAGTGGTTGGATTACCATTTCCAGAGAATAGCTTTCAATGGTTCACAGTCATGATGGAAGGGCTTAACAAGTGCGGTTCTGAGGGATCAGTTTTGGGATTGGTTCTGTTTAATATCTTCATCAATGATTTAGATAATGGCATAGAGAGTAAAGTTTCCAGATGATACCAAGCTAGGAGGGGTTGTGAATGCAAATGAGGCATGGTGATATTTCATGCTTTGCCTCATTTGCATATTTTTTGTGCAAGAGGGGGCAGTGTAGACATAGCCTAGGAAAAACTTCCTAACTGTCAGATTAGGCAATTTATTTCAGTGCTTAACCAGAGAGGTTGTGGAATCTCCATAACTAGAGCGTCAGAGCAAGTCAGACAAACACCTGTGAGGGATAGTTTAGATGGTGCGCGTCCTGCCAAAATTCAGGGGACTGGACTTAACTTCTCAAGGTTCCTTCCAGTTCTATGATTTAAAAGTGCTAGGAGATCATGGACCAGAAAACAGCCTTGGGATAAGGATCACGATGCACTTGTATTAAAATGTGTTTTTATATGGCTCTCCATTTACTCTGTACATTTAGAAGAACTACAACAGAATGAATGTTGTATGCAGTTTTGGAGCTGCTCTCTATCCACTACCCCTCAGAATTAGTAAACCTTTCAGATTTTGTTGCTTATTCACCCTCCCTCCCAAACCATACATGTGATCTTCTCTTTAGCAGGAGAACCGCTGGCTACAGCCCCTAGAATAATTCAATCAATTATAGTCCCAAATCAGAGAAAGTCTCTCATCCCTCCTCAATGTAGAGCTTACTACCTCAGTAGTGCTTTTCACCTAGCAGATAGGAACCATGAGAGGCTTGGAACTCTGATCTGCTATGTTTTGTTATCACAGGTTGAACCTCTCTAATCCAGTAACATCTGTGGTCCTGCATGATTTTAGTTAGCCAGAGGTCCACTTATCATGGGTGTGACCAAGTTTCCCATGGTCCCATAAAGTTTGTTAACAGGCACCAGTTCTTTTCTCAGTATACTGTGCTGTTATTTAGCTCCAATTTACCCCTAAATGTCTTCTAACATCCTAGTAAGGAGTGGAAGTGTTGATAATGCCTCTAGACAATATTGACCTCCTGTGGTTTGGAAAATTCTCTAGTTCAGCAGTGGTCAGATCCTGAGGGTGAAAGACTAGAGAGGTTCAACCTGTACTATACAACTTAGCTGGCTACGAGCCCTTCCATATTACAGGTTAGAGAACTAGGGGTGTTTTCTGTTAAAGAACCTTCCTTTGGAATATTCATTCAGCTTGGAGTACATTTTAAATCAGAGGTGAGGTTGAGCAGTGGGGGATCTTCAAACCTTAGTGTCACAGGTCTCCTGGGATTCCGCAAAGAATCTAAACACCTGGGGAGATATGTCAAGTGGTAGGTGTTATGCAGTGATTTTTCATTAGTTTTAATTACTGTCATTTTATAGGGTAGTTAGCATCCTCAGTCCTCTGTCTGAATCACACTGGGATTTCTGCCAAATGTCTTTCCCTTCATTGGTTCCCTCGAGCACTGTTTAATAATGGAAGTGCTTTAACATGTTTTAATAAAAATATAAATGCCAAACAGTTTTGAATGAGAGGGAAACTATATTTTAAATGTTTATAATAAAATCTTCTTTATTCGTAATTCTACTAAACTAAAAACTTGGAGTACCTGCTGTTCAACAAAAGGCTTTCTTAGGGTTGAGGAGAGAGTATATGGAGCATGCCCACCTAAAAAACATACAGCGACAAAGCCACCCCAAATTTTAGCCACTGTTAATGCCACCCTGGGAGATGGGCAGACGAGAAAAGTACTGATTCCTATCCTTGAAGCAGTTGCCTTGGTAGCTTATTGCACATTATTAAAACAAACCTTATCAGCTCCAGATTTTAAAGGAAGTCTCTCTTCTCTGAATAGATGACATGATTTACAGAACTAACCACAATCCAAATTGTGATTTGTGACAAAATTGTGCTTGAAAGATCTGTAGCCCATAATTATTTATAGAGGTTTGCAAACAAATATTAGGATAATGAACAAACAGATATTACGTGTTCATGAACGATGTGCCTTCCTCCCCCCCAAAAAAGACAATTAACTGAACAAATTCATTGGGAATTTTTGCTCAGCTCTATGAAGTAAATATTTTATTTGTCCACAGTATTTAGAATTAGGATTGTTTCTCTGTTTTCTCCAATTCTATTAATAAATACAATAATATTTATTTTGCCCTTTGGTTTTCTACAGGACATCCTCAAAACACTGTTTGCTAGTAGGAATCTTTGGGTTATTAGAGATCTTAAGGGTGAGCTCTCTCAGCCTTTAACTTGGGGAGGAAGGTCTGAAATCTAATGACAGTATCTCCTAAGTGTCTGTAAGGCATCTGAAGTCAACGGAAGCTTAAACAAGTGGTAAGCCAGGGTTTTTATACATTCCTACTTTGATAGTATACACTGAAAAAGTCTCAGTTCATGCAGAGTGTTGTCCATGTGTCAATGTAGTGTTGAGTAAAAATGGCAGGTACAGGCTCCAATCAAAACTGAAATTAGTAAGCTACCCATGGTAAGAATTTCTGGGTTGGACCATTACAGTGAAATCTTGGCCTGAGTGAGGATAATGGCAGAACTCCATTGATTCCAGTGAGGCCAAGATTCCACCTTTGGGCTATACATTTTCATAAGTTTCTCTCTGACATTTGTTTCAGATGGTGCTAGAATGTCAACACTGTTTTAAGAAACAGCAGGTGTTACACCTGCACAGGCAGTCTGTTAACAGCCTGTGGAGCAAAGGCTAAGGCATTTTGAAACCTACAACGTTGGAGGGGGAGGAAAGAGATTTTAGTATTTAACTAAGGAGCAGGCATTGCAACGTGTCTCTTACAAAGCAAGCCACAGACTGAAAGATGTTTAAAAGATCCAAGCAAACATAAGATGTTAACACAGCCGTGATAAGAGCATTCACATTAGAAAAGTCATATTTAGAGGAAACTTTCCATTGGTCCAAGCCTCCTTTAGATCTGCTGCAACGTTAGGCCATGATCCTGCACTGAGGACCACACAGGAGGACCTCTGCAGTTGCCCAGAGTCCTACTGAAGTCTATCGGACTCTATGCAGGTACAGGGGATCCTTTCACTAGAAGACTGGGGTGTTTGTACTGAATATCTGTTTCAGATTGTACGTTGTACTGAATTCCAAATGGGATACAGATAAGTCACCTCAGTTGTTCATGGAGAGACATTGAGTGTCATCTTGCTTATGCTTTAAAAGGCTACGGGTCCTGCTAGATGAGGAGGAATGGGGGGGGCGGGAGAAGGAGAAACATGATATTCTATATGGCCACTTCTTTTTTTTTAAATATGGGGTGAGGAAGCAAGGAGACTATCATCACCTTCCCAGCTGACTTGTGTTCCCTGTGCTGCTCTGTATTGCATGGAATTGTACGTTAGATATTAACTGTCTCCGCACATGAATGATACTCAAAAGTTAACTATATTTTGCCCAGTATAAAATGAACACAAACAAACCATCATGAACTGTTTGGTTCTTTTCACTGACGACTGAGGCTTTTGTTTAAGTTGTGGTGATATGTTAGAACCAATCCTACAAGAAATGTAACATCAGTCCTTTTACAGGATTTTCTGTCATTGTTTGGCACTGAGGTCTGGACACATGAAGAGACATCTCTCAACATCAGCAGACTTAAGAGAATCTACAGCATGCTTTGAAATATAGGAAAGTTGATCTTGCTAGGCTGTTTACTTCAACACAAAAAAAAAAAAAGATGATCTCTTCTCTCAACCACAGATGAGAAAATTTGTAATAGGTAAAGCTACAGGCAATGGAAGATTTATAACCAAATTTAACAGATTAAATAATATCCTCTTTAAAAGTATTCTGGGACCAACACTGTATTCTACAACAGGCCCTTTGACTCAGTATTAGAGCTTCGTAAAGCTCACTCATTTAACCTCATATGGGTCCATGTGGAATACTTCCTTCATTTGAAATGTAAGTGTTCTGGAGCCCACACAAATTTTGCTTTGCACTTTAGGTCCACACAAACAAAATCTGAAAGCAAAAGTCACTAAGTTACCATTCTGCCTTGGGTTTATGTCAAAGTTTCCTATTTCTGAATTTGTACTTCAAAACTCCATAGATCAGCCCACACTTGCTTAAAAGCGTTGTACACTTTAGCCAACTTTTCTCTGAATGCACATACAGTGTGCTTACAGTGGTGCCGGAGGTGTAATTTCTAACTTAGCTAGAGTGCTAAAATATAGAAGTGCAGCCAGAGCTGTACAGGCACAGGGACAAGTAAGCTGTCCCCGAGTACAATTCCATTTGGGAACCTTAGCTGATTAGCCCATCCTGCTGCCCGTGCCACTGGCACTATCAAAGCATGAGCTGAAAATGACACTTCCAATTTGAGAGTTTTGTGGTTGCTTAGGAAATACAAACCAAGCCCACTGTAGACAACTGCTTCATTCAAAGCATTTTGCTCAACTCTTCTCAATATGCCAATGGAACACAGGAAACCTTCACCATTGTAGGTGGTTATATTCCTGACACCACCACGAATAGTGAAACCCACAAATACTGGGGGTGGGAGGGAAGCAGAGTGAGTGCTCCATTACCCGGCATCTCCTGGCCCCCAGATGAGTTCCCCACATCCCCGAGCCCCTACAGGAGTGGGACGGCCTGACTGCTGCTGCCACCCTGCAACAGACCCCCCCCCCCAAGGCTTTGCCCTCCAGGTCAGGCAATGGGGTGCAATGAGGGGTGGAGGAGTGAAGATCACGGCAGTGGCAAGAAGGGGTGGGGAGATCTACAAACATGAAATCGCACATAGCAATTCCGTGAATTGCAAGGATCTCCTGTATAGTGTTCACACTCCATACAAAACTAAGCTGTTGCCTTGATATTCTTCTTATTCTCTTTGAGCTGTAAATTCTTGATAAAGCTCAAGCATTTTCAACAAACTTCCTTGAGACTCTTGAAGAAGTCTTACACCACGGTTACATAAGAGACTAACACATGCCCCAGTTTCGCAAGGTATTTGAACATGTGCCTCACTTTAAAAATATAAACAAACATCTTATTGCATTGGTAAAGAGTCTCAGAAGGGTAGCCATATTAGTCTGTAACGTTAAAAATAAGTAGTCCTGTGGCACCTTAGAGACTAACAAAAAAGTGACTGGTCATCTGAGGAAGTAGGTTTTACCCATGAAAGCTCATGAGTCTCTCTATATTTTTGTTAGTCTCAAAAGTGCCATTCATTGTTCTGATTGTATTGGGACTATAAAGCAGTTATCAGAGGCATCGGAGCAAAGATACAACCAGATCAGCATACTCATTGCTGGAAGCATGCTGTCACCACCCCTAGACCACCCAGAAAGTGCAAGACAGCTAGGTGGAAGGCAAAGGAGAACTACATAAACAACACTAACCAATATAAATGGTAAAGTGAAGAAACATTTTCAGAAGTGTGATTTGAAACTGCTCACCCATCCCAATCTTTTGATCATACTAGGAGATAAAGCAAGATCTTTCTTCTTGATACATTGAGTTATAAACAAAAAAACTCTGTAAACTGGTTTTAAAAGTATTACATCAGAAGTTGTAAACATATGTAAAATCTTTAATATCCACTGCTCAAATGAAGTTGACCCAACACTAATTTAAACTTATACCACCAGCTTCTCTTGTTCAACAGAAAAAAAAACTTAAACGAATTGTCCTGCAGCACCTTAGAGACAAACAAAAAAATGTAGATACTAGCACGAGCTTTCACAAGTTGAAATCTTTAGGCCTACGTTTTTGAACCATCTGGTGCCACACTCAATAATATGTAACTCTTACATGGAGGTTTTCATATCTCAAAGTGCTTTATAAGGCACATTCCCTTATAAATATGGGGAAACAAAGGCGCAGAAAGGTGAAATAACTTGTCCCAGGCTACCGGCATAGCAATGAACAGACCACATCGGATTTCCCCTCCATTGCATACAAGTTACAAATACATTTCATTCATCTGTTACTAATAATATTTTGATTCACTAATCTTATTTAAAATCCTGTACACCCCTCAAAAATTAGACTACTCCATTACCCCATCTGCTAAATGCCAGGAAATATTTTCACACCAACTTCCTGTCCTGTTAATCCCACTTGGGGACAGGTCTCCGTTGCCCAGAATAGGCCTCATTTTGTCTCCCTTCCTTCTTTCACTCTGCCTATTGCCTCTTCTTCCCTTTCAGTTTCACACTCTTGAGCATTTCTTTCCCCTCTTGCTTAGTTTTTAAATCGATGCCAAACATTAATGCACAGACTGAATACTGTTAACTTGGTTCCAATCCCACGAGACTCACTTTTAATTTTTGTATTTCCTTTCTATTCCTCACCCTCCCCGAATGATAGAGAAACTTTAAATGTTTCCCTTAAATGACTTGTCACTTTTTTGGGGGGGGTTGGGTGGGGACAGGGAACTCCTAGAAGTAGTTTCCTTGTACAGACTGGGTCCAGTCTGCTCTTCAAGGCCCATATACTGCAAGCTGCTCCACATAAGAGAAACCTATCCTCTGCACGGAGCCACTCTGAAATAAGTGGGAGAGTGTATAGCCTTTGGGGCTTCTTTGAACAGAGCAGCTTTCAGGATTGGGGCCTAAATTAATATTTTGTTTAGGAAACATAAAATGTCTTTAGAAATATTTTGGACAAAGCTGGTAAGATCAATTTGTGCAAGAGTTTTGTAAAGACCATTTCCTTCAAATTAATTATTTCAAGACCTCATACATTATATATTAGTGTGTGGCATGACTGATTTGTGGGTGAATCTTTGGCTGCATATTGATATTTGATTATCTAACAAAATGAGACCCAGATTATACTATGCCAAAAATGTTTCAGAGGGATAGTCGTGTTATACTGTATCTGCAAATATCAATTAGGAGTTCTGTGGTAATGTAGAGACTAACGGTACGTCTACACTTGCTCCCTAGTTCGAGCTAGAGATGCAAATGTAGTCGACCGAAATTGCTAATGAAGCGGGGATTTAAATATCCCGTGCTTCATTAGCATAATCTCGCCCGCATGCTATTCTACTCAACAGTTTAGATTATGCTAATGAAGCGCGGGGTATTTAAATCCCCACTTCATTAGCAATTTCGGCTACATTTGCATCCCTAGCTCGAACTAGGGAGCAAGTGTAGACGTACCCTAACAGAGGGTATGTCTACACTAGCCCCCTAGTTCGAACTAGGGAGGCTAATGTAGGCATTCGGTTGCAAATGAAGCCCGGATTTAAATATCCCGGGCTTCATTTGCATCTTCCCGGGCGCCGCCATTTTAAAATCCCCCTTAGTCCGAACTCCGTGCCTACGGCTACACGCGGCACGGAGTAGGTAGTTCGAATTAGGATCTCTAATTCGAACTACCGTTACTCCTCGTGGAAGATACAGAGGGAGGTGTGTATATATACAAGCACTAGTATAACAAAAGGAGGAAGTTACTTGTCAAGTGTAGGACCAGTGTTAATGAGGCTAATAAAATCATGGTGGCTGTAGCTCACTTCCAGCAGTTGATGGGGAGGTGTGAATACCAAGAGAGGGGAAATTGCCTTTGTAGTGAGATAACCAATTTAAATCCTTATTCAGTCCTAATTTGATTGTATTGAATTTGCAAATGAATTCCAGTTCAACTGGTTCCCTTTGTAATCGGGGTTTGACTTTTTTTGT
Source organism: Rafetus swinhoei (assembly GCA_019425775.1). Classification (NCBI taxonomy): domain Eukaryota; kingdom Metazoa; phylum Chordata; order Testudines; family Trionychidae; genus Rafetus; species Rafetus swinhoei. Next base: position 14,130,600 of record CM033435.1, on the reverse strand, counting down.
AGAAGGATGGCTACTTTAAATCCATTACTAACAGTCCAGGAAGGTTAAAGTATTCTCCTGCAGGTTTATGTATTCTCCTGCAGGTTTACCTTTCTTCATGTTTGATTTGTGTCCATTCATCCTTTGGCACAGAGACATTGGCCAATATACATGGCAGAGGGGCATTGCTGGCATATGATGGCATATATCACATTAGTAGATATGCAGGTGGGTGAGCCCCTGATGGAGTAGCTTATGTGATTAGGTCTAGTTGGCAAGGGGGTTTGTTGCAGGGATAGCTCCTGGGTTAGTTTCTATGGTATGTTGTGTGGTTGCTAGTGCATATTTGCTTCAGGTTGGGGGACTTTCTGTAGGTGAGGACTAGCCTGACTCCCAAGGTCTGTGAGAGTGAGGGATCATTTTCCAGGATAGGTTGTAGATTGTCAATGCTGGGCTGAAGGGGTTTAGGCTGAGGCTGTGGATGATGACCAGTGGTGTTCTGTTATTTTCCTTGTTGGGCCTGGGTACTCGTCTGGCTCTGTCAATCTGTTTCTTCACTTCCCTGGGTGTGTATTTTAGTGTTAAGAATGTTTGATAAAGATCTTGTAGATGTTTGTCTCTGTCTGAGGGATGGGAGAAAATCCAGTTGCATCTTAGGGCTTGACTGTAGACAATAGATCATGTGCTGTGTCTTGGATGAAAGCTAAAAGCATGTAGGGAAGACTAGCAGTCAGTAGGTTTCCGGTATAAGGTGGTGTTTATGCGACTATCATTAATTTGTACTGTAGTGTCCAGGAACTAGATCTCTTAAGGTACATCTACACTGCACAGCTATTTCGGGATACCTCCAGTATCCCAAAATAGCTACCCTGCATCTACACAAGCTGCCCATTATTTTGATGTATTTTTCAAAATAACGGGCGCACTATTTTGCCATCCTGGTAAACCTCATTGCATGAGGGATAAGGGATGACTCGAAATAGCACATTATTTCAAAATCTGGCACTGTGTAGACGTGCCAAATTTCAAAATAAGCTATTTCAAAATAGATTTGAAATAATATACGCAATTCACAGAGAGTAAATTGTTTCTCTTATTTTGAGTTTAGGGTGCTGTATAGACACACCCTTATTTGTATTGGTCCAGGCTGAGGCTGATGGTGGGGATTTCAATAATTCCCACCTCACCACCACAGAAACACCTACCCAGGAACCTATCCCTGCAACAAGTCTACCAAAACAAGTAATTATGAAAGCTATACAAACTATTCCCAGAATGAACACATGGATAGGTGAAAGTGCTTAAGGCATATGCCACAGTAAATAGCTAGATTTCTCTCATGAACTATAAGTATGAAAACTATATTCCAGGTATTATTACATAGCCTGTAGTCATGAAATTGAAAAGCAATGGTTAGACTAGATTTGACACAGTTGAGAAAACTACCTGTACTGTCTTGTATCTTTGGATCAAGACTACTTAAATTCATTGTATTTCTAGTATGGCAATATATCACTCATCTAAAATAAAACTCCAATATTATGAAACAATAGTATAAGCACAAGGAAACAGTGTGAGGTGAATGAGGGCCAACAACTTCAAGATGGCACTAGAAAGGATTTCACAGGGTCTCATCCAAAGCCCACTGAAGTCAAAGGAAATACTGCTATTGATCTCAGAGTTTAACGCCAGGAAGGATGGCCAGAGCATCTAGTTTGACCTCCTCAATATCACAGCTATCAACACCACACAGCACACTAAGATGTCTGTCACAGGGTGGAAGTGCCCACCCCCTTCAGGGGCAGGGTACTAGGCCTCTAAGGCCTTCCAAAGAGGGCTCCACCCTCTGTGTGTGTCTCGGTCTCTATGGCTCAGGGCCAATAATTACACCCTGTCTTCAATTAGGCAGTCCAGTCTTGTGGCCTCAGTCAGTAAAACACTCTCTTCTTGAAGGTTAGTGAGGGCTAGCAACCAGAGTCAGGTCTCGCTCCCTTTCCTCAGGGCAATGAGGCCCAGAAGCCAGAGTCAGTAGCAACACTCCCTGCTCTCAGGGCAGTAAGGCCTAATGGCCACAGTCCCAAAGTCAATATCCACACCCCTTTGCACAGGGCAGCATGGCCTAGCAGCCTGAGTCACTAATCACAGTTGTAGCACCCCCCCCACCCTCGGGGTTTGATAGGGATGGGGTAGGGGGACCTGAGTCCACCCTCTTCACCCAGTCCCAGCCCAGACCCCTCTCACCATGAGCTCAGTGGGGAATCCACCTGAAACACACTGAGCTCTCTGGGATCTAAACCCCCACCTTGGGCTACTTCCTACCAGACTCAAAGGAGCCTTTTTTGCTACTCTCCTCTAGACTGGGCGCTTCTTCAGCCATTCACCACTGACTGGCCTCTGCAGGTCTGTCTGTCCGGAGGTCTTCCTTCAGAGCTCTGGCAGCACCTCCTTCCCTGATAGCAGTCAGCCCGGACTGAACTGCTCTACCAGCCTTTATATCTGCCCTCCAGTTGGCACATTCCCAGCAGGGCTGTGGGGGTGGGGCTCTCTCATCCAGGTAACCCTGGTTAACACTTACCAGTCCAGTGCGGGGTTGGTACTCCTCATTACAATGTCCAATAACCAAAAGGGCCTGGGGCTCCTGGCTGCTGCTGCTACTGTGGGAGTGGCTGGAGCCCCTTTAAATCACTGCCAGAGCCCAGCACACCACACTCCCAGTGACTCTGAAGGCTGGCAGGGGGAACAGGGGGAGTTGCAGTGCAGTCCGGGTAGTGCTGAGAGCTGGCTGCCACAGACCCACCACTTCCACCCAAGACCCAGCCCCTTCCAGCAGCACGGAACTTCCCCTCCCTCCACCTTGCCCAGGGGCCTGGCAAGTCTGTCAGCCTGCCGCCCCGCCCGCCCCCCCCGGGAGAGAGGCACTGTGACTATTTGGCACACTGTCCACAGCACACAGTGCATAGCAAGATGGCTGCAGTCGGGAGGAGAAAGTGACCAGAGGCAACATGAGCAGACCCAAGCTTGAGAGGTTCAGGTTGTCTTCTGACTGGAATCCAGCACTTGTACTCCAGTCCCATTGGGTTTCGGAGCAGGTTTTATTTCATTAAAATGAGCACATTTCCCAGAACTCCTGGGTGCAGAGGAATGCTGGAAAACACAACCCCTACAGGCTCAAAACCCAGAAGGCAGATAAAGAGAACCCCACATTTATTAGCTGAAAAAGCCTGATGGTTTCAAAAACAAACATGAGCCTGTGGCTTTACTGTCCCCACAGACCGAAGGGGCAATAAACTTAGATTCAACTAAAAAGGTGGTTTTGCCTTATGGCAGACAAAAACTGCACTGGGTAATGGAACTGTGGAAAAATTAAACAACCACCACCAGATTCAGAGCATCCTCTGACAGATTAACCTCAGGAAAATATTTGGAAGCCAACCCCCTCCCCGGCTTTCCCTAAATCCAATGCACAGTTCCAAGGTGGAAAGGGAAGAGAAGGATATACTGTTCCTCTGCATCACTTTCCTACTCCTTTGTAGAAATAACAGGCACTGTTTTATCATGCGGGGAATATTTCCTTGGTGGCCTGGATCAGCTCTGGATTCACCAGCACATAGGTGCTTGCTTATCACAAGAGGATGCCATTTTGGAATACTGTGATTGGGTTCAGGAGCACTAGTGATCTATAGCCTCCCACAGCAGCACTCACTGGGAGGAATGCAGTCCTTTAGCTTCACAATGAGATGGATGGGGAAAAGCTACATAAACTAACTTTTGTTACCCTGTTTCATTATTTTTCCTTCATTTTCTTGTCTTATTTTCTCTTGGGTTGAGCAGTGGTGATAGGCCTTTACTGTCGGTGACTAAAGGGGGTTGAGGGGGAAGACAGTACTAATGGTTTTAAATAAATATACTAGCACATTGCTTGGGTCCTTAAGCAGGTGCTCGGTGCAGGAGTCAGGGTTGGAAGTGAGGAGGGGCTCTGGGAAGGGGACTCTGTGTGTGTGTGTGTGTGTGTGTGTGTGGATAGCTCCCTGTCCCTGTCAGGCTGTGAAAGCAAAGTGCACAGCTTGTCTGCTTCCTATGCTCCCCAGCCAGAGTGAGGAATGCAGCAAACTGCACTCTCTCCTCACACTCTAATGAAGGGGAACAGCCAGCAATGTCTCTGTATGAATATTGGGGGTGGGGAACTTCACCCCCCCACACACACACACACACACATATACCCTTCCTAAAAGGCACCTATAAGGTGAGAGGCTTGGGGCTGGAGTACTATAGGGAGAAAGCTCAATGTAAGCTAGCTCAGATACACATAGACATGTTGTAATCACACCTCCTGATTGTAACGTAGACATACCCTTACACAGTGCATAATTTATTATACCTGGAGGACTGATTTGAGCCATAGCATCATGCTATTGTTCTGGCATCTAGCTGAACCTTCAAGGCATGGGAAATGATTACATTAAAATGTGTAATATTTTATCATCTATAGTTGAAAACACCCTGCTAAAATGCTCCATTACTTCACTGAACATGCATTCCTTAATTAGACACTCTTAGGAGTCCCACTCCTCTTTGAGTATGTGATGCAAAAAAAAAACCAAAAAAGGAACCTGTCACTCCCCCCAAACCATTCCACCATGAGATTAAGATCCCAATCTTGAAATTACCATGAGTGGTTCCCTGCAGTCAGCGTGAAGTTTATAAAGACATCCATGGGATCACTCATAGTAGTAAGCAGTACACCTGGTTGTAAAAGTATGCAGATTCAGGTTGTAACCATATAGAATTAAGAGGATTCTGGTGGGACATCACAAAAGATCTTAAATATGTGTTTGGCTACTGAGTTATCATAAATTGATCAAGAGGATTATTAGAGATTGTTGTTATAATTTTTATTTTAAACTGTGTCAAAGGAGTGTCTTGTGAAACAGTCTGTAGCTCAGTAGGCCAGTTTACTTCTGTTACATTCACTGCTTTGCAGTATATTCTGTTTTATTACATTCAGCAATAATGCAAGGAACCTGAAGGTTTATATCATAGAATCAAAGAGCTGGAAGAGACTTCAGGAGGTCATCAAGTCCATCCCCCTGCCCAAGGCAGGACCAAGGCCAACTAAATCATCCCAGCCAGGGCTTTGTCAAGCCAAGACTTAAAAACCTCTAGGGATTGAGATTCCACCACCTCCCTAGGTAACCCATTCCAGTGCTTCACCACCCTCCTAGTGAAATAGTTTTTCCTGATATCCAACCTAGATCTCTCCCACTGTAACTTGAGACCATTGCTCCTTGTTCTGCCATCCATCACTACTGTGAACAGTCTTTCTCCATCCTCTTTGGAACCTCCCTTCAGGAAGTTGAAGGCTGCTATCAAATCCCCCCTCACTCTTCTCTTCTGCAGACTAAACAAACCCAAATCCCTCAGTCTCTTCTCATAGGTCATGCGCTCCAGTCCCCTAATTATTTTGATCGCCCTCCACTGGACCCTCTCCAATGCATCCACATCCTTTCTATAGTGGGGGCAGAACTGGACACAATACTCCAGATGTGGCCTCACCAGAGCCGAATAAAGGGAATAATCACTTCTCTAGATCTGCTGGCAATGCTCCTCCTAATGCATCCTAATACGTCATTAGCCTTCTTGGCTACAAGGGCACACTGTTGACTCATATCCAGCTTCTCATCCACTGTAATCAAAGACTCATAGACTTTAAGGTCAGAAGGGACCATTATGATCATCTAGTCTGACCCCCTGCACAATGCAGGCCACAGAATCTCACCCACCCTCTCCTAGAATAATCCTCTCATCTATATCTCAGATATTGAAGCTTTCAAATAGTTCGAAGACCCCAAGATGCAGAGAATCCTCCAGCTGTGATCTGTACCCCATGCTACAGAGGAAGGCGAAAAACCTCCAGGGCCTCTGCCAATCTACCCTGGAGGAAAATTCCTTCCGACCCCAAATATGCCGATCAGCTAAACCCTGAGCATGTGGGCAAGACTCACCAGCCAGACACCCAGAAAGTTCTCTATAGTAACTCCTATCATCCCTCCATTGACCTATTTACCACTGATAATGAATGGTCAATTAGTTACCAAGATCATGTTATCTCATCAAACCATCCCCTTCATAAACCCATCTAGTTTAATCTTGAAGCCAGATAGATCTTTTGCCCCCACTACTTCCCTTGGAAGGCCGTTCCAGAACCTCACTCCTCTAATCCCCAGGTCCTTTTCTGCAGAACTGCTACTTAGCCATTTGGTCCCCAGCCTGTAACAATGCTTGGGATTCTTCCGTCCCAAGTGCAGGACTCTATACTTGTCCTTGTTGAACCTCAGGATCCTGTATCCTGTAAGACATTGGCTTTAGCACTTAGCATGATGCTTGAGCCTAGGAAATTTAGCATAGATAAGCTTCGGAATCCCATAAGCTATGGGGAACTGGAAATGTTATATAAGGGGGGAGTTTTATCCATAATTACATCAGCCAACCACAGAACATGAATTGACACCAGCTTCTGGACAGAACATCCAACTGCAAAGGTGCCATGGCAACAAACTGATGTATATAATAATGAGGTGAAATCATGAATATACTCACCTGTAGAAAAAGGACCCTTAACATTGGTAGAAGAGGAAATATAAATAAGAAATAGGGAGAACCCTCTATCGAATATACATTAGATGTAAGATGATTAACTGTCCCATTTTTAAAGGGACAGTCCCATATTTAAGGCCTCCTTCAGATGTCCTGACTTTTTCTTTAAAATTGGTAAATTGTCCCGTATTTTTTGTTTCCCCGCCATTAGCAGTGGCAGATCCTGCTGCTGGCCAGATCCCTGCTCACCATCCTCCTGCCCACCAGCGGTGAGTGGGGAAAGGTTCAGTGTCCAATGATTGGGCTGAGTGTGCAACGCTGGTGGCAGAGTGAAAATGCAGCACATGGTGCCAGATGCTCCCCCTGCTGATCTATAAGGGCAGCCTCTGCTGTGTGCTGGCTCTCAGCTAGCAGGACCCTGACCTCCCATTTTTAGCTGGCACTGGCTGCTGCAGTAGTTGGTGAGTGCAGACAGGTGCCAGCAGGTCACATGTCACCTCTGCTGCCCACCCATCAGACCTTTATGTGCTTCTCTCACTGTCCTCTAACTGCACTGGCCCTTCAATTGCCCCTCCTTCAATTGCCCTGCTGCTTTTCCTTACCACCCATTCCCAGCAGAGCACATCCTGCTCCCAGAACTGCAGAAAGAACCAGCCCCTGATTGGAGCACTGAACTTATCAACAGCCTGGCTGGCTGGCTTTTCCTTCTCCCCTGCCTCTGGCTGGGCCAGTTCTCTGGGGAAGCCCAAGAGGTACCTCTGCTCAAATCGCTCCCCTCATGTGAGACTTTGATTTGGGTAATACACCCACTGAATTTTATAAATATGTCATTAGACACATACACAGAGCCAGATTTATTGGACCAAACAGAATTACTCCAGACTTCACTAGCCTCACAGAGAAGGCGCTAGCAAGTAGCGTACATAATAACAATGACATTTGATGAAAGATTTCAAAGGGAAAACGCCCTCCCAATTGCAGGAAGAGGGGTGGTGAAGCTGCTGGGCAGAGTGAAAAGGAAACACACTGGAGATTATATGGATTGGAAAAGAGTTCCAGTTCCCTTTAGCTCATTTGGATTTGCATTCATCTCTCACGCTACTCATACCAAGCCAAAGAGCTAGACGTCCTATATGGGTCTTAAACTCTGCAGGAATACAGGTATTAAAAGACACATCAATAGAAACTGTTAGGAATCCTTAAGGATGGTGGCAAATGAACCATCTTTTACACAAGACAGTGGCATAGGAATAGGAACAGTAGGTGAATTCTAGAGTTTGGGGAGAATGAGAAAAGTGGGAGATGATGTTACAGTGATGGCATTAAATTAGTGCAACTCCTCCTTGTTTTCTAACTACATTCATAGCATACTGATTCTCTCCTCTGGGACGGCAGTTTTGTTATCGGGGAAGAAAAGCGTCTTATCAGTTTTTCTTCCCATTTGTTTGTTTTGGCTTCTGCCCTGCTATGCCAGTGCCTGTCTCCTGTGGCAAAAATGTTGCTCCTCTCTGTGCAGCAACAGTTGTCACTTCTCAGTTGCTACAGGCAGTTACATTAATAACATTCTGTCTAAGCAAATGAACGGCCAAATCCTACTCCCCAAGTTTTACTTAGGCAGACTCCTGCTGAGTCAAACTGCATTCACGATGGTAAGAGCATTTCACAAGTGGTACTGGATGCATTGCACCTTTTGGAATACTGGAAGATGATGGCTATTAGAACTGGCTTCAGTAACGTTCTGCCTAGCTGTGGCGGGCCACTCCCACCTGGCCCTCCCGCAGGACCTCTTAAGTCCAAGGCCCTCCGGCCTGAGTCCAAAACACAGTTTAAGTCTGGCCCTTTAAGGCAAGTCCAAGGCCCTCCGGCCTGAGTCCAAAACACAGTTTAGGGTTGTAGCGGGGACGCACCCCAGGTAGGGGTACCCAGGCCCACCCTACTCCACCAGGTCCTGGCCCAGGGCCCTGTGAGTGACCGGATAGTGTGTCATTCCCTCGGCGGGGCAATCCGTCCGAAACGTGCCAAGGTTCTTGGGGCGGGAGAGGCGGTTCCCGCTCCTGCCCTGGGTCACTTCCTACCTGGTTCACTGGGGTTCCTTCCCATGTACTCGTCCAGCTTGCTGCGCCCTCTGGGCCGGCGTCTCCTCGGCGGGCAGCCTCTGGGATGCACCAGCTCGCCTCCGCGTCCCCACTGGTCTCTTATGGGGTCTTTGGTGACAGCTGTGCAGGAGCTCCCTTCACAGGTCCTTCTCCTCCGGCTGCCACCCCTGACTGAGTCCTTCCCCAGGCTTTTATAGTGGACCTACAGCCCGGGCATGCTCGGTAGGGCTGCGGGGGAAGGGCCTCAGCAGCCAGGTAACCCTGGCTGGGCCCTGCAGGCTCAGTGCGGGGCTGCCTCGCCCCGTCACACTAGCTCAGGACTAAGTCACATATCATGATTTTGCCAGAGAACAATAACTGCTCACCATAATTTTACTGAGTCTGGTTACCACTGTTTGTGAAACTGCTCAGCTGAAGACAGCCAAGGACTGGGAATGAAGATATCTGGGTTCTATTCACAGCACTGTGACTGACTCTGTGGGTGTGTCTAGACTACATGGCTCCGTCGACGGAGCCATGTAGATGAGTGTACTCAGCAAAGGGAAATGAAGCGGTGATTTAAATAATCGCCGCTTCATTTACATCAAAATGGCTGCCGCGCTGTGCCGATCAGCTGATTGTCGGCACAGCGCGGTAGTCTAGATGGGGATCAGCCAACCCCAGAACCTTTTATCGTCAGATCCTTTATGCCTCATGATTTAAATAATCACCGCTTCATTTCCCTTTGCCGAGTACACTCATCTACATGGCTCCGTCGACAGAGCCATGTAGTCTAGACACACCCTGTGTGTGCCCTAAGGGACAGAACTGATCTCTGTGTTGTAGAGTATGTCTACACCAGCCGTGAAAGTAACTTACATTTCGTACAGGTCCTGTCTTATTGCAACCTGGGTCCTGGCCAGCTCTTTAAACAGCTCCCTGCTGGCTTTTGTTGAAGCTCGGCCAGTTCTTGCTGGAGCTGCACACCAGGGCGCACAAGCTTACTTTCACCTCAGGTCTACACTTAAAATGCTACATTGGCACAGCTGCATCTCTGCATCGGCACCACTGTAGAGCTTAAATGAAGGCTTACTATGCTGATGGGAGAGAGCGGTGCCATCAGCGTAATTAATGAACAACCCTAAGAGCGAGGCAGCAGCTGTGTTGGTGGGAGAAGTTCTCCCCTTGACATAGCACTGGCTACAAAGCAGCTAGGTCAGTATAACCACATTACTCAGGGGGTGTAGATTTTTTCACACTCTGAGTGGTCTAGTTATACTAATACAGGTCTGTAGTGTAGACCAGTGGTGCGTAACTTTTTTTGATCTGTGGCCCACTGCTGGACCCAGCCACTGGCCAGCCTGATCTAAGTGCCGCGCAGCTGCTAAGGGCCAAGCCTAGCCCCTGGCTGGCCAGATCTAAGTGCCGCAACCCCCCAGGAAGACATCCGTGACCCCCAAGGGGGTCACGATCCACAGGTTGCGCACCACTGGTGTATACCAGACCTTCGTCTTCCCATCTGTAAGATGGGGACAATATTATTCATCTTCACTCACTGTGCTGTTACAGGGCTTAGTATTTGTAAAGTGTATTGACGTTCTTGCATTGAAGGTGTTACGTGTGCATAAACTGCAGTATTACTCTTGATTCCACTCACATCTGCTTAAGAGCTGTGAAGTGGAAGCAATGAATAAAAAGCATCTCAAGTGCCATTCTTAACATTAATTATTCTAACTGCTGGAATTTTTATATCTCTATAACAGGGGTTCTCAAACTTTTTGGCCTGTGGACCACCTGGCTCAATGCAAACCTTTCCGTGGACCACCAGTTGCTAATGGAAACTCACCGTTAATTACATAATTACACCTGAGCCATTTTGCTGTAGCTGCAGATGGCATCCACGCCGGTGTCATTCCCGGCTCTCACCTAGGGAATGCAGCTAGGGAGAATGGTTTAATTTAAATTATTAAACAGATTAAGTGTTTTAACTTTTTCACGTTAGTTTATCAAACTTCATTTTAAATAAAGTAAAATATAAATTTATGTCCAACACAAAAGGTTTCAATGTTTTCTTTATTTATGGCAGGGGTGGGGAACCGTTTTTGTGCTGGGGGGACCACTGACCCACAGAAAAATTAGTTGGGGGCCACACAAGTAAAAAGCAAAAAAATCTCCTCCAAAATCCCCCAACCCTCCCTGATGTGGCCCTCAACTAAGACACCTCACTCCTCTAGAGCTCCAGCCCCATGGGGATTGGGGAAGGGACAGGGAGGACTGAGGTTTAGGGCTTCCAATAGGCCAGATTTACTTTTCTGGGGTTCTGGAGTTAGTGGATTTTATGGATCCCCCCTTAGGCTCTGGGGTGGGGACAAAAATGAGGGGTTCAGTGTGCGGGACAGAGATGTGGTGCAGGATCTGGAAAGGAGGTGGGGTGTAGCAGGGGGAGAGGTTGCAAGGTCTGGGTGGGAGGTAGGGTGCAGAAGCGGGCTGGAAATAGGATGTCCAGCCAGGGGGAGTGAGCAGGAGCAAGGGAGGGTACAGTGAGTGGCCAGGAGGCAGGGTGCAAGGAGCAATGGTGGATGCAGAAGCAGGGTGGAGGTAGGGTGTCTGGCTAGGAAGGAGGACATCTGGCCAGGATGGAGGGAGTCTGGCCAGGAGGGAGGGTGCAGGAGCGGACTGAGGATAGGGTGTCTGGCAAAGATAGAGGGAGTCTGGCCAGGAGGAGGCTGGAGTAGGGTGTTTGGCCAGGGGCAGGAAGATGGGGGCAAGGAGTGCCTGGGGATAAAGCTGGGGGGAAGGGTGGCTGAGGGGGTTCAGAGAGATGAGGGGCAGGGTGCCCCTGGGAATAGGTCTGGGGTCAGAGTGACTCAGGGGGTTCGGGGAAATAGGAGGCATGGGACAGGAGAACTGGGCATGGTGCAGCAAGGTGGGGATGGGCAAGTGGATGACCCCTAGGTGTCCAGCCCTGCTGTGGGTGGGGTCCCATGGAGATCTGGTCCATGGCACCTACAGGGGTGGGCATTGAGGCAGCTCAGCCCCTCCCACCAGACCAAGTCCCCATGTGTGCAAAACCACGAAGGGCCCCAAGACCCCACCTATGTCCTGAGTGGGCAGGATCTTCAGACCCAGTGCTGCATCCTCCCACCACCACCAGGCACAGCGCAGCCGAACCTGCTGCTGGGGAAGGGGGAGGGCACCAGCATCTCACATACCACAAGAGCCTGCCTCACCTAGCCGGGCCCCGTGCAGACCAACTGCAGGAGAAACTGAGGGATGCACCGCTCTTACCATGGCGACCCTGAGCTCGGTGGTCACCCAGCAGCAGACGGAACTTTTCCATGGAGAGGGGTGGGGCAGCACTCCTCCACATGTAGCTCCACAGCCCACACAGTGGATGGTGGGGATGAGTTTGCATTCTTCCCTTCCCCGCCTGCCCACCAGAGCTGGTGCTGCAGCCTCGTGGCTGCACGCTGGCCACAAGGCTCCAGGAGGTGCGCAAACTTCCCGCTGTTTGGAGGAGGAGGGTGGGGGAGGCTGAGCTCCCACCTTGGACCACCTGGCAGGCAGCTGCAGACCACTAATGGTCCATGGACCGCACTTTGAGAACCACTGCTCCCTCTGTATATACATATAAAAAACATTTCCTGCAGGATTACAGAGTGATGTCATCACTTCACTCTGCATCTATGGGAGCCAAGCCCCACACACTCTCAGCCTGGTCTACCCAGGGCCCACATGGAGAGCAGGGGCTGCCTGCAGCCCAGCCTGGCTCTCTCCTTCCCAGCAGCCTGGGGGAGACCCCTAACTGGCGTGCCACAGTCCAGCCCTTCCTGGCAGCAGGGTGGGGGGGAAGGGGAGATTAGAGGGAGAAGGGGAGAAAAGCCCAGGGGAAGCTGGGGCTAGGCCCTCCCCAGCAGCCGGAGTGAAGGCCTGGGGGGAGAACTGGAGCTGCCATGCTGCGGCCTCAGCCCGGCCCTTCCCTGTGGCTAGTGCAGGAGAGAGCTGGGGAGAGCAAGGGTAACCTCTGCCCTTCCCAGCAGGGGGAGGGAAGGCTGGGTGGCCCGGCCTGCTGAGACCCTGCACTCCCAGCCCCCTAACTCAGCCCTTCCATCAGGACCCTGCACCCCCATCTCACTCTTGCCCCTTCCCCCCTGGCCACACACCTACCCCCAGCCTGCTTCTGCCCCCTCTCCCCAGCCAGACACCTACCCCCAGAGAGAGGGAGGTTGGCGAGCATAGCGAGCAGGGGGCACAGCCCCCTAGTTTCTGTATATGTTTCTTTTTTCTTCTTTTTTTAAAATTGGGAGTAAAAAGTACAAAAGGGCAGGTATTTCCTTCTTTCTAGTTCTACTCCACCTATTTACTGGGCCATTCTGCATGCTTGGGAGTTTCATAATGGGAATTGGAAATGGGATAAGAAAAGGAAATTGCCAAAGATGAAGCAATTTCCTAGGTGTAAACACTGTGTACAATTTTGAAGAACAGATCTAATATGGGAACTTTTTTTCTTCTGTAAAAGATTGTGAAGATTTGTTATAAGATACCATTTAGCACAGAACACTAACAAATAACCTCATTATGGCTGCTGATGAAATAAAACAGTGGACTCTGCAGTCCTTACTTAGGCAAAACTCCAATGACTTCAATGAGGACTTTGGGAGTTGGCCCTGGCAAGTTACTAAACTACTGGTTAACAATAGGCCTTGGGCAAAGTATCTAAGTCACTTAGAAGCCAAAGTCCCATTGACTTTCAATGAGACTAAGACTCCTTCATGTATAGGGGCCAGACTTCCAAAGGAATCTAGACACCTAAAGATGCAGAAAAGTGCCAAGTGGGATTTACAAAAACATCTGGGTGAGTTAGGGGCCACACTCCCATTGAAACAGAAGTTAAGTACCTAACTGGCCTAGGTCACTAGGTACCTAACTGCATCATTAGGTGCTTACCTACCTTTGGAAAACTGGCCCTAAGTCTGCTTTGAAAACAGGACTTAGAGCTTTTGAAAATTTCCTCTTTATTTCAGGATATAGGGCTGGGCTTTAAACAGCAGTCTTTATTTTTGTCAGAATGGCTTTGGACCCATCATTAACTGTCATCACAAATAATACCAGATAGATGTCTAAATATCTGGTTTTACCCACAAAATAGAAGTCAAGTAGAATGAAACTTTAAAAAAAAATCATGCTATATTGTTGTAATTTGTATTATCGTAGCTTATGTTAAATAATCTATTAACTTTAAAAAAGTGTTTGAAGCAGTTAGACAAATCAACATCTTCTAAACTCTGGCTGCTTGAGAACCCTATCGACATACCTGCAGTAGCATGTGCTGGCATGGAAATGCCTACATTTGTTTGAACAGTAGGAGCCAATTTCATCCCTTGTGTAATACAGCTGACCTTACCTTGCTGCCATGGAGTTAGACCAGGGATACATTTGGTGCTTATATTTCTTTTCTATTCTATAGCTGAGAGGACATTTCCTCTACAGAAACCCAACCTATGTTTCTTACGGTGGCATGTGAATTCTTTTCAAGTGACTCTTTAAGAATTACAGAGGAAATTTTAAAGAAAAGGTATTAAACAAATTATTTGTAACCTTTGTTTTTAGTAATCATGCAACCTAATGAATGTGTGCACTATGAGGGCATGAAGACTGCAAAGTCAAGAACATCAGAGAATGTAGCCGCTGGAATGTGTGAAATGAAATCCACCACCAGAGTCAAATACATCATTGAGATATAAAACATTTGGCTCGTTGTCTGTTGTAGTAGCAAAAGTAAATTATAGTTCAGCAATCCTGTGTGTACTAGATGTTAGAAAATCATTCATCCTAGAATAATCAACTTCTGGAAATCATTCACTGTTGCTATAACTGAACACAATGCAGCAGCAATTAGTTGTGCATCATTGCTTTCAAATTACACAAAACTGACTGCAGTGGGATGGTGAACATTTATTAGGCCAGGTTTTATACTAAATTAAAGATCGTGCGGAGGAGGAATATTACAGAGATTTACATCTCAGGTCAGTTTGTACAATGTCTATATTTGGCTTTCACAATTAATGATGTCACAAGTCCAAGACATTCTAGGCTTATATCTTAGAAAGGCCTGCTGAAGGGATACGTTTCCATGCATAAGACACTGTAAATAAATTAACCTCATGGCCCTCTTCCTGTTCTCACACCAAAATAAAAGCAGGAGTAAATCCACTGAAATCAAGAGTTTACCTTTAAATTTGTGTAAAGTCTTTGTGTCCACTGCAAAAACAGCAATACAGGTTCATATAGTCAGGAAATGCTTATATAAAATAAGATTGGGAGCACTATTCTTTCACACTTGCCTAAAATAATAATAGAAAATATGCATGACAGCAATTTGTTATGGATTTCTTTACATTCCTGGAACAAAGCACATTCAAATTGATATGAATCGTCCAGGTACAGTTGGAATTGCATTGTACGTGGCCATTTGGCATGTTTCAAGGAGTGTACATAAACTCCATGGTTAAATGCCTATGTCAGTTTTGTTTGCCAACTCCATGAATCAATGAGTTCTCATACAATTCTTGGCCCCAGTCCTGGAGGAAAGTTTTTTAATGGTGCCTGCTGCATGCTATTCCCAGTCAGCTTTATAGCTAAAGCTCAGTTTAGCATGGACAAGAGAAGCTTGTGATTGGAAGAGCTATTAGATTAAATTATTTTCAAATTCTCTGGATCTGGCTTTGTATTCCAGTACCACTTTTCTGAAAATTTACTTTTACTTAATATAGGTTTATAAAACCAAGCGAGAAAGTGGGTCACATTTTTTAAAGGCGCTACAAACTTGCCCCAATTTGTTTTTAAATAACTATGTGTGTGTAAACACATGTACTTTTGTGAGTACTATTACCAGCCCAGCTGGATTTTGTGCACGTAAATTGTATTGTTTTGAGAAATGCATGTATATGTGTTTGTGAACACTACGCTGCATGCACACAAATGGAAATCGGGTTTGAAATTTAGGCCAATAAGAGAAAACTTCTTAAAATAAACTATATTGATCAAGGGCCTAAAAACCTTTATTAATTACCCTGGTTTTAAAATTGAATTTCTTTTGCAATTTTAGACACTAGTGGTTTTTTTAAATGCAGATTTTAAGGAAATTATAAAATAAAAACATAATTATATGCTTTTACTTTGTTTTTAATAAAAATAATAATTTATTAAATCAATACAGTTCTAGATAGCAAGGTTAGAGTATCAGCACCCATATGTGGCAGTCTGATCTAATAGTCAGAGCCCAGAGTAGAGTCAAGAGTCATATCCATAATCAGAAGCCACACCAACGGCCAGCCAGAGTCATCATCTGGAGTTAGGTAGGGGGAGCAGGAATGGGGCAAGGTAACAGGAACAAGGAGGAGGAATCAGGCTAAGAGGCAAGAATCTGTTCTCAGAGAATTGGTTACCAACAAGCCTCACAATTAGTTGCTCAGAGCAGAGATGGAGCAGAAGCAGGAAGCTTTATGCTAAAGGATAACCTATCAGCAGTCTGCTCTAGTCAGTTGATCCCACTAAGTCAGCAGGTGTAGCCCTGCTGACAGGGTTTTATGTTCAGTTTCTGTCTGGCTTTGTGGAGTATGGGGTTAGGTCTTCCCTTGGTTCAAGAACTACACTAACTGTCAGATAGGTTATCCGATCCTCTCAAAATCTTTCCTAATCTGGAAATGTGATGCTGGTGAAACCAATAAATAGGATCATAAATTACAGCAGGCAAAAGATATACAGGAAAATGGAAAAACCAACGTGGATTTTGCATGGACAAAAGATAAAGGCAGCAATTTAGGAAGATAAAGACATTGCTGAGAGAAAAAAAATATATACGTACACTAGCAGATTTATTGAGCATTGCTCAGGTCCTTAATTCAATGAAATTATTTTTTGGGAAGGAGAGAGAATAAAAGAAAAATGTACATGTTTCATTTAAATTATTGTATTTTTCAAAAATACAGTGTTATTTTTATGAAGTTCATTTTTATTTTGGATTTCTTTAAAAAGGGGTTATTAAAATTTTTCCATTTAATTTATTTTAATAATTTTTAAAAAATGGGAATTCCATCAAGTGTGTTTTTTCTTTATGCCTATAGATTCTTATCATTCACTATGTTTTAACAAAGAAGGGCAATAGCCAATTTGCTTTCCAATAACATTGTCTTCTAGTTTTCAAACCTTAAGCATTGATTTAGCTGTACCATAACAGAACACGACTCCAAATGCCTCCATTTTCTCTCTTTTCTGTAAGGTTTATTGAGAAGCAATCCTATTGTTCGGTCTCATTCAACATTCACTCAGTTATGTCAATTTTGTTGATTATACTTGATTTGGTGATTGTGTCTCTTTTCTGTTTGTTTTTTGAGAAGCAATCCCATTCCAGGCACATCCCATTTTCCTGGCACAACCCAACCCTTACACTGCTCTAAGAAGTTATGCTGAATACTGAATTTGGCGATCCTAGCTCTTACGAAATTTTTTTAGTCTGTAAGGTGCCACAGGACTACTCACTGTTTTTAAAGTTACAGACTAACACAGCTACCTCTCTGTATATATTTTCAATCTTCACCACCAAGGATGTTAGGGTGATACCTATCCTTGGGCTTGCTCTGATCAAAAGGATGAGGTACTCTCTGAGACTGAGTTGTCAAAAGAAGAGCTGCTGGAGTAACCTGCTAATTTAAAAAAGAAATAATTTACCAAGCCCTGATAGCATACATCCAAGAGTTCTGAAGGCGCTTAAAAATGAAGTGCCTGGGCTGGTAACAAAAATACAACCTCTCTGATTAAAAACTGCTCCTGCTGCAGAGGATTGGAAAGCTGCAAATGCTATGGAGCACTAAGCCTTACATCTGTACCTGGCAAATTGTTTGAAAACAGTAGTCAAAACTAGAACAAAACCCCCGGAAGAACATGATGTGACAGGGTCTAATTAACATGGTATCCACAAAGGGAAATCTAGGAAATCTACTCTCCTAGAATTTTTTGAACGTGTAAAATAGTGGATAAAGGAAAAGCGGTTGATAAAATTTAGACTGTCAAAAGGCTTTGACAAGGTCCTGAAAGAAGGTAGATAATAATGGGACGAGAGAAAAATTGTCATGGATCAAAATCTGGCAATCAAAATCAGGAAACAAGAAGTAGTATTCATCATGGCAAAAGGTTAATGGGGGGATGCCTCAAGTTTTTGTATTTGGTCCAGAATTATTTGGGTAGGCCAGAAGACCCTGAAGTGGTTCAGAGACATCTAAACAAGCCAGGTGAATGGGAAACGCAATGGCAAATGAAGATGAAGTTTAACATTGACACATGTAAATCATTGCACCTTGGAGAGAAAAATGAAAACCTCTCAGGCCTTTTAAAGGTTCTAAATTAACTTTATCAAATCACAAAAGAGACCTGGACAACACTGTAGACAGCTCAGTGAAAAAATTCTGCTCAATCTCCATCCAAACTCAGACTACCTAAAAAGTTTTTACATGAACAAGGAATGGGATGGGAAATAAAATGTGGATAATTGTCTTTATACAAGTCAAAGGTGCTGTCTTACCTGAAAGGACGTGGACAGTACTGGCCATCCCATCTCAAAAAGAAAAGTGCAGAATCAGTGGGGGTCAGTGAAAGGCAATGAGAATGGTTAGGGGTCTAAAACTTTCATATGATGAGAGACTGAGAAGACTGGGATTGTTTACCTTAGAAAGGAATGAATAAGAGGGCACACGCTTAAAATATATTACGTAATGAATAGTATAGGGAAGGAACTTCTGAACACTCTTCCTTCGCTTCGCTCCACTCTTTAGCTGCTGCTAAAATTTTCCTGTCACAATGATAATAATTTTCCTCTCTTTAAACCCTTTCCTCTTGCCTTATACTTGAAGTTCAACCTTCCTGGGAGAAATATTCGGTGATGATTTACATTGCCATTTTATATGAGCTGAGAATTTGGTCCTCCGCTTTCATGATTGTAGCCTTGCCTCTACCTCTCCCTTCCTACTGCTCAAATTCATCCCAAGGCACCCACTTTTATATTCCTTTTGTATCCTGTTCCTGCTCTCATCTGTGTGTTTTCTTCTGTTTAGACTTGGAATAGTCTCTTTCTCTACAGGCTCCAAATTATTTCTGATTCTTCATTCAAATCACTCTGTAAAACACACTTCTTTCATGAAGCTCTGGCAACAATCTACTGCAAATAGCTCCACTTGATCAAATCTGTTCCTTCATCCACTGTATTGTGCATAGCTGATCTCAGCTGATTGTTTTCAAACTGTTTCTCTTATACATTTGTATAACACATGGCACACTGCTAGTGTCAGTAAATAATAGAGATACATCAACTAAGTAAAAAAAGAGAAGCCCCAAATCATTGTAAGCCATCTATTAAGGAGCAATATTATTATTATTTATTTATAATAGACCAATAGTTCAAATAAAGGTAAAAACTAAAACAGGAAGTTGCTTTGCCTTGAAGAATTTGTTTCATGTGAAAGATCAATCAAATAAATTGGTAGCAAATTTTGTTAATTGGTCACCATGTACAATTTTTTTTTTAAACCCAGTGTTGGAGAATCTACAACTTCCTTAGGTAACATCACACACATTGGGAAAAATTCACAATTTGGGGGGAGTGTAATTACACTAAACTGAAAAAATACATCAACTTTTCTGGGAAAATGAAGGGCTCCACTGAGCCCTCTCTCCTGACTTGAGGAAATATGGAAGCAAACAAGATAATACCAATTATACTCTGCGGTAGATACTCCAGCTGTAGTGTCAAAGACCTCTTACTATATAAACTAAACAGTCTCCCATTTTTTATGAGGGCATTTGCAAGCCAACTAAAGCGAGATTGACTGGTGCATGAATGAAACTGTCCATGTGATCTCACAGCATGGGGTGAAAAATAATTTCTCTGACAACATCTTGAAGAAAATTTATTGTCCAGTGTACCTTTCTGTTCTTTGACATTGCTGAGAAAGGTATCAATTAGCGCCATTTGTGATAGTCACTTGTGTTATGTAGACACCTGTTGGCAAGGAAGTGGACTGAAACCACTAATTCATTTCAGCAAGCAACTGTCAGGATGGTAATGATTTTTTATCACCATCAATCCGGCCTAGAGGGGAAAAGAGTGTTGCCTCTTATCAATTCCCTGAGCCATGCCCGCTACTATTTTAACAATGTAGAATAGTTTACATATCTATAGGTAGACTTAGTGTCCAGGACTCCTAGCTAGTAGAAGGCAGCTAGTTTTCCACTTTCAAGTTAACCATGTTTTTTCAATTCAAAATGCATTGGGCCAGATTGTCAGCTGGTGTAATTTGTCATAGATCTGCTCATAGATCAGAATCATAGCAATTTGCAGCAATGGAGGATCTGGCCCATTATCTCAAGAGGAATCACAAATAATGAATACAATTCAAGTTGTGTGACATCCTTTAAAAAGTTTGTTATAAGCTTTCTCGTCTAATAATCAGCATCAAAGAAAGTAAATTCAAGAGGAAATTCAATTGGAGTTTGCATATATGGTGGTGGTTCAAATTGGCTAAGATTAAATGAACCCTGCCCAGCACTGATAATGGTATAAATGCCAACATTAGCATGATAGTCAACTTCCTCTCTTTATGCCATCACCGCCATCATATCAGATAGTGCTTTTAGCCACTGAGAGTTAAAAAAATGTTTCTCTCCGGAAGTTCAAATCCAAGACTAAACACCAAGGAACTGAATTTGACCTTGAATTGATTCCAAAATGTTGGCTTGTGCACTCCCAGTTGAAAGAAAATCAGGGGCTTTGGCTCATAGGTGAAATGGAAGTCTTGTTTGAACTACAAAACTAGAGCAGTTTGAGAAAAATGGTTGCATGGTATGGAACCATAAATTAAAGGTAAATCATGTAAACAATGAAGTAAGTTTAAAAAATCGCTTTCTGTTAAAAGTCAATTATTTTGTTACAAGGTCAAAGAGATTTTCAGCAATAACATTGTTCACTAGTAGACCATGAAGACCTGTACATGTCTAAAATATGTAGATCTTTTAATATGCACAACAGAAACTGAATGTTGGAACAGTGTCAAACAGTCTCTGCAAAATTACAATGCAAGTCAGACCACATACAGTAATCAAAGTCTTGGTTTATTAAAATGTGTTATTTATGACTTACAGAAAATATTTCATGTCCGTGAAAGAGAAATGAGCTAAGAAATTAACCCTTTTTATATTAAAGACTGTTTCCTTTTCATTATATTTACAAAATACAGAATTATATTCAAGAAGCAAGGAAAAAAGAGATGCCAAGTCTTCCACATGGTTGAATTAGGTCTTTAACTAATAAATCATCTGAATCATATAATCCTTTTACAGAATCGTAAGTGTCTTACCCTTATGGCTTAGGTTGCTGATATCCTCTCTGTAAAAACTGCCTTTGGCTGCTGGCATGATATGACATACGGTGCCATAACTAAAACTATGCAAGCAATGATGTGAAGGTTCATTTTGAAATGGTTAATGGCTGCCTGACACCAATGCCTGTCAAGGACACACTATTTGTCAAAGAGAACATAAAGTGGATTGGCCCCTCCTGAATTAATATGTTCAGTATGTAAATTTGCTCTCTGCATGTGAAAACTGCACACAGTTCCTTTTTTATTTTAGAATTTGTTATTTCAGTTAATTATGATGTCTTGACAAAATATTTGAGTTGTTGCAAATAACACACCCCTTCCTTGTGCACCTGCACAAGTAGCAGCCATACACTTGAAGTCCTGTGGCTTGAAGACTGGGGGTTTTAGCACTGATTTCCCAGTGGCACCTCACTGGGAGTAAACTGGTGTGGTGCCAGTTTTCCTTCCTTTTGGACAAGCCGCTAAAGCAATATTGGAGAATGGGAGAGTATGTACTTTCAAAGAGTGTTGCAGCTTGTGCTCTGGCATGTCTTTGGTTTTGCCATCTGCGGTCACCCTAACACAAATTCTAATTTTAAAAAAGAAGAAGATAGCCTTTTCTTTCTTTTTGTTTTTTTTCAAGGAAAACCCTATAATGTCATGCAAATATTATTTAATCATACCGCTATTTATGTCTACCTACACATTGAGGGACTGCAGTCAGATCAAAGGATGCATGGTTTTCTCAGTGTTATTTATTGCGCTTCCTACAATTGTAATAAAAGATTAGTTGGAGCAGGAGTGATATTTACCGGCCCAGGCTGACTCATAGTTTTGGATGGTGTCACAGGTAGCCGGCCTCTTAAAGGGGGATAAGCCTCAGCTTTAGACATGACAAGATCAACTCACCTCCTCAGGTGGGAAAATGATTTTCATCACATGACAGGAAGGGCATGTGACTAATCTGAGTAGGCCTAGGCCTATAAAGGAAGCAGTTCCGTGAGTGTCAGGCAGAACAGAATTTTGAGAAGTCACTTGGGGAAAGACTGTCAAAAGTCAAAAGGTGTCAAAGCAAAGGGTCCAAGACACCAGGGAAGTTGTTTCCACTAGGAAAAGCTAGGCGTGGCCTGCTAAGTCAGGGTAGACCCTTAGATACTAGAGGAATTTCCAGCCAGGAAGAACTGGGAGTGGCTTGCTAAAGCAGGGAACTGACTTGAACATGGCAGACTTTATTTTTTGTTTTATTTTGAACTTTTATGTTAATAAACCTAAACCCAGAGGAAGGGTTGAACAGAGAGAAACCTATCTGTGGTGTGACTGAGGTTTGAACCAGGTTTGGCAAAAGTTACATACACCTTGTTGAATCTGGCTGAGGTTTTTTGATTACTCAAATTTCTCCTGCTTTCAGATTTAATAATGATCATTACTATTTTGCTAGGTTATGATGATAGCTCTGCACAGTTCTGCTCTTCTGCCCTTCATCCTTTTAGTCTCTTGTTTGGGCCACTTCATCAGGTAAAATCTGTTGGTGGTATTTCAGTGCCCCATTAGTGTTTTAACTCAAAATGCAAGAGGGACCCAACCTAGGATCCTGGATTCACAGCTCCTTAAACTTAGGAAAAGTTCATGTTTGAATTCAAATTTCAATATGGACTTTGTGGACTGGCCCTTTTTTATTCAAAATAAAACTAAGGTCTGAGGGGTGTACAGAAGCACAAATGGATCGACAAGGACATGTTGCAAACAACCTGTAGTATATTGTGTGTACCCAGTGCAGTGTAGTGTGTAACTATGGAGAAGATCAAGGATGGAAATGCTGGAGGAAGATAAATATAGACTTGACTTGCTTCAGGAGGTGGGGAATCCTGACTCTTACTTTTAGATGTCTATATTCAACTGTAAAAAATAAACACAGGCATGAGTGAGTCACACCACTCCAAGGATTGTCTATTAAAGAGGAATAGGGATGTTTCCTTTAAGAAATTCTCCTGCTCAGAATGGTCTCTCACTGCTACCTATTGTTTTTGAAGCACTACAATAATCATAGAAATCTAGGGCTGGAAGGGACCTAATACACACCTTTCTCCAAAGGGCTTTGTTTCATCCTACAAGCGTGCCTGGCGTCATCATGCTGCTGTATGCTACTGGGTTTTGGACTAGGATGACCTAATTTCTTGGCACAGTAGATGATGATTACCTCTGGTGTAATCAATGTCTCCTGGCTCTAGGCCAAAGTCTACCCTCGCATACACATGCAACTTGTATTGACTGCACTAGAAGCTGAACAATCCTCGTCTCTGAAGGCAGAATTTAACCGTCCTAATATACCCCCACTTTTTTCATCTTTACTCTGCAATGGCACTGTCACTGACTTACAGGGAACATGATGCTCTGTTTGCAAAGACTGAAAACTGAGCCAGTCAACCACGTGTATGTTCACTTTAATGAACAACCCCATGGAATCATCAGGGAAAATAATTTTTGTGACTGTCAATGCACTCTAAAAATTCTCCTGACTAGTTCCACTGCTGATACCAACATGTATATTTGTTTATTTATGCCATATCACTAAATAGTCAATTTAAAATGCCTCTGAACTATCTCACTGTGCACAGTGCCAAACTATGTAGCTACAGGTTCTGAATTCGGGCATTGTTGCTCTATGTCCTCCCTCTCTGGTTCTTCTCATTTTTTGATACACCAACCTTTGGTCCTAAACTCCCTTTCGGATGTGTTTGGGCAATCACAGGAGGGCCTCTACTGTTACTGAAATATAAATTATCATGGTTTTCATTCTGAAGTGCAAACTGTATTGCAAGCAGAATATCATGACTTGATAGACTCCTCAAACTGACTGTGTCATTAGATTTCTAGGGGGTAAAATATGTTATCATCTTTTTCCAACAAGCACCACTTGACAATTGTTGCAAAGTATACCAGCCCAGTGCTTGTGGCTCAACATTAACCAAAGCCTAAACACCCCTTTGTTATACCTTTTTATTAGGCATGAATCTCAGGGGAGAGGGCTAAAGTTCCTCATGGTGAATTCCTCCTAAGTTCATTAGAGTGGTTCCTACGCAGTGCAGCCGACAGCCTTGCTGGGCCCCGAGACAAGGCGGGTGGAGGGGACCTGGCTCCATGCCCTGGAAGGGCAGGGGCTTAGGCAGAATGGGCGGGGCTGGAGCTAGTCTCCCCCAGGCTGCCCTTAGTTCTGCATGGAGCATGCCAGGCGGGGCTTGAAGGGTGATTTAAAAGACCGGAGGCTCTGGCCACAGCCGCTGTCACAGTAGCAGTGGCTGTGACCGGGAGCCCTGGGCCCTTATGAATCACTGGGTCTTGGAGCTCCCCTTTACCTCCCTCTGCTGGCAGGCCTATTCCTACCAACACAATCAGCCCTGAGACAGTTTTCATGGATCCCCTAATGCTGAGTTCCCCTTCCACACACTTCCCAATTGTGCAGCTCCACTGGAACTACCCTGACCATCTCCACTGACCATAGATGGAAGCTATGGAAAAAATAAACAGGCTTTGGCTGTATCCTGCCTTTGAATGCTTCCTCACCCAGTGACTGACCTACAGCCCTTAGTTAGCTCCTGGTAACTTCAGGTCTAACCAGGGATGCTGAGATAATTTTTTTCGTGGGGATGCTGAGAGCCACTAAACCAAACTGTAAATCCAATATATAATAAAAACCACTTCAAGGTATGGGGTACAGCAGAATCCCTAGCACCTGTAGCCACAGCCACTGCCTGATCAGCCCCCTTAGCCTGTGTGGACTGGATTCTGATCCCACAGAGAGCACTTAGCTTCAAGAAGTGGGGATTGGAACCACCAAAGTGGCTGATCTTCCCCGGCAGGTGAGATCCATGCACAGAGGGCTCCCACTGCACATGGAACACCAGAATGTGGTCTTGCTTCAAGTTATTTCAGTTCCATGTGTCTACAGTAGATCTGGATGAAACTAGGGAATTTTAATGCAAAATTTTGTATATGAATTTTTGCCTTTTTAGTGGGCAGTTGCATGCCCTTCAACTTTAGCTTTTAGCAAAACCTGAAGGAATGGCTATTTTGCTTTAAAAGCAATTAAGCAAAGAACATTTTTGCCTTGCATTGAGAATGCCACTAATCAAGAATCAATGGTCCAAATTCCACTTTCATTTTACTGGCATACTCAAGTCAATGGGATTGCATCAGTGAGAAGAATTTGGTTCAATATCCAAAGATTAAAACACAATCAGATGTTTTAAAGAAATAAAAAATAAAAAAATCAGCTAGTATTAAGTTCCATGCTCTGGAATAAATGCAGAATATGCAAGAAGGATCTGCTGTGCGGATTAGAGAGGAAAATTCTACCCTTGCTCATTAACCTGCGGCTCAAATTTGCTGTATCAATAGGAATAATGTTGAATATACAGCTAACTCTGAAAACAGAAGTTATTCACTATCCAGTGAGAGGCTACATGTAGATTATGGGGTTTTTCTGGGATACCAGTAAAACTCCGCTGCGTCCAGGGAACGTGTCTACTCTTCCGCTTTTTTGTGCGGAAGAGCAGACGCGCTCTTTCAGAAGCCCTGTCTTCCTCCTTCCATGAGGAAGAAGGGCTCTTCCAAAAGAGGAGGATTTTCCAAAATTTAGCCCAGTGTAGATGGGCCAAATTTTGGAAAAGCCTCTTCCAAAAAAATTATCCGAAAAAGGTACACATTTTGCGTACCTTTTTCCGATAGATCAGTGTAGTGTAGATATAGCCAGAGACAGGCCCAAATAAGTTTCCATACTAACCTACATCAACAAAACATCTATCTGAAGAGGGAAAGACATGTTTTGGCAAGGGAGCTGAGTGCTTTATAACTAATGTCTCTCAACTATTCTCACAGCAGCAGTGTTGATTTGGCAGCACAAAAGGCATGAAGGAAGAATATTCTTAGCCTCTGGCCCCCTGTTCAGTATAACTTCATATAATGTCTTAAATCAGATATCTTATTTAACCAACATGATTCTATCAGAAAGTTTATATAATAGTAAAAAATAATCATGGACTAGTAATTTTATATATATGCATGCAGGGGAGAACTATATGCCGAGCGGCCACTGGGGCAGCCATACTACTAAGGGAGTGAACAGTAGGGTGTGACTCCGCCATTTTGCCTGCCAGCACACTGGATAAGTATCCCCTCCCCTGCCCCAAACCCTTCCCCTGCCCCAGCTCTGGAAGGGGGGGCAGGGGAGAGAGAGAGAAAAGGCCTTTTGCAGCCAGGAGGGGCTGGAGGGAGAGGGAGAAAAGGCCTGTGATGGATAGGACCCCTGCCCTCAGCCCCTCCTCATCCCCAATCTCACTCTTGCACACACACACACACACCCATCCCCAACCTCCAGCACTGGCCCCCCCAGATACCCAAGGTCCCACCCGGGCAATGCAGGCTGAGTCTTCTAGTGTATATATATATATAATGTTCCAATATTGAAATGCTAGCATTTTTAACACTTTCCAAAGGCTTTAAAGTCTGAATACTTCAGACCTGAAGTAAGCATTCCCTTAGGGATTTAGTGCATTTAATTATCTCTGAAGCTTTATCCATCATAATAACTAAGTGAAATCACCATTCTTCTATAGAACAAAGAGGAGCTAAACGTATAAATCAACATCTGATTTTAAAAACTGTGTTTACAACAGAAGCAATGCATGGCAAGATTTTGCAAAACTGATAAATTATTTAAGAACAATAGTATTCAAAGGGCTAGATCCTCAGATGAGACAGAAATACCTTCAAAATGACTATGGAAGGAGGAAGAGGAACAAGGGTGGTCCTGAATAATATGATCCTAGGGCCAACAGAGGCTGGCCTAATCCCTGCTTAACTGAGAGTAATCTTGAAGTTGCTCTGTGTTACAAAGGGCAATTCTAGCTGTATGAGCTCTGTGAGTAGCGGAAGAGAATTCCATGGAGGCTCCAGCTCCATCTGCTCTCCTCCCAGTCACAGCCCCCGCGTATATTCTCTAGCAACAGTTCCTGTTGCCTTGTCCCATGTATTTTACATTCCAATGCAGTTTATAAATACTGTAGACCACATATTTAAAATCGCAAACTAGAACAATATGTATACACTGTCTGGTTCATGCATCAATTTGAATCTAAAGTGCAAAGCTTAAACATATGGCATCCCCAGACTACAATTAACAGGGTTGCATTTTATATGTTGTCACCCCATGTGTTAATAAGATCCCTGAAACATGTTTTACACTGCAGTATGTGACTATCATATTAGTAACTCACAAGCTACAAGAAATACGATGGGGATCATAATCCAGACAGGCATTGGGCACTGGATTTGTTCCCAAGACCTGTAATCAATGCATTACCTGTTCACATTCATTCCTACTAGATGCCCTTTGGAGATACCACCAGCTGTGCTACGGGGAAAGTGAGGCCCTGAGGGAACGTATGAAGGAATAGATTTCAGTGGAGATACACTGGCATAAAAGTGATGCAACAGTGAAGAGAATCAGGGTCTACAGTTCTGCATAAACCCCACACCCCTCACCCAATACGCCCATCGTTGTGTTTTCTCCCTACAGAATCTGAGGTATTCACTGATTAGGGCCTTGTCTCCTCCCTCTCCCATCGATCTACCCTACACAACTTTGGCTATGTTAATAGTGTATTGGAAGTTGACATATTTACCATGGTGTCTTCCACATGGTAAGGTCAGTAGGATCTGCTTTCCCTTCGACTCCAGCTACTTTTCTCTTGCTGGTGAAGTGCACTCTCCCAGTTGATGGGAGAGTGCGCTGAGATTGATTTATCATGTCTAACCTGCAGTATAGATCCATGGCGTAGTGGAGACAAGGCCTAGGAGAGCCTGGAGGAGAGGATCAATGCCAATCCTCTGATAAGGATTTCAGGGAAATCCTTTGAATTTCAACTCCCAAAGTTTCCTGGCCCTTCTGTGAGTTTTGCCCAGGTAGGGCATAATTTGGTGGTATGCCCCTGGTATCATAACAAGGATAAGGTGTCAAATGCCATTACTCCTCAAATGTGGTGTAGAGAAATGTTACAGCAATTAGCAATCTTTTGTTTTATTGCTGCTTTACAATGTATCTGTATAAATTCTAAATAGTAATAATATTAACTCACTTTTCCAAAGCAAAGGACTTTATAAAGGAAGTCAGCATAATTATTCTCACTTTACAGATGGGGAAACTTAGACAAGGTGGAGAGAAGAGACTTGCCCAAGGTCACCCATCAAACCAGTGGCAGATATGGGACTAGAAAGTAGGCATCCTCAGTCCAAGTTCAGTGCTCAATCCACTAGGCTACATCACCTATAAGAACTTAATTGTATAAGATGATCATCTTGATGAACATATTTATTATTAACTGTTAAATAAACTACATTCTAGAAAGTGTGCTGCATATTGCAGCACTTAGATCAAGCGAGTTATAAGGGAAAAGACAACTGTTTCTAAATAATGAATCATCATGGTTCAGGAATATCTAACACGCTATTTGTTGGCTATTTTATGTACATCTACCATTGGTGTCTGAAGAGACATCCAACTGCTGTGAAATAAATTATCCCACCCAGACTGTTAGAAAATGAATTACTGAACTTAAAAAAAAAAGAAAAGCCAACCCTGCAGCAATTAGATACCAATCATATCGCTACCACAGGGTTATAAACAGGAAAAGAACTACAGCTCAGCATATGCACCCAGGTTTCTTTAATCCTTTCTCCTTTCAGGCAAATTCCACACTGTTCCCACCTGCCTGTTCTACTTCTGTTGATCAATTATCTTGTTGAACTGACAGTGAACCTGCTGCAAAGGGTTAAAGTTCCAGAGTTAACCACCATTTAATTTTTTTTAAAACAAGCAATCGAGTGAAGAAATAAAAAATCCTAGATTAATAGAGGTCAAACACAGTGTCTTTTTGGAAAAATGTCAACGATGTACTGTAACAACTCAGATGGCTTTTAGCTTCTCTGTTTAAATAACTGATTATTAACTGTGAGTCTAGAAAGGTTTAAGGCCCTGATTCTGCAAGCTGATTTGCACTCATGGCCTTATATACACACCAGACCATAGAATTCAATGGGGCCTTTCATGGGCACAATGGTTTTGTTTTCTCTAGAAGATCAGCTTGCAGATTTTTGAAAATATTATACACAGCTCTCAAAAATACACCTCTCTCAAATTGATACGAACTCATGAAAGGGGCTGGAATAAGAACTCTTAAGTCTAAAGTCCTCTAATTACCAGACAAATCATTATAGCAAGGAAAATGTCAGTAGAAATTCCCTAAGCTATCCATGTATCTGCACAGAATTGCAGGAACCACTCCCAGGCCAAGGCCATAATTCAGTCTCCATGATCCACTCTCCTTTGGCTACTCTGTTAAAATTGCCAAGGAGGCTGCAGTTAGTACCTATTATAATGGTGATATGGACACCTGATCTAAATCCTCAACATTAGTCGCCTAAATCCAATTGAAATCAATGAGAGTTAGGCACATGAATACATTTGAGGATCGGGGCCCTCTGCATAGGAAACATTACCCAAAACAACCACCTGTTTCATGAATCTTCCTAAATAGTCATTAGAAGGCAACACTTTCAGTCGCAACCAACCTGCATTAGAGTTCAATCAACTGTATAAGGCTGAGAGGCTGTAAATGATACTAGCCCGCTAAACCACCTAAGAGACCCATGTCATGCTCCCTCTGCTTTAGGAAAATTGACTTATGAATGTGAATATGCATAACTCAGAGACACTGTAGGCAAAATGCATCAGGTGATATATCATTTTTAAAGTTACAGTCTTCTGAATGTCTATATTCCATTTCTATGTATATATCATTCTAGTATGTGAAGTTAAAAATATGAAGCATGGATCTGTTTATATTTCTAAATGTGCTAATAAGGGGCATTACTGATACGCCAGAAACTTAATGGCCCGGTGCTCAAGGTAACAATCTTTGAATGATTCTGTTTTTCTAGTATGCCAGGATTGTGGCTGGTCATGCCAAGACATGTGGCCAAGCCATCCAAGACTGGAACCTATTCTGGATCTGGTACATTTACACTCAAGGTGCGAAAAAGTTTGATGGAACATAAAGAATTCCTGCCTTGGGCAATAGGGATATAAAGGTGGGAAACTAAACAACAGGGCTATGTCTACACTCACGGCTTCTTGCGCAAGAACGGCCGTTCTTGCGCAAGAATCCGCAGAGCGTCTACACTGCCCATCCACTCTTGCGCAAGTAAATGTACAGTACGGCGTGATAAGAGACGGCTCCTTGCACAAGAGCTACGCTGTTTTCTATCAGGCTTAAGCTCTCTTGCGCAGGCACTCTTGCGCAAGAGGGCAGTGTGGACGTTCGGCAAGCGCGTACTTGCGCAAGAATTGGCCTCCAGTGAAAAACACAGGTGGCCTCTCTGACACTCCGTACAGGCAATCACCACTCGTTGGTTCCCCCCTAATTGGCCCCTCCTTAAAGGCACAGGCACGGAGTACAGCCATTTGCCACGTGCAGCCCGGGTAGCAGCCAGAGGGAGGAATGGCAGCTGCCCAGCCTCAGCCAGGTCCCTCAGACCCCATGGAGGAGCCACCCCAGAGCACCCAGCAGGCCCAAAGGGGCACCAAGCAGCGGGCTCCATGCTGGAGTACCGCTGAGGTGACTGCCCTCCTGGACCTCTGGGGAAAGGAGGAGGCCCTCCGGGACCCCATGTCCTGGAGGAGAAATGCGCATATTTTTGCCCAGATGGCCCAGGTGCTGGCCGCAAAGGGACACCCGGCCCGGACCCTGGAACAGGTCCGGGCCAAGGTGAAGGACCTTGTGCGGGCCAGCGAGCGTGGGGGCAGCGGAGCCACTGCCTGTCCCCAGTATCACTGTCTGCACCAGATCTTGGGGGACAAAGGGGCCACTCCCCTGCTGGCCCAGGTGGACACGGCGGTGGCCACCCCAGTGGCCCGACCCAGGCCACCGGAGGAGGAGGAGGAGGAGGAGGGAGTCCGGTCCTTGGACGAGGAGGAGGAGGTGGCAGAGGACAGCAGCCAGACCTCACCATCCCGGCCCAGCAGCAGTCAGGATGTGTCCCGGGCATCCTCCAAAGCTGGCGACAGATTGTCTGGTGAGTGCAGTGGCTACCATTCGCAAGTGTGCTGGAGAAGGGGGGGGAGGGCCACAAAGTGGGGGAGACGTAGCGGCACATGGCACAGCCTGGCCACATGCTGCGCAGAGGCATGCAGCACGTGCAACCTCGTGCAGCTAGGGTCCAGTTTAGAACTGGACAGTCCAATCTTTGAGCTTTCAGTTCGGGAAACAAATTGAGAGGATAAAAATGAGAAAATATACATGTCTGGTATTTTTTAACTAAGATGTAATGTAGACTGTCATGTAATGTCAAGTGTGTCCGGTATTTTTGTTGAAACCATCCGGCAACCCTACGTGCAGCCAGACCAAGTGGCACAGAGAAGCAGCAGCTAGCCTCAGCACACGCCTGGGACCCCAGGGATTCCGCTCGACCAGACCTCCTGCCTTGCCCATGCCCCCTCCCGAGGTCTCCCACCCTCAGCACCTCCTGGTGCAGCCTGCCCCAACCCGGCATGAGGGGCAGAGGCGCCCCCGCACCCGTGGGGGTGGGAGAGGCCTCCATTATCCATCATGAGGCCCTCCCAGTTCAGGGTCCCCTCCTCCCCCCTCTTCCCAGTTCAGGGTCCTCTCCTCCCCTCCCCACAGTGTACTCCTTCCCCATGTAAATAAAAAGTGCCTTATGTATAGCAAGTGCATTGTATTTATTGGGAGGTGAGGGTGGCAGGAAGAGGTGGTGAGGGAGCTGGAAGTGGGGCACAGGGGCACCCCTGCAGTCAGAGGTGTAGGAGTGACCTATTGTGGGGCCTGGTCCAGCATCACCCGGAGGGCTTCCCGGACCCGAACCCCATGGCGGTTGGTCTGCTGGGTGGCGGCCATGTGGGGCTGCTGGTAGGCCTGGCCCTCACCTACCATCCATCCGGGAAGGAAGGCCTCCCCCCCCAATAATATTGTGGAGCACGCAACATGCCGAGATGACCTCTGGGATGTGCTGCACCCCCATGTCCAGGCGGGTCAGGAGGCACCTAAACCGTGCCTTCAGACGGCCAAAGGCGCACTCGATGGGATTGCAGGCCCGGTCCAGGTGGCTGTTGAAGGTGGCCTGGCTGGGGTCCAGGTGTCCGGTGTATGGCCGCATCAGCCAGGCCATTAGGGGGTAGGCTGCATCCCCCAAGATGCAGACTGGCATCCTGATATCCCCAATGGTGAATTCCCGCTGGGGGAAGTAGGTGCCCGCCTCCAGCCTGTGGCACAGGCCTGAGTGCCTGAAGATGCGAGTGTCGTGGGCCCGCCCGGACCACCCCACATAAATGTCCTGGAACCGGCCCTGATGGTCCACTAGTGCCTGGAGCACCACGGAGCAGTAGCCCTTCCGGTTTATGAACCGGGCCACTTGGTGCTCTGGCGCCCGGATGGGGATGTGGGTCCCATCTACGGCTCCCCCACAGTTCGGGAACCCGAGGCTGGCGAAGCCGGCAATGGTGGTGTCCATGTCCCGGGGGCGGATCACCCTCTGGAGCAGCACGTCATTGATGGCGTTGACGACATGCAGAGGGGCACATGGGAGCACAGGGGATGCATGGAATGAGACACAGTGCATACATGGGCCCCTGAGGTGTGCTCACCCTCCCTTTGATGGCCCCTCCCCCCATGCAGGCCAGGGCCCTCTGTCCCCCGGGATCTCCTCCCCACCAGCGGGCTGTGTGCAGGAGGGACAGCGTGACCCCTGTGTGCGGGCTTCCCCTGCCCCTACAGCCTCCCCCCACCCGGTCTGGCCCCTTCCTTCCCCCAGGACGAGCCCGTGGTCCACGGAGGGCCTTACCTGCTGGATGACCGCGCCGACGGTGGACCTGCCCACCCCGAACTGGTTCTCCACGGAGCGGTAGCCATCCGGGGTGGCCAGTTTCCAGAGGGCAATCGCAACCCTCTGCTCCACGGGGATGGCGGGGCGCAGGCGGGTGTCCTGCTTCCAGAGCGCAGGGGTGAGCCAGGTGCAGAGCTCATGGAATGTCCCCCTGCGCATCCGAAAATTCTGCACCCATTGCTGGTCTCCCCATTGTCCCAGCACCAGGTGCTCCCACCAGTCCCCACTGGTGTCGTAGCTCCAGAGGCACCTGTCAGTGGTGGGGTGCGGGTGCCCGAGCCCAGCTGCAGCCGTGGCAAGGTCCTGCACCTGCTGCCCGGTCTCCAGCTCCTGCTGGAGCAATGTGGCTCCCTGGTGGAGGAGCTCCACAGTCTCTGTAATGGCCATGAGGAGCAGATGTTGCTGGCTGGGGTCCTCCTCCGGCTCCATGGCTGTGACGGTGGCAGCGAGGGTGCCCAGGGGCACTTGCCAGGAACAGAGGTGACAGGTGCTGTTCTGGCTCTCGCTCCCGCAAAAGGGTGCGAGAGAGCATGCAGCCACAGGGAAATGGCTGTCCAGGAGTCCCTTTAAGTACGTTTCCCAGTGGGGGTCCGGCGCATGTCCACAGACGCTGCTGGTGACCTCTTGACATGGCCGATTTGCTTCCGGAGACACGTTCTTGCGCAAGGGCTTCCCGCCAGTGTGGACGCTTTCTTGCTCAAGAGCTCAGCGTTCTTACGATGCGGTTCTGGCCAGTGTGGACGTTTTCTTGTGCAAGAGATCTTGCGCAAGTATACTTGCGCAAGATATTCCTGCACAAGAAGCCGTGAGTGTAGACATAGCCTAGCAGTAGAGGCCAGACACTAGGAGACACACACACACACCCCCCCCGCACACACACAGTTATGACCCAATATAGCTGCTGGAAACATCTAAGACTTAACAAGTTTCTTAGTGCATTAGGCTTAATTGGAGTATTTTGTTTATTTTTATCTGTCTGTTTTCATTTGCAATCACTTAATTCCTACTGTT
This sequence comes from Rafetus swinhoei, assembly GCA_019425775.1. Taxonomy (NCBI): domain Eukaryota; kingdom Metazoa; phylum Chordata; order Testudines; family Trionychidae; genus Rafetus; species Rafetus swinhoei. Next base: position 14,096,579 of record CM033435.1, on the reverse strand, counting down.
TATACTTTAAAAAATTCTTGTTCATTTCTAAGCTTTGTGTAAAAAATTGTTATCAGGTGGGAGAGCAACAGTTGTGCATCTTTTTCTTTCATTGATAAAGAGTGTAAATCTTATAAGCTTTCTCAGTGTAAAAACTTTTATACAGAGTAAGATGGATTTATTTGAGGTTCTGGTCTCTTTGGGGCTGTGTTCCTGGATGCTGTCAATGGTCTTACAGCTGAGCCCTCCTAGAGCTGAGCTGTTATCAGCACCTGTGTTGCTCTTCTGGGGAGCTGAAACCCCAATGCTATGCCTTGGTTGGGGAAACTAGAGCTTCTGGCCCAGCAGAACAGGGTGGTGAGGTGTCCCAGAGGGCAGGTAGGCAAGCTCAATGGCATGATCAGCACACCGAGTGACAGTCTTAAGGGACCCCTGTGATTGAATCCATCAGCCCATGTTGCTAAATTATTATTTACTAGAAGACTTACCCAGTATTGCCTGGGTCCTTCAGGGTGGAGGCTAGCAGTGTGGGAGGTACAGGAATCAGGCCAGGGTCTTTGGGTTGTGAGGGGGCTTAGGACAAGAGGCCAGAGCATGGGGGGGTGCAGAGGTCAGGGTGGTGGGTTGTGGAGGTGCTCAGGGCAGGAGGCTGGGCATGTAGGGAGATGGGATTCATGTGAGGGGTGAGGGAGGGCTAAGGGCAGGGAGTGGAGTGAGGGCGTAAGGGCAGGTGGATCGAAGGGGGGAAGCTTAGGGGAGAGGACGGGGGCTCAGGGCAGGGGATGGGCTGGCTGTTGGCTTCCCCCTGGGGGCAACCCAGTGTGGGAGGGACCATGCGCCCCGCCTCCTGGCTTCTCTCTGAGGCTGGTTTGGGGTGGGGGGGGATGAGGCTTCAAACCCCAGGACGCAGTAGGGATTGTGCACCCTGCCTGCTGGCTCCACCCCAGGGGCCAGGCTGGGAGGGAACAATCAGGGTTTTCTTGGCACAATCAAACCCTGACCTTGATTTAAGTTAGGATAAGAGGAAGCTGCCTACCAAATTTGGTGCCTAACCAATGTTGCCTCTAATTTTTTTTTTTCCATCCATTTGTGTAATAAATTTTGTTATATGCACCAAGGCATGTGTGGATGTGCACCACCAATAGAAACGTATGCTGCCAGTTGCTATTGGCTGTGGGTGCTCTGCTAATCAGCTGAGCAGCATTTAAATCTCTCTTGGGCAGCCAGCCAAGTGCTCAACTTAGAGGGAACATTGATCCTAGCTCTAACCATTTAGAATGAGTTCTTGAACAAACAGGCTCACAGACAAACAGATGGACAGACTCTCAGACAGACAGATGCACAAATCTCTAAAATATATATTTTTTATTTATTTTAACTTATTTATTTATAAGTTTGCAATGTGTTCCCTGTGTATTTGGCATTATTCAGTCCCTTGCACATTGCAAGTCGAATGTGCAACTGTGTTATAGCTTACTACATCTTTCTACTCTCTCTTAAATTTAAGATGTATTACACCCCTAAATTTAAATCTCACAGGTTTTGCTGGCTTTGGGGCAGTCTTTCCAGAACAAATATGAAATTATTGACACCATGCTTCATTCTGAAGAATTAAATCTTTGGAATTTCGAAGGATTACCTCGATCAGGAAAAGGTATTTCCCCTCATTACTTCTACCTTGGACCTGTACCGACAAGTCATAGCATTTAATGAATGTCAGAGAACAAATCTTAGTAGCATGCTGAGAGGGCATGGACATGCGGCAGTGACATAGTACTTTCTGAGCCAGTCTGCTGTGCCATATGATTTCCTACACCATGAGATGCCAGCTCGTAGTAACTGAAGACAACCGCACCAGAAAACAACCAGCATGATCTTATGAGAAAATGATTCCACCATCTCGTGACAAAATAAACTATTTACAAGTGCTAGCTCTGTTGTTGCTACAAAACAAAGTCCCCTTTTGTCAGATATGACTAACTTGCTACTTTTTCAAGGGCCGTGGTGCAGACCCGCAAAATCATGAGATTGGCTTTTAAAAAATTATGACCTAAAAATACATTTAGGGTTCTTGTTTGCTTTCTGGGTTTGAATACTCAGGTCACATTTTCAAACTTTCCTTTGCAACCAAAATAATGAGAAATTTAGCTTTCTTAAAATAAAAGCTCTTATTCACATGAATTCATATTCACCCATTCACATGAATCCAGAAACTGGGTTTTAGCAAAAACAGCAAGAATTGCAAGTCTCATAATAAAATTGCAAATTTGGCAACATGGCATTTGTGCATTTTGCAAATATAAAATTTCGGAACATTTTCAAAAACAGCTATTTGTTTTTGGGAGCCTCCATTTTTAGATGCTTAATTTGAAATGCTTGGTTCCAGAACAGCCAGATTTTAGCTGAGACTCTGGTCCACATTGCACAGTTATAAAAATGACAGCAAGGGAATGGCGCGTCAGTAACCTTCAAAGAGTTACTGAGACAGTAATTAAGTCATCAGAACACCTTTATTAGATAGGCATTACATAGCACTCTTTAAGGTGGAAAAACTTAAGTATTGAGATAGAGCACAAATCATGAACAAAATGTGATATGGACAAGAGGTGAATATGTAATTTAATGGCTATGTGTAAATTCATTTTTATTTTCTTAATCGTTACCAAAATAATTTCTACAGGTTGCAGGTAGGTCAAACACTGGGAAGTCCAACAAGAGAGCTTTTTAATAAAACAGGATCTGATCATAATTAATAAATTAATTAGCAGAAAACATCCTAAAGCAAGAGGTTTAGTTTGGATGCGCATCCATAGCTGATTGAAGAACACCCTAGATTCAGTGGTCTAGTAATCAGGCTGGAAATCTTCCAAAATCAGACTCTCTTGGGAAATTTGAAACATTTCCCCACTTTGGCAAAGGCAAACATACTACTATTTCAGTTTCTTAAGGAAACAAAAGGAAAAATAGTAATTTTTAGAAAGGTTTCAATAAACACACCAGCCAACACACCAGCACAGCTAATAGAGTTTTCAAGTTTGATCCAAACTCCACTGAAATCGGTATGCTTGGGAATCAGCTCCTAAAGCAGGCACAGTCAATGTAAACCTTAGGAGTAATAATATTGGGCTATATCCTGAAGTCTGTACTCAGTTTTTGGTCGGGCAAAGCTACCAGTGAGTTGAGCAAGCAATTTCAAGGCAGATTGCCTACGTATTTTGCACTTAAACATAAATCTGTTGCAGTTAGTAATGAATCCAGCCTCAAAACACCTCTATGAAGATCATAAATTAGTAGTAAGATTCCCATTTACTGATGTGGAAATGAGGGACAAATATTAATGGGCTGCTTATACTGAGTCTTAGATGAAATCTCAAGTAGCTTGCATAAGGGCACAGAAGCAGCCAGAGACAGAGAAGGAAAGAGAATTCAGACCTCCTCGTTTCCAGTTCTCTGCTTTAATTTTAGGACTACTTTCTCCTACTAGTGGAACTTAGGGCATGCCTCCATGGGGACACACAGGGAAGTGAAGATGCATTAACAACTAAGGGTTAATTCACAACTAAGCTAAACCAAATTAAGGTTACTTTATTTCTGAATGAGAGCACCCACACACAGGTTTAACTAGTGGACTTTAGTGAATGTGGCTTAAATTTCCCCCAGCATCCTCACATGCACAAATTCTTAGATAGGCTCGTGGTATAAGGTGCTGAGTGCTCTTAATTCCCCCAACTTCATATATTCCTCCACTTGCACAGCAGTGGAGGGCACGCAGCATCTGTGAGGAGACACTTATGCCCAGATACTCAAAGGTATTTAGGCACTTAACTTACCCTGACATAAAATCCCTTTGGGGATTTGTGCCTCAATATTTTACAGAAACCAGCAGTTTATTAATATCCTTCAGGTATAGCTCAGTGACAGCTAGGAAGTACTCATTAGCAATGTGTGTCAATGCTAATATAGTCTAAGTCCGGTACCAATTCTTTTTCCAAAATATTTTAAATGTCTTATTTTTTCCAGAACCAGAGAGCTGCCATTTCAGTTGCCCATTCCCCAAAGATGGCAAGCATTCTCTCCATCCGTCACAGATAAAGCATATTCTGGAACTAGCACATGCAGCTCCAACAGACCTCATGCATTTGTCAAATGCAAGTACAGACACTTCACAAAGACAACAACCTGGAACTGCAGCACATTATGCATGTCTGATATATCTTCCTAGTATTTTGAAATGTTCTCATAGAACTTCTGACTATCCCAACAGCCCTGTATAGCTTGCCAGAAATCCTCCTTTAGGTTTTATGGGCTAGATCCTCCAATGTTTTTATTCCTGCATAGTGTGCAAACAACTATCCAGTCAGAATAATCACTGATGTGATATTTGTAGTATGACAACACCTTGTGGCCTAGCTCAGGACATGGTGCTAGTCACTGTACAGCAGTGAGGGGCAAGCTAGGCTAGTGAGTGGGCTGCATGAATGGTCCCCCTTTATCTCAGTGAGTCAAAAGATTGTTATAACCAAGAAGGCCTCCTGGCATAGGGTAGTTTTCCTGTGGGCAGACACACACGATTCAAAGCTGTGGAGAATCAGGCTTTTCAGACATACAGCAGTGTCAGCATCCTCCTTAGTAGTCTATCTGTGCTGGGACTGGAGGATCGGCATCTTTTCTGGTCAGAGGGCCATGCACATTTGATTCTGGGCCTCGTAAGACTGCAAAAATGTTACATATAAGTAGCAACTGTTTCTGTTATATGGATGCCTGGATTTAAACTATCAGATTTTTGGATAGGTCACTGAATTACCATTGGCCGGTAACAACTTTTGGTCACTTCTAAAGCTCCTGTCAGCACTGCTGAGTGGGCCATTAGAAGTGGCTCCCTGCCTTCCTTAGCTCTGTGCAGCTCCTGAAAGCAGTGGCATGTCCTCCTGGCCTCTGCAGGCTGGCCCCTTCCCAAGTGCCAGCTCCACAGCTGTCACTGGCCAGGAACCTTGGCCAATGGGAACTGTGGAGGTGGCTCCTGTGAAGGGAGCAATGCACAGTTGCCTGGCCAGGCCTCTGCCTAGGTACCAGAGGGGGGACCTGTGGCTACTTCCAGGAGCTGCTTGAGGTAAGCGCCACCTGGAACCTACACCCCTGACCCTCTGCCACACCCCAACTTACTGCCCCAGTCCTGATTCCCCGCCCACCCTCTGAATCCCTTGACCCCAGCCAGAGCAACCTCCTGCACCCCAAAGCCTACCGCCCCAACCCCACCCCACAGTCTTCATCCTCCAGCTGGAGCTCTCGCACATCCCTATACCCCAACCCCCAGTTCAGTCCTGACCACTCTCTTGGCCCCAGCCTGGAGCACCCTCCTGTATCCCAACTCCTTCATCCCCAGCCCCACACCAGAGCCTGAATGCCCAGTGAGAGCCCACACCCCTTGCACTCCAACCCCCTAAAGAACAAGTGGTGGGGGAGCAAGCAACAGGAGGAGGGGAGATGGTGGGGCAGGGAGTTGGATTAGAGGTGGGACCTTAGATGAGGGGAAGAGCGAGGGGAAGGGCAGGGGCAAGGCAAGGGTGTTCAGTTTTGTAATAAAGTTGGCAGTCCTATCTACAGCTAACAGACTCTGTAGGCCATAACTGGACCCAAACTATTTATTCTCATTGAAGGCCCTGTTACTTCTCTGGCCAAAACAATCTGGTGAAATTTCATTCATATTTCAAGGCTTTGTTGGCAAACACTAGAGTCACTGGTGAAAAAACAAGTATTTTCATCTATTTGTAAGGGTAGCTGCAATGTACCTGTGATACATCACTCAGCAAGGAATTCAGCTCACGAAGCATGGGTTTTCACTGGGAGACTAGGAATGGATGCATACCCCAGTTGTGCTGGCTTTCCTCCCAACTAAAACCTCAAAGGAGCTAGAAAAACAAAACTCAAATTGCCATCCTAGGATGATCACTTATCTGCCAATGGGTGTCCCAGACTCATCAACACAAGCAGACGAAAGCTTGAAGAAATAGAGAACAAAAGGGACAAAAAAAACCAAACCCAAAAACTTTGCAGTTATTTCTCAAATAAGCTTTCCATGCTAAACAAAGTTTAATAGCTGACACTGCTTTAAAAATAGGGGTTTAGGTATGCAAGATAAGTGTGTGGATAATGTGAAAGAAAAAACGTTCAGACATACTGTACCTTAGGTATCTACATTCCTATTTTTATAATTATCTTAATTAAAGAGTAATTATTTTACGTCTAGATAGGCTTATCTGTAACATGAAGCTACTTGTCTGCCATTACAAAAAATAAAATGAAAAGGAAACATCAAAATTGCATTTGTGACCTACTTCAGTGGCTGTTCTCGATTGTTAATACCGTCTTAACCACAAGGAAAATACCTTGTTACATGCAATTGGTATTCGTGGGCTGGAGAAAGCAGTCAGGTTACTAATTATGAAAGCAGGATTTGCAGACGTACCCAGGCAGTCAACTAACAAAAATGTAATTTTTTCTTTTCTTGACAGAAAAAGAACAAGAATACAAAATACTAACCCATTGTTAGCCACAAAATATAAGGAGAGCTCACTCCCTTTAAAAGGTAAAACTGAATGGAGACAACAATCTGCGGTCCTCCTTCTTGCTCTGTCAATAGGGCTGGAGAGGGGTTTCTTCATGTAGAACACACCACAGGACCTACACAATCCACGCAACCCCCTCCTCCCCTGGATTCTGGGCACTATAGCGCCATGTGAAAGAATGCTCATGGTTTCTGCAACAGCTTTGGGCTGCAACATGACTCCACTGGAGCCATATTACCAAAGACTCCTTTGGTTGGTACCTGCACTCAACAGTGAGATGGGATTCTGGCCACACAGGGAATGATGACGACCCTTCTCTGGGAATCAAGCCACTGTGGTATGGGGAATGTGCTTTCCCACCAGTCCCCAGCACTCCATTCATGACTGCAGTTCCCCACTCACTCTCTCCTGACTCCCCTCTGCATTACCTCCTTGACCAAAGTAATAGTATCCAGGATGAGGCTTGAAGAAAGAGAAAGGGTCATGGAGGTGGCTGAGTCTCTCTTACACAGAGAATATTAGCAGGTAAATAGAAAGGGTTTTAAAGTACATTTGCTAACATGAGTGAATTAACATGCTTTTTAACATCCTACAATGGACAGGACTCAACAACTTTAAAACCACATTAGCTGGTCACAGTAAACCTCCAGAGCTGACCCTGCCCCGCCGTCTCATTCTTAAATGTTACCATCTTTACCTGCACTGCATGCAAAGTGTTATTTAAAACCAAAATTATTAGCACATCAGCTAACACATTTTTTAATATCATAGAATCCTAGGGCTGGAAGAGACCTCAGGAGGTCATCAAGTCCAGCCTCCTGCCCAAAGCAGGACCAACCCACCTAGTGAGATAGTTTTTCCTAATATCCAACCTAGACCTCCCCCACTGTAACTTGAGATCATTGCTCCTTGTTCTGCCATCCCTCACTACTGAGACTAGCCTCTCTCCATCCTCTTTGGAACCTCCTTTCAGGAAGTTGAAGTCTGCTATCAGATCCCCCCTCACTCTTCTCTTCTGCAGACTAAATAAGCCCAAATCCCTCAGCCTCTCCTCCTAGGTCATGTGGTCCAGCCCCCTAATCATTTTGGTTGCCCTCCGCTGGACCTTCTCCAATCCTTTCTATATATCACTAGTTTCCCCCATCTAGACAAGTCTTGTATTGCTCACTCAAGTAACTGCTACAGCCATTAGTACCTGTTTTACTCAGGGTGAGTCTGGGCCCATTCCCATCACAATCAATAGGAATTCTGCCACCCATTGCACCTTTTGGGAAGGGCATGCTGTGGAGGTGCAACTCCCATTAGCACCGAGTTTTTTATTGCTCACTGTGACTATGTCTACACAGCAGAGCTATTTCGGGATATCTCCGGTGTCCTGAAATAGCTATTCCATGTCTTAAGAGCAAGCCCATTATATCAAAATATAACGGGCTTGCTATTCTGACGTGCCTGTAAAGGTCCTTTATGTTTTGGAATAGCACCTTATTTTGAAATTTGGCGCTTCATAGACCACGCCAAATTTCGAAATAAGCTATTTTGAAATAACATCAAAATAAGCTATGCAATTTGCATAGCACAAATTACAGAGTTTATTTCGAGGTAAGGGTGCTGTGGAGATGCACCCTGTGATAGGTGCTATGCCCTTGGAATTAAGTAGCTAGACCTCTCTCCAGCATCATGTGACTTCCACTAAGAGGTGCAAAGAAGGGTACAGACAAACTGCTCTTTGCCTTCCAATTCCCTGATTCTCTTCTTTTCTGACGGGCAGTAGAAATATTAGACATGCTGAACTACATGGTTCAGTTCTTAGAAGCTCTGTCATTATTTTAAACAGAACACGTGTTTCCACAAAACATCCTATTGAAGGACCCCAATACCAATATTTTTAAATAAATAGATGATTAAGACAATTACTGAGTATTTATGGGGGGAACGTAAGTTTCTAAAGCAGTATTCCTCAAAGAGGTCCACAAAACCACTTTGAGAAACCAGCTAACTGCCCACTCTGATGTGTTTATCTACCAGCTCTGCAGCCACGAAGACTTGCAGTTCCCATTGGCTCCGGTATGCCATTTGCAGCCAACAGGAGCTGTGGGAAGTGACCAGTGAGCAGGTTTTTCAAAGTGGTTTTGAGGTCCACTTTGAGAAACACTGTTCTAAAGCTATATTGGAATGACTGCTTAGAACACAGTGGGATATCATTTGTAACAGAGAGGTGCAGTGGTAATTACTAATTATGGGAAATGTGTGTCTTTACATAATTCCCTTAAGCAAAAAGGATTTTGGCGACTGGAGAGCTACTAAACCCTTTTTGGGGGCAGTTTGAAGTTAGGTCTGAAGAAAAGAGATTTCTTTAGGCTGACGTCCCAGACTGGTTTCTGCAATATTGTTATTTATCGTGAATATTTTTTAAAATTACATTACTACTAGGATTATGAGAAGCACTTATTCCATCAGGCTTAGCAATACTAAACCAATAGAAATGTATCAAGTACAGGCAAAGTCGGGCCCCCCTTTCTAGTCAATGAGAGTTTTGTCATCAATTTCACTGGGGCCAGGACTTTCCCCTGTTTCTTCTTGCAGGGACAGGTTTGTAGACTATTTAAATATTCACAAAGCTCTTCCTTACAAAAGAGATTTGCTTAGTCTCTATTCTGCCACCAAGTGGCTTAACAATGAAACAGGCCAAGATAAATGAAAAAAACAAAGAACAAAAACAAAAACAAAACAAAAATCCCAACCCTAAAAAGTAAATGCTCCAATCTATATCTGCTACATTTTACTTGTGGATATAAGAAGTAAGATTTGTTAAATAGTAGATAATTATGGACAACAATCAGAAGACTGCACTTCTGTCTCCTAGGCTATGTCTACACTGCAGTTATTTTTCGGAAAAAGGTATGCAATTGCCTTTTTCTTAATCTTTTTCCGAAGAGGCTTTTCCAACATTTGGCCTGTCTACATGGGGCCAAATGTGGGAAAACCTCCTCTTTCGGAAGAGCCCTTATTCCTCATAAAATGAGAAATACAGGGCTTTCAAAGAACGTGCCCGCTTTTTCAGAAACTGGTCCGAAAAAGCGGACGTGTTCCCTGGATGCAGCATCCTGGAAAAACTCTGTAGTGTAAACATAGCCCTAGCAAACAGATGTTGTAAAGGCAATTTTCAGCGAGATAAATGCAGCATCTATATAAATAAAACCACTAGCATTTACTTTTTCCCTAATGAATAGAAAATTGACCCAAAAATAAAATAATTTGCAAATCAGTTGTACAACATATTTTAATGAACTATTTTTTAATCATTTTAGCTCATTAAATAAGGGATTCATATATTTATTAATGCATTAAATTTGCTGTAAATGTATCAAAAGTGATTTGCTTCTGGCTTTAAATGTATTGCCATGAAAACAGAATATTATTTTAGTAGTGTCTAATAAATAATTCTTCTTTATTGAACAAAAATCTGGGTCTTAAGCAAGGTTTCCTAATTTAATCAATGTTTTCTAATTTTTTCCATCCATGTACAGAATAAATTTTCTCAGGTGCACCAAGGCATGAGTTAATGTGCACCAGCAATAGAAACATATGCCATGGCTGTGGTTACAGTGGGCACTCTGGTAATCAGCTGGGCGGCATTTGAATCTCTCTTGGGTGGTCACCCAATTGCTCAGCTTACAGGGAACACTGGCTAAGTAGTCTCAATAGACAGGTGAAAATAAAATTCCTTTTCACAAATGATTTTGTACTTTACTGCTGCTACTATCCATATGTTGATAAATGATAGTGATGCTGGCAGGGGAGTTTGTGCTTATGTGACGTCTCTTTTATCTTGGAAACATAGTTCAACCAGATTTATGACATTTTTTCCCTGTAATGAAAATTCTGATGTTATAATTTGCAGAAGTTTCTTCTTTGGATTAATATTTCCTCTCATTTTTCCACAGCCAGAGATGCTGAGAAGTGGGGATAAGTAACGAGGCTCTATGTATATTTTAGTTCTTATTTCTCTAGTGAAAACTCACATGAGCAGAGAATTTGAGGCTTAATCTATACTGATAGTTCAGGTTAAACTTCACTGCATTAGGTTAAATTTCTGAAAAATGAATCCACACCACCAAGCCTGTTCCATCAACTTTAAGGGCTATTAAAGTCAATTTTGGCACATAAGCTTTCCAGAAGGAGTAATGCTAAATTCAAGCTTGTATGGTCGACTTTACAATAGTGCAGACACAGCACTCTGAAAGCAGACATTCTTTGCCTCCAGGAGGCGACCCACAGTGCCCTGCTGTGAGTGCTTTGGCCAGGATTTTCAACTTTACTGCTCTCCAGGTGAACAGGAAAAGCCCTGGGAAAATTTGAGTTTCATTTTTTGCATGGCCAGCATGGTGAGCACTCTTCAGAGGAGGTGGGACACCTGAGCAACACACCTGACCATGAATTGCCAGCGTTGCAGACAAGCTCCAACATGGAGCATGCAGGAGATCCTGGACCTTATTGCTCTGTGGAGAGAGGAATCTGTTCTTGTGGAACTAGGAACCAGCTAAAGAAATGCAGATATCTATGCCAAGATTGCAAAAGACATGCAGGAGAAAGGATATGCCAAGGATGCCCAGAAGTGCTGCTTGAAAATAAAGGACCTGAGGCAAGCGTACCACAAGACAAAGGAGGCAAAGGACAGTCTGGATCATTGCCACAAACATGCCACTTCTATGAGCAGCTGCATGTGATTCTTGGTGGGGGGGCAAGGGGAGAGCACCAACCAGCTTCCCTAGTCAGACCGTGAATTCCTCCCAAGACACTCCTCTGGCAGCCTCAGGCACCAGCATGGAGGACAGAGTGGATGAAGAGGCGGAGGAGGTGAATGGTCAGCAGGTGAGTGGGGTAACCAATGTCACTGACAGCCAGGACCTTTTTATAACTCCTCCCTGGATGTCTCGCCACCGGGCACTGATGCCAGGGAAGGCACTTCCGTGAGTTCACATTTTTTATCATGCTACAAATGGGTTAGGGTGGTTGGATGTGATCTGTGGCGGCCACTGGGCTCCCCAGAACAGACTGTTAACGTGTCTGGAGACGGAGCGGGAATCCTCCCTGCACATCTCCACAGAGCTCCCGTAGAGGAACTCTTTCATCCTTCTCCCAAGGCTTCTGGGGAGAGCAGCCTTATTCCATCCTCCGTGGTAGGACACCTTTCCACGCCAGGCCTGCAGCAAGTGGTCTGGCATCACTGAACCACAAAGCCTTGTAACACAAGGGCCAGGTTTCTGGCCACATTCAGTCAGCATCTGCTCCCTATGACTCTGTGTGACTCAGAGAGGACTGATATTGCACAAGGCAACCTGGATAAAGCAGGAGAAGCGGTTAGCTGATGGATAAACCTCCATTTGCTCCTCCCCAATGAAGCATGGCTGGAGCCCCTGCCTCACCCTGCTACCCTGCCCAGATACCTTCCCCCCACCCACCCACATGCTCCTGCAGAAAGGGAAAGTTGCACTCTCCCAAGAAACAGGGGATGCTGAACATGCCAGCACCATGGGGGCCCTGCCCTGCCTTGCCACCACCTCTGGAGCCCCAGCACAGACTCCAGCCCCTCCCTGTACCTTACCATGCCCGCCACCAAACTGACTCCAGCTGCTCCCCTACAAACCCTGTGGTGTACTTGCTGTGCAGTGGCTGTTTCAAAGCATAACTGTGGCATTGTGCATAACACAGCCTTGTCGTCTTTACACAGCTCTTTCTTTCAGCTACACTGCAGGCTTCTTGCGCAAGAACTTTTTGCAGAAGAGATCTTCCACACAAAGTTCTTGCGCAAGAGCATGTCCACACTGCCATGTGCTTTTGCGCAAGAGATGTGCTTTTGCTCAAGAGAGCACCCACACTGCCATGGACGCTCTTGTGCAAGAAACCCCTGTTGCCCGTCCACACACGCCTTTTTGTGCAAGAGCTCTTGTGCAAAAAGGCTTATTCCTCATAGAAAGAGGAATAACTCTTGTGCAAAAGTCCTGTCTTCTGATGATCTACTGTACTTTTTATTGTGCAAAAACGCGCTTGTAGTGTGAAAGTTCCATGAGTTTTTGCACAAAAACTCTGCAGTGTAGACATAGCCTAAGAGATTAGGTTTTACTCTTGACAATGTATTTCCTGTAACATCTGCCCTTCGCTTCGCAGTACAGTGGGTACAGCAGTGAGCCTGCTGCACACTCCCCAGCCTCCTCCAGATGCCTGGCTAGCACAAATCTGCAGGCGAAAATGGATTAGGGGTGGCGTGTTTAAGGAGTCAACGCAATCCGTCCCCTTGGACAGGGAGTGAGTTAGTGGGTGGGGGAATGCAGTGCTGCTGGAGATGCGAGCTGAGCATGAGGACAGGAGTTCAGGAAGTGGAAAGTGAAGAACCAGGAGAAAGTGATGACCATGGTGAATGTGATGAACCACAATGGTGGCCTTCCAGGATGGAACATACACAGGCACCCCCTCCAGCAAATGCTGGTAGCTTTTGCCAGTCACTCAACTCAAGTACTTCACAGAAGGGTATGTTCATGGCCTTCCAAGATTCTTCCGTGTACTGGTAGACCCTGGATATGTTCTGGACATACTCCAGCATTAGGCACATCATGGTTAATATGATTGCCATAATGCTTTGCTGTTGAATGGGTTCCATGATGGGTTCCATGCTTACCCTGCTATCACGTCTGTGCCGATAACCAGGGAAAAAAGAGCATGAAAAGTGTTTGCTGCTGCTTTGAAACGGAGGTTGGAGGGGTGGAGAGAGGAGATGAGTGCATTGTAGGACACTGATGCCATGTACCCAGAACCACCCGCTGCATAGTTTGGATCCCAACATGCACTGGGAGCATAACCCAAAATGCAAAGGGGTGCAGGAACTGTGGGATAACTATCCAAAATGTACCACTCTCAAGGCTGATGGTAGCCACCCTACTGGGGACATGCTATTTTAAACTGCATTGAATTCTTGTGCACAGTGGGGACATGCACCTTTGACTTTACAAAATTGGGTGCCTAAAATATCAACCTCAGTACATTCGTCCTTATCTCTTAGGGTATGTCTACACTAGCTCCCTAGTTCGAACTAGGGAGGCTAATGTAGGCATTCGAAGTTGCAGATGAAGCCCGGGATTTAAATATCCCGGGCTTTATTTGCATCTTCCCGTCCGGGCGCCATTTTTAAATCCCCTTAGTCCGAACTAACTGCCCGCGGCTGCACGCGGCAGTCAAACGTTAACTCGAACTAAGTCCTAAGTTAACTGTTACACCTCATGGATTGATTTCTCCCACTCACTCCCTTCAAGATTTCTCCCACCCATTCCCAGATGCTGCTCCTCCAACAGGGCCTTGGTCTCCCTGCCCATCCGCAGTTGCTTCTCCCTCTGGGCCTGTGTTCTTTTCCACGCTTTGCTCCCCCACCCACCCCTAATGGTTGCTGCTCCTTTGGCTGGGGCACTCCTAGATGGTCACTCACTCTACTTGCCCTGCCTCATCTCCCTGGGGCCGGAGCTCCCCTCAGCAGTGCTCTGTGGCAGTGTCTGCTCACACTGGGCAGTTTTACAGCCACGCCCCATGACACCAGACTGAACAGCCACTCACCTCTCCCCCAGGTAGTCTGTTCTGTGCTCCTTTCCTTACAAGTGAGTTCAGTGCTGCTCCATCCTTACACCTTCGACCTTAGTCCATTCCATGCTTTTCAGCACATTGGGCTACCCACGTTCTCCAGCCTTGCAGATCAGCTGCCACATGATCTGTAGTGAATCCCTTCCTCCCTGGCTCTCCTTTCAGATTTAGCCTGTACAGTTAATAGACGGGCCTATGTGGCCACCTTAACCCTTTCCAGTCCTGTGTGAGATGGACACCTCATCACATGCACTTTTACACCGCCAAAAGCCCAAGCTCTGTGAGTCCAAGGTCAGCTGATACAGTCCAGCTCCAGGTGTTTAATTGCAGTATAGATATATCCTGTGATACCACAGTTCCTGGGCCATAAGTGCTTAGACAGACCACTCCACAATGTGGATATAAAACACATTACCATGCTGGAGGCATTTATCCACAGTGCACAGGTAGCGATTACTCCATAATATGCAAGGCAGGGGACATTGGAGCAGGGGGACTTTATTCTAAGGCTGCTTTTTATTGCTATTTCTGCCACTTCTTCTCTTTTTAAAACTTGAACAGATCAGTAAACCTCTCTGCGCCTCATGTTGTCCATCACTAAACATACTGGTTTAATTAGGTGCATTTATGTACAAGGCAAATAGGGTTTATAGACGTGCAAATTATTCTTAAAATCACATACAGCACTGGCAAGCATTGGGCAGTCAGGAAGCTTTTCTCTGTCAACATAGCTGCATCTACGCTGAGGGTTATGTTGGCATAACTACAAAGATCAGAGGCATGTTTTTTCACACCCCGGACATAACTATGCTGATGTAACTTTCAAGTGTGGATGAGGCCTTGGTGTGCATTTGGTATTTGCAGACAAGATCATACTAATCATATACCTGACTCATTATACTGATTTCTTCTCCCAATAGGAAAAAAATACCCCTTCAAAGTCCTGAATTTTAGCTCGTTGCTCAGACTATTTGCTAACCTCCGATAGATACAGCAGAGGTGCGAACAGTTTTTTGTTTTGTTTTTTTACTGAGAGAATGGAGCCCTGAGGCTGGATTCTGATATCACTGTCATGAAAATCATGGTGGAGAAACTCTAGTGAGAGCAATAGGCCCCAGAGACACCATGAAGTCTGCTAGGGACATAGTAATTGCTGTTGATTTTACATGGAAGGTGCACAAATACTGTGGTGAAGAACAGCACTGTAAAACTTTAAGATAGAAAGGCCAATTTTTTGTTCTCAGTTATTCTGTGTCAATCCTGAGTAATTCAGCAGACTGAATATGAGTTACTAAGGCTTTGCACCAGTGTGAGTGAGGCAGATTTTAACCTGTTGGGGTTATATCAGCTTTATATTGATGAAAGATAAAAATCAGGCTCAAAGCACCTGCCTTGAGAAATTTATTTATTCTTTCTCAGTTGGATCAGAAAAACTCTGTTAAAGGAAAACAGTATTTCACCAGATTTACACTTCTATAAAGGGAAGGCAGAGTCTGGCTTTGGTTCAGGAACTTACAGTCTAAAAGATTTGGATTCACTCCTGTGACCCAAGGGAGTGCCAATTGTACCTGTGTGCCAGCAAAATAAGATAAACTGTTGTTGTGTCTGGGAACATTGCTATGCATTGGACAGTAACAAACTGAGAACAAGGCACCATGACACGCATTTTCACCAGGAACACTGACACATTCTAAGTGCTAGATCACAACTGTACCAAAAAATAAAAAAGAGTAGTTGTAGGAAAGTTCCGTACATGAGGTACAGCAGCCTTACTAAAAAGAGAGATGGGTACATTTTCTTCCCAGTTTAGGAGCTCCAAAAGCAGTGCCCAGCTTGATTTGTTTTCCTGAGGAAATAATCTGTGAGGACAGTGATACATGTTTCTAAATGCACTGTGGATAAAATATTCTCTGAGCAATGCTCACAAACAATAAGTATTCTGTAAAAGCCAGCTACTGTACTTAAAAAACAACAATGATCCTGTAGCTCCTTAGGGTACATCTACACTATGGGACAAAGTTGAATTAAGATACATAATGTCAGCTATGTTAATTACCTAGCTGAAGTCAAAGTAGCTTAACTCGGCTTTTGGCTCTGTCTACATGTGATGTCGTGGGGGTGCTGTCTACTTTTGTAATCCTATATTCATTCTGGTGTTGCATCCACCGTTTGTCTATGGGATTGTATGTGATCCTACTGTCCTATGCTGCACATTTGTAGTGATGCTGTGTGTGGGTGTGTGCATGCCTCAGTTTCCCCAGGCCCTGTAGCTCTAGCTGCATGAGGAGGGGGAAGCTGGGTGTGACTCACTGGGGAAGTATGTGCAGTCTCTCACATCCTGAGGCCCATGTTACAGAACATAGCACTTTAGGCCTGGAAGGAGGACAATGGAAGAGGCAGGGCTGCCTGGGGCAAGTGAGCAGTGGCTGTGGGGGTGAGGCAGTCTCGGCTGGGTAGGATGAAGAGAGCAGACTGAGAGCAGGAAAGAGGGGTTCAGGGCCCATGAGCCCCTTTCCCCCAAGAGGAATAAGGCTGTCTGCTCTCGGTGTCTGAGCTAACATCGCTCCTGTGCTACGCCGTGTCTCTGAGAAGCAATAAAGCCTTCTACTCTACTGGCTGGCTGAGAGTCACATCTGGCTGTGGATGGGGGTCGGGGCTTCCCGACAAGCCATCACACTACACTTCAGGAAGTTGAAGGGAGAACACTCTTCCTTTGACTTCCCTTACTTCTTGTGAAAGCAGAGTTACTGGTATCGACCGGAGTGCTCCTCTCACTTTGAATTAGCTGTCTTAACTAGACCGCTTATTCAAACCCTGGAAGATCGACAGTGGCAGCTTCACTCTTCCTCTGTAGTGTAGACGTCTCAGGCTATGTCTACACTTGAGGCTTCTTGCGCGTGAAATATGCAAATGAGGCTAAGCGTGGACTATCGCCAAGCCTCATTTGCATACCTAATGAGCTGCCATTTTTGCAGAAGAGGCTCTTGTGCCAGAAGGAGCTGTCTACACTGCCTCTTCTTACACAAGAAAAACCCTCTTGGACAATGCCATTATTCCTGAAAATAATCGGTGTAACAGCATTGTGCAAGAGGGTTTTTCTTGCGCAAGAATGGGCAATGTAGACAGCTCCTTCTGGCACAAGAGCCTCTTCTGCAAAAATGGTGGCTCATTAGGTATGCAAATGAGGCTTGGCGAGAGTCCACATTTAGCCTCATTTGCATATTTCTTGTGCAAGAAGCCACGAGTGTAGACATAGCCTTAGAGACTAACCAAAATATATAAATAATATCATGAGCTTTCGTGGGCACAACCCATTTCTTCAGATGACAAATAATTGTACTGTACTAGCCATCCTGCTAGAGTCATTTGGGGAATCTTCACACTCCTCCAGGCAGAAAGTATCTGGTTCTTTTCCCATCATTGGTGTTACGAAAAACAGTCTGGCGTTCAGTCAAACAAGGACAGTTTTACTGATAAAGCCAGTGGGGGAAGCAAATAATTTATCAAATCCTGCTACTTCTAAACACGCAGAGAGCTGTGAATCAATACACGGAAGTGTTCTCAGTTTGATTCTGACTGCAAAAAGGAAAGGGCAGCGGTGCGTTCAGTGTCTCCAAGCTAATTGAGTGAGAGTGCACTCTCCATCATATCTACTTCTTACCAGAAAGGAAATGTACAGCAGACAACGAGGGAGGTGAAGGAGGAATTTAGAAATGCTTCTCCATGTTGGACCTTCTTCAATTAAGAAAAACAAACAAACTATACATGTGGATGAAAACACAGGGCTCTGCCCTGATTAGAATGTATCAAGTTTCTGAAAATCACCTCTGAATTAAATTAAACTCAATTTAATTTTGTTTAAACATTCTATTGAAATAAAAGTCTGCCATGAGGCATTTAGCCATACTTCCTTGGATGTTTTACTTATCAGCATTATACAGAGTCACTGTATTTATTCTCTTGTAATATTCAAAACCAAGAGCTGCCCAGTGTGGCCCTCCATACAAAGGGTGTGTCTACACTGCAGGGCTTAACTCGAAATAAGCTACACACATTGATCTACATCAATTGCGTAGCTTATTTCAAAATTGGGAGCGTCTACACAGCACTTATTTCAAAATAGAGCATTCTTCCTCCGACATCCCTTACTCCTCGTACAATGAGGGTTACAGGAGTAGGAGTAAAAAGTCCTCCAGCTTGACAGTATTTTGACACTATTTCGAAATAACTGCCTGCTGTGTAGACATAGTTATTTGTGTAGACGGGCTAAGTTATTTCAAAATACCACTAGTTATTTCGAAATAATGTTGCTGTGTCAATGTATTCAAAGAATCAAAACAGCCTACTGTTTTTGTTAATATAACTCAGCATGTAGTTTTTGTTTGGTTTGTTCTTTTTGATAAATATCTTGAACTATTTCTATAATGGCTAATGTATTTGGAGTTTTACCAACATATGTGCCAACACTGTACAGTGGAATGTTTGCTGACCTCACAAAACTAAAGTAAGCAGTCTAATATGCTCAAAAACTATGTTGAGAGCTCTCTTAGCTTTTAAAGGACACCAAAGAGGGCAAAATATTTGAAAAAACAAAGTGAGTGGAATGTTGATGTGACTTTTGTTTAGGCTTGTTGGCAAGCCACTGGCTGTCCTATGGTTTGAATTCACCTATAACTTCTTATTTGAGTCATGGTGGTCACAACCAAATGTGTTCAGATTTCTGTCCGTTCAGGGTTATGTGATGAAGACATTCTATTGTTCCTGTGCTCTAACTTTCCTTTTGCACATGTATAAGATCACATGTACAAGATTCAAAAGCAGGAAATGCACATTTCATTGTGTGAACATGGCCCTCATCAAAAAGCCTTACATATATTTTTCTGGACCAGATGATACATCTCTGGCTGGTTTCATACTTTGTAGGCAAATAAAAAAAATATTTTGTGCAGTGGGGCTCTCTGGCTAAAGATTTAATCTGGTAATGCATCTTTTCTTATCAATGGATAACCTTTCCACTAAGAGCTCATTCCTCAATTGCTCAAGACAGATGGAGGGGAGGGAGGCAAAACTGGCTGAAAGCCACCTTCCTGTCTACCCTTATCCTGCGATGTCCCATATCATACATTAGAGCAGCCACAGAGACTGTTCTGCTTGGCAAGGATTGGCTGAGAGTAGCACATGCCAGTCCTGTTCCTAGAATGTCCGCCAGCCCTGAATGCCCTCTATGCAACAAAAGTTAGTAGCATAAAACTGGTTTTGTTTCAAATTACAGGAAAAGGGTCACATTATATTGGAAGTTGTTTGCCAGTCTTCGAAAATATAACGGCAAAATCAGAACAGACATTGAATAATCTACCCACAGGTCAAATCTTCATGATTCATCAACACCAAAACTAAACAAATTATCACCCATTAGCTCTCATGACCATAAACACCCCCAGCCAACCCCTTTCACCTGCCTGGTGATTCTGTCTCTTTTGCTTTTCTGAGAAGTAATCCCATTCCTGGCACATCCCATTTTCCTGGCACAATCAAACCCTTATGTTGCTTTAAGTTATGCTTAGAGGAAGATGTCTATCGAAATTGGTGGTCCCAGATCTTACTGTTTAGGAGTTCTTGAACAGACAGACAGACTCAAATATATAGTAGATTGTATACAAAAATCACTTCACTAAATATCAGGCACTATAACGACTATGTAAGCTATCATTTATCCCCCAAATCCTTTGTTGTATCAGTGTGTAATATATCATGGCTTATTGCCTTTGACATGACAAGGGATCTATTACTGCCAGCTTTCTAACTTTACAACCACATGATTAATTCTCATTCCTACATAAAGGAAAATACTTGGAAGTTAATAACAGATGCAGGAACATCTTGCCCATCATATTTTTCGCCAATTGCTTAGGAGAGAAAACAATGATGGATAACAAGACCTTACTGCAGGAAAAGAGAATGCATGAAATAATTACCAAGAATTGTAATAGATGAGTTTTTCTTTGTTCATTTTGAAGTATGCTTTAGGAATGTTTACTAGGGTGGTGCACTAAAAGCAAAAATACCCACCTCAATTTCATGCTATATCTTGACATCTTGCTAGACAGCGTTGAGTTCAGGAAACTGCTGATGACCTTCATTAAGATGAATAACAACTGTGATATGGCAACAGCTGAGCCTCATTTCAAGAGCAATCACCACTACAGAGACTAGCAAACATTCTAGCTTCTGCTCCATCCAAACCTATCCATTAGCAATTTGCTATATGGCTTCACTACACAGTGAACTCAGGTGATTGGCTCCTGGGTCTGAGCATCCACCTTAGCCTAGCCTGGATACAAGCATCCCCCCAGCAGGTTCAGCTCCTGTTATTGTGTCCTCCGTGTTTCTGCCCAAACCCATGCATGCCTGGGTCACAACCCAAATATTTTCCTGCTGAGGTCCAGCACTGTAGAGTTCCTTCCCAGTCAGTTCTGGAAACTCCAGGAGAATCAGTTTGTTTCCTTGGGGGGAATTGTGTGAAGGGCACTGCAGAACTATCCATCTGAGGGATTTTGCCAGCATCCTCACTGCAAAATGGGCAGGTTCCAGCAAGGAGTCTGGGTTCTAAGCTATGCTCCAGCCATGTCACTTACAGCACCTCCAACCCTGGCTCAGAAATTTTTCGGAGTGGGTGGTAGGGGGGGGGGCTTGGAGTAAAACTCAGGTGAGAGCCTGGGTTCATTGTGCAGTGAAGACCTACCCAGAATATTTCATTCAGAGAGTGAAAAGTCCCTACGAGAGGTCCTCCCCTCCCCCGCCAATGGAAGGGGATTTCCTAAAGATTCCCCCCGCCGAAAGTTTATCCTGCATTTGTAACTTTATAGGCCTATGTCTAAAATAATTGTATGTAGTTTAGAAAACACTGTGCTATCTCCTTCCTTCGATTAGACCAGCAGTCTGATCAAGTGTTTGGTTTTTTCCTAATTGAAGTGCATTGCAAAATGTTAACACGACATAGTGATACTGACTTTAACATGGCCTATGAACAAATACACCCCACGATTCTATAAAGATTTATTTAGTTCTGAGCTGACAAGACTACTTACATGCTTAAAGTTAAGCACAGGCACAAGTCTTTGTGGGAGTCAAGCAACACCAAGGGAAGGGCTGCATTACAGTTACAAAATATGGTTCTATTATGTAACCTTCATGTGTTATTCCGAAATAACAATGCGAGCATCTACACAGCAATTCCGTTATTTCAAAATAATATCAAAATAATGGGCTGCTTATTCTGACTTCTGTAAACCTCATTCCACGAGGAATAACTCCTCTTCTGAAATAGCTATTTCGAAATAGCTGCAGTGTGGCTGTTACACTGCTGCTATTTTGAAATAGTTCCTCCCCAGGGCCATTCTAAGTCATTTCTCCCTTGTGCTTCTTGGGGCACTAAATCGAGATAGCACATCCACATTAGGGGAGCCTGCCTCGGATTAATTTTGAGGCTTCCCTTTAGAGTGGACACTCTATTTTGAAATAAACTCTTTTGAAATATATCTTCCAGAACAGCTTATTCCGAAATAAGCGTACAGCATAGATGTACCCTGAGTTAAAAGAATATTATCCTTTTCTATTCAGCAACTAACTGGAAAACATTACTGGGTGTGAGCTGTCCTTTTCTGACATCATCCTCTGGCAGCTGATCCACAGCACGGCATTGATCATGGCCTTGGAAGGATGTGACATGAGTTTCTCTTTCTGGCAGGATGAAGGTTTGTTGTTCCTTTCTGATTATTACAAATTAATGGCACTATAAGAGCATAATCACAAGCACTAGTAGGGGAACAATGCAAGAAGAGGCACTAACAAAGACTCGTATATAGTTGGCCACATTGCCTTGGAGTTTTATAAGATCTCCTCCCAGTTTAGCTACCCCCCACTGAGCATTCAGGAACACAGCATTATGCCTGAATATGTTAAGGACGGTGAAATCATCTTGCCCCTGCACCTTCTCTTTCCTGCCTGGTGCACCAAGGCAGTGCAAGTCAGAACTTAGACCAGAAGTGAGGACCACTACTATGATGTGTCCACTGATATTTTGAGGCTGAAAGATGAGGGAAGGTCACCCGAGAGAGATAAACAAATACAATTACAAATTACAATTGTCCTTGATGCTTAATTAAATAAAAATGTACCTTTCAATTATGGATCAAATGGAAATTATTCCAGGGGAGAACATTGAACTGGTGTCTTTTTTTTTTTCTTCCAGACATATTAAATTCTCTTCTCCTGGCTTTCAGACATTAGATTATTTCTGACTGAATCTAATCATATTCAGTTGCTTTCCTTTATCTGATAAGTGAGCTCATACCTGCATCTCTAATCAACTAGTTCCTTTCCTGGATCATTGTGATGCAGCCTTTGTCTTATCAATCTGGCTCAAAGATACATTCCACTTCCAAAGTTAGTGAGAAGAACAGGTGATATGTTTGGCTCAGAGGACCAAGGCCGTGTGCAGACTGATTAGTTACTAATGCACGCAGGTGCATCAGTTCATTTTTGTGAAGCTCTGAATTGTGACCTCTGCAGCCCACCCTTAAAGAGGGCCCAGAAAGGTTCCCCCAATAATACGTAGCACATAAGACTGAATTAGTGGCGCAGTTTCAGCTGTTTCCAAAATTAATAGTTGGTTTCTCTTTCACAAAATCAAAATAAGAATAGGAGCGGCCTGCATTTTCCAGAACACTCACTGCCTGTTATTTTGAAATCGGCAGCCTGGTTTGGTCCATTCCTATTCCATCCATCCAGCACAATTTGCAATAGCAAATGCAGCAATCTTGAGTCCATTGCAGAAGGGGGAGAGGGGTTTACTGTCAGCAAAGAATCTTTTACTTTTTAGGAGGAAAACTGTGTGTCAGCCTTTACTATCAAAGAGAAAACCCCTTGGATTCACATTTGGATCTCGTGAGAGATGAGCAACTGTGCCAGGCTTCAGAGGAAATATTCCTTGCTCCCACATATCATACTGAAATTTGTGTGCACAGAGAGGACTTCTCAGATGTATGCATAGCTCGGAATTAAATAAAATGCTGAGCAATATCCCGACATATTCAGTTTCCCCAGGAACACTTGCTTCCCAAATATCTCCTACTGCTATTTTCCACTTGCTTCCCAAGTGTTTGCGTCCTTTCTTGTATCCACGATAACCAAATAACATAGAATGATCAAGAAGCTCTGGAACATACTGAGGTTAGAGACCACAAAGTCTTTAGGAGACTGAGACTGAGGCCAAAATACGCAGACTTAAGAGTTCTTAAACTACTGCACACAAGAGAGCGTCTCAATAAATAAGCAGGCTCACTCCTAGAGAACTTAGAAGATGAACAACTTATTTGCACAACTGTCAAAAGTACCTGTGGGACAGTCCACAGGACAAATGCCATTCCCCCCGCTCCTCACTGCCATCTTTCTAGGTGCACCCTGGGAACTCTTTGGAGTTTAAATGAATGGGGTTGCTTAGGCAGAATCAGATCTATTTTTGCAAGGCAATGTCTGTGAAGAGTGACTTTTAAGGGGAGACTTTCAAAAAAGCAGGAATTGGAGAAAGGTGACTAATTCATGTTGACTTGAGAATCAGTCTTTTCTGCCTTTGAAATTTTCCCCTATTATGTCTTTGGGTTTGTCCCTGGGGGAAAAAAAGAGCTTAGTAGCTTTGAATTGGATTCATAACAAGAGGCTTAGATAAAAAGACCTGTGCTACAGAGATGGACAATTTTCTAGGTGTGATAGTCAGAGGTGGGGGGGAGGGCGGGGCGCAGGTTCTCACATCAGGGCCAACCTCTAAGAAACTTGAGATCTGTGCGACTTCATAACAAGCCAAAAGAATCTTCCTTACAAAAGGAGGGGGAAGTTGAGGAAGTCAGCAAATACGCAGTGCCCTCTGCCTCTAACTACACTTGGTTTCCTCCCATTGCTCTAAGTCAGGAACCAGGGCCTCAGGGCAAGGTCAAGTAGGCAAAAGTCTGGTGGCATGAAGACACCCTCTGCTGGATTGTGCACATATGCTGTATATAGCCTGGATGCTGCAGAAGCTGGACTTCAAGGATCCTTCATGAAAGAGCTATTCTGTTAAATTAACAGCAGCAATTAGCACATAAATGGGAATGAAGGTAAATATATTTTATGCCGGATTTACTGCTTCATATTTCTGAGTAGGAGAGCATCACATGGCAAAACTCACTTTGGAAAGGACATTTTGGCCAAGGAACCAGAGGTAGATTCTGAAACATAGAGAAAAAGTGCTATACAGTCCTTTATGGCCACTGAGCACAAACAGGAGATTAAAAATACATTACATTCTGATGCAGGAAATCAAATTAATTGTTTAAAACTGGCCATGGTTTATTTTTAATGAGCTAAAATTGATGATTTTGAATGGAATTACACAATTCCTTATATATCACCATCCAAGTCCCAGTCCGACCCTTTCCTATATTTACAGTTAAGAAGGAAGTCTTTTGATGATGTGTCTCAAAAGGAATGACAAATCACTTAACGAGTGTAAATTGCAAATGTCAAGGCATACTGGAAAATGTGTTTTGATCAAAGGTCACGTTTTTGTATTGGTCAATGCTTTTGAATAGAGCTGGTCAAATTATTTGCGACAGTTTATCCATTTGGATCAGGCCCTTTATCTTATTTGTCCACAAAAAGACCATGAGTTCTACAAATTGATGCATTTGTTGTATTAAAAGACTTGAACTTATGGATCGCTTATAAATGGTTTATGTGCAAGCATTTGGAATAAATATGGTATTTCAGATGATCACCCACACCTCAGACTATTTTTTCTGTTCCTGGATTGGATGACCAGAAATCATCCAATAGAAGCATTTTCCCATGCCACACTGGCAGGTAAGCTGGATTGCCCTCGTTATATAGAGAATGGTGCCCTCATGGAGAACACCCTACTAGTTGCCCAGGACTCTGGAACTTGTCCCCGTCCCCTCCCCCCAATCCATCCCCTCCCTTGGTCTCAATAATAGTTGGAGTTTGCTGCCCTTCCAGCTGCCTTCCAAGCAGGCTGCAAAGTTTGGAAATGCTTCTCACACAATAAAGAGACGTAAGAGAGTTTCTGTGGGTAGCTGTTTGGCTGGCTATTGAAATTACTTTAGTACTGCTAGGATTTTACAGTATTAATGATGTGTTAGGAAACCTACAGTTTTGGGTAGAGTCCTTTATTATTATTTTAAATATAAATAAAAAGGGCTGCAAGATTTAACTGTGTGCTTATAGCCAGCTGTCATTCACAGACTTTGTGGCAGGTCTGGGTTTGTCATCTAATGATCTGTGAAGTAATTGACATAACTAGATGTAAGGTCCTTATCCGTGATGCGTCAGTATCCCAGCAATTCATAAGTCACAGCTTGTGTTTAACTCAAGGTGACTCAGGCAAGCAAGCAGAGGATATCAGCAATCATCTGTGTTTCTCTGAGCAGTTGTGAAAGTTCCTTTGGAAACAAAAACTATCATTTTTATTTGCCTTCTTTTTTAAGTAGAGAAGGAAAAAGATTCTCTGAGAATTGGGCTCAAGCATGTGCTTTGCCAGGAATGTCAGAAAGCAAAAATGCAGGCAGGCATGTATAAAGCCTAGCAGCATGGAATGTATTAAATTGGAACTCAGTTCTGAAAACACTTAAATGTAGGTGGCATCTGACCCTGGAGATTGGAAAGAGCTCATGCTTTGGACCAGAACCATTCGGCTCTAACTTAATATTACAGAGGGGTGGGGTGGGGGGGAAGATGTTTAAAAACATTATAGTTGCAAGATCAAGCACTCAGTAGTTAAGGAAGCCAGGGGTCCTGTTTAAAAATAAAATAAATAAATAGAATGTGAGCATTTAACTAAAGATTTGTCATAATGCAAGTGCATAAAGGAACAAAGTTAAGGTGGCAGGCTGAAAAACACACATGGGGAAACCATGTATTTTTCTGCAACTTTGTTCTTGGAGAAGTCAGAGTCCTTTTGGCTTAATTTTCAAAAGACATTCAGCCTGAGCATATACCCCACCTGGAACATTTCAGCCTGAAGGATTAAACTTCAGCAAAGTTATAAGCAATGAAAATGGGAAGTACTGCCCAACCTTAACAATAGACAGCTCTACCAGCTCTGCCTGTGATCAGCACTGATGTCAGCATTCACTATTGTAGCAGGGTATCAGCAAGTTAGATGTGACAACAAAAGTGTCAGGCCTCCGGTAAAGTCAAAATGAGGAAAACTATGGGGATAATACATACAGATGGAAAATAGAGGACCAGGGGAGGCAGAGAAGAAGCCAGAGAAGGGAGAGAGATAGGATAAAGAAAAGGGAGGTATACTTGGGATAGAATGCCAGCTACCCCTTTTCAAGAGTTAGGAGAAAGTAAGGGGAGTCTGTGACCCAATTAGCACAGAACTGTCCAGGTAGGAGTTACAGGGATCCACTGAGTATGGTATTTGCTTTCTAATTCACTGAAGAGTGAGGTTTCTACAGAAAGCCTGTGTCACACAATCATCACAATCCTTGCATAATGCATGTACAGATAACAGGCAAGGAAATATGTGTGCACATATATATTTATATCTGAAATTATGTTCTTAAAGCTTTGACATTTAAGGGAAAGCCACCCAGAGGTGACATGCCATAGGACAGTATCTCCCTGGCTGACCACTGCATGTTGTGTGTCTAGCAATGGGGATCTATTTGCATACTGTGGCAAATGCTAATGATGAGATTGCAGGGACTTAAAAATTAATAGGAAGAGGTGATCAGTGGGGGAAGGAACCCTGTTTACAGTCAAAGACCAAAGGACTTGTCTGAGGAAACAAGCTGCCAGCATGCTTGGTCTCACAGAAGGGGTGTTTGGCTTCCCTGCATACAACATACCTAAGTGCCGTGTGTTAAGTAGAGCAGTGATGCTGAGGTGAAACTAAGAAGCCAGTGTGTACCACTCCCTTGAGACCAGTGCCTCGATGTGCCCAGAGGAACAGGGGCTGGACACGCCACAGGGATGCTCAGAGGACACAGGGATTGGTGTTTGCCTGTCACTAACCTGCAAAGAGAGAGCGGGGCCTGCAGAAGCATGGAGGGGAGTGCTGGTGTTCCCAGTAGCTGCGGGAGTCAGAGTGTTGACCACTGGTGGGCACAGGCAGGGCTCTCTCACACTAAGGCCATGGGTAGTGAGAGGCCTACGGTTTTACACATGGACTTACGGTTGAATTTTGTGCCTTAGCTGCTTTCTTTGGGGGGGGGTGGATGGCTTCCCTCAAAAGTCCAAAAATCAGAGGCTTTTTTTAAAAAAAATCATTAATCTTATTTCATTTAAGGCAAATGTGATTTGGGGTAAAGGGATGTAATGGGAGTTAGTAACACATCTCAAATAACTGAACACTGCACATGTACTTACCACCATCATTTCATCATGGGGGGTACATCTACACACCAGCATTATTTCAGAATAACTAACATTATTCTGAAATAACATAATCCGCGTCTACACACAAGCAGTTATTTTGACATAATGTCAAAATAATGTCCAGCAGAAGTACTTTTTACTCCGACTCCTGTAACCCTCATTTCATAAGGAGTAAGGAAAGTCAGAGGAAGAGTTCTCCTTCTCAGATTTCTTGCTGTGTAGAGAGCGCCAAAAGTCAAAATAAGCTATTTCAACTTGAGCTATACAATTGATATAGCTCAAGTTGCGCGCAGCTTATTTCAGATTTAGCCTGTTGTGTAGGAGGAGCATTTCCAGCAGATCTAGAGAAGTTATTATTCCCCTTTATTCAGCACTGGTGAGGCCACATCTGAAGTATTGTGTTCAGTTCTGGGCCCCACTATAGAAAGGATGTGGACACATTGGAAAGGGGGGCAACCAAAATGATTAGGGGGCTGGAGCATATGACCTATGAGGAGAGGCTGAGGGATTTGGGCTTATTTAGTCTGCAGAAGAGAAGAGTGAGGAGGGATTTGATAGCAGCCTTCAGCTTCCTGAAGGGAGGTTCCAAAGAGGATGGAGAAAGGCTGTTCTCAGTAGTGAGGGATGGCAGAACAAGAGCAATGGTCTCAAGTTACAGTGGGGGAGGTCTAGGTTGGATATTAGGAAAAACTATTTCACTAGGAGGGTGGTGAAGCACTGGAATGGGTTACCTAGGGAGGTGGTGGAATCTCCATCCCTAGAGGTTTTTAAGTCTCAACTTGACAAAACCCTGGCTTGGATGATTTAGTTGGGGTTGGTCCTGTTTTGGCAGGGAGTTGGACTCAATGACCTCCTGAGGTCTCTTCCAGCCCTAGGATTCTATGAGTCTCATAGGGCACGTCTACACAGCAGGACTAAATCCATAATTAGCTACACAACTTGAGCTACTTCAATTGCGTAGCGTAAATTGAAATAGCTTATTTCAACTGGACATTATTTTGACATTATTCAGAAATAACTGTTTGTGTGTAGATGCGGACTATGTTATTTTGGAATAACTTTAGCTATTCTGTAATAACTCTGCTGTGTAGACGTACCCATAGTGGATTACATCAGGCCCTCAGAACCACAAGATTAGTTTAAGAGGCATGAGATTATATATATTGTTTTACTTGTCTTCTGGTTTCTGAGCTTTCTTCTCTCAGAACCTATGAAGGCTACACACTTAAATGAAAGCTGAGATTCTCTTGCACTCTCTTGATTCTAGCATCTGAGGGTTTAAAAACAAACACTAATCTGAAGAAGCACGATACAATCTCAAGCAATTGCTCTTTTTTTTACTACATACAAGTGTAAAGTTCAAAAATGGTTTAACAGAGACAGCCGGGAACTCTGCTTTATCACTTATGATAAGCTGTTGAGAACATACAACACTGAAGGAAGGAAGGTTCTCTTTTTCTTTTCTTTTTTCCAAAAAAAAAGAAAAAATTGCTGCTGAACACCTGCAATTGACATTAGAAACCCCTAGATGGCACTGTTGGTGCATAAAATGCAGACAATAGCCCATTTATATTTACCTAAAGATGCATTTTTTAAAAACTTGCCTGATAACCTGGGCGTATATTAATTAAAGACAAGTGGCTCATCTCAGATACACCCATCAGCACCTCAGAGTCCCAGCTGCATGTTGTTGTTGCCATATTAATACTCCTTGGCTATTCCTGGTCCAAAAAGAGTTCTGGAACTGGAAGCACTGGCCTATCAGGAGAAATTATACTCGTATGCTATTTCTGGCTTGGTGTTGTAGACCCAACATGTTCTAGTCAGACTGAGACAACCATTGAAAGTACTAGCTTTTTTTCTCTTTATGATCCCAAATCAGGCGATGTTGTGCTTGCAAATAGGGACTGTTCTCACTACTTCCAGACTTTCTGCTACCAGATGTACACTGGAAAGCTCTCTGGACTTCCACAAACTGCCAGGATATGCCCTAAAAAAATCCAGTTTCAATAGAAAATGTTGTCCAGCGTAACAGGGTCAACTCACTGCCATGTCACCTACTGCTGGGTAGTTCAGGAATTAGCTCAGTTGATTGTACCACCTGCTGTCTGGCATCGCTCTGCTCTCCTTGCCTTCACTCTCTGACTCCAGACCAGCCTCTCTCCTTGGACTGTGGCTTCCTCTTCAGGACACTGCCCTTCAACAGTGCCCACCACTCCACTCTCACCCCTTTCCAAGGGTATTGGCAGTCCTCGGTCTTTACACCTGACACCGTGGCCAACTGCAGCCCTGAAGTCTAATCCCTGGCCTCAGGGACAAGCCACAGTCTGTATAGGACTTGCTCCAGTGTGGTGAGGTGAGGAGCAAAGGGTGACCTAGGCCCACATACTACTCTGGGTCCTGACCCAGGTACTGTCTGGTACCAGCCATCTTCTGCCCTACTTCTTTCTCCTTGACTGCATCTTCTCAGCCCCTTTTATCAGGGACCATAGCCTAGTAGGTATCAAGCAGGCACTTCTCTGTGGCTCTCCTGGAAACTACAGATGCAATGGACCATAGTGCCTTCCTCACATATCCCAGTTGCTTCCCACACTTGCTTTAGAACAGCAATGGGCAACCAAGCCTCGTGAGTGGGCCTTGCTTCATGTCAGTGGGCCACACGATTGAAATCCAGTGGTGGGCAACCTGCGGCCCACTGGGGTTCCACCTGTGGCCAGTGCACCCCTTCTCTACCTCCTTCCCCCACACCTCTCACACACTGTGGCACTGGAGCCTCCCCATTCCTCCTCCTCCTCCCTCCCAGTGCTTTGGAAGCGCAGCCCGCTCACTAGGCTTGGCTGCCCATTGTTGTTCCAAAGCAAACTTGGGAAGCACCTGGGACATATGAGGAAGGCGTTCTGGTGCATTGCATCTGTATCTTCCAGAAAAAATAACAGAAAAATATTATCTTTAAAGGTAACCTGCATGTTGAATCCCATTCTACAAATCTCTCTCTCCAAAGAGAAAGATGGGGACCATTCACTTCCTTACTTCTATGGACACCTTCATTGACATCAGTGGAGTTATACTGGCATAGAACTGGTGAGTGAGGAGATCTGGATTCCTGATGCTTTTAACCTGATTCTAATAACTCAGCAAATTGCTGTTACTTGCCCCCCTCAAAAATCTGATGTGGAAACTGCCATTCATTTTTAAGCACATTTGCCAGTAGAGGAGTCTTGATGGGCTGCATTTTTCTTTTGCTGAAAGGCAGAAAACTGGGGGAGGAGGAAATGTAATGTTCTCCTTGCTAACAGCTGCAAAACAAGAAACACAATTTCAGCAGCTCTCTGAGTACTGTAATTAGAGGGCTCACGGATGGTAAATACCTCATGTGACTGAGCAGAGGCCGGTGCTGTCACTTGTATTTAACTCCGCAGACTAGCTTTCCTTTGCAAGCAGACCATTGCCAAAGATCTCTTCAGAAGGGCAGCTCCAAGCACACCATCTTCATTTTAAAGGGTGAATCCACCTTTTGAAACGAACTGTGAGCCACAGATAGCCTTGGCTTGAAGAAATACAGAGAAGCCAACACTTGACAGCAACTGCAGATGTGCACTGCATACATGTCTGGAGATATAGGTTTGTACAGACCCGTTAATCCAATACAAAAATGATTTCAGGGCGCAAGTTTTAAAAAAGCAATAAAAGGCTCCATTTGCAGATAGTCACTTGGGACTCCATTCAGCTCTATGGAATGAAAATGGAAGTGACTCACTATTGGGGCAAAGTTACCGAGGGCTAAAGGAAGGCTCCCTGGAACCACAGATCTCAATGGAGCGGATTGGGACTTTCATCCTTCCAAGACTGATACATTGAATGTGCAGTTTATGCTAGGAGGGGTCTGGTGCAATGAGATTTTTGACTTTGAGACCCCATCTACTCTGGGTAGAGGTAGAAATGGAAAGATGCCGACACCGGTATCCTGAGAGGAAAACGTGGAGGGAAGGGGGAGAGAGCTCTGCCACAGCTTTCGCTCTAGAGGGGGCTGTATTTCATCAGGTGCTGTGCACAGCCTAGATTATTCTGAAGAACTGATTTTGGGTCATTCAAAATGAATGTTGCTATATAAATGTAAATGTCTACTTATTTCTACCTGCACACAATAGGAGAAGATCAACTCTGCCCTTTTTGGAGAGCTGTGCATGGAGACCTTCTTCTAGAAGCATTTTCCATATCTTCCAAGTGCTTCATTTTTCACTGCTTCATGTATCCATGTGTCTAACCCCATCATCTTGCCTCATGCTGCCCAGCTGAGTAGTCTACCTCACTTCCCTCTTAGTTTAGCCCTTCAGACAGATTTAAAAGCCTCCCCCCTCTTCTGGTGTAACAAAAAGTACAAACCAAACAAATCAAATCTAGTCCTTTGATCTAGGCTCCTGGCCTCTCCCATCAGCAGATCTTCATCTTTTTTGGAACATAGATCAGACTCTGAAGGATGGGCTATTTTCTTCCCTCAATTCAAGCAGCCAGCCCCTAACAGAGGTCCATCACAAGGTCCCAGAGAGAAGCAGATGCTCAGACTATCATCCATAGCACTTAACAAAACTTTAAAAACAACAAATAGTCTGGTAGCACTGTAAAGACTAACAAAACATGTAGATGGTACCATGAGCTTTTGTGGGCACAGCCCACTTCTTCAGATGACTGGAGTGTTAGAGGTCCAGAACCAAGAATTCCCTTATTTATTCTTGGTTCTGGACCTCCAACAGCTCATGATACCATCTACGGGTGCATCTAGACTGGCAAGTTTTTGCCCAAAAGCAGGCGCGCTTTTGCGCAAAAACTTGCCAGCTGTCTACACTGGCCACTTGAATTTGCGCAAGAGCACTGACTTTGTAATGTACAAAATCAGTGCTTCTTGCACAAATACTTTCACGCTCCTGCTCGGAAAGCCCTCTTGTGCAAGAATACTTGCGCAAGAGGGCCAGTGTAGACAGGTAAGAACTGTTTCAAAAAGCCCGATGGTGAAAATGGAGATCGGGGCTTTCTTGAGCAAAATCGCTGTCTAGACTGGCCACGGATGCTTTGCGCAAGCACTTTTTGCGCAAAGGCACCGTGCCAATCTAGACGCTCTTTTCCGCAAATGCTTTTAACAGAAAAACTTTTCCATTAAAAGCATTTGCAGAACATCATGCCAGTCTAGATGCAGACTACATGTTTTGTTATCTTTAAAGTGCTACCAGACTATTTGTTGTTTTAAGTTTTTTGTGTTACAGACTAACTTGGCTACCCCTCTGAAAAATCTGTAGCACTTGTGGGTCTATAGCAATCAGATGCTTGGCTAAAAGACTAACAGGATAATCCATGTGTGACTAAAAAAGTCACAGATACACTGGATTCGAAAGTACAAACAGTTACATTCTCAAGTGTCCCCTTAGGAAGCCTCCAACAGTGTTAGAGATAACTGAAGACTAGTAACCATGGTCCCCACTTAGCCCATTTCTGTTAGAAGTTCTTAGGCAGGAAACATGGTCAGAGTTCAATTCTATGTTGCGTATCATTGATGGCCCTTTCGCATTGTCCTCAGCTGACACAGTTGCTCCCATGCACCTCCCACTAACAAGCTGCTCCACCTCGGTTTGAGTCAATATCCAATATGGGGGAGCTGTTCCATATGCTCACATCCCAGCTCTTACCTCCCTATGGCCCCCAAATGGCATGCTCCTCCCAGGTCTCTCAAGACAACTGGCCTGATGCAAACATTCTTGGCCACCTTCCCACTCCTGCTGACCTGTGACCCTCCAGATGGTGCTGGGAGAAGAAACACAGTACATTTGCTCCTCAGCATTGACCTTTGCACTGCTCTTTGGTTTGGGATGCAAAATGGAGGATGATCCATTTAAGGCTTAATGGAAATAAAGCATTAACCTCTGGGGCTTTGATGTGAAAGGCTACTGTTTGGATTTCGCTCTGCAGGGGGAAGCAGCTGATGCAACTGACCTACATTTTTAAAAAGTGAATATTGATGATGGGTACCTCAGTGTTTGGATGCCCAATTTGAAACACTGTAAATGGGCCTGATTGGGGGTAGGGTCAGAACTCAGCTGTTATGACAAACTTCATCTCTTTAAGGCAACTCAAACTGGGCACCCAAAAGATGAGACTTGGAAAATGTAAGCCTTGGGTAACTGAGATTTCAAACAACTGTCTTTGATATAAAAATATAGACCTACAACTTGGCTACAAAACTTTTTTTTAATCTTCTTTCTCTCCCCACCACATTCTAGAGGAACAAGGAATTTAGGGGCACAGGGTGAAAACCTGGCTCCATTGAAGTCAAAGGCAAAAATGCCATTGACTTCACAGGTGTCAAGCCTGAAAACCCACGCTGGAATTAAATCAGAACACAAGGGCTCTTTGATTTTCACGCCAAGGGCTTGGAGTGTCAGGGACCAAAAGTAGCTGGGACCCTACAGCACTTTTAATATCACATTACTTCTTAGCACCATACCAAGCTGTTAGATTTTAGGGAAAACCTACTCAATCATCCACCATTGCCTACTATAGCACAAGGATCTCTAACAATATTAATTAGGCAGTGTGGGCAGCAGGAGAGAATATCGCTTACCAAATCAGTTCATCCCCTCCCTCCCACCCAAATAAAGAAATTCAGAGGTCGGAAATCTTCTCTCCTATGTTTAAACAAAGCTGATGCTTAGGATACTCTATATTCAGTGGATATTTACAGAGTTATGCTTGCTTCATTACCTGAACGAATATAGCAGTCTTTAGTAGGTACTTAGTCACTGTAAGTCTGTCTGTAAATAAAAATGCTTTGCTACATGGTTAGCAGAGAAAAACATTTTTAAAATCACAGTCTAATTTCTTGAGGACTATCAATTTGTCAGAGACGAGCTTGTTTGTATAATTTCTCAGGTCTTGTCTGCTGCAAATAAACCTAAATGTACCATGTTTTGCACAGAAAGGCCCCATTTTTAGCTGAGCTTTAGGAACCTCTATGATAAATAAGAACTGAATTCAGCAGAAAAACAAAAAACACCACTTTGTTTTGCTGTCATCTTGTAATAGCACAGGTTTCCTTCTTTCCAATTGTTTAATATACTGCGTTCTTCACAATATTGATTTTCTGAAACATTGTTCTGGATATTTGGATTTTATTTAATACCTTTTAACCTAAACATACAGAAAATGTGACTGCCAGCTCTGTAGCCCCTTACAAAATACAGGGAAAGTAATGAGTGCTTCTAGGGGAGAAAATGGGTTTTAAATACAGAAAGGCACATGGAAAAAGAACTTGAATCGCTCTGATTATTCTTCTGGCTGTATACACAGGAAGGTTTATTATTCCCCAGGTACTGGCTCAGCTATGTGAAACCTTAATAGCAGAAGGCGGATGATTGCGCTGCTGATTCTGAACAATATTGTTCTGAATGGAGGAATTTTATCTTACCCTGCCACAAGGGGGACTCTTAAGGAGACCAACTTACTGCAAAGTTCGGAGAGAGTTTCCCCTTGTTCTATATCTGAGCTCGTGGACAAGGGTAAAAAGACACCTTAGGCAGCAAGTCCCATAGCAACAGATATGTGAGACTGCTGTGATGCGTGCCTGCAGAGATCATTTGCTTGAGAGGCAGCTGACCTGTGCTGACCCAAAATCCCTAAAATTTCTTTGTAATGTGTTCAACTGTATAAAATGGGAATAATAAAAATACTTCACTTCCATTTTTGTTGGTCTTGTCTGTTTAAATGAGAAACTGTCTTTGGGACTGGACCACAGGGGATGAATTACTTGATGATCGCCCATTATTATTCAATCCCTTGAAAACATCTGGCATGGGCCTTTATTGGAAGATTAGTGTGACAGGATAACCCCTTGGGATACCACACGATGTGCTCAAGATACCACTGAGCCCACCTTTTCTGCCATCCTGGGGGTTCCCTTAAATCTGTCTTGCTGAGCCAGGCTCTTATGCCGCCTCCAACAAAACACGGGCAGGGCCAAACCCAGCTGCAGAACAATATAGATACTGAGACCAACTCTTGGAAGACTCAGCTTAAGGGACTTGCCACAGCACCCAGATGTCCACTTCTCTTGGAGTATCAACTAGGGATGTAAAAGCTTAATCTGTTATCTGGGAAGCATTAGCCTTACTAGCATGCTTACCCAGTAACCGATCAACCAGAGGGCGGGGCCCAGCCTAGCTGGAGTAGCCCCGGGCCGTGGCACAGCAGCCTGGCTGGGCCCAAGAAGCAGCCCCTGGCTGGATTGGAGCATCGCCTCCCCCCTGTCTACAGCATGTTAGGCTGACAAGAGCAGCCCTCCCAGCAAGCCTGGAGGCACCCCCTGTCTGTGGCAAGGTGGCTGACAGGACCCCAGTCACAGAGGCTCCAGCCTGGAGAAGCTCCCAACACAGGATCACAGTCCTCCATGGTTAACCAGTTAAGCAATTAAAATTATATCATTTCACTGGTTAACTTTTTTAATCAGTTTACATCCCTAGTACCAACACAAAGTAATAAGAGATTTGACTCTTCCCTCAATGTGTAGGAAGGTATGCACAAGTTCCTGTCCCTCCTCCTCTGCAGTTAGAAATTACAGAAACTGGGTTATAACAAAAACCTGAAATAGATTTAAAGTAGTTAAAGACTTAGCAAACAGAACGAAACAGATGACTACGAAAATAATATGAAGCATGCAAATTATGCAAGAGTCACTAAAGAAACTACTTGTAAATAATAATTTCTCACCCTACATGTTGTTTTAGGTAGAGGCCTTCACTGGTCAGGCTAGAATCTTTTAGCTTGGTCTAGCAGTTCCACTCCCCGCCGCCCCCCTCAATTCAAGTCCTTTTGTTTTCGGGTATTTTCAAGTATCACTTTGGGCGGGGACTGGGGAGGCAGAGGAGATGCAAATGGAAGGCTCTGATTGTTTTCTTCCCCTGCCTTATATAGAATTTCCATAAGGCGGGAATCTTTTGTTTGATTCCCCACTCGCCAGTGGAAACTTCCAGCAGTCCATGGCGGTGGTAAGTCTTAGGTGACCAGGTCACCTTACTCTGTTTCTCCACAATGTCCATGAATCAGTGACAGTGTGGCGCATCTGCAGGAAGGTCAAACCTGTTCACAGTCCACTGTCCTTACTTACGGGCCATCAGCTTTGTCTGGCAGCTTTGTCTTGTAGTCCCTGCAGTGTTAGCAGTGGGCATCACCCAGATTAGCACAATTGGAATACAGATACACAGTCAGTATTTCCAACTTCAGATACAAAATGATACTTGCCTACAAACTGGATAATTACATTCCTTAAATCATAACCTTTCCAATGCTATCTTACATGAGTTATCTTGTATAAAATCCAGCTGTTATGTTATATTCATATCATAAGCATATTTTCATAAGGAATAGGGCATGTCACAATGGGATACTGGGCTAGACGAACTACTGGTCTGACCCAGTCTGTCCATTCTTATATTCATGGGCTACAAAATATTCATACCTAGCATGAGGGAGCACCAATCTCCTTAAAGGGTTTTGGTTTTGGTTTTTTGAACTGCTGGAATGTAAACAGCAGCAATAGGAAGTCATTTTCTCCTAGCACTGACCAGGGACCTTTATTAAAAGTAAAACAGTATAGTGCTAAAAGCCACTCTGTCTCTTTGCTCCACTATAAAGCTTCCACCTAGAACTTTCCACAGCCATGCTCCTGCCTGATTTCTTACTAGAGATTTTTAAAGGAACAGACATATATTCTCCTACTCCCTTTTACTCCCCTGTTTTTGGGGAGGAAATGCACTACTCCCAGCAAGCACTGCTAATGGCACTTGCTTCCTGGTCAAGGACGACCCCACCAGATCCTACCTTTCCCTCAACAGTGGCTAGAAGAGCTTGCCTGACACCGAGAGGAGCATGCCCTCCATGGATCTTCTGGGAGAAACATAGCTGAATCAAGCAAAATCTCACTCCCCTTCTCAAAAGGAAAAGAAACATGGTTAAAAAGCTGAACTAAACTCAGGTTTTGAACCAAGTCTTTGTTAGGCTGTTACCTCTAATAAGAGTTAATTTATGAATATTGCCAAGTCTCAACTATTACCTGCTACACACAATAGCTGCCTCCACTGGCAAAAATGGAGAACTTAGAAAGGTAACCTTAACATGAAAATAGTGCTGGATCTGTTGTCAGCAGTAGCCAGAGAGATCTTGGACCTGATGCTACAGACTGACCTGTGCATTAATTTCCATATGATTTCCAGTGGAGTTCCTTACATAGACATGTTAAGAATCAGGTTCTTTCTGTGGAGAAATCCTGTAGTATTGTCATGTAGCACAGACCAACAGCCTGAAAGGGCCATTCAAAAACAAAGAAAAAGACAATGGACTATAGAACAAAAATGAAAAACTAGATCATTAGAAGCATGTAAGAGTTTAGGTGATTAAGAAGGGTCCTATATAGCCAGAGATATTTCTTGCACAAACTTGACACTAGGTTGGGGGGAGGGGGGGGTTCTTTGTTTTTTGTATCCTACGTCTTTTGTGTGTGTGTGTGTCCGTTGCAAGTCATTTTTCAAAATTAGCGAAATGGTGTTTGTATCTATTCAGACTACATCAGCATTTCTGCTTTAAACTCCTGTTCCAGAGAGGCTTAACTTTTTTATTTTGATGTTAAACATTTAAAAAAAAATCCTGTAGGTAGAAACTTGAAGTCCTGGCACTCAGCCCAGAAACACTTTTTAAAAAAATTAAAAACAAGAATCCATTTGACTCGCTTTAAATTGTAAGAATGTGCAAACACTGACGTTTACAAATAAAAATGAAATGTTGGAGGCCCTCATTCATAACCTGCTCTATGCTTTTTGCATAAAAATAATGGCACAGTAAATAGCTATGTATAGTTTCTCTCCAACCGTTTAATGCAGACACACAGCACTAGTCTAATAAGAACCTCTATTATAGATCATAGGCCTAGTGTGTGGAGGTGAGGCAAGATGAGAAGTCAGCTTTGTGCTTGGAATGCCTATTCTCCATTGTAGTGATGGGGTGAGGGAACAGAGCTGTAGGACAAAGGGACAAATACCCTAAGTCCTGCACTTTGCCTCCCCCAACTTCAGAGGTATAGTGGCGGGGGGAGGGAGAGGGCTGGCAGCAAGGGTTTGTCCTGCACCCCTCCACCCACATTTATTTCTTTTGCTCAGTCCTCCCCTTTCCCCCCACTCTCCTTGAGCTGCTGGGCAATTCTCTGTTCTTCCAGCTGCTGGAGTTGCCTGCTGAATGCCACAGGGTCCCAGTGCATCACCTCGCTAGTGCTACTCGAGCTGCTGCACAGTGCAGCCTGGCCTGACCGTGAGCCTGTCCTTCTAGGCTTCTGCCTTCGAGGGTTGGATCCTTCCTTTTACCAGCAGTGGGACCCTCTACCAGCAGAGGCGGCCCTCTCCTGCCCCCAGGTGAATGCCATCAATCAGTCTCCATCAGGGCCCCTTACCCATAGCCCAAAACTGATGCCCCCCCCCCGGTGCTCCACCCTTCCCCCATCCACTGCTCTCTCCCAGCACTGTGGCGGGGGAAGGATCATTGTTACCAGGATCCAGGCCAGGGGCACCAGCCCTTATCCCCCTGCCCCAGGGTTCGTCTTCCTTTTTCAGCTCTCCAGCAGCAGACAGCCTTGGGGTTCCCCTCCCCACAGTATCAGGATTTAGGGACCCATGACGCTCCCCCCCCGGGCTGGCCAACTACTGAAAAACAACAGAGGGTTTCTGCTGATTGCCACCATTCCATGAGCTTTAAAACGCAACCTTCCTAAGCACTCTAAAATCTGAATGGTTTCTCCCATTGCTTGGAAATCAGCCTCTCGCCATGCAGAGTAGCACTAGTGATCCCAATGTGGGCTCATTTGGCCAAGGGACCCCTGCATTACAGGCTGCTCCCCAGAGATGTCTGGATGAATCACAGACTGCATTGAGAGAGACGGTGTGAACTCACCCCACCATCCATTATCATAACTAAGGAGAAGTCAATCCCAACCCCTTAGACAAAGGGAGTTTTGCCCTAGCTGCCTGTAGGCTGCTGCAATTTGTGACTCATGGGTGGGGGTAATTTGATTTTGATGAGTGTGAGATCTGCCCTGGGAGGAGGGGAGAGAATTAGGCAGGTGACTGCTTCCTGGGCAGGGCCCAATATTAAGAATCAAAGGAGTGGAGAAATTAGAGAGCGGTATGGAGGCTGGGTGGACTTGCCATTCTGTCCCTGGAGAAGGAAGTAGCAGCAAACTTGGATCAGTACGATCTGATAGCAGACTTTGCTGCAAGGAAGGCCAGAGTGCCAGCAGTGTGACACTGATCATGATCAGTGAGGATTTTTAAATTATATGAACTTCATTATAATTATAAAAAGAGCTACAATATAACCACATTATAATTACACTGCTGGGCTTTATCAATATTTAACCTGCAGCTGCCCTTGAAATTCACTGTAACCAGATTTCACCTGTATAAAAAATTTTAAGATAGGTTCCCCATACAGGTGACTTGTCCCAGGCACATCAAAGATCTTATCTCACTCACCTTGTCTCTCTAATATCCTGGGATCAACGTGGCTGAACATTGCATAGTCTCCATTGCATCATTCCCCCAACCCCAACACTACAGGCATTCCAGCACACAGTGTGTCCTGCCTCTGGTGGGAAGTAGGAGATTGTTTGGTATTAGTGCCCAGCAGTGGATCCTGTGTACTACAGCTCTTGCAAGAGACATTCCTGCATATTGCATGGGCGTGAAAACCAGGAGGTAGCATGGGGACAAGGGACTTCTGCGTGGATTTCTTAAGGTCTGCATACATCTTCAGAGATCTATTGGGTTCCATTCCCTCCTCGCTAATTTGGTATGTATTTTGGACTGTAAGAAAATACATTTGTATCCCAGTTTTCTAGAGACACAAAAACTGAGAATGTTTGTAGGAGAAAGGTATGTATAAAGCTTATTTCCTATGGCTTATATTCATCTACTATCTAAAAGACAATACAGATTCATATGAGGTGTGTCTGATAACTAGATGGTTTGGGAGTGTGTGCGGGGTATCTGATCCCAGTCTGCACACACAAATGTTAAAAAATGGCACTGCATTTTTTTTTATGTGCTGTGCGTGAGATTCACTGTGAGGACTTACACATGGCAAGACCCTTTGAAGTACAGGGCTTTTAAATGGAACTGAAATAGGTTATAGGCCTTATGCTGGGGTGAACATCACCCCCTGTCTGTTATGTGCATTATTATTTACACATGTTTTAACATAGGTATATTACCCCCCAAAAAAACCCCAAAACCCCACAAGCTCCAAGGGGGAGTTGGATTAAATTTGTTCCATTTATGATGTTTGGTGTAGTACTGACTTTAGCTCCGAGTATTTCCCACATTTCAACCTGCCCAGAATTTAAAATAAAGGGAGGAAAATAGTTGCATGAATAAATAATTCCAGAACCAGATTGCCTGGCTAGTGTTCTAAAGGGACCGATTAATCTGCTTGAACCACACAGCAAAGCTGAAACTGCTGAGCTGCATTCTATACCGGCCCTATCTCTTTCCACAGCTAATGAAACAGAAATCCCTTCAGTGAAGTCTTTCAGTAATAAATAATTTCAGGGCTGTTGTTTAATAAGATACTTTCACGCTTGGAGGATTTGAGGAATTTACAGTAAATATGCCCTGTGTCGCATAGTATCTCAGAGGAGCAAATACCTCCACATCCTTTTAAATCATGTCATGTTTTTTTTATAATGATAAACAAGGAACAAGGGATATAGCTTTCTTACAGTTAAACCATAGTACATAAATTTATTTCCACTGCTGAGTATTTTGCAGGCCTGATTTGCACCTAAAATTTAGGTTAACCTAACTACGTTGCTCAGGGCTATGAAAAAATTCATGCCCTGTTTGATGTAGTCGGGTCAACCTAACCCCTAAAGGGGACTCAAGTAGGTCAATGGAATAATTCTTCCACTGTCCTAGCTATAACCTGTCGAGTGGATGGATTTTCTACAGCAACAGAAAAAAAACTCCTTCCAGTGCTGTAGCAAGTAAAAACAACACTTCCACTATAGTGCTTCTATTGTAGACCTATACTAGTCCAGTGAGATCTAGTAGGACACTAGGCAGTCAGGAGAAGTGGGTTCCATTCCTATCTGTTACTTACCTGTGTGATATTGGGCAAATCACGTCATCACTGTATTTCTGTTATCCTCCCCTTTGTCTCATTTGCATGGATCATAAGTTCCTCAGGGCAAGGACTGTCTCTCTTTGTACACTCTCTAGAACCTTTGGACACAGTCTTGGTTGGTGCCTCTAACAGTTATCCTCATACAAGTCAATATACACAATAATCTAAAAGAAACTGCAAGACTATAATAAGGGCTTCTGAACCTGTGACGTATCATAGCAACATAGTCAATATCTCAGCATTGTGCACCTATTTAGAAGAGTTTCACATTGAGTTGTCCACGTTTGAGAGCAGCTGATCCCTCTTCCAGTTTGGAAGAGATATCACAATGCATCTTGCTTTCCTCCCACCCCCACTTTCTTTTCTCATCTATCCTTTGCTAACAAAAAGTGTGTGAAGCCTGGATATTATGGTTATATTCTGCCATCTATATTACCAGAATTCTGAAAGCGATTATGAATTCAAAAGCAGAGGATTAT
Organism: Rafetus swinhoei; assembly: GCA_019425775.1. Classification (NCBI taxonomy): domain Eukaryota; kingdom Metazoa; phylum Chordata; order Testudines; family Trionychidae; genus Rafetus; species Rafetus swinhoei. The sequence continues at coordinate 14,054,287 of CM033435.1, read as the reverse complement.
TACTTCATGCAGAGAACAAACAAGAGGATCATATTAACTTTGTGTACAAGCAAAAATCCCTGGAAATAAAGTAATTTATTATTTGCATTGCTGGAATGCCTGGGGGCCTAGCTCCATTGAGTTAGACACTATAAATGTGATAAGGGATGATAAGATACCAAAGATTATGACATAAGGTTGTAAAACAGTTTTAACAGAATGCTTTTCATGGTTTTCCAGAAAGCATCCATAGGGCTGTAATTAGCCTGTCAAAATTTACCCTAAAGAATAGGTCCTTGTCATTCTCAGATGATGGGGAGCCTGAAAATTTTTTTCTTTATGAGTCATGACTAATAGATAAAGTAAAACAAAATAACTTCACACTGAAAACATGAGCTGTGAAAAGCCCTGTGGTGGTTATTTGGCTCTCCTAGGGCATGAGTGTAAGGAAGTCATTCAGAATGGTCTCTTGGTTTGTAATAGGTCTTTCCAAATGCAACAGAGAAGTGAACTAGTGCAGGCCATTAGTGGTTTCCACAAACTACCTACAAACATCTTGGTTTCTGTGCTTCATTAGTGGTGACATTGTCTATTCAAAAGGACCCAATGAACAGAAAAAATACGGACAATTTTTTTTCAAAAGTACATAATAGCCTGAGATGAAAAACTATTGTCTGTATAAAAGCTGTGTCTACACTATGAGCTAGGGGTATGTTTCCCCTGCTCACTTGCACATCCTGACACTAATGCTCATCAAGCTAGCTTGAGTATAAATGGCAGCGTAGCCATGGTAGCAGTAGCGGAGGTGTGGCTTTGCTGGGCAGAGTACACCACTGGTTTCAGCAGGATTTGTACTCAGCAGAACAAAGATATGCCACAACTGCTGTTACCCTGCTACTGCTCATCCTTGCACTAGCTCCGTGAGAGCTAGTCCCGGTGTGTGTACACAAGCAGGGGATCGCACAGAGTGCAGACAGAGGCTGAGTGCTTTATAAACATTAACTAGTTAACATTCACAGCACACTTGTGATGTCAGGTAACGTTATCCCATTTGTAGGATGGGAAACAGAAGTAGCGAGCTAGAGGTCACAGTGGCAGTTACATCCCTGAGATTCTCGAGGGAATATCTGTCTCATACACAGTGTGTGATGGAGCTCCCTGAAACATGTCCCCGGCCACCTCTCCTGGTCTGTGTGTGAGGGTAGCACAGGCTTCTTCTTCAGTGGTTTATGCCACCAGGAGCACTAGGGTGCTGAGTGTGAGTATATCTGGCTGTGCGAGGGAGACTTCTTATGCCTTCCTACCAAAACATGCCACAGCAGCCATGCATGATCCAGCTGTGATCTGCTGTAGAGCACAGAGGGGGAGTCAGTGGTATAGCAAGGACTCTTACCACTGGAATCTTTAGTCCTGTATTCTGAGCTGTAAACTGTGCCTCTCTCAATTAAATACGGTTGGTTATGCTTAAAAAGCAAATGACTTGGTCATCTGAGCTCACCAGCTCTAGAGCTGCATTTGACTAACATTCTTCTGCCACCTACATATAAAACTCCCATTTGTTAGGCGAAGAATTTCCAAGTCACTGAGGGCAATGCAGTTTTTCAAAAATCTCTGTTGTTCTCCCACTTCTTTCAGTTATGTGATCCTTTCTCAGACAAATTCTCTCTTCAGGTCACTTTGACCATTCTTGAAGGAACACAGAGGTAGTACTGTGCGGTAAGACTGCAGCATAAAACATTCATTTTGGGTCTGTTCAGGATTCATTTCTCTCATTAAAGGCAACAGTGAAGCTGAAGGTCAAGGGATAAGTCCTTACTGCTGCAAAACGCATTGTCAGAAGCTGAATTATAACTGGCAGAACAAACAATCCTAGCAAGAAAATAGAGAAAGGTTGGGGTATTTTTTTAAATAGACTAAAATTCCACCAGGCCTCACCAAGCAATGAAAATAGTTTCACTTCCATGGGTAGTTTGAATGATCTTGGGGTGTATGGGGTGTTCAGGGAAGGGTAGCACCTCTGGTGTAGGGGCATGTCGTGTCCTTTCAGGGCAGCTTGTCCACCTTTGGTCCCCACTTGTCACCCAGCTCTCACCTGTGGCTCCTAGCAGCTGTAGCATGTGCAGCGGCCACACCCCGGGCAACAGCTTCGACAGGCTGGCTAAACCAGGTTGAGAGTAGCCGTCGGGTCATTGACCTTCGGTGAGATAGGGACTTGTCTATCCCATGCATGTGAAGACAGACTCCGGCGGATTGAACGGATGAGATCTAGAATAGATCTAGAATAGGACCAATGGTCATAAAGGTGGTTTCTACAAGCGATGTGGTACGCTAAGAGCATGGCAAGACACGAAAGATGCCCTGGTCAACCACTGCGCCCAGCCCATCTCCAACCGTCTTGACTTTAGTCCTGCCATTGGAGCAAGATGGAATCTGGGAAGAGAGAGTGAGGCTGATTATGCGCACCTCTCCCTCACTTTAATCCAATTCATGCTCTAGTCTTGACATCTGACATCCCCTAACTCCCGCAAACCTCAAAGTCCTGTGGCGACGGGCGAGCGACGAAGCATCAGGTGTGGATACACTGGGAGCTGTAGCCGCGGACCTGCACACAGGCGGCTCAGGTCTAATGGTCGTCTTCTTGCTGGCCGAAGCAACAGCTGGATTTGGCGTCTACCTGAATGACTGAGCAGCCCTCTTTAGGATCGCACTGCTCACCTCCGTAGCAAGAGGAAGGGGCTAGAAAAGGTGCCCTAAACATTGTTTGCTTCACAGAACCCTGGCCAGCTTACCGCGGCTGGAGGGGATCCCACTTCATGCGGTCGAACAATAAAACTTCAAACAAAACGCAAGGTGACACCACTCACTATTGGCACATGGAATGTACGCACGCTTCAAGACAACCCCTCAGCAGATCGACCAGAAAGAAGAACAGCCCTGGTCGCTAGAGAGCTCACAAGATTTAACTTCGATATTGCAGCCCTGTGTGAAACTCGTCTAGCCAACGAAGGTCAGCTCACAGAAATAGGAGGCGGTTATACATTCTTCTGGTGTGGACGCAGCAGTGACGAACGTCGTGAATCTGGAGTTGGCTTTGCGGTTAAGAATCATCTTGTCCGCAAACTTGCCAGTCTTCCCAAGGTGTGTGCAACCGACTCATGACACTGCATCTTCCACTACCGAGAGGAAAGCAAGCCACACTGATCAGCGCCTACGCACTCCACAATGACGAATCCGGATGAAGTAAAGGACAAGTTTTATGAAGATCTCGATGCCCTACTCTCATCCGTGAAGCGCACAGACAGGCTGATTCTACTTGGCGATTTCAACGCGAGAGTAGGATCTGATCACTCTGCCTGGGGTGGCATCATTGGAAAAAATGGAATCGGTAAATGTAACAGCAATGGCCTACTACTATTGAAGACATGTGCGGCTCATGATTTGATCATCACTAATACCATCTTCCACCTGCCCACTCGCAAAAAGACATCCTGGATGCACCCACACTCTAAGCACTGGCACCTCATTGATTATGTCATTGTGCGGAGGAAAGACAGACAGGATGTAAGGGTGACCAAGGCCATGCCGGGTGCTGACTGTTGGACTGACCACAGACTTATCATCTCCAAATTAAGCCTTCACATCAAGCTAAAGAGACGTCCGCAGGGAAACAAAGCTGTGATGAAAAAGATCAGTGTCAGTAAACTGAAGAACCCCAACACAGCAGCTTCACTGGCAGAAGATCTTGACAGCCAACTTTCAGAGCTGCAATTAGAGGAAAATGCTGAGAAGGACTGGGAACGCTTCCGGACGCGTCCATCATACACCTCTACAAGAGGAAAGGAAATCGACAAGTCTGCGATAATCATAGAGGAATATCACTGCTCTCCATCGCAGGCAAGATCCTTGCACGAGTGTTGTTGAATCGCCTGATTGACCACCTGGAACAGGGTCTATTACCCGAGACACAGTGTGGCTTCCACAAAGAGCGTGGCACTGTGGATATGATCTTCGCAGCCCGACAGCTCCAAGAGAAGTGTCAAGAGCAGAATCATGAACTGTACACCATCTTTGTGGATCTCACCAAGGCTTTTGACACTGTCAGTCGCGAAGGTCTGTGGCGCATCATGTCGAAGTTTGGGTGCCCTGACAGATTCATCCTGATGGTACGTCAGTTCCACGATGGCATGACGGCTCGTGTTTTGGACGATGGAGAAGCTTCAGAGGCCTTTCCCGTCACAAATGGCGTCAAGCAAGGGTGCGTGCTGGCACCGACCCTGTTTAGCATAAAGTTTTCAGCCATGCTGTCAGACGCCTTTCAGAACAGTTCCTTGGGATTTAGCCTGAGATACAGGACCGATGGGAAACTGTTCAACCTGCGAAGACTCCAGGCTGTCACCAAGATAAAGGAGACTGTGCTACGAGACCTCCTTTTTGCTGACAACTGCGCCCTGAATGCTGGATCAGAGCAGGAAATGCAAGCCAGCATGGACAAATTCACAGCAGCATGTGACAACTTCGGCCTTCTCATCAACATAAAGAAAACCAAAGTGATGCACCAGCCAGCTCCAGCCCAACATCAAGAGCCCACCATCACAGTGAAGGGACAAAAGCTGCAAGCAGTGGACCAATTTACATAACTTGGCAGCACCCTCTCCCGCGCAGTGACAATTGACATCGAGGTCAACTGCAGAATCGCCAAGGCAAGCTCTGCATTTGGCAGACTGCTGACCAAAGTGTGGGACCACCGTGGAATAAGCCTTGCTACAAAGCTTAAAGTCTATCAAGCAGTAGTGTTAACTACCTTGATGTATGCCAGTGAGACTTGGCCTGTATACAGGAGGCACGCTAGGCAACTGAACCACTTCCACACGATTTGCCTCCGCAGACTTCTGAGGATCCGGTGGCAGGACAAGGTGCCAGACACAGAAGTCCTTTTTAGAGCAGGCCTGCCGTCAGTTCACACCCTGCTGATGAAAGCCCAGACACTCTGGGCTGGCCATGTTGCAAGGATGCCAGACCATCGCATCCCTAAACAGCTCTTCTATGGTGAGCTGTCTCAAGGAAAGCGATCGCACGGGGGACAAAAGAAGCGTTACAAAGACACGCTTAAAGCCTCTCTCAAGTCCCTGGATATTGACACTACCTCCTGGGAGACCCTGGCACAAGACCGATCGACATGGCGCATGCTGATTCACCAAGGCTGTCAAACATCTGAAGCCAGAAGGACAACCATAGCACAAGAGAAGCGAGCACTCCGTAAAGCCAGAGTTGCAAACGCTGCAACAGTGGTGCCCACACATGTCTGCCCGACATGTGGCAGAACATTTCGTGCCCACATTGGTCTTATCAGCCATCTGTGGACACACCGTGGACAGCCCACAACTTGTTAGATGTCAAGGTCTTCTTCGAATACGATGGACGAACATCATCATCAGTTTGAATGATGAAATCTTGGGCAATCTGTCTTGCCCCCTCAAGATACATGCAGTAAGTTTTGGCTGATTTCAGTCTAAAAAGTTGTACACAGCTAATAAGTTGTTTGTACCCCACCTTCCTGCTCAAATCAAGACTGACAACATGCTTTTCTCATCTGAGGCCTCCACAAAAGATGCATCTGCCACATCCATGCCACCAGAGAAGATAACAGACATTCTGAGTTGTCAAAGACAGCCATGCGCTACAGGGTTTGCATTTGCACGAAGATGGTCCTTCATGAGAACGTAGCCTATAGTCTGAACACTGGATTCAGAAATAAAATCCCTCTCGCAGCAGGGAGAGTGATAAAAGTAATAGACTAGTGCAAGGCTAACTGTGGTGCTTAGCAACTGTGACACTATCTGACACTGATTGATTAAGAGGCTGAAAGTCTGACTGTGGTGCTGGGCTGCTAAGAATAAAAATAACTTTCACTTCTCATTCATTCCCATCCATCACCAGCAGACAAGTATTAGCTTTTGTAATAACAATGGCAGTTTCTTTCATGGGTGACACACGCACCTAACTGAAGTTTATGCAGTTACCTTAGCAATTTTAAAAGTATCTTTAATCATTACACGAGTTTTGAAAGTTTGTTGTTTGTTTTTGCATGAGCCCCACAATGGCCACAGAATGTATTCAGAGTGCCAGCCAACAAATTCCTGTTGCAGGTTTGGTTGATAACTCCTTTCACAAAGATCTGTAGCAGGGTTATCATAATCTGTTTGTCATTTCCCTGAAGGGCATCATAATTCTGGCCTCAATTATGCATGTGCAGAAATCCCACTGATTTCAAACGAGCTTTCAGCACATGCTTAAAGTTAAGTGTTCCTTGGACTAGAAATACTTTACTGCACTGGGGCTGACATGCAAACTCTTATATGCAGCGTAGTTGTTAATCCAGTGAACAGTTCCATTAACCTTGTAGTAGTAAGCACTCAACTCAGCAGCAAATGTTTGTGGGAAGGGCACCACATTGTGCAACACAATCATGCTTCAGTGCAACATCACACACATCCTCAAGCAATGAGACCGCTCAGAATGAGGCTGTGATCATCAGGCAATGTCACAAAGAGAAGATACAATGTCAGCTTGCTAAGATAGCTAGGCAGGACACAGTGATGCCTGGAACTAATTAACAGTCCTCCAAGCTAATCTTATAGGACACAAGATACACACTTGAAAATAAAAACAATCTCAAAAATTTCAGGGCAGATTTTACACCGAATCATGAATATGGACTTAATGAAGATATTTTCTTTTGGGTTTTGAAAACTGTTACCATTATCAGATTTAAAAGATTAAACATTAAAAAGAGAACAAAGGGGGTCCTGATTCAGATGAAGTCAAAAAGATCTGCTGAAGTCAAAAAGACTACTTATGTGCTTCAAGTTATGCACATACTTAACTACCTTGCTATTCCTTTCCAGCAGTGGGCAGTCTCAATCCCAAGTAATAAAGATGATATGGAGGACCATAATGGCACAAGTCTATCCTTAAGAGTTATTTGGCTTTTGATAACACAGTTACTGTCCACATTGACCCACCTTCTTCTACAACTATGGATCAAAGCTGTTAGCAAAGTAAGAGCAAAGCTGTTGAAATAGCTGCAGTTTCAGTTCTCATGAAATGCAAGTAATTAGCAAAATTCAGTAAATGTAAGATTAAATTTCTATTACATATCTTAAGCTTTTTGAAATGTAAAAACTCATCAAAATTCCACGTCGCCTACAAAAACCAATAAATTACAATGGTTTAAGAAGTGGTGAGCTGAGGCTATTGTTTATTGTATAATAACTTGCTTTATTATCTGTTACTTCATATTCCCCATTTCCTTCCATTTGTATTAATTTCATTCACCAGTGATTTTGTTGTTGTTGTTGCCAATCTAGACTGTGAGCTAGTTGGGGCATGGGATGGTCTTTTTACTTCATGCTTGGAAGCACTTAGAATAACAGTATCCCTAAAGGGCAACTGCAGTACAATGAATAGCCAATCATCAATGCAAAATAAAAGTTAAAACTTCATACATCACCATTCTTCCTCCATGTGTCTGATACTCCAATCACATAAGTATCATAATTTTTCAATTTCTGTATAAAAAAAGTCAGGGCACAGTTGGGCATACAGGTTTGGCCATTTTAAACTCCAAATTAAATTGTAACCTTGTTCAAGCATTTGCTAGTCTTAAGTCAAACAATAGGCAAATTTTAAAGAGTTACTGAACACAAACTGAATGATTAACTTAACTGATCAATTTCACTTCTCCATTCCTGGGCTGTCTCAACAGAACACAATTTTCTTGAATTTAGTTGGTTGTGATTGGTTGCAAAACACATCTACCGCTTCTGTTCCTTGATTGTCTAAACATAGTTTATTAAATTTCTGATGCAACTCATTGTGAAAATTAAATGTAAAGTCATCATCTGCAAATTACAATTTGCTTGCTACAAGCATACATACAAGGAAAAACTCAATTGCTTAAATGTTTGTGGAAGGAAAACACAAAAGGGGCATGAATGTAGCCAGAGTTAATACATTTGATAAATTGAACAAAGATTGCAGAATAGTTTTTTGCAGTATTCACTCAGCTCACATAGCTAGAATGTTTTCCACTTCAAAGAATGCAGTCCTTTCATCTAGGCGTGCGTCGTGCATAAATAAAGTATTTTTAGCAATCCGTTTAATGAGTTGACATTGAAATGATTGTACTTCTGTTACAAAGCATTATTATTGTCACAGAAGTGCACAGAGTTATTTCCTGCTACCACTGAAGTCAATGGAAGTTCTGTCACTGACTTCAGAACAAGCACAATTATGCAGTTAAAGCATGTTGTCCTTTCTGCACACAAGAGGGCAGACAGAGATCAGGATTAAAAGGAAAGCATCTCACTAAGTGGTCTTTAAAGCCATACAAGAAAGATAAAACCTCTGAACCAATCACACAACCCTCCTGGAGCATGAGCTGGGTTGGCATTTGGACATTTATGGGCCATTTGAGAAAGCTGGACTGGAACGTGCCAACACTACCCAAAGGAATGGACAGCTCGAAGGACTAGTGGTTCTGTTTATTCAAATGTTAGGAGAGATGAAGGCTGAAGTTGGTATAGGCAGACTTTTGTGGGGTGTAGAATTTTCTTGCGGATGAGGTTAATTGTCTTGGGGTTTTTTTCAAGTTGATTTTGTAATTTATCTCAGAGTCTCACGATTAGGCCCCTTCCTATATTTTTGTTGAGTTAAATCAATCAGTAAACCTCTACTCTGAATCCACCTCAGATCAGTAATGACAAAAAGTCCGTACTGTCCGACACATCCTCCTCCGTGAACTATATCAGTGATCTCATTATTGTTCCTATGGGACAGGGGTCCATAGCACAAACCCTGATGCCACTACAATTGGCACTAATTTACACCTGTCGGCAGGTACTTTTCCCAACTTGCTCTAAATTAAAGTCCAACCTGTCATTAGGGTAATGAGCCGCTTGCCTCCATAACTCAGCAAAACTTGCTTAACTGTATCCCAGTAGCTTCAGGGGGTAGCCGAGTTAGTCTGTGTAACTCTGGTCATCTGAAGAAGTGGGCTGTGCCCACAAAAGCTCATGATACCATCTACATGTTTTGTTAGTCTATAAAGTGCTACCAGACCATTTGTTGTTTGTATCCCAATAGGTTTGACCAGATTGTTCCTGTGAACCGGGACTGTTTCAGACCAAACCCTGCCAGCCTGTCCCAGCAACTGAGGAAGCTGAACAGACTGAATGGAACTTGGAAAATGACCTGCTCCTTCCTTGGAGATGGTCTTGCCAATGCAGAACTGGGACACACACGAAGGCTAAGAGAGCTTGCACGACCACTGCCTGTGTTGTGTTGCAGCTCTTCTGCAGAGAGAGAAGAGACTCAACCTGCCCACTTATACCAATGCAGCTTCCTGCTAGACTATGTACTGAAAGTGCCCCAGACTCCCACATTCGTGGGGATGTTTTCTAGAGCACAGCAAGTATCTGGGGCAGAAAGTAGAGCACCCCTTATTCCATTTCAACCTCCAAAATTTAAAAAAGACACAGTGGACCAGATTCTTGGCCCCTAGAAGGCCGCTTTTGGCTGTTCTGGGGGAGCAAAGCAGCCCTAAATTTGGTGCATTGGGTTCTCTGAGGATTTCCCTGTGTAACTTAGGAGATTCCTTCAAAGGTCTAGAGCCAGCATGACAGCTGTACACCAGTACCCTGTTTAGCCTCTCGCGCAAGAGGAAGCTTAGCTAGTATGTCCTTATGCCCTGGATTCCAACAGCTGAAATGATTCCTTGGGGCCATGGGAGTCCAGGCAACCTGTGTGATGATCTTGGGGTTCATTAAATAACAAACCAGTGAATGAGAAAGGAATAAAAACATGTATTAAAAGCTGGAAAGCATCTGTAGTGAGCTTTCCCCAACTTCTACCTCCAGGGAACAGCTGCCAATTCCTATGTTCATAATTCTGTCCCTTAGGAAGGAATGTCTCTAAATTATAATCCTCTACAAAGCTTTCTACACAACCTGCTATAGTTAAGGCCGGAGACCAGCTCATCCCCACCCAGCCCTAGGATCTGGAAAATGTAATGGTGGCTTAAGGCCACCTTTGCTTTTTCCTCTTAGTTCCACACTGTGCACAACTTGTCTATACTACAGGCCTTGGCCCAGTGACATTGAATCAAATAGGGATTTGGCTAGGGCAATGCCAATAATAACCCACCTCTAAAGAAACAAGATTCAGGACTAGCCTTACCATTGCACAGTGTCATTTTCATCCTTATTACCAAAAGTGGTTAGGACCTCAGTAAATATTCTGCCACAAGATGGGGTTTGCTTTGTAGGTGAGTGATCTACAGAGTTAAAGAAGTGGGATTTAAATATAGTTGGATCCCTGTAAAATAAATCTGTGTCAATATTAGTGCTTACAGCACGAGAATCACCTGCTCAAAATAAAACATCTTTAATGAAACTGCTTTTCAACATATAACATTCTTTTCTTTTTAATTCTTACTGAAAGAGCTGGACAAGACCATTAAAGGTACAGAGTTTCTCAGGCATATGTGATCTAAAATAAGTAATAAAAGATGATTGCTATTAACTACATTTAATTGAACTCATACATTCCATATCTAAGATCATTTTTACTTGTAAATCAAATGCACCTTTTTATTCTAACATGTGTTACAGTTTCCCTGTATAAGCATGTATATATTAACACACTGTTATGGGTTTACTTTACGTCGGAATGAAAATCTGCTGTGTCAACGTCATTATGTTTTTATAACTCTCTTGACTTTCTTTTAATCAATAACAACAGGTTATGAGTCAAAGGGTTTTAATATTATTGTGCTTATAGGCCATTAGAATTGGAAATGAGCTCTATAATCTTTAATTTCCCCACAGATAATATATGGCGTTCATGATAACAAATGCACCAAAAAGTGATAGTTGGTCTTTATAGTCAATGAATCACTATTTTTGATAACTATAACTTTTTCCAGAAGAAACTCAGTTGAATTTCGACTAAGACATATCAATCCAACTGATATTAAGTTTTTGATTGAATTTTTGCCTATGTGAACTGAACTAGAGAAACTGAACATGTAAGAGAAAGGAAGTTTATTCATCTCATTGATCTCGACACTAGTTAAGAATTAAGATGTTACTAAATGTATGATACATACGTCAATTACAGTGTAATACAGAACTCTATAATGTCCAGATTTATAAGCCACCCATCATAGAATGTTGGACTTTTGAAGCTCTGTCCTTCTAGCATTTTGGCCAACAAGCTTCTTCATATTACAGGTTGAAACTCTCTTAACCGTGACTTTCTGGTCCAGCGGACCATGGATGTCCCAGGACCAGAGAGTCCCACTGGAGGGCTAGTGCCTGGGAGCCCTGCAAGCTGGCACAGCTGCAGGAGCCCATCTCTGCAGCGAGAGCCCGGCACGCAGAGGTAGCAGGTCTGAACAGCGCAGCACTGAGAGCCCGGTGTGTGAAGGCAGCAGTGCTGCCGGGCGCAGCAGTAGGAGCCTGGAGAGCAAAGGCAGCAGGGCTGCCCAGCCTGGCAGCAGGAGCTGGGCATGACAGCTGGAGCCCGGTGCACAGAGGTGGCAGGGCTGCCCGGTAGAGCAGCAAGGGCTGACAGGGCAGCAGGGCCAGCGGGGAGCCAGCTGGGAGGGCAGTGGTTGAGCCAGGGCTGGAGGGGGCTGGTGGCGGAAGGGCCAGAAATGACCACCCCTGGTCTGGCAAAATCCCTCATCTGGGACCAGTCAGGTGCTCAGGGTGCTGGACCAGGGAGGTCCAACCTGTAGAAGTAACACATGGTATAGTTGGATGCACATCATACAAGTCAGCATTAAAAAGGTAAAAACGGTCAGTCAACTCTAACTATTTTGATAAAGCTGAGAATGGAGACTAACAGAAAAAAGCAAAAGAAAGTACATGGATTACAAATCCACAAACTAATCATTAAGGCTGAGTAGTGTAATTCCACACTTCCTGCCTAGATAAAATCATCGTTTTATAGCTCTGCTTCAGAGAAAGTCACAGTGGGGGTTAACACCTGGAAACTTCACAGAAGAGCAGGAAATGCCCACAGGTAAACAGACAGGTGAATAATGGTTGAGCTGCAAAGCACTGTGGGATAGCCATTGGAGACAGGGGGGTGAAAGTGGTGTACAGAAAGTGTGCCCACATGAACAATAGACCTCTGCAAGCCTAGTCCACCTTCCAAGAAGACTGCAGAGCGTTCATGGCAAAAGTGGGGCCAGTGTGCAGTGATGGACTGCGTTGAGCATACACAGCTATTTCCAGCCAGATAAACTGTTTGATCTCCTTCAAAGCCTCTCTGTACACCAGCCCACAACATAGTCATTCCCTACCCTCCAGGGTATCTGCTTTACCCTTAAACCACTGGGAAAAGCTATTTTCATAGGATGTCACAGATTACATGCACAAGATGAGTCTGATAGCTAACACGACTGTTGGGCTTGATGTTGGAGCAGTTGATTTCCCCACTGTCAAGAGAGTGAAAGGTTAAAGTTATTTTCTCATTCTAGCACAGCCAAGCAGGAAAACATTGCTGCTATGCAAACTCACAGGGAATGCATGATGCTAGGAGAAGGGCCCAAAAACGTTCTTAAACATAACAAGATACAAAACATAGCACATAAACACATACCTAAACCAGATTGTTTTTTGGTCTCACCTTACAGGTTTTGTTTTTAAAAGCAGTGCAACAGATATATAATGGATGACATATTGACTATCCACTACAAAGTTCATGAAATGTTTGTTTTTCCACCTACATTGTAAAGACGTAGGGCCAAATGCTGCTAACACAGTCACTCTGAGTAGATCTTACTCATGTGAGGAATCCCATTGATTTTAATAGATGAATAAATGCTAACATGGAGAGAGGGGTTAAGAATCCAGCTCAAGGAGGAATACAGATAAACCATTTCTAGCTTGAAATGGCCTGGATGTATCAAAGTAAGACTTACCTACCGTGTCTATGCATTTGGTAACTTTCTTCACTATGAAACTATGTTATGGGCATGCTGAATAACAGTCCCTAAGAGTAGGAGTGCTCATGTTTGAAATCCTAATTAGCAACCATATTAAACCAGAAATGTTTGGACAAAAATAAGAAGTCTCCGGATGGGAAGTTTGTGACAAAGGGCTTAGTTCTGAAGTAAAGTAAAAGAAAATGTACCCTTTCCTTTGTAGGTACACTAATGGAACCCTTCATCTTCCAGGCTGTTTCCTTGAGGTCTGCCAAGAACTGTCACCAATTCAACAAGAAGACAAAACTTCTAGTAACTTCAAGTACACATGAAAATGCAATGGATACAGCATCCAAGTGAGCTGAGAGCCATACCCAGCTAGCTATCACATAATTCGGCTGAGTCAAATGGAAAAATGTTATGAAAACTCACAAGTGACTTTCTTCTTAGTGTCTTTCTGGCAGAGGGAGGTTGCCCTTTGTCTACAGTGACCCTAGGATTTTGCCTACCCTCCCCACAGATTAGTATGGGCTCTGCTTTGCACTTTACATCCAGCTAATGTGAACCAATGACTCTTAAATGTATCCGTTTCATGAAAAGAAAAGCACTCTGGGTAGCGTAGCTGCATGAATTTGTGCCATTACTGAAAAGCAGTTTTTACGAGCTAAGCTTTTATTTTGACTTGTGAAACCAAACATATTTCTCACGTCTAGAGAGGGGTGATGAAATGTAAAGGAAGAACTCAGCTGTAATGCCACCTTCTCGTGTTAATGGATAGCATATGTGGGTGCATTGCAAGACTGCTGCCTGGCTGCTAACAGTGAATCAGTTCTGCCTCATACATGGGAGAATCAGCATCGGCTTATACCACACATCTAGAAAGTGAGCTAGAATCATCCTTGGGGTAACTCCTTTGAATTCAGTAACGTTACACCAGAGGTGACTTTGGCCCTGCATAATTGGTGCTGGCACACACTTTATGAGCCCTGCTGAGTAGATGCCAAGGGATGAAGCCAAAAAATGGGAGGAGGGGGCAGGTACTTCCTGTGAAAATGCTGCTGGAAGAGAACCACTAATTAATATTAAAATACTTTCTCATGTAGGAGCAGAGGCTACTGCTATGACCTGTGATATCAGCGAGAGTGAGCAGCCAAGTATCTGCTTCTACGCTGCGCTGAGATTTGCAGCACTACACTGGAAAAACATGACGATATTAGACTCAACGTAATGAGACAGCTGTAAAGGGTCTCATTACAGCTTCGGGAGACCCTCTTTGCAACCAGCTTCAAAATTCTGCTCTCCCGGTGTACAAAATCTCTGATTCACATGCTCCGTAAGGATGTTTCTTCAGATCTGTGCTATGACTTGTTCCCCTTTTGCCCCCGGGCCCACCCCATTTCCCCACTCCAAGGGGAGTGGGAAGTGGACACATTTCCTGTCACACATCCACCAGGCTGGGAGGATAAGATGCAGACCTAGCTACACAGTCACCCCTCACCCCCAGACTGATACATGAAGTGTTTATGGAGATTATATATATGCCTACTCGTGGCCTAGAGGGATATCAAATATTTTCCATTTGCATATGTCTGGGAGCAGACAAGGTTTGATCATCTCCAGACAGCTTAAGGGTAACCTCCCTTCCTACAAGGTACCCTCTGGTTTTCACCAGCCCTCCTCTTTGCTCCCTTCTGCCTCCTTGCCTGTTGGTTTCCCTACCATAGGCCTCAGAGTCCCTCCTGCACATCTTTACCCCTTCCAGTTTCCCACTGACACCACCCTCACAAGGCCTGCACTGAGGGATGCTGACAGCCTCTATGGGCCCTTGGGTAAGGTGGAGAGGCCGTTGTTCCATGATCCTGGAAGGGGCAGGACCTCAGGGGCAGGGGCAGGGCAGCCAGCCCTCTGCACCGTCTGCAGCACACCACGTCAAACCCTCTCAGCCACCCACAGCACTCCAGAGGCAACTTAAAGAGCCCAGAGCTATGGACACTGCTGGTGCCACAGCTGAGCCTTGGGGCAACTGCCCTCTTCACGCCCCACTGTTGACGGGCCTGCCTGCACTAGACATGCTGCTGTGGCCTCATCTTCCTTTTCTCCTGCTACAGGACCCAGGCTCCCCTTCACCTGCTGCTCTATCTAGGACTATCATTTCACTCTTCCTCCAGTGTTCCCATTCCCCCTTCCCCAACTGCTGCTCCTGTGCCCGGCTGTGAGAAATAGCAGCTGCACTTTGGTGTGCTGATCCTTCCCCCTCCAAATCCGTACATTTCCCTCAGCTCCTCCAGTGCCAGCCAAACACTCTTGTTTCTTTCTCCCCACTCCAGACATAGCCCCCAGGCGCTCCTCACACCCAGGATCTGAAACAAGCTCCTCCCCACCCCATCCAGTCAGAGCTAAGCAATTTGTTGCTGTTGTTGGAGGAGCATCTCCTCCTTTCCTTCCTCTCTTATGCAGAGTGGCTGCTCCCCTTGTTTCCACCTTCCCCCACAGCCATCTTGAGGAAGGGAACCTCAGCTCCATGCCTGTGGTGGGGCCTCTGAATGCATGCAGGGCATGCAGCCCGGTTCTGTTCATCTTAGCCTTTATGTGTATGCCTGCTGCCGAGAGATCTATGCATTCCATACACTGAAGAGATAGCCTTGAACAAACAAAATGGTGCTTTTACTTTATCTCTCTGTTTCCTTCCCTGGGGGAGGTAAATGGAGGACAGGGTACAAAAGTGGTTCAATTCCAGCTTAACAGTTGCCTCTTGAGGTTCATCATCGCATTCTGCAATCTCAAGAAGTGTGCTGCTTACCAGGAGCTTGCATTCAGGATGTGACTGAGAGTCTTCCCAAAGTGATCAAACCTTCGGATTGCTACCCCTTCTTGCTTCTCCATGTAGGAACTAACGATACAGCCAAGAATGACCTTGAGCGGGTCACAGCAGATTGTGTAGTGCTGGGAAGAAGGATCAAGGAATTTGAAGCTCAAGTGGTGTTCTCATCCATCCTTCTGGTTGAAGAAAAAGGTCCGGGTAGGGATCGTCGAATTGAGGAAGTAAATGCGTGGTTGTGCAGGTGGTGTCGAAGAGAGGGCTTTGGTTTCTTCGACCATGGGACTCTGTTCTGGGCACAAGGATTGTTAGGAAGAGATGGGATCTACCAAACCAAGAGAGGAAAGAGCATCTTCGCAGGGTGGGCTTGCAAACCTAATGAGGAGGGCTTTAAACTAGGTTTGTTGGGGGACGGTGACCAAAGCCCTGAGGTAAGTGAGGAAGTCGGACACTGGGAAGAATCACAAGGAGGAATGAGCAACAAAGGAGGACCCCTGATTTAGATGGAGAAGATAGGGCAATCAACTGGTTCTTTAAGGTGTTTGTACACCAATGAGAGAAGCCTGGGAAACAAACAGGAAGAATTAGAAGCCCTGGCCCAGTTGAAGAACTATGATTTGATTGCAATAACGGAGACTTGGTGGGTTGACTCGCATGACTGGAGCACTGTCATGGAAGGGTATAAACTGTTCAGGAAGAACAGGTGGGGGAGAAGAGGAGGAGGACTTGCATTGTATGTAAGAGAGCAGTATGATTGCTCGGAGCTCCAGTATTTAGAGGGAGAAAAGACTGTTGAGAGTCTATGGGTTAAGTTTAGAGGTGGAAGCAACAGGGGTGATGTTGTGGTTGGTGTCTGCTATAGACCACCAGATCAGGTGGATGAGGTAGACAAGGCTTTCTTTGGACAACTGAGAGAAGCTTCCAGATCCCAGGCCCTGGTTCTCATGGGCAACTTTAATCACCCTGACATCTGTTGGCAGACCAATACAGCAGTACACAGACAATCCAGGAAGTTTTTGGAGAATGTTGGGATAACTTCTTGGTACAAGTGCTGAAGGAACCGACCAGGGGCCATGCACAGCTTGACCTGCTGCTCACAAACAGGGAGGAACTAGTAGGGGAAGTAGAGGTGGGTGACAACCTGGGAAGCAGTGATCAAGAGATGGTAGATTTCAGGATCCTGACCAAAGGAAGAAAGGAGAGTAGCAAAATACACACCCTGGACTTCAGAAAAGCAGACTTTGACTCCCTCAGAGACCTGATGGGCAGGATCCCTTGGGATGCTTACATGAAGGGGAAAGGAGTCCAGGAGAGCTGGCAGTATTTTAAAGAAGCCTTATTAAAGGCACAGGAAGAACCCATCCAGATGCGCTGCAAGAAAAAAAATATGGTAGGCGACCAGATTGGCTTACCAGGGACATCCTGGGTGAGCTTAGACACAAAAAGGAAACTTACAAGAAGTGGAAACTTGGATAGATGACTAGGAGTCTCCACACCAGACTCAGGAATGCGGACGTCTATGGCTGGATGGCTGACAGCCTGGGGAGTACAGGCCATGTCCGCAGCCAAGAACAGGTGCGATGAAGGTCAAAGAGCTCTGCCAGACCATGGAGGGCACCTCCCAATCTGGGTCAGAGCCCCAAAGCTGCCTTTATTTTAAAGAGCGTGACCGCATCCTGGGGGGACGGGGCAGGTCCCTTTTTTCCCTTTCTTCCCCTGGTTGTAGACTCTGGCCTCGAGACTCTCGTCGTCGTCCTTTCTGGGGTGGAGGGGAAATAACAGAGACAAGGAGGAGGAGGAGCAGGACCTGGATGAAGCCAGCATCACCACCCAGCTGACCCAGAAGCCCCAAAGCCTCCATGTGGACATGTCCCAGGCATCTTCCCAGGGGAGGAGTATAAATATATTGCTCGAGAATGCAGGGGAGTTATCAGGAAGGCAAAAGCACAATTGGAATTGCAGCTGGCAAGGGATGTGAAGGGTAACAAGAAAGGTTTCTACAGGCATGTTAGCAATAAGAGGGTGATCAGAGAGGGTGTGGGGCCCTTACTGGATGAGAGAGGTAACCTAGTGACAGATGATGTGGGAAAAGCTGAAGTACTCAATGCTTTCTTGCCTCTGTCTTCACGGACAAGGTCAGCTCCCAGACAAATGCACTAGGCAACACAGTATGGGAAGGACGTGGACAGCCCTTGGTGGGGAAAGAACAAGTTAGGAACTATTTAGAAAAGCTAAACATACACAAATCCATGGACCTGAATTTAATGCATCCAAGGGTACTGAGGGAGTTGGCAAATGTCATTGTGGAGCCTTTGGCCATTATCTTTGAAAACTTGTGGAGATCAGGATAGATCCCGGAAGATTGGAAAAAGGCAAATGTAGTGCCCCTCTTTAAAAAAGGGAAGAAGCACAATCCAGGAACTACAGAC
Organism: Rafetus swinhoei; assembly: GCA_019425775.1. NCBI lineage: Eukaryota > Metazoa > Chordata > Testudines > Trionychidae > Rafetus > Rafetus swinhoei. The sequence goes on along the minus strand of CM033435.1, from coordinate 14,036,067 downwards.
CAGTCAGCCTTACTCCAGTCCCCGGAAAAATCATGGAGGGGATCCTCAAGGGATCCATTTTGAAGCATTTGGAAGAGGGGAAAGTGATCATGAATAGTCAACATGGATTCACGAAGGGCAAGTCGTGCCTGACCAATCTGATTAGCTTCTATAATGAGGTAATTGGCTCTGTGGATATGGGAAAGTCAGTGGATGTGATATACCTTGACTTTAGCAAAGCTTTTGATATGGTCTCCCACAATATTCTTGCCAGCAAGTTAAGGGAATATGGATTGGATAAATGGACTGTAAGATGGATAGAAAGTTGGCTAGACTGTCGGGCCCAACGGGTATGATCAACGGCTCGATGTCAGGTTGGCAGTCGGTTTCTAGCGGAGTGCCCCAAGGATCTGTTCTTGGACTGGTTTTGTTCAAAACTTTATTAATGACCAGGATGAGGGGATGGATTGCACCTCAGCAAGTTCGCAAATGACACTAAGCTAGGAGGAGAGGTAGATACGCTGTGGAAGGATTAGAGGATTGGGCCAAAAGAAATCTGATGAGGTTCAACAAGGACAAGTGTAGAGTCCTGCACTTGGGATGGAAGAATCCCAAACATTGTTACAGGCTGGGGACTGAATGGCTAAGTAGCAGTTCTGCAGAAAAGGACCTGGGGATTACAGTGGATGAGAAGCTGGATATGAATCAACAGTGTGTCCTTGTAGCCAAGAAGGCTAATGGCATATTAGGTTGCATTAGGAGGAGCATTGCCAGCAGATCCAGAGAAGTGATTATTCCCCTTTATTCAGCTCTGGTGAGGCCACATCTGGAGTATTGTGTCCAATTCTGCGCCCCCGACTATAGAAAGGATGTGGATGCATTGGAGAGGGTCCAGCGGAGGGCGACCAAAATGATTAGGGGGCTGCAGCTCATGATTTATGAGGAGAGACTGAGGAATTTGGGTTTGTTTAGTCTGCAGAAGAGAAGAACGAGGGGGGATTTGATAGCAGCCTTCAACTTCCTGAAGGGAGGTTCCAAAAAGAATGGAGAGAGGCTGTTCACTGTAGTGACAGATGGCAGAACAAAGAGCAATGGTCTTAAGTTACAGTGGGGGAGGTCTAGGTTGGATATTAGGAAAAACTATTTCACTAGGAGGGTATTGAAGCACTGGGATGGGTTATCTAGGGAGGTGGTGGAATCTCCATCCCTAGAGGTTTTTAAGTCTCGGCTTGACAAAGCCCTGGCTGGGTTGATTTAGTTGGGATTGGTCCTGCCATGGGCAGCGGGCTGGACTTGATGACCTCCTGAGGTATCTTACAGTTCTATGATTCTATGATTTCCCCTCTTTCAGTACAAGTGGAAAGATGTAACCAGCCTGTGGTGTTGGGATGGCCCAGAGTGTGCTTGTTTTGGGAAGGGGTAACAGCTGTCTGCTATAAAACAGGAACCCATGGTGGTGTGTTGAGCTGGTCATTCCTGAGGATGGGAACCCAACAACCTGGGTTCAGAGCCAGACCAGGGGAAGAGAAGCACTTGTGAACTATGATAAAATGGAAGATTTGACTAATACTCTAAGGCTATGTCTACATTGCAGGTTTCTTGCGCAAGAACTGTTTTGCGTAAGAGTTCTTGCGCAAAAGTTCTTGCACAAGAGCGCGTCCACACTTGCGCAAGAAACCCCTGTTTCCTGTCCACACTGCCTTCTTGCGCAAGAGGGCTTATTCCTCGTGGGGAGAGGAATAACTCTTGCGCAAGAAGCCCTCTGTTCCAACGCCTTACTTACTGTAAATTTACTTGTGCAAGAATGCACGTGCAGTGTAGATGCTCTGCAAGCTTTTGTGCAAGAATGGCCGTTCCTGCATAAGAAGCCTGCAGTGTAGATGTAGCCTAAGTATTAATAAAAACTTAGTGGGCAACTAAGAAAGAGATTCTGTTCACAAGAACAAGTTCCAGCGAAACAGCATATGGTAAAGCCCTTCTCTGGAAGTTTATTCAGATAGAATTTGTTACATAGAGGATGAGACATTTCCAAATTGCCTCAAGGAAAACCTTAAGACAATCATTTTAACTGAATTAATCTGGCTATAAATTGTTATTCGTCATAATTATAGTGTTTAATTATGTTTCTCTTTTATAGATCTTGGATACTTTAACATGTGAGATATTATCCCTCTGGGGTTTTATGCATTTTTCTTTGTGTTATTGAGCTAAGGAAGGAGGCAATAGAATCGTGAGTACGTTCATGTATGGCATTTAGAAATAAATTATCACAGTTTTGTGGTTCACTCCATGAATTCCCCCTTAAGTATCAGGTCTCCAGCTCACACCTGTCAAGGGGCAGGAATCCCAATCCCATTCCTTCTTGAACTGTTCTTTTTTAATGCTGAACAGCTCCCTGCCATAGGCTGCAGTATCCCCAGCAAGTCAGTCTGCCCAACAGAAAACACTTTTGCTTTGCTGTCTCTTTCTGAGGGCTACAAACAGTGTTTTGCCCGCAGTATGTCACCATACAGCTCTTTCTAAGTAAGCACCCTTATTCTTAAGGTAAAAGTATTACAAAGAAAACATGAAAACAATAAAAGCTCCTATACTCAATACTATAAGCTTACAAAAGGTAAGGTCTTATGGGACTCTAATAGGCCCATGTCCAACTCCAACCCTTCTGCAAAGGTTGTGGACCCCCCTGGGATGGAAGATCCTGTCCATTTGGCTGAATCAGAAAGAAGGCTGTGAGTCAGCTTAAACCTAGCTTTTGTATAGCAAAAGACCTTTCTTGTTGTCTGGAAAACCCAGCTACAACCTATATATACAAGCCTCCTCAGAGAATAATACATCTCTGGAGGTGCTTAAGGTGAATCATATAGGTTGTAACCACCCATTCCACACACCTTCATTCCATATGCACCCCAAACACACCCCTCAGTTTTCAGTTCCTGGAGGAGCTGTGATAACCTACTGCCTGGAGTTGCATACAATCCCTGCCCCGCCATAATACATAAATGCCATACAATGTGCTCCCCCAAAATACTCCATGCAGTTACAGTAGCTGGCACAGTAATGTTAACAACTTTTATCTTGGTTCTAATTTAGTTTAGAAGCATAGAGCTGAGAGTATCTAAGTGAACTGTAAATGTTATACAAATATTACTTTAAAACTGGCTCTCAGCCAGAAGTATGTGTACTACTGAGGGTGCCCACCTTGTCTAGAGTTGTGTTTCCCAACATGGGGTTTGCACCCCTTGGGGGTCAATGGGACCGGTTTAAGGGGTTGACGGGTTCAGTATGCAGGCTGCCCTGAGGAGAGAGGGCTACCCCAGCCCTGTCTTGCTGCAGCAGTTTGGGGCCAGGTGAGAAGTACCTCTCCATGGCCACTGCAGCTCCAGCAGGCATAGGCAGGAGAGGGGTGCATGTCCTCCAGCTGAGGCAGGTCCAGGTTCATCTGCCCCAGCCTGAGTGAGGAATGGAGCAAAACTATGCACTTTCTGCTTGCTCCCTGATGAATGGGAACAGCCAGCAACGTCACCATGTAAATGGGGAGGGTGTTTGAGGGGTGGGAGGTTTGGGGTTGAAGCAGTCCCAGCCAACCAGCCCCTTTCACCAGCGTGGTGATTCTGTCTCTTTTCTGTATGGTTTTATGAGAAGCAATGAGATTGCTTCTCATAAAACCATACAGAAAAGAGACAGAATCATCTAGGCACATCCTATTTTCCTGCCACAACCAAACCCTGACCTTGCTTTATGTTATGATAAGCAGAAGCTGTATACCAAATTGGATTTTCCTATTTCTTGCCATTTAGTAAGAGTTCTTGAACAGACACTGTCAAATATACAGTAGATTTTATGGTAAAAATGCAAAAGTCAGCAATTTCTCAGTACTAATGTATATTCAGTATTTTTAGGTCTGATTTTGTAAGCAGGTAGTTTTTAAGTGATGTGAAACTTGGGGGTATGCAACACAAATCAGATTTCTGAAAGAGGTATGGTAGTCCAGACAGGGAGCGAACCATTGCTTTAAAAACACTGCATATATTTTGAAAAATGTTCATGTGAATTCTCTGTGTGTAAAAAAAGCTATCCATTTATACAGCCCACATTGCTCCAGGCTCACACTCAATAAACGTGGCAGAAGAGCATTGCTGGCACGGATCACATTGGTGGATGTGCAGTTACCTGAACCTCTGATGTGGTGGCTGATGTGGTCAGGTCCTGTGATGAAATCGCTTGCATAGATGTGTGGACAGAGTTGGCACTGGGGTGGATTTCAGGGGTGGGTTCCTGGATGAGGATGATGGAGGTGAGTTGTGTGGTTGCTGGAAATAATCTGTTTGAGATTAGGGGGTTGTCTGTAGGTGAGGATTGGCCCGTCCCCTGTGAGAGTGAAGGGTTATTTTCCAAGATGGGTTGTAGATGGCTGATAACGCATTGGAGGGGTTTAAGTTGGGGCTCTAGGTGATGACAAGTGGAGTTCATTGGAACAACTGGACGGTCTTTACGACAAAGGATTAATGGACACAAATCACATATTCGAAAAGGTAACACACCGAAACCTGTTGGGAAACATTTTAACTTGCCCAGGCACTCATTAATGGATCTCAAAGTTTCCATATTATCACAAGCCAATTTAAAAAACCAGCTTGAAAGGGAACCTGCAGAGCTTAATTTCATTTACAAATTTGATACCTACAATAGAGGTTTATACAAAGACCTTAACTGGATGACCCACTACATTCCACATCCTAATGACATAAAAAACCCAAACACCAAATACTTAAGAGCACTTAGAACCTTCTCTATCAGCTTCATTTAGCATGGACGCTCTAACTGACTATTCTTTTTCCATTTTTTCTCCTTTCCTTTCCCTCCCCATCCTCTCTCCTTCTCTGCTCTTTATTTGGAACCTGGATCCCTTAAACTCCATTCATCTGAAGAAGTGGGTTGTGCCCGTGACTCACATGGCTACCCCTCTGAAATTCAATGAAGAGTTAATCTTCACAATACCTATGGGAGATAGGAAAGTATTATTCACTCCCATTAGGTAGCTGGAGACCCGAGGCCGTTGTTCCATCAGAACTGTTGGGAAATGAGCAGTATTGAAAATCTGGGCACTTGAGTTGGTTCCCTAAATGGGAGAGGAAGTCCTCTGAAATATGACTAAGTGACAAGGCTAAGGTCACACAGAACGTCAGTGCTAGAGACATTAACTGAACCCAGATCTCTTGAGCACCAGTCTCTCTGGTTTGACAACCCTGGAGATTGAAATGCTCTGTCTACAGTGTAGGTAGAGCACTCACTGCCTTATCCGTGTGCCTTGACCATGAAGTATAGGGACAACACCTGAAGGAAAGATGTAACCTGAGACCCTCTTAATGCCAACTGGCAAAGGGAGCAAGGGTATTACGGGCTTCTACTAAATCTGGTTTGTACATTCTAATTCCCCAAAGACTCTTGTGTGAAGTCTCAGTTAAAAGCCAGAGTCATACTGGTCATCAATACCATTGCAAAATACACAGGAGGATGTTGTGGAAGGAGTTACATACATATATTGAAAATTTGGTGTGTCATTGGGGCATTGGTCTCAGGCAAAGGTGAAAAACAGGTTTACTGTGAGACAAGGAATGTTCAGCCATCAGTCTGTTTCCATGTCATTTGAGTAAGTGTCTCATTCACTGTGGATCTCCTATCACCCATCTAGACTGCATGCAAGTGAAGGATTGTAGTACTTTCTGAAAGAAACTAACAGGAAGGGAAAAACACCAGAGGAAGAGAACCTTGTCTTAAGACACACGCCTGTGGTTTACTTGACTTTATTTGGGGGTGGGGGTTGGGTGCAAAGAAAACAACTGGGCATCCCTTGCCGAGGAAGTAGACACACATGAATTTGCTTCATGAAAGTGGGTTCTCAACCATACTTGGCTGAAAATGCTGGCGAGAACTTTGGCTGAGACAAGAGTCTTTAGACAACAGAGTAACTCATTAATTAAAGTTTAGCCTCTAGAAAGCAGGTTACAATTTTGTTTTGTATGTAGCCATTTGTTTTCAAGCCTGTTACTCCCAGTCACTTGAACTCTTTTTTTGATAATAGACGGATGCTTGTTTTCACTATAAATATAATCTACATGCTGTGGTGTTAGGCAAAGAGATGGCCCTGAGTAGAATCTGAACACAAGCTGGTGTGTGCTGCTCCTCTGGGAACAGCAGGCCTGGTAATTCTGTGACTGTTCAGTGGATAAGGGACTAGATGGAGTATGCCCAGGGTAATTTTCCTAGGCGCACACAGATGATTAATATATCACTGCTATGGATGGGCCCATTTCGCCTCCAACTCACATCAATGCAAAGATGAGTCCTGAAGCAACTGCATGATGTTACTTTGCATGGGGACAAAAATGTGAACATCACACAGATTTCTTCATGTACAACTTGATGTTGGCCAGAACAGCCACAGCTCTGCTTTGGTAACAGCTGCAGTTGGGCAGAGTGATGTAGCTAAGCTGAGACCCCTAGGGCTTTGGGGAGGCTAAGATATACTCAAATGAACATTATTGAAAATGTAGGCTTAGCCCCATTGTACAGGTTTCTTCACACTTGCCTACATTTGTTTAGAAAACACCCTGCTGCTGAGTTTGTGTTAAATGCATCATCTTATCCCAGGGCTTAATATGGTTACCGTTCCTCTTTGAATAAATCATGTAATCAGTTTCTCCCATTAGCCTCCACCTGTCCCAAAAACCTAACATTCAGTATTTGTCATCACTTACTAGCTTCACTTATTAAGTTTCAGCCCATTATCACTCTTACACAAATACCCCTGCTGCATTTAAGGGCTGCAGGATTTAGCCCATAGTGAAAAACTTATAAGGGGCACTTTGATTCTGAAACCTTTTCAGAGTCCACACTCAGATGGCTCCTAGTTTAGCTTCCCTGCCCTTCCTTATACTTGTAAATTTCAGATCAGTTAAAAAAAACCACCTTTATATTTAAGTGGATTTATGTAATGTATGTACTTAATTTTACATTAAAAATCAACTTTGATGGCATCATTGATTACTCTGGACAGCCGTCATATCATTTAAATACAGCCCACATAAGTACTCATCCTAACTTGACAGATAGATAAATACTCATCAGCACATAGAAAGAGAAGAGTAAAATAAACCCTCGGCTCATCCTTTCCCCAAAAGGCTGGAAGATTAATACATGCAGGCACAGACAGGCCAAGTGGAGGAGTAATGAGACAGGAGTCAGGGAACCTTCCCAGAGAATGGTCTGTCAGCTGCTCCCACCTGTTAACAGAGATGGAGCTCCAGATGTCCTCCTCTGTAACAGTGTGGCACTAGGAAAAGGGTGGATCACTCAGGTAACCAGCTCCCAGAACGGTTAGGACTTTTAGGTTGACATCAGCACTTCCATTGTACCTGTAAATTGGTTTTTATGTGCCCTCAGCCTGACACCCCACTTACAGGACCCGATTCTCAGGGCTTGTCTACACAGGAAAGTTTTACTAATTATTCTGATGGAGTTAAATCAGTATAAGCCCCCTATGGCTGCTCTAATTCCAGCTGTGTGGAGTTTAGCTTATGCCCCTTCCCAAGCAACACATAAGCACATAGAAAAAGGCCCGGATCTGGCCACCCTCACCACAGTATCTGAGCCCTGTGTCATCCGGAATGTATCTATCCTCACGGCACCTCTGGGAGGTAAGGCAGTGCTTATGAGAGACAGAGAAGTGAAATAATTGGGCTGAGGGGAAGCCTGTGGCCAACGGGGATTTAAATCCAAGTCTCCCAAGTCCTGGGCTAGTCCTCAGCTCTGAACCATCTTTCCTCTATAGCAGGGGTGGGGAACCTAAGGCTTGCCTGGATTTGGCCCCTGAAGCTCAGGGCTCCCCCTCAGCACTGGGGAGCCCACGCTGGCACTCCAGTCCCCCCTCCCACTCTTCCTCCTGTGGGGCTGGAGCACACAAAATCTACCAGCCTGGGCCTGATTGATTGTTCTGTGGGTCAGCAGCCTCTGACCCAAAAAAGGTTCCCCTCCTCTGCTCTGTAGGAAGAGAGAAACAGGAGTTATTCTGGCATATTTACACGGGTTTACATGAACACCTTCCCTTATACATGGGTACGTTGTACCCACGTATGCACAAGCCCTCATTTACACAGAGGCCACTTTCTCTCATTCTGGTGCAGTAAAAGGTTTTCAAAGTGAGTGAATCTGATTTGGTAAAGCGAGTGTAAACATAATTAGTGCCGCCCTAAATTCCCTTTTACAATCTCAGTGGCTGAATAATGGCCGTGGCACCAGTGATTCTCTGGCCCACTACATGTTGCACCATCTTCTTCGTAACTTGCATTTCTGAGCAAGCAAAGTGTGGCACCATGTTCAGGCCGGTTGCCAGCGGGAGCAGGGAGGGGCAAAGGGCAGCACTGCCCGAGGGCCCAGCAGTTCAAAGGGGCCTGGTGCTTCTGGCTGCTGGTACCACTACTTGCGCAGCGGTGATGGCTGGAGCCACGGGTCCTCTAAATTGCAGGCGAAGCCTTGTGGCACGCTGCCAACAGTGTGGAGGTGGTTCAGGCAACACGGAGGGCTGGCTGCCCTGCCCCTTCAGCCCGAAGCCCCGCCCCTTCCAGAAATGCAGCGCTGCCCCCTCTTGCCCAGGGGCTTGGTGAGTCTGTTGGCTCAGCTGCCCAAGTAGCATGCAATACAGTAACTTCAAGGAGACAAGGGCATGCATACCTGGATAGATCGACATCAGAGTGGACCAGGCGCAGAGGAAAAGATACGTGCTCTGGGACACAGCTGCTCTCGAGGCATCCAGGAGCAGCCCAGGAGTCCTGCACAAACGGCAGCCGCATCTGGCAGCAAAAATTCCACCCACATTTCCCACTGGTCCCTGCAATGCAGCAGTGGTATGTCAGTCTGTTTTACGACACAGCCAGCTAGCCTTCATCCAACACTCCGGCCCCTCATTCGTGCAGACTATATTATTCCTTAGTACTGCTCCAGCTGGGTTAGAGGTGAGGGACAGGTATGTTTTTAGATTTATTTTGCCCATTTCTATGCTATATTGTGTTGACTTGATGCCAAATTCCTTGGATTACTCCAGCCAGAATGAGATTCCTTAAAAACCATACAGAACTATAATAAACCTAGAGGCAGTCATCCCTGCAAGGTTCACAACTGAACCATTTCACCCAAATCAAATATTGTTATTTCCACTTTCAATGTGCAATGTGCACTCTATTATACATAGCTTCTTCTACCATGGTCACAACCATGGTCTCTGAGTGTCTTCTAGCAGTACATTCAGCAACATGACTACACATCTGTGAAATGCTGTTTGGAAACCCAGGACCAGTGCACACCCCCATCCCAGTACCTTAAGCACATCCTTTCCCAGAACTTCAGGCTTGTAAGCACCATGGGGTTACAGTTTAACTCTTCAGGGGCACATGACATGCAAAGCAAACAGACCAACTTTGGAAAGGTTTCTACAGGTTGGATGGACATCGATCAGGGATGATCTAGATCAGGCCTGGGCAAAACACCCTCCATAGGCCAGATCTGGCCCACCAAGCCTCTCAGGCAGACTCCCCTGCTTGCCCTGCCCCCTCACACTGCTCAGAAAAGTGGTTGCTGGGTTGTTTGTGTTCCACAAACTTTGAGCCCAGAGGGGCGGGGGGTGTGGTGCTTCATGGCTGCTCCCATCCCCCAGCACAATCCCATGGGCCAGTTGATCCGGTCCGCAGCTGCCCTGCCACTCTTCCGCCCCCAGGCCAATTGAGACCTGGGGATGGGGGAGCTGGCAGTTCTCTCTAAGCAGTGGGGGCTGGGTATAGACTTCATGCGCTCCCCCCAGCCCTAGGCCAATCATGGTCTATGAGCAGGGGAGCATGAGAAGCCTCCTGGACGCATCCCTTCCTCCCAAGGCCCTGCTCCTTCTGGGGCAGCCTGCGACCACTTCAGAAATTTGTGAAGTGGCCCCCCCTTCCAAAATTATTGCCCACCCTGATCTAGATGGTGCTTGGTTCTGCCGTGAGGGCAGGAGACTGGACTTGATGATCTCTCAAGGTTCCTTCCAGTTCTAGTGTTCTATGATTCTATGAATTACTTTTTACTTAGATAGCCTGGAAAATATACAGATTCCACCAAAAATAATAAAATTCCACAACATGGGAGTCTAATTTCACTTCTCTGTACATGGAGCCTCATGTTCTATACATGAGCGACAAGGAGTCCTGTTCTATACATGGTTTTGTTGGTATCTACCACTTACTTCTAACAGTGAGAACAAACCTGATTGGCTTGTCACAAGACAAGGGACGGAAATGCCCACAAGGGCACTCTTTCCCTTGATTGACACTAATTCAAGACAGATAACAAGCAATTCAGTTGATTGTTTTAGCATCTTGAAAATATTATACAATTAAAGTTGATTTTAAATTGTTCACTGTGCCTGCTAGTGGCTCATTATCTTACCACGTAGCTGAGAAAAATGCAACTAGCTCAATCATTTTCTTGTACCATTCGCAATTTTTTAAATGAGCCTTCAACTTGTGCAATTGGTGTTTATAATATAGGATGGCCTTTATTACTGTCCTTCTTGCATGGTTTCGTTTGCCCTGTGATCATTATCCCATCTAACAAATTGAAGAGACTATTCTGTTTAATCACCCGCCTGGGCTATTTTTCATCTTTTGCCACCCTGCTCACAAACTACACCATGTCCCATCCAGATCTACAGTGCTCAAAGCCTCCCAGTTATTTTCAGTCTTTTGCCATATTATATGCTTTTCTTCCTTTTTTAAATAGCAATATGGCACCAGCTTCATCTCTGGGGTGCTTTGAGTTGCTTCAGCAGAGTTATACCAGCTTGGGGTTTAACATTTATATAGACCATTTCGTCCGGAAAATATCTAAAACTTGTGCAGCTTTATATATGTCAGAATCATGTTACCTGTCTCTGAAATGTGCTACCGCATGGACTGGAATGCACAGCTGCTGAATAATATGCGGCACAACCACACTGCCAGATCAACAAGGACATGGCATCACAGTGACACTGCAGTGGGGCAGTTAGCAAGGACGAACACAATTACGCCGACTGGAATTTGGTCAGATCACCTGAGTTAACATCCTGACTGTTATGAAAAGCAGCATGGAAAGCTTTAACCATTAAGACTTCACTCTTAGGCCTCAAGATATAAATATTGTTTGCTGTTTTCCCCATTAGGTGTCCCTCGACAGGTGAAAGAAATAGATAGCTGCCGTTTCCTGAGTAAGCTCACAAAAAGGCCTCTGTTCTCCACTCCCATTAGTGGTTCCAACACAATCTGGCACGAGAGTAAAGAAACAACCATCATGCCCAAAGCCCGTCAGTACACTGCACATATCTTGAGATGATTAAAATGCCATTCAAGTACATGGAAATGTTTTATTTCCAGGAGATTCCAAAAAACAGGCTTAATTTGCGTGAAAAATAATCTTTCATCTCAGTGTCAAAAGTAAAATGCAAGAGCTGAGGAAGATGCCAGCCGCTTGCTGAAAGGAGTGTTTATGAAATGAAATCAAATGACAGGGAAAACACATTCCAGCTGCTCCTACGCCAGCAAACACCTACGAGCACAATACTTGAAGTCTTTGTACTTTTGGAGCATTCATACCAGCCATACCTTTCGATGGGAAACTTAAAACCGCCAAGTGATTGTGGCAAGCATCTGGATCTTTGCCACTCAACACCAGTTATTCTTGGCAAGGATGATAAAGGCACTTGCCCCAAAAAAGGAGAAACCCAGAAACTGGGTTGTCTCTGCATTTTGCGAGGCAGGCAGTTCTGCCAAAACTCAGAGAGCAGACAAGAGAGGGGAACCCTTTCCTCCCCAAAAGAAAAATATGCAACAACTTACGGTTAACTTGATTATTTCTGTCTGGCCACTATCAGCAAGTATCCTTATGAAATGCAAGCAAGCATAACATAGCTGATGAAAAATATAAAATCTTGCATGATGCATAAGACTAAAACTTAGCATTTGACCAAACATTTTAAACACAAACAGTACTATTAGAAGAACCCACTTCATATTTGTCATATTCTATAGCAAAATAACCATTTTAATTTTTCTTCCTTACATGCTCAGCACCTTGGAAGGTAGTTTTTGTGCTACAGTAAGATGATCACACATGGCAGTTTATTTTTTTTAAATAAATATATTCTTAAATAAAAGGGACTTCTTATAAAGAAGGAATTATACTGTGTCCTGTAGCTTTGAGACGCAATTAGGGTGCATGTTCCTCTTGTATAAATTTACATAACTCCATTACTTCAGTGGAGCTAGAACAGTTTACACTGGCTTAGGAGATGACCTGAGGTTCCAGAATTGCTATCTATGAATTTGCCATGGAAGTGGATGCATCAGGTAGACAATTATTTTGGTATTAAAATTAAAAGCTTTAGAGGGTCCTTACACTGGGTTCTATTCCAAACATATGGCTGTCACAATTTACCCCACCTCAGTATTCAGTTAAAATTTAAGAAAAGATAAATGACTCTCCTAGAAAACAGACATAAGCACACTTCCCAATTTCCCCTTCTGCGGCAATCAGCATTATGACAGGATTGGTTTTGTAAGGACATTACAACTGTTTCTATAAAACTATAACAGGAAATCAGGCAGGAGGGTGGCAGAAATGCTAATCTGACTTGGAGGGGAGTTGGGCAGAGACAGTGTAACATCATTGAGATAATGCTATTTTCTTTAATCTAATAATTAGATCTGTGCTGGGATAAAATAAGTCTTTCTGTCACATCACAGCTTTTTGCTCAGTTTGGAGCTCAAAGAAATTACGTTCTAGGACTGTAGCATCCAGGTCAGTAACAGAAACAAAACTCTGTTCAGCAGGCAGGATTAAGATGATATTTATTGAAGATAAAAACTGGTCTTGGCTTTTCAGTGCAGAGAATGCCTCTCTACCACCCGCTCTTTTAGCTTTTTGTGACTAGCTTAGGAAGCAAATACTTCCCTTACACACAACTGAACCTAAATTGTCTCCTCTATATCATCAGGCTGCCAGCTATGATCATTTTTTAAAAAAAATCTGTTTTTCAAACCAGGCTCAGACCATACCAAAATGGCACCCTCAAACATCGGATGGTTGGTAGTGGGAGATGGACATTACTGTTGAGGTCACCACCATTATCCAGTGTGTTCCCTTTGCTGACCTACAGCAAAGACATCTGAGAGGGGTAGCTGTGTTAGTCTGTAACTTCAAAAACAACGAGTAGTCCTGTAGCACCTTAGAGACTAACCAAAATATATAGAATCATGAGTTTTTGTGGGCAAAACCCACTTCTTCAGATGAATGGCAAAGATAGCATGTAAGGAGCCAAGTAGTATCCCCCCCATTAAAAAAAATAAAATAAAAGAATATTTTGGTAAAATAAACGAACAAAAAAAACCCCTCTACATTTTGGTTATTTCCTCTTAAGATCTCCAAGTAAAAAAATCAAAACATTTTGCCTTATCCAAAATGTAAATAAATAAAATCAATCAAGGAGTCAGTGGAATTTTGGAAAATAGAAATTGCCTTTTATTAGCGATTTCCGAGGGCTCGCATTCAGCCATGCCCTCTCTAGAGTCCCATCTGGGCATGGAACAGCTGCATTCCCAAGCTGCACACTGTACAATTCAAATCCATGGCATTGCCAATACAGTGGTGCTCCTAGCAGACCTGTGCCTTGCCAGCTCTGATGCAGTGCTAGCGCTCCAACTGAAGAACAGTTCGATGAACTCTCTGGTATGTCTTCCTGCTGTCCCACCAGTGATGTTCTGAGGGGACAGAGAAGGCAAGACACAAAGGCTCTGGATGACCTGAGGAAGAACTGGATGTCCTGGGACTAGCTGCAGCAGATGAGGCAGGAATGACCAAGAGGAGATGATGAACAGGAAAGGAAAGACTGAGGTTTCAGAGGAAGCTGGAGAAGAGAAGCTATAAGAGGATGAGAAGTGACATAAAGGCTGTGGCTGGAGACAAAGGATCTGAGGTACTATAACAATGACTCTCACCCTTCCAGATTACTGTGCCCTTTAAAAACTACTTGCTTACAAAATCAGACATAAAAACACAAAAATGTCACAGCACACTATGAATAAAAATATTGCTCGATTTCTTTTCTTTCTTTCTTTTTTACCATATAGTTATAAAATAAATAAATTGGAAGGTAAATCTTGTACTTACATTTCTGGGCTTAGTTTTTAGAGCATTATAAACAAGTCATTCATGCAATTTTAGTTTGTACTGACTTAGCTAGTCCTTTTTCTGTAGCCTGTTGTGAAACTAGGCAAGTATCTAGATGAGCGGATGTACCTCTGGAAGACATTTGTGTATCCCTAGGAATACACATACCCCTGCTTGGGAGCCACTGGAGAAAGAGAACAAGGAAACAAACTAGACCCCCATCTCAGTCTTTCAAGCCAGTCATGGAAGTGTTCCATGGTACCATGGGGAAATTACACTAGACAAGCCAGACACCAAAGCCCAAACTTGTCTTCCACCTGCCTCATTCAAGTATCTTCCAGCCCAGTGATGCCTAGTCTATATTTGGTACAACTGTGCACCTCTTCACAGTTTCATTCCATTTTCTGCTTGGCCCTAATCTAGGTCCTGCTACCCCTATTATTTTGACGTTACAGCCCCGATATACAAATCCCCACGTTCTATCTTCTGAACTTGGGTTTCTTTATGATACAACTGCACCTTCATATTTACATATTTACAAAGGACTGTAGCTGAAATTCTGAGTAGCCAAAAGAGGTACAACAATAAAAATAATGCTGCCATCATAAAATACATTTCTATGGGCCTCTCTCATCTCCTTCTACATTACCCCTCCCCCCGTACATGACAAGCAGCAGAGGCACTAAGGAAAAGAGAAGATGTGAGCCTGTAATCAAAGACTGCGTAAATACATGGCAATTGAAAGGAGAAGAATTAAAGGTAGCCATGGCAACCTGACATTTTCTAACTTTAAGAACATAACCTTAATAACATCATTGTAGTATTTCTGGATGTAATAGGTATTTCAAAAGCATGCACACACCTACACCCCATCTCCTCCCCATTAGAGTCTATTCATATTCTTGCACAGCCCTTGCCACTCTAGTCTCTCGGTATATTCCAGGAAAACACTGGGACAGTGGTTCTTAATCTTTTTCTCTCTCAGGCCTCCACAATATGCTATGAAAACTTCATAGCCCACCTGTGTTGCATCAAGTGCTTTTCTGCATAGAAAAGCCAGGTCCAGTCTTAGGGGGTAGCAAGCAGGACAATTGCCGGGGCTCCATGCTGCAGGAGGCCCTGAAAAGCTAAGTTGCTCACTATAGCTTCAGCCCCCAGATGGCAGAGCAACTTCCTGGCTTTAGCACTGCACAGTGGTGCTTCAGCTTCTGCCCTCCATCCCAGTCCATCTAACACCAGCTCCATCTGGTGGTCCCCTTGACACCTTGTCACGGCCCACCAGGGGGCCACATCCCTTGGTTGAGAACTGCAGAATTTGCATTTCTCTAGCATCTAATCATCTGTGATTCATTCTTTCTTCCTCTCTCCAGCAGGAAATGCAGTGGGAATGAAGACTAGAGCCTCATTTGATGTAAATCAGTGTAGATCAGTGTATCGCCAAGTATGCTACAGGCCCACTTTGAGAAAGCTGCTAATGGGCCGCTCCGGTTTGTTTATGTAAAAGCTCCACAGTCATGGAGCCTCGCGACTCCCATTAGCTCTAGTTCACTGTTTCCAGCCAAGGGGAGCCACAGCCCACTTTGAGAAACACTGGTGTTGATCCATTTACTTCAATGGGGCTTTGCCTGTCTGCACCAGCTGTGAAACTTCTAGCTCACAGTGGATAGATGTTTGTTTGAGGATGTTATGGGGGTCAAGAACACTGACGATTGTTCAGGAACTCCTCCTTTATCATGCTTGAAGGAGACTAGTGAAAACCAGTGCTTGACCTAGCAAGACCATAAATTCACACTGACTTGCTGTTTTTTAGTGATTTATGTACCTAATGCGTCTGCTGTTCAGTGAATTTCCTTGGCAAGACTTCCAGCCACATGAGAAAAAACCAAGTAGCCAGTAAGCTACAATAGGCACATAAATAGAAAGCACCAGCTTGATACTATACTTCTTTATTACACAAATTATGGGATTAGTTCTGTCATTTGCATCTTTAGTTCTAATTTATGTATTATTATTAAAATACAATAAACCAATTAAAATAATAATAAATAATAATAATACCATTATTATCGAGTGTTTTTCATCAGTAGAATTCAAAGGTCATTAAAAAGGAGGTCGGTATCATTATTCCCACTTTACTGCGGCACAGGGCAGGGGAGCGATTTGCCCAGTGTCAGCCAGCCAGTAAGTGGCAGAAATAAACCATGTATCAGGAATCACCATCTACTTCTTTATCCGCTAGGCTATATTATCTCATTAAAGCCAATAGGAGTACTAAGACAAGTATGTGTTACTAAGCATAAATAAGGGACTGCATGACCAGGCCTATGTGAAGCATAGTTCTGATAATCTTCAAATTTTAAAATATACAATATTTAAATTTAAACATGGAAATACAGTCAAGAGATGTGACCCACTCTATTGGCAAAGGCAGGAATAGCTGGCTGTTGCCAGGGTGGATACATTTGATTTAAAATTAAATTTAATGTTTACATTTAATTTAAATACATATTGTAATCAAATCTGAAATTATGACAATCTATGTTAAGGCCTAAGATTATTACAGTCTATTAAAATCATTTAAATGAAATACCAACAATATTTTAAGCAGTTTATGTTGCCTACCAAGTTTTAAAGCAGGTTAAAGCACTGAAATGGCAGAAATTATTGTCAAAACACCAGGAACCAGTTTGTGCTGACATACTAAACCAGCTTTTGATAGCAGTAGCCTCTTCTGCAGGAGCAGAGAGAATATCTTCTTCATGTAAGTTAATTCAACAAGCTCATGTCCATGACTGGTTCATTCAAAGCTTAGAAACCATTTGGGAATTGAAAAGCTAAAAAGCTATAAAAAATCAACCAACCAAACAAAAAACAAATTCATGAACATAAACTAGGTGAGAGAGGATGAAAGCTACTTGAACTAAAATCAAGGTTCAACTTTTCAACAGTGAGCGTAAACAACCATTGGAACAACTCCATCACTGGAAATTTTTAAATCAGGATGTTATTGTGATAGGAATTAATTCAGGGAGCTCCTATGGCTTGTGTTATGCAGAATGTCAGTTTAGATGATCACTGTAATCTCCCTGGCCTTATAATCTCTTTGATTTTATAACATATTTTGTAATAAAGTTCCCGAACAATTACACAAACTGGGGAGGTTTTCTTATTATTCCAATGTTATATCTATTTTTAGAACCCTTTCCCATAAAGGCACTCTTAACCCTCAGTAAGAATTCATTACACCATGTGGGGTCAAGGCCTCTGAACTGAAACTTGGGTTTCCTATCTAAGATATGAAATAATGATATAAGCTAAAGATGGTATATGAAATAACCCCCATGAGTTCTTTAACGGCATTAATTTCCATAATCATATAATTATGGAATAGCTGCTTATGGGACGGTACCTCTTTTTTCTCCCACACAATATGTCAAATTAGATAACCCCATCTGAAATTCTGGATTGTTTCTGATGAGTGGAAGTGGGAAAGGAAAGTCTTATATGTATCAAAATCCTAATCTAAAGCGTAATTATGAAGACTGAAATCCTTCCCTTTTGTGTTGGTCTAAATCTCTGGGGTAAAAAGCAGCTTTTTGGGGAGTGCGGGGACTGTACCAGCTCCTTTAGGCCTGGCTTCCATCCACTATAACCACTGCACTGGTCCCTTTGCACCACTCCTGTGGCATAAAGGGGTCTGTAAGTTACTATAAGAGTGCCACTGAGGAGTTCTGCAGCCTGGCTATCACAGATATGGCATACTTCATTTAATGCCACCCTCCCCTGGATCCACCATCACACCTGGCTTGCTGGGGATGCAGCTATAACATACCACACTTCAGGAATCCACAGCCAGCATAAAAGCTTCATGGAGACCATGAAAAGTCAGCACAGCTTAGAGCTACCTTACAGCCTCCTGGAATCCTTGGCTGGTGCAGAGCTGACATCACCAGCTCCGTATTAGACCCTGCAGGGTAAATGTGTATGAGATGCAGAGAGGAATATACTATCCGACGTGCCAGCCTGGGCTCAGTGCTTGTGTGAGGCTACTATAAGCCAGTGGAAGTCAGAGCAGCCAATAGGCTGTTCCAGTTTGCTTGAGGGAAGTAAGACAGTTGGGAGTTGCATAGTGATCCTTGAAAGCACATCAGCCCCACTGTTCTCTTTTATTCTTCTAGACCTTGTATCTCAGTTATTCCAGAGGTGCCACTGAGAGGTAGGGGTGGGAAGACAGATGACTTTAAGCCATTGTTTTTTGTTTCCCCTGACTCTGCAAAAGATGTGGAGATCTGAGGAGAAAATGAACCTATTATGCCACTGTGCAAGAAATTCATGTTGCCCGTCCACACTGCCTTCTTGCACAAGCGCTCTTGCGCAAGAGGGCTTATTCCTCGTGGGGAGAGGAATAACTCTTGTGCAAGAAGCCCTCTGTTCTGATGCTTTACTGTAAATTTACTTGTGCAAGAACGCGTGTGCAGTGTAGATGCTCCACAAGTTTTTGCGCAAGAACAGCTGTTCTTGCGCAAAAAGCCTGCAGTGTAGACATAGCCGGGGGGAGGCCTTATCTCTGCTCCCAACACACCTCAGGAGGTAGGGCTTAGGGATCCTTGGAGTCTGTTGGGGAGTTTTGGGGCTGGCTCCCACTCACCAGCCCTAGGGTGGGTGGGAAAAGGGGACAGAGCCGTGCAGGGACTAAGCATTGCCCTGCAGCGAGGGGGTGCAGCTGAGCTCCTGGCTCAGCATGGCTGCAAGAGAGATGACCCCCCCTGCCCCCAGTACCCTAGCAGTCAGGAACTCCTTACTCCAGGCAGGCTCCGCCCACCAGTGAGGAGGATGCTGGAACAAGAAGGGGGAGCATTTTCAGTGAGGCAGTAATGACACTTCCTGTTGTCGCATTGGCTGCCTGCAGCGCTGATCCTCTGCTTCTGGGAACTCTAGCATACAGCTGGAGCTCTTCTGGGATTGGGTCAAACCAGGGCAGCATGCACCCTGCAAAGCAACAGGGCTCAGACCCTAGGTCCCAGCTGAACATGGGCTCAGACCCTGGGTCCCACTCTTGGATTACAACAATCAGTTTGTGGGTGCGAGGAAGGTTTGGCTTGAGCCCAGGCTTCCATTGCTGTATCAACATCCCTGAAGGGGCCTAAACTCAGCCCTGCAGCCTCCCATTGCAATACATGGCAAACTGCAAAACTGTTTCTCCTGCTTCTTCCTTCTGCTGTCCCTACTTCTCATC
The DNA here is from genome assembly GCA_019425775.1 of Rafetus swinhoei. Classification (NCBI taxonomy): domain Eukaryota; kingdom Metazoa; phylum Chordata; order Testudines; family Trionychidae; genus Rafetus; species Rafetus swinhoei. Next base: position 14,016,623 of record CM033435.1, on the reverse strand, counting down.
AGTGGATCTTAGTGTAAGGGGACTGTTAGCCCCTTACTAAAACTCAGTGGGAGTTTTTGATTGGCCAGCTCCCAGTACCAAAAAGGGAAGGGTCCATGAGAAATCAGGGCCCTGAGACAGACAGACCCCAAAGACAATGGAAAGCAGCCAACACTCCAGCTCAGCCTGATTGACAGGTTGGACAGGCCAGTGAGGAAATTAAGAGGCCAGGTCCCGTCCTCCCTGTGAGCTGGGATTGTCTGAGTCTCTCTGAGAGAAAGCAGAGAGCTCAGAAGAGCAGCAAGAAGAGCAAGCTGTGTGGAGAGACAGACCTGCAGTGCCAGAGCCCAAGAAGCCCAGACCCTGTGCTAAGGGGCAGTCCTGCAGCAACAGAGCCAGGCACACACAGCCCAAGGAGCGCAGACCCTGTGTTGAGCAGCAGACTTGCAGTGATCAGAGAGCCAAAGGGGACAGAGAAGCAACACAAGGAGAGAGCTGCAGCTGGGTGTGGTGAGCAGCTGGGACCAGCAAATGGAGGAGAGGCTCTGGGCATGGAGACTCCAGCAGCCAAGAGGCCCTGCAGGCCAGACTGGGAGAGGAGTCCTGCCACCTAGAGCCTGAGGCCTTGTGGTCACTGCCAGAGCAAGCGTGTCCAGCCTGCAGCCCCCCCTGCAGCACAGCCACGGCCTGAGAGGGAGCCCTGGGACCTATAAGGAACAGACTGTGAACTGTCCTTACACTCTGCAGACTGCTGTTTGTGATGTCCCCGTGCTACAGAGCAGGACTGTGTGTTCTCATTTAACCTTTCTCATTTTTTCTTATTCTTTTCTCTTTAATCAGTTGATGTTTAACAAATTGTATTTGCTTTGAAGTGTATGAAATGATCACTGGGCCAAGAAAGCATGCAGTGTGAAGAGAGCACCCCGGAGTGGGGACACCCTAGCCTCTGCCCCAAGTGACTACAAGGTCAGGGATTAAGCCCCAGGAAACCTGGGCCCAGTCTTGTTGGGATTTCGAGGACTCTGCTACTCAGGAGAGAGGAAGGGGAGCCCTCAGGGTCAGGGAGGTCGTTGGGTAAAGGAAGTGGGAGCGGGGACTCAGATCCTTTCACTGGTCCATTTCACCGGGGTAGTATAGAAGCCAGGAAAGTTCCCCACAATAGTGGGACCATTCCCCCGCTTACATTAGCTCTGGCAGCCTCTGCTTCCCTGTGGGCCTTGAGAAGACTGAACTAATATACTGCTTTCAACATAAACTCACAGGGTAAGGGTTAAACATTCACCTACTCAGTGTATCTGAGAGTCATCCTCAGGGCCACCACCTCTGCGATGCACAAAGCTGGAACTTGACCCTAATCCCATAAAACTGGACAGCTGGCAGCATGTGCAGAGCACAGATTTCCCAGGACAGCTACCACAAAAAGGTGAGAGGGAAAACCTGGAGTGGTGACAACTCAGGCTTTCCTGCCGGTGGGCAATCTGACCAGCCACTTGCCAGACCAGCCGCTTGAAAGCCATTGGGCCTGGAGGACAAGGAAAGCAGAACCAGGGACTGGACAACTGGAGCCCGGGCACTTGGCAGCTGAATTCAGGTTGTGAGTCTGAAATGGCCGCAGCGCTTGCGCATAAGCGAAAATGACACTAGGCAATAAATTTTCTGATGATGGAAATTATGAGCAATTATTCAGTCCGTTAATTTTTTTTTAAAAAAGACAGTTTTTGGAAAGTTGCCAGCTTCCTCGTTTAGCTTCATTTCCCCTCACATTGGGCCTGCATGAGTCTCTGATCCCTAGTTCCTAGTGCTGAAAGAAGGCTGAGAGCTCTCCTTGGTCATGCTTCCGTTGTTCTCTGCACTTGACGAGAGGACACCGAGACATGGCACTGCAGTCTCCCTTTGTCCTGAAGAGGATTCTAAGCAGCTCTGCCTTCCAGTAGGTGTGTCTGAGAGGGAAGCCGAATTCTTGTCCAGCTGTCCCTTAGGTAGGAAGGGTTTGGTTAAACTGGTAAGGAGGTTGCGTTTCCTGCTTTACTACGCTTCCTTTCTGTTAGTGCTACTGTATGTACTCGCAGCTTTGTGATCCCAGGGGACTGTTCACTGTCCTTATATCAGAAGTGGTAAAGCTATCGCTGTAATACAGCACTTCTATGATAGCATTAGTTATGAAGAATGATCCAAAACAAACAAAAATCCATGGGTTTGATATCAGCTTTTGTCCTGTGTCAGCAGGACAGTATCTCATAGGGGATGTTGTTTTAAATCAAAGCAATTTAAATCACAGATTGTTAATGTTGTTTTAAATCAGAAAGCAAGAAGCCTATTAAATGACTAAATTTAGCCTTGGTTTGCACTGATTTTTAAATGCACAGCATACAGTGTATGACTAGAGAGACTGTGTAGGGTAGAGTGGTGGTTTCCAACCAGGGGGCCTGGAGCAGATTTTGGGGAGTCCACCAATCCATTAGATTCAATAGGGTCCAAAGAAGAAAGCCAGAGCTGCCCAGGACTGCAGCCCAGGGCTGAAGGCAAAGCCTGAGCAGCTTCGTAGTGCCCCTGTGGCCCTGGGAAGTTGCCCTGCCTGCTACCCCTTAACGTCAGCTCTGGCGTTTGCCAGAAGAAAAACAGTTGAGGCTCATCTGGGCTGTGGAGTGTTTATAGCATCTTGGGAGAGCCTCCAAAAGGAAAAGGTTGAGAATCCTTTGAGTTGAGTTTCCTCTAAACGGCGTGACATGTGGCTTCCCATTAAGTCCGATGCCGGGGCTCAGGGTGGCAGTGAGGAGAGATGCCTCTCCCCAAACTGCAGTGCTGCATCAGCTGGCGAGGAGCTGGCGAGGAGACCCTAGCAGACAGCTGCTGCAGGTGGGAGAGAGGGGCCCCTCCCCGCCTGCCCAGCAGAAAGCTACAGCACTGGGACAGCTCTGTGCTGGGGCCACATGTCCGGCTCCCAGATGGGGAGATTATGGGGCTCTGAATGTCACAGAGCCTCATGCCCCACTCCAGGAGTCGGACCTGCTGACTGCCTAGGACAGGCAGACACCAGGGCAGCCTGCCTTAGCACTGCTGAACAGGTGCCATTCAGGTAAGCCTAAGCCCCCAACCCAGTGCCACCTCCTGCACCCTAAACCCCACCCCAAAGCCCACACCCAATCCAGAGCCTGTACCACCTTCCCCACGCCATCCCCCAGCCCTGTGCTGGTAACACCTCCTACATCCCAACCCCCAGTCTTGAGCCCCTCCCCAAATCTGGAGCCCCCTCTTGTATCCCATTTGCATCCTCAGGCCCACCCCAGAGCCCTCACTCTCTCCTGCACCTCAACACCCTGCCTCAGCTTGCAGCCCCCTCCTGTATTCCAAATCCCTCGGCCCCGCCCCCAAGCCAGGAGCCCCATGCTCCACACCAACCTTCTGTCCCAGCCCAGCCCTGAACCCCTTATCCCCAGACCCACCCCCGAGCCCATACCCCCAGCCAGGGTATGTCTACACTAGTTCGAACTAGGCTGGCTAATGTAGGCATTCGAACTTGCAAATGAAGCCCGGGATTTAAATATCCCGGGCTTCATTTATGTTCAGTGGGCGCCATTTTAAATCCTTAGTTCGAACTGGCGGCTCGCGGCTACATGCGGCAGTCAGAAGTTAATCGAACTAAGTCCTTAGTTCGGATTAACTGTTATTCCTCCTGCAATGAGGTGTAACGGTTAATCCGAACTAAGGATTTAGTTCAGATTAACTTCTGACTGCCGCATGCAGCCGTGAGTCAGTTCCAACTAAGGGATTTAAAAATGGCGCCCTAACATGCAAATGAAGCCTGGGATATTTAAATCCCGGGCTTCATTTGAGTTCGAATGCCTACATTAGCCACCCTAGTTCGAACTAGGGGGCTAGTGTAGACATACCCCCAGAGCCCTTCAACACCAACCCTGTGTCCTAGCCTTAAGTCCCTCATCCTCGGCTCCAACCTAGAGCCCACACCCCCAGCCAGAGCCTTCCCACACCTGCCATCCAACCCTCTGCCCCAAGCCTGAGCCCCTTCCAACACTCAGAAACAATTGGCCCCACTCCTGCCACATGAATTTTGTAATGTGCACCAATATGCACACCACCTCCACGTCACACATCACCTTCACCTCCACATTGGTGCGCATAACAAAATTCATTCCGCTCAGGGGTGTGAAAAATGAGAGAGAACACAGCGGATAAATAGGGCTTGTCTCCACTTTGCTGGAGGTCAGTGCTGCAGCGATCAATCCACCAGCCATTGATTTATCACGTCTGCTTAGCACTCTATGCGCTCTCCCCGTCAATGCCAGTACTCTACCAGGATGAGAAGAGTAGCCGGCATCGACAGGAGAGCAGCCCCCGCTGACCTCACTGCACACAAGGCACTGCGGTAAGTACGTCAGCTTCAGCCTTGCTATTTGCCTAGCCGGAGTGATGTAGATTACATCGATGGTGGGGGTTAGTATCGACCAGGCTGTAGAGCAGAGAGGTCATTCTCTCTCATCTGGTTGCCTGTAGCTTGCAGTGCTGATGAAAATGGGGTTAAACGCTGCAATATTTTTATATCATAGCATGCAAAGCCTTTTCCAGAACTTTGTTCATCAATTACCTGTCCTAGAAAATGAAAAGCCAGTGTTTCAAACTGCCAGAGGCTTAACATAATGATTGACTGTTGTTGCTTTTAGTCAGCAGAAGTAACAAATTGTTTGTCCATTTATTCTCTGACAGGACAGACTGCTGGAGCTTGAATGGCATTCATACTCAGTCAAATACTAATGCTGATGGAAAACTTTGGGTTTCAGTGATTCTTGATGTGCCCTACTGGGCAAGCTGCATAATGAATCTGAAAGACTTTTGTACTTATTATGGCTTTGCCTCTTCATCTTGCCAATCCTAGCATTGCAGAGATAGTTACTTGAAATGATAAATTGCATAAACGCATTGTTTCCAATTGGCACTTTACTGGTCATTTCTTAAGGCCATTAACTATGAAAAACAGAACTCGTGTGGACGAAAGATCACTTTTACAGAAAGGATTCTGATAGCACAAGTACAAGTTTGATGTAAGCAACTTACAGATATTCCAGAATTTACAACTAAAGAGTAACAAATCATTTTCTATAGTCATGGGTATGTCTAGAGTTAGGTATAAAAAGGTTTATGTTTTACTATCTGAAAAAAATTCAAATTTTAAAAATGACTTATTTGAAATGGTAGAATTGACCATGGGATACAATGAATACAGTACATCTCCCTCTTCACCCCATAGCTAACTTTTAAAATTCTTAATCCACAGCACAAGTTAATATTTTACAAAAAGATGATAATCAAATGGTTGATTATTTCTGTATAAAATGCACAGGCTTTGGTTTCTTTCATTTTATATACAATGCACACTGGTCAATATATGGTCTACTGTAGGATAGAATGGATTATTAAACTACAAAGTAGTGAGTATATTGGATTTATGATTTTCATCAAGAACATTTTGCAACATAATTATAACTAGGTCAGAGGATGCTTAGAAAATTACAGCACTGGAGCTTTTTAAAAAGATCTATAAAAATTTGTTGATATTTGCTTCTAAGGTCTAACAAATACTTTGATTACACTACACATACCACACCTGGCCCTCAACTTTGGGCTATCATCCAGTTTCCTATGGCTATGTTTAGACTGCAGAGGAATGCGTCTGCTTTTCCGAAAAAAAAATGTCAGAAAAGCGGACACGTTTTTTTGGCATCTCTGTAAACTTCATTTTACAAGGAAGAAGGGATGTTCCGAAAGAGGGTTTTCCCCCAAAATTTGGCCCCATGTAGACGGCCCAAATTTTGGAAAAGCCTCTTTCGGGAAGTAAATTGGAAAAAGATATGTTTCTTTTTCCGATTTATCTTTGTAGTGTAGACATAGCCTATGAAACAAGAGGCAATCCATTTGGCCATATCTACACTAGGATACTATTTCAAAATTACTAAATTCGACTTAAGAACTCCTAATTTAACACATTCAAACTAGAGTGTCCAAACTACCCGGAAGCATTGAAATTCATCCGAGGCAGCCTCCGTTAATGGGAACTCGAATTCAGAGCCCCAGGAAGCACTCTGGAGATCTGTGGGAGGCCTCCCGGAGGCCAATAAATTCAAACTAGCAGTACCGGAGCGTCCACATGGTTATTTCAAAATTACTATTTCAGAATTAGCGTTACTCAATGTGAAAAGCAGGAGTACAGAATTCAAAATCCGTGGCCTGTTATTTCAAAATAATGGGCTTGGTAGTGTGGATGCACCGCTTATAAATTCAAACTTGGGGGAGGAGGGGAGTTCGGAATAAGGTCCTATTGTAGGGCTTTGAAACTGAGGTTGTACTGTGACATAATGACACTAAAAAAACCTGCCAATTTAACTAGCATTTTTCGCTACATCATGAAGATAGCATACTTGAAGTAATTTTCTTAGAAAATATAAGTTACTCCCCTTTTATTTGGTTTATTTGAAGTTGCAATCTATTAATCTAATTGCACACCCAGACTTTTGAACAAAGTATGGTAATTGATTACATGTTTCCTCTTTGGCATTCCTTTTAAGAAGTATAACACAGCTAATGTGTAATCAGAGCTACCGGAATAGAATGTGTTCAAAAGAGGAGTTCAAACACATACAGGACAAATACGACTAACAGCAATGTGAATTTCTAATTGACAGTGCAAGACATTACTTTAAGGCTTCAGTCCTGTACATACTTGAACATGTACTTAAATTTAAGCACATGAGTAGTCTCTATAAAGTCAACCAATTACAGGTTGAACCTCTCTAATCCGGCACCCTTGGGACCTGACCAATTCCGAATGAGAGAATTTTCCAGATGAGGGGAGGTCAATATTGTTTAGCAGCATTACCAACACTTCCACTGCTTACTGGGTTGTAAGAAGACAAATTAGAGCTAAATAACAGCACAGAACACTGAGAGCCAGGACTGGTGGCTGTAAACAAACTTTATGGGACCATGGGAAACTTGGCCACACCCATGAAAAGTAGACATCTGGCTAACTAAAATCATTCTGGATGACGGATGTTTCCAGACTAGCGAGTTTTGGACTAGAGAGGTTCAACCTGTATTATAGTTTGTTTGTGGGTGGGGCAGGTTTGTTTGCATATGTTCTATATTTATTGCTATATTATGAAAGTTGGGGAAAAATGAACCTTTTACATGAGGTTCACTAGCTGTCTGTCTGTGTACTTATATGTCCTTCCTCATCACAGTATCTGGGTATAGAGACACCTCCGTGAAGTTTTGGGCTAAGCAAAACTTTAGGTTTGTGCAATCTGTGCTAAAGAGTAATTGCTCAGTCCATCCACCCTCCCAGTCAGTGGCACACACCAAAGCCTCTACGGACATGTCTACATTAGGAAATTATTTCAAAATAACTTATTTCAAAATAGTAACTCCCGAAATAATAATTTCAAAATAGCGTGTCCACACTATGGGGAAGCCTCGAAATTAATCTGAGGCAAGTTCCACTATTGTGGATGTGCTAACTCAACTTTGCACCCCAAGAAGCTCTGGGGAATAATTAGTTTGAATGACTCTCAGAAGTAGTTATTTCGAAATAGCAGCAGTGGAGCATCCACACTACCGCTATTTTGAAATAACTTATGCGAAATGAGCATTATTCCTTGTGGAAAGCAGCAAATATTTTGAAATAACCAGCCTCTTCTTTCGAAATAATGGTCTTGGTAGTGTGGACACCCCACTTGTTATTTCAAAATAAAAATAACTCCCTAGTGTAGACCAGGGCTAAGTGAACTGTTTTCCTTTCTAGTGCAGTATCTTATAACTGTAACTAAACCAAAGGAATTCACTGGAGCGATTCAAAAAGAAGATTCCAGCTAAAGAATTACACAAAAGATAAGTCAGTAAAAATTAAGTTAATTTACACAACCGATAAAAAAAATTGGAAGCAATAATAGAAAAGTAATATAAAGGGTAGATACAGTAAATACCAGTTCCACCATAATAACCTTTGTAGACTACTGAAAGAGCATAGCACCAATACATTCCAATGTCAGTACGTGTCTCAGTAAGCATGAGCTGTGATGAATATGTAAATTTTGGCAAGAAACGTTGTGTATGTTCCTTGACGCCATAATTTCATTTCAACATCTAACAAAAAGTCTTTAGGTTCCTTCACTTGTCGCTGAAGATAGACGATGCCTGTGTAGGCGTTAAGCTTCCTAGTGCTGAAGTAGTTTTCTTCATTTCCTTTGTTGATGGTGAGGATTATGTTGTCTCCAGCATAGGCAGGCGAAGGTCCAATACGGAAAATATGAGCTGGGACTATGATGTTGGTTTGAAAGTTGAGTTGATAGTAAGTAATTCGCACGGGGGTGTTTTGGCAATCCACATAGTTAAAGCAATTGTTGCGTTCACACCTCCTGAGAAAGTAAAAAGAAGGAAAGATGAGTTCTCCAGTAGCTTTGAGTTAGAAAATGTCCATCTGAGTGACTCACAAGAAGCCTTTGGCATATGTTAGATATGCAGAAAAGCCTCAAGTTTCAACTGCATAACTAATAGAGATGTCAAAAAAATGGATAATTGGGTAACCATGTAACTGGTGAAAATCTCAGTGGTTACATGCTGTGGGCTCTGCAATATAAAGCTTACACTGCAAAGACTGCAGTGCAGCCGGCTCCCTGAGAGCAGGGCTAGCTGGCTCCACTCCCAGGGAGCCAGCTATGCTACAGGCTCTGCAGTATAAACTTTATACTGCAGAGCCTACAGCAGAGGGCGGCAGCTGGCTCCCTTGGGGCTGGTGAGCACCGGAAGCTGGCTTTTAAACTGGTTCCCGTGCGTACCAGCTCCCTCCTGCCAGCCATGCTCCCTAGAGAGCTGCTGCCCTGTGCTGCGGGCTCTGATACAGAGCCTGCAGCACTTGGAGGCAGCCAGCAACCTGGGAGCAGGGCGGCAGCCTGCGTGTAATCATTCATGGTAATCAATAAGCCCAGGCGTACTGGTTAACTGTGGAAATGGTTATACTATTACATCCCTGTAACTAACAGCAGCTTATTCTGCTTTTACAGTCCCTCTCCCCCAAAACATATGCACAACAGCATACCCAAAACATCTTCCGCCCTGTTTGCAAGCTCCACAGTGAGCATACAGACAGATAGAGAAGTCCTACCATGTGGAGCCTAATTCTTGGACAAGGAATCAGTGAAACATCAAAATGCAAGACTGGGACTGTTTTATGAAATCCAAAATAATCACATTTCCTGAGGCAGTTGTACTCTCCCTCTCAACAAGTCGGCTGGGTACCAGCCGAACTGCCCAGTCCTAGTTTTTTAAAGAAAGCAATAAAACTACACGGAAGAGGTAAGTGACAGGGATTCTCATTTTGGAGAGGAGGAGAACAGCCTCTGTGATTTCTCAATAGCTCTTGTATTTCCTTCTGACCCATTCTCCAAGGCCACCCGACATGGCCATTGTCACTGATTGTGAATGGGTATGGCTGCTTTCTGGGCACAGTAGCACCACGCTGCATGCAGGGCAAACGAATGCAGGCATTGCTGGGCACTGCCCCATCAGGTGAATGTGATGGCCCAATCGGAACAAAAGCATGGGCGGGAGTCACAGCTTCCTCTTTAATGGGATCGCTCCTCCATGTGATCAGTGCTTGCGGCAGCTGCTCCAGGGCCCTAGATCATACAACGAACATGAGCATTCCAGCCAGCTGAGAACTGCCGTTCCCATTCTGCAGGAAGCGCCAATGTCTCTGTCTCTACAGAAAGGTTCTGAAATGCAACAAAGCCCAACATTTCCAGGGGACTGGAAATTCCAAACTTTCGCACAGAAAAAATGGAGCTGACATTTCCCTTTGATGTTTGTGAAATGTTCCCAAGGGTCCTTGAGTTGCCCGGGACCCTGGCACTCCACCAGGTGAAGTGCTAGGCAGCCTGGGAAGCCGAGCTCACAGAGCTTCCAGCCTGCTGAAGAGCCGGGACCCTGGAAGACTTCTGCAAGGCTGCTCATGCCAGGTCCGACCAGGTCTAATGTGACTGTTAAAGCACCGCACTCTAAAGCAGCAGCAACAGGAGTTCACTGGACAGTCCATAGCAGAGAGTGCTTTACAAATACCCTAAGATTAAAACAGTCTGGGGTGGGGGGCAGGGAAAGCAGCCAAAGGGAATGTGTTATGACAATCAGTGAGGACTTACATGTCAGACACTTTCCTGTAGTTTGGAGGGCACTCGAACAACAGGCATCGGTAGCTGCCCTGGATATTGTAGCAAGACTCCGCAGCTGAGCAATTGTGGGTCCCAATTGCACATTCATCAATATCTGGCAATGGAAAACATGGGGAAGATACGCAGTAAATCTAGTGTGCAATCGTGAGAGCTGAACCTGAAGATACATACACATGCATGTGTACATGCATGTACACACACAGACATCCCAATGTAAAATATGAATCTGAACATATATACGTGTGCACAATATATATATATATATATACACGGTAAAAAGGGAGGCAAGCCTTTGTTTTTGGATCTGAAGAAGGGCTCTAACTGTGACTCTCTGTAGCTGGGAGAGATTGAGTTTGCCAATGGTGACTGTTGCCTACAAGCAAAGATTGTTTACAAAAACAGTGTTGAGTCACAGGACTTCAAATCCAGATCCAAATTTTGTAGGTCAGGCTCATCTCTCAGACATATACCCAGATACATAGCTCCCACAGTTTTGGAATGGTAGAATAAAGTATGCTCATTTAGGTTATCTTAAAATTCAAGTGCATATTAAAATAGGTTGTGAAAAAAACTATTTAATTCCTCTTTAGCATTTTAATATAATTTATTATTTGTTAAAAGCTGACAGCATGCTCAGCACCATACAAGAAACAGGAAAGACAAGAGTTCCTGATCTAAGGTGTTTGCAATCTTTCCCTTGTTATCATTTGAGAACCAGGACTTCAACTGAGATGACCTGGCAGACTCCAACCATCCTGCAAAGATGTGCCTGCCTGCCACTTCTGAGCTTGCTTCAGCTTGTTTTTAATCTGCATTTTGCAAATATTTTTACATCTTTAGAGATGCTAAGTTCCGCTGCTCTTACTTCACAGCAAGCAAATCTGATGCAGCGCTGGATTCTTTTAACTTCCAGTGGAGAATTAGCAGCAGACAGAAAAGAACTCTGGAAACCAAAGATCCTGCTATCATACCACTGCTTTTGGTAATCAAAACATTCAAAGGTCAGAACAGAAACATAATGATTTAGGCAGAACTACTTCTGCGTTGGTCGGTCATCTTCTCAATTGCTCACATGGTGTCAGCAGATCTATGATATGAACAATATAGTGAACCAGAATTATTTTGGTCTGCTTCCTTTCTGTCACTAGCAATAATCTAATAGAACATACTTGGCCTGTATTTACAACAAGTAGGTCCTCATTAATTTTTTAATGAATCAGACAGATAGATCATGTCAGCAGACTTTGAGAAGCTGCCTACATAATTATTTTGAATATGGAAACTTCATGAACAACAGTTTAAAAGAGGACAGTTTGATCCTAAGTATATATGTAACCTAAAAAAGTCCTCTATTAATGACAAAAATTGCAGAAAGCAACACAATTCTAAGGAAAAGTAAACTACAAAGATGCTTCAAGTCACTGGACAGAAACATGGCTACTTGAATAATAAAAATGCAGTGTACTAAACCCTGGTCCTAAAAATGCTGAAAACCAGATGCAAAAACAGGGATCCAACATGAGCCGAAAAGATTGGCAGACATCTTGCAGTCACATTGTGCTTTCTCAAATGTCTAGACAACACAAGGAGATTTAAAAATGAAATAAATGTTAACAGACAAAACCATGCGGATTGTGCAGTGCTGTGTGATTCTTCCAATCATCATAGAAGAGACAGACTCTTAAAGGAAAACCACAGCCATTCCCCCTAGAGATGAGACTTGCTCTTGCAAGCCGCACTGGTTTAAAAGTCCAGCAAAAATATATACCATAGGAAATACAACCGAATTTAAAAAAATGAGATCCCTCACTATTACTCAAAACTGGCGAAAGGGGGATATTTTTTTCTATATTGTAGCCAAGACTCACTTCAGCAGTTTGGCTCTGGTGTGAAATTTGCATAGCTTTTTAAAAACATCCTCCATGTTGAGGAACTGTCCACAACTCCTTGGTGTGAATTCACAGTGCAGTGAAAATGCCAGCAGAGAAATGATACAAAGGACAGTACCTTAGTGCTGTGGTGTCCAACACGCTAGCTACTAGCCACATGCAGCTATTTGGCCGGTTGAGTATGGCTAGTTCGCTACTGCTATAATGGCTGCTACTTCAGAACTGGTCGGACACCACGGCTTTAGTGGCTTTCAGCATAAGGATAGAACAAATGAGAAACATTGAGGCCCAGTTCCTCAGCTGGTGTAAACTGATCTAACTTATTTGGATTCATGCCAATTTAAATGAATTGAGGATTTAGACTGTTCTAGAAATAAATTCATAAGACCATCTTTTTAAAGAGGTCTCTATACACAAGCCTGCAAATTTCTGTGTGCATTCTTGACATTGCTTAGAAATTGGCATTTGCTCATGGAAGCATGCAAGAAAACAGGTACCTAGTCACACATTCACTTCTGTCGCATGGTTCAGTGCCAGTTTCCATGCACAAAATACACGGTTGCCTCTTCCTATGTATATTTTTGCCAATATCAATGCAGACCTGCGGTTGTACAACTGCAAATCAAGTGCATATTTTGCAGAACCTTTAAAAATTTGCCTCAAAAGTGTCACTATATAATTCATTCAGTGGGATAAATCTGCACAGTGCTGGGCTCCCTCTGTGCAGGCTTAAGCTGGCAAGCAATGCACTTGAAAAGAGGGTGAAAACTCTGCAAGCATAACTCGCGGGTCTGCGTGTGGTACACATTCCCTTCTATGCCAGAGCCACAGAGGAAAGGGTCTCTTACAGCTCTGAGCTACAGCGAGCCTGGCTATTCAGCTCAGCAGTAGTGCCTCATACGATTAAGTCTGGAGAAGTCCGGTTTCAACTGAAGTGTGTGCAAAGATAGCATGGGTCATACAAGCTGCATCAGGCCTTGCTGTCAGTACATGACAGGAATGGAAGGAGGATAACTAAAGCTACTGCAGGTGGGCAAAATAAATGTTTCCCCTAACTTCAATGCAAGAGGCATAACACTGAGAACCTGATTCTGGGCTCACACATGCTTTTAAATCCTGTAACTCTTCTGAAGTCAAAGGAGTTAGTCCTGAAATTTACTGGTGAGAAGAATTAGAGCCCAAGAGTTGAGCTGTGCAACTAAAAAGTCAGAAGATGCCCTGAAAGTGGAAGCACAGTAAATGCCTGACAGCTAGTGTAACTGATCACACTAACGCATACAGGGCGATAGGTAACCCGCTCTTCAAACATCATTACATGAGAAGCACATCTTTTCAAAATGGAGGATTTTACCTTCAAACATGCACAGCTGCACACCAGATGAAAACATTAGCCATCTTGGACACACTTCTGTGATTTTATGGGAGTCTGTAGTCCAGTGTGGCTCATAACTTACTGTTCACTGAGGCCAACATTTTCAAACTTGTATATCCATATTTAGGATTTTGGTCTCCTAATTTTCTTACTCCAAATATAGGGGGGAAATTGGCATCTCTAATACCAGTAGGTAGCAACTATTGGTGATGTATAAAGTGGAGGCTCGACTGGATAAACCTAAAAATCTAGGTCATGCCTAGAACTGATCTCAGGATACATGATTTTCAGTCCCTTCATCTCATTCTCACCTCGACATGTTCTTCCATTTGCGGCCATTGTATATCCCTGCTCAGGGCAAGCACATTGGTAACTACCAGGAACATTCACACAGCGGAAAGTGCAAAGAATGCCTGCACTTTGGGTACACTCATCAATATCTGGAATGAAATGATTACAAAAGCATTAGAGACGTGACAGATGTAAATGAAGAGAAAATGGAACACAAGGAAATTCTGATGGCTCTGACATAGCTGATGTCTGGTGTAATCTATCACCTTATCTATAATAGGTGTTGCTGAATAGGTGCCCAACTCGGAAAGTCTGATTTTGCTGTAGTGCTGTTCACATCGGTGCTGGAGCTAGAGGTGTGGAGGGCACCCCATGGCTTGAAGGGAGTTCCATTATATCCAGGGTTTACAGTTTGGTTCAATGGCTCTCAGCACCCTCACTTCACAAATTGTTCCAGCACCTCGGCTGTTCACAATGTTTTATGAAGTGCTCAGCTCGAAGCTCCCCCCTGCTCTCCACTTATACATTTGAAAATTACTACTGTCTGACAGCTTAAAAGTAATGGAGAGCAACAATCAACCGAATATATGTCTGAGTTTATGCTCTCCTGTGGCTTTCCAAATTTAGAATTCCCCTAGAACAGTGGTTCCCAATTTATGGTCCATGGACCGTTGGGGGTCAGTGGCGGTACTGTAGGGGGTCTGCGAGGAGCCTCTCGCAGCCAGCATGTCCTTCAACCTGCGTAGATTCCTGTGGCTCGGGAAGCAGCGTGGGCTGAGGGATGTGCAGGCTGCAGGCACAGCTATATTGTTTGTAGGGGTGTGTAAAATTTGAATAGATTGAAAAGGGGTCTGTACCCTTGAAAAGGTTGGGAGCCACTGCCCTTGAACTTTTAGGGGAGCTTTCTCAGACCTTAATGGAAGGAGTGAAATGTTTGACTCCTCTATAATCAGAGATTATCTCCCAAGTATTTCTCAGGTGTCTGAAAAGCAGGTGCTCAAACAAACAAACAAAACAAACAATTAAAACCAAAAGGCTCAGTTCCTTCCTCCCCTCAGACAGCACAGAGCAAGCCAGAAAGCTGTCTTATACTTCTGGTGCAGTTCTGTCAGAGCAAGATGGGGGGAAGTCACCAAATTATGATGCACTCCGGTGATCTACAGTAGCGTAACAGCTCCAAGGAGACTGTTACAACCTGTGGAAGTCAGAGCAGGCCTTAAGCTCAGCTATCGTACTGCAGAGATTCTCAAACTGGCCCAGGTCTCACACTGAAATGTAAGTACAATATTTATATTCCAGTCCAATTATTTTATAATTATATGGTGACAATGACAAAGTCAGCAATTTGTCAGTACTAGTGGGTGGTGACACTTTTGTATTTTAGGTCTGATTTTGTAAGCAAGTGGTGAGGTGAAACTGAAACGGAGATATGCAGGACAAATCAGACTCCTGAGAGTCAGATGACAGAGTTTCAGAAAAACAGCCTGACTAAAACCCCTTACCTGCTCAGACTTCAGTCTCTTGTCATTGGGAGGCAATAATCTCACTAGCTCTTCAGTCACACAGAGGTTTCTCCAGGAAAGCAAAGCTGTACATCCTGGGCCTTGTGAAGTCTGATTTGTACTGCTCTGCTGGCGCAAAACAGACTTAAATCTGGTCTAAGTGAGCAGCTGAATTTTCCCTTTGCACAAGAATTCTCCAATCGCATACATACGTTAGTTTTGGCCTTATGCCACCCCCTTCTCTCAGCCCCCAGGATTGGAGGCGTGCCCAGTACACTGCTACACTCCAAAAATTGTCAGTGGCTGGAACAGCCCTTTTTGGTCACTACAGCAGGGCATAAAATTCAGAGCCTTAGGCACTCCCTGCCGAGTTCAAAGAATCAATCAAATGACATGAACAGCATCCATACCTTTACATGCATGGCCGTCTTCTGCAAGCTGGTACCCTTGTCTGCAGTAACATTGATAGGAGCCATAGACATTGGCACATTCCTGACTACACGGAGTGCTGTCACATTCATTCACATCTGTATCCAAAAATAAACGAAGGTATTGCTACGCTGGAGCAGAACAATATCTAGTACAGTGTCCTGCCTCTGACAGCAACTAGAACAGGATTCTTCAGAACATGCACCGTTATGTAATAAACTGCTCACAGGAGAAATATCTGTTTAGCTCTCTTTGCTAGTGATTGGCTTATATCTGAGGAATTATAGCCCTTCTGTAATAATATCAATATATAAGAGCTGGTGAAAAACACCAATTTCTGCAAAATAAATAAATACAAATAAGTCAAAGGACCAAAACCATTTTCAATGTGTCGACATTGCACAAGTCTTGGTTTTAATCCATTTCGGGTTTAATTTAAATCTAAAGAAAAAGAGTTAAGATTTCATTTCTTTTGGTTTTTTCCTTTCCTTTTAGTCCCCTTTTCTTCCCTGGAAAAGAGGGATTAAAAAAAAGAAGAAGAAGAAGTTAGGAGAGCAAGACAGATCAGAAAATGGAAACCAAAACCTTCTTATTTTGATTCAGTTTGATTTTTTTTGTTTTGATGAAAAATTGAAAAGTTTCAAATGATCCAAAAAATTGTGGAGGAAAATTTTCGGTTTTTTTGAAAAGCTATTTTACATTGAAGAAAAAACTTTTCAATGAAAATTTCAGTCAGCTCGAATATAGATGATATCTCCTATAACTGGAGCTGTCCACATCCACTTGAATAACTCAGGAAGAGAAAATGAACAGCAATATGCTAAGCAGTGTTGGGAGAAATTTTTCAGATGAATGTTTTTTAAACCAAAGCAGATTTGCGTCAACCAAAACACTCAGCAAATTTGCGTCAAATTCACTGAATTGTTTCATCTTAAACCAACAAACAACAAAAAATTGCAACAAAAAAGACCACTCTTTTTCTTTCTGCTGTTGTTTTTCAATGCTTGTGGGATTATTTATCTACTAAGTGTTCTTGTTAATAAAATGGACTTGTGATAAATAGCAATTTCTTGTGTGCTTTTTGGATCCCCCTTTCCAATAACATTGACAACAGTCTTCCTGAGGCTGTAGCTATTCAGTGGACTGAACTTTCATTGGCCACTGCTGTCTACAAAATTAATCAATAATCAATACACCAATCCATCAGTTCAACTACAAGTCTCACAAAATTCTGAGCTTCTTTACCTGCTAATATTGTAACCAGAAAGAAGACATGGCTTTAAAAGAATTTGATAGAATGGGGGAAAGACAAGAGAGAAAAAAGGTAAAGGCACAGGAAAGTGGTGCTTTATGTTGTCACCTTATAAAGGTTTTCCAGTATCTCATTTCTTATTTAGTAGAAATGACCTCCACTGCTTACCACACTTGATGACAGAGATATAATGGTGCTGGAGAAGCTTTACATACATATTGCAAGTTTAATAAATACAATAATGACATTGCAGTTTGAGAGCCTTCTAAGGCTGCTAGGAATGTGAAATGTTTGTGTTTACATAGCGTCAGAGCAGTGTTCCCTGTAAGATGTGCCCTTGTTCGGCTGACCAGGAGAGAACTGAATGCCACACACCTGATAACCAGAGTGCTCAGGTTTTTTATTTATATTGGTGGTGCACATTTGCACATATCTTGGTGCACATAAAATTATTCCACGCTTGGAGGGAAAAAATCCTCACACGGATGGAAAAGATTAGAAGGAACATGGCCTGAGAGCATGTATAAATCATGGATTATTGTATCAAATGCCACCCAGACTTCCTCCCCTAACATCCTTCTTCCCCCAATGCAAACTTTGTCTTAAAAGGAAAGAAAAGGAGTTTGGGTACCTTCACAGTGCTTCCCATCATAGGCCAAGCGGAATCCAGATGAGCAAGAGCAATGGTAGGACCCAGGAGTGTTCTCACAAGTGTGCTGACACAGTCGTCCTGGGTAATTCCAGCACTCATTTATATCTGTCGGCAAAACAGGCAAACAATGGGAAAATAAAGGATTCGAGAGAGACATGGGAGGATATTTTAAAGGTGTCAGAGACAGATCTCTACAGAGTGAAATGCTGCAACCTTGGTGTTTTATATTGTCTGGCTTTGTACTCTAAGTGGCATACAGTGATGATAGACCAGAAAAAGCTTTACTTCAGTGGATTTCTGCACAAAACGGTGAAGACTTTCCGAAAGATACATTTCTGCAGCAGAAAATATTTTACCCAGAAAAAAAAAATACTGTGCAGATGACCTCAATCAATAACCTATCATGGAGTTAAATTGAGGAAATCTACTCCATAAGAATACAGAGTGATGGTGAAGGCGTAAGCGGTTGGTCACAATGAACAAAGGTAGTTTAGGAAGCAATCCTATTACCTCTTCTGAGCAGAACTAATAACTACACACTGCACAACAGTGCTAAATACTGCCACGGCTCATCAATCAGTAGTTTCTGCTTGCTCTGTGCCTTACATACCAACACAGGCTCGGTTGAATGCATCATACTGATAGCCCATCTTGCAGTCACAGCGATAAGCTCCAGGTAGATTATGACAAATCTGTCCCTCTCCGCAGCGGTGTATGCCTGTCTGACATTCATCAACATCTATAGCATGAAAAAACATCCGTTAGTTTAAATAAGGTGGGTGAAACTGGGGGGCATTCATTAAACGACAGCTTAAGAAATGCCATACCTCTGAGAGAAGTTTTGAGTAAAAGAATAAAAAAGTACAGAAACACTGCTAACTTTATTTTTCTTGTGTTGGGAAAAATAATCACTTTTTTCCACTCTGCTATTCTCAAAGGTGTCTTCATGTACAGCAGTGGTCCTCTAAATCAAACTTTGCAAAATAGTACATTGTTCGAAAAAGAAAACAATACTTGCAAGCACCATGAATACTTCCCAAGTTACCTCACACTTAGCTCTGAGCAAAATTTCTGGTTACTAAGCTCAACCCATGCCATTTAAGCCTCCTTATCAACAGCACTTTATAGGGACATTCGCCGATGTTGTAATATCAACATGGATTGATTTAACAAGTCACAGTGTTATAGCAGATCACTTAAAAAATAAGACCCGATTCAAACTTCTGCTAATCTCATGGTCCAAGCTAAATCTAATGTCTGGTTCAAATAAATCCCCCACCTCTACTTGAATGTTTAATGCCAATTCATTCACTATATGTGCCTCTTTTCCCAAACTGATCCTCTTCTCTGCTTTGAAATCAATCCTTGAAATTTCCAAATCTCCAAATTTCCAAATCTCCAAATCAATCCTTGAAATTTCCTACTTTCCGTTTTCATCTGATCCAAAAGCCAACCCTGACTTTCCCAATTTACAGGTCATGAATCTCAGTCTCTCCCCTGCTCCTGTTTCATTGTCAGATGAGGATAAGAGTATATTTGATACAGGCTGGCAGGATCCACAATGCAATAAAGATGTTGCCATATCAAACAAACACCTGTTTGTTCTTCTCTATGATGGACAAGGGCCAGCACTTTCATTTGGATAACACTCCAACATGTTAAGAGTTTACTGAGTATCTGAACCTTTTGAATTCTGCCTCTTCCCATCCCATCAGATTCTTCCCCGTCCTCCATATCCACATCTTCAGTTTCCCTAGCATCCTAACTTCCTATCCCCAATTAGCAAGAGGGCTGGCTTTGTTTAACATCATTTGGGAGGGCAGTCTAAGATCTGGGATTCTCTGCTGTGCTCTGGGTGGCTATTCTATGCAAATTCATACATTCTGGGGACTACTCCTAAGGGTCCCAAGAATGGATGGTCCCCCTCCACCCAGCTCTATAAAATTTGGAGATAGTAAATCTGTTCAGGAAAGAAACAGACGTTTGCTGAGCCTGTGCATGGATGTTTTCTGTAGTAGTCCTGCTGGGACCCTGAGGCACACAAGAGTTACCTATACAAACCTCAAATTGGTTTGGATGTGGTGAGAGAGGCAGGACCATGTTTGGTTCAGTTCTTATTTAGCACAGTCACACATTTCTAATGTCTACCAGCATTAGACCTGCAGAAAAACCCATCCAGTAAAGAATTCCTTGTAAGGGGAAAGATTTCTACTGAAATGCTTTCTCTGACCTTTCTGATCAGAGCAAGCATTAGGAAAACGGAGTTGATAAAACAGATTGAAATCAGCAAATTTGCAATTTTATTTGCAATTAATTCATTTGTGCCATTACTCCATTCATTTGTGAGAAACTGTCTATTCCAACATATAAGTTCCTTCTCATAATCAGGTCTAGGACTTTATTCAGTCGGAGGGTATGTCTATACTACAGAGTTTTTTTGGAAAAACAGCCGTTTTTCCAAAAAAACCTTCACTTCTGTCCACACTGCAATCACGTTCTTCCGAAAGAAAATCGAAAGAACAGAGGAGTTTTTCCGATATTGGTAATCCTCATTCTACAAGGAAGAAGCCTTTTTGCGAAACAGTTCTTTCGGGAAAGGTGTGTGTGGATGGGGAAGAGGGAGTTCTTTCGAAAGAAGAGGAAAAGAGGAAAGAGGAAAAAGCTCAGGTGCCCTGGTGGCTACTCCATCCATAGTAATCTCAGCTTAAATGTGA
The DNA here is from genome assembly GCA_019425775.1 of Rafetus swinhoei. Taxonomy (NCBI): domain Eukaryota; kingdom Metazoa; phylum Chordata; order Testudines; family Trionychidae; genus Rafetus; species Rafetus swinhoei. The sequence goes on along the minus strand of CM033435.1, from coordinate 13,996,308 downwards.
GATAGCATCCATTCAGTGTGTATGCTATCTTTCAAAAAAGCAGATCGCTTTTTCAATGCGCTTTTGTTGTGTAAACACTCTCTTTTGGAATAAGTTTTTTTGGAAGATCTCTTCTGGAAAAGCTTCCTCCGAAAGAAGCCTGCAGTCTAGACATAGCCTATATGGAGGAAGATGACCACACACGCTCTGTTCTGCTGCTGAAGGATATCCAGATGATCTATTTCTATTGCTATGAGTTAATCTGAAGTCCAATTAACCATCACAATACCCTAAAGAAATAGATTTTATCATACAAAGGGGAAATTAGAACCACATGGTTTTCTTTTTTCTCTGCATACTATATCCTTATGTAAAGGAACCCTACTAAAACATTTAGACTGAAAACAGAGGCACAGCTCACTCAGCCGGAGGCACAGAGCTTGCATGTGGCATAGGTCATATTAACATTAAACATTTATTTCCCCAAACCAAACAGAAAAGCAGATTCCTACACTCTCTAGATGTGGCAAACTACCATATGAATTTTCTTGTACCTGGACCGAAAAACCGCGTCAATCATTTAAATTAAAAATGTGGAGTAACATCTGTAATTATATTATCTCATCCCTATAACCACACAGCCCAGCCATGTATGAGTAATGTTTTTTCTCAGAAAAGAAAAAAGAAAAACTGGACCCATTTTTTCTTAGGCCAGCAACATGGGAACTCAAAATATAGAGAAGCACTAGCCATCACAAGTCAATTCTGACACTGCTTAGAAAACAAAGGCCTAATGCTGGGACTTTGGAGCTGCCTGCCAAAGACTACCACCTTGTAGAAAAATGGCCGGTTGTTCTAGTGGAGGGTATGAAAAGTCTGTGTCCTGTTTTGATACTAGTTTGAAAGTCCCAAAAACTGCTGTACGGCCAGACCCTCAGCTGGTATAAGCTGAAACAGCTGTGTTGACTCAGTGAAGTAACACTGATTTATACCAGCTAAGGATCCATCCTGAAATGTAGATGCTTTCCATTGTGAGCATCAGGAGCATTTCCTTTTCTCTTCATGTCCATTGAGGTACCTCCCTGCTTGTTCACTGATAAGAAAGATGAGTGCGTCTCTTGATCAAGATAAACCAACTCACTCCCTCCCCCTTTATAATCGTACCAGCAAGTTTTCTTAACCTTCTCATCATCTAGTTATTTTCAAGCCTCCCAGTCAAAGCCAAAACTTGCCCATCTCCCTTCCAGGAGGAGTCAGAGATCTGTGTCACTCTGGGGATAGCAGCGTAGAAGTGAGAAACATGGTAATGTAGGACAATGTGAAGTGGCGTAGGTGGTAAGTCCATCTGACAGGTGTCCTGTACCCAGACCACTGCTCTCTGTTATGGGCCTTTTTCTTTTTAGCTTCTTTATCTTTTATGGCAGTGGTCACCAACCACTCAATCGGGATCTACTGGTAGATTTTGGAGCCTCTGACAGGTGATCCTGACTGGTTTGGCCAAGAGGCTATCAATCAAGTGCTGGCTCTTCAGAAGCCCCTCCCCGGACTGCTGCACATCTCCTGACCTTTGCCTTGGAGCTGTCCCCTCAGGAGCTTCCCGCTTGCTGTACAGGGGAAGGAGAGGAGCTGATGTCAAGCTGCCCCTCTCCCACCCTGTATCCTATCTCCACAGAGCAGAGAGAGGGCACAACCGAATGTGGGATGGATTTTGCTGGCTGTTTTTGGGAGTGGTGCAGGGCCTGGACAGGGGTGAGCCTGCCTTAGCCCCACCACCCAGGAGCCACCTGAGGTAAGCAATGCCCAGCTGGAGCCCACATCCTGAACCCCTACCCAAGCCATGAACCCACTCCTGCACTCCAAGCCACCGTCCTAGCCCCAAGCACCCCTGCATCCAAACGCCCTCCCAGAACCTGCACCTAGAACCCTGCCGGCACCCCCAACTGCCTGCCCCAAGCTCAGCTCAGAGCTCCTCTTGCACTTCAAATCCCTTAATCCAAGACCAGAGCCTGCCCCCCAACCCACTGCCCCAGCCTGGGGAAAGTGAGGGAGAATGGGGGAGGGATGGAGGATGGAGGGAGCAGGGGCAGAGCCTCAGAGAAGGGGTGCAAAGGAGGCAGGGCAAGGGTATTTGAGTTTGAGATAGATCTTGGATGGCACTTAAATTCAAAAAGCGATCTTGTGCTTAAAAAGGTTGGAGACCACTGTTTTATGTGTATGAAATATTTAGCTATGAGCAAAGTCAGAAAATAAATAAATGAGACTTTATTCTTTCCATCCTGCCCCTAACTTCACGGAAAGGCTGATTTTGTTCATTTCACATTCTCTGTTCACTGAAAGATCAATGGTGGATATTTGTAATATCGGTCACGAAACAGCATTCAGATGGTTTGTTTCTTTCCAAGCATAGTTTCCTTTTTTCTACATTTACAAAATATATTTAATTCTAAAAGACACAGTGGCACTCTTGTTTGGACTCTGTAAGCCTGTCATTGTTCTCTTGCATCTCATGTAGTCATTTAGGGTATGTCTACACTGCCACCCTAGTTCGAACTAGGGTGGCTAATGTAGTCATTCGAACTTGCAAATGAAGCCCGGGATTAAAATATCCCGGGGTTTATTTGCATGTTCCCGGATGCCACCATTTTTAAATGCCCGATAGTTCGAACCCCCTGCCCGCAGCTACATGCGGCATGGACTAGGTAGTTCGAAGTAAAGCTCCTAATTCGAACTACCGTTACTCCTCCCGCAAGGAGGAGTAATGGTAGTTTGAATTAGGAGCTTTAATTCGAACTACCTAGCCCGTGCCGCATGTAGAGGCGGGCAAGGAGTTTGAACTACCGGGAATTTAAAAATGGCGGCGCCCGGGAATATGCAAATAAACCCCGGGTATTTTAATCCCGGGCTTCATTTGCAAGTTCGAATGACTACATTAGCCACCCTAGTTCGAACTGGGGTGGCAGTGTAGACATACCCTTTGACCAGTAAAAAGGTGTAAGATCCTACAAATCAGACTGGATACCACTGTAGGGCCATTTTGTGCTGCTGAAAATGATTGCCAAATGTGTAGCACCACAGAGAACCTGGCCCTGAGGATATGTGCAGTTTTTTAAACAAAGAGGTCAGCACTTGGACTTATTCTGAGAATCTGGACAACAGAAAAATATCTAGGAATTTCATTTACACTGCTGTAAAGTCCACCTACCCATTTATCGCTTCTGATGAATGCAGTGTTTCTTCTATGGGGTATGTTATTACCCCAGACCATATCAGTCCACAGTGAGATACCGTAAAATGACACAGCGTAAATGTTTTGATTGTCAGGTTCGAACTAACCATTAAATCACACAGAATCCAGAATAAAGTTAGGAGGCAACAGGACGCAGCCAAAAACAAGCTCACTCAAGGTCACAAACAGGTACTACCTGCAGTATTCAGGCATGAACATAATCTAATATAACGTAGTAAATATCGCCCAACAGACCATTCAGACTGAATCATCAAGCTAGGCTTTAAACTCTTCAGCTCCTGGAACGCAGCTGAAGGTTTTTCTAAAACTATTTTGGAACCGAAATGAGCTTTTCCCTCTAATAACCCAATTGCAGACATGAGTCTGATCCTTACCAACACATCGGGATCCATCCTCATTGGAGTGATACCCTCTGCTGCACATCAGCAGGTTTCTCTGACAAGTGTAGGATCCAACAGTATTGATGCAGTTGAAGCCAGGCTTGCATGGCTCAGGGAGCGAGGTGCATTCATTAATATCTAGGATTGAGAAAGAGCATTAGTATTAGCTATTCAAGGAATCTGCTGCTTTCTATTCCAGATGTCACTTTTTTCCCTTCACTTTGATTTTGATTTATTATGTAATCTAGGTAGGGGCTGATGAAATTTTGTTATGCCTGCATATTAAAACCTGACAGTATGCAAAGCTAATATAGAACATTTTAGAAAGAGCAGCAACATTTGGACCAAATTCATTGAAAATTTAAGGACCATTAAACATGATCAATGTTCAGCCACTGAACAGGGTAACAATATCAGGAGACTGCTCAGCACAACTGAACATATTAGAAATGTATTGCTGTAATCACACTTACCGACACAATTACCCTCTGGGTCTTGTAAAAATCCTTCCATGCATCGCTGCTTGGATTCACAATAGAATGATCCTTTTGTATTCTGACATACAAAGTTTACTTTACAGCTATGAGTTCCTCTTACACATTCATCAATGTCTATTAATAAAAACAAAGAAACATTATGTAATTAATTCTGCCATATTTGTTTCTAATCCTGTTAAATAATTTGTAACCCATTTCCTTTTTTTCAGAAATGGGCTATGAAGTATCTGATTTTCAAAAGGCCTCTGAAAAGGCCCATGGAAAAATCAGTGAGTACAGTTTGGTGTTCCTGCACATAGGGAGGTTTCACTGTTTTGCAGCTGCATTTTTTGGGGGGTGGAGGCTCCATTTCTGCAATGAGATCCATGCAGGTTGGCCCCAGGACCTCCCCAGAGTCCCATTGAAGTCACCACTGTAGAACGTATTGCAGGATCAGGGTAGAATCATAAGATTGGAGGAGACCTCAGGAGGTATCAAGTCTAACCCCTTGCCCAAAGCAGGACCAATCCCAAATAAATCATCCCAGTCAGGGCTTTGTCAAGCCAGGATGCAAAAAACTCTAGGGATGGAGTTTCCACCACTTCCCAAGGTAACCCATTTCAGTGCTTCACCACCCTCCTAATATCCTAATAGTTTTTCCTGATATCAAACCTAGACCTCCCCCATTGCAAATTAAAACCATTGTTCCTCATTCTGTCATCTGTCACTACTGAGAACAGCCTCTCTCTTTGTATCCCCCCTTCATGTAGTTGAAGGCTGCTATTAAATCCCCCCTCAATCTTCTGTTCTGTAGACTAAATAAGTCCAAATCCTGCAACCTCTCCTTGTAAGTCATGTGCTCCAGCCCCTTAATCATTTTTGTTGCTCTTTGCTGGACTCTCTCCAATCCAATCTAACCCACATCCTTTCTGTAATGGGGTTCCAGAACTAGACACAATACTCTAGATGTGGTCTCACCAGTGACGAATAAAGAAGAATAATCACTTCTCTAGATCTGCTGGCAATGCTCCTACTAATGCACCCCAATGTGCCATTAGCCTTCTTGGCTACAAGGGTACACTGTTGACTCATATCCAGCTTCTCATCCACTATAATCTCCAGGTCCTTTTCTGCAGAACTGTCACTTAACCAGTCGGTCTCCAGCCTGTAACAGTGATTGGGATTCTTCCGCCCCAGGGCAGGACTCTGCTCTTACCCTTGTTGAACCTAATCAGATTTCTTTTGGCCCAATCCTCCAATTTGTATAAGAGACTCACAGAAACACTGATGTAATATGTGTTTTGTGTGGACTACTTGCTCTTTTTTTCCCCAAAGCAAGATGGACATACCACTTCTTACAGAATAAAAAAATAGCTAAAATCTTGACACTTGTGAAGTCTGTGGCAAAACTCCCATTGACTTCATTCACAGGATTGCTGTGTGTGTTTCTGAGAACTGTACAAATATGAATTAGCCAATAATTTATTGATGGCCTTTTGCAGTCTATGAGCAGCTAACAATTTTCTCCAATTTATTTCTTACATGACATTTGACAAATAGTTTCCACATTTAACTCTTGATCTGTTTATTAGCAGTTTATTGTCAGATTTCAGTGTTCAAAATTGAAGCTGCTTTAGTCAGTTTTGACTGGATAGATAAAGTGGCATTGTTTTACTTCCCTGACTGGATGACTATAATCCTGAGAAACAGATTTCTGGTGCAAATACTCACATTTGCAAGTTTAAAAGTCATTTTTGGTGAGTAGTTCTAGTAACAGCTTATACTTTGGTCTTTCTGTGAACACTCCTGCTGGTAAACTCCTTTGCTAGACTATTGCAAGGCAAGCAAATAAATTTAAAAAAAAAAAAAAAAGCAGAAACACAAAATCCATGTGTTAGGTAGGAGAAAGCTTGCAAAACCTTTGGAAGCATTCCCCCAGCTGGAAGTATCAGCAAGAGACATATATTAAAGTTGTTTGCAGTGTTGTTGTAGCTGTGTTTATGCCAGGATATGAGCCCTCCAAGGTGGGTGAGGCAATATCTTTTATTGAACCACCTTTTATTGGCGTAAGGTACAAGCTTTCAAATGACACAGTGCCCTTCTTCAAGGCCTTCCCCAGACCTAAAGAAGGGCTCTTTGTGACTAGAAATTTCATAGATTACATCAACACAGGCTGGTCCAATAAAAAGCATTACAATTCTACTTTGTCTATCTCAATTTTTAAAGTTGTCCATTGGCCAGAAGCTACTATCTTGTAAGGCTTTCTACCATGGAAAGATGATGAAGTATCAAAAAATAAGAGAGTTGGTTATCTAATAGCATAAAACTAACTGCAAAGCAAAGTAGTTGTTCATTCATTCTTACAGCCATGCTGGAATGCTTGCCCTGGGGGACACACATTAATTTAAGGGCCACTTAAAAACCCGGTTATACATTTTACAAACCATTAAGAAGTCTTATAAGTAAACATTAACTAATTTATAAAGCTAATAAATGTTTTATAAATCATATAGGACCAAACCGTGGAACTAAGGGTCCCTCAAGATGAGGAAGGACTCCACAGTCTAAGCCCTTAAGTTTTTGCAGACATGGTATCATATGCTACCTATAGTTAAATATCTGATTTACTTAGAGTGTAGGAATTCTAGTTACTACAGGTTGAAATTCTCTAAACTGGGACTCTCTGGTCTGGCAACATTTGTGGTCTGGCACGGATGTTGCAGGTACCACAGAGTCCCGGTGGAGGCCCAGCAGCAGGAACCCCTGTGGGGACGGCAGAGCACCTGGCTGCCCGCAAGCAAGCTGACGGTGGGGCTGCCCAGCGGGGCTGGGAGCCGTGGTAGCAGTGACCTGGTGGGGCAGGGAGCTGCAACAGATGTTGCGGTGGCCCAGTGGGGGAGGAAGCTGCAGCAGATGTGGTGGTGGCCCAGTGGGGGAAGGAGCTGTGGCAGCAGCTGCCTGGCAGGCCCCGGAGCCCCAGTGCAGCTGTCCAGGAGTGATGGCTGCTCAGTAGGGCTGGCAGAGCAGCGGGGCCAGCAGAAGGTGGGGAGCTGGGTCGGGAGGGGGGGCAGTGGCAGGGGGGCCAGAAATGACCTTCCCTGGTCCAGCAAAATCCTTTATCTGGGATCAGTCAGGTCCAACCTGTACTCACTTACAGTGTTTGCTATATGTGAAGTCCTCAGGACTATACTAAAGCCAACTGCTCTTCAAATCATTGGGAAATTGCAGGAGTAAAAATGGAGTGGGGACACAACTCCTAGCTTCATGCATCCAGAGAGATGGGAGGATCAAACAACACACGGCAGGCATCTGTGCTGCATTGTCCCCACTGAGCTCTTGCGGCATCTCAACTGGTCTGGGCACCCCCACAGGGAGGGATGGATGAGGAGCAGGATGAGGGAAGGAGAAGAAGCCAAATCATTCTCACTCCTGTGGCAAATACTGCCCCCCCTCCCAAAAAAAACCCCAACCAACCCCGAATACAACCAGAGCCAGAGGCTGTATTGAGACAGGAATTGCTAAACTGAATCAGATTCATGCTCCATCTAGTCCAGGATCCAGTCTGTGACCGTGACCAGCACCAGATACATAAGGGGAAGGCGCTGGGACCCCACAGTAGGCAGAAGTGGGATTATCTTTCCCCAGTCTCATCTTGACCTCTATTGGTTAGAGGCTGGTTTAAGTTTTAATCCCTTTCATCGTTTTATCAAGTCTTCACTTATTAAGTTTCCCCTGGAGCTCCTTGAATGCCGGGACTGATCTTCTTGGGAGATGCCAGCTGGGGGCAGTTGTCATCTGAGAAGTCCCTAATAATCTGGTGCCATTGGAGAGCCACAAGGGACTAGCAGTTAGTGCAGAGGCACAGAGCCACCGTGATGCATCTCAGGGGATCTGTAAGGTGTGGTGTGACCATCTATGACTTTGGAGTGTAATGAAACTTGCCCTGCCCTACCCACACCCCCAGAAACATTCCCCTTGCTATGTTTCCCTTCCCATCCCCCTCCCAGAGGTTTTCCTGTGGGAGGATACAACAAGGACTCCAGGCGATAGGGCAATCCAGAAATATTTCCATTATAAACCGTGGGGTGAACCCAAGAACAGAAATTTAAAAAAACCAAAAGCTTTGTGGTAAATTGGCTTTAGCTGCCTTTGAGGCATAAAAAAATGTTTTTGTGGTGACCTCTGTTTTTCCTCTCATTTATTTAATAACAAGCAGCACCAATAAAAATTATGTATAACCCTCTTTTCTCTCCCCCTTTGAATAATTACAACTAATTAGCAATTTGCAAAAGATCAGCAGATGCCAAAAACAAACAAACAAACAAAAAAATACCAGCCAGATTCTGATAACCTCACTCAGGAGTCCACTCATGGAGCACTGGTCATACGTGAGAAGAGTTTAATAACAGACATAATGAAAGACTGTAAAGTGCTTGTCTTACCAACACATTCACCATCCTTAAATTCATAGCCTGGCTGACAGCTGAGTTCTTGGAGACAGGTAAATGATCCAACTGTGTTAATACAGTGTTCTCCTCGCTTACAGGTGTGGGCTTCTGTTACACATTCATTAATATCTGCAAAAAGAAGCAGTTAGAGAGTTCAGAGTCTCATAGCTGCCAAGCAATCTGCCTCTTGCTGCTCTCTTCAGGAATTAGTCAAAGGCTCATTTTAAACCTTTTCTTCCAAAAGAAAGTTTATGTAGCACTGTGCTTCACTATTTTGACTGAAGACATTTTATGTTAGGGTTTTCTGTTGATATAGAACAGCTCAAGAGAACTTTAGCTATACTTCTTTTATTTCCCTTTTGAATGCTCAGTGAGTGATAGGGATAGAACTGATTAGATAACAAAACCAGCAGAGATTTGATAATGAACATCACATTTAATGGCTTGAAACCCCTGCCTGAGAGAACGAGAAAGTGATTTAGACTTGCAGCTCATAAAAGGCTTTTCACAGCTCAGCTTATCAGTCCTACCGCTTTATGCCAAATATACCAGAGCAGCATGCACGAATTGTAGCAAGGACTGTGTTTTGAGATTATTCACATTGCTAAGGAGTTACATTCAATAGAGAATATCCCAATTGAAGCTGAACACTTTTAAAAAACAATAGTCCTGTGAAAATATGAGGCAGGGAAGAAGAAAGGAGGGGGAGAATCTGAAAGGCTGAAATAAAGCTTTTAAAATTTAATTTCAAGTGATCCATCTTCATGTGGGTGGACAGGGGGCGGAATACAAACAATAAAACTTCATGTTTTCGCTTAAATGTTGGATCATTTCAAGTGGAAAAGGTATCATTTTGAAAAGAAAAATGCAATCTCTAAACAGATAAATGTTAACTTTTTAAAAATGGAAATCAATTCAGACTGAAAAACATACATTTTGATTGTACATTCTAAAGGTGAAAATCAGAAATTTAATGAAAAAAAATCCTAAGTAACAAAACGGAATGGAAAGACAAAGGAAGAAAATCTTCATGCAAATTTCCCCAAGATGTTAAACTTTCACACAGTTCTAGTTAAAATGATGATGTCAATTAAAAGCTGCATGGAAGAGGAATATGAGCAATCAACTACAGTCATCACCAAGCTTCTCTGCCCAAAGCTATTTTCACAGCATGCAACAGAACTAGTCCTATGTTAATGAAGCCTCAAAAGTTCAGGTGGTTCCCAGAAATGTACAGCCTGGGTTGCATTGTCACATGGAAAAGCTGCAAAACCAGAGCAGATATGTTAAAAGCTTAATCTCACAAGATCGGGGTAAAGCTGATTTTTCTGCTCACAACGAAAGAGGTCCACAGACAAAAATTTAGACACCAATCTGACATGCAGCTCTTTATATCTTTTCACCTGTGAGTAACCCCAGTAGAAATGTTCCTGTGCAAAAGTTAGCCACATGTGTAAATTTGTGCAAGATCAGGGCCATAGTTTCACTTGAGTTTGTTTATTTCTTATCTTTCTATTTGTTATTCTTTGCCTGTTTCATGCTGACTTCCCAAAGTGAAGAAAATCAGTCACTAACAATGCATCTGTACCAGGGGAACTGACAGCCTGTGTGAGCCAATGCACAAGGAGTGTGTGTGTGGGCAGGGGAAGGCCTCAGCTCCACGCTCCCAGAAGGGGTGGGCCTTGGGCAGAAGGGGTGGAGCCAGGGGCAACCAGCCCTATGCACCACCTGGAGAGCAGTGGATCCCCCCCCCACACTCCTCAGAACCACACCGAGCACATGGCAGTGCTCCAGCAGCAAATTCAAGGGCCCAGGGCTTCAGCTGCCACCACTCCCATTCCCAGCTTTTGGCAAACAGTGACTACAGACATCATCCCTGTCCATCCTGGCTAATGGCCATTGATGGACCTATACTCCATGTACTTATCTAGTTCTTTTTTCAACCTTATTATAGTCCTGGCCTTCACAACATCCTCTGACAAAGACTTCCATGGGTTGGCTGTGTGTTGTATGAAGAAATACTTCCTTTTCTTTGTTTTAAACCTGCTGCCTATTAATTTCATTTGGTGATCCCTAGTTCTTGTGTTATGAGAAGGAATGGCACTTCCTTATATACTTTCTCTAAAACAGTCATGATTCTATAAAAACAACAAGAAGTCCTGTGATACCTTAGGGTACATCTATACTGCACGGCTATTTCAGGATACCCCGCATCTACACAAGCCGCCCGTTATTTTGAAATAACGGGAGTGCTATTTCGGCATCCCGGTAACCCTCATTCCACGAAGGTTAAGGCATGTCTCGAAATAGCACGTTATTTCAAAACCTGGTGCTGTATAGACACGCCAAATTTCAAAATAAGCTATTTTGAAATAGATTTGAAATAAAATACGCAATTTCTTATTTCGAGTTTAGGGTACTGTGGCACCCTTAGGCTACGTCTAGACTGCAAGCCTCTTTTGAAAGAGGCTTTTTTGAAAGATACTTTCGAAAAAGCCTCTTTCGAAAAAGAGCGTCTAGACTACAACCAGTACATTCAAAAAAGCAAACCGCTTTTTTGAAAGAGAGCACCCAGGCAGTCTGGATGCTCTCTTCCGAAAAAGCATAGTTTGCATTACATAGCGCCTTTTTTTGAAAGAGCACTTTCGAAAAAAGGCGTTCTTCCTCATAAAACGAGGTTTTCCGTGGTCGAAAAAACTGCCACGTTCTTTTGATTTACTTTCGAAAGAACGTGGCAGCAGTCTAGACACAGGGGAAGTTTTTTCGAAAAAAGGCCACTTTTTTTTAAAAAACCCTGTAGTCTAGAAACACTCTTAGAGACTAACAGATGTATTAAGATATAAGCTCTAAGATGCCACAGGACTGCTCTTTGTTTTTGCAGATACAGACTAACATGGTTACCCTTCAATGATTTTATAGACTTCAATCATATCCCTCCCCCCCCCAGACATCCTTTTTCCAAACTGAAAAGTCTGAGTCTTTTTAAACTCCACTCACACAGAAGCTGTTCCATACCCCTAATCATTTTTATCATTTCTGAACCTTTTCCAATTCCAATATATCTTTGAGATAGAAACACCGCATCTGCATGGTCTCAAGATTTGGGTGTACCATGGTTTATACATGGTTTATACAGAGACAATATGATACTTTCTGTCTTCTTATCTATCCCTTTCTTAATGCTTCCCAACGTTCTGTTTGTTTTTTTGACAGCCACTGCATACTGAGTGGATGTTTCCAGAGAACTACCCAAAATGACTCCAAATCGCTTTCTTGAGTGGTACAAAAATTTAAACCCCATCATTCTATATGAATTATGTTTTCCAATGTACAACTTCATTGACTTAGCTTGCTACAGTGTCTCTGAGACAAAGAAAACATTCTCATATGAACACATTACATAATATCTGACTGTATCATGGGAGCCTAGCTCTGTACACATTGTTAAAAGTAAAAAATGTCAGCATGACAGGCGAGCAATGTTTGTCTGAAACACTCCACACTGTTAAAAGGTGTCAGTCCTATAAGGAAAGGGATAGGTGAGTTCTGCCAAAAAAAATGGTCTGCAATGAGACCATTATTTCTCCCCTATTATTTCTCCCCTACATGCCATTTTTGGACAAATTACCTTTTTTTCCCCCCCAAAATTCCTCAGCCCTCAACAATTAAGTGGAGCTCACTGGAATATTGTCAATTAAATGAAAGTTTGTTGCAGCCAAAACATTTCAGAGATGTTTTGGTTTTCACCAAGTCTTCATCAAAAGTTGTTTGCTATAGACACTTATGCTTTATAGTCTGGTGGTTAGGGCCCTAGCTTGGGATGTGGGGAGACCTGGGAACAAGTCCCTGCTCTGCCTGAATCAGCATGATCTGGCACTGAATCTGGCCATGCAGAGTTTTGAACTGGATTCCCACATCCCAAGCCAGTGCCTAACTGCCAGGGTATAGGGAACCCCCAACATTCAGAAAATTCGGTATTTGCAAAGATGTTTAAAATGTTGGGGTTTGTTTCAATGTAGAAAGAAAAACAACTTCAAAACCTCAAAAGTGGCCAAACATGAAATTCCCATTGTCCAGTCTGCTTCACCATCAAGTTCCTGTCTGTTCATCTCCCCGGAATAGGAACGGGGGGTGCTCAGCACTACCAGGATTAGCCCTCGCCCCCCACCCCCCCAATGGATAATTGCTATTGATACTATGTGCAGTTACAGAAAAATGCAGAGCAGGAAAGAGGAAGGGATGGTGATGGGCAAAAGTCTGTTTGTTGCCTCTGGATCCTGAGACCAATTTGCACAGGCCCAGAATGCCAGCACAAATGACAGAAGCCACAGAACTGGCCTAATTTACACCCAGAATTTGCGTGGTCAATCTGGCATTTTGGGATTGCTGTGGCATAGGTATGTCCTGACTATGCACCTGCCCTGCTATTCCTGCAGACTTGTCCTCTGACATCAGGGCAAGCAAGGGAGCTGTTATCATGCTTCTGTACTACCCAAAGATTCACTTACACTGGAGGAATCCTCCAGGGGTTGATGAAACCAGTGTTAACACTGCTTGATGCTAGCAGAATGATGCACAGCTGCTGGAGTAGGAATGAAGATTTTGTCCATTATATTTTTTAGAGGAGGCCAATCTCTCCTTTTTTAAATTATGGATTGTCCATAAAATTAAGAGTGGTTGATAACTTTGTTCTCCTGGGTATTCTGAGAACCAGTTGTCACATCTGTATGATGCTTGACCTCACACCAGAAAATCTGACTCGGGTTTTCACTAATCAGATCAAATTAATTCCTGCTGCTGGACCAAGCATTGTTTCAGCTTCATTTGGCAGCGGTCAAAAAAATAGAAGGGAAAACACCTCACAGTCACAAGAATAAGAGGAAAAGAGAGTAGTGATGAGAAGCAAGAAAAATACTTTGGAAAGGTATCAGAGATTAGACAGGTAGTTTTTTTAGTTGCTCTTTCAAAGACCCACAGCATTGCTGAAATGTGTTTGTGGGCCAGGAACAGAAAATTATTTTGCATTACTACCTGTAACAAGTCAGTATTCTTGTGATCAGTCAAAACATCCTTGACAAGTAGGACTGAAGTTGTGTGCAAAGCAGTGTGAATGTCTTAAGTATAGCTAATATTCCCATCCTTTATTGCAGGTCAATAAAATCTGGAATAACATGTGGTCATAGGACAACACTTATTCTCCCAACCTTCTAGATCTACTGTTTACAATAGGAAAGTCTCATAAGCTGCCTTAGCAGAAAAGGGATGTTGGCAAAGAGCTAATAGCTGATTTTCTTGGGTTTGTTTATTCAGTTCAGTGGCTGGGTTTTTAACATAATTCTACAGTAAATTAGATTTTTTACACATTCTTACAAATGGTCAATGCAGACTTCTAATGCAGTTGCTCAAATTCTTTTCTCTCTTTAAATTACTTCAGCTCAAATTTGTTTTATGGAGCACATCTGTTTTATTTTAAATGGTTATACTTTTGCAATTACTCTGAGCACCTCTTGGTAATTCTGGTTGTGTGCAGTCCCCATTGTGCATAAATAAAGCGAGCACTTACTGTGAACTCAGGGGAAAAAGTTTTGGATGGGAAACAGCAAAGAAAAATAGCATTCTGTATTCTGCCCATGCAAACAGGGGTGAATCAATATGGAAAGGAACCAATGGGTAAGTGCAAGAGTGTGTGTGTGTGTGTGTGTGTGTGTGTGTGTGTGTTCAGACTATAGAGTGTCAATAGAAACAATCCTATTTAAAACATACTTCACAATCTGGTTCTTATCTTTGGTAAACATGGAGCTTTCAAGAGTGAAGAAATTATAATCTGCATTCAAAGATCCATTGAAGAGGTGTTTCCATGCTGTTTAAACAGCTGGTGAGTCTTTAGTCTGCCTGACTGACTTTCAGGAATTTTGGAAATCTACTTTTAAATGTATAACACTGACAGGCGGAACCAAACTTGGGACCTCTGGAGCTTCGTGCATGAGCCTCTACCTCTTGAGCTAAAAGCCAGCTGACTTGCAGCTAAGGCCACAGAGGAAACATTCTTTCTCTCTCTCTCTCTAAGTGGTCTAAGTGTCATTATGTGGGACAGCACACCCAGAAGGTGTGTGGGTTACATATGTACTTGGAATTTTAATCTTCACAACTTGACTCATGGAAATTCAAAAGCAATTTTATCAGCTGTTCTACTGTAATTTGCGGACAGGCCCTCCCATCCCTGAAATACATTCATATTGACGTTAAAACAATTTGCAGGCATAGTATTACATGCATGGCTCATTTATCCCAAATAGTTCAAGATGAGCACAAAAGCAATTAGCTTGCAAGGGATTCAAAGGTAAACATGGCTGTTGCAACAGGCTGAAACAGCAGCTCAAAAAAATCAGAAGCCAGAATAGATTTGTGGCTTTCCCCTTTGACTAAACAGTTAGAGAAGTGTTAAATGTGGCAAATGTTCTTCATGCACACTGCACGTACAGTCAAGGTTGTGCATAGGGTTGCCAGGTGTCCGGTATTGACCTGGACAGTCTGGTATTTTCGCCTCCTGTCTGGTAAAAAACATTTAGAAAATACCGGACACCTAAAATGTCTGGTATTTTCTGATTTTTTCCTGACCAGGAGGTGAAAATCCCGGGTGCTTACCGGGTTCCGCAGGGGAGCGGTCCGTCCGCCGGCAGCCTGTTAGGGCCAAAAAGCCTCAAAAGCATTTCGTAAAGAGGCCACGCTAGTTTTTTTTAAACAATTTTATTGTTTTTGCTTAACAACTCTCGGGGGCCTTTTTTTTGTCTCAACAGCTTTGATCTCCCCCTTTGTTTTTCTCAACAGAATTTTTTCCCCGGTGGGTTTTTTTTTTTTTTTGTGAGCGGAGGGGGATGTTCGGTATTTTTGGTTAAACCATCCGGCAACTCTATATACAAGTACAAGAAGCAGATATTTAGCCAGGGAACAAGGAAGGTTTTTGCATTTCACAAATGAATGTTTCCTTTTGTGTGTGTATCACTTTAATAACAAATATATGGCGTGTGTTTCCAAACTGGTATAATATCTTTTCTTTGGTCAGCTAGGGCAATACCTTGTTATAACGCCACGGGGAGGGGTCAGAGGCAGTTGAAAAGTGAAAATGATTATAGTCCCTGGGATACCCTTGCAAATGGGTATACAAGTCAATGGCAAACATTCATTAATTTAGCTTCCAACCACTCCTGTGAGGTAGGAAAATACTGCTGTCCCTTACTTTACAGAGAAGGATACTGAAGCATGGTGACATGGCCAGGATTTACACTAGTAGGAACCAAAAATGAGGCCCCAGAATTTCTTAAAAGCTCCTTAAATAACATAGCTGGTTTTCAGAAGCACTGCACACCCAGCAGCATCCATTGGCGGCTACGAGAGCTGCTGACTAATGCTCCACGCTTATGAAAAATGTGGCCCCAGTCACACAGAAAGAGCATGGTGAAGCATAGAACAACATAGGCTCTCAGTCCATTCTGTAATCTAAATTATTATTATATTTACATTAATACATCTATCAGCAAAGGGGGAGGGGAGGTTCTAGATTTTTGAAATACTGAACATTTGAAAAGCCAGGATTTGTTTGTGTTCCTGTTCAGAACTTTTGACATGGTTATTACTGGGTCCATTTTCCTGCCAGCTCCCTCCTGTTTCAAGCCGCATGGTGCTAATAAAATGAGATCACAGAACACTAGAGGAAAGGAAAACAGAAAAGTTGCAATACTGCAGAGCCCCATAGGATTCAGTAAATGATGCTATAAACAAGATCTCTGGGCAGTCAAGGAAGAGAAGGGAGAAGAAAAATAATGACGGCTACAAGTGGTATTATAGTCACAGACAGCAGTGATTTTCAAATATCATTAGTGATTTCCAGGGCTTCAATTTTTGAATGCCTAACTCTAGACACCCTAAATGGGTCTAATTTTCAGAAGAAAACAATGTTTCTGAAAATTAGGACTCTGAGATGTCTCTAGTTTGGGTTGTCAAAAATCAAGTCATTTTTTTAAATGGGGGCCCAACGTAGTCTTTCATAAACAAGTAAAACCCTATTAAATGACTCAAGTGGTAAAAACTAATTATTGTTCCACTGAAGATTATAAACCAGAGATGTCTTAACAAGGTACAGCAGTATATGACTTTTACTCTTTCAAGAGCTGAGAGTTAATCTGAGTATCAAAAATTCCATTGTTTGGGAATGCATTGTCTACAGAAGCTTTGTTGCCTGGATTTGTGCATGTTTCATGAGATAAACTGATCAAACTCCTGTGCCAAAGCCCCAAACCTAAAGCAGCAAAATTCACCCCATCCAGAAAGATCAAGCCATTCTATGCTACTTTACTCCAATTTAATGGTCATCTGAATTTCTGCTTTTTATAATGGTGTTGACTTTTATGTCTTTCCAGCTGAATAATAGGCATCCTGAGAATGTATTGTTAGGGGGAAAGCCAAATAGCACAAGAACACACAATGGTAAAAACCGCTGAGTGAGTAGCGCACATGTTTTTTTCACTAATCATATTGAAATGTCATATGCGAAGATGGCCAGAGAGCCTTTTAGCACAAATGGCTTAAATGCATTGCTCAGCATGAAGAATAATGATGCTTCAGTGAATGGGTTATACCTATCATCTTACCAACACATTTTCTATGCCTGTTGAGTATAAAGCCCTCTGCACAGATCACTCTGCGGTTGACACAGTAGAATGATCCCAATGTGTTCACACATAATTGGCTTCTGGAACAATTGTGAGCACCTGTAAGGCACTCATCCAAATCTACATCAACAAGTTGCAACCAAAAGGGAAAAACAGAATTCTATTAGCTTCATTCCTGAAATGATACAGTATTTCTTTCACATTGGAGCTATTTAAATACAGTGTGTTGAACCTACCATGTTAGGTTCACATTACAATTTAAGCAGAGCACTATGTTCAGTGCAAAGGATACAATTAACATTCCAAATTTACCTCAGCTGCCTTGAGGTAATCATGTCGACATTGACATTGGTGAAACAAACTGATCTTCATATTGATTAGATTTAAGTAAGAAATCATAGAGAATAATGTATCCAGGATTTCAAATTCTTGTTTTTGTTCATGAAATTTCTGGGGGTTCCTTGAACTAGGCTAATTCAATTGATACTCTATGGGATTTGAGAATCTATGGGGTTTTTTAACACTGTGGATTGATTGGTAACCGTTCTTTGTGAGAGTCCAGAGGATGCTATCCAATCTTAGTTGGTTATGTCTGATTGGATATTTATAATTGATTGATAAGGAAGGTACATTGTATTTGTTCCATGACTGGAAGACCGTGCAAGCACTTCCTATGTGAATATTCAGATGTGTAAAATTCAGATTCTGCAAATAATCATGATATGACTTTTGAAACTCAGTATTTGAAAACACCTAGGCCACATATTCAGATGGTGTAAAGTTCACAGAATTGTGCTGATTTATATCAGCTGAAGAGCCAGGCCATTTATGCCAGTGAAACTGAGCTCATTCAAGTGTTCCAGAACAGCAAACACAAAAATCCCAATGAAAATTCATTTAAAGATTCAGGTGAATATTCACAGATTTCCACCCCTTCCCATTATTTGCTTAGCACCAACTATTACAAATCCTATTTCATATATGCATTGTAGTTGTAGCCACATTGGTCCCAGGAGATAAGAGAAAAAAAGGTGGGTGAGGCAATATTTTTCATTGGACTAGCCTCTGCTGATATGAGAGAGAAACTTTTGAGCCACACAGAGCTATTCTGCAGGTTTGGGAAAGTAACTCCTAGCATCACAGCAAAACACAAGGAAGAACAGGTTGTTTACAGTATGTACTAACTTTGACGGTTTTGCCCCCCGCCGCATACTTGACTTACAGATACAAATATGCATAACTCAAAGATGCTTTGAACAAAATACCTCATGTAACCTATCAGTTTTAATGCCACAGTCTGCTGGATCTGTATATCTTATTTTGGTGTATGTATCATTCTTGTATGTAAAGTTAGCAATATGGAATATGGAATGGTTTATGGTTTTAAATGTGCAAATGAAAGCCATCAAGGGTGTTTCCAGTGCTGGGACACCTCAATGTCAGGGTAATCCCTGTAAACAGCTTCCTTTGTCCTTTAAGTCTAAGCACTGGTTGGTTTTAGGAAGACATGTGACACCCCAACTGGTAGGAACTAACCAGGTAATTTTCCAGGGAAAGGGAGAATGTGAAACAAAGAATTCCCACCCAAAAGGAAGGCTCTTTAAGATGCAAAGTTTTCAGACTCTTGGTCCTTGGCTGGCAGGTCACTCCCAAGAGAATGAACCACAGATTTTCCCTGGCTTGGAGGTTTAGCCGAAATAACAACAGTTTTAGGGTGAATTTGCAATAAGTGTTAGTGTGTTAGAACTAGCTATGCATTTTTTGTTATTTTAAATTTGTAATTCACTTTGCTCTGCCTGTTTTCACTTGTAGCCACTTAAATCCTACTGTTTGTACTTAATAAAATCATTTTTATTTACTATCAAGCCCAGTGTGAATAATTGTTACCAGGGGGAGCAATCAGTGTGCACATCCTCCTTTCATAGTGAAAGGGGGCTTACTTGAATGATTTATTTGAGGTTCTGATCCCATTTGGGGGTGGATTCCTGGAAGCTGGGCCCAAAACTGCATTTTCCTCAGATCTGAAGAGTTTCAGTGTCTGTATTACTTTTCAGGGGGGAGGCGGTGATCTCAGCTCTGTGCCTTGGCTGGGGGAGATCAGGAGATCTGGCCCAGCACGACAGGGTGGTGAGAAGCCCCAGAGAGCAAGGAGGCAAGTGTCAGTGGCTTTATCAGCACTCCGGGAAGCAGCCCTAAGGGATCTTCTGTGACTGCACCCTGTCACACTAACTATTTGCATTAAGGGACCAATCAGAGTAGAGTGACCCATTATCATCTCTGCAGTGATAGGACAAAAAGAAGGGGCAAGTGGGTTACAGACTGCTGTAGTTGTCTGATGATGGGTTACAGTGAATGGGGGTGGTTGAGAAACCTGTGAGTATGCACCTTAACAAATTTAAAACCACCATCACCAAATAATGACACTTCACCAGAGAAGTAGATGGCATCAGGGAGCAGGCTACCCAAATACTCCAAGAGAACCTGTTTCCATAGAGAAATAATCCCCGCTCTGACTGCACACCCCTCATCCAGTGTACAAAATGGCCCAACAACGCAGGCATTGAACTCCCGCAGGAAAACGATAGAGAAAAACACCCACGGTTGAACACTTTTCACAAACTGATCGCTCCATTCTGACCGATCAATCTTCGTCCTCAAAGGAAACCTGAGCAACCTTTGCAAACTTACATCAAAGGGGTGGTTTTCTCACATCCCTGACCAACAAAAGTTTTACTGACAGAAGTGCTAGTGTAGACAAAGCCTAAAAATCATGGACTGGACACAGATACTAGATTTATGGCTTATTATAACAGCCCGTTACCCACAATCATTGTTCTAAGACTGCAAAGGTGTTAACAGACCACTCTACTGCAAAAGCTTCTCTCTCTCACGAACAGAGGTTGCTCCAATAAAAGAAATTACCTTCCCCACTTTGTCTCTCTAAGACCCATTCCAATCACTTATAAATGCTTCTTCTATCATATAACTTCCCACAGTGAAAATAACCCTGCCTTAGAATCTTGGGTTGAAGGATGGAGTTCCCTCCTCCACAGGTAGAGAGAAGACAGATTTACAGGAGAGCCTCTCTTGGCTTCCATGCTAGCTCATAGGCTGCAACAGCAGCCTCTGCCATTTTACAGCCTCACTTCAGAGTGACAGGGCCATGGATTTGTGCTGTTATAGACCTCATGGCCAGGCCCCAAATGCTTTTCCTTGGAGGGCCCCCCCCCCCTTCCAATATCATGCAAGCCATGTACAAGCCTCAAGGTCCCAACCTGAATAAGTCAAGTACAAGATGTCGGCAAAGCAGATAGCCCCTCCATTCCAAAAAGTAAATTTTACATTTAATAAATAAAAAGGGGTAGTAAAAAGGTCTTATGTTTAAGAACTGGAATGGTTTGACTAATCTTAACTACTTTCCCATGCACAGTTAGGGAATGCATCTTTAAACACCATAGTGGAAATGGCTACCCAGGCAACTGTTCAAATGACCTGATGGATGTTGTACGTCATATCTCTGAGGTGCTGAAACACTTTTAGCATCCCTAGTGCCATCTGGTTTTAAGTGCAGTAACATTAACTCTCTACTACTGCCTGTAGTTAGCAATACCAAAAATAACAGGCCTTAGAGTCATATCCATGAAGCTCCCAAGACCAATGGGAACAATATAATATGTTTTTAGTCTATTATCTCGGTGGAAACACTTTAAAACCTACTTACCTTCGCAGGAAACAGCATCAGCCATGAGAGCATATCCACCTAAGCACGAGCACACAGCATTGCCTTCTACAACATTACAGAGGTGCTTGCAGGGGCCATTATCTAGACAAAGCAAAGTTTCAAACATTTTAAAATTCACCACAGAAATTACTGAAAGAGCATTGTTCACCCAAGTATAATACCAGCCATGGCAGTGCAATATGTGAAAAGGAACAAGCTCATCTGATAACCTTCATCTTTACTTACCGTCCCACTATTATACTCAAACACACTTGTGTGGTTACCACCTGTGTTAAATTATCCTGCGCTGTTCTTCTGATTAAACTAACCTACGTAGCATGTGTGTAATAACCTTGAAATTAGAGTCTAACCTCAGACTGCCTCTGCGCATTCTCCTTGACAATCCTCTAAACTCCTCAGGCTAACACCAGAGGTAACTTATGTACGGACGTGCACTGACACAAAATCAGCCAACGGAGCTTTGTAATTTCATTCATTCACTCGTAGACAATGTGTCTCCAGCTTGCCTGTCAGACATACCTTTACATTTATCTTGTTCTACTTGTAAAGTCTTAATAGTGGTAGGCTGAATATTGGAGGCTTCTGGAGCAATGGTGGCTTCCACTCCTACGTCAGTGTTTTGTCCATCATCAACATCTGTAAACATATACAAAACAAATACAGAAATGAATGATATTACATAATATCCCTCAAGTACCAGAAGCAAAGATTCCAGGTCAGACGCTTCATTCAGTTATGTTACTTTCTGTAATATATAAGGTTTCATTTTCAGATGACCTCCATAACTGCTCCTGCAAAAGTCTCAGAGGGTAGCTGTGTTTGTCTGTAACTGAAAATACAACAAATAATTCTGCAGCACCTTAGAGACTAACAAAAATGTAGATGGCATTTTTGGGCTTTTGTGGGCACAACCCACTTCTTCAGATGAAAGTATATGAAGATACTGAATTGATATTTGTAATCTTAAAACACATTGTGTACAAACAATTGTCCACATAGCATGTACGCATGCAGAGGGTGGAATGCATAAATGGTTGCGCTCCAGATTTAGAAGGCAAGGTAACCTGCTATAAATTTCCTCCACCAAGTTAATTTTTTTCTGGGAAATGTCAGTCTAATTTATCACATAATAGCTTATGAATTAAGCCATAGACCGCTGCCCTGCTGTGAAGTCAATGTCCATGTCTTAATTCCTAGGGTAAACTGCATGGTCAATATATAAAAATATACATGATCCTCAAACATATGCTGTATATTCTACTAAAATGTAAGTGAAAATAATAGATCCACTTTTGTATGCATAGTATGCAAGAGAATAACATCCAAATAGGCAAGTAGGAGTTTTGGTGACTAACATCTATCATTTTACTTCCGTTTCCAAAACAACTTTAAAGTTGCTCTGCTCTGTTATATCAACAGGAGCAATCTAGCTTGTGTGCACCCTCTGTTTGCGTCTAAGCTGAACAAGGCCCAGTTCTGCCCTCAACGTACAGCTCCTGCTGACTTCAGTGGAAGTGGTACACACACATCTGAGGCACAGTATAACCCACCAGGTGTATGGCAATGAAAGATGACTGACTGGGAATACTGCCTGGGGATTTTCAATACAAGTCACAGTTATGTCATGGCTCCCAGTACATTAGAGAGGAAAAGGTATGAGGAAAGGCCCAGGCAATTTCATGAGATACGTCCCAATTTAGATTTCCCAATCTCAGAAAATAAGATACATATGTGTCTGATACAGATAGATTTCCTTCCATGAAGTCAAGCTAACCCAGCTAAGAAAAATAAAAGGCACATCACTAATTAAACCTCTGTAAAATCAGAGATTTTCTTTTTCAAAATATTAACAGGAAAACATAAAAAGAAATTGAAACAGAAAAATCAGAGTTCTACAAACAGTTCAGGGAGTTATCCATACCTGAGAGTTCAGGAAACTTATTGGGGACATAGGGGACATATTTAACATGATTGGTTTGTTATACACCTCCTGGGGGGAATATTAAACAGGAAGAGACTGACAGCTATGGCAGGGAGGAACGGATTTAGCCAGATATCCAATGACATGGACGGCTCTTCTTGCTGCATACTCAAGAATAATCATGGGCCCTCTCTTCCCTTGGCCCAGCATGAAAATAAGACATGTAGTGCTGGAGGAGGAGATATTCACTTCGTACTATGGCCAGAAAGAGAAAATGGGAAGATACCACAGCTACTAGATGGCCAACAGGATATCTGGTAGTGCATTGCAACCTGGCAGAGCAATGAAATATGCATTCTTCCTAAACTCATGTGCAGAGGAGCCCTTTAATCTTGCTTATAGTGCAGCAGTGTCAATGAAATATTGGTACAGAGGCCCTGTCCCAGCTATATCATCTATGTGTATCACAGCTTGGGCTCTTTCAGCCTTACGGAATTAATGTTACTGAACGCCTAACTCACATGTGGCATTCCTTGAGGAATGTGACGATTACTTCATCCTGGACTGAGGGTAAAATTTTCAAAAGTAACTAAGTTACTTAAAACTCTGCTCTCATTTTCAGAAGTAATTAAGGCCCTTAGAAGCATAAATTCCATTTACTTTCAATCAGGATCTTAAGGGCCAGATTTTCAAACCTAAAAAAATGCAAATAGGCACCTTGTGGAATTTTCAATAATGCCTAGACAACTGTCTGCATTTTTAGGAATCTATATACCTTTATGAATCTGGCCCTATTTGCCTAAGTCACTTGTGAAAATGGGATTTGGGCTCCTACGGTGCATTGGCAATTTTGAAAATCTTAACCTAAATGACTACTGGGCTTTTTAGATTTTACATATGTTCTTAATTATGTTAAGCCTTCCTTCTAATTCTAGGAAGTCACTGATGAGGAAATAATGATGTCTGGAAAATGGTATGCCAATATCCCATTTCCCACTTCCTGTAGGACATTTTTTATTTCCTCCAATGAAAACTAAAAGTTAAATGGACACTGAATTTGAATGTATGTATTTTAAAGAAGAGTCCACTTAAAATAGAAGTGACAGAAAAAAAAAGATTTGCCAAGGAAATGATTTGCATATTAAATGTGTTATTGTTCTTGAATAGATATGGGCAAACTAATCTATATCTATAATAGATTTGAGTGTCTGTCTGTTGGTCTGCCAGTCCATCTGACTGCAAGTCTGTTTGTTCAAGAACTCCTCCTAAAGGGTAAGAGCTAGAACCATCAAATGTGGTATACAGCTTCCTCTTATTTTAACTTGAAGCAAGATCAGGTTTTTGTCATACCAGGAAAATGGGATGTGCCTGGAATTTGATTGTTTTCTATAACATGGAAAGGGAGAGGGCTAATCGGAGGGACAGCCATATTGCAGAGTGACCACAGGAGGGTGGCTACGCCTGCAACAGAGGGGCCAGGTGGGGACAGGGTTTGTCATATTGCCAGCCACCAGGCCGGGTAAATGACTCCCCAAACAATGTTGGATGGGAGGGGGAGCTCTGCTGCCCACTGGCCTTGTTGCCGTGGCCCCTCTGGGAGTACCCCTGGGGTCTGGCAGCAGAGCCCAACCCCCCACAGGAGACACCGGGGCTGGGAACTACCCCCCTCCGAAGGAGAGACCCCCTGGATGAGACCCCCCCCAGAGGAGAGGACTGGTACTGCGACCAGGCCTCCCCATGAGACACCTGGAATCATGGCTCTTTCACAAGATTTCATGGGTCATTTTCAAACTAAATTGGCAGAGAAGCTCTTGATCATTTCAGCTATCCTGGACAACTCACCACATAGCTGAAGGTGGTCAACTTCAGAATAAACACCCTTGTGAAGTATACACACCACCTCTGGAAAATTCATTCCCCAAAGTTTTCTAATCTAAGTTTACAGAGCCAAGATGTTAATAAAATAATCCAAATTAAACCCAAAAGTAGAACCCAGCATTAACTTTGCATACAGCAGCACTTATCAGACGTGGCTTTACATACAGCAGTCTTGCAAAACTGCCATGAAAATGTACTACCAGGCACAAAACCAACCATCCCACCACTATACTTCTGATGGTGTTGGTGGCAAAATCAAATAAACACACAAACAAATACATTTAATCCAAGTGAGACGATGAACTAAATTTTGCAAGACTGAAGTACAGGACTGCTTTCATTATCACTTCTGGATCAGGCTCCTTCCACAGAATTTAATGTAAACACAAGAGCAGACAGCTGTAGCAAAAGCACAGTCAAAAATACCTCACTACGTAACTTTCTTAAAATCATGGTGAGAAGAATGATATAAGAACTCATTATTTGGAATTGGCTGACAGTACTTGGAGTCTAAGGTTTGGCAAAAATTGAATGGCAACATTTCTTTTGCTCATTAAACCAAGAATGACTAAATTAAAAGCATTTGTATTTAACCTAAAGTTTTAACTTTTCAGATTAGCCAACTTGAAATCTTGCCATTGGAGAACTTTAGACATCCAAATAATTACAACACAATAGGCTTTCTTTACTAGCCTTCCACTGCATTAGGTAACTTTGTACTTTATAACACTGGACAGAAGTTGATGACTTAATAGAAATACCAAGTTCAGGAAGCAATACCATGCATCTGACCTGAACAGAGATTAGTTTCATCTGGAAAACTAGCCAGGATGTACAAAATACCTCATGTGACATATGACACTGTGTAAATGCAAATAATTACAAATCCTTTACTTTTTTTCAAAGGATCCTGAAGGTGTCTTCCTCCTTTAGGATCCCTTGAAACTGTTGTCTCACTTGCATTTATGTTTACATTTGTCATTTTTTCCTGTGATCCATGCAAACTTCAAAAGTTGCAGGAATGTTTTTAAGAGGTTCCTCCTCTTGCTCACATTCCAAACTTTTCTCCATTGTGATGTGAAGTCAAAATGCTAATTTAGAAAATCATATTCATAATAAAAAGATATTTTGAAATTATCATTACTAAAGGACATGTGAGTTTGGAAATGAAGAAGCAATTGGTCACATCCTCATTTTGAACATCAGATGAGACCCTTTTTAGAAGGATCAGATTTGGTTCATATTATTAGTTTCCCCAACCCGACATATGATGCATTTTACTCACAACTCCTCCCGTGGGACCTCCAAAGAATTGTTCAGAGTGATACTAAGGAAACCCAGCACAAGAAAGTGTAGCATGAATAGCTGAAACTTTTCAAAGCAATATCAGATGTTTAGACACGTATCTTCCATTCTGAATAGATCCTTCAAATCTTAGTGGAAGATACATGGCTAATTCTCATAGATAACTTTGAAAATCTTCTCAACCAATATCAGGAAAAGATCCCTGACTAAGAACTATAAGATTCGGGAAAAGGTGAAGGGTCCATTCCTTGGGTCATTAAAAACTAAACTAATAGACTAGATGACATATCTGCAGGAACAATCTTGCTTATCTAGTTGCTATGACTTCATATTTTTCTCACAAAAACTCTCTCTCTCTCTCTCACTTTCTCTCTCTCTCGCTTTCCTCAACATTGAATTCACACTCTTTGTTCCAGATAGTATGAGACTAAATAAAAAGTGAGATTAAAGATGGATAGGTCAGTAAAAATGACAAGGTGGGGACATTATTAGTCACACATGGGACAACTTTTCTTTATTAGTTTCCTGTCAGTGTTTCTCACCTGGGTTACAGCTGAGTCCATCATCTTGCAGAGTAAATCTTGGGAAACACGAACACTTGTAAGATCCCACTGTATTGATGCATAGGTGCTGACAGAGCTCTCCAGGGTAGACAAGGCACTCATCCAGGTCATCTCCGGGTAAGCTATTAGACAGCTCAGCTTCGTTACTGATGGACAAGGCTTCATTGTGATCCTCAATCTCTGAAACTATGAACATTCCGGCATCATTAAGCAAGGAAAGAATCTAGAGAATACTGCATGTACTGTCATTGTTGCTGTATAGTACAGTATACTTGGCCATGGGGGGAAACCACACCAGACACAGTGAAACCCACGGTAATCAGCTATTCAAGGGATTTAAAAAATTGTCCTAATAAAATGGCTCTTTAAGTAAACAATAATCACAACTGTGTAAGATTTGAGGATGCAGTTCTTTAAAGTGGCCACTGACTAAAGGAAGGACCTTAATGCACCTTCCCTTTGTTTGCAAGGTCCACTATATTATTTGTATGACAATAGTGCCTAAAGGCCCAACTGAGACTGGGGACTGACTTTGAAGTGCATTGAGAGCCAGTCCCTGCCCTAGAAGCTCACAATCTAAAGAGACAAGCCACACCAAAGATGGGAAGGGAATCAGAAGCTCAGAGACATCAAGTGACTTACTGTCACAGCTCAATCCCCCAACCCGACACTGTGTGTGGAGAGATGGGGGGCTTGCTAGTAGAATAGCCACTGCAAAACCTGTCTCCGTGATTCCCAGAGACAAACTTATTCAATCTCAGTTTCCCTGAAATCCAAAAAGAAAAACAAGACTGGTTCCTCGCTACCACCATCCAAGTGATTCCAAGAAAGTCAGGGAAGAGATCGCTTGGGTAAAGCTCCAACCTCTGTATAGACTGGAGATGGGAAAAAAGAGGGAATCCACAGACAACTATGGACTCTGCCCTTGTAACTAGGCACTTAATCCTAAGGACACAACAATCAACCAATACCAGTTAATTAGAATAAAAAAGAAAATTATTTTATTATCAAAACAAAAACTAATGTTGCAAGCATAGTAAATTGGCTAGGTAGAAAATAGCCACAATTTGATATATATACTCAGGGAAAGTCCCTGGGCTGTAATCCTTAGTTACAAAAGAGAAAAACAATTAGCCAACTCAGACATGATTTCTAAATCCCCAAACAAGGAAAACAATAAACCCTGATGGACTATCTAAACTTTTCCCTACTTACACATTTGAAGAAGTCCATTCTTAGAGAGAGAAAGAGTCTCCCATCTCCCTTAATACCTGGGAGAAACTGCTCTGATCTCAAACAAAGAAGAGAGAGACAAAAAAATCCCTCTTTTCCAGTTTGAAATTCCTACCTGCATTGTTATTGGCTGATTGCCCAAACCTTCCCCTCCGCCCCCCCGAACACCTTTGCTTGGTACCTGAGTTAACCCCTTAGCTACCGGGAGCTGGTCAGCACTCCTGATCACGACACTTACCAAAACAAAAATAGAAGGTCAGTGAGAAAAGCAGAAAGAGAATCCAGGTCTCTTGAGTCCTAGTCCAGGGCTCTATCCTGACTATCACTGCCCATTATAATTTTATCTTGGATAAAGTTACTGACACGCCTCCAGGGCAGGTACCTTGACCCCCACTGTCAGTTTCGCTTGTGGACGCTCTGTAAGCCCCAAGCCCTTAGGCCTCAGCAAACCTGTAGCTGCTGCAGTGTTCCTTTTCAAATCTCACTAACTTATTCTGTGATTGTGCAAAAACAAAATTGATAAACCTACAGATTCTAGAGCATGTTCATGTGTGCTCACATATTTAATGTTGTGTTCCACATCATTTCTGTGTTAAGAAACAAATGTCTAGCTCCTAGCACCTAATGTTTTAAAATAATTGAATTCCAACTCTTTGGAAACTCTTGAGGTTTTATTGGTTTTGTTTTTTAAAGAAAAGCTGTCATCTGTGGGCTACTGTAATAAGAAACAGCAGTGCTAATGATTCAGTGTGAACAACAAAAAAATCTAATGGCAATCCCCTTCATAGCTTTTTTTTTTTTTTTAAATCCTCAGCCTACAGCGTTTAACAATAAGACAATCCCCATAGTTTCGCTAAAGCAGGGATGTTTCCGGCCAGTCAGAAAGGGGGAAAATGTGCTTGCTTCACATAAGTTCAGTGTACCTACAGTATGTGACCAACCAGTGCTCTCTTATCCATTTTCCTATTCTTTCCACTTTTGTCACTTACAAACTGATTTGGTGGGTCAAGTGTCTGAGATGGACATCAAGAGCAAAGAGTCCAGCATCTATTCATGTGCAGAGCTAAAGTTTTAAAAAGGGTCCTGCTAAGAAGAGAATTTTCTGAAATCCTACGGATAGTTTGAACAGATAACTCTCCTGCATCAAAACTACTATTTTACCAGGTGTGTCGCTTTAAAGGGGAACTGTTTATGAGGATTCTGTTTCTGGAAGATATTTTAATGTATTACACAGATAACATATTTATCTAGCAGATGTTTTCTTTTGCTAGTCTACTTCCACTTGTTGACTGGAAATGCCTCTCTTTCTAATAGGTGTAGTAGAGTATAACATTACTAAGGATTTAAAGGGGTTTTGATGTATTTTTGTGTGAGTTTTAGTTTAGTGCTTAGAAAAAGAGTTTCCTTTCACGGGGTCAGTTTCTTTACTAAGCATTTGTTTAAGATGGTGCTACTAAAATGCATTAAAAGTTAATTGTCAGAAAAACCAAATGCTAAATTGTATGCATTTCAAAACAACAATTTAAGAAGCATTAAAATAAAATATGGTAATTCTTCTGTTAGATTAGACAGGCCCAAATGAAGCCCTTAGAGAAGAGGGAGACAGAGTTTGAGTGGACTTAGGATGGAAACATCATGCCCACAAAGTACACGTGCAGGTATAACAGGTCTAGGAGTGCGGGGGCAGCATGCCCATTAGTGCCCCATCTACCTTGTAACCTGTTATCCCAATGTAGCTCTCCAGGGCCCTGATTCAGCAACACCATCCCTATTCAGCATAGCACTACAGCGAGTGCTTAACTTTCATCACTCTTACATCCCATTAATATCCCATTCTGAAATCCCATTAACATCAACAGGACTTATGCACATGCTTAAAGTTAAGTATGTGCTTAATGCTGTGCTGAACTGGGCACAGAGGCTGTCCAGTGCCTGACAGGGCAGGGCAGGGCAGGGCAGGGACAATAGCCATGCCTCCAAACATCTTGCTCTGGGGACGTGGCCCTCACCAAATCCATATCTACATGCTTAGGGACAAAGAGTGCTACAGCACAGGGCTGGGAAGGGAAAGCTCCTTGCTCCCTCTTCTCAGCCCCACAGCGACCTCTATTGGGGCAACAGAATTACCCCACAGTAAAGTCAGAGATATTTTCCCTCTATGATTTTGTGTGTGTAACACGACAAACAACACGTAACTATGTAAAACGGGACTAATTACAGCAGAGAGGCCTCAAACAAGTAGAGTTTTCTCTCCTCTCATGGCTGGAGGTGGCAAATCGTTTCAGTTCTACTCTACACAAGGGTTGACAGAAGTTGACATCCCATGATCCTAAGAACTCAAAGTGAACCTGAGGCTTTTACAAATAATAGGGGAATTTTTGTCAGCTTTAGGTACAGAACCAGCAAAAGCTTCATCCTTCTCCCAGTGGGCTATACCTTGCAAGAACCACAGTGGAATACCAGCTTTTAAAAGAAACAGGCTACTTCTTAGATAGGGGCATGTGAGGGGACAGTTGTCCAGCACTGGAATAGAAAGGGTTAAAACAGCCCTGAGAGAGGGCTGAGGCTGGAAGCCAATGAGGAGAAGGCTTGACACAGCCAATCAGAGTCTGGCAGGGCTGAATAAAAAGATGGCTGCTCAGGAGTTCATTCTTGCTCCAGCTCTGGAGAGAGAAGGACCGAGCTGCCTGCTATCAGGATAAACTTGAACAGAGCAGTGTTGGGTGAAGGCAGGGTGAAGCAGGGAAACTCAGGGCCGGAGCAAATCCCAGGCTGAGGCCCAGTGACAGGGACCAGGGAGGTACTAGGGCTGGAGAGGAGCAGCCAGGACAGAAATAGGCAGCAGGTCCAACCCTCCTTGTCAATCATACAGCGGCCAATTCAGACTGCAATTTGCCCCTGAGGAAGGGGTTAGATGACGAATGGCAGTGGGTCACTGAGGCACATGGTATCTTAGGGGTGATTGGATTTCACTGGGAGGGGAGGACCTCAGAGTGTGGGTGCTGCTGCGGGGAAGTACCAGATGGGACGTGGAGTCTGACAGGAATGGTGGAGAACAGAGAAAAAGACAGGCAAGCGGCAAGACACAGCCAGGAGAGGACGCTCTCAGGCTGGACTGAGATAATTCCTGGAGTGACCAGCAGGAGGCACCACAGAGGTGAATCCCAAACTCCCATAAGGCAAAATTCAGAAGTGTTCATTGAAAACAAGGAGACCTGTTTCACCTTAAAGACTAAGGGTATGTCTACACTTGCAGCCTAATTCGAACTAGGGCTGCAAATGTAGGCAGTCGGAATTGCAAATCAAGCCCGGGATTTAAATATCCCGGCAGTTTGCATCTTCAACCAGGAGCCATTTTTGAAATGTACAAGCCGAAGTAACTGCCCGGCGTCTACAGCGGCAGTGAAAGCAGGCGTTGAAATAAAGCCCTAGTTGAACTGCTTGTTATTCCTCCTGCAATGAGGTTTAACAGGTAGTTCGAACTAGGCTTTATTTCAACGCCGTTCACTGCCGCGTGTAGACGCCGGGCAGTTACTTCGGGCTTGTAAATTTCAAAAATGGCGCCCGTTGAAGATGCAAATCAAGCGCGGGATATTTAAATCCCGGCTTGATTTGCAATTCCGAATGCCTACATTTGCAGCCCTAGTTCGAATTAGGCTGCAAGTGTAGACATACCCTAACAGATTTAGTTGAGCATAAGCTTTCATAGTGAAAAACCACTTTGTCAGATGCATTTGATGAAGTGTTTTTTACCCACGAAAGCTTATGCCCAAATAAATCTTTTAGTCTTTAAGGTGTCACAGGCCACCTCATTGTTTTTGCTGATACAGACTAACATGGCTACCCTCTGACATTTGAAGGAACTTATTTGTGCACAAAGGTTTGTTATATTTTCCCCAGTCCGACTGTAGGAATTTTCACATTAAAAAAACTAATTTTCTCTACAGTTTAGATTTGAAGCTCTTTTCATTTGGAAGGGCCCCTTTCTGTTCAAATATGGCCATACCGAGTCAAATTTCACTCCAAAGATGAGTTCTCCAGAATGACTTTTCCTCCTCAAAACAGCTGTTTTGAGCACCACGTGCAATTCAAGAAACACAAAATGCAAAATTACTCAAAAACAGTTACAAATGTTTTGCACATCTCTATCAGCAAGTTAAAGCTAGCATGGCACAGAGAAGGGCCAAGAACCCTCAGCTGCTATTACTTAGTATAGTGCCATTGAGCCTAACAGAGGATCTGGGTCACACGCAAATACTTTAAAACTATGCAATGGATTTTTGCAACTTTTTGCGTGCTGTAAGTATCTGAAGAATCAAACTACTGCTGCATATTTGTGACTGTTCTTGGCATTCCAAACAAAATAAGAAATAATTATTAAAGACATTGGTAAACATAGTTCCTTTTTCTCTCTACTTTGGATTTGCTGTACATTAGGGATGTGAAGGACTAGTCTACTAATCAACTATCCGATAAGCAAATGTTTACTGGATAGTCAACAAGCTGTTGACTAGTCGCTCCCCCCTCCTTGGCTGCCTCTATCAGAAAGAGGCAGCAAAGGGGGTGGGGGAGAAGAGGGTACTTCAAAGCGGCAGCATCGCGGAGCCTGGGGCCAGACCCTGGGCTCTATGCAGTGCTGCCTCTTTGAAACGCCACCGCAGGAGCCTGGCATCAGACTCCTGTGGCAGCGTTTCAAAGCAGCAGTGCTACAAGGAGCCTGGGATAAGCTGGGGAGGCAGCAAAAGGGGTGGGGGAGAAGAGGGTACCTCAAAGCGGCAACATCGTGGAGCCTGGGGCCAGACGCTGGGCTCTATGCAGTGCTGCCGCTTTGAAACACCACTGCAGGAGCCTGGCATCAGGCTCCCATGGCGGCGTTTCAAAGCAGCAGTGCTACAAGGAGCCTGGGATAAGCTGGGGAGCTCCTTGAGGTGCTGCCACTTTGAAGCACTGCGGGAGCCCACTCCCGGCATTTCAAAGCAGCAGCGCCGCGTGGAGCCCGGCCCAGCTGACCCCAGGCTCCATGTGGCACTTTCACCTTTAAAGTGTAGCAACAGCCCTAGGACTGTTTCTACACTTCATAGGCAGAGACGGCCTATGGACTAGTCAATGCAAAATGCATTGACTATTGGATTAAGTCAATTACCTGCAATTTAACATCCGTACTGTACAGTGAACAAGACTCTTTAGTACGGATTTTTGGAGATTTTTTTTGTTGGAATTCCCAGGAGCGTTGCAGATTTTCACATGAAAGCACTGAGAACATCAGGGTCACATTTTATGCCACCTTATTTTTTTAATTCCCATGTAAGTCTCCTGCCTTCCTTTCTTTTTTAAATGCTCGGTATATTTTTTCCATACCATACACTACTGCTCTGGAAAAAATCAAGGGTAGAATAACTCTCATCCTCTGCCCCAGGTGAAAACATACAAATGTTGTCATTTTCCCCTCCCCAGAAATCTTTAAATCATTACATCTTAAAAGTCATTCCACTCTTTAAAGAAAAAAACGCATGAATTAATAAAAGCCTGTGAATTCTAGATTTCTGTTTCTTATTCACGTTCCACAGCTTTTAATGTCAGCAACGTGCATGTAACACAGCACTAGCTGCACTATTCAGTCCCTACACTGGTTTAAAATAGAATCATCCCACATCACATGCAAGTTGGGAGAAGAGAATGAGAAAGAATTTGAAACCCGGATGTCTATCCAGAGGGACAACGGCTACTTGTTACTTACATATAACCGGTACCTGACAAAAAGTGTCAGAGGGGTAGCCGTGTAAGTCTGTAAATCAAAAAATGAGTAGTCATGTGGCATCTTAGAGACTAAAAAAAAATAAATTATAAAATCATGAGCATTCATGGGTAAAACCCACTTTATCAGATGATGAGCACTGACACCATGGGCACTGACACACTGAAGTGCCTGACACATCATGCTGGAAAGAATATGATCTAGCAGTTAGAGCAGGGGTGGGCAATCATTTTTGAAGGGGGGGCACTCCAAGATTTTGGAAAGTGGTCGAGGGCCGCACTCTTCCATATTAATGGAGGAGGTGTGGGGTCTGGGAGGGAGTTTGGGTGAAGGAGGCAGTTGTGACCTAGGGCAGGGGACTGGGATGCAGGGGTTTGGTTTGTGATCTAGGGGAGAGGACAGGGGTGCAGGAGTTTGCGTTGTGACCTAGGGTAGGAGGGGACTGTGATCTAGGGCAGGGGATTGGGGTGCCAGATCTGGGAGGGGGTATGGGTGCAAGAGGGGGACAGAGGGTTTTGGTATGTTGAGTGGGGGGTAAGAGGGTTGGGGAAGGGAGGGACTGAGGTGCCAGAGGTAGGCTTTGGCCAGGAGACTTACCAGCCAGCACCCCAACCAGCCAGCCTGCCGGCAGAGCTAAATGCTTCCAGAGCTTAAAATGTTTCTCAGCCAGCCTGCCTGCCTGCCTGCCCCATGCCTACACAGGCTGCTGGGCCATGTGTTTGTGTGAATAACTGAACCAGGGGGGATGGAGGTGTGGTACTTTGTGTGCTGCCTATTACTCAAACAGGCAACTCCCATTGGCCAGTTTCTGGCCAGAAACCGGCCAATGGGATTGTGCTGGGGGTGAAGGCAGCCCCTGAAGCCTGCCTCCCCAGCCCTCCAGGATCTCAGTTTTGAAAGAGAAACAGCCCCGCAGCCGCTGTTATGAGAGGCGTGCGGGGCTATGGGCCAAGCAGGGGAGCCTGCCTGGGGCTCCCTGCTGCGTCCACAGGCCTGGTCCGTTGGCTTGGTGGGCCGAACGTGGCCTGTATTTTGCCCAGGCCTGAGTTAGAGAAAGGGACCAGAACACTTGACTCTATCATTGTATTCCCTGGTTCCACAACTTTTCACTGTCTGACCTTAGATCAATTTACTTAAGTGCTGCCATTACAGTTACTGAGCCTGAGAGGCAGGAACCCCCAGCCTCCTCCACATCATTTGAAAGGGAGCAACTTGCTTCTCCTGAAGGTGAGTTGAAGGGAGAGGATGGGGAGGAAATGTAGCTAGTGATGCTCAAAGTCTGCATTTTGAAGAGGCAAGTGCTTTTTTTCAGTGAAACTATTGAGCTCACCCTGTAGAAACTACTTGGCGTTACATCAGTGTTGGGACAAGCCAGAAGGAAGCAAAAGGACTGAGAGCTTGTTGGCCTGGGGAGTTACTCCTGATTAACTCCATGTGCAGATACAGAATAAGCACGTCTTACTCCAAATTTGCTTAATACAGTAGAGTTAATTTGCTTTAAATTCATACCCTACCCTCAATCATGTGTTGACAAGCCCTAAAAATGAGTAGGTATTTCCAGCACACAGAAAGGAACAGCCAATCCGATTTGGCTCAAGGAAAGCTTTGTGAGTGACCATTCTGGACAATCTAGCAGGCTGCACTGTACAACCGGGTAGTAAACGAAATAGGTGGGGACTTCAAGTTCAGAGGCATGTAAACTTTTTCTGACCCAGTTCAGTTCATCTCTGGTCCAAAAGAAATGTTTTATTGTTGACTAAAAGCTAAACCAATTGTACTTCCACAGTAACCCTTTTTTATAGCCTGGAATGGAGAAATCTCTCAACTCTGCAACTGCCTGTAATTAAAACCAGGGAACCTACTTCTCTCAGGCGTCACTGTTGGCAGTGGTTCAGGATGCCTTTTTATTTCTGGAGGAATAAGATGATCTTCTCCTTCACAGCAGGATAGCATCACGTGGTTGCAGGGATAGCCGAGATTAGGGTTGGACTCACAGGTTTGCCCCTCACCTTTTACTCTCAGGCCCAGACTGCAGCAATCACAACATTGCTGTAAAGGAAGGAGACAATTAGCAACTTACCTTTTCTTGTCCCCTGTGTTATATATAATTGAGATCAGCCCAAGCCCCAAAACTGGAATCGATCTGAAATTCCCCTAGGAGCAAGGATCAATGGTTAGGATTTAGCCAATTACAGAACTGGGAGCCTGTTTGTATTTGCCTTGTTTGGTTCAAAGAGGGCAATAGAAGTTGGAGAGGTATTGAAGTTTAGCTACAATGTTGACTTCAGTTACTGTTCACATGGAAGCAGAAGGCAAATGATGTAGGAATAGTTATTCAGAGCTGTTGCATAAGCTAGTCACTAGTTTGGATATACGTTGAGACACCATAGACTATGTGAGGAAAATTTGTAGGTTCTTTGAGGCCATGTCCAATGAATGTACAGCACCTTAACAACTAAATCACGCTGACCCGATTTCTGACTAATTGTCAGAAATCGGGGTTTTTTTTATAAGTACCATGCTTCATAGAGCAAGTTACTGTTTCCTGGTCTCTCACTGGATTTCTGAAAAACAGTAGTAGCAACAATAAATGAAAGAGTGAGCCTTTCACTGCTTGGGCTCTCTACATACACGGGAGGGACAATGACTGAACACAAATTGGAAGTTGCACATCATGTGATACTTTAGCCTTCAATCACTAAAGATAATACCATTCCACAAGTGCCCAAATGAAGTGAATTTATCAGGATGACATAATACTTCTGTCTTTTTCAATGACTCTTACACTTCAGCCTACATAACTTAATAAGCGCTGAAATAGCCAGTTTGAGATGAGGTTAGAACAGCACTGCTAATACAATCAACTATTTCTTTCTTACCTCATAAGATTTGTTAATGTATCGCAGGGGGTGATGATAGTTACACCCGGACATTCGACTCAAGAACCTATTTGCAAACCCTAAACTTCATTGCCACACACTGAGCACCCTACTTACCAGGTCTAGGAGACCATTGAGAACTAGACTGTCCCTGGCCTTTACATCAATACAGTAAGGGAAGAGGGAGCTGTACTCCTTTAGCACTCTGCATGAACACCAGCAGTGTCAGCAGTCTCTGTGCTCCCTTCAGACATCCATTGTCCAGCAAATGGACTCTGGCTTTGGTGTTTCCTGACTCCCCCCAGATATGAGACCACACAGCTGGCGACTGCAGAGAGGGAGTTAGGAAAAAGAGGCCAGAATGCATTGCTAAGACTTGCACCCATTCTCCCCTTCCTAACACAGACTGAGTGCTTTTCCTACACATTGGAGAGATGGGGCAGGACTCATTCCTTCCTGGGGCACACCTCTCCTGGAATCTTCCTTGGGTGGGATGACTGCACGGCCTTTCAGGCAAGGCTATAAGCAATTTCCACAATCAGGCCATAAAAGTGCATTAGACAGACACAGAATCCTGTACACATTTAAGAGAATAGTAATAGAGATGTAGCCATGTTAGTCTGGTCTTGCTGAAACAAAAGACAGGACTATGCAGCACTTTAAAGACTAACAGGATGGTTTATTAGGTGATGAGCTTTCGTGGGCCAGACCCACTTCCTCAGATAAAATTGTCGAAGAAAATTGGCTAGTCTTTAAAGTGCTGCATAGTCCTGTCTTTTGTTGCATTTAAGAGAGCTTTCTGAGAGTCACTCATGTTTTGGCATAATTAGCAGCTCACTCACCCTACTTCACACACCACAGGGAGATCATACATTAAGGAAGATGCCCTTCATGATGTAAATATTAAATAGCTGACCCAACACCTTAATGAGCACATTTGGATGCCTCATTCATAGTGACAGCACTCAGGATCTCCCTCGAGAGTTCTACTGAGAGTCAGTGTGTCCAGTTCTCATTTATACCTCTGCAACCCCACTGAGACTGCCCACATGAACTAAGACGAGTGATTTCAATTTAGTTCCAGCTGCAGACAGTAATCACCTGAATGAAACAGAAGCCACATTTAAAACGGCAACAGCTGAGCTGATGATGACAGCAGAAATTCCAGGAACAGAATGGGGGTGAAAACTGAATTAAGTTCTCTGTCCCAGAGTTGGTTGCAGCAAAACCAGTCTCCCATCAAAGGCTGTTTTCCTCTCAGTGTCGTGCTATATCCCCTCACATACCATCCCTGTCAAACTTGGATTTTTCACTAGCACTGCTCCAATATTGATCGGGGCTATGACAGAGAATTTTGGCTTTTCGGTCCTCCTCCAAAAGACCTGCACAACACACTGCATAGAAACCAGTTTTTCTCCATCTGAAGAATGAAGGGCTGAGTCTCCTCTGTGAAGATTCAAACCTACAGTTCCAAGGCACCTACATATTTCATACGTGACGATTAGATCACAAAACTGTTCACCCTCCTTGCTCACTCTACTTCCCAACCTTCTCAGCCTTTTCTTTACTCTGCTATCTATTTGTAATAGACAATCTAATATTGTACATATCTGCATGAGAGGAAAATTCAAGAGGACATATTGGGCCACATTTTCAAAAATGAAGTCTAGTGACTATACACACACACAAAAAACCATGTAAAAATCTGTAAGTGCTCCTACCATTGTCAAATTAGCCTTTAACAAATATAATTAAGAAGGCCAAAAAGGAATGTGAAAAACTGCCAGCCAAAGACTCAAAAAGTAAGACAGGTTGAACCTCTTTAGTCTGGCACTCTTTGGTCCGGCAACATCCATGGTCCGGCATGATTTTTGTTTTTAAGCCAGATGTCCACTTAGTATGGCTGTGGCCAAGTTTCCCGTGGTGCCATGAAGTCTGTTTACAACCACCAGTCCTGGCTCTCAGTGTTCTGTGCTTTTTTATAGCTCTAATTTATCCCTAACTGTCTTCTAAAAGCCCAATAAGCAGTGGAAGCATTGGTAATGCTGCTAGACAATATTGACTTCTGTAGTTCACAAATTCTCTGGTTTGGCACTGGTCAGGTCCCAAGGGTGCCAGACTAGAAAGGTTCAACCTATAGCAAAAAGTTGTTCAAATACATCAGAAGAAGGAAGCCTGCTAAACAACCAGTGCAGCCACTGGATGGTTGAGCTGCTAAGGGAGAACTAAAAAATGATAAGGCCATTTTGGAGAAACTAAATTAATTGTTTCCTTCATGGCTGAGGATGTGAGGGATATTCCTAAACATGAGCTATTCTTTTTAGGTGACAGATCTGAGGAATTCTCCCATATTGAGGTGTCATTAAAGGAGGGTTTGGAACAAATTAATAAACTAAACAGCAATAAATTACCAGGACTAGATGTATTATCCCAAGAGTTCTGAAGGAACTCAAATGTGAAAATTGCAGAATTACTTCTTATGGTTTGTAAACTAATAATTACATTACCATCTGTACCAAATGCCTATAGGACAGCTAATGTGATGCCCATTTTTTAAAAGAGCTCTAGAGGTGATCCTAGCAATTATAGCCCAATAAGCCTGACTTCAGCACTGGGCAAAATGGTTGAACTTGAACCTATAATAAAGAACAGAATTGTCAGATACATAGTTGAATAAAATTTGTTGAGGAAAAGTCAACATGACTTTTATAAATGGAATTCATGTCTGACTAATCTATTAGAATTGTTTGAGGGGGGTCAACAAGCATGTGGACAAAGGGGATCCAGTGGAAGCAGTATAATTAGATTTTCAGAAAGCATTTGACAAGGTCCCTCAACAAGGATCTCTGTCATGGGATAAGAGGGAAGTTCCTCTCATGGACTGATAACTGGTTAAAAGACAGGAAACAAAGAATAGGAATAAATGCTCAGTTTTCAGAATGGCGAGAGGTAAATAGGGGTATCCCCTATGGGTCTGGACTGGGACCAGTACTATTCAACATATTCATAAATGATCTGGAGAAACAAAAAGGTATCAAAATTTGCAGATGATCCTAGAATCCTAGAACTGGAAAGGACCTTGAGAGGTTGAATCCAGTCCCCTGCTCTTATGGCAGGACCAAGCACTATTTGGATCATCCCTGATAGACATCTATCCAACCTGCTCTTAAATATCTTGATGGAGATTCTACAACCTCCCTAGGTAAATTATTCCAGTGTTTAACCATCTTGACAATTAGGGAGTTTTTCCTAATGTCCAACCTAAAACTCCGTTGTGCAATTTGAGCCCATTGTTTCTTGTCCTATCATCAGAGGCCAAGGAAAACAATTTTTCTCCCTCCTTCTTGTAACACCCTTTTAGATACCTGAAAACTGCTATCCTGTCCCCTCTCAAGCTTCTCTTTTCTAAACTAAACAAGCCCAGTTCTTTCAGTTTTCTCTCATAGGTCATGTTTTCTAGACCTTTCATCATTTTGGTTGCTCTTCTATGGACCTTCTCCAATTTCTCCACACCTTTCTCAAAATGTGGTGCCCAGAACTGGACACAATACTCCAATTGAGGCCTACTCGGTGCAGAGTAGAGCGGAAGAATGATTTCTCATGTCTTGCTCACAACATTCCTGTTAATGCATCCCAGAATCATGTTTGCTTTTTTTGCAACAGTGTCACACTGTTGACTCATGTTTAACTTGTGGTCCACTATGACCCCTAAATCCCTTCAAAACTATGCAAGAAGAGCTACAAAGGGATCTCAAAAAACTGTGTGACTGGGCAACAAAATGGCAGATTAAATTCAATGTTAATAAATATAAAATAATGCATATTGGAAAACATAACCTCAACTATACATAAAAAATGATGGGATCTAAATTAGCTGTTGTCATCCAAGAAAGAGATCTTGAAGTCATTGTGGACAGATCTCTGGAAACATCCACTTAGTTTACAGTGGCAGTCAAAAAAGCAAACAGAATGTTGAGAAACATTAAGAAAAGGATAGATAAGAAGATAGAAAGTATCATATTGCCTCTATATAAACCATGGAACACCCACATCTTGAGACCATGCAGATGTGGTTTCCCCATCTCTGAAAAGATAAACTGGAATTAGAAAAGGTTCAGAAAAGGACAACTGAAATGATTAGGGGTATGGAATAGCTTCCGTAAGAATTTTTAAAATACAGACCGGGACTTTTTCAGTTGGCAAAAAGATGACTAAGGAGGAGATAGGATAGAAGTCTATAAAGGCATCACTGTTTTAGGGAAAGTAGATAAGGAAGTGCTATTTCTTCTCATAATATAAGAATTAGGAGTTGCCAAACGAAATTAATAGGCAGCAGGATTAAAATAAACAAAAGGAAGTATTTCTTCACACAACACACAGCCAATCTGTGGAACTTCCTGCAAGAGGATGCTGTGAAGGCTAAGACTATGGCAGGGTTCAAAAAAGAACTAGATAAATTCCTGGAGGACAGCCACAGCTATTAGCCAGGATGGGCAGAGATGGTGTCCCTAGTCTCTGTTTGCCAGAAGCCAGGAGCGGGTGGCAGGCAATCACTTGATGATTATCTGTTCTGTTTATTCAGTATGGGACACCTGGCATTAGCCACTGTCAGAGGACAGGATATTGGGCTATATGGACCTTTGGTCTGACCCAGAATGATCGTTCTTATGGTACTTCAGCTGTTTGAAGTTTTTGTCACAACATCTTTTCCCAACAAAAATGCCCTTTCAACTAAAATGGCTTTTCATTTTGTTAGAAACTTTCTATGTTTTGTTTAAAACAAGCAAAACCATTATTAAGGATGACTTTCAATGGCCACTACGAATGATAATGAATAGTTTGGGGCCCAGAAAGAGGGTGAAAATGACTCTACTGCTAGATAGTTAGGCTATCACCTAGAATTTGGGAGACCCACGTTGAAATCCTTTCTCTACATCAGTAGGAGCCTTCCACATCCCATCTATAACCATAAAGTAGCCTCTTCTCAGGGCTATTTAGTGAATCTAAACCTTGTTAGATTTTTTTTTAATAACTGCCAAAATCAAAATGAAAAAATTTGAGTCAAGCCAAAAGAAAACATGTTCATTTTTTAAAATTTGGCTGAAACTATTTGGCAAACTTGACACAAATCTGCAAATAGTTTTGGCTCAATAGAAAACACATTTGTTGGCAAGTAATTATTTGAAAAAAAAAAAAAAAGTCATGCAGCTCTATTCATTGTTTCCTGTTCTGCTCCTCTCTGGAGTTATAGTGTCTTCAAATGTTGGTTAATTATATCAGATTGTTGGATCTTTTGAAGAGGAACCTCATCATTTTTATATCTTCTGTAATGGTCTTACACTCAGGGCATGTCTTCAGTATGGGCTGCATCGATGGATGACAATCAATCTAGTGGAAGCGGTGTCGATTTATCATATCTATACTAAACACGATAAATTGACCTCTCCCATCGAATCCAAATGAGACAAGTAAGCAGAGTCAACAGGAAAGTTCAGCTGTCAACTTATCACTGTGAAGACACCGCATAAGCCGACTAAGAAAGTTGACTTCAGGTATATTAGTCACATAACTGAGGTTGCATAACATAGGTCAACAGCCCACAGGAGTGTGAGAAAAA
This sequence comes from Rafetus swinhoei, assembly GCA_019425775.1. Lineage (NCBI taxonomy): Eukaryota > Metazoa > Chordata > Testudines > Trionychidae > Rafetus > Rafetus swinhoei. The sequence goes on along the minus strand of CM033435.1, from coordinate 13,954,216 downwards.
AAATAAATATAACTATATAATTTTCTCATTAGCATTTTCTATTATGCTGTCAATTAAAGGAGAAATATTTTATTACAATGACGTTGAAATGTCTCTCTTAATTTTCAAGAGATATGATTTACTTCTATTACTAGGGTGACCATCTGTCCCATTTTTCTAGGGACAGTCCCGTATTTAAGGGCTTTTCCCGGCATCCCAACTTTTAAAAAACGGACCCATTGTCCCCTATTTCTCCTGCAGAGGGCAGGGAGGAGCTGCCAGCACTCAGGGCTTCAGCCACTGAAGCCCCAGCACCAGCGGCTCCTCCTTCCAACCCTCTGGGGCTGGAGCCCCAAGCACCCCCAAGTGCTGGTGGCTCCTTACCCGCACGTCTCCCCCCCCGAGGCTGGAGCCCTGAGTGCCACCCCCCTGCAGGGATGAACCCCCAAGCAGTCCCCCATCGCTGCAGGGCTGAAGCCTCAAATGCTGCCCACCTGCTGCGGGGCTGAAGCACCAAGCTCCAGCCACCCCATCCCCCCACCCCACCCCATGGTATCTCATATTTGGTATGGGGAAATATGGTCACCCTATATATTACTATTATTGAGTTCTCTGCCTGGTAGTAGCCCTTACATCGGGTTGGGCAATAATTATTAATGGGGGGCCACTTCACAAATTTCAGAAGTGGCTGCAGGCCAACCCAGAAGGGGCGGGGCCTTGGGCGGAAGGGGCAGGCCATATGCTGTAAGGAGACGCCACTATGGTTTTTACACAACAAAGTAATTACATTTTAATAATAATTAACTGCATACAACATTATCCATAGAACAGGGGTGGGCAAAAGCCTCTCAGCAGGCTGGATCCCCCCCACTCAGGGCTTTGATCCAGCCCGCGAGGCAGTTCCAAGCCCCACGCCCTAACGTGTTGCCTCGGAGCGGGAGAGGGGTGTGAGCCCTTCTAACTGCTTCTATTTAAAGGGCTTGGGTCTTCCCCGCATCTTGCCGAGCAGCCGTGGGGAATGTGCAAGCCCTTTAACTAGAAACAGTTGAAAGGCTCGCGTCTCTGGCTCCCTAGCAACACACTAGAGGCACGGGGAAGACACGAGCCCTTTAAATAGACGCGATTAGAAGGGCTCACGCCCCCTCTCCTGCTCTGAGGCAACGCGCAAGGGGGCAGGGCCTGGAACTGCCTCGAGGGCCAGATCAAAGCCCTAGGTGGGCCGGATCCGGTCCACTAAGAGGCTTTTGCCCACCCCTGCCTTACATCGTAGGAGCTGTGCAGACAGACAAGAAAGGCAAAACCCCTGCCTTGAAGAGATTAAACTTTAAAATCACTTCATTTCAATTTAAGCAATGTATTAAAGTCTGAATAACATGGATAATCTAACTCTTAATTCTGAAGACTGCAAGTTGCACTACAGCTAAGATATAAACAATAGACAAAATGTTCTTCTCCACTTACATTGGAATTAGAAGTGTCTATGGGCATAGGAATGCTATCCTGGCAAAGCTGCACAGTGCACTTTGTACTGGTCGAGTGAAACCCCACCACCAAAAGCAAAACAAGGTTTACCAGGAAAAGCTGCATAGCCTTGCCATGTAATTGTATCTACACTACGGGTGTCTGCTGGCATAATATGTTGGTCGGCAGAAGTCAGCCTAGATCTAGCCTGACTCATTGGGAGTTCCTTGTGTAAAGCAAGAAGAATACACCACTCATGCTTTGTGCTGCATGTATGACACCCACACACACATCTCAGAGTAGCATATTTGCCTCATTTCTGAAGTAACTAAAGATCAAAATCTGCCCACAACTTTCTCTGATTTCTCTGCATGTTTCTGAGGGCAGAATTTGGCTATAAATCAATATGATCAGATAATCTTTCTATTAAGCGGCCACCGTTCTTGTCTGTCTCTCATGGGATTTTCAACTTGCTGCTCCTGCTCATGTGCCAACATGGCCGCCCCCGCCAGTTCCTGCAGGCATGCTCTGCCGCCTGCCTCAGTGCTGTGCCACGCGGCTCCACTCATGGGGAGGCACTGCCGCTGTGGCCGATGTGACAGGCATGCTCTGCCCCCGCCTCTCCCCACCAGCCTGAAGGCAGGAGCCGTCACGGGTGAGCCTTGGCTCCTGGAGGAGGGGAACTGGCTGAGCGGTGCTGCAGGCAGGAGCACGTCACAAGCAGACCTCCGTCCTGCCATAGGCAGGCCCCAGCCCATAATACCCCCGCCCCCTTGGGGAGACTTGCATGGCCGCCACCGGCTGCCCTGCCAGCCCAGTGCTCTCCCCCGGACAGTGATTCTCCCCAGCCTGTCCCGAGCATCCCCTGCCAACCCTGCTCGCCATCTCCCTCCGCATGTGCAATCCCCTGATGTGTAACCCCCCCGGGCACAGCGTGCCCCCCCCATTTGTAAAAGCCTCCTCCCCGGGCACAGCCACCCCAAATTTGCAAATACATTTAAAAATACTATTTTAAGGTTACAAAGAACTAACAATTTCATTTTCGTGGCCCTTCGCCTCATCTCCGCTGTAGAGATGTCTGTCCTGACTCGCTGCCAGCTTGGATCACCGATTTCCAATAGTCCAACAAACAGCTCCCCACTACCCTTACCTATCAAATGAACTCACCATCAACATCCACAGCTCCTTCAACTCCCCCAGAAAGCCTACTTGCACTATAATGTGTTGTGTACAGCACCCATAGGTGGGCAGTTGGTGTTCTGTGACAGCTCTTTGTATTCGTTGCCTTCTCTCCCCACCCTTTTTATCAATTGTACTCATCTGTTGTCTCACTTATATTTGGAATGGTAGGTTTGTTCTGTTTTCTACAACACCTAGCACCTTGAACACTCTTACACGAATTCCAGTCACATCGAACTTTCCAGAAGCCCTTCCAAAAACATTTTGTAAAAAAGTCTAGCTCAAAGTATATAAGCATATCAACACACCCTGGAGTTTTTATTAGTTGCAACACACTAGATTTAAGACCAAAAAGACAAAAATAAAATATATATATAAAAATACTTTAAAAAAAGACAATCTTTCTAAAAGCGCACCAAAAGACTAAAAATAATAAAAAAGTGAACCAAAAAGTCGAAAATAAAGTTTAAAGCTAGCAATTTAGGAGAAAGATTGAATGGCTAACAGTTAGCAACTAGCTTGAATCGTACTTAGCCATCCAATCTTTAAATTGCTAACTTTAAATTTTATTTTTAGTCTTTTGGTGCACTTTTAGAAAGATTGTCTTTTTTAAAAGTTGTTTGTTTATATATATATATATATATATATATATATATATATATATATATATATATATAAAAGATTAAATCATCCCCTAGAAATGATATACCTACATGCCTAATTAAACTCTGTACAGTGGATGACCTTATTTTTTCATAAGAATGGCCATACTGGGTCAGGCCAAAGGTCCATCTAACCCAGTATCTTGTCTTCCAACAGCGGTCAATTTACCAGCACATCACATTATTTGCAACACTCTCACCTGAATTACAACAGACAGAGCTACTAAGTTACCTGCTGACACAATGGGAAAACACATTTGAGCCGACAAACATGAATGCAAATTCTTATCAGTGTTTAAGCCAGAGGTGGGCAATAATTTTTGATGAGAGAGCCATTCAAAGAATTTGGAAAGTGGTCAAGGACCACACTCTTCCATATTAATGGAGAAGGTGTGGGGTTTGGGATGGAGGTTGGGTGCAGAAGGGAGCTTTCAGTAAGGAATTGGGGTGCAGGAGAGGGTGGGTGTGGGGTCTGGGAGGGAGTTTGGGTGAAGAAGGCAGTTGTGATCTGGGTTAGAGGACTAGGGTGTAGGGGTTTGGATGGTGACCTTGGGCAAGAGGGGGTTGTGACTTAGGAAAGGGGACTAAGGTCCAGGAGGAGGTGCAGGGGTTTGGGTTGTGACCTGGGGCAGGGGATTGGGCTGCAGGATCTGGGAGGGGTATGAGTGCAGGAAGGGGGGCAGAGGGTTTGGGCTGTGACATAGGGCAGGGGATTGGGGTACAGGAGCTGGGAGAGGCTATGGGGGCAGAAAGGGGCTAGAGGGTTTGGGTTCTGACCTAGGACCAGAGGGGGCTGTGATCTGCAAAAAGGGGACTAGGATGCAGGAGACAGTGGAGGGGTTTGGGCTGTGACCTTGGGCAGGAAGGGTTTTGTGACTTGGGGCAGGTGACTGGGTGCAGGAAGAGGTGCAGGGGTTTGAGTTGTGACCTAGGGCAGGGGATCGGGGTGCAGGATCTGGGAGGGGATATGAGGGCAGGAGGGGGCAGAGGGTTTGGATTCGGTAGGGTAGGGGGGAAAGGGTTGGGGTGTCAGAGGCAGGCTCTGGCTGGGAAACTTACCTGCTTGACTCCCAGCCAGCAGCCTCCTCAAGCAGAGTCCCTGCCTCCCCCACCCCTGCACTGGCTGCAGGGACCATATTGTTTTTGAACAGCTATGAGCCTGAAGGGAGGGGGAAACGGTGCTTCGCAAGCTCCCTGTTGACAACCTGCCAATGGGATTGTGCTGGGAGCGGGGGCAGCACATGAAGCTGCTCCTCCCTCCCCTGGGCTCACAGCTGTTCAAACAGCACCCAGCAAGGACCGCTTTTCTCATCAGTGTGTGGTGGGCAGGCAGGGAGTCTGCCTGAAGCTTCCCACTGCGTCTGCGGGCCAAATCTGGCAGCTTGGAGGGCAGCATCCAGCCTGTGGAGGGTATTTTGCCCAGGCCTGGTTTAAAGAGTTCTGAAACCTTCACTTTAGGCCCAAATTGGAGAAATATGCATAACAAACAAGAGACTGGATACTTAGCCAGGGTAAATTGGCTTAGCTCCTTTAATAGCCCTTCTTTATTTACGAGAAAAAGCCTTTATAGGAATCTAAATATGTGTTTCTTCTCAAATATTTTGTTTAGCTGCTAAATTAAACTGCTATTCAATAATGTTCCTAACTGACAAATTGTTCCATAATGGGCCTTTCCAACTATATCTTTGATTAAGCTTTCCCCTATCATTTTCTAAAATCTACTACACTACAGATATAAAAACTGAAATCAACTTCTCTCAACCACTTCCAAATGGAGAAGGCAATAATACATCAGCAAGTTTAGTCTTAACAATGAGAGAGAAACCATACAAATTACCCTCATTACAAAGTTTTACAACTTAGATCTGTGCCCCTCAGGCACAATTGAGGTCTGAATGCAAACTACGAATATATTCAGCTAAATATATACCCAGGCAACTTTATAAATAATTAACCTCCATGACACAAATATAAAGCACCTTTAAACATGCTTGCACAACACTAAATACATCTGCATCAGAAAAGAACTTGCAAAAATACCAAGGGGTCTTGCCTTATATAAAGATCCTCCACAGGTATCACTTTCATCAGGTCCACACAAATCTCCTTCCTTGGCTGCAATCATGCCAGCAACACAGCTATTTTCTTTTAAGTAGGACACACAGCACTGCTTCTGAGCAATTCTGCAAAGATGAAACAGGGTTAAGTGTTAACTGGCATTCAAAAAGTTGTGCCATCGGGTTGCAAGAATATGTTGTAAGAATTGGTGAACATAGAAGTGTATGCATTCTGTACATTTCATCACCTTTTTTACATGTATATGATGGGTGCTGTCCTTTTGCCATTGAAGTCAATAGTTTTGCCATTACTTTAATCAAGCCACGATTTCTCCTGTTAAATTCTTACTTAGATTGGAAAACATTGTTTTTAATGAAAGACTTAAGGAGCTCACTCTGTTTATCTTAAGAAAGAGAGGAGGAATTAATACAGGGAAATCTTACGGCCTGGGTTATACAGAAGATCAGATTACATTATCCCAATGGTCTTTTCTGACTTTGTAATCTATCAGTCAACTGATAACACTAAAGCCCATCCTGGCACTATATAAATATGAATTAAACCTTATTCAACATACAGCATTATACTCATGTTCTTAATGTTATGTTTTTGTGGGGGACCCATTTGAGATTATAAAGGGAAAGCAAGAGGTGGTGTGGGTGATTTAGTTAGTAACACCCCAGCCTTTGACTTTGTACTGCTCTAATGCCCCAGCATAGTGCTATGGGATTCCTCTGTTGAGACAATCTGGGCTCTTCTCAACTGGTGTAAACTAAGGTCCTGTAGACTAATACAGTAAATTCAGAAAATGACATGGGGTTGGCAAATGTCTTCATTATCCTTCATTACTCTTTCACTGGTTCTGTTAATAGGCCTGGCAGACGTTTTCACTTTTAAGTTAACTAGATCCTCTCCAGAGGAAGCAGAGCAGAGATAGGAAGAGGCAGGTGGGGGGGGGGGGGGGGGGGGACATTAAGACCCAGTGGTGCCCCAAATTTCAAGATGCCCTAAGTAACTGCGCATTCTGAGTATGGGTAAGGACAGCTCCCGGATTTACTGCTGCTTTCCACCAGCAGGAGTTCAGAAGTAAGAGCAGAATGTTAAAATGCTGAAATTGTTTTAAAGATTCCACATGGTTTTCAGATTTGACACTCAAAATATTTTGTTTCTAGTTTTGCCTCAAGCTTCTTTTTCAGACTAGAAAGAGAAAATATGAAATTGAGTTAAATTCACATGTTATCTGTGTTTTCCTGCTCTCTTCTTAACTGTCATCCTTTTCTCCTCCATGTTGGGAAGAGTACAGTTATCCTCATTCACCTACCACAGGGCCTTGTGTGGCAAGCATTTCCCTTGATTGCCATGGGGATATTTAAGGAATACTGGTACAGGTGAGTAAGGGCATCAGAATCCAGCCTTTGGAAAGGATTCTCCCACCTACCTGATTAGTTGTCACATTTACCATTTAATAAAAAGTCATGAAAATAATGTAATATGTGTCATACAAAAGTGTCAAGAACATTTGGCTACACTCTCCTAAAACCTAAAAACTCCACCCATCTGGGTACAACAAGGACACAAAACACTAGACTTTGTTTTTGAGCAGCAGGGGAAAAAAAACTTTAAAAACTTCAGTTTACATTAGGTTCTAGATCTTGGGGGGAAAACTCTTCCCATTCTGCTCTGACATATTGTCAGTCAGACAGCAGTCTAATCTGAAGGATGGACTTGGTCATAGCTTCCTGGAGATTGGCCAGTTCATGCAATTATTAGCCTTCTTCTAACGTAATGTTCACTGCATTTCTCAGGATTACTTTGACTTTGGTTTACTTACCTGCAAATATCACCATCAGCCCCACTGACTGGGATTTCTGTGCATTCCCCGTTGTCTATAGCCCACTGTTGTCCCGCTGCACAGCAAGTTTCAATTAAGTCCTTTGTAGAACCTGAAAGAAAGGTAGATACAATTTGTGAGTGGAGTTTCTGTTCTTTATTAAAAATAGGTTTCAAATAATTACACTTTTAAAATCAGCTATTGGTTAATAAGTCTGGCTTGAAAATTCATTGATAGGGATACACATATGGACTCTGTAAGGCTGCAACGTTATTAACACTGGGGAGGTACAGTATATATCCCAGTTCTACCATCTTTCATGTACCAGGCATATAAGTGGGTCTAATGCAGGGGTAGACAAATTCCAACCTGCAGGTTGGATCCGGTCTGCCAGGTTAGTCCGTGGCGGGCTCCTACCTCCGATGTACATCTGCGCCTCTGCAGGGATTGGAGGATCGCAGTTCTGGTTAGCCGTGAACGGCAAGACGCGGGAAGCGGCATCCCGGTCTGCAACACTTCCCGCCTTTCACACTGGCCGTGGACGATGAAAGTATCAAAAGGCTTCCCCTTTCAACAGCCACTAAGTCCACCAGCAAAATCCCAGGCCTATTTTACTTCTGGGAGGTGCCCTTTTAGCCTATATATACACACTGGACGCCAGCTGCAAGTTGCAACACATAAATATTAGGAATGCTTTCTTCAATTATTAATATTAAAGTTCTAACGAGTTGTCTACATGGTACATAAGTATGCACCAGCTGAATGTAAATTCTAATGTGAACCAATGTGTCATGCACTGTGTGTTGGTGTGAACCTTGCTGGCGTGCACTAACAGAGCTCTATTTCAAACACCATAGCAACATATACACAAGAACTTATAGTGTGTGCCAGTAGGGTATGCATGGAGAGTTTACAATAAATGGTATTGCATGCTAGAATTTACACATCGGCTGGTGAGCCCCAGCCCACCATGTGGACAAGCCCTAAGTCCTACTCCTATTTTAATGAACTATGCATCCATGATTCTTTGTTAATTTGGCCCAACGGGAAAAAACTTCTTCCTGACCCCAGTGTAAGTGACTGGAGAGGCTCACAGCATCCCAACCACAAAGTGCCCATAGTACAACTACAGAGAAGGAAGGAGGGTGGGGCAGCTGAAGGGGACAAAAGGCCCCCAATAGGTGTAAATTAATGGGTGAGAACAAAGGGGCACTATCAGCACTCAAGCACACACGCACTCTGCATGGCCAATAGAAGATGGCGGGCCCTTGGAGAAGGGGCCCAGCCCTACATTCCCAAGCATGCCCTACCCTGCTTCTTTCTGTCCTGTCTATTCCGCTGCCAGTCTGACCAGTCTTCCTCCCCAGTGCAAAGGGGGCAGCTGGCATTTGGGTTTTCAGCATTTAGAAGACAGCACAGTAAAAAACAGTACAACTAGACCTCTATGGGTTTAATCCTTCTCCCATGGAAGTCAATTGGACTTTGTATATTGACTTAAATAGGAGCAGGAGTTGGTCCCATATCTATCGTTAAATGGTTTCCATAGCTCTGCAATGAATGCCTGCAAAAGCAATCAAGTTTAATCAAAGGCTATCCTTATCCCTATCTCTGGGAAAGGAATATCTTTAGGGATTGATCATTCCAAAGATATTTAGCAGTACAAAACCAAAGGCAAACCAAAATTTGTCCTCAACACTTTGACATTATATAGATGCATCTCCACAGGTATATTATGTTTCTTAGTTGTTTGTGTGCACTGCACATACAAACACTTATGTGTTGGATGTTTTGGGAGGACAGAGGTAAGTATAACCAATGAACAGATGATTTACTCCAAACTAATTTAATAGACCTTTCTTTGTATTATGTTAAAAAGGAACACAGGCAGGATTTCATAGAAACAGCTTCTATTCCTGGTCTGATGAGACAAAGAAGGGGCTGAGCTATCCATCATGTAGGATGATCAGACATATTAGAGAACATGACATTTGCTTTTAAAGAGACAACTAGAAGTTGTAAATGGGAGGACAGCCATCATTTGTTTGAAGATACATGCATCTTTCAGACATCCAAAGACCATCATAAATATCATATTTGATTCCATTCTCATATGAGTGTAGTTTGTTAGCAAACTGTTTACGTATAATGGGGACTCCCCTGTCAGTACTTGGACTGTCTAACATGTAGGAGAGGAAACCCATTAAAACTTGCGCGTAAGTACTACATACCAGATATGCATGAGCATTTCCTCGATCTATTGCACGTGCACGCCTCTGTGTTGCTATGTTTCCCTGAATTACACAATATAAATGAAATGCAATATACAAGTAGTAAAAATACACAATGATAACAAACTGTGAACAAATGTTCCTTGTTCTGGTCTCTGGGAGTTAACAGGATTTAGCCAAGGATTTTGTTCTGCAGATTTTGACAGATGAAGTGTTAAGAAATTGTTTCCATAAAGTGGATTAAAGTTTTGTCCATACAGCATTTGGTTGGAATATAAGCCTAGGGCTAAATTTGATGCTTTAATTGTTTTAAACCACAATAAAAAGACCTGGGAGACATAGCACTGGACTGGCTGTTTAGCTGATGTATAACACAGGTGTAAAATATCGTAAAAAAGATGGAAGTGTGGAACATTGAGCTATTTCATATATTTTCCCTATTAGATTGATTAAATGCTCAGGAATAAGTGAATTTCAACATATCATACATAGTTTTATGAAATACAGAGGGACAGTTCTCTTTAGGATAGAAGCAGTATTTCATTTTATGTCTGTACAGAACCTAGCTCATATCCGGGGCCTGGTTGTGTTACTGTGAGGCAAATAACAAAAACCAATAGTAATACTGGCCATTAAAGTAGTATTGGATTGCAGGGCTTTGAACTTGCTGGCTCCCCCCCCCCCCCCGGCCCCGTCCTGGCACCTCCTGGCAATTGGCATGCCATGTCTTGAATTGGCTAGAGCAGTGTTTCTCTACCCTTAGGGATACTTGAGAGAAGTCTGTAGGGTACATCAACACAACTGAAATTTGGAGAAAACTGAATTTTTGTTTTAAATTTTACAGCTCTTTATTATTTTTGTACTTTTTACACCCAAAAATTTCATCGCCCGCCCGGCTACAATGAAGCTGTTTAAACAAATGTGTTGCAATGGTAGAAAAAAATTGTGTCTCTGAAAACTGTAGGTACTGGGGGTACTTGTATTTTTTTAAAGGGGTACTTTATAAAAAAAAGGTTGAGAAACACTGGGCTAGAGGACAGTGGAATATCATCTTAAAAAACAATGGGTACCCACCTCCATATTCAACCCTCCAATCCCCAACAAACCTGCAGCAACAAGTAGCACTTCTGCTGTCAGGCTGGCCTGGGGACTACCTAGGTGAAAAAATGCCTGGCTATGTGCTTTTGAGTAGGGTTTTGAGGTTGCAAGGATGCATTATAATGGCACCGGTGTTATGGTTTTAGGGTTTGGCCACACATGTTGATGAAAATGGCAAACACAGACCATTAGGACAAAATCAAGAGCTATGAAAAGAGACAGTGCAATTTTACCCAACTCAAATCATGGCACAACTTGTCTTTTTGTTTGATTACACAATGATGCCCAAATAAGGTTTAAAATCAAACTTTAAGTGCTTGATTTGCATGGAGATTGAGAATGCCTCCCTCACCTTGTTAGCCTTTCCAGACCAAATTCTGGTTTTGACTAATTACTGGGGGTTACTGACAGACAGAAACAGTAGGCTGAAAATATCTGGAGCCTGACTTCCCTGGATGGTGTGAGGGGATGTACCAACCTCCTGCTGGGATACATGATATAAGGGATTATTTTGGGCTCATCCAGTGGCGCATTTCTTACCAGTATGTGGAGGCGGAGGGACACAGGCCAAGGGGAGTCACGTGACCTCCCCACATGACCCTCCATGTGACTTCACCCCACCCCAGTCCTGGGCCCCCCCTTCCCATCCCACTTTACCTGGGGGGTGCAGGAGGAGACTGTGGGTGGTACAAAGCCTTGCAGTTCTGCTGCCTTCCCTGGTCTTACCCTGCCAGCAGGGAAAGGAGCAGAAGCCCCAGCCCTGTCCTTCCATAGAGCTGCAGCTCCTCTGGCTCTGGACAGCAGCAGCCCTGCTGAAGGAGGACAGACCAGGGGGGTTCTGTTTCTTTCCCCATTGAATGGGGCAGATAGCTGGAAAAGGAGCAGAACATCAGTAGGTTCTTTGGCTGCCATACAGCTCCCAGCCCCACCTGTTCCCTGTGGGGCTCTGTACAGACTAGGAATGTATGATGCTTATTGGTTCCGGTTAACCAGTAGGGACTGGAGCAGCTCCCCTCCCATCATGGGCAGGGGGCCTCTCCAGCCCCATGGCAGGTAGGGGCTGCTCTAGCTAGCCAATTGGAGCAGCTCTGTCTATGCTGGGCCCAACCCCTCTGCCCCTCCACTTCAATTGGTTAACCAGTTAAACATAATGTTTAACTGGTTAACCAATTACATGGGATTTTACATCCCTAGTAAGGACAGAGCCAGAGGAAAGGCAGCTCCAGGGAGGGACTGGGGGTGGTAGGGTGTCTTTCTGGTGCACTGTACCAGCGAGAAAGGTCTTGCTAGTATGACATATGGGACCAAATCAGCTTACCTTCAGTGCTTGCCCCACCACACCCACAGCAAATGCTTTATCCGCTGTAGGAATTAAAAGTCAGGCAATTAGCTCATTTGGATGGTGGAGCTGCAGGTGAACAGACCTGCAACCCCCAGCAGAAGCCTAAAGACTCTGACACAGCTACCCAAAGGTGCCTCCCTGATGAAAGAAAGGACCTACCCAGAGGCAAGCAGAGAGGGAAGTGTCCTGCGGACCTCTTACTTATTTTGCTTTGGATTTCCCCATTGGGGAAAGCCTTGAACTAACTGACCCTGGGGAGTAGGGTGAGTGATGGAAACAAGAGGAAGAGGCCAAGGGAGGACAGCCTTCAGCAGCCTTCATTGCCAGTTTCCCGGTAGTCCAAAGGGTTCTTGGTTGGAGTAGGAGGTCCTGGGCTCCTATCCCCACAACTCCCTTGGCGGTCTGTGGTTGTGGCTGTGACCACTAGGCCACGTTCCCCAACCAGACCAAGTTAGGACCATTACAGATGGCAATGGAATTTAAACAGCTAGCTAATTTCCACTTCATTCCATCTGATGAAACAGGTTTATGCCCTAATAACTGTTAATCTCTAATATGACACTGGACTCCTCATTGTTTTTGCAGATACAGACTAACAAGGCTACCCTTCTGAGACTTTCCCCCAAATATTAGTTATCTAATGCACATGAAATCTTAAAACTGCCTTGAGTTGTTGTTCAGTATTAGATCCTCATTTACAATCATATTCTGTAGGTTCACACATGTAACTCTCAGAAAATCAGTTGGATTTTTTGGCTTTAGTTGACTGCAGGGTTTCTCTTCACATGCTCTGCTTGTACCTAGCAGGGGAGAACAAATTCTGCTTCCAAGCCATCTTTGAAACTCTGTTTTGGGGATCATCAACCAGAGTGTTTCAATTATCAAAAAGAAAACAACAGAAGGGGAAATATAAGAGTGTGCATGTTCAGTTACTGGATTTAATCCCAAGAGAGGAAAATAATGAAATGTCATGTCTCTTTGTGCGCTTTCACCCACCAGATATGATTCACTCCACATGCTTTACAGAGGAACCTGGTTAACAGACATAAGTTTGATTTGGCTGAGCAATGTTTGCAGATCAGGTTGCCAGCTGAAACATGATTTCATATTAATAATCAAGCAATATGCGTAAATCACAATACGGTGAATTGAGAAGGGTTGTGTTTATGTGAAAGTCCGGAGTAGAGCAGATCAGGAAATAGTTGCTAGAAATCTGTTTCAGCGCCAAGAAAGTTTCACTAGTAAAACTTAAAATTTGCTCTTAAACTGATACTGGGGGTTGCGCCCTCTGCTCGCTATGCTCGCCAATCTCCCTCTCTGTGACCAGACTCGGTCACTCACACTGGTCTCCATGCAGTACTTCTCGTCTGGCGAGCCGCATATGTTGGTGGCCACCATGGTCACATTGAAGGCAGCGTTCACAAACTCAGGCATGCAACACTGCAGGCACCTGCTCAGCTCATCCACACCACTCATCTGTGGCAGCAGTGCAGCACTCAGTCAGTTCCAGCAGCAGCAATGTCAGTGCCCCACTACCAACGCCCGCATATGGTGGGAGATGTGGTAGCTGCTGCCCGAGCGGCTCGCGCTGAGAGTAGGCTAAGGGCACAAGACCTGAGAGCGGTTGGTGTAGGTGGGCACGTGGTGAGAGGCAGTCGAGGGCAGTGAATGTTCAGGCAGCTCCCGCTGCTCTGTGGTTGTTTGGGCAGAGAGGGAGTGGGCCTGGCTGGAGGAGTAGCAGGAGGCACAAGGGGGTGGGAGATGGGTGCACAATACACACTGGGAAGTAGTTGGGGCAGGAGCACTTGGGTCTCAGGAGCATGCAGGTGTTTCTGAGGTGACTCACCTCCATCCCCCACCCGGAGTGCTTGGGACCTGCAGGAGCCATGCTGAGGTGGGAGCAGTGTGGGGGCTGCAGCCTATGGAGCCTGCATGCCAGCCTGGGATGGGGCTGCATTCCCCCCTCAGGACACAGCCCTCCCACCAGTCCATGGCAAGGCTGCCCCAGAAATGTCTGCAACCAACATGCTCCCCCTGTGCCTGCTTAGCAAGGCGCTCTCTAGTCCCAGGCTCCCCGTCTGGCAGAGCCTGTTGATGCTGATCATGTGATGACGTCATTCTGTCATCCAGCAGAAAAACATTTTTTATATAGAGAGAGAGAGAGATTAAAAGTGATGCAGAAGGCTGAGAGGACAATCATATTTTCATTTGAGTGGCTGATTTTGATTGAACTTGAACTTTTTCCTAACAGTTATAGCACTACAGTGCTTCATGGGAGCTGCAGACTCATTGCATCATGTTCCTATTATCCTCTGTGGGCCAGATTCCCAAGCAGACTTCACCACACGCAATGCACCATGAGCAAAAGGGTTAGTGTATCATGAGAGATTTAGTCCAACCACATGCTACACCATCCCGTAGAGAAGAACGGCAGCTTTAGGCTCTCACATGAAGCTCCACAGTGACAGTTCCAAATGGAATTATTTTGGTTTTTTAGCAAAAATATTTTGGAGTTTGACTTTTCATCAAAAAGTTGAAATATTTTGTGGAAAAAAATACTCCATTTTCCAGCCATCTTTTATAAAGGCCAAGGAAAGAGAGGAATTATTTAGGGTGAAAGGATTAGGTTAGACACTAGGAAAAACTTCTTGTCAGGGTGGTTAACGACTGGAATAAATTACCTAGGGAGGTTGTGGAATCTTCATAATTGGAGATTTTTAAGAGCGGATTAGACAAACATCTGTAAGGGATGGTCTAGATGGTAGTTGGTCCTGCCATGAGTGCCTGGGACTGGACTTAATGGGCTCTCATAATCTCTTCCAGTCCTATGATTCTATGTGAGTTGTTCTTATTAAAGATGTGTATGCCAAGAACAGGACTAATCTTGTGGATTAGGAGAGAGAGTCTCCTACGACCATCCAACAGGCAGGTGAAATCCACCTGAACTTTTTATTTGAACTGATAACCTGTCTTAATAGCATAAACTATCCTGTGGCTCAGTTAGAGGGCCAGATCTTCCTCTGACTCCATCTGGGGCAAATCAAGAGTGACTCCAGTGAAGTCATACTCATTTTTTACTGATGTAATAAAAAGAAATACCTGGCTATAAAGGCCAAATTCATCCTTAGTGTAACTTCATCACTTTCAATGGAATCACATACTTGTGTTATTTTAATATTTTTACATAAGGAAAGAATTAGGTCGTTGTGCTATAGGACTTTGTTAGCAATTTTCTCTACGGTAATGATTGCAGAAGACCCTGGGTCAGTAATATTCAGTTCAATAGTAACCCCTATCGCTTACTGTGCAGAAAAATAAAAATAAAGTGGGAAGGAAGTGCCTCAAACTGTATTTAATGATGCTTTGTTCCCTTGCAAGACATGACAGGGTGAGACTCCAGAAGACACTAGCTGACATTGGGGCCCTGCCCTATCATTATCCCCATGTGGAGATGACATGGGGTCAGGGTGAAGAGAAGACACTGAAGTAGAACTTCCTAACTTGCATGGGCCCAGGTTCCCATATTTGTGTAGACATACAGGAGAGAATGGGACCCTGACAAACTACATCAGATTTCACAATCTACATTATCTCTGCAGTTTGTAGATTATGTTACCTTTTTTAATACAATTTGATTTTTGATTGCTTTATTGTGTATCTGAGTTACTATAAAACAGGAGAAGGATTGTATGCACAGTTAAATGAGACAGCAGATTAAAGCTGGTACCAGATAATTATTTTTAGCAGGGTATTTCTAATTTCAGTATACAAGAATACAGAAAAACTCATTAACTTGTACTTCAGTAATCAATATAATTTATATTTATAAACATACAAATTAGTAATCCACACCCAGAACTCAGCAAACGCAATTTCAAATGTGCTGTACTGAGGTGCTGTGTTATTAAGTTGTCGTTTTTACAAAATATAGTACATTTCATTATGACTCATGAATAATTAAAAGTAAATTTTAGGTGTCAGAATAAATTAACATTTTCCAAGCATTATCCTTGCTTTTTAATGTTCATTTATCTCTTTAAAATAATTTTACAAAACTGAATAATTCACAATAGCTCTCCTAGTCACTTGTGTGAATTTGTGAAATTCTGACCTACACGACTGAGACTTGTGAATGAAGATAGCAAAGTAGAACTCTAAACTGAATGGATGTAAATAATATGTTGCATGTGACAGAAGACATTTGAAATTTGTCTGATTTCCAACAGATCTTGCCTCCTTTTGTCTTTCATCTTTCAAAACATTAAAAGGCTGACGTAGAAGCAGATATGTACAAATTTAATACTGTAGTAGGATTAGGATCTGTGCCTGGCACCTTTTGGTGTTCTCTATGCTAGGGATGTGAAGGACTAGTTGATTAATCAACTAGTCGACTAGTTGCTTACCCCCCCACACACACACACTTCCTGCCTCTATCAGAAAGAGGCAGCAAGGGGGAGGGGAGAGAGGGCCAGACCCTGGGCTCCATGCGGCACTGCTACTTTGAAACGCCACATGCAGCCTGGGGCCAGCTGGGGTGTCCCAAGGCTGCACACAGCATTTCAAAGTGGCAATGCCACATGGCGCCCAGGATCAGCTGGGGACTCTCCCACTGACCCTGTGTTCCGTGCAGCGCTGCCATTTTGAAACACTGTGGGGAGCCCGGCGTCAGGCTGTATGCAGTGTTTCAAAGTGACAGTGCCGCGTGGAACCTGGGATCAGATCAAGGGCAGAGGCGTCCTATCGACTAATTGAATAAGTCAATTAGTCGAACATCCTTACTCTATGCTTGACCCTGCTTATGCTATGTCTTGTTCGCTGTGCCTCTTTCCTGCTTGCTTGTTACCCAGTAAGCATTCACCTAGCCAGCATGCTATCCGGTTGGGATTAACCTGAAGCTGGTGTGTGAAACAGAAGGAAGACAACAAGCAGGACCTATCCATAGGGCCATCTCACTCCATATTAGGATGGCTTGGGGATGGACTGTTCTAGAGATAGGCCATACCCAAGAATTGCCAGCCTAAGAAATTGACAACATCCGACAAATTGAAAGGGAACTAACTTTAGAGGACAAAACATGGGGAAAATATGGTTGTTATTGGATGATTGTCGACACTATTGATTGTGGTCAGTCTATAGTAATTACTGTGAGTCCAGCAACAAACTTGTACCTGACACCCAAACCTACATACCTATTAAGGCATATAGAAAAGAGATTCCAGACATGGAGCAAACTCTAGTGGCATTCAATCAAATAGTGGAAAAACACACAACAGTAATAATGGGGAAGAACCTAGATCTGGGATGCAGTGTTCTCACACATACACCAAAAGCTAGGGTGTATGTGTGTAATTAGTGGATTGGTTCTGAACTATGGATCTTGTGGTTAGCCATGTACAGAGAATCATAAAGGCATATGGGGACTGGACAAATCGGGTACAATTTACTAATTTACAAAAATCACAAAGTGCATCCATTTGCATATATAATGTACAACTAAAAGATGCAGGAACATATACTGGAACTTGGTCTGTGGACAGGAGTATTGGTAAATGTGTGCATCAAGTACAGGCATGTGAAGAAGCCTGCCCAACACCAATACCAACCCTAGCCCCTACAACACGCACACTCCCTAGCACAGGCATGGGCAATAATTTTTGAAGTGGCCCTGAGCCGGGCCGGAAGGGGCTGGGCCTAATCTGGAAGGGGTGGGGCCAGAATGCTTCTGGGGTGGGGGAGTCCCTTTGCCCCCCCTTCCCACTAGGTACCCATGCTCCTGGTAGGGCAGGAAGAGGCTTCACACACTCCCCTGCCCCAGACCCTGATTGGCCTGGGGGCATGGGAAGTGGGGGAAGCCTTCTCCCTTCCTGTGAGGAGCGTGTGGCACTTTGAAGTGCCGTGCATGCCTCGCAGGGCTGGGACAGGGTAAAGAAAGCCTGAGGGACGGGGGAGCGTGCGAAGCCTGCTCCCACCCTACCCCTGCCTTGTGAGGAGCACGTGGCACTTCAAAGTGCCACGCGCTACTCGCAGAGTGGGAGGAGACGTCATGTGCTCCCCCACCCCCAAGTCCTGATTGGCTTGGGGGCCGGGGAGCTGTGCAAATCTTCCCTTGTCCTGTTCCCACCCTGCGTGAGCGTACGGCACTTAGAAGTGCCGTGTGCTCCTTGCAGGGCGGGGGGGAGGTAGAGGGAGGGCGGAGGAAGCTTCGCACGCTCCTCCTGCCCCCAGGCCAATCAGGGCTTGGGGGTGGGGAAGCGTGTGACGTCTCCTCCCGCCCTGCGAGTAGCGCGCGGTGCTTCAAAGCGCTGCGTGCTGCTCACAGGGTGGGGGAGCGTCAGGGCCTCTGTGGGCCAGATCAACCCACTTGGCGGGCCGGATCTGGCCCGCGGAGGCCCTTTTGCTCACCCCTGCCCTAGCACTACACTACCTATGGAATGTTCAATCATACAACTATGGCCCAACTCAGGGGGATTTTTACAACCTACAGTGGCGTATATGGTAGAAAATATGGAATGGGTATATGTGCCACTAAGGCTTGACTTTGCCAACATGATCATGGCAAGCCCATTCCCTCAGGAATATAAACATTGATTTGATTTGGAAATTGATATACAACTGCAATTATGGAAAGGTTTGCAGTATACCTCCCCTGAATCGAAGGCAAAACAGGGGTGTAGTGGAAATCACATTGGGTGGCTCAGGACATCGCATGTCCATCTGGAATTCTGCAGACATCGAAAGTCTCAATTTAAAAATTAATAATGTTGTCAATGGAATAGGTCAGGCAGTGAAAATGGGAGGAGATATCAGTAGTTTGCTATCGGGTCAGCATATCATGCACCTGATAGCCCAAGGATTCAATCACCTTAATACCACTATTTTGCCAATCATTAACCGTCTCCAAATAATGATGTTTCATTGGCAGTTGCATGTGTGGCCTATGGATGTTGAATACTAGAAATAAGTAAGGAAAGTTTACTGCAGAATTGGCCATGCATATTAGACCACACAATTGTCCTCAAACAAATACAAAAACAAGGGACTGATTATATCACCCCAGCATTTTTACAACTGGCTAAATTCGATAAAGTACCAAAATAAGACCATGAGGACAGTAAAACTGTGCACCTCATGAGGGCAGTCCCAAGATGGACACAAGAACCAATGAAGGTCTATTATGCAAGTAGCGTGGGAACCTTAGCGAATGACACCTGCATACAAAATTATCCCCCGGCGCGCTTAGTAACAGAAGCAGGCTTGGAAATGAATCAAGATTGCTGTATGAAGCATAAGGGATGAGTGTTATGCCACAAGTGATAACAACACAAAAGGAGGATGGGCTCGATTGGTACATAAGGAATTAGTTGCTGAGGTGATTCAACTTCATGTTGTGATATGTTCATTGGAATATTCCAACTTCTCAATTCTTGGAAACATTTGCCCTTCAAGTGACACAGGATTTTGCGTGCCAGTTGTGGGTACAATGGAAAAAGGACCCCATGCTTTCTGGACAACAAGCAAAGCAAATACTGTCAATGAAACCATCACTCCTCCTGGGCACGGGGATTTGTTAACTCAACTCTTCCCTTCACTGAAACAATTACAGCTAGATGTCCATGATTTGGCAGCCAGGACCAAAGAAGCTTTGATACCCATTGCCCAACTTATTCATCAACAGAGCGAGGAAATGGAAAGTGTACAGAGAGAGGTGGAAACACCCTGGTGGGCAATCCCTGAGGAGGTAACCCTCCATTCAATAGTTAGAACACTCAGCCTATTGTTAATGGTAATACAGGCCATAATAGTTATAGCCTTGGTTGGAATATGCTGCTACATGCATAGAATCATAGGGCTGAAAGAGACCTCAAGAGCTCATCAAGTCCAGCCCCCTGCCCAAAGCAGGACCAAACCCAACTAAATCAACCCAGCCAGGGCTTTGCCAAACTGAGACTTAAAAACCTCTAGGGATGGAAATTCCACCACCTCCCTAGGCACCCATTCCAGTACTTCACCACCTCCTAGTGAAATCGTTTTTCTTAATATCCAATCTAGACCTCCCCCATAATCAAACCAAAGAAGTGTGAAAACAATACAGGTTAAAAAAAGGAATAGAACTGGCTATGAACACTGCCATAATGGGACACATAGTTGATTAAGGGAATAAATGTCTGGAGTACCAACAGGACTAAAACAACTGGGAAGAAAACATGTAGGAACATCTATAGAGAAGTAAGAACAATGAGAAGTCCTGTGGTACCTTATAGACTAACAGATATATTGGAGCATAAGCTTTCGTGGGCAAAGACATGCATCTGATGAAGTGAGTCTTTGCCCATGAAAGCTTATGCTCCAATATATCTGTTAGTATATAAAATGCCACAGGACTTCTCGTTATTCTTGCAGATTCAGACTAACACGGCTACCCCTCTGTTACTATAGAGAAGTAGTTACTCTCATGTATAGTGTGCACTTGTATAGCAATCCCTCATGTTTATAGTCATTTATGATACTCATATAGGTAATATATATGTATTGGTTAAATATTGATATGTATAATAATTTAAGAATCAATTGGCATTATAAACCTAAAAGCCAGAGTATCTATATACAAGATAAACACACATATTTACTCCTTATTGTGACCAAAGCCCCTGTTTGCAGGCACTAATCTTTCAAGCATCAGGTCAATCAGTGGTACCCTTGCATGGTGCAATAAGACCGTACAGATAGGGTATAATCCTGGGCCTAACATTCCCAAGCCCACCATAAGAGACTTAACATAATTGGAAAATAAAATCTGTCCATCAGTTGTACAAAGGAATGTGCAGACTAAGGGACAGATGGCGCATGAAGGGTGCATGGTAAAGAAAGGTGTCCACATGACAGTGTTTAGCCCACTGGGTCACCTTCGGTTCATGCATTGTGCTTTTCCGGGACGATGGTTAAACATCCTCCCCAGAAAACACAAAAAGTGTGTGTGTGTGGAGGGGAATATAGTAAGATGAGGGTCTGTAACATAAAAACAGCAGGCCTGAAATCTAGTGAGCAAGACTTTGGCTCAGTGAAACTGCAAGCAGGAAAGAGGCTTGGCTAACGAGAAATAATATAAGCAGGGTCAAGCAGAGAGAACGCCAAAAGGTGCCAGGCACAGACAGTAAAACACATTCCAGAGAGGTCATAATAGAACACCTCATTAAGAAACACCTTGGTGCCAACTACCTCCCCACAAATAACATACATCCCAACCTAGGTTCAGGACCAGGTCTAAATTGATAGTATGATGGATAGTAAAGGAAACCCCCCTTCTGTAAGGTAAGGGATGGTAACTACCTCACAGAGGATGGCAACCTGATATGTCAGGAGTGATGTGTAACTTGTTTGTATCTGTGTATAAAAGTTCACCCCAAAGGGTGATCATCGGCTGACCGTGGGGGGATGCTAAAATCCACAGTGCTTTGTCGGGTGTTAGTCCATTGTCACGGCTTCCATAAGGTGTAGTGGCACTAACAACTATTGTCCAACGCTTGGCAATAAATCTACTCAAGTGCTTTCAATCTTTATCTGATTTGTGATCTCTGGGGGCTTTCTGGGAGTCTATCGTATTGACTAATTGTGCATGGTTAATGCATTTAAATAGGGGAGCACACACATGCATGCAGCCAAAAGTTTATCATTGATGGAGCAGAGGATCTGTTAGGAACCCATCGAGACAACCCCGCCTGATTGACGACAAATGCTATAAAATATTCATGCACATATGCATGTATGGTATTGCTAACACCATACTCTTAATATATATTAGCCTTTATGCACCTCTGATCTTTCATAGAGCAGTCTGACATACGGTAACAGCTGAGTCATTCATTATAAAGCAGGTTTTCTTCACTAGAAAAACGAGTGAATTTCACTCAGCCTCTACTATGAAACACGCCATGTCTCCTAACTTGTTTTCAGTGTAGTCATTCATGTCCTGCAATAATCAATCTATATCACCTGAAGACAGGCCAGTTCTCAAAATTTCATGTATTGTAATTTCGGAGCACTCAGAACCTGATTAAAATGTAGAAACACCTGTTTCCTTCCTGAGGATTTTGACTAACAACCCATTGTGTCTCCCATCTCAAAATGGCTACAGCAAAAGGTCTGGGCCAAAGTTCATAAAAGTCAACAGGAGTCCTTCAATTAACTTGAAGTCCTTTTTTCTCAAATTATTTATTAACTGCCACCAAATAAAGTTAGTCTTTCTGTCATGAACTCATCACTTTTTTTAAGTTGTCACAGCTCAAATATTACAAAGGAAAAAATTCAAATGTGAAGGCTTCATCAATATTTTGCATTGTTGATTACTTGTATTTACTCATATAAAAACAAAAGCTTTATTGGGAAATCAGCTAACTTTTTTAAGTGTATTTTTAAACATTTCCAAAAAAGGTGATATTTCAATAACTTTTTGGCTACTGGAAGATGTTATCCCACTTATTTATAAATGATCTAGAGAAAGGGGTAAACAATGAGGTGGCAAAATTTGCAGATGATATCAAACTGCTCAAGATAGTTAAGACCAAAGCAGACAGTGAAGAGCTTCAAAAAGATCTCACAAGACTAAGTGATTGGGCAACAAAATGGCAAATTAAATTTAATGTTGATAAATGTAAAGTAATGCACATTGGAAAAAATAATCCCAACTGTACATACAATTGGGGACTAATTTAGCTACAACTACTCAAGCGAGAGATTTTGGTGTCATTGTGGATAGTTCTCTGAAAATATCCACTCTGTGTGTAGCATTGCAAAAGGTTCAGAAAAGGGCAACAAAAATTATTAGGGGTTTGGAACGGGTCCCATATGAAGAGAGATTAAAAAGACTTTTCATCTTAAAAAAAGAGAAGACTAAGGGGGGATATGATAGAGGACTATAAAATCATGACTGGTATGGAAAAAGTGAATAAGGAAAAGTTATTTGCTTATTCCCACAATATAAGATCTAGGGGTCACCAAACAAAATGAGTAGGCAGCAGGTTTAAAACAAACAAAAAGACGTTTTTCTTCACTCAGCGCATAGTCAACCCGTGGAACTCTTTGCCAGAGAATGTGGTGAAGACTATGACTTTAACAGTTAAAAAAGAGCTAGATAGAATCATGGAGGTTAGGTCCATCAATGGCTATTAGCCAGGTTGGGTAGAAATGGTGTCCCTAACCTCTGTCTGTAAATGGGTGACACGAGAGGGATCACGTGAAGATTACCTGTTGTGTTCCCTCACTTTGGGGCATCTGGTATTGGCCACTGTTGGCAGACAGGATACAGGGCTAGATGGACCTTTGGTCTGACCCGGTATGGCTGTTATGTTCTTATGTTCACTCTAAAGTTGGTCAAAAAGCTGAGAAATTGACATAATATTTCATCAAACATTTCAGAGCTCTTTTTCCCCTTGTCAAAAATTAAATTTTGGATGAAAAATTGTGTCAAAAATTGTGTTCTGGTTAATATCCTTGACTTTACAATAAAGTGCATGCATTACTTATCCCACCTGCTCAAATACCACAAAACATTGCTTGTAAACATTTGAATACCAAAGTGCTATTTGAGTCAAACAGTTTATTTAGTCTCTTTGCTATCTGCAAATATTAATGGAGTTGGTTTTTAATTTATACCTGTATTTACTGAATGCCTGTAATTAGCATAAATAAATGGATTCATTTTGCTATGAGCCATATTTTATTTAATTCTTTTGTTTAAGATGTTTCAGCCATCTCATCAGGAAAATAACATGTGACTTTGTTGACTAATCACACAACATGAATAATGAATAGCAAGTAGTGAAGCAGAACAGTTTTTGAATAACTCATAGGCTGAAATGTGTTTGTCCAAGTCCTGTCCTAGCAAATAGTTATGACTAATGGATTAAATCCTGGTCTTTGACTTCAACGCAGCCAGGATTTCACCCAGTTAATATTGGGCCTCATTTTTGTTTATACGAAGGCCCCTTTACATCATTCTGGTAACACAGAGAGGCCTAGAAGTAGGTGGGAATGTAACTGGGTGTATCTACTTACTATAAAAGCTAAGGAAGAAGCTGGCAGCTTGCAACGGCTATAAATAGCTATTTTGCATGCCAATGCCTTAACCACATAGTTAAGACTCAAGACAAGTGTAACTAATGCCTCTTTGGGTGCAGCACTCTGCCTCCAGTGCGCCTAGACCATCTCATTTAGAGATTGATTTATCTGCTACAGCCTTAGCTAAGAGCCTTTTAATGAACTGAAAAACACTTTTTAACACATGCAGTAGAGGTCCCAGGAATGAGCTCATCTGCCAATGATTCAGATCTGTCAGGATTAAACAAGTGCCTTTTGTGAGGTGTTTAGTGTCCACCTGGCCCATTAAAGACACTGGTCTGAGTGACTGAGGGTGTTGAACACTTGGCAGCAGGACCATGCCTTTAATTGCTTTGCTTATATATGGTATTCCTGTCCCAGCTCCCCTTGTCTATGGTTGTCTTCTAAAATTGCATAATCTTTGGGGCAGGCAGCATATTGTTCCAAATGGAAAACACCTTGCACAACCATACAATAAAGCATCACATTATGCTCAGTCCTCTTGGAAATTCACACTCAGAATTCACTGGAGCAAACCCCACCTCTACCACAAAAATCATCTGACGAAGTGGGTTGTGCCCACGAAAGCTCATCTACATGTTTTGTTAGTCTTTAAAGTGCTACTAGACTATTTGTTGTTTTTTAAGTTTTTCCTGTTACAGACTAACTTGGCTACCCCTCTGAAGCTTTTGAACAAGAATCAATATTAATGTAAATATACACTGGCCAATTATATTTAAGGAACTAGACCCAAGTACTGTAAAGGGGCTTTCTTATAACTGGGCCAAATGCTCCATAGTTTTAAGAGTCATTGAAATCGTAAAACCAACTGACATAGGAGCAGACACTTACCACTTACCAGACACTTACACTTGAAACTATTTTTATTTTACCAGACAAATGTAAAATTGGGAAATACATATCACAGGGCGCACCACTCTCTGCTGGTCTGGAGCCTGATCCTGTTCTCTCTCTCTCTCTCTGATCTGCAGTCCCTCTCCCAGGAACCACGGTGTCCTCCTCGTAACTTAGTCCTTCAGCGAGGTCACTCGTCAGTGTTACCCCCTTCCAGAGTATCAAAGTCTCTTCTCCCTAGAAGGCCTAGGAAGTCTTCCCTCTCCCTGCCTCAGTGCCACGTGGTTGGTACACAAGCCAGGGCCTGCCCTCTGCTGTGGGTTCCACTTCATAGACCCTCAACTCAACAATTCTGGGCTTTCCTCCCAGCTCTCAGTGCTCTTTTCCTGGACTACTTCCTATCATACCTGGTTTCCCTTCTCTCTCAGTATGTGAGCCCCAAAGCCCTCCTCCCAAAGATTGCCTGCTGCCTGCTTTCCTATAGTCTTCCCCAGCAGTTACTGTCTGTTGCCAGCTACCTGGCTTTATGCAGGCCCCATCTGTTCCTGCATAGATGAGCCTGCTTTCAATGAGTTCCCTGTTCCAGGTATAGGCAGTGGAGTTAATTGGCTTGGGATGAACACCCCATCACATCACAATAGAAAGTTATTTTAAAAGGTGGATAACTTAACAGACAATATGGATTTTTTTTACGACAGATAAATGACAGATTTCATAGGATGCATTTACATTTTATGTAAGTCAATGTATGGTCAATTGTCAGCTGCAAGGCTGCACATATATCTTAGGCCAGGTCTACACTGGCAAAGAGAATCATTGTAAGATACAAAATTCCAGCTATGACAATTGTGTAGCTGGAGTCGATGTTCCTTACATCAGTTTTCTGGGGCAGCCCCACAGCAGGATGTTGACGGAAGAAATGCTCCCATCAATTTTCCTTACTCCCTGCAGTTGCAAAGAATACCACAGTCAACAGGAGTGGCATCAGCATTCGATTTAGCAGGTCTTTCCTAGACCCACTAAATTGAGCACCAGATGATTGACTGCTGCCGCGTCAATCTCCGCGGCAGTGAAGACAAGCCCTTAAAGTTGTAATGATGCTATAAAATGTTGACAATTCACTTATTTATATTTTGGAGTCAATGTTCACAGCTCTGTTGGGCTGAACTTTGTACTTAAAGCAAAGAACATTGCATTTTCCCGCAAATTGGAATATTTACTCTGAGTACTGAATAATTATTAGAGTGTTTACAGGAAAATTATTAGTTTACAAGTTAAAGTTGATCTGGGTTCTTTCAGAAAATTAACACTCTGTGTCAGACACTATTTTGTTCTGCGTTGTCAAGTTAGGCATTATCCATCTACACAAAAATTGCAGTGGTTAATCCAGAGTTGATTGGATGCAATCAGTAGTTTCTGAAAATAAATTTTAAACATGGAGCCAGACCCTCAGTTAGCTTAAGTAAACACCTGCATTAACCTCAATGGAGCTACATTACTTTACACTAACTCAAGATCTGGGTAACAATATATAGTAGTATGTAGGGCTAAAAAAGCAAGCTTCAGGGTTATAAATGAATCTCCCAGATGACAAAGACAGGACAGACAGTGGCTTTGCCAAGTAGCACAATAGAAAGTATGGCTTCCGAGCCACAGGGACCAGCCTTAGACTGGTTTTCTTTCACAACTTTTCAGTGTTACTTGTTACAATCAAGTATCAAAATCTGATTTAGTAGGCCAGATTGCCTTGCACTTGTGTAGCCATTTACACCAGCACCAAGAATGGTAAATGCTTACACCAACTGTGCAAGGTGCAGGGCTGCAGACAGAAGTCATCTTTATGCCTTTTTATCTACTGGCAAATTTTACAGTTTTGTGTTCATTCTGTTCACAGAAACATACTCTTCGACTATTTTTTTAAAAACAAGTACAGTCAGCCCTGGATGTGGCTCAGAAGTCAGGTGCACCCTCTGCCCCTGACTATACCCCTAACAATAAGAACCATTTGCATACCCCGGAGAAAAAAATAATACCCGATAAAGAAATAAATTGCATGGTTTCATACTCCTGAAGGTTTGTTGGTAGTAACAATAAAAAAAGATTGCACCAAAGAATGACAATTGCAGTGGTGGTGGAGTCCTTAAGGTATTGAAAAGGTCTATTTTCAGTAAGGTTTATTTGTTATCTGCTCTACTCCCTTCCCCATTTAAAGCACAAACAGGACACTCTGAATATTGTAACTCTTCTCTATAGTAAATTATCTGTCATTTTTTATCAGTAGTTGGTGATATTTCATTATATTCACCCATTGAATAGCACTACTTGGATATGCATGATAGCATGTTCTTTACTTTATCTCAAAAGGCAAGTACACATTTTAATTGGTGTAGATAAAGGAAAAGGAGATGAAAGTGATATGACATCGAAACTAGATACCTTCACTTTGAAATTGAATTTCCAGTTACATAAGAGCACCTGTTCTGACATTTGTTTTGTGCAGTGCCATCCCAAGGAACGAGCAGAAATGAACACACAGGAGGGTATTTATTTTGTACAGCAGGGGTGAGCAATAATTTTTAATGGGGGGCCATTCCAAGATTTTGGCAAGTGGTCAAGGGCTGCACTTCTATGCTGGGGGTGCAGGGTCTGGGATGGAGGTTGGGTAAAGGAGGGGGTTGTGATCTGGGGCAGGGGCTTGGGGTACAAGGTCCAAGAGGGGGTATGAGTGCAGGAGAGGATTCTGGCCTGGGGGAGGAGCACAAGATCTGGGAGGGAGTTGTGACCTGGGAGAAGGGGGAAACGGGTACAGAGGGTTTGGGTGGTGGGCTAGGGCAGGTAGTTGGAGGGGGGAAAGAACAGGTGGGGTGCTAGAGGCAGGCTCTGGCTGGGAGGCGCTTTCTTAGGTGGCTCCCAGCCAGCAGCCCTGCAGGAACCTGAGGCAGCCTGTCTGCTGCAGTCCCAGGCTCGTGGGATCACTCTATCACATGACTCTGCTCTGATCATGGGGGGGGTTGGGGAGAGAGGCAGGGAGGCTTCACACATTTCCCATGCCCCCAGCAAAATTTCTCAGCTCCTATTGGATGGAAATTGGCCAATGAGAACTGAGAGATTTTACTGGGGGTAGGGCAGCACATGAAGCTTTCCTCCTCCCTCCCCAGGTTCCAAAGCAGAGCATGAGCTGCTCTCTGCCTAAGGGTTCTGGGGAGGCAGCTGCAGGCCGGATCCTGTAGCTTGACAGGCTGGATCTGGCCTGCTGGCTGCCTCTTACCTACCCCTGTTGTATAGTGTATATGTGTGGGAAATGAATTCTAAGTTGAGACTACTGTATAATCCTAAGAGTGTCTAGTGATTAACCTTAAACTCCATTGAAGTTAAGCTGGCGTTTAAGCCTTACTTAGCACATTGTTTGTGGTCTGATCATGGTTTACTTCTCATATCAGGGGCACACAACTATGGTCTCTTGAGACTGAAAGATGACTACTGTTATTCATAATGCTGCTGAAAAAAAGAAAGCAAACATCATTCTAGGGTGTACTATCAGGAATGCAGGAAGCAAGACATGAGAAGCAATTCTTGTGTACATAAGGCCTCAACTGAAGTACTGTGTCCAGTTCTGGGCACCAGACTTTGGAAAAATGTGAACTAAGTGGAGAAAGTCCAGAAGAGAGCAACAAAAATGATTAATGGTCTTGAAAATAACCTATGAGGAAAAGATTAAACAAACTGTGTTTGTTTAGTCTGGAGAAGAAAAGAGTGGGGGGAAAACACAATAACAGTCCTTAAGTGCATAACAGGTTGTTATAAAGAGGAGGTAATAAATAATTCTCCTTAACCACTGAGGGCAGGACAAGAATGTCATGGGCTTAAATTGTAGCAAGCAAGGGAGATTTAGGTTAGACGGTAAGAAAATTTGCCTAATTGTAAGGGCAGTTTAAGCACCGGAATAAAATTACCTCTGGAGGCTATGAAATCTGCATTCCTGGGGGTTTTTAAGCACAGTTTTGACAAACACCTGTCAGGCTGGTCTAGGTAAACTTAGTAGGCCTCAGTGCATGGGAATGGACTAGATCAGTGTTTCCCAAATAGTGCTCCGCGGAACCCCAGTGTTCTGCGAAGTGAAAGTAAAGGTTCCGCGAGAACCTGATCACCTCCTCCCCTCCAGGCCAGTCTTAGGAGCGGGTGAGCTGGACAATTGCACGGGGCCTCCATTTTCAAGGGGCTGCCGTGGTCTTAGGGGCAGGCCAGCGTGGTTTTTGGGGGGGGGAGGGTTTGGGTCGACAGTTTTTCCACTTTTTTTTTTTTTTTTTTTTTTGTAGTTAACCAATTTCCCCCGGCATTTTTTTTGTTAAAGGGTTCCGTGGCCAAATAAAATTGGGAAACACTGGACTAGATGATCTCTCTTTTAGCCCCCCCATTCTATGATTCTGTGATCCGGTAGGCCCTGTCCACCTAAGTGAGTCTTGGGTTGGCTGTGTTACTCATGATAGACGCCCTCCATTCTTCATGAGCCTTGGGCTCTTTCATTTCCCAAGCCAGGATCTGGGACTTGTCTACATGGGGAGATATACTGGACTAAGCTAACCTGGAATAAAGGCACTCCTGCACTGGAATACAAGTGTCCACACAGTAGTTACACCATAGTGTAAAGAGAAATTGGAAAAGAGAAGTCTGTGAGGGGACATGATTGCAGTTTGCAAATATCTAAAAGGGTGTCACAGAGAGGAGGGAGAAAAAAATGTTCTCCTTGGCCTCTGAAGCAACGGGCTTAAATTGCAGCAAAGGAGGATTAGGTTGGACATTAGGAAAAACTTCCTAACTATCAGGTTGGTTAAACACTGGAATAAATTCCCTGGGGAGGTTGTGGAATCTCCATCATCAGAGATATTTAAGAGCAGACTGGATAGACATCTATCAGGGATGATCTAGATGGTGCTTGGTCCTCCCGTGAGGACCGGGCACTGGACTTGATGATCTCTCGAGGTCCCTTCCAGTTCTTGTATTCTATGTTTCTATGAAGTTAAGTATTTCCCTGTTGGGTGAGGATGTTTCTCACCCTCCTCCATTTTAGGGACTTGGGACTGAGGATGAAGTGATTAAGTGTCTTGCCCATAGTCACAAAGGAAGTCTGTAACTACTGAGCTGTGGATTGAACCCAAACCTCCAGGCCTAGATAGTATCTAGGCTATCATTCCTTCACTTTTTTGTTCTCTCTTCCATTCCTTCAGGCCTGGCAACACGCATGTAAGTAGTGTAGGGATGCAAATGTGTAACTGGTTAAACGGTAAGCCTCACCCTTACCAGGAGAGGCTTACTAGTTACCCTAACCCCTCACCTTAATGGATGAAGATTGGTTATCCAATGGGAGGCTGGAGCAGCTCCGGGCCCATCACTGACAGGGACACTTCAGCCCAGCCAGAGCAGACCATATCCGTGGTAGGGTGCTGCTCCATTCCAACCAGGCTGGAGCACCTCCCCCCCACACTCATCCCATTTAATTGGTTAACTGGTTAAACATAACATTTAACTGGTTAACCAATTAAATGGGATTTTACATCCCTACATTAGTGTGACATGTTCTTTATCATCATACCCAACAATGAAGAAGCAAGGCCTTAACAGTAAATTCTACAACACCTGAGTGCATTGACTGCACTGAAAGAAAGGGATGTATGTATCAAAACAGCTTTTCTGTTTTCTTCTACTCCCTATCATGCAACTGATGCTCTTTAAAAAAATGCATTCATTTATTTACAAAGTATGAGTTCTTACAATATTGCCCTGTGCTCTTGGCTAGGCATCTGCTTCCTATTTCTACCTGATAATACTCCCTTTGTTTCATAGATTCTTCTTTGGTTCATAAATTCCTAAGGCTGGTTTCCCTAGCAAAAATTAAAAACAAAACATTTATGCCTCCCCAAAGGCACAGTGAAACACTGGCTAAACCAAACAACATTCTCATTTTGTCATGCCCTATGCCATACAGACATACAGCAACATAGCCCAAGCCTGGATTGTTTGAAAGATTTTACTTAAAGTGTGAACGAACAGCAAACTAATATCCCCTCCGGTCTTCACGCTGGATAATCCTTCTACGTCAAACCCTGAATTACCTGTGCCGGAGGTCATCTCATTTACCCAAAGTTTAGTCTTTGCTATTTTCGTGACAGCACCATTTATTAGCTCCAGGTTAGAGTGGGAAAAAATAACAAAATTAAGTCAATAAAGAATGTCACCTTTACCATTGTATAAAAACCTAAGCAGTTTCTCTTGCCTTCTACAGTTTTCTTTCATGTAAATCTATCCTGCTGTCAAATGAATATATAGTGAACCAGTTCCTGGACAATCACACTGCTATTATTTACAAAGAGAAATCATCTAGCAATAATAGTTCTTGTCCTTCAGCACATTTTCAGTCATATTTATCTCCTCTGCCTTCCTTCCTCTCCTACTTCACAGATTATATTTATACTGATGATGCTGTTTCAAGTGTGGAGGGTCCAATTCTGCTCTGTAATGACTCCTATTTCATAGAACTGGAAGGGACCTTAAAAGGTCACTGAGGCCAATCCCCTGCCTTCACAGCAGGACCAAGTACCATTCCTGACAGATTTGTCCCAGATCCCTAAGTGGCCCCCTCACGGATTGAGCTCACAAACTTGGGTTTAGCAGGCCAATGCTCAAACCACTGAGCTATCCTTCCGCCTGCTCATCTGAGTGAAGCCAGAGCAGTTACACCCATGGCAGATGAGAATCCTGCCTGACTGTTCAAAGAACATAGTGATGCCTAGCATGTGGCTAAATAATTCTCTGTCTCCAGAGATACCAGCCTAACCCTTTTCATTAGCATTGTAGTTAGTTATTCATATACTTGAGTAAAAGGTACGTGTGACGGGGGGGGGGGGGGATGGTCCCAGAAGGCTCCTTGGGGGTGTTTCCTGGAGTGCTGACAAAGCCACTGACACTCTCCTCCATGCTTTCTGGGACTTCTCACCACCGTGGCCTGCTGGGCCAGATCTCCTAGTCTCCCCCAGCCAAGGCACAGAGCTGAGATCACCCCCTTTCCCACACCCTCTCAAAGAGCGATATAGACACTGAACCTCTTCAGTACTGAGGAGAATGCAGTTTTGGGCTCAGCTTCCAGGAAACCCACTTCCCAAATGGGACCAGAACCCCAAATAAATCATTTGGGTAAGCCCCCTTTCACAATGAAAGGAGGATGCGCACACTGATTGCTCCCCCCGGTAACAATCATTCACTCTGGGCTTGATAGTAAATAAAAGTGATCTTATTAAGTACAAATAGTAGGATTTAAGTGGTTGCAGGTGAAAACAGGCAGAGCAAAGTGAATTACAAATTTAAACAAACAGAAGACGCGTAGCTAGTTCTAACATCCCAAAGCTTATTACAAACTTATCCTAAGCCTGTTCTTATTTCACCTAAACTAGTGGTCTCCAACCTTTTTAAGCACAAGATCACTTTTTGAATTTAAGTGCAATCCAGGATCTACCTCAAACCCAAATACCCTTGCCCCGCCTACTTTGTGCCCCTTCTCTGAGGTCCTGCCCCTGCTCCCTCCATCCTCCATCCCTCCCCAATTCTCCCTTCCTTTTACCAGGCAGGTACAGAGGGTTGGGGCACAGACTCTGGCAGGGGGAGGCAGCTCCAAGGTAATGATGCTAAATTGCGGTTAATTGCCTACTCAAGTAGTCGATGGAATTTCTATCAACTACTCGACTAGTCGATAGGCACGGTGGGGCTCTTGTACATTTCAAAGGAGGAATGAGGAACTCCGCATACAGCCCGGGGCCAGCGGGAAGTCCCACTGACTCCAGGCTGCATGCGGGTGCCTGCTTTGAAATGTACAAGAGTCCCGAGCGGGCGCTCTTGGGCATTTCAAAACCATGGAGCCCGGGGTCAGCAGGGGACTCAGAGTCCCCCGCTGACCCTGGGCTTCATGCTGTGCTGCATGCCGCGGGGAGCCCAGCGTCAGCTGGGCACTCTCCAGTTGACCCCGGGCTCAGGTGAAATGCTGAGGGGAGCCTGGGGTTAGCTGGGGATTCCCCAGCTGACCCCGGGCTCCACAGTGCTTCCGAATTTTAAAGGGGCAGCACCGCTCAGCTGCCCCTTTGAAACACCCAGCTGATCCCCGGCTTTTCAAAGTGGCAGCGCCACACAGCTGATCCCTGGCGCAGCTGTGCAGTGCTGCCACTTTGAATTACCCTTCCGCCCCTTTGCTGCCTCTATCTCATAGAGGCAGCAAGCGGGGGAGGGGAGAATCGACTCGTCAACAGACTATCTGATAAGCAAATGCTTATCGGACAGTCGACTAGTCCTTAACATGCCTACTCCAAGGCAAAGGGCAGGAGATGCACAGCACTGGGGGGAGGGGCAGCTGAAGTGCTGTCCTTGATAGCCTCTAGGAAAAACCAGTCAGGATCACCTGTCAGAGGCTCCAAGATCTACCTGTGGATCCTGATCTACTGGTTGGTGACCACTGACCTAAACCTACAAGCCTGAGGAAGATCTGGGATCTCTAGTTTATTCTCTTGGGAGTGACATTCCAGCCAAAGACAAAGAGCCTGAAAACTTTGCATCCTAAATAGCCTTCCTTTTGGGTGGGAATTCTTTGTTTCTACATTTTATCCTTCCATGGAAAATTACCTGGTCAGGCCCTACTAGTTGGGGTGGTCACATGTCTTCCTAAAAATAACCATTGCTTTAGACTTAAAGGACAAAGGAAGCTGTTTATAGGTGATCACCCAGACCTTGAGGGAAATGCCCTTGATGGCCCTTATTTGCACGTTTTAAACCATTCCATACCCCACATTTCTAACTTTGCAAACAAGAAGGATACATACACCAAAATAAGATATACAGATCCAGCAGATTGTGACATTAAAATTGATAGGTTACATGAGGTATTTTGTCAAAAGCATCTTCGAGCTATGCATATTTATATCCATAAGTCAATTTCATAAAGCAAAAGGGGGGCACAAAACCATCATAGTATGTTATATCTATTTGCTTAAGAGACTCAGTCAGTTCGTAGCCAGCTCATTTAGAAAACCTTTACCAATATGCAATTCTCCTGGTCAACACTTAAAAAAATTAGATCAACCCAACTACATCACTCAGGACCATAAAAAAATTTTGCCTGTGGAACTGTATAACCGCACTTATGGTGTAGATGTGACTGGGTAACCATCCAAACTCATAAATTGCAAACTAATACACTGGAAAAACTATCTTCAAAAGACTGAAGAACCCACTAGTGAAAAGGATCTAATTTTTGAGCTAGTGATGGCAACCAAAACCAGGTGACGCTCTGTGTGTTTTGAAATTCAACTGCTACCACTTTGCCGTGCAAACTGCAGAAAGGAATAATTTAATTTAATACAAACCAGCTTGTTTTGAAGCTATCCTTGATTCTATAGCCGGGGATGGGGGGAATCACACTTTCTACCAAGTTCAGTGTCTACCAAGATACAGAATCACACTTTACACCAAGATACAGAATACACAAATACATATAATTCTATTCAGATCCAACTGGAACACAAATAGAGGTGAGAAAATAGTGTATGGGATTTTCCATAAATATTAATTTCAATTCACAAGCAAATTTCAATTTCACTGAGTTTACTTTCACTTTTACTTTTGTGAACACTAGGGCACTTGGATTTTAAGCACACATATTTGCAGACAGCAAATTTTCCACTATGATTGGTGCAAGACAAGTGTTAACACAGTACAAATTGTGAATACTCACAGTGAGCTGCTAAATGATCTGTTAGCCATGAATTATTCACACATGGACTCACAAATCATTTTGAAATATAATTTCTCAGTTCATTCACAGCCAATTTGTGTACAGAAAATAAAGTAAAAATTAATCAAATTAGTTACTCATTGTTAAGTAAGCACTCAGTTTGGGTCACAACCACTGCAGAAACACTGAAAAGACCTAATCAAATCATTGGGCCCATACGGTACCCTGGTAGTATTGGCTTGCTCTCTGTAGTGTATTTTACCAATACAGTTTTCCAAGTTACTTTAGCTAGCTACATTACATTAAACAACAAAAGCAGCAGCCACTAGGCAATATATTTTGGACTAAACTTTTTTTTGCAAAATATTCAGATTCAGCACCACAGAAACGTTTCAAGAATTCATGTCAGTTTTGCTGAACTGCTTATGTTGAAAAAAAACCCCTTCAAATCAAAATGAAACAACTTTGTGTTTAGAAATTTCCCTTGATATTAATAAGTATAAAATACCTAACACACTTGACATACAAGAGATATTTTGTTTTGAACAACATTTTTCATTACACCCCTAAACTATTCCACCCCATTTTTCAAAAATTAACAACAAATAATAATCAGTTGCCTGGCTCTAGAAACTACAGCTCAGCAAACAATCTTGCAATGCACCTTGCAAAACCAAGAAAATATGGGACTACAAGATAGCATCAGTTAACAGCTCCCACCCATAATGGTGCCATAGTGCCAGATAAATATATGCACTCAGATCTTGTTTTGACAGGATATTCAGCCAAAGGAACTGAATAGTAGAGGAAGGAA
This sequence comes from Rafetus swinhoei, assembly GCA_019425775.1. Classification (NCBI taxonomy): domain Eukaryota; kingdom Metazoa; phylum Chordata; order Testudines; family Trionychidae; genus Rafetus; species Rafetus swinhoei. Next base: position 13,918,847 of record CM033435.1, on the reverse strand, counting down.
AACGTTTAGTTTCTGATTAGTGAGTAGAGATGTTTAAGTATCACAGAACACATGCTCTAGGGCTTTGGCATCCCTATTTGGATTTAACTATACTGGTCCCTGTCAGTTTTATAATTATAAATTATGTTGTTTATTTTTATGATGTTCTGAAGAGAACAAACATAAAAAGTCCATGTGAGCCCAGGCATTTCCTTTGGCTTGTCCCTCGCTTACTTTAATAAATTCTGTAATCAGTGTTTGTGCAAGAATTTCAGCAATAATGATTACTGCTCAAGGCATTTCCTGGATTAATGATATGCTGCAAAAGCTGATAGCCCAAGGTTTTGCCTTGATCCATTAACCCAAAGGAGGTTAATTCTCCAGGAAGTGCCTGAGTCCAGAGTTGTTGCTGCTATTAAAACTCTTTGAGATGTTTTTAGTCAAGAAAAAATGAATAAATAAGCTTTTTACATTTTTCCTTTTGTTCCTCACAAACATGATGGGAAGTATTGATTGGCTGCTGAAGTTCTGAATACTTCAGGAGCATTAGCAGCAGTTACCAAAAAGCTTGGACAGAAATGTGAGTTTTGCAGGGAATTACAAATCAAACTTTTCACAGCTAGTGCCAGTAGGAAAGTAGGTTTGTTCTTCCCCACTGAAAATTTTGAAATTTTGGTGAAAATAACCCCCCCCCCCCTCTAAAATTATTAACTGCTATCAGAAAAAAAGGGGGGGGGAAAGGAAGATTTAAGCCAAAACTTTTAAGATGGAAACATTGATTTAGAAATCTTGCTGTGATGTCTGAGAGTACTAATTTGCATGCCTCAAGCCCTCATTCTTCCCTATGCACTGGACTCCCTGGCTAGAGGGTATCTGTCATGATGCACCACTAGGGTTGCCAGATGGTTGAAACAAAAATATCGACACCCCAAAAAAAAAATCTGGAAAAAAAGCGGGGGGGGGGGAAGGGGGACCAAAGTTGTTGAGCAAAAAACTTTGCCCTAGGTCTTTTGGCCAGCAGCCATTTTGTGCCAGCAGCCTTGGGGAACCAAGTAAGCATGGGGGCTGGGGTCAGGGGGCTGGAGGTGTTGGGGGCCAGAGGGGATGGTTCGGGGGGGAAGGCGGGAGGCCTGGCGCTGAGTGTTTGTAGGGTTGCCAGGTGCCCGGCATTTTCGCCTCCTGGCTGGGGAAAAATTCAGAAAATACCGGACATCTCAGGTGTCCGGTATTCTCTTAATTTTTTTTACCAGACAGGAGGCGAAAATACCGGACTGTCCGGGTGAATACTGGACACCTGGCAACCCTATGCACCGCAATCCCATCTCTTACTATGCCACCACAGTGCACCATGGGAATCCCTGGCCATGGTGCATCATGGGTATGGTGACCATATTTTCAGAACTAAAATTAGGGACGTTAGCCACACCTCCTGCCACAAGAACTCACACCCCTGGAAGTAATAGTCACAGGGTCAAGGTGGACACATGACCAGAAGTAAAGGGTGTCATGTGACCCCTCTAAGAACTCCTCCCACCATTCTCCTACCAATAGGGATGGGTTTAGCCCCCACAGGATCCCCCCCCCCCACCCATGCAACTATCCTGCAATTGCATTAACCCAATTTGCATTGCATTAACTCATGGGGAGAGACTAGGGGAAGTGTTCCCTCCAAGGTGTTCCTCCCATTAGCGGAGTGAATTTTGTCTTGCGCACCAGTATTGAGTTCATGCGCGCTTGTTCAGATCTGTGCTACTGTGGCACCCAAGTTATTAATAAATATCTTATAAACCTCTCCCTTTTCCCTCTGCTGCATGTCTCCCACCCTCCCCTGGTGCTTGCTGCTGCCCCCCACCCCTCACCCTCCTCTGCTGTACTGGCTCCTGCCCTTATCACTCCCCTCAGCCCTTTGGGGACCTGCTCCCCACCTCTGCACTAGCCCTTCTCTTCCCCATGTCCACTCCTCCTCTAGCCCCACTCTGATCATCTGTAGCTTCCCCTCCCAATCCCCTCTCCTAACACCTCCCACTACCCACCTGCCCTGCCTCTCTCCTGCCTCACCTCCACATGTGCCCTCTGCTTCACCCCCCAATCTCCTGGCACCTGCACCTTCTCTTACCCCTGCACCTTCCTGGTGCTTCCCCCTTCCCTCACTGCCCTGCCCTCCTTGCCTTCTTTCTGCCTAGTGCCCATCCCCTCACCACCCTTTGCCCCAGTTCTCCTCATTCCCCTCGGTGCCCTCACACATGACTTGCTCCAACTCCTGCCTTTCTCATTCCCACCCCTCCTTTCAAACCCTCTTTTCCCTGCACCCACTCCGCCCCACTCCTCTTCCTTCCTCTTGCCCCCATTGTCCCTTCTCTCCCCAGCATCACCCTGTCCCCTCTCTCCACCCCCACTGACACCTTCCCTCTCCTCCCCACTCCTGTCCTTTTTCCTCATTGTCTCCTCTCGGCCCCTGGCATTTGTCTCTCCTCCCCCCTGCCCCATGGTGCTTGACCCTTTCTTCTCCTGCCCTGACCCCCTCTCCTCAGCACAAACCCCTTCCTCTTCTCCCCCGCTACTTCCCCCTTCGTTCTCCCCCTACCCCTTCCCTCACCTTCTGCCTTCAACGTGGAAAGCAGTTTGCGGTGCTGGAGCTGGGGATGTGATGCTATTTTTATTACCACAGTCGGGTGCAGAAGCCCCTTCAGCCCCGGCCCCAGTTGCTCCCGGGGTGGGACTGCATGCTGGGACTGGAGCAGAGGCCACCCACGGTGTTATTTTTAGTACCACACTGCCAATCCCCATGGGCTGCCCGGCTCTACTTGGAGTAAAGCAGCAGCCACACAAGGCCCATTCCGGTGAGGCTGCCCCGGCTGGAATGCGCCTCGTGTGGGTGCTGCTTGATTCCAGCTGGAACAGGGCCGCCTGCGGGGACCGGGACTGCGGTACTAAAAATAGCACCGCAGGCAGCCTCCTGCTGCAGTCCTGGCACCTGCTGAGCCTGAGCACACCCCACCCTGCAGCACCCCAGCTGGAGCTCCAAGGCAGCCCGGAGGAGGAGGAGGTTGTGCCGCCGGACCAGGACCCCACGTGGCAGAGGCGGTCCCACTGGAGGAGGAAGGGGAAGGGGAAAGGGAAGGGCCTCATGCCACTGGAAGCCAGCCAACTGCCCTATACACCCAGCTGGGGGGGAGGAGGAGGAGGCTGCTGTGCTGTGCTGTGCTGTGCTGTGAGGAGCAATGGTATAGTGCATTTCTTGCTTCTTTCCACAAGCTGGTGTATCCATCAAGTAGTAAAATGTCCAGCAGGGCTTTCCGGGACATTTCACTACTTGATGGGGTACCGGGACAGAGTATTTAAATTCGGGACTGTCCCAGAAAAATTGGGACATATGATCAGTGTAATCATGGGGAATGTAGTAGAGCTGGGGAACCTGGCTCAAAGAGGAGAATGGGGCCATGAAGCATGCAAACTAGGCTCGCATGAAGCATGGTGTAGCATTTCTGGATAAAATTATGCTTGGTTTTCAGCTAAAACCTGAAACTTCTTGGTTTCCAAGTGTTCTGTTTTTAAATGACAAGACAAGTTTTTGTGGGTAATAGGCACTTCTGTAATTCAACTGAAAACACAATTGTCAATAGAAAAAGCAGTTTTGAAGGGAAATTTTCAGTCAGCCCTAGTCAGAGTATATGTGCAGAGAAGATCTGAGTAGCCATGTGATTCATTGCTGGTAACAACTACAGAAAAGTTTATCTTCGGCACACCACCCAATTGTGGTTCACTGTTTGAAACTACCCATCAGAAACAGTTAATAAAACAGAAGTAACATGTTATGTGTACTGCATCTGTACTGTTGGAAGATATTTTATTTCTGTGCAGCAGTTAATTGATTTTTACTTTCTACTGTCTGGACAAAAACTGACTGGCACTGTAGTTGAATGAATAACATTTCAAAAAGTTGAGAGACTATAGAAAACTGAGTTAATGGTTTCATGAATTCATAATGATATTAAGATGACTTCCACTTACAGCATATAATTATAAAGCAAAACTGCCTGGGATAGCATAGCAATTTGTTATTCAAAGCTAATTATTCTTCCACAGCAGCATCTGTTAAAGTAATGATTACTGCAGCTGTACGCATTTGATTTGTGCATTAAAGAAATCTGGTGGGGATGTAAAATTAAAAAACAAAAACAAAAACACAAAAAACAGAGAGAAAAAAAGCTACATTCAGAACAAAAACTAGATTTCTGTTTTGTTCTCCTTCCCCATGAATACCTCTTCCTTCCACATATTTTTCTGCTTTTATTAATTTCTGGAAAGGCTACATTTGAACAAAATATTTTGCATTTTCCAACTTCCCAGCACGTGGTGGCAGTTACATTGTTCAAAGCATAGATGAGAAAGAATTTATTTTACAAACGTGTACAGTGGATTGGCACATAACCAGCACTGCAAAGAGAAGAAAATACATTGAAGTTTAAATTTGTGAGATCAGATGAACTCCCTTTCCTCGGCATCTTACTTCAGACAAATCCAGTCTAAGCTGGAGCCAAGCAACTCTATGTCCTGTCAATGACACAGAGACCCAACATGAACAAGAACACTACCAACAGGTAAGTTATTCCAGTACTATTTCCATGGAATAGTTTCAAATTACTTCATGCTTCTAAAAAAGAGTCAATTAAATTTGATATGTTTACTTGAGTTCCAGTGACATAGGTTAAAAGAAAAACACTCAAGTTTTGCAATTCTTGATGAAATATTTTCACAAGCCAACACAGCATGGGAACACAGAGTTAACACTGAACTTATGAACTTCTGTACCATACACTGGATTCTACCACAAGAGGGCAAATTATCCGGATGGTGCCAACGAGCAAAATCCAAAGAGCTGCTGAGCACCAGCAAGAACTATGGATTACTATCACAGCTATGGGTCTGTGATTGCTCAGTGCTCCACAGAATTTGCTCCTACCGGATTACACCTATTTCCTGCGAGAGGCCTTTTCTTAGCTCACTGGCTTTCAAAACACTGAAGACCAGAGCCTCAGTGTAGAGAATTCATGCTGAGGATGTAGCCATAGGACTTTGAGCATTGCACTCCAAACCAATTACTCATGATAATATCTCTATGTATCTTGGGACACTTTTTCTTTTGGAGTCCACAAATCAAATTACTTAGGTTAGGTCTACATTTGAAACACTACTGTGGCGCAGATGCCGCACTGCAACCTCTCTGCTATACCGCTTCACTATAGGCCAAGGATGGGCAACCACGAATAATGGGTGGACCGCATGAGTGGCCTTCCTTCACCTCAGCCTGCAGCCCACTGGGGTTCTACCTGCGGCTCCCCTGTCAGACCCCCACCTCCACGTGCCCCTCACACACTGGAGTCCAATATTTACCTGCTCCTCCCCTTCCCTCCCAGCACTTCTGGAGCATGTGGCTGATTTGTGGCTTCTCCGAAAGTGCTGGGAGGGAGGGGAGAGATGTAAGAAGTGTGGGGCTCCGTTGCCCCAGGGTATGAGGCACATGGAGGAAGGGGACAGCCAGGGGGTCCGTGGGCTGAAGGTGGAACCTCAATGAGCCGTATGCTGCAGGTTGTCCACCACTGCTATCGACCCTCAGTACAGTGATGGAAGGGGTCCTCCCATCCTTGTAGTTAATCCACTTCCTTAGGAGTTAGTAGCTAGTCAGCCTAGCATAGTCTATGCAGAGGATTAAGTCAGGTTAGCGTGTGCTTTCGCGCTCAGGGATGGGGATTTTTCACTCTCCCTCCTGAGAAACGTAGCTACCCTAATGCACATTTTCAGAGCTGATCAGCCCCAAGAATTTCTTATAGTGTTTCATACACAAAGCAACATGTATTGTTTTCAATTCAGAAAAGACCATGAAATCTCCCCACTCCTATGACAGTTTCCTCCCTTTGGTACCCCAGAAGGAAATGAACTAACTCCCAAGTTCTGGAAGCAGCAGGAGTTGTCTTTTGTACAGTGTATGCTCCTATTACTGGCCAACAATACTTTTAAAAGGTAATTTCAAAAATGGAAGTAGAATTAGCACAAGAGTTTTTCTACTATTATGGTAAGAGAGTTCTCCAGCACCCGGATAGGCAGCAACTTTCACCGCCCATCTCTAGAGCAACCACTCATCTTTCCCATCAGAAAGGGTGTTGATGCTTCTAACACATATGAAGGGGAGTTCATTTATGGTGAAACCCTAACATCCGTAAGGCTTTTTAAACTACACAGCGCATCATCTCCCCAACGTATTGGCTCAAAGATTTCCAAGATCACTATCAAATCCCGCTCTCCTGCAAGACTACACATTCTGCAGCTCAACAGTATTAGATCAGGGTGTCTGATTCAAGGGTTTCTAGAGATGCTCCATAGAGAGCTAGAGCAATTTTGTTTTGCACTTCCTCCTCAAAAGCAGATTTTACTATCTTCCCCCCTTTCCTAATCCCTGGAAGATTTTCCACAACTGACTATATCTAGGTATCCAGTGTTGCTTTTAATGCACCTATGTAGGGTACATCTTTCATCTACTGTAACTGGCTGCCAGACCCCTGATGAAATTATAGGACAAAAAAAAACAACCAATCACAATATAGGGTAGTCCTCTATTTCCTATAAATTGATACATACATGCTTCTGAGTGCAGCAATAAGATAGTGTTTATCACCTTCAGTTGTTAATGTCACATGCTTGTGTCCGAGTAGTTTTATATGAAACATCTGATCTGCTGTTAGAACGTCAGGAAGTTTACTGCCTCTTGTTGCAGTGAACAATGAAATGTATGTCACTGAATTATTGGTCTGAAATCCTGGGAAAGGAGCTGAATACAGAGTTTTGGCCAAAGGACCCCATCATACCTGGTAAGAGGTGACTGCTTCCCCCTCATCAAAATCAATTGTTAAAGGCACTCAGAATGCATCTGAGCACTGTTTTGTCTTATTATTTGGATTAAAATAGTACCAACAAGCCCCAGTCTGAAGTGGGGCTCCAAGAGGCCACAGACCTTGCTCCAAAGAATTTATGAACCCAAAGGACGAGGAACAGAAAAGGGAAAGGAAACCAAATGCACAACAGAAGCAAAGTCATCTGGGAGACAACAGCCATGTGTGTTAGGGATGGGCAGAAGTGGGGCTACCAATGACAAAAAATACACAAGTGTGTGGGGGCGGAAACAAAGACCATACAGGTAGGTACAAGTCATATATATTCTACATCAGTATGGCTAAAGAAATGTATTCTCTTCTGAAAGACCCTAACACAGTGATGAGCAACCTAGGCTAGTGAGTGGGCCACATGAGTGGCCCTCCTTCATCTCAGTGGGCTGCAAAATGGTTTCCTGGGATACGCTGCGCTTCTGTACCTTCAATTTGTGGGATGCACCAACTGACCCGCAGCAGCACTTTGACTGGATGTAGAGCAAACACACGGCTCTCACAGTCAATGTTGTGTGAAATCCGCATGCATTTCAATCCGCATGCATTTCAATCCACATGCCATTGCTTTAAGTGCTTTATATCACTTTAGTAATACTGGGAAGAAACCACTACAGAGACGGAAACCAGAGGAATGTGGCAACCCTGTGCATGGGTAATGGTAAACAAAATGCCTTGTGGTAGCGTTGCCAGGTGTCCGGTATTCTACCAGACAGTCCAGTATTTGCACTCTCTGTCTGGTAAAAAAAAAAATCAGAAAATACCGGACATGTGCAATGTCTGATATTTTCTGATTTTTCTGGCTGCGCACCGGATGGAAGCCTGGCGTGGGCGGGGGGAGCGGCTGGAAGGCGGGGCCACGATTGGCGCTAGGAGCTGTGATTGCGCAGAAGAACTCCTTTTTATCCTGCAGCTGAAATGATTGTAGAGAACTCCCATCGCTGATCGCGCCCCGCCTCCCAGCCACTCCCCCCGGCCCCGCTAGGCTTCTGGGCTTCTGACACGCCCAGAGTGGCGATCGTGGCCCCGCCTCCCAGCCTGGGAGTCCCAGCTGGCAGGCGGGGCCGCGATCGCTGCTCTGGGCACGTCAGAAGCCTAGTGGGGGCAGGGGGAGTGGCTGGGAGTCCGCCTCCCAGCCATCCCCCCGCTCCCACCAGGCTTCTGCGCAATCACAGGCTCCCAGCGCCAATCGTGGCCCCGCCTCCCAGCCTGGGAGTCCCAGCTGGGAGGTGGGGCCGCGATCGCCACTCTGGGCGCATCAGAAGCCCAGAAGCCTAGCGGGGGCCGGGAGAGTGGCTGGGAGGCGGGGTGCGATCGGCGATGGGAGTTCTCTACAATCATTTCAGCTGCAGGATAAAAAGGAGTTCTTCTAAATTCTTCTATAGCCTTAGCTTTAGAGGAATAGAAAACAATGAAAATAGCATGCACATTTGCACAATTACTTCTAAGCCTCTTTACATGGAGATGGTTTATAATAAAGTTAAGTATTAAACAGGATGAAGACTGTTTATAATAAAGTTAAGTATTAAATATAGCATGTGTGTTCGTGGCAGTGGTTTTTTGTTTTGTTTTGTTTTTAGCTTGACAAATTTTTAGCCTGCGTGTTCGGTATTTTTTAGGAGACCATCTCGCAATCCTACTTGTGGGATACACATAAATCCCTGATAGGCTGCATGCAGCCCGAGAGAAGCAGGTTGCCCACCACTGCCCTCACAGTTTGAGACAGATTCCCTGTACTTAAAAGTTGCAAATTGGTAATATTTCTAGAAAGAGTGAACCTTTTAAGTACAGTCAGGGTGTACATACGTTTATAGACATGAAAAAAAAATAGGTAACTTGACTATACCAAACTATGCTCAGTATTGAGGATAAAAGGGGCCATGCAGTGTGGGGAGATAGGGCTGAGGGCAAGATGTTTCCATGTGACAATTTAGGGAAACAAAGGATGGGGCAAGAAGGCTACACACAGGCTTAGCTTCAGAAAGGGAATTTTCTAGCAAAGAGATGCTGGACAATGCAGGGTCATCTTAGACTGTGCACATGGAATGACATAAGGGCAGCCTTGCTGTTGTAATTGTTGCCTTTATTTCAAGGCAAACAGGAGGCATGTATATATTGGGTGAATTTCACCTCTGTGAAGAGGGGCACAATAAGGCAAATTACCATCCCAAGTCTTCACCAGAGGGCTTATGTGGGACTTGTATTGGCGCTCAGCACAACAGTGAATTTCACTCCCACTGAATAAAACTGGCCCGAAGGAACATGTGGGAAATGAGAGAGGAACTGAGATACTGCAAAGTCCTAACCTCTACCTACTACTTGTGCCTTTTCATCCACATTAGAAATTTACCTGAGCCGCACTCTACCAGCATGTCACACAGCACTGAAACTGTGAAGGGATGCACAACAACGTCATGCATTTAGAAGCCCTTTCTCACACAGCTTTACAGGAATATCATTTCCACATCGTCAGAAGATAATGCCTTCCTGACATGGATTATTAATACCCCATTTTTAATCTTGCGTGTGTTATCACTGAAGAAAATAAAAATCATTCCTAGAATCCTGGTTTTGTTTTTATTTTTTATTAAGTGAAGAATTCATTTAACTTTTCATGTTTCTGGGACATTCTCCAGTGTTTTAGACAATAGTGTTCCTAAGCAGAAAGAATTTTTGCACTGTATCTACTTCCATAGCCTACTTGATTCCTTCTCATAGACCCTGAGTAAACTAAACCTAACTTACAAGTGTGAACATTAAATTACCCATAATTTATTTCAGCAGGGGGAAAAAAGCATATTTTACACATAATGTGACTTGTCCATATATCCTATTACACCAAAAACTGCACTCTCCATACCTTAAACCTGGCTGCAAGAAAAAAAAGGGCATGCATCTAGCTTTGCGTACAGTATGTAGCATATGAATAGTATTCTCAAGGAATATACTTTAAACATCAGACTCTGTTGACTTTTCAGTAGAGAAAAGTGAAATGTAAAAACAGGATGGTTTGGGAATAAACCAACAGGAGAGGACAGACTTTGCCCCAAGAGACCAACACAAATTGCGTAGTGCAGCAGTTCTCAAACTTTAGTAACCTGAGGCCCGCATTTTGATTTAAAATTTTTCACGGATCCCCAAGCCAGTTTCTAATTTTCCCCAGGGGTCCTCAACCTGCCCATTCAGCCTCAGTACCCACCTCTGCTCCCCTCTTTCCCACCTCCTTCCTTCCACACCCCCTAGCACACCCCGTCCCTATTCCTCCCGCTCCCTCCCAGTGATTCCTGTATGCTGCTGTTCCATGGTGTACCGGAGGCACTAGGAGGGAAGGGGAGGAGTTGATCAGCAGGGCCTGCAGCCCCAGACATGATTCGCAGACCCCAGTTTGAGAACCATGAGCACAGTCAATTCAAAGAAATGGCTCAGAACTTATACACAGGGGAGATTTCACAATTGAGAAAAGAGTGTTACTTAACTGTATCTGGAGTTTCCGATGAATTCCTTTGCAAGGCCAAATAAAGCCATAGCTATTTGGCATATTCTTCAAAATCATTCTGACTTGTGGACTGCCCTCCTGCCTACCAAGGGCAGTTGCCTTGGATAAATTGCCAAACGGTAATGACTAGGTGGACAGACAGTAAGCATTAAAAATATACATCACTAAACCAAGTAACCAGAAATTCCTGTAACCCTTCTACTCCATCCATACCCCCATCCCTTTGTTTGCTGAACTCAATTATTTCATCTCGTATTAGCACGTAAGGGCAAGGGCTACAATCCTATGTCCAGGGTCGGGGGACTTGGTTGGCCCTTTTCTCTAACTTGTTGTGCGTTTTTAAGACTTCAGAGGGGCCAAGAAACTGTTTCTCCTGATAATGCAGGTCTTGCTTTGCTAAAATGCACACATTTGTACTCTCTTCTCATCCCATTCGTCCTTTATGGTTTTTTCCTCTGAAGTCCCCGCAACTTGTAGACCTCTGACCAGTACGTGGGGCCTAGCATCCTACGCACCATTCCATGTGTGCCTCCTCAGGACAATACTGAGAGTCTGTAGCAGCAACTCCTTAGAAAACGAAGTGCTAATGACTGTTTTTCTGACATGGCTCTCTCTGTCATTTAAAACCCATAACCAATGAAAAAAAATCCAGCCTTCTATACAATTGGAAATTATTTTCCATTTTAATCTAGATGTAACAAGCCATGCATATGTAGTGCCAAATATAAAGCAAACTTTTAAAAAACTCAGCAAAAGCAATAACCATTCTACAAAAGAGTGCTTTATTTTCCTTTCAGTTCATGGTGGAATTTACATCCAGCTCCTAGTTTAGCTAACGGAATTTACTTACAATAATCTGTCACATATCCAGGGGAGAAAGTATCCTCTATGTTTATAAAAATGCTGACAGGAAGTGACAAATCAAATATTTTTAAAAGTGGAATAGAAAAATAGTTAACTGCACACTAAAGGTTGTTTCAGATGAAATTCCTCAGCCATCCCTCTTTTTGTCCAAACAAGTTGCTACAAATTAGATAGGCATTAAATATTCCCAAATAAATCTTTAGAGAATCCCAGATTCTTGATTTCTCCAATATATGTAAAATAAATACCAGAAGCTTGAAGTAATACAATTACCAAAGGGACTGAATCATTTTTGGCCACATGAAAGAGAAATAATTTAAAAGTTGTATACACCCCAAGAGAGTGACAGCTGAGGTAACCACCTCAAATGACAGGTTTATCTGAGAACAATCCACATAAAGAGTGGCAGGATCCCAAAACTTTTCTGCAAAATATCACACACTGATAACAGATTCCACTTAACAATTCTAAGACCTCTCTCAAGTTCAGTTTTCCATATGGAAACTATATAGATCTGGGAAGTTTAAGTAACATAACATAACACAACACAACACACAAAACAACATAACATAAAACATCACATCACACACAACACAACATATAGGGAAACCGATTAAAATAATTTAAGGCCTCCTATATGCACTGCATATAGATAGGGTTGCCATCTTTCTGATTACAGAAAACCAAACTCTCTTGCCCTGCCCCCTCCCCACTAACTCCATCCCCCCAGCCTCAGTCACTTTCACTGGGCTGGGGCAGTGGGTTGGGGTGCAGGAGGAGGAGAAGGCTCTGGCTGGGAGTGTGGGCTCCAGTGTGGGGCTGGGTATGAGGGACTTGGGGTGCAGGAGAGGGCTCAGGGCTAGAGCCGTGGGTTGGGGTGTAGGAGAGTGTGAGGGGTGCAGGCTCCAGGCAGTGCTTGACACAAGAGGCACCCAGAAGCTGGCATGTCCCTATAGCCCCTATGCGCAGGATCATCTGGAGGCTCCAAGTGCTGCCCTCACCCACAGGCACTGACCTCATGGCTCCCATTGGCTGCAGACAGGGCTTTAATAAGGGCAGGGCGCTTGCCCCGGGCACATCATAATCGGGGGCACAAAGACACAGTAAGTAAAAATAATAAGCTGCAAAAGTAAAGAGCAAGACGTGGGCTAACCTAAGGAGAGGGGGCGCATAATTAATATTTTGGCCCAGGCACAAAAATACCTAGTTACAGCACTGGCTACAATTCCCTGCCAATGGAAGCTGCTGAGCTACCACTCAGGGCAAGGGCAATGTGCAGAGCTCCCTAGCTACTGATGTACCTAGGGGCAGCAGGGACGTGCTGCTGCTTCCAGGGAACCATGCAGAGCCAGGCAGGGAGCCTGCTTTACCCCTGCTGCACTCCCAACCAGATTTTTAACTGTCTAGTAGTCAGTGGTGCTGACTGGAGTCACCAGGGTCCCTTTTCAACTAGGGATGTTAAAATGTATTTATTCAGATAAATGTATAACAGCTGAAATTTTTACAGGTTACACATTTACACACACAGGGAGCTGGTTTTTAACCCAGCTCCCCAGCTGTCGGCTCCCAGCAAGCACCAGCTCCGGCCTGCTCCTCCCTCTCATGCTGCTGCCTCTGATACAGAGGCAGCAGCATTGAGGGGAGGGGCAGGCAGCTTTGTAGGAGCTGGTACAGTTGGGAGGCCGGCTTAAAAGCTGGTTTCCCACACATACCAGCTCCCACCTGTCCCCCCACGCTGCTGTCTCTGTATCAGGGGGCTGTGTGTAACTGTGACCATTAACCAATGAGCCCATACTTATCGGTTAACTGTGTACACATTTACACTTTCACATCCCTATTTTAGACCCAGCATTCCGGTACAAAACCGAACACCTGGTAACCCCACATATAGTACAGGATCAGACTGATCTTACAGCATGGATGTGAATAGGGGCTTTGACATTGACTTCAATGGGAGCAGGATCAAGACCAATTGAGAGAGTGATGGTACGGCTAGACTACAAGTTTTTGTCAGAAAAAAGTATGCAACATGCTCTCCGCATTTTGCATACCTTTTTCTGATTCTTTTGTCGGAAGAGGTTTTTCTGACATTTGGCCTGTTTAGACTGGGCCAAATGTAAGAAAAAAACCCTCTTTCGGAAGCCCCCTTCTTCCTCGTAGAACAAGGAATACAAGGGCTTCCGAAAGAACGCGTTTGCTCATCCGCAAAAAAAAGCAAAAGAGCAAATGCTTTCCCTGGACGCAGCAGAGTTTTTTCGGGATACCAGAGGTATCCCGAAAACCCCTGCAGTCTAGCCATACCCTGAGTGTCTTGTGTATCAGGAGTCAATAAAATAAAACAGAGAATATACGGTGCTATGCGTCTGTACATTCAGTACAAGTTTCTTGTGTGATCAAAAGAGCATCAGATTGATAACAAATAAATAACATACTCTATGCTACTAATCGATGACATATCATGAATGTCCTGGCCAGGTAGCCAAGAGCTAATAATATTGGTTTTGGGAGGATATGATGAGACCTGGCTCCCTGTTTTTATGGGCTTCATTTCCACCAAGAGAAAAATTCTGTCAAAACTCCTGTTGGATATATTGGTGCAGGATCAAACCTTTTTAGTATCATTATATCAATTGCCGATGTAAGTCTTACAGATTTGTACTTGGATTAAGGTAGTTGACAAGTAACTACTATTATGAGATATACTGAAATGTATTTATTTTTCTACTGGCACAAATTGCATCCAAAAATTGCAGAAGGAGCATTTAAAAATATCTTTCTAAAAGACACAGATACCAGCACAGATAAAATATTTAACATCCCATTTATTTGGTTAACCAGTTTAACATTATGTTTACTGGTTAACCCATTAAAGAAGGGAAGGGGGGCACTCCAGGCCTGCTGGGCTGACTCTCTGCAGTCCCTGCCTACAGCCCTCCTGACTGTGACGCCCCTAAGCCTTTCCTCAGACAGGGGCTGCTCCGGATGTAAAGAGCATCCCCTGCCTGTGATACATCTCAGCCCACCATGGAAAGGGGCTGCTCTGGTCTGACTGGAGCGCCCTTGTCCACGGCAGGCCCCATGGCACTGGAGTAGCCCCCTGCCTGCAGCGGTGGGAAGCTGCTCCAGCCCCCACAAGTTAACTGGTTAACTTTTGACACCCCTAATACATACATATTATAGCACAATGGTATTTTGTGTCTTTTACTCTTTACTCAATAAAACCCATGAAAACACCACATGGGCACAGCTGGGTCCCAAATAACCATATTTACTAGTGATTCACAAACATGCAAGGCCTATGGACACATGCCCTGATTGGTTTCTGGCAGTTTGTAAAACACAGAACACAGTGAGTGCTGCCAGAGGGCTCAAATAATTGAAGGGATACACATTTCCTACACATTACAACCAGGCAGGCCAATTAAACCATTTCTTTAATACCGGCAAGGCATTAGATACACAATAGCTTTTCTTCAGAAGAAATGTGCTGTTTATCTGCTCTCCCCCACAGTGGGATCTAGAAATAAATTGTTAAAAAAATGCAGGAAGACGCGTATTGGTTTTTAAATGGCAGGTTCTTTCCTAAAATATTCATACTATTAACAACATTTCACCCTTACATATAATCTAGGATAAAAGGATCTCTAAACTCCTACAAAGACTAGAATGAAATTTACCAGAGAGCAAGCATAAGGCAATGACTCACTTAAATCCCATTTAATACCACAAAATAAGGTTTAACTGAGATTATATGATAGACAGACCACATGCTGATCTATTGCACAGAGAAGAAATACTGGCAAATTACAGTTAGGCTCTGTGATGTTCTGTCCGGGATGCCCAGACCTGTAAGCCACTGTGTTACACCTTTGCCTCAGCATGAGAGCGTTTTGCTGGAGATTAGTTTGGGCCATCTTCCTGCCACACCAGCCTGTCTACCTCACCCACAAAGTTCTCAAGAATCTGCCAATCTAACCCTGGTCTTCAGGTTCATTCCATGCCCATCCCTCCTGTTCTGGAGTCTCCCAAAGACGCCTCTCTGCAATGGCCAGCCCCTCTCACTAGGACCCTCACCAAAACTATTAAATTCACTCTCTCTGAAGACAGTGTACACCAGTGGGTTAGGTCTAAAACAGCAGTTCTCAGCCCACGGGCCACTTGGGGCCCACTGAGTACACAGCTGCAGCCTAGCTCACCTGTGTGCTAAAGGCTGCAAGACAAGGGCTGCTGTGCAGTGGGCTCCCGGCTGCCAGGTGCTGCCCTGCTGTGCTGGGCTCCATTTCTGGCCAGAAATCAGCCAATGGGAGTTGCTTGTTTGAATAACAGGCAGCCAAGAAGATCCATGCCCCCTCTCCTCTCGTCAGTTATTCAATGAAGCACATGGCCAGGCAAGCAGGCAGGCTGGATGGCTGGGAAATGTTTTAAGCTCTGCAACCTTAGCTCTGCAGGCAGGCAGGCTGGTTTGGCGGCCAGCTGGTAAGTCTCCTGCCCACAGCCTGCCTCTGGCACTCCAGCCCCTCCCTTCCCCAACCCCTCTGCACCCCCCCACTCAACATACCCAAACCCTCTGTCCCCCTCTTGCACTCATACCCCCTCCCAGATCTGGCACCCCAATCTCCTGTCCCAAACAAAGTCCCCTTCTATCCTAGGTCACATCCCAAAACTCTGCACTCCAGTTCCCTGGCCTAGGTCACAAATGCCTCCTTCACCCAAGCTCCCTCCCAGACTCCATTCTCCCTCCTGCACTCCAATCCCTTACACCCCAAGCTCCCTTCTGCACCCAACCTCCCCTCCCAGATGCCACATCTCCTCCATTAATATAATGGGAGAGTGCAGCCCCAGATATGATTCACACAGATGTTATTGATTTATGTATTGATTATAATGAATTAACGGGGTAAGAATAAGTGTGGATGTGATATGAATGTGGAGTGGACAGAAGAGGCCAAAGGCAAAGAGGCAGAACATCAGGAGACCTGATTGCACAACGTGGCTATGGAACAAACAACATGAAAAAACCAAAACTAAGGAGATTGCCTGTCTGTGTGATACCCAAAGGAAAGTCCTAAGCAGCAGTTTCAGAGGAAAGTTTAACACAGTATTTTCTCAGTGAATCATCAACAGACCTACTGATTAGACGTTCATAAGGGTCCTCCATGCTGGGGCATCAGTGGAGATGAATCAACAGAGAAGCTGCGACAGCCCATGCACTGCCAGATCTCCAGCCTCTTCTAGTTACTATCAGAGCTGGCCACCTGATAAGTACGCTTGAGTGAGTATGCTTGAAAAGGGGAATAGAATATCTCACAATTACATATAAGTGATCTTCACATCTTAGTCTGTTGATATATCTACGGAATAAAACCAATATAAGGATACTACTCTTGTTGTGCCCTCAATCCTTCAGCTCTCCTCTATAAGATCCCTGGAGTGGTCTTATCACCCACACTCAGAGGGACAGATCTGTAACACCCTTGTTCCAAAATCTTGGAGTGGCCCTCGGTCAAAAATTATTGCCCACCTTTGACAAAGAATGTTGTGTTACAGTTTTATCCAGAAATGTAAACAGTTTAAGGGGTTGGTTGTTGTCACGGCCTGCAATTAATTAAGCAGCAATTCTGTATCATCTACAAAGGCAGAAATTGGAGAGGAAATAAAAACACTCAACTATACACTCTATGGGCCAGACCCTCAGCTGCTGAAATTCTGTGCAGCTCTGCTGGCTTCACTGAAGCCATGCTGTTTTACATCAGCTGAAGAGCGGCGTCCCCTGACGTCTCCATTTTACAGATTTGCTCTCTTTAAAACAATTCCACTTAGAAATCTCTGCAAGCAGAGCCATGGATCATTCTCTCAAAGTGAAGGATTTCAGGAGCTGATTGCAGTTGTCACGAGACAATACCACACATCTACCACACACATGGTGCTTCCAAGTGTTTCCTACTCCCTGAAGTGGGGTAAGTGTGTGTGAATCAAATCCTTCAGAATAGCCTCCTCTAATCATGCCAAAAGCTTTCCACCCGGTGTTTTCTTTTCATAGTCTATTATGCTGGAAGAAGATGAAGGCGGTGTTGGCATATTTATTACACTAGAAACATATCCTCAGTTAAGACATTATCCAACAAATGCCTTTCTCCACATTAAGTTTTTTAGTGTTCTGCTGCCTTTTTGCAGCAATGCCATTTTAAAATAAAAACTCAAATCCATTCCCTGAAAAAGCAGGGCTCCACAGGGGTTTCTCCAAGCTCAACAGACCTCCTGAGGCAGAAGGCAGGAAAACTTTTGAAATGTGAAAATTTTTCCTTTCCCAGGGAGACTCTGCCAACCTGAACTCTTGCAGAAGCTGCATAGTGACATCAGCTAAATACAGCCACAACCGCCACAACAAGGCTGAATCACTGACTATGGCAAAATGAGCTTCAGCATGACTCTTCATACATGCTCAGGTTTCACCCAGCCAGTCCAACTTTTGCTTTGGCGAGTATACGGCGGATTTATTCCAGACTTGGATTTTCAAAGAATACATTTCTATTTTAATGCATGCAGTTATATATATTTCCACATGGATCTTGGCTTCCTTGTCTCTTCCACAACTACTTCATAACCCAAAGGGGCCCTGGCCAGAAGGATTGGGAGCTTTCAGCAATGTATCCCTATGTCCACAACCTACACACTATGGTTCTTTGAACAGAGCATGCCTTCTAAGGCATCATTTGAAAAACTCATAATTTGCTGGTCATTATTGTCCTGATAAAATGTTTGCAGCAATATTGCATATGAAATCATAAAAATCCATTGTATGGTGTTATGGTATAGAGGTTGGCAAACAGCTCTGTTTCAAACAAAGGAACGTCTTCTCTGCTTAATTTGCATTTAAGAAGTAAACAGTCATCAAGCAGCATTCAAAAGGTGAGGAAAAAGCAGTAGGGAACATACTTCATATAGCCTTAGTCTCCTGAATCTCACCTGGAAGGGTTTGTCAAAAAGGAGAGCGATACTATAAAAAGGAAGGACAAACACCCCTCTGCACTGCTTCTCTCTTGCTGCCCACCACATTAATGGCTCCAGAAGCAACAAAGAAATCATTTGTTGGACTGGAGAAGGAGCTCTGACATGACTGCTCCCTTGGCCTCTGGAATGATATGCATATAGAGCCCACACTGTATTTCTATAGTAGGTGTAAAGAATTTCATTTGATGAACTTATCTATGGCCAGGTGAGACAGAATGCTTCAAAGTGACTTCACACAGCACTACATTTTCACTCTAGCCATCCCCCTGCACTACTTGCTGCAAACGCCAGTATTTTGTCCAAACTGTGCAACTCCTCACTAGCGACCACGAAAATGGACTGAGGTTAGGGCCATGAGGAAACTTGTAAACGTGACTGCAGATTTCTCACACCAATATATTGTAAAGAGCTGCACTTAGGAATCAATTTGCAGCATACAACAAATGTTATAAAACCCAGCAGCTATTTTACATAATCTTAAGCACCATCTACAAGCACCATTACTATTTACACATCTATAGAGATAGAGCACTCCTAGAACATCACATACAATGGCCAAGTCATCTCCCCTTTCGGATGTTGTAAAACTCCCATTTCCAGTTTTGCAGGGAGGTGGCACCCTGGTGTAGGACTGATGCTGCTCATCCTGCCACTCGCACTAGTGTAATTTTGAGGGCCAGGAAATATTTCATTGGCAAGTTGACTTAAAAGTTGTAGAGTGGAGCTGTAAAAGTTGCCTAAAGCTGCTCCAAAGTTTGGAAGGGCAGTAGCAGTCCTGCGATGCATGAATTAGTGGAGAGAGGACAAACACTTGAAAGACCATTTATTACATGGTTCATCATTTGTCACATTAATATCAGCTGCCCATGATATTATGCATGGCACACAGAGAGAGAATCTATATCTGAGGAGGGATGGATACATTCTGTGATTGCAGGCAGGTTCCATTGACTATTCTGTGATCATCTGAATTTGGGGGGAGCAGATTGTGGCCCATTCTGCATATCAGCCCATGGAGTAAGGGAGTGGAAAGTATCACCCAACTCTCCTTAGCCTGCTACTGACATAAAAGATAGAGGCTCAAGGGTCAGGAAGAAGCAGCCTCCACTCCCCCCATATGCAGGCAGAAGGGGGGAAAGACACTGCCCCATGTAAAGGGTCTGCCTCCTCTCCCAGATCAGGGAGGAAACAAGAGACCCATCAAGCCACATCAACCTCCTGTGCTGAGGGCATCACAATAACACGCCCACCTGCACATGGGGATTTGGGAGAGCCACAAATGAGCTGCTGGAAGACTGGGATGTAACTCACCTTAGAAATCATTGCCAGCTTTCACTTGCCTTTGCTTTTGTGCAACTGTTTGCTCTAATGCTTGTCTGCAGCCTTGGCAGCTTCCATGGTTAGAAAGTGTTTGGAGCGGTTTCAAGTGGCAAAGGACCCATGTCAAGTAGTTGGCAGTCTGTGCCCAGCCACAAGGCAAGCAAGGTTCTGAGACCCTTCTCTGTCTTCTTATTTGAAGAGAATAAATATATAACACGTCAGCAAAAGCGAAAAAGCTTGGCTTTCGAGGAAATTGTCTCTGGTGCCTTGAATTTCTATAAGTTCACACATTTGAAATTGCCACCCATTCAAGTGTGAACATGGTGTGAAGAAATCCCAGAGAGATCTGTTTGGGCCAGGACCCTTCTTTCAGTTAAACTGGTTTAAAGTCACACGCTGCTCCATAGGCCATGTTCCTCTCTGAAAAGACGATATCTGAGCTCTCAGCGGGTACATCTACACTACAGAGGAAGATCGAAGCTGCCACTGTCGCTTTTCCAGGGTTTGAATTAGAAGTCTAGTTAAGACAGCTAATTCTAAGTGAGAGGGACACTCCAGTCAATGCTGCAATCCTACTTTCACGAGAACTAAGGGAAGTCTAAGGAAGAGTGCTCTTCCTTTGACTTCCTGCTATGTAGACACTGCCAAAAGCCGAGTTAAGCTACTTTGACTTCAGCTACGCAGTTAATGTAGCTGAAGTTGCGTATCTTAATTCGACTTTGTCCTTCAGTGTAGTCATGCCCAGAGGCAGCATCTTTTATGGGAAATAAAACAATGCAATTACTCTGAATTTGCACTGATATAATAAAGAAGAATATGTCCCTCTTGCATTTTAATGTCTTGAGACAAAACTTGCTTAAGTCTGAAAAAACTGACCAGGTGCTTAAGTACTTACTTGTGCTGTGGAGTTCTGATGCTATGATATTCCAAATAAATAATAATAATCTTGATGAATCAGGGTTTTTTTATGTATGGCAGGGGAAATACAAACTTCCCACTATGCTTTGTCTAGGGAAGTATATTTAACAGACAGCAGACATTGCTTTCTGAGCAAATACTGCTAACTGCACCGAACAATGAAGGACCAAATACTTCAGTTCTGCCACTCTAAAGGGAGCTCAACTCATTAAATCCAGCTCATGTGTGCTCTCCAGAAGTGACCATGGGATTAATTCACTGTACTCTTAGTCAACATTACCTTCTGCAGCTCCATGTAAATTAGCTTTGCTTGTAACTTAGACATTTCATGTCTGCAATTTGAAAACACAGTACAAATGACTATAATAATATTTCTGCATAATTACTCACATTTCCATGAGATCTTTATTTATTATAAATTAACTACAGTATATGGCCTCGGAGAACAATTTTGATTGTGTAGAATAGAACAAATATATTAATGAGGTTCTCATTGATGGAAAGAAATTGTTAAAAATTAGACAAATTGCTTTACATCCAGTAATATAAAATGCAGATATTAATATACTGCTTTTTAAAAATCTCATTTAATTTGTATAATTCCATGCCTATGGCAAGTGTCAGTTGGTATTTTCCTGTAAAATAGAATAAAAATGTACACAGGGTGTAAATACTATTTTTTAATTATACCCATGTGGGTTATACATAGTGCTCAGCAAACAATTTTATACTTAATTTTTTCAGACAAAAATGTAGATTCTGTGACCCCGAAACATTTCATGCAGTTGAGTTGGTTTTGTCAAATTATTTCAGTTGAAAATCCCTTTAAAATCTCATTAAAACCTTTCTTTTTTACATTTCTGCAATGAAATAATTTTGTTTCAAACACGTCCTTTCATTTTATTTTAATGAACCAACAAAACATTTTTAAAATGCTCAAAATTGAATTCAAACAATGTTTGAGGGGGCTTGGGGGAATGGCCAACAAACTAAAACATCCAATAGTCACAAAGCTCTAACCATATGGATGCTGAATGCCCTTTGTGTCATCATTTAAACTTAAATAATGGTGAGTGTTAGCTCTTTGGAAAATCAGAGCCAGAATGCAAATTTGCACAAAGCCACTTCAATGAACCAAGCTGCCATCTTCCAAAATTACACAACAAGGCCCCACTCCTGCAATCAGATGCACACAGGAGACACTTGCTACCATGTCGTGCACTACCATGTTGTGTGTCACTGACTCACATCCTCAAAGTCTCTTGAAGTCAATGAGACAATGCATATGCTCAGCAAAGTTAAGCCTGTGCTGGTGTAGTTTGCTAGATCACACTAGCATGTTGCAGAAATGAGTTCATAAAGCTGAATCCATTGAAGACAATGAGTCTCTGAATCGACACTTGAATGAAAAAAATCACAATCTAGTTTTCCTTAATTTTTTTTGGGGGGGGGGGAGGCTAAAAAAACCCAAAAATAAAATAATTGAAAAACTAGCCAATCTTGAAATTAATAGTTTTAAAATTTAAAATGAAAATTTCTACAATTTCATAAAGAAGGGTAGTGCAAATAACTAAATTACTGGGAAATTTTAACTGATACTTTCTAATACTACTGCAAATAGTCTTAGGGTATGTCTACACTGCAAAGTTTTTCCGGAAAAACGGCCATTTTTCCGGAAAAACTACACTTATGTCCACACTGCTATTGCATTATTTCGACAGAAAGTCGAAAGATCGGAGGGGTTTTTCTGACAGCGGTAAACCTTTTTCTACAAGGAAGAAGCCTTTTTCAAAAAAAGCTTTTTTGGAAAAAGGCGTGTGTGGACGCGGAAGGGAGTGTTTTTTCGAAAGAAGAGGCCTCCAGGAAAAAGCACATGTGCCCTGGTGGCCACTCCATCCACAGTAATCACAACTGAAATGTGAAATAGCATCCGATCAATGTGGACGCTATCTTTCGAAAAAGCAGATTGCTTTTTTGTTGCATTTTTGCTGTGTAGACGCTCTCTTTCGGAAAAAGGTTTTCCGGAAGATCTCTTCTGAAAAAGCTTCTTCTGAAAGGAGCTTGCAGTCTAGATGTAGCCTTAGACTCATTGTAGCTGGTTATTAAGTCAGGCTGCTTTTCATTACTAAGAGCCCTATAAAACAGCCAAGGAGCAGTGGTGAATGCGTGCCCCCACATCTACAGCACAGTGCTGAGCAGGCTGTCAGCTAAAGCATCCATTAAGCAAGTACTGTAACTTTTTTTCATTTTGTTTCATATAGTTTACCATCTATATTGAGGGCCTAACACAAACTCCAATGAAGCCAATGTGAGTTTGGCATCCTAATGGCTATAATTGCATTGACAGTATAGAAAGCAATGGCTAAGAAGGACTGACATCATCATTTCAAAGCACAGAACCACTCGCTGTGTCAATAACCTATATTTCAGTAATTCAATAACTTATACTGTGGAGCTGCTAACTCCTGTTGTGTTGCTTGTTTAAAATAAAAGACCACATCTGGCACAAATTTTAGAAACACAGAGTCTCAAATCAGCATATGATTCTCCCATAAGCACCTCAATCCTAAGAGTATGTCTACACTGCAGAGTTTTTTCAGAAATATGGCCAAAAACTTCACTTACAGAGGGGTTTTGCTGATATTGGTAAACCAGTTTCTATAAGGAAGAAGCCTTTTTCCAAAAGCGCTCTTTCGGAAAAAAGCGTGTGTGGACGGGAAAGAGGGAGTTCTTTCAAAAGAAAAGGAAAGAGGAAAAAGCACAGGTGCCCTAGTGGCCACTCCGTCCATAGTAATCACAGCTTAAATGTGAGATAGCGTCCATTCAGTGTGGATGCTATCTTTCAAAAAAGCAGATCGCTTTTTTGATACGCTTTGGCAGTGTGGACACTCTCTTTCGAAAGATCTCTTCCAGAAAAACTTCTTCCAAAAGAAGCCTGAAGTCTAGACATAGCCTAAGAGACGTAAGGAGTTGTAAAGAATGGACTTACAGTCTTATCTTGTATCTTCTTTGTCATCCACTCCAATTTATCTGATGAAGTGGCGTTTACTCATGAAAGTTCATGATCCTATATATTTTTGTTAGCCTCTAAGGTGCCACAGGACTACTCATTGTTTTTAAAGTTACAGACTAACATCACTACTCTTCTGAGACTTTTTGTCATCAACACACTTTTTAAAACCCGAGTACTCTATCTTTTGTTGGTCCCCAGAGAGCGGGAAATAGCTAATTACACAGTTTTCAAGAAAGGAAGAAAATTAATTACCTTGTATTTATAGTTTCAGAGGGGTAGCTGTGTTAATCCGTAACTGGAAAAATTTAAAAAACAACAAATAGTCTTGCAGCACCTTAGACACTAACAAAACATGTAGATGGTATCATGAGCTTTCATGGGCACAACACACTTCTTCAGATGAATGGAGTTTTCCTTGTATTTATAGAACATTCTCTGCAATTGTTTTTTTACCATCGTAACAAAGCAGCTTTGTTTGAGAAAATATTCAGATCCATTGGCCCAAGAGGTAAATATTCATAGACTCATACGTTTGGAAGAGACCTCAGGAGTCCAACCCTATGCTAAAAGCAGGACCAATCCCAACTAAATCATCCCAGGTAGGGCTTTGTCAAACTGGGACTGAAAAACCTCAAGGGATGGAGATTCAACCATCTCCCTAGGTAACCCATTCCAGTGCTTCACCACCCTCCTAGTGAAATACCTTTTCCTAATATCCAACCTAGACCTCTCCCACTGTAACTTGAGACCATTGCTCCTTGTTCTGCCATCTGTCACCACTGAGAACAGCCTCTCTCCATCCTCTTTGGAAATCTTCCCCCCTGCCCTTCAGATAGTTGAAGGCTGCTATCAAATCCCCACCTCACCCTTCTCTTCTGTAGACTAAATAAGCCCAAAACCCTCAGCCTCTCCTTGTAAGTCATGTGCTCCAGCCCGCTAATTGTTTTTGTTGCCCTCTGCTGGACTTTCTTCAATGCAGTCACATCCTTTCTGTAATGGGGGGCCCAGAACTGGAAGCAGTACTCCAGATGTGGCCTCACCAGTGCTGAATGAAGGGGAATAATCACATCCCTAGATCTGCTGGCAATGCTCCTCCTAATGCACCCCAATATGCCGTTAGCCTTCTTGGCTACAAGGGAACACTGTTGCCTCATATCAAGCTTCTCATCAACTGCAAATCCCAGATCTAAATCAATAAATACGGAGGATATCCATTGAAACAAGATGCACATACATGGTTTCTTACGTGCATTCTTAGGGCTGGATCATCACTGAGCCCTTAGACAGGGAGAGCCTTAAGAGACCATAAGGCCTCTCTCACACCCTCACGTAACCTGTCCTGATTGCCAGCCCAGGTGCAGGGAGGACAAAAGGCTCCACATAACTACTACTCCCATCATAAGCAAATGGGTAGGGAGTAAGGATGTTAAGTAACGGTTAACTGACTAGTCGAGTAGTCGATGGAATTTCCATCCACTGCTCGACAGGCACTTCCCGCTGGGTTCATTTCAAAGGAGGAATGCGGAACTCCGCGTGCAGCCTGGGGCCAGCAGGAAGTGCCACTGACTCTGGGCTGCACGAGGTGTGCCAGCTTTGAAATGCACACGAGTCCCCAGCAGGGGCTCTTGTGCATTTCAAAGCAGCAGCAGAGCATGGAGCCCAGGGTCAGCGGGGGATTCGGAGTTCCATGCTGCGCTGCTGATTTGAAATGCCATGCAGAGTCAGGGTCAGCAGGGGACTCCCCAGCTGATCCCAGGCTCCGTGCAGCATTTCCGCGGAACCCGGGTTCAGCGCAGCACAGCTGATCCCAGGCTCAGCTGTGAAGCTCTGCCCCTATGAAACGCTGAGGTAGCGTTCAAAGGAGCAGCCCTGCACAGCTGATCCCCAGCTCAGCTGTGTGGCGCTGCCGCTTTGAAAAGCCGGGGATCAGCTGTACAGCTGCCCCTTTGAAATGCCTCCTCAGCATTTCAAAGGGGCAGAGCTGCACAGCTGAGCCCAGGATCAGCTGTGCAGTGCTGACACACATGGAGCCCAGGGTCAGCTGGGGACTTCCCAGCTGATCCTGGGCTCCAGCCCGGCATTTCCGCGGAACCCAGGATCAGCTGGGGAGTCCCCAGCTGATCCCAGGTTCTGCCAAAATGCCACACATATCTGATAGAGGAAGCAAGAGGGGAAGGGAAGAATCAACTAGTTGATCAGCAAATGCTTATTGGATAGTCGACTAGTCAACTAGTCCTTAACATCCCTAGTAGGAAGTGGGGACAGCGGGAGCTGAGCCAGCTCATGGCAGAGAAGTAAGTTACTGCACTGGGTTAGTGGGCAAAATTAAAACTCCATTATATCATAACACTGAGACCCTACACAGACAACTGCCGCGTGACAAGATCAATCCCCCAAAGCTTACGTCTTGGCTTATAAAGCTGCACTTGACACAACTGCAACTTTTTAAAGAGCAGCACAGTCCTCAAGAGACATCAAGGCACGTACCCAGCCTCAATGCTGATGGCAGCCACTGATTCTCTCCTTTTGTCCTCTTTAACTGCTTACGATTTAGCCTCTTCCCACCATTCATTCATGCCTCCATAGCATTTAGGATCTCTCTCTCACACAGAGACACACCCTACCCTAAAGGCATATAACTGAGTGTGTAAGCACTGCAGGACTCTACAATGGTCTTCAAAACTCATTCCTGGAGTACAGCCTCTTTTACCATTTCTTTGTTTCTTGTTTGCATTGCCTGCTCTAGGTGCATCGTGTAGATTTTTAGGCTCTTATGTTCTAGGTGTATCTCCCAGTTGTCATTATATAATATAGCTAAATTAGTAAATAAATAATGTGATCCTGAAGAATTTGCACATTACTGTGGGTTTATGGAGAGGATAAGATGCAAATTCCTCAGACACAACGCCATGATAGCATTTCTTCACCTTGGCATTTCTTAGATGAATGTGGACAGTGGAGATCTCTGTGAGACAGACATGTCATCTGCATGGTATTTACTTTGTGAATGGATCAAGTAATATACAAATCTCTGGTATGCATTTCTTATGGTTGCAAAAGATGTTAAAATTCAAATACAAAAATGAGGACCCTTACAAACTTAAGGGCTTTAATCAAAGATAATTCCTTTGATAACTACAGTACTCCATTGTTCCTCCCCAAATTTACTAACTAAATAGCTTTGCAGTATTCAAAGTATTTCAAGCAACTGGCAAGTTTAGAAAGGGCTACTGCTGTATGCCAACCCTGCTATACATAAAATATTTGTATGAGGTATCCTTTTATGCACTGTAATTTAACACAATCAATTCAGGTGATCTGAAGGAATCCTGTTGGAGATTCTACCATTGTGGTTTATTCTTACAGCTCTTTCTTTGAAACCTCAAAGATGCTACTTATAAAGCTTGAGGAATCTCCCATACATAAGAGAATGGAATAAAAATTAATTCTGTTCTTAGGTATCAGAGCTCCATTCAGCTTTACACACAGACACCAATGCTACGTCTACATTGCACAGTTATTTCAGAATAAGCTATTCCAGAATAGTTATTCTGAAATAGCTTACTTTGAAATAGCACGTCTACACTGCAGGGAAGCCTCAAAATTAGTCCAAGACAGGTTTCCCTAATGTAGACATACTATCTCGATTTAGAGCCCCAGGAGGAATAACTTAGCCTCTCACCAGGGCCATTCTATTTCAAAATAGCAGATAATACTGTTAGGCTACGTCTATATTGGCAAGATTTTGCGCAAATACTCTTTAACACAAGAGTTTTTGCGTTAGAGTATTTGAGTAAGAGAGCGTCTACACTGGCATGTGCCTTTGCACAAAAGATGTGCTTTTGCGCAAGAGCATCCGTGCCAGTGTAGACGCTCTCTTGCGCAAGAAAGCTCCGATGGCCATTTTAAACATCGGGCTTTCTTGCTCAAGAAATTGATGTTGCCTGTCTACACTGGCCTCTTGTGCAAGAACAGTTGTGCAAGAGGGCTTATCCCTGAGCCCTGAGCGGGAGCATCAGAGTATTTGCACAAGAAGCACTGATTTTATACATTAGAACGTCAGTGTTCTTGCGCAAGTACTCATGGCCAGTGTAGACAGGTGGCATGATAATATCACCTCTAATACCATTAGCTCACAGACATTTACCTTCCCCCCCCCCCCCCACATCCTCCTTCTGTTCTGAAATTTGATTTGTCCTTTTCATATGTGTTCATTTTTTTAAATTGTATCCTTTGGTATATATGGTTGTGACAATTTTCTTCCACAATTTGATCTGAGGAAGTGGGTCTGGCCCACGAAAGCTCATCACCTAATAAACCATCTTGTTAGTCTTTAAAGTGCTACATAGTCCTGTAATCCTGAAGTAGAATGTTAATTCAGAAGATGATCAATTAATAGTTTGTACTTTAAAATGTGCATATGAAGACAAAGAAAACAGTGTTGATAAGAAATATAACGAACGAATTTGTTGCAAGGAATAAGAGGAAACTCTGTTTGATGCTGAAGTAACATTAAGAAACCTGTTGAGATTGTTATTTAAGATGTGATAAGAAGTTTGCTAGACACAATTTATTGGTGATATGCTGGGATTGTTACCTACTTCATCCTGCGAATTTGCCAGGATAAATGGCTTTATTCTGAGCTTGGAAGATGTTTCCATTAAATGAAACAATAAGGTTGTGAAATTATTTCTCAAATATCTGCCAGAGATCATAGTCTATCCTCACTGATAACTCTGCGCTTATTCCTTTACGTAATGTATGAGTTCAAAACTTGGCGGTAGCCCACATCTGCCATGCTTCTCCTTTGATTTAAACTGCCACAAATTGAACTAAGTCAATGTTTATGTGTTTTGATTCAAAACCAATAAAAGCACAACACTATTATCAATAGATCAGGCATTACCTAGAGTTTAAATTATTTCTGGTGGAAAGCAGTTCCTTACATAATTCATAGCAAACGTCTTACATCTAGGGTTGCCAAATGGTTTAAAAAAAATACTGGATAAAAATGTGTTGAGAAAAAAAAAAAAAAAAAAGTGCCAAGGAGTAACCAGGGAGGTCGGGGATTCAGGAGGCTGGGCTGAAATGCAGTCTTGGCCCCTTTAATTGCCACATGTCCTGAGCAGGCTTCTGGGAAAAACAGAAACTTCCTTAATTAGAAAATACCGGACATCTATATGTCTGGTATTTTCTCCATTTCTTTACCACACAAAGTCCAAATACTGGACTGTCCGGTTAATACCGGACTGTCCGGTTAATACCGGACACCTGGCAACCCTAGTTACAACATCATTAATCCATAGCATTACAGTTCTGAATCAGGACATGAGAAGTGCTGATAGTTTTATGCAAGTTTTGTTATAAGAAGTTGAAAATGGAGGTCCATTATAAGGGAGAGCTCTTGGAAAAAAGGAAGAACCACAGCATCCTTAGCCTTAAGGGGGGGTATCAATACCCTGTAGCATCTAAACAAATGAAGAGGAGCAATAGGCCTACCTGGCAATTAGAGATGGGTTGAAATATCTGCTGTAAATGGATAGCCCAATTTGCTTGCTACTGAAAGTGTTTGGAGAAGATAGAAAGCCTTACCAATCAAATAATGGATTGATTTAACAGTGGTCTCTAGAACAACTGTTTCCAAAGACAGCTAAATGTCATTAAGGAGATTCCATAGATGACATTAGAGCAGGATGAAAATTTCAACCAAATATTTTTCCCCCCATTGAAGATGGATTTTTAATTAAATTTGCAAATGAAAATCAATTTGTTTACAAAATGAAAAAAAAAAATCACAAACATTCCCAGGTTTTTGATTATCTAAATCCAAATACTTATACTTTATTATGAAAAACCGAAACACAGCTTGTTTATGCAAAAAATAAATTGCAGGGAAAAAAATTGCTCTGACCGGCTCTGGATGCCATTAGTCCTTTTCATTTCAGTATGTGCTTCTCACTGTACAGTCTTGTTAAGAGAGATGCATGGTTTGTATTGTTTTCTGGAATTCATGTGCACATGTACTATACGCTCAATGAGTTCAGTATAAATATACAATCCCAACTCCTCACTTAAGATTTTGATGCTGATTCCAATGTAGTCTGATCTCAATGCCCAATGCTGGAATTATTTTCTACATTTCTGTAAAACTGTGCAAATCCAGTACAAACCCTAAATACATAAGAGGCTCTATGTATGATACTCACCACTTTCACTTATGCTCAGCACGCAACTGCATTAAGAAACGGCTTTTGAGATGTTTAAGCAAATGAGCATGTAAGTAGTGAGAGATGAGATGAAAAAGGAACTGAGGCACATCCTGACATTCAAGTTGCAAGTATCAGAAACTATGGGCCTGGGTTCCCTCAGCTGAGCCTGGATCTAGCCAGCTGAGCCCCCAGGCCAGATAATGAGCCCAGCTGGGTTGCAACAGATTCACCCAACTGTGTGACTAGACCAATTGGTTGCAAGGAGCCTAAAGATCTGCAGGCTATTCAACACTTATGCCTGCAACTGTGATCTCTTCCGTGCCAGTCTTGTTCTAGTCTGGCTCATGCCCTTGTTCCTAGCTCTGTTTGGTTCCTGACTCCAGCTCCAATCATTAGGCATAACTGCCCCTGCTCCAACCAGTAGGCCCAGCTGCATTCATTCACCTTCCTTTGTGCGGTCTACTTTTGCATTTCATCTAGGGCCAGATTCCAATTAATACCTTTACTGAACCCAAGTGACATCTACCTGCACAAATAAGGCAAATGATGGAACTATTTGTGGAGTAAAGTGTTATTTAGCCTCAGGAAGGGCATAAGAATTTGGCCTTCATTTGGCTGATAGCGGTTGTCAGTTTGCATACGTAGACAGTACATCAAAAGTGTCTTGGCCGTGAATATCAAGAGATTGTGCATGGGATTCCTAGAAGATGCCAATTCCTTACCTCTGGTACTAATCAGTCCTTTTCTCCTGGCCTCCCTACCTCCCATCTCAAAACCTCCCTCTGCATCAGTTTCCTTCCCTTTGTGTACAAATCAGTGAGCTCAAATATATATTTCTGTATCACGGCTTTATCATTTACCAACCCATTACCACATACTGCTCCTTCAAATATACCCCAGTCTTTTTCTTACTAGTGGCATTTAATTTGATTTGATTTGCTGCCAACAGTCTCTGACTTCAAATGTAAGATTCCCTGGGCACCCCATGCAAATGCCAGTCAGAGAAACTATAATAGAGGGAGAAAAGGCCAATGGGCATGTTCTGCCCTCGTGGTACTAAAAGGAATAGTTACTAGCATCTTCAGAGTGAATTCTGAGAAATATGTAGGCTACACTTTTTTGGTTTGCTTCCTTTTAGTAAAAGCTCATCCCAGCATAACTTAAAACCTTAAAAAATCATTCCTCCAACCCCTAATGCTCTTGAAAGGGAAGCTGCAAACAGGGGTGGGGGAACCAGTTGTAACAATCTGAAATGAACAGTGTACACACATTCAGCTCCTAGAAAACTTTTTTTTTAATTATTACATCTATCTATCTATTAGAGATTTGTGCATTTGTCTGTCTGTGAGTCTGTCTGTTTGTGTGTCTGTCTGCGAGTCTGTTCAAGAACTCCTCTTAAACAGTAAAAGCTAGGACCACTAAATTTGGTATGTAACTTCCTCCTAACTTAAAGCAAGGTCAGTGATTGGTTGTGCCAAGAAAACGGACCATGCAAGGAATGGGGCTGTTTTCCATAACATGGAAAGGGAGGGGCACAAAGAGGAGGATTGCAATATTGAGAATGGCCCCTGGAAAAAGTGAGCTGGCAGTGGAGAGCTAGACTGCAGAGAGACCACTGGGGTCAGCCGCACCACCTAGAGCAAGGTTACTCAACTTTGGAAGCCCCGGGGGCCACAATGATACTCACAGCACATGCGGAAGGCTGCAACTTAAGTGTGGTTGCATATACATGCAAATATATATGCAAATATATGCAAATAGCTTCTTTCACACTGACGAGCATGAATACAAAGATTAAGGCAATATTTACCTGATTTCCACCCATAT
Organism: Rafetus swinhoei; assembly: GCA_019425775.1. Taxonomy (NCBI): domain Eukaryota; kingdom Metazoa; phylum Chordata; order Testudines; family Trionychidae; genus Rafetus; species Rafetus swinhoei. The sequence continues at coordinate 13,887,272 of CM033435.1, read as the reverse complement.
GACAGCACTTTTAATGAGCAATGACAGACGAGGAATTTAACTACTAAAATGCATATCAACAGAAGACCATTATATTGACTTGCCATTGTGGAGCATGTTCCCAGTAGTGGCCATGTTCAAAGGTTCCCACCCGTGGGCTGCGTATTGAGCCCTGCATAAACCCAAATCACACCGCGGGCCGCAAACAAACAGACCGCGGGCCACATGAGGCCCAAGGGCCGCGTGTTGAGTAGCCCTGACCTAGAGAGTGACCAGCAGGATTGGGGCTCCACCATCTTGCCTGCCACCAGACCAGGTAAGTAGCTCCCCTGCCTTAAGCCCTTCCTCCCAGCTCTTGGCTACAGCACTGGAAGGGGAAGAAAGGCCCTGCCCTGGCCCCTGCACCTGCACATTGCCAGTTCCCTGCCCTGAAGTACCCGGGCAACACCGGGTAAGTCTTCTAGCACAAAATAAATCTGGCTGTGGGCATTTTTAACATACATGTTACTCTTGGGACACACTCATGTCCTCACTTCAACTAATCTGAATAGCAAGATAAACTCATTTCTTTGCTAATCTCCTTAGCCACTGCAGCTCAAGTAGATGCAAAGTAATAAAATTCAGTCTGCTTGGTACCCTGCAACCCCAGTGTTCTTATCCATGATTTTAACTAGTTTTCTTAAAATTATATAACACACACACAATTTTGTTTTCAAGAACATCAACTTTCATGACATCTCTTTAAAAAAAACACACATTGATGGAAAACCTTCCCTCTCATGAAAGTGTTCGTACTGTTACTAGGTTTTAAGCCCATTGTTTTTGGGGCCCTAAGCATTTAGTTTAGTATTCAGTAATTCAAAACCAGGGCCATAAAAAAAAAATTTGAACCCCTATTACAATCAGCCTCACTTTGGTCTACAGAATAGAGTCACATACTAATGCAGGGGGAAGACTATTGTCATATATATTTTCCTTACTACAGAAAAGTTCCTCTCTCAAGGGCAGTACTTAATTTGGGCTTGTCATGGCACCTCTAGGCTTGGCAGGTCTTAGCCCAAGCACCTCTGGGCTGGCTGCATCAATTAGCAAAGTAAAATATTGCCTGTGCCCTGGCACCTCTTTCATTACAGATTAAGCACTGCTCAAGGGATAAGAACTTTAAAGACACCGTTCTCAGAAACGATTCCTATAGGACTATAGAAATGAACAAAATGTGTCCCAGATACACATTATAAAGTAAATCCAGTGAATTTCATTTAAATGAAAGGGGAAATAACCCCCAATCCTAGAGATTCTGTGGCACGACGATTTTCAAGTTCATTTGCTCTCACAAAACGTGCGGCCAATTTTTTTAGCTTGTTTGAGTTGTTGCTATTTAATATGTAATGTAAATGAAACACAAACATCTACTGCTATGTATTCCACATAGATTGAATTAATGGCTATTACAATGGCTCCCAGTACCTCTAGACAAAGGCAGGAAAGGGGATAACAGGCAGTAGAGGTTTACTGTTCCTAATGATAACATAATTACTTTGTCTTTCCCCTAAGGACTCTGGCTTTGTGCCATGAATGACACTAGTGGTTTCTTGAGGTAGCTCTGGAAAGCAAGTGGTCATTTGTGGAAGAACAGAGACACACTGGAGATAGTCAATAAAAAATTAATTTTGCACATACTTGAGGACCCTCATAAAATTCCAATTACTGCTTGCGGGTTACTTAAGAATCCCTAAGAGGTAAGATATATTGTGCTTTGAAAGACCCAGGGTAATGGAATTACAGCTCCTTTCATGATTAAGCATATGTTTAAAAAAGATAGGTTTATTTGGCCTACATATCTGAAACTGTTCAAAGAGTTATTGTCTCACAAAATTCACATCACAAAATACTAGTTACATTAGTATATCTCTTGTAAGGAATTCTTCTCAGAGTCACTTTTAATCTACAAGAGATTGATATTAATACACCACACCAAATAGTATTTCACTACAGAAAATTATATTTAAATACTATTTTCTTAAAATGTTTTAAATGTACGTAAAAGAAAATCTCTCCCAGACACACATTAAAGAGTACTATAAAAAGGCAAAATAAAAGGAAACTAGAAATATGACAAGCCCAATACTTGATTTTTCATTGCCACTTTGCTATTACAACAAAATGTCATTATCTCATCATTTTCATAGTTTACTTCTATCCATATTTTACCTTCAGCTCAAATGATGCTTCTCTCTTCAGATCCTGAACGTGCCTCTTGCAGATTATGTATTCATCATGGATGAAATTCACTCCTGTGCAGAAGACCTTCAAAACAGGAGCATGGGACCAAATTTCAAGAGGTATTTAGGTGTCTAGTGAGGTTTGCCTAAACAGATGGCAGATAGGCCTCTAAACTGCTTAACCACCTCTGGAAATCCCACTAGGCACTTGTATTCATTCTGAGGCACCCAGATGTGATGGGTTCTTTGCACAGAGGTGAATTCCACCCAACAGCAGCATTTTCAGATGACACTGATAGTCTGCCTCGAGGAATGCAAGTCTTTGGTATCACAGAAATAAAGCTTCCCAGTTGCTTCTGAATGTTCCATTCTATGTCTCATCCAATTTTTCTTTAGACATTCCCTCCTACCCCAAAGTGAATTTCCTTATTAGTAAAGTTGAGCCAAATGAATAACATTTGCTCCTTGAACTGCAATGTGGAACATACACTCTATGCGATGTGTACACTAGCTACCAATGGATGACAAGTCAGACTACATCATACCAGCTTGACAGTTCCCAGAAAAGTTTGCACTTGAGACTGAATGTAACCAAGGCCAGGCAACAAAGAATCTGAACAGGTGCAACACAAGCATGTGTGTTCCACCTCCTAATTCACATCCTATGTTCGTTATTTGTAGGGCTCCTATTGCCATGGTATCTGACGTCTCAATCTGTAGTTTTAGTCTCTGCACCCTTGTGAGGCAGGCATGATCTGTAATCCTTATTTTACAGAGGACACCAACAGATTATGAGCCAAATTTTCAAAAATCTTTAGGTGCATGAAGTTCCATATAAACACCTTATGGGATTTCCAAAAGCACCTATGCAGGGGATGCATCTAACTGCCACTGAAAGTAAATGCTTTTGAAAACACTCTAGACACCCATCTGCATCTTCAGGTGCTTACCTACCTGTGCACATGCATTCTAAGTGACTCATACAAGGTTACCCAGGATGCGGCAAAGCAGGAAGTTGAACCTTGCTCTTCTAAGGCCAAGCCTGGGCCCTAGCCACTAGACTACCCTTATCTACAAGAGGAAATTCTCCATACAAGTTGCTGCTCTAGCGATCTGCTGTGTATCACGGTGGGTGAAGCACTTTTGGGTAAAGCTGTGAACGATACACCCTACACATTTCAAATATTATGAACTGAGCCGGGGACTCTGGTTTAGGAAAGAGAAAAAGGGCAGCATGGGATGAATGGAAGAGAGCCAGTAAAAGATGAGAACATTCATAAAAATTGAATTCAGAGATGGAGAAAGGTGTCAAAACAGATTGACTGTTATTATTTTAAAATACATGTTGAAGGGAACTCTGGTGGGAAAGTGTGACCAGGGCCAGTTGGAAAGCACTCAGCCTGCTGGATGATCACCTACTACAGCCTGCTACAGCCACCCAAAATACAGCCAGCCAAGCAGCAAATGACACGGTGAGCTATCCAGACAGCCAAAGATAAGGGAACACTTTTTGTTGGCAGAAATTGTGCCCTGTTGGATGCTGACAACACTACAGACTTATAATAAAGGCATGGCAGGGTCTCCAGTGGCTGGCTACATACTCAGACAGGTGTCCGCCCACATTTAAAATTAGACTTCGCCTGCTCTGAACCCCGGGGCTTAAAGTTCTATGGCAGGGTTGTCAAAAGTGCTTAGCCTCAAGCACTGATAGAAGTGGGAGATTTGCCATTTGCTTCAATGGGAGCAGCAGTAGGGCAATGGTGACCTCTTTTTTAAAATCTCACTCTTGGCATCTTTTGTGCCTTTTGGTGCAGCCTGCTTTAGCTTCCACTAATAATGACTACTCTCAGTGCACACCTGAGCATTGCTGGACCAGATCCTGGCATAGGCCAAGCCTGCTTTGCACCACCCTTAATCATAGAATCATAGAATACTAGGACTGGAAGGGACCTCGAGAGGTCAACGAGTCCAGTCCCCTGCCCTCATGGCAGGACCAAATACTGTCTAGACCATCCCTGATAGACATTTATCTAATTACTCTTAAATATCTCCAGAGATGGAGATTCCACAACCTCCCTGGGCAATTTATTCCAGTGTCTGACTACCCTGACAGTTAGGAACTTTTTCCTAATGTCCAACCTAAACCTCCCTTGCTGCAGTTTAAGCCCATTGCTTCTTGTTCTATCCTCAGAGGCCAAGATGAACAAGTTTTCTCCCTCCTCCTTGTGACACCCTTTTAGATATCTGATAACTGCTATCATGTCCCCCCTCAATCTTCTCTTTTCTAAACTAAACAAACCCAATTCCTTCAGCCTTCCCTCATAGATCATGTTCTCTAGACCTTTAATCATTCTCGTTGCTCTTCTCTGGACCCTCTCCAATTTCTCCACATCTTTCTTGAAATGCGGTGCCCAAAACTGAACACAATACTCCAACTGAGGCCTAACCAATGCAGAGTAGAGCGGAAGAATGACTTCTCGTGTCTTGCTCACAACACACCTGTTAATGCATCCCAGAATCAGGTTTACTTTCTTTGCAACAGCATCACACTGCTGACTCATATTCAACTTGTGGTCCACTATAACCCCTAGATCCCTTTCTGCCGTACTCCTTCCCAGACCGTCGCTTCCCATTCTGTATGTATGAAACTGATTGTTCCTTCCTAAGTGGAGCACTATACATTTGTCTTTATTAAACTTCATCCTATTTACCTCAGACCATTTCTCCAATTTGTCCAGGCCATTTTGAATTATGACCCTATCCTCCAGATTAGTCGCTACCCCTCCCAGCTTGGTATCATCTGCAAACTTAATAAGCGTACTTTCTATACTAATATCTAAATCATTAATGAAGATATTGAACAGAGCCGGTCCCAAAACAGACCCCTGCGGAACCCCACTTGTTATGCCTTTCCAGCAAGATTGTGAACCATTAATAACTACTCTCTGAGACGGTTATCCAGCCAGTTATGCACCCACCTTATAGTAGCCCCATCTAAGTTGTATTTACCTAGTTTATTGATAAGAATATCATGCGAGACCGTATCAAACGCCTTACTAAAGTCTAGGTATACCACATCCACCGCTTCTCCCTTATCCACAAGACTCGTTATCCTATTAAAGAAAGCTATCAGATTGGTTTGACATGATTTGTTCTTTACAAATCCATGCTGGCTGTTCCCTATTACCTTGCCACTTTCCAAGTGTTTACAGATGATTTCCTTAATTACTTGCTCCATTATCTTCCCTGGCACAGTTAAAATGACAGCTAGAGATGGGCCCTATGTAAGAACCAATAGGTGGGATTAAGCTTACTCAATTATCCTGCTTCCCAGACAAGAGCATGGCTGAAGCACACCTCCTTAGAGTTCTGCTGGTATAAGAGACCTTTGCAACCTGTTCCCAACCGTCACAATGGAAAGCAGCCCTAAAGCTTTTCTAACTTGAACTGGGGGTTGGCCCACCTCCCAAGAGCCTCCAGAATCAGGTGTGGGATGTGGAGAATCTAGCCCACAGATTGTAGAAAAATTAATCTTTCTTTGTGCTCTCACAGTGCCTGTCCAAATGAGCCACTCACCTTAGGAAATGGAGGCTTTACTGCCTTTGTATATATAGGTACAAACTTAATACTACACATTTCATTTAGATATATTTTGCTTTGCTTTTTTTACCACTTTATACCACTTGGTTTGCTGATGTACGCCCATGTGCAGAGGGCTGGCTCTTTCATTTGCTGACTTGCCACTAGCAGTGTTATCCACCATCCGTTCCTGCTCATGTTCTCTGATAGTTTTTGGATGTGGCAGGGAAGGCAAGTGAGGGGAAAGAGGAGACGTGATCATGATACTTGTACTCTGGGTCTATTTGCCTTCAAAACTATAAGAAGCAAGGTGAGATTCTCTGGTGCACTCCGCTGCCTGATTCTCTGCTCCAACAGACTACAGCAGCCTGGGAATTGCTCTAATTTGTGCCACCTGGCAATAGTCCACAAATGGCCATCAGGCTACTAACTGAATGTTGCCAGAACACAATGAGGTTGGGCTATTCCTTCTCCTCATGAAAGGGAGGATTGTACAAAGAGGAGTCAGAAATGGTGGTGCTTATAGAGTAACGACTTTGTACGTGGGTGGTCAGTGCAGCAGGGGCTGGGAGAGGCATGCCCCCAGCCCCACCCTCTCTGCTGAGGTCCCGCTCCTCCCCCCCCCCATCATGGGAAGCGGAGGAGACAGGGAAGCACGCTGAGCCCTCTCCCCCCCATGTGTAGGGGAAGAGACAGGAAGGGGCATGCGTGCCCAGCCTCCCTGGCAGAGCACCAGGGAGGGAGGAGGCCAAGCGGCTCCAGCATCTCCAGCCCCAGAGCATACAGAGGTCAGACCCTGGGGACAGCAACACTTTGCCCACAGAACACCTACAGTGGGTGTTCTGGGGGCGGAGTATGGGCAGGGCCATACCTGGCAGTTTAGGAATACAAAGCCTAGGCTATCAGACGCCCATTACATTGTATATCTTGAAAGCACAGTTTGTGCCAATGGCAAACTTCATAAGGAGGTGGAAGGAAGAATGGAGAAGTAAAGTAGAGCCTTTACTATCCAGACAAATATCTGGACAAATAATTTACTCAAGAACTAAGATAAATTTAGACAATTGTATTGCGATACCACGTTGTTATATGCTTCTGAAACTTGACAAATACTAAAAATGCCAACAGAAAAGCACTAGAAAATCTACATCCGGAAACTAAATGCAGTAAACTAAATGTTAGATTTGTATGTTTATTAAAAACTTTCACGTTGCAGTCTATTTTATGTAATCTGGCAGAGATGCTTATAAAGAACATTTGTTATCCACTGATAACTGACCCTGCTGTGTTACAAAGGACTGGCCAGCAGAGTGTAGCGATAAGAAGGCTGAACATGGTATGGACACATTGTATGGATGCCAAAATCTGTATTCCTAGACAAACCCTTGATTAGACACCACGTGGCAGAAGAGGGGAAAAGAGGAGAACAATAGATGACATATTAAAAAAACCATTCAGAAAGGTGCCTCTGTCATAGAAACAGACTATAACAGACAGGGCAATGGGCTAGATGACCCATTGGTCTGATCCAATATGGCCATTCTTATGTTCTAACTAGTGTTAAAATGTTTAGGAATGACAATAAATTCATCCATATTTAGTGGCAAGGGAGGTTAAAATGGAGACACGCAAATAGTCTGAAAGATACTGGTTCCAGCTGAATGCAACGCTGCTATGCAGACTGTCAAAACAAAAAAGAATACCGTAAAATATTCACAATAAGGGCATTTCCTAACTGATCTACATTTATTCAAACACCAGTGCTCTACTGGCAGAAAGTAGGCAAATGGAAATGACTGGGAAAATAGTAATAAAACTTGACAGCAATGGCTTTTAGAGGTTTTATCCTTCCCTCCTGCGTACATGACTGGGAAAATAGTAATAAAACTTGACAGCAATGGCTTTTAAGAGGTTTTATCCTTCCCTCCTGCGTACATAGCTTTTGCAGGAAGAGGAAACAGGAAATGTGGCAAAAAGGGTCAGCTAGCTTTTTTAAATTTTTTTTTTTGGTTACTGCCATGGTAACTTACAGGACTAGATCAACGTTAAATGTTTTGTGCAGGATCTAGTCAAATTAAAATCTGTTTTCCTCCTCCCCACTATTTGTAAAAGTGCTTGAGTAATTAATTTATATCTTCCTAGCTGAGTAGTTACTTTATTTTACACTCAATGTTCCCAAGAACTCCTTCTAGAATGCACTAATTAGTTTTTATGGGAGAACTGCAGAAGGTCTAACATACTGCTGAAGAACGAATGGATCATGAATATAAACTAAGGAGACACAAAGTACACAGAGATGAGTAAAAAAAGACAATCTAGGAGAGAAGCGGCAGCATCATAGACAAGAATTTAAAGAAACAAGACAACAGAAAGCAAAACATCAACAGACTCTTTGAAAGCAGGCTAGCAATAATAATATTTTGCACTTTCAGAAAGTTTTCCGCCTCAGGTTACCTAAGCTTTTGAACCCTTCCAAAGTTGGTGTCATTATGACAACGAAAACTGAAGTACAGAGAATTGTCCAAGATCACTTAGTAAATTAATTACTGAGCTGGAAATAGGGCCATCTCCTGTTCTGATGCTAAAGCACATTGCTTCTTCAAGTAGTTGAGGGTAAGGTGGTACCCTGGAATCATCTGCTGATGAGGATTTTGGCTTCACACTCAAAAAACATCCCAGATATCCCTCTATAACAAACTGTATATATCTACTATTGCCCTCTAGTAAGCAAAAAGACCTACAAAGGAATAAAAACCCTGTGGCTTACAACAGCTAAAAGACTGTATTTAGCCCAAGCATTCCAGGCCTGTAGGAAGCAAAGATCTTGGGTTCTACACTAATAGCATGTGGTCCTCTATGAAAGAGTCCACAGAACTGTTATACAGCATCAGGATAACTGGTGATTGCTATCTGTATGCAATGTTCTTGTCACCATTGTTGGTCCCGGGATATTAGAGAGACAGGGTGGGGTGAATATCTTTGATTAGACCAGCCTCTGATAATGAGAGAAACCAACTTTTGAGCTTCCACTGAAGAAGAGCTCTGTGTAAGAGCAAAAGCTTGTCTCTTTCCCCAGCAAAAGTTGATTCAGTAAAAGGTATTACCTCATCCACCTTGTCTAACTAATGATGTGGTTAGTCAATAAACCTCTTCATTCTTTACACTGCTCTTTAGTTTACTAACCAAAGTCTCCCACTAACATGGAACCAGTATACCAATAAATTAGCATACCAAGTTAAATGACAACCACGTGGATAAAAATCCCATCAATTACATGCAACCTACCACCTCCTAAAAGATGCCGGTTAACAAGTCACAGATGTGATGCCATGATATATCTTATTTTATTATATCCATTTGCAGCTGGTATGTCTGCACACTACAGTTCGTACATTAGGCCAATCAATATCACTATGGTCTTACCGCAGTCAATTAGGACAGGAATTCTTTTGAAATAGGATACACAATGGCTCAGCTATGAAACTAGAGAGAGCTAGGACCATGCACTTCCACCCACTTGTAAAGCAAACATAATGACACTGTTCATCATGGAGAAGGGAGCCTGGTTTTGGTTCTAAAACCAACATTTCAGACTAGACCAAAGATGAACAACTTAAGCGTGAAAAAAGAACAAACATCAAACCCAAACCAAAATGTTTCTGACCCACAAACTATAAGACAGGCCACATTATTTCCACCAATGGTACTTACTGAGATTACATTTGCAGCTGCAGTGATTCAGGACATGAAAACTAAACTACATATAAAACCAAACTGAGACCTAAAAAATGTAAGTAGTGAAGCCAAAATTTTAACCAAAGGCATCAGGAAACCAAACATCACTGAATTCTGATACTGGGAGGCAGTTAATAGGAAGAACAGAAAGATCACTGAATGGATTCACTTCTGAAGAGTCACTTCCATCATCTTCATACACTGACCTGCAACAGATAGAAAGGCTTGTTTCTGGGAAGCCTCCTTTAAATTTCTGTGCTCTTGGAAAAAACCTTGAGAATGTATTTGTATGCATGACTTGCTTGTAAGCATGAGAATTTTTTAATGTATCCTTCAGTGGCTCAGCGATGCAAGTAAATAAATATTATCTCCCCCCTCCCCCAAAAAAAGGTAAATTATTTGACATTAAGGGCATATCTCAATAACTTTATGGGAAAAACACATTTAAGCACACTGAAGCAAAAACCAAATATACAGAATGTGATGATGGGAAATTTTAGGTAAGAGGAAGCTTGAAAATAAACAAAACATAATACGCATTCATATATACACCTAAGTCTGTCCAGCTTCTATCCCATAATCTTAATACAAAGTATAATTTATCAGTCACCTTCACTTTGTGTAATCATTTACACCAGTGCAACGTGGATATAAAATGTTACCAAATCAGAATCATAGGATTTTATACTAACTTTGTGTAAATATCCAGAGCATAGGGTATTGGTGAATCAGTTCTCTGATGTCCAGTCTTTATCCTACATTCCTAATTAAAAATTTACTTCTTCCCCTCCCCTCCATGTTAAAGAATGGATATTTATAAGTCATTGCAGTATTTTGTTGTTTGGTTCATCAAGACTCCTTGTGAGGAATGGCAATCTTGAACTGTGAGTAAATTGCTATGTAAAATTATTTGGACATTTGTAACAATGTTCACAACTTCTTTAAATACGTAGGCAAACTGTATAGAGTATTTAGGTGTTCCCATCCACAAAGAAATGTAACTTTTAATACGCCTTAACACTATTTGAATATTTTTCATTTTTTGTTAAAGATTGTATAAATTTGCTGGGTTTTCTACATCTATAGCTTTTTTAAAAATTCTCTTCGTGTGGTTAATACAAATGTAAAACATTTTAACCGACTTTCAAGTTTTTCATCTGGGAATTTCCTTAGTTTCTGTGATGCTGTCAAGGAAAATTACTGGCATTCCTGCCATATGGAACTATTTACTCCACCACTGGTGTAGTGGTTAAAAGAAGTGGGTAAATTAACCTCATTCCATATTCTTCAAATGAAAAATGGATAAACTCAACTGTGTTAAGCAGCACACATCAATCTCCTCCTCAGAGGACACACAAAATTCTTCAGTGATAGATAAAGCAGATGACCATCTTAAAATATTTCAGCCCAGCAGGCGCCGCTCAAAGTCTATCAAGACAAAGCTGTCTTAAAAGTTCTTTGACCAAGCTGATTCTAAGGATTTCAAAAGCGTCCCCATTAGGGATGTAAAAGTGTAACCGTTCAAATGGTTAAATGATAAACATCAGCTTACCGGTTTCCATTATGGTTACACACTGGCTCCTGCTCGCAGGGAGCTGGCTGTCATCCTGCGCTGAAGGCTCTTCAGTATAGAATTACTGGGGCCAGCAGCAGGAAGTTAGTGCACTCCGGGAGCCGGCTTATTATCCAGCTCCCAGCACATACCATCTTTTAGCATATATAAGCCGCGGGTTATACACTTTTTTACAAACCCTGCCTCCCCTCCGCCCTCCGTGGGGTATACAAGTTTATTTTTATTCGCCAGCGCTGTGCTCGCCGTTCCCCCTGCCTGGAGGAGGGTGGGTTGCACCTGGCTGCGGCTGTGCAGAGCCTGGGCGCGAGTACGGCTCCCCTCCCGCAGGCCGGTCAGCTCGCCTGTGCTGTGCTCTCCATTCCCCCCTCCTGGAAGAGGGTTAGTTACACCTGTCTGCAGCTGCGTGGAGCCTGGGCGTGAGTGCGGCTCCCCTCCCGCAGGCCAGCCAGCTCGCCTGTGCTGCACTCTCTGTTCCCCCTGCAGTTTATCCTGGTATGTGCAATTACCTTAAAGTAGCGTATATAACCCGTGGGTTATACGCGTCCGCGGGTTATCTAAAACTTTTTTTACACATTAAGGAAAAACCGCAGGTTATACACGGGTGCAGATTATACACAAGTGCGGGTTGTATACACTAATTTACGGTACCTGCTCGCGGCTGCTGGATTCACTCCCAGGGAGCTGGCTGCACGCCATGCTCTGCAGTGTAAAGCTGGGAATGGGGCTGACAGCCAGGAGTAGGTACATGCCGGTATAACGCTGCAGAGGCCGCAGCGAGCGTAACCATGTAACCGTTAGGATTTTTAATGGTTATATGGTTACATTTTTAACCAGTTTTTTACATCCCTAGTCTCCATGGAGGCGTTAGATGCTCCATAAGAGTCTCTGTGGTGTGCAGAAGGGCCCAGAAGAAAGTCTGTGGGGATGTGGTTTGGGGAGGGACTATGTATGAAGAGGCGATGTGTTGGTGAAAGATTAACATATGTGCTGGAAGAGATATGGAAGGTCCTCATTCTGCTTTCAATAAATCCAGTGATTTCTAAAACTCCACATGAGTCTTCAGGTCACATCCTCACCTCAGATTGCTTCCGTGGAACTAGGCCAATTTACACTCGCTAAGGGTCTGGTCCTATCTTTGTGAGGCTTGGAAATTACAGAGACATACATGTAGGTCTCAGGTTCCATAAAAATCCTTGTGGGAATCAGAGTGTCTGCAGAAGTGATTGTATTTGTACCTCTGCTTTATTCACTGATTTCAATGGCAACTAATTGGGAATCAGCCAATCTGCCTCCCAGTTTTTAAACTGACCTTTTAAAACAAGATTATCTGACTGGTGCTGTCAGCATAACTGATTTTTTGTTTCAGGCAAAAGGCAAAGATTAGCTGAAGAGTCTGGCATATTATACTAATTTACCATTTGTAAGTCTACTCAACAAATACAAGTTTCCATTGTACACCCACATGCCAAATTCAGTTTTCTTGCAAGCTCTGGATACTAACTAAAGAGTCACCAAATACATAGGAAATATGTATTTTATTCCTCAAAACACATTGCTAAACTCATGAGTCACAACTCATCCTAATTAAAACAAAAACAAAAACAAAACAAAACAAAACACACAAAAAACCCCAGTTCCCAGGCAATAACACTGGCCCCAACCATGATGAACAATATTCCCAGTTGTGGACAGCTTTATAATAGGTCTGTAGAAATACATGACTATCACCTAGCATCGTGGGAAATATGAAACAGCTGGCCTTCTGAGCCTTGCCCAACACTGGTCTTAGGGAAAAAAAAGATTATTGACTAGTAGCAAAGACACAAATGTGGAGTCTGTTTCATTCTATCAGCCAAATTCAGCACTACTGACCTCAATGAAGGTGCATCATTTATATGGGAACAAAAAGGACTGTGAATAAGGGCTACTGGTTTTCACATTTCCACTGCAAAATCGTCACAGGAATACTAATTTATTGAAAGGCAAAGTTATCACCTGAAGATATCCATCCATCTTCCCACTGAACGTAATAGTCAGGGCCTGGTAGGATGTTCTTTACTTTGGCTAGAAAATTCACTACTGAGAAAATATCCATCTTGCCCATGTCATGAAAATTAACTATGTCCCCATTTGTTACATCCAGGCTTCAAATTCAGCCAATTCTATTGAAACGTGTGTTTAAATAAAAATCACCTGAGGAAGCAGTAAACCATAACTCCCACATGGCCAGTATGGCTAACCCCTTGTAACACGGTATGACTCACCACCATGGTGGTCCTCCGCCTCTGGGATGCACCACCCCGCCAAAGTCCCTAAACCTACCTTGCCTCAGTGACCCACTGCCAGTCATCTTCTATTCTCTTACCTCAAGAGCAAACTGTAGTCTGAAATGGCCACTCATCATAGGAAAGGGGTATGGGCCTGCTTCCTTCTCCTGCCCTGACTGTTTTCCCGCAGCCCTAGTAACCTCGGGCCTTGCCACAGGCCCCGCAGCCTGGGAGTTTTCCTGGCCAAGTTTCCTGCAACCTGGAAGCTTTCCTGGCAGCTCTGCCTGCCTTTCCCCAGCCCTGCTCTAAATCAGAAAGCCTATAGCTCCCCTGGCAGCTACGTCCCTCCTGCTCCACAACTGGAGAAAGAGTGAGTTTTTCTCTGCCCCTCCAGGAGCCCTTATTTATATTGTCCCAGATGGGCCCTAATTGGCTGTCTCTACCTCAGCTGCGGGCTCCACCACTCCAGCCACCTCTTAGGCCTGGGTTTTAACCCTAAAAGGTCCAGTGCAGGGCAGATGCTCTATCACACCCTTCCACAGGCAGCTGACAACCAAACAGCCATGGTATCAGAAACGTATGTATTTGTGTGTGTGCACTGAGATTCCTCTCAAGATAGCAGCAAGGATGAAAGGAGAATAATGTTCTGGTAGGAGAGGAAACAAGATCTTTTATAGATGGTTGGGAGTAGGTTCAAACCTAAATTTGAAAGACTCTTGGCTCTCCAGGAAACTTCAAAAGATTGCAGGCAGAACGTGGGGTTGGCAAAACATCACCTCATGGAGGAGCAAGGCTTGCTGCTTAAGTTTTAGTTCAAGCGTGCAAGAACCATAGAGCTTAGCTACATGTAACTTTGATGAAGTTTTATTACTAGGATTCACATTCAGGTTTTCTTCCAAAGGATTTTTACAAGGGACAAAATACCAAATGGTTCCAGTGTTCATCCGGGATCATAAAAATGGGACATTTGTTTTCAGATCCAAGGATGAAGCATACCTGTAATGTTAAAATCATCAATCTATTCCAACTCCTTTGAGTGAGATGGAAGAAATGCAGTGGCGGGCTTTTAAACTTAAACCTAGACTTAGAAGTGTGCTAAATCGTCAGCTAAATTGAACAGAAGCTGGGGTTAAGTCCCCTGTTTATTACCAAAAATCTCTGAACAGTATGGTCTGATTTTCGAAGGCCTTGCATCTTGTATGATCATTTACACCTCTTCAAACTGTCATTCAAGTCGAATAGCATACTCCACTTAACACAGATATTACAATGGAGAATCAGATCCATAATATCTAGGGTGTTGGCAGGAACACAGAGAGGAACGGAAAAGAAAGTGTTTTACTGATAAAAGTTATCAAAAGAATACATGACAGTGTGGTGTAGTGTGTAAGTTTTACTGACATGAATTTTTGGATGGCAACATAGGAATGAGCAGTTTAAGTAACATTCAGCCAAACTAACAAGCAATTAATGCTTTTTCTTTCTCCACTTTGTGTTCCACTTATCCAATCTTGAATTTGCATAATGGCCAAGCACTTCTTGTACAGTTTCACGCTTCCCCCATAGGGTCAGGTAGTTTCCCCTGTGGGTTCTTATCTTTCAGAAAAATGTTAAGAAAGAAAAAAACCAACGTGATTGTAAATCCAAAGCACTGGGAGATGGGCTCAGGGTCAGTAGCTGAGATGACTTCCAAAATCACTTCTTAACGTCAGAAGTTAATGATGTGTCTTTAAAGATTTGCATATTACTCTGCTGCTACATACCAAACATTGACTTCTGCAGGTGTTATGTTTACTTAACACATTTGAAGTATGTATGGTGCCAATGTATAATTTTTTTTTTTACAGAACAAGACCTTTGGCCTACTGCTGTTGTTCAGGATATTATTCTAAGTTTGAAAACACAAGGTCCCGCTCTGATTAAGTCAATTAAATCAGCATTTGCTATGAAAACAAAGGAAAAACAGAAGTACTTGGGTTCTCAGATTAGCAGGAAAGGGAGAGGCTACCAAGCCCAGTTCACGCATCAAGTATATAGTTTATTTTGGACAGGTGCCATCATGACTCTTTCAACCCAGTGTCTAGATCTGATCTTAATTCCCCTGTTATCACAGTGGGAAGAGGTGGTCCAGGATGTTACCTGGATGACATCTGAAGATTTATCTGCATTTTCTAGATCCACTGCAGACATTTTACAAGAAATAAAGAAACATTAAAACCCATCATGAGAATATTTGGTGCCACATCATCAAAAAATGATGTTCCATTTGATTTGATGAAGAATGAATCAGAAATGTGAGATGCATTCATACTGATTTGCAGCAGTGGAGTCCGCATTCATTACTGTAATGAGCACAACATAAAGCTTCTAATCAATGTTTATTACAGATGTCAAAAGGAAACCAGCAGCAAAGAGGAACTACGTGCTCTTGCCAACCCTGATCAAAAACATCATAAACTTCTAGACCAAAAATGTCAAGAAAAATGCAGTATTTCTTTTGCTTCCTACTAGTGCCTGCCAATATATTCTAGAGTTTTTGAATGAAGTTCTTGCATTACTGGATTTAGACATTTAAAAATTTAGCATCACCTACAGCAACCATTGTAAATACTTCTGTAACAGCTGTGGTGTTTTCTTGGATTACTAGAACAATTGATTTTTATCAATATGGTCAAAGCTAAAATTGTGTTCAAGTGGATAGTCAAATCAGGCATATAGTCAGTTACATCTAATTCCTTCTCTGTGTGGTAAGTCATTTCAACATCAGTAATGAGTGGGGGAAGAGAAAGGGATGTCTATGAATGATACCTAATTTGAAATGCAGTTGCACACCAGAAAACACTGTCCACAGTCTTTAAAATTCATCTAAGAGAAACAACAGTAGAAGTCTATTTATTCTGCCAAATTAAGCAGGTAAAAAACCTTGTTTCTTTTAGAAAGACAAAAGAAGATTAGAGATTTATTTGATTTCATGCACATGTGTATCAGTGAGAAGGCGAGAACAATGTTTCTGGGCCATTTTTATATAATGGTTCAATATTATCAACAAAAAAATCTATTGTGTAAATTTAAAAAAAGCCTTACCTTCTGGTAACCTGGAGGCAGCATGAATAGAATTAGGGTCTCCACCTTCTTCAGGCTGATAATGATAAAGCGTCTGTGACTGCTTTGGGGATGCCTGACTATGGTCTTCTTTCAGAGCAATGGGAGGTGATGTGGTGGAACTAAATTTTACCTTGGGGAAAGTATTTTCTCTATGCTTTTCATGGGAAGGTCTGTGACCATGTGACACAGTCACATTTGTCTCTTTCAGAGCTGGAGATATACTGCTCCCCTGCTCTTTATAATCTTTTCTCATGTGTTTCCTTGGCTTAGGGCGAGCAATTCCTTCTTGTTCATGTCGCTCTCTCTCCCCTTGTTTCCCCTTTGTTTTTCTCTCTGATTCTACCACTTGCTTTGCCATCAGCGTCATAGCAGTTGTTTGCTTCTCAGGGGCACTGCTAGGCATGGTTACTTTTTCACTCAGAACCTGCACTGTGGGGGCCATTGTGGTGTGTAGGTCTCTCTTTTCCTCTTCTTGTGCCAATGCACTGCTAAGTTCAGGATGGGGAGTAGAAGCATTTGTGGTGACTGCTACAGCAGCTTCTTCGGTGTGTGTAACAGGTTGAGTCAATGGTGGGGAAGTAACGCTGATTGCATGGTACTCGTAATCCTCGCTTTGCTCTTGGCCAATGCTGTCTTCTTCTGTATGGGCTGCAGAGTTCCTGAGTTTTTTTGGAGATTCCAGCTGAATGGCGTCTCCTTCGGGTGCCTCCTGGTCATAGCTGTATGGATCATCGTAGTGCCTCTCCGTCTGGTTCTCTTCAGCATCCGTTGGGCTCAAGGTGGATGCCCCACAGTCTGGGAGCTGGTAGCACATCAGTTCACCTCCAGAATTTGGGCAATGGCAAACCTTGCATGGAGGAATATGGAATGTATGGCCAGCTACATACTTCTGACCTTCATGGAGGCAGCCTATTCGTCCACACTGAGGGCAGCCATCAGCTGGTAGCACCGCATCAATACAGTTTGGAGGCAATTCGGGGCAAAGCATAAACTGGCAACTTATCTTGCCTCCTCCCTTGGGACATGAGCATTCAGTGCTTCCAAAGTCCACAAAATAAGATTGTCCTTCGGGCACTTTGCCATTCATGAATCCCACGTTGACACAGTCATAGTACTGGTAGCCTTCACAAGTACAACCATGTTGCAAACAAGAGGCACAGCATTCACCGGGCTCAAGCACCTCTTCAATACAGTTCTCCAGTTGCTGGCACTCCACTCCTGTGCAGTCTTTCTGGGCATGTGAGATGCCAGTCCAAATGAGCACCAACAGAACAGTGCACAAACAGCTCAGATGAGGGGCTATGTGCCTATCCATAGTCCTTTCATACAAATAAGGCACCAATCGATTTTTGCTCACCCTATTTTTTTCCTGACGAACTGAGGGTTCAGCTTCCAGTCTGCAATATTTTCCTGAATTCTCCTTTTCTCCTAGATCCTAGGTTTATGAAAGAAAACTCTGTTAAATGCTATATTCAGCACATATCCTGTTAAACATTAGAAATCCTTAAAAGTTGGGATACAATCCAACATCTGGAAACCCAAGTATAAAATTAATCATAATGTCTTCCAAGCATTGCAAGCATTGGACTTCAAGCTGCATATTTTTCTTTTCTCTCTCCCTCCTTTTCATTTAAGGACAATAAAAAAAATTGATCATTTCATAAGAAACTTAGTAAAATTTAAAAATTGCCCTTTTTACTTCAGTGGGCTTTAGTAATCGTTTCATCTGACTAAATAAAGGCAAGATATTTTTGGCAGATAATAAGCAAATATGCAGCTCTTCCTCTGCAGATATAACTTTTAGATATTGAATCTTTATGTTTTAATTACAAAAGATGAAATCCTGAATATGTAAATGAGGCAAAACTTTGATTAGGGACTTTTTGATTTGTTCCTGTATATTTAAACTCTGAATGTGAGTGGGGTTTTTTTCCCATTAGCTAAATACAATGACATTTTGCTGACAATGATGTTTTTCCCTCTGCAAAGCTTGTAAACTCAAGACATAAAGCTTCCATTATATGTCACTGCAGTTATGTGTAAACATCACATTAGTTGTGCATACATGAACCCCTCTTCTACTTATCACCTCAAGGGCAAGATCCTCAGCTAATATAAACTGACATAGCTTCTCTGAAAGCCTAGGACTCAACTCCAGATCTTCAGTTAGTGTAAATAGCCATCCACACTGAATTCACTCAAGCTATGGCAATTTACATCCGCTAAGGATCTGCGACAATATGTAGCGATGTAATTTATTTGTGACAGTACCAAAAAGGCTTTGGTTCAGCTCCTCAAGAATCTGAAATCCATGGGAGTTAGGTACCTAAATATTTTTGAGAAGCTGGACTCCTCTGACTTTAAAACCAAACATTCTAGAGTAATCAGCATGTAAAAGCATTGGAATCTGATACATTAATACCTAATGTGCACATTGAAAATGTTTAATAATTTTGACACTGTACTATAGACAGATTAATTTAAAAGTTAAGCAAATCAACTGCTGTCATATCACAAAACATACAAACAACTGTTTACGGTTAACATGGAAAGGTACATAATGCAGAATAAATCTGACTTTAGTTTGATAGAACTAGTGGTTCAAAACAGGTTTTTTTTATTTTAAAAGTTGTCTGATGGGGAAAAAGTTTTCACTCTCAGCATCACCAGGAACAATAAACATCAGAAAACAGTAAATCTGCCAAAAAAACATTCAAAAGATTACTTCTCCCACTTACACTGGGTTTCCAACAAGTGAGCTCAGAGGTACTACTGGAAATTGGCCAAAATGTGGGAAAAGCGTGCCTGTCTTGATAAGATATAAATCTTTTATTATATTTAGACTTTTCCAAGGTTCCGTGGTTCTGCAGTACAATTGCTAGACTACATTACTAATTAATATAATAACAATTCAGTGTTAAATTAGTGGAAACTACTGTGATTCAATGAAAAATAAAAATACAATAGAATAAGGATGTAAACTATTGTTTAAAAAGTTAACCAATGAAACACTGTGTTTAACCAGTTAAACACGGAACAGCTAGCCACCGGCAGCAAGTTCAGCCCAGGTTGGCTGGAGCAGTCCGCGGCGCAGTGGGCCCAGCCAGAACAGCTAAGTCCACGGGACCGCCGCACCATAAGCTGATCTGGCAAGGCTGGGCCAAGCCAACCACACCACAGGCAGGGACTACTTGGGCCAGGGTGGGCCCAATGCACTGCTCTGTGGATGGGGAGCTGCTCCAGCCTGTCCAGGCCACAGGTTAACTGGCTACTGGTAAGCATCACACAGTAAAGGTGATGCTTACCTGGTAACTGGTTAACCGGTTACCCTTTTACATGTCTACGATAGAACACTGGTCTCCAACCTTTTTATGCCCAAGTTCACTGTTTAAATCTCAGGGCCACACCCCAACCCCAAAGCCCCACCCACTTCATTCCCCCACTCTCTCCATTACTTGCTCTCCCTCCACCCTCACTCAGAGGTGCGGGTTCTGGGCCAAGGCTGAGGGGTTCAAGAGCAGGAACAGGTGAGGGGTGGCAAGTTCTGGGAGGAAGTTTGAGTGAAGGGGGGGACAGAGTGTTGGGGTGCAGAAGGGAGTGTGGGGTGCTGGCTCTGGGAGAGGGTCAGGGCTAGAACAGGGATACAGGATGGGGGGGTGCAAGATGCAGGTTCCGGATGGCAGGGCAGCAGGGCTCAGACAGGCTGCCTGCCTGCTGTGACTCCATGCTGCTCCCAGAAGTGGCTGGCTGCAGGTTTGTCTCTATGCTCTCCTTAGGGAGAAGGGGACAGCATGTCTCTGTGTGCAAGCCCCTGTCCCCAGCACTGTCCTCACAGCTCCCCTTGGCCAGGAGCCAGCCAATGGGAGGTGGTGGAGCGGGCAGCTTGCAGAGACATGCTGTCCCCTTCACCTCAATGGGGGCCACAAAGACCCTGCTGTGGGCTGGACTGTAGTGGCCCAGAGATCACGATTGACTGGCTGAGGCTCTAGGATTGACCAGTCGATCGTGATCAACCGGTTGGTGACCCCTGCAATAGAAAGTACTAAGAACCACTATCAAACCTTGGGCACAAAGGAAAAAGTAGCAGAGTATTCACTCAGCAGTCCTTGAATGAATTCACACTGGGCTCATAAGATTTAATCATTTCATTGTTAATATATTAAGTCTGCTCTGCTCTTTCAGCAGTTCTTCCAGGTAATATGAATTTGTAATTCATTATCTGATTTAGCCTGTGGACTAATACATGGAAAGAGAATTAAAGATAAACCGCTGTTCAGACATTTTAAGGACAGAGCTCTGTTATCAGATCCTTACAGTGAAATATCTGGGTTAACACCTCAGCACATTCAAGTCAAATTTTCCGCTGGTTGCAAATATACGCACACCGCAATCCTCCATGTTTCCCTCCCTAACGTAAGGTTAACTTTACAGATGGTCTGAGGCACATGGCTGAACCTTGTTGCAACTGGGAGTCAGGTGATAGCTTCTCCGTTTGGGCAGGGTTTCTATGTTAAAATGTTTCCCGGCCCAGAGAAGTCAAATCATGCAATGCCATACTGGTACCAACATGAGCATGAGATGCCCTATCACACTACAGTAAGACTGCTGAGTCAGAAGGTTAATAAGGGAACAAAGAGCCGCTCATCTCATCAGTTTGAAAACCAGCACAGCTGTGTAGTGACTAAGAGTTGTTACCATCTACACCAGAGGTGGGCAAACACCCGCACTGGGCCAGATCCTGTTCTAGAGGGTTAGCCCCAGGCGGGCCACTGCCACTATATTTATCGGTGACTCTGCGAGTATAGGCAATTGAAGCACCCATTGGCTGCAGATCGCCATTCCTGGCCAATGGGAGCTGCGGGAAGTAGTGTCCCAGTCTGTGCCACTTCCCCACAGCTCCCATAAGCCTGGAATGGGGATCCACTGCCATTTTATTTCCTGCCCTTGATTTCCACTAAATTGGAATTTCTGTTTTCCACTGGAATAGTTTCCCTTTCTAGATCTCTTTTTGGGGGGGGAGGTGTCCTACATTGCTTATTCCCTCGAAACCCAATAAAGACAATAAACATTAACTAGCACTTTTGTTGATAATCTCAGTAAAGCAACCAAGCACTAAATCCTACAGCCGGGCTCTCCAAGTCAGGGTTGAGGTAATTTGGCGAAAGCAGTGTCAAGAGATACACATTGAGTTCACCTGTGGTTTGGAGTATCTAAAACACTTGATTCAATAAGGTTATCAGCCTGACCCCATCAACAGCACTAACCTCCCTAAAGGCTCCCTCAGGCTATATTAAAGGATGTATTGTGCTTATTTATGTTCAGTCTTATATTGAAATGACTAATGATACTTGTGTAGCAACCACGTATTTTATAGTTGTTGTTGTTGCACCAACCTATTAAACGTGACAAATGGAGCTGGATATTTCAGTGAGTCTCACACAGTGCTATTTGCCAGTGTAGTATAATGCGCACCATATGTTGTCCATTGTTTCCTGCCTCTCAAATGTAGCATATGAGCAGGCTCACTTCTCAGGCATAACTTGACCATCCAATGAGAGGCCACTGAGTTTGTTTTCTGAAGTGAGTATTACAAAACTAGGGGTACTTTGTATCCAGCATGCCTAATAAACCCTTTACTGGATGTAAGTAAATAAGAATGGCCGTATTGGGTCAGACCTACGGTCCATCTAGCCCACTATCCTGTCTGCCGACAGTGGCCAGTGCCATATGCCCCAGAGGGAGAAAACACAACAGGTAATCATCAAGTGATCCTTCTCCTGTCATCCATTTCCAGACAAACAGAGGACATCATTCCTACCCATCCTGCATAATAGCCATTGTTGGACCTTAACCTTCATGAATTTATCTAGCTCTTTTTCCAAGCCTGTTAAAGTCCTAGTCTTCACAACATCCTCTGGCAAGGAGTTCCACAGGTTGACTGTGCACTGCATGAAAACAACCTTCCTTTTTCTTCTCTATTTCTTCCTGCAGCGTCATCTTCACTGATCTGGCTCCTTTCTACAGCTTTCAGATACACTCCAGCTTCCCTGAAAAGAAAATCTTTTCACTCCACTTGTCTCCATCTTCAACCTCCCCCTGCTGTCTATTCTTCCCTCTTTCACTTAATCTCCTTTGATGCTACCTGGAATCCCTGCAGTCCCATGTCAGCTTAAAATGGTCTTGTGTCTCCTTCGTTATCGACTGTCTGTGACATAGCTGATTACTGCTTTGCCTTGGTCTAGCTTTGAGCTTTCTTGGTTCTCTTCTTCACTCTCCAGCTTCTTCTGAAGATAATTCAGTTTCCTTTCCCATTAATGATTCCTCGTCCCTATCAGTTTTGTCCCTCAAGGTTCTGTCCCTAGTTTTCCTCTGCTTTTCCACCTTTTCTCTTGAGTCTAACGTCTTAGCCAATCACAGTATTTTGTCTATGATAATTCCAATTCCTCTCCCTCTTGTCACTTTCACATCTTGCACTGATTTCTCATTCAAAACACTCATATCAACCTAGTTAAAGCCAAATTTATCTGCCTCTTAGAAATCTTTGCTTAGTAACCCAAAGTATCTTTCCAGTCACCCAAAGCCAGCCTATGTCTTTTTGGAGTGAATGCTTTCAAATGAAATATCGCATTTCACTATTTTAAGCTGCTACCTCTTCTTTATATTTTCCCTTTGTTGACTATCAGTTTCTCTCTGCCCCAAATAAACTTCTTTGGAGCACCTACCAGATAGATCCCCACTTCCGCACCAGGGGGAGAGAGGGAACAGGCATTCAATGAAGCACAGAATCATGTTTTATGTTTTTCAGCTGGGGAAAACGTGCCTTACACTTGTTCCACAGAAAGGCTGCATATTCTATGTAACCCTAAGGAGTTCGTATACAACCGCTGTGGGAACTCAGCTCTTCCTGGAGACAAACTGTGTTGTGGAGACAGCAACTAGTTTAAATGCACCTCCTGCTGTTATTGTAGATAGGGTGACCAGATGTCCTGATTTTATAGGGACAATCCCGATAAGCAGGACTTTGTCTTATTACATCCCATCCACATCCTGATTTTTCACACTTACTTTCTGGTGACCCTGACTGTTGTAGAAGAAAGGTGGCATGAGCAACTGGAGAAGTTGCATCAGCTCAGTGCATATGAGGCTTTCCGAATTTTTCCAGCTACTTTATTATATTTCAGTTATTCTCCCCAGCTGTAATAGTATTTACATTCATTTAAACCCCCTTTACATGGCCAGGGCACTAGAGAGGGGCCTCGCTGTAAGTGAGAATCAGGCCCATTTCTACCTTTCACTGAGTCTTATTAACTTCATCGATGTTTGCTGCTCAGAGTTTGACTGGGAGGTCACAACAAATTGAACCCCATACATAGGAACAAAATTCCCTCCCATGACTGTTTTCGAGGCTCTCACAACTCAGCAACAAAACCAGCTAAATCTCATCTGCAGGCTTTTACTCTGCTTTATAACCCAGAATGCTGTTGTTTGTTTCTTTAAATAAAATATATCTTTGGGAAAATGTCTTAATTATTAGACCCCAAAATTCCACACTGATTTTTATTCCATCCAATCCCATTGGCTTCAGTGGAACTGAACTGGGGCAAAGGTAGAACAGAATCGGCGTAATCATATTAATGCCCAGGGTACCACATAAAAGTCATTCCCAGTTAATGTGGGAACTAAAGACCTGTTGCTCTTATACTGGTGAGAATCTGGGGAAATTCCACTGTGACAGAGGAAAATGAAACCCCAAGGGGTTAAGTTTCCCAACAAAAGCAGTCTAGCTCCGTAACATAGGTTACGGCTAGACTCCACCGTGTCCAGGGAACACGTTTGCTCTTCCACTTTTTTTTGTGGAAGAGCAAATGCACTCTTTCAGAAACCCCTGTATTCCTCAACTTTTGACAGAGGGTTTTTTTTCAAAATTTGGCACAGTCTAGATGGGCCAAATTTAGGAAAAGCCTCTTCCAACAAAAGTATTTTGCGCATTTTGTGTATCTTTTTCCGATAGATCCTCGCAGTCTACACGTACCCATAGGCAATGTCCACAATAAGACAACATTCCACAGGTGGCCATGCTTGCAAAAGAAGTAGCTCGTGTGATCAGCAGGAATACAGTCTCTCTCAGAGACTAATTCCCCTGCCATCCCAACTAAAACAATTGACTGTTCATGTCTAGGCTTTTAATTTGACATTCAAGTATATTCCCACTTTAAGCACTAAAAGAATAACTTAGATTCATTTCTATTATTTTAAAATCAACCTGAAAGAAAATATTTCTTCTGGCAGGAGAATGTTTTTCATACCGGTAACATTTTTTCTCCTCAGAAATTCATAGCAAAGGAAGAATGAAGACATTCTGTGGAATGCTAAGGGAGAAAAGGGAGGCAAATGCACATATGGGATAGATGGGCATTAGACATTGGGGAGGACATAAGAGCCTTTTTCAGTTACCAAGTGAGATGGACATATTTTCAACAAAGGACATTCAAGGCTAATATCCGTATGCAGCAGAAACTAACTAGGGTCAGTTAAAACACAGAATTTCCATCACATAAGTAAATCTCAGATTTCAAGGTGTTTTCTCCCGAATCAGTACAAAAAGTCAAAATCTCAGAATTTTTCATTCACTTAAATATTTTTAAAGTATTTCATTTCAGCAGGCCAAAATGTTTCATTTTGACAATAATGTAAAAAGTTGAAAAAGATCAACTGTAGCTGTAACCCTCAGCAGTCAGTTTATTTCAAGTGTCCACAAATGAGAGGAGGCTCATTCCTTAACATTCTTCCTTGTACAAATAATTTTAACATTTGCATGTTGTGACACTTTGCCCCCATATTTTTATGGAAATTTGTTTTGAATAATAACATGCATAACTCAAATATGCTTTATGTAAATAGAGCAAATTACCTATTGTTCAAGAGCTTGTAATGCCCTGAATATGTATATTCTATTTGTGTGCATGTATCTTTCTTGTATGTGAAGTTGGAAATATGAAGCATAAACCTGTTTATTAATCTAGGTCTTCTACTGAAAGCCATTAGTGGTACTTAAGGAACTTAATAGCCCAATGCTCAAGGCAATGATCTCTGAATACTGCCCTGAAAGAAGGGAGGGTTGGTACTGACTGTGGCCACTAGGCATGACTGTCTCACCAAGAAGGGGCATAGTTATTGGCCTTGAGCCATTGAACTTGATACACACATGGGGTTGAGCACTCTTTGAAGGGCCTCAAAGGCCTGACACTCAACCTTGAAGGGGACGGGGTGCCCGCCCCATGACATAAGGCAACATCTCCTCCCTTTTTTTCCTTGCCTATCCTTACTGAGCAAGCTGTACCCTTCTATACCAATATTCCAATTGCGTGTATTATCCCACCAAGTCTCTGTGATACCAGCTATGTCATAGTTGTGTTTATTTACTAGCATTTCCAGTTCTTCCTGCTTATTCCCCATACTTCTTGCATTTGTATACAGACAACTAAAATACTGATTTGATTTCCCCCCTCGTTCTGCCTTGTCTCTCC
The DNA here is from genome assembly GCA_019425775.1 of Rafetus swinhoei. NCBI lineage: Eukaryota > Metazoa > Chordata > Testudines > Trionychidae > Rafetus > Rafetus swinhoei. The sequence continues at coordinate 13,861,285 of CM033435.1, read as the reverse complement.
TTTATCCCTGCTAGTACAGCACATGCTCCTCCCAATTTCTGACCTGTCTCCCAGGTTTCCATATTTTTCACTCACCTGGGGGCTTTCATCACCTGCCCCCATCAAATCCAGTATAAAGCCCTCCTCACCAGGTGAGCCAGTCTGTTTCCAAATACTCTCTTCCCCTTCCTTGATAGGTGGACCCCATCTCTGCTTACCAGTCTTTCCTGGAACAGCATCCCTTGATCAACGAAGCCAAAGTTCTCCTGGAGACACCATCTTTGCAGTCAGGCATTTACCTCCAGCATGCATTGGTCTCTGCCTGGACCCTGCCTTTCACCGGAAGAATCTAAGAGAAAACCACCTGTGCTCCAAACTCCCTCACCTATATTCCCAGAACCAGGTAGTCACTTTTGATCTGCTGAAGGTCACACCTTGCAGCGTGGGGTAGTAGTCAAAAGGGTTGGATGATCCTCGACAATCCCTTCATAATGTCTGAGGAGCAGGCCCCTGGCAGCCAGCATACCTCCAGGAATGTCATGTCAGGGTGACAATATAGACCTCCCAGCCTGGGGGTACATGGCTTCTTCTCATTATCTTTAGGGGATGATTTCTCATCTCTCGTATTGACGACAGCATAACAGTTCTCCAGAACCACAGTGGGAGGGACGAGAGTAGGGGTGGAGCACTGTCTGCTGCCAGAAGTAACCAGCTGCCAGTGTCCTCCCTGAGACAGATCCATCTCCTCCTCCACCAGTGGTGTGCCAGCAGTCATTTGTAGCTGGAGAGCTCCCTCAGCCTTAGATGTCTCCACATGAATACTCTCAAGGAATTCCTCCTCAGCCTAGCCACCTTCTCCTGTAGCTCTCCTACCTGCTTCCTGAGAGAGTTGACCAGCAGGCACCTTTCAACTGGACGGCCTCCTAGGCCTGGATTTCTGTAAGTGGGGAATGCAACCACAACCTCTGCAAAAGCACACCAGGATCTCGGTAGAGACATCCATGGTCAAGTGGTCTGGGTACAGGTGCAGGCAAAGACAAACGAGACCGGGGCAGTGTTGGCACAGGTGATGCGGGCCTTCCTAACCATACTAGTTGTACTAGGAGTCCCTCCCCCAACTCTCTCTCAAACTCTCCTGTTTGTGGTCACCTGTTCGCTAGCTCCCCCGTCGCTTACCACTAGCTTTTAAGGCCTTCTCTCTTAAGTCACCCTAGCCCCTTGTTAACCACTTGGGGGGAGGGTGATCACAAGGCTGACTGAGGGCAATCAAAGGAAGAAAGGCTCAGACTGTCCCAGCCACACAATCCCAACTGACACTGTAACCGAAATAACTGAAATCACCTGAAACAGAAGAAAATGCAAACAGTCAGTCAAACTCACCACTAAGTTAGTACTCACACCTTGTTCGTTCAGCGGGTGGGATCTCCTTCTCTCCCTCTCAGACTTACTTATCCACTTCTATGGGAAACTCTACAGCTGGGGGGAGGGGCGGCTGGATTTTCCTCACTGTAGTATAAAGGCACATGAGCCTTGACAGGCGCAGACAGAATGCTAGGCAGGGGAAGGCATTGCCTTCCCAAGCTGCCAGCCTGGCCCCGCCCATATTCTGCCCCCAGAATGCCTACTGCAGGCATACTGGGGGTGGAGTGTTGCTGCCCCTGAGCACCTGCCCTCCCCGTTCTTCAGAACTGGGAAGGCTGGGGCCGCGCGCCCTTTGCCCCTCCCCATGCTTCGGGGCTGGGGAGGCTGAGGCTGTGCACCCTCCCACTTCCCAGGAGCTGCTCAGGAGCTGGGGAGGCCAGGGCCGCACATCTCCCCATGGTGCTGGGGGCGGTGCCTGGCTCTCATGGGGAGTGGGACCTTGGCAGGAGGGGCAGGGCTGGGGGCCACCTTCACCCACCGCCCATGAGCCTTGAGTCAGGAAAGCCTCCCTGTTCAGGGCAGCACTACAACGTGCCTTTCTGAAATGGGGCTATTGTGCTTTACAAAACTTCTGAAACACAAGGCGTCTAACAAGATGATCAAGCTTCGAATTCCCACAAAAGCATCCCAAATACAACCCACTGAATAGATTATATCAGGGCGTCCCAAACTGTGAGATACAGATCCGGGGAAGGAGGGTTGTGGCAGGGCCTGGGCCAGGCGGGGAGGAAGAGCCACCCCAGCCCTATTCTGCCACCAGCTCTGCTCCAGCCCCAATTCCCACCCATGGCTCCATTCCCAGCCTTGGCCCCAGCCCCAGGTGTCAGCCCCAGCCTCATCCCCTGAGTCCAGCCCCACCCCACCCTCAGACTCCCAACCCCACTCCAGCAGCCACAGATCCACCCCCAGCCTCAGCCTCTGGCTCCCAGCCGGCCCCTGCTCTACGGCCAGCCGAGGTGGTGGCTCCCAGCTGCAACAGGGCGGGGGGCACAGGAGGAGCACAGATGGGATATGAGGCGGGAGGGAGCTAAGAAGTTTTAGGACCATTGCATTATATCTTGGAACATACAGCCTTGCTAGCTACCTAGCTCTGTTATGTAGGAAATCTGTTTCATTATTCATCTTTGAAATTACAGTAAATATGTTTAATTTATAAGAAAGGAATTATCCAGGTCACAAAGTTAAGACCATTGAATTTGCTCATATAGCCCCCTCTAATTGCACAACACTCAAAAAATCTGGAAGAAATAAAAACAAATTTTGACAAGGTGCCGCCAACACAAACTTCTCTGTGCTCACGGGTCACAATGCAGCTTCCACAAGCAAACAGAACTACTGTGCTCTCACAGTGCACATGAAATACATAAAAGAAGCTTCTCACCACACAGACTTAGACTGCGCAACACGTGCAGAATATTCTATTATATGTAAGCAGTGCAAATTTGGCAACACTATTACACAGATGCCATATCACACATGTAAAATTAGTTCAACACCATGAACGTCGGTATGTATGCAACCAAGATGGTACTGTGATGAGAGTAGTATAAAAATGCAGATACATTACTAAAATAGGTAAGAACACTCAGGAAACTATAGACCAAAATTTCCAGAGTTTTACCTGAGAAAAAATGGCAGGATAATTGGGCCATATAGGAAAATTTTCAGTAGGCAAAATTAAGTTATTCAATTTGGCCAGGATAGTGGTTTTGTAGCCCTGCTGGCCTAGAAAGTGTTTTGGGATTTTGCACTTGTAAAGTCCTTTGTTCTCCTCTCAATCTTTGACCTTCCTCTGAGGCTTTGTCTGTACTTACCAGGAGATCGATGCTGCAGAGATCAATCTCCTGGGGTTCGATTTAGTGGGTCTAGTAAGGACCCTCTAAATCAACTGCTGATCATGCCCCATTGATTCTGGTACTCCCTCCCGCAGTGGGGATGCCACAGAAATTCAACTTGAGGTACGTTGACTCCAGCTGTGCTAGTCACCTAATCACCTAGCTGGAGTTTTGTATCTTAGTTTGACTTTGTCCCCTATTATAGACCTGATCTGATACATTCCAGTCTTTGTCTCCTTTTCTCTCTCTTCCTTCAGCTCACATACAAAGGGTTTCTATTCACCCTCTCCATCAGAAATTTGAGAGCAAAAGGAGCAGTGATCTCAGACTATGCCATGCAAGTATTGAGAGCCATCTCCTCCCAATATTTAAATTACTACAGCGCTAATTAATGCTCCAACTTAGATGAAAGCATGTGGGGATCTACAAGCAAGTGGCAACAGTACAGTACTCCTAAGGTGCTCTGAACCTTACAGCCCAACGCATGTGAGGATCTACAATGCAGACATTCTCCACTCTCTAGGGAGCGTGTGGTTTTAAAACTGAATATAAGCATCAGATGGAAACCTGTCTATTTACTGTCTAACTCTCATGGGTAGTCCTGCTAGAACAGTATTTACTTTATTGAATGAAAGTAAATGAAAGGAGAAAATACTGTAAGTGACTGTTCAGTGGAGTTCTGGGGTCTCCTGCCCCCCTGGATTATGTAGGAAGTGTTTCAACATCATTAACAACTGTACCTGCTGGGCAAACCCTGAAATGGAACAGCAAAGTGTGCTATCACAGCTTTACATCACCACCCCAAAGGCAAAAATGCTTCCAAGTCCATTAATGAGCTCCCTCTTGGCTCATCTCGTCTTCAAGTCAGATCAAGAGCCTTGTATATTCTATTAGCATTAGATTCCCAGGGTAACACACAGGATTTGGTTTCATTCTGACAAAGGACTCCTGAAGAGCCACTTGTGTCAATAAATCTTGATACCATCATCTAATATTTATGAGGGTAAATAAAGCAGTCAAACTTGTCGGGACATTGACATTTTCATGACTAATTTTGGATTTCCATTGTCGTATCCTGCAACATGTTAAACTGCAGAGTAAGTTTTATTCCACCCACATCAATTAATCTCTTTCTTATTCTGGTTTTCTCCATGGCTTTTCATACTTCTGTGAAAGACAGATTGCAGCAAGCAGGGTGAGGCGCACAGAACTCTATCAACGTACCACTGTGTCGATATGCAACACATGTGCCTGCTGCCAGTCACAAACGTTTCCCCTCCATCTTGCATAGTGGTTTTGTAAAGTGGCAAACACACACTAGAATCTACGATCGAACTTTCTTTCTTAGCAGGATTCCAAGAACCAATTGTAGCAGCAAACTGATGTCTTTCTTCAGCTGTGCTCTCCCACACACAGCTGAGAATATATCACTTTCTACTGTCTCCGCTGTCAAAATGTGCTTGGCTAAGAGATAAAAATGCCATGCCCGGGAGCAAACTTCTATATGTGCAGAGTCAAAAATGTGGGCACAGCAATATGTCATACCTACACATATCAGACCAGATAGGGTTTGTGATGGTCTTAGTTCCATAAATAGAGGAGTGCGCACACCTGCTGATTGGCTGAGAGAACAATGGAAGAAGTGAAAGCCAACTCCACAGCTTCATCTCCCTTCCACTGAACCAACTCTGTGGGGTTGGGAGTAGGTAGGTTGGCAGGTCTCTGCTGGGTTCTAGCTCTTGAGACACGACAGTGTAAGTTACTGAAATGGAGCTCACAGTAATTTGTGCTGTTTTACTTTCCATAGTGTAGAATCCTTCCCCTTCAGAAGTTGGTTATGAGGGGTAGGGAGCTGCAGTCAAGCAAAGCCTTAGCACAAAGTCTTCTGTGAGAGCCATGCTCTCAAGGGACTGCATGGATCCTGCCTCTGCTGGGAGAAATCAAAGCTCTGCAAGGGGCAATGCCCATGAAAGGATGACTGGGTCCTCGTTCTCATTCAATAAAACTTCCACTAAAGTCAATGAAAGCTTGCCTGAGTGTCTACTGTAAATCCTGTGCTATCATTTACTTAGTATTACCCCAATGTCGTATTCTCCAATGATTGGCATGGCATGGACATACCATCAGTATAAAGTGAGCTACCCTCACCACCTCCACACAGAGAGACTACAGACCCTGTGCGCCAGGTATAAAGCTCAGGGGCCAGAGTCTGATATCCTTGCACAAGCTCAGTGACCCAGTACTGTTCAAACGCTCCCACTGACTTCTGTACGTCAACACTGCACACTTATTTCAGAATAAGCTATTCCAGAAGAAATACTCCGAAATAGCTTATTTTGAAATAGCACGTCTATACTACAGGGAAGCCTCAAAATTAGTCCAAGGCAGGCTCCCCTAATGTGTCTAAATTGCTACCTCGATTTAGAACCCCTGGAGACACTGGGGAGTAATTACTTTGAATGGCCCTGGGGAGGAGCTATTTCAAAATAGCAGCAATGGAGCGTCCACACTACTGCTATTCCAAAACAGCTATTTTGGAATAGGCATTATTCCTTGTGGAATGATGTATACAGAAGTCGGAATAAGCCGCCCATCATTTTGAATTTATTTTGAAATAATGGAATTACTGTGTAGACTCACCATTATTCTGAAATAACACTGCTGTGTAGACTCACCCTACGTGAGTTACTATTCAGCATGAATAAAGGTATTACAATCATTATCTGGACCAGAATCAAGGTCAGCTTGATCTGATTGGGAGAACCACAGCAGTGAGACAAGCCTACTGAGCACTGCATAGCATACTGATGTGATATGGGGCAGAGGCAAGGTGGGGTAAGTGTCAGCAACCATGAGCCTGGCATCAGAGGATATCTTAAAAATGGTGTGGGCAATATGGGACAAATGATATTGCATGTTAATGATTCTTAAAGCAACGGTCACTTCCAGTGCACAGGACAGGAACATAATAGACACTGGAAAAAGCAGAGGGCAACATGAGCGATCATACCTAGGGGTACTGGAACAGTGTTTATAGTGGGAGTGCTGAGAGCCATCGAATCAAACTGTAAACCCTGTACATAATAACAAGGAGTCCTGTGACACCTCAAAGACTAACAGATTTATTTGGGCAGAAGCTTTCATGGGCCAAAAATCCACTTTGTCAGATGCAGGGCACATTCTGTAGGTGCAGCATAGATTTTGTAGGAACTGCCCCCTTAGACTAGACTTTTCCCTAGGACTTCAGAGAGCAGCCCTTGGTGGGATCTTGATGGAGGTTCCAGAGCTACCTAGAGGTAAAATCTCTGGCTTTCCAGATGGAAATCTGAGCACCATGCATGGACTTGGTCTCCTCCCTTGCTCTACCTTCTCACATCCCCACTTCTCTCCTCCAGTCTCCATGGTCATCCATATCAGACCAGAGTCCTCATGGGTCTAGAGTCTTCATGAAAAGGATAAAATAATCCAGTCTTGCCATGTAGTATCCACAGCCTTCTTAATCTAAGTGGCAGGTTGTTATCTCTTTGCCCAAATATGTTTACTAGACTAGGCAGAGAGGGAAGGGAATATTGCAATATTTCCAGGCACACACCTCTCCCCCCCACAAAAAAAGAACTCCACCCAACCACAAGTATACAATGGACTGAATACCAGTTCTTGCTTATAGATAGCCCCCCTCAAGATGTACTCTCCACCTACCACACACCCCAGAACAGAAACACTAACCCAGGAACCAATCCCTACAATAATCCCGTTGCCCACTCTGTCCACACATCTACCCTAATGACACCATCATAGGACCTAACTACATCAGAAGTACCATCAAAGGCTCATTTACCTAATGCGATATGCCATCATGTGCTAGAAATGCCCCTCTGCCATATACGCTGGACAAACTGGACTGTCTCTATACAATAAAATAAAAGGACACAAATCAGACATCAGGAAGAGTAACATACAAAAACCAGTGGAAGACTATTTTAACCTCCCTGGACACACAGTTACAGGCTTGAAAGTTAGCATCCTCAAAGGAAAAAAACTTCAAAAACAGGCTGCAAAGTGAAATTGCTGAGCTGGAATTCATATGCAATTGTGCCATCATCAGAATGGGTATGAATAGGAACTGGGAATGACTCTCTCATTAGTAATTTTCCACATTTTCACCTTCTTATCCACATCCACCCTGATTGAATTAGCACTAATGTAACATCTCTGTATCGCTACTACTGTTTCTTTTTCTTTCACTTCATGAATCTGATGAAGTGAGTTACAACTCATGAAAGCTTATGCCATAATAAAATCGTTAGTCTTTAGGATTTATTATGCTAATTATAAGTTTTCCATGTCTTCTGTGAACCTCCAATTGTACTCTGACAACTTGCTCTCGCTCTCAGACTGCTGACAATAATACTTCCAAGATGGGACTTTTATAACCACTCATTAACATCTTTTAGCCAAGAGCAAAAATTATTATTTTAATGGAGGACAAAACTAGAACATTTGGTTAGAACCTTCTCAAAGAGATGTTAATTACCACTGACTTCAAACAAGTGGCAATCAAAGCCCACCATTTGTGGAGCCCTTTGAAAAGTTCTAATGCCAAGATAAAATGTGCTGGAAAGAAATCTTCAGTTTTTTTCCTGAATGAAAAGTGAAATCCCTGTAACTGAAGCCTGCATCTATCATCCCCTTAGTCTGCAACTGCAGATGTAATCCATCAATCAAAGCAGCTCCTACACAAGCTTTCTGTAAAAGACAATAGAATTAATTTTGTTTGCTGGATACAGAAATGTGAAAAGATGCATGTCTTGCTATTTCGTCTACATTTCTATCACTCACAAACAATTCTGCCAGATGTAGCTACTAGAAGTTACACTCACAGTTCCTCCCAGTCTTCTAGCGAGTGTTTGTTTTTCAGTGAGCTGCAGTGATGGTAAAAAGCTGTTGAAGAGTTGCTACATGATTCTCTGGGCTAGAAATGTTCTTGGCCTCATGGATTGAGCATAGGGCTAAGAGGTTCTCTTTCTGTTTCCTGCTGTGCTATAGATCAGTTGGGCAAAGACAGGCAAGTCATCTAGTCCCAGATCTTTAAAAGGCATTTAGGCGCCTAACTCCCATTTTAATCAATCAATGGCAGTTAGTCCCCTAAATGCCTTTGAGGATCTGGGCCCTCCCCTCTTTGTCCCATTTGAGAGGGTGAGGAACTAATCCTTAGAAGCCATGATTTTCAAATTGTTTGATCTGAAGTGCTTTAAGAGGCCCTGACTTCCAGAGAACACTTTGTTCCTGATCTCTGAAAATCAGGCCCCTTCAAAATGTCTCAAGTTAGTTATCCACAGTTGTGGTCCCCACAGTCATTAGTCCATTTTGAAAATCTTGGCCACCGATCTTTGTGAAATGCTTTGACATCTTTAGGTAAAAATAGTTCATATAGGAACGAAGAATTTGTTCACTCCGTAGCTTACAAGTTGTTATTTACATCCTAATTATCTTTACCTCAGACCAGTGGTCCCCAACACGGTGCCCGTGGGCGCCATGGGGCCCGGCGGGGCATTTATATGCGCCCGCAGAATGACCAGGGCCGGCCCAAACCATTCTTGTGCCCCTGCCCCCGGGCACCCAGCGCATGTGCAGCCCCGCCCCCGGGTGCCCGGCAACCCCAAAAGGTTGGGGACCACTGCCTCAGACCCAAATCTTTTGAGATAGACAGCTATTCTCCCGCCTCATAAGTCAGTATCCCGCTTTAAGCCTTAGATCTGGCTTACTCCATGACTCTACTGTAGATTTTGTATTGTCAACCATTCACCTTCTTAGCTGTTATCATTCTATGCGCTTGTTCCATTCCTATTGATCTCAGGCAAATCTACTGCACTTCCCCAATCACCGAGGTCCCAACTGAATCACCATTACTTATCATGGGCAGCCATTAATCACCCATGGCTCCCACCACATCCCTTCAATACATCATAGTCTGTTCCTGCAACTTCTTGCATCATATCTTGAACCTTCCCCTTCTCTTCTCACCCCACATCTTCCTTTTCCTCACCTCCTCCCTTTCTCAGCCTCCCAGACTTGCAAATCCATAACCCATATTACACTACTCTGCCTGCTTTCTCATCTCCAGTGACATCTGTCCCCGTTCCAGCTCTACCTTCATTCCACCCTTTCCACTTCCCATACTCTATGATGATCTTTGTTCCACTGGGCCCTCTGACACACATCTGTCCCCGCTATCCCGCCTCCATTTCTTCTACTCCCTCTCAAATGTTTTGTCCACCTATGACAACACCACCGCCACCTATGACCTCTTCATTTTCTTATAAGCACGTAAGCCTGGCTCCTGGACTCTTTCCACTGACCTCAGTGGGTTTTGGACAAGGCCCAAAATGTCTGAGATGTATCCTTGATTTGGATGATTAATTCCTCTGAACAAGAACAGTGTCTTTCCCTGTCTATTATACAGCTGTAATTACTAATATAGGGTTTGTTCTAGTCTTCAATATTTATGGACAAATTCTGCCCTTGGATACATGTATGTAGCTCCTAGATTTACGATGAGCTTATGGTTTGGTACCACGCCTACCCTACAAACCAGAATGGTGTTAGAAGATCTAGGCTCATTTCCTGTTTAAGCTATACATTACATTTTTTCGTTACCACATGAAGCTGTTGTGATCTTTTACATAAATAATATGTATTTTATAGTCCTGCATGAAATTTTGCTTTAAAATGTACTGACAAATACAAGTGAATCGCTCTAACAAAAACAAGAGGTCTGATCCAACCAACAGCTATGATCAGGCATAGAAGGACTCACTGGACTTCAGTAGGACCATTCATGTGCTTAAAGTTAGACTTGTGGTTAAGTACTGTGGTGAATTAGGGCTAGGGCAGCAAGTAAGCACATACAATTACAGAAACACAGGGCTAGACGGGACTTGAGAGATCATCTAGACCAGTGGGTCTCAAACTCCCGGCCTGCGGGCCATCTACAGGCCAGAGTATAATTATGATCTGGCCCGGGAGACCCAGCAGCCAGGCAGTGGGTGGAGGGGAGAAGTGTCCAAACCCTTCTACCAAGCCCCACCCCTTCCCATTACCACTCTGCCTCCCATAGCACCCTGTCCTATGAGAGACCCAGCCTCAGAGATTACTGGGGGAGCCTGGCGCGGTGCGAAAGTAGTGGTCATGTACGCCTGCAATCGGTGGGCACACTTGCTCCACTTTCCCCGCAGCCTGAAAACCTCTAATGATGGGGATTCCACAACCTTCCTATTCCAGAACTGAATTACCCTTTTAGTTGGAAAAATTATCCTAAGATCTACCCTAAGCCTCCCCTACTGCACGTTACGCTGATACCTTCTTATCCTCTCTTCAGCCAACATAGAGTACAATTATTCACCATCCTTTTAATACCAATCATCAAATATGTTAAGCCCTGGGACCAGATTCCCCCCTCAATCTTCTTGTCTAAAGACTAAACGTGCCCACATTATTTAACCCTTATTCAAAGTGCAAGTGTTTAAATCTTTTATTACTTTTGTTGCTCTTCTCTGGACTCTCTATAATTTACCCACATCTCTCAGTGGAGTTCCCGAACTGGACCCCCCCACTCCAGTATAGGTCTCAACAGTGCTCAAGTGTGACAATTACTTCCTGTGTCTTATGTTTGACATTCTGGATTATATGCCCCAGAATGATACTAACTTTTTTTTTTTTTTTTGCATCTGCATAAAAATTGGTGGCTCATATTCAGTTTCCAATCCACTGCATCCCCAAATCTTCTTCAGCAGTACTACTAGCCAGGCAGTCCCCCTTTTGTAGTTGTGCATTTGATTTTTTCCTTCCTAAGTGTAGTACTGTACTTTGTATTTGTCTTTTCTGAATTTCATCTTGATACAATGGAGAACTGGTCTGAAACCGGCAAGGTTACTTTGCATTTCTAATCCTGTCCTCCAAAGTGCTTGCAACCCTTCCCAGTGTGGTGTCACTTGTCAGTGCTATAAGCAAACTCTCCACTCCATCATCCAACTTATTAATGACAATATTGATTAGTCCCAGACCTAAGACAGAAACCTGTAGGAACCCACAAGATACATCCCAGTAGTTTGACAGTGAACCACTGATACAATTTGAGTATGATCTGTACCAGTTTTGCACCCACTGTGACATACCAAGGTATAATCCAAACTAATGAGTAGCTGTGTTACCCTTGCCTTGCAACTTTGGGTCCCTTATAATGCCTTGTGGCAGTAACTCTCCCCTGGGCTGCTCAGAAACTTTAGTCCATCATGGAAGCCACACGCTATGTCTGTGTGTGACTGCAACCTGCCAACCACACTTGGGTTTAGGGTTGTAAAATCCCATTAAATTAGTTACCCGGTCTGCCATGAGGCTGCCAACTCCCAGCCTGCATGGGCTTGGAGCCAGCAGCATGGTGGGGGGCTGCTCCTGGGTAACAGTTAACCATTACTGCATAAGCATCGCCCATTAAGGGTGATGCTTATCAGGTAACTGGGTACCCATTCACATGCCTGCTTGGGTTACCCTCTGGTTCCCACCAACCTTGGCTATCCTGCAGCACACCAACATACACACCCCAACGCAATCCCAGACAAAGATTTCCCTCCAGAAATCTGTACGGCCCAGCTCCTTCCTAAGCAGTACAAAATACTTTAAATTTATTAGGGAATAATATGCCAGTTAAATAATTATTCTGACACTTCATTTGAAACACACTGGATTACATAACATAGTAAAACAAGTGTATTAACTACAAAGAGATTTTAAATGAGCACAAATAGTGAGGCATGAAACTCAGAAATGGTTACAAGAAAAATAAAAATAAAACATTTCCTAAAGCCTAATTTAACCACTTATATCAGATTCAAGCCAAGTTTTTCACTATCTGCTTTCACTAGTCCTACTGACCAAACTCTGTCAAGACCCCTCCTCTAAAGTCCAATGATTACTTCCATTTTCTCTTCAGATGCCGTGAATGCAACAGGCAGGTAGAGAGAGAGCAGGTGGTACCTTGAAGCACTTGTCCCTCCTGTTTATCTGTTCATAGTTTCAATCCCCCTGTGACGGGGCGTCCCAGCCCTGCACTGGCTGAGGGGAGGCTAACCAGGCCAGCTGGGCTGAGAAGGCCCCTCCCCTGCAACCTTGCTGGGCATGTTCCAACTGCAGGCCTGGTATAAAGGCCAGAGAAGCGGCTCAGTTGGGGCTGACCTCCGAAGGGGAAGGAGCTCCTGCTGGAGCACAGGAGCAGCCGCCCTGGCTGGTGGAGCCCGAAGCGCCGCCCCAGCCAGAGCTACAGCCACAACCACCGCGCTGACATCAGCCACCATGCCTAACACGGCTTGCAGCCAACCTAACCGCCATCGCCGCACCAGCTGTCACCCCGCCAACTGTCGCCGCCTCACCAGACACCACTGCTGCACCAGCCGCCGGACCAGCCGCCCCTGCCGGGCCTACCAACACCGCTACCGCAGCGAGATCTTCATGCACAGGTGGAGCCTACGCCGGTCCTGGGGACAAGGTAGGAAGCAGGCCAGGGCGGGGAGCAGGAGGTGCCCCAGAGGGCTCGGTGCATTTCAGGGAGGACTCTCCGCCGAGCCAGTGGTGGGAACCACCCATCACTGATAGGGCCCTGAGCTGGGGCCCAGTGGAGAGGGAGGGCCCAGGCCCTCTACCCCACCACACCCTTATGCCCCCCGACAAGGGGCATTAGAGACTCGGCCTCTGGGCCATATTGACCCCCAGACCGGGGGGGGAGTTAGAAACTAAGCCACTGGGCCATACTGACCCCCAGACCGGAGGAGTTAGAGACTCAGCCGCTGGGCCATATTGACCCCCAACGGGTGTGGGGCGCGCCAGCCCCGTGACACCCCCTCTTGAAAAACATTTCCAGCTGGACATTAACAAACAGTCTATATGGAAGAATAGTTTCTACTGGGGTTTTTTTTTTTAACCTGTTTCATTTTACATAGTCTTCCCTTCCAGCTTGAAGATTCTATTTACTGATTAAATGCAAATTAAGCAGAGCACACATACCTTTGTTTAGGACAGACCAAGCTTCTGGTAGGGCAAGGCTGTGGGGTTTGGAACTTTTATCTTATACAACATTGCCACACACGTTTTATCAGGATGATATTGACCAGCAAATTATAAGTTTTCAAATTATACCCTACAAGAGTTGTCTTGTACAAAAACTACTACAATAGTGTGTAGGGTGTGAACACAGTGTTATATTTTGTCACACCCACCTTACAGTAATTTCCTCTAGACTACATTTCCTTAGTTTGCTTAGGAGACTGTCATGTGGCAGTATCAAAAGCCTTACCAAAACCAAGATTTATTATGCACTTAACGCCTTCCCTAGTCAAAATAACACAAAACACATACAAAAGTCCTATTTACTTAAACATATGGCTAAGGGCTGTCCCGAATGGCGATACTTTCCTCAATCAGAATCTTACGCCCAGTAGTAAGCGTCCTCACATCTGATCCCAAGTTTGTAAGAATCTTAACATTCATAATTAAAAGGCCCTTTTTAAAAAAAATGCTTATATAAAAAGATCATCAAAAGCTAAAATTAGACCCTTCCTCTATTGTTCTCTATTTATTTTTTGCCTTTCATATTAAACTTGATTTTCCCCCATTGTTTTTCTTAATTTTACTTTTTTTTTTTCAGTTTCAGGCTCTTACACACTAGCATAATGCTACAGGTTGGACCTCCAAAAACCGGGACTCCCTCGTCCAGCAACAACTATGGTCCATCAGGACCACAGATGTTCCTGGACCAGAAAGTCCTAGCTGTGAGCCCTGCAGCACTGGGTTGAGACCGGGGCAGGAGCACAGTCAGGGCTGCAGCAGCCCCAGTAGTGGGGCCAAGGACGTGGCAGGCACGGCAGCCCCAGTAGCGGAGGCAGAGCCAGGGACACAACAGGCGCGGCAGCCCCAGCAGCCCTGGTAACGGGGCCAGAATTGCAGCAGACCAGGCTGCTAGGGCCGCAGCAGGGAACCTCCCTAGGTCTCACAAATTCCCTCGGGACTGGTCAGGTCTCAAGGGTGCTGGACCAGAGACCTGTATTACTATGCCTGAGTTTTCCAACACTGCATGCAAAAATTCCTTCACACATCTGAAGTAAACTTCATAAAAAATATCTGGGTTTTACTGAATTTTTTTTGTAAAAAAAGCAGTAAAAATATTCTCTTTTTATACCAGGCCAAACACAGATGCTGGTGCTATGGTAGTACAGAGCCAGAATCTTAAATCTTGCCATGATAATTAGAGATATGAATGCTTGACTCCTTCATTAAATATATATACAGACTGACTCCTCCCAGAAGGGTCAGTCCTAGGACCAATCCTGTTCAACTTATTCATAAATGATCTGGAGAAAGGGGTAAGCAGTGAGGTGGTAAAGTTTGCGGATGATACCAAACTGTTTAGGATAGTCAAGACAGAAGCAGACTGTGAGGGACTCCAGGAAGATCTCACCAAACTGAGTGATTGGGCAACAAAATGGCAAATGAAATTTAATGTGGATAAGTGTAAAGTAATGCACATCGGGAAAAATAACCCCAACTATACGTACAGTATGATGGGGGCTAATTTGGCTACGACAAATCAGGAAAGAGATCTTGGAGTTATCGTGGACAGTTCTCTGAAAACTTCCACACAGTGTGCAGCGCGGTCAAAAAGGCAAATAGGATGCTAGGTATTATTAAGAAAGGGATAGAAAATAAGACCCGGAATATCTTACTGCCCTGTATAAAACTATGGTACGCCCACATCTTGAATACTGTGTACAGATGTGGTCTCTCACCTCAAAAAGATATTTTGGCCTTGGAAAGGGTTCAGAAAAGGGCAACTAAAATGATTAGGGGTTTGGAACGGGTCCCATATGAGGAGAGGTTAAGCGACTGGGACTTTTCAGTTTAGAAAAGAGGAGACTGAGGGGATATGATAGAGGTGTATAAAATCATGAGTGGTGTGGAGAGGGCCGACAAAGAAAAGTTATTTATTAGTTCCTAAATAGAAGAACTAGAGGACACCAAATGAAATTAATGGGTAGCAGGTTTAAAACTAATAAAAGAAAGTTCTTCTTCACACAGCGTAGTCAGCATGTGGAACTCCTTGCCAGAGGAGGCTGTGAAGGCTAGGACTATAACAGAGTTTAAAGAGAAGCTAGATAATTTCATGGAGGTTAGGTCCATAAAAGGCTATTAGCCAGGGGATAAAATGGTGTCCTTGGCCTCTGTTTGACAGAGGCTGGAGAGGGATGGCAGGAGACAAAGCGCTTGATCATTGTCTTCGGTCCACCCCCTCTGGGGCACCTGGTGCTGGCCACTGTCGGCAGACAGGATACTGGGCTAGATGGACCTTTGGTCTGACCCGGTACGGCCGTTCTTATGTTCTTATGTTCTTATGTTCAGAAACATCAAATGAAAAAGATCATTTTAATAAATCCTTTACTTTATGAGAAATATACTTAGTTAAATAATGAGAATGTGCCTTTCTTAGTTTTTCTGAACGGATAAGCCACATAATAAATTAAGTCAGATTTTCATTAAAAAAATAATTACTCCAAGCTTGCTTTGGACTAGTGAACACAATTTGT
Source organism: Rafetus swinhoei (assembly GCA_019425775.1). NCBI lineage: Eukaryota > Metazoa > Chordata > Testudines > Trionychidae > Rafetus > Rafetus swinhoei. The sequence goes on along the minus strand of CM033435.1, from coordinate 13,845,420 downwards.
TAGAATTTAGTATTCTCCATATGAACTGTTCGTACTTTTTATTAGTGTTTTTCCGTTTGACAAGAGGTAGCTTTCCTTCTCTTTTCCCGTAAATGAAAAATTATAAACATAAAAGGAATTAAGCGAGAAAAAAAGAAATTGTTGATACAAGAAAATGAGAATGAGCTAATATACACTAGCACCACGCTGATTCCACAAAGTGATGCTGGACTAGACTGCAGAGGAAATAAAATTAATATGACAGAAATAAATGATGTGCAGGAGTCCCGGGGAGGGAAATTGCCCTGTTAAAAGAGAAAAATGCAGTTGGATGAGAGAGTCAGAGCTCAATAGAAATAAACCTGAGTGATTACAGCTAAAATGCATCTTCCATCATGTCACCGAAATGCCACCTCAGGTCATTACAGTTAAATTCGGTGTGTCCCCTGCCTCTTCAGCTTGCAGTTTCCCTCGAATTTTCCCCATTGAAGAGGCAAGATTTGCCCTCCAGCCATCTAAACTGGAAGATCTAAAATCTGCCAGCAGGAAGTCACAACCTTGTGCTGAACCCTTTTCTTACTGAGCCACATCCACTGGGGTTCCCTCACCCTGCAAGATTTTTCACTTATGTAGCTCTGTCACAGGTTCAAATCCAGTGGGCACAATGTTCCGGGGGAAAAAAGAGGTTTACAAAACTTCACGTGAACATGAAACATACTTTTTAGATATGACTATGGAAGCAATGTAACTAATTGAGACAAGAGTTTACTCATTGTGATCTCAAATCACAGAATCACAAAATATTAGAACTGGAAGGGACTTCAAGAGGCCCTCAAGTCCAGCCTCCTGCCCTCACATAGCAGGACCAAGCACCATCTTGACCAGGGGTGGGCAAGATATGGTCCGCGGGCCGGATCCAGCCCCTCAAGCCATTTGATCTGGCCTGCGGGCGCCCTGCTCCTCCCCGCTCCCCTCCCCCGCCCCCCGCCCAGGCCAACTGAGCCCTGGGAACGAGGGAGTGTGCAAAGTCTCCTCCCCCTGCCAAAGGGAAACACCAGCTGTTCAATCCAGATGGTGTTTCCCTCTACATGCCATGCACCACTGGCAGGGCAGGGGTGGGGGCAGGGAGTGAGAGACTGCACACTCCCAAGCCTTGATTGGTCTGAGGGCGTGAGGAGGGGGAGTGCCTAAGGTCTCTTCTTACTGCTACAGGCGCACAGTGCCTAGAGGGAACCACCAGCTGTTGAAAACAGCTGGTGGTTCCCTCTAGGCACCACGCACCCCTGGCAGGGCGGGGGCGGGCAAGAGACTTCATGCACTCCCTCACCCCCAGGCCAATCAGGGTCTGGAGGTGGGGGAGCACACGAAGTCTCCTCCTCCCATCAGGGGTGGGCCACATCTAGAAGGAACAGCCTGCTTCCTCTCAAGGCCCCGCCCCTTCTGTCCAAGGCCCCACCCCTTTCACCCAAGGCCCGCAACCATTTCCAAAATGTGTGAAGTGTCCCCCATTCAAAAATTATTGATCGCCCCGATCTAGACCCTCCCTGACAGATGTTTATTTAACCTGCTCTTAAGTATCTCCAATGATGAAAGTTCCACAATTTTCCTAGGCAATTTATTTTAGTGCTTAATCACCCTGACATTTAGGAAGTTTTTCCTAATGTCCAACCTAAACCTCCTTTGCTGTAATTTAAGCCCATTGCTTCGTGTCCTATCATCAGAGGTAAAGGAGAACAATTTTTCTCCCTCCTCCTTGTAACACCCATTTAGGTACTTGAAAACTAAAAAATAAACTGAAAAATGAACCAAGTCCAGAGAGGACCAATCTGAGGACAGAGACATTCATATAAAATACATTCTGGCTCTGGAATCATGGTAGGCTATAGATTTAAAGGAAATATTATGCCATTGTATGTGCATGCCATTTGAGGCATAAACCCTAAACCAAGTACCCTCAGCCACCCAAGAAGTTCTGGTTTTCTACTAGATCAGCACACAATGAGGGGTTGTTTTCTGAAATGACTCTTGTTCCCTCTTTCCCCTCAATTATTTGGGATTTAAAAACCCAAAGGAGTGAGGTACTCAAATTTCAAAGGGATTTAGGAACCTAACAGTCTTCTCTTTGGGTGTGTCTGAACTCCAACTAGGAGCATGCCTCTCAGACCAGGTAGAAAGACTTGTTCACGCTAGTGTGTTAAAAATAGCAGTGTGGATATTGCAGCACAAGACTGCCCAGACCCCAAGCTCAGGTGGCTAGCCCATGCCACCACCTGTGCTGCCACCACCACATGGTTATTTTTCATGCGCTAGCTTGAGTAGACTTAGAGCCTCTCTCTCTACCTGGACTAGGAAGCATGCTCCCATCTGTAGTGTAGACATACCCTTAGGTGCATCTGAAAATCCAGGTTAGTCCTGAATTGGGTGGAGATATCAGCAAGGGAAGAAGGATGGTCCAATGGTTAAGGGCAATAGCTCAAGTCTCAGGAGATCCAAGATTCAGTTCCTTATGCCCTCAGAGACTTCCTGTGTGACCTTAAGCAAATCAGTCTTCCTGCATCTCAGCTCCCCATACATAACATGGCTAGAGCCATACTTCACTATTTCACAGGGGTATTATAAGGATAGTCCAGTCATTGAGACCATAATGTATTTAGATACTACCACCTGCGCAGGTCAAGAACCCCCATATTCTTTTTCAGACCATCTGCTCCCCACAGCTGAGTTAGTAAGAGGGAGACCAATACAGGTGGAATGGAATCTAGGAACGAGGAGAGGAAATGTAGATGATCAGCTCTGTACAGCCAGAGAGGCATACGTTGAGGGAAGGGTTGAAAATCCAAGCCATCCTACAAAACACATTCTCTTCCAAAGGCAATTTAAGTTAGGGTACCAAAAAGAGTCATAGGTGTTGAGCCTTTTAATGTTGGCGTCCCATCCTAAGCTTTTTCCAAACTGTGGAGGGGTATGTGGCAGGTAGTTGGTGTGGCTGAAGTAATGGTGGTAACAAAAAACGATACACGTACTGCAGGGGAGTCCTGTGCTGCCACTATACCAGGGGAAAGTGGTAGGAGCGTGGACAGACTGAGACCATCAACAGCTGTCCCCATTTATGCACATCTCAACCTTCTGCTGCATAACTGCCCAAGTCCTCTCTTCTGCTGTTCAAGCCACCTTCTGGCCAAGAATGAATGTGGCTGGGAGGACTGGTACTTCCCTCTTCCATATAGTTTTATGGCCAAAGGAGACCACATCCCCCCAATGCCTGTTTGATAATACATATAAAAGTTCTTGTTCACTAGGAGCTTCTACGTCACAGGCTGAGCATTGTCTTCCATGCCCTAGTTTTCCATTTCTTCTTTTTTTAAATCACCTGATGGTCCCCCGCCATGCTTTATGAAATTGGCTTATGAATGCAAATATATATTACTCAGAGATACTTTGGACAAAATATCTCATGCAACCTATCAATTTTAATGATACAACCTGCTGGATCTGCATATCTTATTTTGGTGCATGTATCTTTCTTTGTATGTAAAGTTAGAAGTAAGAAATATGAGACTATTTATAGTTTTAAATGTGCTAATGAGGGCCATAAATGGTACTCCAGAAGCCTCAATGACTGGGTGATCAACTTAACGACTTATAAACAGCCTTGTCTGTCCTGTAAGTCCAAAGGTGATTGGACTAATGAGACATGTGACCATACCACCTGATACTGGGATTCCATTTTCACCAGGTAATTTTCCATGGAATGGGGAATAGAGAACAAAGGATTCCCGCCTTAGGGGAAAGACTATTTAAGCAAGGAGAAGTTATCAGGTCTTTGTCCTTAACTGGTCTCGGGAGTGGCCTAGCACACAAGGATACAAAGAGAACCGGAAACCAAGTCAGATTAAAAGATCAGCTTTGACCTGAAGGCTTGCCTGAAATAATATCTGTTTAGGCTAAGAAACTAATAAGTTTAATATATTAGCACTAGTCGTGCGTTTTTCTTTTCATTTTCATTTTGTAACTTACTTTGATCTGTTTTCACATCCTACTGTTTGTACTTAATAAAAACACTTTTGTTTACTAACAAGCCCAGTGTAAATAACTGTTACCTGGGGGAGCAACCAATATGCATATCTCTCTTTCATTGATAAGGGGGCTTACCTGAATGAGCTTTTACACAGAGAAAAACAGATTTATTGGGAGGAGGTGATTCCTTTTGGGCGTTAGTTTCCTGGGTTCTGTGCCCTAGAACTGCATTCTCCCAGAGTTGAAGTGGTTCAGTGTCTGCATTGCTCTTCAGGGAGGCAATAACCCCAACTCTGTGCTTTGTCTGGGGGAGACTAGAGGATGTAGCCCAGTAGGACAGAATCCTCCCGATCACTTGCCAGAGGATTCTCTGCATCTTGGGGTCTTTAAACCATCATTTGAGGACTTCAATATCTGAGATATAGGTGAGAGGATTATTCCAGGAGTGGGTGGGTGAGATTCTGTGGCCTGCATTGTGCAGGGGGTCAGACTAGATGATCATAATGGTCCCTTCTGACCTTAAAGTCTATGAGTCTATGAGGACAGGGTGATGGGGAGCCCCAGATAGCGGGTGTCAGTGGCATGATCAGCATACAGTGGAACAATCCCCAGGGGGTCTTCTGTGACTGCACCCCATCACATCCCATTTGGGATTCAGCTGACAAAAATATGCTTACATTTAACATGACGACACCCGTTCTGGAGAACATAGATAGCACCTGGGGACAGGGACTGTCTTTTTGCTCTATGTTTGTACAGCACCTGGCATATAGCGTCCGGGCAATAGATAGGGCTATGATAATGCAAATAATAAGTGATAATAATAATGTGTGCCTTCTGGTCAAATACAGCAATGTGCTTCCACCACTGCAGTGCACAAAGGCTCTTTTTCTTGTGAGACTGATTTCAATTTGTTTGAAACTACCCTGTTTACTTTACACAAATCCTGTTTCTTCCTTACAGATGGATACGATCTGTCAGGGACCTGGAACATTTTATCCCATAGCAAAACTTGTTTAAAGTACCATCTGTTCTTCCTGCCAGGGCGCAGTAATGCCAGAAACTATTTAACATTCCATATATTCAGAGCATATACTGGTTAGTTTATTGTGAAAATGGAGCAAGGGATCATTAGAAGCCTAACAATAGACTTTTTACTGGCATTTTCCTTAAAAAAACCAAACAGTGTCCAATATGAGTGAACACACAATGTTAAGCAGCAAAAATACACCATGACCTGGACCATCTCCTTTCAAACTGGGCTTGGCCTTATTGCCATCAAAAGTCAATGGAAAGAGTTTCCACTAACTCCAATGTGATTTAAACTGTCGCAATCCACTGGCTCAGATTTGTTGGGCCAAGTTCAGCTCTCATATACACTTTATCCAGAGTCACTCCTATGATAGATACGCCCTGATGTAAAAACAGGATTTGGTCCTGCAGATTTAAGCTAATCAATTTCTGATGTGTGACTTGTTCTTATATTAATTTCAAACACACAATGATATTCACAGATACACAACAAATATTAGAAACCACCGTTCATAGAAGCATTTAGCCTGTAGATCATAAATAGACCTCAACTAGTATCCTTTGCTGAAATGTGTAAATTGCAAGTGTTAGGGGACACAGAGATTTACCAATTTATTACTAACCCAAATATTTTGAGTTAAAATTAAAACTGCTTCTCAGCTTCTCATTTGTCATCTATACAACAGTGATACGTTACACAAATTTAGAAGAAATATCAAAGAAGAAAAAAGAGATGTCTCTTTAAAGCACACACACACACACACACACAGAGTAAGACTAGCTATAGAAATCTGCCTCATGTTGCAAGGTTCTTCAGAACAAACATTGATCTTGATGAACATGCAACTCCAGTTAGTTTCATTTAATGAGAATCAAGTGAGCTAAGCTCCACATGCCACTTGGAAATGAAATCCTCAACCACCAAAGACTGTCATAAACCACTGCACGTAGAAAAGCTATTGAGCGAAATTACTGACAGATCACTAACTAAAAGCCTAGTGGTAACGATTAGTATCAGTTTGATTCACTTCAAGGTTTCAATGAAGTCATTTTTAAGCAAAGTAGAAAAAGTATATATACTACTGGATTACTCCATTCCCATTATATTTTACAGAGAAAATTCCATGTTCCTATGAGAAAGTCACTGTAGCAGAGAAAATGTCATCAAACACTTACTATTCCTACAGAAAATGCAGACATTTTTCATCACATCAGATACTTGGTACTTGAGGGGGAGGGAGGGAGAAGGAGAGAAAAAACACTACTTGTGAAGTGGTAAATGTGTCAAAAATCTAAAATTACTTGGAGGTATTCTGCAATACAATCATCCTTTATGCTTATATAGCTCAGCTCATATGGCTTACATTCAGCCTGTCACACTGAATCATGACTACTTCTTGACTCGCATTAACAAAAACAAACTTAATTTTCACTTCGGCATATGAGATAAAATCCTCTCTGAATTCACAGTCAAAAAGGCCAGAAGCAATGTTGGAAATAATTGTTTTTCTGAGACACTAATTTGTGAGGAATGGAAAAAAATAGTTCACTAGAGTTCTGACTAAAATACCAACATACACATTTTGTGTTTGAAGCATTTTGCAGAAAACTCTACTGCAAAGAGCTTTGTTCATGTGCAGTGTAGCCATAGCTGTTACAGTTAAAATACTGCTGAAAGAACATATATACACCCTTCCAAATCTGCTGAAGTCTTTACTGTGAGAAACAAAGGTATTTAAACCTGTGATTATCTTTTAGAAAGTAAATGTGGAAAACAAAGTTAGTATAAAGTTTAGAACTAAGACACAGTCAGGTATAATCTCTACACCAAGCAAAACAGATTATATAAAGCAAAACTAAATCTTAAAGCCAAGTTATTTCATACCAGTCACAATACATTCACTATAAGCATCTAGTTAACCACAATTTCTGCTAACCTGTAGATGTGCAGGACTGTAGATGCAGTTAAATTTTCCTATAACCTTTTGTCTCCAGTCATGTTACTAGTGCTCTGTTTCCAAGTGTTTCTTACACTCACAAGTTCCCTTTCCCAGCTCTGTCCTAGGAACTGCCCAGATTTTGTGGTGTAATCCGAGCAGGGAAGTACCATGTGCCTATGATATAGTTAATTCACTTCTTACCCCCTGTGATGTGTAAGGAAACAGCTTAGAATTTCAAAGGACTGTTCTCTGTCCAGTCAGTCATCTAGGTATAATGAAAGGCAGTTAGTTTGCAACTGACAGCTTAGACTTTCATTTGGCACCTCAAAGTCAGAAACTGATATTATTACAAACCATGATCATTGATTCTTCAATCCTGCCATATGCAAAACTCTCACTGGCTTCTCTAGGAGGTGCACACACAGAGGCTAGCAGGAGCAGCCTGGGAGAAACCAACACTCACTAGCAACTTAGCGGCTAACTCTGCTCCATGGGAGAGTAAATTTGTCACTCATCAATTTGGCCAACATGAAGGACTGAACCAAGGACTTCCTAAGCTACTGGCACAAGCCTTTACAGCCTGAGCTAAAAAGCTAGGCTCTGTAGGTGCGAGCTTAAACCGACTCACATCCATTATGTATGGAACAAACAGGGAGACATTCAACATGCACTGACCAGTTTGTTACACCAGAGCAGAAGAGGGTCTTCAGTGACCCAGTTCTGGAAGCGTGATGCCTGTGGATGCTGGGTGTAGCATACAGAGCGGAGCAGCAGGTGTAGCTAGCTCTCTTCCCAGTGCTGCCCATTAGGGTTTCCCAGTGCAGAGTGTGCTCAAAACCACTCTTGGGTGGTGTGTGCTGGGGAGGAAGCACAGCACACCTCCGCCCTTGTGTTCTGTCTTGGGCTTTCAATTTGTGCCCATCACCAGGGCTCGACAAATTATACAATCTACTTGCCCGTGGCGAGTAGATTGTAACCCGGAAGAGCTGGGTTCGGGCGATCTGCGCATGCGCAGAACAATCTGCACAGTTCGGCGAGCCCTGTCCATCACCTTAGCGTCTGAACACTTGGGCTATGTCTACACTGGCGGGTTCTTGCACAACAACTTCTTGCGCAAGGGTTCTTCTGCAAGAACTCTTGCTCAAGAGAGCATCCACACTGCCATGTGCAAGATGTGCTTTTGCCCAAGAGCATCCATGGCAGTGTGGATGCTCTCTTGTGCAAGAAAGCTCTGATGTCCATTTTAGCCATAGGGCTTTCTTGAGCAAGCCTGCCATGCGTCCACACTGCCCTCTTGCGCAAGAGCTGTTGCGCAAGAGAGCTTACACTTGATAGAAAAGAACATAGCTCTTGCGCAAGAAGCTCTCTCTTACCACGCCGTACTGTAAATCTTCTTGCTCAAGAGCGGGTGGGCAGTGTGCACACTCTGCGGATCCTTGCGCAAGAACGGCTGTTCCTGCACAATAACCCGCCAGTGTAGACATAGCCCTGGAGTGCAAGCAGCCTGGTCAGGAGTGTCTCTAAGTTCCACGGTTATCTACATAAAGGCAGGGATCATCGCACCCTAAATTGTGAACTTTGGCCTTTTGACTCCAACAACGCCCTTACCTCTTTGGCGGCACTATAATTCCTTTGCATCAGTTTACCAGAAGCCTGTGCTTTGAGAAGTTAAACAGCCCAACTCCTATTACAGAGCTGCAGTGGGAGTAGCGAGTGCCCCCCTTCCTTATTGACTAATAGAGTAGTTGATGGAAATTTCATCGACTATTCGATTAGCTGATTATCTGCATTTTAACATCCTTAGTTACAGAGGGGTGGTAGCTCTTTCTGAGCAAATACCTTTTGAAGGGCACTAGCTTACCTCAGTATACAGGTACACCTACGGAAGTAGAGAAGATAGCATACCTCAAAGTACAGGCACCTCTATGAGTAGGAAAGAACTACATGGCTCAAGTAAAAAATTGTGCTTCATCAGCCCCATGGGGGTTGTAACTCTCTAGGATTGTCCTGGAGTCTCCCAGAATGAAAGATTAATCTTTAATTAAAGATTATGTCATGTGATGAAACCTCTAGGGATATGTCCAACCAAAACCGGCAACCCTACCATGACATCTCTGCCATTGGCAACCCTACCATCTACACCATGGATGGGGAACCTATGGACCTGGCAGGGGAATGGCAGCACAGGGAAGCTAGCTCAGGGAAGCTCTGTCCCTGCAATTGCTTGAGAGGGTGGAGCCTGTTTCTCCCATTGGCCAGGAATTGCAGCCAATAGGAGAGGCAGAGGGCAGTGCCTGAAAGTACAGGGCAGCATGAAACCAGCTGTGCCCCACCTCTGGGAGCTAAGCCAGTTAGGCACCCCAAACCTCTGCCCCCTCCTACAACCCCTTCTGCTCAGACCCGGACCTGCATGACCCACCACCCTACCTCCCACCCAAAAAATGGTTTTCCAACCCTGATCTACACTAAGAAGGTGGTGATGTGAGTATCCCACCTCAAGTGGCTGGACACTCACAGAAAATGACATATGTTGCAAATCACATTGTGTTTATCCCCGGTGCCCACCAACAAGTACACTGGAGGGAAAGTGACTTTACCCTCTGCAGTAACTTTACCCTCTTCAGTTTCTCCAGGAAACTCCATTTGCATCCGTTTGCTCACCACTTTGTCATTGAGTAGGAGGATTCAGTCATAAGAACTGATTTAGGCCTTGCCTACACTGGCACATGTTATGTCTTTTTTAATGTCTCTTTATGTTAAAAATCCAGGACCACATTCACCGCTATGTTTCATGCCACACCAGCAAGAAAAAGGAATCCTTCACCAACTGAACTGGTCAGATAAACTGGATGGATGGCTGCTTTGCATTACCCCAGGACACAGAGCAGGCACTGCAGATCAATGAAACTGATTCTCTAAAATAACTGCTCATCACCCTTGCCATCTAATCCCACCAATAATGTATGGTTAGAATCAGCACACACCTAAAGCCCATATAATTTTATGAAAAGGGCTGATTTGATGCTGTTGTGTGTTTGAATATATAACCCAGATTTTTTGAAAAGAGAAAGAACTAGAAAGTGATTATCTTGTGTCTCCAGCCAGCCTCTTGCAAGAAAACAGCATGTAAAGTCATCCACTGTCAATATCCATTTTACCCTGCCACTCCCCAATTGCTCATACAGTTTCAAGTACATTTCACAGACAAAGAGGATACAAACCTATCTGGCAATAATTCATGAGCATAGGGGTGGAGGCTTCCATTTGCTTCCCAGGCAAAGACAGTGAAATGTGAAGGGAGGGAAACTATATCATCTGTGAAACGCTCTCCATGGAAGAGTTGCAACAGAAGATTAAAGGAGAGCAGCAGCCAGGGATCCTGGCGGAAGGAGAATCTGAGACCTCATCCAGGCGACAGAACAAACAGGAAACAGAAACACTCTGAGAACAATCACTCACAGCCAGAACAGTGCAAAGCAAAGCAGTTATGATGCAGGATTTTGCTTTCTTTTAATTTTTTTGTCATTCATTTTTAATGGACCTTGCAGGCAACACCTGCTTTTTATAAGATAATTTGAAGCTTCACATACGTAACATATAAACCCACTTCCCTTCTGCCCAACTCCTTATACTACTGTACAGCCTACTAGGAGAAAGCCATTTGTTCCAAAGTGAAGGCCCTAGATTGTTTGACTGGAGAGCCGTTAGTTAGTTAGTTAGGTAGTTAGTTAGTTTTTGCTGTCCAGAAGTTGCCTGAGCATGAGGTTAACCAGAACAATTTATTTTTTTTAAATTGTAGAACCCCTTTGTAGTGGATTTAAGAATTATATTTCCATTCAGGAATTCTTATCTTGCTCAGTCATAATGATTACAGTCTACCAAGCAAGGAAAAAGGGGAGTGGACAGAGGGATTTTAGTGTTTAGGAATAATTACAAATAGATGTCTCTAAAAACAGGAGGCTGCTTGTAATCTATAGGGGAAAGCAACTTGCTTCTCTACCAGCCTGCCTCCGACTTGCTTAGAAGAAACCAGAAAAGACAAAGGAATCCGTGATTGCTGTGATGCAAACCTCTTTTAAGAATTTAACTGAAGCCACCAATACATGCCTCAAATTGCCAAGCAGCCATCGCATGAGAATTACTATTAGCCACTGCACTGTGCTAGAGAAGGATCCCTATTCGGTAACCAATAACCTGAGCTATAGAATGCCCCATCATACTGGAGTTAACATACCATCATACAAACTACTAGGAGACCCTTCATGGCCTGCCCATCTTCTACTACACAATGGAGCCTCTGACTTCTGCCCTCCAGTCTGCCAATGATGCCAGTCTTCATTGCCTATTTGTCTGATTTCCCCAATAAGCCCCTTCAGTGCTCCATCCTGGGCCATCCCTAATGCGGCAATGCCTAAGAAGAGTTCTCAATAAAAAGCCACTCAGCCACAGGACAGTCCTCCTTCAAATCCCACCTCTGCTGTGATGCCTGCATTAGACCCAACGGCTCGACAACACTCCAGTGTCTATTGTGCTGTGACCACTGCTTATCACGCTGACCTGAACTGCCTCATTGTTATCTTGTTCTCCCCCTGTGTTTGCTGTATTCACTTGTTGTCTCATCTTATGCGTAAGCTGTAAGATCTCTGGGACAGGAACCGTCTTTTTGTTTTAGACGTTTGAGCAGTGCCTGGTACAACTGGGCTGGGGTCTCTCTCCAGACACGATGCAAATATACAAATCTTTAAGGAAAGACTCATTGGATCTTTAATGGAACAAATAAATCCATTTTACATCTTACTCCAAATATACTACAGTAAAATGTGTGATAGAGTTGACCTGAAGTCAGTATTTAACACCAAGAAATTACATTTTAAAAAGGGAAAATGGAAAGTGGCTTTTCCAAACATTGCTTCAATGGAAGTATAGCTGAAGAACAGTCAGCCCCGTAACATCCTACAAGTGAGGGCTGTGTGAAAATATCAGTTTTCACAACATTTCAAAATAACTGACATTTTGCCTTGGAGTGCACAGTTCTGCCAGCAGATGCTATTTTATGGCCAAAACAGGTACAACTCCACCATGGAACAATCTGCAATATTCTTTCTTTTTGCCTCCGGTAAAAGGGCCATTTTTCCAGAGTAGTCATGCCATTTTCAGCACAGAATCAGCAATCAGCAATGACACAGCAGAATTTCACAATAGTCTAACGAAAAACAAAGCACACCCTTTGTTTTAGGGAGAAAACAAAGAATTTTAGGAGAAACCACAAAATGTTCAAGAAAAACATTCATCTTTTGATTTTCCAGTCCTGTGTTGCCAGCAATGCAACTTTTCTCACAGCTATAATATCCATGTTAATAGGAAAAGTAGTTTTATACTGACTACATTCACTCCTGCAAAATAAAATGCCAGATAATAAAAACAGGACAAAACAGGATTCCACTTGGAGAAACCATTTTTCAAAAACTCAGTTTCCTTTAATGGATGCGTCTATAATTTAATGATCAGGTACTAGAGCAGAGAGGCCTGAGTGGGGAGAGGAGATGGGACAACAAAAACCAAAAATCCACTGCACACCTAAAAGACCAGACTCCAATCCTGCAAATCTACTATATATTTTAGAGAGTTTGTCTGTCTGTTTGCTCAAAAACTTCTCAATGGTAAGAGCTAGGACCATCAAATTTGTATACAGCTTCCTCTTATCATAACTTAAAGCAAGGTAAGGGCTTGGTTGTGCCAAGAAAACAGATTGTGTTTGGAATGGGATTGCTTCTCATAAAACCAAATAGAAAAGAGACAGAATCACCAAATCAAGTACAGGGCTCAAAACTGACATAACTGAATGAATGTTGAAAGAGACTGAACAAAGATGAGCCAAAAACATAGGATGAATCTGGAATAGGATTGCTTCTCAATAAACCTTACAGAAAAGAGATAAAACGGAAATATTGGGAGTAGTGCTCTGTTTTGGCACAGCTAAATCAATCCTTAAGGTTTGAAAACTTGAAGACAATGTTATTGGAGACCAAATTGACTACAGCCCTTTTATGTTAAAACAGTGAATAAGAGTTTATAGCAGAGATGTGTAATAAAATGGCAGCGATTCACTAGAGTTAGCCCCTGGCAGGCCACCACCGCTATATTTACCCTGCACCTCTGCACGTACAGGTGATTGCAGCTCCCATTGGCCACAGATTGCCATTCCCAGCTAATGGGAGCTATGGAGAGCAGCGTGGACCGGCACACCATTTCCCGCGGTTCCCATTGTCTGGGAATGTCAATCTGCGGCCAACCGGAACTGCACTCGCCCATACCTGTGGAGGTGCAGGTAAACATAGTGACACTGGCCCACCAGGGACTAACCCCGGGGAACCATCTCCAGTTCGCAGGCCAAGACCTGCCCTTCCCTGATTAACAGGGATGAATAAAATGCCCATTTTAAAAAAATTACTAAAATTAACTTCATAAAAATAACACTATTTTTTGAAAAAAATACAATCATTTCAATAAAGCATTTACATGTTCCTTTTATTCCCCCCCACCCAAAAAAAATTAATTAAGGACCCCAATAATGCAGGGTAAATCTGCTAGTGATAAAATATGGTAAATAGCTGCATTCACTCAGAACTCCATTAACCAAAATATCATCCCTATTAAAGCATGACCCACTTTCAGCCTATCAGTTGTAGGACAGGAGTCCGATAGCATACTATCATGAGGGTGCTATTGATAGTAAATTTGATTTAGGCCAACAAGTTTTGACAAAACTAAAAGACAAAAAACAACTACTGAAAATCTGTTATTTTAAAATGTCAGTAGAGACTATTTTCTTTTAATGAAAAAATATTTCCCAGCAACTTAATCACTGCATTATTATTTTAGTGCATGAGAACCTAAGTTGATGATGATTGTAGTAGTACCTAACAACCCCAATTATAGTCAAAGAACCAAGTGTGGTAGACATTACTCATAAAACATGTTCCCAGAGGCTGGGATTGCCATGTAATCTAAGAAAGAAGCAAAGTAACCAGAAATTATAAACAAAAGTGAAACTAACTTGATTATATTTGTTGTCCAAGTTGAAAGATCTGTACAAGCCAGAATGACGAGTAAAGAAGATTGTTAAAATATATTCTTTTTAATTATCTAAGCTGTTATCGGTAACCTGACTAAGGAAATGTATTGGTATACAGTTGTGTTGCATTTCATAGTATTACTTTATTCCTAAATCTCAAAACAAACAACTGACAGCCCAAAAGGGAAGTTGTAAAATAATTTCTCATGTCCCTTAACACATCTTATATATTTGAGACTCAAGTTCCCTATTGAATAGAATACAGATTTCAGCTCATTCTCTGTCATGCTGTTCTAGGAGGAATAAATCAAAATGATCTTCTTACTATATATTTTTAAAATGTGTGTCTGTCTTCACATCTCTTAATGAGTCCATTTGTTCAAGAATTCCTCCTAAACAGTAAGAGTTAGGACCACCAAATTTGGCATGCAGCTTCCTCTTATCATAACTTAAAAGCAAGGTCAGGGTTTGTTGTGCTGGGACAGTGGGATGTGCCTGGAATTCGACTGTTTCTCATAAAATGGAAAGGGAGGGGTCTGGTAGGAGGGACTGTTATACTATAGAATGACCACAAGGGAGCAGCAATGGGGAGAAAGGGATAGCTATCTACTGCACATTTCAGAGAGTTTGTCCGTGTGTCTGTTCGTTTGTTTGTGTGTTTGTCTGTCCCCCAGTCGGGGACATGAACCCATCCCCTGGCTGTGCCCACTGCAACTGCAGCAGCCACAGAGAGGGTATAAAAGCTGCTGCAGTGAGAGAGGGCTGGAGTTATCCTCTCACCCCGGGGCAGACTGCATCCTGAACCTCTCATCCCTAGCCCCACTCCAGAGCAATGATTTAAATGAAGAAAAACAAAACTTATTTAAGTTAAGGACCCGAGCAATGTTGGGTAAATCTTCTAATCCTAAATAAAATGAAATGAATGTAGAATCCCAAAAGGAAATTTCTCTCTCTCGTGAAGTGCTTCTGCTATTAATCTTGATATTTTACCAAAAAAAATTGAAACGTTTTTTCCTCAGGGCAAATTCTTACAACATCAAAGCAAGACGTCATGTCAGTAACCCAAGAGCATGCCAGAAAGCAAAATGTATTTACACTTTGCCTCCCACGTTTAATGCAAATTGCAGCATATTATAACATACTGCAATTCCTATTACTGAATGAATCCATTGACATTTCCTTATCAATGCATGATTGAGAGGTAGTCCCCAAAGCTATTTGCATAGGAAAACCCATTGCTATTGCAAGTGATTTCCCTTCCAAGTTTCCAGCATTGCTTATAATGTGACTCATATTATCCCTAATTTTCTACTTCTGCTAAGGTTTTGGGCTGGTACATCATGTTGATTACAAAGGTTTTTTTTTAAACAAAGGGAGAGAATATGTTGAGTGGAGTCTCATCTAAATAAACTGAATGTTCAAACTGATTTTAAAAAAATTCTCAGGACACATAATTATTCAGGGCAATGAATAGCCAAGAGCCACTTAAGGCCAGATCTTGTTGCCTTTTTTATAGTCACTGAATCTGACTCAGTTATTGGTGCAATTCTCATCAATACAGAGAGTGTGATTTGGATCTTGGATTAGCGACTTCCCTAGTAAGCAGTTATCTGTGCTGGCAAACTCCCTGTGCAACCCCTAATTAAAGGCATTGCGGTAGGTATAAAAACCAAGGCAGAATGTGATGCTACACAGTATAATCAGCACAAGTAGCTTTCCATTCCAGCAAAGCCATTATTGCAAAGGAAATTTTGAAATAATAAGGTTAAATAAATTAATGGAGAGTTTTGTGCCTAAACTAAGATCTGGCATTCCCTTTGCATGCAGAATTCAGTGGTGTTACGCCTGCATGCAAATCAGCTGGAATGAGTCCATTACAGTTAATGATACAGTAAAAGCAAACCTTAAAACAAACAACTAGATAAACAAATGCTGCCATTTGAAATATCCCTGTAAGCAGACAAGCTTCTTAATTATTTAAAATACTCAATTCCTTTCTAAACAAAGCCAAATGATCTTTAATTTATTAAATCAGGATGTGCACAAGGAATGCATCTTTTCCAGGCCATGACACATATTTAAAGTGTGCTTCTTTTCTCAAAAAGATACTGCGTAATAACGCAGTGAAGGTTCCAAACTCATTGGGTCTTGTTAATTTCCATATTGAAGGTACTCAGTCCAAAAAAATGAAAACAAAAAGATTTTTTTTCTAACTGCCAGGACTACTGTTCAGTGGGTTTAATAACTGGTTAAACACTAATCGGTTCAGTCTGAATTGGTTTATTGCTACTGGGTATTCCAAATAAACTGAACAACTCAGTGGGCTTCTCCACCTCCTCAACCCACATCATTGCCCACCGATGTTCCTTCTAATTTTTTCCATCTATGTGCAGAATACATTTTGTTCTATGTACTGAGGCATGTGTGGATATGCACCACCAGTGGAAATACATGCTGGCAGCTGTGGGCATTCAGTTAATCGGCTGGGTGGCACCTGCATCTCTCAAAATGCACCATGAAGAACTCAGCTTGGACACTGGGAAAGGTATCTGAAATTATTTAGATATACTGCATCCAAATTGGTGCTATCTTAAATCAATCCAGCTTGGTGAGCATGGATGCACTGAAACATCTGAGCTTACATTGGTTCAAGTCCAGGACAAACAACTCCATAAAGGCTTTAGTTCTCCAGTGCAGACAAAGCCTAAGAGTCAAGCAGCATTTTTTCCTTCTCACACACTGGTATACAAGTTCTGTGTCAAATTAGGCCCTGGCTGACACCAATGCAACTGTTTCCTTGAGTCAGTCCTGGGGGAATTCTGCAAATTTATTATGGCTCCAAATGCAACAATTAACCAGTTAGGCCTTACTAAATATTTCTGTTGCTGTACAAGCAGGGATACTATCCAGCTTATTCTGAGTTACGTTGCTCCAAAGGACTAACACAAGTAAAAGAGCAATAAAAGTTTCACGTTAGTGACCTAAAGCAGACCAGGTATGCAGGGGGAGCAGGTCAAAAGGTATAATTACATCAAAAGGTGCAATTTTTACCTAGTCACTTTGCAGAGCAGGAGAACACCTTAAAAGTTTTTCAGTGTACGACTTTTGGAACATTTAGGTGTGTGTCTACAAAGCAAAGTTATTTGGAAATAATTTCAAAATAATGGACGGCTTATTCCGACTACTGTAAACCTCATATGATGAAGAATAACGCCTATTCTGAAATAGCTATTTCGAAATAAGGCGTGTGTAGACACTTCATTTCTGCTATTTCAAAATAGCCCCTCACCAGGGCCATTCTAAGTTATTCATCCTGGGGCTCTAAATCGAGTTAGCATGTCTACATTAGGGAAGCCTGCCTCGGACTAATTTTGTGGTTTCCCTGCAGTGTAGATGTGCTATTTCGAAATAAGCTATTTTGGAATACAGCCGCTCCCCGAGTTACGAACAAGTTACGGACCAACAATTGGTCCGTAATTCGAAGTGTTCGTAACTCGGATCCCATAGAGTTACATGGCGACCGCGCTGTTCATAAGCGCGGATCAACCCTCGTAACTCGGATCCGCATTTACGACCGCTTTGGTCGTAAGTGCGGATGGTCGTAAGTGGAGGTGGTCGTAACTCGGGGAGCAGCTGTAACTATTCCAGAATAGCTTATTCCAAAATAACTGTGCAGTGTAGACGTAGCCTTAGTGTCCTTCTACCCATTTACCCTTTGAAAGCTGTTCAGGAGAGAAATATACTTTGTGTTAACAACAAAATAAGCAGGCCCATAGTCTGCTATTCAATTGTTCTACTGTCAATAATGGAAATGCTTCTCAAGCTTACGTTTCAGTCCACATCCCTGGTATGCTGTATTCTTGGCACAGATTGAGACAGCACGGCTGTCATTGCCTGTACCACCCATTCATAAACTGTGACCATGCTGGTGAAAGCCATAGTCTGTAGTGCACCCACAAATGTCATATCTCAGTAAAAGACACACTTCCATACATTGCCTCTACTTGGAAAGCCTGGAGATCGCATCTGGACTGTGAAGTCAATGGGAGTTGCATACACGGGTCAAGGGCAATATTTAAACTCCTGTCTGATTTTGGAAGCAATCCACATAGAGAGTTCATTAGTAAGTCAGTCAGACAATGTATACAACTCTTAAAGCAGCATGGAAGATGAAGTAAAATTAGCACAGCTTGATTTTGGTGCACAGTAATGGAGGGTTTGTAACACACAAGTCCAAAAGCTAACAGAACTTCACCAACCGCAGTGGGAGAAGATGCAGACCTTCACCTGCCCTCCAAAAAAATCACCTCACCATTCTCTTGGCAGGACATCACCATATTTGTTTGTTTAAACAGCTCACTTTCTTATAGAGAGAACACAATGGTGTAATCGGGATCAAACAATTCACTCCCTGGTAGACCAGCTCTTAACTCATTGTTGGGCTCATAAGCCAACCAAAAAGAAATAGCTTAACATTGTGCCCCAGAGCCAATAGGAAATCCAAGCTTCCGCAAGGGCAAGAGAACTAGGGAAAGATGGTACCAACACAAAAGGAAACTCATGGGACCTTATCATTATATCAAGGCCTTCATCTAATCACACGGATTGCGGGTACATGTAAGATGAGATAAGAGTTGGATTAAAGAGACTCAGGATCTTTTCTGGTCTTCTCGTATGCATATAAGGTATGGGAGACAGCCCTCTGGGAATGGATCTGTCTACACACAGTGAAAGGAGTAGGGAATCTAGTAAACTCAGAACTGTGGGGAAAATGTCAGCCATGCAGCATGCTGCCTGCCTTTTGGGAATCTAACAGACACATCTCTATGGAGCTCTGTGGGGAAGCAGCCATACTTGATTGGAGGGCACATCCAGAACAAGAGAGGGGGTGACTGGCCCTTTCCGCAGGATGCTCTCTTGCCGCCCCTGTGGATGTTACATTGGGACACTCACCAGACCACATCAAAATCCACCCCTATGACTGTACCACCTCGCTCACGGGAGTTTCGACTAAGGGCAGCATGGCTCCTTTTAGTGCCACACCTGCCAGAAGATCTTGGTTTACATGGGACAAAGTACAACTGTGTGGATGCACAGGCCCAATGGGTCTCAACATTCGCCACAAACTGGGGCTATCCCCTGACTGAAGGGAGTGAAACTTGCTTATTCCCTTGGGAAGAATTTAGCCTGGATCCGAGGCCGCACCAAGGAGGTGGGCATTCCTCATGCTGAAAGGCCTTTCTCCTGCACAGACACACAATACAAGAGGGTCTGACCCAAAGAAAGCACACAGTGCACTTTTACCTCAGAATCACCAAAGCAGCAGCAGAGAAAGACAAAGAAAGAGAAAGCAGGCACACCGGGGCATGTTTTAGGCAGCAGCGCATTGTCACTGGGTGTATAAACCCTAGGCTACTCCAGCCACCAAGGAGTTAACAGGGAAACTCCTTGTCTCATCAGCTGAGGCTAATTGCTAGATTTGTAGCCACTGAGGGAATAAGAGGACTGCAGGTGCTCCCTGCCTCCATTTCCTCCTCCAAGGGCGGTTCCTTGCAGCCTTCCCCACCCAGGCTGGAGCTGTTGCCGGCCATAGCTTTGTCCTCCAGCCAAGTCATTCACTAAAACGTAACCCTTCAGTCCTGGGGGAAATTCTGCAATTTTACGAATGCGCCAAATGCAAGAGTTGCAGAATTCCCCCAGGACTAACCTTTTCCAGGGCAACACTAACATCCACACACAGGTTTTCCGCCCTACTCAGGCTCCTCGTCAGCCCCTCCTCTGGGCCCAGCTCCCAACCTTTTCCGAGCTCCCTTCCAGTCTCTATTCCTGGCGAGAGCTGTGACTCCTAGGCTGCTTCCCCAGGGTCCTGCTCATAGCCTCAGCCCCTGGAGGCCGCCTTTCAGCCTTCCCTGTTCTGGGCTAGGCCAGGGACTCCCAGCTCACTCCCCTGGGGTCCTGAGCGTGCTCCCTGTGATGCCATTCTCTTCTTCCCCTCCCCCCACCCTTTTGATGAGGCCCAAGAGATTCTCAGGCTGTGTCCAATTAGCCCTGCCCCCTAGACTAGGAGGTAATATGGCACAGGTGGGTCTGATTGAAGAAGGCCGGCTAGCTCCTGGCTTCTGGGCCCTTAAGGGCAGGCCACTCTGCTACAGCTTTATTTGGGGGAGGAGGATGAGGACATGGACATAAAAACAAAAACTAGAGAGATGTATGGGAGCTTTGAATCAGCTCTTTGGTCCCAAACTAGTCCAATTAGGAGCCTTAAAATAAAACATCAAGGACAGTTCGGTAAAAATGTGACGTCCGTTGGAGTATTCACTGTGTAGGACCTATAGGATCGGGTCCCGAGTAAAAACAGCAAGATGGTGCCCTCAGTGGAAGGAGAGTTTGGTAACAGAACTCCAATTGCCTACTTACTATTTATTTATTTTCAAGGAAGTGGGAAAGGCCCCTAAGCAGGCTTGTCAGTACTTTGAGTAAAGCAGTATATCCAACCTAAATACTCAACCTTCACAGAACAAAGGCAATGAGAGGAAACCTGTATTTGTCCCTATGCACATTTCTTAGACACTTCTTTAAGAAATCCAGGAGCAGATACTCCTGTGATGAGAATTGTATAGACACCTACACAAACAAAAATAAATGCAAAAATGCATTTAATTTTAAGCCTGGAAAGGGGTCAGTGGTCTGAGAGGCAAAGTGGGGTAAGCTGTAGGGGGAAGTGAAGTCAACTAGCTAGGAACTGAATGTTCTCTTCTACTTCTGCAAACAGTGGAGCTGAAATCTATGGATCCCAGCTGGAAAAGCTGGTTCCACAGCACAATCTCCCAGATCTGATGGAAACCCCTTTTCACTTGCCAGGGAAGTTTGTTTTGTATAGCAAAACAAAAATAAACTCAGAAAATATCATGGTACCAGAGCTGAATGACACCCAGTTTCCAAGTAACAGAGCATCTTAAATTTCTGTAAGACTTTTGACTTAAAAACATTTAAACAAAATAGAACAAAATAAAATTAATGTGGTGTATGTGAAATGATTAAAAACTGGCTAACTAATTGGTCTCAAAATGAAGCAGTAAACAGGGAAACAGCCTCAAGCAGATCTATTTCCAGTGGGTTCCCCCACGGATGGAGTCTTGGCCCTATGACATTTAAATAGTCATATTGGAAGAATGTGCTTGGAAGAATATGCAAAATTATCACTGATAAAGTTTGCACATGATACAAAACTAGTGGGTGTGGTAAATAATGAAAAGGGCGGGTCGTTAAGGGCTTGTCTACACTGGCAAGTTACAGTGTGGTAACTTTCTCACTCAGAGGTGTGAAAAAAGCACCCCGTGTGCAGCAAGTTACAGCTCTGCAAAGTGCTAGTGCAGGGGTCTCAAACTCCCAGTCTACGGACCACCCCCAGCTGGAGCAGTTGCACCTCCCAGCCTGGGAGTCCCGTTCCCCAAGTCCCGCCCCTTCCCACCATCACTGGACACAGCCTCAGGGAGGACCGGGGAGGTCTGGCAGAGGGCAGCAGCAGGAGTCGGCCCCCCAGAATTCCTGCACTAATGTACACGGGTGCTCAGCACTGGTGCCGTGGTTCTAAGTGCAGACTTAGCCTGATTCGGAGCAATCTAGATTGCTTTGTAAACTGGGTGCATGCAAACAACATTCATTTTACTATTGTTAAATGTAAATGTATACACCTGAGACCAAAGCACATAGACTATACTTACACCTCAGAAAAAGATTTGGGAGTTGTGGTGGACAATCAGCATGAACCCTCCATGTGATACTGGGGTGAAAAGAGCTCATATGACCCTAGGATGCATAAACAGGGGAAATCTCAAGTGGAAGCTATAAACATTAGATATTTAATTTAATAATCTTATAACTGCACCAAATCTTAGTGGTTACATGATTATTTGATGTAATAATCAAATAATCCGGCCACCCCACACTGCTGCCCCTGTATCAGAGACAGCAGCATTTGGGAGGCAGCAGCCTTTGTCCATGGGGGGCCCAAGTTCCCCCCAGACAGAGGTTGCTCTGGCATCCTACCTGCCCACCCCCTGCGTGCCACTGCCTCTGATATAGAAGCAGCAGCACAGAGAGGGGGAGGCAACTCAGCAAAGCCAGTGCTCTCACCCGCTGCCTCTGTGGGGAGCCTCTATCAGAGGCGGCAGCTTGGGATGGGGGGAGCAGGCGGCTCCATGGCATCCGGTGCTTGTGGGGCGTCAGCTTAAAAGCCAGCTCCCCAGGGGCAGCCTCCTCCCCACCTCCTGATATAGAGGCAGCGGGGGTTGGGGGGCAGATGCATGTGGTTGTTTTGATTAACTGATAAGCCCAGGCCCAAGAGAAATGAGCTATATCATTATAATGCATCTTTATACCTGTAGAGTGGGAATGGGTGACAGGGGAGGGATCATTTGATGATTACTTGTTCTGTTCATTCCCTCTGGGGCACCTGGCATTGGCCACTGCCAGAAGACAGGATACTGAGCTAGATGGACCATTGATCTGATCCAATAGGGCCATTCTTATGTTCTTTAATAAGTCCACACTGTGGGTTGTACTGGTATATCTATAATATATCAATCACACTTGATATGATGCTGATCCAAAATCAGTCATATCTGAAATATTTCTCCCACCTGGAACCTACAAAGCCATTCTGGAATATAGAATATCTGAGCCCTCCAAAAGGAGAATACAGATTTAATAATACAGAAAAGTTAAATGCTGCTGATCTTTCAGAAACCATGCTGACAAATACACTGTACCATCTCTCTAGGCACTGAGTGACTCAACAACATTTTTTTCTGCAATGGAAGAATTAGAATAAGGCCAATTGCTATCACAGAGCCAGTAAGATCAAAGGAACTAGCAGCAGGGGGTACAAATGGGCATGTCTAATTACACCCTCTACCCATCTCTCAGATTCCTCAACTCTAGACATGACAAGAGAGAGAGTCCAACAAAGTTTCTGAGTTGCAAAGAGGAAAAGAGGAAAAAAGGAAAGGAGAGGTGGGAGTGGGTGGATAGGAGAAAAACAAGAGATTGGCTGTCAAGGTCTGAGCAGGCACTGAGGATTCTTATTCTTTTCAGTAGAAAGAATGTCTCCTGCCTCCACTGCCCCATTCCCCCCCAGCAAATATCTGCCACACATCTCATCTCCCTCATAAAGAAGTTGGATGTTTCTCCCTAGTCACAGTGCAATGTATTTGCCACTGCCAGCCTATCTGCAGAGCACATCACATGGCACTGCTTAGAGAAAGTCCACAGCAAAGCTGAGAAGCCGGTATTAATCCCCTGGCTCTCAAAAGCTAAGTATGGGACACTTCCAGCCAACTCCATTAGCCTCATTAGCACTGCCACTACAATTAACAGGTACATTTTCCCACTCTCCTTTCTTTTTCTGTTCTAAGTTCTGAGAGTCTCCCTTTTTTCTCCACTCAAGCTTATCTGAAGAAGTGGCTTTTGCCTAGGAACGCTTATGATATATTTATATATATATATTTTTAGTCTCTAAGGTGCCACAGGACTAACTCCTTGTTTCTACAGACAGAAAGACAGACGCGCAGATTTCCTTTTAAACTCCGCCTGGGCTCTCCCTAAGCTCAGGCTAGGCTAGCGAGCGAGTTTGCCAATTCCCCCTTGTTCTAAATGTAATTTGATTTGCAAACCTCGCCCCCTCCCAGCAAGCCACAGAGTGTTCCCTGCTCTTCATCTCCACCCAAGGAGTTGGTTTCAATCAAGCGAATCGCTCTGACACGTTTCCAAACATTTCGGACACTTCGCCACTTTTCCAGCAACAGCGTCAGGCGAAGATTTGCAGGGTCGCCAGGACCCAGCGCTTGGCCCGTTGCCACGCCCGGGCGCTGGGGAGGGCCGCCTGCTGCTTAATGACTGCAGCGCTCGCAGCAGCTCGAGCCCCCGGAGCCGGGCTGGGCTCCGCTCTGGGCACGTTCCCAAGGGGCAGGGCTGCGGAGCGGAGCCGCGCGAGATGCTGCCGGCTGGGTTGGTTTGGGGGCCAGCCGGTCCCGGTCCCACGGGGGGGCGGCCCTGCCCTCAGTGCAAAGGGGGAGGGGCTTGGCAAGGTAACGTGCCCAGAGCAGTGCGCCCAGGACCTACCGGGGACGAGGGGGGCTCCCAGGTGCGCAGGGGACAGAGGCACGGGCGGGCAGAGCCGCTCGGGGAGCGGGCCCAGCGCTGCACCCTGACGCCGCCTGCAGAGGGCTCCGTCCCCCGGTCCGCTGCGGAGCCCCCGCCGGCCGCAGCAAGACTTACCCTGCGCTGCGGGCGCCGCGGCTGCCGCTGGCTGGGAGCGGGGCGATCCCGGAGCCCACGAGGGGAGGGACCAGAAAGTTTCAGTGAAACTGACCAACGGCGCGAAGTGTTTGTCTAACCTGAGCGCCCGGGGCGATGGCCCATCAATCACTGGGAATGACCAGGCCCGGGGACCCCCCCTCCCCGGCCGCCCCCCTCCGGCAGGAGGCGCCCGGGCTGCCCTGCGGAGAAAGGCGGGCTTCGGTTCCACCTCGCTGGTTAAACGTCTGCGGGGAAGGACCCGCCTGTAGCCCTCTGCAATGGGCGAGACGCCTCGCAGAGCCACTGAGACCGGCCAGAGATCAGGCCATTTTCGGCAGCAGGGCATGTGGCCCCGCTTACACCAGCGGGGGGGAGTGAAAAGGGGGAATCCTGGAAATATTTACTCTTTAATGGGAAAGAGGTGGGTCCCCAGCCTGGCCCTGACCCCCCCAGCACCCTCCACTCTAAAGCAAGGGGAAAGCTGGACATATTGAATCAATGAACTCGTCTGTTTTATAACATTCTCCTGGAGGAGGAGGAGAAAATCTGCATCATATTTCCTGGCTTAAAAGGAAAAAGAAGAAGAAGAAGGTTAAAAAAATCCCACCACAACCCTGCTCACAATGCCATGCAAGACTGCCTGGCAGTATAGGTTTGCTGAGGTTAGAAGCTTAGTTAAATCCCAGTTCCACCCAGGACCGATTTTGTTTTTATTTTCTTAATGTTCCACTGCTGCCTGCAGAGATCTCCGCTGTTATTTGCTTTCCTTGCAGCAACTCATGACTGCAGCACTGGATGGATGTGACCTTAACGTCAGATCTTCCACTTGTCATACGGCGGTGAAAATATATGCAGGCTGCTTGGAGAAACGCATGCTGCTACAAAGATATGGTTTATGCAAAGAACAAAGCCCTTACATTGCTGAAAATGTCTTTGCTGGCTTTAAAAGCAGGATAACTCAGCCACCCCTCTCTGCATGGTTGCTCCAGCTGGAACCAGCTTTGCAAAAGCAGCCAGGGGAGGCTGGCTCAGTCCAGAGCCATTTCCTGCGTCAGTCACGTTGGCCAAATCAATTTAATCCTCTCTGGTCCTGGTCCACAGAGGTACTTAGGTACTTAAAACTCTATTTAGGCTCCACTGTGACACAGAAAATTCCCACCAAATTCCATAGGCCTCTACATTTAAAGTTACATAGTTCTGAACTTTTCAAGGTAGAAGTTCTTTCCACGCCTACGCTTCTGCCTCTGGGCATGTGCTCTAATGGTATGGCTACCTTATGGTGGCATATAGGGTACACGTGCAGCACATCCCTCAGCACATATACTGAGAGCAGTGTAGACGGGAAGGTTCTGCGAAGGTCAGCAGAATGCAGACACACCACAACCCTAGGCTAAGTATGTACCCTAACACACCCAAATAAGGCTTCTCCCCATCTACCCTGCTATTTTTAGCAGCACGGAGTCCCCCTGTCTCCCTGCTGCCAGAGCTATCCCCCCGCTGCCTCTTTATCAAAGGCAAGAAGAGGGGGAGGCAGGAGCTGGTACCTGTGGGGAGCCAGCTTTTAAGCTGCCTCTCCATGTGTGCCAGCTCCCGGAGCTGCCTAGGTGGCGGGGGAGGGGGGGACGGACAGGCAGGAGCTTGTATGCATGGGGAGCCAGTTTTTAAGCCGGCTCTCCACGCCTGCCTCCCACAGAGCAGTTACATGTTTCAGCAGTTACAGGTTTATACAAAGACACAATTTTTAGCATCCCTAGTGCAGAGATAGAAGGCTGTTTCTGAGGGAATTAGCACACCCTCCTCTCAACAGCACCGCCCAGAGGCTATCTTAGGCAGCTCCCTGCCCAGGGAGCTGGCTTTTGTGGATCCCATTTTAAGCCACCTGTGTCTCCCTATTCATTGTCCAGAGAGCCTCGGTGTCTAACTCAGGCTTTGCGGCTCTCACTGTTGTTCCTGGGATTATCTAGGTGGGCGAGGCTGAGTGCTCCAGAGCCTATGCCGTTGTGTGGATCTGGGCTTTATCCCACCATCTGTAGAACAGGGGCAATAGTCCCTACCTCACAGGGCTGTTAATACCTTTTGAGATGCTCTGGCAATAAGCCCCATAGAAAAACCTGCACAAGAGGGACTGGGCTATTTCAGACTCTGGGCAGAACAAAGCTATGGCATGAGCTCAATGTCTCCAGTGCAGTGTCTGCTCCAACCCTCTGATCAGATCACCAGTCTGAAAGCCATGCTCCTACTTCCCAGATCCTTCAGACTACAGGTCAGACCGTTTCCTTATCATTGAATTTTCAACTGCTCAGCACCCTCCTTCCCAATGGACCCTGATATTTTCAAAGTCGCCCCTAAGAGCCAGGTTTTCTGTTGTGTGCTGCACACTGCCACGCCCACACAGACACTATTCCTCGGGTTTTCAGAACAACTCAGCATGCAGGGTGCGGGGCTCTTCAAAACCTGCCCCGTTCACTTGGGGTCTAACTAGGAGCCAAGGAATGGGAAATGCCTGTACAACTGTAAAAGACAGAGTATAAGAGTTTCCGTCTCTGAATAATGCCTGTCTCTGACACAGGCCAAAGGGGGAGGAAGGCAGTTAACGGCCTTATTGTGCAATATTAAGTTGGGGGAAGGGGGAGTGGAAGAAATACTTTCTGACCCTGCTTGGTAATCACTTTATACCCTGGAGGCTTGAGTAATTATATGAAAATGATTGTGTAACTTTAACCAAAAAAACCCAGACTGCTCCGGTTGTGAGGGAACAATCAAGCCCCCATCGCAAAATGATCTCTTCTGACTTGAATTATCTTAGGTGAAAAGGACAGAGCTTAGAAAGGAGCAGGGAAGTGCCGGCCTCAGGCCTCGGCTTGCTTTCTGTCTACAAAGAGATATGCTGCAAACCCTTGAGGAGTGACTGCAGCGCTTATGTTATCATCAGTCCCTGGTTTGCATACATCATTAAATGTCACATGCTGCCAATCCATTACAGAACTAACTGCTTGGGCACACAAAGAGAGGCCGCACAGAAAAAAGGCTGGAACAGGATTAAAAGCAGCCAAGTCCAAGAAAGCACGCGATGTAACTGGGGATTTTATCATAGCGATAGCATCTTGCTAAGAGTGAGCCCAAACGTCAAGACTTGTTCAGCTAACTCAAGTCTGAGTAAGTAGTTCAGGATTTAGCACAATGGAGAGTTGACGGGAGCCAGTGTTAAGTGATCCTGCTCCCTTTCAAAGTCAGTGGCCAGATTCCCACTGATCAATTAGTTCCCAAGCAGGGACAGATGTCTTGTTCCTAGCAGCTCAGGCTCAAGCCCCCTGCTGTAACTGAACAGCAGCAAGCACGGTCACTGATAAAGGGATGTTTCGATGTGCAGTAATTCAAGCAAATCATGTCACTGTTCACACATATCACATGGGATGTAAGTCACTGATGTTTATTTCCTCGTTGGTATTTAGACATTTACCTCCACCATGCATACTTTAGTTAACATCAGAGTCGTGCTTTCTAGGCATAATTTGCTTATCTGCTTTGTAATATCGTGGTAGAGGCTGCTTTTTCAGAAGATTAATAGACACTCTCCACCATCCCTGAGTGCTGTTTCACAGCACCCTCTTTCTTCCAGGATTGAGCCACGCTTCTCCGGAAAACATGTGTTTGTATTTAATTATGTATAAAAGACCCATCCACTGGGGAGGGTCTTCTCACCTAAAATAATGTTACTTATATCTAAACTGAGCATGGACCATGATTTCCAGATATCAAACCCAGTTGCTTCAGCATAACTCACTCTGTTATGTGTTTATATTATGGTAGTGTCCGGAGACCCCAGCCAAAACTATGCCCCTTGTGTGCTGGGTAATCTCCAATGACATAGAAAGGGACAGTCTCTGTTCAAAAACTTTAGGGCTTATTTAAACAGGGAAATGTCACCCATAAAATAAACTGAATTAAGGCCACTTTAATTCTAAATGAAAGTGCTCACACAAGAGTTGATTGCACTTTAATCCATTTTAAATTCACACCCAGAGTTAATCCAGATTAATTTTTCCAAGGTGTCTGGGTGTAGACAAGACCTATGAGTCTAAAAAGGTTGGAGCAAAACAGAGGCAGGGAGTTGAAATGCCCTGTGTGGGGTCACCCAGTAGGCTAGTGGCAGAGCTGAGCAAGAATAATGCTTTATCCACTGGCACATGCGCCCATCCTATTCCATGGTGTGGGTAAAACTAGGCTAATAGTTGGAGTTTGGGCTAGATTAGGCTTTCCCTCCAATAGATCCCCATCCCCAGTACAGTTGTCTATAGTTGCCTCCAGAAGTACTAGCCTTGGTTGGAGCATCAATGCCATGGACAAGGTAACAGTGGCTGCCAGGCTTTTAACTATCATGTCATCTAGATTGCTGTAAAACTGGTGGTTAAAATGTAACTGGCACCTTTTGTACAGCAGCATGTCCATGGTCGCTACTAAAGGAGAGCTGAACTGATGGTAGCCCTGTGTCTTGGGGTGGGGAGCACAACCCTTCGGGGGGGGGGAGCGGTACTAAGGCAGGTGTCAGTCTGCATCCAGTGGCCCATACCTAATATGATATTGTCCCTCTCTAAGCCACTTTTCTGTTCTTGTCATTAAAGCACAATGCAGAGATACATATGGCCTGGTTCTACTCCCTGCTCTGCCAATGATTTCCTGTAGGATCCTGGGGGAGAGGGAATCACTTTAGTGAGCTGTGCCTCGGTTTCCCCACTATAAAATGGATAAGCCCCTCAGCAAGGCCTTTTTGTAAAGTACACGAAGTCTTCAGCATAGCAGCACAACATATTATTTATTACTGAAGCACTGTCCTGGCTGTGTCCTAGGAGAGCACTACACTATTGAGCCAGACAAACTGTGCTTCCACTCACTCAGCAGGACGTTTGCCTGAATAAGAATCAGGGTCAGCAATAGTTGCTGCTCTCTGTCCAACAGGGGGGGAAGAGAGAGAGTGTGTGTGCAAGATCCAAGAGGCCCCAAAGTAAAAATCTCAAGATCCACTGGCCTTGACTAGATCCAGAAGTCTCCAGAGCCCTGCATGCATCAGTGCTCACTAGAGGGGTTTGCTTCGGTTCCAAAATGCATCATACAGCAAATACAGCTAGGGTTTTATGAAGCAAAAAGAAAGAAACAGCCTGAAAAGGAAAACAAAACAAGCAGAAAGAAACTGTCCATTTGGGAACTGAGTAGGCAAGACATCATGTGATTCTGCACAGACTAGACAACTACATTAGCCTCTTGTGTGCAGTTCATGACATACACCTTTAAGAAGCTGGGTTTTGGAGGCCCAAGGGCACTTTCTGTTGATATTTGACTATTTCCTTAAGGATAAATGTGCCAACAAATGTGTTCTATTGAGACTCTCAGTTGTAGGCTTTGGGCAAATCCCAACCCCCCTGTTCTCTTCCCAATAAGTACCAATGCCTTGTTAGTTCTGCTTCTGTTGTGTTCTCTCCCCTAGGAGGGAGCAGGAAAAATCGACTTGAGCTCCCTTTCCATGGTGGGGGTTCTCTAGTGCAGAAAGGGACCTCCATAAACGCTAACACAACCTTGGTCTGTATTAAACTTTTGAACTGAATTACTACAGGATTTGGGGATTAAAAGAACAATGTGCTTCCCCAGGCCCTCCCTTGCTCCTCCCCCTGTGCTCCCAACCAAGCGTGTAGATCCCCAGGGCCCACAGAGAGGAGAGAGTGCTACAGATTCGCTGACCTTCCCTTCCACATGGTCTGGAGTAGACCTGCATGGGGAAGAGGGCTCTCCGTGCATCACCCTCGAAAGCATGATCTGGCCGACACCACTAAGCAGCTGGAAGGTTTCCAAACAAAATTTCTAGGAGGAGAGAGATTTACAACAGTCTCTGACCCTGTACAAGCAGCAGCAAGACAGAAATTCATAACCAAGGGTTCACTAGTTGCAAAACAGATATGACGTCTCGATCTATCGCCAAGTACCCAATGCTGTTCTGTGTCTCCGAGCTATAAACTCTTTGTAAAGATGTGTTGCCACATCTATTGCCTGTGATCCACATAGCTACCTCACTCCCAGGCTCCCCTAGCATTACTCTTGTTGACTAGCCATTGAGCAGCGCTGAACATTTGTCATGTGTGGGTGGACCCAGAATGAAATACATTCTCGCATGTTTGCAGCTGACTGCAGTGTTAGACCTTTGGGAGAAGTCGCAAAGCAACGAAAACAAGAAATCTATTTAAGCAGATACTCAGAACGATCATCTGTTAGAATTCTGCATTTGCGGGAAGAGGGGGGGCGAAACATATAGATTGTGTTTGAAGTTATGATACCAAGACCAGCTGCTTTGAAATGCCAATCTCTAGTCTAACATTTTAAATGGGAGAACAATGACCAGATCGAAAGATGAAGCTTCTCCATGCCTGCATCAAAACTCATCAATTTAAAAAAGTCAATTCCAAGTACCCCAGCAGAAAGGAGACTCTGCTAGGAAGTGGGTGTTAGCTCAGTGCTTGCTAAGATTTGCTGTGACCTAAATGATTGAACTCTGAACAGTGGAGAGCGAAAGAAACAGCTTACAAAGAGAGGATTCCCACTGTGCTGAATGAGTACAATATGAAAATTACATACTTGGACATTTGAGAGGAAGACAGCACCACCCTTCCTTTGTCAGCAAGCCACTTTTTCCGCAGGTAATGGGCCCAATATAGTTGCTACACCCATGCAGTTTGTTGAAAAGAAATAGGGTTGAATAGAGGGAAAAGGGCAGAGGTTAGTCCATTATCTGGCTAATAAGTGCATTCTACAGCAATTTTGCATCTCTTGGTTATTTAATGCATTGCCAAAGGGAGACTAATTATAAACAACATATAGTGATTTGTGTTGCTTGAGCTTCCAATATCCTGGCGAAAATGTCAAACCAAGAACAACAGGCTCTAGTGTACAGCCTTCAGAAAAATAATACTGATATCAGAGACTAACTTGAGAATGCTGGTTGCTTTGGAATTTTTTTCAAAATGAGTCAATCTGCAATACAATGCTGGTGAGTTTTGGCATGATGAGGATACTCAGGCAGTAAATGTGTCTTTTTTTGTGGGTGGAAAAAGGAATATCTCAGCGATGATTAGACAGCAAGAAAATGCAGCGTTCCATCTGTCAAATTACCTTTTTGATGTTAGGCAAAGTTAATTATCCTATGAACTTTCAGACTGCCAATCCTGCTGAGGTAATGGTTCTAATGTGGTCTGCAATCTGCCTTTCCCTTCCCAGGCGCATCCGCTGATATTACATGATACACCTGCCTAACATTTAGCATCTGTGAAGTTTCCAGGAAATAGTTTGCCCACATGAGGTGAACATGTCAAATGCGCCTCAGCGAAAATGGACCTGTAATTATGGAACAGCAGTTTAAATCTGACATTGGGACAAGTGTTCAGCTTGCAGACTCGGGTTCATTTTCCCAGCCATCCGCTATTAGAATTTTTTCTTGCCTCTTTTGCATCCCAGTTTCCTCTCACAGAAACCCCTGTAACATGTGAATTATGGCCGTGAGTGAGGAGAGGGATGAAGACAATCTGAGCACTATTTTTTTTTTAAAGTTCCAGTCTTGACCTTGCAAGTTTACAACGAGCATACAAAGCTCTCTCTCTTTTGGAAGTGAATAACCGTCTGTTAAATTCCACTTGAGGATTGCTGCAGCAAATTATATGCAGGTTGTACCACAAATACATACATGCCCACCTAAGATAAGAGTGACCATTGCTGTGCTTCACTGCTCCAATTTATGCACTCGGGAATAGTTGCATTACTATTCTCACATCTGCTTTTAATTTAAATTGGATAACAATGTCTGAAATGTCAGCTGCATCATTAAAAAAATACCAAGGAGTACCAGCTCAGGTCCTGTACATTGCTCTGTACCAGCGCACTTCTGCACCCACTGAAATGAGTGGGGTTTTCTGTGGGCACAGGAGCAGCACAGAGCAGTTTGAAGGATCTAGGCCTAAGTAAAAGGGCCTCAGTTAACAGTAAGTGGTGTAGTAAATGGCATGGAACTTGGAGGGGGCATGGAGCTTTTTAAAAAGTCTACAGCTAGCACTTCCGGGCCTTTAAATGAAGTAGAAGTAACCATGGACTTACTCCATCTGGGGTGTGTGTATAAAGCATACATAGATAAAACAAGCATGAATCTGTCCCACACTGTTTAGTCTTTTGCATCGCCAGAGTAGCACAAAGGGGATATATAAAGCTTCTAAGTTCTTTGGGGGCAGAGATTTTTTTTGTTTTGTGTTTCTACAGTGCCTCTAACAATGGTGTCTTGGTCTATGACTGGGGGTCCTAGACCCTATCGCAATACACATTTATTAATATAGTTGCCCTAAATGGACAGCAGGGTATTGCCCCCGAATGAGGGAAATCTCCCAGTGACAAAAAGCTGGTTTAGCTGGCTGCATGCCACTCCTTCTCACATCAGGGGGACAGTCGTCCTGGAGGGCTATTACAAGCCATCATAAATTAGAGCAGCCTTGAGACTGCTCTAGCTTTCACCAGGATTAAACCTTTTCCATCAGCCCAAAGTGCCAAGAGAATGCTAACCCCTCAACCTTTTTCCAAAAAATATTCTTTGGCAGAAACAGCAGGGGGCTGCGTCTAGACTGGCATGATTTTGCGCAAATACTTTTAACAGAAAAGTTTTTCCGTTAAAAGTATTTGCGCAAGAGAGTGTCTATACTGGCATGTGCCTTTGAGCAAAAGATTTGCTTTTGCGCAAAAGCATTCGTGCCAGTGTAGACGCTCTCTTGAGCAAGAAAGCTCCGATGGCCATTTTAGCCATCGGGCTTTCTTGTGCAAGAAATTAACATGGCTGTCTACACTGGCCCTCTTGCGCAAGAATACTTGCGCAAGAGGGCTTATCCCTGAGCGGGAACGTCGGAATATTTGTGCAAGAACCACCGATTTTGTACATTACAAAGTCAGTGTTCTTGCGCAAATACTCGCGGCCAGTGTAGACAGGCAGCAAGATTTTGCGCAAAAGCAACTGCTTTTGCGCAAAATCATGCCAGTCTAGACGCAGCCCAGCAGACTTTTCAGATAGAGGGCAGCTTTTAAAAACAGAAAAACATACTAGCTTAAAAATAATAATTAAAAAAAAAAGCTTTGAATAGAAACTGTCCTGCTAAGGGTTCTTAATCATTTTCTTTCTATTTGCTCTCCAGCCCCTTTGAAATGCATGCTGCTGTGGATCAGCATGCCACAGCCTAAGTCTCTTAAACATGATAGCGGGTGAGGAAGGTGGGGAAGGTGGTACCGGGTTCTGAGCTCTGCTGGAGAACTTACAGTCCTTGATTCAGACAGGCGCTACAAACAGACCTCTTCCCAACCAGTAAGGCCTGGGTCTAGGAATAGCCAGAGTGAAGATGGGCACCTGAAGGATAAACCTTGCAGGGAATCTCAAGTACTGCTGGATTGCATTAGGAGGGTTGGTACTGGACTTCGTGTTTCTTTGACAACAACTACTTCTATGTCCAGCATCATCTATGGAGCTGAAGTATTCCTGTCGGGTGGCCCATATTTGCAGCTAAAGTCACTAGCAAGAAAGCCAATCCCCAAACCCCACCCAAGGTGCTTGGAGAGATCTGCCAGACCAATACAGCTTGGGAGTTCAAACCAGGTGATTCTCCTTTTGGCAATTACACAGCACAGATAGTGCAGAGCTTCCTTCTCCTCCCTTCCTGCCCCTCCCACCTCCACCCCTCCAATCTGGCTGAAGACTAGGTTTGGATCTGAATCTGCTTAATTGGCATCCCTATTAAAAATGTATTCTCGTTTGCTGACATTTACAAAACCGTATAAGGTAGTAACAAGATTGTAGCTATTATGCTTCCTTGGCTAGTTCCTACCCAAAGGCCAACTGTGCCAAACTACTATTGCCTGGGATGCAGTTCTCACTTTTCTAGCAAAGGGAATGGATAACTCCTGCAAAATAGACAGCCACACCCACTTGCCAGCTGTCCACAGTTTTGCTTCTGAAAGCTGGCTGGTTACTTTCCCTAAGAGCCAGAACAAGGATGTGAACAGTTTGGGGTTATTTTTGTCTCCTCTTGAGAGAGAAAAGGGAAACATGGCCCTTCAGAACTAAATCAAAACAAAAAACAAACAAACCCTACTATAAAGAGCTAAATTGCAGCAAACTGGTTCTTTTCCCTGAGCACTTTACAGTTCCTGGGAAAGTGTTAGTACAAAGCCGGAGTTTTCAGACAGTGACCTGTGGATCCCCAGTGGTCTGTTTAGCCTGCTTTGGTGTTCTAGAGCAGAAACAATGCACTGAGAGAAAAAATGTATTGGGAATTTGGGAAAGGAGAGAGGCCATGAAAGGATCTCTCTTTTGAGATTGTTCTTATGCTAGAAGCGAGGACTGGATAACAAGGATCGAGCACTTTGATAAGTTACCTTGTTCTGTTCATTCCTGATGAAGCACTGGCATCTGTCACTGTCGGAAGACAGGATACTGGGCTAGATGGACCATTGGTCAATCCAGTATGGCCGTTCTTATGTGATTTGTAAATATTCCATCCCTGGGTTGTTCCAGTGCTGAAGCAATGCCTCAGCAAACAGGCTACATTTACCATATGCTGCCAACTAAACCACTGGCTTTCCTCTGAATTTTTAGGTCCAGACTGTACTCAGCCCCTACATAGATGCATAAGGGAGGGAGAGAATATGCCCTTTGCTCTTGGATCTGTTCTGACTCTTTGCAGAATCTGGGAGGATGTACCTCCCACAATCCCACTTTCCCACATGTGAGCGAGCCATGGAGAGGAATACTTTACCCATAATGGTGGTAAAGAGCCTGAACTTCTCAGAAGGAATTTGATCTCAGACACAGAGCTTTCTCCAGCAACTCCTGCATGGGTGGGCTATGTCTACACTCGCCACTTCTTGCGCCAGAAATACACAAATGAGGCTAAGCGTGGAATATCGCCAAGCCTCATTTGCATACCTAATAAGCCGCCATTTTTGCAGAAGAGGTTCTTGCACCAGAAGGAGCTGTCTACACTGCCCCTTCTTGCACAAGAAAAACCCTCTTGCGCAATGCCGTTATTCCTGAAAATAATCGGCGTAGCGGCACTGCACAAGAGGGTTTTTCTTGCGCAAGAAGGGGCAGTGTAGACAGGTCCTTCTGGCGCAAGAGCCTCTTCTGCAAAACAGGTGGCTCATTAGGTATGCAAATGAGGCTCAGCGATATTCCACGCTTAGCCTCATTTGCATATTTCTGGCGCAAGAAGCCGTGAGTGTAGACATAGCTGTGGTGTCCTTCCTCTGCATTTTTTATAAGGTTATATGCCACAATGTAGCTTCTTTCGCCATTAGAGGCATTTTAACAACCAACTGTGCTCCCTTTTATGTGATTTTGCATCACAACCTGCAACAGTAGAAACAGGGAAATCATTGTTAGTGCTTGCTGTTGACAAAGGGACTTACAATAGAAATATGGGCAGAAATGATAGAAAGATGCAACTTGGAATGTATGCAAGAAAAAAACCCCGGGAGAAAAATCCTCTGGCATGATACAAATACTTCTTGGAAAGCAAAGAGGCGTAAACTGAAGCAGAGAACCTGGAAAGCAGTAATGGTGAAAGGGGTTTTGGAGTGGTAGTGGAAAACAAGTTAGACATGTATTGGCCCAGATGTTTTGGGCTACACGTACAGAGACAGCACTTCATGGAGATGGAGGTAATAATCCCCCGGAATGGGCCTCTAATAGGACAACATCTAGAAGATCTGCATTCAGTCTGATAAGGAGGTGTCCATTAAATACACTGATAACTTGGAAAGGGGTTTAGAGAAGAGCAACAAAAATCAATAGGAGGGTGGAGGGACTGATTTATGGGGGCGATTGAAAGAGCAAAAACTGTTT
Organism: Rafetus swinhoei; assembly: GCA_019425775.1. Classification (NCBI taxonomy): domain Eukaryota; kingdom Metazoa; phylum Chordata; order Testudines; family Trionychidae; genus Rafetus; species Rafetus swinhoei. The sequence goes on along the minus strand of CM033435.1, from coordinate 13,809,170 downwards.
AGTTAACAAACAATGAAATGGGCAGACTCAGGCCTGCTGATGGGGGGGCAATTGCCCCGGGACCCAGTTATTCAAAAGAGCCTGGGGTTCCTGGCCACTGCCCCGGGAGCCCCAGCTCTTTAAATCACCACTGGAGCCCCGTGTGTGCCCTCTGGGAGCTCTGAAGGCTGCCTGGGGGAGATTAGATCCAGCACCACCCCTGCCACCTGAGGCCCCACCTCTTCCAGGGGCACAGAGCCAGCTCCTCCCTTCCCCACCTCGCCCAGGGGCCTGGCAAGTCTGTCAGCCCACTGGGCAGAACTGCAGAATACAGTTACCTGCAGGGCAATGAGAAAAAATCTAGGGCAGTGCTGAGGGCTGAGACTGGGTGTAAAGGTTTACATTTCCTATCCAGAAGAAAGACTTGGCTGGGCCACTGTCTCCCAAGAGCAGTAAGATACAATTCAAGCTAGGCTGTACAATGGAAAGCAGCACGGTGCAAAACCCTGCGGTGCCTTTGGGGAGAAGGGGTGGGCTGAGTAACAAAATGTGTCTTTGCCACAATTCCCTATTCTAGGTTTAAAATATTTCTGAAGCAGCTCCATGGATTTCGTTTCTTATGAGTCATATGTGAGCCCAGCCCTTTCTTAGCTTCTCCGGCAGCTTGATCACCAAGGGAAAGCTCAAAGTGACTGAGGGAGGGGCAGTTCTAAGAATTGCCATGCAACTGAGCTACTTCTGAGGGGCTCGCCTAGGAAATCCCAGCCAAGCTTCTTCTTATTCTACAGCCCAGCTGAGTTTGCTGCTCTAGCACACACATGTTAAAAACACAGCTCAAGGGATTCATAGCTCAGGCTTTTGCTGAACACCCTCCAGTAGCCAGACAGAGGTTCCTTCATACATCCTACAATTCCAGCTGTAGAGCTGGGATCTGAGAGACTTGCCGCGGTGGGATTCTGCCAGCTGTGTCGCTATAGAAGGACCCAGGACACTTGTAGCAGGATGATAACTGGAGTGTCCTAATCGCATTCCAGTTCAAATAATTCCATTCTGGCTTCCGCAAGTCATCTTTCCGCCGCTGCTTGATGCACACTTCATGTTAATTTCCTCGCCTAAATTGCTGTCATGTTTCTATGCAGACTACTGTTGAATGTCACTTGCGGGGGGGCGGCGGAGGGGGCTGTATTTCAAAAGAGGGTGACCCTTTATTTCTCTCTTGGGAGCTATAATGTTTAAATTAGTGTTTCTATATAGGGTGAACTGATATCCTGTTTTTAAAGGGACAGTCCCATATTTAAGCCCTCCTGCAGGTGTTCCTACTTTTTCTTTAAAATGGGCAAATTGTCCCATATTTTCTGTCTTTCCTCTTTCATCAGTACTGGTAGGTCCTACTGTTGGCTGGATCCTTGCTTGCCAGTCATCCGCCCACCAGCTGTGAGTTGTGGGGGGGCCAATGGCTGACAATGTAGTGGGTGTGGCAAGGTTAGTGCTCAGGCATATGTGGGGCTAGCTGCTCCCCCTGCCTACGCATCAGTGCAGTCCCTGCTGCATGCCTCCTCTTAGCCAGGAGGCCCCCTGTTTTCAGTCAGCAATGGCTCCTTGCTGTGGTGGCTGATGGGTGGGAGCAGACAATGGCTGATTATGTGTCATCTCTGCTGCTGGCCTATCAGCTCTTTATATGCTCCCTCCATCACTGTCCCCTCCCGCCACTCCTGCAGGGGCTTAGTACCCTCGTCACACACTGCCCTGCCCTAGGCCCTGCAGGTAGTGCCGGGTTGCTCTGTTCCCCTGCTGAGTCACCTCTCTGGCGGGGTTGGCTGAAGCCCCTGTAGTCAGGTTCCCTGGGCCCTGGTGCACAAGTCCTCTTTAGTGATTAACTCCTTCCTGCCCATGCTGTAGCCAGGGTGCAAGTGGTGGCTGGGTTATGTCAGTGACCAGTAGCAGCCTGGGGGTGTTAGCTGCCTTTCTATGGGCAGGAAAGGACAAGCTGCTTCTAGCCACAGGGGAGCAGCGTGTGCTTGTGGAGGAGAGGTGATCTCTGTAAAGACACCAGCCAAATCAATCCTATGTGCCCCAGCCTCCCTGGCTCCAGCACACAGGGAGGGTGGTGGGTGCATGGCCACAGCTTTCCCGGCCCTGGAGCACAGGAAGGGTGGGCACTTGGGGACAGCAACACTCCACCCCCAGTTTGCCCACAGTAGGCGTTCTGAGGGTGGAACATGGGTGGGGCTAGGCTGGCGGTTTGGGAAGGCAATGGCTTCTCCTGCTTATTATACCTGCTGCCCCGATCTGTGATCCTGCATACCCCCCGCATGTTGCCTCAAGAAGATGCAGCAGCAGGTACCAGGTTTCCCCGTGCAAACCTTAAAGATAAGGACATAAATAAGAAGACTCCAGCTACTCAGTATTTCTGTTTAACAGGGGCTCAGTCAATCTGATGTTAATTGGAATGTTTGTACTATATAGTTCTGACTGATTGCTGTCAAACTCCCTTGCATACAAGTAATTTTACCAGGTATCCTGTAGTAAGCAGAAGGAAATATAGTCACCCTTTTTATATAGTGATCTGGGATCCTACTATGAAAGGCTCTGTGGAAGTGCAAAGTAATCACTTCATTCCCACAAGTGTTTGCTTCTTCACTTTTGGAGTTATCTATCAGAAATTGAATGCTGATGCTGGAATTAGATGCTGGAATTTAGGTTAAATTTGGGCTTGCAAGCTGTTATTTACCAGCTGGGTTCTCAAGAGATTTAGTCGTGTTCAAAGCATTCTGTACAACTTGTGTGCGCATGTTTGGGCACAGGAGAGGGTTGTGTTTGTGTTCAATTCCTTGCGGTTTACTGTAAGCCTATTTGAGATGCAAATTTTTGTTTTTGTTCCACTACTGGGACCTTCTGAACATGTGGAGACCTGAATTAGAATTGCCCAAAATAGCTTGCATCTTCCTTAGTTGGTGTAGAGGCTTAAAGATAAAAGGGATGCTCGGGTATTGTGTGGCATTTACATGGCACTAGATAAGAGGCACCCTGATATAATAATAGTTTAAAAAGCTTGTTATCTGAACTGAGCTGTTGTCTTCATATACTTAGGTTCTTTTATGGCTTATCTGAAGTGAAAAAAAGAATCAACAGAAAGACATAAAAAAGACCCTGTGGAATCCAAAGCAGAGATTTACATTAATTGTAGAACACTACATACCACAAATTAACCCTTCCTGTCACCTTTATTTGCCAGCTGAGACTAGAAAGGTTACACTAATTTTAAAAGGATTAACCAACATGTTTCACATAATTAGAACAATTAATAGGATTCCACAGTACTTCAGCTTCGTAGGATTTCTGGTACAAACACACCAATGTAGATTTGCTTTTAAAAAGGTCAAATACTATGAAGTGAATGTGCACTTTAAGTCATGATGATTTAGCAATGGGAACTGGGGATTTTCATTTGAGCTCAGTCAAATCGTATTCTTGTTTTTACCAGTGGTAAAATGAACAGAGGTCAGTTTAACATTTGAGACAGCTAGCCCCGTGACAGCTCCACACTTCACTGGGATATGAGCAATTCTCACATAACTGGCTGTATGTTTACACTAGGGTTAGCAAGGACTCTCTACTAGTGTGCTGGTTATGTCAGTCCGGGGTGATGTTTGCATACCATCAATGTACATTAGTGTTTCTAGTGAACACTAAATTGTTCCAAAAGGGAGAGTTTATCCCAGCAGCTGTCCGACAGGGTTACAAACATTTCAACTGAAGCTGTCATAGGTGCAGCTAAATTCTCTCTCTCATACCAAATTTGGATTTATAAACCTTGTGTAATCAGGTAACAATTAGAAGGTAAAGGTCAGGTACATAACTAGGCACAGTTCCATTAAGTGTGTGGAGCTACACTGATTTTCACCAGCGGTGGCCCTAATTCTCTCAATTTCACCCGGTCAGCTTTATAAAAGGTGTTTAGTGTCTCCAAGAGAGTGAGATTTTCAAAAGCACCTAGGTCCCTAATTCCTACTGGAAATCAATGGGTGTGAGAATTTTTCAAAGCTGCCTAGGGACCAGTTTGGCATTTACACCTGCATTTTGATCCTTAATATACTGGGAAATAAACTTACCTTCTCCGCTCCGGGAAGGTGGGGTAAGGAAGGAAAGACGACTGCAAGCTTTACGCGGCAAGTTTAAGGCAATCTATAAGTTGTTAAAACCCATTAGAGAGTCGGAACCGTACATGTCTTCTGCTGCTGTTTACTGATTTAGAGACGGTGGGAAGCTTCCGTTTGTGAAGTGAAAATTCCTGAAGGAAAGACTCATATTAATTTTTCCATCTGCTGGATATTCAGATCTTCCATTCGGGAGGCCAACATTAATTAAACTAAGCATGATGAATATTCAGAACTTTCTCCATTATCTATAAAGAGATCATTTAAAAACCAAGCTAGATTCAAGAGGACAGAGGGGGTTGGGGAAATGCAGCTCTGGACAGAGATGTATTCATGGAGTCATATGAGATTTTAGAGCTTCACAGGAAACTCTAAAAGTTCTGTGTATCTCCCTTCCCTCACTACTGAGGCCAGAAAATAGTGGATGCCTTTGGCACAGGCCTCAAATCAGCAACCCACAACCATCCAAACCTGAAACGTTTAAATCAGAAATTTCAGCCCTCATGAGTAGCCCTCTGCTATTATAGGCACAACCAATACCATCAACAAGACAATCACAGTTTCTTTGAAGCTTGCGCCTCAGACAAGGCAGCCTGTAGTTTATTGAGATGCTTTCCAGAAGAGGATGGATTTGGGGCAAGGGCCAGGGAGGTCCAATCAACTTGACACAAGCAAGTAGTGCAAACAGTTCAAACTGGCACCTTCTGAGGGAATGCGAGAACTGCTGGTGTTTCTGTTCCTAGGGGAAAGCCCGAGGTTTCTAGTTCTCAGCACACATGACATCTTTGGATAAAAGAAAGTTGTGCTAATCACTCAGGCTACGTCTACAGTACAAGGTTTTTGCGCAAAAATGGCCGGTTTTGTACAAAAACCCAGGGAGCGTCCACACCTCAAGTGCATTTTTGTGCAAGGAAATCAACAGTAAAATGGCAGAACAGAGGGCTTTTTGCAGTGTAAGTATACCTCCTTCTACGAGGCATAACTCCTTTTTGTGCTACAGCTCTTGCACAAAAAGGCATGTGTGGATGCTCCACATGGGTTTCTTGCACAAAAAGAGCCTATTCGAAAAAGCACAGGTGCTCTGATGGCCATTCTGTGAATGGCCATCAGAGCTTTCTTGCGTAAGAGTGTCCATGCAGTGTGGATACTCTCTTGCGCAAAAGCGCATCACAAAAGCGATGCACTTTGACGTGTGGACGTGCTTTTGCGCAAGAAGTTTTTGCGCAAGAACTCTTCCGCAAAAGACTTCTTGCACAAAAACCCTGCAGTGTAGATGTAGCCTCAGTCTAAAAAGGGACAAACTACTGCCACTGTTAACACCAGAAAAACTAAATTCAAGATACCAAGAAGCAGCACAACTCTTTGGCAAGAGTTAGGGAAATCTCTTCCCACATGCAAAGAAGCAACAAGATACATGATTTTTTTTAAAAACTGGTGAAATGGGAGAAGCGAAAGAGGAGGAGGAAGTATGTTGTTTCCTTATGGCATTAAAATTCTGTCAGATTGCAACTATTTTTCAAAATGTTTTTGAGAGAGGAAGGCTCCGGAGCTTCCCAAATGTAGATGTGTGAATCCACATTCAGTTGCTTGTGCTTTAAGAGAAAGTTTAGCAGAGGAGTTTGTGCAGATTTCTGTATAAATTGCTTTTCAGCTCAATTTCCGTCATGACAACAAGCTCATTTGTAACTAGCCAATTGCCTGCAATTTTGAGTAATTGTCACAGCCCTTAGGTACTCTTTCAAGTCAGTTTTGTTTCATTAATTTGAGAGAGTGAGTTCCAAGGCAGAAATATGTTTTCTTTCACCAGATGTCTTATTTAGGTGTGATTTACATGAGAAGAAAGTGTGACACAAATGCAAATATTGATATTTAAGCATTATTTCAGGATGTGTGCAATGGCTCTTGCGTCTGCTTCTTGGGTTTTCATTGCATTGAGCTCACTTTTATTTTACCGTATGAACATATGGTCTCATTAGCCTAATGATGTGTTTATTTATTCTTCATCATCTTACTAGCAGAATGATTTCTAACTTTTAGTTGCAATAAGGGCCTAGATGTATGGCAAGCCTGTACAAAATGGCCCATACCGAGAATTATGGATTTTGTGAGTAATTGATGCTGCTTAAATAATCAAGAATATGTCAATTGATGATCTGACCCATATTTTTTACTCTTGATTTAAGCAAGGAGTTAACTGTGAAGTCTGGGTGGGATAGACGGAATTGTTTCCTGAAAATGGTTTCAATAACCATAGGTTCTGGGGTACTGCTGACTTGACTGCTATCCTGTGCCACTTGTAGGCAAGTGCAAAATGGGTGTAAAATACTCCTTCCAGTATGATGTTTTATACTGGCTCTGCACAGGTTAAGTGTCTAGATAAATGGCAGGCAGCAGAAATGCATACTATCTAGTTTTTGAGATTATCTCTCACGGTGGCATATGCCAGGTTAGGGCAGGGTAAGGTTAGACCAGTGTTTCTTAAACTTTTTGAGACCATGGAACACTGAACAATAATTTTTTTTTATGCAGAATCATCTATGAAAATTTTCTTCAAAAAAAAAAATTGTCAGACAAAAAAAAAAAGTCAAAAACAAAGAAGTAACAAAAACAAAAAAGAGGTTGCGGCACACCTGCGAGTTGTTCACGGAACACTAGTGCTCCACAGAACATAGTTTAAGAAACACTGGGTTAGACAGACTGTGTGTACAGTCTATGAGCTAGTCACTGCTCTATAAGTAACACAGTAACAGAATAGTGATGCCCATTATCAGGGCTCGACAAACTGCGGCAAAATCCACTCGCCAGCCCCGCACTGCGCATGCACCAGCCCTGTACTGCACATGCGCGCGCCACCGGTGAATGGGGAGACGCTGAAATCTACTCACCACGGGCGAGCAGATACACGGATTTGTCGAGCCCTGCCCATTATGTTCATGGTGTCCAACCAGTTCTGAAGCAGTAGCCACTATAGAGAACTATAGTATTGCTATAGCGAACTAGCCACACTCAACTGGCCAAATAGCCACATTGTTCAAGACAACTAGCCACACTCAAATAACCACATGTGGCTAGTGTGCTGGACACCACGGCATTATGTAATAAGCCTTATATGGTACAAGCACAAGTGTGGAGTGGCTTAGAGGATAGGGCATTCACCTAGGAAGCACCAGGTGGTGGGTTCAAGCCTTGGCCACCCTAGGAGCAGCTAGACAACCAATGTGGACTGCCCTGGCGGGACCAGGCCCCTGCATTGGGAAGGCAGAGGGATAGGGTGGATCCCAGAGTAGCCTCCACATTTGGCAACACAGAGGGCCTTGCCATCTCTCAATATATTGTCTGCACACCACATTTCCTGTATTAAGCTCTTCAGTTCTCCCATCTTATCTTTTTTCCTCAGTGCCAGTTTTGTAAAGGAACACTCAGTGCAAGAAAAATAAATCTACTCACCAGGCTGCAGGCTAGGAACTTGCAGCCTTATTTGACTGCAACCAAACAGTGTGTGTGTGTGGGGCGGCCGGGGACTCCCACTGACTAGAACAGGAAGTAAGGGAGGGATGGAGAATGGTTCCATCTCCTAATACACTGCATAACCCATTTGACCTGATCATGGCCACTTCTCACAGCTGTCCTGTGAGGGTTTGGGCAGTTCCCCTAATCTCTCTGGGTGACATTTTGTCTCTCCTGAAGTCAACAGTATTTTTGTCATCAATTTAAATGATCAATTTGCCTGTGTTTCTTCATCTCTAAAGGAGAAATTTTACTACTTCTCTATCTCAGAGGTGTTGTGAAATGGAATTTATTCACATTTAAGATCCTCCTCACACAGGAAGGGCTACAGAGGTACAAAGCGAGAGAATGTCAATTGAAAACTGTGTTGCAGAAAAATCAAAGTTGTCCTCTTCACTAAGCAGGTTCTGTGAAGTGATGCGAAGATTTTAGCTCAGGCCAGATAAATACTTAACAAGCATCAACCATCCAAGTTGCATGGAGACTAGCAGTACACAGACAGATGTAGACTTGCTGTATTTCTGCCAATCTATTCAAAGCACATCTGAATTTATGCTCCTAATCCGGTTGATATATATAAAGCAGTGCTGACCTCTGTGATGTCAAGTGTTTTCATAATTACCTCTGTTTCTATTTGTTTCTCTCTTTCCATTGATGATAGACTGCTGCAAGATTCTAGGCTTCCTTTTGAAAGAGATACTTGTGCCAATTGCTACCCGTCATCTTTTACAGCTGAGAAGTACCTGCTATGGTTAGTGTTGTCTATTATTTTCTTCCCTAGGGAGTACCTACTAAGGGTTGTCACAACTTGAAAAAATTAATACCCACACAGCATACCACAGACTAGAAGCTTCCTGCAAAAATAGTAATTGAATTTCCTAGTTTATGTATTAGAAGTAGGATGTCAAACAGTCAAACACATAGCAAGTTCCATACAGGAGTCCCTCATTTTATCTTCCTGAAATCCCATCTATGCTGACAAGTTTTAAATTTAAATTGTGCTTGTTTAAAACTCCCTGAAATCCTGATTTTGTATCCAAGCAGCATTTATATTTTAACATTAATTAGCAGTTTGATTTCCCCCTCTCCCTACACACAGACCCCTCAAAATCAAAAGGTCTCTAGAACTCACATCTCTAGAACTGAAGATTTATCTCCTGCGTAATATGCATTATCCATGAACTCTTTAAAAATCCTTTTTATTACTATAGAAAAAAAGTCTCACTCAATTTCATTAAAAAAGACAATTTATGAAAAGACACAAGACGGAAACCCATCATGTAGAACACAAATGATCAATCATTTACTACCATGAAAGAGGGAATGATAAACCACCAAACAGTTGCACATAACAGATATTTCCAGATGCAAAATTAAAAAACCAATGAAAACATCAACAATTTTTCTCCTAAGATGAAGAACAAATGAGTTTCCTGCTGTTCTAAATTCTCTGGGCAAATGTAAGTGAAGCAACTGAACTCTTGGGATGAAATTAAGCTCAATTAATAAAGCACTTCTGGCCCTCAAGGGGGGTGAATTTCACTCTTAAACAGCAGGAAGTTACATGGTTTGTCCAAATCAGCTTTTGCCATTTTAAATTACCCATGCATGTTCAATACAGAGGGTGAAAACTTGGCCCCTTTGACATCAGTGGAGTCAGGACTTCACCCAGAGTGCAGCAGGTTAAGTGTAGTGACAGCAAATGATGCACATATGCACAGGGTTAACTTCTGCCACTGATTCTGAGTAGTTATGTGTCCTCAATGTGTTTCTTGGCAGCGCTACACAAGTTAAGTAGTAATGAAGGAGGCAAAATCTGGCCTAAGTTACTTTAAAAGACCCATCTCTTGAAATCTCCCCTGACTGCAGAAGCTCCTCAGCTACTGGCTGATACTTCTGTGCTGCTGCTGGTAGCAGCACTGCCTTCAGAGCTGGGGTGAGTGTGGCATTGCCAACCTTCTTTCTGCTCAGAAGCTGCTTGTGGTGGTGCTGCCATCGGAGCTGGGTGCCTAGCCAGCAGCTGTCTGGCTCCGTAGGAAGAAGCACAGAAGAAAAGGGTGGCAATACTCAACCCCTCAAGCCTTGCCCCCCCCCCCATCCCATGAGTTGGGGCCTCCATGCTTACAATACCATGAAATTTCAGGTTTAAAATATCTGAAACTGTGTAATTAGCTATTTTAAAACCCTATGGTTGTGAAATTGAACAAAATGGATTGCGAATTTGGTTGGGCCCCACACATTGATGAGATATTTTAATTTATTTAATAAAAATGGACTATGTTATGAACAACTGATCACTTGAGACCAGATCCTTACCTTAGTGGCTTCAATGGACCTTTGCTGATTTACCTGGCTGTTGAGATTGACTCTGCAATTGAAATCAGCATCAAAACGCTCATTGACTATTGTGATGCAGAATAAAGTCATTTTTAATATTAAGGTTTGGAAAATCCATACAACATAGGGGAAGGGAAGAAAGGATGCGCCAAACATATAAATTAATATTGGCAAAGTCAGAAATACTTAGTAAAAGAGAGAGATTGTATTTGATGGGGAACAAATCTTCAGCTGGTGTTAATCACCAAAGTTCTGTGACATCCATGGAGTGATGCTAATTTACACTAAGATACCTCTGAGGATCTAGCCCAAGGTGCAAGCAAAGAAGGAGTAACGTGCGTTCAGAGATGGAGGGCTATTTCCAATCTGAGCTGAGCAATCTACAAAGAAGGGATGTGTGACGGAAGGAACTAACTCATGAGATTGGGTTGGCTGTGAAATTGCTCATTCTGTGGGGTTGATCTATTTGAATGATAACGAGGATACAGATACTAGAGTTCTGAAACTGAAGTGATCAGCTACTTTCTGAGTTTTGCAGTCTCCCAAATGCCATCAGGACTCATGCACAGATACACAAAGGTGTTTTGGTGCCTCTGTCCCACTGAGATCAGTGGAAGTTAGGTGCCAAAATACCTTTGAGGATTTGGGATCCAGTCCTGTCCTCCCATTACATATGTTCTTCAATTCATATTACTACGTACATATGAAGAAATATCAGCTACTGATAGTTTACAAAGAATTAGGTCTATTTAGTGTACACAACACCTTCCACATTGACAGCCCTGGAGCTTGAAGTCCTTTGTTTATTCTTGGACAGGTTTATGATAGGCAACTTTGCCATGCAGGGATAGCTACCATTTGCTCACAAAATTCAGTTTCCATTTACTTCAGCTGTTTGCCTTTATGCTGAGGCTAACAAGTGCACAATTTCTATGTTTAAGTATTCTCTGTAGCGTCCATAAGTTAAGCATTCCACCTTACCAGTTTTCCTTCCTGTTTGGGATGGCGGTGTCTAGTGTTCCTTGTAAGCAGAGCACTTGGGCAGCCACTCTGGAGAGATTCACATGCCGCCCAGCTGATTAGCAGAGTGCCCATGTGTGTTTCTACTGGTGGTGCACATCTGCACATGCCTCAGTGCACATAACATTTATTCCACACATGGATGAAAAAGTTAGAGGCATCCACCTTAAATTTGTGTGTCAAGAAAAATAATTCACTAAATGAGTTTGTTGCTGACAATCAGCTGTCACACCAGCTGCTGATGAGACTACTGCCCTTCAAACTGCATTCCAATTTGTGTATCTTATACACAGTAGTCCATTTCACAGGAGCTACAATTGGATCTATAAAACAGAGAGCAAGAGAAACTCTAACAAGGGTATTTACATGAACAGGGTTTGGTTTTAATTCCCCATTTCTTGCATCACAAGAATGAACATGATGAAAGTGACAAAATAGCGACAGGCCTGCAAAACAAGAAAAATCTACATTGCAAAGTTATATTTTATACACCCCTCCACCCCCATCAGACAACTAAGTAAAGTTCATTAAGGTAGCTATGGTCCCAGTACATGAAGGGCTTGTCTACAAGGTACAGCAATATGCTCTACAGGTGAATTATTCCTAAAGCATGCTAACATGCTGCACACTACGGGTACGTCTAGACAGCGGCGCTATTTCGGGATATTTCCAGTATCCCAAAATAGCTATTCCGCATCTTTTAAGCAAGCCTGTTATTTCAAAATACAATGGGCTCGCTATTCCAACGTCCCTGTAAACCTCGTTCCATGAGGAGTAAGGGACGTTTCGGAATAGCGTTTTATTTCAAAATTGACTCGAAATAAGCTATGCAATTTGCATAACTCAAATTGCGTAGCTTATTTTGAGCTCAGGGTGTAATGTAGACACATCCTAACTGGCCAGTGTAGACCCTGCTGATGCACAGTAAAAGTTCCCTAGTAATTTTTGCATGGGCCAATTAGCACACTTAAATTGCAAACAAGCTTGCTGCACCATATGTACAAGTTCTTACTTTAGAGCAGAGTTCTGCTTTCCTTGCATACACAGAAATCCAGTTGAAGTTAATGGGAGCTTTCAGTGCACAGGGATGCAGCAGGGAGTGTGAGTTTTATAGAGTGCTATGAAGATGGAAAGTGTTTAATACAAGTCTTTTAATCGTTCTTATATTTACTACACAATGTAATTATGGGACCATTCCATCATGGAGATATACTGTGTAGATAGTCTAAATGAAAGACTCTAATGCTCAGACTTTATTGCAATTTACTATACATTTGAGAAAGTTTGCCTTGCTGTCTGCATATCTGTTCGTTTGTCTGCCTGTTCAAGAACTCCTCCTAAACGGTAAGAGTTAGGACCACCAAATTCCTCTTATCACAATTTAAAGCAGGATAATGGTTTGGATGTGCCAGAAGAATGGGATGTGCCGGTAATGGGATTGCTTCTCAGAAAACCAAACAGAAAAGAGACAAAATCACCAGGCCAGTGAAAGGGGCTGGCTGGGGGCACACCTGCCCACCCAGGACTACTCCAGCCCCAAGCCTCCCATTGCCCAGGCACCCTTTAGGGAGGGCACGGGGCTGTAGCTTACCCCCCTACAATTCATACAGGAATATTGCTGGCCGTTCCCCTTCATCAGGGAGCGAGGGGAAAGTGCACAGTTTGCTCCATTCCTCACTCTGGCTGGGCAGTGCAGGGGGCAGGCAAACCTGGACCTTCCCCAGCTGGGGGGACATGCACCCTTCCCCTGGCTGTGCCCCCTGCAGTGGCAGGAGGCGTGAAGAGGTGCTTTTCACCTGGCTCCACGCTGCTGTGGTGAGAGAAGGCTGAGGCAGTCCTCTCACCCTGGGGCAGCCTACATACTGATCCCCTTATCCCCAGCCCCACCCCAGAGCAATGATTCAAATTAAGCAAGTATGTTTGCCTTTTATTTTCTAAAAAACAAAAATTGAATTAAGGACATGACCAATGCCGGGTAAATCTTCTAGTTCCAAAGAAATCTTTTCTGTGTTAATGTTCCATGGTAATCTGCTTACTGATATGCAGATTAGTAACATTATATAGAACATTCCTGAAATGCACATGCTAAATCATGGATTAAACGAGAGGAAAAACAACCCAATTTGCTTAATGTCTCTTTAAGGAATAGGGCCCCATGTTAGGAAATGTTCCCTTAAATACTTTAAGGAATTAGTGATGCATGAGTAATAGAGTAGTCTGGTCCAAGAAACCTTCCAGAATACTTTCAAATTATTTTTTCCCCCCCAAATATCTAAATTTCACTAATTATCCACAGAATACTGGAAGTGAAGATTAGCCATCGGAAGTAATGCTGAAGACATGGTCAGACTTGTCCTTCCTGACTGAGAAGCTGATTAGCATTCATCACAGCTAGATCAGTGGAATTACGCCATGGATAAATCTGGCCCACCACCTAATACTGAATGATTTAAATTTGTCTGGACATCATCCGTCATTCACAGCCTTATGTCTTTTGAAACTGACTTAAATACATGTTAGATTCATCTTTCTTATACATACACACTTCACATGCATAACACAGCCACAAAAGGTTATAAAGTAACTTGCCCAGAGCTGTCAGTCACTATCATCTGAACTAACATATCATGTTCGCAGCCTTTCTGAAATATCTCCTGTAACCTTGCCTTTGACTTTCCCTTCCCCAGGATTGCTCAAGAAATTACATCCCCATGAACAATATCTTCCTGTGTTTAACTATGAAAAAGTTGCCCATCGGGCAAGGGCGGAGTTTTGTGGGGGCAGCAACCGTGCACTTGCTTTTCTTCCCATTCCCCAGACTGCCAGGGAGCGAGGGGAAAGTACTTGCATTCTGTGCATGCCTCTCACTCCTGGCTAGTGAAGGGAAGGAGCAGAGGAGTAAATCACAGAATACAAGTACTTTCCCCTTGCTCCCTGACAGTCTGGGGAACAGGATGAAAAGCAAGTGGCATCCTGGTGCACACAGCTGCTCCTGAAACTCCGCCCTTGCCATCAGGATCTATTTTCTATCAGCTTAAAACATTTTTGAAACTTAAGGACCAGTGCACAATCATTTAATGAGTGGCATGTTTTGTCTTTTTTTATTCTCCACTAACATGACTTATTCCTCCCATCTATTATTCCTTGTCTCAATACCTATTTGTATACTCCTGTACACCCACTTGGCAATACTTAATTCTATCAGACAACATGCAGATTCCACAATTGCTAATGTTTCTTACCTGTAGAATGGTAACACATTGCTTTAATCTGAATTTAAAAATCTCACCTCCTTTCTACGTTATGTCACTGGTAAATAACTGGTTTTCCATGCTCTTTTGGGCAAGATTCTATCCAGGCTTCATAGCCATACTGTTAGGACATGGGCAGTCCTGCCTAGTGGCTAGACCAGGAGTCAGGCACTGAGAAATGGAGCTGAGGGTCAGAAGCCAAATGCCAGAGCCAAGAGTCAAACCAGAGCTAGAGATCAGAACCAAATTCAGATGCTAGAGCCAAGGATCAAGGGGAATTGAGAGAACAGAAGCATGAATCAGGAATATGGCAGGAAGACAGAACCTGGGAACAAAGCAGGGAAGCAGAACTCAGGAGTCAGGTGAGAAAATTGGCTGCTATGGCAGACCCAGGAACTCACCCAGCTGCATAGAAAATTGACTCTTGCTCGCTTACATAACGCAGCCAGGCCAGACACCCCTCCAGTGAGGACTCCTGTAGGCAATGCTTCTGGTGGAGCCAAGGTTCCATCAGCCACCTCCACCACACAGCTGCTGGTTAATATCTGGGCTACAAAGGTTACCTTGGGACCTAGGACCAGCATGCAAGATCCATGGCTCCTCACACATACTTCCTTAAGTGGTACCACCAGAGGCCATCACCTGCTAAAGATTTTATAGAAATCACCTGACTTCAATAACATGCAAACAATGTTATCACATCAAGTAGTAAGGAAGCTCCTGGGTCTATTCATTACAGCAAAAGAATAGGGATGCTGGAGAGCATGGATCTCAAGCTAAATCTCACAGTGCTACTCTCTGACCACGGCAAACCTTTACCTCCCTAAGGCAAAATTCGGGTCCTAGTGAACTCACTGGCAAAGCCCCCATTGAATGTAATGGGCATAGGATTTGGCTCTTGAGTATTCTTATTGTAAAAGTGCACAAATAAAAGAATCTCTTTGAAAAACAACCCAGATCTTTCAGCTGAACGCCGCTTTTCTGGTTATAAAAGTTACAGAACAGAAAAGAAGTTCTGAGAGTTTTTAGCAACAAAATTCTTCTGGTCTCACAATACTATTTTCATACTCATCCACTACTGGCAGGCGCTAAAAATTAGTGCTGAGAGAATTTGTGATGAACATGTGATCTTACAGGCATAGTTAGAAAGAAAGAAAGAAAATTTGGGTCTTTTTGAAGACCCCCAACAATTTTTCAGCACTGTTTTTGGCCTCTTTTAGAAATAGAGCTGTATTGATTTAGTTTACAAAAAATGCACAAAGTGAAGATTGGATTTTACCATCATGTGAAATCCCGCCATATATGTAGCAAGAGACAATAAGCAGCACTATAAATAATTTTATTTAAAAAAACCAAGAAGCTTCCAGCAATGAGAAATCCATGTCTGATAACAAGATCAGAACATTTTGCTAAATTTCTGTCACAGATGAATTAGAGGAATTTACAATGTAAAATGCACAAAGACTTCCCATGGTAGAATCAGAAGCTTCACCTGCCTATCTTCCATCTTTTTCTCCTTCCACCTACCTCATTATCCAGCCTATCCTCAGACACTCTAAGATGCTATCTTTCACTGATTTCTCTGGATTTTCTTACTTTGCTCTCTCTGTGCATCCACTTTACTTCTAATTAAGTTCCATCAAATAAATCTCTCAGCCATTTATCATCCTGAGCCCCTGCTCTCCCTTTGCAACTGTGCAATCTGTCTCTACCTGATTGTGAAGCATATTTAAACATCTATAATGTTCGTTCAAATCCGTAGCATTTCCAAATTCTGGCTCTGAAACCATTCATCCTATTCTAAGTGCCAGACTGCTAGGTCAGTAAATAGGCAAACATTTTATCTGGCAGAATTGCTTACCGCAGAGACAATGCTTTGCAAATTGAGGTCTGAAGGAATTAATTTTTTTTCTGTGATGCAGTGTAAAGCAGGTAGGAAAGTCTTCTCAGTTAGCTAGTTGACCCTATTAAGGAAAAAAGTGTAACCGGGAAATCCATAAAACTAATTAAACCAATAGAACTCTTCGGAGGGATCACTTCCATATGACAAGGTTTGCACTGACAGGCCATCTCTTCAAGGCAGAGTCTTCATACACATTCAAAACCATCATGTATGAAGAGATGTGAATGCATAAGATAGTGGGAAATAAAATCTTCCCAGTATATCAATTAAATTGACAAACTGACAAAAGAAGTATGCAATGGACGTTTAAAGAGATTGTTTCTGAAAGATGTGAAGGCTGCTCTGTTACTCACAGAATAACTCAGTGACAGCAACATCAACATAGCCTAACAATCCTCATGCAATGTCAAAAATATGTCAGACCACTCCTGTGGAGATCAAAAGCAAAACTGCCCCACTTTTTTCTCAACTTCATGGTTCAAAACACAGTTTGATAGAAAGAGCTTCCAGCCAAGTGTAAACTTAGAAATGGACATCAAAAATCACCTTTTTGCTGTTGGACTTCATGACTGTCCTGCCCTTGTTACAAATACTACAGCATTCAGCTGTACCAAAGCACTACAGCTTTGGTTAGGAACAGGCCTTTGTGGCTATAAGACTGGAGAAGGGCAAATTTAGTGCCCATCTATAAAAAGGGAAATAAAAACAACCCAGGAAACTACAGACCAGACAGCTTAACTTCTGTGCCAGGAAAGATAATGGAGCAAATTATTAAGGAATTCATCTGCAAATATCTGCACGGTAATTATGTTATAGTTAACAGCCATCCTGGATTTGTAAAGAATGAATCATGTCAAACCAGTCTGATAGCTTTCTTTGATAGGATAACAAGTCTTATGGATAAAAGGGAAGCAGTGGACGTGATATACCTAGACAGTGGCGGATATAGGGCAGGGCGAGCGGGGCGGCCGTCCCGGGCCCCGCTCTTCAAGAAGACCCACGCATGCGCCATGTCGCCACGGCGCATGTGCCGTGTCAAAGGGGGGGCCCCGCGAAATTGTGCTGACCTGGGCCCTGCAAAATCCTCATCCGCCCCCTATATCTAGACATTAGTTTACCAATAAGAAGGTCATGTGAGACCATATCAAATGCTTTACTAAAGAAATACAACCTAGATGGGGCTACTATAAGATGGGTGCATAACTAGCTGGATAACCATTCTCAGAGAGTAGTTATTAATGGTTCATAGTCACGCTGGAAGGGCATAACAAGTGGGGTTTCACAGGGGTCTGTTTTGGGACCAGTTCTGTTCAATATTTTCATCAACGATTTAGATGATGACATAGAGAGTATGCTTATTAAGTTTGCAGATGATACCAAGCTGGGAAGGATTGTAAGTGCTTTGGAGGATAGTGTCATAATTCAAAACAATCTGGACAAACTGGAGAAATGGTCTGAGGTAAATGGAATGAAGTTTAATAAGGACAAATTAGGAAGGAACTATCCATTTCACACACAGAGAATGGGAAGCGACTGTCTAGGAAGGAGTACTGCAGAAAGGGATCTAGGGATCATAGTGGACCACAAGTTAAACATGAGTCAACAATGTTGACACTGTTGAAAAAAAGGCAAACATGATTCTGGGGTGCATTAACAGGAATGTTGTGAGCAAGACACGAGAAGTCATTCTTCCACTCTACCCTGTACTGATTAGGCCTCAGTTGGAGTATTGTGTCCAGTTCTGGGCACCATATTTCAAGAAAGATGTGGAGAAATTGAAGAAGGTCCAGAGAAGAGCAACAAAAGTTTTTAAAGGTCTAGAAAACATGAGCTATGAGGGAAGACTGAAGGAATTGGGCTTGTTTAGTTTAGAAAAGAGAAGACTGAGAGGGGACATGATAGCGGTTTTCAAGTACCTAAAATGGTGTCACAGGGCGGGAGGAGGGGGGGGAATTGTTTTCCTTTGGCCTCTGATGAGAGGACTAGAAGCAATGGGCTTAAACTGCAGAAAGGGAGGTTTTGGTTGGACATTAGGAAAAACTTCCTGTCAGGGTGGTTAAACAGTGAAATAAATTTCCTAAGGAATCTCCATCACTGTAGTGGAATCTCCATCCTGTAGATATCTAAGAGCAGGTTAGATAGACATCTATCAGGGATGATGTAGATGATGCTTGGTCCTGCCGCGAGGGCAGGGGACTGTACTTGATGACCTCTTGAGATCACTTCCAGTTCTAGTGTTCTATGATTCTATGATCCCTGGGGTTGCAGGGCTGACAAAGTGGGTTGCACGCTTCAAATGGCTTCTTTTAATTGCTCTTTACATCAGCTCAGCATATATTGGGTTGCACCCTGCCCACTGCAGTAATGCAGCTCGGCATGGTCCTTGCCATGGGCTGTGTCTAATGGCACAATCCACTATGTGTAGTAATGTCCACTTCCTTTCCACACCTGAAGAGCTCTGTGTGGCTCAAAAACTTGTACTTTCCACCAACAGAAGTTGACCCAATAGCAGATATTACCACATCTACCTTGTTTCTCTCATATCCTGGGACCCACAAGGCTATAACAATTACTGTAGTTTGGCCATTACTATAAGTACCATGGGATTGTCCTTAAGGTATCAGTGGGCACATTGCTGACAGGTTTATCCATTTGTAACACTAGCAGTATTAACAGGAACCCAGTTACTGCCCTCTCTGAGTCAATGCAGGCTTAAGAATAAGATAAGACCTTTTCTGTTACCATGAGACAGAAAAGTTTTCACTTTTATATGTTAAAATTGTTTCCCATTTATTAGACTTGATAAGATTATCCTGTTTGTAATTAAGCAAAATGTAATCAACCCTAATTCCCGAGTTCAAGGAACTAGCCCCCTTCCTACCATATGAAAGTCCACAGAACAGAATGGGTGTTTATTTCTGTTATGGAAAGTGTAGAAGTGGTTGGCATAAGTGAAAGTCTCCTTCACAGACTGATCTCAGGTTTGTGGTTTGAATGTCATCCCATTGCTGAAGGAGATAGAACAGCACACGTGTCCTCTATTGAATTCCCCAATCTAAATCCTTGCCCTTGGGTTTCAACTCTCAGCTCAGGCAGGGTTACTCTGACCCTTCAGGTTTTCCTGCAAAGCACCCTTAAATGTAAGACTAGAAGAAAATTTGCAACTCCACATCCCCTCCTCCCACACCATTCCCCTTTCTTCTTCTTCCCCACCCTTGCCTCATTGAGTCCTGTTGCTCTCCTCTCATCCCCACTATGCTCCCTGACTGCAAGGAACAGATGAAGCCCCAGCCACATCAAACTGTTCTGGGGCCTGCCGACTGTGGCTACCACCCACAATGCTGCAGTTGTCAAGTCTCTCTGATCTCTGGGGTCTCGTGCTGGGATCTAATTTGGTATGGTGGTGTTCAGTAGTCTTAAAGCCACTTGGACTGTCTTTTACTGTCACCATTCTTTACCACTAAGCTCTGTAGGCTGGAGATGTAGTTTCCATATTCCCAATACACTGGGGTAGCCTTTGTATTTCTTACCTTTCACCTGGATTCTTTGAAACATTGTTACATGTCTTATAAGTGTTTTTCTATAGGACGTCACTAAACCCAATTCCCCTCCATAAGTGGCACAACTTCCAGAATTCCTTTCTTTCAGACCGATTCAGTCTGCTGTTCCAACCCAGTCCTGCTATGTCCCTGAGAAGTGGAGCACGCTACTACAGCAGTTCCGAGTGGTGCTGACAGCCATTGGCACTGCAGATTATGCTACAATGGTCTTGGTGCTGCTCATGGCAATCTGATGAAAGCATTCCTCTTCCCCAAACTCCTGGGATGCTTCTTGGGCCTGGGCTGCCTGCTACAACTAAAACTTAAGATTTTCCTATTTTTGTAGTGGGAGGAAGAGACCAGAGAACTTTGACTGGTTCTGTACTCCATGGGTAAACAGACGCCCTAGCACTGCAAGACTTTGCCTGCAGTAATCTCTTGTATTTGCTCTCTGTCATATGTGCCTTCTGCACTAACAATAGCAATATTTGATATTCAAACTCCAAACCCTGCCCTTCTCCCGCACACACATTCAGAGATCAAATCATTCCTCAGTAGCTCCATAGCTCTCAAAAGAAAAGTTTTTTGAGCCTTCTGACCCTCATGAACCCACCAACAATAACTGGGTCCATCTCAGCATCTGTCAATTCTTCACAGACAGAAAAACCCCACATAATTACCAGCTTTTCTTTTTAAGCTGTGTTCCCTCTCCCTCCTTTATCTTGAAGGGGGAAATAAAAAATCCATTCACTCCAACAGGTTTCAATAGGGGCTAAACACTATGTCCCTAATTTCCTTTCCAATAGTCCCTATTAACAGTTTTCCAGTGCTGGCATCTATATAAAGATGAATCCACTGTATAATATATGGGGACCTGAGATTAATTTATTCTCAGAAATGTCTTCCAGTAAACATTTTAGCAAATCTAAAAAAACTTGTCTCACACAGCAAAGAATTCACCATTTACACCCAGGTATTAATAGCCTAGTATGTGGTATGATTGTCCAATCAAATCCATTGTTACTTTGCATCAGTGAAAAGATTATTTCTCTTATGGAAGGACTACAGGTGCCAAGGAGGCTTGTTTACTACACCAGGAACAAGAAAATTGGCTGTGCTTAGCCATGGTGAAAGCTAGTCTCTGACAGAGCCACTTACCTAAGGTCTCCTTATGTTCAGTGCTTCATAATGGCACTGAAAGGACAGGAAAGCCTGAGGCTGAAGGGGGAGGGAGGAAAGGGGAACTAGCGAAGCACAGAGTTTGCACTGTGTGGCCGTGCACAACCAGGATGAGTTTGCCTCAGGCGTAGTGAGCAAGGCTTGCTGTTTTATTATGTGAAAAGCGTGAATGCCCTTGTGCCAGAGAGCATTTCACAGTTGCACCATAGGCAGCAGCTTAGACCTATGATTTATAGGTTTGCTACAATACTTTCATTTTAAATCACTAACCTGGCTAAAGTCAAAATATACCTCCCAGCACTGATCTAGAGGGTCTCAGTTGGGTACTTGCATTAGATTTCCTAACTCTAGAGATGCAAAGGCATGGAGTGCCAGCTCATCCATCTCGGACCATGCACAGTTGTTCCTGACTGTATATTTACACTGATTTGTCCAGTCCCCGTTTTGAGTGTACCCAGTAATGAGGTTTCCACCACTTCCCTTGTCACGACCAATCAATAGCACTCAGCGGACATTTTTTTCTGGATACAAAACATAAATTTTCCCTTTCTTAACTTCCCATTACACCCCCTTTTTACTGTTCTAGGCATTGGCATATCTGCTACATGTGTTCCTCTTCAATTTCAGTGAAGTATCATGTTACTTTTCAGAGAGTGGGGAAATCAGCTTTACTGGTGACCTGAGAAACCCATCTAAGAGGGATCACTAGATTAACATGTCAACAAGGGCCAGCTTTAGACATTACTTGAGACTAGCTGAGGATTTTAAAAACAGACTGACAGTGTTTGCCTCGAACACACCACCCTGCTCAGAGAATATTGAACAAGGTTCTACTGAAGCACTCTCTCACTGGATAGAAACAATGCAGGTGAGGACATCTCTTTTATTGGACAAGCTGAAAGGTACAAGCTTTCAAGCTAGACGAAAGGAAAGGCAGGATTGATGCTCTGAACAGCTGCTAGAATTGATTATTCCTACAGGAGTGAATGTCCTCTGATAAAGAGTCTCAAAGGGGTAGCCATGTTACTCTGTAACTTTAAAAACAACACATAGTCCTGGGGCACCTTAGAGCCTAACAAATTAGAGAGAGAGAGTATCGTGCACTTTCGTGGGTAAGACCCACCTCATCAGAGGAGTACTCTTCTAATAAGAGTGTCGCTGAAGCTTCATGGGGGGACCAAGAGAACCTGCCCCTGAAACATTCATTCACATGGACGACCACACTGAAGAACTACTTGCCTGAGCAGATGCTGATGAAGCAGGACATGAGGTTATATTTTCCTATATCGCAGGGGTGGCCAACCCATTTAACAAAGAGAGCCAAAACAGCGGCGGAAAAAATGTGAAAAGCCACACCAGAATTGTGAAGCCAAAAAAAGAAAAAAAAGGGGGGGAAAAAGCCCCCCATATCAGAATTGTCAAGGAAAAAAAAAATTAAAATTATTTTTTTTTAAAAGGAGGCTGCCCCTTTAAGACGGCTGCCATCTTGGGCGCCATTTTTAAAAACCCGCAGCTCCAACCCGGTAAGCACAGGGAAACCAGGAGCCAGGGGGAAACCACCGGAGGGTTGGGGGCCATTTGTGGGGGGGTGCAGGAACAGCTTCGCAAGCCGCTTTTTTTTGGTGGGCAAGAGCTACATGCACTATTTCAAATCAGCCTTGTAGGTCTGTCAGTGGCTGTCCAAGAGCCATGGTGAACCCTGACCATGCTTCCTTTCCTCAGACCCTGCCCCTGCCTCAAGAGAGGAGGAAGAGGTTGTGGTGTTTCTACAGCATCCACAAATTCCCTGGGTGGGAGCACAACACTCAAGTGACCTGCTAAGCCTATGTGTAGGGCAATGCAGCAGGGCTTCTGACTTTTTGTCTTGTCAGATGTCCTATAATTTTAGGGTTGTTCAGTTTGCCTGGATCCAGCTGAGTTCAATAATTTTTCATTCACTTATAATCAGGTGTTTTTCTTAATATCTTCAATACATTTTCATCCAATTATTAGTTTTTTCCCCCAACCCTTATTTCCTAAGCATTCACAATTTCTCTGGAATACAGCACTGCTTGTGCCCCATGAAATAATGTCCTTTAAGGTCATTGAGAACTCAGAAGAGGGTCTCCTTTCTCCCAAGCAATGGGACTTTAAATTTTGCAACTAATTTGACAAATGAGAGTGAACACAAACACTTGCCAATTGTAATTTGCAAAGTCTTGACTAATAATTAACCATTCTAATTGTTAATATAATACTAGCAGCCTGTCCAATGCCCCTGAAAATATATCCTCTCTAATAATCTTGTGGTAATAGAAGAGATAGCGACCAGCTGTTTGAGTAGCAGCATTATCTTTCCTTTTGTTTGTTGACACTTGCTTTTAGAGTGCAGTGACCCAAGGTAAACTTGTCATTGTGGCTGCTCTCCATTTAATAAGTGTTATTTGATATTTCTGAGCTAGTTAGAGAGGCTCAAATTGTAGCCTTCTTTTTATGAAAATTCCCCTGATTTTGCCACCAATAGCTTTTGTATACTGATAAAAAATCCTTTAATGTTATTTACAGATCCTCACACTTAATTAACTGTAAAGGCTATAAATCCTATCAAGACTATAATATATAGAATCTCATTAGTATGTTCCAATAGTGATAGAGGTGCCAAACTGGATTAAGTTACATTAAAGAATCAGATAGTGATCAGGTCCCCATACTCCCAATTCAACTCAGTCTGTATTATTCCATACACTACAGTACAGCACAAGTATTCCCAACTACCCTACCAAGCTTATAAGTAAATGGAGAAAAAAAGATTAGCAATGATCCACTTGACCCTGAATCTGTACATATAAAAAGTAGTTCATGGATCATCCGTAGCGAGCACACTTGGAGTGAGACCTTGCCAGGTCTTAGAATACAAGACTGGCCATACTGGCTCAAGCCAGTGGTCCATCTAGCCCAGTAGCCTGTCTTCAGACTGTGGCCAATTCCAGATGTTTCAACAGGAACAGAACAGGGCAATTGCCTTTCAAGGGATGCATCCTCTGCTCCACTCCAACAAACCAGCCAGAGATCTCCATGTTGGCACAATCACCTGTGCTCTTTATTTACCATAAACTTTCCAGAGACAAACAGCCTATTTGCCCATAAGGCCTAGGCTTACTCAGCCAGCTCCAATTCCCTTTCTTGATTGGAGCTGGTCAGACAGAGGCCTGGCTCAAATTTCCTCAGCCAGCATCTTGTTGCACTGCCACTGCACACTGAGCAGGTGTTTTCAGAGAACCATCCACAATGACTTCAAGATCTCTTTAAGTGCAGTAGCTAATTTAGACCCCGTCATTTTGTACATACAGTAGAGATGTTTTCCCAATATGCATTATTTTGACTTTAACATTAATTTCAATAGCCAATTTATTGCATGGTCGTCCATTTTGGCGAGATCCAATTGTAACTCTTCAGAGTCCGCTTTAGATTTAACTAGCTTGAGTAATTTTCTATGATCAGTCTCCCTGCCTGTATGAAAAAAGGTATGAGGTCTCTTGCTTCTTGTTCCACTGCAGAACTGGAGCGGGGGGGGGGAGAGGAAGAGACTGGGGGAGCAGTTTGCTGATGTACATAGTGATGTTCTGGGGACCATATTTCAAGAAAGATGTGGAGAAATTGAAGAAGGTCCAGAGAAGAGCAACAAAAATTTTTAAAGGTCTAGAAAACATGAGCTATGAGGGAAGGCTGAAAGAATTGGGCTTGTTTAGTTTAGAAAAGAGAAGACTGAGAGGGGACATGATAGAGGTTTTCAAGTACCTAAAACGGTGTCACGGGGGGAGGGGAAGAATTGTTTTCCTTGGCCTCTGAGGATAGGAGAAGAAGCAATGGGCTTAAACTGCAGCAAGGGAGACATGAGGTTAGACATTAGGAAGAACCTCCTAACTGTCAGGGTGGTTAAACACTGGAATAAATTGCCTAGGGAGGTTGTGGAATCTCCATCACTGGAGATATTTAAGAGCAGGTTAGACAGACACCTGTCAGGGATGATCTACATGGTGCTTGGTCCTGGTGTGAGGGCAGGGGACTGGACTTGATGATCTATCGAGGTCCCTTCCAGTTCTAGTGTTCTATGATTCTTTGTCCCTTGTACCCTCCTGAGAGATCTTGAAGAAATTTTCATGGAAATGCTCTGCAATCCTCTCCTGGAGAGTTCTAGGGATGGTTTGGCCCTTATAGTCCAAATCATCCATTACTTTTCAACCAATTTTTCAAAGGGAATGGTGATGACAGGAGGCTCCTCTGCTTGAGGCTTTTATCCACCCTGAGGTCCCTTTTCAGGTTCATCTTCTGGCTGGCTTCTTTGGGAAGGATTCTTGTGTCCCACAGCCTGTCCATTACCCTTTGCCTGAGCTTCTGAGCAACGTCTGACCAGGTCCTCTAGTCAGAAATTGCTTGGCATGCCCAGAGAGGTATGGCTATCTGGACCCATTATTTCCTTTTAACCCTTTGGGGCCTATTATGGTGTTTGTCTACCCCATCACAGCAGAATTATCATCCCTTTTGAACAGATGAGGCACAAGGGCAACGAGGATGCCTACAAAGCAATTATAACACCCATGGCTAGCTTAGACATATTGAGGGACCTTGGCAAGGGCATATAGGGGAAGTCTGGGGCAATGCTGGAGACTGAATCCACATCTCCCAATTCTCTGTGCAGCTTCTCAGCCACCAGGTCATCCTCTCTGTCAAAGCCACCTTTACACATAGGGGAGCATGAGACACAAGGCTATTGGGAACACTTACAGGTGCTCACTGCCCAGTGAGTTGGTGCTATTAATATGAAAGCATCTCTTCTCTGTACGAACATGAAACATTAGACGAGCCAGGTTTTATCTATAAACAAGAAGGGGGCTATCCATCATGCTTGCAGCTTTCCCAGGAATACCAGCTATAGGAAAGACATTAAATTGCTGCAAGCCCATAGGTACACACTCTAGAGGCAGATAGTATTTTGATTCTGTTTCTCTGAAGATGTGGAAATTTTGGTATGCTATTGAGTCTCTACATACTGGGCAATTTCTTATCATTTAAAAAGCAAAGAAAAAATTATCTGCAAACCAGACAGTGAATCAGGATGTCATCCAGCTGATAAGAACCCCATTATTTTGGCAAAATGCTGCGGTCAGCATTTGTACTTACAGCAAAGCAATCAGACAGAGTTGAGGGGAGGAAGGGACGTCTCCTAGTACTGGCATGATAAGAAAGTGTTTCTCAGTCTTCCCCAGATCTAGTCCTGGGCCTCCAGGTACAAAGCATGGCACATTTTAAATGTCACTCAAGAGTCTGAAAAGTTCAGTTCCCAGAAAATATTTTTCTAAAATGTAGATTCAGCATACAAACAGTAGAGGAACATATGTTAGACCCAAATGTGCCCTCAGGTCACCTTTTTTAAAATCATAAAATGGTTTTAAAATGTGCTAAAATGCAAATGCTGAGATGCTTTGTGAGATCTGTCTGGGAAGTCAGGTAGTTATAGTGTTCTATTGACATTGTTAGCAATCAAATAAAATTTCTTCCATGAAGATTTTGTCAACTGTCAGATGCCAAGGGCAGTTGCAAGATGTGAATACCTTGGTGGGGAGGGGGAGATGAGGTGGGAAGAATATGTTACAGGTTGTCTGGAGGTGAAACAATGAAGCATTGGCTTCCCAAATAGCCAGGTTGACATATTAGCCAACAGCGGCCCAACTCCTACAATTGGTTCTATACAGGCAGAGTCTGGTGCCCACAGGGAGAATGACTGAGTGAACAGAGCCTATTCATTACAGAATACTCCATTGCACTCATCAGTGAAAGAAAGTCAATGAATATGGACAAGTAAGCTACATGGAGAGAGAGAGAAGATTAGCTATTTTTTAGGTGTGATGTTTGTCTCTTCTGATTTGCTGTCACTTATGGGTCAATACCTGGCTGCGTCTAGACTGGCAAGTTTTTCCGCAAAAGCGGCTGCTTTTGCGGAAAAACTTGCCAGCTGTCTACACTGGCCGCTTGAATTTGTGCAAGAACACTGACGATCTAATGTAAGATTGTCAGTGTTCTTGCGCAAATACTATGATGCTCCCATTTGGGAAAAAGCCCTCTTGCGCAAATGTATTGCGCAAGAGGGCCAGTGTAGACAGGGGAGGACTGTTTTGCGCAAAAAAGGCCCGATGGCGAAAATGGCGATTGGGGCTTTCTTGCGAAAAATCGTGTCTAGATTGGCATGGATGCTTTTCCGCAAAAAGTGCTTTTGTGCAAAAGCATCCGTGCCAATCTAGACGCTCTTTTCTGCAAATGCTTTTAACGGAAAAACTTTTCCATTAAAAGCATTTGCGGAAAATCATGCCAGTCTAGATGTAGCCCCTATGTTCAAAAATTACAAGGTGTTATTTTCCAATTGAATGTCATGTAACTAAGGCCTTACGCGTTCTCCGTGACACACATCTATTCAGAATGACTGAACTGAATTTAGTAGTTAATTTAGACCAGAATTAGCCATACAATTTCCACTGGGGATCATTCATCCTGATAGCGGAGGCAGAGAAGGGGGAACTCTAGAAATGGTTTACCTCTTTGTGAAATAGTTTTCAAATTTTGTATTTTATCTCAAAGCTTTCTTGAGCACTGCTCTGATCATATTTTAAACATGCCAACTATTGTATTACTTCATTTGTCATCTTTGATCAAGTTACACCATCGAAATAGCTTTAGATAATCTTTGAGGCATATAAATCTCACTTTTTTGAAACTGCTTTTGCTCCTCACTAAGCTCTTGAAGGGACTATGGACTTTTTATTATGGCCTGGCCTCTCTCTTCTTCTAGATTAGCTAATGCACTGGTTTTCTGAGGTGTGTTGGTATGAATTGTACATACTATGCATGTTTACCCCAAATATAGTTTTGAAGTACATATGGCACTCAGACTGCATACAGAACAAAGAAATTCTTATCTCCTTACACCCTGTGTAAGAACTACCTTCTAGCAGATGGATCAGGAAGTGAATGATTGCAGTGGACAGGAAGCCATTTACATGGTTTCCATTAACTCTACCCATTAACATTTGATTTTTTTCCTTACACTGAGTGACTTCCTAGGGCGTGTCTACACTGCACCCTAAACTAGAAATAAGATACGCAATTTGTGTTACGCAAATTGTGTAACTTATTTCAATTTTATTTTAAAATAGCTTATTTTGAAATTTGGCGTGTCTACATGGCACCAAATTTTGAAATAAAGCACTATTTCGAGCCATCCCTTATTCCTCGTGCAATGAGGTTTACCAGAATGGTGAAACAGCACCCATTTCTTTGAAAAATATTTGTGGCTTGTGTAGACGCAGGGTAGCTATTTCGGGATACCGGAGGTATTCCGAAATAGCCTTGCAGTGCAGACGTACCTTAGTGCAAAGCTGATGCACACTTAGACTATGTCTACACAGCAAAATTATTTCAAAATAACTAGTGTTATTTCAAAATAACATAGTCCGCGTCTGCAGAGCAAACAGTTATTTTGACATAATGTTGAAATACTGTCGAGCTGCAGGGCTTCTTACTCCGACTCCTGTAACCCTCATTTTATGAGGAGTAAAGGAAGTCAGAAGAAGGGTGCTCTATTTGGAAATAAGTGCTGCGTAGATAGCACCAAAACTTGAAATAAGCTATTTCAAAATAAACTAGGCAATTGGTGTAGCTCAATTTGAGTAGCTTATTTTGAGTTAAGCCCTGCTGTGTAGACACACCCTTAGTTGTGAAGGCTCAACCCCCAATTGCTCTTGAGACAGATAGGATTATTATTAACTAAAAATATGACTGTCCAAAATTAGCAATGGGCAAAACTCCCGTAAAATTCAGAGGGATTTAGGAGATCTTCAAGATCTAAACCTGCTTCCAGAGTTGTGGGGTTACTTTCAAAGTGAGAATGGGCCTATTTGGACACAAAAACTCCTCTATAAAACCATTCTGATTATATTTAACCAATTTATTAGAGGAGACCACTCTACTCAGATGCTAATTTGACGAAGTATTTAGCATTTTTTTCAATCATTACTGAAGAAAAGTTATTCAGTTGTACACATACTAGCAGTCTTAATTTTATACAGTTCATCCTTTGCTCTTGGCTTCTAAAAAGCTGAGATCATTGTACTACAGTTAAAAATTAAAGCTAAGAATATTTGAGGTCATTAAAGACCCTCTTTTGACCAGTGCAAGATTCTTCCCTAGTGCTATCCTTGTCCTTTGGATACCCCAAATTGAACTCCCACTGACTTCCTTGGAATTTAGAAGCTGAAGGAATGTCAGCTCGGGCTCTCTTTCATTGTCCTGGCTGACACTTAAGCACAGCCCCAGTTCAGCAAGAGACGTAAGCACATTGTCTTCAGCGAGTTATACACATGCCACAGGATTTGCAAATATAGTCCCCTAACCTGTAAATGGCTTGATATGAAAGATGTAGCCCTCATGGATTAAAAAAAAAGAGAGAGAGAGTTACAGATTTTCTTCATTCACAGCTATATATTTCACTTTATCCTGACAACAGAACTGGCTCAATAATATATATAAAAAAAGAGGAATAATTTATTCAGTGATTAATGGAGTGAAAAAACCTTAATCTATTAATAAACCATGAACCTGGTCAACTAATGAAGACATTTACTCAAAATTAAGTTATTCAACTTTGATGGAGAAAAAAAGGCACAGACATTTGAAATTACTATTCTACCTCATGTAATACAAAGCTGTATCTTCCTTTAGCTATAGCTTCTATACAAAGTGCACAGTGAGCTAATTAATCTTGTAGTCAAACTGGGAATCTTTTAGCAGATTGCAAAGGCAATGGATGCAACAGTCAATTAAAACCCATATTAACTAAGGAATGCATTGTCCCCTTTGGGATGCCTACCCTTTTCTAGTTATTATTTTGCTTTATTAATTATGAATAGTATTTACATAAAATGCCAGTGGGAATCTAATAAGAAATTAATGCATTGACTCCCACCAGAGATGTTAGATTTTCTAAACCCATTTTCATTACCTAGAATTAAAAATGAATAATCTAATTGGCAGTACTGCCTGTCACACGCACCTGCTCTCACTGGTTGCCACTGAATATGAAAAAAGTCAGGTAAACATAAAACAGCAGGGGAGTTAGCGAGAGACATTTAGAGAGTAAACATTCTCAAAATCAATGAGTCATTGCATGCTTTAAGCACTCTTAGGAAAAAGACAAACATCTAGCATGGCTATGAAAAAAGCTTTAACAATTGTAACATTACAAAGAATGCTTCACAGATTCTCCCATATAAAAGTACCACCCCCAAACGGCTTGCAAAACCAGTTAATTATACTCAGATTGTGAGCTCTTTGTTCTGTTTTTGTACAGCCCCTAGCACGTTGGGATTAAGGATGTTAAATAACGATTAATTTACTAGTCGAGTAGTCAATGGAATTTCCAACGACTATTCGACTAGTCTATAGGCACTTCCACAGGCCTCCTTTGAAATAGAGCCACTGAGGCTCTTGTGCATTTCAAAATTGGAACTCTGAGAGCAGCCCGGGCAGCCAGCAGGAAGTCCTGCTGACTCTGGGCTCCACGTGGGCATTTCCTCTGAAATGCACAAGAGCCCAGTGTGACAGATTTGAAATGTACAAGAGTTCCCAGCAGGGACTCTTGTGCATTTCAAAGTAGAAGCACCTGCATGGAGCCTGGGGTCAGCAGGAGACTTAGAGCATGGCATTTCCCCAGAACCCAGGGCCAACTGGGGACTCCCCAGCTGACTTTGTACTCTGCGTGCTTTGAAATGCTGTGCTGGAGCGCAGGATCACCTGGGGAGTCCCCAGCTGATCCTGGGTTTGGTGGAAATGCCACGCAGAGCCCGGGGTCAGCTGGGGACTCTGCAGCTGATCCTGGGCTCTGCTCAGCATTTCTAAGCAGCAGCGCCGCATGGAGCCAGGGATCAGCTGGGAACTCCCCAGCTGACTCTGGGTTCTACGGAAATGCCGCAGGGAGCCTGGGGTCAGCTAGGGCGTCCCCAGATGACCCCGGGCTCCACGGGGCACTGCCGTTTTAAAACGCTGCAGCGGTGGTTCAAAGGGGCAGTGCCGCACAGCTGATCCCACGCTCTGTGTGACGCTGCCTTTTTGAAACAGACTACAGCCTCCATGCAGCGCTGCCACTTTAAAATACCCCCTCGTCCCCCCACTTTACTGCCTCTATCTGACAGAGGCAGCGGGGGAGGAGGGAATCAACTAGTCCTTAACATCCTTTGTTGGGAGCCCAGTCCGTGACTAGTGCTATGATAAAAGAAATTAAATTTAATTTCAAGCCCATCTTTTAACACTGGCATTAACTATTTTCCCCTCCCCCTCAAGTTGCTACATGATTTCTTCCCTGTGCACTCTTCTTGTATTTTATCTCTTGCTCTACAAGTTCAGAGTCAAAGGCTCATACTGGCTCATACTCATCTTTTTCCAGTTGTACTTCTCTGTAATGATGACTAGAATGCAGGGCAATCTCATGGGAAGAGCTTATTTTGAGTCACTGCTTCCAATGTCAAATGGGCTGCTCCTAAAGTGAGCATGATGAGTTCAAAACAAGAGGATCTTCAGGCCACATTAGGGCTACGGTGACTTCTGTACTGTTCTATTTCCTTCATGACTTTCTGATCGCTCACACCTGTGTTAAAACACAATTCCGTGGAGGAGATGCAAGGAGGAATGGAACCCCGCTCACTGTTGGCTTTGTAGCTAGAGTAATAATAAGCAGGAAGTCCCAAATCAAAAGGTATTTTAGGTGCCTAACTCTAGATTCCTTTGAGGATCTGGGCTTAAGTCCTTTCAGAAGAGCCAACAGATCTGCACCCATGAAGAGGATACTTACCATCTTTTCAGAGTGGAACCACACTACATTATGATGTTATGCTTGGGGCAGGGGTGGGCAATAATTTTTCAGAAATTTTTGAAGTGGTCCTGGGCCACCCTGGAAGGGGTAGGACCTCAGGTGGAAGGGGCGGGACCAGTACACTTCTGCACTTCCCCACCCACAGACCCTGATTGGTCTGAGAGTGGGGGAGCACGTGAAGTCTTTGCCCCCGTCCTGTCTCCTCAGAGAGACCTGCCAGCTGTTCTGACTCTAAGTGCTGAGCTCCTTGCAGGGCAGGAAGAGATTTTGCATGCTTCCCCCCACCTCCAGGCCCTGATTGGCATGGGGGTGGGGAGAACACAAAGTCTCTCACTCCCTGCTCTCTGGCACGTGGTGCTCAGAGTCAACCACCAGGATTGACTGTAAGCACCACGCACTCCCCCATCCTTAGGCCCTAATTGGCCCGCAGGTGGGGAAGCAGCAAAACCTCCGTAGACCAGATCTGGTCTGCAGAGGCCCTTTTGCCCATCCCTGGCCTGGGGAATGAGACTTATTTTATCAAGTTCTTTTTCCTTGAAAAATGTCATATATGTCTCCCTTCATATATGTACAGGCATAAGAATCATGCAGCCCTGATGCAGCCCCATCACCATGTTGCTCCTTTCCTTTGCATCATTCTGTTATTTGATAAATTGCTTTGCTTATTTATTTGTTTACCTAACTGATGTCAAACGAGGTCCTTGGGGCCATCATTTGTTAAGCAGTGGAATTTCAATGGGGAGTTCAGATTAACAGTTCCATGTGACAACATCACTTGGATTCCAAACAAGTGCAGGGAACATACTTGTGAGGTTTTGTCCACGTAATATTTTTCTGAACAATTACTGCACATGGTGAAATAGCATTAAGCTATTTATTTAAAAACTTGTTTGAGACATGAAAACCTTCACTGTAAGTGGAAAGAAAAAAGATGCCAGAAATAAATTTTAAATGGAAGGTGCATGTGAGTACAGAGCATAAAGGAGAAAATATGACCAGGAGTCTTCTGGATACCCATTTGGTTAACTGCGTACTCCTCCCATGGAGGTGATGGGGGGGAGGGGGGCAGAGTGTTCATAACTATGTGTATAAACGGAAAAAAAAACATTTTAGAAAAATCAAAACATGTAATAGATAGCTGTTAATCCAAAATACAATAACATTAGACATTAGTGTTCAGGAATGTTCATTTCAAACGTTATCAAAAAAAAAGAGCTAACTCTTAGCTCTATCACTATGCTGGGCAGTACAGGTTGGACCTTCCTGGTCTGGCACCCTCAGGACCTGACTGGGCCTGGATGAGGGATTTTGCCGGACCAGGCAAGGTCATTTCTGGACACCCTGCTGCTGGCCCCCCTGACTGGCCCACTGGCCTCCTGGTTGGCTCCTCACATCCTGCTGGCCCTGCTGCTCTGCTGATCCCACTGGGCAGCCATTGCTGCCCTGGCTCCGGGTCCCGCTGGGTAGCCACGCACAGTGTGCTGGGGATCTGGATCCCACCGGGCAGCTGCACATGCCACACTGGAGATCCGGATCCCGCCGGGCAGCCGTGCGCACGTCTCCCAACCCCACTGGGCAGACTTGCTGCCACACGCTGATGGTGGATTTGCTGTGGGCAGCCCATTGCCTTGCTGGCCCCGCAGGGATCCTTGCCACTGGCCCTCCACCAGGACTCTCTTGTCCTGCAACATCTGTGCTGGACCATGGATGTTATTGGACCAGAGAATCCCAGGTAAGAAAGAGTCAACCTGTAGTTCGATTTGACTTCTCCTCAGATGCCCCTGAAAGCTCTCCTTCAGTCTTCTGAAACTCTGTTTTGGTCAAGCTCTGATAAAGTACTGAAAAGGTCAGCATAGGACTCTTACAGAATTTCAGGGCAAAAGATCCTCATTAAACTGCCATCTTAATTTGTAGCAAACAAAGCAATACAACTGTAGGTTTGATCAAAGAAGAATTTAGAGCTTCATCTTAAAGACAATTGTTACCTATTATAAATAGGAAATTAGAGGTTGGAGATACTGTGGAGGGAACAGATGCCCTGCTTAGCTGCACACTAGAACTAAGGTCTATGTGCTGCACAATTAGATTATACGCTTATGCTAAACCTCTTCAGTCCAGCACCCTTGGGACCTGACCAGTGCTGGACCAGAGAATTTGACAGACCACAGGAAGTCAATACTGTCTAGCAGCATTACCCACACTTCCACTGCTTATTGGGCTCTTAGAAGACATTTAGGGGTAAATTAGAGCTAAATAACAGCACAGAACACTGAGAGCCAGGACTGGTGGCTATAAACAAATGTTAGGGGACTGCAGAAAACTTGGCCACACCCATGATAAAATCCTGCTGGACCAGAGAGTACCAGACTAGAGAGATTCAACCTGTACTATATAGACCTGCTTGAATTAATCATACTTAAATCCAAGAATCCTGGTTTAAACATATCATACAAATAAAAGAGACCTTTCTAGACTTTCAAATGATTTTCCACAGAGTAACTGTACTAAAATAGGATTTACTAGACGTTTTATATAATCCATTTCACTTCCTATATGTTATTACACCAGATGTGACATATGGTAAAAATCCGAACAACTATTATAGATTTTTAAAGTCACCATCAGAGAAGCTGTATTAAGGAAACTTAAGAACAATCAGCCCCAAAGAGGCATTCTCTACTGTATATGTCTCTATCCACACATGACAATGGGGCATAGTCTAAATTGCCGAAACTATCTACAAAACTCTGACAGCAGGAATTAACAAGTGGCCTGGATACCACAGTTCACTCAGTAGTGTAGACAATGCACAAGAAAACACATGGGCAATTAGTAATAGGGGCCTAGACCCTGCAAACATTCATGCAGGTGTGTAATTTTACTCATGCAAGCAGTACCACAATGGGACCGCTCACAGGAATTAGTTTTGAACCCAAATGCATAGGTGTTTTCAAGATCAGGGCCCAAGACACTAAATCCATTGAGGACTTACATCAAGGCAAGGATTCAAGAGGCTCATAAACAGCCAAGTGAGTGCATGCAAAATGGCAAGTGAGCCCTGTAATTAAGGCTCTGGCTTTTTTCAGCACCAAGAAAAATAAACCCCATTACCAGACCTTTCCCAGCATTTCCTTTGCATTATACATTCAACCAGATTTCAGTTTGTCCCTGAGTTATCCTTTACTAAACATGCTCCTCTGTTCTAGTCCGACGCTGCTAACGACTAGCTTGTCATTAAACCCTCCTTTAGCGGCTACTCCTGCAACACTCACATTTGTCAACTCCCTGTTACTTCAGCATAATGAAACACACCAGTTGTCCTGCAAAGGAGCAATTAATGAACATGCTTAATTGAATGGCACTGTAGAACAGATCCTCAGCTGGTATAAATCTGTATAGTTCCATTGAGTTCAGTGGAGCCAAGTTAATTCACCCACTAAGGATCTGGTGTTACAAATAATCCCGGTCTGGTTCCCATGCTATTACTCACCGTACACAGTTAAACACACGTGTAAGTCTTTGTGGGATCAGGAGCTAAATGACTACGTGTTCTTATATATTTGCTTTTATAGCTCTCTGGGCTCCCCAGCCCCACCTCTTCCTTTCCCCCCAGCTAAAGCATCATTCCTGCTGTCTCACACATTACTCTGCCTCAGGACTGAGGGGGTTAGCACTGCTCCCTCGCACTGTGGAGTTTTATACTGAGAATAAGGCCAAGTGTGCCTTAGGAGGCCTCTGTCAGTATAGCAATGCCAGCATAATACTCCTAGGGTATGTCTAGACTGCATCCCTCTGTCGGCAGAGGGATGCAGATTAGGCAGGTTGACATTGCAAATGAGGCAGGGATTTAAATATCCTGCACCTAATTTGCATAAAAATGGCCACCGTGTTTTGCCAACTCAGCACTTTGTCGGCAAAAAGTGGCAGTCTAGAGGGGGATCTGTCGAGAAAGAAAGCCTTTTTCAACAGATCCTGTAAACCTCCTTGCAGGAGGCATAAGGGATCTGTTGAAAAAGGCTTTCTTTCTTGACAGATCCCCCTCTAGACTGCCACTTTTTGCCGACAAAGTGCTGAGTTGGCAAAACATGGTGGCCATTTTTATGCAAATTAGGTGCAGGATATTTAAATCCCTGCCTCATTTGCAATGTCAACCTGCCTAATCTGCATCCCTCTGCCGACAGAGGGATGCAGTCTGGACGTACCCCTAGTGTGGGCGCACGCAAAGCTGCACTTTTGCTGGAAGAGCTTATTCTCACACTCTTTGCAGGTCTGATTGTAGTTATGCAAGGGGCTTTTGCTGACACTGGGTATATCCCTCACAGATCATACCTTTCCACACTCTCAAATGACACAGCTAGATCAGCAAAATTTTGATCTAAGCTCAGGCCTAGGACAGTTGCTTTTTGTAAAACATCCAGACGTACCTGCTTGTAGGCAGGTAGGGGTATCACTTTGCTTAGAAAAAGCACAAACTCTTCTCCTGCAGTCCACTCATGCCCCTTCCCTGAGGCATGGCTGTATTAACCATGTCAATAAACACTGTATCAACCTACAATGTGGGTCTTCCTGTTATCAAACCCTAATTTGTCTTGCCTAGATAGCCATGCCCACCTCCTTTTATCCTGAGGGAAGCACACCTGCCGCAGCAAATCAGTTCGAATCAGAACCCCTCAGAGAGATGCTGCTAACACCTGCTTTACAACAGAACATGGCCACCCTGTTAAAAAAGAGCCACCTTTCCTCTTTTCATTGGAAAATAATTAGCTACTAATTATCTGGAGATAATCCTCAACTAATAGCCTGGAGCCAAATGGGAGTTGTGGTTTTGATCAACATTTTATAAATGTGTGTGTTTTCAGATAGGTAATTTCAGCAAGGAAATAAGGCTACCTCTCAGATAAAGAACAGCCACCGGAAAGTCAGCCTTTGCCCAGTAGGCAGTGTTTCTGGAGCTGTATGAGTCCCAGGATATTAGAGAGAAGTAATATCTTTTCTTGGATCTTCAGGGAGAGAGACAAGCTTGCAAGCTCACATCTGAAGAGCTTCATGTAAGCGTAGAGTGTGTTTCTTTCACCAACAGGTGTTGGTCCAATAAAAGATATTACCTCTCTCTCTCTCTCTCTCTCTCTCACACACACACACACACACACACACACACACACACACACTCTCACTCACTTTCTCTCTCATCCAGGGCTACTCAACTTTGGAAGCCCTGAGGGCCACAGTGATACTCACAGTACATGCCGAGGGCCGCAACTTAAACGTGGTTGCATATACATGCAAATATATATGCAAATATATGCAAATAGTATCTTTCACACCAACAGGCATGGATAAAAAGATTAAGGCTAGACTACACAACACACAGGCCCCATTTAAGTCAGTTCTGTTGATATTAATAAAATGCAATATTTACCCAATTTCCACCTATATGACAGCACTTTTAGTGAGCGATAACAGTCCAGGAATTTAACTACTAAACCACATATCAAGAGAAGACCATTATATTGACTATTTTTTTGTTTTTGCTCCCACTCGTGGGCCGCATGTTGAACCCCGCGTAAACTCAAACGGCACCGCAGACCGCAGACAAAAGGGCCACCTGTTGAGTAGCCCTGCTCTAACCTTTGCATGGCACAGTGATGTAGTAGAGGGGAAATATTGAGTCCGTTTCCCATTTTCTAAATACAGCCACAAACTCTTGTTTCCCAGGAGATGACCTGGATTTTGGTTTTAACCTTTCTTCCGAAAAACCCACAGCATCCATGGCATGTGTCTGAGAAGGAAGAAGTGCTAAGTTGACCCAGCTGAGAGAGTCACACCTGTGTCCAGGACTGTCATGGAGTGGGGGCAGAGGGACAATGGGGGCAACTGCCCCAGGACCCAGTGATTCAAAGAGGCCTGGGGCACCTAACCACGGCTACTGCAGCAGCAGCCGGAGTCCTGAGCCCTTTAAATCGCCACCAGAGCACCATGCGGGACGCTGCAGAGCCCCAGGCAGTGTGCTCCAGATGGCGCTGGGGGCAGGAGTGTTGTGCTCTGGGTGGCACTGAGGGGGATGTTCAGCCCTCCCCCTTCTGCCAAAGACTCCGCCCCTTCCAGGAGCACAGAGCCGCCCCCAGGTCCCTTATCCAGGTGTCTGGCGAGTCCATCAGCTCGCCTGCCTGTGTTTCAAAACCCCCCCTCTGTGGACCCTGCCCATAACTTAACAAAGGTCTCACCAGTGTGGGCCACCGTTTCAAGAGAGAAAGAAACCAGTTGGAGAAGTGAAACAGCCTGCTCTCGGCAGCATCTCAATAGCACTTCCACCTCTCTGCGCGAGCGCCTACCTTCCACTTCGCCTAACAGCTTAGCTGGAGTTTATTAACCACCACTGTTGGCTTTGGTTTGTAAGGAAGAAGTAAAAGGCAGCAAAGCCACGGCTCTGTACTGCTAAAACCTGTCACCATGCCAGTGCCAAGCAGGGGGTAAACAGAACATAAACACACTCACAGAGGAAGGGCTAAGGAGAAAACAATTAAACAACAGGAGGAGGCAAGAGAGGAGCACTGCTGGGCAAAAATGTGACAGAGACCAAGGGTCAGACCACTATCTGAGGGTCCTGGCACATTACAAGTCACTCAGACACCCGTCAGTGTGTTTGCACACTGCCAGAACCCTTTCATGTACTGCAGCTTCGTCCCGGTCACAGTTGCCATAACAATTCTTTACATCAAATGGTCTGGTAGCACTTTATAGACTAACAAAACATGCAGATGGTATCATGAGCTTTTGTGGGGCACAGCCCACTTAAAACTCTGGTCATCTGAAGAAGAGGTTGTGCCCACGAAAGCTCATGATACCAGCTACATGTTTTGTTAGTCTATAAAGTGCTACCAGACCATTTGTTGTTTTTTCCTGTACAGACTAACTCAGCTACCCCCTGAAGATTCTGAATTCTTTACATGTTCAGTTGTGACTTGTTGTAAGATAGTAAGTGTCACTGTTAAGGGAGGCAGAGCAGGCGAGTGGGGGAGTACACTGGGCTTGGCAATGGCATACTTGGCATGTGACCTTGGGTAAGTCACCGTATCTCTGTGCCTCAGTTTCCCCACCAGCAATTTGAGGCTAAATGGTTACTTCCTTTGTAATGTACTTTGAGAGCTACAGATGAAAAGTGCTACAGATGACCTAAATAATATTATCAGAATAGCAAATACTGAACAATTAATAACCAATGCGCTTGTTCAAATGCAAAAACCCTTGCTTGCATGTGACCAAGGATATCTGTAAATAGATCAGTCTTCTTTATTTGGATTGACTCTGTTTTCCTTTCAAAAACAAACACTTGAAAGGGAAATGCATGAAAGGATGTAGATGATCCAAAGATCTTGGGGGAGGCCCAGAAATCTGGAGGAGCTGGCTCAGCAGATTTTGAAATCTGCATTCAGGGCCTTCCATAGATGTGGGCAGACTTTGGATTTTGCTGAGCAAGTTTCTTTAGTGATGGCCAGTTTGAGATCATATATTGCACTTGTACAAGGCTTTCCACTGTGTATCTCCAAGTGCTTAACAAACACTAATGAACATAGGGTGTGTTTATACTGCAATCATGGAGTGGAACAGCAATAAACTTTGATCTTCAGAATAAGTGCTTTTGAGTATTTGCCAAGAAATCAAAAAAAACAGGGCCTCTGTGTGAAAACAACCCAAACCTAATGTATCACTGTTTTAATGTTTGGATACTGTAAGAGTTTATTAATACCTTTACCTATTTTGACACTTGAGATCAACACGACACACACCATACATATTGCCACATGTGGTGTACAGTATAGAAAAAGCTTTTATTCCCTTATCTTATGTACATGGCCCTGTCCCCCAGCATCACTTATGATGACACTGCAATCCTACGGTGTGATTGAAGCTCAAGAAAATAATCTGACCTAGCTTTAATCTAGATACCGGGGCAGTGAAGCTGCATCAGCATGCACTTCAGCATGGGCTGCCTGAAAGCCCACCCAGAGCTCAGAGTAATTATCTGTGGGGCTAGCCACAAAAAAGCATGTGCTCCCACAGCTTCACTGCTCTGGTACCCAAGCCAGCTAGAGGTAAGTGAGCCCAGCTATGCCTACAAAAGCTGCTGTTCTACCCCTTGATTGCTGTATTAGTGTTTGTTAGGCACCGTAACGTATTTGGCCCTTTAATTTCCAGACCCATATCTTCTTGTTTATTAAGCCCAACCTCAACACAATCCTTGAATCAAATCAACAGGCCTTTTCTGTTGGGACTTATTCAGTCCCTCTGGTTTTCTTGCACTTGTTTATCACAGACAACAACCTGGCCTCTTTCCCTTGGTTAATTCTGAAAAAGTTACAGGTGATTGTGACACTTTGTGACCCTTCACGTGCTTTTTACAGTTGAGCTTAAAATTAGGGGAAAACTTTGGGGCCTGATAGTCACAACAGTAGCAACAAGCTGCAGGGGAAAGCAGGCTGCAGCCACACTGTGGCATGTGGCTACACACGTCAGTGAAAAGCCGAGAGATGTTGAAGTCCTTCACACTGCCTCCATCTTTCCAGAGTCGCTCCCTCCTGATGGAACCCTTCCCTGCAATGGGGGAAGGTTCCAGAAGCATGGCTGGGGTGAGTGGGGGTGGGTATCCATAAGGTTCAGGCAGAGTCCTTGTTATATTCCCCTAAGCAGTGACCCTCTGTCAGCACTGCTACTGATCACAGAATCATAGAATCATAGAGCTGGAAGAGACCTCAGGAGGTCATCAAGTCCAGCTCCCTGCCCAAGGCAGGACCAATCCCAACTAAATCAACCCAGCCAGGGCTTTGTCAAGCTGAGATTTAAACACTTCTAGGGATGGAGATTCCACCACCTTCCCGGGTAACCCATTCCAGTGCTTCACCACCCTCCTAGTGAAATAGTTTTTCCTAATATCCAACTTAGACCTCACCCACTGTAACTTGAGACCATTGCTCCTTGTTCTGCCATCCCTCACTACTGAGAACAGCCTTTCTCCATCTCCTTGGAACCTCCCTTCAGGAAGTTGAAGGCTGCTATCAAATCCCCACTCACTCTTCTCTTCTGCAGACTAAACAAACCCAAATCCCTCAGTCTCTCCTCATAGGTCATGCACTCCAGCCCCCTAATCATTTTGGTCGCCCTCCTCTGGACCCTCTCCAATGCGTCCACATCCTTTCTATAGTGGGGGGGCCCAGAACTGAACACAATATTCCAGATGAGGCCTCACCAGAGCCGAATAAAGGGGAATAATCACTTCTCTGGATCTGTTGGCAATGCTCCTTCTAATGCACCCTAATATGCCATTAGCCTTCTTGGCTACAAGGGCACACTGTTGACTCATATCCAGCTTCTCATCCACTGTAATCTCCAGGTCCTTTTCTGCAGAACTGCTACTTAGCCATTCAGTCCCCAGCCTGTAACAATCTTGGGATTCTTCCGTCCCAAGTGCAGGACTCTGCACTTGTCCTTGTTGAACCTCATCAGATTTCTTTTGGCCCAATCCTCTAATCTGTCCAGGTCACTCTGGACCCTATCCCTGCCCTCCAGCATATCTACCTCGGATACCTGTGCTGGGGGCAGTGTAGGTACTCTACATGCTGCCATAGGGAGTGTGCAGTGTAGACATACCTTGAGGTACAAGTGACTGGCTCAGGACCACACAGGAGGTCTATAATGAAGCTGGAAATATCATCCAGATCTCTTGGCTCCCAGTCCTGTATCCTAAACCACAAATCCATCTCTGAGGGAGAAATATTGACCCTTAAAACACAAGGCCAGAGTAGCACAGGAACTGGAGAAGAACATGGACATTCAATATACCTGTCCAAGGGGACTTCTGTATAGAAATCTATATGAACGGATGTCTTCCTGAAGTGAAGGAAGGACCCACATGTTGCTCCAGTGCCTATTGGGAGAAGAACTAAACCTATTAAGAGCCATCCCGCCTACAAAGTAGGAGCTACTGAGGAATGTGACCCTGTTTCTGATAGCTGGGAGCTGCAATAAGAGAGGTCTTTCTCACTGAAGTATAATGCACTTTGAAACCCTGTGGTCACTTTCTTCAGACTCTTGCTATTCTGCCATGAACAAGTCAAGCAATAAGGAGGAATAGAGCAATCGGAAATCAGGGCAGGGTTTTTTTTTCCCTGTGGGCACTTGACCCTCTGAACCTGGATTATTTCATTTTGGTTCAAATGAAAATTCAAATATATCAAGCAACAGTCACATACCTTGATGGTTCCCTGGGTCTTCCACACTCAACCCTGCCAGCCCAGCTAATGCGAATGCTGGTAAAAGCATTTACCCTTAATTACATAAAGAGAGTGCTAAGAGGTTGGGGAACATGGGAAAAAACAGATGGTGTTGTATGTGATACAATTGTTGTAGTGATTAATTGATACACTACAGGATATTGTTCTAATAGTGCAAAGAAAAGAAATAATGATCAGTTTTAACTCATTATTAATGTTCATTTTCCTTTCCAGAATTGCCTGCGGGCTAAGTCACTTATTAAGCATGACAGTAGAGCTTTAATATATCAGCTATAGATTCCAGTCACAGCAGTCTATTTCAATAATTGGGTTTCTTTTGGCTTCATTTTGACTAATAGCATGCTTATGGCAATTATTAAAATCTGTCTTAGCACAAAAATAGGCCATTTGAAATCTCACCTAAAATGGCAGACCCATGGACCTCTGTTAACTAATTTATCACTACATTTCATAACAGCTATTCGGAAAACACCTACCAGCTTGCATGACCAGCTCAGAACTGTCAACAACATCAACGAGGGTTCTTTCAGATATGTTTTGATGATGCTCCAGTTCGGCAGCACAGCACACATCAGGGTCTTGTCACAGTTAAGAACAGGTGTACCCAACATTTTGGAGACATAAATTTCAAACTTCTCTCAAGAGAAAAGAAATCAGCCTAACAATATTTAGTTTTGGGTAGACCAACAACACTTTACCAAGCATTTACTGGATGTTATTGCCAGTGGCATTGGTTGGTGCAGATGCACGAAGGGAGCCATCAATATTCTGTCCTTGTTATACTCTAGGGCACGTCTAGACTATGTTTTTCTTTCAAAAGAATATATGCAAATTCGGCACACTTCTGATCGCTTTTTCAAAAGAGGTTTTTTCCAAAAAGCAAGCAGTCTAGACATCGTTCTTTCGGGGGAAAAAAAACCTTTTTCGAAAGAACACTTCTTCCTCAAAAAATGAGGTTTACAGCATTCTTTCGAAAACGGGGTTTTTTTTTTGAAAGAACCACGTCTAGACTGCTTGCTTTTTCTAAAAAAACTCTTTCAAAAAAGCGATCAGAAGAAGATATGCAAATTCATGCCAAATTTGCATATCTTATTTCGAAAGAAAAACATAGCCTAGATGTACCCTAAGAGTCTTACAATTCACAGAATCATGGAATCCTAGGGTTGGAAGAGACCTCAGGAGGTGATCAAGTCCAAACCCCTGCTAAAAGCTGGACCAATCCCAACTAAAGCATCTCAGCCAGGGCTTTGTCAAGATGGAATTTTAAAACCTCTAGGGATAGAGATTCCATCACCTTCCCAGGTAACCCATTCCACTTCATCACCCTCCTAGTGAAACAGCTTTTTCCTAATATCCAACCTAGACCCTCCCACTGCAACTTGAGACCATTGCTCCTTGTTCTGTCATCTGTCACCACTGAGAACAGCCTCTCTCCATCCTCTTTGGAACCTCCCTTCAGGTAGTTGAAGGCTGCTATCAAATCCCCTGTCACTCTTTTCTAGACTAAACAAGCCCAAATCCTTCAGTCTCTCCTCATAAGTCATGTGCTCCAGCCCCCTAATCATTTATGTTGCCCTCCACTAGACTTTCTCCAATGCAACCATATATTTTCTGTAATGGGTGGCCCAGAACTGGGCGCAATACTCCAGATGTGGCCTCACCAGTGCCGAATAAGGGGGAATAATCACTGGCAATGCTCCTCCTAATGCACACCAATCTGCTGGCAATGCTCCTCCTAATGCACACCAATGTGCCATGAGCCTTCTTGGCCAAAATGGCACACTGTTGACTCATAGCCTGCTTCTCATCCACTGTAATCCCCAAGTGCTTTTTCTGCAGAACTGTTACTTAGCCAGTCAGCCCCCAGACTGTAGCAGTGCTTGGGATTTTTCTGTCCCAAGTGCAGGACTCTGCCCTTGTCCTTGTTGAACCTCATCAGTTTTCTTTTGGCCCAATCCTCCAATTTGTCTATGTCACTCTGGACCCTATCCCTATGCTCCAATGTATCTACCTTCCCCCTTCCCCCCAGCTTAGTGTCATCTGCAAACTTGCTGAGGGTGTCATCCATCCCCTCATCCAGGCCATTAATAAAGATGTTGAACAAAACTGGCCCCAGAACTGGCCATTGGGGCATTCCGCTTGATACTGACCGTCAACCAGACATCAAGTCATTGATCACTACCTGTGGAGCCTGATGGTCTAGCCAGCTTTCTATCCACCTTACAGTACACTGATCCAATCCATACTTCTTTAACTCGCTGCAAGAATACTGTAGAAGTCAGTATCAAAAGCTTTGCTAAAGATAAGGTATATCACATCCACTGCCTT
Organism: Rafetus swinhoei; assembly: GCA_019425775.1. Classification (NCBI taxonomy): domain Eukaryota; kingdom Metazoa; phylum Chordata; order Testudines; family Trionychidae; genus Rafetus; species Rafetus swinhoei. Next base: position 13,764,784 of record CM033435.1, on the reverse strand, counting down.
TCCCATATCCCCTTCCCCATATCCTTTGGATAACCAGAGTTGAGTCAGTTGCATCTAGTGCTGTGCAAATCCTAGAATTTGGTTCACAGGGTTATAGGCAAAGCAAGTCCTGCAAGCCTGTTCACTTGAAGTTTTGAGTGTGATCATCTTGAACACTAGGAAGGCCCTCCCCCCACGTATCACTGGGCTTGTGCAATTAGGAAAGGGTGGGTCTTTGTAGCTGTTTGGGGTTCTAAGGTATGTAAAACACAAAATTCAAAGCTCAGCTCAAGGAGTTTGGAGGGTGACCAGGTACTTCACATGCACTTTCAAGTAAGTCACTTTTATAAAAGTTTGTGTTTTGCTATCTCCAATGATTGGATTTAGTTGTCTCTGGCTGTTATATTAATTATATTTCTTACTGAGTTCCTGTACAAGACACTAATAGAGGAATGGCCCCTGCCAGGAGAAATTTATAGTTTTCATTCTCAATCCTGCCACCTCTTACACACAAGCATAACTTTTAGCAAGCAAGTATCCACTCACACTGACTTCAGTGACTCAAAGTCAGTCATGTGCACAAGTGTTGGCAGGCTTGGAGCTCATGGTCCTTGGGATAGCACCGTCCTTTGCTGTGACCCTTTTCACACTATACAGTATCTCTTTGTTGAGATCAGGCTTTATCATGAAATAGAACTAGCACTCTGCAAGTGCTGCCAGCATTCCCATTAAAATAATTCATGATTTCCCCTTGTATTACAAACACCTGTAAAAATAGGGTATGAGGACAGATGAATAAAGATTGTCCTGTTTTCACACTTCTGATTTGCCCTTAACAACTTAAAGGAAAGATGTTTATGGTGGGTAATTTGTCATTTAATTGTACAAGGTCAAATTTAAAACACTGCAAGAAAGGATTTAATTTTTGCTTTGTTGTTTCTTGAGTGGGTTTGTTCAGCTGTGATCAATTAATGGGGCAATCCACCAGGGTTCCAGGTAGTCACTTCTGAGAGGCTACCTAATACATCACAAGATCAATCCCTATAACATTACCAGGGCCTGGAATTATTGAAATACATAGCAAATGTACTCCAGGCTGTGACTCTATTAGGGATGGATGCGAGGTAACATCAGCGTTGGTGTTAAGACACAGAAACACAGATTGATTTCTTGAGTTGTGTACAATGAAAATAAATCTTCTACCTTGAAGTAGTTTAACTATAGGGGCATAAAATGCAACACAGGAAAGACTGGAGAAAAATCTAATATAAATCTACCATGAAATGGATTACAGGATGACTGCAGATTTATATGGTAACAGCCTAGGCGTGCAAGTCCAACCAATAACTTGGTTGTAAGACTTGGAACAGATACACCCTGTGCTTTATGGGCAAAAACTATTATAGATGTTGAGCCAGTAAACAGGTAGAAATAGAGAACAAGATGACAGATTACCCCATTACCCTGAAGGTTAATGAAAACTTCATTCCTTGTTGTAGGATCCAATACATTTCCCCTAAAGATTTAGCTTACTATAATGAACTGTTACAGCTTCCCTATGTAGGCAGAGCCTGATATCCACTCAGATAGCTGAACCGGACACATTATAGTGCCTGCTCCTACTATCATGGTAAATGGGAGTAAAAGCCTGGGTAAAACAATTACATTCTATACAGTCATATTAGTGCAAAGAGGCTGCATTCTCCTTGTTACACTGTCTTATAATTTATGAATTAAGATGCTGGAATGTGAGGCCTTAGGGCAGTGTGAAGAAATATGAGGAGTATTATTATTTGTGCTTTAAAGTCGGAAAAAGTTCATTTGCCATTTAGTTACATAAGAAATGACGGACCATGTAAGTCTGCCTAGTCAGAACTCACATAATCAGGCCACCCACAGATGAATATTCAGGGAAAACGAAAGGCTAGAAAAACAATGGAGACTAGTTTGATGTTAACTTTTTCTTAAAGAAGATTGCTTACTAATTTATCATTGATATGAGTCTGAGAGAGCCTAGAGCAGTACACAAGCCAGACAGTGGATCATTTGAATGTCATTAATCCATTGGCAAAAGGAGTGGGGTGGGGCAAATAATAGAAATATTAGAATCCACTTTTGTGGGTGAAATCTTGGCCCTACTGAAATCAATAGCAATATTCCCATTGACTACAGTGGGGCCAGGATTTCATCCAGGGTGTGTTACTGCATCATTAATTTGTTAAACACGTTTTTTGTCTTGTGTGTTTAGATGTTGCATAAAACATGATTAGGCTAAGCTTTAGAACACAGGCAAATTTATTATGAAAAACAGAAGAAATTATGTTATAATTGTTGGTTTGCATAGTTATCTAGTTAAATAACCTTCTGGGAAAAGATTTGTTATGTATGTATAATTAATCGAGTGAGATTTTTATAAATGAATCATAGCTAATGAGAAAAGTATTCCCTATTCAGATATTTGGAAACAAAATAATTCCTGAATATTTTGATTTAGATAACTGTTCACCCTAATGTAAACAACAAAGCCAGAACCTGACATCTGTAGAAAGTTCTCTAATATATTATTATTTATACCATTACCAAAGAAGTGCTAGGTAAATAGATGCTAAGAGGACTGCCCTAAAGACTTTACAATCTGGAGTTGTGAGCCCACAAATATACATGTACGTAAGTAGCACCATAACGATGAATGAGCCTAAATCACACGCATAAAGTTACTCATGTGCAATAGGTTGTGCAGGATGAGGGTCTAACATCTGAAATGTGGGAGGGAGGCGGCCACAGGCTAGGCTCTGGTAAAAGTATGTCAGATATACAGGGTGGCATAGAAATTGGTACAGAGATGAGATATGCCTACTCTGCAAAGAGACGTGTGTCTGCAGCATTGCACAGACATACCCCAAACTAGCTTTGATCTAGGCAGCTCAAATAACAATAGCAGAGAAGTCCTGGCAGCATGGGCTCCTTACTCAAGTACATATCCAGTGCTCCTGGTGCTGCCGTGGCTGCTGTAACTTCACTGCTATGTTATTCCAGCTAGCTAGATCAAAGCTAGCTCTCGTGTCTACCCATGCTGCGCTCACACCTCTGATTGCAGGGGCGGACTTACCTTGAGAAGGAGATGAAGGATGGAAGGACCTTAAAAGACCAGGTTGGAATTGTAAGTGGAATCAAAGAGATGGCATGGGTCATAATGGCTGGGGAAACTGGCCTCAGTGCAATTTTGGACAGACCAGATGGGCAAGATGAATGTCCAGAGACCAGAGAGGAGCTTGCAAGAGTCAAGGAGGGGAATGATTAGAAGTAGGTAATGTAACCATGGGGACACAGAGGAAAAGATGGAACATAGAAATGTTATGAAAAACCAACAGGATTGGGTTATAGATTGTCTACCAGGCTGGGAGAGAAAGTCAGGGAGCTTTAACCAGCTCCCTGCTAGCAGCCCCTCTCTGGTGTGAATGTTTTGTAGCATGTGGATAATGTTATTCAAGTTTCAGGGCAGTTAAAGGCTAGGGATGCTTTAGATTATTGCCTGGGACCATTCTGTTAAACTAAAGCATAAGAAGGCACAGCAAAGGAAAGTAGTGAGGTTATGGTGCCTGCCACCTTCTGCATTTGTATCTGCTCTGGAAAAAAAAATTCTACTGAAGTGAGTTTGGGAGGACTTAACACATTATTGTAATATAAATATTTATACGCATTTATTACAATTGGTACGTCTTTATAAATGATCAGAAACACAACGCTGATTCTCACTTTTGCTCCCCACTTACCTTTCCTCTGCTTCCATGAATTTCAAATTAATTTTGCCTCAGAGAAATGAATCCAAGACTACTAGAACTCATGCTGCTAGCTGCATATACTGCACCTTCTTCAGCAGTGTCTGAACATCATTTGAAGGAAAATATTTGAGTCTTTAGGGCCATAGTAAGTAAGATTCCTGACAAAGACTAACAAAGACAGTTATCTGTAATACCGCAGAAGATATGTACAGTATTTTCCTGTCCCCATATGGTGAGATTTAAGTAAACAAAACCCTAGAATCTGACTTAAAAGTGAAAAGCTTGTTTCTAGGATAACAACTTTTAACTAAAGTGCTTTATGCTAATGCATGTGTGTAAACATGGTCCAAAGTTATAGCAATTTACTCAGATTTTTCTATAGCAATGAAAATGTCTTCAAAATCTCTGTAGCTTTACTAAAAGCCATACCATTCTAGGTGAAAAAATATACACAGGGCATACATTTGATTTCTTCCAAATTTTAGACAGTAACTTTCTATGACATAGTATTCCTGGTTGTACAGCTCATCTACTTTAAGAACCTTTGTTTGAGAAGCAACCCTTCACATCAGGGCTGCATGTAATCTTTGAAAGCCATGAACACACTATTTCAAAGTGTGCCTGAAGCTCAGCACTCAGTAATTCATGGTCTCTTCAGTTGATAGCAATACTGTGATACAGAGGAGGTGAGGACTGTGGTAAAGAGAGGCAGTGCTGTCCTTGGATTAGTGGGCTCAAAAGGCCTTTTAGGTGCTATTCCCCACTCTGCCCCAATTCTGTAGATATGACTTTGGCAAGTCTCTTCTCTGAGCCTCAGTATTCCCATTATAAAATAGGAATAATATTACTCACCCCTCTTTGAAAAGTGCTGTAGCTCCTCCAATGAAAGACCCTAAATAAATACAAACTGTTATTATCTATTAGGGACCTCAGCAGCAACAATATACCTGGTTTACATAGAGTAGCACTAAGAGGTTTGTCACAAGGGACTTTTTCTGTGATTTTCACTCAGATGCTTTTTTGTACACTTTTCTACATGACTCTCAGACTGACAAACATTTCTAAAATATATAGTACTAGAAGACTTACCCAGAATTGCCTGGCTCCTTCAGGGCAGGGGGCTGCCAGTGTGTGTGTGGGGATTCAGGATCTTGTGGACATGGGCAGGGCATGGGCAGAGTCATGGCCGGATCTTGTGGACATGGAGGGCTCAGGGCAGGAGGCTGGGAGCAGGAGTGCAGGAGTCAGGATGAGGGGGAGTTGAGGAAGGTCTCAGGTCAGAGGGCTGGGAAAGTGGGGGGTGCAAGAGTGAGGGTTGGGTGAAGAGGGGCTCAGGATGGAGGGGTGGGAGTGCAGGAATTAGGGCAGGGGATTGGGAGGAGAGGAAGCTGCATATCAAATTTGATTGTCCTAGCTCTTTCCATTAGGAGGAGTTCTTGAACAAACGGACACACAGACAGACCAATGCACATTTCTAAAATATCTAGCTGGAAAACAAAAGCTCTAAAAGAGGGCTGATTTTGCTTTTAATCCCTCACACCTGCACCACTGGTCTCTGAATTCAAATTGCAATCTGCAGGATTGAAGCTTGAATTCTTCTCAAAAGATTTCACACCATTTGCATAAAATGTTTTCTTACTCCTTAATCACTCTTTGTATTTGTTTTATTTGGGTGATTTTTAAAAGAAAAAAAATCATTCTCCTTTCTTAGGGTGAATTGCTTGCCACAAAGTTTCTCTTTTGGATAATATGTTCTAATTTTATAAACAACATGTTAGAAAATAACAGCAAAGGGACAAGATTCACTGGTACACACCAGAATCCTTTTGCTGTTTTTGTAATACAAAAGAGCCAGATGACAATCTAAGTGACTGGTTCAGCAAGTTCACAGTTGTTCTGCCCTGCCAAAGCACAATATAGCAGCCAGAGAATACCAGTGAATCTAACCTAAAGTGATTTTACAGTGTAGTATAAAGTTCTATTCATCTACTCTATGTGTTCGACCAACAAGTTCTGCCAATTTGCCAGGGCTGTGCTGTGAATATTAATAAGAAAAAACTCGTAGGAGTACATCAGATTAATCATCCTTGATGGATCATCCTTGGCTATGAAGGGCCCCCATCACAATCCCTATTCAAAATTCAGTACCATACATAAAAGAACTATTAAGCATGAAAACAGGTGTATCTTTTTAAAAGACCAATCAAAATGTTTGCTGTGGCTGGCATCTTTGTATAATTAGCAGCTTGCATTACCCTGGCAAATAAATTTATTGACACTAAAAGAAAGCAATAAATCCTGTGTGTATTTAGTTAGGAAATTTTACACCATGCCATTCTAATTAACAATAAGTATTAAGAAAACAATAAATTATATTTTACAGTGTGTCATGCCCATCCAGGAAAAATGTAACTATAATACAGAGATTCTCAAACTGTTCCATGTGCCCATTTTGAGAAAACTTCTAGTGGGCCTGCACCACTTTGTTTACTTAAGGGCTCCATAGCCACGTAGCCTCGCTGCTCCCATTGACTACAGTAGCCAAGGGGAGCCGCAGAAAGTGATGTGGCCTGGGCTGCCACTTCCTGTGGCTCCCCTTGGCTGGAAACAGTGAACTGGACCCAAGGGGAGCTGCAAGGCTCATGGCTATCAAGACTTCAGGTAAACAGTGTGGCATGGGCCCACTAGCAGCTTTCCCGAAGAGGGCCCGTGGAACAGTTTGAAAAGAACTGCTATAATACAAAGTTTATAGGTTTTGTTATCAGTCTTTACCATCAAAATAAAGTAAGACTAATGGAATAGCTATTGTAAATAATATACAATATCAATTTTAAGTGCCTAAATTCTCATTTCAGCACCCAAATGCTGAATTGGCCACAAGTTTGGGCCCTCTTCTGTATTTTTCCCATGTCATCTATATGATGTGTTTATCTAAAGTGACCGTGTACTTTGATTTTCTGAGGATAATGTTTTTTCACCAGATTTCCCATCTACTCAGTAATTTTGTTTTGGGGCACCTGAAATGACCCCCACCATACACAGTCTCATTCTCTTTTTATACAATTAAAAAATGTTCATTCAAGATGCAATGCTGTACTGAGTAGTGTTTGCTGCATGTTCACTAGGTGCAAACAGTCCAGTGGAATGATTGTTCAATGTGATGAACAATATTTGGAGTGAAGAGAAAAGTCAAACAATTGCAGATGATATTGAAACTGTACTTTTCCTCAACATGAATGTCAATGATGCTCAAATGTTTCAGGAGAAGTTCCTTAAGAACAACAATGGGCAATCTAGGCTAGTGAATGAGCTTCATGAGCGGCCTCCTTCATCTCAATGGGCTGCAAGATTGTTATAACCAAGATGGTATCCCAGGATAGGGTAGTTTTGCTAACTGTACTTGCATGCCTAGAATTTGTGGGGTGTGCCAACTGAACCATAGCAGCGCTGTGATTGGATGCAGAGGGAGCACACAGATCTCACAGTCAATATTGTGCACAATCAGCATGCACCTCACTTCACGTGCCCTTGCTTTTCAGGTGTGTCATGTTAGTAATACCGGTATGAAAAAACCTACATGAACAGAAACCAGCAGAATCTGGCAACCCTGTGTGTGAGCAATGGTAAACAAAATGTCTTGTGGGCTGGACATAGAACCCTGATGGGCCGCGCATGTGGCCCTTGGGACACAGGTTGTCCACCATTGCTGAAGAACACTAAGTAAAACTAGAAAAAACTCCCCCTGAGTAACAGGCTCATATCCCTATTGTATCAGAAGCTGGCACTAATGACACTAGTACGTGGTTATACGTTAAAAAAAAGTCTATGACTATTCATGACATGCTCAAAAATGCTGCTACAAAATATTCCAGTTTTTCATTCTGAAAATATGGCCACTTTATTTTTATGTTTTCTGATATGCCAACTAAACAGCTCTATGCCAGACTACGTATGACTTATTGTGACTATTAGCCTAAAATGAACCCCTTCCTTTCCTCCAGTCTCACTTTGGCTCTCTTTCAGACCGTGAAAAAAAATCATGTGACACTGAAAGATGTTTCTCTCTTAGTAGCAGTGACCCAGAATTAACAACAAACATACCATTTTCAGTTTCTCAGCATAACCCAGGGGTCACAGGAGGCATCCCACAGATATCTGATTGTTTAAATAGATTTTGCTGACCATGTATAAACCAGCTGAGGAACATTTTGGAAAATGACTAATGGCAGTAGGAATTCTGATATTTCTTTGGACTTTGTACAAAGCTGAAAGTCCATACTAGCAAATAGGTCAGATTTGCTTTCATGCCCCTTCTTTGTCAAACTGTGATTTAAAACTCAACTGTCCTTGTAATAAGAGGTTCATCCATTTTATGTTGTAGGCTCTTTTTCCCATTCTAAAAGAAATTACAACAAGTTTGTAGCGTTTGAACTTTTTTGAAGGTTGAGCTGCAGGCAAGAGAGGCAGCTATGGAATGGTTCTGCCCTTTCTAAACTGCAGTACCGATGAGGGAAAAATTGGATTTTGGGGTCTGTTCTCAGATGCATGTGCATTCCACTGACTTCCCTTGGGAGCAACCCCCCCATCCACACCAAGTGCAGCATTTGATTGCTGATTCTATTAATCTATTTCAGTACACTTCATTTTCCCTTCTAACACAGCACATCACAAGTCTATTATTTAAGAACACCCTCAATGAAATTCTTCTGCTATTAGGCACAGTTTGTGGTGATCCAGCTGGCCCACTGGAAAAGTACAAGTGATTTACCTTAGGCTGTCTTGCACTGTAGATGTCACATCATATATACACACACACCTCATAAAAGAGCTATAAAGCAGTTGTATTCTCGTGGTGTATTTGCATTGCTATAAAAGTTGTCGTCACACTTCCATCACAAACCCTATTTCAGTGGCCTATAAGTCAAGTGTAAAAATTCTCTTTGGGTTGAAACTTGACACAAGCATAGAGTCAGGAATGACAAGAACTGGTCAGAACTTTTGCATTATTTCGCAAATTATGTGTAACTAGGATTTTGTTTGTTTGCTGTTATGAAAGTAGAGCAGAAGCCACATAGTTCTTGAAGGGTCATGAGAAGGGGAGGGGCCTACTGAAAGCTGGAGAAAATAATGATTTGCTTGGACTCTCCATGCTACTCACAGCCCCCAGCTTCTTACAGAAAAACCTGTGTCATCCGGCACACTTGGGGAGTAGGGCGTTCCGGTTATCTAACAATTCCGGTTATCTGAGGGTCCCATCAACCTAGGAAAAACCAATGGACAATACTAGTAAAACTTAAGTTTTTAATATTGGTAGTTTTGTAGCATGAGGCAGTTGGTCTCACATTTCTATTTTGAATTAAAGATGATTAGTACTTCTTAAATACAAAATTGTTATGCCAATCATGGTAAACCAAGCCAGGCCTGTGCGCCTGAAGATGTGACAGTATTGTGGCTGGGGGCAATGCCGGTTAACAAAGTTTTCTGGTTAACAGAGTGCTGGATAACAAAGGTTTCACTGTAATTCTCAGCTTTTGGAGCTGAGGAAAAGGGAGGAAATAGGGAGGCTTTTTCTGATTTTTCTCTTGCTTACTTTGTAGTTTGTATGGTAACTCAGTAGGATGATCAATGTCTTTCATGCTCGGTCTGACTTGCTTATGTAAGAGAGGGCTCTGTCCACATTATGGTTTCAACAATACTAATAACTGTTTAAACAGATCTTTAGCATAAACGAGGTTGATGCAACGCAGAGGCTAGTATAGAAAAATAAGATCCTTGTCCACATTAGCCATTGAAACCATGCTAGCAGCGACCATGTGTCACCATGGCAACAGGTGGTATAGTTTCAACATAGACACTTCAAAGTCCAGTCCACTCTAATAAGTATAATGGAAATATCAATCCTAGTGGTATTTCACTCAACTCTTCATTGCACAGTTAGAGCTGTCTACTTACCTGAAAGGAATACAGAGCATATATTAATTTTAACTGTAGTACACTTTACATATGCAATTTCAGATGTGTAGTACACTTGACCTTTTATAATGACACAGTAAGTGTGTCTCCTTATTAACAACTACTTCACAGCCCGCAAAATTATTAACAAATGAGACCCAACTTGCAGCAACCATTTGACATGACATTTTGTTTTTGTGCTATGCATCTCCAAAATAACACAACGCCGTCACTAATGTCGTACTTCCTGTGGCTCAGTTGGTTGAAAAATCAGCCCATGGGAGGTGACTCACTTCCCCCGTACACTTCCATCCTGCTGCAGCTGCAATCTTTCCTGCCTCCAGTTGCACGTATTGAAGGGAGGAATATTCATAAATAAGTATATTCATATCATCTGGTAATAAGAAAAAAGGGAATACAGTTGATAATAGGGGTATTCTTATTCAATCTCGGTTGATAATAGGGGTATTCTCATTCAATCTCTCTGGACTGTACTTAATTAAATTAGTGGTTCACACATTCACAGCCAAGGATAAAAATGGAAATTATTTGAGTCCCTATGTGCACACTTCATCTAAGTTCAGGAACTGACCACAATTGCTTCCTTTAATGACACATACAGCACTAGAAAATTGGCGACTAATAATCTCACTTAGAACCTCTACCATCTCCAGGGTACTCTCAAAACAATATGATCCTACCTAAAATCGTCCTGAAGAATAAATTATTGAGCACGACATTACAACAGGGACTCACGTGATTATCAATCATGAGATAATCATCACACATCTGCAGTGTTTATGAGACACCAAGCGTAGCCTGACACTTCACAGTCTCTAAGGACATGAACTCACCATAACCACACTCACCCCTGGAGTTGCACTACCAACATTCACAGAACTCTTTATTGTGGGGAAAATCATGCATTTCTGTGGTAGAAGAACACCAAGTTGGCCGCTCCGTGATGGAATTTCAGTCAAGCTGTTCAGTTCTTGGAAACAGATCTCTCCATTTTCAGCAGTTCGGAGCCAATATGAATGTACTGTCACAGCAATCAGCTGTGTAACAGTGTATCCCCCGTGCTCCAGCAGTAGCAGTGGGACCAGTGGGACCTTCTGAGTGGGAGGACTCATCAAGTTATACTGTAAAAAATAAAGGGATGTATTCAATTTGCACTGCTAGATAAGGACAAAAAGTCTTTCCCAGAACATGTGGAAACTGCTTTTATGTTGCCATAGCATATGGAGGCCACAATCAGAGCTTGGTGCCCACTGTGCTAGGCACTATATGCAAATCAGGGATTATGACATGTCTTAATAATAATTTTAAAATGCTTGATAGCCCTGATTTGCTAAGTCTTGAACCCAATCATCCTGTCTGTTGCACAGCAGTGAGAAAGGTTAAAAATGCCCATACCCTCAATCCTTAGGACAGTAAATTGTGCCAAATTACTGGTGCTGGTATATGTAGACAGGTGAAAGACGGAAAATGTAAACAGAGTGACTACCATATCCAAAGCTACATGGCACACCTTGTATAATACGCTGCTGGGGAGACCCAGAGCTGAGAGCCAGTGTGCTACCTCTCTGTCTTGAAGACAGAGAGATTTACTGGCAATGAGATGGTGTTTTGGCTCCCTTCCACACTAGTCTGTCCTCATCTGCAATCTCCTCAAGGTTCTCCTGGCCCCAGCATTGCCTAACAGATAACACTCAGTGAATTGCAGTCCCCAGCTCCTGAGGGAGATCTCTGGACAATGCACAGCCCCTACCACTGTGCAGTCACAGGAGGGATTATATTCACTGCTCTGTTAAAGAGCTGCTATATCATAGTTCAATAACTGGGGTAAATATGCCCTTCCGCTCAAACAGAGCACTGAATTGGCTCAAGGAAAATATTATAAAAGAGTGTGGATTAAGTGATGCCAAGGAAGACAGATAAAAGTAGTGATGGTTACAAGAATTAAATGTGAAAACATGCATCTTAAAGTCTAAAATTTAATCATGCATGATACAGTCTTCGTTCAAGATGATTTCTCTCATGCCAATTTTCTTCCACAATTTGATCTGAGGAAGTGGGTCTGGCCCACGAAAGCTCATCACCTAATAAACCATCTTGTTAGTCTTTAAAGTGCTGCATAGTCCTGTCTTTTGTTTTTACCCACAGTCTGTTTTCCAACTTTTCCTGCCAGCCTGACCAGGATCCATCCCAGAGACCCTCCTGAGGTGAAGGATAATGATAGAGTCAATTTGTGTTCCCTATGCCCCACAAAGGGCTGTCTTAGTCTTCCAAATCAGGATCAGCAACTAACTGTAAGCATGAAGGGCAGATGAAATGCTTCCAAGACAGGCTGAAACAAATCTGAAAAAATGAACCTTTGACTCAACCTTTGCCCAACTACTGATTGATCACATTACATGCCACTGCCTGGCACTATACCATAAGGTTGCATATCCGTAACTTGGAGAAAAATCAACCCTACTAAGTATATGGCTCTGTGACCAGTGCACTAAATGTTCTTCTTGAATTGGTCTATGTAGTCATACAAAGTCCCATTAATATCAACTATGGTCAACATCATCCTCAAAATTGAGGTGACCAGCAGCAACACCATGGGTACTGTTTGATTGTAATTGTAAGAGTCCAAAAGAAAAGTTCTGCACCCCAACATGACCCATCTCTTTAAAAAGGGCCACCGGTTCCACATTTACATTGTGTAGATGCAAGTACCAGTTTTCATCGGAGAAGGTTTCTTGGAATTCATTTTGCTACTGTCACAGATTGAATATGCAGACCTGTGTGAATCAAATGTGCCCATTTGGCACATGTTTTCTCCAACTTCTTCCAATCAAAAATCAAATGCAAACCCTAAGGTGTTAGGTTAGCCCATCTCTGCCAATGAATGGCAGCATGAGAATATCAGCAGTATCCCAACCAGATCCATTTTGCTGCATTGAGCTGAGGTTGCCCTGGAGCAGGGCAGGAAACTTGAATGTTTGAAAAATAGCCACATACATTGCAAATATGTATGCTATGGAAAAGACAGACTTTTAAAATCCTGACTCAGTCTTTTGTTTAACCTTCCAATATCTTGTAAGTATCTGTTAAAGTCTGTAAAAATCTGGTTTAAGCCCCTTTGCAATGAATCATTCTGTTAACAAGAAGACATGAGACTTAGGCATCAATTACTTCATGACTTGCACTATTACTCATCACAATTGCTTCAGCTCATTCTCTTCTGCCTTTGCACCTCTGTTGTTTCTCACCTCTCTCTACGCCCCTGAAGCTAAACTGACCATTAGCCCTTCAACAGCTGAGACCTCTAACAACAGGTAGGGGAACTCTAGGAAAATAACATTTTATCTCATACACTGGACCATTGACCAATTTTATTTTAGTTTTAAATTTATTTTGTTATTTATTATCTATATTAACAACAATGGGGAAGGAATACAAGCCTGAATAAAGACAGAACTGGTTAAAGAATATTTAAATAAGTTAGATGTACTTCCAGTTAGGAGCAGCTGGCAAAATTCACTATAGGGTGCTTAAGAAACTAGCTAAACCTCAGAAACATTAGCAAGTATCTTTGAAAACTCATGGAGGACAAGTGAGGTCTCTGAGGTCCAGTGAAGCACAAATATAGCACCTATCTTTTAAAAGGGACACAAAGAGGACCCGCAAAAATTATAAACTTGTCAGCCTAACTTTGATACCTGGAAAGGCACTGGAACAAATTATTAATCAGTTTATAACAGGGGTCTCAAACTCCTGGCCTGCAGACCATCCCCAGCCAGAGCAGTTGCACGATCCAGCATGGGAGTCCCTGTGGGCAGGGAGGGAGCCTGTCCATTCCCATTCCTCAAGACCCATCCCATCCCACCATTGTCCCGCCCTCCTCCCATGGCACCCTGTCCCCAAGGATGTGACTTTGGAGATTGATAGGGGGCCTAGCACAGGGTGGCAGCAGTGGTCACCAGTGTTCCCTCTAATATTTTCTATCCTTGGGCAGGTTGAATTTTCTTTTGGGAAGGTTGAAATTTCTTATGTGCTCCACCAATATTGAGGTAGTGTGAGTGTGTATGTGCACCACCAATACAAACAAAACACAGACACATACTATTAAGCAGTCCATATGTGTGGAAGAAAATATATTAAAACAAAGAGTTATTGAACACGGAGCAATGCATACAATGTTTAATATGAAATCAAATAAAAAAGAAAATTAACACTATCCTTGGAGTACATGTATCAACCTAACAGCTCAAGCTAGTACTTGCTACTTCTGACTCATAAGAGCCAGAACTCTACCAAATAGCAAAAGATCTGGTCTGAATGCACTACAATAACATATTAAGATCAGGGTTTTAGATATCTGCAACACTCCAAAACCATTCTATTAAAAGAATCTTTTTCTTTCTTATCTTAAGCCATTAACACCTATTGTAAAATTTGTTAGCAATGCAATCATGCAAATTTCCTGGCATACACACTTCCCTTGCAGCCTACTCCTCCCCCTCAACCTAATCAGACAGAGAGGACTGCAGGTAGTCAGATACCCCAAACAAACTGCCCCCTGCCTCTACCTCAGGCACAGATGTCAGCACCGTCTCTTTCCCCCATCTACTGCATGTAGTCAGCCCCTTATCTCCCCCTTCCCAGGAGCCTTGAGAGTGCTGAGTTTCTGCCTCTCTCTCCTCCTGCAGAGGGATGCTCTAAAATCCCCTCCTCTTTGACTCATCAGCCCATTACTTACTTACTTACTTACTTACCTACTTACTTACTCACTATCCCTATCCCTATCCCTCCAGCCACTAATTGTCTCCTTATCTGCCTTTTCACTGGCTCTGGGAGTTCCTCAGTTCAAGCACACAGCAGCTCCCTTTAGCTGCTTGCTCAGTGAGATGCCCCTCCCCACGCCAATCAGCCGAGCTCCCTGTCTGCACGGGAGCTTTGAAAAGAAGTTCAGAAGTGCAGAGCTCAGAAAACTGCTGCACGAGCGCACGGGTGTGCAGCTTACAGGGAACCTTGGTGGTCGCTCCTCTGCCCCACACTCCCCGTGGTGGCAAGAGCTGGAGGGAAGCGGAATGCACTCAGCAGGTGCACTCGCTCTGCTGTGCTCCACTTCCTTGCCACTCCAAGTTCCTTCCACCACAGGAAGCTGCCAACTTGCACCAGTCACCCCCACCCCGGTAGGCCCCAAAGCCACATGCCGGGGGGAGGAAAGGGGGATGATGGTGGGAAGGGATAAGGGCTTGAGGAACAGGAATGGACAGCCCCATCCCCAGCCCGCCAGGACTCCGAGGCCAGACTGCACAACTGCTCTGACTGGGGACGGCCCACAGGCTGAGCATCTGAGACTCCAGTTTTATTAGCACCTAGAGGATAACAGAATGATAAATACGGCTATGATTTTTTTTCATGGAAATTTTCAACAGATTTCATGGCAGATGTGTGGGAAAACAAGGGTATGTCATAGAACATGACGAGAGGCCCCAAGAAGGGGGTTGGACATCTAGCCCATCATGCAACCATACCACAATGGCAGGTCCTGTCCTGTGGGGCTGCCCAGTCTAGCATTACAACTTGGCCAGATATGACTGGGGTTGTGCTCTCATGCAGAGGTTCTCTAGCAGGCGTTGCATAAAGCCTCCGCCCAAGCCATTACTTGATTTTACACATGAATTTTTCTGGAAATACACTAAATACACTGTAGGGTCCTGCTAAGTCTAACACATGACTTAGAGACTGACAAAAACCTCCTGCTGACTGCATTGCTGTGGGGGAGGGGCAGTTGTCTTCTAAATCATTTTATTACTCATGATTTGTAAATGATTCTCTGAAGCTTTGTAATTGTTTCAGCTGCATTGCCTTTTAAACTCTGCAACACTGTCATCTTTGTAAAACCTTGACACTTTGTAACTGTCAGCAACGTTGCTTTATATGTTCAGAAACCTACTATAAGCCTGGTGATTGTTGAGCCTTGCAACTTTGTAATCTTTTTGTAACTTCCATCCACTCTGCTTGTAACTTGCTCTAAACTGCATTTCCCCTGGGAGATGTGTGTGTGTATGTGAGAGAGAGAGAGAGAGAGAGAGAGAGAGAGAAAAGAGACTATTGCGTGTTTGGGATTAGAAACTGCAAGGCTGAGCACATGGAGCCAGGTGATGAGTCATCAGACCAATCAAGGCTGAGCAAACAAAGGAGCCATTGCTGCTCTGCTGGATCAAGGGAAGTTTGGGTGTGTTCCCTGGTGACGAATGTGGATGAGTCACAAGGGTTGTACAGAGGCAATAAAAGGAGAGCGCATGTGGTAGAAACCCTCTGAGAACCTCCTCTTCCTGCAGCCAGTTTCTTTCCTGACCAGCTCCCCAGTCATGAACGGCAGACAGACCCTCCAGAATATACATGCCTTGGCTCCTTCTGCCACCCATATGCCTGTGTAAGTGTGTGAGTGCCTGAGGGCAGGAATGTGTGTGAATGAATGAATGAAGGTGTGTGTGTGTGTGAGAGAGAGAGAGAGAGAGCTGGTTCCCCTGGCTGAGTTCCCATAGTGGATGCTCACCAGGCATCTGTATTGGGAACTATGCACTGGGTCCATGTGCTTCTAAGCTTCCCTGTGTCTAGGCAGACTCTAGTTACAGTCCCTGGCTTGGCCTCTGGCTCACATTTCCCTGGCACAGACTCTGTCTGCTGCCCAGTCTAGGGAATAGGACACTGCCATTTTGTCGCATTTGTGAAACTGTTTTACAAGACAATTATATCCTGTTTGCATTGGCAGCTGAAAAAATTCAAGTGCCTTTCTTGCAACAGAAGTGCTTATGCAAGGTTCTCTTGAAAGATATATTGATCTACTTTCAACAGGGACTGGCATTTGTACACTCTTATCCTTGGGAAGGTTGAATTTTTCAAAAGCACTAAGTGGTGAGGAGCACAAGTCCCACTAACTCACTGAGGAGCTTTGGAAAAAATCCCACTTGCTTTGTCAAAGATGCCATGACCCTGCACCAGCTAAGCGAATGGGATTTTTGCCATCGCCTGCAGTAGAAGCAGGTAACAGTCCTTAGGTTTCCACTGCTAACACAGAGTCACATCTGGACATAAACACAGCTGAATGTGGACAGGAGAGCAGAAGAAGGAGCCTTGAAGAAAGTAAACAGAGCCCAAGAGCAGCATTTGGGCTTTTGAGGGCCTGGAACACATCTTTGTGTTCATCCCAATGCCATGTAAATTTATCTCCAGATAAAGGTATTGTACTACTAATATTTCATCTAGCTCCCTGTGCTGTCATATTTCTCCTGCAAGAAGTCAACTGTTATATACTGTTGGGGGAGAGGGGGAAGCATACTTTTAAGCTTGATTAATTATCCATGGAAAACAATATTTTTTAAGGTTTAATGTTCCATTCTCTGCCTAGAAGTAGTTTGCAAAGTCTATATCCCATTCTCCATATTCATGAATAAGTTTTGGAAATTTATGGTTTATGTCATCTTATATAGAATTAATCACCAGTTTCTTTGCTATCCCATTGCTGAATCAAGAAACCACACTCCTTTTTTACAGCTAATAAAGTATGCAGATTAAAAAATAACTCTTTAAAGCTTAATTAGATCAATACTCTTCTCAGTTCTAGCTATCACAAATCTTGATTTGAATTTGCTTCCCTTTCTTCTTATAGGTTTTGCTACTCACAGCCTGTGTGCCTGATTCTTTAAGAGGTGAAAAACTGCCTTAGTTTTAGTGACTTCTTAGTTTCTACATCTTACTGCTCCTTTCCTGAGCAGAGGGAGATTTCATGGCTTTGCAGTGAGAGCAACTGATGACAGATTCAGGATATTTTCTAATGCATTTTATTAATCAAACATCTACAATCCTTATTGTTTTGGAAAGATATGGTTAAGAAACAACAGAAGGGTGCACAGGCAATTCTGCTAGCTGAAACCCCAACTACCCCATCCCAGCCAGGGCTTTGTCCAGTAAGGACTGGAAAACCTCTAGGGATGAAGATTCCACCACCCTCCCTAGGGAACCCATTCCAGTGCTTTACCCCCCTCCTAGGACAATAGTAAAAAGAGTCATACCTGCATAAGCACGACCCCGATGGTCAATCTCCCCATGCCAAACTGTCCCCCCACAAAGCAGTAGCTGTCTGATGGGGTGGGCTTTCAGAGGGTGATGGCGACGCACTTCTGGAGCGGGATAGCATGTTGCAGGAGCAAGCCACTCACAGAGCTCCAGGAAGGTGGTCTTCCACATGTGGAAGTTCTGGAGCCACTGCTGGTTGTCCCACCGCTCCATGACAATCCAGTCCTACCACTCAGAACTGGTGTCCCTGCACCAGAAGCGGCAGTGCACAGTGTGCAGGAGAGGATGGAGGGGATTGTGGGGCATGAGGAGCACTGGGCCAGGATGTGGAGATGCTCTATTCTGAGCTGGTCATTGTGGTCCTGCAGTGTCACATGGGCAGTCTGCATTAACTGCAGCAGAAGTTGCAGCAGAAGGTCTAAGAGCCTGACACTGCTTTGCGGCAGGTCCAGCTCCATGGTGGAAGTACTGTGACATCCCCAAGGGCAACCAGAGCATGTGGTGTGAGTTTGTTGTCCCTCAAGGAGGTTGGCAATGGAGAAGCATCTGAGACGCAGCTGTAGAGGGGAGGCTTCAGTCCATGGGGATGCACTATTTTGATATAATTCTACGCTATTTTGATGGGGATTTGTAGTGTGGATGTGCTAGTTCAAAAGAGTTATTTTGGGAGTTATTATTTAGAAATAACTTATTTTGGAATAACCTTGTAGTGTAGACACAGCCTTAGGGTATGTCTATACAGCAAAGTTATTTCGAAATAACAGCTGTTATTTTGAAATAACTTTACTAGCATCTACACAGCCAAACTGCTATTTAGAAATTAAATCGAAATAGCAGAGCGCTTATTTCAAATTTGGTAAACCTCATTCTACAAGGAATAATGCCAAATTCGAAATAAGTGCTGTGTAGACACTTATTTCGAAATAGGGGGCCTCCAGCCTTCCCAGGTGTCCTGGTGGCCACTCTCTCTTCCTCCCTCCCTCCCCAGAGCCCTTAAAGGGGTAGACTCTGGCCACAGTGCCTGTGCCAGCTCCAAGCCTGCCAGCCCAGAGCCAACAGTCACTGCCCCTGACCCAGTGGCCCCAAAACATGAGCTAGCAAGCCACTGGCAGCCAGCCCTCCACCACTCCCCAGGAGCAGTCTACCAGCTCCCAGGAGCCTGCCAGGGCCCAGAGAAGGCGGGCGCCTTCCTGGTCCAGGGTGGAGATCATGGACCTTATTCAGGTTTGGGGGGGATGCCCCCAATGTCCATGATCTCCGCACTAGATGGAGGAACGCGGCCGTCTATGGCAGGATAGCTGCCAGCCTGGCCACCAAAGGCCACATGTGAACCCAGGAGCAGGTTCGCATGAAAATCAAGTTGGTCCAGCGAGACCCCCAACCCTGAGCCTGAGCTTCCCCTTCCCCTTCTTCCCCTTGCTTCCCCCTTCCAGCTCCCTCCTCCCAGGTTTCCCCCTCCCCTCTCCCACTCTCTCTTCTCCCCTCTCCTGCCTCCTTTCCCCAGTCTCACCAGAGTTTCATTCCCCTCCCCCCCCGTTTTGTTAAATAAAGAGAGTTTGTATTTATGAAAATATATGTATTTTATTTGACATCAAAAAGGGGGGTTAGGGAAGGGTAAGTGGAAGGACGTGAGGGAGGAATGAGGCACAAGCCCCCAGTGAGGCAGACCAGGGAGGCTCTTAGTGCTCCTCAGGGTGGAAGCTCTCCCTCAGCGCATCCTGGATCCTGACAGCCCCCTGATGGACCTCCCAGATGGCAGTCTGCAGCAAGTGCAGCCAGGCTCACAGCAACGTCTCCATGAGAAGCACCAGAGTGCCCATAGGCAGCTCTGGCTCCATGTTGCAGAGTGCTGTGGTGTCCTGAGTGACGGCAACCAGAGCACGCAGAGACAAAACTGCTTTGCTGTCCCTCATCGAGGTACGCAAGCAAGCAGGGAAACCTGAGAACTGGCTGTCCGGGGGGTTCCTTTAAGCATAGACCTCAGATAGCCTCAGGCAGCAGCCACACAAAGTAACTCCTGACCTTAAATGCGATTCAGAGTCCACTCAGTGTGGACGCGCTATTTCGAAATAGCAAAACACTATTTCAAAATGCATTTTGTGTTTAGATGCGTTATTTCGAAATAGATTATTTCGAAATAACACTGTAGTGTAGACGTACCCTTAGAGAGTAACAGATTTATTAGGGCATAAGCTTTCATGGGTAAAACCCACTTCATCAGATGAACTGGAGTGGAGTTTACAGAGGCATGGGTATATATTTAAGAACAACCAAAGAAAGAGGGTACTTGTGTAAATGAGGCTAATCAAGTGACGGTGGATATGGCTCATTCACAGCATATCCAGAGAGATGCCTTTATAATGCATAAACCAATTAAGATCCTTATTGAATCCTAAATTGATAGTACTGAATTTGCAAATGAATTCCAATTCAGCTGTCTCCCTCTGTAACTGGGTTTTAAAATTCTTTTATAGAAGAATGGCTACTTTTAAATCCATTACTGAATGTCCAGAGAGAGAAATCTTGTAGATTTAGCTTGGTAGCATTTTTTATGGCTAATATGTAGACTGAGGTAACCCCAGATTCCTTTGTCTAGGACCAACTTGTTTATCTAAGTTAGGCTGGTTGATCTTATAATGACAGAGGGAATTCATAACTTCACATACAATGATATTAACAACCAGTGTGTTATCAACTGTCAGATATACTTTACAAGACATGTGGCATACAACTATTGTTGCAGCAGTATGTAGGGTGTGAATTCAGGAGTGCCTAAGGGCACAGTTCCCTAAAATCATCCCTGGAAAGGAAACAGGAAAGCAAAAGGCAGATACACGGTAAAGCAGATAGATATGGCAGTAGCCATAATCTTTCTGACTTTTGTGCATCTCATTCCTTAAAGAATGTATGTCTTATCTTTGTGTCAGTAAGCAATGGTGAAGAAAGAGAAACAAGTAAGGCACATGGAGAAATAGACTGTGGAGTAATGGCCAGGGAAAGCATCTGTCAGTAAGAGCAGGAGGGAGTTACAAGCCCTCAAACACCACTGCTGCCAAGTACCATTAAAAGAAAGCACATAGGATTGGAGCTGGATATTTTCTTTCCATTAGAAGGACAGCAGAATTGCAATCTGTTGTTTATGTGTAAAAAAAAAAAAAAAAAAAAAAATGTCAGGACAGAGAAGGAGGAGTACACTGGTGGTAACATCTGCTCTAAAAAGCCATTTGCAAAATAGCTATGCAATATCCAGAGAGAAACATTTGCAATAGGAGAATACAGGATTGGAGAAGGGTAGAAAGTAGATGACACTAATATTCTCTCTTTTAGCCAAGCTCTCTTATAAGGGACTTTGCAGCATTAACAAGGGAAGTGGGGTGAGAGAAGCTACAAATGATCATTCAGAAAGTAATATCCACTAAAAAAAAACCCAGCAAAATTAATCCAAAGTGTCCATCTAAAATGCTAAAGCAGTGAAAAGGTGACAGCATGTCAAATAGTTTCTTCAATCATAAAAGCTGGAAGTCTTAGAACAATATGGAATCTCCAATCCCTAGCTGGCAACTTACTTGATGTTTTTCATTATGAGAACCATTTTGGTCTCCAGACAATTTGTAGGCTAAACATAAATCTCTGGCTAACTATCAGTAAGGATGAGTAAGAAAGAGTAAGAAAGAGGAAACATCTCCATTTACATTAGGATATCTGGAATGCATCAAAGCAGGTATTGGTCCTGAAATCAGACAGCATAGTGCTAACACGTCCCACTTTTTACAACCTGCTTTTTCACAACAATCATGTTGTGAATGTAAAAATGTATTACATGTAAAAATGTAATAAGAAAAGCAAAAAAAGATTTTGAGGAACAGCTAGCCAAAAACTCAAAAATAAATAACAAAATGTTTTTTAAGTATATTAGAAGCAGGAAGCCTGCTAAAAAACCTGTGGGTCCCCTAGACGATCGAACTATAAAAGGTGCCATCAAGGACGATAAAGCCATTATGGAGAAACTAAATGATTTCTTTGCTTCAGTCTTCACGGCTGAGGACGTTGGGGAGATTCCCAAATCTGCACCGTCCTTTGTGGGTAATGAATCTGAGGAACTGTCCCGGATTGAAGTGTCATTAGAGGAGGTTTTGGAACAAATAGAAAAACTTAATGTTAACAAATCTCTGGGACCGGATGGCATTCATCCAGGGTTCTAAAAGAACTCAAATGGGAAATTGCTGAACTATTATCTGTGGTTTGTAACCTATCCCTCAAATCGGCTTCCGTACCTAATGACTGGAAGGTAGCCAACGTGACACCAATATTTAAAAAGGGCTCTAGAGGCGATCCGGGCAATTACAGACCGGTAAGTCTAACTTCGGTACCTGGCAAATTAGTTGAAACAATAGTAAAGAATAAAATTGTGAAGCATGTAGAAGAACATAATTTGTTGGACAAAAGTCAACATGGTTTCTGTAAAGGGAAATCCTGTCTTACTAATCTATTAGAGTTCTTTGAAGGGTTAACAAACATGCGGACAAGGGGGATCCAGTAGATATAGTATACTTAGATTTCCAGAAAGCCTTTGACAAGGTCCTCACCAAAGGCTCTTGTGTAAATTACATGGCCATGGGATAAGAGGAAGGTCCTTTCTTGGATTGAGAACTGGTTAAAAGACAGGAAACAAAGGGTAGGAATAAATGGTAAATTTTCAGAATGGAGAGGGGTAACTAGTGGTGTCCCCAAGGGTCAGTCCTAGGACCAATCCTGTTCAACTTATTCATAAATGATCTGGAGAAAGGGGTAAGCAGTGAGGTGGTAAAGTTTATGGATGATACCAAACTGTTTAGGATAGTCAAGACAGAAGCAGACTGTAAGGGACTCCAAGAAGATCTCACCAAACTGAGTGATTGGGCAACAAAATGGCAAATGAAATTTAATGTGGATAAGTGTAAAGTAATGCACATCGGGAAAAATAACCCCAACTATAATGCATAATATGATGGGGGCTAATTTGGCTACGACAAATCAGGAAAGAGATCTTGGAGTTATCGTGACAGTTCTCTGAAAACTTCCACACAGTGTGCAGCGCGGTCAAAAAGGCAAATAGGATGCTAGGTATTATTAAGAAAGGGATAGAAAATAAGACCCAGAATATCTTACTGCCCCTGTATAAAACTATGGTACGCCCACATCTTGAATACTGTGTACAGATGTAGTCTCCTCACCTCAAAAAGATATTTTGGCCTTGGAAAGGGTTCAGAAAAGGGCAACTAAAATGATTAGGGGTTTGGAACGGGTCCCATATGAGGAGAGGTTAAAGCGACTGGGACTTTTCAGTTTAGAAAAGAGGAGACTGAGGGGATATGATAGAGGTGTATAAAATCATGAGTGGTGTGGAGAGGGCCGATAAAGAAAAGTTATTTATTAGTTCCTAAATAGAAGAACTAGAGGACACCAAATGAAATTAATGGGTAGCAGGTTTAAAACTAATAAAAGAAAGTTCTTCTTCACACAGCGTGTAGTCAGCATGTGGAACTCCTTGCCAGAGGAGGCTGTAAAGGCTAGGAATATAACAGAGTTTAAAGAGAAGCTAGATAATTTCATGGAGGTTAGGTCCATAAAAGGCTATTAGCCAGGGGATAAAATGGTGTCCTTGGCCTCTGTTTGACAGAGGCTGGTGAGGGATGGCAGGAGACAAATCGCTTGATCATTGTCTTCGGTCCACCCCCTCTGGGGCACCTGGTGCTGGCCACTGTTGGCAGACAGGATACTGGGCTAGATGGACCTTTGGTCTGAACCGGTACGGCCGTTCTTATGTTCTTATGTTAATCACATTTTTCTGTCATTATGCTGTTCACGATTTGGAGGTTGAGGAAGATACCAGATACCAATATCTTATTGTTTATTAGTCTCAGAGGGGTAGCTGTGTTAGTCTGTAACTTTAAAAACAACACGTAGTCCTGTGGCACCTTAAAGACTAACAAATATGTACAAAAAAGTATCATGAGCATTCATGGGAAAAACCCACTTCAGATATGCTTGAGTGGAGAAAAAAAGGCGGGACTCTCAGATTTATAAAGGAAATAAGAGTGGGGGGGGGAGAGAAATATCTGTCAATTATAGTGCTGGTGCCCACATAATTAGCTTCATTGAGTGGGCACTGGCACTACAATTGACAGGTATTTCCCTCCTCTCCTCCGCCCCCCCCCGGCTTTTTCTTCTCCACTCAAGCTCCTCTGAAAAAGTGGGTTTTGTCCATGAAAACCCATGATACTATATATATATATATATATATGTTAGTCTCTAGGGGTGTGCCTATACAGCAGTGTTATTTCAGAATAACTGATGATATTCCAAAATAACATAGCCTGCGTCTACACTACAAGCAGTTATTTCAACATAATGTTGAAATAATGTCGAGCTGGAGGATTTCTTACTCAGACTCCTAACTCTCATTGTATGAGGAGTAAGGGAAGTGCTCTCTTCGGACTTCCTGATGAGTAGAGAGCGCCAAAAGCCAAAATAAGCTATTTCAACTTAAGCTATGCAATTGATGTAGCAGAAGTTGTGTAGCTTATTTTGGCTTTAGCCCTGCTGTGTAGATGTGCAGTAAGGTGCCACAGGACTACTCATTGTTCTGTTTGCACAGCATGTAGCACAGTGGGGTCTTGGTCCCATGACTAGAGCTCTTAGGAGCTATGGCAATGCAAATAATAAATAATAACGAACAGGTGATCTCTGGCCACGGGAACTTACAATCTAAGCATGAGAGAAGAGACAGCAGGTAGACACAGACAGAGGAGGACAAGCAAATGAGACAATAATGATCACAATGGTAGACAAAGGACTCTGCATACCAGCTGATTTGCCCTGGTCAAGATTTTTGTGGGTATCATGGCCAAGGGGAGTTTTAAGGAGAGATTTGAAGTGGACCATTGAGGTGGCTTAGTAACCAGCTTTGCCTCTATCTTCACCAGTGAACCTGTACCTGCAAAGAATCTGCTCTCTATTGCACCAAGCAAGAGCATGAGCTTCTTTTCTCCTATCAGGGATAGAACAGTAAGCAAGACGTGGCCTATCCAGGGCCAAGCTTCTCTGGAGTAGAATATCCTAGCTACCTAGTATCTTTTAAAGCATATGTGGGTGTGGCTAACGTAACTGTCAATGACAAACTGCTTATTCCACTAGTCAAGAAAATACCACTCGCAAGCATTATTAAATATTCACACTTTGACCCTTGGGGCCTGATTTTCAAAGAGATGGAAGTCCAGATCCTGGTACAAAATGCACACAGAGTTATTTGTATTGCAAATAACTGTAGTAGGCACTTTACAAATACACATACAAATATCTGTCCCTGCCCCAGAGAGCTTACAGTGTAATTTTGTGTGTCATTTGCAACACAGCTGCCGCGGTTGTGTGAGCAAGTCAGGTATTCACCCATATAAACATCTAGCCAGGATGCCTGTCCACTTCACGTGAGGTAAAAGAACATGCAGACTAAGTGCACAATTGCAGGAACCCCCAAATTATTCTTACACTAGGAAGAGGTAGATGATGCAACTTAGCTTGAGTAAATGGCCATTTTAAAACTATACTTGTCTGTCAAAGCCCATCTTTGTTTCTGTAGTGTCGGGTTTTTTGGATCTTGCTCACTGCCCTGTTCTACATCTGTATTGACAGAGGCACACAGAAAACAAGCGACTTGACCACATTCTCACAGTGAGCGATTGCCTCAGTGAGGCAGTTGGATGTGATCACCAGTTTACATTCCAAGAGTCATGCTGCGAGAGGAATTCTCTCTTCATTTTGGGTTTTCAGTCCAGACTAACCAGAGGACGCTCCTCTCTTTTAGGCAACTGTTCCCTCAAGAAATAATTGGCACTTTTTGACACAACTCATAACCTTTATTATGGACAGCACTTAACTATGCCAATGGGACTGAAAGATGTGCTTAGGTGCTTTCCTGAACTGGGACATTAGATCTGATTGCATCCAGCTTACAATACAAAGCTGGTCTAATTTGCCATTTTTTAAAACTGCTCTTGAGAAGCAGGGATACGTCACCTCCAATAGGCTGATTTAGCAGCCTACAGAAAGCAGTTTTAAATCCATCAGAAAGTATTCCAACTTGTTTGGCGGTGACAGAACTTTACCAAGAGTCCCTGCCAGCATATCACTATCCCATCATTAAAAGTCAAATGCCCAAGGTCTAAGGATAGTTTATCTTTAATTTTTACCTTATCTGGAAGCTTTGACATTCTAAGGGCTGTTTCTGTGGTGACCCTGTCAACATTTCACTTGGTAAGGCTAGTGTTGGGAATGTGACTTTGCTTTTGGGTGAGCTCATTCTGCTGCTTCTCTAAAATCTCCATGGGGATTTTTTTTCAACTCTCTTTCTGGATTGTCATAGCCCTATACTTCTTATTTCTGATTCCTACCTATGTGAGCCTTGGTACTAGTTTTTTTTAAAGGCTAGTATAGCACGCACGTTGTTCTAGTTGCTTTCTTTTCTGTGGAATTTATGCTCCTGCTGTAAAAGGCATTACTTTTGTACAAACAGCTCAGCAGGCTTTGAAGAGCTTTGTATCCTTGATTATATTAGCTTGTGGGATTCACCAAATACGAGTTTAAGTAGCTTTTGTCGAATGATATATTTCACCTGGCAAAGGTACTGATGCTCTGTTCCTCGCAGAGGCCAAACTCATTGATTTCAACAGCAGTCCAGCCAGCATAAAGTGTGCAAAACCATTCAGTGCTTTGCATTTCTACTGGGAAAAGTGATTATATAGAAAGGCAGGTACAGAGCATCAGTACCTTTGCCAGGTGAAATATATCATTCAACTAAAGAGACTTAATCTCATATTTTGGTGACTCCCACAAGCTAATAGAATATATAAAAGCTGACCCTGGTGGCTCTGGTCAACACTGCTAACCAGGACGTTAAAAGTCAGATTGGTGGCACAATTGGGCTAAGGCAGGTTCCTTGCCTGCTGTGGATCCTGGAAGTGGCTGGTTATATATAATGCATAACTTAAAAAAAGCTACTTGTCAGAATTTCATTCCTCGGGAAAGCAACTGACCATGTGCTCTAGTCATCGTCATCAGTTGCCTAATAAACATGATACTGCAAGCTTTTTTATACTCATCTCAACCTACAAATTAGTATATAGCTGGAACTATTGAAAAACACCTCTCTCATGGTGGACACGCAAGTCAAATTTAAATGGGCCCCAGGACACAAAAGAAAATGAAATATTCTCGTGAGAAGACCCGTTTTATAAAGCTTGTAAAATACGTCTATTGGGTTTCAAGTACAGAACTCTGTGTACATTAGGCAGTGATGTACAGTAGCTCAGTGGCTCCCAAGCTTTTGTTCCCACAAGATTCCCTTTGGCAACTGTCCCTTTTTCATTTCTGGTAGCACCAGAACACCCCGGCAAGCACGACCCCTCACCCAAAGTGACATCCTCCATGTAGCACAAGTGCCAGAATGTTCTGGCACATTCTGGCTCTGGCTCAAGGGCCAGATCCCCACATAACCCTTTGTGAACCCCCCTTTGGGAACCCCTGTAGTATCTCATTGCCAGAACTCTTTTAGATTAATATACACTGCTAAGCCCCGAGGAAATAATTCTAGCAGCAACTAAAGCCATGCCAAAATAATTTCATTTTTAATAATGGTGTCCAGAGCTAAACATACACAGTTATCTACCCACATTCAGAGCATGCTAGTGTCAGAACACCCCAGACCAGATAGTATTGACTGTTTCAGGGAAGGAGAAGAATGTAGCAAAGGGATTCAGGCAGGTAACTCATCATCTCCAGTTGGAATTGGTTTGGAGTTTGGCCAGGAATAAGATGATATTATGAAAATGGAAATAAGGCAACATATCCCAGGGGTCCCCAGTCAAGCTGAATTAGGAGGTCCCTCCCTCCACTCAAGTGTATTGGGGCAGAGTTCAAATCAGATGGTCTACTCAGAAGGTCAGGCTGGATCTCTTCTGAGTCCCCCCCACCCCAAATTTGGAAGCCCTGTGGCTGTTCTCTTTTTATAATGAATTCAGAGATTCAGCTTGCTCCAAGAGCTGACACACCCTTGAAATCTGTAGCAGTGAGTCAACTATAAAGAAAGCAATTTGTAATTCGACCATTTAAAACAGGCCAACTTGCACTAACATATAATCGTATTGCTAAAGCCATGGTTCTGCTTTCTCCCATCCTCTCCTACTGCTCTTCTAGTCACTCTTAAAACTCTCTGGGCCAGGGAATTTGTCTTTTTCTTAAGTGTGCTAGACGGAGGTGCCCCATAGGAGGAAAAAAACCACACTGCCTAACAAGCTGTGCTTATTTTACTCAAGTTTCTTGGGGCCTTGCAACTGGAACCTGAGAAGGGCAAGTCCCACTCCAGCAAAACAAAAACAAGTGAGGAAACTGATCCCCAAACATTTCTCCTTACCTGATGTATAAATTCAAGGCATTGCCTACAAAGCAGTTTGTGTTGGGCGGAGAAGCATGCTGGAATGGGGACGAGACTGAGTCCCTGTCTGATGTAGTCAGTTCTACCTCTGGGAGTGATTTGAAAGCTGGATAAACTAACTGAAATGCTCTTGCTTGAAAGGCTCCTAACTGTACAATACATAGTTCATATCCCACAAAATCTTTGTATGAGTTATTGAGTCTGTTGGTATAAGAAACACTCCAGCCTTTAAAAACACTGCTTATTTTCTGTTCTCAAGATTCACCATTTCTGTGGTGGGTAAGGTGGTTTTACCCACTGTTCTAGCTGCTCTACTTTCAGGTGTACGCTGTTAAAGATGAGAAATAGACCTGATGCACTATGAATACACTGTAAATATGCCACTCTGCTTTGACTCCAGGATGCAGAATTAGATGTGATCTTTCTATATGAATATCCAACAGAATAGTGGAGTAGAAATCTACACTACAAATTCAAGAGTGATATTTCTGCCAGTAGGTATTAGAGTTGTTGTTTTCTAAGGGTACGTCTACATAGCAACATTATTTCGAAATAACTTAGTCCGTGTCCACACAGCAGGCAGTTATTTCAAAATAATGTCGAAATACTGTCAAGCTGGAGGACTTCTTACTCCGACTCCTGTAACCCTCATTGTACCAGAAAGGGAAGTCAGATGAAGAGTCCTCTATTTCAAAATAATTCCTGCATTTAGTGTTAACACAGTTTGTGACCCAACAACAGCCAAATTGGTTGCAATGGGCAAAACACCACTGTAACAGTTCCTTAGCAGGCCTATGCAAACTGGGGCTACGTCTAGACTACACCTCTCTGTCGACAGAGAGATGTAGATTAGGCACATCGAAATTGCTAATGAAGCAGGGATTTAAATATCCCATGCTTCATTAGCATAAACATGGCCACCACTTTTTTTTCTAAATGGAGCTTTTTCGAAAAAACCAGCAGTCTAGACGCGGATTTGTCGAAAATAAACCCTTTTTCGACAGATCATGTGAGGTTTACAGGATCTGTCGAAAAAGGGTTTATTTTCGACAGATCCATGTCTAGACTGCTGGGTTTTTTTGAAAAAGCTCCATTTTGAAAAAAAGCAGTGGCCATGTTTATGCTAATGAAACGTGGGATATTTAAATCCCTGCTTCATTAGCAATTTCGACGTGCCTAATCTACATCTCTCTGTCGACAGAGAAGTGTAGTCTAGACGTAGCCTGAGTGAACTGTATTTACATGCACACGCCCAGAATCTCATTCTTTAAACTCAGAATGTTTCCCTCCTTTGTGCCAGGTTAAGCACAGACTTTCTTCTTTTGCATTCCCCCAATAATTACAGACATTGCAATTAGTATTAACAGAATTTGTGATCCAACACCAGCCAAGCTGATTACAATGAGCAAAACACCATTGTAACAGCCAAATAACCAACACATCTAAGCAAAGCAGGGGCAAACTGTATTTACATAAACACACCCAGGATTTCTTTCCCATTCCAGCTGGATGTAATGGAAGCATTGATTCAGACCCTGCTTGCTTCACTGTAGTGCAAACATAACCTTAGGCA
Organism: Rafetus swinhoei; assembly: GCA_019425775.1. Classification (NCBI taxonomy): domain Eukaryota; kingdom Metazoa; phylum Chordata; order Testudines; family Trionychidae; genus Rafetus; species Rafetus swinhoei. Next base: position 13,734,945 of record CM033435.1, on the reverse strand, counting down.
GTGGTGAGCAACCTGTGTCCTGCGAACCACGTGGCTACAGCCTCCCCTCTCTCCCTCCCAGCACTTTTAAAGGAGCTGTGAATTGCCTGATTCACACTCAGGCCCCACTGTTCTCCCTGCCTCCCAGACCTGGAATGCCACGAATCAGCTGTTTGCAGCATTCCAGCTCTGGGAGGGAGGGGATGGAGTATGAATCAAGTGATCTGCACACCTCTAAAATGCTGGGAGGGAAGGGGAAGAACAGGTAAGTGCAGGGCTCTGGTGCCCCAGTGTGTGACACACGCATGGGGAAGGGGAGCAGACAGGGAGGACGCAGGTGGAACCCCACTGGGCAGTGGGCTGCTGAGGTCCACTGAGGTGAAGGAAGGCCACTCATATGGCCCACCTACTATTTGTGGTCACCCATCCTTGGCCTAAGGGATATAGGGCCTGATGCAAAATTCATTGATGTCAGTGGAAGAACTGCTACTGGCTTCATTGTGCTTTGGAACAGGCCCATACCCCATTCTCCTTCTCTCGGTTGGGTCTCTGACTCCCAGGTACTTTGTTTTCATTCCCATGCAAGTCATAGCATAGACAGGAGTGAGACAAAGCCACGGAGAAGGTGTAAATATGAACATCATTACGGCCACAAAAATGAAGGTTTTATAGTGATTGTTGTGCAGCACAGAAGTTCAGGGGTCCAGCAGGAGTTATTGCAGCCCTGTGATGAAAACAGTGCTTCTCCTGATTCAGAGTACCCTTCCTTTCTGTCCCAGGCTGGGGTGTGGTTTCTGAACTCAGAGAGGAAAATATAATAAATATCAGGATATAACCCTCCCAAAAACTGATAAAAGCCCAATTTTAGGTCTGATGGAGCTAAAGGAGAAATAGAACAGAATCCTCAGTGTTAGGTTTCTATTGCAGTTGATACGACCAAAATAACATGAAAAATAATATACTACAGTTTCTGTAGGCATTTGAAGTACACTTAACTTTGAAATAAGTAATGAAAAATGTCTCTTGCTAAAAAGACAGCTATATTGTTGTGTAATGAACAGCAGATGGCAAGAAATATTTCAAAAGACTTAAAAAAAAATAGAAACATAGCACACATACCACACTCCATAATTTAGTCTGCGTTGCTATAGTATCAGTTACAAACATTTCAGGATACATGTGTTGGCACTTTGGGTTAATTTAAGCACAGGGTCCCTAGGAGTAACATACAACATACGTACCTCTTTCGTATTGCATGTCTGTCAATAAGGCTTAGATTCTTCCTCATCTTAGGGAATTCCTTTTCATGCATCTAACAGTATAAAGCCTGGCCTTCTTGAGAGGAAATTAAGAGACAGCTGTGATGTGAATCTTGTCTTTAGAAAGATAAATAAAAAGATTAAATGTAGGGTTGCCAACTTTCTGATTGCAGAAAACCAAACACCATTGACCCTGCCCTGCCCTTCCCCAAGGCCCGGCCTGTGCCCCATTCTTTTCCAAGGCCCAGCTCCAGCTCACTCCATCCCCCCTCCCTGCCTTGTTCACTTTTCCCATCCACCCTCACTTGCTCATTTTCACCAGGCTGGGGCAAGGCATTGGGTTGCAGGAGGGAATGTGCACTCTGACTGGGCTGCAGAGTCTGGGGTGGGGCTGAGGACAAAGAGTTTGGGGTACACAAGGGGGGTCCAGGCATGGGGAGATGGCCAAGCGTTCAGAGTATGGGAGGGGTGCAGAGTGCAGTCTCAGGGAGGTAGTTTGGTATGGGACACAGCTCAGGGCTGGGGCAAGGGGTGAGGGTGCAGGAGCGGGTTTGAAATTCAGGCAGCATTTACCTTAGATGACTCCCAGAAGTGGCTGGTGAGTCCCTATGGCCACTAGGCAGAGGTGTAGTCAGGTGGCTCTGTGTGCTGTCCATGTCCGCTGGCCCCTCACCTCTGCAGCTTCCACTGGCCATGGTTTCCAGCCAATGGGAGCTGCATGTCGGGGCCTTGCTGGCTGCCTCTGTGCCTAGGGCTGCAGAGATATGCCAGCTACATCCAGGATCCACAGCAGGCAAGAAACCTGCCTTAGCCTCACTGTGCCGCTGACCTGACTTTTTAACGGCCTGGTTAACAGTGTTGACCAGAGCAGCCAGGGTCCCTTTTTGACCACGCATTCTAGCTGAAAACAAAATGCTTGGCAACCCTAGGGAAACCGTGTGCTGAAATGCAGAACTTGCAGCCCTGGATGGTGGTTGGGAAAAGCAGCTTTAAGCTCTATTTCCACTCTCACTGTCCTGAGCTCTTGTGGGATTATATACTGCTCAGGCAGTCTCTTGCATTGTCTGGAGCCTCCTACATCACTGTATGCTGTGGTTCCACTCCTATATGTCCATCCAGCCTTAACCCTGGCATTCTCCCTATACAGGACTGGGGAATGGGACCTCAGAATGGGCCTTATGTCTTCCCTCCATACTTCCTGGCTGGGAAGAGCCCTGCCCCAGCCAGAATAAAGGCTATTAGGTCCCTTTATGTCATGTAAAAGGACAAGTGCTGTATGTGTAAAGATCTTGCCATTAATGCCCCTTACAGCGCCATACCTGAGCTGAGGTAAATCAGTGCAGCTCCACTGGCTTCATCAATAGCTTGCTGACAGTTGTCAAATATTTTAAATATGCATTTCAATGCAAAATTAAATTCATGTAAAACTTTATTAGAGGCCAGAAGTATGGTCAGCTTTGTCTGGAGTCTGGCAGGAGAGTGGATAAAGATCTGGCTCAACCATTATGGTCTGTAATTAATAAACATAACTTACAATAGTCTCTCAAAAATTAGACCACCACTTCTGGCTCTTGTTGGAATTCTCAGAAGAAGCCAAGGAGTTAGTATGGATGGTGAGGAGGCTTAGCTCTCCTCTTATCATGACAAGTCTTCCCTCCAGGTCAGATTGTTATGTTTATAAGATGCACATGGACTCTTTTTCAAGGGGAAAAGCCAATATGCCATATTTATTGAGAATACAATGTAAAAAACATATGCATTCATACACACACAGAGTCCTGCCTGTCTGTGGCTTTGTAAAGGGTCCACCTCAGCGGGAGGCCACGTTGACTCCTTTTACTGCCCAGTTAAAGGACAGTCGCCATGTCCCAGTACATAAATAGTTAGAGGTTCAAGCCTCCCAGTAGACTGAGAGGCAGCTTATCAGGCCTGGCCTTCAGTTCAGGCAGAGCCACAGTTCAAGAGTCAAGGGCCCAGCCTGGGGCACAACCTGAGCAAGCAGTTTATAAGGCCCAGCCATGGGTCAGGGTGGGGCAGGCAAACAAAAGTTTAACACAAGCGGTTTGATAGCAGTTTAAAGCTCTGGCCGGGTCCCAGCTGGCAGAGAGCCGACAGCACAGGGGTTTTGCCTCCACAGGGGGAAGCCTGCCACCTGAGGGAAGGGGTGGCAGGGGGGATGCAGGCCCACCCATCCCACTGCGTCCCAACCCAGGGCCCTGACAGTGGCTGCACAGCAGCCACTGGGTCAGCAGGGATCCAAGCCACAATGCGCTGACCAGGTCTGTGGGTCAATGGGGATCTGAGCCACAACACACCGACCAGGTCTGTGGGTCAGCAGGGATCCGAGCCACAACACGCCAACCAGGTCTGTGGGTCAGCGGGGATCCAAGTTGCAATGCATTGTCCATCCAACCACCATCTCCTCAGCCGCCCTGTGGCCAGCTATCCCTGGGCCACTTCCCAGTTACCCCTGGGGGCCTAACTGGTTCAGATGCTGCTCTTTGGGGTCAGCTGGGGATGGAGATGCTGGCAATGTGCCCATTGGTTCTGGCTCCGGCTGAGGCAGGGGCCCAGGTGGACCGGTCCAGTCATTGGGGCCCCGTGGGGATCCTGGAGGCCCCGGCAAGCCTTCAGGCCATGGCAGCAGTCTCAGTGGCCCAGGCCAGTCATCAAGGGCCACTGGGGGTCCTGGCAGCCCAACCTAGTCCTCCCATCGGGCACAGCATATCGTATCGTATTGTATCGTATCGTATTGTATCTGGGCCCTTCGCTGCAGGAGCTGGGGCCAGGCCTCTAGCCGGTTCAGCTGCTGGGCTCCAACTGAGCTCTGAGCTCTTATACCCTGGTTCCGCCTTCCTGGGGGCGGGGCTAGGTGAGGCTGGACCCATCCACCAAGGGGGTCTTAGAGGGCCCTTCCTCTTCTGGGTCAGAGGAAGGTCATGTTGCTGTCCCAGACCCATTACAAGCTTGCACCAATCTAATAGCCAGTTAGATTGGGTCCAAGTGGGGAAAGCCAGGTTCTGTTGGTCATTATTCCAGTGCTACAAGGCTGTTGCTTGGCAGGACGAACCCAAATTACAATGCATGACACCCAGTCTTTTATAGGAATCCTTTCTCATGCAAGTCTATGGATTTTGCTACATCACTTTGCAACATAATCAGTCACTTTACAACATATGTTTATCTGGAGATTTTTCCATCCTTGTTTAACCTTAGTCTGCTGATGACTCTGCTGGGTGTTGCCCCACCCTGGTTTCAATGAGATTTGTTATCTTCCTATGTTGGGAGTGTTTGCTTCTAACTTCAGGGTCATCAATTTGCTCTCATCATGACAGGAATATTTAAGTGACTTGCCTGTGACTCTGAGATCTCGTCTCCCCTCCCCCCCCCCACAGTTGGTACATCTACACCTAGAAATTAGATCTAATTAACAACACACACATTCTTCACTCATACCAAAACATTATCACTACAGAATACAGAACTGTTTGTAATTACAAATCACAAAGTTCTTTAACGTCTATCACATCATCCAACCCTCATCAGTCACTAGGATTGTTCTGATCTGTTCTTGCCTTGAGACCGGTAACAGACACCGGCAGCCTACCTGTCTGATGCATTTTTACCAGTGGCAGTAAGGCTGTTCCTTTCTGCTACATGGCTACAAGACCTGAGACAAAAGCATATGTAAATTAAAAAAAAAAATACCCAATGGACACCCTGATAACATTGGTGGGATTTTTCAATATGAGGTGGTGTTTTTGAATTGAGTAGTTAGCACACATAGATCACCATAGCATCAGCGGAGAGAAAAACTAGTGGCTCTAACAGATAAGCTTTTATCCAGTGAGTCATAGGCCCTGATCCTTCATATATGTATACAACTAATTAACTTTACAGAGGGTTAGTTGGTGCATTGTAGCCAAAGGAGAAAAGTCACAGTTCATAAAGTTAAGTCTCTGTATAAATTTGCAGGATTGGGAGTCATAAAAAGTATCTTGTGAATCACCTAATCTATTCCCTGCCAGTGCAAGAACATTCCTTACAGTGTATATTCTAATGCTTTGTCTAGTTGAATGAAAGATTATTTAAGCAAGGATTGTCTTTTTGTTAAGTATCTGAACAGTGCCTAATCCAGTGGGGACAGGGTCCCTTTAGAGCTACTCTAATACAAATAAAAAATAGTAAACACTCTGGGAAAAACATCACGTACAAGATGACAAAAATCTGATTAGTCTATCCTGAAAAGACATTGGCTGACATTCATGAACTCTGAATATGGGGAAAATAATCCAAGATGGTGACTTTCAACCTTTCTAGATGACTGTATCCTCTTCAGGAGTCCAATTTATCCTGCAAAGTGCCCCCCGAAAGTTTCACCTCACTTAAAAACTGCTTGCTTACAAAATCAGACATAAAAATACAACAGTGTCACAGCCACACTGACTGAAAAATTGGTTACTTTTTCATTTATAAAATAAATCAATTTGAATATAAATATTGTACTGATATTTCAGTATAGTTTTTAGAGCAGTATAGACAACTCATTGTCTTTATAACATTTTAATTTCTACAAACTTCATTAGTGCTTTTTATGTAGCTCGTTATAAAGCTAGAAGAATATTTAGATGAGTTGATGTACCCCCTTGAAGACCTCTGCATAACCGCTGGTTGGGACCTACTGATCCAAGGAAATCCAAAAACTTCGGCTGTAATTAGTGACTGTCTTATTTAAATCTAATCAAATGTAAGGCAGGGGCACTTGCTGTAGTGTTTTTAATACATTAAAATTGGCACATTTCAAAAAAACAAGTTGTGTACATCTGAAATTACAGTAAGATTTTTGTATATTTAAGATTATAATATTTAATGGGTGTATTCCCCTAAATCTTTACTTTTATTAAAAAAAAATCCATCACAACTTCCAAAAGATTAAATGAATATTTTTCTTGAATGTCCATGATGAATGAGCTCCAGATAAGGGATAATTTCAAATAAATTATTGTCAGTACCAAAATTTTAATCCAAAGAAAACTGACAAGAACAGAAGATCTGAATAGCCAATGCCAACTTCTTCTGTATGTAATATATTCCAAACTTTTAAAAAAATCCATATGTATATTAATAAATCACTTCAACAGTTCATGTCAGGCATATTAATTGGGCGTGCCTAAAAATCCTATTTTAAAAACGTTCCCAAATAGATAGTTGTGGGATTGCTTTTTTTCAGTGTCTGACATTATTGTGATTTAGAACTAGAGAATTCCTTCCTTTTACTCACTTTATTATTCTACAACTTAATACACAGTATTTAATGCCCGTGTGATGGGTTCGGCCACTGGGACCCCTTGGGATTGTCACTTGATCTGCTGAAATACCACTGAGCTGAGTTTCCTGCCCTAATGCGTGCCCCTCAATTCTGTCCTGAGGAGCCTCAGGTCTTCTCCAGCAGTGACACAGACATGGGCTCACAGCCCTCTGCAGTAATAATACTGACGCTGAGACCAGCTCAGCTAAAGGGACTTGCCTCGGCACCCAAATGCACAACCTCAGTGGGACTGAGCCCCAGATAAATCCATCCTTCTTTGTATAAAGTTTGATACAGAGCAAACTCATGTTGTTTTCCCTCTTTCTTATAGGATTTGCATAAGGTGGGAGGCCATTGTTTCAGTTTGACTCCCTCCAAGCTACTCATGGAAAAGTGCATGGTCTAAGATGGCTTCCACTATCAGATGAGATGGTCACATATCCTTATAAGAACCCAGTCTCCATCCTTTGTGGGCTGACTCGCATGTCCTCTAAGCCTCATTGTCTTCTTGATAATGGGGCATTATAGCCCTGAAGCATTAATGGCCCATACTTAACATGACTACATTAACACCACAAGATTATAGTCCATACTCCTAACCAGATCTACAAAGATAATACATGCATACACAGGGGAAAAAATCATGGTCAGTAAATTATAGCTTTTCCAATGATATCATACATGAGGCATTTTGCACAAAACATATTCCAGTTACGTCATGTTCATAAGACTGTTGTCAGAAAGCACATAGAACGCCCTAGCACAGCCCATAGACGTTTGATCCATATGAGTCAAATAAGGATTGCAGCTATGCAAATGGTTGATATTAAAAGGACAGAAAATTTCAGTGAGAAGCAATGTTAGTTGGTTTAGGAGCAGTGCCTTGGCCCCACCTCCAGCAGCACCAAGCAAGCAGAACGAATCACTTTTAGGACTCCCTTAAGGCAGGAGAATTCCTGGGTGGCATGCAGGCAGTAGAGTCGCTGTAGCATTCTGCCTCACAGTACTTGTCACTGGTGGATGTGTGACCTGGGTAAAAGCTATGGTTGGAATATTCTTTGGTATCCCTGACAGCAAGAATGGTCCCTTATGGTCACTATAGCTTGTCTCAAGTTGGGGCAGTGGAAGTGGGCCAAAGGAAGTGGTATACCGAAGAAAAAGATTCATATTATGTTTACACTATGCGCCAGGGGGGTCAGGCAGGCCCTTTGACGGGAGGGGGGCAAAGGGAGCAACTATGCCTAGTCTTTTAAATGGCCACCAAAGCACCGAGTGGTACGCTTCAGGGGGATCTGAGAGCCGGGGGGAGGGGTCCGTGGTGCAACACTCTGAGCAGCACGGACTGGCAGCCCCAACACAGCACCTTCCACTCAAGGCCCCATCTCTTCTGGGAGCACAGAGCTGCCTCCCCACTTTGCCCAGGGGCCTGGCCAGTCTATTGCCTCCCCCCTGGGCCAAAGCAGTGCGGAAGTTTGAGTTCAGCTCCCAAGCCAACAGCAACACACTCTCACTGTTCTCATGACAGCTTTAGACAAAAAGGCCAAATGTCAGGATAAGGCTCACCACTGTAATCCTCAGGAACCTTCTGTAGGGTGGGAGTCCTGGAAGGTCTTATGTGGTTTTTGGTACAAGTCTGGAGACTTGAATCTGAAACCTCACAGCCGCCCCACTCTCTGAAAGTGAATGGGTTTGCTGGAGATTCTGGTTTGTGGCCATTTTACTGATGAAAACAAAACTCAATAAACATTTTCAAGTACAAGCCCTGAGCAGGCTTCAGTGGGATCATGTTGCCTCTGAGCCTGGGTGGCCCATGTGCTGTAAGAGCCTTGACAGGCCTGCATATTAGACAGAATGACCAGATCTGGTTTCAACACAAGCTTTAATTCCAACATTTTCTCTCTCACAAACAGCGCGGGCAGCTGTGCAAGTTCTCCCCTCCCTGCAGCTCCTTGGGGGATGGTGGCCGATTCTGAGTTTGCTACTCACTTATTTCCTTCCATAAATTGTCGAATCATTGTGGAGCAGCTACACAAACTAGATTGGGGGTTATATGCCGATCTACTTCATGCCTATAATCCTGACCATTATCTGGCAAGTTACCCTAACATCCACCATACACAGAATCAGCAGGGCAATGCTGACAGCCCTTGGAGCATGGCAAAAGGGCTGACAAAGAGATTTAAAATGTAGCCATAACCTGATGAAATCTAGATGCATTTATTCTTTTAAAATATAGCTGGATTCTTGGTCTATAGTTATAAAAATTGCACTGCCCTAAGTACAGGGACTGCAATTAATAACACCCCCTATCTCTCATATAGCAATTTCCTCAGGGAACCTCAAAGCTGCTTAGCATCATTATCCCAATTTACAGACAGGGAATGTAACATGGTGCCACTCTCTGCCATGGCGCCTCCTGCTGGTCACTCAGGGAATCAGCTCAATTCAACCCTGGAGCATCCCCTTCCAGCCAGTGTCTGACTTCCTGTTACCTGTTCAGGTGTTAATGGTTCTGCATTAGGGCCTGCATCCCTCTCAGACTGCAGCACCCACCCCTCTGGGTAGTACCCTGCCGCAGTGCCCCCACTCTCTGGGGTCTTCCCCTTCAGCAAACTTCCAACCCCCTATGTCCACCTTGCCCAGTGACCCCTGCCAATTGTAATCTCACCTTGTACCTGAGGGGCAAACTGCAGTCCGAAATGGCCACTCATCATTGGCAAGGGGTGTTGGCCTGCTGCCTTAGGCTGCCACGGTTGCCTCCCTGCAGCCCTAGTGCCCGGCAGCCTGGTAGTGAGGTCAGGCCAGACCTCCCTAGCTCTGCCTGCCTTTCCCCAGCATGGCTCTGTCTCAGGAAGCCTCTCACTTCCCTGGCATCCAGGTCCCTCCTGCTCCACAGCTGGAGCAAGAGTGAGTGAGTCTTTTCTCTCCTCCAGGAGCCCTTAGCTGGGCCCTAATTGTCTGATACGTGCCACAGCTGCTTGTTCCACAGCCCCAGCCCTCTGTCCGGGCTGGATTTAATCCTTCTTAGGCCAGCGTGGGGCAGAGGCCCCATCACAAGGAAACAAACAGAAACCTGGGAGTAGAACTGATGTGTCCTGAGCTCTGTCCACAAGCCAATAACCCTTGTGTGTGGAGGGTGGCATCCAGTGTCTCACACAATGGGACCTGATATAGCTGGGACTGCTAGGCAATACTGTAATTCAATTAATAAAGGGGTTCTCCTCTCCATCTTCATCTGCTTAACCTCACACCTAAACTACATGTATGCTGAAATATTGCTAACATTCCTTCCTACTACAGAGTACTTCAGAAAGAACATGGAGGTTTCAGCCAAGGTCCTGGCTGCTTTGTCAACAAAATGGCGTTGTCTCATCTAGGACTGACACTTTTCCAAATGTCTGGGCAGCAGGCAGAGGTGGAGAAGGTAAGGTATTGGCATTTTACCACTGGCACACTTTGAGTTGATTTGCCAGAGAAACTCTGCTGTTCTTGCTGAGTCCCATAGACAACTGCACACACAAACCTGCATTTCTCTTATGTTTCCATCCTATTCCTATACTCAATATGCTGTCACTTTGGTTTTGATCCTTCATTCAGTTCAGGAGCATAAACTCCAAGGGAATGGGTCAGAGCTAGGCAATGTCATAGTGTATAGTCTGTCAACAAAATTTAATGGGCCCTAAGGGAGCTGAGAGGTAGTGAAGAACTGGAAAGAAGGAAATGTAACTGTAATGTCCAAAAAAGGGACTTAGCAATAGTCTGCCAGGCAAGAGCCTAAAATATTAATAAGAGATGAAATCATAAAACACCAGGCAAAACAGAAGAATATATCTACTTTGGGCCAGATTCTGATCTCATTAGCACCAATGTAAAGCCACAGCAATGCCAACGAATCAATGCCTCCTGTTATAATCCTGTTTTTCCATCTGTTAACAGAGATCAAAATCTGGCTCTTTGTTGGCTCACTCTGCAGGAAATGAATGAGCAACACAGAGAGGGGTAAGTAGAGAATATTCAGATCTTTAAAAGGCATTTGACATTACCACTGTCACGGAGTGCTCTGCCAAGTACCTCAGCCTCACATCTGGTTAGCACTCCCCATGTAACACAGCTTCAAATCTTTAAGGCAAGTCATGGTTATACCACTGCATTCAAAAATACTTTTAAGCTCGACTTGAATAGGACTGGGGCTATGAGTGAAACATTCTTCTCGTTGTCCTAACTAGAACTACTGTACACAATTAATAGAGATGTAGCCGTGTTAGTCTGATCTTGCTGAAACAAAAGGAAGGGCTATGCAGCACTTTAAAGACTAACAAGATGGTTTATTAGGTGATGAGCTTTCATGGGCCAGACCCACTTCTGATCTGAATTTGATCTGAGGAAGTGGGTCTGGCCCACGAAAGCTCATCACCTAATAAACCATCTTGTTAGTCTTTAAAGTGCTGCATAGTCCTTTCTTTTGTACACAATTACTGAGAAAAACTTCCTGAACATTCAGACACTGCTAAGCAAAACTGAATTTCAGATGTATGCACAGGGCATTCCCGCTATGCATCCAAAATATGTTTAAAAAATGGATGTATAGCGAAACAACGTAAAGAGGGGAAATTTTTTCCCATGGCTGACTTCCATTTGCATAAATTGGGGGGGGGTTTACACGACGTAAGAGTGGGCAATGGGAGGACTTGTAACGCATCAGTTCCTACAAGTGTCAATGACGTTAGTGTGGAACTGATGTATACCAGGGCGACTTATCCATTTTATCAGCTTTTTGCAAACACACTTGAGGATTACTTTTTGTTTAAAGGATGGAGAAGAGGGCTTAGGCATTGACTTGGGGAATTTTACCCAGAGTATGGGTAAACATTTTGCTCTTAGCTAAAGCTTGTATAATTGAGACATGGAATTCGTGTCAAGCAGAAGCAAATGTAACTCATAAAGATCACACATGGCATCTATTCAGGGAAAAGGAATAAAACCAGGTGACTTACGTGACCAACAATGCTCAAAATATCAAATCACAGAAATCTTAACACGTAATGAACTAGTTACAACTGACCCAGAGCCTGAAATTTAGTTTGCTCAAAACATTCATTAAACAATTCCAGTGAGTTCATTCAGGAAATTGTTATTTGCAGGCAAAAAGGCCATTAGTTACTAAAGAAATAATGAACAGTTCGCCCAGTTTCTCTCCAGGAACGAAGGCCCAACCAACCTGCCTGTATTATACATTTCTTTGGTAATGTGTCTTAGATAATCACAATAGCACTCCTACTGCAGTCACAGAATTATGGATCTGACACTTATTCACACATTTTATAATGCCAAAGATTTAGAGGGAACACGAACATAATAAAGTAGGTGATACATACATTCCTGCAAACAAGCAAAAATGTTTTGGCAATGCAGGCAGGAAATATAGTTGTAAAGGAAAACATATTTAATATAAAGCTTGAAGTTTATTCTTTTCCATATTTCATCAGCACTGCATTGTCTCTAGAGATAGCAGCAACGGGGGAATGGGAGAAACGCAGGCAGGGTGCACGCACTTGTGTCCCCTATTTATAGCTAGTTGGACCACTCCCTTTACTTGGTGAGGTAATAGCTAACTGTGTTTCCTTAATTCAGCCAGGGAAGTAGTGGAGAGATGATACCTCTTACTGATTTTTTTGCATTAGAGGTGTCATGCCCATCTCTTCCAGTCATGAAATTGTGCTGATTTGGCAACTTGCCCATTAATTATTGGTTTTTATAATTTTTTTTGTCAAGGTTCACAGGATGTATTGAGCATAAGGCAACGTAACTTACGGTCAAGTTATCTACACTCAAGTTAAATCCTATTAAGTTAACTTAGCTTGAGAGCAGCTATGCTGCTAAACAACAGTCAAGCTTCACAGTGTGATTGGATTAGCAGCTGATTAGCTTTGCAAAGTAGAGGTGTATCCTACACCTTCCCGCCTGCCCTGTGCCAGCCAACTTGAGTCAATAGCATAATGAAGAGTGGGTATGTGTGGATGAGGATTCAGTTAACTCTGCAATGACAGTAAGTACAGCCAAAATTGTTACTATTGGGACTGGACACAGAAGAGAGTGGAATAACATATTACACTACATTTTAAATATACAAATGTTCTTGTAAAAAAAAGAACGTTTAACAATGTACAAATATCAGAGGGGTAGCCATGTTAGTCTGGATCTGCAAAAGCGACAAGGAGTCCTGTGGCACCTTAGGGTATGTCTACACTGCCACCCTAGTTCAAACTAGGCTGGCTAATGTAGTCATTTGAACTTGCAAATGAAGCCCGGGATTAAAATATCCCGGGCTTTATTTGCATGTTCCCAGGCGCCGCCATTTTTAAATGCCCGGTAGTTCGAACCCCATGCCTGCAGCTACACACGGCACGGGCTAGGTAGTTTGAATTAAAGTTCCTAATTCGAACTACCGTTACTCCTCCTGCCATCCGTCACTACTGTGAACAGCGTTTCTCCATCCTCTTCGGAACCTCCCTTCAGGAAGTTGAAGGCTGCTATCAAATCCCCCCTCACTCTTCTCTTCTGGAGACTAAACAAACTCAAATCCCTCAGTCTCTCCTCATAGGTCATGTGCTCCAGACCCCTAATCATTTTGGTCGCCCTCCGCTGGACCCTCTTCAATGAGTCCACATCCTTTCTATAGTGGGGGGTCCAGAACGGGACACAATATTCCAGATGTGGCCTCACCAGAGTTGAATAAAGGGGAATAATCACTTCTCTGGATCTGCTGGCAATGCTCCTCCTACTGCACCGTAATATGCCATTAGCCTTCTTGACTACAAGGACACACTGTTGACTCATATCCAGCATCTCATCCACTGTAATCCCCAGGTCCTTTTCTGCAGAACTGCTACTTAGCCAATCGGTCCCCAGCCTGTAACAATGCTTGGGATTCTTCCATCCCAAGTGCAGGACTCTACACTTGTCCTTGTTGAACCTCATCAGATTTCTTTTGGCCCAATCCTCTACTCTGTCCAGGTCACTCTTGACCCTATCCCTGCCCTCCAGTGTATCTACCTCTCCCCCTAGCTTAGCGTCATCTGCGAACTTGCTGAGGGTGCAATCCAAGAAACAAAACTGGTCCAAGAACAGATCCTTGGGGCACTCCGCTAGAAACCGACCGCCAACCTGACACCGAGCCGTTGATCACTAACCCTTGGGCCCGACAGTCTATCCAGCTTTCTATCCATATTACAGTCCATTTATCCAGTCCATACTCCCTTAACTTGCTGTCAAGAATATTGTGGGAGACTGTATCAAAAGCTTTGCTAAAGTCAAGGTATATCACATCCACCAACTTTCCCATATCCACAGAGCCAGTTACCTCATCATAGAAGCTAATCAGATTGGTCAGGCACGACTTGCCCTTCATGAATCCATGCTGACTATTCCTGATCGCTTTCCCCTCTTCCAAGTGCTTTCCCCTCTTCCAAAATGGATTCCTTGAGGATCCCCTCCATGATTTTTCCGGGGACTGAGGTAAGGCTGATTGGTCTGTAGTTCCCTGGATTGTCCTTCTTCCCTTTTTTAAAGATGGGCACTACATTTGCCTTTTTCCAATCATCCGGGATCTCTCCCAATCTCCAAAAGTTTTCAAAGATAATGGCCAAAGGTGCCGCAATGACATTTGCCAACGCCCTCAGTACCCTCAGATGCATTAAATCTGGGCCCATGGATTTGGGTATGTTTAGCTTTTCTAAATAGTTCCTAACTTGTTCTTTCCCCACCAACGGCTGTCTACTTCCTTCCCATACTGTGTTGCCTAGTGCATTTGTCTGGGAGCTGACCTTGTCTGTGAAGACAGAGGCAAAGAAAGCATTGAGTATTTCAGGTTTTCCCACATCATCTGTCACTAGGTTACCTCCCTCATCCAGTAAGGGCCGCACATCCTCTCTGATCACCCTCTCATTGCTAACATGCCTGTAGAAACCTTTCTTGTTATCCTTCACATACCTTGCTAGCTGCAATTCCAATTGCGCTTTCGCCTTCCTGATAACACCCCTGTATTCTTGAGCAATATATTTATACTCCTCCCTAGTCATCTGTCCAAGTTTCCACTTCTTGTAAGCTTCCTTTTTGTGTTTAAGATCACCAAGGATGTCCCTGGTAAGCCAATCTGGTTGCCTACCATATTTGCTTTTCTTGCTGCTCATCAGGATGGTTTCTTCCTGTGCTTTTAATAAGGCTTCTTTAAAATACTGCCAGCTCTCCTGGACTCCTTTCCCCTTCATGTAAGTATCCCAGGGAATCCTGCCCATCAGTTCTCTGAGGGAGTCAGTCTGCTTTTCTGAAGTCCAGGGTGTGTATTTTGCTACTCTCCTTACTTCCTTTGGTCAGGATCCTGAAATCTACCATCTCATGATCACTGCTTCCCAGGTTGTCACCCACCTCTACTTCCCCTACTAGTTGCTCCCTGTTTGTGAGCAGCAGGCCAAGCTGCGCATGGCCTCTGGTCGGTTCCTTCAGCACTTGTACCAAGAAGTTATCCCCAACTTTCTCAAAAAACTTCCTGGATTGTCTGTGTACTGCTGTATTGGTCTCCCAACAGATGTCAGGGGGATTAAAGTCGCCCATGAGAACCAGGGCCTGCGATCTGGAAGCTTCTCTCAGTTGTCCAAAGAAAGCCTCGTCTACCTCATCCACCTGATCCGGTGGTCTATAGCAGACACCAACCAGAACATCACCCCTGTTGCTTCCACCTCTAAACTTAACCCATAGACTCTCAACAGTCTTTTCTCCCCTCTAAATACTGGAGCTCCGAGCAATCATACTGCTCTCTTAGTGCTCTCTCATACAATGCAACTTCTCCTCCTTTTCTCCCCCGCGTGTTCTTCCTGAACAGTTTATACCCTTCCATGACAGTGCTCCAGTCATGCGAGTCATCCTACCAAGTCTCCGTTATTCCAATCAAATCATAGTTTTTTTGACTGGGCCAGAGCTTCTAATTCTTCCTGTTTGTTTCCCAGGCTTCTCATATTTGTGTACAAACACCTTAGATAACGAGTTGATTGCCCTACCTTCTCCATCCGAATCAGGGGTCCTCCTTTGTTGCTCATTCCTCCTTGTGATTCTTCCCGGTGTCCGACTTCCTCACTTACCTCAGGGCTTTGGTCACTGTCCCCCAATGAACCTAGTTTAAAGCCCTCCTCACTAGGTTTGGAAGCCTGTCCGTGAAGATGCTCTTTCCTCTCTTGGTTAGGTGGATCCCATCTCTTCCTAACAATCCTTGCGCCCGGAACAGAGTCCCATCGTTGAAGAAACCAAAGCCCTCTCTCCGACACCACCTGTGCAATCATGCATTTACTTCCTCAATTTGACGATCCCTACCTGGACCTTTTCCTTCAACCGGAAGGATGGACGAGAACACGACTTGCGTTTCAAATTCCTTGTTCCTTCTTCCCAGCGCTACATAATCTGCTGTGACCCACTCAAGGTCATTCTTGGCCATATTGTTAGTTCCTACATGGAGAAGCAGGAAGGGGTAGCGATCTGAAGGTTTAATAACTTTCGGAAGACTCTCAGTCACATCCTGAATGCGAGCTCCCAGTAAGCAGCGCGCTTCTCGAGATTGCAGGTCTGGACAGCAGATGGATGACTCAGTCCCTCTTAGGAGGGAATCCCCGACCACCACCACCTGTCTTCTTCTTTTGGGGTGGTGGTCGTGGAACTCCCATTCCTAGGACTATTCATCCCATGCCTTTTGGTAGATAGTGTTCCCTTCTGATTTCTTCCCTGAGAGGTCCCTGCCAAAGCATTCTCCACCGCAGTGCCTGTGGAGAGAGCCTGATAGCAGTTACTTACCTTTACAGGAATGTGGGATACCTGAGTTGGCCTTCTTCTCCTTCTAGAGGTTACATGCTGCCAGTTTTCTTCCTTCTCCTGTACTGCCCAGACTGGCTCGTCAGCCTGCTGTGCCTGCAGGATTAAACGCTGCCTTCTATCGAGGAAGTCTTCATCCTCTCTGACAGAACGTAGGGTCGATACTTGGGCCTCAAGTCCTCTAATTTTTTCTTCCAAAATGGTGATCAGCTTGCACTTAGTGCAGATGAAATCCCTTCTTTCTTCTGGGAGGAAGACAAACATGGCACATGCTGTGCAGGTAACAACAGCAGATCTATCATGATCCGTACCTGCCTTCCTTCTAAGAGATTCCTCAGTTGTTATTAAATGCCTCCTTGAAGGGCAGGAGTGTAGTGAAAAGATGTTAAAGAATAGCGAGGGTATCTTGCCCCCTTCCAAACTCCCTCTCCAAAACTCCCTGTTAGCAGCCCCTGGTCACTGACTCACTCCTTTATAAAGCCCTGGACTGCCTGATAGCCCCACCCCCTGATTAAGGCTCAACCAATGAGCAGAGGCTTCTAGATTTCAAACCCTGATTAGAAGTTCACAGCTTCCACCTGCCAGCCACAGCACACACTCCGGGGGGGGGGGAGGGGGGGGAGGAGAAAAAAAACCCGAACAGTCAAACAGAAGCTCAGCACACAGCAAGAAAACCCCAAACACAAACACACACTACAGACAGCCACTTCTCTCAAGGGTCCTGTATTAGCTTCCTCCTTTATCTGGAGAACTCCCTCTCCAAACGCACTGTTAACAGCCCCCTGTTCGCAGGCTCCCTGGTCACTGACTCACTCCTTTATAAAGTCCTGGACTGCCTGATAGCCCATCCCCTTGATTAAGGCTCAACCAATGAGCAGAGGCTCATAAGTATTCATTTTCATTTGGCTACCTGGACTCAAATCATGGACTACCACTTTCTTGTGCTGCCTCGTTCCTTAAAAGATATTAAAAAATTGGTAAGAAATAGTTAAACTCCATCAATCTGGAAAGTTTATGGACTAATAAATTATACTATAGAAAACCTGGAAAATGTCTTAAAACACGAAGAAAACTTTCCTGTTAAAATCTTCACCACACTCCTCTAGCCATTGGCTGTGACTTTAAGAAAACACTGTCTTCATTAATCAGTCACTGAATCAGTATTTTAAAAAATAAGCTTTTGATCATGGCCCTTGGCAGGACCTTGATAGTTTTTCACATATTAGAAATTCATTTTTTCCAACAAGATTGTGTTTTGCTTCCACTGTTTTGACCTCAGATGCTTTAGGGCTGCAAATCTCAAGCATCTGTCTGTCAAAAATATGTTTCCCATCTGGATGCCTTTCAGTCAAATGAAAACCTCAAGAGACTTTTTGCACCAAAATGATTCTCAACCAACAGTACACCTTTGTCAGTCAATGTAGGAACAGATTTGACTACTATTGTAGCAAAGGAAATTGGTAAAATTAGTATGCAGCTGTAATTAAAATGATGCTACTTTCAGCATTAAACAGAGGAAACATAGATGGAAGCTTTCTGAGGTATTTTCATATATGCTTCTAATAAAATGGAAAATGTGTGCCAATTTACCTTCAAAACACAGTTCCTTTTGACCTTTTTCCATGGAGATCATACTTCAATACTATACATCCACTTCAGGGTTTTTCCTTGTTTGTTTAATCTCCAAGAGGTTATTTGGTCCTGTATTAATATAACAATACCAGGTTTTCTGTATAGAATTTTTTTTTATTCAGACAGCGTATATTTATTAAGAATATGTATTTGCAGAGGAAGCTGCTGCAAATTAGCAATGTGAGGTGTGTTGTAGATAAACACCGAAGTACACTAATTCATGCAGTGAATTGGGTATCCAAGGGAAGCTTAGGTTGGACATTAGGAAAAACTACCCATCAGGACGGTTAAATACTGGAATAAATTGCCTAGGGACGTTGTGGAATCTCCATCACTGGAGATATTTAAGAGCAGGTTAGATAGACATCTATCAGGGATGACCTTGGTCCTGCTGTGAGGGCAGGGGACTGGACTTGATGACCTCTTGAGGTCCCTTCCAGTTCTAGTATTCTAGGAGTCTATGTTGACGATGTATATGACCAGATTGCACATTCTAACATATTGTATTTCCCAATGGTTATAATATCACTCTATCAGAACTGGATTCAAGCTTAGACAGCGCTCAACTACACATAAGAACTAAGCAAAGTCAGTTCAGTAATTCATTCCAGCAAATTACCTCTTCCCAATCAACAAGGTATTTTGATGCTCAGTATACAGGAGAATTTCCAATGCTTGGAGGAGATACATTTAGCTGATTCATGAAGAAAGGTGTCCAAGCTCATGGCAGACTATCAGTAAGTTTTAGGATTTAACTGAAAACATTCAGTTGTTCAGCGGTCTGACAGATGGACTGACATGTCAATGTACACGTGATATATACATGTTTGACATGGTCCTGTTAGTAACAATAGGCCAGACTGTAATGCTGTATAGTGTCGTCAATGGAAGGGGCATCACATGGCCATGAAGTTACACTGACTCTCCTCCATGTTCCTCTCTGGGTTTGACCACCCCAAACAAGAAAGTAAGGATCTGGCATACAAACCTGCAGATCTCAGGCTTCCCCAGAAGCACAGAACCATCCCAGAGGAAGCCTGGGGCCTCCACTGCAGTACTTCGTATGTACTCATCATGGGGTGATGGAACATGGAAATGTACACAGACTCCCCAGAATTCTGTCTACAGTGTATGTTTGGAGGCATCCCTGCTGGGTTCCAGAGGAAGAGAAAGTCAAGCATCTTTCCCTAGCACTCCTTCTGGCCTATCCACAGCCCTGTCAGGCCACACAATAGAGCGCTGGACTTATGAGGAGGGTACTATTCTTGCTCCATTGCTGGCTGACCATCCCTCTGCCCCCTTTCTGGGTTTTGTGAGCCCACACTTTATGGTGTTTCCCCACTTCCTGCATAGGATAGACCTGTTGCTCAGCAACTCCCACCTCCACTCTTGGGAAAAATCAAAGGAAGAACTCATTGTGTGGCTGTGGGTAAATAAAAAATGGATCCGTCTTCTCAGACACTCCTTTTTATGGGTCCGTAAAAGCAAAGGGAAAAGCATATGCAGCCGGAGAGCTTGTAACTTCGTGTGAGTCCTATTGACTGATTGCTCACAGATGAGCCTGACATCCAACCCGATTGCTGCACTTAATATTGCAGGCTGTTTTAGTGCTGCTCTTTTCTTTCAGGCACTGCACAATAAGATCTGGAACCTACTTTTGTTTAAGAAAACACAGCTCAGCTATCTTTCTCTAGGCATTTAGAAAGCACTCACCCCTTTCTAACCATATGGCAGTACGAGCTGGATATATATACAGTGAGAAGCAAAAAGACAACTTGTCTAAGGACAAATTAAATGAAAAGAAAAGCCCACTTGATTTGGCAGGTCTAAATTCACAGTGCTGGGCAGATCACCACACTTCTAGTACAATGATTTGTTTTCCAAGGAGTAATGAGGCAATGAGCTCTAGAAGCTGAAGTTTGGGACTGAGTGTTCTGTTCCTGAGTTCTAGTCACAGCTCTGCAACTAACCTGCAGTCTGATTGTGGGCAAATCACTTAGACCTAACTGTTCAAGTGGTCATTAATTTTCAGTGTCTCAGATGTTGGTTGCCCAAGTTGGCCAGCTAAGTTTCAGAGGTGGTGAGTACCAGCAGCTCTCCATCAATTTCAGAGGGAGCTGGGGATTCACCGCATTTCTAGAAGGGCAGAATATATAGGGACACACAGGAGGGGGCAAGGCATTAACACTTCTGCAGTGTTGTTGCTGGAAAAATACTGTGTCTCCTTCCATGTCAGCCAAGATTTCCGTCTTCATTCTCATCCTCAAATTTTGATCACAAAACATCACATGAACTAAAATGGAAGTCAGAGCACCTCCTATAGCAGGGTGGACTATAAGTTGAACATGGTTCACCAGGGTTAGTTGTGGGTGGGCCACTGGCGCTTTATTTACCTGTGCCTCTACAGGTATGGCTGCTTGCAGTTCCCATTGGCCATGGATGGGTGTTCCCAGCCAATGGGAGCTATAGGAAGCAGTGTGAACCAGGACACCACTTCCTGCAGCTCCCATTGACCAGGAACAGTGATCCATGGCCTACTGGAGCTTTAATTGTCTGTACCTGCGGATGTACAGATAAATCAGGCTCACCAGAGGCTAAGCCTGGCAAACTGTGTCTGTTGGTGGGCTGTTTATTGCGCATCAGTGTTATAGAGATTAGGCAGCCCAATGTAAAGCTGCCTTATGCTAGAATAAGAGGTCTGTGTCTCCTCCACTCCATTTCTCTTACATATCATGAGCTTAGTATTTAAACCAGTGGAAATCCATGTAATATTTTGCTACATATTTTTCAGAGGAATACATTCGAGAGCAGATGCTAAATTCTCCAACCAAATCCTGTTGTTTTTTCCAGGGAACAGTTAGTTCACCAGACAATAAATACCAGCTGATACTTACCTACTAGTTATTGGGATGTGCTGTCTCAGAATAAAGGAAGGACAGTTCATGGGATCTAGTTTCTATATGCTTGATGTATCATTTCCATTATCCAATGTTTCTGTGAAAAGGTTCGTACACCTTTAAATCAGAAAATCTCTAACAGGGGCACTCCAGATCCTGCATTTGGTTAAATGAGATGTCAATTTTTAAATATTTCCATCTGGAAAAATAACATTCCATACAAAGACCAGCAAAAAAGAGTTCCTAAAAAGGTCACAGAAGCTGGAGGTCACATGCATAGCCCCCAATCATATCAGTTATAAGCAGCTAACAAGATCCCGGTAATTTCAATGCTCCTCTGTAAATGATTTTTTGGTTTTATATTGGGTCAGTTATATAGCTCAAGGAAAAGTTTCCCTCTTTGGTCCAGATTTAAAAGTGATTATACCAGTGTAATTCTGAAATCATCTATTCTAGGTTAATGGCATTAACTAGATTCACCCTGGTTTAAAAATACCGCAGCATCTAGCCAAATGCACTTAATGTACAATAAAAACACTAGAGAGACAATAAAAGATATTAGTTCACCCACCTTGTCCCACTAATATCTTGGGACCAATATGGCTACAACAACATAGAGTAAAATCACTGACATTCAACCTGTAATAGGTTCACTGCCTGTAACTAGAGAGGGTGATATAATTCTAATCAAATATCTCCACAAAAACAATACCACATAGCACACATCATAAATATTCTAGCTCATTGTAAAACTGGTGGCCTTCCAAATTCTAATGACTGTGATGCACTGAGACATATTAATGGGGAACTTGATGAAATGCTACAGTCTAGAGAGAAATTTTTGACCTAGTGGGAGTGCTGGAATTTCTCATACTAAAGCACATTTCTCCCCATCTTTATTCCAGCCAAAATCAGCAGGCCAGCCTTCAACATGAAATGATTCTCCAGAGCTCCTACAATGGAGACAGAAGGCCTAATCACATTTTAATTGAGCCAAATCAGACTTCCAAATTCAACACAGATTCAAGATATATTTCCTCCAGTTAAATTATAAAACCACGGGGCCCTCCTCTGACAAGTGACTAATTCAGAAAGGACAGCCGTGAGGATTGAAGGATGACAAGTGTGCCAGGATGAAAATGTATCCCCTGAAGAAGAACAATGCAATATTTTACTGTTCTGACACTGTCGATACCCCACAAAAATTACAAACCCATATAAATTGGTGGGATTCACCACTGAATCATTGGAAAATTGGTCATTTTCCCCAGTTGCCTGTTTTCTCAGGCTTTCCTGGGGGGAGAAGATTGGCTCAGAAATGGCAGTGAGATTGCAGTGGGGCCGTAGAAATAATTTACAGGAAGCAAGCTGGGCTATGTAATTATGGTCCATAATGAGGCCTATCCTATGAAAGAGTTTATGCTTGTCCCAAAAAGGTTTTTAGGTGCTCACAGCTGGCTAAACACTGTGCTTCTTAAATACTGCAGTGTATTTAGCTTGCTATGAATACAAAAAAGTGTAAATACACATTAAATAGTGAGTCTCTTGACTTTATCGGATGCCTAACACAGCCTGATTAAGCAATCTATTGGGAAACGATACTAACAATCCAACAGACCCACACAGGGCTCTAACTTATGAAGTGAGGCGCACACTGTCCCAGATCCAACAAAGCACTTGCTTAATTTTAAGCCTGCGAGTAGTCCCCCTGACTTCAGGATTGAGAGTCTTTTTTTTCCCCCAGAAAGAATATTTTTACCCTCGTTATTGGCTTCTATACCATTTATTTTTTAAATCCAAGGTGTCTTGGGATTAAATACCCCAGCAATTGAAAGTAGTACATTGGCTCCTACCTGATGCCTGCCATTTAAAAGAAATCACTATAACAGAAGTTGCTACTACTTGATGTCCTACAGCTCAAGAATCAGGGTATGTCTACACTAACTCATTAATTCGAGCTAGGTAGGCAAGTCAGGCAACCGGAATTGCAAATGAAGCCCGGGATTTAAATATCCGGTTTGCATTCCCCGTCGCCGCCATTTTTAAATCTCTTTAGTTGAACGAACTGCGTGGCTACGCGGCAGTTTAAGTTAAACCGAACTAAGTCCTTAATCGGATTAACTGTTACTCCTCTTGGAATGAGGTGTAACAGTTAATCCGACAAGGACTTAGTTCGATTAACTTTAAACTGCCGCTGTAGCCGCGGGCAGTCTGCTCGAACTAAGGGGGATTTAAATATGGCGCCGGATAACATGCAAATAAAGCCCGGATATTTAAATCCCGGGCTTCATTTGCAACTCCGGTTGCCTGACTTGCCTACCTAGCTCGAATTAACGAGCTAGTGTAGATATACCCTCAGGGAAACCATTTATCAGCTTACAGATGTTTTCATCTTAGACAAATATCCTAAAAGCACCTTGATGGTCTCCCGTTTTAAAACATTCAGAATTCTTCTGCTTGTATTTAGAATGAAAGGTAAAGACATTGTATCATAGTGAATGAGTCTATCACTGGAATCAACACAAAAACATCTCTCCAAGATTAGGCTTGAGCTAAAATTTCTTGTAGTGTTTTTTTTTATTAATTTTGAAAGGTTGTGAAACCCTAAATGTCTTTTTAGAGTGGTAAGTAATAGAGAGGTAGCCGTATTAGTCTGATCTTGCTAAAACAAAAGGAAAAACTATGTAGCACTTTAAAGACTAACAAGATGGTTTAATAGGTGATGAGCTTTCGTGGGCCAGACCCACTTCCTCAGATCACCACGAAAGCTCATCACCTATTAAACCATCTTGTTAGTCTTTAAAGTGCTACATAGTTTTTCCTTTTCTTTTGAGTGAGACACTAAATAGGCTGTCATGCTCTAAGGGTTATAGTCCAGAATTCAGTTTGTCTCTGGACCCAATCTCTCTGGGCACGTCTAGACTACATGGCTCCGTCGACGGAGCCATGTAGATTTGTTTCCTAGGCAAAGGGAAATGAAGCGGCGATTTAAATAATCACCACTTCATTTAAATTAAAATGGCTGCCGCGCTGTGCCGATCAGATGTTTGGCGGCACAGCGCTGTAGTCTGGACGCTCCACGATCGACATCAAAGGCATTTGTCGACCTCCCCGATAAACCTCATCCCACGAGGCATAACGGGGAGGTCAACAAATGCCTTTGATGTCGACCACGGAGCATCCAGACTACAGCGCTGTGCCGCCAAACAGCTGATCGGCACAGCGCAGCAGCCATTTTAATTTAAATGAAGTGGTGATTATTTAAATCGCCGCTTCATTTCCCTTTGCCTACAACCCTAATCGACGGACCCATGTAGTCTAGACGTGCCCTCTCAGACCTCAGGTCTACCAGGTTAAGGATGACATTTTCATAAGTGCTCAGCATTGGCTTAAGTCAATGGGAGATCTTCCGCTGACATCAATAGGAACTGAGTAAAGCTGACACAGAGCACTTTTGAAAAGATAGCTTAAAATTACAATAGACATTAAGATTTCCACTTATAAATATTGGTTACAAATATTTACCAAGCAAAAAAGGAAAGTGAGGCTATCTTAAATTTTTTTAAAAAGTAAAACTTCATTTTCTAGGTATGACCAGTAAAATGCCAATCCAAGACTATAAAGGTTAACTAACAGATTGCTTACCACATATTTACACCTATGTATTATAAATCATTACCAGATCTAGTTCTTGTGGTTCAGAGTGCTTCCCAGTTATATATCCACAGGTCTTTTTGTTCATATCCATATTTTAATCTAGCAGAACAAATCACAAATACATTATTGCTAAAATGAAACTACCAGATTTTCTGTATGATATGGAGATGGGGAAGTAAGTGCTGCTTAACAGGCTGGAGAACATACACTTCAAGGACAATGTGTTGTCAGGCAACAAGATATTAGTCAAGCACTCACTAAAGAGATTCTGCTTGCTAACTTCCTTTAAGTCTCAAAGTTGCAGGTGTATCTTTGCATAAGAACACAGAATGCTAACTGCTGATTCAATAGTACTATGCAAATGTGTTTTCAAAAAGGAATAAAGTAAAATCTGATCCTATGCCTAATGTGCTAGGATTTTTGTACTGAGCAGGTTATTTTAATACATCTAATTTTCCCCGCAACTGCTTCACATCTTGGAGGTGTAAATCATATGACAAAGTGTAAAGGGAATTTATCATATGGGTTAAGCAAAGTATTGCTATTTCCTCTGTGCAAATGGAAACACTAAATCATACATTTTTCTCACAGACAATATTTTGAAAGGCTTGTGTTCTTTTACATTTCAGTCTCAACTCTTCCCACCACTAAAGCTTATTAAGAAGGAATTCATGTTCTTAGGGCATTCCCCTTCCAAATAAGCAATTATCCTAAACACCCCCTGTTGAACAATGCAGACTTGTTCATTCAAAATAAACAACTGTCTTTTAATTAGAGATTTATTATCTTAATGTGCTCAGTTTCATTGCTGGCTTTGGCATTGACATCCAGATTTCAGAATGAAAGAAAGTGAAAACAGACAAAACCTTAAACCCCCAAGAGTTGCAAAATCCTATTAGATGGCAGATGGGAAAGATAATTAGCCTACAATTCAACCATCTCATGCTTGACTAAGAATTCTATTTCTCTGCTTTGTAATGTTACTAACTCTTCATTTTTAACCTTACATCTTGTAAACTGGCATAAAAAATGTGGTCAGGGATTAAATGGGTGCTCTTAAAATCGAGAGATGATAATGACCCATATTCTCTGTATTCCAGTTGCTTTGGTCCATGCCAACCAAATAAAGTCCTAAGACTGGTGCACTAGGGGGGTACGTCTAGACTACATCCCTCTTTCAACAGAGGGATGTAAATTAGGCACTTCGAAATTGCAAATGAAGCCGGGATTTGAATTTCCCGCGCTTCAGTTGCATAATCGCATCATGGTGCTCTTTCGAAAAAGCGCTATTTTGAAAGTAAAACTGCAGTCTAGACGCAGTTCTTTCAAAAATAGAAGCCTTTTTTGAAAGATCCTGTAAACCTCATTTTTTGAGGTTTACAGGATCTTTTGAAAAAGCCTTCCCTTTTCGAAAGAGCTGCATCTAGACTGCGGTTTTACTTTCGAAATAGCGCTTTTTCGAAAGAGCGTCATGATGCGATTATGCAAATGAAGTACATGAAATTCAAATCCTGGCTTCATTTGCAATTTCAAAGTGCCTAATTTACATCCCTCTGTCAAAAGAGGGATGTAGTCTAGATGTACCCTAGGTCACTGAAGGAAAATTCCAGTGTAGGAGAATGCTTAGATAGCAAAGAGCCAGCAAAATGGCTCCTATACCAACCTCCTTCCTTGCAGCTGGCAAAGGGGCTTACATGAGAGAGAAAAAAAAGGTCTTACCTGTCCCAGTATTCCCTGGATGCTGCAGTGGCTAGCTGGGGCCATCAGCCTTCAGAGTAATTTAGAGTTTGCACATTTATGAATTCTAACTTCACACTGGGAACACGAGGCAAAGAACTACACTCAGCCAACCAGCAAACAGAACTATAAGAGGTGTCTTGTGGCCAATCAGAACAGCTCAACTCCCAAATACTATTTGCCAAAGGCAAAATTGCCATTGGTTTCAGTGCAAGCAAGACTGGATCAGAAAAATGTAGCGTGTGTTGGGGTATCAGGAAAGGACACTATAAAAAACTTGTGGACCAGATGCCATATTAATACAGTTGTGATAAAAGATTCCTGCTCCTTTAAGATGACCTACTGAACTCAGATGGGGTTGTTGAGTGGACATTCAGATATGGTTTATAGGTGTAATTTTTAATAATAATTTTCAAAAGGTCTGTTGGATCATTGTATATATTTCTGTAAAAACCGAGCTTGCAGCATATTCCGATTCCATGGATACAAGTTACTGTCACCCAAAGGAAAAATCCTTCTAGCCTCCACGTTCTGAAACCTCAGCTACTGCAACTCAATATTTTTTGCTGATACGCTTCAGCTTCCTGTAGGGGCCAATTGCGGAAGAACTCTGTACGTGTGAAGTATAGGGTGGTGAGGCCTGCATTCCCCCTCTTTCCCATTCTCCCCCCCACTTCCCTACTACTGATGAGCCAGAACCAAGCCTCTAGGAACATACGCCATTGTAGCAAGAATGAATTGTAGATAAGGGCGGGAAAATAACAATCTTGTTTACCTAAATGTACTGATCATATAAAGGACAAGCAGTACAGCTGAGCCATACTGTAACAAGCAATGAGTAACCCCCGGAAATTTCCAAACTGCCACAAAACAAGGTAGAGACACAGTATTTAAAGCTGTACCAGAGCACAGCAATTTGGACTTCACTGATGGGCTTTGCGTACCAGCGCCTCGGAAGCTGAGACAGTATCCCACTTCATCCGCAGCTGAAATGGGGTTCCCCAGCTAGCAGAAGGGATGCAAGAAATGCCGTTTTCCCTATCATGTTGTTGTTCTTTTAGTTAAGGGGCACAGTTGATAGCTGTCAGAAAATAAATTGCTTGTGTTTGACAGATACCTGTGTAGCATGTCTTTGTACTTTGAGAACCCAGTGTCGGACCTGAGACTTACTCTTGCCGGAAACACTTCCGATAGTACTTCTGTTGTGTTTACACAAGGCTATTTCTTTAATAATTACCTCCTTTAAAATGAAAAGAGATTGAATTTTTTCAAATACAATGATGGGTGCAGTGCAGGAACTTAAACAGAGTAAAACAGAACACTATGTTGCTATCCTCTGATATGTGGGGGCTTTTAAGAAGACATTTTAGATGCAATGCTCATTTGTTAATCTGACCACTAGGTAGAAATGATTTGACCTTCTGCAGGATCATGAGAAACATAAAGTTGGTTGTCTCCCAGCAAAGCAGTCTGAACAATGCCATGGACAAACGCAGAAGAAAGTCAAACCACTATTGTGGGAGGAGAGGAAGTGGTACTCAATTGATACTATGTGAAGTAGCACATTTTGGGTTTGATTCTTTTTGTCTCATGGATTTTTTTCTAAGCAATGAGGAACAGAGCCATCTCTTTGAGGCTCTCCCTCTTAACCTGGGTCATCAGAAATAGGAAAAAAAAATCTTAAATTTATAGTCAACTAATAGAAGGCCACTCACACAGCTGAACTATTTCTCCCAAGTCTGACTAGAGCTTTGATTAGCTTTTGTTCCCCTCAAGTCAGTGGATTTTCTCTTTTCTTGTGCAGATGACTGACAGCTTCCTGTACATAGCTGTGGTAAAAGACAAACATTTGCTTTTCATCTTTAGAAAGAACTGATTTACAGTTTCCAGGTCAAGGACTCAGAGGATTCTACCTCAGAATGATTTAGTCTGTCTATAATGTTATAATGACAACATTCCTCTCCCCAAGAAGAGATGGAAATAAAAGTCTAAGTGGGCATTACTCCAATTTCAAACCTACAAATTTAGCTGCCATGAGACGAATGACCCCATCATTCCTCATCTGTGGATTTAAAGCATCTCTGTGATTACTTGCACTAAAACAATATTGTGGAACTGCACGGTTCTGAAAGCAAAGTCTCCCAAACATTCATAATTTCCCTCTTACAGAGAGGTTGAGATGTACCCTGGATTCCTTATGAGGCTTTGTTCTAGATCTGAAACCCATGTAGATAAGCTTTTGCGGAAAAACTTGCCAGCTGTCTACACTGGCCGCTTGAATTTGTGCAAGAGCACTGACTTTGTAATGTACAAAATCAGTGCTTCTTGCGTAAATACTTTCACGCTCCGCTGAAAGCCCTCTTGCGCAAGAATACTTGCGCAAGAGGGCCAGTGTAGACAGGTAAGAACTGTTTTGCAAAAAGCCCGATGGCGAAAATGGCGATCGGGGCTTTCTTGCGCAAAATCGCGTCTAGACTGGCCACGGATGCTTTTGTGCAAAAGCACTTTTTGTGCAAAAGCATACGTGCCAATCTAGATGCGCTTTTGCGGAAATACTTTTAACGGAAAAACTTTTCCGTTAAAAGCATTTCCGCAAAATCATGCCAGTCTAGACGCAGCCTTGGTGACCTTTTTTCCCATTAGCTATTCCCCTGTAAAACAATAATTTCTATTTTAATAATAATTTGGACATGTCTATTTGCTATTTGAAAATCCAGTAAAACCTTTAAATGGAACCTTTACAGGTCACTTCATTTCTAAAAGCAGAGTTATAGCACTGTGTATGTGCAGCAAGTTTTCCCACAAATATTTCATAAGGATTTTTAACACAAAGACCAATCTTTATTTCCTTTGTAACTTTAGGTACAATAAGATCGCACCCTTTATTGAGTCTGTTCAATTGCCCCAAGAGAAAAGGGCAAAATGATAGCCACAGCTTGCTTGTTTTCTGTTATAAAGCATTTTTCTCTGTCTATTGACCCCATGAGAATTAAATTAAATTAAGAGAAACCCCTACCCCACATATAGGGCATGTCTATACTGCAGGGCAAAAGTTGAATTAAGATACACAGCTTCAGCTACGTTAACTGTGTAGCAGAAGTTGAAATAGCTTAATTTAGCTTTTGGCGCTGTCTACACAGCAGGAAGTTGAAGGAAGAATACTCTTCCTTCAACTTCCCTTACTCCTCGTGAAATGAGGGTTGCAGGAGTTGGGAGTAAGAAGTCCGCCATCTCAAAATTATTTTGAAATAACAGCTTGCAGTGTAGCCGCCGTGCACTTAGTTATTTCGAAATAATGTCAGTTATTTCGAAATAATGCTGCAGTGTAAACATGCCCTTATTGTAAGTAATGATGGGGTTATGAGAAGCCAATACAAGCAAGGAGATTCATTGTAAAGGCTGACACTCCAACCTTAACTCCTGTATTAAAAAAAAGATATTACAACAGTCTAATACCAAGCATAATGTGACATATACAATTCCAAGGCACAGCTGGACAAGCTAATTAGCTTTGTTTTGCCTCTTTAAGTCACAGTCCATGAAGAGAATACCACATACAATGGTTAATATGGCATAAATACAGGCGGCCCCCCGACTTGCAACGCGATTGGTTCCCGGGGAAGTGTTGCAAGTCGGGGGCGTCGAAACTCAAACCCTCATTTACGATAGGCGCTGTGCGCCATCGTAAATGCAGGGCTGAGGACGTATGTCAGGGGTATTCAGCCCCTTCCGCACTTACAAAAATGGTTGTAAGTGCAGGGGGTCGTAACTCGGGCGGTCGGAAGTTGGGGGGTTTCTTGTACTGGTAGTGTAAAATGGTCAAAAATGCTCAAGTGGTTGAGGAGCCTATATTGCAAAGACTTTTAGTAGGGCTTAGGCACCAATATCATTTAGGTCCTTTGACAACGTTAACTATGACTTATTACTGACTTATGTTAGACACTTTTTGGAGTGAGTTATAACAACACAGGCTGATCAATGGGTTTATTAAAATGTTGAATTTGTGTCTAACAATTTAGATCATCTTCACTTAAGTCAATGGAGCTATACTGCCGTTGCTGAGAAGAACCGGGCCCTATGTTTTGCCTTATACAGCTATAATAAAAGGCATCTTTCATAACACTAATTCAGTTACTATAAATTCTGACAGAAAATTTCTGCTTGCATATATACTTATTCAGAGCACTGACAAACCAAAGCACATATGTCTAAACAAATATGAATAAAACCCTCAGCAGGCATTAAATCGCACTTTACTAGCTATTTCAACCTTACCATTTAATGAATGATAAATTCAGAAAACCGAGAGACCTTTCAGTGATAACTGCTTATCTTGTTTGTACTTGGCTAGTGATGGTCACACAGTTTCATTTCTTTTAAATAAGTCAAGTGAGAAATGAGCAAACAACATGAGAAATCTATATAGACAACAGTTGCTTTGTGGATGCATACACAGATAAATGTAAAGCAGATAAGTCTGTTTAAGCATTAAGATTAAAGTGGTATTTTGTGGTCTTGGACACAGACATGATATGGTTAATCTAAAACCCCCTAATTCCAGTATCTAGATACAAAACCATGAGTTGATAATCATAATAAGGTATGTGAAATCTTCTTGATGGGCCAAGGAAACTGTGCAATATCATATCATAATGTTGTCATTAATCAATTTCTGTCACTATTCTACTCCCTAAATATGAAGTGAATATAGGACAGAAAAATATAAAGAAGATTCTTGACTTCTATCATATCCATTGCACATTTTACTATATTATTTTTATTATATCATAGAGTTTGTTACTAAGTACTATTAATACCTGGTCCAGCTGTTAATTAAGATTGGTTTCAGTAAATTTTATATCACTTCAACAAATTAACTACCCTAAGTTCATTTCTGCTTAGGGTTGCCAGCCCTCCTGCATTGTCTTTAATCTTTAATTTTTAAAGATTATGTAATTTGATGAAAACTCCAAGCATACATCCAACCAAAATTAGCAACTCCACTTCTGCTGTTTTCCAGCTTGTCAATAAAGTGTCCTTAACAAGCAAGTGTCAATATCGAAAACTCTTATAATTCTTGTAACCTCAGTAACTTTCTAAGTAAAGAATGAAAATAGCAAGAAACTGAAAATTCTCATAATGAAAGTCCAGTAGAGGAAATGTATTGCTTTATTGATTTTTTGTGCGTCTCTCACCTTTGCAGCAATACATCAGTAAATAAGTAGTTTTATGCAAAGATCCTGTGGCAAAGAATCAATTGTGAACCAAACTTGTGGGATGTATGGCTACCTCTCCAATAATCAGAACAATGCTGTGTTCTCCCTATGGCGTCATAACTTGAAAACTGTAAGCCTCCAACTTAATGTTTAAATCTAGAAAAAATACAAAATAAGGACATGAGATTATCATAATCCAATATATTTAATAGCAAAGCTACAGAGAGCGCACATTGGACTGGGGAAGGGAAGTAGAATGAATACCAAAAATTTGGCTTTTCTCCTTTTAACACAAGAACAGCTAAAATTTGTTGGTTCACTTACTTTTCTACCATTTTAAAATATTCCTTTTACTTTTATTATTTATAGCTGTCAACACCATTCAATAGAGTCATATTTACAGATTGTAATGTCAGAAGGGGCCAGTGTCTTATCTAGTCTGACTTCCAGTATAGCACAGGCCACTCCTCAGAATAATTCCTAGAAAAGGTCTTTATGCACCTCAACATGGTTTTATGCACCTCGACATGAATCTTATGGGCACTTATATGGTTCTTAGAGCTGAGAGTACCATCATGCATATTTGTCTGCAGGACTTCTTCATCTGTTCCCACCAAGTTAAATTATCTCCGTTTTCAGAGCATTTCTCCGTAATCTCTAAATTGTATCAATATTGCTAAAACAAACAATCAAGAGTTTAACACAACAAATCTAGCTGATGAAAGAAGGACTCAAGAAATTATGGACCAAAAATTAAGAAAATAAACCCCAGACTTAACTTCAGAGACAATGTTCCCAGAAGCTAACATAATGTGTCCAAAAGAGGCTCAATTTCACCCACATTTCAATTGGCAACTTCTACTAGCACCTCCCCCAAATACTACATTAGGAACTTGTTACAGATAAAGATGGATAAAGATACATTGAAAGATAGGGATCATGGCAGCTGATGTACATAGATTAAAACCAGGCTCCTGACATCTTTTTCACACCAGTTTTTCACCATAATAACTTCAACTGATTTTATCATTGTTAACTCCCAATTTACGCAGATAAGATCAGAATATTAATGGCCTGATTTTCAGAGGTACTAGCCACCTGCCTCTCCTATTAACTTCATTTGGAACTGTGGGTTCATAGCTCCTCTAAAATCAGAAAACACTCAATGAGACCACTCCCATGCTTCAACTCTTAACTGTTTTGCTGCTTTGGAGCCTGAGTTAAGCACTATTTGTCAACTTTATTCTAGAAATTGTTGGAATCAACAACTAATATCTGAAATAAATTATTACTCAAATCTCATGATGTTCAAATAATTACACTAACTAACTAACTATGAATGCTTTGAAAAAAGAAAACAATTCTGATACTATCCTGTGTTTTAAAGAATATTACAAGCAGCCCAAATAAAGCTAGACTATTATAGAAAGATAAGAACTATGGTCATCACGTCACCTGCAGTAATGCCTCTTTAAACCTGTTTTTTATTAGTCTGCACTCCCATGTTTACCACAGGATATGGTCTCGGCAAAGACTTGTAAAATGACTTGCATAAGTTATGGTAGCAGTCTGAGACAAGTATAACATTTCCAAGCCAAGATCTGTCAAAAATACTAGTTTCCAAAACAACCACAAAAATAGCTCTGTCTGCTTCAGATAATTTCTTGAAGTTGATTTCTATTTTAAAGGAACACCAACGTAAAATCTAAGCTGTTTAAAAGCACAATGATCACAAAGCATTCTATTAAAGCAGCATCCAAAGGCCCCATCCAGATTGGGAACCCATGCTGGGCCTTGCACAAACACAAGGGCTGCTGGGTGCTCAGAGCATTGGGAAACCAGGCCCATTTTTAACGCACCTAGGTATGGATTGAAGAGGCTGATGTTAACACTCAATTCTTAAAAACCTTACCCGTTAGCTGTATGCAGATGTAGACAGGAAGTTAGAGAAGGGACAAAGTCAAGGTCACAAGAGCAGAAAAGGAAATTTACTTGGGTCGCAACATTCTCTGATGGATTGTAGTGGTGAAAGATGGGAAAAAGGAAAAATTATCATTGCATGCATTAACTTGGCTGAGGACTAATGTGTGGGCAGCTGGGGGAGCGAGCAGAGTATGAAAGCTATGGAGAGCTCCTGCCTTATTCCTTGCATGGGGGCAAAGAATGGCCTCCCACACTGCCTGTATTCATTGCTTTGCACTATGGAAGTCAAGGGCAAGCACCAGCCTTTTTTTGGTAATGAGTTTTTCATCCCCCTCTATTTTAATGAGTCAGCAATTATTTTCTCCTCTGCTTGCAATGCACATCAGGGCAACTGACACATATTTATTACTGTGGTTTTCACTTTTTCGCTAATAGGTTTCGTTTCAAACTTCTTTAGACCTCTAAAATGGAAAGAAAATGGACATTCCGAAGTACTCACAATGTACTATATCTGCACATGATCTGATACATTTAAGGTTTAATTTACAAGACATTAAAATGAAGGCAGAAATGTCTACCATATGTTTTAAAAATGCAATGTTTGGTTTATGACACAGAAAGACTTTTAAACTTGAAAAAACAAATATATATTCATTACCCACCTAAAATAGTCAGTTCTCTTAAGGTTTCCATGAAAAGAATTACATCACAAGTGGAAATATATACAGAATTGATCCAAAGATTGGATCTTATTGGTGGAAAACATTAACTGCCTTTATATCTGATAGTATGCAATATAGCTAATTATTTGTAACACTAGTACTGAGCATGGAAAAAAAAAGTAATAGAGGGTTCTGGCTCCACATACCACTGAACTGGCAAAACAAAAGTGTTGTATTTGTAATGTGTTCAGTATCTGCTACAACTGGTTGTCTTTCTGCCACTGCTGTACTTAATTCAACTCCAGGCAAAATTCTGATCTTAGGTAAAATCCATGTAACAAGGATCAGCATTGGGCCCATCATGTGAATTCGAACTACAGCCCCATCACATTTGTTTCCTATGCCGGTTCCATTTTTCCCATGAAAGCAGCTTTGCCTTTTCCCACAATTGTTTGAATTTGGCTTTAGAAAAGAATTTTTCTATTCATCACACAAAGCTTGATTTCCAGTTTTGCCCCTTGCTCTGGTGTAAAGGGGCCTTAATGAGAATCAGACCCTATATGCTTTGTTTCCAATAGATACTAACACTTCATGTAGCTCTGCAAGACCATCAGCAGTCTCTGGAAGGAGCCTCCTCCATCCCTGAGAATAAAGACATTGGTTAAACTAGTACAAGTTGAACCTCTGTAGTCCAGCACCTTCAGGACCTGCCTGGTGCCAAACCAGAGAATTTCACAGACCATGGGAGGTCAATATTGTCTAGCAGCATTACCAACACTTCCACTGCTAATTGGGCTCTTACATACCATTTAGGGGCAAAAAATAGAGCTAAATAACAGCACAGAACACTGAAAGCCAGGGCTGGTTGCTATAAACAAACTACAGGAAACTTGGCCACAGCCATGGTAAGTGGACATTCAGATAACTAAAATCATGTCATGTCATACAATATTGTAAAAGCAGCAAGGGAACAAAAAATAAAGCTGCCAAAGAGGTCCTCAAAACATGAAAATGTGACCTGTTTGCTAGTTTCATCCTTAGTTGATTTGGATGTCTAAGGCACTCATAATATGATGAGACATTGGGCAGGCAAAGTATATTAGCTATTTTCTAACAAAGACA
The DNA here is from genome assembly GCA_019425775.1 of Rafetus swinhoei. NCBI lineage: Eukaryota > Metazoa > Chordata > Testudines > Trionychidae > Rafetus > Rafetus swinhoei. The sequence continues at coordinate 13,699,698 of CM033435.1, read as the reverse complement.
ATACTTAAGCTAACATGATTTCTAAATTAAGTACAGACATGGCCTAAGAACTAAAACATTCTCATACCCACATGGGAAAAAATGTGGACTGATAGGTTTGGCAAATGAGGAGGATTACCAGAATATAATGGCAGATAGTGGACAGACAGTACACTCTGTTCTGTTGAATGTGCCAATCTGATAGGCTACGTCTAGACTGAAAGCCTCTTCGAAAGAGAGCATCTAGACTGCAACCACTTCTTTCGAAAAAGAGAGACGCTTTTTTGAAAGAGAGCACCCAGTGCAGTCTGGATGCTCTTTTTCGAAAAAGCCCTGTTTGCATTCAATAATGCCTTTTTTCGAAAGAACACTTTTGAAAAAAGGCATTATTCCTCGTAAAATGAGGTTTACCGCAGTCGAAAAAAACACCACGTTCTTTCGATTTAATTTCAAAAGAACGCAGAGGCAGTCTAGATGCAGGGGAAGTTTTTTCAAAAAAAGGCCACTTTTTTCGAAAAAACCCTGTAGTCTAGACGCACCCCCTTCGTTAAAGCAATTATTTGCTTTTGTAGTAAAATAAAAGTTCAAGGAATAATCATGTTAGTAGTTTAACTACCTTAGCAACTTTACTACCAAGAAGTTTGTATTGGGGCAGGTCCCATAGCTGGCATCTACCCAGCGCTTTAACTTGCCAACAAGTCAAATTTATTGCTGTTCCTCTTTACTAGAATTTCTTTCACTGGACTCCTTGGAATGTTAACACAACTAAAATATCATGACCATTTGGTGAAATAACGGCACACCCAGTATTATGGTAACATTATGAAATTGTAGGAAGTTTACTGCGGGAAATGTCACACTGCAAAACATTTTGGTCAAATTAATCCATTTCTTTGTAAATATGTAAAATATGGTGGGTTTCTAGTGTTCTTCTAAAAACACTTTAAAAAAAATGTCCAGGGAGGATTGCTGAACTATGTCCTGGTTGTCTGTAGTAATTTGCAGTAAATCAACAATCTGCCTTACAATGTATTTTCCTATAATCCCAGGCAATAAAGCATACCAGAGATTTGTCATATTATTTCCACAATATTTCTATCTAGTATCTTTTGCTCATTTTATCTAGTATGTTGCTTCTATCCCACATCTTTTGAAAGGTGACAGATTCTGATCAGACGTTACACTAGCAAAACTAAAATCGACATCTGAGATCAATATATGGCTAATCTCAGTATCTCAAGCCTCTGCACAATACTCTTCATGCTCTTTCTAACAAGTTTCTACTGACAATTCACTTTGTTCAGTGAACTTTCCACCTGTAACCGGACTCTCTTCCCAACAATATAAAACATAATAAAAATAGTAACAACCAAATTAATTCCTTTTCACTCTCCTGTAACTATAAAATGCATGTCAAACACAAGCAATCCTAATCACATGAGCTTGTTGCATCTCCTGCCTCACCACCTTTGTCTGTACATTGTCTTGCTTAGGACCTTTACTCATTATACTAGCCCCAGTGAAGACAATACAGGATCGATCCCACAGAGTCCCTGCAATCATGCCCAGACGTAGTGCCACACTTGGCAGTAAACACTATGCCAATTCGTATTTCCACACTCAGGCCCTTGTGTCATTAGTTCTTCAGAGGAGGGCCTGTGAGTCAATCGGATCTCACTTATGTCAGTGTGAATGCAATTCCACTGACTTCAAGGATGCTACTTTAGTCAGATTTATAATAGTGGAACAGATCAAAAATGGGTCCTTTGTCTCACATGTGCCTGTAAAAGTCCAGACATCCAATGATGCTATAAAGTAATGTCCAGAGCTGTGTCTGGAAGGGCTTGCAATAAGCTGCCATTCTCATATTGGACAGTTTGGAGACTGACTATATAATCATATACATGGTCTGCCTGCCTCATGCATATTCATCTTGCTCTCAATTCCTTTGCTTAAGCTCTAGATTTTAAACCATTTTCAAATGGCAAAAATCCAACTATAGCACTTTTTAAATTCCTCTGGGGGGTGTTTCTTATAATCAGTTCTGCTACAAACCTGGGACTCGGCTCTGTGGATATCTTTTATGAATTAAATCCTGAAGTTCAAAAACAGATTGTGTATAAACTTAAAATCAGTGACATTTGGCCAGTATGATGGTATTTTTATGAAGCACAGGCTTTTCTGAGATGAATTCATTATCAATTGTAGACTAGTAATGGAACAAATCTAATGGGATACAACTGTTATACAATCCATAACATATCAAAATATGAAATCTCCAATAGACACATAATTTGAAACATTCTGTGTGTGCAGATTGCTAGCAACAAACTTACATAGTATCCACATTCTTTTATCCTATGAAAAATGTGTTCTCAGTAGAATACACTCAATCCCTAAATCAAACACCCTTTGTTCTAAAAGAAAAGTTCTATTAAATATTTTGTATTGATCTTTTAGTCTGGTAAGCATTATGGGCCGAATCCTGAAATGATATGCCAAATAAGATAAGGAGATACGTTACTAGTGCAAGACAAACCTTTCACAACAAAATCTGTAACCACAAGCATCCCACTAGCTGTCTTGTAACATGGACAGGAATTCAGCCTTGTGTCGTTTTTTAGGGGGTATGTCTAAGCCTCAGTGTAAAATGGCACTAACCCAGGATAGGTGAAGGGTCCAAGCCTGAGACAAGCCAGGACTCAGGGTTCAAGACTTATTGCTTTGCAGGGTAGATGCAGCCCTGCTGAACTTGCGTTCTGGAAGTCTGTCAGAAGTATCTCACAATCCCATGGACTGGCTTTCCTTGTTCTCTGGATAGTCAAGTTTGATGGACAGTCCAGTTTTTCCACATTACACTACAAACAAAAGGCTAAAGGGGGCACATTTTGTGACTGCGCTACAAAGCCTGGGATATGGGTGGCTGGACTCCAGCCTGCATAATGCAGCATAGATATTGGAGCCCTAGGGGTCAACAATTCCTAACCTGGGTTTACAAGTGAGTATAGATGCTCAAGCTCTAGGTTAACAACCCCAGGGACTGATACATCGAGTCCTATTAACCGTAGACTTACAATGCAGTGTAGACATGCCATGGGAATCCCACAAACCTTTTGTCAAAGCATAATTTTTGAATGCTTCTAGCAAGGTACAAGATTTTTTGAGATGTAGTTTTGTAAATTGGAAATGAAACTTCTGACCCCTGATTGCACATTTGGGCCGTCTGGGTCAGTGGAATTTCACCAATTATGAACCTCATAATGCTGAGAGTTTAAACTCATTTTATGAGTTATGCTTTGAATTTCACCTTTGCTGTTCAAATGAGCCAAAACTAAAGCTAAACTCAAGCGGTGCAAGACAATGCAAAAATAAACACGCACAAAAATGTCAGTGAAACACACTCTGATTTAAACTAGCAAGTTTAGCAGAGGTTTAACTAATACTCTTGAGCAATAACAGAGAACAAAACCATCAACTTATGTGTCTCTTACTAAGATTAGATAATCACATGAAATGAACATAGATGCTTGGCCTGATAGGTCAAAGGATTTCTTTGCACGTGAATGATAAAATATAGCAGACATTTAAAAAATTTTAGGTAGCTACTCTTTTAGTACAGGCAATTAGGGTTTATTTGGAACATGGGAGAGAATTGTTGTGTTTAAATAAGACTGGCTCAAACATTTAAGTTAAAAATTATGAAACATTTTGAGTAGGAGTTATTGGTTTTCTAAAGACTTATCTACTTGCAGAGTTATTCCCAAATAGCTCTTCCTGATTTAGGTTGTGGGTGAATTCTCTTATTCTGGAATAAGAGTATCCACACATAAGCCAGGTCTACACTAGGACTTTATATTGACCGTAGCGACATATGGTCAATTTTCTAAGTGATGCATTCACACTACAAAGCCTCTCACATCGACCTTAAGAGCCACGGAAATTGATTTAAGTACTCCTGCTTTTCATGAGAAGTAACGCTATTCCCGGTCTTGCACAGTCAAATTTACTGTAGTGCGGATGTAGTGCTGCTGGAAAGTCGAGGCTGTTGGTCTTTAGGAGGCCTCCTGCAGTTCCCTGGCCAGAACGTGGGCCTCTACTGCTCTCCCTGGTGAGCACAAAAAGCCATGGGAAATGTTGATTGGCCTTTCCTGTGTGGTCAGCGTTGTTAGCGCTTTCTGAGAAAGCAGCACACAACAGCACATATGGAAATGACTTTGAACAATCCAACCAACAGTGACAAATTCATATACTCCTGCTTCCATGGGCTTCAGTTCCCAGGGGCACATAAGAATACCATCGTGAAGTGTCCAGATCATGGACCTCATTGAGGCGTGGGGAGATGAATCCATCCTCTCCGAGCTCTGAACCAGCAAAAGGAACACCGACACTTACAGCATGATCACAAGCTGCCTGGTGACTAAAGGCCATTCCAGGGACACCTAGCAGTGCAGAGTGAAAATCAAGGAGCTGAGGCAGTCCTACCACAAGGCAAAGGAGGCAAGTGGATGGTCTAGTGCAGCACCTCACAGCTGCCACTTCTACAAGCAGCTGAATGCCATTGCGGGGGAGGTGTCCAGCCAGCTTCCCCAGTATGGTCATGGAGTTTGGCCTAGACACACCTGGCATCAGTCTGGTGGACAGCATGGTGGCAGAGGGATAGGAGGAGGAGGAGTTGACTAGCCAGCTGGCGATCTCCAAGAGCCAAGATCTGGTCATGATGCTGGAGCCAGTCCCCTCCTCCCAGGTCGTATCCCACTCCAGCACCAACCCAAGGGAGAGCACTTCTGGCGAGTTCACAAACTTTTTCTAATTACAACTGGGTTAAGGCAGTGGGGTGTGAGATGCCTACACAGTGCAGAGGGCTCGGAACAGCTTGTTAATGTGTCTCTAGATAGAGTGGGAGTCTTGTCTGTCTGCACAGCACCATGAAGCTCTCACATAGGAACTCTTTAATTCTTCTCACAGGGTTTTTGAAGAGGCCAGCCTTATGCTGTCCTCTGTAATAGGACACCTTCCCATGCCAAGTCACCAGTAAGTGGTCTAGCATCATTGGACCACAAAGCAGTGCAGCTTAAGGCCCAGGTTTATGGCCACATTCAGTCAGGATATGCTCCCGATCACTCGGTGTGATTCAGAGAAGACTGATATCTCGCATGGCAACCTGGAGAAAGGAGGAGGGGAACCTATTAACACTTCCCCTAGGAAGCCACGTGCGCTGGACCCAGTGTGTGCTGGACACAGTGGCAAGCCCCCCCCCACATCTGCCTGCAGTCTCCTGCCATGGCTGGCACTGTAGCACTGTCCCAGGAAGTTGTGAGCTGGACCCAGCATGTGCTGGACACAGAGGGAAGCCACCCTTTCCTGCCCCCCTCTCTCACCTGCAGGCTTTTGCTGTGGCTGGCCCCTTACCATGCCTGCCTGCCTCCACACCAAGTGCATCCCAATGCTCCCCTGAGAAGTCTGACCACCTGCTGTAATGTGCCCACTTTAAAACAAACATTTGGCCTTGCACAGAACACATCCCCTTTGTCTTTACAGAGATCTTTGGTGTAGGCTAACTGATTAGGGTTAGTCTTAACACAATGCATGTGCTCTAAAGTCTGCCCTGGTAACTTTTTTTTGCAGCTGGACCAGCAGCCAGCTCGGTGCGAACTCCCCCTCCTACAGCATTTACCTGCCTGGCTCAGAGCCGCAGGCAAAAACACGAGGGAGGACATGTTCTGAAAGCAGATAGACTGCATGCACTCCCTCATGGAAGAGATGTGGGCAGAGCACCTGAACCGGAACGCAGAGCTGTGGGAGAGAAAAGCCAGGGAGTAGCTGGCGAGACAACAGGAGACCCTCTTTGCCTCCATGACAGCTGTGATGTCATTGGAACCCCGTCTGCCCCAATGACATCCCCAGTCCCTCCTCCCTCGGCCCCATTGGTTCCACCCCCAGGGTCTCCATGAGTGCCGGATAACTCACAGGGCACCAGACCCTCCAGGACCTTGGAAGGCAGAAGGCAGTCCCACTCCTGTTCCTGAGCCTCCTCCCCTCTTCTGGTTCCCACTTTGCTCCTTTCCCTGCTGTTTTCCCCAAATAAAAACTCCTGTTCTTTGACCAACAGTCTCTTTATTGCTTGAACTGCAGGGGTGGCTGGAGTTAAAGGCAAACACAGGGACTGTAGGGGCCACTTGTGGACAGCCACATGGCAGAGTCTCAAAAAGAGGCCTTGCATAAAACTGTCCTTCAAGGCCACTCTGATTTGCACTGACCCTTGCTGTGCTCTCCTGATTACGCTGGTGTCTGGGCTGCTCAAAGTCTCTGGCTAGATGCTCTGTCTCAGCCCCCCACCCTTCCAGATAAGTTTCTCCCTTGCTCTCACGCAGATTATGGAGCACACAACACGCTGCCACCACAAAGGGAATGTTGCGTTCACGAGGTCCATGCGAGTCAGGAGACTCCTAAACCTTCCCTTTAAACATCCAAATGCACATTCAACCACCATTCTGCACCTGCTCAGCCTGTTGTTGAACTCCGCCTTGCTGGGGTCCAGGCTGCCCGTGTACGGCTTCACAAGCCAGAAGCGCAAGTGGTAGGCTGGGTCGCCAAAGATCACAATAGGCATTTCCACCTCTCTGACACTGATTTTCCTGTCTGGGGAAAAGAGTGCCACTGTGCACCTTTTGGAACAGACAGGAGGACCAAAAGATGCAGGAGTCATGCACCTTTCCCAACCATTCCTTGTTGATGTCAGTGAAATGGCCCTTGTGATCCATCAGTGTCTGCAGCACTATGGAGAGGTACCCCTTGCGGTTGATGTACACCGAGGCAAGGTGGTCGAGGGCTAAGATGGGGATGTCTATGGCCCTACCGCAATTAGGGAACCGCATCGTAGCAAAGCCATCCACAATGGTGTCCATGTTTCCCAGAATCACAGTCCTCCACAGCAGAAGGGTATTGTTTGCCTTGGCTACTTGTATAACAGCAGCTCCCACTGTAGATTTCCCCACTCCAAGCTTCCATAAGGCAATTGCCACGCACTTCTCCATGTCAGAGTGGGTTTCATTCAGGTATTCTGGCATGTCAGGGCACAGGCAAGCCATTCGCAAAGTTCCAAGAATGTGGACTTGTGTATTGAGTAGTTCTGCAGACACTGCTGATTGTCCCATGTGTGCATCACAGTGTGGTCCCACCAGTTTGAGCTTGTCTGGTGCCAGAACCAGCATTCCACTGTGACCAGAGGATTGACTGGCAGCTGAGCAAGCATCAGCACCAGGCCTTGCATTAGCAGGGCCTCTATGCCATGCCAAGTTCATCCTCGTCCTCTTCCTGAAGGAGTGACATATGTACGCTCTCCAAGTACTGTACCATTAGGCGCACCACAACACACATCACCATCACAATGGCCTCCAGCAAACCCGGCTCCATGCTTGCACTGCTATGGCACCTGTGCGGGCAAACAGGGCACCACAAGGCGCAAGCACACTGCCTCCCCTTTACCTCACACAAAGGGGGAGGGAGTAGAAGAGTGCCTTAGGGGATACTGGTGACATGAGCCTCTCTAACCACCTGGACCCAGCGGGCACGATTAGCATAGAGCCCAGAATGCAAAGCTGCCCACAGTGCATTGCTCTCTGAGTCGATAGTAGGTTCCCTAATGGGGGCACTCTTCTTTGGACTACACTTGATTCTTCCCTGCAGTGAGGACACAGACTTTTGACTTCGCAAAATCAGGTAGTAAGAAATGGACCATTATAGATTCGACCTTATCTCACAGTGTAAACATGCCCATAGTGTTAATCAGGAATAGTCACTCTGCTTTTAATTCGCACCTTATCTTTCATGTTTAAATAAGTTTCTATTTCAACATTACGGTGAATTTTGAATCCAAACTGAACATAATTACAATGAAATGAGCCTTAGGGGAAATTATGGGAATTGGGGAAGGTACGACAGGATGCTTTTTTGGTACAAAAGGAAAACTTAGGGCTGTTGCTGTATTAAGAACAGTGAAACATTTACCAGTCTTCCACTAATGCATCCTGTGAATTGCAGGCTGGTTGGGGTTGTCTGGATTTGCAGAGGTTTTTGTTTTAACCAGACAGCACCTTTTTGGCTTCTACATAGTTGATTCAGAACATTCTTTTAGTATTTTTATAGAGAACAAGATGATTTAGAGATCATAGTAAAGATTAAGGCTTTTGTCTCCATGAGAAACGTTGCAGCTGAGCTTCGGCACCCTTCAGTGCAGACACTCACTGCCAGGACAGGAAGGGTGACTTAATCCATCACTGTACTTAATCCACCTTCCCAAGAGGCATCGTCGGAAGAATTCTTCTGTTGACCTAGTACTGTGGATTGGGTCACCTTAACTTCATTGCTCAGAGGTGGGAGGGGGGATTTTCAGACCTGTGTGTGACATAACTGGGTCAACCCGACTTAGACCTGGGCAAAAATTCTCAAGAATGTTGGAAGCAAGAAATGTAGGGACTGATGCAGCAGGTTTTCCTTCTCCTTCCTCTGAAGTGCTTCATGCTAGGGAAACAGGAATCTGGGCTAGATGGACCATTGGTGTGGCTGTTTCTATTAAATAAGTTTAACAGTGATCAGAATTAGGACATCACCCAAACGGGAGGAATAGCAAACACACAGGGAAAGAACTGACCTACCAAAAAAAAAAAAAAAAAAAAAATTAGAGCAGCAGGGACTACACATGGGAGCTGGAAGATGGGGTGGAATTTGCTACAGATTGAATCTCTCTAGTCCCGCACCCTTGGACCTGACTGGTACCAAACCAAACAATTTGCCAGACTACGGAATGTTAATACTGTCTAGCAGCATTACCAATACTTCCACTGCTTACTGGGCTTTCAGAAGGTGTAAATAAGATCTAAACAGAACATTGAGAGCCAGGACTGGGGGCTGTAAGCAAACTTTAGGGGGCTGTGGGAAACTTGGCCACATCCATGATGAGTGGACATCCGGCTAACTAAAATCATGCAGACCACAGATGTTGTTGGATCAGAGAGTGCTGGATTAGAGAGGTTCAACCTGTGCAAATAAATCTGTGCATTCCACATCTTTAGGGCAAGAAAATAAACAACACAGATTAAACACAAGTCACAACAATTGTCACATTAAAGAAAATACATTCTCATCTTTCCTGACTACTCTATTACTTTTTCATGTAACCAGACACTATAACTGCCACAGGAAGGATGTGGAAATGGGATGTTCCCCTTGCATCTTATCTTTAATAGACCAGAATGTAGAATTATAGAAACTACAAAGTTTAAAAAATAATTAGGGGCAGATAAGCAACTGATCATTGACTGTTATCACCAGGGGAGCCAATAATGTCTGTGGGCCCCAGAGCAAGGTGTATAGGGGCAGAGGTGGGACAGCCAGTCCTCAGCCTAACCTGGACTGTGGTGCTGGGCCTCCCTCAAACCCTCACAGCTGTGCAGAGTGGCACTCTGGTGGCAATTTTAATTTTAAATTTGCAATAGCAGCGGCCAGAAGCTCTGGGCCCCTCTGAATTGCCGGGTACCAGGGCAACAGCTCCCTTTGCCCCTCCCGCATCGTTGGCGGGCCTAGTCACCCCTGGAAAAATGAAGTGCATACAAGAATATTGAGAAGATGTCTCTACTCCAAACAATATTTTAGTTATCATCACATGTGTGTCTTTTCCTTGTAATATATTCATGATAAGAGGTATTTTGACTTTTTCTTTTAGGAAGTACACCAGCAGTTTTGGAAGGCAAGTGTAAATGTAAGGGAGCAGCATGAGTGTATGGCACAACTGCTCCCAGACATGGAGCCACTTTAGGGAACTACAGAAAAATCAATAGCCCTTAATTCGCCTTTTTAAATGAAAAATTGATTTTTGTTAATAATGAACCATTTCTCTCACTTAGCAGGAAATGCCTTTGTGTGTTCAATTTTAAAACTAAACTTTTTCTTTTTAGTGAAAGAACATTGGTACTTATTGTATGGGAACAAACCAACCAACCAACACAAAATGGATAGAAATGGCAAGATGAATTGTTCCAGTTTGCCTTTTTAGGACCAACCTCAACCCTAGTTCAAGAAGCTGTAAATTTGTCCCTAAGTGTTTAGGCATACACACACTAGTACATAAAAAGCCCTTGCCTGAAGTATGAGAAGTACTTGAGAAGAAAGCTGCCTGACTGCAGTTTCTCTACACTACTTTCTTCTACATACTTCCAGCCACTGCTATTACCAGTTAAGCTTGAACTGGTAGAGTGTGCAATGAAAATTTACAATATTCAATGCAGAATGCAAAATTTACATATAAGTATCAAGGAGCAGCTTCCAGCTGCACAGCAGATGCAAAAAATTAGCTAGTTTCATAGGAATGGATAAGAGAACATGTCCTATTTCTACTATGTATTTGAGAGAGTTTGTGTGTCTTTCTGTTTGTTCAGGAACTCCTCCTAAATGGTAAGAGCTAGGACTACTACATTCCGTATACAACTTCCTCTTATCATAACTTGAAGCAGAAAAGGGTTTGGTTGTGCCAGGAAAATGGGATGTGCCTGGAATGGGATTGCTTTTCAGAAAACTATACAGAAAAGAGACAGAATCACCAAGCGGGCGAAAGGTGCAGGATGGGGGCAACCCCCATCTGGGACTGCCCTAGCACCGAACCTCCCACTTCCCAGACACCCTTTATGGAGAGGAGGGCTGATGCTCACTCCATGCCAATTCATATGAAAACATTGCTGGCTATTTCCTTCATCAGGGAGTGAGGGAAAAGTACACAGTTTGCTGCATTCCTCACATGGGACAGATGAACCTGGCCTGTCCCAGGGTATGTCTACACTGCAGAGGTTTTTTTTGGAAAAACTGCTGTTTTTGTGAAAAAACTCCAGTTACGTCCACACTGCAATCAAGTTCTTTCAAAAAAAGTTCTTTCTTGATGCGCTTGTGCTCTGTAGACGCTCTCTTTTGGAAGAAGTTTTTGGAAGATCTCTTTCAGAAAAGCTTCTTCTGAAAGAAGCCTGCAGTCTAGACACAGCTTCACCTAGGGGACATTCACCCTCCCCTAGCTGTGCCCACTGGAGCTGCAGCGACAATGGAGAGGAGCTTCTCACCTGGTCCTAAACTGCTATGTTACAGTTGAAAAAGAAGACAAAGAATGAAGACATTGCTAACTAATCTAGACTGGCGGAAAATTTAAAACAAATCTTGCTTATTATCTATACCTATGTAACATGTCATAGAACTGGTGAATTTTATATAAAAACTAAACTGAGAAAACCAAAGATGATAAAATGTGTAGAAAACTGGAAATAATTAATCTGAAAATAATTAAAAGGAAATCTAGATTATGATAGACTGCTTGAAGGGGCAACTTGCCAGGGTGATATATGTGCTCATATAAAGTCTACAAGACAGACAGTCTAGGGAACAGTTGAAGAATCACTTTGGCAAGTGTTTAGTCTTCATTTTGGAAGGATAATTCTAATGGAAGTGCTTTAATGGAGGTCTCCCTAATCTGAATACAACATTGGTTTGCAATTAAATACCTGTACTGCTATCAGTTTAAACACAGGAGTTAAGGTATGAGCTAAGAATATAATTAAAAAATTGGAAGAAAATTGTGATCTCCATGAGATACAGACCTAAGCAGGATTTAGAGATGAGAATGGGGTTTATAATGCTAAAAGGTTGTTCCCTAATATTGTTTATATATAGTTATACATGTTTAAATATTAGAGTGTATCTTGTTTGTTTGTGTGTCTGTCTGTGAGTCTGTTCAAGAACTCTTCCTAAATGGTAAGAGTTAGGGTCATCACATATGTATGCAGCTTCCTCTTCTAACTTAAAGGAAGGTCAGGGTTTGGTTCTGCCAAGACAACTGGAAGCCCCAGGAAAAAACAGTTAATTACTTTAGTAACTGTTGTTCTTCGAGATGTGTTGCTCATGTCCATTCCACTTAGGTGTGCATGTGCTGCGCTCACAGATTGCCGGAGAGTTTTCCCTTAGCGGTACCCATCAGGCCAACCGGGTAGCCCCCTAGAGTGGCTCCACTATATCAGTGCATATATATTCCCGCTGGCCCTCCACCCCCTCAGTTCCTTCTTGCTCCGACGCAGGTGAGGCGGGTGGGATATGGAATGGACATGAGCAACATATCTCGAAGAACTGTTACGAAAGTAAGTAACTGTTTTTTCTTTGAGTGCTTGCTCATGTCCATTCCTCTTAGGTGACTCCAAAGCCAACTCCTAAGAGGTGGGGTCGGAGCCTATCTAGAGATGTACTGCAACAAAGCCCTACCTACTTGTCAGCCGATGGTCAGGGCAGTGAGTGGTGTGTGTGTGTGTATTATACACCCGAGACTTCAACTGCCAGGACCGGGGTCCCTTAGCAGTGGGCAACCTGGAGGAGGTTGACGGCGCCCCAATAAGTTTACAGGGAGAGCTTATACACCGAGACTTCAACTGCCAGGACCGGGGTCCTTAGCAGCGGCAACCTGGAAGAGGTTGACGGGCGCCCAACGGATCTGTCCCTTATGACCGGCTGGAGTTCTTTTAAATTGTGCTTGGTTCTGTTACAGCAACTGAAGGAGTCAGGTTAAAGCTTAAACAGTTACTATTTTATTGTTACAGGGTAAACTTAGCTGTTAAATGCTACTGCTGTGTTACAGATAACACAGTCACTACAAAAGGACAGGACAGAAATTACACTTAAAACAAAAGTCACTTACAGGTACCATGAAACCCTTTTGGTTCTCTGAGCTCTTATTAAATGCATGCAAAATAGACACATAGCAGGTATATATTCTCACCCCTGCGTTCCAGACTTGGCGTGGCCAGCGTCTTTCTCTCAATCCCTTGGGAAGAAGTAGGGCGAGGTTGGGCGCCCCACAGACCTCGGAGACAATCAATACCTGCCAGCAGGTATAGATGATTGGAGCTCAAATGGGGTGGGCTACTAAACCCCTCTTTATACCCCTTGGGTCACGTAGGCTTCTTCCTGGTCTCAAGTGGCCAATTAGGAAAAATGGCTTTGAATGCCAAGTTTCCCACGAAGGGTGCAAAAGCATAATTCACACCTGGGAAAATGCAGACAATGGGCACCTCTGGTATGTGATGGGCAAAGATTCCTCTCCTGGGACAGTGCAGGCGTGTCAATTACTGGTACTAGCCATCAGGGCGACGGGAGGCCCCGGTCGTCAGCCAGCCCATTACTGTCTGGTTTCTGTTTATGGTAGAGTCAGGGCAGGCAGCACACCTGCGTTCCCAGGGCATCAAAGGCTGACTGCCTTTCTCTTGCTCTCTGGGGGGGGGGGGGAAACAAGATGGGGTTCATGTCTGGCTACACTACTGCAGCATCCTCTCTGGCGTGCTGCATGATGGCATAATGGTCTGCAAAAGTGTGTACTGACAACCAGGTAGCTACCCTGCAAATCCCCATGATGGCCGTGGAAGAAGCTTGCACTCTCGTGGAGTGCACTCTAATGGGTGGGGTCAGAACCTGCGCTACTTCATAGCACGCCTTGATACAATCTGTGATCCATGATGAAATACGCTGGGCCGACACTGGCTGGCCCTTCATCCTGTCTGCTATAGATATAAACAATTGGGGGGACTTACGGAAGGGCTTGGTCCTCTCTAAATAAAAAGCTAAAGTACACTTAACATCAAGAGTGTGTAAAGTTTGATCTGCCCGAGAGCTATGGGACTTGGGGTAAAAAAACAGAGAGAAAAATTTCCCGGTGGACATGGAAGTACAAAGCCACTTTGGGCAAAAAGGCAGGGTGGGGGCACAGTCTGACTTTGTCCTTAAAAAAGACTGTATACGGGGGGGTCCCCTACTAGGGCCAGGAGTTCTGACACTCGCCTGGCCAAGGTAATGACCACCAGGAAGGACACCTTCCAGGAAAGGTGCAGAAGGGAACACGTAGACAATGGTTCAAAGGGGACCCCATGAGCCTTGAAAGAAACAAATTTAGGTCCCAGGAGGGCACGGGCTCACGCACTTGAGGGTAAACCCTTTCTAACCTCTTGACGAATCGGTGCACCATGGGGTCCGAGAAAATGGTCCCACCCCCTGAACCAGAGTGGAAAGCCGAAATGGCTGCTAGGTGCACCCGCACTGAAAAGGGAGCCAGGCCCTGAAGCCTGAGCTTGAGAAGGTAGTCCAGGATAGCTGGCACAGGGGCCTCCAAAGGGGGAAACCCCTTGTTACCTGACCAGATTACGAAACATTTCCCATTTTGCCAAGTAGGAAGACCGGGTGGAAGGCTGCCAGCTCCCCAGAAGTACTGCCTGGACCTGCTCCGAGCACTGCCTATCTGGTGTCGTTAGCCATGGAGCTTCCACGCCATGAGGTGCAGGGAGTGGAGGTTCAGATGCCAGAGCCTGCCGAACTCCTGGGAGATTAGGTCTGGCTGGATAGAGAGGGAGGGCCAGAGGGTGCTCCACTGAATGCGCAAGGAGGTCCAGGAACCAATGTTGATGAGGCCAAAAAAACCCACCCCATCCACACTGCGCTTCTTTTTGCGCAAAAACCCCTTGCGCAAAAAGAAACAGCAGAAAATATGCTAATGAGATCTCAACTTATGCTAATGAGTCCCTCCTTAGCATATTTTCTGCCAGAAGAACTCGCAGTGAAGACGTAGCCTTTGTAAAAACCTGGGAGCCATGGAAAGGCCAAAGGGAGGCCTGTGGTACCGGGACACAGGGCAATGGCATTGGCACAGGCAAGGCCCGGGACATGGGCCTCACCCTGACACTTCAAACACGATTCATGCAAGTCGCCAGAAGTTTTGAACAGTCAGCACAGGGCTTAAAGCTGTGAGGCCCTGGCATGCCCCGCCAACTGGGAGGGAAGGGGACGCAACGGGCGAGCTCCAACTCAAACAATGTATCTAAACAGGTACTTAACAAGGAAAGCAAGGGAAACAACTAGGTGCTAACTACGCTAAAGGACTTGTGGGTACTGCTGGAATCACGCCTGCAAACAAACGAGAAGGGAGCTCCAACAACCATTGTGGGCGGTAAGAAGGAACTGAGGGGGTGGAGGGCCAGGGGGGATGTATATGCACTGATATAGCGGTGCCCCTCCAGGGGACTCTCCAGCTGGCCCGACAGGTATCGCTAAGGGAAAATTCTCTGGCAATCCATGCACAGGCACACCTAAGTGGAATGGACATGAGCAAGCACGCGAAGAAGAAAGGAGTTGTCCATAACATACAAGGGGAGGGGCTGCTGTTCAGAGGGATGCAGTATGCAGAGAGGCCACTGGGGGCAGCCAGCACACTCCTACATAGCCCTCCTGCCCAAAACCTTTTCCCCCCTCCCAGCACTTGGGCACAGTGGGGGGGAGGAGAGAAAAAACACACCTGCAGGTTGGGGCGGGGGTTGGGGGAGAGAGAACAGGCTTGGCTGGAGAGACCTAGGGTGGGAGAGAACAGGCCCTTGCCACCTGAGGGGGTTGGGGGAGGCGGGGAAGAAAACATGCCCCTGATGGGCTGTGGGGACTGGGGTGGGAGAGAACAGGCCCTTGGTAAACAGGACCACCTGGGGAGAGAACAGGCTCCTGGCACTTGCGGGGGCTGTAGGGAGATAGAAAAGGCAACTCACAGATGGAAGGATCCCCTTCCTGAGCCCCTCCTCATCCCCAACCCACACTCTCACACCCTCCCTGCCCCCAACCTCCTGCACACACACCCCTACATCCCCAAGGCCTTGCCTTGAAGGACCCGGGCAACGCTGGGTAAGTTCACTAGAAAACTAATTTCCAGTAATCTTGGGCCAAATTTACACAGAGAATCAAGATTCTCAAAGTATGATAATGAGAAAACACAGTTTTCAAACTTACTTTAAGAGGCTGAGTTAGCTTAATTAATTTGAAATCCCGTTAATATATTTTAAATGGTTTAAAAGTTAATAACTAATTATATTTTAATGTCATTAACCACAGCATTACATTTCACATAAATCTTTCTAAAACACTCCATGACTAAGTAATCTAGGAGGCTACTGTCCTGCTGAATGTATTCGTTTGGCAATGATTACATCAATCAGTCAGCTCATCTCTTACACCCCATTTATTTGATAAGTAATCTGTATCATCTGGGGATTCCTACAATAACAGCTGAGATTGTAAGAGATATAGTTTAAATCCAGAATTAATTTACTTCTGTAGAGGTAATAATCTTAACCTAAAAGGGCACTTCTCCAGTGCTTTCCCAGAGGGAATCTCCAAGTGCTTTATGTATGTTTACAGCCCAGATCACCACCTCCTGCAGTAAAACTCCTTGTGGAGTTTTTGTCCCTATTTTTTCACTGGGAAGGACATGGGGAACTGGGGTCACCTGGTCCCTGTGGTGTACATTTCAAGGCCAATTACAAACCTGGCAGAGGTCTCAAAAGCCAGCATCTTTATTGGAGCGCTATATCTTTGCAGCGGCTCTGCTCCCAGAGACCCACCCTTCTGGTACCGGACAGCATGACTCTGTTGGAGCTGCAAAACAAGAGACTCACCCAAGATGCAATAGACCTCGGGGAAAGGGCACACCACAAAAGGTAACAGAACCTCGGGCTGTATCATCTTTAATAACTCAATCCAAAATACTAAATGGAGGAACCGTTATGTGACTCCGCCAGCTTGCCCTGTTTTCACTTCTTGCTGCGGGGTGGATGTTGGACTCATGGAGCTAACTTCAGTGCCCCATTTGACACAACACGAGGAAGACCAATGCATGGAGTGCTCCCCTTCCAGCACAAATATAGAGGAGTTAGGACTTGGTTCTTTTACCCTCCCAACACACCTGTGATGTAAATAAAATCTCCACTTTATGGATGGAAAAACTTAGATACATTGGCTCAGATCTTCAAAGACACTTAGGCTCCCAACTATGACTGAAATCAATGGGAGTTTTATGCCTAAATACCTTTGGACCATAACCATTAAGTGATTTGTTTAGATCACACAGAAAGTCAGTAGTGGACTCTTCCACAGAATAACTTTCTCTTCATCCACCCACAAAACCATTTTGCATCATTTCCTTCCACATTAATGAAAAAATGCCTTTAAATCTTGACATCTGTGACAGAGGTTTGGTGATTCTACTGAATACATTCCGTTGGGAATGACATGAGAGAGAAAACATATTTCTTCCATTTTTGAAAGCTAGACATAAAAATGCCAAAATGCCAATGAGAGCCATGTACTGTCTTTGCTGAGAGCTATGGGACCAATCCTGCAAACACTTACACACACTATAATGGGATGTATCACCCATGTAAAATTAAGCACGGGTGTTAGTGTTTGCAGGATCAGGTGTATGATTCTCAGACTACTCTATTTCAGAAGTCATATTTATGCATGTCACAACGTTACTCTTGTCATCAGTTCCACTCTGCTCAAAGGTACTGCTCATGGGGAGAAGTTACTTGTGTGCTGTTCACATGAACAGTAAGGATTTGAAGCACTGGACAGATTAAGAGTGTTCTCTGTGTCTAAAATCAAAGTGATTTTTATACTGAATGGGACTTCTGAGCCTATGTCACTATGGGTGCGGCTTCCCCACAGGCTCACCCTTACTGCTTATGAAAATCTCACCCTAAACTAGGGGTGGCCAATAATTTTTTGATGGGGGGGCCACTCAAAGCATTTGGAAAGTGGTCGAGAGCCGCACTTTTCTATAATATTAATGGAGAAGGTGTGGGGTCTTGGATGGAGGTTGGGTGCAGAAGGGAGCTCAGGGTGGGGGGTTGGGGTACAGGAGGGGGGATGTGGGGTTTGGGTAAAGGAGGGATATATTATCTGGGGCAGGGAATTGCAATGCAAGAGTGCATGAGGATTC
This sequence comes from Rafetus swinhoei, assembly GCA_019425775.1. Classification (NCBI taxonomy): domain Eukaryota; kingdom Metazoa; phylum Chordata; order Testudines; family Trionychidae; genus Rafetus; species Rafetus swinhoei. The sequence continues at coordinate 13,681,892 of CM033435.1, read as the reverse complement.
TGGCCGACGGGTGTAAGGAGGGATGCGGAGTCTGGGAGGCAGTTGTGACCAGAAGCAGGGGTGCAGACAATTTGGACTGTGAGCTAGGGCAGTGGTGCACAGCTCCCCATCTGAGTTGTGACCTAGGGCAAGGAGTTGGGGGGAAAAAGGGTGGGATGCCAGGTGCAAGCTCTGGTTGGGAGGCACTTACCTAGGCAGCTCCCGGCCAGTAGTCCAGCAGGACCCTCAGGCAGACAGCCACCCTGCCTGCCACACCACTCAAAGCTGCCAGTTGCTATGACCATGTGTGTCTCTGTGCCACACAGCACTTGGTAGGGGCACTTCCTACACTGAATGTGCCTACAGATGTAACCCACACACCTACTGCATGTGGTTCACTGTCCCGTGTAGTGTCATGCTGATCACTTACACAACGAGAAAGAATGAGTGTGCTCTACAACCTTCGCTGAGAGCCGGCTGGCTTTTAGCTCAAGCTATAGAACAGGGGTGGCCAAAATAGCGGTGGATAGAGTGCAAAGAGCCACGTACCGGGGGAAGAGGGGGAGTTGTTGAGAAAAAAAAAAAGCCGCATCGGGGGGAAATAGGTGCCGGTACACCATCCCGGGACATACCATCACAAAAAAAGCACTGGGAAAGGGTGAGAGGTGCAAGCTCTGGGAGGGAATTTGGGTGCAGGAGGAAGTAGAGAAGAGGATGCTGGCTCAGGGAGAGGGCTCCAGGCTAGAGAGTGTTGGGGTCAGGTGGAGGGTTGGGGTGCTGAGTAAGCGGCAGGTTTGTGGATGTGAGGGTGCAGGAGTTTGGGCTGGGGTACATGAGGGGCTCAGGGCAGGGAGGCTGGGAGTGTGATAGACTCAGGACACAGATTTGCAGTGTGTGGATGGTGCAGGAGTGTTGTGGCAGAAGACTGGGGATGTGGGGGTGCAGGAATTTGGTGATGTGAGAGGCTCAGGACAGGTGGTTCCAGTGTATGATAGGTTTGGAGTCTGGGGAGGTGCAGGAGTGTTATGATGCTGCGGCCAGATGGGGGCTTGGCCCCAATTGGCCAGGCTTCATTTTTAAATAAAATATGTCAAACACAAAATGTTTCAGCGTTGTCTTTATTTATGAGGGGGCCGGGAACCTGTTTTGAGGCAGGGGTCACTGACCCACAGAAAAGTCAGTTGGGGCCACACAAGCGAGACGCAAAAAAACAACCCCTCCAATACCCCCCAAGCCTCACTAATGTGGCCCCAACTGTGCTGGTGGGGGCAAGGGACAGGGTGCTTGTGGGTGCTGGAGCAGGGGCCTAGGGCGGAGGACAGGGTGCTGGGGCAGGGGACAGGATAGGGGCCTGGGGCAGAAGACAGGGTGCTGGGACAGGGTAGGGGCCTGGGGCAGAAGACAGGGTGCCAGTGGGTGCCGGGCCAGGGGCCTGGGGCAGAGGACAGGGTGCCAGGGTAGGGCACAGGGTGCCGGGGCAGGAGGCCAATGGGTGCCGAGGCAAGGGACAGGGTGCCAATGGGTGCCAGTGGGTCCTGGGGCAGGGTACTTGTGGGGTCTGGGGGAGAGGGAGGGGACAGGGACCGGCACCTGGGGATCCTGCAGCTGCGTACCAAGGCCCAGGAAGTGCGTGGGCTGCTCCCCCGTCTCCCAAACAGCGGCGCGGTACCTGAAACGCTGGTCCGTCGCATGCCTGATGCCTTCCTGTACAGGGGTGAGGGGGAGTCCCGGACCGCGCCAGCCCCCAATGATCGGGCAGCGCGTGCCTTGCTCCTCTGCTCCCCACGGCAGCGTGTGCCACCGGAGCAAGCACGGTCCCGGACTCCCACCCCCTTCCCCACGTGCAGGAAGGCAGCAGGGGAACAAAGTCTGAAGCATGCAATGGACCGCCGTTTTAGGTACCGCGCCGGCTGTTGGGGAGGTAGGGGAGAGCAGCCCGCGTACTTCCAGGACCTGGCACACAGCTGCAGAACTCCCCTCACCCCGCAGGAAGTCCCTGGAGGTAGCATCAGCACAGGGTTCATCTTAGGGGCAGCGCCGGTGAGCACAGGGGAGCCAGGGGCCATTGGAGATGGGGGGGGAGCACAGGGGCAGCTTCGTGAGCCGCACTTTCCGGGCGGGGGGGGCCGCATGTAGCTCGTGAGCCGGGTTGGCCACCCCTGCTATAGAAGTTCGTGCACTAAGCCCCAGAGGTCCCAGGTTCAATTCCGCTTTTTGGTGTTACACAAGTACAGCCCAGGCAGTTCCCATTGCCTGGTTTCTAGACAAGGGGATTTGTGAGATTGGGGAGGGGTAGCACACACCTGCCCCCGCCGCCCCCCATGGGGTGCACCCAGCAGCCAGCTGCTTTAAGTGACATGCGGGATGTGGCAGGAAGGAGTCTGCCTGAGGATCCCACTGGGCCACAGACATTGGCAGCAGAGAGGATCATGGTGGGCTAGATCTGACCCGCAGGCCATATTTTGCCTGCCTCTGCCCCTAAACTATTTACTTTTAATTTTTAAAGCAACATGATGAAATTAACTTCCAAACATCCTTAAGGCTGCTATCAAGTTTATTTTGTTGAAGTTTCAGTTACATACTAAATGTGAAATGGGGAAGGGAAAGAAGAGTACAGTAGAAAAAGTCAGTCAAGATTATTCAATATTATTTTAATTTCCACCAAGAGACTAATATAAACATATTAAACACAAACAGAACAAGTTTTTGAAAAGACCATATGGCACTATTACAGTGTATTAGCTTGATACAAATGTAATTTGCAATTTTATAAAAATTATAAGAAAGTATAAGAACATCTTTAAGTAATACATCAGTAAAAATAAATCTCAACATTTTAACTGTATTCTGAATATTCTTAAAGTAGGAATTTTAAAAGTGTTTTTAATAGCAGTGTTGTAACTCAACAGTAGTGCAGCATGCCAAATAGATTTTAAAGCAAATATTTATAGCGAGTTGTACAATTTTCTGTAACTAGCAGACTCAGGAGTCTGAGAACTAGTGTTAACTGAGGTAAGTATTTCAATTACAACTAAATATTATTTAAGTACCTTACATGCTGAGTCTATCACTAAGAGACAAAAGTCGACATCCCTTCATGTGAAGACAGAACCCTTACTCATGTAACAAAACCAGCATTATTATAAGTGAACATTTAAAAGACAAAAAAAAATGTCTTCTCCAAAATATTTATACTTTTTAGAAAACTCTGAACCTATGCCACAGTGTTTAATACAAACATCAAATTCTTTATAGTTACTAGGTGCACGCAATTCTCCACTGAGTAAATTATTTGTTGACAATTCCTGACATTCCAAGAAAGCCCAATTTCAAGATTTTTGTAGTTAATATATTCCAGTAATTAAGTAAGCCTTATTTAGATATTTCACAGTATATTTATCTCTGAATAAGTATGTGATTTTGTTTACTATCAGTGACAACAGATTACTGACATGTCTACTGCCAAATTTTAGAGCAAGTTAGAAGTGCAACACCATAGCAGAACAAAAACACACTGCCCACTGTTACACTATACAAAAATAAGAGTAAGAGGGCCACTGTACTTCTGAAAACCACAGTGTAATTCTTGGAGGTGCCACAGAGGTAACCTTTTCAAATTACATCATTTTTTTATTAAAGTTCTTTATTGACTGTTAAAGGATGCAAAAAGGTTTGAATATTCACCACTTTTGCTAACGCTCTCATTCTTAAAGTAGCAAGAAACACAATTTAAGAACCAATCTCTTGGCCTTCATTTGCATATTATAGGACCTGAACATTTCTTATTCAATATTTAGTTTGCTTAGAGAGAAAGATTTGTCAGTATGACAAAAAGGAATAAAAAATAAATTAATTCATTTATTTTATAAGATGGTATGGTTTAAAAGTCAAACAATTGACCATTTTTCCATAGTATTACACAAATACTTTTATACAAATATTAGCACTGAGTAGATAACTAGAGATGATTACACAACTATTTCTCTATCCCTTCATTTTAAAATTAAAATATCATTCCTTTAATTCGGAACAGCCAGTAACGTTTAACCCATTTTCCACCTCTGTTTTTACAAATGCATTAGGAATGGCTTAACAGATATACAAATAGATATATTTTTGTTAACCACTTCCCAGTACCAAACTTAAACACGGGCTAAAAAATGATAAAATATAATGCAGAAATATTTGTATCTTTTCTCAGCAGGAAATGTTGACAATAGTGTATATACTTGTTGCAAAAATGGAGCTAAACAATTTATTAATGAAAGAGATTTGACAACAATATATACAGTAAGAAGTAAAATGTAGTATCTTATAGTTAATTCAAAACACCACCCTGATTTTCAAATGACCACTAAGTAATTTTTATTTTTGGATAACAAATTCTTGTTAACTAGTGTACTGAATTCTAAATTAATTTCTTATCCATTTTTGGAAAGATTTCCAGTGCATGTACATGTGAGAGATTGTGATTCTTTAACTTTTTGAATTGTGTTGATGTCAGATTAACCAGAGGTGCTGAACTTAGAGCAAAACATTCACCAAATAGTGATGCATGATCCTAATTACCATTACAGAATAATAGAGAGAAGTATTATGAATTATTGAATGGGGAAGGATTTCTGACAACTATTTGGCTCAACATGGTTCTCTACTGTTACAATAAAATTTGTCAAAATGCACAATTAGTATTACTAGGATATTGTGAAAAATTCTGCCCAAACTACATGTATATTGTGACAACTGTCACACTACCCTTCAAGCCTCTTTTGTCTGCTCCTCTCTATCTTTTGGTTTCTCAATACCACTCCTTTCTCTGCTATTTCTCATCTCCTCCACTGATGTATGTTTACAAAATATACTATCAAAATCCCTCTCAGTCAAATGTTTCTGCTCTGGGATTAAAACTTCCCTTCTCCTATCTACTGAAACAACTGCACCATTATTAAATGGCCTGGGACAGTCTTCAGAGTCTAACCATACAGTCCTTTCAACAATACGGTAGACTTTCCATAAAAATAAGAGAAACAATTAAAGCCTGTTATACTATAGATTATAAAGAATAACACTTTATCTTTGAGCATCTTTCTAAATTCATTCTCAAAGTTCTGCTGCATTTCATCCCATAGCTACTTAGGAGTACTTCAGAAGCAAGTTAGACACTTGCAAACATCCTGGGACTGGCTCTTATCTCTAGTTTGTTAATGTTTTATAGACGAATCTCTCTCATGTTATATTAACCCTGATAGAGTTGGGGAGACTATTTGTTCCTACATATCAACACTATACAATTAGTGAGTTTTCTGTCTAAAACAGTACCGTCTCACTGCAATGACAGGTTAGTTAAATCTACAATAGATTCTCTAATCATCAGTTCTACCTTGGGGTTTTCAGCTTCACTGGTTGCTAGCTCCTTGTCAATAAGCCCCAGGTTGTGCAAATTCAGAATGGAGTCAGCAATTATCCGTGCTGTCCTCTTCTGGTAGCCTCCAGATGTCACCATTAAGATAGGGATTCGGTGGCTTCTGGCAGCCTTGAACACCACCTCATCTCTTTTAACAATACCCTGCATATGGACAAAAATGAAAACTAAAGTGAAATGCTATAAATGTCACTTAGTTTATATTTTTATGGATTTTTTTTACCTATCGTTGATGCTTTTATAGCCTTATATACATGAAAAATCACCATTACGTGAGCTACATGTTTGCTATAGGAATACAATGAAAATCTGTTGATAGTATTTAAATATCCCTCTAGAAATATCTCAAACATTATGCTTTGGCTTTCTGTATAAGAACTTTTCAAAGACAAGTCATTATTTGTATTACAGTGGTAAGTAGAGGTCACAACAGATTGGGGCCCCCTTGTGCTAGGTACTGTGCAGACTCAAAGTAAGATAGCTCTTGCTCAAAGAACACACGGACATGGAGGTGGGAAAACGAAGCATTATGTCAATTTAACAGATAAGGAATTGTGACAGTAAGAGATAATAGCCTTGATTCAGACAGGCATGCAAGGATACTTAATTTCAGAAGGACTAGTCACATACTTAGGATCAAGCGACTTGCCCATGATCATATATGATATTACTAGTAGATCTAGGAACTCAATCCAGATCTCAAGTCCAAGTCCTATGTCATAACCACTGAGCTCCTTGCTTGCCCTTTAAAAAGGGTATAATATTACTGCGGTGAGAACCTATGCATGGACTGTGCAGTTGAATTGGGTATTTAATGACCCAGACAGTAGAGAATCCAACAAGAGAATCAATCCAGATCTGTTACTTTCTTAAAGAAAACATTCGAAAACATGAGAATAATAGGAAAAACTAGTGATCAAGTGTGTCAATGCCATCACCGAATTCAGAAAAATAAAGAATACCCATTTTTTACTACATGCAACAGAGAAGTAAAATGTATTAAGTTTCAAGAAACCACCTTTGGGAAAGGGGGAATTCAGAATTACTTAATGAGAAAAATTAAAATCCACAAATATGGAGTAAGGGCAATCTAAAAAACAGTCTCTGAGGTGCCATAGGATGGCACAATAAAAGTTCAACCAACCCACTACAACTACTCTCCAAGAAAATAATTCAAAGAAGAAATGTAGTTTCACAAAGGACAGTTCAAATATCAAAAAGTTAAAATTATTATAAATAGAGAAGGGGAAAGGAACTAAACAAGAATACTGAGAATCACTTAATCATAGGAAGATAAGGGACCAAACAGATGTCAAGTGAGTCTGTGCTAGATAAAGGGGCTAAGAAAATAAGAAGGTCCCTTACAAATTTATCAGGGAAAAATACCAGAAAAAATTAGAAAAATGAAAAAGGGGTGAAATGAATATTTAAATAGGCCTATTGTTAACTATTTAAAAATCTGTCTAAAGTTTGTTTGTTTAAATGGTACTATATAATGACAAAGTGTTCAACCAAGAATAGTGAGATGGACTTAAGCCTAAAAACTTAGGATCAATGTAGCAGATTCTTAAATGAAATAGTAGAAGTTTCAGCACAGGTTACATTTTAAAAATGACTGGACTCAGATGTAGAAAAATAGACTATAAGGAAAAATTCTGAATTTGCAAAAGGATGAGCTGAAGAACCTAACAATTATAATTCTGTGATTCACAGAAATCATAAAACACAACTTTGATAATTAATCAAATGCCCATACCATTAAAAAGAGGATTCTAATAGAAAAATAAAATATATGAAGAGGCAATATAAATATAGTTTTAGATTACAGAGGCATTACCTTTTTAGATTGCATTATATTTTTAGATTACAGAGGTATTACCTTTAGTCTGACCCACTATGGCCACTCTTATGTAAGAGTATTCGACTATTTGTTACAAAATGAATAATAAAGGCAGGAACGCCTATACGGTAAAAAGGAACAACAATCTTTGCATGGCTAGAGCACTTTCCATCCAAGGATCTCAAAGTACTTTACTAACATGAGTGAATTAAACCTCACAACAAAGGAATCATCCATATCCATAATTTAAATATGGGGGAAATGAGGCACAGAAATACCACATCATACTAGAAGTCAGAGAGCCCAAAATACAACCTAGATCTTCAGATACTCATTTATGTGCTTTATGCATAAAATTATGTATATTGTGTTTACAAGTAGGAGTTTAATTCAAACATTTTGAGAGTAGAAAATATTTGTAACCAGAGTCCATACACTTTGAAATATAGTTCTCTTTTAATTTTGGCTCCCATTTCCAAAGTACATACATCTCAGTACAGCACGTAGCATATCCTGATAGAAGTTGCATTCCAAGACCAGTTAAAAAAAATCATCAGTGCAACTAATTTCTCAATACAGTAATTCTTTCCGGCCTACGTCAATATTTACATCAGAGAATAAGAGCTATTCTGCTGACTCTTTGCTTGCTTTACATGTTGCAATTTATAAATTCAGTATTACTACTGAGCTTCTCTTCTATTATCAATGGCAATGGAAAAATGAGTCACCACTCAGACACTGAAAACCAACCCCATTGCATGTTATGTCATTACTCAAGTTTCCTTTGAAATGTCTGTATCCTGAAGTATTGTAGTGGATTTCTCAGAGTACAGGATAGGATTCATTAAAAAAATTCCTAAGGCAAATATGTACATAAAACAAGATTTGTGACATGTTATCAGCAAGGATGCATCAATGGCAGCTTTGCAGACACTTAGAATTGCCTCAGCCTACAGAGGACAACACATGCATCCCTGAATCCAAAGGGGGAACTGCCACAAGCTAAGCCACAGCCTTGCTGGCAGGACTTAGGCTACATCTAGACAGCAAGCCTCTTTTGAAAGAGGCCTTTTTGAAAGAGAGCGTCTAGACTACAACCAGTACTTTTGAAAAAGCAAGCTGCTTTTTAGAAAGAGAGCACCCAGGCAGTCTGGATGCTCTCTTTCGAAAAAGCAGTTTGTATTACATAACACCTTTTTTCGAAAGAGCACTTTTGAAAAAAGGCGTTCTTCCTTGTAAAATGAGGTTTTCCGCGGTCAAAAAAACTGCCGCGTTCTTTCAGCGTACTTTCGAAAGAACACGGCTGCAGTCTAGACGCAGGTAAAGATTTTTTGAAAAAAGGCCACTTTTTTTGAAAAATCCCTGTAGTCTAGACACACCCTTAGTTGATTACCTAGCCCCATTCTCTCCCACCAGCTTCTGCAAGCTTTTTTACTTGCTGGCTATGGCAGCACTGGAAGAGAGTGATGGAGACTACTACAGGCTGTTCTACAGTGGCCTGTGATCAACTGTTCCCCATGCCCACTGAGGCCAGGACAAGTAGTAATGGACTTAACCCAGCAAGGGAGATTTACATCAGGCATTAGGAAAAACTTTTTAATTAGAAGGGTAGTTAAGCTCTGGAAGAGGCTTCCAAGAGAGGCTGTGGAATCTCCATCTTTGGAGGTTTTTAAGAACCAGTTGTACAAACACCTGCTAAGGGATGACCTAGGTTTGCTTAATTCTGACTCACAGCTGGGGGCTGGACTTGATGGTTTCTCGAGGTTTGGTGCAGCCCTACATTTCTATGAAATTGGAAAAACATTCAGCAGGAAGGAATGCCATACACATAGCAATTCATTCTTGTTTTTCCTTCCCTGTTGCCTGCACTTACGGTTTTGCAAGCTATGGGCCAAGAACAAGCACAGCTAATTAAGGGCAAGAAAAAATTAACTTAGAAAGCTGCAGTTACTATGTCTCCCCATTCCTGGGGACTAAAAGAGGAAAAACAAGAGCCATCGCCAAAGGTCAGAATGATAACTGGCCAGGAAAGGGGAGATTAGGGAATGGGCTGAGGTAGAAGGTGCCATTTGCAGGGTTGGATGGATTAACAAAGAATGTGAGTGAGGAAGACACAGGATACTTGAGATGGAGGGCTACATTTAGGGAAGGAAAGCTCATGATGGGGAAATAGTATCATGTTAGGCTTCAGAAGAAAAGAACCATCAGCTGGGAGGAGGTGATTAGCTTCCGGGGAGGTTCCAAAGCTTCAGAGGTGAGGGGACAAAGTTGTGGTGAAACCAGCCATTGATACTGGCATTCACTGGAGGGCGGGAGAGGAACCAGTAGAGTCTGTGGATATTTGTATTGTTATACAAACCTGAGGTGAAATAGCAAGACCACCCAGTGGATCTCCATCCAAGATATCAGTTCCAGCATTATAAACGATAATGTCTGGGCGCAATTCATTTAATGCCCCTTCCACGTGTGTTTGTACCTTCTGAAGATATTCTGTATCCTCTGTTCCCCAGTCCAACTCAACCTTCCGCTTTATGGCTCCTTAAAAATTGGTTTAATAATATTGAATCAAAGAAACAAAAGAATATGCTGGGGGGAAAACAACTTTTAGATAGAAGCAAGAGGAAAACAAAGATTACAATTTATGAAAATTATGAAAATATACATAACTTCGTAAGATTTTAACTTAAAAACATTTTAGCAACCTTCTCCCAACCCCCACAAGCTGCTGGTAAAATAAAAACTACAACCTGGGAACATTTTGTACGTTTGAAAGAGAAACAATCAGGCAAAATGAATAAAAGATGACATATACAGCAGGACAATTATTGCATAACATTTATATTTATCTCATAAATATTCAACAACTGGGAAGGAAATTGGTAAGAATATCTTCAGTGACAAAAGACAAAAACCCTGAAAGCAGTAAAAGAAAGATATAAAGAAAATTTAATTGCAGTGCAGGACAAGTGCTGGCATAAAAGGCTGATAAGACAACTATTAAGACAAATTATTAATATTCATTTGTATTACAGCAGCACCCAGAGGCTTCAACCAGAATTAGAGTCCCTCTGTATGAATGCCCCAAACAGCTTACCATCAAATATCCTTGTCTTGTAATCAGGTGTGTTGGCAAACACTAATTCATGCTAATTGATTACTTTGATAGCAGCAGCCATAAGTATGGGTCTGTCTAGGCATATCTGATTGTGGGGTGAGACATAATTTAACTCAAATAACTACAAATGGGTAGAGCAAAGTTTTGGAAGAAATGCCAGATGATGGATGAGGACAAGAGAAAGGACACAAAAGATTCCATACCCTACCTATGTGCAATGGAAAGAGAATTTTGAATAACTTACAAATATATTAAAGTACTAATAGACAAATCAAAGCCATTTCAGACTTTTTTCGGGTTTCATTATCCTGTAGGTGCTGTACAAAACACACTGGAGCCTCTGGATCCACTGAATATAAGCACAAATTATAACGATACATAATAAGCTGTCCTAATAATCTTCGTGAGGCTCATTATTGCATTCCAGTTACTATCCAGCTTTGCAGGTGTTGTTCCTTTCCATCTTTCTTTCATACTTTTCCTTCCTTTATTTGATATTATTCATCACAATATCTGTTCTTGTTACATAAATGTTTATAAAATTATGCACAGCTGTACTCAGCATACAATTATGGACAACACTTAGCTCACATTCTGGGGAAACAATACAATAGCTGGATGGATTGTGTAAAGAGGAGGGAAACAATTAGTAGAGAAAGAAAGATAAGTGTTGTTCTGATTAAACCATTAAATGTCAGTTCAGACAATGATGGGCCCATATCCTATAGTTCTCAAGTACCATGTCCTCATCTTCAATAAATACAACCTAAGATTACAGCGTTTAATTACTCAATGTGAATATTTGCCAAGTTCAAAGTAGCTCAAGTCACATCTTTGAGGATGTGGGCATGCAAAATTTTTCTGGTTCAGACTGTCTCTCTCTAATAAGAAAGTAGAGCTACTTCTTCGGTGAATCCTAAGGTAGGCTGTGATCATTATTTTCATTTTACAAGGGGAAAATAGAGGCAAAAAGTGGTGGTATGACTTTTAAAGTCACACGTTGACTTAATACCAGAGCTGAGAGTGGAACTCAGTTAGGGGTGCTGGAACATTTGTATATTGGGGGTGCTGAGAGCCTCTGGACTAAACTGTAAACCTTGTACATGATAGAAACTACCTTAAGTCAAGGAAAACAGTAGCACACCGCCCTACCCTTAATTTCCACACCAGTGAACCTAGTGGTCCTCACCTGGAGTCTTGCATATCAGCCACTAGACTATCTTTCCTTTATTTGGCCCTGAAGTATCTCTGTTGCATTTTTTTCTCGCACACTGCCCTCTTTGTCACTAGGGATGTAAATGGGTAACTGGTTAACCCTTACTAGGCGGTGCATACTGGTAACACAGCTAACCAGTACGTGTAGGGTTGCCAGATGGTTTCAACAAAAATACCGGACACACTTGACATTACTTCACAATCTATATTACATCTTATTTATAAAATACTGGACATCTATATTTTCTCATTTATATTTTCTCAATTTGTTTCCCAAACAGAAAGCTCAAATACTGCTCCGGTTCAAAACTGGACACCTGGCAACCCTAAGTACATGGCCTGGCCAGAACAGCCACCCACCCACAGCGCAGTGCGGTAGGCCCTACCTGGCCTGGCAAGAGCAGCCCCCCATGCCACAGGGCCAGCCGGCAGGAGCCCCACAGGGCCGGCAGCCAAGAGCCCCAAGCCAAGCCCCATGGTTAACCTTATTATCAGTTAGACCGTTAATATTTTGATATATTTTTAAATCTACATTTGTCACTGTCTCTGACTTTTCTCCCCCAGCCATCTTCTCACAACATTCCAATCCCTCCCAATTTCTCCTCCTCAACACTCTCTCCCCCAAAATTCTTTAGTAACTTCACTGATCTTGTCTCCCTCATATCACAGCTGTTCTCAGGTGATGTGTTGTTGCTTAGAGCTAAATAGTAACCATGTTGGCCTCTTATTTCTCCCCACTGCATAACACCAGAAGCCAGTGAGGTGAGGGAGTTTGCAGAGAGCGCTGCAAGTAAAGGAGGGAGGAGTCACCAGAACAAAGAAGGATGGTCAGATCATGAGCCGGCCCACCACGCATTTCTCTCTGGCCAGCCCAGCTGATTAGCAGAGCGTGAATATTTACAGCCAGAAGCATGTGTTCAGCTGCCCCTTCCCCAATCTTGTTCCATCCTACAGCTGAGCTGCTCTCAGGATTCTCCTACTAGCTGTGCAGAGCTGGGGGAAGGGTGAGGAGAGTGCTGAAGCCAGGGTATCCTCCTACCCCTGTAGCCCATCTCTGAAGAGCAGGGGTTAGGGAGAGGAAGACATGCAGTAGAGCAATGGATGGTAAGGGAGTGCAGAGCAGCAGACAGGGGAAACAACAGATCAGACCAGATTTCCCTTCAAGAGACAGCATGGCTTCTCAGAAATGTACTCAGCAGCAGCCAGCTGTCTCACACTTCCGGTCTATCCCACACACACACAGTCACGGTCACATACACATTGCCGCACACACTCACTCAATCTGTGTCATAAGTCTGCCTCTCTCACACACACACAGTCTCTCACACACATACACACTCTTTGCCTCTCTCTCTAGCCCCCAGCCCCACACCTTCTTCTGCTCGAGGCCCTGCCTGCCAGCCTGCAACCATGTACCAAAAGTTATGAAATGCCCCCCCGCCCCTCCCCCCCCCGTTAAAATTATTGCCCACCCCTGGTCTAAAGCTTGGACAAGCCAGGGTCAAGTCCCTGTTCCTCTATACATTTCTTATGTGACCTTGGGCAAATCACTTAGTCTCTTGGTGCCTTGGTTCCCTAAGAATACAATGGGGATAATAACATTTTCCAGCCTCATAAGTTTGTTGTGAAGATAAGTATAATCAAGATTGTAATATGCTCAAACAGGGATCATACAAGTATGATAGATGGAAAAGGAAAACTTAGTTGACTGCTCAGAAGGCCCAGAAGTGAAGAAGAGGAATTGAAGGTAAATTTTGCTCATCCTGGTTACAAGTCACATTTCAACTGGCACGAGTGAGAGCATTACATGCAGGGGGAAAGCATCTGATTAGATGTGTATGGCTGGTATAATTAAGAGTTTTTGTGTTCCATCTCAACAAGAAAACACCAAGCCTGCTGGAAACAGAAGTGTGACAAGTTTAGCAAATGTCTTTCTTTTTAGAGAACCTGTGCATTCTACATGGTTTTAGGTTCTTGGCTAAAAATAACTGAAGTTGTATGTAGATGCTGCAATGGGCCATTTTATACTAGGATGACTGTCACCTTTTAGGTACTATACACACATTTATTGCATAAAAGTTTTAAAATTAAGCAAAATGTTAACAGAATACCAATGAAAGTTTGACATGCTTAGTTAATTAACAAAGGACCACACAGCAGGAAATATAAAGTAGCAAACAACAATTCACACCATTTTTTAAAATACAGCTATTAAAACCACAGAAGGGTTGCCATTTAAAATCAACAAGAATGCTCCATTTTATTTGGAAAAAAGTTATAAGCTAATTATACTCCATATGTTAGAAAACATAGCTATTTGATAAATAAGTGTAGGAATGCAGTGACCAATTTTGTTTTAACTTCATCTGTTAGTAATTTTTCTCTTGGTAGACGTGATGTACCCTGGACAAACATCTTTGATGTAATACTTTGAAATGTGTACACTATTGTGTAAACACTGGAGTAAAGCATTTGAAAAATAAAGAAAAATGTACTGCATTGCATATGTTCCTTGTCAATCATAAGAATTAAACAAGTATGTTGTTTATCAGAAAAATTAAGAAGAAAAAATTACGCACTGCACTTTTATACTGTTAACAAATCAAGCCAGCCACAGACATCTGCATCTTATCACACTGAATCAAAAGATCAATCCAACTTTTAGGCTTTTTGCTTTTAATAAAAAAGCCAGTCCATTAATTGTGACAGAGAACCGTACTTAAGGCATACACCACGGTGAAACACTAAATACCCAGGGTCTAACAATGGTGAGAGTATTCTATTTCTTTTCAAAATACTAACATGGTATTCAAAGGTTTCTCATTTTCTGAAATCTTATATAAATAACAATTCTGCAGGGAATATGATCCCTAGTTACGCAGAGTTAGCTAATCCTGAATGAACCATTTGTTAAAAAATGTTTAGTCTAATGAAAACATAAAAGCAATTCTAAGTAGTGACAGTTGTCCTTAAATCAACAGCATGTCTAGCCTATTCTTATGTTTTGCACGGCCTCTTAAATGGCTCACTAAGATGACCAGCTAATGCTGGCACCATTCATTTTTAGAAATTCATTAGCTAAGTTCATAAATAAGGTTAAAGGTGTTTTTCAATGAACACTTAAAGAATCTTCAGGTCCAACTACAGGAAGGGCAATACCGCTTTTTGGTGAAACTATAATTTTAAAAATCAATGTGTCAATCAATTATAAATGTAGTGAAATTCTCAAATAAAACCAAAACAAAACCATTGCTTTGCACAGCAAGCAGTACATAGTTGAATTCCTCTAATAACGTCTGGAAAACACTTTACTTCCCATTAGAGGTCACAATATGCTATCCATATAAGTTTCAACCAGTGCTTCAACTGCTTCATTTGAATGGTCGTGTGATGGGCATAGCATCACCCTGTCCCATTCTGGATTGGAGGGGTTAAAACACCCTACCCTATGCTATGGGCTGAGAAAGCCATGATCCCTCACACCTGCTAGGCATGCTCCAACTGGAGGCAGAGCATAAGAGGGAGAGATTAGGTCAGTCTGGGCTGACCTCTGATGAGAGGTTGTTGCCTCTACCGAACCCCAGATGACCGCTGAGGCCAATGGAGATAAGACAGTGATTGCTGAGGGACCACCCCACCGGTGTTAGAAGAAGGTGTAGGAGGTGGCTCACGGAATGGGAGAATAGTTATGGGTGACAGAGACTGAGCAGTAAAATGTTGGTTCCCTACCACCTTGGATTGGGACACAGTGGAGAAGGGTGGGCTTGGGTCCTCCTACCTCATCCAGCATGCCATGGACACTGCAACATGTGAGGAGGTGAATTGGGCTGCTATGTATCATAGCACAGAATTAGGCTGCTAGGCCTTACTGTCCTGAACTGCAGGGCAGCCTATTGACTCTGGGCATTAAACTATACTGCCTTGGAAAGAAGGGTGGCTACTTAGACTTTGACCATTAAGCCCTATGGCCCTGAAATCCAAGCTTGCCTTAGTGATTCCGGTCCTGGGGCTGAAGGTGTGTACCTGTCCTATGATAGGTCCAAGTCTATAGCATATAGACCTGCAAAATAAAATTAGCAAAGAGTATCATGAACCCTTTCACTTATTTCTCCCAATTTGTTTTGTGCATTTTTGTGCCCTCAAAATTTTGCCCATCCAGTTTTCCTGTATATCAGACTGTTACAAAACATAGCATGGATCTTCTCATTTGCATGTAAATGCCAAGGTGGTATATAATCTAGGTTAGAAGAAGCATGACGTAGCATTTCATCTGTACATTCTACAGCATATCAGTAGCAGCCTCAGCCTATGTGGACAACATGCATCTTACCTCCGGATTCAAAAGACGTGTGTCTAGTGTCCAACTGCCTACATATTTAGGTTAAATATATATTTTAAAAATAAATGCCTTGGCAGCAGCTTTCTGTGGTAATAAAAGTATGATTCTAATGTTAATCCTGTATCTTCACATCTAATTGCTGCCATTTTACAATAAATATGCCTGAGATATTTGTTGCAGGAGAGGGGGGAGAAAAGGCCCCTGCCAACCCAGGGGGAGGGCTGGGAGCAGAGAGACGATGGCCCCTGCTTACCCAGGGGAAGAAGGAAGTCTGGAGGGGGAGAGAGAGCCCCTGCCACCTGAGGGGAGAGAGACAGCCCTTGCCGACCAGGAAAAGTGGCCAGGGGGAGAGAGGAAGCCCATGACAGCCAGGGGAGATATTGGGGGGAAGAGAAGGTCACTGTCAGCCATAGAGGGGCACTGAGGGAGAGAAAAACCCTGAGCCCCTCCTTACCCCCAGCCCTCACTTTCACACACCTCCAGCCTCCCCAAGGCCCTGCCCTAACTCCTGCACCACCCACACGGCCAGCCTCCTGCCCTGAAGGACCCGGGTAATGCCAGATAAGTCTTCTAGTATTTGATAAACAGAATGAAAAATAAAGTCTAAAGATGTAAACCTAAGACAAACACTGACCTAAACTTATTACTTTGAGGTGAAAGGAAAGGCCAGTAGTGATAATGCAGAAAGGGACACATACAAACAGTGCACTATGCATATGTGATGGGAAAATACATGTGAACAAATCAAACTGTTCCTGTTCCTGTTTTAATTCTAAAAAAATCAGACAAATTTTAACAGTATAAAATTTACCTCAACAGCCAAATCTACACTAGAAACTTATACCAATGTAGTAATGTCACTTAGGAGTATGATATTACCAGCAAAAGCACTAGTGCAGACAGCTCTTATGGTATGAGTGCTACAGGTGATATAGATTATGATGTCAAGTATCAGAGGGGTAGCTGTGTTAGTCTGAATCTGCAAAAGCAGCGAGGAGTCCTGTGTCACCTTATAGACCAACACTTCGGTTAGTCTATAAGGTGCCACAGGACTCCTCGCCGCTTTTATAGATTATGATGTTCAGGGAACTGCTATGAGCTATACAAGCAGAGGCACATTTTTTGCCAATATAAATTGCATTTACACTTGGAGGATTAGCTGGTATAGTTAGACTGACAAATCCTTTTTAGTGCAGACTACCTAAAGAAAGAAGTGTAACTACAACTTCACCTTTAAAGAAACAGAGGGCAAACTAACTGGTTTCTCCTAATGCCCCTCTTGACCCCCTGGGGTCCAGTCTCAGCCAGCTAGCAAACCAGAACCAATACCAACTGGCTCATGGCTAATCAGAACCATGATAGACACTAAAGTTCAAATATCCTCTGTAATATTTTGCAACCAACCTCACAGGGAATTTTTTTACATCATTTTCATCAATAGTTTTGTGCCTCTGTGCTTCATCTCTGAGTGAGCAGCATTTCAGCGGTGAATGAAGCACTTGCTCTGTGGTAAAAACATGTATAATACTTTAGGATCCTATCAGTTTGAAAAATACTTACGTTTAGCAAATCCATCCCCGGATAAATGTATCTATTGTACACATCCATAATATACACCCTACGATCATCCATGAAGTCTCTCTCATGGCCATTCCCCTATAAGAAAATTGCAATCAATGAATCTTAGCAAGCAAACACAGAATTAAAGAATCTTTGAAGATTAGGGAAATTAGAATACAATGATACGCTGTTTAATGTTCCAGGTACTTTTTCCTGTCTAGATCCTTAAAGGTTATTGTGATGTTGCTAATAACAATATCTGCATCTCTATCCCAAGTGCTTTACAAATATTACTGAAATTAGCATTACAATACTCCTTTGCAGATACAGAGGTATTTTCATCCCCACTGTGCAGACAGGAAAACTAACGGACAATTTGCTCAGCGTCAGAATGGAAATTTTCACCTAAGCCAAGAACAGAAATCAGCCCAAGTCCTGAGCTTTAAACAGACTATATTCCAGAAGTTTGTCAGCAACTGACAATATATAAAATGAGACCAGAGTTCTTCCGATAATCAGTGAAATGTTGAAAATATTAATTCACCTTCAAGAAAGCCTCCAAGAGTAAAATATAAATAAAATATAATACAAAACATATTACATTCTACCATTATAAAGCCAGGAATCTCTACTGAAATACTGGACTTTTGGTTGGGAGAGGAAAGGTAAAGGGAAAATTAGATTCTGATCATCTCTTTTTTCCACACTCTTGAATTCCAATATGATTTCAGTGACTGTCATCTGCACACCCATCAGACAGCATAAAACAATCTCTAATTAGTAGTTTATAAGATACAGTATGTTAACATTATATCAGAGATGATATAAGGAATGAAAGCAAGATGGCAATCAGAATGATTTGATTTCAAAGTATAAGGAGTAAATCCATGCAAATAATGTTTTTTGTATTTTTGTTGTACAATTTAATGTTAATTTAATAAAACACTCTGAACAGTTGGAAAGTTGCATCTCTGATATGGTTGGTTCCCAGTCCTGAGCTATCCAAGAGAAAAAGAGGCATTACAAAGTTTAAACTGGCTAGTACATGTGAAAGGGGGAGGGGAGTACACAAATGCTCCACTGTATGCTTCTGAGCCACCGATATGGCTTGTTAGAGGTGGCTGAGCATGAACTCGTACTCTATTACTTCACTACACTCAGGCTCCAAAGAAGAGGGTAGTACAAAGGGAACTAATGAGAATAAAGCTTTGGAGTGAGCAATGTTCCCAAGGCTGATGGACTCAGTGGGTGCCCTAAAAGCCACACAACTTTCTTATGACCTTGGCATATCCACACTGTTAGAGAGCTCTTGTCTAGTCTTCTACCTCACCTCTCCTTCCCCTAAAGAAAGGGAAGCATTATAGACAGGGGTGATTTAGCCTATAATCTACAGATCACTGGCACAACAGCTATAAGGTCGGAAATTTCTTGAGAAGCATTTTAATGAAGAGACTTGATACCCTTGAAAGATCCCATCAGAAATACAAAGTAACGACATTGAATTATCTATGTCCTTGTTTCATAGCCAATTTTAGCATACAGATAAGAGACATGATGGAAGATAACATCCTTCAAGATCATTTTTCATCATACCAATGAAACTGCCTCAAAAGTGGATTAACACCACATTAAAATACTGTATACATTTCTGATTAAAAGCAATTTTAGTACATTACCAGCTTTTCTAAAATAAATCACTTTTTATTACTGAACAGTAAAAGTATTCAATCTACAATATGGACCGATCAGGTTTATACAACAAATCCACACAAAAAAATGGTTTAGCCCCTTATTAAGATTTTGCTGAAAATCCTACCACCAGAAATGTGATCTGCTCCCAGTATAAATTGTAAATAATTCCTTCTTTAGAAGGGTGTGTGTGTGTATATGTACGTATATATACTGTGCTCCATTAGCCTGAAGTCAGTCTTCCTGTTACAAGCACTGAAGGTCAAACTCATCTCTTGTAAAAGTTGCTGCAATAATTATGCATGCTGAACTAATTATAATTCTCTTTAAGAGCCTCTTGTTTCTTATGGGATGCTGAACAGTTCTCAAATATTGTTAGGCTGCACAACAGAATGGAAAAACAATGAGGAGTCCTGTGGCACCTTAGAGAAGAACAGGTTTATTAGTTTTAGTTAGGTTTTACCCACAAAAGCTATTGCCCAAACAAACCTGTCTCAGAGGGTATGTCTACACAGCAAAGTTATTTCGAAATAACAGCCGTTATTTCAAAATAACTTTACTAGCATCTATACAGCCAAACCGCTATTTCTAAATTAATTTGAATTAGCGGAGCGCTTATTTCGAATTTGGTAAACCTCATTCTACGAGGAATAATGCCAAATTCGAAATAGCTATTTTGAAATACGTGCTGTGTAGACACTTATATCAAAATAGGGGGCCTCCAGCATTCCCAGGCTGCCCTGGTGGCCACTCCAGCCTCAACTAAGAACACTCCTCTCCCTTCCCACTCCCTGGAGCCCTTAAAGGGGTTGACTCTGGCCACAGGGCCTGAGCCAGCTCCAAGCCTGCCAGCCCAGAGCCAGCAGTCACTGCCCCGACCCAGTGCCCCCAAAACATAAGCCAACAAGCCACAGGCAGCCAGCCCTCCACCACTCCCCAGGAGCAGTCTGCCAGCTCCCAGGAGCCTGCCAGGGCCCGGAGAAGGCAGGAGCCTTCCTGGTCCAGGGCGGAGATCATGGACCTTATTCAGGTTTGGGGGGGATGCCCCCAACGTCCATGATCTCCGCACTAGACGGAGGAACGCAGCCGTCTATGGCAGGATAGCTGCCAGCCTGGCCACCAAAGGCCACATATGAACCCAGGAGCAGGTTTTCATGAAAATCAAGTTGGTCCGGCGAGACCCCCACCCCTGAGCTTTAAGCTTCCCCTCCCCCTTCTTCCCCTTGCTTCCCCCTTCCAGCTCCCTCCTCCCAGGTTTCCCCCTTCCCTCTCCTGCCTCCTTTCCCCAGTCACACCAGAGTTTCATTCTCGCCTCCCTCCCCCAGTTTTGTTAAATAAAGAGAGTTTGTGTTCATGAAAATACATGTATTTTATTTGACATTAGGAAGGGGGGTTAGGGAGGGGTAAGTGGAAGGACATGAGGAGGAATGAGGCACAAAGTGGGGCAGACCAGGAGGCTCTTAGTGCTCCTCAGGGTGGAAGCTCTCCCGCAGGGGCTCCTGGATACTGACAGCCCCCCGATGGACCTCCCGGATGGCAGCCTGCAGAAAGTGCAGCCAGGCTCGCAGCAACGTGTCCTCGAGAAGCACCAGAGTGTCCAGGGGCAGCTCTGGCTCCATGTTGCAGAGTGCTGTGGTGTCCCGAGTGAGGGCAACCAGAGCACGCAGAAACAAAATGATTTGCTGTCCCTCATCGAGGTAGGCAAGCAAGCAGGGAAACCTGAGAACTGGCTGTCCGGGGGGGGAGGGGGGTCCCTTTAAGCACAGACCTCAGATAGCCTCAGGCAGCAGCCACACAAAGTAACTCCTGACCCGATGCCCTGCCAGACCTGGTTCCGGCCGGCCTTAAATGCGATTCAGTGTCCACTCAGTGTGGACGTGCTATTTCAAAATAGCAAAAAGCTATTTCGAAATGCATTTTGTGTGTAGACGCATTATTTTGAAATAAGCTATTTCAAAATAACTATTTCAAAATAAGATATTTCGAAATAATGCTGTAGTGTAGACATACCCTAAGGTACTACAGGACTCCTCGTTGTTTATTCAGATACAGACCAACATGGCTACCCCCTCTGAGACTTTTCACCATATGTAAACCAGAAAATATTTTTACACTTTAGCCACATGATGGAGCTACAACTCAGTTTAAATTTGCAGCAATGAACATTTTCATTAAGGTTGCTTCACTGCCAGTCAAGGAATAAAATATAATCAAACAGCAGAGTTGTGCTGAGTAATTAATAATCAAACACAGTAACTGACGATCCTGTGATTTTCTATAACCAGTTATTCAGACCACTGTTGCCTTAATTTTTACTGACTAAATCTGTGAGAAGGAAGTAAATTAGTAGTAGTACATGATACTGCTTTACGAAGGTATCTGTCTAAAGTGTATGTTAATTCTCTCTGGAGGATTACCCTGGCTGCTGATTGATAGAGTAGACAAAGGGTCTGGTTTTCTCCATTCATCCTTTTTTTCTTTGGCTTGTCAGAGATTGTGTGGGGTGCTTACAAGTTCTCAGAATTTGGCCCCCAGTTTGCCTGTAAATGAAGGGAAGACTGCCATCATCCAATTTTTGTTCCTTGTTTTCATTCATTCAACATTGTGTGTGTGTGTGTGTGTGTGTGTGTGTGTGTCAATTGTATTTAAAATGGCAAAAAGTACCTAACCGTTGAATGTTGATCATCAAAACCTCCTCAGGTGCATGCATACATGTGTATCCCACTTCACTGCACAGATTAATGTACAGTTTGCTGATACGATTGTTTTAGTTTTCTGAACACTGAATACAAACAATCTAAAGTGTCCTGCACCAGAAAAGGTTTCGATACTGCCAATGGTAGGTATAAATCTTTAGCATAAACATTCTTTAAAGAGATATCTAAAATGAGGACCTCCTAAAGCCTCCTGGGTTTGCATTTACAGAATGCACTGAAACACTCTCTGGGTGTAATTACATATTTACAGAAACAAACTTCACAATATGTTGATCATTGTACACCAACTATAGCCTCTTTTAAGATAAGCTAGACATTTATCACTCGCAACCAACGTTCTCTCTAATTTTTATGTCCATGTGTGGAATGACTTTTGTTATGTGCACCAGTATGTATCACCTCCATATTGGAGCACATAACAAAAGTAATTCCACACACGGATAGTGTGTGGCAGGGTAGGGCCAAGGAAAGTGTTGGGGTGCAGGAGCGTGATGGCTCTGGCTGAAGATACAGGCTCTGGGATGGGGCTAAGGATGAGGTGGGGGTTTGCAGGAGGGAACTCAGTATTCAAAGGGTTGGGGTGCAGGGTGAGGGGTCTGGCTGTGGGTGTGGGGCTAGGCATGAAGGGTGTGGAGTGCCTGCTGCACTGCGAAAGAGGACTCCCCTCAGGCCTCTCTCCCCGCAGTAGCTCGGGGCCAGGTGAGAAACACCTCTCCAGGGCTGCAGCAATGCCACTGGGCACGGCCAGGGGAAAGGCACCTGTCCCCCAACTGGGGAAAGTCCAGGCTAGACTGGGTGGGAGACAGGGGAGGGGCACCTCTACCCCAGTCGTGGCAACTCTGGAGGAGCTCTGGGTTAGGACTGATAGGGACAGGCGCCTCTTCCCTGGCTGCAGCAGCTGGAGCTTGGAGTCGGTGGGGAGATGCACCCATCACCCAATTGTGGCAGCTTCAGGCATCTCTCCCTAATGCAGCCCTGAGCCCCTGTGCAGGGCTGAATAGGCAGTTATGCAGCTTAAAGGGAACTTAGCCTATAATCACAAGGGAAAACTTAAAAAAAGATCAGCCCTACTTTGTTCCCTAGTGGACCGATTCCTGTTGGACCGATGGGTGAAGTGACTTTTAGCTGAGTCCAAAAACATTCAAAAGTAAGTACTGTTAGACAAAGGCATCAGAGCTAACTGAAGGTGTCAAGATAGGTGGTTTCCCAGGCATTTACAACTACACTATATCGATCTAATGTCAGAGACAATATGGGTGAGGTAATATCTTTTATTAGACCAACTTCCAATAAAAGATAGTACCTCACTCACCTTATGTTTCTCAAATCTTGGGACCAACAGGGCTACAATAATGCTGCTAACATTGAACTGATCAAATGTATACAGAGATGCATATGGAAATGACCTGATAGCCACTATAGTCATCTAAGATTAGATGTCATATGTTCTTCTTGATAGCTCCACTTCGTAATAATTGTTTGTAATAAGTCACCTGTAAAAAACTCTGGGGAGAGAGGCTGGCTTCATAGACTGAGCTGCACGTTCCAAGTGCTGTCTACACACATATTTTTGGAGCAACACAAGTTTGAGTCTCTCAACCCAGGCTGAGAAGTTTGCTACAACAGGCTGCAGCCACATACCCTGAAATGCACTTCCAAAATATGTTAATAAGCAGGTTCAGACCGAATACTAATGTACAGTGCTTAGATATGTTACAATCTTTTAGAATAAAAGCAGAATCCATGTGCTTCTTGTTTTTAAGTCTGAAACAACAAAATAAAGACTTCATCCATCCTGTGCATTCCTTAACCTAGTCTGTTTTTCTTTAGTTTACTGGAGAAGAAATTTATACTAGTGAAAACAAATCTCTGGAACACATGCTTTGAAGAGAATAGCATCATTCTGAATCTCACTGTCAAGGATCTGAAATACACTGGAAGGTTCCTCTTGCCAAAGAATAAAAGACATTACAGAGATCATTACAGAAAGCTGGCTCAGAAGTTGCAAAAAGTAGTAAGAAAAGGGTTCATTTCTGTTGGCTCTGCAACCACAAAAGAAAGAAAACTAAGTGCTTAAGTTGAGAAGGTATAAAGATTTAATGAAGACCCTATATTATTAAAATCCTGATATCCTGACTAATATCACATGAGATTTCTCTTTCTCTTAGGTATTCCTAATTGCATTTGCCACCAACACCGTAGTTATCTAGGCACCAATTTGAATAAAGTTTTATTAAAAATGGTTCCAAACCAGAGAGCGGTTTCCCATATGCTACTGCACAGCATATGTCCTGACATAGTTTATATGCCTGTCAAAGATCTTACCAGGGGATATCATTTAGGAGCAACATGCTGGTATCAAAACAATGTTTGCAGTGTTCAAGTAGGTCTTCAGGCAGGTTTTAAAAAGAGCTACATTCTTTTGTAAAGCTTTCAACTATGCAAAGATTCTTGCAAATTCTTGCACCAGGTAACTCTTTTGAGACTTACATCATAGCACAGATTGCATGTATAATCATGTATTTCATGAGAACCACTGTAGTCATATATATTCTAAGACATTTCAAAGACTAAAATTTTACCTATGAACATTTTAATTTAGAAGCTTTCATTAAAAACCTCTGTCAATAGATCCAAATCATTATCTGGAACTAGATATTAAAAAATGCTGTAGGCAGTTTCACAAAAAGCAAGACAACATGCCTTTTTCTTCTTCCCCATGTAATCTGCATTCAGCAGGAAAACATACACAGATTTAACAAAATTTCTCCATATAACCAGGGATGCTCCTTGCTGATTCTTCTTGAAAAGACAAAATACTTTTTTCCTACATAAGAACGGCCATACTGGGTCAGTGCAAAGGTCCATCTAGACCAGTATCCTGTCTGCTGACAGTGGCCAATACCAGATGCCCCAGAGGGAGGGAACACAATAGGTAATCCTCACGTGATCCCTCTCCTGTCATCCATTTCCAGACAAAAGGATGGCCTAGAGTCTCAAGAGGCAAAACATTAAAACATGCTATTTCACTTTCTGCTTCCTGCAGTTCCCATTGGCTGGGAAGGGCAAACCACAGCTAACAGCAGCTATATGTGGCCGTACCTACACATGCTCAGGTTAATAAAGCATCTGGCAGCTGCCCAGGGGCTAACACTGGCAAAGCGTGTATGGCCTGCAGACTGCTTATTGCCCACCCCTGCTCAAGAGCATTAATGACTAGGGATGAACTGCTCAATGAGCATGCATCCACTGCCTACCTTACCTGAAATAATTCTTCAAGAAAAACGTTGTTTAAAATACAATTGCATTTCCCTACATGTGGTAACTTCAGCGGGATTTTCAACTGATTTACAGTGAAAGTCCCACTGAAGTTACCACATGTAGGGAAATGCAAGAATTAGATTTTCAGTACTGCCACCTCTCATGATTTTACTGAAAGTCTTGTGATATCTGGTGTTTTTCTTAAAGCCTCCTAATAATATTTTGAGGACTGACTCATGTTTTTCAACTCCTGGCATTGGCAACACTGGATTTTTTCTGAATTCTACTTATTCTACAAATCAGCTCTCTGGTTTCCCAGTCCTAGGGTTTAGCATGTACTGCTAAACGCATCCTCCAAAAACAAATCCTGTATTAATTAATACCTGTGGTGTGAAGAAAGATGAGCTATTGGAGGCTGTAGGACACGTACCTTGGGCAGCAACAAAAAGGACCTCTTGCTAGGGATCTTAACTCAGTGGCTCAAAATGTTTTAATTTAATGCACTGTGCCACAAGACAGCTAAATGACACATGAAGCAAAGGGAAAAATTAAAAGAACATAGAAGCTAATAATAGGAGAGCAAACTTATGTAAACAAATTTTCAGAACAATAGAGAAGAGAATTAGAAATAGTTTAAGCATGAAGAAAAATGACAAAACAGTCTGAAAACCTGACTGATTTGATTACTAAACATAATCTCAAGAAGACAACACAGTAATCAGCACTGACAGAATCATCAACCAAACCTGAATCCCAATGGCACTTTGTCAGAAACCAGCACTCTATTAATTAGCCGACAAATGAACAGATAGGAGCAGGTCTTCAATAGCTTATTAAAAAATTGTGACTATATTTATATTACAATGAACTAAAACTATTTCTATAATTGTATGTATAATAATATCAACATAATACATTTCCTAATTCCTTTCCAATTAAGGTTACAGTTGCATTCTGCAACTTACATTTTTACCATTATATAGTTAGAAAAATGGTATTTTTGAGGATTTCGGCTTTTTGATTAAACTTCTTTTTAACAGCACCAAACATGAGAGTCACTCACCTGATGAGCATCCAGATCTATAATAGTGGCCTTAGACACTCCTTCTACTCTTTCAAATAAAAACTGGAATCATAGGTAAATACAGAAGAAAGAGAGAAAATAACACAGTTAAGAAAATAAATGAGACTAGAATGGAAGTTTGCACTGGCATGGCACATTTCATCCTCAAACTGAATGTAGTGTACATATTTCTTATTTGCCAAAAATTAAGGGCTAGATATTTTAAAACACTTTATTATGGAAACAACAATGTGTGAAGGAATAATTACATAAAATACTGAGAGGTTTTTTTATAGTTTGAAAACCATTATCTTGAGAAGCTTACGGACACAATGCAAATCCATGTGTTTGCATCACATTATATACATGAACTACATTTACAGACTAGCTTTAATATTAAATCTTACAATTGAAAAAAGAAAAGGTCCAACTGCTTGTGTTCAGAGCTGCAAGAGGCAATGCAGGTTCTCACATAATGAATGTCTTACATTTCTAAAGGGCTGTGTAGGATAAATATATTACCTGGTTTGTGATAAGGACACAGACTGAATGGGCATAAAGAGCATTCTTCTCTCTCTCTCAAAAAAAGTTGGAGAATGTTGTAGTGGGAACCAAACTCATAACTCAAAGTTTCTTTATGAACTAGTAGTGGAATTCATTATTTACTATTTCACATGGCTGAGAAAGCACATTATTAAAGTTTTCAAAAAAATCTCTGAGTTATAACACCACCTATTATTAACTAATGGATGGTAAAAATATATTTAGTACTATGGAAAAAATACAGTCTCCAATTTGCACCAGAATAGTTGGGAGACCCAGTGCAGATTAAGAGACTGAGTAAACTAACATACAAAAAAAGTTAGGGTATTGCACCATATAGTATTCTGCATTTGTTTATATCTTACCATTTTAATTCTTTCTGGTAGTATTTTATAGAATACTAGCTCATGTTCTCTGATATACTTTGTAAGAGTAATTAAGCCTTAGTTAAAGGAGGTCTAGTTCTGCCTCTGTATATGCATGTTTGTTTACAGAACATACAACACTAAATATAATCATGTCTTTCAAACTTTCCCCTTCCTGATTTTTGAAGACTTCACATTTTTATCTAGGAAGACACCATGCATTTAGGGCAAGATCTTGCAACTGGATCTCCGATGGATGCAAACGTCAGTAGAAATCAGTGTAGACCTACATGGTGCCTGGTTTGGCAATTGCAGAATCAGGACAGTTCCCACTGGAGATTTTAAGACAATTAATTAACCTATGGTATCTTTTAAAGTATTTTATTTGAAAGAAAGAATTGTAACAAAACAGTATTGGGTCATACTTGCGTGTAGTAATCTGATCCTGCAGCACTTCTCCACACAATTATAGCTCTCCTTAGTGACAGGTATGCATGCGTAAATGCTGCAGCATCAGGTAAGTTAGACTAGTGATTTAAGAAATGTATGCTGATAAATTTTTCATTTGTACAAATAGTAGAGAAAATTATTTTAAATGTCCTACCTTAATAGCCAGTGTGATATCAGCATATGCACAAAACCCTCCACCTTTATCACTTGAACAGTGATGGAAGCCACCACCTAAATGTAAAAATGTAGCTTTAAAGAAACACTACGCTAAAAAGCCAGGTACTATGAAAAGCACTATCACTGAAAACATGAGGTCAGTTTGTGTTTACTTTTTATTTAAGCAATGACCATCGTTTTTTAAATTGAACAAAGCTTCTAAAACCCCTAACCTATTGTCCTGGTAGCACATCACATTCAATGTCACCCCTTCATGCCCTATATATTTGGCCTATCAGGACCCAAGAAAAAGGAGCAATATGTGTCCCATTTTGAAGTGATCTGGCCCCAGAACTGGAAATCTTGAAATCATATAAAGAACTATGCTCAAAGGTGATGTGTTTGGCACCCTACAATTATACGCTACATTAGAACCCATGCTTTGTAGTAAGGCACGTCTCGTTCATGGCCCACCTATCCTGAGTCATGTGCCAATTCAACTCATCAAAGTGTAAATTTGCTTGACTTAGCAACTGTGCAACAGGTATGCTAGAGTACTTCTGCCACAGTAATAAGCGAATGAATTATCGAGGGGGGAGATGAAAATCCCCACAATGTACCCAATTAACTTGTGGAGTGAATAGGATGGGTAAATCCTTCTCAATCTGAAAGTCAGGGGTCAGCAACAGCCCAAAACAAGAACCATAACTGTCAGTCAGTACAGCCAATGCACCCAAAGCCTTCCTGTATCCATGGGCATTAAACTAAAGGACAGATGCAAAATATTGTTTTGCATCAACCCATATAAAGTTACAAACATAATTCCATCTGAATTTCCACAGAACATGTCTGCTTTTGTTTTATTTTTTAATCCTGATGTTTATTCTGTAGAGGATTATATTAAGAAACAATGGAAAGATATGTGTCCACAAGAGTGAAAAAGTTAATATTTTATATATGCTCTTAACAAGTTTGGGTTTTTTTCCTCTAGGGGTACAAACTTGCTCAAATTCTTCTTTTTAAGACATAATGGCTCCACAGACGCTCACTATGTGGGAATTGCCATCTTTAGAAATGTCATACAAATACACATTAAAAGGGGGGGAAGAATCAAACATATATGACCCGGTGACATCCAAATTTAATTATAGCCCTGACTATTCCTTGTACAGGCATTGTCCTTCCTCCTTTTGCCCTATTATGGGAAAGGCTAGAAAGAGGACCAAAATATATTTCCATTATACCCTTTGTAATTACTACAGTTACGTCTCTTTTAAATGAAGTAATCTCAGTAATTCCACAAATCCATGCCTATAACTAAGCCCTCACTACAACATAATAAGTTCCAAAGATTTCTGTGGTTGGGAGACCAAAGATTCTTTGATTAAAGAAATGGATATTTCTGACTTCTGTACAGTGCATTTCTTTCTGGAGGGCTCTTTTTTCTTCTGTGGCAGAATTAATGCATATGTATTTAGCAAAATAGTGTAGTTAGGTGCCACTACTATTTATTTACCTCATGATAGGATTTGCATGCAAATGTGCTCATAATTGATGGTTAGAAATGTAATATATGTGCCCATAAAAAACATGTTGCATTTCTCAAACCATTAACTTTTATTTTTTCACACTGTAGGGTTCATTACATGCATAAAATATTTCAATTTTGTAGTGAAACAGAAATGGACATTGACAAAACAGAACAATAAGTCCTGAAGTTGAGTTAAATGCAACATGGTTTCTGTTTATTTGGGACGCTGAAGGGAAGCCGCATTGCGGTAAGTTTTATGGAAATAAAAGAACTCTGAATCATGCTACAGTCAGAATGAATCTCTCAACGATTCTAATCTAGCATCATTTAAGTGTGTATTAAATGCCAATAAGTTATAGGTAGGAACACCAAGTCTCTAGATAAGAATCTCTATATGTAAGTAAAAAGAATTTTCCTATAGATGAGTACGATCCTCCAAAAAGGCTGTGTTCTCCAAGCAACGAATGGGAAGAACCATTAAGGTAAAGTGAAAACTTTGAATTTATTCCACAATGTTTAAAATATTAAATGTTTTTCCACTTTATTTTTGCCTTCTTCTGAAGCCTTCTGAACTGGGTACTGGGGGAGGCAGGATGCCAAACCAGACTGTGTCATGGTCTCTATGCTCCTCTAAAATTTAGCAGATACTCTAATTTAGTTGTACAACAAGGGTACAGTGAAATTGCTAACTTGTTTCAGAAGTGTCATACTGTACTGTTATTAGTTTGGCAAACATGGGTACAAACTGTGTCCATAATGATTACCTTTTAATGTATGACAAGGAACAGAACATTGGAAGCAAACAACATTTTCTTATTCATAGCATTTGTGCCCATAATTAACATTCTCTACTTTCCCAGGAAGTGTTTCATCTGAGTAAGTTTCAAACAATTTTATGTCTTCACAAAAAGTACTATATCTTTTAAACCTTTTGTAAGGAAAAATTTATATATAATGTAATTAACCTCAATTGTAAAACTTCACATATCTTTTAAAAATAACATTCATTTTTGTCTGCAAACTTGAGATGAAATTCATCAATGTGCAGAAGGCCAGCATACTTTTTGCCTCAATGGGCTATGCATGACTCAAATCCCCTATTCATCTACCTTAGGTATTTTATGTCCCCCCTTATTGTAGTAGTTTTAGTCCAGGTCTATCCTAGATCAGGAAGGTCAGCTTAAGGTACGCAACCCCAGTTACATAAACAACATAACTGGAATCGACATACCTTAAGCCAAGCTTGGTGCCATCTTCACAGTGCAAGATGGACAGGAGCCAATGCTCCCGTTGGCTTCCCCTTATACCAGCGCCGACCCAGAGCACCCTTAGTATTCAGTTTAGTGGGTCTTTACCTGCTAAATCAAATGCCAGATCGATCTACATGGCAAGTGGAGATATGGCCTTAGATAATGATATCTCCTCATAAAACCCCTGAGAGGTAGGAAAATGCTATTATCTCCATTTATAGAGGGAAAACTGAGGGCACAGAGAAACTAAGTGCCCAAGGTCTCACACAATGTCATCAGTGGACCCAGGTTTTCTATGACCCCAATCAATAGCAATAGCATTGGACCATCCTCTCAAAACTAGAGACATAAGAGTTGCCCGGGCCTTGTGTTGACCCTGGAATGAATTTCACACTAGAAGTATATTTAATAAGCAACTGCAGAGCTACCATCCTGCACTTAACATAGGATAATGATGATAGTGAACTAAATAAAATAAAATTCAAGGTAATTACAGATTTGATTATTAGACGGCATTTGAAAAATCATTTTGGTAATAAATATGGATGTTCCTTAGGTTTTGAATTTTGTTATGATTTGAGATTATAATAATATATGAATAAAATATACTTTGTTTCGTTGTATATTGCCTCTGAGGTGATATTTGATGATGTGTGACTGATTTTTTAAAAAAATATTTAATGAAAATTTAGACACCTATCACAATATATCATGTAATTTTTCTTCCAAATCCCATTTTGTCCTTATTTTTCCAGATTTTTCATTCCAAGAACTTCCGCTTCAATCACAGTTTTATAGAGTGGAAAAGTTAGGCTTTATCATGTAAATATTCAGATTTTTCAACACAATATTAATATTGTCTACCTTTATATAATTAATAACAGAAAAATGAAGATTTATGATCACAAATAAGCATTCTATTGTTTGTTCTCTTAGGAGAATCTGATTGTTTTGTTTACCACAAAAATGTAATATTGATCATAGTAGACTAGGGAACTAAAATTCTCTTCTCTAAAACTTATTCTCTTCTCTTAAATACTAAAATTAGCATATCTTCTCTAAAATTAACTTCTGACATTTACATTTGAGGCTACAGGTCATGTTGAGAGGAAAAATTATTTTTTAAAGTAGTTGGTAAAACTTCATTTGGTTAATTACATTTGTGCTTACCCACGTTGATTGCCCAGCCTCTGTCAATGGCAAGTTTTCCTGCCTTTAAGAAAAATAAAATAAGAAATTCAGGAATGCGTGAACTATGACAATTTAGGCCTTTATCCTATATCCCTTAGGCATAATGAAGGTTCCCACATAGTCTCTAAAGACAATCATTGAAGTCAATGCAAGTTTTACCAAAGCAAGGCATGCTGGAGGAGACCCTTTAACCAGATGTCTATATTTCATTATGTTCCAATTGTTCATGTAAAATTAACTTTGCTATGCAGAGATGAACACTGACCCCTAGTAGCCAAACTGAAAAGTGCAGAAATGAGAGAAAATTGTTCCAATATGTAAAACTTCCAAACATAACAAGCATAAAAATAGTGTTCAATCCTTTTTTATATCATTCCAATTTATGTAATAATCTCCCAAATAATGCATTTAGAACCTGTAAATAAATGCAAACATATTGATGCTCTTAAGGTTACCAGTGAGTAAAGTGGCAATATGAAAAATGTCCTCGGATTTTTTTATGAAGTTGTATTTGTTGACAATTCTTTTCTTCAGATATATGGAAATGGTGATGACTGCTCATTTGTGCACTCAAAAGGCATTCAGAGAAGGAGAGTCAACAAAGAGAGGGCACACTATGCTGGAATTAGGAAAACTTGAATTTATAAAAAATACAAAATATTATTAGCAAAGAGCCATCTTAAAGGAGCATTTTTGCTTTTGAAAGCAGGTATTATTTTCATTCACAACTCTGTTCACTGATGACTGATAAATTATAAGTACTTCAAGTGTCAAATATTTTAAAGGGCATGTTATAATATCTAGTCAAAAAATTATTTCGAAAAAATCATAGAATGAAAATTACATTTGTAAGGGGACCTGAAAGCTTCAAAGTAAGAGACAAGGAGCTTTTCCATACCTAAAATTGGTCTTCGGATACCTCTGGAAGATTACTTAATATTTAAGAAACTGGGGGAGGGGGGAGGAAGAGAATGTCATTTTACTACCCAAACACTGCCAATATGTCCAGCTTAGAACTTAAAGAGGGATTACGGACGGGCAGAACCCAGAAGTCACAGTGCTTCTCCACTAACTCCTCATTCAGTGTACTTCCCAGGTATTCCTCATAACACTAGCGACTGCACTGGCAGCAATGAAGGCACATATGTTATACTTCTGAATTTTTAAGAGCACACAGATAGTTTAGGCCTTTATTTATTGCTTGATGAATTCAGTTTATGCAGGCAGACACTATGCTTTTTTTTTTTTTTTTTTTTTTTAAACATGGAAGAGTATTTCTGTGATGAGAACTAGAGGAAGCTTGGAACACAGGGGCGTGGAAATCATGACCAAAGAATCGCCACTATTGTTATTTATTACTTGTATTACAGTAGCAATAGGAGTCCCACTGTGCTAGGCATTACACAAACATAACAGTCCCAGCCCCAAGAGCTTACGACATGAGTAACGCTCTCCCAAAATCCAGATTTATGAATAGCTAATAGAATGACATCAACTCTGGTCTCATCACGGAGAACTGTCTCTCTATAACAATTCACACTACACAACTAAAACAAAAGACAGGACTATGCAGCACTTTAAAGACTAACAAGATGGTTTATTAGGTGATGAGCTTTCATGGGCCAGACCCACTTCCTCGGATCTGACCAGACTAACACGGCTACATCTCTATTACTACACAACTAAGAGACTGGTGCAAGGCTCCCAGGTAGTGCTGTAGCACTAGCCAGAGGCAGTGACAGACAGCCACAATAGCATTCAGAGGAAATCCACTAGTAGGGAAATAAAAAGAGTTTTAAGCAGCATGGCAAGGGCCCTCTGACAGTAATTGATGATAATTTTAGAGAATGATTTTTCTTCTTCCTCCCATTGCCTCCCTCTGTAACACAAATGCTTAAAAATTGCAGGCCAAATTCTATCCTCAACTATCCCTATTCATTCCCATTAAAATCAACAACATTGCCTGGTTGTATATGACATAGAATTTCACCCTATTTGTTACTGCTACTTTGAATTTGCAGGTCACTATATTCCAGTTGCTTATTTTAGACTTGAATGAGAATTATGAGATGAAACTAAAGTCCACATGCAGCTAAGTCTTCAGCTCTCACACACTGGTCTGCTTTTGCCTTTTCCACTTAGGGCACTGGCAATAAATTGCCTGCTGAAGAAGTTACACTTGTTTCTACCTCAGCTACTTTATCCATATTAATAAAAGGACACTTCTCACAGGATCCCAAATTTTGGACAATGACTTTATCACTTTCTCTCTGCACTTCTTGCTAAGCAATCTTTGATGAATAATGTAGGCAAGGATAATATTCCAGATAGCATGTCTACTTTTCCCGCTTTTCAAGGCAGCTTTGGGCTGGCCAAACAGCATTAGAAACTGTTACAAATATATTCAAGCTCTTTCCTTTTTTCCTAACTTATTCTTCCTCAATCTTCAAGAAAACACAGTGAAAGTAAGGATATAATCAAAATGAAAGGGGAAAAAAGGAAGCAGAAGTTGAAGACCAGAGAGGAGAAGGAATGGTACTAAGAAAACACAGTCAAAAAAGGGCAATAGTAATAGAGATGTAGCCGTGTTAGTCCCGTCTTTTGTTTCAAAAAAGGGCAAGATATTTTTTACTAGATCCCACACCAATGAAATCAATAACTTGTGGCAGTACATAAATGTGGAGGGTACCACTTGCCTCAGCACTGCCTAGATGACTTGGTAGTAGAAGTTGTCTATCTTATTCCACAACCCATGGCAGAAAAAAAAAAGAGAAAATGGGACCTTTATTTTCAGGGTAGCTGTAACCTCCACAGTAGAATCACAACCTCTTCTGCCACTTTTCCACCTTTGTTGGAAATGTATGTAAAATCTTTCTACTGTACTAACTTTCACAGTTTGCTTCTTGATTTCATGACCTACTTGCTAAATTGTTAATTCTCATCTTTATCATCATATTAGCAATGCTTCTGCCAAATGTGTGTATAAATACATATTTTAAACAGGTCAGTATTCTGTGTGATTATGAATATATGAATCACATCGGAAAGGATAAGCAATTATGCTGTTTAACTAGAAGTCTTGAAAATCAAACAGTTTTTGCAACACAATTTGAACATGTGATTATGTAGATAACAGATAAAAACTTTACAAAATGCTTTCAATGTTTAATATTAATGACCAGTGAGCAAATTACTCTTTCACACAGAAAATTAAGATGCCATTATGTGCTTAACATTAAGTCATATTGTCAAAAGTGATTTCTGAATGCTTACAGTGAACTATCATACATGACAGATTACCCGTCCACCAGTTATCCATTCTACTTCTTTCCTGAATATCTCTTGATGACTGATTACAACAACTGGCAGGAAACTGGAGATCCTTGACAAACATGAGATTTCATTTGCAGAATTAGGGAAAGCAATTTGTACAGTTAACAGCACCAATGAGCAGAAATTTTATGAATAAAAGGCAATTTATTTTGTACATGTTTATAGAATGCTTGAATATATAAAGTGTTAATAGTATGCTAATTAATGGCTATGCTGGACATAAAATTTTGACAATACATGTGAGAAGAAAAACATGAAAATTTTGTGAATAAATGCTAAAGCAATACTAAAAGTAAGTATTCAAACACTTTTCAGATTTATCTTATTAAATAAACACGTGTGTAGGAAAGTAGAACTGTGTCCCCACAATCATCTATAATACATCTAAATAATAGGGTAGTTATAATGTCACTGGCTCTGCCTTGCTGTGATGGAATTTTACAAAAAGGATAATGAAAAGGTGCCTTGGAAATTAAAAATGTGAGTAACTCTGATTATATTAGTTGTACTGTGGCTGAATGTAGGGGCCTCAACCAAAATCAGAGCCCTGTTGTGCAAGCCACTTTACAAACATAATGCGAGAGACTGTCCTTATGACCTTACAAATCTGTGGCCCCAATCCTGCAATAATTTATGCACACCTTAACTTTAAGTACTGGCAGCAGTCCTGTTAGACTCAACATGTATAAAGCTAAAGCATGTGCGTATGCTTTGGCAGGATTGGGAATAAACTGGAAAGACACAGAAAGAATGGGGATAGAAACAGAGGCACAGAGTGATAAGGCAACTTGCCCAAACAGACAGCAAGTGGGTGGCAGATCAGTGAAGAAAACACAGGTCTCCTGATGCAGTTCAGTGCCCTCGTTAGTACGGCTTACATTTTTTTAAAACTTAAATTGGCTAAACAAAACCTGAAGTGTAAGAAAGCTCAAAGCCTACCTTGACTCAACAGAGGAAGCATTCTGATTTCAACATGAGAACTACTAGATGGGTCTGAGTGCATCAAGAGATATAGAACTTCCCATCTCTACATCACTGGATCAAATCTAGTCCACGTTAGAAACCAAAAAAATGTGTACTCAACTTGAGTCTGTTTCTCATTAGACTATGTAATTTGATCATTTTCTGAAACGCTTTCCCTTTTATATATATGAATGAATGAAACGCATACTCTAAAAATACATGCTGTCCTGTGC
Source organism: Rafetus swinhoei (assembly GCA_019425775.1). Lineage (NCBI taxonomy): Eukaryota > Metazoa > Chordata > Testudines > Trionychidae > Rafetus > Rafetus swinhoei. Next base: position 13,645,677 of record CM033435.1, on the reverse strand, counting down.
TGCCTGAACAATATGAAGCTATAGAATTCTAAAAACACTATATATTTTCCCTCTGGCAAATGCTAATTTGCAGTATTTTCTTCAACAGCAATTAATAATACATTCACAGTTTAATATTAATGATAAACTCCTCTGGGAACTAACCAGGTTCATTAACATCAAAGAGAGTTTTTCCCATGACAGCTGTGGTACTTTCTTCTTGAGTATTGATTAATGATAACATTTCTTGAGAGCTATGGGCAAAATTTTGCCCTAGGTTAAATGTATATAGGTCCCACTGACTTCCATGGGCACTATCTACACTCCTTTCAGGGACATAAAGGGAGAATTTGGCCTTGTGTATTTTATTACTTCAAAAAGTCTAGTCTAAATAACTATGCTACAGAAACTCAAGTAAGTGCTTTCTACAGTTTTACTATTTGTTATGTGCCTTTGCACCAGGAATGTTTCTTGCCATACAAGAATATGTTGCTATTTTTTAAACATGTATAAATCTGAATAAACACTGAATATAGCTTACTGCAAACCCACTGCTTGCAGTAAGCTTGACTGACAATATTGCCACATAAACGAAAACACGAGGGATAAGATATTTTACTCCATGAATTTTAATTATAGCCAATGCAGTATTTTACAGTTCTGGCTCTTTTCTTATGGTACAATCAATCCTTCTTTTGGGAATACAGCATTTCCCAAAAATATACACAACATATAAAATAGATGTTTTTAAAAGTGTATTTTAATTAATTTTAAGTTTTTAATTTTATTTAATTCTTAAATAAAGTGAAATTAACTTCCTATTTTGGTTGCTTTAAATAATACCTCTTACACCTTTAGCATCAGAGGACCTTTACGAGATACCTGGGAATGAGAGAAGCCCAAAATGCACGTGCTTGGCAGGAAAAGGAGCTCTGCCCCTTGTCCCTAACCTCCATAGCAGTTTTCTGCTTAGCTGTTGGCTTGGCAAAGGGATACAGAGGCAGCCTATTGGCTGCTGGGTGCCCCTCTTTATTTAAACTACTCTGCAGTTTTCAAAAGCTTCTACTCGCTCATTAGTTGTCCCACCTCTGGAACCCTGAGTTGTAGATTAGGAGTGATGCTGTGGGTCAGACTGATCCCATTTTTATGGATCAGAAAGGAATTTTTCCCATTAGGCCAAACTGGCATGGGGTCAGGGTGAGTTTTTTGCCTTCCTTGCAGCTCACTTGGTATAGAAATGACAGGATTTGAGATTCACATAATGCTGTTAAGATTCCAGATTCTTCATAATTGCAGCCAGTGTCCAGTATTGGGTAAAGGTTAAAAGGGCCAGCTCCCAGTATTGCACAGCTGGACCTTGCACTCATGGAGGAAGGGAAGAGGAGACCAGAGACAGTGGGAGGACTGTGAGATTAACACAGACTGAGGTTCCCTTTCCTAGCTTTGTGGCCTCTGTTACTCCACCCCCATAAGCCTTTATGTGTAGTCTGCATCTTCAATGAATCTTTGATGTTATTCACCAAAGGAAGAATTTGAAAAAAAAATGCATCTTGCTTTTCATGTTCAATCTGATTGCTGCAAAGTGCCTATTATCACCACTAACCAACAATTAACACAGATAACCTCTCAGTTTTGTGAAAATACTGCTGCTGCTTTACAGTTCCCTTCTAGCTTCCCAGCCTCCTCCACTATTATATCTGCTAGTAAGATGAAAGAAATCTTTTATTCCAGGAATGGGCAATAATTTTAACAGGGAGGCCATTCACAAATTTTGGTACATGGTCACAGGCTGGCTCCAGGCCCCCCTGAAAGGACGGGGCCTCAGGTAGAAGGGGTGGGGTTAGGAGCTACAGAGAAGACAAAACAAATGAGTGTGAAAGAGAGACCCTTTGTGTGTGTGGCAAGTGTGTATGTGATCAATTCTGTGCCGCACACACACAGTCACTAGGTGTGAGACAATGACACAGAAAATGTGTATTCTGGGTAAGTTTCTGAGAGAAGCCACACTCTGTCTCTTTAAGGCTATGTCTAGACTGCAGAGTTCTATTGGAAAAAGATACACAAATTGCATATCTTTTTCCATTTTGTTTTTCAGAAGAGGCTATTCCGAAATGTGGCCCATCTACATGGGACCAAATTTTGGAAAAAAAACTCCTCTTTTGGAACATGCCTTATTCCTCATACAATGAGGAATACAGGGATGCCGAAAGAACGCATCCGCTTTTTTGGAAACTGTTCCGAAAAAGTGGAAGCATTCCTTGGACGCAGCAGAGCTTTTCCGGGATACCTCCAGTATCCTGGAAAAGCTCCTCAGTGTAGACATAGCCTAAGGGAAATCCGTCCTGATCTATGGTCTCCCCTGTCCCTTGCTCTGCACTCCTCTGGGTCCTTGACCATCCACACTGTGTCTCCCTCCACCCAAGCCCTGCTCTGCAGAGATAGGCTACAGGGGCAGGAGGACAAACTAACTTCAGCACTCCCTGCCCCTCCATACACACCCTCAAACAGCTAGTAGGAAAATCCCGAAAGCAGCTCAGCTACATGACCTAGCAAGGTGGGGGAGGGCAGCTGAACACACGTGGCCGGATGTAAATATGCACTCTCTGCTAATCAGCTGGGCGGGCCAGAGAGAAATGGTTGGTGGGCCAGATCTAGCTCTTGGACCTGATTTTGCCCATCCCTGATTTCTAGTGCTGAAGGAAAAAAATAAGTACACTCCTCAAGACAATGCACTTCAATAGCTAGCCTTAACATATGTAATGTGGGATTCTGTATCTTTCCATGGATCTCCACTCTAATAGCTAGTTTGGGAAGGGCACGGGAGAGTGAAGATGCAGTAGAAGCAAAGAAAATCTATTTGCCAGCACACTGATTGTGATTTTAGATAAGATCCTTCATTTTCATTGCTATAGGTCGGCTCCTGTGAAAAGAGATAGGGAATGCCGTTATGGTCTTCCAGCACTGTGGTTGGCTCTCTGAAATGTGCTTCTACTCTGACAAATAACATAGACAGGTTCCATGGTTGTTGCCGTCTGATTTTATTATCAAAATGTGGTCGGTTTACAATGAAAAAGATGTTTTTTCCACAAATTACTGGCCCTGCAAACTCAGATTTGGCTCAGTCTCAGGGGTTCTTTCCATCTGGCATCTCACTGTCTGTAATAAAGGTTCTGTGGGAAAAAATAAGCCCGCAGTGACACCTGTGCAACTCCACTGCCTGCAGTGAGGAAGAACAGATGTAACTAATTGGAATTTGGAAACAATTCTGTTATGATTAAACAGAATACAACTCACTCCATTTTTGCCGGGCTCTCTCTATAGTGATAACACCACTAAAACTTCTATTTTAATCACTAACTTGAGGAGGTACAAATTTCTGAATATACAAAATAAACAGTAAGAAGATGTCATTTCCTCACTAGTTGTATTTCAGAGCAGAAACTCATTGTAAGCAGCACATCCTTTTTCAGGATGCGCTGAAAACAGAATGATAAGAGCAGATGCCATCCCAAATAGGGTAAAAAATCTCCCCTTTTTAGTGATTGTTCTCTTTCCATGCCCTCACTTCTTGATAGTGTTGATAGGCATTGCAATGTGATGCTGGATTTAGCCACTGTCTCTACGACAGATCATTAACCCCCTTCCTGCCCTGGTCCAGTGTAGTATTAGTAAACCACCCAATTACAGATCCATTAGTATACATGCACAGATTTTATAAGTTATAAAATCTATGAGAGGGCACAGGTTAAGTACCTTTTTTAAAATGCAGTTCATTAATTCAAGTTGATGAAAGAGATAAGAAAAAAAACCTTACCATTATTGTTCCTCCTGTCTGCATTCTCAGAGGCTTCAGCACCTTTCTCTGAACAAGGAAATTGGGAAGAAAGAGAACTGGAGGAATTTCTGTAATTGTAGCCACTACAAATGACCACTACAGAAAAAAAACAGAGAATAATTACAAATTAGTTTTTGTATAGTTTATCCTAGCTCCTTATTACTATTAAAATATTCTGTGTCACAGTTACTATATACTGAACAAAAACATGTGTCTTTAACATACAGTATTTTTTCCCTACAGAAACACCAGTATCCATAATAGCAATAATTAATATTGGCCTCTAAACAGCTTCCTTTCTTTTAGAGAGAGACCAGCAGGTCTCAAATGGCAATTTAAGAGAAACTATGTTTCAGAAGTCAGATTCTGGATTCTTATGCTAAATTTTGACAAGACTATTATTTTTTCAGTGATGTACACATTTCAAATAGGCTAATAATGTTACAAAACCAACAATGAACATTCTTAAATGGTATTAATAGTTGGCTGTGCTTACTACATTGCTCAATCCAAAGGGTCAAAAATACACAAATGGATTTGGACTAAGATGTTTAACACTTAATGAACATTTTACGTGCATCTTAGCTTAAACAATGCAATTATTTTCATGCAAGATCAGGTAAGATTTATTTTGGGTAGTAAATATTGTTAGACTATTTTTTAAGGTACACATTGTATTAAATAAGCAGGTAACCAAGAAAATTATTTGAAAAATTACTTCCAAAATATTTACAATATGTGATCTATTCTAGTGAAGAACTTTAGTTCTTCAGATATTGCTTCTAAGAATCCATATGAGCAGTGTAAGGAGCCAATATAGCTCAAAACCTAAATCACAGCTAGCAATATTTAATGTCTGCATTTCAACTTATTCCTCAAAATTTCATAGTCAGTTCAATACATTGAAACCTTTGCACAAGGATTTTGTGTGGATCCCACACAAGTATAATGAAGTTTCAAGAAATTCTGTACACCTCTGAAGTTCTCTTATTTCATCAGTTGAGCTATTGCAAGTGATGGGGTAAACTGATGGGTGAATGTTAACAAAAGAATAAAACCTAAATGCTTATTTGGTCTCCTTAAGTATTCAAAATATGACCACTTACAACCAAAACAGCTTAAAGGAAGACTGTAAGTATGATTTATTGAAGCGGCTATGCATTTTGTTTTAAGCATAAAAAGTATGTCTTCAGCACTGTTTACTTTGACAGCAGTTCACTTAAGAGTTTGTTGAACTTTTATATTGAAAGAAATTTCAAAGACAACATATGGCTTATAATATATTGGAAATTGTTTCCCAGTAACAGCTGCCCATCAGTTATACAATTATCTTCACTATCATCTTTTAATGCAGCAAGATTTGCTAAAATCTATTTAAAAACCTTTGTAACCTCAGGTTGGTATTATAAAGAGATAATTTCCACTTGTAGTGCATCTTAAATGGAGTAGCACTAGGTTGAATTTGGCCTACTATAAAAACTGGTGTCAAGCATTACAGATAGTTGGAGAGTGTAAGAACATTTCACAAAAACGTTTGCCTCTCTTTAATTTATGTTTTCTGGCCAGCTCTATAAACACACTGTAACCCATGTGTAATAATACAATTTGTAATCTCCTCCACAATGTAATTTGGCCAAGAAAAAAATATAGCCTTACTATACCGCACCGCCCCTTCCATTTGCATGGTGCCAGCAAATGAGAAAAGCATCAAAGAGAACACTGCAGAACAGCTATTTACACGAACATTTAAAAAGAAAAAGGAAAATGGGGCCAGAAAAATAAGAAATGGGGCACAGAAAAGTCAAATAAATGTATTATATAACAAATTTTGAATCATGATGCAATAATCCTATCTTGGCATTCTTATGACTACACAGATGACTCACAGCTTTGCATTTATAGTTAATGACAGAGGAAAAATGTGTTTGGGTAATTAACTCTCCAAGAACTCTCAATGTTTTCTAATTAACAGCATACTTGACTAGATATACAGAGTAAGATGATCATAAATCATGACAAACAAGTAGTCCTGTGGCACCTTAGACACTAACAAATATAGATCGATTGATTGATCGATAAAATAGGATAGGATAGTCTCCACTCAAGCTCATCTGAAGTGGGTTTGGCCCATGAAAGCTCATGATTTTTATATATATATATAGTCTCTGAAGTGCCACAGGACTCCTCCTCATTGTTTTTAAAGTTACAGACTTTAAAGTCATGGGACTTATAAATCATGAGGAAAGCCTTCAGTCCTGAAACATACAACTAAACCTATGGAAAACAGACCATTTATTGAAATTGTTATAATCTTTGTGGTGAACAATCAGGAAATTAGTGTCCTTGATCATATTTTGACACAGTTCTGCTCAAATGTTTACATAGTCTGAGTATTCCATTTTTCTTGTTACTTCCAACATTAATTATCCTGCCTCCTCCACCTTCCTGCGCCCCACAGTTATTAGCCACAAGTTTTAGGAACTGATGAATAGAATATACCACTTTATATTTGTGTTTTACAGCATATGTTCATCATATTAAATGATTTTATAAGGTTAATAACTCTAAATATGAAACAACAAAACACAGAGCTTGCACCTGACACCTACCCCCTCCTACGCCCGAACTCCCTGCCTTAGGTCCCAACCAAAGTTCCCTCTAAGCTACGTGACTAAGCGGCCGCACAGCTACGTTCTGAGCCCTGTGCAGAGGTTTAAAGCTCCCTACACAGGCAGGGAGATCAGCTGATTGGCGGGGATGGAGTCTCCGTAAACAGCAGCTACCACACTGCCTGCCACATGCTTGAAATGGAAGACAATCAGCCGAGATAAGCAGGAAATCAACGTCTGGGAGGAGAGAAGGAGTAATTAAATGGCTTGGGGGAAAGTCCCGTCTGCCCGAGGGGACAGAAAGAGAGAGGCAGAGGCAGAAACCCAGCAGTCTCTTCAGTCCTCCTGGGCTGGGAAGGGGGAGGTGGGGGAAAGAGGGAGTGACTGAGTGCGGGCATCTGCGCAGTGAGGTGGAGGCAGGGGGCAGTCTGTTTGGGGTGTCTGAGTCACTGCAGTCCTATCTATTAGGCTGGTTTGGAGGGAGGGGGAAAAACCTGATACATACACATGTGTGTGTGTGTGCGCGCGCACGCACACATGCTACGGAGGACATTTGCATGATTACATTTCAAATAAATTTTGCATATAGGTGTTAATGGCTTAAGAAAGAAAATATTCTTTTGATCCTTTCAGAGGGGTAGCTGTGTTAATATGTAGCTGAAAAAATATTAAAAAACAGCTAATAGTCCTAAGGTGTTGCACGGACTATTTGGTTTTTTTAAATTCTTTTAACAAAATTTTTTGATATGCTGCAGATAGCTAAACTCTGAACTTAATGATTTTTTTTAAATCCAGTGTTAGTAATTAATACATGGTAAATTGTGTTGCATTAAGGTCAGATCTTTGCTGTCTGGTAGAGTTCTGGCTTTTATGAGTTAGAAGTAACAAGTACTGGGTGTGATGCTAGCTGTTTTGTAGGATGAAACCTTATTTGCAAGCTTTTTGAGACATGCAAATGTCTACAAACCCTGAAGCCATGTGTTAATTTGTTCTGGGCTTCTACTCTTCCTCCAGGGGAAGGTTAATTTCCTACCTTTGTACAACACCTTTGTAGTCACTAAGGCTATATCTACACTACAGGCTTCTTGTGCAAGAAGCTTTTTGCTGAAGAGATCTTCCACAAAAACTTCTTGTGCAACAGAGCATCCATATTGCAAAAGCACATCGAAAAAGCGATGCGCTTGCGTGCAAGAGAGCGTCCACGCTGTATGGACGCTCTCTCAAAAGAAAGTGCTGATAGCTATCCACAGAATGGCCACCAGGGCACCTGTGCTTTTTTCTCTTTCCTGTTTTTGGGCAGAAAATCCCTGTTGCTTGTCCTGACACACCTTTTTGCGCAAAAAGGAGTTATTTCTCATAGAAGGAGGAATACCTACACTGGAAAAACCCCTCTCTTCTTTCGTTTTACTTGTGCAAAAACACGCTTTGGGTGTGGACACTCCACGAGTTTTTGCGCAAAAACAGCTGTTTTTACGCAAAAACTCTGTAGTGTAGACCTAGCTTCAGTGTACCTCACAGCAACTAGTCACAGGTGTCTTGTTTTAATATATTTTATTCCACACATATGGACTGCTTAAAATATATATATATATGGTGGGTGTGGGTGTGAGTGTGTACACACACACAGTATGTTCTGTTTGTATTGGTGGTGTACATCCACACACTACCTCAATACTGGTGGTGCACATAAGAAAATTTAACCTGCCCAAGGGTAGAAAATGTTAGAGGGAATACTGGTCATAACCCAAATCCCTGCACCCCTGCTCTGGATCTCACACACACACCCCAACCTTACACCCCTCCTACATCCCATCTCCAGGTCAGAATCCTCTTCTGCACCCATACCCCCTCCCAAATCCTGCACCGCCATCCCCTGCCCCAAGTCATAACCCTCTCCTACCCTAGGTCACAACCTAAACCCTCTGCACCCCCTCCTGCACCCCAATCCCCTGCCCCGGGTCACAACCCCATCCTTCACCCATACTCCCTTCAGACCACACACCTTCATGCACTCCAATCCCCTACTCCGAGATCCCTTCTGACCTAACCTCCATCCAAGTCCCCGAACCTCCTCCATTAACATAATAAAAGAGTGCAGGCCTTGACCACTTACCAAATTCTGAGTGCCCCTTCCCCATCAAAAATTATTGCCCACCTCTTACAAAGTATGTTTCATTCTCTAGAAGGTGTCTGAAGCACTTGTACACCAATGTACACCACCGACAGGAGAACAGACAGCATTTTATTATGGTTATCCACCATGCAAGGCTTCCCATTGCAACTACACGTACGAATAAAAAGGACTTATATTCTGCTTTCCTGTATGTTTTTATGGGAACTGAGCAGAATGGCAGATTTCTTCTCAGACTTGTTTGAGGATCCTAAGCACAAATCTAACAAAAGAATCTGCTTCACAGCAAATAGCCATCTTTACAAGTAGCCCCAGATAACTATGTTTAGTAAGCCTGCTGCTAAAAGCAAATGGCTAACACAGGCAGTTATTTATTTTCAGGAAAAAGCAGAGATGTGAATCTGATTTTTCAATTTATTCTGTCCAGATGGTTCTCCTGTCAAATATTTAATTGGAAATTGATCTTCCATGAGATCTAGAAAGGAGCATGACAATAACTCTTTGTATCAACTCAACACTGAGATTTTCACCCACTGATTTTTGAAGACTTTTCTCACAAACCTTTAGGACAATATTACTCAAGCTTCAGTTTGCAATCCCAGTGTAAGTTAGGAAGCTGTGGGGTTTGGTGACCACATTTTCTATAGGCTAAAGTTTTTTGTGTGTTTTTTTAAAAAATAATTATTCTTATTATGTTTCCAGTACTTCGGGTTGCAAATATGACTTAAGTTTAAATGCTGCAGTTATAGCGCTGACTGAATATATACCACTGGGTAATCTGAAATTTTATGACATTTTCCATACATAGAGTTTATATTTAAAATATGAAATTATCAAATGTATAATGTCCTGAATGTAAATGCCGGTTCTGGTCACATTTGGCAGAATAATGCAATGGGGGGGGGAGGCTGACAAACAAAATAAATGATTTTGAGACATAAGATATAAAACATTCTGAGATATTTGCTCTTTGCCTGCAGCTCCAGGCCAGCCCTGCCATGCGAAGGCTTCTTACTAGCTCCTGCAGGGGTTTGGCTTCCAACTCTACAGCAAGAACCTTGAAGTTCAGCAAGAACCCCAGTTCAAGCCAGGCTCTCAGAAAGTTCAAGCTCTCAGCTCTAAGGCTGGGAGCCTGGAAGTCCTGGAATAGTCAAACAGAGCTCTGGCTTGAGGGCAGTCTGCAGGGACTTCCCTTGGCGAGCCACTCAATGGCATTCAGATTCCTAGGCCAGCCACCTCTCTGAAAACCCTCTCATACCAGCTTGAAGCAGTCCACATGCTGGGGCTGTCTTAGAGCTGCAGATTTCAGAAGCAGAGCTGAACAAGGAACTGATTTTTCAGTTCAGCCAACAAACCAGAAAAAAAAAATCCAGGTGAAATATTCAGTTCGGTTGCAAAAAATGTTGGGAATATGTCAGCAAACTGGAAATTGCTCTAGAACCTGGTGATTAAGGCACTAGGAAGGAGATGTGGGTTCAAACATTTCCTCTGCCCGATTCAGAGCATGGACTTGAATCCACATCTCTTACATTCCAAGTGAATGCATTATTCTCACTTTCTCTCTGTGTGTAGCTCAATTAATTTTTAAGTATCTATGTACAGCGGAACAGCTTAAACAAGAAGGACTGAGATACACTCAGCCCAAAAAAGTAAATAGCTTAGTGGTTAGGACCCTCACCCAGAAAAAGGGGAGATCTGAGTTTAAGTCCCTGCTCCAGAGGAGGTAGTCACATTTGGGTTCTCCTATGTCTTAGGCAAGTGCCCTAACCCGTGAGCTAAAGCTTATGAAGAGGACAGTAAGCCACACATGCAGTTCGCTGATCCCCCCAAAAAATTGTCCCCAGCCAAAGCTATTCAGTCAAATGTGCAAATAGTTTAGGATTTATCGAAACTGCATGTTACAGTGAATAAATTATTTCATCTAAAACAGTCATCCAACTACACATGGGAGCCCTGGCAGCACCCATTAGCAGCAGTGAAACTGATGAGAATGTCAATTTCACACAACAGCTGTTCTGGTTGGGTAGCAGATTTCATTTTAGAAACATTATGTTAGGGTTTCTCAAATTGGAGGGGGGCAGAGAATGGGGAGATTTTCTGGTTCATAAATTTTAAAAAAATAGATTCAATCTGATCTGGAATTAAATCAAACTTTGAAAATGCAACATTTCCTGCAAGCCAGAAATCCCATGATTTGGCCAGCTCTACTTGTCAGGCCCTTCTTTTTGTTCAGGGCCTCACTCTATCAAGGGATAGATATTTTTATTAAGTGACACAATCAAAGTGCTTATTGTTATTGTTCACATGTCCCATACAAACTAAGAAAAATAACATTAATACTACAGGACTTCTTAGTAAAAGTTACAACTTTATATAGCCACAGTTTTCAACTCATAGGCTGCGTCTAGACTGGCATGATTTTGCGCAAATACTTTTAAAGGAAAAGTTCTTCCGTTAAAAGTATTTGCGCAAGAGCGCAAGAGAGCGTCTACACTGGCATGGATGCTTTTGCACAAAGCACATCTTTTGCACAAAAGCATCCATGCCAGTGTAGACGCTCTCTTGCGCAAGAAAGCGCCGATGGCCATTTTAGCCATCAGGCTTTCTTGCGCAAGAAATTAACTTGCTGTCTACACTGGCCCTCTTGCGCAAGGATACTTGCGCAAGAGAGCTTATCCCTGAGCGGGGAGCATCAAAGTATTTGCACAAGAAGCACTGATTTTGTACAGTACAAGGTCAGTGTTCTTGCGCAAATACTCGCGGCCAGTGTAGACAGGCGGCAAGATTTTGCGCAAAAGCAAAATCTTGCCGGTCTAGATGCAGCCATAAGGTTTTTCATTTCCAAGTGGCCCAGCCACAATGAAAGCTAATCACACAATGCTACTTGACTTGTAGGGCAATATTTGTAGGTTTACCCACTCTGCACCAATTTCTGTGTGTGTCAAATTTACATACCTACACAACTTGAAAGTGTCATACTGATCACATACTGCACATGTACTTGCAAGCATAACTGCTGCTTTTTACAAGTGCAAACGTGTGTCACAATTTGAAAGTCTAGCTCAGTAATCAAGACTGGAGTAAGCACAGTAAACTTTTAATATCAACAAATTTAACCTAATTTGAATCGTTTTTATATACTTATCGGGCAAGCTGTCTAATGCTACCTTGAAGCCACAATTCTTACCATGAAAAGACTTCCTATTATGAAAATAACTTTGTTCCATATCAACATTACAAACAAAAACACTACATGTACAGAAAAAAAATCAAAATGTAATTACAAAGTACAAAGAAATAATGGATAATGATAATGATTTGCATACAACAGGTAGCCAATGTATTACTGGTCATTCTATCAAGACATCACAATTCAATGACTAAATAATAAATATTTTATATTCATAGTACTTTATGTGCATAGCAAAAGCACAAAATGATTTACTGGATACCTCTTGAAAGCCCTCCAAGATATGGTTCTGTATGCAGTATAAAAAAAAATTAAAGAGAAATATATTCAAACATTTGGAATAGATGGTAATTCAAGGTAATTTTATTTTCCAAGCTGTCAGTTGGTTAAGTATCTGTCTTCATGACATAGCTCTTTATTAGTTTATTCTGATATGGAACAAAAAGACAGACATTAAATAGTAATCTTAGAAGGCAATGTACTGTCTGCATTAAGATTATCTAGATAACATATTATAAATCAATACATGTAACTATTTCTTTGATAGACCATTTGTTCTCCTTCAGTCATTATCAACTTTTTAACCCTACTTCCATTCTTTTATAACAGTATACTTGTTGCATAACTCAGGAACTTGACTCCACTCAAAATGGATCCTGTGTCCACTAGAGTAACAAGCAGCAAGTTTCCTATAGACGGCAAGCACTGCACTTATTGACATGTCTTCATTTTTCTCTTATGCGCTCTTGTGCAGTTACAAAGTGTACCTAACCCATTTTTGTTTGTGTTGATAATCAGGGATGTTAAATTTCGAGTAACTGACTAATCGAATAGTCGATGCAATTTGCATCGACTATTCGATTAGTCAATAGGGCACCTCTGCCTTTGAAGTCGATAGGGCACCTCTGCTGGCCCCATGCTCCCCATGGCATTTCAAAGCAGCAGCATTGCGTGGAGCCCAGGGTCAGCACACCCCCACTGACCCCTGGCTCGGTGTGGCACTGTCGCTTTGAAACGCCGCAGGGAACCCAGCGTCAGATTGCATGTGGCGTTTCAAAGCTGCTGCTTTGAAATGCTGCGGGGAGCCCAGCCTCAGGTTCCATGCCGCGTTTCAAAGCGGCAGCACCACACGGAGCCCAGGGTCAGTGGGGGAGTCTCTGGCTGATCCTGGGCTCCATGCAGCGCTGCCGCTTTGAAACACCACGTGCAACCTGGGGATACCCCAGCTGGCCCTGGGCTGCACACAGTGTTTCAAAGCTCCAGGGCCGCATGGAACCCCAGGTCTGGCCTCAGGCTCTACACGTCGCGGCCGTTTTGAAGTATCCTTTCATATCCCCCCCCACTGCCTCCTTCTGATAGAGGGAAGCGAGGCGACTAGTCGACTATCCTGCATTTGCTTATCGGATAGTCGTCTAGTCGTTCACATCCCTATTGATAGGAATAAAAAAAGGATTCACCATATTTTTCTCAGAAGTGGGAATAAGTAATTTTCTGAGGATAAGAATCCAGTTTATATATTTTTTTAAAATATTTCACTCCCTCTCTGATTAAAAGAGGTAAAATAAAAGCATATATTTGACAGACCAAATAAACCATTAATCATTTGAGTTTTTCTTCTGCTGAGAACACAAAATGAAACTCCTTGGCAGTATTATTAAGTTTGACTCACAAAACAGCATCCACCACCATTTCATTAGTTTTAAGGGTTCTTCACTTAGGCCCAGATCCTACAGACACTTGACTTATTCATGTGCTTAACTTTAAACATTCTGAGTAATCTCTTTTCCTCATTCACGGGCATAAAGTTAAGCACACATCATTATCAAGATCAGCTCCTTAACCTATATAAAACACCAATTTATTATAACAGACAAGGTTAAAATGTTTCCAAAATTGCTATCTACAGCAAGCAGTAACTAAGTGAGAGGGAGTGAAGAGAGGAGGACCTGGCACTACAGGGATTAAACAAAGCTTTTCGGCCCAGCTAGTCCTGTCCCACTTTAGGTATAGCCAATGCCAGCCTGGAGGGAGGATAAAAAGAAGGAGACTGGCTTAGTTAGCTGCTGACCAGCAAAGACAGGAGTACAGTTCTGCTGCCTGCAGGACAAGAACCAAAGCCCATCCACTTGGCCAGCCACAGGAGCATGTAAGCCTCCAACCCCACGCCCCCCAGGACAAAGGGGGAAACCTGCTAGAATACTAGCTAAGAGAAAGAGCTGGACTCTTGGGGCCACGCCCCAAACTCAAGAACTACACTCATATGGAGTTTCTACGCCAGGACATCAGCAGCAAGGTTCTGCACCCCTTTTCTGCTGGATAACTCTGGGACCTAACCACTAGGCTATACCGTGGGCAGGGAGACCAGGCCACATTAAAATTTTGGAGATAAAAGTTAAATCTAAACAAAAGAAATAGAAAAACAGCTAAATTGAGAGAGGACACTTTAAAGCAGAAAGTGACCAAGTGGGTCTTTGCTCATGAACGCTCATGCTCCAATAAATCTGTTAGTCTATAAGATGCCACAGGACTTCTCGTTGTTTTTGCAGATTCAGACTAACACAGCTATCCCTCTGATACTTTAAAGCAGAGAGCATGAGAGTGATCAAAAGCAAATTTGTATACCATCTTTCATGTTGTGACATCCAAATACTACAAACCAGTATTTTAACAGCTCATTAATTAAAACAGGCCAATTAAAATCATAGCTTAGATGTTAAAAATAAAAATGGAATTCATATCTTGAGTAGAAGGGAGTACCAAGTTCAAGTAAACAGCATGTAAAGGTTTTAAACCTAAAGATCTGAAGCCAATCAACTATTGAGACTTTCATAGAATCATAGGATTGGAAGAGACCTCAGGAAGTCATCAAGTCCAACCCCCTGCCCAAAGCAGGACCAAACCCAACTAAATCATTCCAACCAGAACTTTGTCAAGCTGGGTCTTCAAAACCTCTAGGGATGAAGATTCCACCACCTCACTAGGTAACCCATCCCAGTGATTCACTGCCCTCCTAGTAAAGTAGTTTTTCCTAATATCCAACCTAGACCTCCCCCACTGCAACTTGAGACCATTGCTCCTTGTTGTGTCATCTGTCACTACTGAGAACAGCCTCTCTCTGTCCTCTTTGGAATCCCCCCCCCTCCTTTAGGTAGTTGAAGACTGCTATCAAATCCCCCCCCTCATTCTTCTCTTCTGTAGATTAAATAATCCCAAATCCCTTAGGCTCTACTCGTAGGTCATGTGCTCCAGCCCCCTAACCATTCTGGTTGCCCTCCACTGGACTTTCTCCAATGCATCCACATCTTTTCAGTACTGGGAGACCTAGAATTGGACATAATACTCCAGATGTGGCCACACCAGTGCCAAATAAAGGAGAATAGTCACTTCTCTAGATCTGCTGGCAACGCTCCTCCTAATGCAACCTAATATGCCGTTAGCCTTCTCGGCTACAAGGGCACGCTATTGACTTATATTCAGCTTCTCATCCACTGTAATCCTCCTGTCTTTTTTTGCTGAACTGCTGTTTAACCAGTTGGTTCCCAGCCTGTAACAGTGCTTGGGATTCTTCTGTCATTTAGATTCCCACATTTAGAATCTTATTATGAACTAAACCCTAAGGCCTTGTCTTCACTAGAGGAAAAGAGCTGTTTCTTGAGTTAATTAACCACACAGTAAACTCCTAGTGAAGACTAGGCAGTTTCCAGTTTTCACAAATTAGACTGTAGGCTCTTTACCTTGCATACTACTTCACGTGACAACTACAAACTGCCTTATTTTCACAAGGGTTTTACTGTGTGGTGAATTATGCATTAAGATGTGAGATTTTTTTCTACTGAAGACACAACCTAAGGGCCCTGATTTATTTTCATCAGTGCTGAAACCCTTTAATTCTAACTGAAATCAACAAGAACTCTGAGCACTCAGCTCCTATGAAAATCAAGAACTAAAATAATACCTTCAGTTAAAAATATCTGCAGAACTACTTGCTTGATAAGAGCTGCAGACCTACTACCAGATATTGTCTTTTCACAGTCACACCTCTCATTTTGCAGGTTAGGCATAGTTGGATGGTAACAACAGTTTTAGTTAAGGCTGCCTAAGTATTTACATTATATTACCATTTTCATTCCATCGTAACTTTCTGAATCTTCAACTATTACCCTTTGTGGCTATTCTATGTATCTCAAATATAAGCTTAATAAAAAGAATATTTATATACAACTATTGTGATTTTTGGACAGTTCTAGAATTAAAGCTGTACTAAGTTGAAAACTGGCAGTGAAATTGCCTCTCTAAACACCTGACTAGAGTTCAGCCCTAGGACACCTGCCACATTTTCTGTGCAGTAAACACTGAATCATATAAAGCTTAATATACTTCTCTTCATATTTGGTATCAGAGCTTGTCAACATTTCTCAAAATTCTATATTTTGACAAAAATTTTCATTCATTTGATATTTTGACAAAAAAGGGGGAAATAGTCTTCTCCGTTAAACTTAATTCAGAATTAACTTTGATGTCTAAAAGCAGTTTCAAGTTAGGGTCAAGAGATTTAGCCCTTCTCCCACCTCCTCCCACCCCTTGGGACTGAAGCCCTTGGGCTTAGGTTTTGGCTTTGCTGCCCCTATTCCCCCAGGATGGCAGGGTTCAGGTGGGCTCAGACTTCAGCCCCCCTCCTGCGGCCATGTACTAATTTTGTTGTCAGAAGGGGGTTGCAGTGCAATAGCATTTGAAAGCCCATGATCTAAGGTGTCAAGTAAATGAGACAGGATTGTCCCAAAGCCTTTAAAGCATCTTGAATTGTCAGAATTCAAGCTAAGTAATGCCCAACACTATAAAATGTAGCACAATTAACTGAAGTTATAGAAAAAAATGTGCATGATATTTATTACATTTGTGAAATGGTATCTGCTCATGTAAGACCACCATAAAGTACAAGAGACAGAGTTAAAACTGGGCATATAACTTTAATTTTGACATTTCTAGTCTTGAGTGCTTAACCATTCATCCATTATGTTCTCTTACTTTTTAAAAATGGGACTTTATTAGTATTCTGAAGATATATAACAGTTTTTCTCAGTGATTTTATGGAGCCAGAAGCCAGAGTTACCTGACAAACACATCTTATGTACCAAGTAGTAAAGCAAGTACACATGCAACTGATGCCACATGACCAGAGTTACAAAGCAAAGGTCTGAGTAATAAAGCAAACTGGACTGAATTAATGGCAACCTCTGCCAAAACATGTGAGAGAATACTTCCATCGCCCTTCAGCATACCATATCTGTTTTACTTATCTATAATCGAGCCCTCTTCTTTAACTGAATTTCCATGTATGCAGTCACTCTTTATTACCATAGAAATATTATTTTCTGCAAGAATTCCTAACAATCTTAATTTGATAGCTATTTGCCTGAGAGTCTGGGTAACAGACAGAATCAACTGATTTCAAGAATTTTTTATAAAAGTTAAGAAAAGTAAACCACCAATGATCATTACAAAAAGTTTGTCAGTTAACACCAAAAACCAAGGTAAAAAAAAAAGTCAAGGTGAGAAAAAAAACAATATCAACAAAATTTATTAAAAACAGAAACAGTATGAGAGTCATAATGATAGCTGCATGACCTGAGGGATTGTCATACAAAAATCTGCATGAATTTGGAGCTACAGAGAAATAACTACTGCTGTCCAGGGAACTGGCTAAAAGAAATCTAAGAATATCAGAAGATGTTTATTGTTTCACCTTATATTTACATATAAATTCAAATTAGCCACCGTAAAGTTTCTGAACGAGTGTCTTCATTTCATAGCAGTAAAACAACGTGCAACCAATGCAGAGAATGGAATTTTTATATTGAATTGTATAATTGTCTGTTGTAAATTGTACTTGTTTCATAAAAGCCAAACAACAAACTAGAAATTGGAGCTTCGTCCCCCCCACCCTTTTTTTTGGCTAATAATGACCAATTTTGATTTCCACATACAAAAAGTTAATACGTTTTTTGATAAACTTAATTTACAATTATATAAATTGATCAATTTCTCATACAGTCTAAAGTGGGGTACAGTGTGTGTCATAACACCCAAATAAGAATTTATTCCACTGACACAGAAGCAAAAGAGTGATCCATTTTGCATGGGCAATTTCTATTACACTGTTCACTCACACACGTTACTGCAAAACAGTAAATGGTTTCTACTTTGCACATCCCAGAAGTGTAAAATTTATAGGTTGCCAAATATTTCTTTGGGTTAGTGGTGCTTATTTCCTTTTGAAACTTCAGTGTGCTGATTTGAAGTAAATGGATAAAGTACTTCCTTATATAACACAAATACTGAAGAAAGATGGATAAAATATTATAGCTAAATCCTTCATAATTCATTTATTGCCTTAGGGACCTAAAGCCTTCCAGGAAGCATCTGAAAAAAAATCACATTTTCCAAGACCATGTTCAGCAATTAGAACTGTGTTTTTCCTAAAGGATGTGTAGGAAAACCCATACATCACCAGACAACCTTTCAGTTATAGATGTACAGAAATACAAATTATTTTACTTAAAAATTCAATGTACAAAGAGTTCTTGCTGATCTGTCTGCTCTGTCCTATCGTATCTTCCCTCCGACTGCACCTCAGCCTGTCATCTCCCTATCAAAAGATCGGGCCAGACTCTTTAGCTGTTACTAACATCTACCTGTCTCACCACAGCAGTTGGGATTTTTCCAGGGGCTCTCGACTTCAACTTCAATTTTGCTCATCAGAGTATGGGCTTACGTTTGCTGTTCATAGATCTGTCTTTCACTTGTTTGAGTTAAAAGGCTTTCTGTGGGCCTTTTCACAACAGAGCTTAAAACTTTTAAATTTTCAAACTGTAAATCCTGCTAGCAAATTCCTTCAAAGAATTGAACTCAGGACAGTTCACAAGTCACACCTCTTGATTTCTACAGCTGCAGGAGCCATACAACCAGGAAAAGATGATGGCATGTAGAGAGATCTGAATGCATCTAATTGCCTTGTGCATTCAGAAGTGACCTTGACTATTAGCCTAATGCAACTGGCCTTCTTTGTCCAAGGCAAGTTTGAAAACCATATTTGTTTTACAGAGTGGAGGTGGGGCTGGGAAGATGAGTCAATCTTTATTTATCATGAGCTTGGTCAGAGCCATTGCTATCAGATGTATTAATAGGAATTAATATACATCCTTCACTCCCACATGGATAGAGAACACATTTCCATAACAATTCAATTCTCTTCCCACTGTTTTGTGTGGAACACCACTACCTTTTGTTCAGAGGTATTGTGTATAGATTTCTAGAATCTTGGGGTGGCTTGCTTATCCATTTCAATCATGATTACCCTTTGATATTCTACATTTTTGAGTTTCCTTAGTGTATTTAGGACAGCTCCATCTACAACATGCATATGTAGCTATGGATCCTAGACAAATTACTCTGAGTGCATAGTCTCCCAAGTAAGTTTGCACACCCAAAACAGGAGTGATCATGGTCACCAGGAGTTTGGAAGTCCATTCATAATTGCAATTTCACCTTGGACTGCCACCATATCAGAGAGGTAAGGAGGTCAATTGTCAATTATGTATAAGGTGAAAATCTGTAGCTTATGACCACTAAGACCAGTTACTGTAGAGCTGTCCTAATAGGTATTAGGAACATCTCTATGGCACTTAGAACCATGATATGTGTGTGGTGTCTCCTCCCTTGCCTCAAGAAATTATTTAACTTAATTTAATAATTATTTAATTATTCATGCTGGGTGGTGGTACGGAACTACGGTTCAATACTGAAAGTAGTTCTGATACGAACAGAACCAATAAGGCCTGGAATCTCCAAGTTAAATTATAATAGGTGAGTCAAGAGATTAAAAGATTAGCAGAAAGCAACATGAGTGACCAACTCCACATAGGGAAGAGAGCCACTAGGCTGAGGAATAAAATGCTCTAGAAATGAGATTTCAAGCCTGCTTACATTGTCCAAAAGCAATGATGGCAAACTCAGATGAGCTCCTTCTTAATTAAGAGTACAAGATCATTATTTTCTATTTATATAGTTGGAGAGGTTCTAAACTGACATTCCATGTCATCTGTATTCATCTATCTTGTTCCGTATCATCTCAGATAGATTTTCAAAGAAAGATTTCAACAAAATACAACCTTTTTACAATTAGAATAGTCAGTTCTCTCTCTCTATTCGCTATTAATATGTAGAGATAGCAATTGACGTAAGCTTTCAAATACAGATGACACCCAAGATTGTAATTACGGTCTCTCTCACTTTTGTCTTTCTATTCTTTTGTATTCCAATGCTACATATGTATCTTAAAGTACGAAGCCCCTTTTTTCAACTGACTGGCACAAAGAAATTCCTAGACCAGGGATGGGGAACCTCAGGCCTGGCTCTCAGCTTGCCTGGATCCGGCCCCTGAGGCTCAGCGCACGCCCAGCATTAGGGAGCCCACGCTGGCACTCCAGCCCTCCTGCTGCACGCCCCCCCAACCCCAGGGCTGGAGCACACAAAGTCTACTAGGCTGAGCCCCTCTAGGCTCTGATGTGCAAGGGGAATGTAGAAAGTGTCTTTCTCCTCAGCTGGGGGCCACAGTGAGGGTTTTTTCCCCCGCTCCTCACTTGTGTGTGGCCCCCGATCGATTTTTCTATAGGTGAGCGCTCCCCACCCCTACCCTAGACAAATTCTTTCCAGAAATTACATAAAACCTGAAACTATTAAGCAATTATTATTTATAGAAGAACAATTAATATAGTATATTTTCTTTTTAATGCTCTATTCAATGTGTTTTCCAAATACTATAGCACTTTACTCTAAAATAAAACAAAATTTACCCTTGTAAAGACTAGAACCCTAGAGCTATAGAGGAAATTAATTGTGTTTCAAATGTTACTAATTTCCTTATGCTCACTTAAATTTGCCAGTAAGTCATTTTGCCTGAAGCAAAAGAAAAAACAAAAATGAGTACAATTAGTAGGATGACTTCAACATGTTAAGTATGTTGCAGAAGAATCTAAGATGCAACAGACCAGTCACATTAAGTCTATTAAAAGTGATAAATTTATTCATGATAAAATTCTAAATTTGAGCCATCTCCTTTGAGAGCAGACCAACAGAAGTCTTGATTCCTGCACATTTCATCTGCCATTATGCAATTACTCTTTTTTATCATCATTATGGTATGTTCAAAAGTGGAATGAAGAGGTAGTTCTTTTGGGAGTTTGGATGCTATCAGACTACAAGGAGAAAACTCACTTTAAGTGACTGGGAAAACGTAATATGAAAGTATTACTTTTGATTATTAACATTTTAGTATGACATGGTTGTAAAGCAAACAACATCCACAGTCTATGTAGCACTGCAGCCTCTCTCCTCTTCTCTCCCACATTTTGAGTCTTCCGTCAGTATTTAATTCTCTTCCCACGCTTTATGTGACAAGGGTAAATTTGTTTACCATGAACATTCTACACAAGATTATTCTATAATATAGGCAGTAGCCAGATTAGCAACTGCTTTTAGGCCTATGAATTTTTCTGATACACTGAAAATACAACACTCTTTTATCCACTGTCAAAAAGTGAACTCCAAAATGCTGTACAGAAAAACTACAGATACAAAGTTAAAACAAAAATTCTAGCAGATAGAGGGAGGATTGGGGAAACCCTGCAGGCAGTGTGTCCGTGCTCTGTGGTTCCCCTGGGGGCTTTCTCTCCCCACCACGGAGCACCGCCCCAGAGTATGCCACCTGTCCTGTCCCTGCCCACTCCAGCCCTAGGGAAACTGGAGACTCACCTCTCTACCTTCAGCTGCAGCTCAAGGTTCTCCCCCACCCACAGCAGGGAGCCCACACAGGCACTCCAGCTCCGTGCCCCCCTTCCTCAGTTGGGGCACCAGCACCATTTCCCTACTAGTGGGTGGAGAGAGAAAAAATATTTTTGAAAAATAAATAGAAAGATTAAGTTCAGAGCCAAAGCAAATCTATTCCACTTAGCAGGAGCTATGAAGAAGTAGTATCTTGTGGCAAGACTATACGATGGGACAAAAATAGGCTGGTGCTAAGCATACATATTGAACAGTGGGGTAAGCAAACACTTATATCATCTACATGGTAAAGCAGGGACAAAACCAGGGAGAGTTTTAGGGTTGGATCCTGCACCAATGTTGTCAATAGATGCTTTGTCACAGACTTCATTATCAGGCAGTTTAAAAAAAGGCAATTTTGAGCTAAACCCTAAGGAGCTAGTGCACTTGTTTAAGGACAGGTGTGGATTGGCCACATCTTAATATTATTAAAAATAAATTTAATCCAACTTTGATTCCAAAATCTCCAAGCAATTAAACAAACATTAAAAACACAGCAGGATGCTACAGGACGACTACAGGGGAAAAAAAACCCAAAGCAAACCTAAGACTTTAATTGTACCAATTGTTCTTCCCTCCTCTCATCTCCCTTATGTTCTTTGGAAGGGAGGGACCCTGTTGCATGCTCCTAGTCCTTTGGGTCGTATAATAAACAATGACAGCTCAAGTGAGAAAGGAGGAATGACATATTGGACCTGCTGGAATTTGAAGAGCTTGCAGGAAGCCAAAGGGAGAGGCTATGATCATGGCAAGAGGGGAGACAGCATTTTAGCCAGGAAGTTAAGGCAGTGGAATAGATGGGCAACACTGCAGAGACAGCAACAATCAGATTTTTCAAAGGAGTTGAGGGAGGAGAATATTGTATATTGCCACACATACAGCACAGAATCATGGAATCAAAGAATAATATTAGCCTGTAACTTTAAAAACCTGTAACACTTTAGAGACTAACAAAAATATATAGAATCATGAGTTTTCATGGATAAGACCCATTTCATCAGATGAGTTGGAGTGGAAATACAGAATAACAAATAACAAAATCTGTTATTTCCATTCCAACTCATCTGTTGAAGTGGGTCTTACCAAAAAAGTTCATGATCCTATATATTTTTGTTAGTCTCTAAAGTGCCTCAGGACTACTTGTCCTCAAGAGGTCATCAAGAACCAGAACCCTGCACTCATGGCAGGACCAATACCATCTATACCATCCCTGATGGTATAGATGGTATAGATGGCAGGTCTGTCTAACCTGCTCTTAAAAATCTACAATGATGGAGATTCCACGACCTCCATAGGTGATTTATTCCGGCGCTTAACCAACTTGACACTTAGAATGTTTTTTCTAATGTCCAAGCAAAACCTCCCTTTCTGTAATTTAAGCCCATTGCTTCTTATGCTATCATCAGAGGTTAAGGAGAATAATTTTTCTTTCTCCTCCTTGTAACAAACTTTTTGGTACTTGAAAGCTGTTATCATGACCTCTCTCAATCTTCTGTTTTCCAAACCAAACAAACCCAATTCTTTCTATCTTCCCTCATAAGTCATATTTTCTAGACTTTTAAATTTTTTTGTTGTTCTCTGGACTTTTTTCCAATTTGACCACATCTTTCCTGAAATTTGGCACCCAGAATTACTTCTTGTGTCTTGCTTATAACACTCCTGTTAATACATCCCAGAATGTTTGGGGTTTTTTTTTTTGGGGGGGGGGGGAAGGTTGGCTTTTGGGGGGGGTGTTTTGGCAACAGTGTTAGCCTGATGACTCATATTTAGCTTGTGGTCCAGAAACATCTAGGAGCTTGGGATGCAACTATAGCTAAAAAAGTCTTCTAGTTGTCGTCATTATATTTCAATTTTAGAGCAATAACAACTGAGAAAGATATTGACGGTAACATAGAAAAAGTTATAAAAATGTATACCAATCATTCTGCTGTATTTGCAGTGTTAGTATAAATACTTGTATGTACTATAAAGCCTGTGTTATCCGGCACGCTGGGGGATTAGGGCGTTCCGGTTATCTAAAAATTCCAGTTATCTGAGGGTCCCATCAACCTAGGAAAAACCAATGGACAATAATAGTAAAACTCAAGTTTTTAATATTGGTAGTTTTGTAGTGTGAAGCAGTTGATGATTAGTACTTTTAAATAAAATATTGTTAAGCCAATCATGGTAAACCAAGCCAGGCCTGTTGGCCTGAAGATGTGACAGTATTGTAGCTGGGGGCAATGCCGGTTAACAACGTTTTCTGGTTAACAGAGTGCCTGATAACAAAGGTTTCACTATATCTTAACATGCTTACATTACTTAATTATTTAACAAATTTCAAATCACCTCATTAAGTTGATTTTTCTTCCTCTAGGACTACATTAACTCTTAGGGCCACAGCATCACACTGGGAGATGATGTTCAGCTGATTGTCCACTATGATCTCCAAATCTTTTTCAGAGTCTGCTTCCCAGGATAGAATCTCCCATCCTAGAAGTATGGCTTACGTTCTTTGTTCCTGTGACGGGGCTGGCCAGCCCCGCACTGAACATGGGGGCAGAGAGCCTGCCTATTGGGTGGAATATGCCCCTCCCCCGCAGCCCTGCTGGGCATGCTTGCAGTGCAGCCCCAGTATAAAATGCTGCCGGGCTGCTCAGTTGGGGCTGGCCACGGGAGGGGAAGGAGCTCCTCTCCAGGCACCGGAGCCATAGCCATAGCCATAGCCATAGCCATAGCCATAGCCATAGCCATAGCCATAGCCATAGCCATAGCCATAGCCACAGGACCAAGAGGCGCTGGACCAGTTACCCCTGCCGCTGTTGTCGCCGGGACGAGCCAGACCGCAACGCCGGACGCGCTGTGCAGCCTCCCTAGAAGCCGTCGCTGTCGCTGCCCCGGCCCCAGCTGTCTCCCAAGCCACGCCTGCCGACGTCACGGCAGTTGCCAGACCCGCACCTACAGGTGGGACTGCCGTCGGACCGGGCGAGGGGGCAGGAAGCAACCCAGGGCGGGGGCCAGAAAAGGGCCCCGCGGGCTCAGCGAGTTTTGGAGAGGACGCCCCGCTGAGCCAGTGGTGGGAACCACCCGCCACTGATAGGGCCCTGAGTTGGGGCCCAGTAGAGAGGGAGGGCCCGGGACCCCCTACCCCTTCCTCCCAGATCCCGGACGATGAGGGGATCCATTGAAAGGACTAGGCCGCTGGGCCTGCATTGAAAGGACTAGGCCGCCGGGCCTGCATTTAAAGGGACCGGACCTTGGGGAGAAAAGGGCGGGGCCAGTGAACCCACCACAGTTCCTAGATGCACGCGTTTACATTTAACCGTATCAAAATGCATATTGTTTTCTTGTACCCTATTTACCAACTGATCCAGATCATTCTGAATCAGTGATCTGTCCACTTCATTATTTACCATTCCCCCAATTTTGGAATTATCTGCAAACTTTATCAGCAATAATTGTATCTTTTCTTTAGGTCAATTATAAACATAATCTCTGTGGGACCCAATGGAAGCACAGCTGCTTCATGATGATTCCCTTTTCACAATTATATTTTGAGACCTCTCAGTTAGTTAGTTTTTAAATCCAATGTGCAACGTTAATTTTATATTGTTCTTGATTTTTAATCAAAATGTTGTGTAGTACCAAGTCTAGCACCTCAGAGAAGTCTAAGTATATTACATCAACACTATTACCTTTATCAACCAAATGTGTATACTCAACACAAAAGCCATCAATTTAGCATGACAGGACCTAATTAATATTGATTTACAATAGTGCCCTCCTTTCATCTTTTATTAATCAAGCCCTGTATCAGCAAACTACATTATTTTGCTATGGATTGATGTCAGGCTGACAGACCTAAACTACCTTTTTAAAAAATTGGTACAACACAGGTTTTTTGCAGTCTTCTGAAACTTCCCCATTGTTCAGAGACTTACTGAAGTTCAACATTAATGATAGAGTGAGCTCTTACACCAGCTCTTAAAGAACACTTGGATGCAAATTATCAGAACCTAATGATTTTAAAATGTCTTGCTTTAATAGTTTCTGTTTAATACCATGCAAAATTATGAGCAGAAAGAGTGTTATCCGGACTATGTGATAAGGCTATACATAATCGTGGTTTTTTTCCCCAAATAAAGAACTGAAGTATTCTAGTCTAGATTATGTTTAGATCTCATTTATGCTGCCATTTACTGCTAAGAAAAAAGGAAAATATTGTAAGATCAGTGGCACCACTGTGCAGTTAGTTACCCTGCATCTCAAGGTACAGGTGCAGCCCTAGTCTGTATCCAACATAATATCAATATTACTGGCAGTTTATAAACTGCACTGATTTCCAGTACCAATATCAACAATTATTTTAAATGTTGTCCAATATCACAAATACATGTCTGATTTTGAAACAGTAACTTTGAAAACAAGTTAAAAAGTTAGAAGGAAAATCCAGAATATAGTTCTGGTAAACTGTTAAACTAGAATTTGCTGGTTCATTAATAACAGATTCTGAGCTGAAGAGGGGAGCAGCATAATACAAGTGGCAGGAGATCTACTGCTTGAAATAAATTCTAAAAAGTTTATTTGAAAGATAACTAGTGGGTACAGCACCTTTAATTTATTCAAGTAGCGTCTTGTGTGGACAACCAACAAATCTTCTTCGGTAGCTTCTCGTGCCTGTACAA
Organism: Rafetus swinhoei; assembly: GCA_019425775.1. NCBI lineage: Eukaryota > Metazoa > Chordata > Testudines > Trionychidae > Rafetus > Rafetus swinhoei. The sequence goes on along the minus strand of CM033435.1, from coordinate 13,619,390 downwards.
TCAAGTCATCTGCAATTAGTTTTTCTTCTGAAACAGCAGGAAAAAAAGGAGGAAGAAAAATTGTTACTCAGCATTGTTTAACTTTCTAATTTTTCTCCCTACAGTTTTAGATTCTGGCTTGTAGGTGTTGGAACTCCTATTTTGAACTACACCGGAACTGGATTTTTGATTCAAAGTGCTCAGAAATGCTCAAACACATAGTCTATGCAACTTATTAATCATATATAAATAATATAACAATAGTTGTTTATAGATAAAAAATACTCATACTTTATAATTTCAAACTGTTAATTCCTTTATTTTAACTGGAAAGGAAAGATAGGCAGAGGCACTGACATTTAATTCACTAAATCATCAGAGCAGGAAATGTCAAAATTCAAAGAATAATAATTACTTAGGGAGAAGTTCTGATAAGAAGTGAAAACATTTAGGCTTAATTACTACATTTAACACTGTCAAACCCCTATTGATATTTAATTTGCAAAAGCCTGGAAGCAGTCGTAGCTTACTCTCCATAGTTGGTTACCCACTGGCAGCTTACATAAAATTATGTTTTCCCAATACAAACTATTGCTCTCCTAAGTATCACCCCAAGATGTCTGTACATGGACATATGATATTTTTACATAACCAGGGACATAAGTGGACATACTGGTAGAACGCCTGTGTTCCTATTGACCAAGGCTTCAAAAACCATTCACCCAGCTCATATAGAAATTTTTCCTACATGAATGGGACCGGAGACACAACAATTTCTTTCTTGAGCCAAAATACCTCTAGTGGTTTTCCAGTCAGAAGTTGCAGAGAACAGAGTGCCCCTCCTCTTCTACAAAATGGAGAAGGAAGCAAAGTGGCCGGGGCCATCAGTTTTTCCTTAAGATCTGAAGAGTGAAGAGCAGAGTTGTCCACAGGGAGGAGTTGGAAGAAACGTGTGCGCATCTTAAAGAACAGGAACCTCAGAGGAGCCCAACAAAGGCAGAAGAACCCAATGTTCATTAATTGGGAGATGGAGGAGAACAAGTCAAGATTCATATACTGCAGAGGGGAACTGGGAAGGATCCCAGAATTCATTAAAGGAATGTACTTAGCGTGCATACATATGAATTTGTGTGCAGAGACAGAGATAGTTTATTGACAGAGGAATGACTATGTGGCAACATCAATGAGATAGTCATGATTCTGGTTGGACCACTGACTTGGGCATGATGGAAGCACAAGTATTTTTGACCTGGCCACGTAAGCTCTGTCCTCATGTGAAAAGGTGCTGAAATTTTACAAGCTTTTATCCTAATTTCTTAAATTTAAATTCCCAACAACATTTCTCCACAGAACTTTTCATCTGTGTAAACAGCAATATTAGTGCCTCTCAGCAAACTAGTCTTCATTTCAGCAGAATTGGAGCCATCACGCTGTTTTAGTTTCAGGGTTAGTCTTAAAATAAAGTTGTAATTGGAACTGCACAACAGGATCTGCCGCCAGTATTCAAAGGTAACCTTTTATTAATTTAGCTTCACCGCTCATCATGTGGTGACAGAAAACATTTAGTAATCAGTTTGTAACCACAATGAACACAGTAGTATATAAAATGCCAAAATGTTCATTACATCATTACAATTCAAATAAAGTCAGTTAGCAAAGTGGTCTGTTGCGAATAGGGCTCATTTGTGTCTGACAAGCATTTGATACTATATGTCAAAAGGCAGTCGCTTAGAATAAACATGTCAAATGGCATTAATTTGTCCTTCTTTATGATAATCTCAGAGAGACTAAAATTAAAGGGGTATGGTGACTGAAATCTAACAGCTGTGGATGGAACAAATGCGGTAATACTTGTATTTTTTTAATCTTGTATTGCATCTGCTCTGAGAATAAATAATTTACTGAGTACCATCAGGATGCTTTGTATGCTAAAAGCATATGGCCTTGGACTTTTTCACCTGAATCAGCACAAGAACAAGAATCCCTAGTTAAGAATCCCACAGTTAGATTTAGCATACTAGCTTCACAGGAGAGGCAATGTGAAAACACACAAATATGTTTAAGATTCTCAGAAATGTTAAGTTAATTTCTCCTTAAAATAACAGAATACTTCATATAGTTAGTTATGTATTATTGCCATGAATTTGGGATCTTCTCTACTGTATATAGTTTGTGAAGTTCTTTGGTAGAGTTTTAAAAATGCACTTGATCAACTATTAGTGAGAAGTAGGGAGCTTTCAGCAGTGACTGGAATTTTTCATACTAAGCAACCAATTTCTGCAAGAGTAAATCTTTCATTAAAGATGTTTCTAGCTGTTACAATTTGAAAATAACCTGCCAATGCATTGCTGCCTTCATGAGTTTTTACACATGTAGCTCCCCTAGTTTTACTGTTGCTCACCATTTTGCGCAGAAGTGGGCAAAAAGGAAGAAACCAGTTATTTTTCCTGCTGTTTTTCAAACCCAAAGACAGAGTGAAACTGACAACCATTATGTGAGTTTCACTTTACATACATGGCAGAATAGAAATGCAGTCAAAATGGGAGCAGGGATGTGAATGTTTAACTAGTAAGCCTCACCCTTCACGGAAGAGGCTTACCCGTTAACGTTAACCAGTGATGACGGAGGGCCCACTGCAGACAGGGGCAGCTCCAGACGGGATGCCAGAGCAGCCCCTGCCTGCGGTGCACCTTGGCCTGCCCCAGGCAGGGGCTGCTCTGGACCAGCGGACACTCCAGCCCAGCAGCAGACAGGGGGCAGAGCACTCCCCTGCCCACCACCAACCCTCTCTTTTAATCAATTAACCAGTTAAACAATATGTTTAGCCAGTTAACCAATTAAATGGGAATTTACTTCCCTAAATGGAAGTGGAAAGTCCTCTGCAAAATATTTGTGGGAAAGAAAATGTGGTGGAGCAAATCCATGATTTAAAGAAAACTGCTGTGGTTTCTTTAATGTCCAAGTGGATCCACTTTTAAATTCTCCATTTTTAAAACATAATTCTCAATAATGTAAAGTGCATGGACCTCAATTTACATAAGAAATGTTAAGGCTAAGTTAAACTTACTGAGGTTTAAATTTGTGGATTCACAGACATTCCATTATTATAAAGGGGATACAATTAAAAAGAAAAAAAGCATGGTTTGCCCAGAAAGTAAAAGATAGTAATGTAGAGCGGCTATTATCTCTATTAGCAATAAGTATAGTTGATGCTTATAGATCCTGCATGCAATTACTTTTTCTGTTCCATTTTCTTTGCACAATTATCAGCTTAACACCACTTAAACACAAGCTGGATAATGAGCATAACCTTGTCATTCTTTTACCTTTTAAGAAATTGATTACTTTTCCCCATTTCCCTGCATCAAATGGATGTAGCTTCTCCAATCCCATAAATGTGATGTTGTAGTCTGGAGAATATACAATAGGCCAGCATGTTGGTGGGACTTCATGATACAGCTCGGTTCTGTGAGGCCTTAAGGAAAAAAAATAAAACCATCACTATTCCTAACAACTGGTAAAGAAAAATCTAAAGGCCTCACCCTTCAACAAGCAGTGAGGGCCATTGTCTGGCTTGTTGAGAATAAGAATGGCCAATCTGGGTCAGACCAGTGGTCTATCTAGTTCAGTATCTTGTATTCTGACGGTTGCCAGTGACAGGGGGTTTAAAGGGAATATACAGAACAGGGTAAATATCAATTGATCCATTCCCTATTGTACAGTGCCAACATCTAGCAGTCACAGACTTCTGGACACTCAGAGCATGGGGTTGCATCCATGACCATTTTGGCTAATATCTATTGATGGACCTAGCCTCTAAGAGCTTATTTAATTCTTTTTTTATGTTAGAGATAGCTTTTGCCTTCACAACATGCCCTGCCAATGAGTTCCACAGGTTGACTGTGTATTGTATTAAGAATTACTTCCTTTTGTTTTAAACCTGCAACCTATTAGTTTCATTGGGTGACTTCTGGTTCTTATATTATGTGAAGGGATAAATAACATTCCCTTATCCACTATCTCTACCCTTTCATGTCATTTAGAGGCATTTCTAGTCCTCTAATTATGTGTCCCTCATTGTCTCTTAAAAGCTGAATAGGCTCAGCCTTTTTAATCTCTCCACATATGAAATGTGTTCCATACCATTAATTATTTTTGTTGCCCTTCTCTATACCTTTTCCCTTTTCTAATGTATCTTTCTTGAGATTTGGCAACCAGAAGTGCATGCAGTATCCAAGGTTTTGGCATACCAGGGATTTATGTAGGGGCATTGTGATATTTACTGTCTCATTATCTAGCCCAGTGGTTCTCAAATAGGAGTCTGCCCCAAGGTTCGGTTCTAAGACCGGTTTTGTTCAATATCTTTATTAATGACCTGGATGAGGGGATGGATTGCACCCTCAGCAAGTTTGCGGATGACACTAAGCTAGGGGGAGGGGTAGATACGCTTGAGGGCAGAGATAGGGTCCAGAGTGACTTAGACAAATTGGAGGATTGGGCCACAAGAAATCTGATGAGGTTCAACAAGGACAAGTGCAGAGTCCTGCACTTGGGACGGAAGAATCCCAAGCAGTGTTACAGGCTGGGGACCAACCAGCTAAGTAGTAGTTCTGCAGAAAAGGACCTGGGGGTTACAGTGGATGAGAAGCTGGATATGAGTCAACAGTATGCCCTTGTAGCCAAGAAGGCTAATGGCATATTAGGTTGCATTAAGAGGAGCATTGCCAGCAGATTCAGAGATGTCATTATTCCCCTTTATTCGGCTCTGGTGAGGCCACATCTGGAGTATTGTGTCCAGTTCTGAGCCCCCCACTACAAAAAGGATGTGGATGCATTGGAGAGGGTCCAGCGGAGGGCAACCAAAATGATTAGGGAGCTGAAACATATGACTTATGAGGGGAGGCTGAGGGAGTTGGGTCTGTTTAGTCTGCAGAAGCGAAGAGTGAGGGGGGATTTGATAGCAGCCTTCAACTTCCTGAAGGGAGGTTCCAAAGAGGATGGAGAAAGGCTGTTCTCAGTAGTGACAGATGGCAGAAGAAGGAGCAATGGTCTCAAGTTGTGGTGGGAGAGGTCCAGGTTGGATATTAGGAAAAACTATTTCACTAGGAGGGTAGTGAAGCACTGGAAAGGGTTACCTAGGGAAGTAGTGGAGTCTCCATCCCTAGAGGTGTTTAAGTCTCGGCTTGACAAAGCCCTGGCTGGGTTGATTTAGTTGGGATTGGTCCTGCCTAGAGCAGGGGGCTGGACTTGATGACCTTCTGAGGTCTCTTCCAGCTCTATGGTTCTATGATTCTATGCTTCTCCAGGGTGGAGGGGCTGCAAGTCATGTCCAGGTGTGCAGGAGATGCTGGAAGGAAGCAGGAGGAACAGGAATAGTGTATGCTCAGGGGAAGGAAGAGACAGGGAAGAGGAGGGGCAGAGACAGAGTGAGGATGGAATGCTGGGAAGAGGGTGGAGTAGAATATGGGGCTGAAGAAGGAATTGAGCACCCCTAGGTAAAGTTAGAAGCTGGCTTGAGGAGGTCCATGAAAAAAAATTAAGTCTAAATGGAGGTCCCGGAGTTGCTGAAGTCTGAGAATCATAGCACTGGAAGAGACCTCAGGAGGTCATCAGGTCCAGCCCCCTCCCCAAGGCAAGACCAATCCCAAGCACTGATCTGTCCCTTTTCTAATAGTTCTGAATATTCTGCAAGATTTTTTTGACTGCCACTATACATGGAGATGTTTTAGAAAACTAGCCACAATGAGTCAGATAGCTATTAACAGTAAGGGTGTTAAATGTCAAGTAAATGACTAGTCGATGTTGATAGGCACTTCCGCATTCTTCCTCTGAAATGTACAAGAACCCCCCACTGGGGGGATGCTGATCCCAGGCTCCAGGAGAGCGCTTCCGCTTTGAAATGAACAAGAGCCCCCACTGGGGCTCTTGTACATTTCAAAGGAAGAATGCGGAAATCCACATGAAGCCCAGGGCCAGTGGGAAGTCCCTCTGACTCAGGGCTGCACACAGGTGCCAGCTTTGAAATGTACAAGAGTCCCCAGCGGGAGCTATTGTTCATTTCAAAGCGAAAGCGCCCTCCTAGAGCCCGGGATCAGCGTCCCCCTGACCCCGGGCTCCATGCTGCGCTGCCACTTTGAAATGCCACTCTGTGCGCTGCACTGGAACCCCAACTGACCCCGGGCTCCATGCAAACGCCGCCGCCGCATTTCAAAGCAGCACCACACAGAGCTGCCCCTGGACTCCATGCGGGGCTGCCCCTTTGAAACGCCGAGAATAACTGGACCATTAATTCTTACCTATTGTTCCCTGTCTTTTAACTAGTTTCTGATCCATGAGAGGCCCTTCCTTCTTATCCCATGAATCCTTAACTTTAAGTGCATTTCATGACGAACCTTGTCAAAGGCTTTCCGAACATCCCAATACACTATATACTGTGGATCACCTTTGTCTTCATGTTTATTGACCTCTCAAAGAATTCTAATAGATTGGTATGGCATGTTTATCTTTTACAAAGACTCTTCCCCAACAAATTGTGGTCATCTGTGTGTCTTGATAATTCTGTTTTCTTTTATAGCTTCAACCAATTTGCCTGGTACTGAAGTTAGGCTTAACAGCTTGCAATTGCCAGGACTGCCTCTAGAGCTTTTATTAAAAATTGGAATCATGTTAGCTATCCTCCGATCATCTGGCACAGAAGCCGATTTAAGTGACAGGCCAGAGGTAATATTTCTGCAATTTCATATTTTTTAATTCCTTCCAAACTCTCAGATAAATACCATCTGTTCCCGACTTCTTGTTGTTTAATTTAATAATTGGTTACAAAAATCTTATCTCAGAAGAGCATTGGGGAGCGGGTCAACCTCCCCACAACTGGCCTGCTGGGGGGCAGGGAAGGAAAGGCTCTTTGTCCTTCTCTCCTTGTGTCTCTCCTCCACCATGTTTGGCCACTCTCCCTGGCAGCCAGCAGTATGGAGCCACTTCTGTCTGAAAGTGGAGGAAAGAGGCTGCAGCTCCAACTGTCATCTCCCTCACTTAGGTGGGAGACTGCTAAGAATACCAGACAGATACTATTCTAACATCCCCCACCCCCAAACCCTGCCACTTTCACTTCTGCACTGCTGTTGGCCACAGCCCTGTCTTCTGAGCTGGATGCTTGGCGAGCAGGCCTCCCTCTCAGGCTGTTCAGCTCTGAAGGCAACAGCCTGCCAGCAGCACCACAGAAGTAAGGATGGCAATCCCATGACCCTCTACAATAAGCTTGCAAACCTCCCAGCCTGGCTGCCCTAGGAGTCAGGACCTCCATTTATGATGTGAAATGTATGATGTAAAGACTTGCACACAAGATATTAAAACCCCTTGGCCACAAAATTGACCAAGAATTTGGTAGGGTCTCACTTATGTTCAAGCATCTGAACAAAGCAATATGTCAATACACTCAAAGATGCACCAATTACGTACATTACTTTATTCCAATAGTAAATTCAGCTATTGGCAAAACGGAGTTCCATTTCCACCTCCACCATTCTCCAGACTGGCTAAATCCTAACCCACTTTAAATTTTAAAATGTGGGCTCAATTTTTCACTTGACATAATCTAAAGTTTATTTTAAATTACTGGGCTCAAGTTTCAAAGCTTTGTTTCTAGATACAAATCAAAATGTAATGTCCTACACATTAGGGAGTATAAATAAGAGAAGACATTCAACCAAACCTAAAACTTGATGGAAATATAAAACACATTGGAATTTTCAAGTCCAAACTTGAGTCATACAAAACTTCCACAGAGATTGTTAAAAATTCTTCTTGAATCAGGATTACAGAATCATATTGTGATTGTTCTATTGTCTTTCATACCAACTGTACCTCTGACAGAATTATAAACCTAATATTAAAAAACCCTCAGTCTAAAAATGTTACATATTACCATTAAAATTAATACTCACAACTCTTGGATATAACAGGAAAAATACAGAAGGGTTCTTTCCAGAATCAGACACCACATGTGAATGTGTAGCCATTTACACGTTTAACTGACGAGCCTGGGCTTGGTTAATTCTAACGGTTACGCACAGCCTCCCCCGCTCTACCTCTGTATCAGACATGGGGGAGTGGGATAGGTGAGAGTTGGTGCTCATGGGGAGACACCTGCCAACCCCACACTGCTGCCTCCCACAAAGGCAGCATCACAGGAGCAGGGAATGGAGGGGGCAGGTGGGAAATGGCACTCGCAGGAAGTTGGCTTAAAAGCCAGCTCCCGCCTGCTCCCCCATGTGTAAACATGTATCCATTGAAATTTATAGCAGTTACACATTTACAAAATAAGCACACCTCAACATCCCTAATAATCAATTTTCCCCCTTCTGTTTGCATGGGTTCTTTCACACAACAGACAGAAATTCAAGACACAAAAAATTCTCATGGAAAAATGACTAATTCAGAAAATCCATTTTAAAGAAAACTGATTTTTTTATTTAAATTATTCCTAAAAGAAAAGTATTTAAAATTAAATTGAAAATTATAACAACCTACTGCTAAGGCCTAAACTTACTATAGGCTATTAAAGTAGTTTATATTAAATAAAGAAAATATTAAGCAATTCATTTGTTGCTGAAATTGTAAAGAGATTCAAATCACTAAATTGGCAAAAGTCACTCAGTTAAACACTAGAGATGCACTCCCTGTGCGCCTGCGCTTCAATGGGTCCAGCACAACCAGAGCAGTTTCCTGCCTCTAACATGGTCTGGCAGGCCCGGCTTAGCCTGAGCCGCACCCCCTCCCACATTGCAGGATAGGGACTGTCCAGCCCAGACCCCTGTAAAAATCACAAAAATTGGTAAGGGTACTCTGGGTTATCCAAAATTACGTAAACTTACAGTTTTAGGAAATTAGAGGGGATCCTTAGATGTACATGTTTATTGAAATGTTACAAACTATTATAAATGGTCTAAAATCAGCAAAATGTATTACATAATTTATGGACAACTCCTCAGAAGCAGGTGTCAAACTATTTTTAACTTATTTTAAACTCGCCAGAGTTCATGTTAACTCCAGCGATTTCAATAATGCCAAGAATAGCAGCTAAGGGAAAGAGAAATGATATGAGGGGAGGAAAGATGGATGGCCAGACGAGCTGTAAGGGAAGACGGCCAATGGAAGAAACAGAAGAAAGCAAAGGGGCTACGCCAGCAGCAGCCTGCTGGAGGTTGTGGTGTAAGGCAGGGGAGCTACACTGAAGCAGGTCAGAGAAAAGAGGCGGGGGAAAGGGACTTGGGAGGGGAAACAGGGAGAGACTCTGGAGCGACCAGCCTGGCGTGGTCTAGGGAGGCTGGGAGGGGAGCAGCAAGGGAGGGTCTCCCTGGGGCGAGCCAGGGAAGAGGCGAGGCAAGAGGCCGGCGCGTGTCGGTTTAATTGCCGTTGCCATCACCTGCAACTAAGGACAGTCGGGTGCCGCCTACCCGCCCGGGATGGGTTCTGACTCGGCCCCACCTGCCGCCGCGGCGGAGACAGCGCCCCTGGGGAGCCCTGATGGGGCCTCTCCGGGCGTCGGCCCTACGGCCAGGCCTCGGGCGCAGCAGCCCCCGCCCGGCTCGGCTCCCTCCCGGCGCGGGGGTGGAGGGGGCACAACCGCTGTTCCCGAGGCAGGGAGCGCGAGGCGCCAGCAAGGCCCCGGCCCGCCTGCATCGCGTCAGCTACTCACATCCCCCGGCCGCTGCCGCCAGCCAGCGCTCCGCAGCGCGAGGGGCGGGGCCGGGCCGAGCCGCCGCCGCCGCCCCGCCCCACAGCGCGGCCGGGAGGAGGAGACGCGGGAGGCCCGCCCTGCCACTGGCCCAGCGAGGATGCCGGGAGGGGCCTTGGACCGAGCTGGGCAGGGCATGGCTGGGGGGAGGAGGAAGGTGGAAAAGGGGAGGAGCGATGAGTCTCTTGCCCCAGCAGTACAGAAGAGTTGGCACAAGCATCATCCCCCGGCAGCCCCGCCTGCACCGCCCCCCATTTCCTTTCCTTCCTGGGGCCCCTCCTTCTTTGCTTCTTTCAATCTCATCTCTGCTGCTTGAGGCCATGGCCCTAGCAAGTGGCTCTGCAGGCCAGGCCAGCTCAGCCCAACCCACTTCGCCCACCTTTACCTCCGCGCCACAGAGCAGGGGCGAGTGTAAAACAGTGGAAAGCAGCTGCCAACTGGCACAGCTGGGAAGGGTTGCACTGAGCTGGCAGCCCCTCTCAGCCTGTCAGCAGAAGTTATGCTGCCGGCGCCTGTCACGCTACACACTAAGGCCGGACTTGCTCTGTCCTTGGGAGGGTGACTTTCCAAACCTTACTCAATGCTGCCTTATGGCAATTGAGTGGATGCCTGAGTTACTACTGAATCAGTGGTCCTGCATGAGGTTAGAACTGGGGTGAGGAACCTTGTTTGGGTTGGAGGCTACTGACCCACAGAAAAATCAGTCAGGGGCCACACACAAGTGAGAAGCAAAAAAACAAACAAACAAAAAGAAAACACCCCCTCATTGACGTGGCTCCAAAGGACAAAGACACTTCTCACATTCTCCTCCCGCACCAGAGCCTGCAGGGCCCAGACTGGTAGATTTTGTGTGCACCAGCCCTGAGGTGTGGCACTGGGGTTTTGGGGCCATGAGCCTCGGGGGGCCAGATACAGACAAGCCAGGGGCCACATTCAGCCCCTGAGCCTGAGGTTCCCCACCCCGCATTAGAAGGCCCTGTGCTATGTTTTTCACGTGAGATGTAACTCAGAGGTCCTCACCACTTGCGGGCATTTCAGTTCTTGGCCAAATTACAAAACAGATTATTACACTCAGCTACCTAAATTGCCCCTTCTTTTTTTCTGTCCTAAGTTGTGTGGATTGCTTGACATGTTAGACAACTGTCATTTCATCAGTAGGTCAAATAATTGCTATACAGCCTATATGCTTTAGAACAGAGGTGGGCAAGATAGGATCAATGGGCTGGATCCGGCATGCCAAACCACTGGATCCAGCCTTTAGCTGCCCTGCCACTCCCCTGCCCCCAGGCTAATTGAGGGGACAAGGGAGCATGCAAAGTCTCCTCCCCCCGCCAGGGACGCATGGCACCAGAGGGAACCACGAGCTATTCAAAATGGATGGTGGTTCCCTCTAGGCACCACACGCTCTTGGCAGGGCGGCGGTGGGAGGGCAGGAGAAGCATGTAAAGTCTCCTCCCCCGCTAGGGGCGCATGGCGCCTAGAGGGAACCACCAGCTGTTCTCTCTAAGCGCCGCACACCCCTGGTGGGACAGGGGTGGAAGCAAAGACTTCACATACTTCCCAACCCCCAGGCCAATCAGGGTCTGGAGGTGGGGGAGCGTGTGAAATCGCCTCCCCCTCACCATGGGTGGGCTGCACCTAGAGGAAACAGCCCTCTTCCACCTGAGGCCCCGCCCCTTCCAGGCAGCCCGCGACTACTTCCAAATTCATGAAGTGGACCCCCTTCAAAAATTATTGCCCACCCCTGCTTTGGAATACTAGCTGCAGAGGATCAATTACAAATTGAACTTCACAGCAGCCACCAGTACTGACTATTGCACATATCATTGCTGGCTATTTCTAACAGGTAAGTGCAGAATAACAAATATTCATAATGCATCATGATATTTTAATACATCTCTGGCTGCACTCTCAACAATACCGTCAGATCTCAGATCACTATTGCTTTGCAGTGAGTCACTGCGGTAGCTAACAGGTTAGTTATCAAAAGTGTATTGTTTTAATAAAGATCAAGTATTTTGTGAATGACTTCCACGTGGGTGTTCTGTGATTTGTGCTTTATTGCTTAAATTAAAAGGAAAATATCTGCTAGGGAATATATTGGTCCTTATCCATCATGAGCCAGGTAGTCAAAGAAGAAACAGTCATGCATATGAATACAAGCTGCTACAATTCAGCCAGCAGAGAGCAGTAGTGCTTTTGTCTACTAGTCAGTATAAAATTATAAGCAGTAGACTGTCTAGGCTTTCACACACTGGGACTTCAATCACCGAATCATAGAGCAGGAAGGAACCTCCAGAGGTCATTAAGTCCGGTCCCCTGCACTCAGGGCAGGACCAAGCACCATCCCTTACAGGTGTTTGTCTAATCTGCTCTTAAAAAATCTCCAGTGATGAAAATTTCACAACCTCCCTTGGCAATTTATTCCAGTGTTAAACCACCCTGACAGGAAGTTTTTCCTAATATCCATGCAAAACCTTCCTTGCTGAAATGTAAGCCTATTGTTTCTTGTCCCAGAATGAATGAATACATTTGTGTTTGTTTGATTGTTTGTTTGTTTGTTTGTTTGTTTGTTTGAATCTCTTACACTTGAGACTGTTTTGGACTTTTAGTGGCACAGAAGAATGATGAAAGATCAATTGAAGATGAAAGGTTACACTGTAAACTGGATTAAGGAAAATATAAAAGATCACAGAAGATAAGTAACTGATTTAATGCCATGAGAAGTAAAGCCATATCAGGATTTTCATAAGTATGCCTATTACCTACTGTCAGTGCTTTTTTTGTAAGAAAAAAGGTGCCGGTACTCCAGGATCAAAGTTGTTGAGCCCACACAAAAAAAGCCACACCAGGGGCCAAAATGCAGTTGCGGCCCCTTTAAGAGCCACGTGTCCCGGGGAAAATAGGTGCCACTACACCGTCCCAGGGCGTACCGCCACAAAAAAAGCACTGTCTACTGTGCATTATTGATGTTGAATAAAGGCTTTATCCTTCCCAGATTTTCAGTGACTGCTTCACAGCATATTTCACTGAGTATCTCTAAGTGCTTCATAATTTATAAATTTGTTAAGCAGATGAACAGCTAAAGTTAATGACTCGACAAAGGTCAAACTACATGTCAGTAGCACAACCAGGGGTAGAAACCAGAAGAAAACCCCTGATCCCATTGAAATCAATGGCAAAACTCCCATTTAATTCAGTGGGTCCACGATTTCATCCCATGACTCTGATGACCAATAGTCTGCTCTTGCCCCCAGACCAACATTATTAAATTTGCATGCATGCCTAAGGAGCACATTTAGTTGTTACGTTGAGAATCCTTGAAAACACAAGTCATACCTAATTGCAGAGCTACCTGATACATAAACAGGTGAAAGTAAGGGGCTGCACCCCAGTGCGCAGCTCCAGCAACAACTGGCTGAGCTGAGGCAAAAGCCAGCAAGAAGCTATTTAAAGAGCTGTCAGGGACCCTGGTTATGATAGGACAGGACTTGTAAGAAATTTAAGTTCCTTTCACCCCTGTACATAAGAGGAGAAAAATAATTTAGTATAAAAAACCCCAACAAATTCTAAGTGCTTAATTAACTCTTTAAATATGCACATAACAAATTTTACTGTACAAACCCCGATAATTAATACAGCCATCAACAACAGTCCAACTAAGTCAACAATATCCATGAACCCAGATGACTAACACAGAGATTTATCATTTTCTTGGTAGGAGAGAAATAATGTGCGGACTTCCATGAGTGTACTGGATAAAGTCTCCCACTTTAAAATATCTTGGCTGTAACTTGACATTTAGTTTTGACAGATGCCTGGATTTCACTGTGGTATTTATTTAGCACCAGGAGACCATTATCCTCTGAAACTATTTTATCCCTTTAACAGTCTTTTAATTATCCATTTTTCATGCTGACTTCCTATGCACATGCCTGAGAACATTAATTCATTCACATACACCTTTTATTTCTTATTAATTACTTTAATGTGCTAAGTAGGGTTTGAGTGTTATTTGTTTTATTGGCTACAGATTAATATTAATTAATACATAACTGTTAATTTATTTACATATACATTACCTTTAAAATTCAATTAAGAACAAATTTACAGTCAGGCTTATTTATTTATTGAATTCTTGTATTTTTTTCTATATACTGTTTCTGTTAATCATTCTCTCCTCTGAACTAAAGCTTTACACAGACACCTTCCACCATGCTTCTCAAAGCTAAAACTTTTACTTAGTTCCCAACTTTTTCCAAAAAGTTACCTGGTGAAGGAATATTTCCCTCATATTCTGCTTAGCTACGAAATTCATTGTATTTGTTTTATTTTTCCTTCTGCTCTGCATTACTCCACAGTGCTTTGCATAGATTTTTTCATCCCTAAGATTATCCACCAGCAGAGCTGATAGCATAGAGAGGTACTTGCAACAGTTCCCTCTTCTTTTGGCCTTTCTATTTTCCTCACTAGGATTTAACTTCCACTTTTGAAACAATGCCTTTATGCCAGCCACTGCTTTTTTTATATTTTTTGTTTAGCTACAGTAGCATGTTTTGTTTCTCTTACTATGTTTTTTTTTTAAATTTGGGCCATACATTTAAGTTGAGCCTCAATTATGGTGTCATTGAAAAGCTTCCATGCAGCTTGCAGAGATTTCACTTTTGGTATTGTAGCCTTCAATTTCTGTTTAACCTTCTCATATTTGTGTAGTTCCTCTTTCTGAAATTAAATGCTAAGGTGTTTTGTGTTGCTACTGAGGTATTAAAATTAATTATATCATGGTCATTATTACCAAGCAGTCCAGCTATAGTCACCTCTTGGACCAGATCCTGTGCTCCATTTAAGACTAAATAAAGAATTGCCACTTCTCTTGTTGGTTCCAGGACTAGCTGCTCCAAGAAGTGGTCATTTAAGGTGTCAATAAAATCATCTCTGCATCCCATTCTGAGGTGACATGTATCCAGTCAATGTGGGGATAGTTGAAAACCCCCATTATTAAGGGTTTTTTAATTATTATTATTTTAATAGCCGCTCTAATCTCCCTGAACAGTTCACAGTCAACTATCACCATCATGATCAGGTTGTCAGAAATATATCCCTACTGCTATATTCTCATTATTAGAGGAGTCCTATGGCACCTTAAAGACTAGCAGATTTATTTGGGCATAAGCTTTCATGGGTAAAAACCACTTTGTCATATGCATCTGACAAACGGGTTTTACCCACAAAAGCTTATGCCCAAATAAATCTCTTAGTCTTTAAGGTGCCACAGGACTCCTCATTGTTTTTTGCAGATACAGACTAACACGATTACCCCTTTGAGGCTTATTATTAGAACATGGAATTATCACCCATAATATTCTATGATACAGTTTGATTCATTTGAAATTTTTACCTCATTTGACTCTATGTTTTCACATATAGTGCCACTCCCCTACCAGCGCGACCTGTTCTGTCCTTCTGGTTGATTTTGTACCCTGGTTTTATTGTGTCCCATTGATTATCCTCATTCCACCAAGTTTCTGTGATGCCTAATATATCAATATCCTCAATTAATATGAGGCACTCTAGCTCACCCATGTTATTATTTAGACTTCTAGCATTGCTATGTAAGTACATTTAATACTTGTCACTTTTTAGCTGTCTGCCATTACATAATGTAATTGAATGGGATTCTGTTTCATTTCACTATTGCTTGTATTTTATAATTTTCCATCCTCTCCTCCTTACTAGGACAGAGATCTGTTACTAGATGTTTCCCTTAGGGATGTTTCTGTCCAAACCATGTGCTCTTCTGCGCCTGTCAGCTTTCTCCTAGCTATTAAAACTGCTCCACAACTTTTTAAGTGCCAACAATCTGGTTCCCATTTTGGTTTAGGTGGAGCCCATCCTTCCTGTATAGGCTCCCCCTTTCCCACAAGTTTCCCCAGTTTCTAAAAAATCTGAACCCCTTCTCCCTACACCATCATCTCATCCATGCATTGAGATCTTACTACTTACTGTCTGTAAAGCACTTTGAGATCCTTCAGAAAAGAGGGTGCCAGATACATGCTGAAAACAAGCCAAGATGGATTGCAACCCAACTTGTAGAGTATTCTTGTGTAATTTGTCAAACTGATGTCTCTACCATCCATTCAGTTCTGCTTCTGTTAAGACACAGTACAAGTTGAATAGCTTTGGATCACACTAGTAAAACATGGTAAAGAACTAAATTAATTACAATGTTCTTGAAAGTATACACATATATCATGGTTGTCATCAATAACCTCCAGCCCGTCTACTCTCAAGGTTTGGTCAGTTTAATATGCTTTCAAGTCAGTCATCTAAAAAAATCACTCATTTCATACTGTAAATCACAAAAGGCATATTAGAAGGAATTTCTTACGTCTAGAAAGGAATTATTTTGCTTACTTACAACCCCCAACATTGCCAGTGTAGGCATATTCCTGTGTATGTGTGTAACCCACCAAAGTCATTTCAGATTATAGGTTCTGGCTTCATCTATTGATTTCAAGGGGGCTTTATATAAGCACAGGAGTCTATTTGCACAGATTTACTTGCATGTTCAGAGCCTATAATCTGAAATACCATCAGAAACAATCTTTTTACTAATGCAGATAGAGAAAATGTGACCAAAATGATGCACTGTAAGAGCATGGATTATTTTGACCTCCCAAAAATATAAGGATGGCTCTGCCAATATCAAATAAATTCACTCTATTCATCCAATGTCCATATTATAATGGGATATAATAATATATCAGTCCTACTTTGATCTAATAACAATAATGTTGGAAAACCAAATTGTTTCTTGGGTGACAACCTGCTTTTGAAAGCACAATGAGTTCTATGAGAAATTTAATCAGGTTCTCAAATTCTTTGGTTTTAAAGAGTGGATCTCTGGATCAGTTAGGTCCATTAAGAGGGGTTTCAGCTTCATCTGAAACATCCAGGTAACTGTCTGAAACTGTCTGATCTGTTATGGCAAATTCTATGGCCTTCTGACATTTGGAATTATGTGTCTAGTAAGCACTGCTAAAAACTTTTCTTCTGTGTCACCTTCCCAACAGCCTGTAAATGTTGTATTTTTGAGCAATTGGGCAATCTCATAGCAGAGCCAAATTAAAAACTGTATTATATAATTATTTTCACCCATTATCTTTTTTCCAGCTGGAAATTGCCTAAGTGCCATTACTTTTAGAAATAACGGTGCGTGTCTCCCAAAGGTATACACAACCCGAAAAACTTCCTGGATCTGCCCTGATTTCTTTAGATATTTTGTCACCTTTGCTTCCCAAGTATTTTTTTCTCTTTCATAACATGGCCTCCCATCTGCCCAACTTTCAATTTAGTGACAGTGTGAAAATATGAAATTGTTGTTTTTGGTGGTTAGGCCTTTTAGAATTGAAGTAAGTGGTTTATCTGTCAGACTCCAAGAAGAATGCCCACAATAGGAATCCACTATCAGAAATTATCCTTAGATTAATAACATTTACTGGATATAGCACCTACAGATCTCAAGGCATTTTATATTCATGCATCCAAAACTCATAGCACAGCTGGGAGGTACCACTGGGTAAGCACTGAAACACTCGTTTTACATGAGAAAAATAAGTCAGAGAGCAGTCAAGTGTGTTATCAAAGTCACACAGCAAGTAAGTCAGTGGCAGATCCAGGAATAGAACCCAGGAGTCATGGTTTCCAAATTCATTCTTTAAACCCTAGATAACACTGTCACAGTTCACAGTAACTGCACCTGTACATCCCCTCCATGGTCCAGCACAGGCATCTATTGTGAGGCTTGCACTTCCCCGGCTGCCATCTCTCTTGGGCGGAGACAAGCATCTCTTTCTCTCCTGACCAGGGTAATTCCAGGCTGCACAATTCCCTGCCTACACTGAATTCCCCAGCAAGTCAGACTGCCTAGGATCCTGAAGTGGAAATTTGCATTCCCTAGGAAATCCACTCAACCACAGGTTAATTCTTGGCTGAACCACTGTTTAAAAGAGTTCTAATCTAATACTTGAAAAGCATTATTAAAGAGTTCATAGTATTTCCTGTGGTTTAGCCATTTCATAGCCACCTCTTCCCCTTAAAAAAGTTACATACAATTCCATACAATAATGTATACACCTTTCCCTTTTTTATTGTATGAACTCCTAAGAAACTTAAAACATAATTCAGTAAGGTTTGTCCAAAATATAGCAAGAAATTGCCACAAATATCTCAAAAAACATGGGTATGTCTACACTGCAAAGCTTTAAGGGTACGTCTACACTATAGAACAAAGTTGAATTGAGATACACAACTCCAGCTATGTTAATTGCATAACTGAAGTCCAAGTTGCTTAACTCAACTTTTGGCGCTGTCTACACTCCAGGAGTGTACTCTTCCTTCAACTTCCCTTACTCCTCACGAAAGCAGGATTACCGGCATCAACCAGAGTGCCCCTCTCACTTTGAATTAGTGGTCTTAACTAAACCGCTAATTCAAACCCTGGAAGATCAGCGGTGGCAGCTTTGATCTTCCATTGCAGTGTAGACGTACCTTAGTGACAGGGCTGTGTCCACACAGGCAGCGTAAGCATTGTCAGCACTTTCAACCACAAAAAACTTCCATCCCTATGAACAGCAAGCAGCGTTTGCTTTGTCAGCAAGACAGTGCTCCTGCTGAGAAAGCATTGTTTATACTAGTACTTGATGCTGCAAAGCTTTTGTCATTGGACGGGGAGGGTGATTTAAGCCCCTATAAATGACAAAAAGCTTTGTCGCTCAATGGCCAGTATAGATAAAGCTAACCAGACTGCAGTAAAAAAATGAAAATGGAAGTAATTTCAATAAGCTTTATTAGGCCCCTGAAACATGTGCAAATGTCCTCAATATGAGAAGGGAGTGTAGTTAGTTATGAAACCACATTTTCTTTCCTATGGACACAGAGGAAGGTGCTCTTCAGATGGAACATGTGGGAATGGTCACTTTACAAAAAAAAATTGAGGTGTAAGAACTTGCACAGGCTCATGAGTGATGTGTCCTTGAGCTACATCAAAGGGAATTTATTTTAAAATGATCATACATTTAGATCCTGGTATCAGAGTATTCAGAGACTGAATCTGGTATAAAACAGATGTACAGAATATCTGTATATTACAAAAACATGTTATAGGTAATACAAGGGGTAAAATAGCTTTTAAGGCAATATGAAGAAAACAGTTATTTTTTAGATTACAATAGAACATTGTTTCTGTGAAGTTTTTCCATAGTACCTCATTATGTGAATTTCCAAAGATGTTTTAATTAATGCTTTTAGTGAGAAACATCTTGGAAAATCATGCTACTTTAATCTCTTTAATCCTAAAAGCTTTTATTTATTATGTGGTGACATGATTCATATCAGAAATCTATTTCCATGGGTGTAGAAAATGTAAAATTATCGATTTCTATAATCCAGCAGAACAGAGAAAGATCTGTGTTTTATACAGCTCAGAAGCATCTGTAAATTTCATACCTTTGTATTGCTCACAGCTGCTGGAAATGCAATTTGGATGCTTTCTCAAAGACATCATTACTCTACTTACAGGCTCATCTTTACTAACAAGTCCGCCTCCCTTGTTGACATTCATCTAGCCTGATAGACCCAATTTTGAAAATAAGACAGCCTGATAGCACTAACTACCATTTTATGGCTTCAGTTTAGTGCAATTTTCAAAAAAAGAATGAGGTCTTTTTCAGCAATATTTAGAATATAAAATCTCTTCTTTGGTTTATCTAAAATAGAGCTGTAGTCATTTTAGATTCCCTGATTTAGATTTGCTAAAGGCCCTGAGATGATCTGATGGAGACAGAATCATAAGATTTGATTTATTGTTTTACACTGTAAATCTTTGTTGTAAAGCGAGATAGCTAAAATTGCTTCTAGTGGAATGAAATTCTTTCCAAATGAACAGAAGTTTTCAAATCAAGTGTTAATTTGCAAGTCACTTTACAAGCATGAATAGCCAGTTAATGGGGTGATGGTATGCAAAGGAGTGAAATGGAATGAATTTAATAGGACAAAATATGTACACACACAATGTGTAAATTCTGATTTATCTGTCTTCATATAGATATACATGATCAAACCTATTTAGAAAAGTATATATACTTCTAAGAAAAAATAGATTATCAATCACAGTAGAATAATGCAGTCTGAAAAACACTTTTAGAGCATTAGCTATGTCAATTTGTGTCAAGGCTGTTCCCCACTCTGGCACTCAGAGGCTATGTCTAGACTACGAGGTTTTTCCCGGAATAGGTATCCTGGAAAAACTCCATTGCGTCCAGGGAACGCGTCTGCTCTTCCGCTTCTTTTTGCAGAAGAGCAGATGCACTCTTTCAGAAGCCCTGTCTTCCTCATTCCACGAGGAGGAAGGGCTCTTCCGAAGGAGGAGGTTTTTCCGAAATTTGGCCCAGTGTTGAAGGGCCAAATTTTGGAAAAGCCTGTTCTGTGGAGCACAATTTGCGTGCCTTTTTCTGGTAAAACATTGTAGTCTAGACATAGCCTAAGTGTAGAAGGTGGGGGCCCGCAAGAGACCTTAAATATCTTGCCTCTATAGACTCCTGCTTACTAAAACTCTCCAAGGTTACAGATTCCCAGGCCTTGGGAGGTAGCAGCCATGACCAAGGGAACCAAAAAAACCCAACAACAACAAAAAAACCCTTTCTTCTTAGGCTTAGGAAGAAAGCACTTGGACTTCTTCTCGAGGGGTATCCCTAAGCTCTTTTACCACAGGAGAGCTTGAAAAAGGAAAAACAGAAAACAAATTGCAATCTCTGGGTATGTCTACACAGCAGGGCTAAAGTCAAATTAAGCTACGCAACTTCAGCTACGTCAATTGCATAGTTTAAGTTAAAATAGCTTAACTCAGCTTTAGGTGCTGTCTACACTGCAGGAAGTCGAAGGAAGAATACTCTTCCTTTGACTTCCCTTACTCCTCGTGAAATGGGGGTTACCATGAGTCAGAGTAAGAAGACTTCCCACTCAACATTATTTCGAAATAAAGGCTTGTAGTGTAGACACGGTCTTTGTTATTTCGGAATAACGTCAGTTATTCCAAAATAACACTGCTATGTAGACATACCCTCTGATAGCTGACCTCTTAGTCTTAGGCATGCATACACAGACCTCCTGCTACATTCCAGGGCACAAGAATCAAATCATCACCTTAAAAAGATGATTTTATTAACAAAACAAAAAGATATTCTTGATAAAAGCATACTTGGTTGGTAGGTGTTACAGAGCAAATAATAAAAGAACAGATTAAAACACAGAGAAAAAATGGTATCTCTGGGTGCAACTTAGATATAGGGAATGGGGGGGACATGAATTTAACACAGAAACATTTAACCAAACAAAAAAAAAAAACAAAGAAAAATAACCTGATCACGACTAAATATACATTTTTCTATCTACTCATGATCTGTACTGATCTGTACTTCCAGGTCCAGTCCATTTCCATACCTAGTATTCCTTTTAGGCATGGTAGCTCTGCCTTGTTGAATTCATCTTGCTTCCCCCCTGCTCCTAGCTTAAAACTCACACACAGGAAACAGCAGGCAGGTATATCTTCAATTTAAATTTCACCAACTTCTGCCATTGGCTCTCCTGGCTCCCTGACAGCACCCCCTAGATACCTGAGATTAACCCTTTAGTCACCGAATGCTGGCCAGCACTCCTCCTAGCCATCACAGTCTGTAATTGCAAAAACAACTAGGAGTCCTGTGAGCACCTTAAAGACTAACAGATCTATTTTTGTAGTGAGATAACCCCTCTAGCTCCTTATGCAGTCCTAATTTGATCATGTTAAATTTGCAAATGAATTGCAGCTCTCTTTGTAGTCTGGGTTTGAAGTTTGTTTGTAGAAGGATGGCTGCTTTTAAATTCATTACTGAGTGACTAGGGAGGTTAAAGTGCTCTACTGGTTTTTGTATGTTACCTTTCTTGATGTCTTATTTGTGTCCATTTGTCTTTTCGTGCAGAGACTGCTCAGTTTGGCCAATATACATGGTAGAGGGGCAGTGCCGGTACATGATGGCACATATCATGTCAGTACATATATATATCCCTGTACATATTGTGATGGGATGCAGTCACAGAAGACCCTTTGGGGCTGCTCCCCAGTGCGCTGATTATGCCGCTGACGCTTGCCTCCTTGCTTTCTGGGATTCCCCACCACCTTATCCTGCTGGGCCAGATTCTGTGCTCTCCCCCAGACAAGGTACAGAGTTGGAGTGTGCCACCCCCCCTCTCCCTTCCTCCCCGCCCTGCAAGAGCAATGCAGACATTGAACCACTTCAGCTCTGGGAGAATGCAGTTTTAGGGCACAGCACCCAGGAAACCAAACCCCAAAAGGAATAAAACCCCAGATAAAGCCTTATTTCTATGTGTAAGAGTTTTATACAAAGAAAGCTCATAGACTCATAGAACACTAGAATTGGAAGGGACCTCAAGAGGTCATCAAGTCCAGTCCCCTGCCCTCAAGGCAGGATTAAGTGCCATCTATATACAGAATAGGAAAAAGCTGATGAATTAAGTAAAATACAATTTTTGTCTCCTATGTAAAATAGTTTCTTATTAGTTCCAATGCTATATATTAAAACTCAGGTGACTGATATACAGCAGGTATTGAAAATATGGTAAAATATTCAAAAAGGAATATAGTGTCTTAATATAAAAGATAAGGATTAAATGCTAGAATTCCCTTTTTCTGTATAGCCTCAGATGTGTTTCTTGTTCAGATGGAAATAACTTACATCATGTTCTTTGATCAAATCTTTAAAAAAATAAAAGGAAATGAACTTTTACAGTGCAATTCTAACATCACCAAGAAGTAGTTTAGTAGAACCCCAATTGTATCAAAGAGTAGGGAAAGAGAGATTCAAAAGTTCAGCCCAAAAGTTTTCTGAAAAAAGATTAACATGAACCACTGGAAAGATACCTATGTACACATAATACATTTCTATGTAGTGAACTATTCTTAGAAGGGATAATACATCCCTTAACAGATTACTGACAATAGTTTGAGGACATTCAGGCTTATGTTGGGAAGGATATGACAAATAGGATTTCTACATTGATTTGAAATGTATTTGGAATGTAGACATAACATATTAAGGCTATATTGTGGCAAAGGATATGGCAGAATTATACATTATACTGATTTACTAGATCAAAACCCAATACAAAAAGAACAGTGAGATGCATGAATTTTCTGCTGCCAGAACATTTGCAACTGAAATAAGAGAAATAAGTGGTTCAGGAAAGAATATGAAGTGTTGACAAAAAACAAAAACAACTACATAAAGAAGACATGAAATATTTTCAAATCCATTAACCACTTATTGAAGATTTTGTTATGAACTTATTTTTAGATTTATAAAAATGCACTTTTCATAATATCTCAGGGAGATGTACCGCTATTTATGCAGAAACAATGGCAACATTTAGTTGAGCAGTCAACCTAAATAAAGAAACTAGCCCATGATTCTATAGCAATATATCACATTTCATTTGGCAAAAGCCTGTGTAAACAGATGGAGTTCCCCCCATGTGCTAAAAGTCACCATACTCTTGAGTATTTCGGACCAGTAAAGGAAATTAATTCCAGAGTCAACAGTATTCCAGTTAAATTTCCCTACCAGCAGTCCACAGACATTTAATCTAGGCACTGTTAGCTTAAACATTTCAGCTGATCTCAGCTATCCAGACACAGCTTAGAAAGAGGGCAGCTCTCAAGGAGAGAGAGGGAGTGAGAGACCGGAGGCTCAGGAGAGAAGCGTGAGTATAGGATGTGGAGGTGTATAGGGAATAGGATGTGGAGGAGAGACCCGAAAATCCCGTCTTATGACTGGTTATTGGCTAGTCATATATATAGTAACCCAATGTCTGTGACTCTGTAACCCTAACCCTAACCCTAACCCTAACCTTAGCGTTATGAGTCGCCTCTGGGGGGTGCTGTTGCCTCGCGCCATGGCGCTCGGCTGAGTTCTGCACCGCTCAGCCAGGCTGCCACGAGGAATCAAGCGGCACAAGTGGCTGTTTGGGCCCCATGCTCCCCATGCAGCACAGGGGTGCTGCATGGGGACCACGGGGCCCAAACAGCCTCTTGCGCTGCTTGCTCCCCTGCGGACTCAGCCGAGTGCCACGGTGGGAGGGGAAGGGGGGCGAGTTGGTGACGTACACGGCCAGTCCCCGCCCCTTGGCCATGTACGTCACTAGGGTAAGGTAAAAAAAAAAACGGACACACTTGATCGGAGGTGGGAGGGGGGAAGGACCGTCTGGGAGAGGAGCAGGGCTGGCTGGGAGGAGGGGGGAAGGGCGGGAAGCAGAGCTGGGGTCAGAGGCAGCGTAGCTTGCCAGGGGAGAATGGGGAGGGGCGGCCAGCGCGAGGCAAAGCTGGTTGGGGGTGGGAGTCGGGGGCAGCGAGGCTGGCCATGGGAAATGGGGAGGAGGAACTGGCTGGCGGGGGGCGGGGAGAGGGAATTGGCCGGGGAGCCGTACTCACCCGGGCGCGTGCAGATCCCAGGGTGCTGCCCGCCCCGCTCATGGTCCCAGTGAAGCAAGTCCAGCTGTGGCTCCAGCACGCGCTGGAACAGCACTCAGGAGCAGGAATAGAGCTTCCCCTGCTTCCCAGAGGCAACTAGAGGCTCCCAGCTCCGATCGCACCCCGCCTCCCAGCCACTCCCCCGCCCCCGCCCAGCTTCCGTCTGGCGCCCAGCCGGAGAACCAGAAAATACCGGACATTGTATATGTCCGGTATTTTCTGATTTTTTTTTACCGGACAGAGGGCCCGAAAACCAGACTGTCCAGTAGAAAACCGGACACCTGGCAACCCTGTATGTCACTGCCCCGCCCCCCCTTTGCCTCCCGCCATGGTGCGGCTTGCTCCGCTTGCTCCCCCGCGGCGGCTCGGCTGAGCAGCGCAGAACTCAGCCGAGCGCCACGGCAGGAGGCGAAGGGTGGTGAGGCGGTGACGTACATGCCCAGGGGGGGGGCCTGGACGAGCGTGCATCCCCGACGGAGACAGAGGAGAGTGGAGAGAAAGTGAGAGGCAGGAGGGGGAGAAGAGAAAGAGAGACGGAGAGAGAGGCAGAAGGTGGAGGAGAACTGAGAGAGAGAGCGGGAGGTAGTAGGAGGACGAGAGAGAGAGAGAGAGAGACAGACAGAGCGAGAGTCCGGAGGCTCAGGAGAGAAGACCGACGTGGAGGAAAGACCTGAAAATCCCGTCTTATGACGGGCTAATTGGCTAGTCTGTAACATGGAACCTCAGAGGGGTGTTGTGAGGATAAATATGATACTATTTGTACAAGTCAGGAGAGTCTCATGAAAAATCACATTTGGTGCACTCTGATGCAGTCCAAACTTTGGAAACATTCTCATGAGGAAGGGAAGCTTTTGCAGTGTCCAGGCAGGGAAATGGAAATTCACTCTCCACACTGTGATCAACCTGAACATTGCATATAAACATTTTTTTAAAACCCACACGTTTTCCAAACATCTCTGCTGAGAGGACGGAACTGCTCATTCCATCTTCATTATTATTCCACAGGATGGAATTTATGTTAACAAAGACATGTGCTGATCACAGAACATTAAATTAATATGCATTTCTGAGGTTAATAGGCTGCTCATCATCTGAAGTACGTCAATGACCAGCAATTAGCACCCCCACATTTAGTTACCATGATTACACCAATTCTTGTATTAACATTGGTAATTGCTGCTTACATCATCTTGATTAGTGGTCTGTGGTGTTTTAATGCATCAGCAGGGGTTGGATGACTTAGTTCTATCACTTAGAGGAAAGATGAAAAATACTAATTGGTAATACAGTTCAACTTGCTTCCTGCTGACCCTCTGTGCAACATAGGCTTCTGTTTCTCTTCCCCACCTGGCTTTGGCTCTATGATCCACTGAGTGGTGATGACAGTATCTACTCCTGTCTGAGTTAACCATTAATTTGTTCTTATCCCATAAAGGATTAACTTCATTGTGACTAAGGGCTGCAGAGTCAGATTGGGATATACACTTTATTCTTCTCCAGTGCTACTGTCACGGTGATTCTTAGACACTGTAGAATCAGTTCAGCCTTTAGCTGTGCTATCTGGTGCCACAAAAATCCAAGATGCAGGGTCCTGCTGCTAGGAAGTTCAGTGTGTGGGAATGTTGCAGTGACACCAAGTATCTACAACCCCAGCCTTGCTAGGTGAAGTGAAGGTTACTCATCTGGGCAAACAAGGAGAAGTCTTGTGGCAGTTTATAGACTGACAGATTTATTGGAGCATAAGCTTTCATGGGCAAAGACAAAAGTCTTTGCCCATGAAAGCTTATGCTCCAATAAATCTGTTAGTCTATAAGCTGCCACAGGACTGCTCATTGTTTATGCAGACTCAGACTAACACGGCTACCCCTCTGATACTTCTCTGAGCAGTTACTGAGATTCATCCTGATGAATGTCTTGTGGCTGCTCCACTCTAGGCCTTGGTGCATCCCTGTGCCCTCGTTCATAGATTTCTGCAGCCGTGTCCCTCCGTCTTGCGATCCCGCCCACCCTTGTTTAGCATATCCTGCATGGAATCCAGAGCCCTCAGATCCCTTTCTACCACAGAGCCTGCATAACTTTGAAGCAGAGGGGAAGAGGGCAGGTAGTGGAGCACCCATGGGGGCACTCATCTCCAAGAACGTCAGTTCTGCCCAAGTGAGTAACCTTCACTTCTTCATGGAGATGTCTCCCCATGGGTGCGCCACTGCAGGTGACTTAGTAGCAGTGTCCCATAGGTTGGTAAGGACTTCAGAGTTGGCGGAATGGCTATTGAGAGTACAGCTGTGGCTCAGGATGTGTCCTCCTGAGATGCCTGAGTGATGGCACAGTGCTAGTAAAAATATGTTGGAATGCCCATGTTGCTGTCTTGCATATGTCAGTCAAGGGCACATTGCGTAGGAATGCTACTGATGTGGCCCTCCCTCTGGTAGAGTGTGTGCGTATCAGCTGTAGTGGCTGCACTTCTTGGAGTTGATAGCAGTCTGATGCACCCTGCAATTCAATTAGGGTATGTCTACACATCAAAGTTAATTCGAAATAACAGCTGGCTCTGACAGAGCAGGGCATGGTCATCCTCACCTCGCAGAGGGGGGCTGGGCTTCACCCACTGTGTCCCCAGCGAGAACTGACCACTTGTCTTGTTTCTCCACAACCACACCAGCTACGCGTGCAGGGCACACCACTCCACCCGGGACATGCTCCCGCACCCGAGGGCTCTGCAGGTCGACCCGAACAGTGCAGGGGTACCAACAGCAGCACCTGGGGGCACTGCGAGCCCTGCACCACACCCTCCAGAACTGGGTGCAAGAAGACCTGCAGCTCCGGCGGGAGAAGCTTGCCGGGCTGTGCCAT
Organism: Rafetus swinhoei; assembly: GCA_019425775.1. Taxonomy (NCBI): domain Eukaryota; kingdom Metazoa; phylum Chordata; order Testudines; family Trionychidae; genus Rafetus; species Rafetus swinhoei. Next base: position 13,592,244 of record CM033435.1, on the reverse strand, counting down.
CTGCCAACACCTGCAGGCCCTGGTGCAGAGCGTGCTGCCTCCTGCTGCTCCAGTGCCTGCTGCCTGCCCAGCTACCGCTCCTCCTTCCACTCCTTCTCCCCCTCCAACTTCTCCCTCCACACCCTCCTCAACCTCCACACCCTCCTCCCCATCCCCCCGGGGACCCCGCATCCGCTGTGCTGGGAGACAGTTGGCCCGGTGAGACCCCCCACCACTGAGCTTCCCCTTCCCCTTCTTTCCCTTGCTTCCCCCTTCCAGCTCCCTCCTCCCAGGTTTCCCCCTCCCCTCTCCCACCTCCTTTCCCCAGTCTCCCCAGAGTTTCATCCCGGCCCCCCCAGTTTTGTTAAATAAAGACAGTTCGTGTTTGTGAAAAAATGTGCATTTTATTTGACATTATCGAGGTAGACAAGCAAGCAGGGAAACCTGAGAACCAGCTGTCCAGGGGCGGGGAAGGGGGTCCCTTAAGCTCAGACCTCAGTTAGCCTCAGGCAGCAGCCACACAAGGGAAGTCCTGACGTGGTACCCTGCCAGAACTGGTTCCTGCCAGCCTTAAATGCGATTCACAGTCCACTCAGTGTGGACGCGCTATTTCGAAATAGCAAAACGCTATTTCGAAATGCATTTTGTGTGTAGACGCGTTATTTCGAAATAAGCTATTTTGAATTAACTATTTTGAAATAAAGTATTTCGAAATAACGCTGTTGTGTAGACATATCCTTAGAGAATCTTTGTGTGGATATGGGGTTACCCTTAGAGCATTCAGCAATTGAGACTGAGTGTTTCAGTGAGATCCGGAATTGCAAAACCACACCAGGATCTGAGTAGAGGTATCCATGGTCTGGTGGTCTGTCTGGCTACAGGCACAGGCAGAAGAGACAGGAGCAGTGCTGGCAGAGGTTTTGCGGGTCTTCCTGACCATAGTAGGCCTCCCGCTTACAAACTCCCTCTTAAACTCCCCTGTCTGAAGCCCCCTGTCCACTTCCAGATGGGAGGCTGTGGCTGTGACCAAATTGAGGCGAGCACCTATGAATTCTAGATACTGTGTGGATTGTATGGTTGACTTGTGTATGTTTATTTATAGGACCAGGCATTGAAAGCATCTCAAAGTGGTCATGGTGTCATGGACGGCTTCTACATATGTGCTCGTTTTGAGCAAGCAATTGTCAAGGTAAGAAACGGTTCCCTGTTTCCCAAGGTGTGCAGTTACTACAGGTTGCACCTCTAAAATCCAGGATTCTCTGGTCTGGCAACATCTGTGGTCTGGCATGACCATGGATGTTCCAGGATCAGAAAGTCCCGGTGCACTGCAGGGGGTGGAGGCCTGGAAGCTAGTGTGTGGCTCAGTCGGGCTGTGAGGGGGAGCCAGGAGCTGGCGTGTGGCTCAGCCGGGCTGCAGCGGGGGAACGCCAGGAGCTGGTGCGCAGTTCAGCTGGGCTAGGGAGGGACCGGAATCTGGCATGCGGCTCAGCTGGGTTGCTGGGAGAGCCAGGAAGCCTGGTGGTGGAGGCAGCAGCAGGGGGCCCAAAATGACCTTCCCTGGTCTGGAAAAATCCCTCACCAAGGACTAGTCAGGTCCTAAGGGTGCCAGACCAGGGTACCTCAAGGAATTTGGAAAATACCTTGGGGGTTGTAGAGAGTCTGAAAGATAGAAGTATGTAGCTCCCACTCTGATGTTAGAAAACATCTGCATGCTGGGAGTATAGTGATGTGAAAATAAGGATCTTGCAGGTTGAGGGCTAAAAACCAATCCTCCTGCTATAGTGCTGGGACTATCGTGGAGAGGATGAGCATTTTGAACCTTTGTTTCTTATGGACTTGTTTAAGTGTCTGAGACTGAGAACTGGTCTCCATTCTCTGTTCTTTTTTGGTCTTAAAAAGTAGTGGGATTAAAACCCTGAGATGACACTGGCTCATCATCCATCCACCTTGTGCTCAGATACAGCCAGCTTTCACCTCCCTGCTGCAGGAAAAATCGCAGCTTAACAGGAGCGGACTTTGGGGCTGTGCAGAGCCTATGAAATTCCAAAACTTACCCTTGACAAATAAACTAGGGTCTTAAAAATAACTCCATGCAGTTGTGTTACCTGAACTTTAGATCTCCCACCTCCCAAGTGAAGCGGCAGAGAACACTGAGCCTAGATTTGCAGATATAAAAAGAACAAGAGAAAACCCCAGCTTTTCATTTTCAAATATTGGAGGCTGTTTTTGTACATTGTAGATTGGGGGCAGGTGTGAGAAATAGCAACTTGGGAAGTCTTTTGCTTTACTTCACCTGCCATATCTTTAACAATGTTGAAGTTTGCCCAGGCAAACTTTTACAGCATTGAAGTAACTTTCTGAGAAAATGTCTGAACAAACTCACAGTAAATGTTGAGACAGGAACAGATACTGCTCTCGCTGTCTTATATGTATTTTATGCCGGGCTGGTAGCACCACTTATTAAGGTTGTCCGACCTTTCCCATTGTAAGACTGTTTTCTGTTGTTTATAGCTTTGCCAAACTAACCATTTGGGATTAAATTTTCCATGGCAGATATCTGCCTTGGGCTGAAGAATTTTCTAAATCCATTTCTCTATATATTTAATGCCAGCCAAAACAAATCAGCTGCTGCCAAGAATGACACTATTGAAAAATACGTCATTTGGCCAGGTTAAAAAATTCTGGACATTTTTCCTTTGAAGAGCGCTAGTGTCCCCCATGCTTTGGAGCACTGACTTGAAATGTGGCAGGGGGTAGCTTTTGTGGCAGCAATGTGCCTTTTGCCCTCCCTGTAAAAATCTATGTAAGTTTGACCAAGTTATAAACCTCTTAAAAAATGGCAGCACACAACTGCTGAGCATAGATGTGCTAGACTGTTACAGCTTAATTGCACAGGTAATCTTAATGCTGGGGGGGGGGGCACATGTGCATGCATGTTCCCCATGGCAGTCCCTACCATCCTGGGGAGCCATGGGCTGGGTAGCGCAGTGGCCGCACTCCCAGGCCCAACCCCCCTCCCCATTTCAATCCCCTGCCCTGACTCCTGCACTCCCATCCTCCCACACGTTCCTCACCTCTGCTCTAAGCTCCCCACCCCACCTTGATTCCTGCACCCCCACACCCTACCATGAGCCCCCTACCTTCCAACCCCCTGCCTTGACTCCTACACCCCCAACCCAACCCCTGCCCTGAAGCCTGCATCTCCCCACATTCCCAAACCCCTGCCCTGACCCACCCCAAGGAGGGGGGGGGGGTTGCAACTCAGCAGTACCTATAAGAAATGTAAGTTCCTTTCACCCCTTATTTTAACCCTCCCTTAAGTAAGGACACCTGCAAAGGATTTTTTTAAAATGTTGCTGTATGACCCTGTTGAGTTGTTTCTCATGCATAAAGAAGACCTGAGCTTATTTCTGCTTGTGCTTTGTTTTGCTCAAGAAAAATATATACAAATGAAGGTAAAAAAAAAAAAAGAGAGAAGAAAATAATAAAAAAGTTGTAAGTTTGTGTCAGATACCATCTTGGAAACCATGGCTTGTTTGGCTAAACAATCCCATGCTTGGCTATTGCAGCATTTTTTCCACATTAGCCGGTGCAATCCTGATTCTACAATGAGCTATGTGCAGGTTTCTGCCCAGGTACGTCTTAGAACAGTGTTTCTCAACGTGCTCCCATGGACCCATTCTGAGAAAGCTGCTACTGGGCCCTTCTGATTTGTTTACTTACCAGCTCTGCAGCCACAGAGCCTCACAGCCCCCATTGGTGGCAGTTTGCCATTTCCAGCCAAGGGGAGCTACGGGAAGCAGCATGATCCTGGCCACTGTTTCCTGTGGCTCCCCTTGGCTGCAAATGGCAAACCACAGCCAATGGGAGCCATGAGGCTCCATGGCTGCGGAGCTGGTAAGTAAACAAATGGGAAGCAGCCCAGTAGCTGCTTTCTCAGAGCGGGGCCATGGACCACTTTGAGAAACATTGCCTTAGAATAAGACTGAAGTTTGTATTGCAAGCTGACAGTATTTACATATTCCTTCAAATACCAGCCATATCTCCATCTTCCAGCAGTGCCCCATTTTACAAACCTAGTTCTGCTTCTAGTAAAGGATATAATTGTGAATGCTGCAATTCCCTGAACTACTTACAATGTGGAAAGTTCAGAATAATGTGCATAAAACTTTGTGGGATCAGTCTCTCTAATTTTAGTTTTACAAAAGAATTTGGAAAAATATTGGAAATGTTAATAAGTGGGTTTCGCAGTGTTGATGTGGTCATGTTGGTCCTAGGATATGAGAGAGACAAAATAGCTGAGGGAATAGCTTTTATTGGACCAACTCCTGTTGGTGAAAGAGACAGCTTTCAAGCTCCAAGGAGCTGAAGAACTCTATGATGCTCAAAAACTTCTCTCTTTCACCAACAGAAGTGAAAAGATTTACCCATGTTGTCTCTCAAGTAAAGAGTTTTGTTATTTTAAAGACAGGTTTTTAAATTGTAGGGCAATCTTATCCATGACTGAGTTGTTGTTTTTTAAATGTATCCTGCTCCAAAAATAGATCTAGAATTGTGGAATGGGTGACTGAGACATAGAATACTAGAACTGAAAGGGACCACAAGAGATCATCAGTTCCAGTTCCCTGCCCTCATAGCAGGACCAAGCGCCGTCAGATCATCCCATATAGAAGTCTATCTAACCTCCTCGTAAATATCTCCAGTGATGGAGAGTCCACAAGCTCCCTAAGCAATTTGTTCCAGTGTTTAATCACCCTGACAGGAAGTTTTTCCTAATGTCCAATCTGAACTTCCCTTGCTGCAATTTAAGCCCATTGCTTGTCCTATCCTCAGAGGCCAAGGAGAACAATTTTTCTCCCTCTTCCTTGTAACACTCTTTTAGATATTTGAAAACCGCTATCATGTCTCCTCTCACTCTTTTCTTTTCTAAGCTAAACAAACGCAGTTCTTTCAGCCTTCCCTCATAACTCATGTTTTCTAGGCCTTTAATCATTGTTGTTGCTCTTCTCTGAACCTTCTCCAATGAATCACAACACTCCTGTTGATGCATCCCAGAATCATGTTTGCCTTTTTTGCAACAGTGTCACACTGTTGAATCATATATAGCTTGTGGTCCACTATGACCCCTAGATCCCTTTCTTCAATACTCCTTCATAGACAGTTGCTTCCCATTCTGTGTGTGTGAAATTGATTGTTCCTTCCTAAGTGGAGTACTTTGCATTTGTTCTTATTAAACTTCATTCTATTTACCTCAGACCATATCTCTAGTTTGTCCAGATCATTTGAATGTTGACCCTATCCTCCAAAGCACTTCCAACCCCTCACAGCTTGGTATCATCTACAAACATAATAATCGTACTCGCTATGCTATTATCTAAATCCTTGATGAAGTTATTGAACAGAACCAGTCCCAAAACAGACCCCTGCGGAACCCCACTTGTTATATCTTTCTAGCATACCTGTGAACCATTAATAACTACTCTTCAAGAATGGTTATCCAGACAGTTATGCACCCACCTTATAGCAGCCCATCTAGGTTGTATTTCCCTAGTTTATTGATAAAAAAGTCATGCAAGATCACGTCAAATGCTTTATTAAAGTCTAAATATACCACATCCACAGCTTCCCCCTTATCTACAAGACTTGTAACCTATCAAAGAGAGCTATCAGATTGGTTTGACATGATTTGTTCTTTACAAATCCATGCTGGCTGTTACCTATCACCTTATTATCTTCCAGATATTTGCAGATCAATTCCTTAGGGTATGTCTACACAGAAAAGTTATTTCAAAATAACAGCCCTTATTTCGAAATAACTTTCCTAGTGTCTACACAGCCAAACCACTATTTCGAAATAAATTCAAAATAGCGGAGCACTTATTTCGAATTTGGTAAACCTTATTCTGCGTGGAATAACGCCAAATTCGGAATAGTTATTTTGAAATAAGTGCTGTGTAGACACTTATTTCAAAATAGGGGGCCGCCAGCCTTCCCAGGGTGCCCTGGTGGCCACTCCAGCCTCAACCAAGTACACTCCTCTCCCTCCCTCCTCCCCAGAGCTCTTAAAGGGGTAGACTCTGGCCACAGTGCCTGTGCCAGCTCCAAGCCTGCCAGCCCAGAGCCAACAGTCACTGCCCCTGACCCAGCGGCCCCAAAACATGAGCCAGCAAGCCACTGGCAGCCAGCCCTCCACTGCTCCCCAGGAGCAGTCTGCCAGCTCCCAGGAGCCTGCCAGAGCCCAGAGAAGGCAGGCACCTTCCTGGGCCAGGGCGGAGATCATGGACCTTATTCAGGTTTGGGGGGGATGCCCCCAACATCAATGATCTCCGTACTAGGTGGAGGAACGCGGCCGTCTATGGCAGGATAGCTGCCAGCCTCGCCACCAAAGGCCACATGTGAACCCAGGAGCAAGTTCGCATGAACATCAAGTTGGTCCAGCGAGACCCCCACCCCTGAGCTCTGAGCTTCCCCTCCCCCTTCTTCCCCGTGCTTCCCCCTTCCAGATCCCTCCTCCCAGGTTTCCCCCTCCCCTCTCCCACCCTCTCTCCTTCCCTCTCCCGCCTCCTTTCCCCAGTCTTACCAGAGTTTCATCCCCCCCCCAGTTTTGTTAAATAAAGACAGTTTGTGTTTATGAAAAAACGTGTATTTTATTTTACATCAGGAAGGTGGGGTGGGGTGGGGGGTAAGTGGAAGGACATGAGGAAGGAATGAGACACAAGCCCCCAGTCGGGCAGACCAGGGAGACTGTTAGTGCTCCTCAGGGTGGAAGCTGTCCCACAGGGCCTCCTGGATACTGACAGCCCCCCGATCGACCTCCCGGATGGCAGCCTACAGAAAGTGCAGCCAGGCTTGCAGCAACACATCCATGAAAAGCACCCGATTGCCCAGGGGCAGCTCTGGCTCCATGTTTCAGAGTGCTGTGGTGTCCTGAGTGAGGGCAACCAGAGCACTCAGACAAAATGCTTTGCTGTCCCTCATCGAAGTAGGCAAGCAAGCAGGGAAACCTGAGAACCGGCTGTCCAGGGGGGTCCCTTTAAGCACAAGCCTCAGATAGCCTCAGGCAGCAGCCACACAAAGTAACTCCTGACCTGATGCACTGCCGGACCTGGTTCCAGCCGGCCTTAAATGCGATTCAGTGTCCACTCAGTGTGGACGCGCTATTTCGAAATAGCAAAAAGCTATTTCGAAATGCATTTTGTGTGTAGACGCGTTATTTTGAAAAAAGCTATTTTCAAATAACTATTTCAAAATAGCTTATTTCGGAAATAACGCTGTGGTGTAGACATACCCTTAATTATTTGTTCTATTATCTTTCCTGGCACAGTATTCTAATGATTATCCATTATCTTTCCTGGCATGGTATTCAAATTATAATGCAAATTTTACCTGTTTAAAAATACAAGCCTTGAACTTGCACTGAGCTCTCCCTCCCAGCTAACCTTTGAAATTATATGTAGCTCAGTGTGAGATTGGGTTCACATATGCTAATGGGAAGAAAAAATATCTGTAAGTAGCCAAAAAAGGCATCTTTTTTACAAAAGCCACTCAATACAATGAGACTGCTCAGAGTGTATAAAAGTTAAGCACATATAGGTAGAAATCCACGGCTGTAGGATCTGTGCTGGAAAAAAGAAACTGAAAGTCAAAATGAATATGTTGAGAAATTGATCAACTAAAGAACATTTCAAGCTATGCAGACTACAATATGGATATTTTAGTCTTTGTTTTTTATATGGTTGAATTTTAATATTAAAACACTGATGAATATTCAATAATTTATAAAGAAAAGTCTCATTTGTGTTCCACTTTTAACTAAGTACTTTTTCAGTTCAAAAGGGTCGTTTGATTGTAATTAAGCCAAATGTTACTGAATAATTCACTCCTTTTTTTTCTTCCTTCAGCCTTTTACAACAATTAATTTGAGCCCAGAGGCTCCAACATTCAAATAAATAACAAATCTTTATTCAAATAATAGTTAACAATCAAAGGCTGGGAGCTCTTAGAGCAGTGAATTATGAACAAAGAGACTATATTTGTCAAATAAAAACTAATAACTGAAAAATACATTTTTCATCAACCTAAAAATGTCTGCAAAACCATGCCTACATACAACATACTTCCCACTGGGATTCTGTGTGAGATTACATTTTATGGATACAAAGCTAAGAATGGCATTCTTGTAATTAATTTACATTAATGCACATAGGACTTGGAAAAAATAATTTGTAAAGAAATTCCAAATGCTGTACAGTAGCTTTGAAATCTTTTCTTTCTCAGTGAATTATGTCAGATATTCACTAATATAAAGCAATTTTGCACTTCTAGTGCTAATTTAATCTGAATAACTCGGAGAGCCTTTCAGACTTTTGGTGGAATACCACAGCTGTAAACTATGCTAATATTGGGCCAATTCAGGAGGTTACTCCAACCAAAGTCAAAATGGTTGCAATTTCTTGCATGAGAATGTCAAAGACAGAATTTGGTCTATTGTTATTAGAGAAGAGCCAAAATTAGAAATTTAAATTCAAATCCCTTTTACAAAAAGTTGTTTAGGGGTATGAAAACAAAAGATTCCATCTTATATCTAGCCATTATTCCAGATTCATTTTAATAGCTCAGTTTCTCGTTTAATAGCCAGTGATGTTTCTTTGGGTAGAAGTTATATCAAAACTAAATTTAAAGTCAAATTCAGTTTACTCCTCATGGTTAGAACATATTTTTCTTTATAAAGTTTTCATGTATAGTTTCAGATTTATATGGTCAGTTGCTTTTGCATTTGGTAATCTGTATTATCTGGGTTACTTGAATATTCAAAAATGAACATGCATCCTATCTTTTCAATCTCTTCTTATACAGATGTCATCCCATGCCTTTAATTATTTTCATGGACTATCTCTAGACCAACCATGTTCTATTTCTGTTCTCTCTCTCATGATAAATGAGATGATCAAAACTAAGGACAGAAATCAAGATGTGGGTTTACTATTACATTTTCTATAATGGCATTTTTCTATCCTGTTCTTTTGTTTGTATCTGGATTCCTGCTAGGGACTGAGCAGACATTTTCATTGAACTGACTGTAGTGATGCTCTTTTTCATACAGGTTGAACCTCTAAATTCTGGCAGAGAACCAGAGAATATGCCAAATCAGGGAAGGTCAATATTGTCTAGCAGCATTACCAACACTTCCACTGCTTACTGTGCTCTTAGAAGACATTTAGGGTAAACTAGAGCTAAATAGTAACAGAGAACACTGAGAGCCAGGACTGGTGGCTGTAAACAAACTTTATAGGACCATAGGAAACTTGGCCACACCCATGATAAGTGGCTATCTAGCTAACTAAAATCATGCTGGACTATGCATATTGCCAGACCAGAGTTTTTCAGACTAGAGAGGTTCAACCCGTAATTACATGTAATTTTAGAACATAGTACTCCATGTGAGAAGTTCACGTTTCCTTCTAGTATGCACAACTTTGTATTGGTCAGACACTGAATTTCATAAATCATTATGTCCATTTGCTTAGTTTTGTCTCTCTGAAGTTCTCACAGTCTCCTCTCATACTGACGTACCCAAAATAATTTTGTTACCCAATGTTCACCTCATATTGTGCTGAAAACTGACAGCCTGGTGACTTTGGAGTGGTCTACATTACAAAGCTAGAGCAAATTAAGTTGCTTTGCATTGGCCTATTTATGCATGTGCCTACACTCAAACTTGCCTTCAACTTACGCACCATGTTACAGGAATGCCATAAAACCACCTCCCTGAATGTCACTGAGCCATGGCTGAAGCAGTGTGAGTCTAGACATTGGGTGGCCTATGCTGACTCTAACAGTTCTCCAGCAGCTGTCTCACGATGCCCAAAACTGACCACTTCGGGTTATCACTGTGAACTCTACTGCCCAGGGTCACAGAGACCCTGAACTCCTTAAACTACAGCACATATTTTGAAATGCCTTTTCCTGACTTTTCAGTTTGGAGAGCACATCCAGCAGCTTTCACTTACCGGGGGCAGCTGCCCAACTGACCATGGTAGTGGCACGCTCAAGATGCACTCCTTCCTGGAAGAGACAGGAGGTACTAGGTCTCCTGAGCCTTTGAGGAGAAGACACTGTGCAGGAATAGCTGTGGAGCAGATATAGAAACATGGATATCTATGAAAGGCTTGCACAGGGGATGCAGGCAAAGAGGTAAGACAGGGATCAGCAGCAGTATTGTGTGAAAGCAAAGGAACTGCAGCAAGCATACCACTGGGTCAGTGAGACCAACAGTTGATCTGATGCTGCTCTGATGATAAGCTCCATGTTATACTTGGTGGAGATTCTGTCCCAGCAGCACCCTTCTCGCTACCCTGGATACCTTGGAGGAGCTCGAGTCACAGACCCCTGCTGTGAACATCAAGGAGGAAGGACAAGCTGCACAGGGTCCAACTATGCTGTGAGTTGGAACACATTCAAGACTCTGCCATTGTCTGGTCTGTCTTGTTAATCAAGTCAGGATGAACATGATTCAGGGGAAAGAACCTTGGGCATAAATAATAGCTTCAGTGAAAGATAGTGTAATGGTTACACATGTACAGCAAATCTCAAATCCATAGGTTCACTGTATTACAATTTCTAAATGCACACCAAGCACTCTACACTCCTACCAGCCCACCAGTTTTCAGGTAGAAGTGCACCAAAGCACAGCCAAGCACAATACATTAATGTGGCTGACCCTTAAAGTGCTCTTTCAAAGCCTCCCACAACTATATCGCTCCTCATCGGATTCTCGTCATTGCCTTTGTGTCTGACTGTTGGAATTTAGTGGACCGTCTCTCTGCCTCTGCCTCCGTCATTCTGCCTAGTGGCAAATTTTCCTCTGTTGCCTCATCTATATTACACAATAGGCAGCTAGCCACTGGGATATTTTTCTCACTGAGTTCCAATCTTGAGGTAAACACCACCAGCTTCTCTTCAAACTACCAAAAGCACATTCAATTGTCATTCTGCAGCAGCTGAGCCAGTAGCTGAATCTTTCCTTAGTGATGACCAGGTGACCAGCTTCCTCAGGCTAGGTCTCCCAGGATCGCAACTGGCATTTCAACATTGTCAATGATAATCTGCTGGTCAGCAAAATAGGCTTCCAGCTTTCTGACCAGCCCTATGTTGTTAAAGATGTGAGCATCATGCACCTTCCCTGACCAGCCCTCACTGATACTGGTGAAGTATTCCTAGTGATCCACAAATGCTTGCATGGCTGTAGAAAAACAGCTTTTGTGGCAAAGTGGGCTAGCACCTGTGTTATTTATCACCCCTCTCACCTGAGGAACCTCCTAGCTGCAAATCTACCCACTATATCCAGCACTTTGCTGAAAGTCACAGTTTTGCAAAACAGAACAAGATTAATGGCCCTAGACACTTACATGATAATGGCCAATGCTGGATTTTCCAAATCCAAAATAATTTCCTACTGACCTATAACAATCCACCAAGCTTCCAGCATGTGACTGCCACTCAGTTCTCAAATAACAATGTAGCTATCATTCTCCTATGTGCGCTCTGGAGGGCTGGGGTAAGCTTGGCACACAGACCCAGGAATGTGGCCTTTCACATTCACAAATTCTGCAGCCACAACTGATTGTCCCAAACCTGCAGTATGATGCAGTCCCACCAGGCAATACCTGTTTCCCAGCCCGGAGGTGGTACTCCACCATTTGACTCTGCTCTGTGAACACCACCACCAAGCATCACTCAGCAATCTGTCCTCAAAGAAATCATCATGTCTTCTACTGTTACGGCTCTTCCTGTGGCTAAGAACATAACAGCCATGAGGGGTCAGACCAAAGGTCCATCCAGCCCAGTATCCTGTCTTCCAACAGTGGCCAATATCAGATGCCCAGAGGGAATGAACAGAACAGGTAATCATCAAGCGACCCATCCCTTGTCACCTAGCTTCTGACAAACACAGGCTAGGGACACCATTCCTGCCCATCCTGGCTAATAGCCATGATGGACCTATTCACCATTAATTTATCTAGCTCTTTTCTGAACCCTGTTATTGTCTTAGACTTCACAACATCCTCTGGCAAGGAGTTCCACAGGTTGACTGTGTGGTGTGTGAAGAAATACTTCCTTTTTTTAAAAAATCTGCTACTATTAATTTCAGTGGATGATCCCTTGTTCTTGTGTTATAGGAACAAGTAAATAATTTTTCCTTGTTTACTTTCTCCACACCAGTCATGATTTTATAGACCTCTATCCTATCCCCTCTAAGGTATCTCTTTCAAGCTAAAAAGTCCCAGCCTCATTAATCTCTCCTCATAGGGCAGTCGTTCCATACCCCTAATAATTTTTGTTGCCCTTTTCAGACCTTTTTTCAATGCCAAGATGTCTTTTTTGAGATGTGGCGACCACATCTGCATGCAGTATTCAAGATGTGGGTGTTCCATGGATTTATATACAGAGGCATAAGCACAGTGAAGCACTGACACAGTCAAGTATGCACACCTATATATTCACTGTGTCAGTGTAAACCAACAGAGCTTGTGTCAACCACAGTTTGTTGTGTAGACATGGCCTCACTGGTTTTTCATCTGTATGGGCTCATCTAGACTATGCTACAGTGTCGAAAGTGGAGCTTTCGGAAGTGAAAGTAGTTTAGATGCGGCTTTTTCGGTGACCCCCCCTTTTGTCGAAAAGCCGCTCTTTCTGAAAAAAATAAGGTTTACGCGACTTTTCGACAAAGGGGGCAGTTCACTGAAAAAGCCACATCTAAACTACTTTCACTTTTGAAATCTGTGCTTTCGAAAGTGAGATCGGAAGAAGACATGCAAATTCCCACAGAAAGTGCATATCCTCTTTCTACACTCTAGCGTAGTCTAGATGAGCCCTAGGACAGTGACATGACAGCAGGGGGAATGCGAAACAATTACTGCCTCAGCCCTAAGCTGGACAGATCAACTCTGTGGGTGGTCTGAGTGGGGCCAAGCACCTGCAGTTCTCACTGACTTCTGTGGGAACTGTGAAAATCAGGCCATTGACTTTATATAATTTTAGGCAATTAAGTTTGAAAAGTATAGCCTATAAAGATGCTGAAAATACCTTAACACAGAAAAGATGAAATTACCTCCGGATCTCTCTGCTTACTTCTTCGTGTGCTATTTATGGAATCATTAAACTATTTGAAAGACTCGTAAGCAGATTTCTTCTGAAGTTGTTATTAAAGGCTCCTGGTTAGTTAGCTTAGTGACCTTCAGAGCCTCAAAAGCCCTTTAAGGTATTTAATTTTGACAGGCCTGTGTATAGAATTTAGAGCAAATCAAGCTTGAAAATAAAAGCTGATCCAAGTGAAATAAACTTGTAAATGCATTTCATTGATATTGTTTACTTGTAGCTATTTTCAGAATCGGCAAGAAATGACTCCTTGTCAAAGACAATTCATCAGACCACTATAGAATTTCTCAAGGAAAACCCAGCATTTTGATATAAGAAGATGAATATGCATTTCTTTAAGCAAAATGTAAATTTTAGATCAAATTTAACACAAATTTATTTGTCAATTGTATTTTATGTAAAGATGGATTCAAAATTCAGACTTCAGTTTCAAATGGCCTAAAGTTTATCCATTATAATATTATTATAATTACTGTAGCACTTAAGGTCCCTAGTGATAGGCCAGAACCACACTGTGCTGGGTGCTGTATGAACACAGAACAAAAAGATGCTATACAGTGAAAGCTTTGTTATCCATCACTCTGTTAACCAGAAAACTTTGTTAACTGGCATTGCCCCCAGCCTCAATTCTACCACATCTTCAGGTGCACATGCCTGGCTCCTGCTTGTCTAGGACGCCGTTCCAGGGTGTCTGACAGCCAGCACTGCTGTCTGATGTCATCAGCAAAGCACCTTCTTTGCCTTCAGCCTGTCTTGAGCTGCCGGAAGCCAGATCTGCCAGTAGGGGACGAAGGTAGAGTAATTTAAATTAACCAGCAACTAGTGTTCCCTCTAAGCTGCTGGCAGCACAGCTTCACAGGTGTTTAATCAGCCCCGCCCAGTCAGTCACCTCCGGATATGTCTACACTACAGAGTTTTGTTGGAAAAAAGGCCATTTTTCCAACAAAACCTGAGTTACGTCCACACTGCAATTGCGTTCTTCTTAAAGTAAACTGAAAGAACAGAGAGGTTTTTCTGGCGTTGGTAATCCTCTTTCTATGAGAAAGGCGTGTGTGTATGGGGAAGAGGGAGTTCTTTCACAAGAAGTGGAAAGAGGAAAAAGCACAGGTGCCCTAGTGGCCACTCGACCCATAGTAATCACAGTTTACATGCGAGATAGCGTCCATTCAGTGTAGATGCTATCTTTCAAAAAAGCAGATCACTTTTTTGATGCGCTTTTGTGTGTGGACGCTCTCTTTCAGAAGAAGTTTTTTTGGAAGATCTCTGAGGGTTCCTGGATAACAAAATTTGCACTGAAGTTATTGGGCAAATTGCACAGTCCAGATGAGTTCCAAGCTGGAATTTTCTTTCAAGGATTACCTCTCCTTATGACCCTGCTGGTGTTCACTTATAGCTAATATTGGTGATATCTGCTCCATGTTTATCTCTTGAGTTGATTTCTGTAGGTGTTACAGGTGCTTAGCACCTTTCCAAAGTTGGTATATTATTTGCAAAGAACTGTAAATCCAAGTATATACTAGAATGTTCAATGCTTATATAAACAGTCAGATATGGTGTGGCTACTTCTAGGAAAAACAAAGTTATACCATTGCCTGAACATTATCATATTTACTCTCCATTCATTACAAACTCTTGTACAATATTTAAAACTCTCTGGTGTATTTAGCTATGTCCCTTTCTCCCATCTCATCCCCTAACAAAATCCAGCTTTTGTTTACTTAACAAAATGACAGACATGGAAATTGAGTAGAATTTATGTTTATTTTCAATGTTATTTCTTCCATAAGCAGCAATAGTTACATTCATAGAATCATAGAAAATCAGAACTGGAAGGTACGTCGAGACACCAACAAGTCCAGTTCCCTGCCTTCACGGCAGGACCAAGCACCGTCTAGACCATCCCTGATAGATGTCTATCCAACCTGCTCTTAAATATCTCCAGGGATGGAGATTCCACAATCTCCCTATGCAATTTATTCCAATGTTTAACTACCCTGACAATTAGGAAGTTTTTCCTAACGTCCAACCTAAATCTCCCTTGTGCAATTTAAGCCTATTGCTTCTTATCCTAACCTCAGAGGTCAAGGAGAACAATTTGTCTCCCTCCTCCTTATAACACCCTTTTAGATACAGTTCTTTTTAAAATACTGTTCCTTTTCCCCCTTCTTTCAGGAAGTTGCTAGGTGTCCCTCACCAACCATCGAAACCTTAAAAAGTTTATTCTGTGCATTCTGCTGACACTGAAGATGCTAATAGAGTGAACCTGAAATATTTTATAATCATCAGCAGAACTTCTAGAATATGGCTAACACTTAAAATGCATTTTACTTTGGGATAACAGTTTAGTGTATGAAGAACTGGTGTGGGTTTTCAAATTTTGTTATTAATATGGGGTTTTTTAAATGTGCTAATCAAATTCTCTAAGCAAATGTGCTTTTTTGTTTAAATTTCATACCAAGAGCTGAGAGAATAATGCAAAACTATTCATGAATATTCACTCAGTATTTAAATGAGTGTCCCTCAGCTATGATTGCATGGTCTTTTGTGTTCATCTTTCATGAATATTTTGAAAGACTGAGTTTTATTGGCACAGATGTCTGCATAAACTTAACAGATTTCAGTGGTTAAAATATCAACATTTTAACAATCCCATACCTTCCTCAGTTTAGCCCAGTTGTGTTTTGCATAAGCCACATGGCTCTTCAGAAAAGGTGCCTTTTCCAATAAGTTCTCAGTCTATGTCTTTTCCATCGATACTTTATCTCATATTATGAAGTAGTACAGACTGTAAAGATGTGTCAGCAAGGGTAGGTATACCAACTGTTGTTTGCACAGAAAACTGCAGAGAAAAATATCCACCAAAATGCATAGGAAGGAGCAATCTCCTCTGCAATTAGGGTCAGATTTTTAAAAAATGACATCAATGAGAGTTAGAAGTTTAGACACTTTTTGTAAATCCCACTAGGCACCTATCTGCATATAAATACCTTTAAAAATCTGTCCCTAAAGTGATTTAAAAAATCTAACTCTTGTTTAAGTCAGTAAGGGCACGTCTATACTTACCAGAAGATCAATGCTCTGGAGGTCAATCTTCTAGCATTTGATTTAACGTGTCTAGTATGGACCCGTATATAGAATGCTGAGGGCAGCTCCTACTGGCGTCTGGTATACCTCCTTTTGTGAGGAGTAAGGGAAGCTGAAGTGAGTGCTTGCTCCTGTCAGCCCCTTGTTATATGGACACTGCCAAGGCTCAGCTTATGGTAAGCCAACTCCAGCTACTCATTTTATGTAGCCGGAGATGCATACTGATCTTCCTGGCCTGTATAGCCCAGGCCTAAGACTTAGACTCCTAATAGCGAACTTACATTTGAACATGGAATTTAAGTGTCTCAATCTCTTAGGGTACATCTACACTTCAGAGAAGATTGAAGCTGCTGTTGTCAATCTTCCAGGGTTCGAATTTGCGTGTCTAGTGAAGACACACTAATTCGAACTAAGAGGGGCACTCCAGTCAATGCCGCTAGTCCTGCTTCCACGAGGAGTAAGGGAAGTTGAAGGGAGAATGTTCTCCCTTCAATTTCCTGCAGTATGGACAGCATAATAAGTCGAGTAGCCGAAGTTGCATATCTTAATTCGACCTTATCCCGTAGTGTAGACATACCCTAAGGTTCAGCTTCTCCATTAGAATAAGCCATCTAAATATCTCTGATGATCTGGGCCTTAAGCACTTTAGGTCCAAAATTTAGGCTTTGTATTTTTTAAAAAAAAGCAGTTTGTAAAATCTAGAGTAAATAGAAATGTTTATAACATTTTAAATATCAGCTAAAACAGCTGTTTAAATGTAAACATTCACCAAAATGAAAACAAATAGCAGCATCAGTCTAGTGTATGAAAACCAGAAAATAAAACTGCCTGGAGACCCTGGTAAAATGAATATTTCTATTTTTATTGTCTAGCTGAATGCAAAAAGTAAACTCCCAGCATAAAAGAAGTGAAAAGCAAATAAGATTTAAAAAAAACATTCTATGTTAGTAATCTCTGATGTTATTTCTACAAGAGATAAGGGACAGTTTAAATTTTTTTCATCATGACTGTGTTCCTTTCAGACATTGTGGGTATGAAATCTGAGATAAGGGCAGTTTTAATATGTTTTATCATGTTTGTGCTCCTTTCAGACTGTATAGATATGAAATTAAAGGGTGTTGTGCTTTTATTGGTTTCTTTCAATTCTAATGATTAATGCACTCTAATTGTTGTTTTTTATTTTGTACAATAGTCTATTATTATTGTATACATCATCCAAAATATATTCTAGAGGAAGGATGACCTTGTGCTAATGCACTGGTCCAGCACTGAGGAGATCTGAGTTCATTTCCAAGCTGCCTCACACCTTCTATGAGCTACTGAACAAGTCATTTAATTTCATTGTGTTGCAAAATGGGCATAATAATGCTTCCATAACTGCTGTGAGAACAAATTCGTTAAAATGTTTCTGAGGCATGCAGATTTTATTGTGATGTGAATCTGTATCATTGATATTCTTTTGAAACCCTTTTTATATCACTGATTCACAAACGTTTTCATACTGTAGGCAATTTCTTTAAGGACAGACCATTTCATGACTAGTTCCATTCCTGATCCTGAACCTACACCTTCCTTGCTGTAACCTGATTTGCAGCTTGGTTACATGAAAGTGACAGAACTAAGGAGAAAAAAGAGAAATTGTGTCACTTTTATGCAATGGATGCACTGACTTAGCAATGCAACATCCTTTCCCCCATTTTGTACCTGTGCTATTGATCTCTGTTTTCTGGAGTTTTGGGGACATATACACCCTGGCTGCTCTGTTTTTCCACTGCTCTAATTTCTCTAGTTCATTTTGCAGTGAGGGTCTCTGTGTGTGCTACCCTTACAATTTTATTGCCCTCCGCACATGTAATCACAGTTAGATTTACACCAAAGAACTACCAGCTGAAAAAAGATGTAAAGCAGTTATATTGGGTGCAAAGAAAGGTTTTTTTTTAAAGTTACTCAACAAAGCACCTAGAAATCCTGGGTTACAACTTCCAAAGTGGACTCCTTGAAAGAGGGTGCTCTCCTTGCCAAAGGGAAACAGGTTTGTGGAACACATAGAAGTACTGCACTAATCACCAGGGGACCACAGACAATAGTTCTCAAACCACTGTTTCTGTCCACCCAATTTTATATAAGATAGGAGTCATCTATATAATATGTCCCAGCTGTTAGTATTTACTGGTTAACTCATAGGCTGTGTCTACACTGGCACCCTTTTGCGGAAAAGGGATGCTAATGAGACACAGCGCAAAATCGCTGGGATTTAAATATCCCCGCGGCATTTGCATGAACATGGCTGCCGCTTTTTCCGCTCGGGTTTTGCCGGAGAAAAGCGCCAGTCTAGACGCGATCTTGCGGAAAATAAACCCTACTTGAAAGTAGGAATAAGAGATCTTGCGGAAAAGGGTTTATTTTCCGCAAGATCGTTTAGACTGGCGCTTTTCTCGCAAAACCCCGAGCCGGAAAAAAGCGGCAGTTATGTTCATAAAATGCCGCGGGGATATTTAAATCCCCGCGATTTGAATTGTGCTGTGTCTCATTAGCATCCCTTTTCCGCAAAAGGGTGCCAGTGTAGACACAGCCATAGGGTTGCCAGATGGTTTCAACAAAAATACTGGACACACTTGACATTACATCACAATCTAATTACATCTTATTTAGAAAATACTGGACATTTATATTTTCTCCATTTATATTTTCTCAATTTGTTTCCTGAACAGAAAGCTCAAATACTAGACTGTCTGGTTCAAAACTGGACACTTGGCAACCCTATTAACTAAGTATACCTTAGGCCCCAATGCCACAGTGAGAATTGTGGTTGCAGATTCCTGTGTTCAGCTGAAGACCTCTTCACTTTGGTTAGTGCACAAGAGAAATTTGTGGTTTTAATTCTGTATTCCTATCATATCAATACATTTCACTTGCAAGAAATTCCACAGATGGTGTAAAACCTTCTCAAATTATTCAGGATGAACATCATAATGCTGAAACTATACAACAGGATATTATCAGATAAAAATAAATGGTTTTGTACTTTCAAGTTTATCTACCTTTCTAGTGTAAATGTTACAGCTATTAAAATAGGTTGTTTATAGTTGTGCCTTTTCAAACTGTTACATAATACTGCTTTGGCCTTGTGCCTGTCAGTGCAGATTATAGCTCACATTAATGAACCATTCATTGAATGAATGAGTGAATGAAAGTCTCACAAGAAAAGTGATTTCAAAAGACATATATTAACATAGGAATGAGATTTTTTCCCCCCTTAAATCTACATAATGGAAGCTGATGAAAGCCTAGGAATTCCTTACACGTTGACAGTAATTTACATTAAAATAGACTTACGTAAGTGGGCATATGAATTACACATTACAGTTAGTAGCATGTACACATTGGAAATTTGTAATAGGCAAATCAGGTCTGGCAATCTTGAGTCTTTCATGTTTAACAGGATCTGGAACTGTTTTGTTCAATCATACTTCCTGACCACCTGTACTGCACAGGATACCATGCAAAATGATAGCTAACTACCCTTCCCTTCTGAACCTACTGAATTCTTCTGACTCCACATATTTTGGCATATCTATACCTGTTTACCAAGTTCTTGTATGTCCATCTCAGGAGTGTCAGACTTTAAAACTAATGTGCCTCCATAGATTAGTATTGTGTGTGGCCTAAAATTTCAAGTCTGAAATTATTTCTATGACTTGTTTTTTTAAATTCTAATAAAACATACATATAAAATACTGCATATTGTTCACAAATAATGGACTAAATACTAATTGTCTTATTCACATAACTAATTTCACTGATTTCCAAACTGCCTGACTAAAAATGGGACTATGAGGCCATGTCTACACTCGCGGCTTCTTGCGCGAGTAATATGCAAATGAGGCTAAGCGTGGAATATCGCCGAGCCTCATTTGCATACCTAATGAGCCACCATTTTTTCAGAAGAGGCTCTGCGCAAGAAGGAGCATCTACACTGCCCTTCTTGCGCAAGAAAAACCCTCTGCGCAATGCCGTTACACCTATTACTTTTCAGGAAGAACGGCATTGCACAAGAGGTTTTTCTTGTGCAAGAAGGGGAAGTGTAGACGCTCCTTCTGCGCAAGAGCCTCTTCTGAAAAAAAATGGTGGCTCATTAGGTATGCAAATGAGGCTCGGCGATATTCCACGCTTAGCCTCATTTGCATATTACTCACGCAAGAAGCCGCGAGTGTAGACATAGCCTGAGTGTGAGTAAAGCAAATAGAATTTGGTCAGATATACAGTATAGAGCAAAACATACAAAAAAGGCGTGATAGAGTAATGCTGAGTCCAACTACTCAAGCATGTGCTTATTATTAAGCACATGCTTAAGTACTTTGTTGGCTTGGGACCTAAGTCCCGGCCAAATTTCAACTACAAAAACCTCATGCTCTAGATGTGGGAGGGGGAAGGGATGAGATTATGGCAAAACTGACTGTTTTCCCTTATACTCCAAAATGACTGAGCCATTTTTAATCAAGCTTGAAAAATAATTATCCCTCATGAAGGGACTAAGCCTGTAAAACTTCAGCTCAAAAAGTAAAACTCTAACCAAGTTATAAGCAACTGAAAGCAGGGAGTTATAATAAAAAGTGCCGGACAAATGGAATATAGTTGGGAGAGCTCAAGTTATACTGTGTGGCCATTTAAATTGAGTAGGAGAATGCCTGTGGTGCCCCAAACTCATATGCCAGGGGAAAGGGAACACTATGATATCTTTAAGTCACCTTATTGCCTTTCCAACCTTGGAGTGCGCCGAGATTGTAGTGTAATTTAGCCAGTCCTGGAAGCCATTTTCGGATATAGCTGTCTCCCAGGGCTGCTTTATGGTCAGAGCACTGACCAGCATCTCTGCAGGCAGCTGTGGCCTCACCTGTTCCCACCACATAACTTGCAAAGAGGTCCCCCTGGAGGCAGATTTATGGCTGCTTACTAAGCTAGAGAAATCCTCCCACAGCTGGAACCTGGGCTTTTAGGGCCCCTCCAGAGCTACTCCAATGCTTTTACATGGCTGAAAGGGGCTGGTGAGGGAGTGAGTTGTATGCACACAGATCTATATAAATATTAGATTTTAAATCAAAATCTTCTGCCATATTCTTGAATCCTTTTGTATTTGTCTCCCTTGGGTCCAGGTCAGAGGTGACTCTCCACCACTGCTGTAGCTCCAGCAGGCACAGCCAGGAAGGGAAGCCTGTCCCCCAGCTGATGCAGGTCCAGTCTAGGCTGGGTGGAGGCCACAGAAGGGGCACCTCTTCTCCAACAGCAGCAGCTCTCTCTCCCAATCCCAGTACCCCCTCCCCTGACCTGGAGCTACTGTGGATGGGTGAAGGTTCCCTCCCCTGGCCCCAACACAGAGCAACCATGGCTGGGGGAGGCACCACTCCCCTAGCCCTGAACTGTCTCAGCTGCGGGGGAACCACCCCTCCTTTGATCCAATCCAGAGCAGCAGCAGAGTCAGGAGAGGCACCTCCCAGTCCCAGCAAGGAGCTGCCACAGCTGGAGGAGGAGTCCCTCCTTCTGGCCTAGCACAGAGCTGCCATGGTAGTTCCATATTGGGACTGATGGGCAGAGGTGGAGCTCTGCACACCTGCCCTGAGTCCCTGCACAGGGGTTGTTGGCAGCTGCGTGGCTACTGGGCATAGAGGGAATTTAAGAGGATATGTCCCTAAATGGTTATTAGCTAGGAGTTGTGAATGAGCTACAGGGGATGGATCACTTAGAATCATAGAGCTGGAAGAGACATCAGGAGGTCATCGAGTCCAGCCCCCTGCCCAAAGCGGGACCAATCCCAACTAAACCACCCCAGCCAGGGCTTTGTCAAGCCGAGACTTAAAAACCTCTAGGGATGGAGATTCTGCCACCTCCCTAGGTAACCCATTCCAGTGCTTCACCACCCTCCTAGTGAAATAGTTTTTCCTAATATCCAACCTAGACCTCCCCCACTGTAACTTGAGACCATTGCTCCCTGTTCTGCCATCCGTCACTACTGAGAACAGCCTCTCTCCATTCTCTTTGGAACCTCCCTTTAGGTAGTTGAAGGCTGCTATCAAATCCCCCCTCACTTGATGATTACCTGTTCTGTTCATTCCCTTTGGGGCACCTGACACTCCTCACGGTCAGAAGACAGGATACTGGGCTAGATGGATCATTGGTGTGACCAGTATGGCCTTTCTTATACACAGACATTACCTGCTACACTGTTGCTCCTCATGTGCTGATTCAGAGAGATACACAACTAGCAAGTTATTTTGCCTTAAGGTTACCCTTATGCTTTTGCACTAGTATACACTAGAGTATACATTTGATGAAGCTGAGGTACATATTTGCTTTTGGATAGCAACAGAAGCAACAACTTCCTGGAGTTCTTGCATAGAAGTGTCAACGGTGTATGCAACATTAAGTTTGAGAATGAAGATCTTTCCCTTTATTTACATGCTTTTAAAGTTTTGGGCGGATGTGGTGTGTCCTGATACACGCTTATCTATCACTGAATATAATTTCAGATTTTTAAATGATAGAAATATGAAAAATAATCCTATATGTAATGTTTGGGCAGTAGGAACAACATAAGGAATCAGGGCTTCTGGGATGCCTTTTTCAGAAAAATGTTTAAATTAATAAAATTATCTAATGGCTTATATCTGGGCAGTGATCATTCTTCTTTTTCCACTGATTCAAGTGCAAAGAGTTTCCTAAAGGTCATCATGAGTGCCCAAGGACGAACTCTATTAATCTGAAATGTGAATCTACACATTTGTGCAGACTAATATTGTGATAGATATGGTTAAATGTGAAAAAAATTCCTGTCATATCAACTGTCCCTAAGTTTGCTGTGCCCATTTGCAAATTCCAGTTATTGGGGAGAGGAATTCTAATATTGGGAAAATATACCAATTGAATTTTTTTGTCTCAGACATTATTTTCAGCTGGAATTTATAGGGAAAATGGCCTGAGAGTATTTTTAAAGTTGAGACACCATGGTGAAAAGCATAGTAAAAACAACCGAGACAAGTTCCCTTAATAGGATAAATAGAATGCTCATTTATAGTTTGCATGTGTAGTGTAATACTACAAATTATTGCAGATTATATTCTGAAAAGGATTTAGTGAAAGGGCACCAGTGTCAGATGGAAGATGGGGCAGGAGAAATTGAACTGCTTAGATACTGAACTTCAGTATCTAAGAGCAGGTTAGATAGGTACCTGTCAGGGATGATCTAGACCAGGGCTACTCAACTTTGGAAGCCCCAGGGGCCACAGTGATACAGCACATGCCAAGGGCTGCAACTTAAGTGTGATTGCATGTACATGCAAATATATATGCAAATATATTTTCACACTGACGGGCATGAATACAAAGATTAAGGCAAGACTACTTAACACGGAGGCCTCATTTAAGTCAGTTCTGCTGATATTAATAAAATGCAGTATTTACCCAATATCCACCCATATGACATCACTTTTAGGGTACGTCTACACTGCACCGTTATTCTGGAACAACGGCTGTTATTCCAGAAAAACAATACTAGAGTCCACAGAGCAACTGCATTATTTCGAAAGAAAATTGAAATAAAGGAGAGCTTTTTCTGACGTTGGTAAACCTCGTTCTACAAGGAATAACTCCTCTTCCAAAAAAGCTCTTTCAGAAGAGGGTGTGTATGGATGCTCCACTGCTGCTATGGCGAAATAGCTCCTCACCAGGGCCATTTTAAGTTATTCCTTTCCAGTGTCTTCTGGGGCTCTAAATCGAGATAGGGGAGCCTGCCTCAGACTAATCTGGAGGCTTCCCTGTAGTGTGGATGCTCTATTTCGAAATAAGCTATTCCGGAAGATATTTTCCGGAATAGCTTTTTCTGAAATAAGCTTGCAGTGTAGACATACCCTTAATGAGCAAGGACAGTCCAGCAATTTAACTACTAAAACGCATATCAACAGAAGACCATTATATTGACTGGCTATTGTGGAGCCTGTTCCCAGTGGGCGCCATGTTCAAAGGCTCCCACCTGTGGTGGGGCCGCGTGTTGCGTAGCCCTGATCTAGACGATGCTGGGTCCTGCTGTGAGGGCAGGGGGCCTGGACCTGATGACTTGAGGTCCCTTCCAGTTCTAGGATTCTATGTGCACTGTGGCACAATCCGTAATGGCCTGAATGACATCTGGAAACCTGGGCTCCACTCCCACCCGTGTCTAAGAGCACGTCACTTCGGGCTGGTTCCCAGGGCTTCTGGGCACCTACATCGCCAGGTGCGCTCACCAGAGCGGCAGGTGCCCGCCCCCTTTAAAGGAGCCCAGCTGCTCCGTGCACCCACGGCCCCAGCCAGCCTAGCGCAGCGCGAGTATGCGCCCCCAAGGCCAGCCGCCCCGCGCTGCCATGCCGGATGCAGCCTCCCCGGCTGGAGAGGCGCCCGCAGCAGCCCCTGAAAGCGAAACGAAAACCGCGCGCTGCCGCCGGCCGCCCGCCATGTGACCTTCGCCTCGCAGCGGCACTTGCTGCGGCTCTGCCCGCCCCCGAGGCCCCCGCCCCGCGCCGGGCCCGTTTCCCCTGCCCCGGCCGCTGACGTCCCTCGAATAGCAGCGCGCGGCGGGCGATTGAGAGTCCAGCCCGCGGGTCGGAGCCTCCTGCCGGCGCCGCTTGGTCACGGTGCAGCTGGGCTCGTCCCCATCCCTCCCCCCCTTCGCGCCCGCCTCCCGGGGTCCCCTTTCCCGGCTGGGCCCCCGCGTCCCGCCTGGCCCCTTCCCTCCCTGCAGCCCCCGGGCGCGGGCCGGGAGAATGGCCCCGCTCGCTGCCCCGTCGCCCCGGGCGCTGCTGCTGCTCCTGCTGCTGCCGCCCTTCTCGGCGGCCTCCAAGCTGAACATCCCCAAAGTGCTGCTGCCCTTCGCCCGGAGCACCCGGATCAACTTCACCCTGGAAGCCAGCGAGGGCTGCTACCGCTGGTGAGTGAGCGCGCGACCCGCCCGCCGCGCAGGTGTGGGGCCCGGAGCAGCACGTGGGGCCGGGCCTCCTGCGGCCTCGTCCCTTTGTCTGCGGCCGCTCGCCTGCCTGCCTCTGGCCGGGCACCCCCGGGGGGCGGCGGCCGGGCGGGCTCTGCAGCAGTGAGACCTGGCGCCGCAACACACACAGAACCGGGGAGCTCTGGGCCCTGCCTCCGGCCGGGGCTAAAACGCGCGGGAAGAGCCTGGGGCGCCTGTGCAATCTCAGGTCCTTGCCACCTCCTAGGGCTGGGCCGGGAGAGCCTCTGACACCAGCAACGCACCACGTGTGCTGGCAGCGGGCCGCGCTGTTGAGAGGCCCCGGAGCAGGTGGGAGGGAGACGAGGGGCTGGCGTAGGCAAGGCCTGGCTGTGCTGGTAGCGAACTCAATAGGTGTGACGGTCACGGGGTGCAGTCACAAATAAATGGGTGCCACAGCTGGATGAGGGAAGAATAACTAAGAAAGGGAGTTGCTTGTAGGCATCCTTTGATGGGCCCACTGGCATTCTCACATGTAAAAGCGCCTACAGGTATACAGGCAACGGCAAAGCGATCTCTAGCCATTTGTTTCTCGTGTATTTGAAGGTGTTCAGCAGCCTTTGGCTGTGAAGGATCCGTAATTATAAAAAAAACATAATTTATATTCATATTTTAATTTGGTACTTTATCACTTAATAATGGGAATCCAGTATATACCTTGGCTAGCTCATCCCAGGAGTGCACATATGATAGGTATTGTGGGAACACCAGCCATTTTCCCTCCCTATGACACTGGACATTCACCCGTAAAGAAATCTGAGAGGGAAAATCCGTAGGGCCATGATGCTATATTGTCTTTTAAAAAGTGTCAATTTTCAGCCATCTGCATGGAAAAATTCTATACCCGGTGCAGAATTCTTCCATCTCTGCACCAGAGTCTCATAGGAAGTTAGGAGTTTAAATAGAATTGTGGATCTAGATGCTAAATCCTGGGGGGCGGGGAAACACAAGAAAGTACTTTCATGTCTGGCTGGGTGAGGGTTTTTTTAGGTACAGAAACATATATGCTTACATCCTGCATGTGAGATGGCTTTGTACTTATCACCAATCCACATGTGGACATGGTAGTACGGGAGGAAGGAGGCGAAATGCTTAATGTCAGTCCAAATACTGAGTCATACTGGTGGCGATTATAATCAAATGCCAGAAGCAAACCACGAGCTGTAACAGCTAACCCCTTTCTCAATCCCTACATCCAAAAATGTAAAAATTTGTCAATATCCCACTGTCATGGCTGATGTAGACAATATGCTAAGTATGTAGTCTTAGGAGAGGCTGGATCAAAGAGGAACATTGGTTCAGGTTGTTCTAAAAGGTAAAAGATGCTCAGGTGTGAATAATTGTACTGTTGTCAGAGTAAGGATGCAGAATATAATCAAACACTGCATCTTCTTGCTGACTCCAACCCAGTCAAATGTGGAGTAGATACTACTACATTTGGAAGGTCACCTAGAGCAACATAGAGGTTAGCTGATAGGTTAGGCATGGTGATTTCAGTGGGACTGCTTGCTGGAGTAAAGGTATGCATACATTCAAGAGTTTGCAAATTCAGAGCCATAATGCTTAGTAATGGTGCCAACATCTTCATGCTAAACAAACCTTTCCTGCATTTTAAGTAACACATCTGCAATTTGCAGTTGCATTGAATGTGAGGTGTCCAGATGAAGACATGTTGATGTCCATCTGTTCGTGATTATATCTGCACTTGTGCAACTTATATATTTGTAGCAGATTTTTGTTGTTAAGTTTGTGGTTGAAAATCATTAAAACTCATCCCAGCAGAATATATTTTGCTTTTGTATCAATTAACTTAAATTGTCACTCAGGCTGTTCTCTATTTGCCTGGCTATTAAATATTTCAGAGGCTGGTTATAAACTTTTAATATGGCTACTTGCAAGTGTGAGTTCCACCCCGCCTATGGCCAGAACAGTAATCATAGTTGCATCAACATAAAAATCTAAGATTATTTAAGTCTTAAACTGTGTGTGCATTGAAAAGAAAGAGGAAGCAAATTATGAGGTACAACAGTTAAAAAAATTGTCACAGATGCATCACAGTGGTATTGAGTTTGCATAAGGAACAAATCTTCATTACTCCTAATAAATATGTGAAAAATAAAAGTTAACATTCTTTCTCACTCATATATTTGACTAATTTATTGGAAAAATAATAATAAACTTTCTTTGCACCATCCATCCACTCAAGAATGTCAGTTTCTCTATTCTGCATGATTAAAAGCTTGCTGTGGTAGTTACAATTAATAAGAGATGTGTGAGTCGGATATTGATCATAGTGGAACCCTTATAAGGTATGGCCTAATGGGCTGGATGCTAGCTAGACTGGATTAGGTGAAACTTGGGTCCTGTTCCCAGCTCTGCCACTGGCATTTTGGATGTTCTTGAGTAAGTCATGTCACCATTCTGTACTTCTGTTTAACTCTCTTTTCTAGCTAGAGAATGTGATGCTGACCTCATTTTATAAAGCACTTTGAGGTCTACTCAAAGCACAGTATAAGAGCTGGGGTGTATTATTATTTGAAGGAGAAAGGCCCAAGATTTGGCATCAGTTTAGACTTACTAAGGTGTGCCCTCATTTTCGTCCTCTATTTGAGATAAATATAAATCTATGTTAAATTCTTTCTTGCAAAGGGACAGGCAGGATGTGGGTGACAGTCTATGTGTATTCATAAAACCTTTTGTAGGAAATAGCTCTCTGGGAGGGGCTTGAATGAATACATTAAATTGGTTTAGTAAATCTGAAAATGCTTAATACATTGCATTGATTAATCTTTCTTTCCTGTTTCCCAACCACTTGCCAAAAAGCCACTCTCTAACTAGAATGAGTTAGGAGGAGACCTAGTGTGAGGGCAGACTGTTGCATAGCTGCTTATTACAGGATTGAGATTGTGTAACATGGAGCAGTGTTACCAGATGGCAGAGGTAACATAGAAGTATTTAGGGCATTACTATCACTTTCATCATTTCTACCCTGCAAAGATGAAACAAGCTGATAAGGGTGGCATCTGACTGTCTCTTCTTTCTAGAAGAGAAGAAACTTGCATCTGCAAGAAGTGCACTCTACAGTGTCAGCTAGGTGATGGGAAATGGGTCTTTTCGGGGGTGGTGAGGGGCTGTGAGATGACTTGTCTAGTTACTATTTTCTCCTGCTTGTAAAGTTCCCTGGGATTTTTCTTTCTGCACTTTCAGATCTCCTGCATCAGGAGGACTTTGCTTCAGACATGTGAGTTCTGCACGTGGATTCCTCCAGAGCTCATTATAGTTTTTGGAAATGGAACATGGGGGGAGAGGACATAATACATTCTGCTTCCCTCCCTTGCTTATAATGATTGCAAGCTTTACTTCTATAGCAGCAGTTCCCAACCACTGGGCCATGGCCTGCTGCAGGTCGTGGACCTCTCGCTGCCAGACTCTGGGGGCTAGGGCTGGGATACACTGCCCAGCACCTCCCCTCCCACAGCAGCTACTGTGAGAGGCGTGTCCTGCCCTGCCTCTTAGCCAGCCAGCACCAGGCAGTGTGTGTGTGTGGGGGTCTCTTCCAGGAAGTGGGAGAGTGCTTTGTTGTGTGGTGGGAGGGCTGCGCAGAGCCTGGCACAGCAGCCTTAGAACAGCCACAACCTGGGCAGCAGCACTCAGCTGCCGGCTAGGAGGCAGCGCAGGGCTAGGTGAGGGGGAGTGAGGCTAATGCTGGGGGGCTCTAAGAGGTGGGGGTACCTGGGCGTCGGGGTGGGAGCTGGCCTCTGGGGCGTGGCTAATATTGGAGACTGGGGACTGGCACTGGGGGACTTTGGGAGGGTTGGGTGCAGTGGGGCTCTGGAAACAGGAGGCTGGCGCTTGGAAATTTGGTGATGGGGGCTTTAAGGGGTGGGGACTGGCACTGGGGGCTTTGAGGGCAGGAGACTGGCACAGGGAAGGGGTTGGGTGCAGGGGAGTCTGGGGTCAGTGGCTGGCGCTGGGGGGCAAGTGGAGGGTTGGGGGGCTCTAGGGGTTAGGCTGGCACTGGGGGGTTCTGGGAGCTGGGCTTTTGATGGATTGATAATACTTTATTTGCATATTCATTATTTGCATAATGAGCATGCAAATATGCAAATAAAATGTTACCGGTCCTCAAAAGTTTGTGAATGGGTTTGCCGGTCTCTGGTATAAAAAAGGTTGGGAACCACTGTTCTATAGCACTTCCTGACTAATTGAAGTCTCAAGTTCTGGCACTTCTGTGGTCCAATAAATACCATTAGATTAAAGCATCTACCTGTTTTCTTTTCTTATTGGTTCTTTTTTCAGCTTCTCCATTCTCCTAGCTGTGATCTTCTTTTTGAACTCCCATTTTCAGCATCTTGCCATTGGCCTGTCATAGGGTCAAGAATTTTGCTGCAGATTTTGAGGGATTTTTTTCTTAGTTTCTGAGCAGCCTGTTCCTTTTGTTTGTTGGTACCATTCAGTCTGTTGTAAACGTGTTGTTTTTCTTGTGTAGCTTTACATGTTGTTTGATGATAGAAATTGCAAAAGTTCCAATGACACACCAATAGTCCTCAGAAGTTTTATATCTACTACTAATATTTTATAGCTTCACTTTAAAAAAAAGAGGGCTTGGGAGTAGGGATGTCAATGTGTTGACTAGTCTATTAACCAATAAGCTTAGGTTGTATCAGAGGCATCAAGGAGGCGGGGAAGCAGTAGCCGGTGCTTGGGGCAGCTGGCTTAACAGCCGGTTCCCCCCAGCACTGGCTCAGCGGTGCCACCTCCTTGTACTTCTGCCTCTATCAGAGACAGCAGGGGAGAGGAGCTGGAGAGGCTGCCATGAGGCAGCCTCTGTCTGCGGTGGGCCTGGGCCTACTGCAGGCAGAGGCTGCTTCACGGTAGCAACCCCTGTCTGCAGGGGGTCCGAGCTCAGGCTTATTGGGCAATCCTGTAAAGGATTATATGCTAACATCCCTTCTTCTGATCAGTTGGCCTGTGTTCTTAGATGACTTTCTTGCTGGGGGATTACTCTGCATGAAGTATAGAATTTGTAACTTTTACTTTTGTTTACATCTTTGAAGATCTTGGTAAGATAACTGAATACACCGGAATAGCGCTGTGTTTTCTAATTTGACTAAATTAATGTAGTTTTACAGTTTATCTACTTTTCTATTATTTAATGTGAAGTATTTTGATACATAAGTGATTAAAATAGTTGCAAAATGAGTTGTCTAGATGTTAATCCACACATTTGCTGAACTAAGTAGATTTCATAGCATCATAGAACACTAGAACTGGAAGGGACCTCGAGAGGTCATCGAGTCCAGTCCCCTGCCCTTATGGCAGGACCAGTACCATCTAGACCATCCCTGATAGTTGTCTATCTAATCTGCTCTTAAATATCTCCATAGATGGAGATTCCACAACATCCCTAGGCAACTTATTCCAGTGTTTAACCACCGTGACAGTTAGGAAGTTTTTCCTAATGTCCAACCTAAACCTCCCTTGCTGCCGTTTAAGCCCATTGCTTCTTGTCCTATCATCAGAGGCCAAGGATAACAATTTTTCTCCCTCCTCCTCGTGACACCCTTTTAGATATCTTAAAACTGCTACCAGGTCCCCTCTCAGTCTTCTCCTTTCCTAACTAAACAAGCCCAATTCTTTCAGTCTTCCTTCATAGGTCATGTTTTCTAGACCTTTAATCATTCCTGTTGCTCTTCTCTGGACCTTCTCCAATTTTTCCACATCTTTCTTGAAATGTGGTGCCCAGAACTGGACACAGTACTCCAACTGAGGCCTAATCAGCGTAGAGTAGAGTGGAAGAATGACTTCTTGTGTCTTGCTCACAACACACCTGTTAGTGCATCCCAGAATCATGTCTGCTTTTTTTTTTTTTTTTTTTTTTCCAGCAGTCTCACACTGTTGACTCGTATTTAACTTGTGGTCCACTATGATCCCTAGATCCCTTTCAGCAGTACTCCTTCCTAGACAGTCGCTTCCCATTCTGTATGTGTGAGACTGCTTGTTCCTTCCTAAGTGGAGTACTGTGCATTTGTCCTTATTAAACTTCATCCTATTTACCTCAGACCATTTCTCCAGTTTGTCAAGATCATTTTGAATTATGACCCTATCCTCCAAAGCAGTTGCAACTCCTCCTAGCTTCGTATCATCTGTAAACTTAATAAGTGTACTCACTATGCCAATATCTAAATCGTTGATGAAGATATTGAACAGAACCGGTTCCAAAACAGACCCCTGCGGAGCCCCACTTGTTATGCCTTTCCAGCAGGATTGTGAACCATTAATAACTACTCCCCGAGAATGGTTATCCAGCCAGTTATGCACCCATTTTATAGTAGCCCCCTTCTAAGTTGTATTTGCGTAGTTTATTAATAAGAATATCATGTGAGACCGTATCAAACGCCTTACTAAAGTCTAGGTATACCACGTCCACTGCTTCTCCCTTATCCACAAGACTCGTTATCCTATCAAAGAAAGCTATCAGATTGGTTTGACATGATTTGATCTTTACAAAGCCATGCTGGTTGTTACCTATCACCTTATTATCTTCCAGGTGTTTGCAGATGAATTCCTTAATTACTTGCTCCATTATTTTTCCTGGCACAGAAGTTAAACTGGCTGGTCTCTGGTTCCCTGGGTTGTTTTTATTTCCCTTTTTATAGATGGGCACTATATTTGCCCTTTTCCAGTCTTCTGGAATCTCTCCTGTCTTCCATGATTTTTCAAAGATGATAGCTAAAGGTTCAGATACTCAAGGAGCTGATAGAGGAGGTATTTCTTTTGCTCTGAATTATACAGATTTCACAATAGGGTCAACATGTACATAAATTATCTTTAGTCTTAGTCTGGAAGGATACCTCTGTTATATATGAGAGATTCCAAACTCTGACCGCTGCCACATGGCATGATAGCTTGTAGCAGCTCTCCTAGCTGTACTTCGAAGGTTTGGTGATGAAAGTGCTGTCTACAAGCAAAATTCTCCAAAAGTGAAAACTGATTAAACCGGTTTTTCTACTCCCATTGTTGACATTTCATGGCCACTTTGCTAGCACCCTGTCCAGAGAGAGAGCGAAGCAATGTGGGTAAACATCCTACAGTGCAGTGTTGTGGGAAAGCAGAGCTGATTCCTGTGCTTCTTGAGATTCCCTCATAATTCTGTGAGCTCTCCGTGCTGAGGAATGTCAAAGCAGCAAGCAGTCTCTCTAGTCCTCCCACTGCAGCAGCAGTTTGCCTGCTGCTATGCTCCTAGTGCAGGGCAGAACAGGAGCACTCCAATTAATCTTTGTTCATTTCCCAAATGGAGCAGCTCAGTCAGCTGTCAGATACTTCTCTGGAGCTTTGAAACGGGACGGGCCTCCAGAGTAGTAGAGATCACAAAACACTGAGCAGACCCATCAGGGCAGGCATTGTGGGATACTGGCAGAAGCCAGTTCTCTTCACAAAACAGCAGAGTCCACGGTCGCCCTTTGTCAACAATAAAAGGAGGGGAAAAGTCAAGAGTCTCTCACAGGGCTGGAAGTTTTTTTTTTTTTTTTTTTTTTTTTTTTTAAAACTGAGTATTTTTCCTGACAAAAGTTGCATTGCAGTGTAAACACTCTTGCTGTTTTGTCACCAAAAGGCAATTTTTGGTGAAAAAATGTGCCAGTGTAGATAAGGCCTTAAGAAGACACCACTATTTCATGTAAAATCCACCTACGTAACAGTTGTGTAACTCTATGTAGCTATAGATGCTTTGTGAAAAGTTCAAGATGGAAAAAGTTACATTGAAATCAGTTCTTTGAAACATGCTTCCTTGAGGGTATAAATGCTCACCCTTCAGTGCAGGAATCCTAAATTGCAAATTTAAGTAGATTTATTGGTTAATTGTTCGAAGTTAAATATAGTCTTTCGTATCAACGCTATGTAAATTGGTCTTCAGATTATGTCTTTTTATCATAGTCAGTGGCTCCCTTTTTTGAAGAATGCCTTATCAATGCTCCCAGACAGTATTGCCAACCCCAAATATTCTTTATTTGCTATTGTCCTTTAAGCATTTGGGGTTCATCTTTTCAAGCTTTTCTCTGAAACCAGAAAAGCTAGAAATATACCGCAGGTATGTGGTTTTTTTGTTGTTTTTGTTTTTGTTTTTTGTTCTCATGTAATTTATAGCTGGGTTTCAAGAAAAGCACAAATTATCAAGAGTCCCATGAAAAAATTGAGAAATGATGAAACTACAAGCATAGTTTGAAATATACTTCTGACTTTTCAGGATTCCAGTGCTTTCTTGGTGTTACTGTTGCTTTAGGAGTAAAGAATAATTTCTGTAAATTAAGTTTTGATCTAAATTTGGGATGTATCTAGGTATAAACATTGTATACAATACTAGTTATTTTTGCAAAACACAGTACCTACAGAGAAAGGAAGACAAACTTAATTTAAAAATGCTTCACATTTATGGTGACTTGCTGATCATACCATGGGAAGGGAAGCATTCTGAAGCAATGATTTTTAAAATAGCAGTGCTCGCTGTCTGAACTCTGCACCAGACAGTTCCAAAACCTTACATTGCAAATTAATGTGTTGGAATTTATATTTCAGTCCACATGTGGCATATAAGTATGCTTACCTTCTTGGAACACACACATTTCCTCCACTGTTTTGTGAACTGATATGCCTCAGAACAAGGATCTCTACAATGTTGATTGGTAAGGAGGTACTGCTTGTTTAAGAAATACTGGGGGGCTGCACCCCCTGATCACTATGCTCTCCAGCCTCCCTCTCTTTGGCAGCTTTTGTGGCCAGAGAGCATGAGAGCTACGCTCGCCAACCTCCCTTTCTCTGGGGATAGGTGTCTGGCCGAGGAGGAGGGGGCAGGAGTGGGCTGGAGGTGCAGGATCTCAATGGAAGGGGTGAGTGGGCTGGGGGTACAGGGTCTTGGCTTGAGAGTATGAATGAGTGGGCTGGGGATGTGGGGTCTCATCGGAGGGGGTATGTGCAGGGTCTCGGCAGGCACTGAGTGAGAGGGTTGGGGGTGTGGGGTCTCAGTTTGAGAGGGCATGACTGAAGGGTCCAGGGGTGTGGGGTCTCAACAGGGTGGTGAGTGAGGGGGCTTAGGGGTGCAGGGTCTCGGCAGGGTGGTGGGTGAACAGGCTGGGGCTGCACGGGGAGCCCACCCTGGCACTCCAGCCTCACCCCAGCAGAGACCCTGCCGCCACCCCCGCGCTCACCGCCCTGCCGAGACCCTGCACCCCCATCCCCTCACTCACCGTCTCCACCAAGACCTCACTCACTCACCAGCTCCAGCTCAGCGGCCTCCTCCCACCCCCTCTCCTTCTGCAGCTGGGAGGCTGCACTGGCGCTCCAGCCTCATCCCTCCTCCCCTGCAAGTTTGAAGCACCAGCAGAACAACAGTGATATTACGCTGCTCCCCCATCCCCGCCGCTTCCCATCCAGCCGCCTCCAGCCCCACTTCTGTTTCCAGGGCTCCGCGACCCAATGGGGAAAACCACTGAATGCCTCTGGCTGGCGGCCTGTCTTGAGGCAGGTGACCCTGGAGGGTTGCAGAGCAGCAGGGCACTGGACCCGCAAATGGAAACGGGTCTGGAGGCAGCTGGATGGAAAGTGGTAGGGGATTGGGGAGCAGCAGAGCATGCTGAGCTCTGTCCCCCAACAAGGTGGCTGTCCCCCAACAAGGCACTGCTGGCCATCAGCAGGACCCAGGAGCTAGGGCAGGACCGTGGGAGCCTGGCAAGCAGGCAGTGGAGCAGGGAGCTGGAGCCGTTTCCTGCTGAGGCTCCGGAGTTCACTGAGGAGCTGCAGCCCCCGACCCTCTTGCAGAGGAGCCAAAGGTCAGCGGGGAGTCCAGGGTGCTCCCTGAGGAGGGGCTGGGAGAATGGCTGAACTGGGCCGGGAACCCCACCTGATGGACAGCCCCCGGGCCCTGCCCCCACTTGGGATGTTAAATATCAGTTAAGTGAGTAGTCGAGTAATGTCATGAATTCTTATCGGTTACTCGACTATTCTATAGTCCCCTGGGGTGGGTGTTCTCCAGCCCCATTCCTGAGGAGACCCCTGCCTCTGCGCTGCTGCCTCTGTATCAGGTGGGAGCTGGTCGATGAGAGGAACCAGTTTAAAAACCAGCTCCCCTCACAAACTGGCTGCATGTCACCCCACGCTGCTGCCGCTGATATAGAGGGTGGCAGCGGCCTCTGTCTGGGGTGTTGTCCTGAACTCCCAGACCTGGTGCGAGCCGGAACTGAGCTGGGCTGCCTGCCCGCCTAGCTCCTAGTACACTTTAAATGCAGAGCCATAGCAGAGGTAGGTCTGGGGACCGTTGCAAGCCAGGACTAAGCCGGGCTGCTAGCCAGCCTGCTAAAAATGTATTGGTGGGGGGGGGGGGCAGCAGGGGAAATGCGTGTAGTCTATAACTAATTAACTGATAAGCAAAAGCCTATCGGTTAATGCTAATCAACTACATTATTACATCCCTAGCCCCCATGCTCAGCCCCAGCCTCGCTCCTGGGGCGGGGCAGGGGGAGAAGGAATCGCCCCAGCGGTGAAGGGTTCCCTCTCTGCCCTGACCCATGGATGCCACTTTCCCTTCTGACTCTGCCGAGGCTGGGGTTGTGGAGGTGGAAGATGCAGATGATGTCACTCTGTCGTCCCACAGGAAATTTTTGTTTTATATAGAGAGAGATTACTGACTCAGGTTCTTGTCCAGTGCCCACTGGAGATGGCAGAAAAATTCTGTTGACTTCAGTGGGCATCAAATTGGATCCAAAAACCTTAGAAAAAGGTTGTTTTAACAGCAGAGGATTGAAAACTTAATCAGACATCCACTATGTAGAAAAAGACTAAAATTGTTAGCTGACACCTTATACAGAAGATGGGCAATAAGGTCTTTGGGCCACATCCTGAGAGCACAGTTGCTGGAGTTCTGCCTAGGTACTTTCACTGGACTCTGCTTAGGGTTTCCTCTTTTGCTGCTACTGGACATTTGATAAATTTGAAATCTCTGCCCTTTACCATAATTCCAAATAGTTGCAGTAAAATTGAGCAGAGTCTTGTTCATAATCTTAGGAAAGAACTCAAGGAGAACTGTTAGAGCCTTGTGTCTGCAGGCTCAGAAGGAAAACATCTCGTCATGGATTCCTATTTGGATACCTTAACAACTGTAGGGGATAATAATTATTATTTAATATTATTCTTTGAACAGAAAGTTTAAATGACTTCAGTGCATGTTGAGGGCATTCTGTTCATTTCAGGTTTGGGCTTTTTGGTCTGTCAGGAGTCTGTCTTTTTTGTTCTTGAAGCACTTCTGTATTGCTGCTGCTGTAGAAATAACAGCGTTAACATTTTTGCCTACAATACATTAAGGGAAAGAAATGTAGAATGAACACAGGATACATTTAAAAATTGTAAATTCAGTAGAATGGCTGGGTCACTAGAGCATTAAATTAAAGCAAGTCTGGCCAAATTAATTGTACCTCTTGTGGAGCATTGCACTATTCAGTGCACACCTGACAAGATAAACATGCTCACTACATGGCTAACATGGCCGTGCTTGCATGAACAGTGCTGCCTACCTTCTCTTCAAACAGTGGTGAAAAGGGTAAGAAATAATAGTGATCAGTTTTCGGTACCAAGACAAGAACCCAAGTGTCTCAGTTCCAATTCCACGCTCAGTCCCTAACTACTTAAGCTAAACTGCCTTCCAGAAAGTCAGTGAATCTGCTACTCCCAAGTGAAAAATATGGGTGATAATACTTGATACTTCTAAATTGCATGGTGCCTTTTAATCCCTAAATCTCCATTCATTTCACAAAAGTGGATAGGAGTGAAACCATCATCCCCATTTTTTTGTTCACCTTACAGAGTATATTATAGAAGATTAAAGCAATTTGTGTGACAGTCTCCATGATCTAGCAGATAAGATACGTGTCTACCACCTCAGGGCAGTGCTCTGTTTCAAAAACAGTTTAACATATTTTCTTCAAGCTTTGTAGAAACATTTGCTTATTGAGTAATCTGGCAATTTTCAGGGCACACTAAATTTCCAGTCCAAAATTATAGGGAACTAGCAAATGTACTTGCCGTTGCTTGAGTCTTTAAGTGAAGTAATGGCTTTTTGTGTTTGTATGGAAAGGAAAATGTACATGCTTAATTTTAAATGATTGTATTGTTCAAAAAATGAAGGACAAGTTTGCATTAATAAAAGAAGGAAAGTGATTTAAACAGAGCTTGTTGGTAGACAATATTTGCAGTTACTTAGTCTTTCACTAGAATAAAAAGGGGTGGGAGTACAATTGTGAGAGCAGAGGGCTGAGGGGCTCAGGGCAGGGGGTGGAAGGTGCTGAAGTGAGGGCAGAAGGTTGGGGGCTCAGGGTTTGGTGTGGTGGTGCAGGAGTTAGGGCAAGGAGTTGGAGGTACAGGAGTCAGGGTATTGAGCTCAGGGCAGGGGGCTGGGAGGCCCCCTTGGGAGCTTACCAGGGCTGCCCGTGTTGGCAAGGGTGGTATTGCTCTGGCAGCAGCCCTTTCTGTGTGGGATGAGGGGTCCGCAGCTGTGTTCTCTGGCCAGCAGCTCCTCCCAGGGGGCCAACCCCAGCTTATCCGGGGGCCGGGCGGGGGGAAGGCGGTAGTGCTCTTCAGGGCAGCCCTGCCTCCAGCAGCCCTCCCTGCCCTATAGTTGTTCGGAGGAGTTGCAGAGCCACATAAGAGGGCCCATAGTGGGTCAGACCAGAAATCCATCTAGCCCAGTATCCTGTCTGCTGACTGGCCAATACCAGATGCCCCACAGGGAGGGATCACAACAGGTAATCCTCACGTGATCCCTCCCCTGTCTCCCACTTCCAGAGAAACAAAGGCTAGGGACACCATTCCTTTTGATGAACCTAACCTCTAAGAATCTATATAACTCTTTTTTTGAACCCTGTTAAAGTTCTAGCCTTAACCGCATCCTCTGGTGAGAAGTTCCAGGGCCAGCTCTGGCCTTTAGTGCTCTCCCCACTACCCATCAGCTAGTTGCGGGGTGGGAGTGGGATGTGGGGAGCAGGGGCTCTGCAGGTTGGCTCCAGCTGCCCCTGCCAGCCTCCAGCCTAACTGTGGAGGGCAGCACTCTGGGGGCTGGCATTGGCCTCCAGCTGTCCCTTACACCCTGCAGCTGGTAGGGTTGGGGCTGGGACTGGGACTGACCTCCAGCTGCCCCCCCCCCAAAGCCTGCATCTAGTCTGGGGGGGCTAGGGTTCTTCAGGCCAGCCCTGCCTCCAGTTGCCCCCTTGGCCTCCAGCCTGTTGGGGAGGGACTGGGGCTTTCTGGGCTGTCCCTGGCCTGGACTTGCCCCTCCCACTGCAGCTGTTCCAGAAGGGGGGTCTAGGGGCTAGCCCTGGCCTCCAGGTGGCCAACTCCTCTCTCCCCTCTGGCCTGCAGCTGTCCCAGGGCTGGGATGCACTTCCTGACTTCTCCTGTCAGGGGAGGGCTTCCCCTCTGGGAGAGTTGGGCTATAGTTCCTGGCCCTGGTCTCTCTTTTGGGAGCGGCTCTCCTGGGTGGGGGGCTGGGCTGCACTACTGAGCCCTGGGAGTGATCCTGGGTGGGATGGTGCAACCGCAGGACTGGTGGGTGAGGTAATGCTACTTCCCAGCCAGCACTGTTTGGGGAAAGGGGCTATCTACCTGCTCTGGGTGGGTGGCTGTATGGGGTCCCGTCCCCAGCGGGCCACTCTCCTGCTGGTGCGGCTGCCCCCAGTGGTCACTCTGCAGTATTGCTATCCCCCATGCTCACTGCCCGCATTGGTCACTCTGCAGTATCGCTCTTTTCTGATCTGCCCCTTCCCTTTCCATGTTATGGAACACAGTCCCATTCCAGACACTTCCCATTTTCCTTGCACAATGAAACTCTGACCTTGCTTTAAGTTATGATACGAGGAAGCTGCATACCAAATTTGGTGGCCTTAGCTCTTACCATTTAGGAGGAGTTCTTGAACAAATGGACTTGAAGACAGACTTATTCTAAGAGATAGATAGATGGATGGATGAAGAGGTCATTTCATACTGTAGTTAGCTGCACACTTTACTGTGGGAAGTTTGTCTCCTGTGTAAGTTGTATACCCTTTTAAAGGTGTAGCAAGGATTAAGGGTGTTAAGTATTGGGTAACTGACTAATCGAATTGTCGATGCATTTTTGCATTGACTATTTGATTAGTCAATAGGGCGCCTCCGCCTTTGAAGTGCAGCTACACTTCAAAGGTGGAAATGCTGAAGCCCGTGGTCAGCGTGGGAAGGAGGGGGGATCCCCTGCTGACCCCGGGCTCTGTGCGGCACTGTTGCTTTGAAGTACTCCCCTTTTCTCCCCTGCCTTGCTGCCTCTGTCTGATAGAGGCAGCAATGGGGGAGAGAGAGAAGCGACTAGTCCGTCACATCCTTAGCAAGGATAAAACTCACCCCATTACAGGAGCCTGGTTGTACCCTATGAGAAAAATGGATGGTTGTCTGGGGCACCAAAATGTCCGACGATTATTGACTATTGGACTTGCTGTAGGGAACATACCTTCACTAACGTGCTTAGAACAGTAAATTCCTGGATTCATTTGCCAATGCTGCAGTAATTGCCCTGCAAAGCTGGTTTTCTTGTTCCTTATTGCAGGGTATTCCAAGTCTTGGGGTTACGCATTTATCTCCCTTTTGTCCTGACAGAGCACAGCACATGTGCAGAGATTTGAAATAACACATTTTGAAAAAGAATTAAACACGAAACAGTCCAGTCAATATTAGGGATGTGATCGGGTAACTGGTTATCCAATAGGCATCATCCTTACCAGGTGATGCATACTTGGTAATGGTTAACTAGTTCCCCAGGAGCAGTCCCTTACCTGTGGCCTGACGCAGGCAACGGGGGCTACTCCCAGGGAACTGGGGGCCTGCTCCAGACATGGCAGCCAGCCCCAAGCAGCTGGCGGCTGGGGGCCAGTCTGAGCGTGGGAAGCCGGGGGCTGGCAGCCAGCCCCAGTGCAGGGGCCTGTGATTAGGAGCTGGGGGGAGTTCCAGCTGGGCTGGAGCGGTCAGTTAACCTGATGTTTAACCAGTTAACTGATTAACCAGGATTTTACATCTCTAGATTACTATTTGGTTTTGTATATTAGAAGTCTGTTAATCTCTTCTCTCCCTTCCCCCGGTATCCTCTCTTTCTCTCGAGTTCCTGAAGGTTGTGTCAGTTGGTCAGAATATTCTGGTTGCTTTTATCTTTCCTTCCTTCTCCCTCCTCCACTGCCCTTTCAATCATGATGCCCACCTTCATTGCAAGACCTCTGTGTTGGAGTGGAAGAAAGGGTTAATCTTCTGACTCTTGGCAAGCCTGATCACTTGAAGTCAAGGTTTGGGCTTGGAGGAGCCTTGTTCTGAATCTGTACATTTTGGGGGGAAGAATGTGGAAGGAGGGAATCACCACAATGACTGATAATGCTGAACATCCATGCAATGTTCTCTGGAGTTGGGTGCTACCAAGATACAGTGGCATGAGTTCTCTCCAGGCACACAGCCATACCTTGCGTCTCCTTTTGATTTATACAGTCTATCCTTAATTTGTTTTGATTGCCTTCTAATAGTTTAATTTATCTAGTGATTTTTTTCTTTAAAAATACTAATTTAACTAGCAGACGGCTAATGTGCTTGTAACCGTTCTGTATGTACACTCTAGATGGTTGCAAGAAAGTTTCAACAGCTCTACTCAAATACTTTGTGGCCACCTGTCCATAACAGTTACTTATGTTATCTTTCCTTTTTTTAAATTTTCCATGAATATCTCCAGTTTGGTTGGATCAAAAACTGTTTCTTTGTGGAGAATTAACAGTTTGCCTTTGTCATTAATAGTTCAGTATCCATAACAGCTTGGGAATGGGCTATTCTACTTTAGAATTTGTAAGGTTGCCTGGGAAATCTGAGACCAGCAACTGCAGCGAAAAAATGCTTTTCAGAACAGTAATATAGCTATTGTAGAGCTTTTCTGAACACCAAGAAAGGTTCAATAGTATCTAGAAAAAGTTAGGCTGACAGCACTGGAGGGAAAAATCTCTGGCTGGCTGTGGGAGAACCTGGCTATTCATGTGTTTAACAAACCTGTACTCTGCCTCTATTGAATATGTAGTTAATGACAAACTAGGATCCTCTTCCAATGCATAACTGTCCCATATACTTAATTTATTCATTTATGTAATAGCTACATATACATACCTCAAAACCATAAATATTCACATGGAGACTTTTTTTTTTTAGTTATAGGTCAAGACAAGAGAAGAAAGTGTCCAAATGTCAGTTCAGTGACCTTATAGGGGAATGATATATTAAATAACTGCCTGCATTTAGGAGAGGCATGATAATTTTGCTAAACACAAGCCCCAGATGTCTAGGAGGATGATGATAATTCAATAGATAAAATTCTGGAACAAAAGTCATTATGCTTTGAAGAATGCCCATCCTATTTGGTTATATTCCACCTAGTAAGGATAGAGTCAGAACGATCCACCACATTAAATCGTATTTGAGTTAGAGCAGTGTACTGTAATACTCAGTGAAGGTGAAATCATGAGGGACTTACTAATGTTAAAATCCCATGGTAGGTTTTGTCAAAGAAAAAACTGAATAGCAAATATCTTTTGGATTTAACAATGTGATAGGTTTGATTTCACTTACATTCTAGATTTG
This sequence comes from Rafetus swinhoei, assembly GCA_019425775.1. Taxonomy (NCBI): domain Eukaryota; kingdom Metazoa; phylum Chordata; order Testudines; family Trionychidae; genus Rafetus; species Rafetus swinhoei. The sequence continues at coordinate 13,550,327 of CM033435.1, read as the reverse complement.
ATGTTCAGATGTGGTCACGGTCGGCTTACCTCCACTCCCATGGCTGTTCAGAGGTGGGCCAACTCTCATGGCTCTTCTGAAAGATCCCACTCTGCGCAAAAGCTTCACCCTTAGCTACTCTCACTGTGTCTATCTATAGTATTTGCCTCTGAAGCCTTGGACAGGATGAAAATCGGTTTGCTACTCTGTTTCTCAGTACAATGAGAATTGGCCTAAGAGGATAGAGTAAGGTTTAAAAACTCATGCAAATAGGAAAATTCTCTTCCATTGTGAGCTGTGGCATAGGATGACAAGGTTGTTGTGCAGCCACAACATCTTATAATTCCCTGTGAATCTGTTTGGAACCATGATTTGCTGATAGATACAATTTCTTCTCTATTATTTTGGCTGCTCTGCAGTCAGTTCGGTATATAAACAGTACATTGGGCCCTGAGATTCACTGTCACTATAGCACCAAACATATCGTTCAGTCAAGTCTCATTACACTGTTGAGAGCCTTTCCATGCCAGTTATTGTACTCTTTATTCTGGTTACATGTCTCTAAATGTTTCTCAGTCAAGTCCTAAAACATTAGATGAGCTGACAATTATTTACCTTCAGAGATTTATTTTGCTAATTAGATATTTTGAAGAGCAGTTATTCTGTGGTACTTAATAGTTTCTGTCTACAAATTGACACAAGTGTATTCACCAAAATAATGCTAAAATTATGGGGAAAGAAGTATGTTTACCAATACTTTCAAACAGATTATTAATGGCATTTATTATGGTTAAATATATTCACCTTTGATACTCCCCTTACTGTGTCCCTCTATTATGGTAGATAATTGTATATTATTCCAGTAATTTTGAAATATTTGTAAAGGGACAAATTTAGGGCTCAGTTCTGGCCCATCGATACAGATGTGAGTTTTGCTACTGACAGCAGAGAGGGAAAGATTAGGTCTGTAAAGCCAACAATTTAACAACTAAGTATAATGGATAAAAAAGTGCTGAAGTTGATGGGAGTGCTGTGCAGTTACCTGAAAGTAGAATTTGGCCCAAACTATGGGAGTAAGACAAATGTTGGGAGTTGGGATGTAAATTACGTATTTCTTTTGTTTTGCCCACCCTCCTTGCTATTCTGCTTCTTCCCACTAGCACCACCCACACCATTGTTTTTACTGTTAGGCATTATTAGTGGGTTTAGTCAGTAATTTGAGAAGTCCTTCCAGGTACTCATTGGTAGAAAGTAATGCTAACATCAGTAACTTTTTAGCATCTAATACTGGATTGCTGCCCTGGGAATTAAAGACACTGCAGTAGGCGGGATGTAGAACGAATTGTGGAGGCATGTTTTGCTTTGTGAAACAGTGAATTGTTAGTTGTCTGTATCACAAGTATAAAATTAGCTCTGAGGAGTGAAATGCATAACACAGTACAAGACACTACTCTAACAACATTTATTCAGGTAATGTCTTAATCCAACCTACAATTACTCCATCCTATTTATGGGCAAATATAGGTGGGATTATTATTAGTGAATACTAATGTATAACAATTTTTTCTATTAGGACTTTAAGTACATAAGCTTAATTTTCTGTTTATTTTCAGATTTAGACGATCAGTTCTTAAACTGTCCATAAATAATTGCTGATTACTGTTCATTTGTTGTGGTTTGATGTGTGTGGGTATTTTGTTTTTTGAGTAGGCAAAATTTGGATACTTGTTTCAGAAATATCAGAGACAGTTGTACCCTTTTCTTTAATCCTAGTCCTTACTTGGGCAAAATTTTTGTGGGAGTCGTATTCATTAATACATTGACTTCACTAGTTGTCATATTGCCTAAGCACAGCAGGGTTTGGCCAACAGGAATACAAAATCCTATAGACCCCCACAAATCTGCATTTTAACATGCAATTCATATAATTACAAATCAAATACAGGTTGAAACTCTCTTAACCGGGATTCTCTGGTCTGGCAAAATCCATGATCCAGAACAGATGTTGCAAGACCAGAGAGTCCTGGTGGAGGGCGAGTGGCAAGGATCCCTGCAGGGGTGGCAGGGCAGTGGGCTCCCTGCAGCCATCTGATGATGGGGCTGCCCAGCACGTGGCAGTGGAGCTGGGAGACCTGTTGCGTGGCTGCCCAATGAGGCTGGGAGCTGTGGTATCTCGGTGGGACAGGGAGCTGTGGTGCATGCGGCTGCGTGGTAGATCCTGGAGCCATGGCAGCAATGGCTGCCTAGCGGGGGTCAGCAGGGCAGGGAGGATGTTAAATATCAGTTAATTGAATAGTCAAGTAACCTCATGAATTCTTATCAGTGAGTCGACTACTGTATAGCCCCTGGGGGCGGGGCTGGCAGCGGCGCGGGGTGCCAGGGAGCTAGTCTGCGAGGGGAGCTAGTTTAAAAACCAGCTCCTCTTGTGGACGAGCTGCTTGTTGCCCTGTGCTGCTGCCTCTGATAAAGAGGCAGCAGCACGGGGTGGCCGCAGCCCCTGTCTTCTGAGGGTCGGGGTCTGAGCTCCCGGACCTGTTGTGAACCGCGGAACTGAACCAGGCTGCCTGCCTGCTCGGCTCCTAGCATCATAGAGCTGGAAGAGACCTCAGGAGGTCATCAAGTCCAGCCCCCTGCCCAATCCTAACTAAATCAACCCAGCCAGGGCTTTGTCAAGCCGAGACTTAAACACCTCTAGGGATGGAGATTCCACCACTTCCCTAGGTAACCCATTCCAGTGCTTCACCACCATCCTAGTGAAATAGTTTTTCCTAATATCCAACCTAGACTTCCCCCACTGTAACTTGAGACCATTGCTCCTTGTTCTGCCATCCGTCACTACTGTGAACAGCCTTTCTCCGTCCCCTTTGTAACCTCCCTTCAGGAAGTTGAAGGCTGCTATCAAATCCCCCCTCACTCTTCTCTTCTGCAGACTGAACAAACAAATCCCTCAGTCTCTCCTCATGGGTCATGCGCTCCAGCCCCCTAATCATTTTGGTCACCCTCCACTGGACCCCCTCCAATGCATTCACATCCTTTCTATAGTGGGGGGGGGCCCAGAACTGGACACAGTACTCCAGATGTGACCTCACCAGAGCCGAATACAGGGGAATAATCACTTCTCTGGATCTGCTGGCAATGCTCCTAATGCACCCTAATATGCCATTAGCCTTCTTGACTACAAGGACACACTGTTGACTCATATCCAGCATCTCATCCACTGTAATCCCCAGGTCCTTTTCTGCTGAACTGCTACTTAAGCCATTCCGTCCCCAGCCTGTAACAGTGCTTGGGATTCTTCCATCCCAAGTGCAGGACTCTACACTTGTCCTTGTTGAACCTCATCAGATTTCTTTTGGCCCAATCCTCTAATCTGTCCAGGTCACTCTGGACCCTATCTCTGCCCTCCAGTGTATCTATCTCTCCCCCTAGCATAGTGTCATCTGCAAACTTGCTGTGGGCACAATCCATCCCCTCATCCAGATCATTAATAAAGATGTTGAACAAAACTGGTCCAAGAACTGAATCTTGGGGCACTTCACTAGAAACCGACCGCCAACCTGACATTGAGCCGTTGATCACTACCCGCTGGGCCCAGCCTTCTAGCCATCTTTCTATCCATCTTACCGTCCATTTATCCAATCCACATTCCCTTAACTTGCTGGCAAGAATATTGTGGGAGACCGTATCAAAAACTTTGCTAAAGTCAAGCTATATCACATCTACTGACTTTCCCATATCCACAGAGCCAGTTACCTCATCATAGAAGCTAATCAGATTGGTCAGGCACGACTTGCCCTTTGTGAATCCATGTTGACTATTCCTGATCACTTTCCCCTCTTCCAAGTGCTTCAAAATGGATTCCTTGAGGATCCCCTCCATGATTTTTCTGGGGACTGAGGTAAGGCCGACTGGTCTGTAGTTCCCTGGATTGTCCTTCTTCCCTTTTTTAAAGATGGGCACTACATTTGCCTTTTTCCAATCATCCGGGATCTCTCCTGATCTCCATGAGTTTTCAAAGATAATGGCCAAAGGCTCCACAATGACATTTGCCAACTCCCCTCAGTGTCCTCAGATGCATTAAATCCGGGCCCATGTATTTGTGTATGTTTAGCTTTTCTAAATAGTTCCTAACTTGTTCTTTCCCCACCAAGGGCTGTCCACCTCCTTCCCATACTGCGTTGCCTAGTGCATTTGTCTGGGAGCTGACCTTTTCCGTGAAGACAGAGGCAAAGAAAGCATTGAGTACTTCAGCCTTTCCCACATCATCTGTCACTAGTTACCTCCCTTACCCAGTAAGGGCCTCACACCCTCTCTGATCACCCTCTTATTGCTAACATGCCTGTAGAAACCTTTCTTGTTATCCTTCACATCACTTGCTGGCTGCAATTCCAATTGTGCTTTTGCCTTCCTGATAGCTCCCCTGCATTCTCAAGCAATATATTTATACTCCTCCCTAGTCATCAGTCCAAGTTTCCACTTCTTGTAAGCTTCCTTTTTGTGTTTAAGCTCACCATGGACGTCCCTGGTAAGCCAATCTGGTCGCCTACCATATTTGCTTTCCTTGCTTCGCATTGGGATGGCTTCTTCCTGTGCCTTTAATAAGGCTTCTTTAAAATACTGCCAGTCCTCCTGGACTCCTTTCCTCTTCATGTAAGCATCCCAACAGTTCTCTGAGGGAGTCAGTCTGCTTTTCTGAAGTCCAGGTTGTGTATTTTGCTACTCTCCTTTCTTCCTTTGGTCAGGATCCTCAAATCTACCATCTCATGATCACTGCTTTCTAGGTTGTCACTCACCTCTACTTCCCCTACTAGTTCCTCCCTGTTTGTGAGCAGCAGGTCAAGCTGCGCATGACCCCTGGTTGGTTCCTTCAGCACTTGTACCAAGAAGTTATCCCCAACATTCTCCAAAAACTTCCTGGATTGTCTGTGTACTGCTGTATTGGTCTCCTGACAGATGTCAGGGATGATTAAAGTCACCCACGTGAACCAGGCGAACTTCCTCAATTCGACAGTCCCTACCCGGACCTTTTCCTTCAACTGGAAGGATGGACGAGAACACCACTTCTGGTTCAAATTCCTTGATTCTTCTTCCCAGTGCTACATAATCTGCTGTGACCCGCTCAAAGTCATTCTTGGCCGTATCGTTAGCTCCTACATGGAGAAGCAGGAAGGGGTAGCGATCCGAAGGTTTAATCACTTTGGGAAGACTCTCTCTCTCATCCTGAATGCGAGCTCCCAGTAAGCAGCACACTTCGAGATTGCAAGTCTGGATGGCAGATGGATGACTCAGTCCTTCTTAGGAGGGAGTCCCTGACTACCACTATCTGTCTTCTTTTGGGGGTGGTGATCGTGGAACCCCCATCCCTAGGACTGCGCATCCCATGCCTTTTGGTAGATGGTGTTCCCTTTTGATGTCTTCCCTGAGAGGTCCCTGCCAAAGTATTCTCCACCACAGTGCCTGTGGAGAGAGCCTGAAAGCAGTTACTTACCTCTACAGGAATGGGGGATACCTGAGTTGGCTGCCTTCTCCTTCTAGAGGTTACGTGCTGCCAGTTTTCTTCCTTGTCCTGTACTGCCCTGACAGGCTCTTCAGCCTGCTATGGCTGCAGGATTAAACACTGCCTTCTATCGAGGAAGTCTTCATCTTCTCCGATAGAATGTAGGGTCGATACTTGGGCTCCAGTCCTCTAATTTTTTCTTCCAAAATGATGATCAGTTTGCACTTAATGCAGATGAAGTCTCTTCTTTCTTCTGGGAGGAAGACAAACATGGCACATGCTGTGCAGGTAACAACAGCAGAGCCTGCTGCCACCATCCATACCTGCCTTCCTTCTGAGAGATTCCTCAATTGTTATTCAATGTCTCCCTGAAGGGAAGGAGTGTAGTGGAAAGATGTTAAAGAATGGCAAGTGTATCTCACCCCCTTCCCAACTCCCTCTCCAAACTCCCTGTTAACAGCTCCTGTTCACAAGCTCCCTGGTCGCTGATTCACTCGTTATAAAGCCCTGGACTGCCTGAAAGCCCCTTCCCCTGATTAAGGCTCAACCAATGCGCAGAGGCTTCTAGATTTCAAACCCTGATTAGAAGCTTATAGCTTCCACCTGCCAGCCACAGCACACACTCCGTGAGGGGGGTGGGGGTGAGGGGGAAGGGAGGGAACAAAAAACACCCCAACAGCCAAACACAAGCTCAGCACACAGCAAGAAAAACACAAACACACACACTACAGACAGACCATTTCCCTTAAGGGTCCTGTATTAGCTTCCTCCTTTATCTGGACCTCTCCCTCTCCAAACTCCCTGTTAACAGCTCCTGTTCGCTGTACACTTGAAATGCAGAGCCACAGCAGGGGTAGGTCCTGCTCCTGGCATGAGCCAGAATTGAGCCTGGTTTCTGGCCTGCTTGCTAAAAAATTTATTGGTTGGGAGGGGGGAGAGAAATGAGTGGAGTCTATAGCATTAATCTATAACTTTAGCTTATCTGTTAATTGACTACACTATTACATCTTTAGTCCGGAAATGACCTCTCCTGGTTTGGCAAAATCCCTCATCCGGAGGGTGCCAGACCAGTGAGGTCCAAACTCTACTGCTGTACTTAACAGATTGTAAGCTGTTTGAAGCCTTTTTTCTCATTTGTGTGTTCAGTGCCTGCTATGATGGATGGTACACACTTAGGGCTCTGAGGTACAACTCAGTGTAAACTGCGTACAACGGTTACATATCCATTTCTGCAGTTGCACAATTTTGTAGTTTTGAATTGTGTTCAAACGTACACCTCATTGGTTCTAAAACTGATCAGTTGTTACATACTTCATTTGAGGAGCCTGACTATGAGAATTGCAACTGGCTATGAAAGTCTCTTGAACTTCAGTTGTCTCTGCTTGGGAGTTGATGGTATCAGTACCTGTAAGACTGGATTCAGTATTAAGATGGTGATTTTTCTTGATTAATGCTGCAATGGAACAAAGAATTATGTATTTTAATTAATATAACAAAGGTGGTTCTGTGTGCTCCTTGACTAGAATCATAGAACACTAGAACTGGAAGAGACATTGAGAGATCATCAAATCCAGTCCCCTGCCCTCATGGCAGGACCAAGAACCGTATAGATCAGTGTTACTCAACTTTGGAAGCCCCAGGGGCCACAGTGATACACACAGCACATGCTGAGGGCTGTAACTCAAGTGTGGTTGCATATATGTGCAAATATATAAGTACTCATCTGTTCCAGCCAGGCCGTCTGCTTCTGTCTTTCAGTGCTCACCCTGCCAGGGAGACGTCTCGCCGTTGTGGATCGTGTTCCCAGTGGAGGCCATGTTCAAAGAATCCCGCCCATGGGCTGCATGTTGAGCCCCACGTAAACCCAAACCATGCTGCGGGCCACAAACAAATGGGCTGTGGGCCGTGTATTGAGTAGCCCTGGTATAGATCATCCCTGATAGATGTCTATCCAGTCTGCTCTTAAGTATCTCCAGAGATGGAGATTCCACAGCCTCCCTAGGCAATTTATTCCAGTGTTTAACCACCCTGACAGTTAGGAAGTTTTTCCTCATGTCCAAGCTGAACCTCCCATTGCTGCAATAAGTCCATTGCTTTTTGTCTTATCAGAGGCCAAGGAGAACAATTTTTCTCCCTCTACCCTTTGACACCCTTTTAGGTACTTGAAAACTGCTATCATGTCCCCTTCTCAGTCTTCTCTTTTCTAAACTAAACAAGCCCAGTTCTTTCAGTCTCCCCTCATAGGTCATGTTTTCTAGACCTTTAATCATTTTTGTTGCTCTTCTCTGGATCTTCTCCAATTTCTCCACATCTTTCATGAAACGTGGTACCCAGAATTGGACACAATACTCCAACTGAGGGCTTATTAGCACAGAGTAGAGCAAAAGAATGACTTCTTGTATCTTGCTCGCAACACTCCTGTTAATGCATCCCAGAATCATGTTTGCTTTTTTTGCAAGTGTCACGCTGTTGACTCATATTTAGCTTGTGGTCCACTACGACCCCTAGATCCCTTTCAGCAGTACTCCTTCCTAGACAGTCACTTTCTATTCTATATGTGTGAAACTGATTGTTCCTTCCTGAGTGGCGTACTTTGCATTTCTCCTTATTAAACTTCATCCTATTTACCTCAGATAATTTCTCTAGTTTGTCCAGATCATTTTGAATTATGACCCTATCCTCCAAAGCACCTCCAACCCCTCTCAGCTTGGTATCATCTACAAACTTAATAATCATACTCTCTATGCCATCATCTAAATCCTTGATGAAGATATTGAACAGAACCGCCCCCAAAACAGACCCCTGCAGAACCTCACTTGTTAACGCCCTTCCATTAATAACTACTCTCTGAGAACGGTCATCCAGCCAGTTATGTGCCTACCTTGTTGTAGCCCCATCTAGGTTGCATTTCCCCAGTTTATTGATAAGAAGGTCATGCAAGACTGTATCAAATGTCTTATAAAAATCTAGGTATACCACGTCCACCGCTTCTCCCTTATCCACAAGGCTTGATATCCTATCAAAGAAAGCTATCAGATTGGTTTGACATGATTTGTTCTTGACAAATCTATGCTGGCTGTTGCCTATCACCTTATTATCTTCCAGGTGTTTGCAGATGAATTCCTTAATTACTTGCTCCATTATCTTTCCTAGCACAGAAGTTAAACTGACTGGTCTGTAGTTCCCTGGGTTGTTTTTATTTCTCTTTTCATAGATGGGCACTATATCTGCCCTTTTCCAGTCTTCTGGAATCTCTCCTGACTGCAATGATTTTTCAAAGTTGATAGTTAAAGGCTCAGATATCAGCTCCTTCAGTATTCTAGGATGCATTTTGTCAAGGCCTGGTGACTTGAAAACATCTAAGTTCTCTAAGTAACTAAGAGTGATTTTTCTAGGTAGCTAAGAGTACGAAAACTACAAGTACAGGTTGAACCTCCCTGACCAGTCCCGAATGAGGGAATTTGCCAGACCATGAGAGGTTCCCTGCCACCTGCTCCTCAGCCTGCTGCCTCTCCTTGCTGCTGCTTGCGCTCCGCCTGCCTTCAGTCCTGGCTGGCCCTTCCTGCCTTCTGTCCTGGCTGGCCCGTCCCCAATTCCCCTGGTGTGTGGCCCTGGCTCCGCTACTGGGGCTCCACTGCCAGGGCTTCAGCCGTAGCAGGGTTTATAGCTGCCACCCCTCCTGCCACTGGGGTGTACCGCTGGGAGTCCTTGTTCCAGGAAGATTTCGTGTCCTGCTGGACTGTCGGGAGGCGGTCCTCCGTGACCCCTTCTACCTAACCCGGGTGGGGGGGGACGGGGGGGGCACTCTGGGCTGCACTGCCCTCTTGCTCTAGCCCGCGGGAGGGACGTCCGTGGGACGAGAGAAGCCAATGCTTCTTGCCCGACGTTCCTCTGCCCTGAGCGTACCTAATTTGGTCCTGACCCTTCTGGCCTCGCACCCCACGTGCCATCTATAAACCCCAGGGATTACAGTTCGCCCTGAGCGTCCCTTAAGTGCTCCCCTTTCCAGTATGACACCCTCCGGGGTGGCTGGGTTATCGGTAAGTTTATTGCTGCTAAGAACTGCGCAGCTCAGTTCAGTTGGGGTTGGTACTCTGCCCAACGCTTGCTTAGGGTGAGGTAGGCGGACCCAGGCCCACCCTCTCCTCCGGGTCCCAGCCCAGGCCCCTATGGGTCTAGATGTCGAATCCTTTAAGGCTGAGGGGGAAGGGGGCATTCCTTGCCATAACCCACCAACCACTCGGGCTAACGCCTGCCCTGGGCCTCTTCCTACCGCGCCCACACTCACCCTTGTGCACTCTGGTCAAGGGTGCCGTTCTCGGGGACGCCGACCGCTTCGCCTGCCGAGGAGTCGTCGGCCTGTCCAGCTGCCGCTGGCTGCTTTTCCCCCGGCTGCGATGACCAGTCTCCTGCCCGGGGGGTGCGGCTCGCCCGGCTCTCCACCCCGCAGCGGGGGAGGGGGATGTTTCCCCAAGCACCCATGCTGCTCCTGGGCTCTGGCCCAGGTGGACTTCCGCCCCTTTTGCCTGCTGCGCCGCTGGCGTTTAAAACGCCCGGCGTCTGGCATGACCATGCACCGCAAGGGCGTGGGGGCAGGGTTAGGCAGCCGTGGCTCCCCGCCGTCGCGCCCGACCGGTGGCGAGGCATCTGCGCTTTGTCCCCTGGACCATGGATGTTGCTGGACCAGAGAGTCCTGGTTTTGGGAGGTCCAACCTGGACTGCAAAATGTAATATGGTAGTAATGTGATTATAATGGGTATGGATTAATCAAAAAAGGAAGGGGCTATTTTTCCATTTAGACCCTTGTAACATTTAAGAAAATAAACATTTGGACCACAATGCTGCTATAAATTCTGTGTGGACCCAGGGGCAAGCTCATGCAGAACTTAGTACAGGATTGGGGTCTGTCTTGTTGAATAAACACAATTTTGAGCAAAAATGGAACTGGTCCATTGTATAATGGTTCAAACTGCTGCAAAGATTTAAATGGCACCCAATATTACACAGGCTTCTAAACCTGTACTGTATTGCATACACTAACTAGACACTATATCACATTTACATTTCTTAATTAGAAAAATGTTATATAACACTTTTACTATTAATTGGCCTCAGCCATAGCAAATCTATAGATAGTTGTTACAGTTCTGTAACTGCAAAAAACCTGAGTCATCATCCATACCTTTGCCATGGAAGATGCCAATTATGATTGCAAGTGATGAAAAGCATTTATTTTGTGACTAATTGATAGACTTAATCTTAGGTTGCATATCAATATTCTGTTTTCATTTTATCTTACTGACTCTGCTTCTAGCTAAGTTAATAAAGGTGAGGGCTTTTTTTGGCTTAGTAAATGCATAGGAATTTTTTTAAAGCAAAATGACCAGTGTAAGCTGGCATTCTTGTGCTGCAGTGAGGTGTGTAGGAATGAATTGATAGAAGCAGTAGGCTTGGGGCCTGTTCCCCCCCCCCAAATGCAGACAGTCCTCAGCTTTGGATGAAATCCGTGGTAGATGAGGGTACTCTGAACTTGTAAAAGTCAATCCTGTAGCTTGTAATATGAAGACAAAGATTTTACTTACAGTAATGTTGGAGGTGGTTTAGAGAAAAAGGTTACTGTTGTTTTCAAATAAGAGTCTATACATTTTCCCTGATAGATGCCTTGCATTCTAGTAACTTAGAATGTTGTTCTTGTAGGTCTTCGACAAGGCCAGAAGTTGCCAGCATAGAACCTGCAGATCAAGATGAACGCCAGTGTTCACAAAAAGCTGTTGTCCAAGCACGTTCATCGCAGCCAACACGTCTGACAAGTATCATTTTAGCTGAAGATATACGTAAGTTTTCAGCACTTTTTTAAAGTCACATTTCGTTGTGTGGGCTACAAATTGTACAACTCTGCAGGATTATGAGCCCGTAGACATCTTTAAGGGACACACCACACACATACACACACAATTTGTACAAAACATCCATTCATATGTGCACTTTATATATAAGCTAATAGCTAGAAAAGACCACATGAATCCTGTTCTGCAGGAGTCTCAAGTCAGTGTGGGCAAGGCTTCTGAGTCCTTCACAGGTAGGTATGTTTGAAACCTTCACAAATGTGGGGATTCCTAAAAGAGAATGTTTCAATTTGAATTTTACGTAATTCAGTTTCAGATATTTGGGATTGGAAAATTGGAGTTTACTTCCATGCCTACATGAATGCACTATATTGTCTGCTTTTTAGAAAGAAAGGTGCAAAGTAGATGAGTTAATGGATGAATTATTTGTAATGTAATCATAGCATAATAAATTGGCTATATTGTTTTGCATCCTGAATGAATGTAGGACGTTTTTATGAAGGATACCTGTAAGGGGAAGGAGGTTACCCACCTCTGTCAATTATGTTCAGAGGGTTGCCATTGTGAACCAGTAACATTATACAAAAATTGTCTTGGTGGGGGAGATAAAGCACATTTTTTTCGCTGGCATTTTGGTGGGCCCTGTAAATCTTATAAAATACTTTTATTTTGAGCTTAAAAATGAAGAACTACTTCTCTTGTCTTCAGGACCTTGTGTATTTTTCAGTAGCATTCAGGATTCCATCCCCTGACTGGCAAAGCTTTTTGCTGCTCCTGATTTAGATCTGCTAGCTGGTTACAATGTGCTTCATCTTATTTGCTTAGTAGTTTTTGTTGTGATCATGCAAAAATGTCTTCCATTGTTTCTTTAAGTGACTGGTCAAGTGCTTCGTTGTGATGCTATAGTTGACATAATTCATGGTATCCAAATTGTGTCCACAACAAGAGAACTTTATCTTGAAGATTCACCGCTGAAGCTGAAAATTCAGGCTTTGGATTCGGAAGGTGAGAAACTTACTATTAAGATGGGAATGTTTTAGCGAATTCCTTTATTTGTGTAAGGTATTGTGCTCAGACTTTTCATAGGACAGGACCGGATGTTGTAGTCCAACCAAGATAGTGTGTAGGGGATAGGGATGTGATAGTGTAAATGGTTAACCAATGAGCCTCGGTTTAACTGTTAAACTTCACGATTACATGCATACTTCTCCCCTCACCCCTGTGCTGCTGTCTCTGTATCAGAGGCAGCAGCGTGGGGAGGGAGAGGACACAGGAGGGAGCCGGTGCTTGCAGGGAGCCAGCTTTTAAGCTGGCCCTTCGGGAACACTGGCTCCTGCAGAGCTGCCTGTCTCCTCCTCCTCTGATACAGAGGTAGCAGCACACAGTGGGGAGGGGGAATAGGCAGCTCCATGTGTAAACATGTATCCACTGAAATTTTCAGTGGGTACATGTTTACTAAAACTAATTCCTTTTAACCTTCCTAGTAGAGGTAATGTCCTGTTGGCGTACAGGTACTAATCTATTGTAAGATCTGTGGTTAAGTATAAGAGGCGCAACCAAGAAATCCCAGACATCCAAATAGGTCTGTTAGGCACTGTTTCATATCTGACAATTCCTGTTAAAGTTTTTCTGGGTTGCCCAGGAATCAAATTTAATTTTGATGGCATTTTCAGGTATCAGAATCCCAAATAAGAGTAAACGCTCTACCTTCAGAGCAAGGGGGTGAGAGAAACAAAAATCAGGAAGTAATAATATTTGCACTGTTGAAATATCACATCAATATTGGTCTGGTCAGGGATGTTTGGAAGTTTGAAGCAGTAGTGATACAAGTCTGTCAACTACACTATACATTCTATAGGATTTTGCTAACCTGAGACAGAGGACGCATTTTTAAGGCAAACTTGTAAAAAGATACTTTTATTTAAGGCCAAACAAGTTTAACGGGGCTTTTTTGTTCACACATCTGTCCCTGTTCAAGTCACCAACTGTTGGCTTTCATAGCCTTCAATCTAATATAATTTAAATGCTTATAATTGGTTCCACCCCCATAGAGTCTGACTCACAAGAGACAGTGGGAAACTTGTCAGTGACTTTAGTGGGTGATAGATTGGATCCATCATATCAAAGAGGAAACCTCTGCTTACCATAGCCTATGTAGTAATCTGACTGCCTCCAGGGACTTCAGAACTTGATTCAGCAGCTAAATTCTATATTCTATATATTCTGGTTTTTAAACTACTCAGTGAATTAAAGAGGCCTTGTGACTTGTATCCGTAGAAGCTTAATGTTTATAGTTTGGATAAACCACATATGTCTATTTATAAATAATAAAATTCAGGCTCTGTACTGTAAAATATCAATAGGTAGAACAGTGAAACTGACTGTATTTGTAATTCTGGAACCTTGGCTTGGTGTTTTTGTAGACTTTCAAACAGTCAGCTGTCAAATTTATTGTGGGAGTCCTCCAAATTAAAGTTTGAACAGAAGCTATGGTTTAAAACCCACAAAAAATAGTGTAATCTAAATTGCTGGAACAAGATGTTCACTAAGAGCCTAAGCTTAAACTTTTTCAAGCTTCAATTAATGGAAACCATGATTGCTTAGCAATTTTGGCAATCACTTTTTTGTAAGCTACTGTCTTTAGAAACTCAACTTTAAGAATTTTGCTTGAGACTTTAAAACTGCTATGGTTTTCTCTTACAATACTTTCTAGACATTCATCTCCTTTTGTACACATTGTTCCTCTCCTAACAGGTGGTCAAGTGTTGGAACAAGAGCACAGTTATTTAAGACAGTTTCTTTATATTTCAGAGGTGCTCTTTTATCATTTAAGAAAACTGAATAAATGAGTGGAGACAGTAAATTATTCATTCTTCTGCATATAAGCAAAAATGAAGGAAAAAAATAAGCTTGTAATCTGTGAACAGTTGAATACAGCAAAGGGCCTGTAGCTAACTTATACTTTGGACTTCTACACATGTACAGGACTATACATGGCAGATTTTGTAATAACTTTATTATTTCACTTACACTCTAGGGGATTAACATATGTTGCAGTGGCATTGGAAAATTGCTTCTTGTAATGACTTACCTCCTTCATATGCTTTTCATCATTTTATCTGCAGGTGAAGTCCCTGACTTGCTGTGTACTTTATTCTTTATGGCAAACTTAACTACAAAAATTCAGGTCAGGAGTATTTTGGAGAGTAGAAGATTTGAAATTGAATTTTAGTTAAACCTTGTTGTTTATCACCAAGCTGAGGAACATTGAGAAACTTCCTATTGCAGCTTCCTATTTCTGAAGGATCTCAGTACCATCTGACAAGATGATAGATGCATAGTCCATTGAAAAGATCATTCTTTTTTATGTTGAAGTTGTATGTCGTTTTGTGGCATAATCTGGGAACAGGGAAAATCCAGCCATATCATAGTTAAGTATACTAAAGAAGTGGTACGGATGTGGGTGTAGAATCACTATCATAGAACTGTTAGTAAGAGCAGGAAGGTGATAATACCAATGTATCTAAAATGACTTTTTAAACTGCTGTGCAAACTTGTTTGATCAGAATGTTCTTGACGTAAACTTTGTATAAAGATTAATGGAGGCTAATCAAGTCGTAGTAGGACTGACGTGCTTTGTATTCCTAACAGGAAGGATGAAATTTGATATATCATGCCAATTTTTTTAAAATTAAACTAGGTTAAATCCTGCTAACAACTCAAGTCCAAATGGAGTTTTGCCATTGACTCCAGAGAGTCTAGGATAGGACTTTCTTGCATTTATTTACCTTAGATAACTCGTGCTTCAGAGGACCTGCCCCTTTTCTTCCAGCAGACAAGTCTTGTGCATCTGCTTCCTGTTTGCTGCGGCACTGTTCAGACACAACCTCTTTGCACCTCTACAGTGTGCTTTTTCTCTCCTTGCCATGTTGGCATCTTTAGTTTGAGCAAGAATGAGAGAAGACTTGTCTTAGCTTTGCAAAGCTAAAATATCTGTTACAGGAAAAGCTAATTTAGTTCTCTGTGCTTAAATAATCCTCAAGCACTTTGGAATATGCAGCCCCTGTAACAGACTGAGTTAAAGCAAAGCATTTTAAAATGGGAAAAATAGAAGAGTGCTCTTTTAATTATCACAATCTTGTTCATGCAGGATACAAAGCTACTTGTATCTGTGTAGTATAGACATCTGTGTACTTGTATTACCACTGTTGCCACATTTCTGTGGTTTAGATGATGCCATAAGTTTTTAGCCATAGGAAGCTGGCAGTGAAATTGCAGTAGTCATTATAATTTGTCAATGATAGGATAATGAGGAAGGAAAAGAGAGAATATAAATGAAAACAAATTATTATTATTAATAATAAAATACTAGCACAATATAAGGCTTCAGCCCTGTACCCATAAATGTTAATGGGCATTTAGTACTTAATTCTAGTGGGATCAGCAGCTCCCCCAAAGACTGTGAGATCTTTCTAAAAGACCTTTCAGATTCAGCATGTGACAATTATCTGGCTTCAGTGTTGATTCCATTTATAATGCTGTAATATCTGTCATTTCCAATGTTGCAGTGACTCAGAGTTAGGCAAGAAAAGGGTGAATAACTTCTTAGTGAAGAATATTGCCTGTATTATAGGTGAATGCATTTCAGGCTTTAAAAAAGCCAAACTGAATATATATGGAAAATGTATTTCATTGAAGTACGGATCCCAGAGTCCCAAAAGGGTGCCTCTGAAACATGTGCATCTAATTGCTGGATTATGCACTTGGATCTCTGAGTTATTTGAAAGGTGTGTAAAATTGCATGTGGGCTGGTAATTCCTTATTGATGATATAGACTCATAGACTTTAAGGTCAGAAGGGACCATTATGATCATCTAGTCTGACCCCCTGCACAATGCAGGCCACAGAATCTCACCCACCCACTCCTGGAATAATCCTCTCACCTATATCTCAGATATTGAAGTCCTCAAATGATGGTTTAAAGACCCCAAGATGCAGAGAATCCTCCAGCAAGTGATCCATGCTACAGAGGAAGGCAAAAAACCTCCAGGGCCTCATAATATGTCTGAAAGGTCTCATGTATGTCGCTTGTTTCCAATAGAATGTGAAATATATGGTGCTTAGGAAATATACCTGTGACATACACATGCTGTATAAGAGATTTGCCATTGACTCGAAGGGCAGAGATTCTGGCCTTCTGCAAATGGCCGAGGTGAAATACTTAACACTCTTCTTTTTTTTTTTGCCAAACCACAGGATTGTTCCAAAACTTGTATAACTGTCCTGATGTACCACTAGTGAGTAGGGAAGTTAGGAAGTGAGTAAATAGCTAATCTTGAAGTCAATTAAAATTTCTATCAACTACATGATTAGTTAATAAGGGGGAGAGCCTCCGGGAGTTACCCCCTGCTGCTGCTCTGCAGCTTAAATGTAGTAAGAGGCAGGCATGTGGGCAGTCCAGCTCCTACTACATTTAAACTGCAGAGCTGCAGCAGGGGTAGCTCCCAGACTTGTTCAAGCTGTGACTGAGCTGGGCTTGCTCAGTCCCAGGACTGAGCCAGGTCCAGCAGCCACTGTCTGTGGGCGGGGGGTCCCAGTGGGGAGCTGGCACCCCCTGAGGACAGGGGCTACTCCACGGGATGCAGAGCACCCTCAGCGAGCCTGGGTGCACTGTGGGCAGAGGCTGCTTCATGGCAACCTCCCTTGGCCTTCTCCCCCCCCCCCGGCTGCTGCCTCTGACAGAGACATTAGTGTGGGGTGAGGGAGGTGGCACCATGGAGACAGTGCTGGGGGGAATCGGCTTTTAACCTGGCTTGCCGCAGCACCAGCTCCTGTTCCCCTCTTGCTGCCTCAGTGTGAGTAGTTTAGTACGACTACTCGCATACATCCCTACTAGGGAGTCAGCAATACTTTGGTTTGGATTCTGTGAGCACCTACGGTGCAAAGATGCTTATAATTTTAAGTGTCACACATGCACTTGGGGAGTGGAATCCATCCTACATGTGAAAGCGAGTTTGAGATAAATTATATTGTTATATTTTCAGCATTCTAACGAAGGTGCCTCATATCCACTTGCCTCAAAGACAGTAGGAATTTTGCTGCTTGTTTCAGTGGAATCAGTAATAGACTTGTTGCCACAACTAATTATTGTAATAACCTATACTGAAGATTGCATGTGTCCTATTGGTATCCACATAGTCATGGAATCGAATCATAGTTTAGGTGGCTCTTGTTTTGAAGGAGGAAGGACATGATGTGCTTATTGCAGCAGTATTTTCTTAAAAATTAAGCCAATTTAATTCTCTTTTCTCCAGAGCAGATAGGATGGTATACTTAATGTGACCAGAAAATGCAAATTTGTAGTTGAGCAGTGAGGGTCTGTGGTAAAGTAGAACAACTGCATTCATACTGCAGATGTTCATGGTCACTACAGTTTAGTGGGGCTGTTGTTTGCACATGGCATCTTACGCTATAGGGCATGTTCTGGCAACTTCCATTCTCCAGGTGGTTTGTAACATCCAGGATAAAATTTCACCAACTGATGAGTGGAAGCAGCCCCCCAATTAGGTGGATGCATCGATCTGTTCCAGTGTTGGACTTTTGGGCTGTCAAACCTTTGCGGCTGCACAGAAATGGTCCAAATGACAAATGATTGCCACAACCGACCATTTGGCTAAGCACTGAAGAAGATCCAAAACTGCATATCAAACTATAAACAACTCTCTATTCTGTTTTGAGTCTCCAAACCTTCCAGTTATCTGGCTTAAAAAAATCAACCTCCATTTTAACTTGATTGAAGAATTATCTTATTTGAATGATGTGTGCCAATGTAAGATGCTCTTGCTTGATATTGTTCCAAACAGCAGAAAGACTTCATTGTCATTTGGAATTTTGTTACCTAATTATTCGTTTGATTTGTAGGAAACACTTTTAGCACATTGGCAGGGTTAGCCTTTGACTGGACGGTAGTAAAAGATACTGAGTCTGATGGCTTCTTGGATTCCCACAATGCCCTCCGGTAAGCCCTATTTACATTATTCTCATAGGTCCTGGGTTTAATCATTTTCTTAAAATGAGGCATGAACCATGTACTTTGCTGAATCTGGGTCAGTAAACTGAAGTGATAATATCTAAAGTATTGCATAGTTTCCTTGTTTTAGATTTCTAACTACAACAAATGCTGATCTACAGTTTGGAGCACTTCCACATCCATTTAAAATTCTCAATAATAAAAATAGTTAATGAAGTTCAGAAGCTGCCCATACAGCTCACAACCACCTATAAAACTTAACAATAGCCTCAACTATGCCAGAGCTGATCTCTCCCTTAAACAACTGGGGAAAACAATGAGGTGTTAGAACTAAGAACATAAGAACGGCCATAATGGGTCAGACCACAGCCCAGTATCCTGTCTGCCAACAGTGGCCAATGCCAGATTCCCCAGACAGAGTGAACACGATGGGTAATCACACACGATTCCTCTCCTGTCATCCGTTTCCAGACAAACAGAGACTAGGGACACCCATCTTGGCTAATAGCCATTGATGGACCTAACCTCCCTGAATCTATCTAGCTCTTTTTTGAACCCTGTTAAAGTTCTAGCCTTCACAGCATTTTCTGGCAAGGAGTTCCACAGGTTGACTCTGTGCTGAGTGAAAGAAAAACTTCCTTTTGTTTGTTTTAAACCTGCTAGCTATTAATTTTTTATTTTGTGACCCCTTAATTCTTACATTATGGGGACAAGTAAATAACTTTTTTCCTTTTTCACTTTTTCCACACCAGTCATGATTTTATAGACCTCTATCATATCCCCTTTTTAGTTTTTTCTTTTCTAAGCTGAAAAGTTTTTTCCAATGCCAATAAATCTTTGTGCTGTGATTCTTATGTAACCATGGTGGGGGTGGCTGTGGAGTTCAAAGGTTACCCTTTCATTTGGAAGGCAGGGCTACAGTCCATTCAGTACTTGGACTCTTGGCTGAAACTGCCAACAAGGTGGCTGAAGTGTGGTTGAGGTGTTGTTGACTCTCAACGCTGTTTACAAGGAGCTTGACTGAGAAACAAATTTTCATTTTACAAAGGATTTAATGGGGTTTTTGAAGCTTTCAGAGCAGGGCATTTACCATTCTAATGGAAGATGTAGTGGATTTAGCCTTACGCCCCTTAGAAAATCCCAAACTCTCTGTGTTGCTTGACATTTGCAATCTGTAGGAGCCCTGCACATCACACTGGGACCTATGGCCCCATCGAAGAGTAAGGAGGATCTGGCCCAAGTGCTGCACTCTAAAAGAAACTGCCATTCAAAGGTCTTAAAGTGTTTCACAACTTCTTAATGAATTAAGCTTTGTAACACTTCTGGAAGGTAGGGAAATACTATTATCCCTGTTTAATAGACGGGGAAACTCAGACGCACCTATGGTAAGTTCTTGCCAAACCTCGTACTGAGAATTCTCCTGGCTTAAAAATTCTCCTGGCTTCCTCTGCTTGTCCAGCAACAGTCTTCCCTTCACTTACAGCTTTCACCTCATCCCCATACTGTGCAGCCCAGTACAGCAGTCTGGGATCTGACCTTGTGTGGGAAGACCGAGGCAAAAAAGCATTACATACTTTCAAATCCTCTGTCACTGGGCTGCGTTCCCTATTCAGTGAAGTGACAGAGATGCAGCCGTGTTAGTCTGGTCTAGCTGAAACAAAAGACAGGACTATGCAGCACTTTAAAGACTAACAAGATGGTTTATTAGGTGATGGGTCTGGCCCACGAAAGCTCATCACCTAATAAACCATCTTGTTAGTCTTTAAAGTGCTGCATAGTCCTGTCTTTTCTATTCAGTAAAGGTCTCACTCCTTCCCTGACCACCTTCTTGTTGCTAACATACCAGTAGAGACCCTTCTTCTTCACATCTCTAGCTAGTTGCAACTCAGGTTGTGCCTTTGGGCTTGCTGATTAGACCTTTGCATGCAATATTTCGAGCAATATTTTTATACTCCTCCCTAGTTATCTGTTCAAGTTTCCACTTCTTGTAAGCTTTCCTTTTTTGTGTTTAAATTCTAGAAGCAGACAATACTATAGTTCTGGCTTGGGTTAGCATACATTATTCAGGACTCTTGTCTCATAAAGTTGTTCTGTTCATTTTGCAGTATACTCAAATTCTTAGAATCTACTTATATACCACCTTCCTATATATCTGAGATGGAAAAAGTTGCCAAACAAGGGGACACTGTTCTGGTGTCTGGAATGAAAACAGGGAGTTCCAAATTAAAAGCAAGAATACAAGAATCTGTCTATAAGGTAAGACATTGACTTAGGTTCTGCCATGAAAAATAAATAAACTCCCTGGAACTGCATTGGTTTTCTCTCCCATGTTACTATATACTACACTTCATCATCTCTTCCTTTATCAGCTATTGTAGCACTGCCCTTCTTTCCCAGTGGGTAGATTATATGGCTTTTCTTGAGGTGGTTGCCAATACTATTCCATTGATTTCTTTTGCCCAGCGCTCAGGGTGAGTAATGCAGTTATCCTGTTTAATGAGCACTCCAGATGATATGGGTCCCAAAGCTAGTTTCTAAATCTGACTCTGTGACATGATGGTGTAAATTTCTTGTTTGTATGTTGTTTTACAAAGGAGTGCACTTTAAGTTCATGATTTCTGTTCCTTCTCCTAGATTCTTAGCCCTGCAAGGCAGTCAAGACAGAGGCTGCCTTTCACTCTGTTAATATGGAGCCTAGTGGGACTCTACTTCTCATTGGAGTCTCTAATCGCTGTTATAATACAAATACTTAATAACATGAACTTATTGTGGTGATGTGCAAGCCAGAAATAAGACTGCTGACTTTTGAAATCCCAGATTGTGCAAGTCTTCCAGTTATAAAAATAGTTTTTCACTTGTAAACTGTGCATACTTCTGCTGGCAGTTGAAAATGACTATTGAAAAAAATGGCATCTTGGGATTCCAAGTTTATTTGGTTTCAATCAGCACATAATGACTTTTGGATGTTTGCACAGTGCTTTAACATCATCCGTTTTAAAATAAATGCTGCTGTTGTTATTGTTTGTTTATTCATGTTCTTGGACAACATTTGCCGAATTCTGGCCTCCATTTAATGCTGTAACTCAACAGGGCCCTGATCCAGCAAGATACCTTACCATGTGCATCTTTAAGCATTCAAGTTGTCAGCCTGACTTAAGTGGGACCTTGCATGCTTGATGTGACACACATGCTTAGGTACCTTGCTGAATTGGAGCCTTGATAAATAGAAGCATTCCCATGTTTCAGAGGACAGCTGTGTTTATCTGTTTCAGCAAAACCAATGAGGAGACCTGTGACACCTAAGACTAACAAATTTATTTGGGCATAAGCTTTTGTGGGCTGGAGCCCACAGACTTCATGCATCTGATAAAGTGGGCTCCAGCCCATGAAAGCTTGGGCTTAGGCCCAAATAATTTGTTAGTCTTAGGTGCCACAGGGCTCTTTGCCATTGCTCAGTGATTATCAGTAGGGTTCTAACAAATTCACAGCCATGAAAAACGCATCACGGCCCGTGAGAGTCCCAGGTTATTGTTTGGGGGGTCACAGTATTGCTGCCCTTACTTCTGTGCTGTCTTCAGAGCTGGCTGGCCGGAGACTGGTGGCTGCTGGGCACCCAGCTATGACGGCAGTGCTGCCATCAGCCGAAGTGAAAGTAACAATATTGCAGCTGTTCTTGTGACTGTCTCAACTCCTCTTTTGGGCCAGGACCCCTACAATTACAACACTGTGAAATTTCAGATTTAAATAGCTGAAATCATGAACATTTATAGTTTTTAAAATCCCATGACTATGAAATCGATAAAAACAGGCCGTTGTTTGGAAGGGCCCTAATTACCAGCATTTGTTGTGGGACAAGGTTTTAGCCCTTGAGTTCCTTGTCCAAAAAACAAACAAACACAAAAAAAACCCTGAATATTTATATTGATAGATTTTTTTTTTTTCTGTGTTGCCCATTGTGTTGAATTGAGACTGCCTCCTCAGCTTCCTCTATCATATGAATCCTTATTTTTTAATGAATTCAGCCTCATTAGATTCTAGTCTCGGAAAGCAGTGAGATCAAATGCCAATATACAAGTGTGTTTAACTATCGCATTGGCCTTTTTCCCAGCTGTCCTATAGATTTATGCTGCTCGCTTCTTTGTCACCTACAGTAACTGTGTTTTTCATTTTAACCCTAGTAATGAAATTGGCCTTTCTGTTAGTACAATCTATTTAACAGACATTTATCTGTTTTTAAATAGGTTATTTCCTACAGGAATATTTTGCATTTCATTACTATTTTAAACTTTGCAGTATTTTAAGAAATAAATGTTCACTTACTGGATGAATTTTAAAAAAATATTGTATCTGTATGCAATTACATGATACACTGCCACTTTTTCTATTAAACAAAATACATTTACATTTACCAGGTATTGATTAAATACTCTGTGTCCTCTGAAAATATTATCTAGAAGTACAAAAATAATAGTGCATCTGAAGGACCATATTTTGGTTTCAGTGGTGCAATTGCAAAGTAATTCTGCCCCTGTCCTTGAAATTAATCCAGATTCACGCTACTGCTGGTGATATCAGTGTGGCTCTGTATTACTAATGTTTATTTTTGTAGTGGTTCTTAGACACTTGCAGTTGGTTTTGGGTTTTGTCTTCATATTTATGTTTTTGTCTGCACTGGTTCTGGCATCAGTCTGTGAATTTTGATTGAAACAATAGTATCATATTCAAACTTGCTTTACTTTTGTTGTTCTTAAATCTTTCACTGTTGCCAGATTGCACATGTTTTCAGTAGAATATCCCTCAAGCAAATGGTATAGGAAAAACAAATTGTTTTGTATAGCGTATTCCATATTCCTAATTTTTTCAAACAAAAGTGTTAGACACAGAAACCATGGCACAGCTTTGGAAGACATGTCAAACAAAGGTATGTTGGACCACACTGTAGAAAATGCATTTCTAGATCTCAGCTTATCCACTGTGTGCCGGCCTCCAAAAGTTCTAGGATGGGATGCATTCTCCACAAGATTAAATTGAACAAATGCCTTGTACCCCATCCATTTTGCAGCATTGCTCAGCAATGTATAATTTAGAATTGCTTCATTGTTCGAACTGCTGCAGGGACAGGCTTTCTGCATTTGCAGCTATGGCAAAATGTGATAGGCAGTCAGCAAATTCCACAGGATCACAGAATTTGTGGGCTGTGCCAAGATATAAAACATCATTTATGGCTGAATTCTTGCACTGAAATCCTGACTCCACTGAAGTGAATGGCAAAACTGCTATTGATTTTGGAAGGCTGAGGATCAATGTTCCCTGTAATCTTTTCCATCCATCTGCAGAGTAAATTTCTTATACGCACTGAGGCATGTATATATGAACACCACCAAAATACTTAGCTATGGATGCTCTGCTAATCAGCTGGGCAGCATTTGGTTCTCTCCTGTATGGCCGCACAAGTGCACAGCTTACAGGGAACACTGTCAGGATATCACTCAGATTCTTGGTGTTTATCCCACTGTCCAGGGCCATACACCTGAAAGGTGGAAGAAGGACAGAGCACTATTATTTTGCAACTTCATGTGTTCCCTGCTATCTGACCACTTGGATTTTTATAGTTTTTTGCCAAATCTTTGGGGTATAACAGCAAATATAAATGGATTGTACAAAAAGGAAAGTATATAACAGATATCCATCTATACATAAGTAAACTAAATTCCCTGTTAATACCCCCCGGCCCCCAAGAATGTCCTATTACACCTTTACCTTATTTTTCACTATTAAGAATAAACTAAAATATGAAAAACTTCAATGCACTGAGCCTCCAACTTGTTCTACCTGGATATGTGTTGCCGGCAAGAGTAAGTCTCAGGTCCGACACTGGGTTCTCAAAGTACAAAGACACGCTACACAGGTATCTGTCAAACACAAGCAGTTTATTTTCTGACAGCTATCAGCTGCGCCCCTTAACTAAAAGAACAACATGATAGGAAAAGCGGCTTCTTACATCCCTTCTGCAAGCTGGGGACCCCGTTACAGCTGCGGATGAAGTGGGAGGCCATCTAAGCTTCCGAGGCGCCGGTACCAAAGCCCATCGGTGAAGTCCAAATTGCTGTGTTCCGGTGCTTTAAATACAGTGTCTCTACCTTGTTTGGCAGTTTGGAAATTTCTGGGGGTTACTCATCGCTTGTTACAGTATGCTCAGCTGTACTGCTTGTCCTTTGACTTTGTTTACATGATCAGTACATTTAGGTAAACAAGATTGTTATATTCCCCGCCCTTATCTACAATTCGTTCTTGCTACAATGGCGTATGTTCCTAGAGGCTTGCTTCTGCATCATCAGTAGCGGGGGGGGGGGAATGGGGAACGGGGGCGGGGGAATGCAGGCCTCACAACCCCTATACTTCACACGTACAGAGTTCTTCCACAATTAACCCCTACAATATGCAAAAGATCTAAGGAGAGAACGTCTGATTCTAAAGAGAGTCATGATCTAGAGGCAGAAAGCACACTCAATTCAAGAACTATTCATAATACACGTTCCTGTTATTTGCTCATTGAGATTTTTATTCACTTCCTGGTATAGGTTGAACCTCTCTAATCCGGAACTCTCTGATCCGAAATGATTTTAGTTCGCTGGATGTCCACTTTTCATGGGTGTGGCCAAGTTTCCTGCAGTCCATAAAGTTTTTTTTTTTATAGCCACCAGTCCTGGCTTTCAGTGCTCTGTGCTGTTGTTTAGCTCTAATTTACCCCTAAATGTTTTCTAAAAGCCCAGTAAGCAGTGGGAGTATTGGTAATGCTTCTAGACAATATTGATCTCCCATGGTCCGGAATGTTCTCTGGTTCAAAACTGGTCAGGTTCCGAACTAGAGAGGCTCAACCTGCGTAACCACAATTTAGCAGCCTTTTCTACTTAGTCATTTCTCCAAGTGTATAAAGTCATTCCATGGCCAGTTGGATTGAATTGGAGCTCAGGGAAGGTGTTATTAAGCTAGAAACTTTTCTGCTGGTAATGCTGGCTATGCCAATGCGGGATCCAGCACTATAGGCACCAGTTTGTGTAAGGGATAGTTGGCAAGTTACAGAACATGTGACAAGCCAGGGTGTGAATCTACATCACACCAGCTCTTCGTGAATCAAGTCCCATTTGGACCCTGCTGTAGTGCACTGAAAGTTCTGGAGTACAGTTTAGCATCATATGCTTTCAAGTGTAGCACTTTGAAGCCAAGTCACACACCAGAACTGTTAGTGCTCTGTAGCAGAATCCACACAGGATGTTACTGCATCACAAGCTGATGTGCTGTAGCAGTGGTGGGCCTCATGCAGCCCATTGGGGTTCTATATGTGGCCCATGTGACATGTTGTTTACCATTGCCCACTCATAGGGTTGTCAGATTCTGCTGGTTTCTGTCTGCCTAGGTTTTTTCCTATTAGTATTACTAAAATGACACACACGTAAAGCAATGGCATGTGAAGTGAGGTGCGTGCTGATTGCGTACAACAGTGACTCTGAGAACCGTGTGCTCCCTCTGCAGCCAATCAAAGTGCAGTTAGAATTCAGCCAGCACACCCCGCAATCTTGTGGCCCGCAGAGGTGGAGAGCCACGTATGCAGCCCTCTCACTAGCGTAGGTGGCCCATCGCTGTGCTATACAGCCACACCTTGGCTTGCAGCACAGTAATTCACCATGTATCGTCTCACATGGCCATACGGAACTTTACTAGTAAGCGAAAATTGGCCTCCTTCAAGCTTTCTTGAGTATTTAACATCAGTTTCCTCTCAAAAGCCTCACTTTCTCTTCACCTTCGCACCCTAAGAAAAAGTAACTAGAATGGCAGGCTTTAACAATGTGCAATATTTAATAGAGGCCATATATTGCAATATAGGTGGAGGGAGGAGAAGAGGGGTTAATGTTTGATGAAGTCGGAAAAATCGCAGTACTTGGAAAATGGAGAACCTACTCAAGTCTTTCTTCATAAAAGTATTCTACATCTAATACATTGAAACGTTTTCTCTTAAGCATTGGAAAACTGTCATACTGTTAGAGAATTTAAATGTTGGCTGCCCTGTAGTGTAAAAAGAGAAATACTTGTGGCAAATACCTACTGAGCTTGTCCTGTTCTGGGAAAGCATATTAAAAAAAATCTGTAACAGTTTGGTATAATCCATTGTATAGACTTTTGAACTGCTGCTCCATTTAATCGGCTTAGAACCTTATATAATGTGCCCTGAAGAGCACAAAGAGCTAAAAATGTTGATAATGGACTGACTTTTTTTTTTTTTCAGTGCTGCAGATGTGTACATTCTTTCACTTAAAAGTCAGTCTTTCTGTGTAGTCATGTGATAGTCTTCACTATCAGTGTTTATTAAATGGCACACTTTCTTACAAGCCAAAATCCACAAGTCTGCCAGCATTGAGATTTTTCAAGTTGTTATGCAATTTTGAGAGTAATTGTGGAGGTCTTTTTAAAACCCTAGTTGACCTTAAGTAAGAGTCACATAACAAGTACTATTGTAATGATTAAAGAGGAATGATTGTGACCAAAATATTTTGATTATCTTGTCTCCAATACCCTGGTCGGATTTATTTTTGCATTTATTTTTGTTTGTTTCGGCTGGTCTTCTTTCATGGTAAAATGCTCCTCATCTTTGTATATCTGAAACCTGAACTTTATATTCATTTCTTGCTGTTCTACACATTATTCATTACATTAACTGTTCTTTGGTTTGATCCTGCTCCGATATATTCAAAAGTCTCATTTTGCTTATCTGCTTTAGCATCCGTTGCTGAGGCTGCAAAGCGAAGCCGTGTGTCTGTGTGTGGCTCTGAGCTCAGTGGGTGTTATGAAAGTGATGGTGTTAGGCCAGAAATAACTTTTTTACATAATTTTAATTAGTTGAGTATGAGGTTTTGTCTTTTTTTTTTTTTTTTTTTTTTTTTTTTTAAAATAGGTCCGTTTGTTATGTTAAAATGTAACTTGTTTCTTTCTTTCACCAATAGAATGTACATCCTGCAGAAGTCAGGTTACTTATTTTGGAAAATATCCTTCTAAATCCAGCTTATGATATCTACCTGCTGGTAGGAACATCAGTTCAATATAAAGTTCAGAAAATAAGACAAGGCAAGATTACAGGTTTGTCTTCCATTTTTCTTAATATTCCATAGTCAGTGTGATTTTTTTTATTTATTTATTTTTTTTTTTCACCCATGAGTAGAAAATTAAAATATTGTGTGTAATGATAAGGAAATGGTCTTAAACTCAACTTAAATTATTTTAACTTTCATAATAAAATTATGATGAAATATCCTTTATCTTCCCCGTCCCTCATCATGCAAACACTTTTGCATAGGACACTTTTGCATAGGAGTAGTCCTATTAAGGATTGGTCATATTCATGAATCTGAGCACTTGCATAACAGTTTTCAAGTTTGGGACCCGAGTCTGTAATATTCAAACATGTTCATCTGTGTTTCATAAAGGGAAAAAATTGAATGTTTATTACTTTTGTTTTCCACAGAAAGGCCTCACTCATTTTGTGATATGCCTTATTTAGATGTTACTTCATTTTAATTAAATTAATATGAAAACTGGAAAAAGTTTGAACTTTTTGAACTTGCATATTAATTTCAGAGAATGAGGAGATTTGTTTATAAGATACAGGTACAAGAAAGTTGCAGTATTATTGATGGGAGTTATTTTAGGAAACCAGATATAAAATAATGTATTCACTTAGACCTATATCTGCTTTCTAGCTGTCAATATGGGCAGCAGCATGGATTTCAACTGCTCATGTAAAAAGGTTCCCTTTTCCAAATTCAGAACTTGGTTTGATGTCATTCTCCTTTAAACAGAGAGGCAATTCTAGTAGAAGACTTCAGCAATAGGAAAACAATTGTTTTACTCGTCCAGCTTAGATGATGCTTTATGCCTTGGTGTAGAAAATGCGTTTTCTAAAAAACCTATTAAAAGCACCAATTTAATGTGAGCTAGACATCAAATAAAAATTCATCAGTAATAATTAACAGGGTTCAAACAGTGACATATTAGCTTGTGTTGTTTCATGTGTCTTCTTGCTTCATGTACAGAATTAATGATGCCTTCAGATCAGTATGAACTGCAGCTTCAGAACAACATCCTTGGCCCCGAGGGAGATCCAGCTCGGCCTGTTGCCAAACTGGATCAGGCAACATCAGTGGTGACTGCATTGCAGCAGGGACAAATGAACCTAGTGCTGGGGCACAAAAGTATCCTTTCTGCGGGTGCTCTTTAGGTCCATGCTTTATCCAGTGGTCTGAAAATCAGCACTAGCTGGCGGATGTGTCAAAAGCAACGCTGCTGGGAGTTCAGTCACACCACTGTCTCCAGATACCTTGACGTGCTTGTAGAAATTAGGGCTTTAGGGCTGGAAAAGATCCATTAAATCATCTTGTCTATTCTCCTTGTGGGGGTTGGAGGGGGAGCGTTTGTGTGTGTTGTGTATATACTGGAAATACTTACTCTCCTAAGAGAGGCAGCGTGGTTTTTTTGGTCTTTATTTCAAGCAACATGGAATCATTTTTAAATAGCCATGAAAGTGATTAATTTAATATCCTTTTCTCAAAGCCTTTTGGTTCCTTGACTGAGATTTGCAGGTATTCGCATGCAAGGTGTTTCCAGATTACCAAATAGCACTATCTATGTTGTGGATCCTGGATATCTAGGTTAGTATTTGCTGGTAGACCTCAGAATGCTTATTTCTTTCACAAATATTCACATTATGTGCCAGTATCTTCAGTGTTGGTACATATGGTATCTAAGCTCCTGTACATGCTCACAGATATAAACTGTACATAGCAGAAATGTCTTTTTAATAAGAAAATGTTTGCTATTAAGCAGTGTTGGCTTTAACGATTGATTTCCTCTCCATTTTCACACCTCTGATCTTCAGCAATTAAAACACATCTTCAAATGTTATGAACCAAAATGTTTGTGAATACACGGCATATAATAATTCATCACATAAATAGCCTTCTTGACTGTGCTGTTGAATGTTTTCTGTTTACAGGGTTTACTATTCAGCCTGGTGACAGATGGGTCCTAGAAACAGGCAGACTCTATGAAATTACAATTGAAGCATATGACAAATCAAGCAATAAAGTGTATTTATCTGATGTAAGTGCAGTATTGTTGTATGTTTCTCTATTCTGTGATGCTGGATCTTGTGTGTCTAGCACATCTGTATTTGTGTGTGTTCATTAGCTAATTTGTCCTTTACTTGCATGGACTTGAAAAGTTGTAAATTTTTGTTGTTAAAAGGCATGCTGGGTAGCTGTGTCTAGGTATACTGTGTAGGGTATGCTGCATCTCAGCAAGTATGTTGTAGAATGAAACTTTCCAGCCAGTGCAGCTGAGGGGGCGCGGAATGCCAAATGTAGTTAGCAGACATTTTAAAAAAATTGAATGTTATTGCACCTCTTGTCAAAGACGACAAGGAGACCTGTGGCATCTTAAAGACTAACACGTTTAATTGGGCATAAGCTTTTGTGGGCTGGAACCCACTTCATCAGATGCAAGTAAATACATTTCTTAGTCTTTAAGGTGCCACAGGAGTCCTTGTTGTTTTTGCTGGAACAGATTAATATGACGACCCCCTGACTCTTGTAAAGGATAAGTGTTTCTTACCTTACTCTTTCTTACTCTGGAGCAAGTTTACATAATTATACAGATATAATCACACAATGTAGATGCAAAATATATAGAATAATAGCACTGGAAGGAATATAAATTCCAGTCCCCTGCATTTATGGCAGCGCCAAACACTATCTAGACTGTAGGTGGGGAACCTTTTTTGGGCTGCCAACCCACAGAAAAATCAGTTGAGCCACACACACAAGTAAGAAGCCAGAAAACAAACAAACAAACCAACCCTCACTGACGTGGCCCCGACTGAGAAGGAGAAAAGACACTCCTCTCATTCCCCATGCACACCAGAGCCTAGAGGGGGCCCAGGCTAGTAAATGTTGTGTGCTCCAGCCCTCTGGTAGTGCAGCAGTGGGGCCAGAGCACCATCACAGGCTCCCTAATGCTGTGGGGGGAGCCTTGATCTTCAGGGGCTGGATCCAGGCAAGCCAGGGGCCGCCTCCAGCCCCCTGGGCCTGAGGTTCCCCAACCCTGATTTAGACCATCCCTCATAGGGTTTGTTTCCTTTGCTCTTAAATCTCCAATGATGGAGATTCCATAGCCTCTCTAGGCAATTTATTCTAGTGCTTAGCCAGCTTAAGAATATGGAGATATACCTATCTCATAGAGCTGGAAGGGACCTTGAGAGGTCATTGAGTCCAGTCCCCTGCCCTCACAGCAGGACCAAGTACCATCCCTGACAGATTTGCCCCAGCTGCCTAAAGGATTGAACGTACAACCCTTGGTTTAGCAGGCTAATGCTCAAATCACTGAGCTATCCCTCCCCCAAAGTTAGGAAGTTTTCCTAATGTCCAACCTAAACCTCCCTTGCTGCAATTTAAGCCCATTGCTTCTTGCCCTGTCATCAGTGGTTACGGGAAAACAATTTTCTTCCTCTCTTTGTAACACCCTTTTAGATACTTAAAAGCTGTTATCATGTGCCCATCTTCTCTTTTCCAAACTAAACAAACCCTATTCTTTCAATATTTCCTCATAGGTCATGTTTTCTAGACCTTTAATTATGTTTGTTGCTCTTCTCTGGCCTTTTACAAATTGTCTACATCTTTCCTGAAATGTGGCACCCAGAACTGGACACAGTACTCCAGTCGAGGCCTAATCAGCATAGAGTAAAGCAGAAGAATTATTTCTCATGTCTTGCTTACAACACTCCTGTTAAAACATCCCAGAGGGATGTTTGATTTTTTTTTTTTTCCCAACAGTGTCACACTGACTCATTTTTAGCTTGTGGTCCACTATGACTCCCAGATCTTTCTGCAGTACTCCTCCTAGGTAGTTATTTCCCATTTTCTGTGTGTGTCACATGATTGTTTCTTCCTAAGTGGAGAGCTTTCTATTTGTCCTTGTTGAATTTCATCCTATTTACCTCAGACCATTTCTCCAGTTTTTTGAGATCATTTTGAATTATAACCCTATCCTCCAAAGCACTGGCAACCCCTCCCATCTTGGTATTATCTGCAAATGTTAAGTGTAGTTTCTGTGCCATTATCTAAATCATTGATGAAGATACTGAACAGGACCAGACCCAAAACTGATCCCTGCAAAATCCCAGTTGTTGTGCCCTTCCAGCATGACTGTGAACCATTGATAACTACTCTCTGGGAATGGTTATCCAACCAGTTATGCATGGACTTTATAGTAGCTCCATCTAGGTTGTATTCCCTAGTTTAGTAATAAGAAGGTCGCACGAGACTGTATCATATACTTTACTTAAGTATCTACCTCTTTTAGTGTATTTACTGCTTCTCCCTTATCCACAAAGTGTGATACCGACAGCAGCTGTTTTTCTGTCTGTGTAGGAGGAACAGCACCACAAGCACATTAGCTACGCCAACACAAGCACTCTGGGGGCATGTCTACATGAGGAAATTATTTTCAGATCATTTATTTCGAAATAATAACTCCCCAAATAACTCTTTCTAAATAAGCTTATTCCCCAAGGAAAGCTTGAGTTGTTATTCTGAAATAACCAGCCCCTTATTTCGAAATAACGGGCTTGATAGTGTGGCTGCTCTGCTTGTCATTTCAAAATAATAGTGTAGACTGGGGTTGGGGTTTTTGTTGGCGTAGCTATGGTGTTCAGGGGTGTGGTGTTTTCACAATCCATACCACATAGTTTTACCAGGTTTTTTTTACCCCAAATTATGAAGAAATTTGTTTTTAGGGAAATAAGTCATAAGTAAGTGTCTTTGGGTATTAAGGATGACAAAATAGAGAAACTGTACATCTGAGGTTGTAAAATCTGAATTGGTTAGTTTAGTGGTAGAAGGAGTGATAGATAGCCTTTCCTACCACATTACAAGTTGCTTTTGGTGGAAATAAATTCTTCATAAATTGTGATGACAGAAGTGTTTTTGCATGCTAGTACTCTGTTCCACAGGAACCAGTACAATGATCTTGCAGCACTGGATGATGTATATGGTAAGGGGGAAAAACCATTTTATCCACCTGAGTTCTTGACAAGCTTGTTGAAACTGTGTATAGCTATATAATGTAAGTTTTTATAACATTTGTTTACATTATTTATTTGTCAGCATTTTCAAACTTTGGAACCTTAGGTCAGTGTTTCTCAACCTTTTTTTATAAAGTACCCCTTACAGTTTTTTTTAAGTAGCCCCAGTACCTACAGTTTTCAGACGCACAATTTTTTTTCTACCATTGCAACACATTTGTTTAAACAACTTTAATTGTAGTTGGGCGAGTCATGAAATTTTTGGGCATAAAAAGTACTAAAATATTAAAACACGGTAAAACTTAAAATAAAAATTCAGTTTTCTCCAAATTTCAGTTGTGTTGACGTACCCCCCCAGCCTTCTCAAGTACCCCCGAGGGTACTTGTGCCACTGGTTGAGAAACACTGCCTTAGGTTAGGCATCTGAATCCATGTTAATTCATCTACATGACAGGTCTGTTTTGGAAGCTCTCTGTGCTCAGCACACCTGAAAAAACTTGTTTAGGTTTCTATTGTCAGGCACATAAACTTGGAAATTTTAGCTAAACCTTTTTTTATTTATGTGAGAAGAAGGTTGGATATTTGAGGATTTATTTGTTTTTAAATTCATCATATTCATCTAGTATTACCTTTTTGTTCTGGTTGGATTTTCTAGGTTTTTTAAACAAAATATTTTTGGGGGGCCCAGGGTGGGGGGGGGAGGGCTATCCTGAAATGTTTCTCAAAGTTTATTCCTGGCAACACTTAAGCAATATATTTTAATTTCAGAATATCAGAATTAATACAGTGTTATCTGAAGAATATTTTGAGATTCTGAAATCCTCTCTGAATGGATCATATCACTATGTGAAAGCAATAAAGAAGGGTCAAACCATTATCGATGCTGCTTTAACATCTGTAGTAGATCAGGTATGTCTTACTGAGAAATGTTCTAGTTTGCTCAAATGCTTAGAAAAATTATGTACAAACACCAGAATGTTTTAAATTGGTACACTCCTGTGAAAAGGAATCACTAAGCCCCCTCCCCCCCACCTACACACAAATGAAATGGATGAGGGGCAGAGCCTGAATTCCTTAGGTAAGCAAAATTCTTGGCAAAGTGTTCTGTTTGTACAGTGCCTAACACCATGGAGTCCTGGTGCCTGTGTGAGGTTCCTGAACTCAACACTAATACAAATTATGAATAATAGATGTTTTGCCTGTGTAAGGGTTGGAAGATTGATTCCTGGCTCTGTGCCATTTACCTGTTGTTTAGTGTGATTTAAAAGCAGTCCACTGAATTTCTTTTCTGGTACCTATCTGGAATACATGGGCATTGCTTGTATCAGGGTGCTGAGTAAGGGCCTAATCACATAGTCTGAGTAAATTTCAAGGCTTACTTCTGTGTGTAGGGAAATTCTGACTCATTGTGCTTTATCCTGCCCCTGCTCTGCATTACATTAGTGTTTGTGATGCTTTCTGTCATTTGGTAAGTGATCATTAAATGCTAGAAAGAAAATCTGCCAAACGTACCAGCCTACAGGCTTCTTAAAAACTAATATTGATTAAAATTTTCTGCTACCTGGCTAATCGTGGTCAATGCCAAGCGAGCAGCCACCCAGGAACTTCAGTTTGGAAGGGTTCCTCTCCCTTTGGCAGTTTGGATTTATGTCTGAAACTTGAAACCTTTTTTCTGAAATCTCTTGGTTGCCGCTCCTTGAAAGTGATAAGCCAATTCCATTCTCTGCTTCAAGCAGTCGGCCTCTTCCTGATGTCCGCATCCCTGAAAAGGCTTCCCCAAGATCTCTGAGAGGTGCAGACCTTCCGAGCGCATCAGGAGTAACAGCAGGGGAATTATATTTCCATTGGGAATCATAGTCAGGCTCTTTGCTGCACCGCAACAGCCAGTTTCAGACTAAGGTATTAAGAATCCCTTCCTTAGTCATAGATGCATTATTTCCCACCCATGGTGTGCCCCATTTCCCATTGAATAGGTTGTAGCAGGTAGGGGCTGAGCTGGGTGTGAAGAAGGGTTACAAAAGTACAAGGAGTGGAGAAAGGGGCAAGAGGGCTCCATGTTGTTTAACTTGCCTATAAATTGCCATGTGCATTGATGGTTCCACAGTAATGACAGTAGTAATATTTATCCAATACAGAATAGACAAACAGTTTCAATGAGTTGCTTGCTAATTTGCTCACAGAGCGAATGATAACAAAAATGGTGCTAAATTTCTTTTTTTCTTTGTATTTCTCAGCAATCTATTTATAAATAAAGATGGAATTTTCTTTCAAAAAGTGCTATGAATGTCATTTATAATTGTACATGCTGTTACTTTTTATAGGATGGAGGTGTTCATACATTGCCTGTTCCAGTACGAAACCAGCAGGAAGTTGAAATTTATGTTCCCATTGTCCTTTCACCGAGCATTTTGACATTTCCATGGCAGCCAAAGGCAGGAGCCTATCAGTACACAATAAAGGTATGCTAAAGATGCCATCTAAATGCAGCGTCAGATTCAGTGAGGCCAGTAGTTGTTTGGGGAATCTCCTGCTACAGATTAACTCTGGATGCTGCAAGCATAGTCACGTTACAAATGTGTTCGGTGGAATTTTACTGGAGTTCAGTTGCACTGATTGGTAATTGCTTTAAAAAGAGTTGCAACGATGTTATTTTTGTCTGAGTGTATTTGTAAAGCATAATTACAAAAAAGCCAAACTTAATAATTGAGAGTGACAGATTTCAGGCCATCAGAGAGACACTTAATGTATTGCAAATAGGTTCCCTGAATTAGCTGGCATAGTGACTGCCAAGAAGGCATCTTAAGATAAATGAGCAACTCCCTAGAGCATAGATATTGGCATCTTTCCTTCCCTGCCTGTCTCCCTTGCTGTAACAATAACATTGCTATTGGAAGGCCAAATGCCACTGCTTTCTTTACAGTAGATTCTTCACAGTGTGGGTTTTTTTTTTTTTTTAAATTCATCTTTCCTGTGCTCCTGCTGTCTTCTCTTGATGCCACACTTGACAAAACACACTATCAAACCAAATCATCTCGTAAATGTGTCCACTGAAAGCAGAGTTTGCAAAGCAGTACAGAGCGGACCTCTCTATCTGGCACCCTTGAGGCATGACCGGTCCCGAGCAAGGGGATTTGCCAAACCAGGTCAATGATTCCTCATGACCTCTGCTGAATCATTGCCTCCCTGCCCCCTGGCTGGGGCTCCAGCCCAGCCACACCGTGGCTCCCTGGGCTGGAGCTCTGTAGTGCTAGAACTCCATGGCTGGGGCTGGAGCTTCCTGGCCACCACTGGGGCTGGCGCTCCCTGGCTGCTGCCTGCCCCCTGCTACCACCTGGCCGTTGGGGCCAGAACTCTGCTGCGCCACCCCTCCCTTCCCCCGACAGAGCTCCTGACTGAGTTGTCGGCCCTCCTTGCCACGCTCCTGCCCAGCAGCCAGACTTCCCTATACCTGGGCTCTGTGGTCCAGGAAGATCCGTGGTCCTGCCAGACTGCGAATGTTGCCAGACCAGAGTGTCCTGGTTAAGGGAGGTACAACCTGTATTTGTTTTAAGTCCTTCCCCCCCCTCCCCACCCCAGTTCAGATTGTATTCTTAAATTAAGGACCTTTTTTAAATTAAGGACCTTTTTGTATCCTGTTTATAAAATCTAAATTGGAATCTGAGAGGTGGTCACTAAATGAAGATTCCTCAACAAATCCGTCCTCAAATATTACATGTGCAGTTCCTGCCTATCCACTTGGCAGATGTGTTGCTGAATTATGAGTCCTTTCTCTGATGTAACTGTCTATGAAAAGATAGGAAGCAGCCTAGATATGGTAAAACAAGAGATTTGAATGGCTTTCTTTTGTGCTTTATACAGGGCCAAATCTGTTCTTCCATTGACTGGAATGACACCATTGGCTTCATCTTGAATTTCACCTTTAAGAGGACAAAATTCAGTTAATTCTCAGTTACCCCATGTATAACCCTGTAGAAACGCCCCACTCTGTGGCTTATTTCTGTTACATTTCTATAACTCAAGTTGGTTGTCCCTGATGGAGAGTTGAGCATTTGGAGTGTGCACTTTCAAAATGTTCCTTTGTTCTTCCTTAAATGTTTTTGTGTATCATGGGGGTTGTTAGCTCTATATTAAATATCCAACTGATTACATTGATTTCTCCTAAAAATAAATCTTTAGATGTTCTCCTTTGATTTCCTAAAATTACAGTGTGGTTTTACTGAAAAGTTTTACTTAACCTACATTTACAGCAGTATTGTATTAATTTGGAGATCAAATAAAGGGGCCTAAAAAGTCTAAAGTGCTAACAGTAAAAAAGATGTGATCAACAGAGGTTTTAGTTGGCTTGGTCCCATGGCAAATATGCAATTAAAAAATCCTTCTTACATTGTGTTAAAAATACAGAAAAGGAAAAGCTGGAAAAGGTGAAAACATTTGAGAGAGAAAATATTAAACGAGGCTTTTATTTTAAGCATACCACGTGTTCCTTTTCCTTTAGCCTGAGTAAGTATTTGGAAGGGAAGAAAACACATGTTTGATAGTCTCTTAGATGGTATTAAGGATTGTGATAACTTCCATTTTGGGGGAAAGATGTTAGTTGAGATGGGCTGAAGATGCTGATACTATAGTGCTAGGTAGAACATGCAGCTTCTGTGTCTGATGTTAACTCTCACTTTTGATCTCACTGCTGGAAAAATACAAATATAGCACATAGTCTTATCAGCCACACCTGGCAAACCTGCACAAGCTTTGGACAGTTTAGGATGTTGCTTTTGAGCTGTCTCTTTCTGGTCACAGGCTTACAGCAGTGTTGCAGAATATACAGTCTTGGCTGGCTAAGCCAGATTCTTATTAGACAGAAGGGAAATGATGAAAGAAAAGATAAGGTAGGGAAGGAATAGGACACCTTTCAGGGGGAGGATACAAAGTCTGGCATGCCAGGCACTCATTTCTCAGGATGAGTATGGAGAAGGTGCTGGGTCCCAGGAATTTGGGAACATCGTGAAGCTCACTTCAGGAACCTATTTTTCTCCCAAAGTCTCTTTCTTTAAGGACTTCAAAAGGAAGTGCTGGGTAGAATAGGCCAACCCTTCATTAGTCCATCAATTAGACCTAATTTCAGACACATGTATTCTGATTCATTGATTTTTTTTTATTTTTTTTTCAGTCATCTGCTCCTAATATTTACTAATCACAGTCTTAACACAGTCCTTGTATTATACCAGGAGCCTTTTTGTTTGTTACCAATTCAGTCTTTCTTTCTGACTTTTTTGCAGCTTGTTATGACTGTTATAGGCTGTTATGACATAAATAGGCTGTTATGACATTTCTTGACCTTTCACTTCTTATGTCTGCCCTCACAATTAGGGCAAATTTGTAGGCCTAATTATCACAACAGCAGTTAATGAATAGTTATAATTCATTATTCATTACGATAGACAACTTATGACAGCCATTCTTCTTTGCAAATCAGTCTCCTCTTGCTCTCAGTGTGTTTTGGATCAAGCTCATTAAGTCAATGAATAAGCTCCTAGAGATTTCACTGGACTTTGGACTAGTCCCAATATTTTTGTTTAATTCCTGAAAAGTGTTTCTGCCCTCATGGCATTATGGGAAGTCCATGTTAATTTTATGTCACTGACTTATTGATTTTTAAACTGGCTTTGCATACATCTAAAAAGAGAATTTAAGCTTCTTTTTTACTTACTTTAGAAAAGTCAGGTGTCAGCCCTGCAAAGCTAGGAGTCTGAAAATTAAATAATCAGAAACACAAATCCTGCTGGTAGCACTCAGTTAACAAGTCCATGGATGATTTGCAGGTCAGAAGAGAATCCAGTTTTGCTGTGTGCAGTACTAAGTAGAATAAAAAGTAGCAACACTAGTAAGAAGATGTTGACTCCGCATGCACATTAAGACGGTGCTATTTTTACAGTCAGTCTTCTGTTTTGACTGTTTATCCAGCGATAGCTGATATCTTTAAAGCATTTTGAGCAAATAGTTTTGCATTATCATAAGGAATCTGAGCTTTTTACCCTTTTCCTTTGGGCTTCTCTCTCCAAATCCCAGCCCAGGCTCTCTTTCACAAACTGTTCCCTGTTTCACCGTCTCAATTTTTTTTCTGATAATTTTCTCTAAATGGGTCATGCAGAAACACATGAAAGAAAAGGAATTACCATATTAAGTCACCTCCCCTTTGATTTCTTTTGGAAGAGCCTACTTGATTGTGTCTCAACTGTTCCTCCTTTCAGACCTACAATCACTGCTGACACAAGTCTTATTTTTCTTTGTGCTTTGTTTACATCAGGTAAATCATGAAACTGGTTATAGGAAATGTTTCTTATGCTACAGAAATTAATCCCTACATAATTTGAAGCTTCTTGTAGTAGAGCATTATTGTTTTGGAACATTGTCTCATAGGCTGACCATAGTATGTGGAGAAGGGCACCTGGAAGATAAGGAAAAAAGTGGGGGTTTTTTGTTTTGTTTTAAAGATACAGATTATTCTGAGGACCTTATGCAGTGCAGCCTGATATTGCCCCAGAATCATTGTTTTAACATATCCTAATGCCATTTAAATACTATGAATTCTGTAGTAATGGTTTTCTTTATATAGGAATGTTACAGATTGAGAATGACCTATCAGAAGTAATATTGTCAAACTCAGTGGTTCTTGACTCAGTATGAATGTGAAACTGTAGCAGATAGGAGCAGATTGCTTTGATATCAATAAGCCATCGAGTCACCATACTACTCATTGGGCAAAGTAATTCATCTCTCTTTAGACATAGACTGTGAGACTGAATAATTAGCTGTCCCCACCTTGCTTCACAAAAATAAAATAGTTAAAATCTTGACAATTTAACTTAAAATATTTCATGAACTGGAAAGTTCTGATTCTTGGGTATGGCCCCATTGGACCTGAACATCAAGGTGTGGCAGTGACTGAATCCTTTGAGTGCCTGGCTGAAGATGTCACCTCACCAGTGTATTGCTCAAGATAAATGTGGGCAGTCTGCATCACTATCTATCACTCACTGCTGCCTGATAAATTCCTGGAGCAATATGTATGCAGGATGTATACAGAAAGACCTGCTAACATACCCTTCAGGCTAAAAATAAAGGTGCGATGACAGCAAAAAAAATCAATTTTTCCCTTTTCTCTGTCCTCTTCTTTTGCTTTTTAGACTTCTCAACAATTCCCATTGGTAGAAGCCAGTTGCCATAGGTACAGCAGGTTAGCTGCACTGAGACCTGAAATTGTCCACTTGACTATCTTTGGCTTTCAACAACAGAAAATTAATCAGAGTTCTGAAAAATACAGCAATCACACACGCTGGGACTGTGTTTGTGCTGACTTGTGAAATGATATGCTGACTGCAAGTGCTATTAAT
This sequence comes from Rafetus swinhoei, assembly GCA_019425775.1. Lineage (NCBI taxonomy): Eukaryota > Metazoa > Chordata > Testudines > Trionychidae > Rafetus > Rafetus swinhoei. The sequence continues at coordinate 13,510,459 of CM033435.1, read as the reverse complement.
CACTGGGGTCTTTGAACATTAGAATTTTGCAGCAGTGTTAGAGAGAGACGTTTTAGTTTAGCAGCACTGATGAACAAAATGTCCATGTGTGAAGGAATCTGAAATTAAAATGAATGGGGGCAGTAATCTGCTAATCCTTGGCTTTGCTAATTTCACATTTTGGAGTCTCAGTATAATTATATTTCCCTGCAAGCACTCTTAACTCTGCTCAGGGTGTCTGTATTTTTTCGTTCATGTTTTAGGCTCACGGTGGAAGTGGAAATTTCAGCTGGTCCTATTCTAACCAAGCTGTTGCTACAGTAACTGTCAAAGGAGTCATGACAACTGGGAGTGATATCGGTGTCAGTGTTATACAGGCAAATGATGTTCAGAACCCACTGCACTATGGAGAAATGAAGGTAAACATCCTTTCCTCTGGTTGCTTCTGAGAGTTGGCTTTAGCAGCTGTGGAGAAGGCAGGGAGAACTGTCAGTCAAGGAGCAGAGAATCTCTTAAATCACATTCCCTGGTCACACCTCCCACAGGTTTCTGCGTCCATGCCCTGCAGCAGGCAAGTAGAGTCGGAGCTCACGCTATTCAGGGCTCCTCTCAGACTATCTTCAATTTATTATTTTAATGTCAGTCCCAGGGATGAAACTTAGCCCTTCTCTTTTACCTCCTCTCCATGGAATGGATTTTCCCAGTTGAATTCTTTATAAGGTAACAATTACTCTTGAGCTACAGACCAAAGAGTCCACCTGATAATGCTGAGTAAAAATACTGTTGCCCTCCTCCCTCTCCCAGAAACAGTTTTTCCCCCTTATGTTAAACTAGAATATGTGTTGCTCGGGTCCTTAACTCAATTAATTTTTTTCTTCATTTAAATCACTGCTCTGGGGTGGGGCTGGAGATGAGGTGTTCAGTATTCAGGCTGGCAAGCCATGACCCAGAGCACTGGGTGGGGGCAGCAGCCATGCACTCAGGGACGTGGCTTGCTTTTGATTCCGTTCCCTAGATGCTAAGGGAGCGAGGGGAAAGTGCTTGCATCCCATGAATGCATCTCACATGCCAGCCAGTTGAGAGAGGAATTCATGGCATGGAAGCACTTTCCCCATGCTCCGTTAGTGTCTGGGGAACAGGATCAAAAGGAAGCCGCGTCCTGGTGCACACAGCTGCTGCCCCTTACCGGAAAGTCAGGGAGGAGAAGAGAAGAAAAGAAAAGTAAGGATCAGCCCACCGCGGTGGGCCCAATCCTTACTTTTAAAAACTTTCTGCAAACCTCGGATCACAGGTTTGGAACCATTGGTGTACAATACGGTCATAAATAGAAAACACCTCACCTGGAATGTGCTTATTTATGCCAAGCAAACAATGCCCAATGAAAGACTTAATCTGGCAAGCAACCTCTCACCTTTACATCCAACTGAAATGATCATAAAGAAAATGCTGTTTAGTTCCTGGAGAAGGTGGTAATTGATTTATGAAGAGCATTTGCAGACTTGGAAGAATGTGCCCATAGAACAGATGCATGGATATAATTTAGCAGCTGGCATGGAGGAAACTGATTGGATTAAAATTGAAGACATTGGTGACCCAAAATGCCTAATCACATTTAGGACTTCTCTTATCCAGCATAGCTAAAATCCTGCAGGTTCCACATCATGCCCTGGTTTGTTTCAGAGCTCCTTCTGGCAAGAATGTATGTGCTTATCAAATTCTCCACCACTGTCTCTTACTGAAAAGAGAGCTATTTAAGCAGCCAGACTTCTGTTAGTTAATATGAGTGTATTGGGAAAAATCTTTTGAAACAAATCTTGCTGGGTAAAACTGCATCTGTCTTTGCAGGCTGCACCAGCTTGCTTTTAATGTATTTTAAGTTAAGTACATCAATTTTACAAAATGTAGTTTAAATGGACATTAAACATAGTGTTTAAATGTGTATACAGTGATGTTCTTCTGGCCATTAAACCAGTACTAAAGCAAGATGGAACCGACTTTACAATCTTTCTGTGACTATGTATCCACATTATCTGTGCCCCAAAAACGTCACTTTTTTAGCAATGTGACAGTTGCCTGCAGGAGGTTCAGAAATTATGTTTTTAATTAAAACTTCTATTTCCAAATACAAAAGTTTATAGACAGTAATAACTGGAAACAATGCTTCTTACCATGCAAGCTTTTAGAACAGTACATTTAAGCAAACAGCATCATCTGAAGGTACCAAATATCTGTCTTAACGCGTTCAATGTTGTGTGTGCTGTTTGGAGTAAGTTGAAGTGTTTGAGGTAGGAGCTTATCTGCTGACCTTGAGGAGCAAGTCATAAGAATAGTCATTTATGTTCCATAAGGGTTGCAGTTTTAACACCATGCCATATGGTCCAGCAATTTACCCTGAAGCTTTTGGCAGATGGTTTGAAAAGTTAAAGATACTGCAAATGGAAAGCTTTGATCACAGCAATGTTACGAAATGTTACAAACTGTCTGTGATGGATTCTTTAACATTAGTGAGAACGTAACAAATCGGAGTAACAAATCCTAGCCGAGGGCCTGTTCATCAACACTTTGCATAATATCTTTAAATACTGTATTATTCACTAGGCTTCTAGGGTCAGGTGCTGCCTCTTACATGTGTAATCCCTTTGATGTCAAATAAGGGTTACCTGCATAAATAAAGGTTGCAGGATCAAGCTGCAGATTATTTTATTTTCTGAGATTCCTGCTGTCATGCCAAAATAACCCCAAACTATACCAATCATTGAGCACCCTTGACAATCTCTTAGATACCATTAAAAAATACTCCCTTGGATAGATTCTATAAGCATAGGTGTAGAAAAGAATTAATAGAACCTCCCACCAGAATTTCCCTTGTATGCTGCTATCTCCTTTCTTGGCCCAAAGCCCGTTGAAACCAGTGGAAAGATTTACATTGAGTTCAGTGTGAGGGCTCAAGCCCTTAAACCAGTGGAACTTTAGCTCAGAAATTTCCTTTTTTCAGAATCTGTCTCCATGATTAATGGAGAGAAAAGGCACCACATCTTAAAGTGAGCTGAGAATAAAAGAGGCAGCAGATTAGAAGGTGCATAAAAGTAGGTGCGGGTTTCAGTGCACTCATGGAAAGATCTATGGTCTGGCAGAGTATTAATATTTTAGGTAACTCTTCTAGTCACTTTTTGGCATCCCTTCCTGGCAGCTATAAGCAACGTCACTGGTGGGGCTATAGGGAACATCTCTGGTGGGTCTCTGGAGGGTTGTTTCTAGCCCTCTTCTCTCAGAGGGAAGCTGGCTGTGGTGAGGTATCCTTGAGAGAGGATGTTTTTGGAGAAAACATAATTACTGAGTCTTAAATTTTCTCTCTAGTTCCTTATATAGTTGTGTCTTACCTCATTTTGTGTGTCTCAGGTCTATGTAACTGAACCTAGTGGCATGGAGTTCACACCGTGTCAAGTCGAAGCACGTGTGGGTCAGATACTGGAGTTGCCCTTGAGAATAAATGGCCTAATGAATATTGAAACCAGTGAGATGGTCACACTGAGTGACTGTTCACATTTCGACTTAGTTGTGGAGGTAGAAAACCGTGGTGTGTTCAAACCACTCCCAGGTGATTTTTTAAAACTATGTATTCTGTTCAGATTACAAATAGAGGTGTTGCAAATGTAAATTATTTATCTACTTGTAATGACCTGTTTAATGTATTAATGGCAGATTACTAGACAGATGCCCAGCTGCAAATAGAGACTATAAAATTGAAGATGTCTGTTTTTTATGGAGTAGCATTTTATTTCTTTGTCTTTTAGTATTTAAGGATGCCAGAATATCTGGCAACAAATAAGATTAGTACACTGAGGAATGTTCAGCTTCTCCAGCTGTTTCCACCATTACAGCAGTTGTCTGACCAGAGTAAGGAATGTGCAATCTCTTCTAAGTTTGCCATTACTGAATGCTCTTGCACTAACAGGCTGAGCAACTTTGTCATCTGGTATCTGCTGGACCAGATTATGTTGCACCCACAATCTTAGTTAGTTCTTCCTTGTGTTGTACTGTTGAACCAGCCAAAGTTAGACTTACAGCATCTGTTTGCTGAAGAGGCAGCTCTTTTAAATGTCATTTTTTCCTAGATTGTTTATGTACGTTATTTGCCATTGTTCTGTTAAAAAATCTAGTCCAACCAAGGAGGAAAAAAAGGAGGAAAAAGGAACTGCACAAAATGCTTGGGTCAGTAAATGGGCACATGCAATAAAATTAACTTCATTTCTCTTAATCATTAACTTGAATTTAGGTAATGCATCATGCAATAAAGATTGTTTTAGCCATGCATTTTATTTGGGCTTAATTACACGCCAGTTTCAATTTAGAACAGCAAGGAAAAAATACTCTAAAAGAATCAAATTATATTGCTCTGTATCCTAAAGAGATGACTGGTGTCCTTTTAGAGCAGTTTGTAAGGAAAAGAATAATAAAATTTGTGTTTCATAAGGTGGCAGTTTTGAGGGTAAGGACAATACATTATTCAATAGAGTTATGGGTAAGCCCATACCAAGTTCATAGCCATGAAAAATGCATCCCAGACTGTGAAATCTGGTGTATGATGTGCGTTTTACTCTATACTATATAGATTTCACAGGGGAGACCAGCGTTTCTTAAATTGGGGGTCTGACCCAAAAGGGAGTTGGGGCGGGGGGGAGGGGTCATGAAGTTATTTTAGAGTTGTCATAGTACTGCCACCCTTACATGCGTGTTGCCATTAGCTCTGGATGACTTGAGAGCAGTGGCTGTTGGCTGGGATCCTAGTTCTGAAGGCAGTGCCCTACCAGCAGCAGCACAGCGGTAAGGGTGGCAATACCATACCATTTGATCCTTACTTCTATGCAGCTTCCTTCAGAGCTGGGGGACTTGTGAATGGCAGCTGATAACTGAGGACCCAGCTCTGCAGGCAGCAGTGTGGAAGGGAAGTAATACCATACTATGCCATCTGTACTTCTGCATTGCTGCTGGCAACAGCTTTGCCTTCAGAACTGGGCAGCTGGAGAGCCACAGCTGTAGGTCAGGAGCCCAACTCTGAAGGCAGTGATACAACCAGCAGCAGCACAGAAGTAAGGGTAGCAGTACCACAACCTCCCTCACAATAATCTTGCAACCACCCCACAACCACCCCACAACTTGTTTTCAGGTGAGTCCCTACAATGCAGATTTAAATAGCTGAAATTATGAAATGTATGATTTTTAAAATCCTATGACTGTTAAAATGACCAAAATGGGGCATGGATTTGGTAGGGCCATGGCTATCGGTATTGCCTTTCCTCCATGGAGTCACAGAAATTATCTTTATGTATTCCCTGCATATTTCTAGCATAAATATAGTATTGCCAATATTAAAATCTGTGTTAAAATGTCTCATTTATTCTCCCCAATGTTTACTCTTTATTTGTCTGGGTTTCTTTGACAGGAAGACTTAAGCCAAGTTCTGATTTTTGCAGTGGCGTCAGGGTGAAAGCTGAGGCTCAAGGATATACAACACTTGTTGTTAGTTACACTCATGGGCATGTCCACCTAAGTGCTAGCATCACCATTGCTGCCTATCTACCACTAAAAGTAAGCCTGTAGTAAGATATTCTCTTTGATTGCTGCTCTTAAAACAGTCCACTCTTGAAAATTCATTTAATTCTAACTGAGACTTGATATTCTATAGCTAGTAATGAGAATGAGACAGTCCTTTGACTTGATGTCCCAATTTAGGTAATTATGGGTATGTCTACACTGCCACCGTAGTTCGAACTAGGGTGGCTAATGTAGGCATTCGAACTTGCAAACGAAGCCCGGGATTTAAATATCGCGGGCTTTATTTGCATGTTCCCGGGTGCCGCCATTTCTAAATGCCCCGTAGTTCGAACTCCCTGCCCGCGGCTACACGCGGCACGGACTAGGTAGTTCGAATTAAAGCTCCTAATTTGAACTACCGTTACTACCATTACTCCTCGTTGCAGGAACTACGGGGCATTTAGAAATGGCAGCACCCGGGAACATGCAAATAAAGCCCGCGATATTTAAATCCCGGGGCTTCGTTTGCAAGTTCGAATGCCTACATTAGCCACCCTAGTTCGAACTATGGTGGCAGTGTAGACATACCCTATGTTCCTTAAGTATTTGTGTAAGTCCCAGTGACTTAAGTGCTTTTTGGAATTAGGGTCTATACTTAACTGCAAGAAGTTTGTTTTCTGTACCACAGGTTATATCTTTGAAATGATTTTTGTCCAAATCAGTACCCCCAAAGAATACAAAGGACTTGCTAGAATTCTGTCGTGGGATAGTGCACTATATTTCTGTTTCTTCCTGAGTTTGTTTTGAGATAGTAGAAAAGAAAAGACTATGACTACAATAGCAGGGAATACTGCCGGTCTGAGTGTGGATTTGGTGGCAGAGTGGTGCATATTTTATGTGAGAATAGAAGAACTTGGGTGCACATGCTGTTCAGACTACTCCTGTTTCTAGCTAGTTTGGCTATTCCCTAAGGGTATGTCTACACTACAGCGTTATTTCGAAATACCTAATTTCGAAATAGTTATAAGATATAATAGTTATATCTTATTTCGAAATAACGCGTTTACACACAAAATGCAATAGCGTGTCCACACTGATTGGACGCTGAATCGCATTTAAGGCCAGATGGAACTGGTTCCAGCAGTGCATCAGGTCAGAAGTTACCTTGTGGCCAGGGCGGCCAGCAGGGCACCCTGGGAAGGGCTGGAGTCCCCCTATTTCGAAATAAGCATCTACACAGCGCTTATTTCTAAATAGCAATTTCGAAATTGGCGCTATTCCTCGTGGAATGAGGTTTATCAATTTCAAAATAAGCCCTCCGCTATTTCGAATTAATTTTGAAATAGCAGTTGGCTTGCATAGACTCTAGGAAAGTTATTTCGAAATAACTTTGCTGTGTAGACATACCCTTACTTACATGAATGCTAAATTTGCCCACAGTCCTCTTCACTTCAAAAAGGAAGTATAAAAAGCACAGTAATGAAGCAAAAGCGGTGTACTGCAGATCTCCAATAAGAATAATATAAAATCCTGGGAGATGAAGATGCAATTTGGTAAATTTAATGGAGAAAGTATGCTGCTAAATGATAACATACAGTACAAGGCTTATAAAGAGGTCTGGCCTTGTCAGTCAGTTCACGAAATTGAATCTTTCTGAACTCAAGATATATTTTGCAAAAAAAAAAAAAAAAAACCCTCTTGAATTAATTACTCATCAGTAAACTTTGAAGTGGTGAGAGGTTCAAAGCCTTCATTGTATCTTTGCTTGTTTAAAATGATTGACAATTGGCCTAATAAGCTAGTAACAAGAGCAGTCACAATTGCATGGCCACAGCAGCAAGTAGAAAGAAGCATAGCCTATGTAAACTGCAGTCACAGCACACAAAATATTATTTGGCAAAAAAAGGCAGAGTCTTGTAGTCTGTGTAATCTGTGAAATGGAGCATTTTTTCCCATGTATTTCACCACTGGACAGATTACAAAGTAAAATAAGAACCTGAATTTAAAGTACAGTATTTACAAGTCCCAGGAATGATTAAGAAGCATAGAACAGCATGTCAACTTCTTAACTAGACACTAACGACTGAATCCACAAAGGCTATTGCTGTTACATGTGGGGATAATAGTGGTTCAGAATCTGAAATTAATTTGCATACAGCTAGTGATGATTTCACTTGAAAAAGATGCTATTCTGTCCAAGACTAGTTTCAGCAGCATTGATTAGAGTAAAATAAATCCTGTTATACCAGTTTGGAGTCGAAAAACATAACATTTGTGTTATCCCCAGAGCTCATTGTAGAGATCAATGGACCAGAATAAGTTCTGTCCAACAGTCTGAAAGTGGATATCAATTTGGAAATACACAGTAGTCAATCTTAACCCAGTGTACTTGGCTAACCTCGTTACAATAAAATAAATAAGGGCCCATTTGCTGTTGTCTCCCACTCCCTTCCCTTGATTTCTGCTTCTCCTCTGCCAATGATCATTCCATTTTTTTAAAATTGATGGCTATATTTATTGCAATTTTACTTTTACAATGTATTCTAAATTCTGCTCTGAGTACAACATAAAAAAACGAATGCACAATGCAGTTTTGTAGGTTAAAGAATTAGGCAAGCTGTTGGATGTCTGAAGATTGAACACAGCATAGACAGTACAGTCAAAGGATTAAATTGACATGGAAGAGTTTATACGAGTGGATATCTGTAATGTATTAAAAAGGAGTGGGGATTGATTGAATGGGGAAAAAGTTACACAAATTACATCAGTTGAAAAATGAAAGTTTCATTTCTCAGTGTTAAAATGCACACAGTATGATTACAAACTGGAATATACCCATTTTGGGGAAGCAATACATGGATTCCATGTTGGATCAAATAAGTCTTTTTTAAAAAGTCTAGATCCTTGTATGTCTTGTCAGACAGGAAGATACTGAGATTTACAGAACAGAATAAAAAATCGCATTGGTTTAAGATATTATCTATAAATATGCACAAAATAGAAGCCTTTGGGTCATTCATTAGAAGCATTAGAGATATGACATCAGTGCTTCCCTTCTAGAGGCAATGAATAAAAGGGACATGAATTTATGGAAGGGGGAAGGATAATGTAATTTAGGGATTACTCAGTGTTAACTTTTCATTGTTGGCTGATGCTTAGAGTGCATCTACACAGCAGGGCTTAACTTAGTTCAATTTGCATAGCTTATTTCGAAATTGGGAGCATCTACACATCACTTATTTCGAAATAGAGCACTCTTCCTCCAACATCCCTTATTCCTCATACAATGAGGATTACAGGAGTTGGAGTAAGAAGTCCTCCAGCTTGACGATATTTCGACATTGTTGTGAAATAACGGCCTGCTGTGTAGATGCGGACTAAGTTATTTCGAAATAATGTTCCTGTGTACTCGTACTCCTAGATAGCACAGTGAGAGCTCCTTTAGAAATATTTTAGAATTGTGGCTTTCAAACTGTGATCCATAGTACCCTTCCTTATTGTTGCCATCAGAAGAAAGAAATATTTGGATGTGTTAAAATGGGGTGAAGGGTCAGACATTGGGAGGAATTGTTTTCCATCAAAACATCTCTTATTAAAGTGGAAGACAGATAGTTTGGAGTCAATTAGTGGCAGGACAAAAGCACACGAATGAATAAACTTTACAGTTTTGGCAACATGTGAATGTCTGTGAAATGAGAATAGCCTATGTGCATACAGCGAAAATTAGCCTGTGCCTAGAATTTATAAACATATTCCTCCAACCAGCATGCACAAATTCTCACAAAGAATTGAACCATCATATGTGCAGATAGACTATCCATAAGTCTTGGTCTGTGTTATTAACATCAGGTGGTGGAACACTTGAAACAAATGTTTGTGTATTAAAAAATAGTACCAATTTCTGTGTTGATTTCCATTGCAGACAATGTCAGTGAAATGGGGTAGGATTTAAATCAGTGCAGAATTTGTCCTTCGTATTCTTGTAGGGTTTTGAAGTGAGACTTCAGCTTCATTTAGTAGGGTAAATAAAGCCAGGGTGTAAAATACAGGTACTAAAGAACAGCTGTACTTGGGAGATTAATCAAGCTGAACGGCTTCAAAGAGGACACAATCTTGGCCCTATTTAAGTCAATAAAAAGACTGCCATTTACTTCAGTGGTACCAGTATTTCACCCAGAATCTTTTCCCTCTAGAGTAGTTTAGTTAATGTAAAGGAGGGAGATCAGAGAATTATGATCAATAGATGGAAAACTCTGAGGCACTGTGACTATAGCCCGAATGAGCAAAGTTTACTTTTAATTGTTGCTATTTATTTTAGTACTGCTGTGTTCTGAACTAACCATAATTATAAAAGTTTTCGGAGAACAGATCATTGCCTAAACATAAATGTTCATTAAGTGACTCTTCTATGAGAGTGAGAAAAATGCCACATAAAGTTTGGTCACTGATAGACATTCAGTGTAATGTCTGTCTATCTAATCTAGCTATCTTATCTATCTATCTATGGCATATACGAATGGGTATAACTTTTATTCATTTCCAGACTATAGATCCATCTTCAGTTGCCTTGGTAACTTTGGGTTCTTCTAAAGACATGTTGTTTGAAGGTGGACCTAGACCATGGATACAAGAACCTTCAAAATTCTTTAGGAACATCACTGCTGAAGATACAGAAAGTATTGGTTTATCTTTATTTGGGCCTCCTACCTCTCGGAATCATTTCCAGCACTGGGTTAAAGTATCTTGCAAAACCCTAGGAGAACAGGTAAGTGTCAGAAGGTATTTATATTATTCTCTGTCAAATCCTGGGCCAGGCTAATTGAGAATAGAAACCAGGTTGATTGATTTATGATAAAGTATAGCCTCCAAATGATTAATAGTTTCTGTAATAAGCCAATATGAAACTTGAATAAGTACATAACTGCCAATTGCTTATGTGCTTTGTTCAGTCTAATATCCATGAGATTACAAAGACTTTATTGTAGTATGAAGCCGCTTCAAACAGATAATTCCTTATAACGGCTGTTGAATGTATTTACCATGAATAGGATGATGGCAGAGGGTTTAAGAAAGACTAGAGAGTTCAGTCTCAACTTGCAATACTGGACAAAATAAATCTTTGGTGTAACTCCATTAATTTGAATAAATATTGATAAGTTCTCTCCATGGTACATTTGCCCAGTCACTTATGGGAAGGTGCCCAGATCCAATGCTCAGATTGGGTACACACACAGCCAAGATCCATTAGCACTTGTTTCTCCAGTATATGGTAGCAGTTACTTCCCCTGCCTGCAGACACTGTTCAGTTGGTATATTGTCTTGCTTTGGTCTAAATTTTAACCAGTTATTTAATCATCTTCCAAGGACTGTTCAGTATCCCAATGTACCTGGCACTCCAAAATGCATATTGCACAAACCCAATTGAATTTAGCAAGGTTAATCCAAAAGAAACAGTTTTTTGCTGTTATCTCCCCAGTGAGAACTCGTGTAACAAAATATAATTTGGAACTTGATGATATAGAAATGGTCACATTTGAATGGTGTTGCAATAATTCAGATCAATGTTTGATACAGATTACACTGCTCTACAGCCAAAATGCTTCTGAAATAAATGTAGTCAAACTTTACTAATTCTCGGTCACTGAGAACGAAAATGATGCTTAAAATTGTTGATTGGCTCTAGTTTTCAAGATATGCTATTGGGTCAGTATATACGACCCTTGACTTGGGAATGGCGGAGGATAAGTGAGTTATAAAGGGAAGGGATCTCAATTTAAACCAGAAATGACTAAAATACATCTTTGACTGGATCTATGAATAAATCTATGACTGGGTTTGGACAGTACTTGCTTTTAGGCAAAACAATGAATGATGCAATCTGAAGCTGGTATTGCATCATACATGATATGAATTGCATCATGTTATTCCTAGAAGTCACGGATGATGCAATCATAACAAGCTTACATCACTCTGCTGAACAAATTGCCCTATATCAGCTCTAGAAATCATACAGTGTCATGCTCTCTATTTGTCAGTGTTTGATTTTGCAAAGGGACACATTTCTGTTTAGCCGAAGTGAGCAGAGATGCCTCGTACTTGTGTGAACAGTGCAGATAACTTCTGCTATGTTTGTGGTGAAGTGACTTTTGCATCACAAAAGCGCAGTATAACCACTATGGTTAAGAAAGCCTATCACCTTTATTTTGGCTGCAAAATTGGAGATCAGGACAAGAGGTGGGCCCCACACATATGCTGCAACACTTGTGCAACAAATCTTCGCCAGTGGTTGAACAGGAAAAGGAAATCTATGCCTTTTGCAGTGCCAATGATTTGGAGAGAGCCAACAGATCATACCAGCAATTGTTACTTCTGCATGGTGCCTCCAGTTGGGAAAGGCGTGTCAAAGAAGAAAAAGTGGACTGTGCATTATCCAAAAATTCCTTCAGCTATACGCCCAGTACCCCACGGAGAAGGACTGCCGGTTCCTGATGCACCAGAATCATTCTCACTTGAGTCAGTCGAGGAAGAGGATGAAACTTCTGGTCCTGAACCATCAATGTCACAGGACCCACATTTTCTCCCATCCTCCTCCTCTGAACCACACCTCATAACACAAGGTGAACTGAATGACCTTGTCAGGGATTTGGAACTACCCAAGAGTAAGGCAGAGCTGTTGGGCTCCAGACTATAGCAGTGGAATCTCCTGGCAGGCGATGTTAGGGTTTCCATGTTCCGTGACCGTCAAAAGGATCTTGTCCCATTCTTCTTCATGGAAGGTGGTCTTGTAGCCTGCAACAACGTCGATGGTGTGATGGCAGCCCTCGACATCGTTCACGATCCAGATGAGTGGAGACTGTTCATTGATTCATCGAAGACGAGTCTTAAAGCTGTTTTGCTGCATAATGGCAATGTTTTGCCATCAATTCCAGTTGGTCATGCAGTCCATATGAAGGAAACATATGACAACATGAAACAACTTTTGAGGTGCATAAACTATGACCAACATCAGTGGCAGCTTTGTGGCAATTTGAAGGTTGTTGCTCTCTTGCTTGGTCTGCAGACTGGATACACAAAGTACTGCTGTTTTCTCTGCGAATGGGATAGTCGTGCAAGAGATTCCCGCTACATCAAGATAGATTGGCCACTCCGACGGTCATTGGAGCCTGGAAGGAAAAGTGTTCAGCATCCACCACTTGTTGAATCAAGGAAGATTTTGTTACCACCCTTACACATCAAGCTGGGTCTGATGAAGAACTTTGTCGAGGCCATGGACAAAACACAAGCGGCTTTCAAGTACCTCCGTGGAAAATTTCCAAGGTTAAGTGAAGCTAAGATAAAGGAAGGTGTCTTTGTTGGTCCTCAGATTCGTGAACTTCTTCAAGATGATGCATTTGACCATGCACTGCGTGGCAAGGAAAAGACGGCAGGAAAGCCTTCCAGTTAGTGGCAATAAATTTTCTCGAAACAACAAGGCAGACGACTACAGGTTGTTGGTGGAAAACCTCCTCAAGGCATACAAAAGCCTTGGTTGCAACATGTCACTAAAGATACATTTTGGCACTCTCATCTAGATTTTTTCCACTGAACTGCGAGCACGTGGCGAGCGATTTCACCAGGACATTGCAACAATGGAGAAACGCTATCCGGGCAAATGGAGCCCATCAATGCTTGCAGACTATTGCTGGACAGTGACAAGAGATGCTCCATTTAATGAATACAAGAGACAAGCCAAGAAGCGCCGAGTAGACACTGAATAGGACGAAACTATGTACATAATAGTTTTTGCCTTTTGTTTCATAATAAATTTTATTTATATAACCCTTTGCTGATTTTTAAAGTGTTACATAAACAGGACAGGTGAAATATTATCATGTAAAGCAACCATAAACACATGAAAAGACCTAGGTTTACAATTTATGATTAAAACTCTACTATCTACACAATATACATAGACGTAAAATGTAAAAACTTAAATATCTTGGAAACAGTAGCCAATCAGTTGTTTTAATTGTCATATTTGAATTCAGCACATCAAAATACATAATAAATAGCACATTTTCTCTGAAGCAGACGACTTCTAAAAAATTGTAGACCAGTGTTATTTGGAGGTAGCCAGCAGGGGGAAAGCCCCAGGTGCCTGCACTTAATTCAGTCTAATAATAATGTGCGTATGAGAGAGAGCAAGCTGTAGGGGAAAAATGAAAGAAAAAAAACAAATGCAGTTTTTAAAGCTGTTGAAATGGCGACAGGACCTCGAGCCCTGTATTGGCTTCCTTTCCTTCCCGTGAGAGACCCCCTCGGTGACTGTCTTTACAAGCTCTGAAAGCTTTCTTGTTGTTTTGCTTTACGATGGTGAGATAGTAATAACCATGAAAAGGTCCTGAGGATTTGTGCATTGATATTGGTCTGGAGCAGCTTTTAAAATAAAGATGTCCTCTTCACTTGCCTGTCTGTGGTACAGAATCTGAGTGGAACATGAATTCATGAACCCTTCATAGTATTGCTTGTTTATTCCGTCTCCGCACCAGGAAATTAAAAATGCCTCTAGTAGGATGGTTGTACCTGTAAAACATACTGACACTCAGTTGTTCTTTGCTTTCGTCTATCTTGTTGACTTTTCCAAACATTATACAGGTGATTGCCTTAACAGTTGGAAATAAGCCCACAGTTACCAACCCTTTTCCAGCCATCGAACCTGCGGTTGTGAAGTTCATCTGCGCAGCCCCTTCACGACTCACTTTGACTCCTGTCTATGCAAATCCTCAGCTTGATCTCTCCTGCCCTTTGCTGCAACAAAACAAGCAAGTGGTAAGTTTGCCCTGGAAGAAATAACACAGGAGCTTTAGAGGTTCTTTGCACCTCTAAAAGGAAAATTGAGCCTCCCTGTGGCCATCTCCCGAAACAGGCATGTTCACAGGCTGCAAGAGCAGTGATAATGATCACCTGTGTTCTGGCCAGCACTCATTTCAACTCCACCCGTACTGGGAACAAAAATAATTAGAACACAGGAATATTAAAAGGATTGTTTGTGTGTATGTGTAGGGGTGTGTGGGATGTGTATGCAAAACCACATGGGTCATGTCTTCTGACCCCTAAGTGCCTCTGTCAGAAGGCCTCTGGAGTGATGTCTCCCAGGAGTTTGTGGGTCATCTGGGATAAGGACAGAGGAACTCCTCCCTCTGTGCTGTGCATAGGTTTCTTGCAAAATTTGATTTCATTCTGTTATTTTCCTTCTCTTGACCTCATTCTTGGTGTGTACTTCATCCTTGTTTTGTATTTTTCTTTAAAAACAAAGTTCAGGTCAGCTGCCCTGCTGTTCAGCCTTTAAATGCCTTTAACAGCTATTTCTGGTTCCTTATACCCTTTGATTCAAATCTGGATAGTCCAAGTTTTATTGTAAACATAGATCCAGATTTTAAAATGTTTGTGAATATACATATGTGCCTAACTTGTATGATCACGACTGCTGGTGTACAAATACCTATATATGTACACGAATTAGCATGGGGGAGAGTGTTGTACATTGAATTTGGGCATATGTAAAAGTTCATGCATACTTGAAAATTTGGGCCAGAATATATAGGTAATCCTTGGTGGTTATGCCAACGTTAAGGACATATGACTCCATCATCCAAATGAGTAACACTTTTTGCTCCCCTGCTAGCATATGACATTCATGGCATCCTAGCATCAGTATTCATAAGTAAGTCTGAGTCTTTCATGGAAGTCAGATTCTGTGACTTTTCAGGAATTCTGGGACTTCGACAGTGACTGGTGCAGTTGACAACAGGGGCCACTTGAACAGCTAGGGCAGCCCCAGGCCAACTGTTCCAAGAGTGGCCCCAGGAGCTGGTCACAGGCATTGCCCTGAAGTAGCATTTCAGGAGCAGCAGCATCAGGGCCCTGAGCAGAGCAGCAGTGGGGCTTAAGAGCATGCCCCTCCCTTCCCGAGAAGTGGTGTCTGTGGAAGCAGTCTCCCTCTCCCCTCCAAGCACCTAAGATTTAGTTAAGGGTATTAAATGTGCAGCAGCGGTTAAAAAAGCAAACAGAATGTTAGCAATAATTAAGAAAGGGATAGAGAATAAGACCGAGAATATCTTAATGCCTCCTTACGAATCCATGGTATGCCCACACAGATGTGGTCGTCTCACCTCAAAAAAGATAATCTTGGCATTTGAAAACTTCAGAAAAGAGCGACAAAAATTATTAGAGGCATGGAACGGCTGCCATATAATCAAAATTAATAAGATTGGGACTTTTCAGCTTCAAAAAAAGATGACTAAGGGAGGATATGACAGAGGTCTATAAAATCATGGCTAGTGTAGAGCAAGTGGATAGGAAAAATTATTTAGTTGCTCTCATAACAAAGGAACTAGAGGGCACCAAATGAAATTAATAGGTAGCAGATTTAAAACAAACAAAGGAAGTATTTCTTGACACAATGCACAGTCAACCTGTGGAACTCCTTGACAAAAGATGTGAAGTACAAGACAATAACAGGGTTCCAAAAAGTGCTAGATAAACGTATGGAGGATAGGTCCACCAATGGCAGTTAGCCGGGATGGGTAGGAATGGTGTCCCTAGCTTGTGTTTGTCAGAAGCTGAGAATGTTGACAGGGGGTGGATCACTTGATAATTACCTGTTATGTTCATTCCCTCTGGGGCATCGGGCATTGGCCACTGTAGAAAGATGGGATACTGGGCTACATGGACAGTTAGTCAGACCCAGTCTGACCATTCTTATGTACTTACATTATTTTTGGTTATTGCCCGTGACCTGTTCATGCCTTTTACTAAAAATACCTGTGACTAAATCGTAGCATTATCAATAAGAACAAAATATTTAAGTTTCACAAAATTAGAAAAGTCTTGCCTTTATGCGTAACTTGATATATTTTCTTTGTAGGGTTTTTAAGACCTTGTAGTAGATATTTTGCCATGTTATGAAACAGTCTTGGGTTGAACTGTTTTCATAAACTCCACAGGCTTCAGACTTGCAGTTTATGATACCACTAGTACAGTGGTGCGCATCCCATAGGTCACGACTCCCAAGGGGGTCGCAGTGCTTAGATCCAGCCGTTGGCAGCCGCGTGGCACGATGCTTAGATTCAGCCGGCCGGGGGCTGGGCGCAGCTGCGAGGCGCAACACGTAGTTCTGGCTGGCCAGTGGCTGGGTCCAGCAGTTGGCGGCCCCCACGGTACGGCACCTAGATTTGGCTGACCGGGGGCTTTGCGGTCGCAGATCAAAAAAGGTTGCGCACCACTGTACTAGTAGGCCTTAGAAAGATTTATAACCCTGAAATGCATCCTCTATGAAATAGCAGTTGAACATCTCCAGACCTAGTAGACTCATTTGGTGTACACCACTCTTTCCCCTTCTCCCCACCCCCCAAAAAAAGTTGGAGTACAGTCTCATATGGCTTTTCTTTGGTGACTGGTTTAACATTATGTTTTTATGAAATGTTCTAATGACAAAATTTTGCCTTAATCTCATAGAACTCAAGAAGATGATGTCTTTGTTTGAAAGTTGCCATTCTGCTGCATGTAACTGTTTGTTTTTTAAGGATCAAAAGGATCCTAGCATCTCATCAGTTTCCAGTCTAAATTATAATTTATTTTTTTTTACTTTTCAGGTTCCTGTTTCAAACTATCGCAATCCAGTATTGGACTTGGCTGCTTTTGACCAACAGGGACGTAAATTTGATAATTTCAGTTCCCTTGATATTATCTGGGAATCAACAAAAATTTCCTTAGCCAATATTGAGCGCAGTGTGCCGATGGAGCTGTCTCTGAAAGAGGATGGAAGTGGTCAGAAGAAAATGCATGGTACAGATCAGTGAAGTTGACCTACTCTTTGTTTGGAGGAAGATTGGGTTAATTACAATTAATGATGTGTGCTCTAGAGCCAAGAAAATGGAGTTCCCTAATCTGACCTGCGAAACATTCAATAAGCTTTAATTTTTTTTAAAGCTTGTTTTCTAAGTGGATGTGAAATTTTTCTAAGAGAAATTTGCATGTAAAAATATCTTCAGCTGTTTAAAAATGTATAAAATGAAAATGGAAAAGCTGTTGAGCATTAATTTTAATGGCCATAAACTCCCCTTTCATGCCCTACAGCCTGATTAATATGATTTCAGTCGAGGTGCTTTAAGCTAAAATGTAGTAAACAGCTCTTCTTGTTGTAAATCTGTCGCTTTGTTTTTGTTTCAGGTTTGCAAACTGTTTTAGTTCATCGTGAGTCTGGAACAACTGCTGTCTCTGCTACTGCGACAGGATACCAGCAGTCTCATCTCAGTGCAGCTAAAGTGAATCTACCGGTACTTTGAAATATAATTTACTCTCTGCTTTTCCCAGAGTGCCCTTCCTTGTTGTATTATGCTTAATTAGTTTTAAAATAATAGGATAAGCCTTTATTAGCTTCTTCCCAAGACAGAACCCCATCAATCTATGTGTATAACATCCCCAGTTGTTGTATTTTTTTTCTTTATTCTTAATTATTTACCTACTTTAAATATAGCTGTTTTTCTCTTCACAATCTGGATAAGAGGATTATAAAGAATTTTCTTTACTTTATTTCACTTAATTTTCTTTGACACAGGATTTTTTTAATGTATTGGTCATTTGTCTGATGCATTCATTTCCCCAATGGCAGTTGTATTTAGGATTTAGTTGCAAAATTAGAGTAGAAGATTTCAGCATGTGCAACTTTGACACATGGATGATTGTCACACTGCATCTCTGTAGTTTGACTTGATATGTGTGTATTAGAACAGTGTAGTTATGATTTATATAGGACTATCCATATCCTGGGATGGGATGTACATGCTATTTGATGAACATAGACACATAAAAAAACAATAGTACCTGATATGAAATGCTTAACTAAATAGACATTTTATAAACACAGGAAAGAGTAGCAGCAAAAAGCATTCTCCATAGTTAGTGAAGTCTGATTTAAATATGTGACTTAATTTTTGAAAAGTTGTATATTTTTAAACTGAAGGACGACAGGTGGGATGAAGTAAGATTTGTACACAGCAAGTTACTAACATACAAAAACCAAATCCAAACAAATGAAAAGAACCCTGCATCATATATTGCTTGCCTTGGAGATGTAATTACTTGTGCAAAATAGATTAAATAGTGTTGGGGCTTTTGCTAACATTTTTCTAAGTGCTTCTTTAAAAACCCTGCTAAGTGCGTAGGTGTATGTATGATTCAAGCCAAGTGCAGAATTTATTGCCTGGGAGACTGACATTATCTTAGCTTATAACAGATACATTTGGACAGAAGTCATGTGAATTCCTCCCTGCTTTGTTAGTATGCTCCAGCTTTGCTCTGGAGGTGAGATCTTGGAGTAGTGGGAGGATAATCAGAATTGCCATTCAGTCCTGGGCTCTGCAGTGAGATTGCCAGCAAGGATCTCAGTTAGTTCCAGTTTGGAAGTTGGTTTGCATCATGTGGGCATGTGTCCAACTAGAAATTAGACTGTAACCAACTCTTGGAAGCCTTCGATGGTAATCATTCTTTTTGTTCACTATTACAAAGAACAAGATGTAAATTAACAGAGGCTTGGTGTGTCTGCGTCCTCTTTCCCCTCTCCCTTCTCCTCCCTTCCCTCCCCGCCGATCTATTCAGTCCCTCTTCTATAATTCCTTTAAGGAAAGTGGAATGTAATAGGAACATTTGGTACCCAGGTATTGCTATAGAATCCTTCACATTCCACCTTATTAAGCCAACCAAATAACAGTTACCCTATATGTCATCATTTCAACGCCAAACATCAGGTAGGCAATCTCAGAGATTGACAGAGATACCTAAAAATAGTGAATTTGTAGAATTTTTCTTTATGAACTTAGAAAATTCTTGGGTTTTTTCACCCAAAATATGAAGGGCTGATTTCTTGGGCTATGTTTCCATAAAGCACCTGCACAAAATGACTTCACGCAGCTCTGAGGTACCAGGTTTCAACTTTCATTCACTTAGAATTCCAGATCTGGCTGAAACTGTATTTTGCCAAGGCAAAATGGTTGCAAAGCCAGTTTCTGGTATTTACACACACACACATATCAGTGATTTAAATGACATAAAATACTGATTTTTTTTTTGCTCATTCCTGTTGCAACATGAACATTATGGCAAAGAAAGTTGGCACTTCTTTTTCTTTATTAATAGCAAAAAACCCCAAACTGAATATCTGTTAATTGCTATGCTAATTAAGATGTCTTGACTGACTGTCCTCTCTTTAAGTAAAGCACCCAAGTGTTTCATTGTGTATGACATCCCTCTCTAAATTGAGCAAAATAATTTAACTAATTAGGTTGAATGAGGATATAATATAACTTCCTCTGAAAAGACGGCTCTGCATTTTCTGTTTAACCTAATGTCCTTGGGATCAAATGATTAGTCCAAATTCTGTACTTCAATTTTGTACAGCGATTATGTACTTGTAAGTAATTGTGGGTTGATTTTATTTTATTTGTTGATTTTTGTGGACAATTTATATGTAATTCTGAAAAGGAAATGTCAAAGGACAAAAAAATATTCTGAATATAGGCTACCAGCTTAGCAAAAGTTGCAACCTCAGGCATCCAAAATGTCTCCAGTGATCTAATAAGCCCTATGCCTTTATGTTGATCATCATAAATTAATCCTTGCAAGCCCATAATGCCTGCGCTCTTTGTCTTGCTCTTTTGCACATAATGCAGAACATTGTAGCATGTATTGTACACCTCTGTACACAGTACAAGCAACTACTGGTTGGACTTCCCTACTCTGGCACTCATGGGACTTAACCGGTCCTGAATGAGGGATTTTGCCAGACCAGAGGAGGTCATTTCTGGCCCTCTTGCCACCAGCGTCCCCGCCTGGCTTCCATCCTGGCTCAGCTCCTGTGCTTGCAGGCCTACCACCACGAAAGCCCAAAACCTCACTGCGACGGCTCCTGCCCCCATCGCTGCGGCTTCTGGGCCCGCCACCTCCTGCCCCACTGCCAGGACCCCCAGCTCCAATGCAGCAGCCTGCAGCCCCGCTGTATCAGACTACTGCCGCACCAGAGTCCACTGGCACTCCAGCTGCAGTACCACTGGCCCAGCTGGACTCCTGAGGCAGGGCTCTTGTCTGCCGGCACCCATACAGCCAGCCTGGCTGGGCTTCTGCCTCTGGCCCTCCACCGGGTCTCTCTGGTCCAGGAACATCTGTGGTCCAGCTGGACCACGGATGTTGCCAGACCAGAGAGGTACTGGTTTAGAGAGGTTTAACCTGTACATCTATATCTTTTTATCCTTGGACTTGTTCTGTCATCTAATCTCCACTTCTGTTGTTCCATTTATGCATCTGTGTAATCCGTTCTTCCTTATGTAGGGGAGTAATTTACTCTCTTCTGTCTTTTAATAGCATGTTACCACAGTTGATCTGCCTTATTCCTTTCAGTATGAACCTCTTATCCCTGTATCTGCCACTATTGAGCTGATACTTGTAGAAGATGTGAAAGTGAGTCCTAATCATCTTACAATCTACAATCACCCTGATGTCAAGGTAAAAAAATCTTCTTGCTAATTATTTTACTTTCTATCTTGGAGAAGGTGGAGTATCACAAATACAAGTTTCACGAGGCATAAGGGAGCGGTTGACAAAGGCTTCCCTTGTCGACCGATCCGCGTCTTGACTCACGCGCTGTGCTGATGATCAGCTGAGCCGGCACAGAGTGGCGGCCATTTTTATTTTAATGACGCTGGGGATATTTAAATCCCCGCTTCATTGACTGTGTCGAGTAGCCTATTTTACATGCCTCTTTTGGCAGAGGCATGTAATCTAGACGTACCCTACGTGTTTACAGTTTTGGCAATGTTCTAAGAAGATGTAAGCCTGCATGTTTTTCTTTTTTGCAGGCAGAGCTGCACATCAGAGAGGGTTCTGGGTATTTTTTCATCAACACCAGTGTTATCAATGTTGTGAAAGTGGCATATCAAGAAGCTCAAGGCATTGCTTTCGTGAGTAGAATAATACTTTAATGTATTTATTTTAGTGATCTGTGTGTGTTAATTTAATTGTTCAGTGCACCTTTTTGGTAGGATGAGAGAGAACTTTGTGTTCATAATTTAACAGTACAATTTATTATGAGGAGGGAAGCACTTACCAAGAGATTGTAAAAATCCTTTGATTTTTCTTCTTTTTTAATGCTCTTCTATTTTCTAGTCTAACACCACATTTGACAGCAAGATCTATTGCACTCTTTACTGTCAAGATCTCTGAATGATGACTGTAGATTGCCCATCCTTTTGGTGAGGAAAAAGCAGGGTAGTTTACTTAGCTCTTCTTTGAGTGCTCATGTGCATTTCAATATATGTGTGCGCACACCGCATGCACAATTGTTGGAAGATTTTTTCCTAGCAGTACCCATCAGGTCAGTTGTAGCACCCCCTGTGGTAACACCTCATGGTGTTGTGGATATATACCCCGACCAACCTAACTCCCACTTCGATTCCTTCTTTCTGCCAGTGATGGTTGTTGGACTTCTTGCTTAACAAGTCATTCTTCCCTAGTGTGTAGTTAAAGTTCTTTGTTGTGTGGATGGAGTAATCAGTTAGATAGTATCTTTGCGGGGGTTTCCCCTCAAGCCCCCCATTATCTGTGGGGCATGCCACTGCCCCAAGGTTTAAACAATGAGTTAAGTGCAGGAAGAACAGTTTGCAGTGTTTTGGAGATGGCGTAGAACACCAGCCTCAGTGCAGGTCACTTTGGCCCTGAGACAGAGGAGCGCTGGGATTATTGGCACCGATCTCTCACATGTAAGGCAAGCTCCTGGACACGGCACTGCTCCCATTCACTAGTGCCTAAGACCAACCGAGGACGCTCTTCCCTCCAGGAGGCCTCCCACACAGTGCCGAACCTGCCCAAGTCAGGCACCTTGAATTCGGTGCCCAGAGCGGGGACATCAAGGCCAGTGACAGTTGACTCTCCGGAGCTCGTGGAGGGCGACCTAGACTTGCCCTCCACACATGACACCTTTTGAGGCTGTGCAGAACCGCACTGAGTATACGGTGTCGATGTCCACAGCACTCCAGCAGCCCTGTCTTCTGCCAGTGGCATTGCCCGTGACACCACCGCCAGTAGTGGCACCGCCTCAGGGACTGCCTCTGGGACTGGCCTCAGCAACACAGATGGCTACCGCTGCGTCAAGGACTGGGGCCCCACAGAGCACCTTCCTGCCAGCATCAATGATGGTTCCTACAGTTCCTTGCGTGGTCCCTGCTGTGGCTCTCTCGGCACCGGGCCCTTTCTCTGCATTGCCAGTGCCAAGGCACTGGGGCAAGCTGGCTTCCATGAGCCAGCATGGGAGTTCATCGTGGCACCGTGCCCCAGTGCTGTCAGGCTCCGCCCCTTCCTGATCAGCGTCGGATTACACATCGGGCTCGGAAGCGGAGTCCTTTGTATCCCGCAGCTTTCAGTACCACTCCAACTCCCGGCACCATTCTCAGCACCGAGATTCCTCATCAGCTCTGGTGCAGGCTTGGCCACCCCAGTGGCAGACGCCGGTGCAGTGGCCCTTGGACTATGTGGGCATACCACCAGAGCCAAGGGCAAGGCCTGTCTTCCATGGCTCCCTCAGTGGCACCGTCAGCCTGTACAGCACTGTCAGTGGCAGCTTCTATGCCGGTGCCAGAGGTGCACGCCTGCACCAACCCAGCGTGACCTGCCACATGAAGGGGAAGAGATGGAGAACCAGGAGGACCCCCCCACACACTCCTGGTAGCATCCTTGTTGTCGCACGAGGCGGTGGTGGGCACCTCACTGTCCCCACTCTCAGTGGACGCTTGTGCCCATCAGGATCTTCTGCGGTGAGAGGCTCAAAACCTTAGCCTTCAGGCGGAGGAGGTAATGGAAGAGGCAGACCCCATCGTAGATGTCCTCTCGTCAGAGGGGTTCCAACAAGGGTCACACTTTGTATTATTAAGAACACCCAGACAACATATGAATGGCCATTCTGGGTCAGACCAAAAGTCTATCTAGCCCAGTATCCTGTCTTTTAACAGTGGCCAATGCCAGATGCCCCAGAGGGAGTGAACAGAACAGGTAACTATCAAGTGATCCCTCTCCTTTCATCCATTTCCAGCCCCTGACAAACAGAGGCTAGGGATACCATTCCTACACATCCTGGCTAATGGCCACTGATGGACCTATCCTTTATGAATTTCTCTAGTTCTTTTTGAGCTCTGTTAAAGTCCTGGTCTTCACAACATCCTCTGGCAAGGAGTTCCACAGGTTGACTATGCACTGTATGAAGGAAAGCTTCCTTTTTTATTTGTTTTAAACCTGGTACCTATTAATTTCATTTGGTGACCCCTAGTTCTTATGTAATGGGAACAAGTAAATAACTTTTCCTTATTTACTTTTTTTGCACATCAGTCATAATTGTATAGACCTCTATCATATCCCTGCTTAGTCTTCTCTTTTCTAAGCTGAAAAGTCCAGGTCTTTTTAATCTCTCTTCATATGGAACCCATTCCAAACCCCTAATCTTTTTTGTTGCCTCTTTCTGAACCTTTCCCAATGCCAGTATATCTTTTTTGAGATGAGACGACCACATCTGTACGCAGTATTCAAGATGAGGGCGTACCATGGTTTTTATATAGAGACAAGAAGATATTCTCTGTATTATTCGCTATCCCTTTTTTAATGATTCCTAACATTGTTTGCTTTTTTGACCGCCGCTGCACACTGAGTGGATGTTTTCAGAAAACTATCCACAATGACAACCACCAAGGTCTTGTTGCAGACACCTATGTCCGTTGCGCCGGTGGCCAAGGGTGTGGACTGGTGATACTTTGTGCTGCTGTGAGGACATGAACACCTTTTTGCGCGTGCGCACGCGCACACACACACAAATCTCTGGTACTGGATGCAGTGAGCCACAGGGAGTGCCAGAAACAAGGAGGCTCAAGTGCTAGACCTGTTTGGGTGCAAGGTGTACTCCACCAGTGGCCTCCAGCTCAGGGTCTTAAATCAGCAGGCACTTCTTAGCCAACATGACTTCAACTCCTGGAGTGCTATTGTGAAGTTCCAGGTGATCTTGGCCACCCGAGGTGAGACAACAGTTTGTGGCGCTGGTGCAAGAGGGTTGGCACTGCAGGTGGCACTGGTTGCAGCAGACTCGGTGCCCCGTATGATGGCAAACCAGGGGATTGCCAGGAGGCACAGTTCATGGCTGCAGATGTCTGGCCTCCCACCAGAAGTCCAACGCACCATCTAGGACTTGCCCTTTGATGGCTCAAGCATCTTTGCAGAGAAAATGGACTTTCATCTCCACAATTTGAAGGACTCCAGGGTCCACCTGAGGATCCATATGCCTAGGGCTCGCTGAACCGTGGCAAGCCCCGCTCGCCAGCTGCACTGTCCGGTGATCTGCGCATGCACAGATCATTCTGCGCATGCGCAGATCGCCCGAACAAGGCTCTTCCAGGTTGCAATCTACTTGCCACGGGCGAGTAGATTTCATTATTTGTCGAACCCTGCATATGCCTGTCTTGCAGTGCGGAGATTTTAAACCCCAGCAACCTGCCCGGTTTTTCCCCGGTTCTCCCAGGCAAGTCCATGGAGGCTTTGGGTTTGGCACATGAACAGAAGGGGAACTCTTTGATCCTCCTCTGACCAACACTAGGGTACCCCCAAAAACTTCCTGGGCCCAAGCCCCAATTTTGAGGGTGTGCTCAAGGACAGAGCACCAGACCCAGTTCCAGATCCTGTCCCTCCCTTTGGGAACCATTTGTCCTCCTTTTACCATATATGGTCACAGATCACCTCGCACCAGTGGATCCTGAGGAAGGAAGATGTGGGATACTCTATCCACATGCTCCTGGGGTATGTGGTCTCATGTATATATGTACTCTGGCACACCCATCTCCGTTTGTGCCCACTCTAGGTTGGGGTTCATGCTGTCCAGGGATCCAATAGACTATGTGGTCGCTGTACCACTGATGACATTGCACTCCCTAGAGTGGTGGACACCTCCCTAGATTGTATGTGTGGGGTCCCATTCACAGGATCATAGCCAGAGGTCACCTTGGTGACAGACACGAGATGGGATGGGGGGTACCTGAACTATGTGTGGTCCCACGGCTTATAGCCGTTTCTATATACGGGGTGGCATGTCAGTGTCCGAGAACTCAGGGCAGTCTGGCTAGCTTATCAGACATTCCTGCCTTGATGAAAGGGGACCTGCGTGATGGTGGTGATGGACAACACCACGGCAGTGTTTTATACCAACAGGGTGGCGCTCACTCTTCTCCCCTATGTCAGGAAGCCATTGCCCTTTAGGACCTGTGCATCTCCCACAGCATTCACCTACTGGCCTCAGATGTTCCAGGGGAGCAGAACAACCTTGTAGATTGCCTCAGTCAGTCGTTTCAGTCCTGCGAGTGGTCTCTTTGAGCAGACTTTGCTCTCACCATTGTCCCCAGGTGGACCTATTTGCAACCCGTATCAACAGGAAGTGCCAGCAGTTTTGCTCCTTGCAGTGGCATGGCAGGGGGTCACTGTTGGATGCGTTCCACCTGATGTGGATGGAGCAGTTGCTCTATGCCAGGGCTACTCAACACATGGCCCATGGGCCACATGCAGCCCACCGCCCGTTTGTGGCCCACAGAACATTGGATTTACGTGGGGCTCAAACACGGCCCGTGGGTGGGATCCTTTGAACGTGGCCTCCACTGGGAACACGCTCCACAATGGCGAGACATCTCCCAGGCGGGGTGAGCATTGAAAGATGCAAGCAGATGGGCTGGCTGGAAAAGACAGGTACAGGGTGTTGGTGTTTCTAGCCCCCAGGGAGGAGGTGCCAGGAGCGCCGGGGCATTGTGGGAAGTGCTGGCTGCTTAGCCTTGTGGGTAGACCCTGAGAAGTGCTGACTAGCTCACACTGGCCATGTTTGGGTCCGGTGCCATGGCTTAAGGCTTAATCTTTGTATTTATGCCCATCAGTGTGAAAGAAGATATTTGCATATACATTTGAATGTATATGCAACCACACTTAAGTTGTGGCCCTTGGCATGTACTGTGAGTATCATTGTGGCTCCCGGGACTTCTAAAGTTGAGTAGCCCTGCTCTGTGCATTCTGTCTGCCCAAAGTTCAACAGGACCAAGCAGCGGCCATCCTGATCACACCAGCATGGCCAAGGCACCATTGGTTCATCATTCTCCTGTTCCTGTCCATGGCCAGTCCCGTAATGCTGCCTCTGGTGCTGGACCTGCTGACACAAGAGTTTGTCAGGCTATGCCACCCTCACTTAGAGTCACTCCACCTCGCAATGTGGATGCTCCATGGCTGAACTGCCTCGAGCTCTAGTGTTGGGACTTGGCCAGGGAGGTTCTAATGGGTTGTCATAAGCCTTCCGCCATGGTGACATATCTCGCAAAGGGGAAGTGGTTCTCCTGGTAGTGCCTTGCTAGGGGTTTGCTGCCCCCAACAGGCCTTGATCCCACTGCTTCTAGACCAGCGGTTCCCAACCTCTTCCAGATGGGGACCCATTTTGACAATTCAGGAAGACTTGGTGACCCAGGGCAATTAAAAAAATGTGTGAATGGCTCCTTAAGAGCCACCTGGGGAGACACCTGGTGACCCTTCTGAAATGTAATGGTGACCCATATTTGGGTCCTGTCCCTAAGTTTGGGAAACCCTGTTCTAGACTCTCTCCTTTCCTTAAAGCAGCAGTGTTTGGCCGTCTCATCCATTAAGGTACACCTGGCAGCTATCTCTGCCTTCCACTTGGGGTCTAGACTGACATCCCTCTTCGGGAGCCTGGAAATGGGGCAGTTCCTTAAAGGATAGGACTGGATCTGTCATTGAGCGTGACCACCTCTGCCCCCTTGGGACCTGAATTTGGTGTTCTCCTGGCTTAGTACCCCTCCGTTTGAGCTTCTGGGTACTTGTTCTTTAGGTTACCTCTCATATAAGGTGGACTTGGTAGCGATTGCTTCAGCCAGACGGGTGCTCAAGCTACAGCTACAAGCTCTTACCTCCGAGCCTCCCTGTGCTGTTCTGTGTAAGGACAAGGTGCAGTTGCAACCCCATCCTGCTTTTCTGCCCAAGGTAGTGTTGCCTTTCCATGATAATCAGCACATTTTTCTCTCCAAAGCCACATACCATGGAGAGGGAAAGGACGCTGCACTCCCTTGATGTCAGGTGTGCCCTTGCAATTTATTGGTGGGTACTAAACCGTTCCAGTGGTCAATGCAACTTCTTATTTCCGTTGTGTAAAGGGCCTCCCAATTACATCTCTGCACCTCTCACACTGGATCACCGTGTGTGTCCAGGCGCCAACCCCGCCTATCACATACACATGACTCCACTTGGACAGAAGCCTCGGTGGCAGCCTTTCTGGCACAAGTCCTGATTCGTGCCTGCAGAGCAGCTGTGTGGTCCTCAATGTGCCCCTTGATGACTCATTACACCCTTACCTAGCAGTCCTGGGACGATGCGGCAGAGCTGTACTGCACTCAGCAACGAGTTGAGGTCCCACCCCCTCCTCTGTACAAACAGCTGGTAAGTCACATATTGGCATGCACATGAGCAATCATTTGAAGAAGAAAGTGCAGTTACTTACCTTTGTAATTGTTGTTCTTCGTGATGCATTGCTCATGTCCATTACAGACCCACGCACCTTCCCTTTGTCGGATTGTTCCAGCAATAAGGAACTGAAGCAAGAGCCAGGATGGTAGGGATATATATATATATATATGATGCCATGAGGTGTCACTACAGGGGGGTGCTATGGCTGACTCAGATACCTCTAGGGGAACGTCTTCCGACAATCGTGCATGTGGCACATGCGCACATATACTGGAATGGACAGGAGCAACACAGCTCGCAGAATAAGTAACTGTTCTTTTTGCAAGGCAAGGACATCAGGAAATACTTGACACTAACATTTCACAGTAAGTGTTCTTTCTCAGAGAAGTGTTTTAGGAGCTTTCTTATAATTGTCTATGATTGTAAAAGATATTCCAGGTATTGTATTAGTGCTAATTTGTTTTTCTTATTGTAGTAGGTCTCTTCCAACAACATAAATGACTTATCCGGAACAAGCATTTTTGTCTTTCAAAACAAACAAAAAATCAGTAAATTTTTCCAGATTTAAATGTTTATAGCTGCTATTTAAAAATGTTCTAAGACTTTCTGTGATGCTGTTCTGAGACTTTCTGTGATGTTGCTCCTTGTAGTCTAAAGCTGAGATGTTCAGATGTGCTTGGTACTAACTTAACTCAGCTCTCTGGTAAGTCAATTGCAATTTGACTTAAGTGGAAGCAAAGTCAGGCCAGTTCTGAGTGGTTTGGTGAATCCCAGCATAAATGCTTTCCAGATAAATGAGACCTTCACAGAGAGGTCCAGCATTGAACTTTATGAGCATTTTGTCTTTCTCCTTTCCATGGTAATTGTCTGTTTCCATGCTACATTTTGCCCCCAATCTAGAAATTTTTCAAGTATTACTATAACCAGTATGGCTATGTCTACACTTGTACCCTAGTTCGAACTAGGGATGCAAATGTAGGCATTCGAAATAGTCAATGAAGCAGGGGATTTAAATATCTCGCCGGAGCGTTACTCCAATCAACAGCTGTTTTGAAAGTGAAAGTGTGCGCCGGGATGCGTTAGTTCAACTCAAACCCCTTGGTTCGAACTAACGTTACTCAGTCATTTTTTGAGGAGTAACGTTAGTTTGAACCAAGGGGTTTGGTTCGAACTAACGCGTCCGGGCGCGCACTTTCACTTTCGAAACAGCTGTTGATCAGAGTAATGCACCGGCGAGATCATGCTAATGAAGCACGGGATATTTAAATCCCCGCTTCATTGACTATTTCGAATGCCTACATTTGCATCCCTAGTTCGAACTAGGGTGCAAATGTAGACATACCCTATAAGATTTTGCTTTGGTAAAAAATACTCATGCATGCAATTTATATTAATACCATCATTGATTTTAAATGGAATTACTAGCATGTGTATAAGTGTTTGCAGAATTGCAGAACTACATTTTCTTTCAGGGTACCAATAGGGGTCTGCAGACAGTAAAGGATGCAGTTATTACACCTTGCAGGAGAGTGTGCTACTCTCCATTTACTTTATTATTTCAAGAATTAGCCATTCATTTTTTTAATCTGAAGATGGAGTACAATAAATTGTAGCAAAAGACAGGACTATGCAGCACTTCAAAGACTAACAAGATGGTTTATTAGGTGATGAGCTTTTGTGGGCCAGACCCACTTCCTCAGATCAATATGTGGAAGAAAATTGGCACAACCATATATACCAAAGTGATACAATCAAAAAAAAAAGTTAACACACATAAAAATGACAAATCAGGTTTAAGAACAGAGGAGGGGTAAGGGGGGAAGGTTAGTCTCTGTGAGGTAATGACATTAGGGGTGATAATTGGGGAAGCTGTCTTTGTAATGGGTGAGATAATTAGCATCTTTGTTAAGACCCGTACGCAAAGTGTCAAATTTAAGCATGAATGTTCTAAGTCAGCCATAAAGATGTTAGCGTACTGTGGGGCCATTATCATCCAGAAATATAATTTATGCCATCATGTGCCTAAAGTGTCCGTCTGCTATGTATATTGGACAAACTTCTCAGACACTTCACCAATGAATCAATGCACATAAAACAGACATCAGGCTCTCTCACAGAGAGAAAACTGTTGCTTGCCATTTTAACCAGACTGACCATTCTCTCAATGACCTTAAAACGTGCATATTGCTTCAAAGAGATTTTAACTCCAGACTTCAAAGAGAAGCCTCAGAACTATCATTCATGCTTAAATTTGACACTTTGCGTACCGGTCTTAACAAAGATGCTAATTATCTCACCCATTACAAAGCTAGCTTCCCCAATTATCACCCCTAATGTCATTACCTCACAGACACTAACCTTCCCCCCTCACCCTCCTCTGTTCTTAAACCTGATTCATCATTTTTATATGTGTTCACTTTTTTTTTTTTTTTTTTTTTTGATTGTATCACTTTGTGCCAATTTTCTTCCACATATTGATCTGAGGAAGTGGGTCTGGCCCACGAAAGCTCATCACCTAATAAACATTCTTGTTAGTCTTTAAAGTGTTGCATAGTCCTGTCTTTTGTTTCAGCTAGACCAGACTAACATGGCTGCATCTCTGTCAATAAATTGTAACAATGTATAATGCATCATACCAGAGATACAAATGAATACTTTAAAACAAGCAGAAGGTAGACTTGGATAACAGTTGAGAGATGCACTTATAAATGCATTTCAGCAACTTGCTTTTATTGTAATAATAAAACTAGCTACATGTCTGGCGTCCTATCTTCATTTCAACACATATTGCCATAACTCTAGCAATCTGCATCGTTTTCCACACCGTCAGTCCAGCTTTCCTATTGTATGACTTTCATTGTGTATATCCATAAATCAGTCCTAATATGCCTTCAGAAAGAACAGAATTAGAAATGCAAATCAATCAGATTCTGTGTGTGTGTGTGTCTCTTTTTTTTTTTTTTTAAATTATATATATATAGTGGTGATAATTTCTCACAATTCCTGGCTGTTGCTTTTTTGAGTTGGACTGGATTTTTACAGCAGATGGTACGTTTGGCACTTTTCAAGGAAGAATTAACTGTCTTTTCTTCCTTAACTTCTTTCCCAGGGATGACGACAATACTCCCAGCAGTTCTATATTCAGTTTTCTTTATATCCTGTCTCAGCAAACAAATATTTAAAATATTTTCTCTGTTTTCAAGTCATCAATGCTTAGCATGTCCCCAAGATTATTCTTTGCATGTGTGTGTCTGTGTGGATTCCACTAGAGGTGTGTGTACATGTGGGATTGGATTTTGTTTAGATGGGTATGACACTGGAGCTATTCTTGTGCCATGTGAGTCTTCGATTCCATATAAGGGAGCATAAAGGGCATAAATTGAGGAAGGGGGAAGCTGCTACCCTCCCTCAATTTCATCTTGCTGCCTTTGGCAGCATGACCGAACCTTGATATGGTGGCTGGCTCTCATGTTGAGCACCTTATTTGACTGATGCGGCGGGTAATCCTCATCCCGCTGTCCAGAAAGAATAGCTCTTGCTAGGCACGTACAGCAGGATCCACACCAAAGTAAGGATTTCAAATCCCACTTTAAAAGTTAACAGGTTAACTAGTGGACCAGGCCCACCACACCATGGGCAGGGGCTGTTCTGGTCCAACCAGGCTGCTGGTTAACCAGTTACACCGGTAAGCATGCCAGGAAGGCAAATGCTTGCCAGGTAACTGGTTAACCTTTTACATCCCTATACTGAAGCACCCCCAAAGAAGAAAGAACCATTACTCATCCTGTAGTAACGGTGGGTCTTCGAGATGTTGTCACCAGAGCATGCCTCCCACCACTCTCCTTCCATCCCCATCTCTCAGCAGTGTGGGCTGCAAGTTGAGGGAACTGAGACGGGTCGTTGTTGCCCTCCTTTCGTAACCTCGTACAGGATCATGAAAAGGCACAAGGTGGTCCTGAGGGACAGTGGTATTCTTAAGAATCCAGTTTTACACAGGGTGCTTCCCTGCAGTGGGATCGACACTGACTGCAGCAACTCGGAGAACTCCAGTTTATGTAGGGCAAGGAACTTCCCTCTGCAGAGACTGTTTAAAGTCTGTGGCCCTTGGAACTAAATATTACATAAGGTGAAAGGGAATCATGAGGGAAGTCAGCACATGCCTCAGTATGGGTGAGTTTATATGCTACAACTCATATTTAAGGCTGCGCAAATTTAAATTGCCACCATTGACAGAGCAAATAGGCAAATTGTGATCCATTGTATAGGTCTGTTATTTGGGGGATGGGTTGGGGGAGCTGGTATACAGATTACAAATACAAGTCTGATCAAGACTCGTCAGTTTGCAAATAACAGACATTTCATCCCAAATACTTTTAAGTAATGAGTAATTTTGCAGAACTGTAGTTACAGATACATGGAGACCTTGCAATCCAAAAGCTGCTGCATCCTAGTTAAGAACGCAGACTACAAAATATAAGCATCATTTGCATGCTAATACCCTAAGTGCCCTTACAGCTCAGAAAAACTATCCCTTCTCGAGAGGTTTGAATGAAAGCATCTGAAACTAGCTGAGTTGTTACCATACCCAAAATCTTATTGCATCTAACATTCGTTCTTGAATAAGCAGCACATAGGAATGGTGAAACAGATAAACAGGAAATTTATCTGATAGGATTAAAGTTTGTATCTTTATACTAGACTTCAAGAAGTAGTAACAACAAAGGAGTCTTAGGTGCTATTATGGAAGTGTTATGAAAACATAAAATTGTTCAGCAATAACACAAAACGTAAATTGATTACAGCTGTGACATTACAATATTTGTTTTAGGTCAACAAAGTCACTTGTAAAATCTTCAAATTCTTCTAATAATGCTAAGGGAGAAAGATGTAATATTTTCTAACTTTTTAAAAGGATAATAGTGTTATAGCTAAAGATGTAAAAGGGTTTTTTTTTAAGTATCAGGCCCAGCGGTTTGATACACTCCTCCAGAAGACGATGCATTAAGTATTATTCAGCAGCTAGGCTTGATTTCATCCAGCAATGATACATTTGAATTAGGAGTTATCTGCAATGAACAATAAAATGTATGTATCATTCTTTTATTGGGGGAGGGGAGAAATGTTATTGCCATGATTTAACATACAGAATTCTTTGTAAATGGCAACAAATTCAACAAAACTAATAGAATTGAGTATTAATGATGTCAGAGATGACTGTTCTTTGCTTGTAATGTGTATTGATAAAACACATCTCTGCAGAGCTGTAAAAAGAGGGAGTTTGCAGTATTTTCACAGGGAGACAGTGTCAGCTATAGGGGGAAAATTTGTTATTCTAAGAAGCTGAATTTATTTTTGAAGTTTCTGCAGTTGGTCTCAGTCCTTAAAATCTCTTCAGTCAGATCTCCCATGTGGCTACAGGAATACTATGCCTGATGTGTTCCTATGAATGTCATTCTGGAATGTTAGACTTTAAGGGCGAGGCAGTGAGGTGGCCTTGTGAAATATATGAAACAGGATCTGTTCTTGAAGTAGTGGGTGCTCCACTTCATGTGCATGAGTCACTCTCTTGAGCCCTTGATTGGAGATTTTCCGCTAGCAACGTCCATTTGGGCTGCGTGGGTGCTCTGTACAACCGTATGCTCTGTACAACCGTATGCAACATTCTGCGGGCATATAGAGTTGTGTGGGCTAACTGCTTTCATTTCCTTCTCTACCACCTCAGCATGAGACCAAGCTCTAGCGTGTCCACCTCATGCATGCCTCCTCTATTTTATAGGTAGTTCAGTGTTTTTAGGTGGTGGTAATTGTTGTTAGTATAAAATGGGTAGTTACGAGAGGTTTTAGTTGTTCCTCTCCCCAATTTTTTTCCATCCCCATTTCTTCTGGGAAGCTTACTGGGCCTGGCTGGGTATACCTGGCTCACCAGATTTGAACGCTGTCTCTCTTATTGGGAGGCTCTCTCGATGAGCAGCAGCCAGTAAGTGAATCCATTGCCTGGGAGAGTCACGTCTCCCAAAAGCTTAAGCATTGCCTGGCTCTAAAGTATAGAGTTCAGAAGAATCAGGAAACCAAACTGAAGATTCTGATGAAGGAGCACTCCCTTCAACCTGCTTCTGAGTCAGATCAGGAAACCATCTCCCTGGCCCACCCATCTCCAGGCAGATCCAGTATCCCTTCAACTTTGATAAGGCCTACCCTAAGAAAGCAAAGGTCTCAGAGGTATCAGGGAAGGTTTCAAAGAAATGCAGCTCTGCCTTCTACCACCAGAAGCCAGCTCCCTAGAAGTCCTGGTCTCTGAGTTTGATGTCAGAGGCCTTGACTTCTCAATTTGGTGCCATGAAGGTGGAAGACTATTCTCCAATACCAACAGAACAGAGCGCTCCTGGAGCACTTTGGAGAAACATGGTGCCAGCGGGGCTTTAGTGCCATCTGTCTCCAGATCGGCACCACCTGTTTCAGACTTACCCGTAGGGCCTTCCCATTCAGATACATCTGTACTGACAAAATCAAAGCACACGCCTTTGGCCTCAGTACCTGTGGACTCCAGTACAGTGGTACAGCCCAAATCAATTGCTGAGTTGATACCAACCCACACACTAGTGCAGGAACTCCATTGCTCTAAGGACTTGTCAGTTTTAGATGAGCTAGAATCCCGCCCAGTTCTCTTGGTGCCATGACCCTGGTCTCCAAATTACCAGTGCTTCCCAGTACTGCAGGATTCTCCTTCTTTTTCTCCCGGGCACCCTAAGGACCTTGAGGAAAATGAAGGAGACATTCTGTCAGCCTCATCCTTATCAGTGTGGGGTTCTCCTCCACATTATTACAGGACCTCATACTTTAACAAAGACCTTTGCCCACATCAGTCATGATGAAATCAATCCTGCAGGCCAGCTCCTCTTCTGTGTGGGCCTGCCCAATTTGCCAGACTTCCAGCTCCATTGGTCCAGAAAACCAGAGTCACAAAGTCTCCTCAGACAAACCCCCGGCATGAAGAGACCTTTGAGGAATAGGAGACTAGGGTGAACAAAGAGGCTACACCTCAAACCCCTATTTCTTTTTTCATCTCTGGACAATGCAGTCATGCCTTCACCATCATCGATAGCCCACAGATTTAATAAATTACAGGACAGTGTGAAGAAGATGTCAGACACCTTTCAGATACTTCTGGAGGAAGTAAAGACTCTCATCATGAGCTCCTAGACATTTTGCAGTCAGCAACACCCTCTGGAATTGCATTGCCTTTTAATGAAATGATCCTGGATCCATCAAAGACTGCGTGGCAAATTCCTGCCATCACACCACCAACTTGTAAATAGGCAGATAAGAACTATTATGTTCCCCTCAAGGGCTCAGGATTTTTGGTTTTTCCTCCCTCCCCCACCTGATTCTCTGGTGGTGGATGCTGTAAACGAGCATTGCAGACAGCATTACTTCAAGTTTACCCCTCTTATGACAAGGACTGGAAAAGAGTAGACCTTGTTGAATGGAAAGCCTTCTCAGTCATGCCCTCCAATTGTGGGTCACAATCAGGCTGTAGGTCGGTAGGCCTCCCAGAGGAGTTCCTCCGCCTCTGGCTCAGTGGGCGGCACGTCCGCCCCACTGCGCAGCATCTTAAAATAGTCCCTCTAGTCCCAAAGTTCAACTCCCGACCTTCTGTCAGGTCGGGATGAGAGGCATTTAGTCCAGGGGCCGGGCCTTGCTTCAGGCCGAGAGGGGAGGCAAATGTTCTGGCGCCCGGCCTTCCTTCCAGACCAGGTCACCGGTGCAGGGTTCACCACAGTCCCAAGGCCCGGGTAGAGCCGGCAATAAACTCCCACAGTTTAGGATGCCCTAGCCCTCAGTCCGGGTGAGGCAGCAGCAGTAGTCCTGCCACTTGAAGAGGTCCAAGCCTGCTTCCAGGCGGGGCAGTCCAAACACAGTACGTGTGTTCCGAGGCCCCTGGCCTGTCACAGGCGGGGGCAGCAAACACAGTAACTGAGCTCTGGCCCTGGTGCAAGGCAGGGCAACAACCCAAACAGTACTAGAGGCCCAGGCCTGGGTACATGCCGGGCTGCAAACAAACATGGTAGCAATTCAACCAGAGGGAGCCAGGCTCTGGTTCAGGGCTTGGCAGCAAACACTCAAGTTTAGGGAAGCTCCTGGTTCAGGAGGAGAGCAGGTAGCTCACCTGCAGTGGTGGTGAAGGGGAGACTGCCACCCAATAGGTGGGTGGTGGGGAGGGGGTGCAGGCCCACCCACTCTACTGCGCCCCAGCCCAGGGCCCTAGAAGCAGCAGGACAGCTGCTGCTGGCACAGCGGGGGCTCCAGCCCGAAACGTGCTGGCCTAGGGCTTTTACCAGCCTGAGCTATTCCCTGGGCCACTTTCTTTCTCCCCCTCAGCTGGTACCTGAGCCTCTGGCAGGTCCCCTGGGGAGTCAAGGAGGGTCTTCTCCTGCAGGAGTCCCAGCAGCCCGATCCAGGCCTCAGCGGCTTCCAGGTCCTCCGACTCCAGCTGGTAGGCTGGCTGCAGCAGGCAGGGTTGTCTGGGCTGGCCCTCGGGGTCCTGCTCGTCCAGCAGCTGTGGCAGGCTCTCAGGGTTCGGGGGTGCCGGCTGGCACCAGGGTTCAGGGAGGTCCCACCGGTCAGTCAGGTCCTCCTGGCTCTCAGGTACAGCCAGTGGGGTCTGCCAGGTCGGCAGGTGCACACGGACCCAGTGTACAGGTGGGCGTCGGGGCTCCGGCAGGTCCTCGGGTTCAGTCAGGTCCTCGGGGTCCTTCCCTGCAGGCCCAGCCCCAGCCCCAGTCTCCCTTCATTTTTTTTAAATCACACCCTTTTAAAAATATAGACTTAGTTCAAGCTGCCTGCTCTACTTCAGTGAAAAAATCCATATTTCTTGTGGATTTTCTTTGCTTTCCAGCTGCAGGACTAGCAGAATGCATTTCAGCCTTCTTAGGGAGGGTGACTTTCTCCAGTCTGAAATGTTAGATAGTTGTACTGGATATCTGTAGAGCAAGACCATGTGGAATAGTCTAATGATGCCAAATATTTTTTTTCCTTTAATTCTTTAATTACTTTTGCAAATTAAATTCAACTTCAGGAGATAGCTGATAATTGTCTTTATTGTAACTTGAAATTCTTTTGCATAAGAATATGAAGCATAGCCAATCAAGTGCAGTAACAAGGGGCAAATTGATGGCTTTTCCAACCTCAGTTACTATGTGTCGCTCCTGTGATGTGTAAGCTAACATTCTTAATGCTGTAGTTGCCATGCTACTGGGTTGAAAGGTAGTCTTCCTTCCCTCTCCACACCCAGAAAAGTTTTTATTGCTCCAGATCATTTGCAGTTTGTTTTTGTTTGTTTATTTTTTGGTCTGTCTTAAGACATGAGAATACAGGACCGCAGGCTACCCCAGCATTAGGGTCCATTATTGAACTTGTTATCCAGAAGCGATTTACGCTCCCTGAGTGGTATGAGATCTTACACATAAGCTTTACAGCTTTACTCTTGTGTTGGTGGGTAAAATATCTGTCTGCCTGATACTTTGAGATAAAGAAACTTGTTTATGACTAAGACTTCAGGGTCTAAATTGATCTGTACTGTAAGGAAAATTTAGACCTCAAGAAAACACAAATTAAACTAAAACCATTAATAATTGCATCAACTAATAGTTTTTTCTTTTGGCATTTTAGGTATATCCTTTATTTCCAGGAACGTTAACGCTAATGGTTCACGACTTGTGTCTGACTTTCCCTGCTCCAGCTCAATCTGAAATCTATGTATCTGACATACAGGAACTGTACGTCCGAGTTGTTGACAAGGTTCGTAGTTTTTCAGTAGCCAGTATTGTTGGCTGTCTCCATGTCATTGGCTTTTGTGCTGATTATTAACTAAGGCAGAGGTACACGAGAGGTAGCATAGTGTGGTAGTTCAGTCACTGGGCTCTGACTGGGGTTCTGTCCCCCTTTCTTTCACTGATCAGGTGTATGACCTTGAACCGGGTCACTTCATTTCTCTGTACCATTATTTCCTCTTCCAAGTTTACCTGTTTTGTTTGTGAGCATTTCAGGGCAGAATACAGTTCTTCTTATGTATCTGCCCAGCCTGTAGCTCAATTGATCCATGATCAGTTCGTGTTTCTAGGCATTACCATAAATACAAATGTTTATGAATAAAAATATATTAATACTTCTGAAAAAATATTAATTCACATTGTCCTAATTTTCTTCGTTTGGGAGAGCCATTGTTTTACTCATATTTTTTTCAAGGTCATTTCCCATATGTTGTAAAGAAAACATTTTACTTGCAAGTTTCTTATACATCTTATACAAAATAAAGTTTTGATATTTCTGGATTTTTGAATTATGCCCATGCCAGTTGAAACACCTGAATTCATTCATTTAATTTGATACTAATGATGCCTGGCAGTGAGTGCTGCATAGTACTAGAACCTCAGGGCCCAGTCTTAAATTTTTATTAGAACATTAAAAGTTTATTACTCATCACGATAAAAAGACATTTATGCCAATAAATAAGAATGATGATTAAAAATACCTTTTCGGGGAAAAGTCAATGATTATGAATATATATTGCAGGTGGAGATTGGGAAAACCGTTAAAGCTTATGTTAGAGTATTGGATGACTCGAGGAAACCTTTTCTGGCTAAATATTTCAGCGTCATGGATTTAAAATTGAGGGCAGCATCGCAGATTGTGTCACTAGTGTAAGTTGGTTCATGGTATTTTTTCATTAATTTCTAAGCAATTCCCTGTTAAGGGGAAGAAGTAAAAGTTATTTTGTGAAAGTGTTTTCTTACTACAGTATTTGAATGGTGATATATTTTTAAAAGGCCTCCATGTTTTTACTCCCAACGAGAAAAGGCAGAAAAGTAGACTTTTTGTCTAGAAAGAAGTGTTTCTCTTTGGGGCCTGGCTATGCTTAAGGTCCAAATTAAGCTAAGTGCTTGAGCATTTATTTAATTCCCATTCACTTTGCAGATCTGAGGCCTTAATCATGCACTGTAGCACTTCATTCTATTCTGAGCATCCCATGAAAAAAGAATGAGGAAATGATGTAAAGTGAATAAATGCCTGTCTGGAGATCAGTACAAGAGCATCAAACTCAGTGTATTGGGTTTTGTTACTGAGTGTCTAGAAATGGCAGAGCTGTATCGCCGTATCATCTAGAACCCCTTCAGAACTGCTATCACTGGAAACAGAAGCCTTCTGTATATTCTGATTAGTTAGGGTTCAGGCATTGTTGATGTAGCCTATGCATGTGCTATGCTATCAGTACTGCATCCTGGCTGTAAAGGCACTCCAGCTTCATGCAGGTTAGAAGTTCATATTCTTGCTGCTCCATGTTGAACAGAGATCCCTTCATATTGCTCTGTTTAGGACTTAGTCACTTAAAACTCCTTGAGATGATTGATGAACCCCTTGTGTGCTGTCGCTCTCTTACTAAATGTGATTCATTCAATGACCTCCCTAATTGATTGTATCTTTGTTCCAGTCCTCTCAATGAAGCTCTTGATGACCATACTGCTGCTTTTCTAGTTCATGGCGTGGCCATAGGTCAAACCAGCCTCACAGCAACCGTCACTGATAAAAATGGACAAGAAGTCAACTCTGCTCCCCAGCAGATTGAAGTAAATAACTTCACTTCTAATTGCATGTTACCTGAAATGCTTGTTGTGGTGGGGCAGGAGTAGTATGATAACAGTAATTTGGCAACGTGTGCTTTTTTCCCCCCAGTCAAATGCCTAGAAAAAATTATTTTCAAAATATGTCAAAACACTGCGCTCTAATGGCATTTGAGAGATGTAGTAGTACTTCTCTGCAAACAGAGCTAAGGGCCTGGAGTTAACTGCACTTTCTAGAGGCTCAGCTTGCCCAGGTTAAGCAAGTCTCCACACACAACTGTTTGGAGGCATACTTGGTCAGAATTGGATAATGGCGAGAGTACAAATGTTTGTGCTTTCTTTTCCAGGTTTTTCCTCCATTTAGGCTACTGCCCAGAAGAGTGACTCTGATCATAGGAGCAGTGATTCAGGTGAGGCATTTTTAGATTTGGTCTGCTATAATTCCTGTTTGAGAAGCTGTTGTAATATATCCTATTGGAGAAGTGCTAACTCCTTTGCCTACATGATACCGTCTTAATTTGTTTTTTTGGCAGATGTTGATATTTAGCTTGGTAACACAGCTACAGTCATACCAGAACTTCTCTCCAGCACAGAGGCCAAATGGATATCTTCACACTTGACCACCTCTCTGTTTTAGCATGTAGCCAGAACAATGCTTTGACATTTATTTCACTCAAATGAAAAGCCAGCACTCCTAGGTTGAGTCAGTAAACCTGTCTCAGTATAAAACGGAGAGCTGTGGGCTGAGAACTTGCTCCCCTAAGTTCCTGGAGTGGGGATGCAGCATGCATGTTGCAACAACCCCCTTATGTAGGTAGCTGCTTGTCCCCATGTCTAGCTCCTCATGCACTGGTCCTGCTCCACGTGCAGGTGTGTGAGGAAGATAGAGGTCTGGGTGCCCATGGGGGAGTAGAGATGCCCACCCAGTTGATTGTCCGTGTACAGTCTGTGCAAAGAAAGGAAGCTGTGAGCAATCTTGCCTGCTACTGTGCACTGTGGACCTGTGCTAATATTAGCTAGAGAAGAGCTATGATGGATGCAACCTACTGATGAGCATTGGTCTCTGTGTAACTACAGATTACTTCAGAAGGAGGCCCTCAACCTCAGTCCAACATAATTTTCTCCATCAGCGATGAGCGAATCGCAGCAGTGAACAGCACTGGCCTCGTAAGAGGAGAAGCAGTTGGAAATGGGACAGTAACTGGGGTGGTTCAAGCTGTTGATGCAGAGACTGGGCAAATCGTGGTGGTGTCACAGGTAACACTTCATTCTCTAACATGCCACAAAAACAGTTTATATTAATCTTGGGTCAGTACGTGGACTGAGTCCAAAATCAAACACAAAATCTTGTGCTGATAACCCTACTGGCTGCATTGGGATAAGTTATTTCTCTCTCCCCAGGTCAAGGTCAAGTCTATACTAGGGGGGGAAGTCGAATAAGGTACACAACTCCGGCTCTGTGAATAGCTCTGGAGTCAACATATCTTAGGCCAGTGGTCTCCAACCTTTTTACACCCAAGATCACTTTTTAAATCTCAGAACAGGTGAAGATCTACAGCCCCGCCCCTTCCTTGAAGCCCCACTCTCTCTATTCTCCTCCTGTCCATCACTTGCTATCCCCAGCCCTTACTTACACACTCTGATAAACAGTTTATTTTTAAATTATGCGATATATAAAATTAAAATCACGTGTTTATAGTTATGAAATAAATGGTCTGTTTTTTATTCATGCTACTTAAATCTAAAATGAAGCATTTATAATTACACATTTTGTGGGGACAGAGTTCTGCGGCTGGGGGCAGGGGAGAGGGAAGAGGGTGCTGGGAGGGCAGAGGACAGGGTTCTCCAGCAGGGGACAGAGTGCCAGTGGGGACAGAGTTCGGGGAGTGGAATAGGGACAGAGTTCGGGGAGTGGGGACGGGAATAGGGACAGCGTTCTGTGGCTGGGGACAGGGGAGTGGGGACAGCGTTCTGTGGCTGGGGAGTGGGGGCTGGGGAGTAGGGTGCCAGTGGAGGCAGGGAGTCCCCTGCATCTGCCTCCTCCCAGGATTCCTCCTCCTCCTCCCCTCCCGAGGAAACCAGTGCGCGCCTGCCCCGGGGCCAACCCCACTGCGGGAGATCAATGGGAGGACCTCTCCTGGTGACTTCCCTTACCCAGGGACCGCTCCTGTTGGTGCCACTGGTGAGGTCAGTGGCCAAGCCTGGATGCAGGTGCAAGCAGGCCACTGATGAGGTCAGTGACCAAGCCTGGATGCAGGTGCAAGCAGGCAGGTAAAGGCCTGCTCCTAAAGCCCCCCCACCGCACCCCAAAAAGCAGAACAGTGTTCTCTAGGGTTGCATCTATACAGCAGAGCTATTTTGGGATCTCTCTGGTATCCCAAAATAGCTATTCCGCAACTTCAGAGCAAGTCTGTTTTATTGCTGTTCTGGCGTCCCTGTAAATTTCATTGCACGAGGGATGAGGGATGTTTCGGAGTAGCACCTTTTTTCCAAATAACATCGAAATAGCTACACAGTTTGCATCGTGCAAATTGCGTAGTTTATTTCAAGGTAAGGGTGCTGTGTGGATGCACCCTAGGATATTGCACTTGAGGCTTATGGGTTTTTGTCTTTGCCTGAGGGTGGGCTTAGGGCAGCTACTGCACAGTGAAGTGCTTTGGCCTTTGCCGAAGGTGGGGTGGGGGGAATGGGACAGAGAGATTCCCAGGTGAGACCAGCAGAGGAGATAGATCAGAATTTTATTAAAAGGATTTCCTGTGACTGTAGCTCAGGGACAGTAGTGTCTGGCTGTGGCTTCTGCAAGGAAGTAGATTGAACTGGGAAGCCAAATCTTCTGTCATGTGACCACCAGGTCTGGCCCTGTCTCACAGCTGCACTGCAGAGATAGAACCCAGTGGGAAATGAGAGAAGATGCACAGAAGAGAAATCACCAAGTTTTGCATCTATTTACCTCTCATTCTTACTCTCCTGTTCTCTCTCTTGTTCTCCATTCCACCCTTCTCCCCTTCTTTCTCTCTCTTGCACTCTCTCTCCCCATCTGGACTCACTCACTTCTCTACCTCCTGGAGATCCCATCTTCAGCTTCATAGTCATCAGCTTTTCAGTCTGGGGCAAAGACTTGATGATACAAGTAGTGCTGATGACACGCCTGCCACAATACAGACATGCCTGAAAATGTGGCCTCTTCCCCTGGTAGTTTACAATCTGTGATGGGCTGTGACTCGATCATTGCAGCGCCTCTTGCTGGCTGTCCTGGGGATTAGCTCTGTAGGCCAGAGCGCCCTCTTCTGGTGAT
The DNA here is from genome assembly GCA_019425775.1 of Rafetus swinhoei. NCBI lineage: Eukaryota > Metazoa > Chordata > Testudines > Trionychidae > Rafetus > Rafetus swinhoei. Next base: position 13,467,466 of record CM033435.1, on the reverse strand, counting down.
CTCTTCACCATCACCTCTGCCCCTATGACCCACATCATTCCCAGGACCACAGCTTCCTCTTCATCTGTCACACCCTTTTCCTCCTCCCTCCCCCCTCCAGGGGACAGTATCACAGTCCTTCTGTCCATCCACTTCTTCAGTGGCACGTGGTCATAAAGGGGACCCAGGACTACCCACTACTTGGAGTCCCCACTTAGGGGCCCTGTAGATGGCCACTACTTACTGTGTCCTTTCCAAATCCTCTGTACATCTTCCTGGGCCACTGCCCTGTGGTCTCAGCACCCACTTTTCCCTTGTCTCAGGGCCTCAGCCTGCAGATCCTTACAGCTGGCCAGGAACTGCCTTTAGCTCCCTGGGTCTCTGCCTGCTATATTGCTATGTCTAGGTTCTCCTTGCTGCCCCCCACCTGCAAGGCAGCCAGTCGTCATTCCTCAAGCTCCAGGGAGTGTCTCCAGCTGCTCTGCAGCCCTTCTTATATGGGCCAGTCCAGCCCTGATTGGTTGCTCCTTGTAGCCCCTCTTCAATTGGCTGTTTTTTGCACAGCCTCCCAAGGGCTTCTTTAACCCCTTATGGGATAGTGTGGGGCAGACACCCCATAACACAGTCATCATGAAGTATGCCTGTGTGGTTTTTCACTTGGAGAACATAAATCCTGTCATGTTGCTAGAGCTCTACACAGCTGGATTTTGATGTGTCCTTTAATGGACAAGCATTCTGCACTGAGTTGACTTTGATTTGACATTGGATTTATAGTGTATTGATTTATATCAAATCTGTGGTTTCATCTGTTGTGCTAGAGGATTGCAGTTAAATTACAAGGATGTTTTTTCCTTCCAATTGTTTTTCTGCAAATTTGTTTGTTGATTTTTATGGGGGAGAATAAAAGAAAACAGCCAAGTCAGCAGTTCATTACAATATGTGGTGGGGGAGCACTTGGTGTGTTTTCACACTTCCACTTTAATCAGGATCATACAAATAAAAATATTCTGCAAAATGAATCATTTTGATTTCTTATTTCAAAGAGATATTTCTGTCACACTTTTAGAAAATATATATTCTTTTAAACTTTAGCACTTGGTATGAGAGAGGTTTTGAAAACACACATGACCGAGAGACCCATTTGTTATGGGGAAAAGCATAATAATTGTTTCCCTTGTCTGCCGTTTGTCACCCACTGCATCATAAAATGAGGTGTTTACGAGCTTGTGATCTCTGCTTGCAGTCAGTGGTACCAGTCTTTCAGTTCACCAGACAAAAATCTTGGCTATGCCCATCAGTACCTACTGCCTCCCATTTATTTATATCTTAAGCTGCTCCAACCCCAACCTTGTAATTTTGAGGCAGCAGTTCAGCGGTTGACTAGAAAGGCCCTGATTCTGCACTGAGCTCTGTGCAGACACAAGGATCTGCTATGTGAACCTCAAAGCAGGGATGTACAATCACGTTTAATTAGTTAACAGGTTAAATGTAAAGTCTAACTGGTAACAGATTAAAGTGGGGGGGACGGGCCTGTTACAGCCTGATGAGCTGGAGCAGTCCCTCCCAGCTGCCATGGCCAGGCTGGAGCGGGTTCGCAGGCTGCGAGTCAGCAGCAGCCTCCCGTAGGCAGAGGTAAGCTGGCAGTGCTTCTCCTCGCCACTGACCACTTCCACACCCATTCTCTCCTCCCCACCCGACTGGGAGTCGGCAGCCTTTATTACTGCGAGGCTGCCGACTCCCTACAGTAATAAAGGGCCAGCCTGAGGTCCCTGCTTTTATATGTGTAGGATGGGAAGTTGTCATCTAGCTGATGCTAAAAATCTAGTTTACAAAGGTCTTTAAATGAAATGGTCTGTCACTTACAGAGCTTTTTTCCTTTGTAGGATAAAGTGGAAGTTGAAGTCGTACGGCTTGTGGCTGTTAGAATCCGTGCACCCATTACACGAATGAAAACCGGTACCCAGGTTAGCTGAAATACACGTAGCAATCTTTCTCTCCCACTCTTGTTGTTTTTGTTAATTTTGATATTTGATTTTCAAAGGGAATGTGTTAATGAGGACTACAAAGAAAAAGTTAATAGTTTACTTGTAAAGTATTTTCACACCAACCAACCAAAGTTCTAAGCTTGATCTAGTGGAATAAAACATTAATTCATGATTTTTTTTTTTTTTTTTTTTTTTTTTTAATATTGATGAAATGGTGACACAAACGCTCAGTCACTTCTCTGTGTTGTTCTGGACATTTTCCTATTTAACCTAATCAGCCATTAATTGTGCTACAATAAAGTACGTGCTCTTACACCCATGCTTCTTAACCTTTATGGTAGCTGCTCCTTTAAGACAGGGTTTTTCCATCCACAAGGAGACTCTGACCTCTTTCAAGAGAGGTTCAAGCAGATAATGTGCAAACAAGAAGAAAAGGAATGCTATTTCTATTCTTGCTGTTAGAGCCAGAACTCAGTGTAGAGCCAAAATCTGAGCAATCTGCCATATTGGCAGGATCACCAGGAAATCTTTTCAGGGGAGATGAATTGTCTGGACCATTTTCCTTTCAAGAAAATAGGTAGTAGGTCCACTATATCCAGTGTGACTCTAATATTTCAAAATACGGGATCTCAACCAACTGCTTTGAGCGACTATTTCAGTCTTAGTCACGTCACTATTGGGAAGCAGTCTTAGTCAGGTCACTTAGATGAAGGAGGGGGTTGGTGTAATCAGTACAGAGGAGAGAATGCCTGCTAGGGGCGTGAAGCTTTTACTGGTGAAATGGTAAGCCTCACCCTTAATTCAGGGGGCAGGCAGGGCTGCTCTAGTCAGGCTGGAGGAGCCCCAGTGGGGGAAGGTGCATTCCAGCGCAACAGCGGGGTGGGAGCATTCCAGCCAGGCTGGCTCACCCTTGCCTCTCTTTAAGTGGTTAGCCAATTAAACAGGACTTTACGTCCCTAATGCCTAGTCAAAACAGTAGAGAATGTGACCCCACCATATGGCTAGCTGCTGAGGCTTCTGATGAAATGAATCCGCCCTTGGTTGTGTCAGAGCCTCTTACAAAAGGGAGTGGTCCAAAACTTTTTGATGCAAAGGAGTATTGTCATTATGAGAGTCCTATACATGATATCACTTTAAAGGTGCACTTGGTAACCCTATATTTAAAAAAAAAATAATCTTGAATAATTTTGTACATTTTTTAAGATTACTTTACTGTGTTTCTTCCTTAAAGTGATGCAACTTTTACAAGCAAAGCTCTGTTTGCCTGCTTTCAGATGCCAGTTTATGTGATGGGCATCACCAGTAATCAGACTCCTTTTTCCTTCGGCAATGCATTGCCAGGGTTAACGTTTCATTGGTCTGTCACCAAGAGGGATATTCTGGACATCAAGACGAGACACAACGAGGTGAATTTTACTATAGGCCCAGAAATTGATAGAGATGTGAGTGTCCCCCATCCCCCCGCCACTTTTTTTTTTTAAAAAAGATGCTAAACTTCCCCAGGATGGAAATTGAGAAAATCCGTTGCATGCATTTGTTCCAGGGGATGTTACCCATGTCAGGGTCAAAGATGACATTCCTTTCTTGTCCATTCCCAGTATTTCCTTGAACACAGTTAATGGATATTTCCTATTTCAGGCATCTCTTCAACTTCCTGCAAAATATAACTTTGCTATGGATGTTTATGGCAGAGCGAAGGGAAGAACAGGACTGAAGGTTGTTGTGAAAGCCCTTGATCCTACTGCAGAACAGTTTCACAACCTGGCAGGGGAGCTGTCAGATGAAATCCAAATTCAGGTAAAATGATCTGGCTCACTTGTCTCTTTTTAAACATGAAACTACAATATTAATCATTATTACAGGTCTGAATTAAATACTTTAGAGCAAGGAATGCAGAGGTTCCAGTTCCAGTCTTAGTCCCCACTAGATATTGGTACATAGGTGGCATCTCCCACTGTGATGAGAAGAGATACCCACCTATTAATTTGGGGTAAGTCTTGGACATTCTGACCCAGATGGTGTCTGAGTGTAATTTTGTTGGGCAGTATTGGAAGTGACTTTTGATTGGCTATGGTATTAAGAAAAACTAACCTTTAACATGCTGTGCCAAGTGGCTCTTTCAAACTGCATGTCAGGTGGTCTCATTAAGATTTAGATTCATGTTGTGTGGTGGTGATGCACAATTACTGCAGGCCATATCACTCAGGACTTCGATGCCATTTTACCAGTGTGGTCTGCTCCAGGTAACACAAATATAGAAGGGTTTTCTTGGTAGTAACCCAAATCCATATTATGCCATCTAGATTCGCTCAGAGAGAGAGAGAATTTCTCCTCCGCCGCCCTGTGGTCTGCAAAGGTGGTGTTTGGGGGACAAAATATCTCTCTCAATGGGCCAATAGGGGAGAACATCTCCCCGCACTGGACTTTACCACAAGTGGGAATGATCTGAGCAATACGTATTAAAAACAATGCACAGAGGTCTCACGTGTCTTTATAAACCAAAGGGACCTTCATCATTTGGCTTTTGAAACCATGAAGTACAGTCACGGTTGCTATGAGTCGAGAACAAATGTGGAGAGAATTCAGTGAAGACATGTTAGAAGAGTATACCGTTTTAGTCAAGCATCTAGGCTCATTGTGAAGAGAGAGAGAATTTCTCAAGAAATGAGACACCCAGCATTCCCCCCCTTCTTCACAAGCTGTTGCATTGAAAAGTAAGCTGTGCCTGGCTTTTAATGAGAGGTACTGAATCTTCCCTCATTCTCAAAGTGCCCTTTGCACTTTCACCTTTGCTCCCAAGTCACTTTGTTTCAAATGTGCACAGTAGAGCATTACAGACATCAACAATTTGCGAGGTTTTTTTCTTCTCAGTTTATTAGCCAGGAAAGGAACCACATAGAATTTACTGGTGGTCTCCTGAGAGCTGACTGGTGTCTTGGTGCTGGCTCTGTCTCCTTGCTTCAGTGTCTACATCACATGACAAGAACATGCAGCAGGGACTTCATGTTTCTAAGGAAGTTATCCCAGAGATGTTGTGTGATCACTAATGAGAGAGGAGTGGCCCATGTGATTTTTTGGATGCAAAGGACAAGGTGTCCATAAGACCATCTCTAGCAAAATGTTGCCCACGCTGTGAAAGAGCTTGTAAATCCCTGCATAATATTTTAGTCTGTAGCGTGAAAAATGCTGCATCTTTTGAAAAACCATCTCTATTTATATTTGCAAAGAAATTGTCATATATGAACTGCTTTGTCCGTGTTTAGAGATTGGAGGCACGCTCCTGAGGAAATTCATCAGGCAAAACTCACACTGAAGTCAGTAGTAGCTCCATCCAGCCCTTCCTTACACCCTCCAAAAATAGTGTGGGTGCATATAGGCGTGTGTATACAATAAACTGATGAATGAATTGCTCCATTTAAGCAGACTCTACAGCATGATAGCATATCCTGATAGTGAGAAACAATTAGGGCAATACAACTTCCATGTTTGTAGAAGTGTGACGTAAGCCAGAACCTCCATTTGTAATATTTAATCTCCTGTTTCTTTGATTTGTTTCCATTACATCATATTAGGGATGTGAAAGGTTAATCAGTAAGCATCACACTTAATGAGCGATGCCTACTGGTTCCCGTTAACTGGTGGGGGCTGGAGCAGCTCCCCACTTGCTTTGGACAGGAGGCTGTTCTAGCCCTCCGGGGCCCGCTGTGCACAGGGGCTGCTCCAGCCCGGGCATGGCAGGCAGGAGGGCTGCTCTAACCTAGCTGTCCCCCCTTTAATCGGTTAACGGTTAAACATTGTGTTTAACCAGTTAACCAATTAAATGGGATTTTACATCCCTACTTCATTTGACAAACCTATTTAAAAGCTGCTTTAAATTTTTATTTTCAAAAGATTTTTAACACCTGATTGCAAATTCCTTCTAATGAATTAAATCCAAATCTACAAAGCTAACAAAAATTCAAAGGTAAACATGCAGCTTTCAGACAGTGCTCTCTCTCTAGAGATCTAGTCCACCCAAAATAAATTGAGAAGCCATACTACCCTGATAACCTAAATCTCTGTATCTGCAAAATAAGCCAATTACTACTTGTCCCAACTATGTGGACACAGAGAACATTTGATCAATATTCTCTTTGTAACAGCCCCGAATATACTTGAGGATTGTTATAAGATCCACCCCTCTGTCGTCTTTTCTCGAGAGCATACATACCCAGTTTGCTTTGAACCTTTTCTCATAGGTCACATTTTCTAAACATTTTGTCATTTTTGTTGCTCTTCTAGGGACTCTCACATTTGTTCACAACATACCTGAAGTAATGCACAACTTGTTAATCCTATATATTAAAATATAGCTAAGGCATTAGCACTACAAAACTCAAAACAATTATTCTTACATCCTTTGTGTTGTGTGGGGTGTGGTGGTGGGGTTTTTTTTGTTTTTTGTTTTTTTGGAACAGAAAGAATAAATAAAAGTAAAAGCTCTGAACAATAAATAAGGCTATTTTTTATTTTTCAGGTATTTGATAAACTTCTTCTGGTTACTCCACAAGTGAATGCAGAGCAGATCTTAATGTCACCTAACTCATTTATTAAACTTCAAACAAACAGGTAAGTGGTGATTTTTTTCACAGTGGGACCAGGTGTCAGCATTTTATTGAAGCTATACTGTATAATAATAGATGTTTAAATGAACTTTTATTTTGCTGTTTCATTTTTTTTTTAAAGTCCCCCTATGCATCCTTATTATATTGAGGGATTTGTCTAATTAATAGCCCTTTATCTTGATATTTCTTTTCTGTCAAATCTTGTACTAGTCTTTCCTTTGTTAGAAAGCTCTAGCTAGACAGACATAGAAGTCTTGATTTTAAGAGGTGCTGGGAATGTGTAGCTGCCATTCACTAAAGTTTTGGATGCTCAGCACTTCTGAAAACTAGCTCTTTGATGTTCTTCTGATTGAGAGTCTGGGACTAGATTGAGAGACCAGAAAGTGTTTTACCTATAGATCACAACTTAAATCCACTGTTTGTTGGTGGCACATCTTGTTTCTATTTAATAAACTTTCAAGCCACCACGGTGAAGTCTCTATTATTTTTAAAAATAATAAATATTGATTTTTGTTTCTTGGGATTTGTTTTACATGTCCAAGTCACTTAAAGTATTTTGAGAAGTAGCAGTGTAAAAATAGCAACTGTATTCTTTCTTGATGTTTTCCAGCTTCAGTTTCTACTATTTACAACTAAGAAAAGGGTTTTTTTTTGTCTGGCGCAGATGTGATCCCTGGTTACTCTGGTGGTAGTTACAGAGGTGTAATTGTGGGTATGGGTGCGGCCACAGGACAGGATTTTGCCTTGCATTTGGAACTTAGTTAATAGCGTTCATGATGGCCTGTGAGTCAGAAAAGAAACCTGCTGTCATGCCCAGTTGCTAACACTACCTATGCAGAGCGCTAGGGACTGAAAAAAAGCAGATACATTTTTCCTACCAAAGTCCAGGAGCAGATCTGCGGAGTAAGGAGGTGCATTTTTTATACTGTCACTTTTCAAAGCATTGTTTTTTAACCTAATTTCAGGCTTGATATGGTTCTTAGTGGGTGAAAATTTCAAGTGTGGTACTAGTAAGGACAACTACTTTGCATGAGGAGGTTTACCCAGGAGATGAGGACAGCTGGTGTTTGCATCACTGCTTTCTACAGAGGAGATAAAATTCCAAGTTTTACCATGTCTCCTTGGCTGCATCATCATGAGAGTGTATACGATAATAAATCAAACACCAATCCTGGTCCTGTAAATACCATGAAATTAAGGCTCCCCCACTCACCCCCCCCCCCCAAAATTAGCAGAATTAACAAGATTCTTTCATACATGACCATTCCTATGTGTTTAATTGTAATCTTTCTTCTCCCTCCCCAGTTTCCCCTCCTTTACTCTCTTACTATCAGCCATGGTGTTATTTCTAACCCCTCCCATATTGTTTCTAACCCTCGTATTCTTGCTCATGCAGAATAGTACCTTACTCAATACATAACTCTGTTGGAGACCTGAAACTGCTCTTGACATAAACTGAGTGAAAGCATCAGAATCTGACCTTTAGCCTATAAGTTCTTAGGAGCAAGAACTACGTGCCTAGTTCCATCCATGGCCTAGAACACTTGGCATGGTCAATAAATTAAGATAATCCGTTTGGCTCTTTGGAATTATCTGCTGAAGGCTTTTTGCAGTTTGCTAAGAGCAGCTGAGGGCCCAACCAATGGAGAAGAATTTCTATTGCATATCTTCCACAATGGTCAAATCAGCTCTATCAGGTATTCTGCATCCTGGGATATGCCTGTCATAGTCCAGGGTAACTGCAAGTGCTGCCCATGCCCCTTGTGGTCCCCCAAGGGCATGGGCAGCATGTTGAATAGGCAGGGGGAAGCTGAGACTATTCAGTCAGCCCGAGTGGCCCCACCCAGGCCCGCTTCTGCTGCTCGTTGGCTGCAGCCCAGGCAAGATGCTTCTCTTTTGGAAAGAAGCTGTCTGGGGCTGGAGCTAGAGCAACTGGCACATGATGTAGCTGAGGTTGCCCCATGCTGGGCTGTGCCAACCAGCACTCCAGGGCTAAGGAAGGGGAGGGACATGCACCATCCGCCACTCTGGGACTTGGAGAGGAGTCTGCAGGTGGCCCAGTGCTCTGTGGCTGGAGAAGACTGTTGGGGGTGGGGGAAGAGGAAGGGGCAGGAGGGCCTCAGTGAAAGGGCTGGGCTAGGCTGGGAGGTAGCCTGTCTGAGCTAGTGGTCACCCCACTTCTCATGCCCAATCATTCTGTTGGCTCCCAGTTGCTCAGCTATCATCTCTGTAGGCAGACACCCACCTCTCTTACCCTCCTGTCTGGAAGTTTTCCACAATCCATTGTTCCTGCCTTACCCAAGGATACTCCCTGCAAGCAAGGCTGCCTAACCAGGCCAGCATCTGTGCTTTGCTTTCTCTCCAAAGGCGATGAGCAGCATAATTGCCCATAATGCCAAGCTGCCATGCAGCTCTTTCTAAGTAAGCTCATTTATTCCTGAGATGCAAACGTTACAGAGAGAACCCATAAAAGCCATTAAAAAAACCTACACATGTGCTAAACGCTTACCACAGGTCACCTCTCAGTCTAATAGGTCAAGTCCTTCTGACCCTTTACTGGATCAGAAAGAAGACCCTGAGTCAGCTCAAACTCAGACTATTGATCCAAAAGTCCTTTGTCGGCCTCTGGAGAATCCAGTTTGAACTAGTGTATGTGGGTCTTTCCAGGAGGTGATGTAGGGGGCAAAGGGGAAGGACTTCCGTACTTCCTAGAGGAGCTGTGGTAGCCCTTCTGCATGAAGACTAACGTAATCCTACATAAACCATTCATTTAAACCAGTGGACCCTAAAGATACTCCACGTCACATCTTCCCCCAGAGAGGTTACATACCATCCCAGCCCACAATAACACATGAATGCAGGCCTGTTGAGGAGAGAGAGCTGTGGGAAGTTTCAAGATCTGCCACAATGCCACCAGAAACCGTTCGTCCCATGGTATAAGCAAGCCTGGCACTTGTACTATTTGACTTGCCAAAGGAGGACTATCAGGATACAGTTTTGATTTTGGGTTCCACAGAAGGAAAGTGCTATATTCTCAGGTGAATGGGAAAACGTATGGGGATGGGGAGGGGGAGGAGAGAAGTTGTTTATAAATACTGTATAACATGTGTAAGTGGTTCTTAAAAATATCCAGTGAGTCAGAGTGCCTGCTAATTAGAGTTTGCATGTTTGCTCACTTTATTTATTAATATGCTAATACCCTGGAGAGTGTTGTTCCAAAAATTAACCTGGGTATACAAACAGTTTCCAGGAAACTCATCAGAACTACTTAGTCATGTTCTTGTCTTTATCTCCACTACCACTGTTGACTCTGGCAGACTAATCTGCTGCTGAATACCTGTTGATAGAAAATGTCTGCGAGAGCCACATGCTGTACCCTTATACATTAGTATTCTGAATCAAGTTCACATCAGTGAGTGATGACACTGCAAGGTAGCGGACAGCAAGTGGATTTTAATATATGCCCAAGCACAGATAAGACTTTTTCCAGGAAGGCTTGAATCAGGATCTGAACACTTGATTCTTCAATTAGATTGCAGTGCTTTGTGGCTTTATAGCAAAAACATGATACAAGCACACATCAGGTAGCACTTGTTTACACTTGGTTTAAATAAATCTTGTTGTAAATGTAGATTCATTTTTTTTAAAGCTTTCTGTTTTTGCTTTGTCAAGGGACAGAGTAGCTTCCCTGAGTTACCGTGTCCTGGATGGCCCCAATAAAGTTCCTGTTGTACAGATTGATGAGAGAGGCTTTCTGAACTCGGGGTCCTTGATAGGATCATCAACAATCGAAGTAATTTCCCAAGAGCCGTTTGGAATCAACCAGACCCTTGTAGTTGCTGTTAAGGTAGTATTTTTCTCTTTCTCTTCACTAGAGTCAGAACACCATTAAGGCTAATGTAGTTTTGTCTGTTAAAAACATAGTCTCCTATGACATCAACTGGATAAAGTCAGTTTCACCTTTAAATTCTGCAAAGTGTAAAATGCATAGATTAACGGTCAGTGCGATGTTGTTTTTAACAAGGTGTAGGAGTACCAATTCGGTGGTGGTCGTAAGTATTAAAATGTGCATCTCCTCACGACAGAGAATCCTAAGCCTCAGCACAGTTCACCAAAAAAAGTGCCTGTGAGTTGCACACGCACCTGTATGACAGAAAAATGTCCTAACAAAACCTCTTCAGAAATGTTTTCTTTGAGAAGTGTTTGATACTCTGTAGCTACTGACATCTATCATAGGCAGTTCACTTCTCAAGGAGGGGAAAGGGATAAAGCCGGCTACAGTGATGAATACAGTGTCAGCTACGAGGTGACTAACAGTGGTGCTTGAATTTTCAGCAAGTGTCTGTGTTGTGCAGAAATCTCATTTTCTTTCTTCAGCTTCTAAGTCCTGAAGCTCTTAACACACTTTTTCTACAGGGGATCAACAGAGGAGAGTTTTAGCTTCAAATTTAGGTGCTATTTGATATACTTAGTAAGCTAGGCAAGAAGCATGTCCGTTGTTGGCACAAATTGCTTGTAATGCTAAAGTTCTCTGAAGTGAAGGCACAACAATTATAGTTGGAACTAGTAGCAAAGGGGTTAAACTGGCAGCTTGATGAGCACTCTTTCATTATTAAATTGCATGGACTTCTGCTTGAGTATATTCATGCATCTTTTTATTTCTGTGGGCACAGATGGCTCGTATATCTATCTTGCACTTTCTACACCAAAGTAATACTGAAGAGTAGATGAGCTTTGTTCACATCCCTCACACTGTAGCTTGCTTCCCACCTCCCTAATACTCTGCTGGGTCCTGATCCAGTGCTCATTATAGCCACAGAAATGACTCCCTTCGACTTTCTTGGGAGCTGCATCAGATCCCCTGGCTGGCATGTTGGGGTGGTGGAGCTGCACTCTCTCCATTCATTCTGTCCGTCCATGAAGCCAGCAAACTGCAAGGTTGAAGATTTAAGACTATAAGCAATTTGGGGCAGGAGCTGTCTTTTCATTTCACATCCATATAGCTTCTGCCATGACCTGTCTGCCTATCTTAGGTACTTATCTAGCCTTGTTACCATCTGAACTCCTAATATCTTTAATGGGATTTGTCCTCACAATCTCCCGATGAGGTAGGGAAGTTCTATTAGGCCCATTTTACAGAAGGGCTATTGAGACACAGAGAAATCGGGTAACTTGGCCAAAGCCGCACAGGGAGGCAGAGCAGGAAATGAACCCAGGTCTCCTGAGTGACAGTAAGCTAGTCCTCTAATCACTGGGCTATTCTTCCTCCAACTGGCTACACAAATCAGTCCACCTACATGGGTATTTTGTCAGTCTGCTCAGGAGAGGCTGTATTACTGAAACAGCCGGAGGCAATGAATGCAAGGAGCAATATATTGTGCCGGGGCTTTGTGGGGAGGTAAACTCCACACTCACTCACATGCTGTCTGGCTCTAGTTGACCCAAACATCAAAACATTAATGCTAGAAATATTCAGAAAGCTGAGATGTTCTTAAAAATAAATAGCTGCTTTCTTCAATATTAGATTTAGCAGTTGGTGTCTCTTGCAGACTTGGTTTTGAGACTGTTACGTAAAGCAGGCCTGAAAGTCTGTCATGGAAAATGGCATGTTTGTTATCTTGTTACATCAGTTAGTTGGGCAGATGGCCATATGCACTGATATTTTAGCTTATTACATCAGCTAGTGGAGTCGACAGCTGTACATACTGATATTTTAGCCATAGTTTTCGGACTCACCAGAGATGTAGTTTCCTTGAGGCCAAAGCTGTCCTTTCCTTTTCAAGTTCTGACATGTACATTTTGTGATAAAATGTAAAACTCTGTTATCAGAGCCTCTTAGCTCAGAAGAAGAGTCTTTCCTAGGAGGTATGCTTAAGGTGCGGTATTTTAAATACTGTTCTTTATACAGTTGAAGCTTGTTTTTTCTTCCTTTATCCTTCCATTATTTATTTTCCAAAAGCTGTATCAGAGAACCTACATTGTCTCTTGATTTTTGACAGCTAGCCTAGAAAAGTCAAGCAAGTTTTCCTTTTATTAATTAATAATGAAATATATTTCCACAACAAATCATGTGTGAATTCAGCATGGCAAGAATGATTCCCTGCAGGTAAATGCTGATGCAGAAAGAGTCTTTGTTTTTGTATAAATGCTTGTTTCTTAAAAGACCTTGAAGGGAGAAGCAATGGCAAACCCATTTTCTTGGGCAGGGAGACACTGAAGCAGCAAAATGCAGCCTGATGACCAGTCAGGGCTTAGCAGATGCAACATGGTCCATAACTGCCCACCCCAATGAGGCAGGTCATAGGAGAGTACCCTGCAGCATCAGACATGGGTAATCCCTGGGAACATCCTAGCTAAAATGCCTCTGAGACGCAGCATAGAACTCCCAGCCAGCTTTGCTAAAGTGTAGCCAAAGCAACTTTGTAGCTAAAGTAGCTTGAAACCCACTTTGTGCCTTTCCAGTCCTGGGCAATTCAGCCCCAATGTAATAGAGTCCGCCCAGGGGAGCTGCCTGAATTGCAAAGGCTTCTCCCTGACTGCCCATAATCTCCACAGTACTGCAGCCACATCCCTCTAGGGCAGGTCTTGAGAGGTGGTAATTTGAAAGAAGCCTTATAGCTATCTTGAACTGGAGGTCTTCCTACTGCTAAAGCTGGGCCTTTTAAAGTCCCTTTATGCCACTCCAGCCCTTTTGCCTGGGGTAGAGGGACTGGAGCAGATGTTACAATCTTATCACGTGTTCATGTGTACCTCATGCACCACTCTCCCAGGGGCTGAAATTTTGGGGCTGCATAATCTTTGTATATCCACATTTGCTGGGAAGAAGTCTGCAGGTTACTAGCTGAGTTGTATATCTGTTTAATGTTCTGGTTTTGTTTTACTGGATAACCCACATCATCTGTAATTGTGTTCATTTGTTACATGTCATTATTGCTTCTCAGCTCCCGGTGCTATACAAGCAAGAGATACTTTGCAAGGACTTGATGAAATACAAGTCCTATGTGAAATTAAAAGCTCCATCTCTCAATGCTGTTCTAATGTCTAGACTAAAAACAGTGTGGTTCATAAAGAACTCTACATGTACATATGTCTGAAAATTATTGAAATGGCTTTATTATTGGTACCACCACAGGCAAGTGGGAAAAGCAACTTACAGAATGTTGTCATTTATAAATGTCTTACAGGTGTCTCCAGTTTCCTACCTAAGACTCTCCATTAGTCCTGTTCTGCACACTCAACAGAAAGAGGCTCTGTTGGCTCTCCCACTGGGTGTAACATTGACCTTCACAGTCCATTTCCATGATAACTCTGGAGATACCTTCCATTCACACAATTCTGTGCTCAATCTTGCAACCAATAGGTAAGAGTTTACATCAGAGTGTTAATTATAGGGGCAGCAAATGTAAATGATATGCTGTATTATACCAGTCGTGGTACCTGCTCCAGCAAAAGAAAGCTATGTCAACACGAGAGTGACTATACTTCTGGTGTTAGGATTGGGATTGTTGATTGATTCCTGAAAAGTGCACAGCCTTCAAAGATGCCAGAAAGATGGGAGTTCTATTGATCTCATAGAGCTGGAAGTGACCTTGAGAGGTCATTGAGTCCAGTCCCCTGCCCTCACAGCAGGACCAAGAACCATCCCTGACAGATTTGCCCCAGATTCCTAAATGGTCCCCTTGAGGATTGAACTCACAACACTGGGTTTAGTAGGCCAATGCTCAAACCACTGAGCTATCCCTCCCCCAAGCGTACCACTTAGTCACAAGTATTGAACTGACAAAATGAAGTCATGCCTAAGCAAAGGGCTAGTGGGAGTTGGGGATGTTTGTGTTTATGCTTCCAATGATTACAAACCACTAGGTTGTATGCATTGTTGGCCTATGTAACCAGTTGATCTAATTAGTTTTGGCCTTACCCTTCCTCTCCTTCCTCCCTCCTGCCATTTGTCATACTCATTGCAACTTGTCTTAAACTAGATGGTAGGATGTTTGGAGAAAGGGCCGCGTCTTCAGATGTGTTCATACCATCTTTAGCAGAATGGGGATGTAATCCCAATGGGGGCTTTTGGGCACCACCAGGATACAGTTAAAAATCATATTTGGACAGTGGGATGTTCGTCAAATTTCCCCTCAATTACTGCACAAAGTTTGCCATCCACAAGATTCCTTGTGTAAATGCTAGGATGAGAGTTGTGAGGAAAAGAAAGCTATGGGGTTTTTTTGTCTTTCCTGCATTCATATAGAGGTATCTTGACATTAAAATAGTCAGGAATGTGCAGTGCTGGTGCATGTGCATGTGCATATCTCAGTAGTCGTTTGAAGACACTGACCTAGCAGAGTTAAGAAATTGTGGCTGACCTGCTGTATTTAATGTTAGACTCATTCATAGGATTTTCATTTTATTGCTTCTTTCCTTTGTGGAAAAAATGAAAGAGGCTTGTTGCATCTCTTAAAGAGCTTCTTGACATGCTAGAAAATGATATATTAGGTCATAATGACCTCATGATTCCCTCTTCTGAACCCATATTTATAGACTTTACAATCAGAAGGGGCCACCATGATCATCTTGTCTGACCTCAGCACACTGCAGGCTAGGGATGTTAAATTTAGATTAATTAACTAATCGACTAGTTGATGGGATTTCCATCGACTAGTTGATGGGATTTCCATCGACTACTTGATTGGTCTATACGGTGCCTGCCGGGCCCTTGCTACAGTTCAGAAGTGGAAGCCACCCAGAGAGTGCAGGACCAGCGGGGAACTCCTGCTGGCCTCAAGTTTCCTGCGGCGCCTCAGCCTTTTAAACGTACCTTTCAAAAGCAGAATCACAGCAGAAGCGGCGCAAGCGGAGACTGCCTCAGTCCCCACTTGAGCAGTTTCCTGTCGTGCCTCTACCTCCCCTGACCCCTGTGGAGACAGTGCTAGGGGAGAACAGGCTTTTAAGCCAGCTCCTGCTCCCCCCCCGCTTGCTGCCTCTCTCTGCGAGAGGCAGCAAGGGGGGAAGTGACTAGTCACATCACTGCATCACTGGTCGACTATTCGATAAGCTTCTGCTTATCCTATAGTCAGCTAGTCTCTTACGTCCCTACTGCAGGCCACAGAACCTCTGCCCACTCCTGAAATAGACGTTTCACCTCTGGCTGAATTACAGAAGCCCTCCAGTCATGGTTTACAGACTTCAAGCCACAGAAAAGTCACCATTTACCCTGCAGGTTGGACCTCCCTGGTCTGGCACCCTCAGGACGTGACTGGTCCCGAATTAGGGATTTTGGCAGACGTGGGGAGGTCATTTCTGGCTCCCCACCGGCTCCTCTCCTGCCACCTACCTCACTACCCCACCAGCTGCCTGCTGCAATGCCAGGCTCCCCACTCTGTCAGGGCAGCCTGTGGTCCCTCCGCCGGGGCTCCCGGCCCCACCGCAGCTGACTGCTGGCATTCTGCCGCCAGCTCAGCTGGATTCCTGCAGCAGGACTAGCCACCGGTCTCCCTGTGGCCAGTTCAGCTGGGCTCCTGGCCCCCGCAGGGCTCCTGCCTCTGGCCCGCACTGGGACTCCCTGGTCCAGCAACATCCATGGTCCTACAAAGAGTTTCAATGTGTAGTTGAAACCTGCAAGTGATCTATGTCCCAGGCTGCAGAGGGCAGTGGTTAGGATTCAGATTCTCTTAAATGACAGCTAAATGCAGCATTTGGGTAGTTTGCTCCTTTTTGTTAATCTCGGTTAGTTAATAAGCCTTCCAAAAAGGGAGTAAGGCAAAATGGGATTTAAAAATCAGCCAGGAGGAAAGTAAAAAGGACAGTAGAATTTTCTGGAGACACAAGCTTTTTTTTCTTTTTCTTTTATCTACAGAGATGATTTTGTGCAGATTGGGAAAGGAACCATGAACAATACATTTGTAATTCGAACTGTAAATGTAGGCTTGACCTTGCTTATGGTTTGGGATACAGAGCACAGTGGAATTGCAGATTATGTCCCTGTTCCTGTGCAACACGCCATTTTCCCTGAGCTCAGAGATGTGGTAGTAGGTGATGTCATCTGTTTCAGCACCTCGCTGATAAATCAAGAAGGTAAGAAACACAAGCAGTTTACATGCATTTCAATGCTGCCTCTGAATTACCATGGAGACTTTGTAGTGCTGTGCATTGTAAGAGTCCAGGGAAACCAAATACATTATTTATGATGACAATCAGAATCCAATGTCACCCACTATTCTTGTGAACACCACAAATAAGTTTGATGAACTGTAATTTTGTAATTGTATCTTTCAAAAAAAGTCACTTGTGTTGAGCTCTTAGGAATCAAACGTCTGCGGTTTCCAATTCAAATGTTCTTTCAAATATAAAACTTTCTGGAAGAGGCTTAGTTATATTTTTAACTGGATTAATAAGACAAAGACACAGGCCGGAGCCTTTTACTCAGTTCTCTACTTAGTTCTCTGGCCTTAACGGGATTTTGCAAGAGTGGAACTTTTGTTGGTGTAGCTGGGAGCAGAAGGTGGCTGTGAGGCAAGGACCTCAGATTCTAGCTCCCCCACATCAGATAGCACAGCTGATAATATGCACATGCACACCCAGCGTGGGGAGAATGGGTGTCTATAATGGCAGGTATCTGTACATAAACACTCCAGTTGGAAAGCAGTTAATTTTCAGGCCTTTTCTTACAGGTTTGCCAGGAGTCTGGAGCTCTTCACTGAACAGTGTTCTTCAGGTTGACCCACGGACCGGTGCAGCTGTGGCAAGGGATTCAGGAGTTGTCACAATTTATTATGAGATTCCTGGACTATTTAAAACATACAGGGAGGTGAGAGACTTTCAACTTCCACTAGTGCTATTGACGTTTGGTGGCTGTCTGTTAGGGACATATTTCTACCTCCGATCTTTTTTCCTTTTTAAGCAGCAAAATCTTAAACTTCTGTTGCTGTCACTTATTTCATTTTTCTCTTGAAAATGTATAAATTTGTTCCTATATCTGCACTGTTCATATTGAGCGTAAGATGAATTGATGGGGAAAGTATTGGGCATACTTCCAAAGGCATCATGGCTATAGTTTGTGTTAAAGAAGGCAATTTAAATTTATAGTTTGTATTCTGCGCCAGTACTGTTCTTCTATGGCACATTTCATTTCTTTGCTTGGTTAAGTTGGTTCCAGATGCTAAACAATTTTGGATTAAGGCTGTGCTTTTCTGAATGAAGCTTCAGTGTTTGAATAAGATACCAACCAGAACATTTTTAATGTGGTACCATATGTACTGTGAATTGGCCAGTCAGTAGTACTGAATTTAAAGGGAATTAGCATTTATTTGATCTTCGGTGAAATAGTTCTATCTATACTGAATTCACTGTATCAGCGAACATAAGAGCACTAAACATTTTAATTAAATTAAATATAACTTTTGTTGTGCCTATTAGGCAAACTGATTTATGAGGGCTTAATAGAAATAGTTAAATGTTTTTCTAACTTAAGTTGCCTAAAAATCAACTTCCATAATTAGAAAAATGCAGCATTTATTTAAAAAATAAAAATGCATCTTTTTTCTTCTGTGTGAGAGGGGGGAATCAGTTTTTGACTTACTAAAATCCATTCCTGCCTTAATTTATGTTCATTTAACAGTCTTCTCTAACAGGGTTCTTTGATGTCTTTTTATAGGTATCGATCAGTATTCCTCAAAGGACTATAGCAATGCATGTAAGTGGAGTGAAAACAAACTTACAAGGAGTTGCAGCTTCAAAAGTTATAGTTGCAACTGGGGACAGAAGCAAAAATTTGAAAGGTACTGCACCAAATCGTCTCCCGCTTGCCTGTTCATTGCTTAATGGTTCATACATCAGACATTGTCTCTTCTCTAATGCTGCAAGAAAGAATCCTGCACTACTGTTTTACCACTGCCTCCCGAGCTGCCTGAGGGTCATCAGGGTCATGTTGCTAGTTTGTAGGGACTTGCTGTTTTTCCTTTCCCTGCTAAAATCTCAGAATGAGAGGTCCATGGGCATGCTCCAGAGTCACCACACCCAATGATGGGAAATGGACTGCCAGTGAGAGCTTTCACGAAGCTGGGCTAGTGTTAGGAGGGAGGGGAGAAAAAGCCCAATCTTCCCCTCCCAGTAGTCATGAAGGATGGGGAGGCGAGTGCTGAGGCTCCCTGTCTCTCTCAGCAGCTGTGCGATGTGAGCGAGGTGTTGAGAATGCCGTGTGGTGAGTTCAGCCCAGAGATTGCAGCGTGTGAAGATACTGGATTGCACTGATGCATCATTCTGTAGTGATACACTGTTGTGAGCTCAGTGTGGCCATGCACTATCAGGATGTCACAATGTGATTCTTCTGAGGCCAAGCAGCTTCCCAGCTGTTAATGTGGGAATGCTACTGTCCTATGCCGTGAGCTCTTTTGTAATCCTCGTAAGGCCTTCGGGTATAGTAGCGCAGGTTGGACCTCTATGAATCACACTCCACTCGTCTGGCAACATCCCTGGTCTGGTATCCTTGGGTGCTCTGAGGCTGGAGCACCTGTAGGGAAAAGCTGGGGGCCCCATGCTCAGTAACTCCTTCTCCCACACCCACATAGCTCATTTGCAGCTTTCAATCTCAGAAAGGGAGAGGGAGGATCTGGAGGCTGGCGGGGAAATCCTTGGTGGAAGAGGCAGGGTGGCTGTAGAGCCTCACAGCCAGGGGCTGGTAGCACAGCCTCTTGGCCAGCATGAAGCCCGGGAATGCAGCCTGGCAGTCGTGGGGCTTCATTGCCAGCCGTGGGGCTGCACTTCTGGCCCTGCCCTGCCTCTTCCTCCCAAGCACCCTCACTGTCCCTGCTCTATCAATGCCAGCCTCTCTGAAGTAAAGCCTTGCAACTAGCGGCAGCAGAGGGGCCAGCATCGGCATCCCCTGGTCCCACAAATTCCCTGGTTTGGGACCACTCAAGTCCCAAGACCAAGGAGGTCCGACCTGTACTAAGAAACCCCAAACTGTGTGGCAATGGGTTGCAGAACCTGGGTGTACAGACATGTAGGTTCTTCCTGCTTGTGCTTTGAAACCCACTCCTATTGCTGGGTTTCAGAGCCTGATCAGGAATGTCTACTCAGCTATTTTTACCTTTGTAGTGCAAGCCCCACCCGAAAACTTACTGCTGTGGTTTCTTTCTCAGTGGAGACATATTCTTAGTGCTTATCAGTCTAAACACAGTGGCTACGTCTAGACTGCAAGCCTCTTTCAAAAAAGAGCATCTAGACTACAACCAGTACTCTTGAAAAAGCAAGCTGCTTTTTCGAAAGAGCACCCAGGCAGTCTGGATGCTCTCTTTCCAAAAAGCACAGTTTGCATTACATAGCGCCTTTTTTTTTCCGAAAGAGCTCTTTTGAAAAAAGGTGTTATTCCTCGTAAAACAAGGTTTTCCGCGGTCAAAAAAACTGCCGCATTCTTTCGATTTACTTTTGAAAGAATGTGGCAGCAGTCTAGACGCAGGAAGTTTTTTCGAAAAAAGGCCACTTTTTTCCAAAAAAACCTGTAGTCTGGACGCACCTAGTGACAGCTACAAGGGACTCAGAACAAGTGTCTGACATTTTACACTGGAAAAAGAGCTGAACTACTATAAGCATCTCTAAAACCTTTCATACAAATGACTGATTTGTAATATGTGTACGGGAATCTGTTGTGGGTTTTTTTTTTTGAGGTGATGAAGGAATTTGAAGCATTGTATAAGTATGGGCTTCAAAATATTTTCAGTTAACTAACTCAAAATAGCTCAGTGACTTTTTTTTTTTCATCAACTTTCCCTAGAGATTTAAACTTTGCATTTCCAAAAAAGAAAAAAAGTTGAGAGTTAATCAGTAGAGCTGATTTTAAAAATGTTTACATTTTGATGATAAAAATGGAAAGAATTTCAATGGTTTTAGTCAAAAAGAGTAATAAAAACAATAATCCTTACTTTTCAACCAGCTATTTATTAGAGAGCTGTTGAAAAAAATGCGATTTCCAACTTAAAACAAATTTATGGGAGAAGTTTCAGAAATAAAACTAGTGTACTTTTCCTCTTTGCTCCAACACATGAAGGAAAAAAGATGCACAAGGAAAGTGTACTGGGACCTGACTGTGCTCCTGACAGGCACCAGAGTCAGATCCCTGCAGGCTACCTTCCTCTTCTAGCAGGATGCAAGCAGAGTCTATTCAAACCTTCTCTACGGTATCTCAACCTAGTGAGGAGGAACCACTTCCAGAATGAGAGGACAGATTAGTCTCCAGGCCTATGCAGCTCTTGCTATCTCTGCTGAGATTGCCAGTAAAAGCATCACTTCGTAACAAGGTTTTTTGTGATCTAGACACTTTTCTGCTAGCACAGGGAGTGATGCTTTCACTTCACTCACACAGGCCATGTCAATCCTTTCAGTCAGTGTTGACGGGCTGGATTTGAATGTGAAACATAGTGAAGAAAGGCTCTGTATCTCATTATCAGTTCCCCAAGCCATCCAATATCTAAGCTTGCTCTTATGAAAACTCAGGCTTCTGCTTAAATACGGAAAGGTGCAGCTTCAGGTCAGATGCAAAAAAGATATTTTAAGACACTCTAGACAGATTTTTAACTGAGTGCCATTTTGTACAACTGCAAAAAACCAATTTTAATCTTTAATGAGTATGTTCTCATTTGAAAATTTGTCCTGTATTTACACAGAGAGAACAGAAATACTAGTAAAGTTTTCTGTGTCTTGATAACGGTCAAGTCTGACCCCAAACCATCATTTTTCTGCAGATTTATCTGTAAGCAAAGCAAATATTTTTTTTCAGAAGTTGCAAGCTTCACATTTTTTAATTGGGCTTTTCTTTTTCTTTCAATGGACATGGAGTAATATGGAACCTCTGTTAACAGTTTTGTGTGGAGCTCTTTTGAAACTACTTGGATTCACTATTTTTGTGACTTATGGAAATTTTCATGACTTTTTAAACCAAAGAGATGATGAATGTTTTATTATTGATGAAAAGGAGCTTAGCCCAGTGGTGTGACTGGTTTGCTTTTTAATGTAACTAACTTTTTAAAGTAATATATTTAGCATTAAGCATGCTTACTGTGATTGGCAACGATTGCTTTTTAGAACCACTTCACTGGTGAAGTTAATCGTCCTATTTTCTTTTCTGATTAAGGAGCCATACTTGATTTAATCACAGTGCCTTTTTGTTAATCTTGAATAGTCTTAACATTCAGCACTTGTTGAAATGATATTTTTAGTATATTTTGATGTGAACTATTGGCCTGTTCAAATCGAGATATAAATTACTATACGTTTTCTTCCTGACAACTGCTGAAAAATACATTTTAGTGGGGCTTCAAGAGTCTGCCTAATGTAAGAGGTTCAAGCTCTGGGGAAAAAAGTAAGAGTTGAAATCTATCCTGCAATATGACTCACTGACTGGCAAAAATTTCTTTTTTATTTATCTGAATTACCATTATAAAACTTTCAGGTATACACTCTTGCATTAATTGCATTAACTTATTGTAAGACATTTTTATAGTATGTCTGAGATTGTAACCACGATGGCAGGTGATCTGAAATTTCTTCTCAGAGATGATGATGATGATGATGAACCATCCTTTCGTGTTATCAAAGTTCACTTTTATCTTATCAGCCTGTGTTTTTTTTCCTTTTGTTCCCTTTAGGGGACTGTTCACCTGTCCATATGGAAGCCATTGCAGAACTACAGCCAGAGTCCAATATCGGCTGCCACCTTCATTTTAATAACGATGCATTTGATTTCCCAGCACATGATATTTTCAGAGCAGAACCTGGATTTGATGTGGTTTCAGGTGAGATGGGAAAAGGAGCCAAAATGGCAAATGCAGAGGTATAGCGTGACTGCAATTTGTTCTAACATTTCCACAACTCCTGTTGAAGCCAGTGGGGGTGTTGAATGCATAAGGAATTAAGGAGTGGGTCCCGAGCATAAAGTTTTTAATGTCAGTTTGTTGCTGATGTGTCGTTGTCTGATATTTGCAACATCTCTCTTGCAGTTTGATCCATACAGCAGACAAGACCTTAATATTTTCAAACCAGTCCTGAACCAGTGGGGGTTCATTAATTTCCACTTGGGTTCTCCTATCTCTATAGTGCTGTTTTGAAACATGTTCTATGCTACAACTCTGTGGAATTTAATTTAAAATAATGATGCACCTGGTAGAATTTTGGGCTGCCTCATTATTCCAGACTTTAATGCTAAGAAACCACTACGTAGACCACTTCCGAAAAGGTTGAGGATGCAAATTAAGGTCCTGATTCTGCAAACGCATTGGAGTAGCTGCAAACATAGGCGTCTTTCCATGGAACCTTGAAATGGACAGGAAGCAAGTGCCGTCTGTGGGACAGAGGCATAATGTGCTCATGATGACCCACTCACAAAGCTAGTGAGGTGCCATGTTTTGTTCTAGCTGAATTGTATGAAGGTAGCCCAAGCTGGCTTGCATTGCAGGGGTCCAGTCTGGGTGTGGGAAAGGCACAAATGACCACATCAGGGCCTGCTTCTGTGAGGAGATGCTCCAGTTTCTTGGCTAACTGCAGATGGCAAAACAAAAAGTCCAAGCCACCACTGCTACCTGAGCATGCACGAGCACCCAGGTATCAGCAAACACTCTGACATTGGGAAGCCCTTCAGCAAGGAAGGAACAGGGAGAACAATTACAATTCACACCAGTTCTTCTAGCTGCTTCTCCTGCTGGGCACCAAGGCCTTTGTCTTCTGTCTAGAGTCAGCCTCATATTCACAGAGTTTATGCTCAGATGGGACCATTACATCACCTAGTCTGACCTGTACAGCACATGCCACTAAATTTCACCCAGATATCCTAGATTGAGCCCAATAACTTGTGTTGGGCAAAAGCTGATCTCTGTTCATTCACTGTCCCTGTCCTGTGAGGGTATTGCAGTGTCATCAACCCCAAGGATTCAGAAATCAATTCAGAAATTGTACATTTTTTAACCTAATGCGTTTTAAATTCTTTTGTATTTGTTTTGTGAACATTTAGGGGATTCACATTTTTAGGTTTTTCTCTGCAACTGAGAAGGCTAGAAACTTTTATTTAAAAGTCTTAGTTAAGAGTCTTTTCTGATCCCATGACATCAGGAGGGGAGGGCCTTAACGAACCACCGAGACTTGCAATTGAATCATGAGAGTTGGGAACACTGGGAAAGCAGGGGGAAGTATAGATGAGTCGCAATATGATTTTAAAAAGCACAGATTACGTGGAAAGAGCTTTCTTATAATAGTCCCTTAAACCTGCTGCTCTGAATAATGGAGGTTGCCTTTTTTGCACAGTGCTGCAGAAAGTATGCCAGTGGGGCTAAGGTGTGTTACCATTTCCTTATACAAAGCAAAGAGGGGGCATTTATTTACCCTGGCTTCAGATCAGTGCTCAGACAAATGGTCAGCCAAATCTTCCAAGATGTGAGCATGTGGTTACTCTCTCCTCCCTTCCTTCAAATTCTTCTTGAGAACATCCTCTGTCTTCTGATGCACAAAATGAGTGGTGGAGAAAGTGGCCAGGGAAGTGATGGGTTTGAGAAAATCAGCTTGTACTGCTCATATCAGCTTGACTCACTTCTTCTTGATTATTTATTTTCTTAATCCTTAGTAAACCGAAGGGATGGCTATTAAGGGTTTGGTGGCAACCGCTGAATATCTAAGTGGTAATGGATCAGTGTGTAATCAGGCAGTATGCAGGATGGGTTTGTAAAGGAAAACTTATGCCAAAGTTAATGATGATGGTTGCTGGCTAGAATTACAACACTGGATGAAGAGAAGACTGTATATTTTTATATTAGGATTGGAGTAAAGCATTTGATTCAGTATTCCCAGAAGTCATGTGTTAAAGTTTTGTTCCAGCCAGCTGGGCATATGAATAATTTCATATGGATTGAAAACTGGCTGATTGTTCTTCATTGCACTAGCTAGTGAAGGGAGTCTTCTAGTTCAGTTTCACAGGGAATTATTGCCAGGGCTCCGTCCATTTGTCCACTGCACCTGCATGACATTTCAGCTCTTGGAGAGCCCTGCTCGTTGTGGTTTGTCAGGGCGCAACCTTCTGCTTGTTCAGTTCCCCTCTAAAGTCAGGATGTTAAAAGTTGATTAAATAGGTCACCGCTGGAAATCTCAGCCATTACACCGTTCCACGCTGCGGCTCTGCAGTATAAAGCCTAAATAATCTTTATACTGCAGAGCCTTCAGCAAAGCCTCCCCAGGAGCGAGGCTGCCACCTCTGCTCTTGCAGAGGCGGGCCTGCCAGCTCCGGTCCTGCAGAGGAGGCTTCCCTGCTGCAGAGAAGCCGCCTCCTTGGGAGTGGAGCCGGCAGCCCCTGCTTACCCAGCTCCCAGGAAGCTGGTGGAGTGTAACCGACACCGTTAACGGATAAGCATCAGCGTATCGGTTAAACAGTTAGTTGGTTAGGCTCTAACATCCCAACTCCAAAGCCTCCCCCCTTCCACAAGACACATTCTTGGGCGTGAAAAGAAGAACCATAAAGAAACACACGTAATTTAACCAGGGTTGAATTGCTTTTGTCTTTATAGGACATTATACCTGTTCCATCACAATGCACAGACTTACTGACAAGCAGCTGAAGCACCTGAGCATGAGCAAAACTGTTCTCATAGTTACAGCTTCCCTCCAAGGCAGCCATTTCTCTGGAGAGCAGATCAGCGCCGAAGTACCGTTCAATCCAGGGTTTTATGCCGATCAGACTGAAATTCTCTTAAGTAACCTTTACACGAGTTCTGACGTGAAAATATTTGGAGCCACTGAAATTCTTGACAAACTGGAGGTGAGTGCGTCACAGGGAACGGTCGTAATCGATTGAAGGCTGCATTGAACTGCTGGGTGCAGCTCTAAGCAAGTGGGCAGTTGTGTAAACGTCACCCTCCTGGCAGTAGGCAGTGTGCTTCTGACATCCCTCTGAGGCATAAGGCCCTCCCTGCTTTTCCTTTGCTCCAGGGGAGGAGCCATTTCTGGCTGGCTCATACCTGGAGCAAATTACACTACATGCATACATCCCTGCTAGCTCAATGCTGCTGGCCAGCTTGTCATGGGACCAGGTGCCAAAGCTTTGCCTGCCGGGTCTGAGGAATCTTTGTCCGTCTGTGTGGCCAGGACCCAGGTAGCCCATGCAGGTATGTACGGAGTGGCTCTTGCTTTCCCATGTGTGGTGGTGCCATGCAAGTCACTGACAAGCCCAGAGTGTAAGTGGCACTTTACAGACACATACCAGCAGGAGGTCAGGGCACGTGTACAGCAGTAGCTCCAACAGGCAGGGTGGGGGATGAATTGATGAAGTGGCTCCGGAGAAATCAAGTAGCAGTAGTTGGCAGGATTTTTCAGCAGGGTTATAACCTATATCTGCATTGATTGGAACAAATAGTTCAGAGCAAAACATAAGAGCAAGATTTCCCATCCTGGGGTTTAACCACCCGTCTCCCTGCCGCTTGGCAGCTGTTCTAGCATGGAGCCTTCCCAGAGCCATTCTCTCTTTCCAGCAGCCCTGGAAAGATTTGCTCAAATCTTCCCCTATGCACCTGTGCAAGGAAAGGGGAAAGTGTAGCTGGTATTTAAGCCACTGTGAACCAGGGGGCAGTTAGTTCCCCTACACCTGATCAAAACCCGCTATAACCCATTGCTACCCGTTTGTGGATTTTTATATCCATTCTTAGTAGCTATTGTGAGGGGCCCAAACAGACTTGGCTTATGGATGAAAATAAAGTGTCATGTTTGCTTGTTTAACATCTGTCCAGGCACCATGTGCTGCACTTCCTGCAGACTGACTCAATTCTTTCCTTCTTTCCATCTCTAGCTGCTGTGATTCAGTGGGTTTATGTACTGATACATGCATGACCTTTAAAATTCAAATATATCTGCTGACTCTTCCTGCGATGGTGTGAACTATAGATGCTTATAATGGCTACAAAAGGGAAAAATAATACACTAGTTTTTGTAATTGTACACATATAGTGGTATGGATTTTCTCCAGCAAAGTAAACCATATTTAATATCTTTAGGATGTCTAAACTGAGAAATGTATTTTCACTCCCGGCTCCCTACCTGTTATGTAACCTCAGTGGGTTAATTGACAGGAAAAACAATCAAATACATTTCTCAGTTTTCACTTTGTTTCTAAACGGTACAGTTAGTTTAAGTATTTAGTTGATGGTTACTCGTGCTTGTTTCATGCTCTGGCAGGATGAGAGTGCTTTCACATGCTGCTGTGTGTGGAGATCACATGCATGCTCTTCTCCTGGCTTGCAAGGGGGAGTTTATCAAAACTGACACCAGATGAATAGGCAACAGATAGTTGTCTGAGTAAAGAGTACAAGTAAATCTGAGGATGTTTACTGATATAACTCTATGGTTACAATGCAGGGTCCTTTTTGAAGCAAATAAATACATTATTTTCCTTCTAAGAGAGTGGTAATTCTTATGCATCTCCTTAGCATAGAAGCAGAAAAAGAGGATATGCACAGTGCTTGTTGGAACAGTATGTTTGTCTTATAGGTGAAAAGTGGGTCATCAATGGTGAAAGCTTTTGAGAAAGAAAAATCCTATGGATTACCTAGTTATGTTACCTACACCGTTACTGTATCTGATCCAAGAGTTCCGAGCCAGGGGTCCTTATCAACTGTTCTTACCATATCGAGCCCAGTGACTGACCAGTCTATCACAGTACCAGTTTCAGTGATTTACATAGCTGACAAAAGTGAGCCAATGAGACGTAAGTTTATCTGTATATTTCATGTCAGAATAAATCCTCAGCATCCATTAGTGTTCAAGGTGGTAACGTAGACTTTAGCGCAGCTTTGATTTGAGCCAGCGTAACCGTCAGCTAAAAAGTTGTTGCTGATACGTAAAATAAACACTAATATCCTGACAGCAAGGTATGCATTCAGATGCTTCTTGTGGCTGAAGCTGGACACATTTCCCTTTCTGGGTCAGTCCAATTACTGGTTTTGGAATGTGCTCTCTAATGGCTGCTTGCCCACCCCAGCTGGCATACATAATGCTATAGTATCCAGCAGCTCTTCTTGCTTCATTTTTACATATTCTCAAACATGGCTTGGCATTTCCAAAACTGATTAGTGGGTTGGGGATGTGGGAACAATGCGCGTGACATTTCAATCTATTTTGAGCTATCACCAACAAGCACATTTTGAGCATTATACTGGAAATTGCCATTGTAATCTATGTCAATCGTGCTATTTGTACTAATAAAATGTATCATGCACAAATAAATATTCAAAATGACATAGGAAAAAAAAAAGCATAGGAAAAGAGCCAGTTGTTGTTAGAGGGGATTAGAAAGATACAAAGCTATTTATAACATCATATGGTATCTCTTTTTCAATTGGTTCCACAGACGGAGCCAGCTTATTCCAACACTTCCTTGATTCCTATCAAGTAATGTTCTTCACGCTTTTTGCACTGCTGGCAGGGACAGCTGTTGTGATCATAGGTAAGGGAGTAAAATAATAATAATAATATTTTCCTAACTTTTAAACACGTTAGTTGTGATTTGAATGAATAATTTCCACACTGAAATGGTTTTGATAATGTCTTTCAGCCTACCATGCAGTTTTCTCCCCAAAAGAACAGAACACTTATCCAGCATTTACCCAGAGGACAACGCCTCAATACAGCTATAACAGTAAGCAGCTGTTGCCATATTCTAAATGAAATTAATTGGTCACCCTAGTATTGCATCTGAATTAGTGAGAAGAGGTTTCAATAAGAGAAGCCTATATTCTGAAATGAATTACAAGGCTGGCATCTTTGCCCTATGCAACTGTTGTGCTCTTGGTTGTGCTTCCACGCACACTTGCTCTACACTGGTGGGGAAATAGGTGTGGTTTGCATTTTTGTGCTAGAGACTAGAATCAGGATCAAATGGTAATTTGGAAGAAACATTTGGAAAAAAAATATTTCACTGCAGTAGTGGGAAAACTAAGGTCCAGAGCCTGCTTCTATGGAATCCAATGACAAACCCACCATGTCTCAATGCGTACCTTCTATGGATGTTACTTCGCCTTTTTTTGTAACATTCACTATAGAAATTCCAGTGTTATTTTGGGCACATACTTGGATTTGATCAGAAACATAAGGAAAAATCAGAGTTCTTTGACCTTCGTATTTGTTGGGGTGTTTTAGTGGAATGAAGTTGAGCCAAAAGAGTGCCCTGGGTGAAAGTGTTAATTAATGCTTCGGGCTACCTTATTGAAACACCCATTGTTGATCATGGAAGATTCAGGCAATGTCAGGTCTCCCAGAACCTTTACCATCATCACCACCAAGTCTATCAGGAAAGAAAATGCAATGTGAAAAGCATGTTCCCTTCTTTAAAAAGGGAGACAGTGAACACAGAGGCTATTTAACTTTAAGTTGGAAATCGAGCCCAGCAGAACTGGGAAATGCTCAAAATTCTTACATTGTTATAATTAGTAAAATGTGCTTAGGTTTTCTTTCTTCCTCCTTGACATTACATTACCCTTTATTAAAGCCTGAGCAAAGGCCTACAAGGAATCAAAATTAATTACCTGGGATTTCAGTTGTCTTAGTGATTGTCTCTACAGTACCTTTTACAGTGTTTCATTTATTAAAGGAATTTTGTGAGGTATCCAGCTTACTGCAGAGGAAAATTTCCAGCCTCTGCATAGTCCTATATAGAACAGAGAAGGAAACTTCTTTGCCTTCAATTAATCATAGACTCATAGAATACTAGGACTGGAAGGGACCTCGAGAGGTCATCGAGTCCAGTCTCCTGCCCTCATGGCAGGACCAAATACTGTCTAGACCATCCCTGATAGACATTTATCCAACCTACTCTTAAATATCTCCAGAGATGGAGATTCCACAACCTCCCTGGGCAATTTATTCCAGTGTCTGACTACCCTGACAGTTAGGAACTTTTTCCTAATGTCCAACCTAAACCTCCCTTGCTGCAGTTTAAGCCCATTGCTTCTTGTTCTATCCTCAGAGGCCAAGATGAACAAGTTTCCTCCTCCTCCTTATGACACCCTTTTAGATATCTAAAACTGCTATCATGTCCCCCTCAATCTTCTCTTTTCTAAACTAAACAAACCCAATTCCTTCAGTCTTCCCTCATAGGTCATGTTCTCTAGACCTTTAATCATTCTCGTTGCTCTTCTCTGGACCCTCTCCAATTTCTCCACATCTTTCTTGAAATGGTGCCCAG
This sequence comes from Rafetus swinhoei, assembly GCA_019425775.1. Lineage (NCBI taxonomy): Eukaryota > Metazoa > Chordata > Testudines > Trionychidae > Rafetus > Rafetus swinhoei. The sequence continues at coordinate 13,437,701 of CM033435.1, read as the reverse complement.
AACTGGACATAATACTCCAACTGAGGCGTAACCAGCACAGAGTAGAGCGGAAGAATGACTTCTCGTGTCTTGCTCACAACACACCTGTTAATGCATCCCAGAATCAGGTTTGCTTTCTTTGCAACAGCATCACACTGCTGACTCATATTCAACTTGTGGTCCACTATAACCCCTAGATTCCTTTCTGCCATACCCCTTCCCAGACAGTCGCTTCCCATTCTGTATGTATGAAACTCATTGTTCCTTCCTAAGTGGAGCACTTTGCATTTGTCTTTATTAAACTTCATCCTATTTACCTCAGACCATTTCTCCAATTTGTCCAGGTCATTTTGAATTATGACCCTATCCTCCAGATTAGTCGCAACCCTCCCAGCTTGGTATCATCTGCAAACTTAATAAGCGTGATTTTCTATACCAATATCTAAATCGTTGATGAAGATATTGAACAGAGCCGGTCCCAAAACAGACCTCATGGAACCCCACTTGTTATGCCTTTCCAGCAGGATTGTGAACCATTAATAACTACTCTGAGTACGGTTATCCAGCCAGTTATGCACCCACCTTATAGTAGCCCCATCTAAGTTGTATTTACCTAGTTTATTGATAAGAATATCATGCGAGACCGTATCAAACGCCTTACTAAAGTCTAGGTATACCACATCCACCGCTTCTCCCTTATCCACAAGACTCATTATCCTATTAAAGAAAGCTATCAGATTGGTTTGACATGATTTGTTCTTTACAAATCCATGCTGGCTATTCCCTATCACCTTGTCACATTCCAAGTGTTTACAGATGATTTCCTTAATTACTTGCTCCATTATCTTCCCTGGCACAGAAGTTAAACTAACTGGTCTGTAGTTTCCTGGGTTGTTCTTATTTCCCTTTTTATAGATGGGCACTATATTTGCCCTTTTCCAGTCTTCTGGAATCTCTCCTGTCTCCCATGATTTTCCAAAGATGATAGCTAGAGGCTCAGATACCTCCTCTATCAGCTCCTTGAGTATTCTAGGCTGCATTTCATCAGGCCCTGGTGACTTGCAGGCATCTAACTTTTCTAGGTGATTTTTGACTTGTTCTTTTTTATTTTACCTTCTAAAACTACCCCTTCCCACTAGCATTCACTATGTTAGGCATTCCTACAGACTTCTCGGTGAAGACCGAAACAAAGAAGTCATTGAGCATCTCTGCCATTTCCAAGTTTCCTGTTACTGTTTCTTCCCTCCTCACTGACCAGTGGGCCTACCCTCTCCTTGGTCTTCCTCTTGCTTCTAATGTATTTATAAAAAGTCTTCTTGTTTCTCTTTATTCCCGTAGCTAGTTTGAGCTCATTCTGTGCCTTTGCCTTTCTAATCTTGCCCCTGCATTCCTGTGCTGTTTGCCTATATTCATCCTTTGTAATTTGTCCTACTTTCCATTTTTTATATGACTCCTTTTTTATTTTTAGATCATGCAAGATCTCGTGGTTAAGCCAAGGCGGTCTTTTGCCGTATTTTCTATCTTTCCGACACATCGAATAGCTTGCTTTGGGCCCTTAACAATGTCCCTTTGAAAAACTGCCAACTCTCCTCAGTTGTTTTTCCCCTCAGTCTCGATTCCCATGGGACCTTACCTATCAGCTCTCTGAGCTTACCAAAATCTGCCTTCCCGAAATCCATTGTCTCTATTTTGCTGTTCTCCCTTTTACCCTTCCTTAGAATTGTGAACTCTATGATTTCATGATCACTTTCACCCAAGCTGCCTTCCACTTTCAAATTCTCAACCAGTTCCTCCCTATTTGTTAGGATCAAATCTAGAACAGATTTATTTATTTCTAGAACTTCTGAAATAAAAAGTTGTCTCCAATGCAGTCCAAGAACTTATTGGATAGTCTGTGCCCTGCAGTGTTATTTTCCCAACATATATCTGGATAGTTGAAGTCCCCCATCACCACCAAATCTTGGGCTTTGGATGATTTTGTTAGTTGTTTGAAAAAGCCTCATCCACTTCTTCCACCTGGGTAGGTGGCCTGTAGTAGACTCCTAGCATGACATCACCTTTGTTTTTAATCCCTTTAGTCCTAACCCAGAGACTCTCAACACTTCCGCCTCCTATGTCCATCTCCACCTCACTCCAAGTGTGTTCATTTTTAATGTATAAGGCAACACCTCCTCCCTTTTTTCCCTGTCTATCCTTCCTGAGCAAGCTGTACCCTTCCATACAAACATTCCAATCATGTGTATTATCCCACCAAGTTTCTGTGATGCCAACAATGTCATAATTGTGTATTATCCCACCAAGTTTCTGTGATGCCAACAATGTCATAATTGTACTTATTTATTAGCACTTCCAGTTCTTCCTGCTTATTTCCCATACTTCTCGCATTTGTATATAGGCATCTAAGATCCTGATTTGACCTTGCCTCCCAGTTTTGCCCTGACCCTCCTTTCTCTCTGCCATTGTAGCCCACGCTCCCTCCCATTTCCAACCCATCTCCCAGGTCTCCACTTACCTGTGGGCTTTGCTCACCTGCCCCGTCGAACCTAACGTCGAACCTTAATGTTCAGGTTCCACTTGCTGCTAGCTCTCTGGGAACAGGCTGCAGAAGGGCTGGAAGCCTCCCTACAGGCTGAACCTCCCTCATCTGGTACCCTCGGGACCTGACCGGTCCCAAACAAGGGGATTTGCCAGACCAGAGAGTCCTGGTTAAGGGAAGTACAACCTGTAGCTACCAAAAAAAAATTAAAAATCTGATTGTGATGGATATAATAAAGCTAGGTGCAAAGAAAACTGGAGAAGCCTTTGACTTGCTTCTCCTTGTCTCCTGCTTTCCCATGCTACTAAAAATCTAAAGAAAAAAAGAATTCCTACAAGCCTAACCCTAAATTGCAAGGGTCAAAAACATACTGTAAGATACAGGGAATAAAATTACCAGACTTCCAAGGAAATTCTTACTCTCACCACACAGCACCTGCAAGACCTTGCATCTTGCTACTTTGTTCCTTTTTCCCCTTGGTCAGAGAAAGCAATTATTTAAACCTGGGTATTAATGAATTCAGACTTGATAGACCAGCTGTGCTGTTGGTTCCCACTACTGTACATCCAAAAACCCAGGCTTCAGGTCCAATGTGCTATTTATTCTATTTGTATAAAACAGGAAGTATCTGAAACAACTGTAGTCGGATGGAATTTTCATACCAAAATCTTTTTTTCACATGCGCCTGGTTTGAGGTGTGCAAGAGTTGATAAAATTTTGTTCAATGTTACTACATTTTGAAATTAATTGGGGGGGAAAATAGATCTATCTGTCAAGAGACTTGGCTTCTAATCCTGTCTCTGACAGTGACTTGCTTTGTGACCTTAAATATAACTGTACATCTGAAGTTCCCCGGGGGTACAGAGATTAGGTCTGTATTGGAAGCAGGTCAAATTTGTTTGTAACTTATTAAGGTGAATTATTGGTTGGGGTGAAACGATAACTCAAATCCCTCATTCCCAATAAGCAGGATTAGTATTGCAAGCCCCACCAGCGACGACTCCTCTTCTTTTACTTCTTGCAATATCGTTCCAATTCTTTTTCCTCCTTGCTATGAATTTTTGTGTGAATTTGAGTTTCCATGTTCCTGCTCATGACAAATGTTCTGTATCTTGAACTGCCAGAGAAAATCAAAACATCAGGTGCTCAATAGTCACATAAAATTAATTGTTAAAAAAAAAATCACATTAACTTTCACACACCTACCTGATCAATCAATTTCAAAGACTTCTACAAATGAGTCATTGAATACCTGTTACAGTGTGGGACCCTGAACCAGCAATGCACCTAAGTAAACAAATATTCCAATTTACTTCAGATGGGACTAAATGCTTATAGTTAGGCACATGCTTGTGTCTTTTGCTAGACTGGAGGGAGCTTTGCTTCATAATAATTATGTTTGAGTAATCAGAGAGAGGTCAAACAAACCTATATTTTTATTTATTATCATTCTTATTTACTGGAATGACATATATGTTTGGGCCTCAGGAACTTTATTAATGCATTAATTAATGCTGCTTGTGAGAAGAAATGCAGAATTCTGATGTTCTCATTTGATGAAAATGTACTTGAAAACATAAAGGTAGAGCTTTATTTTCAGTGAATCCTTAGACTCCTTTTGCAGTGTTAATCCAATCTAAGATAAACTGTTGTTTTTTACTCCCTGCCTCCTTTCTTTAATATGATTGTTTCCTCTCTTTCTCACAACTTTAGGTTTACCTGTTTCACCAGCAACTTCTCTAAGTCCTTCATTCTCAGATAGAAAAAACAGCCCTCCCTCCAGGCTATGGAGTACTGGGTATGCTTCACATTAAAGAGAGACTACAGGATCATCTGCACAAGGATATATACTTGTGTTAAAACAAAATCATTTCAATCTGGAAAATTCTCAGCTGGGCTTAAAAACTCTCAGATGCTCAGTATAATACAAATAGTCTTAAAAATGCAGTGCGGTAGGTACACTGTGCAACACCATCTTTAACGCATAACGCTCTTGAGTTTTTTTAATGGGATGCTTTCAGTCCTATAAAATCTATTCTCACTTCTTGTATTTTATGGTCAATTGAGAAAGATGACTGGACAATTAGCTATTTTTGAGCTAAGCTAGCTTTCCTGTATGCTTAATGTAATTAGAAGTGGTTAAGTATTGTGGGGTTATTTGCTTCATGTGGAAATTAACTTTCTTTTAACATGTTTTCAAAGAAGGGAAATAGTAAAACAGGTAAAATGTGAGCCAAAAATGTGAAGGAGTCTGTGTTTCAAAGGACTAAAGTTTTCTTTGGGCTCCAAGTATTATTATCTTGAGACTCAGGAATGTACTGCGCTGACAAATGTTCTTACATTTTAGCCTTACAATGTGATTTATCTTCATAATTTGCCAGTTTAAAAATAAGAAATACTGGAATAACTGTGAATAAATTAGTCTGTTTTCTTTATTTTTACACAAGGTTATAAACATGGCTCCCCACAGGTACAACTGCAGTATATTTATAGTTACTATACTCTCCTGCGCTAGTGAATGAGAATGCTAAAAAAAACGTGCCTTTCTAGAGTAACAGTGATGTATGAATGAAGATTTCTAGGATTGTTACAAAGGAGTATGCACATCTTTCACTGAAGGCATTTATTTTTTATTTGTGTTTGGCTTTCTGTTTAATACAAATATAAAGGATAGCATATTTTTGTTGATTGATTTAGAAATATAAGTACCTCTGCATATACTGAGCCTCTATGCATCATCACTGCTCCAGTGACTGCATTGTGAACTAATGATAAAAAGTGAAGTATGAATTTCAGTGAGTTTAACCTGCTTGTCTCTGGTAATGTATGGGCACCCTAAAAATGTTGATTTTTACTACCAGATATTAATGGTGTGTACAAGCAGGACATTCTGTTAGTATAATTAATATCTTATCTAATAGTAAATAAAATACATGTATGCAGCATATTGCATAGCTAGTAAACTATTGATCTGATTGGCTAGAGCAGGCCCATGTGACACAAACCGCATTATTTACAGATAAATCAGAAGGTATTTTACTAAACCAAGAGATAGATCACTGCACATGCTCAGACATGTTGAGTTTTGAAAAACTCAAGACTATCAACAAAGTACGTACGAGTGAGATTTTTACACGTTTATTTTAAAACCTGAGAGGACCGTGATTTTCAAGCTATAGCTATAAAATATTTTTCCTAGGGAAGGAAACTGCCTCAGTTGTGGTATATTAAATCCTCTGTTTGATTAAAATTGAAATCTTGGTCACTTTCTTTCATCATGTGAGGAATATTTTGCAGCGCTCATTCTCCGCATCAACTTTTGTTTACATATATATGTAAGATTGTTAGAGTAGCAGCTGTGAATAAATTCCTTATTTGTGAATTGTCACAAAACAACGATAAAAGGTTCAGTGACTGTGGTCACAAGTCATCTGTTTATAAAGAACATAACCTTATGCCATTACAGTATGAACCGATATAGCATGCAGCTCTTCTTGGGTCTAACATGTAAAATATGCAAGATTATGCAGGCAAATATTTGAAAGATGTGAATGTACACACAGATTATTTTTTTTTTTTTTTTTAAATTCAGTATTACTGGAAAATGCCACAATTTTTCGATAGTATTCCTTGATGGGGTTTTGTATAATTTATTTACTGGTACTTGAGAATTACATATGTGCCTTACATACTGATATTCCTTAAAATTGACAGTTTGAATGTAAATATGTGCATTTATATTTGTTTTATTTAATAAAGCTTTATAAGATTCCTTTACATAGTATTGCTGGCCATTTTTGTGTCTTGGCTGCTTAATAACTAAAAAAATACAGTACAAACTATGCCTCTTGTTATTAATGTCTCTTGTCACTAACATACAATTCTACACTGCAAGGTGACTGTAAACACGTCATGTTTATTGACTCTAATGATTAACGAGCAAATCAAATTTGCTCAGGGAAAAAGTAAAATGTTGGGGTTTTTTCCTCATTGTTAGTCCTGAATACTTACCCTAGAATTTGACATACTCTCTTTTGACAGGCTCTTTTCTTCTGACCCATCACCAGCACCACAAAGAAAAATCCTGCACCCCAAGTTATTCTCTCACTGACACCTGTGCAGTTCCATTGTCTCCAAACTATACCCCTCAATTACACTGGTGCAATTGATTTTCCTTTTCTTGTATGTGGTGCAATTCATAGCATAACTTGGAGACACTAGGGTTATGGCAATGCCACCGAAAGTGTAATTTGCCCTACAGGATTTTACAGATGACATTAGAAAAATGATCTATTTTGACTGTCAAAACCAAGAGTGAATATGTACATTTATCAAGTGAGGGGTTTAAAAAACCAAAACCTTTTACTAGTAAACTGAGCATATTTGATATGGAATCACTGAAATACAGGTAACCTGGAACCTTGGGATGCCATTTTTACTAAGGCACTTTGCATAGTTTTGAACTGATTTGTAAAGACAATACCTATAGAACGAAGCAAAAGATTTGGGTACGCCCATGAACTGCAGTGTTAAATGCAAGGTAGTGGTTGTCACCTACACTTGCATCTTGCAGCTAGCTTTTTCTGATATATCCAGATGAGGTGTCCAGATTATCCTTTAAATCTGTTCTTTATTATGAAATTGGCAGGGAGTGGCTGAGAGTGCTCATCTGAGCTTGGTGAGAAGTTCCATAAACCTGCACTTATGGAAACAGTGGGGAGCATTCCAGATTCCTCAACATTAGAGTTGGTCAAGATTTTCCAAATTTTGAAGGGTTATTTGTTAAATCTTTCCTCAAAATAGATTTTTCTATTGAAATATTTTTCTCATATTTTAATCTAACACGTTTAGGTCTTTTTTTCAGTCATCTCTGCTGAACATCTCAACTCACTAGTGTTCAGGGATGATAAAGGGTACCTTAGTTCCATATGTCTAACTTGGGTTTTTCAGAAAAATTGGGGTTTTTTTTCCCAGTTGAGAGAGCTAAAGAGATCTGAGAGATACCAAGTTGCTATGGTGATAACTACGTTAGAAATGCTTACAGACAGGTTTATTCTCCTCAACATAAAAAAAATCCTCCTCTGTTCCAGTATTTAGTCCCTTCCTAGTGTATGCCATCAGTCCTGTGTTCCATGTATTTAATGAAGTGAACTGTTCTAAATATTAAGTGACTTGGGTGGAATGATCTGTGAACAGATTGTTGTATATTACACCTTTTGAGACCCTGTTGGCATGCATCCAGCTGTCTGAATCGTGATTTATCTTTAACTGGTAGTGCTGGAGTGTGTGTGTGTGTGTGTGTGTCTGTGTGTGTTTGTGTAAAATGCTTTAAAAGCAAGATGGCTTGGTTCATGAAGTGACTTGTCACAAGAGGGAGCAGAAATTGTAAGTTACATAAGAACGGCCGCACCGGGTCAGACCAAAGGTCCATCTAGCCCAGTAGCCTGTCTGCCAACAGTGGCCAGCACCAGGTGCCCCAGAGAGGGTGGACCGAAGACAATGATCAAGCGATTTGTCTCCTGCCATCCCTCTCCAGCCTCTGACAAACAGAGGCTAAGGACACCATTTTATCCCCTGGCTAATAGCCTTTTATGGACCTAACCTCCATGAAATTATCTAGCTTCTCTTTAAACTCTGTTATAGTCCAGCCTTCACAGCCTCCTCTGGCAAGCAGTTCCACAGGCTGACTACACGCTGTGTGAAGAAGAATTTTCTTTTATTAGTTTTAAACCTGCTACCCATTAATTTCATTTGGTGTCCTCTAGTTCTTCTATTTAGGGAACTAATAAATAACTTTTCTTTATCCGCCCTCTCCACACCACTCATGATTTTATACACCTCTATCATATCCCCCTCAGTCTCCTCTTTTCTAAACTGAAAAGTCCCAGTCGCTTTAACCTCTCCTCATATGGGACCCGTTCCAAACCCCTAATCATTTTAGTTGCCCTTTTCTGAACCCTTTCCAAGGCCAAAATATCTTTTTGAGGTGAGGAGACCACATCTGTACACAGTATTCAAGATGTGGGCGTACCATAGTTTTATACAGGGGCAGTAAGATATTCTGGGTCTTATTTTCTATCCCTTTCTTAATAATTCCTAGCATCCTATTTGCTGCCTTTTGACCGCCACTGCACGCTGTGTGGAAGTTTTCAGAGAACTGTCCACGATAACTCCAAGATCTCTTTCCTGATTTGTCGTAGCCAAATTAGCCCCCATCATACTGTACGAATAGTTGGGGTTATTTTTCCCGATGTGCATTACTTTACACTTATCCACATTAAATTTCATTTGCCATAAATTACAGAGCGGGTTATTTTGGGAGGTTAAGTACTCTTTGGCTATGTCTCCGCTACCAAGTTATTTCAAAATAACTCCTGAAATAACTATTTCAAAATAAGCGGCTTATTATTTTGAAATAACACGCTTGGTAGTGTGGACACCTGCCATGTTACTTGGAAATAAGGGGTTATTTCAAAATAACTCCCCAGTGTAGACATGTCCTTCATCTAATCAAATTGCTGACACTGTGAATTCAGTCTGCAGTTTGAACCGCTCTAGTCCAGCACTCTGGTCTGGAAACCATTATTTTAGTTAGCCAGATGTTTACTTATGGGTATGGCCAAGTTTCCCGCAGTCCCATAAAGTTTTGCAGCCATCAGTCCTGGCTCAGTGTTCTGTGATGTTATTTAGCTTTAATTCACCCCCTAAATGTCTTCTAAGAGCCAAGTAAGCAGTAGAAGTGTTGGTAATGCTGCTAGACAATATTGACCTCCTTTGGTTCAGCAAATTCTCTGGTTCAGCACCAGTTAGGTCCCGAGGTTCAACCTGTACTCTTAAATGAACAGTTTGACTAAAGTAAAGTTCAGGCTTTCTGCAGCTATTGCTCAGTTTCTTTCTTATATATTTATTGTAAGCTGATGAATTAGCAGCTATTATGAGTAAAGCTATGTTTTAGTCATGGATGTATGACCTGTCACCTGTCCATACTAGAGACCCCTGATTAAAAAATCCTGGGTTTTCTGGGGTAGGGGGTGGTCCATGGGTGTTGGGGAGGGAGGCCTGGGACACCTGATAGTGTTGGGGGGGAGGGAGATATGTGGAGGCATGCAGCCCAGGATCCCGCTGTTGCTGGAAAGAGAGGGCAGGGCTGGCAGGCTTCCAGAAGTGGCTGGCATGTCCAGGCGGCTCCTATGTGGAAGCATGGCCAGCTAGGCTCTATGCACTGCCCCCACCCTGAGTGCCTGTTCCACCACTCCCATTGGCTGGGAAGTGAGGCATTGCCTGGGAACCACACTCAGTGGGACCTGCAGGCAGAGGCAGTACGTGGCACTACTTGGATGCACCTGTGCCCAGGAGCTGAAGGAGGAACAGGCTGCCATTTCCAGAGTGTCTCCCTGAGGTAAGTGCCACCCAGAGACCTCAACCCCTTCCGCACACAATCCTCGGTCTTGGCCCTTAGCTCCCTCCCACACCCAAACTCCTGCTGCTGCTGTGGGAAAAGGGCACAGTGGTCTGAGACTGCCCCAGAAGTCACGGTGGGCCAGAAAGCCATGGAATCCATAACTTTCATGTCAGAGACTCAGGCTTAATTCTGAGAACTTTCCAGTGGGGTCATATAAACATCTCACATGAGTGAAATTGGTTGTTATACTGTGACATGATGACCAAATGTCAATGGAGCATTTAAAGGCCAAGTTCTGTGATGGTCCATTTCGGTTCTATAGGAATTTACCAAGGAGGCCTTTGGTGAGAACAGGATTCAGTCTTTGTTGCAATGGTTTTTGGTTAATCAGTGCAATTATTTCTTAGTGTTTGTCCTTACAGTGACTAGAACCTTTTGTTGATTGACATAGAATTGGTTGAATACTGAAGGAAAAGGTCAAAACCCAAATCTGAATATTCAAATTTCTGAACAAATATCTTGGTCTCTTTTCAACCTTGAGTTTACTTCTCGAATAGTCAAATGAATGAGCTCAGTGGCAGAAATGCTGGCTTGCAACAGTGAGAGGTAAGTGAATACAGCAGGAAATTGATAATTGCAAATATTTGTAATGGAAACCTGATTCCAAGAATTATTCTCATGTAGCAAGGGAACAGAAATGTACCCTGGAAAACTGTGGCCAGTCCAAGCAGTGATTAATTAGGGCTTCTCTGTACTTGAAAGTCGATTCAGATTAAAGTAGGATGAATTTAAATCAAAATCCTGAAAAACTGGGGGCATTAAAGTGGTGAGTGTAACTGTTCCAGCTTAGCGTAATCCACTTTCATAACTTGTAGACCAAGCCTTTAGAATATCTAACAATTTTAATGTATTGCTTAGTTGTGAACTACGGACCAGAAATTATTTAACAAACAAGAAAACTATATTCTGTTTGCAGATGACTTTCAAGTAAAAAAAATTGCTGTTGCAATGTGACAAACTCAGATTTGTTTTGAGTTTCTTGCAGTACCCAGAGTGAGTACATCAGTTAGTTCCTCTTCTCATCCATCCAAAGTGTTTTGGAGACCACACATTTTTATACTACACTTCTGTTACTGGATAGCTCCTGAGCTAATGATTTCAGAAGTTTACAAGAGGCTTTTGTTGTTTTGTGTATTTCAGAGCCTACCAAGAAAGGCTTAATATAGCCATTTCCTAATAAAATATGAGCGCCACACTGGGAACATTTGATTCTTTCAAAGGGAGAGGTAATTTTAGTTCATGTGTCAGTAATGGAAGCCAACATATTTTTAAAATGTTTTTTATTAATTTTCTGAAGTCCTACTCAAGATATGGCTTCAGTTATTGATGGAACTATTTCCTCAAGGTGAAGGAAATTTCATGCTAACAAAGCAGATGTTTATTGAATTATGGTTGTGTGATGGGGTATATCAACCCCACACTGGGGCTGAGGGAGTTAACATGCCTCACCTGGCTGAGGAGGCCCTGCCCCCACGACCCTGCTGGGCATGCTCCAGCGGGAGACCAGCTATAAAGGCCTGTAGAGCTGCTCAGTCAGGGCTGACTACTGCTGCGGATGGAGGTGCACCTGAAGAGGAACCTGTGACAGACCAAGCCACGGAGGCCAGTCAGCGAGAAGCTGCAGGCGAGGCCCCTGTTATAGAGAAAAGAGCTGGAGAGAACTACCAGGAAAAACTAGTAGGAAGTAACCCAGGGAGCTTGGCGCATTGCAATGGGATTCCCTGCTGAGCTAGTGGTGGTCCACTATGCCACTGACAGGGCCCTGGGCTGACCCAGTGGAGAGGGTGGGCCCCAGGCCTGCTACCCCACCCTTACCAGCCTCACAAGGGGACCTACATCCATTGTTTGTGACTGGCTGCAAGGCCACACTACCCTGAGAGGGACATTGGCTAGAGGCAAGAGTCCATAACACACTGCCATGGGAGAGGGGCATGGTTATATACTCTGGCTGCTAGGCCATGCTGCTGTGAGAGAGAGGGAGGGGCGTTGTTATAGACTTACTCTCCTTAACCTATGATAGGACAAGAAGCTTAAATTGCAGCAAGGGAGATTTAGGATGGACATTAGGAAAAACCCTTCCCTCATACTTTCAGCTGCTTTGTTACTGGTCGTAACCATGGCCTCAGACTTGTGACTCCATTAATCAGATGTCCCATCGTGGCATTGAAATTGCACTGGCACCTCAAGGGAATCTGTGCACTTATACTGGAGATGTCATTTGCTCGGTGTGCCACGTACATCATGAGACAATGTGGTGTTTGAAAATCCATTGCTCTACTTTGAATAGGTGTTGTTTTTCCTGGAGAGAAATGTGGCTTGTTCATGTTGTTATTAAAACATGAGCTGACACTTATAGTCACATGACCCTGTTAATTGTTTTATAAATCACCTACAAACATTCCTCCTGCTTCAGAGTCATAGATTCTAAGGCCACAAGGAACCTTTGTGACTCTCTAGTTTGCCCTCTTGCACAGACGGAAGCATTTCACCTAATAATCCTGGCATCAGGCCTGTCACGTCAGGCTGAGCAGGACTATATAATTTAGCGAGATTTGGCTGTTTGAATTAAAGATTTCACGTGACGTGGAAACTTCCCTAGGGAATTTGCTTTAGTGGTTAATAAGACTCATTTAAAACTGGGCTTAATTTCCCCCCCAATTTGCCTGTCTTCAATTTCCAGCTACTGACTTCAACGGAACCACGTGTGCTTAAAGTTCAGCCAAGGCTTATATAAGAATTTAGTTTCTCAGATTCTTCTCCTTCCGCTTTCAAGCTCAAAATTAATAGTAAGAGTATTGAGCTAATTTTTATCATTTTTCTTTATATTCAGCATCATGGTGAGTTGTTGTGAACTCACTTCCACTCCCAATACACTCAGTTATGGTTTCCATGCCATCCCCAGTCCTGTGAGGCCTTTACATCTGCAAGGCTATTTTTATTGCAGGTGGTGATCAGTACTGTTTACCACCTCCCCGGAGCTCTTTGTGTGTATCATCTGCTTCCTGCCATTATTAATGTCTCAGAACAATTCAATGCAGTATCTTTTCTCTCTCCTGTGTGCTTAGCATGGCTGTCAATATTTCAGGGTCTGTACAATTTGTAATTACTCAATGGCTTGAACAGTGTAGTTGGCCGTTTCCATTTAGCAGCAATTGCATCTGTTTATAATTCACTCAATCATCCACTCGTCTTGTTTCTCTCTCCCTTTTTTTGATCCCGTTTCATCTTTTAAAGTGGTGTTTCTTCTCTGCTCTATCCAAAATGCCTGTCAGGTCACTCTGGCTCTTACATTTTATTGATGTATTTAGCACTGATTATTATATTTCCAGGGAGCAGTAGTTGCGGTCATGTAAGTAGTGGCATTGTTAAGACTCTCTTAATTTTTCATGCTTCCTGATATGCTTTTGGCCTCCCATGGAACAGGTTCTTTGCTGAAGCATTTCATAGGACAATGCATGGTTGCAATCAACCTCATTGTTATGTGCTCTTTTTTAATGCTGCTTATAAATAGCATCGTTAAAACACAACACTGCCCCTGCGGAGCTTCCAAACTCACAAGATCCCACTGTGCGGTTAGAACTTGTCTAAACACCGAAGTTGTACATCTTTGGCTGTAGTGAAAGCAGTCCAGCTCCCTTCGTGTGGCTGCAGTTATGTCAGCACAAAGGTGCTGTGACAGACTCAGACCAGTGGCTGCTGCACACTAATGGAGGGAAGACATGCTGGGGCTTGGGTGAACAACTATCTCTTCCCTGAGTAAAAAAAAGAACAAGCCTAAGTGTAGCATAATCAGGCAGGCATCTGGGGTCAATTAGAGCTTGCTAGAAGCTATAGGCTAATGAGACACCTGCAGCCAATTAAGGCCTGTGGAGCTGCTTTAAAAAGTCTCCCCCAGGCAAGGCAGGAGGAAGGAAGAGAGGGAAGGACAGGAAGGAGGAAGTGAAGTGTAGAAGAGCTGTGTGGGTGTGAGCTCAGGACAGACGAGCAGGTACCAAAGGAAAGGTACTGGGAAGGATTGTTTGGGGAAGTGGCCCTGGGAAAAAGCTGCCAGATTGAGAGTGGCAGTAACCCTGCCTGTTGCTGCTGCCTCAGGATCCCTGGGTCAGAATCCAGAGCAGTGGGCGGGCCCGGATTTCCCCCAAACCTCCCCCTGACATCAGAAAATCTGCCCCCGAGAGGGGAGATCAGGACTCCAGAGGGGAGTTCACCCCAAACTTATGAACTAGCCTGTGATGAGTATGGCTCAGTAGGCTGGGGCTCCTGTCTCTAGTGAAGAGAAAGAGGCCGGGTGGAGAGCCACAGTGAGCCTCTGAGGCTAATGCCATCCGCCAGTAGCATGAGACCCAGGGGGAATGGCCAGAGCTTTGCCACAGTGGGTTTTGTACTAGTACGACTCTGCCAACGGGCAAGTGAAAAAATTATGCCAGTATATAAGGCCTCTTTCCACAGTTCCAACTGCAACTGTGTGGGATGGGCTATGGGATATACTGATGTGGGTCTCTCTCAATCGCTCCTGTGGATAAATAATGCGAGCCAGAGCTCTGGGCTTTGGGTCTTCCGCCTTCTGGGTGAGCACCCTTCCTGCCAGCTGAGTCTCTCTCTTTGGCCCAGTGACTATTTTAATATTTATCCCAAGTGAAAAGGCTTCCATGCGAGACACTGAAAGAAAACCTCATTAGAATGTTCCATAGCCTAGTGGTTAGGGCACTCTCCCAAAAGGGGGAGACTTGTGTTGAATTCTTCTCTTCCCATCAGGCAGAGAAAGGATTGAATTCAGGTCTCCCACATCTCAGGTAAGTGCTCTAACCACTGTGTAAGAAGTAAGGCTGCTATTTAGTTGCCTGACTCCAGGAGAAGGTTCATGGCTATGGATTCCAAGCAAAGAGAGGCACCCTCCACCCAGCCCAGACTTGGCCATCTAAATTCATGAGAGGAGTGGGGTGTAGGACATATCCCTCTTGTGGTCTGCCATTGGCTACACTAGGCAACACTCTCCCTCCTACACCACCACCTTAGTATGCTGGGGTTGTTGATTTCATTCTTAGGTGCCTCCCTCCCCATTCATTGTGTAGGGAACCTGTCCTCCTAGCTCAGGCTTTATGGATTCCAGTGGCTTTTCCAAAAGGCAGGTACTACAATGCTACGCTCTGCAAAGCCTCCAGTCATGCTGTGGATCCAGGCCTGAGACTCTCTGGTGGATGGAATGTTGTTCCCTCCATCACAGAAACAACCCAAGAGCAAACTGCCTAAGCCATTAGCAAATAACTCACAGCGCACCCTGAGCTGAGGAGTGGTCCATCACCCCTGTTCCGGTGGCTGAGCTCCATCTAGGCAGCCGTATTGACATTTGGTGAGTTTGTTCACTGAGGAAGTGGACTAGATTTCACTGTGAACAGATGCTCTAAGGGTTCGATGGTTTGGAAATAACAAAAGAATGTTCATGTTAATTCCAAACTTAACAATTATCAAATTTTTAAAAATCATCTGAGTTGGGTATATTAAATCCAATGACAGGAAAGAAATTTACTAATCACAAATGGTTAGGTCCTGGATTAGATTAAAATAATTCTTGTGCGCCAAATGTATGACTCTTGGTGGGAAAGGGGGAACCAGACGGAGGTGATACTTTCCATTTTTTTTAATGGAACAAGGGACTGGCAAATAATATTAGAGTTGAATGCTGAGAAACTGTGAAGTCCCAAGAAACTGCCCCTCAGAACAAACATTGTAAACTGTTATCTTTTAGCTAAAGGAAGAAAAAAGCTTGTTTACTTTAGGAAAGAGTCACTCATAATTTGATAGCATGAGTCACTCTGAAATTGAGTTGTTCATAAATAGAAGAGGCACTAAAAATGTTATTTTAAAAACTTAATTGGGATAATCGGTAGCTCACAAAATGTCAGTGGGAGGGGAGTTAGCTCAGCCCCTTGGAAATCAATGGGAGCTTTTCCATTAACTTCAGTCACGATGGATCAAGCCCCAGATCTGATCATGTAGTTTCTCTCAGTTTCTAGCCTTTACAAAACTTTAATAATGCTGGCAATTACTCAGACACAGGATGCTCACTTTTGTGAGTGATTTTACAATCTGAAGGTAATAATTGTAGTATAGCAAAAAAGGAACAAAGTGATCCTGACAGAACTGGGGAAAGACAAATGGAATGGAAGAAAATAGTGAAAATTAAAGATAAAAGAGGAAGTGTGGGGGGAAATAAAGAATTAATGTGCGAGAGAACAAAAATGTCAGTGTGACATTTATTTTGCTATGTCCTAAATATAGATCAAATATTGTGTTATAGAAACATTCTGGAATCGCTCACTACTAGCTGAGTTAGAATTAGCCTGGCTACATGGTATTTCTACATAGGTTTTAGAAAGTCTATTAAAATGGATTGCAATTGCTTTTAATTGTGTAAAGGGATTGTTTCTTGAAAGGTCAAAAAACAGGAAACTCTTGAAAAGATTGGTAAATTGATATGGCAAAATTTGCTTCATATGAACATTTTAAGATTAACAGAAAAACAGAAGACTTTCATGGGATATTAAAGGAATTTGTCTCTTCACTAAAGGAAAAGACATGTAAGAAATCTAAATTCTGCTTGGAAGTGAGTGAAGTGTAATTCAGATCTTTATTGTTTCCATGTTTAAATATTCAATTTTATCATGTACATTTTTTAAAATCAAAAGACAGTTTAAAAAAAAGAAACATTTTTTCAATTATTTTTTCTACGTATTCTAGCAAACGGACCTTGATTCTAATTCCATTATATTACATCAAAAGTCTCTGACTTAATGGAAGTTAGGCCAGACCCATAATCAGGAAAATACTAAAAACGCCTGGGTTTTCATATTGAAGGCCCTGGTCATATAAACAGATGCACCAGAGCAGATGCTTATATCCCCGTGGAGTTTGATTAAAGTCGGTATCAGTAGCAGTCCCTATCTTCAAGTATTTGGACCTAACTATGTAGTCATAGGACCTTGAGAAGTCATGTAGCTCTTCCCCTTGTGCTGAGGCAGAATTAAATAGAAGTTGGAATGGAAGTTTGTCTAACCTGTTCTGAAAAACTTCTGACGGGAATTCCACAACCTCACTGGATAGCCTGTTGCAGTACTAACTATCCTTAGAAAACTTTTTCTAATATCTAACCAGGCTCTTTTTTGCTGTAGATTCAGCAAATTACTGCTTGTTCTACCCTTGGTGAATATGGTGAACAATTCATCACTGTCCTTTTTATAGCAACACTTTACATATTTGAAGACGGTTATGTCCCCATCCATCTTCTTATCTCTAGACGAAACGTGCTGTGTTCATTTTTTGTGGACAGCTTTTGGTCTTTCACCAGACATGGCAATAGTTTGAATTTGAGAGGAGTGGAAAGTTTCAGAATAGTAGCAAAATTTTTTATTCCCATAATGAAGGAAGACTACAAATAAAATGATGGTATCACTTAATATCTGATTACACCCATAGAAGTCTTCCTAAGCACACTGAGATGTTTTGTACACACCATAAAGAGAGTAGAAGAAAAAGCTGTAAATCAGAATAAAAACACCAAGTAAGATGACTGTCATGCAACATTATACAGATGCATTTACAGAGAGAAAACCATGGATTTAATGGGGCAAACAAAATAGCAAAAAAGGTGCCAGTTAAACTGATCGAGTGGAAAGAAGACAACTAGTATTTACATCTTTTCATAGACTTCATTGTTTGCTTGGGTTGTTTGCACATGTTCTAAATTATAAATTGGTAACAATGTCAAGCACAAAATCAATAGTCCAATGGCAAAGATTGATTTTTAACAAGCGTAATGCTATTATGAGAAGGGAAAAAATTAAAAGTAACGTGAGAGTGTGACGAGCCAGGTCCTATGTTGATATTCCACAGAAATAAACATTCATAGCATTCTTGCCACATACTACTGAATAACGATATAGAGGTGCTAACATCTAATCCAGATTTCTGAACTCTTGAGTTCTGAAGGCTGCCTGCAGATTTTTTCTGTACTTCCATTTACTCTAAGCTTTCCTTTTCTTTATTAAGTTTCTGTTGGCATAGTAGTGCCTTCACTAAAGCATTACAGCAGTGTGGCTGGGCTGGTGTAGCACTCAATGTGAAGACAAGCTCTGAGTCTGGAAACCTGTGCACTCCGTGGAATGCATGGAGGAAGTAAATCACATGTGGGCTGTTTGGGTATGTCTACACTGCACTCTTATTTCAAAATAAGATATTCCAGAATAGTTATTCCAAAATAGCTTATTTCAAAATAGCATGTCTACACTGCAGAGGAGCCTCAAACTTAGTCCAAGGTAGGCTTCCCTAATGTAGACGTGCCATCTCAATTTAGAGCCCCAAGAAGCACTGGGGAGGAATAACTTAGCCCCTCACCCAAGGCCATTCTATTTCAAAACAGCAGCAGTGGAGCGTGTCGACACATGCCTTATTTTGAAATAGCTTTTTAGGAATAGGCGTTATTCCTCGTAGAATGAGGTTTACAGATTTTGGAATAAACCGTCCATCGTTTTGAAGTTAATTTGAAATAACAGAATGGCTGTGTAGACGCTCGCATTATTTCAAAACAATGCTAGTTATCTTGAAATAAGAGTGCAGTGTAGACGCACCCTTTCTGTAATGGAAATAAATTCTTTTGTAGAGGAGGGAGTGTGGTCTGGTGAATAGGGCCCTGGATTAAGTGTCAAGAGGCTAGAGTCTGTTCCCAACTCTTCCACCTAACAGTTGTGTGACCTTGGGCTAGTCATTGCTCCATGTCTCCGCCCACACTTTGTCTATCTTGGCTGTTTAGTTAGTTCCTGACTTGAAGAGCTTGTAGTTTCTTATTTGTAGGGGGCCTACCATAATCTCCACTGGTGTATAAAGCTACTGCCATTGTGCTACTAATAATCTTGGAACAGGGCCAAATTCTGCCTTTAAATGTGAACAAACACAAGCGGCGCTAACTTCCCTGGGAATTGTGAGCCTGTATCTGAGTTCAGATTGGATGGTGTTTGGCATTTTATCTGTGCTCATATTACTGCTTTGGTAATGTCTTTAATTGCATTTCAAATGGTTGCACAGCACCCAATGCCTTGGCAAGAAAATGTAGTATCAAACCTCATTACTTGATTATAAAAGTGCAAAGGATCATAGTTCTTTGTTTTTCTCTTGCATGGGGTTTTCTGAAATGGTGAAATTGGATTAGTCTTGGGTTCCTCCCTCGTTAAATGAGCCTACACATTGTCTATTTGCATGATGTAATCCATTTACTGGTTGCCTTATCCAAAGACTTCTGGGAAATGGCACAAATCCGTGTGCTTTCTCTGATTGCTAGATATGGTGTAAGGGTTTCTGACTGAGCTGAACACTAGTGTGACAGACCCAGACCAGTTGGCTACAGAAGTCTGATAGAAGATAGATTGATTTACTGGCCAGGGCCAGGGCTGCTGCAGCACAATCAGGCAGGCACCTGGAGCTAATTAAGAGCATGCTGGAAGCAAGAGAGAAACAGGCTACTCACAGCACCTGCGGCCTATTAAAGGTCTGCGGGGGGGGAACGACCCTAGGGTAGAAGGGTTCTCTTCAGAGAGGGCAGGGGAGCTAAGGACTGGGAGTGAAGAGGTGGGCTGTGGAGAAGCAGGAAGAACATGGTCAGGTACCAGGAAGAAGGTACTGGCAGAGGTCATTTGGGGAAATGGCCCAGGGGAAAGGTGGCAAAGATGGTAGTGAGTGGGAGGAGGGGGAGAACATTGCCTGTTGCTACTGCCTTAGGGTTCCTGGACAAGATCCCGGAGTAATGAGTGGGCCTGTGTTCCCCCCAACCCTTCCCCCCCAACCCTCCCACTCGAGAGGGGAGACTCTGACTATGGAGGGGTTTCACCCCAAACCCATTGTCTGGCCTGTGATGAAGGTGGCTCAGTAGTCTGTGACGCTGGTCTCGAGTAAAGAGCAAGAGGCTACGCTGGGGGCCACAGCAAACCTCTGAGGCAAACACTAATTGCCCACAAGCTCAGGACCCCCCTGAGGCAAAGCTGGAGCTCTGCCATGCTAGATAAAAATGTGTAGCCACACAGCTGTCTGTTGGCCACATTTCTCCAGAGGCCTAGAGGAGTGTGTGCTATCCCAGTTAAGAGCAGCCGTGACATTCCAGAAACCAGCTCCAAGCTAGCCTATTGCAGATGGAAAGGATTGTACACTTTTTGCTAAATCTAGCTGCAAGCCATGCTTTTGGAGGAGAGCCACCATCATGGATGAGGGAAAGAGATTTGGGGGAATCTCCTGGGGAGAGAAACAGAATCTCCATTATCTTCAAAGTGTGGCCCCTCCAGGAGCATTCTTACTGCCAGCAGTAGGGAAAAAGTGAGTAAATTCACCAAAAACCAGGGATCATCTTCAGTGACTATCCAAATGTTCAGGGTTGAATTATCCCTTGGGAGCCACAGAGACTGATTGCAGATGAGCAGCTAAACTGAGGGATTATCTTGACAGCAATGTGGATGTGTGAAGCCACTGAAAGGGTCCATATGTCAGAGAGGGACTTTCTGCATTTCGCACCACTTCCTTCTGCTTTTTGGATGAGGCATTTGGCCACAATGTACCAAATCCCCAGCTACTGGGATTCCGAACTGTATGTTACACAGATGGTTGCAGTTAGTGATATTTTACATACTCCTCTGCGAGGGGAAAAAAAAGTGAAAATGCAACTAAAGATTTGTGCCTTGGGGTACATCTACATTGCATGGCTATTTTGGAATACTGGGCTACCCCATGTCTACACAAGCCGCTTGTTGTTTGGAAATACTTTTCGAAATAACGGGTGCACATTTTGCCATCCCAGTAAACCTTGTTGCACAAGGGTTAAGGGATGGCTTGAAGTAGTGCATTATTTCAAAATTTGGCACTGTGTAGATGCGCCAGACTTCAAAAAGCAATTTTGAAATAGATTTTGAGATAAGATGTGCAATTGGCGTAGCGCAATTTGCATATATTATTTCGCGTTTGTCTCTGGTTCTGTAATAGTAAATTGAATTAAATCATTTGAATTTACCCAGAGCCATCTTGAAAGTAAAACATCAGACAAAACTTCCTTTTTCTTCCAGCTTCTCTTTCACTTGCATCCCTTAAAGCCAACCAGATTATTTAAAAATGTTTGTGTGGTAACAGTGCTCCCAGCCTCTTAAAACACAAACCTATGAACAAGGCTAGGAGCTGGATCTTGCAAGGTGCTAAGCCCACAAATCCTGATCCATCAAAGCACATAAGTACATCGTTCAGTTCAAGCTTATAACCAGAGTGCCCATCAACACCTTGTAAGACCAGTTCGGGCCTCAGAACATTTTTGGTCCATATTCACCCACTGGAAATGCTGTCATAACAAACGCCATTCAAAGGGGAACATTACACCCCAGCATCCATTGCTTTCTGTAGGGCTCATCTCATAGTATCACCTATTTTTGCATAAGTTATGATGAGGCTCATGTAGTTTTAGACGTTTAAGATGTATTCTGTATTTTTTCCCTATGTGTGGGCTAAAGGTTAGTGAAAGATGACAGTTGTCTTCTGATTTGTATGAATAACTGCTTGGCATTTACATCAGTTTTAATTGTTATTTCCTGGGGAAGACTGAGATGAAATTGATCTAACCTCTCCCTCACCCCTTTTGTTATTTTTACCTCTTTCCGCTGCAAGTGAGTTTTTGTCATGAGCATTTCCTATATACACATAAGGGTTTTTTCCCCGCTCTGTTAAAATGGGAATTGTATTGTCAACTGTGGAATCATTTAGATCAAATTAAATTTAAGGATATTTTTGTTGGAGAGAAGGGAATGTAACCATATGGATTCTGCCAGGCCCTTAATCATACATAGCCACTTAACTCTCAAAGCAACAATGCAAGGCATATTTTATTTTTAGAGACCATCTAATGGCTTATAAATGTTTGTGTTTTCAACATATGCACGAAGCCTTGAAGATTTTTAAGTCTGTCCGATGTTTAGTCGTCTTGCATAGCCATGCAAAGGATTTCTGTGACAGCAGGTCACTGATCGTGCATTGCAACTTGCAGTATGGGAATGCTCTGAGTGTCACAAAGTACACTGCATTGGAACAAAGGTTTTCTATGCAACCCACTGGGCTAAAACCATTTTTTAAAAAGTACATCTCAGAATGGTAGCCATTTAACTCTGACTTTAAAAACTAGTAGTCCTATAGTCTCTAAGGTGCTAACAAATATATATATATATTGTGTGTGTATATAAAATCATGAGTTTTCGTGGGCAAAACCCACTTCTTTGGGACTACTCGTTTTTGTTTTGCCCACAAAACCTCATGATACTATATATATTTAAGATGTGGGGTTTTTCCCAGGAAAGTTCATGATATTTTATTTATATATATTAGTCTTTAAGGGTATGTCTACACTACAGTGTTATTTCGAAATAAGCTATTTCAAAATAGTTAATTCGAAATAGCTTATTTCGAAATAACACATCTACACACAAAATGCATTTCGGAATAGCACATCCACACTGAGTGGACGCTGAATCACATTTAAGGCCAGATGGAACCAGGTCCGGCAGGGCATCAGGTCAGGATTTACTTCCTGTGGCTGCTGCCTGAGGCTATCTGAGGCCTGTGCTTAAAGGGACCCCCTCCAGAACAGCTGGTTCTCAGGTTTCCCTGCTTGCTTGCAGCATTTTGTCTCTGCGTGCTCTGGTTGCCCTCACTCAGGATACCACAGTACTCTGCAACATGGAGCCAGAGCTGCCCCTGGGCACTCTGGTGCTTCTCTTGGATGTGTTGCTGCGAGCCTGGCTGCACTTTCTGCAGGCTGCCATCCGGGAGGTCCATCGGGGGGCTGTCAGTATCCAGGAGGCCCTGAGGGAGAGCTTCCACGCTGAGGAGCACTAAGAGCCTCCCTGGTCTGCCCCACTGGGGGCTTGTGCCTCATTCCTCCCTCACGTCCTTTCACTTACCCCCCCAACCCCTTCCTGATGAAAAATAAAATACAAGTTTTTTCATAAACACAAACTGCCTTTATTTAATAAAGGGGGATGAAACTCTGGTGAGACTGGGGAAAGGAGGCGGGAGTGGGGAGGAGAGAGGGTGGGAGAGGGGAGGGGAAAACCTGGGAGGAGGGAGCTGAAAGGGGGAAGCAAGGGGAAGAAGGGGGAGGGGAAGCTCAGGGCTCACGGGTGGGGGTCTCTCTGGACCAACTTGATTTTCCATGCGAACCTGCTCCTGGGTTTGCATGTGGCCTTTGGTGGCCAGGCTGGCATCTATCCTGCCATAGACAGCTGCGTTCCTCCGTCTAGTGCAGAGATCATGGACGTTGGGGTCATCCTCCCCCCCCCCCCCCAAACCTGAATAAGGTCCATGATCTCCGCCCTGGACCAGGAAGGCTCCCGCCTTCTCCGGGCCCTGGGAGACTGCTCCTGGGGAGCAGTGGAGGGCTGGCTGCCAGTGGCTTGCTGGCTCATGTTTTGGGGCCACTGGGTCAGGGGCAGTGACTGCTGGCTCTGGGCTGGCAGGCTTGGAGCTGGCACAGGCACTGTGGCCAGAGTCTACCCCTTTAAGGGTTCTGGGGAGGAGGGAGGGAGAGGAGTGTTCTTGGTTGAGGCTGGAGTGGCCACCAGGGTGCCCTGGGACGGCTGGAGGTCGCCTATTTTGAAATAAGTGTCTACACAGCACGTATTTCAAAATAGCTATTTCGAATTTGGCGTTATTCCTCGTAGAATGAGGTTTACCAAATTTGAAATAAGCGCTCCGCACGGCTTGGCTGTGTAGACGCTAGGAAAGTTATTTCGAAATAAGGGCTGTTATTTTGAAATAACTTTGCTATGTAGACATACCCTAAGGTGCCACAGGACTACTTCTTGTTTTTTTTAAAAAAAGAGCTTGTTTCCTGCAGCATCTGAGATTGTAGTGGGAGTCAGACACATCAAGCAGGCTGAATATGACCTTAGCCTGGGAAACAAAAGTAGGATAGTCCTGGCTGAATTGCTCACATTTGCACTGCAACCAATTGTGGGTGTAAAACTGATGTTTATTTTAAAAATCAAGCCCTTGATGTTGCATTTACACATGGCAGTCACAGCATTTTCACTTACATTAAGGGGCCTGTGAGAGTGACATGCAGTTCGTTCAGTTCCAGGCCTGAGTCACCAGTACGACTTAAACTTAAGGGCCTTTTTATCCGAGGGCCCTGCTATTGATTTACAACAGCAGCTCTGCTGTTTCAGCAAAAACGCTGCTGAATTTCACCTCCTAACAAAAGGCTCCCATCACAGAATGACTATCCCCTGTTAAAGGGACATGTATACTGCTCCATGTCTGACTAATCAGCTGCCTCCCAGCAGAGCCTGTGGGACAAGTGGTCAGGTCATAGATTCAATAGCGGCTTATCCTCCCAAAGAGCTCAGTTCAGTGGGTGAAATGGAGGAGAAAAAACTTAGCTAGTCATTCTGATAGCTTTCTTTGATAGGATAACGAGCCTTATGGATAAGGGAGAAGCGGTGGATGTGGTATACCTAGACTTTAGTAAGGCGTTTGATACGGTCTCTCATGATATTCTTATCAATAAACTAGGCAAATACAACTTAGATGGGGCTACTATAAGGTGGGTGCATAACTGGCTGGATAACCGTACTCAGAGAGTAGTTATTAATGGTTCACAATCCTGCTGGAAAGGTATAACAAGTGGGGTTCCGCAGGGGTCTGTTTTGGGACCAGCTCTGTTCAATATCTTCATCAACGATTTAGATATTGGCATAGAAAATACGCTTATTAAGTTTGCAGATGATACCAAGCTGGGAGGGGTTGCGACTGCTTTGGAGGATAGGGTCATAATTCAAAATGATCTGGTCAAATTGGAGAAATGGTCTGAGGTAAATAGGATGAAGTTTAATAAAGACAAATGCAAAGTGCTCCACTTAGGAAAGAACAATCAGTTTCACACATACAGACTGGGAAGCGACTGTCTAAGAAGGAGTACGGCAGAAAGGGATCTAGGGGTTATAGTGGACCACAAGCTGAATATGAGTCAGCAGTGTGATGCTGTTGCAAAAAAAGCAAACCTGATTCTGGGATGCATTAACAGGTGTGTTGTGAGCAAGACACGAGAAGTCATACTTCTGCTCTACTCTGCGCTGGTTAGGCCTCAGTTGGAGTATTGTGTCCAATTCTGGGCACTGCATTTCAAGAAAGATGTGGAGAAATTGGAGAGGGTCCAGAGAAGAGCAACAAGAATGATTAAAGGTCTAGAGAACATGACCTATGAAGGAAGGCTGAAAGAATTGGGTTCGTTTAGTATAGAAAAGAGAAGATTGAGGGGGGACATGATAGCCGTTTTCAGGTATCTAAAAGGGTGTCATAAGGAGGAGGGAGAAAACTTGTTCCTTTTGGCCTCTGAGTATAGGACAAGAAGCAATGGGCTTAAGCTGCAGCAAGGGAGGTTTAGGTTGGACATTAGGAAAAAGTTAAACACTGAAATAAATTGCCCAGGGAGGTTGTGGAATCCCCATCTCTGGAGATATTTAAGAGTAGGTTAGATAAATGTCTATCAGGGATGGTCTAGACAGTATTTGGTCCTGCCATGGGGGCAGGGGACTGGACTCGATGACCTCTCAAGGTCCCTTCCAGTCCTAGTATTCTATGATTCACTTCCAGGCAGATGGTCTATGTTGTGTGAAGTGGCTCAGGCTGAGAGATGGGGAGAACGTCTCTGGGAACTGTAGCCCCTGTTGACCAGAGAAGCGGCTTTATTTTGATATTTTTTCCTAGTTCTTGTTTAACTAATTTGTGGCCTGAGGCAAAGGCGTGAAATGAAACAGACTTTGCCATGGCATTGATCTCTCCTGAGAAGGGAAGCGCACCCACCAGCTTACAGTTATAATACACAAAGCATATGGGAAATGTTCAACTTGACTAAGCAAGGATCAGTCAGAAGATAACTGATTGTAAATACATGAAGGACTTTTTAAACTGCCTGCCATTTTGAAGTGCAATTGATGTACCATATGTGCAGCACACTCTGAAAGAAAAGTAATTTCATTTGGATCTGTGGAAGCCATCCTACTGTTTACTGTGATATTATAGTGATACTGAATGATTACTCACCAGGAAAAGCAAGTACGTGGTTCTCCTACGCAGCAGTTAAACTACATTTCATAGGATCATACTTGGTATTAATCACAGGTTAGACTGAGAAATAAGAAAATTATTCTGTATCAGAAGCTTCTTCTTATGTTGCCTGTTTTGAGCTGGAAGAAAAGAACAGCAACAGCTTCACCTCATTGTCCTCTGCTGACTCATTGTGGCTTAGCTGATTGACCACCTGATGATATGCAAAGCTTTATCTTCTGGGCAAACCCCAACCAATGATTTTTCCTTTATCTGTATTGAGGAACAGCCATCATCTTTGCCTGGCTCTCCTCTAAGCTCTGTGCGTGCGGCTAATTGTTGTGTTTCACATACAGCCTTGTATTGGTTTTGCATAACCTGTGTTGAGTCCTATGGCTCTTGGATAAAGATTGTGAGTATCTAGGATTCACAGTAAATGAGTGAGCCATAAGTCAAAATATAATGGTCTCAGTTTATAATTTCCAAAACATGTTACAACTCTTTTTTTTTTAGAGTTATCCTAGATTATAAAGTTGGGAGTAGATGGCTTGGTTCTGGGTCATCTAACCTGACCCCATGTAGGATCTAACACCACTCTGCTCTTGCCATAAGCTTATTTTACCTTATTATAAAATTATCTAACCTTATTGTAACTGTAAAGACATTATTGTGCTACATAATTTGTGATCAGTTCCTCTCCTGGGGGCATATGCCCAGGAGAAATTAATTCTCCTGTAATGCAGTCAGATGCTGCTAAACATGTGGCTTGCTGGTGGTAGAACTGCTAACATTTGTCATCTTAACTCCCTCACATTTTTACACTTTGCTTTTGGCATTATTTAAAATAGCTGTAGTATCATTCCATCATTAACATCTTGCCTACTTCATTGGCTCAGTTGGATAGAAATTAGCCCAGGCAATCTACTTCTAACATCTGGTGGCTATTGAGAACTACATGCCTTTCTGTTCCGGTGTAGGCATAGTTAAAATCATAATGAAAGTGAGGCCTGTACAAATCAATCACTGTCTCTGCAGAGCCAGCTAATTAATCCCTGTCAGTCTGAATTCCATCCACTTCACTCATCTAGAGCTGCTCTTGTGGGTACACCGGATCTCATCCACTCAGCTCCTGTGGTCATTATTAATCACTATACCGGGTACTCCACAGTCTTTCATCATTTCACTCATGCTTCTGGCATAGTTTTCCCGTCCAAGCTAGGATAATAGTATCTGCTCCTTCTGTGTGTCTGTTCTTCCCTTGCTGTTACTCTAAGGGATTTTACTCTGCAGGAAATAATTCTCTCTGAACCTTTTTCTATGTCTGAGTGGTATTTCAAGGATAGTTCTCAATCAGTGTTGTCAGTAGTGTAGTGTAGCCTAGTTGATGGATTGGTATATGGATTATTGATTAATTTCTGAGACTGCAGTGATCAATAAAGATTCAGCCTCCTGAATGCCTACAGGAGATATTGAACAGAACTGGATCCAAAACAGACCCCTGCAGAACCCCACCTGTTATGTCCTTCCAGCGTGACTGTGAACCGTTAATAACTACTCTCTGAGAACAGTTATCCAGCCAGTTATGCACCCACCTTACAGTAACCCTATCCATGTTGTGTTTGCCTAGTTTATTGATAAGAATGTCATGTAAAACCATATCGAATGCTTTACTAAAGTCTAGGTATACCCATGTCCACTGCTTCTCCCTTATCCACAAGACTTGCTATCCTAACAAAGAAAGCCATCTGATTGGTTTGACATGATTTGTTCTTTACAAATCCATGCTGGCTGTTACCTATCATTTTATTATCTTCCAGTTGTTTACAGATCAATTCCTTAATTACTTGCTTCATTATCTTCCCTAGCACAGAGGTTAAACTGACTGATCTGTAGTTTCCTGAGTTGTTCTTATTTCCCTTTGTATAGATGGGCACTATATTTGCCCTTTTCCAGTCTTCTGGAATCTCTCCCGAATTCCATGACTTTTGAAAGATGTTAGCTGAAATCTCAGATACCTCCTCTATCAGCTCCTTGAGTATTCTAGGATGCATTTCATCAGGCATTGGTGACTTGAAGACATCTAACTTTTTTCTAAGTAATTTTTATCTTGTTCTTTTTTATTTTAACTTCTAAACTTACCCCATTTTCACTAGCATTCACTATGTTAGACATCCCGTCACCATCAAACTTCTTGGCAAAAATTGAAACGAAGTCATTAAAGCACCTCTACCATTTCTAAGTTTCCTGTTATTGTTTCTCCCTCGTCACTGAGCAATGGGCCTACCCTCTCCTTGGTCTTACTCTTGCTTCTAATATATTTGTAGAATGTCTTCTTGTTACCCTTTATGTCTCTAGCTAGATTAAGCTTGTTTTGTGCCTTCACCTTTCTAATCTTGCCCCTGCATACTTGCGTTGTTTGCTTATATCCATCCTTTGTAATTTGACCTAGTTTCTACTTTTTAATGATTCCTTTTTTGATTTTTAATCCCCGATCCAGAACACTTAGGCTCTGTCTATGCTACATTGGCAGATGTAAAGCTCTGGAAGTTACAACTCTGCTCACAGAGCACAGCAGTGAAACCACTGTTGTGTGTCCACAATGTCAGCTGCCAGAGCAGCAGTGTGACTACAATGCACACTAGGCAGCTATGCCTCAGAGCACCTCTTCCTCTTCTGCTGCTGAGGTTTGTGGGATAGCTTAAAGGGGGAGGGGCGAGTTGCAGGGCATCCTGGTTCCTGTCCCAGTGTCCCATGTTGCATCATTACGTACAACAGCAACCCCTGTACTTCCATCTGCATTCGGCACTGTCTTTCAGTGGCTTTTGTGCTGTACACTCTGCCTCCTCGGTTTTCAGGAATGGATCCCGAGCTATTGAAGAAAATGCTGATAAGTCTCACTGCCATGTCACGAATGGCAGTCAAGTTATTCCTTAAGCTGCAAAGTGACAATGAGGTTTTAGGCACTGATTTTGCTAAGCGTAGCAGCTATCACATGAGATTGGTTAGCACCTCCATGAATGCCACAAGCACAGGGCAGTGCTGCTTTTCGGTTTGGGAAACAGGCACTGATTGGCAGGATCACATCATCATGCAAGCCTGGGATGATGACCAGTAGCTGCAGAACTTTCAGATGAGGAAAGGCCCTTTTGTAGGACTATGATGAGCTCACCCCCACCCTATGGCTCATGGACTCAAGGCGGAGAGCTGCCCTGCTGGTGGAGAAGCATGTGGTGATTGCACTGTAGAAGCTGGTTAGTCCAGACAGCTACAATCAGTCTCTAATCTGTTTGGAGTGGGAAAGTTGACCATTGGACTCCTGCTGATGGAAGTGTGCAGGGCCACCAATCGCATCCTGCTCTGAAAGACCATGACTCTGGGCAATGTGCATGAAATTGTGGATAGCTTTGCACAAATGGGAGGGATGATAACTGCAGCATGTATATTCCAATTCTGGCATCAGAGCTCTTAGCCTCCAAGTACATTAACCACACGGAGTATTTCTCCAGAGTTCTCCAGATGCTTGTGGCTCACCGTTGGTGTTTTATAGCTCCCATGCAGGCTGGTCTGGAAAGGTGCATGACACGCACATCTTTCGGAATACTGGCCGCTTCAGGAAGCTGCAAGCAGGGACTTACTTCCCAGACCAGAAAATCACCACAGAGGAAGTCAAAGTGTCCACTGTGATCCTTGGAGACCCTGCCTACCTTTTAATGCTGTAGCTCATGAAGCCGTATGCTGGGAGCCTTGGCCACAGCCAAGAGGAGTTCAATAACTGGGGAAGCAGGTGCAGAATGACTGTGGAGTGTGCTTTTGGCTAGGGCGCACTGGCAATATTTATACAGGGAAATTGGATCCAGCCGATCTTAACATCCCTATGGTTGCAGCCGTAATAATTGTGAAGAGGGGGTAAAATGAAACTTTTACTCAGGATTGGACTGCTGAGGCCCAGTGTGGATGTCTCATTTGAACAACCTGAGACCAGGGCTATTAGAGGAGCACAGACTAGTCCTGTGTCAGTACCAGCACTATACAAACCCAAGCCTGCTCTCTGCGACCCCTCCCACCCCCAATAACTCTCTTAAGCGCTCTTCCAAAAATGAAAGCCACTTACCAGGTGCATCCTCTGCTGTTTGTTCTTCCCCCATCTCTGACTGCTGTGACTGGCTCGCTCCCTCCGGGGTGGAAAATAGCTCCTGACTGCATGTATCCATGGACACGAAGTCATCCTCTGGGCCTGAGTTCCCTCCCCTTGGGCATCCTCGGCCAGGATTTTCTCCTCCTAGCTCAGTCCACTCCTGAGCCCCCCAAAGTATCCATGGCGGACTTCGGAGTGAAGGTAGAGTCACCTCCAAGTATTTCGCCCAGCTCATTGTAGAACCATGACGTTGTGGGAGCAGTGCTTCACTTCCTGCACCTTGTGGTAGGTGTGTCACAGCTTCTCTTCACTTTGACCCTGTATTGTAGTGGGTCCTGGTGGTGGCTCCTTTCAGTCATACTTCTCAATATCTGCCCGTAATTATAATTCCTATGGCTGGAGCACAGCTGGGACTGAACAGCGTTCTCTCCCCAAATGCTGATGAAGTCCAGCACCTTGGCATGGTTACAAGTGGGGGGAATCACCTGGTGCAGGCTTGGTCACCTGCAGAGATGTGCTGACAGCACACCATGCATCGTTGAGCAAACAGGAAGGGGACTTTCAAAATTCCAAAGGAATGTAGAGGGGTGGTCTGAGGGTTGATTACCTGAGAGCAAGGCAGTAGCTATCAGGTGACTAGAGAGGCAAGAACAGGCATTGTGGGATAGGGTTTGGAGGCCAGTTACAACGCAGCAAACAACTGAAGTGTCCACACAGGCATTCCAGCCCTGTAGCCATTGCGCAGCAAGCTCTATGCCTCTTGTCAAAGTGGTTTTACCTAGAGTGAAGCTACTGTGCAGCTAGTGAGCACGAAGTGCCTTGCCAGTGTGGACACCTCAGGCGTTAGTGCTGGGAGCTGATGTACTGCACTGTAACCTGCCCGTGTAGATTTGGCTTGACATTCTGAGAAGCTGTCTTGAAAACATAAGGGGGACATAATCAAAGTATGTATAAATGTAATAGCTATTAGTCTTGCATAATATGGTTGCTGTGTCCATATAGTGTAAGAATGGAGGCAGATCATAGGTGTGCGCAGCACATTTCATTAGGGTCTGCACCCAGGGAATTTTTTTTTAAAGGTGAACATTTATCGAATACTCAATCATAAAGGACATTAGTTTGTTTGATGAATAAAAATAAAGAAACTAAAACTTAACTAAACTTAATTTTTTTTAAATACAAACTTAAGTATGGGTCATTGTATTTCTTAGTTTGTTTTTTACATGTGCAATTCGGCGCTTATTGCATAATACAGCAATCCATACTTTAAAACTAAAAGAGCGTATCATGCGATTAAATTAAAATGCAAAGCCTCTTTTTTTTTTTTTTTTTGAGACATTATAGGGTAACCAAGTAGTCTTAAAAAAAAATACCGGACACACTTCATGGAGGGACCGGCCAGGAGGGGAGCGGGGCTGGCTGGGAGGAAGGGGGCCAGGAAGCAGAGCTGGCAGGGAGGGGGAGGGGCTAGCCGGGGTATATCGAGGGGAAGGGGGCAGCCAGTGGGAGCGGGGCTGGCCGGGGGAGCTCAAGAGGAGGAGGGGAAAACTGGCCACCAGAAGCAGCACTGGCGGGGGGTGCAGCGGGGCTGGCCAGGGAAGATTGGGAGGAGGAACCAGCCGACGGGAGGTAGAGCTGGCAGCAGGGGCGGGGTTGGGTACAGAGGGGCTGGCCAGGGGAGATTGGGAGAGGAGAAGAGAACTGGCCGCTGGAAGCAGGGCTGGCGGCGGGTGCAGCGGGGCTGGCTGGGGAAGATCGGGAGGAGAAGTGGGGGAGACCCAACCGGCCGGCCGGGAGGAGCGTATCAGTCGGTGGGGAGTGGGACTGACGTGGGCAGTGCAGATCGCAGGGCGCTCCCGTCCCCCGCACTGTCCAGGCGAAGCGTGAGTTAGTCCAGCTGTGGCTCCACCATGTGCTTAACCAGCGCACAGGAGCACGGACCGGGCTGCCCCTCCTCCTCCTCACATGCAACCAGGGCTCCCAGCACCGATCGCGCCCCGCCTCCTAGCCACTCCCCCTGCCAGGCTTCCGGGCGCCCAGTCAGAAAACCAGGAAATATTTTCCGGACATTGAACATGACTGGTATTTTCTGGATTTTTTTACCAGACAGAGCCCCAAAAAACCGGACTGTCTGGTAGAAAACCAGACACCTGGCAACCCTAAGACATTAGGATGTGCCTGGGCACACCCGGCACATCCCATACGCACGCCAGTGAGGCAGATGGATTTTTAAAAATTAATATATTACATCCAATATCCGTTACAGCTGCTCACTCTTCAACCCCACCGTTATGAGTTATAGGCATCACAGAAAATGTGGATCTTGAAGGAAATGAGGGGCTGTACAGATTGGTCCAGGGTAGGGTAGAATGGAAAAAGATAGATGGGGTGGGCAGGTGAACTCAAGCAGTTAAAAACCAAGCTAACCTGGTTACGTAAAATCCCTTGCAGTCTCTGTGTTGCTGTAGAAATTCTGTCTTTTCCCAATAATTTCTCAATGACCATTCTTCGGATACCTCTGTGTCCCATGGTTCAGGCTGCACCCTTAATATGAAACAAACCAGGGATCCATTTTTCACAGGAACACTGAAGTATTTAGTTTCTTCTCACTTGGATTATTGTTTAGGTTTTTCTGTTACAGACTAACTCAGCTGCCCCTCTGAAGCTTTTGGATTATTGTAGAATTCCTAAACTGGAACTCCTTGTCTGGTTTGATGATAAAACTAAAAAATGCCATAAATCATGGCATAGCATCCAAAATATATAAACCACTTCATAATTGTGTTTAATCTGATAATAAATGAGTCTCATTTTCCTGTTGTATTCATTGGTAGCTGACAGCTTTTCATACAGTTAAAACGTTTTGGTTTCATTGATATTGAATTTATAATGAACATAGTAATGACTTCGTTCATGTTCTCCTCCCACACTAAACTGTTTAATTTATGCATGTCAAAACTTACCAAGCAAATGTAATACTACAGACGATCTTTCAAATTATATTGGTTATCCATAGAGTACCCAGAACATAGTATTGAGTATTAGAAGCGCAATTCCTCCCTAGAAATATAATGTACAAACACACATGTTGGGACATGATGTCTTCAAATCTTAGATGGTAAGCAGGAGTTTTTTCTGGACAGCATGTAGATAGGAGAGCCCAGATTCAGTAGGAATTAATGTTGATGACATAGTAGGACCCCTTGAAGCTACACTTAATTACTGAGTCATGTGTTTAAATGTATTAACTAACAGGGTTGTAAAATCTGCTGTAGTCAGCGCATGTTTGCTACTAGTCAGGTCTGTGGTCTGTATACAGTAAAAATTACCGTTGTTTAAATGCAACTAAAAATTCAAGTGTCGTTTTACTTGGTCTAACATCAGTGTATGACTCAAAATAATGGTAGAGGATGCTGTGCTGTTAAATTCATGTTCTAAATAGTTAAATCAATATGCAGCATTGCTTTAAGAAACAAACATTCAGCCCCAGGGCCGGGGGGGGGAGGGGCAGGGAGAGAGAGAGAGAGTGTGTGTGTGTGTGTGTGTGAGAGGAAACAAATCTAGCTTCATTTTTATCATGGATGTGCCTCCATTTCAGCTCCTGAGCCTCTGCCCTCTCCCCATTGTGACTCTAGCATTTGAACTGAACCTTAATGAAAGGGTTTCTTGGAACAGAAGAGCTGTGCACAGAAAGCAGCACAGCCTGAAGCTGCCAGCTTCTTAGCAGATTGTCTGAGGGTGAACACAGTGCCTGTGTGAGTGCTGGATCTGGTAGGTTGGGGTCCTGATCCCTGTCGCATACCTGGTCCTCAGCTCTCAGCCAGCTGCTGTGGAACAATTGACCAATTATGGCCAATGTTCCCCTCTCATTTTTTCCATCCATGTGCATAACCCTGCCCACCTGGGGCCTGCTCTTCCCCTTGCAGCTCACCAGGGCCTGTTCTCTCTTTCCCCCAGCCACCTCCCCCCAGCCCACCTGGGGCCTATTCTCTCCCCCCGCCCCCTTTCCCTTGGGCACTGCATCCAAAGGCGGGGGAGGAGAGGGAAAGGGTTTGGGGCAGGAGGACTACTTACTGCTGTGCTGGCACACAAGATGGCAGAGCCCCAGGTGGAATGGCTGCCCTCAGTGGACATTCTGCAGGATAGCTCTCCTCTACAGGCTCATTGCTCCCAGTAGCCACACTCATATTGCGTCCCTCAGAACAGCAGCCCCTCCCTTTGCATGCTATGGAAAACTGTCCTTTTCCTGGGGCTTCCAGTTGTCTTGGTACAACTAAACCCTGATCTTGCTTTGTTAGGAGAAGAAGAGGGCACGTACCAAATTTGATGGCCCTACCTATTACCATTTAAGAGGAGTTCTTGAACAAACAGACTCAGACAGGCACACACTAAAATATACATAGAGATGGCTTGGTGAAATCTAATCTAATACCAAATTGCACTCATGAATCCCTGTACTAGTTTTACCATGGAATCCAAGATGGTCTCGTTAGGCTCTCCAGCTTATCTTGCCACCCAGGCAAACTGGACTTTGTGATACTGGTTGCTGTACCAAATATCGCATCACAGTAGGTTACTCTGGACCCTAAAAGGTCAGTCATTTACCTCCAGATCAATAGATACTCTTGATCTTACACCAAAGAGAAAACTAGCAGGCAATTTCTCTAATATACTAACCATAGGCTTATTGGTTAAGAAAAGGAAATCAGAGTTGAGAGGTTTAAAGCTAGTAAAATGCATTAATGGGCAAGTCAAAGTCTGTAAGTCCAAATGATAGCAGAGCTGTGGTTTTTTTGGTGTTTTCCAAAAGTCTCTTACAATTACCGTTGGAAATGTTTCCTGTGAGTATTCAAACAGTTCAAATAAACCAGTATTTATAGCTTCTGCTCATAGAAGACAATCTGACCAGTGTCTTTACACATGATGGTTTTGATGCCAGGCATCAATATTTGGTGGAGAACCAACATTTTCCATTTTTTCAGGATTAATTTTTTTTTAAAGTAGCCAAAGCTGCGCATTGTAACCTCATAGCCAGGTAATCTACAGGTATCCAGAATATATCCAAGAACGGAACTTGAGGGGGGCTCTGTGACATTTAATAGTCACAAAGATACCCTGCTTAACAAGGAGATATAATTTTCTAAGTTGGGAAAATGAAATCCTCCCAGAGATAGGGTGAGCTATAATTTGTTCAGAGCCTGTCTAGGTATCTTACACATCTGCAAGTATTAGTGCATATCTTTAAAATGTTGAAGTATTTT
Source organism: Rafetus swinhoei (assembly GCA_019425775.1). Classification (NCBI taxonomy): domain Eukaryota; kingdom Metazoa; phylum Chordata; order Testudines; family Trionychidae; genus Rafetus; species Rafetus swinhoei. The sequence goes on along the minus strand of CM033435.1, from coordinate 13,402,212 downwards.
TGAGGAATAGCAACAGGGAGACCCCTTGGGATGTACAAAATTCTTAGGCCATTCATTTTCACTATATTGTTTTACACCACAAACTGAGGGTTCACAAACTCCATCTCCCCCCAGTCACTAGCCACTTGGGCAGAAATTGGATCTAAATTTATCTAGGAGAGGTCCTGAATGATTTGGGGAATCAGCATTGCAAAGTATTTCATATCAGAGGGTTGCCACTGAAAGGCCATTGTGGGCACAGTTAATATCTATGACTTCTGATTATCCCCCAATTAATTTTATATCCTGAGAGAAGTGCAAATTATTAATAGTCGTTAGATTAGCAACAGTACCCTCAGGCTTAGATAGAAATACAAGAGCTTCTTCTGCAAAAAGCATAATTGAGTGCTCTGTGTGACCCACCCAAACAATATAAAAAGATTGATGTACTTAGATGGCAATGTCTAAAGGTTCTATAGTTAAACAGAGGAGTAGAAAGGGGATAACCCTGCCTCGTAACCTTCTGGAATGGAAATGGTGCAGAAATAATATCAATGGTAACAACTACCCTGGAAGCTGGGTTTGCAGTGTATGCAACCTATTTTCCATTATGGACCATATATGCAGCTCTCCATGCATTTTGTGGGCTGCATCCATATGATATATAGGCTACCTGTATGGCCCTAAGGCTGTCACATGAGTTGCAGCTGAGAACCACTGGGTTAAGAACATAAGATCATAAGAACAGCCATACTGGGTTAGACCAAAGGTCAGTATCCTGTCTCCTGACAGTGGCCAATGCCAGATGCCCCAGAGGGAGTGAATGGAGCAAGTAATCATCACACGATCCCTCTTCTGTCATCCATTTCCAGACCAACAGAGGCTAGGGACACCATTCCTACCCATCCTGCCTAATGGTCATTGATGGACCTAACCTCCATGAATTTATGTAGCTCTTTTTTGAACCCTGTTAAAGTCCTGGTCTTCACAATGTCCTAAAGTACAAAAGTTTAATCCAAGCAATACATTGTTTACCAAATCCAAATTTTGCCAACATATGAAAAAGGTAGCCCTAAGCTATGTAGTCAAAGACCTTTTCAGCATCTAAAGAAATGGCAGCTAAAGGTTCTTTAGAATCTCTTGCCTTTGCAAGACTATTGAATTACTATATAGTCCAATATCCTTCTCAGGGTAAATCCTTCTCAGCTGAAATTACAGCTTCTCTTAGAGTAGGCAGAGACTTGGCTCTTTCTTGGCCTCGTTGAACATCTTCACAAATGAAGGTGTTAGTTACATTTGAGAATAGGGTTGCCAGATGGTTTTAACAAAAATACTGGACACACTTGACATTACATCACAATCTACATAACATTTTATTTAGAAAATACTGGACATTTATATTTTCTCATTTGTATTTTCTCAATTTGTTTCCCAAACAGAAAGCTCAAATACTGGACTGTCCGGTTCAAAACCGGACACCTGGCAACCCTATTTGAGAACCCATCTACTCCAGGAGTCTTTCTGCCCTTTTAAATAAACTGAGTCACTTAAGTGATTTCTAGAGGGATATTTAAAAGTTCCTTCTAGGAGTCAGAGATCAGTGGCAGAGACAGTCCACTAAAAAGTTATGTAGAGCTTCTGTACCAATTCCCTTGTCAGCTAAATATAGCTTTGAATAAACTGTTGAAATTTTTTAATATCTGACCTGTGTTGGATATTACTGCAAATGTGAACAGCAGCGGTCTTATTTCCATTAGCCTTTTGCTTAAGGCTGTATGCCAACAGCTTGCCAGATTCCCAGTAGTTTTGCTTCAAACAGAATGAAGCCTTTTAGGACACAAGTTTGATTTCATATCTTAGGGTATGTCTACACTGCAAAGTTATTTCGAAATAACAGCCCTTATTTCGAAATAACTTTCCTAGAGTCTGCACAGCCAAACCGCTATTTCAAAATTAAATCGAAATAGTGGAGCGCTTATTTTGAATTTGGTAAACCTCATTCTACGAGGAATAATGCCAAATTCAAAATAGCTAATTTGAACTAAAGGCTGTGTAGATGCTTATTTCGAAATAGGGGGCCTCCAGCCCTTCCCAGGGTGCCCTGGTGGCCACTCTGGGCACAACCAGGAAAACTTCCTCTCCTCTCCCCTAACCCCTTAAAGGGGTAGACTCTGGCCACAGTGCCTATGCCAGCTCCAGACCTGCCAGCACAGAGCCAGCAGTCACTGCCCCTGACCCAGTGGCCCCACCATGAGCCAGGCAGCCAGTGCCAGCCAGCCCTCCACTGCTCCCCGGGCCCAGTCCCCCAGCTCCCAGGAGCCTGCCAGGGGCTCCTGATCTAGTGCGGAGATCATGGACCTCATTGAGGTTTGGGGGGAGGCTGCCATTGTTCACAATCTTCGCTCTAGACAGAGGAACGTGGCCGTCTACAGACTGATAGCTGCCAGCCTGGCCACCAAAGGCCACATGCGCACCCAGGAGCAGGTGCACATGAAAATAAAGGACCTGGCTGCGGCAGGTATGCCAGGACCACAGGGGGCAGCTCCCAAAGAGGGGCAGACATCTGCCCCTATTTTGATGCCCTGGACCGCATCCTGGGGGGTGGGACGGTCCGTGCCACCCTGGGGGTCATCGGTCCTGGAGCAGAGGACCCTGACCAGGGCATGGAGCAGGAGCGCCAGGAGCTGGAGGAGCCCAGAGGGAGCGTGCCACGCAGCCAGGACCCCGGAGCCATCCCAGCAGACCCGTCACCAGTGTCATCCGGGGAGGCAACAAAATGTGAGTGGCATCACTGTCCCCTTATTGGGAAGTGGGGAGGGAGACCAGGGACCGCGCGCATGGGCCTTGCTTACCACGGATCACGCAGCAACCTGTGCATGTGCAAGCATGTGCCCTGCCACCCCTGGGCATGTGGCCCCAGCTGGCTGTCACACAGGGTCCTTGGCCTATTAGCCACACGCATGTGTGAAGAGACATGACATGTTCCTGACCCCGGGGTGGGACACAGCAGGACACCCTCCCTCCACAAGGCCATTCTACACAGAGGCAGGGGACATCTCCCCCCCCCACCTCACCCACACTGTACACAGCACAGGGGCATGGGTGCGGTCTCAGGGCAGCTCCCACTCCCGGGGATAGCAGGACATTCCGAACATGGCCTGTGTGCAAGCACATCAGCTCTGACAGTGCGGGGCACGGTCATCCTCACCTCGCAGAGGGGGGCTGGGCTTCACCCACTGTGTCCCCAGCGAGAACTGTCCACTTCTCTTGTTTCTCCACAGCCGCACCAGCTGCGCGTCCAGGGCGCACCACCCTGCCCGGGACATGCTCCCGCACCCGAGGGCTCCGCAGGTCCACCCGAACAGTGCAGGGGTACCGACAGCAGCACCTGGGGGCACTGCGAGCCCTGCACCGCACCCTCCAGAACTGGGTGCAAGAAGACCTGCAGCTCCAGCGGGAGCAGCTTGCCCAGGGCCATGCCATCTGCTAACACCTGCAGGCCCTGATGCAGAGCGTCGCTCCAGCGCCTGCTGCCTCCCCAGCTACCGCTCCTCCTCACATTCCTTCTCCCCCTCCCGCTTCTCCCTCCACCTCCTCCACCCCTCCCCATCCCCCCGGGGATGCTGAGGCCCCTTCATCTGCAGTGCTAGGAGACAGTTGGCACGGCGAGACCCCCCACCCCTGAGTTTCCCCTCCCCTTCTTCCCCTTCCAGCTCCCTCCTTCCAGGTTTCCCCCCACCCTCTCTCCTCCCCTCTCCCGCCTCCTTTTCCCAGTCTCACCAGAGTTTCATCTCCTCCCCCCCAGCTTTGTTAAATTAAGACAGTTCATGTTTATGAAAAAACGTGTATTTTATTTGACATCATCGAGGTAGACAAGCAAGCAGGGAAACCTGAGAACTTGCTGTCCGGGGGAGGGGAGGCCTTTAAGCACAGACCTCAGTTACCTTGTGTTGCTGCTGACTGAGGCTCAGTCCTGACCTGGTGCCCTGCCGGAACTGGTTCCAGCTGGCCTTAAATGCGATTCACGGTCCACTCAGTGTGGACGCGCTATTTCGAAATAGCAAAACGCTATTTCAAAATGCATTGTGTGTACGCACGTTATTTCGAAATAACTTATTTCGAATTAACTATTTCGAAATAAGATATTTTGAAATAACACTGTAGTGTAGACATACCCTCAGATGCTGAACTATTATCTGTGGTTTGTAACCTATCCCTTAAATCGGCTTCCGTACCCTAATGACTGGAAGGTAGCCAACGTGACACCAATATTTAAAAAGGGCTCTAGAGGCGATCCGGGCAATTACAGACCGGTAAGTCTAACTTCAGTACCGGGCAAATTAGTCGAAACAATAGTAAAGAATAAAATTGTGAAGCATGTAGAAGAACATAATTTGTTGGACAAAAGTCAACATGGGTTCTGTAAAGGGAAATCCTGTCTTACTAATCTATTAGAGTTCTTTGAAGGGGTTAACAAACATGCGGACAAGGGGATCCAGTAGATATAGTATACTTAGATTTCCAGAAAGCCTTTGACAAGGTCCCTCACCAAAGGCTCTTGTGTAAATTACATGGCCATGGGATAAGAGGGAAGGTCCTTTCTTGGATTGAGAACTGGTTAAAGACAGGAAACAAAGGGTAGGAATAAATGGTAAATTTTCAGAATGGAGAGGGTAACTAGTGGTGTCCCCAAGGGTCAGTCCTAGGACCAATCCTGTTCAACTTATTCATAAATGATCTGGAGAAAGGGGTAAGCAGTGAGGTGGTAAAGTTTGCGGATGATACCAAACTGTTTAGGATAGTCAAGACAGAAGCAGACTGTAAGGGACTCCAAGAAGATCTCACCAAACTGAGTGATTGGGCAACAAAATGGCAAATGAAATTTAATGTGGATAAGTGTAAAGTAATGCACATCGGGAAAAATAACCCCAACTATCGTACAGTATGATGGGGGCTAATTTAGCTACGACAAATCAGGAAAGAGATCTTGGAGTTATCGTGGACAGTTCTCTGAAAACTTCCACACAGTGTGCAGCGGTCAAAAGGCAAATAGGATGCTAGGTATTATTAAGAAAGGGATAGAAAATAAGACCCAGAATATCTTACTGCCCCTGTATAAAACTATGGTACGCCCACATCTTGAATACTGTGTACAGATGTGGTCTCCTCACCTCAAAAAGATATTTTGGCCTTGGAAAGGGTTCAGAAAAGGGCAACTAAAATGATTAGGGGTTTGGAACGGGTCCCATATGAGGAGAGGTTAAAGCGACTGGGACTTTTCAGTTTAGAAAAGAGGAGACTGAGGGGATATGATAGAGGTGTATAAAATCATGAGTGGTGTGGAGAGGGCCGATAAAGAAAAGTTATTTATTAGTTCCTAAATAGAAGAACTAGAGGACACCAAATGAAATTAATGGGTAGCAGGTTTAAAACTAATAAAAGAAAGTTCTTCTTCACACAGCGTGTAGTCAGCATGTGGAACTCCTTGCCAGAGGAGGCTGTGAAGGCTAGGAATATAACAGAGTTTAAAGAGAAGCTAGATAATTTCATGGAGGTTAGGTCCATAAAGGCTATTAGCCAGGGGATAAAATGGTGTCCTTGGCCTCTGTTTGACAGAGGCTGGAGAGGGATGGCAGGAGACAAATCGCTTGATCATTGTCTTCGGTCCACCCCCTCTGGGGCACCTGGTGCTGGCCACTGTCGGCAGACAGGATACTGGGCTAGATGGATCTTTGGTCTGACCCGGTACGGCCGTTCTTATGTTCTTATGTTCTTATGTTCAGATTGATAAAGGCTCTCAGTTTTTCTGTAGAGGGGGAGAAGTATACCACATCCAAAGGCTTCATTTTCCTGAAAAGGGAATCAATTCTATGTTCTCTCCATTTCTTGTTAAGGTTGAATAAGTGGTGATACAGCCAGTGATGAAAGCTTTAAAGGTTTTCTAAAGTGTTGCAGCTGAAGAAGCGGCGGGGGCATTTGTTTTTAAAAACAGTTCTAACGCTGCTGTTTGAGACATAATTTGTTAACTCTATCCAGTAGAGATGTATTTAATCTCCACATTTTAGGTGTGGGTAAACACACCCTGAGAGCCTAAAGATAGGGGCATTGTCACATTCGAAATAATACGAGTGACACAATCAGTGGCTGAATTGATTTAGTCTGTCTTGTGACACAGAGAAGCAGTCCAATCCTGAATATGCTGACTGAGCTGCAAAAAAGGAAAAAAATAAAACAATAGTCCCGGGCCTATTATCCACAGGATTATCCACTCTTCATGCATCTTATAAATCTAAATCAGACATATATGTATGAAGTACCTGTCTACTGTTCATGTTTTTATATGGAGAAGATTTACCAAGGAGTGGATCTAGAGCAGGGGTGGGCAAAAGCCTCTCAGTGGCCCAGATCCAGCCCGCCTAGGGCTTTGATCCAGCCCACGAGGCAGTTCCAGGCCCCACCCCCTAGCACGTTGCCTGGGAGCCAGAGATGCGTGAGCCCTTTTAACTGGTTTTATTTAAAGGGCTCGCTTCTTCCCCACACCTTGCCTGGCAGCCAGGGGGAAGACACGAGCCCTTTAAACAGAAGCAGTTACAAGGGCTTGCAGTTCCCAGCACCACTAGCATGTTGCTAGGGAGCCAGGACGCACGAGCCCTTTTAACTGTTTCTGTTTAAAGGGCTTGTGCCTGCATTGCCTGGCAGCCACTTGGCAGGCGCAAGCCCTTTAAGCAGAAGCAATTGAAAGGGCTCGCAGCTCTCAGTCCCACTGGACTGTTGCTTGGGAGCTGCCCGGGCCAGGCAGCTGCCAGGCAACAGGTTAGCAGCGGGGCCAGGAGCTGCGAGCCCTGTTATGTGAATTCTAAGTCTCCACCCCAGACAACTCTGGGAGGACACTAGCCCCTGGCACCCTTCCCTCTGCTTCAGGTCCCTTCCAAAGCTCCCAGTAGGGTAATTCTAAACCACACCCCTTCTGCATGAGGTCCTGCCCCTTTTGCCTGAGGCCACACCCCCTTCCAGGTCGGCCTGCGGCCACTTCCAAAATTTGTGAAGTGTCTCCCCTTCAAAAATTATTGCCCACCCCGATCTAGAGTTTCTTGAAAGTCTCCAACTAATAAGAAGTATGTTTGGCCCATGTCATTTATACTCATAAGCAGGGCTTGACAAATGGCGGCGAAACCTACTTGCCAGCCCCACACTACGCATGTGCAAGACCCGCATTGCACATGCGCATGCCGCCAGTGAACGGGGCAACCAGTTGAAATCTACTCGCCACGGGCAAGTAGATTCAGTGATTTGTCGAGCCCTGCTCATAAGAAATGTGAAAAAATGTGGGATCATCCTGGCTTGGCCCTTAGAAATTGACAATTCTTCGATCATCTTTGCCAATTTCAGCCTTGAGGAGAGTAAATCTATCCTCACTCTCATTCAAAGCACCAGGTCTACTAGCATTCAACTTTCTTATGCAAAAATCTCAAACCCTGCCATCTCCAGGTAAATGACCTCTCCCCTAGGCCACTCCAGAACCTCCCTAACTTCAGGGGGTCCCTTATCCTGCCTTCCCAACAAGGGAACCAGCTCCATGCCTGGGGCAACTGGTGTTGGATGTTGAGTATAACTAGATCCATGCCTGGGACAGCCTGTGTTGGATGTTGAGTTGCACCTGGGGTTGGCGGAGGGGGACAGAACTCGAACTCAAACCCCAACCCTGCCCTTCCCAGGTAAATGCCCTATCCCCTAGCCCACTCCAGTACACCCCCCTCCTCCCCCCCACACACACTTCCCCAATTTCAGGGTGTCCCTTATCCTGCCATCCTGGATCTAGCTGCCCCAGGCATGGATCTAGTAACACAGCTTCCCTCTCTTTTGAATTAAAACAACTAGAAATGGAGAGGCTCACCCAATGTCTATTCAGATGACAAATTTCAAGGTGTGTCAGAGATGTCTCCTGGAACACAGCAATGTCAACGTTCTCTTTTTTGAAAGCATTGATTGTGTGTATGTGTGTATATATATAATTAGGGTTATTAAAACTATTTATATTCAGGAGACATGTTTAATTATCAGAGCCCTCATTAAAATATACTGGATAAAATATAAAGTTGCTTTGTGAATAAATGAGAAATTGTAAATTTTACAGAGCAGTATACAGTTCCAGCATATCTAATCATCAAAAAAGGAAATAATCTACGGGTGGGTGTTGTTTACCAGTACATATTCTACAGGAGTGGGAAGGAAATTCCCAGAATGGGAAGGGTAACAAGGGGTAGACAGAGGAATTAAGTGGGGGAGGGGGGGAAATGGAAAAGGTAGTGGAGAATGAAATGCACATTAGTACCATGCAATCAAAAAGAAGAATCTGTTTAAACAGTTTAAGAACAGTTCAAGAATACTTGCTTGACCCTAAGAAAAAAACAAGAACAGGAACTAACACATCATTATCAGCTAGTGCCCATCAGCTTGTTTAGAGCAGCCATATCAGATTTCAGAGAGCAATACCTAAATTCCATACGGGCAGCTCATTCAATAGATGTCTCCCATTGCAAGGGAGCAGTTTGCAGATTTTTGAGAGATTTTTCTGCCTCCTGAGGGGGACTGATTAATACTACCTGTATCTTCTCACCATTCTTAATGTGGGGTGTTGCTGGGTATTTAATGGACTACTTCAAGTCCCATCTTCTTAGTCAATTGGTCAATCACAAGCATACTCTTGAGAGCGCCATATTTTAATTGCTGGTTCTCCCCATAACAGCTCCCTTTTTCCTGCAGTATAAGCTCCTTAGTGGTAAACTTCAGAAACTTCACATCAATGCTCTAGAGCAAGCACCTGGAGCTGGCTTGGGTGCAAGGACCAAGTGGGCCCATTCAATAGCAAAACAAAAATCTACTGGCAAATCCCGCAACTTAGTTAACAGTTCAGGGACAAATGAGAGGGTTTATCTTGCCTGTTCCGTCAGGAACACCAACAACTCTGATGTTACATCATCGTGCACAGCTATCTAGATCAAGTCCCTTGGTCTTGATATCATTATACAGTAAACTTCCGATAATCCGGCACCTTTAGGACCCAGGGGGTGCCGGATTATCAGATATGCCAGACTATCGGACGGAGGGGCTATGAGGGGTCTGGAGTGGGGTGGGAGGGGATGCCACCCCAGACCCCTCATAGCCCCCCCTTCCGATAGTCCAGCTCTGCCCCAGGCGTCCCTGATTCAGCCGCTGCTGGTCAGTTTCAGCAGCAGCTGAATCGGGGATGCCTGCAGCAGAGCAGCTGGGTGCTGCCGGGTTGGTCCCGCAGCGCCGAGGGCAGCTACGGGACCAACCCGGCAGCACCCCAGCTGCTCTTGGGGATGCCTGGGACAGAGCAGCTGGGGTACTGCCCGGTTGGTCCCATAGCGCTGCCCCTCAGGGCTGCGGGACCAACCCGGCAGCACCCCAGCTGCTCTTCCCAGGTGTCCCCAAGTCAACTGCTGCTGAAACTGATCAGCGGCTGACTTCAGGAAGCCTGGAGCAGAGCTGCTCTGCCCCGGGCTTCCTGAAATCAGCTGCTGATCTGTTTCAGCAGTGGCTGAATCGGGGACGCCTGGGGCAGAGCAGCTGGGGTACTGCCCGGTTGGTCCCATAGCACCGTCCCTCGGTGCTGCGGGACCAACCCGGCAGCACCCCAGGTGCTCTGCTCCCGGCTTCCCCGATTCAGCTGCTGGTCAGTTTCAGCAGCGGCTGAATGGGGGAAGCCTGTCCGGCTGCCCCAGCACTTCCGGTGCCGAACCATCAGGAGTGCTGGAGCATTGGATGCCGGACTAATGGAGTTTTACTGTAGTTCTTCATAACCAATAGTTTGTTCTCTTTGCAGTCCTCTTCCTCTTCAGCAATTCTGTATTCTGCTTCACCCCTCCATTTGGATAGAGCTGGTATCTGTGAGAGTAATCTGAAGGGTGAAAACAATAGCCGATCTGTGGCCAAGCTGTTGTAGTACACACATCAGCTGCATTCTGTCATGTTCAGGCACCATTTTATTTGTAGAAGCAGAGCAGGCAGATCTCCCTGTTTTTCCAAAGCTTTCAGATTTTGAGAGGAAGATGCAAAGTTAGAGGCATCTTAGAGGGTCTCAACTGTCAGAAGCAATATTTCTTTGAGTTGGATGGTGCAGTAGAGGGGCCAATGATTGGGGATTCCCGATGGGCCACTTCAGAACACAACCAACTTTGGTTGTAGCACCCTCCAGTGTCCTCAGTTTTACCTCTTTCTGTTTCTGGGAAGGAGACAGGTTTACAATTTTCTTATATTCATTGTTCATATAATTTCTCTGAATACTTCTTAGACAATAGGTTGTACATGGATAGTTTACCACCACTGATAGCTATTCAAATATACTCGCAGACGGAGTATATTCTTAGTAGAGCTATAAGATATTTTTGGATGAACCGTTTATTTAATGAAAAATGCACTTTTAGTCAACCGCATGCTATTTGTGAATTTGGCATACATAGTTTTCACCACTCATAAAATGGCCTGAAGAAATGGTGGAGGTGTAGCCAGTCTCCCATTGATAACCTTTAGTTCAGTGGTTGGGGTGTTCACCTTGGATGTAGGAGATCCAGTCTGAACCCTCACTCTGGAGCCAACCCAATGCTGACTTTTTGATTGACCAAAAAGTTTCAGATTTGATTTGGTTTGACTGAAACAATATGCCTTAATGTGTGGGAAGGACATGATTAATGTCATTATGAAATAGTAGAACTATCAATTGAAATGGGGAAAATAGTATATTTGTGTTTCATTGACTTCCAAAAAAAAATCTACAACTACAAATTTCTCACTATATTAAGATCTGTAAGGATTGATGGATAGGAACTCTGAATAAAACAATTACAGTGGAATCAGAAGGTGATTATAAGAGGAGATGAAAATGAAACTCTAAAAGAGCTCAAGAGGAATGAAACAAGGTTGTATAATGTCACCTGCTTTATTCAATATTTATGGTGAGGGTTTGATGAAATTCCTTGAAGGAACATAAGGAGGCATTAAAATGAATGGAAAATGTGTTAGTAACATTCACTATGCAGATGACACTGCTGTTGGCTGATTCAGAAGAAAGTTAGATGAAGTTAGTGGAGATTACGTATCAATATGTCAAAGAATGTAGTCTAGCATTGAATGTGAATAAGACAAAATCTGTGGTGATATGCAAGGATCCAAGGAAAACATGCAAGATCCCAGTGAACATCACAATGGTACAGCAAGAGAAAAATTGATACTTGGAACACATCATTACAGAATATGGAAGACTAGATACTGAAGTCAGCAACAAAATAACAAAAGCAAAAGAGACATTCTGGAAGAATAAGCATCTGATCAGAAGGGACATAAATCTGAAAACTAAACTCTTACTCTTACAGACTTAAATTTGCTCTGTTTAAATTATGGCTGTGAAAAATGGACTTTTCAAACAATTGATAATAAAGAAACTAAACCCTTTTGTTAAGGTGTTACAGAAGAATTCTGAAAATATCATAGAGCAAAACCAACAAAAACTTATCGGGTATGCCTGGAACTCAGCAAACAGAGATCTCGTGAAAAGAGAGATTCAACTGGCAGGGCGCATTTTAAGAGGTTCACAGGTGATATGTGTTTATTGGCTTTCCCTTCCAATGCCTATGGCAGAAAAGTATGATATTCTATCTTGGGTGGATTAAAATGGGCAGTTTATCAAAGAGCTTAGCAGAGGAATGTACAGGCAGGACTAACATGTTTGCAAATCTTCAATAATGGAAATGCCAAATAAGAAGAACTGTTGTTGGGGTGCCCCCCCCATCCTCCCCCAAAAAAACCAAAAACCTGTCTCAGCCATTGAAAAATCAGTGATTTGGCCAGTACCATTAGGTTTTTCAGTGCAAATATTTGGGTTTCTGAGCTCAAAAATTACTCTCCATGATTATTCCCCAGTACATGCTTAGAATTCAAGTGTGGCTTTCCAAGTCATGCAAATAATTAAAGGGTAAGTGTGGAAAGTGTCCTAACAGATGTATCTATTAGACTTAACTCTGCAGCACGAAGTAGGTGTCATTTAAGACTGCGTCCTGCAATCATATAATACAGCTGCTGCAATGCAGGTAACCGAGGAGTGACGGTGTCATTCCAGCATGTGGATTTTAACTATCCTGACTATGTGATCATTCCATTTGGTGATTAAAGTTCACTCTGTCCTTTTGCATGTGCAAAGCCAAGGTGTGTCTAGGCATAAGGTTGCAGCTGCCTGGTTGGTATGTATGCTGGACCTTGAGTGTGCACCCTTGTGAAAATTTGGATGTGTTTCTTTAATGTTTGCAAAGTGCTTATTTTATGGAAAATATGATCCCATCCAACTCATTTAGAAAAAGTGTCCAAAGCAACAATCAAGCTCAACCCTTTGAAACAAAATACTTTATCCTCCTGTGCCATCTAATTGTTTGGATGTTCTTGCTTGGAATAATCTTTTAAGAGTGGTAGACAATGTGTGTGACATTCTTCCTACGATTTAGCTCTTGGTTTAAGCTTATGACTTCAAGAAAGTTACTAACTAGATTCATTTCGGATTAAGCACTGGAGCCTTGCCTAGTTACCCCTCTCTTGAATACGTTGTGTATTACCCTTCATGCTTCCTAATTTCACCTTGTCTTTCTGGCAATTGTCCTCCCCTAATTGAAGTGTTTTGTCTATTTTTCTAACCCTATCAGTGTGCTGGGTTTCTTTATGAAACCGTTAAACCTATGAAGCTTGTCTTTAATCAAGATCACTTCCTGGTTTTTTTCCTATTTGCTTTTCAAAGCTTACAGAGTAAGCTTGGTCAGTATTTTGCTTTTTTTAAAATGGGCTGGCACAATTGAATCTAGAATCTCACAAGAAGCCACTTGATTCAGCCCTCAAATCTAGTTTGTGTCAATTTCCCCTGCTGCCCAATTCCCATTCCATGTGGGAAGTGGGGGAGTTAGTCTCATGTGAGGGTGTGGGGAATCTACCCGGGGGCCCACCCCGTCCGGGGGTGGCTCCGGTGTGAGCCGATTCCCACTTTTCTCTAACCCTGGGGCGGGGGAGAGGATCGGGACTGTGGGGCCAATGCCCTTTTACCTGTGATCCCCGACCGTGGGCGACTTCCCCTCTTAATAGGTTTTGCTCTGAGGTTACAGGCGGACCCCTGGACCAATTCCCTGGTCCCTCCTTCTGTATATTCTATAGTCCTAGTCCCCTGGCCACCTTTGGCCACCCTGGGTCCTCAGTTTGGCCTGAAACACCTGTCGTGCATAATGACTTGTCCTGTGGCTAACTAATCTACCTGTCTGCACAGGCTATGTCTCTCTCTGCTCACTGGGGCGGGGGGTAGAGGGACCCGGGCCCTCCCACTCCTCCTGGGTCCCGGCTCAGGGCCCTTAAGGTAGGGACAGCTGCCGCTACCTGGCTGGCAGGGCAAACCCCGACACTTGCCAACCACTCACGGTTTCAGCCTGCCCTGGGCCTCTTCCCACCCGCACCTGGACTCACCGCTCGAGGCATCTTCCCAGAGCTGTCTCCTCTCTGGTCCGTCACACCTGGTACCGCTCTGGAGTCCTCCCAGCGTCTGGGCGGTTAGGCTGTCTCCGGGGGCTGGTGCTCGACCTCCCGCTGCTCTCCTGGGCTCGGCCCCTTCCGGGCCACTCCTGCCATGTCCTGCTCGGCCGCGATAGGTGAGGGTGGGGCGTTCCCCTCCTCTGTTGAGCTAGCTGGCATTTCTCCCGTCGGCGGCCGGGCTCCTCCTTCCTCCCCCTTGCTCTCCCGGCTGCTGGCGTTTAAAATGCCCAGCACCAGGCTTGAGCATGTGCCGCATCGGCACAGGGGTGGGGCCGGCCGGCTGCGCCGCTCGGCCACAGCTCAACCCAGTGGCAGCGGCTTTGTGCCCTGTCAAAGAGGGGAATGAGAAGAGGGAATGTGTTCAGAACTGAGGGGGTGTCAGAGAGAGAGAGAGAGACACTCACCCTCTGGAGAGAGTTAGGGGCATAATGCATATTTATCTTTAAGCTGGAGGAGAAGAGAAGTTCGATTGAGCCTCATCTCCTTTCCTGTGATCATGAGTGGAAAAGTCCTTATTTCCCAAGGACTTGGCTATTGATACAAGATGTTCTTTCTCAGTACAAAGCAGTGTGTATATCACACTTTAAGCCACAGGAAAAAATTACATCCATCAGTCTGTGTGGCAGTGGAGAACCCTGGACTGAGGCACTTAAAGCTGCAGATTTGACAACATGCTCAAACCAGTCCTGTTTTTTCCACTGCTTGACTCCCCAGTCAGCTGGGGTCATTTACCAAGAAAGCTAGCACCAAATGGGGAGATCTGGTGTAAAGCACAAGACAAAGAGATGGGAGAACCAGATTTGGTCCCCAGATCGGCCGGGGACTTGTATGACCTTTAGGCTGGTCACAGCCTCTTTCTCTATTTTCTCCACCTATAACATGAGTTGAATAATGAGCTGAACTATGTGCAGTGCTACTCACCCCCTATGAAAAGGTTATTGCAGAATTAAAAGGGGTTCTGAGAACAGCAATGAGAATCATTAAGGTGATGGAAACATTCTCACCTGAAGAAAGACTGACAAGACTGGGATTCTGAAGAAATGGGCTATGCCCACAAAAGCTCATGATACCATCTACATGGTTTGTTAGTCTTTATAGTGATACCAGACTATTTGTTTTTTTTTTTAAGTGTCGGACTGGGATTGTTCACCTTAGAAAGAAGTTGAAGAAGAGAGAACATAATAATATATAAAATGTTATAGAGAAGGTAGAGCAGGAACTTCTGGTCTCCCTTCAGAGGGAACCTTCACGCTTTGTCTACACTGCAGGGTTTTTGCGCAAGAAGCTTCTTGCGGAAGAGATCTTCCACAAAAACTTCTTGCATAAAAGCACATCTACTCCTCAAAAACACATTGCAAAAGGGATGTGCTTTTGCGCAAGAGAGTGTCCTCACTGCATGGACATTCTTGCGCAGGCAAGTTCTGCTAGCAATTCATAGAATGGCCATCAGAGCACCTGTGCTTTTTGTGATAGGTTCTTTTTGCACAAGAAACCCCTGCTGAGCATCCCCACACACCTTTTTGCACAAGAACTCTTGCGCAAAAAAGGAATATGCCTTGTAGAAGGAGGTATACCTACACCGCAAAAAGCCCTCTGTTCTGTCAATTGACTGTAGATTTTCTTTCGCAAAAACGCACTTGAGGTGTGGATGCTCCACAGGTTTTTGCGCAAAAATGGCTGTTTTTGTGCAAAAACCTTGTAGTGTAGACATAGCCTCAGAGAAAATGAAAGGTGCAAATTCAAAATGGACCAAAGGAAAAAAAAAAAATTATACCACATGTAGACTGTGGAACTCATTGCCACCAGATGCCTCCAAAGCCAAGAATTCAGACAACTGACAGAAGCTTCCAGATCACAGGCCCTGGTTCTCATAGGGGACTTTAATCACCCTGACATCTGTTGGGAGACCATAGAATCATAGAACCATAGAGCTGGAAGAGACCTCAGAAGGTCATCAAGTCCAGCCCCCTACTCTAGGCAGGACCAATCCCAACTAAATCAACCCAGCCAGGGCTTGGTCAAGCCGAGACTTAAACACCTCTAGGGATGGAGACTCCACTACTTCCCTAGGTAACCCATTCCAGTGCTTCACTACCCTCCTAGTGAAATAGTTTTTCCTAATATCCAACCTGGACCTCTCCCACCACAACTTGAGACCATTGCTCCTTGTTCTGCCATCTGTCACTACTGAGAACAGCCTCTCTCCATCCTCTTTGGAACCTCCCTTCAGGAAGTTGAAGGCTGCTATCAAATCCCCCCCTCACTCTTCGCTTCTGCAGACTAAACAGACCCAACTCCCTCAGCCTCTCCTCATAAGTCATATGCTCCAGCCCCCTAATCATTTTGGTCGCCCTCCGCTGGACCCTCTCCAATGCGTCCACATCCTTTTTGTAGTGGGGGGCTCAGAACTGGACACAATACTCCAGATGTAGCCTCACCAAAGCCGAATAAAGGGGAATAATGACATCTCTGGATCTGCTGGCAATGCTCCTCTTAATGCAACCTAATATGCCATTGGCCTTCTTGTCTACAAGGGCATACTGTTGACTCATATCCAGCGTCTCATCCACTGTAACCCCCCAGGTCCTTTTCTGCAGAATTACTACTTAGCTGGTTGGTCCCCAGCCTGTAACAATGCTTGGGGTTCTTCCGTCCCAAGTGCAGGACTCTGCACTTGTCCTTGTTGAACTTCATCAGATTTCTTGTGGCCCAATCCTCCAATTTGTCGAAGTCACTCTGGACCCTATCTCTGCCCTCAAGCGTATCTACCTCTCCCCCTAGCTTAGTGTCATCCGCAAACTTGCTGAGGGTGCAATCCATCCCCTCATCCAGGTCATTAATAAAGATATTGAACAAAACCGGTCCTAGAACCGAACCTTGGGGCACTCCACTAGAAACTGACCGCCATACTGACATCGAGCCGTTGATCACTACCCGCTGTGCCCGGCCTTCTAACCATCTTTCTATGCATCTTACTGTCCATTTATCCAATCCACATTCCCTTAACTTGCTGGCAAGAATATTGTGGGAGACCGTATCAAAAGCCTTGCTAAAGTCAAGGTATATCACATCCACTGACTTTCCCACGTCCACAGAGCCAGTTACCTCATCATAGAAGCTAATCAGATTGGTCAGGCACGACTTTCCCTTTGTAAATCCATGCTGACTATTCCTAATCACTTTCCTCTCTTCCAAGTGCCTCAAAATGGATTCCTTAAGGATCCCTTCCATGATTTTTCCAGGAACCGAGGTAAGACTGACCAGCCTATAGTTCCCTGGATCGTCCTTCTTCCCTTTTTTGAAGATGGGTACTACATTTGCCTTTTTCAATCATCCGGGATTTCTCGATCTCACGACTTTTCAAGATAATGGCCAAAGGCTCCTCAATGACATTTGCCAACTCCCTCAGTACCCTCGGATGCATTAAGTCCGGACCCATGGATTTGTGTACTTTTAGCTTCTCTAAATCGTTCCTAACCTGTTCTTTACCCACCAAGGGCTGTCCATCTTCATCCCATCTTGCGTCACTTAGCACATTAGTCTGGGAGCCCACCTTGTCCGTGAATACAGAGGCAAAGAAAGCATTGAGTACTTCAGCTTTCCCCACATCATCTGTCACTAGGTTACCTCCTTCATCTAATAGGGGCCACACACCCTCTCTGATCACCTTCTTCTTGTTAACATGCCTGTAGAAACCTTTCTTGTTATCCTTCACATCCTTAGCCAGTCGCAATTCCATTTGCGCTTTTGCCTTCCTGATAACCCCCTGGCATTCTCGAGCTATACATTTAAACCCCTCCCTGGTCACTTTTTGTAAGCTTCCTTTTTGTGCTTAAGTTCACCAAGGATTTCCCCTGTAAGCCAATCCGGTCTCTTACCACGTTTGCCTCTCTTGCTACACATCAGGATGGTTTCTTTCTGTGCCTTCAGTAAGGCTTCTTTAAAATACTGCCAGCTGTCCTGGACTCCTTTCCCCTTCATGTTAGCATCCCAGGAGATTCTGCCCATCAGATCTTTGAGGGAGTCAAAATCTGCTTTTTTGAAGTCCAAGGTGTGTATTTTACTACTCTCTTTTCTTCCTTTGGTAAGGATCCTGAAATCTACCATCTCATGATCACTGCTTCCCAGGTTGTCACCCACCTCTACTTCCCCTATTAGTTCCTCCCTGTTTGTGAGCAGAAGGTCAAGCTGCGCACGGCCCCTGGTCGGATCTTTCAGCACTTGTGCCATGAAGTTACCCCAACATTCTCCAAAAACTTCATGGATTGCCTGTGTACTGCCGTATTGGTTTCCCAACAGATGTCAGGGTTATTAAAGTCCCCCACGAGAACCACGGTCTGCGATCAGGAAGCTTCTCTAAGTTGTCTGAAGAAAGCCTCATCTACCTCATCCACCTGATTCGGTGGCCTGTAGCAGACACCAACCACAACATCGCTGCTTTTGTTTGCTCCTTTAAACTTAACCCATAGACTCTCAACAGGTTTTTCTCCCTCTTTATACTGGAGTTCAGAGCAATCATAGTGCTCTCTTACATATAGTGCAACTCCTCCTCCTTTTCTCCCCTGCCTGTTCTTCCTGAACAGTCTATACCCTTCCATGACAGCGCTCCAGTCATGCGAGTCATCCCACCAAGTCTCTATTATCCCAATTAAATCATATTTCTTGGACTGGGCCAGGGCCTCCAGTTCTTCCTGTTTGTTGCCCAGGCTTCTCGCATTAGTGTACAAACACCTCAGATAACCAGTTGATCACCCTATCTTCTCCATTTGAATCAGGGGTCCTCCTTTCTTGCTCGTTCCTCCTTGTGATTCTTCCCAGTGTCCGACTTTCCCACTCCCCTCAGGGTTTTGGTCACCGTCCCCTGACGAACCTAGTTTAAAGCCCTCCTCACTAGGTTTGCAAGCCTGCCCACGAAGATGCTCCTTCCTCTCTTCATTAGGTGGATCCCATCTCTTCCTAACAATCCTTGTGCCCGGAACAGAGTCCCATGGTCGAAGAAACCAAAGCCCTCTCTGCGACACCACCTGCGCAACCACGCATTTACATCTTCAATTCGACGATCCCTGCCCAGTCCTTTCCCTTCAACAAGGAGGATGGAGGAGAACACCACCTGCACTCCGAATTCTTGGATCCTTCTTCCCAGCGCTACATAATCCGCAGTAACCCGCTCAAGGTCATTCTTGGCCGTATCGTTAGTTCCCACGTGGAGAAGCAGGAAGGGTAGCGATCCGAAGGTTTGATCAGTTTGGTAAGCCTCTCAGTCACATCCTGAATGCGAGCTCCCGGTAAGCAGCACACCTCTCGAGATTCCAGGTCCGGACGGCAGATGGATGGCTCAGTCCTCTTAGGAGGAGTCCCCGACCACCACCACCCATCGTTTTCTTTTGGGGTGGCGTGGAACCCCATCCCTAGGACTACATCCCATGCCTTCCAGTAGATGGTGTTCCCTTGCAGTTTCTTCCTTGTGAGGTCCTTCCAAAGCATTCAGCACTGCAGAGCCTGTGGAGAGAGCCTGAAAGCGATTACTTACCTCTATAACATTGGGGATTCCCATGCTGGCCTTTTCCCTTCTAGAAGTTACATGCTGCCAGTTCTCTTCCTGGTCCCATACTGCCCTCTCTGGCTCTTCCGCCTGCCGTGCTTGCAGGATTAAACGCTGCCTTCTATCGAGGAAGTCTTCATCCTCTCTGATCGAGAGTAGGGTCGACACTTGGGCCTCCAGTCCTCTAATTTTTTCTTCCAAAATGGTGACCAATACAGCAGTACACAGACAATCCAGGAAGTTTTTGGAACAGGTTGGCGAAAACTTCTTGGTACAAGTGCTGAAAGAACTGACATGGGGCCATGTGCAGCTTGACCTGTTGCTCACAAACAGGGAGCAACTAGTAGGGGAAGTAGAGGTGGGTGACAACCTGGGAAGCGGTGATCATGAGATGGTAGATTTCAGGATCCTGACCATAGGAAGAAAGGAGAGTAGCACAATACACACCCTGGACTTCAGAAAAGCAGACTTTGACTCCCTCAGTGAACTGATGGGCAGGATTCCCTGGGATACTTACATGAAGGGGAAAGGAGTCCAGGAGAGCTGGCAGTATTTTAAAGAAGCTTTATTGAAGGCACAGGAAGAAACCATCCTGACGCGCAGCAAGAAAAGCAAATATGGTAGGCGACTAGATTGGCTTACTGGGGAAATCCTTGGTGAGTTTAAACACAAAACAGAAGCATACAAGAAGTGGAAAGTTGGAGAGATGACTAGGGAGGAGTATAAATATATTGCTCGAGAATGCTGGGGAGTTACCAGGAAGGCGAAAGTGCAATTGGAATTACAGCTAGCAAGGGATGTGAAGGATAACAAGAAAGGTTTCTACAGGCATGTTAGCAATAAGAGGGTGATCAGATGTGGGGCCCTTACTGGATGAGGGAGGTAACCTAGTGGTAGATGATGTGGGAAAAGTTGAAGTACTCAATGCTTTCTTTGCCTCTGTCTTCACAGACAAGGACAGCTCCCAGACTAATGCAGTAGGCAACGCAGTATGGAGGTAGACAGCCCTTGCTGGGGTAAGAACAAGTTAGGAACTATTTAGAAAAGCTAAACATACACAAATCCATAGGTCCGGATTTAATGCATCCGAGGGTACTGAGGGAGTTGGCAAATGTCATTGCAGAGCCTTTGGCCATTATCTTTGAAAATTCATGGAGATTGGGAGAGATCTCAGATGATTAGAAAAAGGCAAATGTAGTGCCCATCTTTAAAAAAGGGAAGAAGGACAATCCAGGGAACTACAGACCAGTCAGCCTTACCTCAGTCCCGGAAAAATCATGGAGGAGAGGCTCAAGGAATCCATTTTGAAGCACTTGGAAGAGGGAAAAGTTATCAGGAATAGTCAACATGGATTCACGAAGGGCAAGTCATGCCCGACCAATCTGATTAGCTTCTATGATGAGGTAACTGGCTCTGTGGACACGGGGAAGTCAGTGGATATGATATACCTTGACTTTAGCAAACCCTTTGATACGGTCTCCCACAATATTCTTGCCAGCAAGTTAAGGGAGTATGGATTGGATAAATGGACTGTAAGATGGATAGAAAGTTGGCTAGACTGTCAGGCCCAACGGGTAGTGATCAACGGCTCAATGTCAGGTTGGCAGTCGGTTTCTAGCGGAGTGCCCCAAGGATCGGTTCTAGGGCCCGTTTTGTTCAACATCTTTATTAATGATCTGGATGAGAGGATGAATTGCACCCTCAGCAAGTTTGCAGATGACACTAAGCTAGGGGGAGAGGTAGATATGCTTGAGGGCAGGGATAGGGTCCAGAGTGACCTGGACAGATTAGAGGATTGGGCCAAAAGAAATCTGATGATGTTCAACAAGGACAAGTGCAGAGTCTTGCACTTGGGATGGAAGAATCCCAAGCATTGTTACAGGCCGGGGACTGACTAAGTAGCAGTTCTGCAGAAAAGTACCTGGGGATTACAATGAATGAGAAGCTGGATATGAGTCAACAGTGTGTCCTTGTAGCCAAGAAGGCTAATGGCATATTAGGTTGGATTAGGAGGAGCATTGCCAGCAGATCTAGAGAAGTGATTATTCCCCTTTATTCGGCTCTGGTGAGGCCACATCTGGAGTATTGTGTCCAGTTCTGGGCCCCCCACTATAGAAAGGATATGGATGCATTGGAGAGGGTCCAGTGGAGGGCGACCAAAATGATAAGGGGGCTGGAGCGCATGACCTATGAGGAGAGGCTAAGGAATTTGGGTTTGTTTAGTCTGCAGAAGAGATGTGAGGGGGGATTTGATAGAAGTCTTCAGCTTCCTAAAGGGAGGTTTCAAAGAGGATGGAGAAAGGCTGTTCACAGTAGTGACAGATGACAGAACAAGGAGCAATGGTCTCAAGTTATAGTGGGGGAGGTCTAGGTTGGATATTAGGAAAATCTATTTCACTAAGAGCGTGGTGAAGCACTGGAATTGGTTACCTAGGGAGGTGGTGGAATCTCCATCTCTAGAGGTTTTTAATCATGGCTTGACAAAGCCTGGCTGGGTTGATTTAGTTGGGATTGGTCCTGCCTTGGGCAGGGGGCTGGACTTGATGACCTCCTGAGGTCTCTTCCAGCTCTATGATTCTATTATTCTAATTTAGCAAGGTCCAGAAAGAGACTGGGCAGTTATATGGACAACCAATACATATGAGTTACTAAAATTAATGCTAAGGAAAAAAGGAAGGTATATCAAATCTACTGCTTTAGGGTTTAAATCCATCTCTAAGTATTCGGTATCAGGAGGAGACCTTGCTACAGGGAAGATTATCCTACATCTGCCCACTGAGGAGATTTTGATTTTTCTTCTGTAACTTCCAGTGCTGAATACTGATATTGGAATAGATTGATGTCGGATCTGGTGCAGACTGTCTTGCATTATCAATGATTCTGTCTTCTCAGACCATGAGACCTTCTGTGCCTGGGGACTCTGAATCTGAGGAAGGAGGGGGTCCTTTCTCCATCTCTTAACTGTTTAATATCTAAAATACATCAGCATTTTGTAACCTCTTGCTGAGAAATGCACAAAATTAGAGGTGATCTTTTGGAAAACTTGGCCCTTAACCTCTCTGTGTGTGTCAACTTCCCTGTCTTTTAAAATGGAGACAATAATACTGAAAATGTAGATGCTATGGTGATGGGCACTCTGTAGTTGTGAAATCTGGATAAAATGTGGCCCTTCTTCATGGGATTGTTGAGAACTAGTAACTATTTGTGCAGAGCTTTGACTCTGTAAAGCACAGTATTATAACACTAGCTTATATACAACACTTTTCGTGAGTAGATTTCAATGTGCTTGACAAAAGAGGCCAGTATCTTGAGCCACTTTTAAAGTTGGGGAAACTGAGGCACACAACTACGTGACTTGCTCAAGGTCACCTAGCAGAACCAGGCCAAAGCAGTGTAGTATAGTGGATAGAGCACTGAAGAGAAACCAGAGCATGAATGGAAAGGATTATTACATATACACTTACATAAACAGCAATATAGTCAAAGTGACATGCAAGTCCTTTTACATTTCTGAGGATAAAACCCGTTAACTATATAGAAAATGATTTGCTTGCTATGCTAAAAGGATAAAGCTGTTAAGTGGAGAAATTGCCTGTGAGCCTATTGCAGCAATAAGCAATGTTTCACCAAGCTCATTTTAAATAATACTGTACTTGATAAAGTAATAAGACTGCCTCTGTTTTTAGTGCATTACTCAAGATGATATTGTGTTTCTCAGAATCAATCAAATTTCTGCTTTCATGATTAGTCATGTGTGAAAAGGGTAACCTAAGGGCTCTGAAAGAGAAGAGATGTGCCATTGGTTGACTACCTGTATTGGCAGGCAGGCAAATATATCTCTGCTAGAAAACCTTGCAGCTGTGGAATTGTTTGGCTGCAGTACAGCTAAATACACTTAACAGCAGTAATGTCTGCAAGTTAAAAGCTTTGTGTTCATTGCGATTGCTTGTACACAAAATATTTGGGTGTTGGAGGCGGAAGTGCAAAGCTAGTTCCTTTAATTTGCATCTTTATTTAGAAATCACATTTTTGCTTTTAATAAAATGTAGCTGAATTTTATTGCTCATGCAGTTGACAATCTTATAGGGCTGCCTACAGCAGTGTATCACCCAGGCAGTATTTCATAAGTGCAAATGCATTTCAGCCTTGCCCAGGAATTTGACAACCATACCCAGATGGGTAAAGGTGGTTTTTGTTGCATGATCAAATATCCACAAGGGACAAAGTTGAGACTATTAAACTAATATTCCTTGTAATCTAAGTGCTGAGTAAAATACTAATGGATTCATCACCTGATATTTGTAACTGATTGCTCCTTCCTCAGTCTCCTTAGCTCTCTGAATGTGAAATGAATGTATTAGGCCCTGATTCATCACAGTACTTAACTATGAGCTCATAACTGTGCACATATGGCTAGCCCCATTCAAGTTTGGACTACTCACATGCTTAGTTACCCACTTGCTTAAGTAATTTGCTGAATATGAGCCTTTGAAAGAGAAAGGGAACAGAATCTTATGGAAATAAACCTACTAGATAGAATCCTTAGCAAAATAACAAAACAAGTGCTGTTAAATATTTGGGCTTGAAGGACCTAACTTATCAAAGCACTAATTCCCATTGACTTCAGTGGAATTTGAACAAGTGCTTAAGTGCTTAGCCGAACTGGGGTAAATCTGGAGATTTTATATATTCTACTATGTCTCTGTTTATAAAAGTGGGCAGCAAAGTATTTTCAGGCATTTGGCATGATGAAATAAGGTAGAAAATCATGAGTGATTTGTCACTATTGTTTATCATCATTATTTACAATGCTTGAAAATTAAGCAAGTATAAATTAAATGGAACCATAAAATCCCATGATATTTAGAAGGAAGTTACTTTCCCACGTAAGAAACAATTTTTTTAGTATATTGCAATTATATTGGCATGATATTCTTTTAGAGAGAAAAAGTTACTTGCTTTAGATACTTATCTTAGTGTTTGCAACATTCCCTTTGTTTTCTTATTCTTACTACAGCATAGGAATGAATTACTGAGGTAATACAGTTGACTTGTCTAAGATGATTGGCAAGTTCCCATGGATGGTAACTTCATGCAGACTGTGTGCTTTGTATTATAAGGGCACAGATACTGGATCCAGCTCGAAGTGGTTCTATCAGATACAGAGTTTGCAGTTTGGTTCAATGGCTGTCAGCTATACAGATTTGTTTCAGCACCACTGTACAAGGGGGTTAATATGTGTGTGGGAGCTGGCTGTTTGTTTTCAATGGCTTAGCAGATCATTAATCTAGAGCCTCTGCAGCAAATGTCCCTCAACAATTAAATATTTTTGTTTGTACCATGATGCTGTATATTTGCGTGACCGTGCGCGCACTGGCCTCCAGATGGAGATTACTGCAGGCCACTCTGTGGCCCAGAAAATCATGACAAACACTGAAAGTTGCATAATGCTTCTTTGAACTAACATTGTTTTATTGCTGCAGTGATTTTGAAAGGGATGATGTGGGTTTTATTTTTTCCCCATTTGACTTAAGTTAGACAAAAGGACAACAATAGAGCAGTGAAATTATTCTGGAAGCCAGGACAATCTAATGGTTTAGAGCAGCTTTTTGAGATGTGCTGAATAAAGTGGCTCCACAGAAAAAGAACGAAAATTAAAATGAACCCGGAATGATTAGTGGGCTTGTTTAATAAACCTAAATCAGTGTAATCTGAGAGTTTCATCACCACTTGTTGGTTATTAAAAAAAGCAATTACAGGTATATTAGTTACAGCAATTTAAATTTTAATAGGCAGGAACACGGTGTGTGCAAGCTTATGCTGTGAGTTTACACAAGCAGCAGAGAATGTGTGGAGGGTACAGTTAGCAGGATGTGTCAGAAGGGGGCTTTAAATGGTCTGGGGTTTTGTCTTTATTGCCCCCAAAACAGTGCATTGATTGGGGAATAACTATACTGCTGTACAATCCTAGTGGCACCTGTACTTTCACCATAGGTTGGCGTGTAGAGCTCACCTTGCCTACCTACCTTGTGGTAAACCCTAAGGGACCATGTGCCCATAAGGAGTCTATAACAGGGTTAGAAAATCCACATGCAAAACACGTATTTGCTCTGGAAATAGGCTGTCACAAGGCTTCTTTCATGTAGCTGCAGAGCTCTACTGAAGGGGGAGTCCTTGGCTCTGCCACTCCTATACTGGGTTGGTAGGCTTCAGCACCTCCTGTTTCTCACACAGGCTCTGTTAGCAGGCCTGTTGGACTTGGCACCCTGCAGGAGTCCTCCCTTGGGAACTTTGCAGCCAGCTCAACCTTTTCAGAACAAAGTATTATTTATTAGTCACCAGAAATGCAGTCAGAGATGGGAATAAAATCACAGAGGACCTCCGCACATAAATCGTACCTAACCTTTATTTGTTCCTTGCTAGCTTTGGCTAAGTTCCACTCGGTGCTGGTTCCCTTGCTTAGGGGGCGAGAGAGACAGACAGTCCCTGCAGCATGCTCTGTCTCTCTGTCAGGCTCACTTTGGGTCACCAATCCTCCCTGTTTCACTCGGAGTCTTCCAGAATTGGGAACTGTGGCCAATGGGAGCTGCAGGGGCGGTGCCTGCAGGGACAGACATGCTGGCCATTTCCAGGAGCTGCGCACAGCCAGGGCAGCCAGGGAGTCTGCCTTAGCCCCACTGCACTGCTGACCAGGACTTGGTACCTCTCAAAGTAAGCACCATACAGCTAGAGCCTGCACCCTGACCCCCCTTCTCCACCAAACCGCTTGGCCCCAGCCCTGAACCCCTTTCCAGAGCCAGCACCCCATGCCTCCTCCAGCTCCCCAACTCCCTGACCCAGCCCCGAACCCCCTTCCAGAGCCAGTACCCCACACATTCTCCTATACCCCAAACGCCTCCTGCACTGCAACCCCTTACATCAGTCCTGAGCCACCTCCTGCACCCAAACTCCCTGCCAGAGCCTGCATCCTCTTCCCACAATCCAAACCCGTTGGCCCCAGCCCAGAGCCTGCACCCCCTACCCTATCTTGGTAAATGTGGGGAAAAACACGCAATGGAGGGAAGATGGATAGAGGGAGCAGAGGCTGGACAGGGACCCTGCAGGGATGGGGCAGAGGCTGGTACAAATGTGTTTGGGTTTGCGTGGTTAGACAGTTGGCAGCCCTAGGCTCATTTCCAGCTCCTGCTGCCCCAATGGCCTATCTCTGTCCTTGTTTCATTTCCTGTTTTTTCCCCCCATCTACTTCCTTTGATTTATCTGCAGTCATACAGAATAGTATTAAGCAGGTAAACTGAGACACAAATAATCGTCACACGAACTTCCCATGTCCTCCTCCGCAGCAGCCAAGATGAACACTCAGCTCCAGCTTCCTGTTTAGCAAAGAATGGTGCCCACTGGGGATTTTGAAAAAGGAGCCAGGTCACCACTGAGGCTGTGCTATAGGGCAAGACAGGGGTTCCGAAAGACACAAGCCGAGATTAGCAACTGATCGAGTTGCTGCTCCAACATTCATATGCCACCCCACGCCTGGAATAGGCAAATCTGTGCCATGCTTGAGGAAAGATGGGCTTTTCAACTGGAGCCTGGCCCACTCAGCCTGGGAGAAAATGATTTACTTCCCCAAACATGCAAGTGCAGGAGCACTCATCAGCTGAAACATCTGCAAATCAAAGGGTGAACTCCTGGCCCTTTTTAAGTCAATGGCAACACACCCATTGACTACACTCAGGTCAGGATTTCACCCAGAGTGGTGTCTCCCCCCCGCCATTTGTGCTGACATGACAGTAATTGGGAAAATATTCCAAGCCCTGTTTCACTGAGAGGCAGTGAATGGAGTAAGTGCTGCAAAGGGATGTTGTGTTAGGACACTGAAATAGCCATGTGGGTTAAATGACCCTGGTTCCAGAGGGCATTTGTAATGAGGCTGAAAAAAATGAGATCTGACGTGCATTGGAGTAGGCAGTCACCCTCAGATCTACGAGGGATGAAACTACACCCAAGGACCAGCACAGAGGTGATACAGGGGCGGATTGCTTCATTATTGTATAGCAATGCTGCCTCAGGCCAAGATCAGTGAAGGATCTACTGACCCCTGCTGCTCTGTAAGTGGTGCCGCTCGTACAGCTCTGATCACAAGGGAAGATGTATTGTGGGTTAATCAGCTGCATTTGCAGCAGGGATCACTAGAGTAATGGCAAGAGATGCATTTCTTGGACAGGGCATAGGTTTTTGGCAGACTGTGAGAGGATTTGTTTTCCCTCTAGACCTTTAGGCTGGCAGGATAGGGGAGAGCGGGTTGGGACGTTTCTAACTAATACTAACTGCAGTGCTGTTGAATGATAATTTTGCTTTGTGCTTTTTGCTCTGCTGGCAAACACACAGGCCCTCTGGGGATGGTTTGTCTTGAAGCTTTTTGGTAGGTTATTTGTAATGAGGTCATTCCCCTGTATGCCATTTACATAGGCAATGACAATCACTCATGGAAGGAAGCATTCGTTATTGCTATAGTATGTCCCATGCCAATAAAATCTGCTGCCTCTGTTACTCACCCCTATATATCACAAGAAATTCCCCCTTTCTCTTTCTGTTCAGAATTCAAATCAGCCATATAAACATTAAAGGAGCAGGTCATTACATTGTGTTCAAAAGCTGGGGAGATGATTTGGAATTGGCTGTTCTTTGAACCTTAGAATTATTCTGCTGATCAATATAATCTTTGTCGCTTGATGGCCAGGAAAAAGAGTTCAGTCTTTTCAGCTGCATCAGGAGTGCAAATACTCAGCCACTTGAGTACCCCAACCGTCTTTTAAAGTGCACAAGTCTCGCTGTTACAGGGAACAAGCCAATGTGACTATGAGAAGTACGCTTATTATGCGAGAGCAGGGTATGACTGTTTATGAACCTATCTGTCTATCTAGGAAACAACATTACCACTAAACAACAAACACGACTTCTATAAGAGATGCTCCTTACATTGTGAGGAAAGTTCCGTGTCCTTGACAGAATATTAGAGTCATATTCTTTACCAGGAAGAAACCCTTCCTCTATGCAGCACAGCCATGCCAAGCTCTTGACCATAGCAACATTCTCCCCCATCCTCTTCTGCTCCCCCCTCCACCCCACCCCGGTCTAGTCCAGTCTTCCTCATTATCTATTTATCTTCAGGTTTCAGAGAGCCACAGGTTATGTGGCAGATCTATAGCTGCATGATGGACTTATGGGAGGGTTGGGCAGCTGGTAAAGAGGCAGCTTTCAACACCAGGATGGCAAGAGAATTCCATTTGTTTATCATGTGCTTCCTTACCCTTGCATACTCTGTCAGCCGGTTCACTGCATCCTGTCCCCCCTCCCCAATCCCCTGGGACAATGGGAGATGCAGCTCAATGTTTTAGCTAAAGTAGTCAGCAGTGAAAAGACAAATACTGACCTATAACCTAGCCTCATTAGATGTCGGAGCCTACATCCCGTTTGCAATGAAAAGGTCAGGAAGCAGTGCACACTACTTTCAAAGCCGAGATTTCAGATTTGGAAGACTTGAGCAAATGCTGCTGTATTGGTTGACAGTCATTTAACAAGTTATCTTTGCAGCTATATGGATAAGAGGCATTTTCCTAGTATTTTGGAATATAGTGGATTTTAAAAGAAAGGACACTTATACAGCCACAAAAACCACATGGGATGGGGTCCTAATCTTGAGGCACTGCAAACTAA
Source organism: Rafetus swinhoei (assembly GCA_019425775.1). Taxonomy (NCBI): domain Eukaryota; kingdom Metazoa; phylum Chordata; order Testudines; family Trionychidae; genus Rafetus; species Rafetus swinhoei. The sequence goes on along the minus strand of CM033435.1, from coordinate 13,373,402 downwards.
AACAGCTAAAGTCTAGTAGTTATTAATGTAAACCTACAGTTTACATGCTAAAATCTAAAGTTTCACATCTCTCGTCTTTTTACTCTTTGAAGGCTTGCCTTTATGAATCTATGTTTTTATGCAAGACCATTAACAGCAGCCTTGTTATCATTGACTAGCAGACATGGGACTTTTGGCTACCTAGAGAAAGTTCAGAATCATGTTTTGATGAGCAGTCAGAGTAAGGCTCCTGTTTCAGACTAGAAATCAGAAGACCGATGAGAGCCAGCTCAAAATTTGTCATTTTCCCAGCTTCTTTATTGCATTGGATTGGGCTGCAGGCCTGCTTTAGGAGACTCCAGTGTAATTTTCAACATAGTTTTTGGGCCAAGTGCTGACTGTCTTTTGTGTGTGCGAACCCAGGAGACAGTCAGCATGGAGAGTCAACCCTCTTAAAAAAATAAATCACTTTTGCGTCAAAGATTTACATCCAAACAGCATACACTTTCAAGACATGCTGTCTAATTTCAAGTCTGCAAAACCCCACCAAGTAGATTGGTGTTCATATTTCATTGCACATGAGAGCAGGAAACCAGACAACTCCAGTGCTCATCTGCACATGCATATTTAATAACTGGATTAAAATGTTGTTTTCCTGGAAGGCAATCTCCTGTGCATGCTACAGGTATGCTTTGCAGTTGGTTCAGTTAATATGGATTCTGGTTACAAAAGAGAAAATAGATATCGAGGTCCCTTTCTATTGACTTTTCACATACATGAACAGTATACAAGATCCTGGAAAAATATAAGCTATATTTTGTACAGACTGAAAGTCTCACCTTAAATTGAAAATCCTCATCATCTCCACTTCACTGCAGTTAGGTCAGTCAAACTATGGCTGGAAAACTCTTCAAAATCCCATAAATAAATCTGAGCAGTACTATCTTGCTTGACTTCCACCACTTCCTCCAGATAAAATCCTGGACCTCAGTTTACAAGAAGATTACAAGGAACAATGATTTAGCAGGTGATCTGAGACCTTAATTTAGACTATCCACACTCTTATTACATATTTGTAAAGAACCTAGCATGGTATGCCCTTACCTGGCCCCTAGACACAGCTTCACTGCAAGTCACTAATTTCTTGCTGTGTTCTTTAGAATTTATTAATGCTTTCATGTGGATACAGAATTACACTTAGAACAGATAACATCAGTAAGTCTTTTTGCTGTAAACTTATCCTTGGTTTAGTTTGATTTAAGGTATTTTAATGTTATGTACATTTCACTGTACATCTTTTAATACGTGATTTATGCTTGCATTACATATAATTGTCTAAAACCACCTTATCTCTGAATATATATATATATATACACACACACACACACACACACACACACACACACACACAGAAAAAGGATCTTTTTGTAAGAAAAAATAAATCCTAACTCTGAACAATAAAACTATTTTTGAAGAAAATGACAAAGATAAGAAATGAAGGATGAAAGCACAGAAGATGAAAGTCAGTACATGAGGAGAATACACTTACCAATTGCATAGCTGGGGGGCTGTTTGGACTTGTTCTGCATTTCAGAGCTACTTTACAATGTTGTTTTAACCCACTTTCCCACACTTTGTTCCTTTCAACTTGAGTGCCAATAACACCCAAAATGCAGTAGAATTTGTATTTTCTTTGAATGATCCGCTTATTTTGCCTTACAACAAGCATATTTATGTCTATAAGGCTTGGCCTGTACATACAAATGCTTGGATATCTTCTGGGATGTGCTGAGCACCTTGACTCCTATTGACGTATGATTCAATATTAACTCATGGAAAAGATTATGCTCACACCACCAAAAGGTACTGGGTTTTGAAATTTATTCTAAGTAGAATCATAGAACACTAGAATTGGAAGGAACCTTGAGAGGTCATCAAGTCCAGTCCCCTGTACTCAGGGCAGGACCAAACACCACCTGGATCATCCCTGACGGGTGTTTGTCTAACTTGTTCTTAAAAACTCCATTGGTAGAGATTCCACAACCTCCTTAGACAATTTTGTCCAGTTTTTAACCACCCTGACAGGAAGTTTTTCTTAATGTCCAATCTAAACCTCCCTTGCTGCAATTTGAGCCCATTGCTTCTTGTCCTAACATCAGAGGTTATATATTTAAGTATTTACAGAACACACCACAGGGATATTTGGTAATGGACTAACACACAAACTTCTCACTTATACAGAGGTACATGGGAAGATGTCTTGAAACTTTTTAACATGAACATTAAATTTTACATGTGCACCGTTAGATACTTGGGTGCTCAGATAAGTTTAGTTATAACAGGAGTATGAGAAATGCTTAATTCATGTAGTTCTTCCTTTTGCCTATGATGACATATGATCTACTCTAGGAGGTTCCTTATTTCTTTGAATGTATCTTCATTGTCATATCGTTTGTGGTTGATTTTCTTAATATGTGTGAGCTCTATGGCTGATATCAGTCCTGTGTGTATTAGGTTGCATTCCCATTTTTCTGCTATGGACTATGTTTGGCTATTGAAGGAAAGTTTCTGAACCAGAAGGTACCCACAACCTCCACTAAGTTTTGGGCACCTTCTGGTCATTGCATTGCATTGAATTGCCCAAGCAACCTCCTCTGGTGGGACTACTGCAGAGCTCTAGCCACCACACAGAGCTCACCAGAGATCATAGAAATGTAGGGCTGGAAGGGACCTCAAAAGGTCTAGTCCATCCCTTCATGCTTAGACAGGACCAAGTAGACCTAGACCATCCTGACAGGTGTTTAACTGTTCTTAACTACCTCCAATAGTGGGAGAGTTCTACAACCTCTCTATATGCCTATTCCAGTGCTTCACTATCTTTATAGATAGAGAGTTTTTCCTAATATTTAACCTACATCATCATTGCTGCAGATTAAGGTGATTTCTTGTCCAATTTTCAGTACATAGGGAGAATAATTTATCACCATTCTATTTATAGGAGCCTTTGGTGTATTTGAAGACTGTTATCAAGTCCTCTTCAGTCTTCTTTAGTCAAGAGAAAACATACCCTTTCTACCCTTTCCACATAAGTCAGGTTTTAAAGCTTTTTATCATTTTTGTTGCTCTCCTTTGGAATCTCTCCAGTTTCTCCATATCTTTCACAATTTGGTGTCCAGAACTGAACTCTGAGACCTCATCAGGTCTGAATGTGATGGGACAACTATTCCCCATGGCTTACATATGACACAGCTGTTAATATACCCCAACAGAGCAGTCTTTTTTTTTTTTTTTTTTTTGTAACTCCCGCACATCGTTGGATTATATTTATTTTGTGGCTATAACGCCCAAATCCTTTTCTGCAGCACTACTGCCTACCAAGTTGTTTTCCATATTGCATTTGTGCATTTGATTTTTCCTTCCTAAAAGTGGAGCTTTACATTTGTCCTTGTTGATTTCACACCAATTCTCCAAATGATTAGGGTCATTTTGAATTCTAATCCTATCCACCAAAGTGCTTGAAATCCCTCTCAGTGTAGTGCCATCCATAAATTTTATAAGCATATTTTCCACTCCATTATCCAAGTAATTAATGACAATTGTTGAGTAATAAAACAGGCCTACTGATTCCGGTCAGCCAGCTGGGCCTGGCAGCCAATCAGGAGGTCCTACCACTTACCGGTTCAACTCATTAATCTGCCTGGAGGCTGGACTGACTAGTCCTCAGGCTCATCTGATGATGCTCAATCCCTAAAGGACTATCGAAGAAGTCCTAGTGCTCCCAAATGATACATAGATGAACCGCCATATTCTGCAGCCTCATTACCTGTTTCCTGAAGTAATCCACCAACAGGCACCTCTCGTATCAGGTGGTTCCTCCTGCCTGTCTTTCTTCAGTGGGAACTTGCAGGCCACATTCCTAGCAAGTGAAGCCCATGACCTGGCTAGAACTTGTTGGTGGAGAGGCTTGTCTGGGAAGGGCCCCCATAGATACAGGCAGAGGAAAAGCTAAAAGGTGGTGTGGGAGACACACTGTTTTCTTCCTTTTGTGGGTTTTTTTCTTGCAGAGTACTTATGAGTTGGCAGAAAAAATTACCTACCTGCCTTCCTTTGTTGGTGAAGTCAGCTGGCTAACTCCCTTAGTCTACAGCTGCTTTGATCTCACCAGTCCTTAATTCCCTTCCAGAAACCCTACAGTAGGGCAGATGGTGTCTACACAGGCACAGATTATGTATATTTTGTGAAAAACAAATCCAAATCCCCAGAACCCTTTTTAGGCTCTCTGGCTCCCTCCCCAGCCTGCCTTGGGAAAAAGCGGCTGAGCTTCATTAGAGAATGGCTCAGTCAGAGTACATAGCCTCAGGTAGCCCTAATGAGTCAGGTAAGGAGACTTTCAAAGAGATTCTCTCCTAGTGAGTGCGGAGAGAGTGGGGCAGAGGCAGACTGCGGGTGTCAGGATGTATGTCTGTGCAACTGAGTATGTGATTGGAATTGGATTATGCTCTTGGGCCTCAGATTGTCTTAGCAGGATGAGATTCAATATGGCTCCGAGATATGATAAGGCTGGAGATTCCAGAGCGTGAGGATGATTTAAATGACCAGAGTCTGTAACTAGGCCCAGCTGTCAAGCAGAGGCTTGTCTTTGCCTTAGCCAAACTTGGTGTGCTCGTTACTCTCTTCAGTTGGAGGGATTGACTCCTTTTCACAGGCTTATTTTCCTTGTTTTTCACCACCATGGAGCTTTCCAAAATGGTTAATGGGGATCAAGTCAGGGGAAATAATTACTAAGACATGTACCTACAGCAGGCAAGGTGAAATGGCTGGCAGTTAGCCTACTATGGAAGCCTTTGTCACTCGTTAATAGCAGACATAGCAGACTTTATTCTCGTCTCCCTTACAATGCTTAGACACAAGCAGTTTCACTGACTTCAGTAGAGTGTCCCTGAGGGAAGGACAGGGCAGAGCAGACATTTGGAAGGTACCCCTGTTGCAAAGGTTTGGGGCTATGATCTGTGACGAAGGCATCTTGGCCAAAGTGTTTCAAATCTCTTCTCTTTATCCAAAGCTTGACATCAAATGAGTACGTGAGGAGCAGCTTCCCATCTAAAGCTTATTGAAGTACCTGTGGCCTCTCAAATGTCCATCTCCCACATACAAACAGAGATGTTTGAGAAACTAAAAGACCCTAATGTACCAGCTCGTTCAGCCTCTCTCGTTTGGCAAGGAAACCTGCAACCTAGGCAGAGTTATGATGATGTTACTTTAAAGAACACTTGTTGGAATAACCCCACCCCCGGAGCCAGTCTCAGCCTATCAAATGAAGTGGTGGTTGTGCATTGATGAATATTCCCCTTCGTACAGTTTTAACTATTGCAATTGTCATTTGTTTTGTAGGGCAAGATAAAACCTGTCACCTATTCTGAAACAGAGCCAAACAGACTATGCCATTTGTGGAGGATGGGTCTGCAGAATGAACAAGAACATTGCTCTCTGTAGCTCTTCTGAGGCAAAGTACTGACTGAGCTGCCCAGATCCAAACCACCTTTTTCCATGGCCACAGAGGCCGCTCTCAATACTCCGGAAATATCCTTTTTTTAGAAAGGAATGTAATGCTGACAAAAGATGCCTGTTTGATGCTGAAACCCTCGAGTCACAAATCTGGCACAGCACAGAGAGAGGCGACGCAAGCCCAGTAAAGAAGCCTCCGGGTGACAGGCCAGCTTTGAATAGCTAATCAGAGTGGGTCAAATTCCTCCCCGGTGTGACACCAACTGCAGTCAGTGGGATTTCATCAGCGATTAATTCAATCCCTTCTGTTTCTTTTTCTCTGGTCAAAGTTTTACCTCATTAAACCTTCAGACCATGCTGTGCTCACAAAATACAAGGAGTTATGAATTCTAAGTAGCAAACACCTCCACATCTAGAGGTGATAGTTTGAAGTTGATCCCTTGGAAGTGGGTTTTTTTTTTTTTTTTTTTTTGCTTTCTTTTTAAAGGCAAAGTTACAGTAAAATGTTAAAATACTATATTGGAAGGGAAATGGCTGCAGGAAGCTGTGTGCTTATTGAGTAGAAAAGTACCATGGTGATTTAACCAGGCAGATCTTCCCTTTACTGCACTGAAGCAAAGATAGGGTCGATTTTTTTTTTTAACATTACTACAGATTTCCACCTCTTTACAGCCTTCCAGGGGGGTCCTCTGAGATCCTTCCTATTTCTCCTCAGTATGCCCTGGATGCTCAGAGGCCCATGGTTACTGCCTATCTGATGGAGGGATGGGCTATCACTCCTGAGAGAGGCGAACTGCTGCCTCCTGGCTCATCCCTGCTTCTCATTGCTACCAGGTGCTAGCTAGCGAGAGCCCAGCTACCCTGTGTAGCCATGGAGTGAAGGGCTATTAAACTCCCAGGCCCTTGGAAGCTTTTTAAAAAGCTAGTCTGTGTGATTCATTTTGGAAAGTCTGGGGATGTGTCGAATTAGCAAAATGTTTGCTCTCATAGTGTCAGTTTGCTCAATTTTGCCTTAACTATTTAATAGGGCAAGTTGGATGTGAAACTGGATTGATAGGCTGAATGGTATGAAAGCGGCCTGGGGGTCCATGGGCCTCTTTAGGGAAATCCTCTGAGTGAGCCTAACTCTGCTACACCACCTCTAGCTATCTCTTGCTCTGTATCTCACTTGTCTGTTATCTTGGGCGCTGATCCAAAGCCCATTGAAGCCAATGGACACCTTTAGAAATTACTTTGGATGAGCCCCTTTGAGTCCTTGCGCCAGAAGCTTTGTAGTCTATATCCTGCATGCTCTGCACAGCTCTAGGGACACCATCAGCACTCATTGAATAAACAATACAAGAGCTGGTAGTGTGGAAGCTACATGCATGTATAAAATTGCTTTGGGCTTTCAGGAGCACTTAGCCAGGGAAAGCAACATCTGGGGAAAAGGGCAAAGAAGAATGAACTGTGCAGACTAGTATAGGTGTTTCATATAAATCAAGGACTTATCAAGACAAAACCAACATTTTTATGTATGTGGGGAAATTCATTGAAAATGTTTAACTGCCCACCCTTTAATATTATTTGTATGCACCTGTAGCGTCCACAGGCATCCACAGAGCATGAACATACCACAGACTTTGGTTTATGTTGTGACCCCTCTTACCCATAATTTGCTACTTAAATGGCAATGTGTGTAATAACCCAATAGAAATACCTGCTTTGATTAGAAAACAGAGCTGTGTTTTTGTCTGGGAGAGTCGCACCCCATGGAGTGCGGTTCTTGTTACCAATATAACCCTTTCCACATGTTACAATTATTCTAGAATGGCTCTTGCCCCTTAGAGGAAAAAAATAAAGGAAATGCATTGTTTTGCTTAGAAAAGAAAAGGTTACATGAGCCTGTCTTGCTAATAATCAATTTTCCTCTCCCTTTTCTGCCTCCCTTTGTTTCCTCCCCCCTAGCCATTTAAAGCTGGCTCATGATTGAAACAAATCTAACAAGTAAAAGCTGGAACGGCTCCTTTTAGTTATATTCATAGGAGGCGGTTTCAGCAGCAGCCCAAATCTCCAATGTGACCTGGAAGCATGGGGCAATTTGCTTCCTTTATGGGACTATAACTCTGGAATTACAGCTCTGAGAAACAAGATCTAAACCAAATAGCTGTTTAGTGGTTTTTTGTATTTGGGGATATAGGCGAACCTAAATGAAGGGGAAAGACTTCCTGGCAGAGAGAGAACTCATCATCCAAGTAATCATGCACAGACGTGGGGAAAGAAGGGACAGGGAACTTATGGGTGCATCTGTAATGCAGAATTGGGTCCATTGTTGCTTCTTAACCTTCAATTTTGTAGTGCCTAATACAAGATTTATTTGCTTGAGCTGTCGTTTATGAATCTACATTTGTTTTGGAAAACATCCTATAATGTTTGCCAGCTGTTATCTCTCCTAGTAAGCAACTATGACTCTACTAACCCATATAAGTAGAGACTATGACTGTTTTATAGGGAGTTTTATCAAGGAAACCAAAGTTAAAATTCAAAGGAATTACAAATTCTTTATATAGTCTATTTCCATATACCCTTTTCTTTCTTAAAGAAATAGTTTTCCAGAGAGTTACTCCCATTAGTCAACAAATCAGAGCAATTCAGCAACGCTCGAGATCCTTCAACAATATCTTTTCAATCATGGAACAATTTCCACATGCTAGTACAAGGTTACAACCAATATTTTTTTTTATTTTTAAAAATAGCTACAGCAGAGTGACCTTATTTGGCTGTTTGAAGTCACCCATTCAAGGCTATTTGGTGACTTACATGGTTCCAATACTTTTGAAAAACAAAGTAAAAAAATCACTTATTTTGTAGAATAAATAGTATTTTCAAATCTGTAAAATTTTAAACTAAGATCTGCCATCTGATTTTCCTGTTTACCTCTCCCTTTGTATACTTAAGGGATCAAAGGAATTTGGTGCTTTTGTCAAGGAAAGGATCTGAGGGAAGGATTGGCTTGTGGGTAAAATATGGGGCTGAGAGTTAGATCTGGATTCTGCTCCGGGCTCTGCCATAGTATTCTAATGTGATGCCAGATAAGATGCTTAATTTCTCTGTGGTGTAGTTTCCCCCATCTTTAAAATGGGCTTCAAAACTGTCAGTCACAGATGGTGGTTATAATGGTCAATGCATTTATGTTCTTCCAGATCCTTGAAAGGAAGGGTACAAACTAGTGTATTTTATTAACAGTGGGTAGAAGTGGGTGAAGTCTGACACCTGAAATGCAGCACTGAACTGTATTCCTTAGTCTATCAGGGTATGTCTACATTACAGCGTTAATTCGAGTTATCTTAATTGGAAATAGTTAATTCGAATTAAGCTAATTCGAATTAATGCGTCTACACACAAAATGCAGTTCGAATTAGTATTTTGCTAATTGGAAATACTGCATCCACACTGACTGGACACAGAATTGGATTTAAGGCCAGCCAGAACCAGGTCAGGCAGGGCATCAGGTAAGGAGTGTCTGTGTCTGGCTGCTGCCTGAGGCTATCTGATGCCTGTGCTTAAAGGGACACACCGCCCCCCCCGGCCTCCGTGCAGCCAGTTCTCAGGTGGTCCCTGCTTGCTTGCCTGCCTCAATGAGGGACAGCAAAGCATTTGTGTCTCTGCATGCTCTGGTTGCCCTCACTCGGGACAACACAGCACTCTGCAATACGGAGCCGGAGCTGCCCCTGGGCACTCTGGTGCTTCTCATGGACGCGTTGCTGTGAGCCTGGCTGCACTTTCTGCAGGCTGCCATCCGGGAGGTCCACCGGGGGGCTGTCAGTATCCAAGAGGCCCTGTGGGAGAGCTTCCACCCTGAGGAGCACTAAGAGCCTCCCTGGTCTGCCTCACTGGGGGCTTGTGCCTCATTCCTCCCTCACGTCCTTCCACTTACCCCTCCCTAACCCCCCTTCCTGATGTCAAATAAAAACACATTTCTTGCAAAAAACAAACTCTCTTTATCGATCGAAACTGGGGTGGGAATGAGGGTGGGAGAGGGGAGGGGGAAACCTGGGAGGAGGGAGCTGGAAGGGGGAGGCAAGGGGAGGAAGGGAGAGGAGAAGCTCAGGGTTGGGGGTCTTGCCAGACCAACTTGATTTTCATGCAAACCTGCTCCTGGGTTCGCATGTGGCCTTTGGTGGCCAGGCTGGCAGCTTTCCTGCCATAGACGGCTGCGTTCCTCCATCTAGTGCGGAGATCATGGACGTTGGGGACATCCCCCCAAACCTGAGTATGGTCCACCCTGATCTCCGCCCTGGACCAGGAAGGCACCCGCCTTCTCCGGGCCCTGGCAGGCTCCTGGGAGCTGGCAGACTGCTCCTGGGGAGCGGTGGAGGGCTGGCTGCCAGTGGCTTGCTGGCTCATGTTTTGGGGCCACTGGGTCGGGGAAGTGACTGCTGGCTCTGGGCCGGCAGGCTTGGAGCTGGCACAGGCACTGTGGCCAGAGTCTGCCCCTTTAAGGGCTCCGGGGCTGGGGAGGAGGGAGAAGAGTTTTCCTGGTTTGGCCCAGAGTGGCTACCAGGGGAAACTGGGAAGGCTGGAGGCCCCCTATTTCAGAATAAGAATCTACACAGCGCTTATTCCGAATTAGCTAATTCGAGTTAGGCATTATTCCTCATAGAATGAGATTTAACTAACTCAAATTAAGCGTCCCATAGATGCTTGTGTAGACGCTATGGAAGTTAATTCGGAATAACGGCTGTTATTCCGCATTAACTTTGATGTGTAGACATACCCTCAGGGTGTGTCTACACAGCACAGTTATTTTGAAATAACTAACATTATTTCGAAATAACAACATAAGCATCTACACAGCAATTCCGTTATTTCGAAATTATTTCAAAATAAGAGATGGCTTATTTAGAAATCTGTAAACCTCATTCCACGAGGAATAACGCTTACTCCGAAATAGCTATTTTGGAATAGCAGTAGTGTAGATTCTCCACTGCTGCTATTTTGAAATAGCTCCTCCCCAGAGCCATTCAAAGTAATTACTCCCCAGTGCCTCCTGGGGCTCTAATTTGAAATAGCACATCCACATTAGGGGAGCCTGCTTTGGACTACTTTTGAGGCTTCCCTGTAGTGTAGATGTGCTATTTTGGGGAAAAAATTCCGAAATGGCTTATTTCAAAATAAGCGTGCTGTGTAGACATACCCCCAATGATGAATGTGCCTGGTTTCTCTGTTTTATTTCAGTAGGAGTTGTGTTGTATTCTTCTCTTGCTTTCATCCTTCAGATAATATATTGAGAAGTCCCTTCACATTATAATTTTATTGTAGTTAATAGCAAGTCATCAGTGATATTTTCTTAACAGTGAAGTCTTGACTTGTCACATGAAAAAAGCAGTGACTCAATTTGATGGAAATGCTGGATGCTCTGTTCTTTCAGGTACAAAAACTTACCCTGAGTAATGTACTGAGGCAGCTCAAGTAAATTATTCACATGGGTTGGCTTTTACCTTTCTGTTTTCTGAGTATGTTGCTTAAAGACAATACAGAGCAAATCAGTTATAATATGGTTTGGCTAATAACATAAGGTACGTCTACACTACAGCGTTATTTCAAAATATCTGATTTCAAAATAGTTATTTCAAAATAGCTTATTTCGAAATAATGCGTCTACACACAAAATGCATTTTGAAATAGTGTTTTGCTATTTCGAAATAGCGCGTCCACACTGATTGGACACTGAATCGCATTTAAGGCCAGCTGAAACTGGTACCGGCAGGGCATCAGTTCAGGAGTTACTTTGTGTGGCTGCTGCCTGAGGCTATCTGAGGCCTGTGCTTAAAGGGACCCTCCTGGACAGCCGGTTCTCAGGTTTCCCTGCTTGCTTGCCTACCTCGCTGAGGGACAGCAAAGCATTTTTTTCTCTGCGTGCTCTGGTTGCCCTCACTCGGGACACCACAGCACTCTGCACCAGGGAGCCGGAGCTGCCCCTGGGCATTCTGGTGCTTCTTTTGCATGTGTTGCTGCAAGCCTGGCAGCACTTCCTGGAGGCTGCCTCACAGCATCTGCTGCAGCCCAACCCCCAGGCCGTCATCCAGACCCTCCTGGGGTACGTGGAAGAGCAGCTGCAGCTCCTGGACACCAGCGTGCCCCGCTGCATCTGGCGTCTGGACACCAGCAGTGATTGGTGGGACCACATCATCCTGGAGTGCTGCGGAGACCAACAATGGACCCAGAACTTTAGGATGAAGGACACCTTCATGGAGCTCTGAGAGTGGCTCGCCCCTGCTTTGCAGTGATGGGACACGCACATGAGGCCTGCCATTCCCCTCCACAAGCGTGTGGCCATCGCCCTCTGGAAGCTCTCCATGCTGGATAGCTACCAATCCGTGGGGAACCAGTTCGGCATGGGGAGAGCCACCGTCGGAGCAGTGCTCATGCAGATATGGCAGTCTCCGGCCACTGTGCCAGGATGGGGGGTGCAAGGAGGGGATGGGCTGCCCTAGGGAAAAGGGAGGGAGGTGGTGCAAGTCCCCTCCATGGGAGGGTTTGTTCTGTCCCACCCGCGCTAAGGACTGCCCGCGGTGGCCAGGATTGCAGGGCGGGTTGCTCCTGGGGAGTGGGGGTGTGGGGCAGTGGCGGGGAAGGAGCACTCTCAGCCACCCTGGCACCTCAGTGACTCTCGGTTTTGTGTGTCCCTCTGTAGGTGGTCAAGGCCAACAATAGAGTGCTGCTCCGCAGAGTCCTCCACCTTGCCGATGTCAACGCGGTGATCGAGGGGTTTGGTGCCCTGGGCTTCCCCAATTGCAGGGGTGCTATCAACGGGACACACATCCCCATCCATTCCCCAGAACACCAGGCCTCCCTCTGTATCAACCACAAGGGATACTTTTTTTTTCCCATCATCCTGCAGGCTGTGTCTGACCACTGGGGCCACTTTGTGGACATCAGCGTGGGCTGGTCTGGCAAAGCACACGACTCTCGGGTTTACTGCAACTCCTCCAGGTGCCAAAGGCTGCACGCCGAGACTTTCTTCCCCGACCGCCACATCAGGGTCAGGGACATGGACATGCCTGTGTACCTGGTGGGGGATGCGGCCTATCCGCTACAACCCTGGCTCATGAAACCCTACACAGGACACCTCAACCCTCCCCAACAGGCATTTAATGCCAGGCTCGGCCGGGCCCGCATCATGGTGGAGGGTGCCTTTGGCCAGCTGAAGGCCTGTTTTAGATGCCTCCTCACCTGCCTGGACCTCTCCAAGTGGAATATTCCACACATGGTGGCAGCGTGCTGTGTGCCGCACAATTTGTGCGAGAGAAAGGGGAAGGCTTTCCTGCCAGGCTGGATGGCAGAGGCTGAACACTTGGCCTGCCTGTACACGCAGCCCCACATGGCTGCCAACTGGGAGGCCCATCGGGGGACTGTCCGTATCCGGGAGACCCTGCGGCAGAGCTTCCACCCAGAGGAGGACTAAAATCTCTCTGGTGTGCCCCACTGGGGGCTTGTGCCTCATTGCACCCTCACGTCCTTCCACTTACCCCTCTCTAACCCCCCTTCCTGATGTACAATAAAGACACGTGTGTTGAAGACAACAAACTCTCTTTATTGAACAAAACTGGGGTGTGTGTGGGGGGGGAATGAAGGCGGAAGAGGGGAGGTGAGAGGGTGGGGGAGGGAAGGGGTAAACCTGGGAGGAGGGAGCTGGAAGGGGGAGACAAGGGGAGGAAGGGGGAGGAGAAGCTCAGGGCTCAGGGTTGGGGGTCTTGCCGGCCCACCTGTCTCCTAGCACTGTGCATGCGGGGGCCTCGGCGTCCCCATGGGGGGGGGAGGAAGAAGCAGGTGGGGGAGCAGGCATGGGAAGAGGAGCGGTAGCTGGGGAGGCAGGAGGGGCTGGAGTGGCAGGAGGCAGCAATCTCTGCACCAGGGTCTGCAGGTGGTCGCAGATGGCACGGCCCTTGGCAAGCAGCTTCCGCCCACTCTCCCACCGGAGATGCAGGTCTTTGTGCACCCAGTAGTCCAGGGTGAAGTGCAGGCCTTGCAGTATCCCCAGGTGCTGCCGCTGGTTCTCCTCCTGGTTACGGGTCAGCCTGCTGAGTGCCTGGGTGCTGGAGGATGTCCTGGGCAGGGTGGTGCACCCTGCACTCGCAGCTGGTGCAGCTGTGGAGAAACAAGAGAGGTGGTTAGTTATCCCTGGGGACACAGTGGGTAAAGCCCAGCCCCCCTCTGCAAGATGAGGATGACAGGGTTCCGTACCATCAGAGCCATTGTGGTAGCACAGCGGCCATGTTCAGGATGTCCTGCTCTCCCTGGGAGTGGGAGCTGGCCTGGGAGTGCACCCATGCCCCTGTGCTGTATGTGGTGTGGGTCTGTGTGTGGGGAAGGAGATGTCCCCTGCCTCTGTGTAGAGGGGGCTTGTGGAGGGAGGGTATCCTGCTGTGTCCCACCCTGGGGTCAGGAGCACGTCACGTGCCTTCATACATACACACGTGTGGGTAACAGGCCACGGCCCCTGTGTGGCAGCCAGCTGGGGCCACGTGCCCAGGGGTGGCACGGCACATGCACAGGTTGCTGCTTGAGCTGTGGCCAGCAAGGCCCATGCGAGCGGTCCCTGGTCTCCCTCCCCTCCCGCCCCTGCATAAGGGGGCAGTGATGGCACTCACTTGTTGTTGCCTCCTCAGACGACACCGGCGACAGGTCCACTGAGACGGCTCGGGGGCCTTAGCTGCGTGGCATGCTCCCTCCGGGCTCCTGTGGCTCCTGCGGCTCCTGGCCCTCCTCCTCTTCCTCCTCCTCCTCCGTGCCCTGGTCAGGGCCCTCTGCCCCAGGGTCGATGACCACCTGGGGGACACGGACCGTCCCACCCCCCAGGATGCGGTCCAGGGCATCAAAATAGGGGGCAGATGTCTGGGTGTGCCCCTGTTTGGGAGCTGCCCCCTGGGGCCCTGGCATACGCCTGCCACAGCTCCTTGGTTTTCATCCGAACCTGCTCCTGGGTTCGGATGTGGCCTTTGGTGGCCAGGCTGGCAGCCATGCAGTGGTAGACGGCTGCGTTCCTCTGTCTAGTGCGGAGATCATGGACATTGCAGGCCTCCCCCGAAACCTCAATGAGGTCCCTGACCTCTGCACTGGACCAGGCAGGTGCCCGCCTTTTCCAGTCCCTGGCAGGCTTCTGGGAGCTGGTGGACTGGTCCTGGGGAGTGGTGGAGGGCTGGCTGCCAGTGGTTTGCTGGCTCATGCTGCGGCCTGGCTCAGGGGCAGCAGCAAAGTGGCCTGGTGCTAGCCACAAAAGACTGTAGCCAGACTCTACCTCTTTAAGGGCTCCGGGAGGGGGAGAGATGAGAGGAGTTTTCCTGTTTGTGCCCAGAGTGGCCACCAAGGCACCCTGGGAAGGGCTGGAGGCCCCCTATTTCGAAATAAGCGTCTACACAGCACTTACTTTGAAATAGCAATTTTGAAATAGGTGCTATTCCTCATGGAATGAGGTTTACCAATTTCGAAATAAGCCCTCTTCTATTTCAAATTAATTTTGAAATAGTGGTTGGCCTGTGTAGGCGCTAGTACAGTTATTTCAAAATAACTTTGCTGTGTAGACATACCCATGCATATTTAAATTACACATTGTGGTTTTGAAGAAGTATAGTAAAATAAGTTTTTATTCTTTAAATGGGGATCTAGATTTCTGATCAGTGCATGGAGAAATCTACCTTGGAGGCTATTATTTATTCTTTAACCATGCTTAACTCACACTGCCCCCCTCCCCATATGTGTCAGAGAGGCCTTTTTAGCACAGCTGCGGTAACTTGTCTAGCATGACAAATGAGAGGAAACATTTGCTCTTTTTTTTGTCTTTTTTTTCTTTCTCAATCTCATTTGGAAATGCACTATATTAGCATTAGAAATACTCTGGTGAAACCAACCCTATTAAAAATTAAGAGCTGCTTTCATAAATGAGAGAAATTAAACCTGCTTAACAATTCTGGCTAGAAAAAGGGGGAACAAATGCTCTGCCTTCCTCAGGTCTGACTCTGCAATTGTCCTATCTTAGGCTGTGTCTACAGTATGGAAACTGGCATTGCTGTAATGGCGTAGCATAACCTCACAGTGTCAACACAGCTGCACCCATGTCTACTTTTTAAGCACTACAGCAGCAGCCACGGCACTTTTCTGCAGTCACTGATTACAGCGATGAGATGGGTTCTCCTATTTGTCGGGAATACACCTCCCTGGGAGACAATAGCTTGGTTGATGGAAGAACCCTTCTGTTAACCAAGTGTTGTCCCAATAAGGGGGTTGAGTCAGCATAGCTGCCTCTCAGGAGCATGGATTTTTCAGATGCCTGAGGGTATGTCTAGACTACATGCCTCTGCTGACAGAGGCATGTAAAATAGGCTACCCGACATAGTCAATGAAGCGGGGATTTAAATATCCCTGGCTTCATTAAAATAAAAATGGCCGCCACGCTGTGCTGGCTCAGATGATTGTCGGCACAGCACGGCAGTCAAGACGCGGATCGGTCGACAGGGGAAGCCTTTGTCAACCACTCCTGTAAACCTTGTTTCACGAGGCATAAGAGAGCGGTCGACAAAGGCTTCCCCTGTCGACCGATCCACGTCTTGACTGCCGCGCTGTGCCGACAATCAGCTGAGCTGGCACAGCGCGCGGTGGCCATTTTTATTTTAATGAAGCCAGGGATATTTAAATCTCCGCTTCATTGACTATGTCGGGTAGCCTATTTTACATGCCTCTGTTGGCAGAGGCATGTAGTCTAGACATACCCTGAGAGGTGTAGCTATGCCTATGTGAATTTTCAGTGCAGGAGCAGCCCTCATTGTACGGACATGATCTCATGTCCCAGAATGAAGTTAGCTACAACAACAGAAGCATTCTTTCATTTCCACAGCTGCCTCTGCACTGAGTATTAAGTTGGTACAGCTATGTTGGTCAGAGATGTGTTTTTTCACATCTGTAATTGACCTAGCTACACCAAACTAACTTCTAAGTACATACAGAGCCTCAAGAACCTTCTCTGAGTCTTCAAATTGAATTGCAGGTGCCTGGCACCTCTAGGAGTAATGCTCAGTGACTTACATGCCACAACAATAGAAATGGACCTTTTTGGATCTCTGACCCCCGTTCCACAAGGTACTGAAGCACATACCAACTTGAGATATATGAAGCAGCCCCATGAATGGAGCCTGCTCCCTCCCAAAAGCATGTTCAAATCTTTCAAGATGTTCTCATGTGCAGGTTGACTGTGGCAGGACTACGAAGATGTTCTGAGTGGGAAGAGTATTCCACGCACTGGTATGTACTTTGATCTAGAATATTGTGCTGCCACAGCTGGGGACACAGATGAGCAGGGTTGACGTGCCTAACCAGATGGCCTGTGTTAGCCCTGTTTCTCTTAAAATGTTTGTTATGGTCTCCAGTGGGACTCTCCCCCACCTTTCACTGAGCTCTAGGGGAAGATTCCCTTTGACTTCAGTGGAAGCTGACTTGGGCTTCAGCTCTGTGTGCTTGTTTGCAGACGATTACCCAGAATTCTCGTGAAAGAGCTCTTAACTGTACAATTGTCTGGGCTCCTGGAACAAAGTTCACATTTGATTTGGGATAGCAAGGCTTGTTTTTAGGTTTTTGTTTGTTGAAAGGCGGGGGAAGGGGTTGGAGTCAGAATTGTGAAAGGCTTCCCATCACTCACTCACCTCAACTTTCCCATGTCTAAGTTTTAAAAATTCTATTAGGAACTAAAAGCAAAGGTAACATTTGCAAAACCTTAACAGGACAGTCAGAGGAGGGCCAACATCTCCATGCCAGAGAATGTCGATGCTATAAGGTTTAGTCAGGCAATGCTCTTGGATGAGTCAAAAAAGTTCTCATGGAAAAACAGCCAAAATGACCTACATTCACTCTGAAATGCAGAAAAGACAAGATGGAAACTTCTGAGTAGAGACAAAAATCCATTTTAGCTGATAGCAGCATTTACTGAGGAATACAAGTCAGTATTTGAGTCTACTACGTACCTGAGCCAGTTTAAAATAGGGATGGGGGAAGCAGTTCTGATTACTAGAATGAACAACCTTGTACTCTGAAATTAAAAACAAATGTTGCATGGACTTACATTTTTACTTAGTGTTAGTTAGCCAGGTATGTGATTCCCTTCAGGAAGGGCAGTCAGGAAATACAGCACAAGGGGTTGCTTTCTGAGTACTTCTAGCTATTGGGTCTGAATGGATAGACAGCTTTGTGCTGAAGGGAAGTCAAACCCTTTGTGGGGCATTACTGCAAACACTTGGGCCAGGATTCTCAGCGTGTACAAACTGGTGGCAATTGCATTGACTCCGCAGGAGCCACACTAATTTACATTAACTGAGAATCTGTCTGCTTGGATGTTTTTCCTAGATAAAGCTTAACTTCAACAGTCTAATTAATAAATTGCACTAGGGAACTGCCAGTAATATTTTGTTTGCAACCTTCCTCAATTCAATGAGCCTTAGAATACAATCTGTACAAGTGTAGGGGAAAAGTTTTCAAAAACACTGAAGGGATTTAGGAGCCCAAGTCCGATTTACAAAAGTGATTTGAGCACCTAAGGAACTTGGGCTCCTCGATCACTTAGCAGTGCTTGAAAATTGTATCCCTCGACACTTTTTGGCACATCTGACTCAAGGAAAGAGCAGCCATCAGTGACTCTAAGGGGATGACAGTGTGCGCAAAGTTAAGAATATGTAGACTTTTTTCTAGGCATTCATGCTGGCACGGACACATTCGATAAGAGCTGAGAATTTCATTTGAGTGTTTGAAGTGTATTGGACACAAACTTAAGTGGGATGTGGAGTAACAAAGAAAGGAGTTAAACTGATCTGCTTGTAGAATGGAGAGGGTTAGCAAAAGAAGACTGAATAAGATTACCATTGGACATGACAGCCTTTGATCAGACAGTGAGGTTATGGAGGGGAATGTCAGCTTTCTGTTACGGAGGGGAATGTCTGGTATGTTGGGTGATACAGTGAGAGAGAGTCTCTATAGCCCACTTGGATATTCTCCTGGGGCATCTGAGTACATGTGGTTTGAGTGTTATGAGACTAGCAGTAGCATCTGGTTTGGATTTGTATTGAATGGCTCTAGTTTGCATCTACAGATACTTTTGAACTGTAGCTGGTCAATGGTGTAGTGAATGAGCTTGTGGGTCTTGAACCCAGGCCTATAGGTTCCCAGAGAGGCTACGGGTCCTGGCCACTAAGGGTACGGCCACACTGTGTGTGTGTGTGTGTGTGTGTGTTGGGGTTCCGAAGAAGGTATGCAAATTGCACTTGCATTTGCATATCTTCTTCTGATTTTTTTTCCGGAAGATTCTTTTTCTGGAAGAGGCTTTTCCGAAATTTGGCCCATCTACACAGGGTCAAATGTTGGGGAAAAAACCCTCTTTCGGAAGCCCCTGTACACCTCATTTTATGAGGAATAAGGGGGTTTCCCAAAGAGGAATAGGCAGCCTATCCACAACTAGTGGATGTGAAGGCTAGCACAACTCTGCCCTCTCCCAGAGGCACTGCCCATCAGGATGTGGAATGGAGATAGTGACCAGCCCCACTGAGTGGGGCCAGAAGGAAGTACAGGTAGTTGTTTGAACAACTGAGAGAATCCTTAACTGGCTGCTGCAGTGGATCTGACTCTTACCTGAGCTGTGGTTCCCGATCCTGAAAGAACTGGGGTTGTTTAATTTAAAAAAGAGAAGACTGAGAGGGACATGATAGCTGTTTTCAAGTATCTAAAAGGATGTTACAAGGAAAAGGGCAAAAAATTGTTCTCCTTGGCCTCTGATGATAGGACAAGTAGCAATGGGCTTAAATTGCAGCAAGGGAGATTTAGGTTGGACATTAGGAAAAACTTCCTGTCAGGGTGGTTAAACATGGGAATAAATTGCCTAGGGAGGCTATGGAATCTCCATCACTAGAGATATTTAAAAGCAGGTTAGATAGACATCTATCAGAGTGATCTAGATGGTGCTTGATCCTGCCATGAAGGCAGGGGACTTGGCCATTTATTCCTACTCTTTGTTTCCTATCATTTAACCAATTATCTATCCATAAATGGACCTTCCCTCTTATCCTATGACAGTTTACTTTGCTTAATATCCTTTGGTATGGGACCTTGTAAAAGGCTTTCTGGAAGTCTAAGAACACTGTATCCACTGGAGCACCCTTGCCAACATGCTTGTTGACCCCTTCAAAGAATTCTAGTAGATTGGTGAGGCAATATTTCCCTTGTCCGTATATAATTATCAGAATCGTCTCTGGCACCATGGGCAGCGGGTGATGGCCCAGCTGGGGAAGGCAAGCCAAAGCCCCGCACTTTCCACCTGAAGCCACATCCCTTCCTCCAATACAGTGCCCCTTCAACAACCTCCCTCCCAAGCCAAGCCCCATCCAACTCCAACTGAGGGCTGGCGCTGCCACATGGCATGGCCCCATCCTTTCTTCCGCGTGCTGCAGACCCAGGTTTCCCCCGCACGGCATGGACCCAGTCTTCCTCAGCTGCTCGGGAGCCACTCAGCATGGCTCCAGCCCCTCCTTGGTGGCTGGGTAATGTAGGGAGTTTTGGGAAGGCAACAGGAGCAGCCCGAGGCCGGCTGCAGCAGCTGGCGCCCTAGGTGGGGCGGCGCAATCGGCACCCCTGCCTGCACGGTTGTCAATGGCCGTGATGTCATCACGGGACGCCCCGGTGCCCCGTGACGTCATCATCGGGCGCCCGGGCCAGCGGCACCCTAGGCAGCTGCCTAGCTTGCCTAGGCTCACGGGCCACCCCGGAAGGCAATGCCTTCCCTTGCCTACATTACCTGCCACCTA
Source organism: Rafetus swinhoei (assembly GCA_019425775.1). Lineage (NCBI taxonomy): Eukaryota > Metazoa > Chordata > Testudines > Trionychidae > Rafetus > Rafetus swinhoei. The sequence continues at coordinate 13,353,102 of CM033435.1, read as the reverse complement.
TGTCTGGTGCCTTTTAAAAAGTGATGCCACATTAGCTATCCTCCAGTCATTTGCTACAGAAGCTGATTCAAATTACTGGTTACAGACCTAGGTGCCCTACCTTCAAATGGAAAACAATTAATCACAATCTTCTTTATAACAGCCATATCCATACTTTAAGATTGTCCCCTCTTACTCTTACCCTCACTATACTAAACTTCCCCAGTTTTTTTCAACCTTTCCTCACATGTCACGTTTTCTAAAGCTCTGATCATATTTGTTGCATCCCCTGGACTCTCCAATTTGTTCACATCTTCCTGTAACCTCCCATCCCCCTACAGCAAATAATATGCTTCCATTGTCTACCAAAATACTTTACAAATGGAAAACAAGCTACTTCCTTGCAACATTAGTTTGCCTAATGTTCAGATTTGATAGTAATCTGTGCATCCTCCCCTCCATACATCTATAGATGCCTCTCTCAAAGGTGTATATATGGTTACCTCTGCTTAAAAAAGCACCTCTCTCCTATTCTAGGTACTGTTTGACAGTTCTTAATACCACTGTGAAATGGAGCAATTTAGAAGCTTCCCCTTCAGCCATGAATTAAGAAATTCTCAGCAGTCCACAGTAACCCTGCAGCACAACACGTTTTAAATCTTTAGCAGAGCATCTTCAGGACTCTATTGTCCCATGATGCATGAGCATAAATCCTCTTAGTAGCAATGGCCATGTAGGCAATGGAAGATATTTCATAACAATACAGTCACTTTTAGAAAATGCACTATGTAGCTAAACACTGAAAATGAAACATCGAAAGTGAGAAGGGAGCTTTCCGGTTTTTGAGGTAGAAGAGTAAAGGAGATTTGCCTTCCCACAGAAATACCTGTCATGTGTTTTATGTTGAATTGAATGGTGTCTAATGCGTCTTTTATATAAGGATAAAAAATACTATGTGAAAATTGAGGTTAACTGTTTCTTGATGCCTGAGCCATAGAAGTCAAAGGCTAACAGTACAAGAACCAAATATCTCTGATTTAAAACAAACCCTCTCCCAGCCTATCTCCTTGTCCTTCACGGGGCCACTGTCATCCTCTGGTTACGTGCCATGGTCCCCATCTCATTTTCATATTGCCTGCGGTGGTATTACTATGGCCCCAATCCTGTTCTACTCACACTCCTAATATATGTTTTATGAGCTTCTAACATATAAATAATTCCTGATCTGGTTCTTAGTGTTGGAAACCTCAGGCAGGGGGGGTCAAAGACTAGGAAGGTAAGTGGCTGTTTAAGCTAACATTGGCATGAATGATCAATAGTAAAGGCAACATCATTATCAATTGGGGGAGAAGGGTTTGTGGAATTGCTCTTAATAATATAAATCTGAAAATACTATTGGCTTTTTATATTTCTTAAAGAACAAATGCATTGCTGTTAGCAGCCCACGTAAGAAGGCATTATAAATGGGCAAAGTAGTAATATAGTTATAGAACTTCATAAATCACTAACCCTGTAAATCATTGCAAATGTGGCTTGCTGCTGCTGTTTTATCAAGACTTAATATGCGTTCCTTAGTCCAGTTATGAGTGGGACAAATATATCTCAAATCTTGCCATTTCCGTGCGTGCTGTGTGAACTGCTATGCTGTTGATGAGCCATAAGAACAGTGATCCATGAAATATTGCCCCATTGCAACCCAACTATTTGAACACATTGTTGTCCTTTGACTGTTGCATAATAACTAAGTCCTATTTTAGTCATTTCTTGTGTCCTTTTGTTGCACACTTAATAAATAGTTAATGCTTCTGAAATATCTAATGAAGCACTGCGTGTAGCTTGTTTAGATCATGAGCCATTGTGAATCATACATAATATAACAGTAGAACTGCTAACAGCAGGTTGAGCTCACTAGAAAATTCAGTGGTTTTTTTTCTTGTCGTGATGAACAGATCTTGAAGCTGCCCCTGAGGAAGTTCTACTTGATCCTAAAAGAAGCCAGAAAGATTACCTTAGGTGCAACTAAAGGAATTGTTTGTATTATACATGTGAATTTGCATTTTGCTGTTTTTAAATGAAAACTAGATAACTTAAGCAATCAATAGTAAAATAGACCCTTGTTCATCACCTGGTTTTTTTTCTTGTTTTGCAACAATTCATCTTATAAATCTGGAGACTATTCCTGCCTTATGCACAAAAGATTTCTTGATATTTAGTGGGCGAGACCTTAGGCTACATTTATATCTCAGAGAATTCTTGCTCAGTCTTTGTATTAAAGGGTACATTTACAAATAGCATATAAAGGCTTAATAGATGTTATATAAGCACACATTCCTTTTGTCTGCAATGTATTAGAGATGGTGATAAGCACATCTGTTGAAGGTGTTATAAATGGCCTAGGTTATGAGTAACATTTTCACCTGTTGGACTTAACATGAGACTCATTTATTAAAACATCTATTCAAATGAGTAATTTAACCCTTAGTGAACTGTTCATAAATGTACCCTTAAAATAAAAAGTGTGGCCAAATTTTTACCGTGCTAATTACTGTACTATGTAGGTATTTTATATGGCTTGTAGAAATGGTGAGCCCTACTAAAGGAGGGTGTCTGTCCTGTGAAGGTCTTTCTAAATCAGCTGTGAACATGGACTACAGGAGTGAACAGAAAATGAGGGTGTGATATGGTGTCTCAAGGTTTCCCCACGTAGGAGATGGGCTGCTGCCTGCACTAGGTACCCACTGTACCCCCTGCTTCTTATGCATTGAACATGTAGAGCCAATTGTAGCACAAAGGCAGTAAGTACTGTGTAGAGACCTTCTCTGAGAAGACTGGAAAGCGTTGCTTCCTTGCTGGAGCGTGGCACTCTGAGGGCTTAATCTAGCAGCACTGCGTTCAGCATAACCCCAAGACTCTTAACCAGCCAAGGCCAGTTGTCCTGCAGGGAGGGTGAGGTAGTGCTATCCTCTGCCAATCCCTGCTCCAGATAGAATCGCCTCATTCCCCTTGGGTTGTTCTCAATCTACTCTTTGGGAGCAAGGGCCATAGTTTTGTTCAGTGTTTGTACTGCACTTAGCACAATGGGGTAATGGTCCCTGGCAAGGGCTCCTAGGTACTACAATAACACACATAAAAAAGTTAAGTGGGAGACAGGAATGAAAAGAGCACCTGTCATCACCCTGTGGCTAGTATCATAGCCTGTGCTGTCTAGGACAGCACCTAAAGGCTGTAAATGTAATTCTACAGAGTAGGGACAGGAGTTAGCATTAAGGAGTGCTGCATGCCGGAGCTCTTGGGAAGAAAAGCAGCTGACTCTTGAGGGATCTGTTGGGTAGGAATCCACGTAGCTAGCTTAGCATGAATTCTCTTTATAGGATATGTCCTCCCTATACTGCAAGAAAGCATATAATGTGAAAATATGCACCAAAAATCCCTCTCACGCAGAGCAAAGTAAAAAGCACTCGAGCATTCCACCAGCTAACTCCCAGGTGACTTTGTGATGCTAGTCCCTGTCAGCAAATGTGGTTTCATAAGCAGATAAGGTGCAAACGAGGAAAGGGCAGAACGCACATCTGTACTTCTGGATCCTAGATAGCCAAAACCTAGCAGATTGTACGTAACCCAGTTAGCAATCCCAGTCCTGCTCGGAAAAAGGCAATGCCAGGCAGCAGGGAGTCGCTCACTCAGGCACAAAGATGTAAGTGCGTGCCATCAGGAAAGGTGTGTGAAATACAGTGCACGGCTTCTCAGAAAGGCAGGTGCATAGACTGGGAGCAGGATATATTGCGGTGTTGTAGGGGTCATGGATGTCTGGCACAAGTACAGATTGTGGCACTACTGAAGGTTCAGCCAGTATAAATCAGCTGCTGCTGCTGCCACCACTCTGAACTCCTGCAACGTGAGAGCACAGTCTGCCTCCCTTCTATTGCTCTGTTATCTCACGCAACGTATCGCTAGGTGCTGAGGGCAGAACAAGTCATACAGAAGCACCTTGGCTCCAGAATGTAAAAGATAGAATTGAACTTGTGTCATACCGCTGCTAACCGATACTAAACAAAGCTAAAGGAAACCTACATCCAGGGGGATGTAATTGGCACTTTTGAGAAGAATTGGTCACAATCCGGTGGCCTATTACATGTTAACTCAAAGCTCAACAGTGAACCGCGTGCATCCCAAGCCAAGTTCAGATAGATTCAGCGCCTTTGCTAGCCACTGGGGGCCCTAAGCAGGAATATTCTGGGAGACCCCACACAACACATCCTAATAATTAATAGGGGCCCCCTTGAGCTGCTTGGGCAATTTCCCTTATCAGCATGACACTGCTTTGTTTCAAACATGTAGTGCTCTCTCGTAAGTGATTCATAGGCTGCACCTTGCCCAGGGCACAGGCTTAATTAACCCAGGGTACACAAGATCCAAGCAACTGACTTCAATTCTACTTTTCATATAAATGTCTTCAGTGTGCTGTGCAACACAGCCCATATTTTATGTCCGTGGAGTTATGTTTCTTCTGCACATTATGGAGAGAAGCAAAGGAGTGACAGTTTCAGATGGATGTGGGGAGAAACACTTGGAAAGAGGGGAGCCAGGGTGATTTTGCTTGCACTTCCTCTTTCTGAATCAGCAGAAGTTCCACTCTCCATCCCAATACTAATGTGTGTCTAGGGCTTCATGAGACAGCAGAAGATGTAGGTGGACAAAGAAGGGAAGCCAGCTCAGTTGTTACACCACACAGCTTGATCCTGCTCCCTTAATTTCCTCCTACAGTTGACACAGAACTTGGTAGTAAATTAACGGTGCATAGTTACGGACTGAAAACAAGCAGCGACATGGCCACAGACCCAGCTATAATAGAATCATAGGGTATGTCTAGACTACATGCCTCTGCCGACAGAGGCATGTAGATTAGGCTACCCAACATAGTCAGTGAAGTGGGGATTTAAATAATCCCCGCTTCATTAAAATAAAAATGGACACCGCGCTGTGCTGACTATCAGCTGATCCGGCACAGTGCAACAGTCTAGACGCGGATCTATCGGCTGAGGAAGCCTTTGTCAACCGATCCCTTATGCCTTGTGAAACGAGATTTACAGGATCGGTCAGCAAAGGCTTCCCCAGCCAACAGATCCGCGTCTAGCCTGTTGCGCTGTGCCGGATCAGCTGATCGTCGGCACAGTGCGGCGGCCATTTTTATTTTAATGAAGCAGGGATTATTTAAATCCCCACTTCATTGACTATGTTGGGTAGCCTAATCTACATTCCTCTATCGGCAGAGGCATGTAGTCTAGACATTCCTATAGAGTGCTAGAACTGGAAGGGACCTCGGGAAGTTATCAAGTCCAGTTCCCTGCCCTGCACCATCTAGACCAGACAGATGCCTAGCTAATCTGCTCTTAAATATCTCCAGTGATGGAGATTCCACCACCTCCCTAGGTAATTTATTCCAATGTTTAACTACCCTGATAGTTAAGAGTTTTTCCTAATGTCCAACCTAAATCTCCTGTGCTACAATTTAAGCCCATTGCTACTTGTCCTATTATCAGAGGTCAAGGAGAATAATTTTTCTCCCTTCTCTTTGTAATATTATTTTAGATATTTGAAAACCACTATCATGTCCCCTCTCAGTCTTCTCTTTTCCAAACTAAACAAGCCCAATTCTTTCAGTCTTCCCTCATTGGGTCATGTTTTCTAGACCTTTAATTATTTTTGTTGCTCCTCTTTGGACCTTCTCCAATTTCTCCACATCTTTCTTGAAATGTGGTGCCCAGATCTGGACACAATACTCCAATTGAGGCCTAATCAGTGCAGAGTAGAGCAGAAGAATGACTTCTCATTTCTTGCTCACAACACTAATGTTAATGAGGAGCTCAGAGGTGTGTGCGAATGGGCAGGGCTTCTAGGTGGATGCCCTAATATCAGCAAGGCTTAGGCCAAGATTCATCACTGATTCTTGTGTGTGGCTGGTAGGCTTTGCTTCCGTCTCTTTTGCACCCACAGGGGTGGGTTGAGCTCTGTGACCTTTCCCACTGAGATACACTTTGTGACATTTTTTACTGAAACCTGGGGGACTCATTTCTACTTCTTTTTCCCTTTATGTAAATTCTGGTATTTGGGAAAGGTAGGAGACGTCCCTAGATATGACATCCACTTTATCCTTAGAATAGTGCAGCATAATCAGAAACACCAGTGCAAATTCCACAACACCACCTCAGCTCTACTTTGCAGTCATCTCGAGGGTTGCTTAGTCTTTTTAGAATCTCCTCTGAGAGGGAGCCCAATAGTAGGTTTTAAGATGCAGTGGCCAAATCAGACACATTTCTAATGAGGCACTAACTATCCGGTAACAACTCAAGGTTATAGCTCATCTTCGCTGCATTTGAACTAGCTATCTAGGGGAGAAAAGTACAATAGACTAGCTTGTTACCAACCCTCAGGCATCAAATTAAAAAAAAAACAACCCTTTAATGTGCCCCCGTCATTCCTCAGTTATCAAAGGATATCTGGTCTGCCTGACTATTTTGTGAATGTTATTAATTCCAACACTTTGTGGTATAGTTTGTATAATATTTTTTCATCGCCATGTTTGCACTAATGCCCTCATTTTATTTCTCTACTGACTCCTGAGATATAAAGCATTCTCTGGAAAGCAGAATGTCATTTTTATCTCTAGGCTTAAATTGTTTGCCTGTCTTTGGACTACTCTAGAGTGTTATCATTTTAAACCGACAATGCAAGTCTGTCCCATCCTGAACCTCCCACTGCTTCACACTAGCAACGAAAGTGAAGTTGTTGTTCTTGTCACAAAAGATCATTGCACAGGGCTCCCAACAGTTTACTTTAGGCAATAAGCTGCCAGCAGCCTCCCGACAAGTGCCCTGCTTCACAGAGTGATATTGTTCAGCCTTTGCTTTATCTAGAGGACCTTTCATGGGGAGTATCTCCAAATGTCATTCTCTTAGCACAGATAGCCAAGAACCTTTCACTTGTTTTTCATATTTCCCGTGTCCCATTTGCTAACGATTGGACATATTTGCATTTAATAATGATATTTGGCACTTACTGAGCATTTGTCATCCAAGAATCTTTCCTTTGTGAGTGGCCAAGCGCTTTGAGAACATCACTTGAAGGGCATGAGAGATGTCTCAAAGCACTTTACAAACATTAATTAAACATGGCACCCCCCTGGTTGGGTAGTTAAACATCTTACCGCACAGGGAACTGAGACATACTCTGCACTCCAGCTGTAGGTGTCATTCCCAGCTCAGGCAGACAAATGGGCCTTAGCTATCATCAACTTACACACTAGAAATAGAGGTGTAGTTGTAACCACATGAGTGGCAGGAGGGGCTAGTACAAACCCAGCGGGGACCCTAGGTAAGTACTCAGATGGCTAGCCCATGCTCATGGCTACACTGCTATTTCTCACACACTAGCTCGATCATAGCTAGCATGAGTACCTCTACCTCAGCTGGCATGTAGATGCACCGTGAGGGATCTAAACGTCTTCATGAAGTTCACACACAAACCCAACACAGGAGTCCTGACAACAGCTGGGCAGAAAAGGGACTGGTTGGTTTTTCACAGAAAATGTCATTTTGGGGGGCGGGGGGGCGGGGGTGGAAAAAGCAAAAGCAAAATATTTGGATTCTGAAATGCTACTGTGGTGCCTCATGCTCCAGTTAGGCCCTCTGGTTGGGATAAATATTCCAGGATCTCCCCATCTGGTGAGGAGAGGCACTGCCTCGTGGCAATCTTATGCTCTAATTGCTGGACACGAGGGCTTACCTTAGAGTTTGCTCTTCCTCCTGAGAGCATCCCCTTTGAACCTGATCTTGTTGTGAAGTAAACATTCTGTGGCATTGCCTCCATTTCCATAGCAACGCAAAAGGATGGCACTGCCACAAAATCAGGGTGGGTTTTAAACATGGATCTAGCACTTTCACTAGAAAAGCATGCAATTACATCACCAAACAATCTTCCTGATGTAATGTAGCCCCCTTTCCTGTTCACAGATTCTGGTTTCTTGAATATATTCAACCATTCTTCTCTTGGCTGGTAGCAATTGTTCTAAATTTGAACTGTGTTGCTTAGTTGTGATTAGTAAGATAAAGTCACATGGCTCCTTGATTGGATAAATGCACTTTTGGCATCAACAATGAACAATGAACAATCTGCTTTCTGGGAATATTTGTGCTACTAAATTAACCTGCTTGTTCAAGTTCTGATACTTCCTTCAGAGATGTCTGTGGGACATGGCTACCTAAAGGGCTCCCTTGTCCCTGGCACTGCACCAAGAATATTGCATTCAATAGGTACCAATATCAACCAGGACTTGAAGTTACAGAGGAATAAAACTGCTTTCAGGAAGGCTCCAACTAACACTATTTCATTAGACTCCAGAAACCTAACACACAACAAGCAAAACTGGAGAGACATAGGCAAGTGGTTCCCTAAGGCAGAGAGGTGCAACTCCCTCCATCTGGCACTAGGCTGTTTTTTTTCCAGACTTTCCCTACGTGCCTAGATCACACAGCTTCCCTCAGAGTTCACAAACCTGCAAGCGGGGCTAGGAACCCCCTTACATTTTAAAATGGTAGCGTATAATTTTAAACATAGTTTTCAATACATTCCAGACACAAAGGACAGCATTCTGGACTTACCGAAGTGCATGGCAACACTCTCACTTATCTCAATGGGACCAGGATTTCACCAGGATTATACTCTGTGAAGGACACTTGATTTTAAAACTCTTTACTCTAAGACATCAGGATGAATTTTCCTATCATGTGACTCATTCATCTGAACTGCCACCACTAAGGAAAGACTTGTGGGTTGTGACCCTCTTTCCCATTCACACAAAGACATGCCCTACCAAATGATGAGGCTACCTAGATCCCATGATGCTTGGTACAAGGAGTCAAAAGGGAGACAGATAGTGCAGGTGTTGTTGGAAAGGCAGGGAGTTAGGAAGAAAAGGAAACAGCAACGGAATAAAAAGAAATGATTGGAAAATAAGAAAAGACATGATCCAGGACAATGGAGACAAACTTGAGACTCATGAGTGATGGTGACAGAGGAGTGGATCACCCACAGGGAGTGTATAAAATGGAAACAGGAGATATGCAAGTACAAGATTCCCACAAAGAAGAAGGTGGGAGGGGGCATCGAAGCTCATTGTTTCTGAATGAAAGCCTGCCTTTGAAATAATGACTGATAGTTTTAGGAAAATACCCATGCAACAGTATACGTACTGCTTCAAATGGCTAGTTAGATAAGTTATTAACCATTGCATGTGTAATTGTTATAAATGTAGTGCAGATATACAGCAGTGCACCCAATTTTTGCTCAAGCTATTATAGCCACATTTTATTTTAAATGTGGGTCTCGGTGCTCGGGAATATTCTGATTCCCTGTCTATTACCTTTCTTTGTATTTGAAATAGGCAGTCTTGACAAATGTTAGTCTGTATCTTGGAGAGAAAATGACAGAAAATAAATGTTTGCATGGTAGGCATGTGTGTGTATTTGCCCCAAACAGTATCTATTAGTTTCTTTTAGCTGGAGCTCATTAAAAAGAGAGAGAGAGCTGACACTAGAAATGTCCTTGTGGCTGAATGCAACCTGTTCTTCATCAGCACGAAAATTACAATTCTCAGAACACCATGCTCGCTTGCCTGCCTGCCTCCTTGCACTCAGAAAAGGGACAGAACAAACTAAAACGTAACCATTATGACATGCTCCAATGTTATGCTGAGAATAGTGTATTATATTGTAATTATGATAATATGTCCTTATTATTGTTTCATACCAGGAGCATGCTTTGGAAAATCCATCTATTACTTGTGTGTGCTGACTGAGAGAGGAGCTAATCACATTTTTATTGAAAATAAATGATACCCGGGGATTGAAAATTTTACTGCTATAAGGTTCAGAACTTCCTATGTTCAGTCTTCAAACACAGTCAAAATGGCTTTGCTGAGTTGTGACGGACCAATAAAAGTCTTTCAGTCTACCAGTGCTAGGAATAACTGCCTTAGCAGGAACATGGGGAAATCAGAGTGTCTAAAGGTACCGAGCTTTTGTTTACACTTGCCTTAGTACAAAGAAATAAAACCTTAAAATCGTGTCATTCTGATCACTATCTTTCTTCCCTACTTACCCTAGCTGAGTTCTGACACAAGTTACTTGAATGTTATCTCTTCCTGCTGGTAGTAGGACCCAGTGCGATATGCTCTCTCAGAATACACTGGAATCCTAGATCTCAAATGTGTTACCAAGATTATCCCATGCCATTCAGAAGGGTTGAACACTACAGTCCAGTGGCATGTAATGGGAGCTGCCAGTATTTATCACCTCTCCAAATCAAGCACTTAATTTATAAGATCATCTGGTAAAACTCTGTCCAGGGTGCAGAGAGACAGCAGTGAGATGGCAGTTAGGATGAGAAGGTGGTTTTGAGACCCAATGTATCCTGACTGGCTGGAGCTAGAAACTCCTCAAGATAAATACTTTCAGGGAGCAATATGATTTCTAAACCTTGCAGATGGCAAGCACTCACTTTTGTCACCTTGGTGAAGGTTGGCATTTTGAAGCCAAACCCTGGCTGACTGTGCAAAGTGACCAAGGCAGTTGGGGAAGGATAAACATGAAGGGCATGGGGCATCTGGGTAGCAGGTGCTGTTCCATCCGGTGGAAGTCATGAGCCACTGCAGAGTTCAAATTTGTTGATAGCAGATCCGGTGAGTTTTCAGAAATACCATTGCCACGAACTTCACTGCCAGCGACTTTCCTTCAGTGGAGCTCTGCTGAGAGAACTACTAATGAGCTCCACAGGAGCAGTAATGCAGGGAACTGCCTGAACTCTCCATTTCTGGCAACTTCTGCCTACCCCACACTGCTATCTCTACCACATAATGAAACACTGCAGCCCTATTGCATGTGAGGCCTTCAAGAGAGCAGGAAAATTTAGATGTTCCAGGCCTATCATTTCCAGGTGCCTCCTAATAAGCAGGGAAATATTAGCTCCATTTTGGCAGACGTGGCCAGCATCACACAGGAAATCTGTGGTAGAGAGAGGACTTGAACTCAGCTTCTCCAGACTCCTAGAGTGTCTTCATCAGGCACTAAGTTTAAATATTGTACCAAAGATACAGGGAAGCAAACTGCTTTTCATTTTCTTCATCAACAGATGGGAACAATGGGTTTCACTTAGCTGTTGAACTTTACATCTAGTTTGTGGTGTTACATAAATTAGCCTTTTTGTGTTTATTTATCTCTGCCTCCTCATTTTCTTAATGTAAAATCTTAGGCTGGCCTAAATACATACAGATCTAACAGATGAACAAGTTGGCTTTACTTTTAGCACATAAAGGTACTGTCAATATTTCAAGAGCTTCTGATAGCCTGTGAAATGGAAATATGTGCCTTGACAATTTGGATATGATTTATCTTCATTTGGAGTCTGACATGAATTTCCAAAACACTGTAATCTGTGATTACAGGACCTGTTTTTTAACTTCCTCCCATTGTTTCAAAGAAAAGGCCATCTGGCTAGTGGCCACAGAACAACACTTTAAAGCTCTATAAATTAATTGAGTTATGCACAGGTGGAAATGAAAAAAGGAGATTACCAAATGTTCACCCTGCTCATCAGATTGTGCACAGTGGATAAATTATACACCAAATGTAGCCCTTTTTCTGACCAGGAATTGATAATGATGTGATCCTGAGTCCTAGAAATGAATTAATGATGTGCAAGTAATCCCCAAATAATTTGTACATATATTGCAGCCTGTGCATTGTTCACAATTAGTTCATTATTTAAATTCTTCATGGTGCATAGTTGGTTACTTAAATGGCCAAGTGTACTTTCTCCTCTTTGATTGGATAACTGAACATTTTTAAACTTGAGAACAATGAATGCTGAAGAATGAATTCTACTGGTGGTTGGATATTTTTGTACTTAAAAAAACCCAACAACTAAAACCCCATATTTGACTCTATACATCAATTTAGTTACCACAGAGATAATTATGGTGTCATAGAATATTGTGCCTGCCAAGACTAAATAAACTATCCGAGCTGGTGTCTTTTTAAGAAATAAATATCTAGTTTTCAGGTTTCAATAAGACCATTTGAATGAAAGAGAGAAAGAAAGAGAGAGAGAGAAAAAACAATTTATTTTGGAAAACATTCTTGTTTCTATCTGGGAGGGACTACTAGCTTTACAGTGGGTGTCATGGAATTTTCAAATACTTCCTCATACTGAATCCTATGGTATACAGTAAAAACTGTTTCTCATTTTTGTAGCACTCCAACTTTCAAATGTATGTTTTCATTGTTGTTTTAGCCAGTCATTGAAGTGTAGGGACAACAAAAGAAAATAAAGTGGGTGAACAATCTGGAAGTCTGGCTTTCTGTGAGTTAATGTTTTTGGTGTTCAGGCTGAAAGAAGATTACTAATATCAGCACATGTCAATGAGGTAGGAAAGGAAGTTGTTCTTGGCAAAGACTCTTCAGCTGGGTGGAGGATAAAGATGATAGTCTACTGCTGAGTAGGAAAAAACATACAGAGCCAGGAGATCAAATTTCCAGGCTTCTGTTTTGTGGCAGGTTATAGCAAGATGCCTGCTACAGCATTTTCACTGGAAATCACTGTAAGAAGGAAAGAGAACAATGGCAGTGCAAGCATGTGATGAGAATAAATTAAAAATAAATACAAATTCAATCCTTTAGTTCTTTCTCAGGTGACATGTTCATTGAAACTAGTGACAAGAGTAATGCGTGGTAATAATAATGTCCTGGCCAATAGTGTTTGTTATATTATCGCTCGTATTAAATGGCTGACAAATATTTAATGGGATTAAATCTGTCTTCTGCTCTAAATTTATATGCCACTGGTATGGCATAAACCAGTAAAGTTCTAAAAGATATTTGAATTTTGATGAGGAAATTTCATTTTAAAACATGTCACATCAGTTTTATGTTCTCCATTTTCTTCCAATTCAATTTTTGCTTTCCACAACATATTCCCATCAATTGAATGTTCTCATTCTGTTCCTTTACCTTCAGCCACTGCTGAGCTAGCCATTTCAATACTGGAATACTCAGTCTGCTTACATACTTCCCAAATTATATGACATTTGGTCCCAGTCCTGCAACATTCACAATTCAAGAAGGGATCAGTATCTCATAGGATTAACCGAAATAATTCATAAATAAACTAGTACTGTGGGTGGGGGGATGAGGTAGGAGTTACCTCTTAGATGGCAATCAAATAATCAGAAATTCTATGGATTTGATTAATCAAAGCACTTATCCCTATGCTTAAATTCATCCTTGTTTGACAAATAATGAAAGCTGAGTATACACATAAGTGCTTTGCTGAAACAGGACCTAAGCACTGATCTCTGTTCAGCTATAACTTAAAGGACTGAATGGCTATGTCTACACTCGTGGCTTCTTGCGTGATAAATATGCAAATGAGGCTAAGCGTGGATTATTGCCGAGCCTCATTTGCATACCTAATGAGCCGCCATTTTTGCAGAAGAGGCTCTCTCGCACCAGAAGGAGCTGTCTACACTGCCCCTTCTTGCACAAGAAAAACCCCCTTGCGCAATGCTGTTATTTCTGAAAATAATCAACATAACGGCATTGCTCAATAGGGTTTTTCTTGCGCAAGAAAAGGGGCAGTGTAGACAGCTCCTTCTGGCACGAGAGCCTCTTCTGTAAAAATGGTGGCTCATTAGATATGCAAATGAGGCTCAGCAATATTCCACGTTTAGCCTCATTTGCATATTTCTCACGCAAGAAGCCGCGAGTGTAGACCTAGCCAATGTGTTTGTCTCTCTCACTTTAAATCAAATAGTAGTAGCAGGGCTGTGGGTTATTCAGTGGCTCATGCACTTGCTTTGCACCTGTACCACTAGTGTTTAAATCTAGCTGGTACTAAGTGAAATGAGCTTGCTTATAACAGGTAGCCTTCCCCTTGGAAGGCCAGGTGTGTCCAGTCCCAACTCCTATTTAGTTAGCAACATTCTACCACAATGCTGTGCTGGGTGTAGGACTTAAAAGGGATGAAAACCAGCAGTGAGGGGTTAGTTGTGGCAAACAGGTTAGCTGGGTTGGGGCTGGAATGCTGAGTCATGGCAGCAGGCCTAACTCCTACAGAGAGCCCCTGGAATAAGGGACTAGGTTCTGGGGATACAGTTCTGGGGCAAGTGCTCCCCACACGAACAGGGAAATGAAGAGAAGCCTGGGAGGGCTGGAAGACCATTGTGCAGTGTGTTGTACTTGGACTCCCAGCAGGGGAAAGCCAGTGGAATCAGTGCTCTGATAAGAGGGAGAAATATTGAGAGTTGAGCCCTGAAGGAGCGAGAGACCTTTTGTTTATTAACTTGGGACTGTCATCAAAGATGGTGTTTATTTTGGGACTTGAGTGCCCTAAGGGGACTGAACTTTTAATTAATCTGGCTGGGGCGGGGGTGTAGGCTATAGAAGACCCAGGTTGAAGTGACCAACAGGAGGAGGTAAACAAGGCAAAGGCCTGGCAACCCCATGGTAGTTAGTGAATGACTTCCATGCAGGTATGGCTCACTCTGGGGTAGGAGCCTATACCAATGGTTACAGTGATTATATTTTATGTATAGATATAACTATATCCAGTGTGTGGGAATCCACACTGTACAGTCAATTCCTATAAACTCTTAACTCTAGTTTCATTTGTGACTTAAAAAAACAAGGCGGGGGAAGAGGTTTAATCCAAATTTTTAAAGGTATATTAGCTGTGTGTATAAATTCACTGTGTGCTCCTCTAATAGCTACAATATCTCTATTCCTTACAGTTAATATGATCAGAGTAGACACTTCAGTTACTAAGCTGAAATATTGATCTTATTGGGAAACTATACCCGCTGTGTGGGAATCCAATATGACAAACTTCAGTGGCGCACACTATGTGTTGCAACATCACTTTATTTATTTATTTTATTTAATTTCTTTTTCAGTTGCGTACTGTGATACAGACTTTTGGGGGCTTCAGTGCATTTAAAATAACACTACCTAATGCCAGTTTCTAACGAGACACATTTTTAAAGCTTATAACCCCTCAACTCAATTAAATACCCATACAGATCAAACTCTTGATAGGACAACAATACCACTGCCTAGTATAGAGGAACATTAATTAAGCAGCCTTCTAAAGGACAGTACCTATATATAGTATGTGGCAGCTTTCCCATAAACAAGAGTTTAAAGTATATACTTGTAAGTGAATGTCTGTGTATTTAATTAAAACAGAATTCTGTATCTTTAGAAATAAATATTTGCCATAAATAGAAGTTTCTATTATAAGAAGTGTGATACCAAATTACATTAAAACACAGAAAGATGGGCTACTTAGCTTCCCATGAATATTAGCGTGTCATCCTTTACATTATTTAGGCTTTGAAAAGACTTGGGTTACAAATATGTAATAAAATGTTTAAAATCTAATACTTAATGTTCAAAGTCTAGAACAGCTGCTTCAGTAAAAAAAACCATTTCTGCATTCTTATTATAAGAAACTGCACATTGCGACGGATTCTTCTGCTGTCATTGCATATTCCATTCAGGTGCATAACTGAGATGGATCCAATTACTGTCATAGAAAAAAGATTTTAATGAATTGCAGAATCTTGCATTTTTTCCCCTCCATAAAGCACATTGGCCCCCTCCCCCCAAGATCCTTGCTGTATATAGCAGCTGAGAGAATTGTTCTGTGGTAGACAAAAGTTTACCACAAGACACTTATACATATAATTTTAAAATCAGAATTAAGGACTAATTTAAAATGTAGCTATTGTGGACACAGCAGTGCATCCCGATGGCATGAAATGGGGGAAGAAGGTCAAGATTTGATTTTAAATATTTATATGTGAGCTGGGAAATTATATTCTGGATTGTTTGTTTAGATAGTAATTAAAAGGAAATGTCCATTTATAAGATCACCACAACCTCAACTGGGTGGGGGGAGAGGGGAGAAGAAGATGAGACAGATGGTTGAAGTGTTTATTGGCTTAAAGCTGATTTATATTCAAACCTCCAAACAAGTACCATGTGACAAGAGATGGCACCACTTGCAGTCTTCTTGGTTTCAGCAAGCACGAGATGGTGGGTCTGAAATGCAAAGATGGGTGCTAGAGAAGCTCCAGTCAGGCTCTCTTCAGCGACACACAATGGGAATAGAATCTGTTTGACAGAAAGTTGTTTGGGTTCTGACGGTTCCAGGATGTTGGAGACAAAGTGAGGCAGCAGAAGAAAGACTGGTCTGGATCCTTATGCAATGGGCTGTAAGGGATGGTTACAGTATGATCAGCTTTGTGTGCGCTAAGAAGATACCCAAGCAGAGGTGATTATGAAGTACTTTGTATCAGCAGATTTGCTCAACAGTAAAACTACTTCCCAAGGGAGTACAAAGTAAGACTGGAAAAGAGGAAAGAAACAAGACTCGGTTTCAGGGAATGTGAAGGAGCTTCTTTAGTCAGGGTGCTGGAAACATACAGACTAAGGATGTTAAGGACTAGTTGATTAGTCGACTATCTTATGGGATAGTCAAGTCGACTAGTCATTCCCCCTCCCCCTTGCTGCTTCTATTAGATAGGGGCAGCAAAGGGGAAGGGGAGAAGACAGGGTACTTTAAAGTGGCAGCGCCACACAAGCTCAGCACATGGGCTTCATGTGGCATTTCAAAGGGGCAGCGCCGCACTGAGCTCGGGATCAGCTGTGTGGCGCTGCCCCTTTGAAACACCACCATGATGTTTCAAAGCAGCAGTGCTGCATGGAGCCCGGGGTCAGCTGGAGAGTCCATTGTACATTTCAAAGGAGGAATGCGGAAGTGCCTGTCGAGTAGTCGATGGAAATTAAATAATCACGGAATGAGGATGGCTCTGACTATTACACATGGAAGACATTTTCCATGTACTGGGACTGAAATGACAGAGCCTCCCCTCCGCCCCCAAGAACTGTTACGTTGAAATATCTAACAGGTGTGATGTGACCTTCTCTGTCCAGTTGGGGTCATTTAGGAGGGGCCTTGTTTTGTGAGATACTGAGGGCTTAGGAATGCAAGCTGATGCCAGGCTGCTCCTCAGACAAACACTTGCGTATAACACTTGCTTCTATGCATGCTCAGAGAAGATCTTTCCTACAACTCTTCCCGTTTGCAACAGACTCAATCATTCTCCCAGCTCCTTGTGAATGGCTCTCCCATGGACAGCATAGATCAACTGCCTCTGCTCACTCCCATAACCCTACTAAGTCCTCTGCCCAGTATCCTTACAGGAAGAAGGTGCTTAGAGAGGCTGGTGGGGTCTATATACATTGTCTCCCATTCATACTATTTTCCCACCTATTGTAGTGTAAGTTTGTGTCTTTTGTGCTGCATTGCATACAAAAGCAGTGAAGACACTGCAATAAACATTGAGTTAGAAGGCAAATAATTTATTGAACACATTTTACTACTACTAAACAGGAATACCAAAATGCTGTTGGGGGAAGGAAGAAATTAATTATATATATATACACTAGAAGACTTATCCAGCATTGCTCAGGTCCTTCAAGGCAGGAGGCTGGCAGTGGGGGAAAGGGGGTGAAGGAGTCAGGACAGAGGCTTGGGGATGTGTGGGAGGTGCAGGAGTTGGTTGGGGATTGAGGAGGGGCTCTGGGCAAGGGGCTGAGGATGTGAGAGGGGGTGGGGGCCAGGGTAGAGAGGTGAGGAGGGGCTCAGGGCAGGGGGTGAGGGTGCAGGAGTCAGAGCAGGGGAAGGGATGGAAGGCTCAGAGCATGGGGTGAGGGTGAACGCCAGCTTCTCCCTGGAGTGAGGGGAGGCTGCTCACTCCACCCTCCGGCTTCTCCCCATGTAGGCCCAGGGCAGGGAAGGGGACTGCACACCCCCCATCGTCAGCTTCTCCCCGAGTCAGTCTGGGATGGCGGAGAGGGAGCTGTGCATGCCAGCGGCCAGCTTCTGAAGCCAGGTCATGCAGCAGCTGGTGGCTGCTCCCCTGGGGCAGGCTGGAGTGTGGGTGCTGCCAGTCAGCAGCTGCTTGTTTCAGTGCTTGCTGTTCCCCTGTGGTCATCCCTGTCCCTGTGCTTGTTGACCCCTCTGGTCATGTGTGACTAAACTGTCCCTGCCATCACCTCTCCTTTTCCATTGGGGGGAGGGGAGGAGAAAAGGCCCCTGGTGGCCAGCAGGGGATTGAGGGGGGGAGAAAAGGCCCCATTGGATGGGATACCCCACGCTGAGTCCCTCCTCACCCCCCAACCCTCACTCTTGCACCCCGCACCCCCAGCTTCCTGCACATCCCAAAATCCTGCCCTAACTTCTGCACCTCCCAGCCCCCTCCCAGCTGGTATGAGTATGGTGGGGGGAAGGGTTGGGGCAAGGGGGCTACTTACCCAGTCTGGTGGCAGGCAAGATGGCGGAGCTGCAGCCCTGCTGGCCACTCTCTTGATGGTGCGGCTGCCCCCAGTGGCCACTCTCAATATTGCGTCCCTCCTCTCTGCCCCTACCTTTCCATGTTATGAAAAACAGTCCCATTCATGGCATGTCCCATTTTCTTGGCACCACCAAACTCTGACCTTGCATAAAGTTAGGATAAGAGGAAGCTGCATACCAGATTTGGTGGTCCTAGGTTTTACTATTGAAGAGGAGGTTTGTACAAACAGGCTCGCAGATGGACAGACATCAATTTCTAAAATATGTATATATACTGTGGTACTGCTTGCTACGCTCACCAACACACACCCCTTACCCTCCCACTCTGGCCACTTTTGCTTACCAGGCCAGAGAGAGTGAGAGTGTGATGATGTCATTCTATTGTCCATCAGGAAAATCTTATAAATATATATATACCTTCTCTCTTATTTTTTTAGTCCCCATTTTTAACTGTAAAATGTTAGAGATTGTATTCTGACTTTGCTGATGTTCTGTTGAGGAGAGGAGGGCAGGAAGGGACTGATCTTTTCTTTTGATTGACTCAGGGAAACATTTTAACTATGCCTTTGGAAGTTATCTCTTAGCTTCCTGTTTCTTAAGTCTGGCTTCCCTCTTGCAGCTCAGCAGACATTGTTCTCTTAAGACTATGCATGTAGTAGAAATGTGGTACGTAAGTTGCACTGTGAGTTCAAAAAGCTTTCCATCACACTGCCTCATCCTACTGAATTAATTGGTAAAGCAACAATTCCCCAACTTCTTTAATGTGACCTGTTGTCTCTCCTGCTTCACTCTGGATGGATTTCACTCTGCAGCCCAACAGGAAACGCTCCCTGCACCAAAGGTGGGCCATTGATCATGCTCTGTGAACCACTGCAGTAGACAGATGCCTGGGGCAGCGTTTGGATCTGGGTGGTCACCAGGCTTTTCCTGTTAGACTTCAAGCCACTGTGCATTATTGTCTATGGCCAAGAGGATGATTGGTTTGGCTACATCAGTTAGGGCATGAGGGTTTGAAGTTATCCAAAAGTGCTTGCCACAAATAAAGCTCTTCACTGCTCAGATCTCCTCTGTGCTGGCACGAGCATGTGGCCTCTTAGCAGTCTCTTTGCCTGATTCTGCATCCTTTAATAAATGGTTTGGCCCATTTAGCAAAATGAGATGTGCCAAGTGACAGTGGGTTGTGGTGGGCAGTTTGCCTAGTGCAGCCAAGACCAGCTTTTCTATGCCAGCACTCTCATATCACTGCCCCATGTCCCGTTTCCTTAGCGTGACAAAACCTGTTGACAGTTATTTTCACGAATGATTCAGCTCAGTGCATTCTCCTGCATATGGCTATTACACAGCGTGTGAGCGTTGTTCAATAGGGTGATTCACATAACTGCATAAAAGGGGATTGTTGGCATCTAGTGAAGAAGGAGGCATGACCTCATCCCTCACTGCTGTTTGACTGCACAGCAGCTTTAGCGAGGAGGGATTTCTAAGACTGAGCGCTTGTTAAATCGCTCATTTTTATACTTGTCCATGATCAATATTCAGTAGGAAAAGGGCAGAAAGCAACCTGGCTCATCATGAGTAACAAGAAGTGTTTCTCTCCGACAAAAGGGCTAGAGGCCTTTGCAATCTCCATATTGTTATTGCTTGGCACCTACTGCTTTGATAGACCCTGTAGGTATTTGCCTCAGATGCTGGCAGTGAGTTTGCCATGTTCCTCTGTTTGATTTCCATACATTGAACAGATTTGAGCATAGAAGCCATGCGGTTGGAAGTTTCTGGTCACCCCCTAGAGAATCAGAAGTCAGTATCACCAGAATCAGGGGACAAGGTCAGCCACACAGCTGACAGAACCAAGACACAAGCTGTACTGTTGTTTTAAGGAGCCAGCAACCAGAGAGAGGCAAATGACATTGACAAATTGATGCTAGGGCATATGATTCTCTCTATTGTGGAGCAATAGCCAAAGGGGGAAATTGCACAATGTTTGCTCAGCAATAGAAACACAGATGGTTGTAGTGGATGCCAGTGAGAACCAGCCAGTTAGTTTTCACCCATATTCAACACAGAGATAGAAATAATGTAGATGCACACAGCTAGGTGTAACCACCAGCAGGCAGTTAAATAGCTTATTTAGAGCCATGTACTTAGTGAGTTGTTCCAATCCAACTTTATTACAGAAATTGGACACATTGATTACTGCACATGGATTATTAGTAGACTGGATTGTAACAGCACCATTTGCTAAGGGGACCAGGAGTCCTCTGATTAAAAATCTCCCCAACTTGTATGTGACACAAATTACAGTTATTTTCTGTCAGGCAATAGCAGATGTCTAGGGTGACTAGTCATTCTGATATTTATTGGTAATGTCCTGATAATAGGGGCTTTGTTGTATGTGTGGAACTACAATCCCCTTCCCAGAAAAAGTGTCCCCATTTTTCATACCTTTTATCTGGTCACCCCACAAATGGCCAGGACCAGGCTGGCTTCCCAGTGGAGAGGAAATTAGTGATGCCAACTTCGAGTGTATTCTAACAGTAACTTGCTTAATTTGTACATATACATCAGTTGTGTAAGTGAAGTGCCCACAAGCCACATGCAGGCACTTTTTTCTTTCAAGAATTTTAGCCCAGTACTAATGCCCGGTTCCCAGGAAGTCATTCTGCCCAAGAATTGACTCCAATCAGAGATAAATCACAAGACTGGCAAGGACTTCGAGAGGTCATCAAGTCCAGTCCCCTGCATTTGTGACAGAATTTAGGATTATCTGGACCATCCCTGATAGGTGTTTGTCTAACCTGCTCTTAACAATCTCCGATGGTACAGATTCCACAACCTCCCCAGGCAATTTGTTCCAGTGTTTAACGACCCTGACAATTAGGACATTTTTCCTAATGTCCAACCTAAACCTCCCTTGCTGCAGTTGGAGCCCATTGCTTCTTGTCCTATCCTCAGAGGTTAAGAACAATTTTTCTCTCTCCTCCTTGTAACAACCTTTCATGTACTTGAAAACTGTTATCATGTCCCCCCTCAGTCTTAGAATCATAGAGCTGGAAGAGACCTCAGCCCAGCCGCCTGCCCAAAGCAGGACCAATCCCTACTAAATCATCCCAGCTAGGACTTGGTCAAGCCGAGACTTAAAAAACCTCTAGGGATGGAGATTCTACCACCTCCCTAGGTAACCCATTCCAGTGCTTCACCACCCACCTAGTGAAATAGTTTTTCCTAAAATCCAACCTAGACCTCCCTCACTGTAACTTGAGACCATTGTTCCTTGTTCTGCCATCCGTCACTACTGTGAACAGCCTCTCTCCATCCTCTTTGGAACCTCCCTTCAGGAAGCTGAAGGCTGCTATCAAATCCCCCCTTCATTCTTCTCTTCTGCAGACTAAATATGCTCAGTTTTTTTCTCACATGGGTCATGTTTTCTAGATCCTTTAATCATTTTTGTTGCTCTTCTCTGGACTTTCTCCAACTTGTCCACATCCTTCCTGAGATTTGGCACCCAGAACTGGACATAACACTCCAGGTCAGGCCTAATTAGTGTGGACTGGAGCAGAAGAATGGCTACTTGTGCCTTGGCTACAACGCTCCTGCTAGCACATCCCAGAGTGATGTTTGTTTGTTTCTTTTGCAACAGTGTCACACTGTTAACTCATATTTACCTTGTGGTCCCTTCTGACCTGCAGATCCCTTTCTGTAGTACTCCTTCCTAGACAGCCGTTTCCCAATTTTGTATAGGTACAACTGGTTGTTCCTTCCGAAATTGAGGAGTTTCCATTTGTCTTTGAATTTCATCCTAGTTACTTCAGACCATTTCTCCAGATCATTTTGAATTTTAATCCTATCCTCCAATGCACTTGCAACCCCTAACAAGAGAGAGCAAACCCTGCTGCTCATGCAGCTCCCTCGGTCCAGAACCATGCATTATAAGACTAACCTTAGCATACTGTATAAGTCTTTTCAAGAGTGAACTTTTGCTCTCATTCTAAGAAAAAGAAATTGGAAGCTGCCAAGTTGAGTCGCTGGTAGTACCTGCTACAACACATATCACTGCATTGAAGAGTCCCCAAGTGGGTATTTACCATATAGAAGAAACTGAAATACCTCTCGAGTTGTCATCTCCTCTGTAAGAGGGAGTTTCTAAGTATTCCTTCAGGATATGTCTACACTGCACCCTTATTTTGAAATAAGCTATTCCGGAATAGTTATTTTGAAATAGCATGTCTACACCGCAGGGAAGCCTCAAAATTAGTCCGAGGCAGGTTTCCCTAATATAGACATGTTATCTCGATTTAGAGCCCCAGGAGGCACTGGGGAGGAATAACTTAGAATGGCCCTAGTGAGGGGCTATTTCAGAATAACAGCAGTGGAGCATCTACACACACCTTATTTTGAAATGGCTATTTCGGAATAGGCATTACTCCTCGTAGAATGAGGTTTACAGATTTTGGAATAAGCCATCTGTTATTTTGAAATTATTTTGAAATAACAGAATGGCTGTGTAGATGCTCACATAGTTATTCCAAAATAACGCTAGTTATGTCGAAATAACAGTGCAGTCTAGACACACCCTCAGACATGTCTCAAACATTTCTCGTAAGAGCTTTCACCTGCTGGTAAATAGTATTGTAATGACAGTTCAGGCATTCAGGCATAAAATCTGTTCAAATTCTGGTGTGAACACCAAAGATAAAATCTGTCCTTACCCTGACTCACTCCAGTATGCCAAAAGAGAGTGTGTGTATGAACAGCGCTTGGCTGTGATGGAGTTAAATGCCTTCATGTTAGGAGGGGAAAAGAGATTTTCCCAACAGAGGGGCAGTCTCTCGGTTCTTATCTGGTGAGATAGATTCTTCCTAGTGAGGTTGATTGAGGTAGACCAATAATAAGACTCATTTAATGAAGTGCTGCTATAGTAGCCAGGTGGGTTTCAGGGTATTAGAGACAAGGTGGGTGAAGTAATATATTTTATTGGACCAGGCACAGAAGCTCTCACTACAGAAGCTGGTCTAATAAAAGATATTACCTTACTCACCTTGTCTCTCTAATCATTTAATGACACAGATAAGAAGTGAAGCAGGTTTCCTCTTATTCCTTGCTAAGTTGTGCTGTTACATAACAAGTTAAACTCCATGTGGAGGAGGAGAACTTGTCCAATACTTTTTTTTTATTGATACTCTAAAGCTGGTTATTTGATGGTCAGGCAATGTGACTTTAAATTTGAATTTTCTTGTGCTGATGAGTTACTAGCCACTTGCTGATTTCAGCCGGTCATTGGGTCATCTAGTCTATGGTATTTACTACAATGAGGCAACATAGTGCTTCAAGAACAGAGCTTGTTTTAATTTTGAATGGTCTTGTTTTGGTGGGTACTAATCACATCTGGAGGCATACATTTTTTCCACATGTTGCAGGAAAGATTTAGTTGCACAGCTCTGTTAATGTTAATGGGACTCGTGCTTAAATCACTATGCCAGTAATTTACCCCATAATGTTGCTGAACACACTTTTGGTGATTCTAATTTAGTTCTGCCACCTGGTGGCACTTGCAGTGGATAGATGTTCAGATACATTATCTGCTACAGCATCAAAATTAATGTAAGACAGAACACCATTTACAAATGTGGATTTCACATAAAGGAGAAACTGCTTTTCTTGCCACTTGGCTTTGGTAAAAACTGAGATGCAACCTGCTAATAACTAATGTCTTTCTGTGGAGCAGTATATTTGTTTGCCTGAACTATTACATATGTTCTTGGATCTGGACTTCTAATACTCCTGTCATCTGAAGAAGTGGGTTTTGCCCACAAAAGCTCATGATACCATCTACATGTTTTGTTAGTCTTTAAAGTGCTACTAGACTATTTGTTGTTTTTTTAAAATTTTCCTATTACATATGTGTATTTTAGTCTGTGGATGGAAGTCTTTGTAATATGTGCTTTTTAAAATGAACAAAGGGTATGTGCGTGTGTCTGGTTCCTGGTTTTGCTGACCCGGAGTTTGCAGAGATGATGCTGTAAAGGCTCTAAAAGTGGAATCTGGTCGATGGCTTCAGATAAAGTCATCAGCATCTTTTCCCATGTAAAAAAAAAAAAGTCACTTGTCAGATTATAGCTGTGGTTACAGAAAGCAGAACAAGGGCAACGTCTGGCTCATGTAGCTTTAGCAGCAGGGTATTATTTACAGGGATAAATCCCTTTTGTGGCAGATCTTCTCTGAAATGATACTGCATAATAAAGCAAAGGCCTGTGCATCAATACACTGCACTCTTGCTTTGAATGGGGAAATTCTCTTGTAACTGGAACTCAACTTCAAAAGTGATCAAGAGAAGAAACAGGGCAAAGTTTAGGTTGTGTCCCTGTGCTCAGCCTTCCAGTGCATATGGTTAGAGAGATGGCAGGGGAAATGGTGAATTTTTCAAAGCTTTTTTTTTTTTTTTTTTAAATTAGGTGACCGACAAAGCACCAGTAATAATACCAAAAGCACCCCAGATGGCACATAAGAGCTTTGAAATTAGAGCCATTCACACACTTGTTGTTGCAGAGCCTACTTTTTTTTCTAAACACAAGCTTTATTGCTCTGCAGGTAATGAAATGTTAAGAAAAGTCTGTCGTGCATGAAAACAGATAGAAAAGAGGAAATAAAGACAAAATACAAAAAGTAAGAGCTGAAAAATCATCACTAATGAGTGAGGAAACCTGCTCTTCTTTTAGAACGAAACTGGGTTATAGGATGCAAGTTTGATTATTGTTTGCTAATAGATAAAGACACATAGAAGGAAAACACATTTGAGTAGATATAAGGTACAGATGAAATAAACAGAACATTCTGAGAAGCTAAAACATATGAGTCAAAATTTTCTTTAGTAGTGCAATCCTAACACTAACTGAGGGCAGAATTTACCTTGTTCTATATAAAATTCCTGCAGCTCTATTTTACATAGCAGTTTCCACCTAACATCAAATAGAGGAGTTATACATCAGTGGTCTTGACTTTGCCTTCCTGTTAATGTTTTACAAATTAGCCACAAAGTGAGAGAGAGCCCAGAGCCTCTGGACTGATCATATATAAACAGTACATGGGAAGGAGAACTATATTTCATGAGTCTTCATTAGAGGTGAGTAAAATTAAGGCAACATGTATGTGAACATTTATTTAAGCCACCTTGAGTCCAGAAAAGCATCTTCTGGTGATACAGGTGAACATAAGAACATAAGAACAGCCGTACTGGGTCAGACCAAAGGTCCATCTAGCCCAGTAGCCTGTCTGCCGACAATGGCCAGCACCAGGTGCCCCAGAGAGGGTGGACCGAAGACAATGATCAAGCGATTTGTCTCCTGCCATCCTTCTCCAGCCTCTGACAAACAGAGGCCAGGGACACCATTTCTATCCCCTGGCTAATAGCCTTTTCTGGACCTAACCTCCATGAAATTATCTAGCTTCTCTTTAAACTCTGTTATAGTCCTAGCCTTCACAGCCTCCTCTGGCAAGGAGTTCCACAGGTTGACTATATGCTGTGTGAAGAAGAACTTTCTTTTTTTTTAGTTTTAAACCTGCTACCCATTAACTTCATTTGGTGTCCTCTAGTTCTTCTATTAATAACTTTTAATAAATAACTTTTCTTTATTCGCCCTCTCCACACCACTCATGATTTTATATACCTCTACCATATCCCCCCTCAGTCTCCTCTTTTCTAAACTGAAAAGTCTCAGTCGTTTTAACCTCTCTTCATATGACACCCATTCCAAACCCCTAATCATTTTAGTTGCCCTTTTCTGAACCCTTTCCAAGGCCAAAATATCTTTTTTGAGGTGAGGAGACCACATCTGTACACAGTATTCAAGATAGATCATATGGAATCTATCTTTGTTCTGTATTACTTCAGCAACTAGGAGAGTAACTGCTATAAATCCTAGAGTCCCTGACAAAAAGTATAAAAGTTAAAAATACAATTCAAAAATTAACTCACCAGATTTTTTCAAAAAATAATCAAAGGTACCAGTCCCTGTTGAGATCAATGAAATAAATTGCATGGGGACTTTGGATTGAAAATGACTTGTGATATGGCATACCCTCTCCTACAAAGGAAACTGCTAAATCTGATACAGACCTTATTGGAGAACTCTGAGGTGTTTCAAAACAAAACTGTCTGTGACTGAACAGCACATGTGATCCATTTTGGGCAACTTAGTTTAATTTTTGCAAAGTCAGGTCAAAATCAGAATTATAAAGGGAAACTAGTTCTGATTTCCAACTATTCCAGTCATGAACTTAGTTACTCTATATAGGTTGGACCTCCCTGGTCCGGCACAGTCGGATCTGACTAGTCCCGAATGACAGAATTTGCTGAAACTTGGGGGCTGGACTCAATGACCTCCTGAGGTCTCTTCCAGCCCTAGGATTCTATGATTCTATGATTCTAGGGGAGGTGTCTCCTGCCACTGGCCCTGACCCAGCCAGCCCCCCTGCCTCTGGCCCCCTTCTACTTTCTCCCCACTCTGCTGCCATCGGGCTTGGCCCTGGGCTGCCTTTGGTGGCCGGGGTTCTCCAGGCCTGGCCTGCGCTGCTGCATGCAGCCAGATTTCTACAGACCTGTGCTGCCATGGGCAGCTGGGCTTCTCCAGTCGCTGACCCCACACAGCCGCTGGTTGTTGGGATTCTCCAGCTCCGCACCGCTGTGAGCAGCCTCAGATGGCCGGGCTTCTCTGGCCCCCAAGCTCACGCTACCATGGGCACCTGAGCTTCTACAGCTCCCAGCCCTGTGCTGTCACGGGTGTCTGGGGTTCCCTAACCCCCAACTCTGTGCTGCCGCAGGCTGCCAAAGTTCTTCTGTCCCTGGCCCCAGCACTGCTGTGGGGTTCCTCTGGCCCCACTGCCCCCAGGTCCAGCTGGGCTGTTGGTCCTCTTGCTGTTCGGCTCCAGCGCTCTCCAGTCCAGGAGCATACATGGTCCTGACAAACCACGGATGTTGCCAGACCAGAGGGTACAAGTTTTCAGAGATGCAACCTGTAATATATTTTCCAGAGAGGAAGCAAAGTCTTTTTCGTGCATTCCCTTCACATAGACTTCTGAGTAGATGTAGAAAATGCCTATATGTTGGCACTGGAATCATCTTCAGAGCCCTTGTTCCTCAAAGGTGATAGTGAGAAGGCCAATTCTCGGAGTTCTGTTCCCCAAGGCAAACATCTATCTCTATATACATCACTGGTCATGGAATATTTTGTGGTTACCGAATATTTTTGCCATCCTAGATAACTGACTTTTCTGCCTGCATGGTATAGCCAGTTCTGGACAGATGACTCAGAATGGATGCAATCTAGCCATCAAGAACGGTCGCTTCTCTTCATTGAGAGAGAAACTGGCATGAAGAGTTTTCTTATCTCCAGGGATGAACTTTGATGAACTTTTTCAAATTTCTCAACAGTGGAAGCCAAATCACTTAGTAACAACAATGCTAGAGAAGTTGCCTATTCTGATGAGCCAGGAATCCTAATGAAAGCAAA
This sequence comes from Rafetus swinhoei, assembly GCA_019425775.1. Classification (NCBI taxonomy): domain Eukaryota; kingdom Metazoa; phylum Chordata; order Testudines; family Trionychidae; genus Rafetus; species Rafetus swinhoei. The sequence continues at coordinate 13,325,155 of CM033435.1, read as the reverse complement.
AGTTTTGATTCCCACTGATGTTTTAGGATTCTTACTTGTGCTGCCCATCCACAAGGAGATGGAGAATATACTGCATTTCCCTCTTGATGTACAGCATTTTAGCTGTAAAATTCACATTAGTAGAGTCTAAGGCCAGATGGGACCATTATGTTAATCTAGTCTGCCCTCCTGGATAGGACAGGCCAGAGAACTTCCCCAAGATAATTGCTAGAGAATCGCTTGCTAAAAACCATCCAGTATAGGCTCCAGGCTCCTGCATGTTCCCTCTGCTGGCAAGCAAGCAGCACATCCCCACCTTATCTTCTGCTCACCCACAGTGGACACTGATCTGCTGCCTCCATGAAAGCAGCTCCCCAGCCTTGCCTCAGATCAACGCTCTGCAGGGCCAGCTATCTGTTCACGTTTACAGTACAATCAAATGTGAGTTTATTGAACATAGCTTGTGATAATGATCCAAAACAGAGGCAGGGAAAAGGGTTGGAAACACCAGATTACAGATAAATGAAAAACATAAAATGCAACCTGGAGCCTACACTTATTGGCCAGCCCTTTCCAGTCTAATAAAGTGTTTGTCACCCAAGGCTCAGGCCTTGCTGTGCTGGTCTAGCCCAGGTGGCTGGAAGCCATATTTCAGGAAACATTCTTGCTGGCATGAAATACTCTCACCTTGTGCCCTCTCTTCTACTGGCCCAGACTTTTCACTGAGGCGTTTCATTAACATTGGCTCAACCCTGAGGATCCCCTCTTCAAAGACCTTTCTTGAGGTATTTTTGTCTTTTTAAAGGCTCAGGTCTGCATCAGATCTAGACGGTAAACATATGGCTGGGCAAAAATATGCAGATTGTTCTTACTATTGGACTGATAGAGCTACAACTCTTTCTCCTCCCTCAAGTGACATGCTTCCTCTCCAACTGTTCTGGACCACATTTTTGTACATTTCACATTTCTTAAAATATTTCCTTACAAACATCCCGTAATAACCATGACAGTCAGCTCGTTCTTAGCTTCCATCAGTGAGCATACATGACCCTCCTCGCACTTTGGTGGAGTATTCAGAAGTTGGTCAGACACAGGTGTAATATGCCTGGGCATACCTGTGTCACAGGACTCATACATCTAAAGCCACAAGCACTAGGATGATGACATGCCCCTGCAAGTGAGGACAGGGGTTCTTCATGACTTTTCTGTTCCCTAGGCTGGGTTGCCGCTGCAAGAGGAAAACACCCATCTTCCTTTGCCTCTATGTGGCAATTAACAGCTACTGATTTTTTTTCATGTTAGTGTTAACAGAAATAACTCCCATATCGGCAAGCCTGCCAGGAGAACTTAACCATGCTGCTGTAGGGCTTTTTGGTGTAGATGCAACAGAAATGCTCATATAACAGGGAGAGGGTGACAAATTACAAATACTCATGTAAAATACTCTACGGTTCCTAGATCCAAATTCAGTAGGTTGCACACTTGCTAAAATTATGATACACTGTATATCAACACTTCTACTCCTTCCTATACGCCTTTCCACAATACAAATGGGAAGGGATGGAAAAAGAGTCATTGTCTGAGCTCAGCATTTACAGTCAAGTTTTTCATTTTCTGTTTTTGAGTCTTCATCAAAGACGACATGCTCCCTTGAGATTTAGCCCCATTTATTTGTACAGAGAGCAAATTAAATTGATTTATTTAGATTTTGATTTGGTTTTGCTTTTTTGTTTTGATGGGACTATAATACTTAACAGTCTGAACTTCTGAGTTCACTTTTAAATCTCAGTGGTTACTGCAAATTTCATTACTGGGAAAAAAATTTGATTTTTCCTCAACTACTATTAGTTGCTATATTTTTTTTCCATTCCCCATTCATGAAATTTAAATGAAAAGCTGTCTTTCTTTCCCTGCCATGCTTTGAATAGAGAAGTATGATCTCATCAAAAAATAATAAATGAAACAAAAATCATATCCACAATTGCAAGTAAGTCAGCATGCAAACATGGTGATTCAGAAAACAGACCACCCTAACTAGACTAACAAAAGGACCTAGACTCATGACACAATAATCATGATGGTGTGAATTTACCAAATGTCTCTTAGCACAATAGCAATCTGTAAGCAAGACAGAGGTTCTAACATTTGTTACAGCTCATCTCTCTGCTGATCATTCAGGATGTGCCTACACTCGGAAGAAGGTGGCTTCAACCCACAAGATAGCTGTATCTCTGCAAAAACCAAAATCAGTGGTTCATCTCATGGTTCACCTCAACCAGATGCCTCCAGGTAAAACTAACCCTTATGTTGCCTGCACTGGGTTTTCACAATGAGAGAGCTATCACATGTGAGCTACATCTTCTGTTGTCCCCTCCAATCCACTAACAATTATCCACTAGACAGTCTGCCTCGCTGCTGTGATAGATTTGTGTTTAAGAAGCAGGGCCAGCCCACAACATTTTGGCACCTGAGGCGGGGAGCTCAAATGACGCCCCCATGCCAACTCGCTTGGGCCAAAACTTTGTAAGGTCTCAATTCGGCCTTCTTCCTGTTCTACTCTAGAGCAGAGAGAATACATATGCACCAGCAGCAGACACAATTTTCTACACTCTGGATCCTAGTGGCACCCCTCCGCCCCACAGTCTGGCACCTGAGGAAGCCACCTCAGTTTGCCTCATGGTAAGGCCAGTCCTGTCAAGAAGCCAACCTATGTTGCTGTGTTAAACAGAACCAGGCTTATGATCGTGCCAATGGCACCATTGTGCCATACCTACATTCGGAAAGGGCCCATGATGGTTGCCAGGGGTCCAGGTTTTTACCAGAAAGTCTGGCAGCGTCACTCAGCATGGTTGTTCAGACACTAAAAATCTGCTTACAGGAGAAACAGCCATCAGCCTCCCTGCCAGAAGGGTGGGAAGAGCAGCTGCTGCTGCCTGGTGGAGCTGCAGCTCGTCTGGAGAGAGAAATGGCTCTGCCACACCCCTTGGGGAATCCTCTGTGCCAACTGCCACCCTGCTATGCTCTTGCTCCCTGCCTCCCTTGGGGTCCACTTCCCAGTCTTTTCCCTCTCTTTTTTCTAGTCTCTCCAACCTAGCTTTCAGCCTTTTTTTTTTTTTTTGGCAGTCTCTCTCCACTTCATCCCCTTGTCCGAGTCCCCCCAACCTCTACAAGCTCCTTGTTCTATCACATGCACCATGCCCCACCTAGCTCGGCTCTTCACTCCCCTGCATTTCAAATGGGTAGCATCCTCCTCCTCCTTACTGCCTGGTTGTCAGCAGGAGACTCATTAAGAGCACAGGAGTGACTTATTTCCTGTGCTGAGTGAGGCAGTGGACCTTGGCATCCAGGTAAAGCAATTGTAAGAGAAGTCCTGCTCATTCCCTGCATTCCTGAGATGGTTCATGCTCAGTCGCTGTGGGGATGGCACATGTGCAGCCCAGATGCATATGAAGCTCTGAGGGGATGGCACATACTCAGTAAAGTAGCTGCCTAACTCTGACAAGTGTCTACTGAGAATGTGTGAACTGTGTTTTTGACAGAGAGTCATAGCTTTGCCAAAATAGGGCAGATTTTGATGGAGACACATAAAGGTATGTCCATGGTCCTAGGGCAGTGGTTCTCAAACTTTCTGGCCCACCCTACTCAACTCAGACCTTTCCACAGACCACCAGCCAACCACCTATGATGACAAAATGGGTGCAGCAGGAGATGGGGGTGCAGGAGCAGGGTGAGTGTGCATGGTCTGGTCAGGAGATTGGGTGCAAGAACAGGCTGAAGGTGGGGGTTAGGCCAGGAGAGGCATTTATGAGGGGTATGGGGTAGGTAATAGGCACGGCCCCCGCTGCTCTCATTGGCTGTGATTCTGTCCAATGGAAGCAGGGGGGAAAACCTCCAGTCAAGTGGTTTCATGTGCTGCTGTTCCCACAGCTGGGGGCAGGGTGAGCAGCAGCGTGCAGAGATGCTTCTTTCCCCTGCAAGGTGGATCTGGCCTGTGAGGCTTGGAGCTCCACGCACGACTCCCCCCCCTCCCCTCCCCAGCAGCGGAAAGCTGTCACTGGCACTCCAACCTTGCATGAGGGCACTGCGGGTGGGGGCGGGGGGGAGAGAGGAGGGGCGGACAAGCCCCAAGTCCACTGTCCACCTGCAAGATGATCAGGACCACATGAATTACTGTCCTATGGCAACCCCTCTGCCAAATGTACAGTCTCTGCTCCAAAGCCTGGAGATGCTACTTCATCTTAAAAGTTGTAAGAATTTCTGATTACATGGATAAAAAGGTGTATTTTTCCCAATGTTGCTCTGAAAAATAGCTGAACAGTTTTTACTGAAATCAAATTTTCTAAAATAATTCCATCTGAGACAGCTATCTGACGTAGAAAATTTCAGCCCACTTGGTCACAGTTTGCAAAGTTTTATAAACAACTGAAAATTCGTTCTTATTATGAAAGAGTTGTATAAACTTAACTATAGGCAGTACAAGTTGTGATACCTGTGATGTAATGTATAAAATAAAATGTTGGCTTATGGTTATATCTTTAATGCAATTTGATATGACTGTGTTACCTCACAAATTATTACTTTTTAGTTTTTTTACTGGAAAATAGACTTCCTAGAATGTTCTCTGTTCCTATTTGCTATTTAAAAATGGAGTTTGCATGTATTTACTCTTTCACTATAGACTATGTATTAATACTTGTCTAGGAAGGATGTCACAGTGAAATTGTGTCTGATCACTTTAAGGAACAATGGTGGGAAAAAATAGAGAAAATGAATAATTTAGTGCATAGGCTGTTTTTCCTTTCAGGGAATTGTAGCAAAGTTGTAATTTTAGCACGTTTTCATTTATTTGTCTTTTTTCATTAATTAGCTTCCCAATTTCTGTAATTTTGATACCTACTTTTTCATAGCCTTCTGTTCATCTTTAAGCAATGCAAAGTATTATTTTCTGATACTTAAACTCTGTTCTTCACATGAAATAATGGCTAGATCTATATTTTTCTGTCTCATTCATGACTTTATTTTTTTTTAATTAAACTCTTACATTTAAAAAAGGTAGTCTCATTCAGTCCAACTTTGATTTGGCCTGAGTCAGATTAATTTGAAGAACTAAGGGAAATTATTTTCTGCTCTATTTAAAAAAATAACTAGTTTAATTATAAGAGATAAGGTTGTATTCTAAATTTAATGGATCCTCTAACTAAATCTGAGTTACAGATTCTATTCTAATCCCACTTTTTAGTTGCTCATGACTTTCTCAAACAAAGTTATTTACGGTTAAAACTGTCTGTGCTTGGTTTTAGTCCAAAAGGCTAATTTTGAGAAAAGCGGAAGGGATGTTGTAGAAGAATGTATTTGGTGTGTTTTGCATTATGAAAACATGAGAAAACAAAATCCCCTCCCCACAAAATATTCAGTCTTTATGCTCAGATAACTTAAAACAAAAAAACCCAAACTATCCAATGCCAGAATCTTCAAACTTGCCTTTTTGTCTCAAAAAACAGGATGAGTTTTAAGAATATTCCATTTAGTGATTTCAAAGTTATAAACATTTCAAATGAACAATTCCACATGAACAGAACACTTTTCCAGTTGCCTTATTTTGGGCATATGTTTTTGGTACTCAGCCTAATTCCTCTTCAGCTCCTTGTGTATAATATCTTCCAATACGAGATTGTTTTGAAACCTCTCCATTCTTCATATACTTGCTTAACAATATCCCAACCTTGATGTAATATGAGACAATGTCCTCACATGAAAGCATTCAAGATCCAGGGTATCCTAGATTTTTGGCAGCTCTTCAATATGTTTGTAAACTAGGGAATAAACACAAGGCCCCCCAAAGTAAGAGGGTTCAAAACTTTTCCTAAAGCAGCTGTAATGGACAGTAGGAGTGCTGACCAGCACCCGGTGACTAAGGGGTTAAGCTCAGGTAGCTAGAAAGGTGTTGGCCAGGGGGCTGGGAGAACCAATCAGATAGAGGGTTGAAATTTGAATTGGATATAGGTTCCTTGCCTGCTTTCTTTGTGTGGGAGAGAAAGACCAGGAGTTGAGAGAATAGAATGATTTAAACCCAAGCATGACTACCATTCCTCCATGGAATTCAGGGCATAGGAGTGGACTGAACAAAGAGAAAATTAGAAATAAATAAAGGGAAAGGTGAATCCAGTTGCATTCAGGGTATTTTTCTTTATCTTGTAGTTTGGTTTGAATTCTGTGTGATTCTGTGCCTCCCCTCCCTTTTTACCATCTAAGTATTGGTCTCAGAGATTTTTCTCTGTGTTTTAATTTGTTTTCCTTAGTTGCTCTGTAACATCTAGCAACCAAGTATGCTTTATCAAGTTAATTTTTTGTTTTGTAATAAAAATCACTTTTTTTAAGGTGATGATTTGATTCTTGTGTCTTGGATGGTCTGTCTGTGCGTGTCTGCATGCCTCTGACTGAGGGGTCAGCTACTAGAGTCTGAAGCTTGTTTTTCCCATTTCTCTTTTCAAGCTCTTTTGGGGGCACCCCTGTGGGTGGTTTCAAGTGTTCACCCCCGGTTTTAGGGAAAAAGCACTTGATGGTAGCAGCGATTCCCAAAAATCTGTGTATTATGATTCTGGGGGGGAAGTTTTGGTAACCATTGCCTGTAGAGAAAAAGGTTCTTTTCTTCCTTTTCTTTTGAGCTCTTTACGGGCCCCCATTTTCTGCACTCTGAGTGCCGAAGTGGGGAACAATTCTGACAGCAGCTCATCCTGAATTTAAGATATTGAAAATGCAATCTTAAACAATCCTGTCCCAGACTGAGGTTATAAAAATGAGTGTTATGTATGTATCATGAGCTTTTGTAGGCAAAACCCACTTCTTCAGATGAGATGATCTAGCCCATCTCAAACCCAACGAGTCCTAACTTCAGGTAATTTGAGATGGCTCAAAGAGATGTATAGTTAATTTCTATTCAGAGCCCTATATGCACTCCAGAAACTTAACTGTGAAACATAGTGATGTTTGTCCAGTGACTACTCAGAAATATTCATATACAAGCTCTCCTCTTATGTCTCCATGGCCACTCAACTATGGCTGCACAAACATACAGTAGCATGCACACGTGCCCTCCCCTCTGTATGTTCATGCATTAAACTGAGCACCTGCATATACATTTATTTCTAGCTGTGATCCTATGAATAGTGTTACCTTTGCTGTATACGTGCTTTACAGATTTGTCCTCTTGTACCACAGATAGACAGAAATGTTCGTTCCCATTCTCTGCCATGTCCATTCCTGCACATATAGCCTCTAGGTGATTTTATTATTTATTAAACATTGACTGTGCTCAATACTAAAAGGACCAAAGGAAGAAGTGGTCCTTGCCTGAGGAGCTTACATGTCAACTGTTCTTGTCCTGGACATGCTATTTCTCCTGTCATAGATAATTTTGAGCTCTGTGCTTCTAAACGGGGGGAAAAAAACCCCAAGAGAATTAAGGCCTGGAGAATATGCTGTATGACCAAGAGAAGGCTACAAGTACCTACATAGGAGAAGAGATTTCTGAGAGTAATCCAGCAGAAAAAAACCATAATGATCTCCAGTGATTATTTTGTCTTGAGCTTCCTGATAAGAACACAATAGAAATAAGGTGCCAATTTTTAACAGCAAGGGTAAGTAACCAGAGAACAACTTAATTAGGAACATATCAGATTCTCCATCATTTCAAGCAGACTTGGTCTCATTCTTGCATGTGATTTTTTTGGGGGGGAGATATGCTATAGCTCAAACAGAAGTTATGGGCCTAAAGCAGAATGTATTGGGTGAGGTTCTTTTCTGTGTGTCAGGAAGGTGATCAGATTAGATTGTCAGACAGGCTTTTCTGACCTTAAAAAAAAAAGCTATGAATCTCTGAGCATGATGCAACAAATATAGACACACAATAAAAATGGCTTCCCTTCCACCTTTTTAAAACATAGTGACAGGGGCACGGTTAAGATTAAGAACAACTCTCTGCACTGCTTGACTTTTGGAAATTTGGTTTCTCAACTTTAATATTACACTGAGTTAATTTTACATCATGGAAGGTGATATAGAGACTAGAGAAAGCCTTATTGCTTACATGTAAAGCCTTGCCTTGAATTTCTCTTTCTTTAGTTTGGATAAGTAGCATATGTTCACTACGGGCAGTCTTCACTGGTATTTTCAGTTAAAATATAACAAGAAATGTTATTTTCTTTAAGGACTGAAAAGTAATACAAACTGTATACAGTAATGGAACACAGGAGAAGGAGGGAGCCCATAAAACTCATATAGCAACATTACACAATGCTTTCATACAATGAACTAAGAGCAACAACCAATTGAAACTACAGGAGAATTGTAGGTACATAGAATGTAACTACCTAGAATCATAGAGCTGGAAGAGACCTCAGAAGGTCATCAAGTCCAGCCCCCTACTCTAGGCAGGACCAATCCCAACTAAATCAACCCAGCCAGGGCTTGGTCAAGCCGAGACTTAAACACCTCTAGGGATGGAGACTCCACTACTTCCCTAGGTAACCCATTCCAGTGCTTCACTACCCTCCTAGTGAAATAGTTTTTCCTAATATCCAACCTGGACCTCTCCACCACAACTTGAGACCATTGCTCCTTGTTCTGCCATCTGTCACTACTGAGAACAGCCTCTCTCCATCCTCTTTGGAACCTCCTTCAGGAAGTTGAAGGCTGCTATCAAATCCCCTCAATCTTCACTTCTGCAGACTAAACAGACCCAACTCCCTCAGCCTCTCCTCATAAGTCATATGCTCCAGCCCCCTAATCATTTTGGTTGCCCTCCGCTGGACCCTCTCCAATGCGTCCACATCCTTTTTGTAGTGGGGGCCCAGAACTGGACACAATACTCCAGATGTGGCCTCACCAGAGCCGAATAAAGGGAATAATGACATCTCTGGATCTGCTGGCAATGCTCCTCTTAATGCAACCTAATATGCCATTAGCCTTCTTGGCTACAAGGGCATACTGTTGACTCATATCCAGCGTCTCATCCACTGTAACCCCCCAGGTCCTTTTCTGCAGAATTACTACTTAGCTGGTTGGTCCCCAGCCTGTAACAATGCTTGGGGTTCTTCCGTCCCAAGTGCAGGACTCTGCACTTGTCCTTGTTGAACTTCATCAGATTTCTTGTGGCCCAATCCTCCAATTTGTCGAAGTCACTCCGGACCCTATCTCTGCCCTCAAGCGTATCTACCTCTCCCCCCTAGCTTAGTGTCATCCGCAAACTTGCTGAGGGTGCAATCCATCCCCTCATCCAGGTCATTAATAAAGATATTGAACAAAACCGGTCCTAGAACCGAACCTTGGGGCACTCCGCTAGAAACCGACCGCCATCCTGACATCGAGCCGTTGATCACTACCCGCTGGGCCCGGCCTTCTAGCCATCTTTCTATCCATCTTACTGTCCATTTATCCAATCCACATTCCCTTAACATGCTGGAAAGAATATTGTGGGAGACCTTATCAAAAGCCTTGCTAAAGTCAAGGTATATCACATCCACTGACTTTCTCACGTCCACAGAGCCAGTTACCTCATCATAGAAGCTAATCAGATTGGTCAGGCACGACTTGCCCTTTGTGAATCCATGCTGACTATTCCTAATCACTTTCCTCTCTTCCAAGTGCCTCAAAATGGATTCCTTAAGGATCCCTTCCATGATTTTTCCAGGAACCGAGGTAAGACTGACCGGCCTATAGTTCCCTGGATCGTCCTTCTTCCCTTTTTTGAAGATGGGCACTACATTTGCCTTTTTCCAATCATCCGGGATTTCTCCCGATCTCCACGACTTTTCAAAGATAATGGCCAAAGGCTCCTCAATGACATTTGCCAACTTCCTCAGTACCCTTGGATGCATTAAGTCCGGACCCATGGATTTGTGTATGTTTAGCTTTCTAAATAGTTCCTAACCTGTTCTTTACCTACCAAGGACTGTCCATCTTCATCCCATCTTGCATCATTTAGCGCAGAAGTCCAGGAGCCGACCTTGTCCGTGAATACAGATGCAAAGAAAGCATTGAGTACTTCAGCTTTCCCCATATCATCTGTCACTAGGTTACCTCCTTCATCCAGTAGGGGCCGCACACCCTCACTGATCACCTTCTTCTTGTTAACATGCCTGTAGAAACCTTTCTTGTTATCCTTCACATCCTTAGCCAGTTGCAATTCCATTTGCGCTTTCGCCTTCCTGATAACCCCCCGGCATTCTCGAGCTATACATTTAAACCCCTCCTCTGGTCATTTGTCCAAGTTTCCACTTTTTGTAAGCTTCCTTTTTGTGCTTAAGTTCACCAAGGATTTCCCCGTAAGCCAATCCGGTCTCTTACCATGTTTGCCTCTCTTGCTACAGCGTGGGATGGTTTCTTTCTGTGCCTTCAGTAAGGCTTCTTTAAAATACTGCCAGCTGTCCTGGACTCCTTTCCCCTTCATGTTAGCATCCCAGGGGATTCTGCCCATCAGATCTCTGAGGGAGTCAAAATCTGCTTTTTGAAGTCCAAGGTGTGTATTTTACTAGTCTCTTTTCTTCCTTTGGTCAGGATCCTGAAATCTACCATCTCATGATCACTGCTTCCCAGGTTGTCACCCACCTCCACTTCCCCTATTAGTTCCTCCCTGTTTGTGAGCAGAAGGTCAAGCTGCGCACGGCCCCTGGTCGGATCCTTCAGCACTTGTGTCAAGAAGTTATCCCCAACATTCTCCTGAAGAAGAGCTCTGTGTAAGCTTGAAATAAAAAAGCTTTTAACTCCAGAATTTGTCAAATAAAAGAGATTGCTTCACTGCCTTGTCTTTTTAATGTCCTAGAGCAACATGGCTACAACTGTGCAGCCTACCTAAACTGACAATCTCAAAAAAGAACACGCAAAATATTTGTGCACTTTTTATACATGATCGGCATAGATACAAAAATAACTGTGCGCTAACACATCCTGATTTTAAAAAGGCAAAGCTGAGTCTGCATGTGCATATGCAAATAATGGAGCTGTTTGGAAATTTTCTGATGCAACATTTTCCCATTGGAAAGTGCCAATACATCAACATCAAAATATTCCACAGGAACCTATTTCAATACAATTCCAATAGAAATTCAGCAGCGCTTTCTTCTTGTGGGCGGATGGAGAGCCAGGAAACTTAGGGCATCAGGACTTCCAGGATCCCAGCTCTGAGACAGCTCTTGGGCTGGCTGGGCAGCCTTGGAAATATTTCAAAAAAGTAAAACTGAAATGTTCTGATTTATTTTCTAAATGAAAGTTTGGAATTCCTGTTCTGTGGAAAAGGTCAACTTTTCAAATTTTTTTGTTCTGTAACAAAACAAATATTTTTGAAAGTTCATATTTCATGAAGTTTTCAACTGGCTCTAGTAAATTATTAATATTATAGTAGTATTTAGAGGGCCCCAACCATGGTCAGAAAAAACATTATGCTAGAGGGCTTCACAAATATAAATAGAGACAATCCTTTCTCCAAAGAACTTATAGTCTAAGTGGACAGACAGAGGACAGGAGAGAGGAAATATTGCTGTTCTACATATGAGGAAACTGAGGCACGTATTCTCCCTCCCCCCCCGGCAAGGTCTCATAGGAAGTCCATCTGGAACAGATTCAGTAATGGAACTCAGCTCCTGAATCCAATTTGTTGCCATAGTCATAACATCATCCTTTTCCCATAATCATACACTGAAGGTGCATCTAGACTACATTCCTCTTTTGAAAGAGGAATGTAAAAGAAGGAGATAAAAAATGCAAATGAAGCGCAGATTTACAAATGCGTGCTTCATTTGCATAATTGCATCTGATTGCTTTTTCGAAAAAGGTTATTAAAAAAAAGCAGTCTAGACGCGGTTCTTTCAGAAAAAAAAACCTTTTTCGAAAGAACCCTTATTCCTGAAAAAATTAGGTTTACAGGTTCTTTCGAAAAAAGGAGGTTTTTTTTTAAAGAACTGCATCTAAACTGCTTTTTTAAAAATAACCTTTTTTGAAAAAGCAATCGGACGTGATTATGCAAATGAAGCACGAAATTTGTAATTCTGTGCTTCATTTGCATTTTTTATTTCCTTCATTTACATTCCTCTTTCGAAAGAGGAATGTAGTCTAGATGCACCCTGAGAACCAGGTATAGGATAAACACTCAAGGCAAGAAAATGAGGAATTATATTAATAATGATGTTTTCCTGTTCTGGATCCTTCCATCACTATTGAGCCAGGGCGTGGGATTTAACACCTTTACTATTGCAAACCGTTTCAGAGGGGTAGCCAAGTTAGTCTATAACAGGAAAAACTTAAAAAACAACAAATAGTCTAGTAGCACCTTAAAGACTAACAAAACATGTAGATGGTATCATGAGCTTTCATGAGCAAAACCCACTTCTTCAGATGACTGGAGTATTGGAAGTCCAGATCCAAGAATAAATAAGGGACGGGGGTGGAGAGGAGGGAAAAAAAGAGAAGAAAAGGAGGGGGAAAAGAGACTCAGAGAGAGAGAGACAGTGAGTAGATGGTTCAAGTAGTTACAAGAGGCTGATAAGAACAATTAGCACCTCCATTGTTTGGTTGGTTGTTAAGTCATTAGGATGTGGAAGGTAGTGTGCTAGCCAGCCGATGTCCCTGTTCATTCCCTTTGCATAAGAATTAAACTTGTAAATGAAGTTAAGTTCCAATCCTTCCCTGTGGAATTGGCATGAAACAATACGGTGACTTGGAGATCCATTAATGAGTGTTCAGGCAGATTAAAGTGTTCTCCAGCAGGTTTCTGTGTATTGCCTTTTTGGATATCTGATTTGTGTCCATTAATTCTTTCCCGTAGAGACTGTCCAGTTTGACCAATATACATGGCAGTGGGGGCATTGCTGGCATTTGATGGCATAGATCACATTAGTGGATGTGCAGTTAAATGAGCCTCTGATTTGGTGGCTAATGTGGTTGGGTCTAGTGATGAATTTGCTAGTGTAGATGTGTCTTGCAAATAGTGCCATTGGCTTGCTTGATCATAACAGGTCAAGCTGTTGGTATAATACAACTCAACTGAAAGCACAGCGACTCCTTACTCTGAGAGAGAGTATTTTTTCATTACTGGCTAGGAGGGGAAAGTCCACCTCCTAAAATGATCAACAATATTTCCTACAGTATGCAAGTTTTCCCTGCGCTTTCCCATGCAAGAACTGACCAGGCCCTGATTAGTTTATGAGACTGGACAGGGTTTTATCCCAAGATTATAAAGTTACAAATGCTATTTCACAATGCCATGTCTGTAGCTTCCATGTTTAAACAGGTTGGGCTTCAATTTCCTTTATTGTCCTACCAGGGCAAGTCTCAGTACAACAGGATCTTGTTGCATGTTTTCTTAAGGTATCCAACATGATGCAGGTATGCAGGCCCTTGGGAATCAAGGGAAGAATCAATTCCCTATAGGGACACTAACCTGTTCTTAATCAGAAGTGTATCAGGAGGACACTAGTGGGAGACTAGGAAAACAGCTTTTGTTCTTTGGGAGTCTCTGGGGATTGGATGCACTCTCTCCAGGACAGCTGGTGGGTCCCTCGGAGTAGAATTCCTGTTGGGTGGGTGTGAGTTCCTCCCTGCCTAGTGTGGCTGAGAAAAAGCAGCTGGACTTCTGACTGACAGGCAAACCTCATTAGCTTGTTAATGAACTCATGAGGCTAGATAAAGTACTGGTATCCTCTCAGAGAAGGGAGAGGCTCCTCACAGACAGCTGGGACCTTTCTGATTTAGCTTATTATTCCTCTGGCTTATTTTAAAGGGGGACTAGCCATGTAAACAAGACATAGCTCTGTAATTGAAGAAATGAGGGACTTATGGTTGTTTTTTTTTCCTGTGGAAGAAATTAAAATAGTAACTCCAGGAAGAGGAAAATGTTTCTTTCAATCATGTTTTGTGTCACTTATGCCAAAGCTGCCAGGGCCACATGAAACTCTATCTACCAGAAAAATCTTTTAAGCAGATACTAGTTGTACTAATGGCTGGTGTGGTTCCGCATGTGAAATACTTAATAAGCCTTTAATGTATACAGCTACACTAATGAATTTTGGGTGTCCTAGTTTACATTTTATTATGCATATATGAATTTTCCCACTCCCTTAACTGCTCCATTTAACCCTGTGATAAATAAGCTGGCTGCATCAATTCATAGAATCACAGAATCATAGAGCTGGAAGAGACCTTAGGAGGTCATCAAGTCCAGCCCCCTGCCCAAGGCAGGACCAATCCCAACTATTAATATTATGTGTTGGGATCTTCTTCATGTTTTACATCTCCTCAGCATTTTGTATGAAAATTGTACACTTTTTTTCAATGTGATAAGTTGTAGTAGATTTACAAATATTTTGAAACATTTTAATGTTCAGCAGCTTTCTAATAACACAAAGGTAATCAAGTTGTGGAAGTTTTCAGTCCTAACACCTTCTGTATGAATCACAATTGTTGTCATGTATTTACAGAAGTTCAGGAAGATTTTGCCAGATCAAAGGGGTTTTTCTGCCCATTTACATAAGAACAGCCATATGGGGTCAGATCAATGGTCCCTTCAGCACAGTATCCTGTCTGCTGACAGTAGCCAATACCAGATGTCCCAGAGGGAGGGAACACAACAGGTAATCCTCACATGATCCCTCCCCTGTCACCCACCTCCAGAGAAATAGAGGCTAGGGACACCATTCCTACCCATCCTGGCTAATAGCCATTGATGGACCTGATGTCCATGAATCTATCTAGTACTTTTTTGAACCCTTTTAAAAGTCCTAGCCTTCACCACATCCTCTGGCAAGGAGTTCCAGAGGTTGACTGTGAGCTGAATGAAGAAAACTTCCTTTTGTTTGTTTTAAACCTGCTGCCTATTAATTTCATTTGGTGAGAAATCAAATTAAATGGAGATTTGATTATTCACATATCTTTGAAATAAAAGTTTTAATATGCTTATTCTAATTACAGGGAGGAATCTTTTCATTTCAGTATTTCCCCCCTTTATATGTTCAGAAATCAGTTGTCCTTGGTAGATGGGAAAAGATATCTGAATGAGCCCAACACTGTAGGTGGATGAGGTATGTCCCTGTATTTAATATTTGATACTACCAAAAAAAAGCTGCTAGAAAAAATGTCAGCTACTGGGTGTGTAGATAAGGGGAGCCTTCAGATATCTCTGCCTAGGATAGTAGCCATAGCTGCCAGTAGCCCTCTGGTTTCCACTTTGCTGAATCAACCATGCTCCAGAGGCAATACATCCTGGCAAAGAAGGGGGAAAGCTGACTCTGCAAAGAAGGGGATCAGCCACACAATTTAAAGATACTGAAAACTTAAAGTTGGAGGGGGGAGGAGAGGAAGGAGATGATGGCAGGGAAATAATAGGAGGAGAGGAAGGAGTGCAAAAGGAAACAGTTTCCTCACATCTCAATCATCCTTCTCCTTGCTCCATCCCACAGGCACTTTTTTTATGAGCCCGCCTTTTTCTCTGAGACTCTGCATCCATTCTCCTGGAGCTAGCCATGAGACAGGGAGAAACCTGATTCCTAATAACTTTCTGCAGCCTAGTACAACCTTGACAGGCCCCTATGTTTCCACCCAGAGAGGTTGGAAATGTCAAGGAGGCTGCTGGAAGAGGCTGGCTGTCTCTTTGGTACACTGCAGAACCCAGAGCAAGTCTGACTTCAGGCAGGCTGGGAAAGAGCTCCCATCTCTGAGCACGCTGGTGCTATGTGACTAGTAATCACTCCCGAGTCCCAGCAGGAAGCCGACTCCTTCGCCAGGTCTCCCATCAACCTGCATCGCGGATGCCTGGGCCGATGGTTCTAAAAATGCCGCGTGGCCTTAGGAAATCTCTGGCCCGCCTTTAAGCCAGGAGTGGCAGAGCAGAGTTATTAAAAGAGCAAGGCTCCAAGCTGCTCCCCGCCTTCTGCAGGGTCAGGAGGGGTGAGTGCTGGGCAGGAGCGTGGCCGCCACAGACCTAGTGAAGGATCCTGCAAATATAAAGAAGACCCCTTCCCCTCCTCCACCCCAGTTTAAAAACCCGGCTCCACTCTCTTTGCTTCCCAGCTCGCTGGGGGTGGGGCGGGAGTGTCTGGTGAAAGGCACCCCCCGAAATCGAGGTTTAAGGCGGTGTCCACCTGGGCTCCCCTCCCTACGTGCGTGGAGCGGACACTTCTCCTAAGCTCTCTCCCGCAGCCGCGGGGCCGCCACCTGCTCCCCTCGCCCCCCTGGGCTGGGCGCAGCCTGTTCCCGAAAGGGGACGGCGCAGAGGAGGTGCCTGGCTGCCGCCCCTCGGACCAGTAGCATCTTCCTCCCGGCCGTGCGCCCTGCGGCCCGGCTCCTCTGCGAGCACTGCCGGCTGGGCCGCCCCTCGCCGGCTGACCCTCCTCTGCGCCCGGGCGCGCCCAGCGGAGGGAGGCGGCGGAGCCCGGCAGGGCAGCGCTGGGATGCGACCAGCCCCTCGGCCCCCGAGCCGCCACTTTGCAAACTCCGCGCGGCCGCCGGCGGAGGCAGCTGCTGCTACTTAAAGCGCATCAGGCGCGGGGCGCAGAGCGGCTCGGGCTGCGCGAGCGGCCAGCGGGGCACACCCGGCGCCTGCTCTCGGGAGGCGGCTGCCCAGGGCCCGCCGGCCACAGGCTGAGCCCGCTCCCGTTGGCGGGGGCCGCGGCGCGGCGGCTTCTGCTGCAGCCCCGGCCGGCTCCGTCCCCTCGCTCCGGACCCGGCGGAGGAAGCCGAGCTCCAGCAATGGCGGCCCGGAGCCGGAGCCGCTGCGCGCCGCTTTCCCGCTCTCCTGGGCATCCCTAGCTGCGGGCTGCCGGCGAGGAGTGGCCCTGCCGGGGGGCTGTGCGCCTCCCCCCCCTCCCGGGTTCAAGTTCTCGGCGGAGCCGCCCGGCCAGCGCCTCCCGCCCCTTCCCGAAGCCGCTCGGGGCTGGGCAGGGCAGGGCGGGTCGGGTCGGCGGCCGGCCAGGCCATGGAGAGCCCGGCGGAGAACCCCAGCAAGGCGGCGGAGTACCTCAAGGAGCTGAACAAGATCATCGAGACGCAGCAGGAGCTGCTGGAGAAGCAGAAGCGGAGGATCGACGAGCTGGAGCAGCAAGTGGCCAAGTTGTACCACGAAAACGCCTTCCTGCAGGACGAGCATCACCGCCACCTGGCCACATGCAGGCTGCAACAGGGCATCCTCCCGGCGTACCCGGCGGGGCCGGGCCCGGTGATCCTGGGCGCCATCCAGGAAAACGCAAAGCACGAAAAGTAAGAGCTGCCTGGGGGGTCTCTTTTGGCCTCCTCTCCCACGGTCTGTCAGTGCATTGGCCGCAGGGTGCTCCCGGAAAAGCAGCTGCGCTCTCCGTAGCCTGCGCCCCAGACCTAGTGCCGTGCCGCTGCCTGGCGGGGGCCAGTGGTGTGCGGATGCACTGTCCTTCCCAGGGCTCTCTAGCAGGGCACAGACAGTGCCTGGGTCGGGGAATGTAGCCGGGACAAGTGCGGGTGGGCACAGGAGCCAGGTCCCGCTCTGAACTCCTTGTACCTAAAGCTTTGCGCCTAGCCAGAAGCGCTCCGGAGCCCCAGGCAGCCCCCTGTGCCTGGGGCTGCTTGGGGCACGCCATGGCGCGGAGCAGCGCCTGCACGGGGTTCAGCAAACAGAGGGAGATGCTGCTTTTTTCCCCTGACCCACCCTCCAAAACTACACCCTCCAACTCTCTGGCAAGCTGAGTGTGTCCGGGGAGAGCATGCCGTGGGTACCGGCCCATCGAGGAGCGCGGCTTGGTACTTTGAGGGGAGCCCATTGGCATCTCTGTCTCGCTTGCGCTCCGAATACTGGCTAGTGTGCGCGGTGTCTAAGGCGTCCAGCCTGGCGTGCCGTGAAGTTGGTACGGCCAGGGAAGCTGGAGCAGCTTTCGGGGACCCCGGTGTCAGTGTGCAAAGCTCTCTCTCCCTCAGCTAAGCAAAGTGGCACTCAGAGGGTCAGTAAACATTGGCAGATGGCCACCTTCCCAACTGTGGCTAGTTGGGATAGGAACGGGCTGATCTTGGAGATCTGTTTGTTCTCCCTTTCTGCGTCTATTGACAGACGATAGGTGGTAATTAATCCTGTGCTGCTTACCGCGCAGGGAAAGCGGTTTAATTGCGCGAGATTTTTAAGTAACACAAGAATTGAGGACTAGCAAGAGCTGAGACAATGCGCTGGCGCGACTTTTGGAAATAGTAGTTGAGTTTGTTGCGCGGAGTGGGCAAAGCATGCATCACTTAGGAGCCCACTTCGCGCTCCCCGTGCAACACAATGGGCTGCTTGTAGTCGGACACATTTTTGTTTCTTTATATTTATACACTTGTGCCTTGGCATAGTGGGCTTTTCTCTCTCCGCCAACACAACTTAATCTTTAACTGTCATCTCTAATTGCTTACTGATTCATACACCAACCAAGGCACGTTCACTGATAATTGCATAACCAGGACGCCAGCAGCAGGCTATGTCTAAACTACATTCCTCTTTCGAAAGAGGAATATAGTTTAAACGTGCCCCTAGGGTGTTTCTTAGTTGCTCTGACAAGGGGAGACGTGAAATAGCGCTTGGCCCGCTCTCGGTTGCGGGGTGTGAATATATCCGCTCCCTCGCCCCCTCCCCAGAGAAATAGAGGGGCAGGGGATGCTGTTGGAGATGAGCCAGCCTGGCACTAAATCCTGAGCAGTTCTGACCTCCCGGGCTTCATGGGTTTTCCAGTGAATTAAATATCCCTGGCCTTAACTAGCGCGCTCCCTGCCGGCGGGGTAGGCTCCAGATAGCGTAGCCTGCTGCCCAGGCAAAGTTGTTGAAAGTCCACATTGTGCCCTGCCCGGGAAGCGATGAGAATTAGCTTCCCCTTGGCGCGTGTGATTTAAAGGGCGCCCCCCCGGGAGGGGGAACGGCTGCTGTAGAAGCAGGGGCACAAATCCGAGCGTGGCCACTTGTCGGTGGGAACAAACTCTTCTCCGCCCCCTTCTCTCTGTCCCCGCTGCACGTGGTGGCTGCCCCCTGCGGGAGCCTTGGGCAAGTCGGTGACGGGAGGAGGCGGCGGCGCTTTCCACAAGCGTCAGGGATAAGCCGAGGTTCGGGGAGCGACGCAGAGGCCCGTGACCTCCAGCTGCCGGGGTGGGCTAGTGCTAGCCCAGCCCCATCTCCCTCGGACAGGCCACGGGACTCGGGCGCAGCGACCGCCCTGGGATAAGCCCCAAGGCGCGTCCTCCGATCCTCGTGCCTCGAGCGGATTAGGGTGGTTTGTTTTCCACGGGGGAGGCTGGGTTACGCTAGGCTACCGGCGGCTGCTTTTGAGCCTCCCTCCCCTGAGCTGTCCCGTGGCGCTGTGACGTGGGCTGTTCCAGCTCCGTAACTATCATTATTCCCAGAGCGGCTTCTCGCTCCCGGCTCAGAGGCTCCAGCCCCTCCAGCGCTTTGATCCCCTTGCGGAGGTGCCACGCTTGGCCTTGCAGCGCCCCACCGGCGCCGGCTGCAGGCACGTTCACCGCTCCGCTGTGCGCAGCCGGGGTCTGGGCAGCATCTGCCCGGCTCCCCCTGCAACCACGCCGGGAGGCCAGCTGAGAAACAGCTCTTCGAGCCTGGCGAGCAGCCGCTCGGCGTCAGGGCCAGGCGGCGAGGAGGGGCCCTGGACGAGCAATCCCCAGCCCCTTGGCCCGCAGGCTGCAGCTGCGCGGAGCAGCTGCCCAGACCTCGCACCCCTGCCTTGCAGCGCGTGCAGCGCCAGCCCGTGCAGCTCCTCTGCTGCAGCCTGCAGGGCTCCGGGCTAAGTCCGCTAAGTGGATTGAGGCGGGCTCGCAATTAAGCCGGGATATTTATGGCGCAGTTCTCAGCGGGGCAGGCCCAGGGGCTCGGGGAGAAAGTTGCAGCGGGCCGCTCTGCTGAGCCGCGCGCTCCCAAGCCCGGGGGCCTGCCTGTCTCGTGGCCAGCCCGCCCTGGGGCTGGGCACGGCTCGTGAGGCAGCACTGCTATGGCAGCGGCTCCCCCGGGATGGTCTCTTAAAGGAGCCGCCGCATCTTCCACCCTGTCCTGCTGCCATTGTTCGCGCTGCTGTCTCTGCTCCTAGAGCCCAGAGTGTAAGTGCCAGCCAGGCAGGAGCAACTCAATGGTGAAGCTAAGCTAAGGCTGTAACCCCCTATCTCGTGGATGAATAGCTGGGTGACCTTGGCCTTGGAGGACTGTGCAGGCTCCTGTTTGCAGAGCCTTGCCTAGTTCCAGTCTTACAGCAGCACTTTCCTTCCCTTTTGTTGCCAAACCCTGCACATTGTTGCCAAGTCCTGCCTGTTACCTGCCATTTACAGGGGGGAAACTGAGGCACAGCCCAGACTCAAGTGTAGTGCATGAACTTTGCCTCCTTTGGGCAGGAAGCAATGATGGAGAAGCAAGGCAGTAGTGGAGGCTGGCCAGACTCTCACAGGGACTAGCTGTCAGAAGGGGTCTGTAGAAAGAAATTAGGAAATGTTTTTCTCCCCCTCTAGCCACACCGTGCCTTCGGCATGGAGTAGCGAGTATGCTGCACCAGGGGTGCAAGAACAATTTAGAGGGGGGGTGCTGATGATAAAACTGTGCATTTGGTGTTTGCACCCCTGGCTTAAAGTAGTGATAACAGCCTTTCCTTGGGTGCGCCCTGGGCTCTGCACTAACTTTCTGTCAAACTATGGGCAACTTATATCTCTTCTTGATTCTTCTGTTTCCACTCCCATCCTCCCTGTCACTTGGTTCAAACTGTCACATTGCTGACTACACATGGGGCCTAATCTTGCTTGGGACTTGGTAGTTTAGTAGTGCCTAAACTGGTAATTGTCCTATGGCCAAGACAGGAACAGAACTTCTGGTTCTCAATGCTCAGTCCAGTGCTTTGCCCACAAGATCTTGCCATTCCTCTTGCCTTATAAGTTAAATTCCTGTGGGAGTGGTTCCCTGCAGCAGGGTCATGTTAAGGTGACCTAGGGCTCTAGTCACATCACAATGTGCTGCCACTGATCAGTTGTAAGTCCCACCCTCCCTCCACCCTCCCCCCATAGTAGCAAAGCAGGGGTAGTGGCAAGGGATACCACTCATAAGGAAGAGATCTTCCGAATACTCCAGGAGTTAAAAGCCCTCATGCACCCTCCTGCGTCCAGCAAGACAGTGAGCCTGGGGCAAATTGGCTTGATATGAGTATTAGCAGGGTCAGGTTTCACAGAGGTGATGAGTGGGGAATATCAGGGAATGTCTGCCTAGGAGGGCTGCGATTACTGCATTCTTCTCTTGCCACTCTTTGAGCTGTCTGCTGGGATGATATCACAGATATGCACAGTGCATTTTGGAGTTAAGTCCACATTTGGATGAATGGGGCAAATTCCATGACTTGGAGCTATTGGTTCAGGCAGATTGAGGAGGCATTACTTAATCACTTTCACTTGTTTCATATTATGAAGACCAGCTTGAAAACTGTGAGGACTAGAAACTTTAAAAAAAAAAAAGGAAAACTGAGATTCTGTTTGTATTCTAATGACTTTAGGAGCTACGGCTTTAGGCATTGGTCTATAGTGCCCATGTCTTCTCCTGAAGAGGTTCATATATACGGCTCTGACAACTTGAAGGAGGGAAGTTTTCATATTGTGATAAGAGATTTTAAAGGTTTGTCTAGGGAAAGATATCGACATTGGTGCCAGCCTGTAATGTACACAATGCTGCCCCAGTGCAAAATGAGGCTTGCTTTAGTTTGACTCACCTTGGTAAATTACTGTGGGAAAAGTCATTGGGCTAATACAGTTCTGCCTCCAGCAACTTCATTTTTTTCTTTGAGCTTCTGGAGTCTGAATACTCTTGCCAGTTCAGCCACTTAATATAGGGATATGTAGTCCCAGATGTAGCAGAGCATTCTCTATATACAGTAGAAGTGGGGGAGAGGAAGATACTTTTTCATATGGTAAGCACATCTGAACCGCTTTAATTTAACATGGAGCCATTCAGATTTGGCCTGCCTGCCCCTCTGTCATGATGGAGAAGCTGCTGGGCCACATTTGGGTGAGTAGTGTTGCATGGGTACTCATCTCAGTGTGCCAGGTGACTAACAACCACTTGACTTGGGAGCCTCTTGAATGGGCAAACTGCCCCTGCCCTTGCCTATGGTACACACAGTGTACAACTGGCATGTGACTGTGAGTGCAGAATTTCTACGTAGTAGCAGCCACAGTTTTCCTAACTCAGGGGGGTTCCAAATTAAATTTTTATTTGGACATTGCTGTTTTCAGTAGGGAATTATGTATGATAAATGCATGCTATTTAAAGTTCTAAGATCTTTCTCTCTTTTTCCTCTGGAAGGGAAATTCTGAATGCTTGTCTTGATACATGCACACACACACATTTGCCAGGGGGAAGAACAGGGAAAAATCTGTTTAATTTTTGGAACAAAAGGTAGAAATTTTCCATCAAAAATA
This sequence comes from Rafetus swinhoei, assembly GCA_019425775.1. NCBI lineage: Eukaryota > Metazoa > Chordata > Testudines > Trionychidae > Rafetus > Rafetus swinhoei. Next base: position 13,302,751 of record CM033435.1, on the reverse strand, counting down.
ATTTTTGTGAAATAATTAGAACACTTCAAACATTTTAAATGAAATTCCATCTGGGAGACCAATGGCAAATGAATTAGCATTTTTTTCTAATGGAAAAACACTCACTTGGAAATTTCTGTTCAGTTGTCATATCTAGCTATATTAACAGGTTGCTTGTTGCACTTCCTGGATGGATGCCTATGATTGATACACATATATAAAATATTAACTTTTAACACCTTAGCCCTTTCTACTCATTACCAAAATGGAGAAGATGGCCTGTACTTCTGAAACAATGAAATAATTCAGGCATGGTTGAAGAACCTCTTATTGTTTGATATCTCTGGCAAACACTATTGATAATCCAAATAATTTTAGTGGAAAATAATCACTCCCAAAAGAGTCAAAGTATTCTAGACTGGGTCCTTATTAGCACACATGATCTAAATTGAGAGGGTCTAATGGAAGATAGCAGTTCCATTGTTGGTGTAAGGGGTGTGGTTTTTGTTGGGGAGGTAGTGTGAGTCTCAGTGGAAACACACTATGCCAGACAACTTGCTTTCAGTGCTGCATCACTTGGTCCAGAAGCAGCAAATAACTATAAAATTAACCTTAGTATAAACCAGTGGGACTACTGATAGACTAGCTGATTATAAGACTTCATATTGAGGGGTAATGAACCAGTATATTAACAATAACCATGGGTACTCATCTCAACAAAGTGCACAAGTCTCATTTTCAGTTGATCCATTTCACTTAACAGAGAGATGGGAAGACAGGAAAGCCTTCCAAAAATTACAGAGCCAACTCACTTTTCCATCTGTAGATGAAAAAAAATACTATTTGCTTAAGTGATCAGATTTAATAATCCTACCTTGTCTGCTATGTGAATGTTGTAAAGTGCTTTTTTGGATCTCTTCTGATGCCATAGAATGGTGCATGCAGGAGTTATTTTAGGATTGCAAAATTGTTTAAAATTTATCATCTCAGGTGCAACATTTCATCATTTTTTTTAAACCCAGGATGGATGATGAAGAGGATGAGGGAAGGAGAACTGATGTTTTCCACATACAGGTTGAACCTCTCTAGTCCGGCAACCTTGGGACCTGACTGGTGCTGAACCAGAGAATATGCTGGACCATGGAAGGTCAATATTATCTAGCAGCATTACCAACACTTCCACTGCCTACAGGGATGTTAGAAGTCATTTGGGGCAAATTAGAGCTAAATAACAGCACAGAACACCGAGGCTGGTGACCGTAAACAAACTTTTATAAAACTACGGGAAACTTGGCCATACCCATAAATGAAATCATGCTGGACAGATGTGGCCCGACCAGAGAGTGCCAGATTAGAGAGGTTCAACCTGTCTTTGAAAAACAAATGGCAAGTAATTTCTCTCCCCCCTCCTCTCTTTCTGCATGCTATGAGGGTGGGGGGACTGTTAGGGCTTTTATAATGTACTGTAAACAATGGAAAACTAAACTAAACAAACAGACAAAAGCCCCCAAACAAGTACTACTTAAATTCTTAGGTTGACATTAAATTCTGATTTGTCTATAAATTCATAGCAGTGAAACACCTCTACTTTATTAGAAAATACTGTCAGTCTAATCAGGCGCCTATATACAGTGAAGTAATACCTTGAAATTAGACTGAGAAACCTGGTTATCAGATCACAGCAACTTTGTTGCTTATATAAAATAAGTTTGTGGCTTCACATATCACTATTAGCCAGCAAGGATAGCAGGATGTAGTCAGTATTGTCATTTTATATTTTGGTTGTTTCAATTTATTTCTTATCTAAAACTTTTAAATCTTCCCATTACACATATCATAGAATTTAAACTGGAAACTGATAACTACTGAGTTACCAGATAAGAACATAATGCTCACTCATGGGAATGTGCATATCAAAAAGAACATGCGAATTTCATTAACTTAATGCAACTTATACTTGTGAATCAGAAGAAGGCTGTGTATCCCTTAAAATATAGAGGCATTTTGTTCTGGCAGACAGGTGCAGGTAAGTAAGTAGTATGAAGATGTTAAGGTGTCTAGTCATCTTGTACTAGAATATTGGGGGGGAAATCTTGTTCTTTCACCAAAATTGCTTGTTAAATCTTCATGTTTGTAACCTATCTCCTAAAATGAAGTGAAGCGACACAGAGACCAGTTAATTTTAGAAATGATGGATACCAGAGGGTTTTATTTCATTATAGTGGCAGCCTCTTGGATACAAACAAGACTAGCATAAGCAGCAAATGGCATGCTGGTGTCATAAGTAGCCCTGAACACCCGAGGGAAAAGCTGAATGTGCTCCGGCAAAGGAAACTGTTAATCAAAAGACTGTGTGGAGGTTTAATAAACAAACCTGGCAAAAAGTGTGAAATACTGTAGCATAAAGTCATGTCTAAAACCAGTTTCAAAATATTAGATGATGTTCCATTTTCAATATGACATCAACTGACCTCAGAGGAGTAGCAGCAGATCTGAAAATTAGGCTAAGTGAGACTTTTCATTCTACCAATGCTGGGAACATAGTTGTCAGCTTGTTCATGTTTGTTTTAATCACAAACAGTGCTGATCACCACAACTTTAAAAACTGCTTAACAGTGACTCTTTAAAGGGAGGGAGGGAGCACAGCACATACAAGGCATCATGAAAAAGCTATGTTTTTGAAGTAATTCATCTTTTGTGATTCATCTTATGGAAACTATTCAGCTAACTATTGTGGTGGTCTGGGTTGTGACTGTAGCATCTAGACACTACTACAATAAAATAACAAATATTCATTAACTAACCAAAAGTACTCTCTAATATATGGAGGCATGAATGAGGAGAACACTGAAGTACAAGGACAAATGGAAACTAAGAGCTTGTCTACGTGCAGTACTCTACTAGTTTAGTTTCTGTGATTTTTAAATTTAATTAAGCTGATGCAAAGGCTGTGTAGACACTCATTCTGCTTCAGGCTTATTTAAATTTATCTTAAGTTGGTGAGAAACAAATTTAACCTAAACCGAAACAAGTGTGTCTGCACAGGGATTTGCACAAGTCTAATTAACTAGAGCACATTTGTATAGCTTTGCCTAGACAAGGCCAAAACAGCTGTTAAAACAGGAGCTCAAAGAGAGGGGTAGAGACAGTTTCTGCCAAAGGAAGAAAAACTGTAAATGGTAATAAGTTCTGTCTCTTTGGCTCTACCCTCAACCTTTTGTAAACACTGTTGTACCATGGTGGGCTGTGGACTTGTGAATTTGCCACCATTGGGTTTGTTTGGTACTCTGATGGGGGAGATCGTAAAGAAAACCTGCCTGACATTAGCAATCTTCTTTCTCCGTGTAGTACCAGCACCTCACGTTGGTGTGTTGTTGACTTTTGGATGAGGCCTAAAACCAAAGACCTGATCCTGACAACTATAGTTACTACTCCTAAGTTACTAAACCAGCACTCTTGAGTGCCACATGTGACGTGGATACATTTAAATCTGGGCCAACTGCATTCTATCTTGCAATATCAATAGAATTAAATAAGAGTTGTGCAATATTTCTGTACGTACACTGCTGAGTTCGATTGTAGCTGTTCCCATGTGTCAGCAAAGTGCTTTTAGATCCTTTTAGAGGAAAGGTTCTACCTCAATTTAAGACATAAGTCAACAAAAATGTGCAAAAATGTGGAATAAAAAGTGTACTTAGTGATACTACTTTTGCAGAAAACATACATTATTGAGTCTCAGATGCTAAAATCTGCAACCCCCGCTCCTTTTTTTTTTTTTTCAAGTCTGCCACATAACTAATTTCTCTGAGACAAGTAAAATGCAAGCATAAAAGCCACAGACACTTATTTGCAGGCTTGATCCTTTTTTAGTAGAAGGATATTCTTGGAGTTTGGAGGCGGCAGGGGGGAGGGAGAGACAGACTTCTATCATCCATTGGGGAAGATATTTTCTAGCTAGAAACAAATAGCAACTTGTTTTTGAAAACGAAGTGGATGAAGAAAACACATCAGACTCAAAGGAATCTATCAGGAAAGCCTTGTCTTAATGGCAGATGGTGGAAGCTGAGAGAACGTGGCATTTGAGAAATTTCCTATGGCACACTGACAAAGAAGTAAATTATTAAATTTAAACTTGATACATTATTAAAATCTCTTTGCAAACCAGTATCCTGGAAAATTTAGTTTTACTGGCTGTAAAATGAAATTAGGAGGCCTTTATTCACCTAAAGGCCAGAGATTTTTAAATTGGAGCTATTGTGCCAGATTCATTGCTCTAGGTCAGACCACAGGCCCCTAGAGGCAGAAAATCGACTTAGACTGGTTGCAGCAGTGCAAGCTGCCTGCAGTAGTGAACCTCCCTGTATGAAGCTGAAGTTGGTCACAGCACAGGCAGCCTATGTGGGGAATGTGTACCCCTAGAGCCCTGTGCAGCAGTTGTTCAATCCTGCTCATTTATTAAGGTAGCAGATCCTGCAGGACTCATGGGATCCTGGTCCCACTGCAGGGCTTTACGGGAGGCCCACATGGGCTGTAGAGCCCAGGAAATATGTGGAGTCAGCATGTTTCCGGAGTATGTGCAGCCTGAAACCCTCTTCTGGCAGAAAGTGTTGGCACCATTCCCTGCCAGCCCCCTGTGGAAGACTCCCTGAACAGATTATTCCATTGACTAATGAAGCTCATAAACAGGAAAAACTTTCCTGCCATCCTGCCCAAATTTTCCCATTTTGATGCTGTTGTTTCCATTCACACTCCCCTCTGTTATAATCTTCTCTCCATGGTGTCTACACTCTTCAAATATCTATAGGCCATTTATTATTACCATCACTCAAGTCTCCAGCCCATGGTCAGACTCATTGCTTATCCAAGCTATAAACAAAGGGCTGTCAAATTTCATTCTTCCCAGTTCTCTAGTTCCATTTGATGCTGTTTCCTTCCTCTCTTCCCACTCCCCCAGGAGGACACACTTCTGGGACCAGGCGTTGGTGGAAGATTGAGGAACACAAGTCAGAGGTTTTAAATTAGTTGTGCACTCAATGACCCTTGGTTTTAGATGTAAGTGGTTGTGGGGGAGGGTTGTGCTTTCCACAAGACCTCACTTGGGTGATTCCCACTTCCTAACATTTCACAGAAATGTAGGCCAGAGTGTAGCTCAGTGAAGATAAGAGAGCTATTCTGACTTACACCAGCTGAGGATCTGGCCTAGTATGTCACTTTGCTGTGACTGAATATTTAATAGCATGGTTTTACAGATGAATGGAGTGCAGAAAAGGAGTTAGGAGGAATGGGTTCTGTTCCCAGCTCTGCCAATGAATTGTTTGACCCTGGAAAAACTAAAGCACAAGGGGCAGAGGGGTGATTGACCATTGACTTGTCCATTCTTAAACATCAGCATTGCCATTTTACTCACATTTTATATTTCATTGCTCTGACTCATTTTTTAAATGACCTTTTTAAAGTGGTTAGTGTGACTAAAATATGTCTCCTTGATGTTCTGAAGTTCGGAGGGTGAATTTGGTCTCGTCTTAGGTTATTATATTTGGGACAGTTCTTCAGTACTTCACTTTTTTTTCTTTCAAAAAGCACCATATACTTCTGGATGAAGTTCTACAAAAGTAAAATAGTGACTATTGTGACTCATAAAATATTGATTTGTGCTCCCTCTGCTGGTTTTTTAGCAGTAGTTCACTGTTCCCAAGATATTAGATTAGTCTAAAACTGGCATACAAACCAAGCCTCTTTTGATGAGCTCTAATATGTTAGAATGTTCCTTTGATTTATTTCAATGAAAAGACTCTGTACCCATTTCAGTAACACTTGAAACACTGGGAAAAAAAAGAAACATGAGCTGATTAAAGATAGATTAAACTCAGTATGGTGGGGCTAGGCTAACTATAAAATTGTAGAGAAATGTAGGGCTGGCAGGGATTTAGAGAGATTATCTAGTAAGTCCCATCATGCTGAGGCAGGACCAAGTAGACCAGGACCATTCCTAATAGTAGTTTTTCTAACCTGTTTTTAACATCCTCCAATGACAGGAACACCACAGCCTCGGTATGCAACCTGTTCCAGTCTTTATGGCTAGAAAGTTTTCACTAGTATCTAACCTAAACCTTGATTGCTGGAAATTAGGCTGATTTACTTCTTGTCCTACTTTCATTGGTTATGGAGAACAATTGGTTAAATCCTCGTTATAACAGCTCTTAACATATGTGAAGACAGTTGTCAATTCTCCCCCCAGCAGTCTTTTTGCAAGACATATTCTTGGATCTGGACTTCCAATGCTCATGTCATCTGAAGAAGTGGGTTGTGCCCACGAAAGCTCATGATGCCATCTATATGTTTGGTTAGTCTTTAAGGTGCTACTAGACTATTTGTTGTTTTTTAAGTTTTTCCTATTACAGACTAACTCAGCTACCCATCTGAAGCTTTTAAACATATCCAGTTTTTTTAACCTTTCTATATAGGTCAGGTTTCTAAATCTTGTACAGCATTATTTTTGTTACTGTCCCCTGGACCCTTGTCAGTTTGTCCACATCTTTCCTAAAGTGTGAAGACCAAAACTACACACAGTACTTCAGCTGAGACCTCACCAGTACTAAGTGGAAGAATTACCTCCTGTGTCCTGCATATGGCACTCCTGTTAATAGACCTCAGAAGGATATTAGCCTTTTTCCCTCCACTTTGTTGACTCCTATTGAATATGCAATCCACTTGAACCAGCAGATACTTTTCTTCAGTACTACTGCCTAAACAATCATTCCCTATTTTGTAGTTGTAAATGTGATATTTTTCTTTAAGTGTAGTACTTTGCACTTATCTTTTACTGAATTTCATTTTGATTTCATAAAAGCTCCTTAATTTTTAAAGGTTATTTTGAATTCTAATCCTGTCCTTCAAAGCACTAGCATGCCATTCTAGCTTGGTGTCATCTGCATATTTTATAAGCATAATCTCTACTTTATTATCCAAGTCATTAATGAAAATGGTGAATAGTACCAGACCATTGTATAGCCCCTAATATCAGGATGTCTAATCACCCTACACCTATGGAACCTCATTAAATATGTTTCCTGCTGTCTGAAAGCAAGGGATTGATAACTACTTTATAGTTATAAAAATACAGCTTTTCAAGTAGTTTTCACCCATTTTCAAGTAATTTTATCTACACTGTATTTCCCTAGTTTTCTCATGAGAATATTATGTGGGAGTACATCAAAAGCCTTAGTAAATCAAGATCTATCACATTTTCAGTTTGCCCCTATTCATTAGGCCAGTAGCCGTGTTAAAGAAAGAAATTAAGTTGGCCTGGAATGATTTGTTCTTGACAAACACAGGTTTGCAATTCCTTATTATCCTCTAGATGGTTACAAATTGTTCAATAATTTGTTCCAGTATTTTCCCAGGTATCAAAGTTGGATTGACAAGTTACTTTGTTAATACAAAAGATGTTTGACTGTAGTAGTAAAAACTGATCCATTCAAGATGATCTAGAGAAGAGTAGTATGACACTTCTGAAACTCAAATCTGTTTGAACACGAGCCTTCCTTTTTTTTAAAATGATCAGACATATCATGCCGTGGTATCAGTCCTTATGTCCTTACACTGAATGTCTTCAGTAATTACCATTGACTAGTATGTGCCCCCACTCTTTCTGTCTGAATGGGGTTTAAGCTTTTAGTAATCTTTCTTTTAAAACATCCATTGAAACAGGTGATCACACTGTATAAACTGCACTGTTCTTGTCACTGATTTTTGCAAAAATAACCTAGTTGGTGGATCAAAACTGGAATTTGAGTGCAGGTGATTTTTGCTGCAAACTTGGTATAACTGTCAGAGAGCCCAACTTGAAAAAGGACCTTGGTTATATGAGAATATCAGTCTTTTCTCAAGACTAAACATATCTAGTTTTTTTAACCTTTTCACATAGGTCAGGTTTCTACATCTTGTTGTGCATCATTTTTGTTGCTCTTCTCTGTACCCTTTTTAATATGTCCAAATTTTTCCTAATGTATGGAGGCCAAAACTAGACATGATTTGACTCGACTCATTGTCTGTTATTTGGCAACAAAGTATTATTTCATTCAGGATAATTTTTTTTTTACAACTTGCTTACCTTTACCTTCCCTTAACCAACCAACCAACCAACCCTTCATTCCATACAACATTTCTCTAATACATATACAAAGGAAAAGAAGGGACTGTAGACATCTGAGTGGATTGAATGGGATATTTACAAGTAAGACAGCAATGAGAATTCTTCTATTAGAGTAATTTTCTATAGCAGTTGATCAAAAATTGCTTAGGTTATTTTCATTTCAGTGGGAGAGTTGTAACCACACTTTCTTGATGAATGGGGTTAGAGACAAAAACATTCATATTGCACATTGGTAAAGCTGAAGAGCTATTTTGGTATTAAGATATTCTCTTCTTTGGAAAAATCGGAAAAGCTGTGGGGGAAGGTAAGAGTAATTTTTTTAAATTACTATATTTTCAGTGAATTTCTAATCACTGGAAATATCGGTAGGTTCTGTGGAAAATTCAGGAATGGGTAGTTTTAAATGACTCTTCCCTGTGCTCGCTGGTGGTGTAGTCATGGAGACTTGTCCAGCCATGGTGGCATAGTGAGACTGTGCCTGGAGGAATGTTCAGTACTGCACAAATAGCTTAATGAGAGAAGCAGCTTTGGGCCTAATCATTGTGGGGCTGGTATGGGCATGACATGCATTTTATTTCTTTCCCTCCATATCCAATGCAGTCCCCTTTTACCACACTGATTTCCACATCTGAAGAAAGCCCTGACTCTGAGAAGTGGGGGAGGCAGGTGCTATGGTAATGGATGATCTCCCTCTTCTCACACAGGAAGGGTGAGATCCATGTGAAGTGCCCACACTGCATGTGGATTTAGGGCTCAGTGTGGCCCAGAATAGGTCCTTGAGACTTGTCCTGTTTGTATCTAACCGTTTAAAAATGTTGTCAGTGCCCATTAATCTGGACCACGTGGTAAAGGTAGGGTTGCCAACTTTCTGATCCCACAAAACCAAACACTCCTCCAGGGCCCACCCCACTGCTCATTTCATGCACTCCCCCTCATCATTTCTCTCCCCCTACTTCCTTCACTCACTTTAACCTGCGGAGACAGGGTGTGTGGGTTCTAGCGGGGGGTAGGGCAGAGGAGTTAGTGTGGGAGGGAGTGAGGGCTCTGGTTGGAGATGCAGGCTCTGAAGTGGGGCCAAGGCTGAGGAGCTTGAGGTGCAAGGGGGATCAGGGCTGGGGCAGAAGAGGGTTCAAGATGTGAGGTCCTGGCAGCGCTCACAATGGCTCCTAAATGAACCAGATATTTAAAGTATGAAAAGAGTCTGACAAAAGCTTAATGGGAAAAAATGGGCTAATTATGAAAGTAAGGAATATCCCAAAGTACATGAGTAACTTCTTCTCAGGATGGCAGTGTTTGGCTTCTCAAATGTTTTCTGGAGCACTGAGAATTGAAAATGGGGATTCCCTGCTGTAGGCTGAATCCACACAACAATGCTTTGTAAACGTGGGGAGGAAATGTTTCCCTGTTGCCCTGCGTAATTGTTCAGTTCCTCTGTTTTGTGTGTCTTTCCCAACAGTGTCAAGGACAGAGGCACACAGGAAAATGCCGATTGTATTGCTTTTGGGAGGGAGACTTAGGGTATGTCTAGACTACAGGCTTTTGTCGACTTGGCTTTGTCAACAGATACTGTCGACAAAGCTTCTGTCGACAAAGAGCGTCTAGACTACAGCCAGTTCTGTCGACAAAGCAAGACACTTTGTCGACATGAGAGTGTAGACGCAAAGGACGGTGTAGATGCAATAACGCCTTCTGTCGACAGAACTCTGTCGACAAAAGGCGTTATTCCTCGTAGAATGAGGTTTACCGCCGTCGACAAAACTACCGAGTTCTGTCGACACAGCGTCGACAGAACTCGGCAGTAGTGTAGACGCAGGTATAGTTTTGTCGACAAAAGTCTACTTTTGCTGACAAAACCCTGTAGTCTAGACACACCCTTAGTGACAGGTATAGTGCTTGAAAATGTCTGAATCTTGCTGTTTGAAACTGACTGTATTGCAAATTTGGTGTCCTTTCAGCTAGAAAAGAAACTCATATTTTTCAGAATATATTATTTGTCTGGTGTCCTCCAGCCAAACTCCACACAAATAGTAAAAATTTGAGTAAGAGCCACATCATTGATGCCAACAAGTAATTTTTTCCTTGAATTGCACCTTTAAAAAAACTATCAAAATAGTTTTAATACACAGTTTTAATAGTTTTAAAAAAGATGATTTTTTCCTCCATAAGAAATTCTAAATTATAACATTTTTCAATATAAGCAGATAGTCCTGCATTTCATAATAGAGAATTTAAATAGCATACATACTAGAAAAAACACAAGCTTTTCAGATTAAATACCTTTATTTTACTAATTCATAATATCAAGGGGTTTAAGTATTAACTTATTTTCAAAGAGCCAAAAAAGAGACAACCATATTCAACCCTCCCCTCAAACTCTATAGAGTAAAAAAATATAGACCTCGTTTAGAAGTTAGTAGGAAAATATGAGAAAGCTAGGAAGATGACCAGTATTTAAACCCCATCAAGTACTTTTTAGAAAGGCTTTGCATGTTAGAATAATCTGACATTTAATCTAGAAAGATTAAAGGTTTTTTTTTTTTCATTTCTCAAGGCTTTCAAATGGCAACTCTGTATTTACTATCCTACTCCTGCTTGAAATCTAAGGTGAAATTGTTTTGCTTCTATCTCAAATGTAAATTTGGCAAATAGAGACAAAAAGTAGGTGAGATGATCTTTTACTGGACCAACTTCTGTTTTGGAGAGACAAACTCTCAAGTCATCCAGAGCTCTTCATACAACTCTATTCTTTCTGTGCTTATGCATTTGGACTGTATCCTGTACCCTTAGCTTAATATACTGAGTTCTGTATTGTATTGGGTGAAAACAAATAGTTGATGACAAATATAAACAGACTCTATAATGGACTTTTTTATTAAGATATTTGAAATATAAGGTTGATTGCTTCTGCATCCTCTTACTCCATGCTTGTCTCACAAAAAAAGAGGGGTAAAGAAATGTCAAAGTTTGTAACTTGATGTTACATTTGTTTTATGTCTTCTAGTATGTCAACAAAAGAATCAAATGTTTAATCTGAAGATATGTTTAATCTGAAACACTCCACTGCCAAGTGCCATTATATGAGTACATGGTTCTCACATCCCTGCCCCCAATCCCAAGTAAGATATGATAAATTAAAGCTGTGTTGGTCAGCTAATGTTTTACCTTCAGCAATAACTTCTAGTGGATAAGTTGTGTGGGTTTAAAAAACTATTTCTGTGAAATTGTTACTGAATTTTTTTACTGGAGTATTTAGACTGACTTGTCATCTAGGATTTTGTTCTTCACAAGGTTGATCAAATCTAAAAATTTAACTGCCTTATAGTATCATACACAATTAAAACCAGACTGAAATTATGTTAAGCTAAATCTCATAATTGGTTCATCATTTTTGTTGTGTAAAACTAACTAAAATGTGCCTTTTTAGCAATAGGTCATCTTGAAGCATGTGTTTGAACTTGTGCTGCCTTTTTGAAGGGAAATGTACAGAAATCTCGGAAAGGCAATCTCTGAAGGCAATAAAGGAAGCAGAATTGTTTTTCAGCTATACTTTCAGACTTTTATACATATATATGTGGGCTTCTCAGATATGCACTTCTACCAAATGTAGCTATTTCCCAATGGTTGAAACACTGTCATTTTTCTTTGAACAAATATTTGCACCTCTACAAACAATTCTGAACAAATAATTTCTAAAAAAAACCCTTCATAGTTCAGTCCTGAATCTTTTTACCTGAGGTATTTCTAGCAGAAACCTTGTGTCATTACCAATATTGAACAGTTCTAAACTAGGTATAAACTTTATCTCTCTATCAAGATCCTGTCCAGATGCTTTTAGTCCTCTTCACTCATTCTCTTACCTACGTAAGTTTCCTTGTAGAAGGCTCCTTCTGTTTCCCAACCCGTCACATTCCAATTTCAAAATGTTCTGTCAATTGGTGTACTTTCCCTGCTTGGTACTTTTTTATTCCCAGCTGTAGAGCAAGTAACTGCTATGGTTTCCTAATACTGGTGTGTGATTGACTGGCTCCTAATGTGTTACCTGTACTGTTATGTAGTAGAGCTGAGACACTGACCCTGTTCTTACAGTGTCCTCATGTTAATGTGGGTTTCTTTGTATTTATAGTTAAGTTCCCCCCACTGTTTTTGTATTGCTACACAGCTGAGAGTCTTTTTCCTTCAGTTTACACTGTGTTTCGATGCTACACCCTAAAGGAGGCCCTGCAGATATATTTTGTTTAGTTGATATTTGGAAGCCTGTCACTTTTTTCAGAAACTCCTAGGGTGTGGATTATAGTTCATTCTTACGATGTTGAGCTTGCAATTAAGTTGCACAATGAAACTACTATTTATGGAAAGCTTTACTTCAGTTACAAAGCCATGCTTACTAGAGATGTAAAAGGTTAATTGGCTAACCTGTAAACTTCACCCTTAATGGATGATGCTTAGTGGTTAACTGGAACTGGTAGGGGCTGGAGCTGCTCCCCGCCATGGCAGGCCTGGCCCACCCTCGTCTCCTCCCCCCCGCTGCTGAAGGTTACATGCTGTGGCTCTGGGAGCATGGTTGACAGGGGCTGTGGCAGTGAACCCTCCTCCCCAGGAGCAGGCAGGCAGGGGCTGGAGGCCCCACTCCTAGGGAGGATTGGCTGTGGGCTCTGTAGAATAAAGCTTAGCCAGACCCAGAGAGTCTCAGACCAGAGAGGTTGAACCTGGATGTGGCATTCGCCAAACTTTGATTCTGTTAAGATCAGTGGGGAGAGTTACATCAGGGGAGCTTAAAAAAGTAATTGGTTTGATTCTGTTCAGTGCACTCATTTGAGCTTTCAATTTCAGTACTTGGAAGTGGAATAATTTGTTTGATTTAACATTTCAGACTGGATTCTTTTTGGATGAACTGGTGATGATGGGAATTCTGAGTCTCTACTTGTGTACTGAATATATGCACCTTCAGAGCAACATGTTAGAAAAAGTTTTTATTTAAGAATAGTCTCAAATGACTAGTACACGCTTTCATCTTGTATTAATGTATGTCATTACAGATTAAATGTCGTACTAATAGAGCATAATCCACCATCTCTAATTGAATGGGAGGCTGCAATTCTAACAAGAGGTTCTGAAATAACCCTTTTCCACAAAAGAGCACTAATACAGAGAGGAATTTTATACAATAGTCGTGGATAGGATTTGCAGATCACTTCCCTAATTCTATTGAAAATTTTGTTTCCCTTTTATTTATGGCAATTTATTGGTGTTTACACCCATATCAATTTTGGGCATTGATAATTTGACCAAACAAATCACTGATAGGTCTAAGAGAAACACTGAAGATTATACTTTAAAATCTAAAATGATTTTTTAGAATATGAAATCGCAGAACTACTAATGGTACGGTGTGCAATCTGTCGTTAAATCCACCTCTGTACCAGCAGACTGATGAATAGTTATTGTGATACTGGATTTTGAAAGGCTCCATAAGTGTAGCAATAATAAGAGGCCAGTAAGCCTAACTTATAATGCTAAGGAAATCAGATGAAAGTCTAGCAAAGAACAGAATTATCAGAAACCTAGATTAAGGTTATTTGCTGGGAAAGAGTCAACCTAGTTTTTGAAAAGGGAAATTCTGCCTTGCCACTCTATTATAATTCTTAGAGCAGTTTAACACACATGTGGACATGGTGATACAATGATTATAGTGCACCTGGACTGTCAGAAAGGTCCCTCACCAAAACCTCTTAAGCAAAGTAAAGAGTCACAATTACTCTCTCTTGGTTTAGTAACTGGTAACAGACAGGAAGTGAAGGTTAGGAATAAATAGTTAATTTTTAGAATGGAGGGAGAGAAATAGCGGTGTACCACAGTGATCCGTTGTGGGACCAGTGCTGTTCAACATATTCATAAATGATCTGGAAAAAGGGGTAAAAAGTGAGATGGCAGAGTTTTCAGACAATACAAAATTACTCAGGATAGATAAACTCAGCTTAGATAATCACACTGCAAAACGTTACAATAGTATCTCACACAACTGGGTGACTAGGCAACAAAATGATAGATGAAATTTTTGTTGATAAATGCAAAGTAATGAACACCGTAAAACATCCCAAGTATGCATGCACATTAAGGGGGTCTAAATTAGCTGTCGAGCAACAGAAGTCAAAAAAGCTAACATTGTTAAGCACCTTTAGGAAAGGGATGGATAAAAAGGCAGAAAATATAATGCCACTCAATCTCTGGTACACCCACACCTTGAATACCCAGTGGAGTTCTGGATGCTCCATCTAAAAACCAACCAAACAAAACCCCCCCACTAGAATTGGAAAAGCTACAGATAAGGGTAATAAAAACATTTGGGGGTATGGAACTGCTTACATATGAGGAGACATTTAAAAAAAATGGCCTGTTCACCTTAGAATGAAAGATGACTGAGGGCAGGATGAGATAGAGATCTACACAATCATGAACAGTGTGGAGAAAGTGAGTAAGGAAGTGTTACTGTACTTAATCATTCACAAACCAGGGGTCACTCAATGAAATGAATAGGCAGCAGGTTTAAAACAGACACACTTCCCATAGTCAACTTGTGGAGCTCGTTACCAGGGGATGTTGCAAAGGCCAAACTGTAACTGGGTTTTAAACAGAACTGGATAAGTATGTGGAGGATATGTCCATCAGTGCCTGTTAGACAAGATGGTCAGGGATGCAACCCCATGCTTTGGTTGTTCCTAAATCTCAGAAAACCAGAATCTGGATGGCTGGATGGATCACTTGAATAATTGCCTTGTTCTCTTCACTCCCTCTGAAGCCTCTGGCCTTGGCCACTTTATGATGCAATATGGCTATTCATATGAAAATAGCTTTTCTTTCACAACTTCATTTGTTCCTGCTTTCTTTACTCAAAGTGGACTGTATTACACCACCCTGTCAGGAAAATGTTGAGTTATTGAGTTAACTTTACTTAGCCTAAGCCACAACATTAGTTATGGGGAAAGGCTTCTCAGCATTCAGCTCACAAAGGCAGTTTCTAACTTTTTCAGCACATTTTGGTTGTTTTTCCTTTGTCCCTTCAGGCAGTTGTCCAGCACCATCTAAAACAATCCTGCTTTCCTGCCCTCTCCCTGAAGTATTTGTGCTATGAACTTAAGTACCAGCTGGCAGGCTGTAGGTGGTGGCTTTCTATTCCCTGGAAAGCAAAAAGGCATCCAGGAAATCCTCAAGAAATGGAAGTTACAAAATTTTGTGTAAAAAAGAAGTGTTTCAGTACTGAGCTTCTTTTGTTTAATAACCCAGTCAATCAGGAGAACTAGCTGACTTCAATAAACATCAATCTTTACCTCCAAATGCTCTATTTGGATCATGTTATTTCCTTTTGACCAACTTACTTACATACAGACACAGCCTTATGTATGTACGTTGGTGATGTCTTCCTAGAAAATACTCTCTTCAAGACAAGGAAAAAGGTGGCAGGCTTTCGGAGCAGAATTCCAGCTGTCCTGTCTGTTTTCAGATTTCTGATGGAATTACTTGTAACTTTTGAGATTTGGATGATCTCCATTTAGCTCCCTGGGCCCTCTCCTCTTTCCCATTTTACTTCAGCAGTTTTGTTGTCATGAATTTACTCACAGGAAACCGCTTTAGCATTCCCTAGTTCTCACAAAGTTCATTCCTCGTCACAAATTAGACATGCTGTACTACTGAAAACTTGTTTAAACTCCTTTTTTGAGTCATATTGGCTATGAGCTGACCATTGGAAGAAGAGTCACTTTGAGACCGTGCTATTTAATTGCAATTATATTTTGATAGGGAGAACTTTTCCAATGACCCTTGATGCTCAAATATCTATGTAAAGCTAATTAAATGTGTCAATAATGACAATGGATTTACCAAGGTCTTTGGCACTTTACCTCTGTGCATTTATATAGTTGATATACTCCCTCTTATATGGTTGTTTAATGAATAAAATGATAGGGAATTAAGCAAATAAATATTAGTCATTCTAATATATTGTAGTAGTACTACTACTAAAATGCAGTGTGTAAACCTGCCCACCTAACGTTTGCATTTCTGCAAGGATTGAAATAAAACTAGTACAAAAGAGATTCAGTAGAGAACAACCAAAATTAAGGTGGGCAGGAAGCTGTTTTGCTGTCCCACCAAAATTTTTGAGACTTCAAAAAATCTTCTTATGTTAGATTGGACCAAAGTCTCAGACTTGAAAATGATTCTTGTTCGTATCAATTGAAACACTTCAATTTTGACCATTTAATTCCTCCCTCCCCCTTTACAATTAGCTGGCCTTTTGACACCATGATTTTGAACCAGAAAACAAGACATTTTTAAATTTTGAGGCCAGAATAAAACTTTGCAACAATTTCAATTTGTTTTCTTTGGAAGAAATTGTCAAAACTATCCCCTTCCCACAGACCATTCTGGATTAAATAAATTGGCATTTTCTAATTAAAACTGTTGGGGAAATTACAAACCAGCTTTATCCAGAACTATACAAAAAGACCAACCGCAAAGAGTAGTTTCCATTTAAAACAAAACATACAAAATCAGCAACTGATAAGGCCATGTAAAGAGGAATACTCCATTTTAAGCAGATTTAAGTCTCTTGCTAAAATGAAGCACCTGCTAAATATTTCAAATCTGGCATGTCACCTGTTGAGCTAAATGCAGTATTTCTCCCTCAATATTCAGCTGAACAGAAGTTTCTATTGGTGGAGAGTATGAATGATATTCTACCAGTAATCCTTATTCATCCAGAACTGATCACAAGTTGATATTTCTTAACCATTATAGATCTTTCCCCTTTTCAGATAAAGGGATTCTTTCAAGAAGTCAGTCTTAATAATTGATGGCCATCGTATCCCATTATCTTCACCAATTAAAATGAATTGTGTTCCCTTATTCTGGAAAGGGAAAGTAATAGAAACTAAATTAGAATGTGCTGCTTCAGGCTTTCCATCAATTTATCAGCTAGCAATTTTAGTTGGATTGTGTTTGTCAGGAAGGGACAAAAGATTCATGACTCAAGCTGGTCCCTTCCATTTCCAAAGAATAATGAAAGTGTAGGGTAAATCGATGCTCTCTGTTTGGGCTGCTTCTCTTGGTACAAAGTATTGGGGGAGGGATGAGGAGAGAGGGTATTTGACCTCCAGTGATAGAAAGCCAACTCAAAAACCAGACTAAGTCCTAGCTGGTAGTAATGCTTGCACATGGTTACAGTAACTTCAATAAATGGTAAAGTCTTGAGGACTTAGTATTTGCTTTACTACCAAAGCAGATGGCTTGGCCCTTTCCTTTATTTGCTGATGTATTCCGTATTATTTTGATTTTAAAAGTATATGGAGGGAAACTGTCATTTTCCTTAGTATGGTGACCCCACGTCACAAAAAAGAATGGCTGTCTACATTAGCTCAGATTTTGTGCATTATAATAACTGGTGCTTTTGCATAGCTCTCACAACTTTTTACAAGTGTGACTAACCTCGACTATCCATACCCATTCTACAGATGGGAAATTGCAGCACAGAGTTGCTAAATGACTTTTTTTCAACAGATATAGCAAGTCGGAGCTCCTGACTCCTAGTCCACTAACCATATCCACTGGAGTACTTTGCTTCCCTCTATAGTAATTGCTTTGTGTATACATATACATGCATTTCTCCAAGGCACCATAAAAATACCTTGAATTAGAAAATGTCATTGGTGAATTGCATGCTGTTCTTCCAGCCTGACGTTAGTCATAATTAATTCACAAACCATATGTGATGGAAAGGGGAATTCAAAATGTTTAGCTGGAACTTTAATGGAATGAAATGAAATAAAGCATTTTTGAAAGAAAGTAATGAAACATTATAGTCAACGTATATCTTGGTTAGACATTAATTCTTGCCTGCCATTCTAGCAGGATAGCCTTGAAAACAAAATGCATTATCTGTAGGATTTATTCCAGGCTAAAACCAGAAATGAATAAATAGCTCTTGTTGACTTGTTTGCACACACAAATTACATGGACCAACATTGGGCTGGTTTTAAATAAACCCTTATTCAGGCTCCTTTATGGTCATTGTTGTGTGCTAGCAAAGTGAAGCTAATGTATAGCTAAATAAAGATGACATTATCTAGAAGGCCTTTAAATTTCCTCCTGTTTAAACTGAATTAATTTTAGTTGCTTGTAGTAAAGGTTTGCGTACTCTGGCACCAGAAAAACAAGTGCATGAGTAAGAAGAGCTCTCTCTGTCTAAGAAGGCAGTAACTTAGGCCCCCAGACACTTTCTCCCTGCTGTTATTACTTGGTGTCCTCCTCCCTATCCTGCTGCACATCTCTTCCTGTTCACTTCTTTTCATGCTCAAGAAGCACATGCATCTCCACTCACACTGAGGCACTTCTGTTGCACACACCACTTCTGCCCACACACAGACAGCCTCCCAATGCTTCTAGCATCCCAGAGTTTGAACTCTGTGGTGTGGAGTGCTTCTTGGTTATAGTAAGCCACCAGTAATCTCTGAAGGAAGCTCTGTCCCCCTCTTCCCCACTATTAATGTGTCCATGTGTCATGCCCTGTCAAGTTTGCGGTTTCCTGCCCCTTCTTTTAGGAATCTCTATCATTATTTTTTACTTTTTTCTTGATTTTTGCACAATTTATGCCAGTTACTCTCCTACTTGAGCCAGTCTTAACCCTCCACCAAGGTCCATCAATTCTCCTCTTCCCCTTCCTACCTCTCCCCCATCCCATGTGCCACCATTTGTGTCTGACAGTAGACAGGATGTAGAAAGGGGTTTGAGCAGCACCCCCCTGTCCCCCATGGAAGGGAAGCAAACAAAGAGCTGGTGAGTGTGTGGAACATGGAGGCTCTGTGTTTGTTGGTGGGGAGTACAGAGGTTTTAATAGTATAGCTTGTCCATCAGTGGTTTTCAGATGCTTGTCTGAATCCTTCCATTAGATTTTATTTTATTAACCAATTTTTGTTTTATAACAAATCTTTATGAAACTTCTCTTACAGTTTAAACAAAGGTAATATCTTGCATAAATATAAATTGGTCTATGTAAGGCCCTCAAGCTGTATGGATAAGGTTTGCTCTCAAGCCACTTTCTTCATCAGCTCCATTTGTATTTTTATCTTTCTTGATGTTGGTTTACTGCATGCATTCTGTGCATTATTCAGAGGCTAGCCTGGGGTGGGCTGTTCTGTGTATTTTTGCTAATACTAAGGGGCTTATGTGTTTAGGGTTTAGATACAGTTTGCATTTATCTTCAGAAAGAAGGCAAGAACTTTTAGTGGATTCACAAGCAGAGAAGGGAAACTTGGTATGTGTTAAATATTCTGTTTTAAAGGCTTTGAACCCCAAACCAAATCGATCACTTGCTCAGTTTTTTTTTTTTATTAACTGAACAGCTATCTCGTTATTGTGTTTCTTTGCCTGGTAAAATCCTCTGAACATGGGCTTCAGAGCAGTGACTCCAGATTGCCTCTTGGTTCCTCTGACTTTTTTATGTATTACTCATTGGGCGCAGAATTTATCTCTCTGTTATACATGTCCAGCCCCACTGAAGTCAAGTGAATTGCATGGATGTAACCAAGTCTTACCCATTGCATGTTTCTGAGATGCTATTTTCTCAAATACTTAAGCTGGTGAAAAGGCCAGTTTATCTGCTGCTGCTCCAATTTGATATAATTTTATTAAGCTTCCATTTGCTGTTCTTCAGTCTTGTGAGTCTACATGCAGTGCACAGTAATGATATAGCTACACTCTTAGCGGCAAAAAGAGATCATGGCAAAGGATATGTCTACACTGGGAATGTTTCGACATGCAAAAGTTGCCAAAAGTAAAAACCAGTCAAACCACTTTTTCTGCCTCACATTGTTGACATTTCATTCTTTGAAATGCCATATTACTAGCATCCTGTTGACAGAGCAAAACAATGTGAGTAAGCATCCCACAGTGCAGTGTTGTGGGAAGATAGAGTTGATCCTGTACTTCTTGGGGTTCCCTCATAGCTCTGTGAGTTCACCGAACTAAGGAATGTCAAAGTAGCACAGCAAGTCTCTCCAGCCTTTCCCCTGCAGTAGCAGTCTGCCTGCCGCTGTATTCCTAGCAGGGCAGAACAGAAGCATTCAAGTTATTTATTCTTTGTTTGTGCCCCAAACAGAACTGCTCACTCAGCTGTCAGATACTTTCCGGAGCTTTGAAAGACAAGGGGCGCATGCCAACAGGGCAGCAGAGATCACAAAACACTGAGCACAGCCATCAGGGTAGGCATTATGGAATACTGGCAGAAGCCCGTCCTCGCCACAAAAAACAGTCCACACTGGCTCTTTATTGACAATGAAGAGAGGGGAAATGACACAAGTCTCTTGCAGGGCTACAAGTTTTTTGTCTCCAAACTAGTGGTTTTTCCTGACAAAAGTTAAATTGCATTGTAAACGCTCAGTGTTTGGCTGCCAAAAGGCAGTTCTGGTGACACAAAGGGCCAGTGTAGACAAGGCCTAAGGAACATCTTAACGTCCTACTGACATGGGTACATGTACCTCCTAGTATGTGCACTGGTGGGTCTTCATTACCTTTGGAAGATGAAGCTACTGAGTATGCAAGCCCAGGGCATATTTCTCTGTGGGTACTCTGTAGCTTTGAACTATGGTGCTGTGGTCTGATGTGTCACTTACATCCATAACTAACTTTCTTCCCATGTTCTGTGCACTTTCCACATAATCACAGGATGAGGGGTGGGAGGAGGACAGTGTCTATTTGCAGTCCCCTTTCTATATCTTTTTAGTTCTGACTCTGTGTGTACATGTGTTTGAGAGAGACAGAAATGTAGTAATTCTATTTATAATAGATCTTCTCCTTCACGGAAGCATTCTAAAACCCACTAAGCTGCACTCCAAACACTGAACATTAAAACCACACTCTTAAATTTAAATTAAACTTCGTTCTCTCCTTGCAAAATGAAGTCAAAAGTGACAGCTATTCTACTACCATTTCTGTTCAGGATTTTGCAGACTTGCTGTCTGTTTGCCATTATTGCTGCCCAGTTCCCAACAAAAAGAAAGAACTTGCCTGATAAGCTCTGGTGTGTCAGTTAGCTTTGTCTCCCTGTCCCTTACAGCAGAGAGAACTTCAGATCTTTCCAGGTGAGTTGGAGTCTGATGAAGGCAGCTCTTTTAGGAGACTTGTTACGGGGGGTGTACTCTGATCAGACAGTTTATAAGCTCTGCAGCAATCTCCTCCTGGATTTAATTTTTTCTGTTTGTGTCTTTCCTATTTTGAGCCATTTAAAAGTGGGGTCCTGCTGTCTTTTTCTGAAAACCAAGGTAGTTTAATACGGGCTTTCTTCCCTGGCATGTAGCCCCAATACAGATCTGTTTTCCTTTTGAGTTTCTTTTTAAAAATTAACATAAGCATATGCAGCTTTTTGAATCTTGTACTATTCAGAAAACAGTGGATATTTTCATTTGGATGGGACCATTAATCTAAGACATCAAAGTCAATTGGTAGGAGAGAGAGAATGTTAAATACAGGTTTATAAGCTTCAAAAGGTGATTACGTAGCAAAAACTGATCAACAATTAATTATGTTGTTTCCGTGTAGTTGTCTTTGGGCCTGTTTCTTTAGTGGTTCTGTGCAGGAGACTCTCATTGCAGTCAATGGGAGATTCACTAATGGACTGGCCGCTGAATTTTCTATTTTACATTCAATCATTTTGATTACAAAAAGGAAAACATAGGCTTGCTGTGATGCTATATTCCTGAATTAGAGCTGATGAATTTGGCTTGCTTGGGATGCCATACAGAGTCACTTGGGAAGGGGGGAAAAAATCTCCTGGCATAGTTTCAGTCAGTGTTGGCAACCTTATTTTAAAGTCTGAAATCTGATCACAGTTGTGGGATTAAGGACAGTGCGACTAACTGGAGAATGGCTGGTTAGTGTTGTAGAAAAAGATATAGTGTCTCTGGTGGATCACAAAATGTGAATGAGTCAATAGCATAGTGCTCTCACAAAAAAGGCTAATGTCGTATGGGATATATTAAGAGGAGCGTTGTATGTTAAGCAACTATTCCTCTCTATTCAGCACTGATGAGGCCTCATCTAGAGTATAGTGTCCAGTTTTGAGCACCACTCTTTAAGAAAGATGTGGATGCATTGGAGAGAGTCTAAAAGGGAAGCACAAGAATGATGGAAGATTTAGAAAACATGACTTACAAGGAAAGGTTGAAAGAATTGGAGTCTTAATTTTCAGAGAAGAAAAGACTTGTGGTGGGAGGTGGGGACATAAATCTTTTACATATTTGAAGACTTATCAAGAGGATGGTATTCAACTTGTCCGCCAAATCCACAGAGGCTGGGAGGAAAAACAGTCATTGTAATCTGCAACAGGGAAATCTTTAGGTTAAATGTTAGTAACAACTTTCTAACTCTAAGGATAATTTAAGTATTGGAACAGGTGCGGAAGCTGGATTGTGGAATCCCAATCATTGGGAGAGTTGGATGGGTTGGTAACTGGTTAAAAGATAAGAAACAAAGGGTAGGAATAAATGGTCAGTTTTTCGAATGGAGAGAGGTAACTAGTGGTGTCCTGCAGGGGTCTGAATTGGGACCAGTCCTATTCAACAGACTCATAAATGATCTGGAGAAAGTGGTAAACAGTAAGGTGGCGAAGTAGGTGACTGGGCAACAAAATGGTGGATGAATATTAATATTGATAAATAAAGTAATGCATATTGGAAAACATGATCCCAACTGCACATACAAAATGATGGGGACTAATTTAGCTATTACCACTCGAGAGATCTTGGAGTCATTGTGGATAGTCCTCTGAAAACATCTACTCAATGTGCAGCAGCAGTCAAAAAAGCAAACAATGTTTGGAATCATTAAGAAAAGTATAGAGAATAAGATCAAATATCTAATTGCTTCTACATAAATCCATGTTACACCCACATCTTGAATATTGCATGCAGATGTGGTCATCTTATTTCAAAAAAAGTTATTTTGGCATTGGAAAAAGTTCAGAAAAGAGCAACAGAAAAGATGAAGGGTATGGAATAGCTGCCATTTGAGAAAAGATGAATAAGATTGGGACTTTTCAGTTTAGAAAAGAGGAGATGAAGGGGAGACATGATAGGGTTTTATAAAATCATGGCTGGTGTGACAAAAGTAATTAACTTTTCCTTATTTACTTGATCCCATAACACTAGAACTAGGGTGTCAACAAATAAAATGAATAGGTAGCAGGTTTAAAATAAAGAAAAGGAAGTTTTTCTTCACACAAAGCACAGTCAACCTGTGGAAATCCTTGCGCAATGATATTGTGAAGTCCAAAACTGTAACAGGATTAAAAAAAAAAGCTAGATAAATTCATGGAGGATAGGTCCATCAATGCTTATTAGCCAGGATTGGCAGTGTAAGCCAACTGGCTTAGTCCTGGGGCTCAGTCTATGTAAGCCCAGTCACTGGGCTGGGCCAGGTACCTAAAACAAACACCCCATGGTCTCCTTTAAGCCCAGGCCCTAGCGCAGGGCAGGGCAAACAAACAAACCCAGTCAAGAGTTGCTAGGTGAGCTCAGGCCTTAGTGCAGGGCAGGGCAAACAAACAAACAGTTTGTAGTGCAAGGAGGAGACTGCCATCCAGGGACTGTAGTGCCAGGGTGGACACAGGCCCTCCCTACTCCACTGTGTCCTGGCCTAAGGCCCTGGCAGTGGCAGGGCTGACTGGCACTGGGGTCAGTGGGGATCCATCTTGCAACATGCTGACTCGCTATAACACACATCAACCTGGCTCTCGCTGGCTACCCCTAGGCCACTTCCAGACTCCCCCTTGGGGTATACCTGGCTCTGTAGCAGGTCCTCTGCATCATCTGTGTCTGAACCCTCAGGTAAGGTCAGCAGGGTTTCCTCGTTAGGTTGAGGGCCCGGTGGTCCAGGGCATCCTCAGTGTCTGCCAGGTTCTCAGCAGCCTCCCAGCTTGAGAGTTCAGGGCAGGTCCTCTGCTTCCTCCGGTGGCTGGGGCCTGACTGAGCTCCTAACCTGGGCTTTTACACAGGCAGTCCCATCCCCTGACTTCCAGTCAACTAAAGGGGCGGGGCTAGGCTCGGCCCACCATGGCTCGGAGAAGGGTTCTTCCCCTTCTTGGTCTGTGAGCGGCCACCCCTGCTCTCTACAGGCAGGAATGGTGTCCCTAATCTCTGTCAGAAGCTGGGAATGGGCAACGGGATGTTCTGTTTATACCCTGTGGGGCACTTGGAATTGGCCACAGTTGGAAGACGGGATACTGGGCTAGACCTTTGGTCTGATCCAGTATGGCTGCTCTTACATTTAAAAAGCATGTCTGGTATCATGTAGATATACTTGTTCTTGTCTCAGTGCAGGGAGTTGGACTGGGTGTATTCTCAAGGACACTTCTAGCTCTACTTTTCTATGAGTCTATGAAAATCATTTCTAAGTAGAGTCTGGAATCTTCCAGGAAATAAAGCACCTCTTTAATTTTTAAATAAATTTCACATGTATTCATTTTAAGAAGTGCATCTCACCTTTCAAACAGTCAGCCAACCATTCTGAGCAAAGTAGATCCAGATTTTCTTTAAGGAAATCTCCTTTGACTTTACCTTCTATATTTTTGTCATATGCATAAATAATTACTTGTTAGACATGAGAAAATTTGGGGCATTCAGAGACCATGGGGTTTTTTCCCTCTCAAGATATCAATTTATTACAGATACATGTTACACTTATCCTCAACATTATTCATTCAATTTCTCAGCAAAAGTGTGTGTTTAATTTTTAATGAAAATCCTGTGTGAGATGGCATAAGGCCAGGAAAATAAGCATATGTAACGAAACAAAAATATTAATTCTTTGTCTTATGTGTCTTACTGCATTTTGGAATGAATTTAAAATGCATCATATTATTCTAGCTCTTGCTGTTTTTACCCTGTGTGAAAGCTAATAAATCTCATTCCTCTTCTTGTCTCAGTGAATTTTTCAGCAGTGGCTTCTAAATAAAGCTGCTGGAAAAAGAAGAAAGGAACTGATTTGAAATAGCAGTAATATTTTGGCTTATTTTCTAAAATAACTTTCTCTTTTTAAGCTTTCAAATAGAAATTTGACACTAGAGCACAGAGATAGTACTCAAAGTGCAACACTTAACTGATTAAGCTTTATTTTAACTTTTTTCAGATTTTACTATGCTTAAGATCTCTTGGGGGTTTTTTTTTTTTTTACTAATTAAGTGTCCATATTACAATTAAATAAGTTCTGATTTCTCTTTTAATCATGTTTCTTACTCAGTTTTCCCACCAATTCAAGGATGATATTTGTCCAAATGAAACTGACCTATAAATATTATTTTAGCCCCCTGAACTGGTGGTATATTTTTAACCTTTTGAATCCATAAAACACTCTAGAGGAACACTCCAAGTTGAATGGGTGGGGGTCTGACTCTGGAATCTTTATTTCTTATGTGAGTGGCCCATTGATTTCAAGTAAATCAGGTCTATTGCTATGTGTCAGCAGTGTAGGATCAATTATAGTATTTGCACTAATATTTATTCTTGTACCTTTATTCAAATGAGTGGGTTTTTTTGGCTACTGACCAAAGACCAAATAGAGGTTACAACAAGGTATTATTAGAACCTAGAGGTTGTGGACACTTTTCCCACCATATAGCTCTTATGTAAAGTGTGAATTATTAGCCAAGTTCTACTGTGAAATCAAATCATTGGGCTGACTCATGTGAGTAGGTCTGCATTTGGCTCTGCCACATTGTGCTCAGTGTAGCACCAAACTCTGCCCCCACTTCACCAGAAAAAGAATGGAGCTGAAACCTAGATAATTAAAATCCTTTGCACTTCTGCAGCACTACTCGTTTTGAGACTCATAGCACTTGACAGATAGTTAAGCTTCACAACACATCTGGGAGATGGCGAAGTCTGCTCTCAGTTTTGCAGATGTGGACACTGAGGCCATAGTCACGCTACAGCAGTACGGTAAAGTGAACTAACTAACATCTGCATGCAGCCATGACTGTGCTTCTTGTGTTAGTGGTGTGTATCTTCACCAAGAGAGCTTGTATCAGTTTTACTGTCACTGTGGAGCACTGTGGGGTGGTCTTGGAAAGACAGTAACAGTTCATGTAAGCAATGCAATGTCCACACTGACACTGCATCAACTAAACTATATCAACCTTGATACTCCATTGCTCATGGAGATGAAGTTACTAAGTTGGCATGGCGGGCAGTTAGATCAGCAGGAGTGAACTTTTTGTGTAGATGCTGCTATAGTTAGGAAGTTGAAAGCTGCCTTGCATCGACCTAATTCTGTAGTGTAGAGCAGACCTGAGCCTGTAAAATAAGTTGTCCAAGGTAATACAGCAAGGAGGTGATAGGTGGTAAAAAAATATTTCAGGAGCCCTGATGATCAGTTACCTAACCTTACTCTTAGAGCATGCTGTCTCTTATTTCAGCACTTGATTTCAGAAATGTACACAAAAAACTCTTTTTCCAGTCTTTGCTTAAAAACAGCAAAACAATTTAATTTAATATGGAGATATACCTATCTCATAGAACTGGAAGGGACCTTGAGAGGTCATCAAGTCCAGTCCCCTGTCCTCATGGCAGGACCAAGTACCATCCCTGACAGATTTGCCCCAGATCCCTAAATGGCCCCCCTTAAGGATTGAGCTTACAAACCTGGGTTTAGCAGGGCAGTGCTCAAACCACTGAGCTATCCTCTTCCCAAAAAAAAAAAACACACAAATCCACAACCCAGACTGGAAATATATGCCAAGTGGGGTTAGTAACAACTTTGGGCTGTGTTGTTCAGGCATTGCTGACCAATAAGTTTAGCTGCTAAAATTTTCATTGGTGACTTTTTGCCAGCTTGGAAAAAAATAGACTTTGGCCACTGTGTACCTAATGCTTCCATGACCAATAGTACAGTTGCCAGAGCGTGACTGCTCCCAGAAGCCTTTACTTTGTATTGATAGAAAAATGTAGTGTCAACCTAGTGGAGGCTCTAAAGGAAGCAACATCCCTAAATATGCACTAATTTATCATTTAATCTTTGGACTTCTGCATAAAGGCTAGGGATGAAATTCTAGTTCTGTTGAAGTTAATGGGAACTTTGCTACTGACTTCAGTGGATGCAAGAATTCATCAAGTTTTTTTTAAAGTGGGTGTATAACGCCAACAGGCGGAAATGAACCTAGAGCTTAATGTATGAGCCTCTACCACTTGAGCTAAAAGCCACCTGGCTCTGAGCTAAGGCTGTAGAGCACATTAACTCTTTCTTTCTGTAAGTGGTGTAACATGGGACAGTACACCACAGCTAGTAGGTATGTGGGTTACAGGTGCATAATGTTGGATTCTTAATCTCAAGTGGCCAATAAATCTGTGTCTGAAATCAACCCTCCAGCCTCTCCGAGTTTATCAGAAGCAAGCTCTGCATGGGTCCAGGATCCACCATCTCAAAGCAGCACCACATAACAAGTGCAAAACCTGCAGACACATCAATACCCCCAGAACATCCCTTTCAAGGTCCATGGGTCCTATGCATGCCTATTGCAACAGGTGGTATGACACTTCCACTGCACTAAACGCTCCCATCACTATGGCTACATCTACACTGCAGGATTTTTGTGCAAAAATGCCCATTTTTGTGCAAAAACCCATGGAGCGTCCACACCTCAAGCATGCTTTTGCGCAAATAAGTCAACAGTAAAACAGCACAAGGGCTTTTTGCAGTGTAGGTAAACATCCTTCTACGAGGCATAACTCCTTTTTGCGCCACAGCTGTTGTGCAAAAAGGCATGTGTGGACGCTCCGCAGGGGTTTCTTGCGCAAATAGAGCCTCTCCAAAAAAGCACAGGTGCTCTGGTGGCCATTCTGTGAATGGCAATCAGAGCTTTCTTGCTCAAGAGCATACATGCAGTGTGGATGCTCTCTTGCGCAAAAGCACTTTTTGAGGTGTGGACGTGCTTTTGCACAAGAAGTTTTTGCACAAGAACTCTTCTGCAAAAGAGCTCTTGCGCAAAAACCCTGCAGTGTAGACGTAGCCTATGTGGGTGACACAAGACTACCCATGTGAATGAACGCCACAGAAGAATGATAGACCAAAATACCACATAACTTGGGGGTGAGCACTTTTCACGAAACAATCACTCCATATTTCAGCTTGTCCTCAAAGGAAACCTTCAAAAGATGAACCTGGGTGTTTAAATTCATAACTTGGTCAGACACTAACAACCATGGTCTCTAACCCACTCAATTTTTTTCTTATGACTGAGGCATATTTGAAGGGAAAAGCCCCTTCAAATAGGTGTTAACTGCTTATGCTAAAAAATCTGTTCCATCTCACATTTAGAGGTGATACTGAGTATCTTTCACCAAAAGATGTCGGTCCAGTAAAAGAGATCTGACCTCCCTCCCCTTGTATCACTTACTTGGAATGCATCATGATTTTGAACATGAACAAACCTGTAAGCTCTCTAAGGTGAAGGGGAACCAAAACCAAGTTTTTCTTCATGTGGCTAACATGTGACTTCGTGTTAGTCTCTTAGATGGGGTCAGTATTACTCTGACAGTTGCCTTTAAAAGAAGACTATAGTTGCCATACACTCTTTTAACGTTCGTAATATGTCTTTCTGTTTATTGAACCAGATGACACAATGTGCTTACAAAATAGCAAAGCAAATCTGCCATGATTTAAAAGAATGTTATACTTCAACACAGATAAATTGGAATACTACAAAAGTACTATTAGTAGTACTAATAGCCTTCATGAAGTACAGTATAATGACAGGAGCCTGCCATTATTTAAGTTAGACATGTGCAGAGTTAACTGATGAGGCTAACTGGTTAAGGTTAACCAGTGGGGCTGGAGTACCTTGCTTCATTTGTATTGTGGCAGCAGTTGTTACTCTATTTGGTTCTTACTTAAATAAAATTCTCATTCATTTGAAAAGCCACTTTACTTGAGCCTACTATAAAGTTATACATAAACTACAATGGAGGAGTTAAACTATTTTCATTGGTGGTAGCAGTATTGCTAAATAGAAAAATGACAATATGGAATGCCAGCCAATGAGGATTGCAAAGTTTCTAAAGAATTACCCTATTTATTTTCCACTAAGTAAATCTCAAGTCCGGTGTACTGCATAACTAAAGAGGATGGTAATGAATACTTTATGAATGCAATAGAA
Organism: Rafetus swinhoei; assembly: GCA_019425775.1. NCBI lineage: Eukaryota > Metazoa > Chordata > Testudines > Trionychidae > Rafetus > Rafetus swinhoei. Next base: position 13,273,424 of record CM033435.1, on the reverse strand, counting down.
AAGCATTTTAGTACAAGCCATGAATTTAAACACTGGCTTTGCATAAATAAGAGAATGTTGGAAGTACTTTCCAAATGAGTAACAAGTTAATTAAAATACTTTAATACTGGGGAAAAGTGCAGGTCAGAGGGGCTTGCTTATTTTTTTGGAATTGAACAGAGCTATTCTTCAGTCTTCTCCATAGCTGGCTGACTGATTTCTGGGCTGAAATTACAGGCAATATCAATATAGTACTACCATGTGCTACACTGACATTAGTCCTTGCAGGGTAAAACAAGTTTGTCCTCTTTCTGTTCTAGATGCCTTGTTACTAGGGCGGGATGAACTCTGTTTAAAATAAGCACCCTCTGATCTTTTGTCCTTCACTTTAACCAGAAGAAGAGGGTTGTGCCCACAAAAGCTCAGGATACCATCTACATGTTTTGTTACTCTTTAGGTGCTACTAGACTATTCGTTGTTTTTTAAGTTTTTCTAGTTACAGACTAACTCAACTACCCCTCTGAAACAAATATATTGTTTGTGTAAAGCCTTTTGGTGAATGTCCATCATCATTACTACTTTCCTGTGGGCATGTCTATGCTAGGAAATTATTTTGAAATAACTCCTGAAATAACTACTTAAAATTAGTGTGCCCACACTACAGGGAAGCCTCAAAATTAATATGAGGCAAGCTCCCTTAATGTGGATGTGCTATCTTGACTTAAAGTCCCAGGAAGCACTGGGGAATAATTATTTTGAATGATTCTGGGGAGTAGTTACTTCAAAATAGCAGCAGTGGAGTGTCCACACTACCGTTATTTTGAACTAAGCATTATTCCTCGTGGAAAGCAGGAGTTATTATTTTGAAATACCCAGCCCATTATTTCAAAATAACAGGCTTGGTAGTGTGGATGCTCCACTTGTTATTTCAAAATAACTCCCCAGTGTAGACCAGGGCTATAGAATCATAGAATACTAGGACTGGAAGGGACCTCGAGAGGTCATCGAGTCCAGTCCCCTGCCCTCATGGCAGGACCAAATACTGTCTAGACCATCCCTGATAGACATTTATCTAACCTACTCTTAAATATCTCCAGAGATGGAGATTCCACAACCTCCCTGAGCAATTTATTCCAGTGTTTGACTACCCTGACAGTTAGGAACTTTTTCCTAATGTCCAACCTAAACCTCCCTTGCTGCAGTTTAAGCCCATTGCTTCTTGTTCTATCCTCAGAGGCCAAGATGAACAAGTTTTCTCCCTCCTCCTTGTGACACCCTTTTAGATACCTGAAAACTGCTATCATGTCCCCCCTCAGTCTTCTCTTTTCTAAACTAAACAAACCCAATTTTTTCAGCCTTCCTTCATAGGTCATGTTCTCTAGACCTTTAATCATTCTTGTTGCTCTTCTCTGGACCCTCTCCAATTTCTCCATATCTTTCTATATTATGTTCTCAAGGGTTGGGAGGGTGAGCTTCCAATCGACCTACCCTAATCAAGTAAGATATTCTATCCAGGGTGTGATCTGGTGGCTTAGTGGGGCTCAGTTTTCCCCACCCCTACAGAGTGGGTGATGCAATGGAGTTAACCTCTGTAGGTATCAGTAACTTACATACCAGAATATATTGCAGGCTCAAGACACTGAGAATATTATCTTACTGCTGTCTTATCCAATGATCCAGGCTGTTTGCAAGAATGTAATCAGCATTTTGTGTTAAGCCTTGCACTAGATAACTCCTCATTGTTTTGACCACTATATAATGAATGGTTAATTGGCAGGACAAAAGATGGCCCTCCAGTGTTACCATTAGTATTTCTTAATTGGCTTCTCAGATTTGCAGACAATTTGAATAGGAAATGTTTTATGTCAGAGAATACTAAACTAGCAACAGCAGACACCAAGGGCAACAAGTTCTTCTCACTCAGATTTGGCTGGTGAGCTAGAAAAACTTGCAAGAACCATCAAAATAAGAATGTGGGAGTTACTGGAATCAGTTTTCTCATTTTGTTTATTTTGCTTACCTCTGTGTCTCCTTTTTAGCAGACTTCATCATTACAAGACAGCTTCTAAGAGGATTATTCATTGCAATTCTTTATGCAGCTATCCTCAATTCATAAATATAAAGCTGTTCAGGTCACAGTGGAAGCATCTTGATACCTCCGTATGTACTGTTTAAACACAGTGTGATTTAGTGGATAAATTAGTTAGGCTGCTTATTCTCTTTTAAGAGTCCCTTTTTTATCTTCCCTTAAAACAAAACAGTAAATAGACAGAAAGCTAGGATGAAACAAAAGATGTATTTGTATACAGTAGTGCTAAAATCTACGGAAGAAGGTTCTTAAAAACAAGGAACAACTTATTGTTAAAATCTACGGAAGAAGGTTCTTAAAAACAAGGAACAAGCAAAATGTATTCTTGAAGCTATATGTATAGGAAATTAAACTGTCTTCCACCAGATAAAACAGTATAAAGCATGCCTCAAAGTTATTTTGTTCACCCACTTACCATTTTCACAGATCTCTTATCCTGGTCTCCCTGTGGTTCATCAGTTTATTCTGTATGGTACATGGAGCTCCACTCTTCCATTGAGGAGGCAGTCTCTCTCGGAGTTCGAAATCTCTCACTCCCATTGTGATCCCTCTTCTGCTTGTAGGCCAACAGAAATTCTCTCAGCTTTGACGTCTCTTCACCTGACTGTTAATCCTTTCTACTTTAAATCCCACCAAAAAATGCTGCAGCCTGCATTATGCTTTTATTGTGGCAGCCCTCTAACGTCTACTAGAATGCCCCAGGGATATAGGTTAACTTTATCTGTTCATGTTTATAAATTCCTGGCAGTCGGATGGGAAAAAGACATTTCAACAGAAAGCACAAACAAGGCTAAAAGTGCTGATTTGTACGAATGGCATAATCATTATGTAGTCAAATGAAATTGATTTCCTGATGTGTGTCTACATTACAAAAATTAAAATCACTAAAACTTCTGTTCTAGTTGACTTTTAAAAATCGATAGACGAATAACTTTATGGTTAGTTTGGTGCCAACTGGCATTCAGTATACTTTGAGACTGCAGAGATTTTTTTTCTTGTCTTAACTGTTTTGATGTTGACACAATTAAAACCCGAAGAAGATAGCCATGCCCAACTGTAAGACTGGTTGGCTTTTTACAGTAGAAGCCACTTTAAAAAACAAAACAATTAAAGCCAGTGTTGTATCACTTCAGATACAGTTAGCTGTCTGTGAGTGTGTCTATACAGCACTATTATTTCGCGATAACTAGTGTTATTTCTAAATAACAATGCGAGCGTCTACACAGCCATACCGTTATTTTGAAATAATTTCAAAATATCAGATGGCTTATTCTGAAATCTGTGAACCTCGTTCTACAAGGAATAACGTCTATTTCAAAATAGCTATTTAGAAATAAGGTGTGTGTAGATGCTCCACTGCTGCTATTTCGGAATAGCCCCTCACCAGGAACATTCTAAATTATTCCTCCCCAGTGCCTAAATCGAGGCTCTAAATTGAGATAGCACCTCTACATTAGGGAAGCCTGCCTCAGACTAATTTTGAGGCTTCCCTGCAGTGTAGATGTGCTATTTCAGAACAACTATTCCAGAATAGCTTTTTTCAAAGTAAGCATGCAGTGTAGACATAGCCTAACCATCCTTACAAATAGAGTGCTATCATGGAGAGTGCCAGGTTGACAACCTGGAATGCTAAAATCCAATTTGTGGCCCCAGAATGGGTAGAGCATATGCAAATTCCTTCATCTCTTTAGTTCCTCCCCCAGTTGCTCCAATTCCTAGCTCTGGTTTGGTTTATCTTAATTATTAACAACTCTAACATGCCTATCTGGCATCTTCAGGCACCTAGTGTTACTTCACCATGTAGAAATTCCAAATGTAAAGATGCTATGCAGCCTTGAATCACCCCCAACGAGCTCCCACTCCATTAAATCAAAATATCAAATTGATACCCCATTCCACTCCCAGCCCATTCCTGCTTCCCCATCCAAATACTAAAGACCAAAAAAAACCAAAAACTTTCTAATTAGTGCCAGTTGTTGCGATATAGAACTTTCCTATTGGAAACTGCACTACTAACATAGACCACTTAATTGCCATTACATAGAAATATTAGGCCAAATTTTGCTTGCCTGACCACTGATCTGTGCTGGATTTAAACTGGTAGCCTAGAGCTGAAAATCTCAATATCCTAGTACCAATCTTTTGTGCTATCTAATCTCTAATCTTGTGTGTCTCGTTAGGTTTTTTTCAAACTTTGTTGTGATCTTAGAAATCAGTTACAGGAGACAAGTGGTAAATAGGCAAGTATCGCCCTGTTTAGTTCTCAAACTGTAGATAATCCCATCTTTAAAATATCTACTAATCTTTTAAATTATCCATTTAGCAAGCTCTGAGCTTTATACTATAGACCCCATGATGTATCTGCTAGTGTAGCTTTATTATACTTGTACAATTATTTACAAACATTGTAAAGCCTTTTCATTTTTATAACAATCATGAAATTAAAAACCGTATGATAGTCTCTATTTATGTAGCTATTCTTTCAGGCACTTGATATCACTTTTATTTTAGTATAACATCTCATGCCAAATAAAAACTGAACTAACTTTCAGTATGTCACAAATGAGCTTGAAATATAATTTTTATGTGTTACTTTTTGTCAAGTGATATTTTTTTTCTTGCAGGATGTCCTGGTACACAGTTCCAATTCATGTCTCCACTGAGAATTACTCTGTGTTTTAAAGTTTTTGTTCAGTTCAATCCATTTCAGTCTGCATAACAGTAGACTGTCTTATGCTGGCCATAATGACTACTCAGACTAATAATGGTAAATGACAGGAAAATGCTGGCAAGCTTCTAGTACCAGCAGTGGCATATGGTTATAAGCACTCATAAGAGTGACACTTTAGATGAGTATGTATATTACAGAGTAACACCATTATTTGATTTCTCTATATATAGATAAACATATTGAATGTTATCAGCATAAAATAGTAATTTAAAAGCTCTTGAGCACAAGAACCACCTCCCAACACTGCAGTAATGTGTTTTTATATGATTTATTGCTGGTTTATATTTGCTGGGGGGAAAGTTTAGAGTAATGTCTTGATTTACTACCAACAATAAAACATTCTTGTCACTTCTTTTGGCAAGAGCTGCAGATGGGGAATTGAAGTGAATTGTTTATTCAAAGCTGAAGGCATGTCTTATTGTTAATAATGCAGTACTGATAGTTATGCTGGAATAACATTCTCTTGGATACACCTGAATTCATACTTCAGTAATAAAATACTTTCTATATTAGATGTATATAAGAACCAATGTTTAGCCTTTGGGAAGTGGAAATGCTGTATATGCTAACTTTCTATCAAACTAAACTGATTTAAATCCAGATTAAAATATTAAACCTGCACTAAAGGTCATCCACAATATCTTCTAGATGATTCTAAGGCCCATTTCCTTGTGTGTAGATGTCTTCATTTAAGAAACAAGACCCAAGAGCCTGTTTGGGATATTGTAGAAGTCATCCTTTCATAGGTACTGCACAGATCAACTAATTTTAATGGCCTTGGATTACGCATTTTATGAAAAGATTCCTGTTGATTTCAGTGGGTTTTGGATTAGCCCTCATGTGCTTCTCCAATGGTGTAGGTAACAGTAGCTCTTAAAGGTATTAGTAAAGAAGGTCAGCTTAACCTGTGGTTGCCACTTGCACAGTGTTAAAATAAAGTTACCTCTTTTATATCCACAGGACTGAGAACTTTCTTCCAGAGGGGAAAGAGACCCTGACAAATGTGTAGCAAATTGACTTTTATATGCCTTACAAAAAGGCTTAGCACTTCTACGTGTAGTGAACCTGTGACGTGCCATTCTTAAACTTTTTTTCTTCCATTAACTTTAAAACTATGAATGACCTTCTAGCTGCTTGGAAATCAATGGTAAAACTTGTATTGGCTTCCATGGGGCTGAACTTTCACCCTCTGTTTTTAATAGTTTCTTATGTGTCAATAGTTTGTTCATACTCAGCTACTACTTAAAGTAATTTAAAGGGCATGATCCTTGCAGGCCCTGAGCTCCTTCTAGTCTTATTGATGTCCCCTGGCGTGGAGGCTGCTCAGTATCTTGCAGGACTAGGCCCCCAGTTTAGCAAAGCGTGTGCTTTAATTAAAACATGTTAGTTCTTTTAGAAGACAGCAGGGGACTACTCACCTACTTAGTTAAGCATGTGCTTAAGTGTTCTAGTGAATCAGGGCCTATATGAATAGTTTAGCACTTTGGGATAGTAATACTCCGGGTATTCCATAGCTATCATTATCCTTGCATGTGTGGAATTGTTTGCAGGCCATGTTACTGCAGCATTGTTTCCTTTCCAGTACAAACTATACAGTGTGTACAAAACACATGGCTACTAACAGACTTGTGCTCTCCAGGAGTCAAAAATGGTAAAAAAAATCTTCAAATTTCTCCCCTCTGCTTCAAACAATTCTCCCTCCAGCTTCTGGCTGAAACTTTGTCACTGTGGAGAGAAACCAGGAGGGGATCCAAAGCTAGTGCCAGCTGGAGAAGGCAACTAAATAATCATAAACAAAACATTCAGTAAAGTTCCCATTGATCTTGCTCACCAGGAATATACTTTGTGAATATCACACGTTCCAACCAAAAGCCTGTTGAATATGGTATTTCCTGTGAAGCCAGAGAATTCAATGTTGTTTAGTAAGGAAACAGCGAGGAATGGGGTTATGGATCTGGTTTGTGGACAAGGAAAAATGGTAGGATTTAATTCTGTTTAAACAAGAAAGAGATAGAGAATACAAGGCTTTGGAAGGATGAGGAATACCTGAAAAAGCCTGTGCCATAGTTAGTCTGGCGTGTATACTTCCATTAGTGCCACAGTGCGCACACCAAAGCCATGTTGCTAATGTGAAAATTAACTTTAAGAATAAGTTGCCAGGAAGGTGCTCACTATCATGAGTTCTGGGAGAGCCTGCTGAATTCTTTACTCCAATTTTGCAGCCTAAATGGGTTTTTAAGATTTTTCTAATTTTAGACACAACAGAATTATCCTGCAGAGGCTGTGGTTTGTTGATTGTCTTTTAAATCAGTAAATCCATTGGAGTAGCACATAAGAGCAACAGTGGGATTACATTTGAAATGTGAACAATTCCATAATAAGACAGCTCTGAGCTTTTATGTGGTAGCTGTGATGCAGGAGAGATTTGTTGAACTGTATCATATATTGTATCCTATTTTATGGGACTAGAATAATTTGTGTTCTACAGTGAAATAAGAAACCAAAGTTGGTCTTGATATCAAGTCCATTGTAGTCTATGGCAGTCCCTGCAGTGACTCCAGTGCGCTTTGGATCAAGCCTTTCATTCAAGAATCTCAAAGTATTTTACAAAGCCTTATACTGCCACCCTTTCTCCTTCCCTCCCCCCCCCCCCCCCAGAGAACTACCACAGTGGCTTGTACTGCACTCATAGTAATTTCTTGGTGCTTTATGTAACTATTGTGTCATCAAATAATATCAACTCATTTTAGATCACAGAAAAATGCAGCACTTGTCTTAACAGAGAAGTTGTACCTGTTGAGCTTTAAATGTGTGTGTGTAACAGGTTCCACCCTTTGTGCGAGTGCCCCTTGGTGGCTGAGGGAGGTCTCACAGTATTTACTTGCCTATCTGCAGGTGAGGCAATGTCCAGTCAGTGGCCAGAGATCAGGCCTCTTCTTTTACCCCCCGGGTGTGGTTTGCAGGGGTATTGGGGGGGAAACCCAGGCCCACCCACTCCTCTGGGTCCCGGCCCAGGGACCCTGTAAGTAGCAGTTACCTGCTGAACTTCAACTTACTTAGTTGCTGTTACGTCCCTGGGCCACTTCCCCGGGATACTGTTCCATGAGCCCTTCTCTAGGGCCTTGTGGCTGACTTCCCCTTGTATGGGGTTCTGCAGTGTTATCTTTGGCTTTTTTTTGGCTAGCCTTTAGCCACAGGATCTGGCTCCAAATAGGTATAATGCCCAGCTCCCACTCAGAGCTGTCCAGAGTGCTGGTGTTCCTCAGTCAGCCCTGAAATCTGCCTGGGTCGAGCTCCAGGAAGGAACTGACAGTCTTTAACTAGCAGCTGTTTTTTATAGCAGCCTGCTGCACCCTGATTGGGTGCAGTGAAGTCTGCCACTCTACTCTGCCCAGAGGACCTCTCTACTGCTCCTGTTGCTGGCCAGGGTGCTGAAAGGCCTCCGGCAGGGATGTCAGGCTTTGTCCACCCCATCACAGTGTGGGTTTAAAAAAAAGCACCCTGATTTTAATTAAATCTGTTGACATCCCTGTATGAACACTTATTAGTGGAAAACTGATCATATTGATTTGCTTTCATTTGTGATGTTATCAGCACAGGCTAAAATGATGTAAGTCAGGTTTGTATTCACTTATGAGTGTTAACACTCAGAGTTTCAATGTAATTAAAATGGTTTAAAGTCAGATCTTTTATTTAAACCCATGCAAATTTATATGTAGACCAGGTCATGCTGGCTTCAGTGATGCAGGACTCTGCCTCAAATCTGGAGTGCTGTTGAAGGGTTGGTCAGTTTGCAGCAAGCTCAGGGTTGGTCTACCTTGCATTAGCCTGCTGTTCGCTAAGGGGATCCCGATGATGTAAACTAGCCGTTCTCTTGTGTGTTTTCATCTACCTGCTTTAAAGCAAGAGTAGATCAAGGAGAACTAAGGAATGATTGGTGTCTGTCAGCAGGATCAACTTGGGCATTTAGCCCATGGCAGGCTAGTAGGGATAGATTTACAACCTTGCTTGTTGCAAAATAACACTTATATAGACAGTCCCTTGGTCCTTACTCAGGCATAGCTTCCACTGACATTCACACAAGTCTGAACACGCACATGAGTACAAGGCAATGTTTTGGGTAAAGTCAAGTCTTGCGTAATGACCTGGTAAAGCACTTAAGCACATGCTTAACTGTCTCTTTGTTTAACCTTAGTCCTTCCTGTGCTTTGCTGTACATTGAACTATGCACATTTGCCGTCCTTGCCTGTCAACAGCCTTTCTCTTCAAATCTTCCTATGTCATGTTGAGGTGCTTGATGTAATTCAGAACTGTTGGTTCCATGTTATTCATGGTGCTCCCCTCTTCTTGCGTTTTCTGGCTTCCATTCAAGGGTGGTATTTGGTAAGCACTCTTTTTAAACACCATATTCCATTCTAAGCACGTGCCCCAGCCACTGATGTAATCTTTAATAGATTATTTGTGAGAGGGTGTCTTGTCCGGTAATTTTTTCTAACTTCTTTATTCATTTTCCTACCTCTATATGTTATTCCCAATATTCTTTTCATAACAAATGCATCCTGCTTTTGCATATTTCTTTTGAGAAGTTGTCATGTCTTGCTTTGTACATGCTTAGTTTTGTTTTAAAGGAGATATTTTTGAGTTGCCAGATATTTGAGTCTTAAAGCATGACTTAATTACTGATCCTTTGGCCAACTGACTCAGTAGAAGAGATGGGGTGTCAATTTAAAACAAAATGGCTCCTGCTTAAAACTGAGTGACAGTCCATCCTAAGCATCTGTCATAATGCACTAGATCTTTTTGCCTAATTCTTGATGATGGACAATTTGAAAGCAAATGTTTTATTTTTGTTATTTTTTTTTCTTTTGAGGGAAAGTAATAAGTCTTAATATAAAGAGAAATATTGATGAAATCTTTAGAAGTGAAAAGCTTTGTTTATTAATATCCGTTACAAATTTATGGATGGATTGAACAACTTTTTAGAGATGACCTTATGAGAACTGTAGGCTTGGGTATATTTGTAATCTGCCTGAAATCAAGTAATGATATAATAATAATGAGTCTCTTGTAGCAGATGATATTGAAATGCCATGGTCTTAATGCCATGGATTGTGAATTCTGAACAAATTTGTGCACTGCAAAATATCTTAATGATTGTACTTACTGGAAAAAATACCACATTTTCTACCATTTGAGTATGCATTGGGTTATATTATTTAAATTATATATTTGTAATTCAACGTGGATTTATAGGACTACGTTTACATTTTCAAAAATCCAGTGTGATTCAGCAGTCAACTTTTTACAAGTTTGCCTTGCCAATATTTAGTTATTAGTGTCTCATACCTTAGTTCCGCTTATATTTTGGAAAATAATAAAATTGTGGTAACTGGTGTGGCATTTGTTAGCAAATATGGGGCTAGGGTGTATGACTTATGTGGGGAGAGGCTGAGAACTGGGCTTAGTTAGTCTTCAAAAGAGAAGAGTGGGGGAAGGGGTATTTAGAACATAAACATATAGAACATTTGATTTCAGCTTTCCCCTACCTGAAGAGGAGTTCCAAAGAGGATGGAGAGAGTCTGTTCTCAGTGGTGACAGAACAAGATGTAGTGGTTTTAAGTTGCAGTGGGGGAGGTCTAGGTTGGATATTAGGAAAAACTATTTCACTAGGAGGGTGGTGAAGTACTGGAATGGGTTACCTAGTGAGGTGGTGGAATCGCCATCCTTAGAAGATTTTAAGGCCAGACTTGACCTTTAGTGGGGATTTGTCCCGCTTTGAGTAGTGGACTGGACTAGATGACCTCCTGAGGTCTCTTACAACCCTAATATCTCTGATTCTATGATCTTCTATGAAATATTAGCTTTTTAATGTTAAAATTTGTATTTATTATTCCAAAATATAGGTGTTAAATCATGAAAAAATGAACATCCTCTTACTTCCTTGTTGATAAGTGACTTTTTATATCCAATGCATAATTTTACTCTAACAAATTGTGCTTCTTAATGTATAAATCAGGCAATGTTTGATTAAATCAAAAGCTTAAACATGCTCTTTAGGGTCAGCATTAATTTTTTATCTGTGTTCACCCAAATTGTATTAACTCTTGCAAGGGTTTGTTTCTCAATTTAGAGGAGATAAAGTACAGATACATTTCTGAATTTGGTATTGAAACACCAGAGATTGCATTTCTGACTCTACACCTAGGACAGCTTTTAAAAGGAGAGGGTTTGAATCGAGAATACTTCAGGATTTTCTCTTTTGATCTGATTTTTTTGGTACTCTTCTCATGCACTGCACAGTGGCGCAGAAAGACAGATATTCTAAGTATTTACCTGAGCACTGTCATAATATTCTGGGTATTTAAAAATAGAGATTACAACACTCTGTTTTTCTATCCCAGCCTGTGGGGAAATTAGCTTCACTGGCTCATTAGATTCTTATTTCCTCTTTTGTTTTTCAGTCTGGTTGAGTAACAGGGTGTTTGAGGGAAGACTAAGTTGAAGACTTGAGTACCTGTGCGTGGATCTTTAGTTCATTGTTACATTTTACAGGAGTGAGTTCCACAGTTTAGGTCCAGCCTGTGTGAGGATTCTATTACACTCATGAGCCTCACCTGGTTGACAGTTTCATTGTTCTGTTGAAATGTAGCTATTGTGGGAGGGAGAGATGCAGTCTTTCCTAGCAAAGGTTAATTGTCCCATGGAGGGCTTTGACTGCTATGATAGACACCTTGTACACCAATATGTGTTCAGTGGAAGCTAGCAGAGCCTTCAGAGCACTGGGTGGTGTTCATGGCAATCTGTATAGCTAAGTAAATGGGCTGCTGCTCTTTGCACCCTAGGGAGTACAAAAGGATGGGGCATAATCTTTTAGTCAATCACAGGAAAAAAGAAATGGTGATTTTAAAAAAACAGCACCATAGCTGTTTGAGCTTCTGGTAACTCTCAGGAGTCCAAGGAGATCTCTCCTTCCTCTCAGGCTGTGGGCCATCTTAAGTCTGAGGCAAACCTGAAAAATGTTAGGAGTGTAAAGGGCTTCACCCTTCTTGTGAGCACCCCTCAGTGGCTGAGGGGAGTCTTGTAGTCTCTCTGTCTGGCTGTCTGTGGGAGAAGAAGTGTCCAGTATGTGGCCTGGGACCAGGCTTCTTACCACCTGTTTTGGCTGCTGGGGAGTGTGGGAGACCGAGACCTGCCCACTCCTCTGGGTCCCGGCCCAGGGACCCTATAAGTAGCAGTTACCTGCTGAGTCTCTCGGTTGCTGTCACATTCCCTGGGCCACTTCTCCAGGGAAGCTGCTCTATTTAGCCCTTTCTCTTGGGCCTTATGGTCAAGTCCTCCCTGTCCAGGGTTCTGCAAAGGGTTGCCATTGGCTTACCAGCTAGTCGTTAGCTGCTGGACTTGGGTCTGACCAGGTCTGAAGTCCAGCTCCCACTCGGAGCTGTCCAGAGTGCTGCTGTTCTCCCAGTCAGCCCTTAGGTCTGCCTGGGTCAAGCTCCCGCAAGGAACTGACAGATCTTGGCCCAGCAGCTTCTTTTATATCTGCCTGCTGCATCTTCATTGGCTGCAAGAGAGGCTGCCACGCTGTTCTGCTTGGAGGACCTTTCTGCTTGGAGGACTCTATTCTGCAGAGGGGATTTGATAGCACCCTTCAACTTCCTTAAGGGAGGTTCAAAGAGAACAAAGAGAGGCTGTTCTCAGTAGAGACAGATGGCAGAACAAGGAGCAATGGTCTCAAGTTACAGTGTGGGAGATCTAGGTTGGATATTAGAAAAAACTATTTCACCAGGAGGGTGGTGAAGTACTGGAATGGGTTACCTAGGAAGGTGGTGGAATCTCCATCCCTAGAGGTTTTTAAGTCTCGGCTTGAAAAAGCCCTTGGTGGGATGATTTAGTTGGGATTAGTCCTGCTTTGGGCAGGGGGCTGGACTCGGTGACCTCCTGAGGTCTCTTCCAGCTCTGTGATTCTAGGACCTCTCTTCTGTGGCTGGGCAGGATGCGGAAAGGCCTCCAGCAGGGATGTCAGGGCCTAGTCCACCCCATCACAGGAGGCAAGTTCTTCAAAATACTTTTCCTCTTCCTACCAATATGACTTTAGTCTTGGCTGGGTAAAGCTGAACCCAGCTGCTTTTCATCAAGCATGCCAAGCACACAGTGCCAGGCGCTTGGCTCGTAGGGGGCCAGGCGGCCGCGGCCACACATGCTGCACACTGACCTGCCTCGTCCCTTTCACAGATACTTGGAGAGGTGGGAGGATGGTGCTGTTTGGTGTATGTGCATAGAGATAGGTGTTGGGTGTGCTGCTGGTGGTTAAACCTGTGTTGTCTCACCAGCTTTCCCAACAGCTTCAAGAAGACCTTGAATAATCTGGCAGAGAAGATTGAGCCTATCATGACTCTACAGCAGAGGATGGAAGAAGAGTTGCCCATAAAGAGGAACAAGTAGTTCTTATGTCAGGATGAGACACAACACTGAGGTAGATTCAGCCTTCTGGCAGTTAACAGGAGTTTGAAGCTGTTTTATTGGCATTTCAGTTAGTTTCCTTAGAAGAAGGTTAGACAACTTTTCCACAGCCCTGTAAGATTTACACATAATTTGTTGCCTCTTCTCTGTGGAGAGCAACTCTGAGGTCTCTCTTGAACTTATTTTTCCAGCATGGAGATCAGCATGTTCCCCACAGAGCCACTGGGCTGTCTCCTGTTAATTTCATAGACTCATAGAATACTAGGACTGGAAGGGACCTTGAGAGGTCATCGAGTCCAGTCCCCTGCCCTCATGGCAGGACCAAATACTGTCTAGACCATCCCTGATAGACATTTATCCAACCTACTCTTAAATATCTCCAGAGATGGAGATTCCACAACCTCCCTGGGCAATTTATTCCAGTGTCTGACTACCCTGACAGTTAGGAACTTTTTCCTAATGTCCAACCTAAACCTCCTTGCTGCAGTTTAAGCCCATTGCTTCTTGTTCTATCCTCAGAGGCCAAGATGAACAAGTTTCCCTCCTCCTTATGACACCCTTTTAGATATCTAAAAACTGCTATCATGTCCCCCCTCAATTTTCTCTTTTCTAAACTAAACAAACCCAATTCCTTCAGTCTTCCCTCATAGGTCATGTTCTCTAGACCTTTAATCATTCTCGTTGCTCTTCTCTGGACCCTCTCCAATTTCTCCACATCTTTCTTGAAATGCGGTGCCCAGAACTGGACATAATACTCCAACTGAGGTGTAACCAGCACAGAGTAGAGCGGAAGAATGACTTCTCGTGTCTTGCTCACAACACACCTGTTAATGCATCCCAGAATCAGGTTTGCTTTCTTTGCAACAGCATCACACTGCTGACTCATATTCAACTTGTGGTCCACTATAACCCCTAGATTCCTTTCTGCCATACCCCTTCCCAGACAGTCGCTTCCCATTCTGTATGTATGAAACTCATTGTTCCTTCCTAAGTGGAGCACTTTGCATTTGTCTTTATTAAACTTCATCCTATTTACCTCAGACCATTTCTTCAATTTGTCCAGGTCATTTTGAATTATGACCCTATCCTCCAGATTAGTCAACCTCCCAGCTTGGTATCATCTGCAAACTTAATAAGCATTTTCTATACCAATATCTAAATCGTTGATGAAGATATTGAACAGAGCCGGTCCCTAAAACAGACCCTCATGGAACCCCACTTGTTATGCCTTTCCAGCAGGATTGTGAACCATTAATAACTACTCTCTGAGTACGGTTATCCAGCCAGTTATGCACCCACCTTATAGTAGCCCCATCTAAGTTGTATTTACCTAGTTTATTGATAAGAATATCATGCGAGACCGTATCAAACGCCTTACTAAAGTCTAGGTATACCACATCCACCGCTTCTCCCTTATCCACAAGACTCATTATCCTATTAAAGAAAGCTATCAGATTGGTTTGACATGATTTGTTCTTTACAAATCCATGCTGGCTATTCCCTATCACCTTGTCACATTCCAAGTGTTTACAGATGATTTCCTTAATTACTTGCTCCATTATCTTCCTGGCACAGAAGTTAAACTAACTGGTCTGTAGTTTTCTGGGTTGTTCTTATTTCCCTTTTATAGATGGGCACTATATTTGCCCTTTTCCAGTCTTCTGGAATCTCTCCTGTCTCCCATGATTTTCCAAAGATGATAGCTAGAGGCTCAGATACCTCCTCTATCAGCTCCTTGAGTATTCTAGGCTGCATTTCATCAGGCCCTGGTGACTTGCAGGCATCTAACTTTTCTAGGTGATTTTTGACTTGTTCTTTTTTATTTTACCTTCTAAAACTACCCCTTCCCACTAGCATTCACTATGTTAGGCATTCCTACAGACTTCTCGGTGAAGACCAAACAAAGAAGTCATTGAGCATCTCTGCCATTTCCAAGTTTCCTGTTACTGTTTCTCCTCCTCACTGACCAGTGGGCCTACCCTCTCCTTGGTCTTCCTCTTGCTTCTAATGTATTTATTAAAAGTCTTCTTGTTTCCCTTTATTCCCGTAGCTAGTTTGAGCTCATTCTGTGCCTTTGCCTTTCTAATCTTGCCCCTGCATTCCTGTGCTGTTTGCCTATATTCATCCTTTGTAATTTGTCCTACTTTCCATTTTTTATATGACTCCTTTTTTATTTTTAGATCATGCAAGATCTCGTGGTTAAGCCAAGGTGGTCTTTTGCCGTATTTTCTATCTTTCCGACACATCGAATAGCTTGCTTTTGGGCCCTTAACAATGTCCCTTTGAAAACTGCCAACTCTCCTCAGTTGTTTTTCCCCTCAGTCTCGATTCCCATGGGACCTTACCTATCAGCTCTCTGAGCTTACCAAAATCTGCCTTCCCGAAATCCATTGTCTCTATTTTGCTGTTCTCCCTTTTACCCTTCCTTAGAATTGTGAACTCTATGATTTCATGATCACTTTCACCCAAGCTGCCTTCCACTTTCAAATTCTCAACCAGTTCCTCCCTATTTGTTAGGATCAAATCTAGAACAGCTTCCCCCCGGTAGCTTTTTCAACCTTCTGAAATAAAAAGTTGTCTCCAATGCAGTCCAAGAACTTATTGGATAGTCTGTGCCCTGCAGTGTTATTTTCCCAACATATATCTGGATAGTTGAAGTCCCCATCACCACCAAATCTTGGGCTTTGGATGATTTTGTTAGTTGTTTGAAAAAGCCTCATCCACTTCTTCCACCTGGGTAGGTGGCCTGTAGTAGACTCCTAGCATGACATAACCTTTGTTTTTAATCCCTTTAGCCTAACCCAGAGACTCTCAACACTTCCGTCTCCTATGTCCATCTCCACCTCACTCCAAGTGTGTTCATTTTTAATGTATAAGGCAACACCTCCTCCCTTTTTTCCCTGTCTATCCTTCCTGAGCA
Source organism: Rafetus swinhoei (assembly GCA_019425775.1). Taxonomy (NCBI): domain Eukaryota; kingdom Metazoa; phylum Chordata; order Testudines; family Trionychidae; genus Rafetus; species Rafetus swinhoei. The sequence continues at coordinate 13,257,245 of CM033435.1, read as the reverse complement.
AGCTGTACCCTTCCATACAAACATTCCAATCGTGTATTATCCCACCAAGTTTCTGTGATGCCAACAATGTCATAATTGTACTTATTTATTAGCACTTCCAGTTCTTCCTGCTTATTTCCCATACTTCTCGCATTTGTATATAGGCATCTAAGATCCTGATTTGACCTTGCCTCCCAGTTTTGCCCTGACCCTCCTTTCTCTCTGCCATTGTAGCCCACGCTCCCTCCCATTTCCGACCCATCTCCCAGGTCTCCATGTTCTCCACTTACCTGTGGGCTTTGCTCACCTGTCCCCATCGAACCTAGTTTAAAGCCCTCCTCACTAGCTTAGCCATTCTGTATGCAAACAGGGTCTTCCCCTTCCTCGTAAGGTGGACGCCATCCCTGCTTAGCAGTCCTTTCTGGAATAGCATCCCATGGTCGAGGAAGCCAAAGCCCTCCTGGCGACACCATTCTCGCAGCCAGGCATTCACCTCCAGGATGCACCTGTCTCTGCCCGGGCCCCTACCTTCGACAGGAAGGATCGAAGAGAATACCACCTGCGCTCCAAACTCCTTCACCCGTACCCCCAGAGCCCTGTAGTCACTCTTGATCAGCTCAGTGTCACACCTCACAGTATCATTAGTGCCCACATAGATGAGTAGCATGGGGTAGTAGTCAGAGGGCCAGATAATCCTCGACAACGCCTCCGTAACATCTTGGATACTGGCCCCCGGCAGACAGCATACCTCCCGAGATGAAATGTCAGGGCGACAGATGGGCGCCTCCGTCCCCCTCAGAAGAGAGTCTCCGACCACCACTACCCTACGTTTCCTATTCGCAGTGGTGGCAGCAGACCTCCCAGCCTTGGGGGTACGAGGCTTCTCCTCCTCGGTGTAGGGGGTGATTGCTTATCTCCTGTATAAAGAAGAGCATAATGGTTTCCTAGTACCACGGCGGAGGGTTCGAGCAGGTGGAGCAGTGCCTGCTGCCAGAAGTAACCAGCTGCCACTGTCCACCCTGAGTCGTCTCCTCCTCCACCAGTGGTGTGTCCCCAGTCCTGTGTACCGGGACAGCTACCTCAGCTGTCTCCTCATGAACACGGTCCAGGAATTCCTCATGGATGCGGGTGCTCCTCAACCTAGCCACCTTCTCCTGTAGCTCTGCCACCTGCTGCCTGAGAGATTCCACCAGCAGGCACCTTTCGCATTGGATGATCTCCCCAGCCTGGATATCAATAAGTGGGAATTGCAATCCACAGTCCCTGCAAAACCACACCAGGATCTGGGTAGAGGCATCCATGCTCAGGTGCTCTGTCTGGCTACAGGCGCCGGTGGAGGAGACAGAAGCAGTGCTGGCACAGGTGTTGCGGGTATTCCTGACCATCGTAGGCCTCCCTCTGCCAAACTCCCTCTCATACTCCCCTGTCTGCAGCTCCTGTCCACTTCGCTCCCTGGTCACTCAACATTTAACTTAAATGTTGCTCAGCTTTTATTTGTCTACATTCTAGAATACTGGATGTCTTTCAGTGGCCCTGGCAATGCAACTGGCTCTCTCGACTGACCACCATGGAAACTAACCATGACTCATAAATCAGAATAATTTTTCCCCTTAAAGTTGGAATTCCTACCATTCACCATAACACTGGAGGTACAGTATTCCTACCTCCATTATCCACATGAACCACCATGCTGGGGGCTAGGGCTCAACAGAATAGTGATAGTCTTTCAGAGTATTGTTCAACTGACAGACATGGCTGGGGTCAGTTGCACCTAATAGCAGACAGACAAAGATCTGCTCCAGTCTATTGCTGGATTGGAAATGGGATCAAAGTGACTTATCTGTGCCTTGCACAATCTAGACCTAGGGTAAAAGCTAATGCAGAGTGAGTCACTTCTTCCGCTTGTTATGAAAAAGCTTTGTATACCCACTCAGAAAAAGTATGAATTGTCTTCAGCTGTTGCGATTCCCCAGGATTAAAATCTCATCTGATTTCTTGGTACTGGAATTGGGGCCAATCCACTATTGACTGTGGTACCAGTTCATTCTACAAATCTTTGGATATTGCACAAACCTTCCATTTCCTGTATTATTAACCTAAAAGGATTACATGTTTCCTGTGCAATATATGCTATCTTTCTGGCCTCAGTAAGGAACCATGTACCGTGGCCACTTCCGATGTCCATTGTCCAGTTAGTCTGGTTTGATGCATAAATATTAATCCATTTCTTTAAGTGGAAAGAGATTTGTGGCTCCAAAAGCGTGGGTTTTTTTCCATTAGAGATAGCAAACTTTCTTCTGGATAGATGGTAACAGTAATATTATGTATGCTGCCAATCCTGGACTGGCATCTATTCCTTAGCTAGACAAAGCAAAATAATTTGTGTAATTCGGTACCATGCCATACTAACACACGGATAGGCATGCAACCAGCCCAGCAGTCATATTTGTTAACGATATTTGTGTGATTATAAATATCTAGATACAATTTCTGCTACAGCAGTCTGGCTAAAATGTCTGTGCTTAGGTTATTAGGGGATATATCATTGCTACTGCAGCTCAGAGCTGGATTAACTTCAAATGTCTAAAAATAGCTTGCACAGCCCTGAAAAGCAAGAATGTTTTTTTTCTCTAGTGAATCAAGTGTTCTGAGGGAAGGGATATAAAAATTAAATTTTCATACAAAATCTTATATAGAACTGGCTAAACAATAGGACACACTGTTGTATAAATTGAAAAGGCAAAGAACCTTCCACCGATCTGATAGAATAATACATGATACGTGATGGTTTTTAATGGATTGTGTTGAATTTAGTCACAAATACTCTTCATGTGTTCCTGAATTTGTTCCTTTCCATCCTTGGAGTTTTCACCTTTCAAATACTGGAATCCATAAACAGTTGTCATGTCCCCCAACTCTGTCACTGAGCCAAGCTATTCTTAGTTAGCTCTTTCATTATTTCTTCATAATTCAGTCCTTCTGGAACATTAATCATTTATAACAACACTAACACAGATAATTTTGTGTCGCTCTTTATACTCCTTCCAATTGATTGCTATCCTTCTGGTGCTGTGGTACCACAATATAACTGACTATTTAATATATGATCTCAGAAGAGATGTAGAAAAAGGGACTATTGCTTCTTTTCTGAGAGAGGCCCATGTCCTGCATATAAAGCCAGTGGCATTGACTTCTTTTATACCAATATCACCCTGGAAACACATTTGCTTTTTCATTATTGCTCCAGTTTCTCTCTTAGAATGATTGTTTCCCAGGTTCCACCCGCCTCCAATGATCTGTTTCATATTGTTTTTCCCTAGACACATTAACTTGCATTTTGCCAAGTTTCATTGTGTCTTTCACACCAATATTTCCAGTCTTTCCAGTCCTTTTTTGTGATTCCCAATTCAAAAGTAGCATTTGTAATTCTTTCTTTCAATATATCATCTATAATTTCTTTGTCAAAGTTACACATTAAATTCCTTTTTGTTAAAAGGCCACATTATAAAGTGAGATGGGCAACTCATCTGAATTAATTATAAAGTAACTCAACCAATGGAAGTTCAAGTTCAGCTGAACTTTTAAACAATATTAAGTTCATACTTGCCTTCTGAGGGTCAGGCTTGGGGGCTGAGTGGAAGATTGAGAAGGATGGGAAAGGAAAATCTCTAATGAAGTAGGAAAATACAGGTGCTATCTACAAGCTGCCCTGTTGTGTTGTCCTAGGAGGAATGGATTCTATCTCTTCTGCATTCCACAGGCTTGCAGGATCAAATCCTTAGGCAGCAAAGACTTAAGCACCCCCTTAACTTCACCCACCATGAGCAATCACATGCATTCAACATTGTGCAAGTCTTCACAGGATAGAGACCTAGAGCTGTAAGGTCCTCCTGTTGGTAAAGCATCATTCATGCCTATGGTCGCATTAAATAATAAATGAGGTGAAGTCACGAAGTTACACACATTCATCTGCAGGTATGATTTAGCGGAGTATTTATCTATTTAAAGTAGATGTTGTCACTTAATCCTTTTTTCTGTTATCCTGACTTGTAGACATACAGTACACAACAGTTCAGACAGAGTAGTTACCAGCACTGGCATTTCAACAGAATATGACTCCGTGCCCCTGTTCAGCAAAGTAAACACCTCTCAGCCTTGGCAAGGTGGGCCATTGCTCTTGTTGTATGGCTTCAGAACCTATTCCTCTTGAGTAGAGTAGTTCTTTCAGCGGTTGATAATGAGAGAACAAGAATAATGTAATAAAAAAGGAATTACTTATCCTAAACATATATTTTCAGTTAATGAGATTTGGAATAGCTACTGGCTGTTGGGACAGATGCTGTTAAGTGTCAGCTGTCTACTGGGAAGCCTGGTGACCTCAGGTCACTGGTAATTTCAGCTGTTTTCAGAATCATGTATTCAAAGGATTTCAGCATGAAAATGACATATTTAGTAGACTTTTATGACCAGAGGGAGTTTCAAAAGTAAAATTTAACTTCAGGTATGGGAAGTTAAGAGATCATCTTGTGGTGATACTTGCTGATTAAAATCAAGACAAAAGCAGTGGAAAACTGAAACTTGGTTTTGAAGAATTTTTGCAGAACCCTTCAAGTTTTATTTTAAGGCTGAAGCTGTACATTATCCATTCATCTTTGACTATATTTAGAAATTGATCTAATCTAATCGGATTAATTATAAGAATTGCACCCAAAATTTTAAATGCATGTTATGCAAAGAGTAAAAACATCATGATTTTTCCATCAAGAGTTCATCAGGGTTGCACACAAATATCTGTTCCCACTGTAGATAAATTGAAATAACAAAGTTGCCAACAAAATGGTTTTCAATGCATCTGTCGAAAAAGGGACAGTGTCATCAAGAAAGGCCTTCTCATAAACATGAGGACAAAGTCAAAGGACTAAACATTAACTAATAGTAAGGACAATGAAATTTAAAGAGAAATGATCGAGGTAGGAAGTATGAAGGAGAAGGGGGAAATCTATTGGATCTTCCCACAGATCTCAATGTACAGATGCATCAAGCCAGATGTATTCCCTAATTATAATTTGATTGACATGTACATAATGTTCTGTTGCACAATTGTAAAGTTCTTTTAACATTGTTTGTGGTTTATACATTTGGCTCCCCATTCTCAACATAACATAAGAACATAAGAACGGCCGTACCGGGTCAGACCAAAGGTCCATCTAGCCCAGTATCCTGTCTGCCGACAGTGGCTGCACCAGGTGCTCAGAGGGGGTGGACCAAGACAATGATCAAGCGCTTGTCTCCTGCCATCCTCTCCAGCCTCTGTCAAACAGAGGCCAAGGACACCATTTTATCCCCTGGCTAATAGCCTTTATGGACCTAACCTCCATGAAATTATCTAGCTTCTCTTTAAACTCTGTTATAGTCCTAGCCTTCACAGCCTCCTCTGGCAAGGAGTTCCACATGCTGACTACACGCTGTGTGAAGAAGAACTTTCTTTTATTAGTTTTAAACCTGCTACCCATTAATTTCATTTGGTGTCCTCTAGTTCTTCTATTTAGGAACTAATAAATAACTTTTCTTTATCGGCCCTCTCCACACCACTCATGATTTTATACACCTCTATCATATCCCCCCTCAGTCTCCTCTTTTCTAGACTGAAAAGTCCCAGTCGCTTTAACCTCTCCTCATATGGGACCCGTTCCAAACCCCTAATCATTTTAGTTGCCCTTTTCTGAACCCTTTCCAAGGCCAGAAAAGATACCCTTTCTCCCCCTGTATCCTTGAACCTTTTAACTTTATTTTGGTCTGGAAGTGACACTGCTACAAAAGAGGCTGCTGTCTTGGTACTTCTAACCTTTCTAAGTCAGAAATTCTCATGAGATTTCCAGCCAGATCAGGTTTAAGGAAGCAACACCTATGCTGCTCCAGCTACTCAGTCTGATGAGGTCCATCCAGTCCTATTTTGAAAGGCAAAATGGAAATTGATTTTTAAAATAAATAAATACAGTCTTAATGGAAGAGGCACATTTTAATGGTACATTATAGAGGCCGGGAAGAGGAATTATTGTACTATTTTACCAACCTTTCTTAGAGGATCTTTAAATTACAGAACAAATTGCAAAGTATGTGTGTGTGTGTGTTTCATATGATACTTCAGGCGACTGTTATGGACATTAAATAGTATGGAAGATTTAAGTTTTGCTTTTTGGAGTCGGGGGCTGTTTAAAGCTGCAGCCTCGAACAAAACAGGTTATATTGTAGTACTTGGATATTGAAGTGGTAGTGTGGGGTGGGTGATACATATAACTACATAAATAAAACTGGATGTGCAACCAGAACTTAAAACAACAGTGGAACTGAACGTACAGCAATAGGTCTCTTGCCCTCTTCATGAGGGACTATAATTCTATGGGTATTGAATCCTGGATCTGTCTGGACAGGATGTTGAAAGGGATTTTATGAACTAATTTCCATTTTGGCTTTTTATGTTACGTAATCCTCTTTTCTGTACATTTTCAATGCTTGAATTGTATTCAACATTTAGAGAATGGATTCAGATTTCCCTCTTTTAGTGTAGTTTTTTATATTTAAACAAAATGTCTGATTTTTTTTAATATAAAATCCTTATTAAATTACTGTTTGGACCTGGAAGAAAATTTGTTTGCAAGCTGACACTGTATTCCATATGCTGACACTGTATTCCATATGTTACTTGCTAATAAAACAGCCACCGTGAAGAATTGCTCCATTTGTAGTGACATGCTTGATTTTATAGTAAACTCCACAGTTTATTCTTGGCAGCTTTTTCTCTATCTGAATAAAAGCAGTACAACTTTTGCAAAACAAAAGTCTTTCTTTTTCTAGCCTAAACCATTCTTGGCCCATCCATGCATGGTCTCTTCCTCATGAGTCTGTAAACAATCAGGAAGAGGTGCTTGGGAAGGACAAAATCCGCCCATGACCACACAGACAGTAGCAGTAGTGAGTGTAACAGTGAGCTGAGTTTTAAAGCAAAAAGGACTGTTCTGTAAATGGCAAAATCAGTATGCAGTTTACTGACCAAATAAAAAAAATCATGAGGCGGAATGTTGAAAAACTTTTCATTTGACTAGAAATGTTTCATTTTGGTTGATTTTGTTTTCAAACATATTTAAATAAAAGTTATTTTGAATAGGAAAATTCCAAATTGTTTTGAAAATGCCAAAATGTTTTGTCTTTTTTTGGAAAGTTTTGGGGAAATTTGTGACACTTTTTTAAACCAAATATGCATTTCTGGGACTCACCTTCCCCTATAAAATTCAGTCTAAAAAATTTCACCTAGAAAATGAGTTGACAGGAAGCTAGAAGAACCAATGAAAACGGAGTATGTTTTTTTGAATTAGAAGCAGTGACCTTCCTGTTACAGTCTTTGTGTGATCAGAACAGAACTGGAAGACACAAACTCAGCCAGGGAGCAAGGCATGGAATATCCAGTGATATCCATGCCTAGGGAAGGATTTAAGTTTGGAACAACACAAATGTGAGTAGAACAGAGGATGTTTAGTCAGACACAATGAGGATATTTTATTTATTTTGGGGTTCTGCACTTCTCTATACTGAACACATGTACCCCCACCCCCTTAGGATACATTTACACAGCAGGGCTAAACTCAAAATAAGCTACACAACTTCAGCAACGCTAATTACGTACCTTAAGTTGAATTATCTTATTTTGAATTTGGGTACGTCTACACAGCACTTATTTCAACATAGAGCACTTTTCCTCTGACTTCCCCTTACTCCTCATAAAGTGACATTTACAGAAGTCAGAGTAAAAAGTCCGTTATTTCAAATTCATTCCAAAATAATGAGCTTGGTGTATAGACGCGCAATACGTTATTTTGGAATAATTTCTGTTACTCTGAAATAACACTGCTGTGTAGACGTACCTTACGCTGTAACTTTAAAAACAGATTTGCTTCCCTGGGATTCAGGTAAAATCTCTTCTTCTTTTCTGTTGCTCTGTAACACATCGTAACCAAATAATATTTACCATATATGTTTTCTTTGTTTTGTTAGTAAAAATCGCCTCTTTTTAAGACCATAATCTGCCTTCTAGGACACCGGAATTAGGAGGTTCTGTGTGCATGTGCCCAAGACTCCCAGGTCAGCTATTAAGAAAATTACAGGTGTTTTTTTTTTTTAAGGTCTCTTCAGGGGGAGGGTTAAAAGCTTGAGGGTATCCTACGGGAGGGAATTTCCAAATGTGTCTTCCTTGGTTGTCAAATGGGTTTTTGCATTTGGGTGGTAGCCAATCCAAGGCCAGGGAATCTGTGACCTTGGAGAGATTTAAACAGATGCTTTTAGTGGCCAGGTATTTTAATGTCTCTTGTGGGCCCCCACCTTCTGCACTCTAAGGTTATGTCTACACTACAGCGTTAATTCAAGTGAACTTAATTTGAAATAGTTAATTTGAATTAAGCTAATTCGAATTAACACATCTACACACAAAACCAATTTCGAAATAGCATTTTGCTATCCTGCCATAGACAGCCGCATTCCTCCGTCTAGTGCGGAGATCATGGACGTTGGGGGCATCCCCCCCCCCAAACCCATAAGGTCCATGATCTCCACCCTGGACCAGGAAGGCGCCCGCCTTCTCCAGCCCCTGTCAGGCTCCTGGGAGCTGGCAGACTGCTCCTGGGGAGTGGTGGAGGGCTGGCTGCCAGTGGCTTGCTGGCTCATGTTTTGGGGCCACTGGGTCGGGGCCCCGGTGGCCACTGCTGGCTCTGGGCTGGCAGGCTTGGAGCTGGCACAGGCACTGTGGCCAGGGTCTACCCCATTAATGGCTCCGGGGCTGGGAGAGAGGAGAGTAAGTTTTCCTGGTTGTGCCCAGAGTGGCCACCAGGGCTCCCCCTGGGAAGGGCTGGAGGCCCCCTATTTCGAATTAAGTGTCTACACAGCACTTAATTTGAAATAGCTATTTAGAATTTGGTGTTACTCCTCCTAGAATGAGGTTTACCAAATTCGAATTAAGCGCTCTGCTATTTCAAATTAATTTCAAAATAGCGGTTTGCATGTATAAACGCTATTAAAGTTAATTCGAAATAACGGCTGTTATTTCGGAATTAACTTTGCAGTGTAGACATACCCAAAGTGCCAGAGTGGGGAAGAATCTTGACACCTCGAATGAATTAAGCAGCATTATCCTTAATGTGAAGATGAGCAAACAGAAGTGAGAAGGACAATGAATTGCCCACAGTCCACAGTGTCACTGGCAGAATCCAAAACTGATTGAGGAATCCCAACTCTCAGTCTCTGTTCTTACCACTTGGCCCCTCCCTCTTTGACATCACTGATTTAAATGAAAAGGAATTGTTTGAGTTCTCGGGGCCATAATTTACTGCAGCTATTATTGCAACACCTACATTCAGCTGGCTAGGGAGGCAGATAAAGAAGTGATCAGGTCAGCACAGACATAATGCAGAAAAATTTATTCTATTCATTTGGCTTAGACCTACGCGTATGATCACTATGACAGAGCTTTGGGGTGGTTTTGTTGAACTATTTTAGAATTAAAGCTGAATGTACTATATAATAAGCCAAAAGGGAAAATGTTTCTTACTATCTAATTGCTCGAAAAGTCTGAGATGAAATGAATATTTATTTTACAGTTAAATATACTACATAAGATTCTCTTGCTCCTCATTAGAAAGCTAGAAAACTACTAAGAATACATTGTCTTCCCATATCATTGGTTTTAAAAAGCATTGGAAAATTAAAAGTTCAGAAAGTCCAATAAATATTGCCTTTTGATTTCTTGTAAGATACATTTTTCCTCTAAATTCATTTGATGAAAACCTTGTAAAGCTAATTTGCTGCATACTAAACAGAAAACAGCAGCAACAGTGCTCTCCTGTGTAATTAAATTAACACAAGATAAGGATTCCTAAATGTGGTTGCTGAGCTTGTATCTGGCTCACATCTGTCCGTACACAAAAGTGATGTGGGAGAGGCAGGGCCGGCCTTAGGCCGATTCGGTCAAATCGGGCCCCGCGCCTAAGGGGGCCCCGCGCCCCTGAACCCGGAAGTGCTGGCGTTACAATTCAGAGCCGGGGCCCTGCTCCACCAATATGTGGAGCTGGGTCTCTCCCCCGGTTCTGCCTGGAGCGGGCCCTGGAACCCCTGCGCATCCTCCCACCCCACCCTCAGAGCGTCCCCCTTGGCCCCGGACTGTCCCTGCCATGCGCAGCTCCCCCTCACCGCCTGCTGCTGCCATGCACGGCGTTGCAGGTGGGTGGGGCCCGGGCGTGACGTGACATCACGCCCGGGATTTTAAAACTCCTCTGAGGCACGTTGTGTGGCTGCCTCCGAGTTCGGACTCCGGGGCCTGAGCGCAGACTCCGGCCCCGCAACGTGGAAGACAGAAGGTAGGGAAGGGGCTTGTGGGGAGGGGGAGGGAAAGGGGGAGGGGCTTGTGGGGAGGGGAAGGGGAAGAAAGGGGAAGGCACCAAGAGATAAATGGCAGGGGGCCAAGTGCAGACAATGAGGGAAAGGGCAGGAGGGGAGGTGTCAGTGGGAGGGGGGACAGGGTGATGCTGGGAGAGGAGAGGAGAAGGGAAGGGCATTGGGGGCTAGAGGGGAGGAGGTGCTGGGAGAAGGCTTGAAAGAAGTGGTGGGCATGAGAAAGGTGGGGATGGAGCAAGTCGTGTGAGGGCACAGAGGGGCAGGAGGGGAACGGGGTAGAGAGTAGTGAGGGGGTGGCATCAGGGAAAAAGGGGGCAGGCATAGTAAGGGAAGGGGGAGGCACCAGGAGGGTGCAGGGCTAAGGGAAAGTGCAGGTGCCAGGGGATTCTGGGGTGAAGCAGAAGGGCAGACACCTGCAGGGGAGGGACCAGCACCAGAGGAGAGAGGCAGGGCAGGTGTGTAGACGGAGGTGTTGGAAGAGGGGATGAGGAGGTGTAGCTCACTTGATCAGAGTGGGGCTACTGGAGGAGTAGGCACAGGGGGGAGTGAAGGGCTGGTGGAGGGGGGCAGGTCGCAGGAGGGCTGAGGGCAGTGAGAAGGGCAGGAGTCAGGACAGCAGAGGAGGGTGAGGAGTTGGGGGGGCAGCAGGCACCGGGGAGATGATGGAGCAAGGAGAAGAGACATGGCAGCAGACAGAAAAGGTAAAGGTTTAAACATATTTATTAATAACTTGGTATGCTGCCCACGGCCAGTTTGTTTGCGCCCCGAGGTGCAGTTTGGGTTTATGTGGGGATCAACACGTGGCCGGCGAGTGGGAGCCAAAACAAAAAAGTAGTCAGTGTAACGATCTTCTGTTGATATGCATTTTAGCAGTTAAATTCTTGGACTGTCATTGCTCATGAAAAGTGCTGTCACATGGGTAGAAATCGGGTAAATATTGCATTTTATTAATATCAGCAGAACTGACTTAAATGGGGCCTGTGTGTTGTGTAGTCTTGCCTTAATCTTTGTATTCATGTCTGTCAGTGTGAGAGAAGCTACTTGTATATATTTGCTTGCATATGCAACCACACTTAAGTTGAGGCCCTCAGCATGTTCTGTAAGTATCAGTGTAGTCCCTGGGGCTTCCAAAGTTGAGTTGCCCTAGCTCATTCCCTGACAGGTGTCTGTCTAACCTGGTCTTAAATATCTCCAGTGATGGAGATTCCGCAATCTCCCTAGGCAATTTATTCCAGTGTTTAACCACCCTGACAGGCAGGAAGTTTTTCCTAATGTCCAACCTAAACCTCCCTTGCTGCAATTTAAGCCCATTGCTTCTCATCCTAACCTCAGAGGCCAAGGAGAACAATTTTTCTTCCTCCTCCTTATGATACTCTTTTAGATACTTGAAAGCTGCTCTCATGTCCCTTTTCAGGCTTCTCTTTTCCAAGGTAAACAAGGCCAATTCCTTCAGCCTTGCCTCAGACCTCATGTTCTCTAGACCTTTCATCATTTGTGTTGATCTTCTCTGGACTTTCTCCAGTTTCTCCACGTTTCCTGAAATGTGGCGCCCAGAACTGGACATGATACTCCAGCTGGGGCCTAATGTAGATGGCTCATTCCCTGCCTAGGGGACGTGAGACTGGGCGGGTTAATTTCCAATCCTCCTGTTTATTCTTTTCCTAAGCCAGGAGGGCACGGTAGTTCTGATGGGGGCTCTGCAGGAAGGCAGCCCGCACTGCCCCCCGCCTGAAACCTTGTGCAGGTGTTAAACAGCTGTCCAGCCCACCCTAGAGGTGACTGCATTTCAGCGTGCCTGAAGCAACACAGCACCAGCAATGGACAGGAGAATGGCTCCCGGGCATGGCTTGCGCATGACTGCTTCAGTCCCATTGGATGGGCCTCAGCCTCTTTTCTTCCCCTCCCCCGCTTTGCAATGGGGCTGTAGACTCTGGGGGGAGAGGGGTGGAGGCAGGCAGAGGTGTCTCCCTGCAGCAGATGTAGACACATCTCTGTATTAATCATTCTCTCATTGAAGTTTTTAGCTTTGTAGTGAGTCCTTTTACATGGAAACTTTGTATTACGTCTTGGTAGAATAGTCCCTAGGACAAGTGAGGCAGAGACTGTCCCTGTGGGGTGAATGAGGTGGGAATGGATAAGGCGGAAGGTGAGCACCTCTGGGCAGTTGCAAAGGTTGGAGAGGGATGGAAGCCAGATCCAAGATCAATGAGCCCTGGGAAGTGGGCCCATTGAAAGGAGACTGGACCTGTGGATGCCTTGGGGGTCTGCAGCAAGGGCCTGCTTTGGGAAGCCCCCTCTTTGGAAGTGAATGTGGCAGCATTGAGACACCACCCAGAAGCAGGCACCACAGACACTAACTGCAGATTCATGGGACAGCTCTCACAGATCTTGCACATGCATAAGATGATAGATCTGCAGGATGGGGGGCCATGGCGTAGTGAGGGGGCCGGAGGGGTCAGTTGCCCTGGGAGAAAAATATAAAATTTAGTTAAAAATAGATGTCACACGTTTTTAAAAGGAATACCATATCTCCTGCCTTTTGTCTATTTTTGTTTCTTTAGGCCCCCAGTGAAAATTTTCAAAAGCACTTGAGTGACTAAAGTCATTTTTGAAAATTGGACTTGGAAATCTAAGCTCAGATTTTCAAAGGTAATTAAGCTCCTAAAGAGACAGTTGCCAACTCAGATCTTCAAAGATATCAATCTGATCTTTACACACCTTTGAAAATCTGGTCATAAGTGTCCTAGTCAGTTCTGAACGTGAGATGTAGGAGCCCAGTCCTAATTCCTTCAGGCTTTTTTTTTTTTAATTTGAACATTTATCTACACTAATTCCCTCCTTTCTCTTTCACTATCCAATAAATGCATGGATCAAAATTATAGGTGCTTTGTGAATATGCTGACTTGAGAGTGGAAAGATTTCATATTGTCATGTAAGATTCCTGGTAACCCATCTCAAATATGAAAAACTAGGTTGATACCTGTTCATATCAGGAGCTGTTGAATTCAGTTCACCATTTGCAGTATCTCATTAGGATGTTTAGTGGAGAAGATACTGTTTTGTTTTATTTATACTGTGGGCAAAGCATGGGCTCACAAGAATTCCTCCATTGTTTTACCATGAGTCTCAAAACATTTGTGTTTTTCTAAAGGCCTGGAGTCAATTGATTATGTAGGAATCTCAGCTTTAATTTAAAAAAAGTTCTCTATACTTCTGGGCCTTACAGCTAAGGAGGAAAGCTTTAAAACATGAACCCTAAATACTCAAGAAACAAAAGGCCAATAAAAATCCAACATGTTTTATTTTTAAAATATCTTATGATTTGTAGACCATTCTCATAACTTTGTGTAGGCGTTCCTTGTGATTTTTGGGTTGGCAATACTGCTCTTTGATTGGTGAATTTAAAGAGGTCTCTCCCTTCAGTTTCCCTTTCCACCCTCCATTTTTGTCACAGGTCATCAGAGAATCATAGAGACAATGGAGAGTAGGGTGAGTCCATGACTATGGTTAATGACTGGTCAGGGTGACTAACTATTATCAACCAGTGGTCTGAATGAGCTATCTACTGCCATCTGTTAATCAACTGTAGGAAAAGGCTTCACAAGCAGACCATATTTATATAGACATACCTGCTTTGCCACAGAGATCAGTAGACACACTTGCTGTGTCAAGGTGATCAATTTTGGCCCTTTTGGGTTGAAATTCACTTAAGACTTGGAGCTGGGAGAATGAAATGTTATTATCCATATTGTATGATTAAAAGGTAAAAGACTTGAACTTAATATGACCTGGCTTAGGGTCTACCATAACTTGAACACTAAGCAGAGGATAGTGAGTCACATCTAACTGAAAGTCACAGAAGATGGAAACAGATTTTATTTCTGGTGGTGTAGAGTCTATTTGGGAGTCTTCAATTATATCTGACACTTTACATCCAGTGTTTAAAGGCAGAGCTGACTAGAATCAATTGAGAGTCCTTGTCTTGTCTCAGTGATCGCTTGAGCAAAAATCATGGATCAAATCTTGTGTAGACTGACCTTGGACTCAACATGCAGGCAATGTGTTGAAGGGCAGTGTGAAGGAGGCAATGGTGGGGAGGTACCATATTACCTAGTGAAATCATTGGTGCTGAAATCACTAAGGACTGGAATTTGACCACAGAACTGACACTTTCTTAACAAAGACTCCATTTTTGCTATTTAAAAAGTAAATCAATGTAACAGAAAACTGCAACGCTCTCTGGTAACTTTTTAAAAATCAAACTTTAAACTTTATTGAAAAGATTGGATAGTTTGCAATTGAAAATATTTGACCTGCACTTAAGGCAACTGATTTAATTTTGTGTAAAATTTTGCATAATAAAGGATGGCATTTTTTTTTGAAAATGTTCAACTATATTGATATACATTTTGATCAGATTGACTTCTGATGTGATATTTGTGTGTGGCTTTGTTGTGTGGGCGTCTTTTTTTTTTTTTTTTTTTTTTTTTTTTTCTCAACAAAAAATCCTGGGTGGTGGGGCCCCGCCAAAACTGTTCGAATTGGGCCCCACACTCCCTAAAACCGGCCCTGGGGAGAGAGGCATGGGGAAATGTGCAGGCTGAACAGCGAGCAATCTTCATCTCTGTTGTTGCTACGAACATTGCAAACTGTAATAAAAATGGCTCAGGTTAAACCCTGACCTTGGGTAGCTTTAGTATACATAGAAATGCAGGGCCAGAAGGGATGTTGAGTCCAGTCCCCTGCACTAAGGCAGAACCAAGCAAACCTAGACCAACCTGTTCTTAAAAGTTTCCAGAGTCCAGGATTCCATAATCTCCTTTGGAAGCCTATTCCCAAGTTTATAGTGAGAAAGTTGTTTTTGTAATCTCTAACCAGTAGACAAGTAAACAAAACTTTTTACTAGTATAGAGGATGGAGGGGATGCACACATTAAGGAGAGAACATGTGACCCCACCCCCCATGTGAATCTCTGTTTGGCTCAGACCTATAGATATGGCCAGGATGACTGAGTGTTGGATTTTGTTTCTTAGTACCCCCAGGCAGTTCCTCTCCCCATCCTACATTTCTGGGGCAGAGGCAGCTGGAATTCTGCTCCTTGCACCATTGAAAGGGGCAGCAGAGATAGGAACAGAATGCAGGCAACTCTTCTGGGATGCCATGGTGCTCACAGCCCCACGACCTGACCCCATTCCTGTACACAGAGATATGGCAGCCACCCAGCAGAGGGGCTAGGGATGGCCAGCAACAAGTCCAGTTTGGCATAGAGACCCGTACTGGCCCACTTGCTCCACTGTATTCAACCTAAATCTCCTTTGGTGCAGATGAAGCTCATATCTTCTTGTGCTATGGTGAGTGTTTTCCATATTCAATCTTATCACCATTCTTTTTATACCAGCCCTTAAAATGTTTGAAGATTATAGGACCCCCCCTTCCTCCTGTCATCTTTTTTCATACCCCATATTTAAAATGTTTCTACACTCATCAGGTTTTTTAAGATTTTTATGATTTTTGTTGCTTTTCTTTGGTCTCTCTCCAATTTTTACATGTCTGTCTTAAATTATGATGCTAAGAATTGCACACAGTACCCCAGAGGCAGTCCCAATAGCACTGAGCAGAGCAGAAAAATGCCCTCCTTGGCCTTATTTATAAGACTCCCATTTATACCCACCGAATTATTAGTCTTTTTCTCAACTTTCACATTGTTGATTCACATTTGATTTGTGATCCACTATTATACTCAGATCATATTCTGCAGCACTACTGCCAAGCCAGTTATTTCCCATTTTGCAGTTGAGAATTTAAGTTTTTTTTCCCTTCCTGTGTAAAATACTTTGTACTTAGCTTTATTGAATTTAATTCTGTTGAATTCAGATCTGTTCTGAAATGGACCAAAGCAGTTTTGAATTTCTAATACCATTCTCCCGAATACTATTAACTCTTCCCAGCTTGTTGTCACCCACGAATTTTATAAGCAAACTCTTTCCTCCATTATCCAAGTCATTAATGAAAACATTGAATAGTTCCAGACCCAGGAGCCCACTACATGAGCCCTCCCAGTTTGCAATCTGTTGTGCACTCACCACATAGTAACTCCATCTAGATTGCATTTCCCTAGTTTGCTTATGAGACTGTCCTGGGGGATTGTATCAAGCCTTGCTAAAATCAAGATGCATCAAATCTACTGCTTCCCTACCATTCATTTGACCAGTAGCCCTGTTAAAGGAGGAAATTAGGTTGGTCGGGCATGATATATTCTTGTCAAGTCCATGCTGGCTATTCCTTGTAATCCTATTATCCTCTAGGTGCTTACAAATTGATTAATAATTTGTTCCAGTATCTTTCCAGGTATCGAAATTAGGCTGATAAGCTATAATTCTTTGTCCTCTTTTCTAGAGATTGGTACTGTTTGCCCTTCTCCAGTCCTCTGTGACCTCCCTCATCTTCCATGAGTTCTCAAAGATGATTGCTAACTGTTCTGAGAGTGCTTTGGCTGCTTTCTTAAATTCCCTAGGATGAAATTCATCAGGCCTGCCAACTTCAGTGCATTTAGTTTATCTAAATATTGTTTAACCTGTTCTATCCCTACTTTGTCTTCCCTTCCTTCCCCCTGATTTTTAATATCATGGCGATGGTCACCATTCATCTTTTTACTGATGACTAAATCCAAATAGCCATTAAACACCTCAGTCTTTTTGATTTCCTTAATTATTAGATCTCCTACCATGCAATGAAGGACATATGCTTTCCTTCATCTTTCTCTTGTTCCTCGTGCAGGTTGATCTCTCTGGTCTGTGACCTAACTGGCCCTAAACTTGGGAATTTGCTAGATCAAGGGAGGTCAATGATGGCCTGTTTGCTGCCACTTCCTGCAGGGCTCTGCTCCTGTGGCAACGGAGGGGCCAGCACTGATGTAGTGGGAATGGGGGAAGGAAAGAGGTGCACATGGAGAAAGAGGGGAGGCTGCACCCCTTCCTGTGGGGCTATGCACCCCTGAGCCACTTCCCCCGAACACCCCCTGTCCCCGCCTCTCCTCCCTCCCTCCATGAGCTTGAGTGCCTCAGATGAGCTATTTGCAGTGCTCCGGGAGCTCTGGAAAGGCCGGGGAGGAGATGGTGAGCATGGGGCCCTCAGCTTTTCCCTGTAAGTGCTCCAGCTATAGAATGTCCAGGGATGCCAGCCCAAGGATGTTGCAAGACAAGAGAAGTCCAGATTATAGAGGTTCAATGGAAACCCTCTTCTTATTGCCTATTTTGTCCCTTGCAGGTGTAACTCACTTTGTACAATAGCTTTTCTGATTTTTGTCCCCATCTGCTTGTGTTATTCTTTTATATTCCTCCTTAGCAATTGTTTCCACTTTTTAGTAGGCTTCCTTTTTGATTTCCTGGTCATTAAAGAGTTCCTGATTGGCCTTTTATTCTTTCTGTCTTTCCTTCACCTGGATACAGTTGACAGCCATGCCTGTAATATTGTCTCCTTGGGATGCTGCCAACTCTCCTGAACTCCTTTTAAATTTCCTTCCCATGCAGAGGCGTGTGCAGGGATTTAAACATGACTACTTTGGGTGAGGGCACTTTAAACGCCAGCCTCCCCTCATAAACCCAGCACCCTATTGCCCCAGGCGCCAAACAGTTTCTGATGGCTGCAGGCAAGGAAGGGATGGGGCTCAGCAGGTCTCCTGAGCCGCCTCTTGAAGAACTCTGCTGCTAACCCAGCTTCCCTGCTCATGGCATCATCTAGCAGGGCTCCCCAAGGGTTCCAGGTGCAGGGCCTTTCTGAGACTGTCTCTCTAATGGCGCTCAGCCCAGCTCCCACCCTGGCAGAAAGGAGTTGGCAGAAGGATGGTCTCAGAAAATGGAATCCGCAAGTGGTGGTAGAGATGATTGAGGGGGCCCTAGGGCATGCTTCTGTTCCCCTGGGACTTACTTACCAGTTCTCTGAATTTGTTAGGTGCTCCTTGACAGCAGCACCTGGGCCGGGAAGGAGAGACACCCCTCCTCTGGCCATGACAGGCCTGCATTGGGGCTGGGGGAGGTCTGCCTCTTCCCCTGGTCATGGCAGGTCTGGGCTGGGCAGGTTCCCAGAGCATCTGTATGGAATTTAATAGGTTGCTGTGTGGTTGCATGGCCTTGCAGCTTACAGGGAACTTAGCTTTCAGGCCTTTCTTTCCTTAGAATCATGACATCTATCATTGCATAATGACTTTCACCCAAACTGTTTTCAATCTTCAGATTCTTTACCAGTTCCCCTTTGTGGGTCAGAATCAAGCCCAAAATAGCTCTCCCCCTGGTTATTTCCTCCACTTCCTGTTACAAAAAGCTGACCCCAATATGTTCAAAGAATTTTCTGAAAAATGTGTGTTGCCATATGGGTAGTTAGCCTGCCATTACTACCAGGTCATGTGTCTGTCTATTTCTTTTCATTTTTCTAAAAATGCCTCATCCACCTCTTCATTCTGATTTGTGGGTCTATAGATCCCTACCATCATGTCACCTCTATTTTTTTTATCCCTTTTCTTTTTAACCAGAGACTTTCAGCTGTTCTGCCTCTCACCTCCTTCTAGATCTCAGAGCAAGAGCATGTATAGTCTTCATACATAATGCAACATTTCCTTTTCTCTCTTTCCTGCTTGACATTCCTGGACAAGCTCTACCCTCTACCAATATTACTATCATGAGACCTACCACTTGTGATGCCAATTGTCAGAATTTAGCCTATGGATTAATACTTCAAGTTCTTCCTGTTTACTCCCTATCCTCCTCCTGTTCGTGTATGGGCATCTGAGATGCTGAGCAAATTCTCCCACTGTTTTTCCTCTTGTTGCTTCTGTGACTCTATTTTAAATGTACATGGGACATGGCTAGAGGATTACACCCATTTTTGTCAACACTAATACATTCCTTTCAAGTTTGTGTCAATTTACGGCACAGATGCATATGCTACACAGTACAGTATGCAAACAAGTTGCTGTCGCCTTTGGATATGGGTTGCTTTTCCTGTTTAACAGAGATAAAGGAAATGTGTCCTTACTTCTCTTCCTCCTTCCCATATCACTTGGGGGCAGGGGGAATAGAGAAAGGGAAAATGGGCCTCCTAGCATTTTCCATTTTTGTGCTTTCTTACGCTGATTTATATTCTATAATCAATTTATAATGTATCTCCCTTTACGAAATGGTGGCTGTCTTTATTTCCCATGTTTCTATCTTTTAAACGTGTGTTCAAAAATTAGGTGACACTGTGCAATATGATTTCTGCTCCAACAATCCTATTTAGTTGCCATTTGTACATAGTGGCATTAATAAAAAACAACTAAACTTGAAAATACATGTCACTCCAGGCTGCATTAACTATTGCAGAAGCCTTTGATTCCCAGCTGAGTAGTTCTTAGTTCTATTTTTAGAACCTATCATATTGTCTGTAAACCAGAGCCGCCTTCTATGTAAATGAATAATATATATATTTTTAGAAGGCTTTCTTGTTCAGAGAGGCCTTCGTTAGAGTGCCTGTGTGGTTCATCAGTACTAAAATAAAGGAAATTACAACCTTTACTTGTAAAAAAAAAAAAAAAAACAAAAAACCATTTATAACTGCTATGACTTTGTTGAATAGAGGAGCTGCCAGTTAGATAAGATGCAGACAGAATTTTCAGTGCATATATTACTGTAACTGGGATGGAGAATCTGATGTTGTGAATTTAAAGAAAATCAATGAAAATATTATTTCCATTGCCAACCTACCAATCAAAAGGAGGACAACTGAAATTGGAAGGCACAATTTGCTGTAAGTGCTTGTTTTGTTGTTTGAACACAAAAGGGTGCAAAAGGGAAAAAAAAAAACTGGCCAAAGAAAGAAATCTAATCCTCCAATACGCCAAGACAAATTAATGCAACACAAAAAGCAGAGAAACTCAAACTGCCTTTTGCCTCTTCTCCAACCAGACAGGTTGGCTGTTGCAGCCTTACTTTAGCATGTGGGCATCTTCCTAGGTGTGGCAGAAATGGGCATGACTCTGATGATTTTCCAGTATATTCTCCCCATTCTTCAATCTATACCAGAAACCTTTGCCATTTCCTACTCCTATCTGCACAGCTGCTGGCAATGTGTCCCAAGGGCAAAGGCAGCCACCTAGCAGCCATTCATTTCTGTGTGTGCACTAAACTCCATGAGTTAACATGATAATGGCCGTTATTGGGTTCAACCTCTAGCCCAGCATCTGGCCTTCTGCCAATGGTTAACACCAGATGATTCAAAGAGAATGAACAGAACAATGCAATTTATTGAGTGATCCATCCCCTTTGGCCCAGTCCCAGCATCAGATAGTCAGAGGTTAAGGGGCTGTATCCCTGGCGGCCTTGGCCAATAGCCATTGATGGACCTATCCTCTTTGGATTCAAAAAAGATTTAGATAAGTTCTTCTCGGCCTCTCCTGCCAATGAGTTCCACAGATTGACTATGTGCTGCGTTACATCAGGTGACCCCCTGGTTCTCCTATGACATGAAGGGATAAATAAGACTTCCTTGCTTGCTTTTTCCACACTATTTGTTAGAGACCTCTCTCACACCTTCCCAATAGTCTTGTCCAAGCTGAACATCCAGTCACTTTAATTTCTTCTCATAGGGAAGCTGTTCTTGTTGCCCTATTCTGGACCTTTTTCTAATTCTAATGTAAAGCCTTTGAGATGGGGAGACTAGAACAGCAAACAATATTCAAGCTGTGGGCGTACCGTGGATTTATATAATGGAAATTATATTTACTGTCTTACCTTTCATTTTCCTAATGGCTCCTAACTTTCTAATGGCTATTTTAACTGTCACTTCACATTGACTGGATAAATTTAAGAGACCTACCCACAATGATGCCAAGATCTTGGAGTGGTAACAGCTAACCTAGAACCCATTGTTTTGTACAGATGGATTAGGTTTTCTAATATGCATTATTTTGCATTTATCAGCGTTGAATTTTTATTTTGTTGCCCAGTCACCCCATTTTGTGAGAACCCTTTGTTCTTGTTGAATCATGGAATATATAGCTAATATCTTGCCTTCAAAGATGCTGCTACTCTGTCTATACTGATACATTTAAGCCTCACCGCATCCTTGGGAGATTGGTATTACCCCTCTTTTATGGAATGGGGAAATGGACGTACCAGTTGATTAAGTGACTGTAGCTCTGGTGTTGAAACATAGGGTATGGCTACACTACATGGCTCCATCGACGGAGCCATGTAGATGAGCTTTGTAGACAAAGCAAAATGAAGCGGTGATTTAAATAATCGCCGCTTCATTTACATCAAAATGGCTGCCGCGCTGTGCCGATCAGCTGTTTGTCGGCACAGCGCGGTAGTCTGGATGCTCGGCAGTCGACATCAAAAGCCTTTGTCGACTGCCCTGGTAAACCTCCTCCCACGGGCATAATGGGGCGGTCGGAGCCATGTAGTGTAGACATACCCTAAGTGTCACCTTTTTGGAATGTAGTGGTAGGCAGAAGTAAACCTTCTGTTGATGCTGTGCATTAGTTACTGTATGCAAAATCAGAAAGTCTATTCCATAAATAAAGTGCAGGTTCACAAAGCTTTTCTTCTACTTTTATATTTATTAATAAGTCTCACAGTTCAATGTATTCAAATTGATGTCTCATGCGCAGGACAGAAATGTTGAGTATTCATGTAATTCTCTCATAGGGAAATATTAATATCTACAGTATACTATTAATTCCATTGTCTCTCTGAAGTTTAGATAATATCCCATTCAATGCTTTTCAAAGAATATGGATGAAGAGAAATTGCTTAAAACGTAGTACTTTCAGTAATCGTTCTTTTTAAAAGTAGGGATGTGTTGATGTTTTGTTCTACTGACTATGAGGGAGGGGTGGGGAAACAGTGTAACCTGCAGTTAGAATTTTATTTTTTAACTTTTGCTAGAACACATAGCGCTCTGGATAGGCAGAAATTTTAAAAATCCCAAACAAATCGAAATACATGAGGTAGTATTTGGACTAAACCTGTAAGCATCAATAGGTGTAACAAACTGCAATAGGTGTAGAGAAGTTTATACTCTGGTTCTCTTGGAATAACTAGGGAAGAGAGGACAGAATTTTGTAAAGTTACCTAGACAGATGCTATGTAATCTTTAATTTGGTCTAAAACCTGGACCGATTAGGTTAGCAGATGGACCCCAATTACCTCCCGCAGTCTACATATACCTTTCTGAAGAATAATTCAAAACCAGGTGGCTGAGATAAGTACAGACTCTTGCCTAAAAGCATGAAGCGATGTTGGGCCATAATATCAGAAGACCATCTGTCAAAAGGAAGAAAACACTTCACAGGTGTTGGATTTTGATGACTAATAGCATGATTTTTCTTTTATTAGCAACACTTATTTTTGGTCTTAATTCTTTTCCCACATTGACTCTTACCATAGTGAGATTAAATCACATCTCTAAATGTATTAGGTCATATTCCATCTATTTCCTTGTGGACACAAGATCATTCCCTATAGTGTTTTGTCCAATTTGTTTTTCAATATTGCACAGGATGGGGCTACTGTAAGGTGGGTGCATAATTGGCTGAATAACCATTCCCAGAGAGTACTTATTAATGGTTCACAGTCATGCAGGAAGGGCTTAAGAAGTGGGGTCCCATAGGGATCACTTTTGGAACCAGTTCTATTTAGATGTTCTATTTGGTTCGATTTAGATGATGGCATATACAGAGTATGCTTATAAAGTTTGCAGATGATACCAAGCTG
This sequence comes from Rafetus swinhoei, assembly GCA_019425775.1. NCBI lineage: Eukaryota > Metazoa > Chordata > Testudines > Trionychidae > Rafetus > Rafetus swinhoei. The sequence goes on along the minus strand of CM033435.1, from coordinate 13,234,080 downwards.
GGAGAGATTGCAAGTGCTTTGGAGGATATGATTACAATTCAAAATGATCTAGACAAACTGGAGAAATGGTCTGAGGTAAATAGAGTGAAATTCAGTAAGGACAAATGCAAACTACTACACTTAGGAAGGAACAATCAATTTCACACTTACAAAATGGGAAGTGACTGTTTAGGAAGAAGTACTGCAGAAAGAGATCTAGAGGTTCTAATGGACCACAAGTTACATAATGAGTCAACAGTGTCACACTGTTGCAAAAAAAAAGCAAACATCATTCTTGGATGCATTAACAGGAGGGTTGTGAGAGAGACATGAGAAGTCATACTTCCCCTCTACTCTGCACTGACTGGGCCTCAGTTGGAGTACTGTGTCCAGTTCTGGGTACCACATTTCAGGAAAGATGTGGAGAAATTGGAGATGGTCCGGAGAAGAGCAACAAGAATAATTAAATTCTAGAAAACATGACCTATGAGGGAAGACTGAAAGAACTGGGCTTGTTTAGTTTGGAAATAAAAGACTGAGAAGAAACATGATAGCAGCTTTCAAGTACCCAAAAGGATGTTACAAAGTGGGAGAAGACAAATTATTGTCCTTAATATCTGATGATAGGACAAGAAGCAATGGGCTTAAATTGTAGCTTAGGAGGATTAAGTTGAACATTAGGAAAAACTTCCTAAGTGAAATAAGTTGCTTAGGGAGATTGTGGGATCTCCATCATTGGAGATGTTTAAGAGCAGGTTGGATAGAAATATATCAGGGATGATCTAGATGGTGGTTGGTCCTGCCATGGGGGCAGGAGACTGGACTTGATGACCTTTCAAGGTCCCTTACAGTTTTAGTATTCTACGAGTCTATAAGGTGCTACAGGATTCCTTGTTGCTTTTGCAGATCCAGACTAACACGGCTACCCCTCTGATACGATTCTATGGCACGTCAACCTCTGGTAACCTATAGCAAACTTAGTTGGGAGTTAATTGATGTACAAACATATCTGGCAGCAAAAGGAATCTGCTGAAGTCTGAAATACTTTTATTATTACAGCACCCTTCAAAAAGCTCTGAAAACACTTCAGAAACATCAATGAAATAAACCTCCTAACAACCCTGCAGGCTGTTACAGTGTGATTCAAGGCACAGTGTGGTTTTTATTTGGCTGGATTTTATTATCCTAATTTTATAAAGAGGGTAGCTGTGCCACCCACAGCTCTACAGATGTAAGGCACAGTGCATCTCACTGGCAGGGGAAGAGCTCTGGCGGGCAGTGAGATTGGTTCAATTGGGCATACCATTAGAAATTTCTAGGGGCACCCCTCTACTGAGAGGAGGTGAAGTGACTTGACCAAGTCATGCAGCAAGCTAGTGACAGATCTTCTCATTGCTAGTATGGAGCCCTCTCCACTTGACCGTGCTCCCTCCCATTAAATGTATTGCAGCCATTTAATTAATGGGTTCTATCTGATTTTTGTGAAGAGACTTGCTCCCTTAGGGTGGATTGGTTGTGTGTGCTGGAACTAGCTTGCCAGGCTCTTTTTAAATTAATGTTATTAATCAATAGCTACTTACAACTGTGCTCTATCTTAATTACATTTTTTTTTTTTTTGGTTTGAGAATTAGATCAACCATTAAAAGCCTGATGGGGCTGTGGAATTCTATTCCTGTTATTAAAAGTTATAATTTAGCACCATTCAGTATGCCTGGTGCTTGACAAACATGGATAAAGGCCCCACCGCTGAATAGAATGCAACCTAAAAATGCCTTAAATTTTCAAACCTAGATGGTGGGCATTCTAATTTATGGTGAGCAGTCTAATTTAAGATCCTGCCAAAGCAATGCTTTACAAAGAGCCAAATGGTGCATTGTCATAACTTAGAAATTAGACACTGCTCCTGCTTTTTGTGGCTAACTTATAAGTCATTAGAACAATTATTCTAGTTAAAAATGGCACTTCTCACTCCATGCGGCAAACCAATCGGCTTTGGAGCTTTTGGAAAGACTTCTTCATGCATCTGAGGGTGTGTCTAGACTACATCCTTCTTTTGACAGAGGGATGTAAATTAGGCACTTCGAAATTGCAAATGAAGCCAGGATTTGAATTTCCCACGCTTCATTTGCATAATCACGTCATGGCGCTCTTTTGAAAAGGTGCTATTTCGAAAATAAAACCGCAGTCTAGATGCAGTTCTTTCAAAAAGGGAAGGCTTTTTTGAAAGATCCTGTAACTCTCAAAAAATGAGGTTTACAGGATCTTTCATAAAAGGCTTCTATTTTGAAAGAACCGTGTCTAGACTGCGGTTTTACTTTCGAAATAGCACTTTTTCAAAAGAGTGCCATGATGCGATTATGCAAATGAAGCGAGGGAAATTCAAATCCCGGCTTCATTTGCAATTTCGAAGTGCCTAATTTACATCCCTCTGTTGAAAGAGGGATGTAGTCTAGACATACCCTGAGTGCCTAATAAAATAGGGGCTCTGCAGCATAAGGAACGTATGTATTTGTGGAAATAGCATGTGTATGTTTGTGTTGCTGTCAGCCGATGGTCAGGGCAGTGCGTGGTGTGTGTGTTATACACCCTAGTCTTCAACTGCTAGAACTCAAGGTTCCTTCGCAGCGGGCGGCCTAGGGAAGGCCAACGGGTGCCCCAAGAGTTTGCAGGGAGAGCTTTTACATCCGTGTCTTTAGCTGCTAGGACCGGGGTCCCTTCGCAGCGGACAGCCTATGGAAGGCTGACGGATGCCCCTATGGATCTGCCCCCTGGAGGCGACACAATCCAAACGCCCAGCTCTGCCTGCGTCTGCCCCTATGACCGGCTGGAGTTCTTTTAATTGTGCTTGGTTCTGTTACAGCAACTGAAGGGAGTCAGGTTAAAGCTTAAACAGTTACAGGTTTATTAAAGAAGCTTATAAATTATATGGTTACAATGGCTGTTGCTCTATTTCTTAACTGCTAGCAAATATAGATCTTAAAAATGGTTACAAAGAAAATAAAGATAGAAAATAGAAATAATGGTACCAAGTGACAGCTTAATCTTTAAAGAGCTCTAAGTCTATGTGTACACTTAAGACAAAGGACACATCCAGGTACAATTTTTACCCCCTTCTGTGCCTCTCGACTTCAGGGTATCAGGCCAGGGCCGGTCCCTCAATTCCTAGGAAAGATGAATACAAGGTGGGCATCCCCGTGGAACCTCGGGAGGCCAATCACCTAACCCGACCAGCAGATAGATGGTAGACTGACGCTCAGAGTAAGTGTGCTGCTGGACCCATCTTTATACCCATAGGGGCCTGTATCCTCTTTCTTATCTAAGATGACAAATTGTGTTGGTCCATCTTTGTGACGCCAGTTCTTACAAGGGAGTTTCAACTTAATTTACACTTGCAAGAGAGATAACTAAATTGTGAGTACTGGACATTCTTTACTGTGCGGGAGATTCCTCCCCCCGGACGAGTGTGTTCGTATCAATATAGGTGCCAGCCAAGGCAGTTCTCGCAGCCTCGAGGTCAGCAATTAGCTCGATCACCCTCATATTTCTGCTTACAGTTGTCCAGGGTCTCTGTGAGCTAGCATATCCGGGCCTCCTGTCAAGGCTTCAAAGACTATGCTGATTTTACTGCTCTGTGTGTGCCCTGTGTGCTCCAGGCAAGCAAGATGGATGTTACAGGGGGGGTTCCTGTCTGGCTACAGTTGCTATATAAATTGTGTGTGTGTGTTGGTATACTAAGTGAGAATAATCAAACATCAGTGCTACACGGTATAGTTCCACTGGTTTATGTATGAAAAGAAAACATACTTTTAATATTAGAGGGGTAGCTGTGTTAGTCTGGATCTGCAAAAGCGACAAGGAGTCCTGTGGCACCTTATAGACTAACAGATGTATTGGAGCATAAGCTTTCGTGGGCAAAGACCCGCTTTGTCAGATGCATGTAGTGGAAATTTCCAGAGGCAGGTATAAATATGCAGGCCAGAATAAGGCTAGAGATAACGAGGTTAATTCAGTCAAGGAGGGTGAGGCCCACTTCTAGCAGCTGCTGTGGAGGTGTGAACACCAAGAGAGGAGAAAGTGCTTTTGTACTTGGCTAGCCGTTCACAGTCTTTGTTTAATCCTAAACTGATGGTGTCAAATTTGCAGATGAACTGTAGCTCAGCAGTTTCTCTTTGAAGTCTGGTCTTGAAGTTTTTTTGCTGCAGGATGGCTACCTTTAAATCTGCTACTGTGTGTCCAGGGAGATTGAAGTGTTCTCCTACAGGTTTTTGTATATTGCCATTCCTAATAACTGATTTGTGTCCGTTTAATACATATTGACATTATTTTAATCTTCTCTTGATCCTTTATTTGCCTGTTTGAGTAGAGAGTGGAGAATTAAAAGGGTTTCTCTTTCTCACTCCCTCACTTTTTCAAACAGATGTGATATTAAGTCTTGTCTTCCTCTCTGGGGAGATGCTTATGCAGGAGGTAGTATTGGGGATTTCTAGTGAAGATACTGCCATTTTCTACACAAAAAGTATCCTTGGTAACCAAGTTGAAAATGAAGAAGTGTGGTAATAAGTTTATGTTCTATTGACTGGTTCTTACACTTTACTGGAGACCCTCACCAAAGCAGACCTGTTTGGACTGAAGTGGAAAATATATTTTGTATCTCCAGTGGTTTTCTTCCTCCCTCAGAGTTGCAGAAACACGGAGATGCTCCATCACCCAGACTGTTGGCTAAGATGTTACGCTAACAAATATTTTAATTACATAACTTATGGAAATGTAGGAGTGTTCATACTGTTCTGTTTAACTTTTACTGACCAGTATTCATTGCTTTTAATAACTAGAGGGCACAATAAAGCGAGTTGAGGCAGGAGTGTCTGGGGATTCAGGAGGGGGATTCAGGTAGGTAGTTGTGAGAAGATTTATGGTTTCTGCAACACAGGCGTTACCATGCTGGATGTTCAGTCCAATGGTCCATATAGACTGGTATCCTGTCTCCAACAGGAATCTTTACCAGATTGGTGCAGCAACCCACAAGATAATGTTTTTCATAACCCCATGCAGTTAGCAGTTGGCTTATGCTTTGCAGCATGAGTGTCGTTTATAATTTTTATTCTACCTGGGGTAATTGTTTATTTCCTTTTCCATGTGAATGTTTAATCCTGTGTTGAGTTGTAAGCTCTTGCCCTCTGTGATACCTGGTAGCAATGAGTTCCATAGGTTAAAAAATTCTTTTCAGCTACAATGAACGTTTGCTTGGTTTTGGAAATATATGTGGGTAAGGGGAATATCTAACTTTTCCATCTTCATAGTATTCATTATTTACCATTTCTATTGTGTCCCTCATTGCTCATCATTTTTACAAACAAAACAGGACTAGTCTTTGTCCTTTAATGGAAGACTTTCTATGCCTCTTCTACCCATTTTCATCACTTGTCTCTGAAGACCTTCTATACCCACTATGTCTTTTTTGGGGTAAGGTGACAGAAGCACAAGAAGGAAGATTGTGGAGACTGTCAAAACTAAACACAAGGGAGAAGACCCAAAACTTCACAAATTCAGATAAAACCAATAATGCCACTGTAGGCACAGCAAAAAGAAACTTCATTCCAATTCACTTAGTCTCCTCTTGACTTCAGTGGGCAGTTTTTTAGGCTGATGCTTATTTCAGAATCTGATTCATGAAAATTTAGTAAGTCAAATTGGAAACTTTACATTTCAGATCTGAAGATATAGGAAGCCTGTATCTGCTGCAACAGAGACTGAAGGATAGAGAATATTCCAAATACTTTGATTCAATTCCCTCCTGATATTTGGCCCATTTGGGACCCTGCTCAGTTCATAACAGATGTGCAGATGATAGTCAGTAGTGTCTATTACTTTTGTCTGTCCCTCTTTTCTCTTGAACTGTTTGCAATGTCAAAAGAATCCTAATTCTAACATTTTTTTTGGAGCTCCACGATTCTATAATGATGCTGATTGGTATGAGGAGAGGACAGTAGTATTGGGCAAAACACTTGTTTTATGGCTGCAACTAACCATGTCCATCATGCTCTATAAATAACAATTTCCCTAACTCTTGATGGGCAGATGCTTCAGACGATCAATATGATGTATCATCTAGCCATGGCTTCTGAGCTGCTGCTGACTTTTATTAAATCAGATTTTCCCAGTATGCTGTGCATAGGACTACCTATCAAATAGATCTTCTGCCCGATGAAAAAAATCATTATTTTCTGATTTAATATTATGTTCTCTTGGGTTAGCATTGTATTGTACTAGCGGGAATTTGTTGAAAGTACTAGTAGACATGCAACTAAATGGCACATCAAACTTGAAGCGTGAGATCATTTACTTTTTTGGTGCATGGCATACAGAGAATATAAAGAAACTGTATCTCCAATGATATTTCTCCTTTGAATCCAGTGGTAGGGACACATTTAGTATTTGTTCAATAAAACGATCTAAATTCTGTCTTCACAGATGATTCTCTCAGAAATCACTGTCTTCATGACATTAATGTTACAGTATTTGCTTATTGTCTGTAAGATACCTGGATTCTCTAGGAAGTCTAGCTTCAGTGTTTTAGTGATATTGACCTGATTTACCCCATTTATTCATTCTTTGATGGAAAGACTGAAGACATTTGAATCCACACAAATAGTGAGATAGCAAGTATCACTTATGATTTTCCCAGTCATGTTGCTAGTTAGATTATTCCTGATTATTCCAATATTATTATTTGTTGGGTGAGGTGAGGGTTTGAGACTGAATTCCAATTATTCATTATGTTGAGTGATATTTTTTTTAAATATATATATTTAATGAGAAAATGAGCAATAGATTTGTGAATTTATAGCAAATAAAAATGCTTGCTATATTTCTAAATTTGGCAAATGAATAAGACCAGTACTCTGATTGTTAACTTTCTGGCAGTAGAAAGTCTTTAGATCTGTGCATCTCAATCGTTTTATGCATATTTCCAAGTAGTAAATGATAAAACATCAAGAATGCTTCAGAACTCTATTTGAAATTCAGAAAGCACTGGCTTGTCTTCCATAAATAGCACTATCTAACAGTGGGCATTATAAAACCAAAACCAAAGTAATTTAAAAATATATTTGCTAGAGAAGGCAGAAACCTTCCTAATAAAGAGAGCTCTCACAATTACCTATAAGATAATGACTGATTTATGTAGTCAGCAATTGTGTTTCAGAGACAATGTGGATATAAAACTGAATGACCTTTGAAACTCACACAATTGGAGAAGAACTAAAGAACAGGGTGTGATAATGAGCATAAAGATGGATACATGGGGGCTTTGCCTGGCAAAATATGGCTGGGACACTCAAAGGAACTAGGCTAGTTTCTATTGTCAATCCTAGCCAAAGTAGAGCTATGAGAGAATACAAAACCAAAATATAGGTAATACTTCAGACTTGACATTCACATGAAGTAGTTCTTAAAAGTTGTTAAGTTGCTGAATGAGATTGGCTTGTACAATAAAAACATTAATTTTCTGCTGTGGATAGTGTTGCCAACTTTCTAATCGCCTATTCCCCATCCCTTCTGCAAAACCCTGCCCCCCCATTTCATCCCTTGTCCCTCTGTCACTTGCTCTCCCCCACCTTCACTCATTAATTTTCATGGGACTGGGGCAGGGATTGGGGTGGAGGAGCAATGAGGGCTCTGGATGAGGGTGTGGGCTCTAGGTTCGGGCCAGGGATGAGGAGTGTGGGAGAGGCTCTGGACTGAGGCAGAGGGTTGGGGTGTTGGAGGGGATACAGGCTCTGGGCCTGGACTGGGGGTAAGAGGCTCTGGTCTGAGGGTTTGGAGTGTGGGAGTGGGTTTGATCTCTGGGCTAGGAGTGCAGGCTCCAGAGTGGGACCAGAAATGAAGATTTCAGAGTGCAGAAGGGGGCTCTGGGCTGAGTGTCGGGGTGTTGGGGGAAGGGCTCCAGCTGGGGTGCGGTCTCTGAGGTGGAGCAGTGGACGAGGAGTTTGGGGTGCAGGAGGGGACTCTGGGCAGGGAGTTGGGATATCGGAGGGACAGTGGACTCCAAGAGGGAAGTTTAGGTGTAGAAGGGGACATAGGCCGGGCAGTTAGGGCCTGGGATCCGGGATGCCATTTCAAATGTTGTTGGGGGGAGGATGACCTGAGCATATTGCTATAGTGGGGGGGCAGACTGAGGGTACAGGGGACAAACTGAGGTCAGCAGCTTCAGCTGTATTATGCTCAGTACAAGCCATGCAGCAAACTAGGGGGAGAGACTGATTCTGTCCACTCTCCCCCACCATTCACACATCACCTCTTTCCAGCAACTACTAAGGCGCTTGAAAACTCTAGTTTTTGGCAGATAACTTAGCTGACAGGAGCACTGTATCTAATTCCTATCTAAAAGAAAGAAAATTAACTAAATCGACCCACTCATCTCTAACATTAACCTATTCTGACATCTCACTTAAGGGACACTATTGTAATGCATATTCTCACTTTGTTACTAACTCTGCCAAGAAAGAGAGAGAGAGACCCCGTCAGGACTCCTGGGCTCTATCTCAGCTCTGTGAGGGGATTGGGGTCTAGTGGGGTACAGCCAGAGACAGATACATCTGGGTTCTATAAAAGAACATCAGAATGGCCAAACTAGATCAGACCAATGGTCCGTCTAGCCCAGTATCCTGCCTTTCAACAATGGCCAATGCCAGGTGCTTCACAAGGAATTAACAGAAGAGGCAATCATGAAGTGATCCATGTCCTGTCACCCATTCCCAGCTTCTGGCAAACAGAGACTAAGGACACCGTCCCTGCCCATTCTGACTAATAGCCATTGATGGACCTATCCTCCTAGAACTTATTTCGTTCTTATTGGAACCCTGTTATAGTTTGAGCCTTTCCACCATCTCCTGGCAAAAAGTTCCACAGGTTGACAATAATTGCTATTGTTTGTTTTAAATCTGCTGCCTATAAATTTAATTGGGTCAGCTTCTTGTGATATGAATCCCTGAAATATATTAGCATTACATTGTTCATTTAGGTGATCTGTGTAACCACGCCTTCCTATTTTCCTCATTCTCCCTTCCTCTTTCCTTTCTATTGTTACATGATCTTGTCTTTAACCTAGATTGTAAATTCCCTAGGGCAGAGATTGACTTCCCATATGCATGTATAGCACCTACTTCAATAAGATCCTGAATCTGATTTGGAACCTCTGGGTGCTACTGTAATAAAAATAAGGAACAATTTTGTTGTTATTGAAGTGGAAACCTGAAGTGGCATCAATTCTCTTGTGCCAGACCCATGGGCTGCATAGATTTGCCCTTTCAGAGCATGCAGCCACATATGAAACCAACTGAGCACTATTCCCCTTTTGCTGGTAAAAGGGCTCTAAAGCTCTAACATGAGAGCTGTATGGTGTGCAGTGTTTAAAAAATAAGTATATGTAGCACTGGGCTAGTTTTAGAGCCTGGCTTGCTGTTGAAGTAGAACAATGTGCTTTTTTCTATCTGAGAAGACATTTTTGACCTGAGGCACACTGCATGCATTTGGCTCTGGAACGGACTGCAGAAACAATGTGTGCTGTGAAGAGAATTTGCCTACGTTGGGCCCAATTCAAAATTCCATTGCTGTCAGTGGGATTTTGATCAGGCCTCGTCTTGCCTACCTCTAAAAGTTTCATGTTAGACAATGTAACAGCAGCAAGATAGAAGCTGCTACTGCAGCCCGGTGATTTATTGGTGGGAGGGCAGTGACTAAGGTGTGGGAAGCAGCATATTATTTATAGCTATTTTTGTTTAATCCAGCATTTGCGCAGCACACATGGCATTGACTCCAGGTTTCCTGCTTGTGTGTCATGATTGATACTCCTTCTCATTAACTCTGCCCTCTCATTCTCTGCTTCCTGAGGAAGCCTGCCAGCTGTGGGTATCCATCTGGATTGGGCACCTGCTTCTCTCTCTCTCTCTTTTTCCATTCCAACCACCTAAAAATGTAGTAGAATGTCAGTGGCTCAGAAACACTTAGGAGTTCTTCATTTCAGCTGTTATCAAGCTTGACAAAATATGGGGGGGGAGGCAGAGACTCATAAATAAAACTGCTGATTGACTTTGTCTAAATCTTCAGAACAAAGTTGGCATCTTGTTTATATTTCAGGCTCTTAATCAGTTGTCTTTTCAGGGATACAAAGTCAGACCTATTCGAAAGAATATAAAAGTTATTCTCCTAAACTATGTCTACACAGCAGCGTTATTTCAGCATAATGTGAAAATAATGTTGAGCTGGAGGAATGCTTACTCTGACTCCTGTAACCCTCATTGTACGAGGAGTAAGGGAAGTCGGGGGAAGAGTGCTCTCTCTCAAAATAACTGCTGTGTAGACAGCACCAAAAGTCGAAATAAGCTATTTTGACTTAAGCTACACAATTAGCATAGCTCAAATCGTGTAGTTTATTTCGAGTATAGCCCTGCTGTTTAGATGTGCCCGTACTGTGGAAACAGACCATTAGAGGCTTATAAAGGGAACCCTCTGGACTTAGAATTGCTATGCTCCGGGTTTGTCTAAATCTGGAAGATGGAAAAAGGGAAAAGCTGTTTCTGAGACCTTGGAAATGTCAGTGGAGAGAGCCCATCCTGCTGACCAGGACTTTGCCTATAGGTTCTGAAGCGGAGCTGTAAAGTGGCTTGGGACTTCTTTTGCTCCTGGTGGTAAGTGGCTGGCTCCCATTAGCTTCCATAGTTGTAGGTTAAGCCAGCTGGGAAATAGAAGACCTGAATAAACAGCAACTTCCTCCCATATCAGTTAGACTTAGGGTATGTCTAGACTGCATCCCCTCTGTCAGCAGAGTCAACATTGCAAATGAGGCAGGGATTTAAATATCCCGTGCCTAATTTGCATAAAAATGGCCACCGCGTTTTGCCGACTCAGCACTTTGTCGGCAAAACGCGGCAGTCTAGAGGGGGATCTGTCGAGAAAGAAAGCCTTTTCTGACGGATCCCTTATGCCTCCTGCAAGGAGATTTACAGGATCTGTTGAAAAAGACTTTCTTTCTTGACAGATCCCCCCATTTTTATGCAAATTAGGCACGGGATATTTAAATCCCTGCCTCATTTGCAATGTCGACCTGCCTAATCTGCATCCCTCTGCCGACAGAGGGATGCAGTCTAGACATACCCTTAGAGAAAGTGAGCCTGCCTGGGTGGCCTGCTCTTGAAAGAGATGGGTAGGTTCTCTTTTATGCTTAGATGCTACAACCCTTTGTTATGGATTTTCTCTGGGCAGACACCTCCTGAAGAGTGTCTAGAACAATCCCTCCTTGTGGGTAGCTCTTGTTCTGTTTTGGGCAAGCTAAAATGAAGTTACAGAAGCAAAGGGGATGCTTTTATTAGCACGTTCCAGTGTAGGCTTTACTTCTTCGGTAAGGCAGCCTCTCCTGAAATTTCACTCAGATATTTTAGGCTTGTTATGTCTGAGGTGCTGAGTGCCTCGTCTGGGCTGTGGAGTTGCTTCAGATCACATTCCTGTTGGCTTTAATGGGAATTCAGGCTGCTGAGTAGCTTCTAGGATTAGGCCCTAACCGCACACTGGGATTACTGTCCCAGTATTATTTTAATACATAAAATGTTTAACACTGCTGTGCTTGATAGAGCCTGTGAGCCTTTCAGGGTCTCCTTTGTTCTGTGTTCTTGGGGGTAATTCTCCCACAACATGGCAAATTAATTATTCCCTCCTTGCTCCTTCTTACCACGTGTGCTTTGTGGGAGATCTCAGTCAGGCAGTGACGAACATATAGGGGCTTTTGCCCTGACCAGTATTGGAAGATGTTGCTCCTACAGCCCTACTGCCTTCCTCCCTTCCCAGTGCCACGCCACCTCTTTCCTGTGCTTTGTTGGCTGTGCTCTGGAATACCGCTGCAGGATGGAGGAGAGCCCAGGGCCCTCAAGTTCTAACCTCTTTCACTTGCCAACACTTCAGGTAACCCTTTTGACTTTTAAAAATGGCCTAGAAAATGGAGCCACTCCATTGAACTTATCTGTGTTTGAGCAGAAAAATTACTCTTGAATAAAGGCAGGATCATTTCTTCTTAAGTCACATCGGACATAGCAGAAGTATTGTTGATGCAGAATGAGTAAAGCAATTATGTGACTGAAGAGGAGGCCTGGGGTTGCTCTTTTGCCTCCTCTTGAGTAATTTCTGCTCATTTGGATGCTGCTGTATCATTCTTGCCAGAGGTGACCGGCCCTTCATGGGCACTCTGTACAGTTCGCCCTTGGATTTACGACACAGTTGGCTCCTGAGAATTGTGCCGTAAGTCAAAATGTTGTAACTTGAAACTGCAATCCACTCCGCTGCAGGACCAAGCATTGTAAAGTCAAACCCACTATCGTAAGTCAAATCACCGTGTCAGTTCGGAAATGTCACAAGTGCCATTCGTCTGAAGTTGAACATTGTAAATTGAGGACTGCCTGTACAAATATTTCTGAATAATTTGTTTTGTAGGCGCTTGCACCAACTGTTGGGGACTTGGGCGGGTGGGGGCAGGGAGGGAAGGGGGGAGAACAACACCTGAAATACCTTCAGGGCTGCCTATAACATCCTCCTTTTGCATTGCAATAGTGTGGTGTACCATCTCAGTGCTGGGGAGAGTTACTGGGAATAAATGATGCAACTTTCCATCTGGAATATATGAATGGAAGTTTATTTGCCAAATACTATTGGGTCTGTCTTTGGCTATATTGACAGGAGAGAGCATTTTTGTTTAGATGGCAATAAGGGTGGACTTCCCAATGTCCCATCCTTCCTTTGTGCAAGAACACTGTGCCCCTGTTACATGACGAATCATCATAGGCTTGGGGGGAGGGCCTTATTGCATAATATTGGCAGCACACCAGTGGCTTGCCTCTTGTGCACATGAGCTTTTTGCCTCTTGAATGGCTTTCAGCCTTGAAGCAGATGTGTAATGGTGCCAAGGGAGGAAGAGTAGCTTTTTGTTTAGGGCTTTTGTGGCAAGGTGACCTTCTGCAATGCTTAGCCAAACAGTTGGCCATAGTGATTGTTCTCCCTTTATTCCATTTCTCTATGGGTTCAACGGGCTGAGAGTCTAACATCAGAAGCCTTGAGGCACCCATGGAATAGGGGTCTATCTCTGGGCCACTTCTGCTCCCTTGGTTGGTGGAATACTTTCCTTGCAGTTACAAGCCACCCGGAGAATGGCATTTACTGGAGGACCTGATGAGTATGGAACCCAGATAGCAAAAACTAGAGACTGCTTTGACAATTTCAAAGAGATTGGTGTCACAGCTGGACCTGATCCTAGTTTTTTCAGCACTGTCTTTGACCCCAGTGCATAGAAGGTAACCTTAGCAAACTCCACCTCAATTTGCTGGAGTGCCTTGCGAACCCTGTTGGGGGAACAATGTCATTTGGATAGTCAAGGTCTGAGAGCAAGGATCACCAATCTTAATGCCCATGGACCTGACAAAATGCTGCATTAGGAAATCTGTTGCCCAGCAAAAGAGTGCAGAGGCCAACACACGCTCTCCCCAAATTCAGATACTGATTTAAAAGGTGTTGCCATCCAATTTTCAAGGTATCCACAAGAAGTGGTTTCCTTATGTGGCTTGCTAATCAAGACCAGTAGACACTTATGCCTTTAAGGCCTTCCATAGCACAACTCAGTCAACTGAATCAAACACAGCCTTGAGATCTGACACATGCTCTATAGAGGGGCTTCTTGATCTCACAAATCTCTGACAAGTGGAGGGCCAAAATGGTATCTAATGTGGACCAGTTCATCATAAAGCCTAACTGCTGGGTGGGACACTTCTGTTTGGTACCTCTGATGCATCAGGGTAGCAGAACATGCAAACAACTTCCCTGGCCTGGACAACAAGGTGACTGGCTGGTAGCTCTTCCATTCACTGCACAATCCCTTGCCCTGATAAAATGACATCACAATACTGTCCTTCCAGAGGGTTGGCAAGGTTCCAGTTCTCCACAGCAGGCAAAAGATGTCCAGCAGAGATTCTGCTATGAAGTCAATAGTGAATTTTAGCCACTCGGGGGGAATGAAATCAGCATAAGCTGTGTGTCCGTTTAATTTGCAGATGGCACACTTCCTCCTATGTTGGTGCCTCCGCACAAGTGTCTGGATCTGAATCCACAGTGGCTGTCAAATCATCCAGCTCTGAGCAAGCGGCAGTGGGAGGATGGTTCAGGGCACTATGACAATGTACCATTCAGCATGAGAGGATGATGTTATCTGACAAACATGGATGGCCTTGGTTGCTGTTCATGATCTCATTCATAGTGACTACCTCTTGGCCACTGAGATTGCAGATCATGCAGAATGCTGGCTTTAGGTCTCCCCTGGCTAAGCTGAGCTCAACATCATTGGCCAACAAGTTATTATATGCTTCACGCTCGCAAAGTGCCAGGGTTCTGAACTTTCATGTTGGCTGATTATGAGTGCATTTATCGCTGCATTGGTGGGCTGTGGCCTTCAATTTGTCTGGAAGGCCTCCTGGGAGCCATGGTCGATTGTGCTGGAATCATCTGCTCAGCAGATTGACAGAAGATGGAGGTGAACAGAGAGCAGGTGACCTCAGCGTTGTCTGGCAGGTTGGCTAGGCCCAGGAATTTGTTGCTGACATTGATACAAAATCTGTTGACTAAACCTGGCGTGTAGAGAAGTGCATTGACCTCAAGGATCATCTTCCCTCTGAATAAGTAGTTCTCCCACAGATCCAGGACCAACAGCCTTCCAGGGACAGATAAGGCTTTGAAATTGCGGATTTTGTCAGTGGAACGTGGCCTTCTGTGTCTTGCAACCAAGCCATTTTAATAGTAAATGGAATGCTTTCCTCATAAAGCAGTGCTGGGCAGCCAAGAATAGCGAGTGGGCCGCATGAGTGGGTTGCAGCAGCCTGCAGCCCACTGGCATTCCACCTGCACCCCCTTAACTCCCCTGTCTGTCCCATTCCCCCAAATGCTTCTCACACACTGGGACACTGGAGCCCTGTGCTTCCTACTCTTTGTTCCCCACCCCCAGTATGTTCAGAGTGCTACGAATTGCCTGATTTGCACTCCATCCCCACTCCTCTTCCTCCCTCCCTCACTCACTCCCTCCCTCCCGGTGCTTGAACGGCCACGAACAGCTGATTCATGGCATTCCAGCTCTGGAAGGGAGGGGGATGAGTCAGTGGATTCATGATGTTCCAAACATACTGGAAGGGAGGGGAAGGAGTAGGAAGTGTGGGCTCCAGTGTGTGAGGCACACCGGGGAGGGGAGCAGACAGGGGGTTAGCAGGCCACTGCTGGAACTCCAGTAGGTTCCCCAGCACTGTCATAGTGACTTACAATGAAGTCCACATCTTGTCCTAGTGCTGTGTGACATGTTTTGCCATCTGTGCAGGCTAATGTTAATTTGAAGGTTCTGTGTATTTCCTAGATCTTTAAGAAAGGCTGAGACTTTGGTTTCCACCTTGGAATGCACTAAACAGATGGACAACTGAAAGCCAAGCACAAGTTGGTGTTTGGTTTTTTTAACAGCTACTATACACTGAACACACCTATACCAACAGGTGCATATAGGGTAGTCTCTGTAGCATTTTACATTAAGCAACTACTAAAAGTAACATTCAGGGATAACCCAATAGGAATGCACAATTACTATGCAAATCAGAGTACGATTGTGTAGGACTGAAAGCCATAATCTTGTAAATAAAGTAGCCTGGTAGCTCTATTTTGCTAATCCTACATGACAGAAAACTAATGTTGTTGTTTGTTTTTAAAGTGAAGAGACTGTGTGATAAACTGATCACTTTTGATTATTGGGGCTTGTCCAGTTTTGGCCATAAAAACAAAACAAAATGACTGAGAACCTAATTAATAGGACCCTAAAAGTAACTCTCGTGCAATAATCTTTGCCTGCAATAACCAATAATGAACTGTGCTGAAGCAATGGCAAACGTTCACATTGCTGACACTAATGTATGGAGGGCTTGCATGTTTAATTGAGTAGAAGTGTTGATTACATTAATACTGTTGGGCAAATCAGACCGATTTTAATTTTATGCATATAATTTTTCACTTAGCGTACTGTACAGGTATTTTTAGAAATGCAAGAACTCTGATTCATGTATTCATGAAGTCCACTTCAGTGTTAAATCGGAATAGACTTATGTATATTATGCACATATAGACGCAATATTAAAAAACACTTCAGAACATCTTTAAGGCAAAAAAAAAAAAAAAAAAAAAGAATGTTTGGATCTACAGTTGGTGCAGGAAAATGAGGAAGGGGGAGAGGCAAAGAGACAAAGGCTCTGGAGTATCTCCCTGTTCCCAGCCCCTGAAAGAAACTAGAGCAATCTGACATCTGCTCTGATTTATACACTGGTACCCGCAACTCCTAGGGGCCTTCTGCCTCACAAGCACAGCTGGAATGCAGCATGCTTTAGCCGCACACTCTCATTCTCTCTCCATAGCTGTGCATACTGGGGGAACTCCCTTTTACTGATGTTTCCTGCTGAGGGAATCTACTTGATTTACAGCTGCTTCATGACACCAGAGAAGCATGAAGGGCTGATAATGCAACCCAGATTTCAGCCGACAACTATTTTCCCCTATAGGCTTTTAAAATTAAAATCATTTTTAAACTTGAGCATAAATTAACGGTGACATTTTAAAAGGGTTGGAGATTGTTAGAAATAACATCTATAAACTAACTATTGTAATAATATTGCAAACTGTAACCTCATGTTATACAAATTTAAAAAAAATATTGAGTTCATAATTATAATACTTTTTTAAAACAAGTAAATAAAACTTCAACCAAATCAGTATGTGGCTTTGATTTTAACATTCCCAGTTGTATAAAGTTAGGTTAGGAGTGAATCTCATAACCACAACGTGTAGATTTCAGAAGAGTTATGCACAAGCTGCAAAAGCCATAAAAAAGGCCGATGCACCTGGCCAGCTAATTCAATAAGAAATTAGTCCTTGGGAGCTGTTCTTAACTTATATCAAGACAGGAGAGGATTAAAAAGCAGACAAAGCAGTACAAGCCAGCTTCTGTGGATTGGCTTGCCCACATACTGTTGCAGGTTCGGGATTGCTGTTATAGATGCAGGGGTTGGATAACAGAAGTTTGCTTCACTCTTGCAAGTGAAGACCAGATATTTCTAGAATCCCCATTATACTCTCCACTCCAATTCACAGAAAAATGCCATCTTTGAAGTCAGATGATCTGGACACGGTTGTCTCCAACACTCCACATTAATAGGAGCAGTGGTCAGAGCTAGCTGCTAAGAAGTGATGAAGTTATTTCCTTTGTGTGGCCTCCATCCTTGCATCTGTCTTAGGATGCCACCCCTTTAGCAATTCTAGCTTCTGCTAGTCAGTAAAGCTCGGGAAAGAATGCCCACCCTGCATAACTGCTTATCTCAGCATGGGGAAATTACAGGGTTCTCATGATGAGTGCATAGTCTTTTATCCAGTTGTGAGAAATGGTTCCTGGGGTTAGTAGTCGAACGTTGCAGTCAATAAGAAAATGTGTGTACATTTGTCTTAACAGCTCTGGAAACTAAATTAACCCTTTATCTTTCATGAAGCATCAGCCAAAGATGTTACTGACTGTAGTTTACAGCAGAAATATTAGCTGATTTACAAGACACTGTCACAAATGCATGCAAATGCTCTAGGGACTGGGTTACAGACTTTGTCAATGAAAAAATGCCAAAGCAACAAAGAGCTTCATGGACTTGCTGCAGGATGTGTGCTGTCTGAATATCTGGGACTGTCTTCAGCAGGTTTCACAGTTGAACGTTTCTTTTGCTAGTTTTCATATGTGGGACCCCTTCATTGCAGTCCCACTGGTGTTGTGGACACATGGCTAAAGCAGACGAGTTGCAGTCACTTTGGGAGATGTGTCAGCCACCTAAGAGATGGGCCAAAGCAACTGTGTGATAGCAGTGGTGAATGCCTGGTGGTCTTTTATTGACTGAAATAGTTGATGCTTTCCTGAAGGAGGGGAAGCCATTAATTACTGTTAAACCTGGTATGGCCTGGGCCTTGCTCAAAGAAATTCTGTAGGGAAGGAAATATCCTAAAGCCCAGAAAACTTTAGAGCAGATACTTCTGGTGGCTAAACAGACTCTCAGTCAAGGTGGCTGAGGCATCGTGCATGACAGCATTTGGAGACCAAGGTACTGGACACCTGAGGTTAAAAACAGATAGATATTCAAGGCTGGATATTCATAGAATGCAGTGATGATGTGAGACAAATTAGATGCCTTAGTTTTGCTGGAGTAGACCTACTTGGTGCACAAGTACCCTGAAAACAAGTTGGTTCTCCTAAGCAGCTTGTACAATCTTTCTAATTTGTGTAGAAGAACTTCTTTTCTTTTCATGCACTCTGATTTAAACCTAGATTTTATTTTTTCCTTCACTGTATCTGACCTTGCCTTTTTGTGGACTCTGAGCTTTAAACAGTCTTTTCAACTAACCTCAGTTGGAAACTGAATGGACAGATAGTCATGCTGTGTTTTTTTCTGACTCTATATCCTCAGCATCAAGAGCTGGAGCATTGTACGTTGCAGGAAAGTTTTCCGAAAATGGTTTTAAACAGCACATTCTCAAAGACAATGTAATTATGTATGATGCTTTAACATTTGAATAGCTATACCATATCAATATCCAAAATTTCCAACACAACATTTATATTAAAAAAGGAAAAAAGTAGGAAAAATTAGGCTTCATGTGATTTATTTTTTAAAAATCCACTCCATTGTAAGGATTGAGTTCCTTGTGAGTTTGTATTCTGGGCAAACATCTCACTGATTTTTTTTTTTTTTAAATAAAACATTTTGGAATAATGCTTGAAAAGTACACTAGAGGGTAAGCACTGCAATTGTTTGTACCATTTCAAAATCTTCTTGTGAGCTGAAAAAAAACTACTACTAAGGCCTGGCCAACAGTGTGAAGTTATTCTGTGGCCAGACTGTGTGGCCTCACAACTATGGCACTAGGCGGAGATATCGAAGACTTGGATTCTGTTCCATATTCTGCTACTGGCCTGCTTGGCTGCCTTGGACAAGACCCTTCACTACTATGTCCCTTCGTGTCCCCATCTGTAAAAGGGAGAGGATACTGATCTCCAGCGTAAAACACTTTGGGTACGTCTATACTTGCTCTCTAGTTTGAACTAGGGATGCAAATGTAGCCGACCGAAATTGCTAATGAAGCGGGGATTTAAATATCCCGTGCTTCATTAGCATAATCTGGCCCGCACGCTATTCTGCTCACCAGCTGATTCAAACCAGGAAGTGTGCTCCTGGATGCGTTAGTTCGAACCAAACCCCTTGGTTCAAACTAACGTTTCTCCTCATTTTTAGGGCATTCCAGTTATCTAAAAATTCCGGTTATCTGAGGGTCCCATCAACCTAGGAAAAACCAACGGACAATAATAGTAAAACTCTAGTTTTTAATATTAGTAGTTTTGTAGAGTGAGGCAGTTGGTCTCACATTTCTATTTTGAGTTAAAGATGATTAGTACTTCTTAAATAAAAAATTGTTAAGCCAATCATGGTAAACCAAGCCAGGCCTAAGCGCCTGAAGATGTGACAGTTGTGGCTGGGGGGCAATGCCGGTTAACAAAGTTTTCTGGTTAACAGAGTGCCGGATAACAGAGGTTTCACTGTAAATGGAAATGTTTTCTGATCCAATGTAGAAAGCGCAAAGAATTGGTTCATGCCCCATTCTGGTAGCTAGCTGCTTGAGCACAAAGTATCTGGCTTAGGGGAGAAGGTTACACTTTTTCTTCCAACATGTTTCATCAAAGTAAGGGAAGTACTAGTCATGGAAAATATCTCCTCTAAAGGTGGAACTAAATAACAGAGACACATTTATCTGTGGTCACATTCAGTGTTTCTGGTAAGCTGAATGCTAGGGCAGCCACCCAGGAGAGATTCAGGTGCCGTCCAGCTCATTAGCAGAGCACTCACAGCCAACAGCATGTGTTTCTCTTGGTGGTGCACATCTGTACATGCCTTGGTGCATATAACAAAATTTATTCTGCCCATGGATGGAAAAAATTAGAGGGAACATTGGTCACATTCTCCATCAAATCATTCTGTCCTTGTGCTGAATTCTGTGCAACCCACCATGCCTATAGCTTCCTTAAAGTCTCTGCTTAAAAACACACACAGTCTTCCATGTGGCTTATAACCCCTAGTCTAAGAATGTTTATAGAATCTTTTTTTTTAAATAACAATCCAAACACTTAGCCATGTGCTTGCCAGCTAGAACAACTGGTTGATTTTACTGCTGTAACTCTTACCCATCCTTCTCTCCCCATGGTTACCAACCTTCATGGGATCACAAATAAAATTAGGCCCTGATTGATCTAAGCATATATTTAAGTGCTCTGCTCAGTGGGATCATACAGCATAAGCTCTTTAGGGAGGGGCCATGTTTTGTTGTTTATCTCTAATCTGACAATCATCTATATGGTGCTGTATGAATAACACCAATTCAGATGGTTTCCTAGCAATGCAGCCCTCTGAGTCTGTTGTTTCATCCCTATAAACCACAAGGAACAGCTCTGCGAAGGAGTAAAAAATATGGTCTAATTGTTTGTAAAGGCCAATCTTTGTATTGCTTATTGGAGGGACCTCTTCTTCCGAGCTCATTGATATTATGTGGCTTCAGTGTGGCTATCTGTATGCTTCTATTCTGTGGGAGTAAAGCTATGAGATTGGGTCCTGAATTATTACAAAACCACACCCTTTTCCATGTCCCTTCCTTCCCTCGATATTGCTCTCTATCTGCTGTTTATCCTGCACAAATGCAGTATGTTTTAAGTTGATATTAAAAGGCATAATTTTGTTCTTTGCATGTGCTATCTCCGACACTTGATGTTTATAAAAAAAATTCTGAAAACTGAAACAATTACTGCACCTGTTCATTAGCTATTTTCAAACATAAATATCTGCTGCATTCATTGACAATATTTTGTTTTAAATACCATCAGGCACCAGGCCATGATGAAGACTGGAACATTTTAAAGTAACAATTTGGTTAAAACTTTGAACCACAAAATCATATCCGTTTTAGTTTTGTTCTGAAAACCCTTTACATAAAATTTTATGTATAATAAGAATGTAGTGGTTGTGGTAGGCCTGTAAATGCCCAGAAAATTTTAGCAGATCCTGCTCTCATAATGAAATTATACGCAAATGCTCTTCCTTTTGTGTGAGAGGCATAGCCTTAGTTAGATTCTCAGCTTGTTTCTTGTCTCATCTGGTAACTGGATCAGAGGTAGCTAGGGCCTGAGGCTACATCTAGACTATGGTATCCCAGAAAAACTCTGCCATGTCCAGAGAACGCAAATGCTCTTCTGCCAAAAATAGTGGAAGAGCAGACGCGTGCTCTTTTGGAAGCCCTGTGTTCCTCCTTCCACGAGGAAGAAGGGCTCTTCCGAAAGAGGAGATTTTTCTGAAATTTGGCCCAGTGAAGATGGTCCAAATTTTGGAAAAGCCTCTTCTGTCATAACTATTGGAAACAGGTACGCAAATTACGGAGCGCAATTTGGGTACCTTTTTCCGATAAAACATTGTAGTCTAGACATAGCCGGAGTAAGCAAAAGATGGGTTTTAAATTTAAGCATGTTAATAGACTTCAATGGGACTAACCTTAAGTGTGTGCTTTTGCTGAATTGAAATCTGTGTGCCGTCTTTGAAGTCATGGCCCCCTTCAGACAAGAGGAATTGACATGTAAGACATTTTTCCTTAGTGACTTAAATGATGTAAGTCAATGGAAAAGACATGAGTAGATATTACACAGGGGTAATGCATAGAGTTTTGTAATTGTTTCATTTTTCTGGCCAGTACATGTCTAACCCCCTCTGTCTTTCACACGTGTGAAAAGCTGTAGTTAAATATCATTCACTTACATTATTTCAAAATGTAGCCATTTATAATGAAATAGATAATTGTTACATTATTTTATTAAAATGTCATGAACATACTAAAATATTCCTGATATAATTATTGCATCAAGCTCTAGACATGTTGTCACTTAATCAGTTTTTAAACATTCTTCCCTTCAAATACTGAGGTCCTACTGGGTTAAGAGATAAGACTTTCTCTTTACTTATCTGATCTGTTGAATCTTACTCTATAACTTAAGTGGCACAATGTGCATATCAGGAAAGCATATGAATCTGAAACAGGAAATATGCCATTTTGTGAATAAAACTCCTGAAAAATTGTTTTATAATAATTAATTCATTGGAAAGAGTTTGCATTGTACTTTCATGAGAGGAATGTCTAGGATATATTGTGTAGGTGGAATTTACCACAATATAATCAGTCTTTTTTTTTTTTCTTCCTCTTCTTTGGCAGGCTAATATGTGAATCACTTGATAATCTAAACTGTTTTGTCTTCCCAGTTCACCAGAAATAATTGCACTCATCTTCCTTTATTATTCTCTGACTTTCCATGAAGACAATAACTACCTGATTTTATACAATAAAATAAGACCTATGTTAAACAGGCTACAGAAATGTAATAACAGGATTTAGCTTGTGATTTCAGTGTTTGATATGAAGCATTGTGGTGTAGACTAGGTATGGTAACACATAGATGACTACAAGATTAACCGATAATGTATTGATTAATCCTGTTGACTACAAGCATTTTCTCCCCCCCCCCTCCCGCTTCCTCTGTATCAGAGGCTGCATGGGGGGAAGGCGGGAGCCAGTGCCTGTGGAGAGCTGCCTGTTCCCCCTCACCTATGCGCTGCTGCCCCTGATAGAGAGGCAGCAGCGCTGAGGGTGAATGGGGCAGGCAGAAGTTGATACACACAAGGAGCTGGCTTTTAATCTGGCT
The DNA here is from genome assembly GCA_019425775.1 of Rafetus swinhoei. Lineage (NCBI taxonomy): Eukaryota > Metazoa > Chordata > Testudines > Trionychidae > Rafetus > Rafetus swinhoei. Next base: position 13,211,228 of record CM033435.1, on the reverse strand, counting down.
CTCCGCACGTGCCGGGTATGCAGACCTGAATCCCCCCCGCATACCGCCTCCTTCAGTGGTCAGAAGCTGCTCCATGCTGGGAGCTTGGATTCCCCAGGGACAGGAGCTGCTGCTGCGAAGCTTCCAGGGAGTAGGGCCAGAAGCACACTGGCTGCAGACCTCAGCCCTGGGGACTATTGAACAGTCATGTAACCGCTAATTTTTTGATGTGGTTACACGACTATTCAATTACACACTATCTAACATCCTAATGTAGGTTATATGAAGTTTATCTGGAAGCAGTTGCACTCTTCATAAATGTTGCCACTTGGAGCTCCAATCCTGCAAACACTTTAGCACATGCCTGATGGAACCTCTCAGGCCCACAGATGGGGGGAGGAGGCAAAGGGGGCAACTGCCCCGGGGCCTGGTGATTCAAAAGGGTCCAGGGCTCCTAGCTAGGGTTGCCAGGTGTCCGGTATTGAACTGGACAGTTTGGTATTTTTGTCTCCTGGCTGGTAAAAAAAATTCAGAAAATACCAGACACCTAAAATGTCTGGTACTTTCTGATATTTTCCTGGCCAGGAGGCAAAAATCCCGGGCTGTCCAGCTCAGTACGGAGGCAGCCTGGTAACCCTAGTGCTTACTGGGTTCCACAGGGGAGCTGTCTGGCCATGCGCAAGGAGGTAAGATGGCGGGCGGTCGCAGGCAGCCTATTAGGGCCAAAAATCCTCACCACGCGTTTCTTAAAGGGGCCATGCTTTTTTTTGTTTTGTTTGTTTTTTGCTTAACAACTCTCAGGGTTAAGAACTTTTGGGGGGGGTTGTTTTTGTTGTTGTTTTGTTTAAAAACTCTCGGGGTCCCCCCCTTTTTTTTGTTTGGTATTTTTTCAGAAACCAGCTGGCAACCCTACTCCTAGCGGCTGCTCCTGCTGCTGCTGTGGCAGTGGACAGAGCCCTGGGCTCTTTAAAATACTGCTGGAGCACAGGGCAACAGGATTAGGGTTGGGTGAGGGTAGCAGCATGCTCTGGTGCTGACAGCTGGCTGCCCCGCCTCTTCTGATCAAGGCCCCACCCCTTCTGGGACCACCAAGCCAGCTCCCCACACACACATTTCGCCCAGAGCCCTGGCGAGTCTGTTGGCTCCCCTGGGGCCACTTAGGGTAATAAAAGTGAGCACCAGCATAAGTGTTAGCAGAACTGTGGCTTTGGATGTGTACTAGGCTCCTGAGCCATAAATCTTCCTCTGTCCTACAAGGGATTTCCAGCCCTGTAGACTAAATTCCATTAACGCTTTTTATTTAATAAAACCAAAGCCAAGCACTACCTTCCTGCATGATCTGATAGGCTTTTCAAGGCTCCAGGACAATACTAGAAACCTAAACAAAATCTCATTCCTGTTCTGTTTCCAAAAGCAACTTCCTTCAGTAAATAACTCCTTTGAAATATTTCGGATGTATTAGACTTGTGTTTTGGATTCACAGCTCGGCAGCATCTTCCCTACACCCCAGCTTTCTACCAGTCCACAGCAGAAGTTGTATTTGTGAGAATTTTAGAAGTTCTATGTCTTTTGAAACCCCTCAATCAAGGGGCTTTGCATACTAGGTGATCGCCTTTTTCTGTCCCCTCTAGCACTCCAGGAGTGAGGGGGAAAATAATGGAGAAAACAATTAAGCAGTCAGTTTGCAAACATCTAGAAGATAATAATGTGATAAGTAGCAGTCAGCCTAGATTTGTCAAGAACAAATAATGTCATAATACCCTGATAATTTTGACCGGGTAACAAGCCTTGTGGATGGGGGTGGGAAGTACTAGACTTGGTACATCTTGACTTTAGTAAAGTTTTTTTATGCTGTATTATATCACTTTCTCATTAACCAGGGAAATGGAATTATTTATAAGGTAAGTGCAAAACTCTTTGAAAACCATTCCCAGAGAATAGTTATTGGTGGTTCACAGTCATGCTGGAAGGTCATAAGTGGGGTCCTACAGGGATCAGTTCTGGCTCCAGCTCTGTTCAATAGCTTTCTCAGTGATTTAGATAATGGCATAGAGAGTAGGCTAATGCATTTTGCGGATGACATCAAGCTGGGAGGGGTTGCAAGTGCTTTGGGGCAGTGGTTCCCAACCTTTTTTGTACTGTGGACTGGCAAACCCATTCACAAACTTTTGGTGGACCGGTAACATTTTATTTGCATATTTATTTACATAATTTGTTATGAAAATAATGAATATGCAAATAAAATGTTGTTGGTCTGCCAAAAGCCCTGGCCCCCAGAGCTGCTGTAAACAGCCAGCTTCAGCTCTGGCAGTTGCCACGTGGTATACACCAGCCTCCTGAGCTCATCATTGCCAGCCCTAACCCCTAGAGCTCCCATCCCTCCACTACCCCCCAGTGCCAGCCACTGACCCCAGAGACCCCTGCACCCAACCCCCCCCAGTGCTAGCCTCCTGCCCTCAGAGCCCCTTAGTGCTAGCCCCCACCAGAACCCCCAGTCCCAGCCTCCTGTTTCCAGAGTGCCACTGCACCCAACCCCCCAGAAACCCTCCCAGTGCCAGTCCCCAATATTAGCTCCATTCCCGCTGCCCCCAAATGCCAGCCCTGCCCCCATACCCCGCTACTACTAGCCCCACCTCCAGAGCCCCCAAGTGCCAGCTCTTGAGGTTCTTCCAGTCCTATGATTCTGGGAAATGGAAAAATTTGCACTGATCCCATCTGAGAAACTGACTTTGCAATCTGTGACCATGAGTAAATATTTGAAATAGTTATTGCCATTGTTCTATAATTTTGTACATTACATTTGTTTTCAGTGACCTCCGATTTTTGTCTAAAATGCTGCTGAAACCCATATTAATCATGACTGATTCAGGAGACTGGAAGACAACTTCTTTACACTTAAAAAAATTCCATCACAGCAGTAACCTAGCAACCAATAGAAATCCTGTATTAATAAAACCATTAGAAAGAAGTTACTGATGGCCATTGCAAAAAAGTGAATCTTCATTTTCTTCCGCCCTCCAGCACGCAAACAAATAGCCTTGAACAGCTGTGTGCTAGTGTGTTGTCCTACCTATAGTGGCACATGTGCCATCTTAATAGCTTACTTTCTAGTTCAGTGGTTTTTAACCTTTTTTTCATTTGCAGACCCCTAAACAATTTCAAACGAAAATCTTGGACATTAATCTGCGGAGCCCAGGTTGAAAACCACTGTCCTAGTTTGTCTGTGACTGGCTGCTCCATGTGTACACAAGAGAAAAGGTGCAAAGACCTGCCCTCTCCCACACTCCCAGATTCCTACACAGGGAATGGTCACAATAAGTCCTTGTGCTCTTCAGTATCACTAGCCCTCCCTTAAGGACCAGTTGACGAGGGGAGCACGTACTGCGCAACTGCCCTTCCTGGTCACTGTTCGGGGGCTTTCCTTAGTGCTTGCCGAAGCCCTCTAGTGGCACACCACCCCCAAGGCTGGCCAATGCCTTCCAGACAGAGTAGAGTTCTCAGCAGCAAGTGCACTCCATTAGATTGGTAATAGCAGTGCCGGTTTTGTATCCGTGTCCAATGGGAGAGACGCAGTGGTGTTTGTTTTGCATTGTGCCAACCACACCGTCTGCACTGAACTAATAATAATAGAAAACCCAGTGGGATGTTGTAGACAAAGCCTGGGAGGCTTTCCTAATGGTTGCTAGGAAAAGGCCGGTTCTGTCAACAGAACATTGTATCCATGGCAACTTGCAGTTAATCATTTGATTTTTTTCCCAGCATGTCCAAAGATAATTGCTTTTTATTTTCCTGTTCTTATATGTTCATGGTTTATTACAGCAGAAATTAATATCAGGTTGGACATTTCCTGGGTGGTAATTACTTGTTGGCTACAGGATACATGGCTGTGGTTCAGGTCCTCAACTTCTCCAGCTATTATTAATAGGCAGGAAAGGCTTATCCAGAGGTCATCATTGCCTAATTAGAGTGTTTTCAATTAATTCTGGTAATTGTTCACAGATATTTGCTAAAGCAATATGCTGTTGGAGGAATGGCAGAATGTTTTCTTTAGTAAGACACAAATGTTGTGCCTAAAATATCATCCTGGCTAGAGACCATCATTTGAACATATGTTCCATTTGCTACAGAAAACAATAGCCATGCATAGACCTTCAGGGAGATGTTTATCTTCCTATATGCTAATGCACCCAGTGTTGTAAACTGAGCAGTCCTGTGCAGCAGAACTGTTGGTGCAAAATGGTATCTTGAGTCAGCTGTTTGCAGCCTTACTTTATGTTTGTCTGTGTTTAGTGTCTCTTACCCAGCCGTGGAGGTTTATCACAAAGGATGCAGATGTCCATTAGCTCTTCCCCAAACTAGCAGTTATAGTCAGTGGATCTAGTCCCTGCTGTGACAAAAACATTTTTGGCAGCTTGAGTAAAAAGGAAGTTGAAGAGGAAAGCTGTCAAGAGCTGCTGTCTGCACTTTGGGGAAAAACAAAATGACAGGAACAAAAAAGTGGGGAAAGATAAGACTCTGTGACAGGAAGCGTCTGGAGTGTTCTTGATTTCTCTTGTTGGCAGGGGGATTTTAACAGAGTTATTGTCTGATGGACAGTGATTGGCTAGTTTGGGGAAACCTGTTCACATGGAATGACTTTGCCAGTGAGGCTTTCATTGTGGAATGTTTATTATGACTGACTTTTCGTTTGGTGTAGTGTGTGAGTTTCAGACGGGCCTTTATATTACATATAAAATATGAATGGTATCAAAATGTTTTGTGTTGTACTTTAGCATTATCACATTGCAAAGCACAAATGGGAATTCTCAGACTGTGTTTAGCATTGTGGGCAGTGAACTCTGTCATAACCTACTTGCAGAATACCGTAGTGCTGACTTTCATTATTGCACCTTTGTTACACATTCTAAAATAACTTTTATACAGTGCTGTGTAATCACTTGGTATATGAGCCCTTGGTATCAAAGTACATACATTAGGCTCTAATCAATACTTCTGCTTACAGAGCTTCAGCAATAAGGCAGTGCAAATGTACCACATTTTGGTTCAACTGATGATTCAGGGCAATAGATGTAGGTTATTCATGTGATGATATAGGTATGGAAGGGCTAACCCTTTTTCTAGATGAGAAGGATATCTGATTCTTCTCTGGGTAGAAGCTGTCTTGATTTGTCAGCTTTAGTAAAATGATTTTGCTTGAAGGAATTCTGTCCATTGGAAGTTTGAAATGCATACAGCCACATTCTTTTCACAAAGTCCTTCTCATAGGCTTTGGTTCATATTCTTACAGGTAACAAAAATAGATTGCATAAAATGTTACCATCTTTCAGCTTAGAGTCCATTGAATATTCTGGTCTTTATATTGCAAGACCATAGGTAAGGCGGCATCAGAATTTTCTGCTTTGCATAGATTTTTTTGTTTTGTTCTGAGTCCTATTTTGTTAAAAACTCCATGGGTGAATTTGAACCAAATTTAATCCACTAATTAGCATGAGTGTGTAATGAACTCCAATGTATATTTTACATTTTTATCTCTTTGGGCTTTTGGAGAAGCTTGGGAAACCTGATCTCCCTCTCTGACTCTACACTGTGCACATTTACTGCACAGATAATTGGCCCCTCATCACCCATTCGTTCCAGTTTATTTGCATAGGGTATGTCTACATAACTATTTCGAAATATCTTATTCAAAATAAGATATTTCAAAATAATGCATCTACACACAAAATGCATTTCCACACTGAGTGGACTCTGAATCGCATTTAAGGCCGGCCGGAACCAGTTCCGGCAGGGCACCAGGTCAGGACTTACTTGTGTGGGGCTGCTGCCTGAGGCTATCTGAGGTCTGTGCTTAAAAGGACGCCCGCTCCCCCCCCCCCCCCCGCCCCGGACAGCCAGTTCTCAGGTTTCCCTGCTTGCTTGTCTACCTCGATGAGGGACAGCACAGCATTTTGTCTCTGAGTGTTCTGGTTGCCCTCACTCGGGACACCACAGCACTCTGCAACATGGAGCCAGAGCTGCCCCTGGGCACTCTGGTGCTTCTCTTGGATGCATTGCTGTGAGCCTGGCTGCACTTTCTGCAGACTGCCATCCGGGAGGTCCATCGGGGGGCTGTCAGTATCCAGGAGGCCCTGCGGGAGAGCTTCCACCCTGAGGAGCACTAAGAGCCTCACTGGTCTGCCCCACTGGGGGCTTGTGCCTCATTCCTCCCTCACGTCCTTCCACTTACCCCTCCCTAGCCCCCCTTCATGATGTCAAATAAAATACACGTAGCTGGAAGAGGAAAGCAAGGAGAAGAAGGGGGAGGGGAAGCTCAGGGCTCAGGGTTGGGGGTCTTGCTGGACCACCTTGATTTTCATGCAAACCTGCTCATGGGTTCACATGTGGCCTTTGGTGGCCAGGCTGGCAGCTATCCTGCCATAGACAGCCACGTTCCTCCGTCTAGTGTGGAGATCATGGATGTTGGGGGGCATCCCCCCCAAACCTGAATATGGTCCATGATCTCCACCCTGGACCAGGAAGGCGCCTGTCTTCTCCGTGCCCTGGCAGGCTCCTGGGAGCTGGCAGACTGCTCCTGGGGAGCGGTGGAGGGCTGGCTGCCAGTGGCTTGCTGGCTCATGTTTTGGGGCCATTGGGTCAGGGCAGTGACTGCTGGCTCTGGTCTGTCAGGCTTGGAGCTGGCACAGGCACTGTGGCCAGAGTCAACCCCTTAAGGGCTCTGGGGAGGGGGAAGGGAGAGCAGTGTTCTTGGTTGAGGCTGGAGTGGCCACCAGGGCACCCTGGGAAGGCTGGAGGCCCTGTATTTCGATATAAGTGTCTACACAGCACTTATTTCGAAATAGCTATTTCAAATTTGGCATTATTCCTCGTGGAATGAGGTTTACCAAATTCGAAATAAGTGCTTCGCTATTTTGAATTAATTTTGAAATAGCGGTTTGGCTGTGTAGATGCTAGTAAAGTTATTTTGAAATAACGGCTGTTATTTTGAAATAACTTTGCTGTGTAGACATACCCATACTTGGGGAGTTACTTACTACAGCCCCAGTAGCCATAGCATCGCCTGCCATTGATAACTTATATTCCCCATATGACCAGATCATTATAACGAAGAAGAATCCCAGAAGGAGCTGCAATGAAAGCAGACAGGTTTATGGTAAACCCAAGTGAGCTCTTTTTGGGTTTGTACTGGGGTAAGTTACACTGCTCCTTTTCAAAGGATAATTTTTGTTACTTTCACTATGTAAGGTTACCATGATAATAAGAGACAAAATATCAGCTGATTTGCATGTGTTGTTTACCTGCTTCTTTATACATTTGGGGTGGAGGGGTTTTGAATATGTAGCTTTTTTAAAACAGTGGGAAGTTGCAGCTCTGAACCCTTACTTAGTTTTCTGTTAGACAGTTGCTGGGTTTTTTTAAAAAGCACCACCCACTGTACTATGAAACCTGAATATTTCACATATTATTTTTGCAAGGCATTAAGTATAGAGAGATGTCTTGAGTTCATGTTGACATATTTACATGATATGTTGATTTTCTGTGAATAATACAGCTGCAGTTTATAAATGCTATGTAAAACATTGCACTACAGGTAAGAACTCCCTAGTCTGCTGACCTGAGTGGTCCTGAACCACGAAGTTTGCCATGCCAAGGAAGGTCAAGTCTCCTCTCCCAGCTGTCAGCCCTTCTCCCCCCACCAGCCCTGCTGCCCCCCAGCCTGCCAGGGCTGCACTCCCATCTGGGGATGGGCCTGTGCTCCCCACCATGCTGGGGGCACCAGTCCCCCAGTCTCCAGCCCAGCCAGAGCCGCACCGTGCTACACTCCCCACCAGCAGCCCAGTCCCTGAACCTGGCCAACAGGGGCTCTCTGATCCAGCAATATCCATGGTCCGGCAGGAGTACAGAATGTTGCCTGACCAAAGAGTCCCGGATTTTAGAAATTTTAACCTGAACATAATTTGTACATTGTACTGCATAATTTTAAAACATACAGTTTTTATTTGTATAAGAATATTCACAAATAAAATACGAATATTCATAAACAAAATCTTTCTTTTAATATTAAGGTTTGCTATCCTAAATCAACTAAGCCATGCAAATTAGGGAATTCAAAATTAAGGATTACAAGGTTGCAAAGTCAAGTACTCAGAAGTTGAGAAATGCCAGAATTAATGTTGCCTACACTGTTCGGCCTCCCTACGTGGATATGTCATGATGCAGTTTTCAGTTCCCGGCACCCTGAAGACTGGATTCTATCTCTACTTCTGCCACCAAGTTCCTGTGTGATGCCTTGAAGGTCACTTGCACTAAACTTTCCACAGCTAATCACTTCTGAATGTAATTAAAGACTGTATCATATGCACACAAGGAATGAATTCAAGTTGCATGGACAGCATTCATTCTGGCATTTCTTAGCTTGGGTGCTTTACTTTACAAACATTTAATCCTTTCTAATCCTTAATTTTGTGTTTCCTAATTTCTGTTGTTTTGTTGATGAGAGGAGGCTTAACTAATGGTAAACAAAGGTTTTTTAATAAATAGGCAATGGTGAAAAAACCACAGATTATTGACTTTTAAATTAGAGGGTCTTGTGACATTGGAAATTGAAAAGTGAATTTGCACAGTTTAAAACAAACTAGAGCTTTCCGTGGAATTGTGGTTCTGTGCAAACTAATCCCGTTCCACAGTTGTCCTCATCAAAAAGAAATCCATTTGGCACAAGAGGAAAACCTGTTTGGGGTAACAGATCTACTCTATTTTAGAGACCACTCAGCACAAAGTAAAATCTTTTATAAAGGCTTGCTATTCTTGGAAGGCTAATTCTAATTGTCTGTGCTTTAGAAAATGGGCTGCATTTGTCCTGCTTTCCTCTTTGGGGTGCCTAAAGGAGCTCCTCTAGGTCCCAGTCCCAATCCATCATACAGATAGTTTTGTAGGGTTTAAGACTATCAATCATTTAGTCTGACCTGTATACGCAGACTGCTGAAGTTCATCCAGATACCCCTATATTAATCCAAAACCCAAAGCATTTTCATCATTGGGGGTATGTCTAGACTGCATCCCTCTGTCGGCAGAGGGATGCAGATTAGGCAGGTCGACATTGCAAATGAAGCGGGGATTTAAATATCCCATGCTTAATTTGCATAAAAATAGCCGCCATTTTTGCCAACTCAGCACTTTGTCAGCAAAAAGCAGTCGTGAGGGGGATCTGTCGAGAAGGAAAGCCTTTTTCGACAGATCCCTTATGCCTCCTGCAAGGAGGTTTACAGGATCTGTCGAAAAAGGCTTTCTTTCTTGACAGATCCCCCTCTAGACTGCCGCTTCTTGCCGACAAAGTGCAACCATTTTTATGCAAATTAAGCGTGGGATATTTAAATCCCCGCTTCATTTGCAATGTCGACCTGCCTAATCTGCATCCCTCTGCCGACAGAGGGATGCAGTCTAGACATACCCTGGGAGACTAAACTGTGTGCTACAGGCAGAGAACAGAAAACCAACCCACCATGTTATTTCCCCCATGGTAAAGAATCTTGGACACAGGGTCCCTTTTGAAGCCTGACATATCTCTACCTTCTATTACACTCCCTAATTTTGCAGTGTGTTGTTAATTTTAATCTCAGTCCAGGGATTAGAAGCATATACTTGTTTACATTATAGCTTTCCTGTTCTCCTCACTGTTTTGCTTCCACCTAGGAATAACTACTACTGTTTTCTCCACTAGCCTGTCCTTTCACTATGGCTACGTCTAGACTACATGGCTCCGTCGACGGAGCCATGTAAAATAGTTTATTCGACATAGGCAAAGAAGCAGGGATTTAAATAATCCCTACTTCATTAAAATAAACATGGCCGCTGCGCTGTGCCAACGATCAGCTGATCCGGCACAGCGGGGCAGTCTAAACGTGCCGCGGTCGACAAGGGAAGCCTTTGTCGACTGTCCGGTGAAACGAGGCTACCCTTGTCGACTGCGGCGCATCTAGACTGCCCCGCTGTGCTGGATCAGCTGATCGTCGGCACAGTGCGGCGGCCATGTTTATTTTAATGAAGCGGGGATTATTTAAATCCCCGCTTCTTTGCCTATGCAGAATAAACTATTTTACATGGCTCCATCGACGACGGAGCCATGTAGTCTAGACATAGTCTATGATTGGAATAGCTTTCCTCTACTGTGTTAAATCCCACTTTTTATAAAATTGCTGTCAACCGTGAATCATGGCAGGGATTTGTTTGTTTGGCTCACAAGATTCTTCACTCTTTCAGCGTTTCATCTTGTTTCCCACCTCGCTTGTGTCCATAAAGTTTAATGTACAGTAGAACCTCAGCATTATGAACTGACCCAGTCAACCCACACACCTCATTTGGAACTGGAAGTACACAATAAGAGAGGTGCAGAGACCCCCCCACAAAAGCAAATAAAATATTGTGTTAAACATAAACTAATAAAATAAAAAGAGAGCAGTAAAGCTTCAAGGCTGTATTAAATCAATGTCCAGTTGTAAACTTTTGAACGAACATCCATAACACTTTTTGCAGAGTTACAAACAACCTCCCTCCTTAAGGTGTTCATAACTCTGAGTTTCTACTGTAGTTAGATCAAACACAAAAATGCCATTTCTGAAAAATCGGGAGCATACATACCATGCCGTTTCCCCTGTACCAATCTAACATCCTTGAAACATCCAGAGGTTAAAGAATCCCCCCCAAAAATGTGTGAATTTTAAAACTTAAACATACCACTTCAGTACTTTAAATCCATTCTAATTATCTTAGCCACGACAACAATTCTTTATCCTATTTAAACTGCCAGTCTCCCAAGCGTGATATGGAATGTATGCAGTATACATTATTCATTAAAGTGTTATCTTGGGAAGACTTGTTGGGCAGTGATTGAAGCAGTGAGATTGTTGGACGCTTGCACTACTCTCCATTTCTTTTAGGACTCAAATTGCTGTGGTAGATATTTATTTGAATGTTTGGAGGAAATAAGGTAAAGAATGATAATGATGGTGTACTAGCTGGAACAGGAGGGCTTGTTTCAGTTTTTATTGCAAACTGGCCTTTTCTGAGCTTCTCGGCAGAATAGATTAATTTATTTTCTTATTCATTCAAATCATGTAGACTGAGGATTTAAATATTTAGAGGGTGGAAACTATTAACGCTCAGAGGCTTTGTCTAGAGTAGAGTATATTGGCATTGGCACTGCCACTGCAATCCCCCAGCATGTCTGTAACACATTCCCCAGTATACAGTAGTGCCCAGATAGTCATATCCATTGTCAGGATTGTGGGTACACTTGCACAAAAGCAAAGCTAAGATCTGTTGCATTATGTGCTGCATCACACTAACCTTTGGAGTGTTGGTCAGGGTACCAAGCAGATGCAGTAGCACAACTGGTCCTCCTTAATGCCCCTGACTATTCCCAGTCCTAACTGAGAGCTAATACTCTCTGTACCATCAAAGCTATGTCCTTGTTCAAAGCACTCCCCTCCTAGCTATGTGAAGACCTGTGACCAAGTGAGAAAACACTCTCCTTTTCCACTTAGATGCTTGGAACCATGTAAATAACTTGCAATGCTAATGGGCAGACATGTGGCTTCTTTCAAAGAATGGAAAAGGGACCTCTTCAACACTTAACTAGCCTTTGATGAATGTGTCTTAGGGCAGGGGAAGGCTGGATCTGGCCCACTGGGACTCCAGGCAGGCTCCCTGCCTGCTGCAGTCCCAGGCTACTCAAAGTGGCCAGCTGCTGGGGACATGTGCCTCTAGGTGCCATGTGCCCTTTAAGGTGCTGGGGGAGGGTGGAGAGAGACTTTGCATGCTGCCCTCACTCCAGCTCTCTCTGGCTGTAAACCACATCATCACCCAAACCCTTTGCATTCCCCCCCCCCCAGGTCACAACTCCCACCCTGACCCTGCACCCCCTCATACACCTCTCCAGTAGGCCAGAGTCCTCTCCTGCAACCATACTCCCTCCCCAGCCCTGCACCCCAATCCCCTGCCCCAAGCTCCCTTATGCACCCAACCTCCATCCCAGACCTCCACCCTCTTCTTAAAATGGTGCAGCCCTTGATCACTTACCAAAATCTTGGATTGCACCTCCCATCAAAAATTATTGTCTCTTTTGCTTCCTCCAGAGTTGAAGCCCTGGAGAAATCAAGTTTTGATATGGTTATAGAGATGTTAGCACCCAGAGCAATCAATTTTAGCCAGGCTATTCTTCTAGAAATCCATCAAACCCTAATCTGAGTCACTAAAATCATTCTGACAGTGTACCCAAGAATCCTCTTGGATTTGTCCTTCTAGTTAGCATTCCTACAAAACAGAGTGTATGGGTCCTGAATCATAGGTTTCTTCCTTTCAGGGTAGCTCTCCTTGGATTACAAAAAATTCAGAAAGAAGAAACTAGTCTAATTCTTCCCTTTATTCATCTCCTTGAGGAAAGAATATTCCTCTTGAGTTCTCAGAGGATTTCTTGGGACTATCATGTGAACTGTGAGCAAATCTTTACAACCTGGTATGACATAATTCTCCTGATGAGAATTGAGAGAGTTCCACTAGATCACTTATAATCTCTAGGGAGTTTGCTGGTGGGGGCCTCTCCCTTTTACATTTTATTTGGGAGAGGGACCTTTCAGGAATTTTGGGTCATTCTGGCTATTGAACTTTTCTCAAAGTTCAACACAAAATACTCTCTAGATTATATAAATCAGACTTGAAGTATGGATATTTTTTCCGTAAAATGATACCATGGTGTGCAGATATCTAACAAGAAATCTTCCATCTTTGAAAAATCTTCCATCGGATGCCTGGTCCACACGTAGGCATCCCTACACAATGCCACCCACTCCAGCTAAGGCAGCAATTAGATCTCCCTCACTTCAGGCCCATGACACTGTGTCGAAAATAGCAGATGAGAAACATCCTTAGGAAGAGGACATAGATCCCACGGTTGTTGAGGATAGGTCACCTTTAAACAACTGCTCCTCTTCACGTGACAAGCTGGTTATTCCTCAGACACCCACATCAATGGATGACATGAAACAATTTCAGGACCTCTTCAAATGAGTGGCCACAGCACAGGCAATTGATCTGCAAGAGGTGCAGGAAAAACAGCACAAACTTTGACTGATTCTGCAGTCCTCAGTCACCAGAAAGATAGCCCTTCAATGGATAAGGCCATTCTGAAACCGGCAGTCACGATATGGCAGACACCAATATTGGCTCCCCCCCACTAATAAAGAGCTGATAGGAAATATTTTGTTCCTGCCAAAGACGTGGTCTTTTTATTATCTCACCCTTTACCAAATTCTTTGGTGGGTGATGCTGTACGTCACTGGACAAAGCTAACACAGTTTTATTCCACCCCACAAGACAAGGACCACAAGCGCCTTGATCTCCTTGGCCGGAAAATCTTCTCATTGGCCAATCTGCAGCTTCGAGTCCCTGATTACTCTGCTCTCTTGGCTAATTATGACCATGCCAATTTCACCAAATGACAGGAGCTTATCGAGTGCCCACAGTTCCAGGTCATTATACAGGAGGGCCAAACAATATCACGCTGCAAAGAGTGACTCAGACACGGCAGCCCACACCACTGCAACAGCAGCAGTTATGTGCAGAGCCTCCTGGCTGCAGGCCTCAGGCATTCCAAAAGATCTGCAGATGAAAGAGGAGGACTTCTCTTTTGATAAAGCTCACCTCTTTGCCTCCAAAACCGATGAAGTCCTTCAGGCTATGAAGGACTCACAAGCTACACTTAGAATACCCCGCCAAATAAGCACAGACCATGGTCTCCATACCAGAGACCAGAAGAGTCTCACAACAGACAACGGCACAGGTCTTTGACTTCCAATTGAAGCAACATCCACAAAGACATAGGCCACAGCACGCTCAGGGCAGGACGAGCCCACTCTCCACTGTGAAGAAGCAGTTTTGAAACATTGGTTGAGGGTCTGAAAAATCTTTTCCCCAGAGCCAAGAATACAGCCATCTTTTTGGCCATCGCTTTTGGCCTTTTTTCTACTCATGGGCCAAAATCACATTGGACCATAGGGGATACGCATTCAGTCCATATATTTGATCCTATTTACATCCATCCCACCCACCTTACCCCTTCCTCTTCAGAGACCTCTCCCACGAGTGCCTACTGCATCTAGAGATGCAACACCTACTTCAAATTAGAGCAGTAGAACAAGTACCAGCTGCCTACCAGGGTTTCTTTTGGAAATGCCATCTAACCCTAAGTGCAAATAATATGTATGGAAAATTTATGCTCATTAAAAATGGTCAACTTTCATTATTCATCCATATAATAGATGTAACATATTGGAGATTATAAAAAATATATATACCCAAGCATTTATTTACCTGCAGTAATTGGTGTAGTGTATGGAGTGTGGTTACCTTTAAATCCAGAAAGATTTTTTTGTGTGAAGAAACTGTCCAGACTGTGCTATCAGTGTTGATATAAAATATTGAAACAGAGTAACAATGGAAACTTCAGTGATGTCCAAAAAAATCTTTTGATAGGACTTGGATGCTAATAAGGCTGACTGTCTCATTGATAATTGGGAACATCTGTGGTGTTTCCATGCCAGGAATATGGGGTCCATTAGAAAGATGGAGAGGCACTGACTCTTCTAGAAATAAAAGCCATTTACGAGGCTATTTTAGCCCACTGGCATTTCATAGGCCAGTGGTGATTAATTATGGATAGAAAGGTAAAGTGCAGTAATGAATTAGGAGCTGTTTAAGAGACAGAAAACACATCATAAAATAAATGAATAAATCTTAAAATGGCAAAAATAACAGTACAGTGACTAAGCATCTGTATTGGGAATCATGCTATTTAATGTTTTTATTAAGGATCTAGTAGAGACAGTGAGAAGTAAAGTGGAAACACTTTCTGGTGACATAAAAGATTAGTCAGGATTAGAGAAAGGATTGAAGAATTTCAGATAGAGCTAATAAAGCTAGCTGAATGGGCACCAGGGTGGCATTTACTTGTGAACAATTCATTTCAGCATCAAGAAGCACATTGGAAAGAATAACTTTGAACAATTAATCCTTATTTCTGGGTTTTAAATTAACTAACAAATAACCTAGGCATCATTTTTTATCAGATCAATGTGCTCTGCTGAGGCCACAGTAATGGACAAGCAAACAAACCACTAGGCTGTGTAAAGAATGGGATAAAAAATAATGCTGGCACTGTTTAAAGGTTGTTCTAAAAACCCATGGTATCCCTCACCTTGAATACGGGAGGCTCCCGACCTGTGATGCGATCAGTTCGGAGGAAGTGTCGCAAGTCGGGGGCGTTGTAACTAGAACCCGCATTTACGGTAGGTGCCGTGCGTAAGGACGTGAGTTGGGGGTTTCCGGCCCCTTCTGCACTTACAAAAAAGGTTGTAAGTGCAGGGGTCGGAAGTCGGGCGGTCACATCTCGGGGGCTGCCTGTACTGTGTTCCCTCTGATCTTTCCCATCCATGTGCAGAATACATTTTTATGCGTGCCGAGGCATGTGCAAATATGCACCACCAGTAGAAACAAAAAAACCTAGCTGCAGGCACTCTGCTAATCAGCTGAGCGGCATTTTAATCTCTCCTGAGTGGCTGCGCACAGCGTACAGGGAACACTGCTGGTCACTTTGGAAAAAAATAGAAAGAAAAGGGATTCAGAGACTAACAAAGAAAATTAGTGGTGTGAAAATATTCCTGCAGGACAGGACATTAGAAAGAGGAGGAATGCTGAGCGAGATGAAATAACTAAATAATATGGAGAAGGAAATGAAGGCAATCCTATTTACTGTCGCATAATGCAAGCATGCTGAATTTGGGTGTTCTGTCTATACTACTTCGGAATTTTGGATGGTTTTTGAAATTGTATCATAGAAAGCCTTTAAGCTTGTGACTCTGCCATGAGTTACCAGGCCTGTGTCATGTCCCAGCCACGCCAGACACAATACTGAATGATCTGCACACAATGATCATCTCTTCAAAGTAAAACACCTTACAACGAGAGGTTTGCTCTACCTAGGAGGACACTTTCCCCTCTTGTCCATAACAGGGATTTACCAGGAGAACTGGGGGAGAGAGCCATTCTGAAATAGATTGTGAGGGAAGTTGTAGGGCCAGGAGTATACAAAAGGATGGAGGATTCTACCTTGCCTGATGGAACACAGATGATCCCACAAGGATCCCCAAGGGAAAGGTGAGTGAGTGAGGGACTGCGTATTTAGGATATTTTATTGTTTTGTTTGATTTTTTTTTCTTTCTAGTGCTTCATGTGTTAAGTAAAAAGCATAAAGCTAATAGGTTAAATAAAATGTGTTTTCATATTGTGTTTCATAACTACTGTGTGCCCCTGCTGGAGTTAACCTGTAATCTAGAAACTTCACACCTTTTGTGGGTGCAGATCTGACAGAGGAGATATCTAATACGAGGGGGCAGTCTGAAGGGTCAGTGCTGTGCCCATGGGGCTTGGCGGCTGAACATCAGTTTTACACACTTGGGTCTGTCAGACAGTCAACCCCAGAGAGTTTGCCTAAGGTTAGAGCCCTACAAATCTATGGACATCTGCTTTATAGCCACAGGGATCCACGGCTTGTTTTTTGAGGATACGGTTGTGAATGCGGATACAAATTTGTATCTACTGAGGGTCCGTGAAAGTGGGGCAGAGGTGGAACTCTGTTCAGGCTCCAGCAGCTTAATATATTCCTGAGTGCAGGCCCTTGGATTCTCCTCAGTGATCCTGGTGAGTGGTTGGGATGGAGCACTCACCAGGACTCAACACGGAGGAGGCCACAGTAATTGAAATGGAAAGGCAACCGATTTCAAGCTGGTGAAAGGAAATGCTCTTCCATAATTATCATTTTACTATGTGAAATTCATTGCCACAAGATAACACTGAGGCAGACAGATTAGTATGTATCTGAGACATGGTACTGAGCTAGAAAAACCACTGTGGTGATCTGGCATAGCAATTACAATGTCAGTACTATTTATGTAGCTCTTCACGTATATCTACCAAACAATTTGCAAATTATCTTGAAAGGGTCTCTCAAGCTCTCATATTCACCAACATGTCATCTTTTGGCCCCAGTGAGCTGCCATAAAGCAAGAAAAATAGAGACGGCTGGCAATCTGAGCAGTTAACTCATGCTCCCTGCTGAAGTGACTTCAGGGAACTGGTGTTCAGCCAAATCTGCCCAAGCTCGGTCTTGCCACTCCAAAACTAATGCCAAAGGCAGCAAGTGTTACAGCCATTACAAAAAGGCAGATATATTTTTGTAAAATGCTTCACAAATTTTACCGTTGTATTGTCTGCTTGCGCTGAGATGTGCTGTGCTATTAGAAAATTCTCTGCTTTCCCAAGGAGAGTAGATTGGATGGGAACAACAGATATGGCACTTATCTGGAAAGCTTTCTGGCAGTGAATGCCCTGGTACTATTAGATATGTACTTGCATGCCTCCCCAACAAGATCTTTTGAGATGGTAGTGTGATTGACCCCAAATCCAGAATCTCAGGAGGTGTAAACCAGCAAAGCTCAGTTGAATTAAATGGAGCTGTGCCAATTTATACTTTCCACCAGCGCAGGATCTGCCCCAACTGTTGGGATTGATGTTCTCATTAGTAAGAAAAGGAAATTTTGTCCTTATTTGTATATTTAGTTTCTGCTAATTAGATATTCCAATCTGGAGCTTCTCCATATGTTGTTTATCTTGATTAGCCCTATTTGTGCATTATTTGGGCAATGTGCAATTGTTACATATTTGACTGTTCTTTGGTGGCAGTAGCAACTGCAAAAGAAGGCAGATTATAGCAAAAAGTTGTGCCAAAATCTCGGTTTAGCAACTGGTCCATCTGCTTTTGAGCAGAGCGAGGAAAATTCTCCTGTCTGGATGGGCATATCAAATTAGCAAAAGTATTTATTGACTACACTATAGTGGTCCAGCAGTATTTTGCAGCTTCGTTCATGCTTTTTTCCTAAACTGCAGCTATTAACTGTATAGTATGTTTTTAGAATGAATTTATCAAGATTGGTTCAGTTATGGGGACGAGAGTGCAATTGTGAGTCTCTGACTGGCAGTAATCTGTGGAAACACTTCATGTAGCTCCAGGAACTTTTATGGAGTCAGAGTCCTTTACAGTTTTAAGAACATTGATCCTCAAAATGACAAGCTTAACTTTTAAGAGAAATTCATACACAAAGCTGGCATTAAGGTAACTGTTAATGTAGTGACACAAACCGATAAAAGAAATATAACACTGCTGTACAGCCAAAATGCTTCTGAAATAAATGTAGTCAAACTTTACTAATTCTGGGTCACTGAGAACGAAAATGATGCTTAAAATTGTTGATTGGCTCTAGTTTTCAAGATATGCTATTGGGTCAGTATATACGACCCTTGACTTGGGAATGGCGGAGGATAAGTGAGTTATAAAGGGAAGGGATCTCAATTTAAACCAGAAATGACTAAAATACATCTTTGACTGGATCTATGAATAAATCTATGACTGGGTTTGGACAGTACTTGCTTTTTAGGCAAAACAATGAATGATGCAATCTGAAGCTGGTATTGCGTCATACATGATATGAATTGCATCATGTTATTCCTAGAAGTCATGGATGATGCAATCATAACGAAGCTTACATCACTCTGCTGAACAAATTGCCTTCTATCAGCTCTAGAAATCATACAGTGTCGTGCTCTCTTATTTGTCAGTGTTCGATTTTGCAAAGGGACACTTCTGTTTAGCCAAAGTGAGCAGAGATGCCTCGTACTTGTGTGAACAGTGCAGATAACTTCTGCTATGTTTGTGGTGAAGTGACTTTTGCATCACAAAAGCACAGTATAACCACTATGGTTAAGAAAGCCTATCACCTTTATTTTGGCTGCAAAATTGGAGATCAGGACAAGAGGTGGGCCCCACACATATGCTGCAACACTTGTGCAACAAATCTTCGCCAGTGGTTGAACAGGAAAAGGAAATCTATGCCTTTTGCAGTGCCAATGATTTGGAGAGAGCCAACAGATCATACCAGCAATTGTTACTTCTGCATGGTGCCTCCAGTTGGGAAAGGCGTGTCAAAGAAGAAAAAGTGGACTGTGCATTATCCAAACATTCCATCAGCTATCGCCCAGTACCCCACGGAGAAGGACTGCCGGTTCCTGATGCACCAGAATCATTCTCACTTGAGTCAGACGAGGAAGAGGAAGAGGATGAAACTTCTGGTCCTGAACCATCAATGTCACAGGACCCACATTTTCTCCCATCCTCCTCCTCTGAACCACACCTCATAACACAAGGTGAACTGAATGACCTTGTCAGGGATTTGGAACTACCAAGAGTAAGGCAGAGCTGTTGGGCTCCAGACTACAGCAGTGGAATCTCCTGGCAGGCGATGTTAGGGTTTCCATGTTCCGTGACCGTCAAAAGAATCTTGTCCCGTTCTTCTTCATGGAAGGTGATCTTGTAGCCTGCAACAACATCGATGGTGTGATGGCAGCCCTCAACATCGTTCACGATCCAGATGAGTGGAGATTGTTCATTGATTCATCGAGACGAGTCTTAAAGCTGTTTTGCTGCATAATGGCAATGTTTTGCCATCAATTCCAGTTGGTCATGCAGTCCATATGAAGGAAACCTATGACAACATGAAACAACTTTTGAGGTGCATAAACTATGACCAACATCAGTGGCAGCTTTGTGGCGATCTGAAGGTTGTTGCTCTCTTGCTTGGTCTGCAGACTGGATACACAAAGTACTGCTGTTTTCTCTGCGAATGGGATAGTCGTGCAAGAGATTCCCGCTACATCAAGATAGATTGGCCACTCCGACAGTCATTGGAGCCTGGGAGGAAAAGTGTTCAGCATCCACCGCTTGTTGAATCAAGGAAGATTTTGTTACCACCCTTACACAACAAGCTGGGTCTGATGAAGAACTTTGTCAAGGCCATGGACAAAACACAAGCAGCTTTCAAGTACCTCCGTGGAAAATTTCCAAGGTTAAGTGAAGCTAAGATAAAGGAAGGTGTCTTTGTTGGTCCTCAGATTCGTGAACTTCTTGAGATGATGCATTTGACCATGCACTGCGTGGCAAGGAAAGACGGCATGGAAAGCCTTCCAGTTAGTGGCAATAAATTTTCTCGGAAACAACAAGGCAGACAACTACAGGTTGTTGGTGGAAAACCTCCTCAAGGCATACAAAAGCCTTGGTTGCAACATGTCATTAAAGATACATTTTTGGCACTCTCATCTAGATTTTTTTCCACCGAACTGCGGGCAGTGAGCGTGACGATTTCTCACCAGGACATTGCAACAATGGAGAAACGCTATCAGGGCAAATGGAGCCCATCAATGCTTGCAGACTATTGCTGGACAGTGACAAGAGATGCTCCATTTAATGAATACAAGAGACAAGCCAAGAAGCGCCGAGTAGACACTGAATAGGACTAAACTATGTACATAATAGTTTTTGCCTTTTGTTTCATAATAAATTTTATTTATATAACCCTTTTGCTGATTTTTAAAGTGTTACATAAACAGGACAGGTGAAATATTATCATGTAAAGCAACCATAAACACATGAAAAGACCTAGGTTTACAATTTATGATTAAAACTCTACTATCTACACAATATACATAGACGTAAAATGTAAAAACTTAAATATCTTGGAAACAGTAGCCAATCAGTTGTTTTAATTGTCATATTTGAATTCAGCACATCAAAATACATAATAAATAGCACATTTTATCTCTGAAGCAGACGACTTCTAAAAAATTGTAGACCAGTATAATTAGACATACCACTCAATTTGAAATCATGTGCTATCTTAGGCACTGAGAACCCCCTTGGCAATCCAGCTATAGCAGTGATTGGCAACAGAGGATAGTGAGTGGGTCACATGAGTGGCCCTTCATCTCAGTGGGCCTCAGCAGCCTGCAGCCCACTAGGGTTCCACCTGTTGCCCGTGGACTCCCTGCCTGTCCTCCCTCCCGCATGCACTTCTCATCCACTGGGACACTGGACCCCACACTTCCTACTTATCCCCCTCCCTCCAGCACTTTTAGAGCGCCACAAAACTCCTGATTCATGCTCCATCCCCGCTCTTCCTCTTCTAGAGCTTGAACAGCCAGGAACAGGTTACCCCAATAACTGTAAAAATGTGCATAATGTATAAAATATAAACACCACCTTAATACTTGTTTCTATTTGTGTGTTCCTAGATAGACAAATAGACATTGCTTGTGTTTTGAATTGACTTCCCATACGGCAGTTCTTAAGCTTTGTCCTCACCTTAAGGGGAGTTAAAGGCAGAGAGTGACTACAGCCACATACAACCACTTTGTCATCACTATAGTAGTGTAAGTACGGTGTGAGTCTCAGGCCAGGATGTTATGGGAAGTGATTCCGACTCTTGAAATTAATAATAATTGATTAAACAAAATACAGGACTATGTAGCACTTTAAAGACTAACAAGATGGTTTATTAGATGATGAGCTTTCGTGGGCCAGACCCACTTCCTCAGATCAAATAGTGGAAGAAAATAGTCACAACCATATATACCAAAGGATACAATTTAAAAAAATGAACACACATGAAAAGGTCAAATCACATTTCAGAACAGAAGGGGGATGCGGGAGGTAAATGTCTGTGAGCTAATGGTATTAGAGGTGATAATTGGGGAAGCTATCTTTCTATCCAAGTGCAAGAAGATGGACATCGTACCCAAAGGACTGAAAGTGAACAATCCATTAAGATCAACATACTATACTGACTACAGTGAAAGACTCTGCCTCACACTATCCAAGAAATTAAGGAATCACCTGATAAGTATTTTATACAAGAAACAGAAAAACATCAAGAATGACATTTCTAACTTAGAGAGTCTCATCTGAAGACAAACATCCACACCGACTGACACCTTGCAAGACTTTTGTTCCACCAGACAAGAAATCTACTATACACACTTCTATTCCCTACAACAAAGAAAAGACAATAAACTTTCTAAACTGCTCCACACCACAGGCCACAACAGCAATTACCTCAACCCACCGGATAATATTGTTAACCTCTCCAGCTACAAACTCAATCCAGCAGAAGAGTCTGTCTTGTCCCAGGGTCTCTTTTTCTGCCCCTCATCCCCCACAAACTGGATACAATTTTGTGGTGACCTTGAAGCTTTTTTTCGCCGCCTCCGCCTCCGAGAATATTTCCAAACCACCAATGAACATCAATCTGACCTACCAGATCCCCCCTATCAACACAAAAGGAAAAATAATTCTATATGGACTCCCCCTGACGGTCGGAATTACAATCTGGATTTCTATATACAAAGCTTCCGCAACAACACACAGACTGACATTATTCGCAAACAACAACAAGCGACACACAATCTCAGCCGCGCTGAACGCCATGCCATCCAGAGTCTCAAAAACAACCTGGACATTATAATCAAACCAGCTGACAAAGGTGGTGCTGTGGCCATTATGAATAAGGCCGACTATAACCAGGAGGCAACCAGACAACTCTCCAACACCACATTTTACAAACCTCTCTCCTCTGATCCCACCTCGGAATACCAAAAGAAACTACACTGTCTCCTTAAAAGCCTCCTGACAGCTACTCGGGAACAAATCCACACAGAAACACCTTCTGACCCCGACCAGGATTGTTCTATCTGCTTCCCAAGATCCATAAACCTGGACACCCGGACGTCCCATCATCTCTGGTATTGGCACGCTCACTACTGGTCTATCCAGCTATGTAGACTCTCTCCTCAAACCCTACGCAACCAACACCCCAGCTATCTCCGAGACACTACTGAATTCCTAAGGAAACTACAAAACATCGATAACCTCCCCAATAACACCATCCTTGCCACCATGGATGTAGAAGCTCTATACACCAACATCCCACATGAAGACGGATTACAAGCAATTAGAAACACTATCCCAGAGGACACCACTGCCAACCTGATAGCAGACCTATGTAACTTTGTTCTCACCCACAATTATTTCCAGTTTGAGAACAACTTATACCTCCAGATCAGCGGCACAGCCATGGGTACACGCATGGCCCCACAGTATGCTAATATCTTTATGGCTGACCTAGAACAACGTTTCCTCAACTCCCGTCCCCTTTTACCCCTTCTCTACTTACGCTACATCGATGACATCTTTATGCTCTGGACGCATGGCCAAGAAACACTGGAGACATTCCACACAGATTTCAACAACCTACACCCCACCATCAACCTCAGCCTGGACCATTCTACATGAGAGATCCATTTCCTGGACACCACAGTACAAATCAACAATGGAAAATTAGACACCACCCTCTACAGAAAACCCACTGACTCATACAGTTACCTACATGCTTCCAGCTCCCATCCAGCACACACCATACGATCCATCATCTATAGCCAAGCCCTTGATACAACCGCATCTGCTCTAATCCCACTGACAGAGACCAGAAACTTCAGGATCTCTACCAAGCATTTATAAACCTCAACTACCCACCCGGAGAAATAAAAAGCAAATTGAAAGAGCCAGACACCTAGAAACCATCTACTTCAAGACAGACCCAAGAAAACCAACAATAGAACACAACTTGTCATCACCTACAGCCCTCAACTTAAACCTGTCCAACACATTATCAATAAACTACAGCCTATACTGGAACAGGACACTAAACAGGACCCATAGTCTCCTATAGACAACCACCTAACCTCAAGATGATTCTTACCAACAACCACAGGACATACCACACTAATACCAACCCTGGTACCTTCCCTTGCAACAAACCCCGTTGCCAGCTTTGTCCACATATCCACTCTGCTGATACCATTATTGGACCTAATCAAGTGAGTTATAAGATCAAGAATACATATTCCTGCGCATCCAGAAATATAATTTATGCTATCATGTGCCAAAAGTGTCCGTCTGCTTTGTACATTGGACAAAGCGTCTCAGACACTTTAAAGGAACAATGCCCACAAAACAGATATTAGACAGGATCACAAAGAAAAAACAGTTTCTTGCCATTTCAACCAGAAAGGACACTGTCTCAACGACAATTACCTGCATCCTGCTTCAGAAGCCTTTAAATCTGCACTTGAAAGGGAATCCTCTGAACTGTCATTCATGCTAAAATTCGACACTCTACGCGTCGGTCTCAACAAAGACGCTAACTATCTTACCCATTACAAAGATAGCTTCCCCAATTATCACCTCTAGTACCATTAGACATTTACCTTCCCTCCCCACATCCCCCTTCTGTTCTGAAATGTGATTTGTCCTTTTCATGTGTGTTCATTTTTTTTAATTGTATCCTTTGGTATATATGGTTGTGACTATTTTCTTCCACTATTTGATCTGAGGAAGTGGGTCTGGCCCACGAAAGCTCATCATCTAATAAACCATCTTGTTAGTCTTTAAAGTGCTACATAGTCCTGTATTTTGTTTCAGCTACACCAGACTAACACGGCTACATTTCTAATAATTGATGTCTTCATTCGTGGAACAGTGGTTTCCAACCAGAGGTAAGTGCATCAATTCATCTAGGTATTTGCCTAGTTTTTCAATATACTAGATAAAAAGCACTAGCGAAGGCACTACAAACTAACATTTCCTACAGTGATTTATTTACACTGCTCTATATATGACACAGTGAAATGCAAGTATAATATTTATGTTCCAATTAATTTACTTTATACCTATACTAGAGGATTTGTTCAGCATTGCTCAGGTGCTTAACTCAATTAATTTTTGTTTTTCTTCATTTAAATCATTGCTGTGGGGGTGAGGCTGGGAATGAGGGGTTCAGGATGCAGGCTTCCGCCGGGAGAGAAGGACTATCCCAGCCCTCTCACTGCAGCAGCTTGGGGCCAGGTAAGAAGAGCTTCTCCCTGGCCGCTGTGGCTTCAGTGGGCACACTCAGGGGAAGGCTGCATGTCCTCCTGCTGGGGGAAGACCAGGTGTGTCAGCCCCCTGCACGCTCTAGCTGGAGTGAGGAATGCAGGAAACTGTGCACTTTCCTTTGCTCCCTGACGAAGGGGAACAGCCAGCAATGTTCCTGTATGAACGGGGAGAGAAGCTGCAGCCCTCCCCCCGCCACAAAGGGTGCATGGGGGCTGGGAGGCTTGGGGATAGGGCAGTCCCCAATATGCATGTGTGCGCACACCCCCTTACCAGCCCCTGTCTGGTTTTATGCATCCCCTATATGTATGGTGGAAGGGGAAGCTTCAACCTTCCACCCTGCTCCCCTCTCCACCCTCCCCTTATGATAATAAGAGTAACATACCTGTGTATACAACTTTTTCATATGCCCATTGCCATAGCAGGGATGCTTTGTATCATTACAACAAAGAATTGTAAAAACAAAACAGTTCAGCGGGTACATTCAATTAAATGTTCCTGAATAAACTGCTCCTTTCATACTATCCAACAGGCTAGAGATGTGGTTGAACAGATCATTTATTTTGCTGCTCTGTCTTCTGGGGTCTGCAAATTCCCAGAAAAGAGCACATGTAGAATTGTGTGCTGCCATTCTTATGGACTGGAAAGCAGATACACATCACATACTATTCCATAGTGACCTTTTTGTTGCTGCAATAAACTGTACATTATTTTACAATAAACTGAGATGACCATTTTGTAGTGATATAGCAAATCATTTATTGTTTACTAACATGAATTAGAGTATTTTTGATTATCAGTAGAGATGAAAACACTGAGAAGAAAGGGAAGGGAACAAAAATATGCATTATAAGGTAACTAACTATAAGGGAGGCCAGAAGAGCACAGATTTTTCTTAGCAGACTTCTTATTTGGGTCCCATCAGAAATAATATTCCTACTGATAGTTCTGAAAATACAGGGGAGTATATATGTGTGTAAGCGGGGTCTAGGTAAGCTCTACCCTGACATCTGGTGGTGAACTGTGGCAAGTGGTGCAAAGAGACTTCAGGGGCTGATCCCAATTTGCATAGACACACCCACCCTGTCTAGTATGTGCTCACAGCAGCCCAAATGGTCACTTTGGCCACTGTGGGATCCCCAGTCTCTCTGTTATTGAGGCAGGGGGGATAAAAGTGTTGTTACCCTGATTATGTGAATCAAGGACAATGGAATGGTGGAACTGTTTATGACAGAGGGATTCGCCATAAACTAAGTAGCACTCGCTAGACAAGGGGCATGGGTTCCAAACCCAGTCAAATTGAGAGAGGCTGGGGACAGGTCTTTGTACCTGGTGGTGGGGCCCTGTCTGAGGGCCTAAACAACACCAATTGTACCCCCTCTTCTCTCCACTGTGGAATATCAGAACTAATTTGGATTCCATTAGGAGTCTAGTTGTGAGCTGTGGAGTTAACTTCACTGTGGGCCAGTGGAGCACTAGCACTGAGTCTCTTCTGTTATGAGCTGAACTTGCTGAAGAGCTGAAATCACTGTGTGCTGTGGGGAGCCTGGTGCTATACTGTGGAAGAGCTGAAATCACTGTTGCTGAGGGGAGCCTGGCGTTATACTACGGAAGAGCTGAAATCACTATTGCTGTGGGGAGCCTGGCGCTAAGCTGCTGGGCTACTAGCAGAGCAGCTTGCAAGGGGCAACCAGCAGGCGGACAGCAGAGCGGTTTGCCGGGACGACTGGCGGGTGCAGGCGGACAGCAGAGCGGTTTGCCGGGACGACCGGTGGGTGCAGGCAGACAGCAGAGCAGCTGGCAGGGACGACCTGTGGCTGGTAGGAGCGGCAGCAGACAGCCAGTGGAGCAGCGGCAGGAGCAACCAGCTGGCGGCCAGGGCGTGGACCGAGACGGCTGGCGGAGCCAGACAGTTCGTGGGACAGCTGAGGCGACTCACGGGACGACAGGTGGAGTGTGGAGGAGTGACTCGCGTTGACGGCGGCGGCAGAACCCTACGGAGAGGCGGAGCCATCGGCGGACCACGTAAGGTGTATCAATCCCCGCCCCTCCAGGTTGGGATGGTGTAAAACCCTGCCGGGTGAACTTTTGAATCCTGGGGCGGCACTGACCCGGGGCAGAGACTTTTGGGGTGTTGGACTTTGGGTGATTTCGTTGGGTTGCTGGACTTGAGACTCTTGGGGTGTTGGACTTTTGGGACTTTGGGGAAGTTGTGGCTGGGGGGAGGGTCTTTGCTCATGTTTGGTCTATGAATCCGAGTTGTGGTGTTTTCCCAAGTTAATGCTGATGTCTGTTACCTCATGTTATTAAAGGTTTGCTGCTATACTGAGGCTCTGTGCTTGCGAGAGGGGAAGAATTGCCTCTTTGAGGCACCCAGAAGGGTATGTAAGATTTCCTAGGTCACTGGGTGGGGGCTCGAGCCGGTGTTGTGTTACCTTGTGGGAAGGAGACCCCTAGATACTGAACCCGGCCCTTGCTGCTATTAACTTGGCCTGGCAGAAGGGTTACATGTGTACCAGTGTGAGTATTTATAAGTGTGTAAATATGGAGGGGATATGTGTGTTTATATGCAGACCTATGTGCTAAATCCTCTAATCCATCATTCGGATTTATTCTAACATAAATCATTCAGCTTCTTGAAATCACCACCATTCTATAATATATAAATGAACCTGCAACAGAAATGTGTTCTCTTTTTCTGCCAAAAATGGCATTTTCTTCTAAAAATTATATTTCCCTGAAGGTCAGGATGGGGGAGATATTATTCCTGGATCGGTGACAGCTCTTCTCTACATAAACATGTCCTGATTTTGAAGTCAGTCCCCTTGCATTTCTTGCCAAACTAAAAATGTGAGGTTTTGGCCATTTTTGAAAGAATTTCCTACTTCCCAGTGTGACAGCACCTACTTTCTAGTTTTGTGAAGAAGTGAGATAGCAGGCTTTAAAGTTGTAACATCTTTATGTGTAGAGAAGCTATTTTAACTTACTCTGAGAGGTTTTTATGGCTCCCTCTGAACCTGGTACAGCTGGACAATGGCAAATGCAGGGCTATGAAAAAGTCTCAAATGTATTTCAAATTCTCATATATGACTAAAATACTGTTTTGGAGCATACACAGAACACATAAGGCTGTGGTAAGAAGTGGTTATCTTGTTTGGGATAATCTGCATAATTCCATTCAAAGCTTCACCACTCATTAGTTAATGTGGCCATCCCTAACTCTTGGTCATAAAATTGTGTTTGAAATCCTAGCTCTAGTGAACTCAATTACAAAATTTCATTGATACCAGTGGGACCAGGATTTCATCCTATGTACCCATACCACTATCACAAGTTTAAATCCTTATAATTCCCTTGTATGGCTCTTTTTGAGGAATAATTTAAAACAGGGTTTCAGAGGTTCTTCATAATATTGTGGTGAGATATTATGAATAGAATGGTTGTACACACTTATATACAGGTGATACAAGTGTACTTTATACCCATATATGACATATAGGAAATACATTATAGTGAGGTATGTGGGTTTTACCAAGATGAGTCAAATATGCAGCACCTGTTGGCAACTTCTGTGGATCACTTAAAACATCTGTTTTTGAACAAATAGTTTGTAGCTCTTTTAAAAAAAATTGAAAATGTAAAATTATGATAAGTATAGCCAGCCAAATACTAGATTTTTTGTGTGCTGGTAAATGAGCTAGATAACTACCTAGTTATTTCTGCATATAATTACTATCAGTGCTTATATAAATTATTCTCCAATCTTTTTTGTGCAAACCACTGCTAAACATGTATTTTTAAACTTAGATACAAATGTATAGATATAAGCAATCCACAAAATAAAAGTATAGCATAGTATTTTGCTGTTTAGCAAATCAGTGCTATCATATAGAGCCTATGTAATAAATTGACTAATGTAGACCATTATGCCTTCTTACTGTTCCTTCTTTAAGGTAAATGCAATTAAGGGCTATTAGAAATGTTCGGATTTAACATCACTTTTAGAATTCATTGCAATTCGTTTATTCATATTTAATCAAATGCAGAACGATCAGCAGGCATCAGAATGTAATGAACCCTTGTTATGGTCAACTAATGAAATTATGCCTGTCACTGCTCATAACTCAATAAATATAACACATACAGCTAATCCCATTTGTAAGCCTCTTTTGCAGTACCATGCATTCCTCTTTAGGAGTTGTTATTCATCTGTACAGTGGATGGGCCTCTTTATATGAGCTAATTTTCTGAAAATAAAAATGAAGAAGTTTTCAGTATTTTAGGAGAAGTTTAAATGTCAAGGGTAAAATCATCAAATTTAATGGCCCGGCAAATGTACAATATCACCGTACTGTTTTATAAAAGAAACAGTCCAGGAGGTAGGCAGATGAAACCATAACCTTCCATTTCATTGGGAGAATGCCAAACATATTTGTTATATTTCTTTCTCTTGCACTGCCTGTCTGCTTACAGATTCTATTGCGTCCTGTGCTCTGCAATATTCTTCTCTATGCTTGTAGTAAGAATGGAGGCTGCTGAACAAATTATATGATAAACTAGTGCACATGGTGCACTTTGAGTCACTCTCCAGATTGCTATAGATAAAGTGAAAACATCTACAAATGACCAATACTCAAGGGGAAATAAAGAAAATCCTGATGTTTTAATTGTATTTCTTAACAATTGATTAAAATTAGCGAACACCTGTCAGACCTACATGAAAGGTATTAGCCCACTTTTGTAAACATCTGCTGCAGAGTATCCTCATCTATACTCTAGAAGAATTGTCAAGTACTTCTAGTTAGAGTAACTCTGCTTAACAATCACTCTATACTGGTCCTGTTCATTTACTGTTGACGAGAGACCTAACTTTCAGAAAATACTCTCTAACCACATCTTTCCTGCTGTAGCTTCCAGCTTCCTGAGGTTGCCTTCTCCCCCAGGCAACCTCTTCTATTTCAGGCCTCAATTTGCAAAAATGACATTCCTAAAGTAATGCAGAATTGTAGCAAACCCTTCCTATGTCCATCGTTGGGGCTATCTGCACTCAGTTCCACCAATCACTCCTCCTAAAACCTTCTATGATGAGGGGCATGGAGAAGGACGGAGCATGAATGTGCTGACCCTGTCCTGAGACATTCCCTTCTCTCATCCTATACTCATCTTTGAAAATCAAGATCAAAACTTCATCCTAGTGTGGTTTGTTTTTACTTTTCTTAGCGGGAGAATGCCATTTATTTAATTTCCACCAATTATGTAAGATTGATTTTTGCATCTTGTGGGGCATACATATGACTATTTTGTTTGTAATTTGTTCCGATAGGCACATTCGCAGCCCTGACCACTGTGTTTTGCTGCATTGTACTGTAGTCAGCTGTTTTTAGCATGGAATGCATGCTTCAGACTCTGGGTCAGCATTAATAAGTCGCCTGACACTTTTCAAATATTTTGTATTGATCCATTGAACAGTCAAGCTTCTTTTAATATTAATCATAAATGTTTCCCATTTCTCTTCCCAGTGTTGGTTCTTGGTTCGGTAAAATGGCAGGAGTCCCAGAGGCTTAAGGCCAAATACCCAGTGAAAATACCGAATGATGGCAAGACAACAAGTTTTATCAAAGAAGGAATGATTTATTAAACTGAACAACTTAAAATGAACAATTACCTAATATTTGCTACAAAACAGTTAAACCACAACAATTTTTTAAACTCTACCTAAGTTACAGCTAAGTCAAATATATACACATTTCAAAAAAACCCTGTTTCTTTAACACTGACAATAGCAAGGGTAAAAGTTACCACAGAGCAATGTATTTTCTAATCTGTCTCTTTTAAACCACTTAACAACAGTGAGGGTAAATTAAATACTTACAAACTCAGCAACAGCAACACAAAGACACAGGAGGAATCGGAGCATGCTGGAGATTCGTACACCCCTTTTTGGATTCGGTGGGTGGGAGGCGGCCTTTGGGTGATCAGTCCTAAGCCAGACTCAGATTGTGTCTTCCAATATTCGGGAATCCTCCCCGAGCTAAGGGCTGAAAGGTTTTTATGTTCTTGCCTATTACCATATTTGGTGTTGTTTGTGCTCTGGGAGTGGCATGGGTGTGGTCTGGGTGTGGTATGATGCCCATATATGGTGTTGAGTGCTGGACTCTGACAAGCTCCATTTTATTGGTAGATAAGCCTTGTTGCTATCCATGTGATGTGGTGAGGTTGCTGAGGTAGATCTTGGCTATGCGCGGGAGGCCTGGCCAAGAGAACCCATACTTGACACCCAGTATATCTAATTTGCTGCTAGGGACAGAATCAGCATAGTAGGATGTAAGGCTTTATTTACTACGCCTGATCCTTCATCTCAGCCCATGTACATTTCTCTATATATCACCTCTCTTAATGTGCCTTGCTCACAAGCATGTTTAATTGTCTCTTGAATTCACTTAGATTATTGCCCTATATGGTCTCATTTGGCACATTGCTCCATATGGTCACCACTTAATGTATATAGTAGATCAAACTAATCACCTATTTACACTGGTCAGACTCTGACTTCTCTTTGTGAGATCACAAACCTGAATGGATCGTAAATATTATATAAGATGGCATATTCACCGTAACCTTTCGATCTTTCCCCAGGTCATTCTTGTGCCCAATAATTTGCTCATTATTTTAAAGCTAGATGCTCCTTGATCCATCTTCAAAGCTTTGGAGCAAGGATTAAAATGGGCAATTTTATCATCTGCCAGTGATCCATTATCTATGAATTACTGATATGAGATTGTAACGGTAATACATCTTGTGAGATGTATACATTTTAAAGTAGCTTACTTTTTATCTCTAAATTTGCATACCTGGAATTGTACATACAATTAGGAATACAAGTTTGAGTGTACAAAGTTGTTTTCTCTACAAAGAGTTGGCTAAAACAATGCATTCCTAAAAATGTACATGTAAATTTAGAGAACCCTTGTGTACCAGTCTGGGTCAGCAAGAGACCATGCTCACACACTACAGTGACGAGGCAACACAGGACTTCCCGGTTCCTGGGTCAGGCCGTGGCAACAAACAGGCCAGCAATTATAAAGTCCAATAGCCGCAGCCCTGGTTCAGGACAGGGCTGTATCCCAATCAGCAGTTCTGGGTCCCAGCCCTTACTCAGAGTGGGGCAGCAAGCAAACCAACAGTTCAAGGCCCAAGCTCTGGTTCAGTGTGGGGCGGCAGGCAACCAAAACAGTCAAAGGCTCAGGCCTGGCTACAGGCTGAGTGGTAGTTGGGCCTCCTTGCTCTGGTGGAGAGTCGACAAGCACAGGGATTTTTCTCCCTAAAGGGGGAACCTGCCACCTTGAGTGGTGGGGTGGCAGCGGGGGATGCAGGCCCACCCGCTCCACTGCATCCCAGCCCAGGGCCCTAACAGTGTCAGCATGGACTGCCGCTGGGTCAGCAGGGATCCTGTCCACAACATACTGACCAGGTCGGGGAGGGATCAGTGGGGTCCAGGCTGAAACACGCTGCCCCACCTGACCTCCATTTCATCAGCCAGCACTAGATCCGCTATCCCTGGGCCATTCCCTAATTCCCCCTGGGAGTCTACCTGGCATGCCTGCTGGTTCTCAGAGTCTTCTGCAGTTGACAGCACTAGCAGGGTGTCCATAGGTTCAGGGTCTGGGTCAATCACTGGCCCCAGCGACACAGCTCAGTCTCCAGGGCCTGGCATGGCCTCTGGTCGTCTCTGCCCAGTCTCGGAACCTGGTGGTGGTCGGAGTAGCCAGGGCGCATCCCCGGGGGCCGGGTAGCAGTCCCGTGGGCCCAATCCAGTCGTCCCTCGAATGGCAGGGCTGCCATGCCTCCCTCTTGGGGAGGCCAGGGAGAGCCTCTGGCCTGCTTGCCCGCTGGGCTCTAAATGAGCTCTCTGCCCCTGCCCTTATAGTCCCAGTCCCACCCTTCCACTTCCTGGGGGTGGGACTGGGCGGCTCTGGCCCCGCCCACCAAGGGGCCTTATGGAGGGCTTCCCCTTTTGGGTCAGCAAGAGGCCATACTGACCCACTACACCTTGTAAAAAATGGTCCTCATAAACATGTGAATGTTATTCTGCACTAAAACTGCATATTAAAATGTATACAGAACATTTTGTTGACCAAAGCCTGGGTGTAAAGGGATTAGACCATAGGATTGATGAGAGCTGTTGTTAATACTTGGAAGAAAACTAAAAACCCATGACAGAAGAGGGTTATGCATTTCATTTCAATTTCACAAAAAGGCACAAATATAGTGAAATCATTAGGGGTTTTATTTTCTGAAAAATTAAAAAAGGGGGGTTAAATATCAAAGCAGTCCTAGTTTCAAGCAAAATACTCACATTCCTAAGGCTTTGTTCTGAAAAGATCATTTTTTACTCTTTATTTTAGTTTTCTTATTTAAACACATGAAAAAATATAAATACATGCCCAAGATGGAAATACTAAAATCAAAATTTAGTGTTTGTTTATTTGTAAGCCTGGGAGGGGGGAACACCTGAACCCATAGAGATCACTCAGGGCATTAGTTGTTAAAGTGACTAAATAGGTAAATAAATGAGAGCATAAATATGGACTAATATATACTAACCAGAAAAGGCATGCAATAGTTTCACGTGTGACCAGACATCCCCATATTTTTTCCAAGCATTTCTGTTAGTCATTTCCCCATTAATGCAGTAGTAGAGAGTTCACTTAGGGCATGTGTACACTAGGAAATTATTTTGAAATAATAACTCCTGAAATAATAACTTTGAAATAGCACGTCCACACTACAAGTCAGCATCGAAATAGCACAGAATTATTTCAAAATAGTGCATCCACACGGATAGGAGCCTACATCTGGAAGCACTCCAGGGCGGGCACCAGGAGGATGGACACCACCTGTGGCTGCTTGCTGAGGCAAACCGAGACGTGCTTACAGGGGAGCCTCTATACAGCCAAGTCTCTCTCACCACTCCTCCACTGTGTATCCCCTCGCGGCAAGGGCAGGGGGCAGCAGCTGTGCACTCCAGGGTGCGGCTTGCTTTTCATTCTGTTCCCCAGACACTGAAGGGGCAAGGGGAACATGCTTGTATTCCGTGCATGCCTCTCAAACCTGGCTGGTGAAAGGAGCTCATAATATTATGTCCCATAATACCAGTTTAATATCTTCTTCTGGAAGAATTGCACAGATGAGGAACTTGAAGTATTTTTCACATTAAGTTGGGTACTCTCCCAGGTTCCTGTGGTGATAGTAAGGCTAAGTTCTTTTCTCTTTGAGGTTGGGAGGATAATACAGAGCAGTAAGCCGCCTAGAAGGATTTCTTACAAAATAACTTTTGTTTCCATAGGGTATGTCTACACTTGCACCCTCTTTCAAGAGAGGGATGCAAATGAAGACATTCGAAATTGCAAATGAAGCCAGGATTTAAATAGCCCGTGCTTCATTTGCATATTCACGTTACGGCGCTATTTTGAAATAACCACGTCTTAACAGCGTCTGTTATTTCGAGAGAAAACCCTTCTCTCGAAATAACCCTTATTCCTCATACAATGAGGTTTGCCAGTTATTTCGAGAGAAGGGTTTTCTCTTGAAATAACCGCTTCTTAACAGCGTCTGTTATTTCGAAATAGCACTATTTTGAAATAGTGCCATAACGCGAATGTGCAAATGAAGCATGGGATATTTAAATCCCGGCTTCATTTGCAATTTCGAATGTCTTCATTTGCATCCCTCTCTTGAAAGAGGGTGCAAGTGTAGACATACTCATAGTTCTTAACATGTTCTTTTAGAGGTGAGAAAGTTTAAACAGACCATTTTGCCCAATCCTTACCTGAATCCTTGAGTATAACCACTGAAAAAAGGAACTGGGAGACAGTGGTAGCTGATGTTTATTGTATATGCAATCAAAGGAGGCAACTCTAATGATATAACACAAGACAAGATT
The DNA here is from genome assembly GCA_019425775.1 of Rafetus swinhoei. Classification (NCBI taxonomy): domain Eukaryota; kingdom Metazoa; phylum Chordata; order Testudines; family Trionychidae; genus Rafetus; species Rafetus swinhoei. Next base: position 13,176,384 of record CM033435.1, on the reverse strand, counting down.
TGTTGATCCTTTTTCTATCCAAATTGTCTTGAATGTAGAGTTGGCCTTGATCCTGGCACACAGGTTATCCCATAGAGGCAGAAAAAGAGGATTAGTGAGACTGGATGCAGTAATCCTCATAATGTGTTGCAGGATGCCCCATGTAGATGAAAAGATTGGATTTTTCTGTAAGGATATGGTAGCCTCATAAGGTATAGAAAAGAAAAGAGGAAACCAAACAGCATAGCTAATGTGTGTGTTTTTTTTTTAACTACCTGGTGTATATACAGAGCTGCTATACAGGAAACAACTTACAACAGCACACAGCTGGAATTCTAGATAATATAGATACAAATCTAGCATCCCTCAAATTGCCAAGGATTTTTAATGGTCTTGTGTGCCAAACAAGGCTGTGTTTTATCCCATATAAATTGCACAATAAGTCTATTTATTCGAGCAAAGGAGAGACCTTGAAAAGTAAAAGAGTCATTCATGGGCAGATATTCATTTTGTCTATTTCTATTCTCGGTAAAAATAGAGAGAGGAGACACCTCCTCTCTGCATCCTTTGAAAATTCATTTAATATATAGTCTATATTTATGTAATCTTGGGAAGATTCAGACAAATGTTAATGCCTAAATAAGTTATTTCTTTGCATGTTTCAAATTGAAAATGCTGAAACTGAGAAGATTCTGGTCTTTTGGATATATCCATTGCTTGTGATTTTTATTTCAGTTAGTGCATAAACCAGAGTTCTCTTGCTAGAGATGTCCCTGTGGGTGCTCCACTTCTGGTGACTGTGAAGCAATGTCTCTTAGCATTGTTGGGACTTCAGATCAAGTAAAAAGTCTGTTCACAAAGGCCATAATAATGATGCTGGTTGCTTCCGGGAGTGGCATGGAGTGAGGGCAGGCAGGAAGCCTGCCTTACCCCTGCTGTGCTGCCAGCAGTGTTGTGAACCAAAGTACTTACTTATGATTCAGATCTAGAAAGTGCTGCTATTTTGGTAGCTAACAGAAAATTGGCCCACAATTTTAACTGTACCAGGTCCACCTGCTGTGGCTATTTCCTAATGACTATTGGCTCATTTTTGTAAGCCAGTGTTAATTTTGCCATTGTCTTCAATGGGAGCATAATTGGGTCTTTTATGTTGGCTATCCGGTGGGTGTTGGTTTCATATATTTTATACCTCCATAGTTTACATTTTGGATTTCATGGGATAGTCTCTGCTTTACAGCTTTCATTTACTAATATCAAATCTGCTCATAACACTCTGAGTACAATGATCTCCTTCAACTTTTCTTTTTAATAAGACTTCACCTTCATACCTAGCAACGGGCCTGATTTTTTTTCTTCTTCTTTTGCATTGATGTAAAGTGTTTGTTTTCAGAGCAGACCATTGATTTCATTGGAATCACTGTATGTACTTAATAGAGGATTGCCTTGACTCCCTTTGTAGGTATCCTTCAACCTTATGGATGCAAAACTTGAAATTATTTAAGTGGAAATTATATATGAGTAAAGTTTGCAGGATGTAACTCGTATGTTGAGAATAGGTGACCAGCTCCTTTGAGAACAGGGACCTTTATAGTAACATCCATGAGATGCCTGGGATTGTGAAATTTAAAAAGGTATACTGTGTGTGCTGGTGTGTTTGGGTCACACTGTCACTCTAGGGTATATGAAGCCAGCCTGTTTCAGGAACAATGGATATTTGACCTTCTTCCTGAGATAGTTTTAGTATTATTGTCTTTAGACTGGGCTTCGGTTGTGTATTATTTAGTTGGAGAATCTCTGAAATAGTGAGTCCTGGTTTTGTTAGAATCCCAAAGGTTTTATTTTTCATGTTAGATTGATGCACAAAACTTGCATCCATCATCCTTGATGTTTCAAGAAATAAGAAGGCAGTCATCTGATTCTTTCTGCTCAAGGTTTTCCTCTGAAAGTCTTTTCCTTTCAGTAGCGGTTCAAATGAACCCTTGATCTTTGCGAGGGGGATTCTTAATCCTACTTACCGGTTGTGTGAAATCTTAGATTAAAGGAATTACAAGACATCAAATATTAACATTTCCTGGTTTAATCTGCACTGCCTTGGATAAGTCTCTGTGCGTACCATGTCTGAAGGTTATTAATATCAAAATCATGGTTAACTGTCAAGTGACTAGACAGTTAGGTAGTTTGCGAAATAACTAATCACTGTAATATTATTTTAGCAGAGTACAAGGATCTAACACGAGCCAACACTCTGATCACCCTGCCATTCATTAGTTCTCCAGAGAAGGTTAATAAGGGAATGAAATGTAATTAGCTAATCAGATAGCAGGCTGGGTGAGCATACAAGCTAATTAGCCTATCAGCTGAAGACTGCTTAGAAATCCTGAGGAAGGAATTATAAGAGGGAAAGGAGAGGGGCTACCAGAGCCCCAAGCCAGATCTCCAGAAAGGAAGACCTCTTCTCCTCTTGGACCCTGGAAGAAGGGCTGAGGATATAAAGGATGCTGTAAATAGTATTGCTGCGCAAAACTCCAAAGGTGCTGGAGGAGGGAGCATAAATAAGTTATATGGAATGGAGCCCCAAACAGTGAAATCCGAGCAGATTTATATAAGTGCAAGAAGGAGCAGACTTCATCTTGCTGCAATCACCCTCCATTGAAAATTGCCTTTTATCAGGCCAATACCTTTTTCTAGCATTTCTTTATGTTAATTCTCAAAGAAATGGCAATCAATACATTACATAGTTTAAGTAAATAAGCTTCATTGCAATATAATTCTGTTTTACTCGGCTATGGACTCTTTCAGCATTTTCTTTTGTCTTAATGTTCCAAGCGGTCAGTGACATATTTCCATGAATTGGTGGTTTCCCTTCAAGAACAATTTTTTGTAACTGCTGGGTCAAAACTGGGTTCCAAAATGCTATATAGTCTGCATGGGCAGATATTTATTTAGAGAGGACAGTGTAAAGCTCACTCTAACCCTGAGTTTTATTGCTTGTGCACCTGCTTTAAATATTACTGTTACCCCAATTGTCAATGTGGTGCTTACAGGATGACTTGTAAACAGATTAATAGTCCTTGATTACTGCTCATATTGATAATCATATAGTTATTTTTCTCTCTCTCTTCTGTCTTGCTCATTTTGGTATTCTGACACTAAAGAAATAGTGCACTACACTGACCTCTTAAAAACCTGCTATTATTTCCCAATATACAATGTCAAATTAAACTCTGACTCTTGGGTGCCCTACATTTCTAACCATTTCTATGTGGGAAGGCCAAGCCTATGGTAGGTTTATAGGATGTTTTCCTTCCTTTTATGAGAAGAGGGGAATTGCATTTCATTTTTTCAGGCATTTTAGAGCTTATTTTTTATCCACTGCTGTTTCATTAAGTAAGGCCAAATATCGGTGATATTTGCTGAGACTGAAATGCTGACAGGAGCATATGGACTAGTTCTATGAAAATGTGCTTAGCTATCAGAATGAGGGGCCCTTCTACAAATTCTTAAGATAAAAGCATCTCACAAAGTATAATGTATTGGTTAGTAATTGCCAGGTGTCGTAAGAGACAATCTGCTGTTGTCATTGAATGGCCTTGCTGTTTTTCTGTTGCCCCCTGGAGTGTTCCTGTCCTCAGAATCTATTAAAAATATTTGTCAAACATAAATGGAGTGGTAAGAGGATCAGCAGGGCTGACATCGAAACTTGTCCAAAATTCCAGTTTGATTATGGATTTAATCCTGATCAAGCTGTAAGTGTGTGCAATTAAAAACAAGATGAAGAGCATAGAGGATATGTTAGTCAATTTATCTTGAAGAATTTATTGTTGAAGCCCAATGAAAATTGTTCCATCAGATTTAGTTGCTAAACAGTCTGAGAAATACAAGTGTTTATGGGTTGTTGGATAGGATAGCTGACAACAGAATCATCCATTTTTTTTGAATTCTCGGAAAACCTCCAGAGATTTCTGCACAGTTTTAACACAGCACAGGAGTTCACATTGTATGTATTGGTAGCTTATAGTCCTTGAAATGTAAAATTCGGCATCTCCTTCATGAAGGAATGTCATTGTTATAGAAATACAGTGTTTAGTCAATGGAATTTCCCTGACAGTAAAAGACTATCTTTTACAGGGCAGCCGAAAATTTAAGGACTTATCAGATTGTCCATTTCAGATGGTATGGCCAATACAGTCCATTCTCAACTCTATGTTGCAACTGCAAGAAAGGGAAAGGAACAATTTTGTGCATATGCTGAGTGTCCAGAAATGCCAGTGTAGGGAAGATTATGCTAGAAGATTTTCAATTTTCTTGACATTCTCATTTAAAATATGCAAAAATATTTTCCTTAAAATATGTGTGGGTATTTGAACCAGGAAAGGTTCATAATTGCAGTGTCATCAGTTATTGGTCACTTTAGGATTATTTATTAGTGGAAGAGGGGTGGAAGGGCAAAAGAATAAAGAGACAAAACAAATAAGTCAAGTAAAATGTAACTTGTCTGGTTATTCGCTTTTCACCTTGTAACACCTTGTCTGTGTGTAACACAAAAAAACCCTGTAAAATACGATAATTCTGATTTGGTAGCATGTTCACCCATTTTGCACTTACTTTATACAGTTGAGATGGACAGTAGAGGAGACTTGGACCTGTTACTGTTAATGAAAAGTAGCCAGAATGGAAATGGGAGCCATGATAAAAAATTATTTGGAGACATCAGTATTTTTGTCTATGATCATCAATTTAGAGCCAAATCAGGCTTGATGAATGCATTCTGTGTGAGAATAAGGGGACAGTGGCAAAATTCCTTATGTCCCAAAACCATAGGGGTACCATTGTACAATGTTGCTTGCTTTCTGCTGGAGTTCACCTCACACTGGAGTTTTGACCAGTGTGCCAATGTAGGCTCACTTTACAATTGTCACCATTTCCAAGTGCTGTGTAATATTGTCAAAGGAGCTGTCATGAAACTAGGTCCAATGTATTATAAGACCTTTGAGGTGGATCTTCTCATGTCTCCATGTTTGCCCTGATATGTGGTGTTAATATAAGAGTTCTTTGTCACGTGGCTGGAACTGCTGCATGACTTTTGAGACGTCCTGTCCAAGGCGCAGCACCCTACACCATCAAGCATTTTGTTTTCTATATAGTAATGGAAATGTTCTAGGCTGAGATTTTCAAAGGACCCTGGAATAGCCTGGCAAGAAGATCCCACTGAAATTTGATGGGATTTGAACTTGATATTGAATCCCTTTGCCACCGCCCCCCTTTTCCTTTACAGTTCTTTGGCAGTATTAGGTACATTGAGCTGATGTAGCATCTGGTCACTGATGTACTAGCTATTTCTCCCTAGAGAGGACTTAACTGGGTGTTAGGTGCTAAACAGTTTCATTGGGCAAGAGGTTCTTGGATTAATGAGGACAATGAACTCATGGAAAGTTAGAGGAAAGGAAGGAAATGCAAGGGAAGAAAGCTGGCAGGCACTAGAGGATAAAAGGTCTCAGGATGGTGAGACCTTCTCTCCCTCCCTGGAGAGTGAGCTGTGCAACAAGTTTTCTTCCAATTCTAAGTTGCAGCACAAGGCTGAACTAGTGTTTATCAACTGAGATGTGTCCAGACCATGTGTGGTGGCTCATAAGTATAGAAGGGAGTCTGCTGCAGGTACTGTGTTGTGGCCTTCAGTCTCTAGGTCAAGGGTGAATTCTTTATTCTAGGACAAAGTAATGGGTCTAAAGAAACCATATTTAAGAGATGGCGAAGACAAGTCTGTTATCCACATGTGGGTATTTATATATTGATAGGGATTTTCATAAGTGCTCCGCGTTGGCTCACTTGTGCTCCCATTGAAATCTATGGTAAAACTCTCATTAGCTACAAAGGGAAGTGCTGGAGTTAGGCCAACGCTGAGCACTGTTTTGAAACACCCGCCACTGGTGCTGGCAACTAGGTGCTACTGTATAATTGTAATTAGGGTGTCGTACAAAATATAATTGTAGCTTTTTATTACTTTCTGAAGCAGTCAATTCACATGACATTTTGTCAGTGAGTTCAAGGCATCAGCCTTATTATCCCTTCAGTGCTTTGAAATATTTTATGGCTCATTTTAATGTTAATTATTTAACCACAAAACCTGTTGAGATGTTATTTTCAGCAATATCCTATTGAAAAGCATATGACATGCCTTTATGCAGAAAGTTATTTTCCATATATGTATTGTTTGTTTAGATTCAAACATTTGGGTTTTAAACCTAAATAGCAGCTGTCTGCTAAATGATGAATTATTTTAATAATTAAAATATGTGCAAAAAAATTCTTTATGTGTTTGAATCTGAGTCCACATATCTACACACATTTTAACAGTTGCTCAATTACAGCATATTTCTATAATTTTTTTTTTTAATCCAAGAGCATGGAGTCCTACTGTCTTGCCATCTTTGCAACACTTGGAAATTCTCAGTTTCAAATTCATTCCTGATTTCCCCCCTTTTTTTGTACCTATTCTGAGGTGCTGATCCCACAATGTCACAATTATCTTGAGCTCTGTTAATGTTGCATTAAGCAAATACACAATGGTGCTAAAAGATGCTTCATTTTGAACATTTTTGATAGCCTTCACCATTTGAGAAGGAAAATATAAGAGCAATCGCTGAGTGCTATAGGAGAATAATAGAATCCTAAGGTTGGAAAAGAGCTCAAGAGGGCATCGAGTCCAACCCCCTGCCCAAAGCAGGATCAACCTCTTGGAGACTTGGAGATAACAGTTTTATAAGCAAGGAAAATTCTTTTTCCCAGTAACTTCTTGAACAAAATTTGTCATGATCATACTTCTATGAGTGCCTGTGGATGTCTGTGCCTGTGCCTTTACAAAAGCAGATCGTGTTTATAGATGGACTTTTTCAGTCTAAAATTTCAGGAAAAAACAATATCATATTCCATATTGTTGCTTCTGCTAGCAATCCCTGCCTCGGGATAAGGAAATGCCTTGCATTATCTTTCATAAAGTGTCTGTCCTATTGTTCTTTTCTAAGGAAGTGGTTTGTGACATTTACCTGCATGCATAAAGTATGCAAAAAACAAAACCCACTTAATCCATAATGTCGTGAGATCCAAACCATTTTTGCAAAATAATTTAGGTTCAAGTTGGCATTTTCCAAATAAAACTGTTTAGTCAGAAAATTTCTAGCCAGCTGCAGCTGGCAGAAGGTAGCATATGGCTCTCTGTCAATATTCTAGACAGAGTGTTAACTCCTAAGTTATAATGTGATTCCTCTTATGGATTTGATCAGGTTTCTATATACAGCCCTGTAATGGTAAGTGATTTATAGACATTACCAGAATTCCAGTTCAACACTGAATGCCAATGTGCTTTCTCACTCCTTTGCTGCAGCTCTTTTAAGATGTCTATACTACTAGCAGTCTTTATTCTTGCAGTTGCTCACTGACCTAGACTTTTTTTGGCATGGAGTCTGCGAAATCATCTCTCTCCAGTTAGCACAAGTCCAGGAAGGTGAAAACCTTTAAACTGAAGAATTTTATATATTGAACGAATATTGCAAACTGAGCTCTGCTCAGAATAAAAATTCAGGTCAAGATTCATGCTGGGAATTTAATTCCATCCATTCAAATCTTTCTTACATTTTCAAAGTTAAAATTACATCATGATCTAACTCTGTACTGTGTCTCAGCTTAAATCACCTTGCTGTGAATTTTTGTATACAACAAAGTTTTAAGAAGAGACAGGAGAATCTCACTGGATTTAGCTTCTGTTATCAGGATTATCTGAGTTCTCCAAACCACCTGGGTCTGCAAAATTTAGGCTGGAAATCTCCTGCAAGGAGGTGTGTACTTGTGAGAGTGCTAATACTTGCTAAAAAAGCGAGGAGTCCTGTGGCACCTTAAAGACTAACAGATTTATTTGGGGATAAGATTGTGCACTAATAAATTTGCCTTTAAAGTGCCATTGCACTCCTTGTCAGTCTTGCTGAAACAGACTAACACTGCTACCCCTCTGAAACTAGTACTTATTGTTTCTGGTCAGGACATAAGTACTAGAAGAATAGCATCTTTTGCAATATTTCAGAATATCTTCTGGATCCATTCTGAGCATAGTGGCTTAAAAGTAAGTATGAAGGTGCAATACAATGGGTGGGGAAGCTGCATGCACTTTGGAGTACTAAACTAGGTTTATGTACTGGAAGTTGGGCTCAGTTTTAACAATAAGAAGATGCTGATTCTCAGAAAGAATCCTTGTAATTGTACAGTTCTGTTTAAGGCCAAGGTGTCCAACACGCTCGCCACTAGCCATGTGTGGTTATTTGACCGGTTGAATGAACCTAGTTTACTATGGCAGTAGCCACTGCTTCAAAACTGGTTGGACACCACGGGTTTAAGGGATTATACGGCTAGCTCCAGTAAGCCCTTGGCGACTAGGTTCTTCTGCCTTCACTCACCTAGAGGAGTATGTTCTGCTGAGTCCTTCTAATAGTATGTCTGAAAGAATACTGACACACCATATGCTGTACAACTAACACCACCAAATCCAAAATCTATCTGCCTCAAATGACATGGGATGTGGTGATCTGATGCTGTAAGCCATTGAGCTCAGTCTCACTAGGGTACGTTGGGTCCATTACATTTACTAGACCTAAATAAAGATCCATGACATGTGATAGCAGAGCTCCTGTACCCCTTCAACAAAAAGCAATATTATTCAATGTAACTTTCCCTATTGAATTTTTAAAAAATTAAAAATATTACAGCTGTAATATTTGAAAATAAAATTAATTAATACAAGCTGAACCTCTTTAGTCCTGCACCCTCAGGACCTGACTGGTACTGAACTAGAGAATTTGCCAAACCACAGGAGGTCAATATTGTCTAGCAGCATTACCAACACTTCCTCTGCTTACTAGGCTCTTAGAAGACAGTTAAGGGTAATTTAGAGCTAAATAACAGCACAGATCACTAAGAGACAGGACTGGTGGCTGTAAAACAAACTTTATGGGACCACAGGAATCTTAGTTGGATGTCCACTTATCATGTGTATGGCCAACAGATGTTGTCGGATCAGAGCGTGCCAGACTAGAAAGGTTCAGACTAGGGACGTAATAATGTAGTCAACTAATGGATTAACCGATAAGCAAAAGCTTATAGGTTAATGCTATAGACTACACGCATTTCCCTCCCCTTCCCCTACCAGTACATTTTTTAGCAGGCTGGCCAACAGCCCGGCTCATGCCGGGTGCGGGACCTACTCCTGCTGTGACTCTGTATTTAAAGTGTATTAGGAGCTGGGCGGGCAGGCAGGCCAGTTCAGTTCTGTTTCGTGCCAGGTCCAGGAGCTCAGACCCCATCCCCCTGCAGAACAGGGGCTGCTGCCGCCTCGCACTGCTGCCTCTTCATCAGAGGCAGCAGCACAGGGCAATAAACAGCTGGTCCGCAAGAGGAGCTGGTTTTTAAACTGGCTCTCCTCTCGGACTAGCTCCCACCTGGCACCCCATGCTGCTGCTGGCCCCACCCCCAGGGACAACAGAGTAGTCCACTAGCCGATAAGGTTACTCAATTATTCAGTTAACCAATATTTAACATACCTAGTTCAGACTGTCTTTCCTTTATCCTTACTAATAAAACCTATTGCCTCTGAATCCCAGTGATGAGGCATAACTCCCAAACAAGAAGGAATATTCATCATAATAAATGAATCCTGAATCTTCTTGTTAACTAACGTTAATGCAATCCCTATGCAAGCTTGACAGTGCATAGTTGCATTAATGACCTAGCACACCCCTGAGGATACTGGCGCCAATAAGTGCAGGCCACTTTTAAATTTAAAAAAAAAAACAGAGGTCCAAAAAAATCAATCTAACTTAATAGTCAAATAAGCATGGAACATAAGTCATTCAACCCTATCCAGAGTGTGGTGCCAGTGACTGAAACAAAAATAGCCCAGTGACAGACTGTATAGATTTCTTACTTTCCCAGGCAGGATGATTTGATTGTAGTTTCAAAGCAGCTCAGCAGCACGGTTTCCTCTTCAAAGGAAACACCAGATAGTTTTTTCACTCCAACACCTTTTTATATCTATTTTTTACCTTCCCAGACATGATGTCTTGACTCTTTCCCGGGGGAAGTTTGCACAAATACAGAGCTAAGTCTCCAATTCAAGGCACATCCACAGACACACTGGACTGAAACTTTGATGCAGCAGGCATAACAAACTCTAAGTCAAAGTTGACAAACATCCACTTCTGAAAAAAGGGCTTGAGAGTACAACCTCCCCACCTCAGAATTTTCAGTTTTATAGTAGCTTTAAAAGAAAAAAAGAAAGCCGTTTAATACAACTGCTTTCACTACAGATCTCTGAACAGGAGGCAAGTGCATCAGGTGTCATCAAAATATTTTGAAATATACTTTTATTCTATTCTTGGCTCTGCAGAAGCCAGTCACAGCCAACCAAATATCTTCTAATAACCTGCTCAGTTTAAAATAAGCTTTCTGAGACTTTTACCTTTTCAATTTTATTACCAATTTTGGAGGAAAGAAAATACTTTTAAAACACTTAAATATGGATCAGTTTAAAGACATGTTCACTATTTGTACACTCAGCTGGTGTCAACTTGTATCTCAAGCCAACAGGATATGTAGTATTATTCTCAATTGCTTCTTTATTTTAGTGTAACCAATGACAAAATATGGAATTTGGATGTTTTACTTGGATGACAGTAACTATTGATTTATTTCCAACATACCCCGTGCTCTGTACCCAGTTCATTCAGCATGCTTCCTGTTATGAGAAGATCTTAAGTGAAGGTTCATAGAGATATATACCAAATTTCAAATCAAGATGAATTACAGGCTAAGAGATTAAGAGGATTCTAGATTATGTATAATTCCTGTTACTCATTTTGACCAAAGAAGTTAGTCAAATTGTGGGTGTTAAGGGTTGTTCCAGGCAGCAGATCTTGAAGAATCAGGTATTTTTTCTTTGGTGCAGACTTGTTTATTAACAAAGAATGTAAAAGTTCAGTTTCCTTGGACATAAGAAGACCTAAACTGGAGTTAGTTTCTTTGCTTATAGCGCCATCCCTTAGCCAACACCATACACAAAAGCTCCCTTTCAAAGCTACTCCCAGTGTCAAGGTTACATGCTGTGCTTATGTTTTACGTGTGATTAAATAAGCCCTCCACCGAGGTCATTTGCATTTCTGAGTAGTCTTGTATTTGCCTTTCTTTTGGGTGGAGACATTTGTGTGTCTTTAGAGACTGTTATTTTCAGTCACTTTACATTCATATGGCAACTTACACTGACAAGAACAACAAAGAGGAGGGAAAAGGATACAGAGATGGGAATGTGACATTAGTGCTAATTAAATCAGATGTTCCATTCCCATCTTTGGATCCTTTTTTCCCCTCTTTGCTTTTCTCTTCATCATCTAAGGAAGTGAGTGTTGTACAGGAAAGCTTATGCTCTAATACCCTAATCAATTTGTTAGCCTTTAAAGTGCCAATGGATTCCTTGTCGTTTTTTGCTGAAACAGACTAACATGGTTACCTCGCTGAAACCTCTCATATGGAGAAGGTTTAACTCAACCTATCTACAACACTCTCCAGTATGCTTGCCTCTCCTGCATTTCAGGCTGCTTTTCTGCTGTTGCACATGCTAGAGCTCAGTCTTTTTTTCCAGGCTTTTAAAGCCCAAAATTTAGGCTGCCCATGTTACAGATATATTACATGTTACTCCTTAGCAATCTGTAACATGGGCAGCCTGCATGTGAGGTTTGAAAGCCCGGAAAAGACTGAGCTTTGGAACGCAGCTCTCATGACAGACACATCTCTCTCCTGCTTTGTTGAGCTGGGCTCAGACAGTGGAGAGTGCAACCTCCTAAACTGCTTGCCCTTGAATAGAAATCCTCTGGACAACCTCAAAGTTGTCTATGGACCTTTTAAGAGCTCTTGGCTGCTTGATTTCTATGCATGAGCAGAAAGACAGAAGAGAAAAAAATTCAGGTCCCCTTCTCACTGCTTCTCTCCCCATCTTAGACTTTAAAGAAAGCAATTGTTGCCACACAAGCATGTAAGTTACAAGAGGTTTAACCTTGAAATATTTGATAATTGCCATTAGTAAAGTAAGTGGACATCTGGAAAAAGGATTGTGCTGCCAAGTATAATGTTCTTGCGGTATTTAGGGTAAATTTTCTGAGCTGATCTGGGATTTTACCTGCATGGCCAAAATAACCATTTGTGCAGCTATATCAGCTGAAATTTTTATGTACTGTTTGGCAATCTAGCCATTTATAATTGGAAAAGTCATTTTGGTTCAGGCACATTTTCAAAATTAACAAAGACAACACCCTTTCTTCAACAACCTCCTTGCCACTGAAGTCCTGATCTATGTTTAGTCAAGACTGACAGTTCTGATATTGAATAACGCTTCTGCAATAGTTACAAATAAAGACTAGTCTGGAGCAATGGAAATTATTATCTTATTAATCAAAATTCAGGAGTTGAACCCATCTGAAGGGTTAGTGCAGGTATTCACTGTGCTGCCTTTCCAGTGTCTTCCTTGATACTTTGATTTTAAAAGCACTTTTTTTTTAAACAGCAAGGAGTCCTGTGCTACCTAAAAGACTAACAGATTTATTTTGGCCTAATCTATGGTTTTACCCACAAAAGTTTATGCCCAAATAAATCCGTTAGTCTTTAAGGTGCCAAAGGACTCTTTGTCGTTTTTGCAGACACAGACTAACACAGCTGCCCCTCTTACTTTTTTTTTCTGTAATTTAATAGAAAAATGAAAAGAGAGAAACTGCATATGAAGAATCCTCTGGAGAATAAAACTATTTTAAATGTGGAATACTGATTAAGTTTGATCAGCTCAGCTATTTCCATATGAGTGGAATATAATTGCCTCGTAATATTTGAGTATTCTGAGACTGGTATATCGTTGGACTAATGCTTGAAGGGAAGCCACATCTTCATGCCTCCCTATCTACCCCAATAGAGCTACTGGACATAAACTGCAAGTAATGCATCTCATGGTATTATATATCCTCCAAATATATGCATGTATGACCCTGTAAAGGGCAAAGCTTGGTTAAGCAATCCATATATTGAGTAGCAAACAAATGTTATCATAGCTATTCGCTTGAGGCAGTGCCATTCATGGGCACTATTTAAATCATGATGTTGGCTCAAAGCATTGCTAAAAATAAAATGATCTGTTTCAAAAGGAGTTTTGACAACAGCAAAATTAAAACCATTTTCTTTGCTGAAGGGAAGGCACAAAGCCAAGTAAGTGCAGTAGCTGAGCTTGGTGGCGAATATTTGGCGCAGTGTTGCTGAAGTACGCTCTATTATGTGCTTGTTTTTTTTCTGCTCTTTTCCTTGTTTCCTTCACCATAAGCTTCCTTAGAGCAATAATCTGTTATCTAATTTATAGTATAGTAGGTAATGTACAGTGTAACCATATTAGTATAACTGGATCATCTGTTCTTGTTCATTCCCTCTGGGGAATCTGGCATTGCCCACTGTCGGAAGACAGAATACTGGGCTAGATGGATCTGTGGTCCCAGCATGGCTGTACTTCTGGTCTTCTATATATATGTGTTCAGAGTAGCCATGGGGAGGCTCCATTTTGGCTAATTTAAGCACGTGTGCGCATTCCAGAAGGAAACACAGCCGGAGCAGGAAATGGGCAGAAAAGGAGTTGCTGGAAGGATATTGCAGGGCAGGGCCTAGTAAGGCACACAGCTTAGCACTCATTCTGATTCCAAATAGCCTGAAATGAGGCTGTGTACGGAGCCACTACTAGGCAATATGCAGGCACATAGTAGCTTTTGTAGGATTAATCTCTGTGCTTAAGCAGCAGAAATCCTCAAACTGGCAAGTAGGTATTTGGGTGATTAATTCAGCTATTTCCACTGAAAATTCATTGTAAGGATAGCCTTAGCTGTAGTATAGGCAGAGCCTCTAGATTTTTGATGTGCTGGGGGAGAAATGGAAAGTAAAATTAGCTCAGAAGCTTGAGGCAGACATAACTCATGCAAAGCGTAGTTTGCTATGTCCATTGGATGAATTCAGAGTAAATATATTGTGAAACATTGAGTAAGATTAATTTCCAGCAAGCCTAATGCCACCATAAATGGCCACTTTAAATGGAAGTTTATAGTATGGAATAACTACTGTGTAAAAATGGCATTATACGATTCTATGTTGCTGTGTCAACAGCTTCCAGAGCAAATGTGCTGAGTTCCCATAGAAAAATATTTTCCACAACTTTGACTCTAAAACCCCTACTCTGAGACACCAGTATCACGATGGAATCACTAATAATAAGTATCCTGCTGGAGCCAGCTATATAATTCTTCTGTCTTTCATTTAGCAGACTTGACCTTAGTAAAAAAAAAATTAGGGGTAATGATGCACTTGAGAAAATATGCTTCCTCTCTGGCTCTTAGCTCTGTTGGCTTTGAAGTGGTAAAAGGAGTTAATTATCTGAATGCTGTTCATATAGTTCAGTTAAGAGCTGTGGAACAGATCCTCAGCTGGTATAAATTGACATAGATCTATGGTGGTTTATCTCCGCTGCAGATTTGTCTGTTAGTCCAAATCCTTAACACTGAGTTCTTATTAAAAGAGAGAGAGAGAGAGAGAGAGAGAGAGAATACAATCAAATAGGAGAGGTGGAACTTGTTCTCCAGAAATACCCTTCACTCTCTAAAGAAAAACTTAAAAAACAACTAATGGTCTAGTAGCACCTTAAAGACTAAAAAAATATGTTGATGGTATCATGAGCTTTCGTGGGTACAACCCACTTCTTCAGATGACTGGAGTATTAGAAGTCCAGATCCAAGAATAAATAAGGGAAGGGGGGGAAGGAGGAAGGAAAGAAGGGAAAAGAAGGACAGCAAAGACACTGGCATATTGTGGGGCCATGTGGGTGCCCATGGCTGTGCTGCTGACTTGAAGATACAAATTGTTTCCAATCCCACAGAGACAAACATCTACAGAATCTATATATAGCATTCTTAAAACTGAAATACCTATCCGTAGAAGTGAAAAAAACAGGCTGACAGACTCAGAAGAGTACCCAGACATGAACTACTTCAAGACAGGCCAAAAAGAGAAAACAACAGAATTCCACTTGTCATCATGTACAGCCCACAACTTAATCCCCTCCAATGCATTATCAACAATCTACAACCTATCCTGGAAAATGACCCTTCACTCTCATAGGCCTTGGGGGAAAGGCCAATCCTCGCCTACAGACAACTCCCTAACCTCAAACAAATTCTTTCCAGTAACCATGCAACACACCTCCATCATAATCATCCAGGAACCCACCCCTGCAATCAGCCTTGGTGCCAACTCTGCCCACACATCTATACAAGTGATTTCATCACTGGACCCAACAACATCAGCCACTACATCAGGGGCTCATTTACCTGCACATCCACTAATATGATGTATGCCATCAAATGCCAGCAATGCCACACTGCCATGTATATTGGCCAAACTGAACAGTCTCTACCGGAAAGAACTAATGGGCACAAATCAGATATCTGAAAAGGCAACACACAGAAACCTGTTGGAGAACATTTTAACTTGCCCGGACACTCATTAATGTATCTCCAAGTCACTGTGTTACTTCAGGCCAATTCTACAAGCCAAATCCACAGGGAATGGTTGGAACTTAACTTCATTTACAAGTTTGATTTTTATCAGAATGGAATGAACAGGGATATCAGCTGGCTCACACACTTCCTTCCATATCCTAATGACTTAACTAATCAACCAAACAATGGAGGTGCTAATTGTTCTTATCAGCCTCTTGTAACTTGAACAATCTATTCACTGTCTTTTCTCTTCTTTTTCTTCTTCTTTCCTTCCTCTTCCCCGTTAGTCTTTAAGGTGCTACTAGACTATTAGTTGTTTTTTACGTTTTTCTAGTTACAGACTAACTCAGTTACCCCCTGAAGCTCACTAAAGAAAGTAGATCCTAGTATGAATACAAACTCAACAGATGTTTTTTCTTGTAGGATAGTGCTGTTATCACACAGAAGCTTTTCAAAGTAGGTCTGTGCCTCTGCAGAGGCCCAAGACTTCCAAGTTCAATCAGCCTTTGAGTTTGCTTCTAGATAACTGGTTAAAGAGCACGTCTGTGTATTTTGAAAAGCATCACAGAGATAAAAAGGACAGTAACATAACTGAATTGTTACGATTTTCTGGTAATTGGCCACGAAACAGTCGAGCCTAAATCCACAAAGGTATTTAGGGTTTTTTAAACAGAAGAGAAACAGTATCACTATCCCTAAAGAGACCACAATGTAATTAATATAAAGGCAGGAAAACCGAAGGAGAGAGGGGAAAGGCTTACCACATATATCTAATGGTCAAGATGTTGGTTAGTCTTGGGGGGGGGGGGGGAAGGCTATGTTCACACAAATGTGTGCATGTTAGAGTGAATTCCCATATATTCTCATACATGTCATTGTCAGACAGTTTCCCCATAGGTATCACAGCAAGAGTCTTCCTTTAAGAAGGTATTGAATGCAATAAAGTCAGTGCCTTCCAGACCACCTCAGAAAGGGTATTTTTATGTATGGAGGTGGCACTGAACAGAGAACAGCCATTTATATAAGAAGTTGATGAATAGAAGATAGACAAGGCTGGCATCACTGGAAGACTACGGGCTGGGTCAGGATTAGCCAAAATAACACCCGTTGATAAGCAGACAGTGGCAGGGCTTGGAAAGCTATGACAAGAAGTTTGTCCTTGATACAGTGATGGAGCAGCTGGTGGAGCGATTCAAAGATGAGCTGATATGGTAAAAATGATGGCCAAGGAAGATGATCTTGGTGTTAGTATTTTATATGGACTTCAGAGGAGATAATGTCGGCATCACAGAAGCCAAAGAGGAGATGAAATTCTGAACAAGAATTTTTACAGTGGGAATAGAGGAAGGCAAAGACGGGTCTCAGAAATATTGAAGAGGAAAGAGGGGCCATATTTTGACATGTTTTTGCAGTGAAGAGAAAAGGGGGAAGAGAGAAAACAATAATATGAAGAAGACTGAGAGATTTTTATAAGTGGCACATTAATAGAGTGCAGGCTAGGAAAATAGGTGAGAATGAGCATTTAGACCTACAAAAGGGAAAATCTGAGCAGCCATGGTCAGGAATGAGGGAGAGAATCACCAATGAAATGGGAAAATGAGGGATTGGACTGCTATGATCAAAGGGTTTGGGAGGGTGAGAGAGAGAAGTTTTGATCCTACACATGGAGGAAAATTGTTACAGTATATTACTTAAATTTGTAGTTGTTCTGATTAGCCATTAAACCACTTGCAGAATTCTGTAATACCTATTAAAAAGAGTTTGCAACTTGGGGGACTGAAAAAGGAGGAGAGTGTAAGTCCCAGTTCAAAAGATAAGAATTTAAGTGTGCAACTACAAAAATCATTTTGAGAAATTTAAGAATAGGACATAATTGGGAAGGTCACTGGAGTTCAAAACATGTGTCTCACTCAGTAACCACTGTGGTTTTTAGTATCTGGACTAATCGCAAGAAAACTTTTAGCCACAGAAACCAAGGTCTCCAGACATGTAAAAAGAAGCCAAGGAGCCTGACTGCAGGTTGTTTTAAGCTAGGCCAGCACATTTTCTTTTACGTGAAACTTTAAAAGCAGACATATTCTTTATAAATAAGATATATGTTCTATAAGCATGACATTAAAGGCTTCAATTCAATTCACTGACTGTACTTTGGCTCTCATTTATTCAAATATGATTTTGTTTGGTCTTTGGATCCAGTTTTCAATTAGGCTAGTGGATCATGACCAAATCAAGGTAGTGCTTTATATTTTGATGACACCAGAATCTTTCAGGCTGTAATCAATAAGGTCTCTGATCCTGGAAGCTGGCCCATGCAGAAAAACCTACCTGACCAGTCACACTCCATTGACTTCAAGGATGCCATGGTTTGCCTACACTCAGCTGGGATTGGGTTTAAGATTTCAATTAAAAATTATGGGGCAAGAATGTTCCCATCTCACCAAATCATCTATGCATGAGATCTGGGGCTGCATCTGATCCAGAAAACTTACCCATTCTGGGCTTGGATCCAACTGAGAATTAAAACTATAGGGGCAAGTTCTACAACTATTTGAGGATTTAAATCCAAAAATGCCCTGAAATATTAATGTTTTGGTATTCAAAGTTGATCTGTTGGTAGTTTTAAATCTGAATGCCATTGATACCTTTTTTGGGGGAAAAAAAATCTGGTTAAAGCCAAATGAGTAAAATTTTCAAAAGTGCCAAAGCCCCATTTTCAAAAGTTATTTAGACACTTAGGGTGTGTCTAGACTACATCCCTCTTTTGACAGAGGGATGTAAATTAGGCACTTCGGAATTGCTAATGAAGCCGGGATTTGAATTTCCTGCGCTTCATTTGCATAATCGTGTCCTGGCACTCTTTCAAAAAAGTGCTATTTCGAAATTGAAACCGCAGTCTAGAAGTGGTTCTTTCGAAAATAGAAGCTTTTTTCGAAAGACCCTGTAAACCTCAAAAAATGAGGTTTACAGGATCTTTCGTAAAAGTGCCCCCTTTTCAAAAGAACCACTTCTAGACTGTGGTTTCAATTTTGAAATAGTGCTTTTTCAAAAAAGCGCCATGACGCGATTATGCAAACGAAGCGTGGGAAATTCATATCCCAGCTTCATTTGCAATTTCGAAGTGCCTAATTCACATCCCTCTGTCAAAAGAGGGATGTAGTCTAGACACACCCTTAGGGTGCGCCTACAGAGCATGGCTTAACTTGGAATAAGATATGCAAATTGAGCTACATCAATTGCATGGCTTCTTTAGAAATTGGGAACATCTACATAGCATTTATTTCAAAATAGAGCACTCTTCCTTTGACTTCCCTTACTCCTTGTACAATGAGGGTTGCAGGAGTCAGAGTAAGAAGTCCTCCATCTTGACAGTATTTTGACATTATTTCAAAATACCGTAATTTAGCGAATATACCCCGCACCCAAATATAACCCGCACCTGAATATACCCTGCGGTTTTTTCTATTTCAGTAAAAAAAATCTTGTATACCCCGCGCACGAGTATAACCCGCAGGGTATACAAGACTTTTCTGTGTTGGGGGTATATTTGCCGGGGGTATATTTGCTAATTTACAGTGCGGGGGGGGGGGGGGGGGGACACGAGGGAATTAGCCAGCCACTCACTGCCCCGGTTCCTGCGCAGCCTCCGGGTGGGGGAGCGCTAATCCCCCTGGTTCCTCCGCAGCCACAGGAAGGGGTGGGGGAGCAGGAAACACCATCCTCCAGGTGGGGGAGCGCTCATCCCCCCTCCCATTCTTGCGCAGCTGCAGGAACCACCAGCCTCTGGTGAGTAAAAAAAACCCGCTGGTGAGTAAAAAAACCCCTATATACCCCACACCCGAATATACCCCGCGTGGGGCAGGGGTTTGTAAAAACGAATATAACCCGTGGTTTATATTTGCTAAATTACGGTAACTGCCTGCTATGTAGACACGGACTAAGTTATTTCGAAATAATATTGCTGTGTAGACATGCCCTCAGATTCTTAAGCGCCTAAGCCACTGGAAATGGAACTTCAGTGGTTTTAAAATTTCAACCCATACACTAATGTATGTTATGTAACTTTTGTAGTCACATAAATTGTACAGAAAAGTTTTCACTGGTGGACTTTGACTTGTAGCTGCTAGATCAATTACATAAAATGAATGAGCTCGCAAGATAAAAGGTCAAGTTAGCCATGACTTAGTAGCTTTTATTGTTTTCTTCCCACTTTCTGTAGTGTTGTGCTGTAGAAAAGATAAATCTGTATATTCATTGGCATCTTATGCTTGAGGATCAAAGAAATAAAATTCTGTAGAAAAATTACTGATTTGGGGTTATGAAGTCTTTTGGATTGCTCATTTTTACTCTAATTCCTTACTTTTATTTCCTTTTGAAAAAGACCCTCTCTAGATACGTTATAAGATTTATTAAACAGACAAAATAAATTTTTAGGAATTAAAGGTGAAGATTGACTTAATCTCTTTTAAAGGTATAAAACTGTTGATTACCACATATATTTTAAGTTTAAATTGACACAGTGATATAGCCTCTTCAGTTTGAAGAAAAAAAGTATGGACAAAGCACTTAGCTGCTATTAGAGGATGAGATCTTGTTGGCGAGAGAACATTTTTATTAATTGGAGGCACCACCTTTAGAAAGACACTCGGCATTTTAACTTTTCATTCAAGTACGATATTTAAAGAGAAATGGAGTGGGTTAAAATTGAAAAGAGCAAAATGTACATATTTATGTTGGAACTAACACCTTACATCAGTGGTTCCTAAAACTTTCTGTACTGTATTACCACAGCAAAGTTTCAGGACCCTACTCCTATCTGCTGTAAAGAAAGGGAAGGTGGGTCATAATCTAATGACACCTTGTCAAGAACAAGATGAGAATCCAGGAATTAATTATTAAAACTATGTAAAAGAGTTCTTAAAATCTCATCTGTGATTCAGTATTTATTTTCATTTTTATCAGCTGAGAAAGTAAAAATAATAGTTTTGCTTTTGCCTTTGCAAATAACTTTTGATAGGATTATACTAAAAGTACATAAGAATGTTTCTGTTTAAGATTTCTTTTTTTCCTCTGTGTGCAGGTGAAGTTTCTGGGAGTTCCTAAAAATTAAATTTGTTTACTTATCCTAGCTTTTCTAAAAGATTCTTAATTTTACAAAATCTGAATTATGAACCAAATTTGACATAATAGTCCCTTTAGATATTTCTGTGAAACTTATTTCTATCGCTTAAGAAACATTGTCTTGTCTAAGATTTAATTAGTATAGATTTTCTTTTACAGGGAAGAAATGAGATCATTTCCTTTTAATACTTTGGAATTGTATTGCTGCTTAGTCTTTGTAAGTGATACCACGTTTATGGATGTATAACTTCATTATTTTAAGCTGGGCTATAATTTAGGATGTACCATGGGGTCATTTAGGGCATTTTACTAAAGCTAATGGACTGTTGCTGATAACTGTAGTAGTCCTATGTAATTATCTGAGTAATTCTAATCTTCCAGTCCAGTAGGTGTCAGCACTGTACACACCGTAACCAGCATCTGAGCTCTTTGATGCAGGGACAGTCTCTTTGCACAGTGCCTAGCACAATGGAATCCCTGACTGGGACTCCCAGGCATTACAGTACTGGAGAATCAGTGACTGCCTGATTTGACCGTGTGATGCCTGCTGCAAGGATGGAGGAGCTGGAAACAGATCAGGATATCTAGCTAGTAGATAAGAAAAAAGTAAGCAATATTTGCAGATTTCTTTGTCCTAATGCCAGCATCATCGTGCCAAAAAGTGAATGTTTGACCATGGTCAGCAATAAACTTAATAGTTTAAACAGTTAATTACATGCCAGTTACCACCTTTTGGTTTTGTAAAATCAGATCTGTTCACTAATTTTGAGGTACCAGTTGACCAGTCCATCCCTATTCTATGTTCTTAAGTCCCTTTGAAGCTAGTATCATGACAACATGTTCTTTGCTGAATAGAGATTGGCCAAGTACATGCTTAAATGCTTTGCTGAACTTTGATGATATTTGCATGAGGAGAAATTTGAATTACATTAACCATTTACTAGTGAGCCATTGCCCCACACATCAAAATCAAAAGCTAGAAAATGAGGCCATGTTTTTGTTTCCCAGAAGATCGATGCTGCGGAGGCCAATCTTATGGAGTTCAATTTATCAGGTCTAGTAAAGACTTGCTAAATAGAATAACAGAACACTAGATCTAGAAGAGACCTCGAGAGGTCATCAAGTCCAGTCCTTTGCCCTCACAGCAGGACTAAGCACCATCTAGATCATCGCTGACAAACACTGAGAGTGAACCTGTGGATGTCGGAACTTCTACTCCTCTTGAGTAGGCATTTGCTCCCGTTGACCTCCCACTGTGGAAGTCGTGCCAAAGTTCAAATTAATGTACCTCGACTCCAGCTACGCAATTCACGTAGCTGGAGTTGCATATCGTAATTCAAACTTCCGTGTAAGTATAGATGTGGCCTAAGAGACATGGCTTTTGGGCGGGGCTTTGAACAGGTACAGATTTCAATTTTGCTAATATCAGTGAGTAGCTTAGTAGAAGGGACTTGAGACCTATACACAATTAGTGATTTAACAAATCAGAAATACTTGTAAGATGTTTTAGTGTATTCATATGCAAATAAATTCAGATATTGTTAGGTTTTCAAAATAGTTTCATATTAATCTGATATATTGAGATGCAAGGTGCTCCTGAAAAAAAATCAGATATCTATTTTCTCAGTCATTACTCCTGTCTTTAGCAGTTCACTCTTTTTCCTTAATTTTACAGCCTTAAAGCCCTGATTCCACAGCTGGTTTGTGCACACACCTCTAACTGTTTTCACAGTAGGTCCTGCCTCCAGAAGAGCTATAAAATACCTGATTCCATGAGGCCTTAAATAGAAGAGCACTTCCCACAAAGTGGTCAGTGAGAGAACCTTCAAGTCAAGGTTGGCATTTTGGAGGATCAGACTTAAAGTCATCTTGTTGCAGTGTATTGTTCAAGAGCATGATGCAAAGAAGTATTGTCAATCGAAGGCTGTGACTACACTTAACAGCAATGTGCAGAGTACAGGCACTAAACATGTAATTACATGTTGAAGTGGAGAGACAGTAAGGAATGGCTAATGTAGGGGGGAGGCAATGGGGAAGGGTTGCAGCACCAGGGATTTGCTGCCAGCACCTTTCTCCAATGCCTGTTGCTGCCCAGAGCCTGTCACTGCAACTGGGAATGACCCCAGCAGTGGAGAAGCAGCAAGAGACTACCCTGCTAAAACCAGCAGCATTGACGGATGCACTGGTTGGGCATTTAGAAAGCCAGTGTAGGGTACGTACTTTGGAGGTTCCGGTGTGTAGGTCACTTATTCTACGCTATTTGCCTAAGCTATGCCTTACTGTACTACACTGCTGTCTATGCCGATGCTAGCTGGGCACGCAGAGTCTGTACTTAGGGCTGCCAACCCCAGGATTGGCCTGACATTTCCAGGAATTAAAGATTAATTTTTATTCAAAGATTGTGTCATGTGTTGAAATCTCCAGGAATACATCCAACCAAAATTGGCAGCCCTGTCTGTACATGACATGCCAATGTAAATGTAGATGTTCCTTCAGAACTAAAGGAAACAAAGTGCTTTTGTTATGTTCCTGGCATACTCTGAGAGTTAGAAACAAGATATAGTCTTCCTGAAGGGTTGTAAGGTAACATGTTTCTGGAGTCTAAGAAATGACGTGGTAACAGACAACCACCAAATCCGGTGTCGGGACCCATTTGTGGGCAAGCTGACCTAACGGCTGAAACCCAGGGTAGGGATGGGGTTGTAGTCAGCAGTCATGCCAAGGGTTGCAGCTGGAATCAGAAGCAGAAGCCATGCCAAGGGTCAAGGCTAGAGTCAATACCTGGGGTCCTGCTGAGGCAGCAGGAAGGAGGAGTGGGGACCAGGCAAGGAAACAGGAGTTTTCTCTGAGGGGTCTGGTCAGCAGCAAGCCTAGCAACTAGTTGCACAGACAAGGGGCATGGCAGGTTGAGGAAGTGTTATGCTAGGAGGTGATCAAGCAGCAGTGGGCTGTGAGCCAGCTCATGTGCCTGAGTAAGCGGATGTAGCCTGTCTGTGGGATATCCTATGCTGCTGGCCTGACCCACTATTGCTGTTCTTATGCTCAGTTTCCTTGTCTGCTCATGCACCATGGGGGTACTGCACAGGCTTCTGCTCAGCAACCCTCTGGGCGTGGGTTCGAGACAATCAGTGCCTGATACCAAGGGACATGAAACAGGCTGCTACTTAACTCACCCCATGCTGCTCTAGACTGGCTCTTACCCAGACTGACTGCTGAGGGCTCAGAGAGCGCTTCCTTCATAGTCTGCAAACAGGGTCAGGAAGCCCCATAGAGAGTTTGTAATGTTGACAGTTTTCAATATCCCACAGCTTTTCTTTGGGGAAAGCGGCTTGACTAGGCAGTGCTGGGTCCTTCAAGTCAGCAGTATCAGCAGCAACATTCAGAACTATTCCCCGTGTGCTGCATATGCAAAGTCTGAGCAGTTGAATCCTGTGTGGATGAGTCGATGGTGTAAGTTGTGGAACGTAGAAGCAAGTTGTCTGACTAACTTACTGGCTTTGCTTTCTTTTAGATATTTGGCATGTGGCAGAAGTTCCTGAGCTCTGTCATACTAAAAACAAATATAAACAGAGAGTGTGCTTCTTTCCAAAATGAGAATAAGGCTAGGATTTTGATACAGTCTCATTAAGAAAAATGTGTGGTGACTTTAGTTGCTCAGAACGTGCATGTTCCCTCCTACAAGCAGTGCTCAAAGAAAAATGGTCTTACCTACCACCAAATAAAGCAAGCAGGAGCTAGTGATCTGGTGAAATCTCACCTTGCATATAGCTGGACAACTCTACAAACAGAGCATAGCACAGTTCTTCAAATATTTCCCATGTGCCTCAAGATAGACACCAGTGTGCCCCTGCTTCCTGCAGAGTGGCTCTGTTAACTGATATAATAGCTTTTGTCACATCTTTAGCCATCCAGGTGGTAGAATGAACCCTCTTGGTTTTCATGCTGGAGAGAGAACTGCTTTTGTGCTCTCACAGTAACCAAGCAGATGGTATCCATAACCTCTTAATATAAAGCATGCAGCAGAAACTGCAGAGGAATTTGTGTCTCAGGAAGACACATGGAATTCTGCATCCTGGCCGTTGGTTCACACACAGAAGTATTTGGTTTCTTTTCTCTCCCCAGGCAAAGAGAAAAAAAGAAAATTGGGTTATTGCAAACATGTCCTGGATAAGCAAAGTGACTCTGTGCAAAGAGAATATCATCATTCCCAGTCCATTTATGTTGAAGCAGAGCAGCAGATGTATCTGGGGAGGAGGAGTGGTAGCAGAAACAAAGGTCGAACTATACTCTTGATCTGAATTAGTCTTCAGTGATCAGAAGAATCTCTGGGTACGTCTACA
The DNA here is from genome assembly GCA_019425775.1 of Rafetus swinhoei. Lineage (NCBI taxonomy): Eukaryota > Metazoa > Chordata > Testudines > Trionychidae > Rafetus > Rafetus swinhoei. Next base: position 13,151,339 of record CM033435.1, on the reverse strand, counting down.
CAGCAGGGCTAAAGCCGAAATAAGCTACACAACTGGGGCTACGTCAATTGCATAGCTTAAGTCGAAATAGTTTATTTCAGCTTTTGGCACTGTCTACACAGAAGGAAGTTCGAGAGAGCACTCTTCTTCTGACTTGTCTTACTCCTCGTGCAATGAGGGTTACAGGAATCGGAGTAAGAAGTCCTCCAGCTTGACATTATTTCAACGTTATGTTGAAATAACTGCTTGTAGCATAGACACGGACTTCGTTATTTCGGAATAACATCAGTTATTCTGAAATAACGCTGCCGTGTAGACATAGTCTCTGAGAGTGAGCTTGTGATATCCATTACTACTACAGAAATAGTGGTTGTAGTCTCTCCAGAAGCTAAAGTATCTAACTCTTGGGGTGGGGACTATGTTTTAAATTTGGTTTATGTAAATCCAGTAGGTTATATTTGTATAGTCAGAATTGATGACTCTGGGCAGTGCAATAAAATAAATTATCTGTTAATATTGTCCTCTGTTCGCAGGACAGTTGCATCTGTATTTACAAACAGCAAACTATTAGAATATTGGAAAAGGAAGTGGTGTCTACTCTTCAACCAAGCAGCTGTTGAATTTTTAAGATGTTCATACTCAACTATTTGCAACTTCTCTTCAGTAGAACAGGGACTATTGAAATTTCCTCTTCACAAAGATCATTGAGACTATGGTGGTCATAGAGAGGAGGACTTGGGTAGCAACGAGGGTGACTAGATATCCCAGTTTGATGGGAACAGTCCCAATATTCAGGGCTTAGTCTTTATATGGGCACCTGTTACCCCCCATCCTGATTTTTCATCTTGCTCTCTGGCCACCCTGGTAACAGCGTTGAAACGGTTGATAGTAACTAGAGCCACAGTAAGGATGAGGAGTGAATGGAAGGCATCCTTGTGGCTGCATCTGCAATTGTCATCGCTGTATACAAGCAAATGCCCTGATATTGGGAGTTTGTATACAAGCAAATGCCCTGATATTGGGAGTTTGTACACTTTCTGAAAAGGAAAACTCAGATTTGCTGCATGTTAGGGGTTTTTAAAATTTGATTCTGTAAACTATAGTTTTTTGGTTCGTCAGTAGTGGTGAGTCTGAATCCTGATATGTGTCTAAAAAAGAATACTAGAAAGAGATGTTTTCACTCACAACTATAAATGCCTTTCCATTCACTCCACATCCTTACTCCTCACTGACTTTTCATATGATAGAAATTCTGTCCATTGCAGCTGTTTTTCATGGAAATTTCCATAGCACAAGAATTCTTGTTGTATAAGTAAACATGCTACCTAGACAGTAAGGGAAAATTTATAAAAGTACAGTTGGCAATTAACCCCCTTTCTGCCACCGATTTTCATTAAGACTTAGGTGTGCCTTCTGTCTTTGGGCCTTTGAAAATCTCCCTCTGATGGCTTTTGGAATATAACTACCGTCCTACATCACTATTGAAACAATTAGTCGGGTAAATGTCATCTTCTTAAGTTATCAGTATTGATGGTGTTGCTGGATGATAGAAAGGAATGCAAGTTCCTCCGAGACCTGAAAGAAGAATGTACCATTAGCCGAAATGTCAACCCATTTTCAGGTCGTATAGTTTTGGTGTGAGTTACAGCTCATCAGCTTTGGAATAGAAATTCCTTTTCTTTGAAATCGGGAGGAGGGTGGGGGCAGGGGGAAACGGGAAAAACACATACACACTCTCGCATAAATAAACTTAATTACATGACAGAAGAAATAATTGTTTCTTGTTTATACCAGATATCTATTATATGTTTACCAAATGGGATACTCTTTTATGCTTGCTCTTCCTAAGCAAAACCACATTCTTGCATAAAAATTCAAACTAATAGGCTTTTTAATTGTTGTTGATCTCAGGAATACTTTTCATAGGACTTCATCAGTGTTGTATATTGGGTTGTAGATATAGATCTTGTTGTTATGGTAACTGAGTAGGTCACTGGGGTCAGCCCAGCTAGTCTGGGCTTGTTCTAGTGAGTTCTGTGCTATGCAATAAAATGGACACTTGCACCTACTCAAGCTCTTCTGCCTTTCTTCCTATACTGTGAAACTCCCCACGACATAACAATCAGTGTAACCTTGAAAGTCACTTGAATGCAGCCTGTCTCAGCTGTGTAATAGGGCCGCAGAAATTAGAAAGACCTGGCCTGCTCTCTTTGATGAAGTGGCTCCTATTGGCCTCATAATCTGTGAACGTATCCAGCTATATGTATAGAGTAATAGACACAGATGTTAAAAAGATGAACATTCAATAAATGTATCACAAACAAACAAAAAAGCCGATCAGAGGTCAAATTTTGAAAAGCCCTGAAATCCAACAAGTAGCAGTGACTAGGAACCTCTGCTATACACTAAAGATCACAAAACATTCAGGTTGCTCTGTCTCAAGAGCCCCGCCGCTTAGCCCAGACCGATTTGGTTTAAAGGCAAGCATATAGACAGAAATGAGTAACAGTCTATAGTTAGGAAAGGTGACAGAGTTATAGAAATCTGTCACCTCTGAATGTTTTTTAGGGCTAACCCACGTTGACCCTGTGGATCTCTGCTTTGTTTTGTAGCTCTAGCCTTGTACAAAGCTATACAAGGGCGGGGGGAACTTTCTTGTCAGCTATTTTCTTTCAGATTTCAAGCTGATTAGCCAACCCTATTGAAATGTAGCCTCTTCATAGGAGTGAGGGGGCAATTAACAATAATTTGTATTGTGGTGTCCCATTTAGTTTTCATAGGCCTTCCTGATGAGCGAGAGATGACCCCTCCTGATAGGGTTCACCATCTCAGGACAAGTATTTTTTTGCAATCATGAAGCAAAAATTTACATATTACCTCATAGCATGTGATAAAGCTGTAAGTGAGATTATTGCATGCAGCAATCCACAAGCATTCCACAAAGCCTAAACACATTGTTAAAAGTTCAATACCCATCTTCAGCTTAGTAACACTTGGGTGAAACAGACTACTTTCCAGCCATAAATGTGTCCCTGATCAGCTGAGGCCTAAAGCCTTGACAAGAAGTTGAAGCTGGCCTGCCAGCATCATAGTGATCACATATGAAAGCCTTCTAGTACAGCATGTGTGGTCCCTTAGGTTTTGTTTGTCTTGTTCTTCACCAGGGGCTAAACTGCATATGCCTTTTTCTGATATATGTATGGGTATGTATGAAGTAAAAAAGTGAGTGCATCTTGCAAGTGGCACAGAAAATGGTGTAGTTTGTGAAACTTCTTTTCCCCACCTGCTGCTTTTTCTCTGATGTCTTGTGTACATAGTCCAATAAACTGCACTAAAGGGGTATGAATTGCAATGTGTGCTAGCTTGTTATGCACTAAGTAACCCATGTGGGCCTCACTGGCATGCACTCAAAGTTTCCTAGTACACATTGCTATAGTCCCATTAGGGTGCACATGGACTAGTTAAAATGCAACACGCTAACACACGTGTGCATTGCATAGTACCCCTCTTGTTGTGTATTGGGTTGTTATAGATATAGATCTTATTGTTATTACAGTAACTGAGTTAGGTCATTAGGGGTCACCCCAGCCTGTTTGGGCTGGTTCTAATTAGTTCTGTGTTACTAATAAGTAGAGACTTCCTTAAGCTCTCTGTTTCAAGTGATTTCTTCCTAAACTTTGTAACTCCAAACAGTATAACAGGATGGGACACCTGTGCTGCCTCCAGAAACAGAAGAAATAGAAATCAATGTAAGAAAACAAACCTTTTTGCTGTTCTGGGTGGTGAGAATGGACTGTTACACTGATGGTGCAAACTGAAACTAAAGTCAGTGAAACCCAGAAGCTGGGAGGGGGGAAAAAAGGAAGTGGAGCGCTGTAGCATGGTGTAATGGATAGGAGGAGTGCTGACCACACCCGGTGACAAAGGGTTAAACTAAGGAAGCGAGCAAGGGTGTTGGTCAGGGGAGCCAATCGTGACAGAGGGTTGAAATTTGAATTGGATATAGATACTCTGCTTGCTTTTTTTGTGTGGGAGAGTTAAATCAGGAATTTTGGGATATAGAATGATTTAAACCCAGGCAGGACTACCATGCCTCCAAGGAATTCAGGACATGGAAGTAGACTGAACCAAGAAGAGACTGGAAGTAAGTAAAGGGAAAAAGTGAATCTAGTTGCGGTCAGGATATTTTCTTTATTTGGTGGTTTGGTTTGAACTGCTCTGTGTGAATCTGCCTCCCCTCCCCATTTACCATCTAAGCCACGGGTGGGCAAAAGGGCCTCTGTGGGCTGGATCCGGCCCGCTGGGTGGGTTGATCTAGCCTGTGGAGGCCCTGGTGCTGGGGGAAGCGCATGAAGTTTCCTCTGCCCTGCCAGGAGCGTGCTGGGAGGGCCGGAGAAGACTTTGTGCGCTCCCCTGTCCCCAAGCCCTGATTGACCTTGGGGCAGAAAGGGGAGCGCACAAAGTCTCCTTCCACCATCAGGGGCATGGGCGCCTAGGGGGAACCTTTGGGGGGGGAAGGAGCTTCCCCACCCTGAGACCAATCATGTTCTGTGGGTGGGAAAGCAGGGAAGTATCCTGGCCCCACTCTTCCTGCTTGAGGCCCCGCCCCTTCTGCTTGAGGCCCGGGCTACTTCAAAAATTTCTGAAGTGGCCCCTGGCAAAAAATTATTGCACACCCCTGAACCCAGAGATTGTTCCCAGAGATTTTCTCTGTCTTTTAATTTGTTTTCCTTAGTTGCTCAGTAACATCTAGCAACCAAGTATGCTTTATCAAGTATATCTTTTGTTTTGCAATAAAAATCACTTTTTTAAGGTGATGATTTGATTCTTGTGTCCTAGAAGGAACAGGAGGTCAGTCTGTCTGTGTGTGTCTACATGCCTCAGACTGAGAGGTCAGCTACCAGAGACTGCAGCTTGTTTGTCTCTTCTTTTTTCAAGCTCTCTTGTAGCAGAAGAGCTTGGGGTACCCCCAAGGAAGAAGTCAGGTGCTTGCCCCAGTTTTAGGGATTTAAAAAAAATCAATTGATGGTGGCAGCGACTCTCCCCCTCCCCGCCCCATTTGTGTATTTTGATTCTGGGGGAAGTTTTTGTAACCAGTGCCTGTAGTGGCAAGGTGTATTTAAATTCTTTGCGGGCCCCCACCTTCTGCACTCAGAGTGCCAGAGTGAGGATCATTCCTGGCACATGGCTACACTTAGAGGGCCGCTGGGCCTTTTTGAGGATATTATAGAGCAATGGCGCATATATACTGAGTGTTTTGAGCTTTTTGTTATTGCAAATGACGTTAAGGAAGAGAAGAAGGTGCCAATATTCTTAAGTGTTGTAGGGGCTAACGCTACTCTCTGCTATGCAGTTTGCTGCACCCTGTTAAGCTGGAGACCAAATCTTACAGTGACATTGTGGAATCCTGGGGTCACGTTATGCTCCAAAACCACTGGTAATTGCAGAAAGGTGTAGGTTCCACAACAGAGACCAAAAAGAAAGTGAACCCGTTGTACAATCTGTAGCAAATTTGAAAAAGCTTGCAGAACACTGTGAAATTAAATGATGCCATATGTGACAGGTTAGTGTGCGGTCTGAACAGTGAAGCTATATGGACATGTCTATTAACAGAGGCCCAGCTCACCCTACAAAAGGCTGTTGATATTGCAGTCTCCATGGAGCTGGCCACACGGGAGGCACAATACCTCAGCTCACTACTTAGGGTCCATAAAGTGTCCCAAGAACCTACGCACAAAACAATGGGGAATATTACCACCATGGTAAGCTGGGTCACCATGCATCAGAATGCTGGTGTAAGGAGCTAGTGTATCGACAGTGAGGAAAAAAGGGACACATTGAGCATTGCTGCAAACAAAAGAAAAAAAGGCCTGTGATCTGGTGGACCAAAAAGTATGCATACCATTGAACAGACTCAGGATAATCAAAGTGACACCCTATCTGAAGAAGTGCTCTGCTACGTTTTGTTTTTGGCAGCGGGTTCACATGAATATTGGGTAACCCCAGTGCTTTTTTTGTGATGGTACTGCAATCAGAGCTTACCTGGAAAGAACGGAGCGTACCGGCACCTCTGTAATGAAAATGGCTGACAGCTGTGTTTCTTAAAGGGGCTGCATCTCTTAAAAGGGCAATGCTGGCCCCACCGCTTTTTTTTTTGGCTCAACAACTTTTACCCTGGAGTACCGGCACCTTTTTTTAATTATATTTGTCATGCCTAGAGCTCACCGTGCTAATAGAATGCAGTACTAAAGATACAACCACACTGCTCCATTTACCTTTCATCTGTACATACCATACATCTGATTTATGTGGCATCAAACCTTCTGGAGTAATTCGTTTTATTTTGTGGAAATATTTTAGTATTTCGAATCTGTCCAATGGGATCCTAAATTAATGGAAATGCCACATAGAAGGTGGCAGTAAGACTGGCCTCTAAGTCCCATGTGTCTGGAAAGAACAAAAGAAAAGCAGTTGGGTACTTTAATTGCTCTGTTTTCCCATGGCACACTAGAAATGGCTGTTTTCATACTGTGTGAGAGATGTAATTTGTGTAAGTGCGGAAATCTAAGGCTGTGTTGCTAGTGATTCATGGAACATTTTTTTTGTTCATTCGTCCTTGATTATTGTTGTTAGTGCCATGATAGTGACTCCCCAAAGCATGTTTTTAAAGTGAAGGCTCTGCCGTTGGTTCCATTCAAATGATAACAATAGCGTGTTGTTGAAATTAGGTTTGCCAGGTGTCCAGTTTTGAACCGGACAGTCCAGTATTTGAGCTTTCTGCTTGGGAAACAAACTGAGAAAATATAAATGTCTGGTATTTTCTAAATAAGATGTAATGTAGATTGTGATGTAATGTCAGATGTGTCCGGTATTTTTGTTGAAACCATCTGGCAACCCTAGTTGAAATGGTTATATAGCACTAGCTTGAAACATACAGATTTTCATGTAATTACACATTCTCAGTGATCTTGGAACTTTTTAGGCACATTTTATGTTACATTTACAAAAAAACCAAAAACATTTTAAAATCTGCCCAGAGCTAAAATATTGTAAGTATCTTTAAAAGGCAACATGTTTAATTTTTCAAAAACAACTTGACTGTGTCAATAGTTGTTTTTCTAACTTTGTCTAACATGCATGGCATTATTTCAGACAAAGTTGATTTTCCTCTGGAAATATGGTAGCTGTTTTTGCATAATTCCAAGTACATAAGAATATAAGAACAGCCATACTGGGTCAGACTAAAGATCCATCTAGCCCAGTATCCTGTCTTCTGATGGTGGCCAATGCCAGGTGCTCCAGAGGGAATGAACAGAACAGGTAGTCATCAAGTGATCCATCCTCTGTCACCCATTCCCAGCCTTTGACAAACAGAGGCTAGGTACACCATTCCTTCCTATCCTGGCTACTTGCCATTGATGGTCCTAACCTCCATGAATTTATCTCGCTCTTTTTTGAACCCTGCTAAAATCCTGGCCTTCACAACACCCTCTGGCAAGGAGCGCCACAGGTTGACTGTGTGTTATATGAAGAAATACTTCTTGCTGTTTGTTTTAAACCTGCTACCTATTAATTTCATTTGGTGACCCCTAGTTCTTGTTTTATGGGAAGGAGTGAATAACTTTTCCTTGTTTACTTTCTCTTTACTAGTCATGATTTGTAAACCTCTATCATCACACCTCCTTATAGTCTCCTCTTTTCTAAATTGAAAAGTCCCCATTTTATTAATCTCTCCTTAAATCTCCTGACAGTGACCAAAGGACTGCATAATAGTTTAAACCAGAAAGTGAAAAATAAGGACCTAATTCTGCAAATTCTGAAACCAAAAATTACTAACCTGCATGAGTGTCTGTAGGCTTAGACTCTTATTCATCCCTTCCCAGTGTAAGTTATTCTGTAGCATTGTGTGCCCTGTTAAGTAAATTATACATTTCACCTGAGGTTTGACAGCAGTTCAATGGTGAGTGAAATGATCTTCTATATAATTTATCTTTAAGAAAAAAGTAGATTTTGAGACCTTTTTGGATGGATGGCGCTCTAGTATTTATTAAAGAACTGTTTTAATCAAAATTTAATATTTAGGAGTAATGAGATCATCATGAATGAAATAGGAGGCTTCTGAAAATACTGGAATATGTATGGCTGGGAAAGCCAAAATACTATATATTTGCTGTTCTAGTTTATTTTAAACTTACTCACAGTTTATTTCTTCAATTTGCTGCACTTTATATGCTGGCTTGACTTCTTTTAACATGAAAAAACTTACTCCTACTCAAAACAATGCTTCAGTAATTTTTAAGTTAGTGTATTTAATTCTAATCCGATTTTGTACTTTGCAGAGACACCAGAACACAAAAGTAGGCATCCTAATTTTTAAATGTTTCTCTTTGTGATGGTGCACAGGTTGCAGCTGAAACAGGTTTGCGTAAATTCTCAGTGAATTGGAAACAGATTGTAGTTTCTCCCAACTCCTTTCAGACAGTCAGGTATAAACAGACTACTGTTTTTGAAATGTTCAGGCTTCCTTTAGTTGCATCAGCATTCTGTCTTCAATTTCTATTCTATCTCATTTATAACTCCCCTTGGAAACCTTTTCATCTGCAGAGGTTGCTGTATGTTATTTGGAACAAATTTTGCTTCTATTCATACATAGGCAACTCTCAGTATCAGTTGAGTTTCTGGGGTGTAATGGAGAGGATATTTTGGCCCCCGTCTATAGAATTCTTCAGTACTGTATTCCACAAAGCTTGAGTTTTAGCTAGGTCTTCTGTAATCTGTTCTTCGTCCCTTTTGCTGATTCTCCCTCCCTTGTTTCCACTGTACTATTTTTCTTAGAATCTACTGGTCCCAGTTGATCTGATAAATAGAAAGGGGGAAATAAGTCATTTATAAGTGGAGTTTCTTATATTCATCTCCACCAATCTGGAACACTTCTTTGAGTTTCTTCTGAGGCCTCATTTGATGGGGTATCATGGAAGCAGACTTTGTTACTGCAAAGAACATAGCAACTTCCCTTAAAACTATACATCTCAAATTTCCCACCTATTCATATCTGACACCAGCAATCAAAGGCTGTGTCTACATTGGCACCCCTTTCCGGAAAAGGGATGCTAATGAGACACTTCGGAATTGCAAATCCGCCAGTCTAGACTTTCAAGTAGCAATAAGGGATCTTCCGGAAAAGGGCTTATTTTCCGGAAAATCGCGTCTAGACTGGCGCTTTTCTCCGGCAAAAACCCCGAGCCGGAAAAAAGCGGCAGCCATGTAAATGCAAATGCTGCGGGGGATATTTAAATCCCCCGCGGATTTGCAATTCCGAAGTGTCTCATTAGCATCCCTTTTCCAGAAAGGGGTGCCAATGTAGACACAGCCAAAATGTTTGATGAAGAACAGAAGTGTGGAGTTTCTGTATCTTACATGTTGCGCCACAATGGGCCAATTCATAATGTTTTTTAATTATAAGGCCAGTTTTTGAAGGATGTTTTCTAATTTGTGAATTAAAAACAAAAACAAAGTGACAGTTTTAAAAAATAAACCAGAAAAAAATATTTTCACTCACAGCTATAAAGTGAATCTGACATGGTTTGTATGCAAGATTTCAACCTTGGACAGTCAGACCCCAGCATAGATCTTTATGCATAAAGTTACAGAAGTAATTATCTTCTGTGGGAGCCATTCCCTAGAATATAACTCAACACACACTTTGCCTCAGGATTATGAAGTATTTTCTGCAGGAGGGGCATGATGTAAGAACCTAGACTAGAGTTGTGGAATTCTTTGTTCTGTCATATGCTTTTGGAGGTTAGTGTAGTCTAGTGGTTAGAGAGCAGCTAATCTAAGAACACAAATTGAGCATATTTAGTTTGAAAGACAACATGGCTGAGTGGATGACACTTCTCTGCTGCCAGAGAGACTTGGGTTCTATTCCTAGTGCTGCTTGAAGTGAGCTTGTACAACCAAATGGGGTGGACTAATATTTCACTGCTGGGGGAGTCCTTGGTGAGTAATAAATGCACAGTAGTACAAGTAGCAGTCAGTAGACCTGAGACTGTGGCTTTCCAGCTTCCAAAGCCAAAAAAAACCTTGAACAGCTTCCTTTCCTTCTTGAGTCTATGAAATATTGTCTGAGGTGGTAGTACAGGGAGCAGGCAGCCTGATTTAGTTCTGAAGTGGAATGTTCTGTAAAATCCAGTACTCTTGAGTTCTGCTTCATATGCTTTAAATTTGTTTTATTTTCAGGTTCACGTGAACTCTAAAACCAAAGTACAACCCAGTCAAAACAGACAGAGTCCCCTGGTTGGATCTTGAAACTCTGTCTAGAACTAGGAATGTTTAAAAATTGCATTTAGGCAGCTGAAAAGTGTGCTTACTTTGTCTGAGGTTTGGATGCGTACTAAAATCTAACCCCAAGCTATACCTGGCTCTTGATTTTAGTATAAGTATTTCTCACTACTCAACTTAGGAACAGTCTAGTGAGGAAGCTGAGCCATGTCTCAGTATTTCCAACTTTGTCATTCACATGGGAAGCAGAAAGACCTTTTGGATTATGCAGTCCTATTTAATGGAGTTGAAGTTCTACTTGCTGTGGGTTTTCTCAGTTTACACACACTTAAGGGAAATTTCAGGGTATTCAGAAGTGCCCTTTTAATCTGAACATGGGATCTCAATGGCAAGCACTTTTTTTTGCAAGTCACGTTGAGTACCTTATATATATTATTTTTAACGAACACCACACAGTAGCCGCAATAAAGCATTTGACAAACACAATATAGTACAATAAAGTGCTAAATTAGGAGTTGATGCAGTGGCATTTGTGTATGAAAACATCAATATATAATTTGTTTGAACAGTTATAAAATAGTTTTCAAAACGAAATATAGTGCTTTAATGTGTCTTCCATTTGAAAACCTGTCCTAAGGACACCTGTAACATTAAAGGATATTTATATCATGCTGTATGTTCCAGTCGTGCTTGTGTAATTTAGATGCAAGTAACAAATGAATGTCATATGATAAAAATAAATAAATCAGGTTTGAACTCTTCTATAAGGGACTTAAATATTGGGTGATAACCAAAAGGTATTCTGTATGCTGTTTTGCTGTCCATTTTATAAAAATGGCCCTAATGTACGCATTATCTATTGTTGTGGTGATTATACTGGTGATGATATTGTATAGCATGCTAAGAGTGATAGGTAGTTTACAAAGAAAAGGCATGGCCTGTAATCTAAAGCTATTTCAAAGTAGAGACAACAAAGTCAGTTGGACAGCTTCCTCATAGCGAGGTGAATGGCAATAAAGCATATGCCCTTCTTTTGTTAAATGACTGCCAGCACGCCCAGTACAAGATCTGCCCATAGTCACAAATGATATGGTTTAGCGATTGAGTGGCTTAGGGAATTGGCTAGAATTGGAATACAGTAGAGTCCTGATTATCCGACCTAAACAGGACCGACAGATGGTCGGATTACCGAAAATGTTGGATGATAGGGACTCTACTGTAGCCGGCGCCGCTTGGTCCCCATCCCTGCCTGGCCCTGGCCCCTTCCCTCCCTGCAGCTCCTGGGCGCGGGCCGGGAGAATGGCCCCGCTCGCTGCCCCGTCGCTCTCCTGGTGCCGCTGATGTTGCTTCTGCCGGCGCCACTTGGTCCCCATCCCTGCCTGGCCCTGGCCCCTTCCCTCCCTGCAGCTCCCGGGCGCGGGCTGGGAGAATGGCCCCACTCGCTGCCTTGTCGCTCTCCTGGAACCACTGATGCCGCTCCTGCCGGCGCCGCTTCGTCCCCGGGAGCTGCAGGCATCAGCGGCTCCAGGAGAACGACGGGGCAGCGAGCGGGGCCATTCTCCCGGCCTGCGCTTTATCCGACCCTGCAGCTCCCGGGGACGAAGTGGCACCGGCAGGAGCGGCATCAGCGGCTCCAGGAGAGCGACAGGGCAGCAAGCGGGGCCATTCTCCCGGCCCGCGTCCTGGAGCCGCTGATGCTGCTCCTGCCGGCGCCGCTTTGTCCCCGGGAGCTGCAGGGTTGGATAAAGCGGAATGTCGGATTACCGAAGGTCAAATAATCTGGACTGTACTGTAGTTGTTCTATATGCCATACTTCTACTGTAACCTCCCTAGCAAACTGGCACTGAGAGTTTCCGCATTAGCTTTTCAGTTCCACATGCCACTGGAGAGGTCTGAGCTGCCCAGTAGATATTAAGGCCTTCTAATGAGGATAAGATATATGGAAAACAACCAAGTGTCACTGCTGGCTGGCTTTAAAGCATGTGAAGGCAGCAGTTTATCTCAGTACACATGGCTTGCTGCCTTTTTATCTCAATGTGGATATGTAGGGTTGAAGCTCCCCTGCCCCACCCCAGTGATTTGTACAGGGAGTTTGCTGGCTGTTCCTCTTTGTCAGGGAGCGAGGGGAAAGTGCACATTTGTTGCATTCCTCACTCTGGCTGGTGAGTGCAGGGGGGCAGACAAACCTGGACTTGCACCTGCCAGGAGACATGCACCACTCCCCTGGCTGTGCCTGCTGGAGCTGCAGCGGCCATGGAGAGGTGCTTCTCACCTGGCCCCAAGCTGCTGTGGTGAGATATTCCTCTCTCCCCGGGGCAGCCTGCATACTGAACCCCTCCTCCCCCACCTCTGCCCCACTGCAGGGCAAGGACTTAAAAGAAGCATGTACATTTTCAGTTTTTATTTTCCAAAAAATAAGGGCCTGAGCAACACCAGGTAAATCTTCTAAAAAGATAATTTTCCCACTTTGTTTTTAAGGGGTATGAGGATATGTATCCCATAATTCTGCAAACAGACAATAATATTGTAGATCACTCCTGTGAGATAAAAAGTGAAATTTTTACAGTGTCAAAAACTGTGAATTCTCTTTGTGTGAGGGGTGGGGGAAATTCAAAGCTTGAATAGGATTGCTTGCATCTCTACTGTAGGCTTTTTTCCTTCCAACGGCTTTCTTCCTATGAGAGACTTGTGAGCATTGATTTTAGTTTCAAGGCTGGATGCATCACAGCTGGCCATGATAGCATTTGTTCTTCATGGCCTCTACTTAAAGTGGCCTGAGATTAAATCCTGCTAGGAGAAAAATGATAGTTTTGTCTCTGGCTGTTCTAATCTTAAGGATGTTTTGGTTGCCAATTTAGGCACATTTCCCAAATGGATAACAATGATCTGACATTAAAAAAAAAAAATTAAAAAAACCAAACCCAACACTTCAGTGGCGTATTAGTATAAATCCAATACCATTCACCCAGATCAAGACAAAATTCAAATTTCTGCAATTGAACAATGTTGTAAGCCAGTAATAGCTGTCTAAAATCTACTGTTCCTCATTTCCTTTATTACAGTTCATTAAATAAAAGGCAGGGGGAAGAGATAGCAAACTGAGATTTCTTCACAAGTAAAATTTTGATTGTTTTGTAACTAATAGAAAAGTTGCATATGATGCTCTAGGAAACCTTTCACTATGAGAATCTCCCTTTGAAATTAACTGTTGTAGTTAATTATGCAGAGCTGTGCTCATCTGTAATTTTCTGCAGTGTTCTGCACTACAAATCTTTGCTCCGAGGCAAAATAGAGAAAACAGGTGATTCACAAAGGCATTTTATTTCAGGGATGCAGTGGGCGTTTTCTTTCAGATGCCATAATTTCCTCCCTCCTTTTACACTCTCCTCCTCTATAGTGATCCTCTTGAGTATTTCAGAGGTGTGCTGGATGTGGTTTCTTCTGGAGACTGCTGACTTACTTGAGGATGATGAGAGCATCAGATGATGTTTCCTACTTCTTCCCAGCTGTTGCTGTAGTTTGGAGAGTGCAGGACCAAATTCTGATATGATCTCATATGTTCTCAGAGAACACTACTCTGCATTTTAGTTTATCAGGCCAGTAACCCTTAAAGTCTAAACTGTGATACAGTGAGCTGAAGTTCAGTGCACTTTATATGCAAGTTCTGCAACAGAGTCCTTGAGTCTCCTATATTTCTTATTTCAGTGCTTTAGATACCCAACTGCCTGACAGATTTCTAGCTGGATATTTAGCATATTGATTTATTCATAGGGGAATTGGTCATAATATTTTCTCTGTGAAACATGTTCCTGTTTGAAAATTGCAGTTTTATGAAAAGCAAAATATTTCACAGGAAAATGGTTTTTTTCTAAATATTTCAAATGTTTTTAACAGTAACTTAAAAAAGTTAACTAACATTCTGAACACTTAATATTTTTTTCATATCTTTTACCAGTTTGTAACATTTGCAGGATTGTACAAATCTTGAAAAGTTACAGAAGGAAAAAGGAAATAGGAAAGAAGCTGGAAATGTTGAGGGGAGGGGTCTAATCTTTCATTCAATTGTGCAGAATTTGAAAAAACTTCTGGTTTTTGAAAAAAATTAAAATTTGATTTTGAAACCAATAGAAAAGTTATATTCCAATGAAATTGTCCACATAAAAAAAGAAATTTTGAATGAAACGTTCTTTGGACAACTCTTAATTAGTAGTAGTGAGTCATGAACTGTGATAAAGAAAATCTGTTGAGGTTACCTGTTCATTCATCGTCTGACAATCACAGTACATATGCATGGTAAGCACATTTAGATGTGTCAAAGGAATGCCTTCATATATGTTGGTAATTTTAAACTAGATAGAGACATGGAACATGAAATAGTTTTTCCTCTTTAAACATCTATTTTCTATTTGTTTTGATACAAACTTTGTTGACATTTGTAATATCTGGTTTGGGATCAATGAAAAAAAGTCTCTACAACACCTGACTGTAGTTATTCCATAGCCATTTGGACATAGGAACACAAAATTATTTCAGAATGTGCCTTTAAGGGAATGTTTTATTTAACAACTTTGTAACAAGCTAAGAACATTGCTCCAGCAAATTAGTTTGAAATGTTTCTGTGACATTCTTTCTTTGCTGCCTCATTTGTAAGCTTGTGTTCTTCTCACCAAGCAATTTGCTTGTTCATAGGGCTGATTGGACACTTCATGGGGAAAATACAAACCGGCTGTAAATAGCCTAGTTGGAATTCTCTTAAATAAATTGCAGCATTGCAGGTGTGAGTGCAAATTGTGGCCAACCCCATGTGAATGCTGATGTTTCACTGCCCCTCAGGAAGGTGTGTATGCTGGTAGCCTGTTCCAGAAGCAGAGGGAAGAAGGGGGAGTTGTTTATCCTCCTTGGCTGCCTCCAGTTCAGCCCCAGAGAACAGTTCATACGGGACAGTGTGCAGTTGTTTGGCACAGCATGACCAATATTGTGATGAAATCAAACCTCTTCATCGTCACAGGCACGCTTGCTTCTATATATGTGTAATTAGATAGGATAGTGTGAAGCTTAATTGTTTAGGTAACAAATTGGTTCCTCTAGTCTAGAGAGTTTCTGAATCTCAAAAGCAAGACAAAGGAGTGGGTTTCTTGTGAGCCAGTAGAAGGATAAATTAAGGATGGCCATTAAGACCTGAGAACATTTTCACAACATTTGTAAGACACTGAGGTCAAGAAAAGGTGTGTAATGTAGACCTATCCTATGAGTGATGTTGCTATAGTTACCCTGTCCATCTCAGTTGGGTTTGAATACTGTGTGGTATAAATAGATGCATATAATCTATACTTGTTCAGTGTGTGTCTGTATATACAGCCTTCCAAAACTTTATTCACCTCAGATGGCCAGGTGAGTTTTCTCTGTGTGTGTTATTTTAAACAGATAAATAAAATAGCACTGATTTTTCATGGTAAGGTGTCAGTGAGTAGAGTTTTTGGCTTTGCTAGTCAATTTTCAGGCTAATGTATCTATGGAAAGTTAAGGTGGTTAAAGTAATCTTTTTGCATGTATGTGTGCACATTCACATATGCACACAATAAAAATAAAACAAAAAAACCCCTCTGGCTGCACATAAAAACATTTTGGAAAGATTCTACTGAAATACAAACTGATACCACAAATTACATTTTTCAAAATAGAATACAAATTTAAAGGTCCATCAATGCTTTTTAGCCAGAATGTGTAGCAGCGGTGTCCCTAGCCTAGAATGGGTGATGGGAGGGATCCCTTGATGATTGCCTGTTCTGTTCATTCCCTCTGGGGCACCTGGCATTGGCCACTGTTGGAAGACAAGATACTGGGCTAGATGGTACATTTACAGTACATGTCAGTTACAGATAATATATGCTAAGACAGATACCATCTTCACTATTGTAAAGTACTCTGAAAGGGTTATTTCAGTATTTATTTAATTGACTGACATTGATTTATAGATATGAGAGTTGTCCCATCATCCATGTCCCTTCAGTGAAAAAAAATTAATTTATCTTTGTATACAATAGGATTAACATTACGTACCATACATAAGGGTACCTAATATCACTGACACTTTAGAACTTGGGCATTTACAAATGTCAGGGTTGTTCTTCACCGATGACCTTTTACAGGCGATGAAGTTAGGCTTGTGACTGGTACCAAATTCTACAGTAAGCTGAAACTGCTGAAAGACACCCCTAAACGTAACAACTGCTTCTTTGACCATTGGAGAATGAGGATACCTAGTAATATTTTCAGTAATTTATAGAGTAAAAGGAGATGATTGCAATGAAATTTTATCCAGGCTTTCGGAAAGGTAATTATCCCCCTTGACAAGTTTTGTGTGTTTACATGTCTTTGGAGTAGTTTAAAGATAGTACATGTTTTGGATTTTACTATGATTTTTTTTTCTGGCAGAAGCATTCCTGACTTTGCTTAAGGCAGCAGTATTCCCCAGCACATTAATTTATGTCATTTCACATTGAAATGATTGTGGTGCTGCCTGTCTATACACTCAGCCATCTTTGCTCTTTTTACCGCTATTCCATATTTGAAGTCACTTCTTGGTCTGCATTCAGGGCATTAACCACTGCCCTCTTGGTCACCTATATGCAGTTTCTGGCAAATCCTTTTTGTACGAAGGGACTATGTAAAGACAGCAATAATGTTCTCCTTCCAAGTCCCATTCCCTGCCTGCCCCAAAAAAGCATCTATCTGGTTTAGCTCACATAAAACCGAAGTCACGTTTATTGGAAGTTTATAATAGAGAAAACAGAAAGCAAAAAAGACATCTGAAAAGATCTAAGGAAGAACCTGACAATAAGGTGCAAAACTTTAGTTACAGAATCTTGAAAGCTCCTTGTTTCCCAAAAAAAGAAAACTGAACTAGCAATTCTATGATTTTGAACTTCATTGACAACCTGCTCCCCATACCTTCCAATCCCAAATTTGAATCATCAGAGTTTTGACATTTTGACCTATTGCACAGGCCTCTACCACTTGAGCTAATGGTGTAACTCAGTGGTCCCCAACCTTTTGGGGCTGCCGGGCGCCTGGGGGTGGGGGTGGGGCTTGCCTGGCAGCTGCCTGGGGTGCCAACCTATGGGGGCGCATGATGGCAGCTGTAAGGGGTGCCGCGCGGCCGGCCATGTGGCGCCCCTTAGAGCTGCCATCAGGCACCCCGGGGCCGGGGGCGACACGGCACCCCTTAGAGCTGCCATCAGGTGCCACGCGCCCGGGGCCGGGGGCCGCACAGCACCCCTTAGAGCTGCAATCAGGCACCGCGCGCCCGATTGCAGCTGTAAGGTGCGCAGCGCACTGGGGGGGTGGAATCGCGCATGCGCCGTGCGCCCGGGGGCGGAGCCATGCATGCATTGCGCGCCCACTGCCCGGGGCGCAGGAATGGCTCAAGCCAGCCCTGCCGGGATCGGGGCGCAAGAATGGCTTGGGCCGGCCCTGGTCACTCGTCGGGCGCACATAAATGCCCCCGGCGGGCACCATGGCGCCTGCGAGCACGGTGTTGGGGACCACTGGTGTAACTAGTAGCAGTACAATGCTGTAGATGGGTATGATGTGCACCATTTACAAGCGAGTCTCACAACTCTTTGCTGACAGCAGAAAAATGTAGCCATGCAGGACTCCTGGATTCAATTCCAGATTCTGCAGGGGGGAGTGTGCTATACTTGCTGCAGACTGTTCTGCCTCTGTGCCCTCAGCCTGTCCCCACCCTCTTCCACCTCCCTGTCATTGCACCCCCACACCTTGTCTCCTGCTTTGTGTCTTTAGTCCCTAAACATCCCATTTTCTGTACCCTTCCCCTCTGCCTCACCTGCAGCAAGCAGCGTGAAGCATGCTCAGGGCAGTTCTACAGAGAACGTAGCTGCCAAAGTCTAGCGTATCTCGACTGACAGTGTGCCAACTGGAAATTTTTTAAAGCCTTGTAACTTGGCCAAATTTGGGCATAATTTCATAGTCCCACCGACAGGGAGTGGAGGAATTGAAGGGCCAGTTTCCCCCCCGGGGCACAGGTGATTTAAAAGGGCCCTGGAGTCTCCAGCTTCTGCTGCTGGCACCAGCAGTGCAGTGGGGCTGAGGCAGCCGGCACATCCCTGCAGCTTGTGTATGGGGTGTCTCTGTGCGCTGCCTCTCCCCCAAGTGCTGTGGGGTCAGTGCCTATGGGCAGTGGTGCACAGAAACCACCTGTCTCCCCGCCCCCATCGCTTAGTAACCACTGTCAGAGGGGTGTTTTGGTCATTTTTGGCAGCAATCTGAGGTAAGCATTGACCCTCTACCCCCTTCCTGCTCTCCATCCCCCTGTTCCAGCCTAGAGCCTGCACCCCACACCCAGGCTCCCTCCTAGACCCCTCACAGCCTCCTGCCACCCAACCCCCTGCTCAGCCTGGTGAAAGTGAGTGAGGGTGGGGGACAGCGAGTGACGGAGGGAGGGGCCATGGAGTGAGTGATGGGCAGGGCCTCAGAGAAGGAACAGAGGCAGGCCAGGACAAGGGTCTTCGGGTTTGCACGATGAGACGGTTGCCAACCCTACCCTTGTGGGCATATGGGAGCTCTGGCTGTACTGGAAGAGCGCATCTAGCAGCACAGCTGGCAGCTCACTGGGCACCAGCACCAGAGGCATGGCACCGCCTGAATGTCAGGCAGACCACATCTAAGCCAGCACAACTCACTGACTGTGCATGGGGGCTCATTGACTGACCTGCCCTGGGACCTGGAATTGTGGTCAGCGGGCCTGGGATGGCCCAAAGGATATGCCTGTCAGCACAGCAACCTTTAGGACAAATGTAAAGCCCCTGTTCTAACTTTCTGGAGTCACTAGAACTTCTCGACTATAAATGGCCATATGAATGTTTTTCAGAAACAACTGAACCATAATTGATAAAACTTTCCAAAAGCAATTCAGCAACAGGCAGAAGCCAAACATGGAAACCTTTGGTTTGAATAGTTAATGTTGGATAAAATAATAAACACTTAAAAACAGGTGGACTGTGTCATGAAACTGGACTATATGTATCTCATAAACTGGACTCCACTACCTCCTCTGCCTATAATCAAGTAATATTTAGGATATATGCTCTTTTGATCTAGAATTCAGTGATGACATTGCTATATTTACTTGCAGTAGCCAAAAATCATTCTGTATTCTCTAGTTAACATCTCCATTTTGTGCAGAATTGCACAATATGCTCATGGGAAGTTGGCACAATGATAGTTCATTTGTGCAATTAACAGCACAGCTCTTGCCATATGTAACTGAAAGTGCTAAATGAAGATTCCAAAACAATTGAGCTGTAGAGGTTGGTTATACCTGTCATAGTTTCCTTTCATGCATTTGGGTTCTTACAAAGGATGTGACACATTATTTTTGTTTCTCCCTTATAGAAATAGAAAAAAGAATTGGTTCCAAATTAATTAATCAGAATGTACGTTTGTCATCCTTACCCTCACAAGGATACAGAGGCAAATATTTTAGGTCTGCTGTAGAGCTGAGACCAGATGTAGTTTTTTGACAGAATCAGACAAATGATTTTATATATTCTGCTCTGGATTCTCTACTCATTCATGAAATATTAAAACTGTATCAAGTTTCTATTTTTCTTCAGGGAAAGGAAGTGTGTCAGTTTGAATGATATCGTATTCAGTGTCCATATATAAAAATAGCAAACATGAGAGGGAAAGTAGGTTTTGCATCATTGTGGATTCATAAATTTATTCTCCATTTGGAAGAGAAAATATGATGGTAGCCCTTAAATAACTGCAGTGGAGCTTATTTTTCTTCACTTTCTCACAATTTGAGAAACATACACATTTTCAAAGAATCATATTTTAGGTTGATTATATTTGCAGTCCATAGCTCTTTGGAAGCTAAGCAATATTTGAGAAGCCTGGGGATTAGATTCCTAAATGTATTTGTCCATGACCTTTCAATACCGAAGACTAAAGAAAGACTAAAGAATGTAAAAGCTTATCTGCTGCTGGTATGGGATGTCACAGGCTGACATTTTTAGTTTACAAATGTGGAACATAGTGCACAAAAGACTTTTACAGAAGGTCTTAATGAAAGTCCAAGAGTATGACAGGTTATGTCGAAGTGTACTTTATTGATTTTTAATCATTATCATCTTTTTAATTTCTCCTAACTAGCTTCTTGTTACTTTAAGTTGAACCAGTTTTTGTATTTGCTAATTGGTAATGGAAGTATAAAATTAAACTCAGATCATTAAGAATGAGTGAGTATTTCTGGTGCTGGCAAAATGTAGATGGGGCTGTTGATTTTATAAATGCAAAGAGCTAAAGTGGTAGTGTTCTAAATACAACTTCTTGTTGTTTTGCAGGTCTGAAGGTGAAAGCTCAAGAAGCATCAGGTATGCGTTTACATTGTCATTTCTACCTTCTGTCACCCAGTCCCTACAGAGCTGGTTATTTGAATGAAACAGTGTGCTCTGATTTCTGTCTGAATAGGGCAGAATCACTGCTTCAAGTAAACCTGTATTTTGCATTAAAAAAAGGTTTTATTTAAAAGCACAATATAAGAATGTTTTACAGTCTTTTAAAATTTTTGTTTTAATTGGTCCTGTTTTACACACAAATAAAAAAGCATGCTCAAATCATTGTGTTTCAATTAGGACCAACAAATAGACAAGCACAATGTTTGCTGACCTTGCTGTCTAGCTGCAGCAGACTGCAAGGTTTAATTCGTATTTGTGTATGAGGATTTAGCAAAAATGAAGACTGGAACAGCCAGGGAATATAATTTCATTGTTGTTTCTACAGTTCCTTCATAATTCTTATCATATTGCATGCTGGCCACTATGTGGCAAAGGAGTGCACCAACTCTTGGTTCTAGGACTTAACTGTCAAATGCTGTCAAATGCCATATCAATACAAAATGTCCTTCTGCTCTCATGTTCGGTTTTCTTTGTGCAATCCTGTTTCTTTTCTGTAACAGAGGAGAGAAACAGCTTTAAACTAGTTTTATATCATGGAGATCCTGATGCTCTTGGATGATTTTGTGGCTAGGGCATCAGACCTGTAATTGTTTAGTTATTGTTTTGGATTTCTCTCACACACTGAAAATATTTCTCCGCTTTGTCATAGCTGTGAACTGTGGCATCCTTAATGGGCATTTTAAATCAGATAGGACTTTAAAATTGCATGCTTATAGTCTGTTTCTGCTTTTTACTTGCATTCATACTCCTTTTAGCTAAAGTGGATGTCTTGATGCCCACGGAATGCAGGCTTGCATTCATGGTTGCTAGAAACAGAATGATGGCCATACAGTCTCTGCCAAAGTTCTGCAGTTTGCTATTTTCATGGTTACCATGTTTCCCCTGCTGCTGGCACTGTAAGCTATTCCCATCAGAAAACCACCACCACCAAAAAATGCACTCCAGGCTGCTTCTGTCCAGAATATCTGCTAAAACTCACTGGCTTGCAGATTAATCACTTTGATATTTGTGTATCAGACATCAAGGGATTTTCCAAAAAATGAGTGAAAGCTCTGCTTTGAATCACGCACCAGCTTTCTTTGCTTTTCAGCTGATTGCTTAATTAGGACACTTTCCAATAAATATTAAATCAATGTGGAATAGTGTGGGAGAAGCAGAAAACCTGTTCTGTGCATACAATAGGAGAATTAGAATAATTGGCCAGTAGTTAGGATGGTAGTGAAGGAGGGATAAGCAGGTACACTCCTCCCTTAATTAGTAATTAGCATGGCCCCATATTTCTAGCATTGAAGAAGAAAATATTCTTAGTGTGGTATATTCAGATTATTCACAAAAGAAAGAATATATAGTTACTGTTTGTGAAGCATTTGAAAACACAGCATGGTGTAAATGTGCTAACTACGGTGTTTTGTTCCATAGGATAACTTCCAAGGGCCATTTTACATTTGCCTGAAATATAAGGACTGAGTGAAACTGAAAAGGGAACACAGAATTTGGTCTATTTATTATGCTGGGAAGTATCAGAATAAAGGCCCTCACAACTTAAATCTTGCCTAGAGTTCCGTTAATTGTCAAAGATATTATAAGTTGTATATATTGGTCAGACACTTTCTTATGGCCAAGCATGTAGTTTGACCACATTGATAAAAAAATAATAATATGCAAGTTTATTAACCCATAATCTTTTCCTCGTCTTTGCAATATTGATGTATTTAGGGAGCAAGTGTATAAAGAAAATCCCACACCAGTGAAAATCACATTGGTTTATATTCTGATCTCATTTCTCTGGTAAAATTTGAGACTCAATAGAGTTACTCCAGACTTCCAGTAATGTAACTGAGTTTAGATTCTTGTCCCTAAAGGTCTACATGACTCCTTGTTGTTTTCCTTATTGGGCTTGTTGATTTTCCCTTCTTTGAGTTAACTGCTGGCAGCCATTTCATGTAGCACTTAGTGATCGGAAAAGGATCATTATCTATTTTCATGTGAAATCACTACCGAGACCCTACACTGCCTTCAAGCATGTGTTTGCTAACAGGGCAATTCACCATTAGGGGGGCCTGCTGAGGAGCCTGCAAGCTATGGAAGTCCCATGATGCCCCTCTGCAGCCTAGGAGGTGAAGATAAAGCAGAGATTCCTCTGTAGTGGGGAGGTCTGTCTCCATGCTCCCTTGAAATACACGTGCATAAAAGTATATGTAACCCACATACCTAGGCTACGTCTAGACTGGCATGATTTTCCGCAAATGCTTTTAACGGAAAAGTTTTTCCGTTAAAAGCATTTGCAGAAAAGAGCGTCTAGATTGGCACGGATGCTTTTGCGCAAAAGCATCCGGTGCCAATCTAGACGCGGTTTTGCGCAAAAAAGCCCCGATCGCCATTTTCACCATCGGGGCTTTTTTGCGCAAAACAATTCTGAGTTGTCTACACTGGCCCTCTTGCGCAAAAGCATTTGCCCAAGAGGGCTTTTTCCCAAGCGGGAGAGTCATTGTATTTGCACAAGAACACTGACGATCATACATTAGATCGTCAGTGTTCTTGCGCAAATTCAAGTGGCCAGTGTAGACAGCTTGCTTTTGCGCAAAAACTTGCCAGTCTAGATGCAGCCCTAGTGTGGTTTACTGGCCTATGCAGTGGCACCTAGACCACAGGAACAGCTAAGCTCAAGAGATCTCTCTAGCACAGGCTGTGAGCCAACTGGCCTTTAACTCGAAGGGTAGAACCTCCTATACTAAGTTCCAGGGGTCCCAGGTTCAAATCCACCTGGTGGTGGTTACATATTCACCAGCATTTATAATGAGGATAATAGAAAAAACTCCAACTCTCAGCACTTCTTTTCTCCTCATGCTTGGGAAAATAAATGGGATCTGTACCACGTGTAGAACAGTAATAAATCCAGGCTTTGGTGGACAGCAGCAAGGGATAGAGTTTCAAAGTTGGGGAAGGCCCTGTCAACAATATCCTGCTGCATGTGGCAAGGGGTTTTTTAGACTGAGCATCTCCACAGAGTGAAGCAGTGACTGTGAAAAGAGAGGCACCATACCGATCTAAAATAGGCCAGTACAAAGGGTGTATTGAAGGATAGGCCAGTCCTAATGTGAATCTAGTGGCCAAGAATCCCAGCACATGGGGCAGCATTTGCTGTTTTGGCCATTGGTGTATGTTCTATACTCTACACTGTCCACTTATGCTGAGATATGCAGAGTGTGGGTTTGAATCCAAAATGGCTTTATATAGTTTTGCCTGTCTGTGTTCATGCTTTGTTCCTTCCTTTGTTCCCTCCTTTTGCTTTGCTTTGTTTTCAACAATGGCCCACTTTTCTAAGTAACTTTTTGATCTTGCAGTCAAGCTACCTGTATTGTTTTGTTTCTTTATTGCTTCTTTCATAATGTATAGCTCATGGTGCAAGTTAATCATCTCTGATGAGGTGATGAAGGCTGTGCAGGGAGCACCGCTAGAGTCCTGTGACTAGAAGAAATAATCATAGTTTCTCAACACACAAATGAATACATCAATGAATGTGAAAATGCTGGAGAGGTCAATGTGCTAAACCCCTCCATGTGTCGGTTTACTCTGTCAAACTGTTCTCAATAGAATCCATGGAGTAGAAAAGCGACATGCTACAGTCTGGTGGCAATCCATGAATAAAATGCTATGTGTGTTCATTGGACAGATAAAAGACACTGCTGAGGGATTTTATTCAGGATTCGTTTCGTACACTTAAAGATAATAAGCAAGAAAGAGGAAGGTGGCTGGAATTCACATACGTCAGGCTACTACACAAGGAAAAGGGCAGTTTGTTCTAATAAATGTACCATTTCACGAGCACTGTTTTTTGCAAAGAAGGCAAAACAAAAAAAAAAGATGTTTGGAGGCTTGGATAATGAATGGGATAGATAATAAGACATGGAGTCAATTATCACAGGTCAACAAAAGGCATTAGCATCCCATGCTGTTTAGTGGCCTAACGTATGCAAAAGGAGTTCTAATTGACTTAATATTGGGATAGTGTTCAAGTTATGGCAACTAGTACTGTGATTAGCTCTCATGTTTGCAGTCTTCAGCAGATAGACATGGAAATGCTGAATGGTAGGGGAGCTCGGCTCCTCTCCCACCTATAAATGTGTTCAGTATAGGTCAGAGCTGAAGCATAGTGGAGAATGGGTTAATTAACTTAAGTGATTCTTCTTTATATTAACAGAAGGATGGATTACGTTAGAGGCAGGTTTTATACATCAGTACCAGCCTTATTAATCTACCCTATAAGATTTAATACTAGCATGTTCTTTCTTGTTTACTAGTATAGAATTTTTCCTCCCCTTCTGTATAAGTGGGCTATGAAAGGATCCTGGACAGTTACAACAAAGCTACAAATGCTGGCATTTTGCAATAGTATCAGGAACTGTCTCCGTTTTGGTAACAAACAAAATAATAGTAATCCTGGAGTAGTAGATTTAAATGTAGTGTTATGAACTTCAAATGCTTGGTATGATATGGTTTAAACAATAGACTCTTTCCTTTTTAGGGAAGAAAATGAGTACATAGAATGCAGTATTTTCTGCTAATTTATAATGTATTCATTATTTGTATTATGATGCTTCCTGGAGGCCCAACCTAAGATGAGGGCCCATTTTGCTAGTCATCATACAAACAGCTAGTGAGAGCTGGTCTGTGTACCAAACTGCTTACAATCAAAATAGGACAGAACATATAGAGTGTGGGAAGGGAAAAGTCTCATGGTATTTGGTGTTTTTTCTTAAAGCCCCAGTTCCTGGAGTCATGGGACTACATCAGAATTTAACCTTTAAAAGTAATGTTACTAGGTGCCATGATTGCAGGGAAAAGCTTGAAAATGTGAATCCTGTAACCTCAAAAAACAAAATAAAACAAAACAAAACAAAAAACCTTGAGGACAAAAAGAAGATTCTAATTTATTTTCTAAAATTCTCTCCCACCATCAGTGGAGCTGTACTGTAAACAAGATGCTGGAAGCTCCTGGCATTTAACTATTATTTTCCAACCTAGGGGAGGCCCTTAGCCACCTTAAAACTATTGGCTGCCAGTGTCTTGTCTATACTAGAGCTCAATGTAAGTCTGACTTAGTTTACACCTAGGGCTAGTCATGCTGCCATGTGCTCTCGGAATGCAGACAATGTAAAGTGAGTTTAAGTCACTGTAGGAACTGAGCAAATACACTGGCTCTAAACATGGCTGTAAACACACTGCTATGTTAAATACTACAAAAACAGAACTTAAATAACTAGGTAACCTATTTAATTGCATGATGTTAGCAAGAAAGTCCTTGCAGCAATTTCATGACTTCCCACCAAATCAGTGATGAAAAATGGAGTGTATCAGTGTTATTCTTTGCAAATTGTCCATTTTCCAGAAGAATTTTGATTAATTTTGTGAAATGAGTGCTGCTGCTAACAATATGCTTTGAATGCGCCGACAGCACTTTTTATGTCTTTAAACTACCTCTAGGTGGGAAATTACTATAGGTAACTTCTGATCTTTAATAAGAGTCTGTTTATCTTCCAAGGCAAGTATAACTTGCTGGCTTCTTCCCTGAATATATAACAGTATTTTATAAACAATACTATGTAGAATGTTAAATATAAAACCTACTGGAAGATTGACCTGGTGTTGCTTGAGTCCTTAACTAAAATAAGTTTTGTATTTCTTCATATAAATCAATGTTCTGGGGTAGGGCTGGGAATGAGGGGGTCACTATGCAGGCTGCTCTGGGGAGAGTGGGCTACCCCAGCCCTCTCTCACTGCAGCAGCTTATGGTAAGGTGAGAAGCTCCCATCTGTGGCTACTGCACCAGGCACAGTTGGGGGAGGGGTACATGTCCCCTGGCTGGGGGACAGACCGTCAGACAGACATAAACAGACAAACTCTCTGAAATATATAGTAGACTGGACTGGTCCCTATCTCTATTCCCTTGCTACCTCCTGTGGTCATTCTGCTACATAACTTTTTCTCTTGCCAGACCTCTCCCTTTCCATTTTATGAGAAACAATTGAATTCCAGGTACACCCCATTGTCCTTGCACAACCAAACCCAGACCTTGCTTTAAGTTATAATAAGAGGAAGCTGCATACCAAATTTGGTGGTCTTAGCTCTTGCTGTTTAGGAGTTCTTGAACAAAAGGGCTCACAAACAGACAGATGCACATTTCTAAATATAGAGTAAGATTTAACTTGCTATTTAAATGTGCTTTGATTGCTGTCGTAATAAGATTTAAAGAGCATATTTGGTTTAGAATCTCAGGGCTATAGAAGATAGAATTTCTTCTTTTCTTTATTGTAGGAACTGCCCCTCTCTCCCCTATTCCCTCCAAGAAATTCTGAAATGTAGACAATGTATTTTATATAAGTGACTTTACTTGTAGGCTCCATGTTTCTCCCGATTCTTGTTAGAAAACAAACCCGTTTATAAAAGGCTGATGGATCATCTTAAGAAAGAGACACACCCCACACAACTAATCTTAGCCCACATTCAGATGACATCAGAGCATTTTTGCCAGTCTTTGTGTATGGGTATATTGAGTTTCAGTGTAACTATTAAAGAGTTTCCCCTTGATAGATGGTCTTCATTAGCTAGTTGGTTTTGAAGTGCTGTGTGATGCTCAGATGGAATGGTATGTCGCATAAGATTATTTCACTGGAATAGGGCTCTCTTGTTGCATTACTTGAATGCAATGGAGAACTCCACAGCTAGTTAGGGGAATTCCAGGGCCTCTATGAAGACACTCGAATTTCACGCCCCAACAGAAATTTTGAAAGAACTGTATGAAAATGTGCCTCGGCTGATCACGTGATGGTGCATAGGAGAGACTGAGTGGAACAAGTCATCAGGCCCACTGCAGGGCTTTGTTTCATTAGTAACATTTACTCTGATTTTATTTCAAAACGATTCAAAAGACAATATAAGTCAGAAAGGCTGTGCTCTTACAGATCTCATTCATTTTAGTAGGATGTAATAGTCCCTTCACTTCACTTATCTGAGTGTCCCCCCGTGTAAATAAAGGTTGCTCTGCCCATAACTTGAAAGAACACGCCTGGAACCTGAGCTCTGTTACATTTTAACATCACAAGAATTTATTTTAACTATATTATAATATGTCAGTTTGAGGTTATTGGGTGCCACACAGTTTCCAGTATTTATAGCATGTTATCTAGACTAAATTTACTGTAATTTAATATTTAAATTAACTAGTGCCATTAAACTAGTTTGAAGTAATAGTTGAAGTAATATAGATAGATCTGTATATCCATGAAACATGTCGGTCCATTTAATTAGCTATGCCTTTTTCACATAGGTGTGCATAGAAAATACAATTTATTTTATGAGCAATTTTAATACATATTAGCTCAATGTGACAGAGCCAAGAATATTTACTATGGAAAAAAATAGAACAGACTGCTACTTCAAAGCTTAGAGAGACAGGGTGGGAGAAGTAATATCTTTTATTGGACCAACTTCTGTTAGGGAGAGAGACAAACTTTTGAGCCAAACAGAGCTCTTCCTCAGGTTTAGGTAGGTACTCAGTGTTGCAGGTTAATACAAGTGTGTGCTAAAGTATCTCTTTAATCAAATAAGTGTCACACATAACACGATGTCAAGGTCATGGTCCCTGACAATATGTTCTAACTACTGAGGCTTAATTATCTTATCTTGTATTTAGCTGTGACACTCTGTATACCTGAAAAAGACCTCTGGGCTTGAAAACTTTTCTCTCTCACCAGGGGAAGTTGGTCTAATAAAAGATACTACCTCACCCACATTTTCTCTCTAATACCTTGGGACCAACAAGCTACAAGCACACTGCTTGTACTGTATTTCAAAGCTTGTGAGACTAGCACCTCAGAATGAAAAGATCTTTATCTTACCTCTGGATTACATAACTGAACCTGTATTGCCTCTTCAGAGGGCAGACAAATAAGCAGTGGCAAATTTTTAAAGTGCTTCTACACAAATGCTAGGCGTCTGACTAATAAGATGGGTGAACTAGAGTACCTAGTATTAAATGAGGAGATTGACATAATAGGCATCACTGAAACCTGGTGGAATGAGGAAAATCTGTGGGACACAATCATACCGGGATATAAAATATATCGAAAGGATAGAGCAGGCCGGGTGGGTGGCGGAGTGGCACTGTATGTGAAAGATAATGTAGAATCAAATGAAATAAAAATATTAAGTGAATCAACATGTTCAATAGAATCGCTATGGATAGTAATTCCATGCTCCAATAATAAGAAATTAGCAGTAGGGATATATTACCGACCACCTGACGAGGACAGCGATACTGACATTGAGATGCTGAGGGAGATTAGAGAGGCTACCAAAATAAAGAACTCTATAATAATGGGGGATTTTAATTACCCCCATATTGACTGGATACATGTCACCTCAGGAAGAGAAGCGGAGATAAAATTTCTCAGTGGCTTAAATGACTGCTTCTTGGAGCAGCTAGTGCAGGAACCCACAAGGGGAGAGGCAATTCTCGATTTAGTCCTGAGTGGAGCGCAGGATCAGGTCCAGGAAATAACCGTTACAGGACCGCTTGGGAATAGTGACCATAATATAATAACATTCAACATTCCTGTGGTGGGAAGAACACCTCAGCAGACCAGCACCCTGGCATTTAATTTCAAAAAGGGAATTACACAAAATGAGGAGGTTAGTTAAACAGAAATTAAAAGGCACAGTGACTAGAGCCAAATCCTGCAAGCTGCATGGAAACTTTTAAGGACACCATAATAGAGGCCCAACTTAAATGTATACCCCAAATTAAAAACATAGCAAGAGACCTAAAAGAGTCACCGTGGCTTAACCACCATGTAAAAGAAGCAGTGAGGGACAAAAAGGTATCTTTTAAGAAGTGGAAGTCCAATCCTAGTGAGATAAATAGAAAGGAACATAAACACTGTCAAATCAAGTGTAAAAATGTAATAAGAAAAGCAAAAAAAGATTTTGAGGAACAGCTAGCCAAAAGCTCAAAGAAATAACAAAATGTTTTTTAAGTACATTAGAAGCAGGAAGCCTGCTAAAAAACCTGTGGGTCCCCTAGATGATCGAACTATAAAAGGAGCAATCAAGGACGATAAAGCCATTGCGGAGAAACTAAATGATTTCTTTGCTTCAGTCTTCACGGCTGAGGACGTTGGGGAGATTCCCAAATCTGCACCGTCCTTTGTGGGTGATGAATCTGAGGAACTGTCCCGGATTGAAGTGTCATTAGAGGAGGTTTTGGAACAAATAGAAAAACTTAATGTTAACAAATCTCCGGGACTGGATGGCATTCATCCAGGGGTTCTAAAAGAACTCAAATGGGAAATTGCTGAACTATTATCTGTGGTTTGTAACCTATCCCTTAAATCGGCTTCCATACCTAATGACTGGAAGGTAGCCAACGTGACACCAATATTTAAAAAGGGCTCTAGAGGCGATCCGGGCAATTACAGACCAGTAAGTCTAACTTCAGTACCGGGCAAATTAGTTGAAACAATAGTAAAGAATAAAATTGTGAAGCATGTAGAAGAACATAATTTGCTGGACAAAAGTCAACATGGGTTCTGTAAAGGGAAATCCTGTCTTACTAATCTATTAGAGTTCTTTGAAGGGGTTAACAAACATGCGGACAAGGGGGATCCAGTAGATATAGTATACTTAGATTTTCAGAAAGCCTTTGACAAGGTCCTCACCAAAGGCTCTTGTGTAAATTACATGGCCATGGGATAAGAGGCAAGGTCCTTTCTTGGATTGAGAACTGGTTAAAAGACAGGAAACAAAGGGTAGGAATAAATGGTAAATTTTCAGAATGGAGAGGGTAACTAGTGGTGTCCCCCAAGGGTCAGTCCTAGGACCAATCCTGTTCAACTTATTCATAAATGATCTGGAGAAAGGGATAAGCAGTGAGGTGGTAAAGTTTGCAGATGATACCAAACTGTTTAGGATAGTCAAGACAGAAGCAGACTGTGAGGGACTCCAAGAAGATCTCACCAAACTGAGTGATTGGGCAACAAAATGGCAAATGAAATGTAATGTGGATAAGTGTAAAGTAATGCACATCGGGAAAAATAACCCCAACTATACGTGACAGTATGATGGGGGCTAATTTGGCTACGACAAATCAGGAAAGAGATCTTGGAGTTATCGTGGACAGTTCTCTGAAAACTTCCACACAGTGTGCAGCGGTCAAAAAGGCAAATAGGATGCTAGGAATTATTAACAAAGGGATAGAAAATAAGACCCAGAATATCTTACTGCCCCTGTATAAAACTATGGTACGCCCACATCTTGAATACTGTGTACAGATGTGGTCTCACCTCAAAAAGATATTTTGGCCTTGGAAAGGGTTCAGAAAAGGGCAACTAAAATGATTAGGGGTTTGGAACGGGTCCCATATGAGGAGAGGTTAAAGCGACTGGGACTTTTCAGTTTAGAAAAGAGGAGACTGAGGGGATATGATAGAGGTATATAAAATCATGAGTGGTGTGGAGAGGGCCGATAAAGAAAAGTTATTTATTAGTTCCTAAATAGAAGAACTAGAGGACACCAAATGAAATTAATGGGTAGCAGGTTTAAAACTAATAAAAGAAAGTTCTTCTTCACACAGCATGCAGTCAGCCTGTGGAACTCCTTGCCAGGGGAGGCTGTGAAGGCTAGGACTATAATAGAGTTTAAAGAGAAGCTAGATAATTTCATGGAGGTTAGTTCCATAAAAGGCTATTAGCCAGGGGATAAAATGGTGTCCTTGGCCTCTGTTTGTCAGAGGCTGGAGAGGGATGGCAGGAGACAAATCGCTTGATCATTGTCTTCGGTCCACCCTTTCTGGGGCACCTGGTGCTGGCCACTGTCGGCAGACAGGATACTGGGCTAGATGGACCTTTGGTCTGACCCAGTATGGCCGTTCTTATGTTATGTTCTTATGAGGGGTAGTCGACTTAGTCTGTAACTAGAAAAACTTAAAAAACAACTAATAGTCTAGCAGCACCTTAAACACTAACAAAACATGCAGATGGTATCATGAGCATCTGAAGAAGTGGGTTGTACCCACGAAAGCTCATGATACCATCTACATGTTTTGTTAGTCTTTAAGATGCTGCTAGACTATTCCTTGTTTATAAAGTTTTTCCTTTATTGCCTCTGACAGGCAGCAAAAAGACAAAGAACTCCAGAATGTTTATGGTGTGGGGATTTCAAAAGAAGAGACTTGTGTACTTATCTTCATGAGTGAGAATATTTCTGTCAAGCAAGGCTATAAAAGAGTTCACTAGCAACAATACCAGTATCTGCGCTGTTACCTTCCTTA
Source organism: Rafetus swinhoei (assembly GCA_019425775.1). Classification (NCBI taxonomy): domain Eukaryota; kingdom Metazoa; phylum Chordata; order Testudines; family Trionychidae; genus Rafetus; species Rafetus swinhoei. Next base: position 13,119,272 of record CM033435.1, on the reverse strand, counting down.
AAGTTCACTTTGAGTTATATGCACTCCCTTCCCCACCCACCCCAAATATGTGTCTACACTGCAGTGGCAGAGTGTGAGTACATGATGTGTGTAACCATACCAGAGCTAGCTTTCATCTAGCTAACCCAGGAACTAGTAGCAATGAAGCTATGGCAGCATGGCTTTAGTCTGAGCTAGCCACTTGGGTAGATTTAGGCAGGCTAATAGAGACTGAATTGAAGTTCATGCTACTGCAGTTTCAGCACTGTAGTATATGAGGTAACTAGTTTAAATCTGTCTTGGGTATGTCTATGCCATCTGCAGTCATACCTCGTCACTGCAGCATAAAGATATAGTATGAAGCTGAAGCTTCATCCTCTCCACGCATTGCAGCAGCACAGGGGGGCTGTAAAGAGGGCATAATACTTTCTCTCACCCATAGGGAACCACCAGGTGTACTCACTCAAAGCCATTCTCTCCACGCAGCCACTGATGTCATGACCAGTGTTCCTCTAACATTTTCTATCATTGGCTGGGTTGAATTTTCTTATGTGCAACACCAATATTGAGGCAGTGTGTGGACATGCACCACCAATACAAAGAAAACACACCCACATATTTTAAGCAGTCCATATATGTGGAATAAAATATATTAAAACAAGACACCTGTGGCTAGTTGCTGTGAGGTACCCTTTGTGACTACAGAGGTGCTGTACAAAGGTAGGGAATTAGCCTTCTTCCATTCAAGGAAGAGTAGAAGCCCCAGAACAAATTAACGCATGGCTTCAGGGTCTGTAGACAGATGCATGTTTCAAAGAGCTTGCAAATAAGGTTTTATCCTACAAAACTAGCATCACACTAACTACTTGCTACTTCTGATCTTTACCACTTATCAAAGATCTAGCCTTAATGCTATACAATATACCATGTATTAATTAGTAACACGTGATTTTTAAAAAAATTAAGTTCAGAGTTTTTGATATCTGTAACACTCCAAAATACGTCTGTTAAAATAATCTTTCTTTCTTAACGTAAGCCATTAATACCTATGTAAACTTTGTTTGTGATGTAATCATGCAAATATCCTGCTATCACACAAAACCCCTGTGCAGCCTGCTTTCCTTCCCTCCCTCCAACCCAGACAGACACAGAGCACTGCAGCAAGTGAGTCAGGACACCCCAAACAAACTGCCCCATGCCTCCACCTCACTGTATGGATGTCAGCACCCACCCACCCTATCTTTCCCCCACCTACCTCACCTCCCCCTTCCCTGCCCAAGAGGGTTGAAGAGACTGCTGGGTTTCTGCCTTACTCTCCCTCTTCACCCCTCCAGCAGATGGGACTCTCCAAACTCCCTGCCCCTCTGACTCCCCACCCCTCCCCAAACCAATTAATTACTCGCTTCCTCCTCCCAGCCACTTAGTCCCTGCTTATCTCGGCTGATTATCTGCTTTGGAAGCTTGTGACAGTGTGTATCAACCCCTCACTGAAGCTAATGAAGTTACCTTGGCTCAGCAGGCTGAGAGGTCCCCACCCCCGCAGTCCTGCTAGGAATGCTCCATAATCTGGAGACAGATTATAAAAGCCTCTGGAGCCATTCAGTCCGAGGTGACTGCTGAAGGGGAAGGAGGCACTGAGGGAGCTCCAGGGGAGGAAGCGCAGGCAGACAAAGCACCAGCAGCTGGGCCGAGAGGTGCTACACAAGAAACCGCAGAGACAGAGTGAGACTACGGAGGAGAGATCTGCCGGGTCCTAGTAGGAAGTAGCCCAGGATGGGGAATTGATCCCCGAGTGCTCAGCGTGTTGCGGTAGGGTTCCCCGCTGAGCGAGCAGTGGACTTTGCCACTGCCAACAGGACCCTAGGTTGGGACCTGGTGGAGCTGGAGGGGCCTGGGTCCCGCAACCCTCTCTGTATGTACCCCGTGTGGGGGAGTTCCCCTTACCTATGGACTTAGGCTGCTGGGCTGTATTACTCTGAATAGCAGGGACTGGCATATGGACTTGGGCCACTGGGCCGTAATACCCTGATTAAAGGGACTTGCACGTGGGCTTATTGGGCTGTAGTACCCTGAATATCAGGGACATGTATATGGACTTAAGCCACTGGGCCGTATTACCCTGTGTAGCAGGGACTAACATAGGGACTCAGGCCATGGAGGCAAAATACCCTGAGTGAAGGGTCGGGGGGTACAAACTGAGGGTGTGGAGCCATCCTGTAAAGTGACCTGGTGACATGCGAGTCACTCAGTCGAAGTAGGTTAGGCTCAAGGGGCCTCGAAGGGTAGGTCACCCCTTGACAGAGCTCTTCAGTTCAAGCAGCACCGCTCTGTTGAGCTGTTGTTTACAGATGCGCCAGCCCCCCGCCAGTCAGCTGTGCTCCCTGCCTGCACAGGAGCTTTGAATCTCTGAGCAGGGCTCAGAAAATAGCTGCACAGTGGAGCAGCCATGCAACTTAGAAGGAACTTAGGTTGTGACATAACCTGTTTTGGTCAAAAATTTTCAGTGAAATATTTTTGAGAACCCAGGTTCATTTCAGCCTCTTTCTCTCTGTCCCAATAAATATTTCATAATGTATACAACATGGAACTGCTTCAACAGGAGAGACCAACACGGACTGACTCTGCAGCCCTGTTGTTTGGGCACTCGCCTCCCAGTTGTTCCCATCTGTATCCTTGAGAGCATCCCCTAGCAGCCTAACAGGGTCCTGACTGTGTTGGCCAGCATGAAGGGGGAAGAGGTTTGTGACCTTACTTCCCAGCCCTTTTGTCCTCTTTCAGGTATCTGACACCATTGGCTTCTAGGAAGGAGTAGGGATTATAGGCTCCATTGAGAGTCAGGCCTGTGCAGGAGGGCAAAGGTAGTGGGAAGAGACAAGTGAGAATTAGGCATTGAAGGAGATACAGATCGGAACCAAAGATACATCTCACAAGAAACAAAGCTGTTTGGTACAGTTACTTTATTTTTAGTGATATATTTGTTTAGAAAGTTTATTAAAATTCAGAGTCTGCTTGCAAATCAACCGTAGATAAAATAAAGGTGTGCAGAACTACAACATCAATGTCATAGTTTAGGGGTTCAATTACTATGTTGTCTCTATGATTCACTGACCGCATGTGACCGGGACCTTTGCTGGCTACTTTAATTGTGACATACAGAGTTTTTGCATGGTATTTATGGGAATCCTAAAATTTAAAAAAATTATCATAGTATTGATCAAAGATTCTTAATTTTCTAAGCAGCAGCATTGCAAAGGTCCAGTTGACCTTTCAGCATAACAGTAGACAGTCTTCATCTTAATTTATTTGATACTTTTATGATTAATGGAGATAAAATGGGCAGAATAAATACCTAATTGGGTTACCTCGCTTATACCTTTTTTAAGGCTACAGGTTGAACCTCTCTAGTCCAGAACTCTCTGGTCCGGTAACATCCGGAATGATTTTAGTTAGCCAAAGGTTCACTGTTCATGGGTGTGGCCAAGTTTCCCATGGTCCCATAATGTTTGTTTACAGCCACCAGTCCTGGCTCTGTGCTGTTTATTTAGCTCTAATTTACCCCTAAATGTCCTCTAACAGCCCAGTAAGCAGTGGAAGTGTTGGTAATGCTGCTAGACAATATTGACCTCCTATGGTCTGGAAAATTCTCTAGTTCAGAATCAGTCAGGTCCCGAGGGTGCCGGACTAGATAGATTCAAGCTGTACTGCACATATTAGGGGTCAGGAACTTACTTATTATACAGGACCATTCGTTGTGGAAAGTGGTAATTGTGATGGGTTGGTTAGGGTTTATTATAGGAGGAACCCTTAATGGAACGTTTCCTCGTTTCTAAGGGTTGTGTAGGTAAATGTTCCCCTTGTTATTTCTGTGTTGGCACAGTAGCACTTTGGGGCCACAAATGATGTCAGGCCCCAATTGTGCTAGGTACTGTACAAACATTAGTAAGAGACTAGGCAATGACCCAAAGAGCTTAGTTAAAAGAAGCACAACCAATACAGAAAAGAAGGAATAGAGGGGAAGATAGTTGAAAGTGTCTCTCAAAATAACTGAGAAGGTCGATGTCAGACACAAGCATAGAAATCTTATCTCCTCTTTCCCCCATCCCCAGTGCCCTATTGACCAGAATCACACTGTCCCTTGGTTTTTAATGAAGCTTTTACTCTGTGGGAAAATATATACATGTAGGGACAATATCTGATACATGTATCTTTAATCACATTATATTTGGAGTTAGATAATTAGATGTAATGGTGTGTGTGTATATATTAGCTTTAAGTATATGTAATTACTTAAAGAAGAGCTGGAGTATGAAGATGCCAACATATTAGCTAATAAGCATTCATAAAAGGTGAGTGATGTTTTCCCTGTGAATCTCCTAATTAGAAACACACATCTTTTCCCATTAACATTTTAAAATTAGATTAAGCTCCTATTAATATATAACTGTAACTAAATGTTTTCTACAGTTCCTGGAGCCTATCACAACATATTAGCTATTTATTTATTAGCTCAGTCTTCGGCTGGTGTATGTATTTATATGCAGGGGAGATAAGCTAAAACTGGATTTCTAAAGATGTAGCTGCTATTTTAGCTTAACCTTTGTGAGCTCTAAGTACAGCTATTAACCTTTCATATTTTCTATTGTCCTTGTTCAGTGTGCATCTGCTAAGGACCTTTCAGCAAGGGTGGATCAATACATATAACCACTCATGATTCCGCATTTTTTTCATAACACAAATTCACAAGATCAGCCCAAATTCATGCACTGCACAGACATAACCCTGTTTCCTTGACAATACCGGAGCTACTCCAGTCTTACATTAGTGGTATAGAGAGCAGAATTTCATGGATTTTGTGGACTGGAAGTCAGGACTTGAGCTGTATAAATGTGATGGATTTAGAATCATAGAGCTGGAAGAACCTCAGGGAGTCATCAAGTCCAGCCCCCTGCACAAGGCAGGACCAATCCCAACTAAATCAACCCAGCCAGGGCTTCGTCAAACCGAGACTTAAAAACCTCTAGGGATGGAGATTCCACCACCTCCCTAGGTAACCCATTCCAGTACTTCACCACTTTACTAGTGAAATAGTTTTTCCTAATATCCAACCTAGACCTCCCCCACTGTAACTTGAGACCATTGCTCCTTGTTCTGCCATCCATCACTACTGTGAACAGCCTTTCTCCATCCTCTTTGGAACCCCCCTTCAGGAAATTGAAGGCTGCTATCAAATCCCCCCTCACTCTTCTCTTCTGCAGACTAAACAAACCCAAATCCCTCAGTCTTTCCTCATAGGATATGCGCTCCAGCCCCCTAATCATATTGGTTGCCCTCTGCTGGACCCTCTCCAATGCGTCCACATCCTTTCTATAGTGGGGGGGCCAGAACTGGACACAATACTCCAGGTATGGACTCATCAGAGCCGAATAAAGGGGAATAATCACTTCTCTAGATATGCTGGCAATGCTCCTCCTAATGCACTCTAATATGCCATTAGCCTTCTTGGCTACAAAGGCACACAGTTGACTCATATCCAGCTTCTCATCCACTATAATCCCCAGGTCCTTTTCTGCAGAACTGCTACTTAGCCATTCGGTCCCCAGCCTGTAACAGTGCTTCGGATTCTTCCGTCCCAAGTGCAGGACTCTATACTTGTCCTTGTCTGAACCTAATCCGATTTCTTTTGGCCCAATCCTCTAATCTGTCTAGGTCACTGTGGACCCTATCCCTGCCCTCCAGCATATCTACCTCTCCCCCTAGCTTAGTGTCATCTGCAAACTTGCTGATGGTGCAATCTATCCCTTCATCCAGGTCATTAATAAAAATGTTGAACAAAACTGGTCCTAGAACAGATCCTTGGGGTACTCCGCTAGAAACCGACTGCCAACCTGACATCGAGCCATTGATCACTACGCGTCGGGCCCAACAGTCTAGCCAGTTTTCTATCCATTTTACAGATCATTTATCCAATCCATACTCCCTTAACTTGCTGGCAAGAATATTGTGGGAGACTGTATCAAAAGCTTTGCTAAAGTCAAGGTATATCACATCCACTGACTTCTCCATATCCACAGAGCCAGTTACCTCATCATAGAAGATAATCAGATTAGTCATGCATGACTTGCCCTTTGTGAATCCATGTTGACTATTCCTGATCACTTTCCCCTCTTCCAAGTGCCTCAAAATGGATTCCTTGAGGATCCCTTCCATGATTTTTCCAGGGACTGAGGTAAAGCTGACTGGTCTGTAGTTCCCTGGATTGTCCTTCTTTCCTTTTTTTAAAGATGGGCACTACATTTGCCTTTTTCCAATCATCCGGGATCTCTCCCGATTTCCACGAGTTTTCAAAGATAATGGCCAAAGGCTCTGCAATGACATTTGCCAACTCCCTCAGTATCCTCTGATGCTTAAATCTGGACCCATGGATTTGTGTATGTCTAGCTTTTCTAAATAATTCCTAACTTGTTCTTTCCCCACCAAGAGCTGTCCACTTCCTTCCCCTACTGTGCTGTCTAGTGCATTAGTCTGGGAGCTGACCTTGTCTGTGAAGACAGAGGCAAAGAAAGCATTGAGTACTTCAGCTTTCCCCACATCATCTGTCACTAGGTTACTTCTCTCATCCAGTAGGGGGCCCACACTGTCTCTGATCACCCTCTTATTGCTAACATGCCTGTAGAAACCTTTCTTGTTACCCTTCACATCTCTTGCTAGCTGCAATTCCAATTGCACTTTCGCCTTCCTGATAACTCCCCTGCATTCTCGAGCAATATACTTATACTCCTCCCTAGCCATCTGTCCAAGTTTCCACTTTTTGTATGCTTCCTTTTTGTGTTTAAGCTCACCAAGGATGTCCCCGGTAAGCCAATCTGGTCGCCTGCCATATTTGCTTTTCTTGCTGCGCATCTGGATGGTTTCTTCCTGTGCCTTCATACTCTGAGCAATCATGCTGCTCTCTTACATGGAGTGCAACTCCTCTTCCTTTTCTCCCCTGCTTGTTCTTCCTGAACAGTTTATACCCTTCCATGACAGTGCTCCAGTCATGCGAGTCATCCCACAAAGTCTCCGTTATTCCAATCAAATCATAGTTTGCATCCAGTTTCACTTGTGGGGAGTTTGTTTCCATTATCTTTCCTTGAACTCTTAAAATAGAATGTATGCAAAAAAATTTACTCAGTTGCAGATGGGTTCAAATTAGCATTCCTTTAACAGTGCTCAATGTGTCATTATTAGAGAAAACAAAATGCAGCAGCATCAGTAGTGTTTTTAGTCACTTCCATAAGGGTGCCAATGCCTGAGAAGATGGGATGTCCGGGATTTTAAGGTTTATGGATCTTGGGTAGCTCCTGGTCCAAGTTCTGGGGTGTATTTGTATAGATTTAGTCCCAAGTTGTAGCAGAGAGTTTCTTGAGCAGATGAGGTAGTTCTGGATATTGAATTCTTCATAATTGGCATAAAGATCAGATACTATAAATGCTCCTAAAATAATCACAGCCATAGATAGCATACACTATGTTTGGTGACAAAACATTTTTACCTGAGCTAAATTACCTCTCATTATTTTCCTTGTTCTTATTGTCACATTAGATCCAATTTGTAATAAAATGCAACAATAGCAAATGGTTGATATGTACATCTAGGGAAAACTTATTCCAAATTGGCATGAGAAAATATTTGATATGGCAGTAGCTCTGAAAAGAGCTATAAGCACATAATCATTTTAATGAAATTGTAGGATCGTGTAATGCACATTATCAAAATTTAATGTACAAAAACATTTATATTTGTACTGAAAAATAAAACTGTAAATCCTGTTAATATTCAGCATCATCCAGGTGGATAGACTAGCATTTTTAAACTTTCTGCAATTCTCTTTCTATAAGAAAGACAGCTGTAATTTATTAGACTTTATAAGGCCTCAAAAATATTTGTGTTTAATTCCCACTGAATCAATTGAGGATCTGTGCCTATGTGCTGATCCTGCTCATTGAATTATCGTGACTGCTCAATGGTTGGCCAATATATAGTCTTAAAGAGAAGAAAAAAAAAGCTCATCTCTGTAAGGGTGCATCTACACTGCACCACTATTTCAAGATAACTAGCGTTATTTCAAAATAGCAATTCGAACGTCTACACAACCATTACGTTATTTCAAAAACATTTTGAAATAATGGACGGCTTATTCCGAAACCTGTAAACCTTATTGTATGAGGAATAACACTTATTATGAAATAGCTATTTCAAAATAAGGTGTCTATAGATGCTCCACTGCTGCTATTTCAAAATGGTCCCTCACCAGGGCCAATCTAAGTTATTCCTCCCTAGTGCCTCATGGGGCTCTAAACAGAGATAACACATCTACATTAGGGAAGCCTACCTCAGACTAATTTTGAGGCTTCCCTGTAGTGTAGACGTGCTATTTTGAAATAAGCTATTTCAGAATAATTTGGGAATAACTATTCTGGAATACCTTATTTTGAAATAAATGTGCAGTGTAGATGTATCCATATGTGTTCAATGTAAATACTTTTAGGCCCAATCTTGTAGTCTTTATAGGAGCTGTCCTTATTCCTGAGTAGTCGCGTTGACAATAATGTAGGCAAAAGCCCTTTACCTGTGTGCACAGTTTGCCCAGTAGCTAAGTTCTGTATCTTTAAGTATGCTCAGTTTAGTTATTTTTAAGTGATTATAATTTCCTTCACATGACTTCATTTATTCCAGGGCAGGCAGCACTCTGAAATTCATTCATTCATCCTATTCTGAAAGCTATACAAAGCATTTGGCTGAAGCTGAAGTGACAGAATGCAAGTGTAGAAACAGAAGATTTGTAGTCCAAGAGTATTTTTCAAGGAATAAGATCTGGCGCACTTCCTAATGTTCCCTAGTGGTCTCTACTGAAGAAACCTTTACAGCCTCTGTAGAAGTGGTGATACAATAGGCAAAATCCTGTCCTGGCCCATACAGCTTTGGATGTGCTCTACTGCTGAGCAGGAGCACCGTGCTCCCTCGAGTCACCCTTATTGCTGTCTAGAACTTAGGCTGTGTCTAGACTGCAGGCTTCTTTTGGAAGAAGCTTTTCAGGAAGAGATCTTCCGAAAAAACTTCTTCTGAAAGAGAGTGTCCACACTGCCAAAGCGCATCCAAAAAGCGATCTGCTTTTTCGGAAGATAGCGTCCACACTGAATGGACGCTATCTTGCATTTAAGCTGTGATTACTATGGACTGAGTGGCCACCAGGGCACCTGTGCTTTTTCCTCTTTCCTTTTTCGAAAACTTCCTCTTCCCCATACACACGCACACCTTTTTCCAAAAGAGCTCTTTCAGAAAAAGACTTTTTCCTCGTAGCAAGAGGTTTACCAATGTCAGAAAACCCCCTCAGTTCTTTTGATTTTCTTTTGAAAGAATTCAATTGCAGTGTGGACGTAAGTGAAGTTTCTTCGGAAAAACTGCTGTTTTTCTGAAAAAACTCTGTTGTGTAAAAAAAGCCGTAGCTGTTGGCTGCTGGGGAGCTGGGTATACCCTGTAAACGACTGACTATCTCCTCTTAGGGACATTATGCACTAGCCAGCCTTCTGTCTTCGTTGAGTGCTATAGGATATAAAGCGCCTGCCCTGCTACATATACTTACAGAGAATAGGAGCACCTTCCTTATGTTTTTGACTTCCAGACGAGCACGGGGCATGATGTGCCCTTGGAATGTTCTGGAGATTCTAGGTCAGACTCTGTGCTGTAAGGTATATGCAACTCCTTTGATTGGGGGGGGCAAGGGAGGGGGGGAATATGGTCACTGACTGCATAACAGTCTCATTGTATTTAGAAAGCAATTGAGAGAACCTAATACGATGACACAAATATGAGAGGAATAAAACTGATTTTATGGACAAGGTTAGGCAGTTGATTTTATTCATACACTGAGCTCATGACTGTCAAAACACATCTTCACCATCTGCATATATGCAATTGCCATGATTGTGCAGTTAAACAGGGCAGTTGTGTGCTGCACACACAATTGGGTATTTGTACTTGGATTAGTGGCAGAAATTGTGTGCACACTATTGTACATATATTTTCTCACAAGCAGTTTAGAAAAACAGAGCTAGAAGCAAGAAATATCTCTGATAGAATTCTATAGAGTGCTTCTTGTTTCCTTACTAATCCAAGGACGTACTTTACATTTTACTCTTATCATTGTTAGATGACCTTTTTTATCTGAAGAAGTAAAGGGCAGGAAAAATTACTGACTCTGCAGGACTATTTAGCCTTTTTCTGGGTTTATGAATTTCTTTTTTGCCTTTTATTATATATGAATTTGTATTCTAGGCACCTCAGTGGCTAACAGTTTAATTCAAGAATGATCCTGGGATTAATGTTTAAACATGACTTAGATATTTTGTTCATCTTCTGAGCTGTTCTAATGACACTGTTGGAAGGAGTCCAATAAAAGTGTAATTGAAGGCAAATTGAAATTGAGTGTGGTAAACTACATTTTGTAAGAGCAGCGAACAATGTAACATTTTAATACAAGCATTTTCCCCTGTCTTTCTAGGTCTCCATTGGAAAAAAACCCCACCTTGCAGTCTGGTCATGTCTTACTCCATACAATTAATGTATAGTTGTGTTTAATTTGCCTTTTATAACCAGGTCCATTGACAGGAGGACCTACAGGGGCAATTACCTGGGGAGTGCCACATGGCATGCTGGACAGCCTCACACCACGTGCTCTGGGCCAGCTCTGAGGACCAATGGGAGGGGTGCCACGCTGTCCAGGTGGCGCTGGGGGGCTGGTTGGCCCAACTCCTTCCTTCCGCCTGCCCCTCCCTTCTGGGAGTGCCAAGACCCCCCTCTCCACACACATACACATTGCCCAGAGGCCCAGCAATTCTGTTGGCTCCCGTGTTTATAACCAAGTTTCTGTAGCTACTATCCACATACTAACCTGAAAAAGCGATGAGGAGTCCTGTGGCACCTTATAGACTAACAGAAGTGTTGGAGCATAAGCTTTCATGGGCAAAGACCCACTTCGTCAGATGCATGTAGTGGAAATTTCCAGAGGCCAGAATAAATATGCAGGCCAGAATCAGGCTAGAGATAACGATGTGATCAGAATCAGGCTAGAGATAACGAGGCTAGAGAGCGCCTCGTTATCTCTAGCCTGATTCTGGCCTGCATATTTATACCTGCCTCTGGAAATTACCACTACATGCATCTGACGAAGTGGGTCTTTGCCCATGAAAGCTTATGCTCCAACACTTCTGTTAGTCTATAAGGTGCCACAGGATTCCTCGCCGCTTTTGCAGATTCAGACTAACATGGCTACCCCTCTGATACTAACCTGAACAACTCATGCTTTTACTAAAAATGTCAAATATCATGATCATCAGCCTTGTCTAGTAAATTGGGATGGCAGGCAATGAATGGTCTACTCTCTTCTTGCTTCCCATATTCTCTGAGCTGATGATAGGGGACTTCTATTCTTGCACATACTCTTTCCTTTAATCCTTAGAAAATGGTTCCCAAGAACTAATTCTCTCTCTCTCTGCAAAGAATTCTCAATACCTCTTAGCCATGGGAGGTTCCACTCTGCTTTTAAAGCAGGGAACTGAGGTTCTGAGAACACTAAGCAACAAACCCCCTTTTCTTCCCCTCAGGTCTCCTTGAACTAGACATTTAGATACTAGTCTCAGAGGGGTAGCCATGTTACTCTGTAACTTTAAAAACAAGGAATAGTCCTGTGGCACCGTGGAGACTAACAGACATATATATATATATATAGTATCATGAGCTGTTGTGCGTAAAACACGCTTCTTCAGATGGACTGGATTGGGGGGAAAAACGGGAACTCAGAATTTATAACAGAAAAAGAAGGGAGAAAGATTTAAAAAAGTACCTGTCAATTGTAGTGCTGGTGCTAATGAGGCTAATTCAGCCCACTCAATTAGCCTCATTAGCACCGCCACAACAATTGACAGGCACTTTTTAAAATCTCTCCCCCTTCTTTTTCTGTTACAAAAAGTAGGAATCCAGAATTTATTTTTTGTGGGTTTTTTTTTCCAATCCATCTTATCTGAAGAAGTGGATTTTGCCTACCAAGTTCATGATACTATATATATTTTTATTAATCTCTAAGATGCCACAAGACTACTTGTTGTGTCAAGATACTAGAGCAGATAAATATTAGAAAAAAGTATGGCAGGGATAGATTTGCCCTCTCTTGAAAGATTACACGTGAGTTGTTTCCCAGGTTAGGTCATATCTGTTTATTTATTTGAAGAATGACTATGATAACAGCACTCCTAGCTATCTTCGAGACACCACTGATTTCCTGAGGAAACTACAAAACATATGATAACGTTAGTTCATTAATTGTCTTCATCTTGGTAATTACGGTTTGAGCAGACTTTGTACCTGGTCTGGTAAATTATGGCAATTGAGCAAAATCGACAAGGGTGATGACAGGCCTGTATGCAGGGGGGAGGGCTGTGAAGGCTGATCCTCCCCACCAGTCAGCATGAGGGGGCTCCGTGGCCATCTTCCTAGTGGTTCTTGGCTTGAGCTCAGCTCCCCTCCTTCACCCACAGCAGGGAGCCTGTGCTGGCACTGCAGCCTCACCCTCCTGCCTCTCTCCCCCTCCCCCCCGCATTTTTGGAATACCTGTGCCGGCTTCCCAGTGGGGGTGGGGGGCCTCCAGCCTGCACCTGCACTCTCCCCCCCAGCCAGACACCCTACCCCCACCCTGCTTCTGCACATTTCCTTGCTCCTGCACCCTCCCCTTTGGCCAAACACCCTACCCCCCAGCCTGCTTCTGCACCCTTCCTCCAATCCAGAGCTTGTACCTTCACCCCCTCCTGCACCCCACCTCCTGCCCGAATCCTGCTCCCCCATTCCACCCCCTGGCAGCCCTGTCCTGCACACTGAATCACCCATTTTTGTCCTAACCCCAGAGCCTATGGGGGTCCACAAAATCCACTAACCCTGGAGCCCCAGAAGAGTTAATCTGGCCTATTGGAAGCCCTGAATCTTAGTCCTCCCTCCCCCTTCCCTGGTTGGGGTTGGAGCGCCAGAGTAGTAAAGTGTCTCAGTTGGGGGCCACATCAGTGAAGGTTGGGGGGTTTTGGAGGTTTTTTGCTTCTCACTTGTGTGGTCCCCAACTGATTTTTTTGTGGGTCAGTGGCCCCCTGACCCAAAAAAGATTTCCCACCCCTGCCATTAATAAAGAAAACACTGAAACCGTTTGTGTTGGACATATATTAATGTTTTACTTTGTTTAAAATGAAGCTTGATAAACTAACATGAGAAATTTAAAGAGCTTGGTCTGTTTTAATAATTTAATTTAAATATTTCATTTCTTACTGGTTAAATGAACCCGTTCTCCCTAGCTGCAGCACTAGCAAAATGGCTCAGTCGTAATTATGCAATTAACAGCAAGTTTCCATGAGCAACTAGTGGTCCACAGAAAGGTTTGCATTCAGCCAGGTGTGCCACAGGCCAAAAAGTCTGAGACCACTATGTTAGGGGGATGGGAGAGCACTGTGTTGCGGGGGGATGGTCAGGTAGGGCTGGTGTCAGCGTAGCAGAGCCAGGGGAACAGCACCCTCCCCCATCCTCAAGGAGCATCCCAGGCCTAGCCCCACTGGTCAGAAGCCCTGCCCACACTCACCTGGTGTTGGCCTCACCTAGCAGGTAGAGCAGCAGCAGGCAGAGTTGGTTTGAGGGAGCGGGGGGCCATGGCCATGTTTTTGCTTCAGCAAAAACAATGAGGAGTTCTGTGGCACCTTAAAGACTAACACATTTGTTTCGGCATAATCTTTTGTGGTCTGACAAAGAGGATTCTAATCCATTAAATCTTATGCCCAAACAAATGTATTAGTCCTTATGTTGCCAGGGGACCCCTCATTGTATTTGGGATTATCTAAACATTTAAAAATAAATTCCAAATATTGAGGTTTGCATTTCATAGTGAAGGGCACAGAGTGTGAACTTATTCCAGCCTAAGGCCAGGTCTACATAACAATCAAAGGTTGGCTTAAGGTATGCAATTCCAGCTACGTAAAAAATGTGGCTGGAGTCAACGTACCTTAAGCCGAGCTTCGGCGCCATCCTTGCAACGGGAAGTCAATAGGAGAAATGCTCCCGTTGACTTCCCTTACTCCTCGTGAGGAGTAGCAGCTCTGACATTGATGAGGGTGCCCTCAGCATTTGATTCAGTAGGTCTTCCCTAGACCCGGTAAATTCAAACTCTGGAAGATCAACTGCCACAGCATTGATGGTCCAGGAAGTGAAGATGTGGCCTAAGTTGTAAAAATATAGGTGCAAGCCATTACTTTCATAGAATCATAGGTCTGGAAAGGATCTCAAGAGGTGTGTTCCAGTCCCCTGCACTCATGCCAGGACTAAATATTATCTAGACCATCCCTGACAGGTGTTTGTCTAACCTAGTTTTTAAAATATCCAATGATGGGGATTGCACCACCTCCCTAAGCAATTTATTCCAGTGTTTAAGCATCCTGACAGTTAAGAAATTTTTCCTAATGCCCAACCTAAACTTCCCTTGCTGCAATTTAGGTAACAAAGATAAAAGACCATAGAGTAATTTAAACAAGTAATACTCTTTTTCCCCATTCAGAACATGCTAAATGTATTACACGCCAGTGGAATTTAAATAAACAGAATTGCATCAGCTATCCAAGTTACAGACTGCCGATGAAATAATATCCTTGGTTTAATTATCTTGAAATAATGAGCCTTTCCTGGGCAGAGGGACAGGAAAAATAGGGAAGAACAGGGGAAAGCACTGTAATGCATTGGCTCTCTGTTCCTCCTTTATAATCGTTTCTTGATTGCATGTGTGGTGAGCATTGAGAATAGACTTGAAAACTGATCAGCCAAGAGTTAGCTTGCACTTGAGGCGCTTGTGAGGATAATACATTGAGGATGGAATATGGACTTGGGAGACCTTGGGCCTGATTCCCCCACTGCAGGGTTGAAATCCCATTGAAATTAATGGGCATTGCTGAGATCATTTGGTTGGCGTGTAGGGTCTATTGCTGAGATCTTGTCGCTGACTGGGATGAGAGCAGTCTAGCATAGTGGTTGGCGCAGGCATCAGGCTTAGTGGTTGGAGTGAGCATCAGTAAACAGAAGCTGGAGCTGAGGATCAACCTGGATGTTAGGAATAGATTCCAGAGCTGAGGGTCAAGCCACTGTCCATAATCAAATCCCCAAACCACAGATCAGGCTGGAGGTGAGATACTGGAGCAAGCAGAGTAGCAGGCATGAAGGGGTTTACACAGGGTTGCCAAGTGTCTGGTTTTCAACCAGAGGGCTCATCTAGACTACGCTAGAGTGTCATTTTTTAAGGAAGAGCGGCTTTTCGACAAGGGGAGGGGGGCTCGCCGAAAAAAGCTGCATATCCTCTTTCGACACTCTAGCATAGTCTAGATGAGCTCAGAATGTCCAGCTGAAAAGCGACATGGATGGCTCTATTCAGCCCCATTGACCAGTCAGGTTAGCAGGTGCTGGCTGGCTGGCTCCCTGCCTGGCTCCACAAGACTCCTGGAAATGCCGACATATCCCTCTGGCTCTGATACACAGGGGTGGCCAAGGGGACTCCTCCTGCTGCCTCTGATCCACATGCTGGCTCTGCAGCTCCCATTGTTCGGGAAATGCAGCCAATGGGAGCTATGGGGGCAATGCCTGCACATGGGGGCAGCATGAATCAACAGAGCCCCTTGGCCACCCTATGCCCAGGAGCCAAGAGACATGTTGCTGCTATTGGAGAGCCTCCTCCCCATGGTAAGTGCCACCCAGAGCTGCATCCTCTCTGACACCCCAACCTCCTCCCAGAGCCCACAACCTGCATCCCTCCCATTCCTCTGCCATAGCCCAGAGCCCCGCTCCCACACTCCACACCCCTCATCTCTGGCTCCACCCCAGACTCTGTACTTGAACCTCCTGCCCCAGCCCAGAGCCCATGCCCCCACCTGTACCCCAAGTCCCTGCCCTAACCCAGTAAAAACAATCAAGTGAGTGAGGGTGTGGTAGAGCGAGTGATGGGGGTGGGGCCTTGGAGAAGCAGGGCAAGGGAGGGGTGTTTGGTTTTGTGCCATTAGAAAGTTGGCAACCCTAGTTCAAGGCAGGGCAGGATGGAGGCAAGGCAGGAACAGGAAGAACAGCTAGAGCTGGCACAGCGTTGGGCATATAAGCACTAAGCAACTAAACGATGAGCTGCTGCCGCTGGCTTAAGAGCTGGCCTCTGTGTTACATTGTTCCTGCTGCTCCTGCCTGTCAGGTGGCAGGGTCAATCAGGCAGCCTGCTGCAGGCCAGATGTACTGATGAGGGTGCCTGGAAGTTACATCTGCTGCAGGACCTGATTGCTGACAGATCTGCCTCCAAACCGATACATCTGTCATCGCCGTCCCTGGGCAGTCGCATCCGAATGGGATGTTTCCGGTTACAGATGTCTGCATCCTAGAGCAGTGAATAATTTTCTTTCAAGTGAATTCTCATAATGTTCTCATCTTGTGTTTCTCTTGTTATGCAAATGAGGTTGCTGATTTTACTTTCCTCTTCTATGGAATGGACTAATTGGAGGAAATGGAGAGGTCAGAATGCTTTCATGCATGTCATTGTAATTTGAAAGGAAGACTGTTTAGGTTTTGGTGACTTTTTTCCCATCTTCATTTAGTAAAGACGATTAATTATAAGTGATAAGCTTCTGTACCAGCCCACAATGCTTTGCTTTTCTCAGTTATCATTAGCTGTCCTGCGTTGGGGTTAGAAAATAGAATGTTGGTTACTTTTCCCCATATTGAATGCCCTCATATGCTGAAATCCATATCGATCTGCACAAGCTTATCTGTAAATAACTGTCAGCTAGTCTTGACTAATTCATGCCATCAATTTGGCATCATTAACTTCTGGTTAATTAAATAAAATACATTTCTTATGCTCCTATAATTTATAACAGCCAACAATTTTATCAGTAGAAGAAAAGAAAGTCTTCCACTAGATTGACTTCAGTTACAAGAAGCCAATACTCTCAATATATACAATGAGGGGCTGGGTCCAAATTTATTTCGATTTCACTAAACACTTGGTATGTTTACCATCACACAAGCGGAAAATACTTTAAATCAGATATAATTAAATTATATTGTTTAGTTTCCTCTCATTTTAGTACAGTCCAGTGCAGCTCTCTGTATGTAGAGCGTATGACTCATCACCTGTGCTTCATGCTGTAGAATTTGGTAATGAAGTGATTTAAAGTAAACAGAGAAGGAAGACCATCATCCCCTGGATATATTTAAAAACAAGTAGTCCTGTGGCACCTTAGAGACTAACCAAATATATATAGAATCATGAGCTTTAGTGGGTAAAACCCACCTCATCAGATGAATTAGTGTGGACATAACAGAAACCAAGATAGATAGATAGATAGATAACAGCAGAAGAAATAACTGTCAATTGTAGGACCCCTGTTAATGAGGCTAATTACGTGGGCTGGATATGTCCCATAAATAGCTGTTGATGTGGAAATGAGATGTTAAAGGTAGGAGAAATTGTCTTTGTAATGTGCCAATCAGTTAATGTCTTTGTTTAAGCCCAGGGAAATGATGTCATAGCTGTATATGAATTACAGTTCTACATTGAATCCCTCTCTCTGTAATTGGTTAGTGAAATTCCTTTCTAGAAGAATGACTACTTTTAAATCCATGATTGATTGACCAGGCAGATTAAAATATTCCCCTACAGGTTTGTGTGTATTGCCATCTCTGATGTCTGATTTATGTCCTTTTATCCTTTGTCGTGGAGACTGTCTGGTTTGGCCAATATACATGGCAGAGGGGCATTGTTGGCACTTGATGACATAGATCACATTAGAGAATGTACAGCTGTATGAGATCCTGATGTTGTGGCTAATGTGTTTAGGTCCTGTGATATATTTAATTTTTGAGAAGCTTCTCTTTGGGCTTTTTCTTAAAACAGTAAATTCAGTTTGACTGTACTTTAGAAAGAGTACTGATTGATCATGTCACCCTCATTAAAACAAGCCTTGGACTTGCATTAAAGTATTTTGCCTCAAATAAATAAATAGCGTGCATGATTTTAAACAAGATAGCTCTCGTAGCAATGAAATATTCGGGTTGAGAAAAATTATCTACCCATGTAGGTTTTGATTTAAAAATTAGCCTCCACAAAACCCTCGAATCTACAGACTTCTGACTTTGGGAAGTGTGAAGCTTGGAGTGATCTCTGCTTTCAGTATGTGCTCAGACAAGATAGTTATTAAGCTAACCTTTGCTAATGATATATATCACTGTACTTTTTTTTTAACTCTAGGCTTCTCCTCCTTCCCTTGTTAATTGAAATGAACAGGTAACAATCTACTCATGTCTAGCTTCACTAGGGTTCCCCTCTTTGGGCACTGAGTATTTCAGCCAAAGTGACAACAGAACTTTCAAATATATAAGCCCTACAGGAGAACTACCTGCATCACAGTTAGCATTGTTTTGACTTTCTGGCTGAGACTTATAAATCAGAAAAGATCCATTAACTGAAAATATCTGGCCCTATGAGGCTTTTATTTCAAATTATTATTTTTTTGTGTATTTATATTTTGATACCCCAAATCTGCTACCACTGGATTGAGTTGATTGGCATTGTTGCTCAACATACAGCAAACACCAATATTCTTCCTTGGAAAACCCACACCAAATGGGCGGGGGGAGAAAGACAGGAGTCAATGGCTGTGGCACTAGTGAATATTAAATGAAATTGATAGGCAGCAGAATTAAAACAAACAAAAGGAAACATTTCTTCACCCAATGCACAGTCACACCGTGAAACTCTTTTCCTGCAAATGCTGTGAAGAGCAAAACTATAATAGGGTTTAAAAAAACTAGAAAAGTTCATGGAGCATAGGTTCATTGGTAGCTATTAGCCAGGATGGGCAGAGTTGCAAAAATTATTTTATTTGTGTATTTATATTTTGATACCTTAGCCTCTGTTTGCCAGATGCTGGGAATGGGCAACATGGGGTGGATCTCTTGATGATTACCTGTTCTGTTCATTACCTCCCTTCTCACTGGGTCAGATATAGGCGCTCCAAACCTCTTCTTCCGAACCTTTTTTAAGCTGCCTTTTATTTGTAAACATTGCACATATGAGAGAGTCCCTGCCTGGTCATAGAAGAGTATCATAGATTTATGGGACTGGAGGGAACTTCAGTGTGTCATCTAGTCCAGTCCCCTGCGCTGAGGTGGGACTAAGTATTATCTAGGCTCTCTTTGACTAGTGTTTGTCTAAGATACTCTTAGAAACCTCCAATGGCAGATTCCAGAACCTCTCTAGGTACTTTGTTCCAGTGTTTAACTATCCTGACAGTCAGGAAGTTTTTCTTATGTCCAACCTAAATATTCCTTGTTGCAATGTAAGCTCTGTCCTCAGTGGTCAAAGAAAATGATCTATAATCCTCCTCTTCATAACAATCTTTTACATGCTTGGAGACTCTTTATCATGTTCCCCCTCAGTCTTGTCTTTACCAGATTAAACAAGCCCATTTTTTCAATCTTTCCTCGTTGTCCATAGTTTCTAGACTTTTAATCATTTTTTTTACTCTTCTCTTGACTTTCTGCAGTTTGCCCATATCTTTCACAAAGTGGAGTGCCCATAATTGTGCGCAATACTGCAGTTGAGGCTTTATCTGTGCAGAATAGAGTAGAAGAATTACCTTGCTTACAACACTCCTGCTAATGCATCCCATTGGTTTTTTGAGGAATGTATATTTTCAGAACCATGTCATTTAGGCTGTGATCCATTATGACGCCCAGATCCTTTTCTGCGCTAGTCCTTTCTAGGCAGTCATTGCCCATTTTGTATTTGAATATTCTTTCCTTAGTGTAGTAGTTTGAATTTGTCCTCATTGAGTTTAAGCCTATTTATTTCAGACCATTTCTCCAGTTTGTCAAGCTCATTTTGAATTGTGATCCTGTCTTCCATAGCCATTGCAAACCCATCTAGTGGTGCAGGGAAGGAGATGTACCATATAAGGTGTTGGGGCATTAATGTGCATTTGACCAATTCTTATTCATCTTTGTACCTGACAGCAGAGTTTTTCCTGTACTTGGAGCACACTTTTATTCCCAGTGTTAAAGTGTATCTGAGGGCTTTCCAAGTTCTCTAAAAATCAAAGCAAATAGTTCTATTCCAAAGTCAGGCAATTATGAAATATAGAAGTAGTATTCTTGCTGCTTATTATTTGCAGTAGCACCTACACATTTGAGTCAGGGACTGCAGCTCCATTGGACTAAGAATTTGTGTAAGACCATGCCCACCACAAAGAATTTGCAATTTAAATATAAAACAAAAATATGCAATAACAATGGATACAAAGTGAATAAGTGGTGATCAGAGCACACCAGCTTCCTAACCATTTCTGAAATTCTTGGTAATGAATAAGAGTTTACCCAGGCAGGAACACATGTAAAGTACAGATTTCTCTTATTATACTTACTCACTATCTAAGGAAAACAGGATGTGGCATACTCTATGTGTGAGAGACATACTCATATTTCAGAAAGAAGTACAAGGGTATATTCTGCTTTTGGAAGGGGGCAATTGTGAAGTGGGGAGGATGTGGTTAGTAGCTGCTAACTAGGTTTCAGTACTGGGTTCTGCCACAGACTTGAGCAAATCATTTGACCGCTGTGTACCTCTGTTCCTCTTTTGTAAACAGACATGATTAACTACATGGGGGTGTTGTGAGGATAAATTAACTGGGGTCCTCCCAGACCCAAGGGAAAATTGCACCATTGCTCCTTTGAGACGCTTGACCCTCCCACCAAATTTGCGCTTGCAAATGGATCGCCACATACCTGATCCCAGGAGCGGTAAGCCCATGTGGATACCACCGCTCAAATGAGTTCTAGGATTAGCACTGAGCCATCCAGAGTGATGGCTGCAATATGACTTGCCACTGGAACTATGTTGGAGGAGCTGTCAGATGAGAGCTTCACTCGTTCCCCTAGACATGACCCCATGGCTGCCAGTTTATTAGCAAGGACTTTGTCTGTGGAATTGAGGGTTCCCATTCCCACCCCGGCCCACCCAAGATAGTTTCTCCCAACTCTGGTTTATATCGGGAAAACAGGGATTTCCAGTTTTGTAGATTTTTAACAGCTTGCGAGCAATTGGGGTATAATAAGGATGAGTTCAGAGCCTCCGCACCAACCACAATGGTGAGTGGTATCATGTTGGGAGACAGTGTTACCTGCTCTGGAAATCCAGGATTGACTTGGTGCGGTGGCGGGGAGAATATTAAGGGTGCTTCTGGGGTCTCCTAGTGATCCCCTCTGATCCACTTGAAAAAGTGATCCCAAAATGTGCCCCATCCCTGTGCCTGGGGCAGGGGGAGCTAAGGTTCTCCAGTATCCGCAGCAATGGGCAGGTGGTGTTTCCCATTGTTGCCCTTACATGCGCTTAAGAATGGGGATCCCCCCCTCTTTAGTTAATGTGTTGTTTGTTCCATACCACTTAGGCAGTTATCTAATCCTTCAAAGTATTACTTTTACTAGCTTAAACCATTACCATACCAAACTATTACCATTCACAGGAATCTAAATTTCCTGTGCCTACTCTTCCTCTTCTACCCCTCCCACTAAGCCCTCTCTCAGAGCTGCCACTTGTTTGGGCCTGAACCTTTTTTTTTCTTGCAGAACTGTTCCTTTTATACTTACCCACTCCAACTCCTGCTTTACTTGCAATATCCCTCTTTTTCCAAAAGCAATACGCAATAATGCTAGCATTGAGACAAACACCACTATACAAACATAAAACAGAATCTTTGTTGCGACTGCAGCTGCTCAGCTGGTTGCTCTTCAGCTGGTACCAGTGATTTTCATGTTCTGAAAAACAAAACATTTTTCTACCCCCTTGCGGGTGACACATTTTATCTTGTAATACTCTTGCTGATTTCTTTATTTGCCTGTTCTTACCCCAATACTTACCTATACTTTGTTCTATAAATGGGCCAGGTTTTAATAACTTCTTCCCTTTATGGGTTTAGGGTGAATTATACCACTGTTGAATTATTAAGGAGGTGGTATACCTCAGTTTCCTTTTTATACTTCAGACAAGATGTGTTTCAATTACCACTCCCAGTTTCAGTAATATTTCCAGAACTTCCGCAATTTCTCATTTGGCCTCAGGAGGATAGTAGTACTGCTTCTGGGGTAGGACTGGAGGACCCTTGATTTGAATAGGGTCCCCCAGGTAACTGCCGTAGTCATATTTGTTTGCAGCCCAAACCTCAGATATTGGGCTTTTCCATGTCTGTTGGTCCTCCAGTGACACTTACCAAGCCTGCTACAGAAGCCACGCTGCCACAGCTGTCTGTCCCTTATTATCGGGTACTGTTAGAGTTCTAACACTGTGTTGCCCGCATTCTCCACCAATAAATGGTACTCGTCCTTGGAACCAGCCAAGGAATAAGCCCAGAGAAAGGGAGAACTAGAGAACTTACCCCAATACTTACCTATACTTTTGTTCTATAAATGGGCCAGGTTTCAATAACTTCTTCCCTTTATGGGTTTAGAGTGAATTATGCCACTGTTGAATTATTAAGGAGGAGCACTGAGGTTTGTTTATTGGTAAAAATTTCAGTAGTACGGCAATACTCACATATACATCACATTCATGCTGGCAGTTGGAGGCAGGCTGCAAGTGCAGCGAGAGTTAGTTTTGATTTTGCAGGTGGCTGAGGCTGGCCAGGCTACAGCTACGAGGAGATCGGCCACAAGGCAATGAGAGTCCCTGGAGTACCTTCGGATCTGCAGAAGGGGCTGTACTGCGTCCAGTCCAGTCCCAAGTTTGGCAATCTGTTATGTCTTTTCCAAGGAGAGCCACACCTGGCTGCCCATTACATCAATGTATACACTTTGCAGGATTTTTCCTTATAGCTATAAAAGGTAATCTATGCTGTACTGCCTTATGATTGGCGGTTTTCTCACTCGCACTTCTTCATGCACTTTATACATTGATAGGTCACATATTCATAAGCATGAATACAATTGATTCTACAGAGTGAGCAAGCATCCAATAACATTGAGGATTTTCCGCTACTCAGCATAATAAGAAACTGTTCAGACCACACCTGAAAGAGCAAATGTGTGGATGGGGTGGCATCTGGCTACAGCCTGTGCTTCCTTACTCTCTGTTTGTTGCTCTTTTGCTTTGTCACTTGACCTTGTCTGAGGGAGAATAAATCTGGCAAGAAACACCCATGCATGGAATGTAGAAAATTGTAAACTTGCTGCTTTAATGCTATATGTCTCTGAATTGCCAATATATGACTAGTAGCAACACTATTAGTGACAGGAAGAGGCTTGTGGACTCCTATCCTGTGCAGACATCTAATTATCAGTATTTTCTGAGGGATTCATTAAAGCTGAATCTGCCTTCAAAATTGTACTTAGGAGATTGGGTTCTATGAGATTTTTCTTATGGCAAAGTTCAGACTTCAATGTTGCTTTAATTCTTTTCCAGGGGAATTTAACTCCTCCAATAAAAACACGCTCTAGGCTAAAAATTGGCAGAGTACAAAGTCTAAGTCCAAGAGCAATTACCATATTGTATTGGAAATCCATTTATTTCACCATTTTTAAGTGATGAAGTGAGAGAAACATAACTTTCTCTTTTCCAGAATGCTTTTTCTACTATTAAAATTAAAAAATGGATTTAAATTTTGCTCATTGTCAGTTTTTCAATATGAATCCACTATTTTGGGTTATGAGGAAAACTTACATTCACAATGACCATGTAGGACAGTGGCGGGCAATCAGCCCACGGACTGAACGTGGTTTGCCAGGGTTAGCCCCTGGCAGGCTGTCACCACTGTATATACTTGCAACTCCACGGATTCAGGTGCTTGCAGCCCCCATTGGAAGTCCTGGGAATCTGTGTCCTTATCCAGCTCCCAATGGCTGGGAATGGTGATCTGAGCCCATACCTGCAGAGGTGCAATTAAATACAGTGGTGGTGGCCTGTCAGGAGCTATCCCTGGTGAACTGCTATAGTCTTATTGTCCATTCCAATGCAGAAACTAGCTCAGCAGTCTTCGAGCATTATGGCATCATGACATACAAATGTGTGAGAGTCCACACCCCTGCAGCAGGGGGTCAAGATTATTTCAGAAGACAACTAAAGAAGAACATAATGGATGTGGGTCTAGAAAGAACCACATTTAGCCTTTCTTTGAAGGAGGCATGGCTAAGTGCAGGAGAATCACAGTAGACTCCCCTCACATTTGTTTTAAACAAATGATTATTTTAGAAAAATTATTTTAATTTTCTGCTCATCTGCACAATTAATTTTCCTACGAAGACGGATGTAGTGAAAGTGTGTGGTACTTCCTTTGAAATGGCTGATAGTAATGCTGCCAGAGTAGTATGTGCACACAGTCATTCACTTCATCCAGGAATTAAGTCCTTGATCTTGTTAACACTTATGCATGTGCTTCACTTTAAATGTGTGAGTCTCAGTGAAGTCACTTTGAAAACACTAAATGATGTGTGTTAAATGAGTTAGACACAGAAGCATCTTCTCTACAGTGGAATCTTAAATTCACAAATTTGTGTTTCTTTAATAAACTCTAGGACCAAAGTTTGATAACATTTAAGCATTACAGTTTTCCTCAGCATTCTTATGGGACTATTTACATGCTAAAATTAAACATATGTGAAAGTGTATACTAGATCAGGGCTTAACGGCTTAACTCCTAAACTCTCATAAGAAACTCTTTAATGGTACCTTTGTAATTTGCCCATATGAATGCCAAATCAAACAATGATAATGTAAAGTTTGTTTTTATGTAAAGCAGATGGGCTACCATGTCTACAGTATACAGAAGAGTCCCCAAATGTTTTTAAAAGAACCTAAACTCCTATTGTATTTAATAGCTTAGAAGTACCTAGGTACTTACAGTCCATTATGTAAATCCAGGTATCATAAATTATGTGCTCCAAGTAGTTATGAAAGATTCTGAACTACATGCTTATTTACATAATGAACCAAGAGGGCTTGTGGGAGAACAGTATAGTCAATGGCAATATGGACGTACATAATAATGAATCAAATATCTGTGTTTTTAAAGGGCCCTCAAGAATCTTTGTCTGAAAGAGCAATATTTTATGAATGATATTTCAACTGAGTTATTTTAGTCTAGTGTATAAATGACACTTACCAAAGTATCTGTAAAAATGTTTATTAAGGTCCCTATGTACATATTACCTCTTAAATCTTAATGACTCTGGAAAATATAGTGTATAGATCTTCTGTGTTGATTATATAAGCAGGACATTACTTTACTGTAGCAAAGCAGGCAAGAATTATTAAATAGCTAATATTAAATAGCTATTATCAGCTTTGTCTTTTCCTTCATTCTTTCTTTTCTGTCTATTATTGGAATAAAAGAAAGCTATTGCCACAAACATATCAAAGAATACAGGATTGACTTTCATATATTAAAGCCATGTAGTCATTATCTTTGCGTGTTAACAGGATTTGAATATTGAATTCTCAAAACACACTAAATTAATAAGAGTTGTTTGAATTATATCTTACTGCAAGTGATCTATGTCCCAGTTATAAGTACGATTAGATAATTTAAAGCATAGTACCAAACACTTGACATTATGTAAATATGGAAAGGTACACATTTTATTAGGTCCAAAATGCAGACATTTTTCCATTTTTATCAGCCATTGGCTTTTGGCTTTTGCTTTTCTGTTAGATAGTTAATACCCCTTTTACTCACTGTTTGTGTCTCACCAAAGCTATTATCAGTCTGAGTTTTTACGAAGGGCCTTTAATAGAAATGCAGTTCAGTAATGAGCAACTTAATTATCACGTCAAGGGCAAAGATCCTGCTGCTGTTTCTGAGCTAAGACAAAAAGGCATGATTATAAGAAATCAACCCAGGTTGAGTTTTTTTTGGGGGGATGGGCGGGGGGCTAAATTGATATGCACTCCACTAAAGGAAGTAGAAAACTAATGGGCTTTGACCAATGAAGAATTCAGAATAGAAGAGAGATAAAAAGTGCGATCAGATTTTCATATGAACAAGGGAATTGGTAGAATTTATTTAGGACTGAGGATGGTAAACTTACTACTCTAATGTGTATTTTTCTGCTGCTGTCTCAGGTGAAAGTTACTAATAAAAAAAATCCCAAGTAAAATAAATAACAAATAGCCCCTGGAAGTGTGCTCACTGTGCAATGTAAGCCCAAGGTTCAAACTCAGATTGAAGCCTATTCCGAATCCAATCTACACACAACTCGTGCTAACCCAGAGCTCTGAGGTCCAAGACATCACAGGTGTGGCGGGTCCAAGACTCAGTCAGGGTAGGACTCAGGGTTCTAGCCCAATTGTTTTCCAGTGTAGATACAGCCCCACTTGACCAGTGCTCAGGGAGTCCTCTAGAAATATCCCATCATGCCATCAGCCAACTTTCTTTGTCCTCTGGACAGCCAAGTTTTGCAGACAGTCAAGTTTCCCACACTGCATCATGAACAAAGATGCCACAAATAAACCATGTAGTCTATGGAGCGCCATATTGGGACCCAGGTTTCAACTCTTCCTAACATGGGGCTGCAAATAAGTGTAAATGCTCAAGACCTAGGTTAACAAATTAGCAGGGTCTGCTAATTTCAGTTCTACCAAACCTAGGATTGCAATGCAATGTAGATATACCCCAGAAGACCTCTAGTGAAGATTTACTAATTTCAGTTGTGACATTTATAGGTAAACCACAGGATTTCATTGTTTCCAAGCCCAGAAGGCACCAGCGTGATAATCTGATCTGTCCTTCTGTATCCACAGGCTTTTGAACCTCCCGAAAATAATTTCTAGAGCAGATCTATTAGGAAAACATCCAATCTTGATTTAAAATTTATCATTGATGGAGATTCCACCACAACCCTTGGTAAACTGTTCCAGTGCTTAATTACCCGGATGGTTAAAAAGTTATGCCTTAATTCCACTCTGAACTTCCTTAGTTTTTCCATTTGAGATTATATTATGGTTCATATTTTAATTTTTTAAGGCTGCCCGCACTTCTCATCTAAGCCAGATTGGATTTTTGGCCATTATGATCATCTTTCTCAATTTTGGCTTTTTTGGCATTTAGTAAAGTATTTTAAAATAATTCTCAATCTTCACTCGGATTCATCTTATTAAATTCTTCCTCACAGCTGATGTGACTCATAATTGTTTTCAGTTTTGTGAAACAGGCTCTTTTAAAGTGTGTGTGTTCAATTATAATTACTGGCTTGTACTTTATTCTGGCTTGATATTGCTAATAAAGAGCACAAGTGTTTGAAGAAAAGATACCATATGAATATGAAATACTCCTGCACCATTAGGGATAAACAAATAAGATCCTTATAATATGGAGTAAGATTTTCAAAGTTAGACAAACATGGTTACATTCATATCTATATGTATGCACAATTACTAGATGAGGTACTAGTAATGTATGCACCATTACTAGATAGTTCAAGTGTCTCTGTGTGCGTGTGGCCTTTAGGCACTAACTTGGCCAAGATAATTACAGTGTTGCAAGGATTCAGGAACATAAAATTTCCCTTGTTTCATCCTATGACCAGCTTCCCAAACACTGCCTTTCCCAAACACAATAGATAAGCCTTTCCCAAACACACTACATAACTGGCAGCCTTTCCCAAAGACTGTCCCATCAGTTATTAAGTCTGAAAAAAATCCATCCTGATGGGAGACTAAATTTTCTACCTCTGCCGCTAGGGCTGGGAAAGTGGACTCTACAGTAAGAAAACAGCATGAATGGACACTGAAAGGCATCAATATGTTCCCCAGTGCTTCCCTTCCAATGATCTCTTCTGTGTGTTCAGAGAATCTGTAAAAATCTGGAAGCTCAAAGCCACTTGCCTAGAAAGCTTAAATACAGCAGCTAGTCCTTATAGTCCTTACCAACTAATAGTCCTTACCAACTAATCTGAGTGGGTGAATTGTGGCAGAGACACAATTGCAGGACTCATCTGAGTAATGACAGCATTGTAACTATCACCTGCAATGGTTAAGACCGGGGATGGGTGATTTTGTATCTAAAGCCCATCCTTTATCCCTGTCATTTCAGGGAAAATCCCTCTTCCCCTTTTGGGGAAAGCTTGGACAAATCCTTGAATGATATGAATGATCTCAAAATATTTCCTTCAAACAAGCTCAAAAAACCACAGATGACTTCAGACACATCCTCTAGGGCTAACTGTCCTTTCAAGGGTCCATAGGCCTTCCAGGTTCCAGCTGTTCAAATACACCATAGTCAACTTGTGCACTTAGTGAGCCTACAGACCTGATAATTAACTGGTCAGGGTGCACAGGCTTTTTAGGGATGGCTTCTAAGCCAGCTGCTCTCCTCCTCCCAGAAATTAAGCTCATGGTAATCGAGAGTATGAAGAAATCACTTCAGATTGGTATCGTCTATCAATTATTGTTTCCCCACTTTCCTTCAGCTCTTCTGTGGGCCTCTTTTCCACTTCCTCCTTTTCCAGAAAAAGACACCATACCTGAAACTTTGTTGACTGCACATCCATCCATTTGCTCTCTTCTTTAGGAGACGAAGAGTCTGTCTATTCTTCTAGTTATTAAAAGATCAGGAGGAATCTGTCTTATTCCAAACCCTCAAGTAATTGAATGAGTTCATCCAGTTCAATCCATTTTTATCTGTTTCACTGAGCTGAGTGAATTTCTTACAACCATTGAGCTAAAAGATCTAGAGAACTTGTCAGATCTAGAATCCCAGCATAGGCTTTACCCTCAGAAACTTTGACCTCCCCTTTTTTCTGGCTGTGGCAGTAGATGTTTACAAAGATCATAGTTCAAAAAGCCAGATTAATCTCTACGTATGAAGGAAACATTACTACAAAATATTTTTGAAATCTTTCCTCTTTTATGGAGAGTCAGTGGTTGGTTACTCTACCGAGCAAATTCAGACATCCAAGGGTAAACCTTGTTCTGCTTGTCAGTTGCTTCACTCTAGAAACCTGACTTACAAGCAGTGGAAACCTCCCTTTTCTCTTGGCATTTTTGAAGGGCAGTAGTATTTAATGCAGAATTCACTGCTGGTTTGGGATGTTTGTAGAAGTATCAGTGCTAGCCTGGTTAGTTGTCCTAACTAATATAGGATGCTTGTGTAAAAATATCTATAATAAAGCCATGTGAAGTTCATATAGTTGTAAATAAGTCCCATTTGAAAATGTGCCTTTGTCATTTATGTTCATAGAATTTTAGTACATTCATTTTCAAACTTGAAAATTGTGACTTGAAGCTATTACCTTTCAATTGGTTTGCAACAGATGGACCTTTTGTTGGTACATCTATAATTCTCATACCATATAAAACTCAAGGTATGTTAATTAATCATGGACTTTTAGCATTGAGCCAATATGGAATTGAGGTTTTGATAGACATAAGTTAAGATGAAGATTCACTTTCAGCAGTATCAGGTAAAAACCACAGGAGTATTTGCAGGGACAGAATTTGAGTTTAAACCTGTTCCCAACTATGGAGTGTACTTCAAGCTACATCGCAAAAACGTTTATATTCAGTCCCAAGCTCCAATATATGTATGTCAGTCGCTGAGGCATGGCCTTTTGTTTGGCGTAACCTTATTCTGTACAATTCTCTTCTCACCAGCTTCATTGCATACAGACATTGAAGAATTCTACTGAGCATATTAATTTTGTATTGAGGCTGGGGTCAAGAAATGAAGTAACTGCTTGCTATTTTAGGATCCAAACCTAAAGTGGCATTCTATGAGAGATCATATCACAAAAAACATAGCATATCAGTAGATATTTCAGAATATTTGAATGCTTTCAACATTCTTGGCAAAGACAGGGCCAGGCTATTGTCCCTTTTTTAACCCAAGGAGCTAGTCATACTGATGGCCCTGGGGATGTTCCAATTGGGGGACAGAAGTTGATGATGGAGTCTGGTATTTTCTTTGGTGCGGTTTTGTCTATTTACAAGGAATGCACAAGCTCTTGTGCAAGGAGCTCTTTATTGGGTCACAGCCCTCCCCCCATGCTTTACCCAAAAACAATACTGAGCAAAAGCCTCTGCACCCAACTAAACTAAAACTCCAGGGTAGGTTCACACAACCTTTTTCTTAGCATTAAAAATTCATGTACAGTTAATGCTGTTTAAAGAGTGTGATCCCATATATTGACCTCCCTGAGATTTTTAACTCCACCTATATTGAGGTTTTCCCCATTTCAGAACCTATTCCAGGCTGAGCCTCTCTAGTGCAACACTCATTTAAGTGCCCACTTTGTTGAATAGGGATGGGTTTAAATGTGCACATACATGCTGGTTGGGATCTCATTAAGAAGGACTCTTATCACCCTAAGCAGCAATCTTCAGGAACTGTGAGCACAAGGTTATTGTTCTTTTTGTGTTGAATGTACACACAATCTGAGTGTACAAATAAGTTATTTTACTGTGCTGATATTTGAAGGGAAGACCAGATTAATCTCAGTAATTAACAGCCAATTAGCTTGACATCTAAAGTAATAGCTAGCTTGTGTTTAAAAGGGGAAAGAAAGAAATAGCACGTGAAATAACAGAAATTGTCCTCAGTGACAAGTTAGAAGAGTACATAGGAGCAATCTAATAGAAAGTGACAAGTGTGACATTGAGAGATTTAGATCTTGGTCAACAAGACTTTTGAGTACATTGTGAACAAGCTTGATGATCACAACAGTGATCACAAAAATGTAATTTATTTGACAGTTCATAAGGCTTTCCAGAAGAGAGAGCTTTCGGGAGTCCATCTTTAAAGATCACCCTTGTGGAATGAAGGGTTGGTCTTTTCTCCCTTGACACAGTGATGACTAATAGTGTCAGATAATTTTCAGTGTCTTTCCTTGCTCTCTCATCCTTATTCCCAGCATCCATTTCCTAGTCTCTGCTTCAATTCAGTTTTGATAACACTTCCTCTGATTTAGAAATTAGTACATTGTATACACGTAAAGAAGGAAAAGAAACCTGGAAGAGTCCTACTTCTCAATGGCCTTTATAGCTATGTATTACAGGCTTCACTAGAATCTGCTGTTCCATGCAAACTGGATTATAAGGTCATGTTTATTACTGTGTTTATTATTTTACAGTGTCCCAAAGGTACTGTGTGCTCTGTGTATAGGAAAGAGCCTCTAGGCTCGGTGAGTAGCAACCATTTTTCCTACAGTTTCAGAGAAGATGAGAAGTATAATTCTTGGTTCTACAGTCTTGCCTGTTTGGTGGATTCCACTATAATTACTGGGGAAAGATTATTCCTTCCTTCATTAACATAAAAGTGGATCAGACCAAAGGCCCATCTAGCCCAGTATCCTGTCTTCTCACAGTGGCCAATGCCAGGTGCCGCAGAGGGAATGAACACAACAGGGCAATTATTCATTGATCCAATCCCAGCATCTGGCAGGCAATACTCAGGGTGTTTGTGAGGGGTTCGGGGTGCGATCACCCCCTCCCCGGCCGGGAGGGGGGTTCGGCGGACCCTTCTTCTCCCTTTTCGGCCGTATCCTTCCCGGCCCCCTGGTCGGCGGTCCGGGTAATCGGGTGCGATCACCCCCTTCCTGGACGGAAGGGGGGGTCGGCGAACCCTGTGACGGTCACCCGTCCCTGCGGGATGGGGCTGGAGCCCCTGGATCCAGTACCTACCCGGGGGGGCCCCTGGCTCTGAGGCACGCCCCCTCCGTTGGTGCCCAAGGCTAGAGGCTCCTCCAGCGGGGAGGAGGGGATCCAGTCCCGCCCTCTCTCCGGGTCCCAGCCCGGGGCCCTAAGCGTCGGGGCTTGCTCGCGCCCCAACGCGGTAGGCGGGGGTCACTCCGGCCGTAACCCGTCTACCCACGGTCGCCAAAAGCGCCCTGCCCCGGGCTCCTTCCTCCCTTCCCGGGTTCCCTCGGGTTGTTGCCCCCACCTCTGAGACCTACCCCGGTTCAGACGGTCCGGTCTGCGGTTGTCCAGGTGATACCTCGGGCGCCCGTTCCGCTGCCGAGTCCGTTCCTGCCTGGCCGCCCTCTCCAGGGCTATCGGAGTGGGGTCCACCTGCCGCCCGAGCCGGCTGGCTGCCCGCCAGCCGCGGTGACCTTCCGGAGGCTCGGGGCCGCGCCGGGCTGGCTGCCGATCGCGGCGTCCTCGGGTCCGCCCCTGGGACCGGGTTTCTCCTCCTCCCTGCGAGGAGGCTGCCCCTTCCCGCTGGCGGCGGGCCCTTTTGAACCGGCCCACCGCGTCGGACGCCACTGTGGGCCCCTCCCCTTCCGGCGGCGTGCCAGCGTGGCCGGCCGTGACCCGGTTGGCTAGCCCCGCCCCCTCCCCCTGCGGCGCGGCCGTCGGGGAGTGGCTAGCCTTCCCTGCCGGCGAGGCGCGCGGCCCCGCTGCCTTTGCCCGCCGCTGCCGCGAGAGGGCTTGGGTCTGCCCTCCGCTTCCCGCGGCGCGGCAGCCCCCACCCTCTCCCGTGCGGGTCGGGGGCGACCCGTCACAGTGTTCCTGAGCCTCTGGTTTGCATCCCTGACCATGTTGGCTAGCAGCCACTGAGGGACCTATCCTCCACTTCAAGATGAACTCTTCTTTAAAGGCTTTGCTGAATACAAAAAGGTCAGTTTCTCTGGAAACAACCACACAAATATTGAATATTTGCTTTGAAAATACCGCCAGATCCCATGGCATTTGTGAACAAGTACAGGAACAGAGGGCCACAGAGATAGGCATTTGTGTTCAGCACATACACTCCACAGGAGCACAGATTCTCATGAAAAACATAGAGGGATTCATTGCAGTCTGTCCACATCTTGGCACATCTTTCTGCCCTCTGGCCCTGGTTCACATCGGTCTTAAATACTCAAATATAAATCTACAAAGAGCAAAGATTTCTTGAAATTATTTGTGCATCTCAATTGGGGTGTGCACAAATATACAGAGTAACTTGTATTTTCTTCATTCTCTTCTAGACTAAATAGCATAGGGGAGAAGGAATCCCTAAATAGAAGAACTAGAGGACACCAAATGAAGTTAATGGGTAGCAGGTTTAAAACTAATAAAAGAAAGTTCTTCTTCACACAGTGCGTAGTCAACCTGTGGAACTCCTTGCCAGGAGAGGCTGTGAAGGCTAGGACTATAACAGAGATTAAAGAGAAGCTAGATAATGTCATGGAGGTTAGGTCCATAAAAGGCTATTAGCCAGGGGATAGAAATGGTGTCCCTGCCCTCTGTTTGTCAGAGGCCGGAGAAGGATGGCAGGAGACAAATCACTTGATCATTGTCTTCGGTCCACCCCCTCTGGGGCACCTAGTATTGGCCACTGTCGGCAGACAGGCTACTGGGCTAGATGGACCTTTGGTCTGACCCAGTACGGCCATTCTTATGTTCTTATGACTATGGTTTCACATCACGCCAGAGACTCATTACAGTCAGTTTCTCATTACCGAAGCACTAACATTTCAATGCACGTAGCCAAGCATGAGGATTCTGACCATTACAGGGGAGGTGGCTGAATCGGGTGCCCTGCCTATAGTGTGAGGGGGTGAGGTCTTATGCTCAGATACAACAGTGATGGGGGCTATATAAGCAAGGGAGCTACCAGAATTGCTGGGCTCTTAGGCAATGTGGGGGCAGGCAGCTCCATGCTCCCAGAAGAGGCGGCACCTCGGGTGGAAGAGGCAGGGCTGGGAGCAGCCAGCTCTCACCGCTGCCCAGACCACACTACACCCCCACCAGTCCCTACCGCCACCTAGAGTGCACCAATGGGGCTCCAGCAGTGATTTAAAGGGCTCGGGGCAGTTGTCCTCTTTGCACTCCCCTGGTCAGCAGCCTATATATAAGAACCTGGAGGACTACAGGGACTGATCAAGCATAAGTGGGGACTAACAATCATAGAACCATAGAACACTAGAACTAGAAGGGACCTCGAGAGGTCATTGAGTCCAGTCCCCTGCCCTCATGGCAGGATCAAGCAATATCTAGATCATCCCTGAGCGAGGTCTATCCAGCCTGCTCTTAAATGTCTCCAGTGATGGATATTCCAAACCTCCTTAGGCAATTTATTCCAGTGTTTAACCACCCTGAAAGTTAGGAAGTTTTTCCTAATGTCCAACAAATTATGTTCTTCTACCATAGAACATAATTCTTGGTAAACAATGGAGAATTGAGGCCAGTGTTCTTCTGTGAAACTTACCAAAAGCATCAAATTCAACAGTATGGCCTCCACAAATATACAAGTCCTAGATCTTACATGTTCTTCTACGTGCCTGACAATTTTATTCTTTACTATTGTTTTGACTAATTTGCCCGGTACTGAAGTTAGACTTACTGGTCTGTAATTGCCAGGATCGCCTCTAGAGCCCTTTTTAAATATTGGTGTCAAGTTCGCTACCTTCAGTCATTAGGTACAGAAGCCGATTTAAAGGCTAGGTTACAAACCACAGATAATAGTTCAGCAATTTCCCATTTGAGTTCTTTTAGAACCCTTGGATGAATGCCATCCGGTCCCAGTGATTTGTTAACATTAAGTTTTTCTATTTGTTCCAAAACCTCCTCTAAAGACACTTCAATCCAGGACAGCTCCTCAGATTCATTACCCACAAAGGATGGTGCAGATTTGGGAATCTCCCTAACATCCTCAGCTGTGAAGACTGAAGCAAAGAAATCTTTTAGTTTCTCCGCAATGGCTTTATCGTCCTTGATAAAGGATTGCTCCTTTTATATCTCGATCGTCTAGGGGACCCACTAGTTTTTTAGCAGGCTTCCTGCTTCTAATGTACTTAAAAAACATTTTGCTATTTCTTTTTGAGTTTTTGGCTAGCTAGTCCTTGTGTAATTGTTAGAACACTGCTGGTAAATAATACACATGTAAGATCTAGGACTTGTATATTTGTGGAGGCCATACTGTTGAATTTGATGCTTTTGGTAAGTTTCACAGAAGAACACTGGCCTCAATTCTCCATTGTTTACCATTACGTTTTCTGTGCTGAGTGACTGAAAAGTGGGATAGTGTTTTATGCTCCCCTTTTGCACAGGTGTAAGTGTCTACAGAAAGGCCAAAGCAATGGAGTATTAGATCCATTGCACTTAGTTCTGGTTATTGCTTAGTGATGTCACTTTAAAAGACTGAGGGAATTTCAGCGTGATTGATCTCGATGCTGAGATTGTAAACTGAGAAGTGAATGCCAGTCCATCTAGCTTATAGCAGAAGTGGTAAAGAATGGGTCTCTTTGAAGCAATTGCAGAATCTGAAGCATTAAAAAGTATCATGCATTTTTAAAACCTCCCATGTTATCTGTTATACCACCATGAACTAATACGTTCAGTCTAGGAAGAAGAATAAAACAAAGGGACAAATGCACGTTTTCATGCATAGACTATTAAATATGTATTGGGGGAAACATCCAGGCAAGGTTATTAAATAACACATTGAAATTATACAAAATACTCAATGATATGGGGAGGGGAAGGGGTTACTAAAATGGCTATAAAACTTGGAGAATCATAAGGCAAGATTAGAAAACTGCTTTGTTTGTAAAACCAGACTGAATCCTGGATAAGGTTGTGTCTTTAAACCTAAGTATAACATATACATGCTTCCAATTGTATTATTTTATATGCCTGCATAAATGCAAGGTGTGGAGGGTGCTTACTCCTGCTGTGAAGGTGTAGGGCTTGTAGTAGTTAATTTCAGTTGTTCTATGTATGTGAGGGCAGAATTTGTTTTTCTGGTCATTGCTCTATTTTTTATTGAACGTAGAGCAATGTTGTAAACATATTGTGGCGGAGCTTGGACTAAGCTCCCTGGGTCCTGTGCTTCCTGGCAGGTTTTTGTGTGCCTCAGAGGTGAGGGTACCTTGCCTCATGAGCCACTTTCCTCATTGGCCAGTCACTAGTCTGGAGTACAACCCCTCCAACAGTCCAAAGATCTTTTCCCCCATTGGCAGCCCACCTGCCAGGGAGAGGGCTGGGGGGAACCCAGTCCCACCCATTTGCTCCGGGTTCCAGCCCAGAGCCATGTGGTAGCGAATAGTTGGTCTCTTGCCCTTGTCCCCACTGTATAGTGGCCCCTCCCTGGGCCACTTCCGCAACCACTCCCTCAGTACCTCCTCCCTGGCATTTTGGAAAAAAGCCCTTGCAGCCTGCAGTGTTTGCCTTGGCTCTCATTCCTCTCCTCCAGTCCATCCCTCTTCTCCTTCCCTTGCCTTACCTGAGGGGAAGGCTTTTATGGTGTGCCCACAGGTCTTAACTGGCAGCAGGTGTTTTATTAGGCTGCACTCCAGGCTGACTCCTAATGAGTTTCACGTGCCCATCTGACCTGATGGCTGAGCAGCAATCTCTGGCACCCTTTTCAGGGAACATAAATCTACACAACCAACTTCCTATATACCTGCCTTCCACCAGGCCCACTGCCTTCAGTCTGCCACAATATGAAATGTATACCTTTTATGCGAATATCTGGACCAATAGTCTCTGCAGCTTTTAGAAGACAACAGAATCAGACACACATGAACAAGTCTCATGGCTCATCTAGACTACACGGAACAGTCGAAAGAGGATATGCAAATTCAGCAGGAATTTGCATATCTTCTGATCACACTTTCAAAAGCAGAGCTTTCGAAAGTGAAAGTAGTTTAGATGCGGCTTTTTCGGCGAAGCTCCCCCTTTGTCAAAAAGCCGCTCTTCCTCAAAAAATGAGGAATTCCCGTGGAATTTGCATATCCTCTTTCGACTGTTCCGTGTAGTCTAGATGAGTCCTCACAGTCTATTCAGGAAAGAGGAGTGGGAGGATGGACAGTTAGTCAACATAGTTTGATATTAACTGTTGCTGAATGGGAGAATGCAATTGAAAATTCCCTTTCCCGGAAAAAACAATCATAATGCTGTATCTTTCATGAATGCACTGTGCAAAAAAGTGGAGGAGGCAGAGGAGCAGAAAAGCATTTGTGGGGAAGAGGTCAGTTTTGGGGAAGAAAAATATGGAAGACTCTCACTGAAAGAGTCTAGAAAAGAGAGGGTGTTACAGATTAACCTTAAGGTAGATGTGGCCTGGTGGAGAAAGAAGTAGTTTGGGTTCTGAGATAAAGTGGTTTGAAGGAGAGGGGGAGACTAGGCTATCAGAAGAGGCAGGTGTGTGGGAAGACTTATGTAAAGGAAACAGTGGGTACCTAGAGGAGAAAAACTGTTCCAAAGAGCCTTGAAGGAGGGGGGAGAGAACTGAGGATTGGTAGGTAGCAGTTGCACCTTTTAATTCCTATGTCCATATTGTGTGTGAGAGAGACCCTGCAGTTGTGAATCAGCTGGATCTGTGCTATAAAGAATTAAGCATGGTTCTGCTACTCAGTGGAACCTCAGCGGTTTCCCTTCAGACAGCACTCCATGCTCATGGAGAAGGAAAACTGGTTTTGTTCCATTGGCCTAAAAATTACAAAACCTTTAAAGAAAAATGGCAAAGCTTGACAGGCCCAGCAGGGCCAAATAGGGCCACATTTTAATTCATTTATTTCCAAAGAGCAAAGCTCAGAAAATCATTACCAAGCTGCAATGCCTTTAGGAGTGCAACAAGAAATACAATTCAAACTGCAGAAAAAGGGAACCTGATTCTGCTCTCATGCTGATGTACATGAGGAGTATATTTCTATTGATCTCTAATGAGATCAGTGGGTTCGCTCCTGATTTTTCTACCAGATTTGTGGCAGCAGAATTGAGATCAATGGAGTTGCATCTGTATAAAGGAGAGGCGCACTGGGCTCAAGGAATCTAAGGAACCCTTGACAAAAAGCAATTTTTTTATAACAAACTCAGCTGTTTTCTGTTTAATCCATTGAGGCATGCTGCAGTTCCCTCAGAGAGCCACAGTCTCCCTCTTCCAGTCATCTGGCAGAAGGAAGTGATAAGAACATATTAACATATATGGATAAAAGAATCATAGCAGGGAACTTCTCTAAAGCGAACAGGACCAACATCCCATGAAATTCACTTTGCAGGAGGAAGCGGAATGGAACTCATCTGCTTCATTAAACACATTTGATGACTTGGAGTAAGCTGTGAGAGATACGATGCGAACTCAACAAATAGACGTGTGTGTTCTAGAAACTTCCGCTCTGTATAGCAGCATCTAATAAATGTGGTTTGTCAGGAATAGTCAAACGTTTGACTCCCATCCAATATTTAGGTTTAGATATAGGGCATGACAAATGTGGGCAACAGCCAAGCTCCACTCAGGAGTAGAAGGAAAGGTAGCAGATGAGGAAGAGCTCTGTGCTGAGATGGCTTTAAGCCGCCATTTTACTCTCCAAGTTTGAGATCTTAGGTTAAAGGAGAGAAGCCTGATGTATTTCATTTATGCTGGACTAACAACCACCACCAGGGGGAAGATCAGGCAGCTTGGGATTGCTAGTGTGCAGGGGCATAACCCATTAGGGGAACTCTCAACTGGTTTGATCAACCAGGTTTATGGCTGCTGGAACAACACAACGTGGCTGCAGTGCATCCAAGAACTGGGGCCAGAATGTATAAAAGGAACAATCAATTTAAAGCATTTATTACCAAGAGTTGACAGTGATTTTAAATAGCTTTCTAAATTTATTTTCTCTTAGAAAATAATATGTCAATGGCCTTGAGGTAAGGGAGGGTTTAGAGCACTTTAATATCTTTATAATGAATAAGTAATCTTCTTTGTAATGTTAACACAATGCTAATGTGTGAAAGATGAAAATATATTGCTGCAATTTAGTAGCACTGTTCTTAAGAAGATCCCTCTTGAGTTTAGACCAAACACAGGCTGCTCAGAGAATAATAATAGGTTGTGGCATGGATTTATACTGTTGAGTGATTGCAGCATCCAGCAATCTTGCAATGTATTAAAACTAGTCTGTCTCCAATATTTACTAAATCAGCTGCCTCTTTAGTCAGTTTCACATATCTGGCACTCTCCTTAACCATTTGACCATTAGTCTATAGTTCAACAGATGCGGGGGAAAAACCCATGTAATTAGTAATCCTTCCTACTGTTGGGACTTTTCATTGAAATAAAGACAAGGAAACCAAATAAGATGTGGTAACGCTTGCAGAATTCTGTCTTTGCTGACATTTTTTTGCCTGAACGAGCGACACTAATTGTGTATTTTGATATGCCAAGTGACATGATAAATATAGCACCTATTGCCAGTGTCTTTTGAAAATAGTTTCATAGTTGGCATTCTGCATTTTTTTATAATGTCCATTTTGTATAGAAGTCATTAGGTATTTGCATTGTCTTTCAACATTCTGTTCACAGTGGCTCATTCCTCACATTTAAAACGGCTTACAGATATAAGAGAAAATATGGCCAAGGTGGTTCAACCCATTCATAGTCATCTGATAAGTTTTAGATTTAAAACAAATCTAAACTTGTCTGTGTGGAATTTGATCAAATATTTCACACTGTAATATAGACCTAGTTTCTGCACGGCACCTTTCTTCTTCACACAGGTACTATGGCTGCAGCCCGCTGCTGATGTTGGCCTGACCGAAAAAGAGAGGGTGGGAACACTGTGCAGTAAGGAAGGGGGAGGAGTGGATTAGTTTAGCCCCCAAACACCTAGAATCAGTATGAAAATATATGTTAAAAATTGACCATTTACTCACCAAGACCACAATTTATAATATCTGTATTGAGAGAGACGTGCATCATGTACATCGGTGGTCTCCAACCTTTTTAAGCCTGAGATCACTTTTTGAATTTAAATGAAATCCAGGATCCACCTCAAACCCAAACACCCTTGCCCCGCCTCCTTCCCACCCCTTCTCCAAGCGCCCCCCCTTCCTCCGCCCCCGGCTCACTCCATCCTCTCTCCCTTACTCATCCTCACTCACTTTTATCAGGCTGGGGGCAGAGGGCTAGGGTGCGGGGAATGTGGACTCTGATCTTGGGCTAAAGGATTTGAAGTGTGGGAGGGGTACTGAGCTGAGCTAGGGGCAGGGAGTTGAGGTGCAGGAGGGGGTTCAGGGTGCTGGCTCTGGGAGGGAGTTTGGGTGCAGGGGGACTCAAGGCTAGGGCAGTGGTTTGGGGTCCAGGAGGGGTTCAGGACTGGGGCCGGGGTTTGGAATGCAGCCTCCAGCTGGGCACCGCTTACCACTGGTGGCTTCTGGGTGGTGGTGCAGGGGAGTAAGGCAGACTTACCTCTACTCTGGCCCTGCACCACTCCCAAAAGCAGCCAGTGAACTCTCGCCATCCCTGTCCCCACTCTGCTCTGTGTAGATGTGGTACAGGATGGAGGGAGGGGCACCCTGACATCAGCACCCCCTCCTCTTTTTCCTGTGCTCCGCACAGCAAGCAAGAGGCTCCCAGGGCTTGGGGGGAAGGGTAGAGGGCACAGCTCCAAGGCAGAGGGCAGGAGCAACATGGCAGTGCTTAGAGGGGCAGATGATGTGCCGGCACTTGACAGCCTCCTGGCCAAACCTGTCAGCATCACCTGTGAAAGGCTCCAAGATCTACCAGTAGATCCCGATCTACTGGTTGGTGACCACTAATGTACATATACATTTTGTGTGTGTGGCTATATATAGCAGATATTTGAAACAGTATTGTTTTTATAAAAATGTAATTATATTTCTTGTCTGATTTAATTTTATCATATGCTAACAGGAAAAACGCTATGTGGGATCATATGAAAGAGCGGTTGGTTCTTGTCATCTTTCCCAGGCTGATGAGTTACAAGATATAATCTGGGCATGTACGTGTAGAAATACTATCGCAATCAAGCTGACCCATTCCCTCCACTTAGAGTTCTTTGGTTATCTTCTGGTGGTAGCACTTTTGGGTTCAGCTAGTAAAATATGTAATTGCTAGGGTGATCAACTTCAGTGAGCTGTTTCCTGTTGCATTGATTTCTATTACAAAATGTTTTCTGTTATATTTGTTCTTTTTAAGGCTCTTCCAACCCCATTAAACATACTTTCAAACAAAAATTCCTCACTTCACTATTGTTGTCATTGAATATGCATGATCAATGTTTCATTTTGGATTTGTATTACAGTATAAAGATATTATATTCTTGAGTTTTAGACATGAATATTTCCAACATGTCATAGAATAATTTACAATAAAATATATTGTACGAGAGTATTCTGAATTTCAAAAACAAAAACAAAAAAACCCTCCGAAACCCAGAGACCATACCTAAGCATGTTTCCCTTTGCCATTTGATTTCTTAAATTAAGGTGTTAACCAATTTTAGATAAACTCATTTTTTCCCCAACTTGAACATTTTATAAACAGTAATTCAGCTCTGAGAAGTATTAACCAATTGTTAAGCTATAAGTCTGCTGCACAACTTCAGGACCATCACTGGATATTGTAAAGATGACACGGTCTGAAACAAGAAGCACTTGGTGCAAGTATTTAGTGAATCTTACAGTCTCTATGAAAAGCGAATGTGTGTGATTATAATGAGGTTTAACATGAAGCTAAGTACTCTTTCATAGTGCAAAGTACAGTCAGCCAGATATGAACCTGGTATGTACATAAGTACAGGGCAGAGAAATCACGATTGACTTACAGTAGTTGGTTCATTTTCAAAAATAATATACCAATTTAATCTAGCTCTGGCAGAGCAGTTTTTGTAACTACTGACATTTGTCCTCACTGATTCTTAACTCTGTTATTTATGTGGTTGGTTTGAAAAAAAGACAACTTACTGCTGAAACTATCTTAAAGGTCTGAGAGCTTTATTTTTGGTGAGTAAAATCCATTGCTTAAATGCTGCTGAGTTACAAAGTAGTGGACTTTAAAACTGCCACAAAACACAAACCAAAATATAAATAACCTATATATAAAATAAAATGCGTATGGGCCAATTTTCAGAGGCGCTGAGCACCCATATCTCCCATTCAAATGAACAGAAATTGAGTGGTCTTATGGCTCAGTCCTGTCCTGGGATGATATGGTGCAAAAGAGTGGGAAGAGAAGTATACGAAGAGCTTCTTTCCTGATGGCAGACAGCCAGGAGGAAACCTCCTTTGTTCTGGTTAGGAGCAAAAACTGAAAATTTTAAAATTCGCTGCCAAATGAAAATTCTAGGGGAAAAATTGCTTTGGGTGAATAAAAATGTTTCATTATGAAAAAAATCAATGTGTTTCATTTTGATTTCACAATTTAAAAATTGAAATACTTTAAATAAACATTTAACATGTCATTTCAAAACAAAACATGGAAATGAATTGTTCTGCAAATGTAAGTATAGGATATTTTGATGTTGTTGGGACTCCTTTGTTTTGAAATGACTGTGATGTGTAACATCAAACAATTCCATTTTTCTGACCTGCTCTGTTCTCTTAGGGTACACTGCATACCAGAGGTATCCCGAAATAGCTACCCCATGTCTACACGAGCCGCCCGGTAATGGGTGCGCTATTTTGGCATCCCTGTAACCTTTGTTCCACGAGGGTTAAGGGATGTCTCAAAATAGCATGTTATTTCGAAATTTGGCACTATATAGACGCACCAAATTTCAAAATAAGCTATTTCGAAATAAGATACGCAATGTGCGCAGCGCAAATTGTGTATCTTATTTCGAGGTTAGGGTGCTGTGTGGACACACCCTAATGTGACTAGTATCCTTCAGC
Organism: Rafetus swinhoei; assembly: GCA_019425775.1. NCBI lineage: Eukaryota > Metazoa > Chordata > Testudines > Trionychidae > Rafetus > Rafetus swinhoei. Next base: position 13,076,623 of record CM033435.1, on the reverse strand, counting down.
TAACATCTTTCAAAGGAGTATGGTTCATTGTAAGAGGCAAGCCACCACATAGCCAGATAGCAGCAAGGAACACTCCCTCATCTGTTCCCCAGCCCACGGCTTAGCTTACACACTGCCAAATACATCACGTCAGGGACTGTGGAGTGAGGGTGCTTTGCCTACATGAAAAAGTGCCTCAGTTGTCCAATTTCTAACCTGGCAATGAATACATAGCTACTCAGCAGGGTTATATTGGAGAGTAATCGTTTATAAAGCACTTGAGATTCTCAGATGAAAAGTCCTATGTACGTTCATATTTGCATTCTATTGCTGTAAACTTGGAAAGTCACTTTTACAATTTATAACATGATTATGTTGCAATTTCAAGTGAGATGCATAATCACAACTTTAATCAGTTGTGTGTTTTACTGTGTATGCTGGATTTGGTCTCCACTATTTGGTTATCTTTGCAGTGTAAAAAAGTCATAGAAAAGCACGTGTGAGAGAGTGATTAGGCAGGCAATGTATACTGCAGCATATTTTGCAAGCTTGGGAGGGGGCATATGTGTAAAATTAATTTATAGCTGTCCTTACACACACACTCACTGTAGAGGATTTACCAGGCATTGCTTGGGACCTTGTGAGGACTCACCCAGTTCCCTTCACCCCTAAGTTTCCGCCACCTGGTTCCCCCCTGCCAGGTGTCCAGCATTGAGGCTGAGGGATGTGTGTGAGTGGGCTCTAGTTGTGGGGCATGGAGGCCAGCACAGGAGGGGTGGCAGCCATGCTCAGCAGCAGTACGGTATGGTGGCTGGCAATATCCAGAGTGCCTTCCCCATTTGGCCACTGTCTTACAGGTTTGCCCACTCTCCTGTGGTAATTTTGCAGTATAACTATGGCTGTTAGTGGACTGTTTCTTAGCGTTTTATGAGAAACAATTGTATTCTAGACACATCCCTTTTTACTGGCACAGCCAAATCCTTGCTTTGCTTTAAGTTGTGATAAGAGGAAGCTACAAAGTAAATTTGGTGGTCCTAGACTTTACCATTTAGGAGGAGATCTTGAACAAATGGATTCTCAGACAGGCAAATGCACAAACTTTCTCAAAATATGTATTTAGCTTAAGTACGTCAATCTGGGTTTTCTGCGTCCTAGATGAATAAAGGTGAGGTTGCTATATACGTTGTTGACATGTTTATGATGCGGTCTGATTGTATTGTGACTTTCATTACAATTGGTTTATGAAAAGAAATGAAATCAAGCTTCCAATAAATGGAATTTGAAATATTTTTAGAACACCTACTACTGAGAGAACACGATCGAACAACTTAAAACATGTTCTGTCAACTTTGTTCAACAAATGATGAAACAAAACAGGCTCTCATTATTTTGACAAGAAGGGTTTATTCTGATTCTATATTGATTTCTGCGTAAATATTATATTTTGTATAATGGCATGGCAATTTTAATAGCATTCTATATAAATTACAAAGCTTACAAGCAAAGGATTTCCGGGAACTGGGAGTCAGTGTTAACCCTTTAAAGTTTAGAAATTTCAAAATTTGCATTATGTTTCAATAATCAATTTCCAAAAGCACAGAACTACATTTAAAAAGTTTTCTTCTTAATTTAAAACTTGATAAATAACAGACCCTTATATGGAAGTAAGGGTATGTCTGCACTACAGCGCTATTTCGAATTAACTTATTTCGAATTAGTTAATTCAAAATAAGCTAATTCGAAATAACGCATCTAGACACAAAAACTAATTTGAAATAGCGTTTTTTCTAATTTGAAATAGCGCGTCCACATTGAGTGGACCCTGAATCGAAGGTAAGGCTGGCCGGAACCAGTGCCTGCGGGGCATCAGTGTCGGACTTAGGGTGTGGGTATGCTGCCTCAGGCTATCCGAGGTCCGTGCTTAAAGGGACCCGACCCCCCATCCCGGACAGACAGTTCTCAGGTTTCTCTGCTTACTTGTCTACCTTGCTGAGGGACAGCAAAGCATTTGTGTCTCGGAGTGCTCTGCTTGCCCTCACTCGGGACACCACGGCACTCTGCAACATGGAACCAGACCTGCCCCCGGGGACTCTGCTGTGTCTCGTGGACACTTTGCCAGCAGCCTGGCTGCACTGTCTGCAGGCTGCCATCCCGGAGCACCTGATCCGGCTGTCAGGATCCAGGGGGCCCTGCAGGAGAGCTTCCACCCTGAGGAGCGCTAACAGTCTCCCCGGTCTGCCCCAATGGGGGCTTGTGCCCCATTCCTCCCTCTCGTCCTTCCACTTACCCCTTCCTAGCCCCCCCTTCCTGATGTCAAATCAAATACGCGTATTTTCAAAAATAGAAACTGTCTTTATTTAACACAACTGGGGGGAGGGGGAATGAACCTCTGGGGAGACTGGGGAAAGGAGGCGGGAGAGGGGAGGAGAGAGGGTGGGAGAGGGGAGGGGGAAACCTGGGAGGAGGGAGCTGGAAGGGGGAAGAAGGGGGAGGGGAAGCTCAGGGCTCAGGGGTGGGGGCCTCTTTGGGCCACATGTCTCCCAGCACGGCAGGTGCGGGGCCTCAGCGTCCCCAGAGGGATGGGGAGGAGGGTGCGGAGGTTGAGGTGGGGGGTGTGGAGATTGAGGAGGGGAGTGTGGAGGTTCATAGAATCATAGAACCATAGAGCTGGAAGAGACCTCAGAAGGTCATCAAGTCCAGCCCCCTGCCCCAGGCAGGACCAATCAGCAACTAAATCAACCCGGCCAGGGCCTTGTCAAGCCGAGACTTAAACACCTCTAGGGATGGAGACTCCACTACTTCCCTAGGTAACCCATTCCAGTGCTTCACTACCCTCCTAGTGAAATAGTTTTTCCTAATATCCAACCTGGACCTCTCCCACCACAACTTGAGACCATTGCTCCTTGTTCTGCCATCTGTCACTACTGAGAACAGCCTCTCTCCATCCTCTTTGGAACCTCCCTTCAGGAAGTTGAAGGCTGCTATCAAATCCCCCCTCACTCTTCACTTTTGCAGACTGAACAGACCCAACTCCCTCAGCCTCTCCTCATAGGTCATATGCTCCAGCCCCCTAATCATTTTGGTTGCCCTCCGCTGGACCCTCTCCAGTGCGTCCACATCCTTTTTGTAGTGGGGGCCCAGAACTGGACACAATACTCCAGATGTGGCCTCACCAAAGCCGAATAAAGGGAATAATGACATCTCTGGATCTGCTGGCAATGCTCCTCTTAATGCAACCTAATATGCCATTAGCCTTCTTGGCTACAAGGGCACACTGTTGACTCATATCCAGCGTCTCATCCACTGTAACCCCCAGGTCCTTTTCTGCAGAACTACTACTTAGCTGGTTGGTCCCCAGCCTGTAACAATGCTTGGGATTCTTCCGTCCCAAGTGCAGGACTCTGCACTTGTCCTTGTTAAACCTCATCAGATTTCTTGTGGCCCAATCCTCCAATTTGTCTAAGTCACTCTGGACCTATTTCTGCCTTCAGGTGTATCTACCTCTCCCCCTAGCTTAGTATCATCCGCAAACTTGCTGAGGGTGCAATCAATCCCCTCATGCAGATCATTAATTAAGATATTGAACAAAACCGGTCCTAGAACCGAACTTTGGGGCACTCCGGTAGAAACCGACCGCCATCCTGACATCGAGCCGTTGATCACTACCCACTGGGCCCGGCCTTCTAGCCAGCTTTCTATCCATCTTACCGTCCATTTACCCAATCCACGTTCCCTTAACTTGCTGGCAAGAATATTGTGGGAGACCATATCAAAAGCCTTGCTAAAGTCAAGGTATATCACATCCACTGACTTTCCCACGTCCACAGAGCCAGTTACCTCATCATAGAAGCTAATCAGATTGGTCAGGCACGACTTTCCCTTTGTGAATCCATGCTGACTATTCCTAATCACTTTCCTCTCTTCCAAGTGCCTCAAAATGGATTCCTTAAGGATCCCTTCCATGATTTTTCCAGGAATCGAGGTAAGACTGACAGGCCTATAGTTCCCTGGATCGTCCTTCTTCCCTTTTTGAAGATGGGCACTACATTTGCCCTTTTCCAATCATCCGGGATTTCTCCCGACCTCCACGACTTTTCAAAGATAATGGCCAAAGGCTCCTCAATGACATTTGCCAACTCCCTCAGTACCCTCGGATGCATTAAGTCTGGACCCATGGATTTGTGTACGTTTAGCTTTTCTAAATAGTTCCTGTAGCGGAGCGGAGTGGCCGCCCGCTGAGCCGGAGGCAGAGGAACCCCTCTGGGAGCCATTTTGGGCACAGCCTAGCGCCGCCCCCTCACCTGACCGGAAGCTAGGGGGCGTGGCTAGGACTATAAGAACCCTGCCAGGGAGCTCAGTAGAGGCCCAGCCTCCGAGGGAGACAGAGGTCTGGCCAGAGCTCCTGGCTGAGGAGGCCGGGACCCGGCCTGGGCTTCCCCCAGCTGCCTGTCCGAAGGCCATCAAGGGCCTCCCTGCCAGGGCTGCTGAGGCCTGGCCAAACCAGCCAGCGGAGCTCCCCCCTGACCCGGAAAAACCCAGGACTCTGCGGGGGCCTGGTGCGCTAAAGGACCTGAGGACCGACGGGGACCGTGCAGAGCGCCGATTCCCTGAACCCTGGATTGGGCCACCCGGACCCGGCGGGGACGACGGGGGCCTCGACCTCCAGACAGACCAGCGGGAAGCACAGGTACCTGCGAGGGGGGAGTCGAGAGATGGCACGGGGCTGGTAGCAGTCCTAGGCCAGCAAGTTGCGGGCTGGAGCCCTGCTGAGCCTGTAGCAGCTGCACGGCTGTATCAATGGCCCCTGGGCCGGGGCACAGTGGAGAGGGTGGGCCTGCGCCCCGCCCGCCAACTGGGTGGCAGTCTCGCCTGTAGCTGGTGCACCCCTTGCCCCGCTCCTGAACTAGGAGCTTCTACAAACCAGACATTTGGTGTTTGTTGCCCCGCCCTGCTCGAGGGCCCGGGGCTGCCCTACGGCACTTTGGTGCCGGCCGAGACCCAGGCCGGAGGCGTGAACGCTGAGAGACTTGAGTCCACCTTAGACTTCTTTCCCCGTGGCCCGGACCTGAAGTAAGGCCGGGCCTCTGAACTATCGCCTCCCACCCCGGACCTGAAGTAAGGCCGGGGCTGTGAACTATGGACCGTTCCCCCAGAAGGGGAAAGCTTAGAGGCTGTGGTTGTCACTGCCGGAGGGCAGTGACCCGGAAGGCGACGTGGCGGTAAGAGTAACCCGCCACATATGGTGGAGAATGTGGGTACATCGACCCCGCCCCTGACATAAGGGGCGGAACGTGTGCCTCAGTTGTTAAAAAAAACAAAACAAAACAAACAAACAAAAACAAAAACCAACCCCTCCCCCAAAACTCTTTTTGTTTCGGCCGTTGTTACGGTTCGCTGGGTGAAGGGGGGGGGGGCGGGGCTTCCCGGACTGTCCCCAAACCCAGGATGGAACTGGACCGAGTGGTGAAAGCGGTGGTGGAGCGCCAGCACCAACAGCTGCAACAACTGGCGGCCCGACACTGGGAGACGGCTCAGCAGTTGGTCAGCCGACACGGGCAGTTGGTACAGCAGCTGGGCCTTCAGCTCCAACACCTCCAGACACTCCAGCAGCAGGACCTTCAGCAGTTGCTTCGTCCCTGGCCCCACCCCAAAAGGCCAGGGCCGGGACCGGCCCAAGGGCCCGCCTACCCAGCCGAGGGTACGTCGACCCCAGGGGGTGAGCCAGAAACTTGCATGGGGCAGGTGGAGGGGCCTGGACCCAGGGACGCTACGGGGCTGAGGTCTTGTGCCTCGACATCGCAACCCCGGACGCTCGGACAGGCACCTATTCCCCTGCCGCAATCCAGGGCAGCTCCCGGGACGGGACCCTTACCCACGAAGGGCCTGGAGCAGAGGATGGCGAACCCATGCGAGGCATGGCAAGGAAGCTGTCTGGAAGTGGGGTGCGACTGTGGGCCGACGGGACCCGCCGACACCTACATCCTGCCGGTCAATCAGGGGGAGTTTGTGATTCAAGCACCGGGGGACTCAGATGGAGTGGCCGTCCTTCTGGACTCAGGCTATACACAGACCCTCGTTCGGCAGGATATCCTTCCTGAAGGCCTGAAGCCAGAGGGGGAGCTGTACCTGCGGTGTGTACATGGCGATGTGAAGGCCTATCCTCGACCGAAGGTCCGACTCACAATCCAAGGGAGGTGTGCCGAGATGGTCATAGGGGTCGCGGCGACACTCCCCTACCCTGTTGTCCTGGGACAAGACTGGCCCGGATTCGCAGATCTCGTGCGCGAGGTTACCCCCAGGCCTCCGGCCGACCGGAGGAAAGTGGAGGCGGATCTTCTGGGGGAGAGGCCACCCAAAGACCAGCCAGAAGTCTCACCTGAGGTGAGCAGCACCGTGGCAAGAGGGCAGGTGAATTACCCGACGATCCCCGGGCCCCGGCGGAGGCAGATGCACAGGCCCTTACCCTGACCGACTTTCCCCGGGACCAGAGGGAAGACCCTACACTGAGGGCGGCATATGAGCAGGTAGCCGCAATTGATGGCACCGTGGTAGACCCGCTGAGGATAGCCCAGTGGCCCCACTTTGAATTGAAAGGCGACCGCCTCTATCGAGTAATGCAAGACCCCCAGACCCAAGAGGTCAAGACCCAGATCCTCGTTCCCGGCTGTCATCACCAGGCGGGACTGCGACTTGCCCATGATATTCCTGCTGCTGGCCACCTGGGGACAGAAAAAACGCTGGCGAGAGTACTGTCCCGGTTCTTTTGGCCTGGGGTGTACCTGGATCTATCCGTTGGGAGAAATGCTCAGTCTGAGTCTTTTCATACTGTTGGTTTGGAGAGAGAAAAATCTATTTGTACCTTTTGCTGATTACGCTATAGTGCATCATGAAATGTAGTGTGTGTGCAAGCTATTGCCAGAGAAAATGCCTAGATGTGCTTCAGCATGGTAAAAAAGTGTTTTTACGATAATCAAAACAATTTTTTTCTTGCCATAAAGTGCTGAGTGGGTTGATTTATTTTAACCTTAATCTCTTAGCAAAATGGTGAAAAAACACTAATACTTGTATAGAAATTTATTACATGAGTTCTTAAGGTGTCTTGTTATGTCAATGTATGATAATGGCAGTTGCCTGTTACATTATATGTGTTCTATTTTCTCAAAACTCAAGTAAATTACCCTGGTAGGAGAGAGAGAGAGAAGAGCTACATAAAACTACACCGCACGGTAATAAGATGTCAGCATAGATGATACAGAGGTGACAACATTTAGAAATAACCATAGCTTTCCTTTCCTGTTCCAAAAGAATGAGGAAAACCTGGTGGTTACTGAGTGCTTGAGACAGGTGTTAAACTACTAATGGATAAACAAGTGGAGCTGTAATAGCCAAGTATGAGGGTATTATTTTTAGTTCTCAGTAAAGAAGAGGAGAAAATGTGAGGCAAAACCACAGTGACTTTTAAGTGTTCCTTGAAAATGAATGAAATTTTAATCATCGCGTTGATGACAATCTAAATTCTATTTATTGCCAGAGTATAAACTGAAGAAATTCTGCTAGTGGTACTGATGTTTAATAATACTTGTGAGGTGCAGCAGACTACTATATTTTTATTCCCAAGATAAATAAATAATAAATCAACTAGTTTAGAATGAAAATAAGCTAAATGGCACAAACAGAATGGAGTTTAGCTCTTGTTAAAACTTTGAAGACAGTTAAAAAAACTAAATCTAATAAAAGCTCTTTTATTTGCAGCTTTCACGTGTTTAAGGATTTTGTGCTTATTTTTGAAAATATAAAAAAGTAGCGGTACTGGTTATGACTTCTCACTGAAGGCTGTATTTTGACATGAACTCAAAATAGGGAATACATTCTTATTTTCTCTATGAGTTTCCTTGTGTGAAATTTCATGGCTTTGGTCACCAAGCCCTTCCAGTATAGATTTAGTCTAAGTGCTTTCAACATGCAAAAGTCACCAAACCGAAAAGTCACCAAATCTATTGTTCTTTCTCTCTTTGTTCGCATTATGGCTACATTATTAGCTCCCCTCTTGACAGAAAGAGCAAAGCAACGTGAGTAAGCATCCTACAGTGCCTGGCATCACCTTCAGTCCTTAAGCAATGCTACAGTGCCTGGCATCATCACCTTCGGTCCTTAAGCACTGTGGGAATGCAGAACATAGCACTAGGCATTTTAGGAACATGAAAAATGTCCCATTAGCCACCTCTTTGCTTCCCAGTCCTCCTGGGGCTTCCTGCTTACCTTCACCTCACTCCATTTGCTGTGAGAAATTATGGTTCCCAGATTTCTCTTCCATATTGTGTTCAATGGGTTTAGGACATCACACATTGCAGCAAACCTACTTATGCATTTGAGGCTAGGTCTACACCAGGGGTGGGCAAAAGGGCCTCCGTGGGCCAGATCCAGCCCACCAAGCGAGCTGATCGAGCCCACAGACGCCCTGCCACTCCCATGCCCCCAGACCAATTGGGCCCTGGGGGCCGGGAGAGTGTGTGAAACTTCCTCCCACTCTGCGAGGAACACGCTGCACTTCAAAGTGCTATGTGCTCTTTGCAGGGCGGGAGGAGACGTCACGCCTGGGGGCAGGAGGAGCACGTGACGTTTCCTCCACCCTCCCTTCCCCCGCCCTGCGAGGAGCACACAGCGCTTCAAAGTGCTGTATGCTTGCGCAGAGAGGGGGCAGGGCGAAGAAAGTTTCATGCAGCTCCCCTGCCCTCAGGCCCAGATTGGCCTGGGGGCAGGGAGAGCACGCAAAGCCTCCTCCTGCCCTGCGAGGAGCGTGTAGCACTTTGAAGTGCCATGTGCCAATCAGGGCCTGGGGGCGGGGGAGCTGCATGATACTTCCTTCGCCTATCCCGACCCTGTGAGGAGCGCGTGGCACTTCAAAGTGCCACATGCTCCTCACAGGGTGGGAGGAGGCTTTGAGCACTCCCCGCACCCAGGCCCTGATTGGCCTGGGGGTTGGGGAAGCACCCAAAGCCTCCTCCCGCCCTGCCCCCGCCCTGCGAGGAGCACACGGCAGGGTGCAGTGGGTGCCTAGTGGGAAGGGGGGGCAAAGGGGCTCCCCCAACCCTTCTGGGTGGCCCGGGGGTACTTCAAAATTTTTTGAAGTTGCCCCCGGCCAAAAATTATTGCCCACCCCTGGGCTATGCTGTAGCTTTTTCCGATCGCTTTTCTGGAAGAGGCTTTTCCAGCATTTGGCCCAGTCTAGACCCTGAAAGGGTATGTCTACACTGCCACCCTAGTTCGAACTAGGGTGGCTAATGTAGGCATTCGAACTTGCAAATGAAGCCTGGGATTTAAATATCCCGGGCTTTATTTGCATGTTCCCGAGCGCCGCCATTTTTAAATGCCCCGTAGTTCGAACTACCTGCCCGCAGCTACATGCGGCAAGGACTAGGTAGTTCGAATTAAAGCTCCTAATTCAAACGACCGTTATTCCTCCTGCAAGGTATCCCAGAAAATCCCTGCAGTGTAGATCTACCCTAATAGTAGAGGACAAAGACTCTGGGGATGACAATGTGAGTGGCAGAGACAACAGCAAATTGGCATTGCATTGGGCTGTCACAGAGCAGAGCATCGCTTTTGGGCTAGGGAAACCAGTACTGAGTGCTGGGATTGCATTGTCATGCAGCTGTGTGATGGAAGACCAGTAGCTACAGAACTTTAGGATGTGTAAAGCAACCATCCTGGAGCTGCGTGCTGAGCTGGTCCCTGAACTACAGTGCAAGGGCACCCAAATGAGAGCTGCTGTCTGTTGAGAAGCATGTGGCCATTGCTTTGGCAAATCCTGATTGCTACTGTTCAGTTGCAAATCAGTTTGTGGTGGGGAAGTCTACCATCGGGGCAGCACTTATGCAAGTGTCCAGGGCAATAAATCATATTTTGCTGTGTAGGGCTGTGACTCTGGGATATGTGGATGACATTGTGGCTGGCTTTGCTGAAATGGGCTTTCCAAACTGTGGCAGGGCAATCAATGGGGCACATATTCCCATTATAGCGCCTCCCCACCTTGCCTCAGAGTACATCACCTGGAAGGGGTACTTTTCCATGGTGCTTCAGGTGCTTGTGGAGCTCCATGAGTTTTCACAGACATAAATGTAGGGTGGTCTGGAATGTGCCAGATGTGCATCTTCAGGAACAGTGGCCTGTATAGAAAACTGCACGCTGGGACTTTCTTTACCTTGGGGGATGTGGAAATGCCCATAGTGATCCTAGGTTACGCAACTTACCCCTTACAGCCTGGCTCATGAAGCCTTACATGGGGCACCTGGACAGCAGTAGGCAATGGTTCAACAACAGGCTAAGCTGATGACACATGGGTGTTGAACGTGCCTTTGGCAGATTGAAAGGAAGATGGAGGTGTCTCTGTAGCAGGCTGGACCTTTTGGAGGATCATATCCCCAAGGTGGTGGCCGCATGCTGTTGCTGACATAATTTGTGTGAGAGTAAGGATGAAGTGTTTGCCCATGTGTAGACACAGCGCCTGGGTGCACAGTTTGAACATCCAGGCATTTGTGCTGTCAGAGGAGCCCATAGGGTGGCCATGAATATCTAAGAGGCTCTGAGGAATCACTTCGACATGAAGGCTCCTGAGATCTCTATGTGTTGGGGTTGCTTCCCTGCCTCATCCCTCTGCTTATCCTGAGCGAGGCATTCCCATGAAACCAGGGGATATTACAGGGTTCCACTGGGACCAGAGTGGTTGGTGTGGGCTGTGTCACACAAAAAGTCATGGAAACCTGCGTCACATTTGTCTTTATTGTTGTCTTTCAATCAGACTGCTCAGTGGTAAAATATGCTAAGGATCATTGGAAAACCTCACCATGATGGTAACACCCAACTGCTTTGACAGACAGTGCAATGTACTGAGAAAAATTACACGATTGTAAAAATAAGTGTGTGGCCATAGTGGAAGGTTTGCTGGATAAAGAATTTTGAATGTACAGACATGGAGGCAGATGTGTGGGCCTGGAGAGACGGTTGCTGTGAAAAGAGTTCTGCAGGGAGAAATGGCAGCCCTGCCAGGGAATCTCCATGAGAAAATCGATAAGTACATCAGGCAAAGCTTCAACACCACCTCCCAGCAAGATTCTATTGATATCCATGTGTACGCTGGTGCTATGTTTGGACATAATGCAGACCCAGGCAGAGTTTAGCCAGCTCACAGAAATACAGCCTTTAGTCACCCGGTGCTGCTGCCACCAACCCCCAGCTGCATGAGCAACTTCCTGCGCCACCAGCGCCCCCCCTCTGCAGCTGCTCTAGAGTGACTTACTGCCCCACAAGGCTGCTGGCCACACAACCACCTCGCAACATCCACTGCATCTCTTCCCTTGCTTCATGCTCCATGTCCAGTTGCTGAGAGTCCTCAGAAACATCAGGACGTAAGAACAATTCCTCACTGGTGCACTGGCAGTCACCAAATTGAGCCCCGCCTCCTCGTCCATTTCCATCTCCATCAGTAATTTCTGTCTCTGGGCTAACTCCTGATTCTGTGCTATGGGAAGTATCTGCATTCTCCCTGGGAGTGGAAGTAGGGTCCTCAACCAGGATCGTGCAGTCACAGCTATGAGAGACCCATAGGAACTGGGACACATACTACGGATGTTAAATTGCATTTAATCAGCTAATCGAATTGTTGATGGAAACTTGATTAGCTGATTAAATGCGATTTACCATCCCTACTTTTTACAGCCTGCGGTATGGACTTCTGAGGATAAAATGCTGCTACTGCAGCACTGTAAAGGAAAGTTAATATCATATATTGGTGAGCTCAGTTATGGTGACCTGTCTGGAAATCCTTTTGAATAAGTGATGAAATAGCAGATGCAAAACATGAATGTAGAATTGCTCATTAGGGAATGGATATGAGAAGGGTTTAAGCTCCCCTTGATTGTCTTTTCTGTAAGGATTGCCTATATTCCCCTCCACGGATACAGTTCTAGATCTGTAATAATTCCTAGTAAATGGCATTATCAGAATGCCAGTGAACAAGAAGCCTTTTTTTATTACAGGCCTCTAAGCAGTGATGATTAAAATTTATACTACTACTATGTCCTTATTATAAAATGGTCTACAAAAATAGAAGTTGATCAGTGGTTAGGTTATGCATTTCCTGTATTTCTCTCAGCTGTATCTCCACTAGCTTCAGGGAGTTGCCGAGTTAGTCTGTACAGAATGAACTTAAAAAACAACAAGTAGCCTGTTAGCACTTTAAAGACTAACAAAACATGTAGATGGTATCATGAGCTTTCATGGGCACAACCTACTTCTTCAGATGACCGGAGTGTTGGAAGTCCAGTTCCAAGGATAAAGGGAAGTGCGGGGAGGTGGGAAGAAGGAAAAATGGGAGCGGGGGAGGGCGGGACGACAAGGAGAGGCAGTGGGTAAAAAATATCAAGGGGAAACCGCCAAGCTGGAATGTAATAGGAAAAACAAATAGTCTCCAAGTACCAAAAGACTGGTTAGTCAAAAGAGGCAGATAAGAACCATTAATTAGCAAACAACAAATAGTCAGGTAGTACTTAAAGACTAACAGACCATGTAGATGGTATCATGAGATTCTACATAGACAAAGAACCATTGTTGCCTTCATTGTTTGGTAGGTTGATAATGACCCAGACATCCAGTATCTTTATTCAGTCCATAGGTGTGAGAATCGAACTTGTGAATGAATTGTAGTTCCAGTCCTTCCCTGTGTATTTGGCTTGTGGAATTGGTCTGTAACTAAACAGCTACTTGAAGATCTGTTAATGAATGCCCAGGAAGATTAAAGTGTTCGCCAACAGGTTTTCGTATGTTCCCTTTACGGATATCTGATTTGTGTCCATTAATTCTTTCCCATAGGGACTGTCCAGTTTGTCCAATATATATTGCAGTGGGGCATTGCTGGCATTTGATGGCATAGATTAAATTACTGGATGTTCAGTTAAATGAGTCTCTGATTTGGTGGCTTATGTGGTTGGCTCCAGTAATAAATTTGCTTGTATAGATATGTGGGCAGAATCGGCACCCTGGCTGATTGCAGGGCTGGGTTCCTGGATGTTTATGATGTAGCTGTGTAGCATGGTTACCGAAAAGAATTTGTTTCAGGTTGGGGGGTTTCCTCCAAGGCCTCTGAGAGTGAGGGATCATTTTCCAAGATAGGTTGTAGATTCTGGATAATGCGTTGGAGGGGTTTGAGTTGTGGACTGTAGGTAATGACCAGTGGAATTCTGTTATTTTCTCTTTTGGGTCTCTCTTGAAGTAGTTCATGTCTGGGTACTTTTTTGGCTCTGTCAATCTGTTTTTTCACTTCTCCAGGTAGGTATTTCAGTTTTAGGAATGCTTTATAAAGATCCTGTAGGTGTTTGTCTCTGTCTGTGGGATTGGAGCAAATCCAGTTCTTTCTCCTAAACCAAACAGTTCAATCCAAGGAAACAACAATTGAAAGAAAAAATTGAAAATTCTGGACAAATCAGATTTTCAATATCTGCATGACTTTTTGGTGTTAGCTGACGTATGCAAAGAGGAAGCTTGAAATGAAATTAATGCAGGTTCTTTGGTTCCTGTCACCTTCAATGGACATGCAGCCACATCATTTTAATTGGTGCTGTGTGGGAGTGAAGTTCCAGAGCGATATGTCAGTGTGCCATAAAAGGGCTGTGCCTCTTCCATTTGCATGCAGGTTTACTTTCAGCAACACTGAAAGAGGGAATGACGGTAACTAAAGTGGCATTGTATGTTCATGGATTTCACCATGCAGAGAGGGATACAAGAATAGAAAATATATAGTTTGCCTTACACTTACTGATCTATGCCAATTTGAGCTGCACTGTCAAGGAGTAAACACAAAAATGTCACTCTGGTGACAGAAGTCTGTGTGTATGCTAATTTCTCTTTTAGTTGATTGTTGAGGACTGTCAAGAAAGTTGTAAGGAAATCTTGGTAAAACTCTGTTGCTATTCGAGTCTAGATGGGTGTCTGAGTCAGGATAATTTGTGTGGCATTCCTATTAATAGGAAACAACCAGTTTGGCTAAGCGACAAAGGTGGGACTTCTTAAATGTCATTACTGGCTTTGAATATGGCCGTTCAGCATGGAAGGAGACCTCCTCATCTGCATTTGGACATTATCATCAAGATCTGTAATTGTAATAAAGCAAAAAGCAGATTAGGGTTTATAATTAAATATACTGTATTGTGTAAAGCAGTATGTACACTGAGAAAATGAACCTTAATTGGTGAAATATAGCCAATCTTTTATGGTGTCATTTGTTACATCAGCACTGAATGCTTGTCTAATAAAGAATCATAGAATACAAGACTGGAAGGGACCTCAAGAGGTCATCAAGTCCAGTCCCCTGCCCTCATGGCAGGACCAAATACTGTCTAGACCATCTCTGATAGACAGAAATAACCATGTCTATCCATGTCTAAGAAATAACCATGCTGTCAACTGCAAGCCACACTTCAATAAGAGAGAGGACAAAGTTGCACAAACTGAAATTAAATCCAGTGTCTTTTACTATTATGTATTTTCAAGCCACGTGTTACTCATCTATTATAGAAGGGCCACAGCCACAGCATTAATGTGGGATTTCATTATTTTCTCAAGTTTATTTTTATGTTGCTTTGAAAAATAAATTAAAGCATATGGGGGACTAAGGACCAGCATTTGGTTCTGATCCATCATGGATTTATACCAGGACTGCTCCATTGGGAGAACAGAGATTATCAGTACTTTCTAATAGTAGATCCCTGCTTTGGAAGTATATATTTAGAACAGAAAGAACTTGGGAACAAAACAGCAATAACGCCCTGCCCTAGAAATAGAGAAAAGTTGAAGATGTTTATTATCCCTCTGTGAATGTCTGACAGATGTTATCTTCAGTGAAACATCCTCAAAGCTGACACCCTCAGCAGAAGACTGATCTGGGAGAGAAATGGCCAAAATCCTTGCAAAATAATCAACTTCAAGGTGCAGCTTGAAGAGAGTCAATAGGCAATTTCATCCCAATTAACCATCTAGGGAGTTGGGGCTGGGAGGAGAGAATGAAGAGTTCAGCATGCCATTCACCAAAAGAAATCTCTCTGTTGGAGTTTCTATGTTGCCTCCTGCCTATAACTGCAGTATCTAAACAGCAAGCAGGTATTTTAGAAGTGCAAAGTATTTCCATAGTGGAGTTAAACTGGATTTTGTGAGATAGAATCATAGAATACTAGGACTGGAAGGGACCTCGAGAGGTCATCGAGTCCAGTCCCCTGCCCTCATGGCAGGACCAGGTACTGACTAGACCATCCCTGATAGACATTTATCTAACCTACTCTTAAATATCTCCAGAGATGGAGATTCCACAACCTCCCTGGGCAATTTATTCCAGTGTTTGACCACCCTGACAGTTAGGAACTTTTTCCTAATGTCCAACCTAAACCTCCTTCATAGGTGTGTGCAGCACATTTCATTAGGGTGTGCACCCAAAGCATTTTTTTTAAATGCACTTTGACCCCCCCATTAGCCACACCCCTGACCCCTGTTAACCACGTCCCTGGCCCCCATTAGCCACACCCTTGGAGGTAACCCTCTCCGGGCAAGATGGGCACATGACCAAAAGTAAAAAGTGTTATGTGACCCCCGACCCAAGGACTTTTCCCACCCTCCTCCTACCAATAGGGATTAGTTTGGCCCCCACCAACCCTCCCCATGCAACTATCCTGCAATTGCATTAATCCAATGTGTGTGACATTAATGCGGGGGTGGAGAGGCTGGGCGGGGGGAAGTGTTCTCTCTAAGAGTTTCCTCCCATGAGCAGAATGAATTTTGTGTTGTGTACCAGTACCGAATTCATGTGGCTTGTTTGGATGTGCCATTGTGGCACCCAAGTTATTAATAAATATCTACCTTTCCCCTGCTGCCATGTCTCCTCCTTGCTCCATCAACTCCCCTGGTGCCTGCTGCTCCCCAACCCCTCACCCTCCTCTGCTGTCCTGACTCCTGGCCTTCTCACTGCCCTCAGCCTTCCTAAGACCTGCCCCTCCTCCACCAGCCCTTCTCTCCCCCTGTTCCCACTCCTCCAGTAGCCCCACTCTGATCATGTGAGCTACCCCTCCTCATCCCTTTGTCTAACACCTCCCTCGCCTCTCTCCTCTGGGTGCTGGTCCCTCCCCTGCAGGTGTCTGCCCTTCTGCTTCACCCCCAGATTCCCCTGGCACCTACACCTTCCCTTACCCCTGCACCCTCCTGGTGCCTCCCCCTTCCCTCACTGCCCCTGCCCCCTTTGCCCTTTTTCCTGATGCCCATCCCCTCACCACCTCTGCCCCCATTCCCTCATGCGCCTGTGCCCTCACACATGACTTGCTCCAACCCCACCTTCCTCATGCCTACCCCTTCTGTCAAGCCTTCTCCCAGCACCTCCCCCTCCAATCCCCAATGCCCTTACCCTCTCCTCTTCCAGCATCACCCTGTCCCCCCTCCCACTGACACCTCCCCTCCTGCCCTTTTCCTCATTGTCTCCACTTCCCCTCTAGCATTTGTGTCTCCTCTACCCTGTCCCTTTGGTGCCTTCCCCTTTCTTCCCCCTCTCCCCTCCCCCTCCTACAAGCCCCTTCCACCCCTTCCCCTTTCTTCCTCCTCTACCCTCCCCCACCGCAAAAGCCCCTTCCTCTCCCACCCCTTCCTCTTATCCCCCCCTCCCCATTACCTTCAGCTTCTGCCTTACAGCTTGCAGGGATGGAGTCAGAGCCAGCCCAAGCTGCAGGGCCAGGCAGGGGCGCCCCTGGGGCACCGCGCGGTGCTGCAGGGCGGGGCGCTGTGCGGTGCTGCCGGGCTGGGCGGGGGCGCTCCCGGGCGCCTCAAGGGCACCCTGCTGTGCTGAGCGGGGGCGCTCCTGGGCGCCTCAAGGGCACCGCGCCGTGCTGCCGTGCTGGGCGGAGGCGTTCCCGGGTGCCTCAGGGGCGCCGCGACGTGCTGCTGGGCCGGGTGGGGCCCAGGGCGCAAAAATGGCTCGGGCTAGCTGGCCCGAGACATTAGGGTGTGCCTGGGCACACCCGGCACAGCCTGTGCGCACGCCTATGACCTCCTTTGCTGCAGTTTAAGCCCATTGCTTCTTGTTCTATCCTCAGAGGCCAAGATGAACAAGTTTTCTCCCTCCTCCTTGTGACACCCTTTTAGATACCTGAAAACTGCTATCATGTCCCCCCTCAATTTTCTCTTTTCTAAACTAAACAAACCCAATTCTTTCAGCCTTCCTTCATAGGTCATGTTCTCTAGACCTTTAATCATTCTTGTTGCTCTTCTCTGGACCCTCTCCAATTTCTCCGCATCTTTCTTGAAATGCCGTGCCCAGAACTGGACACAATACTCCAACTGAGGCCTAACCAGCGCAGAGTAGAGCGGAAGAATGACTTCTTGTGTCTTGCTCATAACACACCTGTTAATGCATCCCAGAATCATGTTTGCTTTTTTTGCAACAACATCACACTGTTGTCTCATATTTAGCTTGTGGTCCACTATAATCCCTAGATCCTTTTCTGCCATACTCCTTCCTAGACAGTTGCTTCCCATTCTGTATGTGTGAAACTGATTGTTCCTTCCTAAGTGGAGCACTTTGCATTTGTCTTTATTAAACTTCATCCTGTTTACCTCAGACCATTTCTCCAATTTGTCCAGATCATTTTGAATTATGACCCTATCCTCCAGATCAGTCGCAACCCCTCCCAGCTTGGTATCATCTGCAAACTTAATAAGCGTACTTTCTATGCCAATATCTAAATCGTTGATGAAGATATTGAACAGAGCCGGTCCCAAAACAGACCCCTGTGGAACCGCGCTTGTTATACCTTTCCAGCAGGATTGAGAACCATTAATAACTACTCTCTAAGTACGGTTATCCAGCCAGTTATGCACCCACCTTATAGTAGCCCCATCTAAGTTGTATTTGCCTAGTTTATTGATAAGAATATCACGCAAGACCGTATCAAATGCCTTACCAAAGTCTAGGTATACCACATCCACCGCTTCTCCCTTATCCACAAGACTTGTTATCCTATCAAAGAAAGCTATCAGATTAGTTTGACATGATTTGTTCTTTACAAATCCATGCTGTCTGTTCCCTATCACCTTACCACCTTCCAAGTGTTTGCAGATGATTTCCTTAATTACTTGCTCCATTATCTTCCCTGTCACAGAAGTTAAACTAACTGGTCTGTAGTTTCCTGGGTTGTTCTTGTTTCCCTTTTTATAGATGGGCACTATATTTGCCCTTTTCCAGTCTTCTGGAATCTCTCTTGACTCCCATGATTTTCCAAATAATAAGAAACCACCTCATTCTGTGTTTAGGAGAATGCATAATAAAGTTACTAAACAGTTGAGCTAGTATGAAAATGTGCAGTTTATGTATCACTATTTAAGATAGGATGTAGCTTCTACTTTAAACTAATATTTTAAAAGAACTGTTTATTTCAAATGAATATCAAAATACAGATTGACACAGTTATACTAATTTTCCCGAGTAAAGCATATTGAATTGTGTAATCTATGAAAATGTCCAGTAAATTTTGAACTACTGTACTATTGCAAATGTACAGGAGTGCACTCAGTAAGATTTGCATGTTGCCCCATAGACTGTTAGGCAGTATTATATCATATTATTTCACCCTGCATGTCTTTTGTTCTGTCTTTTGTTTTGTTTTGACCCTGCATGATGTAATGCAGATTTTTAAAAATTATAGACTCTTTATATCTAATGCTAAACTAGGCTTAACATGCACTTAATAGGTATTTAGCAATAGCAAATGAAATTTGCTGTAAATCCTGAATACTTATTCTGAGCATTTCTCTTATGGCATGTTGTTTTGCTTGGGGAAATGTAATTTTAATATCTTTCAGAGTTCTAATGAGAGAGATATTTTATAACTAAGTATTTGATGGGTTTTCCCCCCCTGTTTCATGTTCAGCAGTCCCAAGGAAAGAACAGAAGCCAATCTTACAGAACTGTGCATTTGAAATTTAATTTCAGGGAAACTTTGCCTCATAAGCATTAGAAATTTGGAAATTCATTTTTCCCTTATCAGTTTTGTTTCAAGACCCATAAAGACATTAAAATATGATTATAAGTAATTGCTAAGTTTTGTTAAACTTAAGATAATTTACCAAGAATCATCACCTGTAACAAGACTGCACATGAACGTAAAGTAAAATTAAGTGAAGGTTTAATTTCAGTGAAATTCACTCTTGGGCAGAGGATAATGAAACACCAAAATCCTGCTTATACTTTATTTTGAGGGTTTGTGTGACATGGTAGGTCTTGTGCTGGCCTTGTGCGCAAGGAATTTTACATTCAGAAAATTGATCATGGATGGTTTAAATAACTATATGAAATGGATACTGTCAAAAGGACTTCATCACCCAGTGAAGAGTATATCATCTGCTTCCTGCTTCTGACTATTTGTGACCAATTAAGACCTCATATTATTTTTCAAAGACACAACATGCAAATCCCACTATTCCAGCCAAATTCCAATTGAGAGGGATTCTTGAAATTCTCCCTCCAATTTCCACTGACTATGGTACAGTTCTCTACTTCTTAGCATAAACTGTTCAGTGGTGCTACTGTGTTAAACAGCTGCTGCATCTCACCAGTTGGTGACTTACTGTGTTGAAATTAATGGTCCTCATCCCAAAAGGACCTGAGCACTACAAATCCCATGGACTAAAGAAACAATGTTCCAATAAGAGCTGCTGTGCTCGGCACTCTTCAGGATCAAACCCAATGATTGTAAAGTGCTTTGAGAACCTCTGATGCTGTAAGTGCAGACTCTTTGAACTCTTCATAGTTTTTTAGAAAGAAGTATAATTCTCAGTAACATACGTTAATTTTTCTCACTTATTCTTTCTATCTAGTAAAACATAGTTAAAGGTAGAGGTACCCAGGCACAAAGTGCTGCTCACTTCCTTGGCTTTTAAAGAAACTGATATTTTAATAGCAGTTAATGCTTTTAGATTTGCTTTACTTGTGGCAAAGCCATTTTATTGTTTAACAAAAAAGACCTGCTCTGCTTTTGTTGAAATCCATATAAAAAGAATCATTGGCTGCAAAAAGAACAGGATCAGGCCCTAACTTAGGAACAACCTCTCATCTCACAAAGAGCAGACAAAAGCTGCGCATAGATTATCCAGTGGAGCAAAATGTACTATGGGGTATGTTGCTATTATTATTGTTATTGTCTTGATGCATGGCTCTGCCTGCAGAATGTTTGATGGAACTCAAGAGGGGGCTGTGCATACACAAAGATAACTTTAAGCCACTCTCACTTCCTTCTGACCTTAGGGACGAATACCCTCATGCCAATTAAAGTTAAGACGACCATTATGGCAGCCACTACTATGCCAGGGCCTAGGGATGCCCTGGCAGTGTCCTCTTTTCTCCCACCCACTGCCCCATGGTTGTATGTGGTTGTATGTGACATGGTGATTGGTGGTTGTATGTGACATGAAGATTCCCCATGTGCCATCCCATCTGGTCAACTAAGTTGTCTTTAGTGGTTATGCTTTTTATAGCAAATAACATTAGTAAATATAAAAAAAAGTCAAAACAGTTTTGCGGGATCAAAGAGGAAGCTTATTTGGACTATTGGTTTGTAAAATGTTTTGAGATTTTGACTTTTCCTTCCAGCTCAGGATGGGGGAAAATATCTGATCTCAAAAACTCTCTGTTTGGAAGAATGATTTCCCACCCAGCTCCACAGTGGATCAATAGGTTATGATTTCACTGAGCTGTCCCCTGTGAAACCTACATCTTGTTATTGAGTAGTAACAGTTAGAGCTTAGCAATGAAATAGCAATGGTTCTCAAACAAATTTTGCTTTGTCTCCATTTCCTTGAGTAAAGATGTATATGAATTTCTGTGTTCAAGCTTTGTTAAAATATACATGAGAAATGTTTCTGGGTGTCACTGTTAGTGACAAGCTTAATGGCAAAGGGGTGTCCTACAGTATCATCTGGAATATAGGTTTGGGCTAAGCAAGATCTTATGTAGCAAGTAGTTCCTGCTTGTGTTGCTCTTACTGACAAAGAGTTCCTCATCTTCTACTCTCCTCAAATGCACTCTGAATCATCCTGCCAAAAGCCCGGCTCAATTGCGTGTCATGTTAATGACATTGTTTTGTTTGTGTTTCTCCTGATCACTATAAAGCTAATTTTTAGGATAAGGCACCACTGTGTTAGTAAATTCTTTCCCCTTCTCTCCTTGTCTGGATTTCTTCAGGGTTGTAAAGATTAAATGTTTTGTTAGAGACCCTGCCTGCTGATGCATTGTTTGTTGATAGGGCTTTTTCTTTTGTTCTTCCCGTGAAAGATTATTGCTTCTGTGTGACTCTGATATCCTAGAATGACTACGTTGGTAAGATGGATGGCATTCATTTATTCCTTTATGATGTAGTCTGTGAACAACTGTATATTACTTTTATTTATAATAGAACTTTTTCAAATATATGGTGTGAGGCCAGCTTCTGCCCTGCTTCTCAATCTAATAATTCCATAGCTTTCAGTAGAGTAGCACTGAATATACACCAGTATTACATAGAGGAGAATCCAGCCTGTTTTGTGTAATTAAGTCTGTGAAAGCAATCACTAAAATTCCCTCTCTTTGTCTTGCTAAGAACAAGTGTGGAATGTTTTAGTACCTATTGTACTGAAAAATAAATATACAAGTAATGCATACTGCTTTGGACTAAGGCCCTGATTTGACAAAGCACATAAGCACAGTTAACTTCAGGCATGTACGTTA
Organism: Rafetus swinhoei; assembly: GCA_019425775.1. NCBI lineage: Eukaryota > Metazoa > Chordata > Testudines > Trionychidae > Rafetus > Rafetus swinhoei. The sequence continues at coordinate 13,054,860 of CM033435.1, read as the reverse complement.
TCTCATCTATTCATCAAAAGCCTATGTTCAAGTGATGTGCTAAACTGGGTTCTAAAATCCCTGCAGACTGATTCCATATCCTGCCCACCTTTTCCCCATGATAGGGTATCCAGCCCAATAAATAGCCCCTCCATAGACTGGTGACCGATAGTGTTCCAATGGTATATTCTTTTATTGGGGATTTCCTTCATATACTGATATACAGGGTGTAATGGTCTTGGGGTTCATTAAATAAGGAACCAAAAAAATAAGAAAGGAATAAAACAAACTGGAACGTTCTAGTGAACTGCTGCAAACAGTCAGGTGGTGCTCCCAACCCCCTCTTCCAGGCCATCTCTCCAAATTCCTATGTTCATCACCCTATCCCTTATAAGGGAGCATCTCCAAGTTATAATCTACAAACGTATCACTACAAGAACAATCTGACTCTGGGTATAATGTGGGAGAAACTGCACAGCACTTTAGCCTCAAGTCTAACATCAAACACTGCAAGCTTGTTGTGAAAACAAAACAAAAATTAGTAAAATTAAAAATGTATGAATTCAGCTGCATAATTTTTAACAACTAAAACTTCCTTAGCTACGTCTTATTGCAGGAGTCATTTTATCAACAACCTGTCTCATAGAGGCATTCTCTTGATGTCTTTGTAAACTCTTGAGAGAATTTTCTAGTATTTACCCTCAATTTATTGTTTTCTCAGGAGGAAGAGCTTTAGAATCAGATTCCACTCTCTAGTCAGGATTTTTTTAGCTTTTCTCTGTTTGCTTTTGTCCAATTCCTAGTCTCAGAGACTTTCAGATAATTTCCTCCTGCAGTAGTATAGGTGCAGTTAAAACCTTTGGGGTTTGTTCGAGTGAGGCAGTGGCTGGGGTTTTGATTTTGTTCCAAATAGGTTTACAAAGTATCCCTAGATTAAATGAATGAGAGCACATAACATCATTGCTAGTTTGCATAAATATATTAATCTTCTGCTTGTCGCCTAGATGAAGGGATATTATTAATTATTCTGTAAAAGCAATGAGTCATCCTGTGGCACCTTAAAGACTACCAGATTTATTTGGGCATAAGCTTTTGTGGGTCAAAACCACTTCATCAGATGCATCTGACAAAGTGGTTTTGACCCATAAAAGGTTATGCCCATATCAGTTAGTCTTTAAGGTGCCACAGGACTCCTTGTTTTTACAGATACAGGTTACTCCTCCGAGACTAATTTATTTTCTCATAAAATCATGTTACACCTCTGTCTAGATATGAGACATGTATAATGTATGTGAATATAGGGGTGAAATGTTTGCTCATGGGTAGAGCACTGAAGCACAATGCTTGGCTGCAGAGTTTGAGCATCCAGACACTAGGGCTGTCAGAGGAGCCTATAGGGATGCTGTTAACATCAGGGAGACTTTGAGGAACCGTTCAACATCCCATGTTAACACATTTCCTCAAAAGAAAGTGCTTGAACAGCCTGTACCTGGGGCCTGAATGATTGCTATGGGTTGTGCAACAGAAGATAAAGTCATTGTACCATTAAAAAATTGCCTCTGTTGGTCAAGACAAATCACAGTGAAACACACTAAGGAGCCGTGTTTGCTGGAAAGGGAAAGTATTAGTTTAGGATCAAGTCTCACAACTGTGAGTAGGTTCAGCTGTCCTAGTCAAAGTTGTGAGAGGGAGTGTGGTGGAAACTGGGGATTCCCAGAGAGTGAAAAGGAATGTATGGGCACAGAGAGGGGGCTGCTGGACAAAAAATTGCGTATGTGCTGCAGGGAAGGTCCAAAGCCGCCTCTGCTCACTCTGCAACTTGATTAAACTCTTGAGCATCTTGGTTTGTGCCTCCATGACTTTGACCATTATCCAGCCATTATCCATTGCACCTCCCTTTTTTGGGCCTCCATTGAGGAGTGCATTATAACCTCCTTTGTGAGATCCTACCTAATCCTAACCCTGTTGTACTTGGGTCTCCTCCTTATCTGATGCAGTCTGTCAGAGGAAGTCTTCTGAGTTCTCAAGGTCTCATCTGCAACATAGAATGTTAAATTCCAGCTCAACATCTAACCATTTCACTTACTGGTGCCTTGTTCAGGATCTGTGCAGGCACTGGAAACATGATGAGTCTGGGGCACAAGAAAATACAGTTGGGGCTTGTGCAGCTGGTTTGCAGGAAATCCTTCTCATTAGGCCACGCGTCTCCAAAAGTGGGTATCACTCTTTTAGACATCTCACTGCTGAAGGTAAGCAGGGAAACTAGGGCTCGGCTTCTGGATGCTCAATATGCAGCTCCATACGTGCTGCTTTGGTCCCTGCATCACTGCGCAGTCTTGGAACCTGTGAGAAGAAAATCAATAAATACTCCAGGAAAAAGTTTCCAAAGCATCTCTCTGCTGAATTCCATTGACATCATCAACACCCTGCTTGGACATAATGTCTAGCTATGCAGGGCTATGCACAGCCCCTAGATATACAACCACCTTCCCACCTTTCTGTGCCCTACACCCACCTCTGCACTCCCCAAACCAGAGCCTCTTTCCTTGTGTCTCATCCCTTGCTTCCTGCTCCCTGTTGAGCTTCTACTCACACTGGCTTTTTGCCCTCAGACCGGAGAGCAGTTTCTGGCTGCCTGCTCCACCAGGTGACCTCCCCCCTGTGAGCTTCATGTTCTTATCCAGCCCTACTTCCGCATCTGTGACTTTTCCAGGTGAAGTGCTCTTTCTGCTGACTCTATGCCCTCCAAGGCATCCATGGAGCTCTTGGAGGTGGAGTTGGGCTAACCTCCCAGGATTGCATCCTGCTCCTTATAAAACAGACACATCTAGGGTGCAGCATCAGAGTAATGTTTTGTTTCCCTCACCATATGGTATGACTGCCTAAGCTCCTTTATCTTCTCTCTGCACTGCAGTGTGTCCCGTCCGGAGCCCTGAACACACAAGCTTTGCAAAATATCCCTGTATGTGTCCTCATTCCTACAGAACACTCGCAGCTGGGACTACACAGACTTCTCCACACATGCAGATAAGATCCAAAAGATGTAGGGCCCAAGCAGGAGAGCATTAGGAGCAATAACCAGCCATGATCACCTGGGAAGATACCACAAGAACACCCCATGCTGAGCCAGCCAACAAGAAATGGAATTTTAAGTTTCCAGGGCGGGCAAAGAGGAGGGATGGATTGTTGGGTATCTGGCTGCAGGACAGCAGAGTTCAAAGCACTGGCCAGAGTGGCTACTTGGGGTATCGTGGGAAACATCCTGGAGGCAAAAAAGGCCAAAGAAAAAAACCTCTTGTTGTTCACCCTGCATGATTGACGACAGGAAAGGGAAGGGGAAAGAAAAAAGTCCCCTGTAGAAGTGGATGTTTTTTGTCACCAAAACTGGGCATATTTCATGACTTCTGTCATGTGGCAGTTTGTATTCTATCACAATTTTGTCGCCAAAAGGCAGCTTTTGGTGATAAATCTTGATAGTGTAGACATGCCCTCGGTGTATCAGTGGTAACTGAAACAGTTGATAAATGGGCAAAGGACTTTCATATAAGGGGAGATGAGTCCTGTTTGTTTTATCATGGGTAATGTAAACTGTTCCTAAATAGGAAAGGTAAGCAATGTGACTGATATTGACTATGAAACCAGAGATGTTATTTAAACTGGTTTTTTAAATGAAGCCACCTATAAGGAGTTTGGAAAGGCAATAGAATGACTATTAGCAATCTTAAATTCTAAATTAAATCTCAGTATTTCTCTTGTTTACCAAGATTAATCTAAGTCTCATGTCTAGGAATCTGTGATCTAACCAGTCTGGGTTGTGTTACAGGAGACGCTGTTATTCTCTGAGATTACAATAGCATTTCAATATCCTATTAAAAATGTTACAAGAACAGCTTAAATCATCCCTTGGGCAGTGCTTTGGCAAACCTCATTTTATCTGTGACGCTGCAGAAACAGTGCTGAACTGTCAGGTTGCTGCTCTTTAATGCTGCATTGTAGCTTCTTTCTTCCCCTTCGCTGCCTGTTGCTGCTGCAGCTTTCTTGTATAGTGAGGTGAGTTTAGATGAGGATTTTGTGATTGAGCAGGGGAGCAATGTGGTTCTGGTTTGCTGAATTCAGGGAGATTTTATATTCTCAGAATGTTCAGAATGACTGGAGAAAGAAGGCATACCTCTCCGAGGCTTTGGCTGGATTCCAAATATTGCCTGCAGGCACCTTTTCACGGACTCGTCGCTTTCATGGGATTGTCTTGTTAACAGCTTGAGATCATCAGAAGCAGTACTGCACAGCCTTCTAGGTGGGGAATTCTCAGATGTGGGAGAATCTCAGAGCATCTTTAAAGTGCAAAGTTTTGACTTCCCTTTGTTCAGTCCATTTTTCTGAGATAGCCCTTCAGTTTCATTAGGGTTTAGTCGGAGTTGAAATTCTGTTCCAAATGAATCTAAATATGCATATTTTCTATGTAAAGGTCTTTCAGTTCTCAAAATAATCTTTCAAAACTTGAATAATTACAGAGAGTCATTAAATATAAATAGTCATGTGAGGGCATGTCTACACTGCCATACAGCCCAGGCTAAAGAAGAGTGAATAGCAGTGTGCACTAAAGTGCTGTGTTGCAACTCCCCCATGTGGACTCTGCAGGCACAAACTTAAAGGTCTCACATTTGCACTAATGTAGTCCTCTGCAAAGAGTCCTCAGAAGTTGAACCTTTACATTCACAGGGTCTGCAAAGGGGGGTTACAGTGCATGACTTTGGTGTGCATTGCTGTTCATCCTGCATCCAAACTGATAGCCCTTGTGGACATGCCCTGAGAAGCCATTTATCTCTTAACAAGCTTGGAGAGGTTCTTTGAAATTCTGAGAGAAGTTCCTTAAGAACTACTAGATTATTAATTAATTCCCTAATTGATGTAAATATTCAATACTCAAATGGCTTCTTAAATTACTAACCAGCTTTCAAATGGGCATTGGATTACATATTGATGCATAAAATATCTCAGCATTTACATAGCAATGATATTAGAAAGTTATTACATTGGAAGATTTGCATTGTTACAAAATATTTGCAAATACGAGTCTCAAAAGAAACTCAAGCCATTTGTAAGCATTAGGGAATTAAAAGGATTTCACTATTAAGAGGAAACCTGAGTTAGATGGAAATAACCAATATCTTCAGTAAAATATTTTTCAACCGTCGGTGTTCTCCTAAACAATTAAAGAACGAAACCCATAGAGTACTTATCAAAGCAACTAATTTAAATAGTCATTTTCCTAGAATCCTCTGTTGGAGGGTTGGGGTTTGTCTTGCCAATGGAGGGGTACAGAGAAAGCCCACTGTTATGAAGCACTTTATGGCTCTGAAGAACACATCCCGAAACATCATTTTTTCTTTGAAGTATCCAGACTCCTTACATATTTACAAAGTCTGTTGCTTGAGATAAAATTCCTCAATAGCAAACTGATCTCTTATGTACCAGAGGAATGGTTGTTTTTTAGTCTTTGATAACACAATCTTGCTTGTCTGCTTGCCCTTTGATAAAAAGGTTTTTAGAATTTAAAATCTATCATTTTATAGCATTTACAACTTGCAATCAAAAACTTCTATCAAATGTTCTATACAGATGGATGTCACAATATTTATTCACTGCTCTCAAACCATTGTATAGAAGAAAATAGTACAGACTATGATAGTGAAATAGCAGTTATAGGGCATATTTCAGAGCCCATATGAACACATCTGTGTGTTCTATGGCCAAGGTGTTTTTTCTCTTTGACATGAGACCTGTCACATTGATGGAAAATTGAATTCCTCCTGGAATTACCGTAGCTGGCTTAAATCTTTCAGGTAATTAAATAAGCAACCAGACCACAGGCATGCAAGATATAGTATTTGCCAAGTGTTGTGTATGTGGAAAATAATTGTAAGTATTTCTTAAAATTGAGTAAAGGTTCAGACATGTCTACACTAACCTAACAGTACGAGGTACAGATATTATTCATTTTTGCATCAATGTTGCTTACATATTCCATCACCTATCTATGGCCAAGTCTTGGGAAAAGAGAACATAAATACTCAGGGATATTTCTATTTGCTGTAAAATAATATAAAATTCTTGGTTTCTGATGCCTTTATTTGGCTGGTAGGGTGTTAAGTTTTAAAGATAAAGCTACCATCTCCTTTTTTTCTGTGGCCACTACACAAGAAATTCTGTTAGAGACCAAAATATATAAAGGCAGTGTTGTTAAGGACAGCTCTGAAACTGTCCTAGAAGAATCAGGCTGTTTGTTTCTGTTGTAAGGAACGCCTCGTGTTAATTACATAGAATCATAGGGTTAGTCATCTCTTTTGAAGCTTTCACATTGTCAAGTGCATTTTAGGGGGCAACCTTTTTGGAAAGAGCAGGAAGAAAAGAGAGTTTGACCCACCCATAGGCTTTATGTAAAAATAATTAAAAGCATAGTGTAGTACATGGGAGGAGGGGAAAGAGCTGAACTGACTTTGGTGGCATCTGAATGCTATCACAGTTAGAATTCAGAACCTTGCAAAAACAGAAGCCCCCCAAGAGTTTCTGAGATTTTAACCCCTGTAAGCAGCTCGCACAGATTATTCCAGTTCCTGGTAGGCGTTCTCTAGAAGAAGTTAAAAAGCAACCACATATTAACTAACACATTTTAAATCCCTGCTGTAGACATAGCTAGTTGTATTTTAATGTAAAAACTTAAAAAACCAATGAATAACCTAGCAGCACCTTGAAGGCTAACAAAACATGTAGATGGTATCATGAGCTTTTGTGGCTTAGTTTGTCAAGGTAAACTCTAGACTTCCTGCTAGGGTTGATCTGGATCACTAGGGTGGTAAAATGGGTTATCAAGCATGGTTTTAAATCACTTTTAAAACCTAGTCTAGACCTTGAACAACAATTTTAAAAGGAACTGGGGGTATGTCTACACAGCAGAGTTATTTTGGAATAATGTCCGGTATTTGGAAATAATGTTATGCACTGTCTACACAAGAAGCCTGTTATTTCAAAATAACGGGCTTCTTACTCTGACTTCCTGTAAACCTCATTGTATGAAGATTAAGGAAGTCAGCAGAAAAGCAATTTATTTCAAAATAAGTGCTGTGTAGACAGCACCAAATTTCAAATTAAGCTATTTCAAAATAAGCTATTCAATTTGCGTAGCTCAAATTGTGTATCTTATTTCAAGGTGCGAGCTACTGTGTATGTAGACGTACCCTAAGTGACTCAGGAACCTGAGTGCTGTTTTCAAAAGTGACTTACATGAATGGGATTTAAGCTCCTAAGTGTCAAAGTATCTTTTGAAAGAAAGATGTAGGATGTATCTTGTTTACAGATAGAAATTAATTTAGAATAACATAGGGTATGCATTCCATATTAAGTATTCTTGATAACTGCATGTGTGGATGCTCTTATTTCTGAATACACACCTTATTCCAAATTAGTTTGCTCAACTGTTCTGGATTAACTCTCTTAGAAGCCTTAGGGCTTGGCTGCACAAACATTTCAGTGCTTTTGAAAATGCTGCCTTTCACATAAATGAATGGGCGAGGTGCTGAATGGTATAACTCTAACCAAAAGGTGCTTCCATTGTTGGTGAGTAGCCCCCAGCTCAATATTGTCACTTCCTTCATGGAACTGGAGTGTTTTAAAATGAGTCCTTGTAAGTTTTGTATTTCAAAGTAATTATTAGTTGTTTTTATTTATGTGTATTACATCGCTGCCCCGAGGCCCCACTCAGTGATCAGGGCCACATTGAATTAAGTGAAAAGACACACATAACAAAAAGTCAGTCCCTGCCCCAAGGAGTTCACAGCTTATGAATAAATCAATGTTAATATGGTTTTGTGCTCTACCCTTTTTCCAATTACTGCTCCTCAAAAATAAATAGGCCTGATTGCTTTCCATAGGCAGGAATGATTTCTTTCTTTCTTTCTTTCTTTCTTTCTTTCTTTCTTTCTTTCTTTCTTTCTTTCTTTCTTTCTTTCTTTCTTTTCTTTCTTTTCTTTCTTTCTTTCTTTCCAAGAGGAGGCAAGTTAAATATTAATGAAATGGGAACAAGAACTCATAGTGAAATTCTTAATGGGGATGGCCAACTTCACCTCCATTTCATACACAGGATCAATTAAATCTGTTTGCTTTTGAGCTTCCTGCCTAGCTGATTTGATGGAGGGTATGTCTACACTACAGAGTTTTTTTCAGAAAAACGGCTGATTTTTCTGAAAAAACTTCAGTTACATCCACATGGCAATCACGTTCTTTCAAAAGAAAATCAAAAGAACAGAAGGGTTTTTCTGACATTGGTAAACCTCTTTCTACGAGGAAAGAAGAGCTCTTTCGGGAAAAGGTGTGTGAGAACGGGGAAGAGGGTTTTCTTTTGAAAGAAGAGGCCTCCAGGAAATAACACAGGTGCCCTGGTGGCCACTCCCTCCAAAGTAATCACGACTCTATAGTTCCTGTCTCCTGGCCCCTCTTAAAGCTGCAGACACCCTGGACAAGCCTTATGGCAGGAAGCCGGCCTGGGAGCAGCACCCTGACTGTGCGGCTCTCCCTGGCACAGGCATTGCCAACATGTCCCAGCCTCAAGCCCCCCCCAAGATCCCCCTGGCCCTCACAGGGAGCAGCCCCAGGGCTCCCAGGACCCACCCAGGGGGACCAAAAGGCCAGCACCCTCCTGCTCTGGAGCGGAGATCCTGTCCCTCCTCAAGCTGTGGGGCAAGGAGGAGACGCTGCAGGAAATCCGCTCCAAGCGGCGGAATGCCAACATCTTTTGGCACATGGCCAAGTCCTGGTGGAGCACGGACACCCACCCCGGACTTTGGAACAGGCCCGGACTAAGGTCTTACACAGTAGTTTCTAGGTTGTACATAGCAGTAAATTCTTTGTTGGGTAGGGTGAATCGTTTGGGCAACAGTTATTGAACAACTTCTTATCTTATGCAGTTTGGCTGCTGTGACTTGAGCTAGCCTGTTTCAAGTGAAAAATCTGAGTGTAAGTAACTTAACTCAATTCTCCAGAGAAGACATTTCATCAGTCTGTTCTCAGCCAGTAGAATTCAGATACCATAGAACATCAGAGTTTTTAACACCTTAGGAGTGGATGTTGTTCGTAACTCTGAAATGTTTGTAACACTAAACAAAACATTATGGTTGTTCCTTTCAAAGTGTATAACTGAACACTGAATACAGCTTTGAAACTTTACTATGCAGAAGTAAAATGCTGCTTTCCTTTTAACTTTTTAGTGGTTTATATTTAACACAGTACTGTATTTTTTTTCTTTGTTGCTGCCTAGTTGTGTACTTCTGGTTCCCGGATGAGGCATCGGTTAGTAACTCTGGTGTTAGTAACTCTGCTGTTCATAACTCTGAGGTTCTTCTGTAGTTGCCTTTGCAACAAATATGTTGTCCGCTACTGCTTCCTGAACAATGGCCTGAAATAGCTAGTTCCCCATAATATAATACACTAGGCTTAAATTACCCTATCTTTGATAGGTGAGGATGAGGGAAGCACTTCAGAAGATAGCCTTTGGAAAAAAGAGCTTTTCAGATGTCTGTTATATTTCAGTATAATAACAGTGCAGCATGGAGAATAGTCCATTATTAGCTTTTAACCAGTTTTTAAATCCTGGATGCATATTAAATACCTCTCTGCTGAATTTTTTTCAAGGACAACCTGTCAATGTGGCTAGTTTCAGGAAATTGGAAAATATCCCTTCAGTGAGTTGCATATGCTGATAAATAAAGATGTCTGCAGCATACAGATTGAAGTGGCTAACTGAAGCATCAAAATAATCACGGGATCAAAATAAGATACAGTCCTATGGAAATACTAGATTTTATAATTTCTTCCCAGTTGCATACTCTGCATGAGAGAGAGAGAGAAAAAAAATTAATTAATTCTGTTGGTCAAATAAGTCTGTATAACATGGATTTTGCATGTTTTCTCATGATGCATGTCATACTGCTACTTACCTCTCACAGTGTGGCATACTGGAATGCAAGGGTAACAGGTCTGTTAGAATGCTAACTAATTTAGTGCTGTGTGTAAGGGGACAGTTAGCCCCTTACTAAAACTCAGTGGGAGTTTTTGATTGGCCAGCTCCCAGTACCAAAAAGGGAAGGGTCCATGAGAAATCAGGGCCCTGAGACAGACAGACCCCAGAGACAATGGAAAGCAGCCAACACTCCAGCTCAGCCTGATTGTCAGGTTGGACAGGCCAGTGAGGAAATTAAGAGGCCAGGTCCCATCCTCCCTGTGAGCGGGGATTTTCTGGGTCTCTCTGAGAGAAAGCAGAGAGAGCTCAGAAGAGCGGCAAGAAGAGCAAGCTGTGTGGAGAGACAGACCTGCAGTGCCAGAGCCCAAGAAGCCCAGACCCTGTGCTAAGGGGCAGTCCTGCAGCAACAGAGCCAGGCACACACAGCCCAAGAAGCGCAGACCCTGTGTTGAGCAGCAGACTTGCAGTGATCAGAGAGCCAAAGGGGACAGAGAAGCAACGCAAGGAGCTGGAGACTGGCAAAGCAGCACAGTCTGCAGCTGGGTATGGTGAACAGCTGGGACCAGCAAAGTGGGAGGAGAGGCTCTGGGCAGGGAGACACCATTAGTCAAGAGGCCCTTGCAGGCCAGACTGGGAGAGGGGTCCTGCCACCTAGAGCCTGAGGCCTTGTGGTCACTGCCAGAGCAAGCGTGTCCAGCCTGCAGCCCCCCTGCAGCACAGCCAGGGCCTGAGAGGGAGCCCTGGGACCTATAAGGAACAGACTGTGAACTGTCCTTGTACTCTACAGACTGTTGTTTGTGATGTCCCCATGCTACAGAGCAGGACTGTGTGTTCTCATTTAACCTTTCTCATTTTTTCTTATTCTTTTCTCTTTAATCAGTTGATGTTTAATAAATTGTATTTGCTTTGAACTGTATGAAATGATCACTGGGCCAAGAAAGCATGCAGTGTGAAGAGAGAACCCCGGAGTGGGGACACCCTAGCCCCTGCCCCAAGTGACTACAAGGTCGGGGATTAAGCCCTAGGAAACCTGGGCCCAGCCTTGTTTGGGATTTCGAGGACTCTGCTACTCAGGAGAGTGGAAGGGGAGCCCTCACGGTCAGGGAGGCCGTTGGGTAAAGGAAGTGAGAGTGGGGACTCAGATCCTTTCGCTGGTCCATTTCACTGGGATAGTATAGAAGCCAGGAAAGTTTCCCACAATAGCGGGACCATTCCCCTGCTTACACTGTGGAACAAAGAGAGCAAACTTCAACAATCATATGTGCAGAAAAATGTCTAATGTGATCAGTGTCTGTGATTAAAGCTCCTGTAATAATCTGCTTAAACTGCTGTACTTCGGCACTAGAGAGTTGAACCCATTCTCTGGCATGAACTTTAGTGAGTTTGCAATTGGATACTTTTAGTTTTTATGCCTCTCTAAAGAATATAAGTTCTTCATGAATTCAGTAAATATGTAGAAATTCAGTAAATATGGAGAAATATTGTAACTAGATCACTTTTGTACTTGTCTGATGCATCTTAATCTATACTGTGTATCCAGAGGACATCTCTAGTGTAGCTTTTCCTCCTCTCTAAACAAATGAGATCTTTATTGAGAGGGGCATGATCTGCTCCAGCTCTGACATTGTGCTCACCACAGTTTTATGTGGCTAATCTTTGTCCAGCTGGCTGGAAGAACAGGGGTTGTTGCCGCTTGAAGGGCTGCCCCTGAAGCTGGTAACAGAATGGGAGGAAGGGAGAAAGATTCCATGTATAGAGGACAGACCTTGGGGGCTGGTAAGGAATGTTTTCTTCACTGCCACATTGACCAAGGCTAGCAGAATGTTTCCCTTCCCCATTGCAGGCTTGAGACACAGCAGAGTGGGCAAGGAGGGGTAGGTTGCAATGCTGAACTATAAAAACTTGTGGCAGGTGCACATTATGAAAGGGATATGGTGCTCAGACAGAACGGACTGGAAAAGGATGTAAAGCAAAGCATCCCTTGAGGGAGTTGAGGCAAGCAGTTCGGGGCTCCTACATCTGGTCCAGTAGGGAGACACCCCACTTTCTTTCTATCCCCCGGCCCTCCATTGGAGGGGGTAGGCTGTGGGGGTCCCAGCCCTGGGACAATTAGGATCAGGTTGGGGACTCTGTAGAGATAATGAAAAGAATGGTGATGACACCTGCACTCAACAATGTATTTCTGGGTACTGTACTTCCAAATATTGTAAGTGAATAATGTTGCAGTCTAATTAAACCACATGCATTGCCTTTTGTCTGTCTTCAGGCGTGGCCAGACAAAGACTCTGGGGGATGGAGGCAATCACTGTCGGTAAAACTGGATAATGCTTACCTACCTCACAGGCTGCTGTGAGGATTAATTCCTTAATATTTTTAAAGTGCTTTGAAGATGAAAAGCACTACTTACATGCTCAGCGTTAGTACATTGTCTAACTCAGACATTGACAAATGCATGAAGGCTCAGTATTCTCTGTGCACAGAGTTATCATTAAGATTGTCTTATCTCTAAAGATAAATCCCCCCTTGCCTGTCAAATTAAAAAATCTACCTCTTCCAGTTTCATGTTGCCACAAGGCATGGGTGCATGATTGTTGGTTTTTTTAAAAATCACCCTAATACCAAATTAAGGCAGAAATGATTCCTCCCCCCCCTCCCCCTTCCACATCTTTCTTTTTCTGGTTTATGTAGATCATGACTGGAAGGATTAGAAAAACAAAAACTAACTTCATCTGATTATAAAATCCCCTTCTGGAACCTCACTTCTTTCATGAGACTTCCAAATGCCAATCTATATTTGAAGAGGGTGGAAGCCAGTCTTAAAGTTAGCACCATTATCTAGACCTCACTCACTGTTCTTCCACTGTCTATTTGGATTTCAGGCTTTCACTCTTCTCCTGTGCCCTCATTGACCATACTGTTGGCTTTTAACAAATTACCCCAATTTTTTTACAATAATTCTTGTTTCCTCATATGAAGAATAGTTTTACTTCAATGCTTACAGGGTGTCTTGTCATAAACTTGTTAGAGGAACAGAGCCAGAGAGGTGCAAAAACTGTGAGAAGCTAGTGATATAGCAACCTGTTCTATATATCATTTTAAAATGAGTTGTTAGAGACTTAGTCTATGTCTAGACCACTCTGATCTATCGGAAAAAGGTATGCAAATTGCCGCTCCATAATTTGCGTACCTTTTTCTGATTGTTTTTTCAGAAAAGCCTCCTCTTTTGGAAGAGCCCTACTTCCTTGTGGAAGGAGAAAGACGGCTTCTGAAAGAGCACGTCTGTTCTTCTGCAAAAAAAAGCGGAAGAGCAGACACGTTCCCTGGATGCGGCAGAGTTTTTCCAGAATACCAGAGGTATCCTGGAAAAACCCCATAGTGTAGACATAGCCTTAGTGTGCCTGGAATTCAGTGTTAAATGTTGCTGAGAGGGTGGCAGACATAACTAATCTTTAATTTCTGACCATAGTAATGAAGGAAACAAGATCTAGGAAAGTCGCTAATCATGTATCCACAAGATATTTAATGGATTGACTAAGCACAGAAAGAATAGATGTATTCAATATATTGAATGCAAAAAAAGACCTACATAAAGGTAACTTTCCTCTGTGGTTTGGTCTTGGGCCATCATTATCTAGCTAATTATGAGAGATTCCCTTCCAATTGTCCCAAAGGTCTCTGTAGTGCTTCATATTTAGACAAGACAAAGTATCTTTCTGCTATGTTCATACTCATACTTAATTTCAAAGCTTAATGTAAATAGAGATTTTTAAAGACTTTTGCTTAAATCTTCCACTATTGGCAATTCTGTATTGTATGCCATGTAAATTCATCAATTAATTTCCTAACTCTATTGTGAGGATAAAATGGCATATAAAGATTTATTTGCTTTCAAGTGAATTTAGCAGTCCCCGTGTTATGCCCCTCACTCCCAATACTATATTTTATTATCATCCTCTTTAGACAGCTAGTCATCTAGTTGCTGCCAGTTTGTCATTAGGTTAAAAAGATTGTTTTGCTTTGCATAATATGGATGGTCTTGGCTCCAAAGCACAGGATTGAGTTTCAGGGGAAGTGAATTCCCCTCCTATTTCTGCCATGGGCTTTGGCAAATCATTTAACTTCTTCACACTTCGATTCTCCATTTGTAAAACATCTGACTTTCCTGCTCCAAGCTGTGTTATGAGGTCTAATCCAAAGTAAATAGCAGTAGTACCCTAGAATCTCAGAGTTACTACACCGGAGTTATGAACTGATCAGTCAGCCACACACCTCCTTTGAGAACAGATGTATTCAATCAGGCAGCAGCAGAAATAAACAAAAAAAGGATTAAATGTAAATTGCTAAAAAAAGGAGGGAAGGGAGAGAGACATCAATTTTCTCCTGCATAGTAAAGTTTCAAAGATGTACTAAGTCAATATTCAGTTGTAAACTTTTGATAGAATAGTCATGATATTTTTAGAATTACGAACATTTCATTTTTACAAACAACATCTATTCCCGAGGGGTTTGTAACACTGAGTTTCTATTATTATGTTACAATTCTTGGGAGATTCCTATGTGCTCTTTCTCAGTTTGTGAGAGGCATCGCAGTTATTATCTAGATCTTGTCCTTTTAAAAAATTCTTCAGAATATGTCCCTACCTCTTCAAGCTATGCTCAGTTAATCAAGGAATCTTTCACTTCATTCACTGAGGTGAATTAAAGAAGTCATGTCTGAGAGAGAGATCATGAAAAAACAGGAGTAATACACTTTTTTGAGAAACTTAATGGTTAGATCTTCACCTGGTGTAAATCAGAGCAAGTCTACACCACAGCACTAGAATGGTGCATCTGCACCAATGCAGCTGTGCCAGTGTAGCGTGTCTGATGAAGATACTAAGCTGAAGGGAAAGCGCTCTTCCATTGGCATAATTGCTTCATCTGGGTGAGAAACATGAACGATGTCAGTGGGAGAGAGTCTCCTGCCAAAATAGCATCAGTGTGGACTGTATGAAGCTTGCACTGCTTTGGGTATGGGGGAGACTTTTTCACACCCCTGTGGGGCTATAAATTAGATTTATTTAAACAGTGGTGTAGACCTGCATGAGTGTAGCTCTGGTGACTTCAGCAGTGTTATGCTGAGGAGCCATTCCGCCCCCCCCAACTTAAACTGCCTTGGCCTAGAAACTGCAAATGTGTTTAATTGAAAAGCCTTCAAAGTGATCTAGTGCACAAGATTGTTTTTGAACAGCTGGGTTTGTCTGTTTTTAGAGTAACTTGCCTAGGAAAGAAGAATATATTATTTCTCAGTCTGGGGCTGTATTTATTTTGGTGGACTGGGCAGCACTGCACACATTGTTGGGAAAACCAAATGGATAATACTGTGAACTGCCTTAACGCTGATACTGAATCAGTACTCGTCCTTCCTGTGCTACCAACATCTCCTCCTTTTACCTAGCTACCGTTCTGTCACTACACTGCCTTTCTTATCTTGTCATCCTTGACCACAAACTCTCCGCCCCCAAATGGTGTGTCTTTTCCTTCAATGTTGCCGCTTTGCCAAGTGGTAGCAGTTTTAGGGGTTTATTAGTGGATCAGTTTACAGTTGGAAGAGATTGTTTATGTGAACAATCCCTGTGTGCCTTGAACAGAGGTGGACAAAAGAGCAGCAAAACTGCACGTCCAGGCAGGTCAACCAACAGGGTGGGCAAAGGAGGCAACTGTCCTCGGACCTGGCAATTTTAAAAGGCCTGGGGCTCTCGGCTGCTTCTGCAGTAGCGACTGGAGCCCTGGGCTCTTTAAATCACTGCAGGAGCCCCAGGCACTACGGTCCAAGGGTGCTGAGGACTGGCTGGGGGCGGTGCAGTGTGGTTCAGGTGGTGCTGAGGTCTGGCTTTCCTAGTCCCAACCCTTACACCATAGGCCCTGCCTCTTCCTTCGGGGCCCACAGCCCGGCAAAGTCTGTTGCCAGCCTGGCATCCAGAGTAATTCAGTTTGAAGAAACTGCATCTTATGCCTCACTATATGCAGCCCAAATAGCTAGAAGAACTTCTTTTCTGACCCTACATCTCTCTAGCCTCCTTTAAGCACATTGTGTCCCATCAGTGCCATGAGCTCTTACCTCGGATTCTCCTCAGTCCAAGTGACACAGACATTATTGTTTTTAAGACTGAGCATGAAGTAGTTCCATTGGGTAAGGGCATTAATGCTCTTTTGGTCACATAAACTGAACTCCTCTAAAATAATGGTTCAATGATTGGGGTGTTGCCTGGGGAATTGGAAGATGAAAGCTCAATTTCCTAATCTGCTCCTGACTTTATGTTGGACCTTGAACAAGGTAGTCTACCTGTGTCTGAGTTGGGTAAAATGGGAATAACCACACTTCATAGAATCATAGAGCTGGAAAAGACCTCAGAAGGTCATCAAGTCCAGCCCCCGGCTCTAGGCAGGACCAATCCCAACTAAATCAACCCAGCCAGGGTTTTGTCAAGCCGAGACTTAAACACCTCTAGGGATAGAGACTCCACTACTTCCCTAGGTAACCCATTCCAGTGCTTCACCACTCTCCTAGTGAAATAGTTTTTCCTAATATCCAACCTGGACCTCTCCCACCGCAACTTGAGACCATTGCTCCTTGTTCTGCCATCTGTCACCACTGAGAACAGCCTTTCTCCATCCTCTTTGGAAGTTCCTTTCAGGAAGTTGAAGGCTGCTATCAAATCCCCCCTCACTCTTCGCTTCTGCAGACTAAACAGACCCAACTCCCTCAGCCTCTCTTCATAGGTCATATGCTCCAGCCCCCTAATCATTTTGGTTGCCCTCCGCTGGACCCTCTCCAATGCGTCCACATCCTTTTTGTAGTGGGGGGCCCAGAACTGGACACAATACTCCAGATGTTGCCTCACCAGAACCGAATAAAGGGGAATAATGACATCTCTGGATCTGCTGGCAATGCTCTTCTTAATGCAACCTAATATGCCATTAGCCTTCTTGGCTACAAGGGCACACTGTTGACTCATATCCAGCTTCTCATCCACTGTAATCCCCAGGTCCTTTTCTGCAGAACTGCTACTTAGCCAGTTGGTCCCCAGCCTGTAACAATGCTTGGGATTCTTCTGTCCCAAGTGCAGGACTCTACACTTGTCCTTGTTGAACCTCATCAGATTTCTTGTGGCCCAATCCTCCAATTTGTATAAGTCACTATGAACTCTATCCCTGCCCTTCAGTGTATCTACCTCTCCCCCTAGCTTAGTGTCATCCGCAAACTTGCTGAGGGTGCAATCCATCCCCTCATCCAGGTCATTAATAAAGATGTTGAACAAAACCGATCCCAGAACCAAACCTTGGGGCACTCTGCTAGAAACCGACCGCCATCCTGACATCGAGCAGTTGATCACTACCCGCTGGGCCCAACCTTCCATCCATCTTTCCATCCATCTTACCGTCCATGTATCCAATCCACATTCCCTTAACTTGCTGGCAAGAATATTGTGGGAGACTGTATCAAAAGCCTTGCTACAGCCAAGGTATATCACATTCACTGACTTTCCCATATCCACAGAGCCAGTTACCTCATCATAGAAGCTAATCAGATTGGTCAGGCATGACTTGCCCTTCATGAATCCATGCTGACTATTCCTGATCATCTTCTCCTCTTCCAAGTGCTTCAAAATGGATTCCTTGAGGATCCCCTCCATGATTTTTCCAGGGACTGATGTAAGACTGACTGGCCTATAGTTCCCTGGATTGTCCTTCTTCCCTTTCTCAAAGATGAGACATTTGCCTTTTTCCAATCATCTGGGATCTCTCCCCGATCTCCATGACTTTTCAAAGATAATGGCCAAAGGCTCCTCAATAATATTTGCCAACTCCCTCAGTATCCTCGGATGCATTAAGTCCGGACCCATGGATTTGTGTACGTTTAGCTTTTCTAAATAGTTCCTAACCTGTTCTTTACCCACCAAGGGCTGTCCATCTTCATCCCATCTTGCGTCACTTAGCGCATTAGTCCAGGAGCCGACCTTGTCCATGAATACAGAGGCAAAGAAAGCATTGAGTACTTCAGCTTTCCCTCACATCATCTGTCACTAGGTTACCTCCTTCATCCAGTAGGGGCCCCACACCCTCTCTGATCACCTTCTTCTTGTTAACATGCCTGTAGAAACCTTTCTTGTTATCCTTCACATCCTTTGCCAGTCGCAATTCCAATTGCGCTTTTCCTGATAACCCCCCGGCATTCTCGAGCTATACATTTAAACCCCTCCCTGGTCATTTGTCCCAGTTTCCACTTTTTGTAAGCTTCCTTTTTGTGCTTAAGTTCACCAAGGATTTCCCCTGTAAGCCAATCCGGTCTCCTACCACGTTTGCCTCTCTTGCTACGCGTCGGGATGGTTTCTTTCTGTGCCTTCAATAAGGCTTCTTTAAAATACTGCCAGCTGTCCTGGACTCCTTTCCCCTTCATGTTAGCATCCCAGAGGATTCTACCCATCAGGTCTCTGAGGGAGTCAAAATCTGCTTTTCTGAAGTCCAAGGTGTGTATTTTACTAGTCTCTTTTCTTCCTTTGGTCAGGATCCTGAAATATACCATCTCATGATCACTGCTTCCCAGGTTGTCACCCACCTCTACTTCCCCTATTAGTTCCTCCCTGTTTGTGAGCAGAAGGTCAAGCTGCACACGGCCCCTGCTCGGATCCTTCAGCACTTGTACCAAGAAGTTATCCCCAACATTCTCCAAAAACTTCCTGGATTGCCTGTGTACTGCCGTATTGGTTTCCCAACAGATGTCAGGGTGATTAAAGTCCCCCACGAGAACCAGGGCCTGCAATCTGGAAGCTTCTCTCAATTGTCTGAAGAAAGCCTCATCTACCTCATCCACCTGATTTGGTGGCGTGTAGTAGACACGAACCACAACATCACTGCTGTTGTTTGCACCTCTAAACTTAACCCATAGACTCTCAACAGATTTTTCTCCCTCTATATGCTGGAGTTCAGAGCAATCCTAGTGCTCTCTTACGTATAGTGCAACTCCTCCTCCTCTTCTCCCCTGCCTGTTCTTCGTGAACAGTCTATACCCTTCCATGACAGTGATCCAGTCATGCGAGTCATCCCACCAAGTCTCTGTTATCCCAATTAAATCATATTTCTTGGACTGGGCCAGGGCCTCCAGTTCTTCCTGTTTGTTGCCTAGGCTTCTCGCATTAGTGTACAAACACCTCAGATAACCAGTTGATCGCCCTATCTTCTCCATTCGAATCAAGGGTCCTCCTTTCTTGCTCGTTCCTCTTTGCATTTCTTCCCGATATCCAACTTTCCCACTCCCCTGAGGGTTTTGGTCACCATCCCCCAATGAACCTAGTTTAAAGCCCTCCTCACTAGGTTTGCAAGCCTGCCTGCGAAGATGCTCCTTCCTCTCTTGGTTAGGTGGATCCCATCTCTTCCGTACATCACAACGGTGTTGCAAGGATCTATTTGTTAAAGTAGATTGTGAGGAGTTCACATACTGTGATAATGGGTGGGCATATAAATACTTATGATATAGCTTCTGAATAACTTCAGAATTAATTTTCTAGAATACGATTGATCACTTGAGGATACTTGCTGAGAGGTCCATCTCAAAGACTTCTGCTGTTTCACAAATGTGTGAATGTGAACCATTCTGAACTAGTTGTTTGGTGATGGTCATGTTTGTTCGTTTCTTGGTTTGTTTACAGAAGAGTTTTTCAGAAGTGTTTTGCCTTTAGTTTAGCGTATATTGTCTTTACACATTAAACTTTGTTTTTCATTGGACTTATGTAAATTGTATTCCTTTTTCTCTGAAGAATATCAAATTAATTAAAAATGTAAAATGAAGTCCTGTTTAATGCTACAAGCAGCTCAACACTTTTAAGAGAGATTATACACCTCTTAATTAAAGCTGCTGTTAAATTACTGATGTTTCAGTTCTGATTGCACTTTGGCTGCCGAAAAGTATTCTCTCAATTTCGTATTTTGAAACAGTGTCTAAAAGAATTAACATATTTGAATAATATTTCCTTGTGCTGAAACAGTGATACAGCATATGTGCATGGCCATGTCCAACTCTATATGAAAAAAAAGTTAGCTAAGAAGTCCTGAGGTAGGATTCAGATGAGATTGCATTCTTACAAAAAATACATTAAAGGGAAAACAATAATCAGGGAAAGCAGATTTATATACGATGGTTTGCCCTGTATGCTTGTTCAGGTTAAACCTCTCTAGTCCAGCACCCTTGGAACCTGAGTGGTGCTGGACATGGGAGATCAATATTGTCTAGCAGCATTACCAACACCTCCACTACTTGCGGGGCTCTTAGAAGCCACTTAGGCGTAAATTAGAGCTACATAACACCACAGAGCTCTGAGAACCAGAACTGGTGGTGGTAAACAACCTTTATGGGACTGCTGGAAACTTGGCCACACGCATTGCAAGTGGACATCTGGCTAACTAAAATCATGCCGGACCATGGATGTTGCTAGACCAGAGAGTGCCAGACTAGAGGGGTTCAATCTATAGCTTAATACAGAAAGCGTGTAGCTCAGTGGTGGGCAACTTACAGCCCAAGGGCCACATGCAGCCCATTGGGGTTCTACATGTGGCCCATGGGACATTTTGTTTACCATTGTCCATGTGTAGTGTTGCCAGATTCCACTGGTTTCCATCCACATAGGTTTTTTTTCCCTACTGGTGTTACTAAAGTGACACACATGTCAAGCAAGGGAACATGAAGTGAGATGTGTGCTGATTGCACATAGCACTAACTGGCACTCCCTCTGCATCCAATCAAAGCGCTGCTATCATTCAGTCGGCACACCCTGCAACTTCTAGATACGCAATCACAGTTAACAAAACTAACCCTGTCCTGGGTGACAATCTTGTGGCCCATTGAGATGAAGGGTCATCTCCAATTGGAGGGCCATCTCCAATTCATGCAGCTCACTCACTAGCCTAGGTTGCCCATTGCTAGTGTAGCTTAATAAGAAATGAAAACAAATCTCATTTAAACTCTTAAATAGAAAGAGATACAGCAAAACATATTAGAAAGTGATTGAATATCTATCCTGGCTTGTGCTTTTTACCTTTTTATAGACTGAATTATTGTATCATAATAGCC
Source organism: Rafetus swinhoei (assembly GCA_019425775.1). NCBI lineage: Eukaryota > Metazoa > Chordata > Testudines > Trionychidae > Rafetus > Rafetus swinhoei. The sequence continues at coordinate 13,033,762 of CM033435.1, read as the reverse complement.
CTTCAGAACTTTATCTGTAAGCAGTCTTGCCATGCAAGTATTAATCCTAGAAAATTCTTTGTACCTAGATTTCATCCTAATTATTTGTGCTGAGAGAATATTTTGGCATGTGATAACTATGCTAGGGAAAATTAATGTTCACTATTGAGAGTATTTTTATTAAAACACAAGGGAAATTAATTAATTTTACCCCAAACCCTAAATAACAGCGGCATAATGTATAATACCTTATGTTTAAAGTTTACATGTCATTTTAAAATATTTTACACTTACAGTAGATTCTGAAAAACTATGTATTCCCTGTGAACTCAATCAATGGAAAATTAGTTGGACAACAAAAGATCTACATGAATGTTATGGAGGATGTTTCTCTCAACTGGTAAGAAAAATATTGACTGACTTCTGTAATTGAGTGATCCATTATCCAACATAAAAACTGTACATTTTGATAATTTGTGGCTCTGCTTAGCATGGTCATTGCTGAGAAGTAGAGTTCTTTTAAAATTGTACATTTGTAAAGCTTCTCAAGGTCTACTGTAATATGGTCCTGTAATGCCTAGTCTGAGGGTACGTCTACACTGAAAGCTTCTTTTGGAATATGCTTTTCCGGAAGATATCTCCTGGAAAAGCTTATTTCGAAATAGAGCGTCCACACTACAGGATAGTGTCAAAATTAGTCTGAGGCAGGTTCCCCCTAATGTGGACTTAAACTCCAGGAGACACTGGGGAGGAATAACTTTAGAATGGCTCTGGAGAGGAGCTATTTCAACATAGGAGCACTGGAGAGTCTAGACCATGGGTTCCCAAACTGGGGGGCATGAAGAAATTCCAGGGGGGGCGCGAGGCAACCCAGCCTCCCCCATCAATTCCCCTCCCCCCAAGTTGTGCTGCTATTTTTGTTTTTTGGCCCCAGTCAGTTCCTTTTTTTTTTTTTTTTCCCTCAACAAGTTTTGCTGCTATGGGGGGGGGTGGCATGAGGGTTTCTCAAAGATCATAAAGGGGGCGTGATGCCGAAAAGTTTGGGAACCCATGGTCTATACATACCCTCTTCCGAAAAAACTTTTTCAGAAAAGGGCTTATTCCTCGTGGAATGAGGTTTACCGCCGTCAGAAAAAGCCATCCATTATTTCAACTTTGTCAAAATAACACAATTGCAATGTGGACACTAGTATTGATTTTCCAGAATAATGTCCATTATTCCAGGGAAAATGGTGCAGTGTAGACACACCCTTAGACAGAATAAAGAAAGACTTTCAGTAATTAGATGATTCTCCATTTCTGAATGCAATGTATTATTCCCTTTCAACTCCCCCCACTGAACAAAATCATGTGGTTAACTGGCTAGATAGAAAATGTAAAACTTGAACATTTTTATGCCAGGCTTGCCCAACTGTATGACTGTTAGGATAGGGATGGATAATAAGATAGAAAATATCATGGTGCCACTATAAAAATACATGGCACAACCACTTCTTGGATATTGCATGCAGCTCTGGATATATTAAAATTGCAAAAGTACAGAAAAAGTCAACAGAAATAATTAGGGATATGAAACAGATTCCTTGTGAGATGAAATTAAAAATACTGTCACTGTTTAGCTTGGTAAAGAGAGGGTGCTGGAAACTGAGGGGAGATATGATTAAGGTCTATAAAATCATGAATGGTGTGGAGAAAGCGAATAATGAAATGTTATTTATCTCTTCACATAACAGGCAAACCAGAGGTCACACAGTAAAATTAATGGGCAATAGATTTAAAACAAACATAAGGAAGTAGAAGAAGAATTGGCAACCACAGATATTGTGAAGGCCAAAAGTATAGTGGGATTAAAAAAATAGATATATTCATGTAGTATAGGTCCATAAATGAGTGTTAGCCAAGATAAAAAAAAACAACAAATGGTCCAGTAGCACTTTATAGACTAACAAAGCACAGCCCACTTCTTCAGATGACCGGAGTTATGAGTTTAGGATGTGCAGACCCAAAATAAATAGGAGAGGGGAAGTGGAGGGGAGAGGGGAAAAAAAGGAGAGGGGTGGGAGACAGGGAGCTAGAGGGAATCAGTAAATATCTGAAGATTGAGTAGTTAAAACGAAGCAGATAAGAATCAAAGTCAGTTGATAGTATCCTTCCTGACATAGGAGTCTACACAAAGAGCTGTTTGGACCTTCATTGGCTGTTAAGTTGGTAGTGCCCCAACCAACTTTCATCACGATTGAGTCCATTAGCATGTGAATTGAATTTGCGGATGAATTCTAATTCCAATGTTTCTCTGTGTATCTGGCTAGTAGAACTGGTTTGTGACAAGACAGCTACTTGAAGATCTTTTAAACAGTGATTAGGAAGATTGAAGTGTTCCCCAATAGGTTTCTGTATGTTTCCTTTATGTATATCTGATTTGTGTCCATTGATTCTTTCCCACAAAGACTGTCCAGTTTATGCAATATATATAGCAGTGGGGCATTGCTGGCATTTGACGGCATAGATCAAATTACTGGATGTGCAGTCAAATGACCTTTTGATATGGTAGCTTATGTTGTTGTCTCCAGTGATGAATTCGCTAGTATAGATATGTGGGCAGAGTTGGCATCGTTTCTGGTTGCAGGGCTGGGTTCCTGGATGCTTATGATGTGGTTGTGTGGCATGGTTACCGGAAAGAATTCGTTTCAGGTTGGGGGGTTGTCTGTAAGCAAGAATAGCCTTTTCTTCCAAGGCCACTGAGAGTGAGGGATCATGTTCCAAGATGGGTTGTAGATTGTGTATAATGCGCTGGAGGGGTCTGAGTTGTGGACTATAGGTAATAACAAGTGGAGTTCTGTTATTTTCTCTTTTGTGTCTGTCTTGAAGCAGTTCATGTCTGGGTACTTTTTTGACTCTGTCAATTTGTTTTTTCACTTCTCCAGGTAGATATTTCAGTTTTAGGAATTCTTCAGGGAGTTCAGGGAGTTCCATGCTCTGGCTGTCCCTAAACCTCTGACTGATAGAAGTTGGGACTAAACTGGCAATGGGTCACCCAATTAGTTGCCCTCCTCTTTTCACTGCTTCTGAAGCATCTGGCACTAGCCACTGTCAGAAGATACTGGGCTAGATAGGCCATTGATACTGACCCAGTGTGAGTATTATGTTCATTATACTCAGATATTAATTAAAAGAAAGATCTTATAATGGTCCTCTAGCAAAGAGATTATTGTAAGGACCTGATATTTCTCAGTGCTAAAATCGGAGAAGAGTTTAGTAAAGGCCACCTGCTGTTTAATTAGATCTAAGCAAATATTATGAAAAAACAAATGTCTGGATATTTACTCAAAATAGATTCCCTCCAGCCACACATGTGCCCCTTTTGTGTTTGCTTTCTGAAGATATGCTGACAACCATGCGAATTGTAATTTAATTTGTAATTTAAATGTATTGTATCAGTATTCATTCTAGGAATAATTTGTCCACATCTTAAAACCGGAGGGGAGAGGAGCTACATCATGTGACCTTTATGACCAATCTCAAATAATCAGTTAATAGCTACTGTTGAATGCTTTAAGGGAGCTGTTTTTTATTAAGTCATTTAATAAAAGCATAATTATTCTGAATAATTAATAAATAGGGAAAAAAAGAAATCTAGCCATGGAATTCCATGAGTGGACTGAATCTGATTTTGTGAATTATTTACTTAGTTCATAAAGTAGCAAAGATCAAAAATGTCCTTTTTTTCCTCTCTTCACTTCTTTTTACTCAATCTTCTTTGTGGATTGAGAAAGGGAAGCAAATACTGTTCTTATTATTCAACTTTCATGTTGTTTTCACCATCGTAAGCTGCTGAGGTTTTGTTTACCAGGCTCTGTGGCAGTGCTTCATCACATTTAGGTAAAATGTACTACGCAGGGTATATGGGACAGTACCAGAGAGATAAGATTTCCTGAAAACCTATGGATGTTCTCACATGTGTTACTAAAAAATATTTCAACTCACTGCATTCTTAAAAAAAAAAATCTGCATCTTCATTTCTTCTGGGTAGGGCTGGTCAAAACATTATGAACAAACTATTATCCCCTTGGAAAATAGGGTTTAGTCAAAATCAATATTTTCCATATTCATTGTCAGGAAAATCAAACCAAAACAGCTCCCATGAGGAACAGCTTAACCACAGAGACCTCAATGCATGAGAGTCCTCAATGCATCATGAAAGTTACAGTAAAGCCAAGGAGATAATGGTAGGAGGAGGGACCTGGAACTATAACGCCTATGAGATACCACAGTGGCTTAGGCAGTGCAGAAGTTACTGTCATCCTGAAACAAATTCAGAGTTTGAAAACTGAAATTTCTCAACACTTTTTCATTCTGCAAAATTTCAGTACTTCAACATTTTCATCCCAGATCAGGATAGAAACAAATGTCAAAACATCAGAATTTGCTGTTGGACACACATTTATTCTATGGTTCTATAATTCCTTGCTTTTTAAAAATCATATCCACTTCCAGGAGAGTCTCAAATTGAAAGGTTTCTTGTCTTGTGTTAGCAAATTGACACAAGGACTTACAGGAATACTTCTCCCAAAAGCCTCTGGTTTTGGTGTGGGTGGAATGTTCTGATGTATAGTAATTACATAGAAAAATATCTATTTAGTACATCTCTTTTGATTGGAGCCTCTGTCGTTACAAAAACAAATTACAGTACTATGAAAATGTGGTTGGCAAAAATAGGAAAACAAAGAACAATGGAATGGCTACTGCTGGGTTACATTAATAATGTAACTAGTGGAAAAAAGATGGATGAAACATACTGAAATATTTGATTAAACACAAATCATTGCTAGGAGAAAGAGAGCTGAGCTGGGTATAACTTTTGTAATAACACTATGTATACTGATTATAACTGATGACATAGCCTGCCTCAGATCTGCTCTGTTCTCATATCAGAGATCTTCCCTCCTGTTATTTAGGTAAAAAAATTGTCTATATATTTTCTTTGGGCCAGATTTTCATTTATACTCACAGCCATATCATGAAAAAGAATCAGGCCCTTTATCTTTAATATCAAAGAATGAATTTTATCCAAGGTGTCTAAAATTCCACTTAATGATCAGATAGACAGATCATATCATTTTCAGAATAGCTATGCTTCAGTTAAGAAAGCTGGTCTTGCTTCAAAAATGTGTTTACTTAAGTACCAAAGAGCTAAGAGCATAGTTTGTTTCACTCTCTGTCTGACTCTGGAAAAAAAAAAAAGAGAAAGATGTGTAATGTAATTTTTATTTTTTCATAACTGGGCTCTTAATGTGCTCCAAAGATGGAAAATAGGTGTGGTTTGGCCTTGCAGTTGCATTGGCTTCTATCATTTGATTAGGCTGCTGTGGGGTTTGCTGGTAAGTCTCTGGATCTTTTTGTGCTCACTTCCATCAGTGAAATAATGTCTACTGTATATTTTGTCGACTATATGTGGATGCTTATTTTATAAATAGAATGGGGTGGCTGATCGTATACTTACATGTTTTAGCACAGCGATTTTCAAGCCCTGGGAGTGTATCCCTGGGAGTATGCAGAGGTTTTCCAGAGGGTGCATGAACTCATCTAAATATTTGCCAAGTTTTACAACCGGCCACATGTAAAGCATTAGCAAAGTCAGTGCAAACTAAAATTTCATACTGTCTTGTTTATACTGCTCTGTGTAGTATACTGTGAAATGCAAGTGCATTATATTCCAATTGTTTTATAATTATACTAGCCAATTAGCCCGTCATAAGATGGGATTTTCAGGTCTCTCCTCCACGTCGGTCTTCTCTCCTGAGCCTCCGGTCTCTCACTCCGTCTCTCTCTCTCTCTTCTCCTCCTCCTACTGCCTCCCCCTCTCTCTCTTTCACTTCTCCTCCCCCTCCTGCCTCTCACTCGGGGGACCACGGAGCCCGTGCTTGCGCTGCTTGCTCCCACGTGGTAGCCTGGCTGAGCAGCGCAGAAGTCAGCCGAGCGCCACGGCGGGAGGCGGGAGGCGGGGCAATGATGTTCACGGCCAGGAGGCGGGGCCTGGAGCCACTGTCATGCCCACATCACCGCCCCGCCCCCCCTTTGCCTCTGAAATGCAGAGGGAACAGCCAGCATTTCAGGGAACAGCGCCCCCCAGAGGGAACAGCCAGCATTTCAGGCAACAGTGCCCCCCAGAGGGAACAGCCAGCATTTCGACGTTACAGACTCTCAGACACTGGGCTACTATATATATGATGATAAAAATTTTCAGTGGCACTGTGGCACTTTTGTATATTTATATCTGATTTTGTAATAAAATAGTTTTTAAGTGAGGTAAAACTTGGGGATATACAAGACTAATTGGACTCCTGAAAGAGATAGAATCATAGAATCACAGAATCCTAGGGCTGGAAGAGACCTCAGGAGGTTGTTGTGTCCAGCCCCCTGCCCAAATGCAGGACCAACCCCAACTAAATCATCCCAGCCAGGGCTTTGTCAAGGTGGGACTTAAAAACCTCTAGGTACAATAGTATGAAAAAGTTGGGAGTCATTGCACTAGTAAATGTAGATTTTTAAAATATCCAAACTTTAAAATGGTTTACGGAATTGAATTCTGAAGCAAGAAGAAGTAACATCCTGAACTCCATGTTTCAATCATATTTGAAGGCAATAGGTAATCTGTGGTAGTCTCAAAATAAGGGGGGGAATTAAGATTAATTCAAAAAGGAGATGGTCAGGAGCTCCTATATTTAGATTATCTAATAGTTGACATGACAAAAGTGTCTTGCAACTTTTTCACTGAGAAGCTCTTCCACCTCTGTTATTTGCAGGAGACCTTTGGTGCTCAGTAGAAGGAATGACCTCAGGCTAGGGAAATACCTTGTCTTCATCCTATCAAATTCCAGTCAGCTTTTGCTGAGGTATAAATGATGAAAAATCATCTTTTCCCTTCTTTTACTCATGTTCCTCATGGAAATGCTTGTAGCCACCCCACCCTCCTCACCCCACCCCCCGCCAAAATAATCACTAAATACACAAATGTTCTAAGACCAGACCCTCTCCCCTGGACCTGACTTTTGGCTCCAGTAGCCCATACCCCTGTCTAGGGGCACCACATGGGGCACAGATCAGGACAGGCTCTCCTCCATTCTAAAAACCCTATCTTGCACTCATCACTTGGTCCCAATGGCTTATTTCTTCCTGCCTCCTATAGTAGCACCAGCTGGGGCTGGGGCTGGAGCTCCTTCACCCCCACAGGTAGAAGGGAAAGAGAGCGCACACTATGGAGAGAGTTTGGACAAACTGTTGTAGTCTCTGTAAAGTTAGGTGCTTTTGTTACTATGCATCCAACTGTACAAGTTTTGGAAGGAAGGAACTATAACGGAATAGATTTTTAAAAACCCTATTTTTAAAAAAAGTAGCACTGCAGATAGTACAACTTTTCTGTGCATTAATATATGCTGATTTTTTTAAAAAGGTTTGTTGTCCAAGGGCCATGAAAACTGCATGCAGTTCTAGTCACCCTGTCTCCAAAAAGCTATGTTACAATTGGAAAGGATATACAGAAGAGAAAGAAAAATGATGAAGGGGTATGGAACAGCTTCCATCTGAGGAGAAGTTAGAGTGGGACTTTTCAGCTTGGAAAAGAGAAAAAAAAAGGAGACCTATGAGAGGGCTATAAAATGATGACTGGTGTGGAGAAAGTGAATAAGGAAGTGTTATTCGCATAACACAAGAACCAGGAGACACCCAATGAAATTAATAGGCAGCAGGTTGAAGACTAACAAGAGGAAGTATTTCTTCACATGATTCACAGTCAACCTATGGAATTCATTGCTCAGGGTGTTATGATGTCCAAAGCTATTATGGGGCTCAAAAAAGTATTAGGTAAGTTCAAGGAGGATGAGGTTCATTAATAGCTACCAATCAAAGATGTAGCTTTGATGAGTAGCTATTAATGGAAAAAGAGGAGACTAAGGGGAGATATTATAGAGGTCTATAAATTCATGACTAGCATGGGGAAAGTGAATAAGGAAAAGTTATTTACTTATTCCCACAATATAAGACCTACGGGTCACCAAAGGAAATTAATAGGCAGCAGGTTTAAAAAAAACAAAAGGAAGTTTTCTTCACTCAGCGCACAGTCAACCTGTGGAACTCCTTGCCAGAGGATGTGGTAAAGACTAGGACTTTAATAGAGTTCAAAAAAGAGCTAGATAGATTCATGGAAATTAGGTCCATCAATGGTATTAGGCAGGATGGATAGGAATGGTGTCCCTCGCCTCTGTTTGTCTGGAAATGGATAAGAGGAGAGGGATCATGTGATGATTACCTGATGTGTTCCTTCCATATGGGGCATCTGGCATTGGCCACTGTTGGCAGACAAGATACTAGGCTAGATGGATTTTTGGTCTGACCCAGTATGGCTGTTCTTACGTTCTTATGTTATTAACTGCATGCTCTGGGTATCTCTACCCTCTGTCTCCAGAAGCTGGGAGTGACCAAAGGGGGTGGAACTTGTGATTGTTTGTTTTGCTCATTCCCTCTGCAGCCACTGACATTGGCCACTGCTGGAATACAGAGATCTGTATTTGGATGGATCCCATTGGTCTGACCCCATTATGGCTGGTCCTGTATTCATGTGTTAAGAAAGAAACATTGCTTTGGCCAGTTGTGTTTTATTTAAAATGTGGTGGTTGTGCTTTGGAATGTTTTAAGTAGCTGTGACAGAGTTGGATTAGTGGACAAAATGTAGCTGAGGCTAAGGATGTCAGCAGTTAACAGGTTAACCAGCGGCCCACCCAGGCCTGCCTTTAAACGTAACATTTAACCAGTTAACCAATTAAACAGGATTTTACATCCCTAGCAACGGCTGTCTAAGGATGTGTCTAGACTACAGGGTTTTTTCGAAAAAAGTAGCCTTTTTAAAAAAAATACACCTGCATCTAGACTGCAGCCGCGTTCTTTCCAAAGTAAATCGAAAGAACGTGGCAGTTCGATCACGGTAAACCGCATTCTATGAGGAATAACGCCTTTTTTCCAAAGTCCTTTTTTAAAAAAAGGCACTACTGAATGCAAACTGTGCTTTTTCGAAAGAGAGTGTCTAGACTCTCTTTCAAAAAAGCGGCTTGCTTTTTTGAAAAATCTGCATGTAGTCTAGATGCTCTCTTTCGAAAGAGGCTTTTTCGAAAGATTCTTTCAAAAAAACCTCTTTCGAAAGAGGCTTGTAGTCTAGACGTAGCCTAAGATGTATTATAAATACCATTTTCCCACCATCATGCATGTTTCATATAGCCATCTCTGCTAACTAGTTCTCTGAACAGCTTCCCTCCTGCAAGCACTCAGAGCCAAATGGCAAGTTTAAGGTATGGTCTTTTTCGGAAAAGACTCTCATTTTGTAAGGAAGAGCGTTTTTTTCGGAAAAAGGTTTTTTTTTCTGAAAAAACCGCATCCAGACTACTTTCACTTTCAAAAGATCCGTTTTCAAAAGTGAGATGGGAAGAAGATATGCAAATTCCCACAGAATTTGCATATCTTCTTTCGAAAATAGAACTTAGTCTAGACATAGCCCAAGTACTGCTCTGCTCTGTACTGAGAGAGTCTCATCTCTTCTTTTTTTCAAATAAGCACCACTAGCTCTACAGCTGTGGCCAGGGCGAGGAATTGATGATAATGATAACAGGGCCAATGCAGTTTGCACAGCCTGGGGCTGGATTTGTGTTATGCATGTGCTGTTGTAAAAGACAGCATATGGTTCAATAAATGAAGAACAAGTGACAGTATGACTTACTCCAAGCAGTTATTACTTCTAGTCAGTATTGTTTCTTAGGACAACTACCAACTGCAGTTACCTGGAATGGAAAATCCAAAATCACATTATGTTTGGCCATTTAAATGTGCATGCTTGACATATTTTGATTCTTCCTGTGAAGTCCCTGAGAGAGCAAATACTTGTTATGCTTTTATATGCCTGAATTCCTTCTGTCTTGAATTTCAGTTGCTTGTTGATATTTTCTTCCTCTAAGACTCTTGCCTGATTCATTCAATGTACTTTCCTGAAACAATCTGTTTAAAATGTTCTTGTTGATCTTTTCCTTTTCTTCCTCTATTTGAATACAGCCATTTGTCTCCTGCAGGCTTTCTGCTTTTTTGTAAACAGCAATCTATTTTGTATTTGTAAGAGCATTGTATAGTGACCTTGGTGTAATCAGTATGCATATTATGGGATGAAAATTTATAGAACAAGAAAAGTTTGCATAGTCACATGGGCAACATAATCACAAGACATAAAGAAATTATGATTCCCTATTGTTTTTTGTTTATATAATTATTTACCCAGGACTGGAGTATTGACAATACCACTGTTTTCAATGATTGGGTAAGATAGGACTGGAACACAGCTGCATTCTGCTATTGTCCATTCTTTAGATAAGTAGCTTGTGCTATTTTTAGGCAAGTGGAACACTTCAAATTCTGACCCCAGCTTCACAGACTGAATCTAAAACCTCTTGTTGCTGCTAGCAAAGAATTAGTATCAAAATTCATTAATTTTGAATGGAGGGCATGCTCCTTTTTCTGCTTGCTTAAGCTAGCTTCTTCAATTGTTTCTGGAAAGTCAGTGGGCAAAACAGAGGTTACTTGTGCAGGAAAATAAACAGGATTAATCTCTGTTCAGAGATTCTACTGAAACAGCAGCCTTGCTCAATAGCCGCCATCTGTAGGGAACCAGCCAGAGAAGCAGGCATGTGGTTGCAGGGGGAAAAAAAAATTTAGATGCACAGGATTTCAAGACAGTGTTGTGGCACCAGCAGTTCCCCCTCGCCCTGCCCTGGGCCCTGCGATACAAAAGGGCCCAGAGCTCCCAGCTGTCACTACTGCTGCAGAGGCTTGAGCCCCCGGCCCTTTAAATCACTGCTGGAGCATCATGGGGTGTGCTCCAGGAAGCACTAAGGGCTGCCTGGGGAAGGCATGTTGCTCCCTGGCAGTGCTTAGTAGGGTTGCCGGATGGTTTTGACAAAAATACTGGACACAGCTGATCTCATATGGGGTGGGGAGGGAAGATCGGGGAAACTGGCCGGTGGGGAGCAGGGCTGGTCGGGAAGGGATCGGGGAGGCGGGGCTGGCCGGGAAGATGGGAACCAGTCAGTGGGGAGCAGAGCTGGCCAGGTGGAGGTCGGGGGGAGCGGGGCTGGCAAGGGAGATCGGGGGGAACTGGCCAGCAAGGAGCAGGGCTGGCCGGGAGGAGGTCAGGGGGAGCAGGGCTGACCGGAGGGGAAGAGCGGGGGAGAACCGGCTGGCAGGAAGAGGGGCTGGCCCGGGCACACACAGATCCCGGGGTGCTGCCCATCCCGGCAGAGGGCACGGGCGAGTCTGGCCCCGGGGATTCCATCCTGCCCCGGCCCCCACTGCATAGTTGCGTACTGCCTGGCTGGTAGACATGCTCACGCAGCATGAGCACATCTACCAGCCAGGCAGTACGCAACTACATCCTGATACTCATGATAACAATAAAATTTATTTAATTAGAAAATACCGGACATTTATATGTCCGGTATTTTCTCAATTTGTTTCCTGGACAGAAAGCTCAAAAACCGGACTGTCTGGTTCAAAACCGGACACTTGGCAACCTTAGTGCTTAGCGCTGCCTAGCCCCAGCCCCACCCCTTCCACCCGAGGGCCTACCCCTCCCAAAAGCATAGAGCAGTGGGTCTCCTGTGTTGCCTAAGGGTCTAGAGAGGCTGTTGACCCCACTGATCATGTCAAAATGGCCAGATATCAGCAGTAGCCTTGTCCTTCCTGCATCCAGCCCATTTATTGCCTACAGTGGTAACAGAGGAAAACAACTATTATCACAGCAGGATCCAGCTAAATAGACCCAGTTTAAATTAACAGAACTTGAAATAATCCTTGAATTAGAAACAGAATTTTAAAACTGTCTGTTGGTACCTTTTAGAAACATATACGTCTTCATTTAGGTCATGTAATGTCTGGGGACAAGGCATAACCAACAGCAGGCATGAGGCTAGTACAAAAGGCTCTCAGAGATATAATCAATGGCTTTTTTATAGGTAATCATTAGGGTTTGGTCAGAAGGAATAGCAAGAGTTCAGGAAAATGAGAGGTATCTTTAATTTTCAAGGTCTCATTAGCATGTCCAAATTTGCTATTTGGATGGTCCTATTACCACCTAGACATATACATTCCCATATTTTAATACAGAAGAGCCGGTTTTGACAACTGAGCCCTAGCATGGAATGAAGAGTTTCCTGATTTAAGTAGTTTATGTAAAATGTCAACTCATTACTATGAAGACCGCTATTCTGTATTAAATTAAAGGCCTTGTTTAATTGTGTTCACGTTTCTTTGGGGTGTGTTTTTAATCCCTGTAATGCAGAGAAGTATCAGCAACTTTTTGGTGTTCTGCTCTGTCTGTCTTGTAGGACATTACAAAGCAGAATGAACGTTAATTTTTCCACCACTTTTACCACTAAATTAAATAATTAGCATGGACATAGTTGAGTACTGATCTGAGGGGAAATCATTAGCACCAAAACAATACGATTACTTAGAGAGAAATGCCAGGACATAAATTGGATGTATACCTCTTTAGACCATAAAATTAATCCAGCAGTGAAAGCTTCATTTCTAAAACCATTTAAGGTTACCAAGTGAGGACAATCGAGTCGCTTGTCATATCATTTGCAAAATCAAGCACTTTACAAGCATGTAAAGGAATAATTGAGGAATGTTATACTGGCCACATGGTAGTCAGTAGGAACTATGGGTGGTCAGCACTTTAGGAAAAATCAGGCCACTTTTATTTTAGGAGGTGAGAGCCTTATTTTAGGCAGCCAGAGTAGTCTCCCTTTCAGGCCACCTTTTATCCTAGGAATATGTCTCCTGAACGAGAACAAGCTTATATCATTCTATATTTGGTCTCCCCTGCAGTTTGTGGTCATCTGTGCTTTATCCCCCTTATGGGGCTTTGGTTGTGTGGTCAGCGTGACGCATCTTTCTCCTCCTGTTCTGTGAAGACCAGGAGCAGTTCAGAGTTGTTTTCTCCTGAAGAGGAAAATCCCAATCAAAACTCTCTCTCCCGGTTGTGGTCACTGAGTGGAGGTTCCTTCCTCTCAGTAGAAAGATAGCTTTGACAAGGAGCAGAAAATTTACGAATAGTCTTCATTTTGTGTCCCTAGTTTGAAAATTATTCTCAAAGGGAAGTGCCTGTGTACTGTATTCTGTTCCATGAGGTTTTGCCTGTGAAAAAAAAATACATGAACACATAGGGTACATCTACACTTCACACTTATTTCAAAATAAGCTATTCTGGAATAGTTATTCCAAAATAGCTTATTTCAAAATAGTATGTCTACACTGCAGGGAAGCCTCAAAATTAGTCCAAGGCAGGCTTCCCTAATGCCATCTCAATATAAAGTTCTGGGAAGGCACTTTGAAGGAATAACTTAGAATGGTCTTGGTGAGGGACTAATTTGAAATAGCAGCAGTGAAGCGTCTACACACGCCTTATTTTGAAATAGCTATTTTGGAGTAGGCGTTTTTCCTTTTATGAGGTTTACAGATTCGGAATAAGCCATCCGTTATTTTGAAATTATTTCGAAATAACAGAATGGCTATGTAGATGCTCTCATTATTTCAAAATAACACTAGTTATTTCAAAAAAATGGTGCAGTGTAGACGCACCCATAGTGTACCTCATAGAATCTCTTAGCATACAGTGCCATCAGTATGTTGGAGTGACTTTGAAAAGAGGTACATATTACTTTGCTTTTACCTCATATACACATTACTATAGGTTGAACCTCTCTAGTCCGGTGCCGTTGGGACCTGACTAGTGCTGAACCATGGGCAGTCAATATTGCCTAGCTGCACTACCAACATTTCTAACATCTCAGTAAACAGTGGAAGAGATTAGGTATAAATTAGAGCTAAATAACAGCACAGAACACTGAGAGCCTGTGCTGGTGACTGCAAACTTTATGGGACCATGGGACATTTGACCATACGCATGGTAAGTGGACATCTGACTAATAAAATCATGCCGGGCCACAGATGTTGCCCAATCAGAGTGTGCCAGATTAGAGAGGTTCAGCATGTTAGCATCTGAAAACTCATGGTTTTCATAAACTCAGTTGATTGGTGAGCCAGCATTTGCAGCTTATTCTGTGGGATATGGGGGAGGGTGAAAAGTCTGAAATCTGTACAAATAATAGAAATCACAATAAGTGCACATTGCCATTTGTACTACCAAGAATCACAATCAAGCCAATGGAATGCTGAAGTACTGTAGAATCAGGTATCAGTTTTGATCTTTATGTGTTTTCCTCATATAGTTTTCTGTAATTTCTTATTTATTCTGGTTTTATTCTTTCTGCCATTAAAGGGTGCACTGAAAACTAGCACTTGTATGTATAGGTGACTCAGAATCAGGATTTCTGGTTTGCAAGAAATTGCAGCATTTGGAAATTTATTTTTTTCCAAGTTTTTATGAACTGGAAACACCAAAATATCATTTTTCTACATAGAAATTTGCACACAAGTGCTGAGTGAAAGTGCAGTGGTGAAACGGTGACAATGAGCCTGGAAATTTTGAAAGCCCCAGCAAATCAGGGTTCTTAGGACTTCTAGTCACTGCCATAGAATCATAGAATACTAGGACTGGAAGGGACCTCGAGAGGTCATCGAGTCCTGACCCCTGCCCTCATGGCTGGACCAAATACTGTCTAGACCATCCCTGATAGACATTTATCTAACCTACTCTTAAATATCTCCAGAGATGGAGATTCCACAACCTCCCTGGGCAATTTATTCCAGTGTTTGACTACCCTGACAGTTAGGAACTTTTTCCTGACGTCCAACCTAAACCTCCCTAGCTGCAGTTTAAGCCCATTGCTTCTTGTTCTATCCTCAGAGGCCAAGATGAACAAGTTTTCTCCCTCCTCCTTGTGACACCCTTTTAGATACCTGAAAACTGCTATCATGTCCCCCCTCAGTCTTCTCTTTTCTAAACTAAACAAACCCAGTTATTTCAGCCTTCCTTCATAGGTCATGTTCTCTAGACCTTTAATCATTCTTGTTGCTCTTCTCTGGACCCTCTCCAATTTCTCCACATCTTTCTTGAAATGCGGTGCCCAGAATTGGACACAATACTCCAACTGAGGCCTAACCAGCGCAGAGTAGAGCGGAAGAATGACATCTCGTGTCTTGCTCACAACACACCTGTTAATGCATCCCAGAATCATGTTTGCTTTTTGCAACAGCATCACACTGCTGACTCATATTCAGCTTGTGGTCCACTATAACCCTAGATCCCTTTCTGCCGTACTCCTTCCTAGACAGTCGCTTCCCATTCTGTATGTGTGAAACTGATTGTTCCTTCCTAAGTGGAGCACTTTGCATTTGTCTTTATTAAACTTCATCCTGTTTACCTCAGACCATTTCTCCAATTTGTCCAGATCATTTTGAATTATGACCCTATCCTCCAGATCAGTCGCAACCCCTTCCAGCTTGGTATCATCTGCAAACTTAATAAGCGTACTTTCTATGCTAATATCTAAATCATTGATGAAGATATTGAACAGAGCCGGTCCCAGAACAGACCCCTGCGGAACCCCACTTGTTATACCTTTCCAGCAGGATTGTAAACCATTCATAACTACTCTCTGAGTATGGTTATCCAACCAGTTATGCACCCACCTTATAGTAGCCCCATCTAAGTTGTATTTGCCTAGTTTATTGATAAGCATATCATGCGAGACCGTATCAAATGCCTTACTAAAGTCTAGGTATACCACATCCACCGCTTCTCCCTTATCCACAAGACTCTTTATCCTATCAAAGAAAGCTATCAGATTAGTTTGACATGATTTGTTCTTTACAAATCCATGCTGGCTGTTACCTATCACCTTGCCACCTTCCAAGTGTTTACATGGCAATCACTTTTTTTTTTTGGCCTCCATTCTTCTCCAGGCTGTTCTTTCTAAGACTGATACCAATGCTGGTACATTAATTAGTTATCCAGGGACGCTGTCATTGGCCCCTCCCAGTCTGGCCCTAGACCAAGTGGTGCTCCAGGCAAGAACTATCTTTTGAGTGCACCCCTCCATTTGTTAAATTTTTGAAGACCCATGCATTTACAGTCCATTTCATTACTTTGATTTGTCCCTGTCAGATAAGATGATTAATATGCAAGCTAGGATCTGTAAATCGGTGTTTATTCATGCCACATTTAAGAAATGAAAAATATTCATTTTTTCTACACTGATAGAACCTTTTTAAAAATACCTGAAATGTATTAATATCCAGAAAGTGAACTGTGCCCCAACATTGAGCAGACCTGTATTATGGTACAGTAGGTTACAGAGTTAGAACTTAACTCTAGGCCATCAGCTCAAAAGATGACGTTTGCCTTGCATTTGCGAACTGAATCACACTGTCAGATCCAAAGGCTGAAACATTTTATTTCAAACATTCCATTTTCCTTTCCTTGCTAATAACAAAAACAACACTCTGAGAACTGTGCCCCCAAGCCCAGCACCCAAGGTGATTGCCTGCTCCTAAATCTGGCCTTGGACCCCTCCTTGGACCCCTCCAGACTGCATTGCAGAGGTCCTAAGCTAAGCACTATTGGTACAGCTACACTACAGGACAAAGTCAAATTAAGATACACAATTTTGGCTACGTTAATTGCATAGCTGAAATCAAAGTCGAAGTAGCTTAACTTGGCTTTTGGCGCTGTCTACACTGCAGGAAGTTAAAGGAAGAACACTCTTCCTTCAACTTCCCTTACTTCTTGTGAAAGCAGAGTTATCAGCATGGACAGGGGTTATCAGCCCCTGTCACTTTGAACTACTTGTCTTAACTAGACCGCCAATTCGAACCCTGGAAGATTGACAGTGGCAGCTTCGATCTTCCTCTGCAGTGTAGATGTACCCTAAGGCTACGTCTACACTGCAGGTTCTTGCGCAAGAACTTTTTGCGGAAGAGATCTTCCGCAAAAATTTCTTACGCAAGAGCGTGTCCATGCTGCCATGTGCTTTTGCTCAAGAGATGTGCTTTTGTGCAAGAGAGCATCCACCGCTGCCATGGACGCTCTTGTGCAAGAAACCTCTGATTGCCTTTCACAGAATGGCCATCAGAGTACCTGTGCCTTTTCTGGTAGGTGTTTCTTGCACAAGAAACCCCTGTTGTCAGTCCACACATGCCTTTTTGCGCAAGAGCTCTTGCGCAAAAAGGCTTATTCCTTGTAAAAAGAGGAATAACTCTTGCACAAAAAGCCCGGTCTTCTGACAATCTACTGTACTTTTTCTTGTGCAAAAACACACTTGTAGTGTGCACGCTCTGCGAGTTTTTGCGCAAAAATGGCTGTTTTTGTGTAAAAACTCTGCAGTGTAGACGTAGCCTTTGGGTGCGTCTACACTGCGCCCTTAACTCAAAATAAGCTATGCAATTTGCGCAATGCAATTTGCACAACTTGTTTTGAGGTAATTTCAAAATAGCTTATTTCAAAATTTGGCGCCGTCTACATAGCACCAAATTTCGAAATAAGGCACTATTCCAAAACGTCCCTTAAACCTCGTGGAATGAGGGTTAAAAGGACGCCAGAATAGTGCACCTGCTATTTCGAAATCTATTTCAAAATAACAAGCTGCTTTAAAGATGGGGTGTGGCGGGGTGCAGCAACCCCGCACGCAAGGGGAGCAGGGGGGCCCCAGGAGAAGGGACTCCCGGGCGGGGACGCCCGCGGGGAAGCTGCGAGAGCAACCGCGCAGGGTCCATGGGAGTGGGACACCCAAACCCGACCAGACTCCGGCACTGAGAACGCTGGGTGGGCGTGCCAGGTGGCGCGCGTGGATGACGTCAGCACCACGCTACTTGATCCTGGGGCGCCGGGTGAGGACGGCCCAACGGCACCGGGCGATGACACCACAATGTCGGGACGGTAAGGCATTGAAAAGTAGGCCCGGGGATGCTGGAGAGGGGGAAGGACCTCGCAGTAGCCAAGACGGGAACCCGAGGAAGGAGAGGCCCGACGCCGAGTGAGGTAACTCGGACCCCGGGACCGCTGGGGGGATGAAGGGGCTGAGGCGGCGGAGTAGGAAGTGGCCCAGGGCGGCGCTGTGGAACCCAAGAGCGGGTGAGTTTAGGGGTTACTACCCCACCCGCTGGACAGGGAGCAGTCTCCCTGCCTTAGGGCCCTGGGTCGAGACTCAGGAGAGTGGGCGGGTCCGAGTCCCCCTACCCCGCACCCCCTAGTGCCCCAGGCACGACCAGCCAGTGCAAGGAAGACCAGAGCTAATTTGGGACGGGATACACTGTGGTGACTCAATGGAATTCAGGTGAGGGGGGGTACACAATAAAGACATCTCTAGAGAATCCGACGCGGTGTTCTCAACTTTGTACATGGGGAATAGCTATTTTGGGATACCTCTGGTATCCCGAAATAGCTCCGCAGTGTAGACATAGCCTAAGACACCTTAGTTATTGCTTAAGCCTTGTTTTCTTATACCACTCAAAGTTATTGTTTAATTTTCAAATAGCAATACTACTAATGAAAGTGATCTTAGAACAGGCCTCTGACCTTAAAAGGAGAGAAGGAATAGGTTGTTTAAAAAGAAAAACAGGTGTGCACTGTAGGTAGTCCATAAAGGGAAAGGATTTAAGGAGAGGTACTTAGTAATTAAGCAAAAGCGGTGAGGAGTCCTGTGGCACCTTATAGACTAACCGAAGTGTTGGAGCATAAGCTTTCGTGGGCAAAGACCCACTACGTCTTGCATCTGACGAAGTGGGTCTTTGCCCACGAAAGCTTATGCTCCAACACTTCGGTTAGTCTGTAAGGTGCCACAGGACTCCTCGCTGCTTTTGCAGATTCAGACTAACACAGCTACCCCTCTGATACTTAGTAATTAGCAAGCTGTGGTAGTTGAGGACTCCTATGATTGGTACAGCATGGAGCCAACCCCATCATTATAGTCCACCTTGGCCCTCCTACAAGGGGAGGTGATTGGTAAGGTCTCAGAAGTGTATTTGCTGGAGAGATCTGGATGGAAGGGGTGGGGGAAGTTGGTTGAAGCCACCCCATCCCAGGGATTGTAAGATCCCAGCAATGGATCTGCTGGAGGGGCATGGGTGGAAAAGGTGGGTGAACTAGTAAAGGTACTCCCTTCCACCCCCAATTAATTATGGATGAAAACAAGGGAGGGTTACCTGCTCTGCATACATTATCTGCCAGGTAGTCCCAGACATCTCATAATAAAGTTGTGGTTTGATTAAACCCATATTAAAGTTCTCTTCTCCTTCTTTTGGCGTAGGCAGACAATGAGCCACTCCACGATCATACTACTGCAGGGTTTTGAAAGTGAATCACTCCTGGAAAAGGCCATTTTAAAAATAACAGGATGATACAGTAATACATAAATATCAAAGTTGTTTATTTTAACTAGAAAGTTACCTTCTTTGTTTAAAGACATTTTTTTGCCAGGGATTTTTATTGTTTTTTAAGGCCGCCCGCTCTAGTCAGTGATTTTGGTATAGGGCATAGTTTATCTCCAAGAAAAGTGCAATAATATAGATTGACATTTGAAATAATGTCTGAAGTCTTGCAGTGCCTTTGACAGATACTTAGAAATTGAAAAGGCTAGATGAGTCATATAACTTGTTGTTTTAGCATTGTTTCTGTACCCACATGCCCTTCTCTTAAGTTATTTGAATTTTTTCCTCAGTGCTATGATGAGGTTGCAATTATCAGAGTGGCTTTGCTGCCTGAAACTGAGCACGAACAATACAAAATGCTGATCACGAGTTGTATTCCTGGTAGACAGTACAAAGTTGCATACTGCTCAGGCATTAACCAGGGATTAATTGCACTTAGCCCACCACCCACTTGAAGAGGATATTGACATTAGGGAAAGTGTTTTGATTACTGAAGATTTGTTCTGCACCTGAGCACAGAGCTGCAAATTAAACCCAACTTCCTCAGTGTGAAGCACTAATTCTATACTAGCTAGCATTAGCCTGGACCCCTTGTGGAAGGAAAGGTCCCATATGATTATAAATATCTGAATGCTCCAATATGGGTTTTTACATCTGGGAAGGAAAAGAGTAGTGGCTCTCTACAGGATAGTGTTAGCTTCCTTATATTAAATAAACTGTTGCCACAGATGCATGGTTTTTATAAACTTTTTAAATTGGTTGAAATTTTCAATATGTATTGTCCTAGGTTATGTCTTCATTCCTAAAATAGGTGTGTTCTTACACTGGGATAGCTGTCTTGGTGTAAACTCCTGGTGGAGAAAGGCACAGTTAGTTTCCATCTTGATTCAGCTGAGTTCAACACTATACCCCTGTAGCCGGTTCGGCTTCCCGGAGGGGTTCCTCCTCCTCCGGGTCCGTGGGTGCCCACTCCGCGCCCCACTCCAGAGAGGGAGCAGCAGAGTGCAGCTGCTGCCCCTTCTCTTCTGCCTCTCTCCCCTGTTCCTGCTGCCCTGCACCAGCGGGAGCTCTCCCTGCCCTACCCTACCCAGCCACCACTCACCTGCTGAGACCACAGCTGCTGGACCTGCTCCCCCTGGACCATGACGCTGCTGCTGCTGCTGCTCCTGTTCACTACCACCAGCTGCTGCTGCTGCCTGAGGAGAGAGGGGGGGCCTGCCGGTCTGGCCCTTCTCCCCGCCTCCCTCCGCTCCAGAGGACAAGGACCCCATCAGCACCCACCATCCAGAGGCCTTCACCAGCTGGTTGCCACCTGCCCGCTGCTGCTGCTCCTGTACCACCTGCACCCCACTGAGGGAGAAACAAAGAGGACCACCATTTGGACTGTGGAGGGGGTTTGTTTCTTGGAACTGAGCTTTTTCACCTGCTCTTGGGGTGGTGGTGGACTGAGTTGCTAAGAGGGGGGCTGGGGGAGAGGCACAGAGCTCCCCCCCCAGTCCAGCTGCCCCCCCATACCACCACCCCCATGACCCCCTCTACCAACTCCCTTGTACCACCTGGACTCTCCCCCCCTCTTTTTACCATCTGGGACTGTTTTGCTGCAGCAGTGGGTGAGGACTGAGCCCCCACAAGTGCTCGTGGGCGTGCTCCCTTCCCACTCCCTTGCAGTTGGCCCCCCTTCCTCAGCTACATTTGGCTGGGGGGCCCCCCTCACCCTTGTTCACCCCTCCTTGCCCCCCACCACAGCAGCTTGCCTCCTTCCCTACTGCCTGCCCCGCCCTGCTAGCCCAGTTTGTTTTCTCCCTACTGGCCCTGCCCAACCCCAGAGTTTGTTTTTGGCCTGCCCTGCCCCCGCTCTGGCTAGCCTGCTGTAGTGTGTGTCCCACCCCCTCAGCTGTTGTTTTGTCCTACCCCGCCTGTTACTCACCCAGCACTTACTCCTTCCCCCAGCCTCCCACTAGCCCTCAGCCACTGTCCTGTACGCCTTGGCCCCCGCCCTGAGCGCTTGTGTCCCTTCCCTTCCCTTTTAGTTAGCCCCTCTTGAACAATGCCCTCCTTTTGATGGCTCCATAGCTTCCTCCCCATACCCCAGTGCAGCCGGAGGAGCTGGCCCCCATCCTGCACCTGCTACCGCGTCCCCTGTCCTGTATTGCCAGCACCCTCCTGCTCTGCGTCCAGCCTTGCAGGGAGGAGTGGTTGCTGGCCCCTTGCTTCCCCATTTCTATCCTGCCCTTGCTAGCGCCCTCCCTCTCCGCAATCAGTCAGCGGGAGGGTGTGGTTGCTTTTCCCTTTTTCCTTTCCTCCCCAATTGCGACCCCCCCCTTTTCCCTCGTGGCCCCTTCCCTCACATTCCTACCCTTCCAGCACCCTCCTCCTCTGCTGCAGCCCCACAGCAAGGAGTGGCTGCTAGCTCCCCTTCCTCAGTTTCCCTATACGTGCCCTTCCTCCGCTAGCGCCCTCCCTCGCTGCCAGCAACTCAGTGGGAGGGAGTGGTTGCTTCCCCACTCTCCTCTAGGTCCCCACCTGTTCCCCCGGCTTCCCTCCCAGCCCCGCCCCTCATTTTTCACCCTCCTCCTCTACCTTTAGCCGGTAGGGAGGAGAGGCTGCTACTCCCTTCCCTCAGTTCCCCCCCCCCAAAAGTTCAGTGCCCTCCTCCCCAGCCTTCAGTCTAGCGGGGGAGGAGTGGCTACCACCCTCCTCTGACCCGTCCCCCCCAATTGAGTGCCCTCCTCCCCATCTTGGTTCTAAGTGGGAGGAGTGGTTGTTTCACCCTCCCCAGCCCCTTCTTCCCCACTGGTCCCCACCCCTCGCCTCCTAGTTGATTGGCGGGGAGGACAAACGGATTCCCTAGCTCTTCCCCAAAATCCTCACCTCCTCCAACTCCCCACTATGATGGAGGAGGTCCCCACCCCTTCTCTTATCCCCGTAGATCCCAAAGGTCCCCCATTGACATTGACACCGACTCCGCAGACCACTGCGGCTGACCTCCTGACCCAGGTTCCGCACCTGCCACGACCAATGCCCCCCTCCCCTTCCCGATAGGGAGGAGCCTTCCACCTTGGCCAGCAAGAAGGGCCAGGGGAAGAAGAAGGGCAAGGGCCTGGCCAAAAGGCCAAACCTCCTGCAGCCGAGGCTGCCCCGCACGCTGTGGCCCCGACATCTACTGCACCCCCTCCTTCCCTTACTGTTTCCCCCACTGGCTCTGGAGGTGATCCATCTGCAGCCCCCAGAGCATACACCCAGGTGGCTGCTGCTGCCCCCCCGTGTGCTGCCGCGTCATCTGCCCCAACAGCCGCCTCCAGTTCCATCCCGGGTGGCCGGGCCCCTTCCCCACCCTGACCAGGAGTCACGGCGTCTGCTGCCTCCTGGTCGCCACATCACCCCACGTTGAAACCTACGTGTGGGCATTGGCACGGGTGGTGGGGTCCTCGGCCATGGTGGCAGCCTCCAAGATGTACGGCAAGGTAGTGTTCTTCCTTGCCTCGGAGGCCACTGCCCAGGAGGCGGTGGAGAGGGGCCTGGTGGTGGGGAGCGTGCATGTGCCTCTTGAGCCATTGGAGGACCTGGGCATACAGGTGGTCCTTACCTCCATCCCACCCTTCCTCCCCAATGTCACCTTGTTGCCTGCTCTCTCACCCTGGGGAGGCCCATCTCAACCATCAGCCCTCTCCCGCTGGGCTGTAAGGACCCCGCCCTCCACCACGTTTTATCATTCTGCCAGCACGTGCAACTGCAAATGCGGCCGGCGGCGCGTGGCGGGGTGGTGCTTGAGGGGTCCTTCATGGTGCCCTACCAGGGGGCCCTTTACCAGGTCCACTACTCTTTGGGGGAGGCCCGGTGGTTCCTCTGCCAGGTAATGGGGCACGTCCAGAGGGACTGCCCTCTGGCCCGGTCAGAGGAGGTGTCCGGGCTCCCTGGGGCCCAGGAGGACACCGGCCCCAACATCGCCGGCCCCCCTGGTAGTCTGGCCTCCGCGGCTGCCCCTTCTGCAACCGACAGCTCTGCTCGGGGGCTGGAGGTGCTCCCTTCGGCGTGCCCGGTCGAGCAGGAGAGCCCCGCCTCTCTTCAAATTGTCTCTGCGGGGCCTGAGGAGGAGAGGGTGGCGCGGTCACTGCCGGGCGAGGGAGAGGGCTCATCCCAGGGGGAGGTTTCCCTACCCTGCTCCCTCCCTTCCTTGCCTCAACGCCCCCCCAAACAACTGCACCCCCTGACCTTGCCCCATTTCGGAGGGCTGGACGCTCGTCTGGAGGAAGCGCCGAGCCCGCGCCAGCAGGGAGGACTCTGGGGCCATGGAGATGGAGTTTAGCTCCATCTTTGAGGAGATCGATGCCCTGGGTCTGACTCTGCTCACCCAGGGGGAGGACAACCCCTTGCCAGTGGGCCTCGATCTGGGCAGTGATGGAGATGCGCCGCCCCCTTCTCTGCCCTCCCCCATTCTCCAGGCAGCTGCCTCTATATTCATCCCCAGGGCATCCCTGGTGTCTGCCGTTGGCTTGGCTGCTTCTGACGCCCCATTTGAGGCCGCCGAGCCCTCAGGCGACGGCCGGCACCGAGTAGCTGGGTCCTGGGCTTGAGGGCGCCCCCTCCACCTCTGCCTGGGAGGCAGGACGGTCGCCTTCCCTTCCTGTTGGGGACCCCGTCAGTATGAGTCCCCTCCCTACTCCTGCCCCCGGTTCCCATTCAGGAAGCGCCGCAGCCTGATGGCCTGGACCTGGGGGACCTTTCCTGTGGCCCCACCCAAAGCTCTGCTTCCCCTCCCTGTCCTGTTCCCCCCCTTACCCCTGTTCACACCCTTGGCCCCGACCCCACCTTTACTTACGAACCCATCTCCAGCCCTGAATCCACCCCCTTTCCTGATCCACCTTCCACCACCGTCCTCATCCCCACCTCCATCCCCAACCTAATGTCCAGCCCTGATCCTCCCCCTTCCCGCCCCTACTGTGATTTCCGTTCCCCCGCCTCCTCCCTCCTCTCCTCCCGCCCTCATCGCGATGCCCATTCCGCCTCCCTTCTCCCCACAAACCATTGTTATTGCCATCCCCACAGGGGCCACCGCGCTCTCGTTAACTGCAGGTGGCCCTCAGGGGGTGGTATTCATATCTCTGGTCCCTAGTCCTATAGTGGCTGCCTTATTCCCTCTGCTGCCCCCTTCCATGCTGGGGATGGGGATGGGCAGTGCGGCGCCATCGCTGTTGGCACTGCACCAGGGCTCAGATCCCTGCTTGCCCGTCTCCATGGCCTGTGAGCTCCAGCTGGGGGCCCGGATGGAGGAGAACCCCGGTACCCCCTCAGTGCTGAGGGCTGAGCTGCGCCAGTTCCTCACAGATAACTGTGGGGCCAAGGGCAAGGTGCAGCTCGCTCTCCAGCGCTGGGGGGACTTTCACTCCATTCTCCGGGCTACAAGAGCCCTCTTGCAGGAGGGGAGAGGCACCAAGTGGCAGGACATTACGGCCTAGCGCCGGACCCGCAGGTTCTGGGACACCCTCCTCACCTTTGGGTCAGAATGTGGTCTGTTGCGGGGCCTGCCGGAGGTCGACAATCACCCTGCCCGCAAGGATCCACCCTAGCCCTCATCATGAAGGACACCATAATCACCACCTTAAATGCCCAGTGCTGTAGGGCGGGTCTCTGCAGGAGCCAGGTTCTCCCCTTCCTTTGGGAGGGGGCGGTACTCGGTGGTTTTCCTGCAGGAGACCCACATGACTCCAGCCGTCGAGGCTGGCAGGCAGCTGGAGTGGGGAGACAGGGTGTATTTTAGCCACCTCAGTGCCCGCTCAGCTGGGGTGGTCACCCTGTTCTCCCCTGCCCTACAGCCCGAGGTGCTGGGGATTGCCGAGGTTGTGCCGGGCTGCCTGCTGCACGTCCGGGCCCGCGTGGAGGGGCTGATGGTCAACTTAGTCAATGTCTACGCCCTGAACGTGGGCCCGGACCAGGTCACCTTTTATTGGCAGGCGGTCACCATCCTTGGCACCCTGGATCCTCGTGAGTGTCTGGTCCTGGGTGGGGATTTCAATACCACCCTCGAGGACCGGGACCGTGCAGGACTCGTGAACTGCCAGGCCACAGCAGGCATCCTCAGGGAGATCATGGACCATCACTCCCTGGTGAACGTCTAGCGAGACCACCACCTGGACGACAATACCACCTTTACCTATGTCTGGGTGAGGTACAATCAGTTGAACCAATCCCAGTTGGATCGCATTTATTTATCATGTTTCCATCTGGCATGAGCCCACTCCTCCAGCATTTGGCTGGCCCCGTTCATGGACCACCATTTGGTGGCTGTGAAAGCCTCTCTTAGTCAGGAGAGGCTGGGGCCAGCCTATTGGCACTTCAATAATAGCCTGCTGGAGGACGTGGGCTTCGTGGCATCCTTCCAGGAGCTCTGGCTGGCCTGGCGGGGGCAGCGGCCTGCCTTTCCCTCGGCGCGGTGATGGTGGAACATGGGGAAGGTGTGTGCCTGGCTCTTCTGCCGTGACTACTCCCGGGACGCCAGCCGGCGGAGGGTTGCGGTGATAGAGCAGTTGGAGTGGGAGGTCCTGAAGTTTGAGAGGTGCCTGGCATCTGTCCCCGAGGATCCGCCCCTCCGCGAGGCATACCGGGAGAAGCAGGAGGAACTCTGGGCCCTCGAGGACCATCGGGCCCGGGATGCCTTTGTTCGACCCCACATCCATCTCCTTCGGGAGATGGATCACGGCTCCTGCTTCTTCTACGCCCTGGAGAAGAAGAGGGGGGCTAAAAAGCACATCACCTACCTTTTGGCAGAGGATGGCACCCCCCTCACAGATCCGGAGGAGATGCGTGGAAGGGCCAGGGCCTTCTATGCCAGTTTGTTCTCCCCGGATCCGACTGAAGCCAACTCCTGCAGGGTACTCTGGACCAAGCTCCCGACGGTCAGCGCAGGTGACCGGGACCGGCTACAGCTGCCTCTCACTCTGGTTGAGTTCTTGGAAGCCCTCCGTCTCATGCCCAAAAATAAAACCCCGGGCATGGACGGGCTGACCGTGGAGTTCTACCGCGTGTTCTGGGACATCTTTGGCCCAGACCTCGTCGCCGTCTGGGCCAAGTCATTGGAGAGCGGGGTCCTCCCTCTGTTGTGCAGGCGAGCTGTGCTTGCCTTAGTGCCGAAGAAGGGAGACCTCCGCAACCTTCGGAATTTGCGTCCCGTCTTGCTCCTCAGCACAGACTACAAGGTTGTAGCAAAAGCCATCTCGCTGCGACTGCGGTCCGTGCTGGGGGACGTGATCCACCCCGACCAGACCTACATCGTCCCAGGCCTTAGCATCTTTGACAATCTGTACCTGGTTCGGGATCTCTTGGAGCTTGGGTGTAGGGATGGTCTGTCATTCGCCCTCCTGTCCCTGGACCAGGAGAAGGCATTCGACAGGATGGACCACGGGTATCTCCTGGGCACTCTGCAGGCCTTTGGCTTCAGGCCCTGTTTTGTGGGTTGTCTCCAGGGGCTGTACGCCCTCGCGGAGTGTTTGGTCAGACTTAACTGGACCCTGACCGAGCCGGTCAGCTTCGGGCAGGGAGTACATCAGGGGTGTCTGCTGTCAGGCCAGCTGTACGCTCTGGCAATCTAGCCCTTCCTCTGTCTCCTCCGTAGGAGGTTGACGGGGTTGGTGCTCCGACGAGAGCCAGAGCTGCAGCTGGTCTTGTTGGTGTACGCCAATGACGTGCTCCTCATGGTCCAGGACCCGGGCGACCTGGCGCGGGTGGAGGCCTGCCACGCCGTCTACTCAGCAGCCTCCTCCGCCCGGGTTAACTGGGTCAAGAGCTCTGGCCTGATGGTTCGGGGACGGGTGGCGGACAGGTTCCCTCCCACCTGCGCTTCAGGCCATCAGGTGGAGCGCGGGTCCGCTGCTCTATTTGGGCATTTATTTATCTGCCACGCATCCTCCTCTGCTGGAGAACTGGCAAGGTTTGGAGGCCAGGGTGGGTGAGTGGCTGCGGAGATGGACAGGACTGCTCCAGTGTCTCTCCCTCCGCAGGAGGGTGCTGGTGTTAAATCAGCTGGTCCTGTCCATGCTCTGGCACCAGCTCAACACCCTGAGCCCGGCCCCAGAGGTCCTGGCCAAGCTCCAGAGGGCAGCTCTGGAGTTCTTTTGGCCAGGACTGCACTGGGTCTCTGCAGGGGTTCTGTCTCTTCCCTTGGAGGAGGGGGGCCAGGGCCTGGTCTGCGTGCACAGCCAGGTCTGGACCTTCTGCCTCTGGGCCCTGCAGAGACTCCTCTTTAGTGCAGGTAGTCTGGCATGGAGCACTTTGGCGTGCGCCTTCCTCCACCGCCTCTGAGGACTCCGATATGACTGGCAGCTCTTTTTTATCCACCCGAGGGGCCTTCCGTGAGACCTCTCAGAGCTGCCGGAATTCTACCAGGAACTTCTCCAGACCTGGAAGCTGTTCTCAGTGACCAGGTCCGTTGTGGCCAGCGAGGGAGCAGACCTCCTCACGGAGCCCCTGCTCCACAATCCAGCCTTGTGCGTGCAGGTGGAGGAGTCTCCTTCGGTGCGCCGGAGGCTGATCCTGGCAGAAACCACCAAGATCCTGGACTACGACAGGGGGACTGTGTGGATCCCCGAGCACTCGCTCAGCACATGGGGATCTCCACCCCCTGAACCCTCCTGCGCCTACTCCAGGAGGTGAAGGCGGCTTTGCCGCGACCTGCTCTTGACTTCCTGCAGCAAGCCCTGCGAGAGGGTACGCCCCGCCCCTCCCTTCCTGCAAAACCTCCATCCATCATTATCGGGCCCCTGTTCCGCGGGCCCCCCTGGCCTTCCCACCCTTGGACCCCCAGCCAGCTGCAAGATTTGCAGCTGGTCTGCCTCCAAACCGTGCCAAGAGAACATCTGTACACACTTGTGCTCCACACTTTGCATTTCCTCACCCTCGTGTCCCACCCCGACACCAAGTGGCGGGACTACTTAAGACCTGTGGGGGGTTGGGAACCCCGATGGGCCAGCGTATATTCCACCCTAATTCCGCGGCCCATCAGGGACATCAGTTGGCAGCTACTTCACGGAGCCGTGAGCATAGGCGTGTACTTGGCGCGGTTCACTCCCATCCCAGATGCCTGCCCCTTTTGCGGCGTGAGGGAAAACCTGGCGCATGCATATTAAAATGCACCAGGTTGCAGCGCCTATTCCGGCTCCTCCAGAACCCCTTATTGAGGTTCTGGCTGAACTTTTCTCCACACCTTTTTATTTATGCACGCCCTATCCGTGGCTCCACAAAGTCGCGGGACCTCCTTGTTAACCTCCTCCTGGCCCTGGCAAAAGCCGCCATCTATGCCACCAGAAGGAGGATGCTGGACAAGGGGGTGCTCTGGGACTGTGGGGCCTTCTTTCGTTCCTTCTTGGTTTCACACATCCGGGCAGAATTCCTCTGGGCGGCGTCCACTGGCTCTATCGACAGCTTTGAGGAGCAGTGGGCGCTGTCCGGGGTTCTTTGCTCGGTGTCCCCATCTGGTTCCCTTGTTATAAACCTTTAGCCTGCACTCCTTGACCCTGTTTTTCATTAGTTGTCCCAAGGAATCATTTGATCCCCAGGTCCAGTTGTCCCTCCCACAGGGCTGGGGGAGGGTCTTTTAGAAGTGAGCGGGCTGACACCTGCTCACTCCTGAGTTTCAAATAGTGCGCCACTACAACCCCATTCACTTGTGGCTTAGCTAATAGAGGTTTAAAACTAAGTGTTTGTCTCATCTGTGGTTTTACATCAATGTAACTAACTCAAGTTAGCTATCTTGTGAAATAATCCGTGTTACTAAGGCTGTACCTTGATTCCTATAAAAAGTACAGCCCTGGAACAGGATTCAATTTTGATTGCAGCTTGGCCATTGTTCATCGAATCATAGAATCATAGCATTGGAAGAGACCTCAGGAGGTCATTGAGTCCAGTCCCCTCCCCAAGGCAAGACCAATCCCAACTAAATCATCCCAACCAGGGCTTTGCCTAGCCGGGACTTAAAAACCTCTAGGGATGGAGATTCCACCACCTCCCTAGATAACCCATCCCAGTGCTTCACCACCCTTCTACTCTGTCTTTCTGGCAAAAGTCCCGTCATGCTTCCCCACTTCAACCGCCAGCTCCAGTTATTGGGCTTCTCTTCCCAGGGCCCAGCTGGTCATGAAAATGAGCTAATTTGCACTAATTTAGACCTCCCCCATTGCAACTTGAGACCATTGCTCCTTGTTCTGTAACTACTGAGAACAGCCTCTCTCCATCTTCTTTGGAACTCCCCTTCAGGTAGTTGAAGGCTGCTAACAAATCCCCCCTCGCTCTTCTCTTCTGTAGACTAAATAAGCCCAAATCCTTCAGCTTCTCCTTGTAAGTCATATGTTCCAGCCCCCTAATCATTTTTGTTTCCCTCCGCTGGACTTTCTCCAGTGCGTCCACATCCTTTCTGTAACGGGGGCCTCAGAATTGGACACAATACTCCAGATGTGGCCTCACCAGTACTAAATAAGGGGGAATAATCACTTCCCTAAATCTGCTGGCAATCTGTTGTGTTAACTAAGCAACTCCCACAAGCAAGTTCACCCTGATTTAGTACTAGGGTTGCCAGGCATCTGGTTTTTTACTAGAACACTCAGTCGAAAAGGGACTTGGTGGCTTTGGTCAACACTGCTGACTGGGCTAATAAATCTGATCAGTCCCAGGTGGATTAGGGTGTGGAAAGGGGTTGGGATATCGACTCTGGTCAACACTCTCACCTCAGGTGCCTTCTGGAAAGTGGTGACATGTCACTTCGGCTCCTAGGTCAAGGAGGTTCTGTGCCAAGTGTCATTTCTACCCCCACAGTTCCCATTGGTTGGGAACCACAGCCAATTGAGCTGTGAAGGTGGAGCTGGAGAGGAGGGCATGGAGTCCCAACCACTGGCTTTGAGCCGGAAGTGGAGCCTTGGGAAAAGGAGCAGGGCAGAGCAAGGGTGTTTCAATTTCTGCAAATAAAAAGTTGGCAACCCAATATAGTACACTTGAACCTTTTAAATCTGTTAATCCTGAGAAACAGGTATGCCAGATTAAGAATTTGCTAGTCGAGAGAGGGTGCTGTAGGGTTTGGAAGTGAGAGGAGTAGGGGGGCGCTTAACTGGTGCCCTGCTCCTGTGAGCATACATGGCTCTGCACTACCCACCACTTCCAGGCACTGCCCCTCTTCCCTCAGGGGAAGTGCATCTCTTCCCTCACAGGAAGAGCATGGCTGCGCTGACATTCCCCCAGGCGACAGGAGAGGGAGTGGCAGTGTGCAG
The DNA here is from genome assembly GCA_019425775.1 of Rafetus swinhoei. Classification (NCBI taxonomy): domain Eukaryota; kingdom Metazoa; phylum Chordata; order Testudines; family Trionychidae; genus Rafetus; species Rafetus swinhoei. The sequence goes on along the minus strand of CM033435.1, from coordinate 13,003,112 downwards.
ACCACTTCCTCCTCTACCTGCCAGGGGCCATACCATAGGTGTTCCTGGATTAGGGACACCAAAGTACGGAGGTACATGTGTAGTTGGATTGAGAGCTCCAAAGAATACCCAGGTGCTGTAGGAAATGGTTAAGTAAATGGCATTGTTCTTTGGAGTAAAAATAACCATCAAGAATGTCAAACATTAAGAAATACAGTGCAGTTGGAGATGCTGCTTTTTTAGTGAGACATAAAACTGAGGTCCTGACCATTTAATATCACGAAAGATTGCACATTTTACTGGAGTCATGTGCTAAGTTTTATGCAGTAGCTTGGGATTGGATAAGGATTTTTATGGCGAAAGAAAAACATTTGAGAGGGAGAGAAATTGAATCTGTTTTCTTAACCCTTTCCTGTGCATTTCTGCTTCTCCTTGAAGTTATAAAAATATAAAACTGAAATATAAAAGTTATGAAAATATAAAACAAAAGATTATGCCCAAATAAATATGCTAGTCTTTAAGGTGCTACAAGACTTCTCATTGTTTCTTTTGATATATGAGCAACCTCTTCCTCCCAACATATACCATGCATTACATTTGGACTATGTAAAAATGTGATGTTTCATCATGATCACATTTTGCAAAATCATTCAAAAACAGGCGTACTGCTGCAACATCCATATACAAGTAATTGATGAAAACCTCAGTGTGTTCAAAGTTCTTGATCAAGTGTCTTTCATGAACATGCAGTTCCTGGTTTTGGATGCTGATCTCAATTTCTCCAGACTTGTGGAGGTACCCCACCCTCATTGCATACTGACAACCTTCCACCACCAAAACTCCTTCTCGCCAATAAAAGCTTGTACCTTTCTGCTTGTCTTTTCCTCAGAGGTGCTGTGGGCTTTTACTGTTACCTGGTTGTTATGCTGTCTGTAGTAGCTCAAAACCATGAGTGCCAAATTCACAGCAAACCCTCAAGAAGCCCGGCAGAGACCCCAAACTGGTTATATGGTCTATAATTAGATATCGCCAGCACAGTAACAAGTGTGAACTTGTACAGCACTATAACAGTCTTACCATTGAGTCACAGACAGCCCCATTGGACTTTCCCATTTATCTTGCTACCCAGGCAAGCTGGACTTGGTGATAGAGGAGTCAATTCACATACAAAATCACAGCAATATTCACGTTACTCCCAGTCCCAAAGGGCCACTCTCCCTTATCCCAGATCAATGTGTACCATAGCGCTCACACCAGTTTCAGTGCTTGCAGCCAATCCTATAGTAAACTGCCTACAATTTATTAACTAAGAAAAGAAATGAAAGTTATTAGAAGGTTAATGCAGACAAATTATATACACAAATGTGTTAGTCTAGTTCCAAAAGGTGACTGAGTTATAATCTGTCAGCTTTAAATATCTCTTAGGCTAACCCAGACTGATCCTGGGGTTCACTGCTTCTGTTTCATAGCTCTGACCATGTGAGAGTCCAAACAGCAAAAGAGGTGAAAATTTTTCTTCTCAGCTATTTTTATTTCCTTCTTCCAGAATTCAAGCTTATGGGATGAGTCCTTTTGCACTGGGTATAAGGCAGGGGTGGGGAAACTTTTTTAGCTTGGGGGCCAATGATTCACAGAAAAATGAGTTGGGGGCCACACACGTGAGAAGGGGGAAAAGCCACACCCTCACTGACTGGGAAGGAGGAAGACACACCGCATATTCCCCTTGCACACCAGAGACTAGGGGGACCCAGTTTAGTAGATTTTGCATGCTCCAGCCCTGAGGCGGGGCAGTGGGCTTCCCAGTGCTGGGGGGATAATGAGCCTTGAGCAAGCCAGATCCAGGCAAGCCAGGTGCTGCATCCAGCTCCCAGGCCTGATGTTCCCCACTCCTGGTGTAAGGAATAATGAACTAAGCCTTTGTATTGTGATGTCACAAAGATGCCCATTTAGCTTTGATAGGCCTTCTTGATGAGCAGGAGACGATCAAACACTTTCATAGTTACAGAGAAAAGCTTAAATATTACCTTACTAGAAGATTTACCTGGCACTGATCAGGTCCTTAACTCAATTAGTTTTGGGTTTTTTTGGGAAAATAAAATGAAAATGTACATGCTTAGTTTAAATCATTGCTACAGGCTGGGGCTGGGGATGAGGTGTTCAGTATGCAGGCTGGCCTGGTGAGAGAGGATTATTCTCTCTCACCACAGCAGCTTAGGGACAGGTGAGAAGTACCTCTCCAAGGCTGCTGTAGATCAGCTGGCTGTAGCTCCAGGGGTCTCCTGGTTGGGGCAGGTCCCAGTTCATCTCCCCCCCCATACTCTTCAGGCAAACTGTGCATTTTCCCTCACTCCCTGATTAAGTGGAACAGCCCGCAATGTTCTCATACTAATCTGGGGAGCAGGGAGCTTCAGCCTACCCCGCCTCCTTCCTTAAAGGGTGCCTGCAGGTGATAGGCTCGGGGTTGGGGCAGTCCCAGGTAGGAGCCACACCCTCACTCAGCCCCTTTCATCTGCCTGGTGATTCTGTCTCTTTTCCAGGCACATCCTCTTTTTTCCTGGCATAGCCAAACCCTTATGTTGCTTTAAGTTATGATAAGCAGAAGCTGTAGACCACATTTGGTTATCCTAGGTCTTACCGTTTAGGAAGAGTTAATGAACAGACAAACATAGACAGATGACCAGACAGACAAACTCTCGAATATATAGTAGGTAGAATCACAGAATCAGAATCCCAGGACTGGAGGGAGCTCAAGAGGTCATCTAGTCCCATCCCCTGCACTCCTAGCAGGACTGAGTATAATAATCTAGACTATTCCTGACAGGTGTTTATCTAACTTGCTCTTAAAAATCTCCAATGATGGAGATTTCACAACCACTCTGGGCAATTTAGTCCAGCATTTAACCACCCTGACAGGAAGTTTTTCCTAATATCCAACTTTAAACTTCTCTTGCTGCCATTTGAACCTATTGCTTCTTATCCTATCATCAGTGGTTAAGAACAATTATTTTCTCTCTTTCTTGCAGCAACCTGAAAATGGTTATCCTGTCCCATCTCAGTCTTCTTTTTTCCAGACTTAACACAATCATTTTCTTCATAGGTCATGTTTTCTAAACCTTTAATCATTTTTGTTGCTTTTCTTTGGACTTTCTCTAGTTTGTCCACATCTTTCCTGAAATATGGTGCCCAGAACTGGACAGAATATTTGAACCGAGGCCCAGTCAGCATGGAGTGGAGCAGAAGGATTACTTCTCATGTCTTGCTTACATCATGCCTGCTCCTACATTCACTTTTTTGCAACAGTCTTCTACTGTTGACTCATATTTAGCTTGGGTTCACTATGAGTCCTGGATTCCTTTCTGCAGTACTCCTTCCTAGATAGTCATTTCCCATTTTGTATTTGTGCAACTGACTCTTCCTTCCTAAGTGGAATATTTGCATTTGTCCATATTGAATTTCATCCTATTTTACCTCAGACCATTTCTCTAGTTTGTCTAGATCATTTTTAATTTTAATCCTGTCCTCTTAAGCACTTGCAACCCCTCCCAGCATGGTGTCGTCCACAACAGCATGTGTGCTCGCTATGCCATTATCTAAATCACTGATGAAGATACTCAACGGAAACGGACCCAGATCTGATCTCTGCCAGACCCCTCTTGTTATGTCCTTGTAGCATGTGATAAAGCTATTATAAGTGAGATTAATACATGCAACTTAGAAGGAGCTCATAAGGCCTGAACACATTGTTACACATTCAGTGCCCCCTCTGAATTATACTAACCAGCAGGTACAACAGACTGGTTTCCAGCACTGAATTGTCAGGGCTTGGCTGACGCAGAGCATCTGAATAAGAGCCGGCATCCGGCCTGCCAGTGTCAAGCTGGTCAAGCTGGTATCCAGAAGAGCGTTCTAGATACCAGCATGACACTGACAGACCAGGTGTTTTCGCAATACTCCCTCACGCTCTCCCCATCTCCATTAACTCTTTTTTTCTCCTGAAATGCACCTCTCTTTATCTTAGGGTTGCCAGATGGTTGAAACAAAAATACTGAACACCCCCCCACCCCCAAAAAAAAACACCGGGAAAAATTCTGTTGAAGAAAAAAAAAGGGGGGGAGACCAAAGTTGTTGAGGAAAAAAAAAAAGGGACTCCAAGACTTATTGAGTAAAAAAAAAAAAAAAAAATTAACATAAAACAACATTAAAACAGCATGTCCCCTTTAAGAGTGAGTGCAGGGGTAGGAACAGAGGTGCGGTTGAGCACTAAGACCCAGGGGAGTCATTGCTTCCCCTTGGTCTTTTGCCAGCAGCCATTTTGTGCCGGCAGCCTTGCGGAACCAGGTAAGCATGGGGTCTGGGGTCGAGGGGCTGGGGGTGTTGGGAGGCCGGGCGCTGAGTGTTTGTAGGGTTGCCAGGTGCCTGGCATTTTCGCCTCCTGGCCGGGGAAAAAAATCAGAAAATACCAGACATCTTAGGTGTCTGGTATTTTCTGAATTTTTTTACAAGACAGGAGGCGAAAATACCGGACTGTCCGGGTGAATACCGGACACCTGGCAACCCTACTTTATCTCCCCTCTTTGTTTGCTCTCTCTGCGCTTATCTTTTTGCAGGTCGCCTCCTTCTTTGTACTGTGTGTCTTCCCTCCCCTCCACCCCCAAGCTGGTAATACCATGCAGTATGGCTACCATTCTCCTCTATATTATTTTCTCTTCCCCTTCACTGTGCTGGCCCATGCCCCATGCCATCTCACTGACGTTACTGGGATGGTATAAGATGTTAGATAAAGGATACTTCAGCTCTGTTCAAATCTGGAGGTGGCTATGGTTATGTGACGCGTATGGTTTGACTGAAAACTAACAAATAAGCAATGCTATGCAGAGTGATTGTTACTGTATGTCCCTCTATCTCACTTCTCAAGAGGGGAGAGAATGTTTGGCAAGTTCTGTTCATTTTTGCACTTCCGAGTGCTATTGAAGGATGAGCTCTTTGAGTTGTTTATGATTTTGTATATGGATAAATGTGGTAGAATTTTGTGTACTTCCCCGTGAGTGACAATCAGGTTTTGCAAAACCTTATCAGTCTGTTTACTTTGCAAAACACAATGGATGGGAACTTGCTAATCTAGCTGATCTAATTGTTTTCTGAATCACCAAAATTAACCAGGGAAAAACTAGATAAATAGAGTCTGTTTGGGGCCATTTCTAATTTTAAATGACATTTTTACAATATTTAGCTATCTCTGTAAATTATGTAAAAAAAATCTGACGTGGCTCGTCTCTATAATAAGGCATACAAACCCCACTGTTAGTTCATGTGAATTACCACCAAAAATGACTTGGGTGGAAACTGCCAATACATTATTAGTATATTTTTAACCTGGAGAATTTAAAAATGAGCAATGTTGCAAGGTTTCCTTGTGGTAACTATCACTGAAGAACATTAAGGGCCAAATAGTGTGCTGATACACATACACAATTGCCGTTTAAACCACAAGTATCTGAAAGCAGAGTTTAGCATTAAGATACAGATTTACAAAAATGAGACCTTGCTCTGGTAGGGTTCAGTTCTCATTATTTCATGCATAATCTTTGTCAGTATCAAAGACATGTAGACTCATCATTTTATCCAAGGCAGATTAAGAGCCAGATATCTGTTTTCCACCATGGTTTCCTACCTCTAGCTTTCCTGCTGCATATTCTGTAACTCTTGCAGTTTGTAATGCTGAATATATAATATGTATCTAAGCTCTTCAATCACATTCCCCTTATGCATGCATGTGAAGATTATGTGGGTACACCATTATTTATTTTTTCCCCAAAAACATTGAAAAGCCTGTTAGAAGATCAATTTAGGGAAACAAAAAAATGTTGGAAACAAACAAACAAAAAAATTGGTGAACAGTGGAAGCTATTGATCTCCTTAATAGGAAGCCGATGGTATCATTGAAAGCAGACAGCTTGGGCATTATGGTGGCAGCAAAAAATAAATGTAGACTTTCTTCTCAAGTATGAATAGAAAAAGATTTATGTGCAGAAAAAGCATTTTGCTATAATGGTGCTGGGTAGTTCATTAAATTTAACCAGGATGAAATTTCAACTGTTTGAGAGAGTTGGTTGAATAAACTGTATTCTTGATCACAAAATCCTTATTGCATCTAATTTATAGGGCACAGAAGCTGTAACTGAGATGCCATGTGGTAGAGGACACTGAATGATATTTTAGTGTGCCATTGATTCAGAATACTTTATTATATACATTTTAAAATCTTCTGTTTATTTGAAATGCATGCACATGAGTTGTATTAATTCTTTGCTAAAGCTGGGCCACGCTGCAAAATATGGATTTAATTCCAAACTTGTCTTCGGTTAGGATGTGGTTGTTAATTAGGAGTTAGTTTAAGCTCTCATCACGGTCATGCCCATAAATTCTTATCAGGAACCATAAACTTATATGTACAGATGAAAAATGCTATATAAGAGCTACATATATGTTTATATATATGACTTCACAATATATTTTATTTTTTGCAAAGGTATATGGAGCTTAGTTCCTGTTGCTAAATAGTTTTCTTCAATTCTCCCTATTTATAGAGCAGGTCACTGAAATGCACTTTCTCTTTTAAATAATTACATAGAAGTAATTTGTCGTAAATGTTCACAAGTTAAATAAAACAAATGTTAAAATGGCTTAAGTAGATTTATACAGAATGTGACTTCCATTTCCGATAGACCAATGTGAATATAGTTTTGGGTTTAGATAAGAGGGGCATCAGCACATGCTCCCAGATCTGAATACCTTAAAACTGGTTGTTTGTTAGGTGAGTCAGTGATTTGAAGTTACTCCAAGTATCCAGATTAATATCTGAATTTTGTGATGAGCTGTGCATTTTGTGTCAGTTCAGAATAATGTGTATTTTCCATCCTGACCTGTAAATATGTTTTGGTTTTGTTCATTTTGGTTTGACTATTTACATACACTTTGAACAAATCAAAATCTCAAAGAAGAACAAGGTCAGGTCTCATCTATTACTGTATAAGTTTTGCATGGGTATGATGCAAAACCCCCCAAAATCACCCAAGTTGTTTCGAGAGTTTCAACAAAAAAGACACATAATCCTCATGATCAGAGTTTGGGATGAACCTCCAAAGCATTATCAGGCTATGTCTACACAGCGGAGATATTTCAGGATAGATATTCTGCGTCTTAAGAGCAAGCTGGTTATCATATATATAGTAGCCCAGTGTCTGTGTGTCTGTAACACTGACGTACACGGCCACACCCCCTGGCCATGTACGTCAGCGCCCCACCCCCCTTCTCCTTCCACCGTGGCACTCTGCGCCGCTCAGCTGGGCCCCGGCGGGGGAGCAAGCGGCCATTTGGGGTCCGTGCGCTCCCCATGAATGGGGAACGCGGACCCCAAACGGCCACTTGCCGCTGCTTGCTCCCCCGCCGAGGCCCGGCTGAGGGGCGCAGCACTCAGCGCCACGGCGGGAGGGGAAGGGGGCGGTGACGTACACGGCCACGCCCCTGGCCGTGTACGTCAGCGCCGCCTCTTCCTCCAGCCGGGGCCCAGCTGAGCGGTGCAGCGCGAGCGCCGCTCAGCTGGGCCCCGGTGGGAGAGCAAGCAGCGGCAAGCGGCCGTTTTGGGTCCGCGGGGAGTGCGGGACCCCAAACGGCCACTTGCCTCCACTTGCTCCCCCGCCGGGGCCCAGCTGAGTGGCACTCGCGCTGCACCGCTCAGCTGGGCTCTGGCCGGAAGGGAAGGGGGGCAGGGTGCTGACGTACATGGCCAGGGGCGTGGCCGTGTACGTCACCGCCCCCCCTTCCGCTCCCGCCGTGGCGCTGAGGCCCCGGCGGGGGAGGAGAAGAGGGGGCGGTGATGTACACAGCCCTGCCCCCGGCTGTGTACATCAGCACCCGCCTCCTCGCGGCGGCCTGGCTGAGCGTGCAACACTCAGCCCAGCCGCCAGGGCGGGAGGGGAAGGGGGCGGGGTACACTGCCAGGGGGCAGGGCCATGTACGTCACCGCCCCCTTCCCCTCCCGCTGTGGCGCTCAACTGAGTGCTGCACCTTCCGCCAGGCTGCCGGGGGAGCCAGCAGCACAAGGGGCCGTTTGGGCTCCCCTGTGGCGGGAGGGGAAGGGGGCGGGCGGTGACGTACATGGCCCCGCCCCCTGGCTGTGTACGTCACTGTCCCGCCCCCCTCCCTCGTGGCAGCCCGCCTGAGCAGGCAGCACTCAGCCAAGCGCCATGGCGGGAGGGAAGGGGAAGGGAAAGGGGGGCAGGGAGAGACGGAGGGGGGAGAGAGGCAGAAAGAGGAGGAGGAGGAGAAGAGAAAGGGAGAGTGAGAGGCAGGAGGGGGAGAAGAGAAAGAAAGAGACGGAGAGAGAGGCAGGAGGCGGAGGAGAGCTGGGGGAAGGCAGTAGGAGGAGAGAGAGAGAGAGAAACGGAGCAAGAGAGCTCAGGAGAGAAGACCTGAAAATCCCGTCTTATGATGGGCTAATTGGCTAGTATCGAAATATAATGGACTCGCTATTCCGACGTCCTTGTAAATCTCATTGCATGAGGGATAAGTGATGTTTTGAAATAGTGTCTTATTTTGAAATTTGGCACTGTATAGACAGCACCAAATTTCAAAATAAGCTATTTCAAAATAACATCGAAATAAACTGCAATTTGCATTATCAATTTTTCTCTTATCAAGGATTGTTAAAAATCTAACTTCAAGCAAGGAGATTTCAGAGAGTGTATATTCTCCCTCTTTCTAAAAGCGTTTTCTTCCTGCCATCTCTTTTACAAATCATCCCAGCTCCTTTCTCATCTCTCCGATACAAACATTCAACCAGAACTGATCCATACAGATCTCTCTCCACTCACCCTCTTCCATACTTCAGTACTTAACCTAGCATTTACATTAAAGAACCCTAGATTATTTAGAGTTGTAGGAGATAAAGGTGAAATTCTATTAAGTCATCTATTCCCTTCCATTGTGGTATTCCTTGTGACTATTTCTGTTTAATGCCTTCAACTCAGAGGCGTCCCTTTACATAACCTCTCTTGCACACTAAATGTTCAATCTTCCAACTTAAGAGTAGGAGGAGGACCTTCCCTGATGTTTTCCAAAAATATGAGTTATCTCATGAATTCATATATGAAGAATTTCTCTGGGAGATGAAGAACACATTTCTCAATCTGTGATTCTTGGAACTCATAGGCAGGTGCCTTAATCTGCCAATAAGAAACCATTCAGTCAGACTGATTTTCAAACAAAAGTTACAAACAAACCATACCATTATTAGAACCTTAAAAACAGCCCTTACATTGTGATTCTGGTCTAAAAGCAACTGTGAAATGGCATTTTGGAATTCATTTTTATTGTAGTTCACTGATTTTTGGTTCATATATGCTCAGCTTGCAATTTAAAAATGTTTGTTTCCTAATTGCCAGCTCTGATTTCTTCACTTCTCCTCCATCTTCATCATCAATAATAAAGATTCTGCAAGTCAAATTAGTCCCATAGTTACTGTCTTCATAGATACTAGTGAAGGAATAACTTGAAGTTCCATTGCCTGCAAGATATTTGCATAGGTGTAACCAACTGGAACACTTGTGCAAATTGTTAACAATTCACATGAAATAATTTCTTCTAGCTCTGTTTTTCTATGGGGTCATAAGACTTATTTTTGTCACTAAATTAATAATATTGCATTCTGAATAACCTCAAGAACAAGATCCAAGAGGGTGCAATATTTATCCCCAATTTTGTGACAGCAAAAGCACTTTAATTTGCAGTGACTGCATGGCTCAACAGATGAGTTTGGTAGCTTAGCTTGGGGGTCAGAACTTTTTCCCTAGCGAGGACCCTGCGGAGTACAAAGTAGGTGCTCTCTTCTAAATACTTTTCCTTGGTATCTGCCTACTTCTGCTGGTGGTGCAAATAAAGATTCCCAATAAAAAATTATTGCTGGAAAACTGTAGACATAAATCATAGCACCTTGGCTAATGTTTCAGCCTTTAGAAAATAGTTCATAATGTCCAAGGCTGTGTAGAGGTTATTACCAATCATGTAATGGTTGCTCCATTTTCTCTGTGCTGTCACCAAACTTCCAATCATTTTGTAAAGTTCTTCAGGGTGCTTAAAGTATTTAGAAGAAGAATATCAAAACTAAATTCTGTTCTTTTTCTGTAGCCTCTTGTCTTTGTTTACTTTGTACAGCAGTATCCCTCATCCTTCCAATCTCCAATTTTCTTTCTCTCCTCCCCAATTCTTACTTCACTGATTGTAATACTCCGTCATCCCTCCATGACGGCAGGCAGCAGAAATGCATGCTGAAAATTGCCACTCACATGCACACCAGATCCACCTAATAGGCTAGACTATTGACTGAGGGTGAGATTGGCACTGAAAATGCTCTTTCAAAGGCTAACATTTCTTACTGGCCCCATTTAATACTGCTGGAACCAGGGTTGGCTACGGTGCAAACAGCAGTGTTTCATTCAGATTGCTGCTAGCATTTTTAGCTCTGTGTGGTACTGTAAAAGGCTTTCAATCTCCATAATCTCTCTTATTCATTGGATACTTTCATAAAATCAAACTTCACTGCACCACAACCCCTTTCCAACAACAAATTACTATGTAACCCCTGGAGGGGGACCCAAAGCCAGAGCCTTTCTGCTCCAGGTAGGGGTCTGTAAACGTCTCGTGCACTGCGGCAGTCACTACACAGCGTTTATTCGTGTTCCACCCTACAGCATCCCCGGCGGGTGTCTGAGTCCGCCCCGCAATACCGCTTCAATGGGGTGTTGCAGCCTCTCGCTGTGGGTTGTCTCGGGTTGGCCCCTGGTGTACGGGAGAGGGGGGTCCGGGCCCGCCCCCTCTCACAGACCCCAGCCCAGGGCCCTAAGGACACGGATCGGTAACGATCTGGTCTGGCCGGCGGGGCTTCCCGCCGTAACGCGCCAGCCCGCGGGCCTACAGGGGGCCCTGCCCTGGGCTGCTTCCTCTCCCCTTACCGGCCCTGGTCTTTCCCCGGCGCCCCGGCTGTTCACCCCGTCCCCGCATGGGGCTCGCTGGCCCCCTCCTCCTCGCAGCTCCCCCTGGCTCGTGGGACCGCCGGGCTGCTGACCCGCAGCCCCCACGCTCCCCCCTCTCGTCTCCCCGCCGCCCGTTTTAAATCCCGGTGCTGGAGTGACGCCATGCCTGCGCCGCAACTCGGCGTGTGGCGGCGGGGTGTTACGTCACCCCCCGTCGCCATTGAGCACACCGGGCAGTGCGTCCTGCGGCCGCTTTGGCTCGCGCCTCCGGCCGGCATGGGGCTGAAGATGGCGCTTGTCCGCCGGGCTCCGGCCCCCGCGGCCCAGGCGGGCGCCACGCTATCCCTCACCCCGTCGCCCTGCGTCCCATACAGGATCTCCGCGGGTGGCGGGTCCGTGCGGGGCAGCCGTGCCCCGTCACAGGGTCAAAGCTGAAGTCCACGTGCTTCAGCCCCAGGCAGAGGGCCTGTAACCTGAATGCTATTGCCCAGAGCAGCAGCCCCCAGGCTTTGGCCCCAGGAGGTGGACCTGAGGATTGCGACCTTGGCTCCAGCAAATATAAACCAGCCCTGGTGACCCCATTAAGGCCCCAAGACACTCTGGGATCCTGAGCTGCAGTTTGAGAACCACTGGGTAAGAGAGAGTGGTGAGGAGAAAAATGTTTAGCACCTGCCTTTTGTATGGATAGGACTGTGATGTCAGGGAGGCCAGAGAGAAGGCTGTTACACTAATCAGTGTAGAAGGCAAGGGCCTGAACAAGACTGTAGCAGTCTGGAAAGAAAGAGAAGGCTGAGCAGGAAGGAATGGCAGGACATGGACACAGTTCAGTTATGTGTAATAAGGGAGAGAGAGGAATCAAAGATGACCAATGGATTGTGAACCTGAGTTGCACAGATGATGATGATGATATTGTCAAGAACCTCATTTTGGAAGGGATCTCTCTTCTAAATATCAAGTCCAAGCCTTTTCCAGTGAAGGCATCTCTGTCCCATTCAGCTTTCCAAACATGCGTGAGGTCCCGGCCCTAAAAGACCTGTCCTATTCTGGTGGCTACATAGACCATCTAGACCTGTGGTCCATATGCACAGTGGGCTCAGAAATTAAGGAGATGGAGGATCTATGCTTGTAGCAGATGAGCAGCTCTGAATCATCTTCTGGTTTGCCCACTGTATTTATTTCCACATAAAACATATACAATTAGATCCTTGGATCAGGGATATGTAACTTAGAGGGATATGACAGATCTCTGCCATCTATAGCAACATGCATATGGCTAGAAACAGTGCATAGAAGGAATGAGGAAGGAGTTCAGTTTGAGACATTAAGATGATGTCAAGATCCCTTGATATCCAGTATAAGGTGCTGCACTTTTTTCCATTATGCTCATGCAGGATTGTTCTTTCTCAGTTGAAAGAATTAGGAAGTTCAGAGTTAACTAATTAAACTGGGTTTTGATGCTTTAGCAATACTGATTGTAAAAAGCAGAGACGAGCATCTGTGCAGATTATTGTAAATTATAACAACCGCAAAGAGCAGCAGCATTATATTTCTTGACTGTTTCTTGACTATGATATATTTCTTGACTATTTGTGTCTTCTCAAATGAGAGTAGCACAGCTGGAACAGCTGTGCTGGAACATATGTAATCCCCTGGTGACTAAGCAGAATGCATGCTTTTAGATATAGATCAATAAATTGTTATCATTCCTAAAACAATGTTAAATGTATTAATGTGCTTCACCATTTATTGCACCACATTTACAGTCTCTGGCAAAAGACCTTACCGCTGGGGGATATTATGGAGAAGTGAAAATTGATTGTAGCACAATAGTGGCTCTGCCAAATAGCTATGGTCTGATCCTGTGGGACGGTGGATGGCTTCAACTTCCACTTATTTCAGTAAGAGTTGAGGGAGCTCAGTACCACAGAGGAACCACTCAATACCTTGCTAATAGCTTAATCCTGGGATGTGCTGGGCACATGTCATCCACCAATCCAATGCAGCACCTTTCGGAATCAGGCTTTCAAATGTAGTCATATGAGCAACAGCCGTGGGAGGTTCTGGACTTTGTAATCAAGGCAGTAGTGTTGGTTTTATTTTATTTCAGCCATAAAAATTAATATAAAATCTTGAGCATTAACTGAACATATCAGTGATTTTAGGACTTCATTAATCCAGGAATAATAGCCCCTATTCAGGGAACATAAAATAGTTTCAGAAGCTGTCACTGTTTCAGAAGGGGAAAAATGTATATTCTAAAAGTGTAACTACCCATCAAATATTTATATGGAGGAAATTAAGGTAAAAACAGAACATAATATATGTTCGTGTACTTACTGCAAATAATCCACATTCTTCCTGTGCTGAGTAAACCTGAATGACTTTCTCTTTACACGCCAGCCTATGTTCTTTTTAAATAGGAGTATCCATTTTTTCCTAATAGGGGTATAAAATCCAAGTTTTATGAGTGAACTAGATCCTTCAGGTGGCCTACTCAACAGGGACATGTTCTCATGGATGCAGGGCTAATTTATCCTTTGTACCTATAGATGGCATAGCCCATGACCCACACTGACTTAAAGCTAGGTAAGGGTTTAGTTGTGTGAGGGAAGGCCATAAAACCATACAGAAAAGAGACAGAATTATCAGGCAGAAGAAGAGTTGGCTGGGGCATACCCACACCGCCTCAACTGGGACAGCCCCAGTCCCAAGTCTCCTCATCCTCAGGTAATTTTTAGGGAGGGAAGGGGACGACAGCCACTCCTTCCCGCCTTTGGATAGGCGAGGAAAGTGCACAGTTTGCTCCATTCCTTAATCGGGCTGGGGAGCACAGGGGGCAGATGAACCCTGGACCTACCCCAGCCAGGAACATGCACCTCTCCACTGACTGTGCCCGCTGGAGCTGCAGTGGCCAGGGAGAGCTGATTCTCACCTGGTCCCAAGCTGCTGCAGTGAGAGAGGGCTGGGGTAGTCTCCTCTCCCCGGTCAGACTGCTTCCTGAACCCCTCATCACCAGCCTCAACTAAGCCTCCCATCCCCCGGGCAGCCTTTAGGGATGGAGGGCGGGGGGGGGGAGGGGCCTGAAGCTCCTCCCCTCCCTCTGATTCCCACAGGAACATTGCTGATGCAAGCAAGGCCAGGTAAATCTTCTAGTAATAAATAATTTAAAAGTAATTTTTTCCCCTGTATTGCAAGATTCAAACCCAGCAAGTCTTCATGGCCAAGTTCACAATAAACAATGGCTTATTTTTCGTGCCAATTTAACTCTGTTTACAAACAATCTATACTGATAGAGGATACTTTTATATCAATACAGCTATGATTACACCTCATGTTACTCCCATTTATATTGGTTTCTAGATCATTACAGCTAAATCATTGCAAATGCAGTGTCTAGACCAGCCCTAAGTCTCCAGATGGGAGAGTTATCATGAAAATGCTGTCAGATCATTATTTTTAGCATTGCTGCTGGAATTGCATGCCATTACAACTATGTACTTTTGAATAAAAGGTTCATTGTGTTAGTCTCTCATAATCCGGCTATTGTGCTATATTGTTGGATTACTCAGTGCTGCCTCTGACCTTCCATATAAGATTTTCTAAATGACAGTATCAAGTAAATCAGTACTTCGTTTATCTTTTTCTATTTAATTAGTGTAAATATTGACTTTTGCTTCGGTTGGTTTTATTGAAAATGTCACTTGCAACAAACTACACAATATGAGGTACAGAAACATAAGGACATGGCTTTGACTTGAGGGATTGGGGTTTTTTTCTGTTAATGAGGTGGATTTCTCTTCTGTGTTTGAGTTCCTGTGTACAGAATTATCAATGGTTTCATGTGCATTGTTCCATAGCGACAGTTACTACAAGCTTGACACCTGGAATAAATGTCTGATAGTGTCATTCCAAGATTCCATTGTTTCTTCAGAGTCAAATTAATCCCTGAGTGAATATAAGTGGCGGGAATTGTTTCCTGTGTAGAAGCTGTAGACTTATCACACAATATCCTCATTAAAATGGACAAGGTGTAGTTTCAGAATTTCGTGTTAGTCTGTATCTACAAAAACAAGGAGTCCTATGGCACTTTAAAGAATAACAGATTTATCTGGGCATACGCTTTCATGGGCAAAAACCCCATGTCATCAGATGCAAGATGTGGTTTGTCTACCAAATCAAAAATTAAAACAGACTACAGCCGGTCCCCGAGTTGCGAACTGTTGACTTACGACCGTTCGCAGTTATTACCAAGGCTGTCGTAAATGGCGGACCCTGAGTTACGAACGCGATCCGTGCTTACGAACAGTGTGGTCATGTGTAACTCTATGGGGTCCGACTTATGAACGAACCGAGTTACGACCAATTGCTTGGTCTGTAACTGGTTCGTAAGTCGGGAAGAGGCTGTAGTTTTAGATTTGCAGTTAAATTCTAGATAACATACCTTGCAATTTTAATCAGGTATAGTTTGTGAAGACAAGAAGAATTTTCCCTTACGTAAGGTGAAAGATTTGGGCTTAGGGGCTTTTTCCATTGTTATAGAGAAAATAACAATCCCAGTCCTGCCACGTGAACACTTGAAAAATCCAGAACTGTAATTTTTTAAATCCCTGAATTTTGGATGATTAATAAAAATAGACTACAAATAAAGTTTCCATTTTACAATTTGTGAGGAGAAAAATGCTAGCATTACCCATGAAAGGTATTAATCAAGTTAGTGATTAGTACTTAGCTAGAAGTTCTTCCTGAATAAAAGTATGTAATGCTTGAAGCACTGACTCATTAATCCTCATCAGTTTTAACTTATTTTTATATTTGCATCATATGAAAAACTATAGTGGTGGTTAAAACTGTTCAGCAGTGGAATTGTTCCTTTCTGTAGCAGTGGAACTCTTCATAATGAAGCAGTGGAACTCTTCATTATAGAAGTAGGCCTATGCTTCTATAATTTTGTTATTGTGTTAGGCTCCAAGAGGGAAGGGATGTTGATTGCTTCTTCCTTATTTACAAGATTCTGCACCATCACTTGTCAGAAATCCAGACCTGTAATTGATTTAGGGTTTTGTCCTGTTAATTGTTTTTTGTTATTTAAACAATCTCTCTAAATAATCGTACCACTTAATTTCATCCCTTAATTCTTGTAGTAACTTCTTGGAAAATCATTTTAATTCTTGGACTATAGATTGTTGGTAGACATTTCACTGCAAGTATTTGCTATTTGGAAGTAGAAATTTGAACTGTGGTGATTGGTATTTTGGACATAGAGGTCCCATACATGTATGGCACTGTAAAAGACTAATTTGTGTTCTTCCTCACTTGGCCTCAAACAAAACCACATTTGTAGAGTGGAAAAAATAAGATCAAACAAATGCTTTCTTCCCCTCTTGCTGCAGAGGCAGATACCTTGTCTGCTGGGCCACTGAAGGAACCCCATGGCCTCCCTGCATTCTGGGCCCCCCTTAACTGTCTTTTGTTCCAGGAGTGTTGGGTCCATCCATTGCCAGGCTTCTGTTGGATGGGGCTGGAATCCTTGATCTTTGGCTCTGAAGGGCAGGTACCTTATCCACTGTGCTACTGAGGGAGAGGGAGCCCCCTCTTACCTGTCCTATATACCAAGGGTGCCAAGTCCATCCATTGCCAGGGTTGTGTTTGGGGTGGGGGCTTGAACCCTTGACCTTTTGCACTGGGGAAGATACTTTGTCCACTGGGCGAGCCCCCAAGCTTTTCTTCATTCTGGGCCCCCCTTATCTGTCCTATGTCCCAAGCGTGCCAGGTCCATCCATCGGCAAGCTTGGGTTGGTTGACCTGGGGGTCTTGAACCCTCAACCTCTTGCTGTGGCGTGGTTAAAAACTGTGTTAGAATTATAGGCTGACACTTTATTTTTAAGGGGTTTGTGATTCTACTTGCTGTATAAAAGTCTCTGTAGGAAAGTGTACAACTAGAGTCAGTCTAGAAAAAACAAGACTCTCTGTCTTCTTGGGGAGGTGCCTACTTTGTGTATGTCTGTCTTTTTTTGTTTGTTTTGTTTTGGGAGTTTGTTGTTGTTACTGTGTGTAGTCATTCTGGATTCTAAATTTAAAACTAATGTTTCTTTCTAAGCTTCCAGCAAAAGTATTTGATGTTTTTATCTAACTTCTCTGTATGATCATAATTCATAATACTCCCAGGGCTGATATATTAATAGAAAGGTAGTTCTGAAATAGTTTTACATTAGTCTTGAGTCTAAGCCTTTTCCTCAAGCTTGGCTGCCACTCTGGTTGCTTTATGCAAGGCTCGGTTACTTCTATAGTTCTAGGGTTGATTCTCTTCAAACCCAGGTCTGTGATGGTTAGTTCCATCTCCGTTATATGTGGATTATGAGCCAGCAAAACCCACATAACCATCGCCTACCAGTGAGATGAAGTGTTTCAGGTACACAATATCAGCTTGTCACAAAACTGCCTAGGGATAATTGTCTGTCTCATGTTTAAAAGTCTCAGAGGTATAGGTCTACACTCCACAGCTATTTTGAAATAAGATATTCCGGAATAGTTATTCTGAAATAGCTTATTTCGAAATAGCACATCTACACTGCAGGGAAGCCTCAAAATTAGTCTGAGGCAGGCTTCCCTAATGTAGACGTGCTATCTCAATTTAGAACCCCAGGAGACACTGGAGAGGAATAACTTAGAATGCCCCTATTTCAAAATAGCCGCAGTGTAGAGTCTACACATGCCTTATTACGAAATAGCTATTTCAGAATATGCAGCATTCCTTGTGGAATCAGGTTTACAGAAGTCAGAATAAGCCGTCCGTTATTTTGGATTTATTTCAAAATAACGGAATACCTGTGTAGACGCTCACATTGTTATTTTGAAATAATGCTAGTTATCTCAAAATAATGGTGCAGTGTAGACACACTCTGAGACTAACAAATATAATGAGCTCATCTGAGGAAGTGGATTTTGCCCACGAAAGCTCATGATATTACAATCTATTTGCATAATATAGCTCTCTCTCTCATATCTATATCTATAAAATAAAGGATGTTAAATTCCATGTAATCAACTAATCGATTTTCCATCAACTAGTCGATAAACGGAGGAGCCGCAGCAGGGTTAGCTCCTGGCCCCGCGAGCTAATCCCGCTGTGGCTCTGCCCTTTTAAATGTATTAAGAGCCTGTTGGCTCTTAATACATTCAAAAGGCTGAAGCGCAGCAAGGGGGACCCAGCATGAGCCAGGACAGCTGATTCTCGGCTCCTGCAAGGTCCCCCCGCTATGCACCAACCTTAAATATAAACAGGCTGGAGCACAGCAGGAGGATGCAGTGCGACCTGGGAATCAGCTCTGTCAGCTCATGCCAGGTCCCCCCCACTGCACTTTTGATTTTTAAATGTAGTAAGAGCCAGCAGGCTCTTACTACATTTAAAAACGAGAGGCACAGCATCTGGGACTGGGCGTGAGCCGGGAATCAGCTGATTCCCGGCTCACGCCTGGCCTCTGCTACCCCCGCACTTTCCCTGCCCACCATGAAGATGGAGGAACCGGCTTTTAAGTCAGCTCCGCCCTGCACCAGCTCCTCCTCCTCGCCCCCTCCCTGGCTCCGCTTATCGGATTTTAGTCTCTAAAGTGCTACGGGACTGCTCGTTGTTGGTATCATAGTGTATTTTTGTTACACAGTAGTACAGTTCTGTGTCACTTAAGACCAGACAAGCTGTGAAAAGCAGTAGCAGGGAAAGGCTATTGCTAAAGGACAATACAAATCACAGGCATTTGCTCTTGTCTGTTGATAACAGCAGGTGCTAGAGGTGCAGGGCAGGGCATCTATTTTTTTAAAGGAAGAAAGAGAAAAAAATTAATTACTAGCAGGTGTTTACACAATAGAAGATGAATAGAAAGTAATGCTCTGATTCTGCAAACACTTATGCTTGTGCTTAACTTTATTTGCATAGAGTCCCATTGCCTTCAAATGGAATACTTATGTTCTTGAGGATCCAATTCCTTTATTGATAAGAAAAACCATCAGATGACCTGGCTTTATCAGTATATTTATCAAAGATAAATCAGCACAATCAGGAAGGTGAATACGTTATCAACCTTGAAAACAGTCTTGCAGCATCACCACTCTGTCCCAAATTATGAGCTTAATTTTGCTCATATTTATAACAGATACAAAATTGCACAAGTACCACAAACCTTACACACTTTTTCTTAGGTAGGCTTTGTATGTACCATGCCAGATGGCAAGGGACCATAGAAATATCTAACTATACCTAGCTCACAATAACATTCTAGATGTCAATAGACTTTCGAAATTCCTGCACTACCTAGTACACAACTCATATTTGGCAAATCTTAGCCAAACATGCAACCTGCTTTTTGACAGAATCTAAGCAAACAGATAATAAAGGTCATAACAATTAGAGCTGTCAATTAGTGGGCATTAATGCCTGCGATTAACGCAGGGCAGAATTAATGCGTTAAAAAAATTAACTTGCGTTAATCACAGAGGTCAGTAAAGCAGCATGAGCTGCTTCAGAGACTGTCTCTGATAAGGCACAGTAATGCAAACCACCACCAGAGGGCACACGGCAAAACCAAGCAGCCAGAAAGGAGAAAAAAACTGAAGCCGTGGTTCCAGCTCCAGTGGAGAAGTAAACAAGAAAAGTAAAGACCCTGATACCCGTCCCTCTCCCCTCCTAGGTGACCATGTTTTTTAAAATAATACAGTCTGGGGTACTACAGCCTGATGGCTTGCTCAAGTTGTCCCCTCCCCTCTCCCCTTCCCCCCCCGGGGCAAGGCTCACCCAAGCCACCCTCTCTTTGCCTACTGGGGCTGGAACTGACCCTCCCCCCACATATGATTCTGGGGCTCAGTCCCCTCTCCCAAACTCTGCACTGCCCATGGTAGGGTCTACCCTCCCCCCAGCCCAGGGGCTGACCCCTCCCCTGAGCTTGGGGGCTGACCTATGACCCTGAGCCCTATGCGCCTGCAGTTGGGGGCTGAGCCCCCCTGAACTCTGCACTCCTCCCCCCTGTCTTGTGCCGCCTGCACCTGGGGCTAAGCTAAAATAGGTCTCTTGAATAGGACATACATATATTGATTATATAGAGGAATTTAAGTTCAGCTTTCATGATAGAATTTGCACTGCAATACTTCAGTGAGGTGAACTGAAGTTTTTTTTTAACAGTGTAAATGTTTTGTAATAAAAAATAAAGTGAGCACTATACACTTTGTATTCTGTGTTGTAATTGAAGTCAATATATTAGAAGATGTAGAAAACATCCAAAAATATTTAAATTGATAGTATTCTGATTATTATGCATTTTTTAAATCGCTTGACAGCCCTAATAACATTTTAATACTAGTAGATTTCCACAATAAAGCTCAGCAAGAGTACAGGGCATTCTGAAAATACGGTTTAGAGTTACACAAAAATTAGTTTAAATACAAAGAATTCTGGGAGCATATAATATGGCCTGTCAACACGTAAATGTTTCCAACATTGGTGCCTAATAATGGATCTGAAAAGAAGGTTCATTTCCCACTCCCAGATGTATCCAACAGTCAAGGTATTTACTTTTGTGATCTAGCCTGTGGGA
The DNA here is from genome assembly GCA_019425775.1 of Rafetus swinhoei. Taxonomy (NCBI): domain Eukaryota; kingdom Metazoa; phylum Chordata; order Testudines; family Trionychidae; genus Rafetus; species Rafetus swinhoei. Next base: position 12,982,522 of record CM033435.1, on the reverse strand, counting down.
AAGGTATCGTTAGAGACAAACAATTGTCGTATGAAAGAAGCACATTGTCTTGAGCAATGCTAATAAACTTCTGAATAAGTAGTGCAACAAAAGACAGATGATGGGTGTAGCAGGGTCTGCCCACCCCGTCACATGACTATGGCTATTCCGAAATGCGGTCACCACACTTGATTGGTCACCGGACTCCCGGCCCACTCGCTAGTCCATAACTCCCTTGCCCCATGCAGGACACTCAGTCCACCGGAAATCTGCCCCACACGGCTAACCACCTACTAGTCACAATCAATAGATGTCCTTGACCCCAGGGTACTAGGGCCTGATGGCCTGAGTCAGAGGGTCCCTTAATTCAGGGTTGTAGGGTCTGATAGCCCGAATCAGTGAGTACTCCTGGTTGTAGGGCAGAAAGGCCTAATGGCCAGAGTCAATAAGTGCCCCTCACTTCAGGGCAGTAAGACCTAATGGCCAGAGTCACTAAGTGCCCCTGGTTGCAGGGCAATAAGGCCTAATGGTCAGAGTCAATAAGTACCCCTTGCTTCAGGGCAGTAAGGCCTAATTGCCAGAGTCAATAAGTGCCCCTGGTTGCAGGGCAATAAGGCCTAATGGCTGGAGTCAATGGCTGCCCTCCACTGATTGCAGGGCAGTTAAGTCCTAATGGCCAGAGTCAGTGAGTTAGGGTTTTGCCCCTGATAGAGGGACCCCGGCCCACCCTGATCCACGGGTCCCGGACCTATGACCGTAGGGGTTGCCTACCGCTCTCTCTCACTGGGGACTCCGGCCGAAATGCGCCGAGAATGCCTGGGTGGAAGGGACAGCTCCTGCACCCTCCCTGGGTTGCTTCCTACTGGTCCCATTGGGGCATCGTCCCACGTAGCCGTTGGGTCTCCCCATTCCCCGGCAATGGTTTCTCCCTGGATCTCCATAGGGGTTGAGCAGTCGCTGCCTCTCGGCCTTTCAGCTCCCTCTATCTGGATTATGGGCTGTAACAGCACTGGAGCTCCATCTAGGGAACCTTCCCCTTCGCTGGCCAGCCCAGACCGAGCTGTTCCCTAGCCTTTTATACTGCCCCAGCACTTGGAGCATGCCCAGTCTGCTTGAAGGGCTGGGACTTCCTCCACCCAGAGGGTTTTCATCCATCCCATTCTAGTGCAGGTTCTGCCCACCCCATCACAAGGCATATAGGGATTTGGAACTTTTAAGGGGATTATTTGTACCCTTTTGATCACATCAGAAAATGCCAAACCTTTTAGGAGGGAAAATGGGTTACTTCATTTTTATCCAAAATAAATTAAGCCCACTGAACCAAAATTTTAGATTGCAAAACCCAGTTAACCAACTCAGAATTCAAAAAGCTCTGAACGCTGATGTATGCTGGCTGCAAAGACACATTTGTTGTGTCTGCAGGTCCCAACTGGTGCTCTTAGAAATTAATTTGTTGGTTTGTTTTAAAGTGTATTTGTAAAAAAAGACATGCAGGTGAGCCTCCGTTTTACATGACATTCTTAGAAATAATCCAATTGCTTGAGAAGTTCACAATGAAGATAAACTTCTGCAGTGGGATGAATATTCCCTCAGATTTTATTTATATTCTTGTATAACAGACAGTAAAAAAGAGAAGAGGAATTGTGTAGAAGTTTCATGGCAGATTATTATCTAACCCTAACTTTTTACATTTACAAATTCTTAGGAATATAAATATGGGTTTCATTTGTATTAAGACTGGCAGTTATTTTCAAAAACACTTCAAGGCAGTTCAAGAATAGTTTTGCTAAAATAGGGTACTCTTCTGAGTGGCTTAATCATTTATTCAGTATAGACAAAATTGTTCCATTTCTGCTTATAAGTTTCCAAAGAAGTATGGGTAGAGGCATCTTTGCATGATATGAGATGCAGTGTTTTGGAAATACAGGACTACAACATTCCCAGTCTGTTGAAACAATGCAGAGGCTGAAAGCCAGCATTCTCATTCCCTTTGTTTCCCTTACAGAGGGGGCCTGGCTGTGGAATCACTGAATCTTGGAATTAACCCTTAGGGCAAGGGGAGGCTCAGGGGAAACAAAGTTGGCTCCGAGCTACCTTTGTTTGTTCGCCATCCTGACCTGTTCTGTGTACGCATGGATCTGGACCATAATATTTGCATCAGTCTCAAAATAGGAAATGTGACCTACCATGTAATAGTTCCTTTGTTTGTTATAAAATAGCCTAAATCTGCTTTTTATAAAATAGCCAATGATGGCCATTTAGCCAGTAAAATGTATGAATAATCAGGATAGTAATTGTGACTGTACTCAAAAGTAATACCATAATCCCTTTGGCTACATTTAGACGGCAGGCTTTTTACGCAAGAAGCTTTTGTCGGAAGAGATCTTCCGTAAAAACTTCTTGTGCAAGAGAGCATCCACACTGCAAAAGTGCATCAAAAAAGCAACGCGCTTTTGCGAAAGAGAGCATCCAGACTACATGGACATTCTCTCGAAAGTAAGCACTGATGGGTGTGCACAGAAAGACCACCAGGACACCTGTGCTTTTTCCTCTTTTCTCTTTTTTGCACAAAACCCTCCCTCTTCTCCCTCCGCACGTTTTTTTGTGAAAGAACTCTTTCACAAAAAGGCTTCTTCCTCATAGAAAGAGGAATACCAATTGTGCAAAAACCCTCTGTTCTTTCGATTCTCTTGTGCAAAAACACGCTTGAGGAGTGGACGCTCCGCGAGTTTTTGCGGAAAAATGGCCATTTTTCCGCAAAAACTCGTAGTGTAGATATAGCTTTTGTCTGGCAATATGGTTGATCCTAGGACCCATTTCTATTACTTCACACCACAGATAATACTAGGTGTGTCTGCAAATAGAAATCTGTAGGCAGGCATAACGGAAGGACATGAAACTGGAAAAACTGCTATTGGATACTGTTGCTTAAGGAAGGTAAGTTGCTGAAGGATACTAGAGAAGGATTAAAACCAGAATTGCTAATCTGAGTCCCTCTGAATTTCAAGGATAATTGTATTATAGACAGATATAATTGTGGGTGTACATTAATCACTCATGTTCAGAGTTCCTATGAGAGTCTCTCACAGGAGCCTACGTTTGATCTAGATAAGCAATTTCTTTCAAAATAGCTGCATGATATGAAGGCTGAGAGAAGAAACTTCAAAAATAATTGTAACTATGATGTGCAACTCACATGCTAGTTACAAATATTAATACCTTTTCTTCAATGTCTTCAGATTATTTGGCTTCAACTTCTCAGCACACGGAACAAACTGAGACTGGCACATGTACGTTTCAATAATTTAGTCATTTGGGCCTGATTCTCCATTGCCTGGGCACCCTGTGTAGTCATTTATACCGTGACAAAGTCTGTAAGCATCTATCATTCCGTTCTGATAGATTTTTACATCCACTTTCCATGAGTTTGATTACAGAGAATTGGGCTCATTTAAGTTGTATCCCCATCAGGGAAGCTGCTGCATAACAATATACCATATGCTTAAATTTGCAACAAAAGTGTTTTCCATGGTGTTAAACACCAAAAATACAGTGCTTTACAACAATTATAGAACTCAGAATATCAAAGCTTAAAATGTATGTAAATGAACAGTCAAGGAATCTAGTCACTTTCCTCACTATCAATTTCTTCACCACTCACACTTATCTAAAGTGAACATTAAAAATTTGCAAGAAATATACATGAACACCAAATTATGACACTGTGTGTCATTATTTATTAAAGGATTTTCTTCCAGTGATGGCCCAGTAGCATTTCATTTTCTAGATACTTTTCTGTGAACAGTACTGTGGAATCATAGAAATGTAAAACTGGAAGGGATCTGGATAAGTCATCTAGTCTAGTCCCCTGCACCAAGGGAGGACTCAGTTGTATCTAGACCACTCCTAACAAGTGTTTGTCTAACCTGATCTTAAGATCTCCAGTGATAGAGATTCCACAACCTCCCTATATAATTTGTTCCAGTGCTTAGCCACTTGGATGGTTAGGAAGTTTTTCCTAATGTCCAACCTAATTCTTCTTTGCTGAAATTTAAGCCCCTTACTTTTTTTTGTCTTTTCCACAGTGGATAGAAGAACAATTTATCACCCTCCTCTTTCTAACAACTTTTTGTACTATTGAAGACTGTTTTCATGTCCCCTCTCAGTCTTCTCTTCACCAGACTAAACAATCCCAGCTTTTTCTGTCTTTCCTCATAAATCAAGTCTTCTAGACCTTTAATAATTGTACTGTTCTCCTCTAGACATTCTCCAGTTTGCCCTCATCTTTCCTGAAATGTAGTACTTGGAGCTGGACACACTACTCCAGCTGAGGCCTTATCAGTGCTCAGAAGAGTGAAATAATTGCTACTCGTAACTTGCTTACAAATTTCCTGATAATACATAAGAATGATGTTCACTTTTATTGTGTACATGTGGGTAGCATTATTACTTTGTTGACCTACATTTAATTTGTGGTCCAGCCTAAGCCCTAGATCCTTTTCCGCAGTACTCCTTCCTAGGCAGTCATTGCCCATTTTGTATTTGTGCAATTGATTATTGCTGCCCAAGTGGAGTACTTTGAACTTGTCCTTACTGAATTTAATCCTATTTATTGCAGACTATTCTCCAGTTTGTCAGAAATCATTTTGAACTGTAATCTTATTCTCCAAAGTGCTTGCAAGCCCGTACAGCAGGGGTTGGGAACCCTTTTTGGGTCGGGAGCCCCTGACCCACAGAAAAATCAGTCAGGGTCCGCACACAAGTAAGGAGCAAAAAAACGAAACAAAACAAACCCTGACTGAGAAGGAGAAAGACATGCCTCACATTCCCCTCATGCACCAGAGCCTGGGGAGGCCCAGATTTTGTGTGCTCCAGCCCTGAAAGGAAGTGGTGGGGAAGGAGGACTGGGGTGCTAGCCCGGGCTTCCCAATGCTGAGAGGGAGCCATAAGCCTTGGGGGCCAGATCCAGTCAAGCCGGGGGCTGCAGCCATCCCTCGGGCCTGAGGTTCCCCCCTCTCCTGTCTTAGTGTGGTGTCCTCTGTAGTAAGATGAGGGCCTGAAATGATAGCCCACATATCACAGGCCTGGTGTAAGGGCCTCAGCCTAGGCCACAATGATCAAGACTTTGCTAATATAAAGCAAAATTAAGTTGTGAGTAAGAAGCAGGCCCTGTTCGCAGAAGTTGGCAAGAACAGGACTGATATTACAGAAACTCTCACACCTAAGAGGTGGAAAGCACAGTCTGTAAGCATGCTTCAGAGAGGTCATAACAGTACACCTCATAGAAAAACCTTACAGCATGATAGTGATGGAACCCCCATCTACAAGGTAACATCAGAGGGTGGCAACCTGATATGTCAGTAGGGTTCCCAAGTGTCTGGTTTTCGCCCAGGCTGTCTGTTACTCGGGTCCCCCGTCCGGTAAAACAACCAGAAAATACCGGACATGTGAAATGTCTGGTATTTCCTGTTTCCCTCGGATGGAAGCCTGGTGGGGACAATTTTCCGCTGCTGCATCTGGCAGGGGCGGGGGAGTGAGGAGCGCAGAGCCATTTAAAGGCGCAGCGCTCTTTTTTTTTTTTTTTTTTGCTTAACAACTTTGGTCTCTCCCCCTTTTTCTTTCTGAACAGAAATTTTTCCTGGTGGTTTTTTTTTTTTAGGGGGGCGGGGAAACGTGTTTGGTATTTTTTGTTAAACCATCTGGCAACCCTATATGTCAGGAGCGGTGTATAACTTGTTTGTACCTGTGTATAAAAGGGTACTGCAAGCAAGCTGTCTTTCTCCAACCTAGGGGGCAGTGGTGGATCCCATGCTACTAAATAAGTCAAAGCCATTGTTACAGGCACATATTCTTAGCCTACATCTGATCTGCATCTTAGACATCTGATCTGGGGAAGCTATTACTGTGCTTTGTTTACAATAAACCTGGCCTGGTGCCTTTGGTTTTTATTTAATTTTGTGGTCTTTGGGGGGAGAGGGGGGGCTCTCTTGAGGTCTGCTGTGTTGGCTACTTGCACAAGTGAACACAACACACAGAGGGGCCAAACATTCAGCCAAATGGCTATTATTAACGAAGTGGAATACCTGTCAGAACACCTCACCAGTAAGTGTTCTTACCCACCACTACCACATTGGTGACCCCAACATGATCTGGTAAACAAGTGAGCTGTACCTCTGTTGGATTCGCAATCTGCGGAATAGAAAACCATGAGCTAGGGAACCCCTTGTCCCCTCCCTTCAAATCCCCACAAGGTTGTATAATGCATGAACCCCTCAAATTGCCAGTAAAAGGGGTCCATTTAAATTTAAAAAAGAAAGTGGGGAGATGTGTTCTGGAATTTGTAAAGCTATGATAGAAACTGAAGCTCTAAAGAATACTAAGAAAATAAAAAAATCTAGAACACTGCAACTAATACCTATGGCAGGAAGATGGCTGCCCACTAATACCTATGGCAGGAAGATGGCTATCCTCTCAAGTAACAGTAAAGGTTAAAAGAAGCAGAACAACACTGTGCACTGTATGAAGAAAAACTTCCTTTCGTTTTTTAAACCTGCTACCTATTAATTTCATTTGGATATCCGCTAGTTCTTATGTTATGGGAACAAGTAAATAACTTTTCCTTATTCCTTTTCTTCACACCAGTCATGATTTTATAGACCTCTATCATATCCCTCCCTTAGTCTCTTCTTTTCTAAGCTGAAAAGTCCCAGTCTTTTTAATCTCCCCTCATATGGCACTTGTTGCAAACCCCTAATCACTTTTGTTGCCCTTTTCTGAACCTTGACTTCTCCACTTCCACTATGGGGGGATTCGTCAGCCCTAGTTGCTGGGCAGCATATATATATTTTAAATCTCTGTGGACATTGGTTGGGAGCTGGAGTGATGTACTGTCTGCTGTCAAAAGTAGCCAACAGCCAGCTTCCTCCTTGAGTGAAACTATCAGAGGGGTAGCCGTGTTAGTCTGAATCTGCAAAAACAATGAGAAGTCCTGTGGCACCTTATAGACTAACAGATTTATTGGAGCATAAGCTTTCGTGAGCAAAGACCCACTTCATCAGATGCATGCCCACGAAAGCTTATGCTCCAATAAATCTGTTAGTCTATAAGGTGCCACAGGACTTCTCGTTGGTTTTGAGTGAAACTGTAATTCTCACCACAGGTTGGACCTCCCTGGTTCAGCACCATCGGCACCTGAGCCGTCCCAGATCAAGGAATTTTCTGGAACAGGGAAGGGGAAGGCTCCCCTGCTGGCTGCCCACTTCCTGGGGCTCCCAAGGCTGGGGCTCCCCGCCCTGCCGTTGTCCCACTAAAGCTGGCCTGGCTGAGGCTCCCCACCCTGCTACCCGCAGGCTGCATTAGGGGTTCCCAGGGTTCCCCAGCCAGGGCTGCCTGGCCGCTACCAGCCCCACTGCCTCCAGCAGTTCCTCAGGGTTTCCCAGCCCAAGGCCACCTGGCCATCACCAGCCCCACTGCTGCCAAGGGTTTCCCAGAGTTCCCCAGCCACTGCTGGCCCTGTTCCCAGGGGCTCTCCAGCCACCTGACCCCACTGACACCAGGGGTTCCACGGTCAGGGCAGAGGCTCCCCGGTGCCGCCTGGCCCCACTGATGCTGGGGTTCCCTTGCTGCTGCCTGGCCATGCTACTGTGGTTCCCCTGCCGGATTTCCCGAGCCACTGCCTGGCCCCTCCGCCGCCGGGGGTTTCCTGGTCAGGGCTGCCTGGCCATCCCAGCCCCGCTGCTGCTGGGGGGTTCTCCAGCTGTCAGTGGGGCTCTCCAGCCACCTGACCTCAATGACACCCCACCAGCAGAGGGGAGGCTCCTTGATACTGCCGGGCCCCACTGACACCGGAGCTCCCCTGCCTAGCCGCTGCTGGCCCAGCCGGGACTTCGCAAACCCTGCGTTCTCTCGGCTGGTTCCTGTTCCTGGGGCTCTTTGGTCCAGCAATATCTGTGCCGGACTACAGGTGTTCCCAGACCAGAGAGTCCCAGATTTGGGAGATTCAGCCTGTAGCTGGATTATTTCCTTAACCTTGGCCGTCTCATATACGTATTTTTGGTGAATTCCTCATTTGCACGGATGTTCTTGTCACCTTCTCCGGTAGCATAACGGAAGCTTAAAGGTTAGAGTAGGTTCTAGCACTCTCATCTTGCAAGCTTTTATAACCCTACTTAACTTTTATATGTGTGAGTAATCCTCTTGACTCCAGTGGAACTACTCCTGTAATAAAGTTAAAGAGTAAACACTTGCATAAGTGTTTGCAGGATAAGAACTGAGAACTGTAGATAGGCAGTGAAAACCTAATACTTGGGGAAGGCAGGACACCATAATAGAGTTCTGTGGATGTGGCAAAAAACAATGAAGGTGGCATAAAATAACCACTATGTTCATTATTTAAACAAAATCAGGGGTTTAGTGTCTGAGCTTTTGCAAGTGAATATGGAAATATGGCTGGTTTTGGTTACTATATGAATTGTATTGCACTATATTGTTTTAGTCCTGGTGTATTAAAATCTATCGACTTTATGTGGAAGATAAAGTAATGCAGATTTGTTTTATGTATATAGATGGGGAATTGTCAGTGTGCACTAGGCCTTCACAGCCTCCTGCACTGGCCAGGAAATACTTTTTGAGAGGAAAAGAACACTGAGAATTAGACCATTCCAGGAGCTATTGAAATCTGACCCTTAAGCTATAAGAAGGTCTGTGGATCAACAACAGCCAATCAAGGCTCCGCAGGCCAAACTAAAAGGTGCTGCCTGCTGCTAGCAAGGCAGTTCCTGGCTGACATCTAGTGTGAGGCGGGAGATTCCCTATGCAATAGCCAAAGACACCATAATGGGCTAGGGCCTGTTTCAGGCCCCAAACACTGGCAGGAGCTCTGGAAGAACTCTAATGATTTGTTTCCTGCCGTGGAATTAAGCTTAGGTGGTGACTTTTATTTTTCCCCCAAGAGGTCATCCATCCCTGTTGTGCTACAAGGCTCACCCTTACTACACGCCTTCCCCTGAGGCCCCGCCTTCACTCTGCTTCTTCCTGTCCCAGCTCTCCCCTGCCCCAAGTTTCTGTCTCTTCCCAACCCCACTTCAATCCCACCCCAATTCTAACCCCTTCCCAAGGCTTCCACCCACTTACTGCTCTCTGCCCACCCCCAGTGCTTTCCCAGCTGCCAAACAAATAACTTAGCTAGGGCTGCTAAGTATTGAGCACCCACAATTTTCTTCCCTGAGTACTTGAGCCTTGGAGCATCCAAAGAGTTGGTGCCTTCGTAGCTAACCCCTAGAAGGGTAAGAAACCATTTCATTTATCATTAAACTTAAGCACAAGAAATATTTCTAGTGGAATTTGTTGTGCCCTGGAAGGAATTTGAAATGTGTGACCAGCTGGAGGGCTGAGTCATGCAAAACTTGCAGAAGTAGGCTGCCAGTCGGCTGCACACTCTGGCTGTGTCTACACTACAGAGTTTTTGCGGAAAAACAGCTGTTTTCTGCAAAAACAAGCAGAGCATCCACACCTTAAGCGTGTTTTCACACAAGTAAATAGAAAGATCAGAGGGTTTTTTGCGCAATTGTTAATCCTCACTCTACGAGGAAGAACGCCTTTTTGTGCAAGAGCTCTTGCGCAAAAAGGCGTGTGTGGACGGGGAAGAGGGTTTTTTGCACAAGAAGAGGGAAGAGGCCAAAGCGCAGGTGCCCTGGTGGCCATTCTGTCCATGACAATCACTGCTTACTTGCGAGAGAGCGTCCAGGCAATCTGGACGCTCTCTTTCTCAAAAGTGCATCGCTTTTTCAATGCGCTTTTGCAGTGTGGACGCTCTCTTGCACAAGAAGTTTTTGCTGAAGATCTCTTCCGACAAAAGCTTCTTGTGCAAAAAGCCTGCAGTCTAGACGTAGCCTCTGAAAGCTGAAGGGTTTCATGCTGAGGCACCAGAAGATGCTCACAGAGCTAAATGTGACCAGGAATATAATATGTGTACCTTGTATTGAAAGTTAAACTGGGAATGCACTAAAACTTTTCAGCATAATTCAATTTGCTGCACTGAGTTTTAATTCTTTAATTGAATCTTCAAACTGCCATTTCCAATAAATATTGTGCCCCAGAAAAAGTTCTAGGAACCTTGCCATATAACATAAATCTACACACTGATGAAGAACACTTCTAAAATCTTTTTTAAAGCAACGCTTTCTTTTTTTTCTGCCTTTTTAAAGGGCTCTAACTTCTTCTGATAGCAGTCCTGCACACACATTTCTTCTGGTTTTGCTTGTTCAGCTATTTTATTTTTATTTGTAAAGCCAAATGTCTCTGCCTTGTTTTGTGAAATTTTCTTTATGCATCTTTAGACATTGTGCTCTGGCAAACATGGCAGCTGATTGCACATTTTCCTGTGTAATCAACTGTTTATTGTACTTCCACATCAGTAATTTTTATGCAAATTGCCGATATAAAAAAGACACCATCTAGACTTTTAGTCATAAAAGGTACAGATTCAAAACACAGTTGATTCCTATAAGGCATGTGATTGCTTTAGCTATTATAGTTTCCACTGGGAAACTATTCTTGAAGTTGCAAAAATAGCATATGTGAAATGATAGTGTAACACATAATTATAATTTAATGTAAAGTATGATTAGTTCTGTGTTTCTAGTTAGGGTACACTTGTTATGTGCTTTAACCCAAAAAAATAACTACAGTTTGGTTATTCGTAAATGTTTATGTCTAATATGGAAGCATTTTTGGGTAGTATATGAAGGACTATGAGTATATCAAGAAATGCAATATATCTGTAAGTACCAACCAGATATTAGTAATTAACCAGAGAAACCGTGTATGCTTATTACACATGGAAGCTTATGCTGCAGACAGTGTTAATTATACATATTTTAGTTAAATTATGACTCAAAGTGGTACCTTTGAGGAAACTGGTTCAGAATTTTTCTGGTTGTGGGAATTGGATGGGGGTACTACTGAACAGAAAAAAGTAGATTTATGATCTAGAGGACTATATTAGGGAAAGGTGGAATAAAACAACCTTTCTTCTATATTTTCATTCATTAGGGGGCTTTTGAAATGTATGTAAAATAGTTTGGTGTAAGCCTAGAGTGGAGAAGAAAAAACAATTTTCCTTCTAGACTTCACTAGAAATAGAGCACTTCAGTTTGCTAAACTCCCTAGAATTCTTATTCATACTGTGAAACTACCCATAGGACTAAATTTATTCCTAGCATAAGGGAAGCCAATCTGAAGTCATTTGCCTTCCACCCAATTACACCAGGGCTGTAAGTGGCCCTAAGGCTCTGTAAAGCCAATTAGAATATTCTGCATATATGGAACATATACTGAAATAAGGTAAAAAGTAAAACTTAATACACTTAATTTCTATGTGTTCTTTCATTTCATCTTACATTTCCCATGTCCTTAATTATAATGGCCATTGGATTGAGTCAAATATCTCATAGCCCTCTAATGAGCATACTTCAGTAGTGTCGTCAAGATGTATATCTAGTGTACATTTATTTGTTCTTTCAGACCTTTTCTCTTGTAAACGTTTCAAGTTGTGTACATTAGGGACATAGTTATATATCTGTGATATATGCATCCCCTCCTACAGTCAGGGGTCTATTGTCTCAACAGTTCCCTGACTTTTCTTCTCCTTTAGCCTTTATTCAGAATTCCAAATGTGATCAAATCTATTCAGATTCTCTTCTAGTTTTATTAATGCATTTATGCGGGCACTTTCCCTTCATAACTTTGATTCATCTGGACTACCTACAGGCAATTCACTGATTGGAATCAGAAAGAATAACCTCCCATTTTGTATTTACAGAGAAATAACTTGTAACTGCACCCTTTATCTGCAAAGCAGAATTCAAAAGTAGAGCATTAACCAAAGTAATTTCTTATGATTTAGAAGATGTTCTGCATAAGCAATATTTGAGAACATTTTGGGTAGAACAAGATTTATATCATTAGGGGTATAAATCTCCTTTAGAGGCCCTGATCACCACCAGTATGCTACTGTATGCAGAGTTACCTATACAAGAATGAGACCCCTTTTATCCTTCTTTCAGAATGCGTAGTCTTGGACTTCAGCACAAGCAAGGCAAGTGACTGCTCAAGACCTCATCTATTTTGTGGTAGCCTCAGCAATTCACTGCAAGTGAAACTCATCTATGCGCAGAGAACCAGCCCAAGGCCTATGAACCGTTCAATTCTTGTGTCAGCCATTTGAGAGACTAATGGGCTTTAAGTGGCATACTGGAGCATTGCACAGGGGCAGATTTTACATACTCGTTCTGTCCCATGAGAATTATATACAAGGGGAAGACATGCAATAGTTGCTTTCTTCCCATCCATCTGCACTTGGCAACACCTTCCAACTTAGTTCTTCATGGTTGGGTGCTATGAATCATGAGGCTGCCATTGATACTATAAGATTAAACTTTAGTGCTACATATTCATCTTGCTATACATGACCTTCTTTAATGTTGTCAGGAGTTTAGTAACTAAATCCATGAACACCCTGCTGGAAGTGTAGTCAGGTATTTTTCGTACCACCAAGGTACGAAAGTATCATGGTTTTCATTAGAGACAGGCAGAATCTTACAGAAGGTCATAAGCTTTAAATTCTATAGTTCTTAGGCTATGGTATCCTTGATTTTTTTCAAGCTTTGCTTTGCATATTATTGTGTTGCAATAGAAAATAATGAAGAGCACATGTCTTAGGCAATTGCTTGGCAGATTCAGAATGGAAAATATTTTTATCACACCTCTTCTTTAAAAAAAAAAAAAGCGTCGTCATCACCATTTCTGTTGTTCTGCTTGCCCAAAATAAGACAGTGCACCCATTAGACAACACTTCAGATTTGAGGTGGACATAGTCCATAGTGAGGAATACATGATTTTCTAGATGAGAGAGAATTTGTGGTTGAGAAATGGAGACATTTTGAATGAGTGAAAATAGCATGCTTCAAATATGTAACAGCTTTGTTTTCCTAAACAATGTAAGTGTGCTGCAGGTGTTGGATATTCGAATATTCCTGCAAAACTCTCTCTAAAACATTTCAGGACTCAGACAATCCATTGGCACACTTTCAGGGCATGCAAACTTTTAAATAAATATGCCATCTCTTAGGATCAAACAGTCAGATGTGTATTTATTTTATTTGCTATGCACACACTCATCTGAATATCCTTTGGACGTGCAGATTTCTCTCTTTTGACTAGTTTCAAAGGGGTAGTCTGTTTCAGCAAAAACAACAAGGAGTCTTTTGGCACCTTAAAGACTAACAAATTTATTTGGGCATAAGCTATTGTGGGATGGAGCCCACTTCGTTTGACGAAGATGTCCTTAAGAGCCACTGAAATCAACTGAAAAAACTAATATATGGTATTAGAGGACCTAAGATCACAAAATGTTAGGAAACACAAAATTTCATGCAATAGTATATTTTGTACATAACTTCACATATAATCAGAAAAATAGAACTAAAAAATAACTCTGCCTGAATTGAATATGAGTAGCATAACAGTTGTGATTCTTGATTTTCTGTGATTTTTAGTTGTGATCCTTAATTTCACATTACTGGGGGTTTTCCATTTAATGTCCTTGGAGTCTATCCCCCTCTTCCCCCCCAAAAACATTCGGAAACATTTTAATAAGGTTGGCATTTAAATAATTGCAATTTGACTCAAATTCCATGTCTTATTGTGGTGAATAGGACACTAGAGTTCCAAGATCCCAAATTGGATGAACAGTTGTTGGACTGAAATGAGTTTTCTGCAAGTCAAGCCTAAAAGGGCTAGATAAATACACAACAAATACATAAATAAAATTATTAAAATATTGCAGAATGCAAGTTATGCCCCTGAAATTGTTGTTTAGGATCTATTATTTTGGTCATGTCGTCAATTATCTCTTTTCCAAAGATGTTAATGTGGCCTATCTCAGGGTTCATATATATGTATCATTGCTGTAGCATCTTTTATAGTAGATCATTAAGTAACACGATCTGTGACACGGGGACTTGTGTTACACTTAAAATGCCTGGTGATTATGGCTTTCCAGAGAATTAGCAGCTGCTTTCCTTGGACTTGAATTAAATATCCTGTTAACATTTTCCTTCCTTGTCCTCCATTTCCTCATCCCTTTCCATTTTCTCTTCCCTTTTTAATTGTTCCTGCTTACTTTTTTCTCTTAGGAAACCCTTCTTGTCATGTAATTTTACCATGGTCAACTCCAAGCTATTTAGTGAGACACAGTATGTTAGTCTATCATGGATAAGCTTTCTTAAGCAACTTTTTGGCAGTCAAATTCAGTCTCTGCCTTTCGTTTCCCACCTGTTTTTAATGATCTAATTTAATACCCAGCAAAATTCACACACATCATGTCTAAACTTTGAACTTAAATATTCATTTTACAAGGAAGGAGAAAATAGCATCTGTTGTTTGAAAAGTCAGCTCTTTTACTTGTAGCAAAGTAGTTAGCAGAATTTCTTGATTAATGCAGGAAAAAATGCATTCTGCCATCTTATTTTGATTTTGTATTTGCATTCTTCTCTGTATGGGATTGTTAACAGCCAAAGATAAAATCAGATTTAGCTCTGTTTGAACACGAGCATAATCCATAATAGATATTAGATTTGCAGACGACCGGTGGCATTAGCTATGTGTTTGCAGAATATTGTGATCCAGCAACTGGATTAGTGGAGATGGCAGTATTTTTTAGATGTTGTTAAAGCTCAGGGCTGGAAGTTGTAGAGATCTGTGCTCTATTTTTAGCTCTGCCTCCAATTTTCTTTGAGCAAGTCATTTAATCTCTTTTTGCTTCTGTTTCCCTGTCACTAAAAGGAAATGACAATACCTTCCTACCTCTAAAGGGATGATGAGAAGTTTAATTCAGTAGTGTTTTTAAGCACTTTCGGATCTTTGGATGGAAAGGCCTGGAGAAGATAATTCATAAACTAATTTTAAGCATTGAAAGAACTCCGAGTAGGTTCTTTCTCAATATAAAATTATTTATCTTTGGCTGACATTTGCATGATAATTCTTGTTAGAGCAGTTGAAGGAAATCATTAATGTAAAGATCAGTGGTTTCTTATTTCAAAAGAACAGCAAGTGCAACGTCAGCTGTCTGAAAAACAAGGAAAATGTGTTTTCTTAATAATTAATCCCTATGTAGCACAATTTTATATTAATTTTTAAAGGTCCTATCTGAGCAGTTACATATAATGCAGTTCTGTAACATTTGTGGTGTGCTCTGATCTATTGTCCCTCTCCCTAATTGTGACTGTTTTAAAGTCATGTTTGTAAAAATGGATAAATGACCTTATCTAACTGTTTCTTTTGCTACTAGGGACAAGATCTCCTCATGTTTAAGTTCCTAAATGAAGGAATTAAACAATTGCTAAAAGATAGTTTAGTTGTGAATGGGCAAAGCTAAAAAGGGATGGGCTAGAAAATTTGTAATGAGTCTGGAACCTTTACAATGCTCTACATCACCAGTAAAAACTGATTTAGAATGATAGTAATTGAGCTTAACTTGTTCCTGATCTTTTGTGAAATGAGCTGGGCATCTTGGTCCATTTCCTTACAAATGCCCACATCAAAAATGCTACTATCATTTAGCTGAAAATCTCATTGGAAGCAAAGGACTGAATAGGTTTGGAGAGGATATGATTTACTTTTAGAGGCCCTCCTGGCTTTTTGAAGTGTTGGATACTAACATGGTTAGGCTGGGGGATTTTGCATGCATGTATCTACTTTAAAGCTGAACCAGATTCAACTTATGAAAAATTAATATGACATTTATTAGATTCCAGTCTCAAAGGGCTAATAGTCTCTCTGACCTGTCTTTCACCCTGTCTTTCAACAAGGGTCCCTCAGCTGTGGCTACTGTTGCTTTCTGGGGCTGTGCCAGAACATCCTACCGTGGACAACTGTTGAGCCAGCTTGTCTCATGTTGCGAAGGTGCGGTCGCAAGTGCATCACTCAGTTGGCACAAAAGTGAGGCTTCTGCAGAATCCGCCTTTGTGTTTGGTTGAAGCTCAACTTTTTCTGGCTCTCACCTTGCAACACACTGGGGAAGCTTAGGAATAGGTAATAAGACAGAAAATATGTTGGCTCTGTAAAAATCCATGGTACATCCACATCTTGATTACTGCATGCAGATGTGGTCTCCCCATAGATAGATAGATAGATAGATAGATAGATAGATAGATAGATATGCAAAACTGATTAGGGCTTCAGTGTGAGGAGAGATTCATAAAACTGGGACTTCTTGGAAAAGAGATGATTAAGGGGGAATTTAATAGAGGACTTTAAAATCATGACTGGTGTGGAGAAAGTAAATAAGTGCTATTTATTCCTTCTCATAACACAAGAACTATGGGTCACCAAATAAAATTCATAGGCAGTAGGTGTGGATCAGACGTCACCGGTGGGATGTCCTGATAGAAATATTCTACTCCATTCAGTGATGATGATCATTCGACTGCGTGCCTCTGCTCCCCCCATATGATCTGCTGGCTCTGCACAGATAGCAAGGACAGCAGACTCCAGGAGAACCCCAAAGACCACAAAATCAGATAAGGATCAAAGGCACCAGGCTGGGTTTATTATAAACCAAGCACAGTCCTAGCTTGCCTGGACCAGATGCCTACAGTTAGGCTAACAGATGTACGCTCATTTCAATGGACTCAGCTCAATCAGTGGGAGGTCCCACTGCCCACTAGACTGGACAAAGGCACCCCCTCTAAGACACATCTTTATACACAGGTACAGTACAAACAAGTTACACATCGCTTCTGATAAGGTTGCCATCCTCTAACACTACCTAGATACCACTCATTGCCTTGCATCTGGTGGTTTGTTCAAAACATTTCTGTCCATCATGCTGTTCTGAACCTGGGTTTGTATGTCCCTCTTATCTCTGGGGAGTGTGTTGGTACAAAGATGTTTGTTATTGAGGTGTCCTGTAACCATCCCTCTGGAACATATTTATGGCTGATGCTTATTACCTTTTAGGTACAAGTGTTTCAGTAATATCAGCCCTGTTCTTGGCCATTGTTGCCTAGGCCTCAGAACATGAGCTTATGTTTCAGACCCTCATCTTACTACATCAGGTTTAAAACTAACTGTATTCGTCACACAACACACATTCAGCCTGTGGAACTCCCTGCCAGAGGATGTTGTGAAGGCCAAAACTATAACAGTGTTCAAAAAAGAACTCGATACATTCATGGAGGGTAGGTCCATCAATGGTTATTAACTAGGATGGGCAGGGATGGTGTCCCTAGCCTCTGTCAGTGTTGGGTATGGGCAATGGGATGGATCACTTGATGATTACCTGTTCTGTTTTTTCCCTCTGGGGGCAACTGGAATTGGCCACTGCTGGAAGACAGGATATTGGTTTTGGTGGAGCTCTGCTCTGATCCTATATGGCCATTCTTATGTTATGTTCTTGTGTGTAGGTGCAGAACGGCAGCCTCCAAGGCTGCCGATAAAATATTTTTAGTTGGACTGAATTTCCCTCCTTAGCAGATGTGTCTAACACATTTTTATTAAGGTAAAAAGAGTAGAAAAGAATGATCACTTACTCGCCAGCAGATAGCTCATCAGGCCAACACCTCCAGTCACTTCCAGCACCACATAATTCACAGCTTCAGCTTCACTTCGTTTAGGCTGACCGATTTATATCTTGTTATCTTTTCTTATGCATATGTATTAGTCTCTCATTTCCATGTTAACTTTACCCTGTCAATAGAGGTATTGTTAGTTCAAATCAATGTCTTCTAGCTTTGTGGCTACTTTATCTTTTCTTTTCCTCTCAAACACAATTATATGGCATCTTTTGTACACATATGCAACACCAGATATGATTATTGTGCTATTTCTTACACATGCTCAGATCTAATTAAGCTTGGGATATTCAATATTATCAGAAGAGACTCTTAAAAATTACAATAAGCTTCTGTAAGGCAATACACCTTTACTCTCAACATTTTTCATAGGTGTTAAAGTCACACTAGTGACTGCTACTAGACAAAATAAGGAGCAAATCAGATATTTGAAAACATCAGTAAGTTGTATGATTCCAGCACTCTGTAAATCCGCCTGGCTTAATAACTTTTTAATTTTTATAAGTATTGTAAATTCTCCATCCAAGTTATCAGTAATCTTGTTCTCTCCTATTATTGCACCTGCCATTCTCCACATTTTTCCAAATAATTTACATATTGTTAAACTGATCTTGCTTTTTTCATAAGTTAGCTGTGTTATCTCCCAGCTTTTCTGCATAGTATGTTTATCTCCCCTCTCTGTGTTTTCAAGTTTTAACAGAGAAACTATGCACACTTCACTGAAGCCGGAATCTCTGAGATATGATCAGATTTCCCCTGGGCTCAAAATCACTGTAGTCAGTGGAGCAATTACAAGTGGATTCTATGGCCGAGAAGCTTTGGCTTCTTAACAAGGTGAGGAAGTTTCAAAGGGGTTAGCAGAGGCTGTAGTGAAGGAAAATCCATCATTTTGGTTTTTTCTCATATATTGGAACATACCGGTCACTGACATATGAAATATAATGATAAGACCATGTTTCCAGGGAGATATGCATGTATTATGATATACTTGCTGGAAATTTCCTTATAAACGAATGCCACATTTAAGAACTCTGAATATTGCTACAGGTATAAGTATCAATGTGTCATGAGGTCTTAGCATACTCAAGGGTCCCCCAAACTTAGATGAGCAGCAAATTTTAATACGATTTGTAATACATTTTCTTACTCTGTTTAGTTTTTAGTCCTGAATCATTGGAGTTTGTGGATCTCTTAACACAGCTGCATTTTTGAGCACTTCTGGGTTTTAAAAATTAAAAAGTACCTCTCTCAAACAGATTTTGTGTGTCAGCTGAACTAAGCTCCCCTGAGTAAACAAGTTATGTTTAAGAACAAAAACAAAATACTGCATTAAAAGCAATAGAAATCATGGGGGTTTTAAGATACTTTCCTATGGTCTGAGTTGCACATTTGTACATAGAATAATTTCTGTGCTTTTAGATGCTTGTGCTTCTTTTAGGGCTTGATCCAGAAAAATACTGTTCACTCTCAAGTACTATTGAGTTCAATGGGAGATGAGGGCAGTCAACACTTTTCAGGATGGAGCAGCAGTGCTTCCCCTATGAACCAAGGTGAAAGCACCAGTATGGAAGACACTTTTCATCAAGTGTGATGAAAAGCACCAAGCTTACAGAAAGTTTCCTACACACTAACTTTATCACACTAAGAAACACAAGGATTTTGCATTGTTTCAGGGGCCAAAAAAATTATGACCCTGGCATAGAAAAATAGAATTAATAATTGATCTCTCTCTTGCTTAGGTTTCCTTGCTGAATCTGATCTAAAACCACTCAAGTCAACAGAAGTTCTTCCACTAGCTTGAGTGGACAAGGAATCAGGCTGATTAAAAAGGTCATTTTCACCCTACCCAGCTTGCCAACAGGAGAAAAGGGGGCAATTACCCGGGGCCCAGAGATTCAGTGATTCACATCTCCCAGCCACCACTGCCATTACTGCAGCAGTAGCAGTAGCCAGAACCCAGGCCCATTTGAATTGCCGCAGGAGCGCTGGAGCACTGCTCTGTGTGGCTCTGAGGGCTGGGGGGAGGCTGTGCTGCTGTCTGGGCAGTGCTTTGGGCTGACTGCCCTTGGCCATGCCCCTTCTGCCTCCGGCCCCGCGCTTCATGGGCATGGAGCCAGATACCCCATACACCTTGCCCTGGGGCCTACAGTGGCTGTCAGTCCTGATGAACTCCACTCTGATATCACCTTGATTGTCCTGGTTGCCCTGGAACAGTGTCTGGGATATGTTTTATGCAGAGTAGCTAATATTTGGATTTGAAGGTCATAATGTCATATGACTAGCTGAACCACTAAATACAGTATCATCTGGATGAGAACATAGGAGTCTTTGCATCTTTATTGTATATATTTTCTAAAATCTTCCCTCCATTTTAGTAGGAAGATAAAAAGAGTTACTGTGGATATCTACAGTACTGATTGAAAACCACAACTGAATAGACAAAGCTGTGTTCTGCTAGCATCTCTTCATTCAGAATACTTGCTGCATAATTTTGACAATAGCAGCAGACTTATGCTTGCCTGCATACAGCTTCTTTTCCCTTGGAGAGGCTGTTGTGTTTTCTACAGCTAAGCATTGCCCTCTGCTGGATACTATATTCAGTGCATACTAAAACAACAAAAACATGAAGTAAAGATGTTGTACCTGTTACTGAATACAATAAAGTCAACCCTCTCAGAATCTAATTCTGATTCCATGAACTGAAATGATTTAATCATTTCAGTCTTTACCTTTTATAAAGATTAAGTGGAGCAGATACGGCCATGGAATGATAATTCAGATGACTTCAGCACTTTATTCCATTCTGATTTATCAAAACCTTTATAAATTCAGTGCATTTGCGGGTTATTGATTCATGAAAAGAGTTCTTTATACTGGAATACATTTGCGCTTCACAGAATGTTACATGTTTTAGCTAAGACTAGCTTATTGGTTTGCATCCTTTTAATGGATACTGACGTAAAATCAGATACTCAGGTTTGTTGAAAGATACTCAGTTTGTTGAAATTAATCTAGTTCTTACTCTTTTAAATTGGAAATGTACATATTTATAAAATTCAGCCTATTTTTCAACTACCATATTTTCTACCCTTCATCCAAAGAATAGTTTCCATTAAATATCTACTTTTCTTTCAATTACCTTTGTTACTAGAAGAATATAAATGTTTGAAGTTACAGAAATGGTGAAGAAAAGCATGATTTATAAAGAGATTCAGAATCTGTTCTATTTTTTTAAAACAGTTTCAAAGGCAACAGGAATGTTCTTCTAATTATCTAAGAATCATGTTTTGAGTAATATCCTAGTGATTTAAATTTTGAAGTATGCTGGATTGGCTGTAAATCTGAGTGGCCCTCAATATACAATTCAAGAAGTTACTGCATATCTTATGTAATAATTCCACAGCATCTCTTGTTGTTAAGGAGAGAACCAAAGGGGTGAAGAAGAAGGGAAGGCTTCTCTTATTAGCCAGTGCTCTCAGAATTTCTTGACAAAGCAACATCTGTATGCCTTACATTCTCCATTACCAATTCCAGCAGCTACTTATGTTATCCCTTGATTAGTTAATTTGTTCTGTTTTGATAGAAAATAGATATCACTTTTCTCTGTCATGGTTTATTGGTTTTATTTCCCAAGTGTACTGATTTTTATAAGAACAAGTGCATCAGTTTTAATAAAAGAAAGTGTTCCCAAACTCTTCACCTGATCTCACATTAAGCTTTTTTTGTGAGCATAGAAGGATGGCAGAATGGAAGAAAGAGAAGTCAAGATGTAAAATTTATTTCCATCCCATTATTTTAATTTTTGCTCTGTTTTGAACTTGCTGGTTCTGCTCAGGGCCAAAACTGGATATGCTGAAATGCCACAAAGCAAGTGCTGTGCCGTTATTGCCAACCATATTCTACAGAAAGCAGAGAGCCCTGGAAATATCATGAGGGCCTGTTTCTGCAAGGCTTCTCTGTGCAGTTTTACAAACTGAGATGGTTTGGCTAAGCCTCTGAACTGAGACACTCTGTTGAGATGAACTTATTGATCTTTCGAGGTGGATCTACTAGTGCTCTGTAAGGTGCTTCACTAATAATGATCCATTGTCTGGATGTTGAAGCTAGACAAATTCAGACTGTTTTTTAAAGTGAAAGGAATTAACCATTGGAACAATTTGCCAAGGATTGTGGAGGATTCTCCATCACTAACAATTTTTTAAATCAAGACATGAAGTTTTTCTGAAAAAAGACTCGTTAGGAATTATTTGTTTTTGTGACCTGTTATACTGGAGATCAAGACTAGCTGATCACAATGGTCCCTTCTGGAGTCTGAATCGGTGATTATGCCTGAAAATGATTTTGGTGAGGAAACGTGCAATCACCTCTACAATCGCTGACGAACATGATTGCTGTCATATTAGCATGTAAGTGCTAAAGGTATCCCACATACCCAGGAACTGGTATCCCGCAAAAACCCCACCACGTCCAAGGAACACATTTGCTCTTCCGCTTTTTTTCACGGAAGAGTAAATGCGCTCTTTCAGGGAGCCCTGTATACCTCGTTTCACGAGGCGTAAGGGCTCTGCTGAAAGAGGAGGCTTTTCTGCCATTTGGCCCCATCTAGATGGGGCCAAATGGTGGAAAAGCCTCTTCCGGGAAAAAAAAGCGGAAAAAGCTACACAAAATGCAGAGCACATTTTGCATAGCTTTTTCCACAAAAATGTTGCAGTCTAGACCTGGCCTATAAAAGAAAAACTGTATGCCTTCCCTCTCAAATTCCTATTCTCATGCAGATTTCCAAAATCACATTCACTCGGAATAAGAACCAACGAGGCAGAGACCACTTTTGGGAATGACCAACATGTCTGAATTTCCAGTATAAATTGTATCACTGTATTATGCAAACCCATATAAACCTAATATTATGTTGATGTGCAGTAATCTCTAAATTATGCCTTATTGAAATGTTTTCATATTTGTATAAATACCGTTGTAGATTTAAACAGGTTTTTATAAAAATGTTAATCATGACTAACATATTATAGACTGGGAGTGGTATTTTCAAACATACCAATCGCCATTGACTTTCCAAACTCACTCTTTCCCCCTTCCCCCCGTTGTTGAAATTCATATGAAATACTAAGCATGTAAACTGTAGTCTTCTTGCCCAACACGGTCAATTAGCTACATCATTCCTCATTTGAGACTCTTTTTTTTTTTTTTTTTTTTTAAAGTTGCTTCAGGTAACTGAATCTGTGGCTTTGTAAATGTATTCACTAATTCAGTATTGTTCTACTCCAAAAAGTGACTCTGTAAAGTAGTGCCCCAGTTTCCATCTATATTTTCTCTTGATGATATACAATGTAAAGTTGTTCAAATAGAAAAATAAGTTCTTTTTAAAGGGCCTCTGCATATTCCCGTTTATGGATAATGCATTGACTGGTGCAGTCAATGATGGGACCTTCTTCAAGCAAGGCCTGCTGTCTCCTGCCCCTTCAGTGTTTGCACTCATTCTGAGGAGACTGGTATAGAACAGGGCACTGTGCCCTCCACATCTCCATTCCTTCCAGTTGCAGTTCCAGACAAAAAATGGGAGAAAACTGGATGCCCTTGGAAAGAAAGTTTTCTCCTTTCATCACTTGGTTTTAGCGTAGCTAATTATCAGGTGGCAACATCCAACTGCCAGTTTCATCTGTGCAGAAAAGATGGCTATATTTATTCTGGATTAATCAGACAGTCAAAGAAAATTTGCAGGTGACAGAGGGTCAGAATGTGGCAAAAATATGCTCTCAGGGACTCTTTTGATGTATGTTTGTGCACCTAGGGCATTAGCCTTTGCTGTTACATTAAGATCTTCTCTGGCTAAGAAGAACACTAGTTTTAAACCTGCAGATCTCCCTTGTGAGAGTGATGGCCTTTTTAGTAATAATTTTTCAAGTGTTCATTGATTTTAAGAGGCTATGTCTACTGCTTGATCACTTGGTTTATAGTCTACTGCTAAAAGGAGACCACTTACTCCTTCTTTGTATTATCAGAGGCAACTTTATCCATACAATCCTCTTCATGGTTTTGGCTCAAAGATGGCAACAACAGTCTTCTTCTTTCTCTAAGGGTATGGCTAGACTGCGGGGTTTTGGCTTCAGCATAAAAGTTTTGACATCCTAAAACCCTGAACAGTGCTGTATCCTCAAAGCACCGCACTGCCAGAAGGAAATGGTCCCTGGTATGTAGCATGAAAACTCACCTGGTCTGACCAGCTCATTACACCTCATATACTGTTCTCATGATATTTATTTTTAAAGTGTCACGTAATATATCTTTTGAAAACTAAGACTACACTGGTCATTAATAACCCTGTGTAAATGTGTATAACAACATTGTAGGTGAAATTATGGATACCTGGATTTTATGTTTTGGAGACAGCAAACAAAGAAGAAAAAACAAAGGGGAAACCAAAGATCTCTGGTTCAAGGGCAGACCAAGGCAGGTGTGGCCAGAGACATGAACGATGGACTGTTTATTTTCACTGGAGATTGCAGGAAGGCATTTGCATTGTAAAATCACAGGTGATTACAAAATCAATGGCATCAGCTCCAAGAGGGAGACAGCAAGCTGAACCCCTTAGAGGATTTCCTGACTTCAGAGTGAAAGATACACATGGGGGAATAGAAGGAACATAGTGGTTCCTATGCTGATGAGTAAGTTTCTCATGTTGTTGTACTTAATCTACCTCCCCAACACAGGGTAACTGTGTTGGTCGGAGAAGCTCTCCTGATGACATAGTGCTGTCTAGATGGGGGTTAGGTGTTTTCCAGGGAACTTCTGAGGCTATGGCTACACTACCACTTCTGCAAAAGTGACAAGGAGTCCTGTAGCACCTTATAGACTAACAGATGTATTGGAGCATAAGCTTTCGTGGGCAAAGACCCACATGCAACTGATGAAGTGGGTCTTTGCCCACGAAAGCTTATGCTCCAATACATTTGTTAGTCTATAAGGTGCTACAGGACTCCTTGTCGGTTTTGCAGATCCAGACTAACACGGCTGCCCCTCTGATACTTGACTACCACTTCTGTTGATGGAACTTATGTCGCTCAGAGGTATGAATAAGCTGGGGTGCTGCTGCCACTCGCTAGAAGTGAATTTGTTTAGTCAACAGGCAAGCTCTCTTGACGGGGTTGGAGTGGCTCTACTAGAGATTTTACAGAGTGGTGCAGCTGCACCATTGTAAGCGCCTCTTGCGTAGCCAGCCTCAATTAATATCCTTGGCAAGAGAACTCTTTCTAAGCTTGAAAGCTTGGCTTTCTCCTCAAGAGAAGTTGTTAAAATGAGAGATTATGTCACCCACCTTGTCTGTTCATTTTTATTGTCAGCCTTGTAAATTCATTCTGCAAGCTAAACGACGAGCTGTGTACTTTCTAGCTCAAGCATCGTTGCCACTAAAAATGATACTGTAGGTCAGATTCTGTCCTCGTTTACACCCATGCTGCCTACCTCAGTGTCCTCAAATTCTGCCCCTGGTCACCTCTTATTCTTTCAGTCAGGTTGCATAGATAGGAGTGAGGGCAGAATTTGATCCTGGAACTGGGCTTCAGTTAGCAAACTTTCGAAAATATATAAATCAGAATCCAGCCCCATAGCTATTATGGCTTAGCAGTGCTAAGAAGAGTAAAAAATAATCAAAACATAACTTTTTCCCCTAAAGTCAGCCAATATGATTGTGAATACACAACAGCAATATATTTATTCAGAAAGGAGGTGCCATATTGACGTAAATGCTTTTCATAAGAGAACTGCCTTATAAAAATGAAGAGAAAAACCTCTGAATGGGTGACTCATTTGGCATTCGAATGTATTTAGCAATGCTCTGCAAAGTGTGCCTGGCACAGCAGAAAATACATTTCAGCTCAGAGAATAGAATGATTGTGTGCTGATTTTCAGCTAAATTTTTCACTTCAGAAATGAAGCATTATGAGTCAGTGACTCAGCCCTCCTATAAATATGCCCTAAATAAAGGCAGACTATTGCTGTATTACATCAGTGTCTGAATGAAGACACCAAGTGAGAATCACTGAGTCACAGGAGTGACTCAGCTCATGTTAGAAAAAGTGCCCCACTGTTATCTACAGTACAAAAGCAAACTTGATAGAGAATCTGCCTAGAACTGAATTCCCTAAAACACCTTGTGACATGCACACTGTGCTAATCTGTCACACAGTTTTAGTTTTTAACATGCAGTGAAGATCCATTTGAAAGCTTATTCTTTCCTTAGCAGGTGAATAGCCTATGTTTCACAACCATTTGACTTTCCTTGGGGGAAATAAGTTACTTTCTTCACCTGTTAAGGGGGAAAATTAACTTTAAAATTGATCTTTATTACATGAAAGTCAAACCTCTTCACTTTTTCTGGGCTCTGCTGAGTGCATAGAACTGCATGTCTGATAGCTTACTGCCAGGAGCTTACTGTAGTCCCAAATCTCCACCACAGCACTCCATCAGGACCTGTGTCCCTCCCAGACCACTAGCAGCCCTTTTGCCTGGGTACCACCCTACTGCAGCACCCTGTGCTGATATCCTCCCCTCCCAGAAAACTCAGTTACTCCTAAGGCCACCACTTGCCTTAGTGACCAACTGCCATCCTTCCTCTAGCCTCTTCCCTTAGGGCAAAACGCAGTCAAACTTGGCCACACTCATCATTGGCAAAGAGGGCAGACCTGTTGCCTGTCCCTACCCCAGCTGCCCCTCTGCAGCTGCAGTACCTCCCACAGGCCTGTACAACAAGGCCTCAGCCTGGGAGTTCACCAGGCAGGCAGTTTTCAGCTCCTCCTGTCCTTCCTCAGCACTGCTCTGTCCAAGGTACCCCATCTATATAGGCAGCAAGTCCTTTCATCTCCCAGGCTGGAGGAAGACTGACTTCCCACCACTCTGCAGCCCTTTATATTGGGCCCAGCTGGGCCTTGATTGGCTGCCTCATACCTGCTACCGATTGGCTCCTGGGACAGCTCTCTCCCAGGACTGATTTTAATTCTATATGCTCCAGTACAGGGCATCTGCCCTGTCACAAAATGAATTATATGAAATTTTACATAAATGGAGATCCTAGTATGATTTGGCAGGATCTACAATAATAATTTGTCTGTTTTCCTTTTAACTTTTTAAAAAATTCTGAGGTATGCATCCATACAGTGGTTAATTATAAGCATCATAATCTCTCTTAACTACTAATCTTCTAAGGTTATCTGCGATGTATTGACAGATTGTGATGGGTTCCTATTCTGTGACAGCTGATAGATAACATTTCTCGCGACCCCCTGAAGCTATAGTATGGTTGTCATTAGTGTTGGGAGCAGAATTAAGAGTGGCACTGGTCCTTCGACTGAGGATTTCATGATATTTGAGCATTTCTCTTTCTAACTGTAGTATTTCCTTTAATATTTGTTTGTTTTGCAGAGCAATATGCGCCATGTGTTCTCCATCTTAGGTTTCAATTAACTAAGTTCTATCTGGTGGGGGGAAGGGCAATTAAGTCCTATTTATAAGCCCAGTAATGATATGGACTCTTAGTTAAGCCATCACCACCACTGAAATAATTAAGTGTATTGTTCTATATAATAGTACCAGTATTTCTATCCAGAATAGAAGAAAATCCCAAAAGTTTGGAAGGGATATAACCCCCCCTACTTAAGGGCATAAGCCAACTTCTTACTGAGGGTGTTTGG
Organism: Rafetus swinhoei; assembly: GCA_019425775.1. Taxonomy (NCBI): domain Eukaryota; kingdom Metazoa; phylum Chordata; order Testudines; family Trionychidae; genus Rafetus; species Rafetus swinhoei. The sequence goes on along the minus strand of CM033435.1, from coordinate 12,955,209 downwards.
AAGAACCCTTTGCTGTGTGGAGGGTATTAGTAACTGAAGGCCTGTGTTGTGACATGAGAGTAATTTGTGAAGTCATGCATAAAAATGCCAAAGAATCATCTAGGCTTTAAACCAGTGTTTCTCAAAGTGGTCTGTGAAACCATTTTGAGGAACCTGTTAACTGGCTGCACTGGTTTGTTTATTTACCAGCATAGCAGCCATGAAGCCTCGTGGCTCCTATTGGCTCCGTTTCACCATTGCAGCCAAGGGAGCCGTGGAAAGTGGTGGTCCAGCCCACACCACTTCAAAGTGGTTTCACAGACCACTTTGAGAAACACTGATTTTAACTGATGTTTGATGATGATGGTGTATGTATGTGTGTGTCCCCTGATGAGATGGCTCTGTGGATTTGGGTGTGTTACATTGTGCTGGGGGAATTGTGTGGGTTTGTTGAGGTGGTAAATCTGGGGAGGCAAGTGAAGGGCTTCTTTGTGTGGTTATTTTGTGTGTGTTGGTTGTATTTGTATTGTAGTGATAGAGATGCAGCCATGTTAGTCTGGTCTAGCTGAAACAAAAGACAGGACTATGCAGCACTTTAAAGACTAACGAGATGGTTTATTAGGTGATGAGCTTTCGTGGGCCAGACCCACTTCCTCAGATCAATATGTGGAAGAAAATTGGCACGACCATATATACCAAAGTAATACAATCAACAAAAGTGAACACATATAAAATTGACTAATCAGATTTAAGAACAGAGGAGGGGTGAGGGGTGAAGGTTAGTGTCTGTGAGGTAATGACATTAGGGGTGATAATTGGGGAAGTTTTTAGAAGCTTTTAGAAGTTTTAGAAGTTGTGCTGAAAATGTTGTGTGGATTTGTACAGGTAGCAAATAAGAGAAGTGAAGACCTGTGTGATTTTGGGGGGTTATTGTGTGGGTTTAGATGTAAGGAATGTGGCATTTGGGCCAAGTAATCCACCATCTCTTCAGTCTCCCTCATGTACTCATTAACATTTTTGCATGCAAATTAGCTGTAGTGTAAGACTGGTTGACATACCCCTGACATCACAGTTGCTGATGCTGGTGCTGGAACTAGGGATATGAGGGATGCAGCAACTGTAATTAGTAAAGTCAAAGTGTCTGAGATCTTCAAAATTGGTTGGTAACAGACTTCAAAATCAAGTGATGATTAAAATCGTTTGGTATTCTGAAGAAAAAAAAAGCTCTCAACCATGCTTGCAGCTTTTTCCATTGCTTCACACTGACTGTCCCATTATAATAGGCTTCAGAGTGATGCATAGAGCGACATTCCTGGAATTTTAACATACAGCTTGTGCATTTTGAGATTTTTTATGCTTTCCTCAGAGCTAGGAAGTGTTACTATTGATTATAGGATACAGGACTCTATGGACCACTGGTCTCATTCAGCATGATCATTCCTATAAGCCTATCTCTTCATAAATGGTTAGCAAAATGTGGTGTCTTTTGAGGATTTAAAAAAAAAGCAGTGCATGCAAACAATAATTTAATATGTGAACAACTTAATTGTCTGAGAGTTTATCAAGTCTTTTTTCATTACCAATGAAAGGTTCGGTTTGTTCTAAAATTGATCCAAAGATTTCTCAAGTGCCAACACAAAGATAAAAATATTTTCTGTTCACAAATTGAATTTTCTTTCATCATAGCTGTCAACTATAAAGAAATGAAAATACTTTGTATGCTTGAGACAGAATAAAATTAGGACAATACAAACAAACAAAAACCCAAATCAAAATCTGATTATTCAGTGCAGTGAATCTAAGGAGAAAATAGTACTTTCCGGTTTTATTTCAGTGAAATAAGGGGAGAAAGAAGATGTACACAGGACAAAACACAGTGCACATTTTGGCACCATACATTAAAGACATTTAGCAAACATAGAATGATGTAAGCTCTTCTCTTGACATTAGTTGCTGTATTTTTTCTGAAGACATTTCCAGTCAAACTGCAAAGCCTGATATTTTGAGTATTTTTTGGAATTCATTCAGAGAAACTTGTTACAGCTATTTTTAATGTTACATCAATTCTAGTTGATACGTTTAACAGAAATATCAATGGCTCTGCTTTAGTAATCTTTAGATAATATGTTATCCATAAGATGTCCTTTTTCACATACACATGAAAGAGGGGCCAACAGAATTGCCAGGTCACTGGGCCAGGGGATAGAGGAGGGGCAGCTCCGTGCATTGGGTTGGGGCTAGCCTCCCCCCACACATACACACACCAACTCTTCAGCACTGCCAGGGCTCTGGAACATGACGTGCAGGGCTCTAGCAGTGATTTGTACGTGTGGCAAATAAGAGAAAGGAGGGCCTGTGTGGTTTTGTGGTTATTGTGTGGGATGGCTGTGTTGATTTGTGTATAGGAGATATGGCGTTTGGGTCAAGTAATCCATAATCTGTGCAGTCTCCTTCACGTACTCAATAAAATTGTTGTATGCAAATTAGCTGTAGTGTAAGGATGGTGACTGGTTGAGAGTTACCTCTGACATCAAAAGGGTCAGGCCCTTTTGAATCGCAGTGCCCCAGGACAGTTATCCCGCTTAGCCCCCTCTGGTCCCCACCCACCCTGTCAGCAAGCCTGAAAACAGATAAATTATCTATCTCATTTCCAGTCATGAATATCTGCTTTCATGGCTGGTGTATAGCCCAATTCAGTAAAGCATTTAAACCCATGCTGAATTAAGGAACATGTTTGAATGCCTTCCTGAATCAATGTCTAAGATCCCTTGAAGAATTTCACAGGGATTCCACCCCTCCATCAACCTCATCCTGGATCAGTCCACATGAGAAATCTACTTCCTTGAAACTACAGTACTATTAAATGATGAACAAATTTCCACCACCCTATATCAGAAACCTACCGACCGCTACACTTACCTTCATGCCTATAGCTTCCATCCCAGACACATTTCCCAATCTATTGTATACAGCCAGGCCCTAAGGGTATGTCTATACTAGCCCCCTAGTTCGAACTAGGGTGGCTAATGTAGGCATTCGAACTTGCAAATGAAGCCCGGGATTTAAGTATCCCGGGCTTCATTTGCATGTTCAGGCGGCGCCATTTAAATCTCCTTAGTTCGAACTGACTGCGCGGCTGCGCAGCAGTCAGAAGTTAATCGAACTAAGTCCTTAGTTCGGATTAACTGTTACACCTCATTGCAGGAGGAGTAACAGTTAATCCGAACCAAGGACTTAGTTCGATTAACTTCTGACTGCTGCGCAGCCGTGGCAGTCAGTTCAACTAAGATTTAAAAATGGCGCCCAATTGAACATGCAAATGAAGCCCGGGATATTTAAATCCCGGGCTTCATTTGCAAGTTCGAATGCCTACATTAGCCACCCTAGTTCGAACTGGGGTCTAGTGTAGACATACCCTAAGATACAGCCATATTTGCTCCAATCCCACAGACAGAGACAAATACCTATAGGATCTATATAGAGCATTCTTAAAACTGAAATACCCACCCAGTGAAGTGAAAAAACAGATTGACAGAGCCAAAAAAGTAGCCAGACATGAACTACTTCAAGACAGGCCAAAAAGGAAAAACAACAGAATTCCACTTGTTATCACCTACAGTCTACAACTTGAACCCCTCCAACTCATTATCAACAATCTACAACCTATTCTAGAAAATGACCCCTCACTCTCAGAAGCCTTGGGGGAAAGACCAATTCTCGCTTACAGACAACCCCCTAGCCTCAAACAAATTATTTCCAGTAATCACACAACACACCTCCATCATAATCATCCAGGAACCCACCCCTGCAATCAGCCTCGGTGCCGACTCTGCACACGCATCTATACCAGTGATTTCATCACTGGACTAAATTACATCAGCCACCACATCAAAGGCTCATTTAACTGCACATCCGCTAATGTGATCTATGCCATCAAATGCCAGCAATGCCCCACTGCTATGTATATTGGCCAAACTGGACAATCTCTATGGGAAAGAATTAATGGACACAAATCAGATATCTGAAAAGGCAACACACAAAAACCTGTTGGAGAACACTTTAATCTTCCTGGATACTCATTAATTGATCTCCAAGTTGCTGTTTTGTTTCAGACCAATTCCACAAGCCAAATACATAGAGAAGGATTGGAACTTAACTTCATTCACAAGTTTAATTCTTACGCTAATGGTCTGAACTGGGATATAGGATGGCTCGCACACTATCTTCCACCTTTTAATGACTTAAACAATGACCAAACAATGGAGGTGCTAATGGTTCTTAATAGCCTCTTTAACTATTTGAACTATCTACTCACTTCCTCTCTTTTTCTTCCTCCCTCCCCTTCTTCCTTCTCTCCTCCTCCCCCACTTCCCTTATTTATTCTTGGATCTGGACTTATTATACTCCGGTCATCTGAAGAATTGGGTTTTGCCCACGAAAGCTCATGATACCATCTACATGTTTTGTTAGTCTTTAAGGTGCTACTAGACTATTTGTTGTTTTTTAAGTTTTTCCTGTTACAGACTAACTCGGCTACCCCCTGCAGATTTTAATGGTATTTGGGTTTTCCTGTTCTCAGCAACACAATGCCTAACAGATTTATGAGCCTGAATCTCATTTTCAAAAGGAATTTAAGCTCTTGGAAGTCTAAATCCTGTTGCCAATTTTGCTTTCTGTGACTCATCATTAAGAGCTCTCTTCAGCAGAAGTTAGACTCAGCTTCCTGGCTATATAAAGTGATCCCTAATTTACTAGCTTGCCAAACTCTCCTAAATTATCTGTTCTCATTGTGACAGAGTAAAAGTGCAGTTTTGTAAGCCAATTATGGGTATGTCTAGACTACATGGCTCCATTGACGGAGCCATGTAGATGAGTTAACTAGACATAGGAAAATGAAGCAGAGATTTAAATAATCGCCGCTTCATTTACATCAAAATGGCCGCTGCACTGTGCCGATCAGCTGTTTGGCGGCACAGCGCGGTAGTCTGGACGCTCCATGATCGACAAGGGAAGCCCTTGTTGGCCACTCCGTTATGCCTCGTGAATGGAGCGAGGGTCGACAAGGGCTTCCCTTGTCGACCGCGGAGCATCCAGACTACCGCGCTGTGCCACCAAACAGCTGATCGGCACAGCACAGCGGCCATTTTGATGTAAATGAAGTGGCGATTATTTATATCACTGCTTCATTTTCCTGTCTAGTAAACTCATCTACATGGCTCCATCGACGGATCCATGTAGTCTAGACATACCCTATGAGTCCAAAGAACTTAGGAATCTTTTCAGGAGATGAACAGCACCTCATTTTGCCTGGGCTGATTGATATAAACCACTTTGCTGGCATAAAGGGGCTCTAAACTTAGCACATCTGGCCTCTAAAGGATTGCCTGTGTGTATGAGAATCCTTTGCATCACAGAGCTTCTATAGCAATTCTTACCCAAGGCAAGCGGGTCTGACAAAATAAGGCATAGCTATGACTCTCCATCTTGGCTGCAGTAACCTATTCTTAGGGGCTAATCTTCACCAGGCAGTTGAACCTTTGAATGTCTGGTCCAAGATTGGGAGAGTGTTAAGGGGCACCTTTGAATCATCCTCCTCCTCCTCTCCCTAAGTGCTCCTAACTGTCAGCTGCTGGTGCTGAAGATCTGTCTGGTTGGGCTCTAAAATTCTTAGATTTGCCTCAGATTTTCAAATAAATTCACTCTGGCCTTAGATCTCACATGGGGAAATTTCAGATACATTGGGAAGCACTGTCATAACTGGGTTTCTATTGGAAAGTTAATTTTAGCCTTAGTTATGAAGAAACCAGTGCCTCTTCAGAATATACTGAATGTAAATATATATGGATTTTTAAAAAATTGTAACATAGGAACTGTAAGGCGATATACTGGGTGGTAGATGGAACATGCCAAAATGCTTCCCTTATTTGTGAGCAGAAAAATGGCTTCATATATATGCATATTGACATTAAAGGTAGAAAACTCTATAATGCTGGCAGAGCTATAAGACATAAGGGTATCTGCTCCAGATGTTCCAAAACTGACCATTCACCTAGCTTTCCATGAGAATTCATGACATCCCATTCTGATTTCCTTTTTAATAGTAGAGGTACAGATTGATCCTCTCTAACCTGGCACTCTCTGGTCCAGCAAAATCCGGCATGATTTTAGTCAGCCAGATGTCCACTTATCATGGGTGTGGCCAAATTTCCCACAATCCCATAAAGTTTGTTTACGGCCTCCAGTCTTGGCGCTCAGTGTTCTGTTCTGTTATTTAGCTCCAATTTACCCCCAAATGTCTTCTAAGAGACCAGTAAGTAGTGGAAGCGTAACGCTTTTAGGTAATATTGATCTCCCGTGGTTTGGCAAATTTTCTGGTTTGGCACTGGTCATATCCCGAGGGTGCTAGACTAGAGAGGTTCAACCTGTAGTAAGTTATATTTAACACCTGCGTAAGGCAAAGCAAAAGATGCTTAATTTATATGATGAGATTGGAGAGGGAAACCCTCTCAAATTCCTTATTATTTGCTCAGAATGATCTGACCTTCATTCTATCCTTTTTAGGATTTAACACACTAAATGAGATTTTTTTTGTATGCTTTTCCAAGGCTGCCAAGTTGCATCATAAGCCTGACTGCTTTCTTTTACTTTTCATGGAATCCTCTTTTTTAATGGTTTTAGCAAGAGTTCATTTTCCTCCCTCTAAGCAGTTCCCTTATGATCTTTGAAATCTCTCCCAAAACCTAATGGTTTAGTGTCTGCGTGTGAGAAGTCTCAGGTTCTTTGAGTCAAGCTCTTGTAGATAAAATTGTGGCATCTTCAGATTTTACCTTCAGGGGTCCAATAGAATAAGTTTCATAAAGAAATAATGTGTTCAAGCACAGCACTACATTATACTGCAATCAGGACATTGGTTCTAAGAACATCTTATGTCTCATACTAGTTTTTAAACAGTCCTTCATCTTGTAGAAGAAATGTGCCAGCCAGCCAACTCTGTAGGTTTTAGGTTGGGATGGTTTCTGCCCAGCTGCTTAAATTTCTATAGTAATTGACTTGATATTGCAGCATTGCCCAGAGATAATCCCTTCAGAAAAGTAGAGCACTAAGTTTTAAACTATCTTTCTGAGAATAAAAAGAGATCAAGTGATGTGTACTTCAAAATGTATTTTGTGCTTCTGTCTGAAATCTTCAGATCTCTAATTGGTGTCATCACAGTCATAGCAAGAAGAAATGTTTTGTGGATAGATTAGCATTATAAAGGTGTTAGTTAACTTCAGTTAATTGGGAATCATCTCAGTCTTAAGAGAAAAACTGTATCCTAGTCATATCCTACAGGTCTGAATAGCTCAAAAAAGGACCCAAGTGTTCTTTGCTATTGATATTTATCCAGTCTGGATTGTACATAGAAACTTTTTGAAGTTAATTTCCTATTGCTTTGGAACATTAATATAGCCTCCATGGGTATGAGAAGTTCCAACTCTCCTTACCACTACTTGAATCCATTCCTTCATCACTAGTTAGACAAGATGCAGTCCTTGGTCAGCAGTGTCATTTCTTAGTTTCCCTTGTGAGGAAGGAAGATGTTCAGGTTAAGGAGAAGATGGGTAATAAATTTTATCAGTTCAGACCCTTACACCAGTCTAGATGACAAGTGAGAATGTTTTGTATGGCAGCAAGTGACTGCCAACTATTTAACAAATAAATACATTTATAATAATCGTCTAATCTTGGCATTTAAAATATGGAAGTCCTATGTGTGTAGAAACTTTTCCTGCAGGGCCAGCTTGAATTGATACAAGTTCATGAGAGAGAAAAAATTAGTGAAAATAACTAATTTTTGCACCTCTATGTTTGAATATTAATATAATGTAATTCTCACATTTAGAGTTTTTCACTTGAGAACCTTGATGTGCTTTACAAAAATGTATCCGTTCATCTGCTGAGAGGAAAATGAGATTTAGGCCGTAATCTTACATCACTTAAGTCAATGGAAATTTTACTTTTGATTTCAGTTGCAGCAGGCGCAACTTATGAGACCTAGAAAGTCACACAGGAAGTATATGACAGAACTTTGAAAAGAACCCAAGATTACTAACTCCTTGAGCTGGGTGATGTCTACAAAGTAGATAAATGACAACTATACTGATTAATATTACTATAAACATATAAACAATTTTGAAATGTTTTCACTCTGCCTTCTCCATTCAGTCTCAATAAGTATTCCAGCACAAGAGATTAGTGAAAGGAACTTCATTGGAACAATAAACTTTAAGCCAATATTCAAGGAAGGCTAGTTTTGAATTTGAAAAGGTGGGAATTCATGCTGTAAATCCTATACTTACAATTATACTTATCCATTCAGAGAGCAGAAATATGCTGTGTGACATTTGTATCTATAGAAACCCCATGTTATGGGAATAGGAATACTATGCATTCATGTTGGTTTTGCTAATTGTAGCTACTGTCATCAGTTTAAACATTTTAAAAACCCAGCCAATCACATGCCCCAGAGACATGTTTTAGACTTTACACAGAGTAAAGAATATTTGACATGTTGCTAAATTAATTTCATGGAAACTAATTTCTGTATGAGGAAGTCCACATTGATGCCAGAGTCAAAAATAGCACGGCTTAGTCACGCTTAAATGTTTGGCTGGATAAGGACCAGGAGTTTTGCATTTTATAGGATCAAACCCATATACTGTGTCTCTGGAACAGATTTTTTAATTTTGTGGTGCAGAAAATACAACATCCTGTTTTTCAGATTTTTTTTAAAGAAATTAAATGGAGTTGGAAGAACAAATGTTATGTTCAAGGACATTAAAATGAGAGAAAATATTTATGGGATTTGCACTCATACAATTATTAATTTGTCCACGTCCATGAAAATGTATATTATAAATGAGACTTTATTATGAGGAGTATTCATGTTTGGCACTTTGATAAACAGTTGAATAAACAATTTCATATTAATATAATGTGGTGGTGACAAAATATTTTGAATATCAGCCAATCAAATTTGAATTTAATTAATTAAATACCTACCTTTTATCAAAGTGCTTTTCCTCAGTAGATATCAGATTAATGGGAGTTGAGCACATAAGCACTTTGAAAATACCATTAGGTTTCTATCTACATCTTAAGGGACCTAAATAACTAAAATGTAGTTAAATCCTCATCTCAAAAAAGATATATTGGCATTGGAAAATATTCAGAAGAGGGCAACAAAAATGATTAGGGGTTTGGAATGGGTGCCATATGTAGAGAGATGAAAAAGAATGGGGCTTTTTTACCTTAGAAAAGCAGGGACTAAGGGAGGATACGATAGAAGTCTATAAAATCATGACAGGTGTGAAGAAAGTGAATAAGAAAAAGTTATTTACTTGTTCCCATAAAAACTAGGGGGTCACCAAATGAAATTAATAGGTAGAAAGTTTAAAACAAACCAAAGGAAGTTTTTCTTCATGTAGCACACAGTCAACTTGTGGAACTCCTTGCCGAAGGATGTTGTGAAGACCAGGATTTAAACAGGGCTCGAAAAAAAACTAGATAAGTTCATGGAGGTTAGGCCCATCAATACTTATTAGCCAAAATGGGTAGGAATGGTGCCCGTAGCCTCTGTCAGGGTCTGGAAATGGATGGCAGAAGAGGGATCGCTTGATGATTACCTGTTTCTGTTCACTCCCTCTGGGGCATCTGGCATTGGCCTCTGTCAGAAATCAGGATATTGGGCTAGATAGACCTTTGGTCTGACCTAGCATGCCTGCTCTTACGTTATTATGTACAAATCAAAGACAGCTTTGAAAACGGTGCTCTATATTTTGTATAAATGTGCCTACCAGACAGGAAGTTAAATCTGTGGAGAAAGAGGGAGCATGCTCACTTGCTCTCTCCCTTGTATTTTACAAATATCGTGTGTCCATGTAATCAGTGTGATGAGATCCTGTCTGCAGCCTTAACAATAAACCAAAGGAAGGGAAACACTCAGGCTTTGAAAACATGGCAAAGAGAAGGCCTCTGAGGTAAACCGTTTCAAAGGAGTTAAGGTACCAGTAGGCCATCATTTGGGAAGAGGGTGCCTGCCTAACTCCATCCAGGCTTGAATGGTTCACTCTTCAGAAGGCTAAGCCTAGGATGAAAGTAGGGTGCTAAACTGTTACAGGACCTGCGGCCTAGAAAAGGTATGTGGCCAGCAGCTGCCCAGGTAGGGTCAGTGAGAGCTCACAGGCTGACAAGGAGACAGAGTGAGAAACAGAAACTGCAGCCCAGTTGCCTGCTTCTCTCAGCTCAGGCGTACATTAGACCTAACTCTTGAGACTATTTTATTAAAGAACAGGAATTGCAAAGCAATTACTGTACCAAGTTTCTTACTGTGATTTGTTGAGACCGACACAGCTAGGGAACCCTGCTGCTTTTCCAGATGAATACTGACAAGCTTAGCTTCTCCCTCAGTTAAATATCCAAAATAATTTTTGGAAGCTGCTGAATTGTTTTGAGAGACACTATGAATTTCCCTCATTCACTAATACAGTATAGTCTGAGACCTTTTCCCGGGAAAGCAAATTATTTCACTTTTTTCACATATGAAACTACCATTTCTTTCTTTGAAACTACCGTTTGCCAGTGAAATTGCACAGTCAGTCGCAGAACAAAATACTTCCAGAATGAAGACTTGATTTTTCCTAACACAATAACTAAAATAAGATTAGAGATAATGCTGTATTCAGTTCCCAAACTATAGGCCAGTGGCTAGGTGAAACTTCATTATGTTTATAAACCGCTTGATCAAAACTGACTTTTAGGGGATACATTTAAAAGTGTATGGAGATTCTCCCATTATTGTCAATGGGGGTCTCAGGGCTATAACTCCTTGTGTCACCTAAAAGCTTTACTCTTCAGGTGAGAAACTTTCTGTGCATATAACACTCTCTGCAAGATAACAATGCAAATAAAATTCTTAACTCTTCCAGTTCATCACAAAAATATAATCATGCAGATTTCACATTCAATATGAAACTAACACCTTGACCAGGAAGCTTGAAATCTCCTAGAAATTTAGCATAATTTAATAAGTCTCTTACCAATATTGTATAGCTTAAGCGTAAAGCGTAAATGAGGAAAATCCTGGCCTTACTGAAAAGTTAATGGGAGTTTTGCTATTGACTTCAGTGGGGGCAAGTCGTCACCTATAATGAAAAAGCACAATAAAAGGAGTAAACTATGGGACAGCTGTTAAATATTCATGTTCATCCTCATTCTGCGTTTAGCTCACGTCTCATACACTGCACACTCTGAAACCCCTGGGCTAACATCCTTTTTATAGATGTATTCTCCAAATGGCTCAAGACTTTTCCTTCGGGCTTTCAGAAATGTACTCAGCCTGAAATTCCATGTACCAAATTTCAACTTGAAATGTAAAAGGCTGGCAAAGCTGTTATCCTATGCACTCATTGGTGCATCTGGAAATGTCGGTATTGCTAGGAGTTCAGACTACAATTCACTAGTGCGCATAGTGTCAGACAATAAATATTTGCTTTTAATATTTATAGCTGTAACGTAAAGAGTGTCATCACTGAGCAGGAAAGAGGGCAATAGACGGAAGACTGAGGAATGTTTTTATGTTATTATCCTATTTGATTTCTGTGATTGCGTCCCTGAGCTCACAAACCTCTGATGTAGATATCCTCAAGCTGGCCAAATTAGATGGTGTGTAACTTCCCAAAGTCTCACACAAGAGGAGCGAGCCAGCTCCCCCAGCTGCCGCTTGCTCAGGAAAGCAGCTGTCTGAACAGCCTGATGTCTTCCTGCATGATACAGTGTTGGCCAATTTCGCAACCTCTCTTTCCAACAAAGGGCACTGGCAAGTGGCTCTCCTCAGAAGTCTCTTTGTATGCACTGAAGTCCTCTTGAGAAAACAACTTGCCTGCATCCAAGTTTCTACACTGAAATCTCTATGCTCTGAAGTCTCTGTTTGTTGAAGCATTGAGCTCATTAAGATTTTTGGAAAAGAGGCTTCATGCATTGGAGATTTGAATATATCAATAGATATATTTATACACACACACACACCTTGGAAATTTGAATATATCAATAGATATATTTATACACACACACACACACACACACACACACAAATAGTGATTCTTTGAGGTGGGGGCAGTAGAACAAAACAAAAATGGAATAGTCCCTTGGACTGCATGCGTTTGAGATGGCTGGATTACTCACATGTGTTAGACTGGGATTCATAAACCTCCTAAGCTCTAGGTAAGCTCCAAGATTTGTCAGTGAAAATCAGTGGTGACAACTTGGGACTTCTTTATATCAGCTTGAACGTATATTAGAGAAAGTGAATGTCAGCACAAATAACAGTCATTCTCAAGCTGAAGTTTCAGAAAAGAGGTCAGTGCCTGGGAAGGGGAGACATTAGGAGGTTAAGAGCAGTGGGGAACACACTGCAGAGCCATGTAGGAGACGTCATAAATGGGGAAAATCATTTTACTTTAGTATTGAAATAATAATCTTGAGCCTACAGTTTTGCACATGTGGGGCCTACCCATGTGTAAAGAGGAATCAATTTTCGTACTAGGGAGAATGGACAAGTGATACCTTTTGATTTCAGAGGACATCTATAAAATGCTGTTAAGAAACAGGATAAAGCCACAAGCAATGGAGAAACAAAACCATCCAAAGCACAGGCACAAAGACTGTGTGTATTGAAAACTGAATAGAAAAGACAAGCACTCTGGAAAAAGGATTGTGTGCTGTGTCGGGGATACTCCAACAGTGGATTGGGACGCTAAAGTGGATCATGACCCCATTTTAATGGTATTGGCCCTGGGCTCCAGCAAGTCTCAAGCCCGATCCCCACTGCCCAGGAGCAAGGTTACATGTGCCCTGCCCAGGTCAGAAGTCTTTGGGTTTCAGCTTTGCCCGCACCCATCTGCAATGTATGGTCTTTGGTGGTGGGGCTTGGATGGGCTCAATGTTCAGCCCCCTCTCCTGGGGTCATGTAGTAATTTTTGTTGTCAGAAGGGGGTTATGGCACAATGAAGTTTGAGTTCCACTGTGCTGTGTAGTTGCATGATGTGGTGCCAACTACTTGAGGGAATAGATGTTCCTTTAAAAGAACCCTAGCCCTAATGTATCATGCATGATATATCTTTTGGGGAACCAGATAACTGCAGAAAAGTTTTTTGGATAAATTAAACAAGGAAAGAGCAGCAGCTTTTGAGTAAATCGTAGATGTTTTATTTGAGAAACTAATATATGGAAGTCTAAAGTTGTACAAGACATCAGGAATCTTAAATAGGACATTCTTGGTAACAAAATTGAGTACCTGATGATGCATGGTTTGAAATATATTAATTGTACCCTGTGTTAGTAACATGTGAAAGCTGAGTCATGATTTAAGCTCCAGAAGGGCTTAATGAGAATGTAAAATTTAAATTTTGCTGTATGTGCTGGATTTCTTAAAATGTGCTTCCCAAATTGATTTTTGAAGTCTTGTTCTAAACACCTCAAAATGGTGGATGTCCTGCAGTTGTCCTGCCTGTGCAGGCACATGTATGATGTCGAGTACATGCAAGAATTTGCAAGATTGATTTTTTTTATTTATTCTTAGGTATGATTATTCAGTAGATCAGTGATGACTAGTCTTCTCAGAGGATATTATGGATGCCTTGTCATTTGTGTTAAGCGGGTGATTCCTTATTGCATGCTATTTGTTTGATATACAATGTTTCATTCTGTATATTGATTTTTCATGCTGTACTATTTGGATAATAATTTGATCTATCAGTCAATGCCTGACAATTAATTGCAGTCTTTAGTTATCCCGTTTGGTTTACATCAAGCCAATACACAAATATTTCCTATTCCTATTGTTAATCCTTTTGTGGCAGAAATTTTAGGGTTAATGTCCTTTTAAAGGGACATCTTTTCCCTCAAGTAGTTGGCACCACATCTTCTGGTGTCAGCCCCACCTATCCTTTGTCTCCCTTCCTGGGCAGGAGTTGTTATCTCCTATGTCTGGCCCTCAGGTGTCTGGGACCAATACACTTCTGCAGTGAGTCATCCTCCAGACAGGGATGCAGTTCCAGGGACAGTAGGAATCACACACAAAGCAGCTCAGCATTACAATCCCCACTACATCACATCCCCCCCCCCGGCCTTCCAGACTGAACCGAGCAGGGTCACTCAGTCAGTGGCCTGGGGAAGTTCAGATCCTCCCATTGAAGTCACTGGCAAAAATTGTATTGTCTTAAATTAGAGCATGGATGGATTGTAAATACACGATAAGCTCTGCATTGATGAACAGCCTTTTTGAAAATTCTTTTAATGATTCTAAAATCTCCAAACATATGCATGTAATTTCTAGTGCATCATGGTCATCTCATGGGTTGTTGCCAGCTTTTCTTAAAGATGAGCTAAAATGGTTTTAAAATATATAAATGCAAACCCAGGTTAAAATTTTCAAACACTGAGTTTAAGAGTTGCCCTGCCTATGATAGCCCAAGTACGTGCTCTCTGTTGATTGATCCTGGGACCTGGAGAGGTGAAATTGACCTTCCCAGCCCTGGGCCAGGCCTCAGCCCTTTAGCCGTTATTGGGATAGCAGCTGGTTTTATGGGTCACTGGGTCCACATAAATGCACATTCCTGAGCCACGCCCTGAGGACACCTCAGGCTCACCATCAAAGTGACCATCTTCGGTAGCCTTAGAAATTTTGTCCTGAAGACCAGTTCAGTGGCAGGCAGGCGATTTGCAAGTACCTCTGAGCTACAGGTCACCTGGCCAGTACCCCACCCTCCATGCTGGTCTTTAGTGGGGCTTTGTGCTGGCTCTTCATGCTAGGAGTGAATTTGCCCTAAGAAACCATATGGACAGCCTTAAAATTACAAATAAATATAAGGAACACCACACTCCCCCATACTCCGCATCCACCAAGTCCCCAAATGCCTACTCTCACAGCTACAAAAGAACCCCCAAATACCCACCACTCACTGATATGCAAAGAACCCATCATACAACATACCTTGCCTGTTGTACAAGGGTGTAGATCTACAGAGCTCTTCTGTCCCTCCTCCCCCACCAAATCCTGCTACTGCCATCCCCATACACAACCGAACCTTACCAGGCCAGCTGCAATAAGGCGAGGGCAGTTTTTGCCATGAATTGGAATCTCAAACTACATTTAAAATCACTTAGACACCATTTCAGTTTCCTTTTCTGTCTAGTGATCATAGTCATGTTGTAGATGTCTATTATAACAGGCATTTAAGTTTGTTATTTAAATGTCTTGTTTGTACCCTTGACTACAGTATAGCTATTACTTTACTCTATTTACTTTTTTCTATTTCATGCTGGGGGAGGAGAGAGAGTATATGGCATTTGCATGCGTACACACTTATCTGCACAAATGCTGGCAGCTGAAGCTTGAACAATACAGACTGAAAATAAGGAGTACATTTTTGACAGGGAAATTAACCATTGGAACAGTTGATCAAGTATCATGGTGGAGTCTCCATCACTGACAAACAACCAAGATGGGATGTTTTTCTAGAAGATGTGCTCTAGAAATTATTTTGGGGGAGTTCTATAGTTAATGTTATCCAGTGTGTCTGGATATATGATCAAAATGATCTCTTCTGGCCTTGGAATCATTGACTATTCAATTTCCTCACTTAAGTTGTCTTCGATTATATTTCTTTATATGAATATAATTCAATGACTTCCTGGAGCATCTCGATAACTTTCAAGGTATGAATGTTCTATCCGGAGCATTCAGTAAAATCAAGTCTAATAAACTATCATCACAAGATTTATCATTAATCTGGTTGCTGGAATAATTATGGAGAAAATCTGCAATTTTAAATAGCTCAAAAATGTTTATATCTTGCTGAATTTTTACTTAATCAGTTAAGGACAAAATGTTGGAAAATACTTGATTAAATTAATAACAACATATCCCAATTATGATTAGTTTATATACATTTTGATAGTGGGAAGAAGATATATAATACTTTATAAGAAGATCCAATGGCTGGAAGTTGAAATAGGTCACATTTAAACTGAAAATAAGAGGCACATTGTTAACAATGAGGATAATTAACCAAAGGTGCAGTACATAAGAACATAAGAATGGCCATACTGTGTCAGACCAAAGGTCCATCCAGCCCAGTATCGTGTCTGCTGACAGTGGCCAATGCCAAGTGTCCCAGAGGGAGTGAATCGAACAGGTAATGATCAAGCGATCTCTGTCCTGCCATCCATCTCCACCCTCTGACAAACAGAGGCTAGGGACACCATTCCTTACCCATAGTGGCTAATAGCCATTAATGGACTTAACCTCCATGAATTTCTCTAGTTCTCTTTTAAACCCTGTTATAGTCCTAGCCTTCACAACCTCCTCAGGCAAGGAGTTCTACAGATTGACTATGCGCTGCGTGAAGAACTTCCTTTTATTTGTTTTAAACCTGCTGCCCATTAGTTTCATTTGGTGGCCCCTAGCTCTTCTATTATGGGAACAAGTAAATAACTTTTCCTTATTCACTTTCTCCACATCACTCATGATTTTATATACCTCTATCATATCCCCCCCTTAGTCTCCTCTTTTCCAAGTTGAAAAGTCCCAGTCTCTTTAATCTCCCCTCATATGGGACCCGTTCCAAACCCCTAATCATTTTAGTTGCCCTTCTCTGAACCTTTTCTAATGCCAGTATATCTTTTTTGAGATGAGGAGACCACATCTGTATGCAGTATTCTAGATGTGGGCGTACCATGGATTTATATAAGGGCAATAAGATATTCTCCATCTTATTCTCTATCCCTTTTTTAATGATTCCTAACATCCTGTTTGCTTTTTTGACTGCCGCTGCACACTGCATGGACATCTTCAGAGAACTATCCATGATGACTCCAAGATCTTTTTCCTGATTAGTTGTAGCTAAATTAGCCCCCATCATATTATATGTATAGTTGGGGTTATTTTTCCCAATGTGCATTACTTTACATTTATCCACATTAAATTTCATTTGCCATTTTGTTGCCCAGTCATTTAGTTTGGTGAGATCTTTTTGAAGTTCTTCACAGTCTGCTTTGGTCTTAACTACCTTGAGCAGTTTAGTATCGTCTGCAAACTTTGCCACCTCACTGTTTACCCTTTTCTCTAGATCATTTATTAATATGTTGAATAGGAAATGTGCCATCACTGGGCGTCTTTAAATCAGGATTGAGTATCCTTTTTAAAAGGGGTGCTCTGGATCATCCACAAGATACAGTCATCCCTGGGTGCATGACCTAAGACCTGTGTCATGTCAGAGGACAAATTAGTTGATTATAGTGTTCACTTTGGCCTATAAAGTCTATGAAAATAGAAAGTGATCATATAGACCATTTCCAAATATTAGTGACCACATAGCACTCTAATGCGCAGTGCAATATAACAACATCTGTGGTTATAAAAATGTGTTGTGTGTTTTGGGATTTTTTTTGTATCTATAAAATAGTATGTCATGTTGCCCATTAGTTTGAGTTTGTGTAGTAAAATGCTTTATGGTAACAGTTATGCTGCTTGTCGAGCCCAAGAGATCCGCAGCCTTTGACTAAGCATTAGCCACAAATTCTCAACCTCCATCTGTGCTTCATAGCTATTCTGCCCCCATTGCATGCTGCTCACCACTGCGGGACATGCAGCAGAAACCCTGCGCAGTGGAGTATGCAGATATTAAATTCCTCTCTTCCATTCAGAGGATGAGGGAGTATATCCGCTTCAGGAAGTAACTCATTTGTGTTTATTCTGCATAATTAACAAGATAATAAATGTATTTCCATTCAAAACAACCAGCAATTAAAACCAAATTCTAATTCGGAAGAAATGTCATCACTTTTCAAAATGCCTGTTACAGTCTAATTCATTAGACATATATTATTGTGTTAGTGAGGACAGCAGCTGTGCCCTGATGTCATGAGGCACAAACCAACAGCTTAGGCCAAAATACTGTACTGAGTGCTTTTCAATAACTGTTTCCAGGCTGTATTCCAAATATTCCTTCTGCTGCAGCTTATCGTTTGCTTATCTGAAATGTTTCAGTCTCAGCATGTCCCAGCCTGTTTCAATCTCCAGTTCTTTTCAGATCTGTTCTGTTCAGGGCTACCTCATCTCCATGGCATACTCCTTTTGTAGGCTTCCAACTCTATTGGTTCTCTCATTCAAGCATCGTTTTGGGGCTTCCAAAGTGGTATGTGGCTAGAGTGTGTCATTTGCAAGCTGGCGTAAAGAGCTGCACTTTAGAAAGGGGTAATTCAGTCATAGTGCAGCCTCTTGAACAATTAGAATTCTTTTCAGTCTAGGAAATACAAACAGGATGATTAAAATAGGAAACATGCACCATGAGCCACATTGTCAATACCACACCTTGAGACCTCCACTTCTTCCAAGAACGGCATGAGATGTGTCTGCCTACAGCCTCATCTTCAAAGGCACCGTAAGAGTGAGATCTAAGGCTACAAGGACAGCCCATCATTTCTGGATGTCTAGTACATGTTTTAAAGCAGTTGTTCTCAATCTGGGGATTTATGACTCTCCAGGAAGATCTCATCGGGGATCTTTGTGGGGGACTCAAGGGTCGGCTCTCATTGTCAGTCTCTGGTCTTTGGAAGCTGATTTGCTGAACTGCCCCAGGAATAAGAAAATCTGGAAAAACGTGAGTTGCTGTGGTACCGCCTATAAAAAAATCTTAAGGACTGGCATGGCACGTGCTGGGATGATTCTGAGGATGAGTCATTGCAGGATGTTTGTTTGGAGAGTTATTGTGCCAGATTTTCTGTAGCCAGGTTTTCAAGGTTCCCCACCCGCAACTGGGTCCAGATTTGCAGAAGTGCTCAGCACCCAGCAGTTCCCATTTGGAGATTTACGGTTTGATTTTCACAAGAGCTCAGCTCCCAACTTGCTCTTTTGACACTCAAGGCACCTATTGTGCTGCTTTGACAACCTGGCCTATTGCATGTAGCAACCTAGGGCTCCTTTTCTGCAGCATTCAAATAATTTTGCTGAGAATTCCAGTCATCTGGAAATTTAACAGTTTGGTCTTAGCAAAGTTCCTGGCAGACGGACTGTTTTAATAAATCTCTGGATCCTGAGAGGTGTGGAACACCTCCAGCTCCCACTAACCTCATGGGGAGATGCAGGTGCTTTCAGGATCAGGTCCATAATAATTACATGGAATACAGTATACAGTGCTATAGAAGGTAGTGAATTAATTATGAAAATTAACCTTCCTTTAAAATTATATAATCATAGAAGCTAACTTTCTAATTGTTGGACTATTGCTGGTGGATCAAGAGCCTCCTGGAAATGGTGCCTGTTGATATTGCATTTTTCTTTAAAAAAAATTTGTTACTGGAAGCATCAGTTTCTCTGCCACAGAACATGGAAGTTCTGTCAATCGCATATGAATTGATTTTCAAGTGATGGTCTGGATAGGGGACATAGAGCATGACAGTGCTGTTTACTGTTTTCAGTGTGTATTACTAGAGGATTCACCTGGTGTTGCTTAGATCCTTAACTCCATCAGTTGGTTTGTTTTGGAAAATAAATTTAAAATGTTAAACATGCTTCATTTAAATCATTGCTCTGGGGTGGGGGTGGGGATGGGCCTGAGGTGTTCAGTATGCAGGTTGCCCCAGGGAGAGAGGACTACCCCAGGCCTTTCTCACTGCATCAGCTTGGGGCCAGTTGTGAAGCATGTCTCCATGGCTGCTACTGTGGGCATGACGGATGGAAGGGTGCATGTCCCCCCAGCTGAGGCAGGTCCAGGTTTGTCTGGAGAAATACAGCAAACTGTGGACTTTCCTCTCACTCCCTGATGAAGGGAAACAGCTGCCAATGTTCCCATAGGAATGGGGGGGAGCTTCAGCTCCCCCCCATGCCCCCCCCATACACACACTCTCAAAATGCACCTGGGTAGAAGGCTCAGTGCTGGGGCAGTCCTGAAAGCAGAGGGTGTGCCCGCAGCCAGCCCTTTACATCTACCTGGTGATTCTCTCTCTTCTTTTTTGTATGTTTTTCAGAGAAGCAGTCCCATTTTCCTGGCACAACCAAACCCTTACCTTGCTTTAAGTTATGATACTGGAAGCTGTATACTGAATTTATCATAGCTCTTAGCATTTAGGAGGAGTTCTTGAACAGACAGACAGACAAATATATAGAAGATGACGATGATGAAATGATGAATGGCTAGACTAGAAGATTGCTAACGTTTTCTTCTTTGCAAAGCATTCTTTCATTCTGTGTCATTGTATTTCTGAATATGTAGAATTGAACCTTTCTCAAATTACACTGCTCTACAGCCAAAATGCTTCTGAAATAAATGTAGTCAAACTTTTACTAATTCTGGGTCACTGAGAACGAAAATGATGCTTAAAATTGTTGATTGGCTCTAATTTTCAAGATATGCTATTGGGTCAGTATATACGACCCTTGACTTGGGAATGGCGGAGGATAAGTGAGTTATAAAGGGAAGGGATCTCAATTTAAACCAGAAATGACTAAAATACATCTTTGACTGGATCTATGAATAAATCTATGACTGGGTTTGGACAGTACTTGCTTTTAGGCAAAACAATGAATGATGCAATCTGAAGCTGGTATTGCGTCATACATGATATGAATTGCATCATGTTATTCCTAGAAGTCATGGATGATGCAATCATAACGAAGCTTACATCACTCTGCTGAACAAATTGCCCTCTATCAGCTCTAGAAATCATACAGTGTCGTGCTCTCTTATTTGTCAGTGTTCGATTTTGCAAAGGGACACTTCTGTTTAGCCAAAGTGAGCAGAGATGCCTCGTACTTGTGTGAACAGTGCAGATAACTTCTGCTATGTTTGTGGTGAAGTGACTTTTGCATCACAAAAGCACAGTATAACCACTATGGTTAAGAAAGCCTATCACCTTTATTTTGGCTGCAAAATTGGAGATCAGGACAAGAGGTGGGCCCCACACATATGCTGCAACACTTGTGCAACAAATCTTCGCCAGTGGTTGAACAGGAAAAGGAAATCTATGCCTTTTGCAGTGCCAATGATTTGGAGAGAGCCAACAGATCATACCAGCAATTGTTACTTCTGCATGGTGCCTCCAGTTGGGAAAGGCGTGTCAAAGAAGAAAAAGTGGACTGTGCATTATCCAAACATTCCATCAGCTATACGCCCAGTACCCCACGGAGAAGGACTGCCGGTTCCTGATGCACCAGAATCATTCTCACTTGAGTCAGACGAGGAAGAGGAAGAGGATGAAACTTCTGGTCCTGAACCATCAATGTCACAGGACCCACATTTTCTCCCATCCTCCTCCTCTGAACCACACCTCATAACACAAGGTGAACTGAATGACCTTGTCAGGGATTTGGAACTACCCAAGAGTAAGGCAGAGCTGTTGGGCTCCAGACTACAGCAGTGGAATCTCCTGGCAGGCGATGTTAGGGTTTCCATGTTCCGTGACCGTCAAAAGAATCTTGTCCCGTTCTTCTTCATGGAAGGTGATCTTGTAGCCTGCAACAACATCGATGGTGTGATGGCAGCCCTCGACATCGTTCACGATCCAGATGAGTGGAGATTGTTCATTGATTCATCGAAGACGAGTCTTAAAGCTGTTTTGCTGCATAATGGCAATGTTTTGCCATCAATTCCAGTTGGTCATGCAGTCCATATGAAGGAAACATATGACAACATGAAACAACTTTTGAGGTGCATAAACTATGACCAACATCAGTGGCAGCTTTGTGGCGATTTGAAGGTTGTTGCTCTCTTGCTTGGTCTGCAGACTGGATACACAAAGTACTGCTGTTTTCTCTGCGAATGGGATAGTCGTGCAAGAGATTCCCACTACATCAAGATAGATTGGCCACTCCGACAGTCATTGGAGCCTGGGAGGAAAAGTGTTCAGCATCCACCGCTTGTTGAATCAAGGAAGATTTTGTTACCACCCTTACACAACAAGCTGGGTCTGATGAAGAACTTTGTCAAGGCCATGGACAAAACACAAGCAGCTTTCAAGTACCTCCGTGGAAAATTTCCAAGGTTAAGTGAAGCTAAGATAAAGGAAGGTGTCTTTGTTGGTCCTCAGATTCGTGAACTTCTTCGAGATGATGCATTTGACCATGCACTGCGTGGCAAGGAAAAGACGGCATGGAAAGCCTTCCAGTTAGTGGCAATAAATTTTCTCGAAACAACAAGGCAGACAACTACAGGTTGTTGGTGGAAAACCTCCTCAAGGCATACAAAAGCCTTGGTTGCAACATGTCACTAAAGATACATTTTTGGCACTCTCATCTAGATTTTTTTCCACCGAACTGGAGCAGTGAGCAACGAGCACGGCGAGCGATTTCACCAGGACATTGCAACAATGGAGAAACGCTATCAGGGCAAATGGAGCCCATCAATGCTTGCAGACTATTGCTGGACAGTGACAAGAGATGCTCCATTTAATGAATACAAGAGACAAGCCAAGAAGCGCCGAGTAGACACTGAATAGGACTAAACTATGTACATAATAGTTTTTTGCCTTTTGTTTCATAATAAATTTTATTTATATAACCCTTTTGCTGATTTTTAAAGTGTTACATAAACAGGACAGGTGAAATATTATCATGTAAAGCAACCATAAACACATGAAAAGACCTAGGTTTACAATTTATGATTAAAACTCTACTATCTACACAATATACATAGACGTAAAATGTAAAAACTTAAATATCTTGGAAACAGTAGCCAATCAGTTGTTTTAATTGTCATATTTGAATTCAGCACATCAAAATACATAATAAATAGCACGTTTTATCTCTGAAGCAGACGACTTCTAAAAAATTGTAGACCAGTGTTATCAATGGAGAACTTTCTGCCATTAATTTAAATATCAACATTGCCGTAGTAAAAGGACTTTAATAAAAGGTGATTTTAGAACAGCTCATAAGAAATCTGGTGGAGTTTATTCTGAATATAATCATACATAGGGTATAATTAGCTTGCATATGGCTACAAAAATAACAGCAGGCAATGCATTTGAACGCAACACGTGTAACACCATACCCTTCATCAACGGAAATTGCTGCCTCTAAAGCTGCATTTAATTAGAGGGTAGAAGCCAACTTTCTAATTGTTAGACTATAACTGGTAGATTACAATAGTACAATATTGGAATCTCTACGAATTTCAACTTTTGTAATGTTCCTATTAAATCCCTTTTAGACTATGGGTAAGTCCTGGAAACAATAGCTCCTTTTAAAATACACACATTGCTTTTCAGTTAGGGTATCATGAAATTATGGGACAAGGAGGCAGCAACAAGATAGATTCTGTTAATAGCAGGTCCCCTAAAATGCAATGAGAGGTTTCCTGCAAACTGACCCTTTGCAAATGCCATGCCTCTTCTTAACTTTTATCAGTCTAGAAATACCTAGCACACTCCATAAACTTAAGCATGCATGACTTGTAAAACTCCTGCCTTTCCCAAGATGGGGTGGGGTGTGAAAATACTGCCTGTATTGCAGGAATCCTGATAGCCAGGATAGGATACCTCATAGCACACTCTTCTGGGACTAAATCCTGAAGCACACATTCACATAAAGTTGGTGTTTGGGGCAAGGACCTCAGGTCCCAGAGCAGAAAAAAAAGTCTCCCTCCCATCTTGTAGCCTGTGCAGGTGACAGCAGCTTACAGTACATGCTAGCTGTCAGGGACTAGACCCCCTGAGCCTGGGATCTATGTTATGCTGGCAGCGTGGTGTGCAGGCTGGCATGTCAGTTGGCTGCTATTGTTGCCATGCTCAAGTGACACAGAGGAATAAATATAAAACAATACAAAAATAGGAAATACAGTACCTCAACAAATAAAACATTTTAAAGGCAATGGCTCAACAGTGAGGGTTTCAAGAGGAAAACAATAATTCTGCCAAGAGTCATTATGATGGGAGAAAGCTCATACAGTAGTTTACACATGGAGAGGTACAGAACAACACAGTGACAGAATAGAGATGCCAAACTGGGGGAGGAGGGGGAGAGTGATTGAGTGTTTGTGTGTGTGTTCAAATAAATAACACAACATAATGAAGGGCTTTGATTGCCAGGCAGGAGGCTTTAAGTTGATTTATTTAAAAAATATTCCATGAAAGCACCTACACAAGGTGCTTGTGAGAAACAAAACTGCAAAGTTCCAGAGGAGCTGGAAGATTGTTAGGAGACGGTGGCTTGGAAAGGCTAGCTCCCAGTAGGCCGTGTCTGTCTAAGCAAGGCTTGGTGCATGGGCTTGTGTTTTGGTTGGACCCGGTCAGTAAGCACATGTATAGTTATTTGACTCCCAGATTCAGAACCATACCTTAGCACATGCTTAAACTTAAGCTTGTGCTTAAGCGAATTGCTGGATTAAGGCCTGAGTTATTTAAAAAATAGCAACATATATTTTATAGCAGACTCACTATTTATAGCAGAATCACTATATTTATCATATATTTTATAGCAGAATCACTATAGCAGAATCACAACATATATTTTGTAGCAGAATCACAGAATGATGAGTCACTGTGAACAATAATGCCCAGATTTTTTACAACAGCAGGTGTGATATGATCATCATACTGTGCCACAGTGCAGGAGTCATAATCCTCTCTCACTGCAGTAGTAGCAAGTTAATATCTTGCGGAGGAGTTGCATTCATTCGGAGGAGGACATTAAAGTAGTGATATGTAGTATTTTATCCTTTTCAGGCAAACCAAAGAACTACAATACTCTCCATTGCAACCATGATTTTTTTAATGGCCACTGGAAGAAGAGAGTAGATGTAGTATTGTTATACATATTGTCATACATTTAGTAATGGTCTGTGAAATGGAACATTTTGTGTCATCAAATTTTAGGCCAAAAAATTCAAAAAATGACTAGTATTATTGGCTGCCTCAGTTTGTGGATGACCAGTTTGAGATCCCCTTCTAATATTTGAACTTCAGGTCACGTTGAGTATCTTCCCTATGAACTTCAGGCCTTTTTAAGATCTCTTGAGTTGGACACCTAAAATCAGTAGCTATTTTTTAAAAAGTAGGCTCTAGTGTGTGGTTAGTGTAAGAATTTTTATACAATTATGAAATCGGTGTTCTGTCCTCTTAGGGTACGTCTAGACTACATGGCTCCATCGACGGAGCTATGTAAAATAGTTTACTCGGCATAGTCAAAGAAGCGGGGATTTAAATAATCCCCCGCTTCATTAAAATAAAAATGGCCGCCACGTTGTGCCGACAATCAGCTTATCCAGCACAGCGCGGCAGTCTAGATGCGGCGCGGTTGACAAGGGAAGCCTTTGTCGACTGCTCCAGTATGCGTCTAGACTGCCGTGCTGTGCCGGATCAGCTGATCGCCAGCACAGCGCGGTGGCCATTTTTATTTTAATGAAGCGGGGATTATTTAAATCCCCACTTCTTTGACTATGCCAAGTAAACTATTTTACATGGCTCCGTCGACGAAAAGCCATGTAGTCTAGACGAACCCTTAGTGTCTTAGGATGTGCTTTACATGTCCTGCACAAAGCCACTTGAGTAATCCTATTAATTAAAATACTTAGGACAGGGAAATGAATTGCTTACCTTTCTAAGTTCATAGCGCTGGACCTGAAATTGTTAACTGTTGTTATTTCTCCTCTGATGTGTTTATAACAGGTGGATTAAACCTGAAGGAATTTCCAGTAGCAATAAAACAGAACAAATAGTGCAGGAAAAGTGTTTAATGAAAATAATAATTTATGGGATTTCACCTGCCAATGTAAACAGTCAGAATATAATGTTGTTAATAATTTTCAAATATGTAATAGGTTCCAGTACTCACTTCATGTGAGTAAAATGGTCAGCTATTTGTTTTATAATATAGTAATGGCATTCTGTGAATCAGGGGGAATAGAGTAATTTATCAAACTGACATGCTGTGGTTATGAACCACTCCTCCGCTGGGGTATTCCACCCTTTATTTTATTATTTATAAGAATGTTGACATTTACAAAATATGTTTAGACAGAACAAGAATGCAGGACATTGTCTTGAACAAATTGTGCTTGTAGTCCATAATTATTTCTCTGATGTAGCAGAAATATTTATCTCCAGAGCACAGTGCTTGGAGAACATGCTCAATGTCCACAAGTATTAATTTGCACTTGAAATTGTAAACTAATCTTTTGCGCAATGAAAATGATAACAGGTAGTAACCATGTTTTTAGCTTTCAAAAGGTAAAATTTAAAAAATTGGAAAATCATGGAAACAAATGAGCAGATTCTGATCTCTGTCACTATCATAAATCTTTTTTAGAGGTTTGTACAGACACCTATCACTATAGCATCTGTGTAACTTTATTGAAGTCAATAGAATTTCTCCTTATTTACACCAGCATAAATGAAATCAGAATCTGATGGCCAATGGGGACAGTTATTCTCTTTCAATATGTAGCTGACAGATACTGTATTTGGATGTATTTACTGGTAGGTTTCCCAGAAGCGTACCTTTCATTTCAGGTTATATATTTTGTGTCTTCTCACCAAGTCCACTGTTTGCAATTTCTATTCATTTTTGCTAATGGAAGTCACTTAGAATGGATATGTACATAAGCATCTTAATCACATGAAGAGTAAGTGCTACTGTGCCTGAATGAATCACCACTGGCGTTGCTAAATTCAGGACATACTGCTGAGAAGTAAGGAAGACTTACCCCAAACTGGTGGGTTTTCTGCCATTAGATTATACCACACAAGTAACAAAAGTAAACTTCTGTATCAACCACATTGGTTAACAAAAAGTGAAAGATGTAGTCTCTTGAGGCATTCTAGCCCTTGTCTCACCACCCAGACACTGAACTCTGATGAATGGTTAATTAAAACCAATTTAATCCAACATAGGGTTCCTTTTAGAGATCAGCCACAGAGCCAGGTCAATGTATTACTTAATCTTACCCAATAATCACACCGATGCCAACCCTTTCGTAACTAAAACTTAAGATGTAATATTAAAAGGAATCCAGAAGAGAGTTAATAATGGTTAAAAGATCATATACATACAAATAATTGCAAAGGCCTTATATCAGGTTTGTAGCAGTGATGGAATAGATTGCTGACTTGTAAAAGTTCCCTCATGGCTTCCAAAAGATTAGAAAATCCTCAGTCTATAGTTCAAAATGCTGCTATTTGTGGTAAATCCACAGTTCACAGGCCAGGAAAGAGGCAATATGGCGATATCTCAGGGGCCTCTTGTATCCTTTACCATGCGCCTGGAAATTCACTCATCTTTATATATGGAAAGTTACTGGCCTAAGTTGGATTCAAGGGTCACATGAGTATTTCACATGTCCTTGATGACTTTCATGGTATAGCTATTGCCCATATTCTTCCTGAGGCATCCACAGAAAGAGGTATTTGGGCAAATGAGTTTCTTTATGGCCCATTGTCTAAGTGTTTTTGAAGGGCCTTCATACCTATCTGGCCTGAATGTAAATTTTACTTGGTGGGCATTACCTAGGAATACAACCCGTAGATATGATGGCAGTACATAGCCAGTATTCATAATGTCAGAAACAGAAATGATACATACATATAAACAGGATAATTATATTTAGCAAATCGTAACTTTTCTATTGGCACCATAGGTGACATACTTTTTAGGATAGTTGTTGTAATAACCATGGCAGTTTTAATGATGTAAATGGGCATATTCAACCATTTAGCATCACACCAAGACATTGTAAATAATAAATGATGCACCACAAACAATAATTTACATTGTAAGAAGACTGCAGAACTAGACCCATCATGTGAAATGTCCCCACTGAAATCAGTGGGAGCTTTTCCATATACTTCAGTGGAAGTAGGATTTCATTCATATTGTTACTTTTAGATTGTAAACTTATTAGGACAGTGTCTTTGTCATCTTTTATGCCTGTCTAACCCATGCCTGATTGGAGAGGCACTCTGTCCCCTGCTAGTGGCTGTTAGATCAGCTAGGGATAGATGAGCCTGTGACGGGCCTTGGCTAAGTAACATGCATATTTTAGCTCATGCAGTAGAGGCTCATGTGTTATGCTCCAGAGATCCCAGGTTTCATCCTGCTCACCAATGACCGGGGTCTGTTGGCTTCAATCTGTATCTTTCCCAGGACATTTTAGTCAATGGTGCCATAAAAATAGTAATAGTATGGTCTGTGTTATGCATGAAATCAAACAGTTGAAATGCAAAGGGAAACTACCAAGAAACTTCTCCAAATTCTGTCAGCTTTGTTATATTTTGAATCTGTCCCACTGTGTACAAATAATTAAATGTAGGAGAGTGAGAATGACTTTGTAGCCCACTGGATAGATAGCGTGCTCATTTGAGAGGTGTGCAACTCAAGGGATCAGGCTCTGCAAACAAGATATGTAGGACAAAACTAGAGGATCCCTCTGAGATTGAGGAGTGAGAGAGCCGCTGGGCCTCTAAACCAGTGTTTCTCAAGCAGTGGTACAAGTACTCTTAGTGGTACAAAAGAAGTCTGGGGGATACATCAACACACCTGAAATTTGGAGAAAACTGAATTTTTGTTTTAAGTTTTACAGCACTTGATTGTTTTTGTACTTTTTACACCCAAAAATTGCGTCGCCCTCCCAGCTACGACTAAGTTTGTTTAAACAAATGTGTTGCAATGATAGAAAAAAATCGTGTGTGTCTGAAAACTGTAAGTACTGGGGGTACTTATAATTTATTTTTTTTAAAGGAGGTACTTATAATTTTTTTTAAAGGGGGTACTTTATAAAAAAAGGTTGAGAAACACTGCTCTAGACTGAGGCAGTTGTGCATGTTCTCACTAGGAGAAATGTAGGTACCTAGGAGACTTTAACAGTAGAATCTCAGATGCCTAGGTATTTTAGGCACCTATAGAGTTAGGTGACAGCTGAGTGGCATCTCAGTGGTAACTTAATGTTGGATTTAGGTGCCTAAGTCCTTTTGTGGATCTAGCCCCAAAATGCTTTGCTGAATTGGGGCACGTCACTTTTTTCCAGTTGGTTTTTTTTCCTTGGGAAAAGCAAACAAACCAAGCACTCAAATCGAATAATAAAAGGCCATGTAAGCGACTAAATGGTGGAAAAGTGATGTGCTTTAAAAACCACACACAGATAATTGAACATTTAAGCTTTTCTGAATGGGGGGGGGGGGGGGGGGAGCAACGTGATGTGTTGGCTATGTTTTATTTTGACATGGGCTTGAGTGGTCTCTTTGGCCACCATAGTGCAAACAAATATTATACAACTAGTGGCTTCAAATATTGGTAACTAGAGTCTGATAAAATCTGTATTCCAGATCCAAGTGGCATCCATGATAGCACAGCAAGGAGTTACTGATAAATAAACCAGAAAGGCTTCCGTCACCTATAGAGACCACACTGAAGGCAAAATCAAGTTATCTTTGAACTAGCTGGCCATGGGATCAGAATTCCTCAGGCCAACTGTAGAAAAATCTAACTTAAGCAGTGAATGAACCAATGCTATTGTTGAGTCCAGTACTCCTACAGCTGAGTTAGATTTAGTGAGTCCAGATAAAACTTCTCATTGCTTAAGCATGCTGCTTTTACTTGCTAACTTGACATTTCAGCCTGCATTACCTGTTGGGCTGTTTTAACAATTTGTGTATTTGTGAAAAAGTATTAAAATATTAAAGAAACCTTCAGTGTTGGTTCATTATAATTAGTACAGTTTGGACCTGCCTGGTCCGACACCCTCGGGCCCTTACTGGTCCAGGATGAGGGATTTTGCCAGACCAACGAAGGTCATTTCTGGCCCCCCTACTGCCTGCCTCGCCCCTTGTACCCTTGGAGGGCTTCCTGCCGCCCTTCCAGCCCTGCCAGTCCAACTGGGCTGCTTGCTGGGCTCTCTGGCTTCTCTGGGCAGCCCATCTGGGTCACATGAACCAGGCTCCACCCACCCAAAACAACCCAGCTGAAGCAGACAGCCCAGCTGGGCCATGCACCAGGCTCCATCCCCACCCCCACCCCGCATTGGGCCAGACTCTCCACTGCCCCTCCTGTACTGCACAGGCTCACAGGCTTCCCCTCACCCCGCAGCATGCCAGGATGCTCTGATCCTGAAACATCTGTGGCCCTGCTGGACCACAGATGTTGCCAGACCAGAGAGTCCCAGTTTAGAGGTGCAACCTATATCTGAATGAAAATACTTTAGTGGATGGAATCTGATTCTTTTTTTTAGTACAATTTATATGTACTTATAGGCCACCTTCAATGGAATACGCAAAACATGTACAACCATTTTCTCTCTATTTTAGTCAGTAGTACAGCATCTGAACGTCATGCAACTTGTATGACTTGCAGAACTGAAGTCAATCAGATTGCTTGCAGGCTCCGACTCCTGAATCCTGGCAATCTGTAAGCAGGGATCGCAATGCAGGATCAGAGTCTGTGGTTGACTCTATGCTTGATGTGGGAGGTAGTATCACTTCAAAGGCATATCTCTGCACACATGTGTCTCTCCTAAAGTCAGTTTTGTAAAGCACCTATCACTGTAATATCTAAGCATAAAAACAAAGTTTTATAAGTAGCAATAAAATGTTTATTGTCTTAACGTTAATACCAAGTAAAAATATGAAGCATGCACTGTATCTGTACAAAACCCTAACCTCAACTTACTGACTCACAGTACCTAGGGGTATGTCTACACTTGCTCCCTCGTCCGAGTTAGGGATGCAAATGTAGCATACCGAAGTTGCTAATGAAGCGCGGGATTTAAATATCCCGCGCTTGATTAGCATATTCAAGATTCGTCACCATTTTAAAAATCCACTAGTCCAAATTAACTCGCCGTGTGTAGACGCGGTATTCTGAAAGAAACCCCTTCCTCGGATTAACTGTTACTCTGAGGGAAGGGGTTTCTTTCGGAATACCGCGTCTACACGTGGCGAGTTAATTCGGACTAGTGGATTTTTAAAATGGCGATCGGACGCGAATATGCTAATCAAGCGCGGGATATTTAAATCCTGCGCTTCATTAGCAACTTCGGTATGCTATAGGAGTAACGAGGAGTAACAGTTAATCCGAGGGAAGGGGTTTCTTTTGGAATACCGCATCTATACGCGGCAAATTAATTCAGACTAGTGGATTTTTAAAATGGCGACCGGACACTAATATGCTAATCAAGCACAGGATATTTAAATCCTGCGCTTCATTAGCAACTTCAGTATGCTACATTTGCATCCCTAGTTTGAACTAGGGAGCAAGTATAGACATACCCTAGCTGATAGTATTTCCACGTGGACTATCCCACAACTCATAATGCTCTGCTCTGTGTTAATCAGAAACTGATCTAGAACATCATGGGTTGAGAGAGATTCCCACTTCAACAGTTTTTCATTTCCAAAAATTATAACATTTAGCAGCAGCTACCTGGCCTTAAGCATCTCTGTTGCCTGGGGAGGTTAACAGGTATTGCTGTAATAAGGAGAATTTTGCTAATGCCCTTCTCACTCTCTTAGCCAGGGCTGGGGGTTATATTTCCAGTCTGTGGAGCAGCCTTGAACCAATCACTGGATGACAGCTTATGAGCTGCCCTCATCAGACTGTCCTCATATATATTTAACTTAATAATGTGAACAGATGGCTATTATAGTGATTCATCAACAGAAGGAGACAGCGTGGCTATTGTCATTATGTGAGCACTGAGCATCTAGCTCTGAAACTGGGGTGAGGGCTGTCATTCGGAGCCAGGGTAGACACTGAATAAATTGTAAGAAGGTTGATTGACTCATCAGGTCTCTAAATTCAGGTCGTTGCCCTTGGGAGTAGGCAGTGTAGATCCTGTTTCTACGGAGAAAACACAACATCAAGTTTGCGCACAATCTGCACTGGTGCAATGGAAAAAAAGAGTTCAGAAGCAGCAGTGTTTCTCATTCTGGGCCACTATTAATTCAAATGACAGCAAGCCACTGGGAGAAACATCAGAGAGGAAAAGACCATGTTTAATTAATAGCTCAACTGTAATTTTCTATATAAAATAACTTTGTCATCTTCCATAAAAATATTTTAACAGCACACGTCTGCCTGAAGAGCAAACAAGATGCCTATTTACATAGTGTACCTGTATTAACGTATGCTGTCAGCTGAATGGTGGAGTTCATATAGTAACAAACCATGCTGGGTCAAAGGACCATGCATTTATTTCTTTATTTTGGGATAATAAATACTCAATCTGGAAGAATAGACTTTTGTTGAAGCAAGAGCCTAAAACTAATATTGTTTTGCTGGGCATGTCTCTCCTAGTTGTTGGTTAGCTTTGCTGTCTTACCAGTTGATATCATAGTATGTGACTATAAATTGACTTTTCAGTGAAGAGGGAATACGGTTTGCCTCCACAGATGCTGCTGTTACCATGGAGACAAAAGGACCAATGGCCTTTTTCTGCTTTGGACCGTACTACAGTGTTCATAGAGAGATGGTGTAATCTAAAACTACATCATTTGCTCCTGAAATAGCAAGCTGAATATCACATAAGGAAGCCTTTTTTTTAATGTTGTAGATGAATAAAATATGGAGGTTTTCACTGGAAGCGGAAAGCAAAGATTGTGAAAACAGCACTGGTGGTTTATAGATAGGCTAATCCTTTTCCTTGGGAAAAACCTTTTGGCTTTGTAAAATATAACCCCTTACAGCCTGTGGGTTCATCTGATGCAGCGTTTGATGCTAGTTACATCACAGGCTCACTTTGCTGTGTTATTCTTCCGTGGTCAAGCTTGAATGAGCACGCAAAGGCAGTGAATGTAATTTTTTTTACTTGTTACAAGAGTGACCTATTCTACCTCCAATTGCTCGAAACAAGAGGGGGAAAAACAAACCCACAACACATTTAAGGATGGCTTGCAGAAGGTGTTATTTGTGAGTACCTTTTCCTTTTTCATCTGTCCTCTGGTCTCTGACATCTGCATTAAGGATTCCTGACCTTTTGAGGCAGAAATATGAGCAGTGATCAGTTTCTTGCCATGAACCATTTTTTTGGGTGTTACCTCTTTGGCAGATTACCGATGTGCATTTTAGAATAGTACAGACAAGGGATGTTTTTAAAGCAAAAGAAATAAAAGTAATCCCGCATATATTTTTTTTAACAAAACACCTATTCTACATATAGCAGCATAAGGAAAAATTAAATATATTGAACAGAAAAAAGGAGCGCAGAATTTTCATAATTGTCTGTCACAGGAATCGAAATATATCTTCCATCTTGTTTTAATGCTTTGTTCTATTAAAACATACACTGTCATTTAAATACACTACTTGTTCTAGGAAATGGTAAATCATCTTAGATAATGTGACCTCGATGATGTACAAAATTCTCTCATTTGGTATATCATGAGTAATATATTTATATGTATATATGTGTGTGTATGTATGTGTGTATATATATATATATATATATATATATATATAATGTTATTTTCGCATGTCCTAATGATGCAGTAAATGCTTGGGAATCGCTTCATATGATTTATGTAATATTAGAAAGAGCATTGCAGGCAACACAGCAGACTTTAATATTTCATTTGTTTAATGCAGTACAGCAGATCGTTGCGTGAGTTGTCACCTGTGGTTGAAGAGCTGGGTGCTTGTATACTTGTAGCCAAGACTGAAGGATGTTAAAGTTTCCGTAGTGCTTGTGACATCACACAATCTAAGTATGCATGGAAACTGCATCAGGCTATTTTATTCATGTGTGTTTTGAAGGATTGAATGGGCTTTGACTCTGACACTTGCTGTCAAACACATTGTAGTACCAATATATTATCCCACCTCAGCCCAAAAGCAAAACCAAAAAATTTCCCAGTTTTGTTTTGTTTTTATTTGTTATAAATACTGGTCTTTTACTTCTAACTCATAACAATTCACAAGGGCTGTGCCCACTACTTGCATTCATCGTTTCCATTTAAAGATCTTCTCCTCTCAGGACTACATTTAATTTGATGAAAGCACCCTAATGTGAATTCCAGGACAGCTATTCCTCGCCTCGGTCTCAACAATTTCAATAACATCAACTTCAAACCACCCACATTCTAGTATCTTTATTCATGTTCAGTAAAATAAGCTATTCATGAATAAGGTGCTACTCAACATTTAATAAAGAATCTGACCCTAAATTTTCCTCTCTGTGTGTGAGTGGCACATATGGTTGGTGAGAGAATCCATCTGAATATTCTAAAATTAAGCTGAGCTTGGATATGATGTGTTTGTTACACACAAGGAGGTTCAGATAAGAAAAATGAATTCAGATAACTGGTTTTAGCCATTAATATAGATTTGCTTCTAAATGTCGGTGCGTATAACAAGTTAAAAAGGAAGAAACACTCTGTGCACCAGATTCCACTTGTGTATTGGTCTGGGGTTTCTGGTTTTCATTACTGTCTGTAATGGCAGTAATGTTTGTAATGTTTGTTTTAGTGCATAACTTGTCTCAACTTAGAAAGTCAGTGTGTGTGTAGATAATTTGTCCCTCAGTATGTAATGCAGATTTCTGTGGTAATTTATTCTTTACTTTGTCAGTTATTATAATAGTCAATTGCCCCACTATATAAGTAACTTTATATTGATATATATTAAGAATGCAGATTTGGTAAGTTTTTGATGACTGCTTTGTTACTAATCTCATCGTGATTACTATTGCAACTGAGTTGGAGTTCATTTTTTTCCTCCATAAAAATATTGGAGGTCGTTCAGGATAAGTGAAGAGCATTTGTCTTGGACAATGGCATTGGTGTCTTGTTTTTAGGACCAAACGTCCATTTATCTCCTTCCATTACTGCTTGTTTTTCTAACATTTCCCCCATGCATATGACAGCATTTACTGTAGGAAGCAAGGCCTGACCTGTCACTTCTTCTGCAACTGCAGTTTTAACTTGGTTAAGAGAAATTAGCCACATGAAGAAATATCGTAAACCTAGGTATTTCCAAAATATTTTTCTGTGGTGTTATGTATTCATGATCTGTACACTTGTCTTTTTAATGGATAAGCTATTTCTTGTGGTAATATATCAAATATCCATCCCTGGTAAATTCAAACCAGGGGATATAAAAAATGTTAATTGACATGCAGTAGATATTATGGTTTCAAATAACACTCTAAATAAACATGTTCCATTTCCAAGATAGGTAACACAGCCTTTCATAAACCTTGGTTTCCCCTTTCAGAATACTACATTTGTAAATATCAAATGTAGGTAGCCCGATTCCTTCTGCTCAGTCTTTTCAGATAAAAATCTATCTGAAATGTATGATTTAGTAAAATCTACTAGATTACTGTAGATAATGGAACATATGTCTTTCCACAGTGATATTAGGAAGTAAGCTTTGCCGTGCTTGCAAAGGTCTCTCCCCTTCATTTAGTCTCTCCACATTATTGTGTTTTCTTCCCTTTTGAATAGTAGACTAGATATTATCAGCCTTGTTGCTGGCATGTTTGGTTTCCATGTTCTTAGTATAGACTGAAACAATGTAAAAAGACAAATGGAATATATTCAATATTTGTATGCAATAAAATCCCTAGTATCTTAGGAAATTCTGGTAGTATGTTAATGAACATACTAAAATGTAGAAAATATTTATTCTTGCTCCGTCATTTTCTCCTCTAACAGCATTTATTCTCCTTTTCCTATGCTACATTTATTTCTCTCTTGCTAGGGTCCTATATTTAATTTTAGCTTTGAAACCAATCATTTAATTCTGGGATACAGTTTTGTATGAAAAAATCAATAGAAAATAATTTAATTTGTTCTGTAAATTGATTACTATAGAGCGACCTTTAAGAATAGATCTTCTTAATCAAACTTGTGAAGGGAATTAAATGCTCCAAAGTTGTAGGTAGCTACACATTACTATTCTTAATTAAATTTGGTCTAATTAATTTCTTACAAACTGTGCTGTGGGTTGATATTTAAAGGCAACATCTCTAGATGTATATATTTTACAAGGTATTTTTATGTGTTTACTTGAAATAAATATTGCTTAGAAGAGCTGCTTTTTATAATCATAATGTATAATTCAAGTGCTATACATCCTAGGGTGCTGTGAAATAGAATTCAAACTTCATGCTTACTGTGCTGGTAGAAATTTAAATGTTTTAATAAAGGCAATGGTCTTAGTCTCCCAGGAGAGCCAGACGATTTATTTTAGGACCATTTTGGTTAGAGTGTAGGAGCACTAAAAGCCTACTTACCGGTCCTTTTAAAAAGGCAATGATTTCTAGCTACTAGCATTTGGGGAGGGAAAGAGAGGAAAAAGAGGAGGAAGGGGGGAAGTAATGTTAAAAAACCACAAGCCTGTATTTGTTTTATATATTGTAACACTCTCACACAATATGGGTGTTTGACAATACCGGTAATGGGGCAAAAATCATGTAGCCCTTAGTCCTTTCGTAGGCAAAATTACCACTGAATTCAATCGGGGGTTTGACTGCAAAGGACACAGTAAATACCACACGATTTAGCCCATATTCACAGAATTCAATGGAATTATTTTTCTCTCTTCACTTTTATTTGTTATCCTCAAATACTTTTAATTCTGCTTTAGGTTATAGGGCCACCATGCTCTTTTGTACCAAAGAATTGAGCCACAACATATGGCCGTGCTGCTTTTTTTTCTTTGAAGTCAAAATGTCAAATTATAATATTTGCGTATCGTAGCCCTGCATCATTAAAGTGAGATCACAGGGGATGGTTTCTGATTCATTGCTCAAGGTAAACAGAAAGGAAGGCATGGAGTTACTTGCATTAACACTTACTTGCCACCAGATGTCTCATTCTCTTCCTGCAAGTATAGGTCTGGACAGCTGTGTACTGAAAAGCTGCTTGTTAAACTAAAGAAATGAGAGGACTAAAACGCTATTGAGATATGACTGAGAAAATTATTGCTGGACAGAAAACAGAGCAACAAAACGCTAAATTAATAAAAAGGTTTTTGGGGTAGATACAACATCCAAAGCTGAGTCAAACTGCAAAATACATTCTGGAAAAAGAGATCACACAGTGAAGGGGAGGTGACTCCTTGCTGCCAAAACAATTACAGTTTGTCCTAGTAACCTTGAACAGCACACTGGGTGAAGGCCAGCACAAAATTCGGAGTTAAATGGTGCTGGCATTTTGCTGGCCGTTTGCATTGAGTTGCAGGGATTTTCTGAGTAGCAAGAATGTTGGGAATAGAGCAGTCCATTAATAAATTGCCTACAGAAATATTGACATGTAAAAGATGTCCAAAACCAGCTGATGGAGTCAAATTCGGAAAAGTGGGGCACTCTTCCAGAAAGAGTATCTTTAAAATAATAACTTTCCCAGCCAGCTTTGGACTTTATGCTAAGTGCTAATGCTGTAGTACAGTACCAAGTACCTGATTAACTCCCAGCGCGTGTCTACATCACACGGAAAATCAATGCTGCCACGGTCATCTTCTAGGGTTCGATTTAGTAGGCATAGTATAGACCCACTAGCTCGCACTGAAAGAGTGTCCCTGTCAGTGCTGTACTCCTGCTCCTCACATGGAGTAAGGGAAACCACCGGGAGTGTTTGATCCCGTTGGTCTCTCACTGTGTGGACGGTGCAGAAACACGACGTAAGATACAATGACTCAGCTACGTAATTTATGTAGCTGAAGTTGCATATCTTACATCAACCTTCTGATGTAGCGTAGACCAGGCCCCATGGTTTACTAGGCTTTTCATGGAATGAGACATTAAGCCAATGGTCTCTTCTACCCATATGTGATGGATGATAATTTTGCTGGGGAAAAAATTGCAATGCTATCATAATGATAATGATATAATTGTATTGGTTTTCTTATAGCACTTACAGCAGTAGTCGTAATAATTACAAATAAAACATGCTTTCTAAGTGCAAGAAAAGGTAAAGAAGCAGCTGGATTTCCCACCCTGCTCTGAACATGTACTTTTTATGTTTATATCCCTCCTGGGTTTTGTCTGTATTGATATTTGAAATAACCACTAAACAATCTCTGGAAAATGTATCCTAAACTTCTTCTCAAGTCTGAGCCATTCCTAGAGTTTTCTTACAGAGAACATGTTCTGTTTCACACCTTAATTAATGCTAACCAAAAAGCCACTCTCACTTGCCTCGTATCCCTGGTGGAGTAAACAGGCCAGACTTGCTGCAGTCTGTCGGCAAGAATCAGTTAGCATCTTCTTGCAGGGAACCAAACATGCTAGTAGAGCTCTTTGGCAAAAAGTACCTGTTACGAGGGGAAATAAGAGGTTCAGTATTTTGCAGAGAAGGTTTACTATGAAAGTAAAGAGACATAGCTCATCGAAACATAAGCAATTTGTTGTATCCTAACATTTGAGAGTCTACTAAACAAAGGAGGTTTCACACCAAACACTTCGGGATCTGAAGAGAGGGCACCGCATCATCTGCCTCTAGTTAAAGTTATGATGTTCTGTGAATCTGTTTCTGTTTCTGTTGTCTGTAGTTTGAAGTGAAGATTCTAGTACCAATATAAAAAGCAATGGTGAGAGTAGGCATCTCTGGTTAATGTCACAGTGAAATATGAAGGTATCCTACATGAGAATTCCTTTACAGTCAACATACTGGGAATTTATAGAGATGGGTTTGAGCCAAGCCCCCAGATTTAAACCTTCTGCAAGCTCTGGCTAAGTCTGTAATTGTATCCTCGCTTTGTGACATGGGCTCATCTCTTTTATAATTGATACTATTCTGAGAGGAAATATTTTTGCTACTTGGGAAGTCTGTTTGAAGGAGGGATCTGTAAAAGAATATAAATATTGTAGGTGACAAGCAAAGCTTTCTGTTCAAAGAAACCTTGGAAATGTGTGGAAAAGTGAAAGAAATTGACTAGAATGAAAAAGAATTGCATAGCACCCATCCTTTGGAATGTTACAGAAACATTTTAGAAAATGAAATTGGCAGGATAAGCATCTGCCAATCTTCAGGAATTATCCTGGGTCAGTGTTCTTCCTTGATGTCATTTTAGGCCTTACTTTTTAGAAACTGTTTCACAGATTTATTTCTTCAAATATAAATTTATTTCAAAAGTCTATGGAAAGGATTGAATTACTGTAAAGTTTACATTTTTTCTGACTTAATTTGAAGTATTCAGGTGACTGTTACTCAGACTGACATAAATGGTAATATACGGAGGGAAAAATAAATGCTACAGCAACTGGTCAAAGGCATACAGGATTTCATTCTGATCTCACTTGTACCAAAGAAAATGGAGTTCCATTGGATGAAACTGAGGTCAGGGGCTCAGACTTAAGCTCATGGTATCTGACCTCAGAATGAATTGGAATGGCCTCAGTCCTTCAGAACTAGAGATGGGTTTAAACCAAATGTTGGATCCAACAAGCCAGAACTTTGGGTGTGACTCAGAACTTCATGATAGCCTCTGTGGGTGTAAATGAATTTGAAACAAAAACATGGATCTAAACTGCCTGAGGCTTTGGAAAGTGGACATCTAAATGTGAACCTGAACACGGCAACTTGATTTCATCTGTAATTAAGATCCAGGATGTCTGAATTTAAACTCTGCAATTTGTTACTGTTTCATCTCAGTGCCGCTGATGGGAACTACCACAGTATCCTACGTCCAATTCAGCTGTTAAGTATCTCTTAACTCATATTTTATGTGGTTATTACCTGATGAACATACAGCACCTATATGTTGTAGAGAATAACTGTATTTTGCCTTTTCAATGTACCTTTCATATGAGACTCTCAAAGCACTTAACAAATGTTATTCTGCCTCCAATACCCCTTGAAATAGATGATTAATATTAATCCCATGTGCAGATGGGGAAACTGAAGCACAGCGAGCCTAAGGAACAAACCTTGTCCATGCAGCATGGAGCAGGGGGAAGCCAAAGCAGAGACAAGTTCTTTTTTTAGGAGGTGAGGGAGTTAGGGTTTGTTTTTCTTTTCTACCAGAAGTGTCAGCAGAAGCTGTTTATGGGTGAGCAGTGTGCAAAATCTGCACTGAGCAGAACAAAGTCCAAAGCCTCCCATGTGCCTGCTCCCTTATTCCCAAGAGTAAGCTATTGGCAGGGTGGAGAATGCATATGTCAGAGATGACATTGTTCTAATGAGCACAAACCTCCTCATGTGATGGGGACACTTGGCACACATGCCCTGCTTTTGTGTCCCTTTTTGGCCATGCCTTTGCTTCTAGATCAGAGGCATTTGATAGCCTTGTAGCAGTGCTCTCATCAATATGGAATCAGGCTCACACCTATATTGGGCATTACCTTTTACCTTGCAATTCTCTCTCTCTCTGGGTACATCTACACTGCACTCTTATTTCAAAATAAGCTATTCCGGAATAGTTATTCTGAAATAGCTTATTTCAAAATAGCACGTCTACACTGCACGGAAGCCTCAAAGTTAGTCCGAGGCAGGCTTCCTTAATGTAGACGTGTTATCTCGATTTAGAGCCCCAGCAGGCACTGGGGAGGAATAATTTAGAATGGCCCTGGTAAGGGGCTATTTTGAAATGGTAGCAGTGGAGTGTCTACACATGCCTTATTTCGAAATAGCTATTTCGGGAATAGGCATTATTCCTCGTAGAATGAAGTTTACAGATTTTGGAATAGGCCATCCGTTATTTTGAAATTAATTTGAAATAATGGAATGGCTGTGTAGACGCTCGCATTGTTATTTCAAAATAACGCTAGTTATCTTGAAGTAACAACGACACAGTGTACACGGCACCCTCTCTCTCTCATATGCATCACAAGTCAATATATAGATTGTTCAGCCACTTAACTGCTGTGTCATTTAGGGCTTCAAGGTGTAGCAGTCCACCCTCCGATCTTCTAATTTTGCACTCCTCCACCATGCTTTTGGCCATCTGCGTTGCTGCCCCACAGTCCAACTATAAGGATTGGACTTGCAAATGAAATGTGCAACACTTCATGCTTCCGCTAATAAACCTGTAATTTACTTGTAAAAATAGTATTTTGTGGTATGTTATTCCTTCTTTTTGATGTATCCCTTTTAATAACTATTTCCCCTAGGAATGTTACTCCCTGCCCCCATCACCACTTCTTTGAAGCTCTCCACCCTCTTTTTCAATGTAAGTTGTTTGTGGAGTTCCTGCCAATTAACACCTGTATCATGACTGAAAGACATCCTCCCACAGCACTTGATTATTCTTCAGATACGTGCATGGTGCTTATTTGATGGATGTTTTTATTTCTTTCCCAAGGGTCAAGTTCTTTTAGGAGGGCCATCAATTGCCATCCTTAATCAGGAAAAACTCACTCACCTTGGCCTTGCAGTTGCTGACACAACTGTTGGCAGCAGGGTTCAGAACGCTTTGACCTTCATCTTTAAAGGATTAGTGCCTGATGCCTTTCTTTCTGAAGAAAGACTGTGTGGCATTTTTCTGCTTAACTACTCCTTTTGATCTTATAAGAGGATGACCTCATAGGACTCTCTTTAAACACAGGGAGCTTTAAAAAAAAAAAAAAGGCAATCATTTTGTGACACTCAGGAGAATGCTGTGAACAAAAGAAACGAAGGCCAGAAATTACTTGTATTAAACAAACCATAAGTAGTCTTTGTTTTCATTTTTAAAATAAATTGGAAGAAGAAAATCTCTTTAGCAGGCACATTTTCTCCATGTAGATGCTGCAGGAGATATAAAATACTGGTTTGACTTTTTCGTTATTTCTATCTAGTTTCCACAGAATGCTGTTTTCAGGAAATTTGGTTTGCTTGTTTTGTCACACAATACTTAACTGCACTAAACCTTGTTTAATGCTTCCCTAGACAAATGCTAAATATTGAGGAGCACTGCTGTGCGTCACTTGTAATTTGTTAGTATTTTTTCGGCTGTGGTATTTGTATTGCCTTGTATCTTTCACTGTACTCATCCATAGTAGTAATGGTGGCAATAATCATTAATAAAAAAGTTATGAAATGCAAAATGTTTGTTTTTATTATGAAATAAGGACTTAATTTGAACATGTGTCCATAATTAGTTTATATGGCTGATTTCAGGGACTTTTTCTTTTAACTCAAATGTCAACTCACATGCAGTAAGTTAAGTTATCAGACTTAAAAAGCAATTTATTTGGTGCAATTTGGTGCAATTTATTTCTAGCAGCTGGGCCATGAGAGTTTAAAGATATTATGTTTCTTTATTTACATATACATCTCATTCTCCTCCTCACATTTGTAAGTATTGCTCTCATACAAGTAGCAAGAAAACAGCTTGACTGGTGCAGAGTAATTCAGACATTTGAAATTTTGTATTTCTGCAGGAATTTTAACCCTTAACCTCCATTATCTTTGCTTCTGTCGTGTCACATGACAAGGCAAAGACATAAAGTCATAAATTAGCATCTTTTTTTTTGTTTTGTTCTTTGCAACAAAATTTTGACTCGTTGCAATAATTCATTATAATCATTCTTGATGTTTACATAAGTTTGGGAGTATTTCCCTTTATTTTCTGGGAATCCGAGTTGACAGTTGTACTTCAAATTTCATTCAAACTTATGGAAAGTTTCAAGCATCCCTATTAGTACCTACCTTTCCCTTAAAAGCCCCTTTCTAGACACTTGGTGTTTTGACTTTGTGTTTTTCCTTGTGTCGTAGGTCTATAAATACTCTGCACCAGTTTTGCTGTCCAGCTCCATTGTACCATACCCAGCTAACTGTCCCTGCCACACACTCAGAGTACAGGTAAGAGTAGATATGGTCCACCCACCTGCTATTGTTAAAGAGAGATCTGGTTTTATAATCTTATCTGATAAAATGAGTCTCAATCTGATGTAAAGCATCACATAGCATTAGATAAAATCAAAATAGATGTTTTATTGAATACATTTTAAATCCTGTAGGATACTCCTTCATCTGTTGATTTCTCTCAAGCACTGCTGAATGAGAGAGAGAGTAAAGTTATCTTTATAAATTACAGAGGGCAAACCTCCCTAGATTCCCTGTGAGAAAGTAAAATAAATATTTCTAGAAATTGTGCTCACGGGACAAATGTATTAAACCACTGAATTTTCACCTTAACATCTAAGTTACAGTAAGCAGCATGGTGTAGGAAAATGTGAGCCTTTTTACCTCAGAATACTTTATTACTGGGTGCAAAATAAGTCACAGATCCGGCTCTCCATGGCCCAATCCTGCAAGATCCTGAGCACTCTCCATTCTTTTTTAATTCAGTGGAACTAGAGGGAATTCAGAACATCATAGGAGGCATGTGCAGGATCAGGCCCTGCATGGATTGAGCAGTGCACTACAGTACAGCTAGCCGTTCCAGTTAGAGGTAGCACATGTGGATTTTCAAATTCTTTTAAAATCTAGACAGCAAATATTATACACTCCCAACAGAAAATGTGTAGCAGCAGTGAGGGTAGGTCTACACTAGCCCCCTAGATCGATCTAGGGAGGCTAATGAGGGCGACCGGAATTGCAAATCAAGCCAGGGATTTAAATATCCCGCTTCATTTGCATGTTCAGTCGCCATT
This sequence comes from Rafetus swinhoei, assembly GCA_019425775.1. Classification (NCBI taxonomy): domain Eukaryota; kingdom Metazoa; phylum Chordata; order Testudines; family Trionychidae; genus Rafetus; species Rafetus swinhoei. Next base: position 12,911,692 of record CM033435.1, on the reverse strand, counting down.
TTAGAAATTGACTAGCTCGGTAACTGCCCACGCCTACATGCGGCAGTGAACGATTCGAATAATGCCCAAATCGAATTAGGTGGTATTCCTCGTGGAATGAGGTTTACCACCTAATTCGATTTAGGCTTTATTCTGAATCTCGCTTCACTGCTGCGCAGACGCAGGCAGTTACTTCGGCTAGTCAATTTCTAAAATGGCGACTGGTTGGAACATGCAAATCAAGCGCGGATATTGAAATCCCTGGCTTGATTTGCAATTCCGGTCGCCCTCATTAGCCTCCCTAGATCGATCTAGGGGGCTAGTGTAGACGTACCCTGAGTTACTGAAACACAATGGGACAAGTCATCCAAGGTGTTTAAACATATGGAAATTAAGATATTGTGCATGCTGTGGACAACTTGTCTTTTATTTAACTTCTCTTGTCAAATTAGCTAGTAATAATTGCCAGCTCATGAATAATACTTGTACCAACATATTGGAAGTATGGTGCTGAAAAACCCTCTACATGGTAATAAGGAAAGTAAAAAACCAGCAATGAATCCTAAATCTGTAAATGCACAAACAAGTTTTGTTATTTTTTCTATTTCACATGTTAGTTATCCCTGATCATTCATGTGTTGGATGCTTTCCATCTTTTACATTTTCAGTCTTCATCTATCTGTCCTCCTGTTGGCTTCCTTTCATCAGCAGTGTTTTCACTCCATGTTTGGTAGTGGCAAATCTGCAATCTAGTAGTAAATGACAACTGTGTATCTCATCCTGTGCTGACAAGTGTCCTAACAATGAGTAGGTTTCCAAGTCTCATTTCTTCATGAGTTTTTAATTTTCTTTTGTGTTAAATATAATTGCTCCAGAGAGGGAGCCCCACCACCAGTCACTAGATAAGAAGACCACAGATGTTTTAGTTTCTTGACTATGTTTGAATAACTTTCTACATTCTAATATGGAGGCAGTGTTGCCTAGCAGATAGAGCACTGCACTGGGATTCTATTGGGTCATCTTACTTCCTCTCCTATTGATATGATTAGAATAATTTTTATATTGCAATCTTTTTAAATAATGTAAATCTATATAAAAAGAATGGCTAGTTTATTGATATTATATAGGAAGATACAGAATGCAGATTACTTGCTAGTGCTCAAAAATAATAAGAACATAAGAACGGCCATAATAGGTCAGAACAAAGGTCGATCTAGCCCAGTATGCTGTCTTCCAACAGTGGCCAATGCCAGATGCCCCAGAGGGAGTGAACAGAATAGGTAATAATCAAGTGATCCCTCTCCTGTTACTCATTTCCAGCCTCTGACAAACAAAGGCTAGGAATACCCACCCTACCCATCCTGTCTAATAGCCACTGATGGACCTAACCTCCATGAATTTATCTAGTTCTTTTTTGAACCCTGTTAAAAAAACAGGGACGTCTTCACAACATCCTCTGGCAAAGATGGCAGGTTGATTGTGCGCTGCATGAAGAAAAACTTCCTATTGTATGTTTTAAACCTGCTACCTATTAATTTCATTTGGTGACCCCTAGTTCTTATGTTATGGGAACAAGTAAATAACTTTTCTTTATTTACTTTCTCCACACCACTCATGATTTTATAGACCACTATCGTATCCCCCGTTACTCTCTTCTTTTCTAAGGCTAAGTCTAGACTGCAAGCCTCTTTTGAAAGAGGCTTTTTCAAAAGATACTTTTGAGAAAGCCTCTTTCAAAAAAGAATGTCTAGACTACAACCAGTACTTTCGAAAAAGCAGCCGCTTTTTCGAAAGAGAGCACCCAGGCAGTCTGGATGCTCTCTTTCAAAAAAGCACAGTTTGCATTACATAGCACCTTTTTTCGAAAGAGCACTTTCAAAAAAAGACGTTATTCCTCGTAAAACGAGGTTTTCCGTGGTCAAAAAAACTGCCGCGTTCTTTCAATTTACTTTCAATTTTACGCCCTAAGCTGAAAAGTCCCAGTCTTTTTAATCACTCTTCATATGTCACTCGTTCCAAACCCCTAATCATTTTGTTGCCCTTTTCTGAACTTTTTCCAATACCAGTATATCTTTTTTTGAGATGAGGTGACCACATCTGTCCGTAGTATTCAAGATGTGGGCGTACCATGGATTTATATAGAGGCAAGAAGATATTCTCCATCTTATTCTCCGTCCCTTTTTCTTATAACATGTACATTTTAGAATTGTGGGGGATGGGATATTCAAAACCACTCACTGTTAACATAAGTCTGTTCCCACCGAAAACATGAGGTCAGACTCTCAGACTCTGTGTAAATTATCATAGTTCAGCGGAAGTCCAGTTCTGGCAGTTTTCACCAGCTGATGATGTGGCCCAAGGATTTTACCATTGGCTTTTTCAGAATTAGAGTTGCGACAAACTCTGAGTACTTTAGAATATCCCATGTTAGAGCATTAAAAGCCAGGTTGACTCTTTGTGTGCAGAGGAGTTACTTCATGGCACAGGAATAATGCGTGTTCTCCATTCTGTCCTGATCCTGCCATGAAAAATGAAGCAATGTGGAGGTTAGAGTGAATGGAGCTTTGCCTACCCTCTCAACATGCTGCCCAGGGTTCTTCCTTGGCAGGTGGAACTCTGTACCACCCTCCACACAGGGCTAGTAGCAGCGTTTCAATTGATTCCAAGTAGAACTGGGCAAAAATGTTTGGTCGAACAGCTTTTTTGCAGAAAAGTGCAGTTTTGGGTTGACCAAAATGCAAATTCAGCTTGAATTCACTGAATACTTTCAAATGAAAAAAGGGAGAAGGAAAAAAACTGAAAAAAGAATGTCAGCGTTTCATTTCAACATTATTAAATCAAACTGTTGTGTCTTTCCATTTAGAAGGACATATCATTTTGAAATGTAGGTAGATTTTTTTTAAAGTTTTAAAAAACACTCAAACACAAAATGAATGAAAGAGAAAAGAATTGTTTTGGGTCAAATGAAACATTTTGTTTCATCTAAATTCCTCCCCACCCGCCCATACAATTCAGCAAGAAAAAACATGGGAGTCTGTCTATTGACTTTGATTTTTATCTGCTTTGGTTTAACTATCCAATCCTCAGATACTTACTTACTGATGCTCTGTCTCCCACCCACCCCCTTTTTCTTCCCTCCCCCCGCCCTTCCCCTCTCCTATTTATTTTGGGTGTACACATCCCAAACTCATAACTCTGGTCATCTGAAGAAGTGGGCTGTGCCGACGAAAGCTCATGATACCATCTACATGTTTTGTTAGTCTATAAAGTGCTACCAGACCATTTGTTGTTTTTTCTGTGACAGACTAACTCGGCTACCCCCTGAAGCTTCTGAAAACTTTCTGTGTCTGATCAACATGAAACAATTTTTTTTTCAGATTTTTCAGTTCAAGCCCTGAATTGAAAAATCACCTAGTAGTTTATTGCTAAATCCAAAGTTATCTGAGACTTGAATTAAGGGCTGAATTTGGTATCCTTTCATTGTGAGTAAGGATATCAGAGTCTGGCCCTAAGTAAATAGTTGTTGTTGTAGCTGTTGCTTCTGGATATATGAAATTATAATTTAATATCCATATAAATACAGTTGATTCAATGAATAACATGCAAACTGCAGCTCTGATCTTGTAAATGCTCTTTGTGTGGAACTCCCATTGATGATAGCGAAAGCTCAGCCTGTAGAACATTTACAAATTGGGCCCTACATTTGCATATATTTTAATAACATTTAGTGTAAACTTAAATCTTTCCATTTTTGTTAATAATACAAACCATTGGAAAGAAAATAAAATTTAAGAATGGATGCTTAATTCTAATTTTATGTTTTCAGCTTTATTTAGAAAATACTCAAAGGGATTAATTTTATAGCCCAGAAGTAAAAGTTAATTTTTTTTGTGAAAGAGAAACAATTAATGAGTGCACTGCAGTGAAATCTGGAGCATCTCTGATTTGCCATTAGCTAATTGCTGGATATTTTATTCATTCCAGCAGTTTTATTTCTAGCCAAAATTATCCTTGGCAACACTTTTGAATTGTTAATAAGAAAATAATGCATTTTTAATAACTGTAACTAGTACAGTCATTCCTTTCTTGCACATTTTTACATTGTTCAATGTACACTGTAATAATTCAATATGTTTCTTAAATTTTTGTAATATGGAGAAAGCACAGTAAGCTAATACATGATGCCAACTTCAACTCATTGTTTGTCCCATTGTGTTCAGATTTGCCTCTATACCTTGCATCTTTGTCCTTTTTTTAATGCATTCTAAGAAACAGATTGTAAGCGGAATACAGTTTTAATAGTTAGCTTAAACAATCTGCTATTCACTAGTAGCAGCAATCGTTTTAGTCAGAGGATGGGGGAGAGGTTTAAACTAGATACCCCCTACAGTTAAGAGAATACACTTTCCATAGAAACGAGCCCCATGTCCATCAGTGATTATGTAAATTTGAGTGTAAATGGCAAAGTACTACATTCTCCTAGATCCTTATTTAGCTAAGAAGCATTAGAATTTACTCACTATGCCCTGGTCTACACTACACATTTATTTTGATATGACTTCATCACTCCAGGTTCTGGAAAATCTAGACCCTTGAGTGACTGAGTTATACCAACCTAACTCTTGGTATGCTGTGCCAATAAGAAGGCTTCTTTCGTTGATATAGCTACCGCCTCATGGGGAGGCAAAGTACCTATGTTGAAAGGAGAACCTCTCCCCTTGGCATAAGTAGCGCTTTCACTAATCAAACAGTGTGAATGGCAGGGAAATCAAATAACAGAGGGTTTAAAATAATGCATTCTACCCCTTGATTGAAAGAGAACACGCTTTTCCCAACATTACAAGAGATATTTCAAATTCAGCCCTGCTGTAAGCAGGTTTCAATTGGGAACTGAGCACACTACACCCGTGCGAACTGTGGTCGCCAGTTGTAAGTTGCATTCATTTTGTACACCTGCTGGCTGCAAAATTGCTGCATGTTCATTTGCCATTCAACTTACATAACTATTTGCACCGTCACTGAATTTGATCCAAGTCTGTTGATGCAATTACTTACTGCACATGTTATTGCTCAGGGTTCTCAGGCTTCTGTACATATGATCAGTACCGAAGTGGTGATGGTTGACTGCAAATAGGAGGCTAAATGGGAGGAAAAGAGAGTGTGTTTGGAAAATATACATGTAAACACATATAGTGCACGTGTGTATATAAGCATGTATGTATTAGAACAGCTGGACAGATTTGTTTAACATTTGTGCTTGAAAGACATTAAAATAATTTTGAAAGGCTGAATTCCATTGGATCAAATCTGTTTCTTCATATGAATATGATTTCTTTGTTTTGTTGTGCATGAAATAACTGCTTCCAACCATACTTCTCCATCTGCTCTTCTCCATGGTCATTACTGACATTTTCAAGCTAGATGTTTTATCATGTCCAAAGATGATTTAAAAAATCTTGAAACTGGAGATTTTTTCTTTTCTTTTTTTTCCCCAGTGGTGCCTGTGAAAACAAAAAGATATTGCAAAGGATGTTATAGTACCAAAGAAATCCCATCATTTTCTTGCACTCTCTGCCTGCATAATGTTTAATCAGCACCTCTGTGAGGTAAAATTATTCTTCTGACAATTCTGTACTTATTTTGAAATTCAATACAGAATTTTTTCAGTTTTAACCAGCAATGTTGGCTAACATGTAATAAACCGCTGCATCAAAAATAGCAGAAGGATTGATCATGACATCCTTTTTGCCTGTGCCAGTGGTAATCAGTGTAGCCAAATATTATAGTAATAGATAGTAAACATGGAAATCCACCTCCCCCCCCCCCATAATAAACCAAATGCCTAGCTGCTAGATGTTGATGTAGCAGGTTTCTCTTTCATAATCAGTTTTCCCAAGAGTTCTCTGAAATATTTGCATAGACAGCACAGTCAGGGAAATACTCATTTTTGTTAGGTTCCCGCAAGTGAAAAATTATTTTTTGCCGTTTAAAATGATTTTTTTTTCTACCCTTAGATTCATTTCCCTCATTCAACAGAAGCACAGTGTATCCTGGTCTCAGAGAAAATACCCCAAACTCCTCTGTAAAATCTCATATAGAAATGTCTTTTGTCCCTAAAATGGCCTCTCTTTCTGGGAATGCCCCAACTCCATAGTCCACCACTGTCCTGAGATAGGCCATCATGAGTACAAATATAATTCAGGAAACTGTATTGCACAAAATGCAGTGAATGACTAAAATGACAACTTAATGAGGTTTCACAAAACACCAAAAGTTGTTCTGAAGGTATCCCAACAGAACAGCAATTTTTTCTATGACTATTTAAATGTTGTGATTTTTCTTGTTTAAAATTCCATGTAAATGCCAGACCATATTATTTCAAACTGATCGGAATGATAAAAATGACATGACTGGAGCAAACTGGAGCAGACGTTCATAACTTTGATGGCTCCCAAGAGAAATATAGCAATTCCAAACGGAGAACTGAAGGATCAATCAAAAAACATATTCTGTAGTAAGAGATTTTAATGCCAGTAAAGTACAATTTTCATTCTGTTTGAATTCCTAAGTTGCACAGGAAAGCTAGTATAAAAAAAGAATAATACTTGTTATTTCTCCACCTTCTGACCTACAGGATCTAGATATGGAAAAACTCTATCTGCACATTCATAGCTTATACACTATTAAAAGCTATTGATAGGTTGTCATAAGAGCTGCTCTTTGTCTTTAGATTTCCTTGTTTTCCTTCCTTCATTGTATTCCTTTCCATCCTTCTTTAGCCTGCTATATAGTTAAAGAAAATGGCCACTGGTGGTGGTGTTACTGATAAAGAAGTGACATCGTGCAAGCTTCCTGATAAGCCGGCATCCCTTCCTCTACTTCCTCCCACCATAGAGTACAATATAGCATTACAGATGTAGGTATTCCAAGTTGCTTTTGTAATTTAACACATATGTAACTTCTGATTTGTCGCACTATTCATGATGCTGGCAACTCTGAAGACAGAGTTCTACCTAGCTTAAAACACACAAAAAGGAGTACAGCCCTATCTGTAAGATATACTTCTACATGTAAATCCCCGTGTGAAAAAAAAGTATGCTTCCTCTCCTATATTTTAAATTAAATGTGTTTGGAATTTGTCATGGAGTCTTTCTCTTTGATCAGTTAAAAACAAGGATCTTTCTCCCTGCAGCAAAGGGGTTAGTCTGATGAGCCCAGTGAATTCTACACTGTGAATATTTGAAATCATTTTTTTTCTAGTGGAAATAATAGAAATTACCCAAATTCCAAAAAATAGTGAGGCACTTGGATACTTCAAACAGTATTTGCTACCCTAAACATTAACCTGGGTTTGTATTTTGATTATGCATGAAATCTACTAACAATGAGGCCCATAACTTAGCACCATGTATGTTCTCATAAAGATTCCTATAAGCAGTACACGTAGGCTACTTTTCAGTGCTTACTGATGGGCTGTACGGTTTTTAAATATTGTAGCTGAATTCTCCTAATGTTGTTCCCTTGTGATTCTGTTCCCCTCTCTCTCTCTCTCTCTCTCCTTTTTGCCCACCTTGGCAGGGAAGATAATATTCTCCACCAGTTCTGTTGTCCACCTTCTGGGTCTAGTAGTCCATCCTCAAGATAACAGAGAAGCTCTGGGTCACTAAGCGGGCAGTCAGAGTGCCACATCTGTATATTCCATCTCCCTCCTCTTCTTCCTCTTGCTGGTGTGTATGGGACCAACACTAACTTGCATGGCGACACTAAAGATTCTGGTTCATATCGAATTTAAATTTAATCAGAATGCCTGGTAACTTCCGCTCTGTGCTTTCTTCTCCAAGCTTCCACTGCTCACTTTTCCTGTGTCAAGTGCTTAAAATGCATATGGAGTGTAAACAGAAATGTAAAATGCACAATATATTTTGAACCAAAATAAACAGTGCCATAAATCTCACAGCGTACTGCGCATTTTGTTTTCGCATGCAGTCATAATGATTTCTTATAGGCAGTAGATGTGCTATCTAATGTGATTTATTTTCTTTCAGATAGATTTTTGTTCTTGTCTAATGTGTATTGCATTGAGCCTTTTGGAAGAGTTCTCAATGCATATTTCATAGTTCAGATCCAAATCTGAATATGATCAGTGTTTAGGGATGTTTGAATCTAGGGCATAGGTTCAACAGCTTTTCTATTACTATAGGTATTGTCTGACTATTCCAGTGATTTGGCCAGATGAGTACTATAACTGCCGAACCATTCACCTAGGCTTTAACAGCTGAACTTCTCAGTGTTTTGTAACTGTCTGTAAATCTACCAATTGTATATTTAAATATGTTTGTGAAAGTCATATTTTGTATTAGGCATTAATAAACATACCTAACTGAATAGCGTTCTCTCTCTCTAAGCTATATACAGTCAGAGCCCCGCAAATCTGCAGATATCCACTTTATATCCCTAGGTATCCGCATCTGCGGATGTCAATGGAGATATCTGTGGCTCATTGGAAGGCCCTTAGATGGTTATGTAGCTCCCACTAAAGTGAATGTGAACTGCCCATTCAAGAGCCCATAATGCCTGCAGCCTACCAGGTGCTTGGTAAGTAGAAAAGAGGGAAACAACTAGAACATACCATTTGCAAAATGACCATTCGACGACTGCAGCTGTTTGGCAGTGCTGAATTTAAAGCACCAGACTTACAAGGGCATTCTGGGAAATTAAGGTCCTGTAATAGAACAACTCTACATCTGGGGATTGAGTGCATCTCAATTGCATGTGGTTCCCAGTCAGAGTTATTAGGGAGCAGAAAATCACTGAAGAAATTGTTCCTAGGAGAGAGACTACTTTTGGTGCTGGGTCTATCACACCCCAAGATACAATTCTAAAGGATATGAATGATTTGGGGGTTTATTTATTTTATTTTATTTATTTAAATATTTTTACCCCACCTTTCTATTTAAAATATTCAATATGGAATTAAAGGAGAGATGGGAAGAAAGGCTTGCAAAAGAACGGATCTCCTTTATATATAGCTATAAGACAGGATGGAAAGGATCAGGGAGAGAAGCAGACTAAGATAAGGCCAGGTAAAAGTTGTCATATTCTTCTCTTGTTCGACACTATGCACAATTCACGGTGCAGTAATGGCCCAAAATGTGCCTGTATGGCATGTGAATCTGTGCATTTGGAGGACAGAAAATAAGGAGCTTGCTCTTTGGAGTACTTGTTGACTGTTCCTCAATTTTTCTTCCAGTTACCCCATATAGCACTGCACTTCAGATTATTCTTTTACTTATCTGGGCCATGGTCACAAAGTTAAGTGTATCACATACCTGGGGAAGAATTTGGTCCTTGAAGAATGCAAACCCTGGTACTGTTTGTGCATTTATAAGAGGTTCTACGCTACCCTCAATCTTTCTGTGCAGATTGAGAGCACTATATGGTTTGAGCCTACATTCTGAAGATTGACTACATCTGTTCCGTGTAATTCCCAATCATACAGAATTGCAGTGGAATTAATGAGCATTCCTTCTCTATGAGGAATTTGCAGGTCATACGTGGAGAAATTGTTGTTTTAAAGGATTTCATCTTTTTGACACAGACATCTCGGTGTTCTCATGTTTACTGTGTTAGGCAGAGTAGAACATTAAAATGTCTGGATGTCACTGACATATTCTTAGCCTTTTATCTCGTCATTAATTAGGCAGGAATTTCTCACAGCCTTGTTACACTTGGCTAGAAACAGTAGGGATTTGTGTTATTTTGACTTGTTTATCTCTGTCACTAACGTAAACAATAATTACTTCTCTCCATTCAGTGTACTGATCTGAAGCACAGTAATTATACTCTTCCACGGGAAGGGATTTGTGGGATTTTTCAACTGCGATTTATTTAATTTACTTATTTATTTAGAGAATAGAGGAATGATTTATATACATGAGGGCCAAAGCTTTCATTATGGGTTCCAGTCCTTTTGCAATGAAGAGAAAGCATCTTCCTCAATGTAGTTAGAGTTAATACTACCTCTCGCGAGAAAAGGCAGAACAAGACAGATCTATGCTGGAACATGATCATTTGGTGGTGTTTACATTTTGCCCTTTCCAGTTTCAGGCAACAATTGTGCCCTTGAAAATTGTGTGGCATACAAAATGCTCAAGTCAGTTAACTATGCTGTCTTCAAACCATGCATTGTTCTGCACCAGAAAGCTGACTGCCCTCGATGAGGTGAAAGATACGAAGAAGTGAACATTTTGCTTTTTAAATAAATTATGGGTAGCTAAATAAAATATGCTGTATATCTCAGGCTTCAGCACGGGAACTGGGTCGAAATCTTTTCTAGTTAACTCGTGCAAGTTTTAAGCAGATGCCCTAAGCAGTGCACATTGTCATACAATGGAAGGGAAGGGCTGCGCTAAAAACTGTCTTTCCCTTCCGTTTTCTATATACTTTCTGCAAATTTTCATAGTTGGGAGTGTGGAGAATGTCTCTCCATGTGCATGAATGAATTGTTCAACAAATGACCATAACACATACACCTTTGATATGGAAAGCTGGGGGGAAACCGTTTAGCTGCTGTTCTCATGCTCTATTCACTCCCTTTGTGTGAATGCATTCCAGAGTGCCCCTGCATTAAGGATTGAAAGGACTGCTGCTTGGGTGGTTTCACATAGAAAATGTTTGATACCAATTTGCAAGTACAAACTGCAGATCTTATAAATTAAGATCTGGCTCATTTTTATTTTCCCACTTTGAATACAGGGGCTTCTTTTGTGATCACATTAAGCTTTTAACCATGCTTCTTTTTTGCATGGGCTTGGTTGCAGTGAACGTACATCAGAGAGCCTTCCGTATTTTGTATGCATTGCAACTGCTGCTTGCTTTCATTTGGCTTCTGCAGAGATGAAATTAACTTTCAGTTTCTCTGATTGTAACTGAAAACAATTTCCATACTTGTATTGCATGTTTGAACAGCATGGACTTTATATGTCACTAGCTGGAGCATATAGCAGTTCAAGCCATGACAAACTGAAGAACCTATGTACCAAAAATAGACTGTAACTTAAAATAACAGTCATTATTTGGGAAAATCTAAATGTTGTATAACTTATCACTATATGACAATAAGAATTAAGTCACTGCAAATGTTATTAAAATGGAAACATTGTTTGCAGAAGCAGTTCCATATACGCCTCGACAGAGATTCAGATCAACATTTTAAAATTTTCCCAAGATTTTAACTAATCAAGGTTCACAAAGGATAAGTGGTTCAATTTCATCATGATGAGACAGTTCCTTACTTGAAATAGATATGTGGAAATGACCTGTAATTCCAACACATGACACTTAAAATGTAAGTTATGATCACTATTTGTATTTAAGTAGCAGAGTGGTAGCCGTGTCTGCAAAAACACTGCAGTAGTCTGTATCTGCAAAAACAATGACGAGCCCTATGGCACCTTAAAGGCGAACAGATTTATTTGGGCATAAGGTTCCATGTGTAAAAGCCAGTTCATCAGATGCATTTTAAGTAGATCATAGAAACCCCAGTTAGGGAGTGGGTTCTGATTTGTTCTGAGCACTATTTATGCATGTTACAAACAACGTCCCTGTCCTAAAGAACTTTCAGTCTATGTAAATCAGGTTGATTAAAGCTGTGGAGTGTATTGCTGACATGACATTGTCACTCCAGTGTATACACGGATTAAACAGTTGCACGCCTGATTCAATTGTTCAGTGTTTTGAAAATTGTTATTTAATGCTTCATACCCTCATATTATGTTCAAATGCTCATTTTGGTGAGCATGCTTTTAATCTTTTTAATTTTAACCTTTGCTTTTAATCTTTTCATTACAAATGCTGAAATTGTTTAGGAAATATAAATTTGCAGAGTAGACAAGCACTTGGGCATGACAAAATACTATAAATCACTGTAATAAAAATACAAAATGCACTTTTTATTTGCTATCAGATTTGTAAATATGCGTATTCTAATCAAGAATAATTTTATGACCCTAAAATTTCTGCAAATGGTTGCTAGAGGGAGCTCTGGGACAGTGTATTTCAGAGCTTTCACAGTATTTACTCATTATGCTTTACTCTCTATTGAAAGCACGAATCACAGATTCACAAAGGAGTGGCATGTAGACAAAATGTGCATGTGCTTTCCACTAAGCCCCATAAACTTTTCTTTGCTGAATATTAACACTCTGTGTTAGTTTTTTAATATTACTGACTGTAAACATTTTGCAGTCATGACAGTTGTCACTGTTAGTCAGCTATGTATGGCTCTCTTCCCTATTAAGTTAATATCGAATTTATCCTTAGGAAAGTGCATCAGACTTGAAGGTGATAATAATACAAATACTTATATGGAATCTGCTTTGACAAGTGTACTACGCATATTCTTCTGGGGTAGATACAGTGGCAAGATATGAAACAAATATTTTGGACCCCCAGCATAACTCCATTTACACCAATGAAGTTATTTCTCATGCACATAGCCATAAATCAAAGGAGAATCAGGCCCTCCATTTAAAGCCTGTATTAACTTTGTCCATATTAACTTTTTCTCCCTTGCAAGCAGCTTTAAGAATGTCTATGAGATTTGGTCACTCTGTGGATACTCCAAAATATGCAAAATGGGCATTGCAACCAATATAGTAAATACTGTTGTTTGGGTGGGGAAATCTGTAAACAGACACAGCTGCAAAGAAAGTCTGAATCATCTAACACAGTAACAACCCTGTTGAGCTGAGTCATATTTGAAGTTTGTTTTTTCTGGTGCCTGAGAAAGATACAGACTCATCCTCTGCTCTGAAATGAAGTTCCTAGCTCTGATGTACAGGATCATCCTAAAGTTCCAGATGGAACTTTAATTTTAATCAGCTGTTGGAGGGTGGCCAGGAATATCCTTGGCAGATATCAGAAGGAGGCAGCATGCTGTAATGAGTACAGCCATGGGCTGAGAAGCAGGAGACCTATGATCAAATGCAGTAGAGACATAAGTAGGCGCAACTGCTAATGCAATGGGAGTTGTGGCTGTTTATGCCTGGGCTAAATTTATCCTCCCCATTCCACCGGTGAGTAACCCTTTGTATGAGTCACTTAATCACTCCACTCTTCAGTTTTCTCATCAGTAACACAGGGAATGATAACATTTTCCAATCCTTGAAATAGCTTTGAGATTCTTAAATGAAAATCTCTGAAGGAGATTATCCTTCATGTTCTTGCCTGGGGCAGGAGGGAAGGTTAACAACAGAAGGAAAATGGGGCATCTAATCATTTTGTTTTCCTCCAGCGTGGATGTAAAGGTTCATGACACAAAGTGTGGTGGCTACTCACTGAACGATGTCTCTGTTAAATACCACATGGTAAAAACTATTCTGCTATACAAAACCATTCATGATCACAGGAAACTTCTAGCAGCTTTAGTCAGCTCCCATTGAAGTCTCTCTGTCGTTGGTATTTATATCAATTGCTGATGGAGTTTAGGCTTCTAAGCTCCTAAATCCCTTTTGAGCTTGAGGTTTTAGGCTGCTAAACCAGTTGGGTGTTGTGATACTGAGCACAGCAACTCCTAAATAACTTTGAAAATCTGGACCTAAATGGTCCCATAGCTAGAGCCCTGCAAATCTGCAGGTATCCGTATCCACAGCTCGTTTTTGCATCTACAGATGTGGATCCGGATACAAATGTTGTATCCGTGATAGAAAGTCTGTGGCTTAGGAACTGAATCTAGGTCTCACAAGTCCCAAAGTAGCACTCTGGAACTGGTCCATTCCTCCTCTCCAGGAATCCAGTGGGAATCCTTCCATAAATATAAATGGATATTGAAGCTCCTAAGTGATGACACATAGTACATGTCAAAAAATGATAGCCCCTTGCATGTCTTCTCTATCACTGATGCTTTTATTAATACATCATATACATTTTCTTTGAAAATCTCGAATACATCTGCAACACCAGCAGATGCCATGGTGGGGACAGAGATTAAAAACAGAAAAGACAACATCTAAGTAGAGCAAGACATAAAATACTGGAGCATTTATTTGATTTTATGAGCTCAGCCTTAAAATACAAGGCCAAATGGCCAAAACCACGCTGTAAATTGGCCCTTATTCTTGTGCACACAATCATTTGTGTTCACCAACGGCAGAGACTGGATGTGCAAATGGTATTTACAAGGACAGGTTGGTTAGTTGCCCAACACACATGTGCAAATACCATTTGCTTAGATAGATTTATGCACAAAATGAATGCTTTTATTGAGACCTTTCAGGGATGAACGTGGCTGTATTTTAATTCTATCTTTTCTGATTTCTTTGTGTACTGTATTTTGGGTGGTTTCCAACCAGTTTATGGTTATTCCTTGGCATTTCATTCATTTTTTTTGTCCATGTGTATTTTGCAGTCTTCAACATTTTTTAGCTGATGCACTTTATACAGTGAAACAGATAAAATCAACTCAGCCTATGATCTGGGAGTATAGAGCCCAGTCTTTTCAAAGAAATTCACTCTTCTCAAGGCCCCTCGACGAAAGTGAGGGGAGAGTAAATGGGGCAACTGCCCAGGGACCCAGCAATTCAAAAGGGCTCAGGATTCCTGGCTGCTGCTGCTCTGAAGGCTTGCTAAGAATGGGGCCATAGTGCATCGCGCTTTAGGTTGTGCTGAGGGCTGGCTGTCCACAGCTTCCTACTTTCCACTTGAGACCCCACCCCTTCCAGGAGCACAGAGCCTGCTCCCACCCGTGCCTTGCCCAGGGGCCCAGAAAGTCTGATGGTCCCCCTGCTCTTCTACTTCCCCTTTCTATCACCCGGTCCTGGATCTGTTTCCCAAGCAGTCACTCAATCACCCTTTCCTTGAGCAGCTGTAGACCTGAAAACTGAGCTTATTTTGTGATATTGGATGAAAAAATGTCCCAGAAAAAAGCGTGACAGACACAGTAACTGACCCTTCATCATAAGATCATAGTAAGTGCTGCGGAAACACGGAAAATTATGTGTGGGCCAGAAAGGTCACCTTAAAATAATTTCATCCATTTAAATCCCACAGTCTCTGTGTTAATCAGGTGACGTGTCTATAACATTGGAGAGAATGGGTGACTAGTCCATTGTGTATTCTCTTGCATGCAGCAGATGTTGCTGACAAATAAGTTTGCTTGCTTGCTGGCCACGAAGTGCCTGATTAAAGCAATTTTCCTCTGCTTTGTTCTTTGTTAATCTGTGAGCTGTCAGCTGAGGCCTGTCGATATCATCTGGCCATGAAATTGACAGGACCACTACTGAGGTAAACAAATCTTTTCCTCAGATCTGTTTGGCTGTTCTTAGGTCCACCTATACACATGTTCTATTTTTAATCATATCTTTCACACACAAAAAATATTTTAACAAGTCATTGGATATCAGTGAAACTGTATTGAATCTGCTGTTGCAAATAAATTGCTGTGTTTCCGATGAAAAGTGACAGCTGCAGTGGCCTTTTTCTTCTCTGTAAATTGGTGAATTAAATTAGTATCAGTTTAATGCTTCAAATCAGCCTGTTTTAAAAGCAATACAGTATCATGTACTGTATGTTATGCAAATCATTTAACATTTTCATCGGAGGATCTAGAACAACTAAAAAAAGCAGAGGTTTAGTTACCCAAGTAAGGCAGTAGGGACTTGTCAGTGTATTTCGAACCAGCCTACCTGCTCTCGTGCTCTCACATTTCATTAGGAGCTTGTCTTTCACAACTGCTACATGTATTCCATCTTCTAGACGTGTTACTTTAATTTTGGCATTGAGAACCTTGGCTAGGCTGTTGTGGTGGCAAAACAAATACTTGTATTTTAAATAGAGTCTCCATGTAAACAAGGGGTCTCCTACCAAGTTTTAGGTTGGAAAATATCTTGTTCTGTACAAACAGTTCAGAGTTGTGACTCGATGCAAAGATGGAAGGGGTGGCTGCTCCAGCGAAAGATTGTATTGTGAGGTTTGACTGATCACGTGCCTCATCATTGTTGTGGCACTTAACTTGCTAATGCCAAAGCATTTTAGCCTGAGTATCCAACGTGAAACTGAGAGTGACAGCCATGCTGAACCCTTTGAGTATGTCTACACAGCAAGGCTAAAGTTGAATTTAGCTACGCAATTTCAGCTACGTCAATTGCGTAACTTAAGTCTAAATAACTTAATTTGACTTTTGGTGCTTTCTACACAGAAGGAAGTCAAAGGAAGAACACTCTTCATTCGACTTCCCTTACTCCTCATGAAATGAGGGTTACAGAAGTCAGGGTGTGTCTAGACTACATCGCTCTTTCGACAGAGGGATGTAGATTAGACACTTTGAAATTGCAAATGAAGCTGGGATTTGAATTTCCTGCACTTCATTTGCATATTCGCATCATGGCGCTCTTTTGAAAGTGAAACTGCAGTCTAGAAGCGGTTCTTTCGAAAATAGAAGCCTTTTTCGAAAGATCTTGTAAAATGAGGCTTACAGGATCTTTTGAAAAAGGTTTCTATTTTCAAAAGAACCGTGTCTAGACTGTGGTCTCAATTTTGAAATAGCGCTTTTTCGAAAGAGCGCCGTGACGCGAATATGCAAATTAATCATGGGAAATTCAAATCCCGGCTTCATTTGCAATTTCGAAGTGTCTAATTTACATCCCTCTGTCGAAAGAGGGATGTAGTCTAGACACACCCTTAGAGCAAGAAGTCCTCCAGCTCAACATGATTTTGAAATAAAGGCTTATAGTGCAGACAAGCACTATGTTATTTAGGAATAACATCAGTTACTCCAAAATAATGCTGCTGTGTAGACATACCATTTGTGGGATAGGAAGTTTGGAAAATAAAGAACAATTTTTCTATGCAATTTCACAGCTTCACTATAATTATCTGTTTTCCTTGCTTTGAGCTTAAAAATAATGGGAAGAAAATATATTCCTGATGCAGACGTGCTCTGAACTCTGTGTGTGGTCTCTGGCTGGTAGCAAGCAGGGAAGCATTGTCCATGTCTGGTGCATAATGCAGTGGTTACCATCTCTAAGTATCTGCATGGGGAACAAATATTTAATAATTGAATAGTGGGCTCTTCAATCTAATAAAAGAAAGGTGTAATACAATCCAATGCTTGGAAGTTGAAGCTAGACAAATTCAGACTTGAAATAAGGCTGTACTTTTGACAGTACAGATAATTAACCATTGGAACAATGTGCCAAGGGTTGTGGTGTTTTCTCCATCACTGACAATTTTTAAATCAAGATTGAATGTTTTTTCCAAAAGATGGACGCTCTAGGAATTATTGTGGAGACGATTTGTGGCCTGTGTTACACAGGAGGTCAGATTAGATGTTCACAATGGTCCCTTCTGGTCTTGGAATCTATTAATCTGTATGAATCTGTTTTGCTGCAGACATGCTGCTGTAGCACCCATTGTGTTTGGTTTCATGTTCTATAAAAGTTTGCTGGTTGAACGTTGTTTGATTTACCATTTGTTAATCCTCTTCTTTCAGCAAAAAACAAAACAAAAAAACCTGCTTTCAGAATTCTGACCCCATTGTCTGTCCAGGGGATTTGTAGTGAAATACAAGGGGAAGCTATGAAAATGTTTACCGTGTGTGTGCTCGTCACAAGTTTCTGTATCCGGAATTTAAGGGAAGTTTCATTTTATGACTGACTAATAAAGCAGCATATAGAGAGGAATTTCATTCAACAAGTCTGACTGTCAGGATATTTTCTTGTCATAGTTTTTTTTTATTGACATTATTGTTCAAATATAATAGGCTAAAGCTTGTTTGAATCTTATTAGTGTGCCATAATAAGAAACAGCAAATTAATGGAAATAGTCAAGTACTGTGTATGTAGTTCTTTAAACCCACTTAGCAGTTTATAAGTCTCAGGGTACGTCTACACTTGCTCCCTACTTCGAACTAGGGATGCAAATGTAGCCGACCAAAATTGCTAATGAAGCGGGGATTTAAATATCCTGCGCTTCATTAGCATAATCTTGCCCGTGTGCTATTCCACTCGCCAGCTGATTCAAACCAGGAAGTGTGCTCCAGGAGGCATTAGTTCGAATCAAACCCCTTGGTTCGAACTAACGTTACTTTTGAGGAGGATATTTAAATCCCCACTTCATTAGCAATTTTGGTCGGCTACATTTGCATCCCTAGTTCAAACTAGGGAACAAGTGTAGACGTACCCTCAGAGGGTAGCTGTGTTAGTCTGTAACTTTAAAAAAAGAGTAGTCCTATAGCATCTTAGAGACTAACATAGATAGATAGATAGGTAGGTAGATAGATAGATAGATAGATAGATAGATAGATAGATAGATAGATAGTATCATGAGCTTTCATGAACAAAACCCACATCTTCAGTCTTCCTTGGGAAATAAAGGGCTTGTTCATATTGGTCCATAGTAAACATTTTTAGTAGCCTGACTCTTCATCTCAAATGATGATCAAGTTAGACTGATTTTGTTGTTTGTTGGGATGCAAATAAACAATTGACAGGGTTTAACTGTAACTACTGAAACTATAGGAACGGCTTGTGAATTTGTGAATTATGGCTGCTCCTACAAATCCAAAACAGTGTTGTGATGGTCTGTGAACAATTAGATTGCAAGGCCCAGACTGTGGCTCCATGCTGTCTGTTTGCACGCCTGCCTAAGAGTCTAAAGGGGAATAAAATCCCCTCTATGCCCCTGCACAGTCTCTAAAGAGCTTAGGCCCAGGCACGTGGGAGTGAGCAGGTGCAGTGTGCTAATGTCTCTCTACACAGTGCCTTAAAGAGAAGGGCAGCGAGTGGATGGAGGAGAATGGTAAATAGGGAGAGCCTTGGTTTCATGCACCCAATAGAGGTGCTGACAATAGAGTTCAGCTGGGAGATAAGTCAGTACCTGATTATTGCCTGCTAGAATGAGGTGAGAACAGGGAAGGAGTCTTCCTCTGTAGTCCCTCTATGAGTGTGCAATTGTGCAACACCCAAAAGCAGGGTTAATTCTAGCCATAAATGTATTTGGCATTTGTGCTAACTTTGGTTCCTTCTGCTGGTGGCAGCTATAGTGTTTCTGAATGTCAATCTGTGGGAGATACTCCTGCAGAAATCTCCATGCCCTAATGACTTTTTTTAAATGATTCAGTCAGGAGAAAATGGTGCCATGTTCCACGAGATAATGTAACAAGGCTCTGTAATACAGTCTGAGCTGCTGTCTCACAGACTTCTCTTCCTCCTCTTATCTACATTTCAATGAAACTCACATTTCTGCTATATTTGTCTGTTTGTGGAGCTGCATGTAGGAGTAACAGCAGTGCAGCTGGAGCTGGGAATACACCACAAGAAAGTGTTAAATGTTTGTTTGAATAAAACCACAAATCCATTTCATCTTCACTCATTTCTCCTTTTATATCCATTTTCTATGATCATTCATATAAGTGGCTTTGAGTGTGTACGTTGAGTGTAAGCATATTTGTAAAAAAGATACTTATGCAGAAGTTCGTGTGAGGGTTTTTACTGAAAATGGTTATTTGGTCCCTTCAGAATCTTTCTTGTTGTCCTCTACAGTTCAGCAAAAGTAATGTTATATGACTTACATGATCAGTCACATACAAAGAATAGTGCCTAGTCAAAGACATCTTCTTCTCAAAGTATGTTCTTCACACAAATACCACATAAAATATTTAAAGTGCTTTCAAATAATGAACAAATTAAAATATCAAAGTCTGTTCACAGACAATTTATAAACAGAAAAAAGGTTAAAATGCTCCAATCCAATATTTCTGTAAATAGTTTGTTCTGTAGTAAACCTCCTTATATATTTGTTATAGAAAAGTGACCATCTTAAACTTAGTACATACACAATGGGAAAGTCAGGTACAAATTCCTAAACTTCTGCACTTATAAGATCCCAGTCAGACACTTCTTTATTTATCTAAAACATTGTTTTAGCTCATTTCTGTGGGTGCAACAGTAATGCTTTCTATGGTTAAAAGTATGGGCTTTGACAAAATCAGACCTTTTTTTTGCATTCAGATAAACATCTGTGAATTCCTTTTATTACTCATGTGGCCATATAATTATATAGTCAAATAATTGTAAAATTTAGCAAAATCTTCCAATTTAGCAAAATTATATCCAAACTGAACATCTGCCCCTTTTCCTACTTCTAGTAATTATCTAACCCACCACGACATTGAGAAATATCCAGCCATGTTGTTAGACAAGGCATTTTCAAACATTTCAGTTCTTGGATTATATTAGCATCCTTATGAAAGATGAAACAGTAATTCTGGAAACTTTTAATGTCTGCAAATTAAATTATATACCATTGGATGCCATATATCAGCAGTGCATTCTCTCTTCCTTTTTTGGAAATATACATAAATTCCCTTGGTATGCTATGTGGGTAAGTTCTCTTCTATGGTTCCTAAATTGGTAGAGAAATCAGCAGAGCTTGGACTGGTAATAGGAGTTGGCAACAAGCAGCAGATGTGTATGCAGTTTTTCTGGAGTAATGAAAATGCATCAAAGTAATGAAAATACATCAAAGGGCTAGTTCTTGCGGTGGAATGCCATCCTGAATGGCACTGATCTGGATAGTCAATAAAAACCAGATTTTCAGAAGGTTTTGCATCAGTTGTTGGCTGTCCAGTTTAAGACACTGTGGGCCTGTCTACACGGCTAAAGCTGTGCACCAGCTAGCTACTCAAGCTAGCTTGAATCCAGCTAGTGCAGGTAACAATGAAGACAACACAAAATGGGCTTCAGTGCATGCAGTACAAGCCCAGCACAGGCCTGGGTATGTTGTTAGCTCACTGGCTTGCTTTGAAGTCTGTACTGTGCAATACCTGGATTCCAACCAGCTCAGCTAAGCTTGCCTCTGCAGCATGGCTTTTGCTGTGTAGACACACTCTTTTCCAAGGCACAGAGATACTTTTGGGTATCTTAGCATTGCTGCTGGGAGTGTGCTTCTGAGCACAGCTAATAGGCACATGCTAGCTGTGCGCAAGGTAGGACAGGACACATAGCAGGGTAGCTGGGAGTAGCAGGGTGGTGGCTCAGGGTAGCTGTCTGACTACCCAAGAGGGCTCAGATGGGATTCTGCTCAGGTGTCTAGCCAGAGCTGCCACCCTAGCTACACTGCTGTCTTTAATGCTGTAGCACAAGCAGAGCTAGTGCATGTGTGTTGACCCATGCTGGGAAGTAAGTTTCCCAACCACTGCATAAAGGCACTCATACTAAGGTCATTGGTGACCTCTTGAAAAAGTGGCTGCCAGCCATTTTGGCTTGAAAAGTCTTGGTGGGCAGAGTTATTTATATTTGGGGATGTGATCGTGTGTGTATGTGTATATATATATATATATATATATATATATAAACCCTACTGAAGAGCAGGCCATGTTATTTCCTCGAAGGCTTCTAGTGAAATCCTTTCTTACAGGAGACTTCCCACAAAGTTCACACTAGAGCTTTTCTTAATCAGTTTATTTTCCTTATTGCCCCAACAGTCATTGCACACAGCTACTAAGTTGGGGATGAAAACAACAGCTTTATTTATAGGTGATCAAATTCTGGTACCCGTGTGTAAATTTTCCTGTTCTAGGTAGAAAATTTATAGGTTCATCAGCAGGCAGTCTTCTCAATAATAGCAAAGCCACCTCTATGCTCATTACCAGATGTCTGAATACAACATTAGATCCCAGTCTAAATATGTGTGATTACTTTATGGTCTTTCTAGCATAAGTTGGCATCTCACCCCATGGCTCAGACTGTAAATCTGAAATCGAATCACGGTACCGTGCTAGTAACTCACAGCGTGGAAGGTGTGACAGAGGATGAATGTTTTGGTGCACTCATATAATCGCATTGCAACGTTTCCAGTACTTGTGAGCTGATGGAATCCTAGAACCTTGTGACATGTAGTGCTCTTCCCTATGGCAAAGGAACAGAAAGGAAAGGAAATGTTTAGTTTGCACACAGCCCAGCATAAATTACACAGATTCCTGGCATGTCAGATAGAAAACACATTAAAAGACTTCTTAGACCTTTGTTTTTCCTTCATTTGTTCTTTCCTCTGAGGCAAAACCCCTTCAGGGCACTTAGTCATTTCTTACATGGTAGATAGAGAGCCAGCAAAATGTACTAATAAATCAGCATTTCCCCCTGACAACCAGGTAGCTGTGATAGGCTCATCTAATCCAGACTTTGAGACATCAGTGAGTTTGAAAAGCAAGCCAGGTTCTAAGAGTTGCAAAGCATGACGTGATTTACCACTGGGAACACAACAGCCTTTCGAGGGAGTCTCCTGCTCTTGTACATTCACGTGCCTGGCAGAATTCTATGGAATCCTCCTATCTCTGCTAGGTCAAGTTCAGGAAAATTTCCCTATTGTCGACAGCTATTAAGCATGTGCTTATGGCCTTTCCTGGACCACAGCCTGAGTCACTGAAGTATGTAGTGCAGATTAGAAAATAGAAAAATAGAGAATTTTTAAGGGAAGCATTTGAAGTTCAATAATATCTTCATCTTAAAGCCATTTGATTCTAATTAGTAGACAGCATTAGTGTGACAGAAAAGCAATTTAAAAGTATATGGGCTATATCCACAGCTGTAAATGTTTTTAATTCTATTGCCTTCAGCATAAGGGATGCCAGTTCTATGCTAGCTATGAATCCAGCCAATATTTTTAAAAATCTTCCCCAGTTCTCTCCTCCTTACACCTGTGCAGCCCTAATGAAATCCATGCAGCCAAGTTTTCCAGTTGCTTCAGTTACGACCATCTCTTCCTGGTGATGGATGAAGATTACACATCCATGCTTATTTTTAAATCTATCATCTGCCTTCAATACCACTGTTAATGAGATTGTGATGACATATCTGTGATTGGATAGAAGAGTTCTGCTCCTTTGTTTCTGAGAGATC
Organism: Rafetus swinhoei; assembly: GCA_019425775.1. Lineage (NCBI taxonomy): Eukaryota > Metazoa > Chordata > Testudines > Trionychidae > Rafetus > Rafetus swinhoei. The sequence goes on along the minus strand of CM033435.1, from coordinate 12,888,818 downwards.
CCTGAGGGCAGCATGTAATTTCTGCTTTCCCATGTGGGTATTACCTTCTTCTCTCCTGTTTAATATATATGAGTCCTTCACAGGGTTATTGAGCAACTCTGGGATCTGTACCATCTGTAGAGTAGCATCCTGTTCTCTCTAATCTGGACTGGCTGGTTATTTAGATTAAGCATGGACAATAAGTCATTGGCTGAGACTCAACCCTGACAAGACAGAGGTGATTTTGGTAGACTGAGAGAAGCAATTAAAAGAAATGGCAGGGGATTATAGCTGCCCTTAACTAAGGAAGTATGGCTACTGCCTAGTATTCAAGTTTACAATTTAGGGATCATGCTAGTGTCTTAATAGCTTCTGACTTTAACATACCTTGGATTAAAACTACTGCATTGCATTCTCCTTGAAATTAGACCACATCCATTACGTAAGGGGGTATACTATAAGCATTTTAGGAAACTTTTACGGATACTGCTCAAATTGGTGCAGGATGCAGCTGCTTACTGGTTAAATGGAACTTCATCCAGAACAGATATCACACCACTGCGCATACCCACATTTGCAGAGATTCCCATTACCGTTTGGGTTTGATTTTAAATTGGCGTGCACTAAATAGTTTGGTGCCTGGCTCACTGATAGACTGCCTCTATTCTCATGGGGCACTTGTGCAGTTGAGGCACTCTAATGAACAGCACCCTCATTTAAAATTGGAATTGACTGGTGGCAGAGTATTTTTGGGGAGAAGATCTTGACTCTCAAGGGAAAATAAGGACCACTGCATTAGTTGAGGGGATGGGTTGTGGTAGTCAAACATGGAGGGTGATATTTTGGGGCAAGCTCATCCCTGGTTATGTATATTAAGTAATTCTTCAAATGCCTTCAGGACAGAGGTTCCTATAAATAATTGAGAAAATAAATATGGATGTACTGAGGACAGAACATAGCCCATTATGTCTTATGGAAAAGCAAAATTATAAAAACAGACACATCACTGTTAAGGACTGAAGGATTTTATGTATTGCATTTTTCTCTGTGGTTAGGTATGGATTGGAAAACATATGGATACTTCTTATTTTGTGAGCGAAATGAGACATCCTGGAACACTATTAATGCTAATGGAAGTTTCTCAGAGAAATTTCATGATCTGTTTCTGCATGTTTAGCATAATGAACTAAAATGGTCCTTACTATGTCTCCACTGAAGTTGCATGGAGTTATAATAGGCAAGAATTTGGCTATTATATTTGTAAATTGGAGCCTTATACTGTAGTAATGTTACAAAATGTTCTTATTATGGCCCCGACTCTGTGACTCTCAATAGTACTTGAAAGCATTAGTACTTGAAAGCAATAGTACTCATATAAGGATGATTTTGTGCTCAGACCACAATACTGGGAGTCAGCAGAGCATGGGTCTGTTTCCCAACTCTGCTACACCACTAAGTGGCATTAAGTGTGTGTGAGAGAGACAGAGACAGAGACACCAGCATGTGCATGATTTTTCTGTCACTGAGAATTTTGCCATTGAGTTAGAAAATCAAGCCTTCTAATCTTTACCTGTACCATGGGAATAGTAATACCTGGCCCATTTTGAGGCTGAATTCTTTAATGTGGGCACATGCTTACAGATCACCAGCAAGATGCTGTTGAAGTTGAAATCGTTATCTCTAGCTGTGAATTGCACAGTGCAGTAAAATAATCTGAGATTTTTTATCTGTTTAATAATTCGCTCAATGGAATATCACAATATCAAAGATCTCTGTGAGTTCCATTTCTTCCACAGTACATGATATCCTGACTATTTGATAGGAATTCCTATCTGCACTGAAGAGATTGTGTGACAACAGTTATTCATTGAGCAATATCCTGTGCAGTGTTCTAAACATTTAATATCTTAGGCCACTGTTTCTTTCCTTTGCATTAAACCGATGGTATACTGTTCTACTTCAAGATATAAGGAGTATTGCATATCAAAGATTTTGTGGAGGCTATCAGCTCTTTTCTCAAAGCTATTACTATTTTGAAGACAGCATAACTTTGTATCTTATTTACTGTTTCAAATATGTTTCACTTTCTACATAAGAAGTAACATCTTTAAAGATCTTTATTTTTAAGCAGGATTCAGATGTCAGTTTGTGGCAGCTAAGATGAATTAATCTTGAACCTTATTATGCATTTTAACTGCTAGCTGAAGAACGTTGGTTTTCTTTTGACACCGAAAATCTTTCTATCCTGCCATTGAGTGTCTGGTCATGATATGTAGCTTAATCAAAGGATTATGCAGCCTATCCCAACATCAAGGTGTATAGTGCTGTAGCCATTCACTTAAAGAAATCAAAATTCTGCAGCCATCTGTTCAGAAAGAAAGGGAGTGTTTTCCTCTAGGAATCTGATGTCACTCAGTGGAGTTGATGCTGTAAAATAGGAAATCACCTGTATGACAATGTATTGCAGCTGAGGGTGGCTTGTCTCTCCATTCCAATGCATTGATTCTCATTGAGCAGCTAATGTGGACATGATAACATTTTGGAAATCCAGTGACAAGCCCAAGCCTCCCCTCATGTTCATCATAGATCACCAAAGAAATTCTCTTCATGGTACATCACATAGGGTAAGAAGTTTGTAACACAGTACAGAATTAGTACTTTGCCATTAGGTTTGCCCTTGCCATTATCTTATGCTGACCAGTCCCTACAAGTATCTCCCTTGTAGACACTACTATAAACTAAAGTGAAAGCTTAAAGGAAAACTGTCATGTAATAGAAAGCATGAAAATCATTCTGTCTAACCACAAAGAAGATTAAATGACACAAATGGCTCTTCGATAGAATAAAAAGGAAATGTTCTCTTAACAATGTGACGATACAGCTTTATGATACCCCATGCTGTGTAAGGGAGGAAGCTAGGGTTTGTTTTTTTTCACAGACTTATTTTGCGTGATAAAAGAAGGTTGTGTTGGAAAGGAATCTTTAAGAAGGTAGTCCCCACTCAGGGAGAGAGAAATTTATTTAAGTTCATCTAGGTGCCAAAGACCTGCACAAAATCACAAACACTCTGCAGTGATTGGCATGATATTGGTGGAATGGCTGTGAAGAGCTGGTCCAGCGTCCAGCCCAGTTCCACCCATACCAGAACATCCCCTACTCTGTGAAAGAAGGAGCACCAGGGGCAAGTTACAGTCACACATGACTGGAAGATTCCCCTCTATTAGTGGAATCCAAAGATACTACCTTAAGGCATCTTCAAGGCCCTTTTACTCTTCCAGGATGTTGCAGAGGGGTCCTATGAGGGTTGAGGTTCCAGCTACATATGTGCTGTGGATCATGTACTGAACTGCCAATCTCACTTGCTGGAGCAGGGTTTTGACAGGGCACAGGCAAGTCAGAAATCTGCATTGTGGGGTCTATGGCAACTGATTATCTCATCTCTTCCTGCACTGCCTGCTGGTCATCCACAGACCCCCGTACCAGCTCTGCCTGCTCTCGGTGGCTCAGGTAGAACAGGCTTGTTCCTGCATGCAGAAGTGTGAGGGGGCCAGTGGTGGGATCAGGTTTTGTTCTTTCCTCCTATGGGCCTCTTGGACATTTTGGGGGATATAGGATGCTGATTAGCTCCTAGACATTGTGTAGAAAGCTGAAGTTGGCACTCAGACTTCTTGCCCCTCTTTCGTCCCATAGACATATGTGCTGGATATCCTGGATCATCTGCATGGTCAGTTGTCTGTCTTTAGGTCTAGAAGGGCTTTTCTCACACACCACAACTAACAAACAGCTTTATGGGATTGTTTACTTAGCGATCAGGATATGTCTGGCCTGACTGGGGGATACAGGCTGTTCTCACAATTTGAGGTGGGTTTCCAGAGCAGATTGCAGGTTCATGTGCATCAGTTGTGGGCTCTAACATCAGTCTGGGAAGTTACTCAGGCATTGGTCCTGGTCATTAGTTTGGCATAAAGGGAGTGACAGCTAGGGATGCAAGAGTTTAAATGGTTAACCAATAAGCATTAGTTTTACTGGTTAAACTCCCGGCCACCACTGGCAGCCCGCAGAGTGTTTAGCCACGTAAACGACTGAATTTCACTTACACGGTGTTGTGGGGGTTTTTTATTTTTATTTTTTTTATTTTTACATCCCTAGTGACAACTTCTGTCTTATGCAGCTTGGGTTCTCCCATTTTAATACCATAATTCATTTGCATCTGGGACTAGTGTCCTGAGCCTGGCTCCTTAGCTGGTGGATAAGGGGAAATTGCGCCCTCCTGCCTTTTGGTTAGATCAGTGGCTATTGTGGCCATGTTGAAATCCAGAGTTAAGCTGTCTTGCTGTCTGTGATTTGGGGTACCATTCTCCCAAACTAACTTGTTAATGAACACTTTTATAACTATGCAGCCTCTGTGGTTACCCACTGTAGCAGGTTCACTCACTTTTATGCACAGCTGACTCGCTTTTTTACACACGGCTTCTTCCCTCAGGGTGGCTTGTGGGGAAGTCACCGGCTGCTCCAACGCCAACACGCCCCCTTTGGGTGTGGTGTTCTCTTCAGGTCACTGCCCTCCGGCAGTGACCACTCCGTTCTTGGTCCACGCCCCCTTCCAGGGGGGAGTCATTGTTCTTGCTTTGGTCCTCCTCCAGGGTCCTCCCTACTCCCTGGGACCCCTAGTTCTTCCTGGGAACATCCAGTTCCTCAGCACCCTCCCGGCCTCAGTGGCCCAATGCCAGTCCCTCACTAGCCCCTCCGGGCAGACTGCCGTTTCTCCAGGCCCCTCCTCCCTGGCCACGGGTGATGCCTCAGCCTGCTCGGTTGCCTCCTGCAACCCTGCCTTGGAGTCTTATGGACTGGGGCTTCCCTGGCTTGAACTCCCCCAGCCTGCCACAGCTGCCTCCTTGCAGCCCGGCCTTTTAGGGCTGCCTCCATGTGAGCCTCAGGCCAGGTAGCCTGGGTTTGTTAGGCTGAAGCCTCTCTCATGGCAGGCCGATAGGAGCTGCTCTTATAGCCCTCAATTGGGCCCTCCTTATCTGCCTCAGCTGGGCTTCCTTCACTCCAGTTCTTAGCCCCTTAAAGGGCCAGTGCAGGGCAACACCCTGCCACACCACATTGCTGTGAAGATGTCTTATTGTGTTCATCTCCAAGTCAATAATGGGGTTGGGTGAATCCCTTTCATACTACTGCAGATGAAAAAAGCAAGATTTATACTGTAAACTCTCTAGGGAAGACACTTTCCCTTTTGGTTTATATAGGATAGAGTGTAATAGAGATCCTCTCTCCCACTTAGAGGCCTAGCAAGAAGCTCCCCTCTTTGCTGTTGACTGAATTCATGGAATTACAGTCTGATTACCTGTGTCAGCTCTGACCCTTTACATATCTGTAGCGCCTCTAGTTGCTTTCTTATCCAGCCCCACCAAGCCCTGTCTTAACTAGGGGGGGTTCCCACCGCTAATAACACTAGTTCAGCCCTTTTTGTGTTACCACATTGGCAACTGTAGCACAGAGAGGTTAGGTTGCCAGCCACTGTTGCTGCCAGAACCAGCACAGTGATTGGATCTGCTCTGAACCGAGTTAGAGAACATGATGGTTAACAGTCTCCACAAGCACTTCCAACAATTGTTCTGTTGTCCAAGTGAACAAGTGTTAGCAGCAGTGAGGAATTTTTTAGGACATTTCACCCTTACAAACCAATCCTTTCAGCCAGATTGCTTCCCAGTCCCAGAAACAGTTCTTGACTCTTTGAAAACACTATGCCATAGAAATCTTACATAGAAAAGTGGAGTAGGGGAATGGAAACAATTTATCCCACATTAAAACCTTCCTCTTGAGTCTGTATTTCTAATTATTTGGAGAGTCTGTCTTTCTCTGTGTCTCAATTTAGAAAGAAAATACGCTATTTTTAATTAATCTGTACTCCCACGACTTGTGACTGGGTTGCAAGTCCCTTAGCTCACAACACGCTCAATGTCATTCTACACAATCAAGGTTCTACTGGGGCCGCAGGCTAATCAGTGTGGCTTAGTGTCTCATTACCATCTCTTCACTATGCACAACATATTGTCCCTGCACAAAGGCGCTGAGAGTCTGTTCAATATTTATTTATAGTAACAAGGGCCCAAACCCATTAATACAGATTTTAAAATACTCAGCTGAAAGTAACATAAAGTCATGATCACAGAGCAGGCTGACACTTCCACGTGAAGACTGTGTTAAGCAATAAACTAAATTACTAGTAAATTAAGTTCACCCCTTTCAGTTGTCACACTAACAAAGAGCCACAAGGCAGACATATGTAAACCACCCCCTCAAAATTCATTACTATTCATAAATCTTGAACTGTGCCGAAAGCAAACAAATTATGGGGTGGAAGAAGCACTTAAAAGGCATTTTAAAGCCATGTGTATTACACAGTTAAAAGCTATTTGGACAACATGGTTTTCTTTTCTCTTGAAGAGCTGCATTTTGCAGACATCGTGCTTATACCCTTCCTGCTATCGCTCCCTAATAAAGCCCAAGTTACTTTTGTAAACATATTAATCTCAGCACTGAAATTGAGAAGGCGCAGCCAAGTTACAGCACTACCATCTAGTTAATTGAATTTTATTTTTCTTTCATAAGTCTCCTTAGACCACATGCTCATTGCTTGGCTATCAAAAGTTAATTTGGAGCAATTTAGCTGTGTCAATTACTTGCATATAAGCAGGTTAAGAATAAAATAAATATTTTCAAATTTATGTTTGCTTATGAAGGATCAGCTATTATGGTATTTGGCATAAATACAGCTGTAAAAAATTGATATCCTTTCTGCTTCTGCCCCCTCCCTCCTGCCTCTCCTCATCAAACTGTGCATTAGAATGGATTATATGTGAGTGTCATGATGTCTATAGCCCAGGTAAATAGTTTATATATAGTGGTGTCACCAGGGGTAATGGAACAGTTTTAAAGTGGGGGTGCTGAGAACCATTGAACCCAACTGTATACCCTTATATAATGGAAACCACTTCAAGCCGGGTAGTGCTACAACGCCTTTCACACCGTTAGTTCCAGCACCTGTGAGTGTCACTCTTGGAAACATACTAATTTAACTTAAATAGCTATGGTTACCTTCTTACTTAAAGGAGAATAACCCTAAACTTCCCTGTATCTATCTTGTAGGGAAGACTTAGATAATATTGCAAAGACTGAGGTAAAACAATTTAGTTATCTAAAACAATTGACAAGTGTTTTAAAGAATGACCATTCCAACTATAAATGATGGTAAAAGTGTGACCAAACATGAAAGAAGCCAGCAAATACATAATCAGCAATGCCTTCTGGGAAAAAAATTCTCCCCTCTCATCCGTCCAGGCAAAGCACTCGGGAGCAGAGTATAAGAGTTAAGTTTAATGAGGCTCTCATAGAAGAATTTAGCCTGTCTCCTTATTGTATGCAGCTGTTCTCTACTGCATGGTTGGGTATTTTGGGGATGAAAGGAACTACTCCCCTATCAGTGCACATGTAAACCACACAGGTTCAGCTCTGCTCTTCTATTAAAAAGATCAATTAACTGACATTGTGCTCCATTCTGTAGCTTCTTTCGGCACAGAGTTCTCTTTGAAGTCAATGGGGTTTCCACATGGAGCAGCTATAGAACGGTGACAATTAATGATAATGGGGGAGACTTAATGTCAGCATTAAGTTCTCAGGTTGAAGGAAGGAAGTTAAGGTCAGGAACAAGTAACACATCCAAGTATATGATTTGACTGGTTAATTCAGATTATTTTATTATGGGAAGAAGTCGGGAAATCTAAAGGGAGCATACGTTATGATTGTCTGTGGTTTATTTGTATATTTTTTAAAGTTGACAAGGGTTTTGCCCAGTTCCAGCATATACATCTATACATATCGATGTCTTCTCTTCCAGTATTCTTAGGCTGATTTCAAAGATGCCTAGATGCTAGGCTGAATAACACAGGGCAGTGTTCTGAAATGCTTAGTGAAGTAAAATATTGACAGCTTTAGTACATAAAACAATAACTGGAGCTGTAACAATAACTGTATACCAAAGCTTCCTCCTTCTTCACCTCTAATGCCAATGGGAAAAGGGGTGAAATAGAGCTAGTTAGAATGTTTTCATCAAAAAGTACTTTCAGGGAAAATTGGCTTTTCATTGCAATTAAATATATTCACAATTATATTTTGATAATATATTCCACATATTTATCTATTTATTGATATATTTACTTGAGAAAAGCTGGGGAAATGTTTTGGTTAAAAATATTTTATTTCTGTTTTTTTTTAAATAGAATTTTATAAAATCAGTTTTTGAAACCACTTTGGTTTTCAGAATCCTAATATTTTGTTTTGGTTTCATGTCAGTTTTTAGCCTAAACATTGATGCATTTCCATAAGAGATTTTGACAAAAACAAAAAAGGCCACAAAAAGGTATTTTTTCATCCAGTTTTAGCCAGAAGAGTTAAGTTTGTGTAAATGTAGGTTTGTATGAATTGCAAGCGAGTTTTGGCCATATATTTAAATGATTTTAAAACATTGAGACCTGACCATAAATATGCCTAGTAAAACACAAATGCAGAACTATGTTTAATGCAGTGTTGCTGTAGCCATGTTGGTCCCAGGATATTAGAAAGACAAGGCAAGTGAGGTAATATCTTTTATTGGACAAACTTCTGTCGGTGAGAGACACAAGCTTTTGAACTCACACAGAACTGTTCCAATAAAAGATATTATCTCACTTTACCTTGTGTCTCTAACCATGTTTAAAACACTTCTTCAGTATATACCACTGTAAACATGAGAATCAATCAATTTATTTGTCCTAAATACATTGATAATTTTTTAAAGCACATGATTATTGATATTATAAAAATGTGAATTAAAAATTAGTAATAATACTAGCAAGAAAAACCTAACACTTTTAAACTTTTGATGATGTTTGTGTTTTAATACTTTGTCAAATCATAGTTTTAATATTTTGTAACTTTATTCTTTTGCTACTATCTCAGGACTTCGTTGGAAACAAGAAGCAGCATCTCCACTGATCCACTAAGGTACTGTATATTAATATATACATTAGAGAACACAAATAGCCATTTCAACGTCTGTTCTATTAAACAACATCAAGCACATAGCATATAATTTTAATTTATAATGCAAAGCTGGGAAAGGCATTAGCTAATGATTTGATTGTTTACCAAACCTCACATATAGTATCAGAAAAAATAAAGGACAGTTTTCCACTCCCTGCAAACATGAATTACTTGAAAGCTTCCAACATTAAACGCCTTACATTCTCACACACCATGTGTGTGTGTGTGTGTGTGTGTGTGTGTGTGTGTGTGTGTGTGTGTGCGCGCGCGCATGTGGAAAAAAACATTAATTCCTGTAAAACCCCAACCTATGCTGAAGGGAGGGGCTTGGCCTTTTATGCTGGTTATGTACCACTGTTTAATAAGTGTTGCTGATGGTTGCATCTGGATTCCTGTGGTTTTCCCCTTGTTCACTATTCCACAAAGAGCACGTGTGTAAACATCAGAAGGTGCTTTCATGTGAATCTTTTTAGTACCTTCCATTTTACTTTGATCATTGCATTTAATCTGGAAAAATGTTGGCTCCATTAACATTAGATATTAAAGGGGCACTGTGCTCCCTTGTCATACATTGCACATTAAAGAACGCATCAAAGCTGCACATTTCCTTGGGTTAATCTGGGGCAGAATCACTTTCTCATAAAAGAAAAAGCTGGTGATTGTTGTTTTCAAGAAAGCCTGCCTTTCAGATGGGTCTGTGTTAAGAAGACATGTGTTTTGCAGCTGGTGCGGTGACTAACCTTATTTGAACCAGAAAGTCATTGAAAGCTGCCCTTTCCATTTGAAATAACTAACGGGCCCCAGGGCTATTTAATCACCTCTTGATTTCAAAGCACGTGAATTACTGTAAGTAAAGTGAATGAGTAAAGGTTCCAAAAAATACAGTAAAGTCCCTCTAAAACATCCCAATCACTTTCCTCTTCAGTGGCACAACAGCACTGGCTGATCCTAACTCCAGTGCCGTTCAAATAATCCTGGATTGGCTTGGACACAGTTTCCCAGTCCATCTCATCACTCAGCTACAGTTTCTGGTTTTGCCTTTTCCCTACTGCTCTGCAACTTCATTTTAGCACAGGCATCATGTGGCTGCCGTGTGATGGGGCATTCACTGGGAGGAGGTTACCAGCAACAATCACTGCAGCAGACATTGTTCCGGATAAAATAAATCTTTGTGCGAGAAGCGTGTTCAATGTAATACTTTGTGTCTTCTGGGGTTACTTCCCCAGGGCAGATGACAATGAGGAGGATTTAGGGAGTTGTAAATGGAGGAAGAAAGGGAGGAAAAAATCTAACAGCTGAGAAAAGAATTCCCTATTATGACGGGGTGCGGTCACAGAAGCCCCGTTGTGGGGGCTTCCCACGGTGCTGGCAAGGCCTCTGACACTCACCTTCTCCCTTTCTGGGGCTTCTCACTGCTCTGTCCTGCTGGGCCAGCTCCCTGGTCTCCCCCAGCAAAGGACCAGAGCTGAGATCACCGCCTCCCCAAGGAGCAATGCAGACACTGAACCTCTTCGGGTCCAAGGAAAATGCAGTTTTGGGTCCAGTTTTCTGGGATACCACTCCCCAAATGGGATCAGAACCCCAAATGAATTATTTAGGTAGCCCCCTTTTAATAATGAAAGGGGAATGTATACACTGGTTGCTCACCCATGTAACAATTATTTGCACTGGGCTTGATAGTAAATAAAAATTGATTTTAGGATTTAAATGGTAATAAGTGAGAACAGGCAGTGCAAAATAGATTACAAACTTAAAATAACAGAAAATGCCTAGCTAATTCTACCACTGAAACCTCAGTACAAACTTATTACAAGCTCTCCCTAAAACTGTTCATTTTCCAGCTAAACCTTCCAACCAGGGACATTCCTTCCCCCCAAGGGTCTTCAGTTCATTCCCTTGGGTGTGCCATGCCAGCCAGACAAAGACAAAGACCTGCTAGTTTCCCATTGTTTAAAAGATTCACACTTTTGCATGGGAACTTACCTGGCCAGTCCCTACCAGTTAGGGAGGTCATGTGACTTTCTAAGCCCAAGCACAGCTAAGACTTAAGGACAAAAGGTTATTTATATATGATTGCCCAGACACTGAGGCATCTCAGCATTGGAAACACCCTTGATGGCTTTCCTTTGCACATTTAAAACCATAAAGCATTCTATACTCTATATGTCTAATTTTACACACAAGAATAATACATACACCAAAATAAGATAAACAGATCCAGCAGATTATGACATGAAGACTGTTACATGAGGCATTAGTCCCAAGCATCTTTGAGTTATGCATATTTGTGTTCATAAATCCATTTCATAAAGCATGGGGTGGGAGGGTCCATCAAACCCATTCCTTATGAACAGTGTCAATAACGCTCTTAATAAAATGTCTGTCCTCTAGATAATACAGTTCTGGGTTCACTTAGAAATGCACAGGGGAGACAGATACATTTATGTCTTTGTATAATTGGTTTCATAAAACTGTTTCCCCAAATTCTTTTTTAAAATTAGACTTGGTGATTACTATTCAGTATGTCTATTATCTTTATCTCATGCAAGCATGAAAGATGGTAAATCCATAATACATGAACCAAATACTATACAATGCTAACATATTATTCTTATTACATTGTCTTTCGTGACTTATACCTTCAATTCCCAGTGTTATTTAGCTGAACCTGCCAATAGAGAACATAAGAACTGTCACAATGGGTCAGACTAAAGGTCCATCTAGTCCAGTATCCTGTCTTCCAACAGTGGCCAATACCAGATGCCCCAGAGGGAGTGAACAGAACAGGTAATCATGATCCCTTCCCTGTCACTCATTTTCTCATTCTGACAAACAGGCTAGGGACATCACTCCTGTCCATCTGGCTAATAACCATTGATGGACCTATCCCCCATGAATTTATCTAGTTATTTTTTGAACCCTGTTAAAATCCTGATCTTCACAACATCCTGTGGCAAGGAGTTCCACAGGTTGACTATGTGTTGTGTGAAGAAATACTTCCTTTTCTTTGTTTTAAACCTGCTACATATTAATTTTATTTGGTGACCCCTAGTTTGTGTTATGGGACCAAGTAAATAAACATTTCTTTGTTCACTTTCTCCAAACCAGTCATGATTTCATAGACCTCTATCATACCCACCCTTAGTTTCCTCTTTTCTAAGATGAAAAGTCCCAGTCTTTTAATCTCTCCTTACATGGCAGCAGTTCCAAACACTTAATCATTTTTGTTGCCCTTTTCTGAACATTTTCCAATGTCAAGATATCTTTTTTGAGATGAGTTGACCACATCTGCATGTAGTTTTTAAGATGTGGGTGTACCGTGGATTTATACAGAGGCAATAAAATATTCTCTGTCTTATTCTTTATCCCTTTTTAATGATTCTTAACATTCTGTTTGCTTTTTTGACTACTGCTGCACACTGAGTGGATGTTTTCTGAGAACTATCCACAATGACTCCAAGATCTCTCTTTGGAGTGGTAATAGTTAATGTAGTCCCATCATTTTGTACATATAGGTGGGATTATGTTTTCCAATATGCATTCCTTTGCATTTATCAACATTAAAATTCATTTGCCATTTTGTGGCCCAGTCACTGAACTTTTGTGAGAATCTTTTGAATCTCTTCACAGTCTGGTTTGGACTACCTATCTTGAGCAGTTTAGTTTCATCTGCAAATTTTGCCACCTCACTGTTTACCTCGTTCTCCAGATTATTTATGAATATGTTCAATATAATTGGTCCCAGTACAGACCCTTGCAGGACACCACTAGTTACCTCTTTCCATTCAGAGAACTGACCATTTATTCCTACACTTTGTTTCCTGTCTTTTAACAAGTTATCAGTCCATGGAAGGATGTTCCCTCTTATCCCATGACAGCTTTTACTTCACTTAAGAGCCTTTGGTGGGGGCCTTGTCAAAGGCTTTCTGGAAATCTAAGTACACTATATCCACTGGATCCCCCTTGTCCCCATACTTGTTTACCCCCTCAAAGAATTTGAGATGAGTCAGGCATGATTTCTCTTTACAAAAATCATGTTAACTTTCCCCCCAACAAATTATGTTAATCTGTGTGTCTGACAATTTTGTTCTTTACTATAGTTTCAGCCAATTTGTCCGGTACTGATGTTAGACTTAAGGGTCTATTATTACCAGAATCACCTCTATAGCCCTTTTTAAAAATTGGCATTGCATTAGCTATCTTCCACTCATTTGGTAGATGTTATTTGGTGTGAATTCCCTGATGTATGTCCTTCTCTCTGCAGTCAATAGTTTTATTACAGCTGGTACTATTATAGTATCTTTATTGTCAGGCACTTTAAAAAGGCAGTAGTTACTATTGGAGATCCTAGGACTTTTCCCTTTTCTTCCCATCTGTCTTTACCTATACTCTGTGTAAACTCACTCGCTGGCCTATTATAGATACATTTTCATAAGAATATTTGTCATTTTGTCCCAAAAGTGTCAGTGGTTCCAGGTATGCTTTGCAAAGGATATCTATGCAGATGGAAAGTTATATAAAACCTTTCAAACTGAGCCAAAGACCAGTTCACTAAGAATTTGCAATCCTCTCTCTCTTCTGCCTCAGTAGCATATTCTGGCAGCACATAAGGCATCTTTCCAAAAAATGTACCCCTTCAGTGCATGGTATAATGGATGGAAAACAAATGGGGATAACGCATTGTTTTCTTGTATGCTTTTTTCAAAGCTAAGCCAAGTGTACATAATTTTTTTCTAGATGACAATTTTTTTTTTAAATTGCTGCTTTTGAACTACTGATAAATGCATTTTGTGCAGTTCCAGAGTTCCAATTGAACAAAGCAATCAGGAAAAGATGTGTTAGTTCTACAGCTCGTCTAGGAGTTCCTCTAAGATAGTTATTTTATATACGGGCTAATTGATATTGGAGAAATAATTTTTGCAAGTGTATATTAATAAGGTCCCTAGGCTTGGTTTGGAAATGCTAATAAAATAAACCACGAGGCTGATTCTTTACATTCTACTGCCACAAAAATGGGAAGAAGCAGAAGAGAGATCTGTGTTACTGAACATGATATAGATATCATCTCATCAGTTTGCCCCCAAAAAATCGACCATTGGTAGACCATAAAAGAAAGTACATTATTTCTTTTAACATGCTGAATTTCCCAACAGACAGATACTATAATTCCAGGGAAGCTGTGCTGTCTGCATGTCCATGTGCTATGCCTTTCTGATCTCTTTGGTCCCACCACAAAACAGATGTGCCGTCTAAGATATGACTGGCTCTGTGTGCCAGGCATAGTGCGCTTTAGAGAACATCTAATACCATTTGTAGTTTGTATGTATCTGATACATAACAAGAGGGGGCAGGTGCTGATCTCAGTTACACAGGAATATCAGAGGTCCAGACTATTCATTTTGATTAAATTTAGTCTTATACAAATTCCATGTCAAAGGGTGCCCTGTGACTACATTGGATTAACTCCTTCGACTACATTAGTGGTAGCCTAGATTTACACAACAGTACCTGAGATTAGATTTGGGTCTATAATAATTAAAATATCACTACTACCATTATAATTCTGCTCATGTTCTACATGAAGTGGTCTTCATGCAAGTTGTTAAGCTGTCTCGCAGGTAGTATTATATTTTGCAAAAATTGTCCTTTGCTACATATTGCATCAGAATAACTGACCTATGCATGCAGATATTTTGAAGTTGGGCCTTGCCATTTTTCACAAGTATCTGATATGATATGGCTTCCTCATAATTGGGTCTTAGCATTAGACTCTGACCCTGTTGATCAGTTGAAATTCTGAATTCCTGACTTACCCGGAAATTAAACATTCAAATCTTGAGTTTGTCTCTGACCTCGGGGTTTCCTTTTATCAGAAGCAATCTGCAGTGGTTTGTAGGTGATTGAAGAATAGGGATTATGGAGAAGGAGTGAAGATAATCTCAATGAATTTCCTACTATTTCAGCTCAGGCTGATTTGGTGCCTCCGAGCCCCAATAATTGAAGATGAAGGATAATGTCAAATTACATTATGTGTCTGTGGCATCACGTAATCCTATGTCAGAATTGTTTGAAAGCCAAAAAGTCTATTTTGGGGTATTATACCATTCCAAAAGGCAATTTTACTCTTGAAATTCTGAACAGAAAGGAGAACTTGAGGTTTCTTCGTTAATCTATATGTTTATTCTACAGCACACATAACTACATCAATGGCTTTATCCTCTGGACATCCCATGTGATAGGGAAGTATTATTTATGTTCTATATTCCATTATGCCACTAGGGAAGTAAGGCTCTGACTGATTTCAGTGACTTTCCACCAGTCACACCAGAAGTCTGGTAGCGCAGAACCAACAATAGTAACCTGACCTCTATAATCCTTCTCCCGTGCCTTAACCACAAAAACATCCTCCATACGCATTTTGTTCAAGGAGCCTGGGAAATTCTTCCTATAGCTTGTCTGAGGAGACTACATGAATTCTAACACTGAGCCTCTCATTTCCTCTACACGATACATATAAATTCTGTGGGCTCTCTGAGTCTGGAGCTGTGGTGGCTTTAGGCCTATAATATGTCGAAACATGCCCTTTGTAAAAACATAGGCCCTTGCACATCCAGCAGTCAAAATGCACACACCCAGCCTTCCACATAGAATGCTGTTCACATTTCCCCAGCCACATAGAATGCTGTTCTCTTTCAAGGCTGACACACACAGGCTGTGAAGCAAAGTGAATGGTACAATGGCCCATTCTTATTCCCCAGCCCAGCCACACTTTGGCTCCACTACATTAAACCAGGGCTAATGGCATTCTTAAAGCTGTTCAGGGTAGATATTGCTTCTTGGAATTGTGCAAGGTTTAAGCAAATTAATCTTCTATTGCAGGCTTACAAATTGAATTTGCCCACTTGCCTGGGTGAGTAATTACTTCTGCCAGGCCAATAAAATATCATTAAGGTTTAAGACACTCAGATGGCTAAATATGCGTCAGTATTGTAACATATTTTCTTTATATAAAGTGTGGTTCCATGATTGTTTCAGGGTCATATTCAAGGCTGTCCTATCATCAGGTAGCAAGTGCAGCTAGCTCTAAGTTTATGCTGTATGTATTTTGGAGTGCAGTCTCTCTCACGAACAGTATGTCTGAGAGCAGCCTCACTACTTCATGGATTGTCAAGACAGCCATCCCTAAAGGATTTTGTACTGTATGTTTTCAACTTTGCTAGTTCTTTTAACAGCCAGTTTAGAATGATCAGTTTAGAAGCATGCTGGTGTCAGACCTGCCTCTGCACACTGAAATCATAAATGATGAATATGGAGCTGCTACACAGTGCTTTCTTAGGGTTACAATACTGAAGCTGCACCACATACAAAAATTGGTACATGACTAGGCCTATGCATTCTAAGACAAAGAAGGTGGCAGTAAAACCCCTCTTTCAAAAGAATGAGTTTTATATCTAGGCTGAGCGTGAGATGAAGCTTAATGTTTTTCGTTATTTGTTTTCCAGGGGAAAAAAATGAAAAGCATGTGGAGAACATAGTGGTTTTCCTTTACAAAAGTCCTAATTAGCATTTTCTGTGCATGCAGTACAGGATAATCCGTTTTAGTCGCTGTCAGAAAATTCATAGACAAGTAGCTTTTACTCACTGAAAGTTCAAGATTTAAAAATATGTAATTAAGGGGAGAAACACAGTAATTTCTTCTGAAAAGGTTATCACTGGCAGAGAAAGAAATTGCAATACAGCGTGAGCTGGAAAAAAAAGTGTTTTCTGAAAGCTGTGTCATTTCAGGAGCAAATGTTTTGATGGTGTCCTACTGGCGCAATAGTTTCAACAGTCCATTTTTCTTTGCTCCTGGTGAATATTTTTTATTTAAGTTGTGGAGTGAGTTCGCTGCGTTTTGTGAGCTTTCCAAGCAAGAGATAAAATGGTACAGTTTTTGGAAAAAGCTAATAATAAATTTTAATAGTTTCTGCCCAAAACGCAGAGCTATTTCTTCTAGTTTCTGTTAGCAACTTAAGGCCATATGCCCCACTCTTAACACCCCCCAATCCTTGCAGTGATTTAACTCAGCTGAAGTCAGTGAAGTAGCACCAGTGAAACTGAGGGGAGAGCTTAGTTATTACCATCAGGTGTCAAACCAAATGCTGCTGAAATCCAGTCCTTACTCAAGTCAAACTATTATGTAACATGGGAGCTGTTCTTGTTAATTCACATTCAAAAGCTGGAATGGAAAAGTTTAATGTAAGTGTTGTTTCCCCCTAACATGTATGTGTAATTTCCTTGCTTGAAAGTATATAGATTAATAAAATCAGTGGGAGCATGGTTTGAATATGGACCACAAGATTTGACTTTCACATTATGTGGGATTGTTATGAGGGGTCGTCTTTTCCAAGGTAATTGGTATAACTCCAGCTGTACTTTCTCAAAGATCATTTCTACAGTGCCAAGCACACTGTCAGTGGGAAACAACTAATAAGTGCTAAACACTGCAGGGAGAGAAAATGATAAGATTCCTTTAAAAGAGGTTCATCCTGTTTGTATTGTCTGGTGCAAGTTACACCAAGGCTTGTGGTCTGTTTTATTAATTTAGATAGAATAAAGGGCCCAAAGACATTAACACAACCCTGTAATTATCCAGCTTTTAAACTGTTTTAAACAAGGTTTGGGTTTGGTATACAGAGACCTTGGGTTTGCTAGCTTCATGGCAAACATGCTAAGAAATGTTTACAAAGTTTATAAATGGATTAGCTAACAGGCATAAAAGAGAAAGCGTTATAATGCTGTTCAAAACTGAAAATGAATGACTACGCAAAACGATCTTAAGCAAAACCTGTCAAAGTCCCTTTTAAAGAGAGTATATTCCTTAGACTGCCCTACTTAGTTGGGCAACCCTCCTTGACTGAAAGGGCAGGGTTTGGTTTGTTTCTCAGTTCTGAGATGTGAACAATAATCACTTTTCCTGCTTTTAACAGATCAACAGACAGCCATGAGGGGGAGAGAGGATAGTAAAAGTAGAGGAAAGATGACTTTTGTTGTTACTCATGGGATTCCAGAACAGGGGTGAAAGTAACTTAAATTTCTTACAGGTACTGTCGTATTGCAACCCCCCCCGGGGTGGGCCCTCAGGCAAGAGGTGGGGGGAGGGTTGTGATATGACAATACCTGAAAGAAACTTTAAATGTGGGGTGCACTGCAAGGGGCTCAAAGCAAAAGGTTGTAGAATGTCGGGGTGGGGGGGGACTCAGGGATGTCAGTGACAAGGAGGGGCTCTGGGTAGGGGGGTGCAGTTGTTGGGGGGGGTTGTGAGGTATATATAGGGGGTGTGCAGGGAGGGCAGTAGGGACTGAAGCCTCCCCCCCACCCAAGATTCTTACCAGGCCTATTTGCTCTCCCTCCCCCCCTCACTGTCAGGGAATGAAAGGGAAGTGCACAGCTCACCTGCGCTGTGCCCTCCCCAGCCAGAGGGAGCATGCAGCAAACTGTGCACTTTCCCCTCGCTCCCTGAATGTGGACTGACGGGAAGGGGAACAACAGCGAGCCAGTATGAGCGCAGTGAGGGCAGCGCCTGCGGATAGGCAAACACAAAGAACTGCCTGGCCGTGCCTGTTCATAGAAGCTGGAGGAGGGACACAGTCTCAACTCAAGCCTGGAGTTATATCTGTAAAGCCCTTTTGTTCAGATTCATTCCGTCTTGCTGTTTTTCATTTATTAATTTATACAAACTTATGAAACAGGTTGGACTGCTGTTATCTTTTCCAGTACCCTTTGTTATCACGGGTGAGAGAACTAGGGTTGCCAGATGGTTTCAACAAAAATACCGGAGACACTTGACATTACATCACAATGTACATTACATCTTATTTAGAAAATACCAGACATTTATATTTTCTCATTTATATTTTCTCAATTTGCTTCCCGAACAGAAAGCTCAAATACTGGACTGTCCGGTTCTAAACCGGACACCTGGCAACCCTAGAGGGAACTAACTTATAAAGTCCCATCCTTTTCCCAACAATTAGACTCACAACTTGAGGCGGTCTTCTTAGGTCCCAGTTTCTACAACATATTTCTTTTTGATTTCTGCAGCTCATTTCTGGGTTGTGCATGTACTGTGGAAATGTAGAATGCCATCAATGGCATGAAACTCCTTTAAAGATTTCTGTATCAGACATATTGTTAATGTTTGTGTTTATTTCATTGTTAATGAAACAGCTGCTTCTTCCTGAAATACATGCAATCACATTTTGAATACATCTATATGAAACAATTTTCTATGAGCTGCAGGGCACAAAAGCAAGCATGCAGAGAGTGTGATTGAGTAATACCAGAAGCCAAAACACAGAATTCCTAAATATAGTGCATTATCCAGGCACTTGGGGAATTAGATATGCTGTAATGCAGGACCCTTCATTTTAGAGCTTCAGACCACGTACAGCACTGTCATATTTTAAAATATGATTGATGACCTTTCAAGGTGCCTTCCAGTTCTAGTATTCAAAAAGAATACTAGAGCTCCAATTTCAAAAAGCTCCAATTTCAAAAGTGACTTAGGCACTTAGGATCTTGTCTTGTTGATTTTCAATGTGATGTCAGCTCCCAAGTCACTTAGGCATTTTAAAAAAATGTGTCCTAGATCTTCCTTATTGACGTATTGTCAAACGTTTCTACAAAACGAGAAGTCTGCATATACCTATTTTCACTCCCAAAATCAACACTAGTAGAAGTATAAATGTCACAGTGGTTTGAATGCAAAAAACAAGATAACACTGACTTTCCAACAAGGCATTTGTTTTCATTTGCAATGACTATCATTTGCTACATATATTCTGCAAGCTTAGATCTTCCTTCCCCAGAAAACACAGGGCAAAATTGTGTCATCCTTGCTTCCGGTAGCGTTTGAAATCAGTAGAACTGCTTTCAAAGTAAGCTACTACTCAAAGTGTAAAAGGATGGCAGAGCTGTGTCTCTTAAAAGATAAGAGTCTAAATGGCTTGACATCCTTAAAAAAAAAAATTAAAGCTGCTTTTATTATGCCTGTTTTAGCCAAAGGATTTTAATAGAAAATGCCACTAATTTTGAAATTTCTTTTCTTAAAGCAGCTTACTGCTAATTACTTCTGTGTTCCCTTCAGAATAAAAATGGGTTTGGATTTCCACTGTAACTAAACAACTAGCTGCTATTTTGCATTTCAGCTCATTAGTCCAGCTCTAGATTCGCTCTCAGCTGATGAGGTTGCTATGAGTGCCTGAACATTGCTTGTTACAGAGACATTATTTCCCTGCAAGCCAATGAAAAGCTGTCATCAAGGTTCCATTTTAGATTTTATCAATGTGTTTCTGTTGCCCTAGCAACTAGAATCAGCCTATCTCAGGGAGGCTTTATCTTGCTGGCTTTTATAGCTGGGAGCTTGCCCCACTGTGCACCATGTGGTTCAGATGATTAGTTTTTCTTCACACAGACCTAACTGGCTAAGTGTGTTGGGAATAAGATAAGCATAATTTATTTTGTGAGTGGGGAGGGTCCACACTTTTGCTTGTCATTTTTTCCCCTGTCATAAGGAAACCCACATTTTTCATAGGTGCTGGCAGACAATGGAACAGATGTGATTCACACCAGAGGAGCTGACTAAAACAGTTGTGTGCTGCTAGAAAACTGAGGACTTTCCATAGGATGGGATATTAACACTGCTGTGATTATAGGGCAGTTATTCTGAGACCTGATTGAGATAATTGCTTGCATTTTCCTAAGGGCTGTGAGCTGCAAGGATGCTTTCCAGGGGGCCGTCAAGAATCCTAACTGGAATATGTACTAATTGTTTGTCCAAAGAGCTTGCAGAATGGCCTAAAATAGCAAAAAGGAGAAGTGGGATTTCTGTGTAATAACAGCTACATTGGCTGTGTTTGGAGGCACTTGGAAAGACAGGCTGAAATCAGGATCAAAGAACAGAGAAAATGAATTTCTAGCCTTTGTCCTACTGTCTCTTTGTATTAAAGTAGCGTACTGTAACTGTGCAGGTGCTGTGCCATGTGGATGGGTTGCTTCATAGGTTGATAGCAATTAGAAACACTTTGCTGCAGCAATAAGGCAGGGAGGGGATATTGGATTTGAGTCAGTCAAGTCAAAATTTAAAAAGTACTATATTTAAAAAAAACTAGCTGCAGACTACAATTGCTGCAGTGGAACTATTTGAAAATGCTGAAATTGAAGGCCTTCTGCTTGGATTACTGGCAGTTTTTGTGTCTCCAGCCTCTACATGGCTTCTATAAAAGGTAAGGAAACATTAACTTTGAAATGCTTTTCAGAACTGGCTGGCTGCAAATCATGCCACTGGTGCATTTACTTGCTCTTCTGTTTGAGTTTTGAAAGGCAAGCATGCATGCAGGAGAAAAAGGGAGTGGTGTACAAATTAATGGGAACTTGTGGCAAATAGTGTAAAGCTGCTTATTATTGCATTAGCAATTGCCACTTTTGTGCCTGCAAATGCTGAAGGTGATAATGTTTGGTGTTGGACTGTTAGTCAAATTAAGTCAAAATTAATACATGAGTTTTACTTCTATCTGATTATTTTATTGTCAGGTGTAGCAGCTGCTGCTGCTGTTTAGATTGAGAAACATAAAGAGCATGCTGAAATTGCCTGGGATGTCATGGAATTTTCTGTCATGGAGAAAAGACTTTTTCTTGCAGGAATATTTGATGATGCTTCATTTCATGTTTCTCTTTCTGATACAGAATCCATGCACAGCAGTCATTGAAAGCAATGGCACTTCTAGGCAGGTCTGATAGAAAGCTTAAATGATTGATGGTGAATTGTGATCATAAAGAATAGAGAAGTGATATCAGATGAGTTGAGCTTGCCTATTCATGGAAGAGCAAAATAAGCAATTCCATTTAAAGTGTACACTGAACATACCCTACTGGGGTTTTTAACTGAACTTATTTCTCACTCTTTAGAATGTTATTAAATGGGGGAAATTTTATGCAACTAAACTTTCTTTTAGGAGATCCACAATCAAACCAAAATGGTGTTTGTCTGATTGTTGACAAAATTGGTGTGATTCTTTAAAATAGCATTCTGTCTTTCTTCTGTGCACTTTGTATTGTCAGCTTCTATTATCAGCCCACAGAAAATGCTTTGTACTAAATGCTAATTGCACCTGAATTTATCCTGCTGTGAAGGGAACTATCCTGATCATTTTCAAGGAATTAGGTCTCCCCTTACACCATGGTTCGGCATTCTGTCAGACAGGGGCCTCAGCTGTGATCGTTTGCCTGAGGAAGATCTGTTTATGCTCCTGTTTTTTGGTTTGGAGGTTCTGGGGTGGGGTTTTTTTTTCCATGAGTATCATTTTAAATAGAAAGATTTCAAAGTTAGCCATATGCTTCAGGGGATGTAATGTCCCTACAAATGAAATAGAGCGGGTTGTATTCTCCAGAATGTGACAACTTGACCTGATAGTTTTCCCCAGCCTATTGTGATGCCTTCCTTTTATGCTAAGAAACATAATGTGGTAGAGGTATTGACAGACTGTTTTGAGGTGGACAATCAAACACAGCACAACTATGTAACTTTACATCGTGGTTGCCTGGTCAATTCTCAGGTGTGATGCCTACCCTATAGCTGCCTTATTTCTTTCAGTAGAGGGATGAACTGTAGCCAAAGGGCCTATGTTTGTTTCCATCAAGACCATTTATTTATTTGTCACCAAAACCAAAGTGAATTTAGGCCCTTTTGCACAATTGCACTGTGCAAGTGGATACAGAGAGCCAGTGAGGCAGACATGGCCATAGAGATCAAACAGAGGAGTGATGGCAAACAATCAATGAACCTGACAACTTTCTTGCACTTTGTAGAAATAAAAGGTTAAACATAAAGCAAAAAAAACCCCACCTTAATTTCTCACTAAAAGAGAGGGAACAAAACAATGTGTGAAAAACAAATGATCCAAAATGAATAATGAAGCGAAATGCAAAGTGCTAATTAAGAATATATGCCTCACTTTTATGAGACTTTTAATTATTCTTCATTAGTGATTTTAAATTAGCTTAAAATGTTCTTGGAACAGAGCCAAATGCTGGCTATAAAAAAGCAAATATATGTGTAATTTAGATTAAAATGGCAACTTGATTAACACTTGCATTACAGAGTGCTCAGCGCATGAGCTTTTGGCCGTTGCCTTATTTGTTGTGTGTTGGGCCAGGCCCTGGGGAAGAGAGGAGGGAACAGCAGCAGGAGGGTACTTCAAGGAACCTTGGCAAGGACATGACAGGATACGGACCTTACAGGTGATGCTCCTTTGAGCTGTAGGTGTGGGTCCTGGCTAACCTGCACAGTGACAATCAGTAGTCTCAGGAAAGTGACATATTGGGGAAGCGGGATCCAATCCTCAGCCCACCATGCAACCTTAGTGCCAATTGGCAGCAGATGCTTTTCAAAGTAACACTAAAAAGCACTGCAGACCATGTTGTCCCTCTTGTCCATTAGCCATGCTACTGAGCTTAGACAGGATGTCTCTGCTCAGCACTCACATCTCACTTTCATAAGTGTTGCTGAGCATGTGGTTTGTAACGAGTAATATGACTAGTATCTTCTTTGTTCGTGGAGAGTTTCAACTGAGTGTAAACACAACGAGGAGTCCTGTGACTCTGGTGAGGCCACATCTAGAATATTGTGTCCAGTTCTGGGCCCCCCACTGTAAAAATGATGTGGACGTATTGCGGAGGGCAACCAAAATGATTAGGGGGCTGGAGCACATGACCTATGAGGAGAGACTGAAGGATTTGGGTTTGTTTAGTCTGCAGAAGAGAAGAGTGAGGGGGGGATTTGATAGCAGCCTTCAACTTCCTGAAGGGAGGTTCCAAAGAGGATGGAGAAAGGCTGTTCACAGTAGTGACGGAAGGCAGAAGAAGGAGCAATGGTCTCAAGTTACAGTGGGGGAGGTCTAGGTTGGATATTAGGAAAAATTCTTTCACTAGGAGGGTGGTGAAGCACTGGAATGGGTTACCTAGAGAGGTGGTGGAATCTCCATCCCTAGAGGTGTAGAAGTCTCGGCTTGACAAAGCCCTGGCTGGGTTGATTTAGTTGGGATTGGTCCTGCCTTGGGCAGGTGGCTGGACTTGATGACCTCCTGAGGTGTCTTCCAGCTCTATGATTCTATGTGATGTCTTAAAGACTAACAAATTTATTTGGGCCTAAGCTTTCGTGGGTAAAAAACACTTTGTCAGGTGCAAACACAGGCTAAGTCTACACTACGAGAGAAAGTTGACCTACGATACGCAACTCCAGCTATGAGAAAGTGTTGCTGGAGTTGATGTACATTAGGTCAAACTTCTGTGGCATCCCTATTGTGGGAGGTCAACGGGAGAAACTCTCCTGTCAACTTCCCTGCATCCTTGTCACCCTGTGGAGAACCAGAGTCAATGGGGGCACCATCAACAGTCGATTGAGCTGGTCCTTACTAGATCCGCTACATCGAACCCCAGGAGATCAATATCCAGAGCATCGATCTCGTGGTAAGTGAAGACAAGCCCACAGACTAACACAGATACCTTTCTGAGACTTGTGAGCTAGGTGTGATTTTTTTTGTGCTCAGATTTACTCATTATTCAAAAATGATTAAGCAATATTGATGTCAGCTTAATAGCACCCTGGCCAACTCCTCCCAATTCAGTGATGAAACTGTGTTACTTATTTGTGACTGGTCACTGAAGTCAAATGCTATTATCTCTGATTCAATGAGTAAAACTGGGTCTGGCGCTGCAACAGGATTAATTAGCATTGACTCTTCCACTGATGTGGCAGTCTCATTGTCCTCAAAGGAACTCCATGAAGGGCCGGTTACAGGATGGGGATCCCATGTAATACTACAAGGCTACCATGGTGATGGGTGAGTGTCTGTGCACAGAATAAAATAATCAAGTGTCTGGTGTGAATGCTCCTGAAAATGTCTTGGCCAGTGTTTCAGCTGCAAGCTTCAGATTCACTTGGTCCTCCTGGAATCTTGGCACAATTC
Organism: Rafetus swinhoei; assembly: GCA_019425775.1. Lineage (NCBI taxonomy): Eukaryota > Metazoa > Chordata > Testudines > Trionychidae > Rafetus > Rafetus swinhoei. The sequence continues at coordinate 12,863,748 of CM033435.1, read as the reverse complement.
TCCCAGAGTGAAGTCAGTCTGGGTACGTCTATGCTGCAAGCTTATTTAGAAATAAGCTATTAGCTTATTTTGAAATAGCACATCCATACTACAGGGAAGCCTCAAAATTAATCTGAGGAGGCTTCCCTAATGTGGATGTGCTACCTCGATGTAGAGCCCCATGAGGCACTGGGGAGTAATTATTTTGAATGGCCCTGCAGAGGAGCTGTTTTGAAATAGCAGCAGTGGAGCATCCGCACTACTGGTATTCAGAAATAGCTATTTCAGAAGAGGTGTTATTCCTCATGGAATGAGGTTTACAGAAGTCGGAATAAGCTGTCTGTTATTTCAGTTTTATTTTGAAATAATGGAATTGCTGTGTAGACGCTCACATTGTTATTTTGGAATAATGGCCGTTATTCCGAAATAACGCTGCTGTGTAGACGCACCCTCTGTGAGCAGAGTCTCAGCCCAATTCTCAAGCCCTGTTTGTGGGTTTATGTGGGTTAATGCATAATGTTGGCCTGCTGATGGATATATTTCACCCAAATAGCATACTTGGGCCCTTTTTTCTTTGTATCTTTTTTATATTTGGCATACTATATCTAGAGGGGCACTGCACATTAAATCAATATAGGTGGAGACAAACCCTTTTAGTTTACCTCTGCCCAAAGATACAGTGTGGGAGGAAATCCTGGATTCATTGACATCAAAGGACTTTTGCCATTGACCTCAGTGAGGCCAGGATTTCACCCATAGTCTTTCATGGCATAAAACTTTGTCTTCCATTAAAAAAAAACCCAGTTAAAATGACTCTGTTGGGTACTCTTCTGTGTTCCTGCACTAACAATTTGTCTGAGTCGCAGTAAGTGGCTTGCTATACACAAGTTGCAAGTTTACAGAAAAACTTCCTATATAAATGCTTAATACATTAACTGATGATTGTTTCTGTAAAACTCCTGTCTTTCTTTTATTGATGACAAAGTACTGGCTAATTTAAGATCGATGCCATAGCCCTTAGTTGTATAGTTAATTGGAGAGATTTCAACACTCTCTGAATTTAAAGGGCATCGACATGGTAAATAACCATCCATGATGGATTATAGCCCAAAATGAATAAATCACTTCTGATTTTTTTTATGGGCAGTTGAAGATGAAAGTGTCCTGTTTAATCACAGGATTATGATGATGAATTGCAGACCCACGTGACTTTACTTCAGGTTTACAGTGTGAAAGTGAAGATTCCCTTCAGTCAATCTTCTAGTGCATCATAATGTGCATCTACCAGGTGGTGTGTAATAGCCCAAGTGAGAAATGTTACCATTAGCACTGTGTTAAAGATAAAGCTAAGGTGAGAAAATCTGTCACTGCAGTGACAAGAGTGGGGTCTGTAACTTCTGTTCAGGATCAGTTCTCCTCAGTAGCAGATAATTAGATATAAAAAAATTAAGAAGTCACACTTTCTTTAGTATACTGTGCTTCAATCCAGTTGCTTGATTCTGTACAGGTAGAACCTCTCTACTCCGGCATCCTCAGGGCATGACTGGTGCCGAACCAGGGAATTTGCTGAACCACAGGAGGTCAATATTGTCTAGCAGCATTACCAACACTTCCACTGCTTACTGGGCTCTTAAGAAGACATTTAAGGGTAAATTAAGTTAAATAAGAACACAGAATACTGCCAGGACTGGCAGTTGTAAACAAACTTTATAGGATAACGGGAAACTTGGCCACACCCATAAGTAGATACCCGGTTAACTAAAATTATGCCGGACCATGGATGTTGCCAGACCAGAGAGTGCCAGACTAGACAGGTTCAACCCATAGTTTATTTTTTAGACAGTGAAATGACTGAACAAGATACTGTAATATACCATTACATGGACAATATCTGAGCCTACTTCTTGAACAAGCATAAATCCCTATTATAGAACAGCCAGGGGCCTTTTTAACAAGCTTCATTTTCCAGACATCCCAGTGGATGAATATGACAAATACAGTAGTATGCTGGGTGAGATGTCTCTGCATAGGTTCAGCACAGGGATTAACTAGAATTATAGTTGTCATTAACTAGAATTATATTTGTCTCCAGACAGGAATTATAACAACATTCTTTCAGGCCCTGCATCAAAATAGACATGAGCACATGCTTAAATTAATCTATGTTCAGGTCAGCCCTGAAAAGTGTTCATACATAAATATGTGTGTAAATCCCATTAAGGTGTTTCAGGTCTTAATTATAGGTCACATAGACAGCATGTAACTAAGTTTAAAAAAGTTAAACAACAAATATAATTCAGGCAAAGAATCTACTAAAAACCCATTCCCAATATCTTTTATTGCACTTTCAGCTTTGCATTATTTCTCCATCCTACTGTATTGTCTAGTACTTGTAGCAGTTGAGGCCATTAGAGAAATCATTAGCCTTAGGTTAGATGCAGTTTGGAAGAAAGGTACAGATGCGCTAGATCAGTGTTTCCTCAAAGTGGGCTGTGGGAAACAGCAAGCCAGAGCCAATAGGAGCCACGAGGCTCCACGCCTATGGAGCCTGTAGGTAAACAATGTGGCCCACTTTGAGAAACTCTGCGCTAGATGATCTAGGTTATTGTTGTCTGGTAGTTTTATTCTTTGTTTAAAATGTGCTTCATACGTTGTTATGGAGCCCTGGTACTTATTGGCTGTGCCTAGGCACTGTCACTGATATTCTAGGACAATGTTAAGTAGCCAGAGACATGCAAGATAACTTGGTTATTACACAAACAATAAGGAAATATGACAGTTGTAGAGGGTTGCCAGGTGTCCGATTTTGAACCGGATAGTCCAGTGTTTGAGCTTTCTGTTCGGGAAACAAATTGAGAAAATATACATGAAAAAATATAAATGTCCGGTATTTTCTAAATAAGATGTAATGTAGATCGTGATGTAATGTCAAGTGTGGCCGATATTTTTGTTGAAACCATCTGGCAACCCTACAGTTGTACAATATTAACTGATTTTTGTTTAACAGAAAGTAAGCAGTTGCTATTATACAGTTACAAAATGAATGATTTTTTAAAATTTTTTTGTATTATAAATGAAAATGGTAAGGTTAAAGGAAAAAATATCTAGATGAGTTATCTGCAATATCAAAAGAACCATCCAGGAAACAATCATAAACTAAGAAGAGAAAGTACAGTCACAATTGCTGTGAGGAGAGAGAGAGACTACTCCGGCTACCTATTTTCTACTATATTTGTTTACATGTGTGTGCACGTGTGCATGCGCGCACTTAATAGTCCACAAAACTAGTGAATTTCTTTTCCTTTGTTTTAGAGATTAGAGAGTTGGATTATTATCTTTCTGTTCTCTGAAATAATGAGTTTCTTTCTTTAGGATCACTATCTGTCCTGAGCAAAGTGGTGGCAAAGATAGTGGCAAAGTAACTGAAATTTTGTCTTGAACTTGTATCTAGAGCTTGTTATATATGTAACTAGGAACAGTTTCCTTTCACTTGACAGTGACTTCATCCAGAACAAGGCTGAGTCATAATGCCTGCAGTGCAGCTCTCTAGGGAGATTATTGTTTAGCAAATGTGCTGTAAAGTAGAGAACAGCTGAGAGTATGAAATCTTTCTTCTCCCCCATAAAATCTGCCCTCCCTGAATGGGGTTATTACAGTGCATACTGTACATGTTACAGAACTTACCTCATTTCAGCGTACAAAAGGATAGGATGAAATCCACCAAAAATAAGTGTTGTACATAGCAAAGTCCTATGTATTAATATTTTTAAATTATCTTAAAATGTTGCTAGGATCCTCACACTACTAACTGGTTTGCATGTGTTGTCCTTCTTGCACTGTGTAGCTTTATGCTTAAGGCTCTCTGAGTATGAAAATTGTCACAGCACAGTCCTTTGTGCTTAATAAAATGTATCTAGAGTGGTGGTAAAATATGTAGGTAACAGTGAAAACCCTGTAATATATAATTGTCTTATATAATCTTGGATATATTGTAAGTGTTAAAGGAATCTTGTACAACTCTGGTTGAGTATTCCTGATGAGGGAAGGTGATAGGTATATCTAAGTTGGTGAGAGCAGGAAACAGGCTTCTCCTTCATTACATAGTTAACTCAAGTGATCTACTATTGAATTACTTCCCACTTCTTAACCTATCACAAAGAGAGCAGCCACACTGCAGAATAACAGCTGAGTGGTTACTAACAGCCTGAATTCATAATTAAAAGTCTCAGGGTATGTCTACACTTGCAGCCTAATTTGAACTAGGGCTGCAAATGGTAAGAGCTTGATTTGCAACAGTGCTCGATTTAAATATCCTACGCTTGATTTTGTATAAATGCCAGGCGCATTATTTTGAATGTTAGTCGATTAATGCCCGCCGGTTTGACACCGCGCAGGAAATGGGCGCTTGAAATAAAACTCCTATTTTTGAACTACCTGTTATTCCTCCTGCAATGAGGTTTAACAGGTAGTTCAAATAGGGCTTTATTTTGAACGCCGCTTCCTGCTGCATGTAGACACGGGCAGTTAGTCCGGCTTGTAAATTTCAAAATGGCGCTGGTTAGAACATGCAAATCAAGCGCGGATATTTAAATCCCGGGCTTGATTTGCAATTCCAAATGCCTACATTTGCAGCCCTAGTTCGAATTAGGCTGCAAGTGTAGACATACCCATAGAGGGGTAGCCGTGTTGGTCTGTAACTGAAAACACTTAAAAAACAATGAATGGTCCTGCAGCACCTCAAGAGACTAACAAAACATGTAAATGGTATCATGAGCTTTCGTGGGCACAACCCACTTCTTCAGATGAATCTGGACCCCTTGCTCCCTTCATCTGAAGAAGTGGGTTGTGCCCATGAAAGCTCATGATTTTTGTTAGTCTGTAAGGTGCCGAGGAACCATTCGTTGTTTTGTAAGGGTACATCTAGACTACATGCCTCTGGCGACAGAGGCATGTAGATTAGGCTACCTGGCATAGGAAAATGAAGCAGCGATTTAAATAATCGCCGCTTCATTTAAATTTAAATGGCTGCCGCGCTGAGCCGATCAGCTGTTTGTTGGCTCAGCGCTGTAGTCTGGATGCTCCGCGGTCGACATCAAAGGCATTTGTCGACTTCCCAGGTAAACCTCATCCCAGGAGGCATACCTGGGAGGTCGACAAATGCCTTTGATGTCGCATCAAGGAGCATCCAGACTACAGCGCTGAGCCGACAAACAGCTGATCGGCTCAGCGTGGCAGCCATTTAATTTAGAATGAAGCGCGATTATTTAAATCACCGCTTCATTTTCCTAGGCCGGGTAGCCTAATCTACATGCCTCTGTCGCCAGAGGCATGTAGTCTAGACATACCCAGAGTGAATCCATAATAGCACTCTCTTACTGCCTGTGTGGCACAGAGACTTCTGGTGGAAGTCAGAATTTCCTGGTGCTAGTCCTGGCTGTGTTGCTGTGTAACGTTGTGTAAGTCCTTTAACCTCTCCATGCCTCAGTTTCCCGATCCTTAGTAAAGGGCTAAAACATCCTTCACAGAGCCGTCATGAGGATTAAGATATATTGAAGGATTCTGAGCAGGGGCGGCCCGTGCCTATAGGCAAACTCGGCAGCCGCCTAGGGCGCCAAGTTAAATGGGGCGCCAAATTCCCTGCCACTTCCCCTTCCCCTTCCGAGGAGCGCAGCGGCTTCCCTGCGCTGCAGGAGGGGTGAGTCGGCCCCGGAGGAGGAGTGCGGGGAGTTGGCCCCGGGGGAGGCGGCGCGCGGGGGTTCTCTGTGCCGCGGGTGTGGGGAGGAGCGGCCCCGGGGGTGGCGGTGCGCAAGGGGGGTTCCCTGCGCCACGGGAGGGGGGGTCACCCTTGGAGAGGCGTGCGCCAGCTTCCTTCTGGGGGGGAGAATCCTGGGAGGAGGCGGGTGCAGGGGACTCTCTCCCCCCACTGGCACCCAGTTCCCTCTCCCCACTCCCTTCTCCCCAGCCACAGAACTCCATCCCCAGCCCCCCTGTCTCCAGCCACAGAACTTCATCCCCAGCTCCCTCTCCCCAGCGCTGTGGTGGTAATGGCAGTTCAAGCAGGATAGCGTAATGAACTATTTTGGATTTGTAATAATAAAAATTATAATTAACATTTGTAATGCGTTTTTATTTGAAATCATACTGAAATATCGTCTAGCTGTTGTGTACTAATCTATTTGGAAAATTCCTGTCTCTATTTTAATCTGATCTCAGAAACATTGGTTGGATGGATGGACAAACTGAATAATTATGCCCGTTTAAATAAATATGCTTAAAAAACATTAAATGGAAAATAGGGGCAAAATGTTTCCCTTTTTGCCACAAACCTCAGCCTATATCTGCCGTTGGGGTTGGGGCGACAGTTGCTGGCAGCTAGTCTAGGGCCGCCCCTGATTCTGAGCCCCTTGAATGCAATACTCAGTGAAAGTGATACATTATTGTGCAATTCATCCTCACTTGTGATAAAGAAAAGTGATGGTGACTCTAATGTGAAATAAACAACCAGAACTCTGAATTCTTATTCATGCATTTCTTCTCCATCCCATCCTTGTTGTTTTATTTTTCTGCCTCTATGATACCCAACAGAGGAACCAACCAGTCTTCCTGCTGAACTGTCCTTCATCCCCCTTCCTCTCAGGAATGAGAAAAGACTGTTTTGTGTCTCTTCCAATTGACCCCTCCCCCTTTCAATTTCTCTATAACCTCCTTTAACACAGCTTTTGAAGGGTTTATCTCGGGACTTTGTAGAACTCCATTGTCTGTGCTGGGCCCCGTGCAGCTTTTCAGTTCAAACGATTTGTCTATTAGATATGTTCCCAGAGTTGCTTTCCAAGTTCTTTTTTTTATATATATATCTGGTGTGTACCACAGTCATTGATACAGCTGATGGACAGACCTCAATTTTAACTGCATTTGGCTGAAGGCCCAACAGAGGCACTTGGGGGACTTCTGGATTCCCTCTGATAGTCTTCCAACCATGAAGACTCATGAACAGAAAGACTGTCAAAGTTGAAGGAGGCAGAGCGCTGGAGTAGCTACTTGTAAACAGTACAGGTTGACTGATTTATCAACAAGCTTTTTTGGAGGATGAGGTGGGATGCTCCTTACCCAAACCTTTCTGAACCTTAAAAATATTTTTGTTTCATTCCATACTAGAACTGGGGTTAGGACTAGTTCTTAATGTTTAGCCTTCTCTGTTAGAAAAAAAATGCAGGCCAAATGTCTCACAAAGATTACTTAAAAATAGAATTGTTAAATATTCTGCAAACTCTAATTTTCTATTGCCTAGTATATGCCTAAAAGGGTTAAATCAGGGAAGGAAAGTAATATAGAAAAATACAGAGCACAGATTAAATGAGGGAGAAATATAAGGTAAAAGGGACAGAAGAATGAGTTTATATACCATGTACTAAAAATGGTGACTCATTACAAATGAAAGGTCTGAAGATATTGTAAATTGCCTAAATAGTCAGAGAGCCTTTTGATCTACAATTTTAAGCCATTCCATTTGCCAGGCTTCTGTCCATCCTTAATTGGTAGTAAATTCCCTTTAGGGAGCCACTTATCTTGCTAAAAATAGACCCAGAACTGCCCTGACATCCAGAAATGTATGCGATAGTTGCTAGCTTCAACACTTACTCACCCCTCTCAACTGAGGACCGGACAAATATCATCTGCCAATTTCACTTCATAGTAAAATTGCTTTGAAAACCCTGTTGCTTGATCAATTCCTGCAAGAAGAAAATAGTTTATTCTTAAATAACTTACTTGTCAGATACAGTATATCTGTAGCACCTTTTGAATGTGAGTATGTTGTGCTTTTCCTGAGTTGTCATAAAAGAGAACAGCAGCACAATTTAATGAACAAGTTTACCTTCGTTTAAAATAACATACTGTGTAAAGTGAGGCTTATGTGCAGAACACGTGATTTCATCAAAAAGCGGGTCAGAAGATGTCCTGGATGTTTGCTTCACGAGTGAAGCACTTCAGAGTGACTTCCATGACAAGGACGTGACACTGTCAGGCGAGCCCCTCAGCTTTACTGGGAGAACACGTTACTTATCGAGTTAGCTTTTATGTAAAATGTGAGTGATTCTCAGGGGGTGCAAGAGACTAGAAGTTGATCCTATGACTTACGTGTTCCCTTCTGCTAATATCACATAGAAGTAGCAAACCAACGACAATGTCACAATGTCTGTTAGAACAGTGGCTCTAGCATTTAAAAGCGCTTATAAATAATGTATGTCCATGTAATGAGTTATGATCCGAAGCAAACTTGCATTCAATATAAAGAATACTAGATAACGTAAAATGTGATTAACATTCTGTGGCTTTTGTAGCTCTCAAATAATTAAAAAAAAAACAGGTCCCTTTTAAAATGTAGTACATTGCTCACTCCACTCTTTAGGATACTGTTTCAAGGCACTTAAGGTACCAGTCAGGCATTCAGTGAGAGAGACTACGGAAGGATTTAAAAGAGGCAAGCTGAGGTTCATGTCCTTCCTCCCATTAATATATATTAAAGGGAAATCTTTGTGCACTGAACGGATATAATTTTTGATGCAGACATTTATATGTGATCTGTGCTTTTGGAGTGAGTCTGAGAATGGGGGGAGAACATTTTATCTTAGTTATTAGGATGCAATCCCTAATTCACACACAAATACTTGAGTGCTTCACCAAGGTGGGCAGTGGTATCTCTATTTGACTCGAGGAAGCTGAGCCACAGAGAGATAAAATGACCTGACCATGTGGTACAGGAAGCTAGTGGCAGTTGGGAGGAGGAAGGCGAAATTCTGAGGTGGCCTGCTGGTGTAAGGTATTATTAGCTATATTAACATATCCTCTCAAAACTCACGATGGGAATTGCTGTAGGGTAATTTGTAATTATGAAGGTGCTTGTACTTGGGGAAGGCAGTAGCTTTATATCACTCAGTTATTTGGCAGAACCTTGGAAGGAGACTGTGGTGTATTATGTACGTGCCATCAAGTTGGCATCATTATAGGGTTGGTCATTGCTACTGAGAATAATCACTGCATGGTGTACACTGCAGCACCAAATCAAACTGGTGATGCTTTCCCTGAGAACTGAGGACACCATACAGAGGGACATTCAAACAGTGGGAAGAGAAAGGACTAGCTAGTTGGTGACATTGACGTATTGGCTTCCATGGGTCACCCTTCATTCCCCATCACTAATACCCACTGAAGTTTTTCCACAAAAATAAGACTCCCTTCCTACTCCATTATAACCAATAGTACTGCCCTTATAGTACTTACCCAAGATGCAGGCGTCATTGGAGAACCAGGTTCAAGTACATGCTCTGCCTGATTCAGAGTAGGAAACTGAATCCAGGTCTCTGACACTCCAGGTCAATGACCTAGCCACTGGATTATGAAGTCAGTTTCTGTGTCCCTTTCTTAATCTCTTCTGTTGGGGTAGTTCCCCTGTATATGAGTAAATAAATATTTGCTGGGTTGGAGAGCTTGACAAAACTTAGGTCACTTAACTAGTATGTGGGAGGCATGCTACACTTTGTATAAATAATTATTCATTGGAACAGCTCCAACAGGGTCCGCCCTAGAATAGTAGATTGCCTCGTTATTAGGGGCACTCTTTACAAGGTGGCTGAGAGTGTCTCTCAGGGTGCATCTGCACAGCACCCTTAGCTCAAAATAAGCTACACAATTTATGCTGTTTTGAAATACCACACTATTCCAAAATGTCCCTTAACCGTCGGGAAACAAGGGTTACCAGAACATTGGAATAAGCCGCTCATTATTTTGAAATCAATTTAGAAATAACAGGCTGCTCCAATAGAGGCAGAATAGCTATTTCGGGATACTTCCTATATTCTGAAATAGCTCCACAGTATAGATGTACCCTCACAGAAAACTCTACTTGGGACCTAAGAAACCTTCCCAATAAAAGTTTTATCGAAACCACCTCTATAGCAGGAAAAGGGTTACAGAAGGTGGGGTGGAATCAGCATTGTCTGGCAAAACACTGTTTCATTTAAAAAATCCTGATCAACTCCATTCCCAAAGGCAGCGTGAGGGACTGATGCACATGGGGCCCGGAGTTTCTGGTCCTTAGCACCTCTCTGGATCAGGCTCTTGATCTCTAGGTGCAGAGCAGCAACAGAAACACTCGTACTGTCAGACCCACAGAAGAGCAATAAACTTTCCCAGATAACAGTTTTCTAAAAACAATCCCCTTACCCCGAGCCTCCCAGCCCCTCCCAGTTGCTATATTGATTTGCTCAATGTGACAGAGCACAGAAAATTGTTACTTGTTGCAGGTGTAGGTTATGATTGTATGAAATGGAAAATCCATGTCTAATGTCCGTAAGATAGACATGGTACTGGGGGGCGCCTGCTGTGCTCTGGCACATCCTGACTGGTGGCATGTGGTGAAAAAGAATAAGTCTTCAAAAAATTAGATCATTTGATATGCTCTTCTCCGTTGTGTTTCAGGCTCATGAACATCGGGGGGAACTAAAGTAAAGGAAACTAAACAACCAAGACAAAAGGCCAAAATCTTTCCTCTCTCTGCCCGACTAAGATTTTATAAATGAGATTGAAGACCAAAGGAAAATGCGTGGGTTAGATAATCAGTCCGTTGTCTCAGCCAAGAGAAAGATTAGACATAAGGGAGGTGGTTTAGTTAGGCCACAACTTTATTCACTTAACTGATGTGAGAACAACCAGCAATAAATGGTACCATGCAGGTAGGTCTTCATCATTTCCTTGATCATTTATACATATTTGGAAGGGCTGCCATCAGCCCTCCCACTTCTCACCCTGGTTTTGGCAGCCTGTTGTTGGGACCCGATCAGCGTCCCCTTGTATGAGAGTTAAGGGGGACTGGGAAGGTTGTCAGCCCTGCTCAGTTGCTTTAGGAGGTGTCGCCCCACAAACCCTCTTCCATCTCCTGTTAATCCTTGAGCCATGTCCCTTCTGCAAAAAATTCTTGCACAGGATATCTGCCAAACCTGTTACCTACTGAGCTGCAGCATTATTGACCTAACCACTATCCCTGTCTCCACTGGATCCCTGACCAGCTGGGGGGAAACCCACCCTACCTGGTCAGTGTGACAGCGCAGGAAAAATTCCATCCAGCCTAAAAGGAGCAAGGTGTCTAGCACAGAGCACGCAGCCAGTCATAGAAATCCAGTTCTGTCTGATCCTGTGGGTGGATGTTGCTGGCTCAAGCTGTAGAGGGAGAGAGCAAAGAACCCAGACCTACATACTCCTCCGCTCAGGCATGCATTGATTCCCCAAATGTGGTCCTATTTCCCTTTCCTCCCTGTCTTTGTTCTGGAAAGTTCCCCTTCCTCCCTCCCTCCTCACACTTTATTTGACTGCAACTTCTTAAAAAGCTTCTTTCTTTCTGTAGTGAGCACGTGGTCTCTTTGCTGTCATTTCTGTCTCTTGACCCTTTATTAAGGGTACAATTTTCCAAGGAGCAAACTACAAAACAAAGTGAACACGTGGTCTTCTTAGAGTATGGGTCATATGCCTCTGTTGCCAGATAACCAGGATTCATCACCAAATTTGGCCCGCTGGTTGGTTTGTTAAATTTGCTAGGCCAGGTACTGTTGGGGAATTATGGGGGGGGACAGGTGTCATTGACGATCAGCCTCAGGTTGTGTTAATTACCAGTTCACAATAAGAGAATGTGGTATGTACAGAGACAGGTGTGCACTGGAAATCTGCAACAGCTCACTGATTGATTTACATTCGCTTGGGGCAATGGCTGAACGTTCCCCTCAGGGAAGGCTTGCCCAGCAGATGACAGCAGGTTTTAAGGATTTCTCTCAAATGTCCCTCATTCAGAGGGACTTCCCCCACATCCTCCCAAAGTTACCTACATTCCACACAGTGTTTGTGGCCTCTCAGATCTCTTGTAGAAAATTATTTACATCAGAAAAAAAAATGGAACCATAGCAAGAGTTATTAACCCCAGAAGAACAAATCCCACCACATTCTAACTTTCCTCCGTGTATGTCGCCTTCATTTGATGTCTTTGTCACAAACTGAGTCCCAAATTAGGGCATTGGCAGACTGAGGACAATGAGAATTCCGCTCAGTGCAAAATGCATGTACCTGAGCCATTTACTTCATCTGCCTGAGTCAATTAGTGACTGTCAGTTAGTGACATAGCTGGGAACAGAGCCCACTCCAGGGGACTATAGCCTTTCCCTTCTGTGGGATACACCATATTCACAAAGTGCAGCAAAGACAGGAGTTAATATATAAACAGATACATCTTAGATGAGATGATGTAGTGATATGTTACACTTTGTTCTCATATGACATCAGCTGGAACAGAATTATCTGCACAATCAAAAACTGGCAACATTTAAAACAACTAAATGGAAAAAAACCTCTTTTCTCGTGATGGATCTCTGTCTGGTGTCTTTCTAAATCTGGGTTTGTGGATAGTATTTCTAATGCACTTATCACTGCAGCATCTAGATCTTCTTCTTTCTCTACTTTCATAGATTCCCCATTGATGTAACCAGGTCAGCTTATGTAAGGATATTACAAATTGCAGTTTAAATCCAAGAAAATGTAGCCTAATTTTGTGTCTTCTGAGCATGTAAATTATAGATACACAAACAGAACAAGTAGATGCGTAAAGAGATACCAAGGGACACGGAGAGCTAAGAATTCTCCCCAGCTGTACAATAGCCCGAAGAGAATGCAAGAACAAGGCATGGGTATCTTTCTTGTACACTGTATGCCAGTGGTTCTCAAACTTCAGCAACCCAAGGACCTCCATGTTGATTTAAAATTTTTCAGGGACCCCCAAATCCCCTCCTAATTAGCCCTTTCCCTGCCCCCTTCCCTGGGGCCCTTTCCCTCTCCCAGTACTTTCTTCATCCCCCTCCCTCCATCACTCACTTTTTCCCCACCCTCACTCACTTTCACCAGTCTGGGGCAAGGAGTTGGCATGCAGAAGGGGGTGGGGGCTCTAGGAGAGAGTTTGGGTGAGGGCTCTGGGCTGGGCAGGGGGTTGGGCTGTAGAGTGTGGGCTTCGGAAGAGTGGCACTTACCTCAGACAGCTCCATAACGCGACTGGTACATCCCTCCGGCAGCAGTTCCTGGGGAGCGCAGGGTAGTGGGTTCAAGTCCCGCCCACCCTCGGAGCAGAGGGACAGCCAACACAGGCTACCCAGCGATGGATCTGGCTCCTGCATTAGGAAAGCACAAAAAGGGACCCACGGGAGGTGGGGTGGTGTTCTGGAGTGGCCTAGGAGATACGGCATTTGCCTGGGGAGCACAGGGTTGGGGTGAGGGGACAGAAAGCCTCTGCATTCTGGCCCTGCACACAATTCCCAGCCAGTGGGAGCTGTGGAGTCACAGCACTTGGGGCAGGGGCAGCACATGCAGACTCCCCTGTGGCTATCCCCGGGGCAGAAGGCACTTTCAAGCTGCTTCCAGGAGCTCAGATGCTGGACTTTTAGCATGCAGGAGCTGCTGGGAGGGAGAGGGAGCAGTTGATCATGGGGGGGAGGGGGGGGCAGCAGACCCCCAAGGACCCCCTCAGAGACTCCCAGGGGTCCTTGGACCCCAGATTGAGGGAATGCTGATGTATATAATACATTTATGTCTGATGAGCTATTCCAAATCCAAACAAGCAATTCCATTTTGTAGGTATGTCCACTTTGTAAATTAAGCAGATGGGCTGGACCCCATTGTCTGTATGAAGTTGCAGAGTGCAACAATGCAGAAAGATTATTTTAAATGGTTATGGTACTATCTCCAAGAGTTTTCTGTAGTAAATAAATCTGTTCTCTCTTAAAGCTGCTGGTTTAAAATGTGTTACATGCCTAGGATTGATTTTAGGGTTTTGGTTTTTTTTGGGGGGGGGGGGGGGGGGGGGGGAGAGAAATCACTAATTGGGTCCCAGAATAACTGTCAAGGGACAGTGAAACAAGATAGAATTCAAGATATTAGACCTGTTTTGTGCATTGACTGGATAGTGCTTTATGCAGCAGGAAACAAAAACTAGGATTGGAGCATAAAAGCATGTTTGTTCCAAGAAAAAAAAACATCCTGAACTTAGTTTTCTCTCTTTTATATAATACAAATGTTTGTTTAATGTCTTTCATCCAGAAGGATCCAAAGCATTTTATTCTTGACCTCTAAATGGAGGGACAATGTGATCTGATCAGACTAATCATGAGGCTAGGAGGCAGGAACTTTCGAGCCCTAATCCCCATGTTGGGTAGACTTGGGGAAATAAAAACAAAGAGCTGCCAGGATTTTCCCACTAGTGAAAGTAAGATAATACTTACATATAGTGTGATTTTTTTTTTTACAGAGATATATCTAGGTTTAATCAAAGTCTGTACAATGCTTTCAAAATGTATAAAGTGCTATATAAATGTTAAAAATAATACCTAGCATTTTTGTCAGCAGAGTACAAAATGCTTTACAAAGCATTATCCCCATTTTACAGATGGGAAAACTGAGGCATAGAGAGATGAAGTAACTTACCCAAGGCCGCTCAGGAGGCATACAGCAGAGTCAGAAATAGAAACCCTATCTCCAGAATCCTAGTCCAGTAGTCTATCGACTGAGCCATTCTGTATCGTTAGAATACTGTGAGCAAAACCCGTGCACTTGCTATTAAAAAGATAACAGAGGAAATGCTTAATTTTGTTGCTATCTCGGGAATTGTAGGTTAACCTTCTGTGTTTGTAGCTTTGGAAAGGGTGTCTGTAGCCATGCAAAATAAATTTAATTGGCCTTTTCCAGTTCAAGAGTTCATAGTGCAATAAGTGAATCCCATGTGCACAAAGGGTGGCTTTTCCCCCTTTTTATTCAATCACTGCCAATCTCCATTTTGAAAATGTAACTTACAAGTGAAGTCTCATAGTTGACACAGTCTCCACTGAAAGTTCATGTTTGCTGTGTGTGTTCATGGACAGTTTTGGAAAATGACTCATTACTTCTTTTGGCACTAAAAATTTTGACATTAGACAAGTAAGATATTTTGCAGACAGTTGGGTGTTTATGCAGTCTCAACAGTATGATTTAGGGTGTATTTGGTAAGCACTTGCAGGTTTAGTAAATGGTATTCTAGGGATCTGCAGTCAAACTACTTTTTAGAGTGGAAGAACTAGGCATTTTTTTTCCTAGAGTGCTACATAGCTTTTCCTTACTTGACCATTTGGGACAATGGCCTGTTCTTTTCCAAACAGCCTTTAATAATGTTCTCTGGTTTGTGAGTGATATAAACAACAATTCTTGTAAATCATGCAGGCAGTAACTTGAGACCTCAGATGAGAAAGCTGGCTTCCCTCTGCAAGTTAGTTTGTTTAAGTGAGTGGAGGTCTGAGGAATCATTTAGAGATGATGATTCACTGCCTGGCTGCTGCATGAACCTTGGACTAACTATGTCTTATGCCTGCTGAACTTATTTGTTCCTTGGAATCTCTCTGATTTCACAAACACTTCAAAGCACGTCATGAAGGGAGATGGCAGTGCGATGTGGAATCTGATGTGGAAGTACTGCATTTCTGTCCGGACAATCAGGTACAGTAAAACCTCTTTAAAACTTCAGTCCATGGTCGGGCTCTTAAAGTTGCATGTGTTTTTTACAAACTGATCTCTTCCGATAGCGGTGCTATTTTATCCTATCTCGTTATCTCTGCGCTATAGGATATTATCATTTAGGGTTGATTCCTCTCTTTGGTCCTCCCACCCCCTCCCAAAAAAACTTTGAACGTATAGTACAGCATTACAGTAACAGATCTGGAAGGAAAAGTGGCTTTGCCCTGCTTTTTGTATCTTGGGCATCTCTCCATGTAGCTGCCCATTCTCAATGTTGTTGAATGTTGGAAAATGAAAGAAATCTTGGTTGCATACATATTTGCCAGTTTTCTATTTTTATTGTGCTCTCTTTTATCCTGATTCCTGCATGTGCCCTTTGCATGCCACAAACAGTGTTTGCTTCAGAAAAGGGAAAAGTTAAGACTCTAGAATGAGAAGCTGGAGTTGTAAATAGGCAGCGCTGTCGTGCGCAGAACTGAATCTTACCTGTCTGTGTTATGTGAAAAGGCAGCTTGTTTTAGTCCAGTGACAGGCTGTGGGTGCTGTGTATCACTGCTCACGTTCTTTGAGCGGCTCATACTTTGCATTCTGCATGGTCCTGGCCAAAATCAGTTGCTGTCGATTTCCAGCAACTTTTATTCTGGGAATTAAACCATTAAAGTGAGAAGCTCAGTGACTGTGTGTTCTCGCAGTGATAAAGAATATATATATATTTAAATACAGTGAGTCACTTTACTCCTTCTATGCTACAATTTCTTTATGCAGCAGGGTTGTATGTTTTGAATGGTGTGTTTTGTGGTGCCAACCTCCCTCAAGGAATCGCATAATCTAAATAATTACTACGTTTCACATTGTAATTATTCACAGTGCCATAGAAACAGTCTAGAGTCTAGATTACTACATGAACTTGCACAACAATTGAAAGAGGTCTCTGCAACCTCTTTGCCTTGGGGACCCTGGTCTCCTGATCCACAACAGTTACAGAAATTGGAGTGGATTAGCAAAGATCGTCTTAATAGAGGATTCAAAGGAAACAAAATCATTCTTAAAGATTCTTTGAGTGAGGATTGAAGGCAGTGGGATAGTAGCTGTCTGAAATGAACCTGGCTTGTGCTTAAGTACAAGAGCTGCACTCTTCATAGCACAAACATTCTCCTGACCCAATAACATTAGGCATTCTCAAGGAAAGTCCTATGCAAAATTCACAAGAAAAATACCAGTTTATGCTCTTAATAATGCAGAAATTATTATAAATAATAATGCAGAAACTATTAAAAATAATCAGAAGGGCTTAATGGATCTCTGTGGGCATTCTGAGTGTACTGATAACACTATTTAAAATACAGCCTTCAAGTCATGCTCATCAGTAAATAGCCACTTTTATTTCTTTGCTTCAGGACATTTATTGTTGTTTAGAATATGTAGGCTGAATATCAAGTTAATTACTTTTGGAAATGCTTATATGTACATCAGTTTACATTGGCACAACTAGCAACCGTGCAAAGCAAAGTTCTTTGCATAGCTCTTTGAGCATTATTTATGAGGTTTCTGGCTGTTTTAATAGTTAACGAGAACCTCTTTTCTTTGGAGGTGCTGCCTGTGATTATCAGAGAGCCCAAAGAAAAAAAGAATATTCTCTTTCAGAAATCAGCTCTCACACCCTCTCTTTAGAAAACTGACAGGTACCATCCTGTTTTTCTCTTATTTATCCCCACCAAATAGCAGTTTCTCTCTCTCTCTTTTTCCCCCGCCCCACCCCCCTTCTGTTCAGAGGACAGCTGTTGCAGGAAATGTGGTGGGTTCAGATTTGGAAAATGTGAGGTCCCATCTCAGTTTAACCCCAGGTTGAATCGTATTATGTCTCAGCACAGCAGGATTCACTTGCAGCAGTGTATCATGATGGCATAAGGGTGTGTCTAGTAGTGTCCTGAGTATCTACAATTGGGAGAAAGCCCTAGCTTTCTTGCTACACTGTCAGGTATCTGCACACCATTTTTGGACCAATTTCACTATTTCAGTTAGAATGTGAGGCTTTGTTTGATTGGTGTGTTTTGCTTTTGTTTTTAACTGAGAGAGCTAAACTTGTTCAGCTCCTAGACCAGATGCACTTATACCAATATAAATGTGTATTGTAACAATATACCGTGTTCCTCTTCTGCTACAGGATTAAATTATACTGGCATAAGCATCTATAACTGTGACCATGTTAAGGAGCTTAAGCCATATTAAGTACACTGGGGTAAGTAAAGCAGTACAGTGTTTGTGGGTAGGCAAGCCCTAAGTGAGAAATCATAAAAATAAATGTTTTTCTGTGAAGGAAAATAATTACTGGTGTTCTACACAATAATTTTGGGTCCTGCCCAGCGCTCATTGAAGTCAATGGAAAGACTCCCATTGGCTTCAGTGAAGGCTGGATTGGGTCCTTATTGGAACTGTCCTTAATCAGAGTGTGCGTATGTCAGGACAGAGATCATGTCTGCCTACCGCCTCTAGCCTGTAAGCGCTAATACACGTGCGTAACTTTCCTACCACGAGAAGTCCCACTGAAATCAATGGCAGCAAAGTTGAGCACATGCACAAGTGTTTGCAGAATCAGCACCTTTGTGTGGTTATACACACCTCCACTGAGCTTACTGGGGCTCAGTCCTTTCTGGACTCTTTGCACAGTACTTCATACAAAGCAATAATAAACCCAGCAATATAGCAGTACCTCAAAATATGCTCAGCTGCCTAACTCATACTTGCCTTTCAGCTACGGCAGAACCCTCTTAGGCTATGTCTACATAGCGGGTAAACTCCTGTGGCTGGCTCCCACCACCTGATGCTAGCTCTCAGGGCTGTTCAAATGCAATATAGACTGCTGGGCTCTACAATCCTGTGAGGTGGGAGGTTCTGAGAGCTTGGGCTGTAGTCCCAGTCAGATGCCGTGTAGCCTGAGACCAAGGCATCTGGTGCAGACTAGCCAGGGATATCAAATTGTAGTGTAGGCCTATCCTTGTTGTCCTTTCCGGGTTGCATTTGATTGCCCCACACAAGGGACAGCAGAAGGGGACAAATTCAGACTAAATGTACAGCTCTGTCCATCTGCAGTTGGCACTTCAGGCAACAGAGAGTGAGGTTGCTGCTGTTCCTCCACATCCCTTCTAGACGGGTTCCTGGCTATGGGTCCTGTGTCAGTGATGATCCAGATACCCTGGGTCAGCCCAGACCCAATGCTCCCATCCTGCCAGATGTGACCATTCCAGCGTGGGGCCCACCTCTGTGCACAAGGAATGCAGAGGTCTCCAAGTGTGACTGCTCTACCCTATGCTCCCCAGCAAAAGGCCACGACAGGAACTACATGGCAAGTCCATGAGAGGAATTTTCATTGTGAAGTTTCAGGCCATTAAAATCTGGTTCTATTGAAGAAATTCTGTCAGGACACACTGTTAAGTAGGTTTCAAATGCTTCAGCCCAAAAAGATTCTAAATTGCCTCTCCTCTGGTCTGTTGCCACTGCCCATGGGTTCCCAAACTATGGCACATGTACCATGGGTGGTATGTGACCTTGATGTTCCCTCCGCTCCCTTCAGAATAATTTGTAAGAAGGCGGGATGTGACCCAGTACTTTGGGAACTGCTGCACCCTGCTACTGACTGAGGAGCAAATAAGGATTTCTCTGCCTGTCTTACTGCAGCAGCTTGCATCAAAGAGTGAGAAAGGGCTGGTCCTGCTACAGATATTTCCCACTCCCCAGTGAACATGTTGACTTCCAGAGTGCCTTGTGGAGAGGGCGGAGGACTCACCTCTTGCCACTCTTGGGTGGAACAGGAAGGAATCTTTTACTAAATAAAGAATCTTTTCCTCTTCTAGCGAATCTCCACTTTCAGAGATGGAAAAAAAACCCTGCTGTAAGAGGGCTCCATTGTATACACTTACCTTGAGAAACATAAAAGTGACCTTTGTGGCTAATGCAGAACACAGCACTATTCATTTAACTTAGTGTTACCTTTTAAGTACCTTTACACAGTTTGGCTGCATAATATAAGCAAATATTTAATTAGTATCCAGTTAACCTTTTTATTATGCTCCCAGTTGTTATGACCACTGTATTTTCACAGACTCAGACAGGTATGAAATTAGTGACATGTACTGTATCAGGACTGGGTTAAAATCATTTACCTATTAAATTGCTAGAGCTCTTAATAATGTGCCATATGCTAGCTTACTCAGAAGGATGGGGTTAGTGGTTAGAGGAGCAGACTGGAACTATTTGAGTCAGCAAATCCACAACCCACAGAGAATCAAATGAAGGGTTTATAGTAAAATAACACATAGTTTTCAGATTGCATCTTAAAGTTCCAGTTGCAAGTAATGGAGCAAAGTAGTCAATAGTTTGTTTTCTATGTTCCACACATCTGGAAAAAGTAAAAATGTGTTCTTTCAGTCGGTGAGTTGTCATGGTACATCCTTAACCACCCAGACCCACATTTTCCATCTTTCCATCCTGATTTCAGTCATCTTACTTTATTTTCAGTTGTTCCAGATATCTTTGTCAAAGTAGTGACACAAGAACAGTTTGACTTTTTTTTTTCATTTCATCACAGAAGAACGCTTCTCAGCAATAGTTACTTAATATTTTTCTCTTGGGCTTAGATACGCCCAAGATGCATGTGGATTGCAGTAAGTCTATCCACAAGGGTAGGGCTAGAATAGAAGGGAGGGGGACTGGGAGTGTGAGGTCTTTGTCCTTACAACTGAATAAAGTGTGAGCCTGTTCCTAGGGGTGCTGAGTCTCCACAACTCACAATAAAGTAGAAAATGCTGAGCACATTTCATGGTGGGAGTACCCTAAACAAATATTATTCGGTGTGTGCATAGTCCTCTAGCCAAGCCACGGCATCATCAGGGTGTGATGCAGTTCTTCTAAACCACTGCTGAACCTAGTCAGAAGGCATTCATTGATAATGTGCGTCATCTTCATTGCACCGCATCTGTGGCACAAAGGGCTATCACAAAGGCCTGAGTGGTATTGGTTGGCTTCACAGAGACGTTGCCCAGTCTAGAACCTTTTCAACAGGGGCCATTGGCAATGGAGAAGGTCAAAACCAGGCAGGCAGATTATGAGATCAGCAGTAAGGGACTGGTTGTAAATTGTAACAGATATCCATTCCTCTTGCCAGAGAGTCTCTGCCCTAACATCTGACCATGATGGATGAGACTTTAATGGGCAATGTGATGGCAAGCATGTGACTGGTATTTTAAAATGGGGATTGTGCGGCGGCAGGCTTGAGCTGACCTGTACTTTCTCCAGTAATTTGCCAGTGGCAACCTCTCGCCTGATATGAGGAGGAGCAATATTGCTCGGAACTGGGAGCCAACAGGAGTCGGATGCAGAGTGCCAGGGATGATGTGCATGGCAGCATGTAGCTGCATATCCACCAGTCTGGGTTGTGACAATAGACTCCATACTGGTGCATGGTACTCTGTCAGCAAATATGAGGTGGTAAGAGCTGAAGTCCACAGGGTTGGGGCATGAGCACTCCATGATGAACCTGCCAGTTTTCTAAAAAGATTGTTGCACCCCTTAACTTTAGCTGCTGTCTTCCTCAGGTGGGCATGGTCTAAGGTCAACCCTAGATAGATCGGTTCTACTTCATGCTTGACCGTCTGACCATTCAGGCCACCTCGCCACTTGCCGCACCAGAGATCAGTCTTCTTGCATTCAATTTAGTGAGTCTGGTTAAGACCTGCTAAATTGAATGCTGAGGGTGGCTTGGATCAGCACTGGTACTCTTTGCAGTCATGAGGAGCTGATGACAGCTTTTGCTTCCATCCGCCTCCCTCTGTGAACACAGCACCAAGCTCAGCTTAAGGTAAGCAAACTCCAGCTACATATTTTACATAGCTGGAGTTGCATACCTCAATCTGACCTTCCAGGTCTGGTGTAGACCTGGCCTCAGATAAACATTCACTTCTCAGGTTGCGCTAGAATGATGAAGATGGAACAAACTGGAGACTGTTTTCATGATGCTCGACAGGAGGTGCCAAATCCGACAGTAGTCCGCTAACTTTACCATGTCCTGGTTTAAGGTAGAGCCCCCACTTTGCCCAGGGGCCAGCAAGTGTCTGTTCCAGTTCTGTTTCAGTAAATGGTTCTGGGTAGCTTCTGATTTGGCATACACATTTAAACATGCACCATTCATTCCTCACTTTGTCTTCACACCTCTTTCTCCAAAGGTGCTCTGACCCCTTTAAATAGGCATCTGGATACGTGGTCGGGTGTGACTGAAGGTCTCAGTGGCTGCTGCACTGCTTCAAGGCAGCAAAACAATACAATAATAAAAATAATGGAAAATAGAAAGTTTCATGGTGAAGAAAAATACAGACTTTGTCAAAGTGTAATATTAGATCAAAGGTGGAGACATAGTTGAAGCATGGGACCGAAAGCCAAGAACTCTTGAGTTATAATTTAGACTCTGACACTGGTTCTCTCTGTGGCTCTGCACAATTTACACAAAGTGTAATCTTGTGACTCATATTTAACTTTTGCATGCAGTCAGTGTGTATAGGTTACCTGATCAGAATCTTAATTTGTGTGCCTTAATTTCCATTTGACAATAGATATAACAGTATCTATAGTGGTTGTGACCTAGCTCATGTTAGAACATATATATGCAGCACTTTCCATCTTCAAAGTGCTATTATTGTCGGTAGCACAAATAGCAATGCCTATAATTAAGATTGCCCGATATTATATTAAAGGTTTGCCACTAGTTATCTCCTGGCTTTAGGTTAAACACCAGTAGGTATTCCTGGAAATGTAAATGTATTAGGATGTACAATATCACTAGATCAAACAAGTCTTTCATGTAGGTTACCAGACTTCTAGAATCTATATTACTGTATTTGTACTGGTCCATTTTTTCACTAACTTGTACTTTTGGTGATGTTTTTAAATTAGTGTCGGATTCTGAAAGCAAAGATGTTTGAGCCATTCTGAGCTCTGAACCCCTCACATCTTTGTAACTTCATGCTCAGCACATAGCTCTTCTAAAACTATTCTTCTTTCAGTGTAGTGAAGCCATAATTATCTTAACACAAACCGTCCTTTGAGCTGAAGAATCTAATTAGCCTGACAATGCCAATAGCTACACACCATGTATGCAATCTTTAAAAAAGTCATTGAGGGTGTATAACAAATAATTTATACTGTGAGGTAAGCATAAAGCAAGTTTTTGTCTTTAGAATTCTGTTACATATTAGGCATGTTGGTGGACACAACCCCTGTATTAAGTATGATTCAGAATGCTAATGTAATGTAATTGGATAAAATGTACTGGTTTTTGATAATGTCTCTATATATAGGGGTCTAGAGAAGAAATTTTAATGTAGTGACTAATCTTTGCAAACAGCAGCACCCTCTACTGTAGACTTGTTTCATCATATTGGCTCTTCTGCTTTAACTACTCTTAACTCTTAATTTCTTCAACTCCATTAGGGACCCATGTGTTTTGAGAGCAGGCTGACCCGAATTCTACCTTCACTTGTGAAAAATAAATTGTGGGCACCTATAGTGAGCTTTACTATGGAAATAAGAATCTGGCTGGTCACAGATTTGTAAAAGCATTTTGGGTACGTTTACACAGCAGCGTTATTTCAGAATAATTAACATGATTCCGAAATAACATAGTGCTCATCTACACGACAAGCTTTTATTTTGAAATAATGTTGAGATGGAGGACTTCTTACTCCAACTCAGGGTAACCCTCATTTCACAAGGAGTAAGGGAAGTCGAAGGAAGAGTGTTCTTCCTTCGACTTCCTGCTGTGTAGACAGTGCCAAAAGCTGAGTTAAGCTCTTTCAATTTAAGCTACGCAATTGACGTAGCTGAAGTTGCGTAGCTTAATTCAGCTTTAGCCCTGCTGTGTAGGTACCCTTAGTGGTTAAAGCAGGAGATAGCAACTGGAACAGCTGGCTACTGTTTTGGCCTCTAACTTCAGCAAAACCATTACCACTTTGTAAAAGTTACTTACCTCTTTGTGCCCTATTTTACCCCTGTGTGGGATGGATATAATTAACACACATACTGAGGATTCCTTAATATTTGTAAAGCACTCTTCTGATTAGAGTGGTGGTGCTAATGATCATTGCACGGTTCCACCTTGATAGACTTCATTTCTCATTGGAATCCAAAGCTCCATGCATAGGAAGGGGAGAAAAGTCAAATAAATTGAATAGTCTCTAATACTTACTGGTCTTTAATCCATGTTGCAACAGCATTACCCTTGGCATATTTCTACACAATTAACAGTCTGTTCAAGGCTAAAGATTTGCAGGTCAGGGGTGAGTGCCATGGTGTATGGAAATAAACACAGAGCTTAGCTCAATCAACTTTAACTACTTTTATTCTCAGTAAAGAATATTTGCACACTTGCACCAAAATAATTGCATTGATTTTAATAGACTTACTTTATTATTTGATACAAGTTTGTGGGTAGACAGCCCAAGGTCCTAGCCTAAATTATGCTGAAATGTTGTCTTTTCATGGAACAGAACACTAATGTTATGCAATGAAACCCTAGACATCAGAAAGCTGATCCAAGCTGCCTGGAGAAGTTAACAGGAACTGTTTTATTATTTATTTACACAGAGCCTTTCAGAAGAGCTTGTTGATGCAGAGACACAGTATACTAGCCTGGTAAAACTGTTTACTTTGGGATAGGGGAGTTAAATTATACTTCAGGTACTTAATGGTTTTATGCGCTCATGCAATCGATGCATACATCAAAAAGATTTTATTTCCTTTTTTTCCTGAGGTAGGACTGGGACACCTGCATGTGGCAGTACTGGGATATTTAGTGTTAAACACATTGTCTTCACTGCTTGTTGATTTGCTTCACTGCTCTTCAAGTCACCTAAAATTATCCTTTAGGAGTAATATTGGCTTGTCCTTGTAACTCTCTGTCTTTGCTATTAATATGAAATTGCACAATCATTTAGTTCCTGGACTTCTTATTTTTAACATGTTTTAGGAAATCCTGAAGATAAATGTTCCTTTTACTAATCTTGTAATTTGAATCAGCATTTCAGTGCATTGTGTAGGATCCCTTCCCTGCACTAAATGCCAGTAGAGACATTTAAATTTAAAACTTTTTTTGTTTAAGTGGGATTATTTTCGGAGTGACTAAAGAATAAACAAGGTGAGTGTGGGGAGTGTGAGCTTCCATAGCTGTCTTTCACATTCTCCGGGAGGAATTTGGTTGCTTTTATGTAATTGGTGAGTACTGATCTATGTAATAGTTATTGGCAGTTTTATTGGTATAGAATAGATGTACATTGTAATGACTGGACCTACTTTATTAAATAGGAGGTAAGCAATAAAATGTTCTCTTTATAAGTTTGCAATTTTTAAATTGTACCTTTTTCAATACATCAGCTAATATCTGGAAAAGGTTTTTTTATTCATCATCTTAGTTTTTAATAGAGATTTTTGCTTCTCAGTTTAATCTCTTGTTTTTGATGTCTGAGTTTTTTGCATACCATAATGAAAGATGCATATAAGGAGCTTTTGGGAGGGGTATGCATATGATATCTACTTACCAATCATTTTACCTTGTATCTATAATAAAACAACAAGAATTTGTGTAGTAAGCAGAGTCTTGATCTCTGTCTTCAGTTAGGAATGAATTCATTTTCTCTTGCTATAAATAAGTGTTTGAGAGTTAAAGAATAATTGAAATGTTTGAAATGTAGTTCTTTACCACTAGGCACCTTAAAGGAAGAAAGTAAAGGATGAGATTTATTTTACTGGTTTATGAAACGAGTAGCGGTTCTGGGGCTGTTTATATTCCACAAACGCAGTTTAAAAGCAAAAGCTAGACATTTACTTAGTTACTTTACAACTACAAGTTTGCTTAGTTAAATAATTCTGTGCAGAATTTGAAATAGCGAATACTATTTGCTTTATTAGACTTGCTTGTATGAAACATTTCCATGATGGTGTACTGACATCTGTAAATATGAATGCCAGAAATTGATCAATTAAAATTAAATATGGTCTCAATTTAGGCACTCATTTCTTTTACAAAAATCTTAGCAGCAGACATGGTGTTTTGCCTTTAATAAGTTCTTATTATTGTTACATCATAGTAATGAATAGTATTCTTTCATATCATTTGGGGGCCACTTTGATGATCTAATGGGGCTTGTTTGCATTGGGAGCAATAACATGTTTGTAAATTATATGAGAAGAATTGCTACCCTGACATGAAGTAGTGATATTCAGCTTTCCTGAAACCCATTATTTACAGACAGCTTGTTTTAATAATTCTGATGCGTATCTTGGTAGTGTGTTCTATTTGTTGTGTCACGTTGTGGGGCAGCCTGCGTTTTCATGGATTAGAAACAGCCACGGCTAGGTCACTCATTTGCTTCCCTAATTTTCACCAAATGCTACAACCCTCTGTTTGTTAATCATGCATTTAAATGCACTGTTTCAGAGGAAATCAATGGTTTGTAAAAGAGTGTGAAGACTTATGCCTGTTGTTTGTAATGGAGTGCGCCACCATAGACATATAATGCCTATGCTCAGTGCTCTGCCTAGACTGCCAGTGGGCTGGTAATATCTGTTAGAAAATGGTGTGAGGAGCAGTTACTTGAGAAACTGCCTCTCCTTCTAGGCTCCATCACTGCAGTTAAGATCAGCTGCGTATTCCTATTGCCAGTTGCTTGGACAGAACTCTCGAAGGCATTTGCACTAGAGCAGGGTGAGAAAAGTCTGTCATAATGTGGGAGGTGGCTGTTTGTTTTTAACATCAACAGAAAATTCCCCTTCTCCTCAAATGTCTTGTGTTTTGACCAGCTTTAACCCTTGGCCTAGCTCTGACAGATGGTGTCTTCAGGATATGTTATTAGGCATATGGATAGTGTATTATTCCAATACAGAGGATGCTAAATATAAATGACTTAGTTTGCCATCTGTGGATACCAGTAAACTCTGTCTTTCACTAGCCCTAGATCCCCATTTTTGGCCTTTAATATTCGTCATCCAGCTTATATTGAAAGAGCCAATGTTTTCAGGTAAGTCTGGAACAGTGACCCACACAAAATGCATGCAGGCCCATTTTACCACTAACCCCACATTTTGCTTGGACAGGCTGAGATAGTATAGTGCTATTGTCAAATCCCGTTGTTTGAACCTCATTACCAATCAGCTTCATATCAGAGAAGTATGAGTTATTTCCCCTAAGAAGTGGGCCAGCTTGAGGTTTTTTGAATGGCCTCTGGTTAAGTGATTTTCTGTTGACTCAAACTGGTTTGTATATTGTGGAAAGTACATGCTTTCATTTTTTAAAAATCCGGCATTTTGGTACAACTGACAAGCAATCTCCTGTCAGAATAATTGCTCCACCTCAGTGAAACTTATGTCACTCCGGGGGTGGCTTTTTCACACTGTTGAGTGACATGATATTGACTTAGGCTGTAGTGTAAACCTTCCATAAATGGCAGAGGGTCATTGAGAATTGAGAAGACCTATAGGATTTTTCACTAAGTAATCTCAGTATTTTTAAAAAATCTTACAGCAGGATATTTCTTCTTTTTTCAATAACCTTCTTCCCCTTTCAGTCCCTGAAACCAGATCCTCCAATATTTTAGCCCATATGCTTAACCTGAGTACTTACTAGGACCTGCATTATTCAAAGGCCAGTCGACTGAGCTGCACACTAGAGATCAGGTCTGCTCGTGCATCCATCCCATCTCTGCACTGAAATTGAGCTGGTGCCAAACTTACAGGGAAGGACAAAGTCTTAATCTCTATAGGGATAAGGAGACGCAATGCTGCTGAAGAGAGTCTAACCCATGCTGCCAAAGCCTACCAGCTACACCAATCCTGTGGAAAAAACACCTTTTAAAGAAACCTTGCTAGGCCGCACTTTGCCAGCAAAACCATAAAATCTAGACATACCATGTTGCACAACTCTGCAACCTGCTTCAAAGTAAAAAATGACCCATGCTCAGATTTGATTGTAACTACAATGTCCAAAGCATATACACGTACTGACAAACCCACAAAAAATTGTTACTAAAAGCATTGGCATTGTTAAGAAAAGACATCAGCAGCAGGGGTGTGGCCATTATGACAGCTCTCGTTAGCTCCACCGCTCCTGATAATAAATGGATCTACCTGAACAAAGGAGAGACAGTCAGTTGAAAGCCCCTAAATGTCCGCAATTTAATCAGTTTTAAAACAAAAATCCCCAGAAGCTAAGAATGGCCATTTCTGCACCTACCCTTCATCTTTAGCAGGAGTTTAGCCATGCTATAAATTTCTTCTTCCTTAGTTTTGCTAGAAATCTTGGAGGTTTTAGTATCTGGCTTTGTTCTGTTTTGTTTAAAGTTTGGATTTTAAATGGATGGAATGTTCCTTTACTGCACACAGTAAAAAATATTACTAATGTAAACCCAATATTTCCCCCCTCTTTGGGTCATCTGTAAGGGAAGTAATTATTTAGTGTCTAGCTATCTATCCAGGATTGAAAAATTACTGCTTGGTTGGTTTTTAACATTAAAAAATTAAGGAATACCAAGTCTTTGTTCTTCTGTTTGCTCAGCCCTGAGAAAAGCCTTCAATACACTTTAGTAAAGAGCTTCACTCCCAACTGTTTCCCCAGAAATTTGAATTCAGCTTTTGCTGAATGTACCAATGTAAGTACAGTGGGGTTCTACTGGCTTGATATCTGTGATGTCTTAAACCTTGTAATTCTCCAACTGTCCACAGAATATTACAAATAGAAACAGTTAAGTAAAGTATGAATTTCCTAATGTGATCAAGAAATGAAGGAGAGAAAAATTCTGAGACCTCTTTTGTACATAGTAAAAAGATAAAGAAGGTTGAAATTACATGTTTCTATTAGAAGGTGGCTTGTCATCTCTCAGTACCGGTTCAAAACATCATCATGCTGGGCAATTTTTTCTTCCATTAAAATTTGGTTGTGTCAGTCTGGGGCCTTTACCATTACTATTTCATTGATCGTGATGTTATTAATAAGCAGAATTGTTCACCTAACCCTCCATTTGGGCATTGAAAAATACATACCTTTTCGTCCTCAGGGTGCAAATGAACTGTACATATTCAAGATAGATGAGAGGGTGATGATAAACAAAAAAGACCTGGGACATCAATCTAATCCATTTCCATAGCAGCTCCTAATTTTTCATGTCCCCAAAAGCACAAAAGATGGATTTCAGTGTGTCAAAATCTGCTGCGAGATGGAGAGGGGTAAGGAAGTATTCTGTTAAGTTGTCCAAATTCAGCTAATGGGATCACAATTTCCACAAAGCTTCAAAACAAATGGTAGCCCTGGATGTCAGTCAGGTAATCTATTCATTGTTGCTAGCTTGTGATTTTTTTAAAGAGAAGTAAATAATATAAAAGCAGAAAAAGTGCATTTAGGGTTATTAAAAAAACCCACAACCTTTGGATACCTTGAACTTTATCTTCTGCCTATGGTAATTTTAAGTCTTCTCAGCTCATGTCAACAAACTTGTTTACTGTGGTACCATCCCCCTGTGGGCTTTTAAAAATATTAATCTACGGAAAATCTATAGTCCATATGGACAGTTTGTCTGAATATTTTATTAAAATCAAATGTAACATTTTTAAAGGTAAAGCCTGTTCATCAGCGGAAAGTCATTGTTCTCTGATGAAATGACATGCCAATTTTATGTGACATTGACTAGTGATTTCTGGATCTCAACTGTAATGACATTTTTCCTAACAGAGTAACAAATTATGTAGAATTTTTCTCTTCACATTAAAATACACAAACATTTAATAAAGTCATTGCTCTTCTATTGAATGAGTTCAGTGTCAGGGGAATTTGGTAGAGATGAGGATTTTCTGAACCCATGTCTCATACAACATTTGCTGTTTAAATTTACCTTCTTTCACTCTTTATCAAGCTATAGCTCCAAATTAATATAAATATTGCAAGTTGCTTATTTAGTACTCAAAAAAAGAAGAAAAGCATATGGCGGATAATGCAGGTCTCAAGCTAGAGTATCTTGTTTTTTGGCACACATTTGCACATGTTTCCTCCTCTTCCAAACATAGATCTTTCTAATTAAACAACTACGACAACAGACACTGTCCGGCTATGGGTCAGGAAGAAAGTTCAAATCCCAGATGGTCTCTATCTATACATGACCCGTTTACCAGATGCGTCCCCATCATGTTCCACTGATTTTTTTTTTTCCCCTCCAGTGTTAAGGCAATTTTTTATAGTCCTAATCAAATATTTATGGATTTTTGCTAGGAAGAATTAAGCTAGTGCTTGATTTTACTGTAGCACATAAGTGTTGAATTTGACTGATAGAAAATAATGGAAAAGAAATAGTGGCGGCAAAAGCAACAATGAATATGATCTTTACTAAAATGAAAGAAGTAAAAGAAATGCAAGATGACAAAGCAGTTTAGTATAGTTCAGTTTTACTCTCGCTGTGGGGAAAGAAAATGATCAACTGAAGTCTTTATGTATATTACTGTATTATCCATCTTGACAAAAATATTTGACATTTTTAGTAATTAACACCACCAGTAAGTTGAGGTTGGCTGTAAAAGGCTATTGCCAATGACAGCTAGAGAAATAAAGGACACTTCTTATTATGACTCATTTTAATTGCTATGGAATGATATTATTAAACAGCATACCGTAATGAAGATGTCAGGCTGTTGACTTAAAGTGTGCTTCTTAACTGAATTTTGAATATTTTAGAGACAGTTTTCTTTTGGAAATGAAAATTTGCATCTCAAAGTCCTTGTGTTTCTAGATCTTGTTTGTTTTTGTAATATTGTACAGTATTCTTTTAGCACCAGTCTAAACAACAGATGGATTCGGTAGTTTGACTCCCATAATACGCAACTGTTTAAATAAAGCTGGGTCAAATCTTGCTGTCTAACTCCCATCTTTAGTCCTGTTGAAATCAAATAAATAATTTGAGGAGGGCCTAACAAGCTATTTTGAATAGTTATAATTTTGTTTGGTTGTTTTAAATTAGATTGATATTGGTTTCCAGCAAACTGATGACATTCCCAAGCTATGGTTAACATTCATAAATGCCTCAAAACTTCAGAATTTCAGCATATACTGGATGAGAAACAGAATGGTGCTATAATTTTGAGTCCTATGTATATGATATACATGATTAGAAAACAGTGTGTGTAATTTCTTGATGTGTTAAACCCACATTTCCCAGGGGCTTTCTATCAGTATGTAAGCACACATTTTTGCAAGTGCCTAGTTGGCATGTTTGCACAAAAACAGGCTAATCTGTACAATTTACCAGCACATTTTTGGAGATTCCTTGAAGATTGGTCATCATATCTGTTCTGTGGTGCTGCTGCCATTTTGGAGCTAAGGATTCACTTTCATTCCGAGAGGCCCTCTTGCCATCTTTTCTGATGTTTAGTCTGAGCAAAATAGTCTGGTCTAAGTCCCTCTTTGATAGGGACATGAAGGTGAGTACAGGTTAGACCTCCCTGGTTTGGCACTCTTAGGATCTAGCTGGTCCCAGATGAGGGATTTTGCCAGAGCAGAGGAGGTCATTTCTGGACCTCCTGCAACTCCCCCTTCCCCAGCCCTGGCCCGACCTGCCATCCTCCCAGCTGGCTCCCCCCTTGTTGCTGGCCCTGCTGCCCTGCCGACCCCACTGAGCAGTCTCATGCCAGGGTTCCCAACCCCACTGCTCTGCCCAGAGGGCTCCCTGCTGCTGGCCCTCCACCAGGACACTCTAATCCTGAAACATCCATGCCGGACCACGGATGTTGCCGGAACAAAGAGTCCCAGTTTAGAGTTTCCACCTATCCTGAATTATCTAGGGAGAAATTCGGACTCCTCTGGAGCCATGCTCAAACTCCAGGGGCTCAGGATTTCATCTGGACTCTGAGTACCATGAAAATAATTGAAAGTGCACTTAACTAGCACCTTTAGAAGGTCCAGTATGGAAAAACATGTGGTGATTTCCCTAATGAAAAACTTGCTAGTTTCTTCATCCATTTATATCCCTTCCATAGTGGCCACCAATTTCCCTCATTTTAGAGCACTGCTCTTCAGGCAACCTTGCAGCCCCTAGCCTGTCCTTTCCCTTGTTTGACCATGGTAAGTGTGAACATTACTTTTTTACAGAAGTTTTAAATATTTCAAGGGGCACAGGTACAGATTTTTGAATAATCTGTGCGTTCTATTTCAAACCCTCCATTAAAGCAGTATGAAATGGACAAACATCTGAAGTCCAAACAGAATGACTTAATAATGCAGATCTAGGGAGGCTGGAGTAACCTAGAGTACCCTTTCTCTGCTGGAGTACACTCTTTATACTCACATCTGGTCAAGTTCCTTATGTCTCTTATTCTCAGTCTGACTGTGGCCTTCTTAAACTGCTCTCTAAAGAAAAAGATGTACATACGTGCCCAGAGATAATGATTCAACTCACGTGCTCTAGTGTTTTGATCACACTGTGACATGACCCAAAAGAGTTCCCCCGCCAGAAAACTGGTATTTACAAGGGAGGAAAAAGGGTGGCTGCTTCCCCATCACGTCTTCTCCTGGAAAAACCCCTGTGAACATGTTTTGACTGCCAGCTCGATTGCACAGAAATTATGTTGCAACAAACATGTTTGTCAGGCAAAGCCTCTTTTGCCACAACTAAACTCTACCATGACATCCCAAAGCTTAAACATTCAAGTGTGCACACAAGAACTTCATTTCATGTAATATTACTTTAGTAACTTCTGAATTAAAACAGGAAATAAAAACAGATCATGTTACTCAAGGTAGTTAGAAGTGGAGCCACTAAAGTCATGCTATTAATACACACACACCCCAAACTACAGTATGGGTGTGTAGTTTAAAATTGCTTCTTTGCAAAGGCAGTAGCATACCACAAAGTGGGTGAGGTTAAAGGCATTCAAAGTTGAAGTAAAAATGCACTATCCAGTCAAGACAGCACAAAAGAGTCTGTCCTAATTAACCCAAACAAATATGAAAGGTAAATCTGCCTATGTGGGTATTTATTTTCTACCATGGGGTCAGAGTGTGGTATGCGCGCAAACAGTACTACAGCTGTCCTCTCTATATAGACAGGAACATTCTCCACTGTTCTGTAGAATGTTCCGGTCTAGACAGAGATGATAACTGTAATGTCACTACTATTCTGGTTTGAGTGAGGTGATTTCTTTGACACACAAATGTTGTGCCTATGCAATAAGCACATTAACTCAACCATGTCTAGTCTAATGTAACTTGTGCCATGGCCAAATGCCCTGATAAAGCGACAAACACTGAAGTGATCATCCGCTTTCAATTCATTTGAATGTGTTTCATTTTAAATGGAAGGTGAGAGCTGAACAGGTGCTGCAGAGAGATTCCCAAGTCGGTATCCCAGCTTCTGTCCGAGTATACAACCTTTAGGTCAAAAGCTCTCGACAGTTGACCCATTCATGGGCTAAGAAGGAAGAATGAGTAACAGCAACAAAAAGCCCTGTGCATTGCTAAGCCACTGAACCCTGAGAAGAAGCAGAGTGAGGAGGCTGAATTCTCACCAGGGCACTGCTAAGTCACCATTAATTTTTAATAAACTCTCTTGAGCAGGGTAAATTTGACAGAGGTTTTTGTTTGTTATATATAAAATTATCTCACAACTCTATTCATTTTTCATGTTGCTGTGACTTAATTACTTATTTTTACAGGGGACAACCCCTGTTAGCAGGTGAAGAGATCTCAGTTTGTTTGCTCAGTTAATAACATTCCCAAATTACTGTCATTCTAGAATTTGATCAGCTGGCTGTTTTTGCAGATGAGGCCTCCTCTGTTTTTTAGCTTGGCTGTAAAAACAAAGGCAGCCATGCATGTGTTTAACTTTCTGATTGCTTGCAGTGGTACCAGAGGGGACTGTCAAGCTGACTGGGCAGCTGGTAGACCCACTTCTTTTAATGCAGGCTAAACCCAACTCCCAGTCAGTGGTCCCCATCCAGCAATCTGTTTTCTAGGACTAAATTAAAAGCAGTTTTATCTTATGATTAGCTGTATAATCAGACTATACTTGGGGTTTGGAGAACAAAGAGTGTAGGAAGGGAGAGGGATATACATCCTATCATTTTGTGTTCCATGAATCAGAAAGGAACAGAACTTTCTAAAAATAGCACTAAATACAACAGAAGAATATTTTGAACAGATTGATCATTTCTGAGCCACAAAAGATGCTGCAGATGCATTTAAAAAAAATTCTTTTTGTGTTTCTGTGACGCATTCAATAGCTTAAAGGTTCCACAGTGTGGTTACTTTGTCCAGTGCTATATATGAACATGCTAAATGAATGCTGTAAATATTATTAGGGTTGTGTACACAGTCTTAGCAAGCATATCTTCTAATTCCTAGTGCTCTGTTTAACCATATGTTTCTTGTGAGTACTTCAATGGTGAAACAAGCCATGCATGTGTGAATGGAGAATTTAGAATAGGAAGCCATGGAATTTCTTGATGAACATGAAATAGTCTGCACTTAAACTTCTCTTTTCAATTAAACCCATTGAACAGGGCTGATTAAGTCATAAACACCATTAATCCAAACCAGGATCTCTGCCTTCTGGGGTCATGTGATTACATTATGATTTAAGATTCTCTCACTCCCTTCCCCTGTAAACAGTAAGTTTTTAACCCACCTGAAATCAAATAAACCTGAAAATCTGTTCTATGTGTGATCAATAGAGGGATGTCTGAGTTTAGAGAATGCATAAAATGAAGCTCAGAGAAGAGTGAACTCGCCCTGTGCATCTCAATGAGGTGTTAACTCTGAGACCCACTGCTCAGAGGGCTGCTGCCAACACCATCTAGCGGAGGATTCATTATTAACACTAAGAGTTTGTCACTGATATTTTTAGTAAAAGTCACAAACGGGCCATGGGCAGTAAAGAAAAACTCATGGAAGAGTGACCTGTCGATGATTTTCACTACAAATATCTGACAAAATGGGGATCTGCAGGTCCCCAAACCACCTGCAGTGGGGTGGTTGCACAGGGCCTAGGAGCTCCAGGGGCTCTCACCATGGGTTGGATGTTGGAGCTCCAGAGTTTTCTCCAGCCCATGGTTGGGAGCTGTGGGGGCTCCCCACTGCCTGCAGAAGCTGGGGGCTGTTGGGTGCCCCTGCTGCCGCCACAGCTCCAGGGGCCGGGAGCTGTGGGGTGCCCCCATCACCTGGAGGAGTGGGGAGGTGCGAAGTGTTTCTGCTGCCAACAGCTCCAAGATTGCGGAAGTCATGGATTCCTGCACAGCTGAACAGATACATTCTGGCTGCAGAGGTAAATATCGTGGGCCTCCCTCCTTCTCCCAGCTGGAGAAGGAAGGCCAGTATCCTGCTTGCGTTCCTTGGGAGAAAATTTCCGCTGAGGGCACAAGGTAAGACTGCTGGACAGAGCCATGCGGGCAGGGGCCCAGGCTGTGTGTCTTCCTAATCCAATACTATCTATTGACAATTTAATTAAAACAGCTTTGAGAAACTTTAACGGAATGGGAGACACTTCCTGATCCACACATGAGAGGATCTTCCTCTTCCTCTTCAGCGAGGTGCAATGTTCAGGTGAAAGAAACTTGGGCCAATAGTTTGGGTGAAGCCCATGGAAACCAGTTTGACCAAGCTTCTCTGCTGGGGGATGAGGAAATAGTCAATGGCAAATTCAGGGCTGGACAGCTGGATTGCTAGGTCTCAGCTCTCAGAAGGGAGCACTACAAAGATATGCTGCACTCCTAAGGGCACCTAGAAACCACAATTTGGGGCAGCACCTGGGCTTTTGTTGGTACCACAGTTTCATAACAACTGCACAACATTCGCCAGAATTCTGTGTGTAGGTAGATTCCCCAAAATGTAGCAGTATTAATTGCACAGAAGAATGACCTAATTTGTTTGAAAGAGATGCCTGCATTAGGGACAGAAGTTATTGCTTTGAGAGTTTCTGGGTTAAATCCCCAGATATGCCTAAGTATCAGCAGCATGGGGGTATGTGACTTTCTGCCACCTTTCCAACCACTGGGAGCACCTGGAAGGAAGGTTGCTCCATGTTGTTCTGGGCTGTAATGGTCTTAAATGGACTATGACACCCGTAGGCATTGCTAAAGAAGCGCGCACTCTGGCCATGTCCCTTCCAGTGCCCTCTTGCTGCTAGAGGCCCCTGAGGGGAATCCTTACTTGTCCCCATAGGGCAGCTGTACGACCCTTTAATCACTGCCTAAGAAGCACAAAATGTAGCACGGGCCAGGATCCAGTGTGGTGTCTTTCTTCTTTTTCTAAACAAATATTTTTTTTAAAGGAAAATACCAATTAGAGATGGGCCAGAATCAAACCCAGGGCTGGAACATCCCCTTTTGGGTAGGATGCTGTGGCTTATAGCTGTGTTCAGTCCTGAACAAATCAAAACAAAATTAACAAGTGGTGACATTTTGGGGAGTTAACACAAGTTGCAAACAGCAAGAGGACAAGAATCAGTCCTAGAAGGATGCTTGGAAGAATTCACTTCTTGTGAGGAGCAAAGAAAATAAACTACAAGAGACTCTGCCAATCCCATCTCCAAAGATCTCCCCCGCAGCACAGCTGTAGCTTCAAAAATATTGAGAAGAACTTTCTCTCTCCAGGAACTGACCCTTTCTCTATGCTGCAGTGTCCTACAACTCAAATGAGCGCAGATGATCTCTGTGCAGTTTGGACATTTTCATACTGGTGACATGAAGTTACAAAAGTCTGCTCTGAAATGTGAAGCTTAGAAGCCAGAAGCATTAAAATAGTTCAGAGAGGTGGGATGTAAAATGTAATTATAGGCATTTCATAAAGTGTATAACTGCACAAATGGAATTCATTGTGGAGCCACAAACATGTCTGAAGGCCTGAATGATGTTTATAGAATAACATTCCATAAAGGTGAGCAGGGCCATCCCAAGAGGGCATGGGGCCTGGGGCAACCCCCCCACACCCATCCCAGGCTTGAGGCCCGGGGTAACCCCCCATGCTGCAAGCCTCACTCTACCCCCATTCTACTCCTTCCTTAAGCCCTGCCTCTGCTGTACTCCTGCTTCATCTCCTTGCCCCCTTCCCCAAGGGATGTGCCCCAGGAGATTACAGGAGCCTGCCGTGGGAGTAGCAGAAATATCCCCCCTCACCACATTGGTGGTGGGAGCCAGAGCAACCAAGCAGCCTGCTTTGCCCCTCCGCGATGCCTTTCCCAGCCCACTGCGCCCTGCTTCTCCACGGAATCGCCAAGCACAACATGCCAGGAGGGTGGCACAGTGGGGCGGAGCAGACTGCCAGGCCACTCCAGCTGCCACAGCCCGTGTGGTGAGTGTGGGGGAGCAACCCCTGCTGTTGCCCCGTGCCAGGCCCCCTTAATCCACTGGTTCCCCCCATCCATAGGACTGTTGAGGTGGTCATCATAGGGCTCCAAAAGTGCAGGGCTGGAGACAGCTGCCCCAATTCCTCCTGTTTCTCCTATAGCTCCGAGGGTGATATTACCAGCTATGTAACTCTTCTGATTAAAGGGGGACACAGAGTTTCAAAAATCATTTAAAGGGGAGATAAAAGTATGGAGTTTAATTAACTTGATCACTAGCAGGCTAATGAAATGCAGAGCTGCGTGCTTTGCCAGTGCACACATGGTTAGATATCTAGTTTAACCACGTAGATGACAAAGGCTTGATAAATATCTTTTAAAAGGAATTAGAAATGAGCCCATGCCAGGAAGTTGGCACATGCATCTGAACTTTCCATAAGCTTTAGGGGCTGTGGTTTAAGTCAGAGCCCACCTTTAATATATAATGAAATGTATGCGGGGCAGCTTAGAAATCCATAAGGAAGATGCAGAAGGCAGAGCTGAATTAAATTCTTCAGCTGAAATTCTCTTCTGGTGAAAATGGTTGGTGAATTCTTGTTGAATTCACTAGATAGTTTCGGTTGACACCCATATTCCCAAATGAAAATATTGCAAAACAATCAAAATATTTGGTTTGATCATTTTCAGAATGAAATATTTAGATTTTTTTTTTTTTTGGTTCAAAATAACTTTCGAAATTTCCTCCTGTTTCAATTAAAACATTTTTAAAAATGAAGTGCTTGAAATAAAAATTAAATGTCACACTTCAGATTGAAACATTTTGCTCAACCCAAACGGAATTTTTTAAAATTTCTGATTCTTCAGAAATTTAGAAAAATTTTGATATCAGATCAACCTGAAATGATTTTTTTTAATTGGTAGCAAACTGAAAAATCCCATGTTCTCATAGCTCCTGCATAAGGTCCAAGACCCAGTTCAGCAAAGCCATCAAGCTCATGAGTGCCCACTGATTGCCAAGTAAGACTGCTTCTGTCTTGCCACTAGTGTTTTGCTTAGGTGAGGACATTAGGATTTATACCTACAAAACTATGTTTGGATCCTAAAATAACATATATTGCATTTACTGAAAATACTGATTTACCCTTTTTTTTTTAAATAGAAATTTAAATAGATTATCAGTCTCAAGAGCAACACCAAGGGGCTATTACATATGTGTAAAGATAAATGTAAGACTATGTATGTAGCCTGGAATTTGTCTACAAAATTTGGGTTTAAGTTTTTCATCATATATTAAAAAAAAGCAAAAATGAATATTTTGTTCTACTATTAATGATGCATTAGGGTGCTTTACATACCTGTCTTTTTATTATTTTAAATACATTAAAATTTAATAATTTTTAAAATTAATAATATTTTAAAATTAATGTTTAAAATAGTATTAAAATAAATTACAGTATTTACAAAAAAAACTGCCTCTAGTAGCTAAGATGACTTTAGGTCAAAACACTTTACGTGGAATTGAAGAAATAGAACAAAAACAATATACACAATCAGTCTCCATTACACAGTAGTGTAACAATAGTCCCATGGCTCCAGGAAGACTGAAGGTGGTGCCATTTACCCAGGAACCTGCTTGAAATTCTCTGCTTACAAAGCAACATCTGAACAGTCAATCAATTAATTCTTAATAGATGACACTTTAGTGGAACAGTTGTGCAGATGAAGTTTATTATTCTGCATGCACTGTATTGCATTGGCAAAGATTATTTTTCCAATTTTTCAAAATTGGGTTAATAAAGTAGGTACATAAGTCCCTTTTTTTTATTTAACCTAAATAGGTGGCCTGATTTTTCCCAGGTGCTGAGCATTTGCAGCTCTAGCTGAAATCAATAGGAGTTGATGCGTGCACAGCACCACTGAAAATCAAACATATGGCCCCAATTCAGCAAATTACTTATGTGCATAATTTTAAGTACATGAATATTTAAAATCACGTTTAAAGTTACACTCATGCTTCAGAATTTAAATAGGAAAATGTGAATGATAACTGGGGGTGGTTTCAGAGCATTTACTAGATGTGCAGAAAGCCATTCTCTTGCAAACAAGGATGACGGCTACACTGGTTTAAAAAAAATCTAATTTACAGTGGGGAGTGTGAAAGCAGCTATAAACATTAAAATTATATCTATAATAAAAAAGAGGAAGTTGATAGCAATGAATATAAATCAGAAGCTAGGGATGGTGGAAAATTGATAAGGGAAGTAAAAGGACAAAAATAAAAATCTGTGCTCAGCAAAGTTATAGGAAAAAAGGAAGAGTTTTAAGTGTATTAGGAATAAAAGGATTCCTGACAATAGTCTTGGTCTGTTACTGGGTAGAAATGGTAGAACTGTCAATAATAATGCAGAAAAGACAGGTGTGTTCAATGAATATTTCTCTTCTGCATTTCAGCAAACAAAAAATGATTTATTCATAGTAACCAGTGATGTTGAAATACTCTTCATTCCAACAGTTATTGAGGAGGATGTTAAACAGCAGCTCCCGATAACTTCCAGCTAATAGATTCAAAGGGCTGGGTGAAGCACTCACTGTACTATAAACTTCAGAGGTATAGCCGAGTTAGTCAGTAAGAGAAAAAACTTAAACAACAACAAATAGTCTAGTAGCACCTTAAAGACTAAGAAAACATGTTGATGGTATCATGAGCTTTCATGGGCACAACCCACTTCTTCAGATGACTGTCATTCTCACAAACACACACTGTCCTTCCCTCTCATCTCCTGATCCAACACGTACACTCTCTGTTGGCTGTCCTGCCGCTCCTAAGGTGGGGGTGACACAAAAGCCCACAATCCTGTGCTCCCCAGGCAAATGCCCTATCCCCTTGTCCACTCAAAAACCCATCTCACCTCCCTACCTTCAGCAGGTCCCTTATCCTGCCTTCCTAATATGGGAGCCAGCTCCCTCTCTCAGGCAGCCTGTGTTGGCTGTCCAGCTGCTCCCAGGATGGGTGGGACTTTAACCTACCACCCTGTGCTCCCCAGGCAAATGCCCTATCCCGTAAGCCACTCCAGAACCCACCCCACCTGATTACCTTCCGGGCGTCTTCTCCCTCACTCCAAACTCCTTGGCCCAAGACCAGAGCCTGTACCCCAACCTGATGAAAGTGGGGGAGGATGAGGGAGGAATGGAGGGAACAAGGGTGGGATCTCAGAGAAGGGGCCCAAAGGAGGTGGGGCAAGGGTATTTGGGTTTGAGGTAGATCTTGGATTGCACTTAAATTAAAAAAGTGATATCATGCTTAAAAAGGTTGGAGACCACTGATATAACCCAATATCCTGTTTTCTGAGAGTGGCCAATGTCTGGTACTCCAGAGGGAATAAACAGAACAGGTAGTTATCAAGTGACCCATCCCCTGTCACCCATTCCCAGTTTCTAAAAAACAGAGGGTAGGAACACCATTCCTGCCCATCCTGGCTAATAGTCATTGATGGACCTATTCTCCATGAATTTATCTGGTTCTTCTTTGAACCCTCTTAAAGTCTTGGTCTTCACAACTTCCTCTGGCGAGGAGTTCCACAGGTTGACTGTACATTATGTGAAGAAATACTTCCTTTTGTTTGTTTTAAACATACTACCTATTCTTTTCATATTGTGATACCCTCGTAACTAGTTTTTGTGTTATGGGAACAAGTAAAAACCTTTTTCTTATTTACTTTCTCCACACCAGTCATGATTGTATAAAGCTCTATCATATCCCCCCCATTATTTGTCTCTTTTCCAAGCTAAAAAGTCCCAGTCTTATTAATATCTCCTCATATGGCAGCTGTGCAAACCCCTATTCATTTTTGTTGCCCTGTTTTGAACTTTTTCCAGTGCCAAGAAATCATTTTTTTAGATAAAAGTACATAGTATTCAATATGTGGCCATGCCATGAATTTATACGGAGGCATTAAGATATCCTTTCCTTGTTCTCTATCCCTTTTTTAAAAATTTCGAACATTCTGTTTGCTTTTTTCACTGCTGCTGCACGTTGAGTCAATGTTTTCAGAGAACTATCCACAATGACTCCAAGATCTCACTCTCTCTCTTAAGTGGTAACAAGTAATGTAGTCCCCATCATTTTATATGCATAGTTGGGATTATGTTATTCAATATGTATTACTTTAAATATTAAAATTCATCCGCTATTTTGTTGTCCAGTCTAGTTTTGTGAGATCCTTTTGAAGTCTTCACAGTCTGCTTTGGACTGAACTATCTTGAGCAGTCTTGCATCATCAGTTCATTTATGAATATATTGAATACGACTGATCCCACTATAGGCCACTGAGGCAGGGGCGGCCCTAGACTAGATGCCAGCAACTGGCGCCCTAGGCGAACCATGCAATCGGCGCCCCCACCTCCAAACCCCTCAATGATATTGCGCCACCATTTGGCGCCCCATTTAACTTAGCGCCCTAGGCGACCGCCTAGTTTGCCTATATGGATGGCCCGCCCCTGCACTGAGGGATACCACTAGTTACCTCTCTCCATTCTGAAAACTGACCATTTATTCCTACACTTCGTTTCTGATTGTTTAACCAGTTATGAGTCCATGAGAGGACTTTCCCTTTTCTCCCATGAAAGCAACTGCCCCGGAGTCCAGTGATTCAAAAAGGCATAGGGCTTCCAGCCACTGTGTCCTGGGCCCTTTAAATCGCTGTTAGCATTCCACACACTGTGCTCCAGGCAGTGCATAGGGCTAGAGAGGATGCACTTTGGTCCCGGGCAGCACTGAAAGCTGGCTGCACCCTGTCCTGTCCCTTGTGCCCAAGGCCCCACCCCTTCCAGGAGTGCGGATTTAGGCCTCCCAAATACACCTTGTCCAGGGACCCAGTAGGGCTGTCAGCTCCACTGGTAATTCTGAAATATTTTCAGAGTTATAGTTGTTCTTTCAAAAGCTTACAACTAAACATGACTTAATACAGCTTTGGAACTTTACTATGCAGGAGAAAAATGCTACTGTAATCATCTTAAATTAAATAAACACAAAGTTTCCTTACCTTTTCAAATCTTTTTTTAAACTTTCCCTTTATCTTTTTAGTAATTTACATTTAACACAGTACAGGTTGGACCTTCCAAGTTTGTGTTCCCCACTGCCAGCCCCAACCAGGGTTCGTAACTCTATGGTTCTGCTGTAATCATGAGTCAATTTGCCCTGAGATCCTGGGCAAAATAATGGAACAGCTGATACTGGGTTTGATTAATAAAGAACTAAAGGAAGATGATACAATTAATGCTAATCACCATTAATTTATGTGGAAAAAATCTTATCAAACTAACTTGATATCATTTTTTCTACAAATGTGGTTGACAAAGGTAATGGGGTTGATGTGATATATGTAGACATCTGTAAGATGTTTCACTTGATACTTCAGAACATTTTGATTAAGAAACTAGAATGATACAAGCTTAACATGACACACAAGAAATGGATTAAAAATTGGCTAATTGGTAGGTCTCAAAATGTAATTTTGAACTGAGAAGCATTATTGAGAGTGTTTCTAGTGAGGTTCTGCAAGGCTCTGTTCTTGATTGTATGCTATTTAACATTTTTAATCAATGTCCTGGAAGAAAACAAAAACATTATTGATAAACAATAAATAGCCCTGTAGCACCTTACAGAATCTCTCTCACACACACGCAGAGTATCATGAGCTTTCATGGGCAAAACCCATTTCCTCAGATGAGCCGAGTGGAGAGAAAAAAGATTGATAGTTTGTCGTTAACATGAAGAGTTGAAGGTGGCAAATAGTGAAGAGGACTGGTCACTGATACAGAACAATCTGGACCGCAAGGTAAACTGGGCACAAGCAAACAATATGTGTTTCAGTATTACCAAATGTAAGATCATACATCAAGGAACAGAGTGTAAGCCATGACTCTATCTGGGTAAGTGTGACTCTGAAATAGACTTAATCAGCTGAACATGGGGTTCCAGTGTGGTACTGAGGCCAAAATAGCTAATGTAATCCTTGGACATTAAAAACAGGAGATGCAGCTTCTACTGAAATACTGTGTCCACAACTGAAGAAGAATTTTGAAAAACTGGAGAAAGTAACATCACAGGATACAGCCCAAGAGCGATTTTAAAAGGCTTAGAAAATATGGCTCAGGGACCTCAATATTTAATTTAACAAAGGGAAGGTTAAGGAGTGACTCGACCATAGAAGTACCTATGTGGGGACCAGAAATTTGATACTAGAGGGCGCTCTAATCTAGCA
This sequence comes from Rafetus swinhoei, assembly GCA_019425775.1. Lineage (NCBI taxonomy): Eukaryota > Metazoa > Chordata > Testudines > Trionychidae > Rafetus > Rafetus swinhoei. Next base: position 12,820,589 of record CM033435.1, on the reverse strand, counting down.
GAAGAAAAATATAATAAGATCCAGTGGCTGAAGTTGAAGGTAGACCAATTCAGACTTAAAATACATGTGTGTGTGTTTTTTCTTTTAACTGCGAGGATAATTAATAATTGGAACAACTAACTAAGAGTTGTCATATTTTCTATGAATAGATATTTTAAAATCAAAATAGGATGTTTTTCTAATTGGTTTGTTTTTTCTGGTTCAAACTGGGATTAATTCAAGGAAGTCCTGCATTCTGTTATGCTGGATGTCAGATTATATGATCGCAAGTGTTCCTTCCGGCTTTGTAATGTATGAATCTATCTTGCTGAGCCAGGGTACCTAATCTTAGTTATGGCCTTTTGAAACTATTGGTCCCAGTATTTTCAACTTAAAATCTTTACCCCCTTTGTTGAAAAGGGCACATTTTTTAGCAAGTTCCAAAGATACTGATTTATAAAACATTGTATGCATATTTATAATTTTGTAAGCAGTAAGTATGTGTATGGAGTCAAAGCATTAGTGAATATTGCATTTTTCTTAGTTTGGTGTGTTTAGAGCATATTGTTATTTGATCTTTTATTGAGTGATTAAATATACTTTTAGCAATGCAACTAAATTGGAACAATGCTGCACAGATTATTTTTAATGTTTCACTCCAAAATCTCTTGCCTTACAAAGCTCCATTAGGGAAGATGCTGTTTTCTTTATACAGGTTTTCCATTTGGCTCCATTAGGTGGAATTTGGTGGCGACAATCTGAACTGATTTGCTGTGGATGTTTTCAGAGCTTTGGAATGACTGGAATAACTGTGGTAATGTCTGACTTGTAACTCCATTAAGCAGAGTGTCTTTGCAGACATCAGGAAAAACTGTCTTTGACCTTCCCTTTTATTTGTCTCTGGACAGTTTTACTAGTAACTTTTTGAGCATATGGAGCATTCTGTTAGAAGAGACTACAGACATGACATACTGTACATATGGTTTTATAGGACCCTATCATTAGTTACTACTGAACGCAAATGATATCACCACCATGTTGCTCTCTCGGGATTGAAACCTTAGACTCAAAACTCAGCACAGACACTGAGAGTTTGGAAACAAGGTATAGTGTTTCATATTCCTTCTTCAGATGAGCTTTTACCAGCCTGTAAGTTAAAATAGTTCTGCCTTAATAATAGGACTAAATATAGCTCAGAGAACTGCAATGGTGATGTATGAACATCTCCAGCTAATCATTACAGGCTGCAGTAGAGGTTCCCAAACTTTTCTTATTCTTTTCCTCCTTCCAGATCTACCCACTGCCCACTTACCCCTACCCATTTCCTCACTGATACTTGGAAAGTATTTCTTAACACTGCCTGGTTTTAGCCATCTGTCCCTATATCACTGTTACATACAGACATAATTGTAGTGTGGCATGTACAACCAAAGAAAACCCCAAATCCTGATTAAATTTTGATCTTGGTTAGACTGTACAGTTTCTGAGCAACTGAGTCTGCATTGTTTAGTGATTGGAGGTGAAAACTCCATACATCAGTATCTCTGTGTATCTGTGTTCTCACTGTAAATGTTGAAGTAAATTAACTACCGTATTTTATATAACAAATTCCCACAAAATGCTAAAGCTTCATCAGAGTAGCCTAGTATGAAAATGTAACGAATAACATAATTAATAAATAAAACCCGCCAATATCACCCAGAGAAGTCTCATATCCCTAGACAATTAATTTACTATAGATCTTTGATGGCTTTGTAAACTTATTTCAGTTTTATTTATTAAAACACCCAAATTTGTGACAACTGTCAAAAAACTTACTGTGCAATGAATTGGTGGTATTATTATTATTATTATATAAATAATAATCACTTAAGTAGCACTTTTGTCAGTAGATCACTAAGTATTTTACAAAGGAAGTAAATATCAGAATGCCCATTTTGCAGATGGGTAAACTAAGACATGGAGCAGTGAAGTGACTTGTCCAAGGTTACCCTGCATGCCAGGAATGTAACCCAGGTTGTTATGTATGCCTTTATTACAGTAGATATATAAAAAATCGTCATCCACCATAGATTATTGAATGGTATAATATCAAAACACTAGCTTAAGAAATCAGCTATATATAAAGATGAGATTCTCTTCTATAAAATAGTGTGTGACAACTTTACATCCAATGTTCATATAAACAGTTTGAGGTTGCCTGTCAACAGGAGACAATAGCGCTTCCCACATTGGGCTGTTGAGAGGATTCATTAGCCATTAATCATGAAACATTATACATTCTAAGCATGATTACTATTAGTTCTGTCAAAACATCCAGATGTCAAAATTACTCCCCCTTGGGCTGTATCCTGTGATGTTACTTTTATCCTCTGCTTCTATAAAGATGATAGGAAGGGAGAATCTAAAAATTGTTTATCATCTGTCAAATGTCTTTATGAAATAGAAAAATATTGAACTATGAAGCTGTTAGCAAAATGTGTTGGTATTCTGGATTCATAAGCCAGCGAAAATGCACTCAGGATTCAGGTATCTGAAGAATATAAAGAGAAAATGAATGCTGCACTCTTTCTCAAGGTTCAGGGAAAGCTGGAGGTTTTTGCAACTTGTCCTGGCACCTTTTACAGGACTTTTTTTCCCTTGGGGAGTTGGTATTTCATTTCTTCTGTAAGTTTGTTATTTAGATCCCCTGGTTTTGCTACCCACCCACCTCATGCCTTCTACAGCAGTGCTGCAAAAATGTATAGGTTAGAGATCACATTTCAGACAGCCAGAGGACTAACCAAGGATGATGACTAATTGCCTTCTGCTAGATGATGAAGCAGGATCACGTTTTATCTTTTAAGTAGGAAAGATGCCCTGCATTATCTGGCACTATTTTCATTATATTCCTGACTCCACTGGGCAGCCTTTTCTCTGTACTTTAAAGGCATCAAAGGTGTTACCATATGTGATGGTGTGTGCTTACCCCACACTGAATCAGGTGGGGTTAAAACCCTTTGGGCGGAGGAAGTCCCACCCCTTCAGCCAGACTGGGCATGCTCCAAATGCTGGGCAGCATAAAAAGCTATAGAGCAGCTCAGTCTGGGGTGGTCACCGAAGGAGAAGGATTTCCACCAGGAGCTGCAGACCAGTATCAGCCAGAGACCCAGATGGCAGAACCCAGAGACCCAGGAGACCACCACAAGCTACTCGCACTGGAGGAGACAGGTAGAGATGACTGCAATAGAGCCAGAAGATCCAGAGACCATCTGGAACAGACCTGCATCAGGTCTGGTAGGACGTGATCTGGGCGGGGGGGTCGGAATGGTATCTCCCACCCAGATAAGCTTAGTGTGTTTTGGTCGGACTCCCCGCTGAGCGAGTGGCCTAACGTACAGCCACTCACAGGGCCCTGGGTTGGGATCAGTGGAGTTGGGTAGGCCCAGGTCCTCCTACTGGGGTGACTGGCCCCGAACCCAACTTATTGACTTTGGCCATGAGGCATGCTGCCTGGAGTTAAAGGGCCACCCAGTATTGACTGTGGTTGCTAGACTGAGCTTATGGTTACCCCTTATGGACTCTGGCTGTCAGGCCGTATTGCCGGGACCTTACGGCTACCTATTAACTTTAGCCATTGGGCTGCACTACCCTACAGCGAGGGTTGATTTTTATGGACTAGGGGAGATCACCGATGATGCAACAGCCGACAGGGCAACGTCTGCATCCCGGAGTAGCCCCTCCCCACCCAGCTCCGGGGTGTACATACCACACGACACCGTATCAAGCCTAAGGATGACTCTTCCTAACCCTTGTGCGCTTTTATTAAACACAGCTGTGGCTGTGTAGAGTGACATCAATTGAGGATGTAGCAACTGGTCAATCCTTAGCTTTCCTTTAGTGGAAAAAGGAAGAGAATTCTATCTTACAAGCCTATCGGAACTGAAGCTGACACTGCTCTCCCACTGGTCCTTTGGAGTGGAAATTCGGTTTAACACTGTCCACAAAGAGTTCACTCCTCTGTGGAAGTCGGGAGTCTATTTTCAGTAGACACTGGATCTGAGTCCCAAACATCCCGATTCAGCAACCCTTCCTTATTCTCAAAGCACCAAGTGTCATGCTGACTTTGATGGGACTTAAGCACATGATTAAAACAGAGCATATGCTTACGTGCTTTATTGGACGAGGACAGGCTGTTCTGAATCAAGGCACAAAATCTAGTAAACACCATTCCAGGAGCAGTGCCTAGTAAATTAGAGCACCAGACATATCTTGGCTGACTCTCCCATGTTAATGTTGTGTATTTGTGTGTGCGCATGTATGTTGTGTGGGAGGGGTTCTAAAACAACACTATCTGGGGAGCATCCAGAGGGAAATAGGAAAACACGATAGCCATTTATCTTGGTTCCTGTCCTTATGGTAGCTGCTGATATTTATTTTCATTAGTCGTAAGCATAAGTCTGAGAGCCATTGATGTCTGAAAATGGTTTTAGGAAGTCTGAAATATGTCAAGTAGCAGCTCTCTCCCTCTCTCCCACCAGAACGCCGTGCTATCTCTTCCAGTTTGCAGATATATTTAATGAGATCCCCTGAGGCAGGCAAAGCGTGACGTTGTGATACCGCATTTGTTGTGTTAATTAAAAACATAATGAGACACTAACAGCAATTGCCTCAAAGTCCAGACACGGTGCTGTTTATAGTCATTCCTCTTTGGATGAATAATTGTTTAGTGTGTGTAGGTGTCTCTCTGGAAGACAATGTAGCAGTGCCATTTTATAAGCAAAATTAAGGGTTTAGTTAGAGTCAGGGTGAAACTCAAGCATGTGTTTGGTAAAACTGTGTTTCTGAAAACAAAAGAAGTGCAAAAATACAGGTGTAGTATTAATACTCTATATTATTTCCTCTTTGCACTGCTACATTTTGGAGACCCTGAACTAAATGCTACCTGGCTGCCATAGTGCAAAACCTCTGCCATATGAATCCTGACAGACAGGGCACCAAAGAGTAAGAATGTATTATTAATATTCTGCAGAGAACCTACATATGCACCTACCAGTCATTGTATGATTACATCATTTAACAGTGTTAGATCTGCCCGATCTGGCATATTAGTTAGTCCACATCCTAACAAACTTCTGAGTACTTTAGAGAAGTTTGGCTTGTAGGGTACCTTTCACACCTTCTTTCCCCACCTTGCACATCAAACTGTGTTTGGGGTTTGAACCAGACATGGAGGGTTTGAAATAATGCTCTCTTTTTAATCACCATCTTAAGTGCTGTTTTACAATTCATCTGAGGATTTGCAAGAAATACTTACATGGTGCCAATTAGTCATCAAGGCAGCCAGTAAGTACAGTCATTATTTATAACAAGAAAAGAGAGTTGATTAAGCAACTCCTACATAGAGTTAGCTAAAAGCAAATAATAGTATTTACTGTTAGTAGCTCCAGGAAGTTTTAGATATTGAACATCCACAGATGAGTGATTATTTTTATTACCAGTGGCTTGATGGAAATATTTTTAAAGTGCTTCAGGATAGTGCATTTGAGAAGTAAATATTTGTACAGGGTAGTCCAGAAAAAGATAGGACAGCCCACTCAAACACTGGATACGCAAGAACATAAGAATGGCCATAGTGGGTTAGATAGGGGTGAAACTAAACTTAGATTTCTTACAGATACGGTAGCATTACAAACACATGTCCCCCCCGCTCCCGAAGGTTCACGGCAGGGAGTTGGTGGAGTGTGGGTGTGGGAGAGCTCAGGGCAGAAGGTCGGGATGTGGGGGATGCAGAAGTCAGGTTGGGGAGCGTGGGGATGCTCAGGGCAGGGGCATAGGGGGTGCAGGACTCAGGGCAGAGGTTTGTGGGGGACGTGTCTGGGGATTCTCAGTGCTGGGACTGCGGCACTGCAGTGCCCAGCTTCCAGCTGCCCTGGGACTGGCCGGAACCACACTGCCTGGCCACTGGTTACTCCATGCACTGTGGCCCCTGCTGCCAACTGCCCCACATGCTGGAGTCCTGGCTGCTGGCCCTGCATGCCATGCTGCCTCCTGCAGAAATGCGCCCCAGTGCCATTCAGCTCCTTTTTACCAGAGTGGCACACTGGGGCGCACCACCTTTCACCTCTGCCAAACGTCGATCCACCCCAGTATCCTGTCTTCTGACAGTGGCCAGTGCTCTCTTTTCCGAGCTGAAAAGTCCCAATCTCATTAATCTCTCCTCATATGGAAGCTAATCCATACCCCTAATCATTTTTGTTGCCCTGAACTATTTTGTTTCTGAACCTTTTTCCCATTCCAATACATCTGTCTTGAGATGGGACAACCAGATCTGCACGCAGTATTCAAGATGTGGGCGTACCATGGATTTATACAAAGGCGATATGATAGCTTATTTCTTATTGTGTATTCCTTTCTTAATGATTCCCAACGTTGAGAGGGCTGCTGCTGCACACTGAGTGGATGCTTTCTGAGAACTATCTACAATGATGCCAAGATCTCTCTCGATGGTAACTGCTAATTTAGACCTCATCATTTTATATCGTTGGGATTATGTTTTCCAATGTGCATTACTTTGCATTTATGAATATTGAGCTTCATCTGCCATTTTGTTGCCCAGTCACCCAGTTTCATCTGCCTGTGACTTGACTTAACCTTGAGTAGTTTTGTATCACCTGCAAATTTAGCCACCTTTTTCCAGATAATTCAGGCATATATTGAATAGCATTGGTCCCAGTACAGACATCTAGGAAACACCACACTTACCTCTCTCCATTCTGAAAACGAACCATTTATATCTACCCTTTGTTTCCTATCTTTTAACCAGTTACCAATTCATGAGAAGACCTTCCATTATAACCCAAGGCAGCTTACTGCTTATGAGCCTTTGGTGAGGAACTTTGTCAAAGGCTTCCTGGAAATCTAAGTACACTGGATCCATTGGATCCCCCTTGTCCACATGCTTGTTGACCCCCCTCAACAAATTCAGGAGATTCGTGAGGCATGGTTTCCCTTTACAAAAACTATATTGACTTTTCCCTAACAAATTTTGTTCATCTCTGTCTGACAATATTGTTCTTCACTATGGTTTCAACCATTTTGCCTGGTACTGAAGTCAGGCTTACCAGCCTGTAATTGCTGGGATCACTTCTGGAACCCTTTTTAAAAATTGGCATCATATTAGCTATTAGTCATTTGATACAGAAGCTGATTTAAATGATAGGTTACAGACTTCAGTTAGTAGTTCTGCAATTTCATATTTGAGTTCCTTCAGAACTCATGGATGAATAGTAGGGATGTTAAAATGTGTTTAATTAGCTAATCATGTAATCACTGAAAATTTCAGAGGTTACCCAGTTACAGTTGGGCGACAGTTGGCTCCCAAGGTGCAAGCAATGTCCAATCCACCCCCAAATACTGACCCAATGGGACTGAAGTGGTACCCCATCATTTTGTAGAGCAGGGAAGTACACACAAGGTCACACAAGTTAATTTTCAAGAAGTAACAAGTAATCAAAGTGCCACTAGTTGTTTAATGAAATAACTGAAGAAGCAAGTAGTCAGGGTGGCTCAAAAATTGTTTAACCACAGTATCTGGTATATGGTAGTATAAACAGCAATACCAAAATAGCACCCAGAATAACTAGCATCCCTCAGTTGGGAGTGTCAGCAAAGAACAGGTCTCTTTTCCCCCCACACCTTTTGCCTCCTTTCAGCTGGTATCTTGCTGGTGACTGACTGAGATTGTCTCTTGTCAAGTTGCCTACTGGCAATCCAGAATGAATCTTTAATATTTTATTATTTGAAAACTATCCTCTTTGTCCCTAGTCTTGGTCTGCAATTCAGGGAACATTACCTGCCTTGTGGGACCTAATTTTTCCAATTATCCGTCCAGTGCAATCAGTACAAAGTAATAAGACTTAAATGCTGAGTGTAACATTATTGTGCTATCCTGCTTTCCCTCCAACATTTTAGAGCTGTGGGTTATCTGCCAATGGAGCGCTAACAATTAGAAACAGGGATCATATATATACAGAATTTACTGACTTATAAGTTTTGCCTTCTGACTTATGGCTCCATTTTTGTGATGTACCAAAGAACTGTGAGAGTTCATAAAAATGAAACTTGAGTCAAGAGAATGGAAAAAGGAACCTGCAAAGGGATGAGGCATTTTCCTTGGTTTGCTTTTTGTCTGACAGCAAAAGAAGGCTCAGAAAGGCAAGGTCTGCCCATCCAGTCTCCACTAACTTCTGCCATGAGGGCAGGAGACTGGACTCGATGACCTCTCGAGGTCCCTTCCAGTCCTAGTATTCTATGAACTTGGAGGGATGACAGTAATTCTGTGGGCATGGGTACAAAGGGCCTGTGGATATCACCAAAAAACTAAATGCTGCGCTATAGAATGATGAACCATTTTACTTTAGCCATTTAACTGAGGGCATCTCCTACTTTGGATTGGGTGTGCAGGGAGGTGGATTGGCTGATTAGGGCCAGTTAGGATGTACAGTGACTGCATGTCCTTCAGGGAGATATATAATAGTAAGAGTTGATAGAGAATGATCTACTGTAGCAATTAGCTGATGATTATATAAATAACTTAAAGCAGGGTGTGACTTCTGGGGAGCACAATGACCTAGCAGCACATTGCCACTGGAGATGTTGAGTCCAACATGGTTTAAGCCACATGTATATGAATGAGCAATCTCCGCTTAGCTGAAAGTGAATCTCTGCATCACAAACTTCATTAAAGCAAAGTAGACTTAGATTTGTACTCTAAGAATGGAACAGGACTGGAATATTTATAGATTTATAATGTGCTGATCACATTTTCTCAGGCTTTAACAGATCGTAATTGAGCTGAAGCTAAAAAAAAAAATCCTATTTCCCAGACTGAAATTGTTAAATTTGCCAAGGAAGCCAGAGTAGGCTTTGTAGTAAAATAAACTATAATTTGCTTGCTTGCTTCTGCAAAGCACAATTTGATTGCATTTTAGGGAGCAATGGCTTTGTCACATATTTTTCTGCATCCTCTTGCAATTACAAACTTAGATTGTACTGCAAGAGCCAGACAGCTGAATTTACAAATCATTCCTTGATTTTTTCCATTCACTATTTTAACAGGCTTGGTTGATTTTGTATATATAAGGTGTATATATACTGTGTGAATATGCTTTTAAGTATATATGTTTATATATATATTTGTATATATGTATAAAACTAAAAGATTTACCCAGCATTGCTCAGGTCCTTAAATAAGTTTTGTTTTTCTTCATTTAATTCATTGTTCTGGGGTGGGACTGGGGATGAGGGGTTCAGCATGCAGGCTGTCCCAAGGAGAGAGGACATTCCCAGCCCTTACTCAATGCAGCAGCTTGTGGTCAGGTGAGAAACACCTGTCCATGGCTGCTGCAGTGGGCACAGCCAGGGGAGGGGTGCATGTCTGTGAGCTGGGGGACAGATAGACACATGGACAAGCAGCCATGCAAACAGACAAATTCTCTGAAATATATAGTATAGCTATCACTTTCCCCATCCCTGCCCTCTGCTGGCCCAATGGGGTGATAGCTGTCCCAGTCCCCATCTCTGGCCCCTTGCTGCCCCTCTGTGGTCATTCTACAGTATAACACCCTTCTACCAGACTCCTTTCTTTCCATTTTATGAGAAACAATCGAATTCCAGGCACATCCCATTCTCCTGGGTCAACCAAACCCTGACCTTGCTTTAAGTTACGATAGGAGGAAACTGCATACCATATTTGGTGGTCCTAGCTTTTACCATTTAGAAGGAGTTCTTGAACAAATAAGACTCATAGATGGATGGACAGACAGACAGGTGCATGTTTCTAAAATATATAGTAAGAAGAAGATGAAATCAAGCCACTCTATTGTATTTTTGGGGATTAAAAAAACACCAAAAGCCAGAAGTGAAGAGTAATAATGTAGCCAAAGTGAAGAGTAATAATGTAGCCCCTGAAGTCATCTGAAGTAAAGTAGTACATGACTCATTTTCAAGAATTAATGATAAGCAAAAAGCATCTACCTCATTTCAAATTATGCACTACTTGTATTCGCAGAAAGCATGAGAAACTATTGGATAAGGCCAGTCCTTGTATAAATGGTTTGTAAGAACTTTAGAATTCATTCCCTATATGTACATGGTTCCTCTAATGCTCATGTGAAATGTGTGGAAGCAGAAAATGTTGCTTTATTACTGCAAGATCTGGTTATTAGATTGGTCCATAAAATGCAAGGTGAGAAGATCTAGATGTTTCCCAACATGTTTTATGCTGTTCATATAGTAACTAAAAATTATTCTGTTTTAGGGATTCTAAAATAAGCTATGATTCACAGATCAAAAATGCTTTAATTTTAGATCAAAATATGTATGTTAATGCTGACCCAAAATGAAAGACTTCAGAGGATTAAAAGTCTCAGAGGGGTAGCTGTGTTAGTCTATAATTGAAAAAAATTAAAAAACAACAAATAGTTCTGCAGTACCTTAGAGACAAAAATGTAGATGGTATCATGAGCTTTCGTGGACCCCTTTTACTCCATTCATCTGAAGAAGGAGGTTGTGCCTATGAAAGCTCATGATACCGTCCACATTTTTTGTTGGTCTCTAAGGTGCTGCAGAACTATTTGTTATTTTTTAAATGACTTCAGAGGAGTGACTATAGAATCTATGAGGAAAAAGTCTCAGAAATGCATACAAAAAGACTGCTTTTCTAGTGTGCTTGCTGGTTATTTTTACTGACAAGTCTGCAAAATCATGGTGCATCAGCTTAGTAATCAGTTCACAATGGGATCTTGTACTAATGTAGTAGACTTGGATTCTGGGTCATCTAGTGGTTTCAAATAGAGAGTAAAAATAGTGTTAATTTTGGATACCAAGGCAGAAGAATACACATAAAAACTGGTTGGTTGGAGTTTAGATGGGGAACCAGTGAAGACGGGCTTTTCAAACAGTGTGCAGATCAAGTTTAGAAAAGGTATTCTTCTTGTTCTTGTAACTGTGCGCTATAGCAGCCATAGATTTTTGAGTTATCCATTGCGTGTTCTGACAAAAGCACTGTAAGATACGATCAGCATTAATCACCTGGTTGTCATTTCTTTTTGGAACAGAAATTCTCTGGTATAGTGAGTCCGGGGATGATATGCCCTGAGATAGGTGTGTCCTTAAGATGATTAAAGCAGGCATATTTGTGGGCATATTGTATTTGATGATAGACTTACTCATCATAGTGATTGAAATCTCTCCCCCTTTTTTTGAGAAGAGGAAAGCTCTTGTTTGAGGCATTGTAAATGCTAGAAAGTGCTGTGCTGAAACACTCAGTAATGGAAGCCAATCCTGATCCTTCAGTCTAGCAATTCTTAGAAATGGAAGAATACATAAGGCTAAACATTTTTGGATCTCTTAAGGCAAAGATGCAGAAACTTCAGTTCTGTCTGCTAGAGATTCACTGAGTATCAGGAGGGCTGAAACACTTTTTATAGTGGAGCTGCTGATTATGGAAACCATGGAAATGATGTATTTGGTTACTACTACTGCAGGCTGGGGGGTATGATAGCACACCAAACAACCCAAGTTCCAGCAGCCCTGCTGAATATATGGATTTACTGAGCTACAGCAGCCACTTGTCACATGATTTCAAGGCTTGAACACTATCCAGTGAGGTAATGGTTAAAGGACTTGGCCCATTATGGTAACCTACAAACTGAGAATCTCTTAAACCACTTTACATGTGAGAAGAAAATGGAGAGCGTCCTACATGAGTGGCTGACTCTTTAATTACACTTGGACATCATAAGAGCCACACAAAACAATGCACTTGCATGTTAAATAAGGCTTTTAACTACCTACCCATTAGGTTATTAGGACCATGGTGGAAATACTGTTCTCATTATATTATTATGATGCACTGAGTGAATGGGGATGTTGCCAAAACTACACACTTAGCTTAATTTGATGGTGCCTGTTTTCAGACATGTGAGATACTGGGTTTTTTTTATGAGTGAGGGTGTCCTCTACAAAGTGATCTGCACACAGGACTAGAAGACTGAACGGAGTTCTAATTCCTGCTCTGACATAGACTCACTCTGGGGGGCAGTGCTCTGCTTGGTTTCCCCATCATGAATCTCAGACTCTGGCCTACAGGACTAAAAATAGTGCTTTAGCCACTCCCACTCAGACTAGAGCTTGGAACTCTGAGACCCACCTTCCATGCTCCAGCCTTAATTTTTAGCCCGTAGCATGCACCTAAGTGCATAGACATGGGTTGTGAGATGTGGTGCACCAGGGTTGGCTTGATTTTTTTTTCTCCCATATAGATACTAACACTACTCTGGGTCCAAACAGAGTAATTCAGTAATGCAGCAGCTGTCTCGCATGTGCTAACATCCAACAGATAGAATGATACGTCTCCGTCAGTCACTTGGTTGGATAGAAATTAAGCTAATTTAAAAGAACATTGCAACGAAACAATAAACACTTTGGTTTGTCTTTGAGGTGCATTATTTTATTCAGTGATGAGGCAATGCAGCAGTCCTTTGTCATGGAACAATATTAAATTCCTCTGACGCAGTTACACAGGCTCTCTTTTTTCCAACTCACAATTATCCTTTGCTAATTTTGTTGCCGTTCTTTTGGATACAGATGGTCTCCTTTCTGATTTTCAGTTTGGGTCTGCAGAGTTTTAAGTAGCCAAGAAAAGTCTCTGCTGAAGTAAATCACCATGTATGTGAAGTATGAACATGCCACTTGTCTGTTACAGACTGGATATTACCATTTGTGAAAGAGTATTAGCCTTTCTGTTAAACTGGTGCATTTACTATTTAGAGCTGGAAATATTGTTTCTTACATAAGTCTAGTTCTTCTCAATCTATGTATTCTACCTTTCCAACTAGTTAGTTTAAACAATAGCAGAAAAGACACTAGCAGATATAAATAGGGCCCTACCAAATTCATGGTCCATTATGGCCAATGTCACAGCCATAGGATTTGAAAATTGGTAAATGTCACATTTTTAGCTGTTTAAACCTGAAATTTCATGGTGTTGTAACCATGGGGTCCCGACCCAAAAGGAGATTGGGGGGTAGCAAACATGTTGTGGGGAAGGGCCTTGGGATTACCACCCTTATTTCTGTGATGTCTGCAGAGCTGGACTCTGAAGGCAGCAACCACAGAGCTTCTTGCAGCTGCAGAAGGCTCCAAGAGGTTGAGGTGGGTATGATTTCGCCTGTGCTGCTGGGAGCACCCAACTAGAGGCTCCTCGCTACTAGCCCAGGCCAGTTTGGGAGGGACAATACTTGCTTTCTCGCTGCACAGCTACAGAAAGCTGTCTAACACCCAGCTGCAGGAATGTCAGGCTGCTGCCCAGTCTCAGAGAGCATCCTGCAGCAGGGAGAGGCACCCAAAGGTAGATCTGTGTGGTCTCTCCTCACTCCCAGTAGCTATGCAGGAGGTAGACGAGTCCTGTCCCTCCACTGCCCAGTCAGAGCTTTGGTGGGGGTGCTCTTAGGAACAAGAAGACATGAGATTTCATGTGGAAGGGATTATTTCATGGCCTGTGATGCATTTTGCAGAGCTGTGAAATTGGGCCCTAGATATGAATATATAAAAAGGAGGGATTTGTTATCATGGTTTGTTCTAGGTAAATGGAATTAATCACCTTTTTTTTTTTTTTTTTGACATTTAGGTCTTATGTATGATAAGTCTAGTTGCGGGCCTCATTTATCATAATATGTTTATCTTGTACAGTCACAGCTGGCTTTTCACATCTTAAATCAACCATGACTTTAATTCACTGGGTATGGGTTCTGCAGATTTTCTTTGCATAGGCTTTGATGCTGGTCTTAGGGAGATAAAAGTGAACAGTGCTGGCTAGAAACCTTTGAAAGCAGCAGTTACACAGGCTGGGATACTTAAAATCGATCTAGTTATAATTGTTATAGTGGTTGAGGTGCAAAAGAAATTAGCAAAGAGTGAGATAAGAGGAAAGTGCAAATAGAGACCAAATCTTGTTTGCTTTGTTCAGATGAGCAGACCCATTGATTTCCAGTAGGATTTGGCCCAGGAATATCACTGCACTGAAAGACCCAAAGGTAGCAAAGGACAAGAGTGTAAGGCAAATTGCTCCCCTGGTTCTTTACTTAACTAAAAAAAGAAAGCTACAGAATAACTGTGATCACTCTGGATCAAACATAGCTGGAGAGACACTCAAAAATAAAAAGAGGAATCAAGGAAAATGGTTTTAGCAGGAACGGAGACCTCAATTTTTTTAGAAAAGCTTATGGAAAAACCAGAGCTGTTGAAAATTGTAGGCGAGAACCATACCCCTAGAGAAAGGTGTTAACCTAGAAGTGAATGAAATGTGACAATGAGGCATTCTGCAAAGAGAAAGGAGCAGCAAAAATGGGAAAAGCAAGGCTGCAAAGTGACAGTAAGAAGTTTACTGAGATTTAGTGTAAGGGTATGTCTACACTGCACGCTTATTTTGAAATAAGATATTCCGGAAGAAATAATCTGAAATAGAGTATTTCAAAATAGCATGTCTACACTACAGGGAAGCTTCAAAATTAGTCTGAATAAGGCTTCCCTAATGTGGACATGCTACCTTGATATAAAGCCCCAGGAGGCACTGGGGAGTAATTACTCTGAATGGCCCTGCGGAGGAGCTATTTCAAAATAGCAGCAGTGGAGTGTCCACACTACTGCTATTCCGAAATAGCCCTTTTAGAATAGGTGTTATTTCTCGTGGAATGAGGTTTACAGAAGTCGGCATAAGCTGTCTGTTATTTCAAATAACGGAATTGCTCTGTGGACGCTCTCGTCGTTATTTTGGAATAACGGCTGTTATTCTGAAATAATGCTGCTGTGTAGATGCACCCTAAAGGAGCTCTATGGGTGAAGGATGGATGTGCAGGATCAGCAAATGCTTAGGATAGTATCAGATGATATGGTGCTGGAAGCAAATATTAGGGAAAGAAGGGATCTAGCATATAGTATGCTGACCTGACCATGACTGTGATCATGACAAGAAAAAGATTACTAGAACGCTAGCGGAACTTCAGATGGAAGCAGCTCTTCATTAAGGAAGATGCAAAATAGGAAAATGTCGGGTATTTGAAAAATTTCTGTTTAAGTCCTGGGAAACCCGGATGGTATTCATAAAGAATGAAATTGATTGCCAAGTTGTGCATTAGAAGGTAGATAAACAAGGAGTAAGGACCTGATCCTGCTAAGAGTTACTCTTGCAGGGCTGGATCCTGCAAGATGGTGAACACCACTTTAGCAAAGCATTTAAGCATGCAAGTAGCTCTTTTGAAGTCATTGGATCTGGTCGCATATGCTTATGCATTCATTGAATTAGGACCTGAAAATTCAACAACTTGCAGAATCAAGCCCATAATTATGCCTGGGCATCCCATTGAAAACTGGATTAGATTATGCTTGGATATTAGGATCATTTTATATGAGTGAGGTCTACTATAGAATAATGGCCCATGGCAGTGTAAACATCATGACTTGAGTCATTTACAAATAGCTCCAGTAAAGCACCAAAGCATATATGGTTGAATACAATACTGTGCTGGCTGGGGACAGACTAGATTATCTCATTAAATTACTCCATCTCTAAATGTCATCATAACATGATGATACTTGTATGGTTCATGATATGCTAAAGAAGCAAAACATTCAAAAACTTACGTTTTAATAACTGACAGCGGACTGTTGTTTACATATAACACTGTTGTAGTGTTAAACTCAGATCTAGTGCCAAGTGATGAATTAACAATTGCACAAATGCTTCTTCCCGGGTCCAGTTTTGTTTTTCATTTAAAATTTCTTGGTACAAATTCATCCTTTTGTGACCAGTCTATTGCAGAATCTTTCCAGGAAAGATATTGTTGTAAGTCTGATAAAATAGTTTACACAAAATCATAGTACATTTAATTTTGAATAGCTAAGTCTACTACTTCGTGCCCATGCACATGCAAGTTGATTTCAAATATAGTATATTTATGTATATACATTTGTTTATACCATAAACAATTTCTTCTTAAGTATACTTCCATAGTAAGGTATAAACAGATTCACAAAATATACATGTTTGGGGTGGGGTGTCTTTTTTTTGCACTTCAATCTGGTTGGACAATGAAAATATACTAGTTATTTTAATGTTGGTTTATAATCAGTTTATAGTCATTTTCACTGTCTGGTTCTTGTGTACTATCATATTGATGCAATGTGAGTGCATAGATTTTGACACTGGGCAAAACTTTCAGAAGCTTCTAAAGGGTGTGTCTACATGGGACATTACTGAATACAAAGTCAGACTCTCAATCTACAGTGCAACAGCTTCTTGCGCAAAAGCTTTCATAGACACAACTAGAGCACACTGAATATCCCAGTGTGCACTTTGACTTACTACACTTCAAGTGGGTCTGGCCCACGAAAGCTCATCACCTAATAAACCATCTTGTTAGTCTTTAAAGTGCTACATAGTCCTGTATTTTGTAGTAGCTAAAGGGCATTCTGGGAATTTCAGTACGCTGTAGCTGTGTCTACATGGATGTTACTGCACAGCAAGCCATTTTCAAGCCAGTTCACAGATCCTTCCCTTCAACCCACATCCCATAAATAATTAAACATCCAAATGGGGGAAAGTGGCCTCTCACTCAATACAGATCAGTATGATAGGTTTACATAAATCAAAGGATAATACTTCACATGCATCTGCAGCTATGTCTAGAGTATCTTCCAAAAAAACTTCTTCCGGAAGAGAGCATCCACACTGCCAAAGCGCATCGAAAAAGTGATCTGCTTTTTCGAAAGAGAGCGTCCAGACTGAATGGACATTCTCTCGCATATAAGCTGTGATTGCTATAGATGGAATGGCCACCAGGGCACCTGTGCTTTTTCCTCTTTCCTCTTCTTCTGAAAGAACTCCCTCTTCCCCGTCCACACACGCCTCTTTGTGGAAGAGCTCTTTCACAAAAAGGCTTCTTCCTCGTAGAATGAGGATTACCAATGCTGGAATAAACCCCTCTGTTCTTTCTATTTTCTTGTGGAAGAATGCAATTGCAGTGTGGACGTTCCTCAAGTTTTGTCAGAAAATGGCCATTTTTCCGATAAAACTCTGTAGTGTAGACATACCCTGCTGCTGCTGAGGTCAGGCTACGAGCCATGACTAAATCTGATATAATGCCGTTGTCAGCTGGCAAAGTCTTTTGAGAAAGTGTTGCCTGTTGGTTTGGGTACTGGACTGTGGACTCAGAATTCCCAATTTCTAAGTCTGGTTCAATGCTGACGTTGTTTTTTATCACTTTGAGCAAGTCACTGTGTTTCACTTTTCCCCTTTGTGAAATGGAGATGCAGGTATATTCCCATCTCATGTGGCTGTGATAACAAACCGTTAATGTTTGTATATCCTTTGAAGAAGTGAAATGCTATATAATTCAAAGTATTATTATTATAATGCAACAATATTCCCAACATACAGTACAGATTTCTGTTCGAGCAGTAACCTTTTGACCGACTACTGTGATGGAGTGTGCAAAGATGCTTTCAGTAGAGTGGCAGGGTTTATTGGACTCTGTCAGTCTCTTCTCTAAATTGCCCTTAGCTGACTATTATTCTGCCACAGCTTATTTTTAGGTCTTGCCTAGTCGTTTTAACATCTCTCCTGTGACTGCTACTAGCCAGGCAGTTCAAAAACTCAGATAGGATCTGGGGACAACTTATATTTAACTCTATTCCTTTTGTCTTTTAGCGTTGAAGAAGATGGTATGCACTTCCATAATGTTGTTGTAATTTATATATCATTCAATAGCGGTCAGTTCTTTGTTTCTTTTTCTGAAAATGTTCGTTTCTTTCTATCCCATGTGTGACAGGGCGGTTGCGCCCCGCACTCTGGCTGGCACGGTGCTGGCACTGTGCGGGCAGCCATGGCCGCAGGAGAAGCGGCAGAGGTGCGGCGCCTGTTCGGCACTGGTGCAGGTGGATGATGTCACCAGCCGGCCTGGCGGCCGCGGAACAACTGCTCCACCGGAACCCTGCCGCCGGGGAAAGCCGGACGGCGGGAAGTTTAAAAGGTGGAGGGCAACAGAGCAGAAGGGGGAGGCAGAGCAGGATTCTGAGAGAGTATTGCCGGTGTGGGATAGCCAGAGCGGTCCGGAGACAAAGAGGACAGAGGTATGGGGGCCGTAGGAGGCGGGTAGGAAGTGGCCAAGGGCAGGGTCATGGAGCCTGAAGGCTGGCGTGTTTAGGGGCGACACCCCTGTCAGCCAGGTAGGGGAGATTTGATCCCCACCTTAGGAGTGAGGGTGTGAGGGAGTGAGGGTGGGCCGGGGTTCCTCTACCCTGCCACCCTCGGCTAATCCTGTCCAGGCGGTGTTGGATGTAAACCGGAGCCGCGGCCCATATGACGCGGGCAGCTAACGGTATTCCTGTAACGTGGACAAGTAAAAGGGACTAATGGTGGATCCGTTCGGACTGGGGCGGACGCCGGCTTATTCGGGTGGAGGGTATATTGGGCTCGCCGGAGGGGAGAAGGGCAATAAACCCAATGAATCGCATACCCTGCAAGTGCGTCATGTAACACCATGGAGACTGGCAAAGAGTTTACAGAATTCTTTGTCACTTTCATATAAGTCAGAGATGGAATGATCTGTATGGTAGTCTTGTTCATCTTCTCTGCCAAGTGCCACATTGGTCCCTGGAAAATATCTACAAGTGCTTGGTTTGTTTGGTTCTCTGCTAATTCCAGACATTCTACTACATTAATTACAGGTTTGTGACATACGTGGCATTATTTTAAAGCTAACTGGAAATATATTGTATATGCCATTGCCAGTCAGAATTATAAATGAGGAAGTCCAGTTTGAATGTATCATAGAGATAATTAAATCATGTGATACAGTATTAATATCATGCTGAAATCATCAAAATAAATTACATATGGAACACGAATTCAAGTTTCTAGCCTCTTGTTTTAATTGGCCATAATTTATATCTCTTAAGGGGGCCTCTACACTGCACCGTTATTTCAAGATAATTAGCATTATTTTGAAATAACAATGTGAGTGTCTACACAGCCATTCCATTATTTTGAAATAATTTCAAAATAACGAACGGCTTATTCCAAAATCTGTAAACCTCATTCTACAAGGAATAACTCCTATTCTGAAATAGCTATTTTGAAATAAGGTGTGTGTAGACGCTCCACTGCTGCTATTTCGAAATAACCCTTCACCAGGGCCATTCTAAGTTATTCCTGCCTAGTGCCTCCTGGGGCTCTAAATTGAGATAGCATGTCTACATTACAGAAGCCTGCCTCGGACTAATTTTGAGGCTTCCCTGCAGTGTAGACGTGCTATTTCAAAATAAGCATGCAGTGTAGATGTACCCTAATAGATTTCCAACTACAAACAACATGGCTGGCTCCATTAGTGTTACTTGCTTATGAAGCACTCAGTAATTAACTCGGGGCACTCACAAGCCTGCCCAGACGTGTAGATAGAGAGGAGAATCCCTCAACATAGCTCTGAGGTAACTGTGAGCTGGAGAAACATGCTGATTATTGACTTGTAAAGGAACACACTAAGTAACTTGCTTTAACCTCAGAATTCTTGAATTCATCTCTGTCATAATCATAGCTTAGTGCTAGGTCAAATGCTGAAGCCTGTTTTGGTAGATTAGGTTGACTGCCATTGTGTAAACTCAGACACATGCTGGCCTTGAAGAGCCTTTAACAGCGCTGTTTGTTTGACTTCTCCTGGTGTAAGTGAAACTGGGCATAAGACTTCACACTCAATGGAGGCTTGCATGGAATTTAAAAATGAGGAAATCTCATTTAAAAACCACATTTAAAAACCACATAGGGATTGACACACTGCACCAGCTTAACTGTGGGTGCTTAAACTAAAGTAGAGACATCTTTAACAAAGCTAATAGCATTGGCCGTTGTCTGAATTCACTTGTAGGACACAGTGGTTTGTTAGTGCTGCTGGGATCTGATCCTAGGAAACCATCGAAAAGGTTTGACCGTGGTTTCAGGTGCATGCTGAGGGACAAGAATCCAAAGTAAATTGAGGTGCACTTTTGGGATCAGAAACCTTCCCCCATTTGCCTGCTCTGGGACACCAGCAGAGCCACTTCAGGGCACACAGGCTATCACAGCCACCATAGTTGCTGACTTAGCAGGGTGTGTTAATTTTGTTTTAATATGTGTTTACTAACGCAGGTATAAAACTTGATTGAAACTGGGCATGAATGTTAGTTCCCAGCCATGTTTATCATGAGTCGCTATACTGGAATTTGCAACTGCATTAGCTAAAAATCCCAGTGCTGCAAAACCTGTGTGTTTGTGTGCATGTGCGTAGGTGTATGGGGGATGCAGTAGGGAGGAATGTTTCTGTGCTGTCCTCATTCGGATCCCAAAAGTGTCTTTCTGGCCCTTTTCGCAGACCATGATGTGATGCATGCAAAGCAAAAGCTAAATAAAATAAAGTGGGCAACCTAAAAGGGGAAGTGAGTCAACTTAAAAACACATCTAAATGCAAGTTTTTGTGGCAAACAGCACTGAGTGAAGGCAAAACCTATGCTACCTGGAGAAATTCCACCTTTCACTACTAGAGTTGGAAGAGTTACAGGGTCTGTTCTGGTTCATGTCCATTTTGCCTGGGGAAACACTAGAGATAACAGTGCAATTTTTCCTGATTTACACCTATGTAAATGAGAGTAGAATCAGAGATGTTATCTGTTGGCTTCTCTCATTCACACTCTGGAGATATACCAGAGATGCTCTACATCACAGTTAATATAAAACAGGTTATTGGTTTAAAAAATTCTCATATCATTGCTCATGCAACAGTAATCAAGATTGTATCAGTATTCCCATTAAAAACTCCTTTCCCAAAATCAGTAAGTCATTTGGCTTCCCTATGCCCATGCTGATTTTCTTATGTATGTGAATGTGCTTAATCTTCCCTGGTATGTCTGTGCCACAGTGAGACAAGCGACAGGAAAATTCTTTTACGTGGAGGTTAAAATGCTCTTTGTGACATCACAACTGACTGCTATAGAACTGATTAATATCCTGTGAGAGGATTAAGAGGCTTCAGGTGGGGAATAAGCAGCAGGAGCCAATGATCTCTTATGAAACAAGGATCTTGTTTTCATATAAATAACCCCAGATAAACAAAGGAGGGAAAAGTCCAGGAAAAGAAGAATACAGAATCAGAGCTGTTGCCAGAATGTCAGACTTGTCACATTAACAGACACCAACAATCTATCTTGTCTGATCTCCTGCTTGCGAAAGTGATTGATGTGGAACATTTCAGAAGAAAGCAAGCTCCCCTACCAATCCACCACCAGTCTCCTAATTGGACAATATTATACCACGGGAAGACATTTCTTCCCAACTCCTGCAGGTGATCAATTTATACTCTGAAGAAGGAGGAGTTAGCCCTTGTAAATTTCTTGTAGCTAGTGTAACTGCCGCAGTTATTTTTCATGCAAATGTATATCATACTAATCCGTTGCACTTGCACAACATCTTTCATTTGATAATCTGAAATGTGCTTTATAAAATGGTGAGGATTTTTATCCCCATTTCCACATGGGAAAATTGAGGCACAAAGTGCAACATGTCTAGCGTATCCCATCTAGTCAGTGATGGAGCTGGAAAACCAATCCAGTTTTGCTGACTCTGACTCCTGCTATAATTGTTAGGCAATGCTTCCTCCTGCAGTAGTATTTAATCCTTTCTTCTGTATGTGCAGTAAGCATCAGGAAGCAGTGCAGTCTAGAGAACCAGGTACCAGTAGACCTGGTTTCTGTATCCAGCTCTGCCACTGACTTGCTGTATGACTTTGGCAGGTAATTTATTCTTTATATGGTTCTGTTTCCTCTCATCCTGCCCCTTCCTGTTTTGTGGGCTTTGTTTAGATTCAGGGCTATTTGGCTAAGTGTTTGTTCAGTGACTAGCACCAAGGGGCCCCATTGCTGTAATACAAATATTAATAATCATTTCTAAAACACTTACCACCCTATTCCGGCCCCATCCCCCGCTCCGGTGATAGCCTGTTTTACTGCCTTAGGATAACTGCATATTGCATAAAAAAATATGTCTTAGTATCTGTTTTTCAAATGTGTTGCCTATGAGTGACATCTGATTCTTTTTTATTAGAGGAACAAGGAAATTGGAATACCTATCTCTCTTTCTGTGTAATGTTTTTGCCTGTGTCATTTCTCTGAGGTGTACGTTCCAAACTAAATGATCCTCACTCTTAAAATAGATTTTAATATAGGAGCTGTCCCTCATAACTATCCATGCCTCCAATCATATTTTTTATTTTTCTCTATTCATATGTTGCTGTTATTTCTAAGCATAATGTGTTCCAAAGTTTTTCATTATGTGCCACTGACCCAGGAAGCTAAGCAAGCTGAATGGAGCAGTGTAGTTTTATGATAGTAGAACACTGATAATAACTAAAAGGGGGAGCAAAGGAGAGAAAATGGCTAGGATCCTAGCCTGGGACTTGGGAAACCAAAGGTCTCTTCCCTTCTCTGCTGAAGAGTCCCTGTGTGACATTTGGCAACTCATTTAGGGTCAGATATATATATAATGGAATTTAGGCACTGAACTCCCTTTGAAATTCATATCTTTAAAAACCTGGCCTTTAGTGTCCCTGTGCCTCAGTTCCACATCTGTAAAATGGGGATAATATCACTTCCAATACATAAAACATAGCAAGGCACTCAGCTATTACGCTAACGGCCCATATAAATACCTTGCACAGAGAGAAGGAAGACTGTATTCTTCCATGACTTACTTATTTGTTATTTCTATTAATTATTTTTATTAATATAAAGTTTGTATTCTAACATTGATTTAAGAGTTCAAGTCTTTAGAAAATTAGATAAGAATTTTGGCTCAGGCAAGCATCCCTTTTCAAAAGCCATCGAAGCCTGATTACACAGAGGAGCTGTAGTGGACATTGTCTGGAACTAAGAAGGAATCACCTTGATTAGTCTTCTTCTTATTGCTGCTCTGTGATGAGCAGCTGTATGAAACTCAGCAACCTGTAACCATTTTGGTGTGGCGAGTGGGGTTGTTTTGGATGTATTTACAGATTTGTTTTGAAGTTCAACTGAACTCCAAATCCAGAGTGAAAGTGAGCACATGCCAAATTCCATCTGCATTTACATAGAGCCAGTGTAAACACTGCAGAGTTGTGCATGGGTTTTCATTTGAAACCCTAAATCAGTGGCTCTCTGTGTTTTCAGACTACTGTACCCCATGCGGGAATCTGATCTGTTTTGCATGCCCATTTAAAAATGACTTTTAAAATTAGACCTCAAAATACAGGAGTGCCACAACACACTAAGACTGAAAATTTGTTTTTTTTCTCATTCTTACCATATGATTATCAAATATATTGTACTTACATTTCAATATGTAATATATAAAGGCAGCATAAAGAAGTCACTGGCTGCATGAAATTGTAGCTTCTACTGACTTTGCTAGTGCTTTTTCTGTAGGCTATAGTTAAACTAAGCAAATATCTAGATGAGTTGATGTACCCCCAGAAGACCTCTGTGTCACTCCCGGAGTACAGTTACCCTAGGTGGCTACAAAGCCTAGCCACGGAGCATCTGTGAATCTGGCCCAAGTTTGGGGCTTTGTTACAAGACCCATGGGAATGCTGAAGATATAACAAACAAAAAACAGTGCAGCTATCGCCCTTATAAGGGTGCTTGTATAGGAGAAGAGGATGGGACAACTTCTCTTGTTCTTGTAAGAGAGAACATGCTTGAGAGAGCTTAACTGCAAGAGGGGCTGAGCGCCTCCAGTTCCCACTGAAGGCAGCAAGTGCTCAGCTCCATCCAAGTACTTAGGAGAGTTTGATTGACAAGTTGCATGTTGCTGCCCCATTGGATTAGGTGACAGTCAATAAGGGAGTCCAGAAAAGCACATTTCAAAACTAAAGTCAAAATTCTATATTAATGATTTGTCCCTGTGCTTGGGCACGGATTTAGCATTATGCCATTTTCATACATTGCAACTAGGATGTTTCTCCAAATTTAAAGTGTCTGCCCATGTCAAGCATTCAGCTGGCGACCATAACAATTAAATATAACCTGAGAAATGTTTTTAAGCCAGGAATTGGTTTAGTTCTGCGGAAGCATGTATAGCCCCATCTTTTTTACATATACAGTTCAACATCTGCCACTTAAGCCCTCTGATAGGTCTTGTAAGGCTGAAAAGGACACTGACCTTGCAATAACATTGCTTAATAGCCAGAATCACCATAAATATTGGGGATTAGTCGGGTTACGCTAGCTATGAAAGCAGCTGAACGGAGAAGCCATCAGGTCCGGCCCATCAAAACGACGTTAGGTAAATTTGCTGATCAGTACAGTATATCTGTCAGCTAAGAGCCCTGCACTCTGCTTCATAACGAGGCATTGACCCAGCCTTATCCTCCGGTAGAGCCAGCTAGCTTTAAAAAAAAAAAAAAAAAAATTATTACTGCACATCCACTGCAAAGGGAAACTGTGACAGCTCCACCTGGATGTTTGATTTTATTTATTCATGGCCTGTGGAACAATGAAGTCAGAGGTAGGTGAATGATGCAGTGCAGGAAGTTACTGCAGCACTAGCTTTTGCTGGGGAGATGATGAATTAACGTACCAGTCTAGCGGCAGAGGAAAATGTTAATGAAATCTGTTTATGCAGGAGTAGGGTAATACTTGCAAGACAGAGCTTTCTTTGTAGCTGCAGTATGTACTGTACATTTTTTGATATTGTTATTATTGAGTCTCCCGGTTTGCTTAAAATAGTGCTGTAGGGAGTGGGTGTTGCTTTCCTTAAAATCATTCCTAGGAACCATTTTTTCACAGGAAAGTATACATTCTAACTTATTCTAATTAATGGAATGTTAGTTTGTTTCTATAAACTGTAATGAGTGCCTAGCAAGAAATAAACATGCCTATCATTGGAACTGATGCACGGTTATGCAGATTGTTATAATTGATTCTAGGCCGAAGGTTCAGGCTTCTTATTTGCATTTAGTCAATTAAGCGCATGCCCACCCTGAATCACTTCTGATGAGTTTCTATAGATTTATTACATTACTCAAGATGATTTATTCTCCTCAGTTTATCTGTTTTTAAACAAACCTTCAGCACAAGAGAACATCTCTTTTTGCCTATCAGCAGAAGCAGCAGCAGCAGCAAATTGAAAATTGTGAGGAAGCAAAATAATTTTATTTTATAAAACCACAACACACAATCTGCCCAGTTTTTAAAAGGAGCTTTTTAATCTAAACAGAGAACATGTTGCTAACAAAGGCATTCTCTTTAATTTACACGTTAGTCAGGTGGGTTCTGGAGACAGAACTGTTCATAGACTCTTAACATAGTTTCTAAACCACATTTCAGATACTGGTGTACACCAATAGGTACTTTGTTGGTATATAATGGATAACAAGACCATGTGGGTCAAGTGGCTGAAAGTTAGCTCTCTTAGTATACTAATTTATTTTTAAAGTCCTGATTATTGTATTTCATGTTTGATTCTTTCTACCTGTGTCATTGGGTGTGATAGTTTTGAAAACAACAATGTAAGATTTAATTATTTACTTAATTACATACATTCAGCTGTTCCTTTAAATTCTTTTCACTTTGGTTTGACTGCACCTTGTCAGAGTTGAAATATGGTTGGAACAAATAAACTAGAAATCTGACACTCTTGTCAGCCAATGTTGGAAAACATACTGAAGTGGAGGCAGGAATCTGCTATACTCATATGTAAACTAAAAAATAAAAATGAATATATGTGACTTGCCAAGCAGACACTGTCCTTAATCTTTATATGTTGGTTTGGTGTCTAGCTAGCCTTTTAATCATTATTTTAATGTATACAGCCAGAAGTGCAAAAATGAAAAATCTCTTCAAGTCAAATGTCTGGCAGTTTTAGTTAAAATTCATAGCCAGATGAATATTTTATGAGCAATTGTGTAAACAGAAAGAAAAATGCCCTGAATTGTCATATGTTCACTAACATAAATGTCAGAAATGTTCATCTGTTACATAATGAATAGAGATGAGTTCAAGCCACAGAATTTAGGTCCAGATTTTGAACACTCTTAAAGTTCAGGGGTATTCAGATTTGGGATTTTCAACGAGGTCCATATTTTTATATGGATTTCCTTATGAAGACAGATGCCAGCAGCATAGTATCAGATGATGAAGAGGTAATTGGAGGGTGAAACTTCATGTCATTTTGGGAAGGTCATGCCTAAAAAGTTGGTCCTTTCCAGGGTCTGTACAAACTCTATAGTCCTTATACTTTGCCATTTTGTGGCCTTCAGTGCAGTTTTAGCACAAAGACAAATGTTTGTAGGCATTTCTGCTTTCACCATTTAGTTCAATGTTTTGGAAGGTGCCTGTCAATGTGCAAGTTGTGCTTGTGAATAGTTTAGCAGTAATCTCTCAAATCAGTGTTCTGGGGCATAGCTGCAAATTAGAAACTGTACTAAAAATTTGCTTTATGGGATACAAAATACTGGGAACTGTCCTTTACCAAATTAGCCATCATATTTAAACTTAAATACTGTAAAAATGTATTAGAGGAATTTATGCCTTCAGCTTGTTTATATGATTAATTTTGATTTTTAAAAAATATATTCTATAGCACTCTCATATTATTACTGTTAAGTTTTCCTTTTTTCTTGCTTAAGTGCTAATTTAGGCCTCAATCCTGAAAACATGCATTTTGACTTCAGAGGTGCATCTCATACTTAAAGTTATATATATATATGCTTACTTGCTGGGAAAACTGAGACCTTTAATAAGCAGGGATATTCTTTTATTGTCTGTTCAGGTGCTACAGAAAAGTTATCTTAATGATTTAATGCCTCTTTGCTAGAGGACTCCAAGTGAACCTAAGAGTTATAACTTATTCTTTTCTAGTCATTAGACTGAGAAGGCACCTGGGAAATCTCAGTTCTACTTGATAAAATCTTTTTTTTTAATAGGGTAGAAAAGATTGAGGCACTCTGACCATCAGATCATTTTCTTCATCCAGTAAGTAGCAAGAAACTCTAAGAAAAAACAAAACAAACAACTTCCAAACTGGAGTATTAGAGCTAGAGTACCTTGTTTTTCAACAGTCATCAGCCACATTAATCTCAGTAGTATTCAGCAGCTTTCCATCACACATAGATGTTTTTATACATTGTGTGTGTGTGTGTGTGTGTGTGTGTGTGTGTGTGTGTGTGTGTGTGTGTGTGTGTGTGTGTGTGTGTGTGTGTGTGTGTGTGTGTGTGTGTAAAAACATCTATCTCAGAAGAAACGTGTAAATGCAAGTCTCCCAGAGATTCTCTAGGGCATTTCCAAACTTCAAGAGCTGACCTGTTTCTTAGGTGAAACATAATGAAAATACACCTATTGTGCATGCCTCCAGCAGCAGAATTCAAAGAGAAGTTGACGCTCCCATCACTAGAGCTATTTCCAGTCTGCCCAGATCAGAGATTGCTGGGTTGGTTGCAGAGCTGACCCATTTATTTTTTTAGAGAGGAGGCAACTGCCCTGAGCCTGGGGATACTTTGCAAGCTGGCTGTGGAGAAAGGGTGGTGATGTCAGCTGGAATTACCTAGCATACTGGCTAGGAAACAAGGTGCAGGAAACCACTGAAGCATAAGAAAAGAGATGAGGGACAGTAAAGGTTTGTTTGGTTAAATAGCTGCATCCAAACATGCCTAAGTTATAATTGTGTAATACCCATGCCTCACATTTGTGACACCATTAATGATTGCTTTTTTTCCCACCATTTGATGAAACCAAAAGATGATCAGTTGAAAGGTTTATCGAAAGGGCCAAGAACCCAAATCCCATTGAAGCTCAGTTGTTTTCAGGATCCTGCCTCCTTCTAGGCTCTGAATGTCCCAGCCCTATATGCAAAGAATCCATAGCATGGACTGTGTATTAATCAGCTATTTTTTGAAAATCAAAACAAGCGTTAAACCAAGACACACAAATTATAGTGATGGGAATTGTTTTCTAAGGTGCTAGTTGTAATGAGGCCTATAGGCTGCTTGTATGGCACTTGTAGCTTGAAATAAGCTACGCAATGTGAGCTACGCAAATTGTGGAGCTTATTTCAAGTCAATTTTGAAATAGCTTATTTCGAAATTTGGCACTGTCTACACAGCACTTATTTTGAAATAAATTGGTATTCCAAAACCTCCCTTACTCCCCATGGAATGAGGTTTACAGGGACATCAGAATAGTGAACCTGTTACATTTCAACATAATGGGCGCACTCAAAAGATGCAGAATAGCTTTCGGGATACCTGCAGTGTAGACATAGCCTAGTAGTTGAGCTGTCGTAGTTTTCCAGTTACAGATAGTTGTAATCTGGGAATTTATAGAATTAATATAATAGGTCTGATTAAAGCATTGGCTGGGGAAAGAAGAAGGTTAGTTTATTTTATTATCCTCAGTTTAGCTGGTGGATGTTTACCTATTTGTGAAAGGGAGATGAACCCTTCATGTATATGGCATGGGCAGCTAGAGCCAATCAAAAAGCCACTGAAATTGAGTTGAATGGCTTTGTATTAGGCCCTGTCAGGAATGTTTTAATATATAAATCTAAAACAATAAATGTGCCAAATCATCCGTATAAAGCTTTTCATCTTCAAAACATCTTACAGACATTGCTGATTTATATTTACAACACCCTTCTGAGGTCAGGAAGCAAACATTTCCCAGTTCTGTTGAGGGAAAGGCAGAGAGATTAATGGTTTTTGAAGCTGCACAACAAAGTTGTTGTCCCAGCCAGGACTAGAACGTAGGAGTTCCTGGCTCCCAGTCCTGCACTCAGATTAGCAGTTCTGAACATTATGGAGGAAATTAATTAAATATTCAAAAATTGGGAGGAAATACAATATTGTATAATGGCGATAGTGAAACTTAGAATGTTCTGTGTATATGGAAAGAACAAACTGAGATGGCTGGCAAAGATTAATTTTTCATAGGTTATTACTGCAAAAAGTGAAACCAGTTGAGGTGCCTATGCTAAAATAATAAATCTGGCAGGCTGTGGGGAAATGACTTGCT
This sequence comes from Rafetus swinhoei, assembly GCA_019425775.1. Classification (NCBI taxonomy): domain Eukaryota; kingdom Metazoa; phylum Chordata; order Testudines; family Trionychidae; genus Rafetus; species Rafetus swinhoei. The sequence continues at coordinate 12,791,504 of CM033435.1, read as the reverse complement.
TGTATCTGTGCATTCAGTCTCTAATGCTGCATATTAGGGTACATCTTATATACAGCATTCCAGTTTTTACTAGTGTATTTTGTTAAAAAAAAAAAAAAAAACCCAAAACAGAACATTATTGGGTTTCAGGATTTTTCAGGACTTTTGATTTTCAGGAGTGAACATAGAAGTCAAGACAGCATGAGAGTTACAGTAAATTAGACATGAGAGGCTTTTATGTTCAAACTCTTTTGGGGGGGTAGAGGACTTACAGGCATTTTGTATTTTAAGCTCTTCCCATCTGATTTCTTCTTGGAGTAGCAAAACTAAAACACGCTGTGCAGATTGAAAGGCATTAGCTAAACAATGCCTAAGTTGTACAGTGATGGTTGTAAAATAAAACCTAATTTTTCTGGGCAAAAACGGGGTAGATGGTGACCTCTTCAGGCTCTGAGTTGAAAGTTTAATGTTGATGTTCTGCATTCCAACTGTATTTTGCTAAGATTTAAGCCTTGCATAGAATCAATTGAGACAGTCCTCAGGGCAGCAATCAACAGAAAAGAACACTGAGATCAAAGAAAGCTGTTTGAGAAATGGCCTATCATGCTAGTGAACATTTATTATGTTACTCAGAGTGTGGAATAGAGGGTGTTGGTTCAGCTGCATGCCCCCTCCATGTTCTGTTTCATCTAGAGACTATTACAGGACTCTGTTACAAAGAGGAAAAAATAACACTGCTTTTTAGACACTGCTCCCTTTCTCCCTGTTTGATAGCTGCTGCCAAAGTGTGCTGGGTGGAGATATGTTCCTTTCCAGTGCAAGGGAGTAGGAAAACATTTCCTGTTAGCAATGGATGGCAGTAATGTGTATTGGAGGCACTAGTGTAACTGGGATGTTTTGCAAGGTCGTTCTTGTAACTTCTGATTAGCATAATGAATGGGCTAATGGGAAAGTGAAATTCCACTTGTTTATCAGTAACAAAACTAATGAGAGAGAAAATGGGGGGGGGGGAGAATCCCATCTTGTTTAAGTATGTATTCAACATAATGCAATTGTATTCCATGTCACAGCTTAGCTGTACCTATACACTGTTAAATCAATAGCACACTGTGATTTTCAAAGGCATTGTTTGGGGTTGGAATGATACAAACACTGGATTTCTGAAAGTGTAAGAGGTTGGGTTGAAGGAAACAGGCCAAGGAAAATATACTGCTGAATTTTTACTCAGCTACCATTTCCCTCCTTCCTTTCCTCCCTATTTGTGTGTTACTTCGAGCCCTGTTGTCATGGCACTCATCTACAGTACCATTTGTTTTGTCACTTCATCTCACCCCAGCCCTTACTCAGCTGAGCTTTACAGCTTTCCAGTATCGCTTGCTTGCTTGCTCCGTTAATCTTTCCACGCTGCGCCACACTTGAGAAATTCCTATTCCTTCCCCTCAGCAAAACATATAGCTACAATTTGATATGCAAGTCTGCCTCTCCAAATAATGAAATTGCTTGTCTCAGTCCTGTCCCAAGAGTCTGCATCACACAAACCTTATCACCCACAGGCAGCCTTCGTGGCAATCTCAGCAGAAGGGCCAAGAACTGAATGCATCATGGAGACAGAGCTACTCCCTAAACCCCCCAAGACTGAGCATGAGTTGTAGGGTAGTGGGGAGAATATTCCATTGCCCATGCTACACTCAGCTCCAGCAACCTTCCACTCTTCCATTGCCCGTGCTACCCTCAGCTCCAGCAACCTTCCACTCTTCCATTCCCCATGCTGCACCCTTTTTGAGCACCAAATTCACATTTAAGATATTTTTCACGGTAACAGAGAACAAGTTTGAAAAGCGGGGTCACTCTGTCTTACCAAGACTCTGAGTGGAATTAAATTTCAGGTTTGGCCAGATCTTAATGTTTTTCTAAAAGTGTTGTTCTGCATACCTGCTACTAGATACGTGTTCTGAAGCACTCTATGTTCCACCTGCTTCAGCTCTGCCTCCAATGCCTTGACAGAGACAGCTATCACCCCCTGGCAGAGGAGAGTGTGATGGATTCCCTTGGTGCCCGTAAGCACTGCTCATAAAGCCCTGCTCTATGGTAGGCCCTTACTCTGAAATAATGCACCCCACGTTCAAATTTATAAGTGGAGAGTCCACACCTTCAAGCCAAAATAACGGGCCATGGAATTCGAATTCTGTATTCCTGCTTTTCACGAGGAGTAACGCTAATTCTGAAGTAGTAATTTCAAAATAACCTTGGTGTGGATGTTCTGGTGCCACTAATTCAAACTTATTGGCCTCTGGGAGGCCTCCTGCAGCTCCCCAAAGGGTGTCCTGGGGTTCTAAGTCCAAGGTAGTGCATCCACATTAACGGAGCCTGCTTTGGACTAATTTTGTTGCTTCCCTGTAATGAGGACACACTAGTTTGAATTTGTTAAATCGGGAGTTAAGTCACGTTTAGTAATTTTGTAATAGTTTCCTAATGTAGACATGGCCTAATTGTATCCAGCAGTCCCTGGAGAGCAAACACAACTCCCTGCTCTTAGCAACTAGTATGCTGCCTTGAGAGCACTCCAGGGGTTAGGTGTAAGTAAGTAGAACCCCCATCTCTGTGTGGAATATCTCCACTAATTCAGAGTTTAGGATTTCAGCTTGTTCCTCCCCATTAGAAGTTGGCAGTGGAGAACTGCATGAAACATTACAGCTTGGTGGAGGTAGGCTTGTCAAATGATTTTGTGTGGTTCTTTCTAGGTAGGGCAGGGGTGGGGAACCTAAGGCCGGGGGGCCAGATGTGGCCCCCAGCTTGCCTAGATCTGGCCCCTGAGATTTGGAGTTCCTCCCCAGGATTGAGGAGCCCGTGCTGGTGCTTCAGCCCCCCAGTATCACTCCATGGGGGTGGACACAAAATTTACTAGTGTGGGCCCCCCTGGGCTCTGGTGTTTGAGGGAAATGTGGGGAGTATTTTTCTCCTTCTCAGTTGTGTGTGGCCCCCAATGGATTTTTCCGAGAGCAAGGTAGGGTGACAATGTGTCCCATTTTGACTGGGATGGTCCCTTTTTTAAGCCCTATCCCAGCCGTCCTGACTTTTTTGGCAACACTGGGCATTTGTCCAATAACAGGACCCAGGCCCAGTTTTGTCAAAAAGTGGGGTGTGGAGGAAAGTGAAGGAGGGAGCGGTGATACCAGCCCCACGTGGGGAGAGGGGTTTAGATAGGTGACAGGCAGGACTCTACTGAGCAGCGATGCCAGCATGGAAACAGGGTTCAGGAAAGTAGTGATGCCAGTGGAGCGGGCAAGCCCCATGCATAGGGCAGAGGGGTGGCCTCAGGCTGGCCCGCACAGGCAAGAAACAGGGAGGGCTCAAGCCAGCCCCATGCATGGGGGAAGGAGATGAGGGGGCTTGGGCCTGTCGTGTTCAGTGTTTCTGTTTTCCCTTTTCTTTAAGGATAATAATGAACTCCACAGAACAGAGCTGAATGCACCCAATGTACCTTCTGTTTCATTCCCAGAGCTGTGAAGCCGGCAGCGGCTACGAAATAGCTGTCAGCTAGGAAACGGTTCTGGGTATTAGTATGCATAGACGCATGCGACAAGCAGCCCACTTTGTTTTGAGGTTCCTACATCCAGTACAAGCTGTTTGCTGTGCCTGTGTCAGATCTAGGAATTCTAAAGCAAAGTGAGCTGCCTGCTGCGTGTGTTTGCATATCAATACCAGAATGGTTTTCTCCTTTCACAGATGATTCATAGCAAGACTGGCTGGAGCTTGGGAAATAACATCAAGTGTCTGGATATGTGTGAATACAGTGAGATTTTTATGTTTGTTTTTTCAAGGCCAGTTGAGAAAGGCTTTCCTCAGTCTGAGCCACCTTCATTCATTAGTTTGTGTTGTAACCGATTTATAAACCTGCACTTAATGATGATGCAGAGCCATCCTCTACAGAACGAATTGGGGTGGCCGCCCCAAGCCCGGCAATTTTAGGGGCTTCACAACAGCTGCCCAGCTGCCCTATGGAGGGGAGGGACCAGGGAATTATGGGGGCCTGGTGTGGCATCGCCTCTCCCTCCCCCTCACCACAAGGGCGGTGGGAGCTGGATTGGCCCGGCAGCCTGCTCCACCCCACCATCCACCTGGTCTGCGGCGCTTCGCTTCTCCATGGTGGTGGGAAGCAGAGTGCTTTGGCTCCAGGGTGCTCCGGTTCCTGCTGCCCACATGGTGAGTGGGAGGGAGGGAGAAGGACCCTGCTGCCACCATGCCAGACCTCTGTAATCCCCCAAACTGCATGACCTGGGGAAGGGAAGGAGTGGGGGTAAAGCAGGGATGGGGAGTTGCAGGGCCTGTGGTGGGCTGTTGCCCCATGCCCTACACCCCCTTCGGAACAGCCTTGTGCTGATGGATCCTGACAAGGAATTATATATGTCTACATCTGAATCTCTAGAGTGTATAAACACTGTCCATTTCATAAGTTTACCTGGGGTTTCAGTCAGAATCCTGCAGATTTACTCTGATGCTTAACTGTAAGCAGAAGAGAAGCACCCCTGAACTCAAAAAGCAGATTTAAGAAAAGTTAAAATTGGTAACTTCACAACTCAGTGGGTGGAGTTTTATTGCTACATTATCAGTTTGAGCCAGATTGGTAGCCACCGATTTCAGCTACCATCTTCATGTATTGCATTCATTTTCAGTTATCTGTGTGTAAAGAGGTGGTGGTCTCAGTCTAGTTATTAGTGGGCTAATTTCAACTGACTGCAAATTCCAAGTTTCAACCAGCTCTACTGATGAATATAGTTGAGGTGTATGGGTGGGACAGTGGAAGGAATCCTGACAGTTGATTTCATTCCTTCCTGCAAACAGAGATTATAGGAAGAAAGAAATGACCACTTAGTAAGGGTTGTTAGGGTTTAAAAGAGGTTAATGGATTTTTGAACTAGGACTGACAAAAAAACCTAAATATATTAATATTTAAGGCCCTCAAAAATAGCACACGATGCAAGATCTGAGTTAGATATTTGTTGAAATATAAACCACATAGAACATGTCTACACTGGGGAGTTATTTCAAAGTAACTCCCTTATTTTGAAATAACAACGCGAGTATCTACACTACCAAGCCTGTTATTTTGAAATAATGGGCTTGTTATTTTGAAATAACTCCTGCTTGTGAAGAGGAATAAGCTTATTTTGAAATAGTTATTTCGGGAGTTATTTTGAAATACCCTGGAAGTGTAGACATAGCCATCCTAAATAACAGACTGAAACAATGCTGGAAAAATGCTACCATTTAAATTCTGTAATTTTCCCTGGATCCCCCTGTTTGTGCTGCTACAGTTCTGTTAAAGACTTTTCCACACCTTTGAGGCCTCAGCTGACCCTGTGGCAACATTTACATAAAGTCTTCAGATTAGGTGGGCAATGTGAGATAATGTATCTACAGACCTGCAAGGGGCTGAATAGTGTGTTGAATGAATAGTATTGTCGTGAACATAAGAATGGCCATGCTAAGTCAGAACAAAGGTCCTGTCTTCTGGCAGTGACCAGTACCAGATGCCCCAGAGGGAATGAACAGAACAGGTAACCATCAAGTGATCCAGTCCCTGTCACTTATATCCACCTTCTGGCAAACAGAGGCCAGGGATACCATCTCTGCCCATCCTGGCTAATAGCCATTGATGGACCTAGCCTTCATCAATTTATCTAGGGTTTTTTTTTAACCCTGTTATAGTCTTGGTCTTCACATCCCCCTCCGTTCGGTGGAAGTTCCACAAGTTGACTGTGTGTGTTGTGAAAAGAGATACTTCCTTTTGTTAATTTTAAATCTGCTGCCTATTAATTTCATTTGGTGACTCTAGTTTTATGTTAGGAGAAGAAGTACATAGCACTTTCACATCTATTTTATCTACACTCGGCACTTGCAAGAGGGGAAAGTGATTGGGAATAATCAACATGGAATCACCAAGGGCAAGTCATGCCTGACCAACCTGATTAGCTTCTATGATGAGGTAACTGGCTCTGTGGACATGGGGAAGTCAGTGGATGTGATGTACCTTGACTTTAGCAAAGTTTCTGATATGGTCTCCCACAATATTCTTGCCAGCAAGTTAAGGAACTATGGATTGGAGAAATGGACTGTAATGTGGATAGAAAACTGGCTAGATGGTTGGCGGTTGGTTTCAAGCAGATTGCCCCACGGATTGTTTCTAGGCCCAGTTTTGTTCAACATCTTTATTAATGACCTGGATGAGGGGATGGATTGCACCCTCAGCAAGTTTGCAGATAACACTAAGCTAGGGGGAAAGGTAGCTGTGTTGGAAGGTAGGGATAGGATCCAGAGTGACTTAGACAAATAGGAGGATTGGGCCAAAAGAAATCTGATGAGGTTCAACAAGGACAAGTGTAGAGTCCTGCACTTGGGACAGAAGAATCCCAAGCACAGTTACAGTCTGGGGACAGAGTGGCTAAGCAGTATTTCGGCAGAAAAGGACCTGGGGATAACAGTGGATGAGAAGCTGGATATGAGTCAACAGTGTGCCCTTGTAGCCAAGAAGGCTAATGGCATATTAGGGTGCATTAGGAGGAGCATTACCAGCAGATCTAGAGAAGTTATTCCCAATTATTTGGCACTAGTGAGGCCACATCTGGAGTATTGTGTCCAGTTCTGGGGCCCCCCTCCCACTGTAGAAAGGATGTGGACACATTGGAAAGGATCCAGTGGAGGGCAACTAAAATGATTAGGGGCTGGAGCACACGACCTATGAGGAGAGGCTGAGGGATTTGGGCTTATTTAGTCTGCAGAAGAAAAGAGTGAGGGGGGATTTGATAGGAGCCTTCAACTTCCTGAAGGGATGTTCCAAAGAAGATGGAAAGAAGCTGTTCTCAGTAGTGACAGATGGCAGAACAAGGAGCAGTCGTCTTAAGTTGCAGTGGGGGAGGTCTAGGTTGGATATTAGGAAAAACTATTTCACTAGGAGGGTGGTGAAGCACTGGAATGGGTTACCTAAGGAGGTGGTGGAATCTTCATCCCTAGAGATTTTTAAGTCCTGACTTGACAAAACCCTGGCTGGGATGATTTAGTTGGGGTTGATCCTGCTTTGGGCAGAGGGTAGGACTTGATGACTTCCTGAGGTCTCTTCCAGCCCTGGGGTCTATGATACACCAGGTTTTGTAGACCTTAATGATATCTCCCTTTAATCATCTCTTTTCTAAGATGAAAAGTCCTAGTCTCATTAATCTCGCCACAAACAAAAGCCGTTCCATGACCCTAATAATTTCCTGATAATCTCTGTGGCCCCTTTTAGAACTTTTTCCAAATCCAGTATATCTTTTTTGAGATGGGGAGACCACATCTACATGCAGTATTCAAGATGTTGGTGTACCATGGATTTATAGAAAGGCAATATATTATTTTCTGTACTATATATCCTTTTCTTAATGATTCCCAACATTCTGTTCATTTTCTGACTGTTGCTGTATACTGAATTTTTTCAGACAACTACCCACAATGACTCCACGATCTTTCTTGAATGGGAACAGCTCCTTTAGACCCCCTCATTTTATTTTATAGTAAGGATTATGTTTTCCATTGTGGATTACTTTGCATTTAGCAACATTAAATTTCAACTGCTATTTTATTGCCCAGTCTCCCAATTTTGAGAGATTATTTTGTAGCTCTTCGCAATTTGCCTGGGACTTAAATATCTTGAAGTAATTTGTATCATCTGCAAAGTTTGCCATCTCACTGTTCCAGATCATTTATAGCTACCCTTTGTTTTCTATCTTTTATCCAGTTACCAGTCCATGAGAGGACTTCCCAGTTATCCCATGACTGTTTATGCATAGGGTCCAGTGGGATAAGGTCTTTGTTCAGAACGGAAGTAAAAAATTTTAGAAGCACTTTAACAGTTTATGTACTAATGCTGTTTTCCTGAAGTTGGCCTGGCAAGTGTTAATTAGAATGGTTTGCTCACTGATGTAGCGGGAGGAAGGAAATTGTATTCATTCACTTGCATGTAGTTGGGCAGTAGAACTCTGTTATTGCATAGACTTTCCTTTCATGCCTTTCATGAAAAGTCCAATGTGGATATTTGAAAAATCAGACATGGTGCTCTGGATATCACCAGTAGGCTGCCCTCTTAGAATATATTTATACAGTCTTTCAAAATGTTTCTCTGACATTTTTATTTATCTTGGCACAAAACTACCAGTCAGGCTGCTTCCCCTTTATTGAGCCCATTGTTTTAAAGGAAGCTGATGTGCAGACACTTGCTAGAGATTTAAACAATTGGGTAGGAAAAATGCGGAGAGAAAATAATGACCCTCTCTTACAAGAACTGTCTTCTAGCTCTCTATAGTTCTCATACTGAAACTAAAAACTATATCTACACTGGACAGTCTTGGGGCAAGAACATATGCAAATGAGGCATGGTGATGAATATTGCCGTGCCTCATTTGCATACTTAATGAGCCACCATTTTTGCACAAGGGGCTTGTGCAAAATCCCCCTCTTGCGCAAAAGCCGTTCTGCCGCTTATTTTCAGGCAGAACGGCTCTTGTGTAAGAGGGGGGGTTTGCGCGCAAGAAGGAACAGTGTAGACTGCTCCTTCTTGTGCAAAATGGTGGCTCATTAAGTATGCAAATGAGGTGCAGCAATATTCATCACTGCACCTCATTTGCATATGTTCTTGCACAAGACTGGCCAGTGTAGATGTAGCCTTAATGTTTTGTAACTCTCATCCTTGAATGAATGTATTACTGTGACAATAGAAGTGGTTTCCAAGTTAGCCTGTGTGCTGTAAATATATAATCCTATTGCTGAGTTTTATTTTACTAAACCTGTCCAGACTGGATGAAAGAGCCTAACTCTAAGGTCTTCACAAGGCCTATTATCACACTAGATGCCACTTAGTACAGTAGACTTCCGATAATCCGGAACCTATGGGATTTAGGTGGTGCCGGATTATCAGATATGCCGGACTATCAGGAGGTACTATAAGCAGGTTATATATATACTGTATACATTATATACTGTATATAAAAGTGTTCTTAACCCTTTTATTGTACATACTGTATACAGCATACTGTAATGTTTTAGTTTTTAAGCCTTTTTACCCTTTTGCTCAGTTCAGCTGCCGCTGTTACCTTGTGACTCATTTTTTGCCGAAGCTCACTCACTAGGCTCTTGCCATTTTGATGCCGGACTATCAGGAGTGCCCGACTATTGGATGCCGGACTATTGGAGTTTTACTGTAGCTTTAAAAATACGTCAGTGCCTCTGAATTAGAATTATTGTAAAATGGTTAAGATGAAATTCCATCCTCCGTTGGCAATTTCCAGACCCTACTCATATTTGTGCACAATAGAAATTAAAATCAAGAAATGCCCTGTCCTTCAAATTCATAAAGTGTAAGTTTATTAATTGCCTGGTGAATTTTGCTTGCAATAAACACCTTGCTGTATGATAGAACCCAGTTACTTGAGACACCTAGCAAATAGAAGAAAGCAAAATAATAACTCAAACATAGGAAATAAAATTTGCCAACAACATTATTTTGATCTGGTAGAGAAGGAGTTAATTAAACATGCCCATCTAATTTCACAGTAGCTGTAAGAGAGAGCTGCCTATTTCCTAATGTAGTAGAAGAGAAGGTGGTGGTTTTCTTTCATTAAACAGAGTTCATTATTTGGATGAAAATATATTTGGCATGCAAAACAATTACATAATGCTTGTCATCACAGAAGATTCCCCAAGCCCTTACAAATATGTATAAACCACTGAAATGTGGCCACTTCCAGTGTAGGTGACTGCAGCCAATTGGCACTAAGTGCACACACAGTGCTGTAGGGAGCAGAAATATGGCCAAGGTCAGTGGGCAGATCCCTATTCTTACAAGTGTCATGGGAACTTTAGGGTGGGATTTCCAAAAGCAATCAACATTGGCCTTGCTTTGTCCTCATTGACGTCAGTGGGAGTTTTACCGTTGGCTGCAGCGAGAACAGTTATGCAAGAAAAGAGCAATTCTGAAAATCCCACCCTGATGGTTCACACTGAGCACACAAGAACAAGGCTTATAAGATTTCATTCTACAGATCCCATGTGCCCTCCTTGGAGCTGCAATACTAAACAAGGTTGTCCACCTGTCTAGAAGGTTTCTCAGGACCAACCTTTTTTGAGGTCCCAGTCGCGGGAAATCTCTGCAGACGCTGCCAGCTGTCCAGTTTTATGAGCTCAGGATCATCCCCAAGGTCCCAGTATTTTGCACTTCAGAGGTGGGAACCCAACAGGACACCATGCTCACAGAGATTGGTCTCTACCAAGTATTTGTTACCAAAATAGCCTCAGAATGCAGCACTCAGCACCCGCCTCACAGTGTTACTACTCTGCTGCTGATCCCTTAAAATTGGCTCATACAACACAAGTATCTTTATTCCGAAGAGGGCCACACATCAGCCAGCTCCTCTGTCAGCATGGAGAGATCCCTCTGTTCATAGAGGAGGGGAAACGCCCTCACTGGTTCATCCCCACTCCAGCCAGGTCTGCTCCTACTATGATTCCCCCCCTTCCTGGTTTATCCCACCAGAGCAGCTCATGCAGCAAGAGAAAGCAATGGTGGCAGAGGGAGGAGACCAAAGGGTCATAAGGAGGAGGAGGTGGGGATTTCAGTTACCATGTCAGAGAAACAGGAAAGACTCTGCTTTAAAAAAAATCATTTAGAAATATAAACTTGCTGGAAATGGAGCACCTGTTTATGGTACATATGGCTGCACCCAGTGAGTTGCACCGTACCAGTCTTAATCATTTCTCTCTGCTAAGCTAATGGAAGGGCAGGAACAGAAAGACAAGTGAACATATATGTGAGGCATCCTCCTGTTTCTGTTTTTGAGCAGAAGCATCACCCTGTAGTGTGTATAGAGTGCCTCAGCCAGCACCCCCTGAAGTCAGGGAAGTATTTCCACCCACTTCAGTAGGCTTTGGATTAGGCCTATTAAGTCAACCATAAATTAATTTCATTTGTGTCTCACACTAGATGTGAAACTGAAGCCCCCAAAAAGTGAGCCTGATGCATTCACCATGCCCCATGTGCTAATGTGTGTCCAACAAGCACCAGCACTATGTAAAACAAGAAAGATAAGCAAAATGGGAATGTTCAGATGTTTCGGTACCTGGTGCGGGATTTCCTTTCCTGACTTTTTGGTAAATAATCAGTCTAAAACCTTGACTCCGAACTTTGGACAAACCTCTGTACAAATCAAACTCCAGTCTAACAGGTTTTCACTACAATTCACTGTAAGAACATGTATACCAGAAAATTCAAAATGTGGAAAATAAATAGGGCCAATGAATGGAGTGCCTTGTAGCTTATCAGGTGACTGGAATCTCCTTCTGGGGCCTTTCTACCATATTTTCAGTGGCAGAAGTGGGTTTACAGCAAAGAAGAGAATAAATGGTATTTTCAGCTGTAAAGCAGTTGCTGTAATTGAAAGAAAGGTTTCAATAGCAAAGGAAATTCCACCAGTGTGTTTTATGGTATCTATTTTACAACATTCTTGGAAATAATAATATATCATTATTACGTTCTGGTTCTGTTCAATATCTTTATCTATGATGGAGATAATGGCATAGAGAGCACACTTATAAAGTTTGCTGATGATACCAAGCTGGGAGAAGCTGTAAGTGCTTTGGGGAGAATTATAATTCAAAATGATCTGGACAAACTGGAAATATGGGCTGAGGTAAATAGGATGAAATTCAACAAGGACAAATACAAAGTGCTCCACTTAGGAAGAAACAATCAGTTTCACACATACAAACTAGAAAATTACTACCTAGGAAGGAGTACTGCAGAAAGGGATGTGGGGGTCATAGCAGACCACAATCTAAATATGAATCAACAGTATAATACAAAAAAAGCAAAATATCATTCTGGGATGCATTAGCAGGAGTGTTATAAATAAGGTACGAGAAGAAATTCTTCCGCTCTATTCCATGCTGTGTAGCCTCAACTAGAGTATTGTATCCAGTTTCATGCACCACATTTCAGGAAAGATGTGGACAAATTGGAGAAAATCCAGAGAAGAGCAACAAACATGATTTGTTGAGAAGAGAGGACATGATAACAGTTTTCAAATATCTCGTGTTACAAGGAAAAGGGAGAAAAATTATTCTGCTTAACTTCTGATGATAGAACAAGAAGCAATGGAATAAAATTGCAGCAAGGGAGGCTTAGGTTGGACATTAGGAAAAACTTCCTGTCAGGGTGGTTAAACACCAGAATAAATTGCCTAAGGAGGGTATGGAATGTCCACCACTGGAGATTTTGAAGAGCATGTTAGACAAACATTTGTCAGGGATGGTCTAGATGGTGCTTAGTCCTGCCATGAGTGTAGCAGACTGGACTTGATGACCTCTCCAGATCCCTTGCAGTCCTTTGATTCTATGATTTTATGATTAAGCTATATATATAAACTAGAAAAAAACAGAAAATATTACATGGAAACAATGCTGAGTTAATTTTTATTGTTGGACCCTTAGGGTCTGTCTATACTTACAGCTAAATTGGCACTGCTGCTATGGATTCAGCAGTAAGATTGTTGCAGAATGCCCTCTCTTCTCAAAGAGTCATACTATGAGCTGAGGAATGATGGAGCAGCTCTTCAAGGGAGCTTCTGCTGCATATCAAAGATGCCTTTGTACTACTTAATTCCTTACTATGAATGTCTTCTCTTTGCCTACTGATTTCTTACCACCTTAAACTTGAGTAAGCCACAGCTCTGAAAAAAGCCAAGTGTAGCTAGCTTAGGAATGAGTAAGAAAACATCCAGTATTTATCTGCTGATGGGTGGATGGCCTCTCTGACGCAGGAATACTGGGTAAAGGCCTTCTGTACCCAAATACTAGAGAGGGGTTGGACAGGACAACCTTGTGTAGCAGCTAGAGAGGAGAAAACACAACTTTTAAACAGGGATCTATTTCCATGGCTTCATAACCAGAGAAACCTGCAAACTGTTCATGGGCCAGTAACCACAAAATCTGCTTTCTGTTGAATAGGGGCTTTACTTCTGAGAATATGTTTGTATTTCAAATTTAAATACTGGAGTAGTGTTTTTCACTAGTAAGATAATGCAGTACTAGTAACAGTACACTAGTACTTGCATTAAACCACACAAACATTCAAACAATCTGAGGGAAATAGAATGGGAAGTGAGAATTAAACAAACCAGGGAGGAGACCACAAGGGAGATAGAATTGCTAATAGTGAGACAGTAAAAGGAAGATATGGTGTTTTATATCTGAGCAAATTGCAAATCTGATTTCATTTTAGAGCAGACTTCTATGCTAAGCAATTAATTTTAAATAAAGGCTTCCTGAAAATAGAATGAGGCAGTTGTGCTACCAACCATGGAAGCGTAGACCAGTCAGGTTTTTCCTTACATAGAATGTAATGTATATTTCAGCTTCTGACATTTGCTTTGTTAGGGACACTTGTGTCGTTCATTTCAACAAAGCCCCTGACTAATGGAAGTAATTATAACATTATAAATGTTTAAGGATAGCTGATGTAAATAAAAAGTATCCATGTTTTCTTGCTGCCTGGGCACTAATTATTTCTTTTCCTGGCCTAGATTGTCCCTTCCTGGATAAAGAATTCCAGTAAGGGATGTTTTAATGGAAGAATCCTCATGGACATGGGATAAGAGGAAAGGTCCTCTAATGGATCATTAGCTTCTGGTTAAAAGATAGGAAACAAAGGGTAGGAATAAATGGTCACTTTTTTCAGAATAGAATAAGGTAAATAGTGGTGTCCCCCCCAGGGATCTGTTCTGGGACCAGTGCTCTTCAACATATTCATAAACAAGGCCTAAAGTGAGGTGGCAAAAATTTGCAGATGATACAAAACTACTCAATATAGTTATGTCCAAAGCAGATGATGAAGAACTCTTCAAGGGGATCTCAGAAAACTGGGCAACAAAATGGTAGATCAAATTCATTGTTGATTAAAACATAATCCCAATTATACATATAAAATGATGGAATCTAAACCAGCTGTTTTCACTCAAAAAGAGAGCTCTTGGAGTCATTGTGAATAGTTCTCTGAAAACAACTGTTCAATGTGCTGAGGCATTAAAAAAACCTAACAGGGTGTTAAGAAATCATTAGGAAAGGCATAGACAACAAGACAGAAAATACGATAATGCCTCTATATAAACCCATGTTATGCCTACATCTTGAATATTGTATGGTGATCTGGTCTCCCATCTCAAAAAAGATATTTTGGAATAGGGAAAGATATACAGCAAGGCCACAAGAATGGTTGGGGGTTGTTTTTATGAATTCCTCCAGGAGTATAAATCTCGGCTTGACAAAGCCCTGGCTGGGTTGATTTAATAGGGATTGGTCCTGCCTTGGGCAGGGGACTGGACTTGATGGCCTTCTAAGGTCTCTTCCAGCTCTATTATTCTATACAAAGATGTCAAAGTTTCAAGGCTCCTTTGCATTGCCAGTATGTTGTAAAGCAGTGACTCTCAAACTTTTCATACTAATGTATCCCTTTCAGGAATCCGATTTGCCTTGAAAATCAAACATAAAAATACAAAAGTTTCACAGCACTCTATTACAGATAAAATGCTTACTTTCTCATCGTATAATTATAAAATAAATCAATTGGAATATAAATGTTGTACTTACATTTCATCATATAGAATATGAAATTGTAGTTTGTACTGACTTTGCCAATGCATTTTATGTAGTCTGTTGTATAACTAGGTGAATATCTACATGAGTTGGTGTACCTACTGAAGGACCTCTGCATATCCCCAGGGGTACATATGCTAATTGAGAACCATTGGTGTAAAGGACAGTATGGCTTTATAAATGCTCATGGTGCTTTAGTGATTAGAACTGGTCTAAATTTTTGAACTGAAAAAATGTGTTCCATGAACTGTTTGCTACTGACCTTTCTGGTGATTAGTAGCCAATATAAATTATGAGTTTGATTCCTCAGCTCTCACTTGTTCTTCAGCTGCCTATGATGTAACGCTGAATAGAGTAGCTGTATTTGGTTTGCCTATGTGGTATTTTAGAGATGGAAGGATGGAATGCTTGTAAACTGAAAGAATTTGCACTTTTTGTTCTTTCTTACAATGAATGTTGTAATGTGTTGTACCGTCCTGCTCTTGAATGCAGGGGACTGAACTAGATGACCTCTCAAGGTCCCTTCCAGTCCTATACTTCTGTGATTCTATGATCTGTTTCCATATGAGGAGAAATTTAAAAAGACTGGGAGTTTTCAGCTTTGAAAATAAATGCCTATGGTGGAATATGATGGAGGTCTATAAAATCTTGATTGGTATGGAGAAAGTGAATAAGGAAATGTTATTTATTCTTTCACATAATGCAAGAACTAGGACAGGGGTGGGGAACCTATGGCTTGGGGGTTGGTCATGGCCCCTAGCTTGTCTGGATCTGGCCCCCGATGCTCAGGGCATCCCTAGCATTGGAGAGCCCGCACTGGCGCTCTAGCCCCTCTGCGGGACTGGGACTCACAAATCTACTAGGCTGGGCACCCTAGGCACAGGGGAATATGGGAAGTGTCTTTCTCCTTTCAGACTTTTTTTTTTCCCTCATACTTGTGTGCGGCCCCCAATTGATTTTTTTTCTCTGGGTCAGCGGCCCCTCACCCAAAAAAGTTTCCCCATCCCTGAACTAGGGGGGGTCACGAAATTCAATTAATAGGCAGCAGGTTTAAAACAAACAAAAGGAAATACTGCTTCACCCAAAGCACAGTCAACCTGTGGAACTTGTTGCCCAGGGATCTTGTGAAGGCTGTCACAAGGTTTAAAAAAGAACTAGAGAAGTTCAAAGAGGATAGGTCCATCAGTGGTTATTAGCCATGCTGGGAAGGGGTGCAACACCATGTTCGGGGTATCCCTAACCCCTTGTGACAGAAGCTGGGAGTAGATGACGGGATGGCTCAGCCAAAGATTGCTTGTTCTGTTCGTTGCCTCTGAAGCACCTGGCATTGGCTGCTGTCAGAAGACAGGATACTGAGTTAGACAAACCATAGGTCTGACCCAGAAAAGCCATTCTGATGTTCTTAAGTAACATTTCCCTGTAGGGGTTCCCCTCCAGCATGTCTTCAGGAAGGCAAGATTAGATCTTCTGTATAAGGCTCCCAAACCTAGCAGCTCCAACTAATCTACAGCCATCCCAGAATATAATATTGTGAAACATGCTGTTCTCATTCTCTAATTTCTGTGTTTAATTTTGTATAAAGGCGTTGGGCTTGGGGGGGAAGAATCCATCAACAGAGTAAGAAATAAAGATTGTAAATATCTGTGTCTTTAGGCAGAGGAAGTTAGATTCCCTGTAGAAGGATCCAGTCAAATGGACGCTTAGAGCTACACTTTAGAAAACAGGGTGGAGCCGTGAGTTTTAAACGCAGTATTTTCAATCATTGTCATCCACCCTCCTAATGGTAACCTCTTTACATGCAGTGTTCTCCAGCTGTTACATACTTATGATCTCATGTCCATTTTTTGAATCCACAAACTGTGGACACAATTCTCAAGATTATTTTTCCTAGTGCTCCCTACCCATGAGATTTTCCTCATTAACTTGTACAAAGCATCTACACTTCATAAATTCATATTCCCATCAGGTCTTTAATGTATTTTGGCTAACTGAATCCCTACACTTCTGAACTTTTTCCAGTACATTGTCATAGTTCTGGCGCTGAATACAAATTACTTCATTTAATTTTTTGCTGTGTATCATTTCACAAGAAACAAACAAGAATGGGCTACTTTTTTAAAGAGGTTCTAAACCATTCTCCATTTTGGGGTTGCAATAATTATAGGTGCAAATATGCAGGCACCGTCAAATATTTGTCTTAAATGTCATTATTACCTTCTCAAATAAGTGTGGAAACAAAAATTGGAATCTCAGGCTAAGGAAAATTGCCACTAGCTATATGTGGTGGAACATTCTGTATCCGCCACTCCACAAAATTCTCCAGGGCATAGTTTACACTGGCATTGGAATTTGGCCCCAACTGTCATTTGTAATAGTACCACCCTCCAAATGCTGTGAGGGTACCAAAGTACCACCCTGCATAACCTGTTTTCCCATTAATACAGCTGGTCTTTCATGACAACTGAAGGCACAATATTCTGCTGATGCAGTTACCAACTGCAAAGCTGGACAGCAGATGAGAAAATACCGTGTTCTGAAACTTTACATATTTGGTTCACTTTTGGCAGCAGAGTTTTCCTGTCGGCACATCTGAGGAATGCCTTTACTGCATGCTGCAGCGTGGCCTGGATTAAGCACCAAGTGTCCAACTGACCAAGACTAATCCTCAGGACCAAAGTGAATGAACTGCTTGTAGGCTTGTTGCATAACAAGTCTCAGGAGGACGGGCCTGCTCTGAGGACTCCTTTTAAACCATTTCCCAAAAGCTGCTTTTCCACTAGGCTGCCTGGGATGCTGAGACCTTGAGTCAAGTTAAATAAAGAGATTCAGACACAATCATGGGGTCAATCTGAACGTGCCACAGAGGATTTAGCCTGCACTTAGTTCTGTCTTAGATGCCATCTCGTTAAAGCTCAGTGGCTTCCAATTCCTATTAACCTAATTATTTAGATCCTTCATTATTACTTCAAGGCAAAGGGGTCCCACATTTTTGTTCCTGATTTTTAAAATCACTGCAAACTCTATGGAACAGAAAAAAAGCATCTGCAGCTGCTCTTGCCACAGAGTATCCACTAGCCTCTTTGGCTGTGAAGCCTGTTCCATATAGTCAGAGAATATTTCCCCCCTTAGTAGCAGCCGCATAATGCCAAGTGGAGGATCATGCATATCTGCTCCTGTCTCACAAGTAAATACAGCAGTTCATGACACAGCGGGGACCTCTTTCCTCTCCTTTGCTTTGAGCTGTGGGTTTGTGCAGGAAAGGGAGGAAAGAGATGGTCAAGAAGGAATGTCAGACCCTGGGTTCCACAACCCCTGGGAACCCAGTAAATTTCCTTTTTTGTGTGCAAAGGAGTGAGGAATGGGGGGAAGGGTAAAGATTGCAGCATGTAAAAAGCCACCTTCTTTCTTAAATAGATCAGCATGGTACAGAGCCAGCATCCGAGTTCTTCAGGGCCTTTGGTTGAGTGAGTGAGCTGCAGTGTGATGGGGATAAGCCCATTCTGTTGGGAGTTCAGAAAGCAAGCGAATAAGCAAGGAACGGCTTCCCCCTTGGTTTTCATTACAAAGTACGTTTCCATTGGGCATAGGTAAGAAAGCTTTTAAGTGTAATTGTATAGTGAGTCCTAACTTGGAAGGCTTTGAATGTGCATTATAAGAGACTTCTGTAGATATGGATACGGTGCAGTTGCTGCTGTGATGCTGATTTCATGATGAGACTGACTTGAAAATAATCTAGCCTGTAGAAGGTGTTGATGCAGTTTAATGGCAGCATGCTGTTGTAATGGGTGTTTAATTTTAGAGGAGCAGTAAACTGATTTCAGACCTATACACATGCAGAGCAGAGTACGTTAGTACAGATGCCTTCTGAGAACATCCAATAGACTGTTCCAGAATATGACTTGACAGGGAAGATACATAGCACAAAATGAAAGCATCATGGGTTGGTTATTAAAAAAAATTGTTGTATCCCTCTAATATTATCAATAGTACATAATAAGCCATTACCTACACTTGAGTGTTAGGATATCCACCGAAATGAAAATTCAGGGCTACATACATTTCTCCCTTGTGTAGGATTCAGACATCTGACAGGAAGGCTCAAAGGAAAAGTTCTTCATTCCTTTGCAGGGAACTGAAATTTGCCAGCCTTTTACACAGTGTTTCTGTAGTGTTTGGGCTCAGCAAACATAACTCTAGTGGGAGCAAACAGGAGCTGAGAGTGCAAAGCAGCTCTGAAAATCAGACCCATGTTCCCATACAGACTGGATTGTTAAGATCCCAAGTATTTCAGGACTAGCTCCTGTCTCCCCCACTCTTCCATTCCCCCTTCTCTTCTATTTATTTTGGGTTTGCACATCCTAAACTCAAAACTCTGGTCATCTGAAGAAGTGGGCGGTGCCCACGAAAGCTCATGATACTATCTACATGTTTTGTTAGTCTATAAAGTGCCAGACTATTTGTTGTTTTTTCTGTATAGACTAACTCGGCTACCCCCTGAAGCTTTCATACAAGTAAATTACTGCTAGTGGAAGGATGGGGAGGGGATTAGAGGTAGAGAAAAAGAAAGAAAACCCATGCACAGATGCAGTCTGACCCCAAGGATAATCTAAGTTTCTAATATGATTGCTATATTAAAGGTGAATTATACAGATCATTCCAAACAAAGGATAAATCCCATGTAACACATCATCACATATTGTGTGTTTGTCGTTTGACAGTAAACATAATTTAGTTTTAGAGCATTACAAAAAATAGTCCTAATAATTTTTAATCCCTGCACCTTTAAAGCTAAGTACACCAGTTATTATGAGTTTCTGAGGGAGAGAAAAATTAAAGCCATAAATAAACTGTTGTGACTTTACATTCGGCTCTATCTCATGCCCTGACTGTGGTAGAAGTAGAATTTGGGCATCTCCCCTTTTCTATGAGCACAGAGCTACCATTTTCTATTGGTCGGGGCCATGAGATACTGGACCTTAGAACCTCTCCATTGTTTCATTGCTACTGAACCCCGTCTGAGCCTTTATTGTCCTGAACCTCAAGTAACTCGGAGAGGAGGAGGAGAAAAGATTTCTCTGGATGGCAGGTCCAATTTTTGTGGAAAAAAAATAAGAGCTGCTATTTGAAGATTCTTAAGATGGTGGAAAGTGAAGTTATATCCTGGTAAGACAGATTAGTGGGTAGGTTATATGGGCATGGGTATGGGCATGGAGAGATAAATGTATCATATATATGTTATCTCAGCCTATATGGTGTGTGTATTTGTTGGTGAAATCCTGGCTCTTGCAAAACTCCCATTAGCTTCAATAGGGCCATGAATTTACCCTATATGTGTGTGTATAAAGTTACAGATATGCAGATATATTTGTGTGTATCTACAAGGTCCTTAACCTGGCAACAAAATTATTAGATTACCCTATTCTGCTAGGGTTTACTGCTATCCAAAGCTTTAAGCTTAATGCCACAGATAATCCAGGGTCAGCAAGACTCAGCATGACCCTCAAGCATCTGCAGTTTCCCAATGTCTTGCAAAACCCAGGGTCAACATTGTGGCATTTTGTGTTATGACAAAAATAGTTAATGTAAACTACCAATAGAATAGAGGAGCATGGATAATCTATCATGAAGTAAATATCCCCAGAATGAATAGTGTAAAATATCCCTCCCAAGTGATGATGGTATAAGCTCTGCCTTTTTTCAGGAAAAGTTCTTCCATTTAAAAAATAAGACCATGCAAATGTGCTCTTTCTAAAATGAAAGAGAACTGCAAGGCCTCATTCACATTATTCTGTAATTTTGGTGGCATGTTACCCCTTAATGAGAAACAGAAGGCACAAACTTTCCTTCGTTGTAATTCTTGGCCTGGAGCGAAGATAAATAGTGAATTCGGTACATTTCAGGTGAGCTCCCATTATTGCTCTAGTTCTGGTTACAGTTGCTGTCAGATTCTAGTTTGGAGGAAGAAAAATAGCCAATTAAGTTTTGTTTATGTTTCATTTTGTTTTTTCTCAATCTGGAAAGTAATAAACTCTGAATTATCCTTAAGAATTTATTAGCAAAATACACACTTCAGCTTTCATTTGCATGTGTGTGTGTCCTTGAAAATCAGCAGTTTCCTAAGTCATTATTCATTTCTTAGGTTGCCAGGTTAGAAAACCTGTGAACTAATAACTCATAAACACAATATGACTTTATAATCATATCTGTTGATTATGCAGCCTTTCGATGCTGATGATGTGCCAAAAAGTCTATCCAATTAAGGAATGACAGTTTTATTACATGAAGAGGAAGATTGTTTGTGTGGGGGGAGAATCATTTCATATCAAATGCTTAATTCTCCTCTGGCTGCTGGTTTGTGTCACAGCAGTTTTACCTCTTGCTCACAGCAGGTTTTACCTCTTGTGTGGCCTGATGTCAGTGATCTTATCTCTTAGCTTATTTAATACATAGTGGATCCAAGAAAAAGATCATCACATTAACTGAAGGGAAGAAATAAATAACCCCCTTAAAGACACTTCAGATTATTTTAGTTATCTCTGTGTGCCATTGGGAAGCATTTTTTTACATTAATAAACTGCATGTTTTAATACTTTTCATGCAGTGTTTCTCAAAGTGGTCCACGAAACCACTTTGAGAAAGCTGCTAACTGGCTGCTCTGGTGTGCTTATTTACCAGTGCTGCGGCTCCCATTGGCTCTTGTTTGGCGTTTGCAGCCAAGAGGAGCCACTGGAAGCAGCGTCCTGGCTCATGCCACTTCCTGCAGCTACCCTTGGCTGCAAATGGCGAATCGAAGCCAATGGGAGCCACGAGGCTTCATGGCCGCCACTCTGGTAAATAAACACACTGGAGCGACCATTTAGCATCTTTCTCAAAGTGGCTTCACGGACCACTTTGAGAAACGCTGTTATAGTGGCATATGGGCAGCGTGGCCAGCGGGGTCTCGCAGTCAGTATGTGAGGTGGCTACTACATTCCATCCATCCCTCCTTCCCAAAGGCGTTTTTCCAAATACCGCTCTGTGCTCTGCTGATGAAGTTGGGTTGTTCAGTAATGTCCCATGGCTGATGCTGCTTTAGAGGCCCCTTCTAGGGTGTGCATTATTCAGTATGGCCAGGTCTACACTCGACTTGGAAGGTTGGCTTAAAGTACACAACTCCAGTTATGTAGAATACATACCTGGAATCGGCTTACCTTAAGCCAAGCTTGGTGGCGTCCACACAGCGGGAGGCCAACCGGAACAAACGCTGCTATCAGCTTCCCTTACTCCTCACAACTGCGAGAAGTACAGGCACTGGTTGGAGCTGCCCTCAGTGTTCAATTTAAGGTCTATACTGAACCTGCTTAATTGAATACCAGAACGTTGATCTCCGGCATGACGAGTGAAGATTTGCTCTATGACATATGGGGGGCAGCTACTTCCATATGTAGCAGTATAGTCTTCATTTTAGTCAAGGTTTTTTTGTGACTGACTCTCAGAATTGGGACAGAGGCTAAAATATTTTACTCTGGTTTTATTTTCCCAGCTTATTCTCAATTGGAGGCAGTGCTACTCTGTCTCAGCTACAGGTTGGAGCACCATGGTCTGGCACCCCTGGGACCTGACTGGTCCCAGCTGAGGGATTTTGCTGGACCAGGGAAGTTTATATCTGGCCCCTCTTCTACCAGACCGCGGCCCTGGAAAGGCTGCCAGCCTCACTGCCCTGCTGGTCCTCCTACCCCTTTCCCTGCTATGCTGGGCAGCCCAGCTCCCTGCACACCGGGCTCCTGGCCACACCGGGCTCCTGGCTGCTCTAGGCAGTCCCACTGGGTTGTACCTAGCAGCCCAGATGCAGGGGAGCTGAGCCTCTAGCCCTCCACCAAGACATAAGAACATAAGAATGGCCATACTGGGTCAGACCAAAGGTCCATCCAGCCCAGTACCCTGTCTGCTGACAGTGGCCAACGCCAGGTGCCCCAGAGGGAGTGAATCGAACAGGTAATGATCAAGTGATCTCTCTCTCCTGCCATCCATCTCCACCCTCTGACAAACAGAGGCTAGGGACACCATTCCTTACCCATAGTGGCTAATAGCCATTAATGGACTTAACCTCCATGAATTTATCTAGTTCTCTTTTAAACCCTGTTATAGTCCTAGCCTTCACAACCTCCTCAGGCAAGGAGTTCCACAGATTGACTATGCGCTGTGTGAAGAAGAACTTCCTTTTATTTGTGTTAAACCTGCTGCCCATTGGTTTCATTTGGTGGCCCCTAGTTCTTATATTATGGGAACAAGTAAATAACTTTTTCTTATTCACTTTCTCCACACCACTCATGATTTTATATACCTCTATCATATCCCCCCCTTAGTCTCCTCTTTTCCAAGCTGAAAAGTCCCAGTGTCTTTAATCTCTCCTCATATGGGACCCGTTCCAAACCCCTAATCATTTTAGTTGCCCTTCTCTGAGCCTTTTCTAATGCCAGTATATCTTTTTTGAGATGAGGAGATCACATGTGTATGCAGTATTCCAGATGTGGGCGTACCATGGATTTATATAAGGGCAATAAGATATTCTCCGTCTTATTCTCTATCCCTTTTTTAATGATTCCTAACATCCTGTTTGCTTTTTTGACTGCCACTGCACACTGCATGGACGTCTTCAGAGAACTATCCGCAATGACTCCAAGATCTCTTTCCTGATTAGATTAAGCTAAATTAGCCCCCATCATATTATATGTATAGTTGGGGTTATTTTTCCCAATGTGCATTACTTTACATTTATCCACATTAAATTTCATTTGCCATTTGTTGCCCAGTCACTTAGTTTGGTGAGATCTTTTTGAAGTTCTTCACAGTCTGCTTTGGTCTTAACTACCTTGAGCAGTTTAGTATCATCTGCAAACTTTGCCACCTCACTGTTTATCTCTTTCTCCAGATCATTTATGAATATGTTGAATAGGATTGGTCCTAGGACTGACCCTTGGGGGAACACCACTAGTTACCCCTCTCCATTCTGAAAATTTACCATTTATTCCTACCCTTTGTTTCCTGTCTTTTAACCAGTTCTCAGTCCATGAAAGGATCTTCCCTCTTATCCCATGACAACTTAATTTACGTAAGAGCCTTTGGTGAGGGGACTTTGTCAAAGGCTTTCTGGAAATCTAAGTACACTATATCTACTGGATTCCCCTTGTCCACATGTTTGTTGACCCCTTCAAAGAACTCTAATAGATTAGTAAGACATGATTTCCCTTTACAGAAACCATGTTGACTTTTGCCCAACAAATTATGTTCTTCTATGTGTCTGACAATTTTATTCTTTACTATTGTTTTAACTAATTTGCCCAGTACTGATGTTAGACTTGCTGGTCTGTAATTGCTAGGATCACCTGTAGAGCCCTTTTTAAATATTGGCATTACATTAGCTATCTTCCAGTCATTGGGTACAGAGGCTGATTTAAAGGATAGGTTACAAACCATAATTAATAGCTCTGCAATTTCACATTTGAGTTCTTTCAGAACTCTTGGTGATGCCATCTGGTCCAGTGACTTGTTACTGTTAAGTTTATCAATTAATTCCAAAACCTCCTCTAATGACACTTCAATCTGTGACAAGTCCTCAGATTTGTCACCTACAAAGGACGGGTCAGGTTTGGGAATCTCCCTAACATCCTCAGCCGTGAAGACTGAAGCAAAGAATTCATTTAGTTTCTCCGCAATGACTTGATCGTTTTTAAGTGCACCTTTCGTATCTCGATCGTCCAGGGGCCCCAGTGGTTGTTTAGAAGGCTTCCTGCTTCTGATTTACTTAAAAACATTTTGTTATTACCTTTTGAGTTTTTGGCTAGCTGTTCTTCAAACTCCTTTTTGGCTTTTCTTATTACATTTTTACACTTAATTTGGCAGTGTTTATGCTTCTTTCTATTTACCTCAGTAGGATTTGACTTCCACTTTTTAAAAGATGTCTTTTTATGTCTTGCTGCTTCTTTTACATGGTTGTTAAGCCACGGTGGCTCTTTTTTAGTTCTTCTACTATGTTTTTTAATTTGGGGTATACATTTAAATTGGGCCTCTATTATGGTGTCTTTGAAAAGTATCCATGCAGCTTGCACGGATTTTACTTTAGTCACTGTACCTTTTAATTTCTGTTTAACTAACCTCCTCATTTTTGCATAGTTCCCCTTTTTGAAATTAAATGCCACAGTTTGGGCTGCTGAGGTGTTCTTCCCACCACAGGAATGTTAAATGTTATTATATTATGGTCACTATTTCCAAGCGGTCCTGTTATAGTTACCTCTTGGACCAGATCCTGCGCGCCACTCAGGACTAAATCGAGAATTGTCTCTCCCCTTGTGGGTTCCTGTACCAGCTGCTCCAAGAAGCGGTCGATTAAGGTATCAAGAATTTTTGTCTCCGCATCTCGTCCTGAGGTGACATGTACCCAGTCAATATGGGGATAGTTGAAATCCCCCACTATTATTGGGTTCTTTATTTAGATAGCCTTTCTAATCTCCCTTAGCATTTCATAGTCACTATTACTGTCCTGGTCAGGTGGTCAATAATAGATCCCTACTGTTATATTCTTATTAGAGCAGGGAATTACTATCCATAGCAATTCTATGGAACATACTGATTCATTTAAGATTTTTACTTCATTTGATTCCAAATTTTCTTTCACATATAGTGCTACTCCCCCACCTGCACGACCTGTTTTGTCCTTCCGATACATGTTGTACCCTGGAATGATTGTGTCCCATTGATTGTCCTCACTCCACCAAGTTTCTGTGATGCCTGTTATATCAGTATCCTCCTTTAACACAAGGCACTCTAGTTCACCCATCTTATTTTTTAGACTTCTAGCATTTGTGTACAAGCACTTTAAAAACTTGTCACTGTTTATTTGTCTGCCCGTTTCTGATGTGTCAGATTCTTTTTTATGTGAATGTTTTTTGTCTCATCTGGCCCATACTTTATCCTCTTCCTGACTAAAATCTAGAGAATCTCTATCAATAGAGATCCTGGAATATCTGTAGAGCATGGGTGTTGTCAGATCAGGGAGTCCTGGTTAACAGAGGTTCAATCTGTATTTGGATTTATAACAGGCCCAAAGGAAAAACATTCATAGTTATTTCTGAAACACTGAGAGACCTGATTCTCTTTACTGTGGATAGAAAAATAGACATATGCAATTCAAGTAACTAAGTGCAAAAAGGGTCATTTTTTAGCCTAATTGCCCAAGGCTCTTGCATGTCCAGTTATCTGAGTTGGGTGCATAATTACAGAAATCACATGCAGAAGACAAGAGCACCCTGTGTTTTTGCTTATGTAGTGTTTAAAATATAAAACCCAGTTCTTATACTGTCTGAGCACCAGTCCTATGCACTGATTGTACAGAGCGATGAAAGTACTGAATACTTTTCAAATCCAGACTCCCAGAGCAGATAATGCACAATACAAACTTTCCCATCCAGTTCAGATAAAATCATTCAGTCCTGCTTTGCTACATGCCCTGTCCTTCTCACTGCCAGATTTTCACATATCACCTGCTACTGCAGGCATGGAAGTCTGCTGACCGGGGAGGTAGCAAGTGTGTGAGAGGTGGTTGTTTGTTTTTAATAAGGAAAGTTCTACTTTGGGATATTTGTTCTAATGGAAGTACAATCAAGTGTATTCCCTGTGGCCACTATTTTAAAAAACAGGAGCCTAAATTTAAGTTTAAGGGGGAGATTTTCAAAGGCGTTAGTGTGAGATTGTCCATTGCCATCCAGTGATACTTGTCACCCCTCTGATTTCTCCGCTGTTTTGAAAATCTCCTCACATGCACCTGGTTAAGCATCTGTGTGTGGTTTTCATAAATGGTGGGCAATGGTCCATCCAATTGAAGTCAATGAGAGCTATTGGATGCTCATGGGTTTTGAAAATCAGACAGAAACCTAAATATGGTATTTGAAGCCTTAACTTTAAGCTTCTGTTTTTGAAAACCGTGATTTATTCTTCAAACAATGGATGGTCCTGACTGGTTACCATGAAGTCCTGCCCTAGGGTTTCAGAGCAGAAATGATAGAAAGCAGACTCCAGTGCAAAGATTTTGGGTCTCCCTTTCCACATTCTCACCCTCATTTTGAGGTAGTTTCCTTAGGCACACTGACAGAGTCTACAGAAACCAAACCAAGGTTTTTACTTGGGACCTAAACCAGGATTATTAAAAATATATTTGAAACTAGAATGGAAAACAGCAAAGAATTTCAGCCAGCTTAGCCCTGGTGTGTGTACTTCATCTTCACATTTCATTTGTTTCTGTGTTTAAACTAATTTCAGTGATTGTGGACATCAAAATTACTGCCCACTCCCACAAAATCAATAACTTATAGCTGGGAAAGATTGCTTTTGTGTTATAAAGTCTCCTCTCTTACCAGTGGTGACTGTCTTTTCTACTGAATTTGCCTGCTTTTGTAGATCGCAGATGTAGATTTACTATTTTTGGATTATATATCATGCACTTTAATAAATATAATTCTTAGAACTAAAGTTAAAAGCTAAATTAACTAATATATTAATTAATTAGCTAATATAATGTACATGCATTAATAACAGTGCATTACACTGTAGTGTATATATAGTAGGAACTAAAATCATTTGCCATAAAAGTGTGATTTGTTTACCAACGCAAATACATTTGTTATTCTCTGTGGTTCATTTTTATGGGTCCAGTAGAAATAAACACAATGTGTAGCTTTTTCTTTATATTGCATGTACTCTCCAGCTATGAAAATATAAACCACGAGGGACAGATCCCTAAGGGTACATCTACACTGCAGAGTTTTTTTCCGAAAAACTGCCATTTTTCTGAAAAAACTTCACTTACGACCATACTGCAATCACGTTCTTTCGAAAAAAAATCAAAAGAACAGAGGGGGTTTTCCGACATTGGTAAACCTCTTCTACGAGGAATAAGCCTTTTTCTGAAAGAGTTCTTTCGGAAAAAGGCATGTGTAGATGGGGAAGAGGGAGTTCTTTTGAAAGAAGAGGAAAGAGGAAAAAGCACAGGTGCCCTGGTGGCCACTCCATTCATAGTAATCACAGCTTAAATGCTAGATAGTGTCCATTCAGTGTGGACTATCTTTCGAAAAAGCAGATCACTTTTTCGATGCGCTTTTGCAGTGTGGACGCTCTCTTTCTGAAGAAGTTTTTCCAGAAGAAGCCTACAGTCTAGACATAGCCTAACTGGTATAAGTCAGCGTGGCTCTTTTGACTTCAGCTTTGGACCTGACTCAATATCTTGATTGTAGCCCTCGTTGTGCCAGTATTTCTCCATTTTATTTCTTTGATCAATCTAACATTTTGTTTCCTGTTCACTCAGTCACACAGGGTCTGAATCTGTTTAATTATACAGGTGTCAACTGGAAGTGACTCCACGAAAGCAAATGGATTTTGACTAGCATAAATGCACGTAAAGGAGATCTCCATAACGTTTAGCTCTCTTAAATTTCCGCATATTAATATCAAATGGATGTAATGGTGTAATATTGTAATGTCCGCATTTATATGTATTCAGACTCCGGTGTGCTATTTTACACTAGAACAGGGGAGCAATAATTTTTATGGGGGCCACACCAAGTTATTGGACAGTTATCAAGGGCCATACTTCTCTATGGAGAGGGTGTGTGGTTTGGGACAGAGGTTGGGTGGAGAAGGGAGCTCAGGATAAGGGGAACTGGAGTGCAGTAGAGGGTGTGGGACCTGAGGGGGAGTTTAGGTGAAATAGGGGGTTGTGACTTGGGGCAGGGTATTGGGGTGCAGGTTCTGAGAGGGAGTAAGGGTGCAGGAGTGAATTTTGACCTGGGGGAGGAGTGTAACAGGGGGTACAGGGTCTGAGAAGGAATTGTGACCTGGAGTAGGATGTGTGTGCAGAGGATTTGGGTGGTGACCTGGGACACGGAGTTGAGAACTGGAGGGGGCTGAAGTGCAAGAGACTTTGCACTCTGTCCCACTCCCAAGCCAATCATCACAGCAGGGAGCAGGGCCTGAGCGTGGGGAAGCATGCGAAGTCTCCCCTCCTTCCCATCAGGGTCGCACGGCACCTAGAGGGAACCGCTAGCCATTTTGAACAGCTGGCAGATCCCTCTATGTGTGGTGCACCCCTGGCTCGGGGGAAGGGGTAGAGGAGACTTTGCACACTCCCCCATCCCAGGCCACTTGGGAACCACCATCTGTTTTGAACAGCCTTGGGGTGTAGGCAGAGTGGCCTGTGGGCCGGATCAAAAGGCTTGCCAGGCCAGATCCGGCCTCTGGGCCATATCTTGCCCGCCTCTGCACTAGAAGTTACAGTTCAAAGAATATTTTGAGCCAAGAGCTACTGCACTAGTTCCCCATATTTCAACAGGCAGATTTTTATATAAATTCTTCCTAAAAAGGAGATTTGGCTTTAACTTGCTCGTTGTTATTCTGATGCTCATGTAATGGCATTAAACTACCATAATTTTCTCTGTAGCTGGGGACCAAATAGTATAATTACAGGTACCTTATTTTTACTTAAAAGAGGGTAAAAACCCACCTTTTCCAGAATCACATTTTTGTCTGCTGCAGACTTTCCCCCACTTCTACTATGCTACATTAAATTAAATGCAGAGTATTTCACTTCATCTTACATTCTCTCAGATGTGAAAAATTACAGCTTACTCAAATGGAGAAAGTGTTAGACATATGAAGTGCCAATATGCTGACACCTGGAAAGCTCTGAACATTCTTCCTCTGCCTCTATGCAAACTGACCTATATGCTCCTGAACAGTGTCAGATAAAATAATATTTAGTCTATTTGATTTAGGAATTCTGATCTTTAAATAAAATGTCAGATGTATATGAAGAGAGAGAAGCAAAGACAAATGTTTCCTAAAGCCAAATTTGCTTATGCTTTTATCAAACAAAACTTGTTTAACAGCAGCATTATCACTAGTACAATGCTTTGATAAGAACTGAATAGAAACATTGAATTTTTTCAGAAGAGATTTTTATTTTAATGTCATCTCCTGCTCTCCAAGACTGTTTAAGTCATTGCATCAGGTTTTTTTATACAAGCATTCTATGCCCAGGAAGACAAATAATGCATTCTTTGTTTTTTATCCTTCATTTTAGCTGGGCCAGGCCAAATGGCTACAGAAAAAAAACAGTGATAGTACCTGCCAGGTGTATTTCAGAGGTAATTTTTATCTGCTTACTGGTGTTAAAAAAATTGAGCCTGTAGGGATTGAGTATTAGGACAAAGATATTGACTCTCTCAGATTCTAATTTGAGACATGCTTTATGAATTAACAGCTTTTAAATGGAACTGGTCGAGTAGTCCTAACAGACTTCAGCTTTTGTTTCTGAGATAGTTGCCTCTTATTTTTTAAAAGCTGTAAATCTGAAGCTGTGTGAGAGGTCAATGAGATTCACTGATGAAACCCAGTATTTTATATGGACTGATCCTGCCACTATTATACATAAAGGCTTTGTCTACATTGCAGGGTTTTTGCGCAAGAAGTTTTTTGCAGAAGAGATCTTCTGCAAAAACTTCTTGCGCAAAAGTGCATCCACACCTCAAAAGCGCAACGCAAAAGTGATGTGCTTTTGCGCAAGAATGGCCATCAGAGCACCTGTGCTTTTTCTGATAGACTCTTTTTGCACAAGAAACCCCTGTGAAACGTCCACACATGCCCTTTTGCGCAAGAGCTGTAGCGCAAAAAGGAGTTATTCCTCATGCGGAGAGGAATAACTCTACTGGCAAAAGCCCTCTGCCCTGTCAATTTACTGTATATTTTTTTGTGTGTACAAAAACATGCTTGAGGTGTGGACACTTTTTACACAAAAACCTTGTAGTGTAGACATAGCCAAACACTTTCAAAAGCCTCAGCAGTAACAGTGGCCCAACAGAGGGAGCATTGGACTCTTGGGCTTTGTCTACACTGGCGGCTTCTTGCGCAAGAACATCTTGCACAAGGGTTCTTGTGCAAGAACTCTTGTGCAAGAAAATGTCCACACTGCCATGTGTGAGCTGTGCCTTTGCGCAAGAGCATCCATGGCAGTGTGGACGCTCGCTTGCGCAAGAAAGCTCTGATGGCCATTTTAGCCATAGGGCTTTCTTACGCAAGAAATCCCTGCCGAGCGTCCACACTGCCCTCTTGAGCAAGAGCTCCTGCGCAAGAGGGCTTACAGCTGTTAAAAAAAGAGTGTAGCTCTTGCACAAGAAGCCCTCTCTTACCACGCCGTACTGTAAATCTTCTTGCGGAAGAGCGGGAGGGCAGTGTGGATGCTTTCCGGAAGAATGGCTGTTCTTGCGCAATAACCTGCCAGTGTAGACATAGCCTCAGAGTATCATTGTTGTTCTAACATTGTAACTGGAATAATGAGCTCTGTTCTGCTGACTGCTTCCTGGATTCTTTGCCCTACATTTAAATGGCCAAAGTCATATCTTTTAGGATGGATTTGGCCTGGTTTTCTAACATACAAACACTGTTAAGTCACCAAGATAAGGGCTGAGTCTGGGTCAGTTAATTTGCATAGTCACATTGAGGTGAGGCAAGCTGGAGTTGAGAGAGGAGCATGGAAGCCGTACATCAGTGCAGCACAGAAGTGGTCAGATCCGGGCTGTGCAGATGAGGAAGCAAGTGGGATCTATCTGAAGTCAAAATCCCACCTATGAAGGCTTTTGGGGGCACTTAATGTGTACTCATGCTGGGGAAGAAACAGCAAAAAGCACTTCTGCCCCATTGTCAGTCTTTGCGAAGTTCCTTATGAAGGTAGGAGTTGGCTCATTCCTTACAGAAAATAGCCAAAATTAGACGGGACTGTACCTCTGCTGTTCCCATGGGCTAAGGGGGACATTCTGCTGCAGTAGTGAATTTATTGGATGAGACAGTCTTTGAGCATTCAGTGTGCTCCCTGATGCTTCCTGCAGCAGAGGCTAAGCTAGTTCAGATATTGATCTTCCTCTTGGGATTTAGCCCAGTTCCCTCTCTCGGCCAGTGCCATTTCAAGTAGCTCTGGCTGCCTCATCCCTAGAACATGCAGCCTGTAGCTTAATTTGCAATGCTAAAGTTAACCCTAATTTGCCATGCTGTGGTCTGAGGGGTTGGCTTTCAGATCATGTACACTCGTGAGGTTGTTTTGAAAATGAAGACCCCAAGACACTCAGGGAAAGCAATGTCATACTTTTCTCCCTATTAGCAATTTAGTGACAAGTCAAGGAAGATCACACACTCTCCAGCGTAACAAAGGTGAAAGAGCAAATACAGAACATCCAGCACTTCCATTATTTACATCATCCTTTGTGAGGAGTCCTCAAGTGGGCCTAGAGATCCCTAAGGAGTCAATAACTGGTCATAATCTTGGTGTAGCCCATTGTATTATGCTGGGAGGCATTTTTGGTACTGAGTAACTCTGAAGACTGCTGCATATCGTGCATATTCATGAGGGCTTCAGCACCTTTTGCTTATCTAAACTTCCACACCGCACTTACAGTGTAGTCCTTAGTTCCTATCGGTTAATTAACCATCACATCACTCTGTTTGGTATTCATGTCTTATTTGCCATGGTGCTTCTATCTAATTCCTGCACATAATATGTGTAAGTTTCAGTTAGACTTATTCCTTAAACTTACCTTTGAATACCAATAGCTCTTATTTGTTGTTTCATACTTCCTACCAGTCAGCTTTTGTTTGGTCTTAATCTTGTGACTTGTTGTCAATTGTCTGTTAGCTCCTTATATGAAGCTACTCCTGTCAAGATAAGGCTTAGTTATACTAAGCAACTTATCATGCAGGCTTCACTTTTACTTGTAGTCTTCTATATAAATAGTTATTTTACAATAACAGTATGCTCCAGAAGTGATCTTCTTTAGATCATGCTGTATGTGTGTGAGCCCACATCTGCACACATACCAGTATACAATAGTCACTGTGTTTCTAAAAGTACAAATACCAAAAAGTATTCTACAGGGCAGAATTGCCTGAAATATGATGAAATCTGATAAATAATAAAAATATGATAAACAATAAAATAAATAATAACATGATAAATAATAAAATAGTATGCCTAGATTGGGGGGGAGTATAGTGTGTGTGTGTGTGTGTGTGTGTGTGTGTCCTCACATACCCCTCCCCACATGCACACATCACGTACTAAATTGTTTATTCTAATCTGGAAAACTGTCCAGATTAAAAAATTCTGACTTGAGTTTGAATTGGCCTGAGCAAGGAATGCAATAGTGAGTCTTTTAAGCAGTGATTTATAGACTGGTAATAACAAATTCCTTAAACAACTGGAATGTTATTTTTAATTGGAAACTTTATAGTGTTTCTGGATTTTTTTTTTTACTAATACAGTTCAAGAATTTTTCTTTATATTTCTAAAAAATAAATTTGTACTCAAAAACGTATCCAAAGGTTGTGTGTGCCATGGTAGCTCTGATGAAGGACCCTCCACAGGATTTTTGTAGTGCTGTGTGTAACACAGGATACATGGAGTAATCTTTACTAGATGTTGCATGAATGTATATTTCTCCCGTACATGTAATCAGATTGTGACAGGAGGCAAAGGATTCAATGTGTATTCTCTGATTATGTAGAGTGAATGTATGCATGTGTGAGAGACACACCAACAATGTGCAAACTAACTCAGGTAAAATGTTCCCCATCCCCTAAATGTTGCCCTTGTACCCCAATATCGAACCAAGTTCTGAAACAAAGTGAAAATTATTTCTCTCTCACGAATCCTCATTTGTGTGTACTGCCACTGCTCTCAAGGGCTGCGACCAGGACTGAAAGCCATAGTGCCAAATTACAATTTCAGTGGAGACTATTGTAATACTAGCCAATTAGCCCGTCATAAGACGGGATTTTCAGGTCTCTCCTCCACGTCGGTCTTCTCTCCTGAGCCTCCGGTCTCTGGCTCCATCTCTCTCTCTCTCTCCTCCGCCTCCTGCCTCTCTCTCTGTGTCTCTCTTCCTCTTCTCCTCCCCCTCCTGCCTCTCACTCGGGGGACCGCGGAGCCCAAATGGCCTTTTGGGCTCCGCACTCCCCGTGCTGCATGGGGAGTGCAGAGCCCAAACGGTCGCTTGCGCCACTTGCTTCCACGCGGCAGCCCAGCTGAGCAGCGCAGAAGTCAGCCACCCCGGCCCCGTTCCCCTCCCGCCGGCACTCAGCTGACTTCTGCATCGCTCAGCCGGGCCGCCACGGGAGAGCAAGCGGCACAAGCGGCCGTTTGGGCCCTGCACTCCACATGCAGCACGGGCCGCCTAGAGGGAACAGCCAGCATTTCAGGCAACAGCGCCCCAGAGGGAACAGCCAGCATTTCAGGCAACAGCGCCCCCAGAGGGAACAGCCAGCATTTCGGCGTTACAGACTCTCAGACACTGGGCTACTATATATATGATTTCTTACCCAGAGACAAGTGGCAATTGTATTAAATCTTGGCTTCTATAGGATTGCAGGCATGTCAATCAAGGCAGAATCTGCCACTGTGTTGTTAAATGGCATGAAGATCTGAGCTAGGCAGTTATTTTAAAGGTATATTCCTATTATGTACTTTTTGGACTTTAATAAAAATGTAGCCGTGTTAGTCTGGTCTAGCTGAAACAAAAAATAGGACTATGTAGCACTTTAAAGACTAACAAGATGGTTTATTAGGTGATGAGCTTTCGTGGGCCAGACCCACTTCCTCAGATCAAATAGTGGAAGAAAATTGGCATGACCATATAGTGGAAGAAAATAGTGGAAAAAAAATAGTGGAAAAAAATTGGTATATATGGTCATGCCAATTTTCTTCCACTATTTGATCTGAGGAAGTGGGTCTGGCCCACGAAAGCTCATCACCTAATAAACCATCTTGTTAGTCTTTAAAGTGCTACATAGTCCTGTTTTTTGGACTTTGTTATTCATTAGGGCAGCCAATTCTGGTAGGACGTATTCCTGGAGGTTTCGTCATGACATAATATTTAATTTAAGATTAATCTTGAATTCTTGGAGACTCCAAGACAATCCTGGAGAGTTTGCAACCGTACTTTTCATGCTAGCGGTTTACATCTGGAGATGAAGCATTGAAGCACAGGGCTGAAAGTCAAGCAGTATTTACTGGTAGTTTTTGCTCTTGGTCTTTGGGTAAGTCCTAGTATGTTATCTTAGCAGTGTGGAACAGCTTGTGCTGTCAGTGTGTTCTGTTACTACACAGAAGACTTTGCTCTTTTATGCTACCTGTTCTGCTCATTTTCATTAGAGTTAAATCCATTAAACTATAAATCATATATACAGATAAGAATATTCACTCTGGTTCCACTCCATTTTGACAGTCTACAGTCCCTGCATACAGGGAGGCAAAAAACCACCACCTTTTTATAGAACTTCTCATTAAAAGATTAAGTTTAGAGAAGAGTGTCCCAAGGGATTACTCACATTTCTGTAAAATTTCCAGCTGAAAGTGCTAAGAATGGAATTTTATCTATTTATTTGTCTGTAGCCCTCTGCTCCTCCTTCTTTCTATGTACATCCTTCCATGCTGGAAAGACAGATTATGTACTGGATGCCTCCATCAGAGGAAAAGATCCAGCTGTCAGTGCCTGCATACAAGAGCCCCATAAAGGTGTTTCTGTAGTGTGTTCAGGTTTCTCATCTTTACTTTCAAGGTCCATTCTACTTTCCTTTCTTTCTGTTCCCCACCCAATCTCACACCCCGGCTGCTGCTTTTAGACATCTACTCAGCCTCCTTTTTGCACTTGAAAAAAAAAAAATCTCTCTGACTGAACATCAGGTGGTTCAGGAGCTTTGCTGATTCCATAATCTAGGTCAGAGCAGGGTGAATTACTTCTTTGGTATTCAACCCAGGTCAATGCATTGTTGTTTATAATACATAGGAGATTAACAATGTGAGCAAAGAAATTACTTTTCAGTGAAAGATCTGCCATATATGGGAGAAGAATTACTATATAAACACTGTGTAATGAATAGCAAAAAAAAAAAAAAAAATCCTCTGTATGTAATGGAGAAGACTTACTGAGGGTGTCATTGCAAGAGGGAAAATCCAGAAAGACTAAATAAAGTATTTTGCTAAGAATTATGTGTATGCACTACATGATCATCTGAAAGATCTTGCTGGCAGTGGGAGGGGAATTGCTGTGAAATCAATAGAGAATCATAGAATCAGGTTATCATAATTTTATCTCTCTGGCAGAAAGAAAGAGTAAACCTAGTAAGGATGTCTTTTCTACAATGAAATCTGGCCAAATTTGTGATATTAATTTTAAACAAGTTGTCCTTGTTTTATAAATTACTTGTAGTTCACAGTTTAAACAATAGATGGTGGAATACCCACGCTGGTGATATAATCAAACAATATTCAAGGGTTACTGGGGCTAGAAGGTGCTCAAATCTATATTTCAAGTTTGGGAAACTTTTTCCTGCAGAATCTTTTCTATATTCTCTATCCATTAGATGTCCAGCCTATGAAATAGCCAACCTAAATCAGATATTTAGGCAGCCATTACGCTCATTCAGTCACAAAGCATTTGTCGGCCTCTTTAATTTCCATTTGGACTTTCCCCCAAGTTTGCTTAGGATAGCACTATTTGTAACCTCAGGATTACGCCCACATGATCCATGTCAACAGCAAGTGGTGCCAGATTACACATAATTGGCCACATTCTGTCCACCATTACCGCTATGCAATCCCATTGGCTAAATAAAAGGTCCTTGCAAAGAAGTTAATTTAGTTTTCTGGATTGTAGACAAACAGAGCTTTGGGCAGGTCTAATGAGATAAATTCAACCCTAGAGGATGGGGAAGCATCTTTACTGTGTTAACATTAAAGGATATAAATGGATAAAATTACAAGGGCTCTTTAACTTGTTTTTAAAGTAGCAATTGTAGAGGCTCTTTAAATCCACAATGTCTGTCTTCAATATTAATGAGGATAGATAGTGCTGATACAGCGAGTTCATCTGATAAGATTATAGTGAGTACGTAATCTATTGCTATTTAAGGATCATCCAATTATAACAAATTCTCCCTCATCTATTTTATTGGTGCTCATTAATTTTTACTTGCCAGGATGCAACAATTTGTATTGGATTAGGAAAAAAACCCCAAACCTCTGCAAGAAGGGGAAAATGTACTTGCTGCCTTGTAGTAACCTACACAACTTCATTTTACTTTGCTGGCTACTTCATGTTTTATTCCACAAGCTGTTCACAACCAGATCCTTGGAGAGTTGAGGATTCTTTATAATAATGGAAGGTAACTTTCTGCATTTGAAAGGCCTCGTGGGAGCTCAGCATTAACTATTCCATGTTGTTAATTAGCATAATGGATTTGCATTTTATTTTTATCTCAGGTTTGCATGGGACATGGTTTAATGAATGAGTTCAGGGATAGGACAAGAAGTTAACCAAATGTTAAAAGTTTTCTTCCCAATAATAGATAAATTGTCAATGGAATCTCTTGGCTTTATATGTCTGATACAACAATATGGGGTTATCTGTATTGCCTTGTCCACAGACTAAAAACAGTGATTTAAAATGTACAGATGCATGTAATGTAATTCTTTCATCTCCCTTCAAATACTTGTGAACAAAATGGAGCTGTTGCAAGGAACAGTCTCTTTTGGATTAGCAGGAGCGTCATCAAAGGGAATATTTATTATAAGCAAACTCTTCTATCCTGTACATTGCTGTGGAAGCAATAACGTTATGTGGTTGAAGGCCATTGGTTTATTTTGTGTACAATGGTGGTTTCTTATTGCATGTCCTATTAGCTACAGAATAAAAGTAAATATAGGGTAATAAAGTCAACAGTTTGATTGCTTAGTAACATTTTAGAATTATGCAATTATTCTGGTTGGTGCGCAGTTTTGGCCAAGTATTACCTAGGTTAAACATTACCAGTTATGCCTGGCAACTATCAAGTAAAGGTTTTAAATGCCTTTTGTTTGTCATAATTAATAAAGAGGCAGAAATTTTACATGCCTAATGTGCAATATGTGGGTATCAAAACAAGACATTTCATGTCTTAGTATGTACATATGATTCTGTCACATTTGTAAGCTATTTCTACTACTCGGCATCCTCCTAGGGATGTCTTAGGCAAGTCTGGCATAAACCTGTTTAGACAGAGAGTTACGTTCTGCTAACATGTAGAGAGTGAGCGAGAGCAGGACTGTTTCTGAGACCTTGTCCACACTGGCATGTTTTGTCACCAAAACCTACTTTTTGGCGACAAAATAGTGAGAGTGTTTACATTACAATGTAACTTTTGTCAGGAAAAACACCCAGTTTTGGCAACAAAAAACTTCCACCCCCATGAGAGACTTTTGTCTTTTCCCCTCCCTTTATTCTCCACAAAGAGCCATTGTGGACTCTGCTGTTTGTTTTGTCAAGTGATCTGTCTTCCGTCAGTATCGCACAATGCCTGCCCTGACAGCTGTGCTCAGTGTTTTGTGATCTCTCTCGTCCTGCAGGCATGCACCCCTCCCCTTTCAAAGCCCCCGGAAGTATCTGACAGCTGAGTGAGATGCTCTGTTTGGGGAACAAACAAAAAACAAATCATGGGAATGCTCCTGTTGTGCCCTGTTAGGAACACAGCAGAAGGTAGACTGCTGCTGCGGGGAGGAGGCGGGAGGGGCTGGAGGGACTGCTGTGCTGTTTTGACATTCCTTAGCATGGAGAGCTCACAGAGCTTTGAGGGAATCCCAGGAAGTGCAGGGATGAATCTCAAAAAGTACAGGTCATCTGAAGAAGTGGGCTGTGCCCACGAAAGCTCATGATACCATCTACATGTTGTGTTAGTCTATAAATGCTACCAGACCATTTGTTTTTTTCTGTAACAGACTAACTCGGCTATCCTCTGAAGCTCCAAAAAGTGCAGAGATCAGCTCTCCCTTCCCACAACACTGTACTGTGGGATGCTTACCCACATTAATTTGTCTATCTGTTGATCAGGGAGCTAGCAATGTGACCATGAAATGTTGACAATGGGAAGCAGAAAAACTGGTTTCACCGGTTTTCACTTTTGGTGACTTCTGCATGTCACCAAACCTTCCCAGTGTAGACAGAGCTTGAGTGTTTCCTGGGGAGTGGAGTGGAAAGTAAGCAAACCTTTAGCCTTCTCCTGCACCTACTGGTTGGCAAACCTTGTTGGCTGGCTGTGCACAAGTAAGGGGGGAAATATTCTGCCCTCTTTAGGTTTGCAGTTTGCACTCGAACTTCTGACAGACATTCTGCTGGCCATTTCCCCCCTTAAAGTCACAATGCTCAAAATTAGAAATAAAGCAAGTAATTTGAAAGTATTCTCTTTTGGTGGCATTGTTTTGCCAAACGTGTACACTACTAGCTGAGTGAATGTTTTAAATAATGCCATTGGTGTCCTACCATTTCCCCCATACACATAGATTGGGATTTTGGATTTTCACCCTTTCAAAGTTTTTCTTACAGCTACAGTAGAACCTCAGAGTTACAAACACCTTGAAAATGGAGGTTGTTTGTAACTCTGAAATGTTCATTACTCTGAACAAAATGTTATGATTGTTCAAAAGTCTATAATTAAATATTGACTTTAAACAGCTTTAAACTTTACTATACAGAAGAAAAATGCTGCTTTTAACCATCATAATTTAAATGAAAAAAATCACAAAGTTTCCTTCATTAAATCTTTTTTTCTAAACTTTCCCTTTATTTTTCAGCACTTCACACTTAACACAGTAATGTACTTTATTTGCTTGTATTTTTTCTTTTGTCTCTGCTGCTGCTTGATTGTGTATTTCCAGTTCCAAAGGTGTGTAGTTGGCTGGTCAGTTTGTAACTCTGGTGTTCATAACTCTGAGTTTCTGCTGTACCTGCTCACATATGCATCACTCTATTCGGTCCCAGAATGACAGATAAATGAGAGCAGTATGGAGATACTTGTGAGTCCACATGACATAAAAAGTACTAGATTCTCTTCATGCTCTAATTTTAATTCTTTACCTTCTAGTTGCAGGTAACCCAATTTCCAATGTACTGTATATAAAATCAGAATAATTTCATTTTGTATCTTCTGATAATTTCCTTGCTCTTTCATGTGTTTAATAATCACTAAAATGATGATTGGACGTTTTCCTACTCTTTCACACATTATCTTCTCTCATAAAATGCTAAGCGTCCTAGAGTCCTGTTCTCTGAGCACTCCCAGCACACCAAATTAATATAGTGAAAGCTGCTGCTTGAGGGTAAAGCTACTGTATTTCAGTTACTGGAAATATCCAAACAAATATATTTCTTGTCCTTCCTATTTAAAACCGTAATATGGGAAGTGTGTGTCCTGAGAGGTTTGCTTAATTTTGTATTTCTGTTGATCATTTGTGTGTGTTTTGAAGACAAAATATCTTTGAAAACTTCAACTGGATACAGTGGTCACCATGGCAAAAATCAGTATGTGCAAGTGTAATCAACAGTAGGAGGGAATGGGTTCTTTTCCCCCTTCCTGTGGTAGGTCCCTTTTGAGTTATATGAGTCTCAGTGCATCCAGCTAAAGGAATTAGTCCATTAGTATAAGCTCATACTCAGTTATCCCAAAAGTGGTATACATTACTGCTGTTTCTCAAACAGAGTATAGGGAATAAATCTGATTCTGATGTGGAGTCACTGTTGGCAAACATAATTTTTTCCTGAACACTATGGCTGTGTCTACACTGGCACCCTTTTGCGGAAAAGGGATGCTAATGAGACACAGCGCAATTGCAAATCCGCGGGGGATTTAAATATCCCCCGCGGCATTTGCATGAACATGGCTGCCGCTTTTTTCCGGCTCGGGGTTTTGCCGGAGAAAAGCGCCAGTCTAGACGCGATCTTGCAGAAAATAAACCCTTATTGAAAGTAGGAATAAGAGATCTTGCGGAAAAGGGTTTATTTTCCGCAAGATCGCGTCTAGACTGGTGCTTTTCTCCGGCAAAACCCCGAGCCGAAAAAGCAGCAGTTATGTTCATAAATGCCGCTGGGGATATTTAAATCCCCCGCGGATTTTTGCGCTGTGTCTCATTAGCATCCCTTTTCCGCAAAAGGGTGCCAGTGTAGACACAGCCTATAGGTTGTATTATGTATACTAGCTTAAGCCACCAACCTGCAATTGTTCTCCATGGATGGACCCTTGAGCCCATATGGAACAGCTTGTGGGATCAGGACCTTTACTATGGTAAAAATGTGTGGTTGACAAAAAACCAAGCAGTCTTTCCCAACAGATGTATGCACGAAAGCATGAGTGGGAAACCTAAGGCTTGGGGGCAGGATACCATCCTCGGCTTCCCTCGATCCAGCTCCTGAGGCTCAGGGCTCTCCCCAGCATCGGGGGGCCCACACTGGTGAGGGGTGGGTTTTTTGTTTCTCACTGGTGTGCAGCCCGATTGATTTTTTTCCTATGGATCAGTGGCCCCCAACCCAAAAAAGTTCCCCACCTCTGCACTAAAGTCACTAAGTCTTTTATCTTACTAACACAATTCTTAATATTGATGTATTTGGCCAGCACAACATAAATGGAGATAAGTTTTTTACCTACATTAACCACTCTTATTATATTGGCTAAGTATATTGGTATGGTAATGCTGAATCTATTAACATGTTTTAATCTAATAAATTGTTACTAAATATAACTTCCTTATTATAATTCCCTCCATATATGACTGACTTAGTTTAAATAGGACCAAAAAAGTGATGTATGATGTGTTTAAATGAATAGTCTATCTTTTGGGTGGAAGTTTTATGTCCAGGCTTTCAGTGGAGCTCAGCATTACAGTAACATGATTGAATGGACAGTAGCTGCAGCAACAGAAAGGTTCCACTGCAATATAGGCTTAAATCACAAGAATTTCTGTATTCAGAATAACTACATGAGTATATATTGCAGGGGAGTGTGCCATGTTTACTCACAGATGGTGCATATGGCACCTTGGTATAGCATGTATTTATCTTTGAGCCAGATCATAAAATGCTAGCATAAAGGAAAAGCTTCTTATTGGATGTAAATCTCCATATTCAGAGTATTTTTCATAGATCCATCAATAATGAATTTACAAGCTGTGAAATGGAGCCTGGATCGCATAGCTATTTTGTGATCAGGGCTAATCTTTTATATAACAAAAAAAATGCCATTCCAAATTGTGAAAAATGCAATGATGTAGACTCATGTTGCTAGAAGCATTCATGTACTTTTGCACAGACATGGATTGTCCATGCAAAACACACAATGTGCACGTATGCATGCATACTTTCTTGTAAAAAATGTGGACCAAACTAAATGTAGAAAATTAAAAAGAAGTGACAGTTGAGACACAGGGTGGGGGGGGATGATTGAGAGGCACTTAAGAGTAGTTGATGGCATGAAGCACACCCAAGGAGCTTTAATCTCAGTTTGTCATAAATCCCAAGGAAATGCCTTGTGAAGAGGTCATTATTACTACCAGCCGACGAAAATGAAAAAAGTATAGGTGTATTGATTTTTTTATGGGTGATTCAGTTTCAATTGGTATATACAAGGCATTTCAAAAGAATTAATACCCTGTACGTTATCCAGTCAGATCTTATGAATCACCTCAACATTCCACTCCTCTTTCATTCTAATGTAGAGATATTTTACTGAGTGAAAGTACTGCTTACTATTTAACAGACTCTAGTGCATATGATTCCATATCATCTTCTTTCAATGGATACATTGTAGCTTCAGCAGCTATACCTAGTAATTCTAGACAAAAAGTAATGAATAACAATAATTATGTACAGTTTTTAGTTCCGATTACATTCTTGCTATTTGCTGGAGACATTCCTTATGGGAAAAATCTAATATATGTTGCCTTGCCTTTCTGTTAACGCCATGCGTTGCTGATTGCCACATCAATAGTGGTTGTTCTTAAAAGTTTAGCTAGAGATAAATATGGCACTTTGTGATATTGTTGTCATGACCTGATTTAGTCCTGCTCTTTGAACAGATACCAGTTTGTTGAGAGTCCTGTTGAGAGTCCTTCTAAGCCCCTGCTGGGTAGTGATTGGCCCCTGTTCCTAACCCTGGTTTCTCAAGCACACTCTCCAGTACCTTCTTGGGTACTAGAACCCTATAGTCCCCCTGCCTAGAATCCAGAACCAGTGACTCAGCTCTCCCAAGTCACTCCAATTGCTTTGACACTTTCTCCCCAGAGTCCACCTGGCTGTGGGAGCTGTGGTTTCTTAGTTACACACTTCAGGAACAACATGGTATTGAAGAAAGGAAACAAGTTTAGCAAAGGAATGTCTTATACACACACATTTTTGCTCTTAAAAAACCAAAAAGAGTTACAAGTCTATGAAAAACAAAAAATTCCTGAAGGCAATCCCCTTTCATGTCCTCACCACCCCTCTGTTTTAATCAGTCCCTCCTCCTTCCACTCTTTCCACCTGGATCTTCTGCTTCTGGTGATGAATTGGCTTTGTTATTGTTGTGGTTTGTATTACCATAGCACCTTGGAGTCTTAGTATATTTGGCTTAGAGAGCGTCCCTTTTTAAAAACCAATCTCTGACACCTATTCTGCATATGTGCTTGTGCTGGGTAATTTCCTGTTGTCAGACCCCATCTCTTTTGTTTCCTTCCCTTGTGGCCCTCTGGATAATCAGTGGTCCTGTAGATAGGAAACCCAATTTTCCACTGGGGTAGAACAATTCAAAATTGATTGCTGTGTCATAGCTTCCCAGATATAGTTTCTCCACTAGGTGTCAACTTTCAGCTACTGTAATGAATGCTAAAAGCCACTTGAAAGTAGCTTTGAAATATAAATTGTGTTCAAAAAAACCAAGATGGAATTCATAAATTCACACAGACTCAGTCTGTCACAATTGTATCCTAATTAAATATCCTGCCTTATGCTATCTAGTTAGTATTTCAATGAGAGAGAGGTTTCTTTTCTATTGGCAAACGCAAACAAACAGTGAGCTTTATTTAGGGTGAAACTTGAAAAATGTGTCTTAGATGAAATTCCCACTATGATATGCACTTGAAAAGGTAAATCATGGCGAGCAGGCAAGCCTAAAACCAGAACAGCTTGAAAAGTGTTATTTATCTAGAATTTAGAGAAGCCTTATACTACAGGAACATAATACCCAGAGTGGGTGTTGTGCTGCAAACCCCTATTGACACAACAAATCCTCAGTCACAGTAGTGCATTCTGGTACCCATCAACTGGGTGACAGCAATACATTAGAAGTGCTAGCAAAAGTGAGGGCCTCTAGGACTGGGCATTTATTTTGGAGGGACAAGGTATGATAATTATGTTGCAGTGAACTTTGAATCTAGACTTCTGGGCTTGATTTCTGGCCTTGTTACTGATGGACCTTAAGCAGGTACT
The DNA here is from genome assembly GCA_019425775.1 of Rafetus swinhoei. NCBI lineage: Eukaryota > Metazoa > Chordata > Testudines > Trionychidae > Rafetus > Rafetus swinhoei. The sequence goes on along the minus strand of CM033435.1, from coordinate 12,747,516 downwards.
TTATCCTTTCTGTGCCTTGCTTTTCCTATCTGTAAAACTGCTTTATCTCTCTCATGATAGTGCTGACTACTCTCTTTCAGCACCACCTTGCCCATTTCACATGGCTACTGTCTAACTTACAAGCTTGCAGGTGGGAGAAAATGAAATCCAAGCCCAAGCAGTAGAGCTGTCTGAATCACAACTGAGCTTTTACGAATAAAACAGCCTTGGATAAGACCACTCCTTTCTCCAAAATTAGGATGTATTTTTTGCAAATGTCTTCCAGATAGAGAGAAGGTTTTCTTCCGAAAGAAATTACAGCAGGGCTTGCTGTTGAGGCCAGAGGCCAATCATCACCTGTCTTCTTTCTCCACAAAAGTTAAATATGTTATAGGAAGCACTGTAGTTCAATAGAGTCATGGGTTGTATACACGCTATGCTGGCTGGACAGTCAAAGAATTAATGCAGGAACTACCAGCCAATGCTGATTGGCAGCCTGACAGCACTGGGAGAATAAGAGCTGAGACGCAGAAGAGGTAGGTGGCTACCAGAGGAGCAAGTAGCCTAGAGAAAGAAGGTCCTGCCAGCAAGCTGGTGAGAAGCTGCCCAAGAGCAGCAGAAGCTCAGAGAGGGGATGACCAGAGCCATAGTCTACTGAAGCCTACAAAGCCTAGGGAAGTAGGAAGGAAGCCATGGCACAGCAGGAGAATTGCTGAGGGTTGATTCCGCCTGCCTGAGTTAAGAGCCTTGAGCTGGAGCCTAGTGAAGTGGGTGGATCTGGGTTCCCCTACTTGCCCTTCCACAGAGACTTAACAAACCAAAAAAAGTTCCAGGCCTGTTGAGAACAAGGCCCCGCTGACCTGTGCCAAACATAAAGGAAAGTCCACGCATCCTGATGGGACAGAAATTAACATCCTTGCCTCCAGGCAAGGTCGATAAAAGATTCAGACAAAAAAGGCAGACTGATTGCCCTGCCAAACTGACCAAACTCTGCAATGCTCTCTCTGGCCAAAGGAGGTGCTTGTGCATTAGGGGATCAGAAGATCTCGATTCTGTTCCTGGTTCTGCCACTAACCTACAGAGTGATCTTAGGCTTCAGTTTCCCCATCTTTCAAATGGAGCTAATGCTACATCTCTTCTTTTGCAAAGTGCTCTGAGATATATGAATAAAAAGCACTTTAAGACCCTGATCTACAGCCTACTGAGGTCAGAGAGAAGATTCCCATTGACTTCAATGGGCTTTAGATCAAGTCCTAGAAGAACATAGTTTTGTTGTTATTGTTCTATGGGGATTCACTGTTATGTCTACTTCACAGCAATACATGTGGTGCTGCCAGTAGGCATTTCCCAATTCTATTTGTTAAAAAGCATCACACATTCGTTTTAAAAACAGAAGCAAAGTTGGAACTAGCTGTCATTTAGTTCTTAATTTTTATTTTATTTTATTTATTTTTGTATCCAGATTTTTAAAAATAGGCAAGGCAGAAAGCTAAAGGAAAGGAAATGAAGGACCTTAATCAAGATATCTGATTAGAAATCAATTTTGGGGAGACAAAAAAGTACAGTATAAACACTGTCTGTATCAATGCTTAACCAGTGGCCTGATATATTGTAGAATCCACATAGGACTCCAGCATATGTGAAAATGCATCACCATACATCACATTATCTTGCAACTGAAGAACAAGCCAACATTTGTTACACCAAAAGACGGTCTTGAGGATATAATATTCCATATGCAATACATTCACATTGCTAAAAGCTCAGAGTTAAATAAGGAATATTTTATTTCTCTTGGCACTAAAAATAGTTGAGAGGGCATAAAAGTCAAGGAACTCTTCCTCCTTATTCTCTTCCTCTTTTTGAGACTCTGACTCATACGCAAGACTGTGCCATACTTTGTTTTTTCCTTAGAGACTACCAAACCTTATTTATGATACAAAATGTATTGGAAATGAACAAACATACTCTCAAAAGCTGCTCGGTAGAAGAACAGGCCTTTTATCTGTCTTATGTTTTTCTCCCTAGGGTGTAACCAGGTAGTATTTTATCTCATATAGAAAGAACTCCCCTGCTACGTTTATATTGTTTTGTAGTTAACCCCCTCGATCTAGCCAAGAAGAACTAAGATAAATACCCATTTCAAACTTTTAGATATATGTGAATAACACTGTATTAAATGTGATTAAGTTTGGAATTACACGTAACCAGGGTAATAATTAGTGTATATTTAGATGAAATGTTGTACAAATTGCTGTGCGCTTGTAATTACAAATTGCATTTGTTGCACTTCGGGGGGAAGGTTATAAATCCTTATATCTTAGCTATTAGCACACTGAAATTACAGTGATTTATGCAAATTGTTGGATAAACCAAAATTTCAGTGTTGTGCTTTGTGAGGGTTTAATTATACTTCTACAGCAGGAATAAAATGGGGTCCATTTTACAATTAGTCTTTTCTGCTTTCCTGGCTGATTCTCTATCAAGTTGAATACTAACTTTCAAGTTAGTATCAGACATGCTAATTGTAACACAAATGGAACATTGTTTATATGTTAATTGGTCACACATGGAAAATGGAAAATGATAGAGCACTGAGCATTCTTAGAAAGTGCCACACTAGACCAAATAGTGTGTTTGCATTAAGTTTGTTAGTATTGGACTGATCTGGTGACAGTGGGTACCTGAGGACCAGAGGTTAAAGGCTTGATTCTGTTCTTAAGGCATGGTCATGCAAGTGATTTTCTTGCTGCTACTTTTTTGATGCTTGAGGATAGCTACATCCTGATTTATTTATGCTACCATAAGAGCAGATGAACTTACAATAGATAAAGTGGTGTTAAGGCAGCTTTTACAGGAAAACACAGAAGCCTAAACTTGGAAGGTAAGTAAAGGGGAAAGTAATTTTTTTTTTAAATTCAGAGGTCAGCAATGCTCATGAACCTGCCAGCAGGATCTGATGTATTTAAAAATGCCTATCCATGCAATGCCTAGTCCCTTATTATGGATTGTGCTTCAAATGACCCCACAGACATGTGTAAAGTATAGCAGGGAGTTTGGTATATGCTGTAATGTGGTATTATTTATGAGGTATTCCCCCCACCTTCTCTCCAGTTGTATTTCCTCTTTATGTAATGCCATTTATTAGTAAACATATGGCCTTTTAAAACTTATAATGCATCAGAAGAATAAGGAAAACTAAGCTGGACTTCCATTAGCTGTGTCATTTATTTACTTTTGTTTGGGACAGTGTCTGGCTAGAGATCTGCCCAGCTTTATACGTGTGAAAAGGAATAATAGTCATGTTAACAGTCTGTATATAATGATGCTTCTAAAAAGTCTTCTGTGCAACACAGGCAGAATTCTCTCTATGGAAATAAATGAGAGGTATTCTATCTTGAATACATAGGGGAGTTTGATGTTCATTCCCTACTTTGTATTTCAGGGAGAAGAATTAAATTTTTAAAACCCAAAGTGAATTTACAAGTATTGGTAGCAGAATGGTCAGAAAAGTAGAATTGACATTTGAGGGTCCTTTCGACTGGGTGAGGGAAGGGGCTGATTCAGATAGTTTTGGAACAGAAGAGCATCCCTTTCCATTATGGTTCTTTGTATAAGAAAATGGGTTTCTGACCAGGCACGTTCATATCTTCAGAATGAGGAACCAGTTTGAGACTCAAAACCTCGAATCAGGAAAGTGCCTTCATCAGTAAGCACTGAACATACATGCTTAAATCCTATCGAAGTCTAGTTAAGCACGTGTTTAAATGTTTCAGTGAATCATGGCCTCACTGTATTTTGCATGTGCTAAATATTAATCCACATAAAACAACGCCAATGTGTAATATTCAGAAAATGAACTAGATGTGAAGTATTTTGCAAATTGATAGATTCACAATTTGGATCTAGAGCTGGTTGGAAAATGGAATTTCCATCCCATGGGAAGTTGTAATAATTCCTAATCAGATCAGAACAATCAGATCAAAAGTCAAATTTTCTACATTTTAATTTAGTAAAATATTAATTATTGTATCATATTAAAATTAATAAATTTCAGTTGAATTTTTACTTATAAAATAAAACCTAAACATTTTATCTTCTCAAAATAAAAGCTTCATAACCTATATGAAGTGAGAAAGTTAAAATGATGTATTTTGCCTTTTTCCTGTCAATAATTTCACTGAAATGAACATGTTCCTGCAAAAAGTTGATTGGGGTAAAACTGTATTTTCTAATGGAACACAATTCTGTCAAACTTTTTAACCAGTTCTACCCATGGTACCTAACCTTTTCTAGATTATTTATTTTCCCCCATCAATATGATGCAAAGTTATGTACCAGTTTCCAGTATCTAAAGTGAGTGCAGTTAAAGTTTCCTTTGATCTTTTACCAGGAGGACAGAGATTATCCGATCTACTTATATTCCCCGTTATAAGTATAAGGAATGCTGTACTGGTTCAAATTGGTCTATCCTTACCTACTGGTACAAATCTTAAAGGAACTCACTATATTGGAGAAAATAAGATATTCATGTAAATTAAGGGAACAGTTATGACCTGGATTTTTTTTTTTACACTTGCTTTATTCAAGCAATGTTTTAAATTCATTAACAAAGCCATAACTGAATTCACTAAAGCCACAATGATTGAGTAATGTTTTCTTTTTATTTTTCATGCATTCATTCTCAAAAGGCATAATTCAGATTGCTCTGTTGCTGTATAAAAGTTGCACAAATGATTTGTGAATAAGACCTTTTGTAGTGAAAAATAAAATATATCAAGATATTTCCTACATTTATAAAATTAGCTTCTGATTCTCTGGCAACTAATTGTGTACAAAAAGAAAGCTTAGCTAATAGTTTGTCATCTTGTGAAGACATGACACTTATTTAGAAAAAAATAAAAGTAATGTGGAGAGGAAAAGAGTTTTATACTACCATGGAACACCACCTTGGTAGTCCAAAGCACTTATTCATTATTTTCTTGTACAGAACCTTAACTATACTAACATTAATTTCAGTGCACTGTGAAGTTCACTGCACTTGCAAGGCTACATTATTTGCCTGTTAGTTTCAAGCTGGAGTTTAAGGTAATCCTGTAATGCCACAAATAGTGTGGGACTTGCCTACCTAAGAAACTCTCTCTCTCCCCATGCTATATACTGCTTCAGTTCTGATAAGCAGAATTGCTCATGCACTGGTTTATATGGGAGAGGACAGCTGGTAGGGTGATCTCTAACAGGGGTCATAGACTCTGGAATTGACGTTTGTCCTTCAGAGCTCAGATTTGTTAATGTTCCAGATACATTGGAAGGTTCATCTCCTTCCTGGGAATCTGGGGAGACAGACTTGAAAACCATAGCTGGAGTATGATATTGAGTTGTTATAGTGCATGATCATTATTATAGAGTAAGGTAAAAATTATACTGGTGAGAGATTAAATTAGTAACTCAGTTTTAGTGGCCTAATTTTTGTAGCTGTTAACATGCACAGAGCAAATAAAATAGGCACCTAAAATAAAAAATATTAAAGAGGGAGAGTTCTGCAAAACTCTGTCAGATGTACTTGCTTCTGTTTATGGGTCACAGGATAATGGTCTGAATTCAAAGTTGCTATTTTTAAATATTAGTTTTAATTGTTCTATTATAAATTTGTTTCCAGATACCTGATAAGAATCTCATACTTCAGATGAATCTGGTGCAGATAGGTGAAGCTGGTCTAGATAAACTTAGGTTTACATACTGCATGGTCTAGAAAGATTGTTGTATGTTCTCTAATGCTTCATTTTGTTCAGCTGCTGGGGAAATTATGCCTGGTCTTAAACTTATGAAGCTAGCTCCTAAGAGCACTGATAGCATGCATGGTCCATTGGCATCACTCACTATATCCACTCATGAAAACATTCAGCTTCATAGCTAACTACAGTTTAAGGGGCTTCATATACATTACACATAGAGTCAAACATGTCCAAATCCTCAGCCCACAAGCAGGCTGTTTTGAAAGTTCTTTAAAAAGTGGCCTAATTATTTTCAAGATAGAGGGCAATGGCAGCCATTTTTCTATGAAAGATATGTAGTGGAGTGAGGGGTACAATGTTGACAAGAGCAAGGGACTGGGAGTCAGGAATCCTGGATGCTAGTCCCAAATCAGCCAGTGACTCCCTTCATCACCTTGTGCTAATCCATTAACTTCCCCATGCTTCTGTTAATCTATCTGTAAAAGGGGGATAATGTTTCTTACCTCTATCATCAGCATTAGCTATACCATAAAAAATTCCATGAGTTTGGAGGGAGGGCTGCTTGAGGATATGCTGCTACAGAGTCTGCACTCCTTCCAGACCAGGATTCAGTGGAACAGAAAGGAAAACATGGCTCTAAAACACTATTTTCATTATTCATTCATGCATCAGTAGCCCTTTATATGCCCAGTCCTCTTTTGTATATTTACTGTGCGCTGGTTTCTTCACTGGTCCAGAAATGCATTTTCCTCTATCCCTTCATCACTCTATAAAATAGTAAAGAATAGTTTTAGATGTTTTTGCAAACAACAAATCACCACATATTAGTGGAATACACATGCTGTATAGAACATAATCAACATTTGAATTAATGTTCCTATGACTAATATCCAGAGTAAAATTACACTTTGTTATTTTGAATGACAGGATTCAGAATATTGACAAAATGGCTCATCATTCTAAAGTCACCTGCTTTGAATTAGTATCCGGAAATTAAGTGGAATTTTTGCATCACCAGTATTTTGCAGTGTAGCTCACTGTTTTGAGTTCTAAGAAAGCAGTTGTAATTTTTTCTCTGTTCTTATTCTGGTGTACTTAAAAATATTTTTAGCTTTGCTATTTTTGGTTACTGTGCACATGGATCATTTCATGGAAGCTTAAATGTAGTTGGTTAGAAGCTCCAAAAACAAAATGAAAACACACCCTTCCTCTTTGTCAGAGAGAATCTATTCTCTTATAAACGGCTTCTTTTTGCAACAGGACTTTAAAAGAAGGATTCAAAATACTTTGAAAGATAATTGATTTTAAGTAGTTAAAAAGACGAGCAAGGAAAAGTAAGCATGTCAAGGCTGTCAAGCTGTCACTGTGTGAATGAGGCAGATATCAACAAATTATGAGTGAAATTATAAATATCTCAAAATCCAGCTGGCAAAACCCTTTAAGATCTGCTTTAAAATTAACCCCAAATCCAGAATTCTTGCTCTAAAGGCGTCTTTTAATCTAAAGGAGCCTGATGCGTTCCTTGTGTACGCTCCGGGTGCGTCTACACATCCTAAACTAGAAATAAGTTATGCAATTTGCGCTACGCAAATTGCATATCTTATTTTGTTTTAATTTAGAAATAGGCTATTTTGAAATTTGGCACATCTACATAGCACCAAATTTCTAAACAACACACTACACCCCACCATCAATCTCAGCCTGGACCATTCTACATGAGAGATCCATTTCCTGGACACCACAGTACAAATCAGCAATGGAAAATTAGACACCACCCTCTACAGAAAACCCACTGACTCATACAGTTACCTACATGCTTCCAGCTCCCATCCAGAACACACCATACGATCCATCATCTATAGCCAAGCCCTTCGATACAACCGCATCTGCTCTAATCCCACTGACAGAGACCAGAAACTTCAGGATCTCTACCAAGTATTTATAAACCTCAACTACCCACCCGGAGAAATAAAAAAGCAAATTGAAAGAGCCAGACGAATACCTAGAAACCAACTACTTCAAGACACACCCAAGAAAACCAACAATAGAACACCACTTGTCATCACCTACAGCCCCCAACTTAAACCTGTCCAACACATTATCAATAAACTACAGCCTATACTGGAACAGGATACTAAACTCCGAGAGGCTCTGGGAGACAGACCCATAGTCTCCTATAGACAACCACCTAACCTCAAGATGATTCTTACCAACAACCACAGGACATACCACACTAATACCAACCCTGGTACCTTCCCTTGCAACAAACCCCGTTGCCAGCTTTGTCCACATATTCACTCTGCTGATACCATTATTGGACCTAACCAAGTGAGTTATAAGATCAAGAACACATATTCCTGCGCATCCAGGAATATAATTTATGCAATCATGTGCCGAAAGTGTCCATCTGCTATGTACATTGGGCAAACGTCTCAGACACTTCGCCAAAGGATCAATGCCTACAAAACAGATATTAGACAGGATCACAAAGAAAAAAACAGTTTCTTGCCATTTCAACCAGCAAGGACATTGTCTCAACGACTTGATTACCTGCATCCTGCTTCAAAGGCCTTTTAAGACTACACTTGAAAGGGAATCCTCTGAACTATCATTCATGCTTAAATTTGACAGTTTACATTCAAGTTTGAATAAAGACTCTAATTATCTTACCCATTACAAAGATAGCTTCCCCAATTATCACCTCTAATATCATTAGCTCACAGACATTTACTTCCCATCCCCCTTCTGTTCTGAAATTTGATTTGTCCTTTTCATATGTGTTCATTTTTTTTACATTGTATCCTTTGGTATATATGGTTGTGACAATTTTCTTCCACTATTTGATCTGAGGAAGTGGGTCTGGCCCAGGAAAGCTCATCACCTAATAAACTATCTTGTTAGTCTTTAAAGTGCTACATAGTCCTGTTTTTTGTTTCAGCTACACCAGACTAACATGGCTACATTTCTATCACTACACTATTTTCAGACATCCCTTAATCAATAGCGCGCCTGTTATTTAGAAAAATAGTTTGAAAAAATAGTTTAGTTTGAAATAACGGGTGGCTTGTTAAGACCTGGGGTAGCCCTCTAGTATCCCAAAATAGCCATGCTGTGTAGACCTAGCCTCCCTGAACACCCCTTGCAGTTACAGGGCTTAATTCTGACCTCCCCTGCTCCACTGTAGACAGGGAATACCTGTTGAAGTCAGCAGAGCAGCACTGTTAGCAGAAGGGTGTGAGAGGAGAATAAAGACCAGGAGGGCAGGAGCTGGCACCTTGCGAGAGTCCCTTGCCCTTCAGGAGTTCCCACGCGTGTCTCTCTGCTGGGAACTCGTCCCTACTACAAGCCCGGCTGAACGCGCGCCGAGTGTGAGAGGCGCTGGCGAGCTCAGTTGACCTTAGCGCGCCGGTTTTAATTAAGGTTGGAAACTGGCAGGAGAGTCAGCCACTCGGCCCGGCGTGCGGGAGGCGAAGGACGCGCCTAGACACCTGCCCGCCCCGGGGCTGAGACCCCCCCCCCGTCGGCCTTCAAAGCCGCACCAAGTGGGTTGGTTGAAAGCCAAGGGCGAGCAGCGCGGCTGGACACGGGAGCAGCCACCGGGCTACTGCCCAGCAATGAAGCCGGTGCCTCTCCCCGCCCCAGCGCCACGACGAATAGAGTCTCTCCCCCCCCCCCGCAGTGCCCCGCGCTCGCTTGCCTCCAGCCCCTGCTCCTCTCCCGGGGCGGGGGCCGGGGCGGCCGCCTCCTTCCCCTTCCCTCTGTGGCAGCCAATCTGCGCTGCAGCGGATCAATGCAGCCCTCCCTCCCGCCTCGCGCAGGCATTGGTATGCCCGGCCTCGCGCCGCTGGCGGAGCAGGGCTGGGCAGGGGGCCTCCCTCGGCTCCCGCCTTCTCGGCCCTGGTGCTGCTAGTGGACTCGCCCCGAGGAAGGGCTGGGGAGTGGGGTGCCCACGTGTCCCGCCGCTGGCCCGCTCCCGGACCGGGCAGGGGAGGCTATGCGAGCCGCCCGGACGGCCCAGCCATGTGGTGCCTGCACTGTAACTCGGAGAGGACTCAGTCCCTGCTGGAGCTGGAGCTTGACAGCTGGTAAGCCATTGCAGGGAGCCTGGGGGCGCCGGAAAAGCAGGCTCCCCACGCGCGGCTCGGCTCGCGGGGGGGGGCAGCGAGAAGCAGCAGCCTGTCTCCTGTGGCGCTGCCAAGACAGCTTGGGTGCGCGCAGCTCTCCGAAATGGGGGGGCTGCAAATACCGCACCGGCCCGGGGGCAGCCGCCACGCGTTTCGTCTTCTCAACTCCCGGCTTTCGCTGGCTCCTCTTTTCGTGGCGCGCGTGTGTGTGTGTGAGAGAGAGGGAGAGAAGTGGCGCTCGCGCTGCTGATATGTCAGGAATGGATTTCAACCACCGCCACACAGTGCGCGCTTACCAACCCCCGGTATTTATATAGCGCTTTCCGAAGCCCACTGTGTATAATGGTGTGCCTCTGCTCTGAGCCATGCCGGCACCGTTAAAGACATCTCACCGTGTAACATCATCTGTTATAAAGTTTTCAACGATTGCAAATGTATGCCAAGCACAGCCAACTGTAGCTTTGTAGTAGACGCCCCTGTGTTTTTCTGGAGCCCTTATAGTTGAATTTCATAGTACACCTACTTAAGTCTGCGGGAAGATGCAATTCCAATGTCATTTGCCTTTTATAGATATAAACCTAGATTAACAGCATAGCCATTTTGATATGGGATCAACATTTGTTAACTTTTAAACTTATTGCTGCATATTAGTGACAGTAGGTACTGCTATTTTTATCCTTCCACTTACAAAGCAGACTGATATTGTTTGCCCAGGCATTCTCTCTCTCTCTCTCACACTCAGTCTCACCTACACAGGCACTCACACTCTTTCTCACGCTCACACACACACACACACAACCACTGTGCTCTCCGTTTACTAATCTCTGACATTGCTGATGTTTCTGATAGTGTTATTAAGTAACTAAAAGTTTTCATTCTCTTTGCCTAAATAGGTGGCTTAACAAATTCTAGCATTTTATGTGTGAAGTGGGATTCCAATCATTTTAGTCATCTTTGTACTAGTATCATTTTAGCTTTCACCAGAGAGATCCAAAGTTTCAATTTCAGTATAGTAGACACAGCTAACTTGATGAAATACGGATTTGAGACGGTGCAAGGATGACTTTTTATTGGGAGGTGGGGCGGGGAGAGGTTGCCTCAGAATTCTGATTTGAGAAGGAATTACACCAGCAAAGGACAACCTAGGCTAGTGAGTGGGCCACATGATTGTCCTAACCAAGATGATCTCCCAGGATATGGTAGCTTTACTTAATTGCACTTTTACATACCTAGAATTTGCCAGCTATGCCATTTCAACTGTAGCAGCGCTTTGAGTGGATTTAAGGAGAGCACACGGCTCTCACAGTCAGGGTTTTGTGCACTCACCATGTACGTCACTTCTCATGCCCTTGCTTTACGTGCATGTCAATTCAGTAATACCGGTAGAAAAAAAAACCTACATAGACGGAAACTAGCGGAATCTGGCAACCCTGGCATGGGCAAAGGTAAACATAGAAACATGCAGGCCACATACAGAAACCCAACAGGCCGCAGGTTGCCCCCCCACTTAGTTACACATCCCCAGCCCTGTCTGATACAGTTAATTGATAACATCAAGAGCAATTTAATTAAATGTGCACTGCTCAGATGAGAAAATGAAAAAGCTCAAGTACCCCTCCTCATTTGAGAAGTGCAGCTATCTAGACTAACTGTACCTCTTGATTTGTTTTTCCTATTATAAATCTGTACTGAAACATTTTCTAACAGCTGGCTAATGATGGTATCCACTGGTAAGCCTCTCCATCACTAAGTCAGTCCTCCTTTGCTGAAAAAAAAAAATCATGTTTAATTTTCACTAGCTTAGTGTTTTTCTGCATTGTGAGTTGCATGTGCCTTGGCCATAAGGTAGTTCTGGTCTATTTGAGAGATTTCTCTGGGCCTTAAGATTAGATTCATATTTTGTAGAATGAAAACTTTTGTATTGATTTTTTTGTTCATTTTCTATTCATTGTAGGTACAAAAGAAACTCTTCTGTATGTGAAGTAAGGTGCTATTATCTTAGCCTGAAACAACAACTTAAAATAAATACATTTTTAAAAAACTAGCTTGCCTCCATTTATCTGGGTGGCTTGTCAGCTCTGAAGTTTAAAGATGACACTTCCAAGAGTAGATTTTCTTATGGCAAAAGTTACACAGTTGTGTGACAAACTTACACAAACAGTTCCTGCAGATGTGCTTGCAAACTGGTTAATTGTCCATGACCAAACCAAAAAATGTAAAAATAGCTGTTATTCTGAAGGTGGACCTGCATCACATAGCTTACTGACTGCTGGAACAGTAATTCAAAGTTCAGACCAACATTTTTAGAGGTGACCTCAGATTTTGAGCGTTGCAGATTTGGAGTGTCCAAGTTGTCAGTTCGGCTTTACAAAAATCTTGAGTCCCTGCATTTCCTATTGGCTCCAGTTAAAACTGGGGATGTACAGCAGCTCTGAAACTGCAGTCTCCATGTGTCTCAAGTTGAGCATTCAGAAACAGAGCCACTAAAAATCAGAAGTCATGAAAAATCTTGCCTGATTCTCTACATTAGTATCATATCTAAGAACAAATCATGTCAAACCAATCTGATAGCTTTCTTTGATAGGATAACGAGTCTTGTGGATAAGGGAGACTTGTGGATAAGTCTAGGTGGATGTGGTATACCTAGACTTTAGTAAGGCGTTTGATACGGTCTCGCATGATATTCTTATCAGTAAACTAGGTAAATTCAACTTAGATGGGGCTACTATAAGGTGGGTGCATAACTGGCTGGATAACCGTACTCAGAGAGTAGTTATTAATGGTTCACATTCCTGCTGGAAAGGCATAATAAGTGGGGTTCCGCAGGGGTCTGTTTTGGGACCGGCTCTGTTCAATATTTTCATCAACGATTTAGGTATTGGTATAGAAATGCGCTTATTAAGTTTGCAGATGATACCAAGCTGGGAGGGTTGCGACTAATCTGAAGGATAGGGTCATAATTCAAAATGACCTGGACAAATTGGAGAAATGGTCTGAGATAAATAGGATGAAGTTTAATAAAGACAAATGCAAAGTGCTCCACTTAGGAAGGAACAATCAGTTTCACACATACAGAATGGGAAGCGACAGTCTGGGAAGGAGTACGGCAGAAAGGGATCTAGGGGTTATAGTGGACCACAAGTTAAATATGAGTCAGCAGCGTGATGCTGTTGCAAAGAACGCAAACATGATTCTGGGATGTATTAACAGGTGTGTTGTGAGCAAGACACGACAGGTCATTCTTCCGCTCTACCCTGCACTGGTTAGGCCTCAATTGGAGTATTGTGTCCAGTTCTGGGCACCGCATTTCAAGAAAGATGTGGAAAAATTGGAGAGGGTCCAGAGAAGAGCGAGAATGATTAAAGGTCTAGAGAACTGACCTATGAGGGAAGGCTGAAGGAATTGGGTTTGTTTAGTTTAGAAAAGAGAAGATTGAGGGGACATGATAGCAGTTTTCAGATATCTAAAAGGGTGTCATAAGGAGGCGAGAAAACTTGTTCATCTTGGCCTCTGAGGATAGAACAAGAAGCAATGGGCTTAAACTGCAGCAAGGGAGGTTTAGGTTGGACATTAGGAAAGAAGTTCCTAACTGTCAGGGTAGTCAAACACTGGAATAAATTGCCCAGGGAGGTTGTGGAATCCCCATCTCTGGAGATATTTAAGAGTAGGTTAGATAAATGTCCATCAGGGATGGTCTAGACAGTATTTGATCCTGCCATGAGGGCAGGGGACTGGACTCGATGACCTCTCGAGGTCCCTTCCAGTCCTAGTATTCTATGATTCTATGATATTCTGTCTTGGTGCAAAGTTCCAGCTGACATCAGCGGGAGATCTGCTGTGAATCAAACGTAATATATGGCCCTATCTGTGTACCCCAGCCCCTGGGCCATAATTAAAATTGTAATTCAGCCCTCATCACAGGACTGGTTTTTGGGAAATAGTGATGATCGTATGACTATACTGCCAAGCATCCAGCAGGGCCAGACAGAGGATCAGGCTCCCTCTGACTTAATTGTCCCATCCCCCTGCGCCTCCAAGTTTCACTCAGAATCTCTTGTTTCTTGACATCCCCTTCTGTCAGCTTCTAAGGTGTGCAGAAATACAGACTCCAGTTTCTTATCAATTCCCCCTCCCCTACTCCCACTCATTCCTGGCCCACTGCATGCAAACAAGGGGGCACAGCCTGAAAAAAACTATAATTAGTTATTTGTGCACATGGATCTGCACAAAGCTTGGCAGCTGTGACTGCACATTGCAATAATTCATTCCCGTTTACGAGAGGACTTTACGCAGCAATGTACATTTGTTGTACATAAAAACAGACATTGTGGTGACATTTTCAAAATCGTCTGATTTTGGCCTAACTTTGCTCCCATTGAGGTCGGTATGAGTTTTATCATTGACCTCGTTCAGAGCAGAGGGCACTTTTGAAAATCCCACTCTAGATTGACAATGATTGTGCTGCTGTTGTTGCTATGTAATATTTTAACTACAGTTGATCCAAGAAACCCTAATCAAGATGGGGCTTCCACTGTACTAGTTATGTATTAAACACACACGAAGATATATCTCACTATCGCATAGAGTTTATAGTCTATTAATAGTTGTTATCGTGGACAGCGGAATTCTACTGAGAGATGTAATTTTTCAGCTTCATAATTTTAATAGTGCAGCATTCTGTACTTGAGGTTTTTTTATACTGGAATTGACTATGGACCAAGGGTCAAATTTTATTCTCGGTTTCACTCATGAATTTCTGTCGTCTAATAGATTGCATAAGTGTGAAAGAGAGATCTGGCCCAGAATTTGAATGTTCATTTTCAGCATCATGAATGTTGTCACCTTATGTCAGAGGTCGATTAAATACATATTGTATTTAATTTATATGACTTGGCTTTGCAAAGATAATTACTGATCATTAGCTTCTCATGACATGTGTAAACAGAAAACATTTTAATCACATACACATATCACTTCTTATGTCATGCCAGAGTATGTCATGATTTTGTAAAGTGGACACTTGTAATTAGGGTCTAGATGGAGACTGCAGATTTATTTCATTGTGATATAATGATTTGATTCCAGTAGCCAAAGAGACGAGAGACTGGTACTTTGATCTTCATTTTAATGCTAACAGTGACCTGCAAATGACAACAATAGTTTTTTTCTTCTTTTGATTCCTTAAGATGGACAAAGGAAGCCTGGAATTTTCTAATTTTCAAAGGTTTTTTTTTCAGATTTGTTTTTTACCTATACCAAGGTCAACTTTTGTCTTCTGTTGGTGGCGGTGAAGGGAATTAGTATGAGAGCTTTCACAGCCCTCAACACAAGAGGGGTATTGTAGATCTTACAAACTGTTTTTATTTTGTTTTTGTGAATACCTGTTTAACTCAAATGCCTTCCCAACAGCTGTAAGTAGCAAAGGGTCTGCTTTTCCGTTGTCCTGCAAAGTGTGTAACCATTTGGACAGTGCAAAGCAGATGTAAAATGCTGCTCTTCTGATGTTGTATAACTTTACACATACCTTGCACTGGTATTAATGATTGCATATTTTGCAGAGCAGAGGAAAATCAGGCTCAAGGATTTTAACCATTCTGACTAAAATTCTGTCTGGCTCTCTTCTGTCCTCTGAGCTTTCCAAGCTAAACAGGGTAGATAACTCCTATTTCTAATGTGTTTAAAAACAAACACACCAAGCCCCAAACATCACCACCATCCTGCCCATAATCTTTCAGAAAGAAAAGGGCACAAAACCAATACTTTTTTTTTCTTGTATGGAACTTTTTGGAGTGGTGAAGTGTTCGCGGCAGACCTCTAGGTCTCAGCAGCTCCCTGCTATGGGAAAGTTCAAATTTGGATTCAAATCTGAATTTCGCAACTGATCCCTACCTGGGTAAGCAGCCAAACCACATGTGAACACTTCTGAAGCTTGGAAGTTGAAATGCACATCTGATTCTGAGCATTGTGGCTCAGGCTCATCTGTATATTAAAGCATTCTTGACAAGAAGTCAAGACAAGAGAGATTAAACAGGCTGCTCCCGCTAACAGAAAGAGAGACAACTCAACTCACGTTATTCTTGGCTATTTGTCTGTAGGCCGACTTTGATTACATACTTCCCTACAAAGCCCTTTCACCTGAAAGCAGGACCAAGAAACCCCCTGAGAATTTCAAATGATAAATCAAAATTTTAACACAGTTTTCAACACCTCACTGTAAGGTCCACCAGTAGTGTGATGTTGGTGAATTGAATCCTGAGTCCCTACCAGTGGTTTTTTACTTTTTTGATATCAGGAACCAATATGTGGCCTCCCTAAACTGTGTCAGGAAGATTTCAGGGACTGGCAGCAGTCCATAGAGTGCTCCTTGATAAATAATGCCCTAGACCTACTCGACCTTTTTACTTTGATCGGTGGGAAGCTGGACTAGAAAAACTCCACCCAGAAACCACTGAGAAGATGCATTTAGTCTTTCCTAATACAGGTGGGACTATTAAAATGGAAATTGGAGATCTGACAGATAGCAGGCTCAGGTTAGGGAAAGGAGCTCTTGTACTTGTTAGAGAGTAGGTGGTCTGTTGGTTTGTCTGTCACCCTGGGAGTGAGGGTTGACATGCAAAGACTATATATTTGCATACAATTTCAAGTGATTTGTGTATGTTGGTTTGTTAAATTCTTTGTCCAGAATGTAAGAAGCTCTGATATTTTACCACCATCCTCCATACAGAACCCATCACATTTATTGATGGTTAGGGAAAATCCATCTACTGAAGGAAGACAGACTTTTATATAAGTTGTCAGAAGATGAAGACTCTATTCTATTCAGACCTTTTAAAAAAATTCTAAGTAGAGTATGGGGCATCCAAAGCTGAAAGCTAATTTCCATTCTCTGTTCACTCTTGGATTGTGTCAGTGGAACCTGCTTTGGTAGTTAACACAGGCCTTTGAGGAAGCATGAAACTAAACCCATTTGTTATTTAAAACACTTTCTGAATCTTTGATCCTTCTTTAGAATATTCACGTGTTACCTAAACGAAAAGTGTGGATTTTTACTAAATAAACTTGTGAGGTGGTAAGTAAAATAAAACAGCATTTGTTTTTGTCATTGTTGCTGTTGCTTGAGGCCCTTGGTATGTTCTTCAGCTCCTGATTAATTCCTTAACTTCCTTCTGCCTGTGAACACTGAGGTACTTGAAGGGGAAGGTTGGCCTGCTCAAAAATTGTTCCCAGCTGTGTGTGCTGTACTGTAGTTGTTTCACATAGTGAAGGAGAAAAATCCTGAAATAGGTCGAGTGCTAGAAGTAATCAAATCAATTTGATTTAGGATCCTTCTGTAATTTTGTTGCCTGCATGACATTTCAACACACAAACATTTTCTGGCTCAATAAATGGCATTTTATTTGCTATTTTTAAATTAACTTTTGTCTCTTTGAAACAGTAAATATATCAGTTAAGAAACAAATAGGAAAAGAGCGAACACTATTTATCTGGGCCTGAAAAGAAGCAAAGAGCTGGAATCTGATGTTTTGACTTCATACAGAGCCTAAATGCCAACAAACTGGTTTTTAATTATCTGGGCAGCAGTATCATTCCGGGTTACCTCTCTCTCTCTCTCCTCTCTCTGATTGGCCTGACACAACAGCTGAAGCTATAACAGAGTAGAAAAGCATGGCTGGCTGGTATGAAGACAAGGATTATTGTTGTACTGGAGCAAGTGCTGTCTCAGCTGTGCACACAGATCAGTTCTTCCCCAGCTGCAGAAACTGAATCTTTCTTTTTAAAATTAGTGTGTTGTGTAGGCTGCAATGTATGTCATGATAGCAAAATATTACTATGTATTCTGTAGGATTCAAAATAGAAAGGGGCTTCTTCATGCCAGATAATGCATCAGAACAGATCATCTCTTTCTCTAAATAAATATTTCAGAGTGTAATTAATTATAACAATAACCTTGAGCACAGACTTCCATAGAATTATGCAAATTAGGTACTACACAACATGAATAAGGTGAAACAGAACCAGGTCTGGTAATAACTAGAATGTCAGGGGGGTATCAAAAGCATAAATTAAAAAAAAAAAAAAACAAATAACGTACAGTCATGTTTGAAAGGACAAAAGGGTGCTTTTTAAAATGGCATATGATTATTTTGGTTTTGCTTTTTCTGTGGAGTGTAAATATCCTTTTTGATGCACATGCAACATCCATTAGCGTTGACACGCTTTGCCCAGGTACACAGACTAATAGACCCTATGTGACACCAACTGTCTTTCTTTAGGAAAATATCCAAAATGTTATAAATTCATTAATTCCTTTACCAGCATAAAAATAGGTTCTCGTTTCCTTTTAATAATATATGTTCATTTGTTTTTTTAATTCATTATTCAATGAAAATGGAAAACTAAGAGATGTAGTTTATAGTTAAAGTGGGAGGCTGTGCTCCCTGCATGCTATGCCTCGCCAACCCCCCTCTCTGGGGGTAGGCAGCCTTAGCTCCCCCGCCCCCCCCACCCCCCGGCCACCGGGAGGGCCAGGTTGAAGTGTGGCAGCCTGGCCTGTCTTGGCTGTCTTCCCCTGACTGCCAGCCCACCCCCCTCCGAGTCCAGGCCAGCTCCGGCTCTCCTTCCCTCTCTGGCGGCTGGGGGATTGGGCCGGGCTGAGGCCTGATACAGAGCCAGCAGTGCAGGGTGGCACCCGGCTCTCCAGGAGGAGAGCTGAGAACTAGCAAGTAACCATTACGGTTACTTATGCTTATTGGTTAGCAATTTGAATGGTTACACTATTACATCCCTAATCAAAGCAGTCATCAACATGAAATGTCCATAAGAAGAGTTCTGCCTTTTAAAGGCTACTTTTTAAAATGACTCACATGAAGCCGTTTGAAATAATCCAGCACATACATCAAAACTTTAATGAAAAAGACTTCCTCTTAAGCACCACAGGCATATAAATCTAAGCCAGCTTTGAAGCAGTGGGGTGCACTGTATTGTCAAATAAATAATTACGCTAAAATTAAGTTATTAAAAGTGTGGCATAGCTTTGATTTCAGCCTCATTTGTGTGTTTGTCCTCATAAATTTGGGATAATTCTGGTCTATAACTTGGTATTCAAACAAGAGATCTTTTAGCTTTCTTAAGCACCATATCATATGTGAGGACTCCTTTCTTTGATGACAGTGGAATGCCTAGACGTTGACCTGAACATTTTTGCCACTCTAGTGCTTTTCCCAGGCATCATCTCAGGAGGGTCTAACCATAGCAGCTGCTTCTGCAGCTGCCATTCTGTTTCTCTGGACGACTGACTTCATTCAAGTCAGTTCAGCTGATGGCTTCTTGCTGCATAGTGCTTTCCTTGAACCAGGTGTGAGGAGAACATGAATCCATTTCAAGGCTGCATCTATTATTAGTAGGAGCTACAAGAGGCATTGATTTCCTTTTTTCCGAGACACCTAGAGCATGAAGATGCATATGTGATATAAAACTGATAGGCAGTTCTGCTCCCCACCCTGATATTTGGGCACACAGTAATATTTGTTTTTTAAACCTGGATAAGTATCTTGCACTGAAATACTTTTATAAAGCGGCATTCTCATATAAAAGCATCACTGTTTGATTTCAGAGAGGCAGCTGTGTTAGTCTGTTTCAGGAAAAACAAGGAGTGCCACTGGACTCCTTGTTTTTTTTACTGTTTAATTTGCATTTAAACCCTCTTCACAAGTCTTATGACAAATTCCTTGAGTGCCTAGATATTCCAGTTCTGGATGTTTTGGTAATGCTTATTAGTAGAAATACAGCTATGACCGGCAGAAATAAAGTAAGCTTGTAAAATTATTTTCTCTGCTTTTGACTTTAATATAATATGTTTGTATACATTTCTACCTGGGGAGAGATGGTTTGAACGGATTTGGGAATGGAGTAGAAAAATGAGAACTGGAGAAGAGGCAGATTTGACTCAGAATTTCCCAAAACTGACTCCCTGTGGAAATAGCATGGGCTTTCAAAGTACGTGGGAGACAGAACAAGATGGTGACTTGTCCTCCGTCATGGTATTTATAGAATCACAGGGAACTTGATGGTTTAGGAGATTTGGGGTTGCATTATCTAATGTCTGAACCAAGTAAATAAGAGTCAGGACACCTGAGCTCTGTTTTAAACTCTGCCAATGACTTGCTTTATAACCCGGAGCAAGTCGCTGAACAATCCTTGTTAGAGATTTCTAGGTTAGCGATCCTTGAAGGAAATGCCCTATATAATAACAAAGTCTTACTGATATGGCAATTGTATATAGAGGCCTGCCTCTCTAGGTGATTAGTCTGAATCCAGCTCATGGGAGCAGTGACTAAAAGTTATAATAATCTGATGGTTGAACAGGCACCTGTGCTAATTCAGACTAGTAGTCTCCTTCCAGTTTTCAGTGGACAGCTATGCAAAATAAATATGAAAAAACCTGAAACCAACATCAAAAATGGTATGGAGACCCTTGATAGAAAGGCCAACTCGGGGATGATGATCTTTTTCTCTCCTCTGTAGAAAGGGTTCCAACAGAACAGAATTGAGGCTTATGGAGGCAACTGGCACTGCCACTGCTCATGATATATTTGATCAGTGATAATCAAGAATGTATCATGAGCACTAAAATTACACTTTAGAATGGAGATGTTGCTTTACATTCTCCTTTATAATGAAGACTTAATATATAGAGTAGAGATGTAAGAGTGTAACTGGGATAAGCTCACGCTTATTGGGTACTGGCACCAGTTACACTCTTCATGAGGTTGCTGGGATTTGCAGCAGCCCTGGTGGGCGCGGGAGCCGCGGTATCCAGGAGCCATGGCAGCTGCAGGAGCCAGGACGGCCAGGAGCTGCAGCGGTCCCTGTGGTTCCATGATTAGCTGCGTAACTGACAGAAATTCTATCGGTCACACGGTTAATAATTTTTACAATTTTTAATATCTCTAATGTAGAGCCCTGTGGAGGTAAAAAAATTGTATCTGCAACCGCATCTGTATCTGCAAAAATTAGCCGGCTCCCCACAAGCACCGAATCTGCCTGCCCCCTTGACACCCACACTGCTGCCTTTGATAGAGAGACAGCAGCGTGGAGGATGAGGGGGGCAGGCAGAGCCGATATGCACAAGGAGCCGGCTTTTAAGCCTCTGTCCGTGA
Organism: Rafetus swinhoei; assembly: GCA_019425775.1. Classification (NCBI taxonomy): domain Eukaryota; kingdom Metazoa; phylum Chordata; order Testudines; family Trionychidae; genus Rafetus; species Rafetus swinhoei. Next base: position 12,726,519 of record CM033435.1, on the reverse strand, counting down.
GGAGCTCGGACCCCCCACGGACAGGGGCTGCTGTATCAGAGGCAGCAGCACGGGGCGGCACCGAGGGGATCTGGTTTTTAAACCAGATACAGAGGCAGTAGCACAGAGTGGCAGGGGGCTTCTTGGGAGTAGGGCCAGAGCACACTGGCTGCCAGTCCCACTCCTGGGGACTATTGAATAGTCATGTAACCGCTAAAATTTGATGCAGTTACATGAGTATTCATTTACATGCTATCTAACATCCCTAGCGGATACCCATCGATATGAAGCGGATATCCAGGGCTCTATCAATATATATCAAGAAGGGAGTTTTTACTGATTGCATTTTTCACATTGGGTCCAATTGCACATTGAATCCCGGGGAAAATAAACTGCCTAGAGTGAGTTTTGCTTTATGCAATTTTAGTACAATTCTTACCAGCTTATTCACAGAAAAGCATTCTACTGCTTCAGCTGACGTAAGAGCTTGAATAATGAGGATTCTGGATCAACTCCCAACTATGGTAAGGTACAGGATGCACACACCATGTATTCAGAAACTGAAGGGAGAAAGGAGGATTTTGCTACTGGCTAAGTCTTTTCTATCCAGCCACCAGTTGGCAGACTCAACAGGAAGATTGCAATTTCCAAGGTTAGGGTTTGTTTGCATTTCCTTGCAAAATACTTTTGATCTGGCAATAAGGAGGCAAACAGCCTGGTCACTGCAAACTAATATTAATGCTTTTAACTGTCACAGTGGAATACATTTCTGGAAAAAAATGTAGAATCTTAATTTTAAAAAGTGAGAAACTTGGGCATAAATATTTCATTAGATTTTGTTTCAACTCAGATTGTGCAGACTGTCTGGAGTCTGGACTGCCCTTCTTGGCATGTAATATTTAATCCCAGATATGCTTTAGAACTTGTCTGCTTCCTATAGAACAGAACATGAGTACTGTAATGGGCAAGCTGAGTGCATGCTTTTTTCCATCTGATGTCAACTGGAAGACAAGAAAATAGCTTTTCTTCACTTGCTATTCATGATCCTCAAACACATCTTTAATACCTTTAGCAAGTGCACAATTTCTTGTGCATGCCTTAGAATTCTTGTTCAGAGATCTTAGGAGATCCAGTTGTAGGCTTATGAAGGAAGCAATAAAAACAAGGTCTATTGTACAGGGGAGGGGACTAAAATAAGTCCCAGCCAGGGGCACCCTTCCCCTTGGCAGACTTAGATCTTAGAACTATGTAGGGGAAATCTCTCTCCTAAGATCATGGGGGCACTGAAGCCCAGATGATGTTTCCCCTCTCTAAGTAGGCTTGGGAGAAAACTGCCGAGAACAGCCAGCAGGAGTAGAAGCAACCAAAGCAGGGACCTCTGGGCATTCCAGTCAAAATGGTAAAATATTCTGACCATTTCCACCCTGCGTGATCAACTGTTTGCTCCTTCTCACCTCAGCTTCACTCCTCCACCTGCCCCTTCTACCCTCTCTAATCCTGTCCTATCCTGTATCCTCAGCCCCCTTTCCTTTTCCATCCATTTAGCTGATCTCCTAAAACCTAACTAAACCTCTTCAACCCCTGCCCCCAAAATGCGGAACTATCATCAGATAGCAAAACCATCAGTTAAATCACACAGTTAAATCACACTGTTCCCTTTGCTTGTGACTTCTACCTTCGCTGTCCTGTGGTGTCTGTTTAGACTGTAAGCCTTTCAGGGCAGGGATCAACAATTCTGTGCTTGTACAGTACCCAGCGCGTAGGCAGTACCGTAATAAACACAATTGATAAATATAGTAGGCATGAATAGGCCAGACATACTCAGAAGAGCCAGTGGAGGCTGCTGCCTTCCTCAACAAATCCTTAAGGAATAAACAAACAGTACTGATATCTCAATGCACATAGCACTCCACAGGATATTTGTTAGTGCCTGTTTTTATCCTCACCTCCTTGTACTGCTTAGTCATAAGCCAGTTCTATATAAATTCCTCTGATGAAAAATAACTGGTGAGTTCACATCGTCTATGTCAGCGTTTCCCAAACTATGGGCCACGGCCCGGGAAAAAAAATACCGGGCCTCAGCATGGCTGCCGGGAGGGGAGCAGAGTGGGGCGGGCTGGGAGGAGGGGGGAAGGAACCAGCCGCCGGGAAGCAGCGCTGGGGGCAGTGGGGCTGTCCCGGTGGAGATGCGGGGGGCCAAAGCAGGGCTGGGAGCGGCGGGGCTGTCCCGCAGAGATCTGGGCGGGCGAGTGGCGAAAGCAGGGCTGGGGGCAGCAGGGCTGTCCCCCGGTGGAGATCCGGGCAGGCGGCCAAAGCAGGGCTGGGAGCGGCGGGTCTGTCCCGCAGAGATCTGGGCAGGCGGCGAAAGCAGGGCTGGGGGCAGCGGGGCTGTCCCGCGGAGATGCGGGTGGCAAAAGCAGGACTGGGGGAGTGGGGCTGTCCCGTGGAGATCCGGGTATGTGGGTGGGCGGGCGGGTGGCGGAAGCAGGGTTGGGGGCAGCGGGGCTGTCCCGTAGAGATGGGGGGGGGGCGGGCGAGCGGGCGGGCGGCAGAAGCAGGTTTGGGGGTAGCGGGGCTGTCCGGCGGCGGAGATCGGAGAGGACAGGCAGCGGAACCAGGGCTGGACAGGGGTGCGCTGGCCGGGGGAGATCAGGAGGAGGAGGACGGGAGAATCAGCTGCCGGAAGCAGGGCTGGACGGGGCAGCGGAGCTGGGGGTCGTCGGGAGGCGGGGCTAACCAGGGAGATTGGTGGGTGGTGGGGGGGAACCGGCCGCTGGAAGCAGGGCTGGACGGGGGCAGCAGGGCTGGACTGGGGAGATCGGGAGGAGAAGGGGGTGGGGAAGCGGGACTGACCTGGGCACATGCAGACCCTGCGGACCCTGGCAGACGAGTGAGTCCAGCCGGGGATTCCATTTTGCCCCCTTCCCCTCCACATACCCTCCCTGGAGTAGTTGCGAACTGCCTGGCAGGTAGACACACTCAGACAGCGTGAGCACATCTACCAGCCAGGCAGCTAAGGACTAATACACCTAATTATAATAAAACGTACCTAATTAGAAAATACCAGGCATTTTATATGTCTGGTAATTTCTCAATTTCTTTCCCAGACAAAACCTTCAAATACCGGACTGTCCAGTACAAAACCGGACACCTGGCAACCCTACCCTTCCTTGCACCTTCCCTCTTAGCCAGATACCCTACCCCCCAATCTGCTCCTGCTCCTGCCTCCTGAAGTGCTCATGTGGCGCCGGGTCCCCCAAGCCCTGACCCAGGCTGGGTGGAGGATGCAGCCGGGTGAAACACTGGAAATTTATTCATTTTTCATTCTTTTTTTTAATATGCGTTTTTATTTTTGGGCTGCAAAAGACAGTACTGAAAAAAAAAACGGGTTCCAACTAAAGTAAAACGTTTGGGAAACCCTGATCTAGCCAGCTTTCTATCCATCTTACAGTCCATTTATCCAATCCATATTCCCTTAACTTGCTGGCAAGAATATTGTGGGTGACTGTATCAAAAGCTTTGCTAACGCTGACACTGGGGGCTTTGGGAGGACCAGAAACAACTTATTTAAATATTCATCATTTGCTTATTGAATATGCAAATGAATGTTACCGGTCCTCCAAAAGCTCGTGAATGGATTTACTGGTCCCCGTGTCAAAAAGTTTGGGAACCCCTGGTCTATGTAAAATATCCACTGGCAAAAAATTTCTCTCAAACTTTTCTTCCTTTCCAGTATGTTATCTCTTCCAATACTGCACGCAGTCAGGTTCTGCTATTGCACTGTTCAGAAGCATGCTGGATTTTTCTGCTACTTTTAAAATTCAGAATAAAATCTGTAGTGTGCTGGATTTCAACATTTGTGCAGTTACTGTAGCATGCATCCACTTATTCCCTTTGTGAATCCATTATAGCTTTATATATGCATACAAATGCTTCATGACCTGAGTGGTTTCAGGCTTTTATTTTATATTGTCTTGAATATTGAATATTCTTCTTACACCAGAGGTTTTGAGTTGTTTTTTTTTTCTCTTTACACACTGGTTTAGCTGATAAGGATCACAAGGTAGAGTTGTCTGTAAAACAGATATTTTTAAAGATGAAGCAGTGATACTTCTGTACAATATTAATATTTACCTTATGATTTGCATGTCTTGATGTTCCTGTAAGAGCATGGTGTGATGTTTATGAGCATTAAGTGTGTCCACCTGTGGGCAGACTTACAGCCTCTGCAATCAATGGGAGCAAGATCAAGCCCATAGTGTATAACTACTCAGGAGAAAGCGCAAGGTTGACTTTTTTACCTTCCTAAAATTTTGGGGCAGCCCCCAGGCTCCATATTTTGGCTAAATGAGGAAGAAGTTTTTGCATTTTTTAATTGCCTTTGTCTAGTGGCAAGCTAGAGGTGGGTAAGATTGTTGAAGGAAAGGAAAATCTGATGGTGCAAATGAAAGAAATCTAGGGCCCTATCAGTAATATTAAATATGAAGGTCTCTTGTTTAAAAATGTTTAGGTTTTTTTAAAAACATTTATTAAACCTCACAAGTCTTTGATGATCGAAAGTATTATTTGAGGCAATCAGGTGTAAACTGAGCCACGTGGAAGGAAAGCAACTTGCCTAGAAGCATACACACACACAGATGACAAGGCCATGACTGGAACCCAAAAGTCTTAATCTTTCATGCTGTCCCCTAACCACTAGACCACTCTCTCTCCAAGTGAAGACTGAATGAAGGCCTAGATAAGCTGAGTGTACAGCTGTGTCTTGGGTCTTTCATTTTTGTTTGTGTGTCTAATAAGGAATCCCAGGTGACTTCTGCCATCCAAATCTTAGGAAAGGATTTTGGAGAAACAACAAGCATAGTATACTAGTTTGGCTTAGTGTGTGGCTGGATCGTTCAGCCTATCCATCCTTGACATCCTGATAAATAAATTAGAAAATCAGCTTTTGGCAGCCAGGGTCTCATTTTGGCATCATTCTTCAATTGGAACAGAGCAGTCAGCTTTGATTCTGAAGCTGTTAGAACTCAGTGTGCATCCCAGGCAATGCAGTGTTAGCTGCACTGCAGGCCTGACCCCTGTCTTGTGGCTCTGCTGATGAGATGAACAGATCCTACTTGCGTTCTTTTGCCTATGTCGCTTCTATTGATGTATTTTCATTTTTTAGAACGTGTATATGCCAATGTGTATTAGTTGATGAGACGCTATTGCAAGAAATCCAGACATGCCCATTTGGTGGAAGAAGAAAAACCTCCAAACCCATCTGTGTTTCCACAGCAGTTTTTAGTCTTTGGAGAAAAGCAGGTTATTTTGAAAGATTGATTTTTACCTATAATCTTAAATATCTGTGAGAGGTAAAAACAGTTTAAAAACTATATCCAGTCTGTTCCCTCATCTTTCCATTCCTTTCTCCTCCCCCATCTTCTTGCCCCTTTTTTTACTGCCTTCTTTGCCTTGGTGCAATTAAAATCTAATACAGTATACAGTCTCTGTAGGCTTCCTTTATAGCAAGCCTTGTTAATGTCAACTGAGCCAGTTCAAACCGCTTCTTTTCTCAGGCGCAAAAAAACAACAACAACAAGCTTAGAGGTGCAAACAGGCTCTTACAAAGGATTTCCTAGGCCTAGTAGAAAGCTGTGTTCATAATCAATTATGTCAATAGGATGAGTTATTCCAAAGACTGCCTTTCCATTCTTTCAGTCTGTACACTTCATTCACTCCTTCTGTACGGTGCTGGCTACCAGCCTTTTCCTCTTCCTGGCTTGTATCACAACTCAATTACACCCTTATATTGAGACTGGAATGATACAGTATCCTTGGAGTCAGAGAGTCAGTCTGTCCCTATGGCTACTTCATTCTCTTTCGTTTTATGGTTGCAGTAGTGAAGCCATTGGCACTGAAACCCCTAATGTGTCATCTGAGTGTCATGGAGAAAAGAACCAGTCCATCAAGTCCAAAGTCTCCCCAAATAGAGAGGTGCCCTGAAGAATATCTTCCTATAATTTTGGAATATCAGGAAATATAAACAGTAGAGGCACAACTGAGTTGGATAAAGTTAAGATATGCAGGAAGTCCCAAATTAGGATTCACCTATCGTAATAAGGCTTTTCCTTGACCCAGTTGTGCCTTGGAGGCATAATGTTCTCACTCGTTACTGTGAACTTCTCTGAGGCACTCACTGTGCTTTACTTGTAGTTCAGGGCTGAGCAAAATATGGCCCGGGGGCCGGATCTGGCCCACCAAGCCACAGGATCCAGCCCGGGTATGCAGTGGGGAGCCTCACAAAGACTCCCTGCTTCCCTCCCCATGCACACACTGCTCACAAAAGTGGCTGCTGCAGCCATTTCTCTTTCTCAGCTGTGAGCCCAGGGGAGTGGGGAGTCAAGATGGAGGACTTCTTACTCCAGCTTCTGTAACCCTCATTTCACGAGGAGTAAGAGTGTTCTTCCTTCTCCTTGCTGCTGTGTAGACAGCGCCGAAAGCTGAATTAAGCTATTTCGACTTCAGCTGCGCAATTGACGTAGCTGAAGTTATGTATCTTAATTCAGTTTTTGCCTTACAGTGTAGACGTGCCCTAAGTGAGCTGTGACTTGGAGATTAGGAAGGAAAGCAAACTTCTGGAAGTCTAGCAAGGTTGAGAGCCCCTGTTTTAGTATAAGCATTGTCAGGAGTATCATTGTCCTCATCAGCCCGTTACTGTTGGGAAATAAGGCCTACTCTCCTAAATGCTGTAGTTCTGTTAAATCCATTATATGATGGGGCAGTATGCAGCCCAATCAGTTTGGAGAAAATTTTCTGCTGTCTTTAGTTCCACACACAAATCACATTTATTAAAATGTTCATACTTGTGTTGAATGACATTTTTAATAAGGAAAGGGAGGTTTATTTTATTTTATAGTTGGGTTTTTATTTTTTATTCTGTTCTCACTTCTGCGCATGTACACACACATACACAGCCCCTTGCTCTAGTGGGGAAGGAAGGTGGGGGAAGAAGAAATCATTCAAATGTGCAGATCTGGCTTGCTTACTTGAAAAGTCATACATTGTGCAAGAAGGCTGCATGTTGTACTGCCCTGTTGCTTCAAAGGTCAGGCACGTGGTAGCAGTGAGTGAGTTTATGACCAAAATGAAATTAGCCATGCCAACCATTCAGGGTCTGCATTCAGTACTGGAAAAAAAAATAAACTAAGATATAAAGAGAGAAACCGAAAGCATTTCAGAAAATCAGTGCTTTGGTCCTGAAAAAAGAAGTCATTCAAAGCAGTACTGCAACTTTTTATTAATGGCATTAAAGGTCATTAAGAAGCCATGCACTGAAGGAATCATTATTAAAATGTCAGTGTGGTAATCATCAGAGTAGAAGAATTATTAAACATTTTATAATTTAAGAGGGGAAGAGGACAGAAAATATGCCATCAGAGCTCAGAAAGGAAAAATATTAAAACCTTGTTATATTCTTGCATCGCTTGTCATAATTGGAGAATAAAACAAAGTTAATGGGCTTGTACTGAAACTACTTACATGGGTAGATTTTAATTAAGAACTTACTAGGTACAAACAAATTCAGCCTAACAATTCAACCCTTAACTGGAAAAATACTTCTCAGCGCTGAAAGAGGCAGTATGATGCAGTTTGGTAAGAAAATCCTCAATGGAATTTATTAAGATGGAAAATGTAAGATTTTTTTTTTAATGCATGGCTTCATGTTTTCAATGTCAGTTACTAAAGTTGAAATAATTAAGCTTTTTTAAATTGAAAGCCAGCTGTATTTTAAGGGAAAGGGATTTAGTTTCCTGTCAGCTTCCTTTTTGGAAAAAGTGATTGGTGTATAGACAGCAATCTTTCCAGTTTGTTTGTTTAAAAACACCTTCTTTGGGAGAGTCACATTTTGATGGGCAAGGAAAGAGAAATTGCTTTCAGTTTTAAATGTTTGTAGAAACATTTTGAGTAATCTAAGAGCCTTTTTTCCCCCACTTACACAAGTACACACTGTTCAACCCAGAAGAGTTTTGACAGTGTTAACCTTGATCTGTTCTGGCAGTGCAATCCACTAGAGAATGTTCTTTCAGAAATCACTCTGTACTTTGAACTGCTGAAAGAGCTGCTGTGGTGTGTGTCCAACAGGGGCCATAGCATTTCATTTCTAAGAGACAACATAAGAGCTTTTTTATGTTTTTGTGTGTGAGCTGTATGAAAGTCATGGATGAGTGTAAGCCAGGATGAGTGTACATGGAATTTTGTTTCTTGAGAATCCTAATGTGTCTGGTTTTTAAAACAAAAGATAGGTAGGAAAAGTGTGGTTTTGTGTGCACCTGCAGAAGGGAGTGTTGCTGAGGCTTTGGAAAACCAGTGTAAATGAAAATGCATTTCATATTAACATTATATATAAGCAGGATACATAAATTAGAAATCTGTCAGTGTTTGATTTGAACTGTATGAAAAAGACATATGGCATCCTGTACTGTCAAAGTTTTCTAACACAAATGGAAAGAATCCATCCCTTGGGATTGGATAGATTGGACAAAGTTCAACAAAATATAGTGCTGGAATAATCCTGTACTGGCAGAGAAATTAGCTTGCCTTCATAGATCTTTTTTTCTCCATCTTTAAATTCTATGAATGCATTATACTTAACAGGCCACAGAGAATTCCAAATTTATTTTGGGTAAGAAGGAAAATATATATTTTTTTTAATGCTGCATTGAAACTTAAAGATGTGACCTTATTTCTTATACTTTGTTCTACATGACAAAAATATGAAAATACATTTGTGATTTTGCAGTGGACTAATGTAGAAATAAATGTGAGAAGCTCCTTTTGGAAATATTTTTTTGCTTATATATAGTCAAGTGAATTTTTCAGAATATTACTAAAAATTGGTACATAAAATTAAAACAGGAAATTTCACTTTTGCTGCCTCAAAAGAGCTCTGCAGCAAAAAGAGAAATGTGCTTAAGGAAATTTATGGTAGCTAAACTGTCACCTACATGACCCTACAAAAATCAATAACAAAAGGTGAATTTTAACAAATAGTGAATTAAGTCTAGATAATCTGAAGCTCAGTAAAACTCTATTTTTGAGTTATAACTGCTATGATTTTTGATGTTTAATACTTACTAGAGGTTCTTTCCCCACCCCCCACCCCCTTCTTTGTTTATCTAGTGTTGAAGGCGAAGCTCCAAGTAGTGAAACTGGCACATCTTTGGATAGTCCATCTACTTACCATCAAGGACCTATAACCCATAGTTCGGCTATAAGCCCAGACCATTACGACCATTCTGCTTACGGGCTGTATTCTGTCTCCCCTGGGCAGCAAAGATCTCGGAGGCCTAAGCTTCAGCACTCAACATCAATACTGCGAAAACAAGCCGAGGAGGAAGCTATTAAAAGGTCAAGATCACTTTCTGAGAGCTATGAACTCTCCTCCGATCTACAAGATAAGCAGGTATTTGAGCTATCTTTATTTATGAATAAGGCAAAAGCGCCTGTTTGCCAACAAAAAAATGCTTTTGTGAAGTTGAAAATGACACATTTTGTGAAGTTGAAAATGACACATTTTCTTTTTCCAAATCCAAGTTAATTTATAGCTGGCATAGTTGAATATTATTAAAATTGCATCCTTTTCACTCTGCTTTTTCTTTGGCTCACTGAGGCAACAGCCAAAATTACATTAATAACAAATACGGATTTTTTTTTCCAAAGTGAAAACTTGATTCTCCCAGTGGTTATGATTTCATGCAGTTGGCTTATATTTTGTTCACAGCATGAAACAATGAATTTTTTTCCTGAATAAAATTTGCAGTTTTAAACTTGGAATGGCTTGGTGCTCTTTAAAGAAAGAAAAAGACAGTTTCCTCCGTAGACACACTAAATTGGAAGTGCCAAATCTTGAGTTGCTCATTTGTTTTTTTCTCAGTCAGGCAACACTCTATTTGACTTCACTAAAACCTGAACAGAAGTTGACTTCAGGATATTTCACTAAAAAGACCTTTTTTCTTCTTTTCTAAATGTATGAAACCTCAGATGTGATATTTAAAATGAATCTTGACAATAACCTTATTTGGAATATGTTACCTTCCATGTTCTATCCAGTGTGTCATTTTTGATCCAATGATTTAACAATTTAAAGTAGGTAAGTGAGTGCTTTTAGTTTCCTTAACTGAAAGGTGTGTAATAACCAATACACCAGTACATGTAGTTTCTGTAACAAAGATCACATTTTGTTTACTGTGAGCCATGCTCTAAGTCATATTTTGGTGTGTTTTAATATTTGCTTTGACAGCCGTGATCAGCTGAAAAAATACAAGAACGTTATCTAAAAGGTAAGATATTCTCGATGGGACTATAATTAAGTTCTGTAATAAAAATGGCACAGTATGCGTACTCCAAGAGAGGTGCCTTCAAAAGATTATGCGTTTATACAGTATATTTCTGGATTACAACTTTATATACCAGAGATTAATGTATTAGTACTGGAACAGACAAGATTTTCTAATTTAACAATGGTCACGATCAATTAAATACGATGTTCTAGCTCACTTTAAAGTCATAGAAGGTATTTGTAGCAGTGAAATCAATGGCAGATTCTGGTGCATGCTTCATCGATGGAACAATTTTATAGGTAGCGATTCATAGATCTGTGAAACACACAAAAAAAACCATGTGAAGGTGTACGGAAATGGGAGAGTGAGCTGCTCACAGTATTTGGCCACATATTGATAGTAAGTGTCAAAAGGACTTCATTTGAAGATTGAGACACAGTTTCTGGGTACCATGGAACAACATCACATTGCAACATGGAGAGCCACACTCTGAGCTGCGCCGAGGAGGTGCAGCCCAAGGTTGTGGGATAAATGTGGCTTTAAGCCAAATTATGAGTCTGACTAAGGGCATATCCAGCTATGCCAGCACTGAATGGACTCTTATCGGCCTTTTTTGCATGGCCTGGCATCCCTGGCACTCATCTGCACAAAGGATCTGTATAGTGCAGGGGTGGGCAATAATTTTTGAAGGGGGGGCCACTTCATAAATTTGAGAAGTGTCCGGGGGCCATTCCGGAAGGGACGGTCCATGTGCTGTATAAAGACGCCAATATGTTTTTTTACATAACAAAGTAATTAAATTTTAATAATAATTAACAGCATACAACATTATCCAAAGATTATTATAGAAGGCAACACTAACATTTTGAGAACACTTGTAGCATTTGTAATAACAACAACACTAACACTAAACTTTTAGTTACATCAGTGGTAGGCAATATCCGACCCGCAGAATGGACACGGTTCACCAGGGTTAGCCCCAGCAGGCCACCAATGCTTTATTTACATGCACCTCCTCTGGAACAGCCGCTTGGAGCACCATCTCCAGCCAATGGGCACTGCGTGAATTGGGACACCACCTCCTACAGCTCACATGGGCTAGGAATGGTGATCCACAGCCAACAGGAGCTTTAAATGGACATATCTGCAGAGACACAGGTTAATAAGCACTGGCAGAAGCCACATCCGACTTACTGCCCACCTGAGTTTAATGCAACTTATGTGCATTAAATTTAAGTGTAAAAGAAAACATGCAACTCAGTGTGAAGAAGAAAGTCTGTGTTGGGCATTAACAAAGGACGTGAGGTCAGGTGTCATTTCTGATGTTGCAATGCGGAGCACTACTGCAAGGTCGTCATCAGTGATAGAAGAGCTGTTCTTTGGTTTATTGAATTTCATCACAGAAAATGTCTGCTAGCAGGTGTAAGTTGGTGCAAACAATACAAGCGTCTTTTGGGCATGAGCCTTGACCTTCGGAGAGTTTTGTTCATTGAGAGATGCATAAAATTCCAGAAGTGGCGTTGATTTGAATTGCTCCGCAAGCAAGGCATCACTCTGCAAGTCAATAAGCTCCATTTGGAGGTCACTTGGAGTATTGTCCACCACATATGTGAAAGGAGAGAACAAAGCCATGCCCCCCCACTTCTAACCTGTTGCCTGGCAGCTGCCCGGCAGGCACAAGCCCTTTGAAGAGAAGCAGTTGAAAGGGCTCATGCCTCCCAGCAGTTCCCAGGCAGCAGGCCAGTGGGGCCGAGCTGTGAGCCCTTTCAGTTGCTTCTATTTAAAGGACTTGCACCTGCGGGTGACTGCCAGGCAATGCAGACACCCAGCAGGCGAGCCCTTCAAATAGAAGCAGTTGAAAGGGCTCGTGTCTCTGGCTTCCTAACAACACATTAGAGGCTGGGGCCCTTTAAGTGCTTTTATGTAAAGGGCTGGCGCCTTCCCTATGCCTGTCAGGCAACCCGTTGCCTAGCAGCCGGGGAACACAAGAGCCCTTTGAATAGGCACAGCTGAAAGGGCTTGCAGCTCCCCATGCCTCTGGTGCATTGCCCGAGACGCAGGATCCCTTTGAGCTGTTACTATTTAAAGGGCTCTCCTGTTCCCCTGGCTGCTAGGCAACGTGCCTGGGGAAGGCACAAGCCCTTTAAATAGAAACAGCTGAACGGGATCACAGTCTGGCAACACACTAGAGGTACGGGGAGCTGCGAGCCCTCTCAGCTGTTTCTATTTAAAGGGCTTGTGCCTTCCCCCATAGCTGCTAAGCAAGGTGCGGGGAAGACGTGAGCCCTTTAAATAGAATCAGTTTGAAGGTCTTGGGCCCCTTTCCTGCTCCGAGGCAATGAGCTAGGGGGACGGGGCCTGAAACTACCTCATGGGCTGGATCAAAGTCCTAGGCGGGCCGGATGCGGCCCACTGAGAGGCTTTTTCCCACCCCTTGTATAGAGCTCTAGACTGACCTCCTGCACTGCAGATATTCCACAGGGTCTAATTTCATCTGCTCCTTTTATGCTATTTTACTAGAGAATCAGGGCTGCAGATGTTGCATTATGAAGCATGCATTTGGCATTGCAAACATACTAAAAGAGCATATACCCTTCAGAACAATATTAACAAGTGGCAGATCACTGTTCTGGAAAGTTTTAATTGCAGTCATGAAAAATATTTGAGATATTAGCAAATATAGGCAAGTGCTTATCAGAAAGCAAGCTAAATACTAGAAAGATATTAGAAAATGCAGCCATGGGGCTAGTGAGCAATCATGTGATTCCCCACCACCACTCCCCTTTGCTTGAAAAGTATTTGGACTCAACAAAATGCAAGTTTATCTTGGTATATTTCATGTGTTAGTGTCGCTAAAGGATAACCTTAGGATTTTTAAGGAAAAAAATCCTTGCTAGCTCTTTGGAAATATATTTTAGGAAATGTCAGCTTTAGTTTTACTGTTCCTTTTGAATTGATACTAGTAGTTCTTTAAACAGCAAAATCATGAATTATTCATGTGGTATTTTGAGATTAGTGCAACTGAATAGCCCCCCCCTTGAAATTATATATGTTAATTTGTATGTTTGTTTATTAATGGATATAGTAGGAAATATATTTGATAGGAATAGATCATTTATGATAATACCAGGTCATAATAATAAACATCTTCAGAACATTTTACCAACATCCTCGCAGAATCCCTGTGAAGTAGATAAATCAGTATTATTGCTGCTTTACTAGTGAGAATATTGAGGTAGAAGTTGAACTGCTTTAAGTCAAAAATTAGTAAAAAAATTTAGAACTAAAATTTCTGTTTTCAATTTTTTGCATGTTGAATAAAGTCTTTTATTTTCGTTTTAGGTGGAAATGCTAGAACGGAAATATGGGGGCCGTCTCATAACTAGACATGCTGCTCGTACTATACAAACAGCTTTTCGTCAGTATCAGATGAACAAAAATTTTGAGCGGCTTAGAAGTTCTATGTCTGAAAATCGTATGTCAAGACGCATTGTGCTGTCCAATATGAGAATGCAGTTTTCCTTTGAAGGGCCTGAGAAAGTCCATAGCTCATACTTTGAAGGGAAGCAAGTTTCTCTTACAAATGATGGGTCAAAAATAGGAGCCCTTGTCCAGTCTGAATGTGGTGACCTTGGGGAATCCACTACAATGAAATCTCCAGCAGCATCCACTGATTTTGCTGATGCTATAACAGAACTGGAGGATGCTTTTTCAAGGCAAGTCAAATCTCTTGCAGAATCAATTGATGATGCACTAAATTGCCGTAGTCTACATTCTGATGAAGTCCAGACTCCGGATCAAGTCAGAAGTCGTGAAATGGAGAGGGATAGTTGTAGTCAAATCAAGCCAGCAATCCATAATGTGGATCACAGGAAACTTGATGAGATGACTGCATCATATAGTGATGTTACATTATATATTGATGAGGAAGAGCTATCTCCACCCCTTCCCCTTTCCCAATCAGTGGACAGACCGTCTAGCACGGAATCTGACTTGAGGCTTCGGTCAATGAACTCTTCTCAAGAGTACTGGTCCATGACCCATAAGGATGATAAGATAGACACTGATACAAGTTGCAGGAGCACCCCTTCACTGGAATGCCAGGAACAAAGGATGAGAATGGATCATCTGCCATTGCTAACAATAGAACCACCTAGTGACAGTTCAGTGGACTTAAGTGATCGCTCAGAAAGAGGCTCATTAAAGAGACAAAATGCATATGACCGAGGAATCACTAGTCAGCAAGGAAGCCCAAAACATATCCCACATGGTATTCCCACCAAGATTATATCCCGAGAAGAACAGGAGGCTAGACACAAGCCAAGGCCCATTGATAGTCACTTAGCTATTAATGGCACTGCAAACAGGCAAAGCAAATCAGAGTCTGATTATTCTGATGGTGATAATGACAGCATCAATAGCACTTCCAATTCTAATGATACAATAAATTGCAGCTCAGAGTCCTCTTCTAGAGACAGCCTAAGGGAACAAACCTTAAGCAAACAAACGTACCATAAAGAAACTCGTAACAGCTGGGATTCGCCTGCCTTCAGTAATGATGTTATCAGAAAACGCCATTATAGGATTGGACTGAACCTTTTTAATAAGTAAGTACAAAGCTTTTCTGTGTTGTCGTCATCGTCCCCGCCCCCCCTCCCCCACGCACACACACTATTTGGTAATATTTCAGTCCCTCAAATGAAGATATACGTAACTCCAGAACCAGAGGATGAATAAAATTGATATATGATACTGGTTTATCAGCCAAAACACAACCCCCAGATCCTCCATTGGAGAAATTAAGTAAGAGGAGAAAAGAAAGCAATATATGAGAGCCCTGCATAAGTAAGCTCAGAGAGCTGATAGGTAAGGTCCCATGGGAATCAAGACTGAGGGGAAAAACAGCTGAGGAGAGTTGGCAGTTTTTCAAAGGGACATTATTAAGGGCCCAAAAGCAAGCAATTCCGCTGTGTCGGAAAGATAGAAAATATGGCAAAAGGCCGCCTTGGCTTAACCATGCCTTGGCTTATTCTAAAAATAAAAAAGGAGTCCTATAAAAAATGGAAAGTAGGACAAATTACAAAGGATGAATATAGGCAAACAACACAGGAATGCAGGAGCAAGATTAAAAAGGCAAAGGCACAAAATGAGCTCAAATTAGCTACGGGAATAAAGGGAAACAAGAAGACTTTTTATAAATACATTAGAAGCAAGAGGAAGACCAAGGACAGGGTAGGCCCACTGGTCAGTGAGGAGGGAGAAACAGTAACAGGAAACTTGGAAATGGCAGAGATGCTTAATGACTTCTTTGTTTCGGTCTTCACCGAGAAGTCTGAAGGAATGCCTAACATAGTGAATGCTAGTGGGAAGGGGATAGGTTTAGAAGATAAAATAAAAAAATAACTAGTTAAAAATCACCTAGAAAAGTTAGATGCCTGCAAGTCACCAGGGCCTGATGAAATGCATCCTAGAATACTCAAGGAGCTGATAGCTAGAGGCTCAGATACCTCCTCTATCATCTTTGGAAAATCATGGGAGACAGGAGAGATTCCAGAAGACTGGAAAAGGGCAAATATAGTGCCCATTTATAAAAAGGGAAATAAGAACAACCCAGGAAACTACAGACCAGTTAGTTTAACTTCTGTGACAGGGAAGATAATGGAGCAAGTAATTAAGGAAATCATCTGTAAACACTTGGAAGGTGGCAAGATGATAGGGAACAGCCAGCATAGATTTGTAAAGAACAAATCATGTCAAACCAATCTGATAGCTTTCTTTGATAGGATAACGAGTCTTGTGGATAAGGGAGAAGCGGTGGATGTGGTATACCTAGACTTTAGTAAGGTGTTTGATACAGTCTCGCATGATATTCTTATCAATAAAGTAGGCAAATACAACTTAGATGGGGCTACTATAAGGTGGGTGCATAACTGGCTGGATAACTGTACTCAGAGAGTAGTTATTAATGGTTCACAATCCTGCTGGAAAGGTATAACAAGTGGGGTTCCATGAGGGTCTGTTTTGGGACGGCTCTGTTCAATATCTTCATCAACGATTTAGATATTGGCATAGAAAGTACGCTTATTAAGTTTGCAGATGATACCAAGCTGGGAGGGGTTGCGACTGATCTGGAGGATAGGGTCATAATTCAGAATGATCTGGACAAATTGGAGAAATGGTCTGAGGTAAACAGGATGAAGTTTAATAAAGACAAATGCAAAGTGCTCCGCTTAGGAAGGAACAATCAGTTTCACACATACAGAATGGCAAGCGACTGTCTAGGAAGGAGTACGGCAGAAAGGGATCTAGGGGTTATAGTGGACCACAAGCTGAATATGAGTAAGCAGTGTGATGCTGTTGCAAAAAAAGCCAACATGATTCTGGGATGCATTAACAGGTGTGTTGTGAGCAAGACACAAGAAGTCATTCTTCCGCTCTACTCTGTGCTGGTTAGGCCTCAATTGGAGTATTGTGTCCAGTTCTGGGCACCGCATTTCAAGAAAGATATGGAGAAATTGGAAAGGGTCCAGAGAAGAACAACAAGAATGATTAAAGGTCTAGAAAACATGACCTATGAAGGAAGGCTGAAAGAATTGGGTTTGTTTAGTTTAGAAAAGAGAAGATTGAGGGGCGACATGATAGCAGTTTTCAGGTATCTAAAAGGGTGTCATAAGGAGGAGGGAGGAAACTTGTTCATCTTGGCCTCTGAGGATAGAACAAGAAGCAATGGGCTTAAACTGCAGCAAGGGAGGTTTAGGTTGGACATTAGGAAGAAGTTCCTAACTGTCAGGGTAGTCAAACACTGGAATAAATTGCCCAGGGAAGTTGTAGAATCTCCATCTCTGGAGATATTTAAGAGTAGGTTAGATAAATGTCTATCAGGGATGGTCTAGACAGTATTTGGCCCTGCCATGAGGGCAGGGGACTGGACTCGATGACCTCTCAAGGTCCCTTCCAGTCCTAGTATTCTATGATTCTTTATCTGTGGATTAGGGATGTTAGCATATAGTCATCTAAACGATTAATTAATAAACCTGGGCTTGTCGGTTAATCCTAAAGGCTACACACATTTCCCCCCTCCCCCTTGCTGCCTCTGTATCAGAGGCAGCAAAGGAGGGGAGCACCAGATCCCATAGAACTGCCTGCTTGCCCCACACCTATGCTGCTTCCTCTGATAGAGAGGCAACAGAGGGAAGGGTGAGGGGGGCAGGTGGGAGCCGATACACACAAAAAGCCAGATTTTAAGTCAGTTCCTTGCACATACACACTCATGCGAAGCCACTCCCCACCTCCCCCTGCTGCTGTCTCTCTGTGTATTTGACAGCTTGAAACCCCTAAGCCAACCTTCTCAGTCAACCTGAGTCCCCTTTATCCTGGCCTTGCTGAGCCAAGCTCTCAAGCCTCCTGCAGCAGCAGTTCGTGGCCCAGCCTGTGTAGACACTGAGATCAGCTCTGGGAGGACTCAGCTTAAGAGATTTACTACAGCACTCAGAGGCTCACACACACCCCTTGGGGTACAAACCCAAAGTTATATGAAGCTTGCCTCTCTCCTCCATGTGGAGGAAGGTATGCATAGCCTCGTCCCTCCATCCCAGTTAGAAATGACATAAACTGGGTTATAATATAAACCAGAAATAAGTTAATTAACAATGAAAAGGTGTATTATAACTGGTCAAAGAAGTAGCAAACAGAACAAAGCAGATTACTAAGAAAATAGTACAAAGTAAATAATCTAAGATAGATTCACTAAAAAACATAGTTATTGTTTTTGATAGAATCTTTCATAGACCGGGCCACTTTTAGCCTGGGACCAGCAGTTCTTCTTCCTCCACAGTTACAATCCTTTTGTTTCCAGGTGTTTTCACTTTGGGGTGGGAAGCAGAGGTAAGTCAAGCTGAAGACAATGATAGTTTTCCTCCCCTTACACAGTTTTTCCAAAAGATAGGAAAGTTTAGTTTGATCCCCATGGAATAGTTCAGCAGTCCAAGATTTGGGTTAATATCAGGTGACCAAGTCACCTGACTCAGTTGTCCATGAAGCAGTAGCATTAGGGAACATACACCAAAAGGCCAAGTATATTTACTGTTCATTGTTCCAGCTGAGGGCCCTCAGCTCTGTCAGGCTTTTCTGTTGTAGTCCCTGATGTTTCAGCAGTTGGAATAACCCAAAACAGCAAATATGAAATGGAGATATACATGTCAATATTCCTAGCTTCAAATACAAAAATGATATATGCACACAAATGGGATAATCATATTCAGTAAATTATAACCTTTCCAGTGCTCCCTTACATGAGCCGTCTTGCATAAAGCATATCTCAGTTGTGTCACTCATATCATAAGCATATTTTCATAAAGCATATGGAATGCCATGTCACAGTATGTTGAGATGAATGGAGCTGGACAAGTGCCTAGATTTTTTCTTCTTAGCCTTTTAAAAACATTGGCAGCCATAGTACTAATTGTAGGAGTGTTAGAAATTCTCCTCAAAGTCTTGCAGGACCTTTTTGTGAGAATTATGTAACTTCTTATGAGTTACTAGGTGCTTCAGCTTACATATTAATTTCATACAAGACCATTTACTGTTCCTTTTCAACTGTTAGTGTTCTAATTTTTTCATTTGAATTAATAAATCAGTTTATTCTATGCTGTAACATTTCAAATCATGTAAATCTGTTGATACACTCACATAGGGCTTAGTAGTACAATACTAAATATGGATCAGCCAGGTCTGACTGTAAAAACCTTAAGGTGGTGGCGCATTTTGTTTTGAGGTTCTTCGCAAAAGGCATTTAAAGTGCCTTTAATTTACTGGCATCTAGTACAGGGAAGGGTTCTTTAAAGGCTCTTCCTGTCTAGAAAGTGAACTGTTTGATAGAGGCATTTTGATTTTCTATTTTTAGAATATCTTAAAAGATTCAAGTTGGTTGGAAAAGGAGAGAACAATAAAACAGCTTGGATGACCTTTAAATGACCTGATGTGGTGATGTATTTCTATCTAGACATTAGGCTCTAGTTTTACATTGGACTGGAGGTCTGATGTGCAGCCTTTCGGTGGGGTATGGAAAACAGACTTAAGAGAAGGAAAAAAGTACCCAGGCAATGCACACAAATGAATGATGGCATCTGGGACTGTCAGCTGCTCCCCAGTCACATGCTGCCTTGTCAGTATGGAGCTGACGGTGCGGGGAGAGGGAGAAACCCCAACCCCGAACAACATGTACAGAAGAAAATAGAGGAGTTTTGTGATGAACCCCCCCCTCCCCATGCTTTTGGAAATGGACTCATGGACATGAATATGCATAACTCAAAGGTGGTTTGAGCAAAATATTTCATGTAACCCATCGATCTTCATGTAATGATCTGCTGGTTCTGTTTATCTTACTCTGTTGTATGTATCATTTGTGTGTGGAAAATTAGACACATGGAGTGGGGAACACTTTGTGAGTTTCCAATGTGTGAATGGGAGACATGAAGGGTGTTAAGGGCAACTTCTAGATGAGCCACTGTTAAACAATCTTTTGTCCTTAAGTCTGAGCAGTGGTTGGTAGGGAGGGGCCTCAACTCCTTAACAAAAGGGATAGGAGAGGAGAGGCCTTGGTCTTTTGGCTGGGCTATACCTAAAGGAAGGAGCCTGAGACCCCAGGGTGGGGAAGAGAGCCCTGGTTTAGAGTGTCAGCTGGAAAAGAGGTTTTAGGGTGAGTTTAAGTTTGTACTGAGGTTTCAGTGGAGAATTAGCCAAGCAGTTTTGTTTCTTTGATTATTTGTAACCTACTTTGCTCTGCCTACTTTCTCTTATTACTACTTAAATCCTACTGCTTCAACTTAATAAAACCATTTTTATTTTCTATCAAACCCAGTGTAAGCGATTGTTACCTGGGGGGCAACCAGTGTGCACATTCCCCCTTTCATTGCTAAAGGGGGCTTACCTAATTCTCTGGGGTTTGATCCCATCTGGGGAGTGCTCTCTCAGGAGGCTGGGCCCTGAACTGCACTCTCCTTGGACCTGAAGTGGTTCAGTGCCTGTACTGCTTCTTGGTGGGGGCAGGAACCTCAGCTCGGGGCCTTGGCTGGGGGAGACCAGCGGAGCTGGCCCAGCAGGACCAGGCGGTGAGGAGCCCCAGAGAGCAGGAAGGCGAGTGGCAGTGGCCGTGTCAGCACCCCAGGAGGCTTCCCCGAGGGGTCGTCTGGGACCACACCCCGTCACAGGTTTGTTCTTCAAAAGACATTTAAGTGTCATTAAAGGCCACTTTTTTTGGAAAAACCCTGTAGTCTAGATACACCCCCAGCTTCTTTAATTTCCCACCAGGGGATACAGTGTGGTACAACCTTGCCCTTTCCTTTAGCCTTTGCCAGAGCTGTCTCCCAACAGTGGTGCAGAATTCCTCCAGGAGTACAAGCTGGACCTTTTGTGATGATGTTGTTTTATTGTATGCGTTCATCATTTTCCCATCTGAGCTCTTATGTTGAGGTTTGACAAGGACAAGTGTAGAGTTCTGCACTTGGGATGGAAGAATCCCAAACATTGTTACACACTGGGGACCAACTGGCTAAGTAGCAATGCAGCAGAAAAGGACCTGGGGATTACAGTGGATGAGAAGCTGGATAAGAGTCAACAGTGTGCCCTTGTAGCCAAGAAGGCTAATGGCATATTAGGGTGCATTAGGAGGAGCATTTCCAGCAGATCTAGAGAAGTTGTTATTCCCCTTTATTCGGCACTGGTGAGGCCACATCTGGAGTATTGCGTCCAGTTCTGGGCCCCCCACTATAGAAAGGATGTGGACGCATTGGAGAGGGTCCAGCAGAGGGCAACCAAAATGATTAGGGGGCTGAAGCTCATGACCTATGAGGAGAAGCTGAGGGATTTGGGCTTATTTAGTCTGCAGAAGAGAATAGTGAGGGGGGGATTTGATAGCAGCCTTCAACTTTCTGAAGGGATGTTCCAAAGAGGATGGAGAGAGACTGTTCTCAGTAGTGACAGATGGCAGAACAAGGAGCAGTGGTCTTAAGTTGCAGTGGGGGAGGTCTAGGTTGGATATTAGGAAAAACTATTTCACCAGGAGGGTGGTGAAGCACTGGAATGGGTTACCTAGGGAGGTGGTGGAATCTCCACCCCTAGAGGTTTTTAAGTCCCAGCTTGACAAAGCCCTGGTGGGATGATTTAATTGGGATTGGTCTTGCTTTGGACAGTGGGCTGGACTCTATAGATATGATGCTTGCCTAGTCAATGCCAGCTTTCATAGGGATCTTGCTTGTCACCAGAGATCTTTAAGACCCATGGGATTGTGACTTTTCATGCAAACCTCTTGTTGCTCCTGCATGCAATTCATTGTCAAGAGTAGCTAGGGGTAGAGCATGAAAGTTTTTAAAGGAAACTACTAAAGAGGAAACCTATGGGACTAGAATTGCTTTGGGGAGATTGATATAATTGATATTGCTTTAGGGCACCTCTGGATAGCGCACTCAGTGGTTTACAAGTGAAATTCCCTTCACTGTTAAAGAACCTTCCCCCTACTTCTGTTACACTGCTTTGGTGCATTGTACAGAGTGTCAGTTTGAATTAACTTTATCTTAAATGTCTAATCTGAAAAATAGGTCACATCATCACTGTATATCTGTTTCTCTAGCAATAAGATGCACTGTTCATCCAAGTATATCTGGGGGGAGGGGGCGTTAAAAATTCCACTGCCATAAGTAGCTTCATGGCCACTTAACTGGAGAAGTCAAGGTTCCCAAAAATATGCATCTTGCAGAGGACCATGGTTAGACCTACTTTCATTTCATTTTATCATTGCCACAGTTTTCAGAAATAGAAAACTATATGAAACCAGTAGCAATTCCATTCTTTCTGTATTTTAAATTGAAAGAGGTGCCAGTTTTTTTTCTCCAAAAGTGTAACTAAAGGGCTGAACTCTCCTTTCAGAGGAAGCGGTGCTTTGTTACCCAATTGAATATATGATTTTTAGTTGTAAAATAGCAAGGTTTTAAAGTCATGAAAAATCACTCTCCACTGCCACAATAGAAATTACGTCCTATGGAATTCCATCTAGATCTGTTGGAAGTAGACGCATGATTTTACTTGTACATCTAAGGCCATGTCTACACTAGGAAACTATTTTGAAATTAGTAAATTCAACTTAAGAACTCCTGATTTAACAAATTCGGACTAGCACATCCTCACTACAGGGAAGCATCAAAATTCATCCAAGGCAGGCTCTGTTAATGTGGACATGCTACCTTGGACTTAGAACCCCAGAAAGCACTCTGGGAGCTGTGGAAAGCCTCTCAGAGGTAAATTAGTTCAAATTAGCAGCACCAGAGCATCCACACTAATGTTATTTATAAATTACTATTTCTGAATTAGCATTACTCCTCGTGAAAGCAGGAGTACAGAGTTTGAATTTCGAAATAACGGGCTTGGTAGTATGGAGGCACGGCTTATAAATTGAAACTTGGGGGGGCGGGGTGTATTTCAGAATAAGGTCCTAGTGTAAACCAGGGCTGTGTAATTATTTTCAAAAGCCATAGAGCACAGTTTTCTTTTTCAAGACCTTTTGCCAATTTTTGCATGGTAAGATAGAGTGGAGTAGATAAGCCTTAAATGGTTGCCGTTCCATATTGCCCACTTCTTGGCTTTCTTCTGCAAAATGTTAGCAGATCAAAGATCATCAGGGAACAGGACAACAGAGAATAATAAAGAGCACAGCCATGAATACAACAAAATATCTATTTCCAGGAGCTCACATTTTGACCATAAATTTGTTTTTAGGCTATAATTTGGCATCAGATTATAAGCAGTTATTTAATCTTGCTAAAAATATGTACATTTTTAAAGATGTTTTGAGTATCCACACTTTCGTTATCCCCCGAGTAGACAGAATTTCTACCTAAAAAGCAGCTACTATGCATACAGAGTGAACAGAGCCTGTGCATGTGTTGGCAGGAAGAGTGTTCTACCATTCAGTCCCTGAGTAGAGGAAAGATCACAGCTGCATGCCCTAACTGCAGGCACTGGTAGAGAAATATGGTAGGGCCAGCTGTGTTGAATTAAGCAATTCCCTCAGTACTCTCTGAGAGGGATGTGGTCTGAATAGCCAGATCAAAATGACATTAGAAGCCATTCCTCCTTTGTAGGCTGAAGGAAAACACTATCTAGAAAGGCCTTCTTTTGATGGGCTCGTAGTTGACTCCACAAAGCCATCCTCTGTGCTTGGGCTTATTGAGAAACCAGACTATGGGAAGCCTTTGGATTGTTTCTTCAATAAAACAATTGACTGTAGGCTTATGTCCATGTTTGTTTTCACTTCAGTCTGGAAATGCCTGGTTTACCACGCAGCTGGACTTGCAGACCTTGGGATATTCTGCTCCTATATCCACCACTACTGCCCTGTTAGTACTAATTGACGAAGTGCAGTATAGTTCAGCGATTATATTGTGCCATATATTTTTAAGTGTGTAAAGTCTGCATTGATATGGTAGGTGACTAATGTTTAGGACCCACAGATGATAGGTGGGGGGATTTTAAACTGTGCTGGATACGTGACAATGTTTGTAGTAGTATAAAATAGGGGAGATCTGAATTTCATTTCTTATATTGGCAGCATTGCTTAGTCCCTTGAAGTACTTCTCTTCGTTTGTAGCTTCTTTGGGACACAAGGCGTTTCAGAGCCCTGCAGCAGCCTTTTCGTCTGTGCCTAGTTCTGTGGGTGTGTCACTCATTTTAGCCTATTTCATTCCCCAGTCTTTTTTTTTTTTCCTTTCCTGAAAGGTGGCTCACTGCAGAGCTGTTGGAGGGGCACCTACTAAAGCAATGGGGATAGGCAGGCGTATGTCTGGCCACATGTAAAGGCCTCTTGCCAGCAGCTTAAGGGGGGGGGGAGCCACTGAACCCAGGCCTCCATAATTTTAGGGGATCACAAATGGGAAAAGAGGCAGGAGTGTGGGTGAAAGGCAAAATAGAGGCTCAAGGCAGTGTTTTACACTACTAAGAAAAAATCTCTTAAATTTCCCTTTTTTTTTATTTACTATCATCTTTTATTCTCTAGAAATGATAGGTCTGGAAACCCAGTGTCCCTGTATCGGATCATCAGTTTTCCCATTTTAAAAATACTCCATAGCCTCCTGAGTTTCAAATTATCATCATGGGCCCACCCCTTCCAAAATTCTCCCAGAGCATTTCTTAATGTTGCCAGAAGATGTCAGAAAGTTTGTATTAGGGATGTAAAAGCCCATTTAATTAGTTAACTGGTTAAAGACCTATAATTACACTTCCAATACTGCCCCCTTACATTTGGGGCAACCACTCCTCCTGGTTTATGAAAGGATGTTATAACTCTAGGGAGCTTATTGTCCCATTGACGCCTAGGCCTCATACCAGGCCTATGATACATGGGCTTATGGGACTTTACCTCTTTGCAAGGATTTCTTTTATAAGTCTTTGAAATAAAAACGTAATTTTGGGGAAAAGGGATGTATCAACCAATTCAGTGTTATAAGCTTGTCCTTTTTTATTCAGTCTTTGAGCCTATTCAAGAAAGATATCATTTGCATTATTTTTTTTCTATATTGGATGTAATTTGCGCCATTAGATGCTTTTCTGAATTCATAAAGCACTGATTTTGACTCCTGTAATTTATTCCCACAATTGTTTGAGTTAAGGATGGATTGGAAATCTTTAAGAGTTTTTTTTCATTCTGTATCCAGTTACCTCATTCATGTGTATGTTGCAAATCTGCAGGCTTAATAAAGCTAAAAGAACTTTAGTACTCCAAATTTTCACCCTTCTTACTGTTTACTTTTTAAATTTAATTCTGGTTTGGAGGTTGAAAATAATTTCTTATTGGTTTATAGTCAGTCCACCATTCTCATGCATGAGTTCAATGTTGTAATGTCTGGGCTACAAAATCTAAAGGGAGAATTTTTTACAACTGACTCCATTGGAATTTTAAAATAAAAACTTGAGACATTTTTGCTGGTATTAAGCTTTGTATAAGCTTATTTCTGAGGCAAGAATCTGATCACACAGGGTTCCTTGAATTTTGCACATTTTTTCCTCCTTGGAGACTTTATTTGACCCTTTCATAGCTTGTTAAATTATGTTTCTTCTGTGAAGAATACATTTAATTCTGTAGAAAAAGAAAATGGAAAAAATCTTGCCTAGGACTTCATATCAGAGAGGAATTTGCCAGCCCACACTGACTATATGCAGTATAACAGGGATGTTCCTATTGTTATTGCAACATCTGGGTGGCAGATTAGGCAACAACAGACAGTTCCAAGAGACATTAAAATTAAAGCACTCCATGTAGTTTGTCCCCTAACATGCAGAGTCTATAAGGGGAAGAAAATGTCCACAGTCTGACTCTGATTAGTTCTAAAAAGACTTTGCCATCGATTAGAACTCCCAAAGAAGAGCCCTGTGTTTTTGATCTGTGTTTTTGTTTTACAAATGCTGGTATCCCCCCTGCAGTACCTTCCTTCCCACCCCTGCAAAATAGGTGCTTCAGAGTACATTGCATTCTGCCTAAAGAACATCTGAAATGTGTAACCACGGGAGATTCGGAGGATAGTGTATTTAAATGCTGATTTCAGTTATACATGCGGGAATTCCCTTTATTGGCATTAAAATGGAGCATAAACCTTACCAAATGTTGAAAATGAAATCTAATCTTTGAAAAGTGTCCATATCCCCAGCATAAACTGTGTGTGACTGTTCCCTGGAATTCTAAATGAATCATTACCTCACCATCAGCCAATCGGATCCTTTTTGCTCTTAAATATTCCAAGCACATGTTTCGCTCTAACTGCTCCGTGCTAGGAATAGGAAAATATTCTGCTTTCACAAATCCTGGATGGCCATTTGGGATGTTCTCTCTTACTAGAAATGACCATTATAAAAAGAGGCATTTGGTTGCCTCCTCGTGGTTCCAACCAAGTGAATATCTGAGAGAACTGTGCAGGCCAAAACTTGTCAGCCAGTTAATTTTCCTCTCAGTTCCCCAGAGACTAGATATTCAAAATGGAAAAATGGGAACAGCTGCCTAGGCAGCTATGCAGAGGCTGCCAGTTTGGAGGGGGTCAGGGAGTTATGCACACAAGGGTTTTGGAAGCTGGAGCTAGGAGAATGCAAAAAGGGTGCTCACTCTCACTTTCTTCTCCACAACATCACATTCTTCCTTCTCCATCCCCACCATCTTGTGCATTTGACTCCTTTTATGGGAGGCCTGGCCTGAGGATTCATGCAGGTATTATGTTGTCTCACTGCAGCTCCTTTTGCTCTACCTAGCACTGGGCAGAGTGAACAAAGCGCTGATTGCACAAGATCACCTTTGTTGCCTCAAGATTGAGTCAAGGGCAGGTGAGGGGCTAGGAGGTGACCACGGAGCCAAAATACTGAACAAGCAAGCCAAAATAAGCAGCCAGAAAAAGATGTTAGGTGGAGGAAGAAAAGGAGAAAACCTCCCTGCAGCCAAGAGAGAAGAAAGTCTTAAGGGCCACAAAATAATCACAGGTTGGCTTTTTCAGCATTTTTTTCAACTTCCCTTCTTTTTCCCCTCTGTCAGAATAATACAAAGTTTAGAATCTGTCTGGCTTCTAAAGACAAATCCTACTGTGCTTACATTGAAGTCAGTAGGACAACTCATCTGAATATGGGTGAGCAGGATTTGGCTGCCAGAGTCACTGCTTTCTATTTGCCGTTACGGGGCTAAGTCTGTAATTGCATCAGAAATTTCCCACCCAGTGCTCTGCCAGCTCAGCTGCTGTTCCTAATTCCATGGAACTTGGTGGCTCTGTGGGGAAAAGGGATAGAGGGTTTTGTGATCATTTCTTTTTCAGGTGACAGTTTTCAGACAAGCCAGAACATTGCACAGTACCTGTCATAATGTGCAGTATAGAATTTACCCAGCACTTTGTCACCTGGTGGGTACCATAAAGAAGCTGCTTTTTGATCTCAGAAAATGATGCAAGAAGCATTTGGCTAAATTCTCTATCCATTTTTCTAAAGAGATGGCTATAGAGTTTGTTCCTTTTTTCACCACTTTGTCAGCTGAAACAGGACACTAAGATCTCTACTTTAGGGCTAAATTACGAAGCTCTGTTCTCTGGATAGCACGGGTGTAACTGAGAATGGAACTAGGCCCTTCAGCCCAATCTTCCCATTCAGCACATGGCTTGAGAAGTGGAGCAATGCACTGGGTAGATGTGTGTGGGGCAAGTGTGGAAGAATTCTTCCTCCCAAGCTCTGGAGTTGCTGTGTAATTACCTTGGCAGTTACCTCAGACTCCATAGGCCTCTACACAGCCCTTGTCACAAGCAAGGGAATGGCATTGGAATCTCTGCTCATGCTCTGCTTCACTTGCCCAGTGCTGCCGAGGAGAGGAATGTAGAAGCTCCTCAATAAATAGAGCCTTTCTAATAACAATTAATACCAAGCACTTAGCCCTTTCATCTACCGCTCTCTCAATGCTTTATAGTGGGGGTCAGTGTCATTATCCCCATTTTACAGAAAGGAAAAGAGAGGGAAATTACTTAAATGCGGTGTCAGAACGGGGAATGGAAAGTCCCAATCCACTGCCCTCCCCACAGTGTTTTCATTGTAACTGAAGGTAATCGCCCTTTTGTAAATTTAGAGCTTTGAACAGAAGGGTTCCTTAATACCAAAAAGATGCAGAGAAACTGGAGGGCATTTTATCAAACTTGCAAAACTATTGGAAGGCACTGCAGAGAATGATTCATGAGAAAAGATATGTTTATTACTTTTTATCTCTTTGTTAAACTACATCTAAGGACATACCTGTCCTCAAGTATTCTGAAAGGTGCAGACATCAGAGCAAGCTATGAATTAATGAGTTACTAGGGGAGAAGGGAAGGAGATAAAATAAGAGTAATAAAATAAAATATAGCAGGAGTCTTGAGGCTGATTAGCAGTGAAAACTACCTGACATGAGAGACTATGCCACGAGATCTGTCAGGAGGAGTGGTGAATTACCAGAAGACTGAACTAATGTCTTCCATTTTTTAACTTCTGTGACTGTATGTAAGGTCAAGGTTCACTATTTCATCTCTATATATATTTTAGAGAGCCTCTGTCTGTGCATCTGTGTGTCCGTTTGTTCAAGAACTCCTCCTAAACCATAAGAACTAGGACCACCAAAATTGGTATGCAACTTAAACGAAGGTCAAGGTTTGGTTGTGCCTAGCAAACGGGAAGTGCCGGGAATGAGACTGTTTCCCATAACATGGAAAGGGAGGGGACAGAGAGAGGAGGAATGCAAAAGGGAGGGGCACAGAGATGAGAGGGATGTGATACTGAGAGTGGCAGGCACCTGCAGCACCAATGCTGGATGATAATTTTTAATGGGGGGCCACTCCAAGATTTTGGTAAATGGTCATGGGCTGGCTTCTGTTGAGGGGGTGCAGGGTCTGGGACATTGGGTGGGGTATAGAAGGGAGCTTGGGATAGAGGACTGGTGTGCAGGAGGGAGGGTGGTGTCTGAGAGGGAGTTTGAGTGAAGGAGGGGGTTATGATCTGGGCCAGGCACTTGGGAGGCAGGGTCCAGGAGGGTTATGGGTGCAGGAAAGGATTCTGATCTGGGGGAGGGATTTAAGAGGCGGTGCTGGGTCTAGAAGGGAGTTGTGACCTGGAGGAGGTGGGGAGAGGGGATACAGAGGGTTTGGGTGGTAGTCCGGGACAGATAGGTTATGTCTATACTCGCGGCTTCTTGCGCGAGTAATATGCAAATGAGGCTAAGCGTGGAATATCGCCGAGCCTCATTTGCATACCTAATGAGCCACCATTTTTTTTCAGAAGAGGTTTGCGCAAGAAGGAGCGTCTACACTGCCCTTCTTGTGCAAGAAAAACCTCTTGCGCAATGCCGTTACACCTGTTACTTTTCAGGAAGAACGGCATTGCGCAAGAGGGTTTTTCTGGCGCAAGAAGGCAGTGTAGACGCCCTTCTGCGCAAGAGCCTCTTCTGAAAAAAATGGTGGCTCATTAGGTATGCAAATGAGGCTCGGCGATATTCCACGCTTAGCCTCATTTGCATATTACTCGCGCAAGAAGCCGCGAGTGTAGACATAGCCATAGTTGCAGAAAGAGAGGGAGTGGAGTACCAGAGGCAGGCTCCGGCTGGGAGGTGCTTACCCAGGCAGCTCCCAGCCAGCAGCTCTGCAGGAACCTGAGACAGACTCCCTGCCTGTGTGCTGGACGGGCTGCTCCCCGTGGCTCTGCTCTAGCACAGGGAGGAGTGAGGAGGCTTCATTCGCTGCCCCTGCCTTCAGCAAAATTTCTCAGCTCCTATTGCCCAGAAACTGGCCAATGGGAGCTGTGGGATTTTGCTAGGAGGTGGGGACAGCACGCGAAGCCCTGTCCTTCCTGCCCACACTGCATAGCAGTTTAGCAGCCTGCTGTTCTGTAATAAGGGTGCTGGCAAGGCGGCCGCGGGCTCGATCCAGCAGCTTGGCAGGCTGGATCTGTCCCACTAGCCGCCTCTTGCCCACCCCTGACCAGGAGAGTGGTCAGCAAGACTGAGGCTCTGCCATCTTGACTGCCAGCATACTGGTAAAGAGCCCCACTGTGCTAAACATGGAGCCTGCAGGCCGTGGCGTGGCTCTGGAGAGCAAACAGCTGGAGGGGAAAGCCCTCAGAGCCTCCCTCTGCCCAAAAGTCTGCAGGCCATGTGGAGGGGCTACTGGAGGGGGCAGCAGCCTCCAGACTCTGCTCCCCTGCAGATAGCCTGCAGATCGTGCAGGGGAAGGTAAATGGGGAGCCTTGCTCCCCCAAGACAGCCTGCAGGCTTTGGGGGGCACTGGAGAGGGCAGCAGCCTCCAGAGCTTGGTCCCCCCAGAAAGGCTGCAGGGTAGGGCAACTCGGGGGGGTGGAGGGCGCTGATAGGGAAGCACTGCCCTGGCCCCCTGGGAGGAGTCACCACCAGAGTAGCCCCACCCTCGCCACCATGGGCGGCCCCGGTTAGCCCTCTCCCAGCCCCCCGACCGGAGTCCTGCATTTCCCACTTGCATTGACTTCAACACCCCCTCCCCTGTCCTGAACCCCCCCACACACACTTCTTAACCCTCATCCTAAGCCCCCTACTCCCTGCCTCCCTCACCCCCAAATTCTCACTCCAGCCTTCATTTTTGAAAAATACAGTCATTGAAATAATGCATGTATATTATTCATTTATTTTTCAAAAAAAAAAAAAGAAAAGAAATTCCTTCAATGACATACCCAGGCAATGCTGGGTATGTCTGCTAGTTATCTATACAGTAAAACCTCAGAGTTAGGGACTGACTATTCAACCACACCCCTCATTTCGAATAGGAAGTTCACAATCAGGTGGGAGCAGCAGAGACCAAAAATAAAGTGCAAATACAGTACAGTGTGTGTGAAGCATAAACTACTAAAAATATAAAGGGAAAGTGGCATTTTTCCTGCGTCATGAAGTTTCAAAGCTGTATTTAAGACAATGCTCGTTTGTTAACTTTTGAAAGAACAACCATAATGTTTTGTTCGACATTACCAACAACCTCCATTCCCAAAGTGCTCGTAATGCTGAGGTTCTTTAGTTCTGTCTGATTTTTTTTTTAATTTATATTCCACTTGTATAACTAGTGATGTACCAGCCCACTTTCTGATGACTTGGTGACCAGTTTCCTCTAAAATACTGGTGAAAGGCAACCAGGCTTGGCATCAATGAGATGCAAAGTGAGAAGCAGCCTGACATTGATCGTCTTCCCTGTTTTTTGTGATAATCCTATGAAAATTCTGCTGCAGTTTGGGCATTTGCACTATGAGCTTGTAACTTGGCACATCAGGGAATCGCTGTTCTCCATAACATCATTCCTTCCCCCCCCTCCAAAGCCATAGGCATTGTTCCGCGTGAGGTAACACACACTCTGTTTGCATCATTTTACATTGTCTCCTCTTTCACATGTTGGGGAGATTTAGGGTGTGATGAGTGTGGAAGCAATGGAGCCCATGAAGAAGGTGAAAATAACAGAGGTACTGGGTCTTTGCCAAAAGCATCTGTCCTCTGCAAATGTCCCAAGATCTGAGGGTATGTCTCCACATCTGAGGGTATGTCTACACATCACAGCCGTTATTTCGAATTAACTTTACTAGCGTCTACACAGCCAAACCGCTATTTCGAAATAAATTAGAAATAGTGGAGCACTTATTTTGAATTTGGTAAACCTCATTCTATGAGGAATAACACCAAATTCGAAATAGCTAATTCGAAATAAGTGCTGTGTAGACGCTTATTTCGAAATAGGGGACCCCCAGCTTTCCAGGGTGCCCTGGTGGCCACTCCAGCCTCAAACAAGAACACTCCCTCCCCAGAGCCCTTAAAGGGGTTGACTCTGGCCACAGTGCCTGTGCCAGCTCCAAGCCTGCCAGCCCAGAGCCAGCAGTCACTGCCCCTGACCCAGTGGCCCCAAAACATGAGCCAGCAAGCCACTGGCAGCCAGCCCTCCACCGCTCCCCAGGAGCAGTCTGCCAGCTCCCAGGAGCCTGCCAGGGCCTGGAGAAGGCGGGCGCCTTCCTGGTACAGGGTGGAGATCAGCGTGGACCTTACTTAGGTGTGGTGTCCCAAGTGAGGGCAACCAGAGCACGCGGAGACGCAAATGCTTTGCTGTCCCTCATCGAGGTAGGCAAGCAAGCAGGGAAAGCTGAGAACCAGCTGCCCGGGGTGGGAGTCCCTTTAAGCACAGGCCTCAGGCAGCAGCCACACAAATAAACTCCTGACCTGATGCCCTGCTGGACCTGGTTCCGGCCGGCCTTCAGTGCAATTCAGTGTCCACTCAGTGTGGACGCGCTATTTCAAAATAGCAAAACGCTATTTTGAAATGCATTTTGTGTGTAGATGTGTTATTTCAAAATAAGCTATTTCAAATTAACTATTTTGAAATAAGATATTTCGAAATAACACTGTAGTGTAGACATACCCTGAGAGATTCCTTTGTGATTCTCAGCACTTCTGTAGGCACGAAGAATCATTCTACAAGCAGTTAACCCCACTCCACCTTAGAGCTCGCACAACCAATGCCATAAGCTGAAGAAAATAGCTGGTTTCAGCTTGCCGAATTTCATTGCCCATAACTAAGTTTTTCCTGATCAGGGGATGATATCTTCCTTTATTACCAGCTGGCGCGGGTTTGTTAAACAGTTTCTCAGCATTAGGAAGGTGCAGATCAGACACTGCAGTCGATCTGTCTACCCTTCTTCCTTTTTTATCCCTTTCTTCCCTTGCCATGTTGTAGAAAGAAGTCTGACAGTGTTCCTTTGGCTCTGATTTTTATAGCATTTTAAGGTTGTTGTTTTTTCCTTCTTTCCCAGAGGATTTAAAATAAGCTCAGCAGTTACTTTTAAATAGCTGCTATGCTGCAGCCGTAGGAAGCTGAATACAAAGGAAGAAAAGAAGTAAACCTATCAAAGCAAAAATTAGGGTTGCCAGATTTAGTGTGTCCAGCCAGCCTACTATTTTCCATCTTCACTATTTTAAAAAGTATTTGCCTTTTTTAAATTCAGACTAAGAGATGTCTCAGATTTCTTGCATTAAAGGATTAATCTTTTCTAGAACAAGGTTTTGGTACTGTAGTAGGTGTCTTTGTGTAAATTTCAATTACAGACTAATGCTTGGTTGTATGAGTGTTTGGTTGTATGAGTTCTGTAGAGATTTTCAAACTGAAATCAATGTTATCAGTAGACTCCAAGAAGGCCTACTGGCATTAAAGCTGGATTGATTTCCATCTCATGAAAAGTGTTCCTCAGTTTCAGAATGAGGGGCATTACTTTGTAATATAGATGGCCTTTAAACTGAGTTCATGCTTCTTGCTCTCATTTGTTTATTAAATGCTCCTAGCTAGAAGCTTCTTTTATGGATGCTTCACGAATCGTTGACGGTTTCTTCATCTCCATCAAACTGCATAGCAGTTCCAAGTTTAAAGAGGCTCTGTGGTTATATGTGTCTTGTGAATAAATCACTACTCTAGTTCAATAGTGTTACTGAAAACAAAATCTAGCCTAAAGGGAGCAGTGTGATATGCATTTACTACTTCTGTTCCCCCATCCATGCTTGTGTTTGTGTGTTTGTTATTCTCTGAGCTCTGAAGAGAATGGACTGTGGTTTTGGATTCATTGATTCTGCATGTTATACAAGTCAATATTATGGAAGAGTTTTGCCTATATATAGGGACAATGCTTAATTTGTGTTTTTGGTTTGTATTCCATTCGGAGCAGTTAGGAGGAGGGTGCAACAACTGGATCAATTGTGTAACCAGAAGTGCAGGAGCCAGTGAACACCAGGAGTCACCAACATGTCCATCGGAATCGACTGGTTGACCCTGGAGCCTCAGCCAGTCGATCATGATCTCCAGGCCAGTAATGTCCAGCAGAGTAGCAGGGCTCAGGGCAGCCTGCCAGCTGCAAGCTTGTCTCTGTGCTCCCATTGGGAGAAGAAGACCGCATGTCTCTGCAAGTTGCCCTCTCCAGCATCTCCCATTGGCTGGCTCCTGGCCAATGGGAACTGCAAGTATAGTACCAGGGTCAGGGGGCAGCATGCAGAGACATGCTATCCCCCCTTCCCACCCTCCAGGGGAGCACAGAGATGAGCCTGCTGCTGGTATTGGCATGGGGCTGCGGCAGGCAGACAATCTGTCTGAGCCCTGCTGCACTGCTGCCCAGGAGCCACCTGTGCTAAGCGCATCCTGGCTGGAGACGGCACCTGCCATCCCCTTCCTGCACTCCTCTCCTAATCTTGATCCCCCGGCCTCCCACAACCACACCCCTCACTGGCACCCCAAAACTGTCCCAGCCTAGAGCTCCCTCAGAGAGCCGAAGCCTGGAGTCCTCTCCTGCACCCCAAATCCCCCTCAGAGCCCACACCCTTCTCCCTCTCCTGCACCCCAACACACTGACTCAGCCAGCAGCCTGGTCCTACACCAAACTGCTCCAGAGCTTGCAGCCCTCACCTCTTCTTTCTCCCCAAACCCTTGGCTCTGGCCCAGAGCCCACAGCCTTTGCCTCCGCCCAGTGAAAATGAATGGGGGGGACAGCAAGTGATAGGAAGAGGGGGAATGGAATAAGTGGGGCTTTGGGGAAATGGCAGGGTAAATCCTGGGTTGCCCTGAAATTTAAAAAGTGATCTTAGGCATAGAAAGGTTGGAGACCACTGGTGTACCACCACCTCTTTTGTACTAAAATGTGGGTTTAGTATTTCCCGTTCTCTCCCTTGTTTCTCTAATGTGTGTGTGTTAAGGATGTATTTTGCTAATTGTGGAGTGGATACAATTTGTATTGACTACCTGATTAGTCGATAAGGGGAGGCTCATTCTGCGACCACTGGAGCTCTGCATTTTAAATGTAGTAAGAGCTAGAAATGCAGAGGCGCAGCAGTCCCAGACCGGCACGAGCCAAGACTGCTTGGTCCTGGCTCACACTGAGTCCGGAGCAGCCCCTGCCTGCAGCCAGCCTGGACTGCCATAGACAGGGCCTGCTTTGCGGTAGCAGCCCCCTCAGACGGACTGCTGCCAGAGCAGCCTCTGTCTGCTGCGAGTCTTAGCCCACTGTGGGCACATGCTGCTTTGCAGCAGCCTCCCCTAACCACCCCCCTCCCATTGCCTCTAATAGAGGTAGCAGCAGAGCGGAGCAGGTGGCACCGCAGAGACAGTGCTGGGGGAACCAGCTTTTAAGTTGGCTCCCCCCAGCACCGGCTCCTCTCCCCCACCCCCTTCCCAAATGGGGAAGCGAGTAGTGGATTGCTCCACTCAACTACCCAGTAAGGTTATATTTATTGGGTAGTCAGGTATTTGTGTGGGGGGGGGCGGGGGGGGGGGATGAAAACCAGTTTTTGTTTGGTTGAAACATGGGGGTAAAGGCCAGACAAACATTTGAACAAAATCTTTTGTAACTTGTCCAATGTCAAATGCTAGTGGCCAGGGGCTCCAGAAGTCATGTGTCAGACCCCCCTGGCGCGCACACCTTTATTACTAGCTCTCTACCAAATTCATGCTCTATTTTGGTCAATTTTATGGTCACAGGATTTTAAAAATTGTAAATTTCATTACTGACGGAGTCCTGACCCCAAAAGGAATTGTGGAGAGGTTGTACGGTTATGGCAGAACTGCTACCCTTACTTGTGCACAGTTGCTGGCAGTGGCACTGCCTTCAGATGTGGGCAGCTGGAGAGTGGCGGCTGTTGGCAAGAAGCCCAGTTCTGAAGACAAAGCCACTGCCAGCAGCAGCACAGAAATAAGGCTGGCGCAGTATGGTATTGCCACCTTTACTTCTGCACTACTGCCTGCTAGGGATGTAAGAGTGTAGCTGGCTATGGCTACACATGGCTCCTGGTTCGGCTTGTAGGAATCTGCCTGCCACCCTGCGCTGCTGCCTGTGTATCAGAGGCAGCAGTGTGAGACAGCAGCTGGCTCCTCAGGAGCAGGGTGGCAGGCAGGAGCCAGTGCGTGCCGGGAGCTGGCTTAAAAGCTAGCTTCTGGCACGGCGCATGTAACCAGCTCTGAAGGCACCACAGAAAGAAGGGTGACAGTGGATCCCACCCCTCTAAAATAACCTTGTGACCCACCTGCAACTCCCTTTTTGTTCAGGACCCCCAATGTGAGAAATGCTGTTTCCCCATGAAATCTCCATGGCATTGTGTGAAAGTACACAAAAGACCAGTTTTCACAGCAGGAGATCAGGTTTCAGGGGGAAGATCAGATTTCAAGGTCCATGACATGTTTTTCATGGCCGTGAATGTGGTAGAACCCTATTCATTACATGAGTGTACAGGGAATGTTTTGAAGACCATCTTTCATATCTCAAAAATAAAAACAAATGTCGGCTGACACTTCAGGGTAACTGCACTTGTTTTCCCCCCAGTGGTCTGCTCCAGGAGTGCCCAGTCTGGTTTCAGGTCTCCAGCTATCTCCATCTGTCTCTGTGCAGGGACCCTTTACACATCATCATCTGATTTGGGGCTTTTAAGGCTCAACAGCCCTCTGCCATTTGCTATGATATCCCCAACAAACCACACTGCTCAGTGACCAGCTCCTATGCTTTGCTTTCTGTTTCGAGGGCTATGAACAGTGTATGACCAGCAGCTATGGAGCACTAGTAAGCTGAAGTTTTTCAAACCATTCCTCAATGGTTAGGGCTGCCCCTTGACAGAAGCACCTGTTCTTTTTCTGAATCAAAAGAGGGCCCTGTGTCAGTTCAAACTCATCCTCTTATATCCAACGCCCTTTCTTTGTCTCCTTCTCTCTAGAAAATCCACTTTGAACCAGTTTATGCAAACCACTCCAGATGGTGGTACCTCACTCTAGCGTTGTTTTCTGGGCTCAGTTCTCATCTGGCATAAATCAGCATAGCTCCATTCACATTAAAATTATCAATGGTCATTCAGAAGTGACAAAAATGTAAGTGACTCGCCAGAAGCATCCTGGTCTGTCTGGTGTTGCATGTATTCAGGGCCACTCCACTTCTCAAGAATTCCTGAACAAAACAATAAAAAGAGTAGAAATGTCTGATTCATAAAGATGCAGCAGAACATTTATGTCGGTGTGTTCTATTCTGTTCTGTGAAGAAATAATTAAGCCATTTTTTTCCCTTTTATGTGTGCATTGTTTAGTCAGGTGGTAAATTCTCTCAGAAATGCCCCAGAGTAAGCAGAACATAATGTGGCATTTTCATAGGAGAAAAGTATGTTTGCTTCACAGGAAAGGAGTTCATTTTTAGAAGAAGTTAGCCTAAAAGTCCTTCTGCCCTAGCCAACTGACCTTTTCTGTAGCTGTTCAAGTTTGTTTGTCCACTTGTTAAAAACAGAACAATTCTCACAGCCAGCAGTTTTTGCATCACATGCTATAAATTGCTGTTTGTGATTAAACACAAATTTGCAAGAAAACTACACCAATGTCAACAAAGTAATGTGAACCTCTACTGATTTTACACTTTCAGTAGTACAAACAGATCTTGTTCAGTAAACAGATTTTATCATCTGGCATTTTGAAAATGTATTAAAAGACCTTTTGATTTTTTAACTACATCAATTTAAAACCAAACACTGGCTAGAGGGCATAAGACAACAGTGATAGAGTGCATGGATCTGTTTTTCTTTTTCAGCTGAAATGGTGTTTGCAGCAAAATTCCAGCCCATTCATTCTATAACTCTTGGAGTGTTTTAAGAGTCTTTTTAAGAGTCTGTTTTCCATACATTGCTGTGTGGTGCAACATACGTTAATCAGTTCTTGTGAAGCTTGAATTATTCCCTCCACTTGTTCATCTGTTTCTCCACACAGGTCACTTTGGACCTCAGGATGTCTTGGTTTTCAGTCAGAGTTCCCTGTACAATACAAGGTCTGAAGTAAAATAGTACATTCCCTGGTTAGTTCAGAGTTTTGTTTGTTTATAGCTTTTTTAGAAACTGATTGTTCTGAGCTATTTTACTTTCATTAAGGATATATCATCTAACTTTTAAGTATGATTCAGTCTCGAAGTGGAAGCTTAAACCTTAGCAAACAGCAAAATATTGTTCTGCTAACGCAGTTCCACTATTACAGGTTCACAAGCTTTTCATCTCCATGCCTATTGGAGGGTAAATTATCAAACCCAGCATCAGGAATTTTCATACACACCAAAGACCATGTGTACAAGAAGTACAGATGAATCCTGTTTCTTTTTTGCTCAGGCAGAGTTCTGGGTGACCTTTGTTCTGAAGTGCTCCATATTGGAGGGGAATGCTCCATATTTGAAGAGAAAAACAATAACAAAAACACTAATAGTTTCACCTATGAAAACCAGCTATTGATGTGAGCAATAGGATTCTCTTTCTTTTGTAACAGAGGAAACCAAACCAATCCTGCAGGAGGTCCTAACAGCAGCCTTTTGTTTTTTGGGGGGGTTCTTTGGTCTCTTGGGATATGTCTACACTAGAGACCTTATAGCAACCCAGCTGTACCATAGCAACGGCACTGCTGTAAGGTCCCCTGTGTATGCTGACAGGAGAGAGTGCTGTCCATACCTGTGCTTCAGATGGTGTAACATGTCAGAGATGTGTGTTTTTTTCCACACTCCTGACCAGAGCCACGCCGAGACCTTTTTGGGAGCTGTGCTCAGAGGTGCAAGGGATAGGCCCAGAGTTGTAGGGGGCAGAGAAGCAGTAGGGGCCAGACCTGCCCATACATTCACTGCCGGTGGCAGGAAGCAGAGCAGTCCGGCTCCCACCCACTCTGCTCCTCTGGCTCCTAGCCACGTTGCTCAGAGAAGGGGGTTAAGGATCAGGATGTTCACCAGTTACCCAATAAGCATCACCATTAACAGGTCCCCTTTTTAATCAGTTAACCAGTTAAACGCTACATTTAACCAGTTAACCAATTAAACAGAATTTTGCATCCTTTGTTAGGTGGAAAGAGTGGAACCAGCCCCTGCACTCACTGGCAGTGGAAAGCAAAGTGATGCATCTGGGACCGTGGCGGGGGTCCAACCCCATTGCTAGTCCCCTGGGCCATGTCGTTCAGGGGAGGGAGCTTGGGAAAAGGGGTGGAACTGTCCCCTGCACTGACAGATGGTGGGAAGTAGAGCAACGTGTCTGGGAGTGGGCGGAGCAGGCAGGGGCTGGGTCACTCCCCTTCCCCCTGCCACTGGCGATAAATGCGGGGTGGGCCGGACACCCACTACTGGTGCCAGACCCTCTGCTAGTCCCCTAGGCCACATCACTCAGGAGAAGGAGTTTAAGGGTGGAGTAGGGGCGGGAAGAGGAAGGGTGTGTCTAGACTACAGGTTTTTTTCGCAAAAAGTGGACTTTTTTCGGAAAAACTTCCCGTGCGTCTAGACTGCCGCCGCGTTCTTTCGAAATTAAATTGAAAGAATGCGACTTTTTTTGACCGGGGTAAACCTCATTTTATGAGGAAGAACGCCTTTTTTCCAAAGTGTTCTTTTGAAAAAAGGCGTTCTTGAATGCAAACAGGGCTTTTTCGAAAGAGAGCATCCAGACTTCTTTCGGCTCGCTTTTTCAAAAGAAGTGGTTGCAGTCTAGACGCTCTCTTTCGAAAGAGGCTTGTAGTCTAGACGTAGCCGAAGGGTCAAGCAGGGGCAGGAGCTTGAAGGAAGGGGTGGATGGGAGTGGGTTAATTCATAAAACGCCCAGTTAACTCTTTTCCTGTCAAATGGGGTTACATTTTCTCTACGTAAGCCATTTACAAAGAAGAAGAAAGAAAAAAATCTGAATAACTGATTCTTTCCTCTAGCTCAAAATAGGGATGTTAAATTTAGTTTAATCAACTAATCGACTAGTTGACGGATTTTTCCATTGACTAGTCGATAAGTGGGGAGCTGCAGCGGGGTTAGCTAACCCCGCTGCGACTCTGCCTTTTAAATGCCGGCTCCCCCCAGCACCAGCTCCTGCTTTCCCCCTTGCTGCCTCTGATCGCTATCTAATAAGCTTTTGCTTATTGGATAGTCAACTAGTCACTTACATCCCTAGCTCAAAATATGATAAAGAGGAATATGAGTCTTCTTGACCCTCACAAAAAGCTTTCCTGAGAAATCTTAATTCAAATTAAATTAATACCCACTTTAAAATATGGTATGAGTTAGAGGTTGTAGGTCCTCCTAAATATACCATTATGAAAAAGAGATTTTTTCCAGACAGCAATAAAGAGAGTCTGGAACTGTTCAGCACTACCTAGACTACAGGCAGTGTAAGAAGCTGAAGACATATGTCAGGGCTGTGGGAACCTTTTTTGGGTTGGGGCTGCTGACCCACAGAAAAATCAGTCAGGGGCTGCACATAAGTGGGAACCAAAACAAAAAAAATTCCCACAACAACCTAACCCTCACTGACATGTCCCCTGGCTGAGAAGAAGACACTCCTCACATTCCCCTCATACACCAGAGCCTAAGGGGGGTCCAAGCTAGTAGATTTTGTTAGCTCCAACCCCATGGTGGGACGGCAAGGGAGCTGGAGCACCAGCGCAGGTTCCTTGATGCTAGGGGGTAGCCCCAAGTCTTGGGGGCTGGATCTAGGTAAGCTGGGAGCCACATCTGGCTCCCAGGCCTAAGGTTCCCCACCCCTGACATATGTTATTGGTGAAAAACGTTCTCTTCTTTAGAAATTTAATACGTGAATAGCAATGGATACATAGTGTGCATATAGTACATGTTCAAGGCACTGTATAAACATCAATCCTCAACATACCTTGCTGTCCAGGAAGTTTAGTAGTATATCTATTTGAGAAAACTGAGAAACAGAGCAGTTAAGTTACTTACCCAAAGCCATATAGCATGTCCGTGACAGAGGAGTACAAATTAAAGAATTGAGGTGCTCCAGGCCACTAGACCTATGTTATGTCCGCTAGACAAGACTGTTCAGTTACCAAAGGACCAAGGTGAGCCGTGGATACCAGCCTAAAAGCAATTCTGGCAGTGTTGCTTGCTTCAAGAAGTCCTTTATTCCTATTGAAAAAGTATTACTATGTGACCATTTGAAGAATGATAAAAGTGGTGTAAAAGAAAGAGTTTGAATTCTCCTCCCAAGAGGCTGGAGCAGTTCTCAGTGAACCATTACATTCTGGAGTCCTGGAGTATGGCACTGATTACTTGAACTCATTGGAGTTTTTCTGTGTTATCACTGGTGTCACCAAAGTAGAATTTATACCCAAATAGCTTGGCACAAGAGAGGTAATTAAATTTTTAATAAAATAACTACTGAGATAAACAAGGATGTTATGAAATGCCTGGAACTTTTAGCAGACTTTTTTTAATCAAACACTAATATGGATATAAATCAGAATGTTTTGAAAAACCATGCATCTCGTATTCCCCGAAGAAAGCTATGGCTCTGATAACTGATCCTGATGTGTAATAAAGGTTATTGACTTTTTAAAGAAGGTACTTTTTGGATAACTTGGCTGTTTAGAGAGCATTGATAGCCTAACATCAACTTAGAAAGACTCTTTAAAACTGAAGACTTCTTTTTTTTTTCCTGTAATTGAAAGACAAAACACTAATCTCCTGACAGTACTTTTTCAAATGACTCAAAGTCTATGTTTTGCCATTAACCAAAGTTTAGGAGTCTGGATTATTTTTGTTTTAACCTGCAGACATGGGGGGCATTTGGATATTCTTGTGGCTTAGAAACTGGAAAGATGATGTTAGGCTTTGATTTTTTGATATACCAATCTTAGAACATTCCTTTTAGAGGGCAGGATTTGACTCCTGTTTTTTATTTAATTTTTACTAAAGAGGGAAGGAAAGTATAACTCCTAAACCCTCTCTCCATTAAATTTATACTCAGTAACTTTTAAATTCTCTAACCTCTTGATGGATTCCATAGCGTTCCCTGAAGGGGAAGTTGGGGGTAGTTTTTACTTAAATGAACAACCTACTGATAATAGTAGAAATGTAGGATGGGCCTTAATAGGTTATTTAATCCAGTCCCCTGCACTGTACCATGACTAATTATTATCTCTAGTCCATTCTTAACAGGTGTTTGTCTAACCTTTTTCTAAACCTATCCAATGATAGAAATTCCACAGTCCCGTCCCCCTAGGTAATTCATTCCAGTGCTTAACTACACTTACAGTTAAGAAGATTTTCCTAATATATAACCTAAATCTCCATTGTTGCAATTTAAGCCCATTGCTTCTTGCCTTGTCTTCAGTGGTTAAGGAAAACAATGTACAGTATCATCCTTTATAACAACCCTTTACGTACATGTCCCCTCTCAGTCTTCTCTTCTCCTGACTAAACCCAATTTTTTTAGTCTCTGCTCATCGGTCATGTTACATAGGACCTGCAATCATTTTTGTTGTATTACTTTTTGGCTTCGGGGTTTTCTTTGAGAGGAGAAGAGGAAAGGCAGGTAAAGTTATGATTTCGTCTAGGAAAAAAATCTAATATTTTCCCTCTCTTTAGAAGATCCAGTCTCTGGTGTATGGGAGAAGTCTTACTTTTTATCGGTCCTTTTTTTTCTTGCTTAGCAACTGCTGAAATGAAAAGTTCATGAGTTCACTTAACTAAAAATGCTGTGCAGGAACCCATACACTAGCAGGGAAAATTTCCTATTATGGATTTTTTGGGATGTTTTGAAACTAGAAGTCAGGGAGCTCCAGAATTCTGAAGTGTGATTAAAAAATGTAAGAATAAGCTCTTTAAATATTTTCTTCTGATGAAATGGTCTGTTTTGGTCTCTGAAAGGATTATTTTACAAGTTTGTCCTGAGGGAGTAACTGTTTCCTGCTACTCTAGCTTGAAATGAAAAGAGCCACCAAACTTGATTTAAAAGATTGTGAGATGGAAATGTTTGAGATTGCTCAGTTTTGATGAAATTTGATGCATTTTTCTGTACTAATGTTAGCTAACAGGTAATTGAATAGTCGAGTATCCACCTGAATTCTTAGCGGTTATTCAGCTGGTCTATAGTTCCCGGGGGTGGAGGTTGGGGTGGCAGCCAGTGCAGTCCTGCCCCACTCCTGGGGAACTAGCTCCCTGCCACCTCACGCTGCTGCCTCTGTATCAGGTGCCAGGTGGGAGCTGGTTTGTGAGGGGAGCCAATTTAAAAACCAGCTCCCCTTGCAGATTGGGTTCCTGGTACCTCGCGCTGCTGCCTCTGATACAAAGGCAGCAGTGTGGGGTGGTAGGGAGCTCCCCGGGAGTGGGACCAGAGCTGATACAGAGGCAGCATTGCAGGGTGGCAGCAGCCCCTGTCCATGGGGAGTCCAAGCACACTGCGTACAGAGGCTTCTTTGCAGCAGCAGCCCCTATCCGCAGGGGGTCCGAGTGCACCGCAAACAGAGGCTGCTTCACCTCCCACGGAGCAGCCTCCAAGCTCACCGCAGACAGAGCCTGCTTTGCAGCAGCCTCCCCTGCCCCCCTGCACTGCTACCTCTGATAGAGACAGCAGCACCGGGGGGCCGGGAGGGAGGGCTAGACGGTACCACGGAACCAATGCTGGGGGATCCAGCTTTTAAGCCAGCTACCCCCAGCACCGGCTCCTGCTCCACCCACCCGTTTTGCTGCCTCTGATAGGCAGCAAGGGTGGGAAAATGAGAGTAGTCTATTAGATTAACCGATAAGCCTAGGCACAGGGTTAATCATATACTCGACTACTTATTTACATCCCTGTTTTTCTGATCCAACATTTACTTGGGCATCAAATGTGCAATAGTGTAATGAGAATGGGGGTTGAATGCTGGGTTATTTGGTAATGTTATTTTCAGTTTAAAATATCGAGGAAAGGGTTATGATTGTATGATCATTCTTGTATGAAAATAGCAGGGTCACCTTGTTCTTTGAAATTGATTTCACTAGCATTAAGAAATGCAATTTCCTTCAGCTCATCCGGAAAGCTGCAAACCATTCATTTTTACAGGTGTCCATTGTGTCATAATTCCTTAGAAAATAGAGAAGGCGATGAAATTGCTGGATCTGTGAAAGCATTGTATTACGAGTTGTGGGTGTCTGCTAGGCAGCAGCCCTGGAAACATAACATATTGTTTGTGCTGCAATCAGGACTTTCTCATTTAAAATACAAGAATAAAATATATGATTGCCTAAGCTACAGATTTATAGCAAATACAAAATCATCACTATTTAATGTTTGTCAGAAAAATATCTGCATACTTTTCATTTTGGGGGGATCCAAAATCATACAGAGCTAAAATTGGAGGTGTTGGATGAAGGAATGTAATTACACAGAATTAAAT
The DNA here is from genome assembly GCA_019425775.1 of Rafetus swinhoei. NCBI lineage: Eukaryota > Metazoa > Chordata > Testudines > Trionychidae > Rafetus > Rafetus swinhoei. The sequence continues at coordinate 12,682,526 of CM033435.1, read as the reverse complement.
GATTTTGAAGGAATCAAACTCTAATAGAGGAAAAGCTACTGTGAAATATATGTTGAGAAGCTGGAAGAAGTAGTAAATAAAAAGAGAGGAGTTACCCTTCTTTGATTTACACTTTCTCCCACCTTTGTCTGAATTGCATTTTCTGTTGCTTTTTTCTTCTTTTCCTTCAGTTTGTGAATTTTAGATGCCTCTTACTTTTCCCCAGAATTTGTGACTAAGATGTGTTGATTAGATTTTAAAAAAAAATTGTTTTCAGAGGACATGGCTCTCTCGCTGTCATCGGTAGCACAATGTATTTGTCTTCAGTTTAGCATTTGATGTTGATGGTCATTTTAGGCCTGGACTTATGATGTAACAATTTCCATGGTACATTTGAAGCTTTTTAAGTGCTCTGATTGGATAGTGTAGCTCCTGGAAAGACCAGCGAGAAGGGTCACTGTAGTTGGGATGAGTACTGCAGAAATGCAGTTAGAAAGATTTTTAGTGCTTCATCATGAAGATCCATTTCAAAATAAAACAGCTCTGTGGGTTTTACAGTATAACTACCCATATCTTAAAACTACAGCAGTCCACCTTCTAACTCATCCCGTTAATGTGACTTAAGAACAGTTTTGGGAATGAAGGAAATGAAATAAGTGGTTTTGCATTTCTGTTTCTCCTAGAAAACCTGAAAAAGGAGTCCAGTACCTAATTGAGAGAGGTTTCGTGCCGGACACTCCTGTTGGCGTCGCCCATTTTCTCCTACAAAGGAAAGGACTCAGCAGGCAGATGATTGGAGAGTTTTTGGGCAATCGACAGAAGCAGTTCAACCGAGATGTATTGGAGTGAGTAGTGTGTGAGAGGATGGGATGGAGCATTAGATGATCATGTCTGTGCAGAGGAGGGACCCTGAACCAGAGCAAGTGGGGGTCCCTCCCCACCCTTTCTGCTTGCAGTCCTCTGCAGTCATGCTGGGGTAATGGATTTGAGGTGCAGGGGCTTCCCTCACCTGCATGGTGCTTCTGCTAGGGCATGAGGGTGCCTATTTGGTGAGGGCCCCTAGGCACAGGTCTTGTTGGCTGAGTGGGTAATTTGTTATTGGCCCTGAGGGACACTTAAAAGGGTTGATGCTCGCTGAATGTTTTACATATGGAATGAAAGTGTTTTCAAATAAAAAGCCTTCCAGACTGTAAGGATTAACAAAGAACATGCAGAAATAAACACTCTTCCCTATCTTCCGCCAATGCTAACGTTTCTCAATCAAGCTGATCAAGTAGGATGCTTATAAGAATTTATATACACTATATGGCAATGCATATTTACTCTTAATTTATGTTATAATTTCACTGGGGAGGACTGTGTCTATTTATTTTGAGACCTTTTCCTTCCTCAAGTTCTAAAATAATTTAATGTGTGAAATTTAAAAAAAGCAAACCATTATGTGCTACACAACTCTTCATCAGTAAAGGATCATGAAAATAACCATTACTAGTTCATAGATATACACAAGCACTTCTTATGCTGGCACTTGTTTAACAAGGACGTCTAAGATTCATCTCTTGCAAAGGATTAGATAAAAACCCATTTCAAAAGGAAAGCAAAAGTGAAGCATTAAATTACACTTACCAACAGTTCAGTTAAGGTTATTCAAATACTGTCTGTTAAGGATGGAGGTTGGTTGCTTTTGTTTGTTTTAAGTGATTTGCTATTTCATTTAACAGCGATTATTTTCAAGATCTTTATGGATGATGCATTCACCAACAAAGCTTGTTATATCTTGGCTCAGATTTATTGATTTGTGCACATGTGACTTGCATGAAGAATTACTGTTTACTGCACAAAGAAACAGCTAGTTGTTTAGCTGCATTGGGCACATATGGGAGGGTTACACTTTTCCCAGATTAAAAAGGCAAAACAAAAATTCTAACCAGACATTTTTGGCCAAGACCACAGCAAAAATTGCTGAGATTTGCATAGAAACAAATCTTTATTGAGAACTGAATGCCTTTCTTGGCTTTAGGGCAGATGGGGGCCCTAAAAAAGTGTAAAAGTTATTGGAAAATCACTTTCAGTCTGGTCAGCAAAGGCCTAATTCTGCCCCCATAGAAAATCTCCTCGGGGTATGTCTACACAGCAAAGTTATTTCGAAATAACAGCTGTTATTTCAAAATAACTTTACTAGCATCTACACAGCCAAACTGCTATTTCGAAATAGCAGAGCGCTTATTTCGAATTTGGTAAACCTCATTCTACGAGGAATGCCAAATTCGAAATAGCTAATTCAAAATAAGTGCAGTGTAGACACTTATTTCGAAATAGGGGGCATCCAGCCTTCCCAGGTGCCCTGGTGGCCACTCTCTCTCCCTCCCCAGAGCCCTTAAAGGGGTAGACTCTGGCCACTGTGCCTGTGCCAGCTCCAAGCCTGCCAGCCCAGAGCCAACAGTCACTGCCCCTGACCCAGTGGACCCAAAACATGAGCCAGCAAGCCACTGGCAGCCAGCCCTCCACCGCTCCCCAGAAGCAGTTTGCCAGCTCCCAGGAGCCTGCCAGGGCCTGGAGAAGGCGGGCGCCTTCCTGGTCCAGGGCGGAGATCATGGACCTTATTCAGGTTTGGGGGGGATGCCCTCAATGTCCACGATCTCCGCACTAGACAGAGGAGCGCGGCCGTCTATGGCAGGATAGCTGCCAGCCTGGCCACCAAAGGCCACATGCGAACCCAGGAGCAGGTTCGCATGAAAATCAAGTTGGTCCGGCGAGACCCTGAGCCCTGAGCTTCCCCTCCCTCTTCTTCCCCTTGCTTCTCCCTTCCAGCTCCCTCATCCTAGGTTTCCCCCTCTCCTTTCCCCAGTCTCACCAGAGTTTTATTCACCCTCCTCCCCAGTTTTGTTAAATAAAGAGAGTTTGTGTTTATGAAAATACATGTATTTTATTCGACATCAGGAAGGGGGGTTAGGGAGGGGTAAGTGGAAGGACGTGAGGGAGGAATGAGGCATAAGCCCCCAGTGAGGCAGACCAGGGAGGCTCTTAGTGCTCCTCAGGGTGGAAGCTCTCCCGCAGGGCCTCCTGGATCCCAACAACCCCCCAATGGACCTGGATGGCAGCCTGCAGCAAGTGCAGCCAGGCTCTCAGCAACGTCTCCACGAAAAGCACCAGAGTGCCCATGGGCAGCTCTGGCTCCATGTTGCAGAGTGCTGTGGTGTCCCGAGTGAGGGCAACCAGAGCACGCAGAGACAAAACTGCTTTGCTGTCCCTCATTGAGGTAGGCAAGCAAGCAGGGAAACCTGAGAACTGGCTGTCCAGGGTGTGGGGGTCCCTTTAAGCACAGACCTCAGATACTTTCTGTGGCTGCTGCCGGAGGCTAACTCCTGACCTTAAATGCGATTCCGAGTCCACTCAGTGTGGACACGCTATTTCGAAATAGCAAAACACTATTTCGAAATGCATTTTGTGTGTAGATGCGTTATTTCGAAATAGCTAATTTCGAAATAAGATATTTCAAAATAACACTGTAGTGTAGACGTACCCCTCTTGATTTTATTGGAGGTGGATAACTAATCTCATGATGTTATCACAGACCTCATGATAGTTGGTGTTTCTCTTAAAGCCAAGCCCTAGGAGCCATGTGATTAAATGAGAAACCTGGGTGTTAATTTTTTTTAAAATAAGTTTCTACACCTAATCGCTATAGAGAAAATCCTGAACATCTGACCCCTTAAAGCCACAAAAACTAGATAGCAAAAGGAAAGAACTCTGAAGTCATTTTTAATCTTTTTATTTTTAAGCTATTTCCTTAATTTTGGAGGGCAGAGTCATGAAACATGGAAATTAAATACATTATGGCAATGCACAATTTCAAGCACCCAAATGAAGGAAATGAAAATAAGGTTCCCACACCAACTTTTCACTAGGCCTTGTTTCAAATATATAATTTATTTTATATTTTTTACTAAATGTGCAGCTTGATCTGTTACTGTGTGTTGTATCTCAACTGTGCAAGCTGAACAGTGTAGTAGGATAGCTTATTTGCATTTATACCTATCTTTGCTTGGAGGGACCTTCTATCTAGAAACCAGCTGGTTCAAGAGCTGCATCTTTACTGCACAAACAGCAGGAGAAGCTAATTGAATGGGGACTGTGGGTTCTACACAAAGGTATGCAATGAATTGGAGTGACTAGTCCTGCTGCATGAAGCCCCAGAGAAGTGACCGATTTCAACTGAGCAGTTCATCCAGTCATACTACTCAGCAGGAAGCTTGACTGTCCCATTCTAACCATTTGCAGCCATTCCCTGGATCTGTGCTACTGCTCGACTGAAGTGAAGATTTTTCCAAGGAAGGCGTATAGAGATGCATGGCCCCAGCAGTAGGCCTGGGGCTGCAGCAGGTAGGGAGCCTGCTTGAAGATCCCAGCAGGCTGGATCCAAAGGCTTGACAGGCCAGATCTGGATCATGCCCGCTCCTGGCATATAGTCTAATCCTCAAAGTAAGATATGGTGAGCAAGGAAGAGGCTGGATTCAAACCTAAAATGACTCATTGATTCACTGTGTGATGCTGGGCAAATCATTTAACCTCATTGTGTCTCAGGCAGTCTAACAGCAAATTGGGTAAGAATCTCCTTTATAGCCAGATGGTGTATATCTGATGGGCTTTCCTGGCTGAATAAATTGCCAAAAAGGACATCCACCTGCCTGTGATCTCCTAGCTACATTCTTGCTGAAATTAATATGTTCTTAAAATAATCTCCCCCAGCTGCGTTAGGAAAAAAATTGTTCCAAGATAGCCTAATACACTCTCAGATCGCACTGTGAGCAGTGGCTGCAAAAAGCACAATGGCTTAAACCAGGCTGCCCTGCTATTAGGTTTGTTCACGTGCATTCTTTGTTGCGTCACAGCACAATGGTGACTCTTTTTTTCCATCCTTGATAAAGACTTGCTTTTAGATTTAAATCATACTTGAAACGTGATTTCATTCCCCCGTGATACCAATAGTAGCTGCAGGTAGTAAAAATGGAAATAATTTTAAACGTGTAATTACTTTTCATGAGAAATCTGTATGCTGGTTTGTCACTCTACATCAGTACATTTAATAACAACCCTTTTAACCTGAATCATACTTTCTTGTTGTAGCATCTGCTTTACTGTGCTATTATGTTGAGTGGTTGTAGCTATATTTAATTTATCCTCACAGTGCACTTTCTGGTTCTTATACATGAACATGCAGATACCACATGGGAACATTTCATTGTATTAAAAACATCACCATGCAATTTTGAAAACCTCCAAGAAAATAATCTAAATTTCAAACTCAGGGCTGGGTCATTGGCTATCTGGGGATTCCCCTAATGTCAGGCTATCCCTGGGTTGCATAGAGACAACATTCTGGCTTGGTGCTATACCCCTTGTCAAGAGGGGGTGTGTCAAGAGGCATGGCTAGAGCACTGTTATTGCAGTAAGGATGTTAAGAGCAGGTAGATGACTAATCATGTAGTCGATACAGTTTGTATCGACTACTTGATTAGTCAATAAAGGGAAGGGTTCTGTACCAATTTGCACCAGTCCAGGATCTACCCCTGCTGCAGCTCTGCAATTTAAATGTAGTAGGAGCTGGGTGTGCAGGCAGCATTGCTCCTACTACATTTAAACTGCAGAGCTGCAGCGGGGGTAGGTCCCCGACCAGTGCGAGCCGGGACAGAGCCGGGACTGCTGCAGTTCTGCATTTTAAATATAGTAAGAGCGCAAGTTGGGGCTGGGCTTGCTCAGTCCCAGCTCACACCGGGTCCAGTAGCCCCAAGAGCTGGGACCTCCCGTGGACAGGGGCTGCTGCCAGAGCTGCCTTTGTTTGTGGCCAGCCCCTGCTGCCGTGAACAGAGGCTGCTTCAGCAGCAGCCCCTGTTCATGGCAGCCCAGGCTGGCTGCGGACAGGGGCTGCTGCCATAGCAGCCTCCTCTATCCGCTTTCCCTCTGCTGCTGCCTCTGATAGAGGCAGCAGCATGGGAGGGGAGGCAGGCAGGACTACGGAGACGGTGCTTGGGAACCGGCTTTTATGCTGACTCCCACAGCACCGGCTCCTGTGCCCCAGCTCTTGTGCCCCTCCTTGCTGCCTCTACTTGGTGGGGAACAAGTAGTCGAGTACTTGACTTGGCTACCGATAAACTTATCGGGTAGTTGACTACTCATCTCCTCCTCGCTTACATCCTTATATTGAAGTGATCCCTTGCTGCTAGCATACCCTAGAAGGGGAGAGGGGAATAAAGACCCCTTATTTCCTCTTATCTCTCTAGCATATGTGCCATGCCATGCCCCACCATCCCAGCACACCTAAGGATCTGACTCTTAACTATCCACTTTCTTTTGACAAATGGGAAATCTTTGTAAATTTCTATTTTTAAAAAATCAACTGTCCAGCAGTATAGGTGAATAGCTAAATAAAACTCAGAGCATTCGAGTGACACGTAGAAAACAGCCATGTGTATCATAATCTCCTCTTTTCAGTGATCAGAGGGGTAGCCATGTTAGTCTGAATCTGCAAAAGCGACAAGGAGTCCTGTGGCACCTTATAGACTAACAGATGTATTGGAGCATAAGCTTTCGTGGGCAAAGACCAACTTCGTCAGACATCTGACGAGCTGTCTGACGAAGGGGGTCTTTGCCCACGAAAGCTTATGCTCCAATACATCTGTTAGTCTATAAGGAGCCGCAGGACTCCTTGTCGTCTTTTCAGTGAATTCTTTATAAAGCTTTAAGACCATTGTGCTTTCCTCAGAAGTACAGTAGGGAACTAAATCTCAGAGTCAGTTGTAGTGTTACACTGGTGGGGAAAAGCAGCTAAGTGGGATGTTCCTTTGTACCCTCCTTTCTCTGCTCTTCATGAGGTCTGCAAAGGGAATAAGCATCAAGAGGATGCCATACTAAGCAGCATGTCATCTTCCAGACACACGTCCCACACAAACTTAAGACCTGGAGTAGAGATCAGGGAAAGTTAATTCTGAGTGAGCCTAATGCTTGCAATTATGGGCTGTAGCTTTAGCTACCCGCAGCATCACTTTTGTCCCTGTGGCTTATGAGAGGATGTTAGTAGGGACAATTGAGGAAATATCCCATTATACTGCTTGCCAAGGATATTTGGAGATACACAAAACCCTGTATCTTCCCTTTCCACTTTGACTCCACCCCAGCTGATCCATGTACCTGCTGTTCCTTTAAAAGTAAAAAACTGCAGTGTTGGAGAGAGAGTGATGTTGTAAACTCTAGCGCGCGTGCGCGTGCGTGCGTGCGTGTGTGTGTAAAATCAATGTTGTCCCTTATAGGGATGAATCAAGAGGAGTGTATTGCTCCTTTCTTTCTCTCCTTGTACTATTGCTCAGAAGGAAAGCATATGGGCTGAAGTTATTACAGCACTTTGGAATTAATCTGTAGCATGACAGTAGTTCATCCTGCAAGAGAAATGTGTATGCTAGTTTATCATTGTACATCAGTTAATGAAAAGCCTTTTAACCTGGATCATACTTTCTTCTTTTAGCATCTGCATTACTGTGCTATAACTTGCAGTGATACAGGTTTGGTTATTAACTTGGCTTTTAGGTTTTAGTAGAAAAGGAGCCCATGACTATCTGATTTGAAAGTAGCCTTTCGACATAGCTGGATCAGTGATCATCCCGTTTTAATACCACAGTCTATACCAACCAAGCATATACTTGACTTGCCAGGCATGTATTAACTGAAAGATGGGGTAAATGTTGAGGAGTTGAGAGAGCCTATAAAAATATCATACAAAGCTAGAAAATGTACATCTTTCTTAAGAAAATTCTTGAACCCATAGCCACTTGGTGCAGAGTGTCCTGTTTACTACAGCTGTTTGCGTTAGTATTTGAATCAACATAAAATCTTTTAAATTAGTATTATTAGAGCTTCTTGATAATTCACTGAGTTGGGAACACGAAACTGTTAATGATTTGTGATACTGTGGTGTGCTTTACATTGATCAGCGTTCATCAGATCAGCAGCTCTGCAATATAGAAAAATCATGGCTTGCTTATATATGCTCCCCCCTCCTCCCCCCCCCCACTCCCCATTGATAAATTCCTTGCAGTTCCCCTCTTACACTTTCATGGACAATTACTGCAACAACCTGGATATTCTGAAACATATTTGTGGCTTCATATTTTACAAGAGGTGGGGGAATGCTGAAAATGCTGGGGGTGTTTTCCCCCTATTTCACATATTTTGAATAATATATTGTTGAAGGGGCAAAGAACAAACAAGAATGTGTTTTGTCTTAGCTGCGTTGTAGATGAGATGGACTTCTCAGCAATGGAACTGGATGAAGCTCTCAGGAAATTTCAGGCTCATATCCGTGTTCAAGGAGAAGCTCAGAAAGTAGAACGACTCATAGAAGCTTTTAGGTATGGCATCCTGTCAGAGCACCTGACACCATCCAGCTGTCACATGTGAAACACAGAGGTTGGATAGAGTTAGGCCGGATTAAGTTGCCTTTGAGAACAACAGGAGGTTTTATGTAGTTACATGATGTATGTGTTTATTTTACTTTGTACATTACATACACGTATATTATACATGTATAAATTATAGAATAAGGAACTTTTATGTGCTATCGTTAGTGTATTAGTATAATTATTCTATTATAGGCCATCCTCGGTATAAGTCCAATATACGTTCCAAAAAACTTGAACTTTTTTTCCCCACAACTTAAGAGTGGGGAATGGGAGGACTTATAACACATCAGTTCCTAGAAGCACCAGCGACTTTAGTGCGGAACAGATGTATACTGGGGCGACTTACAGCGGGGCCCCCCGTATGCCTTTATATAATATATTCTAAATTGAAATATTGTCTCCCAAATCAATTTGATTGGTAAGGGGTTTTTTTTAACTTCAAATATCTGTGCCTGAAAATTCACTGTTGTAATTTTAGAACCTTTCTGTACTTGGAAGCATTTGACTTCTACATTTTACAATATGTCCATGTACTTTTAAAACCTGTTAAGTACAGTGGGGCAAAGAGCATTATGTTATTAAAGCCCAGGTGAATGTCCTTTATTGTGGAAGGAAAAACTGTAAAGCATCTAAAATATCAATGTCAAAATCCTGTCCAGATCGTCAGCTGCTGTAAGCAGGAGCAGCTCCACTGAAGACGACAGAATAATGAAGTTAATCCAACTGAGGATCTGGCCCAGCTAATCAGTTTATTGGTCACAAAATGGGAAACTTAAGCCTTTTACTTCAGCATTCCAGGTTGTTAGTTCTGAAAATGTGATGGGGTAGAGAAGTACTATAGGAAAGAAAATGTGTGAAGCATAAATGATATGAAAGTTGGCCTCCTGAAGGCAACAGTTCCTTGATTGGATGTTAGTCGCAGAGCATTTCTTAACTGTGGCCTATGTCCCCTCTTTGTGTCTTACAGCCAGCGATACTGTATCTGCAATCCTGGCGTTGTGAGACAGTTCCGAAATCCTGATACGATCTTCATCCTAGCTTTCGCAATCATATTGTTAAACACAGACATGTATAGCCCAAATGTGAAACCAGAACGCAAGATGAAGCTAGAAGATTTTGTTAAGAATCTAAGGGGTGAGAAAACTTTAATGATTGTTAGCAAAGCTTTTTATTTTTTTAAGGAAATTATATTATTTATATATAAAACTTGTCTAGCCATCCTAAAAGCAACCCTACTTCAAACATGATCTATGAAAAAGATAAAATATATAGAGCCCAGTTCTGATTTTACTTACATTGCTTTTACATTGGTGTGAATATATTGACTTCCGCATTGTTATTCCTAAAATAATGTGAAACCAGAATTAGGCTTGTAATCCTGCATCGTCCATATTCCATGCTCATTATAAAGCACTTCTATCCAGTCTTTTATTCCCAATTCCCTTGAGATACATTATAAATATCTTCTGCATTGTATTCACATCTCTGTAATGTGCCAATTTTCTGGATGTAATTGAAACTTGGCCGGCTGGTAGCCTTTGTGTAGGTCAGATGGCAGCTCATACAGTTTGCAAATTTTACACATGTGAATGAGGCTTAATAAACTCTATTATATAGTACAGTTGTTCAACAAGTGAAAAGGGGCACAAAAAGATCAGTAGTGTACATTATAAGCCCACTACAGGCCATCTTCACTATAAGTCCAAGATATGTTCCAAAAAAACTTGCAGTTATAGCGAAACAACTTTAAGCGGGGAATTTTTTTTCCCCACAGCTGACTTCCATTTGTGCAAATTGGGGGGCGGGGGGTTGTGCACGACTTGAGACTGGGAAATGGGAGGATTTCTAACGCATCAGTTCCTACAAGCGTGTCAATGACTTCAGTGTGGAATGGATGTATACCAGGGCATCTTATAGCAAGGACGCCTTGTAATGACATCTTTGTACTCAAACCTTCTGTGAAATTTGTAGTTGGTGTTTCTGTCTCATTGACCAGTCCATCACCAAGAACACTGGTCCTGGATGTTGACAGAACTGAAGATGTAGGACCTTTTGCAGCATTCTCCAAAATTATGAAGTTTCTTTTGCTGACTCATTTAAAAAGGAAACTTTCCAGATAAACTTTTTGGCCTATCATCAGGCAGACAAGTTATCTTCTATGAACCAAGAACTCTCCCACTCCGATAAAAGAGGAATTAATACGGGAGCTGCATATCCAGGATGATTATCCATGTTCTCACAGATGGAAATTAATAATTTTGTTTATTAGACCCCCTATTCCTCAAATGTTACCTTATACAACATGTGCTATGAAGACATAAATACATATAAAGTTCTGGAAAACAATCAGTGTGCCATGCTGAAGGCCTTCTGAAATAAGCAGAAGCTTTAAACTCCACAGAAAAAATCAGTCTGAAGTCACTTGTAAAAGTCAAGTGGGAAGGAAACTGAAATTCAGCTAACTCAATTGCACCTGTGGGAATGTGGAATTCCTATTCCAAGACTTGGAGAGTGCTCTCCATGCAAGAGTCCTCCAGCCCTTGGCACTCCAAAACCCCCCAATCATATTCCTCATCTTTCTGCTCTTTTGCTTTCCTGGTTCACCATATCTATTTCCCATACGTCCCCACGCTATATGCTGACTCCTTTCCAAGACCTTCAGAATCTTATCCCGTTCCCCAGAGTGTAGTGTGTGGGAAAGAAGGGCAACATTATTTTAAAATACACTTTAATTCCCTCCACTTTTTTGCTGGCAAGCCTCGCTCCGATGCTGTCCTAAACTGGCTCTGCCACAGATAGAGAACCAGGCTGTGCCTGATAGACACGAGCTCGGATGATGTGGAGCTGCACCCCATAGATATGCATCAGGCTGAGCCAGTTTTCCCCAGAAATTAAAATTAGGGAGGTGTTTGAATTTATGGGAGCTGTCAGAGCCAATGAGGACGTGAGATTGTGAAGGTGGGCTGTGTGATAAATGCAAAGTAGTGAACATTTGGAAATACAGTTTCAACTGTATGTACAAAATATTGGGGTCTATGGTAGCTGTTACCACTCAAGAAAGAGATGTGGGAGTCATTGGGGATGGGTCCCCTGAAAATATCCACTCAGTGTGCAGCAGCAGTCAAAAAAGCTAGCAGAATGTTAGGAACCAATAGGAAAGGGGTAGATAGTAAGACAGAAGATGTCATAAAGCTGCTCTACAAATCCATGGTACACTTGCATCTTAGAATACTGTGTGCAGTCTGGTCACCCCATTCCTCCCCCAAATTATATTGGTACAGAGAAGGACTACTAAAATGATTAGGGGTGTGAAACAGGAGGAGAGATTAAAAAGACTTGGATTTTTCAGCTTGGAAAAGAGACAGCTAAGTGGGGATATGATAGAGGTCTATAAAATCTTGACTGGTGCGAAGGAAGTGAATAAGGAAGTGTTATTTAATCCTTCACATAACACAAGAACTAGGGATCACTAAATGCAATTAATAAGCAGCAGGTTTTAAAAAATTTAAAAAACATGTCTTCCCTACAGTCTGTCTGTGGAACTCTTTGCTGGGAATGTTGTGGAGGCCAAAATTATAATAGGGTTAAAAATAAAAACTAGATACGTGCCTGCAGGTCAAGTCCATCAGTGGCTATTAACCAGAGCCTCTGTTTATCAGATGCTGGGACTGGATGACAGGGGATGGATCACTTGATCTGTTCATTCCCTCTGGGGCACTTGTCATCAGCCATTGTTGGAAGACAGGATACTGGTCTAGATGGTCTGACCTAGTGTGACCATTCTTATGTAAAAAATAATGATAATGTTTAGTATAGAAACTCCCCGAGATAACGACTCTTAAGATAGCAATGATGTGAGAGAACGACCTTGGCAAATAATGCATTTTAAAAATCTTAGCCTACTTGGAATCATGTATTTATATGTTTCCCATTCACCAACCTAGCGTTCTGGAGCCAAGTCATGAAAACAGTCCAACAAACAAATGTTGCTTTAACATGCCCCTCACTTTTCCCTCCATCACGCCCTGCTCGCTGCTGTTGTCCTTGATCAGTGGAGACTCAGAGTTCTGAGGTATTTTCTTGTGAATTCACCTTCCAGTTGGAGGAGGGCGGGCACCTTGATAATTCCTCCAGCCGCTCACCACTCGCTCGGGCCACTGTTATCCATTGTGTCACCGTTCACTCCACCACTCTTTTGCCAATGGCCCTATGCTGGCACCTTCTAGTGCCACCTGCCATGGTGACCTCTGCAAGTTGGTCTCAGTGATTGCAGCTCTCACTGCTAGTGCAGGCTGAGCTGTCTCTTCTGCAGAAACACTGACCCACACCAGTTAGTTCTGAGTATCAGTGATTTCAGCTCTAGAGGTCACTTAACCAAACAAAAGAGCCTAATCAACTCTCTCTCTAAACCATGGAGGGGGACAGGTCAAATATTGCCTATGACCCTCAAGCAAAACACCTGCCCTATCCCCACCTTTTCTCTCCACTGGGATCTGGCATCAGAATGCCCTGCTTAACCAGTGCATTTCTATTGAAAGAGATGCCCTCAATCAGGACAAGTTAAGGACGGTTCTCCTGCCCTTTACTCATACAATAAGCCTAACATCTCAGAGGAGTCACCATGTTAGCTTACATCTGCAAAAACCATGAGGGGTCCTAAGGCTGCATATACTTCCCCTCCCCCACCTCCAGCTCCCATGAAAGGGTCAGGCACAATCATTAATCCACAGTCTTTCTTCTGATCAGTAGTATTTGATTGTGCAAGAGTGTGCCCTGCTCAGCGCAGTAGCAGAACAGACATCACAGTCTCACAGCAGTAAGCACAGATACTGGCTATAAAAGAAAGAGAAAAACTTTCTCTATAGCGGAGAAGCTGGCTGCATGGCAGGAAAGGAGAAGTAGAGTTTGTTAGTGGCCATGGGCCAGATTTAGTTCTGCATAATTTAGACATGCTACTATTCCTTTTATATTTATAAAGATAGCTTGTTCATCTTGATGCCAGTTAAGTGACGGATACTGATGCATCCTAGAATTTCAGCTCTTGAAAATGAAAGTGTCATTTGTCCATTTAGTTCCCTGTATCACACACTCTCCTTAACAGACTTTTCAGTGTAGGGAGAAGACTAAAAGGAAATTAAATTAGTATTATCATTTATTTAAAAGTGTACAAAAGAATAAGGTTGATTACACCCATCTTTTATAAGTAATTTAAGCAATGGTGGTTTTGAGTGTTTTATCAGATCCAGGAAGATTCTAGGGGCTCCCTCTTATTGGATCCCCACTGTTTCTTTTTATACATAACTTTTGTCATAGAACAGCCTAGTAGGCTATATTGTTCTTAACTTTTAAGGAATGCATCTTCAGCTGTGGTCTCTGGAGTATTTGCAGCTGCTCGTATGATGTATGCTCCCCCTTGCTTCTAGCTTCTAAGAAAAGATTAAGTACTGTCCTCAGATATGTATGCAATTCCTGTAGTGGCCAGAGGAGTGTTATATACTGGCAAATGGGAGAGGAGATATCTATTAAGATGTGGCCTAGCCTGTGTTAAAAAGTTTGAGAACTCCCTGCTTTAAATCATTCACCAGATTTGATATGCCAAACGTGTATTTGGATTCTGTCCATGAAAGTTAGAATTCAGGAGCAGCTTCTATGGTTCTGTAGCACGTGTTAGAATACTCACCATAATTATTCCGAACTAAAAATTAAATCAGCATGATACTGAGAGTCTGATGTGAACTAGTGTAAAATATTCTTCTAGAGTAAACTGCATTCTCTTAATATTAAAACAAGAAATGATTAGCTATAATTATTTTAATCATTAATCAGCACACTTGCATAATAGGTGTCTCATGTCATTTCAGACTGAATAATAGTTATTAATTATGGTAGAATATCTAGCAAATGAGTTGGGTGAAAGAGAGAATAATGTGTATTATTAATCTGGTTTGCATAACATATGTGGTTACGACTTAAATGAAAAGTTCAATTAAAAAGGGGAGAGAAAGGTATTTTATCTGGGATGTGGGATTCAGAAATTCTGCTTCACTAGTTCAAATCCAGCTGAGGTCATTAGTGACTGAAAGTCACTTAGAATGTGAAAACTTTTGGGTGGCTTTTATTTTAAATGAGCCTGGCTCCCTGGAACACTAGGTGTTGGTGTAAAGGTCAGCCTCTGCTGGTCAGCTTGCAGAATGGAGTGCCCAGTGGGCTCTTTCCTTTCCTGCTAGACAAGTGTCCACATCACCACCACCACCACCACCACAATTCACACATTAGTTGCCACCCTTGCTGGCGGTGTCCACAGAGAGCTCAAGGCATTGAACAAACATGAAGATTGCACTACCCATCTTGCCTGTGGAGCTGATCCATCCAGGTCAGGTCTGAGGAGCATTGGTGAGGCAGATGGGAATGGTTGCACTGGTTCTGCCCTATGCTTGTACTGTTCTGGGGACGCACAGGTAGAGTTTAATGTCCAAACACGCTGTCTGGTAACTTTCATCTACATAAAATTCACTAAAAATTTAAAACAGTGGGGTTTTTTTTATTTCAACTGTCTTAGGAGTTGTGAAGGGGCAAGTTGCAGACACATGTTGGTAAATTAATTTAAAAAAAATCAAAAGTGTAATTCACAAAATATTTTAATCAATGGATGTGTGGTGGTGATGAGGGGCAGAGAAATAACCCTTTTCTTCTGTTGTAAGATCAGCAAAATGACAGTGAATCAGAAAAGGGCTGAGATTCCCTCATGTGCTATTTGGCTATATTAGGTCATGTAACAGAATACTTAGATTAACAGGTATATCAGTGGTCCATATAACACTTTATGGTTACTAAGGTAAATAAACACTACCTGTGTCTGTATTTTGGCCCAGGTAAGAAGCCCACGTTATCGAGATGTAAGTGGGAAGGTGGGAGCTAGTGTTTGCTAATCAGGTCATTGTAAGCCAAAGTGGTAATGAAACCAAGTGGTCATTGGTTTCTGCAGGCGTAGATGATGGTGAAGATATCCCACGAGAAATGCTGATTGGAATATATGAGCGAATTCGCAAACGGGAACTGAAGACAAATGAAGATCATGTATCCCAAGTGCAAAAGGTTGAAAAACTCATCGTAGGAAAGAAACCAGTAAGTTAATTTTTCACTGAAACATCAACTGATTATGCCAGATGACTGAGCTGCTGCGCAAGGGATGCTACCCGAGGCTGCCTGGAAATACAAATTGGGCGGGACAGTGACAGAAGATCAGAAGTATGTCACTGTAATAAAATTGCTACAAATATGATCTTGTTTTTATAACTTTTCACTAAGCAAGTGAACATTTCTCTACATTCTAGCCTAGTTGGTAGTGCACATCTATGTGTAGTGGGGTTTATGAATATTACACATTATTTTTAAAATAAAGATGATTCAATTTGTACTTGTTTTAGCCACACATTCTCCATGTTACTTTCAGTCCTGAAATCTGGCTCTGAAATGTCTGCATTTTAAGCACCTTTCATGATTATATTTCAAAAGGATTGGAGCATGTTGCTGCAAAGTGACGTCTTAGAAAAAGCAATTTCAGTTTTATACCTTTTAATTAAAGATTTTATTGGTGTCAGTATTTCCTTATCCTTAAAGCATGCTGTATAAGGGAGTGTTTAGGAGAGAGATGTGCATTGGTGTACTCTTGTGGTGTCAGAGACAATCTGGGAACAAAGTCCTCTTGAATTCTAGGGCGGGTTCTTACACTCGCATCCTCCCGCTCTACGCTTTGGCAACTCACTTAACCCCTCTCCCTCTGTTTTTCTATCTGTAGGAATGGGATAAGTATATTCACAAGGGTGGTGAATATGATTCTGACTTTTGTATTTAGCTATTGATTTCTGTCCCAGGATCTTGAAGTGCTCTACAATCGTTAATTAATTTCTCCTCACAACATCCTTATGTGGGGGAGGGAAGTATTTTTATCCCCTTTTTTTAGAAATGAGGCACCTAAGGCACAGAGAAATTCAGGGGAACATTTTCTAAAATGTCCACTAATTTGGGGTACCTTGGTTTTTGGATCCACCCCTAAAACCTGCAGCTGAAGTCAGTGGCTACTCCAGCTACTCAATGCTTGTGAAAGTCAGGCCTGCGGGGGAGCGGTGGGGGTCTCGAGTTGGGCACCTCGTGAAATGATTTGCCCAAGGGTGCACATCTGGAAGTAGAACCCAGACCTTCGAACTCCCACACCACAATCACTAGATTCCAGTTTTTGAGGTTCAGCTTATTACTTCCCATTGGGAGTTCTCAGTGAATAAGGAGAGATTAGAAACTGAGGAAGGATCTCAAGATTTTCCCAGTTTCTTGTAAAGAGCTTTGAAGACGAGTGCTAAATATTGTTTATCTGACCTGAGGACTATCCCTGTTGGTTTAAAGCATACCACAGAAAAATGTGAATTAGATCCTGTTTCCTGTTGTCATGTGTGGAATAATCAAGGCATGAAGGAAGACTGAACACCTCCTAGAAGAATTGGGGAAGGTGTCACCAAATATGAGAAAACTAATAGTGTCTTATACTAACAAAAGCTATTTCCATATGCTTTGTGGGAGGGTGGAGAAGGTAGAAAGAAAAATGTCTTAACTGTTCTGTAGGAAGTATTGGGGAGGGGAGAGATCATATTGACTGTCGCACGATTTTCATTTGACAATATTTGTATGTATTTCTGGCTCCTGCCTGGTTCAGGCACATCATATTCCAGACACAGGGGTTGATCCTGCAGTGTACCCATGCAGTCAATGGAGTTAGGAACGCTTAACAGCCTTTCTGAACGCACATTGGTTTTTCATAGAATCACATGCATTTGATGAGATTTTTTTCCTGTGAAAGAAAATGCAGGAAATAAAACATTCCTATGAATAAAAATAGGTGGCTGTTTTTACTTTCTGGGGTTTAGTCATAGTAAGACCAGGAAGTGTTCACTTGCTATGATACAGTACTGTTTTCTCTGAAGTTTAACAAACTTGTATGTGTCTTTCTACTGTAGATTGGATCACTGCATCATGGACTTGGCTGTGTAGGTATTCCTTTTCATATTGATTCATGCTTTAGAAACCACATGAATGAGAGGCAGTTTAATATTCAGGGTTATACCTTACTAACATTCATATTTTCCTGATGTATTTTTGGCTTTTTCAAAACGTAGGCTTCTTTCAGTTGATTTCTCTTTTAAGCAAACTTTTCTCATTGGTGACTTAGCAAAAACATGCCAACACCTCCTGTAGAAATCAATTCATGCTCATGCGGTATAAAGATTTCCTAAGAATGAAAGTTTTTCCTTCAGGTAGTTTGCAATTCATTGCCTAGAGTATTTTAGATTTTGTTTTTTCTCATGTTCTGTCTTTTTAATTGTCAGTGCTAATAGAAATTGCCCCCACATTATCTAGGTGCCCAATGCAAAAATAAAAATTACCCTGATTCTGCCCCATAAGGCACACCTTCCACCCTGTTCTCACTTTGTCGCTTATTCATAGTATATTCAGTATTTGTTGTTTGTTTTCTATGTGGATATTGTTATCTAATTTGCAGTTCCCTTTTCAAAAGATAGATGAATACAGCAGGCATTAAATAAAAATTGAAGTCCTACACAAATTCAGTTATATTCCAAAAACTGAATTGCCTTATGAAGCGTTCCACTTTATTTTAATCTCAGGCTAGTATTGCCAATAGTAGTAAAAAACATTTTTTAAAATGTATGTCAAGGCAGTGAAAGAGAAATATAAATGCTAATTCCCTATCACCTGGCTTAGTTTTGTACTATGTTTATAATGTAGCACCTTCTCTCAAAAGATTAGATATCATTTTACAAATTTGACTCTTAATGATTTTTTTTATTATGATCATTTTCTTTTGCATTATTATTTTACCCTAGGATGACCCAGAGAATGTATTTCTTATTTGCTTTCCTTTAATCTGCTTGCCTTGTGCCATCCTTGCATGAGCAGCCAACATGGAAGCCTTGTTAGAGTTGTGGAAAGTTTTATTTCATAGGCTAATGGAAGCATCTGTTCATACTTCCTAGGTGCATGTTTAGCAATGCCGGCAGTTGTGAAAATGCTCTGGAAGATACCTCTGTTGATTGTTAGGGATGAAAATGTTTTATTTTCAGTTAAATTGCATCTGTAGGTCTCTCTATAGTTAACTCTAAATTAACTGGGCTCAATTTACCTCTGAGAGTCTTATCATCTTGCAGTGGCAGATCCCAGGCTACCAGCCCTTGGGAGGGAAGTCTGTCTGTCTGGAGATGGGGGGAATGCAGCAACCTAAAACACCTCTAAGACCTTCACTGGCGGGAGCCCATGCCGCCTAGTCCAGAACATAAAGTGGGCAAGGCTAGGATTGCCAGGTGTCCGGTATTGACCCAGACAGTCTGGTATTTTCACCTCCTGTCCAGTAAAAAAAAAAAATTCAGAAAATACCGGACACCTAAAATGTCCGGTATTTTCTGGGTTTTTTCCATGCCAGGAGGCGAAAATACCGGACACCTGGCAACCCTATGACACACTCAGCAACTGGGCCCGCACCCCCGGTCCCTGACCCCCTGCTTACCTGGTTCCGCAGGGAAGCTGCCTTCTGGCTTGACCAAGAAAACAAGGTAACCACTGGCAAAAAGCCTAAAGACCTGAATCAAGGGGAAGCAATGCCTTCCCTGGGTCTTAGTGCTCAACTTCTCCCCTCTTCCTATCCCTATTCTGACTCTGCACGCACTTAAAGGGGCCATGCTGTTTTAATTTGTTTGTTTTTTCTCAACAACTTTGGTCTCCCCCTTTTTTTCCCCCTCAACAGAATTTTTTCCCCGGTGTGTTTTTTTTTTTTTTTTTTTTTTTTTGCAGGGCGGGGGGTGGGGTCGGTATTTTTGGTTAAACCATCTGGCAAACCTAGGCAAGGCTGACCTCAAGGCAAACTGATTCAGCACCTTTTCTCTAGCATTCTCTGCCAGCTGGACTCATGTAGCATTAGTCAGGTTTTAAAACTATCCTCCTCTGGCAAAAACCACAGGAGAATAAGTAATGGCTACTGGGGATGAAATCCTGCCATAATTAGTGTCAGTGGCAAAAATCTCATTGATTTCAATAAGGTCAGGATTTCACCCAATGAAATGACTAAGGAGGGGAAGTTGTCCATATCAGTTTCTGTACTGAAATATAGGCCACACCATGAATAAGTTTTGAGAACTACTGATTTAGAGGAATAGTAAACACTTACAAACAGTCTCTGCTTGTTCAGCTTGCTTGGCCTAACAAAACATTCTCTACCCATGCAAAATAAGAAGTTGTAATAAAGTAGTTCATTTAAAATAAGAAAAAGAAGTCTAGATGCAAAGGAATAGTCTATGCTTGATATGGAAAAAAATTAAAAACATCCCTTTTTAATATGATTGGCAGAATAATCTTTTTTTCATTTGAAAGACATGAAGTCTCAGTAGATACAGAATAACTATTTTCTGTAGATGATGTAGGGAGAGATGTTTCAGGAAAGGAGGAAGTTATTATTGGTTTTCTTATCAGCATGAGAAAAGAAGTCAGACTGAAAATGCATGTACTTTTTCCTGTTCATACCACCTCCCCTTGATATCATGAATGCACAGATTGAATTAACCAATTAAAAACAAATGATTAAAAACAACAAAAACCTCTGAAGCCTGGTGTATTCACTGTCTCACAAGAGGTGAAATAATTTTGCATCCTGTTATTTGGTATTAAATATTTAAAAGTGTGCAACAAAATGGAAACACTTTGCTGTGTGATCACAGTTTCTCCTTAATTTTGTTCAATGTTTTTCAACTATACAAAACGCCCATTGGTTTCAGTGTGCAGAATACAAATCCCTACAGAATATCTGACAAAATGATTTCATTATGTTGCAGATTTGTTGAAACTTTGCAGTAGACTTGTTGTTATATTGTTCATCCTTTGATAAAAAATGGTCTATGATTGATCTTAAATAACTAAGAATATTAGAAGTACAGTATTAGCATAAGTATAAAGTCTTCAGGCAAGAAAGGCACTCTTTATTAATTGAAATCAGCATTGTACTTTTTCTTTATACCATAGGTACTCTCTCTACCCCATCGGAGACTTGTTTGCTACTGTAGGTTGTTTGAAGTTCCAGACCCAAATAAACCTCAGAAGCTTGGTCTGCACCAGCGAGAAATATTTTTATTTAATGACCTCCTTGTGGTATGTATTTTCAGACACAATGTATGTTTTTAAGATAAGCTTTTATTAGCACAGAGATTCTGATAAGTAAGGAGACTTCCTAAGTATTCTAATAAGTGTATAGAAAACTTTATTTTCATTGCTTGATTTTTGCAGCCATTCACTTAGTTATCTTTGCTTAGAGGGAGACAGCTTAACCTTTGCCCAGATAGTCTTATCAGCGTATTTTTGGCACCCTGGCTGAAGGCTTTTTTGCTAGAGAGCTTTACTAGCACTATCAACCATGTTGTCTGCAACATAATGTTGTTTTTCTAACTCATAAGGTCCAGCTTTCTAAAATCCAAATGTTTTGCAGATACTGCTGAAGGCTGGGAGCCAGATTTTTAAAGGTATTCATGTGCCTAAGGCAATGTTTCTCAGAGAGGTCCGTGGACCGACTCTGAGAAAGCTGCTAGCAGGCAGTTCTGGTTTGTTTATTACTAGCTACGGAGCCTCATGGCTCCCATTGGCTGCGGTTCGCCATTTGCAGCCAAGGGAAGCCGCAGGAAGCCATGTGACTAGGGCCGCTGCTTCCTGTGGCTCTCCTTGGCTGCAAACTGTGAACCACAGCCAGTGGGAGCCACGAGGCTCCATGGCTGCAGAGTCAGTAAGTAAACAAGCCGGAGCAACCTGCTAGCAGCTTTCTCAGAGTGAGTCCATGGCACCCAATGGAACTGGTGTAGATGGCACCCAGTGGGACTTTCAGAAATGCCTAGGTTCCTAACTTCTATTGATTTCAGGGGAATTACGCACCTTTATACACCTTAATATCTTTAAAAATGTGACCCTCAGTCTTCTTGGGGCTTAGCACTATTTTGATGGAGCCTGGTGTTTTGAACTCCCATTGATTTCCATGAGAAACAGGACACTGAAAATCCAACAGGTTGTATATACTAAGAGGGAAAGTGTTATGGATCTGAATTTTAATAGCTATAAACTAAGGATGTTGTATCCTATAGTTATCTACAACATAGGTTTCCCTTCCCATGTTATATGCACACCGCTTGGAGGAAGTAGAAAAGTTTAGTTTACAAGGGGAAGATCTTATCTAAGCAGTGAGTATATCATTGCAAATATGTTGAATTTTAGAAATTGAGTTCTACTTATTGAATTTATCCTTATAATAAATTAAGTCAATTCTAGCAAATCTTCAGAAAAAAAGCATGGTGTTAGGGCGATGGATTACTTGCATGAATATCATTAATACTTCATGACAATAAAGCCTGTCATTTTCCCCAGGCCTTTCGTAAGTAATCCCAGCCAAGATTCTAGGTTAATTTTATTATCTGACTTTAGCTGGTTAATATTTGTTCGAGTCAAGGTAGTCTGAGCAGTTCTTTTTTTTGTATTATGCACTGTCTGAATTATTTGTAGGATGGACCCCCAGAGCATGGAGCAGGAGCCTGGATTATTATAATTCAAATGCATTTAAAAAATAAGTATCACAATTCACAATACAACTTGTGTTCTAGTGACCCATGATTATGAACTAGATCCTTAAATAGTCTAGGAAGAGTTCATGTCTAACTGTTCATAATCACTGCTAAGCCCCTAAATGTAGGCATAATCAAGACCATAAAAAGTTATTACAAGGAAGAGGGAGAAAAACTTTTCTCCTTAACCTTTGAGAATAGAACAAGAAGCTTAAATTACAGCAAGGGCAGTATAGGATGGACATTAAGAAAAACTTCCTGTCAGGGTTATTAAGCACTGGAATAAGTTCCCAAGGAGGTTGTTGCATCTCCATCATTGGAGGTTTATAAGAGCAGGTTAGATGAACATCTGTCAGGCATGTTTAGATAATACTTAGTCCTGCCATGAGTGAAGAGGACTGGATTAGATGACCTCTTATGTTCCTTTCCAGTCTTACAATTTTGTGATAGTATGATTTTCTTTGAAACCTGAAAAGTTCTTTCTAGTTACTACTGTTAGCGATAAGAAAGTAGTTTAATACAATAGTTTATTGTTGCCGAAAATATTTGTGATAGTTCCAGATTATCTGCTTCAAAAAAGGCTCTCTGGCTATTAAAATAACAAAACAGGAAAAGTTAATTGCACCTGACTATTGATCTATGTTCAATAAATGTGTTACGATCAGATGTGTCTATTCACTTGAATGTAAGTTGAATATGTTAAAATATATTGTACAGTTTATTTTCCTTCCAGCATACAGTTAGCTGAGCCCATTGTTTGTAAAAATACAAATAAAAGGAGTAACAGTTTGGAAGCATTTGATTTGAATTACTTTCAAATACAGGAACACTTTCAGTACTCTGCAGTCTGAATGTATTTTGATTTTTCCCTGCGGAATTAAGTTGGTTGGCATTTTGCTCTGAGTGGTGACATATAGGTACAGTGCTTGCTCGTTATATGCAATTTGTACTATTACTCGGGGCTTGAACAAAGCAGGCTTTCTTTTAAAAACAGAAAAATAACCTTCATGTCCAAATCATGAGAGTAAATCAACGGAACATTGTCATTCTCTGCAAAGAGTCTCTATCTTGTCTCCCTTAGTCTGATGCTAATAGTTTTGTCAAATGTATCAGTGAAAACTGACCAGAGTCTCATTAGTTATTGGTGCAAATGGAGAACTCTATAGCTAGAAGTTAAAATGAACAAGAACGGAGTCAATCTTATTCTGCTGCTAGATGAGCTAGCTGTTAGCTGCAGAAGAGGCAGGATCTAGTCACTGTGGAGGACGTCCCAAAAACAGACTGAAGAGTGGAGCAGGAGTTATTATTTGTATTTCTTTAGTGCCTAGAAGTCTCAGTCAGAATCAGGGTTCCAGTGTATTAAGCACTATACAAACATAGTCTAATCAAACAAGACAGACCAAGGGTAGGAGGGGAATCAGAGGCACCAGGAGGTGAAGAAATGTGGCCACGTCACATAGCAGATTCCAGAACTGAAACCAGATCTCCTGAGTTCCATTCCAGTACCCTGGTCCATCCCTCTGCAATCTCATTGTAGGACAGAGAGAGGAAGAGCTGCTCTGGCCAGGTAGTAGCCAGAAGGGATACGTGCTTCAGACATTACCTAGTGGGAGGAAGCTACAAAAGAATTTGTTCCACAAACAAAGTCCACAGACCACATACTGATAGGAATCCTACCACCATCCCTATGAGTTGGCTTCGTTTCTTATCTGTGGCCTTGGGAAATACGGTAATACACAGATATTTTCACCCCAAGGTCTCTGGGTGGTAGGTGTCATGTAAATTTTTCAAGCCTTATTTATCTTTCTGCACGCAAAGGTTGTAGAATCTTATCCCAATAGACCAATCCCAGTGCAGGAGGGGGAAAAAGCAAAAGTAGCAAATAGTTATTGTACTGCAGACTAGAAACTGTCTTTGGGAGTAGAGGGGGGATATACCAGTACCAAGAGTGATTGAAGTAGTTTGCATAGAATTGTTCCATTATTATAGTTGAGTGCTTTCCACTGACATTCAGATTAAAGAACACATTCTTATTTTGTCTGTTTTTTTAATTGATATTTTCAGGTCACCAAGATCTTTCAAAAGAAGAAGAATTCGGTCACATACAGTTTTCGACAATCCTTTTCCCTCTATGGAATGCAAGTTCTTCTTTTTGAGAATCAATGTAAGCCTTTTTCTCTATTTTTGGGGTGCCTTGTGATTTTCTGATATCAGGACAAAGAACTACCCATCAGTTTCTTAGTTCTAAGATTGAAATTAGTGTGTGCTGGAACTAGTTCTAGAATTAATACAGAACACTCGTTGAAAAGGGCAGGAGTGGTGAGAGATTCCTGGCTTAAAGATGGGAGTCGCATCTGGCTCAAAGGTGTTTCTGAATGTGGTGAGGGCAAATTTAGAGTTTCCTTTTCTGATTTTCAGTTGCAGTTAACAAACCTGTGTTTACATATAGTACTAAATAGTAACTGTGAGATAGATTTGTATAAAACAGTTTCTCAGATCACTGTTTGTTTCCTATCTGTACTGATTTATAACTCCTCAAAGTACCTAGGGAACTTGCTTAAGTGAAAGATAATATATTAGATCAACTTTCTTTTTTTTAGTGATAGAAATGTAGCCGTGTTAGTCTGGTGTAGCTGAAACAAAAAACAGGTCTATGTAGCACTTTAAAGACTAACAAGATGGTTTATTAGGTGATGAGCTTTCGTGGGCCAGACCCACTTCCTCAGTGGGTCTGGCCCACGAAAGCTCATCACCTAATAAACCATCTTGTTAGTCTTTGTGCTACATAGTCCTGGTTTTTGTTTCTTTTTTTTAAAAACTCCTGTCCCCAGATGTTTGCAGGGTAATTTAAATGCTTTGTCAGTCAAACATACCACACTTTGGGTACGTCTACACTACAGTGTTATTTTGAAATATCTAATTTTGAAATAGTTATTTCGAAATAAGATATTTTGAAATAACGCGTCTACACACAAAATGCATTTTGAAATAGCATTTTGCTATTTCAGAATAGCGCGTTCACACTGAGTGGACACTGAATTGTATTTAAGGCCAGCCGGAACCAGTTCTGCAGGGCATCAGGTCAGGAGTTACTTTGTGTGGCTGCTGCCTGAGGCTATCTGAGGCCTGTGCTTAAAGGGACACACTCCTCCCCTCCCCGACAGCCAGTTCTCAGGTTTTCCTGCTTGCTTGCCTACCTCGATGAGGGACAGCAAAGCATTTTGTCTCTGCGTGCTCTGGTTGCCCTCACTCGGGACACCACAGCACTCTGCAACATGGAGCCAGAGCTGCCCCATGGCACTCTGGTGCTTCTCGTGGACGCGTTGCTGCGAGCCTGGCTGCACTTTCTGCAGGCTGCCATCCGGGAGGTCCATCGGGATCAAGGAGGCCCTGCGGGAGAGCTTCCACCCTGAGAAGCACTAAGAGCCTCCCTAGTGTGCCCCACTGGGGGCTTGTGCCTCATTCCTCCCTCACATCCTTCCACTTACCCCTCTCTAACCCCCCTTCCTGATGTCAAAATACACGTGTTTTCATGAACACAAACTCTCTTTATTTAACAAAATGGGGGTGAATAAAACTCTGGTGAGACTGGGGAAAGGAGGCAGGAGAGGGGAGGAGAGAGGGTGGGAGAGGGGAGGGGGAAACCTGGGCGGAGGGAGGTGGAAGGGGAAAGAAGGGGGAGGGGAAGCTCAGGGCTCAGGGTTGGGGGTCTCACCGGACCAACTGTCTCCCGGCACTGCGGGTGCGGGGGCCTTGGTGTCCCCTGGGGGGGTAGAGGGAGAAGGACTGGGAGGAGGAGCGGTAGCTGGGGAGGCAGCAGGCGCCGGAGCTGCAGGTCTTCTTGCACCCAGTGCTGGAGGGTGCAGTGCAGGGCTCGGAGTGCCCCCAGGTGCTCCTGTTGGTACCCCTACACTGCATGGGTGGTCCTGCGGAGCCCTCGGGTGCGGGAGCATGTCCCGGACAGGGTGGTGCGCCCTGCACGTGCAGCTGGTGCGGCTGTGGAGAAACAAGAAAAGTGGTCAGTTATCCTGGGGACATAGTGGGTGAAGCCCAGCCCCCCTCTGCAAGGCGAGGATGACCGTTCCCTGCACCATCAGAACCGATGTGCTTGCACACAGGCTATGTTCGGAATATCGTGCTATTCCCAAGAGTGGGAACTACCTTGAGACCACACCCGTGCTCCTGTGCTGTATATAGTGGAGGGGGGGGGGGAAGAGATGTCCCCTGCCTCTGTGTAGAGTGGCCTTGTGGAGGGAGGGCGTCCTGCTATGTCCCACCCCCGAGTCAGGAGACTGTCATGCCTCTTCATACATACACACGTGTGGCTAATAGGGTAAGGCCCCTGTGTGGCAGCCAGCTGGGGCCACATGCCCAGGGGTGGCACGGCACATTCTCGCACATGCACAGGTTGCTGCGTGATCCGTGGACAGCAAGGCCCACATGCGCAGTCCCTGGTTTCTGTTCCCTTCCCCCCTTCCCTCCCCGGATTAGGGGACAGTGACGGCATTCACATGTTGATGCCTCCCCAGCCTCGGACGACACTGGCGACAGGCCTGCTGGGGGTCCTGGGTGCGCGGCACGGTCCCTCCGCTCTCCTGCGGCTCCTGGCCCTCCTCCTCCTCTGTGTCCTGGTCAGGGCCCTCTGCCCCAGGGTTAACGACCACCTGGGGGGCACGGACCATCCCGCCCCCCAGGATGTGGTCCAGGGCGTCAAAATAGGGTCAGGTGTCTTCCCCTGTTTGGGAGCTGCCCCCTGTGGCCTTGGCATACGCCTGCCGCAGCACCTTGATTTTCATGCGAACCTGCTCCTGGGTTCATATGTGGCCTTTGGTGGCCAGGCTGGCAGCTATCCTGCCATAGACAGCCACATTCCTCCGTCTAGTGTGGAGATCATGGACATTGGGGGCATTCCCCCAAACCTGAATAAGGTCCATGATCTCTGCCCTGGACCAGGAAGGCGCCCGTCTTCTCCGGGCCCTGGCAGGCTCCTGGGAGCTGGCAGACTGCTCCTGGGGAGCGGTGGAGGGCTGGCTGCCAGTGGCTAGCTGGCTCATGTTTTGGGGCCACTGGGTCAGGGGCAGTGACTGCTGGCTCTGGGCTGGCAGGCTTGGAGCTGGCACAGGCACAGTGGCCAGAGTCTACCCCTTTAAGGGCTCTGGGGATGGGGGGCAGGAGAGGAGTGTTCTTGTTTGAGGCTGGAGTGGCCACCAGGGCACCCTGGGAAGGGCTGGAGGCCCCCCTATTTCGAATTAAGTGTCTACACAGCACTTATTTCGAAATAGCAATTTCGAAATTGACGTTCTTCCTCATGGAATGAAGTTTACCAATTTCGAAATAAGCCCTCCGCTATTTCGATTTAATTTCAAAATAGCGGTTGGCTTGTGCAGATGCTAGGAAAGTTATTTCGAAATAACGGCTGTTATTTCCGAAATAACTTTGCTGTGTAGACATACCCTTTGTCTCTGGGAGACAGCCAGAATGCAGCCTTTCATATGAATATCTTGCCCCTACTCCTGGAGAGTTGAACATCAAGAGTCAATAGCAATCTAGCAGCAAGCATTGCTGTTTCTATGGGACATAAGTGGTCTGTCTGATATTTGGCAACCAGACCATGTATGGCTTTATAGGTAATAGCCAAAATGTTGACCTGCATAACAAATACCATGTGATTCATGGGTACAATAATTTCTGGTTTCTCCAAGGTGCCTGCCATTCCCATGACCCCTGAAAATGAGGCCACATGCTCAAATGGCTCATCCAACTAAAGTAATAAGTTGGTGTATTTTACATGAGCTGAAGAGTCTGAGTGATTTTAAAGCAGGGGAATCATTGAGCAGAAGGGGTGACAGGATGGAACCGTCCAGGTCTCCAGTGCACTCCCAGCCCCACTCCCAGGGAGCCCCCTGCCACCCTGCGCTGCTGCCTCTGTATCAAAAGCAACTGCACGGGGTGGCAGGCGGAGCTTAAAAATTGGCTCCCCCACACAGATTGGCTCTTGCCTGTCACCGCACACTGCTGCCTCTGATACAGAAGCAGCAGCATGGGGTGACAGCAGCCTCTGTTCATAAGGGGCCCGAGCTCCCTGTGGACAGAGGCTGCTCCGATATCCCATCTGTCCACCTCCACCCCACCCCCGCTCTGCTGCCTCTGATAGAGAGGCAGCAGAGCAGGGAGGAAGAAGGCCGTTCTCATGGGGAGCCAACTTAAAAGCTGGCTTCCTGCATGTACCGGCTCCTGCCTACCCCCCTCGCCTTCCACACTGCTGTCTCTCTCTATCAGAGGCAACAGCGCGGGGGTTGGGGAGCAGGTGCCCCCACAGGATCTGGTGCTCATGGGGAGCTGGCTTTTAATCCAGCTCCCCACAGGTACCAGCTCCCACCTCCCCCCTCTTTTTGCCTCTGATACAGAGGCAGCAAGGGTGGTGGGGAGTGCGTGTAGTCGACAGGATTAACCAACAAGTCCAGGTTTATCGGTTAATCATTTAAACAACTATTCACTGACCAATTTTACATGAGCTGAAGAGTCTGAGTGATTTTTGTAAACTATTTAAGGGCAAAGTGCTCAGAATGTGAAAACTATATACATCACAAGGGGAATAGAGAGTCTAGTTCCCTGCAACCTGTGAAATTTATATTCTCTCAGTCTCCTCTTACTCACAGGAGTGTTACTGTAAGTTCTGCAGGAGTGACTAGAGCAGGCAAGTAACCAATATCATTCCATCCAGAAAAATCTGCATGTTGCAGCTGTCAGAATTAACTTGTTCTCGGGGAATGGAATTCATGAACGTTCTGAAGCCACTGTCACTAATGCAAAGGGAATGAAAGCTTTCAATTTGGCTGCTGCAGAGTCTACTAAAATTATTGGCATTCCATGGTTGATAAGGGTAAAATACATTACGGGATTTGTTGGCTACAGACAAGGGACAACGGCAAGTATCTTCTGTGCATAAATAGGCCAAAAGGAAAACATTTCTATTTACAAACAAAAGTCATTTTAAAAAATGTTAAGGTTGGAAGCATATTTTCAGTGGAGTCCAACTAACACCTGAATTATTTATATGCGTGTATCCTGCTGTAAAAATATCAGTTATATTAACAGTCATGCTGGCCATAGGAGTTTGCTGCTGGGGAGGTTTGGATGGTTTGTGTAGTAGAGCTGATATGTACAATTCACTAGCTTGAGTTTCTCTGTAGTACCAAGTTGCCTTACGTTTCCTTGCTCAGCTCTTATGAATGTCTTTTTTTTTTAAGTTCTAGTTTGTAAATGACTAGCTAGTTGCCATCTTTTCTACTCAAGACAGGTGAATGGCTTGATTTTTCGCTTTTGGTTGAAAGTATGTGCTTTGGATGATGTGTATGCCCTTGTGCAAATGGTGGCTGTATTTGACTCTGCACTTTTGCACACTGTGTAATACTTTTATTGGAACACAATGACCTCAGCAGCTGAAGATAGAAATTGTCTCATACCAAATGGTATTGCTTGAGTGAATGACTAAGAGAGGATTTGTTGTTCTGCTTAAATAGAAATCTACAATGCTTGAATTCCATTTTGTTGTGTGCTCGGAAGCATCCTGTGTTGGAGTAATGTATCGTGGACTTTAATATATGGAAGAGATCTGATCCTTCTTGAAAGTTTAGTTCAGGATTCATTTTGGGGATCTTCTGCTAATCAATAAAATCAGATGGTTCAGGAAAGAAATTGTATTAAATTATTTATTGCACATGTTTTAAGACTATGTGAAGCCTCATTTCCAGGGGGTTGGTAATTAAAGCAAAAAGTGAAACTATTTTTTAAGTGGAGAAAACCTTCATTATGTTTGTATCTCTGTGTCTATGCCTTTCTGTTCAACTGGCAGATGTTCATATGGCCAGCTGTTAAGACCTGCTGTATCAAGTGAGCATCTGGATTACAAGTAGCTAATTTAAGAATTAAAATGGAGACAATCTGATAAGAAAAGGCAGTTTGCCCCATCCTTAACAGTGAGCTTTAATTGGATGCCTTGAAAATTAAGGTTGTCACTGTTTATGCCCTACAGAATACACATATTTTTACTCCCTGAAAATATGACATTGATGGGTAATGTTAAACAAAAATTGGGATTGGAGAACTAAGGGCTATTCTTGGAGATTTTGCTCAGCAAAACTCCCACTCAAAATGAGCGAGGTGGCAGGATCAGGACAAGTGAATATATATTGTTATCAGAACTGTTGGCAAGAGTTATGCATGGTTGGGTTTTTTTCCCCCATGGATTTTTCTTCCAAGCTTCAAGCTACTGCCAGTGCTTAAGGGAATGATAGTATAAAGTCTAAATACTTCAATATTTATTATGGAGTATTAAGTTAAGCAATTCCATATATAGAAAGTTCTAATATGCCTCAAGGCATTTTCACTAAACCCCTCTGTCTCTTGAGCACTTTAGGTTTTCTTTCTGTTATGTCCTCTATAATTACACACAGAAGTGTTATACTTTCAAGGCTGCCTTGACCTACAAACTCAAATTACATCTGTAAATTTTGCATTTACAGTTGTTTGTGTATAAAGACTGGATAGTTGTTCATCTGAGTGATATGCACGTGCAAAATAAGACTGTTAGTATGTTAGTAATTGCATGTGCAAAAGTGCCAGACATCATTTCTGAGAAAGTTTTATGAAGTGTGTCATTGTTTGCAATCTACTGAATCACATTAGCCTAACACACTAGTACAGGTTGGACCTCCCGGGTCTGGCACGATCGGGACCTGACCGGTCCCAAACGAGAGAATTTGCCAGACCAGGGGAGGACTCCTCCACTAGCCCCCAAACCCTTTGTCTGCTGCTGGCAGGCTTCCCCAGCAGGCACCCTTCCTCACCCTCCCCCCCAAACTGGCTAGCCTCCTTGCCCAGCTGCTGCTGGCTCCCTGAGTGGCAAAGGCTCCAGCACCTGCCGCAGGGCTCCAGACCCGCCCTCCAGTGAGCTGCTGCAGGTCTCCGGTACCATGCTCCAGGAGGTTGCCACGGAACTCCAGCTCCAGCTCCCCACTCCTGGAGATTGCCAAGAGACTCCAATCCTGCGCTGCCAGAGGGCTCCAGACTCAGCCTCGTGCTCCCATGGCAACCCAGACTGTTAGGGGACTCCAGTCCCGGCCCTGCACTGCTGTGAACTGCTGGAGGCTGCCACAAGGCTCCAGCCATGGTCCCACACTCCCCTGGGCCAGCTGGCCCTCCTGCCCTTAGGCTCCTGGGCTCTCTGGTCCAAGAGCATCCATGTTCCAGCAGGATCACGATGTTGCTAGACCAGAGAGTGACGGTTTTTGGAGGTACAACCTGAACGTAGAATGTATTAAATGTGTAAAACATACTATTTGTAAATACGGTCATTAGGTTTTATTTGTTTGCTGCAATATTGCTAGTGTCTGTGTTAATGATAAGTTTAATGTTTTCACGTACATTAACCAAAGCATGTCTAGGGGTTTGTTTGTTTTTTTTAAATACAGGAATATTGATTGGGGTTCATTTTACTTTAAGCAAGGATAGTTTAGGACTAAACAGGTTACCCCTTTGAGCAAATCAGCCAAACTTCAGACCTGTATTTTTCCTAACAGTGCTTGCTACTACAAACAGAGGGGAGGCAGGGGAAGGCGGGCAGAGAGCGAGAGAGAGAATTGTACATGTGGCTGTTCTGTGAGATTTATCTTCATTTGGAAAATGCATCTGGGTCCTAAGCAGATAAAATGGCCTTCTGAGTAGGGATGTAAAATCACAATTAATTGGTTAACCAGTTAAATATAATGTTCAGCCAGTTAATCGATTAAAGGAGAGCAGGCGGGGGAACTGCTCTAGCCCACTTGGGTTGGAGTGGCCCCCTCTGCCATGGAGAGAGGCTGCTCCATCACAGGCAGAGTAGCCCTTGCCTGCTGGAGCACCTCTGTCCACAGCTGCTCCAACCCCCACCGGTGAGCATTAGGGATGTTAAATATCAGTTAAGTGAATAGTCGAGTAACCTCATGAATTCTTATCGGTTAATCAACTATTCTACAGTCCCTGAGGGCGGGGCCGGCAGCTACTCTAACAGAGGCAGCAGCACGGGGTGCCAGGTGGGAGCTGGTCCTCAGCAGTGCGGGGTGGCAGCAGCCCCTGTCTACAGGGGGCGTCTGAGCTCCCAGACCCAGCAAGAGCCGGAACTGAGCTGGTCTGCCTGCCTGCCTGGCTCCTAATACATTTTAAATGCAGAGCTGCATCGGGGTAGGTCCCGGACCCAGCATGAGCCAGGACTGAGCTGGGCTGCTGGCCAGCCTGCTAAAAAATTTACTGGCAAGGGAGGTGGGGGGAAATGCATGTCGTCTATAGCATTGACCTATAAGCTTTTGCTTGTTGATTAATCGGTTAATCAACTACACTATTACAACCCTAGTAAACATCACCTATTTATTAAGGGTTAACTGTTTAACCTTTCACATACCTACTTCTGAGTTTTTGAAGATAATAATAAAATCTGCTTTTCTCTGATGTCTGTCTAGGATTTGGAAATGTTAACAAAAAGAATTAGTGAAAAAATTAAGTAAAAATGAAAGAGAATAAAATTGAAGATAATAATAATTTCGCTTTGTTATTTCTCCTCCTCTCTTTCCTCACCTACAGATTATCCAAATGGCATACGGCTCACATCAGCTGTTCCAGGAGCAGATATCAAAGTCCTAATAAATTTCAACGCACCCAATCCTCAGGATAGAAAGAAATTTACAGATGATTTAAGAGAGTCTATTGCAGAAGTCCAAGAAATGGAAAAGCACAGAATAGAGTGTAAGTACAAAGGTACATATAATAGAGCATTTTCAAACTAATTGACATTAGCAAACCTGTTCAAGACATACATTGTATAATCCAGCAGAATTTAACACTTAAAATAATGTAGTTCTCCGTCTGTGGCTTTCAGATTATTTTAGAAATAAAACACTGATTCCTAAAATTCCTGCCAGGATCTTTGAGTGATAGCTAGTGTACTGTGTAACTGCAACACAAATGTATCTTAAGCACCAGCAAAAACCAACTGATGAGTAACTTCAGTGGGGTACGCAAAAGGGTAAATAAATTGTAGTGTAAGTTTTAGTGCTATTTTAAGTAAGTTTTAGTGCTATTTTAACCTAAAAAGAGGTTTTGTCTTATGGAATCGGATTTTGGAGGAACTCGCTTTTTCTCTTGATATCAAACTTCGTTCTTCTGAATAGCATCATGTTTGCTGCTACTTCAGTAGCCTTTGTGCAATTAACAAGCTGGAAGCTGCAAATAACTACACACAGGATTTTTTATATTTGGCCAGAATGTGACATCCTTTCGTTGTGTATGTTATGTTATCAAGCCATTGGGACAGGGATCAAGTCTTCTTCCACTTACAGTTCAACTTCAGAATAAACTGACATCTCTAAATACACCGCAACAATATTTGCTTTGTCCTGTCATTGGCTCCATTTCAAAACAGTCAGTAACTATGACTTGTACGATCATTGTTTGTTTCAGCTGAGCTAGAAAAACAGAAAGGTGTGGTACGTCCAAGCATCTCCCAGTGCTCCAGCCTCAAAAAAGAGTCTGGCAATGGGACGCTGAACAGAGCCTGCCTGGATGACAGCTATGCCACCGGGGAGGGACTGAAAAGGAGTGCCCTCAGCAGCTCCCTTAGAGATCTCTCTGAAGCTGGTAAGTACCACATTATTTCCCTGCCATGAACACCAGTACATGCAAAGAAATGTGAGGTGTGTAGCTCATTTGTGAACGGTGACCATGTAAAGGAGCAATACAGAAAGTTTAACTATTTGCTTTTTTTTTTACATTCTTAGTTTTATTGTTGGGTTTGTATTTATTTATTTTTATTTTATCTTTGCTATACTGAACAAACTCTATTTGAAAATATCAAACTGTTATAGCTTGCTATATATACTTTTAAAGGAGACTGAAGACAGAGGAAAAATTGTAAGTGTATTATAGGAAAATGGTTGACTAGTACTAGGAATAACCCACTTAGAATTCCTTTCTTTTATCTCTTATTTTTTTTCCCTCCTTGTTAATGTAGACCTAGAAAGGAAAAGAAAACACTGAGGTCCCTGTGCAATGACTGCTTCCTGTGTATTTTGTGCTTAAGTGTACCCATGTACTACATTGATGAATGAAATTGAGTGAAGCCCTACCAAATTCTATCTAGAGTGATACACTTCAGTTATACTATGTGACTGGTGCTATCTCATCATTGTATTATGCACAACATAGACCCTAATTCTTGTTGAAGCTGTTGTTTGCAAACTACTATTGCCAGAGTAATAGGAAAAAGCCCTGCTGGGCACAGTAGTAATGTCCCCAAGACTCAGAGTTGCTGCTGTGGCTAAATTTGGAACTGATTGATCTTCTTGGGGGGGTTCTAAATATCTGTACATTCATTTTAAAAATGGAAAAAGTGGTATGTGCCTGGGTTTTGTTTTATTTTTCTTTGTTTGCCACATACCATTAATTATTAGTAATTAACACCGTCATGGCTTCCAGACTTCCAGGAGAAATGTTCAGCTCTGTGTTCAAAATGTTAGGTACATTGCTCCTATTATTGCTAATGGAAGTTGTAACACCAGCCACGCCACACTGACAACAGCCATCAGAACAGCAGCATTTGGATTTAAAAAAATAAAGTTTTATCTGCCTGTATTATTTGTTTTGATCTTTAAATGCTGTATGATTTACAGTGGAGACATAATTTGTAATACTGTGTATATCTTGAATAGTTACCCCCAGTTAGCCTTTTCATGTATTATCAAAGAGGAGGATTTAGCTGTGCTGCAGTAAATAAAATGCTGGTAAATTGAATATGTAGTGTGTGTGTGTGTTTTTGTGTGTGTGTATTTATGTATGTATACATACACATACACACACACCTCTATTTTATCACTTGTGTTTACTCTGTTTATATCCATCTATACCCATCTGCCTCATTAAAAACACAGACCCCTATCCAAAATCCACTTGAAATTAGTGAGAGTCTTTCTACTGACTTCAGTGGAGGTTGGATCAAGCCCAAGTCCTCATAGTTATTAAATCTAAGCTATACAGATACCTTCATCATCTTTTGTTTTTGTTTTATTTTAAGTTCATTTAGAATGAGGACAGCCTGTGGGAGTTTCACAGCTGTACAAACCAATTGGTGTGTTTCCTGATTAACACTTTTCATCCCATAGGAATTTTCCATCACAGTCTTCCAAATATTGCCATGTACATAGATCCCTTTAGAGGGTTATGTACAATAAACAAGTTGAATTGCTCTTGATCATGAAAACATTCCATACTTCCAAACCACATGCCCGTCGTTGGCACGCGCTTTACTGAAAGTGGTCTTTTTCCATGATAGAAAGTAGAAATCATTTACAGACTGGAGGGTTTATTGATGAATTTGTTAAACCCAACTAAACTTAATTTTAATATTTATCCACTGACAGTTATGGAAAGCTTCTGTTTGGTCTTGTGCAGTGCAATTAACTTGAAAAATTACACATCCGTCACCTGATTTAAGTTAATAAAATACCATTTTCAGTCCCATAATATATACTACCATTTCTGTGATACATCACAATCACTATAGTAAATTTACAAATATCTCCTTGAAGTTTTGTTTACTTGGGGAGGATTCACTCTGTGTAAGTATGAAACATATGATCCCTAGAAGAAGCAAAGAAAATTTACCAATCAGCAGAGGCACTGTGGCCCGGTGACTGTGCCAAAGCAGCGTACATTCAAATAACTTCAGAGAAAGGAGGACTGAAATTGGTTCATCCTAATTCTTGATGTTTGTACTGCCATGGCATGAAATATAGGATGATAAAGAAGGAGGTGTAGGTGTATTTGTTTAGAAAATAGAGATAGTGGGCTAGATTTGTAAAGAGTTTCCTTTATTGTTTCTGCAAAAAATCCAATTTTACTTGTGCAAATTTAATAATTGTATATGCACAGAGTTTGGCGCATAATTTTCTAAGCAATGCTGCAGAGTTGTTTTTGATAGCACTCTGAAAATGCGATTCTATGAAAGGGAAATCTGATTCCACAAAGAAAGTTTTGACTGTGCAGGTTTCTGATGAAACTGCAATTTGGAAAACATTAGCTAATTTCCCCTTGCCAGAAATCATTATACCTATCACAGAAGAATAATAGTAAGGGAAAGTGCCTTTGAAATGTTTTCCATGCTTTAAAAGGAAAAAATGAATTAGTCTCTCAAATCTAAAGAAAGAAAAGATTTCTGGGCCCTTTCACCTCCTAAAAGCCTGAAATTGGTTTTTGGAGAGCAATGCTTCAATTCCCCAACAGGCAAATAATATCTGATATTAACTAGGTATCCTTTGCTGCTGGCTGCTTTTCCATTCATTTTTGCATGAAAACATAAGTTGTATTTGCAAAAATTAAGTGAATGAGGGTTTTTTTGGGTTTAAGGTTAATATATAATAATCCTTATTTTGTTCTCTCTGATCTGACATCTGCTACCATGTAATAAAAAGTAGAAATGAGACCTGGCACCGTTACAAAACGTGAATGAGTCAAAAGCATTTAATGCTTCATCTTTTTTCAAATATGAAAATGATGAGCATTTTTGTTGCTAATGGCTGAACTGTCCAATGATTAGCTCTGTTCACTGAAGTATAGTCGAGAAAAAAATACTTATTTACCCTAGAATGTAGAATTCCAAATTCTTGTGTAAAGCATTAGAAGAAAACGAAAAACAAGATGCAATTAGAATAGGAATTGATTATGCCAAACCCTGAGAGCATTTTGGACTGTTCCAAAGCTTTCTTCCATTTATGATATTGAAATGGGCCTACACATAAATATGATAGATGAAAAGTATCCTATCACAATTAGTACTGGGGGAATGTTAAAATATAGGACTGGGAGGTTATGTGGGTTTCTGACTCTCTCCCACAGATTTTCTGGGTGACTTCCAGCATGTCACAACTTGATTTTCAGAAGTGCTGACCGCCTGTAATTCTCAGTGACTTCCTATGGAGCTGGGAGTACTCAGCACCTCTGGAAATCAGGCTGTTAGCCTCCTTGTGCTTCACCATAGCAATGTGTAAAATGGGGACAAAAGATTTACCTTCCTTCCAGACGTGTGGTGAAGCTTCATGCATTCCTGTTGGTATGTGGTACAGACATGCAAGGCTATTTTTACTACATCTACAAGTGGACCCTGTTCCTGGTAGTCTCAGCAAATATCCTCAAGACTTATCCTGCAATAATATGAATGTTGACTGGCATTAAGGGCCAGAAACTGTAAATATAACCCAAGTGTGAAAATACTCCCTCTGCTTCTCATCTATTGCCTCAAACATTGTTGATTGTTTTTGTTTACATTGTTTTGGCCCTTGAAACCAATATATCATGGTTTTTATGAACCCTTTGTAATATTTTCCAATTTTCTTCTTGCTCAGAGTTTACCCTCTAGGGAAAGACTGCAAGGGATTTTCCTTCCACCTATGTTCTATACATAGAAGTAGATTTCATACGGTTGCAGAACCCTTTCCCACCAGCAGGAGGAGTCTTCAAGGGAATGGTTAAGGCTCTAAGCTCCTCCCTCATCTATTTGTTGCAAGGAGAAACTAAAAGTTTCTCTTTACTCAGTCTTCTCCCTTGAGCTGAGGTGGAAGTGAGCAAAAAGAAAGCTATTTGGGGTATGAGACATTAAAGCTCTTCTGCCTTCGCATATGAGATCTCCAGGGCAGTAAATGGGCTGAATCTGCTCCCACAGAGAAAGTAGTGCAGAGGAGATGTGGGACTGGAATGCCACAATTTTCATCTTTCCTTACAATCATTGTCACCTTCCTTCTGTCCCCATTGGATGTCAATGATGCCTGGCATGGTACATGACTTTGGATGTGTATATCACTGCCTACTTGTGTTGATTCTCACATATACCCCATTTTTAACTAAGTGGATTCTTAGAATCCAGTACCTTGTGTTCATGTGCCCAAAGCATTCATATATATAATACGCAAGGATCACCCACACACTCACCCCTGTTATAGCTACCACCAACATTACTCCACTGGTTTATAAACATTCACTTCCCCAAGGCAAGAGGAATTTAGGTAGGCAGGATGTAATTACCCGCACTGAATTTGACCAGTGTGCCAAGGATAATGCTCCTCATGTGAAGAGAGCCAGAATTTTTTTTAATGATCACAGGTGTCAAGATCATAATTGTGTGCCTCATTCAAAAGTCAGGATTAAAAACCCCCTAGAAGTGGTCCTTCCAGATTACAATTGAGGCAGATTGGTGAGGTAGTATTGGTCATTTTGAACTACCTCAGCTTGTGCCAGGCCTGGCCTCTGGATAACTAGCTGACAACAGTTTCAATTCCCATGAATACCACTTTCACAACATGCTGAAGCTAGTACAGTGACTCATTATTTGTTAGATGGCTGTTAAAATAATTTGCTTTACTAAGAACATACTTTGAATCCTTTTTCAGACTGTTAGCCAAGAATCACAGACTAATCACAAGAAATGCCCTTGATCTCAGTATGCCTCTCATTGGCATAGAGTGGGTAGGCCCAAGAAGTAGAATACAGTAATGACATTTCTTGTAACATTCTTCATATTTATAAGGACAATTTCTGCAAGGACACAAGTGCTCACAGAATTCATACGTTTCTGCAAGGATATTCTAAATGTCTCACGTGTATTGAGTTTAAAGTGTCCTTGTTTGTACATGTGGAGGTGTGTTGCATTAATGCACATTACGGATGCTTACTCAGAAGCAGCATACCACCTATCACAGTCCATTACCAACCATGGCAGCAGTGAATTGGCCAAGGGAATGAGAATTTAACTTTCCAAGGAGAGGAAAAAAAGCTGGAATTTAACTTTACAAAGAGAGGAATGAGAAACGGTATTGTATTGTGACCTTTAAAATATTTTAAAACTATTTGCTGGGAACATTTAGTTGTAAATTTGATAAACACAACCGGGTTTTATAGCATCTCAGCTAATAATCATTCTAGTGTAGGGTTATGCTGGATGTAACAGCTGAATAAGCTTCTTCTATCCTGGAGTTACCATTTCCTTGCAATGCATTTTGAAGACTGATGCTAAAAAAAATAAATTCTAAGATGGAATGGGTGTAGCACTGAAAAATAGTATCTAATAAAATGATCCTACACTGGCAAGGGGAATACTTTGTAAGATCTAATAAATCATTTCCATTTCTGATTGCATACAACCCTTAGTGAACCTGTTTCACATTGTTTTATTAAATTAAGTCTCTGGTCTTGGAAAAATTTACCAGAGGGCCCTTTATTGTACAGTACTAATTAGTGATCATCTGAGGATTATTATAGGTGTCACAGATACGATTTCATTTTTTTTTCTGCTGATATGCCTTCACCCACAGTCATCTTAGGAGCATAGATAGATGCTCACCCATCTGTCCACATACACTGCATTCATCACTGTGGCATCTGAGCATTTTCACTCTTGCTTTATCTTCCCTCTAGTGGGAAACTTTAGGTTTTTCTATGTTCTTTCATGCCTAGACATTTTAGTCACCTATGCCAGTATAATATCTATCATTGAATGGGGAGATGGGTATCTTCTTTCAAGATTGTGGATTGGCTAGCAGGAATGATTGATTGTCACAACTAGCACCATTAGTACCAATAAACAAAGATCAAAATTCACCCTCTGCCTAGACAATAAGAATTCTAAGATAATCAAAACTACTTATCTCTCATGATGCACAATAGTCATGTCTTTGAACAAGCTAAAACTGCAGTAAGGAATGTTCCACAAAGGTTTCTGCAAAGAGTTCTTCCAAAGGAATTGCTCATCTGCAAACACATAATCTCAATTTAAAGAGTTTATGCTGAGAACTGTGAGTTGTTGCAAAAGGAAGACCCTTAGTCATAGCAAGAGGGAAAGGAATATCTCCTATCCCTCTTCAGCTGCAAGAGAACTGTATCAAGCCTTCCAATACAAGAGGCAGATTTGCTGTGATGCTGGGCCTTTAAGAAAAGTGGTGGGGCATGAGGAGAGAGAGAAAAATAAGGAACACATGTGGCTTTTGAAGATGTTTGGAGAAGATGAGTACTCCTCACAAAGACACTGATGATCTTAGCTTTGCTTGATCATCCCCCAGACAGAACTTTCTTACATTTTGTTAGTTTAATATAGAACAAGCTATATTCAATAAAAATAACTATTCTGGGCTGACCTAGCCATTATCTCCACTGAATTAACTGGACAGCTCAGTTATGAAATCTGGGTACATAATCTTATATTTTGGCATTCCGGATTTCGGCACTTAGGTTCCTAAAACCGCTATTTGGTAGCTAACTGAGGGTTCCACACACAAAGTTTGAGCAACTAACTTTGGCATCCATCTTTGGAAAATCGGATATAACTACTAAAACTCAGACTATGCTATGTCAGTTTTAATACCTAAACGTAAAGCACTGCACAGCTAAACAAACAAAATCTAGCCATAATACAATGCTACATTTACATTTTTTTATTAAAAATTAAGTTTAGTTTTCTTTTTAATCGGCATGAAAGAAGATTATATTAAATCCACTGAGGTTCAAAAAAAAACATTCAAAGGTTGAAGAGGTAGATGTCCCTTCCCATTCCCCTCCCCACTGAAATCCAAAATGTTCCCTGTAATTAACACAAAAACATACCACCCGCAACACCGGTTTAGGAGAACAGATTTATGGACATTTTTGAAAATTTGCTTCTAGGAAATTAAGCAATTTAAAACTCTAGCCAACAGTGAACATAATGACCCCACTCCTAAATCTAGAGTCTAAAATGTACATATTTTAAGATTCTTTTTTTAAAAAGTAATGACAACTTGCTTCAAAACAAAAATCTTCCCTTCTAGGACACATTTAGGTACAGAAACTTAATTTAATTATTGGCCTTAAACTTGAAGTTTCTGCTTTAATAGCTATTGTACCAGTTTAATGTGCCATATTAAATTAGTCCCCCGAAATCCCTGTAGTTGCATTTAGAGGCTCCTGTAGTAATTCGGGAAGCAGATATTTCTCACCCAGGTCTTGTCTCAGTCTCTAATCTATGGTATTGCATGTCCTGGGCAGGCAAGCGTGGGCGTCGCAGCAGTGCAGGATCGCTAGACAGCAATATGGAAGTAAGTAGGAAGTTACTGATGTCTAGCTGGATGTGATGATGTGCATTTCAAACCTTTCTTTTATATACATATTTTTTTGCTCTTTTTCTTCTAACATATAACCTGCCTGCCTCAGATAAAATGCATGCGTAGGCTACTCACTTTGTATTATTCCAGCTTAAAAAAACACTTATGGCTTGTTTTAGACCAAGCACCATTTTTGGTTTCAGCTAACCTTGTTCCCTCTGTTCCTGCAAGCATGGTTAATGAACATGATGTGTCCTTTTGCCACCATTTCAGTCGGATCCCAGCTTGAAGGCCCACTTGCTCTTCTTTACACAGTACACTGTTCTATGCTGTTTGATATTTAGCTACAACTATTGACTTTCATGCTCAGCCATTCCCATTGCTTATTTTCTAGTTAAATTGCTAAATGTATGCAGTCATGACACCATGGAATTGCACAGATAGGGCATGGGAGCAGAAAATGAATAAGACAGATGAATTCAATGTGGATTTCATGAGATTTCATTCATCTTCAAACCATTTTTATATATATATATATATACTGTTCACGTCGTTGAATTCAGCTTGCAGATTTTGTGTGTGTGTGTGTGTTTGCGTTAGGTAGATTGCAGTTTAAAACTAGCACACTATGTCTTAAGTACTGTTTTGTCCCCTAATTGTCTTTAATAAAAAAACAACAAAAATCTCCAAAGACTAAATAGATCATTCAAGGCTAAATAGTAGGGAATGTTCGGTCATAGGTCAGAAGAAAACCACCACATAGAAATCTTATTGAAATGAGTTGTAAAAGCATTGTTGCAATCTAACATATAATATAGGGTTAGGTTTATGAAACAGCACAGACCTTCCTTACTGTGGTGTACAATAAGAATAAACTATTTTATTTTAAACTGTGTTCATTTCAGTTTAATATAGGGTTTGTTTGTTTTTTTAAAGAAAAATGTGACTGGTATTTTAAAATGTATTTTTTCCTTTTAAAACAAATTCCCAAGTATAATGTCATCTTTCATTGACATTTGTCTTAATGTATCAAATTTATAATAAAGTATTGAAAGAGAAACCATGTAATAGTTATTAATGTTTATAAGCATTCCAAGAACGACATGAATGCCTCACCTGTAGCTTGAAGAGAGCAGCTGTCAGAGAGAGAAATTCTCCTATAACGCTTAACATAGTCAGCCCATGGGACCATTTAAGAAAGATTTGATAGATCCGTGTGAACTTTTTCTTTTAAACATATTAAGATTTTTTTTTAATTTTCATTTCTATTAATTTCTTTTAGGGGTCCATCATTAGCAGTCCTCACATGCGCCGAAGAGCTACATCAACCCGAGAGTGTCCATCTCGCCCTCACCAGACTATGCCTAACTCTTCCTCACTCCTAGGTTCCTTATTTGGTAGTAAGAGGGGGAAGCCACCTTCCCAAGGCCATCCACCATCGGGCCCTTCTCAGCAGCCTCAGCACCCACCTGTAATCCCGCATCAGCAACACTCCCAGCATCCTTCAGCCATGCACCATGCTGGGCCAGCTGAGGGGCAGACACAGGCCCAAGTGCACACTCACCATTCACAGTACTGTCACATGCAGCAGAACCCACCCCCATATCATCACCATCACCACTATCATCCTCCACAGCACATCCAGCACACGCACCAGTACCACCCCCATGTGCCACATTCCCAGCACGCAGCACATTCTTCTTACATGCAGCATCCTCATTCCCACCCTCCCCACCCTCCATTGCCCCCTCCTCACCCCGGGCACTCTTCTCACTCCCAGCATGCTCAGCATCACCATGGACAGTCAGCTCCTCCTTCCACTTCAACCAGCACTAAGCCCAAACACAGTGGCATCAGCACAATAGTCTAGAAGTATTTGTCCTTCTAATAACTGTAGTTTTAGGCATGGTTATAAAGGCACTTAAAGGAAGCAGCAAATAAAACTGTGGATTTTTACCCAGCCAAACAATTTATTTGACTTCTGCAAGCTTAAGGGCCTGCTGTTACTAAATACAACCATTCGAATGAGTGTGATCAATATTGGTTTTACTTATCTGCTCAGTGGAGCTCTGCCTTCTGGGCCAGTCCTATCTTCAATTGCCTTGAAAATATGCTGCTTGCTGAACACAAGTTAAGCTTCCTTTTTCACCAAATCCCATGACGATTTTACATGCATAATAAAAACTTAACCTATTAAAAAAAAGTGATTCAGAACCAAGTGTTGCATTCTTGCTCTTTTATTGTCAATAGGCAAAAAATAAGTAGACCTCATATGGTTGATGAAAGTTCGTAAGTAAACTTTATATAATATAAATATATAAATATATATATATACTGTATAGTTAACATTTGTGCTTGGAAAGCAAATTTTTCAGACCACAGAACTAGCAATATAGACTTTACAAGGAATTACACTTACTTGATAGAAGGATAGTAACAATAGATGAATAGCATATGAAAGAGTAGACCAAAAACATTAATGCTAGGAATAAATTTCAGATATTTCAGTATTTTAATTTAAAAGTTCTCTAGACATACTAAAAACAATCATTACTAAAATGTGCCAAGTAACATAGAATTTAGCTGTTATAGTCAAATATTGCTTTGTATAAATCCTTATTTTATTAACATAATATCATATGTAATCAGTATTATAACTGTTCTGCTATTTCAGGTAAGCAAACTAGTTAAGATGCAGTAACTATACAGTAGTAACATGGGATGACCATTTACCATTGGTTATCTTAAAGCATTGGTTACACAAATTCTTAGACACTTTAAAGGCTGTGATAACTGTGAATTTACACAATCCACATTTCTTTTATATGCATATGATTTTATGAACACATATGAAAAGTTATATGGAAGGTGCATGCATACACTGCAAAATCATTCATCTTAAACATGAAAATTACAAACACCCATCCTTCTCAGCCACTGCATTTTCCTGTATGCCATGACTTGCTCATTTTTTCAGTTCAAATGAACTATAGACTGACAGTGTTTCCAGATGGAACTGCTCTACAATTTTAAAGTTTATTTTAGTATCTAGTATAGTGGGGTTATTTGGTTTTGGTTTGGGTTTTGTTTGTTGTTGGGTTTTTTTGTAGTGTAATTCCATATAGTCATATGCTAGCAAAAAAGTGGGTTCCCCATTTTTATGCATCACATTTGTTAGTTTACAAGTACAAAACACTCAGCAGGCTGAGTTTATGTTCAAACCCTCACTGTCATATTCTAGTTAGTTTCAAGACATCATATAAACCAGGCTGTGCTGTTGTTGCTTATGTGTTGTAAATCAAGCCATTTGCAAATTCATATGAGATTTTATATCCCTGAATGCCGTTCAAAGTCATACATGGAGCATACTTTGTAGTTTCAGCATTTTGAGCCACT
Source organism: Rafetus swinhoei (assembly GCA_019425775.1). NCBI lineage: Eukaryota > Metazoa > Chordata > Testudines > Trionychidae > Rafetus > Rafetus swinhoei. The sequence continues at coordinate 12,637,895 of CM033435.1, read as the reverse complement.
CCAAGGACTTTGCACCTAAATGGTAGAAACAAAAGTACCACAACTGCAAAACTGCACCAGCTAAAATGCAAAACTTGAAGAAGGAAAAAAAAAAAGAAGTTCCAGTGTGAGATGGGTAAAAAGATGTCAGCAAGGAACCAGATCTATCTGTTTATTTGAACAATACTAATATACAGTAGCATTGGATGAGGAAAAGGTGAACTTTCCATATTGGGTTACTCTTGGTATCTTTAATTTTGGTTTTTCCCCTCCCCTTTTTCATACCAGTGATATCATAATACCAGCAAAACTGCAAACTGAGCACTTTGTTAATCTCCTTAGAGAGCAAATACAGCAATCTAGAGTTTAGCCTTTTGCTTAAATCCGTCCACGTTTGTTTCCCACACGTGCAATGTCTTTTCTCCCTTTTGCTCCCATAAATCTTGCATAAAAGGAAAGTAACACAAGTATATTTTTAGTATCATTCAAGCTATCCTAATTTGTGTGTCTTACCTTAAGAGGGCTATTCTGGGCCCCCTGAGGCTCTGTTCCTTGCAGTTTAAAATATTGTTCTTATAAGGGAAAGTAGAATTGTCTGCATGTCATCTAACATTATTAGTGTGAGGCTACACTCTACGTATTGTATATTTGCAAAATACATCAGTGTTACTGTTGATATTAGTTAAAGTGAAGTGATACATATTTAAATGTCAGCTTTTTTCATACCTCTGTACCAATAATAGAATCTAACTGTAATTTATAAGTTGTTCCAGAAAAGATAAGAGATACCATTCGGGTACAAAAGTCTTTCTGAAACTGCATCTTTTAATGAAAACTAGGGTAAAAATGCTCCTCTCCATCGCATACTATGCATTCTGCACTTGTTCTATATGAAGAATTATTGATATCAGTGCTGTGTGCTGAATAAGTGCAAAATATATACTGCAGATCTACATTGTGCCATGGAGAGGAAGATTTGGCCCCAGATATGTTTCTTAGCATGGAATGCCTTAAGTATTTTAGCTCTGAAATACTTCAAATGTGTTTGATTTAGTTTCACATTACCCCTTAGATTCGTTTAAGAATGGTATAACAAAAAAATAGCCTTTGATTTACATTGTGGGCCAGGTTTTAATTTTGCCAGGTGCAACTGATGATGTACAAAAGTTGTCACAAATTTTGTACAGGCAAGAAACCATTTGTGCATGATTGTGCATACACACACACATACTGGAGAGAATGCAAAATCAGAGACCATCTTGTAGCTGCTAATTATATTGGGTCCTTTAACAGCACAATATTTGAAAACTTTCTCATAGTTAAAATAATTGAGAAAAAACACAGAATGTTCATTATTTCTTTCTTTTTGGAACTAATTACCTTTAATAAACGTCTTGGTGTTGGGCATAAGTCTTAAAAACCTCACTATTATGACTTTAGGAGTGCAGCCCAACATGTCAGAATACATTTAAGATTAATAATTGCATAAACACTATAACTCACTAGTAGAATGGGAAGATGACAGTGTTCTGTTACTGGGTGCTATTGGAGAACATGAAATAGCAGACGTTGAAAGGTTTTAGTCCTATTTCCTTATTGATTAAAAATTATCATAGGTCATTGCTGGGGACGCAGTTTCTCTGATCTCATGAATAACGTGGCTAAGTAATGATATCTGTTTGAAAGAATGGAAGGAAAACCTAAAGAACATAGATCACTAAAAACAAAAACCACAGATCTTTTCTGGGACAATGGTCAAATATGTATTTGAGTTTAATTTTTTTAAGTTAATGAAATGTACAACAATGTAAAAAAACAAAGTTCATCCTAATATAATGTACGTCTTGTATTGCTAAAAAAGTCTTCAAACATACGGTGTAGAATGATTTTCCCATCATGTACTGCATGCAGCAGAAGCTCTTGTTTCTTGATAAAATGAGCTGAAAGACAGTCAGCAGATATTTAAACAATGAATCTCTAGATGTTGACTTGCTGTTCCATATGAAGCTGTGTGTTTTTTGCAGTTAAGCATGCATTTTGCTGTTTCCGTTGTAAAATATCATTGCACTTGTTGCCTGCAAAATGAGTTATTGTGTATATAATTAAAAGAAAAATGAAACCAATAACATGCTTAAATCTGGGGGAGGGAAAAGGATGTTGGAAATGGGACCAAGTAGAGAGAATACATAGATCTCTAAATTGTATATAGTGTGTAAATTAGTATTACTATAAGTCTGCAGTCACTTTGAGGTTGCATACAATACCTTTCTCCTGCTAGGAACTTTAATCCAGCTTTGAGTTGTATTAAACTGTTAGAATTAGGTCTTGAATGCAGACTGTTAAAGACTTCAGGAAACATCATGCTCACAAGAAGCTTCTGTTCTGGGGAGGCTCAAGACCCATTTTGTAATTGCGGGGAAAAAGGAGTGCTTTCATTTTAACATGCATTCTGTTTGTAAGTAGTAACAGGCCCTATCGATGTAAAACTATAACTGTGATCATGTGGAGAAATCAAATAAATCATTGAAAACTGTTTCTGTTTCTCATTTTTGTGCAGTGGAAGAACATCAGTTCTGCAGGCTGGAAGAAAATAAAATCATTTCTAGTGAAATGTTGACCCCTCTGAAGTCAATGGGAGTTTTGCAACGGATTTCAAAGGGGCCAGGATTTTACCTTCTGTGTTTAAGTTAGATTTGCAACCCTATTATCCAAGTTCTGGTACAGTCATTTAATGTTTTGCTTTGTTTCATGTTTGCATGAGTAAGCGTACTACTCCTTAAGAAAGATAAGGAGCAGTACAACTGGTTTGAGCTGGAGAAAGCGAGAGGTAACACTGAGCAATGAAGGGGAGGGGAGAGGAATTATACAAGATCTGTAGTGAAAGTTTAGTTGTATTGGGTACTAGAGGATTTATCCAATGTTGCTTGGGTCCTTGTGGGGGTTCAGGGCAGGAAGTGAGGGGTGGTGGTAAAGGAGTACAGGCAGGGGTTTGGGGCTATGGGGTTCAGAGCAGGGTGTGGGATGCCATGGTCAGGGTACTCTGTGGGGAATGCAAGGGGGCTCAGGGCACAGAGTTGGTAGGTGTGAGGGGTAGCCCTGGGGCTTCATGCCCAGCCGGCAGCTGGTGTCTGGAGGTACTGAGCAGCAGGGTCTGTACTGCCTGGCCCCAGCTAGTGGCTGCTCACTGGGGGGCTGCTGGCCAATGTCCGGTGCTGAAGCCAAGGGCCAGGGGGAGTGGTTTGGACTCTGGCTTTGGGGCAGGAGGGCCACTTACTCACGACTGATAGCCAGCATCATGCAGAGCTCTGCTCCCAGCCAACCTGTTTCAGGTGTGGGTGGCCCCCTGTAGTCATTCTGCAGTATAACTGTCTCCCGGGCTTGCTGCCTCCTTAGATCATTCTGGAGCATAACCGTCCCTGCTATCACACCCCTCCCTTTCCATGTTATGGAAAACAGTCAGATTCCAAGCACAGCCCATTGTCTTGGTACAATGAAGCCCTACCAGAGGAAGCTGCCTACCAAATTTGGTGGACCTAGATCTTACCATTTAGGAGATCTTGAACAAACAGACACAGAGAGATGTACAAAGTTTCTAAAATATATAGTAAAGATATTGTTGATTATGGTTTGGTTTTGGTTTTTAAGAATCTGACCTCACTGAGGGCCTGATCCAAAACCCGTTGCCGTTAATGGGTGGCTGTCAAAGCTACAAAGATGATACGGTTATAAAAGATCATTGCAGGGCTGGATTAAGAAAAGGACTTTAGGGGCTGCAGTCCAGGGCCCTTACATGCTGAGTTCCAGCATGGCTTTACCTTGCAGGGGGTGGAGAGGCAGCACCATGTGCTGCCATTCCTCCTCTTACCCCCCACCCAAGGCCATGTTGCTGCAATGAGCACCATCGGGAAGCTCTGTCCCAATGCTACCCTCACTTGCAGGGTCTGCCCCCCAGCAGCTCCCATTGGTCATGATTCCCACCAGGAAGTGGTGCCTGCAAGTGAGCATGGGCTGCGTGGAGCCACCTGATCCTCCCCACACACACCAAACAGGATGTGCCCCAGGTACGTGCCCCAAACACAATCCTCTGCCCCAGCCCTGAGCCCCTCCTGCACCCTAACTCCCCCCCCAGGCCCCACACCACCCCAACTTCCAGTCCTGAGCCACCTCCCACACTCTAAATCCCTTGGCCCCAGCCTGGAGCCCCCTATACCTTAAATGCCTCAGTCCCACACCAAAGCCTGCACCTGCAGTCAAACCCTCACCCCCCTCCCACATTGTACTCACCCTCTTGCCTCAATCCACAGCCCTCTCCTTCACACTGTTACCCTAACTTTTGGCCACATCCCAGAATCTAGGAGCACCCACAAAATCTAGTCACCCCAAGTCCCCCCCCCCCCCAAAGAGTTAATCCAGCTCTGGACCCCATTGGGATCATTTAGTAGTCTGACGTGCATACCACAAGCTATAGAACTTCCATTAATTAATTCCTACTTCAAATAGCTGTGGTTGAACTAGAGCATATGTTTTAGAAAGACATCTAATTTTGATTTTAAAAATTCCAGTGAAGGGGAATCCACCACAATCTTTGTGTGAGTTATTCGAAGATTTACATACCCTCCCTATTAAAATGTATGCCTTAATATAGTCTCAGTTTGTCGAGCTTCAGCTTTCAACCTTGGAAATTGTATACCTCTGTCTGCTATATTGAAGAGCCGTCTATTATCAAATTTCTGTTTCTCTAGTACGGGGGTGGACAATAATTTTTGATGGGGGGGGGCTAGTCCAAGAATTTAGAAAGTGGTCAAGGGCCACACTCCTCCATATTATTGGAGGAGGTCTGGGGTCTGGGATAGAGGTTGGGTGCAGAAGGAAGCTTGCAGTAAGGGATTGGGGTGCAGGAGAGAGTGTGTGGGGTCTGAGAGAGAGTTTGGGTGAAGTTGTGGAGTTGTGACCTGGGTTACGGGACTAGGGTGCAGGGGTTTGGGTTGTGACCTGGGGAAGAGGACTAGGGTACAGGAGGGGGTGAAGGGGTTTGAGCTGTGACCTAGGGCAGGAGGGGGTTTTGACTTGGTGCAGGAGGAGGTGCAGGGGTTTGGATTGTGACCTGGGGCAGGAGATTGGGGTGCAGGATCTGGGTGGGCATATGGGAGCAGGAGGGAGGCAGAGGGTTTGGCTTATGTGGGGTAAGAAGGGCAAAGGGTTAGGGTGCCAGAGGCTGGCTCTGGCTGGGAGATTTAGCTGCTTGACTCCCAGCCAGCAGCCTTCTCAAGTAGACTCTCTGCCTCCCCTATCCCTGCACTGGCTGCCAGGGCCATGTGGTTTTTGAACAGCTACTAGCCTGAGGGGTGGGGGCAAGGGCGCTTTGCAAGCTGCCTGTTGACAACAGGCAGCTCCCATTGGACGGAAACCAGCCAATGGGATTGTGCTGGGGCAAGGGCAGTGCATGAAGCTTCTCCTCCTTCCCCTGGGCTCACAACTGTTCAAACAGAACCCCGCAATGGTCACTTTTCTCAGCAGTGTGGAGGGGGGCAGACAGGGAGTCTGCCTGAGGCTCCCCACTGCACCCGCGGGCCAGATCTGGTGGCTTGGTGACCCAGGCTCTCTGGTCCAAGGCGTCTCTGGTTCAGCAACATCCATGATCCTGCTGGACCATGAATGTTGCTGGACAGAGAATGCCAGACTACAGAGGTTCAACCTCTGCAAAAAATAATAAATACAAACTTTTCCTCATCCACCTTATTTGAATAATACTAAAAGGAGGAAATAAATAGCCACTACTTCCTAATTGCTTGCCACTCCCCATCTCAGTTAAAGCCCAGTCTTCAATCAGATTTAGGATCCTCCACCACTGAAGCGAAAGGAAGTTATGTTCACAGGAAGTAAAAGCTAGCGATGGTGGACTGGAGTGAGTTGCAGCTGTAGTGGCAACAGTATGAAATTTAAAGAAAAAAAAACGTAGTGTAGACAAGGCCTGGGCTGATGACTGACATTTTTAATTTATTTTTAGACAGTCTAATCTCAGCTGGGTGTTGCACATCTTGCAATATCTCCTGCTGACCTTTCGCGCACATGCCTACTTAGAGAAAGGTTCAGAATAAGCAGCGATACTCCCTCTGATGTGTGATTACAATCTAGCGCTAATGTAAGAAAACCTTCCAAATTTCCCAACTGAAAATCAAACATTTTGGAACACAGAGCTCTAGTCTTTGAAATCTTATCTTCAAATTCATTCTCATTTTTGTGCATTTCATATCCATACGATATAGTACAGGTTGAACCTCCCTGGTCCGACACCTTTGGACCTGACTGGTCCCGGTTAAGAGAGTTTGCTGGACCAGGGAAGGCCGGGGGGGATGCACAGCCACTCCGCTGGGCTCCTCTCACCTGGCACTGTTGCCCCCAACCTCCTGGGTGCAGCAGCCCTGAGGGTTCTGCAGTCCCACGAGCTCTAGTGGCCCCAGTAGCCCCGTTGGCCCCACAAGTTCCAACTGCCCCCCAACCCCACAGACTCTGGCAGCCCCGCCAGCTTCCCAGCTCTGCTGCCTGTGGACTCTGTGGCTCCCCCACCCCTGAGCTCCAGTGGCCCGGATGGCTGCAGGTTCTGGTGCCCTGTGGGCTCCTCTGGCCCTGCTGGCTGGCTCTGCTCCCAACCACCGGCTGTCTAGTCCAGCAGCATCTGTGGTCCTGCTGGATCCCATATGTTACCGGACCAGAGAGTTCAGGACCACACAGGTTCAATCTGTAATGATATTCCAGGTTAACATTTGTCTAACGTCAAACTGTGCAAACATGCTTTCAGACAGCAGTTTTTTAAAAGGTCAGATTTTATAACCATTTTGAGCATTATTTTGTGCCAAACAACAGGACATACAGTAAATACAATCCTAAATTAACAGGGAGACCATCTAGATGACTTAATCTTGTCATACTTTACTTCTGTGACCTATGTGGAAGTCTGCATTGTTGGTTTCTTTGACTACTTGGCAATGATGAATTAGTGACATTCACAGTAATTCTCTAGTCAGGAGCTTTTATGTAGAATTTTTTAACAGTTGCCATTTTAAACTATATGAACATTTACTAACTTATTTTGAATATATACAGCTGTTGCAAGAAGCTACACTTACTGCTTAGAATTCATGAACTGCATTTCAAATAATTTATGATCAACAATTTCTCCCTTTTTCATTCTCTCTTTCACAATATTGCAGACATTGACTTAGAATTAGACACAACATTTTTTCATTGCTTTTTAACAAACATTATTGCTGACCGTGAACATTATTGATGGAGCTGGAAGTACAATTAGCGAAGACACTGTCTTTTAGTCTTTTGTGCTGTCACTAGATGTCAGAATTACACTGCTGTTACCATGATGTGATAAGTTGTACTTTACCAAGTATATTAAGTGACAGGCTTAATTGTATAATATTAACAATGTCTTACAAGAACATGCCACATTAAAATCTATTAACGACTGCTATGCTAACTTTTTTATACATGGTACAAGGAATTATTTTTTTCATCAGGAAGCATCCCATGTACCAGGACAACTGAGTGGCCATTCAGAAATAAATTTCCTTATTTAATAAAAGGGAAGCAGGTAAAAGTAATGCAATTAAGGTATGGAAAATCTTATACCTTGTTAAAATAGCATTTTCTTTGTGAGAATTTGGGGAAAATAACTAGAAGTTCAAAGCTTTAAACATTAAATTGGATGTTTCATCATATATTGGGCAAAAATAAGGCTTGCTCTTATACTTCAGACAATTACAAACATATTTTTACCTAAAGTAGCTGAGTGGGAAGTTCTGAGCATAAAATACTATAAATAACAAAGTGAGCACAAACTTCCGTACAGCACTGGAAATGTTCCCCTTTGGACATTAGTGTGTGAGTGGAAAAACTGTCTTGGTTAGGAATAATAAGGGCAGGATGTATGGCTGAAAGGCTATTAACAATAGAGCAAAATGCTCCCTGCATCATCTTAGCTAAATTTAATTTTATTTGAAAATGGGATAATGGATTTAAAGCTGTGGAGTTATATGAAATACAGATGTATTTGAAATAAAACAAATTCCACATCCAGGAAGAAATGTCATCTCATTTTGTGCAGTGTAAAAAGCTAAGAATCCAGTGCTCACCAGTACTGGACTATCGTAGGATCTTATTGGAGTGACATATAAAGAGACATTCAGTGCAGATACAATATGGGCCAGACTGTGGCTGTATGCTGTAGTGGAGGGGAAGACTAGGGGACCATTTTAAGGGTTGCAGTGTGGGATATGTCCACAATGTCCCTCCATTCTCACAAGGAGCAAGTAACTAAAGCCAGCACTGAGGTGTGTGTTGCTAAGCTGTGCTCCATTAGGGAGCTGCCATTAAAAACTTCGAACTCATATCAGTAGAGTATACTACAGTAGTAGCCATAATGAAAATATCAGAGCTGTATACTCTGGTTATTTGCGATGAATCGTGATTCATGTACATGAATAAACATACATGCGGCCAAATCCCAGTGCCCTTACCCAACCTTTACACTGTCCTTATTCAAGTAGAAGCCCCACTGAAGTCCTGAGGGTGAAATCTTTGCCATATGAGAGTCAGTGGCAAAACTCCCATTGACTTCAGTGGGGCCATGATTTCACCCTGGAAGCTTTGTCTGAAGAGAGACTGAGTAAGGACTTCAGGATTTGCCCCATTGATTGGAATCTAGCCAGTTTAATGGGCTAGTCTGCTATTAAAATTTATAGCTTTCCAAATCCATATCTCTGGCATTCTTATTTTTAATGCTGCTTGTCAAAGCAGGGACCCTACTCGAGATGCACAGCAGAAGCAGCAGAGAAGTTTTTAAACCTTATTTGCCTATCTCTGTAGCTTTGAGAACTGCAACCTGTCAGCATGAGCCTGTCAGGTTAACCTGTATGAGACGGTTATGGAGGAACAGTGTGTATTTTCCTGTGCTGCTTCAGTACAGCCAATGAACACATTTCACTGTATGCATGAAGCTAGGCTTAAACTCTACCCAATGAGGTAGAGGGTCAGTAATTTCTCTCTTACAGGACATGTTTAGAATGAAATTATTCTTAGGATGCAAAATCACATCTACATTTTCACCAAATCGCAAAGAGAACATTAACATGTAGTTCTGGCATAATGAAAACCTCTGGGGCATGAAATTGGAAAGCAGACAATATCACTGGATATAATAATAATAAATATATTTGTGCAAGAAGAGAATCAGCCTCCCCCCCACTAAGTATTAAGGGTATCTCACTGGACCAAATGGATTGCTACTACCAGCAGAGAGTTGATTTCACAAAGACACACAATCTATCACTTGGAAAAACAACAAATGGTCTGGTAGCACTTTATAGACTAACAAAACATGTAGATGGTATCGTGAGCTTTTGTGGGCCCAGCCTACTTCTTCAGATAACCACAGGGCTGGCCTTACCATGAGGTGAACTGAGGCGGCCGCCTCAGGTGCCAGACTGTGGAGGGGCGCCACTAGGACCTAGAGTGTAGAAAATTGTGTCTGCTGCTGATGCATATGTATTCTCTCTGCTCTAGATGCACAGAGATGGTGGAGTACCATGAGAGGAGTAGAACAGGAAGAAGGCAGAATTGAGACCTTTCAAAGTTTTGGCCCAAGCGAGGGGGCATGGGGGCGTCATTTGAGCTCCCCGCCTCAGGTGCCAAAATGTTGTGGGCTGGCCCTGGATGACCAATCTATCACTTGGTGATTTAGTGACACACCCTTGAGGATTTAGGATCTTCAGGCAATTAAGAGGTTACTTTGATTTATAAAAATAACATTTTCATCTGCAACTGACATGATGCTGATCTTGTGTTTTTGATGGCACCTACTTTCAGAACACCATGTCTGAGGGAATACATAGAATCACAGACTCCCTAGGGCTGGAAGAGACCTCAGGAGGCTATCAAGTCCAGCCCCTTCCCAAAGCAGGACCAGTCCCCACTAAATCAACCCAGCCAGGGCTTTGTCAAGCCGAGACTTAAAAACCTCTAGGGATGGAGATTCCACCACCTCCCTAGGTAACCCATTCCAGTACTTCACCACCCTCTTAGTGAAATAGTTTTTCCTAATATCCAACCTAGACCTCCCTCACTGTAACTTGAGACAATTGCTCCTTATTCTGCCATCCATCACTACTGAGAACAGCCTCTCCATCCTCTTGGAACCTCCCTTCAGGAAGTTGAATGCTGCTATCAAATCCCCCCTCACTCGTCTCTTGTGCAGACTAAATAAGCCCAAATCTCTCAGCCTCTCTTCACAGGTCATGTGCTCCAGCCCCCTAATCATTGGGACTGGAATGATTGGAATGGGAATGGGAAATTGATTTATAAATGGGATGCAAACTGTTCCAGTGTATTGTATCTGACACAGGTGGTTGTAACTTGCAAGCTTCCGAACACTGTAAAATTAAATGCTAACTTGCTTATGCATTCCTGGCATTCATCCCATAATGCTTTACACACTAGACACAGGGATCACTTTATCCCCACAACAGTAAAACACAACTGTGAGCTCAAGCATGTCAGCTGGTCTCAAGCGACAATTTGAAATGCACCTGGAAATTAATTGAAAGCCACTGCACATCCCAGACCACAGGTGTCAATCACGTATAGAAAAGTGCTAAGAAAACATAGTCTCATTGTCAGATCCAAACCTAGGAAATCCTGAGGATCTTAGAAATCGCCATCTGGCCCACCGACAGAGGCAGGCAAAGAAGGTACTTTGACTCTCCAGGCCGCAGAGCTCGTAGCCACCTTTGCTGCTATTGTGGCAGCAGCTGGAGCCCCAGGCCCTTTAAATCGCTGCCAGGTCCTGCATGGCTCACAGGGCTGGGGGACAGCCCAGCACCACAATCCAGGCAGGATGAGGGCAGCCAGCCCTGCCCCTTCCACCTGAGGCCCCACCCCTTCTTGCCTGGGGTCCTGCAGAAACTGTTGGCCCCCCTGACTGCCATGGTTGTTTTGCCACCATTTTCTCTATAGTGTTCCCCAAACAATGGAGATTAGAAATGGGACAATAATTCTCAAGTGTGTCATAAACAAGCATTATCTTGAAACAAGCAAGGGTCAACAATTTCTGGGTTTTATGCTAATTGTGCTGGTGTTTTTGCTGTGAAATTGGATTGAAATCTCAAACTCATTTTACATAGGCCAATTGTTAAATCACTGTTGAACTGGCCTGGATTCATTCAAACCAGAGACCTAGAGGAGAGAGGCTGCTTATCCCCATTACAAGTCCCTTAAGCAGTACAGTACCTTACAAATTTTTGTACTTAAAAGAAAACAAAGAACAAAACCATGGTTCCTAAAAGGTTAAGTGTGAAATAGAAAATGATATCTCCATAGTTAGTTCATAGTCTCCTGTGACTTTTGGAGGGGTGAAATTGCTCTACAACTCTCATCTAATATATATATTTATCTGTTGCTACATTGGTTAAGTAATAAGGGTATTTCCTATTTAATGTCAATTTTTTGCATCTTGTTTCAGTTACCTCTAGTGGTTGCATCCTGCTGTTTAGTAGGGATATGTATTGGTATTTCAAGCATTTGTGTTGGCATTTTTCATTGGCTTTTTAATGCCTCAGAGATTCATTTATAAATCCAAGTAACCAAATGGCCTTATTTATTTTGTTTTTTTGAGGGTGGATAATAATGTGAGATCAATAGATCTTGTGGTTTTCTGGCTCTATACAGCATTTAAACAGCCAGGAGGAAATGGGGGGAATGGGAAGGAAGCAGAAAGGGGGCAAATACACAAAACCCAAATATGGATGAATTTATCTTCAGTACTCCCACTTCTAGTTTCATTTAGAATCCTTTGGCATACACAACACTATTATGAAGTGTGAGTTAAGATTTTTTTTTTTAAATAACATTTTTGGGTTTGTGAGTAGAGAAAAAGGGAGTTTTCAATCACATCCAAATATATCATTGAAATAAAATTTCCATCCCAAAATAAAACACAGGAAGCCAAATTCTGTGTTGCTTACTTAGGCAAAGCTCCTGTTGGCTTCAGTGGAAAGACTGAGCGGTAAGGCCCATAATTAATGTTGCAAAATCTCAGTTCCTGAAGAGGTCTCCAATCCAAATAATATTAGAATTAAGGGTACATTTGGTACCTATTGTTCTGCCCAAAATGACATCTCAAGAATAGTTGCCCTGTGCAGTGAAGTACTAAGACCTAGTCAACTGGAAGGTTTCATTATTTTTAGCAAGTTTGGGTCCTTTAATTACTCAACTTTTGGGAAGCAAATGCTGTTTTTACTTAGCATTGTCACAATAACTCAAATGTGAAATTCGCTGCATGGTTTGGAAGACATATCAGCCAAATGAAATAAATCAATTTGCCAGAGTAGCGTAAGAGAGAGATAAAACTGATTAGCTGTGCAATAGGGTAATATACATAGCAACTTCAGTTTTCATTTGATTCCTTCCTTATAGAGGTAGTGATTTTTAACTGAAGTAGATAATACACAAAGAAAGACTCTGGTATTCCTCAATGTGAATTAATTTCTTCTAATGCTAATGAAGTTTGTGTGCATTTTGAACAGTGGGAAAATATTTCATATCTACAACTACTCATTATTGCTGCAAAATAAGACTTTAATGCATGTTTGGCAAAGAAGTGTGAAACTCTTTTTATCTGAAGCAACAGCAAGAGCAATCAATATGCAGCTGCTTCAATCACAACAGACCAGAAGAATCAGGTAATTAATTCATTCCTATTATAAAGTAGCTTTGAATGAAGAAGTAATGCACCATTACCCAGCAACACAGACATGCACTATTACCCAGTAACAATCTGGTTACATGCACCATTACCCAGACATGCACTGTTACCCAGTAACACTCTGGTTATGTGCACCGTTACCTAGACATGCACTGTTACCCTGAAACACATTGGCTATGGCCTATCAACCCCACTTTCCTATCTCATATGCCAAAAGCAGATAGGAACGATAAAGAAGAAAACATAGCTTATAAAATATTTCCCTGTTATTTTCCATCTCATATATATTTGTAAATGATAAAGTATACTCCAGGCCTCAGGAACACTAAGATCCAGATAGCTTTTAGCATGCATCTTTTAACAAGTGGATTGTTTGAAGTTGCTATGGCTTGAATTGAAATTTTACTTTCTCTAAACTAAATTAAAAAAAACAACTGCTTGCAAACTTCACAAATGTTCTTAAGACATTCAACTCCACACTGAACAAATAAATAACACTGGCTACTGAATACTGGCCTTAGTTGATGAGTTATAGTGTCATTTCCTTATAATGTTGATATCACTTATTTTTCTATACTAACGATGATCTTTCATTCCCCTTTCTGTCCTCTTGTTTTCTTTCTTACTTTAGCCTTATCTACCACTACAGACTTAAAAGCAATGGCTTGGTTTTGATCTTGTTTACACCAGTTTTATACCTATGTAATTCCACTGTCTTCAGTGAGGTTACTCCTGACTTACACCAGTGTGAAATCACTAGCAAGGATGAAATCTTGACTCAATGGTAGTGAGTAGAAGTCCAGCCATTGACTTCAGTAGGGCCCAGCTTTCACCCCAAGGTTTTCAAGATACCTGCTTTGCCACAAAGATCCTTCCTTATGTGCTTCCCTTTGTGTGGTAATTCTACCATAGTGGTGTCTTTGTTGCTTTATTACTGAGAATGTAACAGAATTGTTCAAAACACAAAAATTTGAAAACACCAGCTTCTCTTCAAGCAATGACAAATTCAGGGCCAGGTTCAGGAGTGCATTTAAGTTGCTGAAGTGCTGTCCAGAATAATGATACTTTTCTGATTTGAGGCTGGTGCATATAAGCACAGGTGGGGTGACCTTGGTTGAAATGAGCCATTCCCAGAAAGCTACAGCACTTCAGATTCTTACTGGGACCCTGAATCCTGTATTATCTTCATATTCATGTAAAAAAGGATATAGAACGTTAAATCCCTTACCCTGAAAAAACTTAAAAAACAGCCAATAGCCCTGCAGCACCCTGGGATATGTCTACACTACAGAGTTTTTTCGGAAAAACAGCAGTTTTTCTGAAAAAACTTCAATTACGTCCACACTGCAATCACATTTTTTCAAAAAAATTTGAAAGAACTGAGGGTTTTTTCCAACATTGGTAAACCTCTTTCTACGAGGAAGAAGCCTTTTTCCAAAAGAGCTCTTTCAGAAAAAGGTGTGTGTGGACGGGGAAGAGGGAGTTCTTTCACCAGAAGAGGAAAGAGGAAAAAACACAGGTGCCCTGGTGGCCATTCCTCCCATAGTAATCACAGGTTACATGTGAGAGAGCATCCATTCAGTATGCTTGTTATCTTTCGAAAAGCAGATCACTTTTTCGATGCACTTTGACAATGTGGATGCTTTCTTTCGGAAGAAGTTTTTTCGGACGATCTCTTCCTGAAAAGCTTCTTCTAAAAGAAGCCTGCAGTCTAGGCATAGCCTGAGAGACTAACAAAAAATGTAGATGGCATCATGAGCTTTTGTGGGCACAACCCACTTCTTCAGATGAATGGAGAAAAGAGGTCAAGGTTGCAAATAAATAGCTGAAAAAGAGGGGATGGGGAGGGAAAGAGAAGAGGAAAAAATAGAGAAAAAAAGTTGTCAATTCTCATAGACTAATAGACTTTAAGGTCAAAAGGGACCATTATGATCATCTAGTCTGACCCCCTGCACAATGCAGGCCACAGAATCTCACCCACCCACTCAATCAGAGTGTCCATGCTAAATGAGGCTACTAGAGTGGGCTATAAGTATTCTAAGTACCTGGTGCTTATCATTTTATGTCATTACGATGTGGAAAGTAGTAAGGCCTTTGTTTAAACCGCTATTCAAGGTGTCAGACTTGCAAATGAAACCCAGTTCTGTAGTTTCAGAGGGGTAGACGTATTAGTCTGTAACTGGAAAAACTTAAAAAACAACAAATAGTCTTGCAGCACCTCAGAGACTCTCTCCAGGGGACTTTTGTAATTGCTTTGAAATAATACAGGCACTTTTAGATCCATTAGTGAGTGCCTGGGCAAGCTGAAATGTTCCCCAACAGGTTTCTGTGTGTTACCATTTCGAATATCTTATTTGTGTCCATTAATCCTTTGTCGTAGAGACTGTCTAGTTTGGCCAATATACATGGCAGAAGGGCACTGCTGGCACTCGATGGCATAGATCACATTGGTGGATGTGCAGTTATATGCGTCTCTGATGTGGTAGCTTATGTGGTTAGATGCTGTGATGATGTCACTTGTATAGATGTGTGGACAGAGTTGGCACTAGGGCTGATTGCCAGGGTGGGTTCCTGGATGTTTATAATGGAGGTGTGCTGTGTTGTTGCTAGAAAGAATTTGTTTGAGGTTAGGGGGTTGTCTGTAGGTGAGGATAGGTCTGTCCCCCAAGGCTTGTGAGAATGAGGGGTCATTTTCCAGGATAGATTGTAGATTGTTAATAATGCACTGGAGGGGTTTGAGTTGGGGGCTGTAGGTGATGACCAGTGGTGTTCTGTTGTTTTCTTTGTTGGGCCTATCTTGAAGAAGTTGATGCCTGGGTACTCGTTTGACTCTGTCAATCTGTTTTTCACTTCTCTGGATGGGTATTTAAGTTTTAAGAATACTTGATATAGTGTTGGTCTCTGTCTATGGTATTAGAGCAAATCCGGTTGTATCTTAGGGCCTGACTGTAAACACTTGACTGTGAAATATGTCTTGGATGGAAGCTAGAGGCATGTAGGTAAGTATAATGGTCGGCAGGTTTCTGGTATAAGGTGGTGGAAATGTGACTGTCATGTAATTGTACTGTGGTGTCAAGGAAGTGGATCTCTTGTGTGGACTGGTCCAGACTGAGGATGATGGTGGAGTGGAAGTTGTTGAAATCCCTGTGGAATTCTTCGAGGGTCTCTTTCCTGTCGGTCCCTAGGATGAAAATGTTGTCAATGAAGTATGAGTAAAGATGCTGGGGGCGAGAGCTGAGGAAACGTTGTTTGAGGTCAGCCATAAAGATGTTAGCATATTGGGGGGCCATGCGGGTGCCCATAGCTGTTCTTGAAGATATAAATTGTCCCCACATTGGAAATAGTTGTGGGTAAGGACAAAGTCACAGAGCTCTGTAACGAGGTGTGTAGTGGTGTCATCAAGGACAGTGTTCCTGACAGCCAGTAATCCATCATTGTGTGGAATGTTGGTGTAAAGATCTTCTACATCCATGGTAGCTAGGATGGTGTTTTCAGGAAAATTACTGATGTTCTGTAACAGCTATGATCCAATGCTTCCTAAGCATTAGTTTGGCTGCCAGTCTAGAAAATGCCAGTATTCAAACTAATTTCATTTCATTGAGACACTTCCTACTGTAATAAATCATTTCACTTATATTGCCTGGGCATATACATATTTGTATTAAAACAGCAGAACTTCCACAGTAGTGGAAGTCTGAGTTCCAGTTTTCATTTCAATACCTTTTTCCCTGGCCCTTCTTGTTCCACGTCTCCCCCAGCTGTTCATTTCCTCACATAAATTCTTTTTGGATTGAAATGTTTCTTGTTGAGTCTTGGTGCAAGGGTGACTTGTTTTTGTGGAGAATGGGAACATGTTAGCATGTCTACACTACGAGGTAAGGTCAAAACTAATATGGTCTATTTCTTACCAC
Source organism: Rafetus swinhoei (assembly GCA_019425775.1). Lineage (NCBI taxonomy): Eukaryota > Metazoa > Chordata > Testudines > Trionychidae > Rafetus > Rafetus swinhoei. Next base: position 12,621,236 of record CM033435.1, on the reverse strand, counting down.
CTGATTTTGTGAAGTCGAAGGTCTGTGTCCTTATTGCGGGGAAGAATCGAATGTTGTCCAAAGTAGCGCATCTCCTTTAGGAAGCCCACCATCGACACAGAGAGCAAAGAAAAAATGAGGAGTACAGGAACTGCCGAAAAAGCTCCCCGCTGTCGGCAGAGCCACGGCTACACTTTACTTTCACTTTCGACGCTGAGCCTGATCAGCACAGTGTCGGAACGTGAGTATGCAAATGAAGCTCAGGATATTTAAATCCCGGGTTCATTTGCACTTCTGAAGTGCTTGATTTGCATCCCTCTCTCGGCAAAGGGATGCAGTCTAGACACAGCCAGCGTGTTGTGTGCTTCATAATCTGTGCAAGAGCAAGGGGGAAGCTTTTCTGGCAGGGTGTGGGGCTGATGCAGAATGCCTAGCCAGAGAGTTTGAGCAGCCTGAGACCAGCATGATAAGGAGTGCACAGCAAGGGGCAGTGCAAATGAGAGGCCTTGAAGGACAGCTTTAGGCAAGGCCTCTTTTAACATTCTTCCACACGGCTCTCAACAGCTTGCCCATCCATTCACTGTGTTTGCCATTAATCCCCCACCCTACCCCTGCAGTTTAACCAATAAAGAGACTGTAACAAGGTGGGTACTCACTACCAAGAGTGCCTCCTGCTGGTCACTCTGGGAATCAGCTCTGCAGTGCTGGAGCACCCCCTTTCAGCTGGTGTCTTCTCCACCTCTGTATTGGGACTCGCATCCCTCCCAGACCATGGCATCCTCTCTCTGGGTACTACCCTGCCACAGTGCCCCCACAGTGCCCCCCAACCCTTATGCCCATGTTGCCTCAGTCACCCACTGCCAGTCTTCATCTAGCCCCTTACTCAGCGGCAAACTGCAGTCTGAAATGGCCACTCATCATTGGCCAGGGGGTGTGGGTCTGCTGCCCATGCCTATCCTAATACACTGAGGCCTTGCTTCAGGCCTTGCAGCCTGGGAGTTTGGCAGGCCACAGCTTTCCCAGCTCTGCCTGTCTTTCTCCAGCCTGCTCTAAGTCAGGCAGCCTCCTGCTTCCCTGGCAGCTAGGTCCCTCCTGCTAAACCACTGGAGCAAGAGTGAGTCTGTCTCCACCGCTCCAGGAGCCTTTATTTATACTGCCCTTAGCTGGGCCAGAATTGGCTTATACCAGCCACAGCTACTGGCTCCACAGCTCTACCACTCCAGCCCTCTCTGTCACTCTCACACAGTGTGTGTGTCTTTGTCATTCTCACAATGATTCAAGAGATTTCAAGGGCCTGGTCTATAGTAGGAATGTACATCTAATTTGCTGCATATGGTCAATTTTCTAAGTGATGCGTCCACACTACCATGCCTGTTGCGACAACCTTAAGGGCCCTGAAATCAATTTCAGTCCTCCCGCTTTTCATGAGGAGTAATGCTTTTCTTGACCTTGCATGGTCGAATTTACGGTGGTGTAGACACAGCATTGCTGGAAAGTAAAGGCAATTTATTCTGGGAACCTCCCACAGTTCCCTGCTTTTATTCTTACAAAAAATAACAATTTTGCTAACATAGTCAATTAACAAACCAGACTATAAGATGACAAATTTTTCCTTTGTTTCCTAACATTATTTTCCATGGAAACACATATTTACCTTCCAAAAATGTTTCTGTACACTAACAAACAAAAGGAAGCTTTTCTTCACGCAGTGCACAGTTAGTCTGTGGAACTCCTTGCCAGAGGATGTTGTGAAGACCAGGACTTTAACAGGGTTCAAAAAAACTTAGATAAATTAATAGAGGTTAGGTCCATCAATACTTATTAGCTAGAATGGGTAGGAATGGTGTCTCTAGCCTCTATTTGTCAGGTCCTGGAAATGGATGATAGGAGATATTTCACTTGATGACTTCCTGTTCTGTTCACTCCCTCTGGGGCATCTGACATGGCCACTGTTGGAAGACAGGATACGGGCTAGATGGACCTTTGGTCTGACCCAGTATAGCCATTCTTATGTTCTTGTGTTCTAATAAATAGGATTTTAAAGTATATTTTTGTATATTTGCAAACCAAGAATTGATTGAGTAAATGGTTCTCTCTAGAATGCACAGGAAAACCAAAATATAGTTCAGTAGAGCCAAGCTCATTCCAGGAGAAATGCAACACAAAAAGACTACACTTCAATTGTAGACATACAAATAAATGGAAAAGAATTAGACACAGATAGAAAACTCAGGAGTATAAGAACATCCTTGCAAGGGGATTCACTTTTGCCTGTCTGCCTAGTTTAATATCTTTAGCTCTTTATTTACAATGGCAATTTGATAAATATACCATCTTGATTCACATGTAAATTGAAACAGTAACATTTATATGTTCTTTTAAATTAAAATATGAGACACATCCATACACAGAAGGAAGGGAAGAGAGTGCCGGTCTGAAGCTGGAAATCCAAGTTTATAATCCTTCTGAGAGAGAGAATTTGAAAAGCAAAATCTCTAAGGATTATATGCTTTTGAAAAACCCATTTGGCTGCAGTATATTAGCACTGATCCATGAAAGGTCAACTAAACAATTTCTCTGACAATAAGAAACTTGTAATAATTTGAAAGAGAAGCAGACAATAAAGCACTTAATCATATTCTGGGTCTGTCCGTCTGTCCTTCCATAGGTAATAGAAAAAGTTGCCTCAAATGGGATGGATTAAGCCAGTGGTCACCAACCAGTAGATCGGGATCTACCAGGAGATCTTGGAGTCTCTGACAGGTGATCCTGACTGGTTTGGCTGGGAAGCTATCAAGTGCCAGCACTTCAGTTGCCCCTCTACCCACTGTCATGCTGCTCCTGCCCTCTGCCTTGGAGCTGCCCCTTGGGAGCCTCCTGCTTGCTGTGCAGGGTGTGGGAGGGAGAAGAGGGGGGACGCTGATGTCAGGGTGTCCCTTCCTCCCCCCACTTCTGTACCCTATCTCCACAAAGAGAGAAGGGGGTAGAGGGAGCTTGGCAATGCTCTGTCATTCTCACACAGAGTGTGTGTGGCTCTGTCATTCTCACAAACACACACTGTCCTTCCCTCTCATCTCCTGACCCAACACGCACATGGGGGGTTGTTACTACTTTTACTGCTTGCAAAGTGTGTTATTTTTTGGTTTTGACTGGTCTGTGCATTTCACGCTTATGCTTACATTTAATGCTTTCAGTAGTGAGTTCTAAAATGCTGAACCTGTTGTGGCTGGAGTCATTATCCCTCTGTTAACTGTGCTTCTGGAGGTGGCTAGCATCTCCCTGCAGCCCCTGAGAAGGTCAGAGCAGGGGGTCTTCCTGGTTGACACCACTCCTGCAGCTCCCATTGATCAATAACAGGGAACTCTTGTCAGTAGAAGCTGTGGGGTCAGTGCCTGTAGATGTGGGGCAGCACATGGACCCATTGCTGTATATGCCAGCTGCTTTCAGGAATGATGCAGGGTCATGGCAGGAGTAAGCCTGCCTTAGCTCTGCTGCTCCATCGCCTGGGGTAGCTGTCCAGCCAGTTCCAGGGTGGGTGAATGGGGTAGGATTCAAGCCCACCACCCTGTGCTCCCCAGGCAACTGCCCTCTCCCTAGTCCACTCAAGAACCCACACCCCCTGCCTCATCCTGTGTTAGCTATCTGGCTGCTCCTAGGGTGGGTAGTACTTGAACCCACTACTGTGTGCTCCCCAGGCAAATGCCCTATTCCTAGACCATGCCACTCCAGTGGCCACCCCGTCTTCCTACCTCCAGAGGGTCTCCTATCCTGCCTTCCTAATACAGGAGCCAGCTACATCCTTGGGGCAGCCTGCTCACTTGCAGGGTGGCTGGGGTAGGATTTGAAACTACTGCCCTGTGCTTCCCAGCTAAATGCCCTATCCCCTAGTCCACTCCAAAAGCCAATACAGCCCTCCTACTTTTAGAGGGTCCCTTATCCTGCCTTCCTAATAGGACAAATGGCCTATCCCATAAGCTACTTCAGAGCCACCCCACCTTCAGAGAGTCCCTTCTCCTGCTTTTCTAATGCGGGAGCCAGGTCCATCCCTGGGGTAGCTTGTTTTGGCTGTCCAACTGCTCCCAGGGTGGGTGGAATGGGGGGTGGGACTTAAGCTCACCACCCAGCACTTCTCAGGCAAATGCCCTATCCCCTAATCCAGTGTTTCTCAACCTTTTTTTTATAAAGTACCCCCTTTGTAAAAAAAGTATAAGTACCCCCAAGTACCTACAATTTTCAGACACACAAAATGCCCTTTCCCTTCCCCAGAGCCAGGCACCCCCAGTTCCCCTGCTCTAACCCAATGTCCTTTCCCGCCCACAGAGTGATATGTATTTATACTAAAAATGTAAATTATTAGCAACAGTAACTGATACGGGCACAATACTATCAGATCAAAAATATTGCACGGATTCAAAACTTGTTTACCCAAAATTGCATACCTCAAGCTAGCCCAGGTTTGGGCACAGAAACTAGAATCCTGACACAGCGACCCAGAGCCACCTGTGGAGAAGGAGCCGAGCAGTCGGATGCATAGAGGGGCTCTGCAGACTGGCGGGGGCTCCAGTTCCTGGAGGAACTAGTCCCAGGGGTGGGCAGTGTATCGCGGGCTTTTTCCCCTGTGCTGGCTAGAGCTGGGGTCCCTGGCCCAGGCCTATGCCTGCTGTTCTGTGGAGCCGCTCAGCCTTGCTCCAATGAGTGGCGAGGGCAGCACCTGGGCCTGGTGAGCTGGGGCTGGTGGCTGGTGCCTGTCCCAAACCGCACGCCAGACAGGGGGGCATGGGGAGCTCGCTGGGGGCACCTCCAGTGCCGCATGGGGCAGCAGCTGGCCAGGCTCTGCCCTGTCCTCTACCCCTTGGAACCTAGCATGATGCCCGGGAGCAACTATCCCCCCCACCCGACCTCCCTCGCTACACCACTGCCACAGAGCCAGACACCCACAGCCCTCCCCCCATCTCAAAGCCTGGATCTCATTGGAGCTGTTGCCACTGCTGCAGCCATGCACTTCTCCCTCCAGGCACTGGGGTGCCTGCACAGAGCAGCTGTTAACGTCCAGGCTTAAACATTTAATTTGACAGGCACGTGTGTTGATGTACCCCCCAGACTTCTCTTGTGTACTCCTAAGGATACACGTACCACGGGTTGAGAAACACTGGTCTAGTCCACTCCAAAAACTGGCACCACATCCCTACCTTTAGGGGCTCCCTTATCCTGTGTTGGCTGTGTGATCACTTTCAGGGTGGGGCAGGGCCTGGGTTGCCTAGGGGGTACCTGACTTGAATCCTCCACCCTGCACTCCCCAGGCAAATGCTCTAGCCCATAAGCCACTCTGGAACCCACCCTGTTTCCCTACCTTCAGCAAGTCCCTTATCCTGCTTTTCTGCTGCTGGAGCCAGCTCCATCCCTAGGGTAGCCTATGTTGGCTGTCCAGCTGCTCACAGGGTGGGTGGGACTCGAGACCCCAACCCTGAGCCGTATCTCCTTGTCCACTCAAAAACCCCCACCACTGCCTTACCTTCAGAGGGTCCTTTATCCTATGTTAGCTGTCTGATCACGCCCAGGTTGGATGGAGGGGGGGACAGAACCTGAGCTGCCTAGCAGGGACATGACTCAAGCCCACAACCCTGCGCTCTCCAGGCAAATGTTGGATCCCCATTCCACTCAAAAACCCACCTCAGCTCCTTACTTTCAGCGGGTCCTTTATCCTGCCTTCCTAATACAAGAACATAAGAACAGCCATACTGGGTCAGACCAAAGGTCCATATAGCCCAGTATCCTGTCTGCTGACAATGGCCAATACCAGATGCCACAGAGGGAGGGATCACAACAGGTAATCCTCACGTGATCCCTCCCCTGTCACCCACCTCCAGAGAAATAGAGGCTTGGGACACCATTCCTACCCATCCCTCCCCTGTCACCCACCACGTGATCCCTCCCCTGTCACCCACCTCCAGAGAAATAGAGGCTAGGGACACCATTCCTACCCATCCCTCCCCTGTCACCCACCACGTGATCCCTCCCGTCACCCACCTCCAGAGAAATAGAGGCTAGGGACACCATTCCTACCCATCCTGGCTAATAGCCATTGATGGACCTAGCCTCCATGACTCTATCTAGCTCTTTTTTGACCCCTGTTAAAGGTCTAGCCTTCACCGGTATTTTCTAAATAAGATGTAATGTAGCTTGTGATGTAATGTCGAGTGTGTCCTGTACTTTTGTGGAAACCATCTGGCAACCCTAAGCAGCGCTGGGGAAAGGCAGAGTGAGACAAGAGAACTGGGATCTGAATCAACGCGGGGCAGAGCCACAGGGGCCTAGAGGGGTACTGGGGCTGCAGAGGAGCAGGCATAGGGCAGCAGGTCCAGCCCCCGTGCCAATGCTGAAGGGCGTTCACGTTGCAGCTTGGCGCGGAGGTGGGCTCAGGGGCTGTAGGGAAGGTTCCCTGGGAGGGCAGGGGAGGTACGGGGCCGGCATGCCCAGGCTTAGGGCGCCGCGCTCTGGGCGGGACGTGAACGGAAGGCAGGTAAGGGACAGGCAGGCAGCGGCCAGCAGGGGGCGCTGATGGGTAACGCAGGGAGGCGGGCCTGAATTGCGTTTGGCGCAGGAGGGCGGGGCACAGGAGACCCGCTTCAGGCTCCGTCGGCGGCCTGTTGTCAGGTGACCCGCCAGACACGTCATCAGCGTGCGCCCATGACGACGTTTGTGGGCGCGGAGCCGCGGCGGGGTGTGTCTCAGCACCGTCCGGCGGCAGAGTCACCCGGTCGGACATGAGCGGTCTCAGCCTCCTGTTGCGGGCGGCGCGCGGCGCCTTCCCCGCCGGGGCCCGGCAGCTGCGCACTGGCGGCCTCCGCAGTGCCTACGCCAAGGAGCTTTTCCTCGGGAAGCTCTGGAAGGTGAGGCCGGACTTCCGCAACTGCCCGGCCCCGCGGCGCCTCCCCTCGCCGGGACACCCCCCCCGCCCCTCGTTTGTGCCCAGCCTCTGGGGAGCCTCCTCCTCTGCTCGGGATACCCCGGGCCTCGCCTCCGTCCCCTCCCCGCATTGTCTGTGCCAGTCCCCCGCATTGTCTGTGCCAGTCCTCTGGGGTTCTCCCCTCCCCTCTGCGACAGCCCTGGGGCTCCGTTGGCTCCTAGCACCGGTATAGAAGTAGCTCTGGTGGAAAGCTGTTACTTGGTTGGCAGGCTCTTAGGAGGGATATTAAAATGCATTTATGGGAGGATAAACATGTAACCACTGATTTTTTTCAGTGTTTACACATATATGGGGAGGGGGGACATCCACTGTGCTGCTGCCTCTGTATCAATTAATCTGAAAGTGTCTTTCCCATCTTTGAATCCCTTCTAGGGTTGCCATGTGTCCGGTTTTGAACCGTACGGTCCAGTATTTGAGCTTTCTGTTCTGGGAAACAAATTGAGAAAATATAAATGTATTTTCTAAATAACATGTAATATACATTGCGATGTAATGTCAAGTGTGTCCAGTATTTTGTTGAAACCATCTGGCAATCCTAATCCCTGCACTAGTCCACAGTGACACCAATTTGTTCAGTCTGAATTCATAGTCTTTCACAATTTCATCCTGATTTATATCTGTTACCTGGTCTTAAATCTGTTACCATATTTTTTTTTCTTCACATGTGATACTGCATTCATAACTTCCTTCTATTGGCACCTCTGTGCAATTTACTGCGGTTTCCCCTTTTATATGGAACTCTCTCCCCAATTTAGTTTGCCATCCTTCCTCTCTTTCTTCATCTGTGTCCTTCATAAAAAAAAAAGCAGTTCTGTAATGGGATTTATAAGAAATGAGTTCATATGTAAAAAGAAAAAAAAGCAAAGCGGAGGTCACCTTTTGCCAGTGAAATATTCCATATGCTTTTATTCTGTCATGTAAATTGTAATATTATGAGGTTTGGGACTCTATCTATCCTTTTCTCTATAGTCTGCAATTTATAGTGTCAGGAATAGTTTAGATCATGGCTGGGGGATCTTTTTCCTGTCAGAGGCCAGTGACCCACAGAAAAAATCAACATGGAGGGGTGGGGAGAGACTTGGGTCTTCCCACTGCAGCAGGGTGATCAGGTTCTCATAGCTCCAGCCCCATGGAGGTCTGGGGTCAGAAACAAGGGGTTCAGGGTGTGAGAGCGGGGCTCAGGGCTGGAGCAGAAGGTTGTGGTGTGGGCAGGACATAGCGTAGAGAAGGGGGTTACAATCTGGAGTAGAGGGTCGGGGTCTAGATGCAGAGTCTCGGAGGGAGGTGGGGTGCGGGAGAGGATTCCATTTTGCGACTTGGGTAGACTGGAGGTTCCCTTCTCCTGTTTTAGATGCTTAGCAAATAGTAGAGCCAGTATCTTTTTACAGGTCAAAATCATTCTGAAATTTGAGTTTCTTTCCTATAGAAACTTAAACAATGAATGGGCCTGTAGCAGCTTAGAGACAAACCAGAAATATAGATAGTATAGTATCATGAGCTTTTGTTGGCACAACCCACTCCATCTGATGATATGATCTTTTATTTTTTTGGTTAGTGTCTAAGCTTCTACGGGACCATTCATTGTTTGTTTGTTTTTAATTACAGACTAACACAACTATCCCTCTGAGACTTTTTCCTATAGAAGTTTATCCTGTATTCTACAGAGATTGTGCAAGGTCCAAAGATCCTGGATTCTGTACTGCTGGGTTATCACATTTGGGTGTACAACCATGCTTTGCACTTCAATTTTTGTTGGTTTCAATTGTTAGGAAACAAGTTGTGTAAAGATGTTTTTTTTAATATATATAATTACTCTACAATGTATGTAAAGGAAAATTTTTGTATGGTCGCTTTCAGTTCCACATTTCAGTGAACTGTTGGACAGGCAGCAACAGAGGCACATGTTGAACTTTTGATTGTTTGTTAGTAGTTGTGTGCCTTTGGGGATGAAAGCAGTGCACTTGTTCATAGCTCACTTCACCTGTTGGCGCACTTTCTTACATATCAACATTTTTTTCTTCATCTCAGTTTTTCATTTCCAGATGCTGTTTCTGGTTTGTTTCAGCATGCAATATAATTGAAAAATACTGTTTTCCATACAGAACAAATATCTTTCACTTACTGAAAGTTTGCTCATTTGAGACTATTTACAACTTATCTGAATTCCTGTAAACATTTTGTGCTCTTTTGGGTTTTTTTTAGACAACAACATCTAAAAGCTATGTGTTTTTTCTTGAACGTGCTCTTTATTTTAAATTAACTTAATCATATTAAAAAACTGACATTTTAGGAGGAAGTTTTCCCTTATCCAGAGATTTCTAATGAAGAATTAGAAGAAATCAACCAGTTTGTAGGACCGGTAGAAAAGTTCTTCAATGAAGAAGGTATGGTTATTAATCTTTTTTTCTACATAAATGGCTTCTTATTACTATAATTAAAATAAAAAAAACTTTTGGGCATATATCATGACTTGTGTATACAGTGACTGCGTCCCCTTGCATTGTCAATTTCTCTTTTTGTGGTTTGTGCATGCATCAAAGAGAAAAGTGAAATAGAAGAATAATTATAAAATCACATATTGAAAGGAGAGATCTGGGGCAGATGTAAGAAGCGAAACTGCTTCTTTAAATTTTTCCATTTAAAAGTAAGTTCCTTTCACTGTCCTGTAATTTATAAGCCTCTGACTTTGCTCATCTTTCCAACCAAATTCAATGGAGGCTAGCACAAAAAGTGAATATTTCAGAATCTAAGAGCATATAAAACTATTTTCTGCAATCTTAACTAGAGCAGTAGTTCTGGTTTGAAATATTCAGGTATCACCACTTGGAACTAAAACTTCTGCCAGTGAAACCTTCTAGATCATTCCTCTTGTATGCAGTCAGGGAAAGATCACTGAGGATCTCTGCCTCATCAGCTGGATGAGTATTTCAGCTTCTGAGAATCTCTCTCCTTACAGAAATCTCTTCAGTTTTATTTGCTTTGAGGAGTGCTCACTTCTTACTCTGTAAGAAATGAATGGAAAATTCCAATGGCCGTTGTCCTATGCAATCCAGAAACTACCATGGAGAGAGAAGTTTGCTCAAATTCTCTCCAGCTATTGATGCCTTAGGGACTAGAACCAGTAGAAGCAGAATTGCAAGGTCAAGTAACTTCTCCTTCCAGATATATATTTGAGGGGTTAATTTCCCTGCAATCTGAGGATATGAGATAAGATGCACTGGGTTGCAGTATTCCACTTTACATCTACTTCAGAATTGCGGTAGTGAGCTGAAATAGGACAGTGTCTGATGGTTGCAGGGGCTGTTGAATGCTTTTCCAGATGCAAGTGAGGGGTTAGGAATTCCATTGACTAGTTTATAAGGGGGGTTGCTGCGGCTTTGCTTTTTAAATGTAGTAAGAGCCGTCAAGGCTCAGTCCTAGCTCGCACCGGGTCCCCCCACTGTGCATCTGCCTCCTGCCCCCTTCCCTGCATGGAGATGGTGCTGGGGGGAGCTGGCTTTTAAGCTGGGGGGAAGTGAGCGACTCAGACCCCCTCTTTCCATTAGCCATATCCCGTTTTGCAGGGGTCTGCTCTCATGTTGATTATTGGGAATAGAGGTTATGCTGCTGTTGGGTTAGCATGCCAAAGTTTTGAGAGTGCTGCTGCAGCCTGCCTGCTTCATACTGATTTACACACTCTTGTGAAGAGGCATACTTGCTGTAACCAGTTATACTTCTATTTTCAGTGGACTCTAAGAAAATTGACCAAGATGCTAAAATTCCTCCAGAAACTCTAAAAGGATTGAAGAGTCTTGGACTCTTTGGTATGCAGATTCCAGAGGAATATGGTAAGTAAAAGAAGATACTGAAAATAGAGCCAAACAGTTTCTTAAGCTTCCTTTCAGTACAGAATGCATCATAAAGCAGCACCTGCCACTTCACCTGTTTTCAGGTTGGCTGCAATAGAGAGGGTATTGGTGTTGCGTGGGCATCTGTCTCGCAGCACTTGCTAAAGATGCGTAAAATTCTATTTGATTAAAAGAACTGGCTTGCTAGATGAACGTGTTTTGGTGGAATGTCCATATTGATGCCATTATCTTACTTAGTCGAATAAGCACTGAACTCTGTCAGCTTTAAAAGTTTAGTGTTAGTGTTTCAACATAGTTGTATTTTATTAAATCAAAAAAATCTTGTCTTCTACAGTTATAGTATCTGTAGGCCGGGACACTAAAACCTAAGATAAGAAACGAGGAGATTGCTTGCCTGCCTGTTATCAGCTGGTACTTTCTGCATAACTATCATGGGGTGGGGGAAATGGATTTTAAAAAGAGATTTGGATGGAGGACAGAATAGTGGCTTTAAAAACTAATTTGGGCTGGGTATTTCGTGTAAAGGGCAGCCTGAACTATAGTGCACTTGTTGCAGTGACTATGATAGTGCTGAATAAAGCAGGAGGCAGACATCACGAGTTCTTTAGTTATATCTTTTAACCATATTCCCATGTTGATACATGCAAGTTGGCCCAGTACTTATTTTTAATTTCTCATGAGTGCTGTGGAGATACGAATCTTACTTTTGCAAAGATATGAGAACAGCATCCATTTAATCCCATTCCAAGATTCATGTATAATACAGATAACTAAAAAGAAAAAATGGAAGAGTTTAAAATAAAGAAATTTTGGATCATAGTAGCCACAAGAATTCATAACAGACTTAATTTTGTATTGGAATATATCAAATTATCTCCTACTTTAGTAGTCTTAACATGGTTTTTGTTATGCCAGATGGCTCTTCTATCACTCAGACAAACTTTTGAAAACTAAGTCTGTGTGCCTAACTAATACTGTTATGAGGCACTAGGTGTGTTTACATGCAGAAAGCTAAGTAAATGCCATTTCTGAGTGAGGATCTTCAGCTTTGTCCAAAAATCTAGCTTTTTTCTTTCTCTTTTTTGTGTAGTCTGTGTATTGAAATATTTTAGATCACACAATGCTGAGTGGGTTGATTCACCAAGAGGAAACCCATTGAGATGTATCTCTATCATTACACTACATCAAGTAACACTTTATATTAATCCTTATGACAATCCTTTTGTGAAAGAGAATTTGATCTGGCATAAGTCTCTGTATATGAGTTGTAGGTTCATTCATGCTGTATTTACAGTTCTGTCAACTATGCAAAGTTATTCTCGCATAAGAATTTTTAGCAATCAGTTCCTACAAAATGGGACATGGTTGCATTCTACAGTTAGATTAGGAAATATCAGTCAAGGGCAGGGATGTAATAGTGTAGTTGATTAAGCTTTTGTTTCTCGGTTATAGGCTACATGCATTTTACCCACCCCACCATGTCAGTACCTTTTTTTTTTTTTTTTTTTTTTTAAAGCAGGCTGGCCAGCAGTCCAGCTCAGTCCTGGTTCGTGCCGGGTCCGGGACCTACCCCCCACTGCAGCTTTGCATTTAAAGTGTATTAGGAGCCAGGCGGGCAGGCAGCCCAGCTCAGTTGCAGCTTGAGCTGGGTCCAGGAGCTCAGATCCGACCCCCAGACAGGGGCTGCTGCCTCTGTATCAGAAGCAGCAGCACGGGGTGACAGGCAGCCGAGTCTGCAGGGGGAGCTGGTTTTTAAACGGGCACCCCTCACAGACCAGCTCCCACCTGGCATCCCGTGCTGCTGCCTTTGCTACAGAGGTAGTGTGGAGTGGTGGTGGGGGGGCTCCTCAGGGGTGGAGCTGAAGTGCACTGGCTACCAGCCCCACCCTTGGGAACTAGAACAGTCAAGTAACAGATAAGAATTCATGAGGTTAATCAGCTATTCAGTTAACTGATATTTAACATCCCTAGTCCAGGGTTATATGAGACATTATCTGAGAGGTGCAATAATTCTTCAAAAGTCAGCCCCAGGATTTCAATTTCAGGTCAGTCTCATAACACTATGGCACATGAACAACATATCTAATTATGAGCCTGCTTCCTATCCCCTGAGCTTATTCATTATGGCACATTAATAGAAATCATGGCTCTGAACCTCATTGATGTATTTGTCAGACTTCTGAATTTGAAAACACTCAAAGCATTGGAAACAGCATCTGTATTTGAATCATTATATCCACAGTATGTGAAGTTAAGTCATGTACAGTTGTGGTTAGTAAATTAATGTTATGTGGATAGGGATTTCAGCTGTACTTTTAATTACAAAAATGTGACTTACGTATTGGTCTCAGATTACATTTGGCATAACCTCTTGAATAATATAAGTCCCAGGCAATAAGAAGAAAGAATGAATTACAAATAAAATACAACTTGAGCAAAAAAAAATTGTTTACTCAAACACAGATATGAACCTAGAATTTTCAATTAAAAGCTTGGTGTTCATACTAGCCTGCACCTCAATAAAATAAAAGCATCCAGTTACAAAGTTAAGATCACCAAAACAATCTGAACACTGCCCTTGTGCTGCTGTTGCAGTCTTACATCTTCAAATCTAATTTCATATTGAGAGAGGATACTGTGCTTGTGCAGCTTCCCGATGAAGTGTTGAAAATGTGACTTTATAAAAGGTGGTTTTGTAACTGGTTTAATAAATGTTGGAGACTAAGTTATGCTTTTTGACTACTTGCTCCTTCTATCTAATAGTTATAACTTGGTCATCTGTGTCTTGAATATGTGAAGTCTTTTAACAGTGAGTAATATACTTCTTAATCTGGAATTGTTAGTCTGTCTTTGAGTCTGTATGGTTGTAAGTAGGGCCCTACCAATTTCAGTCATGAAACACGTGTCACGGACTGTGAAATCCAATATCCCTTTGTTCCTAGGTGCACCTCAGCAAAGGGGGCTCCCAACTCCGGTTGAGATGGAGGAGGACGGGACTTGTCCATTCTCTGCTCAGAGGCTCTGGGAGAGGAGACCAGGTCCACTTCTGGGTTCTCTCCCCCCCTGCTGCAGGCCACTTTGATACTGGACAGCAACCCCAAAGATTCTTGCAGCTGGAAGAGACTTGAGGTGGTGGATCCAACCTTCCCTGTCTTCTGGGAGTGTCCCAGAAGAGGAGGCTCCAAGCTTCAGCTAGGTTGGCAAAAGATGAGACTTGTCCATCACTTGCATAGGTGCTCTGGTGGGGGAGGGAGGGGAAGCTTGGAGATTGGATCCACCTCCATGTCCAGGAACCTCCTTTGGCTGTAGGAAGTTCTGCAGTTGCTGCATTCAATGAGGGTGGTGATCCCATGACACCTAATACAAGTTTGCAACACTTTCCCCAACACACCTTTTGGGTTGGGTCTCCACAGTTAAAATCCTTGTGGATATTCACACAACTCCTGGGAGTTGATGTGCAGTTACTTAACATTAGTGCTTAGCTCAGTATAATTTTGTAAGTCAATTCTTTTACCTAGACAAGATTTACCAATAAAACAATTTGGGTGATTATAATTTATGGGAACTGTAGATGAAATTGAAATAAAGCTGCTGTTCTGCTAATATTTACCTACTCTGAATAGCAGTTTCATTATTCTCTAGTCTTGCAAATGAGTTGCTTACAATAAGAAATCAGAAAAGTAAAACCTTATTGCATGAGTAAGCTATGTTTTTCTGTACCATAGCTAATGGTATTGAGGCTGAGTAACCTCATTCTGGCATGCAGGTGGTTAATTTATTCTGTTGGATGCACTTAGACCCGCCCCTCCCAGCTCACAGAAAGTTTGCAGGTGAAATAGGAAGTATAAGGGCCAGGCATACCATCCACTGAGCCAATGCCCCCCCAAACCCATAGCCATCTGTGGTGGGTGATGACTTTCCTTAGCTGGTATCAAAGGCAAACCACTGTCCCAGAGATGGAGGAATCCAGATAAGATGTGCAAAGAGTCATGGAGACAGGAAACCTTCCCCACAGTGGCTGTGGAACAAGTCAATCAGATGCCAGTAGGAAGTAGCCCAAGGAAATGAGACATGGGGCCTTAAGTTGTGTTGCTAGGAGACCAGGCAGCAACCTCATGTTTCCCTGCCAGCCCAGCAAGAGGATCACCATTGCTTTGAGGACTTTGTGAAGAGGGGGAGGGAAGGTGAATGGCCTCCCTATCCCTGGCACTGCACTTGGGGCTGGATAATTCCTAGGCCAGGTGGCCTTGAGCTTTTGCCTGCTTTTCTGCTCAGCCCTTGCCTATGTATTGGGTTAACCCTCCAGTCAGGAGTCCCAAGCCACAGACTTGTTACTGGCTCAGGAGGGCTAAGCTGCTATGTACCCAGTGACTCAGTGGTGGAGCAGGACAACTGATTACATCACTCGACCTAAGCACCAATTCTCCACTACCGCTGAAAGGGGTGCCCTGGAGGAGACTCAAAGAACCTTTCATTAGTAAACTTAAAATGGAATTATTGCCTGTTCATCATCTACACCTGCTTTTTTTCATCTTTGAAAGTGATGCATTCATTTTCATACAGCTCAGTGCATCATCTGCTCCAAGTTGTTTTGTAATATTTTGTAATGGTAGCACGTTTGCTAGCTGCAGCAGTATACACAATTTTCTTGTAGGTGAAAAAGCAACATAAAAAATGAAAATGTACATGTGCACTGAAAAGAAATATCATTCTAACTGGCTGGAATGTTTTTAGAGCCCATTTTGTGCCAGTGCTACTAGGAATTGATGATAGGCAGCACCATTAACAATCTAGCAGTATCCCTCAGTTACACCTTGTACATTCTCCATCTGAAGAACATGAGGATGCATTGGGCCAAATCCTCTGCTCTCATAACTCTATTGGAATCTGGAGAGTTATTGCACTGTGGAATTTGGCAACTGAATGTTTAAGGCCATGTGCATTGGGGAGTTTTAAATGAGAATTCCTACCAACAGAATTCCTACCTACCACTGCTGGTTTGTGTGCCCTGGTATTAGCACCAGTTGAAGCTCCAGTCTACACCAGGCTCTTGTGGCCAAACCAGAAGGTTTTGCTAATATTTAGAACACTGGACCTGGCTTTGAGAGCATAGTGTAAAATAAGGCTTCAGTTGGTGCAAACAGTTGGCTATTGTGAACCAGTATAGTGTTTGTGAGAATTCTCTTGTAAAAATCTCTAATGCATGTGAGGCCTTGAAGAATCTTGAGGGTTTTTTGTAACTGAAACACACCATCAAAAAGCCAGGTGGACAACATCTCATTGGAATAAAACACTGCTTTCGGGTTTGAGAGTTCTCCTAATCTTTAGTGTTAAAGTTGTCTTTATACATTTAGTCTTGTTTTTTGGTGGGTAAAGTTCATGAACTAATCTCTCTTGTGTATAAAAAAATGTTTTTCCTATGGGGCGACAGAGTGATGTAATTATGTCACTTTGCGTGCCGCAGAAACAAGCCCCACCCTGGCCCTTCCGAGGGCTCACGTGGAGGACTTGGGCTGCCCACGGCCTGGCCTGGCCCTCCCCTTCTCAGCAGGTGGGGGAAAAGCAGGGAGGGCCCAGCCCTTCCAGGTGAGGTCTCCCCATAGCTCTGGGGGGCCGGGCGGCAGCTGTGAGCTGCATGGCCCTTCCCCTCCCCAGGGAGAAAGGGCCTGGGCTGGCGTGGCTGGGGGGAAGAGCGGGGGCCGGGGAGAGAAGAGGCCTGGGTTGGCACTGCTCAGGGTGGAGGAGGGGCCCGGGTTGGCACTGTTGCGGCACAGCCTTCCCCAGTGGCTGGGGGGGAGAGCTGGAGTTGCCTACTCCCAAGGGGGGTTAGTGAGCATAGTGAACAGGGGGCACAGCCCCCTAGTATATTTTTAAGTCTGGAAGGTGCCTCAGGTCTGCTTGTTCTTTTTGAAGAACAAAGTTCATCATAAAATGATAAAGAATAAACTTTCACTTTCCACATTGCTGCAGTCTTTTCAACAGACTGTTGTTAGCGACAGTTAAAAGAATGCTGTATTAGATTAGTTAATTGTTCTTAGGCCTTCGGTATATTTGAAATATGGATGTTTACTGGGAGACCAAAGTTGACATCTGAAGAGTGGAAGAAGTTTCAGTGAATGCATTAAATTGATTTTGTGGTGTGTGATATATATCTGGTAATGTCATGAAGACACTTCCAGGCGATTGAGATATTTCTATCTGTTTAACATGTAGTATGTCTCTGAGCCTGGTAAACCATGGTTTGTCATGCAAATGACTGTTACATCAGACCAACTGAGCCCAGGAAAGCAATATTGTAAGACACTACTGTGCACTTGTAAATATATTGTACATGAACATCTCATAGTATATGATTGGGCTATATTGTAATTCGAAAGGGGGCATAATTAAAGTTGTACACATGAACATAATTTTGGCATTTGACTTTGATATAACCTTTATAGTCAGTCTTAAGACTTTTGTGAAAGGAAGCTCCTATTTGCTTTTTTTTTTTTTTAAAGGCGGGGGGGGAAGGGGAGACACGTACAGAGGGACAATTTAAAAAAGAAGTGCTTCATTCTCCAGTACTTGGGAAATATATTGGTTTTCAAAAAGATGAATAAGTACATAAATAATCATATGTAAATTCTGTTTGAAATTATTGGCTGGGCACTGTACAAGCGAGAACACTATTCCACCCACCTTGGGCGGTCCACTGGCTGGCTCCCCCATTCCTGTAAACCTTAGAAAAAGGGAATGAAAATGAAGGGGAGGGTATGTGGGTGGGTAGTGGAAACTGTAATTAATATAGAAAATTAGGAGGTTTACCTGGTGGTGTTTGAGTTCTTAACTCAAATACATGGTTGTTTTTCTTCATTTAAATAATTGTTCTGGGGTGGGGTGGGGTGGGGGATGAGACATTCTGTATGCAAGCTGCTCTGTAGGGTGAGGACAACCTCAGCCCTCTCTCACCGCAGCAACTTGGGGCCAGGTGAGATGTGCCTTTCAATGGCTGCTGCAGCAGGCACAGTTAGGGGATGCATGTCCCCTGACTGTGGGGACAGATGACACACAAACAGACAAACTCTGTAACCTACAGTAGATAGCTGTCCCTTTCTCTGCCCTTGCCCCTGCTAACCCAGTGGGATTATAGTTGTCCTAGTCCTCATCTCTAGCCTCTTGCTGCGCCCTGTGGGTGTTCTACAGTATAACTGTCCCTCCTAGCAGGTCCCTTCATTTCCATTTCATGAGAGAGAATCTCATAAAATGGACGTGTGTGTCCTGGCACAACCAAACCCTGACTTTGCTTTAAGTTAAGATAAGAGGAAGCTGCATACCAAATTTGGTGGTCCTAGCTTTTATCATTTAGTAGAACTCCCTTGAACAAACATACAAGTGGACAGACAGATGCACATTTCTAAAATGTATAGTAAACAAGATGATGTATTAATTGAATGGGGAGAGAGGAGTAAGAGGAAATGAGTGAATGAAAGGTTGAGAGGCAGAGACTGTTCATAATTTTAAGCTTGTGCTTCCCCTTACTGAGTGCACGGGGAAGGGGGAAATGAACTGTAGTCAGAAGTCTGCCTAAATATTGTTCACATTTTCCTTTGTCATCGTATGAAAAAACTGTGTTTTAATAACAATTTTCTGGGTTTGCAATTGATGACAGAAAAATATTAGTTCTATAACCCTGGGTGTCAAAATTATGCATATGTGAATTAGGAATGTAAAATCCTTGTTAATCAGTTTAAATGTTAACTGATTAAACAAGGTGGGGTGGGGAGGCGGCAGGTGGGGGCTACTCTGGCTGGGCTGGAGTGCCCCCTGCCTGTGGTGGGCCCCACAGGGCTGGAGCAGTCCATGGCGGGTTGGGAGCTGCTCCAGCCCACTGGTTAACAGTAAACAATAAGCTTTACCCAAAAAGGATGAGGCTTACCTGTTAGCTGGCTAACAATTCACATCCCTAATGTGAACGCTGGAAATACAAAGGAAAGATGCATAATATGAGATGAAATTATGGCTGTGGCTTTTTCCTCCTCACCCAACTTTTCTGCACTCCTTATACGTATATTGTTTATTTACAGCAGAGGGTCACAGAATGGGAAAAAAGTTCAGACCCATGGCAAAATAGTTTCTCAAAATATTTAATTTTTATGTTATTTAAACATCTTAAGAGTGTCTCTTGCCATTATTTAGTACCCATTTAGGAAACTGAACTCTTTTTGATCTTTCTCTTCTCTTGTGACGTGCAGGCTAACATGGTTTTGCTTTTAGTCTTCATGTTCTTGTCTCCTGTACGAGCTACAGTGACATCAGCATTGTTCTGAGATTAAAGTTTGTTAAATGCTATACTCCATCTGCTGGCTGCTTCTGCAGCTGTTGAGTCTGGACTCATGTTCAGTGGACTGAATCATGTCTGTTCTAGAGCAGGTATTTTCAAACTTTGGGTCACCAGTTGTCAGGATAGAGCTGAGCTGGCAGTGGCCATGCCTGCGGACGCTCACGTAAATAAAACATCACTTACCAGGGCAGAGTTGCAACCCAATGTTTGAAAACACCTTCTCTAGAGGGATGTGCGCAGTGTCAGCTTGTCATGGTAGAACTAAAATATCTATGCTTCTACCTCTGACCAATAAATATCCACAAGGAATTTTTAAAAGGTGATTTGTCTCTTCTAAAATGATTTCCTCCTAAATTGCTATAGATAGAGAGTTGTTCACTTTTTGGGCAAACAATATGCTTCAGTTACAAGTAATGTATTATTAAAGGTTTCCTTAGTGTTCTTTGAGCATTTAGGACACTGGTAACTTGTTGTCGTTGGTTTGTTTTTGTTTTTCTATACTGAAGTATTTCTCTCTGTAGGGACATCTTTTAAAACAGTGACATGTATATGGATTGACAAAAGAAAAACATTTTTTCTCCCCCCTCAGGTGGACTTGGTCTCTCAAATACAATGTATGCACGTTTAGGAGAAATAATTTCTCTAGATGGGTCTGTTGCAGTTACTTTGGCAGCTCATCAAGCAATAGGGCTTAAGGTAACAATGGGTTATTTAAATGTTGTACATGGCTTGGAGAGGCCAGACAGGATGAATTTACATTCAAGTATAGATTGTGCGTGATGGATCTTAATTTACTTGTAATAACAAATGAAAATTAATTACCAGCTGTGCACAGTAAATTAAGAGTTGTATTTTTATTTCATACTAGTGTGCTGTAATTTTTTTCAAGAGTGATCCTCCCATACGCTGATCTTTAAGTCATTTGAGATCTACTAATGCAAAGTGCCATAAAAGAACAAAGTACTGTTCGTTATTCTCCTCTTGTGTCCAGTCTGGGATAATTGCAGTTAACACTTCCCACTGCCAGAGAGCAATCAAAAAGTTTTGTTGAGACTCTGTATCCTAACCTGGTACAAAAAAAGCCTCTTCATTGGTCTAAAAACATCTGATTGTAACTTGGGCTGCCTTCGATAAGAAGCCCTGCCTATAAAGGTCTAAAGAAAAATATTCGTTTGATATGAAACAGTTTGAAAAATAAGTAAATCATGCCTTGTTCTTTGCTTAATGCCCTTTTTATTATAATACAGTAATGGCACTAAAAGTGCTGCATTTTCTAATAGAGTGGGCTACCTAAAGGACTAAGGGGCTAATTCATGTTTCATGCTTACTTTGTCCATCTCAAAGAGAGTAATTGTTATGAGGATTTCAGTTGCGATGGTGGATTACTAATACCCTGTCCAAAAAAGTGGTCTAATACCAGCTTATGTCATGTAAACAATTGATCAGCTATATGATGATAGCTTTATTAATTAGACATCAATCAGTCTGTTAAAATCTTAATACCACCCAATTATGCATTTAATGTTCAATTTTTCTGTATATTATGAATTAAACATTCTCTGAATGGTTTTTTACTTTGTATACATCATGACAAGATGGTAAGTCTTATTCATGTCTTTGTTAGGGAATCTTAATTGCTGGCACTGATGAGCAGAAAGAAAAGTATCTACCCAAATTAGCATCTGGGGAGCATGTTGCAGCTTTTTGCCTTACAGAACCGGGAAGGTAACCTCTTTATTTTTACAACTAACAATGTTTTATTTTATGACGTTTAGTTTGCTTTGTTACAATGGCACTGATTTATCAACATGAAATCTATTCAATGTGTGTGACTATAAGGTGGGTGTTGTCAATAACGATAGGGAAGAACTTTGGAAATGGAGGTTGTTCGTATCTCTGAACTATATGATTGTTCCTTCAGAAGTTTACAACTGAAGATGGCTTTAATACAGCTTTGAAATTTTACCCTGCAGAAGATTCACCTATAGCTCCTGTGAAATTACTTTTTTTTTTTTTTTTTTTTTTTTTTTTTTTTTTAAATTTAGGCTACAATGGCCCAAACCTTGCCATATCAGACACCTTAATTTATCAGTGGAACTGAATATTGTTTGAAGGAGCAATATTCTGACACCATGAACACCGAACTGGTTACTTTCTGCTTCTGTGATATTGTTAGAGAAAAATTATAAAAACTGAGCCAGGTATTGAGGAAGCTAACAGAAACAGTATTGAGAAACCTTTGGGCTTGTCTGTGTGCAAGCTGGGGTGCAAATTTCTCCTGCACTTCCTGCCACAGACTAATTGTTCATGCAGCCCCTACTGACCCACATTAAAACATTAATAGTTAAAGCACTTTCATCTAGTCCTCTTTAAAACGGCTGTGTCTACATGGACAGTCCAAGGCAAGTTAGTGTGGGGTAAATTCAAATCGTAGCTTGCTGCGAACTAATTGGTTGTGTGGACAAGTCCTTAGTCTTTCATTGAAGGTGTATAAAATTTTAATGGATTTCTGGCAGCATCTTTGTGTCAAGCTTGTGTTATTTATTTGGTTGGTTGTAGGTAAGTTATAGAAGTGGTATGTAGTTTCTGCCTACAAATATCAGAGTATCTGGTTTTGCTTTGATTCTTGAAGTGATACAAAGAAAAGCCTTAGCACATTTGAGCAATGTGTATCAGGTTTTTAATTTTTGCTGTAAACTCTGGTTTAGACTTTGGACCTGTATGGACTTTTAAGAGGAGACTAGCATTTTCTAGAACATATTGCAATAAGTGCTTTATTTATTTGCCTGAAGTGTTATAATGCAATAGCCTCACCATAGTTTAAGACTTTTTTTTCTATCATAAGCCAGGCTTTGGCCTTCCATCTCCTGTCGTTTTTCCATTTTGAAGATGTGGACCATTAGCAGAGTTTTTTTGTTTTTGTTTTTTTTAAACATGGTTCAGACAAATGGTTTTTGAAGTGACACTTGGGAGTGGGAGGAAGAGAAGCAGAATAGGTGCTAATCATGTTTTGAAAATTCTTCAAATGTGTTTTTAGCTGATTAAGTTTTTCTCACATGAAATCTAGAACGCCGATGCAATCTGTGAAAAGAAAAGGAATATTTCAAAGTTATTTGGTGACAAATCGATAACATAAAAGTTCCATTTGCTACCCAGCATTTTAAGGGTGTATGGCTTAGATTGGTGGACACCAGGCTTTCATTTATCAGGGGAGGGAGGCAAAAATACCACAACTGTCACATTCCAGGTAAAATTTTAACACCTTGTGATTAAGATATTAATCTTGGAAACTGAATAAGTTCGATCTGGAATTGGAGACTGTATTTAGAATCATAGAACTGGAAGTAACCTTGAGAGATCAAGTCCAGTCCCCTGCACTCATGGTAGGCCCAAGGAACATCTAGAGCAGGGATGGGCAATAATGTTTGATGGGGGGGCCACTCCAAGAATTTGCTAAGTTTTCAAGGACTGCACTCTTCCATGATATTAATGGAGGAGGTGGGGGTCTGGGATGGAGGCTGAGGGCAGAAGGGAGCTGAGGGTAAGGAAGGGGGGTACGGGAGGGAGTTTGGGTGAAGGAAGGGCTTGTGACTTGGGGCAGGGGATCTGGGTCCAGGAGGAGATGCAGGGTCCAAAGCAGGTATGGGTGCAGGAGAGACCTCCTCCAGGTCAGAATTATCGGGGAAGGGGTTATGACTAGGGATGTTAAAAAGCAGGTAATTAGGTAACTGTGTCACTGCTGAAAATCTCAGCAGTTACGTGCTGCGGGCTCTGCAGTATAAAGCTTATACTGCAGAGCCCATAGCACAGCCAGCTGGCCCCATTCCTGGGGAGCCGGCTGTGCAGTATAAGCTTTATACAGCAGAGCCTGCAGCAGCAGCCAGCTCCACGGGAGCCAGTGAGTGCTGGGAGGCAGCTTTTCAGTTGTCTCTTGGCCCCGCTCCCACCCCACAATGCAGGCACTGATACAGAGCCAGCAGCATGGGGTTATGGCTAGTTCCCTGGGAGGGGGGCAGGAGCTTCTGTGAAGCCGTTCATTGTAACTGATCATAGAATCATAGAGCTGGAAGAGACCTCAGGAGGTCATCAAGTCCAGCCCCCTGCCCAAGGCAGGACCAGTCCCAACTAAATCAACCCAGCCAGGGCTTTGTCAAGCCAACACTCAAAAACCTCTAGGTTTGGAGATTCCACCACCTCCCTAGGTACCCATTCCAGCCCAGACTTAACAGTAAACTGTTTCAATGGTTATCCTATTACATCCCTAGTTGTGACTTGGGGCAGAAATGCAGGAGGGGGTTCAGGAGATTGGATTGTGACATAGGCCAGGAGGCGTTTGTGATCTGGTGCAGGATCTGGGAGGAGGTATGGGTGCAGGAGAGGATTCTGACCTAGAAGAGCCCCATAGGGGCTCTTGCGCATTTCAAAGGGTAAGCACCCTTGTGAAACCTAGAGTGAGGGACACTTAGCGCAGGCCCTGGGCTGCACGTAGAGATCCACATTCCTCCTTTGAAATGTATGAGAGCCCCTGTACAAGAGCAACGAATACATACCTGTAGTTAACAGTATATAGGGGGTGACTGAGGAAAAAGTGTCTGAATTTATTAAACTAAAACATTCATATTCTTCTCATTGCTCCCCTGGAAGTAAATATAATTGACCTTTTACATTTGTCAGCATACAACAGTGTACACAGTAGGGATGTTAAATATCGGTTAATTGAATAGTTGATTAACCTCATGAGTTCTTATTGGTTACTCGACTAGTCTATAGTCCCCGTGGGTGGGGCCGACAGCCAATGCACTCTGGCCCCACTCCTGAGGAGCCCCCTGCTATCCCATGCTGCTACCTCTGTAAAAAGCAGCTTCCCTCATGGACCAGCTGCCTGTTGGCAGTGACGGTTGGCAGCAGCCACTGTCTGGGGGAGGAGGGGACTGAGCACCCAGACCTGGGGTGAGCTGGAACTGAGCCTGGCTGCTTTCCTGCCTGGCTCCTAATACACTTTAAATGCAGAGCCATAGTGGGGGGTTTGATCCCGGTCCCGGCACAAGCCAGTACTGAGCCGGTCTGCTGGCCAACCTGCTAAAAAATTTACTGGCGATGTGGGTAGGGGTTAGCATTAACCAGTAAGCTTTTGCTTATCAGTTAAATCGACTACACTGTTACATCCCGAGTACACAGATATTCATTTTGTGAGGGCTGCCAACTATTCCACTTTTCCTTTCTGTTGTGCTTTGCTTTCTTTCAGGATGTGTAACAATATAGCTGTGACTTATGAGGAGTTGCTTCTGTGCTTCAAACCAGCTATGTGTTGAGACTGGTTTTTTTGTTGTTGTTGTTTTTTCCCCTTTTCCTTTTCCTTCTACATTCAAGTACTTCAAAAATGTAACAAAGCAAAGTTGCTTATCAGGAGTTTAATTTCTATAACATTCTACCTGTTTCCAATATTGCACGGTACCATGCAATATAAAATAAGAGGGACTCCAGAGAAAGCTCTTTCAGAGGACTAAGGTTGAAGATATATTTCTTCAGCAGCCTGTGGATTTAGAAAGTTGCACCTTTATTTAGAAACTGAACTTTTTAGGCATCAGTTTGAAATTTTGGGACTATGTCTCTATCCCTTATATTGTTGGAAACTCAGCAAATTTTTACTGCTATTTTGGCTTCTAGTGGAAGTGATGCAGCATCCATCCAGACCAGAGCTACCATGAGTGAAGATGGGAAAAGCTTTTTACTAAATGGCTCAAAGGTATTTATCCATGGAGTGATGAACTGAAATATTTATTTCTGGTGTGTGTTTTATAAAAAGCATCCTTACTTCATGAAGCAATGCTGATCATCTTGTCTTGCCAAACGAAAACTTAACTTGTCAGCTTCATTTGACGTCTGAGGATCCCAAGTTAGTCAAGGATGATGTCAAAAATACAGTTCGTTCAGTCTTGAGGCCAAAAGGAATTATTTCTCAGAAAATAACCCTTGGTAAAAAAGATGAGGAAGCTCTCACTGTGTGAATGTGCTTTTTCTTCTCTGCATTTCCCCATCCTGTTTCCTGCTTTATTCCATGGGGGTCAGAAGCTGCCCCTCACTGTGAGCGCTCAGGTGAGGATGAAACCTGACTATTTTTTCCAGTTCTCTCCCTTCTCTGCTTAAGGTTTTCTTGAATACTTAATTTTTCCTTTAAACGCAGATTTGGAAGTAAAGCTGCTCAAACCACTTGAATACATTATGTATGTTATTTCATCAAAGCCACAATGCATTTGGTGGGACACATTGGTTTCAATCAAGTTTTTGATGTATGAAAATTTTGCTTGTTAGGGAACTGACCTGGCATGCGGAAGACCCAAATATAAGTCCCTGTTCTGCCTGATTCAGAACAGGTTTTTTATCCATTGCAGATCATTCTTAAATGGAGCCAGGGGCTTGAACCTGGAGTCATGGTTTCAGGATTAACTTGACCCTCTCAGCCCCCTAGAGGGCATTCACTGAACATTTCAGACTTTATATTAGGGGTGGAGAACCTAAGGCCTGGATCCAGCCCCCAAGGCTTGGGGCTCCCCCTCAGCATTGGAGAGCCTGATCTGGCACTCCAGCCTCTTCCACCTCCCCCGTGGGGCTGGAGCACACACAATCTACTAGCCTGGGCCTCCCAAGCTCTGGCGTATGAGGGGAATGTGGGGAGTCTGTCTGCTTCTCAGTTGGGGACCGCATCAGTGACGGTTTGTTGGGTTGATTTTTTTTGCTTCTCACTTGTGCGCGGCCTCCAACTGATTTTTTTTTTTTTTTCCCCATGGATCAGCGGCCCTCGACCCAAAAAAGGTTCCCCACCTGTGCTTTATATCCATCACCATTGTTGGGTGGAGACTCGCATCTCCCACTCCAGACCCAGGGTTTAAGTTGGCAGTCGCTTTGCACCTCCCTGTTGTTGCCCCAGCAATCCAGATGGAGCTCCAGTACCTGTGATTTGCTCTTTCTCCAGAGGGCACTACAGTGTACAGGAAGCCCTCACCATTCGTGGAGAATATGTTCTTGAGATCACTGTGTATGATGAAATCCGTGAATACTGGAAGTGTGGGGTGTTTCCAACACTAAACAACCACACTTTTCTACCCACTTCTAGTTTCTGGCAGTGACCATGTACAATAGTGATGAATTGTGATTCTCATGGTATTTACATCTATGGTTATGTTTTGCTGTGTCATATTCCTAGTGACGTTTCTTGTTACTGTACAGTTCTGTTAGAATACACTGAAAGTGTCATCACGCTGTGCCATGTGCTTGGGCTGGTGCAGTGCGGCAAGCTGCAAATATGCGAAACTGCAAATACCGAAACAGCGAATGGTGAGGACTTCCTGTACACCAGTTGCCAGTCGGCTTTCACAAAGCTTGTTCCTAGGGCAAAAGTGTTAGGGAAAACACATTTTTTAAAAAGTTGTTATCCTCTGGTCTGCTCTGTTTGGAAGTATAGTCTTGTCATAGTCTCAAAGCCAGATCACTCCTGTTGTGAAATAATAAAGCATTGTGCCTACCACAGCGCACACACAATTACTTTTTGTTCTTCCCACTTCCTCCCTCAGATCTGGATATCAAATGGTGGCCTTGCAGACATTTTCACTGTGTTTGCAAGGACTGAGGTTGTTAAAGATGGTGTAAAAACAGACAAAATTACTGCCTTCATTGTTGAAAGAGCCTTTGGTGGAGTTACCAATGGAAAGCCAGAAGATAAACTGGGCATTCGAGGATCTAATAGTAAGAAGAGTTTGCATTCAATTTTTTCATAGACGTGTGTTTCAGAATTCATGCATGTATTGGAATCCTCAAGCAAATCCAATCTGGTTGGATATTGCACTACATTCTAATTTGATAGGGTGGGGTTTGAGTTGGGTTCCTGTTTCTTAGACATTCTTCTCAGTTGCATGCCAAGACAGTTCAAAATGAACTTTTACAAATCACCAATGTTAAGTAATTATCCTTCTCATCTGCTGTCATCCATTTCTAAACACCTGATACATTCATCTTGCCAGGGAAATTCCCCTTGGTGTGCTAAACTGAGATTATGCAATAATAAGCATCATTACCATGGTACAGCTGCCATGGGAGGTGGTTTCTCTTAGTTGTTCTGTTGATTGGTAGCTCTTATGCTTCCCTATCAATCATTGTTATCTATGTTCTTTCAGTGTCTCATCTGGTTCCAGGCTTGAATGTAGTTCATCCCACAAGAGCTGTACACATTAGAGATTATGATATTTTGACATTACATACCTTTTTAACATTACATAAAATAAAATGCCTACTCTGAGCTTTCTCCCCATTAGCTTCTTTGGCAAAGTATATTAAATTCTGTTGTGTTGAACTGGGAATAGTCCAACTCCTAGTATAGAAAGGTTAAGTTAAATTCTGAATGTTGCTTTATCTTTTAATAGTATCTCTCAATGGAAAGGTTTTTGAAATAATTGAACACTATTTGTATTTCAGCCTGTGAAGTGCATTTTGAAAACACAAAAGTGCCTGTAGAGAATGTTGTTGGAGAAGTAGGAGGGGGATTTAAGGTGAGTTGTGAAGAATAATTTATTATTGTATTTAAACATCCCAAAAAGATGTCTTTGGGGAAGAGAATTTGTTGTTTGGCACCACTTTAAAAGGACAAACACATTTGTTAATCTCTTAGATCAGTGTTTCTCAAAGTTGTCCGCAGATCCACTCTGAGAAACCTGCTAACTGGCTGCTCCCGTTTGTTTACCATTTCTGCAGCCACGAAGCCGCATGGCTCCCATTGGCTCCAGTTCACTGTTTGCAGCCAAGGGGAGCCACGGGAAGCAGCGGCCCGGCTCATGCCACTTCCTGCGGCTCCCCTTGGTTGCAAATGGTGAACCGGAGTCAATTGGAGCCACATGGCTCTGTGGCTGCAGAGCTGGTAAATAAACAAATGGGAGAGGCCAGTTAGCAGGTTTCTCCGAGTGGCTCCATGGACCACTTTGAGAAACGCTGTCTTAGATCACTGAAAGTGAAAAAGATTAGAGGACAGAATTGCTCTTTTGTATACAGCAGGTTTCTTGTGCCATGTCATGTTCTCTGTGCTCATGGTCACTTTCTTTCTTAAGCGCTATAGTGGATGTAACAAACCAGTTTCCACTATAACCATTTCATTAGATGGTGCTTCACTGTTTCCATCCAAGATGACTAAAACTGTTTGAAAAGAACAAGTGTTGCAAATTTAATTAACTTTCACTTTACCCATCTGGGATGGGGGATACAGAACAGATAACAGCAGCGTTGGAGAAAATTGAACAACCGTGCATGACTTCCCCAAAGTGAATGTGCACCAGTGGGTGAGGCTGTAATGGCACTTTGAAATTTGCCCATCCTCCATCCTTGCTCTTGCACCTACCCCCTAAGTCATCCAACCTGCCTCAGGCAGAGTTCATGTGCCAAGGGATGTAAATGCAAGGCAGCAGCCTTTAGCTACAGAATTATATTTTGTGCCTTTCTTTGACGCTTAGCATTGCTGAAGAAGTGTACTGATCCAGTCCTTCAAAGTAGTCAATGGAGACTCCCCTGCTAAGCCACATGTAGCTGTCAGCTGAGGAGGGACCAAGGAGAGTGGGGAAGTGCCACAAAAATACCAATTAGGATGATGTAGGGAGGGGAAAGAAACAAGAAAAGGAAAACAAAGCTGGCAGAAAAGGAGCGGGTTGGAGTGGGGAGAGCAAAAGAGGGTGGCAGGAACTTCCAGAGGACATAAGGTGGCTCCTCATCAGCTAATCATCACAAAGGCTTCTACCCAAATGAAAGGCAGAGAACCACTGCTGAGAGACCCAAACATGAACTGGGTGGAAACATAAAACTGGGTATTTATATGTGAGCATGAGACAGGCTGCTTCCTTATTTAACATTTACAGAAAGAAGCCTTTCTATAGAAAAGAAAAGGTTAGAACCAGAATCAGTTCTTGAACGTTCATAAATGGGATGCAGTGACAAGAGCTATAAGGATTAAGCTACAGTGAAAGTAATCTTAGTGTTTAAATTACACCCATTTCCAGAGAAATAAAGATGTTAAATGTCAACAGAAAAATTGGGGGGGGGGAGGTAGAAATATTGTGTAAGATTTCATGGGATAATCAATAGAGAAAATGGAAAAGGTGAAGATACGGAGTAGCCTATACCCAAAGGCTGCATTTTATAACAGCCAACCCAAAAATATGTCAGGAGTCTGTAAATCATCTGGATTAACAAATTGCAAAGAGTAAGAGAGGTTAAAAATGAAGCCCAGGAGAGAGTAATTTCAGGTACATGAGAGCAGCAAAGACTGAAAATGAAGTTATTTTGAAAGTGGGGGGAACACAAGGACAGGTAGAGAATGAGAAGATTGGAAAAGAGATTAAAGTAAATAGGACGTTTAAGTACATAAGGAGCATGAAATCAATAAGGAGGCACAAGGGACTCTTAAGAGATAGTAAGGGCAAATTATTTACAGAACAGGGCAGGTCAAGTAATTGAATTCTTGTATTTAGTTTATCAGTCAGTTAGTTCAGATGCCAGAAACCAAGGTAGTTTTCAAGGGGAGCAGAAAAAATACTGGAAAAATTTTTTGATTGTGCTGGAACAGGTGATCAAAAAATTAGAACTACCTTGAAGTAAGTTTTTTCATTTATTCAGGAGATATATGTAAATTACACTTGAAATGAAGGTTGAATATGAAAGTGATCCTTTGTTCAGGATATAACAATTGTCTGTATTTAAAAAGATATTTAGGGTCTGTCTGGTAATATACAAACCTGAGCTTTATTTCAGTGGGGAAATACTGAAAACTTTGATCAGAAGCTGAATAGAGACATATGAAAAATAATGGCTTGTCTGTGTAATTCACAAAGGACTCTGTGATAATACTAAATAAATCCTAATATAAGTAAATGCATTGCTTACCTGTCTTGTTAAATTCACTGCCATAGGCATATATTTATCACAGAGAACTTTCAAGCATTACAGATAGTTTTGGTAAACCTTATTTAAAGTTTTGGACTTATCCTGATCTTCCTTAGCAAAATATTCCTTTCTCTTGTGTTTATGAAACACAAAGTTCAAACATTCTCAAACTAACTACCCTTTTTTGTGTCAAGTAATGTATCAACTTGTCAGCTTTCTGAACTGAAGTCTGATGGGTAAATGTAATGAATATACACATAGAATCATAGAATACTAGAACTGGAAGGGACCTCGAGAGGTCATAGAGTCCAGTCCCCTGCCCTCATGGCAGGATCCAGTACTGTCTAGACCATCCCTGATAGACATTTATCTAACCTACTCTTAAATATCTCCAGAGATGGAGATTCCACAACCTCCCTAGGCAATTTATTCCAGTGTTTAACCACCCTGACAGTTAGGAACTTTTTCCTAATGTCCAACCTAAACCTCCCTTGCTGCAGTTTAAGCCCACGGCTTCTTGTTCTATCCTCAGAGGCCAGGAAGAACAATTTTTCTCCTTCCTCCTTGTGACACCCTTTTAGATATCTGAAAACCGCTATCACGTCCCCTCTCAATCGTCTCTTTTCCAAACTAAACAAGCCCAGTTCTTTCAGTCTTCCTTCATAGGTCATGTCCTCTAGACCTTTAATCATTCTTGTTGCTCTTCTCTGGACCTTCTCCAATAAAACAATATTTAGCCTAAATTATCACTAAGAATTGGGTATAAAAACAAATGATGTTCTTTGAATGCTTGCACATGTCTATTCCACTGCAGGTGTATGTGCACCTAGTGCACAGTTGTCAGAAAACGTTATCCCTCAGCATTACTCATCTGGGCAGATCAAGCGCCTGTCTCCAATGCCATTGTATGCTGGTGTAAGAGGAAGGAATCACCCCAACTCCCCTCCATCCCGGTTGTCCACCACCAGTGACAGTTGGTGGGATCTCAGACTTGCTGTCATAAGCATCCCTTGCCCCTTTACATGTATATGCTATTGTCGCTAGGAAGTAATTAGTTAAGTTTTAGCTAGTTTCTGTCATAGATTTGAATCTTAAGTCTTTTGGGACTAATTTTCATCTTATTCCTGTACTGAAACAATGCTGTGCTCATCCGATTTTAAGTCCTGCCATACCATATATGCCCGAATCTGTGATGGTCAGTGAGGCACACCCAGTCTGTCGGAAACTTTTGGGAGAATCCTGCATTGGTGACACGTTACATTTTGTCAGATTTAAATCCTGCTTAAAAAATGATAGAGCAGGAAGCTCAGATGCTTGCACTGGGAGGCAGCACTTCACAAATACACCCTCTTCCCCATTAGACTCGTCTCACACAGCTTGCACCCCACGTATCTCAGCCTTGGCACAGGGCATGTCAGAAATGTCTGCAACTCCTCTGTCCCATTCATTGGTACTGAAGGAAAGACTTAAACCCTCCTCAGGCTCAGGATCTCCCTTGGGGTTGTTAGTCTCAAAGCCTAGTAGAGGCAGAGACTCTAAGGCCAGGTCTGTACTACACCTGGAAGGTCAGCTTAAGGTATGCAACTCCAGCTATGTAAATAATGTAGCTGGAGTCAACATACCTTAAGCCGAGCTTGGTGCTGTCTCCATGGCAGGAGGAGGAGCAAATTGAGGAATACCAGGGGTGCCGTCAGCATTAGATTTCGCAGGTCCTTGCTAGATCTGCTAAATCTAATGCCAGAAGATTGATCTCCAGTGTGGTAACTAGACATGGCCTTAACATGCCGGAGATTGTTGTTCCATCCATTTTCTACATTTTGTTTACAAATTATTTATTTTACTTCCTAAGTGCTTGGGCCATATAACATTCGTTTAGTGGTCTTACGCTGTGGAACTGGGCCATAGTATCTAGTTCCTTTCTACCCTTCCTTCCTATCTCTTTTTTCCATGTCCCTCTTCAGGAATCACTTTCACAAGGTCCTTTTTCAGTAGGTAGTCAAGTTGCTTCTTCAAGCAGGGACTGTAGAGGTTCTATTGGGGCTTCCTTCTATGGCCCCTGCCTGAAGCCTTTCCCCTTACTTTCTGATCCCTCATGCAAAAGGTAGTCTCTTACATCTGAAATAGTCCTGAAAATTGAACAAATTTGTGAAGTAAACAAAATTCTACATGGCTACCCTAGGCTCAGTTATTACCTGGAGCAGGAGGACTGGTACTCTGAGTTAAAGGACACTTACTTCCATGTCTCAATACAACACAGCCATTGCATGTTTTGCAGATTGCTGGCAAATGAGTCTAATTATCAGTTCAATCTCTCACTTGCTACTTTGGTGTTCATAAACTGCATAGCAGTGGTGACTGGACATCTACAAAAATCAGGAGTTCATCTGTTCCCACACTTAGACAACTGGCCATTAACAAGTTTTAGGCTTGAAATTGAGAGGACAGTTTCTAACTGTTATAAAGTAAAGTTCTGGAGCAGACTTCCAAAGGCAAATAACTTAACAGGCTTCAAGACTGAACTTGATAAGTTTGTGGGAAGGGTACACTAAAACTGCTTATGATGACATGTAGCTTACCTCCAGCTGCTAGTAGCAAATATCTGCACTGGACACTAGATAGGGAAAATCTGTGCTACACAGAATTCCTTTCCAGGTGGCTGCTCATTGGGTTATGCTGAACTGCTTGAGTCCAACTGTCGGTCATACTTGGGGTTAGGAAGGAATTTTCCTCTGCATCACACTGGCAAAGACCCTGGGGGTTTTTTGGTTTTTCTTTGCCTCAAATCATAGCTCAGACTCTGAGCCCACCAGTTTTGTCTGTTTTTGAGTCACTGTGGAATTGACGTGTGCAAATACTTGAATAAATGGTTGCCTACCTTTCTGTAACTCTTCTTTGATGTTTTACACATGCCCATTCCATAATCCACTTTCCATGTACTGTCAGTCAATCTAGCATGATGTACGAAGGAGCTCAGCTCTTCCATCAATATAATGAAACCAGATGGTCTTTCCCTCCCACAGAATAGCCAGGCGAGGGGCATACCAACTCCAGATTCAGTCAGTAGTTAAGGTGTATGATGCTGATCTTAACTACTGACTGACTAGTGTCAGATATTAGGGAGGAAAGTTTAAAGCAACATGGAACCTCAGCCAGTTATCCCTATGAATGACAATAGCTTTTGTCAATGGAAGAGCCTCTCCACTGAAATAGTGTTGTCCACGCTGGGACTTCTGTCAGTGTAATTTGTTATTGGGAGGGGAGGGGTTCCCACACCTCTAGGTGACATGTGTTACACTGGCAAAAGTGCTAGTGTAGACATAAGCTATGACCATGGCAGGCTAGTGCAGGGTCTTACCCCAGCTTGCTGCAAACTTAATGTTTGTATGTGGAAGTCCTTAATCTGAACAGATGCGTTAAAGCATTTAACTGCAGGATTATCATCCCTGTAGGCTAAATGCATCAATTTTAGTCGAACAGTGAAATCTGGAGAAATGGAAACATGAAGTTAAAATCTTCTTGTTCCTGGACATATTTAGTATAGCCTTCAAAATCCTGAAATTGTAATGGTTTCAGCTTGATGAGCTGTGACCTTTACTTACTTTGCTTGGCAAACACCCATATTATGTCTTCAGTGACCCAAAACATTTTAACAAAATGTGTATGCTAATTTTGAACACAGTGTTCCAAGTTTCAGTTCACTCCCTTTTTAATAACATTTAGGTTTTTATGTCCATTTATCAACGTTCAGTACATATAACTGGCTTATTTTTCTAAAAATTAGTATTTTTTTTTCTGCAGTGAGGATGTTGGCTGTTTGATGGCATCAGAGCTGGTTTTCATGTTGCTTTAATCTTTCCTCAGTAATATCAGACTTTGTCAGTAGCTAAGGTTTAAGCAGTTGAATTGTCATGTGAGTGTTAAATAGTGAAAGCCTATGGAAAAACAAGATTTTGCATTTCATGAAACTTCTGCAAATGCTTCTCAAGCCCAGGTTTCAAGGCCTGTCTGTGCTTTGTGCTCCTTTGCTTTTTAACCAGCAGTTGTGAGCCATGTATAGATATATCATTCCAATAACTCAAGCGTTATCTTACTACTCTTGATTTATTTATTTATTTTTGGTCACTTAGTTTCATGAGAGTTTAGATTACTGTGAAATTGTAATGCACTAAGTTGTAGGTGTTCTTTACGGCCAGTTGAGAGACACTTCTCTGTTCATTCCTATTCTGAAATTCCCAAGGACTAAAAAATAACATTAAGCTTCTGATAACTAGGTTTCCTGGTGGTTTCTTTTTTTTTTTTTTTTTAATGTTGTCACTGTTCACTGTAGATGTCTTTCATCTGATATGTTCTTTCTGAATAGTTCTGTTTTGAAGTATTGCTGCGGGTAACTGTTGTTCATTTTTGGTACACTTTCTGCAGAGGAACGTAATGAAGTTTGGAGGTGCACTGGTATCTACCAACTTTAAAGTTAAGGCATTTTACAAAAATGGAGCACATTTTACTGAAAGTGTACCTTATTGAATAAAAGCCTGTATTTCTTTATTGTAGGTGGCTATGAATATCTTAAACAGTGGAAGATTTAGCATGGGTAGTGCATCTGCAGGAATGATTAAGAAACTGATAGGTAGGTAAAATGAAGCTTACTGAGTTTCTGGGAGGAATGAAATCATCAATCCTTGCATTACAAAAGAAAACTTAACATCCTGTAAAAAGACAAATGACACCTCTTTCAAAGATACGTTGTAGTAACTGCATTCATTTCAGATATGACTTTAGAAGTAGAGCATCCTTTGAAAGCTATATTACATTACTTTTAAAAGCAGCCAGACATTGGAATTATGTATGACCCGGTACGGCCGTTCTTATGTATGTGTGTGTGTGTGTGTGTGTGTGTGTATTTATCTTTCTCTCTGTATATAAATGTATGAGAGCTGCCTTAATATTTGGACTTAAAAGAACATTGTGAAGTAATTCCAGGCTCAAATTTTACATACAATGGTAGCTATTAAAATCACCTTCCATCAATAGTTACCGCTCACTGGTTTCTGAAAGATCTCAAAATTTCCCTATACTATAACAATTGTCTATGCCAGTGGTGCGCAGACGGGAGGGAAGGTTGCAGTGCTGTGGTTCGGGCCAGCCAGTATTTTCTTTTCCTGGCTCGGCGCCCTACGTACATGGGGTGAGGTGAGTGGAGTGGCATTTAAAGGGGCCACACTTTTTTTTTTTTCCGCTCAACCAAAATTTTCCCGGGGGTCACGAGTGCAAAAAGTTTGCGCACCACTGGTCTGTACTGGTGAATACGATTCCTGTGCCTGGGGAACAGTATTAAGTACCTCTACCACCGTTTGCTTACAAGCCCTTTGATAGTCTCTCAAATGACATCTTCAGTCACTTCATAGTACTTGTATTCAAACTTAGTTAGCTACTGCTTCATAAGAAGATACCATCAAACAGGAGATTTTAGCTTGGTATGATATTTGCTTTGAGGATCATGACTCAAGCCATCATTGGTGCTGGCTGCAGTTTGGAATTTCTGTCCCACAAAAAATATTGAGTTTTCTTCTCCAGTTGTAATGAAAAGCTCAGAAAACGTGATTTTTTTTTTTTTCCACATAACTGAATTTCTACAATACTTTATTTGGGGTAACGCATGTTCCCATTGCCGGACCCTTTTGTCATTTTTCTCATCAAAATATGCTCCCTGGGATATGTGTCTTTCCAGAATCCTAGGTAGTGGTGGGCTTTAGTGGAGCCAAGCAGGCAGGAAACCAGGTAGGCAAGCTGGCCTGCCTGCCTCATTTCCATTGAAAGTTTTGATGGAATCAACATGTTCCCGCAGAACATTTCTCTTCTGTCAAATAAGTATATTCTGACACAGCTGTTTCCCTGAAGAATTTTTTACCAGTTCTAGTCTTCATCTAGTGAACTCAAGTTAGTCGTGTTGCTTAACGAACTACTGGAAGATCCTCAGATATTGCATGGCATAAAAACCTACGTACTAGTTAGATAGAAATTTAAACTTATCATACAGGAGCCTATGTATAGTCTCAGAGATCTGAAGGCTTGCATTTGTAGGAACCTGGCTAAAGGTGTTACATAACAAATCCTTAGATGATGTACGTCTCTTTAAATTCAAGAAAAGTAAGTATCTTTCAACTGGTAAATTCAAGTAAGAGTAACATTAATAAACTAACGTCACTACTTGCTCAGAAGCTATTTCATAAACAGTAAATGGTTCTGGAATTGAAAAAATAGCACAGAGTGGTAGTAGGGTATAATGCCTTAAATGAAAACGGACATATTAATGTAATCCCCCGTTAGAGGGGTATAAAAGAACTGCTAATAGGATTTCTCTCCTATAATAAGGCTTTTTAAAATCTCATTGCTGCTACCATTCTTTGCTTCTTAAATTAGGATTTTTATTCTAACTTTTTAGAAGCAAAGTTTTATTTGCAAATTTTTAGTTTTTTCTTTTGTAAAATACCATGCATCCTCTGTCCACTCTGGTTTAGAGCACAGCAGATTACAGATTATGTTCTTTCCTGATGGCATGTTCTGTATGTTAGAGGAAACTTTCGGGCAATTGTTTTGCACTAATGAAGTCTGAGTTGTAAATCTGGCATTGAGATTTGGTGGTCAACGTATTTATAAATGGAAATAAATATATAATTAAATCTATGCTCTTTTAGACATGATGCATAATTTACATACAGATGAGATTACGTATTCAGGGAACATGTAATTATTGGAAGTTTGTTTTAATAAATTTTAATACCTTTTTAAAAAAGATTCCACTCATTGATGTGTTATGTCCTTTTTTTTTTTTTTTTAAAGAAATGACAGCAGAGTATGCATGTACAAGAAAACAGTTCAATAAGAAACTGAGTGATTTTGGATTAATTCAGGTAATCAGAGAACTGGAAACCTATGTTAGAAGATTCTCTCCACCTGTTTTCATGATTTGTTCGTTGAATAAGGGGTGGAAGAGGGTTTTATTGTGGCTACTGATTTTAAAAAAAACTGTTGCTGGATTGCTGGTATTCAGTCTGTATAAATTTAGTATAGAGCTTGTGAGGCTGATGTTTGGAATGTATAGAAGTATTAATGTACCAAACTTAAAACTTTCAAGTTTTTTGTTTAAAATATTAATATTAAGTATTATAAATAGCATTTAGTACTTAGTGATGTAATAAGTGTGAAAGCTTCACTTAGATATGCACTAAATTATATGACTGCTGACCTGACTCTGAAACGATCTGTGTGCGTGGTTAATGTATGTTTTCTGTTTGGCAGGAGAAGTTTGCCCTTATGGCTCAGAAAGCGTATGTAATGGAAAGCATGGCTTACCTCACGGCAGGAATGATGGATAGGCCAGGAGTGCCTGATTGTTCAGTGGAGGCAGCTATGGTTAAGGTAATCGATTTATTGAAAAAGACCAGGCATTATGACACTTAAACTAAAACCCCTGTGTGATACAGTTCTTGTCTCAGGCATTTGGACACCACTTTCCATTTCGCTCCATTATGGTAGCCCTGCAGGGCCTGATCTAAGCTGTTGTCTTCATACAAAACACTCTCATACAAGTAGTACAATTACTTTAATGCCCTCTGAATTTCCAGGAGCATCTGTATTTTTACATAGCCAAATAAAAATGTCCTCAGTGCCTCTCAAATTTGACTTTACACAGAGTGGGTTAGTGCTGTTCCACTGCCAGACTGAATTACAGAAAATTGAAATGTTGCCGGTGGGCAAAAGGAATTGTTCTGAGGATCCTGGTTGTGCATGTTCCGTATTTAGGGATGCAAATAGACAGCAGATGTGGAATTTGGGAGTGTCTAAAGACTCCTCTCCCATTGCGAGAGGCCCTCATTGTGACCGTGTCAAAGAGAACAGTATAGAGATGTTTCTCCAGCAAGGGACCTCCCCACCCAGTTAAAATGTGACTGGTAAGTAGCCACTGTCCTGGTTTTCCATGTAATTGATTCAGAAGCTGGAAAACTTGCTGAATGCCGCTTCTCCTTAGGCTAGGGGTGAAGGAGGGAATCGGGCCTGTCCATATGTAAAAGGACACAATTCACGATTTTTACGGTGAATAATCTATACAGCGTTTCCTAAATTATCTTTCACAAGGCCCCTGAGAACTGGAGGTTTTCCTCTTCCTAGAAGTGAACCTATGTTGTTACGTGCTTAGTCCAAAGTAACTTGCTTCTCGACATTGTGAATTTGGGAAGATTTTAAACGATTAAGTGGCCTGCTCTATTCTCTCCCAGTTCATGGATCTGAATCCCCAAGGAGCTCAGAGAAGTGTGACCTAAGGGAAAAGAAGCATGCCACAAAGCGGATCCTCCTTTTTGAAAAGGATGAAAGACTACATTTGAGATTTTGGGCAGTAACCTGCTGTAGTAATTAGAGATTTTGAATGGAAGGTGCTATAGAAATGTATGTTGTTTATCTTCCTAATCTTAATAAAAGTAGCCATTTTCTTAAGGCAGCATCCGTCCTCTAGTATAGATTAATCTCTAAAACAGGCTGATAGTAATTCTCATGGCTTGTGTTTCTCTATGCTAATAGAGAATTATCAGCTTGCTTTTGTGATGTGGTCTTTGGAGTGGCTGTTCAATTTAAACATTAATTTTTATCGACCAGTGCACTTCCTGTGTACCATAACCAGAGCAATCTCAGATAAATTTAAAATGCCTGGGATGAAAGGCACGCAAGATACATGTTTTGGAAGTTGTTTATCTTACTAATTCATTCTTAGTCTTATCCTTCTTTTTGATTTAGGCTATAATAATGACGTGATCTAGTTTCTAGCAACAATTAAAATTACTGTGCTTTTGGCAGGTATTTAGTTCTGAAGGCGCTTGGATTTGTGTAAGTGAAGCTTTACAAATTCTTGGAGGCCTTGGCTATATGAAAGACTACCCCTACGAACGTTATCTCCGGGACAGCAGAATCCTTTTGATTTTTGAGGCAAGTATGATTACACATCTCTCCTACTATTAATCAGAACTACTTCACCTTCCAAATATTCTTGGCATAAATTTGAAACTAAATGAAACAAGTTCTGTACAACATTCTTTCAGAATGGACAATGAATCATGTTAACGGCCTTCATTTGGAGCTACAAGTTTTCTGCTGCGTCAATTGGAATAATGTTGGAATTATCTGGTTTTCCACAAAGAGTGTCATGCAGGGGATAGAGAACAGATTGCTTCTTTTTGGGCACACAGTGGAACTAACATTTGTGTGCACCTAAAGCAGAGCTGGGCAAGATGCGGCCTGGGGGCCAGATCTGGCCTGTTTAACAGTTTGATCTGACCTGCAGACTGCATCTGACCACTTTCTGTTTATATCCTGCTGCCCATGCCTCTGAATTTCCAGGTGGGTCATGGCTTAGGTAGCAGGATACTATTTAAATGGGTCATGGTGGTGGCACTACCTGGCAGGGGCCAAAATCCTGAGACTTTCAAATAGCCAGAGCAACCATGGGCGGCTGCCAGGCAACATGGTAGAAGCGGGGCTGGGAGCCACAAGCCCTTTGTTGTATTTTTAATTCAAAACTTCTGGCCCCAGACAACTCTGACAACTGAAATTGTCCTATATTGTCAGGTCACTGGCATTCACCTAGCTCTACCACACCTACATTTAGTTAATGCAGCCAAATTAAAAAAATCAAATCTGTGAGCTCCACAACTAATGAGTGAGTGAAACAAAAATACGGAGCAACTGAAAGTTGGTGTTGCAAAGTAAAGGATGGATTTGGAAGATAGTTCCTCTAGATTGAAGGATTATTTTCTGGTTATCCCAAATATGGGAGGACTTTCCAAACAGATTTATAGGAAGTCTTAGGTCAATTTCATCTAAAAACATTGCAGTTATATCTCTTTTTAAAAGCTTGATTTCCATGTAGTCATCTTTGCTAATCATGATACTTGGCGAAGTTCCTCCCTTGTTACCAGATAAAGACAATACACCAACCATGTTAATGATGTTTTATTAAAAGCCTTACTGAGTCATCTGGGTCAGCTGATTCTCTAGTGCCAGGAGGACACACTGTTTTGCCAGCTGACCACAGAAGTCTGAAGAGAAGGAAAAGCCTCATCATTCTTTCCCATCTTAGCAAGAGAAATTGGCCTTGAGATGTTTGTTACCTGCCCTTACAGAACAGTTGCTCTTACTGAGTAAATCCCATTTCCTCTGGATTCGTAGCCATTGGGATCAGGCCTATCATTAATTCATCAGGCATTTGGCACCAGCTTAGTATTATCTCCAATACATTTTACCATCACCATCAGTCCTCCTTGTTTCTGGTTTTTGTCTACATCTGTTAGAACAATAATGAACTCTTTGGCATGTAACTCTTCAATATCAGGTTCATTCCTTATTCTGCTTCTATTTGCCAAGTAGGTATCTGGAGGTAGTTACAATACATTTTAAAGCTTTCCTTATTAAAGCAAGATAATGTGATGGTCCTGTTGACTGGCAAATGTCTATTGTTCTAATTAATGTACAGCATCCTTGTGCTGTTACATATTTGTGGACTATCTGAAGAAAGCTCATTTTTCCCCACAAGTCAACAAATAAAAATGGTCAGAATTTCAAAACTGAGATACAGAAAAGTAAGCAGAAATCAATGGTATAAAATGATCTTGTGTGAATTGAGCAAGAGTAACTTTGGAAAGGTGGAAGAACTTAAACAACCAATAGACTAGCAGCACCTTAAAGACTAACAAAACATGTAGATGGTATGAGTTTTTGTGGGCACAACCCACTTCGGAAAGCTTGTGATACCATCTACATGTTTTGTTAGTCTTTAAGGTGCTGCTAGACTATGTGTTTAAGTTTTTCCAGTTACAGTCTAACTTGGCTACCCCTCTGAAGCTTTTGGAGAGGTGGAGCAGCAGGGATATTTGATTGTCAGCCAAGAAAAATTAAAAATGTTTAGTCTGTTTTAGTTGGAAAGGATTTCCTTTTTTAATTAGAGAACAAAAGTACCTATTTGGCAAATACCTTTTTATGTAGTCCCATAATCTAAGAGTAGAAAGGATAGATTTAGAGGATAAATTTTTAGTAGTACATGTTTTTCCCATTTCTTGTGTCAGGGGTATTGTGCAACCCAGTTAAGCATAAAGGGACTATGTTCTCAAACCTATATTCTTAATTTGTACCCTTCCAGCTGCATTCCTTCTAAAGGTCATCCTTCTGATCCTTTATTAGCAAGACTTTGCAGTAGTGATTTTAGGAAGTGTGTAATTTGGTAATTGTGTAGCCAACAAACGTTGTCAGTTACACAATTAACCGATAAGTGGCTCTGCATTTAAAGGATTTTGAGAGTCAGTGGCTCAGTCCTGCTGCGGGAATAGTGGGAGGGCAGGCCGCCCTGCGGGAACCAGCATGCCTGGGAGCCGGCTGCTCCCACCTCCGTCTTCCTTGCTGTTTCTGATTCAAAGGCAGCAAGGGGGGAGAAGGGGCGGGAGTGTTGTCATTTGAATTAACTGATAAGATTGGACTTCTCAGTTAATTGTTTAAATGACTATATGCTAACATCCCTACTTAGAACAATACCTGCTAATACAGAAGTGGTTTGAAGCCCATCAGCATTTCTGTTACCTTCATGCTTCAGAAAGGATTGTAGTTAAGCAATTTAAAGCTTCTTATTGGGCACAAACATTGCATACCATGTAAAAGCACAGCTGCTAGTTCTTTGTCCTCTCTCTGCTTTCAAAAGTGTTGTTAAATACTAACTAGAAGATTTACTCAGCGTTGTTCGGGTCCTTAACTCGAATTTCTTCTTCATTTAAATCCTTGCTCTGGGTAGGGCTGGGGATGAGGGGTTCAGAATACCAGCTGCCCCAGGGAGAGAAGACAGCCCCGCTATGGGGCCAGCTGCTGGGAGCCAGTGTGCACCAGTGGGGCAGAAGAGTTTAACCAGAGCTAATGTCTATCGATTAACCAGTTAAACTGTTATATACATAGTCAAAGGTAACTGCTGTGAATTAATTAACCCAATACCCATTTCCCTATTACTCAACAGTAGAGTGTGTCTGGTGAGGGCTAAATTAAGTGCAATAGGACTTTTATGTACTACACAGCATAAGATACAGCCTTATTTTATGCTGCCAAAAGCTTTTTGTGTTCTAAAGATGTTCAGAATGGTAGATACTCAGGCCTTTAACTCTCAGAATCATTCCTCCTAAATTATTGTTTTCCTAATTGGAAGGCATGATTACTTGGAATAAAATTAGCTACTTGACGAGCTTAAAAATATTTGTGTTTTCTTTACATTCTTTTGGTAAACTTTTTCAAATGTATTCTATTGTGGGAGCTAGAACAAGCACTATCAGACAAGAAAGTATGTTTCTACTTTAGGCAAGGACAGAACACTTGTGTTTTTCAGCATTACTATTCATCTGCAGCTTCCTTCAAGGAAAACTCCTAATATGTTGTGGCAGTGATAACATACAGCTCCTTCACATCAGCAGTAGCAGCTACAAGCTTTGAGGCATGGCTAGGAAAAAATGATTTTCCAATTTGAATGCAATGTACAAATGCATCTAGTTCAGGATAACTTTGTATGTTTATTTCAGTTTGAAATTAGTTTCTAAAAATGCAACTGTGGAGGAGGAAATTGGATTTAAATTGAAATGGACTTCCAGAGTATTCAAATAAAACTAAATCTGTGGGAGCAAAGCGAGGTAGATTTTTGGAGTGCTCTCTCATTTATATTGTAGAACAGATATTCCTGATGTTTAGTGGTACAGGTTGGACATCCTGTACTTTGGGACCAGACCAGACCAAGGGAAGTCAGGAAGGGGGGAGGGAAGACGCCAGTTTCCTCGCTGGGCTCCATGGCTTCAGAAGCCCTGCAGGCTACACGGCCCTGTGGAGGCTGGAAGCCCCTCGGGCTCTGATGCCCTGCAGGCTTTGCAGGCTCTGCAACAGGCTCCAGTCCCCGCTGCCAGCAACCTTTGCTGCTGGGGCGCTCTGTTCCAGCAACATCCAGATCCTGGATGTTGCTGGATCGGAGTCTTGGACCACAGAGGTTCCACCTGTATTGTTTACCTTGGTTGAAATCTGCAGTATTTACTTTCCTAAGCAAGGAGGAAGGCCAAAGCAGTCACTGAACACCACAGACATTTGGGATGTATTTGAACAGTTGATTTTGAATCTTGATGGACCAAAAATAGCTAAATGCTTCAAAGAAAAAGAAGCTCCAAAATTCATTAATTTTTGCTGCTGTGGTTAAGATGAAGTGAAGTAATCCTCCTTGAAAGCTGAAAAAATCCATCTAATATAAATGGGATAGTAAGGTGAATATTGTGGATTACTTGTGGCTACTATAAACTAGAGTAGCATGAAATGTGTATGTTAAAAAGATGAGTGAATAAGGTATGTTAGCTAAACATATGTTAGCTAAAGAACTTCTGTTTAAAACTAAGAATCTAATTCCCATGTTTTAATTCATGCGATACTGATTCTTTTACACTGCTTTGTTTGTCAGCAATAGTGAGTCAGTTATTTGTCTTGGATAGATCACCAAAGAGAGGCTCACCCTAAAATGAATTTGAATTCTTAAAAGTAATGTGGAAAAAAAAATACATCATGCCATACATGTAAACATTAAAAACTATATATTTAAAAACTACTATTT
Organism: Rafetus swinhoei; assembly: GCA_019425775.1. Classification (NCBI taxonomy): domain Eukaryota; kingdom Metazoa; phylum Chordata; order Testudines; family Trionychidae; genus Rafetus; species Rafetus swinhoei. The sequence continues at coordinate 12,577,545 of CM033435.1, read as the reverse complement.
AAGAGACTATATGCAAAGCATATCTGGATTTATGAAATTCCAGGCCATGTGATACTAAGTTTACATTATTTCTCTTACAGGGAACAAATGAAATTCTGCGAATGTATATTGCTTTGACAGGTATGCAGTATGCAGGCAAAATCTTAACTGGAAAAATTAAGTAAGTTCTTTCTTCTTGCTAGTAACATTCACTTACTTATCTCTAATAAGTTAATCACAATTGATATTCAATACATTATCCATTTAATAGTAGGTGAGAGCAGAGATATTGCCTGCAATACTTAGAATATTTCAAGACCTTTCAAAATTTTGTAAAAGGCATTTCAACTCTTACTGCTTCTTTAGGCAACTTTTTATCTGTTTAGGAATTTTAGGCAACTCAGTTTTATTTTACAACTTTAAAACACTGACTTGAATCTGTGTCTTTCTAGTTTATGTGGATGGACTAGAATAAGTCTGTCTTTTTAGTACCTTTAATCATCAAGTTACTCATGTAACTTTTGTCCAGAAATTAATGGTTATTCTTATATACAAACCATGCTGGGTAGCTTTATTTCTGGATTTTTATAGGAAAAAAGGCTCTATCCTACTTAAGGCATATACTAGCTTTTTGTAGTTTAGTGCTGGTATCTTCATTATGCTTCACAGCATGTTGCATCTTTTGAACACTTCTGTACTCCTACTGGCCAGACTGCACAGTAAGGTATAAGGACTTACAAAAAGAAAAAGGAGGCAAACCACAAGTTTTGGCTAACCATTCAGTACTTTATGGCTATTACAGTAGTTTGAGATCTCCCTCCTTCTATAGCCCAAAAACCTACACCACCATCCTGCTCCTCACTATTTTTAGTTCACTGTTGTATGTCAGTTGTGTTGCAGTAGTGCCAGCAATAGGCTTGCATTTCCCAAACACCGCATAATGCAGGGCTTGTTGCCAGTGGAGGGTTTTGTAGCAACATAACTAAGCCACTAACTGCTTCATTGCAAAACCCCATATATACACCCTGCAGCAGTGTATAACGTGACTTGCACTGATGCAGTTTGGTAGCTTAAATAGTGGAATAAACTGCAATGGTGCATATTGCTTTTACATTAGTGAAACCACATTGGTACCAAAACCAAACAGACCCCTTGTGGCCATGCCTACTATCTGCTCCAAAGAGCTTTCATTCTGAGCTCTGCTCCCCATCCCTCCCTTTCTGTTGGCGGTAGATGGAGGAAGGGGGAAACAAGAACCTGAGCAAGAAAGAGAAATTTCTGCTACAGCTGCTGCTTCTGAGAAGGAGGGAGCTTTTGTGGTCCCCTTTCTCCCATCTACTTTTACTCCTCTCCTGACACTGGAGTCATTGGAGTGCTTTTGAAACATTTACCCAGCATCCCCATATTCTGTTGCAATTATCTTCAGGGGTCTTCTGTTTGCTGGAATTTCTCTAAATGACTCTGTGCATCTTTGACTGTAACTCAAGAGATAAATCAGGGCACAACAGAAAATCCACATTCAAAAAGGTAATGAAGAATGGCTTGTGTATTAAGATTAAGGGGAAGAACCAGAAACTTGTTTGGTTTGCAAGAGATGAGGTTAATACAAACTAATTAAAGGTTTTGGGTGACTGGTAAAATCCATGCCAGTGTTTAGTTTGTTCAGTGAGCTCTGGTATGTTTTTAAATTGGTTTTCTCTTTGCCCATTGTATTGCTGATTCATTTCTTGAGTATGAGAGAGAGCAGGGTGAGGTACAGTCTTCAGTGTACAGCGTCCTTTAACATTTCAGGGAAATGAAGAAGGGAAATATCAGCGTCGCAATGGAGATATTTGTAAACAAATTCCGTGACAGCATGGGCAGGAAAGTGGATTTAGGACTGATTGGTAAAGGTGGAGTGGCACATCCCAGCCTAGACGTAAGTACTGAATGTTACCTATCAAAAAAACCTAATGATGGGCTGCTTGACAGTTTTTGTTGAACTTAAGGGGAGCCAGGGAAGCAATGCCTTTGGATGAGATCTGCATTCTGGATTTCCGTCCTATTAACTTGTTTCTCTCAGTTTTTGTGTCAGCCTTAGGCCCTGATCCTGCAGAAATTCAAGTGTGGACTTTGTTTTTAAGTGTATTCATAGGCCAACTAAATGAAAAGGGCATAGCCAGGCTTTAAACTAAGCAGGAAGTTGCATGTTTTGTGTTTATTGGGGTAGAAAGACAATAAGTTTAAAAATAACTTTTTATGTAAGTTCCTAAAACAAGTGGATCAATGGAAACTTAGCTATCGTTTTAAATTTTGTGCTCTTTGCAATGAATTGTTTGCTGAAGTTGGTTTCCTGTGGCCATTCGTAGCACAAGTTGCCAAACACAATACAGTCTCCCAATTTGTTTGACAAAAATACAATTAGTGATCTTTTTGCCTACCAGCTAACATTCCTACAGAAATATGGGCTTTTAGACTTCATAAATGGCTCTTGGGGAAATGTAAGGAATCCCCCCCTCTTTTGAAGTGTGTATAGTTGTAATAATTGGGAGTCTATAGAAAAATCACATCCTTTTGAAGGAAGGAAAATCTGGTGGAGGGTAACACCAAATCTACGTTGCAGTTGAAACTCTTTCCTTTTCCTTGCTCATCTGGCTCCTTGCTTTTCCCAAGTGTTGCTCATTTTCCTGGGCTTATTGGTACCCTCTTTTCCGTTCTATAACTTCTCTCCTTTTATTTAACAATCATTTGGTCCTAGACAAGTGTTAATGTTATATGCATGATAATAAGCATTGGCTTATACATGGCTGATCTAGTGCAGTGGAGCACACGTGACTTGATAGCTGTAGGATGGCAAAATATAGGGGGGCGGTGGTGTTTTTTCATCTATAATTAAGATTCAAAAATCCTAGGAAAATAGTGAAGTGATTTTATTGTGCTTGGGATACTTTGGTGTTCTAGGTAATATTTTTGGACAGATGTTAATGGCACTCAAACACACTGAATCTGCTAACGTTATTCCATTCACACAGGGGATCTTACCAATGCAACATTATCCCCAGGGTAGGTACTCTCTGGTGCCAGAAGTGCAACTGGATGTTCACTTTAAAATTTAATCCTTTTTTTTTGCTATAGCAAACGCTTGACTGCTGGCTTCATTCTGGGAGGTATCAGTTATGAGTCTTTTCTCCAAGAGGTTCAAGCCATGAGGTTTTATTTTGTTCTTTGCACTGTAAAAACCATAACCTAGTGCTACAAGTTGCACTTCAAGTTGCTACAAGCTGAATATGCTGTGTTCAGGATTTTCCTCCTGCTTGGTGCCAGGAGTTGAGAGAATTGATTATTTTTGAGGTAGCACCAGAAAAACCTGATTGTTAAGAATTAAAGTAGCATACAGTGTTTGGTCTAACAATTTCACTATAGATAGCTAAATGATGCTCGTGATGGACCTCTCCTCCTGCCCCCGCATGCTTTATGAAATGGACTTATGGATACACATAACTCAAAAGTGCTTTGGACAAATTGCTTCGTGTGACCTATCAGTCTTCATGTCATAATCCACGGGATCTGTTTATCTTATTTTGGTGTCTGTGTCATTCTTGTGTGTAAAATCAGACCTATGGAGTAGGGAATATTTTATGGGTTTAAAAAGTGTGAATGAAAGTCATCAAGGGAGGCCTCAGTGTCTGGGCAATCCTAAGCAAATAGCCTTCTGTCCTTACTTAAGTGGTTGGTCTGGGGAAGTCAAATGTCCATCCCAACTGGCCAGGTGACTTCCCATGCAAACAATAGGAAAGTAGGAGTCTCTTTTCTTTGGCTGGCAGACCCAAGGGGAGGAACAGCCCTGGTTTGGAAGGCTTTGCTGGAAAGGAAACAGTTTTGGGGTGAGTTTGTAACAGGTTTGTGTACTGAGGTTTCAGTGTTGGATTTAGCTAGGCATTTTCTGTTATTTTAAGTTTGTAATCTACTTTGCTCTGCCTGTTTTCACTTATTACCACTTAAATCCTACTGCATGTACTTAATAAAATCACTTGCACTTACCGGTACTATCAAACCCACTGTAAATAATTATTATCTGGGGGAGCAATCAGTGTGTACATTTCCTCCTTCCCATTTCATTAGGGTTTGATCCTATTTGGGGAGTGGTAACCTGGGAAGCTGGGCCCAAAACTGTGTTTTCCTTGGACCTGAAGAGATTCAGTGTCTGCATTGTTTCTCCGAGGGGCCAGCTCTGTGCCTTGGCTGGGGGAGACTGGGGAGCTGGCCCAGTAGGACAGGGTGGCGAGAATCCCCAGAGAGCAAAAAGGAGGGTGGCAGCGGCCTTGTCAGCGCCCCGGGAATCACCCCCAAGTGGTTCTGTGACCTCACCCTGTCACAGTGCTACCTCAGTGTATGCAACATTTCCAGTTCCTGATTGTAACATTGCAAATGTCAAGATGTTCTCAGGTAACATTGGGACGTTTTAATGCACAGCAACTGTGCTACACGTGTCCCTATGGAAGAAGTAAAATTATTGCCTGTGGAATGGGCTCAAATAACAAACTAGCGCATGCTAACTAAGCAAAGCCTCAGTGTTGCTTGGCCGAGGGAAGCTGCATCCAACTACTATTACTTTCAGGGAAAGAGCAGTCAGATGGTTCCTAACAATAGTGGCTCATCTCTTTTGGGACAGTGGCAGGGTTTTTTCCACCCTAGCTATTTGAGAATGTCACTTCACAAATCGGAAGCAAAAGATCTTTTCAAAACAGGGTTCTGTCTCTTTTTAAATGCGCATCTTGGAAAGACCAAAATTACCCAAATCTCTTGTGACTATAACATGCTTCTTCATGAGGGTAATGTTTCTTTTTTGATAGTGTCCTGCACAGTATTGTTACTTGGATTACAGGTTGCACCTCTCTAAACCGGAACTCTGTAGTCCGGCAACATCCCTGGTCCAGGATCAGAGTCCCAGCCTGCTGCAGGGACTAGGGGGCCTGGGAGCCCAGCACAATGTGGGGGGGATAGGGGGGTGAGAACTGGAAAGCCTGGCATGTGACTCACCTGGGCTGAGGGAGCTGGGAAGGCCAGCTGGGAAGGCCTAGCCAGGCTGCGGCGGTGGGGTGGGAAGCTCAGCGTGTGCGATCCAGCCGGGCTGTGCAAGGGAAGCTGGAAAGCTCAGTGGGGCTGCAGGGCAGAGGGTGGAGCCAGCAGCAGGAGGGCCAGAAAGGACTTCCCTTGGTCCAGTAAAATCCCTGATCCTGGGCTAGTCAGATTCCCGAGGGTGCTGGACCAGGGAGGTCCTACCTGTAGTAACCTATTTCTTTGCTGTATGAAGACAGCCTACCAGGTGTTCTCAAAGGGGTACTTCTGCTTGTTTTTACTGAAGAAATAGTAGTAGTTCCAAGACTGGTTTTTGCTGAAAAACATTGAGAATTTCAGACATGTTCCATTTGATCTTTAACACCATAACTGAAGTGCAAACGTGTTGTCTTTACCAACATCTTCCTTTATCCAAAACGTTCATCTAATAAGAAAAGTTATCAAAACCAAACCTTGCTATTTGGAAAGGTACTGATTAAATTTGGTGGCATTTGTCATATTTGGGCCTGATATTGTGCTTGTTGACTTCGGTGGAAGTGGGTGATTCGGGCTGGAACATGTGTGTTCTATATCATTATCTGTTTGTTGCTTATCGTACAGTCTTCCTTCTCCTTTCCCCTTTGATGCACAGCCACACTGAAGAGCTTTAAGGTGGAAATTAACCTCACACAACACTTCACTAAAATTCAGCCTTTTAAACTTAAAAGTGCAGTTCTGAAATCCAGAAATGACCAGTTGTGCTACATCTTCAGGAATACCTAAATTACTGATTACTCACAGCAGTTTGGCTTTCCCACTCTCGGGGTCGGGGTTTTATATCACTGGCTGAGCAGTGAAGGAGTAGCAGCTTGCCCTTCCAATGTTATACAATGTATATTGTTTGACTAAATCTGCAGTGTTGCAGGTTAATCTAATTTCTTATAGAACATCCAATACGTGTATTTAAAATATCTACTAAACAGTAGGTGCCTTTTTCCCAATTACAGGAAAGCAGCAAGAAACTTGAAGAAAACGTCTATTATTTTGGAGCTACGGTGGAAGGCTTGCTAAGGAGGTTTGGCAAAGTAATCAGTTTTTTTAATAGGATCTTCATGTTGAAAAGACAGTGGTTTGCCTCTCATCATGAGCTAGTATTCCTCCTATACAATACAGTCCCATCTAATGTATTAGAGAAAATCTATGGAGATTCTACAGTCACTTCACCTCTGCTGAAGTTGCTGTCATCTCTGCAATTAGCAGCTGCCAACAGGTGGGAGAAATTGACAGAGTCCTTGTTGCCCTTAAAACAGTGTGAAGGTCCATGTCTTGCATTACACTTAAGGACCATTTACTGCCAAATAGAAAGGGATAATCAATAAATGTGGAAAAGAAAATTCAAGTGTAAAAGTTTGTGGCAGTGGCTTGACTGGTTGTGCCAAAAGAAAGAAATCAGTGGCGCAAACCTAAATTCTGGTTTGAAATGTGCTACATTGTGTCTGGATGGACATTGCATTGTAATTGTGGTTTTAAAATGCTATAATAGAAGCTGCTAAACTTCTTTTATCTTCTCTAGACTATAGTGGATGAGCAGCTGGTTCTGAAGAGAGTGGCAGATGTCTCTATTAATTTGTATGCAATGACAGCAGCTATATCTAGGGCTAGTCGATCCATGAGTATCGGTCTACGCAATCATGATCATGAAGTGAGTGTGCTTACATTTCTTATCACTGACACCCTTTCAGTATCCCATCTAAAGGGTCTGTTGAAACTAGAGTTGTCTATGGAGAACTGCCTTTGCAGATCCCTGGTCCTGGGATCCTGTACCTTAAGTTCTAGAACAGTCCCAAGAGCAGAGCCCTTTATATCTGTATTTGTCCCCGCTGCAGAGCCGATTGCTAGATGCTCTCTCTCCTCCGCTGAAGCAGTGGTTGAGTGCTCTGTATAACAGGCTAGACTTCAGAGAGCTAATACCATCCTGCATGTATTTTTTTTACGTGTGGGCCTTCAGGTAAACTAGCAAAAGTCCACTTTCACTTCAACAGAAATGTACTCTGGTTGGGTTGGCACTTTTTTTTTTTTTTTGGGGAGGGGTAATTGACAATGCACAGGAGCATCTCAAGCTTTGGAAAGCCACAGAAGAGAAGACTTTTTTCATTTAACTGTTGTACTGCTCTAACAGTGATTTATAAAAACATGTTGATCACAGAACATGGAGCAGAGTTCTTCACAAATAAAACTGACATACAGTGAAAGCATTTTAATTTTTCAATGGATGTTAAGTTAAATCTTAAATATTGTTAGGAGAAGAAAAGAAATAGTAAATTAACCAGCTTTCCCCATCTATTCCAGTTTGTACGCAATCTTTTATGAATTATTAAAGCGACTACTGTGTTCCAAGTATTTAAGTGTTCTCTTTAATCAGCTAATCCCACGCTCTTTAAATTGAAAACTATTAAACACATAATTTTCTGATATTCCTGACAGGTCTTTCCCCCCCCTAAACTTAATGGGTGGCAGATATAAAATAATTAAAACTTCAGTCTTTAGAAAAAAAAAATCTCACTACCAAGTTTATTAAAGTCACATCTGGATTTGTAACTGAGTATCTGTCTTTTAGTCACTCGTGGATGTCATTCCATTTACTGGAAGCTGTAGCTGTGGAAAAAATGGAAAAATATTAGAATTCTTCTCACTTGTACTTGTAGTAAACCACACCATGAGAGGAAAAGAGAAATTATCCTCTTCAATATCTGATCTCAAACTTTTCATTAGCTGTTATGTATTTAATTATTTAGCATGAGTTGAGTAGTGTATTTTCTTCTTGAAAAGCCTTGTTTGTATTACAATATTTAATTTGTTCAATACCTTTCTTTTGTTTTATCAGGTGCTGCTTACAAATATTTTCTGCACAGAAGCATATTTTAAGAATAATTATGCCATGGCGGAGTTAGAAAAATGTAAGTTCTCTCGTAGTGGGAAGAATAAACTTAATGTGACAGGAACAAACTATATCCAAGGGCCTAACGTGACTTATAAAATATGTGGAATGCACATAACATACTTCTTTACTAAGGATTAGGATGGGTGTCACCAGATGGCCCTGTTGTAGTTTCAGAAGTTCTTAATGGGCCAGTACTACTCAAAGAAATGCTTTGCTTTTATGACGTAGGGTTTTTAATGGGGGGTTGTCCCTAGCAGTGGGAACAGGGCATTGATGGTGGTCATAAACCGCATACCAGCAATTCCCTCAGAGACTGGTGTTACATAAAGCAGACTGCCCTAATGTACCCACTCTCCACTACAAAGCTGACTGTTTGGGTGTGGACGCCTACCGGTTGGCAGAGGGACAACAATATTTCTACAGAAGCAGCTGATGCCACCTCTCATCGTTATTGGTAATACTAACATAAATACCAAGTACTTCTCAGAGACAGAATTCTTAGGTGAAAACTAATGGGCCAGGATTTGAAGAAAGCACTCAACTTCCTCCCTTGGGATCAGCTACTTTGTGTAACATTCACAGCAGTCAGTAGGAAGGAAAAAGCTGTTGAACCAGCTAGTGCTAGTGCATAGACTAGTGCTTACGTAAGTGGTACAGGAGGGACATTTTGGAACAGACTGTTCTGCTCTACCATATGATAAATACAATTCAGAGAAGTGTAAGTCTTAAAATGTTAGTCAAAGCTGCCGTATTAGACTTTCTCCTATAGCTGGTACAACAGATGTTTGGACTCTTCAGACCGGGGTGGGCAAGATATGGCCCACGGGCAGAATCCCACCTGCCAAGCCGTTTGATCTCGTCTGCCCTGCTGCGCCCCCGGCCCCCAGGTCAGTTGAGACTCAGGGGCATGGAACCACCAGCTGTTCAAAACGGCAGGCAGTTCCCTTTCGACGTCACATGCCCCAGCAGGGTGGGGGTGAGAGACTGTGTGCTCCCCTGCCCCAGGGCCAGTCAGGACCTGGAGGTAGGGAATGTGCAAGGTCTTCTCTCCCCCCCTCCCCCCCGGGGCGTGTGGTGTTGTCAGCGGGAATTACCAGCTATTCAAATGGCTGTCAGTTCCCTCTGGGTACTATGTGCCCCAGATGGGGGGGGGAAGAGACCTCCTGTGCTCCCCTGCCCCACAGGGGATTGCGTGAAGTCTCCCTCCCACTGGCATACGGTGCTTGGAGGGAATTGCCACTTCCACCCAATGCCCTGGCCCATCGAGTGCTGGCCTGTGGCCACTACCAACATTGGCGAAGTGGCCCCCCTACAAAAATTATTGCCCACCCTTTCTTCAGACTTTTTGCAAATGGATGCATGGCAGTGTTCTGGATTTAAGAAAGCAGAATGTGACTTTAATTTTGCTTTTTCCCCCACTCTAGATGCTGCTGAAAACCTGGATGACAGTATTAAAAAGGTTGCACAGCAGGTGCTGGAAAAGAGAGCCTATATCTGTTCTCATCCACTTGATAGGACGTTCTAATAGCATTTAAAAGCTAGCCCATTACCTGACTTGCAGATTAACCAATGAGTAAATGAATAAAATTTACTTTTTGTACAAATATTTTTCACCAGCTGAAAATGTAATTGTAATCTTGTAAAATAAAACACTATTATGGGGAGAGACTAAAAGGAAACCACTAGTCAGAACCTTTCTAAAGTGATAGCTGAACGAGCATGAATAATCCAAGAAAGAAAACACTTTTCATAACCCGAACTTTCCACAAGCAGTTATTGGGGAAGAAAACAGCAAATACAGCCAGGCCTTTCATTGGCCCGACACTTATCGCTGCCACTATTTTCTTATCCTTGGCTCCAGAAAGTATTGCCAAGAATGAACATGTCACTTTCCAGCCACTGTCCTACAAACCAGAGTTGCATAATATTTAATAATAATGAACTTCTTAAACAGTGGTTGGGCTTTCTGGTAATTGTTTTAAAAAAAAAAAGTGTTTTTTCAATACTGCGTGTGTCTTTCACCTGCTGTCTGTAAGTGGATGAGTAAACAGATCAGTACAGTGAAATCTGTGTTATCCGGCACGCTCGGGGATTAGGGTATTCTGGTTACCAAAAAATTCCGGTTATCTAAGGGTCCCATCAACCTAGGAAAAAACAATGGACAATAATAGTAAAACACAAGTTTTTAATATTGGTAATTTTGTAGTGTGAGGTAGTTGGTCTCACATTTCTATTTTGAGTTAAAGATGATTAGTACTACTTAAATAAAAAATTGTTAAGCCAATGATGGTAAACAAAGCCAGGCCTGTGCATCTGAAGATGTGACAGTATTGTGGCTAGGGGCAATGCTGGTTAACAAAGTTTTCTGGTTAATAGAGTGCTGGATAACAAAGGTTTCACTGTATTAACTCCTTTAGCCACAAGGCTTATGTTCAAATGATGGGTGTATAATGATTAATTCTGTGTGGCACGGAGGGATACTTCAGGGCACAACACCCCCCACCCCACCCCCCAACCCGTCACATCAGCATTCTCCTGAAACCTACCCCATGACTTTATGAATGCGTCTACACTGCACCATTGTTTTGGAATAATTAGTAGTATTCTGAAATAACAATGTGAGCGTCTACACAGCAATTCCGTTATTTCAAAATATCGAAATAACAGGAGGCTTATTCCAACTTCTGTAAACCTCATTCCACAAGGAATAACTTCTCTTCTGAAATGGCGACTTCAGAATAGATACAGTGTGGACACTCCATTGCTGCTATTTCGAAATAGCTCCTTACCAGGACCATTCTAAGTAATTTCTCCCCAGTGATACCTGGGGCTCTAAATCGAGACAGTGCATCCATATTAGGGGAGCCTACCTCGGACTACCTTTGAGGCTTCCCTGTAGTGTGGACGCTCTATTTCGAAATAAACTATTTCAGAATATATCTTCCGGAATAGTTTATTCTGAACTAAGCATGCAGTGTAGATGTATGCTGTGTGGTATCCTGTGTAAAAACAAATGGTAAATGACTTCTCTGCTGTAAAGCCCTGTATACTGCTCAGAACTTTAAAGGGGAGGAAAAAATCAGCACCCTTTGCCTTATGGATTTCAGAGACTTCCAGTTTAGCTTCCTTTCTGCCTGAACACCACGTTCTAGCTGTGGCTAAAGGAAAATTGCTGGGGAATTTATTGCCAGGGTCAGCACCTCCTTTTTTTCATCAAGCACTAAGGAAGGATTGATTTACTCTTGCTCCAGCTGGGCATTAATATCTAAAAGGCTCACGTGCACCGAAACCATCACATGGGCTATGTCTGCATTTGAGGAGGGGACAGTCATCTGGCTACAGATAATTAGCTCTTCATCCTGTAGTACTATAGCTGTGGCACATTAGCTCAGTTGGAACTAAGGCTCGTGTGTCTTCTCATTCAGAATTTGCGGCTCTAATTTAAGCATGAAGAGTCCATCCCCTCTAGTTTTTTGTATTTTTTTGCTATCAAATTACCTGACTAGCTAGTGGAGATGTAGCACCATCAGTGAAGGAGTCTTGCTGTAGCAGAAGGGTTATATCTTCCCCTTTCTTCTCTGGTCTCTTTCTCTTGTAAAGAAAGGAATGTTTATAACAAAGCAAGCTGGAATGAAAAAAAAAAAGCTAATTATAAATCTGTCTTCAGAAAGGCTGGATTTTATGTGACACAGGATGTAATTTTCTATAAATGTGCATGATTCCATTCCTATTATATGCCCTGGGAACGTGTACATTGCAGTAAATCAGTTAATAGAACCACTCATTTAAATCCTTAACTACACTACACAGTGAAGTCTTTCCCCTCCAAAGGCTTTATGGGTCCCCAGAGAATAAGTTTGTTAGGCGCTAATGAATATTTGGCATATATGTAGATACAGCCAATTAAAAGCATAATAAATGCCATTAATTTTCCAGTCAGATCATACTAATGGAAGAATCCTCTTATGCTTATTCAGGACCGAACACCTTTGCAACTACTATTGCTTCCTTCCTTTCTATATCTTCAGTAGTAGTGGGGAAGCTAGTGCTGCTGACTTATGGCAGCAATGGGCTCTGCAGGTGCTGATTTGTAAATTGAGATGGTTCTTTATTAGCTAAGCTACAGAGGTGAAGTAGTATTTGACTTGTATTGAGAGAGGATGTGGTCCCGTACCAAATGGGCTGAGAGAATCAAATCAGTTGTTTTGGTGCATGGATGTAGAATTCTAGTCAAGAGTCAACTGATTTTTATTTACTAGTTACAGACAAGAACAGGCCTGGGCAAAACATCCTCCGTGGGCCAGATCTGCCCTGCCAAGCCACCGGACCCAGCCCGTGGAAGCACCAGGGAGGCTCAGGCAGACACCCCTGCTTGCCCTGCCCCTGCATGCTGCTCAGAGAAGCAGCTGCTGGGCTGTTGTGATTCTCAAACTGGGGAGGGGGAGTGGTGCTTCATGGCTGCTCCTGCCCCCAGCATAATCCTGGCCAATGGGAGCTGCCTGTTGAAAAAACAGATGGTACCTGAAGCATCACTCCTCCTTCCCCTCAGGCTCTAATTTATAGAGCACATGCCCCTGCAGCTTGGGGGGTGGGGGGAGCAAGCAGGCTTCTGCCTGATGACAAGCTGGGCTGCTAGTTGGGAGTCTCATGGGTGAGTCTCCAGGCCAGAGCCCCAATGCTCTGCTCCCCCCTCCACACACACACATAATCTAAACCAGGGATGGGGAAAAGGGCCTCCATGGGCCAGAACCAGCTGGTGGAGGCCCTGCTGCTCCCCCGCCCCCAGGCCAATCAGGGCTTGGGGGTTGGGGACCACATGAAGCCACCTCCACTCCTACCCCACTTGCCAGGAGCATGCAGCACTTTGAAGTGCCTTGTGGGGTGGGAGGAGACATCACTCACTCCTCCAAGCCCTGATTAGCCTGCGGGCAGGGGAGTCCGCAAAGCCTCCTCCTGCCCTGCGAGGAGTGCGTGGGCACTTTGAAGTGCTGTGTGCTCCTGGCAAGGGGGGATAGGGTGGGAGGTGGCTTTGTGCGCTCCCCCAAGCCCTGATTGGCCTGGGGGTGGGAGGAGTGCATGAAGCCTCCTCCTGCCCTGCGAGGAAGTGCTGCATGCTCCTGTGGAGGGTGGGGGTAGGGAAGAGGAGGCTGATTGGCTGGGGGTTGGGGAGCGTGCGAAGCCTCTTCCCACACTGCCAGGGGCATGGGTGCCTAGTGGGGGGGGCCAAGGTGCTTGTCCACCCCCAGACCAATCAGGGTCTGGGGATGGGGAAGCCCAGAAGCATCCTAGGCCCACCCTTCTGGTTTAGGCCTTGCCCCTTTTTGAAGTAGCCCTTGGCCAAAAATTATTGCCCACCCCTGATCTAAACCCTCTGCCCCTCTCCTGCACCCATACCCCCTTCCCGACCCTCCACCCTAGTCTCCTGCCCTAGATCACAACCCCCTCTTGCCCTATCTCACAGCCCAAACCCCTGCACCCCAATCCCATGCCCCAGGTCACAACTGCCTCCCTCTCCCAAGCCCTCCTGTACCCGTCCCTTACCCCAGAGATGAGCAAGACAGCCTCTGCCAGCTGGATCCGTCCCACCAAGATGGATGATCTGGCCTGTGGCCACCCTGCCACAGCCTGGGGACAGGGCAGCATGTGAAGTCGTCTCCTCCCCCCACCCCCCGGGGCATATGGTGCCAGCGGGAAGCACCAGCTGTTCAAAACAGCTGGCAGTTCTCTAGGCACTTGGGGGGGTGGAGGGGACAAAGACTTCATGCTCCCCCTCCCCAGGCCAATCAGGGTCTGTGGGTGGGGGAGCATGGTAAGACTCCTGGCCCTCCCCCTTCTGCCGAAGGCCATGCCCCTTTGCAGGCCATCCTGCTATACCTTCAAAAACTAGTGCCCACTGCTGGACTAGAAGAACAGGATCTAGTTTGCATACAATTCATCTGCACTGTATTTCTGCTCTGTTCTACATCAATACATTTCAAATAATCCCTTGGCAATCCACCGCACCTAGTGACTCAAACAGGGTTTTGCCCAGAATACTTAATATAGTTCTGATTTCCAAAGCAAGAGTGCTGTGAGAGCCAGTATGTTTCTGTTTCTGCCAGTGGTCCGATCCATATTGTTGAAAACACCTCCTTAGCTTTCTGGGGACAAATATTTGCACTCGTGTAGGTGTAGCTATACAAGTACATAGCCAAATATCTACATAAGTATCTGTTGGTGCATGCCAACAGGTATTACACACTCATACAGAGGCAGCAGTGCGTGGTGGCAGCCAGCTCGCTGTATCCGAAATACCAGCGCAAGGTCACTACTCCAGGCTCCGCTGCTGCCCCATGTTGCGGGCTCTGATATGTTCCCCATGAAAGACAAAAGTTTTGCCATGGCAAGTGGCAGTGTGAACAGCTTGTTGTTGGCAGGAGCACTCTCCTGTTAACTACATGAATCCTGCTCGTATGCAATATTTTGTTGGCAAAAGTGCCGACAAACTACGTTCATGCTGCCAGACTTTTAGCAACAAGCCGTGTTGCTAAAAGCTGTGTAGTGTAGAGAATCCCCAGCCTCTTATGCAGCGCTGGGCTAATTGGGCTGGCAGCTGGCTCCCATTCCACAATTTTGGCAGGATCTTTTCAGACAACTCTATTGACCTAAATGGGGCTGGCATGGCAGGGGACTGATTCTGCTCAGCACCCCATCACACTACACTGTAAAAATGACTGCGTGGTGCCCCCACATGCTTGTGCAGCGGTCCGTCCTATGGAGGAAAGCATTGTATTATGTCATTTCCTGGCCATTGTGATCATGCTGCAGGCCAGCAGCTTCTACCAATGAAGTGGCTTACTTGAAGTCTGCTCCTCTCAACTTTTCAAACTTTCTGTGTTCCATGTCGTGGCAGGGGATTATATTCCCGTTCCACTTCAAGCTGTGCTGGCCTTCCACACCCGGAACAAATCCTTTGGTGGTGCTCCTCTCTCTGTCCAGCCGTGGGTAAGTGCCATTGTCAGGTAGCTGCTGCAACACTGACAGTGCTGGGATAGGCTAGGACAGTACAACATAATTAAGCAGAAATAGGTTTCAGCCTATGCAGTACTTTTTATTTATCCATTACTTACAGTACAAATGCACATTTACGTTTAATAGCATGGCCGTATGCTAGTAAGTCAGTCTTGATCGCTCTGTCAGCAGGGGCGGACTGGCACGGCAGGACACTGATAATTTCCCGGTGGGCCGTCCTCCGAAGGGCCGGCTGGAGGCTGCTGGAGGAGGAGGGGGATTGTGATGGGGCGCCACAGCCCCGCACTTTAAATTCCCCAGCGCCGCGCCTGCCATGTACGGGACACGGTGGGGCCGAGGGAGTGTATGCGCAGGTGAGACGCCCAGGCATGGCATGATGTCACAGCCCAGGACTTTAAAAGCGCTCGGCCCAGAGTTGCACCGCGCGGCCCAGCTCAAGGCCTGCCTGTCGTCTTGAGCCCCGGATCAGGTGGGGCCTGATCACAGACTCCAGCCCCGCAAACTGGAAGGCAGAAGGTAGGTGGGGAGGAGGGGAAAAATAGGAGGAAGAGGTGGGAGAGGAAGGGGCTTGTGCTGAGGGGAGGGGGCAGGTCAGGAGAAGAAAAGAGAAGGCACCAAGGGACAGGGTGGAGGAGAGACAAATGCCAGGGGGCCAAGTGGAGACAATGAGGAAAAGGGCAGGAGGGGAGGTGTCAGTGGGAGGGGGGACAGGGTGATGCTGGGAGAGGAGAGGGTCAGGGCATTGGGGGCTGGAGGGGGAGGTGCTGGGATAAGGCTTGAAAGAAGGGATGGGCATGAGGAAGGCGGGGATGGAGCAAGTCATGTGTGAGGGCACAGGGGCATGAGGGGAACGGGGCAGAGGGTGGTGAGGGGTGGGCATCAGGGAAAAAGGGGCAGGGGCAGTGAGGGAAGGGGAGGCACCAGGAGGGTACAGGGCTAAGGGACGGTGCAGGTGCCAGGGGATTCTGGGGGTGAAGGAGAAGGGCAGACACCTGCAGGGGAGGGACCAGCACCAGAGGAGAGAGGCAGGGCAGGTGTGTAGAGGAAGGTGTTAGGAGGGGATGAGGAGGGTAGCTCACATGATCAGAGTGGGGCTACTGGAGGAGTGGGCACAGGGGAGAGAAGGGCTGGTGGAGGGGGCAGGTCTCAGGAGGGCTGAGGGCAGTGAGAAGGGCAGGAGTCTGAGTCAGGACAGCAGAGGAGGGTGAGGGGTTGGGGGGGCAGCAGGCACCAGGGGAGCTGATGGAGCAAGGGGAGGAGACATGGCAGCAGAGGGAAAAGGTAGAGTTTTATAAGATATTTATTAATAACTTGGGTGCCACGGTGGCAAATCCAAACAAGCCACATGACCTCAGTACTGGTGCACAACACAAAATTAATTCTGCTCATGGGAGGAAACTCTTAGAGGAAACACTTCCCCCAGCCTCTCCGCCCCCGAGTTAATGTCACACACATTGGGTTAATGCAATTGCAGGATAGTTTCACAAGGGGGCCAAACTAATCAATATGCTTGGTTTGGAGGGGGCCAAACTAATCCCTATTGGTAGGAGGATGGTGGGAAAAGTCCTTAGAGGGGTCACATGACACCTTTTACTTCTGGTCATGTGTCCATCTTGCCCCGAGAGTGTTACCTCCAGAGGCCTGGCTAATGAGAGTCAGGGGGTGTGGCTAATGGGGGTCAAAGAGTACATTTTTAAAAAATTCTTTGATGTGAAAAAGTGGGCCGTTCTCAACCCATTTCCCGGGCCTATTTTGATTGCCAGTCTGCCCCTGCCTGTCAGTACAGTATAACTATTTTTGCTCAACAGGGCAAAATCCTGGAGCCAACATTTGAGCCCAGAAAAGCGGGGGAGGGGGATCTTGCTAAGAATTACTTCAGTAAAAAGCAAAGAAAACATCCATGTTCTCCTAGGTACTTTCGCAAGTCTATAAAAATAGAGGCACACACACACGGTTTGAAATAAGCTGTAAGCAGCTACTGAAGTGTATGGGGAAAAGCTGTAAGTCATTCCGTCCTGATAAGCTGAGCAAAGAGACCATTGTGCATTTGGGACGGGCGGGCAAAAGGGCCTCCACAGGCCGGATCCGGCCTGCTAAGCTGGTTGATCTGGCCTGCAGAGGCTCTGCCACTCCCTGCACCCAGGCCAATCAGGGCCTAGGGAGGGGAAGAGTGTGGTGCTTAGTCAACCCTGGTGGTTGACTCTAACCGCGTGTGCCATAGGGCAGGGAGCAAGAGACTCTGCGCGCTTTCCCCCCATCCCCACTCCAGTCAGGGGCTGGGGGAGAAGCACTCAAAGTCTCCTCCTGCCCTGCCCCCACCCTGCAAGGAGTGCACAGCACTTGGAAGCACTGAACGCTCCAGGCAGGGTGGGAGGAGACTTCATGCGCTCCCCCCAACCCCAAGACCTGATTGGTGGAGGTGTGGGGGAGTGTGTGAAGTCTCCTCCCGCCCTGTAAGGGACGTGGCACCCAGAGCCACTTGAAAAATGTGAGAGAAGGAGACTAGCTTTGTGGTTCATATACCCAGTCTTAAAGTTATTTAGCATTTGAGTGTCATAAGTAGGGATGTAAAATCCCGTTTAAAATGTTAACTGGTGAAACTGTATGTTTAACCGCTTAACTGGCTTGCCACATCGCATTGTGGCTGGGGGGGCTGTGCTGGCTGGTCTGGCTGCCAGTTAGCTGGTTATCCTGATAAGCATATTGATAAGGTAAGCGTACTACATAATTGATTAGTTGGCTAACATCCCTAGTAATAAGTCTCAGTAGCATTTTCAATTTACTGCAGCAAAGTCTCAGTATTCAAGATGAAATGCACAAAGGTCTTATTTACAAGTTGCAACCTTTTGATGCCATGGCAGAAAAAAAAAATGCATGCAGTATTTACACAGGCAATCTGAGAAGTATCTCAGTAAAGTTGACACACTTTAGAGAAAGGGAGGAATGCCTGAAGATTAGGGTGCATAACGTATCGGTTACTTCCTCTGTGTCACTGGCTGTACTGGGTTCAGGATGAGGCAGTGAACGTCTGAGCTCTAGCATTCTAGTGGCAGCACCCAGAGCTCAAAAGTTGATGTGAGAACACTCCCAGGAGGTAGGAATTCTACCAAGCAAGACACTGAAGACAGCCACGCTGCTTACAGGATAGAAAAGGGAAGAGTCTTGGGCAATCACTTAGCAAATGGCCTCTCAGCTGCTCCAATGCTTGTTTTAAAAAAATATCACTAGGCTGGCTAAGGCAAGATTAGGCAACAAAATCAAAAAGAAGGGCCAGAACACAAAGTGGTGGCAACTACAAGTTGAAATAGGGACTCCAAAGGAGAGGGAAGTGGTGTGAGCTTAAGGGAAAAATATGTAGTAGAGAAACTAAGTTCAAGCTATTCCTTTTAAAAAGGCTACATGAAAACTGACTTTTTATCATCATTACAGCAGCTGCTTTGATAAGGGAAGGACAAGCATTTAGCAGCACATTTAACTTCAACCCAAAGTCTAAGGGTGTAAGCTGGGAAAGGAGAGAGCGGATCTCAGGGCAAGCTGCTGTTCATCCAACATAAATGCTGTGCAACAAAACGGAAGGCCATCCCAAAAGGGATTTTGGAGATCTAACTGATCTCCAAACTTTGCTCTGTAATAAACAATCTTGACGTTTCCCGTGGTTTGGGTTTTTTTTTTCTCCAACGTATTTATAGCCAAAAGTAAATGCCACTTTGAGTTTTATAGTTTACTCATTGTTTGGGTCAGTCATTTATATGCATTAGTAATTATCTGATTCATCCAACAAGAGATTAGTTTGGTGCAGGCCACCTATATAGCTTTTCATATCAATGAGCTCAAATTCCTGAACCTTACAGGTTTGAGAGTGTCTGTGTGGTTTCTTCCATGTTAGCTCAGACTGCAGGGCTAAGAGAGCCTATACTGCATAATGGATCTCAGGAGAAGATATAGAAGAAGAGCTGGTATTTAGTGAATAGAAATGGTTTGGGCCCTGCCTGGCTTTCATTGGAGAATACTACAAATTATCTTATGGTGCGTCTACACTGCACCTGTAGCTCAAAATAAGCTACGCAATTTGAGCTACACAATTAGCTTATTTTGAAATTTGGCGCTGTCTACACCGGACTAAATTTTGAAATAGAGTGCTATTCTGAAATGTCCCTTGCTCCTTGTGGAATGAGGTTTACAGGGACAACAGAATAGCGAGCCCATTATATTTTGAAATAACAGGTGCGCTCAAAAGACCCAGAATAGCTATTTTGGGATACTGGAAGTATCCCGGAATAGCTCCGCAGTGTAGACGTAGCCTTAGTACTGGTAAGCCAGCTTGCCAAAATCCTAGTCACCACCTCCCCAGGGAGGCTAAATTTAACAACATTTTAAATTATCTTCATCCAAAGTGGCTAAGAATTAGCATGTTTGCGCTGTGTCTTGGGCTGGTAAATTATTTGGTAAGGCTGAGCTAAGCACTCCTAAGTGCCTCAACACTAGCAATGACTATTGAAACTTCTATGTCAAGAAAATATCTTGATAAGCTAAGTATGGAAATTGTTTTAAAATGTCTGTCAGCAAGGCACTCAGAAGTGCTGCTCCCAGGAGAACACTAATGCTTACCATCCCAGAGAAATGTACATTACCTGCAGAATCAGGCCTGGTCTCTTAAGTGAGAATTTCTGTGGTTTATCTTTCAAAAGTCCTTGTAGTTTGTCTAGCTGGGTACTGGCTTTTAGGCCACGTGTGGTTAGCTCGGCTGCTGTGGAGCACCTATGAACTTTCAGCTGGGTGTCATCAAATATAGTTTTCTGAGGCTGATTGGTCTCGACACCCCGCCAAATGGCCACTGAAAAGAAAAATAAAATGACAGGAGCCAAGTGTTTTAAGCAAGGCAGGACTGATATTCTGAAGAGAAAAGTATGCAAAGGCATTTAAACAATTTTCCTCCCAAAGTTTCAGCTGTACCAAACCATAACTGGCAGGAGAGTAATGGCTAATGCACACTCCTGGATTCAAAATTCATGCAGAACACACATAGTGAGTTAGGTTTAGAATATAAACAAGTTGGACCAATCACCCAATAATAAGCACTCTGTAGGCCCTGGACTTGGCTAATAGGTATTGTGCTAGTCAGTCATGAGCAATAGAACTGACCCTAAGTACAGTCAGTCTTACTGGCACCGCTCTCTATAAGTTCTAGTCAGTCTTAATTGTTTCCACGGTGTAAGTGAAAGCTACAGAAACAGTCAGCCGTGTGTAATGCCATGTTTCAAAACAGTCTGTCAAAATCAAATGTTAAGAAATCTTTCTGCTTGATGGGTATTTACATCATTGATGTTCATGACATACCTGGGGCGGACAGGGACAAAACTATGGACTGAATTTGGCCAATTACAAATTTAAGACTCCAACCTTCTCTGTTTCCAGTTAACTAGTAAAGGAAGCAGCATGTGGAGTGAGGCATGTTGTAGCCTGATGTTGGAGACAAAAGATTTAACTGGATATCTATGGGCACCTCCTCCAGCTTTTCCGGCATTAGTTTTGGTTTGAGAGGCTGTCTGACCTTTGCATGAGTAACAAAAATGATTGTCACCATTCACTTAAAAAAAAATCAGCCACCCAATAGAACCAGTTGTATAGAAGGAAAAAGTACGTGTTTGTCCAAAGATAGGCCCTCAAGTTCAGGGACTAAGGCCAAGAACTGGGCATGGGAGGGACTAACATAATTCCACAATATGCAATGAAAGTAGCAGCTACAGTCTGGCACCAATTAGCCTAAAGCAACACCTTGGACTAACGATTGCCTCACCACGTGCTTGCAATCTAGACACTCACTGGAGTGCACCGCTGCACTTTTAACTAATTTTATATAGAAATCCTATACACAAGACCCCTGCAGTACTAGTGGGTAATACCCTTCCAGAGCCCTTCAGCGCTAGCTCCCAGAGCAAGGTGTGCTACTCCAGAATCATCAATTCAAATGGGCAGTATTTCTAATGCCTGGACATAGATCACAGTCACTGGCTTCCTATGGTCTACAACAGGAGCAGCTACCAGTTTTAAGGACACAACTTAACTGCAAATAAACTTAACACCAATGCTCTCACTGTGCTAGGCCAGCTCTTTAGCTAATTAACCAAGATTTTAGCTGGAGCACTGCAACAAAACTAATCCACCTGACTGGCAACAGCTACACTCCACTGCTGTTGCTGAAGCACAGAGCTAGTGGACCTGCACAGTTCTGAGTGCACGAGCCCTGTCTTGGTTTCTCCCTCGAATGCCTTGAGTGTTGGGGTGCAGCAACACCACAAATCACAGGCACAGTGATTGCTGTACCTGGGGCAAGCTCTCAGCACCCTGACCCTGATGACAAGCAGAACTGGACTGGTTTTATGGCCCAGGAACCTTGCAGGAGTGGTCCCGTGATTTTACTGCAGAATTCCAACTAATTAGTCAGTCTACACCACACTGGAAATTAGTTACACATGCACTTTTACAGACGGGCATAATTTCAGGACCAGAGCAACTGAAAATGCTTCTCATCAGTGTATGTTAGAACTCAGATGGAAAAAAATGGGGTGGTTATTGAAAATGGGCCAGTTACCTTCCTGATGAGTAGCAGGAGGTGATGTCGGGAGATAAACAGGTGGCTTCTTGTACAGTTCAAAATCTACATGACGCTGGTCCCAACCCCATTTGTCGCGACTCAGTACTGGCTCCAAAATGTTAGAAAACAGAATGTTCTCCTGCCATTTCTAAATGAAAGTTACATCACTTAATGCAGCCATAGTGCCAACAACAGAAAGTAGTCACAAAAGTCTACTTAAGAAAACTTTACAGGAAGGACAAGAATTAGGTCACATTATGAAGGTAATAGTTTGTAAAGAACCAGATGGAAATACAAACTGTTTCTGACTCTATTGTCGCTATATGGCAGTGTGACTCCCAAAGCGGACATCTCTGAATTGGGGAGGAGTGCTGGGATGACAAGCTACTCTGTGGTCCTGTATCTGCCCCACTAAATGCTCTGGATGGTGCTGGGAGTCCAGGGGACTAGATTGAACGTGCTGACGATGCTGGTGAATGTGGCACTGACTGTACGTCCGTCTGAGTTCGTTCAGTCAGAGGGGTGCCTCAGTGCACATTTGTGCGGTGCTGTGCTGGTATGTGCCACTGGCAGCGCCATCAGTGCCAGGGGCATCATCAGTGTCGTCGGCTCGGAGAGGCTTCAGCACCATCTCTGGTGCTGGTTTTGGCCCGGTCTTCGATGCCATCTCATGCATTGGTGCCATTAGTGCCAGTGTTGATTTGGGTGCTGATGACCTGTGCCTCAGTTCGGAATGCGAGTGTTTGTGTAATGCGCTATCTTTTGCTGGCACAGTGCCGGAGGTGCCAGGTTTACTGGCATTGCTAGCTCTGGAAAAGCTTGGTGCTGGAGGCAAGGAGCTGACTGGGGAAGTCCTGGCCTTTGCTTTCGCCTTGTCTGAGTAAGAGGAGGGACACTTCTTTGCTGAAGCTGAAGTTTTTTCCCTTTCTTAGGTGTTCCCTGAAGAGGGAGAGTCCTCTCGAGTTGGTTGAAGCATTTGGTCATAAAGGAAGGTCTTCAGCCAGTTTGCTTGGTCACGTCTTGCCTGCGCTGTAAGATTGGAATAGTGCGGGCACTTCTGGGAGAGAGAGCCTTCTCTCAGACTTTTTACACAGGAGGAGTGACCATCAGAGGCAGGCATGGGGGTCTCTGCAAGGGTCACACCTCTTAAATCCTGGGGAGCCAGGCATGTTGAACTGGGGGAGGAATGGCAGGAAATGAACACTTTAAAAAAAAATTTGAATAAAAAATGGAAGAAGGTTCCAAAAGTTGGAAAAAGGTGAAAACTTAAGAACTTTTTGAACTGTTTTGTCACTTTAGGCCAAAGGAAGTTGACTGTACGGTACGGATATAAGCGACTACTCGAGTAGTTGACTACTTAATAAGCTTAAGGTTAGCGGGTAGTCGAGTCACTACTCAGTTACCCACTTCCTCCCCCCCCCTTGCTGCCTCTGTATTAGAGGCAGCAAGGGGAGGAAGCAGGAGTTGGTGCTGGGGGAAGCCAGCGTCTCCACAGTGCAGGGGGAGGGGCAGGGGAAGCAGAGCCGCTGCGGGCTACTACATTTAAAATGTGGAGCCACAGCGATCCTGGAGCCAGCGCTAGCCGGGACTACTCAGTCCTGGCTCATGCTGCCCCTGGGACTTAGCCCCGCTGTGGCTCTGCAATTTAAATGTAGTAAGAGCCGGGCTGCCTGCTCACCCAGCTCCTACTACATTTAAACTGCAGAGCCACAGTGGGGGAAGCGAGCCCCCCCCATATCGACTAATTGAGTAGTCAATGGAAATTCCATTGACTACTCGATTAGCTAATTAACCGCTACTTACCATCCCTACTGCGTGAAGTTCCGTCTGCTGCTGAGGACACTAGAGAAGGAACTGAGGCACCGTACTGTACGCATAATCAACGGACAGTAACTGCATGAGGGGACACTACTGTACATGTGCAGAGCAACAGGGCATGGCTAGAAAAAGATCTCCACTCACCAGCACAAGGATGCCCCAGGACCTAGAGTGGAGCACCCACGGGGATAGCACTCAAAGAAGATCTCTTGCACTTGCTGGCCTCTTAACAAGGGCAGGGCATGCTCTGCATTACTTTTCTGCTTGACAGCAGCACATGTTGCAGTGGCATTCAGAATCCTTGCTTGCTTGACTAGCCTGTCAGGGATGTTTAGAGGGTAAAGCATTACCTTCTAGAAAAGACATGGGAACTCTGACATGGTAAACTGACCACCAACCTGCCATTTTACCTCCTATGGACAGTACTGGAACTCGAGGCAGGGAAAGGGAAAGGCATTCACTTGAAAGTACAACTGTAGGCTAAATAGCTGGGCAAGCTGTTTTAATTTCTAAGGAGGCAGTGTATCCTGAAAAAGGCACTTCATAGTGTTCCCTAAAGGTGTGGCAAGAAGACTGGGATTACACTGCTGAACAGAAAAAGGTGACCAAAAAGGTGGCCTCTCCACAGGTGAAATGTTCATGAAGGGAAGGCTCAAGCGTGTGGAGGATGGTCTGGTTTCTTCGCCTCAAGCACAATGCAGTAGATGCAGATCACCTTGTTTCTGAAGAGCCTCTTTTCTGACATTTGACGGATGGGTGGATATTCTAAAAGCCTGAAGGTATTTCACGTAGTCAGCATTTCAGGGATGAAATTCTGTTGTTTTGGGCTGAAATCTAGCACAAAAAAGGCTCAGCAGAGCAGCAATTATTCTACCTCCCCCACTATACATGAGGAAAATCAATGTGATAGCTATTAGCTTGCAGAGTGCAGCTCTGCACAGAGCTGTAAGTGGATGGGGGTGGGAAAGAGCCTGGATTTCTTTTTCCTTTGGTAAAAGCTGATTTCTGGAGACAACACAATTTTGCAGGAAATCTGAGCTTACAATGAATGTCAGTATTTCTAGTAACCAGATGAAAGTGTTTACAGGTGGATCCGCTCTCTTGTCACCTCTGGGTGAAGTGCAACGACACTGCATTCTTACTGAACGTTTGTTCACATCTGTAAAGCACTGTGAAGAAGGAAACTATTCTATGGACTGAGCAATATTGTAGCAAAAGAAAGCACTGACCAATGAGAACATAAAAGGATGGATAGTTACATATGGTACAGGGGAGATTTACACTCCAGTGACATCCCACCTGAACTATACTGTTGCCTGGTTGAAGCAAAGCTACTTTGAACCAAACTTGATGACATCTCAGGCATCATTAACAGTATTTCTAAGAATTCTTCGGTTCTAAACAAGAATTCTTGAGAGAGCTCAAAGACAAGCAGCAACAGGCTGCTTTGGTGCTGTAGTGCTTGACAGTATTCTCCACAGCACGCGGGGAGAAAGAGAGACGAACTCAGTTGATCCAGAAAATGTCTATATCTAATTTATGTCAAATGCTGGTAGAAAAGGGACAGGTCTTAGATCGGGGGAGTGCTGAGCACTTTTGAAAACAGTAGATTTACATCTTAAAAACAAGAGCTAAGCTTTCTTGAAAATCTGCCTCCGATTGCAAGTGCTGAGCATTACTCAAAACCTGGCCCTGACTGCTCAGCTGTGCTGAGGAAACAGGTGAGGGGAAGAAGGTCTAAGGGTTGCAGGGCCTGTTCATTATCTCAGCTCTCCTAAAACTGTAACATCCTCAGGGGTGGCTCCTTCAAATCCAGTCTAACTGCTGTGAATAAATGCAGATATGGTTTCCTTGGAATTCACCTGTCTGAAATGTGAGGTGTATTTGTTCATCCAAGAGAGAACAACTCTTTTCTAAGCTGAAAGTTGAGAAAATTCCTAGCCATGCAGTTTCACCTGTGCTCTGGAACAAGATGGTGCTTGAGTATGTGCAGAAAGCAGAATTAAATTTTTTAGGAAACTAGATGGTTTCAGTTCCCCTAGATGACATTTGATGCCCTGGTGAAATTCAGCTTTTGAGAAGAAGAAAACAAAGAGATGAATGCACACTGAGTGGTGGAAGTAGCACCATCCTGAAACCAGGGTTCAGAGTGGACTCTACTGGTTTTACATCTTCACTCGACTTTTCTGGAGATACGAATACTAAATTAAGCAAGTTATTACCCACCATCGTGACTCAATGCTGAGAGAGTGTCTGCGCCCAGAGCGGCAACTATTTGAGTACGGTGGACCTGCTTCCCCTGTGCTTTCTCTTAGCACTGTCATGCTGGAATTAGCTTCACTTATGCTGAAGTGGTCAGCCACCTTCTCTTCATGCCAGCAGTAAGTGCCAATGGTCAGTGCCACATCCTAGGCAACTGTTGCTCTCACATTGAGCACTATACTCTTCTGCCCTTTCTTTTGGTTTGCTGGTTCTTGTGCCAACCAGCTGCTCCTTCCGCTACCTACTTTCTTTCAACTTGTAAGGTTCTATCCCATGCTGCTCAGCTGCCTTGCTGTTTATTTAATCTCTTCAGCAAGAGACACTGACAGCTGCATTATACTTTAGGGGCTGCTGTTGCCCCTAAAGCAGTGGCATTTCTTTGTACTGCACCAACAGTGAAGATCAGCAGAACACACACTGCCTACATTAACTGTTTTATTTCAGAAGCATTGTAATGCAGATGGAAATTTAAAATGGGCATTAGCTTTGTTCCTCGCTAGCTGTGTTCAAATAATTTGTTAGGACCCAATGACCCTCCATGAAAGCCTCCTATTCCCTTTCTTCCTAAATACAAACAATTCACATGCATTTTAATTGACTGCGTACTCATTTTACATATATGCTGAGCTGCAGATTCAGTAAAACTGTCGAGACCACAGGTGAGTGAACTGGTCTAGTTGACAATCCAGTAAAATGTAAATGAATGGGAAAAGTTAAACTATAAAGAGGGAAAGAGAGATCAGAGGAATTGGAAAGAACAGGCATAGAAGGAAAGAAAGGAGGGGGAAAAGAGGAATAAATGGCAGGAAGGGGAACAGGCCAAGAGAAAATTGCAAAATGACAGAGAAAGAGAAAACAGAAGCTGAAAGACACCACAGGAAGTAAAGATATTAAAAGGCAAAAACAGAATAGCGTCCTAACCCATGACTAGGGCTCCTAAGCATTATGGCAACACTAATAACAATAATAAACTGAAGAGAAAAGAAAGTCACACAGAGCTATTTGGTAAGGGACACACCTGGGACTGTGGACTTTTAGCAAATTTAGCACCTAAGCGTTTTCTCCAAAATAATTTATTGGTGGGCAGCTACTTGCTTACATTGGATAAAAGGTGTTTTAGTTTATTTCTGTTTGGCTACATTCCTAAAAGGAGAGTGTGGCACACTCTATGGACTACTGATGGCTTAACTTTATTAACAAACAATTTTGCCATCCAGATATGAAACCCAGTCCTTTGAAAAGAAGTATAAGACACACAGCCACACCCGTACAGATTAGCTAATTGTCTATATTTACATGTATCATATTTCTAATAAAAAAAACTTCTGCAGTTCACAAACAGATGAACTAGGCCAAGTGAAGAGCAGATATGGGGCCACTCTATATCAAAGGCTGGTTTTAAATAAGACTCAAGATATAGACTCAGGCATATTAACCAACAGGGCTTCATTATGTTAATAACTGTTCTGTACGTTGGTGTCAGCATATTTTCGCTCCAGCCTCAAGCTGTGTTTAGACAGCGTGCCACATCTTCTAGAGGCTGGAAGAACTCCAGAGCAGAACAAGGAACCCAGGCTTGCGAAATCAGATCCAGAGTCAGAAATAAAAAATTAAGTGGACTCAGCAATGGGAGATGCATAGGTGAGAGTACAATTAAACTGAGACCACTTGTGCGCTAGCACTAGCCTTGTTTACACTGGGCTGGGACACTATGATGTTCAGGCCCAGGCTTCCACTGGTACATATGTGAATTTACAATCACACTAATAGTTGCAGGCACAGATGACAAGTTTCATGTCCACACCTAGTTAGACAAATGGGAGAAAAGTGCATGCAAGGGACAAACTCTTAACATCTATAAGAGGCTCTGCTGAATCCTCTCCAAAACCACCCCTCAAAACCTGTAAGACCATCTTCCCTTTTCAGCGCCTCCTGTCCTTATTCAGTTTGGATACTAAAAAACAATGTTCTGGGGCTTACTACTTTAAGTTTCTAGGTTACCTCAGTTAACTCCTTCAGACGTGCTTCATCAGGCATCTGAGGGTGCAGATTGGATTCAATGCAGCTCTTAAACCCAGGATATACAAACCCACTTGGTGATAACCACATATTCTTGGATTTTGCAATAGATTCTTTCTGGAGAGTGTCCAAATCCACAGGGTCAAATATAGCTGACAGGTATTCATGACAATAAGTGAATCTCCTCTCTGGTTTCTAGGATGACAAATGTTCGATGTTAACATAAGTTCTCCTCTACTGGACATTACCACAGCCCAGGAAAGTATATATTAACATCAACATCTACTGTCTCTGTTCTACTTACATCTGAAAATTACCACAGCCCAGGAAAGTATATATTAACATCAACATCTACTGTCTCTGTTCTACTTACATCTGAAAATAACCAGCGATTAATCCAGTCAGACAGTATGAAGAAATGTGATTAAGTACTTAAAAAATATTTTCGAATGTCATCTTATTTTGCATCCCCCTCCTAGCTCTGGACATAAAGATGATGCACATAAAACAAATGTGCAATCATTAGAATGATTAGCTATATTAGGTCCTTTTATAGATAAAGATATATCCAGATCCTCAGCTGGTGTAAACTGACATGGATCAATTTGTTTCAATATAGTTACTCTGATTTACACCAGTCTAGGATTTGACCCATATCAGACTAGAGATGTTGGTTTCTTCATAGTTAAGATTAAAGTTAGCCTAAACTCTCTCCTAATATACTCCAACAAACTTTTACAAAACACCAACAATCAGCCTGAAATTTCACAGGCAAGATTTCATGTCAAGATATAATTTTTCTGGAAAGACTGAGGCAAAAAAAGACCTGAAATTTGAACGACATTAATACACATTTATTTTAAGGGATGATCCAATACCCACTGAATTCAGTGATAGTCTCTTCACTGACTTCAACAGAAGTTGGATCAGGCCTTTCATTTGTTGAGCATGAAGAGGCCAGTTGACTTTCGGTAATCTTGAAGGGTCTAGAAGGAATTATTTATGGAGGTATCAGAAGCTGTTTATGGACCTGTTAGAAATCCTAAGTATGTATGATTGATTTTTATGGAGCTCAGGAAGTCCACACAAGAGGCACTTCAGCTTCCAAAATATCACCTGCTAACATGTACTTTAAGAGCTAACAAAGTGCAGCTGATTTTTTTCTGGGACTTTAAAAGCTGCTGGAGTGTGTGAATTTTCAAAGATACTCAGCATTGGCTTTAACTCTGCCCCACAAATTCAATGGTAAAGCTCCCACTGACTTCAGTGGGAGCAGAGTTATTTTAACATGGATCATTTTAAAATCCCACCTGAACTGTGCAAAGTTTCAGGGGGCCCTCGACCACTGCAGAATAATCCAAGAAGGTCATATCAGTGGAGGTTCCTCCTCTCAAAACTCATGAAACAGAAGTGTCTACCTAGAGGTAGGTCTGACGCAGTCCTACATCCCCAAATTAAGGCAGTAATTTTGAAATCTTTAAGTCAAGACCTGATCGCTTTCTCACTGATAAAGAGAAAGCTCATATAGAAGTTACAGACTCGTTATTGGGTAAGGTCCTCTGGCCTGTGTTATGCACGTAAGAACAGACAACCACAATGGTCACTTCTAGCCTCAAAATCCATGAAAAACTGAGTTCTTGCAGATGACGTTGTGGATTTTCATATAAGTCAGTACCCATGTGGATGATAAAGAGAATTCATTAAACATGATGCATTTATTTAGCTTAAAGAAGTAGTTTAGACCCAAGGCCTCAGGACAAAAATTTCTCCTTGTCCCACACCCATCCAACATCCTATATGTAATATGCGTAATTTGTATGTACAGCATCGCTGCATGAAAAGTGACAGATGCATAGAAACCATTGTTACAATACTCTATTTCCTACTGATTCAGGATGTCCACTTTAATAAAACATCTTCCAGGAATTTTGTTTTTCCTGTGATAATAAATATTAATGACTGCTGTGTAATCAGGACAATACATACGCACCTCCCTAAACTGGGACTCTCCTGTCTGGCAACATTTGTGATCCTGAATGAGAGAGCCTGGGGGCAGGAGAGCCAGCAGCTGAGAGCCTTGCGAAAGGCGAGGCTGACGGTAGCGGGGCCTCTGCAGACCGGTGGCGGTAGCGGGACTGTGGTAGCAGGGTAGGGGCAGCACGTGCGTGCCAGCCCAGCAGCGGGGTCACAGCCACAGCAGCCTGGGTGGCAGCAAGGCTGAGCTGCGGCAGCCCAGCAGGGGAAATCCGTCTGGAGCTGCATCCGGTCAGCAGTGCCCGATCGAGGCCACGCGCCAGCCAGCAGTGGAACTTTGCTGAAGCAGCAGGGCCAGGGCTGCGTGCTGATGTGTCGGCAGTGGGGCTGGTGCAACAGTTATTGCAATGGGGCCAGGGCAGCTGTGTCACCCGGCTGGTAGTGGGGCTGAAGGAGCTAGCGGAGGGGAGAGGTGGCAGGCTGAGGGGGCTGGTGGCAGGGGACCTTCCCTGGTTTGGCACATTCCCTCACCTGGGACCACTCCAGACCAGTGAGGTCCAACCTGTACTAGCATAAATTCTGCTTCATGGGGATATATTCAGCTAGTGCCAAGGAGTTAAGCAGTGGTCAACAATCAGGATTATATATATAATATGCTTTATTATTAAACAAAAAATAATAAACAAGGAGTTTTAATGGATAAAATAAGCTTTATATTCTATTTTAACTAATTTACCCCATACAAGATTATATAACTATGCCGGTTGTCACACTTACGTAAATACTCGATTACATACACACACGCTGAATGATGTAGAGTTAAGTATAACATCTTTTCAAACCACTTTACATTGCTTATAAAATGCATGAACATATGTGTGGTAGCTCAGTTTCTCTTCTCAGTTTTAAACCTGTGGAATTTCATTGATGTAAGTGGGATTAATTGGTGTGAACGCAACATTTTTAACAAATTAGTAATATTCTTGTAGAATCTTCAATGTGATTCTATACTCCCATCACACCTTTGAACACAGTGTGGGTCCCAAGCCATCAGCTGGTCACAGGAATGGTCCAGGAGGGCTTCCTGTCACTGCCCCCCAGAACTCCCCACTCCGCTTCATGCTGTCACTTCCACTGGGCCAAAGCAGCAGGGAGCAGCATGGCGAGTAGGATGCAGCAACAGCAGCACAAACGAACCAACCAGAGCCAGCAAGTGAACAGTCAACGAGTGGCCTGGTAGCAAATGCAGCCCAACTGTGAAGAGAAAGGGGCCAGCTGGGGCTGCAAAAGGAGGCATCACTTTGCCTTGATGTAGGGGAAGACTTGGATTGTTTGGCTTCCTTGGCCAGGAGGAGAATCTGTGGGGTTTGGAGTCTGCTTCAGGGAGGCCTCCTCTCCATAAAAGGTTCTAGTAGAGGCTTGTTCTCTCCCAGGGCAGAAACATATTGGAAGGCTGTGTTGTACTTTGTTTCATTGTAATTTTGTACTTTATTATCTTCCACTTTCATGAGGCTGTAAGCAGGCACTCTACTGGAATTTTCTGTCCACTTACTGGGAGACAGAGAGCAAGAGAGGTTGAGGACGGGCCTGGCTAGAAATGAGGGTGGGCAGAGAGCCACACCACCCCACTTTAAATGGTGTCTGACAGAGAGGGAGAGAATAGATAATGATGATTCCCCCCCCAAAAAAAGATAAAACGCAGCTGGCGGATCAACTTAATAAAAAGTTTGGGAACCACTATTTTGATACGGAAGGTGCGTATGTCACTCTATTTGGAGTCCATCTCTCTTTCAGGATTCAGTTTGGTAAGTCAAGTCCATTAAGTCATGCCCAATAAAACATTGCACTACATACATATCTTACTCTCACCTTTGCCAGCTCCTTACAAAGTTGCATCTTTGCCCATTCTGCAGAATTGAGATGCTGAGTACTATAGTTGTAGACCGACTTGCCAACACCAGGAGAACTCCTGATGCTTCTGAACTTCGGCTTTTTCACCTTCCTGCTGAGTAGGTACACGGCATCGATGTTAGTCTGAACAAAAAGTGCACAGCAGCTTAGTGTAATTGGAAAATATTAAAAAAGGGATGGAGAATAAGAAAAAGAACATCTTATTTCCTCTCTATAAATCCACATTTTGAATACTACATGCAGATGTGGTCATCTCATCTCAAAAAAAGATATCTTGGAATTGAAAATAATTCAGAAAAGGGCAATAAAAATGATAAGGAGTATGGAACAGTTGCCATGTGAGGAGTGATTAATGAGACTGTGATTTTTCAGTTGGGAAAAGAGATGACTAAGGGAGGAAATGACAGAGCTCTATAAAATCATGACTGGTAAGGAGAAGGAAAATAAGGAAAAGTTATTTACTCCTTCCTATAACACAAGCACTAGGAGATACCAAACAAAACTAACAGGTAGCAGGTTTAAAACAAAAGGAAGTACTTCACACATTGCACAGTCAACCTGTGGAAGTCCTTGCCCGAGGAAATTATGAAGGCCAAGATTATAACAGGGTTTTAAAAAAGAGCTAGATACATTCATTGTATCATTGAAGTTAGGTCCATCAATGGGCAAGATGGGCAGGAATGGTGTCCCTAGCCTCTGTCTGTCAGAATCTGGGAATGGGTGACAGGAGAGGGATCACTTGATGATTGCCTGTTCTGTTCATTCCCTTTGAGGTGCCTGGCATTGGCCACTGTCAGAAGCCAGAATACTTGGCTAGATAGATCTGACATTTAAGCCTTATGATAAAATAACTATAATTCCAGATATTCCAACAGGGCTTCCCCTATTGGTTATCACCCCAAAAGAGGGCATCTTAATACCGCTTGAGATAGCATTGTCTTTTCTGATTATTAAAGCTCGTAAGGTCACAGCAGTTCCTCAGAGGTGAGTGTCCAGAGTACAGGACCTCATACACATGGATTCTAAGTGCTGGTGCTCTGGGACGACTTCTGCATGGCCAAGTGTGTGTATTTGATGGCCAGGGAAATAAAACCCAACAGCGCATTGTTTTATTTCTACAAATCCTCTATGTTAACACCACAAGCAAGAAGTTCTTACCTCATGTCCCTTTGCAAACAGCCCTGCCGGCATTGTATAAATATACCCTCGTATCCTTTTTGTTTATTTGAGATAGCCATACTGGGACCCTTTGTGGCCTTTGCGGAAATATTACACCCCTCAGGTGCTAGCACAAATTCACACTGATTGTGCTTACATGATTTGTCATCCTGTCTTGACTTAGAAAGAAATGCTAATATGTAAGCACTTGGCTGCACATTTGTTTTGTCAGAAAGGTAGAAAGTTGACATTAGTCTGCTAATTCTTATTAGTAGACATTCTTATTAGACATGTTCCTGTTTTTCTATAGCAAACCTTTCTGTCAGACTGCTCACTGCAAGCCCACGAAAGCTCATCACCTAATAAACCATCTTGTTAGTCTTTAAAGTGCTGCATAGTCCTGTCTTTTGTTTGACCAAAGACTACAGATTGGGATCAGCTTATGTACTTCAACAGGGAAGTACTTCCTATATGTACTTCAACAGGGAAAGCTGCATAGTTTACACACATAATAAAATAACTCATTTCATTTGTGTAGAGTGCTCAGGGCTAGATTCTCTGACCTTGCCATGGGTACGTCCAGGCTGCAGCTGGGAGTGTGCCTCCTCGCCCAGCTAGACAGACTTGCTTTAGTTCATCCTAGGATTGAATGGTTCTGCCCCACCAGTCCTGCAACCTTCACTCTGCTACTTTTAGCACAATGCTGTCTACCTAGGCTGAGATGGATGCTCTCCCCTGCAGAGTAAACAACCCCAGTGAATGTCAACATAACTCAGGTCGACATAATGTTGTCGTTGGCATGGCCTTAGGTTCTGCCTGCTTTCATCTCAGGCGGTTATATAGGGGGTGGCTTCCCACTACAGTAAGTAACAAGAGCTAGACGTTTCACACCCTATCTCTAATCACGTGCAAGATGTTCTGTGCTTCACTGTCCATTCCTTTCAGCTAGCCTTAGGAGGCAGTCAGTATCATTTCAACTGCCAGCTAAAAGCAGCTGGTTGGCACAAAGCCCTCTGTCTTCTCCTCCACTGAGGGCAAGGGGAGGCAGTACAATTGAACATCATTTATGCATGCTGGGTTTGCCTGTCCTAAAGCACCTGAGCCTTGATTAGAGGCTGAGGCAAGAACAAGCAACAGCACAAGAGAGCACAGTGCACAGAGGACAGAAAAAGGCAAGGAAGAGAAGGGCTCATCCCAAGCTGGAATAAGAATGCTATTAAATAGGTAACCCATGTCTCTCTCTGCTTTCATGTTTGCTGTTTTTGCCTGTAACCACTATGTTTCGCCCACCCTGATGAGCTTCTGCAGTAGATAATACAGTGCTGATTTTGACCATGATGTGTCCAACTCTAAAAGAGTATAGTTTCGGAGGAGGCAGGGGGAATTAAGGTGATGCATTATTATGACTATTAGGATTGCTTCAGGTATGATGGTTCTAATCAAACACAACTCACCTGGATGTGGTCTTTGTAATGCTGCATGTCTTCCATTTCCTTTTTCTTCTGAATGTACTTTTCATTGTGGTTATCCAATAAAGACTTCATTGCTCCTTGTTTTATGATCACCCTTCTGGGTTTTTGCAAAGCATATGGAGAGAGTGAGGGCAAAGGAAGTCTTTGAATAAACAAATCCTCCTTAGTTAGGGGAATCCCAAATTCCTGACTCAAGACTGTGATCATTTTTGCAGAGGGCAACAGACCTCTCTGAATGACATCTCTTAACTTCTTACTGCAGCACAGATAATCCAGCCTGCAACACAAGCAGACATAACACTTCTATAGATTATCACAAAATGTACCAAGTTTTATTTTGATCACATAACAAGCATAAACTATTATTCATGAATAATACCCAGTTCTACCATAACATTCTCTTGCTAAATGGTTTGGTATATGACCCACATTCATTTGTACACCCACTGAAAGCTAACACTGTGCATCTTTAACACTCATTTCCTGACTGCCTTATAACACTGCCATCATAACACCACCATTCATGCCATTGCTGAAT
This sequence comes from Rafetus swinhoei, assembly GCA_019425775.1. Classification (NCBI taxonomy): domain Eukaryota; kingdom Metazoa; phylum Chordata; order Testudines; family Trionychidae; genus Rafetus; species Rafetus swinhoei. The sequence goes on along the minus strand of CM033435.1, from coordinate 12,542,830 downwards.
TTGTCCCAGGGAGCTTCATGGAACTTGTACCCGCTTACTGGGTTTGGCCTTTGATTTCTAGAATTACGCTTCAAAATGTACAACTGCAAAATTAATGAGCACTACACACTCACTTTGTACACACACACACACACACACACACACACACGCTCAAGCATGTGTCAGACAGAGCAGGGTGGATTTGCTTTAAATCAAATTGCTTTAAATCATGATTTAAATCACTAATCAGGAAGACTCAATTTAATCATGGTTTTCTACATAAAAGTGCATTCTTGTTGGTTGTTATAACCTTAATGCATATTCTTCACAACTCAGAGATAGATGTAGGTTTCATTTTTAGAAGGTACATTTTTAAACAGTGAATTATTTTGAAAACTTTTCAGATTAGTTTTACAGCTATATCAGAAAATGAATGATTGGTTATTTCATTTGCCAAAGGTAATTGAAGCAGATATTTATGAAGTCATTGGGAGGTGAGCTGTCCCCAATTCAACAGGTTAATCATTAATATTTGGCAAATTTTCTTGCCATGCTGTGTTAAGAGACCATCACCAGACAGACATGTAAATTGTTTTATTTAACTAAAACAACAAAGTTATGTATTCTGGATTTTTTTCCTTCAATAGCAAATATATAATATTTTAACAAAACAGGCATGTGATTTTTTTGAATTTGATTAAACATTCAAGTTTTTTTTAATTCAAGGTTTTGATAAAATTGTTTTTAACTAAAATAGTTAAATGAAATATTTAAAAAACAAAAGTTAAATCGACTACGCCAGCCAGGTCAACGTGAGCGTGAAACATGAAACAGGGCCAAATCTTCAGCCCTTCTAGTGTGGCACAGTGGACTTTAAGACAGCAGCTGAGGATTGGCCTAGCAAGCCATCTCTACTTCAGCTCCAAATGAACATCTCCCATTCCGTCCCCCCAAAAAGAAAAAGTTCCAGGGCTGGGTATGGACAAGGAAGTGGAGAGCAGGAAGGAAGCGCATTATGCTCTCTAGCAGCTCTGGCTGGAAGAACAGTCTCTTCAGAGTCATTTTCTGCTGTTAGGCCTTGTCTGCAAAAAGTTTCACTAGTTTAATTAAAATGAATTTCAAACCTGCCTGAAATCAACCTCTACGTTGGGGTCAATTTATCCTAAGAAGATTCCTTAAGCTAAATTGACACAAGACAGGGTCAAATCAATTTTAGGGATGTGCACAAAGGGGTTTCCACCAGCTTAACTAAATCAGTTTAAAAACACATTGGAGAGCAGAGGAAGCAATATACGTCACATACATTTTGCACAACATAATGAAGTGTCTTCTTTCCAAATGGACCATAGCTGTTACTTTCTGTGCAAGTGAGACAGCAATTTCCCTACTGTGTATGTAATAAGAATTATTAAAGGAACGACGTAAGCATATTGTCAAAACTAAAAACAAAAGTTTTGTTCATTCTTTTGCTGATATGCTTGATGAGGAGTGTATGTTAACGTTACGATGAACATTTTCACACAAAAACACTCAGAATTGTAAAAACCATTGCAATGAGTCAATTTTCCTTAATGATTTCTGAACAAAATATTTAAAAACTCATTGATAACATTTAATGTCACAAATTACAACTGCTTTGATGACTCAAAGGTTTTTTTTATAAACCTTTCTTTTTTATACTGATGATTCAAAACATTTTGTTAAGCAGGGTTAATGAGTACGTCCAACTGGTGTACTGAAAAACAGACGTTTCAATAATGGAGATGGGACACTGAACTATTGGCTGATTTGATCACAATACAGAACCTCAAGTTTTATGAACATCGATCTTATGACGGACCAGTTATAGGCACAATGTTTTTGTTTCAGAACTCGTCATTTTGCTGTCAAACATAACTTCAATCCTTCGGTCAACAGTCATGCACGTATACTGGTTTGAAAAGCCTGAGAAATTTGGTGACAAAGTTGAGATGCATTTCTCCCAAACAAAAACCAGGCACAATGCACCTTTGTAACTATTTGTTATGTAAACCATCAATGCTCAATGAATACATTAATTTATTCACCAAATCTGTCATTTTGAGATTTTTTTCAATTTTATAAAAGCCTCAATCAGGATATGAAACAGGGGTTGTACTGCATGTGGCACCAACACCGACTCTCAACTTTATTTGTGTCTCTCTGAGATGCTCTCTCCGAGTATATGGCCATGAGTGCGACAAAGCACATTGACTTTCCTGCAGCTCCATTCCTCACTACCACAGAAATGGCAGCTGTATCAAAAACCACTCTGACCACCATGTTTCATGTTCACCAGCCTTTCAGACACTGATTTCCACTGAAGGTAGGGATGTAAGTACCCTTTAAAAATGTTAACGAGTTAAATGATATAATTTTAATCGTTTAACTAGTTAACTGGGGTCCGGATAGCCTGCAATGAGTGGGGGAGGCGCCCCAAGCTCAGCCCTCTGTAAATGGCAGGGCCTGGGTCCCACTGTCCCACTCCAAGGGTTGGGAGCTGCTCCAGTCCAGCCAGCCCACCACATCACAGCCCTCTGCCCGTGTCGGTTCACTCATTACCCAGTAAACATCACCTGGTTAGCCCTTTACATCCCTAACTGAAGAACCCTCAGCTACACCTGGCAAAGCACTGCAGAGCTGCTGCTCCAGAAACCTGGAATAATTTTCACAGCATTCATGGAGAAAAATGTTTTCTGGAAAAATAATCTAGTGAAGACAAATTTATGGATCCACCCCACAAGTTTGCAAGTTCTTGATTGACAATAAATTTATTCAGCATCCACCACAGAAGACGGATGAACTTCTCAGCCAGCTGGAGAAACCGCTTGCATCTCCCTCATCCCCTGAAGTGAACATGACAAACTGGGTGTCAAACCACTTTCAGGGCAAGCCTGATGCCATGGATTTGTCAGCAGCTGACGTCAAACTTCACTGAAATTTCCCAGGATTGCTCCTTGAGAGGAACACATGCCCAACCTATGTTCCCAGAGTTTTGTTGTCAAGAATGAATATCCTGCGCTTACCACGCCTGCTTTGAAATTAATGTGCCATTTGCGAGCATGTATTTTGGTGAAGCTAGATTCATCACATGTGTGTCCATCAAGATCCATGCTGACATCAAACTGGAGATTAAATGAGCATTGTCTCAAAGCTACCAGACTTTAAGAAGCTGTGTCACAACACACTCACCTAGGGCTACTCAACATGTGGCCCACAGGCCTGTTTATTTGTGGCCCGTGGTTTGGGTTTACATGGGGCCCGTAAGTGGGAGCCAAAACAAAAAAATAGTCCATATAATGGTCTTCTGTTGATATGCATTTTAGCAGTTAAATTCCTCGACTGTCATTGCTCATTAAAAGTGCTGTCATATGGGTAGAATTTGGGTAAATATTGCATTTTATTAATATTAGCAGAACTGACTTAAATGGAGCCTGTGTGTTGTGTAGTCTTGCCTTAATCTTTGTATTCATGCCCATCAGTGTGAAAGAAGCTATTTGCATATATTTGCACATATATTTGCATGTATATGCAACCCCACTTAAGGTGCAGCCCTCGGCATGTGCTGTGAGTATTACTGTGGCCCCCCGAGACTTCCAAAGTTGAGTAGCCCTGCACTAACCCATGTGTCACATTAGAGAGCATTAACTAATATACTTAATATGTAAATTTCTTAAAACCTTTGTTTGCTATGTTGCTTTGATTCTGTCTCAGGAAACAGTAAATCTTAAAATGGGGTTATGCAGGTAAAAAGTTCTACCTACAGTAGAAAGAAACAATCACATGCACTAAACAATTCTGATGCATCCATGTCTGGCATATGCTACTGCCAGACACACTGCCATATTCAAGACTACAGCAGCCACCTTGGAAATGATACCCAGTTAAGCACAATGATCTAAGTCATTCTTTTATGCAAGATACTGAAATGCAAAAAGAAACTCAGAAACCACTAACAATGGTCTCTTCCTCCTCTAGCTGGAAATAACAGCTTTGCCATTTAATCTGAATGCTTATTTGGTGAAGTTTCACCATAAGCACTGTAAGGGTACGTCTAATAACGCTAGTTATTTCGAAATAACTTTGTCCTTGTCTACCCAGCAGGCAGTTATTTCAAAATAATGTTGAAATACTGCCAAGCTGGCGGACTTCTTACTCCAACTCCTGTAACCCTCATTATACGAGGCGTAAGGGAAGTCAGAGGAAGAGCATTCTATTTTGAAATAAGTGCTCTGTAGATGCTGCCTATTTATTTTGAAAAAAGCTACGCAATTGATGTAGCTCAATTTGCGTAGCTTATTTCGAGTTAAGACCTGCTGTACAGATACACCCCAGGTGAGCAATGTAGGAGTTTTATCTCTTGAAACTGAGCCCTCTCAAAGAAGTAATAAAGGCTGTTTCAGTGAAAGCTGGGTGGGTTTTAGTTTAGAAAATAAGCTAAATGAACCATTCTATTGATAGCAGAGAGTAAAGTATCCACTCTCTCTTTTCAGCCTTCTAAGCATCTGATTTGCTTATTTCAGAAGATGGATGAAACCTATTTCCTATTTTTCAAAAGCAAGAGGGTTTTGTGGGTTTTGGTTGTTTTTTCTTTTGCTTATCTTGCATGATTACTTTCTCTACACATTTTACACAATAGTAACAATTTATATTTACAGTTATGCCTTCACTCTTTCTCTCCAGGCTATTATGCTTTTTAATTAACACACAACTAACATTTTGACTACTTTGAGGCAAGTGGGGTGAATAGGTAGGTGAGAGCCGTATGCTGCTGAACTGAGCCACTCAAATAGCTATGACTAAAAAACAAAACAAAACAAAACCCCAAGATTATGCAAACATCAAAACTTCAGCCCCTCTGGATGTGGATTTCTGCCTTCTGAAAGCTTCTCTCTTCTGATGACCCTGGAGCTGCATTTATAGACTTCCTTGGCTTATAAACACCCTCAGCCTTGCTCCATTACTTTACCCTATACATCTGTAGGAAAGCTACATAGGGAATGAATGCTTTTCCAGCCTCTGTTCATTCAGGTGGAACAGGCATCTGTCACAAGATAATTTTATTGCCTTTTTTCCTGTTCCTCCATCTCTTCTGCCCCACTGCATAAGGAATAACTTCATGTCCAGAAAGGGAGGTAGGGGCAGTTAGTTATCAGCAAAGTACATGTGATTGCAAAAATTATTCGAGGGGCAGGAGCATGTGGATAGTGATGAAACCAGCATGCTAATCCCCAGAGTTGCACGCCTCATTTGCATTGTGCTCATCTGTGCTCTCCCAGGCCTGATCTCACACCTAAAACTCACTTGCAGGCCCACTGAGCTGCTTTCTTTCTGAAAGTAAATGCCAAGGCATTAATCATTGTGTCATGCTACTTTGGTGATACTTCAATTGTCGGCTTCTTGACTATGAAGCTAGGAAGTGTCTCACCTGGACAAGGCTTGGAAACATGCTTGAGGAACCATATCCCTGACATAAAGCAGTGGTTGTTTTGATATAGCAGAAAGAGGTTTACAGAGGTGGATATGATACAAAATCGCTTCCAGGTCTGTATACAGGCGCTGATGGAAAGACAGCTGAGAGTTATATAATATATCCAACCTTCCATTTTCAGTTCTGTGAGTCCTGCAACAGAGCACCACAAGAGTAATGTTACAAAACTATCCTTTATCTCATGAATCCAACAGTGGTACAGCACATTCTCTTATGAATCTTCTCTGTCTTTTTTCTTGTAGATCAGTGGTCTCCAAACTTTTTAAGCATGAGATCGCTTTTTGAATCTAAGTGCAATCCAAGATCTACCTCAAACCCAAATACCCTTGCCCCGCCTCCTTTGTGCCCATTCTCCGAGGCCCCGCCCCTGCTCCTTCCATTGTCCATCCCTCCCCCACTTTCATCAGGTTGGGGTAGAGGGTTGCGGTGCAGCCTCTGGTCTTGGGTCAAGTGGTTCGGAGTGTGGGAGGGGCTGCCCTGAAGGTAGGGAGGTGGGGTGGGTTCTGGAGTGGCTTAGGTGGTATGGCACTCACCTGGGGAGCACAGGGTGGTGGGCTCATGTCCTGCTCCACCTCCCTCAGCCCACACTGGGATTGGCCAGGCAGCCAACACAGGCTGCCCCTGGGATGGAGCTGGCTCCTGCATTAGGAAGGCTGGATAAGGGTTCCTCTGAAGGCAGGGAGGTGGTGTGGGTTTTTGAGAGGGATAGGGCATTTGCCTGGGGTTGTGAGCTTGAGTCCTGCTCCCCTTCCCCATCCCTGAGCCTGGGAGCAGAGGCCCAGCCAACAAAGGCTGCCCAGGGGCTGGAGCTGGCTCCCATATTAGGAAGGCAGAATAAGGGACCTACTGAAGGTGGGGTGGATTAGGGGATAAGGCATTTGCTTGGGGAAGCACAAGGTGTTGGGCTCAAGTCCCACCCACCCCAGGAAGGCCTAGGTAGCCCACACAGGCTACCCCAGGGATGGAGCTGGCTCCCACTGGGGGAAAGCTGACCAGTGCAGAGAAGCTCATGGATTGGACAGAGACATCTATTAGGGGAGGTTCTATTAATAGAGATGCCCTAGTCAGGAGGAGAGAATAGAAGTATGGGTCAGAGAAGATGAGACACAATCAAATCAAAAAGCATCTAACACATCAGGAAATGGCAGACAGATAAATAGTGACAAGTTATTGAATGAAGTGCTTTTACACAAATGCTAGAAGTCTAAATAGTGAAATGGGTGAACTAGAGTGCCTAGTTTTAAAGGAGGATATTGATATAATAGACATCACAGAAACTTGGTAGAATGAGGACAATCAATGGGGCATAGTCATATCACGGTACACAATATATTGTAAGGAAAGAAAAGGTCAAGCTGGTGGGGGAGTGGCACTATATGTGAAAGAAAATGTAGAAATAAATGAAGTAATGAACCAAAATGTTTCATAGAATCTCTATGGATAGTAATTCCATGCTCCAATAATAAGACTATAGCAGTAGGGATATATTATCGACCACCTGATCAGAACAGTGATAGTGACTATGAAATGCTAAGAGAGATGAGAGAGGCTATCGAAGTAAAAAACTCGATAATAGTGGGGGGATTTTAACAATCCCCCTATTGACTGGATACACGTCACCTCAGGACGGGATGTAGAGATAACATTTTTTGAAACTTTAAATGACTACTTCTTGGAGCAGCTGGTTCTGGAACCTACAAGGGAAGAGGCTATTCTTGATTTAGTCCTAAGTGGAGTGCAGAATATGGTTCAAGAGGCAAATATAACTGGACCGCTTAGAAATAGTGACCTTAATATAATAAAATGTAACATCCCTGAAGTAGGAAAAACACCTCAGCAACCCAACACTGTAGCATTTAATTTCTGAAAGGGGAACAACACAAAAATAAGGACGTTAGTTAAACAGAAAGTAAAAGGGTCAGTGATAAAAGTAAAATCTCTGCAAGCTTCATGGAAACTTTTCAAAGACACCATAATAGAGGCCCAACTTAAATGTATACCCCAAATTAAAAAACACAGAGAACCAAAAAAGTGCCACTGTAGCTTAACAACCAGGTAAAAGAAGCAGTGACAGATAAAAAGACATCATTTAAGAAGTGGAAGTCAAATCCTAGTGAGGAAAACAGAAAGGACCATAAACTTTGTCACATAGAGGCTCTGTCTATACTGCAGGGTTTTTGCACAAGAAGCTTTTTGCGGAAGATCCTTCTTGCGCAAAAGCACGTCCACACCTCAAACGCGCATCGCAAAAGCAAGAGAGCAGCCACACTGTGTAAGAAACCCCTGCAGAGCGTCCACACATCTTTTTGCGCAAGAGCTATAGTGTAAAAAGGAGTTATTCTTCATGGGGAGAGGAATAACTCTACAAGCTAAAGCCCTCTGTCCTGTGGATTTACTGTATTTTTTTTTTCACAAAAACGCACTTGAGGTGTGGATGCTCTGCCAGTTTTTGCGCAATAACAGCTGTTTTTGTGCAAAAACCTTGTAGTGTAGCCATAGCTTAAGTGTATAAATATACAGTGAAATCTTTGTTATCTGGCACTCTGTTAACCAGAAAACTTTGTTAACTGGCATTGCCCCCAGCCACAATACTGTCACATCTTCAGACGCACAGGCCTGGCTTTGTTTACCATGATTGGCTTAACAATTTTTTATTTAACTAGTACTAATCATCTTTAACTCAAAATAGAAATGTGAGACCAACTGCCTCACACTACAAAACTACCAATATTAAAAACTTGTATTTTACTATTATTGTCCATTGGTTTTTCCTAGGTTGATGGGATCCTCAGATTAACTGGAATTTTTAGATAACCGGAATGCCCTAATCCCCAAGCGTGCCGGATAACGCAGGTTTTACTGTAATAAGAAAAGCCAAAAAGGAGCTTAAAGAATAGCTAGCCAAAAACTCAAAAAGTAATAGCAAACTGTTTTTTAAGTATATCAGAAGCAGGAAGCTGGCTAAACAACCAGACGATCGAGATGCTAAAGGAGCACTCAAAAATGATAAAGTCATTGCGGAGAAGCTAAATGAATTCTTTGCTTCAGTCTTCACAGCTGAGAATATTGGGGAGATTCCCAAACCTGAGCCATTCTTTTTAGGTGACAAATCTGAGGAACTGTCCCAGATTGAGGTGTCATTAGAGGAGGTTTTGGAACAAATTGAAAGAACTCAAATGGAAAATTGCGGAACTATTATGTGTGGTTTGTAATGTAGCCTTTAAATCAGCTTCTGTACCTAATTACTGGAAGATAGCTAATGTGACGCCAATATTTTAAAAGGGCTCTAGAGGTCATCCTGGCAATTACAGACAGGTAAGGCTAACGTCAGTACCAGGCAAATTAGTTAACTATAGTAAAGAATAAAATTGTCAGACAAATGGATGAACATAATTTGTTGGGGGAAAGGCAACATGGTTTCTGTAAAGGGAAATCATGCCTTACTAATCCGCTAGAGTTCTTTAAGGGGGTCAGCAAACATGTGGACAAGGGGGAATCCAGTGGATACAGTAATTACTCGTTTAATACGTGCCCGCTTAACACGTTTTTCGCACTAGCATGATTTTTTTTAGGGAACGTTTTTCGAATAATACGACTGTCCCCGAAATAACACAAAAATAATCAAGTGGCGGACTACTTCGCGTGGCGATATAAGTTGGTGAAAACAATGGTAATACGCATGAGCAGATGAATACACGTGGTCACAGCGCTCCTCCGCTCACTCACGTGTTTATCTTTGTGTTTTAACAATCCGTGGTGACTTGTGTTGCTAGATATCTTGTGTTGCTAGATTTCTAATGTTGACGTTGACGACCCAGCACCAACAAAAAATTGACTTTGCCACCACCACCTGAAATGCAACCCCCCACCTTTTCCATTATTTTTAATGGGAAAATTGACCTCCGCATAACACGTTTTCGCTTAGCACGACCATTTTTAGAAACACATCTATAGTGTTAAATGAGGAATTACTGTACAATATACTTAGATTTCCAGAAAGCCTTTGACAAGGTCCCTCACCAAAGGATTTAAGTAAAGTTAGTTGTCATGGGAGAAGGGGGAAGGTCCTTTCGTGGACTGATAATTGGTTAAAAGACAGGAAACAAAGGGTAAAAATAAATGGTTAGTTTTCAGAGTGGAGAGAGGTAACTCTGATGGGTCTGTCCTGGGACCCATCCTATTCAACTTATTTATAAGAAAGGGGTAAACAGTGAGGTGGCAAAATTTGCAGATGATACCAACTGCTCAAGATAGTTAAGAGCAAAACAGACTGTGAGGAGCTTCAGAAAAATCTCACCAGACTAAGTGATTGTGCAATAAAATCACAAATGAAATTTAATGTTGATAAATGTAAAGTAATGCACATTGGAAAAAATAATCCCAACTATATATTCAATATGGTGGGGACTAATTTAGCTACAACTACTTAAGAGAGAGATCTTAGTCTCATTGTGAATAGTTCTCTGAAAACATTCACTGAGGCTATGTCTACACTGCAGGGATTTTCCGGGATACTGAAGGTATCCCAGAAAAATTCCACCGCATCCAGGGAACGTGTTTGCTCTTCCGCTTTTTTTCATGGAAGAGCAAACGTGCTCTTTCAGGGACCCTTTATTCCTCGTTTCATGAGGAATAAGGGCTCCTCTGAAAGAGGAGGCTTTTCCGCCATTTGGAAAAAGCAGGCTAAGTGACCTGCTGAAGGTAGGGCGGTGAGGTGGGTTCTTGAGTGGACTAGGAAATAGGGCATTTGTCTGGGGTGGTACACAGGGTGGTGGGCTTGAGTCCCACCCCCGTCAGGCAGCAGCAGCTGGGTAGCCAACACCAGCTGCCCCAGGGATGGGCATGGTTCATGCATTAGGAAAGGAGGATAAGGGACCCTCTGAAGAAGGTGGGGAGATTCTTGAGTGGCCTACGGGATAGCGCATTTGCCTGGGGAGGGTTGTGGGTTTGGAGTCCTCCCACCCCCACCCACCCTGGGAGTGGCCATTCAGATGCCCCAGGGATGGAGCGGCAGAGTTACTGCAGGCTTACTCCTGCGCTGGTTCTGCACCACTCCTCCTGAAAGCAGCTGGCATATACAGCAATGGCTCCATGTGCTGCCCCACATCTACAGGCACTGACCCCAGAACTTCTATTGACCGTGGTTCTCTGTTATTGATCAATGGGAGCTGCAGGTGTCCACTAGAAAGACCCCCTGCTCTGCCTTTCTCAGGGGCTGTAGGGACATGTCAGCCACCTCCAGGGGCACAATTACCACAGGAGCACAATTACCACAGGGATAATTACTCCAGCTACGACAGGTTAGGCATTTTAGAACTCACTACTCAAAGAATTACAGTAGACTTCCGATAATCCGGAACCTATGGGATTTAGGTGGTGCCGGATTATCAGATATGCCGGACTATCAGGAGGTACTATAAGCAGATTTTATATATATACTGTATACATTATATACTGTATATAAAGTGTTCTTAACCCTTTTTATTGTACATACTGTATACAGCATACTGTAATGTTTTAGTTTTTAAGCCTTTTTACCCTTTTTGCTCAGTTCAGCTGCTGCCGCTGTTACCTTGTGACTCATTTTTTGCCAAAGCTCACTCACTAGGCTCTTGCCATTTTGATGCCGGACTATCAGGAGTTCTGGACTATTGGATGCCGGACTATTGGAGTTTTACTGTACATTTAAGCATAGAGAGAAATGAAAATTATGAAATGCACAGACAAGTCAAAAATGAAAAATAACCCACTTTGCAAGCAGTAAAAATAGTAACAACCATGTATGTGTTGGGTCAGGAGATGAGAGGGAACGACAGTGTGTGTTTATGAGAGACACACACACTGTGTGAGAGTGACAGAGATTTGCATTGCCAAGCTCCCTTCATCCCCTTCTCTCTGTGGAGAAAGGGTACAGGAGAGGGGGGAGACTCTAACATCAGCACCCTCCTCTTCTCTCTCCCACACCCTGCACAACAAGCAGGAGGCTCCCAAGGGGCAGCTCCAAGGCAGAGGGCAGGAGCAGCATGACAGTGGATGGAAGACCAACTGAAGTGCCAGCACTTGATAGCTTCCCAGCCAAACCAGTCAGGATCACCTGTCAGAGGCGCCAAGATCTTCTGGTAGATCCCGATCTACTTGTTGGTGACCACTGTTGTAGATTAAACCTGTTGCCATTCTGCAACCTTATGCCATGGGGTTTTAAAAGAACAGTAACAAAAAATGTGCAAAAAACTGCCACCAATTATTACTAAAAAAAATCTCGTATTTAACTGTGCTATATAAGGAACTTTACCAGAGTTACAAATCTACCTTTATTATAACCACAAAACAGTACAAATATCAAAAAATAAAGACAGAAATTTACTTGATCACAATAAAAAGCAATTTTACTGAACTAAATCATTTTAACAATTTGAAGGGAACATGTATGCAACGAAAGAAAAATAAATTAGGAAAGAAGCAATTAACAATGATGTTTCTGTATTGCTTCAATGCTTAAAAAAATCAACTATTTTTAAATCTGGAAATCTGAGACACACAATCACTATAAATCCTGTAGGAGTTATATAAGTGAAAGGGAAGCCTTTTAGAAAAGATTATAAATTGTACATGGAGCATGTCTCTCTCCAATAAGTCAATGACCCCATTCATTCAGTGAAATTTGTGTGGGTTTTAGCTCAGAAAGTAACCTGAACGCTACCTGCAACCTCCTGAATATCCCCAGGTTTTAAAGTATCAGAAACTCACTATTCCACTCCAGGTTGTACCAATACACTAGTCATTAATACAATACAGTGTCTGTCTGATTTGTCCAGGAATTCAAAGCAAAAAATATACCCTTAGCCCTCAGCCCCCAAGGGAAATAATTCTATGGGCTCCATCCTGGATTAAAGTCAATGGGTCACATGAGCAAAGATTATTCATATGAGTAAGACTGGTTCAGGCCTTTGAAAGATGGAATAGGGAAGCAGAAACAGGATCCAGAACATTTTTTTTTACTTCTAGAACACTAGCTCTAATCTAAACCAAACTGAGACTGACCTCAAATTACCACCATTTGTTGACCCACATGAGACCATAAAGCTCTTAATAGTCTACTTCCCAGTGCACAAATTGGAACATTATTCAGTTTCTTGGCTTATACTAAATCCGGTTAATCCCCATTCTCAGCCTCAGCAAACAAAAAACCAAAACAAAATGTCTTAGTAGACAGCAGAGGCCACGGACTGAATAGACACAGGGACTGAACTACTTTGAGTTCGGGGGAAATAATATCAAATTCAGAGGTCACCTCAGAAAATTCTCATTGCAAATTTCAGAACTTTAATAGGAAAAAAATATGAAAAATATGAACACAAACATTTGTTTAGAATTATGAATTATGAGATATTCTGGGTAATCTGAGCTTTTGAAAATTAATGTTATAAGAGTAGGAAGACAGAAAATGACTGAAACATTTTAGTATGAGGGCTATTACTTTAACATACAGAAGTAAGCCTCAGATTTCAAGTCAAATGCTTTTGATTGATTTCTAGCATCAGAAAGTCATTATATTGCTTGAGTTTCCCTTTAGATTATAAGGATGATGCTTTCAGCTCTCTTTGGATATGTTTCGATGTTCCTGGCCAATAGGAGCTGTGGGAAGTAGTGTCTCAGTCTGTTGCACTTCCCACAGCTCCCATTAACCAGGAATGGTGAACTGCAGCCAGTGGGCGCTCCGAGGCTGTACCTGCGGATGCACAGGTGAATGAAGTATCTGCCATCTTGCCAGGGGCTAACCCTTATGAACTGTGTCCAGCTTGCGGGCTGCTTATTGCCACCCCTGCTTTAGAAAGAGCCAAAATTCTATAGTCGACAGGGGAAAGAACAATTTGGCACAAATACTAAATTCCACTGGAAAAGATTTGCAATGCATTTAAAATGATGAATTTTATGAGAGCTGTCAATACCAATGTTTTTACAGGCAGTTTTTATCTATCTTGAAAAGAATGAAGCACCTGACTGACTGGTGCCAAACCAGATAATTTGTCGGACCATTGGAGGTCAGTATTGTCTAGTAGCATTAGCAATGCTACCACTGATTACTGGGGTATTGGAAGACATTTAGGGATAAATTAGAGCTAAATAACAACACAGAACACTGAGAGCCAGGAGTGGTGGCTGTAAACAAACTTTACAGGATCATGGGAAATTTGGCCATACCCATGATATGTGGACATCTGGCTAACTAAAATCATGCCGGACCATAGAGGTTGCTTGACCAGAGAGTCCTTTCTTTCTGGAGTGAAACAGGGAACATATGTGCATACTGACAAATCCCCTAACTTTATAAATCTTTGAGAGAGAAAATGATACACTGTATTTTCAAACACAAGAATTCCCCCCAAAATACATTTTTAATTACTGTGTAAGAAGAATAAATGGTTTAATCAGTTGTGTGTGTCCCTTGACTCATGGAACCTGTAGAAAAGTGAAGCACATTTAAAAGAAAATGCTGAGGTAAGAGCTGCAAGATAATTAAAATGACATATAAATGTTCAGATTTACCATATATTTGCACAGATTTTGGACAAAATTTTCAGAAGGGCTTAAGTGACTCGGGAGTCTAAGTACCATTTTCAAAGGTGATTAGGCCCTTGACTCAGTATGGATGCAGAATGTAAGAGCTCATTGTGAGAAACAGTAACCAAAACAATTGCTTTTTTTCATCTACATTTGAAGTTCATTACAATATTTCACCTGCCTGTGTTACACGTTTATCATGCTGGCCAACTGCCAAGAAGTCTAACCACATTCAAGGGTTCTTTACATAATTTTAAATATTTTTCCTCATACTACTTCACTTACACTAATCGATACCTGCCATTGTAATAGTTTGATGACGTGATTTGATACATAGGAACTGCAGTTCAGCTTCTCAATCAGAGATGGACTCAAACTAAACTGGAGATCCAAACACTCTCAAAACTTAGGAAAGGTTGGGTCTCAGTCAGAACTGTGAGCTCAGGCCATGTCTAACCTGAATGTGGAAGACAAGCAGGAAAATGGAAAGTTGAAGGGACCTTCTATTATTTAGAATTTTACTGCCCAACATACAGTGGTTTATACCACATACATAGTGGCTTAAAGTGCTGTGTGGTAAATTTATAGTATTCTAATGATAGCCCTCTTGGTATTGAAGCTATATCTAAACTGAAGAGTTTTTGCACAAAAACTCGCAGAGCATCCACACTACAAGCACATTTTTGTGCAAGAAAAAGTACAGTAGATCATCAGAAGACAGGACTTTCTGCGCACAAGTTATTCCTCTTTCTACGAGGAATAAGCCTGTTTGAGCAAGAGCTCTTGCGTAAAAAGGCATGTGTGGACGGACAAAGTACAGGTGCTCTGAGGGCCATTCTGTGAATGGGAATCAGAGCTTTCTTGCGCAAGAGCATCCATGGCAGTTTGGACACTCTCTTGCACAAAAGCGCATCTCTTGCGCAAAAGCACATGGCAGTGTGGACATGCTCTTGTGCAAGAACTTTTTGATGCGGAAGATCTCTTCTGCAAAAAGTTCTTGCGCAAGAAGCTTGCACTGTAGACGTAGCCTGAGAGTTTATCAAATTGCTGATAAAGATGTAAAGGTCACTCTTCAAACTTTGATGCAGACATTGGGTCAAATTCATATTTTGTATAACTCTAGTAACAGCACTCAGGATAAAAAAATCAAACAAACAAAAAAGAAATCAGCACTATTTTTTTAAACTTGTAAATCTTGAGGGAAATAACTACTGAAAACAAGAAACTCTCTTACTTATCAAAGTGCTGTTCCCACAGTCTCTTGATTGCTTTGTCCTTTAAGCCTTCCAAGACTAAAAGGTGAATTGTACCATCCAGTATATGAAAGCCAGTAATGATATCCAGTTCAGAAATTTCCTTGGTCATGGTTTTCAGTTTGAAAGTAGCAAGAGCCTTCTGAATTACTTGTAGCGGATAAGAATCCAATTGGAGTGCTTCAGCATTAATTTCTGTAATCTCTTGCATCAAATCATGTAAGCAAGGTGCATTATTGTAGTCAAAAATATAGATAATGCAACCATATGGGCAATCTGCAATTTCAGTGTCAGCAGTTTCTGCTTGCAGATCTAGCGGCATCGCTATTTCAACTCTTAATTTCAGGACTGAGTTGGATTCTAGATAATGTCCCATAGGCAGTGGAGAAGTCTGAGAGCCAGCCATTGATCCCAATACTCCTGTAATTTTTTCAGTCTTATTATCCTTCTGGTAGACAGTGGGATCTGGAACTGAGCAGCTATGAATGGGCACAGTGATATTCAAGTACTTTTCACCTAGCAGTAGGTCACTTAGACTGACTTTAGCAACCCCATAGGGATGCCACAAATTGTCCTTTTCTGTAAATGGATTGTAGGCTGTGTGTTTGCAAGAGAGAAGACCCACATTACTCAACTTCCCATCATCTTGTTCATCACCAAACAAAGAGGCTTTTTTAATGTCCTCTGCCATTTTTCTGTCCCGGTCATGAACCTCAATCTCCAAAGGTGGCCCTCTAAAATACTCACGCAGTTTCTCAGGATTGATTGTCCCTGTTAGAATCACATTGACATCCTTAAAATAGATGTGGGTTCCATGGGTTTGCCCGTGTGTTTGATGAAAAGGGAGGTTGTGAAATCGGTATCTGCAATATGTGGGAACGCAGGTCGCCTGCAGAAAATCCAAGGAAGAAAGTGAAATACCTGTAGGACTAACTTTTCCCTTCCCCTTGCCTTCCAGCATACATCTTCCTAATAAGGGGTAAAGCTCCTTTTGCATACAGTCAGCACATCACTCCTTCAGTCACCTGATAGTGGAAGGGGGACTTTTAATAGTGGAAGGGGGACTTTTACATAACACAATCGACACTAAAAGCCAAATTCTTAAACAGCAGAAATTTGCTTCTAAAGGGTAAGGTCCCTTGCGAGGCAAACTGATATCATGGATCAATGTCCACTATCAGGAAGTGGCTGCATCTACACTTGCAAAGAGAACCATGAGGGAAGAGCAAAAATGGCATGGAAGGGGCAGGAGTAATTTGTGATGATTTCCTGGCTTCATACAGACATGTTGTTTTCCTATCTGTAAAATGGGATCATGTGCTTTGAGCTCGAAAGATCTATCTCAGAGCTAGGCTCTATCATCACTATAATGCTCCTGTGTAAACCTGGCACCAGGAAAAGACTGAAATACCCTCTATCCTCAAAAGCAGTGACTATCCCCATGCCAATGCAATGGGCTTGATTAGAATACACTAGTGTGTGTATCAGGCCTGGTGATGGACTTTGCCAGGCCCTGGGCAATATGGGGGGGGTTCAGCTCTAGGCTCCCCGAAAGAGGTGGGGCCTTGTGCAGAAGGGACAGGACTAAAAGCCAGCCACCCCCAGCCAGCTGTCAGTGCTGCCCGGACCATGCCATGTGGGGCTTCTGCAGTGATTTACAAAGGCTGGGACTCTAGCTTCCACTGCTCGCTCCCCTCTTGGTTCACTGGAGCCTTATTAACCTTCAGCTTCACTGAAACACACATTTTTATTCTCAGGCCACTAGAGAAGGAACAGGCTGGGCACTGGAGTGGTTTATATTGGAGTAGCTGTTTAGTACTGCTTTGTGTGTTTTACCCGTGGGATACACACCCAGAACACTGGATAGGTTCTCAGATCTACATTAAAAGACAAAATCACATTCATCCACAAAGACAGCACAAGCAAGGACTTCGTAGGCTTCCCCTCACCACCCTTTTAATGTATCTTGTTGGCTTGAAGAATTAGGGTAATTTACTCTTGTTGGCACTTTATTTCTTAACATCTCTGCTGAGCCTCTTCTACACAAGTGTCAATTAGCACCATGCTGGTGTGTGGAATGAACACTTTGCTGAGGACTGCCATGATACCATCACACCTGGAACTTGAGCTTGTCACCAAATACACCACCATATTTGATAGAGGAGAAGGAAGAAAACGGTCACAAACTGCTGTGCTACCTGGACCCCTTAAAAACCTTCAGACACACCTTCTTTGTTCACTTCCAGCATCAAATGTGTTGCAGTCAGTACCTGGGTTTTCCCTGTTATTATCCAAAGATGTAAAGCCAGCTGGTATGAATTCATGCACTGACTGCATTATGAAATTCCACCATGGATTCAATGTGTCTCTACTAAGTTTGGTAAGAGTAGGTAAGCTCCAGAATTGGCTTCCAAGGGAGGCTGAGGTATCCCCATCACTGGAGGTTTTTAAGAACAGGCTGGACAAATGCAAACCAGAGATTATCTAGCTTTGCTTGGTGTTGCCTCTGCACAGAAGGCTATACTTGAGGATCTCTGAAGATCCTTTCCAGCCCTCCACTTATGACACAAGGTTATTAAACTACTCTTTGGCCAACATTTCCTAAGGTGACTACTGATTTTGGGGACCAAATTAAGACAACCTGTCACTGTTTTTCAAAAGTGCTGAGTTCCTATAATTCCAACAGAAAACAATGGGAATTGTAGGTGCTCAGCATTTCTGAACCATTACGCTCACAGTTTCTCAAGATGTGCACACAACAAAGGAAGCACCCAAAATTAGAGCCTGCTTCTAAAAGCGTGGCTAGTATTTAAGATTCACTGAGCAGTAAAATTTTACTCCTCTCTTAAATTGCATTATCAATAGTTGCATTATAGTCAACTAAAGGGCTTTCTCTTTTGAAAAATAATCATTCATAAAGGCAAAAAAAATCTAAATGAAAAGTGTTTTATCTCATAACTTATTTAATAAAAATCTATACAAAGCTCTACCTTTCTTCACAGAAGGAAAGGACTAGAACTTATGGGCTATATCCCTCATCAGTGGTGAACTGGACTTCTGTACAAGTATGGGATTTTATTTAGTTCTGCTAAGAAATGAAACATGCTACAATTCCTCTAGTTAAATAAATTCTCAATATAGGAAAATCAGTCCTCTCCATTGAGCACTGATTTACCAAACTATTTGAATCAAACAGTTTCCCCTGACTGTCCAAAAAATCAGAAGGGAAAAGAACTGCTTAGGAACCAATGCATGATATTAAGTATAAAGCTACAGTGCATACATTTTGGTCTATGAAACAAGATTATTGTTTTTTGCCAGTATATAATCAGTGAAAGGAGACAATTGGCCACATGTTCCCTTCAGGAAGTCCGTGTCTTATGCATGTTCTGCAAATGTTGCGAGGCACAACCTAGTGAATAGGGAACATTCCTGCTCATAGGTGTATTCCATATTTTAAAGGACATGACCTCAGGTTAAACTGACAAAATGGAATCCTAAAGAAAGAGCAGCGTTCTCCATTACCTGCAGCACTTCAACTGGGACAGGAGTTGTCGGGAGGCATGTAGCAGAATGAATCCTAATAATCAATGGATTCAATTCACTTATCTGTCTCTCAGACATAAGAGGCTCTTCTGCAGTGAAAGTTACATATGCATCTAAAATCTTAGAAGATTTCTCTTGTAGTCGACTAATCACTAACCTTTCTCCTGTGAAACAATATGAAATTAAATATTAAATCTTTAGAAAACAGCCAAAGAAAGACTAATTAATACCACAGTTTCAGTT
The DNA here is from genome assembly GCA_019425775.1 of Rafetus swinhoei. NCBI lineage: Eukaryota > Metazoa > Chordata > Testudines > Trionychidae > Rafetus > Rafetus swinhoei. The sequence goes on along the minus strand of CM033435.1, from coordinate 12,523,738 downwards.
AGTAACATATGCTGACACTGGAGCAGCACTGAAGCTGAAATATTAAAGCATTTTCAATTGTTCTAAATATTATAATTATTTATAATTTGTACAGTAGAACCTTAGCGTTAGGAGTACCAGAGATACAAACTGTCCAGCCAACCACACACCTCCTTTGGAACTGAAAATATGCACTCAGACAAAAAAATAAAGGCAAATACAGGACAGCACTGTGTTAAAAGTACACTATTAAAAAGAGAAAGGGAAAGTTAAAAAAAGATTTGACATGGTAAATAAACTTTCTGTGCTCATTTCATTTAAATTAAGATGGTTGCAAGTAGCATTGTTCTTCTTCATAAGAAAGTTTCAAACCTGCATTAAGTTAATGTTCAGCTGCACATTTTTTGAAAGACCAACCACCCATATTTTGTTTAGTGTTACGGACCTCCATTCCCAAAGTATCTATAACTCTGAGGTTCTACTATGTTACAGTAGAAACTAAAGGCCCCAATGAGGTCAGGGTTTCATTGTGCTAGAAGACTTACAAATTAACTATGTACTATAAATATATTAGTGCTATTTTTATAGTTGTTAAAAGGCTTTTAACAAAAGGTTAGACATTTGGTTACACATAGATAAATACCTTTAAAAAGAGAGAGCAGCTATTTCATGAGCTTTCTTTATTTCACCATACTATACTTCAACATATATATCACAAATCTCTTTTAACTACTTTCACTGTTTCAGAATCAACTCTCTGGAGCCAGGAGTAGAAATATTTCACTAGTAACAGTAACTGTCTACATATGGGCAGCTAAAAAGTTGCAAGCATATCATCCCATAAATGTTATTAATGAAACAGCACTGTAGGTGTAGTTTCTTTGAAGCATATAACAAGTTGCAAACACAGCAATGTCAAGTTCATAAATAAGGACTTTCACATGAGAATGACCAGCAGGCAAACTTAAAAACAATGAATAGTCTGATAGCACTTTAAAGACTAACAAAACATGGAGATGGTATCATGAGCTTTCGTGGGCACAGCCCAAGGATTTAGGATGACTAGCTAAAATTGCTCATTAGAATCTTTACTAGGGTTTTCCCCCCAACTTTTCAGGCAAAATTTTCAACAGGCTTTCAGAAAATGCACCTGAAAAATTTCCAAACATATTCATTGGCACTGGCAAGTCATCCATTTGATACTCATATCTGTATATATTTGCTAACATAAATGAGTTTAACATTTTGTATGCCCATTGAAAAACATGCAATCCCACTTCAAAATGTCTTAGTATGCTCTGGATCCTGTTTCTGCTTCCCCATTTCATCTTTCAAAGTCCTGAACCTGCCTTATTCATATGAGTAATCCTTGCTCATGTGCTCCATTGACTTTAATCCAGGATGGATTATAATTCCTGCACCTTGTACCCAAATTCACTCCCAGAGACCACACCCTGCACCTCACACCCAAATTTCCGCCCCCCCTCCCCAAGCCTATACCCCTTCCATGGCCAAACTCCCTCCCAGAAACAGAACCACACAAATGTCAGGTGGACTATGTCCACATGGCAATAGGCTGCACGTGCATGGGGGCCCATTGACAATTCTGACCTGGGATTGCTGTCGGCCGGCCGATTCCTCAATTCCCATCTATACCTCTTTCCTCCCAGTCAGGCATTCCCTTTAGCTCAACAAACTCCCTCAATATTATAAACAAGGAAGATTTATTTACAAAAAATATAAACAAAACTGGACAAAGAGAGTGAACACAGCATACATGAAAACTAGGGAAAAGAATGGTAACCACAAACTTTAAGCCTAACCCCGACCTATAGCATGCAGAGAAACTAACCTCTCCACCTTTGAATAAACACTCCACCCCCAGCAGGTCCTGAACCAAACAGGATCCAATAAAGTGTAAATCTGCATTTCTAGAACCCTGCAGGAGTCTTGTAACACTCTGCTTTTCAGTGCCACTCAGAGCACACTGTGCCATAGGCAGAAATGTCAGGCTTCCCTTCAAGTCCAAAGCCCAACTAAACTTTCTAACCATTTGTCTTCTCCCCAGCCAGCTTGCATTCCAGAACCCAATGCTTCCCATGGGCATCTACCATGGTAACTCCCTAAGGCTACGTCTATACTACAGGCTTCTTGCACAAGAAACTTTTTGCAGAAGAGATCTTCCACAAAAACTTCTTGAGCAAGAGAGCGTCCACACTGCAAAAGTGCATTGAAAAAGCCATGTGCTTTTGCGCAAGAGAGCGCCCAGACACATAGGATGCTCTCTCGCAAAAAAGGCTACCGGGAACCACTTCAGGCAGGGCTTTAGGTCACCAGCTGCTTCAGAGGGCTGGTGCCGGAGCCTTGCAGAGACACGTGCTTAAAGGGACCTCTCTGGACAGCCATTTCTCTGCTGCTGCTGCCCGCTTGCAGACCTCTTTGAGGGACAGCAAAGCTTCAGCAGTGCCTGCTGTAGTTGCCCTGTGCTTTTTGGGGATGCCACAGCTTTGTTCTGAGTGTGCCCTGCAGCCAGAGCTGCCTCTGGGCAGGCAATGGCCCCACACAGCCACGCTGCAGTTTTTGCAGCATTTGCTGCCAGCTGCCTTCCTCTTCCTGGAGGACCTGAAACCCAAGCTCCTTCTGTGGACCCTCTCGGTGGTTGCGGCTGCTCCACTCTGGCAACCACACCCCACTATACAGAGAAGGTCCTGGAGGCTGGAGACCAGCTCGGACTGGTGGTACCGGCTGGTCTTGGAGCGGTGGGACGACTAGCAGTGGGTGCAGAACTTTAGAATGCACAAGGCCACCTTCCTAGAGCTTTCTGCCTGGCTGGCACCCGCCCTCCAGAGACGCGACACCTACCTGAGGCCCGCCATCCTCCTGCAGAAGTGGGTCGCAATCGCCCTGTGGAAGCTCACCACCCCAGACAGCTACCAGTCAGTGGGCAACCATTTGGGGTGAGGAAGTCCACTGTCAGGGCCCTCCTAATGGAAGTAAGGCGCTCCCGGGCTACAGTCCCAGCACGGGGGCAGGGGAGAGGGAGAGTGTTGGATAAGAGGGACCCTTGGGAAAATGGGGCTGGGGACTGTAGGGGGTTGAGTGGGGGTGGGGGGAAAGCCCTGTCTCTGGGGGGGCTTGTGCCATCTCAACCTCATACAGCCCTGCTGCTGGGGGGGGGGGAGTGGGCTCATAGGAGGGGGCTCCTGGACGGTTTTGGGGGGGCCACAGGAGGGGAAGGGGATGGGCACCTCCCATGGGCTCAGTCACCCCGGGCACGTCTAAACAACAAAGTTTTTTTGAAAGAGGATATGCAAATTTCATGGGAATTTGCATAACTTCTGATCACATTTTCGAAAGACTTTTGAAAATGAACATAGTTTAGATGAGTTTAAAAAAAAAAAAAAAAACCCTTCCTAAAAAAAGGAGATTTACGTGGTTCTTCTTCTCCTTGACCCACAATTCCAGGAGGGTTGCAGTCTCTGGGACAGACCATGTTGGGGTGCACCTTTTCATCCCCCGGGGGGGGGGGTCCTGGGACTCCTATGGCTGCTCCCTGGAAGGACCAGGGAGATCTTGGGGGCTTGTGGCTCTGCCATGGGTGGCAATGGCAGTGGAAGAGAGAGCCGCATGATGAAGGAACTGCTCTCAGGCTGGCTTCCTGTCACAAGGCTTATCCAGGGTGCCTGCAGCTTTAAGAGGGGCCAGCAGACAGGAGCTATAGAGTTCTGATTACCTTGGACGGAGTGGCCACCAGGGCACCTGTTTTTTTTCCTGGAGGCCATTTCTTGCGCAAAAACCCCTTTTCCCCATCCACACACGCCTTTTTGCGCAAGAGCTCTTGCGCAAAAAGGCATTCTTCCTCATAGAAAGAGGAATACCAATTGCACAAAAACCCCTCTGATCTTTCAATTCTCTTGCGCAAAAACGTGCTTGAGGTGTGGATGCTCTGTGAGTTTTTGCACAAAAACTCTATAGTGCAGACATAGCCTAAGTCACGTCCAGCATGAATTTGGGTGCTTTGGAAGCCTGTATTTTTACATAGTGACCTGTCCCTCCTCCCCATACTGAACCATACCTGAGAGGAGAGGCATAAGATCCAGTTGCAAAGATGCTATGCCACACTTCTTTGTTAGTGCTGCAATCAGGGTCTGTGCATTGGACACTTTACAGCTGCTCTGCTTTTGTTCTTTAACAGCAGAGCCCCTTCTAGAAGTAGAACTTTTCTTTTTACCTGTTCATAGAGGTGAGAAAGAATTCCTTTAAGATTAAACAAGGCAAAAAGTTACTGGAATGGGTAATGGGCTGGTGGGGGCCAGAATGTAAGATTTCAACAATGTATTATAAATTAGTTAGGCAATACACTTGAGAAATCACTTCTACAACCTATTTCTTACTATATGCCAACTCCTTCCCCCCAAAAAAACTGTGTTAACAGAATGTTAAGATTTTATAGTTAAGCATTTGAAAGTTTGAACATTAGTATGGTTGCCTGTCTAACCTTAATTTGGCCCCCTGGTGTGTATGCTTAATTAGACAGACATTAATCAGATGATCTCATACTATTTTTTTCATAAGACATCTCCCTCATTCAATGCACATTATGGACTTCCCTAGTGGATAGTTAGGGTTGCATAGAGAGAGAGACTGTCTATAGGAAAAATTTAAAAACCAACAAATAGACTAGTACCGACGCATTGTGGACACCTCTGCGCATGGGGAAACAATGAGGCCACAACCTCCCGTCTGACAATCATCTGACAATCGTAAGGGTCTTAGTGGTGGAACTGTGTGTGATTTATAGAAATAAGTACATGTATATCCCTATCCTTAAAATTAAGTATCTTGGGTATTGCCCTAGGTGTAGGTGTTATATTATTGTCTGTGCTAACTATCCTGTATACTGAAATAGATCTGTGTAACCTTGCCCCGGATTCCTTCCCCATCCCAGCATGAGCATTGCTTTCCTTCACTATTCTGTGTATAATAAAGTTAACAAGAGTTTATCTGAGGTGATTTTACTGGCTTCTCTTGTATCCAAAAGCCGAACCACATGACACTGAGGCACAGATAAGTTAAGTGACTTGCTGCAGGTGACATAAGAAATATGTGGAAGATTTGTGACCAGAATGCTGAGGCCATAATTCCTAGCCCCGTGCTCACACAATTACATCTGCATAAACATATCACACAGGCAGAATTTCATATTCCATTTATCTTTTAAAATCAGATCTTAGATGTCATTCAAAAACTTACCACCTTGTAGATCTTTCCTGTCTGTTTGGCCTATGGAATTTTCCAAGCTGAACTTTGTTTTGTCTGGATTTTTTGAAATCATATAATTTGAATAGTCAGCCATTGTACTATACAGAAAAAAAGATATTTGCAGAAATATTTGTATAAAATAAACTTCAATTTTTTTAAATGGCTCATCTTCCCTTAATAGTGAGAGTGCAACCAATATTCAAAGGAGGTCTCCAAAATGACAGACTGCTCAAACTTTGCATTGGGGTCTGCACTGGCAAGTACATGGCCTTATCATAGTGCATGATGCTAACATGTCCACCTCAAGCTCTAATTTAATTGTCCAAATGCTGGTTTAGACATCTTATTTAGGCACCTGAGCTTGAAAATTGAGCCCTTTCTGAAATGGCTTTATAATGATCTCATGCCAGCTCCAAATTAGTGACAAATGAGCAAGGTTCTCTGGGAAACGCTTATCAGCCATTTTCATGCTGTGCTCCACATTAAATCACTTGTAAACAGTCAGAAGATGTGCCCAGATTCCTTGCCATTGATAACCATGATACTTCAAAGGATTGGCCTGGCCCTGCAGCACTTCATGTTGGCACACTTGGAACAAGTGCCAAGAGACAGAGCATGAAGATCAAACACAGTAGTTGGAAGCAAGCATAACCACCCTCCCCCACTCATCCCCAACAACTGATGGCAACCTCTATGTGTAGAGATTACATTGTAGTGCATGGTTGATCTATGGTGGGTGAATAAATATTGTTCCAGGGCAGGTAAGTATCCCAAACAAATTTGTAAATCTGCACTTTTGGATAATTGCAATATATATGGCAGGTAGTTTGGGACTAGCTATACCCCTTTTCCCAACACAGTCACCTCTCCTCAAGCCATGTGGCATGCAAATTCTTACACATTAGTCACATTCCTGTATATGTGGTAGATTACCATCATTCTATCAAGTTTGTGTGGTGTCTAATATGTCAATATCCTCATTTAATACCAGACACTCAAGTTCACCATCTTAGCATTTAGATTTTTTATGTTTATATATTAGCATTTATAGCATTTGTCAATATTTAGCTGTCTGGCCTCAGTCCCTGCCTGTACTGTATCAACTTCTAGCCATTCTTCTTTGCTAGGATATAGAGTATCCTCTTTAATAAATCCTCCCCAGAGGGATGTGTCTATCTGAATCATGTGCTCCTCTATACCCATTGGCTTTTCCTCAGCCTTTAGTTTAAAAACTCCTACATAACCTTTTTTACGTGAGAGCAATCTAGTTCCATTTTGGTTTATCATGGAATCACAGAATACTAGAACTGGAAGGGACACCGAAAGATCATCAAGTCCTGTCCCCTGCCCTCATGGCAGGGCCAAGCACCATCTAGATCATCCCTGACAGATGTTTATCTAAGCTGCTCTTAAATATCTCCAAAGATGGAGTTTCCACAACCTCCCTAGGCAATTTATTCCAGTGCTTAACCACCCTGACAATTTAGGAAGCTTTTCCTAATGTCCATCCTAAACCTCCCTTGGTGCAATTTAAGCTCATTGCTTCTTGTCCTATCATCAAAAGTTACGGAGAATAATTTTTCTCCCTCCTCCTTGTAACACCTTTTAGGTACTTGAAAACTGTTACAGTATTTCCTCTAAGTCTTCTCTTTCCAAACTACACAAACCCAATTCTTTCAGTCTTCCCTCATAGGTCATGTTTTCCAGAACTTTAATTTTTGTTGCCATTCTCTGGATCTTTTCCAATTTCTCCACATCTTTCCCGAAAAAATGTGGTGTCCAGAACTGGTCACTATACTACAGTTGAGGTCTAATCAATGCAGAGTAAATCAGAAAAATTACTTCTCATGTCTTGCTTACAATACCCCATTTAATGCAACCCAGAATGATATTTGCTGTTTTTGCAACAGTGTCACTCTGTTGACTCATATTTAGCTTGTAGTCCACTATGTCCTCTGCTGTTTTCCTTCATAGACAGTCACTTCCCATTTTGTATGTGTGAAACTGATTGTTCCTCCCTAAGTGGAGTACTTTGCATTTGTTCTTACTGAACTTCTTACTATTTACCTCAGACCATTTCATTTAGGTGGACTGGATCCATCCTGTAAAGGCTTCTCCTTTCCCAAAAGTTTCCCCAGTCCCTAATAAACCTAAATCCCTCTTCTGCCCATCATTGTCTCATCAACACATTGAGTCCCTGCAGTTTTGCCTCTCAAACTGGCTATGTATGTGAAACTGGAAGCATTTCCAAGAATGCTCCCATGGAAATGCTGGACTTCAATCTCTTACCTAGCAAACATCACCGTGCTCATTTCAAGATAGAAGACTAAGATTTCAACCATAGGGACTTTATACATGAACAAAGCTAAGCAAAACATTTTGCTGGGAATTTGGATAGTGGGTGGGTACATAACAGGAGGTTTTTTAGTACCAGTGAGATAGGTCAGTTATAGAATCTATTTAACCTTCATGCCAAAGAGGCTAGGTACGATGGAGGAAGATTAAATTTAAATATTGTTAGTTTTTATACTATTTTGTGAAGTTTTTAGTGAGTTAAGATATGGCCTATAAAAAAAGAATGAATTAATTAAAAAGGTGTACTTCATACCCTGTGCATGATTCTCCTGGGGTGCCACAGTATGAAACAGATCATACACACTTCTGCTTACTAATGCATACATCAATGTGTACAATTGCATTGTATCAGTTTTGTACCTTTCACACATAGGCACAGCCAATGGTATGCCACAAAATACAACGATTTTTAAAAGGCTCTCAGAAGTTTGATAGGGAATCATATCATTTATTTATATGAATTTATCCTGAATGATTAGTCAAATATGAATGGCTTGTGACATTTAAAAGAGTGATAAAATTGATGAGACTAAGTAAAATTGAATTTATATCCATGTGAGTCAATAATCATGTACAAAATCTGTAGCAGCCAAAAAGATTAGAGGAAGGGTGGCTTACTGGGATCATTACCAGTGAACCAATACTGCAGCTTGAAACACTGTTCCTTGAAAATGTCTGTGGAATTATCAGGATTTCCATTTAATTCTCATGAAAGGAGAGCAAATGGCTAGTGTGACTACAGCTTCAACAGGTTGTAAAACTGTTCACTGAAATAAACTGGTTTCCTGAAGCAAGTCTGGTTATCACCTCTGCAATGTAAGAAACTTTTAAAATCTGCTAATGGCTTCTATGAAATATCCTTTTAAAAAGGAACTACTATACTTGGGGAGAAAAATCAAACTTGCCTCTAATGAATGTGAAATATTACAGGAATAAACTGATTGTGAATCAGAGGGTTATTATGGCCATTCTCCATGTATGGATCAGTCTTCTAAATGCTAAGGATATGATTCAACATGAATATATATAGGTCTCATTGAAATTAAACTAGGATTAAAAAACCTCACAGATTACTGACATATGAACTCAGCTGAGATAACTGAAGAAATGTGTGTGTGTGTGTGTGTGGGGGGATCAGAATTGTGTCCATATAGTCCTTAAAGGGAAAACTAGCTACTGGAACAATAAATCTGATTGTTTTTTATTGGCATGATTAAGAAAAGCATATGATTGCTTGTCTGGAGATACATTTTCTATTCTGAATTCTGAGACAGACTTTCTACCTAACTTCACCAAGTTGCTTAACCTCACTCTCTGCCTCAGTTTCCCCATCTGTAAAATGGAGATACTACTTATTGCTATCATGGGGGTTCATGAGGTTAAACTCCATGACTGTGAAGTGCTTTGAAATCTTGAATAGAAGGTATTATACAAGTGTGAAGTTTGAATAGTCAAATCTCAGTTAATCTTAAATAAATGTAGAGATTTTTGCATTCTTCCACAAACTACTGTACCTAAGACATTTGGGTCAACTAAAAAAAACACCTGGTAAAGGAACCATTTGCTTTTTTTTCTTTTAAAAGCATACCGAATCCTATGGAATTCTGAAGCCATAATCTCTCTGATTTATGACCTCTCCAGGGAGAATTCTCTTTCATTATGTAATTTGCCTCAGATTCAGAACCATCAATTACACTTTAATTATGTGATTTAAGCATCCAAAATAATATCAAGTTATCTGATTAATGGGACAAAAACAAAACTGAGAAACAACTTCAGCATCTCAGAGCAAGTTTAAATTCCTGTCACTTTCAGAATTTATTACATCAGCAGTAACAGATATAGCTCATTGTTTAATACAGTCTCAGAGGGGTAGCCGTATTAGTCTGTAATTTTAAAAAGAAGTAGTCCTGTGGCACCTTAGAGACTAACCAAAACATATAATCTTGAGCTTTCATGGGCAAAACCCACTTCATCAGATGAATTAGAGTGGAAATAATAGAAAACAAGGTATATGTATATAACAGCAGAAGTACCTGTCAATTGTAGGACTTGTGTTAATTAAGTGGGCTGGATGTGTCCCATTCTTAGCTTTTGATGTGGAAATTTGATGTTAGAGGCAGGAGAAATTGGCTTTGTAATGTGTGCAGTTAATGTCTTTATTCAAGCCCAGGGTAACAGTGTCATATTTGAGGATGAATTCCAGTTCTGCAGACTCTATCTGTAATTGTTTTGTGGCTCTGGGGAAGGGGAAAGGGATTAGGTTGGGGGGGCTGGGAGTGCCTGGCTCTGGGGGAGGGAGAAGGCATTAGATTGGGGGGGCCCGGCTCTGGGGAAGAGAGGAGGCATTAGGTTGGGGGGGCCTGGCTCTGGGGGAACGGAGGAGGATTGGGTTAGAACGAGGGTAATGGGAATGCCTGGCTCTGGGGGAAAAGAGAGGGTTGTTTTTTATTTATTTATTTCCAAATAAAATCATAAAATGTATATTAATTTTATATCAATAAATATATGTCAATTTTTTGCAATTGCATGAATAATTATATGTTTATGCAAAATCTCAAACTTACAAAGTATCTGAAATTTTCACAGAAGCATGTTCTATTTGATTAACCATGGTCTATACTTGTTTTCATTTCAACAAAACAAGTTATGTGTCATATAAAAAATTTAAAAGTACCTTAAATTTATATTTAAATTAAAAAATATTTTATATGAGCAAATAACAATTTTACACATCAAATTACTGTATTATATTAAAACAAGACCTGGAAAAATATTATAAAATATACCTAAAACATAATCTATAATAATAAATAATTATGACTTTCTGATAAAGTACATTTTTTTGGTGGCCCTGAAAGCTATCAGTTTTCATTTGTGCAGCCCTCAGTAGGCTTCGAGTTTGACATGCCTGTTGTAGATTGTCAGTGATGCACTGAAGGGGTGTAAGTTGGGGGCTGTAGGTGTTGACCAGTGGTGTTCTGTTATTAGTCATTAGTTCTGCAGTTTAATATCTAAATTCCTTCAGAACTCTTGGGTGAATACTACCTGGTATTGGTGTTTTATTACTATATATCAATTTGTTCCAAAACCTCCTCTTCTGACAGCTCAATCTGGGACAGTTCCTCAGATCTGTCAGATACAAAGAATGACTCAGGTGTGGGAATCTCCCTTACATGCTCTGCAGTGAAGAATGATGCACAAAATTCATTCCCTTTTTCTGCAACAGCCTTCTCTTCCTTGAGTGCTCCTTTAGCATCTAAAATAAATAATCCAGTGGCCCCACTGATTGTTTCACAGGCTTCCTGATTCTGATGTACTTAAAAAAATTGCTTGTTAGTTGTTTGTCTTTTATTATTTGCTTTTAAAATTCTTTTTGGACCTGCCTAATTATACTTTAACACTTGAAACCCAAGAATGAACCACTAAGAATCAGAACCTGCAGGTGTTGGGAATAAAAGAAGGGACTAATGGTATGGAGTCCATGGAAGCCATTTGGGATTTATTGGTGGATATGTTGAAAATAAAACCTAATCTTTCTGTTTCAGACAGAAAAGGCATATAGGAGATGAGCCCATCTGTAGACATTTACAGCTCCAATGAGAGATACATGAAAATATATTGTAAACTGTCAGGAGCTGCCTATTTAGTGCGTAAAGCAGGAACTCAGAATTTTTACAGAGCTCAGACAGCAAACCAAGAAACATTAGAAAAGTTGCAACAAGAAACTAAAAATAAACTTCTCCAAATGTACTATAAAAGCAGCTCCGGATTATGTAACAAATGTTTGATTTCTTACAACTTAAAGCAACATACTTTGGAACACTGGAACATTAAAAGCAAGGTACTGTACCACTTTTTAAATACCTGGACAATTATTTCCTTGTTAAGGATGCTGTTCTTCTCACGTAAAACAACATTTGAAATAAAATCAGAGTATTTTTCTTGCATGGGCAACTTAACCCTGTTTTTGATGTTTTTCACATAAATAGAGATCTGTGAACTTTTTCACGCTGTATATACACATAGCTTAAATGAAAGATAGCATCCATTCAGTGTGGACGCTATCTTTCGAAAAAGCAGATTGCTTTTTTGATGCGCTTTGGCAGTGTGGACACTCTCTTTCAGAAGAAGTTTTTTGGAAGATCTCTTCCGGAAAAGCTTCTTCCGAAAGAAGCCTACAGTCTAGACATAGCCCCAGGCTGCAGCCTGACCCTGAACATCTATGCTACAATTAAACCAGGGCTGGGCAAGATGTAGCCTGGGCACCAGATACACTTTGATCCAGCCCATGGACTGCATCTGGCCGTTTTCCATTTATATCCTGCTGCCCGTGCCATTGAAGTTACAGGCGGTTTTCTCAAGCAGCAGGATCCTATTTAAATGGCTCAAGGCTCTCCGTTGCAGCACTACCCTGGGCAGGGGCCGGAGCAGTGAGCCCTTTAAATAGCTGCAGCAACCCTGGGCGCCTACCAGGCAATGTGGTAGCAGCAGGGCCAGAAGCCGCGAGCCCTTTGCTTTGTTTTTAATTCAAAGCCTCTGGCCCCAGACAACTCTGGGGGGAAACTAGTCCCCAGCCCTGCCCCTTCTGCTGTAGGCCCCGCTCCTTCCAGACATGGAGCTGGCCCATGACCACGTACCAAAATTCATTAAGTGGCCCCCCTATAAAAATTATTGCCCAGCCCTGAATTAAACAGTCCCACAGCCCAGCTGGCATGGGCCAGCCATTGGTTTTCAACTGCAATGTTGGCATACTCTGAAGGCCTGTCTACACTAGGGGTGTAATAGTATAGTCAATTAACCGATTAACCGATAAGCAAAAGCTTATAGGTTAATGCTATAGACTACACGCATTTCCCCCACACTCCTTGCCAGTAAATTTTTTAATGAAGCCAGCTTGCACTGGGTCCTGGACCTAGCCCTGCTGCGGCTCTGCATTTAAAGTGTATTAGGAGCCAGGCAGGCAGGCAGCCTGGCTCAGTTACAGCTCGTGCCAGGTCCAGGAGCTCAGACCCCTCTCCCCCAGACAGAATAGTCGACTAACCAATAAGAATTCATGAGGTTAATCAACTATTCAATTAACCAATATTTAACATCCCTAGACTACACTGTACACTCTTTATAGTAGAGAGCAGAGTACATACACTGCACCTCTCCCACAGCATGGCTATAAATATCAGTGTAGTCGGCAAGGCACTGCTTAGGCAACTAAAGCAAAAACAAGGCTGGCCTGTGAGTAGGAACCTTACATGGCTCTACATGTTCCAGCAGCGCCTCCCCCCTCTACACTGCTTGGTTTCCCACTGCCTTCCTGCCGCCAGAGTCTTTCCCCACTGCAGAGAAAGGCTCCAGCAGAGGGGAAATGCCTTAGCCAAGGCAGAGGAACCAGGGAAGGGCTCCCATAGCTCCCTGCTGCTGGAGCCTTTCACTAACATGTGTAGCTAAACACCACAGTGTGGATGCAGCTGATTTGCACTGCAGCGTGTAGCTACACATACCCTGTACAATACCAGTGATGGGCAGTGTAGATGTAGCCTTCCAGTAGTATCCCCATGCTAAGGAGCTCTGTACACATACATGGGTCTAAAGAGTCCACCAGTAGGGTTTGCTTTAAAGCTCACTGAAAGCAGTGCAAGTTTTTTCACTGACTTCCTGGGATTTGATCAGGCCCATATTCTTGTCTGTATTGGTAAGAAGAAAAAGAGAGCTTTGCACTGCTTTGTGAAGAAGAAATTCCAACAATGTGTGACAAAGTATAATCGTCTAAGAAACTGATGACACGAGTACATTGTCCAAATCAACACAGGCAAGATTTTTAGAAATAAAGTGAACCCCCTGAGAAGGGCATTACAATTCAACACCAACTGTTTTGTTTTTAAGCTGTTGAAGTGCACTCTGCCTTCATTTATTTAATTAGTTTTACTTCACCAAAGCACAAAGCTTTCCATTAAGCATGGATATTATGGGATACTGTCAATCTGATTTCTTTTAACTAATTAAAAAAAATTCCAGTTTCCTGAATCCGATAGGTTTTGTTAACTTTTAGAGTATTGCATGTTTATTGTCAGGAAATACTGATAATTCCATCATATATTAAAAACTATTCAGCAATTCTGACCATGTGGTGAACAACTACTCTTGTAAATAAAGCAGAATTTAGCCCACGAACTTTGCAGTTACAGCAATGTAAATCCCAAGTGACTCCCACTTGTTTCAAGGGAGTTACCAAGCATTTACACCAATGTATTAGAACAAAATTTGACCTTGTAAATATCTGTATTTACAGAATTAATCTGTTCAACTCACAAGCCAATTTATTTATGCAAAACTTTCTGCTATTCAATCTTAATGTTGTTTCCATCCTCACCATTTGAAAAATGTTCTTCCAAACGGCATGTGCTAAACAGATTATATAAGAGAGAAGAATACGAATAAAGTAATAAAAAATAAATAAAGTTCTTTGCATACTAAAGTTAGGCATATAGCTAAGAAGAGACAGGAATTTATAGCACTGCATTCTCATAGGAAACAGCTGTCTAAACGTCTCACACTTTCACCACAACTTCTCAATAAAAGACCCATCTGACATACTTTAAAAAAAAAGCTTTGTCCTTCTCAGCTTCCACAGAGATATCACCTATTTCCAGATACTCAGCCACTACGTTCCACACTCTAGCCATTTCATCTCTCTTGCCAAGAGCCTAGTTACCACATTTTCTAGTGCAAGTATCTAGTTTTGTTCACACGGCTTAATTCTGGCAATTCTGAATCCACTAGACTTAGCTGAATGGAAAGTAAGTGTCTGGAAATAAAATGTTTAAATAAAATGTTAAAAATTAAATAATTTTAAATTTTATACAAGTAACACATTCATATTTTTGTAAAGGGTATTTTTCCCAAAATATGCCATAGTTTGATATTTTGGTCTAAATGGCATTTTAAGCATGTTGTTTCATGTAACAGTTTATATGATTTTAACAGAAGTGAATGCAAAAGGCCAAAGTTATGCTCTGAAATCAGAGCATAACCATGACAAACCTTGCAAAACCAACTGCTTTCAATTTTGTTAAAATTGTGTAAGCATATCCCAAGACAAGTGTGGTAATAACTTCCTTAGTGGTACACAGAAGGGATTCTTACCTTGTGGAAAAAGGAATTAAAGACTGGAAACCAGAAAGGGGTGCCGGTACCTCATATACTTCAGCTTCTTCTGGTAAAGACTTACTTTCCCCTGAGGTAAAAGCAAGTTTCACATTTGTTACTAACATCTCCTTTTTTTAGAACATCCCATAAGAGTAGTCAAAATATAAGTTAAATTTACCTGTGAAAAACCTCATCTATTTCACCTGTGTCTGCTTCTCCCAGACTGAACTTTGATAAGCCCAAAGTCCCCATAACTAGGGATGTGAAAAGTTAACCAGTAAGCATCACTTGTAACGGGCAATGCTTACTAGTTCTGGTTAACTGGTGGGGGCTGAAGTAGCTTCCAACCCACCGCAGGCAGAGGGCTGAGTTCCAGCCCGGTCAGAGCATCTCGTGTCCATGACAGGCCCTGGCACGCTCTGGGCAGGAACTGTTTCGGCAAGCGGGGGAGGTGGTGGGGGGCATTCCAGCCTGCCGCCACTTTAATCGTTAACTGCTTAAACACTATGTTTAATTGGTTAACCAATTAAATGGGATTTTATATCCCTACCCAGAACTAAATAAGGTAAAGGTAAAGCATAGTCACAAAATGCAGAATATAAGCATAGGCTTATCGCAGGGCTACTCAACTTTGGAAGCCCCAGGGGCCACAATGATACTCACAGCACATGCTGAGGGCCGCAACTTAAGTGTGGTTGCATATACATGCAAATATATATGCAAATATGTGCAAATAGCTTCTTTCACACTGAGGGGGCATGAATACAAAAATTAAGGCAAGACTACACAACACGCAGGCCCCATTTATACACTGCTGATATTAATAACATGCAATATTTACCCAATGTCCACCCATATGACAGCACTTTTAATGAGCAATGATAGTCCAAGAATTTAACCACTAAAATGCATCTCAACAGAAGACCATTATGTTGACTACTTTTTTGTTTTAGCTCCCACCCACGGGCCGAAAACAAATGGGCTGCAGGCCACATGTGGCCCGCGGGCCGCGTGTTGAGTAGCCCTGGCTTATTGGGTAGTTGACTAATCAACTACTCCCTTACATCCCTACAACAGACATTTTGCAGACCTGGCTAAAGCCCACTTGGGGTCCGTGTGTGTGGACTGACACCGTAGCTGGGTGCAATCCCCTGTGCTCTTGAGCAGTAGGGCTGTTAACAGTCAATAGGGACAAACAGGAGGAGGCTTGCCAGGCCCTTTTCCCTCTCTTGCATAGTGCAGGGCAGGATTTAGACCCAAGAGGGGAGAAATACATTTGAGTGTAATATTGATATATGCTTAAGGTATCATGTACCACTCATAGCCAAGCTAACTCATCATGCTGTAGAGGAGATGATTACTCTTAGCAAAGAATTCCCTACAAGGAAGTCTAGGCTGTATTGCAACTTGGAACTAGAGAATCTCTCTGTGTCAGACAAAACTCTAAGCCCTCACCATAGGCACAAATGCTTCTTCACAATATAAAGTTCTCCCGAGATGTTGGTTACATATGAATAATCACTTATGTGTATATACCTGTTTACAGTAACATTACACACCTAACTCTCTATTTAGCTGAAACTGGAAGGGAACTTATTTCAATAAGAAAAATGCAATTGTCCAAGTAGAAATTTGCCCAAGACACTGTAAAGAAAAGTTACATGCTACAGGCAACAAGAAGCCAATGTTGTTTGCAGATGATACCAAACTGCTCAAGATAGTTAAGACCAAAGCAGGCTGTGAACTGCTTCAAAAAGATCTCACCAAACTAAGTGATTGGGCAACAAAATAGCAAATGAAATTTAATGTTGATAAATGTAAAGTAATACAAATTGGAAAAAAAATTCCTACTATACATACAATATAATGGGGACTAATTTGGCTACAACTACCCAAGAAAGAGATCGTGGAGTCATTGTGGATAGTTCTCTGAAAACATCCACTCAGTGTGCAGCAGCAGTCAAAAAAAGCAAATAGAATGTTAGGAATCATTAAAAAAGGGATAGAGAATAAGACAGAAAATATCTTATTGCCTCGATATAAAACCATGGAACGCCCACATCTTGAATACTATGTACAGATGTGTTTGCCTCATCTCAAAAAAGATATATTGGCATTGGAAAAGTTTCAGAGAAGGGCAACAAAAATTATTAGAGGTTTGGAATGGGTCCCATATGAAGAGAGATTAAAAAGACTTGGACTTTTCAGCTTAGAAAAGTGGAGACTAAGGGGGGATATGATAGAGGTCTATAAAATCATGACTGGTGTCAAAAAAGTGAATAAGGAAAAGTTATTTATTTGTTCCCACAATATAAGAACTAGGGGTCACCATTTAAAACAAACAAACGGAAGTTTTTCTTCATTCAGCGCACAGTCAACCTCTGGAACTCCTTGCCAGGGGATGTGGTAAAGGCTAGGACTTTAACGAGGTTAAAAAAAGAGCTAGATAGATTCATGGAGGTCAACAGCTATTTGCCAGGATGCGTAGGAATGGTGTCCCTAGCCTCTGTTTGTCTGGATATGGGTGACAGGAGAGGGATCATGTGAGGATTACCTATTCTGTTCCCTCCCTCTGGAGCATCTGGTATTGGCCACTGTTGGCAGACAGTATACTGGGCTAGATGGACCTTTGGTCTGACCCAGTATGGCCGTTTTTATGTTCTTATGTGCATACCAATACAGATGAGAAGCCAGAATTATCATTCTGTTCCAAACCCACAGGCTTCTACCACTTGCACTGTCTCCCTTGCAGATCATAGCTGCAGGTCCATTATCCCTTATGTGGATCAGCCACTAGATGGCACTATTGCCAATACACAAGTATATACATACAAGAGCCCGTATATTACAGTTGGGGATAATATCCCCCACTGTCACTGAAAAAATTTCCACTGGATCTTTAATGAACTTTAGAATCAAGAATCTCAGTTTTACTCCTCCATATGAAAAAATGCAAGCCCAGTACCATAGCCTAAGAGGAACAAACAAAATGTTTCATTAATAAAAAACAGGAAAGTACTTCCCTAAGACACATTTCAGGTCAGAATAGAGTTTTGGAGGTTCACAGGAGGTTCCTCTCCAAAGAGTGCTATTTGTTACAAACAAAAACTGTGTTAAAAGTCCATGACAAAGTGCATACTCAAGCACAGACAGTTCTGGCATTTCCTAATTTTTGTGTGCTTGACTCTGCACCCTTAACATTCTTTTAACAGTTTTTTGTGCACAATTCCCTAGGTTTATAAAAAAAAGGCAAACTAAAAAGACAGATCCCCTCATGTGGTATCCTACTGAACCCTACACAGGTCATCTGCAGGGTTGGAACCTTTAGATTCACATCAAAGTCCTTTGCCACTTCAGCTAACAAAGTAACTGTTGGCAGAAGTTGGGGGTTCAGAAAAACTTTTCCAGTGGGTTTCGGAGATATTTGCTGGCAGATGAATGGTCAAATTCAGGGGAAAGTGCTCTCTACTGGGTGTACAATCCTTCTGTCCTTTTCCCCTTACCTAATACCTTCTACCTGCATCCTGTCCAGCCTCTGTGTCAGCCACTCATCTCAGGTCAGCCCTCACATCAGGCTCTGCATCCATGTTTTTAGTCTCCCTGCCTCATCAGTTGCAATATCTTCCTCAGGGCTCTTAAATGAGTCCCAGCCTTTTCAGTCCCTATCTTCCAGCTCCCACCCCAGTTTCCTACTCTGAGCTTCTTATCCCAGGATCCCCACCTAGCCCATATTCAGACTACTCTACCTGCTGCAAAACCCATGGCAGGTTTCTCTGGTGCACTGGGTACCTTCACACCTTTAATTTTAATACTGCTGAGTTCTGGCTGATTGTCCTCGAAGAGTTTTCTTTGCAATAACACCGTATATTTTACCCCACCTGGAGAGAAAAAAGGTAACAAGAAATTGCCATTCAGACTTCATCATTTTCCCTTACTTTTATAGTATTTTTTCTGTTATTCAGACCTCACTTTTGGGCCATTGAAGGGTAAGTGTATCCTCCACATCATGCTCTCCCTTCCCCTGTGATCCAAGGGAACCCATTTTATGAGCTCCCTACTCTGTGGGTTTGGAGGTGAAAGTCAAGCAAGGTGAAAAGTCAAGAAGCTGTTCTCCAAAACCTGCAGAGGCTGTGAGCAGAAGTGGTTTTCACTCTCTGTGCTATATATTATAACACAATCTGAGGGGGTAACGGAGGTTCACAGGAGTTCACGGTAGATTACTCCAGCCAGGGAGGTAAGAAGCCATGGGAACAGATGACAGAAATTGACCTCTACATATAGATTCTTTATGGAATGAGAGCTTAGGAGGTGGAACCTCTGGCCTCTTGCCCTTTTTGCCTTCACCCTGATACATAAGTGATGGCCCCAAACCCTCGTGCCCTCCAGAAGAATCAGCAGGAAACACTGAGTGAAAACATATGAATTTCCACTCCCACCAATGGCTGTTTCCTGGTGCATGAGAATTACATGGTTGGACTGCTTTGACAGATAGGAATCTAAAGCTCCATTAAAGACTCCTAGTAACAGATCCTCCATTCTGACAGAACTTTTAGTATTTGTTCAAATATTTTATTTGACAATGGTAATTCCTTTTTAAAAATCCACAGTGTAGCCAGTACTTAAAATCCATATATACAAATATCTGGGGGGATAAGGATAATTTTTTATTTTATAGAAATATACAGGCTCAGAAGAGCTTTCCTGAGCAAATACAGCAATTTGAATACTATTAGCATAAAAAAATCAGAAAAGAAGATGAGTGCAACTTTTAAACAAAAGTACTCCCTCGCTACACAAAAGGGCCCCAATCATTAACTAAAAGGAAAAAAGAAAACCCCAGATTATAAATCTGATTCTGCAGTTCTACATATGCAAGATTTCAGAGATCTACCTCTAAGTTTGCTGGGGGCAAACATGAAATGTTTGTTAAAATATGAGCAAACAGCAATAATTCTAATGGGGTTCTCATAACACAAATCTGAAATAATCATCTAATGAATGATTAAACAGTGAGCACATTTAAGTTGATGATGAAAAACAGAAGTAATACTATGATGAATTATTGTAATCTGGTATTAAAACTAAAAATATCCTTCTGTTTTCTTGTTTGTGCTAGGCTTCCTTTCTCATAATACATTTTGTTAGGAGTGTGGTTATATATTAGTACATAACTTACCAATATCATCAGAATCCTCTGCCTGTAAATTCTGAGCCCCAGGTTTACTAAACTTAGCTTTTGCAGAAACTTTGTCCTTGGTATCCCATATTGTAAGAATTACTTTGTGATCTCTCAGTTTTATTAGAAACTCATTGGTAATATTAATATCAATACTGTGGGTCCACGACACCCATATTTTGTCATTTTCAAACCATGGTTTCACAACCTAGTAAGAATACAAAGTTGAAAAACATTAATGAATGTGAGAAGTACTGAAGAAAGAATCACATATTGAGCATTTTGTTACCATTTGTCATTTAGCCAGAGATATTGCAAGAAAAGGACCCATATTTTAATTTAATTGTTAAAGAGCCTTAGAATTATAAAATATCAGACAGGTGGTCTGGAAACTTTAAAACGTTTAATTGATTCAAGGGAGCATGGATTACATAGCCTCTAGATGAGATAGGGTAAAGCATGATATACCACCCCATAAGATTCTTCCCACTCACAGAGCTATTGGCCATCAGCTGGGAGAGGGGTAACAAACAACATTAATAAAAGTGTGTGCTAAAGACGAAATAAATTTTTCTTAAAATGTAAATTAAAATCAAGTCATGCTGGGGGTTATCAGACTGCTTTAAAGAGATCTTGTGCCTAATTATGAGTCTGTGTGTTAGCTGATTGTCATAGCAGCACATTTTATTGGACTAAGTCAAAATGGCCATATCAAACCAAGTTCAGATTATGCCAAAATGTAGGATCAGAACAGAAGTTAAACTGCCATTAAGAGGAAGAATATATATTGAAGACTAAATAATACAAGAGTGTATGTAGACATTTTTAAATATTGACTTGGTATACATGAAATGAAAGCACAAGTGCTAAAATCCATCATGTATTCCACAATACACTATGTCATGTGTCTTTGCCTTCTAGGGATATAACTCTGACATCTTTTATCAACACGCACTTAACTTTAAAGCATTTTGTTGTTTGGCCAGCAGTTGGAAAACCTGAATAGCAAAGAAATGGCTAAATGTCAGACAACCAATCAGAAGGGCTAGGAACACACAGGAAAACATGACAAAGGCAAGATACAAATTGGCCTTTGTGCATCCACATGGGGAACCTAAGGCCCAAGCTTGCCTAGATCCAGCCCTCAAGGCTCAGGCTGGTGCTCCTTCCAGTTGCTGGAGTTACTAGCGTGGGCTTGGGGGGGTGGGGTCGGGGTTTTTTTTTTCTTCTCACTTGTGTGCAGCCCCCAACTGATTTTTTTCTGTGGGTCAGCAGCCTCTGACCCAAGAAAGTTTCCCCACCCTTGCACTCTATGAATAAGATACTATATAAGCCAAGTGAAAATGTAAAGCCCGCAACTCTTACTCATGGGAAAAGTTAATAAGCCTACCCATGTGATGAAGGTGAGTGAGCAGGATTTGGTCCTAAATCTATTTCCTCCACTCAAAAACAAAAACAAAGCAAAATAAACTTTTCAGATTCATATTTAAAAGCACACATTTGATTTTTTACATGCCCATCCACAAACAGTATGTTATAAGAAACATAAGTGGAAGCTAATTTGCCAAGACAGCTTGAGCCAATGAAATCACTGGGACTGCTTTGATAAATAAGGTCTGCAGGATCATGGAACAACACATTTCATTTGTATGTGTTAACCATGCTCTCTAGAACATCATTCCTGAGCGCCCTCTTTCCTCACCCAGCCCCTAATCCTTCCTTTATTTACAGAGGATCTTAAATGGCCTAACATAAAATAGCAGATATTTATTTCTAACCATCATAATATCACCTACTGGACAGAGAAAATGGGATGAGGAGAATGTTATAAGCTTTTTCACTGGCTGATTCTTTGCTGCTCAGCTCCCTCCATCTCACTGATTCTCCTCATCCCATTTCAAAGCACTGCTTAAAAAACATGTCCTCTAGGTTTCTTCCCACAAAAAAGGCTCAGACCTTCCTTACTTTTCTGATTGTTGTTTGCAGTGTTGTTATAGCCATATTGATCCCAGGATATGAGAAAGGCAAGGTGGATGAGGCAATATCTTTTATTGGACCAACTTCTGTTGATGGGAACAAGCTTTTGAGCTTCATAGAACTCTTCTTTAAGAACACCCTCTTCTAGCCTTTAAACAACTCCCCAGCCTCTCCAAGATCATCAGTCAGAAGCTAGCTCCCTGCAGGCCAGGGTAAGCCAATTCAAAGAGGCACCAGACCCGTTCAGAGAAACAGGTGCAAATCCTGCCCACATGACTCCTGCTCTGATGATCAATACTCTCCACAACACACCTTTCAAGACTGATGAGTCTAACAGCAACATGTGTCTATCACATCAGGCGGTGTACATCGTCCAGTGCATTGAACATCCCAATAACAGCAATCCCTATGGTCTCAAGTAAACTTACATGGAACAATGATAAAGAGACAAAAACACCTGATCACTCCATATCTGGCCTCTCAGTCTTTGTCCTCAAAGGCAACCTGCACTACATCTTCAAAAGAGGAGCATGGGAACTTAAATTCATAACTATGCTAGTGGCTAAAAATCATGGACTTAACAAACACACTGGTTTGATGGCTCATTACAACAATTTGTAACACACACTACAGCTTACTAGCCTACTTTGTACTAGGACTGCAGAGGTGTTAAGTGCCCCCTTCATTTTAAGTGATCTCATACAACACGCAGGAACCCGTTAGGCATGGGCAGTCAGTAAAGGCTGCCCCTTCTGCTGAGGCCCCACCACCCAGTCCCACCTCCCACAGGAGCCAAGCAGCCTCCCCGCTCCCCCACCACCACTACCACCACCATGGGGAAGGGAAGAGGGAAGGCGGGTGTGCGCGTGACCCAGCTTCCCTGGTCCCAAAGCATGGGGAGGGTGGGCAGCACGTGGTTCCAGCCTCCCCAGCCTGGAGCATGGGGAGGGAGGAGGCTGCACAGCCCCGAAGCACAGAGAGGGAGGAGGGTACATGGCTCCAGCCTCCTCTGCCCAGAGCACAGAGAGGGCAGGCACTGGGGATAGCAACACTCTGCCTGCAGAAGGCCTACAGTAGGCGTTCTGGGTGCAGAGTGTGGGTGGGGCCAGGCTGAAGGTTTGGGAAGGCAATGCCGTCCTCCGACTATTATATCGGACATTCATGCCTTTCGGCTTAATAGTCTGTCCCACTTCATAAGTAGCTGCTCCAGACCTGAGGAAGAGCTCTGTGAAACTTGTTCCCTTTACTAACAGAAGTTGATCCAATAAAAAAAAATTACCTCACCCACTTTGTGTCTTACTTTTCTCAATCATTCACACCTCTTTAGAATTCTCATTTCTACTGTGGCTTCATAGAAAACATATATATGAAGGATAGTTTAAAACTATTATAGCCTAATATGGATGGACTCCTGCATTAACTGTTATCCAAACATTTCCATTCTAAAGGTGCATTTTCTCTTTTAAGTAACTCTCCCAATGCATTACCTTTTTTTGGTTGAAATTTAGTGTACCTGTTTTTAATCAAGGGGCAAATTCTTTTTCCCCCCTGAAAATCTCACTACATAGAGTTCTGTTCTCGTACATAAAAAGAAAAATTAGAAAAAATGCAGTTTTCCAAAGAAATTTTGTTCTCCTTTATTTCATTTGGTGGAGTTCCTCACCAAAATGTGTAAGAAAGAAAATGGCAAGTTCGTAGTGCCTGTCCCATCAGTGCCCGAGAGTAAAAATACTCCTGCCTCTTTCACTATATGGTTTATATGGAATGCAATGAGTGAGACATCAGGTCACACATTAAACAAACAATACATTTATTAAGGCATTCAGAGTCTACTATTCTCCACCACTAAAACTCTTTTACAGTTTTATATTCACTCACTGAAGAAATCACTGTTGTCGATCGTTTCAGCCGGGTGCGCTCTGCATGCATCTGTGCAGTCGATGGCTAACAGACAACAGGATAAAAAGGGAGAAGATGGCAAAAACAGGAAGGAAAAAGGAAAAGAAATGGAAAAGTGAAATAACAAAGTAAAAGTAATTTAACTGCACTCTTTCAGGCTGATATACATTCCTATCATTCATATAAACTGAGCATTTTAACTACAGATGTGACTTATGTATATTTTATTATATACTGCCAGACATACCAATAACAATGATTTAGAAAAAAATCAGCAACCACAAATTCACTCAGTTGCACTTCTTAAGGAATGCACAGGTTTATAGACCTCATTTGACAGAACATACTTGAGAATTTCTGCAATGTATTCACAGTTCCTGTTGTGTCTGTGGGAACCAAGGGCAGTATGAAAAAAACAGCTATCAAAAGGAGGAGGAGAACACCAACATTAACATTTCCAGCCCCTGTTCAATGTAATCACTGATAAATGGGCAGGGCAGAATTCATTGTCATATTAAAGGGCAATGGCTTCTGAGCAGCAAACAGACTTTCATCCACAGTAATCAACTACGCCCTTCACATGGAGGCTAATTCAATTTAATTTTCCAAGATGGATCTCATTAAGTTGTGCTCTTAAAGTGAAAGGAAGCTCAGTGAACTGTGCCAAAGACTGAAGTTGCTTACTTGTCATGCCCCCCTTTTTTCTGCTCTTCCTGAAGCAGCGCTGTAATTTTTCACTACAGAATTCCTGGCGTCATACAGCAACATCTGTGTACTAGTGCGCTAGATAACAGTGGACTGTCAGTACTGAAGATGTATCACTCCAGGAGCAAGTGTTCTGAAGGAGTTGGTGAAAATGTGACAACTAAAAATGGTTTACATTGAAGTGGTTTACATTGGTATTAGGGAATAATTTGGAAATCACCTTTTCTGGATAGGATGAGTCCTTATGGATAGTGATTGTAGGGAGAACTGACTAGGGCTTGTTTATGCTGGGAAATTACTGTGCTGAAACTTTCTTGCTCAGGAGTGTGAAAGATCATGCTCTCTGGGCACAGCAAGTTTCAGCACAGTAACTTGCCAGTGTAGACAAGCTCCTTATGTTGGGAGTTACACCTCTCACGGAGGTGGTTTTCCTACACTCTCCCCCATGCTGAAGCCACAATCACATCGTCACGTTACAGCGCTGCCGCAGCAGCACTTTAATGTTCTGAGTGTAGACAAGGCCTAAGAAAGACTTAAAGGATTTTACTTCTACCCACTATAGTCAGTGGCATATGGTTAGCAGATGACAAAAAAATGCATAAGAACATAAAAACATAAAAAGTATTATCAGTGATTAACACTGCAAACATGTCTCTAATTGACAATATAAAAGCACAAGCATAAAAGATAGGGCCAAGTTCTTTATTTTATTGTTAGTTTAGATAACAATCCACTTTATAAATGAGGGAAAATAAATGGGGGTGGGAATTGAGAACTCTTTATGCTACGACACATATCCTTTTCGCATTTTCATAACAAGTAGGGTTTTCCCTCAATTAACTTTTTAAAAAATGAACCTTTTTGAACACAAAAATCTAAAGTGTTCAATCAATTCTGACTACATTCCCTACTTGTCTTTGAAAAATCTACAAATTAAATCATTCATGTTGAAAGATTAGAAGGGGAAATGATTAATTACATTTTCAAAGGGAATATTCAAAATATTGTATTAATTTCTCCCGTACACCTCAACTCTCACAGTTATTGGGAGCTGAGGGTGCTCAACAGCTTGCATAACTGAGCCAAAAGTTTGTGAAATACTTTTTGGAACAAAAACATGTTACAAATGCATCCTCATGAAAGCATACTCCAAATTAATTCCTTGAGTACTGTAAGTTATGCGTCTCTATATACTCATTTTTGGAGCTTTGATTTAAACAAGTCAACAATATAAAACATTTCTACATTAGTATAGGCTGAACCTATAATATCCTATGGGATATTCGTCTCAGAGGGGTAGCTGTGTTTAGTCTGTAACTGAAAA
The DNA here is from genome assembly GCA_019425775.1 of Rafetus swinhoei. Taxonomy (NCBI): domain Eukaryota; kingdom Metazoa; phylum Chordata; order Testudines; family Trionychidae; genus Rafetus; species Rafetus swinhoei. The sequence continues at coordinate 12,497,918 of CM033435.1, read as the reverse complement.
AAAACTTAAAAAACAACGAATAGTTCAGCAGCATCTTAGAGACTAACAACCATCTACATTTTTTGTTAGTCTCTAAGGTGCTGCAGAACTATTTGTTCTTTTTTTAAAATTTTCTATGGGATACTAGGGATTTATTAGGAAGCTACTAGGAATAAAGTTTAGGCTCTCTAAAAGTGAAGATGCTTTACTGTGTATATGTTTTTTTCAAACTGAAGTCTTCTTATAAAATAATTAATTTTCAATATGTTGTAAAGAGTATAAAGCACAAATCTCAGATCTTGTCTACACAGATTCTGTAGTGATGCACTTCTTTAGTTAAAGATGTGATTTTTTTACCTAATTAGTTATTCCAGAACAATCCCTAGTGTAGGAGCATTTATACCACTATAAAGATTATTTAAATTAGCATAGCTAATTCACCTGTCTTGTGTGGAAATAAGCTATAATTGTATAAGCAGTTTTATATGGATATAATTAAGTCCATACTGGTTGAATTAAACACCTTTTACATGTAGATCTATGATATTAAGGTGCTCAATACATACTAACAGAAGTATGAGCATAACTCACCCACATCAAATTTATATATGGAGATATACCTATCTCATAGAACTGGAAAGGATCTTGAGAGGTCATTGAGTCCAGTCCCCTGCCCTCACAGCAGGACCAAGTACCATCTCTGATAGATTTGTGCCAGATCCCTAAATAGCCCCCTTGAGGATTGCACTCATAACCCTGGGTTTAGCAGGCCACTGCTCAAACCACTGAGCTATCCCCCCTGGCTCCACAACATAACAAGCTGAACAGTTCAGTTTTAAACGGCTAGGATAACCACTCTTGCATAACTATTTCAGAAACACCTCTTTATGCCAAACAAAGATCATGGTGAATAAAAGCCAATTTATTCCCAAAATTATAAAAATCATATTATTTACCTTGGATTCACATTCCAAAAACAGTTTGGCCACAACACCAAACAATGCCACATCAAGTTTCCTAGGCTCAGTGTCATCTGGTAGAAGGAAGTACTCAATGTGGTAGTAACGCCGCATTTTTGAAATAGCTGCATCTTTGCCAACATTAGACTTTTTCCTCTGCCTTTCACTTAAATTGGACGGCCTATGCTTTGGACCTAGGAAAAAAATACTTATATGGATTGAGAAAGTTTCAGATGTTGTCAAGCTCAGCACAGCAACAGATCCCACAGCAATGCAACTCCCCACCTATGACTTCATGCTACACAGATAGCTTCCATGAGAGAAAGAGCTCCTTGCTACACAAGATTGTGCTGGCCATGTATACTTCTGCCACATCCAGATACCTGCATTCCACATCAGAACCACACCAGCAAAGGCGCCCAAAGTGCCAAGGGGCTAGATTTGACTCTAATAACACTATTCCCAGATTAGTAATTGATTAAAATAAATAATGAAGGAAATAAAAATTGTCAGTTAAAATTTCAAGACTTTAAAAAAAGAAAAGAATCCCCATAAAAATATGTGCTTGGCAAATAGATACAGTACTGTACAAGCCTTGTTATCTGGCACTCGACTACCCAAAAAACTCTGCTAACTGGCAACTCCCCATAGACGGCAATACAGTTCCCCATTCGGTTAACCAGAAAAATTCCATCTGGCACCATTTTTCAGTGCTTGTGGAAGTTGTATTTGCAAACTTGTGGCAGTAAAGGCTGTACTTGTCCTGCCTATGAGTGCAGTCTTGCTTCATGTCCTGCCTGTAAGTACAGTACTGCCTCTTGTCCTGCCTCTGAGTACCGTACAGTACTATGACTAGCAGTACATGAGTATTTAACTATGACTAGCAGTAAAACAGCAACAGGCAAAGGACAGAAAAGAAAATGGGTTGTACTGTCATAACCCAGAAATTGGACCTAATTAGGTGCCCTGAAAGAGAGGAAAATAGGAGCTAACTGATGCAAGAGTCTGGTATTGGCTCGTCAATGATCTATGATATTAAGATGCAGAAAACGGAACTGATGAAATTCATGTCAAGTGTTGAGATGAGTAAAGCAATTGAGAAACTCCATACTTTGCACAGACCAAAATTGGAGCAATTAGACAACATGCTCTATGAATAGTTTTCCTTGAGCATCTGAGGGAATTCCAATTTCTGGCCCAATATAGATCAAAAAAGCCAAGGACTTTCATCAGCAGATGGAAATTATTTTTACTGACGGTTGGTTGGCATGCTTTAAGATCTAACATGGTATCAGATAGGGATGTTGATGTTAGATGACTACACAATTAACCAATAAGCCTAAGCTTTTAAGCTGGCTCCCCATAAGCACCAGATCCACCTCCCACTCCACCCTCACACTGCTGCCTCTGATAGAGAGGCAGCAGTGCAGAGGGTGAGGGAGGTAGGTGGAAGCCAACATGCAGAGCTGACTGCCCCCCCATGAGAGGCAGCAGCACGAGGAGGAGGGAGGGCAGGAGAGGCTGCCACAGGGCAGCCTCCGTCCACAGTGGACCCAGGCTCTCAGCAGACAGAGGCTGTTCCGTGGCAGCAGTCCCTGCCCGTGGGGGGGCTGAGCTCCCCGCAGACAGAGGCTACTCCGCTTCCCACGGAGCGGCCTCTGTCCGTGGGGGTCCAAGTTCCCCGCAGACAGAGGCTGCTGCCGTCCTGCGCTGCTGCTTCTATATTAGAGGCAGCAACATGGTGTGGCAGGCGAAGCTGGTCTGTGCAGGGAGCTGGTTTTTAAACCAGCTGGTTTTTAAACCAGCTCTCCTTGCAGACCAACTCCTGCCTGCCATACTGTCCTGCTGCCTCTGATACAGAGGTAGAGGTGCAAGGAGGCAGGGGGCTCCCTGGGAGTGGGGCCAGGAGAGCACTGGCGGCTGGCCCTACCTCTGGGGACTATCAAATAGTCGTGTAACCACTAAAATTTCATGTGGCTACACAACTATTTAATTACACGCTATCTAACATCCCTTGATGTCTCTGGAGAGAAACAGTCTGCTGATCATGAGGCTGCAGAGAAATATTGTGTGTGTTTTAAGAAGTTGATTCGGGAGGATGGTGTAACCACAGAGAACCTCTACAATGCTGATTAAACAGGAGACTTTTGGCATTTCATGTGATCAACCGTTGCTGGTGCAGGTGAGGTTGGTGCACTTGGATTCAAGAGGAACAAGGGCTGCATCACTCTGCTTACATGTGCAAATGCCCCTAGCAGACACAAAATCAAGCCACTAGTGGTTTCAAAACTCAAGCAGCCAAGAGCATTCGAGGGTATTGTTCATCTGCCTGTGGAGCACAAGGCCCAGCTTAATGCATGGATGGACAAAGACATATTTTTGTATTGATTCCACCATATCTTTGTTCCAGCTGTGAAAGACCACCTGAAAGAATTTGGAGTGCTAGAAGATACAAAGATTATTCTGGTTTTAGGTGTCTCAGAAGGGTAGCCATGATAGTCTTTAACTTTAAAAACAATGAGCTCATCTGAAGAAGTGGGGTTTGCCCACGAAAACTCATGATACTATAGATAACTCTTGAGCTCACCCTTCTGAAGCAGAACTGGTATCTGGCAATACTGTCATGGTCTTCCTGCCTGCAAATGACAGTTCACTAATTCAGCCAATGGATCAGGGAATTATTCAAAATCTAAAAGTCACCTACAGAAAGGATTTTATCAGGAAGCTGCTAAACTCCCAAGGAACAATCCAAGACTTTCAGTCATGGTACAGTATCAAGGATGCAATCTTCAATGTGGTATGTACCTGGTCTACTATTAAGCCTACAACTTTAAAGATAGCATATAGAAAATTGTGGGCAGAAGTGATATTTATGGAAGGGTCCTTTGATGAAGAATTTGAAGGCTTCAACATGAGACAAAAAAGGAGAGCACTATAGGAGATACTCGATGTTCTTCAAAATGGCAACCCCACAAACCCACTCACTCAACTCACAGACGGCATATAATTATTTTTAGTTAACTGTTGTTACCACTAAATTTGGACCCAATGTACCCCAGTAATGACTTGCCTAGAACTATAAACCAATTGTCAATTTGGCCTGCTATAATGGGTAATGTGAGATGGCCTGCCCTAAGAGAAATTGTCGGAGTTTTACCATGGGGTTTGTCTCTGGCACTCAGAGAAGTCTCTAGAACAGATTAGCTCTGTTAACCCATGGATACAGCCTTTCATATATAGGACTGATATTCAAGAAGTAATTCTTTGAAAACAAAGCAATCTTTATTTAAAGGAAATAATTAATTATAATACATTTAATAATCAAGTAAGAATATATATGATACATGACACAGCATAACATCATTCTGTTGCATTTAGAAATCGTATATTAGGCAAGGGTGGCTATTCTGAACCTGAGAAGGGGCCAGAACTTACCAATGTGGCCAAAGAGCCACAGTAATATGTAATGTTTGTCTGTGTGTTTGTCAGTGATTACAGGGGCTTCAGAAAATTAGCCTCAGCACTAAAAGTGTGATTTGGAAATCTGATTGGAGGTCTTTTCTGCTTACAAGTCTTGGAATCTTTCCTCAAAACTGTCCTTAAGATTTTTAATTGTGCTTGAATATCTAGTTGTGCTCTTTTTTAAGGGTTCTGCTGCTGCTTCTTTTGATATGGCTTGAAGTTATGACTTTCAGGGAAAGCAAGTCAGCTCTCCCTCAAGCTTTTTGTGTTTTGTCTATGAAACTGAAGGATAATGAAGTTGAAGAGTGGGTAAACATTGATCAAGGCCTAGATGTTACAAAAACCTGACAGATTCTGAAATTATAGAAATAGTTGTCCATCTGGAGAGAAGTACCTATACTGCAGATGACAGATTCAGAGAAAGAAGACCATACTGAAGAAACCAAAGTCTCTTGGGCTTCTGCTTCACAGTGTTTGGAAACTTTGGAGAAGTTTGCCAAGCAGCAATCTTTTTATTCTGCTCAGGAAGTCATGCAGCTGCATATTATCCAGAACAATTTCCTGAAGAAAAGACAACTGACTTTCAGGAAGGCAGACATCCTCAAGATGCTTCAAAAAGCATCTGCAGTTTGTGCCACTGATCCAGCACTATCAACATCAACAGCAGAAGGTGTTGATATTGATGACCTTAAGGCAGTAAAGAAGCAGTAAATTACAGTATTGGATACAGTAATGCTGTAGTGTTAAAAGTTATAGTGTATATACTGTAGTAATAAAGTTAAAAGTTGTAGTGCAAAGTATGGTTATTTCATTCATTTTTGCATTCAATTAAAACATTCAGTAGTGTTAAAAATTGTAGCGTATATAGTAATAGAGCAGCTATTAGTGTTAAGTATGGTTATTTTATTTCTTAAACATTTTTGCATTAAAAAAAAGCTTGATTAAGTGGCACATTTACTTAACCAGCAGCACCCATTCCCCATGCATGCTGGATAACAAAGCTTGTACTCTAGTTCCTGGTGAAAGAGTTTTATTAGGTTTAACACTAATCCTGCTTATTCTAAGGATCAAACAACCCAAATTTCCAATGAACACAATATCACAACTAACAGAACCAAAAACACAATAAACAAATGTTTGCCACAAGCCTTCCATAGGACATTGCTGAGCTGTGTTCTAATTAGGGCTGTCGATTAATTGCAATTAATTAAAGTAATTAACTCAAACAAATTAAATCAATTTAAAAAACTGATTATGCTTAATGACAGTTTTAATCACACTGTTAAATAATAGAATACCAACTTGAAATACTTTTAAATATTTTGAACCTTTTTCTACATTTTCAAATGTATTGATTTCAATTACACCAAAGTGCTCACTTTATACTATTATTTTTATTACAAACATTTACACTGTAAATAAGATAAAAAAATATTTTTCAGTACACCTCACACACACATAGTTCAGTGCAATCTCTTTATTGTGAAAGTGCAACTTACAAATGTACGAGTTTCTTGTTACTGTATATATAACTGTACTCCAAACCAAAACAACATAAAACTTTAGAGCCAACAAGTCTACTCAGTCCTACTACTTCTTAAGCTAATCACTAACACAAACAAGTTTGTTTATATTTGTGGGCACAAGTGGTGAGTTATATGAGACCATGGTTTTCAGGCCTCAGGAATATTCCTAGGCCAGAGAGTCTGGCTCCAACACAGTTTGAGGATGAGTCTCTTCCCTGATTCCACCTGCTGCCCCTGCATGTTCCCTTGCATTTTTCCCCAGCCTGCCTGCTTCCCTTGGGCAATTTAAAACAATCCAGGGGCCCCTGCCACCAGCAGTGCAGAAGGACTGGAGAAGCTTCCTGCTGTTAACTCCACGCAACTGCCTGCACATGTGCCCCTATGGCCCCTGGGCGAAGGGTGGTGGTTTCTGTGCGCTTCTCCTGCTACGGAGTCCTGGGATCAGTGCACAGAGACCCCCTGTCCCCCTGGGGCCACAGAGACTTCATGGCCAGCAGCTGTGTGAAGCTAACAGCAGGAAGCTGCTCTAACCCTGCTGCGCTGCTGCTGGTGGGAGCGGGGGCTTCCAGGACATTTTAAATTGCCCGGGGGTAGCAGTTAGGGCTGGGGGGAAGCACGGGGGGGTGCATGGGGATGGCAGGCAGGGGAAGCACATGGAGACCTCTGCCCCCCAGGAGCTGCTGGCAGAAGGGGGGGGGGGCAGGAAAGTGTGACATCTGTACATATATACTATGGTAGCAAGTGCATTAAATATTTATATCTAAGATAGAGGCAGTATATACCCCACTGCAGTGAAGTGGCTGCCCCACTATGGTAAAGATGGGGTTAAGAGCAGGCTAGAAGGAGCCTATGCAAACTCTCTCCAATCAGAGGGAGACTTACAGGGAGCCAATCAGAAGGCAGCTTGCTAGGGTAGCTCTGTTATATGGAGCTGCTCAGCAGAACAATGGGCAATTGGTTCCTAACCAGTGAATGGGAAGGACTAGGTCCCTGGAAGAAGCATCTAGGTGAAGCAGTGCTGAGCAAGCTCAGAGAAGCTGGAGAGAAGCTCCAGTCTGATACCTGCCAGGCTGTAGTCCTTGATACAAGGGCCAAGAAGAATCAAGAGTCACAGGAAAATGTCCCAGGGAACAGGAGCAATCCAGGGGGAAGGAATGCAGAAGATAGCTACTGCCATAGGGTCCCTGGGCTGGAACCCAGAGTAGTAGGTGGGCCTAGGTCCCTCCCTTCCCCCTTGCACAAATCCTGGCCACACTGGAGTATAGCCTATACAGACTGCAGCTTGCCCCTGGAGCAAGGGGCTAGACTTTGGGGCTGCAGTTGGTCATGGTGACAAGTATAGAGACAGAGGACTGCTGATAATTCTGGAAGGGGGCAAGAACGGAATAGTGGGCACTGCTGGAGGGCACTACCCTGACAAGGATGTTGCAGACCCGCGTTGCTGCTTGGACTGCAGAGAGAGAGGCAGTGGAGACAGTGGAGCACAGCAACAACGGATGAGACACTGACTAGAAATTGGCATACTCAATGGTCAGAGATAATTCCCAGAGTAAACAGTAGGAGACACCGAGGCAGTGAGTAGGCCCTGTCACACCCACCTTTCCCCTTAAGTTACGATGGGGTTCAATGGGACAACTCACAGTGCATAAGAAAACCACATGGATAAATTCTTGCAGCACTGGGAATGCTTGAAAAAGTGCATCACTGGAAAATAAATGTATAGACAGAAGAGGTACAGCACAGCAGCTGCCTAAGTTACTATATCAAATGAGCTTTAACCCTAAGGAGATCATATTTAGAGCTAAAGGAAAGAAGGAAAGAAATTTAACCTTCATACCCACTCACTTTTTGGCCATGCTAGTCATATATATAGTAGCCTGTAGCGTTACAATTCGCCTCTGGGGGGCGCTGTTGCCTCGTGCCGTGGCGCTCAGCTGAGTTCTGCGCCGCTCAGCTGGGCCACTGCGGGGGAGCCCAAACGGCCGCTTGCTCCCCCGTGGCGGCCCAGCTGAGCGGCGCAGAAGTCAGCCGAGCACCACGGCAGGAGAGGAAGGGGCGCGGGGCGGTGATGTACACAGCCAGGAGGCGGGGACCGGCCGTGTACGTCACCGTCCCGGCCCCCTTCGCCTCCCACCATGGCGCTCGGCTGAGTTCGGCACCGCTCAGCCGGGCCCCCACACGGGGAGCACAGAGCCCAAACAGCCATTTGGGCTCTGCGGTCCCCCGAGTGAGAGGCAGGAGGGGGAGGTGAAGAGAAAGAGAGAGTAAGAGGCAGGAGGCGGAGGAGAGCTGAGAGAGAGAGAGGGGAGGCAGGAGGAAGAGGAGAGAGAGAGAGAGAGAGAGAGAGAGACAGACATGGAGGAGAGACCCGAAAAATCCTGTTCTATGACGGGCTATTGGCTAGTTATATTATAAACATGGACAATCAATTATAATGACTGGTTTTGCCATGACTGACTAACACCATCAACTTGAATGACACTAGCTCCTGAAACAAAAAACAGGACTATGTAGCACTTTAAAGACTAACAAGATGGTTTATTAGGTGATGAGCTTTCGTGGGCCAGACCCACTTCCTCAGATCAAATTGTGGAAGAAAAACACAAATTTTTCTTCCACAATTTGATCTTAGGAAGTGGGTCTGGCCCACGAAAGCTCATCACCTAATAAACCATCTTGTTAGTCTTTAAAGTGCTACATAGTCCTGTTTTTTGTTTCAGCTAAACTAGACTAACACGGCTACATCTCTATTACTATTCTACTAGCTCCTGAAGAATTATCAAATCGTAAAGGTTTTCAGCCACTATGACGTAAGTTGAAACAGAATCTAATGGTAAAAAGCAGGGTCCGTCCCCATCACCATTACCTTGAGCATCTTCTATGTATTCTATATATTTTAGAAATGTGTATCTGTCAGTCTGTCTGTGAGTCTGTTTGTTCAAGAACTACTCCTAACTGATAAAAGCTAAATTTGGTATATACTTCCTCTTATCCTAACAAAGCAAGGTCAGGGTTTGGTTGTGCCAGGACAATAGGATGTGCCTGGAATTTGATTGTTTCTCATAAAATCCTTGTCAGGGCACTGCCCTACAGCAGTGCCCACTGTTCCGTTATGCTCCACAATGACTATGGGGGGGGGGCACAAATGCCTCAGCAAGAAGCTGTTGGCTGGCAGCACCCTACACCCTGGCCTGCTCCAGGGAGCAGCTGCTGGTCACTGTATGGTCTCCTCCCACTTGCCCCTGGGTGCGATGCATACCCCCTCTCCCACACACCTATCCCCAAGCCACATCCAGGGAACACCAGCACTTGGCCTGCATGGTCCCCTCCTTCTCCCAGAGCACTGGTGCTCAGCCTGCATAGGCCCTCCTCCCCTACCCCTGGGCCTGGGGAATGCCAGCGGTAGGCCTGTATGGTCCCACACCTGGACCGTCCCCGGGATGAAGCCAGTGGCCAGGGTGCACATGTGCGTGCACACACACACTCTTGGGTTTACTCTGGGAGAAGCCAGCAGCCAAGATGTGCAGACCCACGCCCTCCCTGGGCCAGGCCTGGACAATGCCGGGTAAGTCTTCTAGTACTATAAAATAAGCAGTGTCAACAGGACTGCACAGTAGTATCACAAGGGCAGGGAGACCCACCCACATCTACAGCTAAAGGGATAAAAATGAGCCAACATCCTTTTTGCAGTTTGCTCCCCAAGCCCTATAGATATCTGGATCTTAGGATGAGCCGCAGGGGTTAAAGAGAGAGGTCAAGTCTAGTACCTACCTGCACCCATTGGCACAGCTAGTGAAATTGAGAATGTACAGGTCACTGTGTGTGAGGAGTCAAGATGCTGCAGTCTCTTCTCAAAGGACAAGGACCTGCTATCTTCATCTTCGGGGGTGGGATGGCCACCATCCCCAAGTACATTTGGCGTTTCAGTTTCAAAGCTGCTGTCTGAGCCACTGGCCTCCAAATCCACTTCCACCACTGCAGCTTCCTCTTCCTCCACCATCTTTGTCTTTGAATCCCAGGCAAGAGGTTCTGTCAGCTCTTCAGAGATGTGCTCCTTTTACTTTTGCAATACTGTCTGTAGGTGCAGTCACCAGCGCCTTGGTTCTCTCGCTGCAAAGAAAGGGGCAAATACTTATTTAACTGTCCTTATATATGTGGAGTGCGCAGTCACCTCTGCATGTAGATGTCGGAAACAGGAAACTAGGGGAGGCAGAAACCCTCTTACTTCTCTCCCAGGAATGCTTTTAATCCCACACATATAATGTCCAGGGGTTAATTCATGGAGGCAGGGAGAAGCCACACAAAGGTCCCTAAGCAGCAGACCAAGGCAAACAGCAAGTCAATATACCTGGCAAATAATAATGCAAAGCACAGAAAAATATAAATGCTAAACCTGTTCTGCTAGTGGCTATGAAGCTACTGAATTTTTAAAGGGAATGGAGAATTTTTAACGGGGGAGGATGAGCAGGGGCAGGGAAAGAGGTTAAAATCATTTCCCCAGGTCCCCAATCCACATGTAACTCCCCAAGGTCCTGAGCTCATGAGTGCACGCGCTGGGAGCCAAGCACAGAAACTCCTCGCATTGCCATAGCAGCGACGGAGGCAACGCCGCCAACCTCCCGCGGCACCAGCCACATTGTGACCTGCTAAAACAGCGAGTCCCTTAGGAAGACGCTGCAATTCCTGCCCCGCGGCTTCGTGGCACGGCGCTGGGGAGGCGCGCGGCGGCGGCAGGCAGACGGACAGACAGCAGAGTGCCCAGGGCTAGCAGGGCAGCCGGCGCCGCACACGCAGGTCCCCCTTCCTCAGCAAACCCGGGCTCGCTCGCCACTCCAGCCTGCCCCTCGGCCTGCGCTGCACCCCCAGGAGCACTGAGCCGCCGCATCTCCCCGGGATCCTTCCCCGGAAAGGGCCAAGAGTCCCGCTGCGCCCGGGCCAGCGCTGCGGGACGCACCTTTCCCTGCCCCGGGACCGGCGCGGCAGCGCGGCCACCCCTGTCCCGGGCCCTCCCCCCGCAGCCTGCCTCTGGCAAAGCTCTGGAACACGAGCCTTGCGTGTCGGGTCTTCCTCCGCCTCGCCAAAAAGTCCCCGTTCCGCGCGGCCGAGCGGCGTGGCTTTGGCGCAGGGATCGGCGGCGGGGGCGAGGTGACCGCAGGAGTTGCTAGGGGATCGCGAGGGAGGCTCTCGAGGCGCCAAGCTGGTGGGGCGCGCGGGGCAGAGACGCGCCTGAGCTGCGAGGCGGGAACCCAGGAGAAGCCCCAGGCACGCGGGTTCCCCTTTCCAACAGCCAGGCCTGGATTGCTGTTGAATCAACACCCATCGCCCACGGCCCTATCAGCCCATTGACACCCATCGGCCCATCGACACCCATCGCCCACGGCCCTATCGGCCCATCGACACCCATCGCCCACGGCCCTGTCGGCCCATCGACACCCATCGGACCATCGCCCACGGCCCTATCGGCCCATCGACACCCATCGGCCCATCGACACCCATCGCCCACGGCCCTATCGGCCCATCGACACCCATCGGACCATCGACGCCCACGGCCCTGTCGGCCCATCAACACCCGTCGGCCCATCGACACCCATCGCCCACGGCCCTATCGGCCCATCGACACCATCGGCCCATCGACACCCATCGCCCACGGCCCATCGACACCCATCGCCCACGGCCCTGTCGACCCATCGACACCCATCGGACCATCGCCCACGGCCCTATCGGCCCATCGACACCCATCGGCCCATCGACACCCATCGCCCACGGCCCTGTCGGCCCATCGACACCCATCGGACCATCGACACCCATCGCCCACGGCCCTATCGGCCCATCAACACCCATCGGACCATCGACACCCATCAACACCCAACGCCCACAGCCCTATCAGCCTATCGACAGCCAACTCCTTCAGCCCTATCAGCCCATCAACACCCAACACCTACTGCCCTATCAGCCTATCAACACTCAATGCTTACAGCCCTATCGGCCTGCCTGAGAGTCTCCTGCCCTGTATAGAATTAGCACCCAGCTTAGATCCTGAGGTGTGACAAAAAATTACAGCTGCTGGGAGTAGGGCTCTAGAATGGAGTGATTGGGAGGTAGCTGGTGAGAAATAGATTCACTTCAGCAATGGTCAGCCGTGCCTAAAAGAACAACTACCGCTGCTTAACTAAGTCACTGCTCAGACCAGGGAACGAGATGCTGGTTCATGCAAAGCGGATATGTCTAGTTATTAATCTGTAGAGAGACAAGGCAGGTGAAGTTTGCTCTCTTCTGAGCTCCTCTTCAGGTCTAGTATTCTGTAGGCTAATTATTTTTAAATGGGCATGCATGTATTTAAAATTTAACTACACCTAGTGTTGAGGCCCCAAGTACATTTTATATATATTAGTGTATTTTTAACACCATCAGGAGATATGTGGAGCATTTTATAGTGGTTTTGATTTTGCTAGAAAATTTAACTTCTGATTATATTAAACAGTCCTGATTGCAGATTGCTATTGAATTCCTATGTTACAATCTGTGATGTGATTGATAATCAGAGTTAGCCACCCATTTAAAATAAGCAAATACCATTACACAATGAAGATGTGTATTTCTGTGGTATCTCTTCATCTGGATATTTCAAAGCACTTCACTAAAATCAGTCAGTGTTGAGGCATAAGTAAGTATAACTATTCATTTTAGACAGATATCATGAGACCAGAGAAGTGGTTTTGACAGTCATTGTTGTGGCCTGATCTCTGATTGTGCCCCTGGTCTGGTCAGCCATATCCCCAAACCGAAGGATTACCAACAGTGCAGAGTTTAATAAGTTTTGCAGGGAAGGAGAGAAAGGATTTTGCATAGATGCAACTCCCCTTTCTCTGACAGATTTGTGGCCCTTTTAGTGGAGGTATTGCTATTTTCATCCTTTCCATAGCAAAATTCAGAAGAGTTTTCCCTTTAAATAGTATGCTTGTAGATGGACTATAGTCAGATCTGCCCTGCGAGCCAACATGGAAGTCCTCTGGCAGAACAAGTCAGAGCTTCGTGCAGATCTTAATATTTTCATTTTGAGATTGATACAATAATGTTCCTTTTTAGACTTTTGGTTACAATCAAGGGTCATATCAGTTAAATATCTGATATGTTCACAGTTGTGTCCTGCACTGGTCCTGGGGGAGAAGTCAGGTGAAATGAAGTATTAACTGGTCCATTTCTTATTTCTGTGACTTAGGGATGGGGGCTGTTTTTCCTGATTTTATACGTTGCGGGGGGAGGTTCCCTCAGTCTACATATGTGATAATGCTGGAAAAAATGGTAGGAGAAAGGTGACTTAAAATGAGGAGTGGTAGTGCCTGCCCTCCAATATATTCCCCTTGTGACTCTGTTGATCTGACCCTTCATGATACACTAGGATCCAGATGTTAAGAACTATGCATGTGCATAATATGTACTTGCAATTACCACAGCTATCCATACAGTCAGGCTACATCTATACTGCAGGGTTTTTGCGCAAGAACTCTTTTGTGGAAGAGTTCTTGTGCAAAAACTTGTGCAAAAGCGTGTCCACACCTCAAAGCACATCGCTTTTGCGATGCGCTTTTGCACAAGAGAGCATCCACACTGTGCTTTTTCAGATAGGCTCTTTTTGCGCAAGAAACCCCCTGTGGAGTATCCACACATGCCTTTTTGTGCAAGAGCTGTAGCGCAAAAAGGAGTTATGCCTCATAGAAGGAGGTATACCTACACCGCAAAAAGCCCTCTGTTCTGTCGATTGGCTGTAGATTTTCTTGCGCAAAAACGTGCTTGAGGTGTGGACACTTCCGCGGGTTTTTGCGCAAAATTGAGCAAAAACCTCGTAGTGTAGACATAGCCTCATAGTATATGTGTGGCCAAAGGGTCAAGTGGATGTTTAACAGAGCATGTTTACATGCAGTTGTGTTCCCACATAATTCTAGAAATCTGGGTCTGGATGGCTAAAGTACTGGCACATGCTTATTATTATTACATTCATTTTTAAAGCACTTATCACCTCTGTTGGGTCTCAGTGCTTTCCCAAATACCAGCTTATGTTTGGAGTTTACTTAGGATCTCATATTTGCACATAATCATAAAAAGGTCTCTACTTTAAAATTTTCAGCAGCAGAAAATCTCATCTCATTTCAACTTACAGAAATTAACATGTTTATTAAAAACAGAAACTGGAAAATCAGAGAGTGAATCAGGCACATGTTTAACTTCACCTTGCACTCACATTAGTTTTGTTTTCTCAACCATCCCACTTGCTTGTCTACTTAAGCTCTAAAGGGCAGATACTTTGTCTTCATATACCTCCGTAAAGTGTCTAGCTCACTATTGAAATATACAAATAGGTATTAAGCCTCACAACACTTAGGCATGTACTAAATTTACATGCTTTACATACAGTACAGGCAGATGAAGTGATGTATCCAACATCATGCAATTAGTCACCAAGGGTATGTCTACACTGCCACCCTAGTTCGAACTAGGGTGGCTAATGTAGGCATTCGAACTTGCAAATGAAGCCCGGGATTTAAATATCCCGGGCTTTATTTGCATAGCTGGCGGCGCCATTTTTAAATGCTCGTAGTTCGAACTACCTGCCCGCAGCTACACGCGGCACGGTCTAGGTAGTTCGAATTAAAGCTCCTAATTCGAACTACTGTTATTCCTCCTGCAAGGAGGTTTAACGGTAGTTTGAATTAGGAGCTTTAATTCAACTACCTAGTCCGTGCGCATGTAGCCGCGGCAGGTAGTTCAAACTACGGGCATTTAAAAATGGCGCCGCTGAACATATGCAAATGAAGCCCAGGATATTTAAATCCCGGCTTCATTTGTAAGTTCGAATGCATACATTAGCCACCCTAGTTCGAACTAGGGTGGCAGTGTAGACATACCCCAATAGAACAGAAGATGGAACTCCAGTGTCCTAACTCAGCCTTCTGCTCAACTCTCCCTCCCATAATGAAATACTATTTCATTTTTTTTATTAGACAATCTTTCTATTAAACGGCCACCATTCTTGTCTGTCTGTTATGGGGATTTTCAAATTTAACACACACTCCTGCACACACGCCAATGTGACCTGGCTCAGTGCAGCTCTGTGCAGCTCCGCTTGCGGGGAGGCTCTGCCGCAATGGCCAACGCAGCAGGCATGCTCTGCCACCGCCTGTTGCCGCCCCCCGGCAGCCGGCAGCTCCCGTGCACATGCCGATGTGGCCTGCCTCAGTGCCGCACTGCGTGGCTCCACTTGCGGGGAAGCGCTGCTGCTGTGGCCGACATGGCAGGCATGCTCTGTCGCCACCTCTTGCCGCCGCCTCCCCTCCCCTGCACGTGATCCCGGTCCCTTTAAAGGGATGGAAACTGAACCCAGCACTGCTACATGGGACAACTGCAGTCCCTGCACGTCACAAGTGGGCAGCCAATGGCAGCTGCGCCAGCGCAGATCAAAGGGGAATGGGAGACCATAGAGGAGCAGGAGCATACAACTCCCCCCCCACAGCTCCCCAGTACCCCCTTGCCTCCGCCCAGCCCGTGCCCCTGCAGCCTGGGTCTCTGGCATGTGAGTGCCACTGCGGGCAAGCCAGGCAGGTCTCCCCTTAGCGCAGGCAGAGCCCCAAAAAAGCCTTGCAAAGGGGGCTGCCACGCGTGCCCACAAGCCGGTGGAGTCCGCCCATGAGGGCAGGCCGAGGGATGCAGGGATTGTGACGGGGTGCCCCACAAGCCGCAACAAATACTTTGCGCCAACTCAACCGTTTGTTGCACTCTGTTGAGTCCGTTCTTTGGAAGGCATAGAGATCGACGAAATCGATCCAAACAAATTCATGGGTGACAATATTTGTCATAAAGACACCTTAGAAGAATTACAGCATCTTTGAAACCTTCCTCCTTTTAACCAACAAAACAATGGAGTGACCACTTCAATTCCTTTATCCTTTCCTTAAACACAACTGATTTTAATTAACAATGTAGATACCTAGCACAAAAAACATTTTGTAAAACAGTCTAGCTCAAAATACATAAGCATATCAAAATGAACCATGCAGTTTTTATTAGTTGAACACACTAGGTTTAAGACCAAAAAGACAAAAATAAAAAATATATATTAAAACACTTTTTAAAAAGGCAATCTTTCTAGAAGTGCACCAAAAGACTAAAAATAATAATAAAAAAGTGCCCCAGAAAGTCAAAAATAAAGTTTTAAGCTAGTAATGTAGGAGAAATATTGGATAGCTAAGTACAATTTCAAGGTAGTTGCTAACTATTAGCCATCCAATCTTTCTCCTATATTACTAGCTTAAAACTTTATTTTTTACTTTTTGGGGTACTTTTTTAAATTATTTTTAGTCTTTTGGTGTGCTTTTATAAAGACTGTCTTTTTTAAAAGTGTTTTTTATATTTTTTATTGTCATTTTCCCTTTTGTATTTTGCTGTATATATACAAAACTTTCCCATGCATTGCTGGGTCTAATAAATAAGAAGGCAGGTAGACAAGACTGTATCCTTATTACTGATATTAGTTCATCACAGAAGGTTTCTTCAGTGATGGAAGAAGCTTACGAGAAATACAATATTAATTCCAGTGGTATACATAAAATTCATATGATCACCTCTTGGTTAGAAAGGAAAACAATGCTTGACATAAAATTTGCACTTCTATCTTTAGCATATCATAATATGAAATCTTTCTAAATCCCACATGGTCTAAGACTCTGCATATACTGAGATCACTAAACATCCCTTTCCTGCATGCTCTGTTAACACTTTGTTTATCATCCATAGACAAACTATATTAACCAGTGTCCTGCACATATAGGGTATGTCTAGACTACATGCCTCTGCCGACAGAGGCATGTAAATTAGACTACCCAACATAGTCAATGAAGCGGGGATTTAAATATCCGCCGCTTCATTAAAATAAAAATGGCCACTGCACTGTGCTCGCTCAGCTGATCGTCGGCACAGCGCGGCATTCAAGATGCAGATAGGTTGACAGGGAACGCCTTTGTCGATCGCTCCCTTATGCCTCGTGAAATGAGGTTTACAGGAGCGGTCGACAAAGGCATTCCCTGTTGACCGATCCGCATCTTGACTGCCGCGCTGTGCCGACGATCAGCTGAGCCGGCACAGTGCGGCGGCCATTTTTATTTTAATGAAGCGGGGGATATTTAAATCCCCGCTTCATTGACTATGTCGAGTAGTCTAATTTACATGCCTCTGTCGGCAGAGGCATGTAGTCTAGACATACCCATAGCTACTAGTCATAGCCTGCTTTCTAGCTGCACTATAAGCTTCCTCCTATTGTATTATTTGGTGCCAATTTAATACAATTTGATTCATATGATACAAAAATGTTGGATAAGTCTTCATTGTGAAGAACTTTTCTCCACAGATGTGGTTAAACAAACATATCAAATGAATATAACTTTTTAAGGTGCTGACATGATTTTGTCTGCAAGGTACATTTTTCTCCAAAGTGTAACAATACTAGCAGCCTGGGGAGGTATGTCAACACAACTGAAATTTGGAGAAAACTGAATTTTTGTTTTAAGTTTTACAGCACTTTATTATTTTTGTACTTTTTACACCCAAAAATTTCATTGTCCGCCCGGCTACAATTATGTTGTTTAAACAAATGTGTTACAATGGTAGAAAAAAAATGTGTGTGTCTGAAAACTGTAGGTACTGGGGGTACTTATATTTTTTTAAAGAGGTACTTTATTAAAAAAAGGTTGAGAAACACTGTTATATAGTACCTGAGAGACAGCCCACCATAGCTACAGGACCATTTTATTGTTATTCTGGAACTGTGAATAACAAAGAAGCCAGTGCTGACTACTTGTCCTGTAGCATGTATCAACTCTAAAATAAAAGATTGATCCACTTCTCTGACACTCAGAACAGTTGTTTCTATAAATGACTTTATTGTGTGTTCATCCAGATCAGAAACAAGCCCATTCCTAGCAAATGTGGTTACAATTAGCAAACCAGGAGCAAATCAAAGTCAAATCAAAGTCTTTTCAGTCCAATAAAACTGAGGCATACGCTTAGATTCAAACATCGCTCCTGTTTAATAAACTTCAAAAGCAACATTTTAAATGTTTTTTAATTTTCAAATGCTGTCATAACACTGGGAGCAATCATTCCATTCAACTCCAGCTGTCACATATAGCCTTGTTTATTATATGGATTCATTATACAAATACTCCATTGGTGCTAGTGACCCTGGGAGCCCTGGTGTAGACAAAAACAAAAAGTCCTGTAGCACCTTAAAGACTAACATATTTATTTGGGCATAAGCTTCCATGGGTAAAAACTCATTTTGTCAGATGCATCATATTTTAATACAATATTATCAGACCTGCTCTGAGCAGGTTAAAGAATACAATATTAAAAATGCCAGTGGATATGGAAGTCTTGTGTGCAGTGGGCATGAATCCTAGCATCACTGACAACAAAGGACAAAAATTCCATTGACTTTAATGGGTCTAATATAGTCTTCCCAGCATTGCTAACAGTGGTGGAGCTGCAGTGTAAGAATTTTTACTAATATCCTTAGTAAACAAGGCTTATGTGTGTGCAAATTCAGGTCTTCATTTGAAAAGTAAATAGTTTCTATAAGCAAAATGCAAAGTTTCCTTTTTCAAAAAGCAGAATCCCAATAAAGCAGAGGTTGATGTGAGCTGCAGTAATGTATTCAAGGGTTAACTAAGTTTTCCCTCTTCTCATTTGGGGAATGAGGAATTTAGATAAATTAATCTACTTTTTTTTACCACTACCTCACAGGTGGAGCCACAGATTTTTTTTGTATAGTTGCTCAGACAACATTTTCAAAGACTGCATGTATTTATTTACTGAAGGACCTCATCATACAAAAACTAACACTTTCAAAGATGTGAGAAAGGAAACAAGATGTAACGGCCTGAGAACTATCACTCATGTACAATATCTACTTTGTGTCACAGATATAACTTAAGTGAACAGAAACCAAGCTGACCTTCTCGATTCCCCAAAACAATACAAAATGACAAGCCACAGATTTATCATACCATTTAATGGTCCTCTATTCTTTTAAAACAGAAGAACAACAGATGGGCAGTGAGCAGTTCAACAAAAGTCCAAATGTCTTCCAATGCTGTTTTAGTGCCTGCACTCTGGCAAGACATAGGACCAAAAAACTCAATAGCAACTCAACTGGAAACTCCAGGTGTTGCAGTAAAATCTATGCTGACATGTTTATAGTCTGGCAAAGATTTTGTCAGTCTTTAAATCAATTATCTCCACTTTGGAATTTTTTACAAAATAAACTAGCTAGACCAAACCAAGCATAATAGTTTCAACATCTATTCCAAGACATTTATGCTTTAGTTCAATTGATGTATCTAGATGTGGAACTATATAATACCTGCCAAAATCTCAAAAGCATTGTATTTGTATTTTATCCCCTAATACTGTAAGGCATGGAATATTTTATTGAACCTAATGAATATAATAGGATTAAAAAGGGTAGGTTTAGACAGAGTTTCATATTTACATATAGATTGAACCTCTCTAGTCTGGCATCCTCAGGACCTGATGGGTGCCAAACCAGGGTTTTTGAACTACGGGAAGTCATTATTGTAGCGAGTGGGTCTCTTTTTATTTTTATTTCACAAGGTGAATAAATGGAGCAATGATTGCAATGCTGCTTTCTGACTGTACAGATACACCCTATATAAGCCTACGTCTAGCCAAAGCTCATCCGCTCTCTTCACAACAAAGTGTTAGTGTTATTACACAATTTTACTGTACTGGCACAAGGAAATAAGTAGATAAAGCATAAAAAACATGCATATGCTTAGCAGCATTACCAACACTTCCACTGCTTACTGGGCTCTTAGAAGACATTTAGAGATAATTTAGAGCTAAATAACAGCACAGAACACTGAGCGCCAGGACTGGTGGCTGTTAACTTTATGTGACTGCAGGAAACTTGGCCACACCCATGATAAGTAGATATCCAGCTAATTAAAATTATGCCGGACCATGCCTGTTGCTGGACGAGAGAGTGCCAGACTAGATAGGTTCAACCTGTATTATGCCATTAAATAAAGTGTTGGAGTTCCCCCAAAGACCTCTTTCACTGATTCCCCACAAACTGAGTTTGGCTGCAGTGTCATCACCAAGTTCCTTTATTTGGCATACAACAAATGCATGATGGGTGGGCGTAGAACATATAAAACATCCAGTATTATACTGCATGTTTCTTCCTTTAAACACATTAATATTGCACTTACTATACATTGTATTACACATTTGAAGGCTGGTTTGATTATAGGAACCACTCCCTGTACAGCATGCTCTGTCCACGCTATCAATGTACTACCTAATTTTTACCTTATCTTTAGGGTCCCAATTTATCTTGTCCATTGTAAATGGTTCCAGGATTGTTGTCTCTTATCTTAGCTAGCACAAAGATTCTGTTTCCACACTGATGATCCATTTACCTCCCTACTTCTGTCTCCCAAGAAATGAAGCCTCAACCATGTCCAATTGCTTTTGTCAAGCCAGGCCAGCACGAAGGAAGCATAGTCATTAAGGAAGGAAAAGACTTAGTAAATCATCTAGTCATTTCTCTTGCCAATGAAGAACATGATAGGAAACAAGTTATGTGAGCTAAAAATGTATCATGTCAAGTTTTATAAGCATGGGGGGAGAGGGGGAGAACCCTAAGAGAGAATATACTGAGTCTTAACAAACCAGAAATGAATTGATGAAAACCTGGGAGAGGGTTTTACAGTCCCCAAAGGTTGCATTATTACAAAACAAATGATAATAAACACACAAGAAGAGAATATTAGTGGGTAGAGCTCAGTCCCTGGGAAAATAGGGCCTGATCATGTGGGATACTGAGTGTATGTCTACACTACAATGAAGATTGAAGCTGCCACTATTGATCTTCTAGGGCTCGACTTAGCGGGTCTAGTGAGGATACGCTAATTCGTGGACAGTGCCAAAAGTCGAATTAAGATACTTCAACTTCAGCTACGTAATTAACGTAGCTGAAGTTGCGTATGTTAATTCGACCTTATCCTGTAGTGTAGACATACCCTGAGTGCCCTGGGAAACTCCAAACCTTAAAGCAGTAGTTTCCAACCAGCAATCCATGTACCCCTGAGGGTCTGCAGACTATGTCTAAGAGTTCCAAACGAGTCTGCATTTCCATTTGAAATTTTGTAGGGAGTCTGCAAATGAAAAGAGGCTGAAAATGACTTCCTTAAAGCATCAAGGCCAAAGCAATACAGTATTGTATGTTGTCAATGTACAGATTGTTATTGTATGAATAATCATCTGATTTATATTAAAGAGGACAGGACAATAGGCCCCTTTGTTTCAGGAAGACACTTTCTCTTGAAGATTCACAGCCCATGGAATTAAGTCGTTATTCCCATTCAGCATAAACTAAGGACAATATCTGTATTCAGTAAATACTCTCGCTTACTCATGTGAGGAATACCAATGAAGTCAATGGGCCTACTAATATGTAGGAACTACAATAAACAGTTATTTGCCATTTGAATAACAAGAAATGAGTGTTGACAGTTTCATGTTTGAGCAAACATTTAATTTTTAAGGTGAACATACCTCTTCTGGAAATTTCAGCTTTTGAAAATATTGTAGTACTTCACAGTTATGAATGCCAGACTTATGTACTGACCAGACAATCACACACCTTATGTGGAACTGTAAATATGCAAACAGGCCAGCAAAGAGAAGGGGGATGGGCAAATATTGTACTGTGTTAAACATAAACTGTGAAAAAGGGAAAGTTTTTAAAAAGATTGACAAGGTAAGGAAATTATTTCTGTGCTTGTTTAATTCAAACTAAGATGGTTAAAGCAGCACTTACCTTTTGCACAGTAAAGTTTCAACGCTGTTTTAACTGAATGTTCAGCTGTACAATTTTGAAAGAACAACCATAAAGTTTTGTTCAGTGTTACAAACTACTTCCATTCCTCATAGCTGTGTCTACATTGGTGCAATCTTGTGCAAAAGCAACTGCTTTTGCGCAAAAACTTGCTGCCTGTCTACACTGGCCCCGAGTTCTTGTGCACGTACACTGACGTTCTAATGTATGAAATCAGGGCTTCTTGTGCAAGAACTCTGATGCTCCTGCTCAGGAATAAGCCCTCATGCGCAACTGTTCTTGCGCAAGAGGCCAGTGTAGACAGGCAACATGAATTTCTTGAGCAAGAAAGCCCTATGGTTAAAATGGCCATCAGAGCTTTCTTGCGCAAGAGAGCGTCTACACTGGAATGGATGCTCTTGAGCAAAAGCACATCTCTTGCGCAAAAGCACATGCCAATGTAGACGCTCTCTTCTGAAAGAGTTTTTGCACAAGAACTCTTCCGCAAAAGAGTTCTTGTGCAAGATCATGCCACTGTAGACGTAGCTTTAAGGTGTTTATAACTCAGAGGTTCTCCTGTCTAGGGATGTTAGATATTGGGTAACTGAATAGTCATGTAAACACAACTATTTGATAGTCCCTGGGGGCCGGGGCGGCAGCCAGTGTGTTCCGCCCAACTCCTGGGGATCCCCCTGCTACCTCATGCTGCTGCCTCTATATCAGCAACTGGTGCAAGTCTGTCCGCGGGAGGAGCCAGTTTAAAAACCAGCTCCCTGCTCAGACTGGCTGCCTGCTGCCCTGCGCTGTTGCCTCTGATACAGAGGAGGACGGCAGCAGCCCTTATCAGAGGTGGGGTGGGGGAGGATGCCTCGACGCAGCCTCTACCTGTGGTGAGCCCAGGCCATGGACAGAGGTTGCTTCGTGGTAGCCTCCCCGCCTTCACCCCACCCCATTGCTGCCTCTGATACAGGCAGCAGTGCAGAAGGGGGACAGGCAGCACCATGGAGCCGGTGCTGAGGGCAGCTAGCTTTTAAGCCTGCTCCCCCCCGCATTGTCTCCTGCTTCCTCCCTTGCTGCCTACAGAGGCAGCAAGAGGAAAAGGAAATGTGAGTAGTCAATAAGATAAGCCTTGGCTTATCAGTTAATCACATAGTTGACTACTTGTTAACATCCCTACTTTACAGTGTCAGTTCTGAGAATTTTTACTTGAAGAAAGCTTTTGACTTGAGAATTTAAGGCTTGGCAACATCTAAATCAAGACTAAAGTGCTCAGTAATTTCCACTACAGCAGTGTTTCTCAATCAGTGGTATGAGTACCGTTAGGGATACTCGAGAGAAGTCTGGGCGGGGAGGTACATCAACACAAGTGACATTTGGAGAAAACTGAATTTTTGTTTTAAGTTTTTATAGTGTTTTATTATTTTTGTACTTTTTACACCCAAAAATTTCATCGCCCACCCGGTTCTGATTAAGTTGTTTAAACTAATGTGTTGCAATGGTAGAAAAAATTATGTGTGTCTGAAAACTGTAGGTACTGAGGGTACTTGTAATTTTTTGTTTAAAAAAAGGGGTGCTTTGTAAAAAAAAGGTTAAAAAACACTGCTCTAGAGTACAATCAATGAAAAAACCCTCCAACAACTTGGTGTGTACTCTCTTCTTTGCTACATTTTTTTTTAATCAGACCCTTTAAAATTCTGTAGTTTGTTTCAGTGGTAGTTAATCCTATTGGGGATTTGCAGGTTATTTCATTTGGGGGATTTTTTTAAATCTAGTTGTTGCCAGAGTCTTCAAACAATGGATCATTTTATAAACCAGGGTGCTACTCCTGCAATCCTTACTGATCCCACAGGAGCTTTACATCAATGAGGTTTGCAGAAAGGAGTTCTAGGGTTACCTGTAGCATAAATCCAAGCTGCATATATTTTATTTTTTGCTCATAATGACATGTATTTGAAGTCGAGCTTTTATTTGATTAATTCTGTTAACCACAACAACACTCTCTTGGGAGCTCTTACTTGTTTGACAGAATAATTTATAAACAGGGAAGTGCCGTGCATTTTTTGACATTAGCAAAACTGCACTTGCTACAGCGAAAATAACCAAACAAGAAGCCGCATGTGAAACTATGTAGAGCAATGAACTCAAATCACAACATGATCCATCACTCCCCAGATACAGACTGTAGACTGTAAAGTCCTTAGAACAAACCCCATCACTCTTCGAGGGGCGTAAACAAGCCAGCCACGCACACAAAACCGGACAGCCCAGGCAGGCGGAAAGGGCTGGAGGACCAGGAGGGAGTTCAGTCTAATTCAGATTTTTCCTGCCAGTCCAGTTTACCCAGCCACTCCCCCCCCCTCTGCTTCATCTCCCCATACACCCTCCCGATCCCCCCAGGCACCCCGCAATCTGCTCCGCCCCCACCACAGCTCTGTTCATCTACCTCCCCCACCCCTGCGCCGCTGCCCGTCCCTTTCCTGCACCGCTTCGGGGAAGCGGCGCCTGAGAGCAGAGGGGAGCAGCTGCCCCTGGCGCCTGGCCCTGTGTGCCCCTCTCCGCGCACGTGCTCACGGGGGCGGCGCGTCCCGGGGGGCCGCTGCGCCGGGCTGCAGGAGCCGAGCCAGTGCGTTGGGGCAGCATGGTGGGGTGAGCCATGGATCCCCCGGACGCCTGGGACCCCTACCGCCGGCCCGCCCGCCGGACCCAGTGGCTGGTCAGCGCCCTGGCCTATCACTACGGGCTGGACCGAGGCGTGGAGAACGAGATCATCGTGCTGGCCACGGGCCTGGACCAGTACTTGCAGGAGATCTTCCACCACCTGGACTGCCAGGGGGACGGCAGGATCCCCGGCGAGGACTTCCGCACGCTCTGCCAGGTGCTGGGGCTGGCGGAGCCGGAGGAGGCGGCGGCCGACCCGGAGGAGTGCGCCGGCCTCTGGGAGGACCTGGCCCCGGAGCTGACCTTCCGGCAGTTCCACGCCAAGCTCTGCGGCTACTTCAGCACCAAGGCCGGCAGCCCGCCGCAGCGCCCGGCTCTGGCCAGGCTGCCGCTGGGCAAGGAGAGCGAGCACATCGAGACCCAGATCCGGCTCCGCAGTCCGCTGCGCCGGCGCCGGGAACCCCACAGCGGCCGCCCCAGCGGAGCTTCTCCTGCCTCCCCCGCCCCCGGGCTGGCCCCGCGCGCCCGGCGGCCGGGCTCCTGCTCCCGGGAATGCTACGAGGAGATCGTGGCTTTGGAGCAGGCTGAGGACCGGATCGTGAAGCTGGAGGAGGAGAACGGCAGCCTGCGGGAGCTGGTGGAGGACATGCGGGCAGCGCTGCAGAGCAGCGACGCCAGGTGCCTGGCGCTGCAGGTGAGCGGGGACGGGCACGCGGGGGGCTCTGGCCTGACGCTGCTCGGGGGGCTGAGCCTGCGGGAAAGACGCGCGCAGCCAGTGTCAGCGGGGGCTGCTGGCCAGACAGCAGGTCCCAGCCCGTTACCGGCCATGCGCGCCCCGCCTGCCATCACAAGTGCGGGCACCGCGCCCTGCTCTGATTTCAGCACAGAGCCGCCGAGCTATTTAAATCACGGATTAAAGGCGCGCAGCCCTGTCAGCTCTGACTGGCAAGGGATGTAGGCTCCCGTCTGATGTCACCGCATTCAGTGGATCCGAAAGCGCACGAGCGCCTTGCTGACTGCAAGTAGAGTTGGCGGCAGCTAGTGTGGTTACAGGGGCTCATTGCATCTTGAGCTCAGAGGAAACGCTCTGTTAACGAGTTTGTGACCTATCTGCATTCACCTCAGTATTTGGTAAAGAGCGGGGCTGACTCCCCCCAATGCTTGTAACCAAAAGCCATAGCCAGGACCTTGCTTTACTCATTCAAACTCTCAAGGGTGACACCGTTGAACAAGCTGCTGGAATGTATTTTTAAAAGCTAACCATTAAAACCCATTGAACCAAATGTGGGTGAAAGTGCAAAGGAGGGTAGGAGACTAACCCCTTGCAGGGCTGGCTGGCTACTTGTTTGGCGGGGGAGGGGAGATTTTTGACCTTTGAATTAGTTTATTTCATGGGCAATCAAGGCTTCCATACTTTTCCGGTGTTAATGATAGACATAATTTGAAGATGAAGATGCTCTGATTTTTTAAAAAGGAACACCCAACGTACTAATGCTGACTACTGGAATGATTCAGAGGGTAATGCTCTATCTAGTTCCAGATTATTGAATATAAATAGTTCTGTTTCTAAACAGATGGTAACTTGCATATTTGTCATTAGTTCTTTCTGGGTCTTATGTGTTCCTGTTGGTTTTTAAGAGGAAAGTTTGCGAGAGGAAATATTTTGTTGCAGTATTAGTATTATTTATTAACTAGCCAATTAGCCCATCATAAGACGGGATTTTCAGGTCTTCTCTCCTGAGCCTCCGGTCTCTCTCTCCTCCTCCTCCTCCTCCTGACTCCCCCCCCCTCTCTCAGCTCTCTTCCACCTCCTGCCTCTCTCTCCATCTCTCTCTTTCTCTTCTCCTCCCCCTCCTGCCTCTCACTCAGGGGACCGTGGAGCCCAAATGGCCGTTTGGGCTCCGCGCTCCACGTGCTGCATGGGGAGTGTGGAACCCAAATGGTCGCTTGCGCCACTTGCTCCCGTGCGGCGGCCTGGCTGAGAGGCGCAGAAGTCAGCCGAGCGCCACGGTGGGAGGCGAAGGGGGCGGGGTGGTGATGTTCACGGCGAGGGGGCGGGGCCTGGAGCCGCTGTCACGCCACACGTCACCACCCCACCCTCCTTCGCCTCCCGCCGTGGCGCTCGGCTGACTTCTGCGCCACTCAGCCGGGCCGCCATGGGGGAGCAAGCGTCCATTTGGGCTCCCCCACGGCGGACCGGCTGAGCAGCACAGAAGTCAGCTGAATGCCATGGCAGGAGGCGAAGGGGGGCCGGGTGGTGACATACACGGCCAGGCCCCGCCCCGGCCATGTACGTCACTGCCCTGCCCCTCTTCCCCTCCCGCCGTGGCACTCAGCTGACTTCTGTGCCGCACAGGCGGGCCGCCGCGTGGGAGCAAGCGGCGCAAGCGGCCGTTTGAGCCCCGCACTCCCCATGCAGCATAGGCCATCCAGAGGGAACAGCCAGCATTTCAGGCAACAGCGCCCCCCAGAGGAAACAGCCAGCATTTCAGCGTTACAGACTCTCAGACACTGGGCTACTATATATATGATGAGCTACTATAAGCTCATAGTGCATGATAGGATTTATTTTAAATATGTTGACCATCCTTCTGAAATATGTATTTTGATTAGGACTCTCAAGTGACTCAACATTGTGATTAATTGCACTACTGAACAATAATAGAATACCATTTATTTTAAATATTTTGGAGGTTTCCTACATTTTCAAATATATTGATTTAAATTACAACACAGAATATAAAGTGTACAGTGTTCACTGTTTAGTTATTTTTGTTAAAAATCAAAATCAAAAATATATTTTTCAATTCACCTCATACAAGTGCTTTAATGCATTCTCTTTATCATGAAAGTTGAAGTTACAAATATAGAATTATATAAAAAACCTACATTCAAAAATAAAACAATGTAAAACTTTAGAGCTTACAAGTTCACTTAGTCCTACTTCTTGTTCAGCCAAACACTCAGAGAAACAAGGTTGGTTAAGTTTAGCAGGAGTTAATGCTGCCTGCTTATTGTTTACAATGACACCTGAAAGTAAGAACAGATATGTCCATGATATTGTTGTAGCTAGCATTGCAAGAAGTGTTCCCTCTAACCCAGGCCTGCGCAACTTGGAAAGCAACGAGGGCCATATTACTCCAAAGAAAACAGCTGGCCGCAATGGATGCTCTCCCAAAAAATACCAAACACACAGCTAAAAATTTTTGTTGAGCAAAAAAAACCACCGCGTGTCATTTGCCCCCTGGCATTTCTTACCCTGCCCTGCCCTGCCCCTTGGTGTCTTCCCCTTTCTCCTGACTTGCCCCCTTCCCCTCAGCACATGCCCTTCCCCTCCCCTACCTGGCTTCTGCCTTTTTTAATCCGGCGGTTGCTGGCCGTGACGTCACGACGTCACGCCAGCATCCTGGCGTCTGCTGGCATCCCGCCCTCTGGCTCGCGCCTCGCCTCCTCGCGCCGGAGCTGCACGCAGGCAGCCCCATGGCGAGAATTGCCACACTTCCCCGTTCCCCCTCCCCAGCGGCGCTCCACTCCTCTGCCCAGCTGGCAGATCGGATGGGGCTGCACAGTGAGCCCCTGCGGGCCGCATGCGGCCCTTGGGCCGTATGTTGTGCAGGCCTGC
Organism: Rafetus swinhoei; assembly: GCA_019425775.1. Taxonomy (NCBI): domain Eukaryota; kingdom Metazoa; phylum Chordata; order Testudines; family Trionychidae; genus Rafetus; species Rafetus swinhoei. Next base: position 12,469,820 of record CM033435.1, on the reverse strand, counting down.
TCTAACCCAAGCTCGTTGTGGACAGGCTGCTCTGGCAGCAGCCCCTGTCTGCTCCGACTCTCCCACAAACATGGGCTGCTGCCACGAAGCAGCCTCCATCTGCAGTGGCCCAGGCTGACCACAAAGAGAGGCTGCTCCGGCAGCAGCCCCCGTCCCTTGGAACTCCTCATGGACAGAGGCTGCTGCCGCGAAGCAGCCTCTGTCCATTGCAGCCTGGGCTGGGATCCCCACAGACAGTCTCGGCTGCCGTGGACAGAGGCTGCTTCATGGCAACCTCCCCGCTCCCTCCCTTCCCAGCAGCCTACATCCGTGGGGAGTTCTGTGTATCAGAGGCAGCAGAGTGGGGCAGCAGGCAGCTGGTCTGCTCGTGGAGCTGGTTTTAAATTGGCTCCCCTCACAGACCACCTCTCGCCTGGCACCCCGTACTGCTGCCTCCGATACAGAGGCAGCAGCACAGGATGGCAGGGGGCTCCCCTGGAATGGGGCTGGACTGCACTGGCTGCTGACCCCACCGCTGGGGACTATAGAATAGCCAACTAACTACTAAGAATTCATGTGGTTAGTCAACTATTTTATTACCCAACCGTTAACATCCCTAGTGGAAATTATGTACGACATGTCACCTGCGTATTGGTGCACATAACAAAATTCCTGTGGCAAGGGTGGGACCAAAGGATTCTGAGTGTGGGAGGGGGCTCAGATTTAGGGCAGAGGGTTGCGGTGCAGGAGTGTGTGAGCTCCAGTTGGGGATGGGGGGTAGGCCAGGGACATGGGGCTTAGAGCTGGGACAGAGGGTTGGGGTTCAAGGACTCTAGTTGAGGTGTGGGCTCTGGGGTGGGGCTGAGTGTAAGGGGGGGGAGGCTCAGGGACATGCCACGGCCAGGGGGGCTTCAGGGCCAAGCTGCTCTGGCCCCAGCGAGGAGGCGGGGGGCAGGCTGTCTGGGCCATGGCAGTGGAGGTGGTTTTGAGCGCAGGCTTCACCAGGGAGCTTTGGGGCTAGGCCACAGCAGCAGCAGGTGGGGGGGTTTGGGACTGAGCCACAATTGCTTACTGGCGGGGGGGAGAGGTGCCTTGTTCAGGTTGCCTCCAGGGTGGAGGCTAGGTTGGGGGTGGGGTAGCCCTCCTTGCACGGGTGCCTTGAGCACTGCGCAGGGCTGAGTAGGCAGCTGCATGGCCACACAGCTTACTGGGAACTTGGGTTGCAAGATATTTATGTGCCAGATCAATATGGGCCTTCATGCTTCAACCACCATCCCAGAGGACCCCTTCTGTAGGGAGACAAAGAACGCTGTCTGGCGTGAAAGAGTAGCATAGAAAAGGTGAGCCCCTGAAAGCTTGACTTCCACTGTTGTTTTGGTTTGACTAGTTAACTTCAGTTAATAAATATATTTAGCATTCAGATAATGCTTATATATATTTGAAGTTCTAATTTGACATTAACAATGTAATCTTCACCACAGCCCAGTGAAGAAGTAGTATACCTGGTTTTCAAATAGGAAAATTGAGACAAAACTGAAGTTACTGACCCAGTTCCACAAGGTGAATCACTGGAAGAGCTAGGATTAAAACTCAGTACACCTAGGGTGTGTCTAGACTACAGGGATTTTTCGAAAAAAAAATGGCCTTTTTTCAAAAAATCTTTACCTGCATCTAGACTGCTGCCACGTTCTTTCGAAAGTAAATCGAAAGAACGTGGCAGTTTTTTCGACTGTGGAAAACCTCATTTTACGAGAAAGAACACCTTTTTTCGAAAGTGCTTTGGAAAAAAGGCGCTATGTAATGCAAACTGTGCTTTTTCGAAAGAGAGCATCTAGATTCCCTGGGTGCTCTCTTTGAAAAAGCGGCTTGCTTTTTCAAAACTACTGATTGTAGTCTAGACGCTCTCTTTCGAAAGAGGCTTGCAGTCTAGATGTAGCCCTACTGATTACCAACTTCATGCTAATTTGTATAGTCCACTTGCCTAAAAAAAAGTCATATCATGTTTCTCAAAACATTAGTTTTGAGACTGACTCAAATAATGGGGAGACATGAAATTAGAACAATATGTGAACATGTAAAGCATTTGAGGCAGTTTGCCATACCTTTAATAAACCAGCTTTTCTAAATAAATTATGAATTTTGAAAATATTTGTATTGCCCAAGGATTGTGCCCAAAAGTTTGTATAGGCCAAAGATAGATTCCTATTCAAGGGTAGGTTTACTACACAGGAAGAAAAAATATAAAAAAAATTGCCCATTTTCATCTTTGATTAAAATGTTATTTTCAAATATATTAATCTGCGTTCCTCTTTATGTCCCTGTTAATTGTAGGTAGGACTGTGGAAAAGCCATGCTAATCATAAGAAAGACGGGACCTGTTTTATAGGTAATAAGAGACTGTTAACTCCAAAACACTCCGAGCCCACCAAGTGCCTTCAAAGTGTCCTAAAGGAGGTGGAACTAATCCGGAATTCTAGGGATGGACAAATTGAAGAAGCAATTAGGTTCAATCAAGAATTGCAGAAAGAACTGAGGAGTTCTCAAGAAGCTATAGTGACCCTGGAAGACTGCAACCATAATCTGAAGAGGGAACAGGCAGAAATGAGGAAGAAGGTGGAAGAAGCTAGACATGCAGTCCTTAACAGTCTTGGCAAAGTGAAGGAGTTAGAAGCAAAAGCCAATAAAGTGCCACATTTGCAGATATACATTCAGCAGATAGAATCAGAACTACAATACTATAGGTAAGTCTGATACTATTCAAAATAAATGTATCAAATCATATTGAAGCATAACTGGACTGTAAAATAAGTAGTTATATTTATTGACTCTGCTCAGAAGTTTTCTTAAATATGGTTGGAGAAGAATTAGGAGCTACCTATTCATTTTCTTATAGAAGAACTACACTAAATTGGAGATCGGTGCTGAGGCAACCAATCCCTCGGGGATCAATTTAGTAGGTCTGCCACAGTGGAGACTCAGTGCCAACTCAAGTATGTTGTTTCCAGCTACACTATGCATGTAGCAAGGAGTAATGCAGAACTCAGCGTGCAGCTGGCCAGCGGGAAGACCCGCTGACTCCGGGCTCCACAAGGGCACTTATCCTTTGAAATGCACAAGAGCTCCCAGGGCTCCTGTACATTTCAAAGTGGAAGAGCCCGTGTGGAGCCTGGAGTCAGCGGGACTTCCCACTGGCCCCAGGCTGCACATGGTGCGCCAGTTTTGAAATGTACAGGAGTCCCCAACGGGGGGCTCTTGTGCATTTCAAAGCAGAAGCGCCCTCCTGGAGCCTGGGGTCAGCAGGGGACTTAGAGGTATCTAATAGAGGCAGCAAGGGGGGGGGGCAGGGAATCCACTAGTTGACTCGTCCTTAACGTCCTTAGGTAACACCTCAAGATAAACATAAAAGGCCATTGTTTCCTCAATTCTTTATATATTACATTTTCCACCTTTACGGTTTTTATTTTAACTAATTGAATTGGATTAGTTCCTGTTACTTAAATTGGATACACATAAAAATAGTAATTGAGCAGATGATGGTCTATCACTCATTCTAAACCTACACTGCGAAAACAGCTCAGAAGTCCCACATATAGGGCTGGATTCTGGCCTACAATCAATGTTAAACTGTGGCGTAATTTGTATCTATCATTTTTCATTGATAGAGGGTATTTTGCTTCATTAGAAAGAAAGCTAATTCAAAACAAAACAGATGGTATATGTAAACTGATTATATATGTATAGTTGGAATTTTTTCATGCCCATAGGCAGCGAGTTATATGAGCCCATGGAACCCTGGCACCAGGAATATTCCTGTCCTGAGGTTAGACTCCATCAAAACTTGTTGCCTGCTTCCCCTACGCCCAGAGCCCACCAGTCTCCATACCGCCCGGGTGATTTAAAATGCCCTGGGGTCCCCATCGGCAGGGCAGGGGAATTAAAGTGGCTGACTGCCACTCACTTACCCTGGCTGCTGGCATATGCATGTCTGCAGCCGTGGGGAAGTGGCTTTGTATCTTTCCTTCCATTTCCCCCTGATTCTTTACTTTAAAATGGTATTTTAATATTCTGATAATTCAGAACAGCTTTTCCTTTTTTAATCTGAAACTTCCTGTTTCCTTATTGTAAGAATTCATATGGAGCTATTTCTGGTATTACAGCTATTGTACTCAGTTTACAGGGTAGAGGAAGTATCTAAAAATAATCAATCTATCCGGTGTCTTTCTATAAACATTGTGTATGTTGATATCCTTGGGTTTGCAGAAAATAAATGCATTTCATTAAATAGCGGTGCCATTTTAAAATACCATCAAAGTCATGTAACTTTCAAGACAACTACTCAGAGGGATTTGCTGGCAATGGATCCAGAACAGAGCTGAAAGAAATTTCACGACCAAAACTTTTTTTGGTGAAAACCACAGATTTGGTGATGCCCAAACATTTCAAGAATTCATGTCAGTTTTGCTGAATGTTTTTGGTAAAAAAAATCATTTTTTATATTTTTCACAACAAATTTCATTCAAAAAATGACTTTTGAATGTTTCTTTAATTTTATTTTTAACATGTTTATAAAGTTAAACAAATGGTTGAAATAAAAATAAAAGATTTAATTGAATATTTTTCAATTTGCAAAAATTGAAGAAAAAATTTGGGGTTTTACTTAAATCAACATTTTTTTTGCATTTTTTGGAATTTCCAGCAAACTGAAAAATCTGTTACTTACCCAGCTCTAGTCCTGTATGAGCCAGGCAGCCTTCTCTCTACTGCCTGAGATTTTATATTCCACCTGCCTAGAATAGCAAGTCTCCACTGGCCAACATAGTGAGGGCTCAGTTCCAAAGTTTGGTGGAGTGTGAAAGCACATTTTTGAGAAGAGGGTAATAAGCTAGTTAAGGATAAATAAGTTACATCAGTCTAGACTTGCTCAGCGAGTACTCTTGCAGGCCATCGCAACATACAGATGCAGGCTTTATAAATGCACGTTGCAGGTGACTGATACACAATCCTCAGATATAACTGTATTTTTGAAATAGTTTGAAGTGAGTATAATGCTCAGGAATGGTGCCTGACCTGACAGACTGGGAATTGCAGTGTCAGCCACAGAACACATTGTGCATGGGACAAATGCGGCCTTCCCCCACTGATCTATCAACATACCTCAGCCCTACATGAATGACACCACCCTGAGGAGTAATTCTTTCTCTCTGTCCTCAGCTGAAATTCCCAACGGTGTAAATGTAAATAGTGATACAGACCCATGGGGATAAGCGCCCCTTTCAGCATCCCACTGACTTCATTGGGTTGTGCTTGTGTAACTGATAATGAACAGGGGCCAGATTCTGCTAAGAGCTATATGCTTCATGCTGCCTATACAGCACAGAAGCCCAAGTCCCTTAAAAGAAGGTCAGATGGGGTGCAGAGAGTCCACATGGAAAGGAAAGACAGTTGTGAAGTGTGGTCCCTCCATACAGGTACCTATCTCTCCTCTGTAGTCAAACCATGAGACCTGCAGGGAGACTGGCCAAAGTGTGGAGTCAGGGATAAGGATGTTAAATTTAATAAACGAATCGACTAGTCAATGGATTTTCCATTGACTAGTCGATAAGAGGGGAGCCACAGTGGGGTTAGCTTCCAGCCTGGAAGCTCTACCTCTGCCTTTTAAATGTATTAAGAGCGTATCATTTAAAAGGCTGGTGCGCAGTAGGGGGAGGGGAAAGAGGGAAGCTGCGCAAGCCAGGAATCAGCTGTGCCAGCTCGAGCTGGGCCCCTCCTCTATCGAGCCGATAGAGCTCTTAATAAATTTAAAAGGCAGAGCTATAGCGGGGGGACCCTGCATGAGCCGGAAATCAGCTGTCCTGGCTTGTGCCAGGTCCCTCCTGCTGCACTTCTGCTTTTTAAATGTATTAAGAGCTGGTAGGCTCTTAATACATTTAAAAAACAGAGGTGCAGAGTCTGGGACTGGGCGGGAGCCAGGAATCAGCTGATTCCTGGCTTGCACCTGGTCCCCACAACCCCTCTGCCTCTTCTGCCTACCGCGGCTTTTAAGCTGGCTCCCGCTCTTCCCCCTTGCTGCCTCTGATAGAGGCGGCGGGGGTTGGGGGGGCAAAGCGACTAGTTGACTTATCGGATAGTTGACTAGTCGCTTACATCCCTAGTTGGGGAACAGCTATTGTATGCTCCTCTGGAAGACAGATGGAAGCTATAATATTATAATAGGTTACATCTGCTATGAACTGATTCCATCTCTGTTCATTTCCTGTATCGTGGTGGGGCTATGAGCATATTAGAGGGATGCAGGGAGAGTAAGAGTGAATGCTGCAGGGCAGGGGCAGAGAGAGACACAGAGGAAGGATCCATTGTGACAGAGAAGTTTGGTGATCTGTAATTTTGCCTCCTGAGGATCCCAACCTCTCTAGGTTTGACTGGTCACTTCCCCTTTCAGATCCATTCTGGTGAAAGTGCCACCTCTTTCAGAGGGGATGGTACAGAGGCCTGCACTGATGCAAGTCACACACAATTCCCATGCTCACCCGGTCATGTTTTTAAAGTCACAAAGGGGAGAATTTGGTCTCTTAGTCATCAGATTTCAGTTGATTTTGTTCACTGTCACCCAGTGTCTGGATTCAAACCCCTGTGACCCAAAGTTATGAACCCTGGTTCAGGAAAGAATGCAAGCAAATACTTACAGCCGCTTCTAGTCAGGAAAGTATTTGCTCTTAACTACTTTCCTAAATAAGGATGTTCTCATTATTTGGTGCCTAAGAGCAGTTGCCTCTGGTACCCACCAATCTATCTTCCTGAAAACTGTCATGCAAAATATTGTTACTCGTGTGCCTGCTAAATCTTTGCACAATCAAGATGAAGATTTTATCGATTTCAGCACCACTCGAGTGCTCGCCCAAATAGGGATGATTTCCTGAAGGAGGGTGTGAAAGCTCCACAATCCATTACTATGCCCCCAAGCCTTCCTGCTACAAAACACTCTTATAGTTACTGTATTGATATATTTTGAATAATGTTGTTTGTCTGAGATCTTTACTCTTTCTATAATGGATGGGTTTGTTTAATACTCTCCTTTCTTTGAGATTTATTACTCTCTAGCATAAGAAATGCAGTAAGGCTAAATTAATATACTATGAGATTTTTTTAAAAAATAGCTACAACTAAGTTAAATTTATCATTATAAAGGCAAATTTGTAGAAAACTCTTACTGAAAAGCATGAATCAAGTTCACTTTAAGGATACGAGTGTATATTTATCTCAGTAGGATTTGTGTGTCTTGTGGCCTTGTATTAAATAGAGTGTGCCACTCATTATTACATTTTGGATATAGTTGAGAAGTTATATTAACCCGACAAATTCACTGACCTTTAATTCTGAAAGTAACAGCTGGTCAAACAGATTGTTCTGTTGATTTCACCACTGATGAAATTATGATGAGCTGGTAGTATGGGTTATATTTAAGACCCCCCAACTTTTTCCATTATAAGAGTGTTTGGTGGCTTATAATTTTGCCAGACTTAAATTTTTTGAGCTGACATTTTCTATACTGATATTTGCCTCCAGCTGAATTTTTTTAGAAAAGTTCTAACAAACAAAAATGGGTCTGCTATTTCAGAGAACAAAATTGGGGGATAATATGTTTTGCTGATGTTAAAAAAAATTCTCTCCACCAACTCTAACCTTTTCTCCTCATATGGAAGCTGTTCCATACCCTTGACTATCTTTGTTGCTCTTCTCTGAACTGTTTCTGGGGCCACTATAACCTTTTACAGATGGGGCAACCAGAACTGAACACAGTATTCAAAGTGTGGGTGCACAATGGATTTATATAGCAACATTATGATATTTATTGTTTTATTTATTGGGGGATGGATAGCTCAGTGGTTTGAGTATTTGGCCTGCTAAACACAGCGTTGTGAGTTCAATCCGTGAGGGGGCCATTTAGGGATCTGGGGCAAATCTGTTGGGGGATGTACTTGGTCCTGCCATGAGGGCAGAGGACTGGACTTGATGACCTCTCAAGGTCCCTTCCAGTTCCATGAGATAGGAACCATTAGGATAATAATAATAATATATGGAAATATACCTAACATACTATTAGCCTTTTTTGACAGCTCAGCACACAGCAGCAGCAGTTTTCAGAGAATATACATGGGGACTCCAAGATCTCTTTCTTGGCTCTTAATAGCTAATTTAGAAGCCATCATTGTATCTGAATAGGTGGGATTATTTTATGCCTATTGTGCTTTAATCAGTATTGAATTTCATCTTTCATTTTGTTGCTCAGTCATCTTGTTTTGAGAGATCCCTTGATAATTCCTATAATTGGATTTAACTATTCAGTAATTTTGTATAATCTGCAAGCATGGCTACTTCACTGTTCATGCCTTTTTCCAAATCATCTATGAATATAGTTAACAGCACAAGTGGTCCCTGCACAGATCCTTGGGGGACTCAGCTGTTCACCTCTTTCCAGTGTGAAAAACTGACCATTTATTTCTATCCTTTGATACCTATCCTTCTGAAAGAGGACCTTCTCTTTCATTCTATGGCTATTTAGATTCCCCCATCCAAGGCTTTTGTCAAAGGCTTTCTGAAAATCCAAGTATACTATATCCAGTGACTTACCTTTGTCCAAATGCTTGTCAACTCCTTCAAAGAATGTTAATAGATTGGTGAGGCATGATTTCCCTTTGCAAAAGTTGTGATGACTCTTATCAAGAAATCGTATTTAGCTGTGTGTTTGATTAGTCTATTCTTTATTAAAGTTACAATGAATTTGCCTGGTACTGAGGTTAGGTTTACCAGCCCATAATTGCTAAGATTATCTTGGAGGCCCCTTTTAAAAGTCAGTGTTACATTAGCTACCATCCAGTCATCAGGCATAGAGGCTGATTTAAGTGATAGCAGAGTTTACTAACTGTGGCATGTAACCTATCTGAGCTCCTTCAGAACTCCTGGAAATTTACAAATGCCTCCGTGGCTGTGGGAAGGGGTTAAGGAAGGTTTGCATGTGCTCCTTTCTGCACCACTCACTGACCTCAGCTCTGAGGGTAAAAGAAAGGGGGATAGTTGCCTGTGCATAGGTAGGGGTGTGTGTGTGTGTGTGTGTGTGTGTGTGTGTGTGTGTGTGTGTGTGTGTGTGTGTGTGTGTGTGTGTGAGAGAGAGAGAGAGAGAGAGACTGATAGTATATCAGAGGGTTCTTTTAATTAACTGTTACATGTTAAAGTTTTCAGAAAAAAAATTTAGGAAAGAGTCATCATGAATTGTAAGAAAATCCTTTCACAACAGCTGAAATTAATTCCAAAAAACTCCACAAATGTCGCAACATCTCCTTATACACTCATCCCATCCCACTTAAGTGGATCAGATACTTGAGGCCATCAAGTCATGGCTGGGGTGCGTGTGTGAGGAGACCTGCATTACTAGTATCCTTGTTCTGTGGATAAGCAGTATCCTGTCATTTCCAGCATTGGTCTGGTCCCTATCTTGGGCACTAAATTAACTTAGAAAACAAAAATCCAAGTACCAAAGAAAAAGGTCAAGAGTGTTCAAAGAGCTTTGCGCACAGAGACTAGACAAGTGTATATTGAAATCAAAGAACTGTAAAGAGTAAAATTATTAAACTCATATATATAGATTAGAGCCGTGGTCACCAACAGGTCGATCGCGATCGACTGGTCGATCGCGAGGCCTCAACCAGTCGATCATAAGGCGTCCTGTCTGCCCCGCCCCCATTTTCCTCCCACCCCCAAGAAGCCCCATTACATACCTCAAGTGAAAATGGAGGTAGTGTCGGCTTCCCGGGGATGGGCAGAAGTCCCGCAGCTTAGCGCCACTTCCAGCGATTCCGGAAGTGCGCTAGCTGCTCTGCCGGGTGTACTGCGGGAGGGAGCAACGGCTCCCTGCACCACACAGGAGGGGTGAGTCAGCCCTGGGAGGCACGCACGGGGTTTCCCGGCGCGCGCGGGGGGGTCGGCCCTGGGGCAGGTGCGAGCGGGGCTTCCCTGCGCGGGGCGGGGTTGGCGCCGGGGCAAGCGCGCGGAGGTTCCCTGCGGTGGGGCGGGGAGGTGTCAGCCCCCTGGGCAGGCGCACGTGCGGGGCTTCCCTGCGCGGGGGGGTGGGTGTGTTGGTCCCGGGGCAGGCAGGCGGGCGCTGGTTTCCCTCGGGGGGGGGGGGGGGAGAATCCTGGGAGGAGGCAGATGCAGGGGACTCTGCCTCCACTGGCACCCCACTCCCCAGCCACAGAACGCTGTCCCCACTCCCCTGTCCCCAGCTACAGAACGCTGTCCCTATTCCTGTCCCCACTCCCCGAACTCTGTCCCCACTGGCACTCTGTCCCCTGCTGCAGAACCCTGTCCTCTGCTCTCCCAGCACCCTGTTGCCTCTCCCCTGCCCCCAGCAGCAGAACTCTGTCCCCACAAAATGTATAATTATAAATGCTTCATTTTAGATTTAAACAGCATGAATAAAAAACAGACCATTTATTTCATAACTATAAACACGTGATTTTAATTTTATATATCACATAATTTAAAAATAAACTGTTTATCAGAGTATGTAAGTAAGGGCTGGGGATAGCAAGTGATGGACAGGAGGAGAATAGAGAGGGCGGGGCTTCAAGGAAGGGGCGGGGCGGTAGATCTTCGCCTGTTCTGAGATTTAAAAAGTGATCTTGGGAGTAAAAAGGTTGGAGACCACTGGACTAGAGGATTTACCTGCCATTGCTTGGGTCCTTGTGGGGGCTCAGGGCAGAGGGTGCAGGAGTCAGGGATGGAAGGTCTGGGGGGCTCACTGGGTCCAGGAGCCCTGCCAGGGCAGCGATAGCAGGGCAGACGGCCGCAGGTCCAGAAGCCCAGCCAGGTGAGGTACAGGAATCAGCGTTGACTACCCTTGGTTCAGCAAACTCCCTCATTTGACTATCCAATAAGCACAGCCAGGGAAGGGGTGCATGTCCCCTGGGTGAGGCAAGTCCAAGTTCTTCTGCCTCCTACCGTCCTCAGCCAGAGTGAGGAGTGCAGCAAACTGTGCACTTTCCCTTGGGAGACAGCCAACAGTGTTCTTGAATGAATCATAGAACCATAGAGCTGGAAGAGACCTCAGAAGGTCATCAAGTCCAGCCCCCTGCTCTAGGCAGGACCAATCCCAACTAAATCAACCCAGCCAGGGCTTGGTCAAGCCGAGACTTAAACACCTCCAGGGATGGAGACTCCACTACCTCCCTAGGCAACCCATTCCAGTGCTTCACTACCCTCCTAGTGAAATAGTTTTTCCTAATATCCAACCTGGACCTCTCCCACCACAATGAGAGACCATTGCTTCTTGTTCTGCCATGTGTCACTACTGAGAACAGCCTCTCTCCATCCTCTTTGGAACCTCCCTTCAGGAAGTTGAAGGCTGCTATCAAATCCCCCCTCACTCTTCGCTTCTGCAGACTAAACAGACCCAACTCCCTCAGCCTCTCCTCACAGGTCATATGCTCCAGCCCCCTAATCATTTTGGTTGCCCTCCGCTGGACCCTCTCCAATGCGTCCACATCCTTTTTGTAGTGGGGGGCCCAGAACTGGACACAATACTCCAGATGTGGCCTCAAAGCCAAATAAAGGGGAATAATGACATCTCTGGATCTGCTGGCAATGCTCCTCTTAATGCAACCTAATATGCCATTAGCCTTCTTGGGTACAAGGGCACATTGTTGACTCATATCCAGCTTCTCATCCACTGTAACCCCCAGGTCCTTTTCTGCAGAACTACTACTTAACTGGTTGGTCCCCAGCTTGTAACTGTGCTTGGGATTCTTCCGTCCCAAGTGCAGGACTCTGCACTTGTCCTTGTTGAACCTCATCAGATTTCTTTTGGCCCAATCCTCCAATTTGTCTGTCACTCTGGACCCTATCTACCTCTCCCCCTAGCTTAGTGTCATCCGCAAACTTGCTGAGGGTGCAATCCATCCCCTCATCCAGGTCATTAATTAAGATATTGAACAAAACCGGTCCTAGAACCGAACCTTGGGGCACTCCGCTAGAAACCGACCGCCAACCTGACATCGAGCCGTTGATCACTACCCACTGGGCCCGGCCTTCTATCCATCTTTCTATCCATCTTACTGTCCATTTATCCAATCCACATTTCCTTAACTTGCTGGCAAGAATATTGTGGAAGACCGTATCAAAAGCCTTGCTAAAGTCAAGGTATATCACATCCACTGACTTTCCCACGTCCACAGAGCCAGTTACCTCATCATAGAAGCTAATCAGATGTGTCAGGCACGACTTGCCCTTTGTGAATCCATGCTGACTATTCCTAATCACTTTCCTCTCTTCCAAGTGCCTCAAAATGGATTCCTTAAGGATCCCTTCCATGATTTTTCCAGGAACCAAGGTAAGACTGACTGGCCTATAGTTCCCTGGATCGCCCTTCTTCCCTTTTGAAGATGGGCACTACATTTGCCTTTTCCAATCATCCGGATTTCTTCCGATCTCCACGATTTTTCAAAGATAATGGCCAAAGGCTCCTCAATGACATTTGCCAACTCCCTCAGTACCCTCGGATGCATTAAGTCCGGACCCATGGATTTGTGTATGTTTAGCTTTTCCAAATAGTTCCTAACCTGTTCTTTACCCACCACGGGTTGTTCATCTTCATCCCATCTTGTGTCACTTAGCGCAGAAGTCCAGGAGCCGACCTTGTCCGTGAATACAGAGGCAAAGAAAGCATTGAGTACTTCAGCTTTCTCCACATCATCTGTCACTAGGTTACCTCCTTCATCCAGTAGGGGCCGCACACCCTCTCTGATCACCTTCTTCTTGTTAACATGCCTGTAGAAACCTTTCTTGTTATCCTTCACATCCTTAGCCAGTCGCAATTCCATTTGCGCTTCGCCTTCCTGATAACCCCGGCATTCTCAAGCTATACATTTAAACCTCCTGGTCATTTGTCCAAGTTTCCACTTTTTGTAAGCTTCCTTTTTGTGCTTAAGTTCACCAAGGATTTCCTGTAAGCCAATCTGGTCTCCTACCATGTTTGCCTCTCTTGCTTCGCATCGGGATGGTTTCTTTCTGTGCCTTCAATAAGGCTTCTTTAAAATACTGCCAGCTGTCCTGGACTCCTTTCCCCTTCATGTTAGCATTTCAGGGGATTCTGCCCATCAGATCTCTGAGGGAGTCAAAATCTGCTTTTTTGAAGTCCAAGGTGTGTATTTTATTATTCTCTTTTCTTCCTTTGGTCAGGATCCTGAAATCTACCATCTCATGATCACTGCTTCCCAGGTTGTCACCTACCTCCACTTCCCCTATTAGTTCCTCCCTGATTGTGAGCAGAAGGTCAAGCTGCGCACGGCCCCTGGTCGGATCCTTCAGTACTTGTGTCAAGAAGTTATCCCCAACATTCTCCAAAAACTTCCTGGATTGCCTGTGTACTGCCGTATTGGTTTCCCAACAGATGTCAGGGTGATTAAAGTCCCCCATGAGAACCAGGGCCTGCGATCTGGAAGCTTGTCCGAAGAAAGCCTCATCTACCTCATCCACCTGATTCGGTGGCCTGTAGCAGACACCAACCACAACATCACTGCTGTTGTTTGCTCCTTTAAACTTAACCCATAGACTCTCAACAGGTTTTTCTCCCTCTTTATACTGGAGTTCAGAGCAATCATAGTGCTCTCTTACATATAGTGCAACTCCTCTTCCTTTTCTCCCCTGCCTGTTCTTCCTGAACAGTCTATACCCTTCCATGACAGCGCTCCAGTCACGCGAGTCATCCCACCAAGTCTCTGTTATCCCAATTAAATCATATTTCTTGGACTGGGCCAGGGCCTCCAGTTCTTCCTGTTTGTTGCCCAGGCTTCTCGCATTAGTGTACAAACACCTCAGGTAACCAGTTGATCGCCCTATCTTCTCCATTCGAAACAGGGGTCCTCCTTTCTTGCTCGCTCTCTGCATTTCTTCCCGGTATCCGACTTTCCCACCCCTCAGGGTTTTGGTCACCGCCCCCGACGAACCTAGTTTAAAGCCCTCCTCACTAGGTTTGCAAGCCTGCAAAGATGCTCCTTCCTCTCTTGGTTAGGTGGATCCCTCTCTTCCTAACAATCCTTGTGCCCGGAACAGAGTCCCATGGTCGAAGAAACCAAAGCCCTCTCTGCAACACCACCTGCGCAACCACGCATTTACGTCCTCAATTCGACAATCCCTGCCCAGTCCTTTCCCTTCAACAGGGAGGATGGACAAGAACACCACTTGCTCTCCGAGTTCTTGGATCCTTCTTCCCAGCGCTACATAATCCGCAGTAACCCGCTCAAGGTCATTCTTGGACGTAACGTTAGTTCCCACGTGGAGAAGCAGGAAGGGGTAGCGATCCGAAGGTTTGATCAGTTTGGTAAGCCTCTCAGTCACATCCTGAATGCGAGCTCCCGGTAAGCAGCACACCTCTCGAGATTCCAGGTCCGGACGGCAGAGGGATGGCTCAGTCCTCTTAGGAGGAGTCCACCACCACCACCCGTCGTTTTCTTTTTGGGGTGGTGGCCGTGGAACCCCATCCCTAGGACTACACATCCCATGCCTTCCAGTAGATGGTGTTCCTTCCGGTTTCTTCCTTGAGATCCTTCCAAAGCATTCAGCACCGCAGAGCCTGTGGAGAGAGCCTGAAAGCGATTACTTACCTCTATAGCATTGGGGGATTCCCATGCTGGCCTTTTTCCCCTTCTAGAAGTTACATGCTGCCAGTTCTCTTCCTGGTCACGTACTGCCCTCTCTGGTTCTTCCGCCTGCCGTGCGTGAAGGATTAAACGCTGCCTTCTATCGAGGAAGTCTTCATCCTCTCTGATCGAGCGTAGGGTCGACACTTGGGCCTCCAGCCCTCTAATTTTCTTCTTCCAAAATGGCGACCAGCTTGCACTTAGAACGGATTTCATCTGCACTTTCTTCTGGAAGGAAGACAAACATGGCACACTCCGTGCAGGTAACAACAGCAGAACCATCACCATCCATCCCTGCTGTCCTGGAGAAGGGATTTAAAAAGAAAGGCAAGAGAACCTCACCCCTTCCCAACTCCCTCTAAACTCCTGTTAGCACTCACCTGTGCAAGCTCCTTGGTCACTTGCCCAAGGAGCCTTATAAAGCCCTGGACTGCCTGAAAGTCCCTCCCCTACCAAGGCTCAGCCAATCAGCAGAGGCTTCTAGAATTCAAACTTTAATTAGAAGCCAACAGTTTCCACCTGCCAATCACAGCCAATCACAGCACACACTCCATGGGGAGGGGAGGGCAAAGGGAAGTGAGGGGGAAAAAAGCCTCACTCAAACACACAGGGAAAAAACAAACAAAAACAAAAAGAACACACACCAACCTCACTCACAAACACAAGCTCAGCACACAGCAAGAAAGCCCCAAACACAACACACACTTCCCTCAAGAGTCCTGTATCTGCTTCTCCTTTACCTGGAGAACTCCCTCTCTAAACTCCCTGTTAGCACTCACCTGTTCGCAAGCTCGAATGGGGGAGGAAGCTTCAGACCCCACCCCTGCCCTTCCAAAAGGGTGCTTGACAGAGGGTTGGAGGCTCGAGGCTAGGGCAATCCCTTTCACCTGCCGGTCTCTGTCCTGCATGGTTTTATGTGTCTCCATACAAGCGCTGGGGGGAGCTGTCTCTTTTATGCATGGGAGTGCCTCAGCCCTGAACCTCCCATCCCCAAAGTGACATTTAGATACATTTTTGCAAAACAATTTGCTTTCAACAAATAGGCATTTTCTGAGAGAAAACCATTCTGCTGGAAAATTTACCACCAGCTTTGTTGTGTTGTAATCATATTAGAGATGTCACAAGATGCCCGCCCCCCTCCCCATTTTTAGATGTACAAAGATGGGGAGTACATCTAAATGTAGATAGAAAATAGCTGGCTTCTCACAGAAGGAACCTGGCCTCTTAATAGACAGCTAACCTTAACCTTCATCTGGGAGCACTGTGCCATCATGTTCCCGATCCGCAGATGGAAAAGTACCATCTATACTAGCTAGGGATGTGAAGGACTAGTTAACTATTGTGGCAAGGGCCCCTCTTCCCCAAGCCACCACTGGGTAGGCCTCTTCCTCCTAGCCCCAAGGGTTGGGGTTTTGCAGTGGGTCTCAATGGTAGGCAGCCCAGCCACACACCCTCAGGCTCACTCCCTAGCTGCCTTTACCTAGTGCTGATCCAGCTTGTTCTCTCCAATTTCTTCCTCTCTGTCTCTCCACCACCTTCCTTTCATCTCCCCCCCTCCAACTGCTGAGGCTTTTAAATGCCCTCAGTCAGCCAGCAGAGGAGTCAGCTGGCCCCTATCTGCTTGAGCCAGCTCCCTCCCAGCTGCATCTAATTGGGCTGCAGTTCTCTGCTTTTACTCACAGGGGTTTTTACCCTTTTGGGCCACCTTTTCCCCTCTCTGCATCAGCTCCCTGGCCTGACCCTGTCACACTATCCAATAAGCATTTGCTTATTGGATAGTCAACAGGAGAGTTGACTAGTCGCTCCCCCCGTCCTTGCTGCCCCTATCAGTAGAGCAGTGGTCACCAACCAGTAGATTGGGATCTACCAGTAGATCTTGAAGCCTCTGTCAGGTGATCCTGACTGGTTTGGCTGGGAAACCTCCACCTACTGTTATGCTGCTTCTGTCCTCTGCCTTGGAGCTGCCCTTTGGGAACCTCCTGCTTGCAGTGCAGAGTGTGGGAGGGAAAAGAGGGGGTTGCTGATGTCAGGGTGTCCCTCCCCTCCCCCCCCGACTCCTGTGCCCTATCTCCACACAGAGAGAAGGGGACGGAGGGAGTGTGGCAATGCAAATCTCTGTCACTCTCACAGTATGTGTGTGTCTCACAAACACACACTGTCCTTCCCTCTCATCTGCTGACCCAACACGTACATGGGGGGTTGTTACTACTTTTACTGCTTGCAAAGTGGGTTATTTTTCATTTTTGACTTGTCTGTGCATTTCATAACTTTCATTTCTCTCTGATGCTTAAATGTAATTCTTTGAGTAGTAGTTCTAAAATGCCTAACTTGGGAATTGTGCTCTTGGGAATTGTGCTCCTGGAGGTGGGTGGCATGTCCCTGCAGCCCCCTGAGAAAGTCAGAGCAGGGGATCTCCACGTGCTGTCCTTGCCAGTGGACACCACTCCTGCAGCTCCCATTGATCAATAATGGAGAACCGTGGCCAGTGGAGGCCTGTGTGTTATCCTGTGTTGGCTCCCTGGTAGCTACCAGGGTGGGTGTAGGCGGGATTAGAGGTGCCTAGAGGGGACAGGTCTTGGGCCCACCACCCTATCCCCTAGTATACTCTGAAACCCACCCTACATTCAGCAGGTCCTTTGTCCTGCTTTCCTAATATGGGAGCCAGCTCCATCCCTGGGTGGCCTGTGTTGGCTGCCCTGCTCACTCCGAGGATGGGTGGGATTCAAGCCCCCAACCCTGCACTCCCCAGGTGAATGTCATATTCCCTAGTCCACTCCAAAACCCATACTACCTCCCTTCAGAGAGTCTTTTTTCTTGTGTTGGCAATCTGGTCACACCCAGGATAGGAGGGAACACAGGACTAGAGCCCACCATTCTACCATCCCCAGGCCAGTACTCTTTCCTATGGGCAACTACAGAGCCACTCCACCTCCCTACCTTTAGAGAGTCCCTTATCCTGCTTTCTTAATGAGGGAGCTGGAACCATCCCTGGAACAGCCTGTGCTGGTTGTCCATCCACTCTTGGGGTGGGCAGGACTAGAACCCACCACCATGTGCTCCCAGGCAAGTGCCCTATCCCTTAAGCTGCTTCAGAACCCACCTTACTACCATATCTTCAGAGGGTCCCTTATCCTGCCTTTCTAATACAAGAGCCAGCTCCATCCCTGGGGCAGCCTGTGTTATCTGTCCAGCCACTCTCAGTGTGGGCAGGACTCAAGCCCCCAACCCTGTGCTCCCCAGGTGAATAGCTGTATCCCTTAGTCCACTCAAAAAGCCACATCACTACCCTACTTTCAGAGGGCAAAATGCATTGACTATTCGATTAGTCAATTACTCGATACTTAACATTCTTAGTAATAGCAGAGACAATATCTAGAAATAGCTGCATCACAGAAAACATCACTGATTCAGAAGTCCTTACTCAAGCAAACTTTGCATTCAACACAATGAGAGAGAGTTTTATGTGCACTAAGGCCTTCCTAATCAGGGCTAAGGTGCATTATATTACTCCTTTTGCATTGGGGTTGTGCCACTGAAAGCCCATGAAAGCTCATGATACCATCTACATGTTTTGTTAGTCTTTCCTTTCGTATGCATTGTTAGAGCATAGTGGATTGGCAAAAGAGAACTGACAAACATATCTAGATGTAAGAAAAGTGTGGAACTCTGATCATATCTAATTATTGAGATGTTTTCCCTTCTTTTACAAAATAAATTAAATACAAAATCAAAACAGAAGAGTCTCAAAAAGCTAATGTTACATTCATACATTAAATAGAGATGGGACAAAACTGAAGGTGCTTGGATCTAACGTTCTGAATTTCAGGACAGAGGTAATTTGGTTGTAGACGGGGCCTTGTTCAGATGAGGCTAAAATTGCACAAGACCAACTGACTTTGTGAGACTCATTTAGGTTGGAGCCTAACATCCCACAAAAATATTTTGTGAGATTATAGGGAGCCCCAGCTCTCATGTAACCTTTAGCCTGATCATCCAGGGGGTCAGGTTTCAGTTCCTGTGCTATTAATAGCTGCAAATTGCTTGCCTTTGGGGTGTTTAAAAATCTCACCTACAAAAATATAATAGTACATAGGGTTGCCAGGTGTCCGGTATTTACCCCGGACAATCTGGTATTTTCTGCTCCTGTCTGGTAAAAAAATTCAGAGAATACCGGACACCTGAAATGTCCAGTATTTTCTGAATTTTTCTCCGGCCAGGAGGCGAAAATGCCAGGCACCTGGCAACCCTACAAACACTCAGCGCCCGGCCTCCCCCCCCTTGATCCCTCCCTGACCCCCAACGACCCTAGCCCCCATGCTTACCTGGTTCTGCAAGGCTGCCGGCACAAAATGGCTGCCGGCCAAAAGACCTAGGGGATGAGTCTTAGTGCTCAACCACTCCCCTGTTCCTATCCCTGCACTTAAAGGGGACATGCTGTTTTAATTCTGTTTTATTTAAAAAAAAATTTTGGGGGGGGGCTTAATAAGTCCTTGGAGTCCTTTTTTTTTTTCTCAACAACTTTGGTCTCCCCCCTGCTTTTTTCCCCCCCTTCAACAGAATTTTTTCCCGTGTTTTTTTTTTTTTTTGGGGTGGGGGGAGGGAGAGGCATTCGGTATTTTTGTTTCAACCATCTGACAACCCTAATAGTACAGTACAATTTAAACTGAAAACATTTATAGGTGAACAATGATAACCTGGGACCCAAACTTATGGATGGTGAAGCAGACTCTGACTGAAACAGTTGCCTATTTATTGACTTGATGCTATAAGATTGTAAGAGCAGTCAACCAGATTGTTCTAGGTGATTGCTTTGACCCTCTCCTTCTTAACCCCCTCCCCTCATGGAGCACATTCCCAGGGTAAAGACCAGGATGTAATTAGTTTTTTGTTAAGAAACAAAAAGGGAATTTGAAAATAAAGTTCTTAAATAGGTTAAAAGTATTAACAATTGAATGCAATTGCATATGTACCTTGAGTGATTGAGATTTCTTCTGGTGTACTGAACATTCCTAATTAGGGCCAGGTTGGGTTAGTACTGGGAAGAGGGACATATTGCTGCTGGTGGTCTGTAGAAAGAAGCATTTAAACATATTTAGGTCTGAAACTCTGTTCACATGAAAGAAAATGCATAGACTCTGTTTCAGCAGAAGTTGTTTTGTTTTAGAAGTATGAAGTATTTATCCATAATTTCACACAGTATTTGTTTCAAATAGCAGCAAAATCGTTGCTTCAAATTCATTAAAATTAACACAAGGATTTCTGTCTGAAAGGGAGACTGCTCTTGCTCTGTTTAATCTGAAATATAGCCAAATTCAGTTCTCTTTTAAACTCCTCGGAACTGAACATTTAGTTACACAGCATTTATTCTTGGGGAACTTTGCTGGGCATCTTATTAAATCCTCCTTTTTTTCCAGCTTGCCCTATTTGAAGAGTTTCAATGGGAGCACAATAGCAGTGCTGCATGTAGGGACTGTGCCTATTCATTCCAACAGACCTACATTTGCACAGTCTGAGAACTTCTTTCCATAAGTCTGGGTAGGAACTATTTGTTGCACACACTGTAGCTGTCACTTAGCAACCCCTGCTGTGATGGACATTTTCCAGCTGCCTATTAAAGCCTGTGAGCATTATGATTGTCAGGAATGACAAAAAATTGTCCAAGCTAAAGGACCTAATAAGTTGTCATATAGCATGTACCATACCTACTGTGTGTAGAAATCTTTAAAAGCAGATTGTAGTATTTCATTGGCTAACTAACTAGATCAGCACTACTCAACATGTGGCCCGTGGGTCGCATGCGGCCCACGGCCTGTTTGCTTGTGGCCTGCAGTGCAGTTTGGGTTTACACGGGGCTCAGCACGTGGTCCATGGGTGGAAGCCAAAACAAAAAAGTAGTCAATATAATGGTCTTCTGTTGATACGCATTTTGGTAGTTAAATTCCTGGACTGTCATTGCTCATTAAAAGTGCTGTCATATGTGTGGAAACTGGGTAAATATTGCATTTTATTAATATCAGAACTGACTTAAATGAGGCCTTAACCAGTCCATGTACATGTAATGAATTAGTCTCTCTTCTGCAATTTGATGGATGCATGCTTTCTCTTTGTCTTTCATGGGCTATCAAGCCTGGACTTCCCACTTCTCAGAAAGGGATCGTTTTATTTCATTCATGTGTGAGCTGAGTCTGAAAAGAAATGGTCCTGCCCCACTCATCAGATATAACACCCTTTGATTCATGGGTGCTTGGCCAGCAACTGTCCAGATATATAGTTAACATTTTCTGCCAGGAGGGCTTCCTAGAGAAATGCTGATCTATGGGTCCAGGTGCAAGATGACAGCACCTCTGGTGTCCTTTGGGATACTCAACTAGAGTTGCCAGATGGTTTCAACAAAAATATCGGACACACTTGACATTGCATCACAATCTACATTACATCTTATTTAGAAAATACCAGACATTTATATTTTCTCATTTATATTTTCTCAATTTGTTTCCTGAACAGAAAGCTCAAATACTGGACTGTCCGGTTCAAAACCAGACACCTGGCAACCCTATAGTCAACTCATAGGCCTGACAACACTAGTGTTTATTATAGTTGCACTGCAGATACAGCTGTATAAGAAGGGCATCTATAGGGCATCTTACTCTGGGTACAGCATTGTTGAATTGATACAAACAGGACATTTTTACACTTGACTGCTCATTCTTCTATTTAAAAGCCAACTAATATGAGTGTAATTAAGAGGTGTATAAAAAGGACAATTTATAATGACAAGTAATTCAAGAGGAAGCCATAGGTTTGCAGCCTGTGGACCCACTGGGCATGCAGGAAAATTCCTCATCCTTAAATATTATCTTCACAGTCACACACTTTATCTCTTATTTTTTTAAAGAAAACTTGACAGGTTTTCACGCAGTTCAACGTGGCAAGTATAGAAGGAGTTTGTAGAGTGAAGGATGCATAACAAGCATTCCGATTTTTCTCCATGTCATTGTAGAGTTCATTTATTATTAAGTCCAGCAATGTTGCACCATGTCTTTGTGGATGAAAACCATATAGAAAGTGAGAATAAGACCTAAAAGTTAACAATCACAGCCTTCTATCTTTATGCATTTGAGTAGCTCTACTGAATTCAATGGGACTACTTCCATGAGTAAGCAAAGCAGGCTTTAGCGCTAAAAACTTAACACGTGAGTGCCTCAGAAACTTTTCCATATGCCTGTCAAAGCATCACATTAATCCTGAACTACTTAGCTCCCACTGTGTCAAACAGAGTTTGAATAAAATTCAGAATGCCAAGCAGCATACAGGTGCTGGATTGTGCACACGGCAGAGCATTTTGGTCCTGACCCAGCAAACTTCTTACATGTAAGCACTTAAGCAATCCAACTGAAGCCATTAATTAATTAATTAATTATCAAATCATATCTCATAATACTCAGTGAATGCATTTTGGGCCCCAGCTCCACCAAGACACTTTGATAATCAGCCAGTATTGATACTGCATATCCTGAAAAACACACAACTGAAGAATTCTCCACTCTTTTAGCCTTTTAATTCTATAGTACGTGTAAAAGAGAGAGTTAACCGTTTCAGAGCACCTATTTCCTGTTTCCTGGGACGGCTTGGCTCCCGACGGAAGTGTGCCCGGGACACACGGCTGTTAAAGGGGCCGCGATTGCATGCGGCTTTTTTTTTCTTTTGCTCAACAACTTTGAGCCTAGAGTACCGGCACCCTTTTTCTTACCAAAAAAAGCAAAAAAGCACTATATATATGTATCATTAGCTTTCATAGGTAAAACCCACTTCATCAGATGAGCTGGAGTGGAAATAACAGGAACCCAGAATTTGTAACAAAAAAGAAGGGGGAAAAAAAGATACTTGTTAACTGTAGGACTGGAGCTAATGAAGTCAGCAAGGCCCCTCTGCCGTATATATATTGGCCAAACAAAAAATAAATGGACACAAGTCAGACATCAGAAATGGTAACACATGCAAACCTGTAGGGGAACGTTTTAACCTGCCTGGGTACTCATTAATGCAGGGGTGGGGAACATCAGGCCCAGGGGCCAGATGCAGCCCCTAGCTTGCCTGGATCCAGCCCCCGAGTCTCAGCATTGGGGAGCCTGTGCTGGCGCTCCAGCTCCCTTGCCACACACCCATAGGGCTGGAGTGCACAAACTCTACTAACTGGGGTCCCCCTCCTAGGCTCTGGAGTGTGGAATGTCTTTCTCCTCAGTCAGGGGCTTCTCACTTTGCTTCTCACTGATTCTTCTATGGATCAGCAGCCCCTGACCCAAAAAAGATTCCCCAAACCTGCATTAATGGATTTAAAAGTAGCCATTCTTCTACAAAGGAATTTCAAAGGAATTGACATTCATCTGCAAATTTGACACTGTTTCCCTGGGCTTGAACAAATTCATTAACTGGATGTTGCCTTATATAGCCTGTCTTCCCTGCATTTAGCACCTCATTTACATCAAAACTTAAGTATGGGACACTTCCGGCCCACTGAATTAGCCTCATTAGCACCCGTCCTACAATTGACAAAGTACCTTTTTTTCCCCTTCTTTTTCTGTTATAAATCCTGGGTTCCTGTTCTTTCCACACTGGCTCATTTGATAAAGTGGGTTTTGCCCACGAAAGCTCATGATACTATATATATTTTTTGTTAGTCTCCAAGGCACCACAGGACTACTTATTTTTAAAGGAAAAAAATGTTACTTTCCCTCAGCTCCTCAGACTATCCTTTGAAACACAGAAATGCCTGCAGGATACAAAACCAGTCAGTAGTTTGCAGGAAGTTACTAAAAGCCCAGATGTTAGAATTAGTTAAAATAATTTGCTCTGTACAAAGGGAAAAAAGCCCTGCTCTCATAATGTGGAAGAGATAGTGTTTTTCAGGGGAAAAGATGTTCTGTGCAGAAGTGTACCCAGAGGACCATAATAATATGACAAAATGAATGAAGTCATTCTGGAATAGCTCATTGGAGACTTGCAGATGTTACAGTAAAAAAATGAAAGTTTTAAATTATTTTATATTCCCCCCAATTCCACCGAAAAAAGTATGGAAGGATAAAGTCATGTTTTCTGAGT
Organism: Rafetus swinhoei; assembly: GCA_019425775.1. Lineage (NCBI taxonomy): Eukaryota > Metazoa > Chordata > Testudines > Trionychidae > Rafetus > Rafetus swinhoei. Next base: position 12,446,052 of record CM033435.1, on the reverse strand, counting down.
GAATGACCTAGAGACACATGAAACTGTAGGGGCAAACACCTCCCCAAATTGATTTTTGATTTGTAGATAATACCTTTTGCTTCAACTACCTTCTGCACCCAGAATTTGCACTTCAGTATTTAATCTACTATAGTTTAACCATCTAGAGCAGAGGTGGGGAACCTACAGCTTGTAAGCTGGATCTGGTACCTGGCTTATTTTGATCTGGCCCATGGCAAAGGTCCGGGCTTCCCCATGGGCCGGGAGCACGAGTGGAGCCTCAGCACCCCAAGTGGAGTGCGAGTGAGGTGAGTGTCTCTTTTTAAAATTTTGCTTCCCACTTGTGTTTGGCCTCTGACTGATTTTATTGTGGGTCCTGACTGAAAAAAGTTTCCCCACCCCAATCTAGAGAATGAAATCAATTAACCCTTTACTTGGTCACAGGGTTTTTTTCCTTCCTCTTTTTATCATTCCTAGTATTTTGTTAATGTTCATGCTATCAATTGCCAAGATAAATTATTTTTAATTATCTAAATTGAAAATCAGAGTAGAGCCCACCCGCTCTGTAATGAAAATCCACCACACCAAAAACCACTGCCAAAGATATGTTTGGATTCCATCTTTGGGCCACTCTAGGCTGATATTTCTCAGAGGATCCTGAACACACATGGACTATGTCTATATTGTAGCCTTTTTGTGCAAAAACATATGCAAATTAGGCTAAGTGTGGAATATCGCCGCACCTCATTTGCATAATTAATGAGCGCCCCTTTTTGCGCAAAAACCCCCTCTTGTGCAAGAGCCGTTCTTCTGCATTTTTCCAGAAGACCGGCTCTTGTGCAAAACCCCTTGTGCAAAAATGGGTGCTCGTTAATTATGCAAATGAGGTGCAGCGATATTCCACGCTTAGCCTCATTTGCATATGTTTTTGCACAAAAAGGCTACAGTACAGACGTAGCCCTAGTAAGGATGATATGGTTTTAGGAGAGGTTATCATGGCTACCAACCACAGATATCCGGACATACAAATAAACAACTGTTCTTGGTAGAACCTATCATGATTCTAAACTAATTAGGACAGGTGAACCAATGTGTGTCACTTACAAAATGAAATATTTTTGTATTTTCAGAGAAGCAGACATGCTATTTAGCAATACATGTGAGCAGGACTACAGCAAATATATTCTGGGCTGGCCTTATTTTACTTCCACTCTCCTCTGCACTGACGGACTCCCAGTGCAATAGCAAATAGAAGATTATTGCTCAAATTCAGTACTAGCTTCCTTTCTATTTACTTTCAGTTGTCTTTACTTTCATGTAATTACTTTCTTGTAATTACTTTTTTCAAGCTTGTAATAAGCATCTCCTCTATGTTAAAAGTCTATTACTTACAGGGCAGAAGAGTTGGGCTTTGGCTTTTCAGGTTTTTTTTCAGGCTTTTATTTATGATACTTGGCAGATTTGTGGATAACTATTAAACTACCTCACAAATCTGAATCTTTGTCATCTACATCAACAGCTGTTGCCAGTTATTCAAGCAGCCCAAGAAACACTATGCAGTCACAACACAAACAATATTCTGCTCTCAAAAGACTTGAAAATATTCCACACCCTATGGGCAACATTTTTATTAAATGACCTCTGCGTTTTAACTGGAGGTTTTGCACATCATTTGAAGAGATTCTCTCACACTGTAAACATTAGGATACAGGCAGATGTTCCAATCCTCCAAAGTTCAGAGGGGTGTTTGGATCCAGAATTTTGGCTGAGACCTTATACAGATGAAAAAGACATTTCCAAAATCCAGATCCACATATGGGTGCAGAAATGAAATAATCCTGGTGTTCTGGTTTGCGTAAGCTCTGGGTTTTCGTTTGTGGCTACAAAAAACAGTCTTTACCTATGCAGACAGAATTTCTAATGTTTTACCTTTCTATTATCTCTTCTGAGGATCTCATAACAGTTAACAAAAATGATAAATGTGGCATCCTAATGAGGGAACTAGATATTTATCCCCATTTTATAGATGGGGAAACTAAGGCACAGGTAGACAATGGTTTGTCCAATGTCTCACAGCAAATCTGTGGCACAGATATGTTTGAAGACTTTGATTATTCTGTTCAGCCAATTCACCCATGACATTTTCATGTGAATTTTCATGTGCAAAAAAATAGGTGGAAAATAAGTTGCAGATGCAAACTTTAAGACTTTTGGAAATTTTTGTGGAAGCAAGAACCTCAATGCATATAGCACAGTTCTTGAAAGCTCTTGAAAAAATTGTGCAAAGCTATCCAATGCTGCCTTTACTACGGAAAAAGTTCTAAAGAGTGCCTGAGTTTCTAATGGTAATTGGCATCACAACACACAACATTCACTTTAAGCACAGGAGGTGCCAAGTGTAAGGAATCAGATTGGATTGGAAGGGCCCCAAACCATTCAGTCTTGTTGCATGGAAAGATTAGGGCCCCATGCTTTGTTTTTTGGTGAGTCTCTTTTCATAGCATAAAATGTTGGTGAGGGTTTGTGATGTCATATTAGTCAAAATACTGGAAAACAGTGTTGTCTCTAAGGAGTGCGCCTGCGCACAAAAAATTCTGTGCTTGCCCACCTCCTCTGCAGAGCAGCGCAGCGGCACTCACCACTCACTTTTCTGTTGGCGGGTGAGTGGTGTGTTCCGGCTCAGCCGCAGTGAGTCTGTCCCTGCTGGGGCAGCCTCACCACGGACCCGGTTCCTGCTCTGTGGCAGCCATATGGCCCGGCTGGTGGCGCCATATGGTAGAGTGAGGCTGCTCCAGGGGCCAGAGCTGCTGGGGGAGGGGAGGCGTGCGCGCCCCTGGGGCTGCAGTCTAGGCGTGTAGCGCCTGGGAGCTAAGGGGTTAACATCCCCCTCCCACGCTACAGACTTCCTGCTTCAGGAGGGGGTGGGGCTGGGCCTGCTCCTCAGGGCCAAGACCTGGGCTGGGCTGTGCTGCGCTGCTTCCCACGGACTGGAGCCAGCCCTGAGCTCTGCCTGCCCCAGCCCCAGAGCCACAGCCTGCAGGCAAAGGGTTGGGCTGTGCTGAGCAGGGAAGAGACTCTGTCCCTCCTTCCCTCACCTCTCCTCACCCCAGTGCTGCTCCCAGGGGGCTGTGAGTCCCAGCATTGCTGCTCTGCTGGGCAGTGCGCTGGAGGCACAGGGATGGGCGGGGGGAGTGAAGGAGGATGGGGGGACAGGATGGGATGGGGGTAGGGGTTGCACTGAGGGGAATGGGGTGATGATTTATTATTTGAAGGTTGAGCCAGATATCTATGTGGGTCAATTTAATACTTTTTAAATGATAGGATGTTATCACTCCTTCTTAAAATAATTCTTGGATGGCTGTTATAGCTACACCTCAGAAGTGAAACACCACGTAGCTCAGGGTATGTCTACACTACAAAGTTAATTCGAACTAACAGCCAATAGTTCGAATTAACTTTCATAGGCGCTACACATACAAACCGCTAGTTCGAACTTAATTGGAACTAGCGGAGCGCTTAATTGGAACTAGGTAAACCTCATTCTACGAGGACTAACGCCTAGTTCGAATTAAGTAGTTCGAATTAAGGGCTGTGTAGCCACTTAATTCGAACTAGTGGGAGGCTAGCCCTTCCCAGCTTGCCCTGGTGGCCACTCTGGGCCAAGCCAGGGAAACTCTTCTGCCCCCCTCCCGGCCCGGAGCCCTTAAAGGGCCACGGTCTGGCTATGGTGCCCGTGCCAGGTGCAAGCCTGCCAGCACCCAGCCAGCAGACCCTGCACCTGGCACAGCATGAGCCAGCCACCCGCTGCCACCCAGTCCTCTGCCTCTTCCCGGGACCAGGCTGGCGGCTCCCAGGAGCCTGCCCGGGGCTGCAAGAGGCGGGCGCCCGTCTGGTCTAGTGTGGAGATCGTGGACCTCATCCAGGTTTAGGGGGAGGCCTCCAACGTCCACGACCTCCGCACTAGGCACAGGAAAGTGGCCGTCTAGGGCAGGATAGCTGCCAGCCTGGCCACCAAAGGCCACATGCAAACCCAGGAGCAGGTTTGCATGAAAATTAAGGTGGTCCAGTGAAACCCCCGACCCTGAGCCCTGAGTGAACATAAGAACATAAGAACGGCCGTACTGGGTCAGACCAAAGGTCCATCTAGCCCAGTAGCCTGTCTGCCGACAGTGGCCAACACCAGCTACCCCGGAGGGGATGGACCGAAGACAATGACCAAGCCATTTGTCTAGTGCCATCCATCTCCAGCCTTCCACAGAGGCCAGGGACACCGTTCCTACACCCTGGCTAATAGCACTCCATGGACCCAACCTCCATGACTTTATCTAACTTCTCTTTAAACTCTGTTATAGTTCTAGCCTTCACAGCCTCATGTGGCAAGGAGTTCCACAGGTTGACTATTTGCTTTGTGAAGAAGAACTTTCTTTTATTAGTTTGAAGCCTGCTACCCATTAATTTCATTTGGTGTCCTCTAGTCCTTATATTACGGGAACTAATGAAGAACTTTTCTTTATTCACCATCTCCACACCACTCATGATTTTATATACCTCTATCATATCCCCCCTCAGTCTCCTCTTTTCTAAGCTGAAAAGTCCCAGTCTCTTTAGCCTCTCTTCATATGGGACCTGTTCCAAACCCCTAATCATTGTAGTTGCCCTTTTCTGAACCCTTTCCAAGGCCAAAACATCTCTTTTGAGGTGAGGAGACCACATCTGTACACAGTACTGAAGATATGGAGTACCATAGTTTTATACTTCCCCTCCTCCTTCTTCCCTGGCTTCCCCTTCCAGCTCCCTCCTCCCAGGTTTCCCCCTCCCCTCTCCCACCCTCTCTCTTCCCTCTCCCACCTCCTTTTCCCAGTCTCCCCAGAGTTAATCCCCACACCTCCAGTTTTGTTAAATAAAGAGAGTTTCTATTTTTGAACACACGTGTCCTTTATTTTTTACATCAGGAAGGGGGGCTAGGGAGGGTAAAGTGGAAGGAGGTGAGGGAGGAATGGGGTACGAGCCCCCGATGGGGAGGACTGGGGTGGCTCAGCGGGCTCCTCGGCGTGGAACCTCTCCTGCAGGGCCTCCTGGATCCTGACAGCCCCTCGATTGACCCTCCTGGATGGCAGCCTGTGGCAAGTGCAGCCGGGCTGATGGCCGAGTGCTGTGATGTGCTGAGTGAGGGCGCTCAGGGCACTCCAAGACAGGACTGCTTTGCTGTCCGTCAGGGAGGTAGACCAGCAAGCGGGGAACCCTGAGAACTGTCTGTCCGGGGTGGGGATCGGGTCCCTTTAAGCACAGCCCTCGGCTAGCCTGAGGCAGCAGCTCCACACTCTAAGTCCTGGTTCCGGCCAGCCTTAACCGGTTCAGGGTCCACTCAATGTGGACATGCTAGTTCGAATTAGCAAAACGCTAATTCGAATTAGTTTTTAGGTCTAGATGCACTAGTTCGAATTAGCTTAGTTCGAATTAACTAATTCGAATTAAGTTAGTTCGAATTAGTGCTGTAGTGTAGACATACCCTTATTTATGTTATATTTAATCTAGCATCTCTATGTGAACATTTTCTTCAATAAACCTGTTTCTTTAAATGTTAAAAAATCTTAGAACTGTAGGGCTCAAAGGGATATTGCGAGGTCATCAAGTCTTCCTTGCTGCAGATTGGACACATTACTTGTCCTTCCTTCAGTATGTGTGGAGAACAGTTGATCCTCATCCCCTTTATAATAGTTTTAATGTATTTAAAGATAGTTTTCAGGGCCCCTCTGGGTCTTCTAGATCTAGACCCTAGATATTTCCCTAATTTTTGCTTATAAGAATGTTGTGTGGGATCTGTGTTCCCGCTAAGATTTTCCATCCATGAGCAGAGTGAGTTTTGTCTTGCTCAGAAATGCTAGTCCGAAAGGCCAGTTAACATAGTTCCCTGAAAGGAGAGCCAGATTTAATTGGGGCACAAGCCCAGGAGAGGGAGGGTCTGGGAGAGGGATATAAACAGAAAATTTTGCAGTATTAATTTTCTTTTTATTTGACTTCATATTAAATAAACATTTAAAGTCACACACCTTGTTCATTATCCCTTGTTTTAATATTCTCTTTTCCATAACATTAAAAAATATATTTAAGATAATTGTTAATAACTTGGGTGCCATAGTGGCACCATCCAAACAAGCGCACATGACCTCAGTATTGGGGCACAAGACAAAACTCACTCCGCTCATGGATAGAAAATCTTAGAGGGAACACTGCTGGAAAACCTGGCATATGCAGCACATCTGCTCTGCTTTTATTCTGTACACTTGAGTCGACCCCATCATATACACTTGGCATTAGTTCATAAGATATTACACTGGAAACATTTGGTAGTGCTTACTGAAAGGTCAGCAAAGTTTAAAGTAGAACTTAGTAAGATTTGAGTTGAGCTTTGAGTAAAATATTCCAGGATTCCTGGAGCTGGCAGATGTAAGTAGCATTTTGTTTACTAACACACTTGAGAGTGACCCTTTGAAATATAAACAAACTGAACAAATAAATGAAAAGCAAAGCTAAGACTTATGTAAATATGAGGAATCCTTATAGGAAAAAAAGCTATTTATCCCACCAGCTTCCATGCCAGCAAATATTTAGGGTGGGATTTGAAAATGAAAGTGAATTGAATGATTTTTTCCTTTGAATAAAGACCAACAACACCTAAGTAACTTAGGAGCACCAGTCTCATTGGTTGTGCATGGTGCAGAAGGGGGGATATCTGGGAGCTATTTATGTCTCTATGGGCCAGTCTGCATTGACCCTGGCTTGAGTGAGAGGCCAGCAGTAGCTCTAACTTATACCAGCCAAGACCAGGCACAGTGGAGCAGAGCTCCTCTATCTTTTAACACCCTCCAGGCCTGGGTAACACAAAGAAGTCAGAGTAAATTGAGAATACAGCCTTCAGATTGTGAACAACCCGTTTGTTAATACACCAAGCACTCTTTTATTTCTGCTGTTATCTGTAGCTTCCAATATCAATTCTTTAAGATACAAAAAGCACTGGAAGGGCTAAAAACAACAGAGCATCTTATAGTGACAGAAACTCAGCATGAGTCTGTGTTATTGGACCAGCACTTGCAACAAGAGTGTGCAAAAGGGGAAATCACTCAAATATGGAATATTAGTCATTGGCACAACTGATGCCTTTCAGAACCCTAAAGTGTTATTAATGGGCCTCATTTAGTATGAATACATTAATAACACAGGTTTATCTATCTGTCCAGCTAGCTGAGTGTATCTGCGTGTCTGTCTGAGAGTCCATTTATTCAAGAACTCCTCCTAAACGGTAAAAACTAGGGCTACCAAATTCGGTATGCAGCTTCCTCTAACCCTAACTTAAAGCAAGGTCAGGGTTTGGTTGTGCCAGGAAAATGGGAAGTGCCAGGAATGGGACTGTTTTCCAGAATTTGAAAAGGCGGGGAGGGGAGGGGGACAGAGAGAAGAGATGACATACTGCAGAGGCACCACTGAGGGCAGGTGCACCATCAAGAGAGGCCAGACCCCTGCCTGGGACACCCCAGCCCCAACTAGGTGGACACACCCCACCCCACCCCCTGCAAGAAAGGCCAGGCTAGGAACCCTGGTCCAGCCCCAGAAAGCCTGCAGGCTGTGGGGGAGTGCTGTAGGCCAAGGGCATCCCCTGGAGCCTGCCCTCCCATGGAGACCCTGCAGGTCATGAGGGGGCACTGCAGGCCGGGGGCAGCTCCCAGAGCCTGAGCCTGCATCACTCCCCCTCCCAGGAAAGCCTGCAGCCATCAAGGGGGCTGCTGCAGCCCAGAGCAGCCTCCTGAGCCTGGCCCCTGCAAAGCCTGCAGGCCACGGGGGTGCTACATTCCAGGGGCTGGCCCTGGAGCCTGTTCTATCCCCCATGGAGAGCCTGCAGACTGTAGGGGAGCTGCCGCAGTCCAGGTGCAGCCCCCTGTGCCTACTTCCCTCCTCTGTAGGCATCCTGCAGGCTGAGGGGTGGGGGGCACTGGAGGCCAGGGCCGGTCCCTTGAGCCTTGCCCCCACTACACTAGAGGCCAGGGCCAGCGCATGAAGCCCCCGGCCCCTGGGAGGAGCCACCAACTGGGGATTGCAGCCCTGATCCTGCAGGAGAAGATTCTGGCTGGAGAGTGCAGCCCCAACCCCCAGGTAGGACCTGCTGCCACAGCTTACAAAAAGTGGAAACTTGGACATATGACCAGGGAGGGGTTTAAATGTATAGCTCGAGAATGCCAGGGGGTTATCAGGAAGGCGAAAGCGCAATTGGAATTGCGACTGGCAAAGGATGTGAAGGATAACAAGAAAGGTTTCTACAGGCATGTTAACAAGAAGAAGGTGATCAGAGACGGTGTGGGGCCCCTACTGGATGAAGGAGGTAACCTAGTGACAGATGATGTGGGGAAAGCTGAAGTACTCAATGCTTTCTTTGCCTCTGTATTCACGGACAAGGTTGGCTCCTGGACTAATGCACTAAGTGACGCAAGCTGGGATGAAGATGGACAGCCCTTAGTGGGTAAAGAACAGGTTAGGAACTATTTAGAAAAGCTAAACGTACACAAACCCATGGGTCTGGACTTAATGCATCCGAGGGTACTGAGGGAGTTGGCAAATGTCATTGAGGAGCCTTTGGCCATTATCTTTGAAAAATCGTGGAGATCGGGAGAGATCCCGGATGATTGGAAAAAGGCAAATGTAGTGCCCATCTTCAAAAAAGGGAAGAAGGACGATCCAGGGCCAGATCAGTCTTACCTCGGTTCCTGGAAAAATCATGGAAGGGATCCTTAAGGAATCCATTTTGAGGCACTTGGAAGAGAGGAAAGTGATTAGGAATAGTCAGCATGGATTCATGCACAAAGGGCAAGTCGTGCCTGACGAATCTGATTAGCTTCTATGATGAGGTAACTGGCTCTGTGGACATGGGAAAGTCAGTGGATGTGATATACCTTGACTTTAGCAAGACTTTTGATATGGTCTCCCACAATATTCTTGCCAGCAAGTTAAGAGAATGTGGATTGGATAAATGGACGGTAAGATGGATAGAAAGCTGGCTAGAAGGCCGGGCCCAGCGGGTAGTGATCAATGGCTCGATGTCAGGATGGTGGTCGGTTTCTAGCGGAGTGCCCCAAGGTTTGGTTCTAGGACCGGTTTTGTTCAATATCTTTATTAATGACCTGGATGAGGGGATGGATTGCACCCTCAGCAAGTTTTCAGATGACACTAAGCTAAGGGGAGAGGTAGATATGCTTGAGGGCAGAGATAGGGTCCAGAGTGACTTAGACAAATTGGAGGATTGGGCCACAAGAAATCTGATGAGGTTCAACAAGGACAAGTGCAGAGTCCTGCACTTGGGACGGAAGAATCCCAAGCATTGTTACAGGCTGGGGACCAAGCAGCTAAGTAGTAGTTCTGCAGAAAAGAACCTGGGGGGTTACAGTGGATGAGAAGCTGTATATGAGTCAACAGTGTGCCCTTGTAGCCAAGAAGGCTAATGGCATATTAAGTTGCATTAAGAGGAGCATTGCCAGCAGATTCAGAGATGTCATTATTCCCCTTTATTTGGCTCTGGTGAGGCCACATCTGGAGTATTGTGTCCAGTTCTGGACCCCCCCCCACTACAAAAAGGATGGGGACGCATTGGAGAGGGTCCAGCGGAGGGCAACCAAAATGATTAGGGGGCTGGAGCATATGACCTGTGAGGAGAGGCTGAGGGAGTTGGGTCTGTTTAGTCTGCAGAAGCGAAGAGTGAGGGGGGATTTGATAGCAGCCTTCAACTTCCTGAAGGGAGGTTCCAAAGAGGATGGAGAGAGGCTGTTCTCAGTAGTGACACATGGCAGAACAAGAAGCAATGGTCTCTCATTGTGGTGGGAGAGGTCCAGGTTGGATATTAGGAAAAACTATTTCACTAGGAGGGTAGTGAAGCACTGGAATGGGTTACCTAGGGAAGTAGTGGAGTCTCCATCCCTGGAGGTGTTTAAGTCTCGGCTTGACCAAGCCCTGGCTGGGTTGATTTAGTTGGGATTGGTCCTGCCTAGAGCAGGGGGCTGGACTTGATGACCTTCTGAGGTCTTTTCCAGCTCTATGGTTCTATGATTCTATGAGCAGCGCCACCCTCACCATCCTGGGTGGTCCCAGTAAGCTCCCCCAGCCCTCTGCCCTGACTCCTGCACCTCCTACCCCTTACCCCTACTCCTGCCCCCCCTGCCCTGCACACTCCCAACTTCCTTCCCCTGTCCTGAGTCCTTCCACCACCCCAATCCTGTCTTGAGCCCCCCAACCCTGCATCCCAACCCCCTTCCTTCAGCTGGCTCCCTGCATGCACCAGCTCCCACGGAGCCACCTGTCCCCCCCTCCTCCCATGCTGCTGCTTCTGATACAGAGGCAGCAGCACAGGGCACAGCAGGTGGGAGCTGGTACATGCAGGGAGCTGGTTTAAAGCTGGCTCCCTGTGCGCACCAGCTCCCAGGGAGCTGACTGTCACACAGTTACACACAGGATACCTGCTGAAATTTTCAGCAGTTACATGGTTGTTTAATTACACGCATTTTAACATCTCTCATACAAGTAGTAATAATATTGCTCTCTGGGTAGAAGTTATCAAAACTGTGATAGGAAACTAGAGACTAAGGGCCGAGGACAATTTTTACAGTTAAGTTGTTTACTGGAAGGAAATTCTACACACGTGCATAAGGTTGTATTAAAATCTCATGCAAGATTTTATTTTTTTAAGATGCTGATTACTAGTATAACAAGCACTGTAGAAGGAAAGCTTTTCAAAGAAATTTTTAAATTGCAATTTGATATCAAGACTTATGATGGTAAGATGGGGATACCTGAGAATTTAGACAAAGATGCACTTCCAGGCAATGGGAGTTTTGCAACTTCTAACAAAGAGGTGGGCAAAAGGGCAGATGACCGTGCAGACTTCAAAATGGCTGCCCTTAAAAGGGCAATGCCTTCTGTGTTCTTAAAAGGACTGTGGCCGGCTCTGCCTTTTTTTTCTTTGCTCAAACAAACGCAGTGGAGTCGCTTTCCTGGTTCCAAAAGATGCTCTGAACCAGATTTTTGGTTTTGCCAGAGCCTCCAGTTCCTCACCACGCAGCTGGACCTCTGGACCTCACAGATGGATCATTCAGTTCACATCAGGCATCTACTGCCAGAGCTAAAAATCCTTCAAGGCTTTATAGAGTCACATAATTTATTTGTCCTTTATGTAAATGTGAGGCAGTGTTGGTGTTTCAGACTTGGAAGAGAGGATTTCTCTGTTGTTTTACTGCAGTTTCTCTGAAATATTAAAAATCGTTGATTTTTAAAATCAGTAGTTGCTTGTATCAAACCTTAATTGGTCAATTCCTCATTGCTGAAAAAAAGTGTTTTATTATTATTATTAACCAACTTTTTTCCCTCTTGGAAAAACCCCCCTCCAATTATCTGTAAGCTAAAATACCATTTTCTCTGCTTCTTGTAACTCAACCGTAAAGGTGATCTTTTGAAAACTGAAGATTACTAATGCTAGAAGTGTAGCAATTATTTGTCTTATCTCCTAGAACAAAGAAAGTAATTTTCTATAGAAGCTTTACTATAGGCTGGGGGAGTTTGCTAAGCTAACAAAGCTTTGTTTTAGATCAGACATCACAATGCAGAAATCACCAAGAAGTGTTTTGCTGCAGCGCACATTCACGGAGAAACTTTAATTCCATTATTAAGCATTTACCCATTCTTATACACAAGGAACAACCCCCTCTCCCTCCCCCCCCAAAAAAAAGAGAAACAGAAAATAACGTCTAAACAAAGCAGTGCCTCTATAGGCACAACCCACAAAAAGCAGCACAGAACCTTCAAGGTTATCTAGTCATCTCTGGAAGGCACGGCAGAACAATTTCTATACAGCAACACCAGTCGCGGGAGGCGTAAGGAAAAGGCCATAGTGGGGGGAGACAAAGCAGTTTGGCTCATTACTGTGAAAAAGAAGCCATCAAAGTGGCTTCTTTCATCCTTCCTCCTTGCCAGCCTTTTCTTGACCTGGAGGCTTAAATCAAACTGGAAGCTTAAATCAAACAGTCAGAATGAATGATGAAACAGCACAGACTGTGTAAAACAAAGAGGGGCTGGTGAGAGAGGTAAAAGGGGGGCACCATCTGGAGGCATCAGAGAACACTCAGCTGTTTGTTTCCTTGTCATAGAGCCTAGTGTTTGAAGAGTCCTGGTGGGAAGAGAGAGACTCCCTTCACTTTATAACAGTTACCAGAGCCTGTAAAGCTCCAGCATCTCTAAAGCATGGAACCTAATTTTGTGGTCAAGGGGAAGGAGATTGGTGAGGTGATCAGAGAAATGAAGAGTCAGCAGTTGTCCATCATCCTTTGAAAAGGGTCAGAAATAAAGTTTTAATATTGGCAGCTGGGTTGACTAATTTTGATTAGGAACTTGTGTCAGAGCAGTCGCTCTGCAGTCACTCAGATGAATGTGAGCTGGAAGAGCTGCTACACATAAGAAGAAAACTGTGAGCTCCAGGGAGACCTTTATATGCCCTGTAGTTTTTAAGGGGAGGCTTATGCATTTTATCTGCCTGTTCACAGAGCAGTATCCCTAATGCTCTCAGAGTTTTTATTATTCATGGTGATGTTAAACAAACCACACCAGGCTTTTCCAAGTTTGGGATTTTGATTATCCAGTAACATAAGTCTGTTTGCAAAGACGAAAGTCCCAACAGGGTCTTGGGGACACACTTATCACTGTATTGTCTGCTAGAATTTTTCCCCAAGGCCTTTTAAGTAAAATATAAAAATGTGATCCAGCCTGAAATCTAGTGTACTAGGTGCCAGTTCCAAGGTGAAAGTGCTAAGAAAGAAGAGTATAAAACAAAACAGAAAAAAGAAAAGGGTTTTGTTCTTAATTTTAAAAGACCTCATTTTTCAATTAGACAAATGCAGTGTTGCTAATTACTAATGTACAGTGTAGCTGGTGGTGTGGACTTTAAAAACTAATGTGTTAATCCTCCAGATGTACTCTGGACTAATGGGATTCATGTAACTACTCTCACCTGGTTTCTCAAATTTTCTTTTACTGATGTTTCCAATGTACCATCTGCATGTTAAGAATACAAATACACAACTACTGACTATGGTCTATTGGTCAAATATATCCTTGATGTAACTCCGTTGACTTCAGTAGAGTTACAACAGAGATGTAACTGCCCTAAATCCATGCAATTGCAGTTCCAAAATAGTGATTATGGTATGCACTATGAATGGGGATTAAGAATTACACATTAAAACAGATTCACTTGTTTGCAAAAGGGAGGAAGTTTCTGTAATATGTTAAATAAAGAATGGATAAAGCGGTTTTGTTGGAATAGAGTGTCCGATTACTTCCCTTTATATACTGCAAAACATACAGTAGTTAAGATGAGAAGCCAAATTAATCTGTGCTGTAAATCCACTGAAGACAATGAAGTTCTACCAGGGATTAATTTGGTTTATGTCTAACTAAAGAAGGGGATGAAACAAGAAGTTTGTATTCAGTTCAGAATTTCCCACAGTTAGAGGAGGATTTGGATCTGGGACTTTGGCTCTGGTCTATCTCTAATCATGATCTGCAGAGTGTATTGATAGGTGCTGGAAAACATTGGTTTTTGTTCTATTTTTCAGCCAAGACAACATGACTGGTGAGGCAGAGCAGTCATAACACTGTGTTTCTTACTTCATTCTGGAGGAATTCAGAGGGCAAAACATTCCGGCTATGTCTACACTGCAAGGTTTTTGCTCAAATCCAGCTGTTTTTGCGCAAAAATCCGTGGAGCGTCCACATCTCAAATGCACTTTTGCGCTAGGAAATCAAGAGTAAAACGGCAGAACAGAGGGCTTTTTCCGCCATAGGCAAACCTCCTTTTACAAGGCATAACTCCCTTTTGCACAAGTGTTCTTTCACAGAAAGGCAAGTGTGGTCACTCCAGAGGGGTTTCTTGCACAAGAAACCCCTATGGGAAAAAGCACAGGTGCTCTGATGGCCCTTCTGTGAATGGCAATCAGAGCTTTCTTGCGCAAGAGCGTCCATGCAGTGTGGACGCTCTCTTGCGCAAAAGTGCATCACTTTTGTGATGTGCTTTGAGGTGTGGACGTGCTCTTGCGCAAGAAGTTTTTGCGCAAAAACTCTTGCACAAAAAGCTTCTTGCACAAGAAGCATGTAGTGTAGATGTAGCCTCGCAGATTGATAGAGTGTAAGTCCCAGCTCCTTAAAGGTATTTAGCTGTGTAATTCCCATAGAAACTACTGGCAGTTGGACCAGGAAAACCCTTGATCTATCACTTGAACACAGTTCCACCCCCTGAAGAGAGTTCAGACACTGTAGCCAATGGGGATATCAATTAATGTACTGGGTTAGCCTGCTTTAGAACTCTGTAGACACAGATCTGAAATGCAGTCAGGCGTGGCCTGACAATGCAGCACCACACATGTTAATGGCAACTTCCTAGGCCAGTTTTGCAAAATTTGCAGCTATAGTCACATACTTAGGAAATTAAACGGTGTTATGTACCCACCTGCTGGTATAGAATTTCCTAGCTCAATATTCAGGTCTATAACAGGGTTGCCACTCACTGCTAGCACACCTTCTTACATCTCGATCTCGGAATGTTGCTCTCTGCATTGGACTCCTCCTCGCTGTGCACTGCTGGCTCTCTGACCGTCTTTCTTCGGTGACTTGGTTCTCTCACCAGGTCACTATTTTAGCCCCACCTCTTCCAGGGTTATGAAGTCCAAATGCCATCTCTAGACAGCATTCAGTCCCAACCTGGGGCTCTGTGCCACTATGCGAATGGCTGGCATAGATCCCAGACCTGTGCCAGTATACCAGGTTACAGCCCAGGACCCTTCCAACCAGCAATCCAGATCCTCAGTGATTGTTGCTGTTTCTCTTTCTCTGGGCTCTTTCCTACCAACCCTTCCTATCTTCTCTTGCCTGCTTCTGGCTGCTCTACTCCTTGGGACTACTTCACTCCCTCCTACCTTCTTGTCAGACTCCTTGCTGCAAGAGCAGGATCTCAGGGCTTACCCTCTCCCTGGACTTCCTCTTGGTCCTGAAGGACCTCTCATCCCAGTGAGTGACTGCAACTTCTTATGTTTTCAGCCTCCAAACTTTATAGTTCTGTCACAGACCTTCCCCAGCTGGGTTTCACTCTCAATTAACCTTGGCCCTTCCTCATATAGGCGATACCACTTAACACAATTGCTCTGTCAGGCCCTTGTTAACCCTTTCAGGGCTGGGGTGGAGTGCACACTCCATCACAAGGGTCTTTCAGAAAAAAGTGGCCCAAATTTTCAGACTCCAATAGTATGGGAGCTCAGCTTTGAAAACCAAAACCGTTGATATGTCAGTGTCTAATTATAGATGTAGCTGCTTCATTTCAGATACCTAACCTTGAAAGTTCTGGTTTTTCGTACGTGTGTGTGAGAGAGAAGCACAGCCACAAACCAATGTCAGACAGAGTAGTGTAAGGTGTGGTTTTTTGTGTGTATGTTCCTATTCTTTTTAGAAAAAAGATGAGCCTACAGATATCAGGTAAAAATATAAATGCGGGCCTGGAACTGGAAGAAAACTGGAAAGGGGCAAATAACTATTACCTCCTCTCTTAACCTCACATTGTATCTGGTTCTGAAGGAGATGGGTGGTAAGTTGAGACGTCGGAGGGTATAGTTGGCAACCTTCCCTGTCTTCTCTCCCACCCAGCTCATGTAATAGCCGCCTCCCATGAATTTCTACCTCTCTGCCCCTCAACTTACGTCAGGAGTTTTGGTTTATTACTCTAAAAATAGGATTTATCTAATCATGAAAGAAACAAGAAATGGTCTGAGTGCAGAACTAGGTGTTAGGTATTTCTGAGTCCTAATCTCAGTCCAGGCACACACTTAACCCCTCTGCTTCATTTTCGTCTTCAATAGAATTAGGTTAATAATATCTACCTACTTGTAAAAATTAAAAATTCTACTGCACTTTGAAGAAAAAGACCTCTAGCAATTTTATTAACAGAAACCTGCTGTCAACCCACTTTATTTCTTCCAGAATTAATAGGGAGATGCTTGCTATGGGGTATATTTGAAACACTTTTTCATGCAACACACAAGACATCTGTGTAACTTATTGCCATGGGAGAGCACTGAGCCCAAGATCTTAGCAGGATTTTAGAAGGTATTAGATGCTGAGAGGATTAACAAGAATATAAAGAGATTATAATAGCAAATAATAACAAAAGCTTGGAAAGGATAAACCCTCCTTCTTTGGGGCATAAGACAACGTCTCATGATTGGGTGTTAGGTGTAACAGTCCCCTTGGCTGCAGAGTTGCTTACACTTTCGTCTGAAGCATCTGGTTCTGGCCCGTCAATGACAGAAGAGACCATGACTATGACCCAGTATTACAGTTCCTAGAATTAGAATTCCTTGCCTTCAAGGTCATGCTTTCGTCACCTGTCTGACTGACATCAATTGTGTCATCTCAGATCATTTAGTCTGTTTCAGTTCAACTCTTTAGACATTCCTCAGTGGGGTTACAAACCAGCACACTGTTCAAGGTTGTTTCTGGTTTGGTGTAAGAAGGGACCAAACCCACACTGAAGGAACTGATTTGATCCCTTCTTGCATACAGCAAAGGCTAGTCCTCCAGGTCAGCTTTAGGGTTCTTGACATGATGATAGAGCAAATGTTTACAAAATAGTCTCCTGTATACAGCCAAGTAATCGAAGAAGGTTATTCTTAGACGAGCTTGGATTATGGCCACCTGCAGAGCTCCAGATTTGAGGGCAAACCTGGTAGTTTCTTCATAAACAGAGGATGTATTAACTTTATCTGTCATTCATTTTCAAACTCAGATCAATAACATTCTGTTAGACTTGCATATACATACAATGGGCCTGATTTTAAAGGACTCTGAATAGCTCCAATTGATGACAACCACAGTATATTGCACATACTGAAATTGTACTACTGTATTGTGTTAATTAATTAGGCCCACAGGGATAATTTAAATCACCAGAACAATAATTATTCTATTGTGAGTGATGGAATTGAGAAAATACCATTATAGAGAACCTGTTACCCAATTCGGTGCAAGATGTAAGTACATTTTGAACTTGGACATTACTATGTATTGTTTTAGAGATGGCTAGGTGCTTGCATTCCACAAAACATAAAACACAGATCATCTTTGCCCAGGAGATCTTAGACTACATCACAGCTGGGGATGCGTGATTCATGAAGACACCCACACTACTGTTTATCTAGCTAGCTTATTACTAATAGCAGTGAGGATGTAGCAGTGGAGGCTGCACAAGAAAACACAACCTGCCCCAAGCCCATGGTGCTCAGCTATTGCGGGGAGGAGGAGGGGGGGACAGTTTGAATTTTATAAAGGTATTTTGCACAAAATCTGAGGTTTTTATTTTGCTTTTCTGGATTTAATCAAAAGTATGGCTCTAAGGACTGGAGGGGGTTTGCCGCACTCCGAGCAGTGCTAAGGGCTGACTGCCTGATGCCTCTCACATTCCTGGGCCATGGAGCTGCCCCACCTTGCCCCAGGGCTCCTCATGGCTATCAGCCCCACTGCACAGAAATGGTGCTGATTTGATTTCAAGAGTACTCACCTAGAGATGTAATAACTCTCAGAAACACTGCGCATGATCTTGAGACATGCTAAGAGACCCTGTCTTTTTCAGCTAGAGACTCAGCCACAGGAACATGGATAGTACTGAAACTTTAAATGTGGTTTCTTTCATAAATCTTGTGGGAGGCCTTTGGTCTTTTTAACCCCATGTATATGGTCACAGTCTGAATTTATTATACTATAAACAGAGGAAGTTTCTGTCTGATCACCACAAATTACTAACATCTGTCTACTGCTGCAATGTTCCCTAAAATAATGCACTAAACAAAAATCTTCTGGGATCCCTTTTACCCTCACCCCAAACTGCAGAGCTTAAAAAAGACCAAAATATTGTCAGTCACAGCTCTGTGTGCCATTAAACCACAGTTCTAGGATTCCAGATGGACAGATACTGCATTGGCAAAATAAACTTTTAGGCTGCGTCTAGACTGGCAAGTTTTTCCGCAAAAGCGGCCCCTTTTGCGGAAAAACTTGCCAGCTATCTACACTGGCGCTTGAATTATTGCGCAAGAACACTGACGATCTAATGTAAGATTGTCAGTGTTCTTGAGCAAATACTATGATGCTCCCGTTCGGGAAAAATCCCTCTTGCGCAAATGTATTTGCTCAAGAGGGCTAGTGTAGACAGGGGAGGACTGTTTTGTGCAAAAAAAGTCCCCAATGGCGAAAATGGTGATTGGGGCTTTCTTGCTCAAAACCGCATCTAGATTGGCACGGATGCTTTTCCACAAAAAGTGCTTTTGCGCAAAAGCATCCGTGCCAATCTAGACACTCTTTTCCGAAAATGCTTTTAACGGAAAAACTTTTCCGTTAAAAGCATTTGCGGAAAATCATGCCAGTCTAGACGTAGCCTTACTGTCAGAATTCTTTGAAATCTGTTAAAAATTGCCCTTCTTAGAATGGTGTTCGAGGCAATAACTCTAGATGTGGCTGCTAATACCCAATTTTTCTCCTTCCACCGAAAAAAATACTTACTCATACATTCGGTGACGGGTGACTTATTTTATAGGAGAGCAAAATTTTGCTTTACAGAATCTTGTGCAGATCTCCCATCTAAATAGCTTTCTTCCCCCAGCGTGGGATTTATGCACAAGCTAAGTAAGGTAAGGTTTATCGCCTCAGATTATGAGGGGCCTCTCAATACAAAAAATTACTAAATATCATTTTTATTTTTTGGCAATGTTATGGGCCCTCTTAAACTTGACATAGTTTAGGGCCTCAGCATGTCTTAATCCAGCTCTGTATTATGTTCGTTTTCATTTAAAGTGAAACATAGTTGAAACCACCAAATTTTGTCCAGTTTTCAATCCTTGTTGAAATTATATTAAACTGCAAGTTTCATACAGTTTTGATGTGACACCATTAATCACAACTAGGCTCTGGTGGCTTAAAAGTGGAGACGTGTTCATGCTACCAAACTCAGATGTGGATTCTAAAGACCTCAACATCTGGGGAGCTTTGGGTGTGGAGCCATCTGTACTTTACTTCTATTATTCTTATTATGGCAGCAACAAAAGCCCCCGGCCAAAATAGGATCTCCATTGAACTAATTACTGTAGAAACTCTCCCTGCCCTGAACTGCTGAAAAACTTCAGTTTGATCTTTCAGTAAAACTGGTTTGCATTTCAAGTTTATAACTAAAACTGGACCAATGTAAGTTTCACATAATTTGGGATTTCTCTGCAAACTTTTCACCACATACATTCCTGTCCTTTGATGTTACTTTGGAGCTTCAGGACAAACAGTGGCAACACAGCAGCATGTACTCTCCCTGTACACTCTTAAGAAATACCTGCATCCATCAGTATAGTATTTCTGGTTCTATAATTGTAGAGGGAACACTAAGCCCTTCCACAGCCTGGACTAATGTTATGGTTTTGTATGTCTGTGATGTGAAAAACTGGAAGTTGACAAATGACTTCAGACTGATACATGATATCTGGAAAAGCTATTTGAAAACAAAGGTGGCCCCAAATCACTTTCTCTCTTCCTCATAGCTGAAAATATTGACTGAAGAGCTGCAGATTTTTCTTTTGATGAATTTATATCTGCTGTACGTTTTCCTTTTTGGTTTGTTTCATTACATTTTAACTTTCGCTTTAGGTGAGGGATAGGGTTTTTTTTTTCTTCGTGACAGGGAACAAATGGGCATTGCCAGTATAGGCGATCCCAAAACTTTACCCCCCGCCACTTCCCACAAAAAAATATTTTATATGTTTGTTTGCTACTCCTTGAAGCCAGGGCAACACTGTGTTAAACACCCAGGCCCACCGATGTGGGGGGCGGGGGGGAGCGACAAAGGGGACAATTCAAAGGGGCCCAGGGCTTTGGCCACCACTGCTGCTTAAGTAGCAATGGCAACGGCTGGAGCCCCAGACCCTTTAAATCACCAGCAGAGCGCAGGGGCACATGCTCCGATCAGCACGAAGGGCAGGGCGGGGGGCGTGCTGCACTTTGGGCACATTTCACAGGCCAGAAATCCAGCTTACTTTAGTCATTGCCTGCCTGCTTCATTCTTTTAAAACTGCTAAAGGAAAGCAGATCACTTTACAGACATGCTCACGATCCAGTTCTCTGTTTAGGGCCCTTTGACAGAGCTTGTGCTACGAAGCCATGTGAAACAGACTAGTTGCACATGGAAACCAAATAGAATATCAACAAAAGAGGTTTTGTATAAAATTCAGCTAAAGTGAATACTCATGTGTCTGTGAATAAGCAGAATGCTTTTGATTTGTGCAGTTTTGTTCTGGTTTGTTTGTATAATATGACGGTTGGTCACAATATAGGTCTTTAGGGTGACAAACACTTGGAAAACCACATGTAGTGCATGAGTGGAACAATATCAGCATTTCATTATGGCTGTGTCTACACTGGCACCCTTTTGCGGAAAAGGGATGCTAATGAGACACAGCGCAATTGCAAATCCGCGGGGGATTTAAATATCCCCGCGGCATTTCATGAACATAACTGCCGCTTTTTCCAGCTCGGGGTTTTGCGAGAAAAGCGCCAGTCTAGACGCGATCTTGCGGAAAATAAAGCCCTTTTCGCAAGATCTCTTATTCCTACTTGAAAGTAGGAATAAGAGATCTTGAAAGTAGGAATAAGAGATCTTGCAGAAAAGGGTTTATTTTCCACAAGATCGCGTCTAGACTGGCGCTTTTCTCCGCAAAACCCCGAGCCAGAAAAAGCGGCAGTTATGTTCATGCAAATGCCGCGGGGATATTTAAATCCCCCGCGAATTTGCAATTGCGCTGTGTCTCATTAGCATCCCTTTTCCGCAAAAGGGTGCCAGTGTAGACACAGCCCATGAGTTTTGCCTTCACCATATTGGGATAAAATGACCCAACAACACAAAGGCCTAGACTTTCAAAGTTATTTAGGTCTTACATTTGGTGCCAGTTGATTGTGATACAGTTCCTTTAATTTTCTTCTGGAAAAGATTAATAGGTGAAGGAAGAACATGTGGAAAATTTGAGTCAAATGATGATACAGCCTCGTGGAAATTAGAAATAGATGAACGGAAGAACTTTTTTATTCATACTGCAAGGATCAGCAAAGATACACAGGACCACCTGTGTGTGGGAGTGAGGGAGGTACAGCAGCAGCATTTCAGACACTGTGGTGAAAATAGTGTCTGCTTTATCCCCACTATCAGCCCCTACTCCCATAGATTTCAAATGGTTCTGTAAAAGTCAGGTTCAGGCTGAAACCTAGCACTAATGGGAGAGCGAGTACTATGTCAACAATTTAGATTGTTGACAGGGGAGGTAAAGGGGACAGCTGCCTTGGGGCCTGGTGATTTTAAAAGGCTTGCACTGGATGTAAATCACAACCGTAGCTCCCGGCAGCACGGGCCCTGTGGCACTAAAGGGTTGGCTGTGGGAAACTAACCTACAGCACCTCCCCTTCTGCCTGAGGCCCCACCCCTTTCAAAGGGTCTGGAGTTGGCTAGGCAAAGTCTCTCATTCAGCCCTGTCAACAGTAACTCAAAGTACTAAAAACCATGTGTGTTTAGTTAGTACCTCCCATGCCTGATGAGATTTTAATTAATTTTTTCATATTTGCTTTTAAAAATCTTACTAGAAAAATATAAATTTACATTGGAGGCCAAATTCCTTCAACACAACGACTTGCATTCTTACCCAAAATCCCAGAGTTTGAGATTTCTTTATGAATGCATAGCACATTAAAAGTTTGAAATCACGCACTCCAGCTGCTTAAGACTGTAAACTCAGATGAGGCAATAAATAAGGCACATTTAATTGGCAATTTTAAAATCTAAGCATTATCCTTCCTCAATAGGAAACCATTTTAAATTTGAGCCCATTTAGTTTGACCTTTGGTATCAAATTGTACATGTCAAAAGAAAACTCCAGGTTCTAACAGCTTATACAAACCTAAACGGAGAGTATTCTGACTCTGAGTTAAATGTCAAGCATCTTGATGGACTTAAATTACCAGAACCTGATGAAATAGGTGCATACAATTAACTCTTTTGGACTAAGAGATATCATTTAAGTTCTTCCAGAAGACCAACAGAGGCTGGACTCTTTTCTTAACAATAATGATACTCTTTGAACTAACCTTTGCTCCAGCATAGCATTTCAAAGGATTGAAGTAAACAGTGATTTTAAAGGGATGTTTGGGCATTTACTTACAAATCACTGCTTTTTACTCGTATGGTTTCTTATGCAACTCTGAAGCCTCACCTCATGTCATTCGTATAGGTATATTTAAATGAATTATTTTGAAAATGTCTGTGGCATTCACAAGCAATCGTGTCCTAAATGAGGATAATTTAAATGCATCTGGAACTGATCTGCGTGGGATGTATTTTTTTAACTTTTGTTATCAATGGACACTTTTTTTTGACTGTTTGGGAATGAAGGGCTTGGTTTCTCACATCTAAACAAAAACTGCTAGCAAATGAAATTTACATTTCAGTTATTTAAAGGTCAGGTCCTTCCTATGTCTTGGTGTGTGTCAGTTCTCAATTGAGAGTTAATAGTGACCAAGGGGGCTGACTGATTTGCTCGGCCCGTGGGCAAGGTAGGAGGAGGCCGGCTCTGCACCCCCAGAAGGGGCAAGACTGCAGGTGGAAAGGTTGGGGTTGGGAGCAACCAGCCCTCAGCGCTACCTAGTGCGGCACACTGGCCCTCCAACCTCACAGCCACCCCTGAGGCCTGTCCTGAGTGCACTGCATGGCCTTCCGGCAATGATTTAAAGGGCCTGGGGTTAAGGCTACTGCTATTGCCACAGTAACAGGAGTGGCAGCTGGAAGCCCTGGGCCTTTTTGAGTCTCTATGCCCTGAGGCAACTGCTCCCTTTGCCCCCCCTTCCCCTCCCGTTGACAGGCCTGATAGTGACTCTGTCTACTAGATGCTACTGTTAGATCTGAATTAATGTCAATTGTTTTCCTGGTAGGGTGAGGACTTGAAAACATCCTACATTTATCCTCTCAGAACAAATGTAACTCAGTGAGCCCCTCCTGATGAAAACCAGACTTCCGCATGCTCCTGGGCGATGCCTTCATTAATGCTTCAGAGAGATAAAACTTCTCTCATTTATTTAAATGACCCTCTTTGACATATGATGTTTACACTTTGGTGCCCTATTTTAGAGTTTATAGCTGGTGCTTCAGGCAAAGCTAATGGCATCCTCTATTATAGGGAATGTTGAATGCCTAAGTACTGACGGCACACACACTGGAGAATTCTGTATTTGCTGAACAGTGTCAAGTGATTCTATGATAAAAAAAAATCATAAAGACTACATACAAGCAAATGAACTGAGTCAAGATTGTCATGAGAACTTCATTTATTTTTTGAATTTTATTGTTCAAAATATCAAGCTCAATGCTGCACCAATATAGCGTTGTGGTGAATTGACAATACCTGATATTTTCTATGTAAAACACATTTATTTAAAGAAAAAAACATTTGCTACAAGGATCTGCTACTGCTTTGTTTGCAAGCTATCAAATAGTTATATCAGATTTTTAAAAACTACATTCCATTTCCAAGGACCAAGAGACTATGAAATCCCTTCTGTCAGGAAAAGGTGACACAGACAGCAGACTTGGCTAGAGGGCTAACCCTGAAAATAGTTTCACCTTTTGAGGTATGCTGAGACTGTTGGATTCTGCTTTCATGGACCCTATGTATTTCAGTAGAATTACTCTTGGTCTATACAGTCTTTAATCTAGTCTTATAACAACTATTTAAAAGCTTGTTAAGTAACATCT
Source organism: Rafetus swinhoei (assembly GCA_019425775.1). Classification (NCBI taxonomy): domain Eukaryota; kingdom Metazoa; phylum Chordata; order Testudines; family Trionychidae; genus Rafetus; species Rafetus swinhoei. The sequence goes on along the minus strand of CM033435.1, from coordinate 12,422,180 downwards.
TAAAGATCTTAGCTAGTCAAGCTCTTTATAAAATTCTGCCCATTATTTTACAGAGGTGGAGGTATTTTAATTATACTCCAAAATTAAATCTATTTTTACTATAATCTCAAGAAACAAAAATTAAAGTACTTTCAGGTTTGCCTGCTGACTGTTGTGATACAGGTTTTCTTCATATTTTAAAGCCCTGAGGTCGGTAAGGATTTAATTTTAAAATATTATTTAAGGTACTCTTGTATCTTCAATAAGGTACTCAGCTAAAATGTTTGGAATTTAAATTGTGGGAGCATTCTTTCCAAACCCATTGCTCCTTGAGAATTGAGCACAGAATACACATGAATGCATGGGTGCCATTCCTAACCATTCTCAACCTCACCCTTTTTCTAAAAATTAACAGAGTAAATCAAATAAGCTTCAGGTCAAACCTTTTCTCCAGGCTTGATTGCTACTAGAGTTCCTAAGTCAGAATTGTTCAGCCCACATCCTAGATCCTCTTTCCCTAAAGTATCTCTCTCTACCTCCTTTTGACCAGGTAGGGCAATTAATTTCCTGTCTCTGCAAGTTAGCAGAGCCCATTTAACTCTTCTACAGCAGACTCAATGCTTGCTAATAAGGTGGGACATTTCAGGCAAACATTACCAGCCAGTTACAATGCTCCACATCAAAGCTAAAAAATACCAACTAATTTCCTCATGGTTTCTGGGAACTGAGTAAGGGGTGGCAGGGGAATCAGAAAGGGTTTTCAAATCGGAGGATTCGGAAGGTTTCTGCTACCAGAAAGATCAAATCCTGACCCTATCTCAGGAGTAGGGATTGAGTTCTGTGCAGCTGAGTTGGGGATTGAATGAAAGATTGGGAGGGAAGAGATCAGCATTTGGTGGGGGGCAGAAGGCAATGAAATGTTTTTACCTCAGTTCTCAGTAAGGTTAGAGTGTATTGAGTATTCTGATGTTCTCAATAACTTCTGGTTAAACCGCTTACACTCTGGTTTCAAAACAAAATGATAAAAATATCTTAATACCGCGTTTCTCAAAATGACCTGCCAGCGGGTCGCAAGCAACTTAGAGGGGGGTCGCGATATCACAAAGTTTGAGAACCCCTGTCTTAATAAATAATTAGGTTTTTTTCTGTTGGTGTCCTGTGATGTTTGATTTAATCAGTTGTTTTCACAGTAAGACAACACAATTGGTGTCCACCTATGGTCCGTATCTCCATCAACTGTGTTTATTTTAGATCTTCCTCCTTATGCCATGCTACAGTTGCTTCTTCCGAGTGTTGTTCTCTGTTTTTCATACAGATTTCCTGCTTTTCCTGAGGAAATATATTGAGGAAACTATGACAACAATAAAAATATCTGTCTGAATACCTGCAAGACCATCCAAAAGGCTCCTCTATACCTGCTTGTAGGTTCCTGTAGGATATAGACTTTGCAGCTGATCCAAGTAATGGCCTGTATGTAGAATTCCCATTGGGAACAATTGGTGTTCAAGTGCCATATATAGCAGGATCTAGCCAATGTACAGTAATGCTCAGTCCCACAACATGCAGTATGATAAGGGGCAGAATCCTGTAATTTTCCTCCAAAACATTAGAGTTAGAAACCGACAGCCAACCTGACATCGAGCCGTGGATCACTACCCAACATTCTAGCCAGCTTTCTATCCATCTTACAGTCCATTTATCCAATCCATACACCCTTAACTTGCTGGCAAGAATATTGTGGGAGACCATATCAAAAGTCTTGCTAAAGTCAAGGTATATCACATCCACTGACTTTCCCATATCCACAGAGCCAGTTATCTAATCATAGAAGCTAATCAGATTGGTCAGGCATGACTTGCCCTTGGTGAATCCATGCTGACTATTCCTGATCACTTTCCCCTCTTCCAAGTGCTTCAGAATGGATTCCTTGAGGATCCTCCCCATGATTTTTCCGGGGACTGAGATAAGGCCGACTGGTCTGTAGTTCTCTGGATTGTCCTTCTTCCCTTTTTTAAAGATGGGCATACATATGCCTTTTTTTAATCATCCGGAATCTCTCCCGATCCCCAAGTGATACTGAAGGGCAAAGTACTGTTCCCTGAAGAGAACACTGATGTAATTCTAATCCATTTGCGGGCCTGCATTACAGTGGGCACCATAGAAATATATTAAGTTGTGAAAACTGAAATCCAGTGTTTAAAGAGAAGAGTTTGAGGAGAGTTGGCAAATGAATTTGCACAAACAATCTGAATTTGGATCCAATCAGCTACTTGAAGGATGTAAACATGAATGGCCAGCTAGTTAAAAGGTATTTAGATCTTTAGTTGGGCACCTAATACTTTAAAAATCCAGGCCCAGTGCTCTGATCTAGCAAAGCACATGAGCAGGTGCCTCATTTTAGACACAGTAAGTCCCACTGACATCATAAAGTACAAATTAACTCACATGTTTTTTACTTCAATGGGTCACATGCTTAAAGTTATACACCTGCCTTAAGTGTTTTGCTGGGCTGGGACCTTAGCAGGCAAAGGGATTATTTAGGAATCATTATTTATAAGACATAGAAATTGAAATAGAAGGAAAAATTAAGTATCAGAGGGGTAGCCATGTTAGTCTGAATCTGCATAAACAACGAAAAGTCCTGTGGAACCTTATAGACTAACAGATTTATTGGAGCATAAGCTTTCGTGGGCAAAGTCCCACTTTGTCAGATGCATGTAGTGGAAATTCCAGAGGCAGGTATAAATATACAGGCACATGAAAAGAAGGGAGTACCAGTCAAGAGGAAGGCCAGAGATTACTAGGTCAATTCAGTCAGGGTGGTTGTGGCCCACTTCTAGCAGCTGATGTGGAGGTGTGAACACCAAGAGAGGAGAAACCGCTTTTATAGTTGGCTAGCCATTCATAGTCTTTGTTTAATCCTAAATTGATAGTGTCAAATTTGCAAATGAATTATAGCTCTGCAGTTTCTCTTTCAAGTCTGTTTTTGAAGTTTTTTTGTTGCAGAATGGCTACTTTTAAATCTGCTGCTGTGTGTCCAGGGAGAATGAAGTGTTCTCCTACAGGTTTTTGTATGTTACCATTCCTGATATCTGATTTGTGTCCATTTATTCTTTTACCTAGGGACTGTCCAGATTGGCCAGTGTATATGGCAGAGGGGTATTGCTGGCACATGATGGCATATATTACATTGGTAGAGGTGCAGGTGAATGAGCCCGTGATGGTGTGGCTGATGTGGTTAGGTCCTGTGATGGTGTCACTGGTGTAGATATGTGGGCAGAGTTGGCACTGAGGTTTGTTGCAGCAACTGGTTCCTGAGTTAGAGTTACTGTGCTGTGGTGTATAGTTGCTGGTAAGAATTTGTTTCAGGTTGGCGGGCTGTCTGTAGGTGAGGACTGGCCTGCCTCCCAAGGTCTGTGAGAGTGAGGGATCATTGTCCAGGTTGGGTTGTAGATCACTGTTGATGCGCTGGAGAGTTTTTATCTGGGGACTGTAAGTGATGGCCAGTGGTGTTCTGTTATTTTCTTTGTTGGGCCCATCTTGTAGCAGGAGGCTTCTGGGTCAATCTGTTTCCTCATTTCCTTGGGCGGGTATTGTAGTTTTAAAAATGCTTGGTGAAGATCTTGTAGGTGTTTGTCTCTGTCTGAAGGGTTGGAGCAAATGCGGTTGTACCTTAGTGCTTGGCGGTAGACAATGGATCGTGTGGTGTGTCTGGGATGGAAGCCAGAGGCATGTAGGTAAGCATAGCGGTCAGTAGGTTTTCGGTATAGAATGGTGTTTATGTGACCATCACTTATTCGCACTGTAGTGTCCAGGAAGTGGATCTCTTGTGTAGACCGATCCAGGCAAAAAAGCTTCAAAAACAGACTTCAAAGAGAAACTGCAGAGCTACAATTCATTTGCAAATTTGACACTATCAATTTAGGAATAAACAAAGACTATAAATGGCTAGCCAACTACAAAAGCAGTTTCTCCTCTCTTGGTGTTCACACCTCCACATCAGCTGCTAGAAGTGGGCCACAACCTCCTAACTGAATTGACCTTGTTATCTCTGGCCTTCCTCTTGATTGGTACTCCTTTCTTTTCATGTGCCTGTATATTTATGCCTGCCTCTAGAATTTCCACTACATGCATCTGACGAAGTGGGTCTTTGCCCACGAAAGCTTACGCTCCAATAAATCTGTTAGTCTATAAGGTGCCATAGGACTTCTCGTTGTTTAAGGAAAAATTAAGATTCCTACCCAGAGGACTTGTCTACACAGTGCTTTGGTCTGCTCAAGAGGGTTGTAAACTGTAGTGTGCACTTGTGTGTCATGCACTAACTGGCCCATATGGAGCCTGCTGATGTGCATTGGTTCCCGGGCAAGTGTTAATGTAGTACCATTTGAAACAGGATTATATTAACTTGCACTAGAGAACTTTTAATGTGCTCCACAGGAGTGCATACAGACCAGGAAGTGTACGACATGCCATTGCACATTACAATTTACATCTCACTGGTTCAGACTAGAACACTGTGTAGACAAGCCCAGAGGTCCATTAGATTGAGAAATAGACTCATCAATGGAAATACTTAAAATTAGCCTAGACAAAACACTATGAAGTAAATATAGGGCAGTGCCCCCATAATAGGGAGCCGTAGCATCTTGGATACGGGCACCTGGTTGTTCTCCTGGCATATCCAGCCTGACCAGAACCAGACGTGCTGTAGCATCCACCTAAGAACTTGTTCCCATGAGACCCCCAGCCCATTCAGCAGATTCATATTTTCTGTTACTTTGGAGAAGTATATGAATGTTGGATGCTGATCTGAAAATTAACTTCCAAACCAGCTGCCATTCCTAGGACAGAGCCCTCAACAAATGTGTGTGTGGCCAACTTGATCTGAGGGAAGAAAGCCCAGTATCCTCTGCTTCTGCAGGGTAGGGGGGCTTTGCCCAAACTCCGCAGCTAGAATCATACGAAAGCGGACGCTGATTTCAAAACTAGTCTCAGTGAACATAGTTCCTGGTAAGGTGTGCGCCTGCATGGCCGTGCACAAATGATTCTTCCCCCGCCCACCTCCTCTGGAGAGTTACTTGCGTGGCGGGCGGCTGCTCCAGCATGCAGGGCCAGCTGAGACGGCATGGTGAGGGAGCTGCTGGGGCAGGAGGCCAGGACCTGCCATGGCTGCTTGGCAGGGGGGTCTGCTCTGGTGGCAGGGGCTGCCACATGGCACGGGGGGCTGGGGCCTGTTCTGGCAGCGGGGACTGGGACCTGCCACATGGTGGGGAGAGGGGTGGGGTCTGCTCCGGTAGCTGTGAACGGGACATGCTGAATGGCAGGGGAAGGGGAATTTCTGCTCTGGCGACTGGGAACGTGTGTGCTAATAAATTAGGTGCCACAGTGGCACACATCCAAATCAGCGCACATGACCTCGATAATGGTACACAAGCCAGAACTCACTCCGCTCATGGTGGGGAAATCTTAGAGGGAACACTGCCAGTGATCAATGGAGCCAATCTAGTAATCTCCCATGCTGAGTGCAACCTGTCTGCCCCTCAGAACAGCGTCCCCGACAAGATGGGAAGGTTTGATATCTGCTGCAAGAGTAAGGCTACTGGAGCTGGGAGGTGAAACTTCCTGCTTGAGTTCACATCTCTGCACTGCCTCTGATCATCAGGCTAGTGTGCTACAAATTGAAGTTTGCCCACAGCAAGGCGATAGATTAGCTGCCCCGAGCACGGTCCCCTCAAGACTCTAAGAACAGTTGAGGCAGCAAGAGACCAGCCTGTCACTTGCACTGCTGAGGCTGCCCTGGTATTTTTAGCATGCTAGCCCAGCCATAGCAACCATGGTTGTGTCTGATCTGGAAATTACATCTCCAGCTCCCGTGTAGACACACTTTAAGACAGCGGTTCTCAAACTGCGGTGTGGGATCCCAAAGTGGGCCATGATCCTGTTTTAATGGAGTCACCAGGGCTGGTGTTATATTGGATGGGACCTAGGGGCCAAGCCAAAGCCACACTGCCCAGGGCTGAAGCATGAGCATCTGGAGCTCAAGCTTTGGCTTCAGATTTCAAGTCTCTTGCCTGGGGCTGAAGCCCTGGGGCTTTGGCTTTGGCCCTTCCACCCAGGGCAGTGGGCCTCAGCTTCAGTGCCCCCTCTTGGGGTCATGCAATAAATGTTGCTGTCCAGAGGGGGCCACAGTGCAATGAAGTTTGAGAGCTGCTGCCCTAAGAAAAGCACAGTACTGGAATGTACTGCCCACTTTTTAATGCAAAATACTATTGTTCTGGAGGTGCAGAAAAACATCAGATTGCAGTTCCCACTCCATGTGACAAGCTAGCATGCACAACGCTAGTATCAGCAGCACCTGCCACAGAAGTCCAAAGGTGGGGTTCTGGTGCGGTTCTGGGGCAGCTGTGAAATCATCAGCTGCACCTGCATTATGAATGAATATAGTGATCCCCCTTGGGTTCCCAATGCACTAACTGAACAGCAGAGAGGAAACTCAGAGCTTCCTAGACCCTAGGTGGAAATAGCACACACAGGGGAGCACTGGACCCTACAAGCTCCATTTCCATGACAACAAAAGCTTCAGCCCACCTTTGTGGCTTGCACATCTGGGAGAAACCGTGCAAGCTTTAGGGAGCTTGTACCCAAGGTTCTCCAGGTGAGTAATGCACCTTAAAAATAGGGATATTTACAATTTCCTAGCTTCCATTCAAACTTCACTGTGCAAATTTAACTCAGCCTTCCAGTATGAGTATCTGCATTCTAGCTAGCAGGGTGTGGTAATGGAATTTTTTGTTCCTCTCCAACCACAGCTGGAAACTATTTCCTTTGTAATGTCACAAAATAATTTATTCAAGGAACAACAGTATCTAAATGACAAAATGTTAGAAATGGTTCATGTTCATCCTGCACAATGCAGTTGCCATTAATTTACAGATTTGTAAGGAACAGTGTGTTTCACAACAGACATACCCAAAATTTCACCACTGCTATACTATTCCATACAAATTCTAATGACATCTCAGTATTGAAACGACCAAAATTGCCACCTCTGCTTCTATAGTAGTAGCTTGTTCATTACACAGCATAAATCTTTAAACTAATTATAAATGAGAGGAGGAGGAGGAGCAGCAAGAGGAAACCTTGTTGGCAATCTAAGCAGGCGGGCCAAGAGCTGAATAATTACAAAGACTGAACTATCTTCATTCATCTTTAAAGGTTTTTTCTTCACTTCAATGTGAACTCATGGAAACACAATAGAGCACAGGAAAGTTGGTGCTATGCCTGTGCTATAAACAAAGGAGTGTCATAGGTAAGACTTGGGAGGTAATTGTTCCACTCCACACAGCACTAGGTGAGGCCTCAATAATTTTGGAACTCATGTTTTGAGAAAGATGTCAACAAATTCATAATGCGCTGGAAGATGATGCAACACTTCATCTCAGGAAGTTCTGAAAGGTCTACAGCATTGCTAACTGCATCACTAACATAAAGGAGTCGATTGATGAAATAAAACCATCAACCATCAATGCTTGTTGGAGGAAGTTGTGGAAGAAAGTTGTCAGTGATATCACTGATCTCCCTCCTGTCGATGAAGAGATCAAGAGGATTGTGAGACTGGCCCATGACCATGGAGAGGAGTGTTTTGAGGATATGGAGGAATCGGAGGTTGAAAAACTGATTGAGTCACATTCAGAGGACTTAACTGATGAGGGCCTAGTAGAATCATGACAGATTGTGAAGATGAAGAGTAAAGGGAAGAATCACAGAATACTAGAACTGGAAGGAACCTTGAGAAGTCATCAAGTCCAGTCCCCTTTATGTCTCTAGCTAGACAGGTCCTTTTGTACCTTCACCTTTCTAATTTTGCCTGATTTAAATTTAAGAACACTGGCTGATCTCTTCAGATGCAACAAATAACTCATTGATAAAATGTTTAAGTATGATCCCGGACAGAATGGAACCTGAAAGTTAAAAAGAAAATTGAAGCTGCAGGGATGCAGTACCAAAACCTTTTTAAGGAGTTTAAAAAAAGTCTAAACAGCTCTCCACCACAATGTTCCTTTGCGAACCCACCCCTGTTAACCACCCCCTTCCCCTCATCCTGGAGGAACAATACGATTCTCAGAGAGGGAGTTCAAAGAACTGTTTTGAGTGATTGGTTTTGAAGTTGAAGTTGTTTGTTGACTGTATTATTTTTGTGTTTGAGCTTGGTTGGAAATCTATTGTTTTGAGGTTGAAGTTGTTTGTTGACTGTGAAACAGCAGGTAATAAAATGCTAGTTAGCATTATGTTTCAGACAATGTGTTGTTTTGTGTCACAAACTCCCCTGTCCCCAGTATTCACAGATTTTGTCATTCATGGTGATCCTGAGAACCTATCCTCCGGAAATGGCGAGGGCTTCCTGTAAATTACTCGTTTACACATTGTAATTTCATTATGCTGTACAAAGTGTTCAGTGTTAGACCCTCTCTTATTGACTCCACATTAGCGATACATAATGTCACATTTGCCAGCTGGTGGTTAAAGCTATTAGAGCCCCATTAACAGTACCACCATCTGGTAGCTAGATTTGCTCTGAGGGCATCGTGCACATTACAGCTGGCTGACACTAGAATTGAGACCTTTATGAACCAAAGGTTGCTGCTCTAACGTTTGAGCCAAAAGGGCCAACCAGCAGAAGCCAGGCTAAGCATGTCCTCATAAAGGCAACTGCTCACTCCTATATGTATGGGAAATAGATGTCATAGGCTAGCCCATCCCTGCCTTAGGCTTGACAGCTCACGCTCCCAGCAGAGCCATAACTTCAACTGATTGGCTACTTTTAGGGCACTCACGTGAGCCTCGCTGACCCAAGTCTGTCAAACCAAGCTGGGAGGCTCATTCCCAAATGCTGTGTAGATATTTTCCATGTGACATGAGCCAGTTGCTTCGCCCACAGTGTCCCGTTGACTTTCCAATATGTAGACACAAGAAGGCAAAGCATTATTTTTCAATCTCATACTATTACATGTGGCCTGTTGCATTTGCCCATTCTGAAAGCACATGCAAACACGTAAAATGATTCAGCAGGAAATGTTGCTGTTTGGCAAGGTAGTTTTTTCTGGTTTTCTGTAAAGTGGTCCTGTGCCTTATTGACTGCAGGCTATTCAACCCCTGGTCTGAACAGTTTTCTGTTTTCTTCTGTTTAGGTTAATCTGTTATGTTAAGTAACAAGAAAATTAGTACATGCAGAAGATAACAGAGACACCCCAGAATTATCATCCTTATTGTAGAGAACAAATGTCCCCTCTTGTTACAGTTTTATTCCCAAATCATTACAACTCCAAGACAGCTGGTGTCCCTCATTACAGCTATTGCACTGAAAGGCTGCTGCACCAAAGACTCTACCAAAAAAACAAAACAAAAACAAAGATAACCCCAAACTCCCCTATTTCCACGGTTTAAATCTTGGCCCTAAAAACTGACTAAACCTTAGCATGAAAACTTTTAATTTGTTTATTTGGAGTGGGATGCAGTAGAGATTTAAAGAAAACTTTTGGCCACCTTTGGACTATGAAAGTGAGAGGAACTAGAGGCTGGGATTTGGAAGAGTGCAGAGCTGCAGGGTTAGCATGCTGAGGGAGGGGAGGGCATCAGCTAATATCCCTTGGAACAATGTGTCACCCTGGATGGGCTGTAGGAGGTACTTTCATGCTATTTTGGACAGAAGGAAGGGCAATGCTTCTTAGGGCTTTTAAGAGCATGGGAGGGGGAAAGGAATCCTAACAGATCACACACCTTATTAGCTCCAATGTGAAGCTATTCCATGATATTTGATTTGAACCTATTAAATATGGAACAGAACTAGAATTACTCTGTGAAATCCTTGAACGTTGAAGGTCTGAATAAAATGATAGCAGGATCAATCCTAGTGTTAGCTTTACAGAATCAAAAATGCCTTCTGTTGTGCTCATCTCTGAAATATATTATGTGAAATTTTTACATCATCATATACTGCTATGTACACACACCATACACACACTTATTACAGAGACATGCATTTCTTTAGGCAAGATGGTTAAGAATCTGCCTTGGAGCATTTAAGAAACTATGATTGTTTGCCATCACAATTCCCTACAGCTAGCTTTGGATTAAACAAGAAAAATTAAAAGGTTTGGTTGGTTGCAAAAACAGTTGCCTTGTGCTGCGGTTAGAAGTTTCCATAACAATAACAGGAGCACTAATTAAAAACCAATTAGTCACGGACATTATTCTGAGGGCCAACACTTTGCAAACTTTCTTCTCTTGGATTTTCCCTCTCTGAAGCTGCCCATTATCCTCAGTACAAAGGCCTTAAAACGAATGTGGACTGTTTGACTGTCACTATGGAAACCTTGCCACACAGCATGGTACACAAATACTTCCCAGGAATCTTCAGAGCCACTTTCCCCTATGATCTTTGCCCCACATGAATGTGCTGTTTATTCACTCCTCTCCCTATTGATGAAGCCCTGGTGGACGTTTTATGAATACTAATGAAAAAGAATTGAACCTACAAAGGAAATGTAACTTCTTCCAATGAGACTTTATCATGTCAATGCCAAATGTCATGGTTGGGTTGCTTCATCCCACTTACATAAAGCTCAGACACCTCTGCAGATTCAAAATTAGGCCTGCATTTTGTATTACATTATGCTGCGGCAGAAAGAATTTTTAAAGAGGAAGAACTGTCTCATGGTTAAAAGTAGACTATTCAAAATCATAAGATGAGGAATTTTTTTTATTCTGGCCCTGACTACCTTTGACATGCCCATGTCCCTTTCCACCCAGCTCTATGTGGGTTACAGTAAAACATGTTGGTATTAGCGCATCGTCTGTCTATCAGGAAGCACAAGTAGGTGCCCATAAAAAGCACCTTCTCCTTGCTTGACCTTGAGGCGAAAATCAAGTCAGAATTTAGCCTGTTCCTTGAACCGCTCTCCTAAGTGAATTCAAGGTCACGGGGCAATGGTAAAGAATCACAAAAAGATACTTTCTGCCAATGCTGAGCCAGGAATTTATTATCCTTAACGCCACTGTTTCTTCTGCTCCAGTGCAGCGTTTTGGTCTAGAACCTTCCTCACTCCCCCTCAATCCTGGCAGCCTGCTACAGTTTTACAGAAACTGGGCACACAACCTTGCAAGAAGATCAGCAAACATTAGCTGTCCCCAACTTGCTCCATAAACAAAAAGGCTTGCCTTTGATCTTCAAACGCAGAGCTGGCCAGGCAGCAGCTCAAACTGTTTGTAGCTTCACCTGTTTCTGTCAGGTTTTGAATTAGAAATTATTGTATACATTTTCAGCTTTCCCCCTTACCTTGTGAACAACATGCTGGGTCCTTCACACAGGGAACCATCCCCAGTTCATTGGGCCACAGAGCCTTTTTCCTTTATCCTTCCTGGGTTACTTCTGTGGATGGATTCATTAGGTTGTCTCCAGCACTAGACATATTATGCTGGATTCCTAGCAAGACATTCCAGAACAGTGAATAACACCCCACCCCCACCACACACACATGCATCTCCTCTGATATTTACTCCAGATTTCATTATCAAATTCAAAAGATTTCTGTTTGGATGGGGGGTGGGGTAGATTTATCATCTGAACATGAGCTTCCAGTGTGACACTGTGGCCAAAAAGGCTAATGCTCTTGCATGTATTAACAGGGGGATTCTCACACGGGAGAAGAAAGGTTATTTTACCTCAGTATTTGGCACTGGTGAGACTCCTGCCAGAATATTGTGTCCAGTTCTGGTGCCCATGATTCAAGAAGGATGGTTCAGAGAAGTGCCATGAGAATGATTCAAGGATTATAAAACACACCTGACTGTGACTGAGCTTCTGAGGTCTACCCATTTAACTTAACAAAAAGAAGGCTAAGGGATTATTTGATTACAGCCTGTGTGTACCTATATGGAGAACCAAAGTTTAATAATTAGGCTCTTAAATCTAGCAGAGAAAGGCATAATGTGATCCAATGGCTGATTGAAGTTAGACAAGTTCGGACTGGAAATAAGGCATAATTCTTTAACAGTGAGGGTAATTAACCACTGGCAAATCTTATGATGGGCCTGGTGGATTCTCCATCACTACCAATTTTCAGATCAAGGTTGAATGTTTTTCTAAAAGATACAATGTAGGAATTATTTGGGGGAAGTTGTCTGGCCTGCATTATACAGAAGGTTGGACTAGTGAGCACAATGGTCTTTCCAGCTTTGGAATCGATGAACCTGTGAAATTTGGTTTATTTGAAATATCCATTTGTATATCCTGTTCCTGCTTCCCTTGACTCTTAAAGCTAATCTGACACAGAAGAGCCAACCAGAATAGCTTGGGTCTTGCAGCAAAGTAGGTTTTGGTTTTGTGTTATTTGAGGGGTGAAGAGGCAGGACAGGAAAGAGATGGTAGAGGATAGAACAGATGAGTAAAATAAGTTGGGAGAGTTGGGGATAGGGAAAAGTAGTTTTTAAAAACAGAAATGAAGTGGCAAAGATGATACTTTAGAGCAGTGGTCACCAATCAGTAGTTCCGGATCTACTGGTAGATTTTGGAGCCTCTGACAGGTGATCCTGACTGGTTTGGCTGGGAAGCTATCAAGTGCTGGCACTTCAGTTTCCCCTCCACCCACTGTCATTCTGCTCCTGCCCTCTGCCTTGGAGCTGCCCCTTGGGAGCCTCCTGCTTGCTGTGCAGGAGAGAGAAGGGGGGGGTGTTGATTGTCAGGGTGTCCCCCTCACTCCTTTCCCCTATCTCCACACAGAGAGAAGGGGATGGTGGGAGCGTGGCAATGCAAATCTCTGTCACTCTCACAAACACACACTGTCCTTCACTCTCATCTCCTGACCCAACACGTACATCGGGGGTTATTACGACTTTTACTGCTTACTAAGTGGATTATTTTTTGGTTTTGACTCATCTGTGCATTTCATAACTTTCATTTCTCTCTCAGAGGGTTCCTTGTCCTGCCTTCCTAATACAGGAGCCAGCTCCATCCCTGGGGCAGCCTGTGCTGGCTTTCTGGCCACTCCCTGCGGGGGAAGGGGGAAGAGGGGGACTCAAGCCCACCACTCTGTGCTCCCCAGGCAAATGCTGTATCCCTTAGTCCACCCCACCTCCAGAGGGTTCCTTATCCTGCTTTCTTAATATGGGAGCCAACTCCATCCCTGTGTTGGCTGTCCAGCTGCCCCCATGGTGAGGGGTGGGAGGACAGGAGTCAAGCCCATCATGCTGCACTTCCCAGGCAAATGCCCTAGTCTACTCCAGTTCCCACCCCACCTTCCTTTCTTCAGTGGGTCCCTTATCCTGCCTCCCTAATGCTGGAGCCAGCTCCACCCCTAGGGCAGCTTGTGTTGGCTATGCAGCTACTCCCAGGGTGGGCAGGACCTCAACCCACCACCATGTGCTCCCCAGCCAAATGCCCTTTCCTGTAAGCCAGTCCAGAACCCACCTCACTACCTTCAGAGCATCTCCTCACATACTCCGAACTCCTTGGCCCAAGACCAGAGCCTGCACCCCAACCTGGTGAAAGTGAGGAAGGATGGGAGAGGGATGAATGATGGAGTGAGCAGTGGCAGGGCCTCAGAGAAGGGGCACAAAGGAGGAGGGGCAAGGGTATTTGGGTTTGAAGTAGATCTTGGCTTGCACTTAAATTCAAAAAGTGATCTCATGCTTAAAAAGTTTGGAGACCACTGCTTTAGAGAAACCAAAAATGAAGGCTTTGAAGTACTAAGTGAAGTACTAGCATAGGTGGACATATGTTCACTGGTTCACACTTCAGATTAGTCCAAATTCCTTGAAATGATGGGAGGTGTCATTTTTCCCCACCCTCAGGAAGTGAGCTTTTATGGAGTGGTGTGCTGTGGTGTACTGGATCGTACTATGTATTCAGAGCTGAAGAAAAAGTAATTAGTCTTGCAACATTTCATTTGGGGGAACTGAGGCAGAGAGGCTAAGAGATTTAATGTGAGCCCCAGAAGTTGATGTCTGTTCTGGGATTTGAACTCTAAAGTGCCTAATTCTCAGTCCCTTGCTCAGAACTAATCTTCTAGTTGCACAGCCAATATTAAAAAAAAAAGACAAAACAAAACAAAATCTGCCTTCCCCCAGCTCATGGGTTAGGCAGAAAGATCAAATAAAACCCTTGTCTGTCCTGGGCTCCACAAGTGCTTCACATTAGGGGATACCTGATCATACCTATATCATTTCAGCCCATCTCAGGAGTCCCAGTCCACAGGAAGCTGAATTTATCTTTAATTTTTTGCTTCAGAGACTAGTTAGAGCATTCTGTTGTGGTAGAGGAAAAAAGTTCACAATATTATTTAGCTTCATCCTGAGTGTTATCTAAGAAGAGACTGTCTGTAGTGCCAAGCCATGACAGAGCAGAGTTTTATGGAAGGAATTATTGTTCACTTGTAAGCTTTTGAATGTGCACAGGGCTGCAAGCTAAATGAAAACCAGATCTCCAGATGTGAAAAACCATCGTGATCAACATTTCCCTGTTAAATAACCCAACCCTCACCCACATCTGTGAGAAAAGTTTTTCACACTAGTGGAAGATGCTTGATAGTTTGCAGGCCAAATATAAGCAAGTAAGTAAAACAAACAGAAATAGTCCTTTAGCTCATCCTTTGTCCTAGAGTTTCATAGCCTCTCCTCCTGGGAGATGATTCAGCTTCTTGCATTAACTTCTTCCACTCCCAGACAGCTCTGCTCTCTTTCTGGAACAACAGGTCCAGAATAGCCTTCCAGGTCCCCTTCACAGCCTGCCCCAATCATTTATTCTCTTCCTGCCTTCTGACAGGTCTTTATAGCTCCAGGTGGAGTCTTGCCCCCTTTAATTAGCTCCATTGGGCCACCTGCTCCACACACACGAACTGGGCTTGGTGGACTTACAGGAAGCAGCTGCCCTGTAATACACCTTCCTCCTTGTCAGAGAAAACCACCTTGTTTTTTGCGTTGACCTGTGAGATGCCTCACTGGGCTTCTTTCATCTCCTCCCCAAGGCAAAATACATTTTGCACCAGACAGCCCTCAGAAAATGTTCCCAATAGTACTTCAGGTAGATCCTCACATTTTCCCAAATCAACTGAAACATTCCCTGCATTTGTCTACTGTAAGAAACCACTTCACATTACATGTGGAGGGATAGTACTGAGGGCTCCTCAAATCCCATGGCCTCACCCAGTCTCACAGGAATAAGCCCCTGGTCCCAGTGCAGTGGAGCCAGGGTCTCATACTCAGTCTCCTATGGCACAGTCAATATTCAGTCTTGTCTTCTCTGTCTGGGATTCAATTGTCACTGCACTGAAGTTTTTCAGCCTCTCTACACAGTTCCTAACTCAGTCTCAGTCTCAGACTCACTGGCCAAGAGGATTAAGCGCCCCCTTTCCTCCTGAGTGAACCCACAGGTCTATCACCAGGTGCTCTCTCTCAGGATGTAACCTGCATCCTGTCACTTCTAATTGTTCTGCAAGCTCCCCAGCTTTCAGGATGAGACCCATGAAACAGGTATTTCCTGTTTCCTTTCCCCTACTGGAGCCCTGCTTTCATTCTTGGCCCCTTCTCTGATACTTTACCAGTTGTTGCAGCCTGTCCAGGGATTGACTCTGTTTGGGTTCCTGTCAGCCACCATTCCCTGGTACTTTTCTCTACATGGAAACAGGCCACTTCTTGCTCCAGGATTAAGCATTACCATTTCTTTTTCTCAGCCTCCCACAAACCAGGCTAACCCTTGCTCCAAACCTCCTAACTGCTTAATCTTTTCTCCTCCAATTGTTGCTGGCACCTTTTAAACTACTCCTTCATGCACTGGGGGGTGGTCCTGTGCTTCCTTTTCAATCCCGCTTTGCCATCCTTACTCCAGCACTCAGCCCCTTATTTCTTTTTCCAATCAACCTCTGACCCTCCCTATCCTATGCCTTCTCCATCAGGAATAGTGATTAGGCCACTCATGTCAATTTCTCCCAGCTCTGTGCCCACACCACTCTTTCAAGCATTTGGAAGAAGGTCTTCAGGTCATCTTTTGGTCCCAGTTTCAGCACTTCTGGGGCCAGCCACCTCACATTGCCATTTGCCAACCATGTTGCCTGGCATCTCTTGGCCCAACTGTTTATGTAATTGCTCTCAAACACTGGGCTTCTTGCCACCTCTGTGGTGCAGCAGATTGTGACTCCTGATGTTTCTGTTGGTTTGCCATCACTTGCATGAGCAGATGCTTGGATCGCCACAGTATTGCAGCCGTCTTACTGCTGCAACCCTGTTATTAACTGGTAAATCTTCTCCATTATTCCCCTTTGCCCCCAAATTGTGAGATGTCACTCAATATTGCAGGTGTGGTTTTCTCTTCACTGGGCACCAATGGTCCACTTCACGCTTCCTTTGTGTCAAGGTCCAATTTAAGTACTAGCATTCTCCACCAAATGTCATAACCTGGGGCTTCTCCCCAGCTTCCAAATACATGTTGCCCCACCCATCTTCTTTAAGAATGTTTATTATCCCAAAACAAGCAAATAAAACAAACAGAAACAGTCCTTTAGCTCACTCTAGGGTTTCACAGACTCCCTTCCTAGAGATTCTGGTGATCCAGCTGGTCTGGGCTGCACACAGTGTTTCAAAGTGGCAGTGCTTTCAGGGAGTCCTCTGCTGGCCCCATGCTCCCTGCAGCACTTTTGCCTTTGAAGTGTAGCAGCTGCCCTGGGGCTGTTGCTACATTTCAAAGGTGAAGGCGCCCTTAGCCAATTTGATTAGCCAATTAATCGAAATTTTACATAGCTAGTTCAGGTTGACCGAGCACCAGATTAGCAGCCCAGTGTTCTAAAATCTATCTCTAGCTCTGCCAATGGCCTTGTGGCTGCATGATCTAGGGCATGACAATTGCTCTGCTCCAGTTTACCCACGTGTAAAATGGGGATAATATCTGCCTTACAGGGGTATTGTGAGGTCTAATTTATCTATGTTTGTGATTTGAACTTGTGAAAAGCAATAGTAGTGATAAGTATTACTGTTAGTACGACACTCCATTCAGTCATCTGAATGCAGAGGACCCCTCACAAAGACCTAGAGATATTTAAACCCTCCCATAAGCTTTTGAATTCAGCACTGAGCACGGCTTAAATTCTTTGAAGAGCCTTGCACTAATTTTGCTCAACAGAGTTAATTTCAAGTTCCGCCCAGTGCCTTAGCATGTAAAACTGACATTTATGAGCCTATTTACCAACGTAAGTGTCCAAATTCAGAATTTGTTGCCCTGAGTAGGGACCTACCTGGAAAATAAGCTTCAGAGGGGTAGCCGAGTTAGTCTGTACAGGAAAAACTTAAAAAACAATGAATAGTCTAGTAGCACCTTAAAGACTAACAAAGCATGTAGATGGTATCATGAGCTTTTGTGGGCAAAACCCACTTCTTCAGATGACTGGAGTATTAGAAGTCCAGATCCAAGAATAAATAAGGGAAGGGGGCAGAGAGAAAAAAGGAGGGGGAAAAAGAGAGAGAGAGGCAGTGAGTAGATGGTTCAAGTAGTAACAAGAGGCTGATAAGAACAATTAGCATCTCCATTGTTTGCTTGGTTGGTTGAGTCATTAGGATGTGGAAGGTAGTGTGCGAGCCAGCTGATGTTCCTGTTCATTCCATTTGCATAAGAATTAAACTTATAAATGAAGTTAAGTTCCAATCCTTCCCTGTGTATTTGGCTTGTAGAATTGGCCTGAAACAACACATGTCCACACATGTTTTACAGACATCTTGAATTTTAACTAAAAGCTGCAAGTAAAGTTCGATTAATTATTAATGCCTATATCCAAGAATAGATTCATACTGTCTTCCTCTGATTCTCAGTAATGTCTTTAAAAACTACCTTGAGAACTACATTTAATAGGCATTGAATGCAGATGAGCCCATGCTTCCGACTCATGTCTGCACAATTTTATTTTAGCAGAATGGTTAATGGTGTGATGCAACCGCTGCTGTGCACATTCATCCGGCTTACTGGAAATTTACTAACATTTCACCTTCTTTTGCCTTTTCTTCTCTAGGTCAGAGGTTCTGATGCTTCAACTTCCTTCAAGAGGCAGCGCAAAGCAGGAAGAAGGAGCAGCACTGCTGGAGAGAAGACACAGTGTGTCTGGTGTGCAACTAGATCGAAGCTCACCCACTGGGGGAGCAGGAATGTCAGAGAATGGTAGAGTGTCCTTATACCTGCAGAAGCCCCGGTTGTGCTATTTCCTCCCCCAAGTGCCAGATTCTCAGAAAACAAACTAATATTGGCTTTAACATTTTGAGCAATCAAAGCAATTAATTGCAATGAATTTTGAAACCTTAAGCAAAACATCAGTTTCCCTTCAAAAATGTCTTCTGCTCAGAGCCATCTCTTGAATATAGTGAATCGGGATGACTGCCCCATTCCGATGCTTTGGATGCTTTGATAAATGTTAAGTGATTAAAAAAAAAGATGAATGGTGAAGAGACTAGTGGGGAGGCTGATTTGCCCAGGGCTGGAGTAGCCACAGGAAAAAATCAGCAGCCCCCACATCAAAACTTCCTCCTCCCCCCAGAGCCTCCTGCTTGCTCATGGGTCCTGCTTATCCCTTTCCCTCTCAGCACCTATCCACCTACCATGGATCAGATGTTTAACAGCATCAGGAAGTGCTGCAGGGAGGGACGAGGAATGAAGGCACAGCACGCTTGGAGAAGGGGCAGAACTGGGTAGGGAAGAAGTGGGTGAGGCCTTAGGGATGGGGTGAAGTGGGGGCAGGACCTGGGAAAAACACCTTGCCCACAGATTAGAAACTCAGCACCTATGTCCCAGGCCCCACATTCCTGCAGGGATGACCCTATTTACGTTTATTTTAAAAGTAATAGTGAACATGTCATTTGTAAATAATGCTTGAAAGAATTGTCTCCTTCCTAGAATTCACTAGACCAGAATGACTTTTTTCTTGCTTATTAGTAAGAGATCTTAGTTTCTGTATAAATAATACCCAAGAACTTCAGCTTACAATCAGTTTCAATGAAATATTTTACAGTTAATATTCCACAAAAATACAACCTTTCCCCCTCTGCAGTTTAACATGCTGTTTTGTTGCAATTCCCATAGGATTGTATGTCCCACCGTTTGAATGTAAGTCTCTTAAAGCCATCAGACCTCCCAAGACAGACTCCAGATAATAATTACCAGAATACCACAGGACTTATACAGAGAAAAGAATTATAGAGACTCTAGATGAGATGACAACTTTGTTGGCTTATTTACATGCTGTAATGATGAGAGCCATTTCTGAAAGCTGTATTATCCTAAGGTCGTTCATCCTGGTAATGGTTTATATGCCAAGTAGACAGCAATTGCAAAGCTACAGCTTGCATTTCTCTTAGTGGTGGTTGGACACATCTACAGCCAAATGAAGACAAATGTCAGGCTGCTTAGGAATTAGCCACGAGCAAGAAACTGCTACAGAAAAAAAATCCATTGCGAAGTGATTTGGAAGTGAACACCTAAATTTGAGGTGTATGCCTGTAAGTGTGATACAATAATGTCCTCCAGAGACACAGGGAGATGTCATCCTTGATTGCAAAAAATAAGCAAGCATTTTGTTCTGCTAGAGTGCAGCTGTGCATATGGCTGCCCATCAAGTGAGCGGTAATATGCTGTGCTGCCAACATGATTTTCTAAAGGCTTCTCTGTACTTTTAATTTGAGTTGAATACAACAAAGTGGCAGGTAGAGGCCTGATCAGATTGCTTTGAGGCAGTGGCTCTGTATTGCTACGAGAGAGACATAGGTTATGGCTACACTACAGAACTTACAACAGTGCAGCTGTGCTGCTGTAGCACTGTTAGTGCAGATGCTCTAAGCCGAAAGGAGAGACTTCTGCTGTTGACTTCATTACTCCAGCCCCTGCAAGCAGCTGCAGCTACATCAGTAGGAAAAAGTCTCTCACCAACATAGCACTGTTCACACCGGCACTTAGGTGAGTATAACTTACGTCACTCAGAGAGCATCTTATTCACACCTTTGAGCAACATAAGTTAAACTTATGTAAGCTGATATGCATACATAGCCTTAGACTAGGCTGGGCAACTTCATTCAGGAGATGGGTAGCTCAGATCATGCACTGATCAACATCTTCTCCAACAGATCATGGGGAGATGCTTGAAAGTCTGTAAGTGGTGTCCAGTCCAACTCTCTGCTGAAAAGATGATTGCCTTAACATAGGCTGTTTATGGTAGCGGTCAGCTGAGAGAGGGCGTAAATCCTCAGGTCTCTTCTGGGAACATGTTTGCATAAGGTGAAAAGATCATTATTAATGAAGCTGTACACCTTCACAGCCCCCCAATTTTTATACGTGCTTTTTAAAGCCCTGAAATCCTTGATGAAGACCTAAGCAGAAATTTGAAAAATATTCATAATGAAATGCAAAAATACTTGAAATTTCAGAGTTTTCCACACATTGTTAGGAACTCAAAACTGAGCCCATTTAGGTTAGGTCTACCCCACAAAGAAAAGTCGGAAAAAGAGGCGCAAATTGCAAACCGCAATTTGCGTATCTTTTCCTGATTTTCTTTCGAAAGAGGCTTTTCTCTTTTGAGCCACCCCTTCTTCCACGTGAAATGAGGTTTGCAGGGATGGCGAAAGAACACGTCCACTTTTCTGAATTTTTTTTAGGAAAAGCGGAGGCGTTCCTTGGACACGGCATAGCTTTTCCAGGATACCTCCAGTATCCCAGGAAAGAGCTGCAGTCTAGATGTAATCTTACACATATCATTTTACTAAGGTGGGCACATTTTGAATGCAAAGACAGGCCTAATTTCCAAGCTAAAATAACCTATATTTGCAGCTTTAAAAGCTTTCCTATCAAGAAGTATACACAAAGAAATTCACATTTTCATACCTTTACCATGTGAAAATAGACATTTTCTCCAGTAAAGAACAACCTGAGTGAGCAAGGAGTGTCAAAAAACACTCCAAACGAAACTGAAAAGTTCCACAAACAAAATTTGTCAGTTTCACACAGCTCTGGGGTTGGCAAGTGAAATCATTTCATGCATTATGAATGTACTTCTGTAAGTCATTTATAAATTTTAATTTCTTATTTCAGAAGAGTATTTGTAACTATGTCCGAATAACGTGATTAGAGAATTAGATTCAGCAAGCCTGAGAATATTTGTATTATGCAATTTTTATGGCTGTTTAGGATGCCAAGTAAGAGATGTCACTTATATATTTCGTCTCCAGTCCTAATAACCACAGGCAGTAAAGGGCATGAAAAAAGGTAGTGTCTGCTATGTCATTCTGTTGTGATGACAGTAGTGGATGCGTAAGTGGAGAAGTTCATTTAGAGAAAGTGGCATTTTCCCATGTGGAAGAAATGATAATTAGTGGTTCAAATCTCCAGGGCATCAGAGCTGCTTGAATGTTTGTGTCCCTTCTTTCCCCTTCCCCATTTGTAAAGAGCTGTATATTCCACGGCATATGCATCACTGCCTCCTAAAACAAGCATGACAGTCTGCAAGTCTTGACATAGGAAAGTGAAGTTGTTTTCTAACGTAAATGGCTCATCAATAATTCTGCCACTCCTACAACCCCTGTAAGAGCCGATTGCTTTTCTGTTGAATTAATTAGCAAGATAAATTAATTGATTATGCAAAAATGTGTACACTAGTAATGTATCTCAGATTGAAAACCTGAAAGGAATTCTTTGTTTTGGCAGTGTGAAGAGTTCTGAAGGAAAAGTAGTTCTAGGAAGTTAATTTGCCTGGTATTTAGTATTGCAATATAAATATACAGACACTGTAATACTGCAGGGAACCAACATTTTTATTCCTGCTCAGCAGATGAATTATTGATTGTGATAGCCCATCAATTAGGTAAATTGAACTCCATTTGAAGACAAATTAAATTAGCATGCCTCTGTCCAGTATTTTTTAAAAAATAGCTAGAAATCAGGTTGCCTTTTTAATTGTAGAAAATATACCTGACAGAGGAGCTGGTATCTCATCATTTAGAATTGCAGCCAGGTGAAAGATGACTGGATTGTCCGGTATGTGCAACAACACTGCCCTCTAACGGACAGAATACAATACATCAGACTTACCCCGAAGGTTTGTGATTGCCTCAACCCTTCTTGGCAGAAGGGCTGTAAAGGGACTACATAGCAAGCCCTACTGCTAGTGCCAGCTAATGGATAATTGTTCTTTCACTTGAGTGGAAGTGGTCTGTATCTCGAAGGTGGCTGAATTTTATGTCCTGGGCAGCATGAACATTGTACACTCTATTGTAACAAACCCATAGGATGCAGCCTACAGCACAGCGCCAATTACAAACAAAAACCAAGCCTGCAGACAATTATATAAATCTCCCTTGCACATGTAGGCACAGAAGTCACTAAGATTAGAACACGGGCCTCTACCACTTGAGCTCCAGCTGGTTGCTGGTGCAGGTCTCTTATTTTCTTTTCATGCCTGCCTCTGGAGGGCACCATCACTCAGTCATGCATGCACAAAGCTAGTACCTTATACCAGGGGCTGGAAATCTTTGGCATGCAGCCCATCAGCTCCTATTGGCTCGGAACGGTGAACCGCAACCACTGGGAGCTGTGGGGGTTGTGCCTGTGGATACTTAATGTAAATACACTGTCTCATGCTCCTGCCCACAGATTACCCTGGTGGGCCATGAGCCAAAGGTTGTTGCCCCCTCCGCACTTACATTAAAAAGACAAATTTTAAAGTACCTGAATAGATTATAACTAAAGGTGAACTTCACATGCCCAATATTTGAAATATTAAGGATTAATAACTTTATATGTATGAAGGAATTAATTCCAGCCTTTAGAGATTGTTTGACTTGCTAATTTTGTGGGACAAGGTAGGTGAGGCCATAGCTTGTATTGTATTCTGTTAGTGAAAGAGCAAGCTTTCAAGCTACATAGCTCAAAAGCTTTTCTGTTGATATCTTTGGAGGTGAAAAATTATACAACCTCACCCACCTTGTCTCCCCAATATCGTGGGATCAACTTCCTTACACCACTGCAAATAACAAATGCTGACTACGGAAACCATGCATTTTAATGATCTGACACTGTACTTTATGAAAACAAACTATTAAAAATGAAACCCCATGTTTAAATCAATTTAAACTGATGCCAATTCAGGGATTAATGCTCAGAACAAAACTTTTCTTGCTGATACCACCCACTAAATATTTGTTTGCAGTGGATCAAATCTTAGAACCACTGATTTGATTTCAGGAGCTGCTAAAAATATATGGAAGCATTTCTGTGCTATTATGTGAATAAGAACATAAGAATGGCCATACTGGGTCAGACCAAAGGTCCATCTAGCCCAGTATCCTGTCTGCTGACAGTGGCCAGTGCCAGGTGCCCCAGAGGGGGTGGACCGAAGACAATGATCAAGCGATTTGTCTCCTGCCATCCATCTCCAGCCTTTGACAGACAGAGGCCAAGGACACCATTCCTTACCCCCTGGCTAATAGCCTTTTATGGACCTAACCTCCATGAATTTATCTAGCTCTTTCTTAAACTCTGTTATAGTCCTAGCTTTCACAGCCTCCTCTGGCAAGGAGTTCCACAGATTGACTGTGCACTGTGTGAAGAAGAACTTTCTTTTATTAGTTTTAAACCTGCTACCCATTAATTTCATTTGGTGTCCTCTAGTTCTTATATTATGGGAACAAGTAAATAACTTTTCTTTATTCACCCTCTCCACACCACTCATGATTTTATATACCTCTATCATATGCCATTTCCCTCTTACACATTTTAGATTTTAAAGTGAATCACTTTCACCGAAACAGAAGGTGTTGAGAATCAAGTATCCAAAAGGTAATGAGCATGACCAAGCTTTCGCTCAAGCTAAGTGGCTGTTCTTTTCCTCAGTAGAAGATCAGATGTTCCGGTCTGTGGAGGGCCAGGCTGCCTCAGATGAAGAGGAGGAGAAGTGGATAGGGGACCAGCAATCCCAGGTGGCTGATGTGAAGAAACTTCTGGACAGGGTCCCCTGTTGCGGAAGTGGGTATGTTTAATGGAAATTACCGTTTAGCCCTTTGGTTTCCCACTGCAAATTGTATTGCATGATTTAAATGATTTCAGAAATATTGTGGCTTCAGTAAGAAGCCATAAAACTATTTCACAGAAGAAAAAAAAAGACAGCAATCCCTCTGTGCCTTCCCGCTGCAGGCACCAGAGACAAACTGTGTTTGAAATACCCACCTGATGCTAACAGGAGTAAGAAAGGAAAGTGAGATATTTGTGGGTGGGCGGGGAAGGTATGTTTTACTCCAAGTAAAAAGAAACCCCAATGTCCACATGCTAGAGGAAAATCCTTCTTAACAACCATACCCTGCATATCACATGAATCCCCTTCGCTAAGTCACATCTTCAGCTGCACTTGCAGTAAATATTTTACACACATTGCATAAACCATCTATATGGATTAGAATTCCTTCTGGGAAATCTCCCCCTGCTCCCCAGAGAAGATCCTTTCCAGCATAATTCTCCTCCCAGTGAAGCCATGGGTGAGTAGACTTTCCAGCCTGCTTGCCAGTCTCTTTCCAGCTATACAAACATAGAAGCTGTTAGTTCAGGCACCTCAGCTGATTTCAGCTGTCAACTAAGAGGAGATGGGAAACCAGCATAGTCGGGATCCAAACCATAAAGAGCTCTGTAGGTCAAGGTCACAAGTTTGAACTGATGCCCTATGACACTGTGATGCCAGGAGAACAGCAGGAAACCCAATGACCTTTCCCGGAAGTTTCGCTAGTTTTTCTTTATAACACACAGATGTGATGACAAAATAGTGAAGAAACTGATGTCTTATTTTAGAAGTACCAATAAGGATGACCATGAGAATGCCACTGTGGAGCTAGCAGAGAGAATTACCAAGTTAACTGAGCAGCTTGAGATGAAAGGACACGAAGTGAAAAAACTAGAAATGAACATGAAAGAGGTAAGAAGTGCAAGGTTTACCTGATTTTATATTCTTTGAATTACTATTTCAAATAGTCATGTTTTGTAATTACATCTGATTTCAGTTAGCTTGCAACCTTGTTAATGCCTCACCACAACAGGGCCACATACTAGCTTTCCATGGCAATAGCGCTTCCAATATAACTATTGCATGACCTCCATGGATCTGAAGGACTTTACTCTTGGATATACCCACATGACTATAGGCTATTTTGGCAAAACAGTATTTAAAATTCTGTAAAGTATCCAGGTGGGTTTAATAGCAGGAAAAGGCACTGGACTGATAGCTCTGGAGAACAAAGTGGAGAGAATAGGTGCAGGAAATACAAGGTTCCCCTGCAGTGTCTCAACACTGGGTAGAAGGCTATGTGGAGCCTATCACCAATCTTCTCACCAGGCCCCAAAATAACCTTTGTAGAGGCACCTTCTCTTGGATCAGTTGCAAGTGCTCAACTTATATTCAATCTTGCAGTTCACTGACAGAAGGAAAATCCGAACTTCAGCCGCAGGGGGTGAAGATACCTCTATTTCTAGTGTGGACATACTTCATGGTTTAGAAGATACAATGTGATGTCTCGGTATCTTCACCTAATCTTATTTAAATGCCCAAAACCTCAGGGGATTAGGCGAGGAGAAAAAAATGGGGCCATAAACTGACTTCCAGTTTACCTGACTGGATGGCAAGTCATGTGCTCATATGTCAGAAATTGGTTAATATTATAAAAATGTTATTGCCTCACATTTAGTTGGTTCCCAAGTTTCATCTGCTTCACAACCAAAATCAGCTATTTTATGCTCCTTTTCTCCAGAGAAGTTTGTGGACTTTAGTGTTTTTGGAATGCCTAACCACTAAGGTCTGTTTGAATTCATAGTAAATGTTAAAATTTTCTGCATGTTGCCACTGAGTCAAGATTTCAGTATCAAGGACATGCGCTCTCTTCTCTCTCACACAGAGAGAGAGACAGAGAGGGAGACACTGAAATGAGATGAGGGAGTTTGCTTAAGGGAAAAATTGTGGAAAATGAAAATACTTTCATCTGGTGCAGTTCTCTAGGGTCAGTAACCACTGTATTGACTGTATTCAATGACGATATATCCCAGTAATATTACCTATGTTAATGGAAAGCTTTGCTTCCATGCTGTTTAAGCACCAACCACATAAAAAGCTAAAATTACTCCGTTCATACTGATGGCAGCCACACTGACCTCTTTTTTTTCCTTGCCTTACATTCACACTTTTACATGTATTCATCTTCCCTTTGCAGAGCTTGAAATGTCCTGTTGCCTGTTTTCTAACCTCTGTGGATGGATACAAGTTCAGTGTATCTTGCTCAGAAAAGATCCATTATAAATTATTAGCAGTTATACTAGAATTTCAGAATAAAAACATCAGCATTTCCTTAAAAAAATCAACCTTTCTCCCAAGATAAACATCACATTCATTGTAGTATAACCACAAATTTTTAAAAATCAGTATTTGTGAACTAATTTGTCCTTATTACAGACCATTAGATTATTTGCAATTCAGTGTACATCACTGGTATGAAGGCATAATTTTAGTTGGTGGCTTAGCTTGCTGCTACTGCTGCTACAAAGCTCTTTGGCAATGAGAGATGGTGATCTTGAAAGGTTCAAAGATCAGTTTCAAAAAGTGAATGCTCACTTGAACTTTCTAAGTCCATGAAAAGTACGCAGAAAATGCTTAAGAATACCCTCTCTCTCTCACCAAACTAAATACATTTCCTGGTTTAATAAAGAAACAACTGAGAAGTAGCTGTCACATTCCATAGCATTTGGGGAGGCTAGCACACAAATAGCAACAGGTTCTGTTATTTAGATTTACAAAAACAATTTTGAAAGTACACACAAACAGCATCAACAGGCAGGGTAAGTGCAAGAACCACATGTATTGACCAATCACTGATCCAATCTAAGACTACAAAACACAGGAGTTTAAAGAGGAGTTAACTTTGATTCTTTTTATATAGAGCTCCAGTTCTCAATAACTGAAAAGAACATCTACCAAAGACAGGTTAATAAAGGAGTCAGGCCTAGATGATAGATTGAGGAAAACATGAGAAAATGCTAAAGATATATCAACACTTTGCAAAGCTTTGTGCTGTGAACAAATGCTGCAGTACTGCAAGGCCAGATTAATCAAAAAGTAGAGAATTAATTTACACCTTTCAAAATGTGCCAGTCATTCAAGAACATTTCCAAGCATGAGTGTGAGTTTGTCATTTAGTTATATCTGCATGTGCCTCTCTCTCTCTCTTTCTTTCTTTTAATACACACAGAAATGAGCCTCCACTTTTGAGCCTGGTCCACAATCTTCAGATAAAAACAACAAATGGTCTGATAGCACTTTATAGACTAACAAAACATGTAGATGGTATCATGAGCTTTCGTGGGCGCAGCCCACTTCTTCAGATGACCGGAGTATCTTCAGATAGGTCAGTTCACCAGCAGATGTTATGCCAAACAATGATGAACACAGAAAGAAATGAATTCCAGTAAGAAACTAAATTGACAGACAACATATTTATTAATCTCTAGTTCAGTGTTTGGGTTTTCTGTTGCACTTGTCATGTTAGTATGAGAGCATCATGTAAGCAGTAATGAATTTTGCCTCATGATTCCCTAGGAGATAAGGAAGTATTATCCCCATTTCACAGATGAGACATAGATCAAGTGACATGCCCACAGCCAACCAGAAAGTCTATAACAGAACTGGGACTGGACTCAAAGTTCCAGTCCAATGCCTTAAAAATCAATCATCCTGCCTCCTCATATCTATGTTAGGGAGCAATCTACACTTTATCGTCATTTATCCATTTTTCAACAGATGGGATAAGAGAAAATGGTAGATGTCAGCAGCCTATGTGACACAAACTACCTTGCAGAACTTGTTCAACCTACATTGAGCTACAATCTGGAGGACCAGTTAAGCACTAAAAGCAACTATAGGCATCTTAGATTGTAAACAAAACAGACTAGGGGATGAAGGGAAACTAGCATCTATTTCATAGTAAGAGGCGATAGAGCATCAAGAGGGAAGAACTGTCCTTGGAACGTTAGTGTAATAAGAGCAGACTGGGAGGTAGAGATGAATGAAACAGCACCATAGGCGAGGCTGGGACAAGGAGGCAACAGCAGAAATAACCAGTGATCTCCTGAGAAGAGTATCTTGTGTGTATGTCATCTGTAAAAACTAAAGCAGGTAGTTATGACCTTGAACAGGTGAATGCTGGGTGGGCAGAATTAAAGCTGCATGCAAACTAAAGAGAGAAGCTTTTTCCAGAAGAGTTTGTTTAGTGACTGAAAACGAACAGCATGGAGTCTGCTGCCTTGCAGTAGCATGCAGCTGAGGACATACAAGTTCATGTGTGTTTTCCCCCAGTGTGGCTAAAGATGCTCTAAAAAATAAAACACTTCCAAGTGGCAGATTCCCATTGGTTCTCAATGCAGAGTACTGTTAGAACTCAATTCAGAATAGCTGAAGACTGATGAGCAGCTACCCAGACATTTATGTAAGTCTTTAGACACCTGTGTGTGAAATAAGCACCTGGTGCCTAACACATTAGGCAGGTGGTATAAGAAAAGAAAACTTTAAGAAAGAGGAGTACTTTGATTAAGCAGACAAGGGCTTTTTCCCCTCTTTCATTTATATATTGTCCCTTTCATTGTACTGATACGTGGCAAAAATGTAGCTCTGCTAGTGGCCTGCACACACACAAAATGTGTATCCACATTCAGTCCTCAAAAATGATTCACAGATATCTGCGGATCTAAAGCAGATACCTGCAGATTTGCAGGGCTGTCTCTGTATGTCTATACTGCATTCCTTTTTCGAGAGAGGAATGCAAATGCAGGTGAACGAAATTGCAAATGAAGCGCAGATTTGAATTTCCCGTGCTTCATTTGCATAATCGCATCCGGGCGCTATTTCGAAATACCCTATTTCGAAGAAAGAAACGCAGCCTAGATGCAGTTATTTCGGAAGAAAACCCTTCTTTCGAAATAACCCTTACTCCTTATAAAATGAGGTTTAAGGGTAATTTCAAAAGAAGGGTTTTCTTTCGAAATAACTGCGTCTAGACTGCATTTCTTTTTTCGAAATAGGGTATTTCGAAATAGCACCGTACGCGATTATGCAAATGAAGTGCGGGAAATTCAAATCCGCACTTCATTTGCAATTTTGCTCAGCTGCATTTGCATTCCTCTCTCGAAAGAGGAATGCAGTGTAGACATACCCTCTGTAGTGATCAGGACCTATGATATGCAGGATGTGTGCAGTGCAGAAGAGGAAGGGAGGGACTCTGCTAGCTGAAAGAAGCAATAAGGTCAATTCAAATCAGACAATTCCCTCCCCGCAGTCTCAAAGAGCATTGATTATGCCTTAGCCCGACTGCTCTCCGTTGATGGCGATGAGGTTGGGTGTATGTACAGACAACTATTCATTTATTTGCTTCATTCCTGTGAAGTGGGTGTTCACAGAGGAATTCTCAAGGCACTTGGAATATAGACTAAGTCATTCGGATGTAAACTGTTCTGTAGGCTGGAGGAGCTGGAGGTGTTCACAAAGTAAAGGTCATGTCTGGCTAATGGCAGCAATTAATTTTCATCTGATGCTACATCAAGTGCCAATTAAAACATTATTTTTAGCTGTGTCATGTAATAAAATGACCTAAAAGGATTCTGTGTGGACCAAGGATTATCTCACTTCTGCACTGTGACCACATAAACTCTTGGAAGTGGGGGGAGGAGTGATGTCCTGCCCAACTACGAAATGTTGATTCAGATAATATTTTCTGCCAAATATAATCTAGGAAGTGGCTGTTTGGTTCAAAGCCTACAATTATTTCAGCACATCTCTCCCTCAGAAGGGGCCCTGCTGCAGTTAAAACTGCAATAAAGATGAAACAAAAAGGGATTAACAGAACCAGCAAACGGAAATTTATCACATGGGATTGTGTTCATAAATACAGTTAAGAATAAATATATTTGACTTCTCTTTGCAGAAAATTATTGCAAAGAATAATAATATTTAGGAAGGCTGTGTGCTCTGCTTGGGCCTAGTAATGAATGGGATGAGAGATTTATTTTGGTTTAATTAATTAGAGCTCATGAAAGTCAGAAATTAATATTTAATCTAAGTGCTTTCCAATAGATGCTCTCCAGACTCATTTTAATAGCTCAGCGAATGCATTGCATTCCCGACTGGCATTGCCTCTCCTCTATCAGTCCTAGGCTTCTGGTATCTCTAATGGTCCATATTGTGTGGCAGTTCTGTGATGAGCAAACAAGAGGGGCTTAACACGAGCTCTGAGGGGCAGAATTTGAGAGTGGGATGATCAGGGACCAAGTGCTAGGAACTCCTAACTTCTAATTCTGCCTCTGACAGATTTGCTGGCTGGATTTTTACATGTCATTTAACCTCCTTCTTTCATTTCATTCATCTGGGATATGGGGATACTGCTGCTCACCTGTCTCTCTCCCTGCCTCCCTTCTGAGATATTACTTAATGATCAAACTGTTCTGAACTATTATTCCTCCTTACACCCCAAACTGGAATTTGACATTGATTTACAGAAATGTGTGAGAGAGAGGGAGGGAGAGAGATATTCATGGAGCTGGTTACTATTATTTAGGTCACATTAGCATCATGGCATTTTCCAACCAGCAAAGAAGACACGGTTTTTGTTCCAAGGAGGGTATAGCATCCAACAGAGAAGAGGTGGGAAAAGGGAGACAACATATAACCTGGGTGATTCGAATGGTGACAGGCACAAGTCCTATTTCTTTAGAACAATGAAACTTGTAAGTTAAATGTTAATTTGCCCTCCCTCTACAATCCCGCCTTCTTGTCTTTCTTCTGCACCAAAATGCAAGCTTAGATACCAGCATCCTTATGTCCTGTCCTTCCAACTTTTGACATCCTCCCCCTACCAGGTGAGCATTTCACTCATAAGAAAAACACATGAAAGAAATAAGTAGATAATTTAGACAGTCTGTCTTGCAAACCTCTTGGAAGAAGTAGGTGATGAGGAAGGTTTTATGACACTGATTCAGCAAAGTGCTTGAGCACATACTTCAGTTTAAGCATGTGTTGAAATCCACCCCTATTTACTAGTGCAAAAGCTTAAATGAGGAGAGGTTATTAGAAGTGGTCAAAAATATTTCAACACAGCTTTGTTCCATCCACATATATTGGCTGACACTTTCTTGAGATGGGAGAGACTGACGATAGCTTTTGTATCGCTGAGGCCCACACAATATTTAATTACTTTTACAAAGTGAAACAGCTCCAAGAGGCAAGACTGAGAGAGAAACTGATTCTATACCTTGGGGGATAGGGTGCTAATGGGGAATGGGGAAGGTTTTGTGGAGGGCTAGACAGCCCTAGAAATTGACTTTGCAGTAACTCAGGAAGGTCCTGGTTCAACAAACCACTTAGTCACATGCTTAACTTCAAGCACATGGGTACTTCCATCTGTCAGCCTGCTTCTGGGTGTCCTATTTGAGCAGGCTTTTCTTGAGCTGGACTACAAACCACTAATCTCCCTATTTAAGCATCCTGAATCAGGGTGCATCTACAAAGCACCCTAAATTCGAAATAAGATGTATCTTATTTTGATTGTATTTCTAAATAACATGCTATTTTGACACATCCCTTAACCCTTGTGGAACGAGAATTACAGGGATACCGAAATAGCATATCCGTTATTTCGAAAAATATTTTGAAATAATGGGTGTGATTAAAAGACGTGGGGTAGCGATTTCGGGATACCTCTGGTATCCCAAAATAGCCCCACTGTCTAGACATACCCTCAGGGTCT
The DNA here is from genome assembly GCA_019425775.1 of Rafetus swinhoei. NCBI lineage: Eukaryota > Metazoa > Chordata > Testudines > Trionychidae > Rafetus > Rafetus swinhoei. The sequence goes on along the minus strand of CM033435.1, from coordinate 12,390,371 downwards.
TAAATCTTTCCCCAAAACTCACTTTACCCAAGATGCTTACAAGAAAATTGCTGACTATATCACCTTCTTATTACTTAATTTAATAAATCTGTGTTCTATGCCTGTAGGATGGGATAGAGGGGGACAGGGTGGAGACAGTAGTGAGAGAAACAGAGAAATCTTTCTACATTATCCTCCTTTGAAAAAACAGAGATAAGAAAGGCTGAAGTACTGAATTGAGAATGAGAACAATTACAATTTCTGAATAGTCTAGTTACACCAAATATTGAATGAATTGTCATGAAGAAGAGAAAATGCATTTCCCAGCAGCTATTTATCCAGTGCCTTAAAGAAACGTAGCAATACAACAAAGTGAAGAATTTCCCTTCACAGTAGTTTTCTGGAGCAAACTGACATTTACTGGTCTGGAGGAAAAGTTAGCTTTGCAATTACTGTGCAAGAGAACACAAGCTCCAGTGCTTTTAACTTCCTATGTCCTTGTCCAGATGAAAGGCCCATTGCTAGGTGAACTGCAACAAAAGGTGGAGGAGACTGAATTATTGAAGATGGAGCTACAGATGTTGGAGACTGAGAGAGTTAGGCTGTCACTGGTGGAAGAAAAGCTCATGGATGTTTTACAGCTTCTTCAACAACTTCAAGACCTGGTACGGCAAGAAAGTAGTCCAGAGAATGAGAGCTGGTTTTGATGATGTCCTTCCCACACTGAAAAGGATTTTTGTTCCTTACATCCAAATCCAAGGGTTCCCTTACATTAAAAAGACACAGCTGCACAGGTACCATCAGCTCCAGTAGTTGCCTTGCAGCAAAGAGGAAAAACCTAGGGGTTCTTACATGTGATTTTCCATCACAGATCTCCGAATTCTCCCCTTCCCCCAAACAAAGGTTTAGGATCATAGTAGTTTCAGGTTTTCTAAAAAACCACTAAGTTAGGCCCAAGCCCCTCTAAGAGCAGGATTTAGTCCTCCAGAAGAAAATGCATCAAATTGATGCATTGATAGTGTAGGGCACACCCAAACACATAGTATACCTAAGATGCTGTTCTTTGGGGGCATACCTACTTCACTGCATGGATTGTGCTGCAACATGAATTTGTAAGTATCGGTCAGTAACTTGCAGAGCCACATCATTATATCAAAGGCTGGGTCTTATTTCAGCTATCCTCTGGAAGGATCCTGCTGGCTTTCAACACTACCCCAGTGACAGCTTTAGAAATAAATGTCTTTATATCCGACTGACCATCTGGAGACTCTGGATTGCTCAAGTTTGGCCTGCTCATCCCCACATCCACAGAAAATATCTTTTTAGTGGCAGACTTTTTAGTGGCAGTAGAAACAGACCTAAGAAATATTTGTCTGATTCTATTGCCACTATTTTAAAGGGCCTTTGCCCATTATACCCCAGCATGCACTAGGCATAGGTTATGCACCACTCACATCCACATGTATAGAAAAAAAGAAATGAAAGAACATAATCCTCCCTCACATTTCTCTAACTTTTCATTCCAAATCACTGACATACCAACCTGATATATAGTCAGTGCTGGGCTGAAAGGCACCCAGCCACGTTACACAATGATTCCTCCGTCATCCCGCACAACCAGCTTCACTATGTATGAGCACTAGTTCAGCAAGAAGAGTACAACTTTCTGAAGAAGCAAACCTACTTCTGGTAGCACCAGAGATGCTCTCATCCAAATACTAACCAAGTTAGGGGCTATTTAGTTAATCAGACTGGAGGGACTCACATGTCGAAGTGGCTCTTATCTAAAATGTGATGGGTCAGTCCTTAAAAAGCTATTTTAAATTCCTGGCTAGAAGACAGGGGGTAGGGGTAGCGGTGAGAAGTAGTCAAGAGATGAGCAAGCTGGATAAAGGGTTGAACATGGGACATGCTAGGAGCTGTACAAGTCTGCACTGTTAGGAGTTAAAAAAAATTAGGATTAGGATTCAGGGTGTCTCCTGAATTTTCAGCAGAGCTGTTCACTGTGCATTTAATTAAAATTATTGTCCTCAGATTCTGACTTCACCATGTCTGAAGTATGAGGGTGTTCTATTGCTGACTCTAGGGAACACATGCAGTATCTCAAATTACATTTACTTACTTTATGGTTTGGCATAGCCTATTTTATTTTCACATCCCAAGTCTGACACTACATGGATCAATAACAATCCAATCCAAAAAAGGATGTACCATTAAGCTGGCAAAGAATGATTGACAGCAGGCATAAGAACTTTTTGTATTAAGACTCTGACATGCCATTCATTGGTCAGCAGTGTTGTTGAAAATCGTTTCAGCTTTGGAGATGATCCATCATGCAATGTGCTCCACTCTTGTGGAAGTACTGCTTGATGCTAATAATTGTTGGAGATATGTCTTTATGTGCTGTCATGTTCTCTAACTCCAGTGAGGGAAAGAATAAAGTGTAATGAAAAAAAGATGATTTACAGGTTCCTCTAAAGAACAACTTATAAATTCCTATGGGGAAAGTGCTTTAAATGAGAAACTACAGTTACAAATGAATAAGCTTTTAAGGATATATTGTCTCTGTATATTAACCCCTATGGATATGGCATTTCCAGTATTACATGAGTGCAGGAACCTTCTAGCAAGCAGGGCCAGTCTAGAGCCAAACATCCTCTTCCAGCACTGATTGTTCAGAACACGGGTTAATCAAAGGGACATGCAGTCTCAGGCTATGTCTACACTACAGAGTTTTTGCAGAAAAACGGCTGTTTTTTCGCAAAAACTCGCAGAATGTCCACACCTCCAGTGCATTTTTGCTCAAGAGAATCGATAGAACAGAGGGGTTTTGCACAATTGGTATGGGGAAGAAGCCTTTTTGCAAAAGCGTTCTTTTGCAAAAAGGCATGTGTGGACCGGGAAGAAGGGGGTTTTGCGCAAAAAAAGGAAAGAGGAAAAAGCACAGGTGCACTGGTGGCCATTCTGTGCATACCAATCAGTGCTTACTTGTGAGAGAGCATCCATGCAGTCTGGATGCTCTCTTTGCAAAAGCCCATCGCTTTTTCAATTGCACTTTTGCAGTGTGGACGCGCTCTTGTGCAAGAAGTTTTTGCGGAAGATCTCCTCTGATAAAAGCTTCTTGTGCAAGAAGCCTGCAGTCTAGACGTAGCCTCAGACACCTGAGTTCCTGCTGTCACTAAACCTAAGGGTTATGGACAAGCAGGACTCTGAAGAGGAGCGGAAGGTGGATGGGTCATGTGAACAAGGAGGTGCAGTAACACTTGAACTGCAGTTCTGGGTTGTGCAATTGTCTTTCTTCAGGAATTTAATCAAAACATCTAACCCTCTTCGGTAAGTGGACTGAGGGTGCTAGTCAAATAGACTGCAGGGCTGCCTCTCCCCTAGACAAAATATAGGTACCAAATTAAGAGAGTGGTGCTTTCTAAACACCATGTAGCAGCTCCAACCATTTCTAAAATGGAATCATTACCAAGGCAGGCCAGCCTAGCTACCTTAGCCCTAAAAACTGGAGGTACTCTCACTACCGTTCAATAGGGCTCAATAGATAGTAGCCAAGAGACAGCTTCCCCAGCTGGTTCTCCTGAACACCATTATACTGCCCATCTTTCAACGCATATGGCTTTGCATGAGCCTAGCCAGGCTTTTGATAGCCCTGTACATGGCTGTCTCCTGCTTGCATTTCATGATAAACGCAGGCATCTGAATTTTCATGGCCACAAGCTTCTGAAAGCTCAGCTCTGCATTTGCCATTTCCCTTTGAACTATTACAGATTCTTCTAGTAAAGCCAGGAATCAAGGAACAGGGACACCTAAATTCACTGCCAACTATGCAGCTTCATTGAGTCAAAGACTGAAAATGATTCCAAAATAAGTCGCCGTGTTATGAGGAATTAATTTTGTTTTCATTTTCAAATGACAAACCCACTGTGTGTATCAAACCGGTGTGGGTATTCATTGTTCTATGACATTGTTTTGTGTTTTAAAGAGCATATCGAAGAGAGCCTTGGGGAAAATCCTGCTGAGCACTTTGGAATCCTGCCGTGCCCCCCAACATGGTAAGAAAGCACGTTTGAGGAACAAGACGTATGCAAAGTACATTTGCAATTCAGAGTCTCTTGGGAGACAGAGTGTGTACTTGGTACAGAAAACAAAGTCACTCATTGTCAAAGGGGAAAAATTACCGTGGAAGACCCTTGCTAAAGCTGGTGGCTTCTAATCTTTGAAATTACAGAAACTGGGAATGTGCAGGGCATAATGCCAAATTCTACCCTTAAGGTAAATTCTTCATCCCCCTGAAATCAATAGGAGCCATCTGCACTCATCCAAGGGTAGAGATTGCCCACAGATCCAGATTTTGCCTTCTAAACACATTCAACCCCTCCAACGTCAGTGTGGTAGCACAGGTATCAGAGCAGAATGTGAACCCCCTAGTTTTGCGCTGACTATAATGTCATTGTCTAGACCGCTTCTCTACTTGATTGAAAGAGAAGGTACAAAGGAAAGCAGCAATAAAGTCAGTGGATCAAACCTGCTCGCCATTAATAAAGCCGCCGCTTCGTGTTCTTGTTATGAAAATTAAACTTGCAAACTCCTCTCCCGGAACAATAGCCCACTGTGCAGGAGCTGCCTTTGGAAGAGCCGTGCAGGCTCCACAGCCTGGAGGTTCCTATTTGATTACTTTGTTCCTGTTAGCCAAGCTTTTATATTTACCATCTTCAAGGAGGCTGACCTACTGTACCCAGTCAGTTTGCAAGGAGAACTGCCTGTAGGGGCTTTAAATAGGCAGAGAGGGTCAAAGAAGAGATAATGAAAGGGTAGATGCAGCCTGAGGGTTTGTTCTGCAGAATATTAACAGCAGTAATTCAGGGAAAGTAACATGTACAAAATGCTCTGATTTCCACTGAGTCTTCTTGCTGTATAAAAGGCTTGTCATACAGGGATTCAGTGTCAAGACAATATTGAACAGAGTTCCTGCTCTAGCCTGGATGGGCAGGAATGGCGTGTCTAGCCTCTGTTTGTCAGAAGCTGGGAATGGGCACAGGGGATGGATCACTTGGTGATCATCTGTTCTCTTCACTCCCTCTGGGGGCACCTGGCATTGGCCACTGTCAGACAACAGGCGACTGGACTAGATGGACTTTTGGTCTGACTCAGTATGGCTGTTCCTATGTGTTCTTATGTATACTGTAAACAAGGGAAGATGGCCCAGAAAGCCCTTCTCCTGACACTAGTGGACACATACAAAGGCAGCCAGACCTGAGCTGTGGGCCTGGGGAGCACAAGCAAGATGGTAGCTATTGCCATCAAGCACTAGCAGCTCCAATGAATACAGAGGAAATATTTTGGCAGGGCTGTGCTCCACCTTATAGGACAGCAGTCCAGCACTCCGGAGATATTACATCTACTCTACAAAACGAGGTGATTGGGCAACAAAATGGCAAACGAATTTTAAAGTTGATACATGCAAAGTAATGTACTTTGGTAAAAATAATCCCAAACTATACATACAAAATTTTGGGGACTAATTTAGCTATAAACACTTCAGAGAGAGATCATGGAGTCATTGTGGATAGTTCTCTGAAAACATCCACTCAATGTGCAGCAGCAGTCAAAAAAACAATGTTAGGAATAAAAAAGGGATAGAGAATAAGACAGAGAATATCTTACTGCCTCTGTATAAATCCATGGTATGCCCACATCTTGCATACTGCGTGCAGATGTTGTCACCTCCTCTAAAATATACATTGGCATTGGAAAAGGTTGAGAAAAAGGCAGCAAAAATTATTAGGGGTTTGGAACGGGTCCCATATGAAGAGAGATTAAAAAGACGGGGACTTTTCACCTTAGAAAAGAGGAGACTAAGAGGGATATGACAGGGATGTAAAAGAATAGTCGAACAGTCAACTACCCGATAAGCCTAGGCTTATCAGGAGTCGAGTCGACTACTCACATTTCCCACCCCCCCCCCTTGATGCCTCTATATCAAAGGCAGCAAGGAGGGGCAAGAAGCAGGAACCGATGCTGGGGGAAGCCAGCCGTTTCTGTAGTGCAGGGGGGGCAGGGAAAGCAGAGGCACAGCTGTGCTGCGGCTCTGCCTTTTGAATAACTGGACTCAGGGCGAGCTGGGACTGAAGCAGACCCAGCTCCTGCTGGGTCCTGGACCTACTCCCACTGTGGCTCTGCAGTTTAAATGTGGTAGGAGCTGGGCTGCCTGCATGACTGGCTCCTACTACATTTAAACTGCAGAAATGCAGAGGCTCCTTACTGACTAATTGTGTACTCGATACAAGTTGTATCGAGTACACGATTAGTCATTTACTGGATACGTAACATCCTTAGGATATGATAGAGGTCTATAAAATCATGACAGATACGGAGAAAGTGAATAAGGAAAAGTTATTAACTTTTTCCCATAACGTAAGAACTAGGGGTCACCAAATGAAATAAATAGATAGCAGGTTAAAACAAACAAAAGGAAGTTTTCACTCAGTGCACAGTCAACCTGTGGAACTCCTTGCCAGAAGATGTTGTTGATGGAGGTTAAGTCCATCATACTAATTAGCCAGGATGGGTAGGAATGGTGTCCCTAGTCTCTGTTTGTCAGAGGCTGGAAATGGATGACAGTAGGTGGGTCACACGATTATCTGTTCTGTTCACTCCCTCTGGGGCATCTGGCATTGGTCACTTTTGGAAGACCTTATGAACCTTTGGTCTGACCCAGGATGGTCATTCTTATGTACAGGGAAATAATTGATCCAAGCTGTGCTGCCTGTCCCAGCCCTGTCTGGCTCATTTTCCTGTCACTCCGCCTGCCCCAGCCCTGCTGGGCCCACATTCCCTTCACTCCACTTGCCCTCTAATCCTGAGGTCGCCTGACCTCCAAGATGCATAATTGAGAACAAAAGGATTTAATGAAGCCCACATCAATATATTTTCTATCCAATCTGTATCACTTCTGTTATGAACTCCCTACGTTTCCTCTGCTTTGGATTTTCTGGCTTGGCACTTGATGTGATGGGAGCTGCTTTCCAAAATCTTTGTGGTTAAACATGCTCTGACTGTGAGAGAATGCTACATCAGTGGTGAATTGGATTAGCTAATTCGGACTTGAATCCAGTTCCATTTGAATCACAGGTAGGTCTTTAGACCAGCAGAGCGTCCCCATCTTTCAGGGCTGGGTTTCAGGAAGTTAATTGCTGGTGCAGTTCAGCACACAGCAGACCGCCAATGAGTTTGAAACGCAGTCTGTTTACACAGCAAGGATGAGGAGATTTAATGAGCAGAGAGTTTGCAGTAGGCAGAGCTGCAGAGGACTTAGTCCCGGTGTCCTGTTCCACTCTGTGTCCCTGTGAAATGCAGAACAATTCAGTCTCTGGGCTCCACATTCAGAATTCTCTGTTTGAATTTGGAAAAGAGAGGTAGCCTGCTGACTGTTAAACTGCAGCTTCCGAGCTTTGTCAGTATGCTAATATATTTTGTAATTTTCTTTTAAAGGAAAAGACCACATCCTTGAGGTCCTAGATACGCTCTACCATGAGCTGGCTGCCTGCGAACTCCTACAGAGCAAGCCTCTAGAGAAAGCTCAGAGTCACCAGTCCTTGTCTAATCCACTGGTTATCTCTTGTTGAGCAACAGTGCCATCTACTGTTTGTCATGATTAGTCTTACAATGTTAAACAGAGGCAGAAGTAAGAGACTGCCACATTTGGGTGAGTTCAATAATAAAAGGACACGTTAGGACAATTACGTCATTGAAAAGACAGGTATACTGCCTCTGGGGAAACCTCTTTAAATGTTCACATTTTTGGAGGAATGCTAAATAATGTCCATCTCCAAAGCCTGACAACCATCGCATTGTGGCATTGTTAAATGTACCAGTTCACCAAATGACAAGTATTAGAAATGCACTGACCAGCTCAATAGAGGAAAACCCCAAACTGAATAGCTGATGGATTGTTGATAAGCTTGAGATTTTTTCCTCTTCTGATATCTGAACCAGCACATTTAATAGTGGAAGACCAACTAGCTGGCTGATACATATGTTGTTTTCTTAAAGTACAATAGACAAAATTATTGAATTATAAAGATATATGCATACAAGTATATGCCAGTAGGGCAAGTTACAGACCTTTGTATAAATGCATGTGTCTGAGTTTGCAATTATGATTATACATCGTATTTAACTCTAGAAGTAGATTTATATTTCTGTTCATATGGATTTTATATTTGTAATTACAGACCCATTAGAAGTATGATTATGCTTTGATATTAATCAGTAACTGTCCTTGCAGATTATAATCTTAGATTTTATTTTAAACATTAAACTGTTTGAAAAAGTGCAGAGTGATCTTGTCAGGAAGTGGGAAAGCTGCAAACACAGGGAGTGAAAGGAGAGCTTCACATTACTCTTTCGCCAGCCACCTAGCAAATGATACATATATAAACCATTCCCATCCCATATAGTCTAAGTAAGACTGTAAAGATACAAAGCAAGATCTCATTTGATGAAAGTAAAATGATGGACATGCTCATGAAAATGTATATTCTGGTAAGTAATAGGAGAATCCACAAGGACAAATATAAGAGGACAGCATGTTGCAAAGCTGCTGTTGCTTCTTCACTCAATCATCAACAGAAGAAAATAAAAGGCAAAGCTCTTAAGACATTCTACTAAATCTGTAGAATTAAAACAAATGTACCACCGGCTCTTCTGAGAATATGAAGAGAACTGAATTTACCTGAGATAATGCAAGTAACAAAACGAGATCACCGAATTAAAAATTAGGTAGATTTTAGAAAACACAGACTTCCTAGGGAAAAGGTTTTCCTATGCAGAAGGGCTACAAAGAGGGTCAGAGGAATGGAAAATCTACCTTATTAGAGGAAACTCATGGACCGTGACTTGTGGAAGGTTGAAGGGAGACAGGATTGCTTTCTCTAACCACATTAGAGTGATAAACACCAGGAAGGGAGAGAAGTTAAGCTAAGCAGCAATGTTGACACAAGAACAAATGGATATAAACTGGCAACAAGTTTAGGCTTGAAATTAGACAAACTTTCTAACCATCAAAGGAGTGACAGTCTGCAACACTAACGGTTCCCTACTGCACTTTAATGTTATAATGCTATTTCAAACTACCCCTGCTCTCAAAAGGAACAGTGGTGGGGAGAGGCAGGCAAAAAAGCTAAGTTGTTTTAAGACCAAGCTTGCTAAGTTTATGAAGGGAATAGTATGGTGAAGTTGCAGGAAATGGCATATGGCTCATCTGAATCTGCTATGAGCAAATATCTCCATTGACGAAAGATGGGAAGGGCTCTGAGTTACTACTGAGAATTCTTTTCCAGGTGTCTGGCTGGTGGGTCTTGCTCACATGCTCAAGTTCTAACTGATCACTTTTGGGTAGAGGAAGCAATATCCCCTAACTTCAGATTAGCAGAGACCTTAAATGTTTCTTCACCTTCCTCTGCAGCATGAATACTGGTCACTCACAGGTATAAACTAGAGCAAATGATGGATTCTTTGGTATTTGTTGCAGTCTATAAATAAAGGTTTTGAGGACTTCAGTAACTCAGCCAGGAGATTATGTGTCTATTACAGAACTGGCTGGGTGACATTCTGTGACCTGCGATCTTCAGGAAGTCAGACTAGACAATCATTATGGTCACTACTGGCCATAACATCCATGAGTCTATAGCAAAATGGTTCATGCTACAATCCCATTTATTTTGTGGGATTTTTTTATTTTGTAGTGCTTTGTCTGCAGACCACATTGTTCTTGTCGTGCAGGTGGATCACATCATCTGTGTACTTTCTGTTCTAAATTGTATGTGACACTCTGCATCATTAGCAATGTGCTAAGAACTAGGGTGAGGACAGAATTGCTGGGCCCCAGGGCAAGAGCAGGAGGCAGCTCTGTGTTCCTGGAGAGGCGGAGCCTCAAGCAGCAGGGGCAGTGCTGGGGCTAGCATCCCCCTACTAGCCCTTCAGCAATGCTTGGGGCTGTGGTGGCAATTTAAAGGGCCCCAGGCTCCGACTACCACTGCTGCCACAGAAGCAGCAGCAGCAGCTGGGAAACCCCAGGCCATTTTGAATCGCCGAGCCACAGGGCAGCCTGCTCATAATAGAAATTTGCAATTTTCCACCTCTTTTGGGGAGAAAAAAAAAGAGTCTGGAAATAGTGGGATAAACTCTGTCTGGTGTCACACCAGTGTTACTTCAATTGGGTTATGGGGGATTTACCCTCGGATAAGCAGAGAGAAAAATTTGGCTCTGTGGAGATACAGTTTTGCATAAGCAAACACACACACACACACACAATTTCTACCACATAATAGCATCTTGCATATTAATTGAGCCATGTAGACCCTGCTGGTGCACACAAAAGCTTCTCTAGTGCACTTATGTAATACTATTTCAAACAGCACTGCATTAAAGTGCACCTGCAGGGTATCCACCCAACCCATTAAAACATAACACATGAGGATGTGTTAGAAATCATACCCCAGAGAGCACATTACCTGATTGCAGAAATGGTATAGAAGTCATCTTGGAGGTAAGGAAATTATGTACAAATATACAACCACAGAAGATCAGACAAAAAGATTTAAAAATAAAAATGTGATAAAAATGTGTTTCCCTGTTTGTGTTCATTTCCTCCAATGGCTAGAACAATGAGCAAGATTCTGCCCTCTGCAGAAGCAGAATTTGGTTCAGCATGACTGCTGCAAAATCCTTAAATACTGTATATTTGGTGGAAATGGCGTGTAGAGAATCTGGTTATAAAGCAAGTACATATCTGACTCTATACTCCGTCCCAATGTTTCAGTTTCTTGAATGTGTATTACTAATAAGGTTTGGATGCAGGTGGTCGTGGGGAGGAATAATATAATTTTTTGGCCATTGGGTGATTCTCCTTCACTTTCGTAGCCTAAGTACCTAAAACATTAAATAGCCTGCTATCCCAATGAGAAACTGAAGGAGTAGTGTAACCAAGAAGTCCTGTAGCATGGACAATTAATAATTAAGGTGTAACTGGAGACAGAAAAGGTCTCTCTAAAATACAGATCATTGCTGTAGCTAAAAGTAAGATCAAGAGTGGCTGCTAAAAGGAAAAAAATTAAAAAACAACAAATGGTTTGGTAGCACTTTATAGACTAACAAAATATGTTGTAGATAGTATCATGAGCTTTCGTGGGCACAGCCCACTTCTTCAGATGACCAGAACTAAAAGGAAGTTTAAGGATTAGGTCAACATGGGAAGCAAATGAATCTTGTCATGTGAAGCTGTTTCCCCTCCTATTGTATTACTTTCGAATTGTAAAAGAAATGGATCTCTCTGAAGTACAGTATGTTTGTGTCTAGTCATCAGGGCGTCCTGACTGTCCTATTGACATTGGAGTCACATCTTGTCATCATCCGATCTGACATTATGCGTGGCCAAGCCCTCTAAATGGGACTGTCCAAATACATCAGATTATCCTAGTGAAGAGGAATATTTAAAAAGCAAACACTCAATACAGAATAAGATCAGACTTACTGTATCTTCATACCCAAACTGCCATCTTTAGTATAGACTCAGCGATATTTCCATCATCAGCCCAGTGCATGCTGAGTGCCTGAAGCAAAGCAGAATACTGGTGATGCAGGAGTGCTACTTTGGTGAGCTAAAGGAAATTAAAATTCATTTTAATGCATTCCCATTTAATATTTTATACTCAGATCAAGTCAGTCGAAAGGGTGGATGTGGTTACCAAACACTTCACACAAAGCTGGGCCAACTTAGGGTTTTGCATCAAATGCATGAGAATTCAATAACTGCTAATCAAAACTAGATGGAACTTAGCAGTTTCACTAGTTATCTGGAGTTTATTCAAATCACAATCTCCAAGTGAAACTCAAGTGGGAGGAGAGGCTGTGCACAAAGCCACACAGATTGTAACCAAAGGAAACAGTCACACTATACCCAGCGACGCTAATAAGCATTGCCACGTCTCACCATTTTATCACAAGTTTTCTGATATTTGGCTTTCTTCTGAAAGCCCCCTTCCTTATAATCATATGATTATGGGAGAATCTCAGCTTTCATTAAAACAAAAAGGAAGTTTCTAACCCTTAGGGTTGCAGGAGAAAATTGAAAACATGACCAGAGTATATCTGTAGGGCTCAGCAGAGAGAAGAAAAACTCAGATTGATTTTTTTTAATCTCATGGGTTTTTTGGAACTTGAATTATGACTTTCAAACACTTGGACTTGGCAATGCTGCAAAACCTGCACTTTTCAGACCAGTTTTCAAGCCTTAGCAGAATTATTATACTCACCAATGACTGATACGTGACCTTAGTACAATTGCAAAATAAATTGCCTCTGAACTGTTACTACAGTAGCATGCTCTGCACCCAATCTTGTAACATGCAAAAGATGGTGTAACAAGTGCTTTGTGGTTGTATGGAAGACTCACAAGTTTAAAACCTTGCTATAACCCTCCCCTCCTCCCCCCCACACACAGATACCAGCCACCTTTCCCCTCACCTTAAAAAAACCCAAAAACCAAAAACATAGAAGATATAAATGCAGACCAAAAAAACGTCCTTGTAGCTTTATTTCTTACATGTCCATGACCAAATTCCTGCATGCAATGTAGTACAGGATCATTTCCCTCTGCTTTGCAGTAGCAGCTGCTCTGGCCTTGCAGGTCAGCTTTCCAGTGCAGGAGAAATCAGCGAGGAAGAGGATAGTTGTAAGAAGTGCAAACTCTCCTGTTGTTCGCCCAGCTCCCTCTAGCTAGACCTTGTATAACAGAACGACCACTACAGCAGAGCATATCTTCTCAACACGGAACGTTTGTGCACCCACTAAGGAAAGGAGCTTGGAAGACTACTGTATGTGTAACATTTCCACTAGGTGACATCTTCTATAACAATATTGCATAACAATAAAGCCAAGCTACTAGACACCTCACCCTAATGTAGACACCTACTACAGTAGGAGATCCACCTGCACATCAAGAGGTTCTAGATTATATACATTTGCATAAGAAAGATATTCTCGTAAACCTCCTTCTGTACAGCCATGCTGAGCAACACCAAACCTGTGTGGCGTACATAGGCCTTATGTGAATAAGAAAGTTGTACAGATTTAACTAAATAGATTTAGAAACTGAAGTCCACCCAAGGAAGTTGCACCAATTTAATTACATCTTTAGAATTTTTCATCCTTCTTATTTGATGTGTTTGAGCTCCCCCCACAGATAAACACACTTTGTCATGCTTGTTTCTGATTCTATGAGGAGTAGATAATAAGGTTTATTTTCTCCCAGTTGTATCTCTTGAGTGAAACATCCTGTCATCTAGCAATGTGGACTCCTTCTCAACAAATTTTTGCCTATAACTACTGACCTTTCCCTCTTCTTTTATAACCAATCCTCAGAAAAATAAATTCACACCCTGCCAGATTTCACACTGACCCTGACGCACCAATCCTTTTTTACACAGCTGCTTAGAGCTACCTAACTTTTTTAAAATCTTCACACCAGCAAGTTTCAAGGAATTTGTCCTTTTACCTGCAAATTTGTATCTCCTGGAACTGACAGGTTGGCTCATACAGACTTTCCATATTAGGATGTTGTATACATTTCCAGCAGTACAAAAGACAGGCACATGCCTCTCTCACACATTCCTCTGGGGAATACTACGAATGAGAAGGGAAGATGCTGAAAGATCAGTACTCTGTTTCACTGTCAGTCATGATTTATATGCCTGTATCCTTCAGGATGCATGCTAAGATACTTGCCATAGAAACAATTAGATTCAAGCTTATCATGCATTTGGCTTTGGCCACTAATGTAAAATGACAGTCTTATTGTCTACCAATTTCTTTACAGCTGCTCCAGATAGTCTGGTATCAAGCAAGTTTACTGCACAGTACATACATATTTATTTTCACCTAAATTCAGTAACCTATTCCTTTTTTATCCTACTCTTTTTTCTACAAACCACTATTTTAAATGTTTCTCAGCTATCCCAGTTTACTCTCTTCTTCCAAGTAAGTCTTCCCAACATTTCATGCAAGTCTTGCTTCTGATCACATTTTCCTCATAGCTTCACTTAATTTCCTTCCTCTTCACCATTCCTCTCCTTGGGTACATCTACACTGCACACTTATTTCGAAATAAACTATTCCAAAATAGCTTATTTCGAAATAGCACATCTACACTGCAGGGAAGCCTCAAAATTAGCCTGAGGCAGGCTTCCATAATGTAGACATGCTATCTCGATATAGAGACCCAGGAGGCATGGAGAGAAATAAATTTAGAATGGCCCTGGTGAGGGTCTATTTCAAAATAGCAGTAGTGGTGCGTCTACACACGCCTAATTTTGAAATAGCTATTTCAAAATAGGTGTTATTCCTCGTAGAATGACGTTTACAGATTTTGGAATAAGCCGTCCGTTGTTGTGAAATTATTTCAAAATAATGGAAACGCTGTGTACATGCTCACATTGTTATTTCGAAATAACGCTAGTTATCTCAAAATAACGGTTCAGTGTAGACCGCACCCACTTCTCTCATGCACTCTTTTTTTTTTTTTTTTTTTTTTTTTGCAGATTATTCCTGAAAGTGGAAGGCAGCAGCATAGCTGCGAGACCATCACTGTAGGGGGAACTGATTGAAAGAAAAGTTCTTATTCTATTTCTGCTTCATCACAACAGTTATTCTCCCCATGAAGAAAGTTACAAGTATGATAGTCAGTATAACCAAGGGGATGGAATGGCTTGGCTATGCAGCTCACATGCTGAGATAGCTGCTTATTACACCAATCACTGCTCCTGTGCACTCTTATGCTTGGTCCTGTGTCTTTTTTGAATCTGCTTGTTACATCTCATCACATACATCGATCATAAGCTCTCGGGGGCAGAGACCTTCTTTTCACTGTGATGTACATGTGTACATAGTGCCTACTGCAATTGGGCCATAATCCCTGACTGGATGCAATTATATTGCCAAAGCAAATAATAAGGAACATTGCTTCCAAGGCGTTGTCTTTTTGACTATTTTTGCCTCAGGAAACAAATTAAAAAAAACACCAAGAAATGTTCTTTTCTAGAATATGGTCAGACTTCCTGGGCTTTATAATTCAAAACAAGTTCCCCATAGTCCCACAGTCAAATGGGTTTCATGAGCAGCTATTATTAAATATCCCATATCATTTACATTAAAAGTGGAAGCTTGTCTCTACGCAGAAACCAAAGCATTTCTCCTACTGGGCTCCAAAATGCTCATGTACCCCCTGAGTCCTCCTAATTAGCTTTATTCTCCACATACTGTTCTTTCCATTACTTTTCTCATTCCTGGCTAATGAGTGACTCTGAGATGGTCAAAGTACAAATTGCATTTTTTCTTTAAATTTTCTCCTATCAGTATTTCTAATCTATATGAAATATAGATTATTGGCACATTAAAGTCCACATGACACACGGGTTACTCCATAACTGCTGATTGCAGAGTTTCTTGACCCTCCACTAAAACATGTATTAGTGGTCACTGACACAGACAGAACACTTGGTCAGATCATCAGGGCAATTTCTATGTTCCTACATGTTCCAAAATATTGGGGGAGCTTGTACACATTTCAGGAACTAACAGCTCTTCGTTTATGCAAGCTTTTTTAGCAAAAACAGAAGCCACCAATCTGGTGGTACAGACCATTAATTGATTATATAGCAGCTTTGAATTAGGACAGAAAGATTTCAGTCTTTGTTTTAGTTTTTCTGGTGAAATAAAAACAGTGTTTTAAAATAATAGTGCATTAAGCAGAATTCCTCGCAAGTAAATATGACAATAACACTCCCAGCATGTGTTAGACCCATCACATTACCACCCAAAGTGTTTGCTCTAAAGGTAATGATTTCATGGACGCTTAAGCCTTTTAACGTCTACCTCAACCTATTTACTTTATAATCTACACATAATTCAGCATTATAAAAAACTGATATAGCGCCCTTCTTAGCGTGAAATTTAATGGATCACCATCTTTCTTTTTTGAAATATCATTTGCCTTTCCAGAGGCCTGCATTTTCAGCATTCTTGTCATGTTCTGTTCTACGTCTTTCAACCCTTTGGCACTCCCCAGCATAATCACCTCTATCCTATATCCAACCTGTGCGGTGCTGGGGCACCAGGGCAGCTCCTAAGGGCAACTGTAAAGAAAAATTGTAAAGGGCTGGTAAACAATTACAAAATTGATCACAATTAATCGTGACATAAAAATAATTATGATTAATCACAAATATACTTGCACTGCTAAAAAATAATAGAATATTATTTGCATATTCTTGGATGTTTTCTTTATTTTCAAATGTATTGATTTAAATTACGGCACAGAATACAAAATATACAGTGCTCACTTGATATTACTATAAATACTTGCACTGTAAAAAAGATAGGCATGCTCTCCTTTGGCATGTCGGCTTTAATTACACCTTCTCTCGCTCACTTGAATGTAGAACACGATTTTGTTGTGAGATTTAAATGCTTAAACTGACATTTGATTTTAAAATGACATTTCTGCCCTAAAATAATTACTTCATTCTTAACTGTGGTCTGTGCAGAATTTCTGCTGAAGTTAATGGGTGAACTTGTCTAGGGGAGAATTGCTTGTGCTTAGAAATTGGACAAGAAGACAGTAAAACACTTACTCACATGTAGCTGCTTTACATGCTGTAGGATTAATTCTAATTTACACAGGTGTACTAACTCAGACTAAAGAGTATGTCTACACTACAGAGTTTTGTCGGCCGTTTTTCCGACAAAATCTGAGTTACGTCCACACTGCAATCGTGTTCTTCTGAAAGTAAATCAAAAGAACAGAGAGGTTTTTCTGGTGTTGGTAATCCTCTTTCTACCAGGAAGAAAACTTTTTCCAAAAGAGATCTTTCAGAAAAAGGAGTGTGTAGATGGGGAAAGAGGGAGTTCTTTCAAAAGAAGAGGAAAGAGGAAAAAGCACAAGTGCCCTGGTGGCCACTCCATCCATAGTAATCACAGCTTAAATGCAAGATAGCGCCATTCAGTGTGGACGCTATCTTTCGCAAAAGCAGATCGCTTTTTCAATGCACTTTTGTGTGTGGACGCTCTCCTTTGAAAGGGGGAGGGATAGCTCAGCGGTTTGAGCATTGGCCTGCTTAAACCCCAAGTTGTGAGCTCAATCCTTGAGAGGGCCATTTAGGGCTCTAGGGCAAATCTGTCAGGGATGGTACTTAGTCCTGCTATGAGGGCAGTGGACTGGACTCAATGACTTCTCAAGGTTCCTTCCAGCTCTATGAGATAGGTATAGCTCCATATTTAAAAAAAAAAAATCAGAAGATCTCTTCCAAAAAAAGGTTCTGAAAGAAGCATGTAGTCTAGACATAGCCTATAACTGCAAGGTCACATTTAGTTTGGGAAGGCCTAGTGGATAGAAAACCAGACTGAGAATCAGAAAACCTGCAGTCTAGTCCCAGTTCTGCCAGGAGCCAAACATGTGCCATAAGACAAATCGCTTCATGCCTTCTTGATTCAATGCCCCCATCTGTGTAATGGGAATAATGATACTCACCTTCTTTGTAAAGAACTTTGAGATCTACTGATGGAAAACACTGTGGGTTAAGTGGCATCTCCAGCTTCCCAAGATATTGACAAGACAAATTCTGGTGGATTTGTACACTGAATTAAGAGATACTACACGATGAGAATGCTCTAACCTTCCAAGTATTGTACAGACAATATTGCAAAGTAATCATTGTTCAGCCAGCTGATCAGTTAGTGATATAAGATATAAAATCAATGTGTACACTGACAGGTCAGCTCAGATTAAAGCAATAGACTATTTCACATGTAGGTTAATCTACTATATATTTGAGAAAGTTTGTCCATCCATCTGTCTGTTTGTTCAAGAATGCTTCCTAAACAGTGAGAGCTAGGACCACCAAATTCAGCATACAGCCTCCTCTTATCATAAATGGGATGTGTCTGGAATAGGATTGCTTCTCCTAAAACCATACAGAAAAGAGACAGAATCACCATGCAAGTGAGAGGGTCTGGCTGGGAGCACCCCACCCTCCAGGACTGCCCCAGCCCCAAGTCTCTACCCCCATACCAGGAACCTTTTAGAGAGAGTGCGGGGCGGGGCAGAAGCTCACCCCCTTATTCATACACCAACATTGCTAGCTTCATCAGGGAGCAAAGGGAAATTGCAGTTTGCTCCATTCCTCACTCTGGCTGGGAGGTGCAGGGGGGCAGCTGAACCTGGACTTGTCACACCCAGGGAACCTGCACACCTCCCTCAGCTGTGCCTGCTGGACCTGCAGCAGCCATGGATAGGCACTTCTGAGCTAGCCTGAAGCTGCTGTGATGAGAGAGGGCTGGAGTTACCCTCTCTCCCCAGGGCAGCCTGCATACTGAACCCCTCGTCCCCAGTCCCACCTCAGAATTTTAAATGAAAAAAGAAAAATTGAGTTAGGACCCAACCAACACTGGGTAAGTCTTCTAGTATCAAATAAGTGTTAATGTTATGGTCTTCACTTACCTATAACCGGACATTTACAGTTGAATTACATTATGTATACTCAGTAATTAGATAACCCTAGATTAAAGTGTGTTAATGTTAAAATGTGATTTTACTGGATGTGTAAACTTCATGAAAACTAATGAATGACTGTTTCAGGCTATCACATTGTATTTACCTTACATTCACCCAGGATACGAGACTGAAGCCTTGACAACATAAAGAGACTGCTGACTTCTAAGCATGGGTCATTGTGTTCCATAATGGAAGTTCAGACTCTGTTTGCATTATATGAACAAAGGAAGAGCCCTTGCTGTAAATGAAAACACTCGCAAAATTGACTTCTGGGGAAAAATATTGGTTCCAGGGATGAATCCTGTATCTCTTAACACTTTTGGATTGTAATAGGGTGGAATACTGAAAAAAGAAGACAGAGATCCCTAGAATTATTTTGGGTAACCCTGAGAAAATTGTGGAAAACTAGCAGATCACTACAACTCTGCTTTCATTTTGACTTACAAACTTTGACTCAGCTGTTCTTTTCTTAGCTAATAACCCTGTTAGTTTATGAGAGAGCCAGTAAACTACACCCTCGCACTTAAACTCGTAAGGGAAGCAGCTCTAACTGAAAAATCAGATTTAGAATGTTGTCTTTTATCATCATATATCAATATTAAAGACCAAATCTTGCTATGAACAGGAGTTTTGTCTATGTTAGGAGTGCATCATAAGGACCCCAGTAGCGGAGTACAGATGCTGATGCAGCACAATATACAGTATGAATTGCAAAACAACAAACCACTGAGTAGAGAATAATTTCAGTTGTGTTCAGGTCAATGGCAAGTATGAGTGCAGAGTAAAATGTGATAAGGGACAACATTTTCAAGAAAGATCATCTCCCATTTAGGCCTGTCATGAAAGGGACAGATTTTTAAAAGTGCTCAGCACTCCCCACTGTTTTTATTATTAATTATTTGCATTACATAGCAGTGTTAACCACAGAATCAGAGGACAGTTCCAATGGGATCTTTTGCATATTTGGTCACTTCATTCAGTTACCTAGGTGTGAACTGAGCTCTTTTGAGAACCTGGTCACACACTGTGGTTGGAGAGGTTTCACTGGCATATACTCTTATATGTTATGGGCTGCAGGGACCATTGTGATCACCTAATCTGCAGGCCACAAAGCCTGTCCCACCCACTCCTGTAATAGGCCCAAAAACTCTTGCTGAGTTACTGAAGACCTCAGATCTTGATTTAAAGACTTCAAGTACCAGAGAATCCACTATTCTACTTTAAACCCACCTGAGACTCATGCTGAAGGAGAAAAGTCCCCATGGTCTCTGCCAGTCTGACATGAGGGAAAAATTCCTTCCTGTCCCCAAACATGATGATGTTAGACTTGGATCATGTGGTTAAGACCCATCAGCCAGATTCCTAGGAAAGAATTCTCTGTAGTAACTAAGGGCTCATCTAGAGTACGAGGAACAGTCGATCGCACTTCTTCTGATCGCACTTTCAAAAGCGGAGCTTTTGAAAGTGAAAGTAGTTTAGACACGGCTTTTTTCCGCGAAACTTCCCCCCTTTGTCAAAAAGCCACTCTTCCTCAAAAAATGAGGTTTACATGGCTTTTTGACAAGGGGGAGAGGGATTGCCGAAAAAGCCGCGTCTAAACTACTTTCACGAAAGTGTGGTCAGAAGAATATATGCAAATTCCCATGGAATTTGCATATCCTCTTTGACTGTTCCTCGTAGTCTAGATGAGCCCTGAGAGCCTCCCCTACCTATCCCTGGTCTATACTAGGGCTTTATTTAGAAATAACCTCCCTTAGGTTAAATTTATAAGTGGAGCGACCACACCACCAAGCCTGTTATTTCAAAATAAGGGGCTGCTTATTTTGAAATCTGTACTCCTGCTTTTCTCAGGGAATAATGCTAATTTCGAAATAGTTATTTTGAAATAGCGTTCGTGTGGCCCGCTATTCAAAATAACTACTCCCCAGAGTACTTTGAACTAATTACTCATCAGTGCTTCTTGAGGCTCTAAGTCGAAGTAACACGTCCACATTAATGGAACCTGCCTCGGATTAATTCAAGGCTTCCCCGTAATGGGGACATGCTATTTCGATTTTGTAAAATCAGGAGTTATTAAGTTGAATTCAGTTATTTTGAAATAGTTTCCTAGTGTAGACATGGTCCTAGTGTCCCATCTCTTGCTGTTAGAAATATTTGCTAATAGCAGTCACAGATGGGCCCTACAGCATTGCACACAGTCTCATCAAACCACCCCTCCATAAATTTATCAAGCTCAGTTTGAAAACAAATCTATTTTTTGCTCCACTACTCTCCTTGGAAGGCTGTTCCAGAACTTCCTTCCTCTGATGGTTAGAAAATTTTGTGTAATTTGAAGCCCAAGCTTATTCTATGAACTGCCTGAGCAACCAGCTGAGAGAATAACTCAAGCAGCCTCTGTTCTTATCCAGACTAGGATTTAGAGGTTCAATTACAGCATGTGATAGCTACAATATTCTAGTGTAAAAAAGGCAGCGTATGCTTTAAAAACATGCTAAGATGGCATAGTTAGTTTAGACTCCCCCTGCCACTTTAATCCAACCACAGTAGCACACAGGAAGGCAGTCTGCCTTGCCTACACCAGACATAGAACAGAAGTGTGTTACATTAGCTAGCACACACATGTATCACACTTTTAAATCCTAGTGTAGACCAGACTCTAGCGACATCTTTTTCACACAGAGGGTAAAGGGCATGTCTGCACTGCTGCATAATATTAGGTTGCCCCAAGCACCAATTACCTTACCTGCAGGCCAGCAGCCATGCTGCAAAGTCGCACCCACGTTACCACACTCACTTGTGTGTGGCACTAGGGCTTCTGGGGGCATATTCTATGATTCTTAATTTGAGGTAAGTTCAGATTCCAAGTCTTTCCAAGTGAACTGTGTAAGATCTTGTCTGACCTATGGATGTACAGGGGGCAGGGAAATTGCAGGAAGACCCTGGAGAACAAGGGCCGGATTAAGGTTATGAGGTGCCTCGGCTAATGGGAGGAAAAGGCCTAAGTATGAATTTCATATTGCAAAAATTATTATGACGGTATCAAACATTTAATCTATATCCATATTTACATATTATTTATGGAAAATTAACACATTTATTCTACTCTCACTACACCCAGTTCTCCAAACAATTTTTTTCCCTAGTTCTAGCTGTAGCAAAGTCATGAATGATGGATGCTACAATGTCCTCCTCTTAGACCTCCTTCCTACTAGATCAGTGGTGGGCAATAAGCAGCCTGCAGGCTGGATGTGGTTTGCCAGGGTTAGCCCCGGTGGACCACCAGACACTTTATTTACCTGCACGTCCACAGGTACAGCCTCTCGCAACACCTACTTTACTCCATAGTCCCAGAGAAGCCAACTAGCCCAGGCTTAACAGAAGCTGGGTTAGGGGCCACACCTCCACAGACACTCCCATACTAATAATGAGATATCTTTCCTCATACCATTGATGTCCCTGGACATTTGCTTGAATAACACACTCAGAGTTTGTCCCACTTACTGTACTTAGACATCAACTGTTTCATAACATCTTCTACTCTTGCTGTTTAATCCCCACAACCTTTCCTCATGACTATGTCTTCAGGTCTTTCAAAAGAACCTGGAAATTAGAAAATGTTTCACACTTTAACAGTGCATTGAATGTGGCCAAATTTTAAATATAGTCATCTGCTGGATGCTCCTCTCAGCCTGGTATCCATTTGTAGGTCACCTTCACACAAGAGTGCAGCAACATCAATGCAGCAGCAAGACCAAAATTAAAGCACACTCTTCATTAATTACCCTCTGATATTTATTCTAATTTCATGCTGTAAATTGCAGCAAAACCATGTTGCCTCAGTGCAAGAATGCTAACACACACATTGTGTAGGTGATCTTTTCTCAGACCCTCTTGCACTAATTGATTCCTTGAGAGGAAAGAGATATCACAGAATGAAAACAGCCTCAGGTCTCTAGACCCTGTCCCACCACTTTGTAGCTCAAGGGCTGTGTCTAGACTGGCCAGTTTTTCCGGAAAATCAGCCGCTTTTCTGGAAAAACTTGCCAGCTGTCTACACTGTTCGAATTTCCGGCAAGAACACTGACGATCTCATGTAAGATTGTCAGTGTTCTTGGCGGAAATACTATGCTGCTCCCGTCGGGCAAAAGTCCTTTGCGCAAAGCTTTTGTGCAAAAGGGCCAGTGTAGATAGCGGTATTGTTTTTTGCACAAAAACCCCAATCGCGAAAATGGCGATTGGGGCTTTTTATTAAAGCATCGTTTAGATTAGCACGACGCTTTTCCGCAAAAAGTGCTTTTGCGGAAAAGCGTCCGTGCCAATCTAGACGCTCTTTTCTGCAAATGCTTTTAATGGAAAACTTTTCCGTTAAAAGCATTTGCAGAAAATCATGCCAGTCTAGACGTAGCCAAGCTGTACAGCACACTTTGGGTCAAACTGAATGTTTTAGCATGTTTAATTTAACACTGAAGGGAATCTGCAAAAAAACAGAAGGATACCTCATTTAAAGAGCCATATAGCATGCAGTGTTCAGGCTTTAAATCTAAAAGAAAGAGGGAAGGTAATTGTAAGCACCAGCCACTCCTTTGCCAGCTGACTGTCAAGTCACCTTCGACTGCCACCTGTCTCTTTGCTGTAACCTCTGCACATCAGTCTCTTAGTAATTTTCAGATCATTTCAGAAAGGAGGTCCTGGCAATAATCCCGAAATTGCAGCAGAGAACAGCGTAAGTGACAACAAAGGCTGCAATACAATTCAGGAAAACAAAGTAGGTATCAAGATGAAACTTCAGAAAGGTTTATGGGGAAGGCTTTACTTCTGAATTGGATAAACTCATCTGCAATATTAGTCTGATACACAAGCACTATGGAAAATTTGCCTCTCTGCTTTGCAGGACAGCACAAAAGAGGATGCCAGACATAAGTACCTGGGCTTTCCAGAAGGACAAACCAACAATATAAGAGACTTGGCTCCCTTCAGTGAAGAAATCACTGGGCTTGGGGAAATGCTTATGAGAGAGATTGGAAAGGGCAATGTGAGTGCTGGCGGGAGCTGACAAATAACAAACCTATGCCATAATAGTGAAGAAGCAAGGGTTACCCTGCACAAGCTGTATCCTGATGGACCGCAGTCAAAGCACATTGCCACAGTCTCTCCCACCAAGTCAAACACTAGCTCATCTGAAATGGTAAACCAGCGCCCATGATGCAAAGTGAAATAATTCAGGCAGGAACTTCACTCATGTCTCAGAGACAGAAGAGTCCACAATGGACAGCTCAAGCATGGAGAAGCTGGCAATAGCCACAAACACCCTAGAGTGTGGACAGGCAACTGGACTCCAATGGAAGCACTAATGAAATATTGTTCCACTTACGGATGAAAACACAGATGTGGCTGCTTGCCCTTAACTCTTGCATGGAAACAATGTAGATGCCCAGGCTGTGGAGGCAGGCCAAAATGGTCGCAGTACTCATAGGGTGTGTCTACACTGCAGGGCTTAGTTTGAAATAAGCTACGCAAATTGAGCTACGTCAATTGCGTATCTTATTTTGAAATAGCTTTATTTCAAAATAGGGAGTGTCTACACAGCACTTATTTGGAAATAGAGCACTCTTCCTCCGACTTCCCTTATTCCTCATACAATGACTGTTACAGAAATCGGAGTAAGAAGTCCTCCAGCTTGACAGTATTTTGACACTATTTTGAAATAACTGCCTGCTGTGTAGACACGGACTAAGTTATTTCGGAACAGCGCTAGTTATTTTGAAATAGTGTTTCAGTGTAGATGTACCCATAGACTCATAGGACTGAAAGGCACCTCAAGAGCTCATATAGTCCAGTCTCCTGTACTCATAGCAGAACTAAATATTAGCTAGAGCATCCCCTGACAGGTGTTTGTCTAACCTATTCTTAAAAATCTCCAATGATGGAGATTTCAACTTTTCTGAACCTGTCTGTGTGTGGGGGGGGGGGGCGAGAACCTAATTTGTTTATATAAAAATCCTCTAGCTTGAATAATAGGGCAGGCACAATTCCATCTCTTTTCTCTCTCTCTCTAGTGTTTTCAGAAAGAAGAGTATCAGACAATAGAATAGAAAATGAATGTAGCCAACTGAATAGATCTGAAGACTATATAAGAAGTTAGTATGAAACTGAGTGCAGCTGTATCTAGAATATGAAATTAGTCCTGTGCGCATGGTAATGATTGCTAAGCACATTGCTATGGAAATTGAAAGCTCACAGCAGGCATAGGGAGCCCTTAGAAAGTGGCAAATCAATGTGCTCTGTGCTGTGGCAAAGAACAAATCCAGCAGCGTGTGACCTTTAAACAACTTCACATACTGAAAGCAAATAAAAGAGAGGCTGTATTGAGACGGGTCTGGTGAAACAAAAATATACGACGGCCCTTTAGCACCTTGACTAGCAAGAAGGGATCTCAAAGCACTTTGCCAATAATGAAGGCTTCACGTACTTCTGTGAGGTAGGACAGGAATACTAGTAGGGACCACTGTTGGCATTGATTGGGCAGCTGTTCAATAACAATACCACAAAGTGGTTTTGGAAAAGAAGTAGAGAACACTACCCAATGGAAGCTGCAAAGCATTCTTAATGAATTGGGCCAATATAGCAGAGTTAACCCTCCCCGCCACGCTTTAAGAAGGTCACATGGCCTTTTAGATGAGAAGTGCTCCAGGTAATGGGGGGTAAAGAAGGTGGCATATTATTTTCTCCACACTGTGGGGAGAAGGCTGGGCTTTAAGGGTCTGGTCTAGAATTCAGGAGATGTGGATACACAATTCTGTGACTTAGGATAAAAGACTGGGAACTTTCTCCCACATCATCTTCTTCTTCTTCTCTATTTAGAATGAAGTCTCTTCTGGGGAAGGATTGGCTGTTACTCTGTGTTGTTAGGTTTGTATGTGATTGGGGGGTTTGGTTGGTTAGGGGTTTTTTTTACAGTGTCTAATACAAGTAATAAATTACACTTCCAGTTATTTTCTGCTTGTAGAGGAGGAGGAATAGAAATACTGGGTTCATATGGTTTGGAAGGGAAGCTGGGGCAACTGATTTGAACATCTGAAAAAGATAGGATGGAAGACAGTAAGATAGGATGGAGTGACATCATGAAAAAATTGGAAAGTACAGAGAAAAATTGGAAAGTAAGGAGAAAAAGTCACAGGGAGTGTGAGAAGAGGAGAAAAGGCAACAGAGGAGATGAGAAGAACAGGAAAAGAGGGCTGCAGAATAATCAATGATCACTCCAAAAGAGATAAGTGCCTGAACTGAGTGTGAGCTTCCTGTCGGAGATGTTGGATTTTTGGCTGTGAGGGGGCACACAAATTCCACAATGGAGGGTTAAGGAGCAGCTCTGAGCCTAAGTGCCCCATGCTGCCACCTGCAGAAGTTGGAGCTTTGGCAGAAACAACACAGCTCAGAGGCTGGAAGACTGTGGAATGGAGCAGACTGTGAGCTACTGAGAAGGCATATCCCAAGTGCTCTTGGCACTTGAGGCTTCAAGATACTGACCTGACCAAGCCTGCAAAGGAGAGACTGATAACTTCTGAAGGTCAGGAATTTCAACTTTGTTTAATATTTAACTTCAGTCCTGTGTATCTTCCTGTAGGAAGAGGGAGCACTGGTAGGTAGGAAGTGATCCAGGAAGGCAGCTACATAGCTCCTCGGGTCTTAGTTTTAGCAGCCTCCCATTGGTCCCTGGTTTGGAGAATAGTGTAGAAGGCGGGCCCTTGGACCAAGAGGGGAATGAAGAGCTTGCTGACTTCTGAAGATTTCCACATCATTGGACACTGTATGTACCCCAAAAGGGGTGAATTTAAACATGGGACACAGCTACAGGGCTAAGTTGCTAAAAAAGACAGACCTCTACACATGGCAGATCTGTAGTGAGAAAGGGGATTAACTGGGAGGAAGATAATCTGCCACATCTCAGCCTGACACCGAGGTGACATTATTGATGAGCATTCCCTTTCACAGCAATTTTAAAAAATAAGCACAGCAAGCGAAAGAATAGAATACATAGGACCTTATCCCGCCTTGTGGATGACCAGTTTGAGATCAATTTTACACAACAATTGCATTAAAGACTATATTGCAATCTATACTTGTAGAAAAAGAGTTCTCTTACGGTATTTCTACACAGCAGGGGAAAACTCAAATTGCATAGCTGAAGTCGAAATAGCTTAATTCAACTTTTGGTGCTGTCTACACAGCAGGAAATCCAAGAAAGAACACTCCTCCTCCCCTTTCCCTTACTCCTTGTAAAATGAGGGTTACAGGAGTCTGAGTAAGAAGTCCTCCAGCTCACCATTATTTTGAAATATTATCTTGCTGTGTGGACACGCACTATGTTATTTCGGAATAATGTCAGTTATTCCGAAATAACACTACCGTGTAGACATACCCTTAGCAGTTATTAAATTTGCTTCATGCTGTAATTTTATTCAAAATATTTTCACACCCAAATTACTGCCAGATCCAGAAGGCAAGTAGTTGAATGGAAAGATATGTACAAAGACCTTCCTTGCAGCTTCTTAATGGAACAGTGTCAATTTTTAAAATTACATTTTCAATGAAAAATTTTATTCTGTTGTTATTACATAGTACCCATAAAGTTAGCAGAGTGGTAAGAGAATTAATATTGATTTTTTTCACTCTCTTTACATTGTGCAATTTGTACTTTGTACCTAGATTCCTTATTGCATTGATGAAATTAAACTGGGCAGGCAGCAAGCAGGTGAACACACAGAAAGAAAGGGAAGGAAGGAAGAGGGGTGAGGGAAAGCATGCTTGCTCTCATAGATCTTTTAGTTGGGTCTGAGAACATTCTAAGCAGAATGCGCTCTTTCGGAAGTCCCTGTATTCCTCGTTCTACGAGGAAAAAAGGGGGCTTTAGAAAGAGGGTTTTTTCCCGACATTTGGCCCAGTCTAGACAGGCCAAAAGTTGGAAAAGCCTCTTCTGACAAAAGAATTGGAAAAAGGTACGCAAAATGCGCTCCGCATTTTGCGTACCTTTTTCCAACAAACATAGTCTAAATGTACTCTTAGTGTGAAACTGATTGTTCCTTCCTAAGTGGAGTACTTTGCATTTGTCCTTATTAAACTTCATCCTATTTACCTCAGACCATTTCTCCAAATCATTTTGAATTATGACCCTATCCTCCAAATCACTTGCAACCCCTCCCAGATTGGTATCATCTGGAAACTTAATAAGCGTACTCTCTATGCCAATATCTAAATCGTTGATGAAGATATTGAACAGAACTGGTCCCAAAAGAGACCCCTGCGGAACGCTGCTTGTTATGCCCTTCCAGCAGGATTGTGAACTGTTAAAAACTACACTCTGAGAATGGTTATCCAGCTGTTATGCACCCACCTTACAGTAGCCCCATCTAAGTTGTATTTGCCTAGTTTATTGATAAGATCATGCAAGACCATATCAAATGCCTTACTAAAGTCTAGGTATACCATATCCACCGCTTCTCCCTTATCCACAAAACTTGTTATCCTATCAAAGAAAGCTATCAGGCTGGTTTGACATGATTTGTTCTTCACAAATCCATGCTGGCTGTTAACTATCACCTTATTTTCTTCCAGATGTTTGCAGATGAATCCTTTAATTACTTCCTCCATTATCTTCCCTAGCACAGAAGTTAAGCTGACTGGTCTGTAGTTTCCTGGGTTGTTTTTATTCCCCTTTTTATAGACAGGCACTATATTTGCCCTTTTCCAGTCTTCTGGTATCTCTCCCAACTTCCATGACTTTTCAAAGATGATAGCTAAAGGCTCAGATACCTCCTCTATAGCTCCTTGAGTATTCTAGGATGCATTTCATCATGCCCTGGTGACTTGCAGACATCTAACTTTTATAAGTGATTTTAACTTGTTCTTTTTTTATTTTATCTTCTAAACCTACCCTATTCCCACTAGTATTCACTATGTTAGCCATTCCTTCATCATCTTCTTGGTGAAGACTGAAACAAAGAAGTAATTAAGCACCTTTGTCATTTCCAAGTTTCCTGTTATTGTTTCTCCCTCCTCACTGAGCAATGGGCCTACCCTTTCCTTGGTCTTCCTCTTGCCTCTAATATATTTATAGAAAGTCTTCTTGTAATCTTTTATGTCTGTAGCTAGTTTGAACTCCTGGTTAAGCCAAGGTGATCTTTTGTCATACTATTTAACTAAACCTAGTCTCCCAAGTACCAGGCTAGACTATCCTTCTTCACCCATCTCAAACCTGTTAACTATCAATTTAAAATAAACCATAATGATTAGTTTTTAAACTGAAATAAGAGCGTGTACATAGGGGGTTGCATCCACTTAATTGACACTGGTTTTACATTCATGCTTTCAGTTAAAATCCATATAATTTTCTTGTGTAAAAAGAGCCTAGGAGTGGCTTGTCTGTCCCTCATCAGCTGTCCCTCCTCAGGACAATCTGTTCCTCGTCAGCTGAAACAAAACTGAAACACGTTACTCTTTGAGGGTGCACCTACACTGCATCCTTATACCTTGAAATAAGCTACACAATTTGTGTATGCAAATTGCATAGTCTATTTTGAGGTCATTTCAAAATAACTCGCTATCCTGAAATGCCCCTTAACCCTCGTGGAACAAGGGTCACCGGGATGTCAGAACAAACCACCCGTTATTTCAAAATCTATTTCAAAACAACGGGCTGCTTCAATAGATGTGGAATAACTATTTCGGGATACTTCTGGTATCCTGAAATATGTCTGCAATGTAGACATAGCCACACTGAAATAAGACAATTCACGCAACCTTTTGCACCAGTACAATTTTTATATTGGTTCAAATTACTCCAGTGCAACTTATTAGTTTAGACAAGCCCTAAGTACAAAAGGAATTGTGGCCTCATCTCAGTTCCTCGTGGTGAGGTGCCCACATCACAAAAAACCATCACTAATCATCACTGAACTCATGCTGCGCATTTTAGCAGAGAGGCTATGTATTCAGTAAAAATGATTTTAGCTCAAACCTCAAGCATACTTACATTCAAGCATTTATTTCTACCATCATACATAATTCATCTTCTCTTTGCTTGTGTTATGGCTCCAGTTTCAGGGTGGCTTTTTAAAACCCTTTTCCTGCCACTTAATTACTGCCAGGCTGGAAAGGCTTAAGTTTTCAGCTTCTCCTCTGAGCTACAGCTCACATATTTTATGAGGCTTAGAGCAAGGCAGAAACTATGACCTCATTAAAATAGCTATTTATATAAAAATACTATTTCATTAGTATTTTGCACAGACTCACATCAGAGACCCATTACACTGCACACACAATAAATGCTAGTAACAATCGATCACTGCTATCTTAGTCAACTCCCTCTGCAAGGCACAGTGATTGAAATTCAGGCTTTGTACCTTCTTCAGTGAGAGTCACCACCAGCTCATTCAGCATATTTAGAATTTCAGCCCCAAAGTCCAATCAAGTTGCAAACATTCTGGTCTGTAGCCAGACACATAAAATGTATTTATAAACAACTCTA
Source organism: Rafetus swinhoei (assembly GCA_019425775.1). Classification (NCBI taxonomy): domain Eukaryota; kingdom Metazoa; phylum Chordata; order Testudines; family Trionychidae; genus Rafetus; species Rafetus swinhoei. The sequence goes on along the minus strand of CM033435.1, from coordinate 12,360,258 downwards.
AGGGTATGTCTAGACTACATGCCTTTTTTTTGACAGAGGCTTTTTCAAAAGTATCTTTTCAAAAGTATATTTTCGAAAGTATTTTTCGAAAAAGCCTCTTTCAAAAAAGAGTGTCTAGATTGCACTAAGCGGATCGAAAAAGCGATCCGCATTTTCGAAAAAGAGCATCATCAGTTCAGGCAACTCCTCTAATTTTCTGTTATGTGTGTTTCTATTTGTCCCTTTCTGCAGATGGTGACAGCCATCAATTCAGAGCTGCTTCACAGGACTGTCCACCTCGGAGACCTGGATACCATCGTGGCCAGATTTGCGGGGCTAGGATTTCCGAACTGTGGTGGAGCACTCTATGGGACTCACATCCCAATCCACGCACTGCTCCATCGAGCAGCCCAGTATATTAACAGAAAGGGCTACTTTTCCACGGTGCTGCAGGCCCTGGTCAACCACCGGGGACAATTCACAGACATTTGTGTCGTGTAGTCAGGCTGGGCACACGATGCCTGCATCTTCCGGAACTCATACCTGTACCGCAGGCTGCAGGCTGGGACATTCTTTCCGGAGCGAAACTTTGCAGTCGGGGATGTGCAGATGCCTATGTGCGTCGTGGCCAACGCAGCATACCCCCTTATGCCCTGGCTCATGAAGCCGTTCACTGTACACCTGGATGTGAGCAGGGAACAGTTTAACTCCCACCTGAATCGGGCTCGCTTCCAGGCAGAGTGCACCTTTGGCTGTCTGAAGGGCAGGTTTAGATGCCTGCTCACTCGGCTGGACATGGGGGAATGCAACATCCCCGAAGTGGTTGCTGCCTGTTGTGTGCTGCACAGCCTGGTGGAGAGGAAAGGGGAAGCCTTCCTCCCAGGGTGGGGGACACTGGCTGAGGTGGAAGGGAGGCAGTTTGAGCAGCCCCGGACAGCTGCCATCTGCCAAGCCCACCAGTTGGGATTGCGCATTTGGGAAGCCCTGAGAGAGAGATTCTCCCAAGGAGCCCGATGAGTTTCCCCAGGGCCTTCCAAATGTGGGTGTGCCCCATGCCACCAGTGCCTTCCCCCCCAAAACCCATCCCTGCCCCTCGTTGTACACATTCACACAGAGAACAGAGGCAGGTGTGCTTGACAAAATGCTCACAGTTTATTGCACTGTTGTATGTTACAAAACCTATATCACTGTTTTGTAAAGAAAAATAAACTTTTTGTTAACAAAGTAAAGTACTTCCCTTACTGACTCTCACAGGTGGGAAGGGGGATGTAAACCTGGAAGGGGGATGTAAACCTGGAAGGGGGAAGGGAGGCTCAGGGCTGAGGGTGCCGCCTGGATGAAGAGCTCCTGCCACCTCGGGTGCAGGAGCCTGCTCGGAGACGGCCATGCATACGGACTGAGACAGTAGGAAGCTGGACAGGAGGTGGGCTGCACCTGGGTCTGGGATGGCAGGGGACGACGGGGGCAGGGGGTGAGGGGAGCAGGCTGAGCAGGAGGAGCAGGAACAGGCACAGGACCGGGGAAGGCCATCGCCTCCCGGATAGCAGCGCAAATTGCAGTGCGCTGCTGGACAAATTCATCCAGCAAGTGACTGCGCCACTTGGCCTTTGCCTGCATCCTCTGTGTGATTCTCTCCTGCATCCCTTGCAGGACCGAGATGTGCTGGCACGTCACGTCTAAGTATGTGCGCCAGTGCTGATGGGTTCCATGAAGCTGTCCGGGTGGTGGGACAGGTGCGGCGCGCCCCTCCTGGACAGCTGGTCCGGCTGTGGAGGACAAGAGGGAAAAGTCGTCAGTCATGCATGCTCACACTGTCCCTGAGAGGGCAAGCCCTCCTTCTCAGCAGTCAGTGCCTGTCCTAGGGTCAGGAGATGCTCATGTGGTCTCAGCAAGGCATGGTGTGGCCTGGCCAGCAGCCACGGCCTCCCTGGAGCCCAGAAGGTGTGCAGGCCACCATCCTGCCCCCCCCCGCAAACCCCATGGCCAAGCAGCACAGACAAATGTCAGGCCACAGTTGGGGTTCCCACAGGTTGCTGAGAGGCCTGAAGCTGTGTGGCAATCCCAGAGTCCCCAACCCATGCCTGCATCTGGCATCACTGTCTGCAGGAGCAGGTGGTGCCTCGCATCCATGTGGGTGCAGCGGTAGGACGTCCCTCCTTGTGGTCGGCCATGTGTGGGGCCCCCCCAGGCTGGATCAGCATGACACGTCACAATACTGCACCATCCACTTTGCTCCTGCCTCCCCTGCCCTGTGTGTGTTGGACCCTCACAGCACTCACCTGATGTTCCCTCCCCAGTGTCCGAAGTTGTCTGAGAGGCCTCCTGCGTCTGGGTGTCCAGCTCCAGGGTAAGGGTCACTGTGCTCCTGGTGTCCTCCTCCTCCTCGTCTTGGAGCTGCTGGTCCTCTGGGGTGTCATCCTGGAGCTGCGGCTGCTGATGCACAGGGGTATCCATCCCAGACTCCACTATCTTCTCTGGAGACAGGGGTTCCCCTCCCCCCAGGATCCAGTCCAGGTCCTCATAGTATGCACAATAGTGTGCTGCTTCCCCAGAGCGGGAGCTGCACTCATGGGCCTTAACATACCCCTGCTGCAGCTCCTTCACCTGGGCTCTGACCTGGTCTAGGGTGCGGGGGTGGTGGCCTTTTTTGGCAAGGCCATCAGCTATTCTGCCATAAATGTCCACATTCCTCCTCCTGGACTGCGGGGCCTGAAGAGACTCCTCCTCGGACCAGAGCTCCAAGAGGGCTTTGATCTCAGGTGCAGACTAGGAGCGTGCCCGGCGTTTGGTGCTCCTGGCTTGGTGCAGGGATGTGTCGTCTCGGGGGGCTTGTCCCTAGGACATGGCTCTGAGTGGGCCTTCCAGCAAGAGCCAAGCAGTCAGGGTCCTGGTTGGAGCTGGCTTGCTGCCACAATGCTACTCCTGGGTGCCTGTGCCTTTAAAAGATGGCTACAGGCAGGAACAATAGAGGTGAAAGGTCTGGCAGGAGTGTCCACCAGGGCTTCTTCCTGGAGGCCTTTATTTTCAGAAAAAAAAAACCCTTCCCCACGTCCACACATACCTTTTTTCGACAGATCTCTGTCAAAAATAGCACTATTTCTCATAAAACGAGGTTTACTGCCATCAACAAAACCTCCGCGTTCTTTCGATTTACTGTCGACAGAACACGGCGGCAGTCTAGACGCAGGTAGAGATTTTTCGAAAAAAGGCTACACCCTAAATGACAAATATTTCATCAGATTGGTAAAAGGAATATAATTTCCTTTTAGGTTTAAAAAAAATAAAGGGCACAGTTTTCAGCAGTGTCTAGAGGTCTAGGCAACACAATCTTGAAGCATTTCATTTAAAAAAGCCTTTTTAAAAATCCTGAATTTCGTAGCAGGAAGAGAGGAGCCTATTTCTGGTGTCACAAGTGTGACACCCAAAACTGAAGCAGTGAAATCACAAGTCCCTTTTGAAAATGAAGCCTGAGTTATTGCTCCTGAAAGGTGCTACACTGACAGGAGACCAATGACCTCTGCTATGACAGCGCAAGTTCCCCCACTTTGCCTCTCCCTCTGGTGCCTCAATCTAGAACCTTAGGGGGGACAGGAGTGTTACTAGCTTACATTCCAGCCTTTCCTTCTCTGCTGTAAATGGGCCAGTGGTGTTGTGTGGGTTTTGTGTGTTTTCAAGTGTTGTGGACCCACATTCAGGAGGAAATCAACTCAGACCACAAAACTCATTTCACATAAGCCACTGAACAGTCCTTCTATGGAGTTTTGGTCACTACTAATTTGAATGGGAAGTAATTCAGTGACCTACACGAGAAAGGCTTTTGCAATCCTCTGCGCAGTCCAGTTCACCAAACAGAAATTCCTGGTACAAATACAGACATGAGCAAAAAGAATTCTGCATAAGCTGTGGCTAAAGAAATAGAACTCCATTGGTTTAGTAAGGCTAGCATGTTATTTCTTACACACTAATGCAGTCTGATCAAAAATCATTCTTCCTTGCATACTAACCCTCCTCGAACATTACACTGTTTTTTCTGGTTTTAGCCTCCTCCCTTGAAGACTGGATTGCAAAGATAATTTTCTAGCCTTCCAGATTTCCTGTTTCTACTCAATTATCAGGATGTTCCAACCCTTATTTATCTACCAACTTGAGAATTGCAAAGCGCGATCATCCCCAGGTTGAAAAATAAATTTCCTGTCTGGAATTTAAAAAGAGAAAAGACCCTGTCTGAGTTCTGCAAGAAACAATTTGAGCTGGGTATGTCAGAATTTAAAATTTGTCATCTCATCCCTTTGTCACAGGTGCCTAGCTGTCCAACAGGCCTACTATTTACACTTACATCCATTTGTTGTCAGGGATATGGCCAAGACAATGATGTTTCATTGAGCCATTTTGTTCACTTGTTAGACAGATTATATCATTAATTCCCTCTCAAACTGTGTTCTCATTTCCAGAGTCTAAAACAGCCTGATGGACAAAACATCAAGAGCCAACAGAATAAAGGCTTTTTTCCCCTAAATCCTTTGTGGAAAATGTACTCCTTTGGAGCATGTGCAGACTCTGTGGTTTAATGCCAGCGATTTTACTTTGAATGGCCTGTCTCAACAATCCTTTATTATCTGATTTCATTTTGATGTAAAAACTAAATAGTGTCTGCTACATGAATGGAATACGTCCTAAGGGTGTGTCTACATAGCACCCTTACCTTGAAATATGCAAATTGCATTCCTTATTTCAAGGTAATTTCAAAATAGCTTATTTTGAAATTTGGCGCTGTCTACACAGCGCCAAATTCGAAATAAAATGCTATTCTGACAAGTCCCTTAACCCTCGTGGAATGAGGGTTACAGGGATGCTGGAATAGTGCACCATTTAGCGCATATTTACTTTGAAATATATTTCGGAATAACAGGTGCTTTTAAAGACACAGAATTGCTATTTTGGGATACCAGAAGTATCCCGAAATAGAGCTGCAGTGTAGACGTACCCTAAGTGTCAATGATAACCTAAAGATCCCATTAACAAGGACAGAAAACCTTCAATTAAGATTTTAAAAAATAAATCAGGATCTTCATATTCTACTCCCCCCCCCCCACAAGTAAGTCCAGGCATTTAAATCATTACTAAAAAAGAATAAGCAATTTCAAGGTCAGCTCTTGTAAGTCCAGCTCATTGAGTATTCCACAAACAAGTGTCAATTTTTTACTAACCACTTTTAACTTCACAAAGCACATTCTTACAAAGTCAATGACTTGCATGACAGTTATCTATCTTGGTCTTCCAGCCTTAGTGTTTTGCTTCAGGTTTTCAGGCCTGTATGATCCGTTTGGGTTAACTACATTAGTAAATGATGGAAGAAGGTTTCAGAGGTGGTGGCTAATCACCCACCATCATTCAAAAACCCCTAAATTCAAATACAGATTAAACCAGGGGTGAGGAACCTAAGGCCCAGGGGTCACATTCAACCTCCAGCTTGCATGGATCCGGCCCCCAAGGCTTAGGGATCCCCTTCCACCCAGCATCAGGGCTCCCCTTCCCTTTCCCTTCCTCTTCCCCCCACACTGGCATAACAGCCCCTATACCACCCCACTGCACACAAAATCCCCCCTCGGCTCTAGTGAGTGAGGGGGATATGGGGAGTATCTTTCTCCTTCTCAGTCAGGAGTCACATCAGTGACATTTTGTTGGGGAGGGCTGGTTGGTTGGTTTGTTTTGCTTCTCGCTACTGTGCGGCCCCCAACTGATTTTTCTGTTGGTCAGCGGCCCCCAACCCAAAAAAAGATTTCCCACCCCTGGTTTAAACAGTTGACATTATAGCCAGGAATGAACATCAAAGGGCATATTTCCAGTACCTGATTGCTTCATTAGTTTAACAAGGGCCCTAACAGAAAACAGGCAACCTGGCCTGTCAAAGGCAGTATCTGAATAATAATTAAGCCTTGAAAGGAGCCTATTAGTCATCATCAGAGTCATCCTCTCCTCTATGGTCTATCTTCTGTGGGGGTGAAAAATGCATCTTTTCCTCTCCTGTGTCTGTATGGAAAACAGGAGAAAAAAGGTTTGGAAACGTAGCCTAGCTGCCCTGGCTTCTGAGCAGGGCAGAGAATTTGATAACATTATTTGAAAGAAGATACATCTCTCTCCAGACAGCAGTGCAATGCTGACAGGCAGACCCAGAGCAGAGAGACTGCAGGAGGGACTACTGTGAGTAGCTTATAGCTCTTAGACCTTCCTTTTCCTCTTGGAACTAAGAGAATATTTTATTTAATTTTTCGTATGAGAATCATAGAATCATAGAATACTAGGACTGGAAGGGACCTTGAGAGGTCATCGAGTCCAGTCCCCTGCCCCCATGGCAGGACCCAGTACTGTCTAGACCATCCCTGATAGACATTTATCTAACCTACTCTTAAATATCTCCACAGATGGAGATTCCACAACTTCCCTAGGCAATTTATTCCAGTGTTTAAGACACCCTGACAGTTAGGAACTTTTTCCTAATGTCCAACCTAAACCTCCCTTGCTGCATATCTTAAACTGCTTTATTCGTTTCATATTTTCCTCTCTTTTTTAAAACTGTGGGCTCAGAGAGTCTTCAGTGATGCTAAAGCTTTGTGCAGGTCTTTGGAACAAGGAGAATGTCACCTTCTACCAGAACGTTTACAAATCTGTCCAAGTCCTTCCAACTTCGGAAGGCAACACCACAATCCTCATGGGATTTCCTTTCGAATGGCCCCATACATGATCACAAATGAGCCCCCTTCCAGTGCCAGCACTTGAGTCAGGAATTTTCCCGCTTGGAGCTGGCAGTACTCCATGCACTTGACTTGCTGCAGAGAAATCATGAGATGACCTCAGCTTAATTTCATAAAATAGAGCTCGATGTCTCACTGTATTTTTAAGCATTCCACCCTCCGTACATTTTCATCTAAATGAAAAATGCTTTTAGCAACCCTGAACGTTAGGAAAATTCTCATTGTGCCAATATTCCAGTGACACCTTTACAACGTCTGGAAGCATGGCTCTCAAAGAACATTTGTTCAGAATAGTAGCCATTTCCCACCTCCTCAAGAAAACACTTTCTGTGCAGACTCTAAATGAAAAGTCTGGTATTGAATTATGGATTAAAGGCTTCCTTGGAAATATTAAAAGCCTAAAAATAAGGCACCATGTATTGGTTATCCTTATATTCTGAAGGCTGATCTCCGCTGAACTCAGAATGAGTGTCAATTTGTCTTTGCCCAGGATGTTCAGATTCGTATCCAACAGGAACTCTGCACTGAGTAAAACTGCTGACTACTCTGCATTCCTTTATTCCCACCTCAGAGGGAAAATGGGAAGCTTCTTCAACAAGAACTTGCTTTGTTTTAACTGAACATAGGGAGTTGAAGGCCCTGTTCGGAGTACTAGGGGAAAAATCATGAAACCAGAGTGTCCTGACAATGAACAGACTTACTAAAGATGCCTCTGGTTTTTTCTGGGAGGATCCTGTGTGCTGCAATCTAGCCCTACAGACTACAACTCCCATGAGCCCCTGAGGAAACCAAGAAATGAAGGCTTGCCCAGGCATCTGGAGAGGGGGGTCTCAGAGTCTGGGATTCTCAATTTTTGGGAGAGGAGCCAGGCTGCTGTGGAGGAGCCTTATCCAGTCCAGGAGCTGTTATGTTGCAGTTACAGCCTGTGACTGAGAGCCTTTGGGACTTGGATCAAGCAGGCTACTTCTGGGGCAGCTGATTGCCCTAGAGGGGAGAGACTCTGGCTCAGAAGGACTATACTACAACCAGCACACAGGAGGAGGCTGTAAGTAAATGGCCTCTTTGGGGAAGTGCTGCCTGGGACAGACCTCAGAGATATAGACTAAATCTGGGTCCAAAGAGAGGCAGAGTGTCCAGCCTAGGGAACCAGAACTGCTGGCATTTGGTGGAGCCTGCTCCAGTGGCAGAGGGAGTTTGCAGCTAGCTGCATAGCTTGGACTCACACACACACAACCTACAGAGAACCTCTACAGCTGCAGATCTTCAAGTGAGCCCATGCAAGCAAGTGTCTGGGACTCTGAGTCCAGAAGAGTGCACACTCTGGGGTGGGATAAATAGTGGCAGTGCAAATGCCAGCTAGATAAGTTCCTATTACTTCTGTATATTTTGTTAATTGATTTTATTCACTCTTAATCTGTTAAACCCTGTTTCTTTAAGTTGTTAAGTAAAGGTGTGTTCATTCTAATGTAATAAATTAGATGTATATTATTTATAATTTGTAATTGTTGTTCTGGAGTTAGATTCAGATTATTGCTGGAATAATTTTATTCCTGGAGGCTTCCAAGGCACACCATTAAGTGAGTACAGGGCCAGCCAGGTGGAGGCACTGCCATTGTATACTCTTTATGAGCAAGGGACTGCAGCAAGGGGGTGGATAGGGAATCCCCAACTAAACATCTTCACCACTGGGGTATTCAGGATCTCCTTTTATGTTAAAACCATCAGGCGCTCAGGCACACTTGTGAGTGTGACCTGCTCCCGAGTAACCCGGAGAGGAAAAAGGGGGTTACAGACTTGTATTTCTCTATTCCTCAGAAACAGACAACCATTACACCATCCACAAAACATATTCAACTAATTTATTGATTATCAGTGTGAAAGTTATTCAGAGTTCTGACCAATGTAGTGCATTTAGTGTACTACATTAATACTGGTGCAGGACATTTCTCTCTCTCTCCCTCCCTTCCCCCAGAAGAAGTTGCAGATTGACTGGACAGGGGAATAGGGAGACCTGGAAGGCACAGAGCTCTCTTCCTCTCCTTTCATTGAGTGGTTGGCACTTGACAAGGCCAGGCTGGAAATGCACTCTGGGTTTGTGGAGTTCCTTGTTTGGGTTTGGAAAGTCCTGTGTTGTTTCTTCATTTGAGCTTACAGAACTACTTTCATTGTTTCCTGTATTGCCTTTGCGTGAAGGGTCACTCCTGGAGAGTGGACGCCTTTTTGGCTGCAGCCTCTTCAATTCTGGCACCCCCTGTTGATGGCCATCCTAACCCTGTGGTGGTTTACCCCTTAAGTTTCAGCACATTAGCCAGGTCATTTATAATCCCACCCACCCCTTCTGAGGCACTAAAGAGTCCATAAATAGTCCAATGACCTTATTTCTGGTCTTCAGACCCCATGCAAGGCTCACTATTTCTTGCATCAGAAGGGACTTTTACAAGTTCTTTTTCTGGTGCAGGTAAGAGAACTGAGGGTTCAGTGAACTTCAGTGTAGGCTCTTAAGTCAATACTTTCTCAATTACATTTATAAACGCCATCATGTTTTGTATTGTTTAACCTTTACCACCTCCTTCCTATGTGGGATGGAATAAAACTTAATTTATCTGATATGGCATGGGCATAGGTCATTTGAACCAGCACTTGCAAGCCCTCAAGATACTGCAAGAGTGCTACCAACTAGATAGAACTGAGAAGTAAGTAAGTCCTTCACACATAGTTTTGATCACAAAATTGACTAAACACAAATTGAGGGGCTATAGTCTCTGCTGACTTGCAGATCAAATTTGCTTTGTCTATAGGGAAAAAATTATATAAATTTGACTTAACTGCCAGGACTACAAACTCAGCTGAGGCTCTCAAAACCTAAACTCTATTCTGCTCTCTCTATAAATCAAAAGTAGCAAAGATTATGCGTCAGAATTTAGCTGATGATATGCTAGGTATAATTGAAGCCAACTATCTCTTTTGGAGATGTATGGCCTCTTTAGAGCTATGGATAGTTATAACTTGTGCTTCCCACAAGCAAGATACAAATCAGTGATGGAATGGAAAGAGATACATTTCATAAGTTGATAATGGTTTTGCGCAGTTATTGTTTTCCTTAAATTACACTTTCGGAGCAGTGGCATAGCAAGGGGAGGCGGGGGGGCAGTTGCCCCCGGGTGCAATGCTAGAGGGGCGCCAATTGAACAGTGGAGGGAAGGATGGCGCTAGGAGTCCTAGGACCCTGCGGGTGCCAACCAGACAGTGAAGGGAAGGACGGTGCTAGCTCCCCTGCAGGAAATCAAAACTGAGCGTGAAGCACCCGGCGGGGATGGCGCACAGGGCAGGGGTTCAGGCTGAGCATGTGCAGAACACAGCTGGCACACAGGCTCCATCTGTGACTACAACCCCCACAATCCCCTTTGCCACCAGTCAGTCTGAGGCGCTGACCATTGGGCGCAGCATCCAGGTCCTCGCCTGTAGTCCGCCCCTCCGAGAAACTGCAGCTGCTGATTGGCCAGACGGCGTGTCAGTCTAGCTGGAAGCAGAATGGCCCCATGCACTGGAGGGAGCCCCACGTGGCAGCGGGACAGGCAAGGGCAGGGTCCAGCTGGGGGTGCAAATTTTAGAACCATTTAATGGTGCTTATGAATCCATATATATGTCAAATTGTTGATCTTAAATTCAGGGCTAAGAAAGACTAGCAGCATAGGGGGTTAGTAATATAGATTATGTCTGTCTTATAAGGATTGGTTGCAATTGATATTGGCTTTAGAAAGCTGGAAACGTGTCTTTTGGCTTATTAGCAGCAAAATGAAAGCACTGAAGCTGAGCAAGGACAACAAGCAAATAATGGAAGAAAAGCTAACAACAGCAGCAAAACTGCTGTGATTTCACCAAGATAGTCTAGATCTTAATGAAAAATTCCTCCATCAAAACAATGAAAAGCTGAAAAAGTGCTGTTTGAGGTAACTGGGTGACACTGGCTATCAGCTGTAGATGCTTTCACCAGGTCTAAACAAGTTGAGGCATCAAAGAGAATGTTTTTACTATCATAAGCATTAAAAATTCCACATATTTTTTTTTAAAACAAGCAACCTATCTTTTCACCCCATTCTCTGTTTCAGAGAGTCTTATGGGATGATTCATCATCTTGAAGTTTACAGAAAAACAAGTGGCTAGTGGGCTTTATATATTTTTAGACCCCGCACAATCTCTTTTGAACTTGTGTAAGTGATGCTGCTGTAGCTATCCATGCAGCCGGCAGCCGGCCAAGGTATGAGACTAATGTTGATTGATTTCAGATGCACACAGGGAGCATGCTGCTGACCAGTGAGGAGAGAGGGTTTTTTCCAGTTTCAAGCTCCTATTTTTCCCCATTAGAGGATGCCTCATCGTTTGGTCAGACAGAGGAGGGGCAATGACACAAGTGTCATTTCAGGACAGCTATCAAGCCAGCAGGATTTATCTAAACTGACATGAGAATTAATTATAAATAACCTCCAATTAACTGTTAAATAAGAAAATTTCGATGAACTTCAACGAGCAACATTTAATTTGACCATAAGGGAGCAGATGAAGGCAAAGGCAGAAATGGATTATTCAGGTAGGGTACGTCTAGACTGCGGCATTATTTCAGGATACATCCAGTGTCCCGAAATAGCATTTTCCGCATCTTTACAGCATGCCCATTATTTCGAAATGCAATTGAAATAACGGGTGTGCTAGTCCAATGTCCTGGTAAACCTTGTTCCACAAGGATTAAGGAGCCTGTCAGAATAGCAGTCTATTTCAAAATAAGTTTGAAATAAACTACTCAATTTGCATAGCTCACACTGCATAGATTATTTCGAGCTAACGCTGCAGTTTAGATGCACCCAAAAAGAGTCTTGCAGAATCTTTGAATGAGCTGCTAATCCTTCTCAAATCAACACTGCTTTTCAGTGCTTCCTATTTGTAACCTCGCACTAGGATTCTGTGCTTAGTTCTACTAAGGTGGCAGATGAATTGTAAGCATATTAGTATTCAATTATAAAAACTAATATGATTAGGGTACTCGAGTTGCACTTCTTGGGATTTCATCCCAAATCTTGCGATATGTGATAGTTTTCTCAAAACATCTGAGGTAATGTGATTCTAAGAGACTCTGGGCTTTCATTTAAAAAAAAAAAAGTTCCGGTACTAATGGTTGTGGAAAGAATCTGGAAAATACGTTAGTGGCTCAAAAAGCGCCCCCTCACAAGGTAAATAAGAAAGAACCCACATTTATTGTTTTTGGCTTTAAAAATAACAAGATTTTAAAATTAATCTCATGGTTTGGGAAGCCTGACATTGCTTTGAAACACATGCGTTAGGCAATACAAGCTTCTTCTCCCAGTAAGCCTCTCCCAGATTACTCAATAAACATGATTTGCTGGAGTAAACAAGTAAGCCACGATAATAGGCCCAACCTAACTAAGAGAAAAGGAATCTCTGGATACGGCTAGAAAGAAAAAAGAAAGGTCGGTGGCTAGAACCAGGACCTCTACAGCTTTAATAGAAAGGCACAAGTGATGGGGCCAATGATGCGGTGCTCCATAACACTGACATTTCAATTGTACAGTGAAGGATTTGAGAGAGCTGCATAGAATGCTGTAGCACACCAAGATCACAGATCGCTCTGACCCAATTCATAATCCCAACAACACAGAAATGGGCATTTAAAATCTGGACACGCTAGGTCTTGTGGTTTGAGCTGCTCTGCTGAAAACTCAAAAGACAGACAAAATTACTACAGAGATCTTCTGTGGGGTTGGAGAGATCAGACTTCAGATTTTGTCTTCACTGCACAGACAGCTTGAGCTCTTAGACTCATAGAATCACAGGGCTGGAAGAAACCCCAGGGGAGTATCGAGATCAACCCCCTGCTAAAAGCAGGACCATCCTGCTAAATCATCCTGCTAAATCACCCAGCTAAATCATCCCAGCCAGGGTTTTGTGAAGCTGGAACTTAAAAACCTCTAGGGATGGAGATTTCCCACCTCCCTAGGTAACCCATCCCAGTACTTCACCAGCCTTCTACTTAGACCTCCCACACTGCAACTTGAGACCATTACTCCTGGTTCTGCCATCTGTCACCACTGAAAACAGCTTCTCTCCATCCCCTTTGAAAACTTCCTTCAGGTAGTTAAAGGCTGCTATCAAATGCTCTTTCACTCTTCTATACACTAAATAAGCCCAAATCATTCAGCCTTTCCTTGTAAGTCATGTGCTCTAGCCCCCTAATGATTTCTGTTGCCCTCTGTTGGACTCTCTCCAATGCATCCACAACCCTTCTGTAATGGGGGGCCCAGAATTGGATGTAGTACTCCAGATGTGGCCTCACCAGTGCTGAATAAAGGGAGATATACCTATCTCATAGAGCTGGAAGGGACCTTGAAAAGTTATCCAGTCCAGTCCCCTGCCTTCACAGCAGGACAAAGTACCATCCCTGACAGATTTGCCCCAGATCTCTGAATGGCCCCCTCAAGGATTGAGCTCAAAACCCTGAAATTAGCAGGCTACTGCTCAAACCACTGAGCTATCCCTCCTGCGAAACAATCACTTCTCTAGATCTGCTGGCAATGCTCCTCCTAATGCACCCTAATATGCCATTAGCCTTCTTGGCTACAAGGGCACACTGTTGACTCATATCCAGCTTCTCATCCACTGTAATCCCCAGGTCCTTTTCTGCAGAACTTCTGTTTAGCCAGTTGGTCCCCAGCCTGCAGCAGTGCTTGGGATTCTTCCATCCCAAGTGCAGGCCTCTGCACTTGTCCTTGTTGAACCTCATCAGATTTCTTTTGGCCTAATCCTCCAATTTGTCTAGGTCACTCTAGTCCCTATCCCTACTCTCCAGCATATCTCTCCTGCTAGCTTAGTGTGTCATCTGTAAACTTGCTGTGTCTGTGATCCATCCCTCATCCAGGTCATTAATAAAGATGTTGAACAAAACCGATCCCAAAACTGATCCTTGGAGCACTCCACTTGATACCGACCACCAACCAGACATCTAGCCGTTGATCACTATCCTTTGAGCCCAATGATCTAGCTAGCTTTCTATCCACCTTACAGTCCATTTATCCAATCCATACTTCTTTAACTTGCTGGCAAGAATACTGTGGGAGACTGTATCAAAAGCTTTGCTAAAGTCAAGGTAGATCATGTCCACCCACCTTGCCCATGTCCACAGAGCTAGTTACCTCGTCATAGAAGGCAACCAGGTTGGTCAGGCATGACTTGCCCTTGGTGATTCCACATTGACTATTCCTGATTGCTTTTCTCTCTTCCAAGTTCTTCCAAATGGATTTCTTGAAGATCCCCTCCATGATTTTTCTAAGGACTGAAGGGAGGCTAACCGGTCTGTAGTTCCCTGGATTCTCCTTTTTCCCTTTTTTAAAGATGGGCACTACATATGCCTTTTTCCAAATGTCCGGGATCTTCTCCATTGCCATGAGTTTTCAAAGATAATGGCCAAGGGTTCATGCTCATATACAGCCCCTAACACACATGCAAAACTAGTCATCTGAGTTCAGTGGTGCTAGCAGTCTGGGCTACCTGGACTGGCTGGCGATGTGGAGTAGAACCAGGTTCCCACTCTCTCTCAGGCTAACAACTCAGCCACCCCTTTACAGTGAGGACTAAAAATCACTGGAGTACTGATAGTCCACCAACATCCACCCTCTTTTTCCTCCTGCTGCCAATACACATTCCCAGAGGGACTTTCTCTCACAACTCACTGGAAAAGAATGTGTCAGAGTGGCTGAGCTTACTGCAGCACAAAGAACCATGTGATATGCCCCAAGAAGTCCTGTTGACACGTGTGGGTGAGCACAATGTCAGGCAGGATGCAATAACACTGGTAAGGCATTGCAGTGTGGATGCTCACACTGAGGTTAGGCTAACCCAGGTGCTCAGAGCTGGCTGATGATTACCCATGTTAATTTTGCAGGAAAGACGTACCCATAATCAGCCTGTTTTAGCAGAGCAGTGTTTGTGTCATGGCTTAGAGGCATGGGAAGAAAAGGAGATATTTTAAACTTGACCAACTATCACTTACAGATGGCCCCATGCCAGATGGGCTAATGGGAAAGTTGCACCAGCTTCAGTCTTTTGCATCAGCCACAAATTCATTTCTAATTGATGGTGTGAAAAACTGTTCATGTGATGGTAAAACTCAATACCCTGCCTTTGCATTTACTGCTCCTCAAGCAGAAAATAGCAAGGTACTTGCTACTGAAACTCAGACAGATGTTTTTCATATCCAAGCTCCTTTAAATAAAGAAAGCAACAAAGTGTTCAGAGCAGGCCCGCTCAGAGAATGACAGAGGCCCGGGCCAATTTGAGTTTAGAGGCCCCAGTCCCACCACAGGCCCCCGATGTATCTAACTTCTCATCCACAGGATCATACAAAAACCAAAAGAATATATGAAAATGAACACCTGAGACATTTATTTATTAACAATTAAGTCATTATACCAATAGCATGTATGTTAAAAATGTAACTTTAATTGCAAGTTTCCACTACAAGCAAAACTCTTCATTTTAGGAATGCTTTTCTGGCTTTGTTGTGTGCAAACTCGATTATAACTGAAAAAAAATCTAATTTATGTGCAACATCACTGTTAATGTTAAGCACTGCGAGTCCATACAAACACTGTTGTCCCATTGTAGAACAATGATAGTTCTTTACTTGTTTTAAGTCATTGAATATGCATTCACCTGAAGCCATTGATGCAGGGAGACTGACAAAATTATGTAATGCAATTGTGATATTAGGAAATACAGTCGACAGGCCAAGATCGAATATTTCTGGAAGCAGTTCTCTTGGCTTTCAGTCTGATTTAAAGTTGGTGGAATGTATATGTTTCAGGAAGATGATCTCATCACAGAGATCTCTTGAAATTTTGTTGTTATACCTCTGTTGAAACTGTTCTGCTGCTGAATATGGGTCTTCATCACTTAGTTCTCTGAACTCCCAAAGGAATCCAAAAAAGGTACAGATTTGTCACAGTGACTCAAATTGACATGTAATACCAGATTTGATGGAGTCAATAATAACAAAAAACCCATTTACTCGACAGTGCCCTTCTGCATCAGATTGAGATGTTAGGCTGTGATTGGTGGAAAACTCAGATGAAATGTCAATACCCTATGCTACTGATTGGGACTCAGAAAGGATTGTGTCTCATTGATCACAAATCTTTTGAATATCTTTAAGCAGTTGTTCAAGTATATCCCTCTCAACATCTAATGTAGCATTGCATGCTTCAATTACAAAATTAGTTTCATGGATCATTTTTAGTAGCTTCATCCACATGGATGACATTAAAATGCATTCAAATTTGGATGTATACTTTTGAATTGACTTAAGCTCAATGCGAGCCTATGCCGTGAGAGTAAGAGATTCAAGCTCACTTAAGGCCTTTCTCACAGAGTACAAATGCTGTGCAATTGGTTTAACACCATCAATGGTGCTGACCATCTCGTTGTCGACATGCCGTGAAGGGAAACAGGCAGATGCTGCTTGAAAATTTCCCGCTTTTGAGGACTGCTACTGAAGGGGTTGTACAATTGCTGGATTGTTCCAAAGTACGTGATTGCTTCCTTGCATGATTCAGCGTAATCAACGCCGACAAGAATTAGTGTGTGGTTGCTACAACTGGAGAAAATACAGTTTGGATTTTGCTCAAGAAGGACTGATTGTTCTCCGTTGTACTTCCCAGCCATATTGGATCTATTGTCATAGGCTTGGCCAATGCAGACTTGAAAATTTAATTTGAAGCCTTCCAGAATTTCTAATACACAAGAGGCGATTTCTTTTCCAGGCTTTTTTCTCTTTTTTTCCCCTTTTTTTAATGTGTGAAATTATCGAACAAAATGAATCATTCTTCAATTGAAACCTTTGAACCTTCTGCAATTTTAACATATCGAACAACCAAGGTCATCTGTTCTTTATGAGAACAGTCTGGAGTTGCATCAATAATAATTGAAAAGTACTTGTATCTCTTCAAGAACTGTTGTTTGCACAAATGTCCCACACAGCTCAATAAGCTCATTTTGTATTCTGATAGACAGATAATGGACTTGCATGCATTTTCTGCTTTTTTGTGATTCAAGAACATGCTTAATATGGCCTGATAAAAGTGGGTCATACTTGCTAAAAAGCTCAAGTATACCAAGAAAGTTTCCATTTTTAGGTTTATGTGTTTATTTCACTCAGTAGTAAGTTTTCAATTGAACTGTCAGCTAGTGCTGCTCTACTAGCTAATTTCCATGTAACATAGTTATATTTATGTGATCCTGAAGTTTCATGTGCAGGTATTCTGTCTTTCAACTTCCTTCAAACTCTACTGATGCTCCAACTGGATGGATCAGATAGTACTGATGCATTTGAAGTATTACTGTTAAAAATGAAACAGGGTACACGATACAGTACAGCTTTTTCATGCTCCAGCTGAGCCAGTCTCTTGTGTAGATCTCTCCATTTGGAAGAGTTTTTGTCAGCAGAGGAGTGAGAAAAGCATGATTTTCAGCATCTTTCATTATATTACTTGGAATCTAAAAACAACTAACTTTGAGAAACGAATGCATTTCAGCAACATTGATCTTATCAAGAAGTCCAGTATCAGGTTCTGATGCCACTGTTGTTACACTGTGTCCTGTGCTAGTCATGAGTTCTTGCTTTTCCTGCGCAGCATCACCGAGGTCTTCATTTTTTTGCCTGCACAGTCACTAAATCAAGCGTAGATTCTGCATCTATCGCTACTGTTGGCATTTCTGTGTCTTGATTAACGACCACCTGATTTTGAGGCAGTGGCATTGAAATGTCATTGGTGGATACAAAATTTTCATCATCAAAACTGGAAGTGTCACCATCAGTATGGTCACTGTCTAATGGCTTCAGCATCTTTTCTATGAGAAATGATGTTACTGGCTTTAAACTGCTGCTTCACTCTGTTGCTTTCACCGTCTCTTACTTGCACCACCTTCAAATCTTTGCTTCATTTTTATAAAGAGGTTCTTTTAAAACACGGTAATACACAATAAATTAATTTGCTGAAGGCTATTGGTTATTCAAAATTTTAATTGTATATACTTCACAATGAATATTATATAATAATGGTTTGGGGGTGTTATTTACTACGGTCCAGATAGCCTTATTTCAAAGTCTTGAAATTTTGTCTGATAACATGTTCCCATTATTAAATTCCTCTAATAACTGGTGTGTTATTATGAATATGAACATGGGAGATTGCCAGATTAGATATAAAGTTTATTAAACAACTAGAATTAAAAGTTTATTATCACAAAAAAGCCTTTAAAGGTTAATCTAAAACTGGACAAAGAGTTACAGCTGATCCTGATATGGTTATTGTATACAAAGACACATAAGAAAAAAACAGGAATATGAAAATCTCCTATGCAGAGATAAACATCTAATTTAAAGGTTAAACTCACCCTGAGACCAAGCAAAATCACTTTACAGTTATAGAATTAATTACAACTTTCAAAACCACTAAACCAGTGGTTCCCAAACTTTTCGGCATCATGCCCCCTTTTTGATTTTTGAGAAACCGTCACGCCTCCCCCCTCCCAAAAAAATAGCAGCAAAACTTGGGGTGGAATTGGCGGGGGTGTATGTGGCTGGGTCGCCTTGCACCCCCCCTGGAATTTCTTCATGCCCCCCCAAGGGGGCATGTCCCCCACTTTAGGAACCCATGCACTAAACTATGGAAAGACTATAAGCAGCGTTTCATAATGTAGAATAACTAATCACAGAAGCTATTCCACTCTCCAGTCACACAAATGAAAACTCAGATGTGACCAAAAAATTGGCAAAGGCCCAAGGTGATGATTTAAATAAAATCATTTTATTTAATGATTTAAATAAAAATTTTGCAGGTATATATATAGCTTCTTTTGTTGTCTCTGTTATAACTGCAAGGTGTATAATAAATGGAAATGACTTGGTAAAAAAAAGTCAAAATTAGAGGTCCCTTTGACTCCTGAGGCCTGGGCCAAATGGCCCTCCTGTCCTCCACTCTGATAGGGCCTGGTTCAGAGTGCTGTTTAATCTTGTTGCACGTTTTATGATCCTGTCACAGCTATTACAAAGCAAGTGGGGAAAAAGCAATTAACTGCCTTTGGCTGCTAAGGACTGCTCAGCCAGGCCCAGCCTTTGGGCAAGGTGAGCGAGGCAGTCACCGTGGGCCCCGCGCCGCCCAGCTCCACCCACCCGGCCAGGAGCTGCGCAGCTCAATGTCCTGCCTTGGGCCCCGCACACACTCTTTGGCCGGGCCTGTTGTCAGCTACCAAGAAACTGACTGGCTCTGTTACAAAGTTCAATTTTGATGAAGGCAACTAAGCCAGGCCAAAATAGTAATGGGTGTAATGTTTACTCTCTAGATTATCCTTACTCAGGGGTGGCCCGTCCATATAGGCGAACTAGGCGGTTGCCTAGGGCACCAAGTTAAATGGGGCGCCAAATGGTGGCGCAATATCATTGAGGGGTTTGGAGGTGGGGGCACCAATTGCATGGTTCACCTAGGGCGCCAGTTGCTGGCAGCTAGTCTAGGGCTGCCCTTGTCCTTACTGCTTGAAGAAGTTTTATACTTGAAAAAGGAAAGCCCCTAGAAAAACATGAGCAAGACAGGGCACCAACTTCTACAGAAAGAGGCAGCAGCGAAGTTGGACTTGCACTTTCACAGCTTTTTTGGATGAAAAAGTCATTGGAAGTTGGTCAACTCTAAGAAGCATTCTATGGAGGTGACAATTTCTGGTATTGCTTCGTTCCCCATTAAGGGTATTGCTGACAACCTCACACATACAAGTGCAGCTGTAAGATGTGGCTTAAATGTGCAAACAAGGTGAAACCTGCTCCTGTATTTACAGAAACAGCTGTTTGTTACTCACAGAGACAAGCCTGAACCAAAAAAGCTAAATCCAAACACACCCTGGAGAGCTTCTACATTAGTCAAAGCGTTTATGGTAGCATTTCTAACATCATTGGATGTCATTGCAAGTGAGCTACATAAATGGGGGAAAGAGAAGATAAAAAGAAAAATGGCCTTTTTCAGAGAGGGACAAAGGTCTCGTGGTTAAACCACTGGTATGAGACTTGATCAGAGTTGAATTCCTACCTAGTTTTGCTGCAGAATTCCTGTACAAACTGTCTCAAGATCATCGCATCTGAAGAAGTGCATTTTGCCCATGAAAGCTGATGGCCACACTACGGGGAAGTGTCAAAATTAGTCTGAGGTAGGCTCCCTTAATGTGGACGTGCTACCTCGACTTAGAGCCCCAGAAAGCACTGGGGAGTAATTATTTTGAATGACTCTGGGGAGAAGTAATTTCGAAATAGTAGCAGTGGAGCAGCCACACTACTGCTATTTCAAAATAACAATTTTGAAATAAGCATTATTCCTTGTGGAAAGCAGGAGTTATTATTTCAAAATAACCAGCCCGTTATTTTGAAATAATGGACTTGGTAGTGTGGATGCTCTATTTGTTATTTCAAAGTAACTCCCTAGTATAGACCAGGGCTTAGAGAACCAAGACACAATCTGTAATCCTTCTTTTGCCTCTTCCCCCACTCAGTCTCTTCTGATTATTTAGAAGGTAAGCTCTTTAGGGCAGGGACCATCTCTAATTACAGATTGGAAAAATACCAGCACAACAGGGCCTAAATCACAGCTCTGACCTCCAAGTGCTATTGTATACAAATAATAGTCATTTTTAAAAATTGTAAAAACTAAAGAAAGAAGTCAGCAGGCTAAGAAATATTGTATGTATAGGATAAACTATAATGGTGTTTAAAAATTATTCTACAGACTTCCGATGTAACAATAATACTACCCCCACCACTACCAATCCCTCTTATCCAGAGACAGCTCCAAATATGTTAGTAAGGAGACCAGTGTCATCATCTCTATTTTAAAAATGAGGAAACTGAGGCATACAGTGGCAAAATGACTTGCCCAAGATCACCCAGCTCTTCTCAGTCTCATGCTAATGCCTTACCCTCTAGGTCACACTGTCTACAGGAAAATTAATAAGAGTAACAGCTCTGAAGTGACAAAGAAACATTTAGATGCAATTTGCCCTTGAAAACAAATGTATTGTCACAAGAGAGCTTTTTTTGTTGGGGTGATTTATGTGAGGGGGAAAACTTAACCGTTGTTGCAAAATAAATTAATGGACATCATAAAGGTAAAAAATATTACAATCAAAAGCCCAGCAATACGGAGCAACATAATAGCAACAATTTAATACCAGATAAGCCAGTCTCTTTAATGTGATTATAAATGAACTTCCAGAACTGCTTGTAAAATGGAAAAACACTATGGTATTCAATGATATGGTAACAATGATAGACAGCAATTTCATTACCCTGGTGAGGTACTAGATTTTGCTAATTTCCTTACAGCAACATTTCTTAAAAAGCAACAGTTATTGTGATACATTACCTGACATGTTAACTTAATGAAACAACAGTATAACAGAGGAATACTACCAGTTCAAGCCCCACTTGCTCATGTTTGCTTTAAATGCCTGTACTTCCTTCTTGGCCCTGACTTTCCTCAAAAACACTGATGCCACTTTCAATGAACTCCTTACCTGCTCCCCAGGACATCAGGTTTGGATCAATCCTTTTCACAATGGGTGATGCTTTGATTGAAAAGCAACGGTACAGAAGATGCCTTTAGAACAGAAGAAAAAGACTGGATGGGAAGCTAGAAAACTACTTGGCTATGTCTAGACTGGCATGATTTTGCGCAAATGCTTTTAACGGAAAAGTTTTTCCATTAAAAGTATTTGCGCAAAAGCGCGTCTAGATTGGTCCCGGAGTTACCGTTATAACGATGCGCTTTTGCGCAAAAGCGCGTCTACATTGGCGGCAGGCTTTTGCGCAAAAGCAGAAGCCTGGAACCATTTTGCAGAGGGCAAAAGGGCACCAGCCCTTTCTGGGGGCCGGGGCTGGAGCTCCTTTGAGACACGTGCTTAAAGGGATCTCCCTGGAGAGCCGTTTGTCTCCTGCTGCGTGCTATAGGACCTCTTCAGGGACTGACAGCCGTAGCAGTTTTGGTGGTTGCCCTCTGCCTTTTGGACACCACTGCCTTTTGCCCTTTAGTGCCTTTGCCTGGTTTTTTTTCCATCTGCCTTCTTTTTTCTGCCATGGAGCCAGGGGTGGCCATCTGCCTGCTCCGGCCCCTTCCAGCCATTTTGGAATGCCTGCAGCTGGTGCTCCAGGCTGCTGCCCTCCTGTTCCAGGACCAGGAGGCACAGACCGCTTTGGACTCCCTCACCAGGGAGGCCATGGCGTCCCTGTGGCATCCCCACCCCAGGGTGGAGAGACCACTGTGGAGACTGGACACCAGTACGGACTGGTGGGACCGGCTGGTCCTGGGGCAATGGGACAACCAGCAATGGCTCCGGAACTTCCACATGCAAAAGCAGACGTTCCTGGAGCTATGTGCCTGGCTCGCCCCTGCGCTCCAGAGAGCCACCACCCGGCTGCGGGCACCCATCCCTGTCAAGAAGAGGGTCACCATCGCACTATGGAAGCTGGCCACCCTGGACAGCTACCGATCGGTGGCACACCAGTTCAGGGTGGGCAGATCCACTGTCAGTGTCATCGTGATGGAGGTAAGTCCCAGGAGAAGTGGGGAGTGGGGTGGGGGGAGGGTGTTGCACTCCATGCCCAGGGGCAGCCAAGACTCCAGGCTGGGTCACCCAGGGTTTGGGCCGCCCTCCCTTGCACAGGCCTGCTGGTGGGGGGGGGGGGGGGCCCTGGTGTGTGTGTGTGTGTGAGCACAGAGGGCATCGGGGGGGGGGCCCAAGGGAGCGCACAGTCACCCTGCCTTATGTGATGTGTTCCCTGTGTTTCTCTGCACCCTTCTGCAGGTCGTCCATGCCATCAACGATGTCCTGCTCCCAAGAGTCATCCGCCAGCGCGACGTGGACGCTACCGTGGCCGGCTTCGCTGCCCTCGGGTTCCCCAACTGCGGGGGAGCCCTGGATGCAACCCACATCCCTGTCCGGGCCCCGGAGCATCGAGCGGCCCATTTTATGAACAGAAAGGGGTACTCCAGGCCCAGGCCGTGGACCACCGTGGCCGCTTCCTGGACGTGTATGCGGGCTGATCCGGCAGGGCACACGACGCCCGCATACTGCGCAACTCCGGCCTGTTTCTCAGGCTGGAGGCGGGCACCTACTTACCCCGGCGGGAGTTTACTGTCGGGGATGTGCATATGCCCATATGTATCATCGGGGACGCGGCCTACCCCCTGCTGCCCTGAGTAATGCGGCCCTACACGGGGCAGCCAGACCAGAACCGGGCCCGGTTCAACAGCCACCTCAACCAGGCCCGCAATCAAGTGGAGTGCGCCTTCGGCCGCTTAAAAGCCCGCTTCCAGTGTTTGCTCACCCGTCTCGAGATGGGTGAGCGGAATGCCACGGAGGTAGTGGCCGCATGCTGCGTGCTCCACAATGTTGTGGAGCGGAGTGGGGAGGCCTTCCTTCCCGTCTGGATGGCAGCTGAGGGCCAGGCTTATGAACAGCCCCGCACAGCTGCCATCCGCCAGGCGCACCAGGATGGGGTGCGCATCCGGGAGGCCCTGACGGAAATGTTCACCCAGGCCACATAGTAGGGTTGCCTCGGTCTCCCTTTACAACTCCCTCCCATCCCCTCCCCTTCCCCGTCCCCTCCCCTCCCCTTACCTCTCAATAAACATCAAACACAGTTTTGTTTTGAACAGAAAAACTTGTATTTATTTATTTACAAGGGGGAGAGGGGGAGGAGACCTTGAACTGGGAGTGGGAGGAGACCCTGAACTGGGAGGGGGAGGAGACCCTGAACTGGGAGGGGGAGGAGCTACTCCTGGGAGGGGTGGCCCCTGCGACCGCTCCTGCGGGGGCGGACCTGGACATGGGGGGCAGGCCGCGTCGGGGCAGGTTGCACGGGGAGGTGGGCAGGAGGGGCAGGAGCAGGAGGGGCAGAAGGGACAGGAGCAGGAGCAGGAGGGACAGAAGCAGGAGGGACAGGAGGACAGGAGCAGGAGGGGCCATTGCAGGAGGGGCAAGAGGCACTGCTAGGGGAGGGATGGCGGGGGCACGGGGCAAGGCCATGCCATAGTGGATGGCATGGCCTATGTGGGCGGTGAGGGTGGCGATGGAATCCGCCATGCGGACGCACTGGGCCTGGAAGGCGGCCCAGGCCTCCTGGCACCACTGCAAGTCCGCCTCCACGCGCCGAGTGATGGCTGCCTCGACGCGCTCGACGGCCTGCACGTGGCGCCGAAGGAGCTGGTCCCGTTGGCGGAGCCGCTCCCTCGGTGGTTGGGCGGCTGGGGGTGCTGCTGCTGCCACTGCTGCTGGACTGGAGGGTCCCCGGCTTGTGCTTGGTCCCGCTGCAGGGAACAGAAGAAAGGATGGGTCAGTCAGGCAGCCCGGCCACTGTCCCCACACCTCATGCCCTCCACCCCACCCCTGAGCCCAGAAGACACCACAGTGGTGTGGCTTGGGCCCACTCGGTTACCCCCCCTCCCCCCCGTGTTGTATGTTGCATAGAGGACCGCCCCTGGAGTAGGGTCGTCCTCCATGTATTGTAACCACCGGTCTGTGTCCTGGCCCCGTGGAGGGTGGGAGGGCGCTTGTGTTGTGTTAACCTGTGGAACTCCCTGCCGGTGGAGGCTGTGAGGCTTTGGGCTAATCAACAGTGTTTGACAGGGAGCGAGACGAATCCCCACACAGTGCCTGGGAGCACATCTGGCAGACGTGGTCTGGGCTCTCAGATCCCCATCATGTGGGATGTCTCCTGGACGGAACCAGGAGAGAGTGACTGGGGAGTGTACCATCCTTGCAGCAAAACTCAGGCGGCCCTAGGGCCAGCCCGAGCGCTTCCTCCCTTCCCCTCCCACTGGCCCTCACACACGTAGCCCAGGGACATGTGTGGCTGCAGTGGGGACTTCCCTCGGGGGGCCAGCCAAGGCACCGGGAGCAGGTGAGGGGCTCAGTGGGGGCCACGCTCACGGGCTGTGCTGCTGCAGTTTTCCCAGAAGCAGCTGGCTGTGCCTCACAGCCAGGCATGGGACAGTGTGCCGTTCTGTGTGCTGCACCCTTGCAGAGGTGCGGGCTCTGGCCTGAGCCCCTGGGGCCCTGGCTGGTTCCAGCTGGCATCCACCCTTCCCCCCGGTCCCGCCGGATGAGTGTGAGCAGCACGGTCCCAGGCGTGCCCTGCAGCTGCCTGCCGCGGCCACATGCCGCTCAGTCACCAGGCTGCACATGGTTGCACGTGCTGCTTACTGCCTAATGCTACACAGCGTGCAGCTCACGTGGCCTGAGTGACATGCTCTCCCCCTCCCCCCTCCGGGCACCTGGCTCCCACCCCGCCCTTGTGAGTGCAAAGTGCAAGTGACATGCTCTCCCCCTCCCCCCTCCGGGCGCCTGGCTCCGCCCCGCCCTTGTGAGTGCCAAGTGCAACACTCACTGGTGGATCCTTCCCCGGCCTCCGAGGATGCGCGGGAGACATCGGGACTGCCGGAGGGGGCCTGCAGGGTGGCAGTGCTGGCCTCGTCCTCCGACGCACTGCTGGGGATGTCTCCTTCCCCCGTCTCGGTGGTCCTGGTGACGGGGGGGCACATGCTGCTGTCCACCGGGACGTCCGGGGCTTGCGGGGCTGGCTGGCCCAGGATGGCGTGGAGCCGCCGGTAGTGGGGGCAGGTGTCGGCTCCTGCCCCCTGGTCCTCGCTGGCCCGGACGTAGCCCAGGCGCAGTTCTTTTACTTTTGCCCGGACTTGTTCCAGGGTCCGGGCTGGATGGCCCTGGTGGGTGAGCGCCTGGGCCATGCGGGCAAAAATCTCAGTGTTGCGGCGACGGGACCGGGTGTCGTGGAGGGCCTCCTCCTCCTGCCACAGGTCGAGCAGTGCCTCCAGCTCCCCCGAGGACCAGGATGGGGCCCTTCTTTTTCTGGCCCTGGGGGCCTCCTGCACTGGGGGTGCGGGTGGCTGATCCCCCGGAGCTGCCATCGTGCTTGGGAGTGTCTGCTGGACGGCAGGGGCCACGTGGCAGACCTCTGGCTAGAGGTCCGAGGAAGGCTCCTGCCGCGTGAGCTCAGCAGCCTGTGTCTGCTTTAAGGGGGCTCGGGTTACCAGGAAGTCCAGGGAGCTGACTGTGGCTACGGAATCTCCAAGCCATAGGGCTTTTTCTGTTTAGCCTGCTTTTGCGCAAAAATGTCTTAGCTGACTGTTCACACTGGCCCTTTTGCGCAAAAACATTTGCGCAAGAGGGCTTTTTCCTGAGCGGGAGCGTCAGAGTATTTGGCGCAAGAAGCACTGATTTCGCACAGTAGAGCGTCAGTGCTCTTGCACAAATTCTCGCGGCCAGTGGAGACAGCTGGCAAGTTTTTGCGCAAAAGCGGTTGCTTTTGCGCAAAATCTTGCCAGTCTAGATGCAGCCTTTGTGTTTAATAAGAGCAAGATATTTAATTCAGTAATACAAGCAAGTTGGAAAAAGGGCAGAGATGACTTTTTGTTTTTAAACAAACGGTCATAACTTCCCAGCAGGGTATTGACAATATACCCCACTAACAAGACACACATTAAACTGACTTTAAAAACAACAAATGGTCTAGTAGCACTTTATAGACTAACAAAACACGTAGATGGTATCATGAGCTTCCATGGGCACAGCCCACTTTGGTCATCTGAAGAAGTGGGCTGTGCCCATGGAAGCTCATGATACCATCTACATGTTTTGTTAGTCTTTAAAGTGCTACCAGACCATTTGTTGTTTTTTAAGTTTATCCTGTACAGACTAACGCGGCTACCCCCTGAAGCTATAAAACTGACTAACTGCCCTCGGGATCCGTGACTATCAGAGGTGTTTAACTCTCCAGGGAGCACAGCAAACAAAATAGGTGCTCTCAGGTCCTGAAAAGCACTGCATTAGTAGTGCATCCCTTGAAGATTATCTTAAGGTCAGCTATATCAGGAAGTTTACCAAGTGTATCTCTACCGATGTTATAATGGACCATAAATGGCAGTAGGGTTGCCAGGTGTCCGGTATTGACCCGGACAGTCCGGTATTTTCACCTCATGTCTGGTAAAAAAAAATTCAGAAAATACCAGACACCTAAAATGTCCAGTATTTTCTGTTTTTTTCCCAGCCAGGAGGCGAAAATCCCAGGTGCTTACCTGGTTCTGCAGGGGAGCTGTCTGGCCCAGAGCAGGAAGACAAGATGGCGGATGGCTGTCAGCAGCCTGTTAGGGCCAAAAAGCCTCACAGGCATTTCTTAAAGGGGCCATGATGGGGTTTTATTATTATTATTATTATTATTTTTATTTTATTTTATTTATTTTTTTGCTTAATAACTCTTGGGGTCCTTTTTTTTTCCCCAACAGAATTTTTTCCCCCTGTGTTTTTTCTGGGGGGGGGCTGGGAGTGTCAAGACTGATTCCCCACTCTGGCACGATGAATACAGAAGTGGGGGCCTGCAAAAGTACCCCAAAACCTTATCTTTCCAGGCTTTGGTATAAAACTTCCCCCCAAAATCCTAAAAACCTAGATTTTGGGGATAAAAATCCACTGCCACCACCCAAGTAGTGGTAAGAAAACCAGGGAAGAGATCACTTGGGAAATCTCAGCCCTAAACTAAAACCAGGACACAAAAATTAACCAATACCAGGTTAATAAAAGTTCTTTCTTTTTTATCATCACCACAATACTCCTGTTACAAGCATAATGACTAGATGGAAAAGTCACCAATTAATATACTCATGGGGGACTCCCATGGGCCAAAAACTTTGTTACAAAGGAGAGGAAAACCCTTTTTTAAATGCACAGACATCAGATTCCCATTCCCAAACCCTAAAACAATAAAACCTAATGGTTTTATCTAAACTTTACACTACTTACAGATAGTGAAGAGTCTTTTCTTGGAGGGACATTTTGTCTATCCCCCTCAGTAACTGGAGAGTAAACTGCTCAGGGACAAAAGAGGGGAAACCCAAAAATTCCTTTGTCCCAGTTTGAAATCCCTATCTGCATTTCTATTGGCTGACTGCTACCTGGCTAGCTACAGTTAACCCCTTAGTCCCCAGGCTGCTGGCCAACCCTCATGACCATGACAGGGGGTGTTCGGTATTTTTGGTTAAACCATCTGGCAACCCTAAATGGCAGTAATATTTTACCGAGGACAATTTGAATCCAAACCCTGCGTGAACATTCTTTTCACCAAGAAATGCAAGCTGAGGAGGATTTTCATAAAGTGAACAAATGTGATCAGTGATCAGGTTTATAAAACTTCATAAATTCTAAGGCCCAAAGGGACCACAGTGATCATCAACTCTTACTTCCTGCACAACACAGGCCACAGAATTTCCACAAAATAATTCCTAGAACACAGAAAAACAACTAATTGTGATTTAAAAATAGTCAGTGATGGAGAATCCACCATAACCCTTGGTGAATTGTACAAATGCTTAATTACTCTCACTGTTAAAAACTGCTGCCTTCTTACCAATCTAAAAATTGTCTAGCTATAACTTCCAACCATTGGATCATTTGTACCTTTTGTCTGATACATTGAAGAGTCCATTATTAAATATTTGTTCCTAACATAGGTATTTATAAGCTGCAATCAAATCTTACCTTAAGCTTCTCTTTCTTAAGCTAAATAGATTGAGCTCCTTAAATCCATCATTATAAAATAGGCTTTCTGATCCTTTAATTGCTCTTGTGGCTCTTCTCTGAACCCTCTCCAATTTATCAACATCCTTCTTGAACTGTGGGCACCAGAACTGGATTCAGCATTACAGTGGTAGTCACACCCTGGGCCACACACAGAGGTAAAATAACCTATATCTACTTGAGAGTCCCCTGGCTATGCAGCCAAGGATTGCATTAGCCCTTTTGGCTGCACGGATGACTAAACACACACATTTGTATCCCTGCTATATTTTTATCTCAGAAGATGTGGAACAAGCAATATTCTAAAACGATGTTCCAGGTTTGCTGACAAACTATTTTAATTTAAGACATGTATAATATAGATTGAGCCAGAAGCCACAGACACAGCATCCTTCTAGAAAAATGACTTTAGTGACCCCTAGTGGAAAGCAATGAAAATAATTAGGTGTTTTGTTTTGTATTGGTTTCCTGTAAATGATCTCTAATGGATTCTACTTACTTAATTGTCAATATGTAAAACCAGATCTCAGATCTGCATTGACTCAGCATGTAAGGCATACTAACAGGCTGTGTCTAGACTGGCAAGTTTTTCCGCAAAAGCAGCTGCTTTTGCGGAAAAACTTGCCAGCTGTCTACACTGGCCGCTTGAATTTCCGCAAGAACACTGACGATCTCATGTAAGAAATCAGTGCTTCCTGCAGAAATACTATGCTGCTCCCGTTCCGGCAAAAGTCCTTTTGCGCAAAAGCTTTTGTGCAAAAGGGCCAGTGTAGACAGCTCAGATTTGTTTTGCGCAAAAAAGGCCCGATCGCGAAAATGGCGATCGGGGCTTTATGCGCAAAGCGCTAGATTGGCACAGATGCTTTTCCGCAAAAAGTGCTTTTGCAGAAAAGCGTCCGTGCCAATCTAGATGCTTTTTTCCGCAAATGCTTTTAACAGAAAACTTTTCCGTTAAAAGCATTTGCAGAAAATCATGCCAGTCTAGACGTAGCCACACTGCTTAAAACTTTAAATGCATAAGAGAGCTAAACATATGAAAAAACACATTTAAAAAAATTCACTTAGGTTTGATTTGTTCTGCGTAGATTCTTTTAGATAAATGTCTAACTAAGGCTAACTTCTCTGGATCAAACTTGTCATTTTTATTCGTTTAGAGAAAATTATGAAAGTTTTGGAGAGAGTGTTCCTATAACAAAAAAAGACCAAATTTTGCTGCCTACCAATATCAACATAGGGCTTCTCTTGTGAGTAGGATAAGCCAGAGCAGGGCTGTGGTTAGGGAGTTGGAGGCACAGATTTACAAAGATACACCACAAGATTTACAATTTATAGCCTGGATAAGCAATTACTATGGTGAACATTGTAACAATGTACAAATATTTGAAGGATGTACACACAAAGAAGACAGAGGCTTTATTTTCCATAATGAAAGGGAGTAAAACTAGGACTACTTTGATAAAGAAAGGGATAGTTTAGGCAGAAGATTTTCTGAAGAGCAAGATCTTTTCATCTGTAGAAAAATCTTCCAGGTAAGTGATAGAATGCTTGATGTGTTTAAAGCAAAATTGTGCAAACCCATAATGCACATAAAATAAGAAGAAGCCTATAAATGACAGGAAGATGAGACTTTCATGTCTATTCTGTCTAATGCTTTAGTCCTGGGGTCAGTGTATTTACATGTTCCGTGTGTGTTAGCCCTGCTAGCTGCACTAGTGCCGAGTTTATGTCCCAGACACCGAATTGCAGGCAAACATCTGCTTTTGACAGCCCCTGCCTGTTTCTCACAGTGTCACTCTTGCTCACTTTGGTTCAGGCCTCAGACCTTATACCAGACCCATGCTTCTGCCTCATTCATTCTCCTACATGTTAGAGCTCCTCTGTGGTCCTGAAAGCCACACTGCCTTCTAGAATACATTGAGGCAGCCTAAACAAGTGCCTGTTGTGATCCACTATCCTTTGTTTTGTTTCTTTAATCTTTTACTTACTCACTAATTTGAAATGGGTGGGTCTCCCAATGACTAATGTAAATTCTGTGTATGTGTTTGTTAAATAGAGGACTACTTTCATACTTCTCAAGAAGTCAGTGGCAGAAATCCCTTTATAATGAAGGGGTAGAGAACAGGTTTTATTAGATGGTAAAACTCAGAAAAGAAAAGAAATGGATTAACAAAGTTGTATATTGTTGTGACAAGATAATAATGAAGCCGTTCAGTAGAAGGAATGGAACAGTTCTGAAAAGACCTCCATCTTCAAGGGTTTAAGAATAGCTGATGGCATTGAATGACAACAGCTCCTTATAAACTTCCTATGGAGAGGATTCATATTTCTGCTGTGCATGTAATTTAGATCAGGCATAGGCAGGCAGCCCAACTAGCCATACATCTAGCCAAGGCATTCCATTTTAATTTGTGCCACTTTTCCTAAACAGCAGGAGTCCAGCCACCCAACACTTTGCATGTTCGTTTCTTCTCTGCAATTGAATACAAGCTGCACTCAGGCAACTGATGAGAAAATTAGGCCCCAAAAGAAAACTTTTTCAAGTGCTTTGAAGAGACAAGGGTATAAATGAGATTGTTTGGAAAACTTGATAATGTCCACCAAATCTTCATTGTGCTTTAGGTCCAGGAGACACTAGCAAAGATCTGATGCTGTAAATATAAGGCCCTGTCCTGCAGGCTTTACTCATCCCCTAGACACCTTAAGATCCACTGGGACTAATATGTATGAATAATGACTGTCTGATCTGATCCACAGTCAGGGCTCAGTGTGATCTACAATTGCTTGCGCTGTGCATAAATAAAGTGATGGGAGGAAAAAAGAAGCTTGGGACCCAGTGCAAAGATAAAGTTGTTTATCAAGGATGAAACTATAGCAAAGAACTTTAAGCAACTGTGTGGAGGAATATAAATATTCCATACTTCCTTTGATGACTACAGAAAGTGAAACATTTCATTGCTCTGTGGATAATATACTTTCATTCTGAACAGGCTCATTCCCTTAATATGTATAGAAATGGATTTGTGGGAGACAGGGAAGAAGAACAGGGGAAACTGGGCATTTTAAGGAGTTTTTCTATTCTAAGAAGCTGTATCACTTCCAGCTTGTCGGCTGTTAAAGGAAGAGCTCCATGCATTCAGAGAAATATATAGTATATTTAGGAGATAGGTAATGACCCAGACTCTAAATTTATTCTTTCTTCAGCTTTTTTATCCGCTGACTGCAGCGTATTAACTCGAACTAAGTCCTTAGTTCGAACTGCCTCATTACCTCGTGGAATGAGGTGTAACAGTTAACTCGAACTAAGGACTTAGTTCGAGTTAACGCTTGACTGCGCGCGTAGCCGCGGGCAGTTAGTTCGGACTAAGGATTTAAAATGGCGCCCGGACGGGAAGATGCAAATAAAGCCCGGGCTTCGTTTGCAACTTTGAATGCCTACATTAGCCTCCCTAGTTCGAACTAGGGGGCTAGTGTAGACATACCCCCAGCTATATTATCATCTTGTCCTTTGTTTTCCATTTTAGAATGCACTATACTTCTTGATCTCTCTTTACTTGGTGACAAGCTGTGTTTAGAATTTGCCTTTTAAAACTGTCTTTACTCTCTACTAAAAGTGTTTTGCACCACAAAGTCCTAATGAATCAAAGTCGTTAAAACACACACACTCCCAGTCAAAATCTCCAAAGAAACTATCTTCAATAGGCAAGATCTTCCCCATCCCCACCACTGACAAAATTAGCTGTTGGTTCACAAATCAGACTGTTGTGCATTTGACGGGCAGATGGACTATTGGAATTATAAAAAGGTTTGTAGGGTTTTTATTTTTCCTGATTGTTGCGCTGTTCAAAACAGGTTTTTAAAACAATCAGAAAAACATGCCCCAAAATTAATCATTTAAGGAAAAGATCCTAATTTGAGGCTGTTGGTAACAGCTCTGGGCTTCCTAAAGGACAGTCAATTTAAAAGTAAATAAAAAATTCCCAGGCAGAATCTGGAACAAGATACAATTTTAAATTCCAGAAGTTTCTCTCCCTCCATATTTCTCCCCAGTGGACAGCCACTCATTGTCATGCATGAAGTAGAGGACAGGCCTCGCAAAGTAAGGACATGCAGCATGTTTGTAACGCACAAACCTCACATGGTTTTTTTTTACAAATTCAAAATGCAGATCAGAAAAAATGTGCTAAAGTTCACAAACTCCTTGAACAGATGTGAGTCTGATCTCTCAGAACACAACATTTCTATGCTTTGGTGAGGTTTTCATCCAAACCACAAAAATTCCAGGCCCATCTTAACATGGCCCCTTTGGAAAATGGGTTTTGAATCAAAACTCCAAATAAAACTACCTTGCTGGGGGTGAAATGAAGCAAAACTATTTCAAGCCTATTCCTAAATTTTATAGAAGAAAGCCCAGAAAGATGACAAACAAATAACTGTTTTGTTGTGTTGTTAAAAAAAACAACCATTAATTATAGATCAACTGACATAAATACCTGCACAAATACAAACTTGTGTATACTGTTGAATTACACGCCTTTACATAAATGCATACAGAGCATTACATATTTTGGTCTTGGAGTAATTTTTATCCTGCCTGTCCTGGGGATTAATAAAGTCTAAGCTGATACATTTCTAGATTTCTACTACTGATGAAGAAATACTTGTCAGATGGAAGGTGAGTCATTTCAGGATTTTAAGAAACTTGCCACTTTCAAATAGGGAAAAAATATAAATAGCAAAAACATAAAATACAAAATTCTTTTCTGTTTTCTGCTGAAACAATAACAACAACAAAAGCTCAAAGGGCCATTTGATTCTAAGCATTTCCCAAGGAACTGCTGCTTATCAGACAAGGCAGAAGGCTTGTCATCTGTTACATTCGTTTCCTTACTAAATCTTTAAAAAGCCAACAAAGTTGTGTTTTAATTCAGCACTGCAAATCCTCAACGTTTTACTAGACACCCGAGGGAAAAGGTATCGATCACCCCCCCAAATAAATACAGGTAAGCAGCAATGCAGCTCACCAATTCCTTTCTCCCTGCTCCTCTTGGCCAGATCTCTTTTCCTTTTGATTTGGCATTTCTTGATGCTTACTCATTAAACCATTGTAGAGGATCCCTTAAGATAGGCTTTGCTCACCCTGCTTTTAGTTAGATAGAGAACTTTATCCACAAACTGACACATCAGGTTGTAATTTAAAGATGCAGCCACTTTAAAAAGCTACTAATCTTGACTGGATTCCTGAAGCTGAAGCATGGCACCCCTTGGGACTTAGCACTAAAGGGTTAAATTGTGATTATGATGAGACTAGAAATTGTCAAAATTAATATTCCAGCTGTTCTGAAGTGAAGTTCATAGTATTGTAGAATAGAAATCCCACTTAAGCTAAAGGCAATGGCATTTCACCAGGCAATTATAATATAAATCAAGAGGTGTCTCACTTAATTTGGAGAAACTCATTATCTGGGCTGTACTAATATTTCTTAAACACAGGTCTCCTTAATGAGTTAGCAAAATGTGAACTCTCCCTTAAGCAGGTGTGCTGTTGAAAAGGGAATTGTGGGGGGTTGGCTTTGAGAGTTGGTTACATTGCCTTATGTTTTATTCTATGGGTTATTATGTCGATGAAACAAAAGCATTTCTTAAATAGGTCAAGGTTGGTATTGCAATCCTTAATCTAAAGCTCCAAGGTTGTAAGTCTTTTCCCAGTATTCAAATCATCTGGAAATTGAAATAAATGGCTTTTGTTTATTAGTTGCTTTCACTGTAGCTGAGAAGAAAGGTTTTCACGCCCTTGTTTTTCTGCAATATGATTGTCACGTTAGCTGCATTTAGATCTCTCTCTCTCTTTCTCTCTCTCTCTCTGATGGATGGATTACTTTTAAGAAAACAGGACCAGCATTTTAGACCACCACATTTCAGAATAGATAAGATGTGTTTTAAGCAGCTCTGTCATCCCAAGCTGGTCACTTTTCATTATGCAGGGCTTTTGGCTTGTTGTAGCCATTTTAGAAGAAAAGGAAATAGAAGTGTTATGTTGCATCTACATCTGGGCACATGTAGATACTTAAATAATTTCTTGTTCAAAAAGTCAAGACTTGACTAGAATTCATGCCTTCAGTACCCCGGAATTTATTATTAACTTGTATTACAATCAACTTTAAAGGAAACTGATACCTTCTATGGACTTTGAAGCAAAAAGTGATTAAAAGCTAAACCCTCAGCCTTGCTTAAATAAGTTTACTGAAATAAAGCGTTATCAGTTCCATTTTTACTCTGTCAAGTGAGACATTTTCTTACTGGGGTTATTAAAGCTGGTCACGTTAAGATATCATTGATTAAAAAATATCCTGGTCCAAGTTCTATACTTACATATGTATCGTTTCCATTCTGTATTATTTGTATGTAAAAGGCACTCTAACGGAGATGGATAGAAACTATCTAATGGATTTATTCTGTTTGGCTGCCATCTCCAATACTTTGCCTTCTCGGCTACGTCTAGACTGGCATGATTTTCCTCAAATGCTTTAACGGAAAAGTTTTTCCGCTAAAAGCATTTATGAAAGAGTGTTTAGATTGGCACGGACGCTTTTTGCAAAAGCACTTTTTATGAAAAGATCCATAATCTAGACGCTGTTTTATGCAAGAAAGCCCTGATCGCCATTTTAGCCATCGGGGCCTTTTTGTGCAAAACACTTTTTAGCTGTCTACACTGGCCCTCTTGCGCAAATACATTTGCGCAAGAGGGCTTTTGCCCGAATGGGAGCAGCATAGTATTTGTGCAAGAACACTGACAATCATACATTAGATCGTCAGTGTTCTTGCACAAATTCAAGCGGCCAGTGTAGACAGCTGGCAAGTTTTTCCACAAAAGCGCCTGCTTTTGCGGAAAAACTTGCCAGTCTAGACACAGCCCTCTAGTTTTAAACTGTTTTGTGTTGGGCTTCCAGCATTCACTTGTGAAGTCCTACAGTCTAATACAGAGGTCGGCAACCTATGGCTTCCAAGCCAAATATGGCTCACTAGAGAGCCAAATATGTCTCTTTTGAAGCTCAAGCCCAGCCCACTCCTTGCTTCCCCCACAGCAGGGAGCCCACAACTGGCACTACAGCCTTGCAGCACCTTGCAAGATTATAGCACCAGTGCCAGCTTCCTGCGGGGGAAGGGGCCCCAAGGTAGCCAGAAACAGAGTGAAGAAATGGCTGCATGCTGCTGCTCCCCTTTCCCTCCCCCTTCCCCGACCAGGGGAACAGCAATGCGCTGACGCATTTCCTGGAGGCTTTTCCCACGGCTCCAATAGTAGGGAAAGCCTCCAGTGCCTGGGTGTGGTGCACAGCACAAAAACAAGTACCCCCTTATGTCCAGACCCCACACCCCCAGCTGCCTCCTGCCCCCTACTTCCTGGCCAGACACCCTACCCTCAGCCCACTCCTGCCCCCTCCCCCTTGGCCAGACACCCTCACCTCAGCCCACTCCTGTCCCGTACTCCCTGGACAGACATCCTGCCCCCAGCCTGCTCCTGCATCCTCTCTCCTGGCCAGACACCCTGCCCTCAGCCTGCTTCTGCACCCTCCCCCCAGCCAGACACCCTACCCTAAGCCCACTCCTGCCCCCTACTCTCTGGCCAGACACCCTACCCTCACCTCAGCCCACTCCTGCCCCGTACTCCCTGGACAGACATCCTGCCCCCAGCCTGCTCCTGCATCCTCTCTCCTGGCCAGACACCCTGCCCTCAGCCTTGCTCCTGCACCCTCCACCTTGACCACACACCCTACCCCAGCCTGCTTCTGCACCCTCCCTTGCTCCTGCCCCTTCTCCCTGGACAGACATCCTACTCCCAGACTGCTCCTACACTCTATCTCCCACCCAGATCTTGCACCTTCATCTCCTCCTGCATCCCACCTCCTGCCCAGATCCTGCACCCCCATCCCTATCCCACTCAGTGGCAGCCCTGTGCCACACACTTAAATCCTCATTTTTGGCCCCACTCCTGGGCCTGGGCGGGGCCACAAATTCCAACCCTGTTACCCCAGAAGAGTAAATCTGGACCGAGGCCTTGAATCTCAGTTCCCTCTTGTCCCTCCCCCCACCATGGGGCTGGAGCACCAGGGGAGTGAGGTGTTTCAGTTGGGGGCCACATCAATGAGGATTGGGGGTTTTTGGAGGGGTATTTCTTTTGCTTCTCACTTGTGTGGTCCCTTACAGTACAATGTTTATGTTATTATCAATAACATATATATGTTATATAATCAATAATATAATAATTTATGTTATTATCATGTCAATTATCAATAATATTAAGTTGGAGATTTTCAGCCATGCAAAAGGGCATTCTTATGGCTCTTTGTTGACCACTTGCTTTGAATTTTGATATAGTTTGGCTCTTTGGTTTGAAAAGGTTTCCAACCCCTGGTCTAATACAATAGATCTCACCTTTGAGCAAGGCAAGTCTGACTGTACAGTAACAAGTAGCAGCTATTAACAGCAAACACTACCCCACAGATAAGTATTCAGGGCACTATACAAATCAGAATTATTTTCTTAAAACCTCACATTTAATCAGTGGATTTGTACATAGAAGGAAGGGGGAAAGGAAAGCTCTAATTATGGGGAGAATTATATTCATAATTAGAGATGGTTCCAAGCCACAAAGTTTGGCTCTAGATTTCCCCAATAGTGCAAAGGAGTTTGAATCTGAAATTCCAGTTAGGTGCCTTGATTATCCATACTAAATAATAGTGAGGGATGAGCAGGAAAATTTGCAGGTGTGTAAAGAGGTGGTGGGTTGAACTGAGATGGATCTTAGATGGAAGCCAGTTACCAAACACCAGCACAGGAAAAACTACTTGTCAGCCTAAGACATGATCCCGCCAAAAGTGATACCAACAGACACATCTATACAATTTGAAGGTTTTTACATCCTAAAACAATTAGCTCTGAGAGCTGGATGCAGGAATTAAAGCACAACATAAAAGAGCAGTGATGGACCCAAAAAAACAAACCAAAACCCCACTATTACACACCTTTCCAATTCTCACATCAGAACTCAGCCCTAAGGTACCAATTCTGGTCAGATCCGTAACAGAAAGGATCCATTTTCCAAATGGGATGTAGCTAAAAATCTTTGGAGATAACTCCTTAAAATTAACTTACATAATTCAAGATGGCAAAAAAGTCTTGTGAACTCAGCATTTGTAATCTCATATGATTTCAGCACCAAATTCAAACCCTGGCCGTGAACCTATATCAGTAATCCTAACCTAGATCTAGCAACCATCTTTTGGGGTCATCTCACTCAAGATCTTTTGTCAGTACTTTTTTACATAACAAAACAAGAAATGTGAGTGGTAAGGAATCACCACACTGTTTCAGAAATGTGTTAGTATTAACCAGGTTAAGAAAGAATGGCATAATGAAAAAAAGTCTTCCGGAAAAGTCAAGATTTCCTGCTGATCCTAAAGCAGGATGACGAGAGGAGCAATTGTATATGCTAGCTTTACATTTAGAATCATGACAACTTATCAGTTGTTTTTATGTTTTTGTCCTTTATTTAGTTAAGACTATGACTACCATCAAGATCCTCACTGCTGCAGGATTTGTTACATTAATGCTGTTCTGTTTAGCCCATGCTGAAATCTGCCCCCTGCCTTGCACCTGTGAGTCACTTGGACAAATGAAGGGCTGGCTAGTAGATTGCAGCTCAAAGGGACTGACAGAAGTGCCTGCCCTGCCCATCGGCACCAGGAAACTTTATCTACAGAATAACAGCTTGACCACAGTTCGGATTGGTGCATTTGACAGCTTAAGTAGCAGCCTAGAGGAAATGAATGTGTCTGACAATCCCTGGAATTGTGACTGTCACATTCTGTATCTCAAACTTTGGCTAGAAGACTTCTCTGAATCGTCTCTTGCCAACGTCATCTGTGCAACCCCAGCCTCCAATGAGAGGAAGCTTTTGAGCCAGCTGAGTGGCAATGAGCTGGAGGGGTGTAGGAAATCCCTCCCAATCAAATGCCTCGATTTCTTTTGGAGAGACCTCGCGTTGATCTCTTTGGCAATACTTATACTTATTTTAACATTGTGTGCACTGAGGTTCTCCAAAAAGCTAGCCTACTAGATTACCACAAGAGAACATTCCTCTGCTCTCCTGCTGCTACAGAAGCATAACTAAGGGTGTGTCTAGATTACAGTTTTGTCAACAAAACTGTACCTGCGTCTACACTACCGCCGAGTTCTGTCAAGATAATGTCGACAGAACTCAGCCATTTTGTCAATGGCGGTAAACCTCATTCTACGAGGAATAACACCTTTTGTCGACAGAGTTCTGTCGACAGAAGGTGTTATTGCGTCCACACTGTCCTTTGCATCTACACTCTTATGTCGACAAAGCGGCTTGCTTTGTCAACAGAACTGGATGTAGTCTAGACGCTCTTTGTTGACAGAAGCTTTGTTGATAGTATCTGTCGACAAAACGTCTGTCGACAAAAAGCCCGTAGTCTAGACGTGCCCTTAGAAAATCACACGTCACAATGAGATGTCGCTGTCTTCAACAGCTCTTCACCAAAATGCCAAACTAACCTAACTCAAAAGATATTCTTCTTATGTTACTACTGGCTATGTGAGTGTAAGTGTATTAGAGATGGGTCCCAGACCGCAATGTTTTGGGAGAAATGTGTACAACAATTAGGGTGACCAGATGTCCCATTTTTAAAGGGACAGTCTCATATATAAGGCCTTCTCCAGATTCTTGACTTTTTCTTAAAACTGGGCAAACTCTCCTGTATTTTTTGCCTTCTCTTCCTGTCAGTACTGGCAGGTCCTACTGCTGGCTGGATCCCTGCTCGCCAGTCGCCTCCCCTCCCCCCCCAACCCCGGCAGCGAGCTGGAGGGGGGGATCAGTGGCTGACAATGGGGCTGGGTGTGAGAGGCTGCACTGTGCAGGGCCAGGCCAGTTCTCCTGCTGGTCCATCAGCACAGCCCTCAGTGCATGCCGGCTCTGGAGCGGGGATAGGGAAAGTGATTTCCAGCCTGTTCCCAGCCTGAACTTGCAGGGCCATAGCACCTTCTTCACCTGCCCTCTCCCCTGCTTCTCTGGGTTATGCTTCCAGTGAGCGTAGAGCAGCTGGTCCCCAAGGCACTATCTCCTGACTGAGCCACCTCTTTGGCCTGGTCTCTGTGGCAGGGCCGGATTAAGACATGCTGAGGCCCTAAGCTAAGTCAAGTTTAAGAGGCCTCATAACATCACCAAAAATATGTGTATTACTCTAACAGCAAGGACAATGAAAATAGAAATAATAAAGGTTAACATTTGCATGTATACTGGTACATAGAAGAGGATGCAACTAAAAACTACAGATTGAACCTGTCTAGTCCGACGCTCTCTGGTCCAGCAACATCTGTGGTCTGGCATGATTTTAGTTAGCCAGATGTCAAGATGGGACTTAACAACCTCTAGGGATGAAGATTTCACCACCTCCCTAGATAACCCATTCCTAATACGGGGTTATTTAGCTGTAATTTACCCCTAAGTGTCATCTAAGGGCCCAGCACACACTGTAAGTGTTGGTAATGCCTCTAGACCTCCCATGGGTTGTCAAATTCTCTGGTTTGGCACCAGTCAGGTTCCAATGGTGCCAGACTATAGAGGTTCAACCTGTAGCAAGTTTTAATCTGAGGCCCTAAGATGTAACTTACTTAGCTTGTGCATAAACCCAGCACTGCTCTGTGGCCACAGAAGCCCCTGTAGTCAGATTCCCTGGGTCCAGGTGCACAATGTGTGCCCACACGATAGCCAGGGGACAGGAGAAAACTAGGCTATGTGAGTGGCCAGCAGAAGCCTGGAGGTGTTAGCTGACTTTCCACACGATGTGGACAGGAAGGGATGAGCTCTGCAAAGGCCAGGTCATCCCTTCCTCCCCTGTGGCAGGAAGCAGCTCCCATTCATTTCCTCACACAAAGTGTCGAAGGCTGCTACTGACCATGTTGTGGGGTGAAAGCTGGGGGAAATCTGGGGGAGCATGCATGCCTCCTCCCCACGTGTTAGGGCCAGTCCTTGAATTTAACCCTTAATAAACATGACCTTAAGTTGCCTGAAACTTGAAGGAATTATTTTATAGCTGTACCAAATTTCCTAGAAAACAATACAAGTGAGAAAAATGGCATAATGTGTATAATATATAAATAAACAGTGTTTATTGTGCATTCACACTTGTCCACGTCTGGTTGCATGATTACCTGCGACAACCACAGATGTTGGTTAAAACTGCCAGCAAAATGTCTGGGATTTTTGCTGAAAACCTGAAAAGCGCTTGCACTTTCTCTCTCCCTCCCTCTCTCTAGTTTGGGTCAGTACTTAGATCGGAGACCTGAATAACTCCTAGAAGAAACCAGGCCTGCTAACGGGGGCAAGAGGGGGGCAAGGGAGCAGTTGTCCTGGAGCCGCAATTCAAAGGGGCCCGGGGCTTGTCTCCGTTGCTACTGTGGCAGCAGCAGTAGCTGGAGCTGCAGGTCCTTCAAATCTCACCCATGCGCCGGTGCCACACGCTCTATGCAGCGCTGAGGGCTGGGGCACGGACGTGCTGCACTTCTGGTGGTGCTGAGGGTTGGCTGCCCCAGTCCCACCCCTTCTGCCTGAGGCCCCGCCCCTTCTAGGAGTGCAGAGTCAGGCCATGGCCCGCAGAGGCTCTGAAGAAATGCAGTGTGTGGCACATCTCACAAACAGTTCCTGCTGACCCTAGCATAGAACTGGGGGAGAGTCTCTGCTTCTTGAGCTTCTCTTTTCTGGGTGCGACTAGAGGTGAAGGTAAACCAGTGTGCCCTGGTACGGTGCTCCAGCAAGAAAGCCAGACAGCTCAGGCACTTGGCTGTAGGAGGCGGAGCAGCAACTCCCAGCTCCGCTCCTAGGGCTCTCCTGCAGGCTTCCATGCTAAGCACCCCCACACACACACACACCCAGCCACCTCCCTTGAGCCCCTCACTCCCAACTTTGACTCCTGCACCCCTCCACTCCCTCACCCCCTGCACTTAGCCCCTTCTCACTCAAACCCTGACTCCTGCACCCCCCACACACCAACTCCTGCCCTGAGCCCCCCATGCTCCACCCCTCCCATCTTCCTGCCCTGAGGGCCCGTGTGATACAACAGTACCTGTAAGAAACGTAAGTTACTTTTACCCCGTGGGTGCAACATAACACTGACATCATTATAGATTGCATGGCCCTGTTTGAAAGAGCCGAAAGAAATTTTTTTGCAGGTACCTGAGCAAGTTACTTCTGAAAATGCCTCAGGTTTCTGGTTGAAGTTGGTGGCTTTTCAGCTTCCATGTTACAAATAAACTTGGTATTACAGTTTGTAGTAGCTACTCCAAGAGGTGGGCCTCCAGCCTCAAACACACACAGTAGTGCTAGTGGAAGGATAAGGGGCCATGACCAGTCCATGCACTACTAATGAGCCACGCTGCTCCAGGAGCTTGAAGCTGAGGTGCACCATCTGCATCAGCCTCCCTGTCTTTCCCAACCTCCCTGTCCACTCAGCCCAGAGTTTGCAACCAGCCCCC
This sequence comes from Rafetus swinhoei, assembly GCA_019425775.1. NCBI lineage: Eukaryota > Metazoa > Chordata > Testudines > Trionychidae > Rafetus > Rafetus swinhoei. The sequence continues at coordinate 12,318,286 of CM033435.1, read as the reverse complement.
CGCCCCTCCCCACCCAGTCAGTGAATTGGGATCTCTTCCCCACATGACTTTTCTCCCTCCCAGGGCCTCCAGGGGGACACTCCTCAAACAATTACTACATCTCCCAAGACTCGGGAAACCTACTTCTTATCTGACCCCTGAGTACAGGCTTGAGGGGACATAGCACCCCTCATCTGAGAAACACAGAATTTATCACTGCAGGACACAGCGGATCTTCTTTTCACCCAGCTGCCCTCCTTCAGGTCAGAAGGGATTCAAACTCCAACCCCTCAGGTCTAAAGTACCAACTGTCCATTCAAACCCTACCCATAAAAACAAAAAAGTGACCTGCTCCTTCCCTGCCAGAGAGCATCCACTCCCCACTCAATCACCACAGATCCAGAGCTCTCCCCCTTTCTCCACACACACACATACACACACACCTGCCACCAGTTCTGATTCAAGGAAAAGCACTCTAGGTACAGGAGTTGGTGAGAGGAGTGTCCAAGAGCTGCTGGTTGTTTCCTGTCAGCGGAGAGAGAAGCACAGCGGGTGTGAGGGGATTATCTAAGGGCACAGGACTGAAGGCAAAGAAAGCAATGTAGAGGGGAGCAAGAAAGCAACCACAGCAGAGAGGTTTTAGGAAGCCTCCTCACACTTTTGGCAGCTCATCTCTGAAGTAAATGCATGCTAACCCTGGTATCCTGACCAAATTCCAACAATGTCAATCAACTTCCACCCAGCTAACTTCCCCTGATTTTTCAATTCTGTACTGTATTCTTCACTGCTTTTCCTCAGTGCAACATACTATTTGACGGATGTTAAACAACTCTTCCAGTTGCAATGAAAGGACAACATCTATGGTCCCCTTTTCTACTCTGCCAGGATATTGCATGACTTATAGAGGCTTGAACACTCTCAGGTGAAAAACTAGCCCCAAGTTCTGTCCCCAGATACTTGCGCATATTTTAGCAAAAGATGCACATACAAATCCAAGATTACAATTTGGCTGTCATTATTAAATCAAGCACATACCATTACTTCTACAAGAAAGAATTGCAAGGAACACATGCCAATATTATGCTTATGTAGCTCAAGGACTTTTCTCTGCACTTTAAAATTCAGCTGCCATTTTGTGGAGGAGTCACAGGGAGGGAAGTATTCTCTCATGGAGACTTCCTTACCATTTTTAATACCTTAGTCTAAAATATAAATCATTCACACTGAAGTATGTGGTTGCCTTTTGTGCATGGAAAGGAAAATAGGTATTTTTGTACTAACTGTAAAAAAATGGACACATTTTGTTCTGTGAGACCCCACTATGATGAATAGGTGAACCAGAATGTAGAATGTGGCCCCTTACATACAAATCTACATACAGTTAAGGAAGGGGGGGAAGTTTTACTAGATTCAACTATCATGTAGTCCCATGTATAACTGGGAAGCTTACCTGTTACTCTCAACTAGTGCACCTCACCTTTGTAGGAGTCTGTTTGTTAGAACGGATATAGCAATGACCCAGTGATAAATAGGGTAGCTTTTACTTTGAGCCTGTAGAAGAGTGCATGCTGAATTAGGAGCACTGTCAATACAAAATTATCAATATACTGTACAGTTTTCCAAAGGGTTGCTTCAAGAAGGTGCATTTCCTAGTCTCTGGTATTTTGAGCCCAACAGTAAATGAGGAAAATAAGGGGAGAATCATCACCAATGCAGCATTTCCCATTCCACAAGGCAAATTGCTGTTTGTCAGTTCCGAACCACTTGGCTATTCTCGGTACAAACTCTGAAGTTGGAGAGTACTGTTCAAATGCTTATCTGGCCAGGCCACTGCTTTGTATTTAAGTCACATTCCCTAGCCAGCTTCCCCCACAGCCAATCAAATCTAATTACATATTTTCATGCTCCTGTTGCCTATAGCCCATCACAACATACAGAAGCAAATAAAAACCGATACATTTATAAGTGCTACATTTGCCACCTACAATCGAACACACAACAGAGATCCCAGAGCAGCTTGTGAAAGATGAGACGACCATATCCTATTCCAGCATCCCACACTTTTAAGCAGGCAAAGCAATGAATACGGCCACATTGATATTTCTCTAGGAATCACAGTAAGTGATGTACGATTTAAAAAGGAATTTACACTTTTTGTGATGACCACATACTTTTCCCAGTATTTAAATAAAGAGGGACGTAATAACTTAATCCAGTGAATGAGCAGAAAAGACACACCCTCCGAGCAGTATGAGTCTGTTTGTTCAAAGATAAGCGTCTAATCCATTTATAAGTATCCAGTCTATTTATAACAAGAAATCCCTGATCCAGCAGCCCTTCTGGATAAGCCTTACCGCTTATCAAAAGTCAGCAGCAGTTTTGTATGTGAAAGGACTAGAGATTTTGGATTGGATAACAATGGCTGAACTAATAAAGGAGATTGTACATGTACAAGATGTTATGCCTTTTAGACTGCCAAAGCATTAAGGTTGACATGAGCATATTGTTTAACTGCTAATCTTGTTGTACAGAAATACTGGAACGCAACCACTGCTAGTGTGGATGGCAACAACCAACCAGTAAACAGCATGCTGAGCAAACCTTAGCACTGGTATTCTGTTGCTTACAGGTAAGCAAACTAAACAAGCTTATTCCATCTCACAGATGTATCGCAGGACTTAATATTTGTAGTTACTTGAAATCCTCAGTCAAGCAGTACTATAGAAATGAAATATTGTGTATCATATTAATAAGAGATGTAAGTTCATGTTCCTAAAAGGATCATAAATTAAGCCCTAGTTAAACAGGAGTAGGTGTGGAGGGCCCAGTCCTTCTGCCACTGGGGTGCTCTGGCCCGGCTGGAGCTCTCCCTCCCTCCCGCCTATGGCACAGTGAGCTGCTTTATCCTGGCGGGGCTGCCGGTTAACCAGTTAACCATAAGCATCATCCAGTAAGGGTGATGCTTACTGTTAACTGGTTAACCATTCACATCCCTTCTTCAGAGAAGACAAAGCCTTCAGTGAGGGAAAAGTTTAGTGCAAAGTATAATTGCTAGGATTCTGAGTAATGAAGAAGTTTGAGATTTGGTTTTCAATTTAACAAATTACTTTACACAATATTAAAGTAGAGGGCAGTTAAAAATTATTGATCAGACTAAATATGTTCATGAGCAACAACTGTTCCCTGGGCATGTTTTTGTAACTAACAATTAAAATATTAGAGTGGAAAAAGAACAGTTACTTACTTTTGTAACTGTTGTTCTGCGAGATGTGTTGCTTGTGTCCATTCCAATAATTTATGTGCGCACCCTGTGCATGATTGTCAGAAGACTTTTCCATAGCGGTACCTGTGGTGATGCCTCATGGTGTTGCATATATATCCCTGCTGACCCGACTCCCACTTCAGTTCCTTTTTGCCAGAATAGTCTGATGGAGAAGAGGCACGTGGGTCTGTAATGGACATGAGCAACGCATCTCAAAGAACAACATTTACAGAGGTAAGTAACTGCTCTTTCTTCTTCAAATGATTGCTCATGTGCATTCCAATATGTGACTTATCAGCAGTCAGTACAGAGGAGGGGTCGGACCTCAACTCATTGCCGAGTGCAGTACAGCTCTGCTGAATGCTGCATCATCCCAGGACTGCTGGGTAAAGGTGGAATGAGTCATGAATGTGTGTATTGAGGACCATGTAGCCGCCCTACAGATGTCCTCTCAATCAGGACTTCTGCCAGAAAGGCCGTTGCCGAGTTTTGCACCTAAGTAACCTGTGATAGGCGGGGCCTGTCATTCGGGATTACAAGTAGTAATCCAGAACAACAGGCACTGCAACGTAATTCGGGGGCCCTTCATGTGTTCCATGATAGAATTGAAATTATGCACTAGGGAAGAATGACTTGCAAAGCAAGAAGTCAGAAGCTCCAACAACTGTCACTGGTGGAAAAAAGGAACTGAGGCATGAGTCAGGTCAGCAGGGGTATAACTGCAACGCCATGAGGCATCACTACAGGGAGTGCTACAGCTGACCCGACAGAGCCCGCCAAGGAAGAGTTTTCAGACAATCATGCACATGGTGTGTGCACGCACATACTGAAATGCACAACAGCAATCACTCAGAGAAACATATATATTTAGGCTTCATTGAATAGAAGTAACTAAAAAAGCAGCCAACAATATCCTCTTCTCTTAAATAACTGTCATGCTTACAATGCTCATTAATCATATGCACACAGGGTAATTTAACATGAGTAGCTTTAATTTACTTTAATGTTTTTGTTTATTATGTGACATATAATTAGGTCCATGAAACACTCACTTTTAATTTCATGCATCAAAAGGTTTTGTTGCTTATTTTACCCTTTGCCACTGATAAACCTACAGTGCAATCTGGAAAACAGCTACAAACTTTTATGCAGTTAAACAAATGAGTGAAAGTGTAGAAAGTAAAGAGTCATTTATAAAGGACTCTCTCCTGCCCTGGAAGAGGCAGGTACTCCAGCACCAAAGCTGCTCCAAGGGCCTCATCCAAAGTCCCTGGGAGACTTTCCCAATCCCATTCTGGTGAGCATGGAAGGTCAATTCTCAGCAATGTATATATCTGAAGAATTTATGCAGGTAACATTTATCTTTTCAATAGGTCTTGGGCTTGCCTCCTTTGACCTGCATATTTCACAAGTTCTCCTGAGCTTGCTGCCCTAAATACAAAGAGCATCTGGTCCAGGACAAAGATTTTGATAAAACCAAGGCTGGCTTCCGATGTACATGAATTTTTGTTGCTCTTTCAATAACAGGATGTATCATCAAATGGGAAAAGTCCAAAGAGCGAAGGTGCAAGTTCCAACTGACATAATAGAGGCCTCTAACTCAAAACAAGTGCAACACAGAATCATAGAAACATAGTGCTGGAAGGGAGAGTAAGAAGTCCCCCCGTTCTGAGACAGGATTAAGTAAACCTAGACCATATCCCTGACAGTTGTTCGACAAACACATTCTTAAAAACCTCCAGCGACAGAGATCCCACAACCTTCCTTGGAAGCCAGATCTAGTGCTTAACAATATTCAGAGTTAGACAGTTTTTCCTGTTAACCTAAATTTCTCTTGTTGCAGATTAAGCCCACTGCTTGTTGTCTAAAAGCCCTTAACATATTTGAAGCCTGTAACAATCTAATGTCTTATATGAGCACTTAACATACAGTGGCTGCAAACATATAGGCCTTTGTTCAATGACAATAGAACCCAGGAACTTAGCACTAAAAATAAAACAAAAACCCCAAACCACACAGACATCTGCCACCTCTTTTGCTGAATAAGAATTCCTTTATCTGTATGCAGCAGGCTACTAGTTTAATCAAATACGAATAGGTGTTTTATATTGCCCTCTAGTGGATCAAGAGGAAGGGAGACACATACACCATGCCAGTCTATAGGTGCTACAGAAACAGCATATTGTGAAAATGGGAAGTAAAATCCTACCATTCACTTCACACTGATGTAAATGACACAAGAGGCAAGGCACTGGAGAATCATGCCCAGGATGAGTGAAAAGGATCTACATACATATTCTCCAGTGCCTTGCCTCTTATGTCACTTATATCCGTGTGAAGGGAATGGTAGGATTTCGCTCCCTATTTTCACAGCTACACAAATAACTACACAAGGTAAAAGAACACTGGAGAATCAGACCCTTTACTCCTACTAAAAAGGAGGACTCAGACCAGGCATTATCGGTTTCTGGGGCAATCAAATATTGGCATTTTTCCAGTTAGCTCTTCACATGGCTCCACAGTCCACGTAACACCTATCTAGGCAGAGTTCTACAGGTTGGACCTCCAGGGTCCAGCACCCTTGGGACCGTCCCAGAGGAGGGATTTTGCCTGACCAGGGGAGGTCATTTTGGATCCCTGCCACCAGCCCCCCTGACCCGGCCAATAGCCTCCTGGCCAGCTCCCTACCTCCTGCTGGCCTCTCTGCCCTCCTGACTCTGGTGGGCATCCATTGCTGCCGTGGCTTTGGGACCCACCAGGCGGCTAAGCGCACCACCCTGGAGCTCCAGGATCCATGGGACAGTTGCACATCTCAGCTCCCTGTCCCACCGAGCTACCACAGCTTCCAGCCTTGCCAGGCAGGCATGCACCGGGTCAGTCAATGCCACTGGGCAGTCCCGCTGCCATGCACTGGGCAGTCCCACCGTCAACTCACTGCGGGCAGCCCATTGCCCTGACAACTCTGCATGGATCCTTGCCACTGGCCTTCCACCGGGACTCTCTGGTCCTGCAACATCTGTGCTGCACCATGGATGTTGCCGGACCAGAGAATCCCAGTTAAGAGAGTTCCTACCTGTGTCAGGTCACAGAAGGAGATGTCCACACAATACTTGGGCTCTGCATTCAAACCCCTTTTTGTTTTAAAGAACAGACATGTATATAGTACTATAACGAAGTGCAAAGTGGCCTAGAAGTCAGAGAGTAGGGGTATGAGTGTTTAACTGTGTTAATCGGTGTGGGCTGAAACAGCTCCCCACCTGCCACAGGCAAGAGGCTGCTCCAGCCCTGTGTGGTGCCCGCCGCAGACAGGGGCTACTCGGGCCAGAGCAGCCTGTCTGCAGTGGGCCTAGGTGCCCTGCAGGCAGGGGCTGCTCCAACCAGGACATTGGAGCAACCAGGACATTGGTGCCCTGACCCACCACAGGCAGGGTTTGCTCCAGCCCAGCTGGTGCAGTCTCTGAATGCAGTCGGGGAAGGAGGGTAGCGCAGGCAGGGTCTGCTCCAACCCAGCGGTGGGTGGAGGGGAACTAACACCCACCCCCTCCCACCCACCCTCCTCTTTAATCGATTAACCATTTAAACAATATGTTGACCGGTTAACCTATTAAACAGGATTTTACATCCCTAGTGGAGAGTTCACAAGATCCTCTCTCAAGGCCTGCAGACAAGATTCTGTGCGCGTTCTGTGAACATCAGGTTTGAGAGCACAAGCCTTAAGTTGGTTCTTATAGGAGGGCAGCAGATTGAAGAGATTCAGAATTCTCTCTTTACATGGATGGTTGCACGGCTTGAGGGAAATTTCTCCTCCTTCACCGGAAGGTACTTATTCCTGTTCTCAGGCCTATGACTCTTAATATTCTTCCTTGGCTGATTGACTAGTCTGGTCCTGAACAATGTGGGAGTTACACATTCTGCAGCACTGAATACATGCCTATAAATAATGCACACTTTTGCCTGAGTAACTCAGAGCATTTAAAACATCAGCTGAGCCTCACAACCCCTCAGAGATACAGTAACACTAGTGCCATTTTCCTGATGAGGAAGTTGAGGTGTGTAGAGATTAAGAGCCTTCAAGTGAGTACATCTCCCATTCAGTAACCTAAATAGAGATGTTCTCCACCCTTGCAGAAATCAGGCTTAAGGGATTTATCCAATGCCATTCAGAAGTTGATGGCAGAATCTGGTATAGACTCACAGGCCTTACACGGCCAGTAGAATACATTACTGCAGTAAGAAAGAAACGAGACTACCTCACTTTCACCTACGAAATACTAATTGAATGCCCAATCTTTCAGAGCCAAGACTACACACCACCTTGCAGAATCAGGCCCTTCACACACACACACACACACACACACACACACACACACACACACACACACACACACACACACTATCCCAGAATTCAGAGTACAGAATATTTGGATTTGTGTTACTTACAGGAAGTTATCCATCTATTTATATAATTTAGCCATTGAACAGTAATGAAGAGTGATTTTAGTCCAACTTTAAATGAGAGGTTTTGAGATTTCCACGTCACGAGCAGCATGTCCACAGCATGTGTTAATTTCATACTCCTAGCAGTTGCTGAATTAGTGGCACAGGACACTGAAGTCCACCATGTATCACAGAACACATAAAATCCCGCTTTCTCCTCTCTGCTCTGCTCATGTGCCTCCACCTGACTTGGAGGGGCTGCTGTGATAAATATTTGGGCCTACAAATGTATCTTAATTATTATCTCAACTGTAAGGAGGGAGCGAAAGTTCATAACATGGCACAAAAACCTTTAACCATAAACGCTGATGGGGAAAGGTACAAGACTGAATTGGAACAAACAGAAAGGCTAGCCTGCTGATATCATTTAATGACTGTGTTAAGATGATGAGGGGCTGGAAATCAACCACCCAGAATTGGTGTGAACCAAATAAATAGTTATTCCATTCACCACTCCTTTTTGGGGTCCTTAAAAAAAGGTATGAGAAGAGGAGAATTAAGAAACTGACAATGGATAAAAAATGGGTGAACCCAAAGGAGAGCTTTACCATCCTGGTAGACACCCCCACTTCTCCCTAGGGGCCATGCAATCCACAGTGATACATCTGGGTCTCTGCTTTCCTGATCCTGAGAAATGTCCTGATCACATCAAGTCAGAGAGGGATGCAGATGGGACATCACTTCCACTGACTCTGGTTAAATCCTGAACCCTGCCAGGGGTATAAGACTTGGTGTTTTACCCCACCCTGCATATTCCCTACCTTATTTCTACTCTCCTCTTAGCTTTTTTTTCCTTTTCTGTCTATTAAGAGTCTGGCCTAGATGGTCAACATTTCATCTTTTGTGATAATGCTGTAATACTGTGATCAAAGAGGCTGTTTACAAACAATTCCCTAAACAACCCCATGCTGGTACAAGACTACCAGATCTTGGAGTAGCTAATGAGACAGCGTACCATGTCTGCATTTCTTCAGCAGCGAGTGAACTGTCAACACAAAAGACAAACTGCATTTTCTACTTTTGCTGTTTTTTCCCCTCCTCTCCTACGTTTGTCTTTCTTTGTGTTTTTGGAAAGAGGATTGGACTTCAGCAACAACAGTTCCAGCCCAGCTCAACGAACTTTCTATCCCTGCCCCGGGAACAAAAAGGAGAGCTTTTGCCATACAACTAAGAGGGAGCATCAGAGAAGGGTTATTTTCTAAAGTTTCTCTTTAAAGGTAAAGAGATCAAAGGAGATTGTTAAAATGAAAGCTTTATTCCCCTCTCCCTTCTCTGCTGTGTCTTTAATAAAAGGTTTACAAGGTTTTAATAGTGTTTGTGCCATGGTACTACACAGGCTGGGGTCTCTATACATCAAACCCTGAACCTTGTTGAATGTTGAACAGGAAATGTTAACATCTTTAATGCTTTGGGGCCATTTATTCCATCAAAATTCATACAACAAGGCTGCCACTTGAGAATAGGTCTGTACTGTAATCAAAGGGTCTGGCTCAACTAGACATATTCTAGATAGATTAAAACTATCTAACTTAGGTTCTGGAATGATGGATCCATAGCAGCCTGGGCTACCCTGGCAAGTCATTACCCAGAGTTCCAGGTGCGCTCATACAACCCATGCTGAAGTGGGTGCGGCTGCTATGTCAGTGCCCCGGGATCCAAGCTAGCTCAGGTATTTCTACTTGTGCTGCAATCACACCCATGATTACAGTATAACCTACCCTTAGGTAGAGAGGCTAGGCTAGTGCACATGGCCTCTCTACTAGGACTGTCACAGGTGCCAATTGCTGTTAAACAATGAAACCAAAACAGCCAGCACAGAGTAACACATGTATTTTGAAATAAGGATAAAAACACTATTTGTCCAGCCCTCTTAAATTTCTCCAATAACAACACTAAGGACCTGATCTTTTACTGCTTTCCATCTTGAGTGGCTAGTTGTTTGTCAAATGAATGCTGGTACTAGTAATAATGTCATTCCCTTTGCTGAGATGTAAACTGAAGAATCAATTTCAGCATCTTTTAGCTTATTTCTCCTCTCCCTTCCTTGTGTGTATGCACTAATAATTGACAAAAGGATAACTAATAATGGATTGCTCGCTGCCCATGCTGTGTGCACTTAATCTTTGTCTCCTGATTTCATGGGGAGGTTTTCAGAAACAGTTCTTTACACTGTGTTACCAATTAATGGCTTTTATCCCCCCAACGGTGATCAAAGAAATTATGTGGATGTTCTATATAAAGTGAACTGGGTAAATTACTTTCATTATCTAATGAGCAGCAATGCCCATGTTCTTATCATTTTAGGCTCTGAATCAGGGGGCTGACAAATGTACTAGGCCTCTTAGCAAGGTGGGGGAAGGTTCCAGTCCGTGCTCTCAGAAGGGGTGGAACCTTGGGCAGAAGGAACCAGGTCGGGGCAGGCAGCCCTTAGTGCCACCAGGAGCACGCCACCTGGGATTCTGGTGGCAATTTATGTTACCTTCAAGTTTGCCAACCTGTGCCTCCTTGGGACCTTAACCTAGTTTTATCCAAACTTATGGGGCCTCCACTTGAGCCGTTGGCCATGTGTTCCCTTCTCAACCTTTCTTATAAGGTAGCATTTCTGGTAGCGATAACTTCAGCAAGGAGAGTCTCTGAGTTAAAGGACCTCAACATCAGAGCCACCTTACACAGCCTTTTACAAAGACAAGGTACAGTTACGCCCAAATTCAGCATTTTTACCAGAGGTGGTTTCCAGTTTTGACATGAGTAAGGACACATTTTTACCTGAGTTTTACCCTAAACGGCACTCGAGTGCTAAGAAACAGTCTGCATTCTCTTGACATGCGTCGGGCACTGGCTTTCTACATTGACAGGACAAAGCCTTTTAGAGATTCACCACTATTATTTGTGGCAGTTGCCAGTTTCCTCCCAACTTATCTCTTTGTGGATAGTTTCCTGCACATGAGACAGTTTCTCGCTGGCATACCGCTGTTGCTGTTGCTGTTGACAGCACACTCAACCAGCTTTCAAGCATCCTCCACAGCGTCCCACAGTACATAGATAGCTGCAGCGGCACAGGAGCCAGCAAACAGAGCTGTAAACAGGGGAGTTTGAGTGGGAGTTCTGTTGGAGGAGAAGTTTATATTTGGTTTTGTATTTGTATTGTTTGTATGTGTAGAGGCTTGTAGGGTAGTGTGCTGGGAGAGAAGCTGAGCCCTGATTGGGGCGGGGCTTCACTGATTAGGGTCTTATAAAGGTAGCCTTCTAGTCAGGCAGCGGCATAGATAGCTGCAGCGGCACAGGAGCCAGCAAACAGAGCTGTAAACAGGGGAGTTTGAGTGGGAGTTTGTAAAGGGAGTCTGGATATTGGGACTTGTTTGGGGTTTGTTTTTGCTGTGGAGGGGGTGTTTTGGTTTGTTTTTGTGTTCACCGGACTAATAGGACTTTGGTGAGAAAGTAGATAAAACATAGAGGCAGTAGTGGCCATGGCCCAAGTAGTAGAGAACACAAGGAGGATGATTGGATGTGGTAGCTGCGGTATGTACATGATTCTGGAGGGGTTATCTGAAAGGAGTTTTGTTTGCATGAAGTGCCGCCTGATAGAGCTGATGGAAGAAAAGATCCGAGGACTGGAGATGCAGGTGGAAACTCTGGTCGAGTTTAGAAGGGGGTTTGAGCAGATGATGGAGAAAAGGCATGACGTGGCTGAAGGGGAAAGCTTAGATATGCAGATGGAAGCAGGATCAAGGGCCTCAGAGGGGGACTGCTAAGAAAATGGACAGTGGAAGCATGTGACTAAGAGAACCAGGCAGAGGAAAAGATGGGTCAGTGAAGGAAAAATAGAGCTCAAGAACAGGTATGTGGAGTTGGAGAATGAAGAAGGGGTACAGCAGGTAGATAATGAAGATGGAAGGGTAAGGAAGAAGAGAAGAGTGGCTAGTCCCATAGATAAAGGGAAGAGTTAATGGAGACAATACCAATAATGAGCATCAGGAGGATACAGGATGGGTTAAAGAGGATTACAAGGGAAAACAGGAATGGCAAGGACTTGCAGCCAGAGGAAGCAAGAGATAGACCAGAGAATCGCACTGTCACTAGGAAAAGGCAGGTCTACGTGATTGGGGACTCCTTATTGAGAAGAATAGATAGGCCTGTAACCAGAGCGGATCCAGAGAATAGAAGGGTGTGCTGTCTGCCAGGTGCTAAGATACGGGATGTGGAACTGAGGTTGAAGAGGATTATTAAGGAGCAGGAAGGAATCCATTGATCATCCTTCATGTAGGAACAAATGATACGGCTAGATTCTCGCTGGAACGAATTAAGGGAGACTATGCTAGGCTGGGGAGGACGCTCCAAATTGAGGCTCAGGTGATCTTTAGTGGCATTCTGCCTGTTCCTAGAGAAGGGCAACTAAGATGTGACAGGATTATGATGATCAATAGATGGCTTAGGCAGTGGTGCTATAAGGAGGGCTTTGGGATGTATGGTCACTGGGAGGCATTTATGGACAGAGGACTGTTCTCTCGGGATGGACTTCACCTAAGTAGGGAGGGAAATAGACTTCTAGGATGGAGGCTGGCTCAACTGATTAAGAGAGCTTTAAACTAGGAATTTGGGGGAGACGGTTGGGAGATGTTCAGGTAATCTCTACGCCAGATTTTAACACTGAGAGGGAGGAAAACGAAGTAAGAAAGGATATAGCTGGGGGTAGGAGAATGGACATAAGGAGGAAGGGTAGGGTGGATACTAGTCTAATAGGTCATATTGGAGGTACAACGGTCGTGCCAAATTGGCCTCACTCACATTCTTTACCCAAACAGCAAAAACTAAGATGTTTGTACACCAATGCGAGGAGCCTAGGTAACAAAATGGAGGAACTTGAGCTATTGGTCCAGGAAGTGAAACCAGATATTATAGGAATAACAGAAACATGGTGGAATACTAGGCATGATTGGAGTATAGGTATTGAAGGGTATGTGCTGTTTAGGAAAGACAGAAATAAGGGTAAAGGTGGTGGAGTCGCATTGTATATCAAAGATGAGGTAGATTGTAAAGAAATAAAAAGTGATGGAATGGAGAAGACAGAGTCTGTTTGGGCAAAAATCACATTGGGGAAGAAAACTATCAGATCCTCCTGGGATAGTGCTTGGGGTGTGTTATAGACCACCAGGATCCAATTTGGATATGGATAGAGACCTCTTTAATGTTTTTAATGAAGTAAATACTCATGGAAACTGCGTAATCATGGGACATTTCAACTTTCCAGATATAGACTGGAGAACAAGTGCTAGTAATAATAATAGGGCTCAGATTTTCCTAGATGTGATAGCTGATGAATTCCTTCATCAAGTAGTTGCTGAACCAACAAGGGGGGATGCTATTTTAGATTTGGTTTTGGTGAGTAGCGAGGACCTCATAGATGAAATGGTTGTAGGGGACAATCTTGGCTCGAGTGATCATGAGCTAATACAGTTCAAATTAAATGGAAAGATAAACAAAAATAAATCTGAGACTAGGGTTTTTGATTTCAAAAGGGCTAACTTTAATAAATTAAGGAAATTAGTTAGGGAAGTTGATTGGACTAAAGAAATTATGGATCTTGAGGTGGAGGAGGCCTGGGATTATTTTAAGTTAAAGTTGCAGAAGCTGTCAGAAGCCTGTTTCCCAAGAAAAGGGAAAAAAATTATAGGCAGGTGTGTTAGACCAAGCTGGATGAGCAAGCATCTCAGAGAGGTGATTAAGAAAAAGCAGAAAGCATATAAGGAGTGGAAGACGGAGGGATCAGTAAAGAAAGCTACCTTATTGAAGGTTAGAGCATGTAGGGACAAAGTGAGAGAGGCTAAAAGTCAGGTAGAGTTGGACCTTGCAAAGGGAATTAAAACCAATAGTAAAAGGTTTTATAGCCATATAAATAGGAAAAAACAAAAAAGAAGAAGTAGGACCGCTAATTACTAAGGATGGAGTGGAGGTTAAGGATAATCTAGGAATGGCCCAATATCTAAACAAATACTTTGCTTCAGTCTTTAATGAGGCTAATGAAGAGTTTAGGATAATGGTAACATAACAAATGGGACTAAGGATATGGAGGTAGATATTACCATATCCGAGGTAAAAGCCAAACTTGAACAGCTTAATGGGAGTAAATCGAGGCCCAGATAATCTTCATCCAAGAATATTAAAGGAACTGGCACATGAAATTGCAAGTCCATTAGCAAAAATTTTTAATAAATCTCTAAACTCAGGGGTTGTACCATTTGACTGGAGAATTGCTAATATAGTTCCTATTTTTAAGAAAGGGAAAAAGCGACCCGGTAACTACAGGCCTGTTAGTTTGACATCTGTAGTATGCAAGATCTTGGAAAAATTTTGAAGGAGAAAGTAGTTAGAGACATTGAGGCTAATGGCAATTGGGACAAATTACAACATGGTTTTACAAAAGGTAGATCGTGCCAAACCAACCTGATCTCCTTTTTGAGAAAGTAACAGATTTTTAGATAAAGGAAATGCAGTCGATCTAATCTACCTCGACTTTAGTAAGGCATTTGATACAGTACCACATGGGGAATTATTGGTTAAATTGGAAAAATAGGGATTAATATGAAAGTTGAGAGGTGGATAAGCAACTGGTTAAAGGGGAGACTACAGCGGTCATATTGAAAGGTGAACTGTCAGGTTGGAGGAAGGTTACTAGCGGAGTTCCTCAGGGATCAGTTTTGGGGCCAATTTTATTTAATCTTTTATTGCTGACCTTGGCACCAAAAGTGGAAGTGTCCTGATAAAATTTATGGATGACACAAAGTTGGGAGGTATTGCCAATTCAGAAAAGGATCGGGATATTATACAGGAAGATCTGGATGACCTTGTAAATTGGAGTGATAGCAATAGGATGAAATTTAATAGAGAGAAGTGTAAGGTTATGCATTTAGGGATTAATAACAAGAATTTTATAAGCTGGGGACACATCAGTTGGAAGTAACGGAGGAGGAGAAGGACCTCGGAGTCCTGGTTGATTATAGGATGACTATGAGCCGCCATTGTGACATGGCCGTGAAAAAGGCTAATACGGTCTTGGGATGTATTAGGCGAGGTATTTCCAGTAGGGATAAGGAGGTGTTAGTGCCGTTATACAAGGCATTGGTGAGACCCCATTTGGAATACTGTGTGCAGTTCTGGTCTCCCATGTTTAAGAAGGATGAATTCAAACTAGAACAGGTACAAAGAAGGGCCACTAGGATGATCCGAGGAATGGAAAACCTGTCTTATGAAAGGAGACTCAAGGAGCTTGGCTTGTTTACCTTAACCAAAAGAAGGCTGAGGGGGACATGATTGCACTCTTTAAATATATTAGAGGGATAAATACCAGGAGGGAGAGGAATTATTTAAGCTTAATACCAATGTGGACACAAGAACAAATGGATATAAGCTGGCTAGTAGGAAGTTTAGACTTGAGATTAGACGAAGGTTTCTAACCATTAGAGGAGTGAGGTTCTGGAACGGCCTTCCAAGGGAAGTAGTGGGGCAAAAGATCTATCTGGCTTCAAGATTAAACTAGATGGGTTTATGAAGGGGATGGTTTGATGAGATAACATGATCTTGGTAACTAATTGACCATTCATTATCAGTGGTAAATAGGTCAATGGAGGGATGATAGGAGTTACTATAGAGAACTTTCTGGGTGTCTGGCTGGTGAGTCTTGCCCACATGCTCAGGGTTTAGCTGATCGCCATATTTGGGGTCGGGAAGGAATTTTCCTCCAGGGTAGATTGGCAGAGGCCCTGGAGGTTTTTCGCCTTCCTCTGTAGCATGGGGTACAGATCACAGCTGGAGGATTCTCTGCATCCTGGGGTCTTCGAACTATTTGAAGGCTTCAATATCTGAGATATAGGTGAGAGGATTATTCTAGGAGAGGGTGGGTGAGATTCTGTGGCCTGCATTGTGCAGGGGGTCAGACTAGATGATCATAATGGTCCCTTCTGACCTTAAAGTCTATGAGTCTATGAGTCTCTATTGAAGAGATTTGTAGAGCAGCAACGTGATCTTCAATACATACCTTTGCTTCACACTATGCCATCATGCAATAGTCTAGAGATGGCACAGCCTTTCGCAGGGCTGTGCTCCAATCAGTGCATAACTCTGACCCCACCTCCTCGACTTGAGCTTGGGAGTCACCCGATTGGATTGCACATGACAAGCACCTGAAGAAAAAACGGTTATGTACCTTCTCGTAACTGTTCTTTGAGCTGTGTTGTTCATGTCCATTCCAATACCCACCCTCCTTCCCCTCTGTCAGAGTAGCCAGCAAGAAGGGACTGAGGAGGGGGAAAGTCAGCAGGGCCCTAAATTAGGTGCCATTTCATTGCCACTCCAGGGGGCGCCCACACCAACCCTACGGTTGGCTGCTTGGGGAAAAATCTTCTGGCTACTGTGCACACGCACACCTGATTGGAATGCACATGAACATGTATTCGAAGAACCACCACATTTCAGCCAGATGTTTATAGTGACAGCCTGGAGTACCCCTCACCTCACCTTCAATTTCTAATCAACTTAAGGGAGAACAAGAGGGTGCTAGCAATGCATCATACAATATACATCCTAAAATACTGGGTGGGAAAAGACCACAAGAGTACATGTTTCTGTAGATGATTCCTTAGTAAATAAAGCATTTGACTGACAAGAACACATGAGAATGGCACTTTGTAGGATTAGGAATGTGCACACTAAACAAAAAGCATAGCACACAATCGCTCTTGCAAGCCACAAATTAACGGGTGAAACCTTGACCCACTGAAGTCATTTCACCCCATGTGTAGTACTTAAGATTTGATTTGGTACTACTACTCAATGATTTACTCCCGCTCATAAGCGTTTGCAAATTTGGACCCTTAATTTCTATTGCACCGTTCACATTAACTGAATCTCAAAACTCTTTACAGAAAATTGAAGCTACTAGATTAAAAATAATTTAAATTACAATTTTTCTTATATATCATAAGATCACTGATCACTCTTTTGACATCTGGATTCATCACTACTGTATCTGTTTATATTTTACATTTCCTTCCATATGGACAATAAAAACAGAGCAATTGGTTTCACTTCTGCTTACAATAAGCATGTCGATTTCACTTTTCGGTTCTGAAATATTAACACGATGCCAAAAGGTTTGAATTTCTGCTTAGAAACATGTCCAAATCAAGCTGCAAGGATGGTAAATCAAATCAGATCAGCGCTCAGAGCTCAAATGTATCTCCATAACGAGCCAAATCTTAAGTTCCTATAATTTTGGAAACTTCACATTAGAGTCTAGTCCTCACCATTAGAAATCATTCTCTGTTAACAGTTATCACTGCAAAAGGCTCAATGACTTAGAACCGGAGATGACTTCTGTATCCCATTGCAATACTATTGCTATGTAACTGCCAATAAAAAGCTGACATTTACAAGCATCCATTATAAAATAAATATATATATTGATGGCCTAATTGTCAGAGTTAAAATCAGAAGTCCACAAACATTTTTCTACACACATTTCTGTGGACTTCTCAGGCTTGCTATTGTACAAATGCCCAGTTTTCAAGCATAATCATGGTAACTATCATTAGGTGTGCAAATAAAAGAGAAGTAAAAATGCATAAAATTATTGGGCTTCAGGTTTATTTTAAAAAATCAGATCATTAATATTTTAGTGTGTATATACTATCAAAATAGGAGATCATATTTTGCCATCCCTGCCCAGACAATGATGCTTATAAATAGTTTTCAGAAAATCATTTTGTTGTCAACAGCCTTCCTCTGCCTTGCTCCAGTCCATTCCAAGAACTTCAGGGATCAGCGATCCATATAGTGACAGTGAACATCCATATTGCTGGTGAGCCATCAGGCCACAATAACCATTTGGCTAGAATAATAGAAATTGCCCAGGGCATTCTAAACTGTTCAACACGTATGCACGCACGCACACACAAACACAAACACCCCTTCTCTCTGGCTACTGCTGCACTGCTTCACACAACGTTTGTACACTAAACGAGTGTAAGTGAGAAAGCATTTATTAATTTTCATCCACTAAGCAGGCATAGTAAGTCACAAGATACATAGCTGTAGATGTAAATACCAATAGGAAGTATACTACTTGGCATAAAATAATACAGCAAAAAAAGGTTTAATAAGTGTATGTGAAACCAGCTGGAAAAGGTCAATGAACAAATATACTTGACAGATCTGTTCCAGTGCTTAGTAAATTCAGCTGAGAGCATAACCATTGCTTATGCTTCTAGAAAATGTGCAATTATGACTAAAATGTAGGGCAGATAAACAGGGGTGTTTTTTTAAATGTATCTAATTGTTCAGAAATTATTAGTGATGTTAGTACAGAGCACCACAGAACAAATTCTATTCACATGTATAAAATCCTAATGTAAAGTAGCTTATCTTAATGAAAATCTTAGTCGATTGATCAGAGTGTATCAAATATCTTGTGATAAAAAATATAATATATATATAGTTAAGCCAAAAAGTGTACGAGTGGAAGAGGGAGAACTTAATTTAAATTTTAAAATGTTTAATCAGAGCTAACTGAAAAACATGAGCCAAACACATCTGCATGATCACTTTGTTTTTATGTGTATCATATCCCTACCATCCCCTTTCATCTCACATTCTTCAGTTAAATGTTGTCTGTTTACCTTGTCAGCTCTTTAGGGCAGGATCTTTGCCTTTATATTTGGTCTGTAAAATGCAAAACACACTTTTGATGTTCTATAAATAATACCTAGTGCAGAGCAGTGGGAGCTGGGACTAGAATTCTGCATTTGCTGGTCTTTCATAAAGTACCAAAGAAACCCACAAATGTAAAAATTTTAAAAAATTAAAATCTCTCTCTGTCTTTTTAAAACACATATTAAGACTCTCAGGCAGTTCTCTTCATTCACATCAAAAGTCTCAACTGGCAGATCTTGTCCCTAAGCACCTGTGTCCTGTGTGGTACCTTGTGGCCCAATAGTCAAATAAAAGCACATGGGGCTGAGCCTTTGCATCATTCAGGGACAGAACAAGTCCCGCACATAACGGACATGCAGCCAACGTTTCTGCACATTTGTTAACAACTTATTTCAGTTAGCAGAAAAAAATAATACTCATATAAGGCCTTGCTGCAAAACCAAACAAGAACACCCTGCAACATTGCCTTCATGGGAGTTTTGGCCCAACCTACCACCTGAAAAATTGATCTCTGGACTACTGGTTGCTGAAGAATAGTAAACATCACTAGACACTCCTTGGCAAGACCTGATTCACTGCAGCATCCTAAAGAAAAAAATGTAGCAAGTCACCGTAGGAAGACTTCTAGTCAATTCTGAAGACACTAACACTAGGCACCAATAAAGTTCACCAGTTCTGGCAATTTTTCCATCTTCCCTTTTCCTGGTCAATACATATGTTGTTTCACAAAGTCCCTTTCAAAAGGATGTATTGTGAACACCTCTGGGAACTTTTTCCCATTCAGTGCCCTCTTTCTACTCCAGAAAGAATGGTGCTAGTCCTGCCATCATGCTGATGGCAATTATTTTTCTACAGCAAAACCCATAAAGCAAGTCTGCATTGTTGCCATGTTTTAGATCCTCTACCGTGTCACAATTTGGCAAAAACAGGCACCTCAATAGAAACAAATGAGTCTCAGCACAAAAAGCTGGTGATTGTATTACATTGTAAGAGCCCTTTACTAATTACATTATTGCAGGTTCAGATAATTCTTTGAATGTTTGTAGGCATAACCATTTTAATCCTGTTTTGTTGGTTGTCCAATTTTAATTTCTTTTCTTACATCTTCAGAAAGTTGATTTAATTGCAGACTGCTATAATTATCCATTGACATTTCCTTTCTTCTTCAAATAGCCTTTGCTATTGCTGAGTTACTTTTATGAATTCCATTTTATAATATTAACCTTCTCTGAAAGTAGGTGTTTGTAGGTAATGGGATGGCTTATGCAGATTGTTAATGGCTACAGAGCCATTTACTAAGAGACAATGGCTTTGAATACAACCAGGCTCTCTAGTGACCAAAAGTCTGTATTAGCAGATAAATGAATCAAAACCAATGAATGCTTGGTGAAATAACTGCACGGTTCTGCTCTAGCTCTGACCTAGAGGGCCCATAGATCCCCCAAATTACTAGCACCACCACCACATTTGTCAATTGGGGAATTGGAAATATCAGCAGAGAGGCCAAAGATGGAATGGGTATCAAATAGAATGAGAGACAGAGGTGGGTCCATCCAGTTCAAGATTGGGACATATTGGCAGGATGAGAGGAGGGAGCAGCAGCTTGTGTTATCCTTGTCCACTGTGGACAGAGGGCTAGAATCTCCAACTCTCTCCAGCTGGGTACTTTTGAAACCTCAACTGTTTTAATGTGTAAATAATCAGTTACCACTATTGCATGGAATAGGAGATTTAGCTTGTTTGTGGATCCAGGCCTGCTGCAAGCCCACTAAAGAAAGTGAAATTACATCAAGGATGACTAGTTCTGAGTGTTTATGGTGTCATTTATATTGTCCTTGTGTACCACACAGGTACATCACAGAATATTATTCTCCTTCATGTTCAAGGCCTAGAGGCCATTGATGGAAAGCCATTATTTCTGATTAGTGTATTCCAGCCAGCTTTGGTGCTATATAATGTCAAATAACCAGAGAAAAGCTCATTTTCTAAAAATTACCAGGTCTTATGCCTTTCAGCCCACTCTGATTAAGCTGAGACTGCTTTGGCAACTATAACAGCATCAGTATATTAATGGAGTCAAACTGTGACATGATTATGCAGTTATTCAGACTTGACAATTTTGCTTTGCATCACTAATGCCCTTGTTCTGAATCCAGCCACTTGGGATCTGCCTTTTGAAGTTAGCGACACTTGGATGATCACACTGCTGTTGTCTTCACTGAGGCAGGCTGGTAATGAAGAAAGAAAGCATCATTCTTCTAGCTTGAAATTTTCCAGGCAAGAGGAAAATTCTCTGAAAGATTTCAGGACATAGAGAACAAGAGAGAGTATGCAACATTCACTAGGAATCCCCATCATGTTATTAGGGACTCTGTCAAGGAGAAGCCCACAAGGGCGGCAGAGAATATCCCTCGGTGCACAACACAGAACAGCCCTGCATGTGAAGAGAACTGAAGAAAGCAAACATGTTTTCTAATGGAAATGTGAACCAAATGATTCAATAGCTGCCTGAGATAGACATTCTATAAAAACATTGTGTGTGCGTGTGTTCTTTACAAACTCTGTGTGTGTGAGAGCGAGAGAGAGCGAGAATGTGTGTGTGTGTGTGAGAGAGAGAGAGGGAGAATTTGTCTGGGCCGCATAGGATCTGATTTTATTCATTTTGTTAAGATGTTGTTATTCTGAGGACACAGATAGCTTAGGTATTTGGGGGCCCCAATTTTCAGAGATGCTGACCACCCACAGCACCAGCTGACACAGATGGGAGTGAGGATACTCACCACCTTATGTCCCCCAGAAACGGAGAAAGGAAACGGCGTTGTAACAGTACAGATTTCCTTCTCCATCACTGCATGTCATGTGCAGTACTGCACAAGTTTTGAAGGGTATTCAAATCTTTTCCAGGAGCCTGGATAGCTCAAAGAACAAAGGGATAGACAGCCTTTCACTTCAGTGGTCTCCCTCAAATGCCTGTCTCAATTACTGTAGGCAGCTCAGTATATGCAGTAGTCTAGAGCTCCCTTTTGGTTCAAATCCACCTGAGGATGGTAGTGACTGTAAATCATTACATCCCACTTGGACATTCACAGCCTATAAAGTTAGCTGTTGGTCCTAGTCCTCACATTGCAAAGCCACCAAGCTTCCACTGCTATGGCCGTATTTGTCATATAGGTGAATATAGGGGTTCAAAGCAGTCACTTGGACACGTTTCACCTCCACTAAAAGTCACAGGAGAACCAGAACACACATTGGCCCCACTTCAGTTGCTGCTACTCTTCTTTTTCCATAATCTGATCACTCGCTGGCTGGATGCTGCCTGTAGCTAGTGATATGGCAGCAAGAGTGGATTGTGCTTGGAAAGTATAGTGGCTCATGCAGCCACTTTACACAACTCCTGAGACCAAATACAGCAGTTTTGTAAGGGCACTGTATGTTACGTATTAGAAAGCAGGCCTGGGAATCTACACTGGTGTGATTAATTACACAAGAGGCTAGTGGAAGTAGCTTATAGCCCCAATGAATTTTTGAGTGGAAGACTAAGAAGCTTCAAGAGAAATAGGGAGTACTCAAGTCCCAGCAGAAACAGAAAATAGAGTATAAAACTTAATCTCCATACTTCAGTCTGGTCCGATTGAAATCCTTCAAATTCACAATGGCTTTGTGCCAGCAGAGAGTATGCAAATGAAGCACTGATTAGCATTTTGCCGTGCTTCATTTGCATAATATATTCGAGCTTTTTTGTGCAAGGGGTTTTTGCACAAAAACAAGCAGTGTGGACATTTCGTTTTTGCGCAAAACCCACTTTTTGCGCACAAACCTTATGCCTCTGCCCACCCTCAGAGCCACCAGACTGCCAACACAGGATATAAGGGAGAGGCATAAGGATCGTGCACAAAAAGGGGTTTTTGCGCAAAAACGAAACGTCCACACTGCTTGTTTTTGCGCAAAAACCCCTTGCGCAAAAACGATTCAAATATATTATGCAAATGAAGCATGACAAAATGCTAATCAGCACTTCATTTGCATACTCTCTGCCGGCAAAAGCTGGCAGTGTAGACATAGCCAGTGAGTAACATACTGAACCCTGAGGGGTTTGTCTGGGGATCTGTGTGTATAAATACATGACAAAGTGAGGTAGACAATCCTTGAGGGAGGCTCTTGTTGCCTGCTTTAATGCCCAGAGAGCCTGGTGTTGAGATGTGGAGAAGAAAGCTCCCACAGGAAGAGATATTGATATAGGTGCACCAATTGAGCACAGACGTTAACCATGCACTTAGTGTCATTAGAGTTAATGGGACTATTCGTATGTTTAAAGTAAAATATGTGTTTACGTATTTTGATGAATCAAGGCAATATGTCAAGACAAAAAGAGTAGCTTTTCTGGTCTGTTTTTTGGCTCGTGGATCTATAACATGTATCTATCTTCCTCTTATTGATTCCAGATCTGAATTAATCCCATGATCAAATCAATCCTGTAGCATTTCTCTTTCATTAAGGGATAGAGGATATGGGAATAGAGGAGGAAAGAAAGGTGCAATGCACTTTCTTGATTGGCCCTTACAGAAAAGCATTACAGATTTCTCTGGTGCTATCTATGGATTGCTTTATACCAATGAATTTTTCACCAATAATGTACTGTATTGACTGATATTTACTTAACAGAAAGTCAACCTTAAAATCATTCTGGATGACAGATTTCTAATGTACACTGGCTAGTGTTTATACTATATTGAACTTTTACTCCCCTAGCCTCAAGCAAAAAAAAGGGGGGAGGGAGGATCAAATGAAGTTGCAGTTACTTTTAATAAGAGGAAACTGGATTACATGGGGACTTAATATCAGACTCACCTTCAGGTCAATGGCTCAAATCCAACCCATCCAACCCAGCTCTGCATTA
Source organism: Rafetus swinhoei (assembly GCA_019425775.1). Lineage (NCBI taxonomy): Eukaryota > Metazoa > Chordata > Testudines > Trionychidae > Rafetus > Rafetus swinhoei. Next base: position 12,294,947 of record CM033435.1, on the reverse strand, counting down.
TCTAAAGCAATTACTATTTGATAATTGCTAAATTTCACTGATAATTTCCCACCCCTGTCCAGAAGTTTCTGGGTGTCAGAGAGTCTGACAAAGAGATGTTACAGATAAATATGCAACATGACCTAATATTGTCAAGCCACAGGGGAAGGAGGGAAGGGCTGGGACAGAAAGGGACAAATGCATATACCACCCACTCACAAGCACACAAATGAAAACAACTTGTTTTATACTGAAAAGCAGCAGTAAAATTCTGGCATTAAACCAACGTAAAATAGGCAAATTCTTACTGTCTGATGTGCATTATCCCCAAGCAGAACCATCTTCTCTTCCATCCTGCTCCCCAAAAACCACACAAAGAGGCTATTCTGCAACATGAATCATGGAGGAGATTTTTAAAACGAGGCCCAAAGTCCAGAAGACATGGTGGCTGCATGTTTGTGCCAGTGCATCTAACGCAGCAATGGCAACGACTTTCAGCCATTGCCCTGATTCAGAAAAGCATTTCTCTTTCAGGAAGGGCACTTCAGCATGTGCTTAATTCCCATTTAAATTAACGTGAGTCAATCATACATGTAAGTGCTTTCCTGAATAGCACATGCCTGTCTGCTTCCTAGAATGGAGTAGTCATTATTAATCCAAGAGGGAATCATTAACATGGAAATGGGGGGGGGGGGGGGTACTACTATAAGAATGATACGGCTGCGCACACAGGCCTGCTGATGTGGTGGGAACAAATGGGGCAGTAGCCCTGGAGCCCAGCGACTCAAAAGGGCCCAGAGCTCCCAGCTGCTGCTGCTACTCTGGCAACGGCAGCCCCCGCGAAGTCCGGGGCCCTTTAAATCATAGCTGGAGCATTCCAGGAGGCAATGAGGGCTGGCTGCCCCACCCCCCACCTTCTGCCCAAGACCCCGCCCCTTCAGGGAGTATGGAGGCAGCCCCTCCTCCTACCTCGCCCAGGAGGCTGTCAGCTCCCCTGTGCACACTAAAATTTCTCTTGCAGTGTATGTGCACCCCTGTTTTGTGAGTATTTACAGTGGGAAGCAGACTTTGGCCCACTGCATAAGCCCAAGAACATGAGCAGTTTTACAACCAGATACTTTTGATCATATCGGGGGCTATACTTCAAGTTTAGCATTTGTTCATGTAGTCCTTCTAATAGCTACAAGCATGCAGCTCCATATGGTGAGAGAAAAATACTGTTAATGGAAACAGTGTGCCTCACATTTGTCAAAAATGAAGCTTTTCTGCTGGACAGAACCCTTTAATGTATTTTAGTAAGATGCAAATTAACTGTGTTTGTGATTTTCAGTGGGTGGTAAAAGCTCAGATATTAGCTTCACAGGATGGTCATGATTAACAACAGATTTTCCCCCGAGGCACTGGGAGGAATGGAAATTTTGTGATGCTGGCTGACAGCAAGGGCACATTTGTGGCGCCTTGTATTTGTACATACTAGGAAACATGGGGCTTGATCCCACACCATTAAAATCAATGGAAGTTTGGCCACTGAGTTTAATGGGCCTAGGATCAGGCTCCTGACCTTTAGGCAAACAAATGGTTCATTCTAACCTGCATTCAGCTAATGGAAACCCAAATGAAACTCCCCACTGCTGTCTCAAAGCCCTTTTGCCAAGTCAATAGCTACATGTGTTCTAATGTGCCGTTAGTTCTCCTGCTTATGGACTGTCTTTCAGCTCTTTTGCCACTGAGGAAAGTGCTGTGAGAGGATATATCAAAGAACAAGTTGCCCTTGGAGAAAGAGTTCAATACAAATAACAAACATGTTACTAATTTGTGGTCACACACTCACTATGGAATGCAATCTAAAATTAATTGGAACACATAAGAGGAAAATATTTACATGGTCTGTTAGTGACACTGCCTAAGGCAGGGATGGGCAATAACTTTTAATGGGGGGGCCACTCCAAGATTTTGGTAAGTGGTCAGGGGCCGCATTTCTGTGGAGGGGGAATGGGGTCTGGGATGGTGAATGCGGAGTAGAAGGGAGCCTGGGATAGAAGACTGGGGTGCAGGAGGGAGTGTGGGGTCTGAGAGGGCGTTTGAGTGAAGGAGGGGATTACAACCAGGGGCAGGGGCTTGGGGCGCAGGGTCCAGGAGGGATTATGGGTGCAGGAGAGGATTCTGGCCTGGGGGAAGGGTGTAGGAGGGAATGCAGGATCTGGGAGGGAGCTGTAACCTGGGATAAGGGGAGAAAGGGGATGCAGAGAGTATGGGTGGTGATGTGGGGCAGGGGAATGGGGTGCAGGGACAGAGAGGGGTATGTGTGCAGGAAAGGTTTCTGGCCTGGGGGAAGTGGTTTAGGTAGAGGGGGCGCAGGGTCTGGGAGGGAGTGGTGACCTGGAGGAGGTGGGGAGAGGGGATACAGAGGGTTTGGGTGGTGGCTTGGGCAGGTAGTTGTGGGGAAAGAGAGGGTTTGGTGCCAGAGGCAGGCTCTGGCTGGGAGGTGCTTACTTAGACAGCTCCCAGCCAGCAGCTCCTCAGGTACCTGAGACAGGCTCCCTGCCTGTGTGCTGAGCGGGCTACTCCACATGGCTCTGCTCTGCAGGGAGAGAGCGGGGAGGGAGACTGAGGGAGTGAGGAGGCTTCATTCACTGCTCCTGCCTTCAGCAAAATTTCTCATCTCCTATTGGCCAGAAACTAGCCAATGGGAGCTGAGGGATTTTGCTCGGGCATGTGGAAAGTGTGCGAAGTTCTCTCCTCCCTGCCCAGACTGCATAGCAGTCAGTAGCCTGTTGTTTAAAGTGGCTGCAGCTGCTCCGTAGTAAAAGTGCTGGTGAGGTGGCCATTGGCTGGATACGGCGGCTTGGCGGGCTGCATCCAGCCCGCTACCCGCCTCTTGTCCATCCCTGGTCTAAGGTTTTTGCATCTTCAAAGCCTTAAACAAAAAATAATTACCAAAGCACTATATAAATTCCTAGTATTTACTATTAATTGGCATTCTTAACTTTCCAATTTGGACAACTAATTCTTCATTTAGGTGTCTAAATTAGAAGTTAGGTGCCTTAAATAGATGTGTGGACACTCAATTGCGGTACCAACGTTTGAAAATTGAACCCAGAATTTTCAAGGGAAGCAGCTTCATCACATGCAGAGAGTGATATACCTACTTCTGGAATTTCCACTACATGCATTTGATGAAGTGGGTCTTTGCCCATGAAAGCTTATGCTCCAATAAATCTGTTAGTCTATAAGGGTCACAGGACTTCTCATTGTTTTTGCAGATTCAAACTAACACGGCTACCCCTCTGATACTTGTCCACATAGAGAGAATATTTCAAAGGTGACTTATTTATTGTATCATTTACACAATAATATGTAGTTCAGGCTATTAAAAATAGCTGATCAATTAGAAAGTTCTTGCCAAATTTCTACAGTGTTTGTAACAGTGCAATAGTGTAATGAATTTGCTGGCTTTAGGCTGATCAAAAATTTTCTTTGTAATTGTTTTTCAACAGAAATGTGATTTTGTTTAATCAAAAACCCATCACAAAAAAAGTGTTTGTTTTACACTGAAGTTTTCAAACAAAAGCCAAATACCCCAAATCCAATAAGTTAGGCCAAAAGCAAAATACTTGGATCTGGAAGTGCTGTTTCAGCACCTGAAGGGTGTTGTGGTTTGGTTACCTCATGTCCCCACAGGTTCCCCAGACAGAATATATTTCTCGCGATGCACCATGGCCAGGGCCTCCTATGAAGCACCTGCTCTCCTGTCCAAGAGTACAGGATAGACAAGCACAAAGAGAGCTGGAAGCTGTATTAGAACAAGTTTGGAGAAAACAGCCTGGAAGGTTCTGATTGGCAGGCAGTCTGGGAGTTGGGGCTGGAGGGCTTGGGAACTGATCTGATACACACTCTGTTACTGGCAGGGCACAAAGGTAGCAACAGCAGGAGGACACATGGTTGCAGTTTAGAGGCTGAGATGCAGGGGTTGCACTGGGACACTTACCTTCCCATGCTGGCGCTGGGTTGAGAACTGTGGGGTTTCTCTTTTTGTTGGAACTGTTAAAAAAACTGTGCCTAACCTATTGGCATAATTTGTTCCTGAAAGCTCTCCCGAAGGAGTCCTTTCATGTATTGTAAAAACCTGGCCAGTTTTGTTTTGATTTAAATGGATTAGCCTGTTACCAGCAAAATAATTTATTTTGCAAGGGTCTTTCTACATGGAGCTGAAGATTTGCATTCTCATCACAGTCCAATGGGATATATAATGTTAAAAATGTCTTTGTCCAGCTAAACATGCTGCAGCATTCCCACTTCTGCAGGTTAAGCAATAACAGATCAAAACTGTTGAAATTACCCACATACCCACCAACATGCAAGTGCACCCTGCGTGTGTGAGAGAGGGTATGAGAGGGGAAAGCAAGGAGATAGCTAATGTTATCAAGTGTATCTCTGTGTTCTCTAGCTATGATAGGTGACTACGGAAGCGGGGGTTGTGGAAATGCCTGATGGTTAGGGTTGTAGCCCGCTTGTCTGGCAAGGGATGGAGAGGTCCTGGGGGAGTTGCATTTCAAAGGTGGCAGTCATACATATATTCAGAATCTATAAAAGTGGTTTTGGAAACCAAATGAGGGCTAGAGAGGACCTGAAAATCTTGGTGTATGGAGTGCCTACGGCGCTCACCAGCAGACACCCAACATTTTACCAAATCTTCAAGGGCCTGGTGTACCACAGTACACATAACTAGGTGTGAACTAGGTGTGAAATGCTGGACCTGAAGAGAGAAATCTCTGAATATCAGTGTCATACCCCCACTCCAAGTTAGCAAATTTAATTCATATTCCACCAGACTTGTAGTCAAAAGATAAACTGCCCTCTCTGGTACATGTAAGCAGTCCCTGGGAAGTGGAGGATGAGCTCACCTCCTTCCTCTCCGCCCTCCCCCGAGATGATATTAAGGGGTTGAATTACTTGGATAAAAAGAATTCTACATTCATTCTTGGCTTAGGGGGAAAAGTGGTGTCCATGAAGCCAGGACTCAAGGAGTAGGGAATGTAAAGCAGAGTAAATCAAGGCTGGGGAATCATTAGGGTTGTGATAAGTACAAAGTGCAGGTTTTCTATTTCTCTTTGTCTCAGTATAAGTCATTGATCTGCCATTATTTCTAGTCTCTTTTATAGTAATGGGTTTTGGCCCCTTGAGTGGCCCTTAACTTAATTTCTGGCAATGGCTTATTGTTTTATTTCTGTAAATGTGAAAGAAACAGTCTGGAGTTTCTTGTGGAGTGATATGCCTGTTAGTTATACTGTAGCAGCTACAGCAAGAAGCATTTCATAAGAGTGTTATAACCATCACCTTACAAATGTTTCACTCTTACCAAGAGGTTAGTTATTGTAGTGGCTGATGTTCAATTCCCCTAACATTTTCAAAATGTAACATAGCTCTCACGGTCAGCCCTCCCAACTGCAAAGCACTAAAATGCTGATTTATTGGAAATACGGGGACCAAAAATAGCAGCAAGAAAAACTTGAAGAAAAAGGGCAGCTGCAATTCCCAAAAGACAAATCATGGATAATTAAACCTTAGAGACCCTAAAGAGTTTCCTTTGACTTTAGTGAAAGCTCTGTCGACAACAAAAAAGCTATTCTGAAACTGGATCAACATTGTCACCTAGTGGCCACTCAGATCCTCCAAAGTGGGAGAAATTCCTTGAAAGCCTTCACCCTTACCCACAAGGATATCACTGGTGGGATGTGATAGAAATATTTTCTCAGCAGGCAGCCAGTTACTGCTAGCTCTTTAGAGTATTTTAATACCAGTTTTGTCTAATAAAATGTGTCAGATTTTGAAGCATGTATTCTTTTGGGGGGGTTATTTTCCTTGATAGATCTATACCTTTTAGATATGATCTTTCAAATTCCATGCTAGCAGAATGACTGGGGATGCTTAAATATGGTCCATCTCTGCTCTGACCCTTTACATAAAAGTTCTGTATATTCTCTCCCCGAGTGTGAAGAACCTTGCTTCTATCTATCTCATTACTCTCTCTAGCAGTATGTAAAAAGGAGTGCTTCCAGTATAGCTAGCTGGAATGGGAAAAAAAGCCTTGGGTGTGTCTATGCAAATACAGTCTGCTCCTGCTTTGCTTAGATGTATTAGATGTTCAGCAGATGGAGTGGTATTTTGTTCATTGTAATCAGCTTAATTTGTAACCCAACACCAGCTATGTTTATATTAAATGCAGGGTTAGCTAAAATATGGTTACCAATGCTTGTAATTTTGTGGGAATCCAGAAACATAGGACTGTGCTAAATTGTTGCAAATGAAAGGGCTCACAGTTATTAGAAAGAATCTTGCAAATGTAGGGGCTCAATTGTGAGAGCTATGAGGAGGGAAGGAAGTTTATTCTAATTTGGAGGCTATATGGCTTCTCCTGACTGGACTGGATTCCCCTTCCCCTTTCAAAACAACAGAGTTAAATCGGCTTTATTAGGTGCCTCTTTCTTCCACCAATTGTGTTGGAGTTGGGTGGTGGTTTTTTTTTTTTTTAAACCCTGCTTGCTAAGAGTTGAAATCACTGTAAGCTGAAATCATTTGAGATTGAGGGACAGAAGTCACAGCCAAGAAATAGGTGGCTGCAGCTGTTGACTGAGAGCCAACAGGTCGGCGGCAGAGAGACGAAGCTGGCAGAGAGCAGTGAGAAGGCAGATGGCGAATGACCAGCTTCTTTACCTCCCCCCACCTCAGGATGGGACATGAATTCTATAGATGCACCTCTGAATGTTGGGGTCTGCGCTGACCAAAGGCAGCAACTGTGAGTGGGGTGCAGAGTGGGGTTGGGCATGTGAAGGGGACATTTAAGTTGCTGGACTTAAGAACCTGAGAAGAAAAGGACATTGCCCAGCCTACCTGGGGTAAGACTTTCACTCGTGGGTTTTGTTCATTAACCCTGTCTGTGGTGTTTTCCCAAATTAATGCCAAGTTACTTCTATCCCTTTTTATTAAGTTTCTTTTCTACACTCAGACTCTGTGTTTGCAAGTGGGGAAGCATTGCCTCCCAGAGGCACCCAGGGGTAGTGTATGAATTTCCTAGGTTACTAGGTGGGGGCTTGAGCCAGTGCTCTGTTGGATGGATGGAGAGGAACCCCTAGATATTGAACCTGGCCCTAGCTGCTGCTGGCTCTACCTGGCAGAAGGGTTACAAGTAAAACAGAAAATTATTACCAGATTACAACAGGTTTAGGAGAAAAAGTGCTACAGTTAGTCTTTTAATTGAGCAACTAAAATAAAACATAAAGCAAAGCTTCTTGTACAAAGCCTGCTATCAAATCTCCTTGGAGCCTGAAAACTTAGAGACATCGCTTATTTATAAAGGACAGCTCAAACAGCAAATTAAAAGAAAAATAGATTAAGAAAAAGATTCCTGCTGACCCGGTTCACCTCATCAGAAAACAAAGAGAGGGTTTGTTAGAGGTCTCACAGATATCTTTGACAGGTCATTTACTACCATAAGCAGTCTTTTCATAGAATCATAGAGCTGGAAGAGACCTCAGGAGGTCATCAAGTCCAGCCCCTTGCCCAAGGCAGGACCAATCTCAATCCAAGGCAGGACCACGTCCAAGGAAAAAAAATGTCGGAAAAGCAGATGTGTTTTTTCTGCGTCCCTATAAACCTTGTCCTATGAGGAAGAAGGGATGTTCCAAAAGAGGCTTTTTTCTGACATTTGGCCCAGTGTAGACGGGCCAATTGTCAGAAAAGTCTCTTTCAGAAGAAAAGTTGAAAAAAGATACACAAATTGTGGTTTGCAATTTGCGTATCTTTTTTCTGATAGAACTTTGTAGTGTAGACACAGCCTTTAAAAACAACAACTAGTCCTGTGGCCCCTTAAAGACTAATAAAATACATAGCATCATGAGCTTTTGTGGGCAAAGCCCACTTCATCAGATGATCAGCTGGAGAGGAGTAACAGAAAACAAGTATTTTGTAACAGAAAATAAAAAGGTACTTGTCAGTTGTAGGACTGGTGCTAATGAGGCAAATTAAGTGGGCTGGAAGTGTCCCATACTTAACTTTTACATAAAAATGAGGTGTTAAAGGCAGGAGCGACTGGCTTTATAATGCGATGTTATAAAATACTTGGTTTCTGTTATTCATCTCCAGCTCATCATCTGATGAAGTGGGTTTTGCCCACAAAAGCTCATGATACTATATATTTTTGTTAGTTTCTAAGGTGCCACAGGACTGCTCCGTGTGTTTATTGATTTGTGTATATGCAAACTCCCACTGACTTCACTGGGTTTTTATTTATGTACAGATAGTAAAAAGGGTATTGCATTTTGCATAAAATTACAGGGACAGTATGAACTTCCTCTATGATAATACATCCCAGGAGAGAGAGAAGCAGCAAGTTTCAGTGTTTTGGATTTTTTACATATAATTGTATAAATGCATTTATAATTCTGTTTTAAGTATTTTCTAGAACCAAACAGCATGGAAAAACAATGTTGTGAATAGAAGAAGAACATCTACTATACACAGTATTTGAGTTTGTCTATCTGTTCAAGAACTCCTCCTAAAGGGTAAGAACTAGGGCCACCAATTTAAATATACAGCTTTCTCTTACCATAACTTAGAGCAAGGTAAGGGCTTGGTTGTGCTAGGAAAATGGGATGTGCCTGGAATGGGATTGTTTCTCAGAAAACCATACAGAAAAAAGAAACAGAATCATCAGGCAGATGACAGGGGCTGGCTGGGGCCTCCCCGCCCCGCCCGCCCAAGCTGCCCTTTAGGGAGGGGAGGGTGCTGAAGCTCCCTCCCCCGAGATTTGTACAGGGACATTGCTGGCTGTTCACCTACATCAGGGAGGTAGGAGAAAATGCAGTTTGCTGCATTCCTCACTCTGTCTTGGAAGCGCAGGGGACAGATGAGCTGTGCACTTTGCTCTTGCTGCCTAACAGGGACAGGAAGGGAAAGAGCAAGCAGCCTCGGTATGAACCTTGGGAAGAGTCTTTGGCCCCCTCACCCTTCCCCGGCCCCACACACACGCAGTCCCCTGCCCAGATCCCCTCCTCACCTCCAGCCCTGTCTCCTGCACCACCCACAACTCCAGTCCCCTGCCCTGAGTCCCTGTTTAAGGAGCCAAGCATTGACAGGTAAATGTGGTAGTCTTAAATAAATCATTGCAATGAATAGCAACCACCGCTGGCACTTGCCACCACTTAAAGCTGTAGGAGATCCTTGGCCTTATCATCAAGGCTCTGACAGCATGCATTGTGCTGGACACGATGCAAAGCTGAAGTACTTAGGTCAGGATCCTCACAGGTATTTAGGCTCCTTCCTTCCACTGATTTCAATGAAGTCAGTAGTTTAAATACTTTTTAGGATCTGGGCCCTAAACTCCAAGGCCCCATCCTACAATCAGATCCATACAGGTAAATCCTTACAACAAAGCAGAGTCCCATGGATTTCAGTGGGGCTCCGGACTGGCGCCAAGCAGCCCCTCTGTGGGCCAAATTGGAACATAAGAGTGTTAGACAGATTAAACATGGAAACACCAGGAGACCGAAAAGATCCTGATCACTCAGAATTTTGTCTTTTTGTGTACATTAAAATATGGATGTCAATGATGTTATTTCAATGCTTATTGGGCTCTTGGGAGCAGCAGGTTTCAAGAGGGATTTAAATAGAAGCGCTGGAACCTGGCATATTGTAGTGGGCAGGTATTCTCAGGCATTGGGGAATAGGGCAAACATAAAAGATGGCAAAGGAAGGGAGGGAGGAAGGAGCAGTTAGCCAGACTTATTTTCTAAAATTCTTCAGCTTTTAAGCATTTTGGGTGTTTTCCTCCTTGACATTTCTTATTAGGCCTGCTCTCCCACAAATCTGTTTTTGCCTTCAGTATTTTCTCTGTCCTGAGTCATCCTTACTTCAAACACGCTTCATCCTTATTTCCCCTCCTCACAGGGCCAGGTAAGGAGAAAGGCTGAAATTCAGTTCTCTCACTCATGAGCACACCCTCCCTACAAGCCTTCCTTGGTTTTTGCTTCTTCCACCCGTATCCTTTTTATTTCCATTTTCCTCCCCTCCTCCTGCCAGTAGCTAAAGTAAGAAATAAAGTGACTCTATAGCTGAGAAGAGAGCAGCATGCACCCATTTACCCACCTGAGTGAAGTGCTGGCTGAAGCAGTCAACTCTCTCTCTCTCCTTGTCAATCCCACCCAGCCTGCAAAGAAGGTAGAATGGGAAAATTTCAGAGGATGATGGAATAAAGAGGCAGGTCTCCCCTACACATCATGGAATGATTTGTGCTATGTTTGTACAGATTTTAGTAAAATGGGGTTCTGCTTCATGATTAGGGCTGCCCATTTCAGTAACAGAAACACAGATGTGCACGAGCGTTGTCAGAGCTTCTGATGGCTCAGCACATTAAAAAAATGGCCTGATTTTCAAAGGTGTTTAAATACAGCTTTAGAAGCCTAATTTTTGGCACTTGTTTTTGAAAACCTTGGCCTTAATTTCTGAAACACAGTGATGGAGTAAGAGTGTCATCTTACATCAAATTCCATAGCCATGGAGCAGGGGCATACCTGCTAAAAGCAAGGACCCCTTGCTTTTAGCTGTGGAGATGCTACACCTTCTCCCTGACACAGTTTAAGCACAAGAACCAGATTGTTAATTGACACAACCACACCCTGTTGTGTGTTAGAGACAGATGGGAATGTAACACTATCCTTTTGCTTACTCTGCATTCAGAGGGTGGTTTTTCATTTGGTTTTTCTGTTCATTACTCATTCATAGATTGCAGATACACCCTCTTTTAATATTTCTTCAAGTTGCTAAGCTCAAAATGGAAGCCATTTGTCTGAGGCACTCTTTAGCATAATCAAATAGGCCCCAACTTAATATTTTAGAGATTTTTAAAGAACAGAACATGAGGAGAAAAAAGAAAAATGTTTAGACTCGTTCATTTGAGCCCTTAACATCCCTCAACAGAAGGCTGCATGCTCTCACACACACACTTTATTTTTCTGTGTTGGCAGCTAACCTGCTTCTAACAGACTATTTTCTTTAACACTGGCATGCTCCTCCTCCAGCTCTGCCAAAGCTGTATTTCCAATGGCTAAGTACCAAACTGTTGGCAAGAAAAAGACTCTACTTTATTTATACAAATCTACTGCTCTCCTGCTCCATTACCAAGCTCTCAGAGCTTTATTCCACAATTCTTTGGTTCTAATGGTATGTTCCACAAAGATCTCATACTTTGATTTCATAAATATTTCAGCCTCTAAACAAAAAATGTTCCAAGAAAGCAAAAGCATTCTGGTTTCAGACGTACATATCAGTTGACCCATTTAGGAAAAATAATCCTGCTCCAATGCACTGTCTCCTGAAATTATAGCAGGCTTGGTTTCCATCCAACAATTCTTACTGAGGGGTAATAAATGTTTTTCACCTGTATGATATCCCAGCCATCCACACTCCTCCACCCGGATTTCTCTTTACTTGAAGTCAGCCATGGCTACTTCTCTAGCCAAGCACGCCACATACACAGCAAGCAACACCCTGAAATACCCACAACAACTCTGGATCAGTGGACATTTTAAAAATGTATTAAAATAATTTCAGCAGTGATTAGTTTTTCTATGAAACGTTCTAGTGTTAAAACCAGTCACTTCTTGCACTTTCAAATCTTTGAATCTTTTGCATTCCTCCTTCTTCATATGCCTTACCTGCAGTTTGGCACAGTTGTTAATTTTCCAGATAGACATCCAGGCTATTAAACTATGGATGGGCTTCAGTAGTTCCTGTAAATATTGCATTATAAAGCAACCAAGTGCTAGAAGCACTCTGCTAATATGCTGACATCCCACAGGAAAAAAAAAAATCAAGCACTGAATGGAATTCTGCAACAGACTAAAGCATTTTATTCAATTCTAGGATTTATAATCTAATATGCACCAATTGAAGATCAGCAACTTGGTTTATAGAATCACGGGCATATATCTGGCTCTGACAGATGCATGAATAAATACATCAGAGCAAATGCTTTCATTAATTTAAGGTTCTGGTCCTAAATTTGCTGACTAAACAGCCTAAACTACCTTCTCTTCTTTTTAATCTTTACTGAAGAAGAGGAAAAACATGAACTACAACAACAACTCTACAGATATTTAAAAATGATTTATTAAACTAAACTGAAGTGACTCATCAAATTACATCTCTGAAAACTGTGCAATCAAAATACTGTAGAGGTCATAGGTTTAGTTTCTCTTAATGGAAAGAAATTCAATCCTACTGTAATTGAATGCATCATGATAATCTAATATATAAAGGAGAATGTTTGTATGTTTGTACTCTAATAACTTGAACACTATAAAACCTACCCCAACCAAACTTTGCATGGGATAACCTTTCCTCCAGGAGAAGGTTTTAAGGTACTTTTGGACCCAATTGGGCCCAATCTCAACCTGTAAAAATCAAACATAACCACTGCGCTGTGCTGCAGGGGAAGCCCTGCCCACCCTAGGTCACGTGCCCGCCGCCTGCAGCCCCAAAGTGCTGTCCGGGACTCGCCCCACCCCCAACCCCACAATGGCTCAGGCATCCGCCCTGCCCCCTGTGGCTACTGTTACCAGGTAGTCTAAAATACGGGGCGGTCGGAGGCAGTGGGGCTGGCCGGGGGAGATTGGGAGAGGCGGCCGGCGGGAAACAGAGATGGCGGGGGTCAGGGGCAGTGGGGCTGGCCAGGGAGATCGGGCGGCCAGCAGGAAGCAGAGCTGGGGAGGGGGCGGGAGCAGCGGGGCTGGCCGGGAGAGATCGGGGGGGCGGCCGGCGGGAGTGGGGCTGGCCAGGGGAGATCGGGAGGAGGAGAACTGGCCGGCAAGAAGCAGGGCTGGCAGGGGAAGGGGAAGCAAATCGGCCGGCGGGGAGCAGGACCGAGCAACGCTGGGTAACTCCAGCTAGTCTACTATATATTTGAGATATTGTGTGTCTGTGTGTCCATTTGTTCAAGAATTCCTTCTAAATGGTAAGAGCTAGAACCACTGAATTTTGTATGTAGCTTCCTCTTATCATAACTTAAAGCAACAGGGTTTGGTTGTGCCAGGAAAATGGGATGTGCCTGGAATGGGATTGCTTCTCATAAAACCATAGAGAGAAGAGAGACTCACCAGGCACGTGAAAGGGGATGGCTAAGGGTGTCTCCCCCTCCAGGAATGCCCCAGCTCTAAGACTCCCTTCCATCCAGGCACCCTTCATACGGGGCAGGGGATGCTAAAGCTCAGCCCTCTCCCAATTTGTACAGGAACAATACTGGCTGCTGCCCTTCATCAGGGAGTGAGGGGAAGTTCACAGTTTGCTGCATTCCTCATCTGGCTGGGGGTGTGCAGGGGGAAGATGAACCTAGACGTGCCCCAGCTCGGGGATATGCACCTTTACCCCAGTTGTGTCTTCTGAAGCTGCAGCAGCCATGGAGAGGCGCTTCTTACCTGGTCCCAAGCGGCTGCAGTGAGAGGGAGATTGGATAGTCCTCTCTCCCCACAGCAGCCTCCATATTGAACCCTTCATCCCCAGCCCCACCCCAAAGCAATGATTCAAATGAAGCATGTCTATTTTCATTTTAGTTTAAAAAAAAAAAAAAAGAAATTGAGTTAAGGACCCGAGCAACACCAAGGAAACCTTCCAGTAGCAAATAATTATGAGTACTAAGCATGAACCCTTAGACTTTCCCACAAAATTAAGAACTTCATATTTGCTAGCCATTCCAAGACTGTAATAATTCCTGGTCAGTGACTGCCCGTAGAGAGCACTCAAAGAAACGCATTCAAAAAGATATCCTCCAGACCGAGAGAAAAGAACCAGCTACTTCAATGAATATACAAGATACAGCCGGGCAGCCCCCAACACCACACAAAATGAAACCCACAGAACTCTACTCATTAAATTCATGACCCACGTTATTAGTGCCCACCACTCCAACCTTACCCACTTCTGGGGGTGTCAGCTGTCCTCAGCCAGTACACCAGCCACCATGGCCAACTGCAGCCCCAAAGTCTCCCCTTGCCTCAGGCACCAGCTGCAGTCAGTAAAGACCACACTCCCTGGTGACAAGGGATGATGCGAAGGGGAAAGGGAAGAGACCCAGGACCATCCACTACTCTGGGTCCCAGCCCATGGACCCTCTGATTGCAGCCTTGTCCTGCCCTCCTTCACTCCCCTTAACTGCCCTTCATGTTTCCTGGGCTACTAGCACTTTCTCAGCCCTTGTTTCAAGGCCATAGCATGGCAGTTATCAGTCTGGAGCATCTCTCTGCTTCCCTGAGCCTGACCAGCACAGCTCCAGCTTAGCTGCTCTTCCCAGGGAACCAGTCCTTCACACTCCCTTATCAGGACCCAACTGCCCTCTACTCTGCTGAGGAACTCCTTATATCAAGGGTGCCCCCAGCAAGTTGTCCTTTCATTGGCTCCCTATAAGCCTCTCTCTGATTGGAAGGGTTTGTGCATGTTCCCTCTGGCCTGGTTTTTAACTTCTCCCTTGCCAGAGTGAGGCAGTCATCCCTCTACACCCACAAAGTAACAGTGTAAATAAAAGTGGCATTTTCCTAAAAGAAGAAAATCTCTTATGTATGCAGGAACATATCATAAAGCTAAGTGGAGGGAAGAATGGAGGCATTGAGGAGAGCCCAAAAATTAACATTCACAGTAAATTTTAGATTTGTTGAGGGGGATTTTAATGGGCTCTTGAATTGCGGGGTAGGAGGGAATGTCCTCTTCACAAGCCTTTCTGTACTGCATACTTTTAAATAGTTTTCTGGCAGCTGCAACATCTGCAAGTTTAAAAACTCATGTTGAAAAATATGAATTCTTTTGCAAGTGTCAAGGATTATCCTTCTAGTAGAATCTCACTTATCCACAATTCATTTCCATGTACACTTTATAAAGAGTACCAAAATATTATTCCCTTCACCCCACCTTCCCGGGAGTTGTAACAGTACAGGCCGTAGTAAGGCTTTCCAACCTTTAAAAATAGTTTGCAGAATGCATGTAATACAAAAAATGTAAATAAAAAAGTACTAAAATTAATGTGGAGAAATACATTTTTGGGCCTGTCTCCATGGGGTATGTCTACACTATAGGACAGTCTTGGGCTCTGACACTTATTTAAACCCAAGCTAAATCCCCCTATCGTCCACACACAGATCTGTCAAACTGAGTCATCTATGTGAATTTGGGGGTGGGAGGGAGTGGAATTTAAATCTAAAGCTGAGTTTTGCAACTTGGGCCCCTCTATTTTCTAGATGTAGCATGTAATTGTTTTCTCATGTTTCACAAAGATAGAACCAAGTCCGAAGAGATGAGTAAAGTGTGATGAATTTTGAAAGCCCCTAGTTTGCATAGTCTTGATAGATATGAAATACTCATCAGGGTTTTTCCTCCCTTAGCAGAGCTTACAAGAAAGTTTCACTTTTGGAAGGTGATGTAAGGGTGTTTCATGTCTCCCACCCCCAACATAGTGACTGCAATTCTAGCAGAAATATGAAATCTTCTGCAGAAAACCAGATGGGAAGTCTGCAGTCAATGTATCCTAATTATACAGATCAAAGGGGAACAGAGGTTAATATATTTTAAATGGGGACCTGAAAAAGTGCATCAATCAATACACAGAAGAACCTGCATTTTTTAAATACACACATTTAGGGAATATTAGAAGTTTTATTATTAAATATAAAAAAAACAATGAGTACAGAAAGTGAGTGAAAAATTGTAGACTAGGGATAAGGAAATAGCCCATATTGGTTGTTCTGTTTCTGCCTTCACAGGTGGAGATCTGCCAGTAAGGAAAGGGACTGTTGGTATGAATGGGGTGTGTGTGTTATATATAGCACCACACAGAGGAACAATCTATGATTTAAATACCAAGACCATTGGTTTATTGTGGGATCACAGATATGTATAGAGTACTACTGATGTGCATGGAACTTTGCAGAAAAAGAATTTTCTCCCTGAAAACTGTTCACTTTTATGGTGTCTTCCAGCCAAAAGATCTATACCGGAATGGACTCACCAATACCAGGATATCTATGCAGTTATCCCAGAGCACTTTAAAAGCATTATTTTATTATGCTTCCCACACCACCCACTTATACAGAAAGATAGTGGAATTCCAATGCTGAAAAATGCAAACTAATGCACACAACAGAGAAAATAATTTGCATCATACATATGACTTGCTGGGTTCTGAATTACTGAGGGAAAAGATCTGGGCAACATGAAGAGTTCTGCCCAGTTTACAATGTCAGCCAAAAAAAGGACAAAATGTTAGGCTGCACAAAGAATGAAGAATGATGTTATGATCTTATGATGTAGATCAAGGTTTGCACCCTTATCTGGACTCTATGTTCAGTTTGCGTCACTATCTCAAAAAGATGATAGCAGAATTAGAAAAGGTTCACAGATGGGGCAATGAGAATGATTAGAAATATGTATAAATTTTCATATGCAGAGCGACAGATGAGATGGGGATTGTTTAGAGAGGAGACAAGAGACATGATAAAAGTATGCAAAATAATTAATAAAACAGGTTTGTAACACAAGAATGAAGGGGCATTTAATGAAATTGGAAGGTGGCAACTTCAAAAGCAATAGAAATGCATATATTTCTCCACACAATTGGCCTGTAGAAATCATTGCCACACATAGTTGTAGTCAACTGCTAACCAGATTCAAAAAAGGATTAGCCCTTAGATTGGTAATAAGAACTAGAATTGTAAATTTATTTTATTTTTTTTTTTGAAAATGAATTTTGAAAGGGATGTAAATCCTTGTGCTTCTGGGAATAAACCAGCCTCTAACTATTGGGGTTTAGGAGGAAACTTTCCCTGTAGGTAGAGGCTCTATAACTATTACTGCCAGGTTTCTTGCACTTTTCTCTGAAGCACCTGGTAAGTGGCCACTGTCAGTGACAGGATACTGGATTAGATGGACCTTGGGTTTGATTCAGTATGGCAATTCCTATGTTTCTATGGAAACTGAGTCACAGAGTAGTCAGAGATGGAAAAGCGCTAAACAAGAATTAATTCCTAACCCAGGCAGATAAAAAGCTTCAGGGGTAGCCAACTGAGTCTGTAACAGGAAAAACTTAAAAAACAACAAATAGTCTAGTAGCACCTTAAAGACTAACAAAACATGTAGATGGTATCATGAGCTTTCATGGGCACAACCCACTTCTTCAGATGACAGGAGTGTTAGAAGTCCAGATCCAAGAATAAATAAGGGAAAGAGGGAGGGGGGAGAAAAAAAAGAGAAAGAAAAGGAGGAAAAAAAGAAGGAGAGGAAGAAAAAAGAGAGACGGTGAGTAGATAAGTTTCAGAGGAGTAGCCAAGTTAGTCTGCCAGACATGTATAGTCCCACAGCCAGGATTCATGAGACATCAAAGAGATGCTGTATGCTAGATGCTGCAGTGGCCAAGAGTTTTAAAGGGTACAGGTAGAAATTGACAATGTCTTTCATAAAAATTTAAGAAATTTTCCAAAAATCAAAATCTTAAGAGACAAAAATGCCATCATTCATGAAAGGTTGATAATACATTCTGTATTAAGACTTACTGTATTATACCAGAACCTCTGGATCACTTTAAATGAATTTATTTCAGCTTATACAAAGGCTTTCATCCTGAAGGATTCCAAAAAGCTTCAAACTCAGTACATACATCACCTAAATGAAAGGCCAGCAGCCAGTCAAAGAATGTTATTCACTCCTTCCTGTTATTGTTGCAGAATTGTTGCTTTCATCAGGACACCAAACTAAATTTCTACTCCAAAGAAAAGTACAAAGTGATCTTAAAATATACACAATGATCTTGCAGCAGCTTGGGTTTCAAGTTCTCTGATTAATTTAGAGTCACACAGTTTATATCCCTCAGTAGGATAAAGGGTCAAACTGACAGCTGTGGAGCAGTGGATTAGGCAGGCTTCTGGGTTCTTCCTTATGTCCTTTGCTTGTTACAAAACATATGCAATGTGAAGCAATCATATGGGCACAGTGGGGGTCCAATAATCATGTCTTATAATGATATACTGTACAATGGCAAGCCCTAGCTACAGATGTACACTGTTGTTCTGGCAGCTTTGGGAACATAGCAGATAGGGCCGCAAGAGGGCTTAAACTGTCTAAAGTAGTGGTTCTCAAACTTCAGTGCACTGTGACTCCTTTCTGAAAATAAAAATGACTGCATGACCCCAGGAGGGGGAACTGAAACCTGCACCCACTTGAGATCTGACGCACTGTGCCGAGGAGAGAGAAGGGGGGGACATATGACCTGAGTTCCACCATCCAAGGCTGAAGTCTTAGCCTTAGCCCACAATCCAAGAAAAAGCCCTGGGCTTTGGCCCTGGGTGGTGGGCTCTGGTTTTAGCTTTGGGCCACTGCAAGTCTAACATCAGACATGGTGACCCCATTAAAACAGGGTAGTGACCCACATTTTGAGAACTGCTGATCTAAGGGATATTATCTTTTTCCTATATGCAATATTCCTAAAGATGCATCTCTGCCCTCTAGGGCCACACAATGCACAGTGAGAAAAGCAAATACAGTAGGCGACCAGATTGGCTTACTGGGGAAATCCTTAGTGAGCTTAAACACAAAAAGGAAGCTTATATGAAGTGTAAACTTGGACAGATGACTAGGGAGGAGTATAAATATATTGCTCGAGAATGCAGGGGAATAATCAGGAAGGCGAAAGCACAATTGGAATTGCAGCTAGCAAGGGATGTGAAGGGTAACAAGAAAGGTTTCTACAGGCATGTTAGCAATAAGAGGGTGATCAGAGAGGGTGTGGGGCCCTTACTGGATGAGGGATGTAACCTAATGACAGATGATGTGAGAAAAGCTGAAGTACTCAATGCTTCTTTTGCCTCTGTCTTCACAGACAAGGTCAGCTCCCAGACTAATGCCCTAGGCAACGGAGTATGGGAAGGAGATGGGCAGCCCTCAGTGGAGAAAGAACAGGTTAAGAACTATTTAGAAAAGCTAGACATACACAAATTCATGGGTCCGGATTTAATGCATCCGAGGGTACTGAGGGAGTTGGCAGATGTCATTGAAGAGCCTTTGGCCATTATCTTTAAAACTCTTGGAGATCAGGAGAGATCCCGGATGATTGGAAAAAGGCAGATATAGTGCCCATCTCCAAAAAAAGGGAAGAAGGACAATCCAGGGAACTACAGACTAGTTAGCGTTACCTCAGTCTCCGGAAAAATCATGGAGGGGATCCTCAAGGAATCCATTTTGAAGCACTTGGAAGAGGAAAATGTCATCAGGAATAGTCAACATTGATTCACGAAGGGCAAGTCATGCCTGACCAATCTGATTAGCTTCTATGATGAGGTAACTGGCTCTGTGGATATGGGAAAGTCAGTGGATGTGATATACCTTGACTTAAGCAAAGCTTTTGATACGGTCTCCCACAATATGCTTGCCAGCAAGTTAAGGAAATATGGATTGGATAAATGGACTGTAAGATCTATAGAAAGCTGGCTAGGTTGTTGGGCCCAGCGAGTAGTGATCAACGGCTTGATGTTTGGTTGGCAGTCGGTTTCTAGCAAAGTGCCCCAAGGATCGGTTCTAGGGCCGGTTTTATTCAACACTTTCATTAATGACCTGGATGAGGGGATGAACTGCACCCTCATCAAGTTTGCAGATGACACTAAGCTAAGGGGAGAGGTAGTTACTCTGGAGGGCAGAGATAGGGTCCAGAGTGACCTGGACAGATTAGAGGATTGGGCCAAAAGAAATCTGATGAGGTTCAACAAGGACAAGTGAAGAGTCCTGCACTTGGGATAGAAGAATCCAGAGCATTGTTACAGGCTGAGGACAGACTGGCTATGTAGCAGTTCAGCAGAAAAGGACCTGGGGATTATAGTGGATGAGAAGCTAGATATGAGTCAACAGTATGCCCTTGTAGCCAAGAAGGCTAATGGCATATTAGGGTGCATTAGGAGGAGCATCTCCAGCAGATCCAAAGAAGTGATTATTCCCCTTTATTCGGCTCTGGTGAGGCCACATCTGGAGTATTGTGTCCAGTTCTGGATCCACTACAGAAAGGATGTGGACGCATTGGAGAGGGTCCAGCAGAGGGCAACCAAAATGATTAGGGGCCAGAGCACTTGACCTACGAGGAGAGGCTGAGGGTTTGGGGCTTGTTTATTCTGCAGAAGAGAAGAGTGAGGGGGGATTTGATAGCAGCCTTCAACTTCCTGAAGGGAGGTTCCAAAGAGGATGGAGAGAGGCTGTTCTCAGCAGTGACGGATGGCAGAACAAGGAGCAATGGTCTCAAGTTACAGTGGGGGAGGCCTAGGTTGGATATTAGGAAAAACTATTTCACTAGTAGGGTGGTGAAGTACTGGAATGGGAGGAATCTCCATCCCTTGAGGTTTTTAACTCCCAGCTTGACAATG
This sequence comes from Rafetus swinhoei, assembly GCA_019425775.1. Taxonomy (NCBI): domain Eukaryota; kingdom Metazoa; phylum Chordata; order Testudines; family Trionychidae; genus Rafetus; species Rafetus swinhoei. The sequence goes on along the minus strand of CM033435.1, from coordinate 12,274,533 downwards.
CCTTGGCTGGGATGATTTAGTTGGGGTTGTTCCTGCTTTGGGCAGGGGACTGGACTCCATGACCTCCTGAGGTCTCTTCCAATCTGTGATTCTATGAATGAAGGTAAGCAAATAGTTCCAGGAATCACACCAAGCAAACAAATTGGTAACTGACCTAGGGTGATTTGCCAAACAACCCAGCTTTAAGAATGCAAGCTTCTAGCTTTGCCAGCACCTCTTCACTGATTAGCATTTTCGAGAGAAACTCACTGCATTTTAACAATTCTGTTTCCATTAGTGAAAGTTGTTGGGAATTGGCCTTTTTTGAATAGGCATCTCTGAAGTGCCAAGTTTTATGGCCTTCAAGATAAAAACCATGCAAATGATTGGCTTGCATTCTATAGAGAAGACAGTTTCTAAGGAAAAATGCTGTCTCACTGAAGCTGATTAGAGTCTAAAAATTAAGTGAAGGAGAATTTGCATTTTATTTATACAGAAGGGGACTGTATAAGAAATTATACAAGCATGTGTGGTGAGTTATATGGGCCTGTGGGCTCGGGCACCAGGAATATTCAGCAAAGTTCGGGGCTGGATCTCTCCACTGGCCCTGCTTGCTGCCCCTGCATGCTCCCTGCAGTGTGTCCCCACTCCCTGCCCTGCCTGCTGCCTCTGGGTGATTTAAAATGGCCTGAGCTCCATGAAGCTGTTGGCATGTCCCTGTGGCCCCTGAGGGGCCGGGGCTGTCTGCAAGCTGCCCCACCCCGAGCACCTGTGCAGCCAAATGGGAGCTGTGAAGGTGGAAGTCTGCAACACATGAAGACCCCCTGCCCAGGAGCTGCTGCAAGAAGGGGGTGCCCCAGATTAGCACTGTACCCCCACCTATCACACTGCACCCCTTCCTTGAATATGCACCCCCATCATCACCCACCCCCAGCTCCCTCCCACCCTCAAATTCACTCCAAGAGTCTGCCCCTTCTACCCCTCCTCAATCCCCACCCCCACAGCTCAGAGCCTGCACTCTAGACCCCCTTGCACACCCATAGAGCCTGACTCCTCGTTCCCTCCTGCACCCAAACTCCCTCCCAGAGCCTGCACCCTAATTCCCTGCCCTAGCCCATAGCCTGCACTCAGAACCCAAACTCCATCCCAGAGCCTGCACCCTAGACCTCCTCCCACACCGAAACTCCCTCCCAGAGTATGCGCCCTACACCTCCTCCTGCACCCCATTTCCTTCCCCAGCCCAGAGCCCTTACGCCTCCCTGACCTAAACTCCCTCCCAGAGCCTAAGGTAGGTGGGGGGATGAAGTTTAAGTGAGAGAGGGTTGTGGGTAGGGTTGCCAGGTGTCCAGTATTGACCCAGACAGTCCAGTATTTTCACCTCCTGTCCAGTTAAAAAAATTCAGAAAATACCGGACACCTAAAATATCCGGTATTTTCTGGGGTTTTCCTGCCAGGAGACGAAAATACCGGACACCTGGCAACCCTATGGACACACTCATTTATTTTTTTGTTTAACTGCTGTCGGGGTCCTTTTTTAATTTTTTTTGCTCAACAACTTTGGTCTCCCCCTTTTTTTTCCTCAACAGAATATTTTTCCCAGTGGTTTTTTTTTGGGGTGGGGGTGGGGGGCGGGTTCGGTATTTTTGGTTAAACCATCTGGCAACCCTAGTTCTGGGCACCATCAAAATTTCTACAAACTTGCTGCCGCTGTATATAAGTGGCATTTCCTGTGCCAGTCACTCCAGTACCAACAATTAGAACATCCAACAATGGGAAGTGGCTTTTACTGTAGAACAGTGTTTCTCAAACTGTGCTCCGCAGAGCCCCAGGGCCCCGCGAGACATCTCCAGGGGCTCCGCGAGGTTGACAAACTGGAAACATCGATAGGTACAACACATACAATCAGTGGACCGCTGGGGCTCTGCATAAATTTTTACGCATGTAAAGGCCTCCGGAGCCCAAAAAGTTTGAGAACGGCTGCTGTAGAATATTAAAAACTGGTAACTTAGTGAACCACAAATGCAATTAAAATTAATGTCGCCGGCTAGCCATATAACTCAGCAGGTAACAAATTCAATACTCTTCCATGTGAGACATCCGACTTTACATGTGACTGAGTTGTAGATTTTGAGGCATGGGACTAATGAGATGAACTGCATATCAGAATTTCTTATTTTACTCCTAACAAGCATCCATGGAGAAGACAAACAAGCATATTAGCAGCGATAAACTCCTCCTCCTCATCAAATATACCAGGGAAGGGATACAAGAAGCTTTTCCACAAACCTCTGCTTATTGTGGGGGAGTTTAAAATACACAAATCTATGTTCTTGTCTTCAATTTTTGTCTGTGGCTATCCCCTCATAATTTGGAGCTCCGTTGCTGCTTGTAACTGGAATAAAAGGAATATTTTAGATCTCAGCCATTTAAAATTCTCTATTCAAGGGCTTCAAGAGAGATGGCAGAGATCACTAATCACTATGTTAAAGAGAGGTCCTGCTCACGCAAATCAGCATATTGCAAGTGGTAGAATGGTCCCGCTAATGAGGAGATCTTTCCAGGATCCTACACTACCCCTGTGAAATAAACTAGCAAAAGGATGTGAGTCCTCGCTCCCAATTCCTTTACCCAGAGGCCTCCTTGACCTCAGGGGCTCCCCTTTCATTTCCCTGTATGGCAGAGCCCTCATAACCCCACTCCAGTAAGGATGGGCCTGGGAGCTCAGCCCCTAAATTTGTTGTGATCACCTAGAGATGTGAAAGGGTAACTGGTTAACAGGTGATGCTTACTGGTTCTGGTTAACTAGTGGGAGCTGGAGGAGCAATCTAACCATCATAGGCAAGAGGCTGCTCCACCCCTGTGGGCATCCGGAGCAGCTCTGTCTGCAGGGGGCCTGGAGGGCCACAGGAAGGGACTGCTCCAGCCAGGGTGGACCTCTGTAGCAGTAGGTCACTCCAGCCAGGCCACAGCTGGGGGAAAGGAAGGAAGGCCGCTCCAGCCAAGCTGAAAAGTCTTGTTTTGTTCTGCAAGCATAACTATCAATGAAACGCATAACTCCGTAACCACTTGAACATAAGTAATACATCTAATTTTCTAATCAAGCTACAACATTTTTTTAAAGATTGGCAGACCAAGTGACATTTTTTCCTAAGAAATCTATTTTTCTAATGTAGTTTAGACTCAGACATTGATCATGTAAAATGGAAATTTGTTAACTGGATACTGTCCTTTATGGCAATATTTTATTTTCTTATTAACAAATGTCCTTCCCTAGCTGGCCTATATTTTAGGGTTACACTGGCCTTTTTAACCCACATTTGCAGATTCCCCCTAGCAGAAAGTCTTCCTTGAAGAAGATGGGATGTCATAACAGCATAAGGTGCTGTTCCATTCTTCCATTCTGCCGGGAGTCTGGAGTCAGCTTGGGGAACCACCTCAAGAAAGTAGACACATTAAGAAGGGTTGTGACCAGGAAGCTCAGGAAATATTGATTCTGTTTCAGTCCAGGCAGCCATGCTTGGTCAGTCTTCTCTAATATTTCAGTCATAAATTAATACTACCATCCTCTGGCACAACCACATGACGACAAACATCATCCTGTTCCCTCTTTGATAACGCCACTAAACACGTTCATCTTCTCAAGTCTACTAATTGTATTTACAGCTATGTGTGCTTCTCAGTGGAGTTTAGTGGGTGTGACAGAGACTGAAGTTTGAAATACGCTAGATCATGGGTTCTCAAACTGGGGTGTGTGCCGAAATTCCGGGGGGGGGATGAGGCGACCTAGCCCCTCCCCCCCACCAAGTTTTGCTGCTATTTTTGTTTTTCGGACCTGGTCAGTTCCTTTTTTTTTCCCTCAACAAGTTTTGCTGCTATGGGGGGCGGTGGCGTGAGGGTTTCTCAAAAATCAAAATGAGGGCATGATGCCGAAAAGTTTGGGAACCACTGCACTAGATACTGATGGGTTCAGTCACAGAAATCCCCTTGTGAGTGTCACTCAATGTGCTGAAACACCACTGAGCCCGCATTACTGCCCTTGTGGGGTCAAGCTTCTATCCTGTTGAATCAGGCCCTCTGGCCTCCTCCAGAACTGGCACAGAGACGGGGTGACAGCCCACAGCAGTGTAATAGATTCTGAGATCAGATCAGCTCTGAGGAGGATCAGTTAAAGGGACTTGCCACAGCACCCAGGTACACTGAACCCCAGATAAATCCATTTTACACTGTATAAAGTTTTATATAGAGCAAACTAATTTTGATCACCCTCTTACATAAAGAGAGACATGCATGGCTGCTTGCCCTCCTCCAGGTCATAATTATTTACACTGGGTTTATTAACCAACAAAAGTGACTCTATTAAATAAATATAAAAAGTAGGATTTCAGTAGTTGTAAGTAATAGCACACAGCACAAAGTAAGTGTAGTAAGTTGAGGGTCAGTAACATGGAGTCAGCAGGCCTGAATAAAGGCCTATAACATAAAAACAGCAACAGGCCTGGAATCTAGGGAGCAAGACTTTGGTTCATTAACACGGCAGCCAAAAAAGAGGCCCTATTGATAATTGTGTGATTGTGTAAGTTAGGTCGAGCATGGAAGGACATAGGGAGGCATCGGGTACAGATTGTAAGCCAGAGGGGAATAGCGGAACATCTTAATAAGAAATACCTTGGTACCAAAAACTCCCCAAAAACTAATGTACATACCAACCTAGCTTCAGGACCGGGTCGAAGTTGACAGCATGAAGGATAGTAAGTAGAATCATAGAATCATAGAACCATAGAGCTGGAAGAGACCTCAGAAGGCCATCAAGTCCAGCCCCCTGCCCAAAGCAGGACCAATCCCAATTAAATCAACCTAGACAGGGCTTTGTCAAGCTGAGACTTAAACACCTCTAGAGATGGAGACTCCAGTACTTCCCTAGGTAACCCATTCTAGTGCTTCACCACCCTCCTAGTGAAATAGTTTTTCCTAATATCCAACCTGGACCTCTCCTGCTGTAACTTGAGACCATTGTTCCTTGTTCTGCCATCCATCACTACTGAGAACAGCCTTTCTCCAGCCTCTTTGGAACCTCCCTTCAGGAAGTTGAAGGCTACTATCAAATCCCCCCTCACTGTCCCCTTCCTTGAGGGGAAAGGTGGTAACTAAGGATACTAAGGTGGTAACTAAGAGGATAGCAACCTGGTACGTAAAGAAGTGATGTAAGTTGTTTGTACATGTCTATAAAAGGGCACCGCAAACGGTGAACACTGACCGACCTTGGGGGGAGGAGGTGCACTAGGCACCTGAAATGGCAGGTGTCATTTCAGAGACTTACAGTATGCACAGTGGCTTAACATTGGCTAACCACTGTTAATATCGGTCATTTGGCAATAGGCCTGCTATGTGTTGATACATTGTCAACGCTTGCAGAATGTACAGTGGCTTGGTGTTGAGACTTTCTGCTGACAACTGGTAATGCGTAGCATTTGGAAATAAACCTGCTCCATTGGTTTCATCCTTGCCTAAATCTGTCATTTCCGGGGGCTCTCAGAGATCCACTGTGTTGACCCAAGTGCACAGAGTCTAACACTTTATATAGAGGGAGCACACGCGCGCATGCACACGGCCGAAAGTATATAATCACCGATGGAATAGTGGACCTGTCAGGAACGAACTGGGACAACCCCAAAAACCCTGACTGACGACAGTAAGTTACTAAGCAAAATAAAATACAACACACCAGCTAAGCTTAATACACTAAGGCTGTGTCTAGACTACATCCCTCTTTCGACAGAGGGATGTAAATTAGACACTTTGAAAATTGCAAATGAAGCGGGGATTTAAATATCCTGTGCTTCATTTGCATAATCGCTTCATGGCGCTCTTTCGAAAAAGTGCCATTTCTAGCGTGATCTAGACGTAGTTCTTTCGAAAACGGCAGGCTTTTTAGAAAGATCCTGTAAATCTCAAAATGAAGTGTAAACCTCAAAATGAGGTTTACAGGATCTTTCGAAAAAGCCTGCCATTTTCAAAAGAACCGTGTCTAGACTGCGGTTTTACTTTCGAAATGGCGCTTTTTTGAAAGAGTGCCATGACATGATTATGCAAATGAAGCATGGGATATTTAATCCCCATTTCATTTGCAATTTTGAAGTGTCTAATTTACATCCCTCTGTCGAAAGAGGGATGTAGTCTAGACACAGCGTAAGAAACTGATTTCATTGACTCTCTCACCCTCAGTTATACTGATAAGCTTCTTTCATAGACTGGACAGCCTCCTAAGCTGGGCTTGATACTTCCCCATTTAGTCTTGATGTTTCTAAAAGTTATCTTGAGTGGTAAGCATGACAGTCCTGACATCTGGCAACAGCCCCTATTGTTTGGCTTCCCATCTTCATATAGACTTTGCCCAAGGCAGGAATCATTTGAGTTCAATTTAAACCTTTTCTCACTTGCAGTGGAAAATGTACATCTAAGATAGATCCCAGCATTAGGTGACCTAAATACATGTCTTTGTTGGGACTCTGAGCCCTTCTTACTGGCTGGTTAATAGGAAAAAGAAAGCCGTTTACAGATCATTGTCCTTACCAAAGAGCCATCAAGTTTCTCAAATACAGGTTGAACCTCTCTAGTCCAGCACTCTTGGCAGGGCTGACCTTACCATGAGGCGAACTGAGGCGGCCGCCTCAGGTGCCAGACTGTGGAGGGGTGCCACTAGGACCCAGAGTGTAGAAAATTGTGTCTGCTGGTGGTGCATATGTATTTTCTCTGCTCTAGATGCACAGAGATGGTGGAGTGCTGTGCTGGAGGAAGGAGGGCACAAGAAACATAACCAGCAGACAGGAGAAAAAGTTGGCATGGGGGCGTCATTTGAGCTCCCCGCCTCAGGTTCCAAAATGTTGTGGGCTGGCACTGACTCTTGGGATCTGACCAATGCCAAACCAGAGAATTTGCTGGGCCACAGGAGGTCAATATTGTCTAGAAGAATTACCAACACTTCCACTCCTTACTAGGCCTTTAGAAGGCATTTAGGGGCAAACTAGAGCAAAACAACAGCACAGAACACTGAGAGCCAGGACTGGTGGCTGTAAACAATCTTGATGGGACAGCGGGAAACTTGGCTACACTCATGATAAGCAGACATTCGGCTAACTAAAATCATGCCACACCATGGATGTTACCGGACCAGAGAGTGCTGGACTAGAGAGGTTCAATCTGTACCTTTAATGACCCTCATGTAGCATGTCTATATTAATAAAACAGGTTTATACTTCATATTTCTAAATGCAAATACAGGAGTGATGCATGCACACAAATTGGAAAATCATATTCAGTAGATTACAACTTTTCAAATGATATCTGACATGGAATATTTTGCATTAAGCATTTTCCAGTTATATAAATACATATTCATAAGCATATTTCCATACAGAATGTAGATAGTCCCATGACAATGTATTGTTCAAGTTCTTCAGTACAGGTTGAACCTCTCTAGTATGGCATTCTCTGGTCTGGCACCATCCGTGATCCAGCATGATTTTAGTTAGCCAGATGTCCACTTTTCATAGGTGTGGCCAAATTTCCTGTGGTCCCATAAAGTTGTTTACAGCCACCAGTCCTGTGTCTCAGGGTACATCTAAATTATATCCCTTTTTCGATAAAGGGATGTAAATTAGACATATTGAAATTGTAAATGAAGCCCAGATTTGAATTTCCATAATGGCGGATGCGGCTTTTTTTCCAAAAGCCGCTTTTCGGAGAAAAAACGTGGTCAAGACGGGGATCTTTCGACAGAAATGCCCCGTTTCGAAAGATCCTGTAACCCTCAAAATGCACTTTAAATGCAGTAAGAGCCTGGCGTGATAATCCAACATGTTGTAAGTGAAGCTGACCAATAATATTGTAACTGCACCTGACTACTCATAGGTACTGCTATCAATACCATATCTGGATATTTAATATCCAAAGTAGCTTGGATCCTACATGTCAGATTCTTTTACACACAGCTAGCACGTTGCAGGACTTGGCCTTTGTTTATGTACACCTTGTTAAACATTATTAATAATGAGCTCTCTCTAAATCTTTTAATTTGTTTTTATTTACGTAAAGAATTATTAATAATAGATGGGATGCAAAATGGATTGTTTATTCTTCTTTTTGACCTAATCCTATAAACATAGTGAAAAAATACAGTGATACATCATGTATGATGACTATTGGAAATTCCCCCAAACAAGTGTGTCATCTTACACTGCCCCACCCACCCTTTTTCTTTATGTTTACTGAAAGCGCCTTGATGCAAACAGGATATCTTAGTGTGAGTCATGTTCCCCAGTTTCTACTGCACACTCTGAGTAGCCGTTTCCCCCAAGCAGACAGGTATAAAACCAGCCCTCCTGGAAAGCTATCCCCAATGCTTGGGAATTTAAAAAAGAAAAGAAAAAAACCACTTTCTGTTTGAAGAGCCCAGCCCCCAAGCTATAAATCTGGTTAGATAAACAAGGATGTTAGGCAAGGAGAGTAGCTGATGTGTGGGAGAGAGGATTGGCTGGGAGAGCTAAAGGGAGGGATGCTGAGTGGGGGAGTGGCAGGGATGTTGGGTGAGTGTTGGAGGCTGGGAGGGATAGCTGAGCATTGGGCCCCTAGAATCCCTTCCACTAATAAGGGATTTTTTTCCCTCAGTGCCAGGGATTGTCTATCCACATAGAATAGGAAATTTTCCTCAAAGGATGAGTCTATGCTTGGAAGGGAGAAAAGGAAGGCAGTTGTTCCTTGGACCTGCAGTGCTAGATGACAAGAGTACTTTCCCTTCCCAGAAAATGTTTATTCTCCGTAACATTCGAGGAACTTTGCAACCTTAAAGAGTAAAGATGTGGGGCAGGCCACCACCAAATGGTGAGTGGGAAGGAGAGGGCAGATTGTTATTGCCTAACCCTGTTGGGCTGAAGACTCAGGGTATGTCTACACTACAAAGTTAATTCAAACTAACAGCCATTAGTTCGAATTAACTTTCATAGGGGCTACACATACAAACCGCTAGTTCGAATTTAAATCGAACTAGCGGAGCGCTTAATTCGAACTAGGTAAACCTCATTCTACGAGGAGTAAAGCCTAGTTCGACTATAATTCGACTAAGGGCTGTGTAGCCACTTAATTCGAACTAGTTGGAGGCTAGCCCTTCCCAGGTTGCCCTGGTGGCCACTCTAGGCCAAACCAGGGAAACTTTTCTGCCCCCCTCCCGGCCCCGGAGCCGTTAAAGGGGCACAGTCTGGCTACGGTGCTTGTGCCAGTTGCAAGCCTGCCAGCACCCAGCCAGCAGACCCTGCACCTGGCACGGCATGAGCCAGCCACCCGCTGCCACCCAGCCCTCCACCTCTTCCCAGGACCAGGCTGGCGGCTCCCAGGAGCCTGCCCGGGGCTGCAAGAGGCGGGCGCCCGCCTGGTCTAGTGCGGCGATCGTGGACCTCATCGAGGTTTGGGGGGAGGCCTCCAACATCCACGATCTCCACACTAGCCACAGGAACGTGGCCATCTACAGCCGCATGGCTGCCAGCCTGGCCACCAGAGGCCACATGTGAACCCAGGAGCAGGTTTGCATGAAAATCAAGTTGGTCCAGTGAGACCTCCGACCCTGAGCCCTGAGCTTAGAACATAAGAACATAAGAATGGCCGTACTGGGTCAGACCAAAGGTCCATCTAGCCCAGTAGCCTGTCTGCCGACAGCGGCCAACACCGGGATGGACCGAAGACAATGACCAAGCGATTTGTCTCGTGCCATCCATCTCCAGCCTTCCACAAACAGAGGCCAGGGACACCATTCCTACCCCCTGGCTAATAGCACTCCATGGACCCAACCTCCATGAATTTATCTAACTTCTCTTTAAACTCTGTTATAGTTCTAGCCTTCACAGCCTCCTGTGGCAAGGAGTTCCACAGGTTGACTATGTGCTGTGTGAAGAAGAACTTTCGCTTATTAGTTTTAAACCTGCTGCCCATTAATTTCATTTGGTGTCTTCTAGTCCTTATATTATGGGAACTAATGAATAACTTTTCTTTATTCGCCCTCTCCACACCACTCATGATTTTATAGACCTCTATCATATCCCCCCTCAGTCTCCTCTTTTCTAAGCTGAAAAGTCCCAGTCTCTTTAGCCTCTCTTCATATGGGACCTGTTCCAAACCCTAATCATTTTAGTTGCCCTTTTCTGAACCCATTCCAAGGCCAAAATATCTTTTTGAGGTTAGGAGACCACATCTGTACACAGTACTGAAGATATGGCGTACCATAGTTTTATACTTCCCCTCCTCCTTCTTCCCTGGCTTCCCCTTCCAGCTTCCTCCTCCCAGGTTTCCCCTCCCCTCTCCCACCTCCTTTTCCCAGTCTCCCCAGAGGTTAATCCCCAGTTTTGTTAAATAAAGAGAGTTTCTATTTTTGAACACACGTGTCCTTTATTTTTTACATCAGGAAGGGGGGCTAGGGAGGGGTAAGTGGAAGGAGGTGAGGGAGGAATGGGGCACGAGCCCTCGATGGGGAGGACTGGGGTGGCTCTGCGGGCTCCTCGGGGTGGAAGCTCTCCTGCAGGGCCTCCTGGATCCTGACAGCCCCCCGATTGACACCCCCGGATGGCAGCCTGCAGCAAATGCAGCCGGGCTGATGGCCGAGTGCTGTGATGTGCCGAGTGAGGGCACTCCAAGACAGGACTGCTTTGGTGTCCCTCATCGAGGTAGACAAGCAAGCGGGGAACCCTGAGAACTGTCTGTCCGGGGTTGGGGTCGGGTCCCTTTAAGCACAGCCCTCGGCTAGCCTGAGGCAGCAGCTCCATACTCTAAGTCCTAACCTGATGCCCTGCAGGCACTGGTTCCGGCCAGCCTTAACTTTGGTTCAGGGTCCACTCAATGTGGACATGCTATTTCGAATTAGCAAAACGCTAATTCGAATTAGTTTTTAGGTCTAGATGCACTAATTTGAATTAGCTTAGTTTGAATTAACTAATTCGAACTAAGTTAGTTCGAATTAGCGCTGTAGTGTAGACATACCCTCAGTGTGGGAGAGAGATTTGAAGAATGGTCAGGGGTGACGTAAACACCACAGGGGCCACTGAGTTGGGTGCTCAGGGTTGGCAAGTGCAGAGGACAAGCACAGCGTCAGAGTAAGAATCTTAACCAGATTTTGCCTCTGGTTATACATTTTGGTTTTTCACCCTCATTTAAAAAAAAAAGACAGCCTGCTCTGCCCTGATTTAGGGGATTCAATTTTGATAGAGGGAACATTGTCAGAATTGCATGTTACATCTGGCTTTCCTATTTCCTCAGGTCCTAGTTGAGGTGATATAGTTTCTTATGGATGGGCAGTTCACCCTCCCCCAGTTTATCCTCAACTATATTCCAGGCATTAGAGAAAATTTCTGATCATTTTGATGGCTTCCCTCAGAAATTGCATCCTCTGGCCCTGAGCTGATGATAATGTAGGAACACAGTTTCTGGCACACTTCTCTGACATCTGTCACATGCAAACTAGGGATGTAAAATATCAGTTAACTGAATAGTTGATTAACCTCATAAATTCTTATTGGTTAGTTGACTATTCTATAGTCCCCAGGGACGAGGCTGGCAGCCAGTGCACTCTATCCCCACTCCCAAGGAGCCCCCTGCCAGCTCCCCTCGCGGACCAGCTGCCTGTCACTCCACACGGTTCCACAGCGTGGGGTGGCAGCAGTCCCTGTACAGAGGTGAATCCCAGACCCCGCACAAACCAGAACTGAGCAGGGCTGCCTGCCTCCTAATACACTTTAAATGCAGAGCCGCAGCAGGGATAGGCCCCGGACCTTGCGTGGGCCATAAATGAGTTGGGCTGCTGGCCCGCCTGCTAAAAATTTACTGGCAAAGGGGGGGAGGAAATGCATGTAATCTACAGCATTAACCTATAAGCTTTTGCTTATCGGTTAATCAACTACCCAATTACATGCCAAGTCAAACAGCTTTTCCCTGCCTCTGTTTTTGTGCAAGGGGCAACACCTTTTGCCAGGTGTGTCTTACCAATCAAGAATTGCTATTGCCTTCTGAAGGAGCTACTGTTTAGCTGCAAAGTCATACAAAAATTTAACTTTTCCTACTGAAAATATCTTTTTGGAAACATCTAAGATTCCAATTATGACCCACTTGTGAAATCTAAGTGGTGTGATTTATCAGTAATGTTTGGGAATGAAACTCAGACAAAAAGTAATGTGCATTCTAGATTAAATCATATTTTACCTCCTGTTCTATCTGTTACTGTCTCACTTGAGTCCCTGAATTACTCAGCAACAAAAAACTAGGGCCCTATTGTCTGCTGATGTAAACAGGCACAGCATCATCTTTAGTCTACCAGCCAAGACACTGGCCCATACTTTCAAAAGCCAAAGAGAGGTAGCCCTGTTAGTCTGTTAGAGTCCATCTACACTGCGGAGCTATTTTGGGATACCCAAAATAGCTATTCTGTGTCTATTGAAGCAGCCCGTTATTTTGAAATAGTTTTCAAAATAACAGGCGGCTTATTCTGACGTCCTGGTAATCCTCGTTCCACGAGGGTTAAGGGGCATTTCCGAATAGCGACTTATTTCAAACTTTGGTGCTATAAAGACAGCACCAAATTTTGAAAGAAGCTATTTTGAATTTACCTCGAAATAAGCTATGCAATTTGCGTAGCACAAATTGCGTACCTTATTTTGAGGTAAAGGTGCAGTATAGATGCACCCTTAGTGTTAGGTTGTGGGTTTTTTTCAAAAGCCAGTAAGCAAGGATGGGCCTGGAGAGACTTTGATGACTTAGCTGGTAAGCGCTCAGAGGGCAGCTCTTCCTTCTGTGTTTGTACAAGGCCTGGCACAAAGGGGTCCTGGGCCATGCTGCTCAGAAACGCGACAGGTGCGGCAGCTCCCCCAGTTCCATGCCTCTGCTCTGCACGCCATGGGGCACGCGGGCTCATGTCCCAAACCCAAAGTAGGGCTAGAAACCAGTAACCCCGGGGAAGGGAAGAGCCGGTGGCTGGGGCTGGGCGCAAACAGGCGGCTGCTTCCCGTCTGTCACGCACCGGGCTAGGCTGCAGCCGGCGGCTAAGGCCAGGGCTGCCCCTCTCCTCGGGGCCTGCCAGCGCCAGCCCGGGCGCGGCTCGCTCTGCCCCGCGGCGGCAGGGCCGGCAGGCGGCGGAGGGCGCTGCTGGCGAGCATGCTCAGGCTCCCCATCTGACGGGGCCATGCCAGGAGGGCGGGCGCAGAGGCGGGTCCGAGACGAGGCCCGGCCCGGAGCGGCGGGCGCTGCGTAGAGCCCGGCTCCCCGCTGCGGAGGGTGAAGGAGCCGAGCCCGGCGCGGCCATGCCCGGCCCCCCGGCGCTGGGGGCGGCAGGCCCCGGCCCGGACCCGGAGGAGCGCTACGATTTCCTCTTCAAGCTGGTGCTGATCGGCGACGCCAGCGTGGGCAAAACCTGCCTGGTGCAGCGCTTCAAAACCGGGGCCTTCGCCGAGCGCCAGGGCAGCACCATCGGCGTGGACTTCACCATGAAGAGCCTGGAGATCCAGGGCAAGCGCGTCAAGGTGAGCGGCGGGCGGGAGAGCGCACGGCGGGGCGCAGGTGACAGCCCTGGCGGGGCGCCGCCCGCCTGTAGCCGAAGGGATGCCCCGCAGCGGGGCCCTAAAGCCCCAGCACCCGTATCCGCCCCGCGCAGCCTGAGGGGGGCTCCCACCTCGGTAGGACAAGGGCCGGGAGGGAGGGAGACAGTTGGCAACAGAGGGAGTGTTACTCTGCCCTCTTCTCGTGGCCTTTGTTTGCGGCTGCCCCTTGGCCACCTGAGCAGAGCGGGCGGCTGTCACGTAAGCGCCGAGCTGCTCCCACAGAGGAACCAGCGCCGGTACTGGAGGGTGGGGAAAGGAAGAGGCAGGATATCCTGGCTGGCAGCAAACATCACAGCACTAGCCTGTTACTGCCTCGTGCCTGGTCACTCCACCTGTCCCTCGGCAGGGAGAGCCCTCAGACAAGTCCCATCCTTTTTCCGAACTTGCCAGGAAACATCTCCCGAGGTCTCCTCCCACCCTATCACTCTGTGATTCTATAAACTGCCCCTGCTCCCTGCAGAGGTAGGGTTATCATATCTGAACTTTCAAAAAAGAGGACACTCCTGAGACTGATTATAATGTGTTATACTAATGTGTTGTGTTAATGTATACACTTTCTTTTTTGGAAGTTCAAATATTGGGTGGCTGCATTTCAGAGTTCTGTGCGGGATCTCTGCGCACAGACAAGTAAAAGTGCTGCTGTGTTCAGAAGCCATACTTTTATTTTACTTCAAAGATCTACTCCCCATTGGGTGTTTGACAAAATATAAGTTTACCTTTACAACTATGGCATGGTCTGGTTTCTGCTCACACTTCAACAGCATCAAGCTACATTCTCACGGCAGAGTTTTCAAGACAGTCTGTCAGTTCTGGTTACTGGTGATAACGCACAAGCTACCAAGGACACAGCTTGAATTTCAGAGCCCAGACTGAGGTTGCAGGGTGGGTAGTTAATTTTAAAATAAAGATTTTTTTTCCTAAATATTTTACGTGACCTTGAGTGAGACACACACACACACACACACACACACACACCAAGAGTATACAAGGAACCCTGCACACACACACACACACACCGAGAGTATACAAGGAACCCCGCACACACACATACCAAGACACAAGGAACCCCGCACAAAGCCACTTTGAGAGACATTTTCTACAGAACAGAATGATTCAGAGACCTGAATTCTGACCTCTCCATCCCCTGTATTTCAGCCATGTGGCCATATGGGTGCCACACAAAACTGGCATATCTACTCCCTGAGAAATAGCCCCATTGTATCCGTGGCACAGACGGACAGACCATTTCTGGGGGAAATTCAGAAGAGGGAAAGTATGGCTGCAGCACACTACACTTCATCTGTTTATTCTTTGATGCTGAACAGCCCAAGCTTTGAGGCTGCTCAAGCTTATTCTGTGGACTAGCCCAGACAGTCATCCAGTGATCTCCAGAACAGGCCACCTAACGGGAGAGAGGAAAGGGAAAAGAGGGTATTGCCCAGGGGTGATTTAAAAGGGCCTGGAGGCCCCCAACTGCTGCTGCTGCCACGGTGGTGGCCAGGAGCCTCAGGCCCTTTTAAATCACCCAGGTGGGCCACAGGGCTCCTAGACATGTGCAGGGTGATTTGGTGGTGGCACAGGTAGCCAGGCAGGCATGTGGAAGCCCCGACTGTGCAGCCGGCACCAAGGTAGCACCAGCCAAACATCAGGTGGTCTGCATGTGCCCAGGCGCAGCTTGTGCATACATGGGGACCATTGATTGTTCTCCCAGGGGCATGGCTTTGCTCTTGAAGCTAGGTAGCATGCAGCCATATTTGCTCATTTTCTTCCCTTTTTCCCAGGAGCCGAGCAGAGCTCAGTTTGGTCACAGCCCAGAGCAGGGGCCTCTTTAGTATAAAAGTGTTACATAAATATTGTAATTGCAATTGTATTTTAGTTTGTCTCTCAGCTATGTGTCAAGGTAGGGTCCCAGGTCCTCTAATCCAGTGTTTTTCAACCAGTGGTACGAGTACCCTTAGGGGTACTCAAGAGACGTCCGGGGGGTACGTCAACACAACTGAAATTTGGAGAAAACTGAATTTTTTTTAAGTTTTACAGAGCTTTATTATTTTAGTACTTTTTACACCCAAAAATTTCATTGCCCGCCTGGCTACAATTAAGTTGTTTAAACAAATGTGTTGCAATGGTAGAAAAAAAATTTGTGTGTCTGAAAACTGTAGGTACTGGGGGTACTTATAATTTTTTTTAAAGGGGTACTTTATAAAAAGAGGTTGAGAAACACTGCTCTAATCAACTCTTCTTCCTTCAGAATGGTTTTGGTGGGCATTTTGGGCAACAATCCTAGGAATAGAAAAAGATGACAGAAGAGAATGCTCAAAGGAATGAGGAACTTACAGCAAGGGGAAAGGTTTCTATGGACAGCTCAAAGATTAGGCTGTTTACTTCCTTTGCAGGTGTTTTGTCTTTCTGGTTCCAGTTCTGTCTGAACTGCTAGAGTAAGCAGTTGAGGTTTCTAGCCACCTTGTAAAAAAGTATCATTCTGGGTTTTTGGTTTTTTTAACTTTTATTAGTTCCTCTTTCTTGCTTTTCACCAGCTAGGAAGTGGGGTTTTCCCTCTTATACTGAAACTTGGCTCATTTAAATGCCAGATATAAAAAGAGAGAAATGTATCTCTTGTGCCAGGTGTCTCTGCTAGGGACACTGAGAATTGGGCAGCTCCAGTTCAGGCACTAAACTGAACTCCTTAGTTATTGCAGAAGAACTGACTATAAGAAAAATAATCTCTAATTCACCACTAAAAGGCAAATTAATCTACAATATGTATTTAGTCATGTCTGCTAGTAGCTAGTAGACATACTTTAGTTGGCTCTACATTTTGGTCAGAATTAGTGATGGAACTAGAGATCAGAACATGCCCAAATGGGAGACTTTTGTTTGGCCTATTGAATATTGACTAACTGTGACATTTGGATCCAGCTCTGGATTCGAAATTTACCTAGCAGTCTTCAGCTCTTGAGGCTGGCTTGGGCACATCTAACCTAAATAGGTTCCATAGGACTACTCATTGTTTCTAAATAAGTTTGTTCAGCATGTTACAGGAAACTGAGAAGAGGGAGGCATTTTATTTTCATTTTGTAACCACAGATACAACTTGGAGTTAAATGGGACATTATGAAACTGATAGGCCTTATGTATTCAACAAACTTGGTTTCAGTGCAGGTTATGATGATTCCTGCAGGGCAGGGAGGATTCTTATTCTGACTATTTAAGCTCAGCATCTCACAGTTTTTGAGGAAACAATCCTGTACAAGTAAATGTCACATATCAACACATTTCTGGTGAGATCATGCAAGACATTGCAGGTTTTCCATTTTGAAAAGATAACCTGAAAGAGGGTTTTTCTTTTTAAATGTAGGCTAACTGCACAGAATACCCTAAAACAAAGGGGTGTTTACTAAACACTATTGAAATAATTGTTGTTTGGCTATTCAGATGCTCATGCGATATTACTTCTGTGCTGCTTTGACTTCACAGAGACTGGGGATTTCTCTACTGATTGGGATTTCTCCGTAGGGGTTATGTAAATGGTAGATGGTTAGTTGTTTTTTGGGATTCTTTTTGGAAAATGGTGCAGTTATGAGAAGTATTGAAAAGTTATTGTTATATCCTTTGGTAAATAAACTCATCTTTAAAAGTCCTTCTCAGAACTACAGCATGCCCTTAAGATTCATACCATATACCTGACCCTCTGACTTCAT
Source organism: Rafetus swinhoei (assembly GCA_019425775.1). Lineage (NCBI taxonomy): Eukaryota > Metazoa > Chordata > Testudines > Trionychidae > Rafetus > Rafetus swinhoei. The sequence continues at coordinate 12,257,231 of CM033435.1, read as the reverse complement.
TCTACATCACAGCGGAGGTGGTATCACAACACAGTGGAATGCAAGCTGTTGTGATTTGAGTGAGAATTCAAACGCAAAGCTTTTTTTAAAAACATTGGTTAATTTCCCTTGCTGTTTAGGATATTATATGTCTTAATTGCAATTATTTAGGGTTTACAGAAACATTTCCAGGTTGAACTTTTACAGGAGTATCTCCCTCTGAGCCGGGCTTTTGCTGATCAAGGTTGGCAGGGGGAAAGGAACATATTGCAGAATCCTCAACTTTATTCCTGCAAGCAACAAACTTTAAAACGAGGTTCTTTCTGTGACCCAAAGCTTATGTCCCTTTAGGCATTTGGAAAGATATTTTATCTGCTTTTTTTCTTCACTGCCTTTTTGATATAATCAGCCTTTATAGAGAATTCTTGATGAAATGGAATGGAGTCTCAGCTCTGGGGCTGTCTACTTGGTGGGTTGCTGTAGACCCTGGAAGTCCTCTCTCTCCCTCTCTCCTCCGCAGTCAGATCCAATGCAGGCAAGTTGCCAAGTAGCCAGGTGCAGTGCTTAATTTGTGCCAGAGCTAAGCCTCAGCTCATCTAGACTTGGCAGGTCATAGTCCAGGCACCTCTGGGCTTGCTGTGTCACTTATGAAAGTTTAAAAAAAATTACTTGAGTCTTGGCACTTCTTTCATTACAAATTAAGAACCGGCAGGTGGGCAAGCTAGCAGGAAACCAACTGAATCCTGCCTGACTGGAACTTTGTCAAAAATCAAATAGTCTCTGCTGAACATTTCATCTGATTTTTTTTCCAACCAGCTCTATTAAAAATAGGCCGAATCTCTAGCAACAGCAGTGCCAGGGAACCCAATTCAGCATGGTTAAAAATTGTAGTGTATAAGACCTAACTGCATCCTTTTGACCAGATTAAACCCATGAGGACAGATGATGTGGTTTTACGAGTGTTCAGCATTGGTCTAACTCGGGGTGGGCAATAAGACGGCGGCGGTTCGCTAGAGTTAGCCTCTGATGGTCTGCCATCTCTATACATTTATCTGTGCTTCCATGGGTATGGTGCTTGAAGCTCCCGTTGGCCATTGATTGCCCTTCCCAGCCAATGCGAGCTGTGGGAAGCGGCGCGGACCAGGACACTGTTTTCCACAGCTCCCATTGCCCGGGAACAGTGATCCATGGCCAGCAGGAGTTGCAATCACCTAAACCTGTGGAGGTGCAGGTAAATACAATAGCAGCAGGAGCCCGTCAGGAAGAAACTCTGACGAGCTGTATCCAACCTGTGGCCGATATTTGCCCACAGCTGGTCTAACTGCTCCCTATTAAAGTACATGGTAATACTCCCATCAGTAAAACAATAATTTGTTCTCAGTGAGTAACAGAAAGCATTTGGCAGAGATAACAAAGTACAGATCCACAAATCATTATTAGCATGGTAACAAAATTTCATTAGTTTCTATTCATTTATCACTTACAGCAATTTATTTTGGCTGGAAATTTACAAAAATCATGGATTAAATCTGACATGAATCTTTGGGATCAGTTGACAGACTGGCCATTTTAAAAACGACACTCACCTACTGGTTTGTGAGAAAAATACACATCAGCTGATATGCTTGTTAAAATTCTGTATAAACACCTGTTGGGTTTTCTTAAGTTCCTGTTTACTAAATAGAACTTCTTAGACTTCTCACTTAAACAGTGAATGCCAAAATTGAAGCAATAGTAGAATGAATAGTTCAGAACAAGTAGTGGCCTGCAGATGAGCAGGCAAAGTGCATTTGCCTATAATTGTCCATTAAGCCCCAAAGTTGGGTATCTGCAAAGTTTACGTGAAGGTACAGTAAATATCATAGGCTCCAATTCTGTTGTAGGACCTATGCAGACAAACCTTTGTGCACCCACAGATCTTATCTTCAGAAATCTGCCTGCAGAGATTTGAATGAGGGATCAGAGCATTAATCAGGGAGACTGATAACTGTCCTTGTCTTAAAGGGACAACAGTTTATGTATCACACTTCTAAACACTTTATCAATTGTTATTAAAAATAATCATTAAGATTGTAATAATTGAAAGATTAGAGAATAGTCTCACCTCCCCAAGTTGCTTTCTTTGTTCATTTGCTAGCACTTTGTAGTTAATGTCATTAGTTCCTTTGTCTTTTTTAAAGCAAAGGAAGAGAGAGGAGGTGTTTAAAAAAAAAACAGGGAAAGAGCTTTTTATGGAGTACTGGACTTTTTAATTCAAAAGGCCACCAGCCAGCCACCAAGAGTAGTGTCCCTGGAGCTACATAGTCCTTCACTTGATTGCTTTTAATTTTCTGCCTAGTCACCCAGTTTAGGGCATTGTCAGATAACCAAATAGCTGGTTAATTATAAAAAGCTAAAGATTTTTACAACACCAAGTTACAATGTATGAATTGATCTGTGACAAAGGGTCTATTGGTATGATAGACGGCCATGGCTTTTTTTCAGATTATTTAATACTTTCAATGGCACACGCAATGTGGGAGGGGGGCATTTTTCCAAACATAAAAGGAGGCACAGACTCTTACAAACAAACAAACAAACAAACAAACACCCCACAATCATACAAAGCTGATAAAATCTGTTATTTCAATGAGATGAGAAAAAGGGAGTGTGGATACAGTTAAAGGAGATTGTCTCATTGAGGTCTAAAGGACTAGAGTCTGTCCCTTCAAGTCCTTTGGAATAATTTCCTTCGAAATTTTTGGAAAAATATTTCCAAAAAATCTAAATTAGTTTGTTTTGTAGGCTTTGTCTCATATCAGTGTTTAAGAATTAATGGAATAGTTCATCCTGAGTTTATGTATGTATTACATAATGTATTCATCATTGTGGAGCACGCATGTAATATATGGAGATATACCTATCTCATAGAACTGGAAGGGAGCTTGAAAGATCATTGAGTCCAGTCCCCTGCCTTCACAGCAGGACCAAGTACCATCCCTGACAGATTTGCCCCAGATCCCTAAATGGCCCCTTCAAGGATTGAGCTCACAACCCTGGGTTAGCAGGCCAATGCTCAAACCACTGATTGATCCCTCCCCCCCCCATGTAGAGTAGGGATGTGAATGTGTAGCCATGTAGTACATGGTTAACCGACGCACCTGGGCTCATCAGTTAATGTGCATGGTTACATGCAGGCCCCCAGTATGCCCAAAGAGCCATCTTAAAAACTGGCTTCCTGTGTGCACCGGCTCCTGGGGAACTGCCTGCCACCCCATGCTGCTACCTCTTAAAAGCTGGCTTCCTGCTCATACTAGGAGCCTGCATGTAACCATGAAGGTTAACTGATGAGCCCAGGCTCATGTACATGGTTACACTTAAGTATCACATTCCCTCACCCCAATCTGGAGTGTCAGGTCTAAATCCCAATGACTTTGCACATCAGTGCCAATAAGAACTATTTAATTGAATCAAATGGAATGAGGGGAGGTTCACAGGGGGTTATGATTTGGAAGTTGCAGCACAGAAATAGAGGAAAGAACAGATGAGACACAAAGACAGGGAAGGAAGAGAAACAAAGGGCAGAAATAGTAGTGTCCTCCACAAACCCTATGTTAGGTGCCCAAGTTCCCTTTACAATGCAGGGAGAGAGGCAGAACCTCAGAATGGGATCTATAAAAACCAGTGCCCTCTCCCAGCTGGGCTAGCCAAAGCAGATACTGAGGAGAGGAGTCTTTCCTAAGCCTCACCCCTCCAAGAGTCAGGTGTCTAAATCTGAGCTGGAAGGAGGTTCATATATTTGCTTTGGATCCACAGTCAGGAACCTTCTTCTGGAGTCAGGTGCCTAAGTCGTTTCTTGTTAGATTGGCTGTAGATGGTACCCAACTCTACACGAAATCAGAGTTGAGTGGGTGGGTGGTTTATCTCCCTTATGCCCTGAACTCTGGGATTGTCTGAAGTGGGGCTCTCTCAGTCTCTCATGTTGAAGCCATTGGGCCAGAGAGAGAGTGAAAAATAATCATACATTTCAGTACTCACCTGAGAGATGGGAAACCCATTCAAATCCCTTCTCCACCTCAAGCAGAGGGAGAAATTTAACTAGGGTCTCCCATCTCCTGTGTGAGTGCTCTGACCACTGAACTAAAGGTTATCAGGGTCTTTCCCATCCTTGCCCATTTTGAGTAGAGTTAGACATGCCTGAGTATGCCTACCAGATCCAATTCTGCAGGCAACTTAGGCCAGACAATGTTTGTTTTCACCTGGTTTGAGGACGCTGAGGTGCTTTGTGGCTTAATCATGAGCTAGCTGTCTGGGAACCTTGTGAGCATGACTGGTGGTGGAAACTTAGGGGACTTTTATGGCAAAAATTGTAGGCACCTCCAGTGTTAAGCAGCAGCTGAGCAAAGTCTTGAGTATCTCAGACTCTCAAGTGGTACCTACATTTTGATCCTAGACACCTAAGTCTTTTTGTGGATCTGGGCCTTAATATATAGAGGTCATATTCTTCCCTGGATATCTTTCTACTCCAACCCACAAACCATAAACCAAAGTAGAATTTGGCCCTCTCTTCAGTGAAATTGACACCCCAGGTATTAGAACAAACAGGAGTGCAACATTCCCAGCAAACTAGAATTCAGCCTGGCACCTCTTTTCTTTTAGAATGAGACATGGCAGGATGAGCCATTCATTTATTTCCCTTCACTGTTCTGTACTAGTATAATTTTAAATTGAAATTCTTTAGTGGAAATTCCATATTGCCTGATTAAACCTTTTCTTTTTTCTTGTTGGGGAAGGAACATGCCGATTAAGTTACAAAATTGTTTTGGTAAAGCTTTTCCCAAGTACATACAGGAATTTGTTGTGTACTGAAATGTATACTGTTTGCCATTTGATATGTAAGGGATTAAACAAGGTCATCTGGTTTAGAATCACTTACAAGGTAGAGCCCTCTGCATCCACTACCAAAGAAATGACATGAGAATTTCTACTCTCTGCAGGATTGATAACATGCTAACTCCCCTGTTGTGTTTGTAGTGCTAAACAATTAAACACTGCTTAGAGTTGAAAGCACTGATGCTGTTGTATAAACAAAGTGAACACGCAGCGCCACTTTTTCAAACTTCTTTAGGAATACAGAGTAGGAAGGAAGCGAGGGCATAGTAAATTATTATAGGGAGCAGAGGATGTAAGACAACTTTATTTTCCAGTTTTGAGTGTCCTTGTTCAACATTAACCTTTGCTAAGCAGCATTTTTCTCAGTGCTAAAAAAGCTGTTCTAGACAACTTGAAAAATATTCATTTTGCTTATTTTGCTCTCTGATTTTGCAAAAAAATTCTCTTCTAAATGTACATTGCACAATATATGTTGACCTAATCCTGTACTGTTCTGTTCAGTGAGACACATTTTCTGCAATGACAAAATTTTGTAAACTCTGTCCATTTACAGTTGGTTGAATCAGAGCTTTCTTGGAAGTTGGCTGTGACCCGTAGTCACCAGGTAATGACATCCTACACATCAATGTAATACACTTTGTACTAAGGATGTTAAGAGGCAGGTAATTGGCTAATCGTGTAGTGGATACAACTTGTATCCACTACATGATTAGTCGATAAGGGAAGGCACTCAGTCGAGCTACCACCACTGCGGCTCTGCAGTTTAAATGTAGTAGGAGCTACATTTAAACTGCAGAGCTACAGCGGGGCTAGGTCCTCGACCAGGCACAATCCAGGACTGAGCAAGCCCAGCTCAGTCTTGGCTCCCAAGTCCAGGAGCTACCCCCGCTGCAGCTCTACATTTTAAATGCAGTAAGAGCCAGGCCGGCAGGGGCTGCTGCCAGAGCAACCTGTGTTCACGGCCATCCCAGACCACTGCGGACAGGGGCTGCTCTGTGGGATGCAGAGCAGCCTCTGCTCACAGCGAGCCTGGGCCCGCCACAGGCAGAGGCTGCTTTGCAGCAGCCTCCCCTGCCCCTTCCTGCGCTGCTGCCTCTGAGAGAGGCAGTGCGGGGAGGGGTGTGGCACTGTGGAGATGGTGCTGGAGGGAACCAGCTTTTAAGTCACCCAGGACCTCCCTCAAGCGCCACGATTTTTCAAAGATAATGGCCAATAGCTCTGCAGTCGCATCAGCCAACTCCCTCAGCACCTTTTGATGCACTAGGTCTGGCCCCATTGATTTTTAAATAGTTCTTAACTTTTTCCTTCTCCACTGAGGGCTGTTGGAAGGAAATAAAAATAGCTTAAGATTTGATGAGTACATGGGTATTGGAAAAACTAAGAATTATATCTAAAAATGTAGCTATTCATTGTTTTCAGCATAAACTACTTACAAGAAAGTTTGCTTTAGAGAACAAGAGACTATTAATGGAGTCCATTAAACATTGGTAAACCTTTTCCTAATGTATATGGAATTGCTAAATCCACACTGAAATATGTGGATAGTATATGGTATATTTATTCATATTTTCAGGGTTCAACAAATCAGTGAATCTACTCGCCCATGGCAAGTAGATTTCAGCCGGTCGCCCCGTTCACCGGCGGCGCGTGCATGCACAATGCGGGTCTTGCGCATGCGCAGTGTGGGGCTGGCGAGTAGATTTCGCCACAATGGATTATTTTTCCATTGTCAGGTTTTCTTTACAATCATTTCTGTGTTCTTGTGTAATATTAAGTGGTGATAATACATTGATCTCCGAGGGATACCTTATGTGCCATCTTCTTTTGGATTGTATGGTTTGTAATTGCAGCTGGCAAAACTCTTTGTAACATATTGATCCATCTGCTGTCAAAATGTTAAAGGGGAATAAAAGGGTTTTGGAGGGAAAGTTCTCCACTCTTTCACTGCTGCTTTAACATCATTGTGGGACAGTTCAAAGTAATCTACCTGTGGATATGCACAGCATCAGATGTGCATTTTACCCAATTTATTGATAGTTATTTAGCATTCAAGCCATTAAACTTTATACAGCAATAAAGAACAGGAGAAAGCTTTGTTGTTTGTGTGCAGTATGCTCATTATTTTTGCAATAGGGGTAGGTGCTGCACAAGTAGATGATTGTGTGTCAAAATAGTACATTGTGTTTAGCACATTTCTTCCCAGTGCCAACCAGTATTAAGGCCCGGGGGAGTCCACAAAATTCAAAGAAAAAAACAGACCAAAATAATCAATTCATGTAATAAATAGGCTTTTAGTAGCAAAATTACCATCGCAAGACGGGTGGCAAGGGTATCTCCTCTGCTTTGTTCAGTGAGAATATCCTGTCACACTTCATGAAAACAGTGCGTATTTATCCTTTCCTTTACCCAGTACCCACTTGCTCCTGGTGATAATTGCTTTAAAACAGTCCTCAGCTGAATTGAACCCTTATTCCCCAACTCCTCTATCTCACTGTTTTAATGTGATTTGTTGCCAATGTAATTACAAAAACAAAAATTGTTTAAACAGCAGTTAAGGTTGCTAAGTGACGGACATTATCACATCAATTACAAAGCCTAAGCACTTTACAAGGAAAAAGTTAAGAACGTCATATCTTATACTGCCTGTGTGATCCCAGCATTGTTATGAAATCTACTGTATATTTGAGAGAGTTTGTCGGTCTGTCCATGTGTCCAGCTGTCTGTTTGTTCGTTCAAGAACTCATCCTAAATGGTAAGAGCTAGGACCATCAAATTCAGGATATAGCTTCTTCTTATCATAACTTAAAACAAGGTGTTTGGTTGTGCCAGAAAATGGGATGTGCCTGGAATGGGATTGCTTCTCATTAGCCATTCCGAAAAGAGACTGAATCACCAGGTAGGCTAGCTGGGGGCACATTCCCTTCCTTCCTCCCATGTCCGGGACTGCCCCAACCTGAGCCTCCGAGCCCCCAGGTGCTGGAAGCTCCCCCACCCCCCAGTTAGTATAGGAACATTGCTCGCTGTTCCCCTTAGGGAGCAAGTGGAAAGTGCACAGTTTGCTGCGTTCTTCACGCTGACTGGGGTGCACAGGGGGCAGATAAACTTGGACCTGTCCACCAGCTGTGCCCGCTGGAGCTGCAATAGCCAGGGAGAGGCGCTTCTCACCGGGCCTCAAGCTGCTGCAATGAGAGGGGGCTGGGGTAGTCCCCTCTCCCTGGGGTAGCCTGCATCCTGAACCCCTCATCCCCAGCCCCACCCCAGAGCAATGATTTAAATTAAGAAAAAACAAAAATTAATTGAATTAGGATTTTGAGCATAAAAATATGTTTTCACAGCCCTAACACTGATCCCAGGATTGTACAGTTTCTTTATATATTTATTTTTATTTTAGTGTCTATTTTTTTCAAAGATAATTTAAAATGAGAAACAGTCACTAGTAAGAGTGGAATTTTTGGTAAAAAAAATTGTAAGTGCCAATCTTGCCAATGATGTTTCATATATAACTTAATTGGAGAATGTGTAACTGTCAGTTCCCCATAAAATTAGATATATGGCTTGCAGTTGAGGCTGACTAATGTGTACATACAGGGAGTATTCATGTTTCTTTTTCAGCAGGATTTTGTGAAGTGCATGTATTTGAGACTGTTGGAGAAAATTGCATTTGGTTTGGACTGGAATTATGGTTCTGATGATAAAAGACAATTTGGCAGCGTACGAGTTATCACAAATTATTAGTTTCCTTGATTTGAAGTGCTTAGGTTTTCTAATGATGCTGTCTAAAGAAAACAGTGTTGCCTCTTCACAATCTCATCTATTTTTAAGTGAAGTTGTTTTGTTCTTAGGATTTCCAAGGCAAGCTTTTATGTAATTTTTTTTTTTAATTAAAAGAAGAGTGTTGAGCTGGTCAGAATAATAGCAGCTTTGGCCTTCCCCATTCAGCATTTTGCTGACAAGATCAAGAAATGTAAACTAGTCAGTCACACACATATGCACAGCAAAACCTGCAATCATTGTAATATTGGTAAAAAGTCAGCAATGTAATGGTCCTGAGAGAGAGTGCCGAAGTCCATGTATGTGAATGTAGAGGGATTGCGGGAGGTAAAGCGAAAGGTTCTAGAAGGAAACAACCCAACTTAGAGAGAAGGCTCAGGAGAAGATCTGCTGAGTTACTGTTTGAGCCACCAGTGAAGTCAAACTTGGGGTCTGTATGTTCTGTTGAGGATGGCATAAGAATTCTAACCATACTGTAGCCTGTAAATGCATACGTGGGTGAGTATAGTCACTCATATGTAGAAGTGTGCACAGGTTTGGGCCCATAGCATGAGACTTAAGAATATAACCTAAGTCGCCTGGCTCCAGATCCATTGCCTAACCTGATAAGGTGTGTCTGTGTTGAAGCTAAGAGCAAGGCTCCCGCCCCAGCCCAGGTAGACAGACTGAGTTGGCTAGCCAGTGCAGCAACATCCACACTGCTATTTTTAGTGGACTAGTGCAAATCTGTCTGCCCAAGATGGGAGATTCACGCCCAACTGCAGTGTAAACATAGCCTAAGACAGGCAAAATAACTCTTAGTTATGTCATCGGATTAGTGCAGCTAATAATTTATACTTTAGGATTACATAGTGGTTCTTCATCTGTACAGTAGATTTCAAAGCTCTGCAAAAAAATGAGTAAGCATTATTATCCTCATTTTACAATTAGCCTGACCAAGTGCTGACATTTGAACCCATGAGAGAGATATTATGTCTAGGGGGGAAAGTATGCGTCTTCCTTCTCAGAGAAGAAGGTTCTGGTCCCAGAACAATCACAGGCTACCTGCAGTTCTCGAGTTACTGCTCTATGTACATAGCATCCATCGTTTCCAGATCTTTTACAACCATTGCCTGGAGTTCTTCTCCATCCTGGATGTATTTTAGTATAGCTTCTGCTCTTCTCTGCTCCTCTGAAAATGCTCTCTCAACAACATTTCTAACAAGAAGGACTAATTTTAAATAATATACATATTAATGGATTCTAAATAAACTGTTACCACATAGGAAAAGGCCAGAACCAAAACCTCTGCTCAGGTATGCAACAGTGGTCAAAAATGCAGCCACAACATTAGAATGCATAAGGAATAGGACAGAAAACAAATATTGATCCAGTGTACATCCTGACTGGGATTTCTGTGTTACATTTTGGTCATATCATCTCAAAAAGAATATATAAGAAATAGAAGGTCTCAGAAATGGAAAAATTTCCATGTCTGGGGAGATTGAAAAGACTGATACAGTTTATCAAGAGGGGACAAAAAAAAGAATTTATGACAAAGGTACAAAGGTTTATATTATACATTTTACATTAAATGAAATTAGCTACATCTACACTACAACGCTATTCTGGGATACTGGAGTGTCCCAAAATAGCTATCCCACATCTACACAGAAAGCCTGTTATTTCGGGCTTGCTATTCCGACATCCCTGTAAACCTCATTCTATGAGGAGTAAGGGACGTTTTGGAATAGCACTTTATTTCGAAATACAAAATAAGCTATTTCGAAATAGCATTGAAATAAGATACACAATTTGCGTATCTCAAATCGAGTATCTTCATTTCGAGTTACAGTGCTGTGTAGATGCACTCATAGGCTGCGTCTAGACTGGCATGATTTTGCGCAAATACTTTTAACAGAAAAGTTTTTCTGTTAAAAGTATTTGCGCAAAAGTACGTCTAGATTGGCACGGATGCTTTTGCGCAAAAGCGCTTTTGCGCAAAAGCATCCGTGGCCAGTCTAGACGTGATTTTCTTAAGAAAGCCCCGATCGCCATTTTAGCCATCGGGGCTTTTTATAAAACAATTCTGGGTTGTCTACACTGGCCTCTTGCGCAAAAGCTTTTGCGCCAGAGGGCTTTTGCAAACTTTGCCCGAGCGGGAGCGTCATTGTATTTGCGCAAGAAGCACTGATTTTGTACATTACAAAGTCAGTGCTCTTGCGCAAATTCAAGCAGCCAGTGTAGACAGCTTTTGTGCAAAAACTTGCCAGTCTAGACGCAGCCATAGTGAATAGTACACAGAAGGTAAACTAGCTACGCCTATCTACCTCTCATAATACAAGGAAGAAGTAATATGAAAGTGAAAGGCAACAGATTTAAAACTGAAAAGGAAAACACTGTGAAAGTCATTGGGGTCGTTCTGTACTGCTCACCATCAGCTTTATTGTACTTTCTTCTCACACATCCTATACTGACTGCTCAGACGTGTACTAAACGAGATGGACCACCATCTGATCTGGGATGGCAGTTTCTATGTTACTGGATTTAAGGGAGAGCATTACAGTTTAGAGCGTCCTGTACCTATACCTGTAAACCTCATTTTACGAGGCATAAGGGATCATCCAACAAAGGCTTTTTTTGTCGCCCGATCCCCGTCTTGACAGCCGCTTTTTGCCGACAAACTGCTGAGTCGGCAAAACATGGTGGCCATTTTTATTCAAATGAAGCGCGGGAGATTTAAATCCCCACTTCTTTTGCAATGTCGGTATGTCTAATTTACATCCCTCTGTCGCCAGAGGGATGTAGTCTAGACATACCCCAGGTTCCCCATAAGTCAGTGCTCACTAACCAGTAGATTGGGATCTACTGGTAGATTTTGGAGCCTCTGACAGGTGATCCTGACTGGTTTGGCCAGGAAGCTATCAAGTGCTGGCACTTCAGTTGCTCCTCCACCCACTGTCATTCTGCTCCTGCCCTCTGCCTTGGAGCTGCCTCCCTGGGAGCCTCCTGCTTCCTGTGCAGGGTGTGGGAGGGAGAAGAGGCGCCAATGTCAGGGTGTCCCTTCCTCCCCCCACTCCTGTACCCCATCTCCACACAATGAGAAGGGGATGGAGGGAGCTTGGCAATGCTCTGTCACTCTCACACAGTGTGTGTGACTCTGTCATTCTCACAAGCACACACTGTCCTTCACTCTCATCTCCTGACCTAACACATATATGGGGGGGTTGTTGCTGCTTCTTTTACTGCTTGCAAAGTGCGTTGATTTTGGTTTTGGGCTGGGCTGGGCTGTGCATTTCATAATTTTCTTTTCTCTCTTACGATTAAATTTAATTAATTGAGTAGCGAGTTCTAAAATGTCTAACCTGTCGTGTCTGGAGTAATTATCCCTATGGGAATTGCTGCTCCTGGAAATGGCTGGCATGTCCCTGCAGCTCCTGGGAAAGGCAGAGCAGGGGATCTCCACATGCTGTCCTTGCCTACAGACACCACTCTTGCAGTTCCCATTGATCAGTGATGGGGAACCTTTGCCAGTAGAAGCTGTGGGCTCAGTGCCTGTAGATGAGGGGCAGCACATGGCGCCATGGAGCCATTGCTGTACATGCCAGCTGATTTCTGGAGTGGGGCAGGGCCAGGGCAGGAGTAAGCCTGCCTTAACCCCACTGTTCCACCAGCCAGAAGCCATCTCAGTTAAGTGGTGCCCAGCCAGAGCCTGAATCCCTGTCCCAGTCTTACACCCAACCTCCTGCACCAAACCTTCTGCCCCAGACGTGAGTCCCCCTGCACCCAAACTCCTTCCCAGAGCTTGCACCCTGAAACCCCTGCTGGACCCCAATGGCCTTGCCCTGGCCTAAGCCCAGAGCCCCTCCCACACTCCAAACCCCTTGGCCAATGACCAGAGCCTGCATCCCAACCCCCTACCCTAGCCTGGTGAAAGTAAGTGAGGATGGAGGAGGAAGAGAGATGGAGTGAGCAGGGTGAGGCCTCAGAGAAGGGGTGGAGCAGGGGTGGGGCCTCAGAGAAGGGGCGGGAAGGAAGCCAGGCAAGGGTATTTGGGTTTGAGGTAGATCTTACAATGCACTTAAATTTAAAAAGTGATCTTGTGGTTAAAAAGGTTGGAGACCACTGCTGTAAGCTGTACGGCAGTGCAGCTGCTAATTGAACCCCAGCCAGAGGTTTAGGGCTGCCACATAGAGAGCTTCCTGGCTGGGGAGGGGTACTCCCTCAGCAGCAGAAGCTCCCTGCTCCAGACAATCAGTTTGCTGGTAGGGAAGGGGACATAAGGAGGAAGTACGTGGCTGGGACAGGAGGGGGCCAGAGGGAAGGGGAGTTTGGAGCGTGCAGTAAGTACTGGAGGAGAGGTTTGATTACAGCAACCGGGTTATCTTGCAGCTTCCTGTTAGGAAACCCAACACGCTCCTCTAGCTTCCTGGTCTGGGCGAAGGGGAGCTGACTGCATGGGGTAGGTGGGGGAAATGGGGAGCGATGCTGGTGTCTGTGCAGTGAGGTGGGGACAGAGGGGAGTTTGGGGTGTCTTGTTTCCCTCTGGGCTGCAGGCAGCAAGAGTTAAACCCTGTCTATCTCAGCACAGAAGCCCCAGCTGGGCTGCAGACATAGGACTCTCTTGTGGGCTGGGCTGGGGGGGAGCAGATCGCATGGTGGTAATAGGGGTAAAGAGGGAAGGTGCTGGTGTCTATGTAGTGAGATGTTTGGGGTGTCTTAACTTGCTCCCATCTGGACTGCAGGCAGCAAGAACCAGACTGTCTCAGCACAGCAGCCCTTTTGGGGCTACAGACATAGGACACTCCCCTGGGCTGGGGCAGGCTGTATGGAGTTCTGCCAACATATCAGATGGGTTAAAAGCTTTTAGGCTGCTTTTGACTATTGGAACAAAAGGCCTAGCTGATGACATTTGCATGATTACGTTTCAAACAAAGTGTACATAGGTGCTAATGGCTTAAGATAAGAAAGGAAAGGATTCCTTTAACAGAATTTTTTTAGCGTTGTAGGTTTGTGCAAACTCTGATCAGTTACAACAGGGGTGGGGAACCTCAGGTTGCCTAGATCCAGCCCCCAATGCTCATGGTCCCCTCCCCCTGCCCCCCAGCACTGGGGAGTCCATGCTGGTGCTCCAGTTGGAGTGCACAAAATCTGCTAGGCTAGGCCCCCCTAGGCTCTGGTGTGCAAGAGGAATGTGGAGCGTCTTTCTCTCTTTCAGTCAGGGGCCATGTCAGTGAGGGGTTTTGTTTTGTTTTTGGTTGGTGTTTTGTTTTGGGTTTGGGGGGTTTTTTTGCTTCTCACTTGTGTGTGGCCCCCAACTAATTTTTCTGTGGATTATTGGCCCCCAATCCAAAACAGATTCCACATCCCATGTTACAACGACATGTATTGTGTGTATATAGAAACGATGTAAAATAACACATGACCTCTTAAAATTCATTACTATAATGAATATGCAAATATGGAAATAAAATTTTACTGGTCCGCCAAAATTTTGTGAATGGGTTTGCCAGTCTATGGTATAAAGGTTGGGACCCATTGGTGTGGAGGGAAAGTTTTTAGGTAGTATATTTAGATATCCAAGCAACAGAGCGTTCTGTGCTCCTAATGACTTCACCGGGAGTTGGAAATACTAGTACCCCTAAAAATGAGTTCGTTTTTGCATAAATGCCTAATTATGGACTTTGGTGCTAACATTAGGCAGACAAGTATGAAAATGTTACCCTGAGTATATAATTCTCATTTCAGCTGAGGGACCCAGGATTTTTTTTAAAGACCATTTTTTTAAAAGCACTACATTTATGCACAAATTTTCTGTAAGATCGCTGAACCACCTTCTGTCCTGTTAACCAGCAGAACTCAGTGTGTATTTAAATCCTGACCCAGCCACATTTCATCCAGGACGACAGGATGAAAAGCTTTTTAACCTGAAAGGCAAGGCCAGTTCCCTATGAGTGACTAGCCAGTATCTCACTGCATGATCTATGTTGTTTAGCTGCAGATCTGGGACACAGCAGGCCAGGAGAGATTCCGAACCATCACACAAAGCTACTACCGCAGCGCCAATGGAGCAATCCTAGCCTACGACATCAGCAAGAAAAGCTCCTTCCAGGCTATTCCTCGCTGGATTGAGGATGTGAGAAAGTATGCTGGTTCCAACATAGTGCAGTTACTGATTGGTGAGTTTGGGAAATTAATCCCTTTCTGGATGAGTGAGGAGCTCAAAACTAGATAGCATCAAAGCACTGTGCCAACACTAACCACTCACACCACCTCTGTGAGGCAGGTAGGAGTTTTTTCCTACTTTTACAGAAGTCAGAACAGACATAATAAAGTTAAATAATTTGTGCAGGGGAAGCCACTGTCAGAAACAAGATTCCAAGGTGGGGGTTTCTGGGTTCCATTGTCATGTTTAGATATCACTACCTCAGCATACCTGTTTTTTCCCAACTTTATTTTCTGGGGAGTATATTGTGTATTTGAATCAATATTCTCTTGCTTCTCAGCCATGGCTTCAGTCCAGCATATACCCCACATTGTATTACATATGATTTAGGCTCCCGAGTAATGGACCATTACCCCCTGTGCTAGGCACAGTACAGACAGACAGTTCCTGGAAGTTTAAATGTCTTGAGTTCACATTATGGCAGATAGGAGGTTTCCTCTGCTCTTCATTTTTTAAAAACCTGCTAGAGCTTACGTTCTCTGACTTCCCTCACTGTTCAGTGTTGTTCTTGTACATCTGAATTTCAGAGTCAGGCACATGGGTGAAAATGCATGCACCATTTTGCACCTGCTCTATACTTGCATTTACTGCAGTTGTATGTGCAAGTTGAGTGTTTGGCACACAGTTGTGCAACTGATCTTTGAAAAGCCAGTTCCTGTGTGTAATTTCATTTCTCATGGGCAATGACTGTGTCAGCATACTTACTACGCAGGATGACAGGTTAGCCTTTTGGTGCTTAAAGTCCAAAGAGTGAATGTTAGTTTAATTTTATACTAGAAGACTTGCCTAGGTCCTTCAGGGTAGGAGGCTGGTGGTATGGGAGCGTGAAGGAGTCAGGGCAAAGCCTTGGAGATGCGGGGGGCTCAGGACAGGACACTGCAGGTGTGGGAGGTGCCAGAGTCAGGGTAGGGCCTTTGAAATGTAGTGGGCTCAGGGCGGGAGGATGGGAGTGTGGGGGTGCAGGAGTCAGGGCAGGGGGTGAGGAGGGACAGAGGGAAGGATGCAGGAATCAGGGCAGGAGGTGGGGAGGAGAGAGACTCAGGGCATGGGCTGTGGCCACTGGCTTCTCCCCAGGATGGCCCAGGGTGGCAGGGGCTGGATACTCCACCCATCAGCTTGTCCCAGGGGGGATGTATCTTGCCTACCAGTTTGTCCCCAGAGGCCAGGTGGGGCAGTGTCTGGGAAGCAGTGCAGGGTGTCCCTGCTGGTGATCCAAAGCCCAGTTTGGTGGCTGGAGGAGGGGGTACACAGGCCATCCCATGCTGGCACTCCCCAGGCCCTGTCCAGGCACTGGAAAGAGTGGGGCTGCACAAGCTGGCCCCAGCAGTGCTCTCTGGGCCCAACAGAGAGGGAGCTGGCTGGGGGGGGGTTGGCACATTGGGCAGTCTGACAGTGGGGGGGCTAGCTATGGCTGTTTTGGGGGGGCTGTTCCCCTCCCCCCCACTCCAGCACAGTTTGGAACAGAGGGACCACTTATCCAGTCTGATGGCCAGCAAAATGGTGAACCCCAGCCCCAGCTAGCCACGCTCTTGGTGGTGCGGCTTCTCCCAGTGGCCACTGCAGTATAGCTGTCCCCCATGCTCGCTGCCCCCAGTGGTCACTCTGCAGTATTGCTGTCCCTCTGATCAGTCCCTTCCCTTTCCACGCTATGGAAAACAATCCCATTCCAGGCACTTCCCATTTTCCTGACACACCCAATCCCTGACCTTGCTTTAAGTTAGAAGAATAGGAAGCTGCATACCAAATTTGGTGGTCCTTACCAAATTTGGCTTACTGTTTCGGAGGAGTTCTTGAACAAATGGACTCAAAGACGGATGGACAGACAGACAGAGACGCACATTTCTAAAATATATAGATAGATAACGGCATGGATCAGAGTTCTGCATCCAGATCTTGCAGGCTGAGCAGCAGCTCTCGCTCATTCTCACTTTTATCTTTGTTTCTCTATCCCCAACTCCTGCAATGGTTTTGGCTTTGACCACCTGCCCGTTTTCCCTGCCTCACCGCAGGCTCTTGCTGCTGAACACCCCACTACCATGGTCCCTGCTACTGTCTCTTTTCTCCTTCATGCCCGCTCCTGAGCATTTGCACAGACACCAGGAATTATAAAAAAGTTAATCTGTAAACCATTCCATTTTCTTCTGCCAGGAAACAAGTCTGATTTAAGTGACCTTCGAGAGGTTCAGCTGGAGGAAGCTCAGAATCTGGCTGAACAATATGACATCATCTGTGCCATAGAGACGTCTGCGAAAGACTCCAGCAATGTAGAAGAAGCTTTTGTGAAGATGGCAACAGAGCTCATGATAAGGCATGGAGGCCCCATGTTCAATGAGAAAAACACAGACAGCATCAAACTTGACAGCAAAGACATAGCAGAGGGCTGGGGATGCAGTTGCTGATACAAGCTAGGTGGTATCTCTGACTTTTACTGGAATTTAGAGGGATGTCTCCCCCTCAGACTGAATAGCACAGTAGCTGTATCCTCCTGAGAGACCAGCATTTTTGTAGAAGTTAGACTACAATGCAATCAAGATTTTGACTTTTACTTTTAAAAGGGAACTTGGTTGAAATTTAGACCTGAAAGTTTAACCTTCCTTGATGTTTACTCTGTATTTGCCCCTGTTCTTTTCTTTGCTGCAAACTTCTCAGTAAGTTATGAATCTGAGGGAAGCAGCTTGGATCTGTTTGTTGGAGGACCGAGGAAGGTAAATCAAGAAGAAATCACCACATACCTGAAGTCCTAAACCCTTCAGTGTGGGTAGCTGGCAAAGGTGTCACTATTTCTGCATTTAAGTCAGTCAGCCTTGATAGGGTCTTTTAAAATTCTCAGCATTCCACAAATGATCACATACACCAGACAAGTTACTAGCTAGTGTCTGTGGCAAAAGTGTTTCAAGTATCGACATGCTTGATTTGAACATAGGACCCAACAGCAGCCATCTCTCCAAGACACTGGGCCACCATGGATGCTTTCTCCTTGAAAGTGAAATTTGGCACATGGACCACTAACTACTGTTGGTACTAAGCCAAGTGGGCTGTCACTCTGATTTTTAAAAAATCATTCAAATAGTGAAATCAGCCTGAGCAATAACAATTGCCTGCTTGTTTAGCAAGAGGAGTCAGTACATTTAGTATTTCTTAAGTTTACTCTTGGAGAAGGAGGGGTTTGATTTTTTTACTTATTTGCACAGTGAATAGTTTATTTTCCAAGTTGGTGTCACGGAGTTTTCACCCTCAGCTTTATTCATTTCATTCCATAACTCAAGAACAGCACCACTGGAAATAAGAACTGGAGAAGCCTTGAACAGACTTTATTAGCCATGATTGACTTTGGAGTGCTGCAGTATGCCTAACTGGTCACATACAAAAGTTAGCCCAATCCCGTGTGATTAGCATTGGGTTTTGTTGCTGGAGGTTTTATTGCACAAGTGACTGACTGTCCCATTCCTTAACTACAGCCTGGGCATTTGATGGGACAGTGAATTTCAAATTAGCTGAAGAATGTCTGAAATATGATTTCTTGGCTATAGGAAAATACTGAAACCTCTCTGATTCCCCCCCTCTGTCCCTCACAATCACACATTACCAGTTGCTTTTCATTTCTTGCAAATCTTTAGCAAGAAAAATCTTCTTTTACTATTGACCAAAAGTCTTCATTATTATCTAAAACTGATTTAATAACCCAGCTAAATTGGCTTAAAGATGTAGCTCTTTATTATGAGCTTATGTTGCGTCTGTAGTTAGAAAGTGCTGAGCAACTATCCCTGGATTTACCTTCTCAAGCACCTTACAAGCAGGGATTTACAAGAGGAACAGAACTGGATTTTTGAAGTCTACAGCTTAAAAGCCAAGGTTTTCAGATAATGATATTGGATGCCTGACTCTAGATATTTTACAGAGAGCTTGATTATCAGAAGTTCTGATCATCAACACATAAAAAGTTGTTTCAGGTTGCTGCACTTATAAAAAAAATGAAGGCACCCAAAAATCAATAGTTGTTTTTAAAAGTCTTAACCTAAAATGATAGGGTGTGTTTGGGTTGTTATTATTACCGGGAATACAGTTTTTGGCCATTCCACACATACCGTCAGGAAACTAAGAAAGGGCTAATATCATGGACCCTGTATTAAATGTTGATTTATCAGAAAAATCCTTTCCCTGCAGAAATTCTTGAACTATTTTCTACTCTGTCTTGATTTTAAACTAAAGTAGTTGACTAAAAAATTAGGTTTGTTTTGTAGACTGTTTGCTTGTGATTTAAGATAAACTTGACTTCACATTTTATAGTTGTAAGAATAAAGGGGCCTTAAACATTTAGTTAAATTTTCACATTTCTGTTTTATTTGGAAATACAGGGTGAAGCACAAATACAGTTTTTTATTTTAAATAGGTCAGTTTTCCAGGATACTCCAGGGTCCCCTGCATCCAAAGATAAGAGGAACCGAGTGCCCAGAAGTAACAAAACACTGCAAATGGAGTTTTCCAAAACTCCAGGCAACTAACATACTATCAGTTTGTAAACTGCAAACCTCATACTTCATCCCCACAGAAGGGATAAAAATTGGTTTAATCTAGAAAAAGTTCTGATTAACAACTAAAATCAGTCCTGAAATCTTTTTTCTATTGAAGAGGTACCATAACAAACATATTCAAGATCCTCTCCTGTTTATTGATCAGCCTATATAGTCTGGGTAGAGTTATTCCAACTAATTTTTGAAGTGCTCATACTAGAAAAGCTGCTAAGGTCTTAATCCAGAGAATACTTGTATCTTATTATCATATTTTAGTGTGCGTCTATAGGCCCCAATCCAACAATTTGGTGTGCCTACTCATGGACACTTACATCATCACTCCATAGTCCCTTTGTTTGCAGGACTGGGGCCAAGTTACATACTAAAAACTGTGCTGGAAAAAATTCATGTGCATGTAAAAACAAGTATTGAAACGACTTACATCACAGCTGAGCCTCTATTGCATTCCAGGCCTGGATGAGCTATTTGTTAAGAGCCAGACAGGACCTGGATCCTACTCTGATTGCAGTCAGCGCAAGTTTTGTCATTCACTATAAATGAAGGCAGAATTGAGCCCAACATCTGAAAGAATAAAAGCATGCAACTTTCTTTAACCTATGTGTAGCAGCCAGACGGAAATAAATCAAGCACTTTATTTTGTCTTAATCCTTTGCTATGGTTCATCTGGTGTTTCAACTGCAGTGTTGAAATTTTAAGAATCCATCTGCAGAGCTTAGTCTGTTTCACTCAGAAGGTGTTATAAAATGCAGTACCTGTTGTTTGTTCACTGGGCCTTCAAGCCTTTAGCTCCTTGGATTTTTCCTTTAAAGCTATAGCTATAGCTGCTCAGTCAATGGCAGTGTTTGGGTTCATAATACACTGTTTCAAACTATCCCAGCAGAGTATACTATACACATCACCTGAGCCTGAGAGTATGGTACAATCCTCACTGATGCATGGTTCTTTGTACTGAAATATATTTAACTGAGAAAACAGAATTTATATCTTTTTCAATAATCCCTTTTATAGACTTTACTGTTCAGCTAGCCATAGATCCATAAATCATATCCATAGCTATGCAATCTAAGCCATAGGAGACAAATCCTGCTTGCTTTATTTTCAGTAATCCCATTGAAACCAAAAGGAGAATTGTGCTAGAGGAGGGTGAGCATGATTTGTCCCTATATTTATATGCACAAAACTATTTCTTGGGAATCTCAGGATAGAAATCTGCAGTGATGTACATCAAATGAGTGGTTCAGTAGCACGCAACCATAATTTAAAACATAAATATTTGCCGAGAGCCTGTTTGCTGGTAGTTGAACTTTTAACAAGACAATAAACAGCCATTATACTATTGGACAGTGCATTAATTGCTTTCGGCAGATCTTCTTAGCCTACCATTACTTTTATAGTGTTTGTCATTTGAATTTGACAGTACCAGAAGTGTGCTAGGTAAAGTAGAGATTCAAAAAAAGGGGCATTGGTCCCTGTCCAAACAGCTTACAAAAGGTGAAATTCGGTAGAAAATGCTGAAATGAGAATACTTACAGGAGCTTATTCTCTGTCTGAACAGTACTCTTTCCTGTTTTGGTTTGGATACAACTAACGTTTAAATTCATCTCCTGTTGCTGATGCAGTCCATTTTGATGGGCAGAATTTGTGCACATATTTATAACTGTGTCATTTTCAAATAAATGTGTATTAGTACAGAACCTTGATAATTTGTTTTGTAAAACAAACAAAAAACTGAAAACAGGAGAAAATCCCATAATTATGGTATCAGCTTTACTACATTTGGGATCATGCCACATTATGCAGTGCTTGTTAACCTCATAAAGCGCATCTGTCCCAGCTGACGCTCTGCTTCAGGAAGCTTCACAAAAGCTTTGGCTTTACTTCAGTTTTTTTTCATTGCCTCTGGAGTTCTGTAGCAAAAAGTACACTATCAAAAGCTTCTATAACATCAGATATACTAAAACAATAGGTTTCATTGTTGTGTAGAGTTGACAAATTGTTCAAGAAGCACTGTTTTTAAACAATATTGAAAAGTTGTTTGTGATTCTACCCTGCCACATATTGTTCCCATTAAGATCTTCACTTCCATTATTTCATGTAATAGTCCAAAACAGTACCTGACTGATGGTCTCTTGCCACTTGGTATTGATCTCCAGTGACTCTGTAGTGATATTTTGAACCAATTTTACATTATGTATGTGTGTGTTTTATATATACACACACACACATATTCCCAAAGAAAACTTGTAGACAGTAAAATAAATAACACAGAAGCAGGTTTGCATAATGTAAGTCTCAATTTTAATGAGCATTTATTGGCCAGTTACTGAATAGTTGAAATTATTTTTCAACCACTATACCTCTCAGCAGTCAGCTATACATTAACAGATCAACCTGTCCACTGGAGGAAACTCATTAAGAACCCATTTTTAGGGTGGTGGTCTTATCCCAGCTCACAGGCACAGAGAGACCAAACGGTTTACCCGAAGTCACACAGGCAGTCTGTGGTGGAGTGCCTCTCAGCCATGGTGTAGAAGGCATGGATGGAAACAGAGGGCAAAGCAAGAGCAATAATACACTCTGCCAAGCCTCTAGGACTCTAGTTATTCCAGACCTGACTAGTCCTTAAATTGGGCCTTTAGGCTGCTCAGATACACTGCAGGACTGGCCAGCGTACAACTATTCCAACTCTGGGAACACAAAGGCCACATTTGCAGCCTGCTTCTGAGCTGCTCTGGGTATTCCTCAGTCTGGGTCTAGACCATACTACTGTATATGAGGGCTGGTCTACACTTACAGTGGTGCATCCTGCTATAGTGCTTAGTGAAGAGCTGCCACCGGGATTTCGGTTGGTATAACAACAGCATTCAGCTGAGTGGATTTTCCACACCCCGAGCGACATAACTGGCATACATTTGTAGCATAGACTAGGACTGAGTCACAAAAGAGGTTTGACTATTGTTTCACCAGTGCATATTGAAAATCATTGTGAAATTGATTAGCAACAGTCTGTAAATGGGTTGAGGGGGAAGGGAAGTAAAGCGTATTTTCCAACACTAGTTGTACATTTTTTATTACATCTCTGTTCTACAGACCTCATGAAGTACAATTGTACTGTGTGCACTCTAAATTAATAGCTAGCCTTTGCAAGAGATTACTTAGCCCTCAGTTACATTCATGCATCTACCAAATCCTTATGAACTTACTGGTAACAATATGAAGCTACTGGAAGATTCTAACTAGGATATCTTGGCATGCGAGCCTTCAGATTACACATTGCACATAAGTCTCTGGGTTTGTTTGGCTGCATACTAGCCATCCCCTGTGTGTTGCTGGACTGGCAGAAATATTGCTCTGGCCAGTATTTCCCACTGTTGGTATAGTGTTCAGTTTAGGGATGTTAAATATCGATTAACTAATCAAATAGTTGATGGGATTTCCATCAACTATTCGATTAGTCAATAAGGACTAGCATGCTTTCTGCCTTTGAAATGTACATGAGCCCCAACGGGAGACTCTTGTACATTTCAAAGATTGATACGCCTTGTGGAGCCCAGGGCCAGCAGGGAGTCCCCCACTAACCCTGGGCTCCGTGCGGGCACTGGGGCTCTTGTACATTTCAAAGAGGAAGCGCCGCTGCTGCGCCCCGCCCAGTCCCACAGAGCTGGAGCGGGGGGGAACTGGCTTTTAAGCCAGCGCCTCCCAGCACCCCCTCCTTTACCCCCCCTTTCTACCTCTTTGCGCTAGAGGAAGCAAAGGGGGAAGCGACTAGTCGATTGGTTGCTTAAATCCCTAGTTCAGTTTAGAGTGCATGGGCACCCCATTGGGCCTGCACAGTCACAGCATCACCAGGATGTAACTGACCACTTTGTAACATTCTTTGAGACACTTGAGAGCAGATTTTTCAGCAGCAGAAAGAGCATTTAAGCTCCCAAAATCCCTTTGTGCCTTTGTAGATCTTCCCTGGCAGAACTGAACCATATGTAGCCATTTACACCCATACAAAGTGAATGCAAAACCCTACCAGGTCAAAGAAAGGCAGCATTTTACACTGATTTTTCACAGGTGTGAATGACGACACAAGATGCAAGAGCAGTGGAGAATCAGACACCTGGCGGAAAACATAACATTATTTTTTTCTGTTACTAGACATTGAGGGGTTAGATATCTCCTCAAAATAAGTGGGAGTTGAGTCTTACACATCCCTGCATGAAACACCATTGAGCTTTTGAATCCTGGCTCCATTTTATTTAATTTAGTTTCAATAAAACACCCCAGTCAGTCCTTGTCCCTCAACAAAATGCAGCCAGCGTCAAACAAAGAGCAAATAAGTTCTCCATCTTACCCTGGACTCCTGGTTCTCTGTATATTCCACCCCCAACAAATGTGAGCAAAAAATGGGGATGCCGGTGACCTTGCAGCATGCTCTGAAGGGCAGTAGATTCAGGCCGTTTTGCACCACAGCTAGAGGCGAAATGGTGCAGAGAGAATAATGTTTGACACTGAATCTATTTCCATTGCATCCTTCCTGGCATAAGCAACTTTTCCTTTATGTCAAAAAGAGACTTTTGTATAACTGAAATAATGCAGGAGGTAAAGTTGAAAGCTGACAGGCCTATGCACAGACTCTCAGGAGAAGAAGGGAGAGAGGAAAACACAAGGCCATGCACCTTTGACGTCACAAAATCGAGTGCTAAAAATAGATCTTAATACGTTCAACCTAATCTCGTAGTGTAGACGTACCCTCAGGCATTGTATGTAATAATTGGAAGGCTTGAAGTGTGTCAGTGACCAATCAGACTTTACAATTCTTTCCCATATGTTCGAGTGATTTGTAGAGTTCTGGGCTCATTTTAGATTTTGCAGGGTTTTACTTCAATGGTGACCACCCTGTTGTGGAAATTCTTTCTGGCAAACCAGTCTGCTGTTAGGGTTGCCAACCCTTCAGGATTGTCCTGGAGTCTCCAGGAATTAAAGATTAATTTTGAATTGAAGATCACAACATGTGATGAAACCTCCAGGAATACGTCCGACCAAAAGTGACAACCCTATCTGCTCTTTAGTTCTTATATGTTACTGGGCTGCTTGAACTCCACAGGTGGAATAAGTTTTGGACTCCTTTGAGGTGGTAGAAAGACTTGGTGCAAAATGTGATTCAGATGCAGGGTGTATTATGTATTTTAGGATGGTGCTTAATTTGTAATGAAAGAGGTGCCAGGGCTCAAGCAATTCTTTTACTCTCATATCCAATGCAGCAAGCCCTGATGTGCTGGGATTATGAACTTCCATGCCTAGAAGTACCGGGACCCCTGGCAAGGCCTGGCACAAATTAAGCACTGCTTTAGGATAGCCAGTATAAACTTCTTACTGGGACTGGATCCCTCTGTTTACCAGGTCAATGGGTTTTCTTTTGATTTTACTCTAAACTGTAGCTACACACAAAAAAATGGATAGGAAACACCATATCCATGTGAATACTGTCGTTTCATAGAATCATAGAACCATAGAGCTGGAAGAGACCTCAGAAGGTCATCAAGTCCAGCCCCCTGCTCTAGGCAGGACCAATCCCAACTAAATCAACCCAGCCAGGGCTTGGTCAAGCCGAGACTTAAACACCTCCAGGGATGGAGACTCCACTACCTCCCTAGGCAACCCATTCCAGAGCTTCACTACCCTCCTAGTGAAATAGTTTTTCCTAATATCCAACCTGGACCTCTGCCACCACAACGTGAGACCATTGCTCCTTGTTCTGCCATCTGTCACTACTGAGAACAGCCTCTCTCCATCCTCTTTGGAACTCCCCTGCAGGAAGTTGAAGGCTGCTATCAAATCCCCCCTCACTCTTCTCTTCTGCAGACTAAACAGACCCAACTCCCTCACCCTCTCCTCATAAGTCATATGCTCCATCCCCCTAATCATTTTGGTTGCCCTCCGCTGGACCCTCTCCAATGCGTCCACATCCTTTTTGTAGTGGGGGCCCCAGAACTGGACACAATATTCCAGATGTGGCCTCACCAAAGCCGAATAAAGGGGAATAATCACTTCTCTAGATCTGCTGGCAATACTCCTCCTAATGCACCCTAATATGCCATTAGCCTTCTTGGCTACAAGGGCACACTGTTGACTCATATCCAGCTTCTCATCCACTGTAACCCCCAGGTCCTTTTCTGCAGAACTACTACTTAACTGGTTGGTCCCCAGCTTGTAACTATGCTTGGGATTCTTCCGTCCCAAGAGCAGGACTCTGCACTTGTCCTTGTTGAACTTCATCAGATTTCTTGTGGCCCAATCCTCCAATTTGTCTAAGTCACTCTGGACCCTATCCTTTCCCTCCAAAGTATCTACCTCTCCCCCTAGCTTAGTGTCATCCGCAAACTTGCTGAGGGTGCAATCCATCCCCTCATCCAGGTCATTAATAAAGATGTTGAACAAAACCGGTCCTAGAACCGAACCTTGGGGCACTCCGCTAGAAACCGACCGCCATCCTGACATCGAGCCGTTGATCACTATGCACTGGGCCCAGCCTTGTAGCCATCTTTCTATCCATCTTACTGTCCATTTATCCAATCCACATTCCCTTAACTTGCTGGCAAGAATATTGTGGGAGACCATATCAAAAGCCTTGCTAAAGTCAAGGTATATCACATCCACTGACTTTCCCATGTCCACAGAGCCAGTTACCTCATCATAGAAGCTAATCAGATTGGTCAGGCACGACTTGCCCTTTGTGAATCCATGCTGACTATTCCTAATCACTTTCCTCTCTTCCAAGTGCCTCAAAATGGATTCCTTAAGGATCCTTCCATGATTTTTCCAGGAACCAAGGTAAGACTGACCGCCTATAGTTCCTGGATCGCCCTTCTTCCCTTTTTGAAGATGGGCACTACATTTGCCTTTTCCAATCATCCAGGATTTCTCCCGATCTCCACGACTTTTCAAAGATAATGGCCAAAGGCTCCTCAATGACATTTGCCAACTCTCTCAGTACCCTCGGATGCATTAAGTCCGGATCCATGGATTTGTGTACGTTTAGCTTTTCTAAATAGTTCCTAACCTGTTCTTTACCCACCACGGGCTGTCTATCTTTATCCCATCTTGTGTCACTTAGCACAGAAGTCCAGGAGCCGACCTTGTCCGTGAATACAGAGGCAAAGAAAGCATTGAGTATTTCAGCTTTCCCACATCATCTGTCACTAGGTTACCTCCTTCATCCAGTAGGGCCGCACACCCTCTCTGATCACCTTCTTCTTGTTAACATGCCTGTAGAAACCTTTCTTGTTATCCTTCACATCCTTAGCCAGTCGCAATTCCATTTGTGCTTTCGCCTTCCTGATAACCCCCCGGCATTCTCGAGCTATACATTTAAACCCCTCCCTGGTCATTTGTCCAAGTTTCCACTTTTTGTGCTTAAGTTCACCAAGGATTTCCCCCATAAGCCAATCTGGTCTCCTACCATGTTTGCCTCTCCTGCTACGCGTCGGGATGGTTTCTTTCTGTGCCTTCAATAAGGCTTCTTTAAAATACTGCCAGCTGTCCTGGACTCCTTTCCCCTTCATGTTAGCATCCCAGGGATTCTGTCCATCAGATCTCTGAGGAGTGAAAATCTGCTTTTTTGAAGTCCAAGGTGTGTATTTTACTACTCTCTTTTCTTCCTTTGGTCAGGATCCTGAAATCTACCATCTCATGATCCCTGCTTCCCAGGTTGTCACCCACCTCCACTTCCCTATTAGTTCCTCCTCTTTGTGAGCAGAAGGTCAAGCTGCACGGCCCTGGTCGGATCCTTCAGCACTTGCGTCAAGAAGTTATCCCCAACATTCTCCAAAAACTTCCTGGATTGCCTGTGTACTGCCGCATTGGTTTCCCAACAGATGTCAGGGTGATTAAAGTCCCCACGAGAACCAGGGCCTGCGATCTGGAAGCTTGTCCGAAGAAAGCCTCATCTACCTCATCCACCTGATTCGGTGGCCGGTAGCAGACACCAACCACAACATCACTGCTGTTGTTTGCTCCTTTAAACTTAACCCATAGACTCCAATAGGTTTTTCTCCTTCTTTATACTGGAGTTCAGAGCAATCATAGTGCTCTCTTGCATATAGTGCAACTCCTCCTCCTTTTCTACCCTGCCTGTTCTTCCTGAACAGTCTATACCCTTCCATGACAGCGCTCCAGTCATGCGAGTCATCCCACCAAGTCTGTTATCCCAATTAAATCATATTTCCGGTTTGTTGCCCAGGCTTCTCGCATTAGTGTACAAACACCTCAGATAACCAGTTGATCGCCCTATCTTCTCCATTCGAAACAGGGGTCCTCCTTTCTTGCTCGTTCCTCTCTGCATTTCTTCCCGGTATCCGACTTTCCCACTCCCTCAGGGTTTTGGTCACCGCCCCGACGAACCTAGTTTAAAGCCCTCCTCACTAGGTTTGCAAGCCAGCCCGCGAAGATGCTCCTTCCTCTCTTCGTTAGGTGGATCCCATCTCTTCCTAACAACTCGTGCCCGAACAGAGTCCCATGGTCGAAGAAACCAAAGCCCTCTCTGCGACACCACCTGCGCAACCACGCATTTACGCCCTCAATTCGACGATCCCTGCCCAGTCCTTTCCTTCAACAGGAGGATGGACGAAACACCACTTGCACTCCAAATTCTTGGATCCTTCTTCCCAGCGCTACATAATCCGCAGTAACCCGCTCAAGGTCATTCTTGGCCGACGTTAGTTCCCACGTGGAGAAGCAGGAAGGGGTAGCGATCCAAGGTTTGATCAGTTTGGTAAGCCTCTCAGTCACATCCTGAATGCGAGCTCCCGGTAAGCAGCACACCTCTCGAGATTCCAGGTCCGACGGCAGAGGGATGGCTCAGTCCCTCTTAGGAGGGAGTCCCCGACCACCACCACCCGTCGTTTTCTTTTGGGGGTGGTGGCCGTGGAACCCCCATCCCTAGGACTACGCATCCCATGCCTTCCAGTAGATGGTGTTCCTTCCGGTTTCTTCCTTGTGAGGTCCCTTCCAAAGCATTCAGCACTGCAGAGCCTGTGGAGAGAGCCTGAAAGCGATTACTTACCTCTATAGCATTGGGGGATTCCCATGTTGGCCTTTTTCCCCTTCTAGAAGTTACATGCTGCCAGTTCTCTTCCTGGTCACGTACTGCCCTCTCTGGCTCTTCCACCTGCCGCGCGTGAAGGATTAAACGCTGCCTTCAATCGAGGAAGTCTTCATCCTCTCTGATCGAGCGTAGGGTCGATACTTGGGCCTCCAGCCCTCTAATTTTTTCTTCCAAAATGGCGACCAGCTTGCACTTAGTGCAGATGAAATCCGTTCTTTCTTCCGGGAGGAAGACAAACATGGCACACTCGCAGGTAACAACAGCAGAACCATCACCATCCATCCCTGCTGTCCTGGAGAAGGGATTTAAAAAGAAAGGCAAGAGAACCTCACCCCCTTCCCAACTCCCTCTCTAAACTCCCTGTTACCACTCACCTGTTTCGCAAGCTCCTTGGTCGCTTGCCCAAGGAGCCTTATAAAGCCCTGGACTGCCTGAAAGTCCCTCCCCCTACCAAGGCTCAGCCAATCAGCAGAGGCTTCTAGAATTCAAACTTTAATTAGAACCAACAGTTTCCACCTGCCAATCACAGCCCCAGCCAATCACAGCACACACTCCATGAAGGGGAGGGGGAGGGCAAAGGGGAAGTGAGGGGAAAAAAGCCTCACTCACAAACACAGAAAACACAAACAAACAAACAAAAAGAACACACACCAACCCTCACTCACAAACACAAGCTCAGCACACAGCAAGAAAGCCCCAAACACAACACACACTTCCCTCAAGAGTCCTGATTTCTGCTTCTCCTCTACCTGGAGAACTCCCTCTCTAAAGCCTCACTCAAAAACACAGAGAAGGAAAAAAAAAAAAAAACCACACCCCACCACCACCAACGAACACAAGCTCAGCACACAGTAAGAAAGCCCCCAAAACAACACATACTTCCCTCAAGAGTCCTGTATCTGCTTCTCCTTTACCTGGAGAACTCCCTCTCTAAACTCCCTGTTAGCACTCACCTGTTCGCAAGGTGAAGTGAGACTGACCAGAGCATGCCTGGGAGCTAGGATCAGGATGGGAGATTATTTCTTTTAAGGGGACTAGCAAATGTTAAAAATAGGTTAGTGCCATCTTCAAAGTTGGTTTTGTTTTTTCAGAGGGAGACAGTTCTGTTTTGTACCCTAGAAGTGTATTCGGCACTCCTCACACTATGTGTTCTATTATGCACATGTACACATACACACAGAAACAGCTGCCTTGTTTTTCCTTCTAAGATTTTGTGGAGCACTGGAACGCAGACAAGCAGGATGACATCACAAGTGCAGATGTGATAGCAGAGCAATCAGATGCAAGGGGGTTTTTCTTTGGACGTTAAATAGCTATAGCTGAACAAATTTAAACACAAAAGTGAAGGAAAATTCTTTACTTGAGGATTAAGCACTCCACTCATTCAGTTAGTATTTTTTCCCTGCTTGCTTTTTTTACATTAGCTACGCAGGCACTGTCTACCCTGGAAGTCCAAGGAGTGCTGAAAAATTAAAAGGAAGTGGCAAGACCTTATAAAATGAATAATGGGGAAGGACCTTTTTTGAAGTTTGGCATTTATTGACATTTCTTTTAACTCCATATGTAGTAATATTTAAGATCCCTAGCCCGCTCAGTTAATATCTAATATCCACAGACCCCTTTCCCAAATAAGCTCCAGCAAAACCAGGGGAGATCAGACTTGACATTCTGCTTAACAGATTTTAAAATTGATTTAAAATAAAGGAAGTCTTTGGGGCTTCCTTTATATATTATAGGGACAAAGGATGCAAGCCATTTTATTTTAAAAAGCCTCTGCAAGTCACCATTAAAGTCTGGCAGCTCCGCCAGGTTATTTCTATCAGACTACATACATTCAGCTCACAAAGGACAAAATGCTACAGATCTCACAATGGTGGGAGGCTGTGTTCAGTGGGTCATGAACAAGCATTGGGGGTATTGTGGAAAGAGACCCATCCATCCCTTTTACCTACTGAATTACTGCTTTAATGGCCGTGGCCCCTGGAAATCCCAACCCCATTCAAATTTGTAAATGTATACACATACATAACACCAGCTCATATAATTGATTATGTGAAATAAACACCTTTTTCTGTTTTTAAAAAACCCAAGTCCCCAGAGAAAAACACTGTGGGTACATCAACACAGCAAAGTTATTCCGGACTAATTGATGTTATTCTGAAATAACACAGTGCACGTCTACACTACAAGCCTTTATTTTGAAATAATGTTGAGATGGAGGACTTCTTACTACGACTCCTGTAACCCTCATTTTATGAGGAGTAAGGGAAGTCGAAGGAAGAATGTTCTTCCTTCGACTTCCTGCTGTGTAGACAGCGCCTAAAGCGGAGTTAAGCTATTTCAACTTAAGCTACGTAATTGACGTAGCTGAAGTTGTGTAGCTATTCAACTTTAGCCCTGCTATATAGATATACCCTAAGGCTATGTCTACACTGGCGGGTTCTTGTGCAAGAAGTCTTGCGCAAGAACACATCCACACTATCATGTGCGAGATGTGCTTTTGCGCAAGAGAGCATCCATGGCAGTGTGGATGCTCTCTTGCACAAGAAAGCTCTGATGACCATTTTACCCATAGGGCTTTCTTGCGCAAGAAACACCTGCCGCGCATCCACACTGCCCTCTTGCACAAGAGCTGTTGCGCAAGAAGGCTTACACTTGTAAAAAAAGAGCGTAGCTCTTGTGCAAGAAGCCCTCTCTTACCACGCTGTGCTGTAAATCTTCTTGCACAAGAGCAGGCAGGCAGTGTGAATGCTCTGCAGGTTCTTGCGCAAGAACCCTCCAGTGTAGACGTAGCCTAAGAGAGAAGTTGGAAATGGGTGTATTCCTCCTTAGTTACAGCTTCTGGAGGCACCCAAATGCTGAGACAAGAATTAATTAATAATTACCCCAAAAAGGCAATCTCCTTACTATAATTACCAGACAGAAGCAAGTCTGCTCTAGACCTAAGTAAATGAATATTTTAAAAACTCAGAAAGCTATGTTAAATGTGGGACCCAGTTCATACTTGGTAAAATAATGTTTGTTGCTTTAACACCAAAGACTGAGAATAGTGCTGATAAAATAACATTCATTGTATAATTTAAGACCCTCTGTCTAGAGGATTGCTCAGTAGAATTGTTGTCAGTGGAAACCGAGTGAAAATTCCATGCTGAATGACAAATGTGACTGTTCAAAGCCCTGTATGGCTCGTGACTGGACCAGTATAAATCCCAAGTAGAACTCCAGCCACTGAGATCAGACTCTAGCCCACTTGTCAGATTTAATGGGTGAAGTGGAACAAAGTTGTAGATTCTGCCTATAATGAAGAAAAAAAGGTGGACTGCTTATTTTGTAATATTGGAAGAAGAAGGTGGTTGTTATTTCGTAACTGATAAATGCTGACACTTTTGAGAGCCTAGTTGTGCTCAGTGCTTTTTCCCTTCTTTGGAATAGTGCCTCACTTGATGACTGATAGTTAGAAAATCCAATGGCCTAGGGATCCCCAGCATTCGAGAGAGTCTGGTTTAACACATTTGGTTGGGGGCAAAATGCTCTAATTCATATTGAATTTACTCACT
The DNA here is from genome assembly GCA_019425775.1 of Rafetus swinhoei. Taxonomy (NCBI): domain Eukaryota; kingdom Metazoa; phylum Chordata; order Testudines; family Trionychidae; genus Rafetus; species Rafetus swinhoei. Next base: position 12,225,221 of record CM033435.1, on the reverse strand, counting down.
GCATTCCAAAATTACTTAAAGGGTTGGAGAACTTCAGTGTTACAATGAAGTAAGTTTCATTTACAATGATACATCAGTTGCTAATTGTCAGTGTTTCTCTAAAGAGATTCAAGCCTCATGCTTCTATCACTGGTAACCAATTTGCATTTAAAATGTTCTTATGATATTAACCAGATAGTTTGGAATGTGAGAAGACAAAGCAAGCTTGCAAACTGTACTATAGTGATTTTTTGTATTTTACTTTCATCTATTTATGAATTTATAGTACAAAAGTTTTTTTTAAAATATGAAACCTACTTTTTTGGTAAATTTTAGCAAAGCCTATGGTGGATACATGGTACTTTGTATCATTAAACAAATTTCATTAAAATATGCATTTGGGAATTAGTATTTTTGTTTTCTTCTAATATATATACCCCACCACAAATTTAACAATTGATGGAATCTTAAAACCAGTAATTTAAAAATGTATGTTCACCATCCTTCACTTGCTTGCTGACGTTGCATATGGTCTTCCATTTGTGCAGGAGTGGAATTTGCATACACTTCACATGCAAGTATTAACTGCATCCCTACACTCACTTGTGCTTCTGTCTGAATTCAAGTGAAGATGATTCACACAGAATGGTCCTACTGACCATTATGCCCGGAGGCTCATGCGAGAAATTATAGTGGACACTTACATATTGGGAGTCTGTACTTTGTAGAGTGCCTCTCTGAGTTTTATAGTTAATGCACTGATACTTTTAGCTAGCTGGAACTTTGAAGATCATAGCTCGGAGTTTACTTTCTCCACAACGAGGTTTTTTCAAAACTACCACCACACGGAATCTGGAGCTCAGCTCAGTCAGCTAATAAAATTAATTAGAGCAAGTCCTGTTCCCACTCTGACTCTCATGCACATTTTAGCAAAAGTGGCACTGGAAGAAAGCTAAAGCAGTTTTAACAACTGATACAACCTTTTCAAACAAGGAGGCTAATCATGGGAGGTAGTTAGCACAATCGTCTTCCTATCTCTTCAACAGGAGTTGCACATGCCCTTTTAAGAGAGCCCTGCAATTGGCCTACAGTAAAGTGGCTCTGCTGTAGTGCTATTGCTGAAGTGTTTGAGACTACTGTAAAATACACTAATGATTTTCTTAGTTTAGCATGGTGCTGTAATCTCTCAGGGGCAGGACCACAGTTACGACTTCCCTGTTACCCTTCTAAGCACTGTAATAAGACCATAGGAACTTCCCATAGGGATGGGAAATCAAGCCTGAACACATTCTAATTTTCCACCCTTCAAATGGATGCCAAACTCCCATTTTCAAATGTTTCCTTAACAGACTTCCTTCCTTATATGAGACATCATGACTTCATGTTTAGAAAAAATGGCAAGGTGGTAGGGTTTTCGATGCAATAATTTATATTTTGCCATTGGTATGCATGGTGCTTTGGAGAATTCTTTCTTACAACTGTAACCTAACTATGGTGCATAACAGTAAAGTGTTTCAAGCCTTTGAGAGATTTGATCAGGTTTTGAAATACTGTGATTACAAGCCTACAAACTAGTAACTGCAAATGTCTAAAAGAATAAAAATCAATACCAGAGTATATTTGTGAAGTCCAGAGCCACAATGGGAGGCCACAATGAGTAAAAACATCATCAGGTCTCACCTCTACACAGGCAAGGCTAGAACTGTTATAACAGTCTTAGCACCTCTGACATGTAGAGCAGTTCTCTAGTTTGTCTATAGCAACCTTTTTCAAACTTGGGTTATGGGGCTGCCAAGGTAAGTCCCTGACAGGCCCGCACTGCTTTGTTTCCTTAATATGTCTATAGCTACAGAGCCTTGCAGTTCCCATTGGCTGCAGTTCACAGTTTCTAGCCAGACAAGCAGACAAAACTAGAACCATTATCTATAGGCTTGGTAGATTTCGTGTGTTTTTTTAATCCGTAAGTATTCATTTCATCAAGCACACACAAACCAACAAAAATATTTCCATTGATAATCAAAATGTTCAGAGAGGCAAAGCAAAAGAAGTAATGCTGCTTGAGAACTTTCAGATGCTTGATTAAATGATATATACTTTGTATATTTTGACATGTGACTTGATTGTGTGTATTTTAGGAGTTATAAAGCTTCCTTGTCTATTGTCATTAGAATCATTGTCTCCTCCTCATTGTCCGACCCCCTTCCCCATCTTTTTCCACATTTGTAAATCAATAACATTCCTGCTTTTAAGACACTGGACTTCTTGTGGCCTGTACTGAAGTGGGCAATCCCTCCTCCTGCGGTCACTAGATGGTGCTGCAGCATCTCATTTCCTCATTCTCCGGTTTATCTCGCCGTTTTCATTATCTGTTCTGTCCAAGTAGACTGAATCAATGGGGTTTTACAGTAGTTTTTAATGAAATGCTGCAGGTACAAGACATTGGTACGTGGGTAACTGAGGTCCCATTTCCCACTGTCACAGTGTTCACTTACCACTGGGGGACTCTCTGCCTCACCACCTAGTAAGCTCATTGACTCATAAGAGCCAGAAATATATCACATAGAAAAGATCTGGCCTTAATGCCCTTTCCCAAACAAATTCTAAAGTTTAATGGAAATCATTTGTCTGGAATCTAACTCTTATTGAAAGTAGGGGTGTGAAGGACTAGTTGCTTTCCCCCCCCCCCCTGCTGCCTCTGTCAGATAGAGACAGCAAGGTGGGGGAGAAGAGGGAGTACTTTAAAGCGGCAGCATCGCACGGAGCCCGGGGTCAGCTGCTCCATGCAACACTGCCATTTTGAATGCACTCAAAGAATGAGCAAACGTGCCTTTTGTACCACAGCATTTTCACTTCTCTTTTCTTGTTCACTTTCTCATTCTGTTTAATACCTACCTCCTATATGTCATTGTCTCTCTCAAACACAAAGCTGTCTGAAGCAAATACAAAATGGAAGACAGACCTTTTATAAAAATAGTCCCTCCCATGAGTGTGGTTATGTTTATGAGGAGGCAGATTTAAGATTACATCAGGAGTGGGTCTAGCTCTAAGTGCTGTCAATCTGGATTGGTCCTGGAGAAGGTTTAAAAAAAAACAAAAAACAAAACAAAAAACACCAAGGTTGTTTTTCTTAAAGGCCTTATTGAATTTCATAGAAATTAAACCAAAAGGGCACTATAGAAATTATTCTAAAAACTGCAGAATTTAATAATGATCATCTTTCATCTAGCCATACAAAAAAAGTTTGTTAACTTTAGAGATAAGGTTGCTCAGGTGCATTTCCTATTAATTAAATGCTAGGAATTCAAGAAAATTACCACTTCAAGAAAAATTAACATCCAGATCAATCCCACAAGCCTTGCACCACCTGCCTATTCCAATACCCAGCTATGGCCAGAAGCTCTTTGCTTGAAATAGTCAGTGTTTGACAATGATGGGGCATTGTCATGTTTAATTAAGGGAACCCTGTTTTAAGTGAAAATATTTCAGTCATAACCATAGAGCTGCTAGAGTGACTCTGTAATGAATTAAAGTCTAGAGGGTAATTCAAAATACCCAATTAGGTTAATCAAGACCATTTCCCTTTTTGTATATAGTTCCTTTATCTGTAAGTCTGTTTTATTTCCCTTTTACTACTTTTATTCACTCTCCCTTGTCCATCTTTTTTAATTACAAAAACAAACTTTCACTGTCTGTTGCACTTAAAATCTGCTCAGCATACTTGTTTATGACTCTCTATTCACTTACCCCACAAGCTAGGGTTGCCAACTCTGAAGCTATTCCAGGAGATTCCTCACCCCCCATGATGTAATGTCATTTTCTTAAAATAGCCTATTAAAATCTCCCAGATTCCAGGTGAGTATTGAAAGCAAATTGCTGCCAATTCCAGGAGACTCCAGGTCAATCCAGGAGGGTTAACAAACCTACTACAAGCCACCATGATACCCATAACCTACTACTGGAACAAAAACAAAGCCTTTGAACAAATCCATTGCTGCATATTATCCTACTGTAAAAGCCAAAGTGACCATGCCTCTGCTCTGCAAGTCAAGTCAGGCCTGAAAAGAGCACCAGAGTAACACACTGGGTGGATTGACAACAGCTTTTCTCCATTGCCCTCTAGTGGATATGAATCTGGTCCTATACAAAGCCGACACTAAATAAATCCTCTGGCCCAGAGAGTGGTCGTTCTCCTACATGACAGCCCCAGGTATATACTACCAGTTTCTGAATATACTGTATTAGTCTACAGGACCTTAGTTTAAAATTTGTTTTAAAAATATTTCATCAGTGTGTTCATCAGTTTGAAGGTTATAAAATCACATCTTTCAAAAATCATTGTAGTTCCCCCCTAGCTACCATTGGGCATAATAGGGACACCAGTTTAATAATAATACAGAGGGCCCCATAAATGCTAAGGACACCCCTGAATACAGGTTTTATATTTTAACTATTAATGTGCAAGCATTGCACAAAATGTACAAATTATAGTACACATAAGCATACAATCCCTAGGACTATAATACATATAATTTACAGTTTTAGTTGTAATGTACATTTACTTTTGACCAACTTAAAAATGGTTTACTAGTACTACTCACCATGAATGTGATGGATGAAATGGCTGTTTGAGCATAGACATATCATATTTGGAGTGATAGGTGATAGTATGATTCTTAAGTTGTTTTCTATACAACGTTGCTGATGAAGATACTTTGATTTCATTCTAGTGAGTAATGAAAAATCATTTCCACATGTAAATTGTAGCAAATGGCATCAAAAACTTGACAGCCCTGTGAGGAACTCTGCTGTCATCTGCATCCAAACAACTTTTGTTCAACCTCATTCTTAAGTCCATCATTAGTTGAGAGGACCAGGAGAGTCTCTTGCTCTTTTATTGACAAGTCTTGACAAGAAACATTTGTGAAAGGGTAGCAGATCCATCTGTTTGTGTTTCCCATTGAGAGAAGTACCCACATAATTATCTCACCAGTTCAGTGAGATGTTGCTTGCTATTGTGACTATGGTTCGTTCATTGTCAGAAATTCCTACATGTTTGGGAAATTTCAGTGTTATTTCCCTCCACACAGCAAGCCCGGAATTCCAGATTTTTTGTCTTTGACTCAGTTTTCTCCTGAACATTGATGATGGTTGCCTTCAGACTTTGAAATCCTAGATTTAGGTCATTCAGGAAAAAGACTATGTTTGACAAGTAGTCAAGTCATGAGAGCCAGGTCCGTTGCCCCATGACAGCCATCAAACTACTTTGTGGAGCAATAGCTTGATGTTCTCGCTTCCCATCTCATTACATAGAGCAGAAAAGATTCTGGAATTCAAGGGTTGAGCTTTTATAAAGTTTACCATCTTCACAGCATTTTCCAGCACCTCCTGCAAGTTGGTTGGCCTCCTTTTAGCAGCAAGTGCTTCCCTAGATACACTGCAATGCACCACATTGCATTGGGAGCGACTGCTCTAATACTTCTCTCTACTGCACTGTGCCTACCAGTCACTGGCTTTGTTCCATTGGCACAGATGCCAATACTTCATGACCAGGTGATATATTGATTTATGAAGCTGTCAAGCAACAAGAAAGTCTCCTCAGCGGCTGTGCTAGTAGGCAGGAACTGGCAAAACAAAATGTCCTCCGGTAGTGCACCTTCATAAAAGATATGTATGTGTACACATAGGGGGAGGGAGGAAGGTGGATCTGTGGGAGTCAGTATCTGTAGGGAGCCTGCTTAAAAGCCAGCTCCTTGTGTGCACCAGCTCCCACCTCCCCGTCCCCCACTGCCTCCTATACAGAGGCCACATATACAAAGGCATTTTTCCTGGATTTCCTGTGGTGCTGCTCCACACCTGTTCAAGACAAAGGCAGCACCAGCTTCCTCCCCGGGGGAAAGGGGAGGCTGAGGTGGGCCTTAGCCTCCTCCATGCCACAAAACCACAATCCTTGCTCTTCTCTCCCTCCCATTGTCCAGCTTCTGGCCTGGATGGGGTGGAGCTGGGCAATACTAAGGGCTACCCAGGGAACTGAGCCCTGAATCCTCCACTTTCCCTAGGCAGCATGCCCAGGAGGAGGAAGGGACTATGTGCCTTGTGTAAAGCCAACAGACTTGAGTCACCAGCAGGAGGGATTGAACCTGGGACCTTAGGAGCCAAAGCCATGTGCATCTACCCCATGAGCTAAAAGCCAACGGGCTCGTAGCAAAGGCTGTAGAGCAGACTTCACTCTCCCTTTCTCAGTGATGCTAGGTTACACCTGCAAGTTGTGCCCTTGGGTGGCCACCCAGGAGAAATTCAGGTGCCACTCAGCTGATTAGCAGAGCACCCATAGCCACCAGCATGTGTTTCTACTGATGGTGCACATCCACACATACATTGGTGCACATAAAATTCATTCTGCACAGGGATGGGAAAAATTAGAGGGAACATCAGTGGGGACACAACCCAGGGGCTGTTCCCAGGCATGCCTGGTCCAGCTCAGGTGGAGGGTCTGGACTCCCCGCTGTGGCCTGGGCACCCTGGGTGGCTTACTTTAGCCTGACTCCAGCTTCTGGCCTGGCTGGGGATAGAGCCTTGTGTGAAGAGGAGTGACAGGGAAAGGTTCCGGCATGTACCCTACTTTTGCAAAGAAGAGAGGAGTTTAGGCTGTCACTTGCCAGGCCTTCACCCTACAACACATCCTGCAGCTGAGGTTATTCACTGGCTCCAGTCCTAGTTCTGTGTATTTTTGTCATATTTACATTTCTGGTACAGATCCTATTTGGTTCCTGGTGTCAACCTCTCACTTCACAGGCTGAGCTCCATGTATTGATGCAATCATCATCGGGCCAGCGATTTCATCAGTGCACTTACATCAGCCAGGCTAATTTAATCACTTTGCTTCTCCTTGTGATACTTTGTGTGCTCTTCTTAATACTCCCCTGTCTTTAACCAACTGTCCCTATTTGGCTGTTACATACATCCAAAGATATAGAGCTACATGTACAACCGCTTTCCCTCCCCCCCCCTTCAACTTCTGAGCTGAGTTCAACTGGGCAGTTGCTGGGCAACTGAACCCACGCTGCACGGTGATTAGAGGGGGGAGAGAACTCTACTGCAGTGTCTGTGTTCTCATTGGTACATCTGGAGATCAACCAATTATAAAATAAAGTAACAACCAATACCCACTGTTTATAGGCTACTCAGCTGAATCGTTTAATGAAAATGCAGTAACTGAAATAAATACAATCCATCATTGCACAATTTCTCCTGTACCCCCCAGAGGCGTTTCACATACCACCGTTTGGGAACACTGCAGAAGAGATACGGTTACTGGTGAGGAACTGATCTATCTCGTCTTTGGGGATGGCCGCTGTAGGAATTTATCGCTCATGTATGGTGGGCTGCATGTACTAATTAGTATGCAGGACAGCCCTCCCCCAAGGGAGCAGCGTACAGAATCCATGCAGTGGGGCATGAGCTGCAAACATCATCTTGTAGCCTCTAAGGAGAACATTTGTCAAGTGTTTCTGTGGCCCTAGAAATGTGTACAAGGCAGCTGGATACCTCACCAGGAAGCCTGGTTGATGGTCCTTGCTCATGTCTCTATGGCATCAACAAGCTAAAGTGCCAATTCCACCTAAGCAAGGCCAAGGCAAATCCACCCAGGAGAGCCTCCCATGGTCTTGGCTCCTTTCCACAGCATTCAAATTTGCAGGTAAGCTCAAGTTGCCAGGCCTTTCTATTAGTGAATTAACCGCTACTACAAAACCAGCAACTTCCCATTCACTTCAAGGAGGTACCAGCTCAGGTGCAACAGCCTCACTGAGACCAGCCTAGGTGAACTGCATTAAGCGAAGCAGGTCTATAGGAATCTATAATTACTTTAACACTCTTGCCTCACATGAGTTTTCAACAGAAAGTGACAGCCTTGGCACAAGCTAAAACTCATTGCTGAGCAGCGTACCTATGATGGCGGAGGGTATTCCCCCTCAGTGTTTTGCAATGAAAGGAAATTTGCTACCAAGAACCAACACCACAATTTTATTAGCCCTTCTACCCCAGTCAGGAGGTTGAACTTCCTTGTCCTTCCCTGCACAAAGGCATCTCATACCTTCTCACTCCAGTGGACTTCATGCTACCTTAACTCTTACCTTTGTAGAACCAACAAGTAGTCCTGCAGCACCTTAAAGACTAACATACATATTTAGTATCATGAGCTTTCATGGGCAAAACCCACTTCCTCAGATGAGCAGAGTGGAGAAAGATACATCTCCTTCCCCATGCTCACACTGCTACCAGTTTGCCAGTCTTATCCAATTTGGCATTAATTGCTTTTGAAACCCCAATACTGCAACTCACTTCTCTGTGTTCACCCAGTTTATCAAGTCGAGCCCTTACCTGTTTCATAAGCAGTAGGGCCTTAGCTCATAGATTTAAGATAAGAAACAGACCAACTCCTTCATGCTTTGTGCTTTTTATTCCTTTCCACAACCCCACTTTGTTCTTTGGCTCACTGCCAGACTTAGGGGCCAGCACAGCAATCTTGGAAAACTGTCTACTCAGCCTCTTAAAATGTGCAAAATAAGGTTCATGATCTGTTTTATCTCCACTAATGGCAAAGATTTTGTAGACTTACGAGTGTTACATTTCAGTAACATACTTGTATAGCTTTCCCAAGAATGGGGCAAGATTCCCTACAACTGTTATCAGCACTCTTTCCCAAAAGTTTCCATTGATGCTAACACTGGAGCGATTGCATTGTGTACACCTTCATCTTACCATAAAAACCTTCATTTAAAATATGGATAAATGTAAAAGAATGCACTGTGAAAGTAATTCATTTTCTTAGACTAGATTACTATATATGACAGCATGGACAACGCTTAGGACTTGGCACGCTTCTAACATGGAGTATAGGAAAAGAAAATAGGATTTTAGGTTTTAATCTACAACCCCCCAAAAACCTTCAGTTTGCTCACTTAGGCAGATTTTAAGAGTCAAGTTGATCCAAAAATTAACTTTAAAACCCCTAAAATTCACTAAAAATTAAGAGTAGAATTTCTTCAAATTGTGGATAAAGATGACAAATAATATCAGGAATATTCTTACAATTGGCACAACTCTAGCTTAACAGATGTAGTGAGTACAATAAAAGGAATTATCTATTTTGTATCATTTTATCTAGCCAAGAATTTCAAATTGAGAACTATTATGAACCAATCCTATGCAACTGATGGCTCACAGAGATTCAAAAACTATTCACGTATGTTTGTTTTAAATATTTGAATCCTGATGTTTCTCTTTTTTATTTGTTTTCCAAAGTTAAAAGAAAGCACAGGTTCTATGAAAGAAGAGTGCACATAATTTGGGATTAACAATACTATCAGTTTTATTTCAGTAAAAATGAGTACAGGAGACACTTTCAAAAAGTACAAAAATGAAGAATAAAACATTCAGAGAAGTTCTACTTTCTGGGAACTCGAACACTAACCGTCTTCTAGTTGTTGTATTACTAAATTTTAAATCTGCTAATTCTACTGTACCTGCATAGTAGTAGGCTTATATAGGGTTTCTGGTAAACACTGCCAATCCAGCATGACAAGTGTAGGAACCTGACACAGGTGAAAGAAGATACCGAAAAGAGATAATGGGGCAGAATAAAGAAAAAGCATCTCTCAAGCCCCAGCATCTATAAAATGTCAGTTCTAGTGCTTGCCTTGGAAGTGTCTAGAAATGGTTGAAGTCATGTTCCTGGTCTTTTCCTATGTCTGGTGTAATACTACTTTTGACTCCACAGTGCTCCATTGCATGTAGTTACCATGCAGATTTGTAAATTAAAGCCCTCTCCCATGGTAAAGTCCCATTTGGATATTTCCTTTGGGGATTTCTGCATCTTGATTTTACTTATCTGATTCCTAAACACGGCATCACCATATTTTAGTTTATTTTATAGTACTTGGGACACTGCTGAACTGTAGTAAATTGGCAAAGGCTGTCACAGCATTTAGGTGGCATTTATTACTTGTACAACACTTCTTTCACACAAGTTTGCATTCTTCACCTACCCCAAAACAGAAGCCCCAGAAGTCAAAGGGTTATATTTTTTGTTAGCATATCGCTTTTGTATGCATTAAGTTAAAAAACAGATCTTAACAAAATGAACAAATAAGACCTCTCAGACATGTAAACAGCTAAGAAACTTCAATGCTATTAAATTATTTATTTCCAGTTAAAGCTTAATAGACTTCAACAATAGAAAGTTTTGTTAGCAAGTGTACTATGCTAAGTATTTTGCTACATCTCTAATATGACTAAACAGTTTCCAAATAGATGAAGTGTTTTATTTGAACAAGCTGCCTACATTGTTCTTGCATAAACTGTACATCAGACTAGGTACTGAAAGAACTTCTGTAGGAGTGAAGTCGTCTTAAACGTGAAAATCTCTCTCTCTCTCTATCTCTCTCTCATATCAACCTCCATACATTTCTCCATGATGTATGCTGAAGCCACTTTTCTTCATTATGTGTTAAAGAATTCTGCAATGTGCTTCAAATACTAAAATGTGGCAGAGCTTTAGCATAATTCTGGCATTAGTCTTTATGTATAAGCATGCTGTACACTTAGATGGCACAGCTTGCTAAGGAAATAGGAATATGCCATTGGTCACAACAAAAAGAACCAGTAAAGGCAAGCCATAAGCACAGTATTGCTGCTGTTCTTGAAAAATTCCAGTTGAGAAGCAGGAGGACTACTCCACTCAAATCAATGCAATTAAACCTGGAAGACTACATTCTATTAACATTTATTGGAGTTTATTTATGGCAACATTAGGAGTGACTTTCATCAATGCCAATGGTAGAGAAAGGATTAAAAAAATCTGGAAAGAGTAATGAAAACACTGCTTGAAAAGACTGGTATCTTCTTTTCCCATCACTCAATGACTTAACACCTCTCTTAATTTCATGTTGCTAATTTAAATGAAGATGTGGAAAAAAAAAAAAAAAAAAGTTGGCCAGAAGGTCTTTTCACTGAACACTGTTAGTATTTAGGTTCCTATTTAAGGCGAGCAGACCTAGTGTCTCATCTGCATTTAAAAACACCCACTAAACCACAGTTACAGATCCTAGGTTCTTCATCTATAAAAAAAAGAAGTCATGCATCTGACAAAGTGGGTCTTTGCCCACGAAAGCTTATGCTCCAATAAATCTGTTAGTCTATAAGGTGCCACAGGACTTCTCGTTGTTTATGCAGATTCAGACTAACACAGCTACCCCCGAGTCTTTTTTTTTTTTTTTTTTTAAAAGAGATTCCAGTCCAGCGCTCATTCTGCATATGAAATTGCAAGAGAATTTGCGCATCCTGCAATTAACTGATATTTCTATAACAGTGGTCTAAAACTTGCTAGTTAGTTTGGTTATTTTTGGTCATGCAACACATGACATGTAAAAGCATGCTTTGCAAGTAGACCTAAATTGTGATAACTAGAGCAAACTATAAATAATATTTCAGACAACAATCTTTGTATTAAAACAGTTAAAATGTTTTATAAAAAATAGTAACAGACTTAATAAATTAAACAACTGTTTAAATTAAAAAAAAAAAAAAAAAAAAAAAAAAAAAAAGAGACAGCCATGGGAACAGTTACCTGTTAAGACAAAGATAGACACAGACAGAAAGAAGACATATGACAAACTCAGCTGCATATGAAATCTAAGGTACACTAGGACTACACTAGTTTGAAATTTCAAGTAAAATATTATGCATTGTTTGCACTGTTGCATCTCTCTGGTACCAACTGCATTGTTTGCAGTTAAATACAATTGACAAAAACATTAGAAACATGATTAATACAATTTAAAATACAGAGATTCTAGTTTCTTCATAACATTACTATCAGGAGGTAATTAGAGTGAACAAGGCCACTTCTGCAGTCCCTTGTAGGAGACACCAGTTCAGAAAAGTGTTTTAAAACATTTAGGTTAAAGGGTTAAACATGTTAGAAAACAACATTTTGTATTATGCTGTAAACCCTGCTGTGGTTTTGGATGAGGAGCACTAGGTAATCCTTAAAAAGTTCTAGTATATTGATTAGGTACAAAATTCTCCAGTTGGTAGATGAGATCTACAGCAGCATCAACATCTGGTACAATATGGTCTGGCTCTACCAAAGCAGGATCAAATCTAAAATCTCTGTGACCATGGAATACAGTCTCAGTTATACTCTCCCTGGTATCAGAGGGCACCTGTGTGTGAGGATTGTAAACCCCAGTACAAACAAGAACTGACCTACAATTGGTGGCAGCAGCAGGTGCTAGTTCATTTTGCCAAGTGTGGTCTATTTCATCATCCTGAGAAATAGTGGCAGACCTGATCCCGGCAGCAACTTTGGCCTGGATACGTCCTATGGAACCTTTTCTGGAATTCTTCTCTTCAAGGTAACGATTATAAAGGTTAGCACCATAGATATCCGTCATTAGGTTGTCCCTAGAAAGCCAAAAATATGGTTTCACTGGCAAAGTACAGTCAAATCAGCAGATATCAGATATACTGAAAATATTTTTTTGCAAATTTTTTGTAAATAAAATTCCATCTCTCCATGCAAATACAAGAAAATATGTGGTGAAGTCTTTGGTCATGATCTTCCTTCAATACACAGATAGGGGAAAAAAGACAACCTAACAATAGTTATTTTTATTATTTTAATAATTCATGAAACATTATAGATATGAATAATTCTAATACAACCAGCAGGCCAGAAAAAGCATGCATTTAGTAGCAGTCCTTGCCAATAATATATACCAATGACCTAAAGATCAAACACCTTTTCCTAAGCACAGCCTACTTCAGAAAATAAAACTTTTAATTTTGAAAAAGGAGTTATGTATACATTACTCCAAATTCATCTAAAGAAACTATTGCATACCAAGTAGTTAAGGAAATGTTATTGGTTTTCAAAGTCAAGCAAGCCTAAAATTGGGAAATGCCAGAAATAAATTTGCTTGTACATCCCATAAACCTTCCTGCAGCTGGAAGTGAGGGGTTTTGGCAAGCTGTCAAAACATGCTGCACTGAGGAAAAAACAGAAGAAAATTGATCCTGATCTCTTATAATTTGGCCAAATCTGAAGGGATTTATAGGTGGCCAGCAAAAGGCACTTTCCTCTGCCCATGATTATCCCTCTCCTAAATTTCAAAGTCCTGCTGTAAACCATGGAGGTGCCCAATCTTAAAAAAAATGTTCTGAAGAATTTTTATAATGGTGTTAGGCAACTTTAACATGGGGTTGCTACCAATACACCTGTACTGAGAAATACAACATCAGTTAAACTTCAAGGAAAAGAGGAATTATAACATCAGAAAGATGTCACTGTCTACCCTAAAATACTGAAAGCATCCTGGAAGACCCTAATCTACTGAAAAAGGTTTGTTCACACTGTCAGGAATTTGATTTAACAGAAAATGTAACTTCTATGATATAACAATAACTTACACAAACAACAGATTTTCAAAAAAAAGTTTAAATAAAAGATTAGGACAGACTAGCAATAAGATAATGGAAGCCACAATTTTCCTTGCTGTTATTTGTGTTGTAAACAATTTCCTAATGTGCATATTTGATTATCTTTTCCCTTACCCAATTGCATAAAGAGTTTGAATAGGCTTCTTCCAGTGTCTTTGTGCAGCCTGCATCCTAATCAGGTACTCTGCATAGTGATAGGTCAGTTCACTAGGCTTGCCCATCAAGGCCTCATATTTCAGTTCTTTGCCAGTGATCTTCTTGTAAATATTTTCCAAACAAACCATAAATGTTCCATGTCCAAATCTGGAAAAGAAAGCATTACAAACTTATTAAGTACACAAAGAAAAAAATAAGGCATTTCAATTTCATGGACTTTTGCTAATACCTGTACTGTTAACTCTTGGAAACTGGTACTACTTTGCAGATTTCAGCACTGCTTTAAAGTAGAGATGTGAAAACTGCCTAAATTGATAACTGATTAAACAACCTGTTTAACTGGTTAACCATGGGGCTCAGGCAGATGGGCGGCCAGGGGCTCCTCCGCCAGCCGGGTCATCTGGTTAACCGTTACCTGGTAAGCATGCCAATAAGGCTAATGCTTACTGGGTAACTGGTTAACCATTTAACCTTTTACATCCCTACTTTAAAGCCAGTTGAATGCTACTGACCATTGCATTAGTGCACTCAGAAGCATTTGGGATGGGGTTATGAGAGCTACTTCATGAAGTATTTTGAGGGAAAAGAGGAAAAATGGGTTAGGGCTAAAAAGGGAGTTTTCACTTAATAAAGCAAACTTTTGCAACTTTGAAAAATTGAATGCAAGAAAATAATGCAGGTTTTTGCAAGAACAGAATGTGACATTGCCAGTTTTACCCAACGTGTTACTTTTGCACAGCTCAACTCAGGGTTTTGATGCCTATACCTTAATGAAAAGTTAGTATAAAACATTGTCTCTTCTTGAATTTTGACTACTCCCTTTTATTACCAACATGGTAATGTCCCTGCTCCCCCTCCCCCCGCACGTGACTGTGTGTGCTGTGACTGGCAGCTGGAAACGGTTTGCTTCCAATTAAAAGTGTGAAATCTAGAAGCCTCTGCTGATTGGCTAAGCCTTGGTAGGGGGAGGGACTATCAGGCAGTCCAGGGCTTTATAAAGGAGTGAGTCAGCGACCAGGGAGCTTGTGAACAGGTGATTGCAAACAGGGAGAGGGAGTTTGGAAAGGGAGAGGGAAAGGGGGGAGGTACTCTTCCCTTTCCTTTAAACCCTTTTTTAGGACAGCAGGTATGGATAGTGATAGGTCTGCTGTTGCTACCTGCACAGCATGTGCCATGTTTGTCTTCCTCCTGGAAGAAAGAAGGGATTTCATCTGCAATAAGTGCAAGCTGGTTGCCATTTTGGAGGAAAAAATTAGAGGACTGGAGGCCCAAGTGTTGACCCTCTGCTTGATCAGAGAGAATGAAGACTTCCTCGATAGAAGGCAGCGTTTAATCCTGCAAGCAAGGCAGGCAGAAGAGCCAAAGAGGGCAGTACAGGACAAGGAAGAGAACTGGCAGCATGTAACTTCCAGAAGGAAAAAAAGGCCAGCACAGGAATCCCCCATTCCTACAGAGGTAAGTAATTGCTTTCAGGCTCTCCCAACAGGCTCTGCGATGGTGAATGCTTTGGAAGGGACCTCACAAGAAAGAAATCAGAAGGGAACCACTTCTACTTGAAGGCATGGGATGCGTAGTCCTAGGGATGGGGGTTCCACGACCACCACCCCCAAAAGAAGGCGGCGGATGGTGGTGGTCGAGGACTCCCTCCTAAGAGGGACCGAGCCATCCATCTGCCGTCCGGACCTGGAATCTCGAGAGGTGTGCTGCTTACCGGGCGCTCGAATTCAGGATGTGACAGTCTTACAAAGCTGATTAAACCTTCGGATCGCTACCCCTTCCTGCTTCTCCATGTGGGAACTAAAGATACGGCCAAGAATGACCTTGAGTGGGTTACTGCAAATTATGTAGCACTGGGAAGAAGGATCAAAGAATTCGGAGCACAAGTGGTGTTCTCGTCCATCCTCCCTGTTGAAGGGAAAGGACTGAATAGGGATTGTCGAATTCAGGAAGTAAATGCGTGGTTGCGCAGGTGGTGTCGGAGAGAGGGCTTTGGTTTCTTTGACCATGGGACTCTGTTCCGGGCACAAGGATTGTTAGGAAGAGATGGGATCCACCTTAAAAAAAAAAAAAAAAAAAAAGAGGAAGGAGCATCTTCGCGGGCAGGCTTGCAAACCTAGTGAGGATGGCTTTAAACTAGCTTCGTTGGGAGACGGTGACCAAAACCCTGAGGGGAGTGGGGGAAGTCGGATACTGGGAAGAATGCAAAGAGGAACAAGCAACAAAGGAGGACCCGTGATTCAAATGGAGAGGGTAGGGCGACCAACTGGTTATCTAAGGTGTTTGTACACCAATGCGAGAAGCCTGGGTAACAAACAGGAAGAATTGGAGGCCCTGGCCCAGTCCAAGAACTACGATTTGATTGGGATAACAGAGACTTGGTGGGATGACTCACATGACTGGAGTACTGTCATGGAAGGGTATAAACTGTTCAGGAAGAACAGGCAGGGGAGAAAAGGAGGAGTTGCACGGTATATAAGAGAGCACTATGATTGCTCAGAACTCCAGTATATAGAGGGAGAAAAGCCTGTTGAGAGTCTATGGGTCAAGTTTAGAGGTGTAAGCAACAGCAGAGATGTTGAGGTTGGTGTCTGCTATAGGCTGCCGAATCAGGTGGATGAGGCTAATGAGGCTTTCTTCAGACAACTGAGAGAAGTTTCCAGATCGCAGGCCCTGGTTTTCATGGGGGACTTCAATCACCCTGACATCTGTTGGGAGACCAATATGGCAGTACACAGACAATTCAGGAAGTTTTTGGAGAATGTTGGGGATAACTTCTTGGTACACATGCTGAAGGATCCGACCAGGGGCAGTGCACAGCTTGACCTGCTGCTCACAAACAGGGAGGAACTAGTAGGGGAAGCAGAGGTAGGTGACAACCTGGGAAGCAATGATCATGAGATGATAGATTTCTTCCTTTGGTCAGGATCCTGAAAAAGAGAGTAGTAAAACACACACCTTGACTTCAGAAAAGCAGACTTCAACTCCATCAGAGACCTGATTGGCAGAATCCCCTGGGATGCCAACATGAAAGGAGCCCAGAAGAGCTGGCAGTATTTTAAAGAAGCCTTATTGAAGGCACAGAAAGAAACCATTCCAATGCATAGCAAGAGAAGCAAATGTGGTAGGAGACCAGATTGGCTTACTGGGGAAATCCTTGGTGAACTTAAGCACAAAAAGGGAGCTTACAAAAAGTGGAAACTTGGACAGATGACTAGGGAGGGGTATAGATGTATAGCTCGAGAATGCAGGGGAGTTATCAGGAAGGCAAAAGCGCAATTGGAATTGCGAATCGCAAGGGATGTGAAGGATAACAAGAAGTGTTTCTACAGGCATGTTAGCAATAAAAGGGTGATCAGAGAGGGTGTGGGGCCCTTACTGGATGAGGGAGGTAACCTATTGACAGATGATGTGGGAAAAGCTGAAGTACACAATGCTTTCTTTGTCTCTGTCTTCTCAGACAAGGTCAGCTCCCAGACTAATGCACTCGGCAATGCAGTATGGGAAGGAGGTAGACAGCCGTTGGTGGGGAAAGAACAAGTTAGGAACTATTTAAAAAAAGCTAAACAAAGAAATTCCCATGGATTTGTGTAATGCATCCGAGGGTACTGAGGGAGTTGGCAAATGTCATTGAGGAGCCTTTGGCCATTATCTTTGAAAAGTCGTGGAGATTGGGAGAGATCCCGGACGATTGGAAAAAGGCAAATGTAGTGCCCATCTTTAAGAAAGGGAAGAAGGACGATCCAGGGAACTATAGGCCGGTCAGTCTTACCTCAGTCCCTGGAAAAATCATGGAGGGGATCCTTAAAGAATCCATTTTGAAGCACTTGGAAGAGGGGAAGGTGATCAGGAATAGTCAGCATGGATTCATGAAGGGCAAGTCATGTCTGACCAATCTGATTAGCTTCTATGATGAGATAACTGGGCTCTGTGGACATGGGAAAGTCAGTGCATGTGATATTCCTTGACTTTAGCAAGGCTTTTGATACGGTCTCCCACAATATTCTTGCCAGCAAGTTAAGTTTCTTGGGGTCTTTGGACCATCGTTTCAAGGACTTCAATATCTGAGATATAGGTGAGAGGATTATTCTAGCAGTGGGTGGGTGGGATTCTGTGGCCTGCATTGTGCAGGGGGTCAGACTAGATGATCAAAATGGTCCCTTCTGACCTTAAAGTCTATGAGTCTATAAGGGAATGTGGATTGGGTAACTGGACAGTAAGATGGATAGAAAGCTGGCTGGGAGGTCGGACCCAGCGGGTAGTGATCAACGGCTTGATGTCAGGATGGCAGTTGGTTTCTAGCGGAGTACCCCAAGGTTCGGTTCTGGGGACCAGTTTTGTTCAACATCTTTATTAATGACCTGGATGAGGGGATGGATTGCACCCTCAGCAAGTTTGCAGATAACACTAAGCTAGGGGGAGAAGTAGATACGCTGAAGGGCAGGGATAGAGTTCAGAGTAACTTAGACAAATTGGAGGATTGGGCCACAAGAAATCTGATGAGGTTCAACAAGGACAAGTGTAGAGTTCTGCACTTGGGACGGAAGAATCACAGGCATTGTTACAGCCTGGGGACCGACTGGCTAAGTAGCAGTTCTGCAGAAAAGGACCCGGGGGTTACAGTGGATGAGAAGCTGGAGATGAGTCAACAGTGTGCCCTTGTAGCCAAGAAGGCTAATGGCATATTAGGTTGCATTAAGAGGAGCATTGCCAGTAGATCCAGGGATGTGATTATTCCTCTTTATTCAGCTCTGGTGAGGCCACATCTGGAGTATTGTCCAGTTCTGGGCCCCCAATTACAGGAATGATGTGGATGCATTGGAGAGGGTCCAGCGGAGGGCGACCAAAATGATTAGGGGGCTGGAGCATATGACCTACAAGGAGAGGCTGAGGGAGTTGGGTCTGTTTAGTCTGCAGAAGAGAAGAGTGAGGGGGCATTTGATAGCAGCCTTCAACTTCCTGAAGGGTGTTCCAAACAGGCCGGAGAAAGGCTGTTCACAGTAATGATGGATGGCAGAACAAGGAACAATGGTCTCAAGTTGCGGTGGGAGAGGTCCAGGTTGGATATTAGGAAAAAGTATTTCACTAGGAGGGTGGTAAAGCACTGGAATGGGTTACCTAGGGAAGTAGTGGAGTCTCCATCCCTAGAGGTGTTTAAGTCTCAGCTTGACAAAGCCCTGGCTGGGTTGATTTAATTGGGATTGGTCCTGCCTTGGGCAGAGGGCTGGACTTGATGGCCTTCTGAGGTCTCTTCCAGCTCTATGGTTCTATGGAGAAGCCTGGAATGGTGAAACTGTCGACATTACATGGCACATGTGCCTACCTTGGAGACTGTGCTTCAGCCACCCACATCAGATCCATATTACAAGCAAGCACAGGTATATGTGGGTAACTGGCTTGCTGATGTGGTTTTCCAGGACAGCCACTGGTCAGCAGAACATCTATTATCAGCTGAAGATTAGTCTCCCATCTGACTGGTTCTCCAAACAAAACAACAGCTGCAAGAACAAGGAAACACTTACAAAATAAGTTTCTAATGTTTAACAAAAAACACCACATTCTCAACTCCTTCATTTGATATAAAAGACTAAAGGAAAGATCCCAAATCAATTTAAGCCAACTTCTATATTTTAAAAAATTCAGTAAAATGATCAAAGTGAAACATGGGGTAGGGGCCATCTTTTTGTTCTGTGTTCGCACAACCACTAGCACAAGATCCTGGTTCATGAGTAAGGTTCCAAGGCACTACAATAATACAAACCATAAAATAAATAGTACTAAGATGGCTGTGATTCAATCTCCTTTGTTATAGAAGGAATTTCAGAAGTCGTTAAAACCCCAAAGATTTTACAAGATTAATTACATGCATCTGACGAAGTGGGTCTTTGCCCATGAAAGCTTATGCTCCTATACATGTTAGTCTATAAGGTGCCACAGGACTCCTTGTCGCTTTTGCAGATCCAGACTAACACGGCTACCCCTCTGATACTTGATCTTTGATGTTAACTCAATTGCCATTGGACAGCACTGACATGTCTAATCACATTTATAATAACCCAATTACAAAGGGAAACAGCTGAAATGCAATTCATTTGCAAATTAATACAATCAAATTAGGCCTGAATAAAGATTTAAACTGGCTAACACTATACAAAGGCAATTTCCCTTCTCCTGATATTCACATCTCCCCTTCAGCAGCTGTGCATGAGCCATATCCAACCTGATTTGATTAGCCTCATTCACACTGGTCCTAAAGTCACATCTTTCTTGTGTTGTACTTTTATATATATATTCCCCTGCCTCTGTAACTTCCATTCCAATTCATTTGGAGATGATTTTACCCACAATGCTTATTCCCCAATAAATCTGTTAATCTCTAAGGATAGGTCTACACTGAATTCCTCTTTCGAGAGAGGAATGCAAATGCAACTGAACGAAATTGCAAATGAAGCGCAGATTTGAATTTCCCACGCTTCATTTGCATAATCGCGTCCGGGCGCTATTTCGAAAAAAGAAACGCTGTCTAGACACAGTTATGTCAAAAGAAAACCCTTCTTATAAAATGAGGTTTAAGGGTAATTTTGAAAGTAGTAAGGGTAATTTCGAAAGAAGGGTTTCCTTTAGAAATAACCGCCGTGTCTAGACAGCGTTTCTTTTTTCGAAATAGCGCCCGGACACGATTATGCAAATGAAGCGCAGTAAATTCAAATCCACACTTCATTTGCAATTTCGTTCACCTGCATTGCATTCCTCTTTCGAGAGAAGAACGCAATGTAGACATACCCTAAGGTGCCACAGGACTTGTTATCTTTACAGATAGAGACTAACACGGTTACTCAAGACTTTTCACATTTATAATATTATGAATGCCATAGATTAACAAACAGCACTACACACAATAATCAAATCTTCCAGAACTACCATCTGTTTGTCTCTAGACAAAATACAGTATGGATGTTTATATTCCTAGTCGATATCTCCAATTGCTAGGAATAAGTCATTGGGTAGATCCAGCTCAATTTTTTTCTTTCATTCGCAGATCCAGCAAATGATCTGCTGACCAGAAGGGATTCCAGTTCAGCCCTCGTTCCCAGAAACAAGGAAGCACAATTAGCTAGAAGGTGGCAAAAGGAAATCAAGCCCCTTATGCTTTTCCATGGGTGAAACATTCACATAAATGAAAACTGCACATTCACAAATGACAATGTTATTAGAGCGCACACACGTTTTGCATACATTTTGTATGTATATTTGGGTTCCCTCTGCCAACCATCCACATCATCAATGTGGGGTTCAGGAATTTGTACCTGAAAAATAACATTTACAATGAAGAAAAGAAGACATTTAATCTATGCTATGACAGATGCAAGATAAGAAAACAAAAAGCATACCCTCAATTTTGGGAAGTTCCACAGCTGGGGAATGCTGCAATGAGAAAAAAGTGAACTTAACTCCACTAATTTAAACATCCTCTGAAGCTACTAACTAAAAGAAATGCAAAGCATTACTCCCCTAACCATTCCTGGGGAAATTAACAGAACACTGATGCACTTTACATTCAGATGTAGCTAGGTTTTTGATGTCACTTCACTTAGAAATTAATATTGCCAAGCACAGAAGTGTCATCCAGCAGCAAAGACAAGTTGGGACTGATGGTTTTCTGTGTTCTATA
Source organism: Rafetus swinhoei (assembly GCA_019425775.1). Classification (NCBI taxonomy): domain Eukaryota; kingdom Metazoa; phylum Chordata; order Testudines; family Trionychidae; genus Rafetus; species Rafetus swinhoei. Next base: position 12,203,917 of record CM033435.1, on the reverse strand, counting down.
TTCACAGCTCTGCTCTATTTGCAAGACTTTGGACAAGTCACAGAATTCCTATTCCTCAGTTTGCTCATCTGCAAAAAAATACATTTACCTTTCTATCAGGGGCATTGCAAGGTTTAAATATTTATATAATGCTTTGAGAATTTCAGCAGACAATATATTTGAGAATACTTCCTATTTCTAAGGCAATCAACAGATGTTTTACAACAATTGCTACACTAGGTACAGCCAGAAGCTAATGTTTTGCATTTCCTTCTCCATCCCCCTAGAGATGACACACACAAGTCAATAGAGTCTTGGACTCCTATCTTCACATGGCTAACTGAGAGGTGACATTAAAGTTACAAACATTTAACCTCAACTTGGACATTTCTGGATTATGTTGGGCTTGTAAAAATCTTCCGTTTTATCTAAGCATAGTTCCACTGATGGTGATAACACAAAGGGTATGTCTACACTGCATTCCTCTTTCAAGAGAGGAATGCAAATGCAGATGAACGAAATTGCAAATGAAGCGCGGATTTGAACTTCCCACGCTTCATTTGCATAATTGTGTCCGGCCACTTTTTCGAGATAGCATTTTTTCATCTCGAAATAGGGTCTCTCGAAAAAGTGGCCGGACACAATTATGCAAATGAAGCGTGGGAAGTTCAAATCCGCGCGTTTCATTTGCAATTTCGTTCATCTGCATTTGCATTCCTCTCTTGAAAGAGGAATGCAGTGTAGACATACCCAAAGAGAACTGCTCTGATCTCTTCAGTACATTTTAATTAGGTTCATGTAAATATCTAAATTGAAAAAGCAAAATATATCAAGTTACTTTCCAAAGCAGCTCTTACCAGATTCTAGCTCTTTTTTCATAAGCACATTAACTCATGAGTAGTATTTTGACCTATAGCTTTAAGTCCATATATTGACATGTCACTGAAAATGAATTTTCTTCATTAAAAGTCAAAAATTGCAAGAGCTCCAAAAGAGCAATGGAAATTTGTGTAATTCCTTCCTCATGAACAGATCATTATCGGCTCCTTTGGAGCTGTTCCTAAACACGTACAATGTGCTTGTGTCTTCTAAACAGATATTTCATAATAAGGAGAAGGAAGCAGTGCCTCTGGGCAATCATCTGCATTTCTAAACAGCCATTTCATAATTTTGCTCTACAAAGTACGAGCAGAAATTTGGCCTGTTTATGACCAGCAAGTCTTAGGCCATCTTAAACATGGTTTTATATTTGTAGCTCTTATTTTTATCTTGTAAAGTATAAAAAAAGGGGTAACATATCACAGGAGAACTGATATTACACCTTCTCTGTACATAGCTGTAATCACAGTGCAAGCTTCCCAACTCCATCAATGACCCACAAAACAAACCCAAAGGAATCAGTTCTATGGTGAGTGATTGTTTTCCACACAGTTAATCATGTGGAGTTAATCAACCTCTATGGAGACTGCCAACAAGAGTATTAATTAGTGCCATGGGTCATGTTTGTGAAAACTTGCATGATCGTTCTGACGACAGTTTTGTACTGTAGCAATAAAGCAGAATAATATTCAAAATGTTGCTGTATTATCACTAAGAAAAGTGTGTTTTAGTTCCCATTGTACTCTTAGTGCACTCTTCTTTGGAACGCATCTACTTGGACTTCCAACCATGTTATCAGACGATACAGTGGCACTATATTTCAGACTAATGATTTTGTATATCACACCTATAAGTAATGTAAAAGATTACGGAATATTCCGTTGTTTTCCCATCTAATGTGTATAAAGACTGTAAAGCAATGGTGGCCAACCCACGGCTCGTGAGCCGCATGCAACTCTGATGAAAAGATTGCGGCTCCTGATAAAAAATTTTTAATTAAAAAATTGTCAGGCTGGCCGCTCCGCACAAGGTTGCTCACGGCCACCACTCTGTTCATGCTCACATCCCCCCTCCCCCGCCCCTCATGCTTGGCATCCCAGCCAGAGCATGCTCAAGGCCGGCCACTCAGCACACGTGCCCCGCGCCTGCAGGGAGAGGCGCATGGTGGTAGCGGCCGCAGCAGCAGCGGCGGCTCCAGCTCTGGGACCCGGGTTAGAGCGGGGCGGGTGCCTAGCTCTAGGGGAGGGAAAGGGAGGGGAATTGGGATAGAGCCGGGGGGCTGCCTGCCTCAGGGGGAAGGGAGGGTTGGGTTAGAGCCGGGGGGGAGGGGGTGCCTGGCTCTGGGAGAGGAGAGGGGGATTGGGAAGGGGAGGGGGTGCGCATGGCATCCCAGCCAGCGCATACTCCTCAAAGGCAGCCACTCAGGGTACATGCCCCAGTGCCTGGGGTGAGACGCGCGTGGTAGTAGCAGTGGCTCTGGCTCTGGGACCTGGGCATAAGGTTGGGGGGGAGGGAGGTGCCTGGCACTCGGGAAAAGGAGGGGAGAGGGATTAGGTTGGGGTTGCGCCACGGCATCCCGGCCAGCACATGCTCAAGACCGGCCGTTCAGCGTACGCACCCCAGCACCTGGAGGGAGACGCGCATGGCGATAGTGGCAGCTCTGGGCATTAGGCTGGGGAAGAGGGGGGTTGGGTTAGAGTGGGGAAGGGGAGGAGGAGGAGGAGAAATCCTGGTACAGCATTCCATCTCCAACTTCTCAGGAAGCATGAGGCTGTCATGGGGAGCAGAGGAAGAGCAAGCGCTTCCTGAGAAGTTGGAGCTGGCATGCAGTTCTGGGACTCACACACACACACACACACCCACCCCCCTGTACAGGCAGGAAGCAGGGGGAAGGAAGTCCCTGGCCAAGCAACAGACCTGGCGTTTCAGGAAGCACGCCAGCTGTTTATGGGAGAGGAATGGAGGGGAGGGGTGGGAAAGAGCAACCCACGCGCTTCCTGAGACCCGGGATCCCCAGGTACCGGCCGAGCTGTTCCTGTCCCCTCCCCATGGCCAGACCGCTCCTGCGCCCCCACCAGCACCCTGCCCCAGCACCCTGCCACCTGCACCTTGCCCCAGCACTCTGTCCCCTACCCCCCCCATCAGCACAGTTGGGGCTACATTAGTGAGGCTTGGGGGCTTTTGGAGAGGTTGTTTTTTTGCATCTCACTTGTGTGGTCCCGACTGACTTTTCTGTGGATCAGTGACCCCTGACTCAAAACAGGTTCCCTGCCCCTCTCATAAATAAGGACAATGCTGAAACATGTTGTGTTTGACATAATATTGTATTTAAAAATGAAGCCTGGCCGACAAGCCCCCATCTGGCCACAGCATCATAACACTACTGCAGTCCCCGACCCCAAAATTGAGTCTATCATACACTGGAACCCCATCCTGAGCCTCTCATCCCCGAATTCCTGCACCCCCACATCCCTAGTCTTCTGCCACAATACTCCTGTACCATCCACACACTGCAAATCTGTGTCCTGAGTCCATCATACTCCCAGCCTCCCCTGCCCATAGTCCCTCATGCACCCCAGCCCAAACTCCTGCTCGCTCAGCACCCCAACACTCTCCAGCCTGGAGCCCCCCCTCTGAGCCAGCATCCTCTTCTCTACGTCCTCCTGCACCCAAATTCCCCCCCAGAGCTTGCCCCTCTCACCCCTTCCCCATTGTTTGTGACAGTATGCCCTGGGATGGCGTACCGGCACCTATTTTCCTCCGGCACAGCTTTTTTTTCCTCTCAACAACTCCCCCCCACCCCCGGTACGTGGCTCTTCGCACTCTATCCACCGCTATTTTGGCTCTTTGTCTCTAACAGGTTGGCCACCCCTGCTGTAAAGGGTCAAAATTACTATTTAGCTATCTGTTGCACATCTCATAAGAATGGCCATACTGGGTCAGACCAAAGGTCCATCTAGCCCTGTACCCTGTGTTCCAACAGTGGTCGATGCCAGGTGCCCAGAGGGAGTAAACAGAACAGGTAATCATCACATGACCCCCTCTCCGGTCATCCATTTCCAGCCTTTGACACAAAAAGGCTAGGGACACCATTCCTACCCATCCTGGTTAATAGCCATTGATGGACCTAACCTCTGAATTTATCTAGCTCTTTCTTGAGCCCTGTTATAGTCCTGGTCTTCACAACATCCTCTGGCAAAGAGTTCCACAGGTTGACTGTGCGCTGCATGAAGGAAAACTTCCTTTTGTTGGTTTTAAACCTGCTACCCATTAATTTCATTTGGTGACCCCTAGTTCCTATATTATGGGAACAAATAACTTTTCCTTATTCACTTTTTCAACACCAGTCATGATTTTATAGACCTCTATCATATCCCCCCCTAGTCTCCTCTTTTCTAAGTTGAAAATTCCCAGTCTTTTTAATCTCTCTTCATATGGGACCCATTCCAAACCCCTAATCATTTTTGTTGCCCTTTTCTGAACCTTTTCCAGTGCCAATATATCTTTTTTGAGAGGAGGTGACCACACCTGAACGCAGTTTTCAAGGCATACCATGGTTTTATGTAGAAACAATAAGATATTCTCTGTCTTATTTTCTATCCCTTTTTTAATAATTCCTAACATTGTTTGCTTTTGGACTGCTGCTGCACATTGAGTGGATGTTTTCAGACAACTATCCACAATGACTCCAAGATCTCGCTCGAGTAATTATAGCTAAATTAGTCCTCATCATATTTATGTATACTTGGGATTATTTTTTCCAATGTGCATTACTTTACATTATCAACATTAAATTTCATTTGCCATTTTGTTGCCCAGTCACTTAGTTTTGTAAGATCTTTTTGAACCTCTTCACAGTCACTTCATGTAACCTGGTATGACCGTGTCCCATTGATTGTCCTCATTCCACCAAGTTTCTGTGATGCCTATTATATAAATATCTTCCTTTAATATGAGGCACTCTAGTTTACGCATCTTATTATTTAGACTTCTAGCATTTGTGTATAAGCACTTTAAAAATTTGTCATGATTTATCTGCATGCCATTTCCTGATGTGCTAGACTCTTTTTCATTTGATTGTTTCTCATCTGATCTTACCCATACTTTATCATCGTCTATCCTCTCCTCCTGACTAGAACATAGAGATCTAGAATGTAGTTTCCTAGAGACAGGCAAGATTTAGTTCGTACAAAATTTTTGGGTTGCTTAGAGAAAAAGTATGACTCTCTGTTTACAGGCTGGTAAAAGTACTGTATGTGTATCCTGCAATCATTTCCTGATGCTTATATAACTGGCTGTTTTCAACTGTTCAAAACCTGTTCTGTAGTATGTAAATACTGAGTGACTTGAGAACAACCTGTACCTTTATAATAGAAATTAAACAAAAGGCTTAAATTAACTTTCATTAATACAATTTGCACATGTATCAAACAAACAGATGTGTACTTAAGATAGTATCACATGCACATCTAGTCAACAGGCACCATTCCAATGGCAGATAAGGACTATCCTGGGTTGTCGGTTGGTTTGTTTTGTCTTGTCAGATGATACATGAACATCACCTGCTGTTGAAACCTGGCTTAGTGTGGATGTGTGTCAGGTTTATTTATTTTTCAGGCATTACCAGCTTGCATTGGAATAATAATCATATATATAGTAGCCCAATGTCTGTGACTAACGGTGCAACGTTTGGTGTTGCCTCTGGGCGGCGCTGTTTCCTCTAACATCTTTTGCATATTGATGAATTAGCCCGTCATAAGACGGGATTTTCAGCGCTCTCTCTTGCTCGCTTTCTCTCCGGAGCCCAAACGGTCGCTTGCGCCATTTGCTCCTGTGCGGCAGCCCGGCTGAGCGGCGCAGAACTCAGGCGAGCACCACGGCGGGAGGCGAAGGGGGGCGGGGTGCTGACGTGCGGCGTGATAGCGGCTCCAGGCCCCACCCCCTGGCCGTGAACGTCACCGCCCCTTCCCCCTTCGCCTCCCGCAGTGGTGCTCAGCTGACTTCTGCGCAGCAGCCCAGCTGAGCGGTGCAGGAGCAAATGGCGCAAGCAACCGTTTGGGCTCCGCGGTCCCCCCGAGTGAGAGGCAGGAGGGGGAGGAGAAGAGAAAGAAAGAGAGAGATGGAGAGAGAGGCAGAGGAGAGCTGAGAGAGAGAAGGGAGGCAGTAGGAGGAGGAGGAGGAGAGAGAGACAGAGCAAGAGACCAGAGGCTCAGGAGAGAAGACTGACATGGAGGAGAGACCTGAAAATCCCATCTTATGACGGGCTAATTGGCTAGTTCATCGATATTTCCCTATGCTAAATACAGGACACCTTGTAAAGTCACTCATCCAAGTGACAACAAATAGTCTAGTAGCACTTTAAAGACTAATAAAACATGAAGATGGTATCATGAGCTTTTGTGGGCACAGCCCACTTCTTCAGATGACCAGAGTGTTGGACGTCCAGAACTAAAATAAGTGGGGAAGAAGAGGAAAAAAGGAAAAATGGGGAGGAAAAACAAACAAACAAACAAACAAACAAAAAACCCAGCAGATACTATACAGACAAAGAACTATTGGCACCTTCATTGTTTGGTAGGTTGATAATGTCCCAGCTGGGACATTATCAACCTACCAAACAATGAAGGTGCTAATAGTTCTTTGTCGGTATAGTATCTGCTGTTAGTACTCCTCCTCTCTTATTGCCTACTAATGGTTCTTATCTGCCTCTTTTGACTATCTAGTCTTCAGATGCTTTATAGGCTATTTGTTTTTCCTGTTATAGCAAGGGGAAAGTAGAGCTGGAATGTTTTTATACCCACTGCCTCTTCTTGTTCCCCCCCCACCCCACCCCCTTCTCCCCTATTTTAGTTCTGGACATCCAATGCTCTGGTCATCTAAAGAAGCGGGCTGTGCCCACAAAAGCTCATGATACCATCTTCATGTTTTGTTAGTCTTTAAAGTGCTACCAGACTATTTGTTGTTGTTTAAGTTTATCCTGTACAGACTAACTTGGCTACCCCCTGAAGCTTTCATTCAAGTAAGTTCAACAGCGATCAATATTTTTTGGTTGACCTTTTAATTAATACCTTTAATTTATACCAAAAAGTATACATTAACATTTTAAAAGCAAAGTAGTATTGACAAAAACAAAACTTGCATTTAGAAAATGTTAAAATGGGATAGTTTGACAGTTTCAATGCTTTTTGCAAAAAAAAAAAAAAATTATCAAACCTAAGTTTAAAGGAAACAGATCGATCAGGATGAATAGGAGGAGACTGAGGAAGAATGCACCCGAAAGAGACATTTTAAAGACCTGTTCATGTAGTTCCAATTTTTGCTAAAAAAGTAAATATTAGGTAGTCACTGCCTATCAAAATTAAAGTACGATTATGGAGTTTAAAAATATAGTATTTTAAAGGACAAACACATCAAACAATGAAATGTGCTGAGGAACCATTGTTACAGAAGGAAATGCCCAAGAAACTTCATGAAAGGAGAGAAGGAATTTATTTTTGACACAGGAATTTCAGACTGTACCCAAAAAACAGGACTATGTAGCACTTTAAAGACTAAAGTGCTACATAGTCCTGTTTTTTGTTTCAGCTAAACTAGACTAACACGGCTACATCTCTATTACTAGACTGTACCCAAATATTAAAGAACTAACCTGAAAAGATGCTTTAAGTTTGAGAAACTATAAAGATGATGATTTTTAAAAGGAGATTTCTTCTGAGTGCTTATGAAAGGTAGTGAATTGAGCAACAAGGCAACAGCTTACAGTAGTAACTTACCACTGTTGTCACATTCTTATGGGGAAGGTTACCTCTCCATCTCTCTTAGAAAACACGTAGATTTTCCAAAGTAGCAGATTTATCAGGCAACTCCATTAAATCCAGAGTTTTGCCTGTTTTCCTCAATGTTAACTACATCAAAGACTGTAATGCAACATTTTTTTTCAAGTCAACCAATTAAAAAATGCCTCAGACTTTATACTGGAGAGTCAATGTCAATAAAGATACTGACCAAACTGACTTGTTAGACAAGTATACTGAATAGCTCTTCAAAGTGTTGCAGAGAAACAAGTATATAGGTAGGCCTCAAAGTCAAAAGCATATTACAAAATGGAATAAACTAAAAAAAAGTCAAGTTTATGATTTTATACTAAGAAGAAATCTCCAAATGTAGAATGTCAGCCAATAAACAGAGACAGAAAGATTTCAACATAAATCATTCACTCACCAAAACTTTAGGCCGTCTGTCATGGTCAACCATATCCAGCAAAGGGTATGTTTCACGCAATATATCAATGGTAATAGGTTGACAAAAACCCAGACTGGGAAAATACCAGTTAAGGATCCAAAAAACTTATTTGTATAGTTTAACAGTTCTTAAGGCTATTTAATAATTGAAAATTAAATCAGAATTTGTTTCTTTCAGCACTATCATCTCAGTCACATATTAAAGTTACACTTTATAGTAATATTTTTACCCTTGATAGCTTTATCATAACAGATTTAAACTGTGCATTGCATAGACTTTCAAATTCAGTTTTGTACAATAACCAACATGGTTGGTTTCTTAACATCTACTTTCTTTGCCAGATCCAGACAAATAAGCAAATCCATCATGTATATGATGTATTTCCCAAAATTTGTACAGGTTGGACTTCCCTGGTCCAGCACCCTCAGGACCCGATTGATCCTGGATGAGGAATTTTTACGAACAAGGGGATGTCATTTCTAGCCCCCCTACTGCCAGCCCTTTGCTGCCCTGCCCTCTCACTGGCTTCCCCTGCAGGCCAGCGCACCAGCTCCTGCCCACCACAGCCCAACTGAGCCATGCACCAGCTCCCAGCCCCCCTCTCCGCCCTGCAAACCCCCACACAGCATCCTGGCTCTCAGCCCCTCCCCACACAGCCCAGCTGGGCCGCACTGGCACCGGCACCCCCGACATAGCACCAGGATCCCAGCCCCCGCACTCCCTGCTGTGCACCAAGACTCTCTGGTCCTTCTGGTCTCTGGATGTTGCCGACCAGAGAGTTCCAGTTTATAAAGGTACAACCTGTATTAAGTACTAAAAAGAACACAAACATCCATGCTCAGTCTCCCTCCATAATAATCTCATTTTAACTGAATATTGGTAACTTTTATGTCTCAAATGTCTATGGAAACATTTGACCTTTACCATGTTAGGCATCAGCCATGCTTACTCTACCTCGACATGACATAACAGGTAAAATGCACGCTAGTACATCACTAATTTTTAATAAGACACTATAGCATGACACAGAAGATAGTGCTAGCGTTCATTATCGTGTGAGTTTACATTAGATATTAACTATGGGTTCCTAGGAAAAGGAACAAATATATAGAGGTAGTTTCATATTTGAAAATACAGAGTTCACACCAAAAAGCCCATTTCTGCTTTTTTTTTTTAAAATATTCAAGTTAACACAAACAATTTCAGCCATGAATTGGCATAACCTGAGACAAGTGGCCTAGAAAATGTGTTAGATCAAAGACCTGAGGCTCCATAAACTGGTTTTAGACATATTACATCATCTGTTAAATAGTATAATGGCATTTCAAGACTCATCCCTGAACGAGTCAAAGCCCTTAAGCTGAGATTTGTCACTTTCATTTAAGTTTATGGAATATTTCATCACCCTGGCCCAAAACATATGTAATAACTAAGTGTAAAAAATTGGAGGGTATTATACCAGAACACCAATTTCATCAGTTTTCAATGCAGAAGGTGAACATTTTGTTAGGATTCCCTCATCGTCTGAAATACACCATGTACTTTTGCTCAAGTGACAGATGGCCTTTCCCTGTTCTACATGATCATCTGATCTGGCTGAATGAAAGTACTTAACAGCAGAAAATGTCTTTTTCAAAAGGATACTATTTGGCGATATCAAGAAGTGGTCCTTGCCCAGACACTAGAACACACTTGTCATGGTAACGTTTGAACATCCGTAAAGGACTATGAGACATCACGACTTGGTCTTGTGAAATCTGTTTGGAATAAAATAGAAATTTGGTATTGATTTCAACTCACCTTTGTCTTTGCTAGATTTAATCAATAATGTTACAAATTATATTTCGGTTTAACCAAAAGTCATTACAGAAAATGCAACCCTCCCCACCATGATAATTCAATTTTCCCCAAATTTCCTAGAATACATGACACATGGCGAAAAAAGCATTCTGAGTCTTAGCTTACAAAAGCACACCCCAAACCTCTGTTTTTGCTTCCAGAATTCCTGTATTCTGCATGGGCACAAAGCATATACCACGGCCTCCCCACTCGGGCCTGCACAAGCATCAGATTGAAGCAGCATTAATAGACTGAACATGGGATCCAAACTAAGAATACCTTGGTTCCAATCCTGGATCCGTCCCCAGATTGCTGTGTGGGCCATGCTACATCACTACACCCCTGTCTGTATTAGGGTTTGTTTCCACTACACAGGGGATCAACACAATAAATCAACCACTGAGCACACACTGATCGACTCCAGTACTCCCCCCAGGATGAGAAGAGTAGGCGGAGTTGATGGAAGAGCATCAGCTGCCCACCTTACTGGATGGAAGACACCATGGTAAGTAGGTCTAAGTATGTCAACTTTAGCTACCCTATTTGCTTAGCTGAATTTGTTTGTCTTAGATCGATGGGGAGGGGGAGGCATAATGCAGAATAGGTCAGAGTTTCAATATCCAGTTCCCAAGAGATTTTTTTCTCCAACAACTGTGTTAACGGTAAAATTGGGATAATGATCTATTATTCCACAGAAGGGTATGACAGTAAAGAAGTGTTTGTAACAGGGCTTTGAAGATGGTGAAGTCTAAGGATTATGATGATACTTCAAGTCATTTAATATTAACACCTTAATATTTTAGGCTTTTATTTTATACGTAAATATATATATATATCCTATGACACCTATTGAAATAAGGATCACTACTGAGTGAAAAAAAAAAATCTTGTTCTAAAATTTAAATATTTATCTTTGCAGGATCAAACATCCAGTCCTCAACTCACAACAAGCAGTTTAATGCCACGGCCGGCAGTGCCCAGTGGCCCAGCCTTCTTGTGCCATATATACCAGGACAAGTGTCTCACGTACCAGAGAGAGGCAGGAGCTAGAAGGAAGCTACCATCTTGGATGCTGATGTTACTTCAGGAGACCAATTTGCATGAACAGAATTTCATGCCACTAAGAGAGTTACTAGTGTAGGACTCTTAAGCAGACAATTACTACCAAAACAGTAACATACCCTTTGATATTAAGGCCATTACTTGTAGTTAGTATTACTCACCGACACTCCCAAAATATGAGACAACTGATCAGCTTTCTTCTGGCGAAGGCAATTCCCTGCATTGGTGACAAATACTACAGGCACCAAGAATTGTCCCTGAGAACTAACTAACTTTTGAAAGGCTTTTTTTGCAGCAGGAATTGGAGTCTTTCCTCGTACCAATACCCCATCAATGTCGAAGAGGAAGCCAAAAGAAGGTATGTTGGGCTGCAAGGAGAAAAAAAATATCATTTCCATCACTGCACACATTCAATAAAGCTTACAGTATGAACAGCTGTGATCAGGAGCGGCCTGAGGCCGGCTGCGGCAGCTGGCGCCCCAGGCGGAACGCGCGATCGGCGCCCCCGCATGCAGGACTGTCAATGGACTGACATCATCGGGCGCCCCGGACGCCCCCGTGACGTCATCATTGGGCGCCCCAGGCGGCAGCTGAGTCCGCCTATAGTCACGGGCTGCCCCTGGCTGTGATCCAAACCAATACAATCTTTGTGACTACCCTGGACTTCTGGGAATGGATCATCTCACTACATACACCTGGATGCCACACAAACAAAGCTGCACACAAACATTTATTATGGTTTAGGAGCCAAATCTAGGGGTGCACATTTTTTTCCTCTATCACAAGCACCTTTTTATTGTCCAAATAATTGTAACCTCCCTGGAGATTGACAAAAAAGAATGTGTTTCAAAGTATTTTAGAACTGTGGCCCAAATTCAGCAAAACTGGCACAAGGAGATTCCAGAATCTGAAGAAGTAGGCTGTGCCCATGAAAGCTCACGATACCATCTACATGTTTTGTTAATCATTATGATGCTACTAAACTATTTGTTGTTTAAGTTTTTCCTGTTACAGACTAACTCGGCTACCCCCTGAAGCTTTTGGAGATTCCAGAGTCAGTTAAGATTTTTGTGCCAGAGGGAGATATATTCTCTGTAGAGGAATGTAAGTTGTGGTTTTTTTCCTGCTCTGAATATTTATCAATATTTTGTATGAGTCCAATGAAAAGATTGGTGCCTTCCATTATCAATAAATTAAACATAATATAAAAAAATGTGGTTATAGTGGGTGGGCCTGACTGCAAGTACAGCAGTGTTCATTTACACAACACTTAGATAATAAGTTTCCCCGTGTGATGTTCACATCACCCTGTTCCCAGACACTTTAAGCTTGAAAAGTAGGGCTCGTCCTTGCACCCCACTCCAGCAAGCTCTTGCCTTCTTCAACACAAGAGATTCTGTTTTACAAGGAGGAAGCAGTAGCATAACAGGTTGAACCTCCTAAATCCAGAGCTCATCCGTGGTCTGGCATCATCCGTGGTCTGGCAGGACATTGTTGGACTAGAGATTCCTGGCACCCGGGAATGTGAACCAGCTGGTACACCAACCACTGGGGAACCTCAGCTGGGTGGGGCAGCAGCTGGACCAGTAAGCCCTCTCCCCAGGAAGCCCTGGCCAGGTGTGGCAAAAATGGGGCAGCCGGCAAGCCCCATCCACAGGGATCCCCGATGGAGCAGAGCAGAAGCGGTATAGCCGGCGAGCCCCAGCCCCAAAGAGCCCCAGCCAAGCAGGGGAAAAGGAGGGCCACGGCAACTGGGAAGCTCCGTCCCAGGAAATCCCAGCCAGCTGGAGCCCAAATCCAAGTCCTGCAGTAGTAGGGCTGGAGCCCAGTGGCAGCAGGCTGGAGTGGAGCCAGCCATAGGGAGGGGGAGCATCCTCAGAGGCCAGTGGCAGGGGACCTCCCCTGATCCAGCAAATTTCCTCTTTCGGAATGGGTCAGGGCCCGAGAGTGCCAAACCAGGGAAGTCCACCCTGTAGTAAGGTTGCCCAACACTACCCATTACAAACAGAGGGGGGCATGAGAGGCCACATGCCCTCCAAATGCCATGGTGGGAGGGGTCATCCAGAAGGCAGTGAGGGGACTAGCAGGGGCGGGAAGCCTGTCACCTGCAAGTGGGGTCCACTCCCCAACACTCAAAGGCAGCAGAAACAGGCAGTTTCAGAATATGCCTTTTGCTGTCCCTTTGAAAATATGCCCAAATTATAAGCCCCTGAAAAACTCCAGTTCACAAATGCTCAGATTTTAGCAGCTACAATATGAAAAGTGCCCTCCCTGAGCATGCTGCATCCCCTCATAGTCCCTGTGTGTGAGCAGATACCACATCCATCTTCCCCACAGCGTGATGGCGCACACTCCTTCCAGCCAAAGGCTACAGAGGTAAAGCCAGACTTCCCCTGAAATGGGTGGGCACTGAAACTGAGAACAGGCAAACAGTTTCACCCTGTGCTCACTGACACAACCGCCTCCTTGCCACCAGCCAGCAAACATCTGATTCAAATGGAAAGGGGGAAAAGCCAGAATAGAGGGTAGGGAAAAGACTAGACTGAGACGGAGACAAATATTCCAGAGTCTAGAGACCTTTGCTGTTAGTAAATCTATGTGAAATCCATGATTAAGGGTACATCTAAACTACATCCCTTTTTCAATAAAGGGATGTCAATTAGACATATCGAAATTGTAAATGAAGCCGGGCGCCCGGCTTTTTTTTTGGAAAAGCTTTTTTTTTTTTTTTTTGAACACACACACACAGGGTCAAGATGGGGATCATTCGACAGAAGTGCCCCATTTTGAAAGATCCTGTAAACCTCATTTTTTGAAGGAAAAGGTCGAGGTACGGATCGTTGAATTGAGGAAGTAAATGTGTGGTTGCACAGGTGGTGTCGCAGAGAGGGCTTTGGTTTTTTCGACCATGGGACTCTGTTCCGGGCACAAGGATTGTTAGGAAGAGATGGGATCCACCTAACCAAGAAAGGAAAGAGCATCTTCGCAGGCAGGCTTGCAAACCTACTGAGGAGGGCTTTAAACTAGGTTTGTTGGGGGACGGTCACCAAAGCCCTGAGATAAGTGAGGAAGTCGGATACCAGGAAGAAACACAAAGAGGAACGAGCAACAAAGGAGGACCCCTGATTTGGATGCAGAAGGTAGGGTGATCAACTGGTTATCTAAGGTGTTTGTACACAAGTGCAAAAGCCTGGGAAACAAACAGGAAGAATTAGAAGCCCTGGTCCAGTCCAAGAACTAGGATTTGATTGGAATAACGGAGACTTGGTGGGATGACTCGCATGACTGGAGCACTGTCATGGAAGGGTATAAAGTGTTCAGGAAAAACAGGTGGGGGAGAAAAGAAGGAGGAGTTGCACTGTATATAAGAGAACGCTATGGTTGCTCGGAGCACCTGTATTTAGAGGAAGAAAAGACTGTTGAAAGTCTATCGGTTACGTTTAGAGGTGGAAGCACCAGGGGTGATGTTGTGATTGGTGTCTGCTATAGACCACCGGATCAGGTGGATGAGGTAGACGAGGCTTTCTTTGAACAACTGAGAGATGCTTCCAGATCACAGGCCCTGGTTCTCATGGGCAACTTTAATCACTCTGACATCTCTTAGGAGACCAATACAGTAGTACACAGACAATTCAGGAAGTTTTTGGAGAACGTTGGGGATAACTTCTTGGTACAAGTGCTGAAGGATACGACCAGGGGCCGTGCGCAGCTTGACCTTCTGCTCACAAACAGGGAGGAAGGAACTAGTAGGGGAAGTAGAGGTGGGTGACAACCTGGGAAGCAGTGATCATGAGATGGTAGGTAGATTTCAGGATCCTGACCAAAGGAAGAAAGGAGAGTAGCAGAATACACTCCCTGGACTACAGAAAAGCAGATTTTGACTCCCTCAGAGAACTAATGGGCAGGATTCCCTGGGATACTTACATGAAGGGGAAAGGAGTCCAGGAGAGCTGGCAGTATTTTAAAGAAGCTTTATTAAAGGCACAGGAAGAAACCATCCTGATGTGCAGCAAGAAAAGCAAATATGGTAGGCGATCATATTGGCTTACTGGGGAAATTTCTGGTGAGCTTGAACACAAAAAGGAAGTGTACAAGAAGCGGAAACTTGGACAGATGGCTAGGGAGGAGTATAAATATATTGCTCGAGAATGCCGGGGAGTGATCAGGAAGGCGAAAGCATAACTGGAATTGCAGCTAGCAAGGGATGTGAAGGATAACAAGAAAGGTTTCTACAGGCATGTTAGCAATAAGAGGGTGATCAGAGAGGGTGTGGGGCCCTTACTGGATGAGGGAGGTAACCTAGTGACAGATGTGGGAAAAGCTGAAGTACTCAATGCTTTCTTTGTCTGTCTTCACGGACAAGGTTGGCTCCCAGACAAATGCACTCGGCAATGCAGTATGGGAAGGAGGTAGACAGCCCTTGGTGGGGAAAGAACAAGTTAGGAACTATTTAAAAAAGCTAACCATACACAAATCCATGGGTCCGGATTTAATGCATCCGAGGATACTGAGGGAGTTGGCAAATGTCATTGAGGAGCCTTTGGCCATTATCTTTGAAAACTCATGGAGATCAGGAGAGATCCCGGATGATTGGAAAAAGGCAAATGTAGTGTCCATCTTTAAAAAAGGGAAGAAGGACAATCCAGGGAACTACACACCAGTCGGCCTTACCTCAGTCCTCAGAAAAATCATGGAGGGGATCCTTAAGGAATCCATTTTGAAGCACTTGGAAGACAGGAAAGTGATCGGGAATAGTCAACATGGATTCATGAAGGGCAAGTCGTGCCTGACCAATCTGATTAGCTTCTACGATGAGGTAACTGGCTGTGCGGACATGGGGAAGTCAGTGGATGTGATATACCTTGACTTTAGCAAAGCTTTTGATATGGTCTCCCCACAATATTCTTGCCAGCAAGTTAAGGGAATATGAATTGGATAAATGGACTATAAGATGGGTAGAAAGCTGGCTAGACTGTCAGGCCAACGGGTAGTGATCAACGGCTCGATATCAGATTGGCAGTCAGTTTCTCGCAGAATGCCCCAAGGATCTGTTCTAGGACGGGTTTTGTTTAACATCTTTATTAATGACCTGGATGAGGCAATGGATTTCGCCCTCAGCAAGTTTGCAGATGACACTAAGCTAGGGGGGAGAGGTAGATACGCTGGAGGGCAGGGATAGGGTCCAGAGTGACCTAGACAGATTAGAGGATTGGGCCAAAATAAATCTGATGAGGTTCAACAAGGACAAGTGTAGAGTTCTGCACTTGGGACGGAAGAATCCCAAGCATTGTTACAGCCTGGGGACCAACTGGCTAAGTAGCAGTTCTGCAGAAAAGGACCTGGGGACTGCAGTGGATGAGAAGCTGGATATGAGTCAACAGTGTGCCCTTGTAGCCAAGAAGGCTAATGGCATATTAGGGTGCATTAGGAGGAGCATTTCCAGCAGATCCAATGAAGTGATTATTCCCCTTTATTCGGCTCTGGTGAGGCCACATCTGGAGTACTGTGTCCAGTTCTGGGCCCCCACTACAGAAAGGATGTGGACGCATTGGAGAGGGACCACCAGAGGGCGACCAAAATGATTAGGGGGCTGGAGTGCATGACCTATGAGGAGAGACTGAGGGATTTGGGTTTGTTTAGTCTGCAGAAGAGAAGAGTGAGGGGGGATTTGATAGCAGCCTTCAACTTCCTGAAGGGAGATTGCAAAGAGGATGGAGAAAGGCTGTTCACAGTAGTGACGGACGGCAGAACAAGGAGCAATGGTCTCAAGTTACAGTGGGAGAGGTCTAGGTTGGGTATTAGGAAAAACAATTTCACTAAGAGGGTGGTGAAGTACTGGAATGGGTTACCTAGGGAGGTGGTGGAATCTCCATCCCTAGAGGTTTTTAAGTCTCGGCTTGACAAAGCCCTGGCTGGGTTGATTTAGTTGGGATTGGTCCTGCCTTGGGCTGAGGGCGGGACTTGATGACCTCCTGAGGTCTCTTCCAGCTCTGATTCTATGAACTGGAGAGTATCCAGAATTTACAGACAAAGAAGTGCATTTTCTATGCCATTTGCTACTACGTACCTGTTCGAGACACGATTTTCATCCTAGCAATTATGGGCCAGTAAATCTAACTGTAGTACCAGGGTAAAGAATAGAGTTATCAGACACATAGATGAACATAATTTGTTGGGGAAAAGCCAACATAGTTTCTGTAAAGGGAAATCATGCCTCACCAATATACTAGAATTCTTTGAGGGGGTCCACAAGAGTGTGGATAAGGGGGATCCACTGGATATAGTGTACTTAGATTTCCAGAAAGCCTTTGACAAGGTCCCTCACCAAAGACTCTTAAACTAAGCTGCCATTGGATAAGAGGAAAGGTCCTCTCATGGACTGGTAACTGATTAAAATACAGGAAACAAAGGGTAGAAAGAAATGGTCAGTTTTCAGAATGGAGAGTGTCGTTTCCCCCCCCCAGCCCCCCAGTGTCTGTACTGGGACCAATACTATTCATATTCAATATATTAATATTTCATCTGAAGAAAGGAGTAAGCAGTGAGGTGGCAAAATGTGTAGGTGAGACAGAACTGCTCATGATAGTTAAGTCCAAATCAGATCGTGAAGAGCTTCAAAAGGATCTCACAAAACTAGGTGACTGGGCAACAAAAACGGCAGATGAATTTTCATGTTGATAAACGCAAAGTAATGCATATGGGAAACATAAACCCAGCTATAAGTATAATATAATGGGGACCAACTTAGCGGTTATCCCTCAAGAGAGATCTTGGTGACATTGTAAATAGTTGTCTGAAAACATCTCCTCAATGTACAGCAGCAGTCAAAAAAAGCAAACAGAATGTTAGGAATCATTAAGAAAGGGATAGAAATAAGACAGAGAATAACTTAATGCCTCTGTATAAATCCACAGTACACCCAAATCTTGAATACTGAATAAGTACCCATGTGGTCACCTCATCTCAAAAGAGATACCTTGGCACTGGAGAAAGTTCAGAGAAGGGCAACAAAAATTATTAGGGGTATGGAATGGCTGCCATATGAGTTGAGATTAATAAGACTGGGACTTTTCAGCTTGGAAAAGAGATAACTAAGGGGGAATATGATAGAGGTCTATAAAATCATGATTGGTGTGGAAAAATGAATAAAGAGTTGATTACTCCTTCCCATAACACAACAGCTAGGGAGTCACCAAATGAAATAAATAAGCAGCAGGTTTAAAACAAACAAAAGGAAGCACTTCTTCACACAACGCACAGTCAACCTGTAGAACTGCTTGCTAGAGGATGTTGTCACAGACAGGACTATAACAGGGTTCAGAAAAGAGCTAGATAAATTCATGAAGGATAAGTCTGTCAATCACTATTAATTAGCCAAGATGGGCATGAACAATGTCTCTACCCTCTGTTTGTCAGAGGCTGGGAATGGGCGATAGGAATGGATCACTTGATTACTTGTTCTGTTCATTCCCTCTGGGGCACCTAGCATGAGCCAATGTCGGACTATACTAGAAGGACGTTTGGCTGCTCTTAGCACATATGCAGACTTCCTCAATATGCTTTAACTTGCAATGGTGTTTTTGTCAATCAATCACCACATAAATGTTAGTGAGAAATAAAGATGGTAACACTGAAAACTTAAATACATCAACATCCAACATCTCAAACATTTCGTAAGTGAAATCATTGACTAGTGTGTTTGCACAACAAGATTAAAAAGGGAAAGGGAAGAATGAGGAAGGTCAGTTTTAAAGCAAATAATTTTGATGTATTCAAAGTTAGATTTTGCTGTATTAGCTGTTGTTAAATACATAGACCGAACACATAAATATGAATAACCAAGACTGTAAAACTATAAAATGTAGGAGTTTAATTTTTCATTACAAAACATAGGAACTGAACTCTCTCCTGACAATGATCATACTCATGGAAATTGAGCAACGTCCACCTCATCAAGCAGTGCTATGAGAACAAGGAAGGGGATTACAGACTGTGATATTCAAAAAGCACAAGAGAAAATGTAAGTACAGTTCTTAGTTTCTTCCTTTTGTTTGCAAGATCAAGTGAACTATGCAGACACAGACCGCATCATCATAAGATTGGCACACAGAAGCCTGCTTTATTAGCATATAAATCTTTAATCTGTTTGTTAGATTGGCAGCCAAACCTCATGGTAGGTTTTTAGAAAGCTTTAGATAATCACTGGTTTATGACAGGTACAACTATAGCAGCTCACCAGTGGATGAAAACTGCTATTCATTCACTGGAAAGACTAATCAAGTACGGCAAATACTGGCAAGGGCAAATTACACTTTTTCACATAAGGAATATACTTAAAATGAAATAGATTAATGATGTAAAAAGTGAAGTATATTGCAGCTGAAGCACTGATCGTCTTTGATGACAATGAGAGTACAGTTGACTAAAGACAACCTACTTACAGTTATGGCTACTGGAGGAGTTAATATGAGCCATTTTATATAGCATTTAAAACCACTGTTTCCTCCGAAGACAAATTAGCTGCTAGAGTTGGTGACTGCAATGGTCCAATCTGTAACATACTCCTTTCTCAATCCTAATCCTGCTCCAGAATATTGAAGATCAGACACCTGAATAGTTTTTTGGTTAAAGGCATCTTATGGCTACACCCCCCAAATATAGCTTCTCTTCATGCCTTCTTCAGCTTGTCAACTACAGGCTGTATCTCTCTAAACCAGGACTCTCTGGTCCAGCAACATCCATGGAGCCCAGGAACAGGGAGATCCGGTGCCATGGCAGGAGCATAGCAGGGGGAACTAGCAACTCAACTGGGAGCCCCATGTCAGGGAGGCAGGCGGCATGGCAGGGAGCTCTGACCCTGGTGGTACCAGGGAGCTCCAGCCCCGGCCATAGCAAGCTGGTGGCGAATAAACAGCTCAGGCCCCAAGGAGTCTCAACCGGGCAAAGCAGCAGGGGGCTGGTACCGGAGCCCGGCCGCAGCAGGGCCAGGCTGGAGCCCTAGCCTGGGGACAGCAGGGCAGCATGGGCCATGAGGGGTGGCAAGCTGGGAGGCCAATGACAGGGAATCTCGCCTGGTCGGGCAAACCCCTTGTTCAGGACTGGTCAGGTCCCAGTGGTGCTGGAACAGGGAGCCCCAACCTGCAGAAAGTTCCAACAACTTGATCTAGGATCAGGGGCGGCCCGTCCATATAGGCGAACTAGGCGGTCGCCTAGGGTGCCAAGTTAAATGGGGCACCAAATGGTGGCACAATATCGTTGAGGGGTTTGGAGGTGGGGGCGCCGATTGCATGGCTCGCCTAGGGCACCAGTTCCTAGCAGCTAGTCTAGGGCCGCCCCGTCTATGATCCTGACAACCCATTTAAAGACAGAAATTTCCAAGAGGCATCAGTTTCTTTTGTTTTGGTCTAAGGGGCCTCTAGAGACAGAATTAGTGAATGCAAAGTAGATAGCAATTCAATTTTTATCTGTCTCTATTGGTTTTCTAGATCACTTAGCCTCATCTACGCTGGCAATATTCATAAGTCTCCCACCATCGCACTAACATTAGTATAGTTCCACCACTGACAGCAAGAGTGCTAGTATAAAGATAGCACCAACTGGCCACTGGAATTTTTATCATTATATTGCCTAAATCTTCTCTGAGGAGAAGCAGATGGCAGTGGCAGAAATGCCAATGGTTGAGCTACAATTACTATCACCTCTAGCATAGCATTAATGCTTGGCTTGATACAGAAGACCAGGCTGTGAAAGTTTGGCAATAAGACTCTCCCAAGTACTTACATAACTCACTTCCAAATACCCATGTTTGAATAGGAGTACATCTCTCATGGAAACACTTGTAAAACTGAATCTTTGATTACCTACCAAAACTATTTTGCTTTGAAATTCTTAGTCCCTGGTGGTTTATGGAGCACAGCAAAATATGAGTGGTAGTACAAAAGAAATGTTTTCATAACTGTAATCACCAGTAAAACATTTCAAGAGTAGAATATTCCTGCTGCTTGAAAATCAAGCTGTTAGCAGTGTTTTGCAATGGACGCTTACGAGCTTTGTTAATCCGTGACGGATACCGCCACTATCAATTAAACACTCGCAAGCAGCGTTTCCCCGATCCCGGCGCATCAGCTACTCGCGTAACTTCAGCCGACTTACCTGAGCACGGATTCCAGCCCCGGCAACGCGCCTCGCGAGCCGCCACCAACCCTACAGGAGCGCACGCCGCGCTAGCGGCTCCGAACGCCCCAGGGCCGACCGGGCTGCTCGGCCAGCCCCCCGGCAGGACGCGATGCCCGCGCCGGCCTGACCAGGGGAGAAGCAACCCTCCAGCCGCTTGGGCGCCCCTTGGGCGTGGGCCCACGGGCGGGCACAGCTCGGGTTCGAGCTGCTCCGGGTCCCCTCCGAGCGATGGAAAGCGCAGCCCCGGGGGGGGGGGGGCAGAGCTGGCGCGAACCCCCCTCCCGGCCTCAGCCGGCGGGAACGAGCAGAGCTGCCCGCTGCCCCCGCGGGATGCTACAGGCTGTCCGGGACCCCTCCGCACCGGGGCGCCTCGGCCCCGCCCGCCGGTTACCTTGGTGCAGCCTCCGCTCTCCCCGGGATGCGGCGCAGGGAGGCCAGCGGCAGCGCTGCAGAGCCCGCGGAGTCCCGGGGGCCCGAGCCAGCGGCGGAGCATGGCCCCCCCAGAGCGCGCGGGGCCGCCGGTCCCTGCCACAGAGCGACGGCGGCGACCGGCACGGGCAACTTGGTCCCCTGGCCCCGCCCACCACTCGCGTAACGCCGGGGGGCGGGGCCAGCCTCTCAGGCCCCCTGCGTTAGCCCTCGTGCGTTCTCCGCGCAGCTCGCAACCCTCCCCCCCCAACACGCCCGCGCGCGCGGCCCCTAGCCCCGCCCTCAGGCCCCGGGCTCCAGCGCGGGCCCCAGGAGCCCTGCACCCGCTCGCCTCGTTGCCGCCTCATGTTTCATCAGCGCTTCTCCCCTCAGCTTGGGTCATCTGCCCCGCGGGGAGCGGCAGGAGCCGCGTGCACGGGGGAAGCGCTCTCCTGCGAACGTAGCACTGTCTGCACTGGGGACGACGTCGGATTTTTCACAGCCCTGAGCAACGTAGTTACATGTCGATATTACACGCCTGGCCTTAGCTGGGTTACAGATTGTTGTAATAAACCATACAGCCAGGCTGTGTCTAGACTGGCATGATTTTGCGGAAGTACTTTCAACAGAAAAGTTTTTCCGTTAAAAGTATTTCCACAAAAGCGCGTCTAGATTGTCACAGATGCTTTTGCGCAAAAAGTGCTTTTGCGCAAAAGCATCCGTGGCCAGTATAGACGCGATTTTGCGCAAGAAAGCTCCGGTGGCCATTTTCGACATCGGGGCTTTTTTGCGGAAAACAAATCTCAGCTGTCTACACTGGCCCTCTTGCGCAAAAGTTTTGCGCAAAAGGGACTTTTGCCCGAACGGGAGCAGCATAGTATTTCCGCAAAAAGCACTGATTTCTTACAGTAGGAAGTCGGTGCTTTATGGAAATTCAAGCGCCAGTGTAGACAGCTGGCAAGTTTTTCCGCAAAAGCGGCTGATTTTGCGGAAAAACTTGCCAGTCTAGACACAGCCCCAGTCTCTTTCTTCAGTCCACGATTTTTAGCATCCATCAGCCCCCAGTGAAAGTAAAATTAACTACTTTGTGGGGGCTTTGTGGAAAAAACAACTCAAAGCAGCACCACATGCAAAACCTGCAGACATATCACCACTGTTACTGCGCTCAACATTCCCCACAACATACCTTTCAAGAACCATGAGTCCTACAGATGCCTATCACAACTTGTGGTGTAGCAGTGCATTAAGTGCACTGAAAACAACTCTGTAGTGACAATCACTACACTCTGAATGAACTCATGTAGGAAAGTGATAAAAGACAAACACCCCATCAGCTGGGCAAACACTTTTTACAAAGTGATCAATTAGCATCTGATCTATCAGTCCCCATCATCAAAGGAATCTACACAATATTTTCTAAAGATGCATCTGGGAGCAACACACTGGATCCAACAATACATTTAAACTAAATAATCTGTTCCCTTGCATTTTGCTGTGAGGCTAGGAGTACTTTTCCCAGATCTGGAGAAGAGCTCTGTGTGGCTTGAAAGCTTGACTCTCACCAACAGCTGTTAGTCCTATGAAGGCTATTAACTGGCCCACCTTTTCCCTCTGATACACACCAATCATGCTACTGCTGATGGCCAGAAGTTGGCAGAGCTCACATACTTTGCCCATGGTCATCATCTCAGGGGCTATTGCATTTTGTACACCAGAGTAAGATACATGATGCAAAAGCATCACCATGACATTGCCACAGGAGTTCTCCCCTCGCAGCTCCTGCATGAATCGGGGTGCAGGACAGAATTGTTTGAGGTAGGCAACAGCTGCTAATCTCCATGATAAACCACAGACATTCTGCACTTGCTAGGCACTGTAGGATAGGTGCAACAAGGCACAGGCCCTATGAGGCTTCCAGGTAGTTCCGCATGTGGACACAGTTCATTGTGTGCATCCAGAACAAGACTGCGGATGCTGTCCACTGTTCCAGTATACTGGTGAAAACTGCAACTGTGCAATTCTCAAGTAAGCTTGTGACTAGGCACAGCTTGCATGTTGCTGAGATCCTGGAAGTCTTCCGCCCCTCCCCCAGCTCCACACCAGGGGGAGGGGCCAACAAGGTATGGAGGAGGCAGCTCCACATCCCCAGAAGGGGCAAGGGAGCATTGCAGTGGCAATTCAAAGGGGCCCAAATGGTTCCAGCCACCACTACTGCCACAGTAGCTGCGCTGGCAACTGGGAGCCTTAGGCATCCTAGAATCACCAGGCCCTGGGGCAATTACACCCTTTGCTCCCCTTCCGCTTTGGTGGGCCTGACCCTAAGGTCGTGGTGTCCAACACGCTAACCACTAGCCACATATGGCTCTTTGGCCAGTTGAGTGTGGCTAGTTGGCTTGAACAATGTGGCTATTTGGCCAGTTGAGTGTGAATAGCTTGCTATATGGCAGCACTAGTTGGACACCATGGCCCTAAGGCCTTGGCTACACTAGTTAACTTCATAGCCAAACTCTGGTCATCTGAAGAAGTGGGCTGTGCCCACGAAAGCTCATGATACCATCTACATGTTTTGTTAGTCTATAAAGTGCTACCAGACCATTTGTTGTTTTTTCCTGTACAGACTAATTTAGCTACCCCCTGAAGTTGTAAAATTATAAGCTGTAACAGAAACAGGACATGGGCATTTTTATTATTCTGGTCATGTAACTGCCACCAGACAGATCTGAACCTGGGACCTCTGGAGATTAGTGGAGGAGCCTCTACCCTTTGAACTAAAAGCCTGCTAGCCCCTGCTGTAGAGGTCTCTTGTTCTTATCTATTGCTGTGGTCTAGGTGCCACTGCATGGGACAGTGAACCACACTAGGTGTAACTTAAAAAACAACAAATAGTCTAGTAGCACCTTAGGGTATGTCTACACTAGCTCATTAGTTTGAGCTAGGTAGGCAAATGAGGGCAACCGGGGTTGCAAATGAAGCCCGGGATTTAAATATCCCGGGCTTCATTTGCATCTTCCCTGGCGCCGCCATTTTTAAATCCCCCTTAGTCGAACTCCGTGCCCGCGGCTACACGCGGCACGGAATAGGTAGTTCGAATTAGGATCTCTAATTCGAACTACCGGTATACCTCGTTCCATGATCCTAATTCGAACTACCTCCTCTGTGCCGCGTGTAGCCACAGGCACGGAGTTCAGACTAAGGGAGATTTAAAAATGGCGGCTCGCAGGAAGATGCAAATGAAGCCCGGGATATTTAAATCCCAGGCTTCATTTGCAACCCCGGTTGCCCTCATTACCCTACCTAGCTTGAACTAACGAGCTAGTGTAGACATACCCTCAGAGACTAACAAAACATGTACATGGTATCATGAGCTTTCGTGGGCACAACCCACTTCTTCAAATGACCCAAGTATTGGAAGTCCAGATCCAAGAATAAATGAGTGAAAGAGGGACGGGGGGGACAAGGAAAAAAAATGGAGGGGAAAAAGAAAAAAGGAGATAGTGAGTAGATGAGCTTCAGAGGGATAGCTGAATTAGTCTGTAACAGGAAAAACTTAAAAAACAATAAATAGTCTATTAGCACCTTAAAGACTAAATAGTTACAAGAGGCTGATAAGAACCATTAGTTTGCACTTGGAAAGGAAGATGACCAACACCAAATTCTACACAGACATCAAGAACCATTAGCACCTTCATTGGTTGGTTGGTTCGTTGGTTGGTTAAGTCATTAAGATGTGGAAGATAATGTGCTAGCCATCCAATATCCTGATTCATACCATTTGCTTAAGAATTAAACTTGTGAATGAAATTAAGTTCTAATCCTTCCCTGGGTATTTGGCTTGTGGAATTGGTCTGATACAAAACGGTGACTTGGGGATCCATTAATGAGTGTCCAGGAAGATTAAAGTGTTCTCCAACAGGTTTTTGTGTGTTGCCTTTTCAGATATCTGATTTGTGTCCGTTAATTCTTTCCCGTAGAGACTGTCCAGTTTGGCCAATATACATTGCAGTGGGGCATTGCTGGCATTTGATGGCATAGATCACATTAGTGGATGTGCAGTTAAATGAGCCTCTGATTTGGTGGCTGATGTGGTTGGGTCCAGTGATGAAATTGTTTGTGTAGGTGTGTGGGCAGAGTTGGCACAGTTGCTGATTGCAGGGGTGGGTTCCTGGATGATTATGATGGAGGTGTGTTGCATGGTTATTGGAAAGAATTTGTTTGAGGTTAGGGAGTTAGTTGTCTGTAAGCAAGAATTGGCCTTTCCCCCAAGGCCTCTGAGAGTGGGGGATCATTTTCCAAGATAGGTTGTAAATTTTGGATAATGCATTGGGGGGGGGCGTTAAGTTGTGGACGGTAGGTGATGACAAGTGGAATTCTGTTGTTTTCTCTTTTGGGCCTGTCTTGAAGTAGTTCATATCTGGGTACTTTTTTGGCTCTGTCAATCTGTTTTTTCACTTCTCCAGGTGGGTAGTTCAGTTTTAGGAATGTTTGTGTCTCTCTGTGGGATTGGAGGAAATCCGTTGTATCTTAGGGCTTGGCTGTATACAATAGATTGAGAAATGTGACTGGGATGGAAGCCAGAGGCATGAAGGTAAGTGTAGCGGTTGGTAGGTTTCCAGTATAGGGTGGTGGAAATTTGTCCATCGTTTAATTGTACTGTACTGTCAAGGAAGTGGATTTCTCATGTGGACTGATCCAGGCTGAGGTTGACGGTGGGGTGGACGTTGTTGAAATCCTTGTGAAATTCTTCAAGGGTCTCTTTCCCATGGGTCCATATGATGAAGATGTCATTGATGTAGAGTAAGTAGAGTAAGAGTGTTAGGGGGTGAGAGCTGAGGAAATGTTCAAGGTCAGCCATAAAGATGTTGGCATATTGTGATGTCATGTGGGTGCCCATGGCTGTGTGTGGGTTACACTGGTAAATACCATCTATGAAGTTTGCAATTAAGAACATTCAGCCTAAAAGAACACAGCTTATGCCAGACACAGCTGAGATCCAAGCACCTGGGAACTGATCTGATCAAGTAATTTCTGAACTGGGTGTCTGCTTCTCAACAGGGGTTTCAAAGCAGCAGCTCTAATTTGCATTTTACTTTCACTTTTACATCACAGCTTTTTGTACATCTAAGTCTTTTCACGGCTGCATGGTATGGTGAAGCTTGGTGTCTGTATTTTTTATTTTTATTTTGCCTTTTCTGCCATTTCCCCTCAGCCTAATTGTTGAATCATTCTGACATTCATTGGTGCTTTCCCCTTTCACTCATTTGCCACCTTATTTCACTAAGATTTTGTAGATTCTGTCTCTTCCATTTTATCCTTCCCAAGCATTTTATATTCTTTATCTTTGTTAGGTTTTTTTTCCATTTCCTAGTTCATCCACCTTTCCCCTTCTGTTTCTTTCTATTCTCTCCTTTCTCTATTATTGCATATGTATATTATGCTAATGCTCAGAAGCTTTTCTCATTGTACAGTTTGAACCTCTCTAGTCCATAATCTGGAATGATTTTAGTTACCCAGATGTTCACTTATCATGGGTATGGCCAAGTTTCCTGTGGTCCCATGAAGTTTATTTACAGCCTCCAGTCCTGTCTCAGTTCTGTGTAGTTACTTAGCTCTAATTTATCCCTAAATGTCTTCTAAGAGCCCAGTAAGCAGTAGGAATGTTAAAGGCTAATCGACTAGTTGACTATTGGATAAGCAATTGGTTATCAGATAGTCAACAGGATAGTTGACTAATTGCTCCCCCCTCTTGCTGCCTCTATCAGACACAGGCAATGGGGGTAGGGGAAGAAAAAGGGTATACTTAAAAGTGGCAGTGCTGCACAGAGCCCGGGGTCAGTCCCAAGCTGATCCCGGGCTCCAAGCGGTGCTGCTGTTTTCAAATGCTGCGCGGAGCCCACTTCCACCTGGCATTTCAAAGCAGCAGCACCGCTTGGAGTGATCCCAGATGGTTGAAAAAAGGCAACTGTAGTGCCCGTCTTCAAAAAAGGGAAGAAGGACAATCCAGGGAACTACAGACCAGTCAGCTTTACCTCAGTCCCCAGAAAAATCATGGACGGGATCCTTAAGGAATCCATTTGGAAGCACTTGGAAGAGGGGAAGGTGATCAGGAATAGTCAGCATGGATTCATGAAGGGCAAGTCGTGCCTCACCAATCTGATTAGCTTCTATGATGAGGTAACTGGCTCTGTGGGCATGGGGAAGTCAGTGGATGTGATATACCTTGACTTTAGCAAAGCTTTGGTATGGTCTCCCACAATATTCTTGCAAGCAAGTTAAGGAAATATGGATTGGATAAATGGACTGTAAGGTGGATAGAAAGCTGGCTAGATTGTCAGGCCTAACGAGTAGTGCTCAATGGCTCAATGTCTGGTTGGCAGTCAGTTTCAGGTGGAGTGCCCCAAGAATCGGTTCTAGGGCCGGTTTTATTCAACATCTTCATTAATGACCTGTGTGAAGGGATGGATTGCATCCGCAGCAAGTTTGTGGATGACACTAAGCTAGGGGGAGAGGTAGATAAGTTGGAGGGCAGGGATAGGGTCCAGAGTGACCTAGACAGATTAGAGGATTGGGCCAAAAGAAATCTGATGAGGTTCAACAAGGACAAGTGCAGAGTCCTGCACTTGGGATAGAAGAATCCCAAGCATTGTTACAGGCTGGGGACCGACTGGCTAAGCAGCAGTTCAGCAGAAAAGGACCTGGGGATTATAGTAGATGAGAAGATGGATATGAGTCAACAATGTGCCCTAGTAGCCAAAAAAACTAATGACATATTAGGGTGCATTAGAAGGAGCATTGCCAGCAGATCCAGAGAAGTGATTATTCCCCTTTATTTGGCTCTGGTGAGGCCACATCTGGAATATTACGTCCAATTCTGGGGCCCCCACTACAGAAAGGATGTGGACGTATTGGAGAGGGTCCAGCAGAGGGCAACCAAAATGATTAGGGGGCTGGAACACCTGACCTATAAGGAGAGGCTGAGAGATTTGGGCTTATTTAGTCTGCAGAAGAGAAGAGTGAGGGGGGATTTGATAGCAGCCTTCAACTTCCTGAAGGGAGGTTCCAAAGAGGATGGAGAGAAGCTGTTCTTAGTAGTGACAGATGGCAGAAGAAGGAGCAATGGTCTCAAATTACAGTGGGGGAGGTCTAGGTTGGATATTAGGAAAAACTATTTAACTAGGAGGGTGGTGAAGTACTGGAATGGGTTACCTAGAGAGGTGGTGGAATCTCCATCCCTAGAAGTTTTTAAGTCTCGGCTTGACATAGCCCTGACTGGGATGATATAGTTAGGGTTGGGTCCTGCTTTGGGCAGGGGACTGGATTCGATGACCTCCTGAGGTCTCTTTCAGCCCTATGATTCTGTGATCAGCTGGGGACTCCCCAGCTGACCCCGGGCTCCACGCGGCGTGCCAACTTTGAAATGTACAAGAGTCTCAAAGCGGAAATGCCCACGTGGAGCCCTGAGTCAGCAGGACTTCCCACTGGCCCTGGGCTGCACATGGTGTCCCAACTTTGAAATGCACAGGAGCCCCTGCTGGGGTTCTTGTACATTTCAAAGGCGGAATGTGGAAGTGTTTATCGACTAGTCAAGTAAATTCCACCGCTACTTAACATCCCTTGTAAGCAGTGAGGGTCACACCCAAAAATCCCATCACCATCTAGGTATTGATGCAGTGCCCCGGGAAATTGAGGCACACATGCAGGGTTACTATATGGCAGTAGAACTCACAAGATGAATAAAATCCATAAAATCCCCACTCATGTCACAATTATATTAAACTAGCTGGAGTGACCTGGCGTTGCTCGGGAAACCAGAGGAACAAAATGTAGAAAAACAGTAGTCCGTTATCTTTTTTTTGAATGGTAGAAAAGTTACACTGATTTTATAGGGATTAAAATATAGGTCCACGTCATCCCCTGAGAGGGGGGAGTGCGACCCCAGGTGGAGGGAAGGTTACATGAGGGAGGGGCACCCGAGCTCACGCCAGGGGATGCAGGTGCTGCGGGGGGCCAGGCGGGTGCCCGAGCCATTGTGCACGTGGGGGTCGGGGCACTGTGTGCTGGCGCCTGGGGGGGGGGGGGAGAAAGAGGGTCGCTTATGTAACCTCGCAGGCAGGAGGGAGCGAGTCCTGGATGGTGCTGTGGGCCGCAGGCGGTGGGCACGGGACCTAGGTTGGGCAGGGCGGCCCCTTCAGTGTAGCGCAGTGGGTTACTTTTTTTATTTTTACAGGTTGAGATTGGGCCCAATCGGGTCCAAAAGTACCTTAAAACCTTCTCCTGGAGGAAAGGTTATCCCATGAAAAGTTTGGTTGGGGTAGCTCTTATAGTGTCCAAGTTATTAGTGCACAAACTTACAAACATTCTCCTTTATATATTACACTAGCTGGACTTACCCGGCGTTGCCCGGGAAACCGGAGGAACAAAATTTAGAAAAACAGAAGCTGGTCCTGACATTCTCCAGCCACAGTGCAGCTGCCAGTGCCTGACATCTGGCCATTATGGCAGATCCCCATGCTTTTCTACTGTTGCATCAAGCAAAATCTCTGACTCAAAAAAGAGGCATTGCAATGTTGAGAATCAGAGCTATTAAACTTGGCAAACTTAGATACGAAAGTCACAATAGAAACTATGTCTCTGTTTTCTTCCCATGTCATGAGTCTTGGAGCCATTAAAAGCACAATGGAAGTGAGAGCCCCCAAATCACCATGGCTTGTTTCCCCAACATTGCTGGAAGCATATGGAGGCCCCTCTTCAATAGTGCAATGTTTTGCTTCCTATCAGATGGTATTTTTGCTAATTATCCTTGTAGAAGCTAATGTTTTTTTGGTAGGGAAGTAGGGGATAGGCATGCTGGGTCTGCAAATTCTCATCCAAGAGCTGAGTATAGGGATGCCTCAATCAATGAGGCTGGTCCTACTGAATCTGAGAGATTTCAAGGTGACACCTCAAACTCTTCTCCCATCTTTTTTGATGAAACTATGAGTCAACTACCTGAGCCTGCTAGCACCTCTATAGTCCCTCCTCCAGCACCACCCCCTTGACCAGCTGCCCCTCCCATAGACTGCATCTCTCACCCCCCCACCCAGGATCATCCCATATCAAACCCAGGACCAGTGCCCAGATTTGAGGGATTCCCCCCCCGCCTTGGATTAATTTCTCACCCACCCAGCATCATCCAGTGCTGCCTCTTGGGCCAGTGCCCTCAAAGGAGACACCCCCCCCGCCATGGGCTTCATTTCTCACTCACTCCCTGCAGGATTGTCCAGCCCCACTTCCTTCATCCCCCTACAATCCTGCCTTCCCCCCACTTGCTCCCAACGGTCCAGCCACCGCGGACCAGCCCGCCCCCCAACAATCCAGCCCCCAATCCTGCCTTCCCACACACGCCCCAATGGTCCAGCCCCGGACCAGACCCACATTCATTCCCTCCCCCCGGCTGTCACCTCCGGGTCCCCGATGCATCTCCTTCTGGACATTTTTTCAAAGTAGCAGCTGAGCGGTAACACCAGCCCCGCCACCTCCGCGTAGAGCGAGCCCCAGCAGCAACACGCCCGCCCATTGGTCGGCCGCCGGGCCCCGAGCCAATCGCACTATTGAAGAGGGGCCTCCATATGCTGCTAACAATGGCAGGGAAGCCACTTCTTCCTGCACTGCCAAGCTCCGTGCAGCCCTGGGGAGAGGCGTCGGTCTCTCATCTCTTCCCTCCCACAGTACCTTGAAACCTTCTCCTGGAGGAAAGGTTATCCCGTGGAAAGTTTGGTTGCGGTAGGTCTTATAGTGTCCAAATTATTAGAGCACAAACATACAAACATTCTCCTCTATATGTTAGACTAGCTGGAGTTACCCGGCATTGCTGGGTCCCGCTCCCCGCCAGCCAATTCACTCCCCTGTCCCCCCGCCAGCCCTGCTTCCTGCTGGCCGGTTCTCCTCCTCCTGATCTCCCCTGGCCAGTCCCGCTCCCATCGGCCGCCCCCCCCACCCCAATCTCCCCAGGCCAGCCCGCTGCCCCCGACCCCAGCCAGCTCTGCTTTCCGGCGGCCGTCCCTCTCCCAATCTCCCCTGGCCAGCCCCTCTGCCCCGAACCTCCCCCACCAGCTCTGCTTCCCACCGCAGCCCTCCCCGATGTCCCCAGCCAGCCCTGCTGCCCCGCCCCGCCAGCTATGCTTCCCGGCCCCCGCCCTTCCTCGGCCAGCCCCACTCCCCTCCTGGCCGGTTCCTCCCCCCCCAACCCCGATCAAGTGTGTCCGGTTTTTTTTTTAGACTACCTGGTAACCGTAGCCACAGGGGGCAGGGCGGGTGCCCGAGCCGTTGGGCGCGTGGGAGTGAGGCGGGTCCCGGACGGCGCTGGGGGCCACAGGCGGCGGGCACGTGACCTAGGGTGGGCGAGGCTGCCCCTGCAGCGCAGCACGGCGGGTTATTTTTTAATTTTACAGGTTGAGATTGGGCCCAATCGGGTCCAAAAGTACCTTAAAACCTTCTCCTGGAGGAAAGGTTATCCCATGCAAAGTTTGGTTGCAGTAGCTCTTATAGTGTCCAAGTTATTAGAGCACAAACATATAAACATTCTCCTTTATATATTAGATTATACACACACACACACACACACACACTATACATATATATATATATATATATATACACACACTCTGCTAATATAATCTTTACACTGCTATAAGGGTCATTAGCAAGGTTTAAACCCACGGCCTTTACATCTAAATCACAGACCTTTTCCACTCCAGCGATAGGAATCACAGAGAGGTAGGGGGTGTGTGAGGAAACATGCTGCTATTCTGTGTACCAGCTGACACATGAAGACAACATACATTGCCAGAGGCTCATGCAAATATTTGCAAGACACCAGTGAAGCACCGGGTATCAAAATCCTTGGTTTCTATTCTTGCCTGTAGAATAGGACAGTCGTCTATTACAGATTAGGGATGTAATAGTGTAGTTGATTAACCAATTAGCAAAAGCTTATAGGTTAATGCTACAGACTACACACATTCCTCCCTCCCTGGCCAGTCAATTTTTTAGCAGGCTGTCCAGCAGCCCAGCTCAGTCCTGGTTTGCACTCTGCATTAGAAGTGTATTAGGAGCCAGGCTCAGTTCCGGCTCATGCCGGGTCCAGGAGTTCAGCCCCTCCCCTGGACAAGAGCTGCTGCCACCCTGCGCTGCTGCCTCTGGTCCATGAGAGGAGTTGGTTTTTAAACTGTCTCCCCTTGCGGACCAGCTCCTACCTGGCACCCTGCAGGGCTGCCTCTGATGCAGAGGCAGCAATGTGGAGTGGCAGGGAACTCCCCAGGAGTGGGGCTGGAGCGCACTGGCTGCCATCCCCATCCCCAGGGACTATAGAATAGTCAACTAACCGATAAGAATTCAGGAAGTTAATCGCCTATTCAATTAACTGATATTTAACATCCCTATTACAGATAGCAGGGTAAAATGTTACAACATTCCAATCTCTGCTGGGACCGGAACAGGGCCTCTGGATGTAAAAGCAGGAGTCTCTACTGCTTGCAAAAGAAGCCTCTGTCTTAGCAGAAATGTAATGTGGTAATTGCATAAATGTGACCTAGCTGTCAGAGGGTGAGGAGCCACACAGAGTTAGTGTAGGTTACATAAGTGCCTAATCTGACATGTTTCCTTTTGAAAAGTTGTTTGGCAAAGTGGATGAGCGTTTGTTATATTCAAGATGTAGATGCTCCTCCCAGCTCTGACTGAAGTGATGTCAGTGCAAGCTTTAATTACCTTACCTCAAATGACAGTTATCCTGCCAAGATCTGTACCCTTGGTCCATGATGAGGGTTGTGGAGGGCACAGAAATATTAAAACAGCACTTGGCAGAAGATCTGAGGCTAGAATGGATAACTTTGCATGGCAGTTTGATGCCTCTCCCTCCAGGAGCGGTGTGTGTGGGAATCTCTTTTTACGCATGGTCATGAGACTGCCAACCAGGGGCTAATATCACATTCACCACAATAAATTCCTGAAAGCTGGCAACACTGCAATCAGGACTGAGGTCCCATCAGGCTGGGTGCTATTCAAACATACAACTGCGTGGTCCCTGCTCCAGAAGAGTTTCTCTCCCTTCCCATCATTGAGGAATATGGGTGATTCCTACCAACAGGAGGCATGGGGGAGGGAGGCTCTGAATTCCTTGGTCTTGCAGGTTAAGTGCTCCCGGTGAGGCCGGGTATGTATTCTGTCCCATTGCCAGCCCTGCTCTGCAGAGCACAAGCCCAGTACTGGCCCAGTGTACAGGACTATGGTACCCGCTAATGACAAACCCACATAGCTAACAACAGTGGGACTAGGGCATGCCATGGAACTTCATATGGTCAAGACATGAGACGCTGCTTGGCACCTGAGTAACTGATGAAGTGGCCAATAAATGAGAATCCCTCCTGTCTACCCCTGCTTCTTCCAGCCAAATCTCTGACCTCCCTTCCTGCACCTCCCTCCCACAGGCCAGAGCTGATCTGCTGGTTGGGGGAAGCAGCAGCAGAAGCACAAGAGAACAGTCTGACTGCTGCCAGGGGACAGAGTCTGAGAAAGGAGTCATGCAGAAGGAAAACTGAGAAAGTGGGGTGAAACGGGGACTTGAAGAACTGGGAGGAGGCAGTGGACTAAGACTGGGGTAGGAGTGAAAATGGGGGTGGCTGGGTTCCCATGTACCCAAAGTGTACAATTTACACTGTTCATTGGTAATTTCCACAGAGTTTTACAAAAGTTGTATGTTCCTTAAGCTTTTTGTTGCACCAGGCCTGTAGACGATTGGAATTTAGGGGTACATTTAGTGCCCCTGAATTTCTCCCATCTTAGTATTGGGCCAGCGATATCAAGATACAACCCTACTTTCAATAGCAAAAGAACATGCAGCAGCACTAATGTCCACTGCCCCACTAGACATTAAATATTCACATCTTGCCATACACAGTTCATAAGAAAACCCCAGTAAATCCAGAGGCAAAAGAAAGCAGAACACAGGTTAGAAAAGTCTGAAACAATGGTTGTTTACATTTATATGTTTTAAACACAAACCCAGAATCCTTTCACTCATCCAATGAACAAGCTCCCATAATTCTAAATCACACAATATTTCAAGAGATATTACCCAATATTCAGACATGTGAGCATCAGTGGCTCCCACTGACTTTGCTACATGGGATAGGGGTTCTTCATACATCTGGAAATACCAGGCCAGAAAAGAGTTTTCATCTATGTTGAAATGTTTGCTGAGTTTTATATGAAACATTTGGCAGCCCAGGAACCAGTTCAAGGTTACCCTGGGCTGTGTCTACATTGGCACCCCTTTCCGGAAAAGGGATGCTAATGAGACACTTCGGAATTGCAAATGCCGCGGGGGATTTAAATATCCCCGCGGCATTTGCATAACTGCCGCTTTTTCTGGCTCGGGGTTTTGCCAGAGAAAAGCGCCAGTCTAGACGTGATCTTGCAGAAAATAAGCCCTTTTCCGGAAGATCCCTTATTCCTATTTGAAAGTAGGAATAAGAGATCTTGCGGAAAAGGGTTTATTTTCCGCAAGATCGTGTCTAGACTGGTGCTTTTCTCCAGCAAAACCCCGAGCCGGAAAAAGCGGCAGCCATGTAAATGCAAATGCCACGGGGGATATTTAAATCCCCCGCGGATTTGCAATTCCGAAGTGTCTCATTAGCATCCCTTTTCCGGAAAGGGGTGCCAATGTAGACACAGCCCTGAAGTCTACCAGGGACTAGAGAACTTATTTTTGCTTAATATGTACAATTAGAACTAAACCTAATAGACTCATAGTAATGTATATCTGGAAAGAGCCTCAAGAAGTCATCAAGTCAACCCTCTGCATATGACAGGACCACAAAAACCTAGTCCAGTGGTCCACAACCTTTCCGGGCCACTCACGTGCCGGGTATCCGGGGCGGGGCCGCTCACGTGCCGTGCATCCAGGGGCGGGGCCACGCATGCACCGCATGTCCAGGGACAGGGCCGCCCACGTGCCACGTGCCCGGGGCCAGCACCACACATGTGCCATGCGCCCAGGGCAGGAGCCACCCACACGCCCTGCACCTGGGGCTGGCACCACGCATGCACTGTGCGCCAGGGGTGGGGCCAACCCAGATGATTCGGTGGGTGCACATAAATGCCCCAGCGGGCGCCATGGCGCCCACGGGCACTGTGTTGGGGACCACTGACCTAGTCCATCCCTGACAGGTATTTATTCACCTGTTTTTAAAAGCTTCCAGTGACCAGGATTTCACAACCTCCCTTGGGAGTCTATTCCAGATGTCAACTTGCCTTGTAGTTAGAAAGTTTTTCCTAATATCTAACTAGATTTCCTGTGCTGCAGATGAAGCCCCTTACTTCTTGTCCCACCTTCAGTGGATATGGAGAACATTGGATCACTATCCTCTCTATAGCAGCCCTTAACATAGTTGATTACTGTAATCTTTCTCAAAACTAAATATGCCACCACCTTTTTTTTAAACCTTTCCCTAGAGGGTCAGGTTTTCTATTTTTTTTCCCTCCTCTCTCCTTTGGACTGTCTCCAATTTGTTCACATCTTTACTAAAATATCACACAGGACACTCCTATTAATGTATTGTAGAAAGGCACTAGCCTTTTTTCTCAGCTTCATGTTGACTACTTATTCAATTTGTGAGCCATTATAGGCCCCAGATACTTTTCAGAAGTAATACCACCTGCCAGTTACTCCCCTTTTTTATAGTTAGGAAAGAAAAAATCAAATGCACTAAGTGAAGTACTTTGTATTTGTCTTTGTTCAATTTCATCTTGTGGAATTCAGACCAATTCTCTAATTTGTCACAGTTGTTTTGAATTCTAATCCTATCCTCTAAAGTGCTTGCAACCTATCACCTGCAAACTTTAAGTGTACTCTGCACTCCGCTATCCAAGTAATTAATGAAAATATTGACTAGTAGCAGTTCCAGGACTGATCCATGTGGGACTCCAATTGATATACCCTCCTAGTTTGATAGCAAACCAGTGGTAACTACTATTTTGGTATGGTCTTTCAAAACAGTTGTGTATCCACCTTATAACAATTTCATCTAGTCCAAATTTCCTTAGTTTGCTTATGCATATATCATGTGGACCTGTGTCAAAACCCTTACTAAAAATCAAGATGTAAAACTGTACACCTGCCCCAAAAATAACTCAGCAAGAAACAGGATGCCCTGACCAATATCTATTGAGCTATTGCCCAATATCACCATTGTCCCTCAAATGAAGACACCCTCTCCCGTCACAACCAATATTGCCAGAAGGTTGAGCTTTGGCACATCAAGGGCAGACATGGCCTAAGTTAACCAGTTTATGACTTTTACCTTTAGCAGTTCAATTTGCAGTTCCATGATTAACACTCAAGAGCAAAGGTCAACAAAGTGCTGCAGAGTTCTGCCAGCAATATGCTTGTAGCTACAAAATATACACCTTCTCTCTCTACACCCTCATCATTTCCCTCCACAGTTTCACTCACTGCCTGTTCTTCCTGTCTCATAAGATTTGCCACACCAGATCATGCCAATGGTCTGTTAAACTGAGGTCCTTTCTCAAGCAGTGGTCTTTGCTGGATTCTTCAAAAATAGGCAAACCCTTTAAAGTGGAATGGTACAAAATACGCAGGAGGGTTTTTTGATGCCTTGCACATGTGACTTCATTACCCCTATGATGGCTTGGCATATCCACAAAATGTTGGGCATAAAATTATCCAGTCTCTTTTTAGAATTCAGTTTTCTTTCATTTACAATCTGAATTCCAAGAGTTGTCTATGTGGTGTACGAAGAACTTCTTTTTTTTTAATCGCCATTGAATCCATTTTCACCAAATCCTTCACACTATTAAAATGCCTCTAATTTCTTTGTAAGAGCTTCCCTGAAAGGCATGGACATTGAATTAAGGAGCCTTGACAAGCGGGAGATGGCAACTGGGATACGACTGGTCAAGCACAACTGGGTTCCACAGAATAGTAGCAGAGAACGGGATGGGAAGCAAAAATTTGAAAACAATTTTAAGTTGTCAAGGACTTTAAAGTGGGGCTGAGTTAAAGTGGGATGTAGAGTTTAAGACAGTATACATGCACACAAACAGGCAAAAGAATCTGAGTAGCTTAGGAGGACAAATAATAAGCTTGCAAGAGGGCAGGGTCTCTATCTGCATTTCAGAAGGGAATGCAGGACCATTTTCCACACCCAACATTATACTCACTACAAACAAAAATGCTATGGTAACTTTTATGTTCAATGAAAATTGACAGGCCAGAGTTTTACTTTTATAGTTTATCATGTGAGATTCAGCCATGTGGTAACATGACTGGCCAACACTAATGACATTGTATCTAATTAAGAAGTCAGCAGATAACTTAAGGGAAGTCATTCCCCAGGCACTCAGTACAATAATCATAGCACACAAAGCTGGAACCAGACAAATTGCAGGCTTTCGTGATCAAAAGCATAATCAGAAAGGGACCTCAACTAGGGGAGGGCAATTACAATGCCCAGTTGTGGAACAATTGTGCCAACCATTCCATTGGCTTCAGTGGCTCTACTCGCATGAATAGGGGTTGTTGAAAGAGACCCAGAACTACTGTGAATGATTAGAAATACACCTGGGAGATAGGTGAATTTGCTGAAGATTCTCAACTGAATGTAGAAATATGGGGGCTATCGGAACGCAGGGCCTTTCCAGATATAATCAGATATAATTTTAACTGTCAAATTGTTGTGGCAACACCATCTGATCACTCTTCTCTCTTCCCAGGACACTAGGATTTGGGTACTGGGATTGACAACTCTCAAGCTCTGCCAAAGATTGACAAGGCTATTGTAAGCTGCCTGCTATTTTACTCAACTCCATGAACCCCATTCATGGCTCCTTACCACTGGGGAGGAGAAACTGGCACATTTCCCTTGGCTCAGGTTCAGGTACCTTAGTTGATTCAGTATTGCTGGTCCATGAACATGGGAGCAAAAGCACTTCTCTCCTCAGCATGCCCTCTTAAAAGGACTATTTCTAGGCAGTATCCTGAGCTTGATTCTTGCTAGCCAAGGATGCTCCAGGGAAGGAGCCCTGGGGAAGCAGGATTGGCATCTGTCTTGTGAGTAAAGAAGACTTGCTCACAAAGTGGTCAGCAGTTCCTGCCTGCAGAGCAACAAAAACCTTAAGAAAAAGGTTAGCAGTAAAAACGGACAACATCCTATCCTAGTTATCTGCTAAGCAGTGTTCCCTCTAAGTTTTACCGTCCGTGAGTGGAGTTCTGTCTTGTGTACCAATATTGACGTCATGTGTGCTTGTTCGGATGTGTGTGGCACCCGCCAGTTCCTAACAAAATTATATATATATAAAAGTTAGAGGCAAAGGGGGCACAATTCAGGTTTAGTGGGTAAATAAATTATAATGTAGGGTTATAGATATATATTATATATAAAAATGTAAATTGTTATATGAGAAAAAATACTAAAACAGGGATAATTAACAAGGTGCTTGACCCTGCACTCACCCACCCTGAAAACCACACAGCTTGGCACCCAGTCTCACCTCGACCCAGCCATGCTCCACTGTTCCTGCATCCATGGGCTCCCCAAACCCTACTTTCCCATCCTGTGCACTCTTTACCACTAACCCTCCATTGTGCCCCCTTTGCCCCTCGCTTCTGCACAGTGCCCCCTTCATCCCAACCGCTGCACTTTCCTCTCGGCTGTGCCACCAACCCCCACCCGGTGCTTCCACCATGCCCTGCCACACTGTCCCTGCCCAGTACCCTCCACCCCCTTTACTCAGCAGCACCCATGCCCAGTTGCCCCTCACCCTCTGGCTATGGTGCCATGGACCCAGTTTGCCCAACCCAAAGGCCAGCCCTGGCCCAAGTCACTGCCCTCCCAGCGGCTCCAGCCCAGCTCCAGCCCCAGCTGCCCGCCATGCAGCTCTGGTCCCAGCCGCCAGTTGCTGCCTCTGCTGGCCACACGTTCTAGTTCCAGACACCGGAGCTGCTGCCACACAGCAGTTCTGGCCCCAGCCCTGGCCACCAGAGCTGCTGCCACCGCCCACCATGTGGTGACTCCGGCCCTGGCCACTGGAGCTGCCACTGCCTGCCACACAGCGGCTCTGGTCCCATCCCCAGCTGCTGAAGCTGCTACTGCTGCCCACCACGCAGTGGCTCTGGCCTCGGCCCCAGCCACCAGAGCTGCCACTGCCCGCCATGCGGCCCACCCTGGTCCCAGATCCAGCCCTGGGGAAAAGGTGAAGCTAAGACCAGGGTCATGTGGTGACTGCCCAGCTGCTCCCAGGGTGGGCCATCCGCCCGCAACATGGCCCCTCCCCAGAGCAGCTGAGCAGCCACTGCACGGACCTGCTGAGGAGGTGGGCAGGACTCAAATTCTTGGTGCAGGTGCGCACCTTAGGGTACGTCTAGACTTACTTTCACTTTCGAAGGAAGATATGCAAATTTGGCGGTAATTTGCATATCTTCTTCCGATAGTTTTTTCGAAAGAGTTTTTTTTTTTCCAAAAGCAAGCAGTTTAGATGCGATTCTTTTGAAAAAAAACCTTTTTCGAAAGAACCTGTAAACCTCAATTTTTGAGGAAGAAGGTTCTTTCGCAAAAAGGGGTTTTTTTCGAAAGAACTGCATCTAGACTGCTTGCTTTTTCACAAAAAAAAACTCTTTTGAAAAAGCAATCAGAAGAAGATATGCAAATTCCTGCTGAATTTGCATATCTTCTTTCAAAAGAAAAATGTAGTCTAGAGGGAACTTAGAGGCTAAGCATATTTAAACATTAATGTTGGTCAGAAATTAACTGAACAGCAAATGAAGTTTTTATGGCCCAATCTCAAGGATTCAAACAGATATTGGGGGAGGATCACAACCACCCTGTCCTTCCCATCATGATAAGTGGAAAATGGGACCTAGCAGGGAAGATGTTGACAACTGCTGCTTAAAAGCTGAATTTAGCTATGGACTTAGAATCATAGAATACTAGGACTGGAAGGGACCTCGAGAGGTCATCGAGTCCAGTCCCCTGCCCTCATGGCAGGACCAAATACTGTCTAGACCATCCCTGATAGACATTTATCTAACCTACTCTTAAATATCTCCAGAGATGGGGATTCCACAACCTCCCTGGGCAATTTATTCCAGTGTTTGACCACCCTGACAGTTAGGAACTTTTCCTAATGTCCAACCTAAACCTCCCTTGCTGCAGTTTAAGCCCATTGCTTCTAGTTCTATCCTCAGAGGCCAAGATGAACAAGTTTTCTCCTCCTCCTTATGATACCCTTTTAGATATCTGAAAACTGCTATCATGTCCCCCCTCAATCTTCTCTTTTCTAAACTAAACAAACCCAGTTCCTTCAGCCTTCCCTCATAGGTCATGTTCTCTAGACCTTTAATCATTCTTGTTGCTCTTCTCTGGACCCTCTCCAATTTTTCCACATCTTTCTTGAAATGCGGTGCCCAGAACTGGACACAATACTCCAACTGAGGCCTAACCAGCGCAGAATAGAGCGGAAGAATGACTTCTCGTGTCTTGCTCACAACACACCTGTTAATACATCCCAGAATCATGTTTGCTTTCTTTGCAACAGCATCACACTGCTGACTCATATTTAACTTGTGGTCCACTATAACCCCTAGATCCCTTTCTGCCGTACTCCTTCCCAGACCGTCGCTTCCCATTCTGTATGTGTGAAACTGATTGTTCCTTCCTAAGTGGAGCACTTTGCATTTGTCTTTATTAAACTTCATCCTATTTATCTCAGACCATTTCTCCAATTTGTCCAGGTCATTTTGAATTATGACCCTATCCTCCAGATTAGTCGCAACCCTCCCAGCTTGGTA
This sequence comes from Rafetus swinhoei, assembly GCA_019425775.1. Lineage (NCBI taxonomy): Eukaryota > Metazoa > Chordata > Testudines > Trionychidae > Rafetus > Rafetus swinhoei. The sequence goes on along the minus strand of CM033435.1, from coordinate 12,162,492 downwards.
TCATCTGCAAACTTAATAAGCGCATTTTCTATGCCAATATCTAAATCGTTGATGAAGATATTGAACAGAGCAGGTCCCAAAACAGACCCCTGCGGAACCCCACTTGTTATGCCTTTCCAGCAGGATTGTGAACCATTAATAACTACTCTCTGAGTACGGTTATCCAGCCAGTTATGCACCCACCTTATAGTAGCCCCATCTAAGTTGTATTTACCTAGTTTATTGATAAGAATATCATGCAAGACCGTATCAAACGCCTTACTAAAGTCTAGGTATTCCACATCCACCGCTTCTCCCTTATCCACAAGACTCATTATCCTATTAAAGAAAGCTATCAGACTGGTTTGACATGATTTGTTCTTTACAAATCTATGCTGGCTGTTCCCTAGCACCTTGCCACTTTCCAAGTGTTTACAGATGATTTCCTTAATTACTTGCTCCATTATCTTCCCTGTCTCAGAAGTTAAACTAACTGGTCTGTAGTTTCCTGGGTTGTTCTTATTTCCCTTTTTTATAGATGGGCACTATATTTGCCCTTTTCCAGTCCTCTGGAATCTCTCCTGTCTCCCATGATTTTCCAAAGATGATAGCTAGAGGCTCAGATACCTCCTCTATCAGCTCCTTGAGTATTCTAGGATGCATTTCATCAGGCCCTGGTGACTTGCAGGCATCTAACTTTTCTAGGTGATTTTTAACTTGATCTTTTTTTATTTTACCTTCTAACGTTACCCCCTTTCCACTAGCATTCACTATGTTAGGCATTCCTACAGACTTCTCGGTAAAGACCGAAACAAAGAAGTCATTGAGCATCTCTGCCATTTCCAAGTTTCCTGTTACTGTTTCTCCCTCCTCACTGACCAGTGGGCCTACCCTCTCCTTGGTCTTCCTATGACATTACAATCAACGTGAAATGGTTGCACTCTAATGTCACAAATACAAACCTACTTAGGAGGTTCATTCCTCCAGAAGATCTGCAGCTTCTCAGACTCCTAAGCGCCTTTAAATTGTGTGTCTTAGGACTCCATCTCGGATGTTATTTTGCATAAGCCTATTGAAATGGAACCTATAAGGCTATGTCTACACTACAGTTTTTTCGGAACAACAGCTGTTTTTCAAAACAAACTTCACTTGTGTTCATACTGCAACTGCGTTCTTTCAAAAAAAAATTGAAAGAACAGAGGGGTTTTTCCAACATTGGTAAACTTCCTTCTACGAGGAAGAAGCCTTTTTCTGAAAGAGCTCTTTCGGAAAAAGGTATGTGTGGACAGGGAAGAGGGAGTTCAAAAGAAGAGGAAAAGGCACAGCTGCCCTGGTGGCCACTCTGTCCATAGTAATCACAGCTTAAATGCGAGATAGCGTCCATTCAGTGTGGACGCTATCTGCTGAAAAAGCAGATGGCTTTTTCAATGCGCTTTGGCAGTGTGGACACTGTCTTTCGGAAGAAGTTTTTTTGGAAGATCTCTTCTGGAAAAGCTTCTTCCGAAAGAAGCCTGCAGTCTAGACGTAGCTTTAGAGAAGAAACTGGCCATGACCCGAAAGCTATGAATGTCTTTAAATGAAGTTAAAGGGCTACAGTACTGAATGTTATAACAGAATACTTATGTGCTCGTGTCTCTCATTCATTATCCGTCTTTTACAAACATTACCATGACTTTCCCATCAATGTTCTTTGCAGAGAAAAAGAGGAGGAATTAAATTAAACAAGCTTGCTAAACAAATTGGTTCAGTCAAATCTTGGTCATGAGCCTACAGTCAGTCAAATGAGCCTAGTTAGGTAAGACATTAATGCAACAGTCTGCCTAGAATTATGTTCTACAATTACACACAATATCTGTTTTACACATTAAAACAGAATGAACTTTCTTCAGCTGCCAAGGGGAAGCAACTATTTTCAAATTTCTTCTGAAAAACCATCTTCTCCCTCTGCCTCTCATTTGCTCTTATTTGACCTGAGCATTCCGTAATTTCACGGTTTTGGAGATAAAAATCATTGCATACAGCAATTTTCACACAGTAGTTGAGTCATGTTGCCCATGACACGAATCAGGCTAGCATGCAACAAATACTACTCTGAAAAATACCTGAGGTCCTTATAGGCTTCACAGACCCTACTCAATGCAGTTTTAGATCAGATCATAGCATAGACATTGATCCGGGTCTTAGTGGTAGGTTTTTGTGGGAGTGGATGATTTTAAGGGTACGTGTTGCCATTATGGTGACAGCACAAGACAGTGTTGGGAAGTTGCTATCCTGTTTGAATAGCTGTTTCCAGAGGATCCAGAAAGAGCACTGAGTAATTGCTTATATACTCCAAGGGCTCTTTCAAGCAGGTACAGTAGGTTTTTAGCAATCACACTGTTTAGCATAAGAGGCTGTCCAGACATTTAGTGAGGCAATACAGGCTGAGAGACTTTCAATTTACAGGTCACACCCAGCTGTACATTTGTTTCAATGGACCTGTGTGGTACCAGCTAATGGTCCTCACCTCAGTGCCTGACCAGGATCAGAGTTAAGATTATGACAAGATGGCAAAAACTCAGCCCAAAGATGACTGATCTTATGCTGGCTAGCCAGGGAAAAGCCTCAAGAAATTGTGGTAGTCTTATTAACTCCTTCAGTTGAGGGGGGATGTATTTTATTACTCATGTTTCCAATTTAAGTGTTGTCAGATTCTCTGCTTCTACTCAGATTCTCTGCTCTTCTTGGAGGTCCAGAAATAGCAGTAATGGCCCTGAGCGCTTCTATTTAAAAAAACCCAAAATATATACTGAGCAAGATACAGACCTCATTGTAGTAACCAACACCTTTGCCACCTTCAAACTGCAGCACGCAAGAACTACATTTTAAGATTACCTGGAAACTGTAGCTATCATAGAATCTGCCTGTTTATAGAATGCTACATTTCTCACAGACTATATGCTCTGTGAACAGGAGCGACTTCCAGTTAGTTTCCTACGCTTTAAGATACTCAGGTTTTATAGGTTATTAAAACTAAATGGCTTGGGTACCGGAGGTTATGCCCACACTACGAGGTTATTTTGAAATAATAACTCCTGAAATAACTATTTCAAAATAGCACAACCACACAGCAAATCCCCATTGAAATAGCGCAGATTTATATCAAAATAGCATGTCCACACTGATTTGAGAGTGAATTGCATTTAAAGCCCCCCAGAAGCCCTCTGGACGGGGCATCAGGACAGCAGTCACTTCCTGAGGCTATCTGAGGCTTGTGCTTAAAGTGGCCCTCCTCTACAGCCATGTCTCAGACTCTTCTCTGTTACCTACCTCCTCGAGGGACAGAAAACTCACACTGCGTACTCTGGTTGCCCTTGCAGACACCACAGCACTTCCACCATGGAGCCGGAGCTGCTGCAAAGCAGCGCTAGGCTCTTAGATTTCTGCTGCAACTCCAGGTGCAGTTTATGCAGGCTGCCCTCATGGTGCTGCAGGAGCATGACAACCAGCCCGGAATGGGAGACCTTCTCACCCAGGCCCAGAGGCTCCTCATGCAACACATTCCCTTCCGTCCTCCCCCGTACACCGTGCACCACTGCTTCTGGTACTGAGAAACCATTTCCAACTGGTGGGACCAGATTGTTATGGAGTGGTGGGACGACCAGCAATGGCTCCAGAACTTCCGCATGCAGAAGGCCACCTTCCTGGAGCTCTGAGAGTGGCTCACTCTTGCCCTCCTGTGATGAGACACCCGCATGTGACCCACCATCCCCCTCCAGAAGCACGTCGCCATTTCCCTTTGGAAGCTCGCCACGCTGGGCAGCTACCGCTTTGTCAGGAACCAGTTCAGCGTGGGGAGATCAACCACTGGGGCTGTGCTCATGCAGGTTTGACTTTTACTATTGTACTAAGAGGGTGGTGACCCCCTGGAATGGGCTCCCAGGGAGGGGTGGAATCCATAGAGGTTTTTCAGTCCCTGCTTCACCTGCCGGGGATGGCTTAGTTGGGGTTTCTCCTGCATTAGCAAGATGCTTGGATGTGGGGGCCTCTCGAGGGCTCTGGCAAACCCAATTCTACAATTCAGCTGCCTCAAGGGAAGGTTCCAGAACCTCCTCACCCACCTGGACCTTGGCGCCCAGAACATCCCCCGATGGTGGTGGTGGCGGCCTGCTGTGTGCTCCACAACCTTTGTGAAAATAAGGGGGAAGACTTTCCTGGCAGGGTGAGGGGGCAGAGGCTGAGCAACTCGCCAGGGCTTTTGAGCAGCCACTCACCGCTGCCATTAGGCGAGGCCACGAGGGGGTTGTGCTCATCCGGGAGGCCTGGAGGGAGAGTTTCAGCCAAGGCCAGCTGAGACACTCTCCCCCAGGCCTCCCCACCAGGGGCCCCTGCATTGCCCCTATGTGCCTTTCCTCCTCTCCCTTCCCCTGCCCTCCCTTCCCCCTCCGCCCTGCAGACCAAATAAAAAAAGACTTTTTGGTTTGAACAAAAAACTCTTTTTATTTGGGGAATATATAACAGGGGAGGGACTGGAGAAAGAATCCGGGAGGGGGGAAGGAAGGGCAGGAAGGGCTCAGGGATGAAGCTGGGACTGGCACCTTCCTCAAGAGTCTCTCGATGTCTCAGCTGCCTGAGAGGTCCCACTGCCATGTGTGTGCTGCCCTCAGCAGCTCTGGGAGGGATAGGGGAAGCCAGGCGATGGCTACTGGACCACTCAATGGTGGTGACCAGGCACTCCAAAGCGGTGAATGCAACGCACATGGTCTCATGCTCCCAGGACAGCAGTTCCCAGACTGAGACATCCTGGTCAGCACAATGTTCCTTGAAGTCAGTGACCTGCCCTTGGTGCTCCTCCTCAAAACTTCTGTTGGGGGCATGCTGGCAGTCCCTGTGTTCATGCAGCAGGTCCTCGTGGGGTTGCCTGTGCCTGTGGCTCTCATGGGGTCGGGAGGATGGCGCGGGAGGTGTTGGTTGCACCATGCTCACAGCTAGCCCAGCTGTGAAGAAAAGTTACAAGGGTAGTGTGGCAGGGTCAGGCCAGAGGGCTACTACGGGGGGGGGGTAAGGCAACCCAAAAAGGGTAAAAACCTGCAATTAGAAACAGAGGGCTGCAGGACAATTAGATGCAGCTGGGAGGGAGCTGGCTCAGGCAGATTGGGGCCAGCTGACTCCTCTGCTGGCTGAAGGCCTTTAAAAGCCTCAGCAGTTGGAAGCTGGGGGGGAGGGTGAGAGGACAGAAGGGAGGTGAAGGAGAAACAGGGAGCAAGTCATACCTGCACTAGAACAGAAACAGGCAGGGAGGGAGTCTGAGGCAGCATGGCCAGGCTCCCTACCACAGAGACCTGCTGCAAACCCCAAACTCTGGGGTTGGGAGCGAGAGGCTAGTCCCAGCTGTGGCCAGTGTAAGAGGGGCCCTTGCCATGGGCAGTCATCCCAGGAGACACGGTGTATGAAGCCGAGCCCTAATCTCTGAGCCAACACTGAAGGTCTCGGTTCAGACGATGGCAATGTGCTTCAAGCAAAGCCATCTGTTGCCTACACAGTGGGCACTTTCCTCTGGGGCACAGATGTCCCTGTAGGGACAAGCAGGCATGAGAAAGTACTGGGCAGGCCAGCAGCCTGTGGGCAAGTGAGGGGGAACATGATTGGGCAGTGCAGCTTCCCTCTGTGCCACGCACATGCTGGATGTGGCAATGGCGGCATCCCAGAGAGAGGACTTCTATCCCTGCCCAATGGAGCTGGTGTGTGTGTTGAAGGTGTGTGTGTGTTGAAGGTGTGTGAGAACAGATGTTGCTTGCTGGGGAGGGTGGTACTGGGGTCTCCCCTTTCTCCCCCAGTAGTTCCCAGGCAGGGGATCAGTGTCCTTCGAGAGTGCGGGTATGACCATGTGCTGTGTGTGTGACACTGCTATGTGTTTCCATGACCCCAGCCTCCTTAATGGGGGCTTGTTGTGGGAAGGTATCCCACCACAGAGTCTGGAGTAAGGTAGGCCTGTGCAGGAACCTTGTGGGAAGGAGTGACTGATTCCTGTATGAGAACCTCATGGGGCTGGGTGCTCCAGCCTGGCAGTCCAGCCTGTGCACGTGGGTGGACATGTTGTGCAAGCCCCAGGCCGAGAAGGCCAAGTGAGGAGTGCTAAGCCCCTTGCGGCCCAGCGCCTGCCCCCACGTATAGATAGGAAAAGTGATGGAATTCAGCTGAACTACCTTCCCCGGCCTCATCCAAGCCTTGGGAGACATCCTGGGAGGGGGACTGGCTCCAGGGAGATGACTACCTCCTGGCTAAGGATGTTAAGTATCATGTAATTCACTAATTGAATAGTCAATGCATTTTTGCATTGACTATTTGATTAGACAATAGAGCGGCGCCACACGGAGCCCAGGATCAGCTCTGTAGCGCTGCCCTTTGAAGAATCCCCGCCTTTCCCCCCTCTTGCTTTATTTGATAGAGGCAACAAGGGGGAAAAGCAACCAGTCGACTATCCAATAAGCAAATGCTTAACATCCCTACTCCTAGCTGGCAGGCCCCACAGGGTCAATGCTAACTTGCTCCTCCTTCTCGTCATCATCCTCCTCCACAGCCCGGCCGCCCTCCTATAGAATGATGGGCATGTCCAGGCTGGACTTCACAGTGGGCCGGAGAGGGGGAGAGGTGACTGGCCCTCCTCCCAGGATGCCATCCAGCTGCACATAGAAACGGCAGGTCTGGGGTGCTGCCCCAGAATGGGAACTTTCCTCCCTGGCCTTGGTATAGGACTGCCTCAGTTCTTTTATCTTCATCTGCACCTGATTTAGCATGTGGATGTGCCCTTCTGGGCCAGGCTGGCAGCCATCCGGCTGTAGACATACACATTTCTATGCCTGATGTGGAGATCCTGGGGGTTAGACTCCTCTCCCCAGACCTCTATGAGATCTAGGATCTCTGCACCAGTCCAGCCCAGTGCCATTTCTCCCAGGGGCTTCTGAGTTGGCTGCAGCTGAGCTTGCAGCTGTGGGAGGCTCAGAGGGAGTGTTGGGGGTCTGCCATGGCAGCAGTGAAGGCTGTGCAGGGTGCTGCTGTGTGGCATGTGGCTAGCAGGGCCAGTGCGGTGCCATGAGCCCTTTCCTTTATGCCTGCAGCTTTAATCCCTGCAGAAGGGAAGCCATAGTTTTCAGGGGTGTGGACAGAGTGGCCACCAGGGCAGCTGTGAGAGGCCCTGGAGGCCAATTATTTCAAAACAGCAACAGCTGTCTACACTAACCATATTTTGAAACAGGCATTATTCCTTGTAGATTCAGGGGTTATTATTTCACTATAACAAACCCATTATTTCAAAATTATTTTCAAATAATGGGCTTTGTGTGTGGACGCTCACCTTGTTGTTTCAAAATAACTCTGTAGTGTAGACATGCCCTGAGAGATTGTCTCTTATGTGCTACAGCAGTCAAGAGAAGCTGGTGATGCAAGACTTAACAGCCCTCTGGCGAAGGGATCTTATGACTTCCCTTCTTTGGTTACAGAAAGAACACATTCTTTTGAGTCAGACTGAAAATAATACAGATAAAATTAGTTTGTATAAAATGCTTTATTAAAAAGATCTGAGTAACTCATTACAAAAGGTGAAAAAGTATTTACAGTAACTGCTGAAATATCCAGCACTCCAGCAATCCGTCCAGGAACAGTCGTAAATTATAACAGGAGAAAAGCTTTACATAGACTACAAGAAAACTGCACTGTTTGGGCACACAGTTGAGAGTTCTTCAGAATTTGAGAGTGATTTCTCTGAAGTGTAGGAACTAGTCATGGAAGCTGTTTTCAAACTCCATCTCAGATTAACAGGTTATAGGCTATTTTAACAGTTTATAATTAGTAGACCTGCACCTAAACATAACTATAGGAGAGCAAGCATGGAGCAGAATCAATAGTCAGAATGTGAAGGAATGAAAAATATTTGCCAGTCATGTCACTCCCAAGGCATCTATCTTCTCTGGCTGCAGGAGGAAATTCTTTGATTTGCTTTTCTACCCCTATTCTCCATCTACAGAGAAAGGGAAATAGGGGGGAAATGAATGCAAGCTGGGGAAGAGGGGAGGTAATGAAAACATGAAGGAGGACTACTTAGTTTTGCTGGTCATTTTTTTTTTTGAAACTGAGGCTAGGTCTAGACTACACTCCATCAGAAAAAGCGACGCAAACTGTGCTCTGCAACTTGCGTAGCTTTTTCTGATTGCTTTTCCAGAAGAGGCTTTCGGAGGAGCCCTTATTCCTCATAGAGCTAGGTATACAGGGCTCCCCGAAAAAGCGCGTTTGCTCTTCCGCAAAAAAAGCGGAAGAGCAAACATGTTCTCTGGATGCAGTGGAGTTTTTCTGGGATACCTCTGGTATCCCGGAAAAAACACGCCAGTCTAGACGTATCCTGAGGGACAATAAATACATTCCTTAGAGTGGAGATAGAGGAGAGGACAAACCTATCTGGAGTAGGATATCTAAAAACCATAATGTTTCAGGGAAATATGCTGTAGGAAGATAATCTTTTATTCTTAGCATTAGCAGAGACTCAGTTGCTGCTTAAAAGGGATCAAAATAATTGCTGTTCGGATGGATTGTAAAACACACACACACACACACACACACAAGATGGAGAGACACTACAATGGTAGGAGACGACAGTCCTAGAGTGAGACACTACAATCCTAGAAGTCTTTTAGCATCTTCACTCTGTGCCATGAGAGTTTCACTAGCATACTTCTGGAGAAGCTCCATCTTCTTTCTCCGGACAAGAGCTTCCTCAATCTGTAAACACAAAATATAAAATCATTCAACCTTTCATTTAAAATCACTCAAACCCAGAGATTGTAGATCAGGCAAAAATGAAACCAGTCTGTGAAGGCTGGAAGAAGCGGGCCTTTTAAGTGTTACAGGTTGTATCTTTCTGGTCCAGTACCCTCAGGACCTGACTAGGGATGTTAAATATCAGTTAATTGAATAGTCAATTAACCTCATGAATTTTTATCGGTTAGTTGACTATTCTATAATCCCTGGGGACGAGGCTGGCAGCCAGTGCACTCAATCCCCACTCCTGAGGAGCCCCGTCACTCCGTGCTGCTGCCTCTGTATCAGAGGCAGCAACATGGGGTGCCAGGCAGGAGCTGGTCCATAAGGGGAGCCAGTTTAAAAACCAGCTCCCCTTGCGGACCGGCTGCCTGTCACCCCATGCTGCTGCACAGCGTGGGGTGGCAACAACCCCTGTCCAGGGGGAGGGGCAGGGCTGAGCTCCCAGACCCTGCACGAGCCAGAACTGAGCCAGGCTGCCTGCCTGGCTCCTAATGCACTTTAAATGCAGAGCCGCAGCAGGGATAGGTCCCAGCCTGCTAAAAAAATTACTGGTGGGGGGAAGGGGAGGGGGAAGAGAGGAGAGGAGCGCAGAAATGCATGCAGTCTATAACATTAGCCTATAAGCTTTTGCAGCATGTGTGCCTTTGTCTTCCTGTTATTTCTTACCTCTTGTTGTGATGGCACTGGGACATGAGCAATGAATTTCTGCTGGCCTTCTTCACCTTCTTTTTCTTTGCCGCTTTCTTCATCAGACTACAAAATTAAAGAAGTTTTAACAAGTTTATTTTGCCGTTTCCATCAACAGGGCACTATAGCTAAACCTCACTGATCTGCAGTAGTAGAGGCAACCCCAAGACAAATTAATGAGGCTTGTGAACTACAAAGCATTGGGGGCAAAACACTGTAGGAGGCATTACTCTCCAAAGAGCAAAGGGAAAGTACCACACCACCCAGACCCTGCTACTTAAAGTCCTAAAACAGAACTGCTTACGTTGCTCTGTACCAGGTGCTATTCCCTGTGCTGCTAATGTATGGACGTGAGGCCATGTTCTTACTTTTCCACAAATTTCTCAGCTAGGGCAGTGCAGAGCAGCCAGATAACTCGGGCTGGGGATTACGGGCCTTTACGGAGATATCCATGTCATTCTTCTGTCGAGTGACTGATCCCCTCACTCTTTCCTCCCTATAGCAGGGATGTAAGCAACTAGTCGACTATCTGATAAAGCATAGTCGCCTGACTAGTTGCTTCTCCACCCCCCGTGCTGCCTCTATCAGAGGCATCAAGTGACAGAGGCAGCAAGTGGCAGGGGAGCAGGAGCCAGTGCTGGGGGGGGCCGGCTTAAAAACCAGTTCCAACCAGCACCGTCTCCACGGGGGGCAGGGGGGAGGTAGAAGGGTAGCAGGGACTGGGTGTGAGCCAGTAATCAGCTGTCCCGGCTCGCACAAGGTCCACCACGCTGCACTTCAGCCTTTTAAAATGTATTAAGAACATGCTGGCTCTTAATAAGTTTAAAAGGCAGAGCCACAGAAGGGTTAGCGCCCGGCTGGGAGCTAATCATGCTGCAGCTCCCCCACTTATTGACTAAATCGACTGGTCAAGGGAAATTCCATCGACTAGTCAATTAGTTGATTAAACTAAATTTAACATCACTATGCTATAGCTGGGCTCAATGTAGTCATGGGAGATAGCATAGATATAGACAGAACAAGGTCATGGAGGAACAGCCACACAAACTTTGTCAGATGGACTAGTTCCTAGTACAGGCCCAGCAAAGCATTGTGCAAGCAATAAGAGCATTCTTCTGCAATGCTGCTGACCTCCTAGGAATAGAAGACAGCAAGAGCCCTACCTCAGGATCTCAGTGTGGGTGAGGGTTGGAGTGACATGCACACCCCACACTGCGCTGCAAGAAGCATGATGTCACACCACTACTCCAGCTTGTTAACACCAATAGGACCTTGCTAATCTGTGCTTCACAGAAGAGCAAAGCTGGAAGATGGTTTTGTAGTACGTCAAAGTCTGAATAAGTGAAGTTCTACTGTACGCAAAACAACTAGCTTCAGTAAGTTCAACTACAGACACTAAACATTCTGCACACTGTTCTATGTGTACTGGTAAATAAACACTGTTCAGAAAGATTCTTCATCTCAAATGCCATTTAAAATCAATATCCACAGCTACTGAGAGTTCCCCAGAAATAAAAAAAACTCAAAAGTAATCTTCTTACTTGGTTTTCTTTCCAATCATAGGAAAAAGCCTTCCCAGGCTGCTGACTTGGGTCACACACTAAGCAGGACTTAAAATACAAAAGTCCTATTCTAGTGTTAATTTGTATCAACCACAAACACCCCTGCAGAGAGTATGGAGGATAGTGAAATTCTCCTAAGAACAAAGTAGCCACTCTTCTTCCAAATAATTAATGCTTAAGACATCTAAAGGATGCTCATGCTACCCAGCCTAACATTAATTACTATAAAAACTTGTCTCTTTATTCACCATGGTACCTCATCATCATTGACAGCATAGATGTTTATTTCCTCCTCTTCCTCCTCCTTGTCACTTCCCGCAAGTCGTGCCTCTCTCTCTACTTTCCATTTTTCCATTGCTTCTGCTATCACTGGTTGGAAAAAATAAAGTGGCGACACTACATAATTAGGTTTAAAAGTAATGTCAGACAAGAAAGCTTGTTATAGAACTGATGCCAATTCTTCTGAGCTTTTGTATACAGACTTACCACACACTTGTGGGTTTTGCCTATGAATGCTCACGATACTATATATATTTCTGTTAGTCTCTAAGGTGCTACAGGAATATTAGTTTTTTTTCAAGTTACAGATTAACAGTTACTCTTCTGAGACTTGTAACAACAGTCCTGACCAGATCCCCAGGGCTTGAACCTGGGACTAGGGACGTTAAATCCTGTTTAAACCCATTAAGGGTGAGGCTTACCATCTCTACCTGGGACCTCTCGATTTAAAAAGCATGAGCTTCTACTGATAGAGCAAAAGGACTAGGTCCACTAGTTCAAAGGCAGAGGCAAACTCAAACATGTAAATATCCACCAAATGGAGACCAAGTCATACTTCGCGTGAACTGTTTTCTAACCAGGCCAAAATTTGGACATGACCAAGCTGTTAGACTGGCTATAGAACATGGTTAATGACCCAACCACCACATTAGAATGGTGTTGAAACGAGATGCAGGAAACCCCGTTCTAAATGGATTCCATACCACAGCTGTATTTGTAGTGCAAGCAGGCTGTTAAATAACTGAGTAAAGACTGCAAGGCTAAACCACATTCTGCTTGACTCAATTTTATTTTCTCCATTTTATAGTCTAGCCAAATTAAATGTATTTTTATTTAAAGTAACAGGAACAGGTTGCAGAGATTTCATGTTGTGGATAGCCACTCTTGGGTTACTATACATGGGGCACAAAAACTTGCAAATGCTAATGCACCTTTAACATAAAAGCAGTTGGGCTACTTCAAGTTACAAGGCGTGTGGACATTACACCACTCCTCATTTCTTCATGTCTTTACCTGATATTGCAGCCTTCACATTAGGGTCCACATCTATCTCAAATCAGCCTGCATATATCCTGCCAGGACTACCAACATATGCAATGAGAGCCCATCTGCACCATTCAGTGTTAGTCAGTCTCCTAGCAAAGAAGACACCAATGTCTCTAAAAAAACCCACAAATTTGCTAATAGCTTTCTTATTATGCAATTAGTTACAATACCCAGAAGGCAGAAATTTCTCATATTTGACAGCAACAGTGGAATTACTAGCCCCTCTTTACTCATATAAATAAATAAAACTATGGGTGGGAAACTGACCATGATCATTTAGCTGTGCTGCTGTGTGATAGCATAAGTGGTGAAAAAGACAGCTACTGCCAATTAGGAAAGTTCAAGTATTGTATAATCATTTAATTCTACATTTCACATGAGCAGAGCAGAAGAGCACCTGGATGATGTCTCGTAACTGGAGGCCTTTTAAGATTCTTTTAACAGGAAAAAAATAAGATCTCACGTGTTACTGCTTTGGGAAAGTCTGTCACATTTTTTTCCCTCCCGGTGTACCTGAATCACCCATACAAACAATTATGGTCTTACACAAGCTTTTGAAATACACTATTACTAACCGTGGTTTGCAACCTATCATTTAAACAGCTTTTGTTTGATGACTGGAGGATAGCTAATATGATGCCAATTTTTAAAAGGGGCTCCAGAGGTGACCTGGCAAATACAGGTTGGTTGAAACTATAGGAAAGAATAAAATTGTCAGACACACAGACAAACAATTTATTGGGGAAAAGACTCAACATGATTTTTGTAAAGGGAAACCAGGTCTCATCAATCTACTAGAATTCTTCGAGGGGGATCTATAAGCACATGCACAAGGGGATCCAGTGGACATAGCGTACTTAGATTTGCAGAAAGCCTTTGACAAGGCTCCTCACCAAAGATTCTTAAAGTAAAGCTGTTATGGGATAAGAGGAAAGGTCCTCTCCTGGACTGAAAGCTGGTTAAATATAGGGAACAAAGGGTAGGAATGAATGGTCAGCTTTCAGAATGGAGAGAGGTAAATAGTGTTGTTCCGGTGTGTACTACACCCAGTCCTAACCAACTCATTCATAAATGATCTGGACAAAAGCGTAAACAGTTAGGTGGCAAAATTTGCAAAGGACACAAAACTACTCAAGATAGTTAAGTCCCAAGAAGACTGTGTAGAGCTCCAAAAGAATATCACAAAACTGGGTGACTGGGCAACAAAATGGCAAATGAAAGTCAATGTTGATAAATGCAAAATAATGCATATTGAAAAACATAATCCCAACTATACATATAAAATGATGGGGTCTAAATTAGCTGTTACTACTCAAGAGAGGGATCTTGGAGTCACTGTGGGCAGTTATCTGAAAACATCCACTCAATCTGCAGTGGCTGTCAAAAAAACAAACAGACTGTTGGGAATCATTAAGAAAGTGATGGAGAATGTCTTCTTGCCTCTGTATAAGTCTGTGTGCAGATGTGGTCACCTCATCTTCAAAAAGATATCTCAGCATTGAAAAAAGTTCAGAAAAGGGCAACAAATTAGGGTAATGGAACAGCTGCCATATGAGGAGAGATTAACAAGACCAGGACTTTTCAGCCTAGAAAAAGAGATGACTAAGGGGTTGAAGATATGGTAGAGATCTATAAAATCATGAATGGTGTAGAGAAAGTGAATAAAGAAAAGTTATTTAATCCTTCTATAACAAGAGCTAGGGGACAAATGAAATTAATAGGCAACATGTTTAAAAAACAAAACAAAAAGGAAGTGTATCCCCCCACCACCACAATGCATAGTCAAACTGTGGAACTCCTTGCCAGAGGATGTTGTGAAAGCCAACACTATCAGAATTTAAAAAAAGAGCTAGATAAATTCATGGAGCATAGGTCCATCAATGGCCATTAGCCAGGATGGGCAGGGATGGTGTTTACTGGGAATGGGCAACAGGGGAAAGATCACTTGAGGGCTGCCTGTTCTGTTCACTCCCTCTGGGGCACCTTACATTTGACTGACAGTGGCCAGATACTATGCTGGTCTGACCCAATATATTTATTCTTACACACCAAAAAGGTTAAATATCCAAAAATATTATTTTCCTAAATCAGCCAAACTAATGAATTGCCCATCAAAACAACCTTCTTCAAGTACTCCATAATCATGAACCCCAACTCATTCAAAAGAAGCTAGAGAAAACACACTCCTTACAGTATACTCTAGAAGCCAACAAACGTTACCTTCCACGAACCAATTAAATTCCCTACCTCCCTCCTTTCAAATCAAGGGGCTTGGGCGTCTCAATTTATTACAAATGGCAGTGTCACGTGGGGAGAAACTTTCTTTGGCAGTCATGTGAATCCAGTATATTGCCCCTCCTGTCTGTAGCCAGTGAAGCCAAGATACAACACTAGAAGTTTCTAAAGTTTGCAGCAGCCCCATTGCCCTCAGATCCTGTTCTCACTCTAATGCTTCACTCCTCCCTCTATATCTGGGCTCCCAGCGCCTTCTTGTTCCCACTTATTGCCATCTTCCACCCACATTAGGCTCTATCCCACAACGCTCCACCAGTTGCTACACCAAGTCCTACAAAAATCTGACCCACTCCTTTCACTGTGCTCTTCCACTATTCCCTCCACACAGGGTCTAATCCCATTCTTGCCAAACGCTTCGGTCCCACACTGGCAGTGGCAGCCCATTCAGACATCAATGTTGCTGCCTTTACCGACTCCCCTTGTACACCTAGCACCCTCCTCCTTCTCCTCTCACCACTCTAACCACTGCTTGATCATCACCTTCTCCCTTGTATCATCTGGATCTATTCTTACCTACTTCTGCCCCTGCACATTCTTTTCCAGCACCCAGAAGGAAGCCAAATTATGCTCTGATCCCGGGTTTGCAACAAACCCCCTGATTTCAGTCACTAACACTAGAAGCAGTGTAGTATCGAGGAAGCTAGGCAACAGCCTGCAGTCTTTAGAGGCTCTCTTTTAACACAGTTCTCCCTACTGCACAGCTTTCAGCATTTCTGTGCAGCTGAAACTGAAGGGAGTGAAAAGAGATCAGGCTTTGCAGCTGAATTTGGGAGCTGTGTATTGTGCAACATGGGAACTGCTCAAACACATTACAACCAAATGTTTGCTCCTATCTGCAGCAGAACTTTGGCAAGCTGAGTACACAGCCTGGATTAGCATTTATGGTAAGATCAGGTTACAGAGTGGCAATCTGAAAAGAATAACTAACTCTGCTGGAAAAACAAGCCTTCAAGTTAGAAAGAAAAGGCTGTCATTAGGGACTTGAAAAAAGGGTGCGTTTAACCCAAACTCCCAATGCATCAGCCATGGCTCTCTCACATCATCATTTGACTCAGCTGAAGTATGCAGTGAAGGTGCATCTCCACATTCACAAAGACTGAGATAAGAAAGGAACAAAGTCAATGGAATAATATCAAGTCACAGATTAACTAAAAACTACACAGATAATCAATTCAAGAAGGTAGAAACCAAGACTTATGAACCTAAATATTTATGGAAACCAAATTAAGTCAGAGGGGAGAAGAGGGGAAAAAAAAAAACAAGTGAAAGGCAGTATTTGATTACTACAGAGCATCCACGAATAATCAATTACAGCAGCTCATCTATTTCCTCTGTGGCTCATCTAATTCGCTTTAGGCTCATTCCTTTCATAATATATGAATTAAAATTAATAGTTTCTCCTGTATCCTTCTGATTATAGACATAACTGTGCAAGCATACGCCAAATGTTAACTGGAGTCAGATGGTAAATTACACAAATGGTTTCTACTCTTTTATGTAGCAAACCATTGTGGATCAATAAATAACCTAACCAGTCTTACCAATGCACATTTCTAAGTACTAACTTTAAGATAGATTCCAATGGATCTTCTTTTGCAAGATGTTCTACTGAACTCGGCTATGGCCCACTATAGTGAAACTAGCACTCAGGGCTACTATCGCACTTTCCCAATGGACCTCAAAGTGCTACGCAAAGCCCGAGTCTACACTAGGGGCATGCCTACATTATGCGATTAGTTAGAATTTCCTAAGTTGGAGTTCTGGGCACCTGATGTTGAGAAGTCGAGGGGCCATGCCCACACTGCAGGCAAGAATTGAATTTGCTCTGAGGTAGTGCGTCCACATTCACAGAGCCTGTCTCGGACTCAGAGCCCCAGGAAACACTTTAGGAACATACCAGGACAGCGGATATTTCTGGTGTCCGCTTGGCCCAGAAAACAACGAGGGGTGCTTACAGGGGCTATTCTCCATACCTGTGTCCCACAAGGTACTCTCCTACTCCCTCCTCCATTGTGGGACAGAAAAGGGACGCAGTGAGGACACCAGTGCTGTGATCATGGAGACAGAGCTGCTGCAAAGCAGTGCCATACTCGTGGCTCTCATGCTGCATACTCGTGGTACATCAACAGTGCAAGCAAGTTGCTCCAGCAGGAACAGAACGAGGATAAAGGATGACGAACCCTGGTGTGGCCTGCAGGCCCTGCTCAGCCAAATCCAGGTGCTCCTGATCCTGTGCATGCCCCTCAATCCCCTGGACATAATGGAATGCTGCTTCTGGTGGAGAAAGACAAGCTCATACTGGTGGGACAGCATCGTCATACAGAGATGGGATGATCAGCAGTGGCTGCAGAATTTCCACATGCGCAAGGCAATCTTCCTCGAACTCTGCGAGTGGCTCATCCCTGCCCTCAGGCAACAGGACACCCACGAGACCTGCTCTCACCGTGCAGAAGTATGTGATCATTGCCACGCCAGACAGCTACTACTCAGTTGGGAATCAGTTCAGGCTGGGGAAATCTAGTCGGGGCTGTGCTTGTTAAGTAGCTAAGGCCATCAACCATGTCCTACTACAGAGGATCACCACTCTGGGCAATGTAGACATCATTGTGGATGGCTTTGCCGATATGGGCTTCCCCAACTGGGTGGTGGAGGTCATAGATGGAACACACATCCCCATCCTGGCTCCCAACCACCGTGCCTGGGAACACATCAACTGCAAGGAGTACTTCTCCAGGGTGCTGCAGGCCCTTGTGGATCACAAGGAACACTTCACTGACATCAACGTTGGATGGTTGAGAAAGGTGCATGACGTGTGCGCATCTTTCGAAATTCATGTCTCTTCAGAAAGAAGCATGCTGGCACTTTTCCCCCCTCACCGGACAATCAGAGTCAAGGAGGTGGACATGCCCAGTCTGATCCTGGGTGACGCAGCCTGGCCTTGCTCCCCTAGCTCATAAAGCCCTCCATAGGCAGCCTGGACCCCAGCAAGGAGGAGTTCAACACCAGGCTGAGCAGGTGCAGAATGGTGATGGAATGCATGTTCGGGCATTTAAAGGGGAGGTTCCGGAGTCTCCTCACCTGCCTGGGCCTCAGCGAGTGCAACATCCCCTTCATGGCGGTGGCCTGTTGTGTGTTCCACAATCTGAGTGAGAATAAGGGGAGATGTTTTTGCCAGGGTGGAGAGCCGAGGCAGAATGCTTCTAACCAAACACCAGCACCATAAGGATGAGGTCCAAGATCTCCCTAGTAATCAAGGCTGGAGCAGAAGTGCTGGCAGCTGTTGGTATGTCCGGGGGGGGACAATGGGGGCACTCGTCTCCATACGCTGGTCACTTGCACAGGGCTCATGAAGCTGACCATGTGGGACAGGCACTTCCCCAGTTCCCTGGACTCCTAGAACTCCATGGGGGGGGGGGTGGGGGCCGGGGAAAAGCAGTGGAGATGCCAGATGTGGCCAGAGCTGACAGCTGCGGAAGGCTTCCCAGAGACCAATTAGGTCAAATTAGCAGCACTGGCACATCTATCCTACCGTTATTCTAGACATGCAATGTCGGGAATAGCGTTATTCCTTGCAAAAAGCAGGACTACAGGGTTCAAATTCTATGGCCCCTAACTGCAGAATAATGGGCTTGGTAGTGTGGACGAATCGCTTAGATAATTGACTGTGGGGGGCTAATTTCAGAGTAAGGTTGTAGTGTACACCTGGCCTAGAAGTTTAGTTTGAATTTAGCTGCATAAGGTTGATCTTCTCAACAATGAGTCCACACTACCAAGACAGTTCCAATTTTAAGGGCCGCTAAAGTCAGCTTTGGTATTCTTGCTTTTCATGAGGAGTAACGCTAAATTTGCTCTTGCTTGGTCAACTATACGGTAGAATAGACACAGTATTGTGAAAGTCGATGTTCTTGGCCTCTGAGAGGCATCCTACAGTGCCCTGCGGTGACTGCTCTGGCCAGAACTTGCGACTCTACTGCTCTCCTGGTGAGCAGGAAAAAGCCCTGAGAAACTTTGAATTTCATTTCCTGCATGGACAGCATGGCGAGCACACCTCAGACCAAGCAGCACACCTGGCCACGAGTTCCATGAGTTCAAGTCCTGTGAGCTCCAGTTCCCAGCAGCACAGATGAGCACCAGCATGGAATATGAATGAGATTTTGGACCTCATTGAGGCACAGGGAGAGAAATCCATTCTCGTGGAGCTCCGAACTAGCAAAAGAAACGCCAATATCTATGAAAAGATTGCAAAGTGCATGTTGGAAAAAGGATCTCTCAGGAATGCCCAGCAATGCCATGTTAAAATAAAGGTGCTGCGGCAGTCCTACCAAAAAACAAAGGAGGCAAAGACAGTCTGGAGCATCGCCACAAACATGCTGCTTCTACGAGCAGCAGCATTCAACCACAGGTGTGGACCCAACCAGCTTCCCAGGCCAGACATGGAATCCTTCGAAGAGGCTCTACCCTCCATAGCAGAATGGTACTGATTGCTTTGTCTACTTGTATAACAGCAGCCCCCACTGTAGATTTTCCCATTCTGAATTGATTCCCAACTGACCTGTAGCTGTCTGGCTTTGTAAGCTTCCACTGGGCAATTACCACAGGCTTCTGTCAAAGCAGGTCTCATTTGGGTGATCCTGCCCAAGGGCAGGGGAAAGCAATTTACAAAGTTCCATGAAAGTGGCCTTGTGCATTTTAGAAGTTTTGCAGCTGCTGCTGATCTTCCCATACCTGCAGCACTATGCAGTCCCACCAGTCTGTGCTTGTATGATGGCACCAGAACCAGTGTCCCACTGTTTCCAGAGAATCAAATGTCAGTAGCATTTCCAATTCACTCAACTCAAGGGCATGCACAAACAGTGGGCCCAAGATTCTTCCTGGAGTGCTATGCATACACTCTCAACATAGTCCACCATTAAGTGCACCAAGGTAATCATCACCACAATGCTTTGATGAACAACGGGATCCATGAGGGGGTCCGTGTTCATGCTAATATAGCGTCTGGGAGGGTAACCAGAGCCAAAAAGGGTGCATGTTATGGGATGCTGACGAAATGAATCCAGAACCTCCACTGCAGTGTCTTGGTCCCAATGTGCACTGGGAGCATAACCCAGAATGCAAAGCAGTGCAGGCACTGTGGGATAGCTACACCACAGTGCAATATGGAAATATACTTATCTCATAGAACTGGAAGGGACCTTGAGAGGTCATGGAGTCCAGTCCCCTGCCCTCACAGCAGGACCAAGTACCATCCCTGACAGATTTACCCCAGATCCCTAAATGGCCCCCTCAAGGATTGAACTCACAACCCTGGGTTTAGCAGGCCAATGCTCAAACCACTGAGCTATCCCTCCCCCCAAATGCTCTCAAAGTTGACAGCAGTCTCCCTATTGGGGATGCTCTACTTCAAACTAGGGATGTAACAGTACAGTCGCTTAACTGATAAGCAAAAGCTTATAGGTTAATGCTATAGACTACATGCATTTCCTCCCCACCCCTTGCCAGTAAATTTTTTAGCAGGCTGGCCAGCAGCCCAGCTCAGTCCTGGACCTACCAGTCCTGGACCTACCCCCACTGCAGCTCTGCATTTAAAGTGTATTAGGAGCCAGGTAGGAAGGCAGCTGGCTCAGTTCCGGCTCATGCTGGGTCTGGGAGGTCACATCCCTCCCATCCACCCCTGGACAGGGGCTGCCAGGGACTATAGAACAGTCGACTAACTGATAAGAATTCATGAAGTTAATCGACTATTCAATTAACTGATATTTAACATCACTACTTCAAACCCAAAGTCTGTGTCCAAAGTCTGTGACAGCGTGAGATTTAGAACCTAGATGTCCTGACTCCCAGTCTTGTGTCTCTTTCATCAGCACTTATTAGCTCCAGGGGAAAGGTATCCTTGCCGCTAGACACTTGTTTGGAAGCAGATGGAGGAATGAGAGAGATTGCACCCCCTCTTTAAATGAAAATATGCTAGTTTTCCTGAATTTTATTTTTGTGTAACTACGTCAAAGATTGCCAAAGTTTTACATTGAAATTTTAGCAAGAAACATCCAGAAAGAGTAACCCAAAAACATCTGCTTCCCTTGACTATCCTTTTCAATAGGAGCAAAGAAGTTAAATGGAACAACAAAAACACATTCCTGGAGAGAGTTCAACTAAGGGCAATAAAAATGATTAGGAGGCTGCGGCACATGATTTATGAAGAGAGGCTGAGGGAACTGGGCTTAGTCTGCAGAAGAGAAGAGCGAGGGGGGATTTGACAGCAGCCTTCAGCTGCCTGAAGGAGGGTTCCAAAGAGGATAGAGACAGGCTGTTATCAGTGATAAAAGATGACAGAACAAGTAGCAATGGTCTCAAAACTGCACTGGGGGAGATCTAGTTTGGATATTAGGAAAAACTGTTTCACTAGGAGAGTGGTAGAGCACTGGAACAGGTTGTCTAGGGAGGTGGTGACATATCCATTTTTAGAGGATTTTAAGGCCAGGCATGACAAAGCCCTGCTTGAGATGGATTTAGTTGTGGCTGATCCTGCTTTAAGTGGGGTGGGGCGCGGAGTTGGACTAGATGATCTCCTGAGGTCTCTTCCAACCCTACTCTTCTATGATTCCTATCAAAGAGCATTACAGTACATCAAAAAATAAGCATACTATTCATTCATTGTAGGTAAAACTATGTACAATGAAGATCTACAAAATACCAAAGGGAAAAAAGCAATGAAGCATTTTAAAGAAAAGGATTAAAAAAAAAAAAAAAAAAAAAATCGCTTCTGCTCTAGTAACCCTCTTCAAATTATAGATTACATGTAACAAGCTGGGGTCACCAGAAACAACCTTAAATGAAGCTGCACCCAGTTGATATAGGACATTTTTGATCTCACATACCTTGCTTTTCATGTTCCTGTTCCAATGGCTCCAAGACACCATCATCTTCATCCCTGTAGCCATAATACTCTGCATCAATTGCTTTCATGAGCTCAGCTCGAGTCTTCCTTGGAGGAGGGAGGGCTGAAGGAACAAGTGATCATCAAACTCTCAACCATACCCCCTCCAAAAAAAGACTGTACTAATATCAACAGCTGCTCCTGCCCTCATCAACCCTGTACCACTTGCCAAGCAAGGCAGATTAATTTAAAAACTAAAATGGCCACAAACAGCTGTCACTAGTATTCAAAGAACTGCTATGTTCTTCTCTGGGCTGCATTCAGACTGGCTGTTCTCTGACCATCATCCTAACCCTTCGCATTTCCATCAGCTTCCACTTTCTGGCAGTTTTCTTTCGGTTGATACCAGCCTCATTGTCAACAAGTGCTTCTGGCAAGTAGTTTTTCTTTGGGTAGTACAATCCCTACTTCAGCACCAGATGACAATATCTAAAAGTTGACAGGGAAATCCCACATAACCCTCTGTGATTATGTCTACACTGCAATGAAAACAAATGCAGCTGACCCATGTCAGCTGACTCAGACACACAGGTTCGGGGGCTATAAAACTGCAGTGCAGAGATTCAGGCTAGGGAACGCTGCAGGGGGGAGGATACATCCCAGAGCCCATGTGCCAGCCTGAGCCCAAACCTCTACACTAAAGCCCTGTAGTTTGAGCACTTCTATGAGTGTTTTATTGTAGCACAGACATAGACAGGGGGATTCTGGAGCAATGCTTCCTTAGAAAAAGTGTAAAACACAGTTCTATTTTTCAGCTTTTAGGTCCAAGTGCCTCTTGACCATATTATGCAGCATTTATTCCTAAGAATGGCTAGGACTAGGCAGGAAAGAGGCTGTACCAGGACGGTGGGGAGGTTGAGGGAAAGAGTGCAGTGGGGGGAGGGCCTGGAGCAGAAGGGAGGGTTGAACAGCCCCTGGCAAAATGAGAAGTGACACGCATTTATACAAGGGCATGTGTGAGGTGCATGCTGATGCACATAACGCTATGAGAGCTGTGCACTCCCTCTGATTCTTTATGTTCCTTTTGCACCCAATCATGGAACATTTTGTGTTGAGAAGTCATGATACAGAAGGGGAATCAAGTGCAACACATTTAATCTTATTCTTGGATCCATGGTTAGTGCACATGCCAGATTTCAATCTTGTAACCGACTGAGGAGGGCCACTCATGAAGCCCATTCCACTAGCTTAGGTTGCATTACAGAGATAAGTATCAGAGGGGTAGCCGTGTTAGTCTGAATCTGCAAGAACAACGAGAAGTCCTGTGGCACCTTATAGACTAACAGATTTATTGGAGCATAACCTTTCATGGGCAAAGACCCACTTCGTCAGATGCATGTAGTGGAAATTCTCCTACAGGTTTTTGTGTATTGCCATTCCTGATATCTGATTTGTGTCCATTTATTCTTTTATGGCAAAAACCTGTAGGAGAACACTTCAATCTCCCTGGACACACAGTAGCAGATTTAAAAGTAGCCATCCTGCACCCAAAAAAATTTAAAAACAGACTTCAAAGAGAAACTGCAGAGCTACAATTCATCTGCAAATTTGATACTATCAGTTTAGGATTAAACAAAGACTGTGAATGGCTAGCCAACTACAAAAGCAGTTTTTCCTCTTGGTATTCACACTTCTACATCAGCTGCTAGAAGTGGGCCTCATCCTCCCTGACTGAATTGACCTCATTATCTCTAACCTTACTCTTGATTGGAACTCTTTTCTTATGCCTGTATACTTATACCCGCCTCTGGAATTTCACTACATGCATCTGACGAAGTGGGTCTTTGCCCACGAAAGCTTATGCTCCAATAAATCTGTTAGTCTACAAGGTGCCACAGGACTGCTCGTTATTACAGAGATCATCACTGATCACGTCTTTGTTTTATTGATTCAATAATTGTCTCTTAAAAAAAGAGTGACTGAGATAGATTACATAGGCCATTAATCAGAAACCCTATGTAGACTGCATTACAGTTATTGATCAATGGTGTATCTAGTTTACGAGATAGATGAAAGCCAACTCATAAATCATAGTATATTTATCTTTTTCTTTGACTGCAAAATTAGTTTCCTTAAGCATTATAGTGAATGCAAGAAGCAACTTTTCATAAAGATTCAGTCAATATGAAACAGAGCAGAGAGTTGAATACAGGCAGAGTATTTTAACAGGACAGTGTCACACAGTTTTAACCAAAGGTTAGTTTTATGAGCTTACAGGCATGTCATTCTGACCTAGAAAAGTAGTGTGCCCCTACTTCATACTAAGATACAGGAATGCAAAACAGAGAAAGAGAGAGAAGACCAGACACTCAATTTCTCCTTTTATCTTCCTGTCCATGTTTGAAAAACAAAACATTTGAGTGACTATTCATTCCGCTTTGTGAGTGCAGAAAAAACAATTTTATTAAATTCCAGTGAAGATAATCATGGCTGTGATAGAATAGCCATGTAAATAAATGGGCTTCTTCTCAGTCAAGGAAAGAGCTTTTAATGGATGGCAACTTAGCTATAATGAGTTAAATGTTTGACTAGATGGATCACTAGCCTAATATGAGCACCAAGAGATTCTTTTTCTCCATTTCCCCTAGGATTCACCGTACATTTCAGATGACACATTTTGTACAACAGGAAAGATGTTAAGGTACGTCTACACTTGCACCCTAGTTCGAACTAGGGATGCAAATGTAGGCAACCGAAATTGCTAATGAAGCGGGGATTTAAATATCCCGTGCTTCATTAGCATAATCTCGCCCACGTGCTATTCCGATTGCCAGCTGATTCGAACCAGGAAGTACGCTCCGGGCCGCGTTAGTTCATTTTTTGAGGAGTAATGTTAGTTCGAACCAAGGGGTTTGATTCGAACAAATGCAGCCCGGAGCTCACTTCCTGGTTCGAATCAGCTGGTGATCGGAATAGCACGTGGGCAAGATTATGCTAATGAAGCATGGGATATTTAAATCCCCGCTTCATTAGCAATTTCAGTTGCCTACATTTGCATCCCTAGTTCGAACTAGGGTGCAAGTGTAGACGTACCCACCGAGAAATTACTCTGATATTACCCTGGCTGAAAGGGTCACAATTTTGAAGCATTAGAAACTTCGCTTCTATGATAGTCACCCATCACTACAGAAATAACAAAACTCTGAAAAGCAGATAAAGTTACTTACGTTCCTTTTCAAAGAGCTCTCTGACACCTGGTAAATCTTTAGCAGCTCCAAAGTATTTGTAACCCCTGTTTCCTGGAACTTCCTTTCCTTCATGATCTAGCATTTTAGGACCAACTCTCTCAAAAAAAAAAATAAATAAAAAAGCAGATAAAAATCATTTTGCTCCTGTCCATTGTCATTTTTCCTTCCCTATATTAATTAGCATTATCCATGCTCTGGTTTACTAGGCTAAAAAAACTGCTCTCTATCTGTGTCAGATGATTCTGGAGTAGCAACTCACTCAACAATCTTTTCTTTTTTCCTCCAAAAGAGAAAATGTTCTCTCTTTTACTGAGTACGAAGCAGTTAGAAGGACTGTGCAAAACATGACTCTGACCCACACTCAGACTCACTTACTCACCCCACATGCTGGATTTTAGAGCACAGAAACAAAATGGCAATAAAATCCCATATACAAGTTTACTATCTGGGATCCTACATGATTCCTTATCAGTCTATGTTTCAATAAAAGAGGTATATAAATTAGCACAAATTACAATTGATTTTGTGTCAGAGACCTTAAAGTCAAAAGTCAAATGATTCATAACCAGTTAGGGTATTTGCTCTCTGACAAACACCTTTACACACTGACTGACATGATGCAGGACAGTGGCACCACAGAAAGTGACAAATAGAGTCTGTGCATCTTTTTGGATTTTGAACAAAAAGTACAAATAGCCTTAGCCTTATCTTTACAAGCCTATCTTAATAACCCAGTGCTGAAAGAAAGTAATCAAATAGTCATTTTCAGAACCTGGAGAGGGGAGAAAGATAGGACATCACTATTTTATCTAACATGCTATTCAGCATGTTTAGAGGTTGAATAAAATTTGTTAACATTGAAATACCAGACACTAGGAAAAAGTAACCAAATGTGTTTAATACATCTGTTTTATGCACTATGAAACACTGGTCATCCAATATACAACAGATTAAATTTTCTAGTCTTGGGTTGATGCGTTTTCACTTTGCTAGCTATTCAGTTAACTGCAGAGATGTTTGCCAACACAGTTGTTTTATACTTACTGCATAATCAGGACCTCCCAGCTCCCTTATCCGAACCTCCCAGTGTCCCTTCTCTCTTAGGAGTTTATTAATTTCATCATTCAAGTCTCGAATTCTGAATTCACCTAAACCAGCTTGAAGATAAAAAAACAAATCAGTAAGTTCTTACATTAATCATTTTGGGAATCCTCATTTCTGTCTGTTCCTCTATGGGGAAAGCTCCCCAAACTCCTGTTGGTGATCCACCAGTTTTCTTGCTTTAACCTGAGGCCTTGTTTCATAACTTGTTGTTTGGAGGCTTGAAAGAATTAACTTAAGCACACTGCCCTGTATGTTAAAATAGTTTTGGGAATTAAGTGTTTACCTTAGTTTATGATAAACCTGTACTAAAATCAGTTCATCTGATGGAACTGTCAATGTAAATTAATATATTGATTTAACAACATTGAAGATTGCTTTGTTCTGTTCTGCCTTGATAGAATTGTTGTCTTATTTGAAGTTTGCTTTTGAAATCATCATCCTGTTCTGTGTGTGAAAGAGGTACATATTCGGTGTGTAAATAAGGTATGTGTGTGGTATGTGAGTAGAAAAGAGAAAAGACACCAACAAATTACAAAAGACAGAAATGAAGATGCTAGCATCATCATCCTGAGACTCTGATAGCCGGTGATGACCCTAAAGTGCAAAGGGCATTTGCCTTAAATCAACAAGATACGAGATAAGATGGAGGATGGCTGTTAAAACAAAATGCCAATGATAGAAAACTGTGAAAACAGCCAGTTTATGATTAATGATCCAAGCATGACACAGCAAAGTCCACAGGCCTACATGAAAATCTGTTACTTTAAAAAGTGGGTGAGACCCAAGGGACTTTGGGTTTGTTCTGAAACAACGGAGCTTTAGTATGAGTCCAACAGAGGCCCAGCTCTCACTTGTGTTCAGTATCTGCCACTAGAGTGCCTCGAGCAATAAGGACAGGTAACTACAACACCAATTGCAGAAGCTACTGATGGGTGTGTGAGTGTGAGACTGTATCTGCATATACAGGTTAGACCTCCCTGGTCTGGCGCCCTCGGGACCTGAGCCATCCCGGACCAAGGAATTTGCGGGATCAGGGAAGGGTGCCTGACCCTCCTGCCAGGGTTCCCCAGCTGAAGCTCCTGAGCCACTGCCTGACCCTGCTGTTGCCTGGGGTTTCCTGGTCAGAGCTGCCTGGCCATCCTAGCCCCGCTGCTCCCGGGGGGTTTCTCCGCTGTCACCGACCCTGCTACCAGGGGCTCTCCAGCCACCTGGCCTCACTGACCCTGGGGTTCCCCAGGGGCCGGGCGGGGGAAGAGGGCTCCCCAATGCTGCCTGGCACTGCTGACACTGGGGTTCCCCTGCCTAGCCGCTGCTGGCTCAGCTCGGACTCTGTACACCCCGCATTCTCTCGGCTGCCTCCTGCACCTGGGGCTCTTTGGTCCAGCAACAACCATGCTGGACCATGGATGTTGCCAGATCAGAGAGTTCCTGATTTGGGAGGTTGAACTTGTACTGATTTTAACACTGGTTCAGCATTTTTAATAAATGCTGTGTATTGCCTTGTCCTCCGAAAAAGATTCTGTTTTTATAAGCAGGGCTCGACGATCGCGGCGAAAGCCACTCACCAGCCCCGCACTGCGCATGTGTGGACCGCCGGTGAATGGGGCGACCGGCTGAAATCTACTCGCATAAGCGTATTTGTCGAGCCCTGTTTATAAGCATATCAGCACCTCCTCAGAGAGAATGAACAGGACCAGGTACTGACCTTCCTTTTTTTTTTTTGGTAGGAAACTCATTTTTATCTACCCTGCCAGGAAGCAGCATCTTAAACAGGGATCAAAAGTGTCTGCTCACTGGTCAATGACTAGTACTTAGCGTATGTTATTCCTAAACCCACTAGCCTATACATTTTTAGTCCTGGCAGGTGATCAGCCATATAATGCACAGGTGTCATTTAACTTCATTTTTCACCAATATTTGTAGTTGAATACTGATACCTAAATATCAATAGTTTCATAAAATGAAATGAATGAAACCTTGAGACAAACTTCAACAGCACAGTTAGATAGACGTTTCTTCTTTATTTAAGTAGACTATTGTAGCTCTTCCTGAAAACAGAAAGAGGTTCCTAACAGCAGCAGTTGTCATAGCCTCTTAAGTTTCCTAGTACAGATAATCCCAGTGACAATGAAGATTTGTAGTGGTAAATACTTACCAAAAATATTTTTTTTAAATTGAGATATATTCTTAAAAGCACCCACTAAAATCAGGTCAGAATTGATATAAGGGAAGAAGGTAAGATGACAACCACAATGATACAGTTTTAGTTAAGGATATTAAGAGGCAGGTACTTGGCTAATTGTATATTAGTCGATAAGGGAAGGTGCTCAGTTCTGGCTCACGCAGGGTCCAGGAGCTATCCCCATTGCGGCTCTGCAGTTTAAAATGTACTAGGAGCCGAGCATGCAAGCAGCCCAGCTCTTACTACATTTAAAATGCAGAGCCACAGTGGGGGTAGCTCCCAGACCCGGCATGAGCTAGGACTGAGCTGGGCTTGCTCAGTGCCAGCTCGTGCCAGGTTCAGCAACCCCTGTCTGCGATACACAGAAAGCAAAGTGAGGGAGGGGGGATGCGAGTAGTCAACTACTCGCTTACATCTCTAGTTTCAGTATCAAACTATTATTGCTAGAACCAAGCGTTATGCACTACTGAAGAAGTGGAGATCCTTGTAGCTCTGGTGTCAGATATTGAGAATTAAAATAGTCACCAGGACCTCTGCCCAGCAATGCTATTTTGACACTGATGCACAAGTTAAAAACAGCACCCAATATGATTTTATAGCTAGGAACATTGCAATAGTGAGTTAAGGGATACTGGAACTGAAGTTTCACGTGAATTAACTGCAGTTAAAAGATGCTTACCATTTTGAATCTGTGCCACTTTCTTGGAAATTTCTCCAATAATCTATTTAGATTAAGACAATTATGCATAAATTAGTTTTTCTTGATGAATCAGAAGTCAGGTTACTTTCAACTGTCAAACCATTCTACATGCTTAAGAGAACTATTTTGAAATATCAGCAAGGTGTTAAAGTTTTATTTGGGCACTAACATGATTTATAATGACTGAAGTTCTAAAGAAACAGCTGTACTGGAAAATGTATCATCCATGACTTTTTTGTATTGGCATCTGCACCTTTGTTCCAACAATAACCTGTAGTGTATTCTTTAACTTTCTGGTCATTAAGTTTAAAATATGACTCGCTATTTTAGCTCAGACCCCAATCAATCCTTAATGTAACTGTTCACACAAAACCTAAGGAAAATAATTCTAGCAGTAAAGAAATATTAGACTTAGTTCAGTATTCAGTATAATTTACATTGCATAAATACTTAGCTAAAATTATGCATAATTCCTTTATTGGATTATTTATCAGTACATCCTTTACAGCAGTGGTGCTCAACCTTTTTTAATTCACGACCCCCCAGGGCCGGGAAAATTTTTTTGAGCAAAAGCAAAAAAGCAGCAAAGCAAGCAGCAGCAGCACCGGGAACATTTTGTTGTGGCCCCTTTAATTTAAAGCGTCGGTCTGCTCCCCTGCCACTCCCCCCGCATGTACGTTGGGTGCCGAGCTAAGAAAACAAAATGGTGGCCGGCCCGGCACTGCATCCTCCGAGGAAGACAGCCGCGACCCCCTTGGGTTGCGCACCGCTGCTTTAGAGAATTAGAAAAGCCTGATGGTCACTGCCTATATACGTCAATGCATACCTGACGCCTCCATTTCTCAGCTTTAGGTAACTCATTACATTCTGATGCAAGAAAAGGTCTTCGTTCCTATTTGGGAGAAAGACATGAACATGTAAAGAAGTGGTGGGGAACCTTTTTTGGGTCTGGGGCCGACGACCCACAGAAAAATCAGTTGGGGCTACACATAAACGAGAAGCAAAAAAATAAACACTCTCATGGATGTGGCCCCCGACTGAGAAGGAAAAAGACACTCCCCACATTCCCCTTGCACGCCAGAGCCTAGGTGGGCCCAAGCTAGTAGATTTTGTGTGCTCCAGCCAACAGCAGGGGGTGGGTTGGGGGAGAAGGGGCTGGAGCACCAGTGCAAACTCCCCAATGCTGGGGGGTAGTCCTGAGCCTTGGGGGCCAAATCCAGGCAAGCCAGCGGCCGCATCCGGCCCCGTCTTAGGTTCCCCACCCCTGATGTAAAGCTTCAAACCATCCAATACTGAAGCTTGACATGTTCCAAAAGCAACGGATGTTTTATGTTCTGAGGGTAAAATGGCCTGGTTGTTGCTGGATTAGCCCCAGGCAAATCAGCTACTCATGTCTCCTTACTCATGTTTTGTCTGTTTCCATCCGATTTTTAAACGTTTAACATTACAGCCCTGAAGAAAAAAATTATTGAACACAGCCACCAATTCTAGCCCAGCATGTACAAAATAGTGCCTGTTATCTTTTGATTCAAACCCTTTCCCATCATTCTCCAGACCCTGTTCTCTCTATTTTCAATCACTTGGCAATGGTCCAGTGTGGTTCAAGTGTAGCATCCCTTTTGACTCCTCTGCTCACAATGGTAGATGTCATTGCTTCTCTCTACATCTCCACATCCTATTGCTGCTGATAGTCTAGTCCATCCTCTAGTTTTCTGCATTAACTGCAGCTTCCAATTTTGACCTTTCACCCTTCTGAAAAAGTAATTTTCCTTTTCTGCCACCTTTGTTTATATCATTTCACTGACTTCTGTTATTCCATACATATGTTCATAGTATTCCTCACCTTCAAGTCTCCCTACTTACATATTTGCCACTATCACTCCTCCTACTCTTACTTCTTACCCTCCTTCCATGTCTTACTTTCACATTATGCCACATTTATGTTTTACGTCTCCCTTATGTTTGGAACAGCCTCCCCAAACACACATCAGCGCTTTATCTGGGAAACCCCCGAAAGAACCCCTGTTCTGAGCTTTATTTGCAATTGCACTGTTTTCTACTGCATTATTCTATATTGTCCTTCAGTTCTTGGGGAAAAAGATGCAAAACATCAGAACAAAGCTCTTTGGTAGGTTGTTAGTGTCCTCCTGACAAAAATTACTCCCAACAAGAAATTCTTCCTTATTCTGAGAAATAAACATTGATCCAAACCCTTCCAATGCCCTGATCCTGCAATTCACTTGAAGAGGGTGGAGTCCTGCACCCACAGAGAACTCCAATGGAGTCAATGCATGACTCCACCTGTGCAGTCAGTTATCAATCAGGGCTTAGATTACAGGTTCTGTTTTAGTTCCAGGATACAATCTTTTGATCAATGATTTTACACCATATAAAGTTACTAAAATAAAATATTTTTCAAGTCATGTGCCAATCTAACTTGATTTGGAGGTTAAAAGCTTCTCCTTAAATGCATGGTTAAATTTAAGCATAGATATGATACGAGACACCACATGGCTGAATAATAGCACAGCATGCTGTGTCATGTGCAAGCCCTGAGTTTGGAGTATCTCTGAAAACGGTATGCTTAGTGGTTGCTACTTTGATAGTACAATACCAGGGAAGTGAAAAGATTATGAAAATAATTTTTCTAGCTTTCCTGGGCTGACTGGGATAGAAGCCAAGGAAAGCCCATGATCAAAACCAATGACAATGAATGAATGTACAGCCAGTTAGCAGAAGGAAACTTCTATCACTACATTTATATTTTTAGAATTGCCTTCTGAATTACCTTGATTGTATCTCCCTGTTATACTTCCAGTATCAAAGTATATCGCTTCTACCGTGAAATGCCAACTTAGCTTTAGCCATACGGCCAATCTACAGTATTAGAAGTTGTTTTAAATATGATCCACCTCTCCAGCGGAATTTGTTTTTAGCCCTTCTCCAGCAATAACTGTTACTTGTGGGTTTTGCTACCATACTGTCTTGCAAAACATCTCCCAATGTAAGCCCCTTTCCTAGTGACGACCACCTAGCCCTCATGTAGCAGTTATACGTGTCACATACCCTCTGCTCACAGCTGAAGCAGAACTGCATGAGGTTTTGCATTAGGTGCTGAGAGGGAAGGACTAATTTTCTGGTGATTCTTTTAAAATATCATAAAACACTTATTTTTCTCCAACCTACCTTAACTTTTCCTTCCTCAAGCTGAGCCTGGCGAAATCTTGCCAAGGCCGTCCTGAAAGGAAGAAAGGAAATTACTGTAGTTTACTTTTGAATCTCTTCATTCCAATATTATTATGTTATATACTGGCCTTTTTAAAAGAAAATGATAGCTACTGTTTCCATTCCAACACTGAAGAAACCACTAGTCAAAGTGGTCAACACCAGTTACTAACTAGTGAAGTCACTCAGTCAAGAATTTTGTGCAGCTTAATATTAGCAGTACCAACAGCCAGCTAGAGGGGCAGGGAGACAAGGATATCAAGCTTGTGAATTTTAAAGAAACGTTTTTCAATAACATTTCTCACAACAACTCAGGTAGACTCCATTTATGTGGCTGATTAATGTACATAGCTTGTTTATTTTTAAAAACAGGTATGTAAAAAATTTCTTCAAGTATCTCTTCCAACACCACTACTCGGGGTTTCTTCAGAAACCCATCCCTCCATTGTCCCTGAGAACAAAGTTACTATGCTCCTCACTCTTGCCAAGGTTACTTCAAAATAGTGCTCCTCTAATGAGCTAATAAGCACAGGAGTAGAGGACGTAAATGGGATAATGCTGCAGTGCTCCCATTGTGGGATTGAGGGACTGAATCAAGCCTTGGCTGCATGGCAGTGTAACTCCAGCCTACTTCTATACTAGTTTCCCCTGTAAATTAAAAAACCAAGAACAAAACACTTTCCTCACTTTTGCAGTGAGCTAAGAAACTCTCACATGACAAGGTACTTTGCAACACTAAAAATACAATAAAGTGTGCTGCTCAAATTGACACACCACATTGATAGATAACATATTAGCACCTAGGTTAACACATGTCTCCAATGGACAGTTAGCAATTCTGTAAAATTCATGCTTATCTGTCAAGTTGTCTTCAACATTATAAGAAGCATAGGTACCATGATAATTCAAGCAAGGGTTCACCTCATGAATAGGGATGGGAATGATTAACTGGTTAACCCGGTAAGCCTTAACTAGGTATATTAACGTGCATGTGCGTACACAGTTAACTGATAAGCCTGGGCTCATCAGTTAACCTGCACAGTTACATGCCCCTACCCCACTGCCTCTGACTCAGTGACAGAAAGGGGGGAGGAGAGGGAATTGGAAGCCAGTGCATGCGGGGAGCTGACTTTTAAGCTGGCTCCCCATTTGTGCTGGCTTCCACAGGGTAGGCCCCCCCCACCCTGCTGCCTCTGACAGGTGGGAGCCGGTACATGTGGGCACCCAGTTTTGGAGCCCACCCCCTCCGCCTGCCACAGAGGCAGCAGTGAGCTGGTGGCAGGCGAGAGCCTCTGATAGAGAAGCGGCAGCGCAGGGGGGAGGCAGGAGCTGCTACACATGGGAAGCCAGCTTGAAAACCGGCTTCCCCTTGAGTACTGGCTCCCTCAATGGTGGCCACTCCAGCCAGACCACGGTGCCCCACTCACTTGCCCCATTTAATAGGTTAACCTCATGTATAGTGGGTAATGTAGGCAAGGGAAACTGTCTCCACTGGCCAGCCACCTGGGAGGGACTGGGTCTGTGCCACGTGGCTCCTCAGTGGCCAGGGAAGGCTGAGGCCATGCTGCGTGGCAGCCCTGACCCTCAGCTGGGGATGGGCAAGGCTTGGCTGGGTAAGAGGGAGTAGGGTTGCCAGGTGTCCAGTATTGGCCTGGACAGTCCGGTATTTGTGGCCTCTGTCCAGTAAAAAAAACAGAAAATACTGGACATATAAAATGTCCGGTATTTTCTGTTTTTTCTCGGACAGAAGGCCGCTTGGGACAGTCTTCCCCTGCTGTGTCTGGTGGGGGCAGTGTGGGGATTTAAAGTCACAGTGACTTTTTTTTGGTGTGGCTGTTTTGCCGCCCCCGCCCTTCCCTCAACAGCTTTAGTGGTTCCTGCAGGGATTTTTTTTTCCTCAACAAGTTTTCCCCACCCCCGCCTTTTTTTTTTGGCTCAACCAATTTCCTGCAATGTTTACTATTTTTTGTGAAAGTATCTGGCAACCTTAAAGGGGCGGGGGAGGTTGTTGAAAGGGCATGGTCTCAGGGAAGCGAGGTGGCTATTGGCAGAAGGGGGCGTGGCTTCAGCTGCCTTCCCCCACTGCCCATGTTAAACATTACATTTAACTAGTTATCTAATTAAATGTGATTTTACATCCCTAATCCTGAATGCTCAATACTAACTGTACTCATACTTTGAGTGCCATCAAAATGATACTTTGCAGATATATTTATCACAGAATATTACCCATGCCTTTGATGCATGGACCAGATCATCAGCCCTGGTCATGCACCAAAATACATATCTGAAAGATTCACTTGCGCATATATACACACATGCACTACAACTGTGAAACAACAAGTAGTACTTAATTTAGACTGTAAGCAGGAGCTGGAAGAGCTGTACGTGCACTGTGAGAGACATGTTGAATGACAATGCAACCAAGCTCAGAGCTGTACTTACATAGCCTTTTCTGCATTTCGAGCCTAAAAAGAGAGAGAAACAGCTTAACACAATGGTTTTCAAACTTTTTTTTCATGTCCCAGTTGAAGAAAATTGTTGATGCCCATGACCCAACATAATTTGATTAGAGCACTGGTCACCAACCAGTCGATCGGGATCTACCGGTAGATCTTGGAGTCTCTGACAGGGGATCCTGACTGATTTGGCCAGGAGGCTGTCAAGTGCTGGCACTTCAGTTACCCCTCCACCCACTGTCATGCTGCTCCTGCCCTCTGCCTTGGAACTGCCCCTTGGGAGCCTCCTGCTTGCTGTGCAGGGTGTGGGAGGGAGAGGAGGGGGGTGTGCTGATGTCAGGGTGTCCCTCCTCCCCGCACTCCTGTATCCCATCTCCACACAGAGAGAAGGGGATGAAGAGAGCTAGGCAATGCAAATCTCTGTCACACTCACAGTGTGTGTGTGTCTGTCACTCTCACAAACACATACTGTCCTTCCCTCTCATGTCTGGACCTGCCACATACATGGGGGGTTGGTACTACTTTTACTGCTTGCAAGGTGGGTTAGTTTTAGTTTTTTACTTGTCTGTGCATTTCATAACTTTCATTTCTCTCTTACACTTGCATTTAATTCTTTGAGTAGTGAGTTCTAAAATGCCGAACCTGTCGTGTCTGGAGTCATTATCCCTGTGGTAATTGTGCTTCTGGAGGTGGCTGAAATGTCCCTGCAGCCCCTGAGAGTCAGAGCATGGGGTTTGCAGGGGGTCTCCACATGCTCTCCTTGCTTGCAGACACCACTCCTGCAGCTCCCATTGGTCAATGGAGAACTGTGGCCAGTAGGAGCTGTGGTGTCAGTGCTGGTAGATGAGGGGCAGCACACAGAGCCATGGCTGTACAAGCCAGCTGCTTTCAGGAGTGGTGAAGGGCCAGGGCAGGAGTAAACCTGCCTTAACCCCACTGTTACATCCCTGGGGCAGCTGTCTGGCCACTCCCAAGGTGGGCAGAAGGGAAGGTGGCACTTGAGCCCACCACTGTGCACTCCCTTGGTTCACTCCAGACCACTCTACTTTCACTATGTCCCTTATCCTGCCTTCCTAATGCTGGAGCCAGTTCCATTGCTGGGGCAGCCTGGCTGCTCCCAGCATGGTTGGGCCTTGAACCCAGCACCCTGAGCTACCTAGGCTAATACCCTCTCCCCTAAGCCAGTCCAGAACCAAACCCACCCCACCCCCCTGCCTTCAGAGGGTCCCTTAACCTGTGTTGGCTGGCCTGCCACTCCCAGGGACAGCAGGATTTGAATCCACCAACCTATGCTCTCCAGGCAAATGTCCTATCCCCTAAGCCACTCCAAAACCCACCCAGCCTCCCTACCTCCTGGGTGTCCCTTATCCTGCCTTCCTAATGTAGGGGCCCAGCTCCGTCCCTGGGGAAACTGGTGTTGGCTGCCAGGCCCTTGCCTGGGTGGGTGGAGTGGGGGCCAGGGAGGACTGGAGTTCACGACCCTGTGCTCCAGACCTTGATGCTGTATATCCTAGGCTGCTCCAGAACCTACCACCTCACCTCCATACCTTCAGAAAGTATCTTATCCTGTGTTGGCTGGCCTGCCACTCCCAGGGAGGGCAGCATTTGAACCCACCAACCTGTGCTCCCCAAGCAAATGCCCTATCCCCTAAGCCACTCCAGAACTCACCCCACCTCCCTACCTTCAGGGTGTCCCCCCCACACTCCAAACCCCTTAGCCCAAGACCAGAGCCTGCACTCCAACCCCCTACCCTAGCCTCATGAAAGTGAATGAAATTCAGGAAGGAAGGGGGATCGAGTGAGCAGGGTGAGGTGATGGAGAAGGGGCGGGAAGGAAACTAGGCAAGGGTATTTGGGTTCGAGGTAGATCTTACATTGCACTTAAATTGAAAAAGTGACCTTCTGGTTAAGAAGGTTGGAGACCACTGGATTAGAGTGTGGGCTCCAGGGTGGGGCTGTGGATGAAAGCTTTGGGGTGTAGGAGGGGGCTCTGGATTTGTGGGAGGGTCCAGGCTAGGATAGGAGGAGCTTAAAAGCTGGCTGCCCATGAGCACCGGCTGTGCCTCCCGAAAGCAGCAGGGTGGAGGGGGAGAACAGGGGATGCTGCTCTGCAAGATGCTGTCCCGGTAGAGACTGGCCCCCCGCAGCCAGACACAGCTGTATTAGCGGCAGCGCGGGGCAGCAGGTGGGAGCCGGTCTGTGCGGGGAGCCGGTTTTTAAACCAGCTCCCCTGCTGGCCTGGCTCCCGCCTGCCTCCCGAGGTGCTGCCTTTCCGCGGGAGTGAGGCCAGGAGCGCCCAGGCCGACGGAATAGCCGAGCAAGCACTGAAACGCGACGCGGTTACTCGACTATCCGAGCACACGGCGCCCGACACCCCTAGCGCTGGCCCGCGTGGGTTACAAGCCTGTGCGCTGTGACAGTCTCCAGCCCCCTGCGGCAAGCGCGCGGGCCCATGGCTGGAGGCCGAGGCGACACCGCGGCCCGAATCACGGCAGCTGGCGCCAGGCACTGCACGAGCGGCAGGGCGGGGCCTGGGCGCACGCGCGCGGGGAGGCGGGGCGGAGCCGTCTCTAGTGAGG
This sequence comes from Rafetus swinhoei, assembly GCA_019425775.1. Classification (NCBI taxonomy): domain Eukaryota; kingdom Metazoa; phylum Chordata; order Testudines; family Trionychidae; genus Rafetus; species Rafetus swinhoei. Next base: position 12,125,479 of record CM033435.1, on the reverse strand, counting down.
CCGAGGCCGAGGCCTGCCGGGGGGAAGGGGGCTGCAGGGTGGGGGCAGGGCCCAGCCGGGCGGCGCCGCTGACGCTACACGTCACTCACCATGATCCCCGCTGCTCCCGGGCCCCGCGAGCGGCACCTTCTTCTCCGGCCACTTGACTTGACACGCGCTTGCAACTGGAAGCGCCGCCTTGGCGGAGCCAGACAAAGATCAGCGCGAGCCGACAATGCCCCGGAAGAAGATTGAGGAGGCAGCGCTAAGCAGGAAGTTGGCTACGGAGAGTACCGGTGTAAGCGGAACCGGAACTTCCCCCTCTACCACAGTCCCAGCTGCCCGCGAGATGATAGTGCCGCAAGCGATACTTCCGGCCCTGTGCCCCGATCATGCTGACGCGCGTGCGCGAGTGCAATACTTGGTTTGCAGTGAAGCCGCTTGAAGGCGCATGCGCAGGAATCGTGCGCTGGGCGGGCGGTATGGTGGGCCGAGCCTCATTAGCTTTTCCCATCGAGGCTGGGGCGGTACTGCCTCAGAGCTTTGCGCCTGCATTTTGCCCTGCCTCAGGGCCGGCCCATGGCTGCAGGGCTGCCCTGGGCTCCTTTCCCCAGCACTGAGGCCCAGATCCTCAGGGGGATTTAGCTGCCTCATGCCTGTTGAGGGTCTGGGTCTAATGGGGGGGATTTTTAAAAGGGGGGCACTTCACACATCTCTGAAGGGGAAGGGACCCCGGGCCACCCCAGAAGGGGCGGGGCCAGGAGACTTTTGCTGGCCTGCCCACAGACCCTGATTGGCCTTGGGGTGACTGTGAGTCTTTGACTCCAAGCACCCTCCCCCCTAGAGAATCGTCAGCTGTTTTAAAACACAGTGGAGGAGACTTCATGCGCTCCCCTGTCTGCAGGTCTGGATAGGCCTGGGAGCGGCGGAGTGGCAGGGCGGCTGCGGGCCAGATCCATTTGCTCACCCCTGGTCTAAATCTCCAGTAAGCACAGGCCATTCAATATATTCTTCTACACCCTCTCCCTGCACCAAAACCAATGTGCATGAACTTGATCTGGCCTTCTCAATAGCAGAGGAGTGCAAAACCCCTCACACCACAACAGTTCCACATAGTCTAACAACTAAAAAAAGACTGTGACATTAGTATTCTAGTTTTCTATGTTTATTGACTGTGATTCCATTGCACATTTGCTTTATTTGCATGGAAACAAACTCTCCTTAATTGGCAGCCCTCTGTACTGTGCCAGTAAAATTCTATTCATCTTGCACATCATCTTCTCTAGTAATATTTGTCTATGAGCCAAATTATGCCCTCATCTATTATCTTTTGTTATTATGCAACCACATTAATTTATTATTACAATAGGGCCCAGAGGCCTCAACCAGGATTGATGTCCCGGTGTACACTGGAGTTTATGCCCAGTGATACTTGTGCAAATCTATAAATTTAATGTCAGTGTGAGCATGATGGAAATAATTTGGTTTGACAGTCAGAGCTCTGAGTTTGCAGGGACAGCAGTTAACCTAACCTTCAGAAATTTTTGAAGTGGCCCTGGGCCACCCTGGAAGGGGCAGAGCCAGGACACTTCCTTGCTTCCTTGTCTATGGACACTGTTTGGCCTGGGGGGTGAGGGGAGCAGTGAAGTCTTTGATCCCATCCCCTTCAGAAAGAACTGCCAGCAGTTTGGGTCAATTGGCCTGGGAGGGTGGGAAGTCTCTCTCTCACTCCCTGCCCCTGCCCCACAAGGGGGCACCGTGCTTAGAGTGAACTGCCTGTCCCCTCCCCTTGTGTGGAGCCTGCCCCCCTATTTATGTGGTTAACCGGTTAAATGCAATGCTTAACTGGTTAATTAAATGGGATTTAACATCCCTAATTCCCAGTGCATCAGATGGCCAGCCCTAGAGTGCCAGGCAGCAGTGCCCCCATGCCCCCAGCTGTGGTGCTCTGAGCAGCCAGCCCCACAACCCTGGGCAGGCAGTGTGGTCCCAGCACGAGCTGCCCTGAGTCCCTGCAGGAGGTAGGTCAATCTGGGCAGAGGGCTAAGAACAGCACACGAAGGGGCCTGGCCTGCGGGCAGAGTACAGATAGGGCCACACAAGGCTGTTCAGGGAGGCACAACCTCCCCCCAGCTACAATATCTACTACCCATAGGAGCAGTGCAAGACATAGAGCCAACTCCTAGATATTGACTGCAATTCCTTTCCCTTTTTCTAATAGCATTTGTCCCTCAAGCTAAAATTTTTTGACAGTACCAGTGTACTGCACATGTACCCATGATTTATAAAACACCCCTCCCTAATAAACTCCTCTAATATCAAACCTTGGAGATGCCACAGCCATGTTAAATTTTTATTTTTCACCATGATTTAGCACCCTGCAGATGTAGACATCTGAAGCCTAGCAAATGCTTATTGTTAAGCTAAATATATCCTGCTAAGTTAACCATGTTGAGCATGATTTAAGATGTTCACAAATGGAAGTCTGCAGTGCATGGAATTAATATTCTCAGATGCTGGGCCAAATCCAGGATTCAGATTTTAACATGGTACTGCAGACCCTTCACTAAATCATCAAAATTCCATTGACATTAGCTAAAAATGGTGGAAATGTATGCCAACTCACACATGCTAAAGATCTGGTCCATAATTTAGCTGTACTTTCATACCTGCTTTTAGATAAAATTAACTTCCATGAAGTTAGGAAATGAAGCTAAAGCTAAGAGTGGGAGGTACTCAGAGTCTATGGTGATGAGGACTATGTGCACACATAGATAGACAGCTATATGTGTGGGGTACTGTAACACTGCTTTGCATTTTTGTATTTCAAATGTAACTGAAACAATGAATTTCCTGGCTCTCAGATGCTTGTTTTTTCAGACAATTACATTTTAATCTCTTCAATCACGATCTTCAAGCAAGGATTGTATCTTCTTGTTTTTGTATAATAGCTGGCACAAAGGGAGCCCAATTGGAGATTTCAGTACTACCACTATGCAATTAAAATAATTTTATTATTATTAATAATTATTATTATTACACTGATATTATATAGTGACAACCTTAACATTTTTTGCTTTATGTATACTTTTGTACACTCTAGCTTTTTTTAAAGAGCTTTCTAAAGTGTTGTACAACTTGTACACAGTTCTGTACCTGGCATTGCTGAATTCTGTGCTGATAATACCTCAAACACATGTCCAGGCAGGACAACATGCAGCACCTGAGCCAGCAGCAATAGAAGCAAATATTGAAAAATGTACCTTAGCGTACGTCTACACAGCAGGGCTAAAGTTGGAATAAGCTATGTAACTTCAGCTACATTAATTGCGTAGCTTAAGTCAAAATAGCTTATTTCAGCTTTTGGCGTTGTCTACGCAGCAGGAAGTCAAAGGAAGAACATTCTTTCTTTGACTTCCCTTACTCCTCGTAAAATGAGGGTTACCATGAGTCGGAGTAAGAAGTCCTCCAGTTTGGTATTATTTCGAAATAAAGGCTTGTAGTGTAGATGTGCTTTTTGTTATTTCAGAATAACTTTAGTTATTCCAAAATAACGCTGCTGTGTAGATATACTCTTAGGGTGCGTCTAGACTGGCAAGTTTTTGCGCAAAAGCGGTCACTTTTGTGCAAAAACTTGCCAGCTGTCTACACTGGCCGCTTGAATTTGCACAAGAGCACTGACTTTGTAATGTACAAAATCAGTGCTTCTTGCACAAATACTTTCACGCTCCCGCTTAGGAAAAAGCCCTCTTGTGCAAGAGGGCCAGTGTAGACAGGGAAGGACTGTTTTGCGCAAAAAAGCCCCGATGGCGAAAATGGCCACCGGAGCTTTCTTGCGCAAAATCGCGTCTAGACTGGCCACGGATGCTTTTGCGCAAAAGCACTTTTCGCGCAAAAGCATCCGTGCCAATCTAGACCGCTTATGAAATACTTTTAATGGAAAAACTTTTCCGTTAAAAGTATTTCCGCAAAATCATGCCAGTCTAGACGCAGCCTTAGTGTATGGAATGAACCACTCTACCCCAGGAGTCTCTGGTCTGGCAACATCTGTGGACTCTGGCATGGTCTGGGACCCTGTGTGCGCTCCGGGGTTGGAGCACTCCTGGGGAAAAACTAGTTCAGCAGGACCACAGGTATTACTGGATCAGAGAGATGGGTCAGCGGCTGGGAGTAGAGCCCCAGGGCGGGTAGGAGCTCAACCGCAGGGGCTGAGGCCTAGAGCCTGGTGGCTGAGGCAGCAGGCCAGGGCCAAGTATCTGGCGGACGGGAGCAGGGTCTGGTGCTGGGGGACCAGTAGTGGAGCTTGGTGGCCAGGGGCTGGCAGCAGAGCCTGGTGGCCAGAGCCAGGCTGCTGAGAGTGGAGCTGGGGGGTCAGGACTGGGAGTACAGCCCCACAGCCAGGAGCAGAGCCCGGAGGCTGGCAGCAGAAGGGCTAACATTGATCTCCCCCAGTCTGGCAAACTCCCTTGTTCAGGACTGTCCAAGAGTGCCAGCCAGATGAGGGAGATCCAACCTATATTAAGAATTGCAGGAATGGAAGAGAATGCTCAGTTGAATCAAGATTTACATGCTTGTGCCACCTGATGGATGTTTGTTGTCATTACAGCAAGAGCAACAATCCACAGTGCTGTAATAAACTCACTGACATGCTGATCTGTCTCCACTGATTATATTTTCTTTTACCATTATGTCTATAGCTCCAGTTCAGCAAAGCAGGTGCTTATTCCTGAACACATGCATAAGTCCATCCCAATTCAGCAAAACACAGGGCAGCATTGAACTTATTTCCCAACATGGTATCAGAAGCAATCTGTTGCTGAAAGTGCTGTCTTCAGACGAGATGTAAATGTGGTTCGGACCACCTGCAGTCAATACAGTTCCTTAGTACTTTTTGAAACAATTTAGCTTTAGCGAAATTCCAACATAAAAGTTATGACATGGAGGTAGCACAATCTCTAATGAATTTGAGACAGACTGGGAGAGACACATTGTAGATTTTATCCTGGGTGACCTTGGGCACCTCTAGTAACATCTTTTGGGGAAATTCTCAAACACACAAATGACAGGTAGATGCTCAATTCTCACTGAAAGTCAATAGCAGTCAGGTACCTACTTCCCATTTGCCTTTGAAAATCTCCCTCTGTGCCTATATATCCCCATTTGTAACATAAAGAAGAGATAAAAGAAGCTCATTTTTGTGGAGTGCTTTGATTAAACGAATGATTATAGGAATGCAAAGTACTACGATCCTATACCAAAAGCCCCACGTCCCAACTTTAAAAGAAAAAAAAAGCTTACATAGCTGTTCTGTTCTTCACAATCATTTGTGCCCATGAACATTCCACTGCAGGCATACATGAGCCCAGTGCACTCAATTTGGAAACTTTTGCCAGCAGAACCAAGTGGTGGCACATTCACTTTCATGTTCCTCATGCACTCATCCAAGGACATAGAAAGGCATATCAATCAGCCGCCTCTCCATTCCTTCACAGTACTGTGTATTTAGTGTCTGAAGTAGTGGGGAAGGTGGGAGGCTTGAGGAATGTACATATATCTCAAAAAACAGATTGTAGAACAGGGATGGGCAAAATACAGCCCATGGGCAGGATCTGGCCTGCCATGACCCTCCAAGCCACTAACATTCCACAGCCCAACAGGTTGCTCAGGCTGCCTGACTGCCACAGCCTCACACTTCTCGAAGGTTATGTCTACACTGGGGAGTTATTTCAAAATAACTCTTTATTTTGAAATAACAAGGCGAGTGTCCACACTACCAAGCCTGTTATTTCAAAACAAGGGCTTGTTATTTACAAATAATAACTTCTGCTTGTGAAGAGGAATAAGCTTATTTAAAATAGTTATTTTAGGAGTTACTATTTCAAAATAACCTGGTAGTGTAGACAAAGCCCAAGTGACCAGCTGCTATAGCAAGCATGTCTCTGCATGTACTCCCTTTTTGGGGATTGGGGGAGAAGTGGCTCTCCATGTACAGCCCCTGTCCCCAGCACCATCCTCACACTGTAGGGGTGGTACTTGAGGGCACAAGCAGCACACAGAGAGATGCTGCCTCCCATCCCCTCAAAGAGCACACACGCAGACGCACTTGCCCCAGCAGCTGGTTGCTTTGAGAGGCGTGTGGGGCCACAGCAGGTAGGCAGCCTGCCTGCCTGAGTGCCCTGCTGAGGCACTGGCCAGGATCCATCTATGGGGAAGAGCCTCCCAGCCAGAGCCTGAACCTGGCATGTCCCCATGCACCCAAACCCCTGCCCCAAGTCAACTCCCTCCTACACCCAAACTCTCTCCCACACCCTGCATTCCCACCTGCACCCCAATCCCTGGCCTGGAGTTCCTTCCTGCACCCAAATTCTGTCTCAGACCCCACACTCTACATTAATATAGTAGAAAAGTGCATCCTTTAAGTTCTTGGAGTGCCCCCATGAACATTTTTGCCCACTCTGGCTGTAGAAGTGCCTTTTTTCTCCTTTGAGTGACTAACATATACAACCCTCTGTGAGTGACTCATCAGTAGTTCCTTTACATGTAAAGGGACCTCAGATCATCTGCGCAGACTGTTACCCTAATTTGTGGATGTTTACATACATCATGATAAGAAGCTTGAGTGATAGTAATGTAGTAAGTTGAGGGTCAGTAACATGGAGTCAGCAGGCCTGAATAGAGGCCTGTAACATGAAAACAGCAACAGGCCTGCAATCTAGTGAGCAAGACTTTGGTTCAGTAACACAGGAGCCAAGAAAGAGGCCCTATTGATAACTGTGTGATTGTGTAAGTTAGGTCGAGCATGGAAGGACACAGGGAGGCACTGGGTACAAACTGTAAGCCAAAGGGGAGTAACAGAACATCTTAATAAGAAATGTCTTGGTACAAAGACTCCCCAAAAACTAATGTACATACCGACCTAGGTTCAGGACCAGGTCGGAACTGACAGCATGAAGGATAGTAAGTAAGCCCCCCTTCCATAAGGTGAGGGGTGGTAACTAGGCAACAGAGGGTGGTAACCTCGTACATAAAGAAATGATATAAGTTGTTTGTACCTGTCTATAAAAGGACACCGCAAAGGGTGCTCTCTGGCCGACCTTGGGGGGGGGGGAGGGGCGCACTAGGCGCCTGAACGGCAGGTGTCATTGCCTAAACTTACAGAATGCACAGTAGCTTAACTTTGACTAACTGCTGTTAATATCTGTTATATGGCAATAGGCCTGCCCGGTGTTGGTACCTTGTCAACGCAGGCCATAGTGCCCAGTGGTATAACATTGTACTGATCTCTGTTACCAACTGGTAGAGCTTCGCATTTGACAATAAACCTGCTCGATTGATTTCAAACCTTGCCTGCATCTGTCATTTCCGGGGCCTCTCAGAGATCTCCTGTGTTGACCCAAATGCACGGGGTCTAACACTCTAGATAAAGGGAGTACCGATTGTTACGCATGCAGCCGAAAGTTCATCATCACTGACGGAGAAGAGGTCCTGTCAGAAACGTGCCAGGACAGTCCTGACCAGACGAAGCTGACACTGACAGTCCAGACCACCGAAGGTACCGAGGTACAAGATACCGAGGTACGACAAGTGGCATGTCTGGAAAAAGTAACAGGTGACTTGTTTCACACATATTGGGATATTCCTCAGAACAGCTGATGAAGCAAACTGAGCCCTAGTTGAGTGAGCTGTGTACTCAGTGAAGGAGTGATGTTAGGAAGGTTGTAACAGCTAAGTGCAGTCAGAAATCCAATGTGAGTGTTGCTGAGCGGACATTGAATGACCCTCAATGATCTCAGTGAGGACAAAAAAAGCCTGGGAGAGGGTATTAAACACTTAGTGCAATCCAGGTGGAATGCCAAAGGTCTGTGAATGTCTGATGTGTGAAGTCTTTCTTAAGCTTTGAAGTATGGGGCTTTGAGAAAAAACACCTGCAAATGAATAGTTGGGTTCAAATGCAAAGTTGACATTCCCTTTGGCATAAACCTAGCCTGTGACTTAACAGAAACCTTGTCTTTATGGAACACTTGTGAAAAAACTATCAGTCAGAACTTAGCTCTGAAACCCTCCATGAGGAAGTGATGGAAACACCATTTTGATAGACATTAGAGGTAGATTCTACATTCAAAGGGATTTCATGATTCTGGAGAGGACTAGGCTGAGATCCTGGAAAGGTACTACTGGATCAGACATAGGAAAATAAAAGAAATCTGGAAGGTGAAGGGTGAGAGAAAATGGAAAAAGGCCTTTGGGTCAATGTTGTACAGATACAGAAACCAGATGGAGTCTAAAGAACTGACAGGCCAGATGATTTCAAGTGCAAAAGATAGTCCAATACATATCTAACTCCTGTATGATGGGGCAATACATTTTGAAATTATGCCCAAATCAAAAACTGCTTCCATTTTTTTGTGCACTTGGCTCCAGTGGATTCTTTTCTTCTTACAAGGATTGTCTGCACATATTAGGAACATGCTCTGTTGTGAGTATTTAACCAAAGATGGAGAGATGGGAGGTTGAGATGCAGAGCATTTCCCTGGTTCTGAAACAAGAGATCCTCTACTAGAGTTATAGTTATTTGGCCAGACTGAGAGTTGATGAAGTTCCATGAACCAATACTGTATTGGCCAAACTACTGCCACTAGCATTAATCATTCTGTTTTTCATTGTCCTGGTTACCCTTGGAATCAGGGGAACTGCAGGGAAAGCATATAAGAGATGACTGGCTCAAGAGAGAAGACCCCCGCGATGGAACAAAATCACCCGCATTTGTTGTTCATATTGGTTGGGAACTAATCTATTACTGGGCAGTCCCACTGGTGGAAAACCTGGAGAATGTCCCAGCAATTAACCACTCATACAGGTCTATGAAATCCCTGCTAAGGACATTTGCCCTCATTTTTATTTCTGGAAGGCTGAATGCCTTCAGGAAGACCTTGTTTCTTATGCATAGATTCCAAAGGTTGGTCGCTTCTTGGCATAGCTGAGTTAACTTTGCACCTCCCTGCATGTTCAGAAAAAACATAGCAGAGTTGTCTGTACAGACTTGCAGAACCTGGTTCTTGATGACAGACATAAATGAATGAATAATGTGACACTCCAGCACACTTATATAGGGGCAAAACTTACCAGGATGACCAAAGGGTTTGAGTGTAAAGTTGACTGAGGTGAGCCTTTAGAAGCTGCTTCTGTTATCTGAGTTCTAGTAGGTTCTGGAGACAGAATGCAACTCCTTTGCATGTGTTCTGCAGATCCAACCAGCAATCCAAAGACTGAAGTGCTCATGCAGATATAAAAATTTACATGACCAGAGAATGCCCGGTAGGACAATGTATCAATTACACCTATGTTTGCAGACACCAAAGGTGAAGTCTGGCATGTCAGCTTACATACATGCACAGGATCTTGGGACCTAAGAGCTGTAGGCAGGAATGCACTGTTGTTGTTGGGTTGGACAGTCTATAGTCAGAAATCCTTCCATCAGAAGGAAAACCATGGTAGGTGAGGCATCAAGGTCCACCCCGATAAAGCATATGCATTGTTTTCATTGCAACTTTCATTTCTCCAGATTTAGCACCCAGCCCAAATGATAGCTGCCTGATGACATATGTTGTTTGGATTTGCTTGCTTGATAGTCAAGAACTAGTCAATCATCCAGGTAAGGAAATATTTGAATGCCTAAACAATGCAAGTGGACCACTGACCCTGCCTTGTTCTTCTTTAGCCATAATACTGCTATGAAGTCTATAAGATAAGCACTGTGTCTCAATCTTTCCTGACTACTAGTATGCCTTTCAGGAACCTGATTTGTCATACACCCCAGCTTGATCTCATTTTAAAACTGCTTGCTTATAAAATCAGACAAAAATACAAGCGTAACAGCATGCTGCTTAAAAATTGCTTACTTTCTTATTTTTACTGTATAAAATAAATCAATTGAAATATATTGTATTTATATTTCTATGCATAGTATACAGAGCACATAAACAAATCTGTATGAAAAGCACTTCATTTAGTGCTTTTTATGTAGCTTTGTAAAATCAGGAAACTATCTAGATGAGCTGATATACCCCTGGAAGACGTGTGTGTGTGTCCCTTGAGGCATGCATGCCCCTGGTGGAGAATAACTGATATGAAAGATCATGAAGGTTTCTTACCTTTTTCTCCTTCCAAAAGAGGCTTCGGATCAGAATCTAATGTACGGTTATGAGGGTAGAGTTTTAAAATGGAATAAAAGTGGACCTTGCAAGATTGTGTAACTTCTTCAGCTGTTGCTATTGATAACAAGATGATCTGCAACCAACTTATGGACCATAATCCATTTCAGTCCATTGCTAGAATGGTTTACACCCTGGGGCCTCGTGAAATACAGAACTGAAACGGAGTTGTCTGGCAATGTACACTCTAAACCATGTATCTAAATCAGAGATCAAAATGCAAATTCTCACTCTCAGGGACATCATTTTGATGTCAGTATACCATCATTTTTAGGCCAATATACCAATACCAGTGATTACACTGTGGTGTCTTTTTTAAGCTCTCAGATAAAATGGAAAATATTCTGTATGTTAATATTTAGTAATAGCTTGGAATGGAACTTTTTTTAAAATGCTGAATACTCTGGATGCCAGACAACCTAAGGCTATTTACACAGTATTTTAATCTGTCTCTATAGGTGTGTGGCCTTACCATTTTATTAGGTATGGTTATAAAACTGAAAAAGCATGTATGTAATTTTTCTATGGCCTAAGTATTCTCTTTACTGAAGGACTTTTGGCAACATCTTTATTTTTTCCAATGAGGTCACAACACTGTATTAAGGGGAGGGAAAGCTACAATTCAATATTTGATTGAGAGAGTGAGTCATGTTAGTCTGTTCCAGCAAAACCAGAAAGGAGTTCAATGGCACTTTAAAGACTAAAAAATTTATTAGGTATTAGAATATAACCTTTCATAAGCTACAACTGAATTTGCCAAATATGGAAAAAAGCAGGCCAGGATCTGATAGGATGCCCCATATTCCTACTATAATCCAGACCAAAACATCCTGCATCTTACCCTCTACAGAGGGTCCAAAGATTTCACAACATGCTGAAGACTCCAGTCCATATGCATCCTCTGTATACATCTTAGAAACCACACTGGTGTGGATTCAGATGCAATGAGGAATGGCCTTTGGGAACTTACTTATGGCTTCCTGCTCTCATATTCTCCAACTCCTGAGCAGCAAGACTTGCACCAGAACACTTCAGAACACCACTCTACCATGTCCTTTTCACTTCTAGTCTATAGCTAGAAGAGGGGAGGCAGCTGAACTCTGACCAAAGGGCTTGCAAATTCTGTCAGGGACATCATTCTGAGGCCAATATACCAATGTAGGGTTACGTCATCTACATAAGTCTTAAGTTCTCACATAAAATGGAAAATATCTGTTAATATCTAGTAATAGCTTGGAATGTAACTTTTTTTAAAAAAAAAAATAATGCTGAACAAGTTTATGCTATAGATTTGTGACAAGCTAACCTTTTATTTCTTCCTGAAAAAAACTTTCCAAAACAAAGAATGCAAGCCAATGCAGTTGTCTTTCTGAGTGTGTAAATATTTTTCACACAGTATCCAAGAGGGTTATGAAATCCCCTCATTCCTCTAAATGGTATGTATTTAGATGGAGCTTAAATGAATTCAGAGTGTATTCACTTCTGGTTTTATCAGAAATGTAGTTATAATATTGTCCTTATCCTTCACTGTTGATTGCCATGACAAATATTGAAGTTAGGACAGTGGAGCAGCTAGATGCAAGGCTGGGGGAAGTAGTTACCCCATGCTAATCTTGTAAATTCCATAGCAGGAGGCAAGTAATGGTCACAAAACTGCAGTTATAGATGGCATTTATGGACTATGTAAAACCTGCTGATGTTTAGAGATTGGTAGCGGCTGTTTTCGACTTCAACAGAATCTATTGGTTTACAGACCCTTAACAGCTGTGTCCAAAGGCACTCAATTCCTTGATACAGACTATGTTTTTTGATGCTTCATTCTGCAAGGCATGCTATGATTAGTCCTTTTGTACCATGAATGAGACAGTGGCAAAAAATTACCAGAAGTGACTGTCTCTTCAACTATACCACTGTCAGTCAGTTTTTTCATTATGTTCCTGGTTTGTTTTAAACATCTGGTTTCCCAAATGTGGCTCACCAGATCCTTTTTGGGGGATAGCTGCACTTGGGGATGAAATGGCTTCCTCACTATGCAGCTCAGATGTGGTATCCATCAGGAAAAGGCATTTTTGCACCATTCACATAAGACCAGAGGGGCATATACTATAGAAGAAACATGTTACAATAGCTTCCTTATGGCCTCCCTTTGCCTATGGCTGCTGTAGGACCAGTCATAGGAGTCTTGGACAAACTGTAGTAAGAACTAGGACCACCAAATTCAGTATGCAGCTTTCACATACCATAACTTTATGCAAGGTCAGGGTTTGGTCACATCAGGAAAATGGGATATGCCTGGAATAGCACCTTATAGGGAGGGCAGCAGGGGACTGAAGCTCCCCACCCCTACTTGTATGTTACTTGTATGCTCCCAATTCAGATGGGAACATTGTTAGCCATTCCCCTTTGCCAGGGAGCAAAAGGAAAGTTCAGGTTGCTGCATTCCTTATTCTGGCTAGGGAGTACAGGAGTTAGACAAACCTGGACTTGCCCTTGGGAAATATGCACCTCTCCCACAGCTGTGCCCACAGGTGCTGTAGCAACTATGAAGAGCTACTTCGCTCCTGGCCTCAAGCTGCTAGGGTAAACCCTCTCTCCCCTAGGAAGCCAGTATACTGAATCCCTCATCCCCAACCGGAGTAATGCCAGGTAAGTCTTCTAGTTGTACTATACAAATACACTGAATAAGCTCTCATGAAAGCTTTTAGGGTCCTGAACTGGGTTAAGAGGTATAAAGGTTGTGGTTGTGAATTTATGTATTTAGCTGTAGCCATAACCCATACTACATTTTCAGCTATACCTCACAGCAGGCATGGGTATCAAGCCATGAAAACCAGTTCCAAATGGCCACCCATGGTCCAGCTCAAGGAAAAAAAAAAAAAAAGAGACAGAGGGACTATTACTGTTGATAGGCACTGTCTTGCTGTCTTCCCATTAAGTCAGGAGGGAGTTTACCCATTCTAAATAATCATGAGTCACCCTGAAGGGAAAATAGATGTAAAAGCAGGCTTGGTCTTTTGAGTTTTTATTCAAAAACTGAGGTATAGATTCCAGGCAGAAGGTTTTTCTGAACACCAGATTGCCCTTTGAAACATTTGCTCTCAATTTCACAAGTTGTACAGGAGATGGTAAAGCAGTAAAACAGAAGTGCAACCTCAGGTTTTACTTTCCTCCTAAGCAACATGTCGCCTTTAAAAATAGTTTGTTTATATGTAATAGCTCTACCATGCAAGCTGTGGTGCACATGTATGGTGCTGGTAGTGGTGGTGCTTCTTAATACCTTTAAATTGGGGAGAGAAGGAGAAGAGGAGAGAAAAGAAGGGAGGGTGTGATAAACCTTGAGAAGAACAGTATGAGTGAGTCATCTTAACTTGAGACTGACAGATATGGAAAGGCTTGGGATGGGTACTGTTTCCATACAGCAAAGTAGGTCAACTCAGGCTGAGACCTTGCAGGTAGGCTACTAATTCAGGCAACTGAACTAGTGACCTGAGTATAATCTAGGAGGCATTTTATGCTTATTGTCTGGGAGACCTCCAACACAGGACATTTGTTTCCCTGATCTATCCCAAGCCTAGCTGCCCAGAGTATCCCAAAAACTAGATAGTCTAGTTAAATCACAGCAATCCTTAACCAACAGTACCTAGTACTGCCATAATTTTTTCTTGAAGGTTTTTAGGACTATCACCAAACTTGAAGGAGGTTTCTATTAGGCATTTGCAAAAGGGGAAAATTAAAATGAAATACAATGTAGCTATCTCCTAAAGTTGTCAGCTGCTGCTATCAACTGGAAAGATTCTCTTTTGAGCTGCTAAAGAGCCAGTGCAATCTCTAATTTCACAGCAATGATGTGAAAAACAAAATGGGGCAGAATAGTACTGAATACGGCACAATGATATGAGACCGGAGAAACTGTACATTCAAGAAATTCTATACAACTGAGCTTGAAGCTTCCCATTCCCACTCCCAAAAGAATTAGTCTGTGGGAGAACAAGTAGAAAATGCCTTTGAGGACAACAGGGAATTGGGGTGGGTCCTGTTAAATAGGGTCAATCCTTCCTCTTGTATTGGGCAAGGAGCCTAAATGAGTGGTTTTCAGGTGTAGAAACCTGGCCTTTGTAAAAAAGTCTCAGCTGTTAACATTTCAAAGAGCTATTCTAAACCAAGAAGTTAGTGCATAAATCCTCTAGGGCTGTTTCTTGATGAGTGAGGAGAAGTACTGCTATCTTGTGACAAGGACCATCTTATGGGGTCTATGACATCAACAGCCCCACTCCCAAAACCATACATGCCATTAAAACTAGTTCTCTGTTCCAGAGAAGAGCCAGGTAAGAATAAAAGCTTGAGTTTCAGAAAAGCCTTCCAATATTAGAAATTAAGTGCCAGACTTGGTAACTAGTGAAATGGCAACACTGACAGCTTAGCTTGGCTAAGCAAGTTAGTAATTTTTCAATTAAAATTACTGCTCTACTCTATTTAGAAAAATTGAATTCATCAATAAGATCCAACACCCTGCCCAGTTTCCATCAAGATGAGTGCTCAAAGACACTCTACAAATGGTTCACACAATGGGGAGCAAGTCCATGATCAAGGTACCCTGGCTGCTACCATCATAAGCATCCAAATATTCTTAGAGTCAGCCCATTGCAGGTCACCTTTAAAATGCACAAAAAGCAATTAACTCATCAGAAAATTAGAGTCCTCTGAATTAGGAGACATTCAGATTAGTTTAATAGGGATGTTAAATTATTCTTCAATTAATACTAGTCAATGAAGTTTCCAGCAACTAGTCACTCCTGCTGCAGCTCTGCACCTTAAAGGTAGCAAGAGCCCATTGGGATAGCTCCTAGGGGCAGCTCTGCCTCACCCCCAACTCCCTCCACCCTGTGGAGACTGATGGGGGGAATTGGCTTTTAAGAGGCAGGGAGGGGGAAGGAGGAACACAAATAATCACTCCAGAAGCCTATGTTTATCAAGTAACCAACTACTCACTTACATCCCTAGTTTATAGGGCTTACACATTCAGGTGCTGCTTCAGCTGAAGCAGTCAGAGTGCATCTCTAGAACAGATCATGGAGGAAAAAAAAAAAAAAAAGTATACATGGAGCAGAAAGTCATCACTAAATCAAGCCTCCAAAAAACCCTCCTATGTTAAAGCTGCCATGGAGATTTGGGTAGTATGCGCCATTTACATTTCAGTCTTAATACTAAAGCTGTAATCCGCATTCCCTGAATTTGAGGGATCTCCCCTTCCTGCAATGGGACTTCAGTGGATTTCCCTTTATGTGGGCCAATCTGCAGCTTTTTAATTTCTTCTGGTCCTTTTGAGGGGACACTTAACTGTTCTAATTGCATTTTAGCATGAAAATAAAGGATAAAAGGGTGAAAAAAGTCACAGTAACCACTACTCCATGGCACAACGAGGGGGAGCTTCATTGCAGTCACCTGAAAAATCTAGTAGATTTAGTAAGGCTGGCATTAAAGAAAATTTACACTTCTAATGTAAAACAAGCAGTTATTAAATGCCTCATCTGAGGTAATATTTTCATGAGTTATTTTAACTAACCTTGCCTAATGATTCTGGAGCACTTGAGGTCAAATACGATTTTTTCCCCTAAACATTTGGGAATGATGTGCTGGCCTCGGAGTTAGGCTGTGCGATACCATCATGGTTTAGACTACTCGATAGGAGTTAGTATTACAGCATTTACAAGTTTTGCTTATAAAACTTCTCTCGTCAGTGCCACTTTACTCTGCCCAATCCCAATGATGGGCAGATACATATGAACTGATTCTTTAATGGGTAACAGTGCAAGTGTTCGGCCTAGTGCAAGTAGGAACCAATATTTGCCAGAGTCACTATATGAAGAGAAGTGAAGGCATGTAAGTAATGCTGTCCTTTGTGATTATGAAATTGGTCCCATAACATTCAAACAAGATTTCATACAAAAGAAAAGTCGAAACTGTAAGCTTTTCAACACCTCCACATTCCCCTCTTTAATATGGTGTTTTGCACTATGTACATGAATAACAAAAAGCTAAACAAAAAGGAACTTTAGCCAAACTCCCCTTCCTCCTCCAGCTTTATTGATAGTTTTAAAATTACATTTCTATGTTCTAGGACTTCAATTGCTTTTACCATATTACTTTAAAAACTGATTACAAGTAAATGAAACTCAGTTGGTCTAAGTGATATAGTATACAAAAATAACATCTTGATTTCTGTGAAAATGCATTTCTTTGCAACTCCTGAATAGCTCCAAATTGTGTATGTTATGAGCACTGATGTTCTGGGTTTTAGATTTAGTTTGAAATGCTTATTCAAAAACTTCCCATTACCTTCTATATCGGTGACATTAACATTCATTGACTGAATTATTGTTAGTTATTATTCCTGATTTCTCTCTCCCTCTCTCTCTCATGGCCATTAACAGGCATGTGAATCTGTTGTGTTTACTCCCACTCAGCTATATGCTCTAGGTAGGGCCTGATAAAGACATTACTTGATGTTATTAACTACTGAGGTCAGACAATCCAAGGCCATTATTGTAATAAAATTAAAGTTAGTTACCTGTGGAAGTTCAGACACTTCCAGGATTTATTCTGCCTCCTGTAAAGAATCACTCCCATGGAACCTGGAGAGCGTTTGCTGGTCTGACTCAACTCTTTCCACTCAATCCCTATTCACCAGTGGCACGGAAAGGGGGTTCTTTAACAAAGCATTATACATAACACCTCTACCAAACTAAACATAAACATTTTTTGTAGTTAAATGCAGAAAGTCGATTTTTCCACCCCTTTCCTCCTTTTACACAGCAAGTAAAGCTCACTGGCCTGGGAGTAGCCTCTATCTGCCAACCTTTGGCCAGTGAAGAGGATTCAGAGAAAAAATAATACAACCATCAATCAGAAAAAGGAGGGGCGACAAAGGAAATAATTAAGCTGTAGCCTCAATTGTGCATTCCCGTGCAAGGTGCCCTGACTCGCCACAGCGATAGCAGTTGACTTCACTCGTCTTGCTGCAGTTGATGGCTACATGGCCAGTTTCACCACACCTGAAGGAAAGATATTTTTCTTAATTAACAGTGGACTTGTTAATCTCTTCAATAGCCACAACATTAACTAATCAAAGCAGTACAATCTAATGTATATTTCCAACTGTATTATAACAGTAACACAGCAGAAGCCTCAAATGCAGAGTTTAGTGGTACCTTTGACTATCAAGCAAGCTCAATTTCAAATCAAAGCAATGTATGCAGCTCTCTACTGACCTTACTGCATTTGCTGCACTACTTGTGCAATCCAAAAAAAAAAAAAAAAAGTTCTGGCGTCAATCTAAACACTTGAGTGCATAACTGACTCACTACCTATAAGTCTACATTAGTGACCAGTAGGGATGTTAAAAAGCATTGAGTTAAGTAAACATGTTACTGCTGAAGACGACAGCATGTATGGCAGAGGGGACACCAGAACCTGTACACATTGGCTCCCACCTGCAATGCAACTAGGTATACATCCAAGAAACAGACTTAACATGCTAACTTATCTCTTAGCCTTAATTTGAAGTTTATACCTTAGATGTAGTGCCTTACCGATAGCACTTAACTTTGGTACAGTCTTTTTGAATGTGTCCAAATTCTCCACAAGAATAGCACTTCTGCTCATCTGCATGATCACAGTCACGAGCCAGATGACCAGGTTTGCCACAGTTGTAGCAGCACTGCTCTCTCTCTCTCTTCGGCTCCTTGCAGTCCTTAGCAATATGGCCACCTCTGCCGCAGTTATAGCAGGCTTCCACAATAAGAAAACAAACCAAACAAGACTATAAAACCTTGATAAAGTTAAACATAACATGCATTGAACAGAAATCAGTTTATAGTGAATTGACATGTGTTCAGTAGCTCTGTGATAGTCAATATAAAAATTTAGTAATATTTACCATCCTCCTGGAGATCACAGTCCTTGGCAAGATGACCAGACTCTCCACAACGGTAACAGATGTCTGGGAGGGATGAAGACATGAACTGGAAGCCTATTTTGGATAGGGAACATGAGAAGAATGGTTATTTAGGGATCAAAAATTACATCAAGCAACTTGACAGTGTAAAGATAAAGGTTAGGACATAAGCAAAGTGTGAATTTACAGTCCTTCTCAGAGCCATCTCACTATTCTTAAAGATTTAGTAGCAGAGCATTACAGTAAAAACCCTCATTAATACTTAGAGTATATTTGCTAAATCAAACTGGAGCTACACTTTACAAAATAAGGTTACCAAAATAGATTTGGTGTACTAGCTTTGATTTGTGTTTACAAGTACTGCTTTAGTGACTGAGCAAAGAGGTCACTGTCATGTATGCAATTAGTAAGATTTTACTGCTCAGATACGTATAAGTTAGAAACCTCTTGTAGAGGTAAATCTACCTCTGCCACGGCTACGCATTCCACGGCCACGGCCAATTCCAGTAGGGCATTCCCGAGCCCAATGTCCAGTACGTCCACACTTGAAGCACTCGTTGCTGCTCATTGCTGCAGTTTGGTTTCCTATGTATAAAGATGATATTTATTTAAAAAAGGCTTCTCTTTTGATGTAAAGACTGGCTCTTCTAAAAGGCTAAAGCATGGCAATAATGCTATAGTTCTATAATGAATTATTGATATTTCTGGTCATGAAGCAAGGCAATTACTAGACCCAAAGATACCATACCTGTAACTGACTCCTTATGTTTTAAATAGTCCCTAAATGTAAGTGTTAATGTGTGTTCTCTGCTCCTTTACCTAGACTGCATAGTTGCTTATTTAGAATGAAAATACACTGTTTAGTCTATGATGGCTAAGAAGGCTCAAAGTAATTCAAAGCTATTCACAAAAAGGGTAGACTAGCCTCACCTTTACCTAGTAAGGTTACTCTTCAAAACACCAGAAGTTAGTGTTATCTGGAAGTATTTTAAGAATTGAAGTGTTCTAATTGGGTAGAATTCTTGTGTCATACGAGACCCTGTTGTGCCTTAATATGCAAGTATAAAATGTCTTGCTAAAAACAAATTCCTACACAATTCAAAGAGTGCACTATACTTTGGCTATACCTGTCAGGTTGGATGTGTAACTTACAGAATTTTCTGAAAGTAAACCTATTCAAAGTTAAATGGGAAGCTGACAACTTCAGTGAATAGCTAATATATTAAAGTAATTTAAATATAAGCATTTTGTATATTCTTCCTGTCTAATTTTAAAAAAAATGAAATGACTAACCTAGAAGAAGTCACTGGCTAAGCACTGGGGGAGACTAGTTAGTGGATGTGCTCAACCAGTATGATGCAGTAGAAGCTTCTTCAGCAGCAGGAAAAAAGACAAAAACCAAAACCACACACACACAGAGCACACTACGACCAGAAAAAAAATAATCTATTCACTAATTGGAAAATTAAACAGGAAATATTGACTTTTTAAACAGATGTTTGTAAAAGATGTTTTGATGACAAGTTGTATTGGGACCTTTAACAAATCTAACATTAAAAAACCTTCTGTGCATTTAATACAAATTTCCATCAACTCAAAGACAGCTTCATACAAGTCAGTTACTCATTTAGTAAATAACTGAATTATTTGCCATTGTCTATCACCATACAAGATGTAAAAAACCTGAAATGCAAGTAAGTATAGTTTCCTCATTATACTAAATACGGTGCTTGTATGCCAACGTTAATTGCAAATCAATGTTTTCATAGCTACCAAAGAATGAGATCAACCTTTAAAAAATTAGTACAAATATGAACTAATTAAATATCAGCCCACCCTGGTTTATGTAAAGTAGCTACAGGTTGGATGTCTGAAGTCTGGACTTCCATCATTCAGCAACATCTGTAGCATGGCATCCCCATGGGTGCTCCTGAGCTGGAGCACTCACCAGGGAAAAAGCTGGGCCTTGCACTCAGCAACTCTTTCCCCACCCTGCCAAAGCTTCCAGAGCACTGCAAATAAGCTCATTTATGATGCTTAAACTAAGAGAGGGAGGGGAAGAAGCAGGAACAGGAACACTTGGAAGAGGTAGGATGGTTGTGGAGCCCAGCAGCCACCCTGTATCATCCCCTGAATGCCTGCCCATTCTACTACCACTTGGTTAAAGCTAGGCCTCTGATGCCACTACAGCAGAGCCCCACAGCTGACAGCAGCTGAGGGCCTGACATTGACGAACCATGGTCCAGCAAATTCCTTAGTTCTGGGCTGGTCAGGTCCTGAGGATGCTGGACTAGGGAAGTACAACCTGCATTATAGAACCCAGGAAAATGTGTGCTGGAGATCACTTAAGTTCTGACAAACAACTTGCAAGTCTACTTTTTTTGCATTTAGCTTATACAATAGCTTCACTTTCAAACCACATGCATTACACAATGCTGTCGTGATGAAATTGTGAATGCCATGGGGGAATGTGTTTTAAGTGTCCTTAAACTGTGGCATATTCAACATCTAGGACTGATAAGCTATTATATTTCATAACTCTTTACTGCAAAGATTATTCACATCTAAAAAAATATTTTCAGCTATTTTAAAGCTTTATAATGGTTAGCTTCCATCAGAATCACTTACATCTTTAGCAGCACCTGGACTGTACTGAACTATGCTTTGCAGTTATAATATAAAGTTAATTCCACACAAACTAAAACTATGATCAGCAGTATACAAAGCATAAATAACTCAAAATTTTATGAATTCTGCTTGATTGGCATGATAAATCCTACAGAATAGCTCAGTTATCCACATGTGCAGGGCTTGACAAACCACAGCAAAATCTACTCTCCAGCCCCGCACTGTGCATGCGCCAGACCTGCATTGTGCATGTGCATGCCACCAGTGAATGGGGCGACCAGCTGAAATCTACTCGCCATGGGCAAGTAGATTCACTGATTTGTCGAGCCCTGCACATGTGTTCAGCTAGACTTGTGTAGCAAGTTTTCAACTTCTAAATTGTTTCCTTTATTTCCTGAAGACACTCATTACATTATTGCTGAGTAATCAGTCTTAAAATTCTTCAGATAAACTTGCTGTAGAACTAGCTAGATGCTAGAAACTTAAATGTTTGAAAGTTTCTACTTGTATTTAAGATTGTCATAATTAGCTGACATTTGCATTACTTGGTTTTTGCGTAGTTCATGGTCAGATCAGCAGCGTAACTTCAGAGACATGGATACAAAGGAAATCGTTGTAATAAGTGACAACAGCAAAATCAGGCTGAGTAGTACAATAACTGGATCTGTGTAACAGTTACATAGCTTTAAAACTTTGTACTGAGCACTGCATGGGATGACTAGAAGTATTTTGTACTGAAATACTATCCAGGGACCCCCAATTTTACTCAGAACTTTACAGTAATCAAATCCCAAGGGATGTAAAATCCTGTTTTGTTTAACCAGTTAACGGGGCACCACATGGGCAGTGAGGGCTAGAGTAGCCCTCTCCCCCCGTTAATCTCAGACATCCCTACTTATACCTAAACAAGTTCACGTGCAAAAATTAGTACAAACAAGCAGAAGAGAGGGGAAAGACCAAGAATCTTGCTTACAATATGGTCAAAGCCACAGAAAGGTAGTTAAAAAGGAAAGCTCACTAAACTCCTACAGGCCACTTGTGTTAAGTGTCAGAATAGCATCAATATGGATGAGCTACTGGATATGATAAAAAAAAAAAAAAAAAAAAAAAGAGATATACCTACTTTACACCTGCCAGTTGGTTTAGTACTTTGTTCTTTCCTATAGTTTTGAGTATCTCATCTTTTCTAGCAAGTAGCCCCGTGGCATCTTAGGCTACATCTAGACTGCACTGCATTGTATTGAGCACCGCATCTGCTTGTTAGGAAAATTTTTCAAAAAAAGCAGATGAGCTCTTTTTCCCCCCCCCCCCATCCCTGTGAACCTCATTTTGAGGAATAAGAGATGTGTCAAAACAGCACTTTTCTGAAATTTGGCACCAAGTAGATGCGCCAAATTTCAGAAAAGCCTCTTTCAACAGTGAAGCAGAAAAAAAAATATGATATCTTTTTCCAGCTTATTGCAGTGTAGACCTAGCCTTAGAGACCAACAAAAATGATCTCATCTGAAGTAGGTTGTGTCCACACAGGAGTACTCTTTTTTTAAAGTTACAGACTAACCCGGCTACTCCGAGACTTCTAGTCTTTTCTGTATCTTACTGGTAAGGGGTTCACAACTGCACACATTTGAGTACCACTGATTAAGAACATGGCATTCTGCATTTCAAAAGGGTACTTCTGACTGAAGCATCTACATCTTATGTTAATCTACCTTGACTACACCATTTGATTTAAGTTATTTCTCTGCACCAAAATTCTAATGCCCACATTTAAGTCTGGCTCGGTTTCAGAGCCTCCACTGTGATGCTAATCCACTTAAAGAACCTATAGCCTGTAACTAGAGACAGGATAAAGACAATTAGTGTAAAGACAAATAAAAACTGTTTCCACCTTAGTAGAAACTGCTCCAAAATTCAGTGAACTGCTTTGCTAGAAGAAACAAGAGGACTGAATCCTAAACATACGCAAACAAGCCATTTAGTGCCAGCAGTTCAAATACAGCTTACAGCCAGGCTCTTGGAAAAAGTGTGTCCCATATCTGAATAAAATGTTATACAGCAAAGTTAATGATTCATTTTAAGTTATATGTAATCATGTTTCTCTTGATGGCTGTTTGCAGATTGAACAGCAGAAGGGGTTTGTTCATCTGTAGCAATTGCTATTTTGTAAAGAGGAAGTGGATTTTCAGAACCATGCAAGTTGATCAATTTTTCTTATTATTCATTAGCATTATCTTTATTTGGAGCCACCCAAAAGTCTCAAAGCTCACCTGCAGTGAAAAAAAAAAAATAGGATTTTTTGGTATGACGCACCATGGCCTGAATATTTTTTAAGATTCTCAAGGCAATACTTTCCAAAAGTCACCCTATGGTTACATTCACATCTTTACTACAAGTTATTTTCATGTCCATTATACGCAACTAAAAAAATACTGGGATGTGCTAGAATTTTGGGAAGATTTAAACCCAAATAATTAAGTTTTATTTTTAATATCCTATTCACTGGAGCTTTATTTTTCCTGCTGAGGTACATGAACAAGATGAAGGACTTGAACCTACAAAGCTCAAAAGAGATTCACAGGATAAGAGATATTATGAGCCATGGAAATCAGCGTATGCAGTAAGTTTTTGAAGTACAGGAAGAAGGAAAGGACTCTGCAGAACATGCAGAACACTTGAAACCCACAGACTGCTAGAGCTCTTTCAAAACATTCTTAAACTGATCCATTGTATGTCCAAGTGTCAGTGATTTTTACATTTATCAATTATATAGAAATGAAGATATTCAGGGATTTTTAAACTAATTCCTTGGTATATTAAATTTTCACAATCACCACTACAGTACCTTTTAGTTCAGGCAACAAACTTAATGTTTTAGTCATAAAACTGACTATACCTGCTCTCACCTTTCACACCAAGAACATGATCTAACAAGTTTACTACTCCTTATAGTAGATAAATGAATGCTTCTGCCATATGCAGAGTTAAACCAAAAAAGGAACACAGAATTCATAACACTGAGCTGGAAGGTATTTTCTAAAACCTAACTGAAGACTGACATTTTACTACTGTCAATTCATTCAGAGTTCCAAATCTAATCCTCAATTATGGAATTTGACCTGCACATTTACAATAGCAGATGCACAAGAGCAAAGATAAGGTAAGCGAAAACAAGCTACCTTGCTCAGTTACTTGTGAGCAGAGCAGCAGTTTCATTCAAGGAGTTAGGGCACAGGGCTATCTAGAGCAGTGGTTTTCAAAGTCTCTCTCAATGACCTACTTAAAGAAAATTTTTGATATTCACAAATCAACATAATTTGACTAGAGTGTGGGCTCTGGAGTGAGGCTGAGACTTTGAGAAGGGGGTCAAGGATGGGGCAGGAGAGGCTTACTTTCAGCAGCTCCTGGTCAGCAGTGCAGTGGAGGTGCTAAGGCAGGCTTGCTGCCTCCTGGCACCAGACCATGCTGTGTCTCAAGAACAGCCAGCAACAGGTTCCCACCAGTTGGAGTGCAGAGCTCCTGCTCAGGGCAGGGGCAGTGTGCAGAGCTCTTCTCTGCTGCTGGCTGCTTGTGGCACAGTGCAGTCTGGGGTGCCAGGATAGGCAGCAAGCCTGCATTAGCACCTCCACTGGTCACCTGCAACAACAAGACCCAGTGCCTGACATTCCATGCCACAGTTCTGAATCCAGACAGAGTTAGAAAACCACTGGTCTACAAGAGGGAAAAATCCAGACTCCTGCACAGGAGGAAGGGAAAAATGCATTGTTCCATGCACCACCTAATCTTTTGCTTCAATTCATAAGGACTCATCTCCTAATACTAAAGCAAACTGGGGGATGAAAGCGACTAGTCACCTCCCCCCCCCTTACTGCCCCCCCATCAGAGAGGGGGGAGTAGGAGGAGAGAAGGGAGCAGGAGCTGGCTTAAAAGCAGTTTCTCCCCAGGACCATCTCTGCATGGCTCCAGGGGAAGCAGAGGCTAGCAGGGAACTGGGCATAAACCAGGAATCTGGACTCCCCCTACCCCACTGCACTTTAGTCTTTTAAATGTATTAATAGTCTGGCAGCTCTTACTACACTTAAAAGGCAGAGCTACAGCAGGGTTAGCTCCAGAGGCCATGCACTCACCCTGCAGCAGCTCTGCAGCTTCCCCCCCCCATATCAACTAACCGATGGAAATCCCATCAACTAGTCAATTAGCTGATTAAATGCCATTTAACATCCCTATTTAATAATACAGTAATTATTCAAACATGTCCTACATATTAGTAAGAACTGCTGACTAATGCCAATCAGCTGTAACTCAAGGATGAACTAGCTATAGCCACCACAGTGCCCCTGCCCCTCTTTCCCTCCTATGTGTACTGCAATACAAACTTCACTTCTTCAGATGAAGTGGGCTGTGCCTATGAAAGTTCATGATACCATCTACATGTTTTGTTAGTCTTTAAAAGTGCTACCAGACTGGGTTTTTTAATGTTTATCCTATACAGACTAACTCAGCTATCCCCTGAAGCAGGGGTGGGCAATAATTTTTGCCCAGGGGGGCCACTTCAAAAATTTTCTAAAGAGGAAGAGGCGGGGCTGCCCCACCCCCAGATCATGATTGGTCTGGGGTGGGGAAGCCCCTTTGCCCTGCCTTCCCATTAGGCACCCATACCCTGGAAGAGGCTTGCATGCTCCCTCACCCCCAGGCCAATCAGCATGCAAAGCCTCCTCCTGCCCTGTGAGCAGCACGTGGGGCTTTGAAGTGCCATGCACTGCTCACAGAACAGGGGCAGAGCTGAGAAGGCTTCAGGGCCTCCCCAGGCCCTATTTGGCCTGGGGGTGGAGGCCCTTTTGCCCATCCCTGCCCTGAAGCTTCTGCAATACAAGCATTGGTGATCCCTGAAGCTAACTTCAACAAGTAGATGGTTAACTTCATTCTCTACTATACATAACGTCAAGGTATCTGGGGATATAGACCTAGAGCAACCTGCAGGTATCCCATCAGGTTACACACTAATGGAAAACTGTTCGGAGTGCCACAGAGACATGTTTGTACTGGCATTACTCTGGAATGCCAGGATGCACACACTGAATGTTGTTGCTGCCAAGAGTCAAATACAGCTCTTTAACAATGAGCACAGTTATCTTCACTATACTTCCTAACTATTTAACCTCAACTTATTAGTATTACCAGCATCTTGTCCTAATGTCTGGTTAGAGGCTGAAGTTCTCACTGGAGCAGCCAGGAGACTGAAAAACCTCAGGTACAAAGATGTAGACCAGGATGCTCGTCAAAAAGCTAAAGTCTATCATTTCCAAACATAAGCAGTATAGTTTTAGCAGGCAAATCCTCAGGCAAAAGTACTTTTCCCAAAGCCATCCTCATGTTTAAAAAGTGACTCACCAAAGAGTAATCGTGGTGTCTGGACCCTGCTTGAGTCAAACACTATGAAAAGCTGACAAACTTGACTCAGCAAAAATACTTCACATGTATATTGGTAAAAGCAATCTTCCTGGCCTAGAATCTATGCACCACAAGGGATAGAGAAGGTCAGATACCAACCAGTCTGCTCTGAAGTTAACCTCTCGCCCATAAGCTTCCAGAAGGGAGGATAGGGACAAGATGACTGGCAATCAAGGCCTCCTGAGCCAAGGGCATGCAAAGTGAATTTAAACAGAAGGTTGAGACGGCCAGCGTAAAGACATGTCTACACTGCTACTTTAATACACAAAGGCCTAAAGAACACTCGACTGCAGCAAATTACTGTGCTGTAGAGCACCAGTGTTAGGTGGTGCAATGGCCATATTTCTGCTTTGAAATACGGCAGCACTGTAAAGTGTTAAATCTAGAGTCAGATAAGAAAGGTGTACATTTCATTTTAGCCCCTACCACACTAACCCAGTTCAAGAGTCTAGGATGAAACTGTCACTACTTATATGAACAAACTCAAATAAGTTGTTTGGGATACTCCTGTTATAATTTGGAAGTTCATTTTTAACATTCAACTAGAGATGTTAAATATAGGTTAACTGAATAGTCAATTAGCCTCATGAATTTGGTTATTTGACTATTCTATAGTCCCCGGGGTGGGGCCTGCAGCCAGTGCTCTCTAGCCCTGGTCCTGAGGAGCTCACTCCCACAGAACTGAGCTGGGCTGTTGGCCAGCCTGCTAAAAAAGAGTTAGGGGGGAGGGGAGGAGAGGAAGAGACCACAGCATTAATCGACAAGCTTTTGCTATCAGTTAATCGACTACACTATTATATCCCTACTTAGAACTATCCTATGCAAAGATATTTGTATCTATATATACACACACACACACAAGCCCCACATTCTCATAATGGATAATTCCCACCTCCTCTTACCTGCATCACTACCATTTCAAATCTTTTTAGTCTCCCACCCAACTTCTCCAATCTCTACAACTAAGCTTCTGTGCCCATATAAATATTTAATGTTATGCCCATATGCCAACACAGCCAAATGGACTCACTGTAAAAATGCTAAGTGTGCAAGTGGATGAAGTAAAAAGTTAAGTTACTGGATGCATCTTGCCTAAACCAAGGTCAAATTCTTCCAAGAAAGGATGGTCTTTTGGTTAAGACACTGAATTGGACTGGGGGTGGGAGAAGGTGAGTGTTTCATTGGTGGCTCCTAGACATCCTCTACGACCCTAGTCAATCACATAATGTTCTTTTACAGATCAAGTGTAGAGATTATTTCCTGGCTTTGGGAGCACTCAGATACAACCTACCAAGTATCTAAATAATCACCACTCCCTAAAACATTTATTCTCCACCAGACACTATCAGATGCTAGATAAATAGTACTTTAGTGAAAATAGGCTGGAATGACTTCAAAATGAAGTTTACCACGCATTCAAATAAAGTGACTGTCTATTAGGTTGAGAAGCTTTCCATCTGAGGGACACCTTCTATAGCTGCATTAGATGCAACCCGATGCACCCTGGCTCCCCTGACTCAGGCTGACCCGAGCACATGGAGAGGCCACATGGTGCAATCACGCCACGTTCCGCCGCCGGGACAGTCCCACCGTCCCGACTAGGACTCGGTCGCAGCAAGCGAGGGAAGAGCAGAGGGGCAGCCTGATCGCAGAGCACGAGCTCAGCCCCAATGCCCTCCCCACCCGGATCGCAGGCCCAGGGCCACAGGCCCAACCCGCCGGCTGACCCTACGCTCTACTTGCGATCGTGACACCCCCACAAATAAGGCTGCGGCCCCCCAGCCTCGACGAGCCTCTTCCATCCCCGCTCCACGGGATGAGGCGCCCGCCTCGGACCAGGGAAGGAAAAGGAAGCCGCTGCGTGCCCAGCCCCTCGGGGCTCCCGCACGGCGATGGCTTCCTCTCCCCGCCGCCCCGAGTGACTCAGCCCGACCAGCGCGCCGGGCCGCCCCCACTCGCGCCCCGTTTGGAGCCAAGCTACCAGCCGCCTGCTCGTCGGGCGCTGCAGCAAGCGCGGCCGGGGCCCGGCAGGTTTCCCGCGCGCTAGGCCGGAGTGCGCCACCGCCGCCACCACCCGCCTCCGCCACACAGGCCAGGACCTGGCCTCCCCCGCTAGCTCCGCGAGCCGCGCCGGCGGTTACCTGCAGGCTCCCGACCCTCCTGCGACAGGTTGCGCGCCCGGGCGACGGTGGGCCCGGCTCTCTTCCGATCCCCCCGCTCGATACTAAGCGCCTACTGCCTGCGCCACACGCGGTTTGCACACGGCCCCGCACACGCACTTACTCACTCGCACCCCGCCCTTCCCTATCACTCTGCGCACGGCTCATTATCCCGTTCGCATAACCAATAGGAGCCCGCTTCTGCCTCCGTGCAGCCAATCGGCGCTGGGGATGGGAAGCACCAATCAGCGCCGTCGAAAAGGGGGAGGTGTCCGCCTACCGGGTCAGTTTCGAGTCTTTGCTTTACTGCGCTGAGGGAGAAGGGCGGTTGAGGCGGCGGCTGGTGCCCTGAGGTCACGCGGAGACTGGCCACTGTGAGGGGGCTGCCGCTGCTGCAGTGCGCGGAGGTTTCCCTGGGTGTCCGAGTCGCCTCCCTGCTCCTCCTCTGTTGTGACTCATGAGCTAGGAAGTTGCGGCTCCCCGCCCCCCTCCCGGAGGCCGCCCAGACGCAGTGCTTGGTCCCCGCCCGGCCCTGCTCCTCCCACGTCACGCAGGGCGGGGGCAGGCTCGGCCGCCCAGAAGTGATGCGGCAGAACTGTCAGCGCGCGCCTCCCGCCAAATCCTGAGCGGGGCTTGAGACTCGCGCGATGCGCGAGCGGCCCCAGTGGTGGTGATTTCCCGCCCGTCACATGCGGCGGTTGCCTTCGACCGAGACCCTGCCCGGCTCCCGGCCTGCGGGGACCGCTCCCGCGTCTTCGCCCTGGTCTGCGGGGAGCCGCCATTCTGACCCCAGTCCCCTGCCTTTCCCTCACCGCCGCCTACACGCCGCGCTCCCCCATTGCCCCACACGTTTACAGTCTCCTAGCCCTCATGTTTTCCTTCCGCCCCGCACCAAGTCCGTTTCCTTACTGCCTTCAGTGGGCACTTTCCCCACACACCGCTCCCGCACTCCTCATGCCACTGCCCCCTCAGTTTCTCCGCTGCACCCCCTCGGCATCCCTCCCTGCACTCATTCCCGTGCCCACCACTCTGTTATCCAGCACCTCACCACCTGTCCATGCGTCCAGCTGTTCTAGGGCAGTCTGGAAGGGTTGCTCAGCACTGCCAGCCCTCCAGTTTTATGGGCTCACGATAATCCTGGATGGCCTGTGTTTTTTTGCATCTCAGTGTGGCATTCTTCTTCCCTTATAGACCCTGCACATCAGTTCTCCAGCATGTTTCAATTTCCTTCTTTAGCCTCCTTTCTGCTCCCCATTTCCCTGCCTTCTTGTGGATTTCTTTGACCAGCCCCTTAACCTTAGAGGAGCAGCTGCTTACCTGAATACAGTCTCATTAGTCTCACAAATACATCCCTGTCTATCTGATGTATTTGTAATGTTTAACTGGTTAACTGATTAAAGAGGATTTTACATCACTACTCACAACAGTGGTTCGTATAGTAGCTTCATAAATCCAATAATTGATCACTGCCCAATAAAATTGTAGGGAAACAAAAATTAATTAATGTAGAGCTATGGGGTTTTAGATTCCCAAGAATATTTGTTTCATTTTATATTTTTGGCATTTTGAATACTCTCATAAATATAGTGTACTAAAAAGACCCTCTTAGGTGACCTCCCATTCCATTTTTTGTAGGTTAAATCACTGGTTAAATATTACACTCAACTGTTTTGGTTTTAAATGTCCCTAGAGGGTGTAAAAGAACACATAATATACCTAACTATTCCAGGGATGTTAAATCGTGTTTAATCAGCTAATTGAGTAGTTGATGGAATTTCCATCAACTACTCAATTAGTCGATAAGGGGGGAAACTGCAGAGCTGCAGCGGGGTTAGCTCCCAGCCCCAGGAGCTGTGGCTCAAGCCGGGACAGCTAATTCCCAGCTGGAGTCTAGTCCTCCCTCTGCCTTCCCTGCCCCCTGCGGAGATGGTGCTGCAGGGAATTGGCTTTTAAGCCAGCTTCTCCGCCCCCTGGCCCCCGCCCCCCAGCACTGGCTCCAGCTCCCTCCTCTCCCTTGCTGCCTCTCTCTGATAGAGGCAGGGCGGGGAGAAGTGACTAGGTGAGTGACTACTTGACTATCCAATAAGGATATGCTTATCGGTAGTTGACTAGTCACTTACATCCCTAAACTAGTCCCTTTCTTTGGTCATCATCAACATCCTGTAAATTCCAGCATCTCAAACCTAAATTGGGTTTTGCCCACAAAAGCTCATGATATATTTGTTAGTCTTTAAGTTGCCACAGAACTGCTTGTTTTTAAAATTACAGACTAACACGGCTACCCCTCTGAGACTATATTGCAATGTGATTCCTTAGCAAATAGAATTGTTGTCTGAATGAGAAAGCTGCTATGACCAGGGAGCTTTGCGAACAGGGGCAGCAAACGGAGTTTTGAGAGGGAGATCTCCAGGTAAAGGAGGAGCAAATACGGGACCCTTGAGGTAAGTTGCTGTCTGTAGTGTGTGTTTGAGGGTTGCTTGCTGTGTGCTGAGCTTGTGTTTGTCTGTTTGATTTGTTTGTTTGTTTGAAGGAGTGTGCGCTGTGGCCGGCATTTGGAAGCTGTGAGCTTCTAAAGGTTTGAAATCTAGAAGCCTCTGTTAATTGGCTGAGCCTTAGGGGGCGGGGCTGTCAGGAAGGCCAGGGCTTTATAAAGCAATGAGTCAGCAACCAGGGAGCTTTGTGAACAGGGACAGCAAATAGAGTTTTGAGAGGGAGTTTGGAAGGGAAGTGGGAAGGGGCCAAGGTACACTTGCCATTTTTTATAGTTTAGTTTAAAGGTTTCAATCAAAATTTCCTGATTTAACTAGAAACCCTATCAATAACCTAGGTAGCTATAGGAGAGAATGCAGGCAGAAGCCCAGCGGCACAGTTGGGCTATCCTGTTTATTGCACTCAGTGTAGCATGTATGATTACCTGCCCTATGGACGGGTGGCGTATGTGTGCATTCGGTGCAAGGAGTTCCTGGCCCTTAGAGACCGCGTACGGGCTTTGGAGGCCAGGGTAGCTGAACTGGAGGAGCTGAGGGAGGCAGAGAGGTACGTAGATGAGGCTTTCCGGGACACTGTAGAATTATCCCACCTCCGGTCAGACAGCCCCCACGCTGTTAAGGAGGATGAAAGGCTCAGGGAAGGAGAGCTGTCAACGGGAGCAGCGGGAAACCTTCCCACAGTTGGGACTCTCCTTCCAGATGTTGGGGTATCCTCTTGCACTGAGGTTACCTCTCCTGGGGAAGGAACTCAAGACAGTAGGAAAAGGCAGGTGTTACTAATGGGAGATTCGATCATTAGAAATGTAGATAGCTGGGTTTGCGATGACTGGGAGAACCGTATGGTGACTTGCCTGCCTGGTGCGAAGGTTGCGGATCTCTCAAGGCATCTAGATAGACTTATGTGTAGTGCTAGGGAGGAGCCAGTGGTCATGGTACATGTAGGTACTAGTGACATAGGGAAGGGTAGCAGAGGTGTCCTGGAGGCCAAATTTAGTCTGCTAGGAAAGAGACTGAAATCCAGGACCTCTATGGTGGCATTCTCAGAAATGCTTCCAGTTCCACATGCAGGGCCAGGTAGGCAGGCAGAGCTTCAGAGTCTCAATGCATGGATGAGATAATGGTGTAGGGAGGAGGGGTTTAGCTTTATAAGGAACTGGGGAAACTTTTGGGATGGGGGAGCCTATACAGGAAGGATGGGCTCCACCTAAACCGAAGTGGATCCAGACTGCTGGCACTTAACATTAAAAAGGTTGCAGAGCAGTTTTTAAACTAAGAGATGGGGGTAAAGCCAATTGGTGCAGAGGAGCATGTGGATCGGACAGAGACATCTCTTAGAGGAGAGTCTATTGATAGAGATTCTCTAGGTTTTAGTCAGAAGGAGAGGATGGAAGAGGATAAAGTATGGGCCAGATCAGACAAAAACCATACACATAAAAAAGAATCTGACACATCAGAAAAGGGCATACAAATAAACAGAGACAAGTTTTTAAAGTGCTTGTACACAAATGCTAGAAGTCTAAAAAATAAGATGAGTGAACTAGAGTGCCTCGTGTTAAAGGAGGATACTGATATAATAGGCTTCACAGAAACCTGGTGGAGTGAGGACAATCAATGGGACACAATCATTCCAGGGTACAAAATGTATCGGAAGGACAGAACAGGTTGTGCGGGTGGGGGAGTGGCACTATATGTGAAAGAAAATGTAAAATCAAATGAAGTAAAAATCTTAAATGAATCAACATGTTCCATAGAATCGCTATGGATAGTAATTCCCTGCTCTAATAAGAATATTACAGTAGGGATCTATTATCGACCACTTGACCAGGACAGTAATAGTAACTATGAAATGCTAAGGGAGATTAGAGAGGCTATCAAAATAAAGAACTCAATAATAGTGGGGGATTTCAACTATCCCCATATTGACTGGGTACATGTCATCTCAGGATGAGATGCAGAGACAAAATTTCTTGATACCGTAAACGACTGCTTCTTGGAGCAGCTGGTACAGGAACCCACAAGGAGAGATGCAGTTCTTGTTTTAGTCCTGCGTGGTGCGCAGGATCTGGTCCAAGAGGTAACTATAACAGGACCACTTGGAAATAGTGACCATAATAATAATAACATTTAACATTCGTGTGGTGGGAAGAACACCTCAGCAGCCCAACACTGTGGCATTTAATTACAAAAAGGGGAACTGCAAAAATGAGGAGGCTAGTTAAACAGAAATTAAAAGGTACAGTGACTAAAGTAAAATCCCTGCAAGCTGCATGGACACTTTTCAAAGACACCATAATAGAGGCCCAATTTAAATGTATACCCCAAATTAAAAAACATAGTAGAAGAACTAAAAAAGAGCCACCGTGGCTTAACAACCATGTAAAAGAAGCAGTGAGAGATAAAAAGACATCTTTTAAAAAGTGGAAGTCAGATCGTACTGAGGTAAATAGAAAGGAGCATAAACACTGCCAAATTAAGTGTAAAAATGTAATAAGAAAAGCCAAAAAGGAGTTTGAAGAACAGCTAGCCAAAAACTCAAAAGGTAATAACAAAATGTTTTTTACGTACATCAGAAGCAGGAAGCCTGCTAAACAACCAGTGGGTCCCCTGGAAGATCAAGATACAAAAGGAGCACTTAAAGACGATAAAGTCATTGTGGAGAAACTAAATGAATTCTTTGCTTCAGTCTTCACGGCTGAGGATGTTAGGGAGATTCCCAAACCTGACCCATCCTTTGTAGGTGACAAATCTGAGGACTTGTCACAGATTGAAGTGCCATTAGAGGAGGTTTTGGAATTAATTGATAAACTTAACAGTAACAAGTCACCGGGACCAGATGGCATTCACCCAAGAGTTCTGAAAGAACTCAAATGTAAAATTGAGGAACTATTAACTATGGTTTGTAACCTATTCTTTAAATCAGCTTCTGTACCCAGCTACTGAAAGATAGCTAATGTAACGCCAATATTTAAAAAGGTCTCTAGAGGCGATCCCAGCAATTACAGACTGGTAAATCTAACATCAGTACTGGGCAAATTAGTTGAAACAATAGTAAAGAATAAAATTGTCAGAAGAACATAATTTGTTGGGCAAAAGTCAACATGGTTTCTGTAAAGGGAAATCATGTCTTACTAATCTATTAGAGTTCTTTGAAGGGGTCATCAAACATGTGGACAAGGGGGATCCAGTATATACAGTGTACTTAGATTTCCAGAAAGCCTTTGACAAGATCACTCACCAAAGGCTCTTACGTAAATTAAGTTGTCATGGGATAAGAGGGAAGATCCTTTCATAGACTGAAAAATGGTTAAAAGACAGGAAACAAAGGATAGGACTAAATGGTAAATTTTCAGAATGGGGAGGGGTAACTAGTGGTGTTCCCCAAGGGTCACTCCTAGGACCAATCCTATTCAACTTATTCACAAATGATCTAGAGAAAGGGGTAAATAGTGAGGTGGCGAAGTTTGCAGATGATACTAAAGTGCTCAATGTAGTTAAGAACAAAGCAGACTGTGAAAAACTTCAAAAAGATCTCACCAAGCTAAGTGATTGGGCAACAAAATGGCAAATGAAATTTAATGTGGATAAATGTAATGTAATGCACATTGGAAAAAATAACCCCAACTTATACATATAATATGATGGGGGCCAATTTAGCTACAACTATTCAGGAAGAGATCTTGGAGTCATCGTGGATAGTTCTCTGAAGACGTCCACACAGTGTGCAGCAGCAGTCAAAAAAGCAAACAGGATGTTAGGAATCATTAAAAAAGGGATAGAGAATAAGACGGAGAATATCTTATTGCCCTTATATAAATCCATGGTACGCCCACATCTTGAATACTGCATACAGATGTGGTCTCCTCATCTCAAAAAAGATATACTGTCATTAGAAAAGGTTCAGAGAAGGGCAACTAAAATGATTAGGGGTTTGGAACAGGTCCCATATAAGGAGAGATTGAAGAGACTGGGACTTTTCACCTTGAAAAAGAGGAGACTAAAGGGGGTATGATAGAGGTCTATAAAATCATGAGTGGTGTGGAGAAAGTGAATAAGGAAAAGTTATTTACTTGTTCCCATAATATAAGAACTAGGGCCACCAAATGAAAGTAATGGGCAGCAGGTTTAAAACAAATAAAAGGAAGTTCTTCTTCACACAGCGCATAGTCAATCTGTGGAACGCCTTACCTGAGGAGGTTGTGAAGGCTAGGACTATAACAGGGTTTAAAAGAGAACTAGATAAATTGATGGAGGTTAAGTCCATTAATGGCTATTAGCCAGTATGGGTAAGGAATGGTGTCCCTAGCCTCTGTTTGTCGGAGGGTGGAGATGGATAGCAGGAGAGAGATCGCTTGATCATTATCCATTCGATTCACTCCCTCTGGGACACCTGGCATTGGCCACTGTCGGCAGACAGGGTACTGGGCTGGATGGACCTTTGGTCTGACCCAGTATGGCCATTCTTATGTTCTTATGAGTCTTTAAAATATATAAACATGAGTCAATAAAATAGTGCAAAGTTGATTTTAGAGATTAATAGTTTTTAAGACAAGAAAAGACTATCTAGTCTGACCTGTATAACACAGAGCAAGGGACTTTCCTGATATAATTTGTTTGAACTAAAGCATAAGTTTTAGAAAAGCATCCAATCTTGTTACTGTCAGTATTAAAAGTTAGCTTCTGGTTTGCCTTTCCTTTAGATATGAATCTACTTTGTGTTGTATCACTTTAGGATGGTGTGTTTATTAGAACATTTGATTTACATAAATGTAATTAAACACTTAGTTTTTACATTGATAATTATGGTGTCTTTCAAATTGGTTGTCAATCTTATTTGTTTATATTTTTATAATTCTATGTACAGGCGAGGCTGCCTGGTGCAGCAGTGGGAGTCTGGCAAGCAAAGGCAGTGGGGCAACACAGCAGTAGGAGCTGGGCATGACAGCTGGAGCTTGGGTGAAGCTGCTGCCAGGGAGGCAAGCACCCCAGCCTGTGGCCCTGCCCATATTCCATCCCTGCTCTGCCCAAGCCTGTCTTGTCCCCACTACAAGTTGGACCTCCCTGGTCCGGCACCCTCGGGACCTGACCCATTCCGGTCGAGGGATTTTGCCAGATAAGGGGGGGGTCATTTCTGGCCCCCCTGCCACCAGCCCCCTCCAGCCCTGGCCTGACTGCTGCCCTCCCAACTGGCTCCCCATCTCACTGGCCCTGCTGCCCTGTCAGCCCCTGCTGCTCTACTGGGCAGCTCCGCCACCTCTGTGCACCGGGCTCTGGCTGTCATGCCCAGCTCCTGCTGCTGCATTGCCCCACTGTCTTTGCTCGCCAGGCTCCCACTGCTGCACCAGGCAGCCTCGCCGCCTGTATGCTCACTGGGCTCCTGCTGCAGCGCCCAGTAGCCCCACTGCCTTTGCACACCAGGCTGTAAGTGCTGCACTGAGCAGCCCTGCTACCTCTGCATGCTGGGTTCCCGCTGCAGAGCCTGGCTCCTGCTGCTACTCCAGGCAGCCCTGTAGCCTCTGCGTCGGGCTTTTGCTGCTGCACTTGGGGCTACTGCAGCCTTGCCAGGAAGCCCCTCTGCCATGCATGGAGCTGCCACAGGTGTGCGTGGGGCTCCCGCAACCCTGCTGGGAAGCCCTGCTGCAGTGCATAGGACTCCTGCTGGCCTGGCGTTAGCCCTCCATTGGGACTCTTCTCCAGGAACATACGTGGTCCTGCCAGAGCACGGTTGTTGCCGGACCAGAGAGTCCTGGTTGAGAGAGTTTCAACCTGTCTCATACCCTTTCCCCACTGTCTTCTTCTCTCTACTCACCCATCCCAGACAAATCCCTAAACCCAAATGTAGCAAATGACATTTGGAAAAAAAAAAACTCTTCTAAAATTTTCCACTGCATGTCAGATTGTGAAGTCTGGACATACAAAAGGTACTTAATTAAAAGCACTACATTTGGGAATAAAAATGTCAGTTATAGGTTTTTTGCTATACCCTACAGTTTGTCAGGGATTTATTTGCATAAACTTTGTAGTAAGGGTCAGTCAGTTGTCCTGTTGAATACAACATTTAACATTATGGAATACATGATGCAGCTCTTCTTATTTTAAATATGCTCTTAAACCTTCATAAATTAATCATTCCAGATTACTTAAACTCAGTGAAACAAAGACATTATTTTAAAATAATCAGAGCAGTTTAGTGTACTCATAATAAAGTTCACTGCTTGTAGAAAAAGGGAACACTAATTCATTTTATGTGATTTTCATAAGACATGTTTATGAAATTTTCACTATATGTTTATCTTAAGATATGTTTCCAAATATTTTAGGCATATCAAAGGATTTTATGTCTTAGTAAGGTTCTGATTTTGGTGGAGGGTTCTCTTCGTACTAGTTCATCAATTAGTCAGAAGTAAAAGGGAAACTCATTTGTCCAGCTGTCTGGAAAAAAAGGAATGTTGTTTCTTTAAGGGCTCTCTCACACAGGGAGGAGATATGTATAAAAGGAGAGCAGGGATGACAGAAAGGACAGGAAGACTTTGGACTCAAGTTTTTGTACTATAGTAATTTAAAACTAAGATGAGTATTTTAGATAATGGTGGTCTTTTGACTAATTTATTTTAAAAACTGTGTGAAGATCCAAGCATTTAAGACTAAAGCTGAATACTCAAATTGTGCATCATGGATTTTGAGAGACATGATTCAGCAACAAACTAATGAAATATTTAAAGCAAATTTTAAACTAAGGTCCTTTAGATATAGTAATGCACAACTGTTTTTGTTAAATCATTTTGTAACCACTTGATGGCTCTTTCAGCGGTTTAATGTTATGCTAATAGATCTAGCAAACTGAAAACTCTCAAGCTATGTCTAGACTGCAGGCTTCTTTTGGAAAAAGCTTTTCTGGAAGAGATCTTCCAAAAAAACTTCTTCCGAAAGAGAACGACCACACTGCCAAAGCACATCGAAAAAGCGATCTGCTTTTTCGAAAGATAGCGTCCACACTGAATGGAAGCTATCTCACATGTAAGCTGTGATTACTATGGGCGAAATGGCCACCAGGTCACCTGTGCTTTTTCCTCTTTCCTCTTCTTGCAAAAGAACTTCCTCTTCCCCGTCCACACATGCCTGTTTCCGAAAGAGCTCTTTTGGAAAAAGGCTTCTTCCTTGTAGAAAGAGGTTTATCAATGTCAGAAAAAAAAATCCTGTTCTTTCGATTTTCCTTTGAAAGAACGCGATTGCAGTGTGGACATAGGTGAAGTTTTTTTGGAAAAAAGTGGCCTTTTTTCGAAAAAACTTCCCCTGCGTCTAGACTGCCGTCGTGTTCTTTCGAAATTAAATCGAAAGAATGCGGTGGTTTTTTCAACTGCGGTAAACCTCATTTTACGAGGAAGAACGCCTTTTTTCGAAAGTGCTCTTTCGCAAAAAGGCGTTCTTGAATGCAAACAGAGCTTTTTCTAAAGAGAGCATCCAGACTGCCTGGCTTTTTCGATAGAAGTGGTTGCAGTCTACATGCTGTCTTTCGAAAGAGGCTTTTTTGAAATATTCTTTAGAAAGAGGCTTGTAGTCTAGACGTAGCCTAAGGTGCCACAGGATTACTTGTTGTTTTTAAAGCAAACTGCAAGGCTTTTCACTTTTAAGTTAACATCCACTTGGGAGGAGAAAGTCACTAGTCTGCAATCTGCAACAGCTTGCTATAGGAACCTTCAGAAATGGTAAGAAAAAGGATAGGCTGAGAGAAGGGTTGAGCACTATGACCCAGGGGAGGCAATTGCCTCCTCTGGGTTCTTAAACCCGCGGCCCATGATTCTATGCTTTATGCGTCTTACCAAATTAAAATGGTTAGAACTAAATCTCAGGCCACTTCTCCACTTACTGGAGGATAGAAGCTCTGGTGATTGATCGTCTGGGGTTCAATTTAGCGGGTCTCGTAAAGACCTGTTAAATTGAACACTGAGGGTGCTCTCGTCGATGCTGGTACTGCTCACTGTCACAAGGAGTAAGGGAAGTCGATGGGAACGTTTCTTCCGTTGACCTCCCACTATGGAGATGGCGCCAAAGTTGTTATTTATGTAGCTGGAGTTGTGTACCTTAAGCCAACCTTTCAAGTATAGTGTAGACCTGGCTCCAGAGAATCAAACTTTGCTAGTGAAAGAATCTTTCACACCATGTTCCTGCTCCATTTGATGTTCAAAATGTTGCATTATTGCCTTAGTAGCAATAGCCAGGGCTCGACAAATAATGTAATCTACTCGCGCGTGGCGAGTAGATTACAACCCGGAAGAGCTGGTGCAGAGCGATCTGCGCATGCTCAGAATGATCAGTGCAGAACACAGAACGGCGCGAAACCGCGCAGCAGGCGAGCGGGTCTCGCCGCCACTTGGCGAGCCCTGGCAATAGCTATTGTTTCAGCATTGTAAAAAATGTCAGCAATGACAAGAGACTTTGTGCTCCCAAAAACAAACTTCGCTTTTATCTTTAGTTTTGTGCTAACACTTCAACACAATGTTTTATTCCCTTGATTTGGCTGCCTCAGATAAACGGCAAAATTAAAGAGGTACCATGAGTGGTAACATTCATCAAAATTTGTACTTTTAGTTTTATCTCCATTTAGTTTGAGCAATAAACAAGAAAATTGATTACTGTTATTTGAATTACAGAAGCACTCACGGGCTTCAATCAGGAGTGTGGCCTTCACTGTTCTGATTGGGGTTTTTTTAATTATGCATCTGTAGAGCAGTCTTAAGTCTCAAAGACTGGAGCAGCAATATAGAAGAGAGACAATCATTTGTCTTCAAATCTTTTAGAACGCATATTTGGATATATTATGATCATAATTGCAATCTAAGAGCAACAGATTATGGTCCATTCTAGGGAGGTCATTTAGGTTATGCTTAGAGTTCTGGAGGGACTTATTAGCATATATGAGTTTATATAACAGGTTTCTGGAACTTTTCAGCGTAAGAATACAAGAGCTGTGATACTGGGTCAGACCATTGACCAGCTTGCCCAATAGCCAGTCTCTGACAGTGCCCCCTACCAGAGTTTCAGGGGGAGTGTACAGAACACAGCAATTATGGAAGGATCCACTCCTGTCTCCCTTTCCCAGCGTGTGGTAGTCAGAGATTTAAGGTTGCCCCTATAATAATTTCAACTTCTCTTCCCAAATTCTCTATCCAATTTTCTTAGTTGTGCTCCTTTTCCTTAGGCTAGGGTGGAGGTGCTTAGCATTCCAAAACCTAATTGTGGCACTGTTCCATGGATGAGTTGGCACTGGAAGCATTGTGACTGATGCGGTCAACACCCTTCCTCACCTGTGCAGAAGTGCTGTTTGCATTATTGCAGGGAATCTCAAGTAGTTTAAAGCAGTTATATTAGGTTTTCAATTAGTTTAACTGGAAATAGAGAAACAAGTGTGGTCACCCAAAAAGTTTCATTATTGGTGGAAAAAGATAAGAACATAACATAAGAACATAAGAATGGCCATACTGGGTCAGACCAAACGTCCATCTAGCCCAGTATCCTGTCTGCCGACAGTGGCCAGTGCCAGGTGCCCCAGAGGGGGTGGACCGAAGACAATGATCGAGCAATTTGTCTCCTGCCAACCTTCTCCAGCCTTTGACAAACAGAGGCCTTCTCCTTACCCTCTGGCTAATAGCCTTTTATGGACCTAACCTCCATGACTTTATCTAGTTCTTTTTTAAACTCTGTTATAGTCCTAGCCTTCCCAGCCTCCTCTGGCAAGGAGTTCCACAGGTTGACTGTGCGCTGTGTAAAGAAGAACTTTCTTTTATAAGTTTTAAACCTGCTACCCATTAATTTCATTTGCTGTCCTCTAGTTCTTATATTATGGGAACAAGTAAATAACTTTTCTTTATTCACCCTCTCCACGCCACTCATGATTTTATATACCTCTATTATATCCCCCCTCAGTCTCCTTTTTTCTAAACTGAAAAGTCCCAGTCTCTTTAGCCCCTCCTCATATGGGACCCATTCCAAACCCTTACTCATTTTAGTTGCTCTTCTCTGAACCTTTTCTAATGCCAAAATATCTTTTTTGAGATGGGAGACCACATCTGTACGCAGTATTCATGATGTGGGCGTACTATAGTTTTATATAGGGGCAGTAAGATATTCTTCGTCTTATTTTCTATCCCTTTTTAAATAATTCCTAGTATCCTATTTGCTTTTTTGATTGCTGCTGTACACTGCGTGGACGTTTTCAGAGAACTATCCACGGTAACTCCAAGATCTCTTTCCTGATTAGTTGTAGCTAAATTAGTCCCCATCGTATGTATAGCTGGGGTTATTTTTTCCAATGTGCATTACTTTACACTTGTCCACATTAAATTTCATTTGCCATTTTGTTGCCCAATCACTCAGTTTGGTGAGATCTTTTTGAAGTTTTTCACAGTCTGCTTTGTTCTTAACTACATTGAGCACTTTAGTATCGTCCACAAACTTCTCCACTTCACTGCTTACCCCTTTCTCTAGATCATTTATGAATAAGTTGAATAGGATTGGTCCTAGGAGTGACCCTTGGGGAACACCACTAGTTACTCCTCTCCATTCTGAAAATTTACCATTTATTCCTACCCTTTGTTTCCTGTCTTTTAACCAGTTCTCCATCCATGAAAGGATCTTCCCTCTTATCCCATGACAACCAAATTTACACAAGAGCCTTCGGTGAGGGACCTTGTCAAAGGCTTTCTGGAAATTTAAGTATACTATATCTAGTGGATCCCCCTTTTTATTGATCATTTTTATTGACCTTTTTATTGATCATTCCCTGTGAACCCTCGGCTCAAATTTAAGAATTTTAAGCTCTATTTAGGTATAACTGACAACATTAATTCTTGGCAGATGATGGCTACATTGGAGTTGTACATGTTTATTCCAAGGTTGAATTTGGCCTGTTACAGGCTCAACTAAGCAGATCTTGCAGTTCCTGTTTCACTGGTTCCTCTATGACATTTAGGGAAGGACAGTCTTGCAGTTGAAGTCCAAAAGTGAGAGTCATAAGAATGGCATCTCTTCCTGGCTCTGCTAGTGGTTTCCTGTGTGCCTTGCAGTAAGTTAGTTAATTTCTTTGTGTCTGCATTTCCAGGTTTGCAAATGGGTACAATAATTCTTTTCTGTAAAAAGGTTTGAAATCTTTTGATAGAAAGCTCAGTTGAAGTACAAAATATTTTCATTTATTTATAAGTAGGGAGTAAAAGTGACCCTACCCCACAATGTTTTATTAGTGCCTGGCCCTTTGCCTTCTTGAGCCCTCTGTTTGGCTATACACATTCCCTCAGAATCCCACCTTATTGCGGCCACTCTAAACTTCTTGTTTAACCTTGTCAGGGCCAATGTGGTAGGCTAGCAAGGATTACAGACTTAGGAAAAGAATGTTTTAACCGCAGGTACTTTACTTATAAAAAGCACTTGAGAGTTACATATCTTTGGGGGAGGAAGGGGAAAAACAGTCCTGAATGCACTTCCCCTGAGTTTGATCTTACCTCTTCTGTGAGTCTGTGTATGGTCAACATTCATAGGCTACATAGCCCTTCCTGCCTTCTCCTTCATCTTCTCTTTCTTCTGCCCTGTGATGATGTATCGGCCCTTCTCTTAGGGTATGTTTATACTACAGGGTTATTTCGAAATAACGCGTCTACACACAAAATGCATTTCGAAATAGCGTTTTGCTATTTCAAAATAGCGCATCCACACTGATTGGATGCTGAATTGCATTTAAGGCCGTCCAGAACCAGTTCTGGCAGGGCATCAGGTCAGGAGTTACCTTGTGTGGCTGCTGCCTGAGGCTATCTGAGGCTCATGCTTAAAGGGACCCCCCAACCTGGACAGCCAGTTCTCAGGTTTCCCTGCTTGCTTGCCTACCTCGCTGAGGGACAGCAAAGCATTTGTTCTCTGTGTGCTCTGGTTGCCCTCACTCAGGACACCACAGCACTCTCCAACACGGAGTCGGAGCTGCCCCTACGCACTCTGCAGCTCCTGGACATGTTGCTGCAAGTCTGGCAGCACTTTCTGCAGGCTGCCTCACAGGAGCTGCAGCAACCCAACCCCCAGGCCTTCTTCCAGACCCTCCTGGGGTATGTGGAGGAGCGGCTGCAGCACCTGGACGCCGGTGTGCCCCGCTGCATCTGGCGTCTGGACACCAGCACCGAATGGTGGGACCACATAGGATCCAACAATGGATCCAGAACTTCAGGATGAAGAAGGACACCTTCCTGGAGCTCTGCGAGTGGCTCGCCCCTGCTCTGAGGCGACGGGACACGCATATGAGGCCCGCCATTCCCCTCCGCAAGTGTGTGGCCATCGCCCTCTGGAAGCTCTCCACGCTGGATAGCTACCGATCCATGGGTGGCCAGTTTGGTGTGGGGAGATCCACCGTCGGGGCTGTGCTCATGCAGGTATGGCAATCTCGGGTGACTGTCC
The DNA here is from genome assembly GCA_019425775.1 of Rafetus swinhoei. Classification (NCBI taxonomy): domain Eukaryota; kingdom Metazoa; phylum Chordata; order Testudines; family Trionychidae; genus Rafetus; species Rafetus swinhoei. Next base: position 12,082,182 of record CM033435.1, on the reverse strand, counting down.
CACGAGGGGGGTGGAAGGAGGGAATGGACTGCCCTAGGGGAAGGGCGGGGTGGAGGTGGTGTAAGTCCCCTCCCTGGGAGGGTTTGTTCTGTCCCAGCCGCACAAAGGCCTGCCTGCAATGGCCAGGATTGCTGGGGGCTGCTCCTGGTGCATGGGGAAGCAGGGGATTAGAGGGGAGAGGGGGGAACTCTCAGGCACCCTTCCGTCCCTGTGATTGTCGGGCTTTGTGTGTCCTCCTGCAGGTGATCAGGGCGATCAACACCGTCTTGCTCCGCCGAATCATCTGCCTGGCCGAAGTCGATGCCATCATCAAGGGGTTTGGCGCCCTGGGCTTCCCCAACTGGGGGGCTATTGATGGGACACACATTCCTATCCATGCCCCGGACCACCAGGCCTCCATGTACATCAGCTGGAAGGGATACTTTTCAGTGATCCTGCAGGCCGTGACTGACCACCGGGGCCGCTTTGTGGACATTAATGTTGGCTGGTCGGACAAAGTACAAGATGCGCAGGTCTACTGCAACTCTTCCAGGTGCCAGAGACAGCATGCCAGGATTTTCTTCCCTGACCGCCACATCACGGATGGAGATGTGGACATGCCTGTCTGCCTGGTGGGGGATGCAGCCTATCCCCTACAGTCCTGGATGATGAAGCCCTACATTGGACACCTCAACCCTTCCCGACAGGCATTTAATGCCAGGCTCAGCAGGGTGCCTTCGGGCAGCTGAGGGCCCATTTTAGATGCCTCCTCACCCGCCTGGACCTCTCAGAGTGGAATATTCCGCACATGTGGCAGCGTGCTGTGTGCTGCACAATGTGTGTGAGTGGAAGGGGGAGGCCTTCCTGCCAGGCTGGGTGGCAGAGGCTGAGCACTTGGCCAGCCTGTACGCACAGCCCCACATGGCTGCCCTCTGGGAGGCCCATCGGGAGGTTGTCCGCATCCAGGAGGCCCTGCGGGAGAGCTTCTACCCGGAGGACCAATAACAGCACTCCCTGGTCCACCCCACGGGGGGCTTGTGTCTCACTCCTCCCTCACATCCTTCCACTTACCCCTCCCTTCCCTCCGTTTCTCATGGAAAATAAAGAGGGTTTTTTTTAACAAACTGAACTCTGTTTATTGAACCGAACTGGGTGGGAAATGAAACTCGGGTGAGACTGGGGAAAGAAGGCAAGAGAGGGGAGGAGAGAGGAGGAGAGAGGCAAACTTGGGAGGAGGGAGCTAGAAGGGGGAGGAAAGGGGAGGAAGGGGGAAGAGAAGCTCAGGGCTTAGGGTCAGAGTGGTGCTGCGGCTCCCGGCTCCCAGCACCACGGGTGCAGGGGCCTCGGCGTCCCCAGGGGTGTGTGGAGGATGTGGAGGGTGTGAAGGGAGAAGCAGGAGGGGGAGAGGGAGGAGGAGCGATCGCTCGGGAGGCAGCAGAGGTTGGAGCGGCAAGAGGCAGCATGCTTTGCACCAGGGTCTGGAGATGGGCACAGATAGCATGGCCCTGGGCAAGCTGCTCCTGCCACCTTTCCTGCCGGAGCTGCAGGTCTTCTTCATCCCAGTGGTCGAGGGTGCAGTGCAGGGCTTGCAGTGCCCCCAGGTGCTGCCGCTAGTATTTGTCCATTGGACGGCTGGGCCTGCAGAGCCCTTGGGTGCGGGAGGATGTCCCGGGTGGTGTGGTGCACCCTCCACTCGCAGCTGGTCCGGCTGTGGAGAACAAAGACAAATGGTCAGTCATCCCTGAGGACACAGTGCCTGAAGCCCAGCCCCGCTCTGCAAGTCGAGGACGACAGTTCTTGCCATCAGAGCCGATGTGCTTGAACACAGGCCATGTTCGGGATGTCCAGGGGGCCCTGCTATCCCCGGGAGTGGAGGTGCCCCAAGACTGCGCCCATGCCCCTGTGCTGTATTTCGGTGGGGGGGAGGGGGAGGGGAATGTCCCCTGCCTCCTTGTAGAGGGGGCTTGTGGAGGGAGGTCATCCTGCCGTGTCCCACCCCCGGGGTCAGGAGTATGTCATGTCTCTCCACACACCCTTGTGGCTAACAGGCCAAGGCCCCTGTGTGGCAGCCAGCTGGGGCCATGTGCCCAGGAGTTGCACGGCATGTGCTCGCACGTGCACAAATTGCTGTGTGATCCATGGCCAGCAAAGCCCAGGCGTGCAGTCCCCGTTCCCCCACCCCAATCCCCTGCATAAGGGGACAGTGCTGGCACTCACATGATGTCCCATCCCCGGCCTCGGACGACGCCTGGGACAGGTCCGCAGGGACGGCTCAGGGGTCCTGGCTCAGCTGGGTGGTGACCCTGGCCTCCTCTGGCTCCTGGCTCTCCTCCTCCTCCTCCGTGCTGTCATCAGGGCCCACAGCAAGGATGACATTGGCCGGCTCTGCCCCAGAGTCGATGACTACCTGGGGGGAATGAACTGTCCCGCCCCCCCAGGATGCGGTCCAGGGCATCGAAGTCGGGTCAGCTGTCTGTGTCTGCCCCTGCTTGGGAGCTGCCCTCTCTGGCCCTGGCGTAGGCCTGCCGCAGCTCTTTGATCTTCATCCGCACCTGTTCCTGGGTGCAGATGTGGCCTCTGTCGGCCATGCTGGCAGCCATCCAGCCATAGATGGCCACATTCCTGCGTCTCATGCGGAGATCGTGGAGGTTGGTGGCATCCCCCCAAACCTCAATAAGGTCCATGACCTCCGCATGAGACCAGGAAGGCGCCCGTCTCTTCTGGCCCCTGGCAGGCTCTTGGGAGCTGGAGGACTGCTCCCGAGGACTGCTGGAGGGCTGGCTGGTACCGGCTGGCTGGCTTATTTTGTGCCACAGGGTCAGGGGCAGCAGCACAGTAGCTCAGGGCCGGCAGGCTTGGTGCTAGCCACAAAGGCTCTGGGCAGACTCTACACCTTTAAGCATTCTGGAGGGGTGTGGGAGGAGAAGAGTTTTCCTGTTTCTGGCCAGAGCGGCCACCAGGGCACCCTGGGAAGGGCTGGAGGCCCCCTATTTTGAAATAGCCCCTATTCCCTGTCTACACAGCACCTATTCCGAAATAGCTATTTTGGAATAGGCGCTATCCTCATAGAATGAGGTTTACAAATTTCGAAATAAGCCCTCCGCTATTTCAAAATAATTTCTAAATAGCGGTTTATTCTAAATAGCACAGTTATTTTGAAATAACTGCTGTTATTTCAAAATAACTTTGCTGCATAGACATACCTTTAGAGAAGCACCCATCTTTTAAAACAGTTCCTGACCTATTTGGTCATGGGTCCAGAAAGAGAACCTGGACTAGTTCACAGCTATGGCAGGCAAATCTTCTAGCAATCATATAAAAGCTTTTAAATACTTTTACAAACAATTAAATCTCATGACACCATTTGAATTATATACTCCTTTTTCAGAAAGGTAGATAGAGCTGCATAGAGATTCACTGAACGTGCATCTACGCTGCACCCTTAGCTCGAAATAGCTTATTTAGAAATTTGTCGCTGTCTAGAGAGCTATTCCAAAATGTCCCATAATCCTTGAGGAACGAGGTTTACAGGGATGTCGGAATAGCGTGCTGTCGAAATAACGGACTATTTCAAAATAACAGGCGTGCTGTCAAGATGTGGAAAACGTCCAGTACCCCAAAATAGCACCTTTGACTTATCTAATGGAAGAGCTGCAAACAATAAATAAATAATAAATCTACTATATATTGAGAGAGTTTGTCTGTCTCGCTGTCTGTCTAAGAACTCCTACTAAACAGTAAGAGCTAGGACCACCAAATTCGGTATACAGCTTCCTCTTATCATAACTTAAAGCAGGGTCTCCAACCTTTTTAACCACAAGAGCACTTTTTCAATTTAAGTGCAATGTAAGATCTACCTCAAACACAAATACGCTTGCCTGGCTTCCTTCCAGCCTTCTCTGGGGCCCTGCCCCTCCTCCACCCCTTCTCCTAGGCCTCACCCTGCTCACTCTGTTGCCTTCCTCCCCGAATCTAATTCACTTTCACCAGGCTGGGGTAGGAGTGCAGGCTCTAGTTTTGGGCCTGTGGCAAATGCCCTATCCCCTAGGCCAGTGTTTCTCAACTTTTTTTTTATAAAGTACCCCTTTTTCACAAAAAAAAATTATAAGTACCCCCCCAGTACCTACAGTTTTCACACACACAGATTTTTTTTTTTAAACCATTGCAACACATTTGTTTAAACATCTTAATTGTAGCTGGACAGGTGATGAAATATTTGTGTGTAAAAAATAATAAAATGCTGTAAAACTTCAAAAAAAAATTCAGTTTTCTATGAATTTCAGTTGTGTTGATTTACCCCCCAGTCTTCTTTTGAGTACTCCTAAGGGTACTTGTACCACTGGTTAAGAGGCACTGCCCTAGGCCACTCCAGGGTCCACCCCTCCTGCCTTTAGGGGGTCCCTTATCCTGCCTTCCAAAGCAGGGGGCTGGTCCATCCCTAGGGCAGCCTGTGTTGGCTGTCTAGCTGCTCCCAGGACAGCCAAGGCTTGAACCCACCATCCTGTGCTTTCCAGGTGAATGTCCTATCCCCCTGGCCACTCCTGAACCAAGCTGAGCTCACTTTGCTACCCTTGGTGGGTTCTATGTGCTGTGTTGACTGTCTGGTTGCTCCCAAGGTGGGCTTGGGCTGCTGGACAGAGACTCCAACCCATAACCCCTGTCCCTCCTCAGGCAAGTGCTGTATCTCCTAGTCCACTCAAGGGCCCACCCCACCTCCCTACCCTTGGGGGGGTCCCTTACTCTGTGTCTGGATGCTCCCAGGGTTGGCTGGGGCTGGGGGGGGGAAGAAAGACTGGACTTGAACCCACCACCCTGTGTTCCCAAGGAAAATGCCCTATCCTCCTAAGCCACTTCAGAGTCCACCCCCTTACCTTCAGCAGGCCCCTTATCCTGCCTTCCTAATACAGGAGCTATGTCCATCCCTCAGGCAGCCTGTGTTGGCAGCCCAGCTATTGCCTGAGTGGGTGGAGGGGGTTGGATCGAGCCCACCACCCTGTGCTCCAGAGGCTGATGCCCATCCCCAAGTTCACTGGAGATCCCACTCCACCTCCTGATCTTCAAGCCATCCCCTCCTCCGACCCTGGGAGGAGGCAGACACAGGATAAGGGACCCCCTGAAAGTAGGGTGGGTTCAGGAGTGGACTAGGTGATAGGGCAACTGTCTGGGAAATACAGAGTGGCTGGTTCAAGTCCCACCCACTCTGGGAGTAACTGGACAGCTGCCCCAGGGATGGAGCAGCAGAGCCAAGGCAGCCCCCTTCCCCTTATTTCCCTCCCTTTTCCTCCCTTCCCCCCCTCCCCAAGCAGCTGGCATGTACAGCAATGGCTCCATGTGCTGCTCCTCATCCATAGGCACCACCTCCACTGGCCATGGTTCTCCATTATTGATCAATGGGAGCTTCAGGAGTGGTGTCTACTGACAAGGACAGCATGTGGGGAACCCCTGCCTTGACTGCCTCAGGGACATACCAGCCACCTCCAGGAGCACAACCAACCACCTGGATAATTATTCCAGACAGACCAGTTAGGCATTTTAGTACTCAAAGAATTAAATTTAAGCATCAGAGAGAAATGAAAATACGAAATGCACAGTCCAGTCAAAAACTAAAAATAACCCACTTTGCAAGCAGTAAAAGTAGTAACAACCCCCCATGTATGAGTTGGGTCAGGAGATGAGAGGGAAGGACAGTGTGTGTTTGTGAGAATGACAGAGACACACACACTGTGTGAGAGTGACAGAGATTTGCATTGCCAAGCTCCCTCCATCCCCTTCTCTCTGTGGAGATAGGGTACAGGAGTGGGGGGAGGAGGGACACCCTGACATCAGATCCCTCCCTCCTCCCACACCCTTCACAGCAAGCAGGAGACTCTCAAGGGGACAGCTCCAAGGCTGAGGGCAGGAGTAGCTTGACAATGGATGGAGAGGGGCAACTGAAGTGCCAGCACTTGAGAGCTTCCTGGCCAAACCAGTCAGGATCACCTGTCAGAGGCTCCAAGATCTGCCGGTAGATCCCAATGTACTGGTTGGTGACCACTGACTTAAATCAAGGTCAGGGGTTTATTGTGCCAGAAAAATGGGATGTACCTGGAATGGGATTGGTTCTCAGCAAACCAAACATTAAAGAGACAATCACCAGGAAGGTGAAAGGGGCTGGCTGATGGTGCCCCTCCCAGAACTGCCCCTACTCCAAGCCTCCAACCCCCAGGTACCCTTTAGGGAGAGCAGGGGGGCTGAAATTCTCCCCTTCCTGATTCATACAGGAACAGTGCTGGCTGTTCCCCTTTGTCAGGGAACGAGGGGAAAGTGCACAGTTTGCTGCATTCCTCATGCTGGCTGATGGATGCAAGGGGCAGCCGACATCCCTGGATCTGCTCCAGCCAGGGAACGTGCACCCCTTGTGTGGGGTGGAGCTGCAGTGACCATGAAGAGGCACTTCTTTCCTAGCCCCAAACTGCTGCAATGAGAGAGGGCTTAGATAGTCCTCTCTCCCTGAGGCTGCCTGCATACAGAACCCGTCATCCTCAGCCCCACCCCAGAGCAATGATTCAAATGAAGCATGCACATTGTAATTTTATTTTCTAAAAAAAAAAAAAAATTAATTGAGTTAAGGACCTTAGCAATGCTGGGTAAATATTCTAGTAATAAATAATACCTGGGTTTTATACAGTACTTTTGATCTGGAGATCTCAAAGTGCTTTACAAAGGAGGGAAGTATCATTAACCTCATTTTACAAATGCGGAAACTGAGTCACATAACAATTAAGTGACTTGCCCAAAGTCACCGAGCAGTCCGGTAGCCAAGCCAGGGATAGCACTCAGTTCCAGTGGTCTATCTACGAGGCCACACTGTCATTCAAAACACAGAAGAATTGACTCCCAATCTCTCCCACTAACTATTACACAACATTTCTTCTCAACAAAACATATTTTTGTTTTGGTAAAATAAATCTTATTCCATCTTGCAAGTTTCATTTTTGTCAAAGACAATATACCAAACAGAACCTAAATGCATTCAGTATAGATTATGCTAACCTTCAGAAAATTATAACATCTTACTGCTTTTATATTGCTAACTTTAATCACTGTTTTAAAGAAAAAATAGTATAATAAAGAGAAAAAAATTGTGTCCAAATATTGACCAGTGACATTACTTCTCTGTCAGACCTCAGAGATTTGTAACATACTTGATCTTAAATCATGGTCTACAGCAGGGGTGGGGAACCTCAGGCCTGGGGGCTGGATGCAGCCCTTAGCTTGCCTGGTTCAGGCCCCCGAGGTTCAGGGCACCCCAAGCATTAGGGAGTACGTGCTGGCATTCTAGCCCTCCTTCTTCTCCCCTCCCCCACCCTGGGGCTGGACACACAAAATCTACTAGGTTGGGCCCTCCTAGGCTCTGGTGTTCAAGGGGAAAGTGTGTTTCTCCTTCTCAGTTGAGGGCCACGGTGAAGGGTTTTTTTCTCACTTCTCACTTGAGTGTGGTCCCCCGCCGATTTTTCTGTGGGTCAGTGGCCCCAACCCAAAAAGGGGTCCCCATCACTAGTCTACAGGCTAGTACATATTGTTCCAAATCTTATATCCCATGATTCAGCAACATCCGCATAACTCACATAGGAAGAGCTGGCATCATTTGGTCCTTGGAGGAAGAGAGAAGAGTCTTCTCTAGCCCTGAGTTTGTATATCCTTAGTGTAAAACAAAGTAAACTGGCTGCTGGGGACCTGATCCAAAGCCCACTGAAATCAGTGGGAATATTTCCATTGATTTTAGAGGGCGTTGAGTCAGTGATCAGAACCTAGGCCTAGATATCCCAGCAGGGAGCAAAGGAGATTGGAATTAGCCAGGGTATTCTGTAAGGCACACACAGAGAGAGACTGAGGGTGTGTCTACACTGCAGGGCTTAACTCGAAATAAGCCACGCAATTGCTTATTTTGAAATAGAGAGCATCTACACAGCACTTACTTTGAAATAGAGCACTCTTCTTATGACTTCCCTTAGGGTACGTCTAGACTGAAAAGCTCTGCTGCATCCAAGGAATGCGTCTGCTTTTCCGAAAAAAATGTCAGAAAAGCAGACGCGTTTTGTCGGCAACCCTGTAAACCTCGTTTTACGAGGAATAAGGGATGTTCCAAAAGAGGGTTTTTTCCCCAAATTTGGCCACGTGTAGACAGGCCAAATTTTGGAAAAGCCTCTTTCGGAAGTAAATCGGAAAAAGATACGCCATTTGCATACTGCAAATTGCGTTTCTTTTTCCAATTGATCTTTGTCATTTAGATATAGGCTTTCTTCTCATACAATGAGGGTTATAGGAGTCTAAGTAGTCCTCCAGCTTGACAGTATTTTGACACTGTTTTGAAATAACTGCCTGCTGTGTAAGAACATAAGAACATAAGAATGGCCATAGGTCCATCCAGCCCAGTACCCTGTCTGCCGACAGTGGCCAATGCCAGGTGTCCCAGAGGGAGTGAACCGTCAAGCCATCTCTCTCCTGCCATCTATCTCCACCCTCTGACAAACAGAAGCTCGGGACACCATTCCTTACCCATACTGGCTAATAGCCATTAATGGACTTAACCTCCATCAATTTATCTAGTTCTCTTTTAAACCCTGTTATAGTCCTAGCCTTCACAACCTCCTTAGGCAAGGAGTTTCACAGATTGACTATTCACTGTGTGAAGAAGAACTTCCTTTTATTTGTTTTAAACCTGCTGCCCATTACTTTTATTTGGAGGCCTCTAGTTCTTATATTATGGGAACAAGTAAATAACTTTTCCTTATTCACTTTCTCCATACCACTCATGATTTTATAGACCTCTTAGTCTCCTCTTTTCCAAGCTGAAAAGTCCTCGTCTCTTTAATCTCTCCTCATATGGGACCCGTTCCAAACCCCTAATCATTTTAGTTTCCTTTCTCTGACCCTTTTCTAATGCCAGTATATCTTTTTTGAGATGAGGAGACCACATCTGTATGCAATATTCAAGATGTGGGCGTACCATGGATTTATATGAGGGCAATAAGATATTCTCCATCTTATTCTCTATCCCCTTTTTAATGATTCCTGACATCCTATTTGCTTTTTTGACTGCCACTGCACACTGCGTGGGCATCTTCAGAGAACTATCCATGATGACTCCAAGATCTCTTTACTGATTAGTTGTAGCTAAATTAGCCCCCATCATATTGTATGTATAATTGGTGTTATTTTTTCCAATGTGCATTACTTTACATTTTTCCACATTACATTTCATTTGCCATTTTGTTGCCCAATCACTTAGTTTTGTGAGATCTTTTTGAAGTTCTTCACAGTCTGCTTTGGTCTTAACTACCTTGAGCAGTTTAGTATCGTCTGCAAACTTTGCCACCTCACTGTTTACCCCTTTCTCCAGATCATTTATGAATAAGTTGAATAGGATTGGTCCTTGTGCTGACCCTTGGGGAACATCACTAGTTACCCCTCTCCATTCTGAAAATTTACCATTTATTCCTACCGTTTGTTTCCTGTCTTTTAGCCAGTTCTCAATCCATGAAAGGATCTTCCCTCTTATCCCATGACAACTTAATTTACATAAGAGCCTTTGGTGAAGGACCTTGTCAAAGGATTTCTGGAAATCTAAGTATACTATATCTACTGGATCCCCTTTGTCCACATGTTTGTTGACCCCCTTCAAAGAACTCTAATAGATTAGTAAAACATGATTTCCTACGCGGACTAAGTTATTTCAGAATAGCACTAGTTATTTCGAAATAAAGTTGCAGTGTAGACGTACCCAGACTCTGCATCAACAAGAAGCATAGCATTTGCTTGCAAGAAAAGCGTAATACCAAGGGAGCCCTTTTTATACATGATTGTGAGTGGAAAGGGAGCTCTGCTGCTTGAAAAAAAGTAGCAGCCTCCTCTCCCCATGTGGCAATTAAAATGTATACCACCATATTTAATATATAATTTACAGCAGTATTTTTTTAGAATTGTGACTTTCCCTTCAAGTCTTACTCTAAGAGATAAGATGACTGCCTGCTGACTTCCAATGGTGCTTGTCTGCTTGAGAGGCAATTCAATTATATCTCAGTGGCAATCTTGAGGGATTTCTGAAATCTGGAAACCAACAAAAGCACATGGACTTATGTAGCAATTATCAGAGGGAATCTAACGCTTCTTTCACAGTGTATTCAACTCTGTAGTCAGGCAGAGTCATTCCTTCATGGGCTCATATAGCCATTCTCCAACATACTTGGCGATGATATGTCCCACCTTTTGAATTACTGAGACTAGAGGGCAGGGGACTGGACTCGATGACCTCTCAAGGTCCCATCTAGTTCTATGAGATAGGTATAGGTATGTCCCACCAAGCCACTGGATCTGGCCCGCAGATGCTGCAAGGAGCCTCAGGCAGACTCCCTGCTTGCCTTGCCCCACCTGCATGCCACATAGAAATGCTGGGCAGTTTCACTTTAAAATTTGTTAGCCCAGAGTGAAGGGGAGAAGCTTTAGGAGCACAATCTCATTGGCAAGTTTTTGGCCAGAAACTGGCCAATTGGAGCTGCCTATTTCAATAATAGGCAGCCAAGAAGAACCACAACCCTCTCCCCTCCACAGCTTGTAGTTATTCACAGAGCACATGGCTGCAGCCTGTGTGGGGCCAGGCCAGGCAGGGAGGCTGCTTCAGGAAAGTGCTGGGCTGCTGTCTGGTAAGTCTCCTGGCCAAAGCCGGCCTCTGGCACCCCAGCCTCTCCCTCCCCCAAACTTCTGCCCTTCACTCCTACCCCCTACTCCACATACCCATATCCTCTGCCTCCATCCTGCACCCATACCCCCACCTAGATCTGGCACCCTAATCTCCTGCACCAGATCACAGTCCCCTCCTGCCCTAGCTCACAACCCAAACCCCTGCACCTCAATCCCCTGCATCCCCTCCTGTACTCCAATTCCTTAGGGCCCTAGGGAATTGGAGTACAGGGCACAGTGTCTTCAGGAACATGGCAAAACAGCTGTTGTGGGCTGCTGACCAGCCTTCATGAAGCGGTGAGCAATACGGACTCAACTGTATAGCTGACCAACACTGGTCGACGGATCCATGTAGATTAGGGTTGTAGGCAAAGGGAAATGAAGTGGCGATTTAAATAATCGCCACTTCATTTAAATTAAAATGGCTGCCGCGCTGTGCCGATCAGCTGTTTAGCGGCACAGCGCTGTAGTCTGGACACTTCGCGGTCGACATCAAAGGCAATTGTCGACCTCCCCGTTATGCCTCATGGGATGAGGTTTGCGGGAGGTTGACAATTGCCTTTGACCGAGTGTCCAGACTACAGCGCTGTGCCGCCAAACAGCTGATCGGCATAGCGCGGCAGCCATTTTAATTTAAACGAAGCGGCGATTATTTAAATCGCCGCTTCATTTCCCTTGCCAAGTAAACAAATCTACATGGCTCCGTCAACGGAGCCATGTAGTCTAGACGTGCCCTGGGCTACTGAGAACAACTGAACTGCCAGACCCTGCCCCAGGCAGCAAACCCTGTGCTGTGGCATGTTTTAGCTGTATTTCCATACAAAGCCGTGCACCACAATGTGAAATAAAGAACTCAGCTTGTGACATGGCAACGATGCACAGTTTTACAAGTACAATATTTGATACTTTCATTTATAAGATTGAAAGGGGGGGTCCCAAAGTCATAATTTTCCTAGGGGACCAAAAACCTTCGGGCCCTCCATGATTGCGCCTTCTATACAGACCAGACTTCTGTTGATTTCAATGGGAGGAAGGCTGGGTAAGGATTTGGCCCTAGTTGAATTGGAAATTTTTAGAAATACTTGTTTACTCAATATATCCAATTATGACTCTTGTTTAAAGTCTGCTAAATTGGTATGGAATAAGGCTATTACTACATCTTAACCAGTGAAATAACCTGCCAGGAAACCATTTGACTTACTATTATCACAACGAAGATGTTGCTTGGCTAAGAAAATTTGACCAGCACGATAAGTTAATGAAAAACATTATAGATAGCTTCCTATAAAATGCACAAACAAGCTGTTCCTTTAATTGGAAAGATAAAGTATGTTTCTGTGACTCCGCCAGAGTATTCATGTGTTCTGACAACTGTTAAATATGTTGTGCACAGATTAATCTGACTTGCTGGGTTTAATCTTTTCAAGTTTGCTGTTTTACTTATATCTACTCTAAAGAGTGTAATAATTGAGGCACTCCAGAACAATATGCATGAAATACAGTTCAGTAAAGTTACTCAAAGCTCTGACACTGTTATGGGTATGAAATTGTAAGTCCTTGTGAATTTATTACAAATGATTTTTTAAAACTCTCACTAATACAAAGTCTCCATTGGTACCAAAAGGTTAGAACATTTTAAAGATAGAAATGCAAGCATGGGTAAGGTATTTATAGTTATTTGTCTCATCCTTTACCAGGGTGGGTAACTTCTAAGCATGGTTGACATTTATTTATAAATGTAAATCTTAATATATAACAACCCTCCCTGCACATATTGTTAGAATATTTCCGTGTTCATTTCAACCAAAAATGAAGATTGTTAGGATGCACCAAAACAGTTGAAGAAGAGTTTTGTAGTTCTTGCATAGTTTATATGCTAAAAATAGCCATGTTCTCATTTTAGTAGCTGAGGGTGAGCAAAGGACCATAAAAAGATGCATTGTTAGAAGGTCAAGAGAACAGACAATATCAGAATAAAAAGTAATGAAGAAGATAGGCAAGTCAGATATTCTGCATGATTGTGTTAATGGAGTTGTTTTAATGTCACAGCAAATGCTTTTAAGCTAGACAGAGCCATGACTTGGGTGAGCCAATCCCACTTTCTACTTCTGTTGTAACAATTCCATCTGGTTTGTGCAAGGATGAAATAAATATTACCTTTAGTAGTAGTTTACTGAAGGCAGGGAATCCCCTAGTACAGTAACATTGATAATAATCAGGCTAGCTTTATACATTCAATTTATAGCTTTATACATTCAATGTATTGCTATAACTGGAAAATTCCTTCAGTGTCAATTCTGTTTTTTAATAAATTACATTATCCTAAAAAAAAAAATCAGCCCAGTTTGTTTTCTGTGTTCTCAATCCATAGTGCCACACTTCAGTATTCTTCTGTTGAGGAATCCTCCAATTGCATAGGACTGCCATAACTGGTTCCTATGCTCTGTTCTCTCCTAGCCTAAGGGACATACTCCAGGTATTGCCAAAGAGTAGGAAGTCCTAGTAATTCCAGCTGCAGCAGCACCCAGGATCAGAGCAGTATAAAGTTGGCTTAAAGCCACCTTTGCCATTAACCCGTTAAAAACAACCACAGACTCACAAAGGATGAACTCAGAAATCTGTCCCATAGTCTTGCACTCTGATTACTACTGCTTCCAGTTAACATGAGCTCACATCACTGATTTAAAAATAACCCACATACCAGACATTCACAGCAAGGCACTATTTAGATTTACTATCCTGGGCCATTTACTGGTTAGCTTGTATCATATCTAAGTGAACGTCTTTCATCCTGTTAACACTGACACACATAAATGATCTACATCTAAGCCAGTATTGTCCCTTGTAGTGTCCACAAATTCATGCTTCTGCATCATTTTGAAGTATATTCAGCATACCCATGTTCTATGAGCAGCAGGGGAGACTGCTCTTTCATTTTCCAGTTCTTTGAATTGCTGATTCACAATGACTCAATGCATAAGGCGCTACAAGTCTTGCTTTATGACATTTTGGAATGATGTATTTGAAACAACGTAGTTTTATCTCAGTTCTTCTAAACAAGCTCATTCCAGGTTTAAATGCAGATACAGTTTCTGATTCACTTTTGAAAAGTCTCAGAGGGGCAGCCGTGTTAGTCTATAACTTTAAAAACAAAGAGTAGTCCTGTGGCACCAAAGCCCTGGTCTAAACAAGGATTTTATTTTGAAACTAGCCAATTAGCCCGTCATAAGACAGGATTTTCAGGTCTCTGCTCCACATCGGGCTTCTCTCCTGAGCCTCCGGTCTCTCGCTCTGTCTCACTCTGTCTCTCTCTCTCTCTCCTCCTCCTACTGCCTTCCCCTCTCTCTCTCAGCTCTCCTCTGCCTTCTGCCTCTCTCTCCGTCTCTCTCTTTCTCTTCTCCCCCGCCTCTCACTCTACCTTTCTCTTCTCCTCCTCCTCCTGCCTCTCACTCTCTCTCTGCTCTCCTCTGTCTCCATCAAGGATACATGCTCGTCCAGGCCCTGCCCCTTGGGCGTGTACCTCACCGCCCCGCCACCCTTCGCCTCCTGCCGTGGCACTCAGCTGACTTCTGCGCCGCTCAGCCGGGCTGCCGTGCGGGAGCAAGCAGCACAAACGGCCTCTCTCTCTCTTCTCCTCCTATTGCCTCGCCCTCTCTCTCTCTCTCAGCTCTCGTCCGCCTCCAACCTCTCTCTCCGTCTCTCTCTCTTTCTCTTCTCCCCCTCCCACCTCTCACTCTGTGTTTCTCTCCTCCTCCTCCTGCTGCGTCTCTCTCACTCTCTCTCTCGCTGTCCTCCACCTCCTCCGTTCTCCTCTCTGTCTCCTCCGCGTCCTCTGTGTCTGCTCTGCTTTCCTCCTTTTCAATCCGGCACCCTTTCCTGACATCAGAGACGCACGCTCGTCCAGGCCCCACCCCTTGGGTGTTCCCTCTGGGCGGCACTGTTGCCTCCCGCCGTGGCGCTCGGCTGACTTCTGCGCCACTCAGCCGGGCCGCCATGCGGGAGCAAGCGGCGCAAATGGCCGTTTCCGGTCTGCACTCCCCATGCAGCACAGTGGACACTCTGGGGCGGCACTGCATACCTGCTACTACTACGAGCAGCTCAGTGCCATCATGGCAGGGGGCTGGTCATCTCCCCTGCTGTTGTCAGAGTCCTGGCAGGGCATGCTGGGCGTCAGCCTGTAGGAGGTTGGGGTGGTGAAGGAGGCGGAGGCCAGCCAGGAGACCATGACCGTCAGCCAGGAGCTGCTCCTCACCTTGGAGCCAGTCCCTCCCCGCCTGCCCAGGATGTCTCCCAGGCTTCCAAGGAACCCGGGGAGGGCACTACAGGTGAGTTCTCTAACGTTCCCTATATACAAGGAGGGGCAGGCGATGGGCTATGAGGGGCTGCGTGTTACTCGTTTGGCCTGCTTGGCCTGGGGGTCACACATCTTGTTCACGTGTCTGCACATGGCGCACCAGTCCGGAGCACTCAAGCCCCATGACCCTCTCACACAGCAACCCCTCAGTCCTTCTCACAAGGTTCCTGGAGAGGCCTGCCTTATTCCAGCCTCTGTGGTGGGACAACTTCCCATGACAAGCCACCACTAAAGAGTCTGGGGCCATGGAACCACACAGCAGTGCCACACACAGCACAGGTCATGCCCGCACTCAGTCAGCATCTGCTCCCAGTCAAGCACAGTGATGCAGAGGAGACTGATCTTGTGCAGGGGAACTTGCTGGGGGAGGAAGAGAAGAGGAGCCCAGTAGCACTGTCTCTGGCAAGCAACGTCTGCTGTTCACACACACCTCCCCCAACGCCCCCTTCCTTCAGCAGGCAGGAATAGAAGTTCTCTCTCTGCAGGACACCACTAGTGCCGGACCTGGCATGTGTGGGACACAGAAGGAAGCCAAACTGCCCCATCCCCTCCTCCCACCCGCAGGCTCCTTCCCATGGCACCTCCTTCTCCTGGCCAGCACCTTCCCATGCCTGCTTGTCTCCGGGCCATGGGTGTAGCGATACTCCCCTGGGATGTCTGTGCACCTGCTGGAAAGTGCCCATTCTCTAGGCAACAGATGGCCTTGCTCGAAGCAGATCACGATCGTCTGAATCGAGACTATGGGAGTCGGCTTAGAGATTAGGGCTCGGCTTCGTACACAGTGTCTTCTGTGGTGACTGCTGCCTGGGAAGAGCTGGTGCACCAACACAATGCCATGTTCTTCACTGTGACCTTGGTGATGGAGCGCATGGCATCATGAATGGTGCGGGCTGCCAGCCACCTCCCCAACCCCCAGCATAGCTTCTCCTTCAAGGATACCCAGGGGCCACCGGGGTCCCAGAACATGGGGGGTGAACCCTCTAGGGCAGCCAGAGCCTCCAGGCCTCCTAGAGAGGCAGGCATCAGTACCAGCTCTGTCCCTGAGCCCCCTCCCATTTCAGTTGTTTACCCATGTTGTATGTCCCCTGAGCATAGAGTCCTGTTTTTTCAAGAACAAGGTCTTTATTTTTTGCTCTGCAGGGGGGTGATGGGGGAATGGAAGGCAGGGGATGGCAGAGGTGAGGGGTGAAAGGCACACACAGGGAATGCAGGGGCCCCTTGTGGAGAGGCACAGGGGAGAGTCTCAGAACTGGCCTTGCATGAAATTCATCTTCAAGGCCTCTCTGATGAGTGCAGCCCTTGCTGTGCTCTCCTGATGGCACTGGTGTCTGGCTGCTCAAACTCCCTGGCCAGACATTCAGTCTCAGCCCCCCAGCCTGGCAGAAAAGTCTCCCCCTTGCTTTCACACAGGTTGTGGAGCACACAACAGGCCACTACCAAAAAGGGGTTGTTGTGCTTGCTGTGGTCCAGACAGGTGAGGAGACTCCTGAACCTCCCCGGTGAATGCCCAGATGCACATTCCACGGACCGTTTGGCACCTGCCCAGCCTGGTGTTCCTTGCTGGGGTCCAGGTTGCCTGTAAAGGCCTTCATGAGTCAGGGGAGCAAGGGACAGGCTATGTCATCCAGGAAGCAGATGGGCATGTCCACCTCCCTGACTCTGAAGGTGCGGTCAGGGAAAAAAGTGCTGGCATGCAACTTTCGGAAGAGGCAGGAGTTTCAGAAAATGCAGGCGTGGTGCGCCTTTCCCGACCATCCCACGCTGATGTCAGTGAAGCATCCCTTGTGATCCATGAGGGCCTGCAGCACCGTGGAGAAGTACCCCTTTCAGTTGATACACTCTGGGGCTGGGCATCGGGGGCCAGGAGGGGGATGTGCATGCTGTCTATGGCCCCTTGGCAGCTGGGGAACCCTATGGTGGCAGTGCCATTGACAATGATGTCCATGTTCCCCAGAGTGACAACCCTCGATAGCAGCATGACCTTGGCTACCTGCCTGGGCATGGCCCCAGCTGTGGATTTCCCCACACCAAACTGGTTCTTGACTGAGCAGTAGCTGTCCAGTGTGGTGAGCTTCCACAGGGCGATGGCCACGTGCTTCTTCCTGGGGATGGCGGGTCTCATGCAGGTGTCCTGTCACCTGAGGGCAGGGACAAGCCACACACAGAGCTCCAGGAAGATGGCCTTCTGCATATGGAAGTTGTGCTGCTGCTGCTGATCATCCCATCCCTGCATGACAATGTGGTCCCACCAGTCTGAGCTCATCTCCCGCCACCAGAAGCAATGTTCCACTGGATCTGAGGGATTTAGGGGCATGTGCAGCAGCAGGAGCACCAAGACTGGGTGAGCAGGGCCTGTGGGCCGCACTGGAGGTTCGCCTTCTTATTCTTGCCTTCATCCTGCTGGAGCAACATGCAGGCAGTTTGGAAGTATTGTGCTATGAGGCGTAGCACGAGAGCCATAATGAGCCTGGCACTGCTTTGCAGCAGCTCTGGCTCCATGGTGGCAGTGCTGTGGCATCCACACAGGCAACCAGAGTACAAGAAGGCATGTGCCCATTGCATCCCTTTTCTGTCCTGCGAGGGGGGAGGCAGTGGAGGAGGGGCTTGTGAGATGTGGCCGTCGAGAGGAGCCTCTGTAAGCATCTGTCGCAGCTTGCCGAACCAAGCAGCACAGGAAGCATCTGCCCTCTTGGTGCCCTCCCCAGAGTGCTTCCAGGGGCTCTAAGTCCAAGGCAGGCTCTGTTCAATTTGGACGTGCTATTTCAGAGTAATTCAGACTAATTTTGAGGCTTTCCTGTAGCGAGGACATTCTAGTTCAAATTTGTTGCATTAAGAGTTGTAAGGTTGGATTTAGTAATTTTGAAATAATTTCCTAGCGTAGACTAGGAATGTTAATGACTAGTCGACTATCGGATAAGCAACTGCTTATCGGATAGTCGACTAGTTGATTCCGCCCCCTTTGCTGCCTCTAACAGATAGAGGCAGCAAAGGGTGGGGGGGGAGAGGAGGTACTTGAAAACAGCAGCACCACACAGCTGAGCCCAGGCTCAGCTGTGCGGTGCTGCCTGGAGCCTGGGGTCAGCTGGGGACTCCCTAGCTGATCCCAGGCTCCACAGCAGCATTTATGTGGAACCCAGGATCAGCTGGGGAGTCTCCATCTGACCCTGGGTTCTGGGGAAATGCAGCATGGAACCTACAGTCAGCTGGGGAGTCCCCAGCTGATCCCGGGTTCCGTGGAAATGCTGCGCTGGAGCCCGGGATCAGCTGGGAGTCCCAGCTGACCCCAGGCTCCATGCACACAGTACCGCACAGAGCCTGGGATCAGCTGGGGAGTCCGCAGCTGACGTCGGCTCTCCATGGCATTTCAAAGCAGCAGCACAGCATGGAGCCAGGGGTCAGCGGTGGAGTCTGAGTTCCCCACTGACCCTGGGTTCCATGCTGCGTTGCCACTTTGAAATGCACAAGAGCCCCCGCTAGGGACTCTTGTGCATTTCAAAGCTGGCACCCGCATGCATCTCGGAGTCAGCAGGACTTCCCACTAGCCCAGGGCTGCACGCAGAGTTCTGTACAAGAGCCCCACTGAGGAAGTGCCTATCGACTAGTCGAGTAGTCAATAGAAATTCCATCAACTAGTCGACTAGTCAATTAACTGCTAGTTAACATCCTTAGTGTAGACATGGCCTTAGAGACTAACAAAAATATATATAATATCATGAGCTTTTGAAGTGGGTTTTGCCTACGAACACTCATGATACTATATATATATATTTTTTTTTTTTTTGGTTAGTCTCTATGGAGCCACAGGACTACTCGTTGATTCATTTTGACCATTCCAATTTTTCTTTTCTATATAAATATCTTTGTTCTACACATTAAAACTGAAATTTAAAATCTCACCTGGAAACATCACAGTTCCTGACATTTAATTTCTAACTGATCCTAGAATAAACTACAGTACTGATTTGTCCATTTCAGAATTTATTCCTGAATTTTTTTTTCAAATCTAGCATGCTCTGGATTTAGTTCTATTTTGAGATTCCTACCATTCCATTTGAATATCACAAGGGTTAGGAATCACGCACAATCTGTATTCATATCTGTGATTTCATTCTCTATAGTTTAGGTTTTGCAGTTTGGGAAAAGTGGAGAATTACCGGTAGCAGAAAGTGATTTGTTACCTGCTCCTGTTATTGCTACAGTAGAAACACTGGGTTTCATTCAGCTCTGACATATATGAGTTACTGAATTCAGTGAAAGTACTCCTGATTCAGTATAGCCAAAGGTGGTAGTCTCGCCCATTATTAAAGCTGTCTGACACTTCCCATTCCCACTTCCCACGATAAGACTCTGTTTTCAGTTGCTCACAAGTTTACCAAACATTAATAGTTCAGGCTAAAATTTTCCCAGATGGGTGTCTGCCTCAGTTTTATTGTTGTTGTTTAAGTTTCAGCAAAAATAGTTCTGTCATTTCCAATACAAGAAAATACGTTTTTCTGCCTGTTTAAAAAAATGTACAACCATTTCAGGGGTGCTGGGACAATTTATATGGGTGTGTATGTGCTGAGAGCCATTGAACCAAACTGGAAACCTCATATATGATGGAAACCATTTCAAACCATTGGGTGCAGCAGTACCCCAGGGCCCTTGGTTCCAGCACCTATGAACCATTTCAATGACAAGCTCTAGTACCTCTTGCCTTTGGAGCAAGTGTTTGCAATCTGGTGGGGGAGGCCCGCTGTCAGGAATGTTCCTGTAAAAAACTACACATGTTTGGCAAAGCTATAAACCCTTGAAAAAAATTCACTTCACACTTGTTGCCATGCCCATGTTATGGGTTCCCTGTTACCAGGGTGTCCAATTTGAGGCCTCCCACATGGTGATTTGCCGAAGTGCTGAGCAGACACAGTTGCAACAGAAGCCAAATAGGACTGATGCATGACTGTGACTCCCATTAATGTTCAGAACATAATGGATGGGTTTGCAACAATGGGGCTGCTGAACTGCGATGAGGCAATATCTGGCACACAGGTCTCTATTTTGGCACCAGCCCACCTTGCTACAGAGTGCTTCAACAGAAAGGGTTCTTTTTCCGTGGCAATGCAAGCAGTGGTGGATCACTGGAGAAGCTTCACCGATATTAGCATGGGGTGGCGAGGGCAGGTGCATAACACATGCATCTTTACAAACATAGAACTGTTCAGAAAACTGCAAACAGTGACAGTCTTTCCAGGCCAAAGGATTATTATCATCAATGGTGATTCTGGCTCAAGAAGTCATACACTGGTCACCTTGACAGCACCAATGAAAGATTAAGCTACTGGCTCAGGTTCAGAATGACAGTTACCCTCCCCTCCCAGAGAAACCGCAAGTGCCCCCCCACCACCACCAGAGGACGCCCAGGCTGGCCATGGCCCCATACTTGACCTACCTGGAGGAGCCTGTGCCAACTGCAACCATTTCTCCCCTCCCTTCTCAGATCCAATCCTGGGGTATTTGCTACTCAGCTGCCCAAAAACATCTTTGAAGAGATGCTTTCCCCAGAGATTGGGTTTGGGAAAGGGAGGGGAGGCATGGCTGTGGCTGGCCTGGGGCTTCACTAGCCATGAGATGGTGGCAGTCAGGGCTTTGCCGGGAGCAGGGCCTCTGGGGGACCCAGGACTTCTCTAGTGGGGGGGGCAGGCACTCAGGGCTTCTCCAAGCAGGGAGGTCTGCAGCTAGCCTGGGACTCCTCTGGCCAGGGGAGAGGCTTCTCTGGATGGTGGTGGGGGCTTCTGACTTCAGCTGAGGGATGAGGCAGGGGAGTCTCATGGCTCTAGCCCCAGGCGGAGTAAGGGAGTGGAAGGTGTGGAGTTGGGGTCTAGACTCCCACAAAGGGAGCTCCACCCACTGTCCACACACCCATGCCTGTGGCCTGCGCAGGGGATTTAAAAGGGCCTGGTGGGATTCCTACTTTAAACCACCCAGGCCCCAGGACAATGGCCCCCTTTGCCGCTCCTGTCAGCAGGCCTGCATGCGATCACACAAGGTTCCTTTTCCTGCAATGCGCTCATCCCTGCTTGGATGTTGGCATGGTGGGATAGCTACTGGAGGTCTGTTGGCAGCACAGGTCATGCAGTGCCCACACTTGTGCTGAGTAACCACTGCACAAGCAACCATGTCTGAACGTCCTTTGGGGAGGTGGTTTTACTGTCTTGCCATAATGGCGCTTACGTCAGCAGGAGACAAATTTGAGTCTGGACAGATGCATAAATAGGAAGGTGTATTATGTTAACCAAACTTTGTAAGGTAGGCCAAGCCACACAGTTTCTTCTCCTCAAGGTCACGCTGCACCTGCCTCTCTTACCCTCTCCTCTCCCATCCCGCCCCCTCCCATCCTCTTTCCCTCCAGACCTACATTCTAAGTGCTTTGTAACAGAGATTGGTGTTTTTGTTCTGTGTTTGTATGGCACAATGGGGTTTTTCTGGTCCATGACCAAGACTTCTAGATGCTAAGATAATATGAATAATAATATTGATGGATACCCTTTCAGAGCCTCAGTTAGCCATCTAAAATGAGGACAAGATCCCCTCCTCTCCTAGAGGTCGTGTAACATTGATTCATGCTTGTGAACCACTCAGATACTATAGTGATGATTGTCGTAGGAAAGCCCATGAGAAAAATAATTCTATCCTCAACAGGGTTTAATTAGCGTGCAGGAAATAAGACAAGGGGCCACTCATTGAACAATGAGGATAAAACAAAATACTGAATAGTTGTTTATTCAGACAGCACTGTCTGTTCTGTGCACTGAATAAGGCGGAGTGGAAAAAATAGTTTGTAACATTTTAAAAACTATATCATAATGCATCTGCACACAATGGGCAAATTAAGGTTTCATGCACAACTTTTCCTAACTTTTGAGCACTTGAACCTTAATGGTCTTTTAACGTAGTTTGTGTGTAATGCCAGCTTAAGTCAGAAGAAGAGAAATAGGCCAATTATCTTGTGAGAGTTTCTGGTGTGTGATGCTCTTCTAGACCAGTGAGTGCAGGCCAGCCCACAGGATGTGGGGGGGGAAGGGCAACTCCCCTTGGGCCCAGCAACCCAAAAAGAGCCCTGGGCTCCCAGCAAGTTTGCAGCAGCGACTGGAGCCCTGGGCCTTTTAAATCGCCACTGGAGCCCTGTGTGGCACGCTCCAGTGTCCCGAGCAGCATGCTCCAGGCAATGCTGAAGGCTAGCTGGGTGGGAGCAGGGACACTGAGAGCTGGCTGTCCCAGCCCTTCCCCTTCTGCCCGAGGCCCCACTCAGTGTGGAGCTGCCACTCCCCCGCCACCTTGCCCAGGGCCCAAAGAGTCTGTTGGCTCCCCTGAGGATCTGGGTGGCAACACTGCAGCTGCCCTATTGTGAAGGATGCCAGATTTTCATAAGACTCTCTACATATATCCCCATAGTGGTACACCTTTGAATTGGGTTTCTTAAACCTGCTTTCAGTGGGAAACACCCAGTTTCCAAACCTCGGAAGCCAGATAGAAGCCCATTATTTCCGACTATTCTGTGTCTTTGTATACAGTGATATTGTTGTGACATGGTATGATCACGATGACCCCCTGGGGCGGTTCCCCTATATGCTGGTTATGCCACTGACGCCTGCCTTCTTGCTCTCTGTGGATCCCCACCAACCTTGTCCTGCTGGGCCAAATTCTCTGGTCTGTCCCAGACAAGGCACAGAGTTGGGATAACCACCCTCCCTCCCCCCTGAAGAGCAATGTAGCCACTGATCCCCTTCACCTCTGGGAGAATGCAATTCTAAGGCACAGTACCCAGGAAACCCATCCCCAAAAGAGATTAAACCCCCAAACAAATACGTCTTTCTCTGGGTAAAAGTTTTACACAAAGAAAGCTCATAGAATCATAGAACCATAGAGCTGGAAGAGACCTCAGGAGGTCATCAAGCTCATGAGGATGTTCATCCTCTTTATCAATGAAAGAGAGATATACATACTGATTGCTCCCTTCAGGTAACAATTATTTACACTGGACTTGATGGTAAACAAAGATGACTTTATTAAGTACAAACACTAGGAATTAAGTGGTTGCAAATGAAATCAAACAAAGCAAAGTAAATTAGAGGATTAAAATGAAAAGAAAACGCATAGCTAGTTCTAACTCACTACAAATATTATTACAAGTAGTCCCTTATCCTAAAGAACTTGCTCTTATTTCAGGCCTGTCTTCAAGTCATAGATGGCCATTCACTCTGATTTGTTTTGTGTGTCAGACCCTTTCCCAGGCCAGCTGAAGACTAAGGGACAGATAGCTTCTGGTTGTTTTTATAGATTCCCCTTTGGGCGGGAATCTGTTTGTTCTCTCGCCTCACCTTCCATGGAAAATTACCTAGTCAAACTGGTATCCCCCATGAGGTGGTATGGTCACATGTCTTCCTAAGACCAATCATTGCTTAGACTTAAAGGACAAACAAGGCTGTTCTCAAGTTGTTAAGTTGATCACTTTGTCATTAAGGATTCCAGGGGAGCGCCATTGAGGGCTTACCTTTGCACATTTAAAACTATTGTAAATAGTTTTAATATATTTAAAAATAATTGTATAAACAATTTCATATCTCATATTCCTAACTTTACATACTAGAATGAGGCGTGCACCCAAATAAGATATACAGATCAAGCAGATTGTAACATTAAAATTGATGGGTTACATGAGGTATTTTGGCCAAAGCATCTTCAAGGTATGCATATTTATATTCATAAGCCAATTTCATAAAGGATGGGGTCGGTCGTTACAACTGTGTTCCTCATTAACAAGATCTTTGTTGTGTCTATTGTCTCCTATATTGGTTCTTGTATTGCACTGATCTCTGGAACACCCATATGTGTGTCCATGTGGTCTGGCAAGAGCGGCTGGAAAATGTGTTGCATAGTGTCAGCACTGCTTCAGGATTCTCCACAGCACTTAATATTCTTGTCCTAAGTTTTCAGCCTCTAACTCATCATAATTGTTACAAGGGAATTCAACACAGATCGTGTGAGGCTCAGTCCAATGCCTGACCCACAAAAAGCCACTTCTGAATGTTCAGCCCTTTTTTTTTTTTTTACTGCCTTGCCATAATGGCGCTTACGTCAGCAGGAGACAAATTTGAGTCTAGACAGGTGCATAAATAGGAAAGTGTATTATGTTAACCAAACTTTGTAAGGTAGGCAGGCCACACAGTTTCTTCTCCTCAAGGTCATGCTGCACCTGCCTCTCTTACCCTCTCCTCTCCTGTCCTGCTCCCTCCCATCCTCTTTCCCTCCAGAGTGGACCTACATTCTAAGCGCTTTGTAACAGTGACTGGGTTTTTTGTTCAGTGTTTGTATGGCACAATGGAGATGGAAGGGTTTGGATTTTGCTAGTTAGTTCACCCATCACTACCAATACTAGGGACATGAATGGTTAACTGATAAGCCTCACACTTAATGGGTGAGGCTCACTGGTTCTGGTTAACCAGTGGGGGCTGGAGCAGCTCCTTGCCCAGCGGGGAAGGGGCTGTTCCAGCCCCGCAGGACCAAGGTTCTCCAGTCAGCCGGAGCAGCTCCTGTCCATATTTACATTATGTCCTTCTGTCCTCCTTTACATTTACATTATGTTTAATTGGTTTACCAATTAAATGAGATTTTACAACCCTAACTAATATCTTGATAAGTGAATAAGAATCCACTACTGAAATGGTTTAGAAAGCTAACAGAACTAGTTTTCATACAGGTAAATCAGAATGTTTCTGTCCAATCAAAACATACTTAACAGACCTAGTATTTGAACAAGTCATTTAAGTAGTGACGGATTAACTGAATTGCATAAAATAAAACTCTTCCATGCATATTCTGTATGAAATGTATTACTCATTTTCAGAAACAAGCTACCCAAACAGAGACCAAACTTTTCAGAGATGTATTCTTAATTCTCATTACTAGCCAGGACTAGATGAACTAAACTCAGTTCCAGCTGAGACTAGAAGCAGTAGTGTTGGAAATCTGATTGTAAGCTCTCTAGGTTGGGAAATGTACTATTTGTAAAGAACAGTCTTTATAGTGTTGTGCATATTATTAGCATTGAAACAAAACCTAAAAAAACTCCCATGAGAGCATGTTCCAGGGAGACTTAAGTTTATTTCTGCATTTGCCAGTCATAGATAATTTGAAGAAGGTTCAGATTAGCAAATTTTTAGATGCTTATCTGATTCTTAACTCTGAATTCTTGCAGCTCGCCCCTCCCTGTGATTCACCTGAAGAGAGGCAGTTTGTCATCACTCAGTGCTCAGAATTAATTTCTAGTAGCTTTTTTAAGGAAGTGTTTTTGTTTGCATGTTCCATTGTATGTGGAAATTGAAATTACACAGTTTGGGAGTTATAAACTGGTAAATCTAGTCAGTAAGGGTATGTCTACACTACAGCACTAATTTGAACTAACTTAATTCGAATTAGTTAATTCGAACTAAGCTAATTCCAACTAGTGCATCTAGACCTAAAAACTAATTTGAATTAGCGTTTTGCTAATTCGAACTAGCATGTCCACATTGAGTGGACCCTGAACCGAAGTTAAGGCTGGCCGGAACCAGGACTTAGAGTGTGGAGCTGCTGCCTCAGGCTAGCCGACGGTTGTGCTTAAAGGGACCTGACCCCCAACCCGGACAGACAGTTCTCAGGGTTCCCCGCTTGCTGGTCTACCTCCCTGAGGGACAGCAAAGCAGTCCTGTCTTGGAGTGCCCTCACTCGGCACATCACAGCACTCGGCCATCAGCCCGGCTGCACTTGCTGCAGGCTGCCATCCGGGGGGGTCAATCAGGGGGCTGTCAGGATCCAGGAGGCCCTGCAGGAGAGCTTCCACCCCGAGGAGCCCGCTGAGCCACCCCAGTCCTCCCCATCGAGGGCTCGTGCCCCATTCCTCCCTCACCTCCTTCCACTTCCCTAGCCTCACTTCCTGATGTAAAAAATAAAGGACACGTGTTCAAAAATAGAAACTCTCTTTATTTAACAAAACTGGGGCTGTGGGGGGGATTAACCTCTGGGAGACTGGGAAAGGAGGTGGGAGGAAGAGAGGGTGGGAGAGGGGAGGGGAAACCTGGGAGGAGGGAGCTGGAAGGGGAAGCCAGGGGAAGAAGGAGGAGGGGAAGTATAAAACTATGGTACTCCATATCTTCAGTACTGTGTACAGATGTGGTCTCCTCACCTCAAAGAGATGTTTTGGCCTTGGAAAGGGTTCAGAAAGGGCAACTACAATGATTAGGGGTTTGGAACAGGTCCCATATGAAGAGAGGCTAAAGAGACTGGGACTTTTCAGCTTAGAAAAGAGGAGTCTGAGGGGATATGATAGAGGTATATAAAATCATGAGTGGTGTGGAGAGGGTGCATAAAGAAAAGTTCTTCATTAGTTCCATAATATAAGGACTAGAGGACACCAAATGAAATGAATGGGTAGCAGGCTTCAAACTAATAAAAGAAAGTTCTTCTTCACAAAGCAAATAGTCAACCTGTGGAACTCCTTGTCACAGGAGGCTGTGAAGGCTAGAACTATAACAGAGTTTAAAGAGAAGTTAGATAAAGTCATGGAGGTTGGGTCCATGGAGTGCTATTAGCCAGGGTGTAAGAACGGTGTCCCTGGCCTCTGTTTGTGGGAGGCTGGAGAAGGATGGCACGAGACAAATGGCTCGGTCATTGTCTTCGGTTCATCCCCTCCGGGGTAGCTGGTGTTGGCCGCTGTCAGCAGACAGGCTACTGGGCTAGATGGACCTTTGGTCTGACCCAGTACGGCCGTTCTTATGTTCTTATGTTCTAAGCTCAGGGCTCAGGGTCGGGGGTCTCACTGGACCAACTTGATTTTCATGCAAACCTGCTCCTGGGTTTGCATGTGGCCTTTGGTGGCCAGGCTGGCAGCTATCCTGCCCTAGACGGCCACTTTCCTGTGCCTAGTGCAGAGGTCGTGGACGTTGGAGGCCTCCCCCTAAACCTGGTTGAGGTCCATGATCTCCACACTAGACCAGGCGGGCACCCGCCTCTTGCGGCCCCGGGCAGGCTCCTGGGAGCCACCAGCCTGGTCCCGGGAAAAGGCGGAGGGCTGGGTGGCAGTGGGTGGCTGGCTCATGCTGTGCCAGGTGCAGGGTCTGCTGGCTGGGTGCTGGCAGGCTTGCACCTGGCACGGGCACCGTAGCCAGACTGTGGCCCTTTAAGGGCTCCGGGGCTGGGAGGGGGGCAGAAGAGTTTCCCTGGCTTGGCCCAGAGTGGCCACCAGGGCAAGCTGGGAAGGGCTAGCCTCCCACTAGTTCGAATTAAGTGGCTACACAGCCCTTAATTCGAACTACTTAATTCGAACTAGGCGTTAGTCCTCGTAGAATGAGGTTTACCTAGTTCGAATTAAGCGCTCCGCTAGTTCGAATTAAGTTCGAACTAGCGGTTTGTATGTGTAGCGCCTATGAAAGTTAATTCGAACTAACGGCTGTTAGTTCGAATTAACTTTGTAGTGTAGACATACCCTAATTTAAAAAAAAATCCCAACACAAACAACAAATCAGCTACTAGTGACCAAGGAGTCATTCTGCACCTATTTATTCTTAGTGCACATAGGTTTATAATAAAACAAAAGATCTGCAAGCGCTTAGGGACAAGGGACAGTCCTGTGATGTGTGTACAATGTTTCACACAAAATAGGAACCCAGTCGCTAATTGAGGCTTCTGCACATCACCACCACCACCAAAGTTTCTATTTGAGGAGTAGGCAACAGAAAAATAAAATGGAGGTACTGAACTCATTGAATATTAGATCTTGGTTGGAAATGGTTTATTTAAATGTTTTTGTTGATATCAACATGCTTTAAAATGTCAATGTTTATTAAATTTTGTTTTGAAAAATTAAATAAGGAATGTTAGAAATGATGAAGTGCCCCATTTTGGCAATTTTGGCATGAAAGTTGAGGTTTTCTTATAATTTTCAACCAGCTTATTCACATATAAGTTTTAAATGAAAGCATCAAAATCATAGCTGCCAGCCTGGCCTGGGGATTCCCAGCTGCTGCTGGCCCTTCTGCCACGGGCCCAGCCTGGGGTTTCTGGCCACTGCTGGTCTCCCTGCCACTGACCCCAGCTGCAGTTGCCCAGCTCTGGGCCTGTGCTCCCGCCTGCAGGACTCCTAGCTGTCCTCCACTCCTAGCTGCTGGAGTTCTCTGTTGGACCACACATGTTACCAGACCAGAGAGTCCCAGATTTTCTTTTGAAAGACTTTGTGCAGGATTTAATGAACTGAACCTTTGAAACAATCAGAAGACTCCATTTAGAAACCAAAGATTAAATGCCCATTGGAATGGAACTTCAGGTTGAACATTTTAAGACCATTTTAAGAACACCTCAACCTTCATTCCAAACTTGTCAAAATAGGACACTTCCTCATTACTAAAATTCCTTATTTAATTTTGGGCGTTCAGCCCAACAACCCTCTCTCAACATTTTTTAAGGACCATACTGTGCCTGGTGCTCCCTTGCCATCTCCTAACAGGGGTCTTTCTCTTCATTATCTGTCAAACTCACACCCCTCCGCTGAACAATGACTAGCACAGCACCTCCGCCCACATAGAATCATAGAACCATAGAGCTGGAAGAGACCTCAGAAGGCCATCAAGTCCAGCCCCCTGCACAAGGCAGGACCAATCCCAATTAAATCAACCTAGCCAGGGCTTTGTCAAGCGAGACTTAAACACCTCCAGGGATGGAGACTCCACTACTTCCCTAGGTAACCCATTCCAGTGCTTCACCACCCTCCTAGTGAAATAGTTTTTCCTAATATCCAACCTGGACCTCTCCCACCGCAACTTGAGACCATTGCTCCTTGTTCTGCCATCCATCACTACTGTGAACAGCCTTTCTCCAGCCTCTTTGGAACCTCCTTTAAGGAAGTTGAAGGCTGCTATCAAATTCCCCCTCACTCTTGTCTTCTGCAGACTAAATAGACTCAACTCCCTCAACTCATAGGTCATATGCTCCAGCCCCCTAATCAATTTGGTCGCCCTCTTCTGGACCCTCTTTGGTGCATCCACATCCTTCCTGTAATTGGGGGCCCAGAACTGGACACAATACTCTAGATGTGGCCTCACCAAAGCCGAATAAAGAGGAATAATCACATCTCTGGATCTACTGGCAATGCTCCTCTTAATGCAACCTAATATGCCATTAGCCTTTTTGGCTACAAGGGCACACTGTTGACTCATATCCAGCTTCTCATTCACTGTAATCCCCAGGTCCTTTTCTGCTGAACTGCTACTTAGCCAGTCGGTCCCCAGCCTGTAACAATGCTTGGGATTCTTCCGTCCCAAGTGCAGGACTCTACACTTGTCCTTGTTGAACCTCATCAGATGTCTTTAGGCCCAATCCTCTAATCTGTCTAGGTCACTCTGGACCCTATCCTTTCCCTCCAACATATCTACCTCTCCCCCTAGCTTAGTTTCATCCGCAAACTTGCTGAGGGTGCAATCCATCCCCTCATCCAGGTCATTAATAAAGATGCTGAACAAAACCAGTCCCAGAAACAAACCTTGGGGCACTCTGCTAGAAACCAACCGCCATCCTGACATCGAGCCGTTGATCACTACCCGCTGGGCCCGACCTTCCAGCCAGCTTTCTATCCATCTTACCGTCCATTTATCCAATCCACATTCCCTTAACTTGCTGGCAAGAATACTGTGGGAGACCGTATCAAAAGCTTTGCTAAAGTCAAGGTATATCACATCCACTGACTTTCCCATATCCACAGAGCCAGTTACCTCATCATAGAAGCTAATCAGATTGGTCAGGCACGACTTGCCCTTCATGAATCCATGCTGACTATTCCTGATCACCTTCCCCTCTTCCAAGTGCTTCAAAATGGATTCTTTGAGGATCCCCTTCATGATTTTTCCAGGGACTGAGGTAAGACTGACCGGCCTATAGTTCCCTGGATCGTCATTCCCTTTCTTAAAGTTGGGCACTACATTTGCCTTTTTCCAAGCATCCGGGATCTCTCCCAATCTCCATGACTTTTCAAAGAGAATGGCCAAAGGCTCCTCAATAACATTTGCCAACTCCCTCAGTAACCTCGGATGTATTAAGTCCAAACCCATGGATTTATGTATGTTTAGCTTTTTTAAATAGTTCCTAACCTGTTCTTTCCCCACCAAGGGCTGTCCACCTTTATCCTATATTGCGTCACTTAGCGCATTAGTCTGGGAGCTGACCTTGTCTGAGAAGACAGAGGCAAAGAAAGCATTAAGTACTTCAGCTTTCCCCACATCATCTGTCACTAGGTTACCGCCTTCATCCAGTAGGGGCCCCACACCCTCTTTGATCACCTTCTTCTTGCTAACATGCCTGTAGAAACCTTTCTTGTTTATCCTTCACATCCCTTGCGAGTCACAATTCCAATTGCGCTTTTGCCTTCCTGATAACTCCCCTGCATTCTCAAGCTATACATTTATACCCCTCCCTAGTCATCTGTCCAAGTTTCCACTTTTTGTAAGCTCCCTTTTTGTGCTCAAGTTCACCAAGGATTTCCCTGGTAAGCCAATCCGGTCTCCTACCATATTTGCTTCTCTTGCTACGCATTGGAATGGTTTCTTTCTGTGCCTTCAATAAGGCTTCTTTAAAATACTGCCCACTCTCCGGAGCTTCTTTCCCCTTCATGTTAGCATCTCAGGGGATTCTGCCCATCAGGTCTCTGAGGGAGTCAAAGTCTGCTTTTATGAAGTCCAAGGTGTGTATTTTACTACTCTCTTTTCTTCCTTTGATCAGGATCCTGAAATCTACCATCTCATGATCACTGCTTCCCGGGTTGTCACCCACCTCTATTCCCCTATTAGTTCCTCCCTGTTTGTGAGCAGCAAGTCAAGCTGAGCACAGCCCCTGGTCGGATCCTTCGACACTTGTACCAAGAAGTTATCCCCAACATTCTCCAAAAACTTCCTGGATTGTCTGTGTACTGCCATATTGGCCTCCCATCAGATGTGAGGGTGATTAAAGTCCCCCATGAGAACCAGGGCCTGCGATATAAAAACTTCTCTCAATTGTCTGAAGAAAGCCTTGTCTACTTCATCCACCTGATTCGGTGGCCTGTAGCAGACACCAACCAAAACATCACTGCTGTTGCTTACACCTCTAAACTTGACCCATAGATTCTCAGCAGGCTTTTCTCCCTCTATATACTGGAGTTCTGAGCAATCATAGTGCTGTCTTACATACAGTGCAAGTCCTCCTCCTTTTCTCCCCTGCCTGTTCTTCCTGAACAGTTTATACCCTTCCATGACAGTGGTCCAGTCATGCGAGTCATCCCACCAAGTCTCTGTTATATCAATCAAATCGTAGTTCTTGGACTGGGCCAGGGCCTCCAATTCTTCCTGTTTGTTACGCAGGCTTCTTGCATTGGTGTACAAACATCTTAGATAACCAGTTGATTGCCCTACCCTCTCCATTCGAATCAGGGGTCCTCCTTTGTTGCTCGTTCCTCTTTGCTTTTCTTCCCAGTATCCGACTTCCCCCTTCCCCTCGGGGTTTTGGTCACTGTCCCCCAACAAACCTAGTTTAAAACCCTCCTCACTAGGTTTGCAAGCCTGCCCGCAAAAATGCTCCTTCCTCTCTTTGTTAGGTGGATCCCATCTCTTCCTAACAATCCTTGTGCCCAGAACAGAGTCCCATGGTCGAAGAAACCAAAGCCCTCTCTGCGACTCCACCTGCGCAACCATGTATTTACTTCCTCAATTCGATGATCCCTACCCAGTCCTTTCCCTTCAACAGGGAGGATGGACAAAAACACCACTTGCACTCTGAATTCTTTGATCCTTCTTCCCAACTCTACGTAATCCGCAGTAACCCGCTCAAGGTCATTCTTGGCTGTATCGTTAGTTTCCACGTGGAGAAGCAGGAAGGGGTAGCGATACGAAGGTTTGATCAGTTTTGTAAGACTCGCAGTCACATCCTGAATTCGAGCTCCCGGTAAGCAGCACACCTCTCGAGATTCCAGGTCCGGACGTCAGATGGATGGCTCAGTCCCTCTTAGGAAGGAGTCCCTGACCACCACCACCCACCTTCTTCTTTTGGGGGTGGTGGTCATGGAACCCCCATCCCTAGGACTATGCATCCCATGCCTTCCAGTAGATGGTGTTCCCTTCCGATTTCTTCCTTGTGAGATTCCTTCCTAAGCATTCACCACCGCAGAGCCTGTGGAGAGAGCCTGAAAGTGATTACTTACCTCTGTAGGAATGGGGGATTCCTGTGCTGCCCTTTTTTTCCTTCTAGAAGTTGCATGCTGCCAGTTCTCTTCCTCATCCTGTACTGCCCTCTCTGACTCTTCCACCTGCCTTGCTTGCAGGATTAAATGCTGCCTTCTATCGAGGAAGTCTTCATCCTCTCTGATTGAGCGGAGGGTCGACACTTGGGCCTCCCGTCCTCTAATTTTTTCCTCCAAAATGGCGACCAGCTTGCACTTAGTGCAGATGAAATCCCTTCTTTCTTCTGGGAGGAAGACAAACATGGCAGATGCTGTGCAGGTAACAACAGCAGACCTATCACCATCCATACCTGCTGTCCTAAAAAAGGGTTTAAAGGAAAGGCAAGAATACCTTGCCCCCTTCCCTTTGGTTTGGGTGGAAGCTGCTATTGTTTCAGTTATTTCTCACATTTATCCCTGATGAAGGGTGATGGTTAAACCCTTGTTTCCAGCCCATACAACTAGAACAGAGATTCTCAAACTTTATTAGGAAATTTTTCCTAATGTCCAACCTAAACCTCCCTTGCTTCAGTTTAAGTCCATTGCTTCTTGTCCTGTCATCAGATGTTCAGGAGAATAATTTTTCTCTCTCCCCCTTGTAACACCTTTTTAGTTCCTTGAAAACTGCTAGCATGTCCCTTCTCAGTTTTCTCTTTTCCAAATTAAACAAACCCAATTATTCCGGTATTCCCTCATAGGTCATGTTTTCTAGACCTTTAATAATTTTTGTTGCTCTTCTCTGGATCTTCTCCAATTTCACCACATTTTTCCTGAAATGTGCTGCCCAGAACTGGACACAATACTCCAGTTGAAGCTAAACAGTGCAGAGTAGAGCAGAAGAATGACTTCTCGTGTCTTGCTCACAACACTCCTGTTAATGCATCCCAGAAGCATGTTTCGTTTTTTTGCAACCATGTCACACTGTTGATTCATATTTAGCTTGTGGCCCGCTATGACCCCTAGATCTTTTTCTGCATGACTCCTTCCTAGACAGTCACTGCCCTAGTTTATTGATAATATTGTACTTACAATTCAGTGCATAGTATATAGAGAAGTATTGTCTGTATGAAATTTTACTTTGTACTGACTTCACTAGTCTTTTTTGTATAACCTCTTGTAAAACTAGGCAAGTATCCAAATGAGTTGATGTACCCCGGAAGACATTTGTATACCTCTGGTTGAGAACCACTGCTTTAGTTCATGGAAGAATAACATTTACTGGACTTAAAACAAATTCCCATGTGTAACAAGCCATTTACTGGTTGAGATTCTCAAATCAGCATAGAGGATTTAGATGCATCTCACTGATCTTAAATGGAAAGTCTGTTTAAATCTCTTAGACTGATTTGATAATCTCAGTTTATTTATTTAATTTTATTATTTATTTATTTATTTATTTTATTTAAATATTTTTACCCCGCCTTTCTATTTAAAATATTCAAGGTGGCTTACAAAAAAACACAATACAAATATATATAAAAATATGAGACCCCGGAGGGACATAACCAGCTAAAAACATATAGAGAGGAGGAACACACACATACAAACTCAAACATTAATAAAAGCACAAACATGCCTGCTGTTTTACTCAATCCCTCTTCTTCTGTTGCATAGTGTTTGTCAAAATGTTCAGTCTTACTCAGATGATCAAGTAGGCCTGCCTGGTTTAGTCACTTATGTCTGTGAAGCGGGTGTAGCATTTTACACTTCTTTTGTGCAGGGGTAATTAAGTGACTACTCAAGGTGCAAAGCAGTGAAGAGGCAAGCCTCTGCCTTTGAAGTAGTATATTACGTGATAGTAGCTTATGCTATTACCTAAACAATAAATTTTTTTTACAAGTCTTGGTATTGGATAGGAAGAGATTTGTCTATTGGTTCAAACTTAAATCTTTTCAAAACATTTGAAAAAAAAAGAAGCTGTGTGTATATATATAATACCCAGCACAACAGCAATAAGGCCACGTTTATAGTAGAAAGCTGACAGCAGCACAACTGTGCCAATGCAGCTATGCTGATGTAAGATCTTCCATATAGCTGCTCCACACCAATAGGAGAGAGCTTTCCTATCAACATAATTAAATCACCCCCAGCGAGCAATGGTATCTGCCAGCAAGAGAGTGTCTCCTGTCAACAATGCTGTCCATTCTGGAACTTCTGTCAGAGTAACTTCTCCTGCTCAGAGATGTGTTCTTTCACACCACTGAAGATAGGTCTACACTAGACCTGGAAGGTTGGGTTAAGGTATGCAACTCCAGCAATGTAAAATATGTAGCTGGAGTCTACTTGCCTTAATCTGAGCTCAGCACTATCTTTACAGAGGGAGGCCGACAGGAGCAAACGCTCCCATTGGCTTCCATTACTCCTCGCAAATGCAAGGAGTACTGGTGCTGACTGGAGCCACCCTCAGCATTTGATTTAGTGAATCTTAACTAGACCTGCTAAATCAAATGCCAGAAGATCAATCTCTGATGTGGTAAGTGAAGACGTGGCCTAAGCAATACAAGCTATACCGACAAAAATGCTAGTGTAGACATAAGCCTACTTCACACTTCTGTGCCTAATGGGGCATAGAAGGTGATAGTACCTATCTGAAAAGATCTGTATGTTCCACATATGTCAGCAAAACATTTCAAACCCCACCCCTAGCGTGATGGAAGTCCAAGATGAATAGAATGCACCAGTGAAGTACAGCTCTCTCTCAGGTTGGAAGTAGCATCTGCTTAAAAGCTTCTGTAATTTGTTTTGAACAATATTTTAGATTGTGGGCCTTTTTATGAAAAAAATCAACAGTACAAGATCATACATAATTTAACTTTTATAAAAGGTCAAAGCAAAGTTATTTAATTGTATTTGTCTGGTATAGATAAGGAAAAGGTGGTGATGCTTATTCCTACCTCAAGAAGGGGGTCACTGATCACCTAATAAAGAGATAAAGGGGCTACAGCCGCACTTTGACTTAATAATTAAGTTTATTAGACATGCAGCTCTTGCTTTTGGGAGATCTTTGACTTCAGACTAGCAGTGCAAAACATACTTATACTTAAGATTGTTTCAAAACTAAGTTTAGAGGCGGGGAAGGAAAGAGTTTCCTACAGAGATGCTGTGGGAACAGCATCCATCTACAGCATTCATTGTTCTAGAACTGAATGGCATTTCCCCTTTGCCCAAGAGCATCTGTTTCCTGACTAATTTCTCACTTAGCAAGATCTTATTAGTGCAAAAGTTAACTATAAGGAGAAAAAAAATGAATGTATTCAGGGCTAAGCCCCAAATAATCAGTAATAACACCTCTTTTTATAACTCTTGGTTTTAATGGTTTCTCCAAAAGAATCTCCTTTACTCTTCAGTCTACTGAATTGTGAGAGTCTGTGCAAATACAAATGTGGTCAAACTTGTAAAAACTGGTAAAAACCAAGGTTTCTAGTACAAGATTGTAACTATGCAAACCTGTGACTTCACAAGATAACATTTCACCCACCCCTTCTAGAAAGAGGCACAATGTTACTGCCTAATGGACAGGGGCACCATTTCAGATTTTGGAAAGGGGGTGCCGACCTGTGCATGTCGTGATGGGAGGGGGGGGAAGTGAGAGCATGGGGCAGGCTGACTGATGACAGAGGCTTCAACAGTGTTACTGAGCATGCTCAGTACAAGCCAAGCACCAAATGGGGAGAGGAGGAACCAACCCCATCTGCCCCCCTCATCATCTCTATCCAGGAGTTACCAAGGTACTGGAAAACTCTACTTTTTTGGCAGACAACTTAACAGTTACCTGACAGAAGCACTGTATCTAATTCCTATATAAAAGAAAAAAAATTAAATACATATTATACCCACTCAGCTGTAAAACTAACATACTCTGACACCGTGTGGCAAGTCACTTAAGGGATACTTATTAGCCTTAAAATTTTAATATATATTCTTACTTTGTTACTAATTCTGTGGAGAGAGACAAACCCGTCAGGACTCCTGGGCTCTACCTCAGCTCTGGAAGGGGGGAGTGAGGTCTGGTGGGTTACAGCAAGGGGGCAGATACATTTCAGCTCTATGTGGGCACGTCCAGACAATGTTTTTTTTTCCTAAAAGAGATATGCAAATTTGGCCCTAATTTGCATATCTTCTTCCAATCGCATTTTCAAAAGTGGGTCTTTTGAAAGTGAAAGTAGTCTGGACATATTTTTTTCCGGGAAAAAAACCCCTTTTTCGAAAAAACTCTTCCTAAAAAAAGGAGGTTTACACAGTTTTTCGAAAAAAGTTTTTTTTTCCCAAAAAAACCATGTCCAGACTACTTTCACTTTCTAAAGACCCACTTTCGAAAATGCGATTAGAAGAAGATATGCAAATTAGCGCCAAATTTGCATATCTCCATTCGAAAGAAAAAACGTAGTCTAGATGTGACCTATCAGAACATCAGAATGGCCATACTGGTCCTTCTAGTGCAGTATCCTGTCTTCCAACAGTGTCAATGCCAGGTGCTTCAGAAGGAATTAACAGAAGAGGCAATCATCATGCTCCATCCCCTGTCGCCCATTCCCAGCTTCTGGCAAACGGAGGCTAGGGACACCATCCCTGCCCATTCTGGCTAGTAGCCATTGATGGATCTATACTACTTGAACTTATTTTGTTCTAATTGGAACCCTGTTATGGTTTGGACCTTTCCACCATCACCAGGCAAAGAGTTCCACAAAAGTGTATTGTGAAAAAATAATGTATTTTGTTTGTTTTAAATCTGCTGCCCATAAATTTAATTGGATCAGCTTCTTGTGTTATGTTAGTGAAGGAACGAATAACATTTCCTTATTCTACTTTTCAACACTGTTCATGATTTTTTAGACCTCTAACATCTCTCCACGCATTAGTCATTTCTTTTCCAAGCTGAAAAGTTCTAGTCTTGTTAATCTTTCCTCCTATGGAAGCTGTTCCTTACCCCTAATCATTTCTGTTGCCCTTTTCTGTACCTTTTTCAAATACAATATATCTATTTTTAGCTGGGGTGACCAGATCTGCATACAGTATTCAAGATGTGGGCATACGATGACTTTATGTAGAGGCAATATGGTACTTTGTCTTATTATATATTCCTTTCCTAATAATTCTCAATATTCGGTTAGCTTTTCAGTTTTTAGACTGCCACTGCACATTGAACAGATGTTTTCAGGGAACTATCCACAGTGATTCCAAGATCTCTTTCTTGAGTGGTAACAGCTATTTTGCATCTATAGTTAGGATTATATTTTTCCATGTGCATTACTTTGCACTTATCAACACTGAATTCCATCTGTCTTTGTGTTGCCCAATCACCCAATTCTGTGAAATCCCTTTGTAGCTCTTTGCACTCAGTGATCCAAATGCAAATCCCTGCAGCACAACACTCATTCTTACTCTTCCCCCCCTATCTTTCAAGTGGAGTACCTGGCAATGTTTTCATGATGAGCTAATGATCCTTTAATTACTGGAATGCCCAGCCTTTTGTTATTCTTAATCACCCTGCCTCCTTCTTTTTATAACAAACTCCCTGCCCCAAAGGCAAAGCTGCAAGCAGCTCAAACTCTGTTGCATTTAAGAACTGCCTCTGGAGTCAGGGCATGCAGCTTTAAGCAGACCTCAAGTATGAAATCCAGGGGTTCGAACCTCAGAAGAGGGGGCTACTGCCCTCCTAGCTGTCAATAAATGGCACCCTTGCTAATGGAGCATAGAGGGTGAGAGAACCTGACTTGTCTTATTTTCACACAAAAAGATACTCTAGGACATGACTCAAAACTGAAGGATGAATAAAATTCACAGGTAGCAGTAGTAATAACTGGAAGCCAAGTGGCCTTTCTTTTAAACTGCTGAAATTATACTGAAATATTTAAGCTTACAGGCCAATGATTTTAACGACTGTTATTCAGAAGTCACTTTTCCTTGAAACAGCTCTCTGTGTATAGTCAGTTTTATGGTGAAAAAAAGAAAGCAAAGAGCTTTCCAACACTCAACAAACCAAAAATTTTGCTTCATATCTTACAGTGAAAATAATCTTTAGTATTATTAGTACAAAGTGTTCATACAGTGAATTAAATTGACGGTGTAATGAGTGCATGAGTTAGGCTGTATACAGACTTGATTAACAGGTTTTTGATCATGAAATTCCAGTCAGTTTTAATAGGTGCTGATCAGTTAAAACCTCCATGCATCTAGTTTGGAATGTAGCACAAGCTTTCAGGACCTACATACTGTTGGTTACACAATAGATGAACTTCCATATATTTTCCTTTGCACAGCAGAAAGCTGCAGCCTAGACAGCCCTGATTAGTGAGATCAGTATTAGTTGCATTATTGAGAGCAACTTTGCCAGCATGTCTTAACTTCATAAAGGCAAGATGGCACAGGACCTGCAAGCCACAGCAGGTTTTAAGTTTCAAGGGGAAGGGAATGAGCACACGCACACTCTAACTCATACTTTCATCTATTTGCCTCCTGTGTGGCCAAAATTGAGCTAATAAGGATTTCTGCTCATTCGCCAGCAGGCTCAAATGGGAGAACAGCTGAAAGATGGACAGGATGCTGGCCCACATCTGAGTGGCCAGAATACAGGAAAAACTGGATGCCCATCTTCCTGAGATGGACCTCCATCACTGCAAGGCAATTTACAAATACCAGGTGTTCTATAGAAAGTCCAAAGGCAGAATCAGGTAGTAGTAGTGTTTGTTCAACACAAACCCCAAGAAGCACTTGCATGCTTGGTATATCATAGTGAGGGCCCTACCAAACTTACGGCCACGGAAAACATGCCACTCCCAGACCATGAAATCTGGTCTCCACTGTGAAATTTGATCGTTTGTGTACTTTATCCATTACTATACAGATTTCACAGGGGAGATGGGCATTTCTCAAGCTGGGGGTTCTGACCCAAAAGTGGTGGCAAGCTTATTGCAAGGGATCAGAGTATTGCCACACATATTCATGCCCCGCCTTCAGAGCTGAGTGGCCAGTCAGTGGTGCTAAGTTCTGAAGGCAGCAGCTCAAAAGCAAGGATGGCAACACCATACCATGGCACCCTTGCTTCTGTGCTGCTGCTGGCAGTGGCATTACCTTCTGAGCTGGGCTCTTGCCCAGCAGTTGCTGCTCTCCAGTTGCCCAGCTCTGAAGACAGTACTACTGCCACCAGCAGTACGTAAATAAGGGTGGCAATACCACCACCCCTTTAGAATAATCTTGTGACCCATCCCCCACCTCCTTTTGCAACAGGATCCCTATGACAATCAGATTTAAATATCTGAAATAATGACATTTATGATTTTTAAAAATTCTATACCCATGCAATTGACCAAAATGCACCATAAATTTGGTAGGACCTACTCATAGTGTGAAAATATGCATCCTTGAGGTAGAGAGCACATACCACTAGTCTTTCTGGTGTAGGGATAGGTTGCTGGATGTAAGGGAAACCACAAAGTAAGGAGAAAGATCCAAAAGGAAGTCTAGAAAAGTTACCATCAACATAGCCACCCAATTTCCAGCTTTACGTAGGGAAGTGAAGGGAGGTGCAGGAGGAAGAAACCAAATGGAGAAAAAATTGGCATTAAAGATAATAGGCCTCTTTTCAAATGGACAATTATAAAAATCCAGCGCTACTTTAACTAAAACTGCATATTACTGTCCAAATATTCTGTTCCAGGCAACAGCTTTTGAGGTTTATAACCAATGGTGCTCATGGTTTTCATTATTTTACTACTTGGAGGGTGGGGTGGTTATAAACTCTGTACTAGGGAAGGCAAATTTTCCAATTTTTGTATTAAACCCCCCCCTCCTTCTTTTGACCGCATCATTAAGCTCTGCCCTAAGCCAATATTATCATTGCTTCAGTATAAACTAAATGAGAGGGGTATGAGGGCAGAGAAAAGGGTAAACAAATAAAAAGCAAAAAAAAAAAAAGTTTAATGTTTTTATTGCTATTTTAGGGACAGCCACGTTATTCATGTAGCCGGTGTAGCAGAGATGTTGTTTTCCAGACTCATGGCCATAAAATCCTTTACAGTACTAATATCATTCCTCTCAGTTTTCACAAGACAACTTTCTTCACAACGGGGGTGTTCAAAGTCATTACAAAACATTGGAATATTGGTCTTGTGCAGAAGTTGCAGAGCTGAGTATTAGACCTGGAGTTTATTCTTGGGACTACTGTGTCTTGATGTGACCATAGGAAAGTTGCTTTGGCTTCATGCCTCAGTTTTCCCATCTGTAAAGTGAGGAAAACACCTGCTTTGGATTGAATTCATTAACATTTGTCAAGTTCTAGGATGGTAGCTACTATGGAAGTGCAAAGGGTCTCAGGGGCTCATTCCATGTTACACAGTGTGACTGGTGTCATGGGATAGCAACATGGGATAGCAACTCCATATTGTGTTATTCTGAGGAAATGACTAGGGCAGAGTTAACAAGGTGGCAACTGTTCCTTTCTGTGCTTTCTTTTGTCTATTCTTCTGCTCTCTCTTTTCTGCTTTGCCTCCTCCTGGCTCTTCTTCAGCTGCCACAGCTCTGCATTTCTTCTTTCTCACCTCCTCTTCTTCAGGACGCTCTCTCCTCTGGTGTCCAATCACACAGCAGTAAAATGTCCCTCTCCTGCCCCCCAGACATAATGGAAGTGCTGCGTCTAGACTGTATGCCACCAAGCATCTTGAGCGCTAGGAATAGAACAGCTCTGTTGGGAGACTTGAGCCTGTTTTTCAGTATCCTTTATAGCCAAGGGCAGCCCTGGCACCAAGCAAAAATCAGTAGGTTAGACAGATGTAAATGCTATTGAGTCAGTATATTTCACTGCTAAGCTTCTTGTTAAGGGAATAATAGAGATATTAGATAAACTGGTTCGGTTACAACAAAACCTGAGCCTTGTACTGCCTACCCTCCAACTCACTGAATCCATATTTTTTCAGTCTAGAAAATGTTTTTCTTATGGGGCTCCTCTCCCTCTCACCGCGTCCCTGGGCTCCAACCCAAGTCTCCTTTTTCAGACCCCAAAAAGGTCTTGCTGCTCCCTTCCCTCTCAAAGCCAACAGGTGAACTTAACCCTTCCCCATGTGAAACTTCCAGTGATTTCTCAGCTCCCTGTTAGGTTCTGCACTCTGACATGCAGCCTCTCCACAGCCACCCCATATCTGCAAACTCTCAACTCTAAACATGCTTCCTTACTTCTACTCCATAATCTTCTCGCCAGCCCTGCTCCACTCTCTCTCCATTTCCTCCCCAACTTCTCCTTCTCCTTTTTAGCCCCTCCCAATGGGTGACAAGACTGTACTGACTTGACTTACACTTCTTTATTCCACACAGAACATAGAGCTGCTACCATTTCTTCCATCTGCGACAGTCTCTTGCTGCAGGCTTAGCTTCTTCCCATGTCATTTTGACAGCTTTCAATGCTGCTATTATTGTGCGGTTCCATGCTGCGAGTGATCTACCTCATCACCTTTTACCTGGAGGCTCCAGACCAAAACCTGTCTTATGATATTTTGGCTTTTCCTCCATATGTGTCCTGTCATTTTCATTCTGTAATTTCCTATCTTATCAGTTTCTGTTTTGACTGCCTCCACGGTTCTTTGTTTATGACTTTTTTCTGGTCATCTGATACTGAAGATTTGTCTAAGGAAGTTGTTTATGAAAAGTTGAAGTTTAGATAGGAAGGTTGTGAGCCTCCAAATTTCAGTACCACATAGAAAAGACACTGTATAATGGTATTAAATATTCGAAGTTTAGCCTGGGGGGCAAGATTTCTGTTTCTTCAGATTGGCTTTAGTGTCATAATCCTCTGTTCCACTTCAAATGCTGCTAAGATAGGTGAAATACGAGAGCTCTTCTATGTCAGCCGCAGAAAAGGTTATAGGAAGTCAAGTGTTCCCTGTAAGCTGTGTGCATGTGCGCCACTCAAAATAGATTCATATGCTACTCAGCTGATTAGCAGAGTGCCCACAGCTAGGTTTTTTGTTTCTACTTGTGGTGCACATTGCCACATGGTTTGGTGTACGTAAATATTATTCTGCACATGGAGGGAAAAATCCATTCATGAAAGGAAAAGAATAGAGGGAACATTAATTATCAGTGTTTCTTGTATTCCCCTCATTACCCAATCCATCACCAGTAAAGACTTGTGGGTCATATAAGACATTCTTATATGACACTGGCAGTAACCTCTCACGTCTTAGTCATTTTGCTGTTCTGTATTACTTAGCATGCCATATTGTCACATCAGCTCTAGTAGTGGTATGACTTCCACAAAATTGATTTGCTCTATACTTGATTTCTCCTGTCTGAACCCTGCACATTCTCATATTCTTGAATCTACCCTGTTCTTTATTCTGTCTAGAATAACATGTGTAAATACCTGACTTGAGATAGACAATAACTGAATGTGCCTCCAGTTTTTGTTCTGATTCCTCCTAGAGTCATTAAGTCTATGTACTTGCTTAATTTAGTTCAATTTTGAGTTTCTATTTTCTGCCATATATCCTCAGCTAATCACTCTTTGGGTGTGTTTCTTCCTGAATCCCAGCATTTTACAAACTTTGACTAAATTTTCCTTTAGAAGGCAAATGAAAATGGGTACTGGTCCATTATCCTCAGATATCAGCTGTCTATGGCTATGTCTACACCGGTATCCCAGAAAAACTCCGCCGCGTCTAGGGAACACATCTGCTCTTCCGCTTTTTTGTGCCGAAGAGCAGACATGCTCTTTTGGAAGCCTTGTCTTCCTCCTCCCATGAGGAAGAAGGGCCCTTCTGAAAGAGGAGGCTTTTCCGAAATTTGGCCCAGTGTAGATGGGCCAAATTTCGGAAAAGCCTCTTCCGAGAAAACTATCGGAAAAAGGTACCTTTTTCCGATAGATCGGTATAGTGTAGACATATGTGCTAAAGCAGCGTTTCCCAATTTTATTTGGCCACGGAACCCTTTTAAACTCAAAACAATTTTGCGGAACCCCTAATAACAGTCTAATATATGGAGCTGAAAAAGTAGACCACAAATAAGTAAGGATAATAATAAACAAATGCTAAACAAGGTCATGAGATCAACATTTAGTTTAATTATACATTTTTTAAAAAAATCACATAATATTAATTTTTTTAATCATAAAGTTATTGTAATGGAATTTTCTCACAGAATGTTCCTTATTTTCACTTTGCGGAACCCCGGGGTTCCGCGGAACACTATTTGTGAAACACTGTGCTAAAGCAATTCTAAACTCTTTTTGTATTAACTGCTTTAGTTTAGTGATGTAATAAAATGGGCACATACCGTTCAGATCTCTTTTTTGTTTTTATTTTTTTATTCTCAGTTAGCTACTACTAAAGCATAGTCTGTTTTCATATCTGCTCCATGTCTTCTTTAAAACTTCTCCATTTGCATCAATATGGTTCCAGTTCTGTGACCTGGTGACTTCCAAGTTATATTATTAACAGTCTGGTGAGGAAAGATAGTACCTCTAATGACCGAGGCTATGTCTACACTGCCCCGGTTTTGCGAAAAAAATATGCAAATGAGGCAAAGCATGGAATATCATGGCATCTCATTTGCATAATTAATGAGGCTCCATTTTTGCACAAAAGGCTTTTGTGCAAGAGCCGTTCTTCCTGAAAAAAATGAGGAAAAACGGCTCTTGTGCAAGAAGGTTTTTTTGTGCAAAAAGGAGCCATATAGACGGCTCTTTTTTGCGCATAAGCTTCTTGTGCAAAAATGGAGCCTCATTAATTATGCAAATGAGGCATGGTGATAGTCCATGCTTCGCCTCATTTGCATATTTTTGATACTGCGCCGAACAGGGGCAGTGTAGACATAGCCCAAGTTATTCATTCCACAAAAGTCTGCAAACATTTCACCATTTTCATTCATTTCACCAGTGCCTTGATTCTTCCCAGCCAGTTTGATTGCTTCCTACTTTAGCATTTATATCCTCTATTACAAGGAGGCATCTCTTTTCAGTAACTTATCCGCTGCATTCTGTAGCTGGAACTCACAGAAGTTCTTTTTTGCCTTGGCTCGTATAATTTGTTTAGAGCAGAACATTAAAATAAAAACATTTTCTGGAACTTTGATGTAAGTTGTTTTGTTATAATCCTCTCCAGAACTGACGTCTGTTCTATAAGGCTTTTTGGCTACCCTCCCTGATAGTATCAGACCCACACTATCTCTGTCTATCATTGGCATTTGGTAGTCCAGAATGTTCAGTTGATAATGTTTTTTTGTCCTCATGTTAACCCATCTTTGTACAGGGTGTATTAACATTGTTAATGTATTGATGGAAAATACTTCTTGATGTAACTTATTTCACCGGTAGGTATTTTATTCTGAAAGTCTTCTAAATGATTAGGCTGCAGTTAGTAATATTTAATTTTTGTGATCCTATTTAAAAAAATTAGACAGTTTTCTTGAACTCCAATTAAGATAAGCTACTAGTTGCTGGCTTTCAGGACACCTTACCAAGTCATTAAGAGCAGTCTAACTCGTGACCCAAGCTTAGCTTGACTAGATTTTTTTTTTTTTTTAAATATCTAAACTGAATCTGTGTGTCAGCCAGAAGAGGGAGCAAGTGGCATGTGATAGAATGAAATCAGCTACTAATGGCATGGTCTATATTAAGCCAG
This sequence comes from Rafetus swinhoei, assembly GCA_019425775.1. Lineage (NCBI taxonomy): Eukaryota > Metazoa > Chordata > Testudines > Trionychidae > Rafetus > Rafetus swinhoei. Next base: position 12,037,271 of record CM033435.1, on the reverse strand, counting down.
GAAAAGTTGCTCAAGTGCAAACGAGTGCAGAATATTATATGGACATTGTTAGCGCTCTTTAAGGATGGCTTATTTAGATTCATCTTCAATAGATTCCACATTGACTTAGGGTAAGCCAAAATTGGTATGTTTACAAAGGCTTTTGTACTGCTTTAACAAAATTGTTTTCAAAATCCATTTAAGTTTAACCAGTGCAATTTTTTGTGTGTAACTATGTTACATTCATTATCAGCTTTACAAATATTCCCATTTTTAGAAGAAGCTACTCAAGCCTTTTTTGAACTTTTTACACTGATTTTATTGTGTTTGGCATCTTTCACAGCCACTACATCTCAGAACATTGGAATTACTGTAAATACAATAAACTTAAAAAACAACAAATGGTCTGGTAGCACTTTATAGACTAACAAAACATGTAGATGGTATCATGAGCTTTTGTGGGCACAGCCCACTTCTTCAGATGACCAGCCATCTGAAGAAGTAGGCTGTGCCCATGAAAGCTCATGATACCATCTACATGTTTTGTTAGTCTAAAGTGCTACCAGACCATTTGTTGTTTTTTAAGTTTATCCTGTACAGACTAACTTGGCTATCTCCTGAAGCTTGTAAATAATATGGCAGAGCTAGTCAGAGAGGGAGAGAGAAATTAACAAGTGAAAACAACAGAGATGTTCTGTCCAAGGATCTGGGCATGTAAAATAAACACCCATAGCAAAAATGTTGTGGACTCACTGGTAAGTCTCCCTTTCTGGAGTAAAAATTCAGATTGGGGCAATGTTGTGTTTTTAGAAAGAGTGTGTGGTGGGAGGGACACAGGGATTGGGTTGGAAAGGGGCATCAATATTGAGTGTTTTCCTATGGTGAAAAGTCTTTTATGTAGAGGAAAGTTGTGGTTTTCTTAAAGATTGCTGGACTCCTGGTACATCTAATCTCCTCTCTATGTTTGATCCATAGCCATATTCCCACTTTGTTCCCACTTCTCATGTAGTTCCCCCTTAGCTTTGTGATTTGCATTGTCCAAGAGGAGCTCAGATGTCATGGTGGTTCATAGGTCAAAATTAAGCCTTTACTGTAGGCTGGGCTTGATCCATTAATTGCTTTGAAGATTAGAACCAAAGCCTTAAGTTTCATATTTCAGATGCCAGCTTAATCCCAAGAGTCAATGAGGCAGAGACACGGGAAAAGCTCTTTTATATAGTGAGATGCAAAGGAAGAAGCTATTATACCCAGTGTGAGAAGACTATATAGAAAGAAAAAGGAAACCGGAAGTGGAGAGTAGAGCCAAGTAAGGTCTAAGGGAGGCTGACGAAAGGCTATGGATAAATAGCTTTGAAAGCAAGGGTAGTTTTGAAATGGAACCTGAACTGAATGGAGGGCTAGCAGAGTCTGAAGTTGAGAATGATGTGGCCTACTTTGTACTCATAAAAAGTCAGCCAATAGCATTCTCCATGGTTTGGAGTCGAGAATTTCATGATAAGCAAACTTACCAACAAGGGAAAGGAAGAGAGTTTCAGTGGGACAATGTTAAGGATGCAGATAGTCTGTGTTCAGAAGGGAGCAAGAAAGTGGTAGCTGTTTGTTCCTTTTGGCCACAAAAAGTGTGACTCATCAAGCTTCCTTTTGCTAGATTTAGGTATTTATTTGATCCCAATCAGTGCAGCATCCAAGTAACTGAGATAGAGCCACATGTTTATTGGGTCATGGCTTGCCAAGAAAATGGACAGGAAGGAGTTGTTAAGGTTGTTAAAGCTTTATGGTACATTTCAATATCATCAGCATGAAGATAGCGGGCTTATCGTGGGTCTGCCCTTAATCCTAAAAGAAATAAATTAGAAAGTCAATAGACAAAAAAGTAAAGAATTTAAGATTATGGATGCTCGAGGCAGTATTCTTAGATCTCAGGGGAAAACAAAAGAGCCAGAAGGGGAGTGTTTAGAATGAACACCCATTTAATTCACCCAGTTACTACTAAAATAAAAGCTTTCTGATGATCAGGAACCTCAGCTTTGGTTTTCCCCTGGCTTTGGCTACAGGATGTGCTGGTGTACTGAGAATGAGGCATTAGTTCACAAACTTTCATTGATGGGCAGAGGTGCCAGATCTTCAAAGGGTTCTTTGCCATAAAATATTGAAATAATTTGAATTAAATGTTAATAATAAGGGAGAAAAACTTTAATCTAAAGATCCCCCCTCTTGACTCATGTGATGTCATAATTCAACCAGTTCTCTAGTGAGAGTTTCCAAGTGAGACAGAACCTCAGTTTCTAATATAACAAACTTCAGACAAACTTTAGGGCGGTGGTGGCAGAAAGTGCAGGTGGAAAGTATGGCAGCTTTCATCAGAGGTGAGGAGTTGTAGGTGTGAGGTGAGAGAGAAGGTACAATAGGTAGGAGCTATGATGGGATTTGGGTATGATGGGAGGGGAGAGAATTGGAGGCTTTGTGGGAAGGAGGAAGATGGTAGAAGCTAAGTAAAAGAGCCATAGGTGAGCAGCAGATGGAAATGATTCAAAAACCTTTTTAATGTTCAGTGGACCAAAAGTGCTGTTTATACTCTGTGTAGACCAGGAAAGAAGTATCCAGCCTTATTCTCCCCTTATTGTCATTATTTCAAGAGCCAATACCAAACTTCGCATTCTATAGAGGCTTCATTCAGCCATTAACATGGTGGTTAGAACTGTGGGGTAACTGGAACTTGTTCAATGGAAACATTTACATTTCTGAAAAAAATTGCTCCAAACTGGAAAAGAGTCAGAAATGTAATTACAGATCTGAAAATTTCCATTCTTTTGCAAACTGGTAAGATTTCCAGACAGCTCCTCAGAAGCAACTCAGGGAGCCTGATGGGCTGGAAGGAAACTGAACCCACAGACAGTCCACCCTCATTGGTTCCCTGAAGTCATTATATGGTATAGATGCGGCCCTGCAGATCGTTTAGATTCTGTCCAATCAACACTTGCTGGTAGAAAACTGCTCCATATACACTTTTCAACTAGTTTTGTCTTTGACCTTGAAATCATTAGGAACCACTACCACTTCTACATTCTTTAAATACTACTCATTGCTTTCCATTAGACATTTTGCTGCTATCACAGGTATTATACAAACGGTGATTCATTTGACAGGCTGAGTGACAAAAGCTCAGAGGGGGTGTTCTTTCTGAAACATTCCTAGGCTATTTTAGGTATTAGAATTACTGAGTTGGTATTTACTTTATGCAGACTTCTATTACAAAAGTGGGTTTTTCCCCATTGTTTACTAGGGTACTTCCTATTGAAAACATTGTCAGAATGCTCCTTGGTCAAAGTGTGCATACTGCTGATCATTATATGTCACACATAACTAATCACATTTTTTAAAAACTGTATCAAGGCAATGTTACAATAAAACATTAACATACTACACTGTACATTACTTACTTGGGATCAGGTTAATATTCAGAGAACGTGGCTAAAAATTCTGCCTTGCTGGCTGGGAAGGCCTCCTTTTTTGAGTACACTACAAAGGGTGACCATATTTTTAAATATCTATCCCACTTTTGGCACTTCTCTTACGCATGTACTTGGTATGAAAGCTTTTCCAACACAAGGACACTCCCTACTTCACTATAACATAACTCTACGGGAAAGTCATCACATTTTTTCCAGTAAAGTGCAATTCAATATCTAGCTTCTAATAATAAAATAAATTCATTTCTCATTCTGTTGAAAAGAGAGATCCTTACTGGAACACTAAGGATGCAAGTCAGTGGTTCCTAGGAAGCTACAACCCTGTTTTCCTACCAGCTTCATTTTTTCAAACCTGTGTTCATTTGGAGAAATGAATTGATTATATCAAAATATATGAATTTGATCCTGCATTGCACAGGACCAGATCCCTCACAAGCTGACATAGGACTAAATTGGCAAGGCTTGGTCCTGTAACTAGTTTCGCTCAAATCTTTGGAGCTTTGAGCAAAGGGGGCAGGATTTAGATCTTTAGACTAATACCCAGCTTGAACGTAAGTACCTTTGAAATGCCTCAGGCTATGTCTACACCATAGAGTTTTTTCGGAAAAACAGCCATTTTTTCGAAAAAACTTCACTTATGCCCACACTGCAATCGCGTTCTTTCGAAAAAAATTCGAAAGAACAGAAGGGTTTTTCCCAGCATTGGTAAACCTCTTTCTACAAGGAAGAAGACTTTTTCCAAAAGAGCTCTTTCGGAAACAGGCATGTGTGGACGGGGAAGAGGGAGTTCTTTCGAAAGAAGAGGAAAGAGGAAAAAGCACAGGTGCCCTGGTGACCACTCCATCCATAGTAATCACAGCTTAAATGTGAGATAGTGCCCATTCAGTGTGGATGCTATCTTTTGAAAAAGCAGATTGCTTTTTTGATGCGCTTTGGCAGTGTGGACACCTTCTTTCGGAAGAAGTTTTTTCGGAAGATCTTTTCTGGAAAAGCTTTTTCCGAAAGAAGCCTGCAGTCTAGACATAGCCACAGTTACCACATACAAAATATCTACAGCAGTGTAAATCCATAGTGGGGCACTGATGTCAGGAGAACTAAGTTATGTAAGCTTTACACGCCCCCCTCTATTTGGTGGAGGAGAGCAGGGAAGAGATTGGCATGCCAGCCTGATTGAATTCCTTTGTTATTGCCACTTTTGTTTTTACAAGCAATTATTAGTCAGTGCAGCTATTTTTCAGTTACTCAACTGTCAAAGCTACAGATGGTTTGACACATTTGTTTTCAGTGGTTGAGAAGAGTATAAAAGCAGCTGATTTTCCCATAAAGCTATTTTTTAACACTGCCAGTTAGACCACAAAATAAACCACATCTGACTGATTGTATAATTCACCAAGTATTTTCTTCATATGTACCACATGCCTTGGTGAACGAAATATCTCCAGAGAGGTACAGACACTGGAGGCTGCAGAGTTTATACAGGGAACCACGATTCCTTAGTTTCATGCCCCCTTTCACAATCTTATACACACACTTTACGTGTCATGGACACAAATACAAATGTTTTCCCCATCAGTTGTGAAACCTAGTCAAAGTTGTCCAAACCACCACAGGAGCTTGTGTCCGACACAGTAATACCAATAGTAAAAGACATCTAAGGGTGTGTCTACACTTCACTGTTATTTCGAGATAACTAGCATTATTTCAAAATAACTTAGTCTGCATCTACACAGCAGGCAGTTATTTCGAAATAATGTTGAAATACTGTCAATCTGGAGGACTTCTTACTCTGACTCCTGTAACCTTCATTGTACGAGGAGGAAGGGAAGTTGGAGGAAGAGTGCTCTATTTCGAAATAAGTGCTGTGTAGTCAGCACCAAAACTCGAAATAAGCTATTTTGAAATAAGATACGCAATTGACATAGCTCAATTTGCGTAGCTTTTTTCAAGTTAAGCCCTGTTGTGTAGGCACGTCCTAAGATGCAGAATCCTCTGTCTAAAAGTACAGCTTGGTCCACTCATTAATCTGGAGGAAAGACAGTTGATGTAGGTACTAAGATCAGCTCACATTTGCTCTTTACATCTCTATTGTCAGGATCTTCAGTCTGCAGTCCAGTAGAGCCAGCTCCTGTATCCCAGGAGTACTGCGATAGTGAAGGTTAAGACTTAAAAAACACCTCAAAACCAAATAATCTATAAACTGAAGGTTAACATGCTAAACACCATGTTTTCGGGTGGGGTGGGGGGGGAGTTCTTTGAAATTTGCTGTATCTCTGGAATTCAGAGTGGGATTAAGTCATTTGAACAATGGGTTGCCATGATAGTCTTCATAACAGAAAAAAAAAATCACATGGCATCAAATTTCACACTCTCACACTTTTTGCATATTCCGGAGGTTCAAAATACAGCCTGTTGGTCTCAACCACTCAGGCTTGAGTTTGAGGACCTGGATGCCCACAGCTCTTTTGGGGGAATCATAAAATCATACAAGACCAGAATGGGAAGGAATCTTGAGAGGTCATGAGGTCCAGTCCTCTGCCCTCACGGCAGGACCAAGCACCATCTAGATTATCCCTGATAGATGTCTGTCTTACCTGCTCTTAAATATTTCCAGTGATAGAGATTCCATAGTCTCCCTAGGAAATTTATTCCAGTGTTTAACCGCTTTCACAGGAAGATTTCCCTAATATCCAACCTAAACCTCCTTTGCTGCAATTTCAGCCCATTGCTTCTTGTCCTATCATCAGATGTTAAGGAGAATAATTTTTCTCTCTCCTCCTTGTAACACCTTTTTAGTTCCTTGAAAGCTGTTAGCATGTCCCCTCTCAGTCTTTTCCAAATTAAACAAACACAAATCTTTTGGTATTCCATCATAGCTCATGTTTTCTAGACCTTCAATCATTTTTGTTGCTCTTCTCTGGACCTTCTCCAATTTTTCCACATCTTTCCTGAACTGTGGTTCTCAGAACTGGGCATAGTATTTCAACTGAGGCCTAATCAGTGCAGAGTAGAGTGGAAGAATGACTTCTCACGTCTTGCTTACCACACTCCTGTTAATGCATTCCAGAATGATGTTTCCTTTTTTTACTACAGTGTCACACTGTTGACTCATATTTAGCTTGTGGTCTGCTATGATCCCTAGAATCCTTTCTGCAGGACTCCTTCCTAGAAAGTCACTTCCCATTCTGTATTTGTGAAATTGATGGTTGCTTCCTAAGTGGAGTACTTTGCATTTGTCCTTATTAAATTTCATCCTATTGACCTCAGACCATTTCTCCAGTTTGTCCAGATCATTTTGAAATATGACCCTATCCTCCGAAGCAATTGCAACCCCTCCCAGCTTGGTATCAACTGCAAGGGTCATGCTGGATCCTTCTACCCTACTTTCTACACCATTATCTAATTCACTGAAGATATTGAACAGAACTGGTCCCAAAACTGATCCTTGTGGAACCCCACTTGTTATGCCCTTCCAGCATAACAGTGAATCATTGATAACTACTCTCTGAGAACCGTTACCAATTACTTACACACCCACATTATAATAGCCCCATTTACCCTGTATTTCCCTATTTTATTGATAAGAAGGTAATGTGAGACTGTATCAAATGCCTTCCTAAAGTCTACATATACCATGTCTACTACTTCCTTTTCCCCCCAAGGCTTGTTATCCTATCAAAGAAAGCTACCAGGGTGCTTTGACATGATTTGTTCTTTACAAATCTATGCTGGTTGTTGCCTATTACCTTATTATCTTCCAGATGTTTGCAGATGGGGTCCTCAGTTATTTGCTCCATTATCTTCCCTGGGACTGAAGTTAAACTGATTGGTTTGTAGTTTCCTGGGTTGTCCTAATTTCCCTTTTTATATATGAGCAATATATTTGCCCTTTTCCATTCTTCTGGAATCTCTCTGGAAGCAGTATTTAATAGATATACAGAGTAAAACCTACAGCTCAAGCCAGGGTATTGAGCCAGAAAAAGGCAATTGTGCACACGTAACAGGACGAGGCTTTGATTGCAAACATTCTGGTATGTAGCCAACTATTTCCTGGTATTCAGAAGTTTCAGAGTTCCTGGGCATTCAATGTTCTGAAAGGATATGAGGCACTGCCAGTCAGCCTTCACTGTGTGACATTTTGGGGCAGCTTGTATGTATATTACAAATAGTACTGTTTACCTGGAATGGATTTTCCCAGGACTTTATATTTGATGAAGTGTGTCAGCTCTCTGACTTGACAAAAATCACTGTTTGCATTGAAAAAATGCACATGTAAAGATTGCAAAGTCTTCCTCTTGTATGTTAGTCAAACACAAGCTGGATATTGCTGTGCTTCTCGAAGCCTCCCAAATCTTTAGTCCAAACTTTGCCTCGCTTTTAAGAAATAAGGGCTCTCTAAAATTAAATACATAAATCAGAGGGCGGCAAACTATGGCCTGTGGACCACAGTCAGCATGCTGGACCCTTCTCTCTGAGCTCCCACCCCAGGAGGTTAGTTCCCAGCCCTTCCCCTTCTATCCCTTCTTCCCCCATGGCCTCAGCTCCTCCAGCGCCTGGGCAGTGTGCTTACTTGAGCACTGCCAGCCCTGGTGCTCTGGGTGATGTGGTCAGGAGTGGGAAGCAGGAGCGATTCCAGGGGGTGGTCAGAAGTGGGGAACAGGAAGGGTGGATAGGGGTAGGGTCTTGGGGATGGGCAGGGAACAGAGGGGTTGGATTCGGGGTGGAGGGATCCCAGGGGTTTGGATAGGAGGTAGGGGTCCTGGGGGACTGTTTGGGGACAGGGAGCAGGTCAGATAGAGATGTGGGTCCCTCGGGGACAGTCAAGAGTTGAGGAACAGGGGAGTTGGATGGGACAGTGGGTCTGGGGGCGTTCAGCGGAGAGAAACAGGGGGTCAGAGAGGGGTCAGGGACCGGGCCATGCCTGGCTGATTGAGGAGGCACAACCTCCTGTAGCTGTTCTTGCCCAGCCCTTCATACAGTTTCTGAACCTCGATGTGGCCCTCAGGCCACTGCGTGAAATATATAAATATTTAAAGTTAGTTTACTAATGGCATAGTGAGTACATTGGACTGATAAGAGGCTGATTGTGAGATGGTAATGATGATGTCATAGTAACTGAGATACTAGTTTTGATGCAACTATAATAAATATACCTAAACTCCTCCCATGACCTTGCCCCCCTTCCCTTCCAGTGCCTGGCCTATCCTTACCAAGGAAGGAAAGCAGCTAGGATTTGGTGTTGGGCCTAAGCCCCAACCCAGTGAGGGCATGTCTACACTAGGAAATTATTTCAACATCACTAAATTTGAAATAACTCCCGATTTAACAAAATCAAAATAGTGTGTCCCCTCTATGGGGGAGCATCGCAGTTAGTCAGAAGTATTTTGAAATAGAGTGTCCACACTGATTGGAGCCTGCCTTGGTCTCAGAGCCCCCAGGAGCACTCTGGGCTGCTTGGTCAGGCAACCTGCGATGCATGTTTTCAGGGGCTCCTCTCTACGGCCGTGTCTCACACACCACTTCTCACGGCCTCCCCCCTCACGGGACACAAAATAGACGCCACATGCTCTGGTTGCCCTTGCAGATGCCACAGCACTCCCACCATGGAGCCGGAGCCAGGCTCACAGGCCTCATGCTGTGCCTCATGGCTCAGTACTTCCAAACTGCCTGAATGCTGATCCAGCAGGACGAGGACCTGCTTGAACTGCAGGCCCTGGTCACCCAGGTCTTGGCGCTCCTGCTGCCACACACGCCCCTCAATCCCCCTGAACACTGTGGAAGGCCGCTTCTGGCAGAGGGAGACCAGTTCGGACTGGTGGGACTGCATCATCCTGCAGCAATGGGAAGACCAGCAGTGGCTCCAGAACTTCCGCATGTGGAAGACCACCTTCCTGGAGCTCTGTGAGTGGCTCACCCCTGCCCTTAGGTAAACAGCGGCTGCAAACAGGGAGTTTTGAGAGGGAGTTCCCCAAGTGAAGGAGGAGCTAATACAGGACCCTTGAGGGAAGTGGATGTCTGTAATATGTGTTTGTGTTTGGGGGTTTCTTGCTGTGTGCTGAGCTTGTGTTTGTCTGGTTTTTTTTCTTTTCCCTCCCCGCCCGCCCCCCCCAAGGAGTGTGTGCTGTGGCTGGCAGTTGGAAGCTGTGAGCTTCTAATCAAGGTTTGAAATCTAGAAGCCTCTGCTCATTGGTTGAGCCTGAATCGGGGGCAGGGCTATCAGGAAAGCCAGGGCTTTATAAAGCAGTGAGTCAGCAACCAGGGAGCTTTGTGAACAGGGGATGCAAACAGGGAGTTTTGACAGGGAGTTTGGAAGGGGAGTGGGAAGGGGGCGAGGTACAATCACCATTCTTTAAAATCTTTACACTAAAGTATAATCAAAACTTCCTGAGCTCAGGTGGGCCTTCAGGGGTTGATTGCATCAGAGGCAAGGCTTTGAGCTGGGCCTAGCCTCAGCCTTATACAAAAGGCAGCCAGAGCAAATGCAGAGAGCAGCGAACAGGGCAGCAGCCAACAGGCAAGTTTGCCTGGGAAATGTCCGAGAGGAGCTCAGGAGGCATTTGAAAACATCTAAGGAATCTCTCAGAGGGAAGGGTATGGATAGTGATAGGTCTGCTGTTGTTACCTGCACAGCATGTGCCATGTCTGTCTTCCTCCCGGAAGATAAAAGGGATTTCATCTGCACTAAGTGCAAACTGATCGCCATTTTGGAAGAAAAAATAAGAGGACTTGAGGCCCAAGTATCAACCCTACAGTCCATCAGAGAGAATGAAGACTTCCTCGATAGAGGTCAGCATTTAATCCTTCAGGCACAGCAGGCTAAAAGCCAGTGAGGGCAGTACAGGACAAAGAAGAGAACTGGCAGCATGTAACCTCTAGAAGAAGAAGGCCAACTCACGTATCCCCTATTCCTGTAGAGGTATTTAAATCCCGGGCTTCATTTGCAACTTCGAATGCCTACATTAGCCTCCCTAGTTCGAACTAGGGGGCTAGTGTAGACATACCCTCAGGGACTAGTTCAGTGTGGGGACATCTACAGTCGGGGCCGTACTCCTGCAGGTAGCCAAGGCCATCAACCACGTGCTGCTACGAAGGGTCATCACTCTGGACAACATGGACACCATTGTGGATGGCTTTGCCGCCATGGACTTCCCCAATTGCGGGGGGGCCACAGATGTCACATACATCCCCACCCTGGCCCCTGACCACCTTGCCTCGGACTACATAACCAGAAAGGGGTACTTCTCCATGGTGCTGCAGGCCTTCGTGGATCACAAGGGATGCTTCACCAACATCAACGTCAGCTGGTTGGGAAAGGCGCACGATGTCTGCATCTTCCAGAACTCTTGCCTGTTCTGAAAAGATGCACGGTGGCACTTCTTCCCCAGCCGCACTGTCAGAGTCGGGGAAGTGGACATGCCCATTGTCATCCTCAGTGTCATAGTCCACCCCTTGCTCATGAAGCCCTACACGGGCAGCCTGGAGCCCTCCAAGGAGCACTTTAGTGCCAGGCTCAGCAGGTGCTGCATGGTGCATTTTGCCATTTAAAGGGGAGGTTCCTGAATCTCCTCACCCGTCTGGACTTCAGCGAGTGCAACATCCCCTTTCTGGTGGTGGCCTGTTATGTGCTACACAACCTGTGTAAGAGCAAGGGGGAGATTTTTCTACCAGTGTGGGAGGCAGAGACTGAATGGCTGTCCAGGCCATAAAAGCAGCCAGACACTAGCACCATACAGAGAGCACATCAAGGGGCTGTGCTCATCAGGGAGGCCTTGATGGAAAGTTTTATGCAAGGCCAGCAGTGAGACTTTCCCACATGCCCCTCCACAAGGTACCCCTGCATTTCCTCTGTGTGCCTTTCCTCCCCCAACCCTCCTTTCCCACCTTCCCTCCCTCCCCTCCAGAGCAAATAAAAAAGCCTTATTTTGTGAAAAAACAGGACTGTTTACTGGGGGATATACAACAGGGGAGGGACAGGGGAAAGATCCTGGAATGGGGGGAGGCAGGGAGTTCAGAGATGGGGCTGGGACTGCTGGTGCCTGCCTCTGGTTGTGCAGGAGGCTTCAGGTATCTGAGAGGTCCCACCACCTCATGTTCTGGAGCCCTGGCAGCTCCTGGGGGAGTTAGGAGGGGAAGCTGGTTGAGGGGGAGTGGGGAGTGGCTAGTGGCCCACTCCATGCATGAGGCCATGACTCCATCACTGAGGTGAGGGAGGAGCACAGGGTCTCGTGCTGGCATGCCAGCTGGTCCCAGGTGGCCGTCCACTGTTCCTGGTCAGTGGCCCACTCCTGGCACTCCTCCTCGAACCCGCAGACGAGGGACTACAAGCAGACCATCTGCTCCCGCCTGCGGTCTTCCTGGGACATGGGGGACATGCCAAGCTCGCAGCTGGCCCAGCGGTGAAGAAAAGTGACAAGGGCAGTCATCCCAGGAGACACTGTGTATGAAGCCGAGCCCTAATCTCTGAGCTGACACCGAAGGTCTCGGTTCAGATGATGGTGATGTGCTTCGAGGAAGGCCATACGTTGGCTAGACAGCAGGCACTTTCCAGCAGGGGCACAGATGTCCCAGGGAAGCTTTGGTATAACAACGGCCCGGAGACAAGCAGGCATGGGAAGGTGCCAGCCAGGCCAGGAGCCTGTGGGCGGGAGGAGGAGACAGGGTGGCTCGGCTTCCTACTGTGTCCCACACACGCTGGGTCCAGCACTGGCAGTGTCCCACAGAGAAAGAACTTCTATCCCCACCCGCTCTGTGTGTGTGTTGGGGGAGGTGTGTATGAGTGGCAGAGGCTGATCGCCAGAGAGAGTGCTACTGGGTTCCTCTCCTCATCCTCCCCCGGCAGGTTCCCATGCATGGGATCGGTCTCCTCTGCATGGCTGCGCTTGACTGGGAGTGAATGCTGTCTGAGTGTAGGCATGACCCTGTGCCATGTGCGAGCACTGCTGTGTGGTTCCATGGCCTCAGACTTCTTAGTGGTGGCTTGTTGTGGGAAGGTGTCCCACTATGGAGTTCAGAGGAAGGCAGGCCTCTCCAGCAACCTTGTGAGAAGGACCAAGGGGTTCCAGTGTGAGAGTGTCATGGGACTGAGTGCTCCGGACTGGAGTTCCATTTGCACTAATGTGCACGGGCTGTTGTGTGGCCTCCAGGCTGAGTAGGAGGCTGGGAGAGGAGTGCACAGCCCATTGCCTGCCCCCACATGTGCATAGGGAAAATTATAGAGCTCACCTGTAGTGCCTTCCCTGGGATTGTCTGAAGCCTGAGAGACATCCTAGGAGGGGGTGACTGGCTCCAGGGCGAGGAGTAGTTCCAGGCTGGAGGGCATGGTCACCTGGCTGGCTTCCTCCTCTTTCTCGCCTGCAACCCCACCCTCCTAGAGGCTGATGCCAGACGTGTCCTGGCTGGATTCCATGACAACTCGGGTGGGGAGGTAAAGATGACCGCGCCCCCCTTCCCAGGATGGCATCCAGCTGCTCGAAGTAGTGGCACATGTGCGGTGCCGCCCCAGAGTATCTGCTCTGCTCTATGGCCTTGTGGTAAGCCTGCCAGAGCTCCTTCGCCTTCATGCAGACCTGGTCCAGGGTCTGGTTGTGGCCTTTGTTGGCCAGACTGGTAGCAATCCAGTTGTACAAGTCTGCATTCCTTTTCCTGGTGCAGAGATCCTGGAGTTTGGTCTTCTCCCACTAGACCTCTATGAGGTCCAGGATTTCCGTACCAGTCCAGGCCGGAGCTCTCCTGCATCTCTGGCCAGTGGCATCCCAGGGAGCAGCAGGAGTGCTGGCAGCCGTGAGAGGCTCTGAGGGAGCACTGGGGTCTGTCATGGCTCCCTCAGATCCAGCTCTGTGGCACAGGGCTGGCAAAACTCACCATGTGGCACAAGCTCTTCTCCTGCAGCCTGGAATTTTAAGCTCCGCAGGAGAAGGGGAGCAGTGGAGATGGCAGGTGTGGCCAGAGCAGTCAGAAGTGCAGCTGTGAGAGGCCTCTGAAGGCCAATAATTTTGAATTAGCAGCACCGGATCATCCACACTAATGCTATTTCGAAACAAATATTTCGAAATAAGTGGTATTCCCCATGGAAAGTAGGAGTACAGATTCCGAAATAACGGGCTTGGTAGGGTGAACGCGCCGCTTAGTATTTCAAAATAAGGGGGGTTATTTCAAAATAACTTCCTAGTGTAGACTAGGGCTGACTGAGCACCACCACTCAAAACAAACAAATTTTAAGATATGTGGAGAGAGTTGGTAAGGAATACAGATTTTGGAAAGAAGCTCTGCTAGAATCTAAAGGTTGCTTAAAGATAACTCACTGGAGGGAGGTATAGCTCAGTGGTTTGAGCATTGGCCTGCTAAACCTGGGGTTCTGAATTCAATCCTTGAGGGGGGCCATTTAGGGATCTGGGGCTAATCTGTCAGGGATGGTACTTGGTCCTGTTGTGAGAGCAGTGGACTGGATTCAATGACCTCTCCAGGTCCCTTCCAGCTCTATGAGATAGGTAAAACCCAGTGCATTTTCCTGCATGGATAATGGAAAAGTAAATTGCAAAAAACCTGGGTGTTTACCTTATAATCTTTGATGAAAGTTATGCTTTTGAATAATAAAAAGTATAATAAATGCAGTTCAGAGTTATATTTAATTTTCTCATCCCTTCCAGGAAAGGGCTAACTCTAGCTGAAACCAAACATTGACATAGAGAAACAAAACACACATTTTATAGAACAAGGATTTTCAAATTCTGGGCTGTGGCCTGTAAGGGCAAACTTCTAGCTGGCTGAGAGACCCACTTTGTTTACCTGCACCTCTGCAGGTACAGGCAATTGCAGCTCCTGTTGACCACAGATTGCTGTTCCTGGCTAATGAGAGCTGTGGGAAGTGGTGTGGACCAGGACAGTGCTTCCTGCAGCTCTCTCTGGCTGGGAGCGGTGATCCGCAGCCAGTGGGAGCTATGATCACGCATATATGCGGAGGGGTAGGTAAACAAAGTGTCTCGTGGCCAGCTAGCAGCTTGCCCTACAAGTCACGACCCAGAGTCTGAAAACCCCTGTTACAGAGGACACAACCTAACCCCTTAGTTTATACAAATGAGTTTGCATAAGCCAATGCTGTAGTATAATATCTAATTTGAAGCAAGACAAACAAGTTTTAAGATATTTGGAGAGACTTGGTAAGGAATACAGATTTTGGAAAGAAGCTCTGCTCGAATCTAAAGATTGCTTAAAACCCTAGTGCAGTACACACACAAGCTACTGTTTTGTTTTAAAGCATTTGTACTGATTTTATGGGTCTTTATGAACTCAGATTATTGTAATGATGAGAAATAGGATGTTCAGTGCAGGCCTAATCATTTGAAGGTCTTCCACTCATACCTTTAGGAAACTATGAGCAGTAACAATTGTACAGCACTTAGGACATTGTTGTCCTGGTCCATGACTAGAGCTCCCTGATGCTACAGTTCTACCAATAAATAATCATTACAACAACTAGACTTTATTAAGATTTGTTTTATTTTTGTTTTTCAAGACAATCACAATGCAAAAAGAAGAAAATGAAAAGCCAAATTTTAATTACCATGGGAGGCCCTACAGCAGTAACACACCTGTGCACAGGGCTGACGAGGATATTCGCTAGGTCCTGGGAAGCTGTCTTTGGACCCCCAGAAGGGGCAGGGTCTCAGACACAAGGGATGGAGCAGAGGGCTAGCATCCCCCAGCCAAACCTTCAGCACTTCTGGTGCTACAGGGCATGCATCTTTGGGGGCTCCAGCAATGATTTAAAGGGCCAAGGTAGTGGGGGGGGGGCACCCCAGGCACTTTTAAATCACTGTGGCAGCTGTCTCCCCTCATCCATGTCGGCAGCCCTGCCTGTGCAAATAGCATGTAACAATCTTACTATTAACTGGATAAACTGACAAAAGGGGAGGAAATCCAGGGGGAAGGAGGTCTAGACTAACCCTTTGGGTGTCCGTTTGTCAAAATGTTTCTAAAAACTGAAGCCCGGCTTTTGTCAAACACATGTAGTCAGTCCCTGAGGTGGAAGGCGACCCTTTCTTTGGCAGAATGCCATTGTTCTGTTCTACTTTCCCACCTCTGTCAATGTATTCATGTTGTGATCAGAGCTGCTCCTGAACCACAAATGCAGTGCTGATGAGAAGCTCCGATTTGCACGTAAATATGCAAATATGCAGTTCCTTGCCAATGTTTGCTTGCCACCGCCCCAAAACCTTTTAACTCTGTCAACACCGTTCCA
The DNA here is from genome assembly GCA_019425775.1 of Rafetus swinhoei. Taxonomy (NCBI): domain Eukaryota; kingdom Metazoa; phylum Chordata; order Testudines; family Trionychidae; genus Rafetus; species Rafetus swinhoei. The sequence continues at coordinate 12,021,587 of CM033435.1, read as the reverse complement.
CGGCTAGTTAATGGGAAGGACATTGCCACACTGGTGCCCAGGCCAGGACTTTCTCTTTACCACAATGCTGGCATGTATCCAAAGGAAGAGATTTAATCTCATGTCATCTTTGCAGCATCCAGTACATTCTAAATATTTAGTTTAATTAAATGTAAGCAACCCTACAGAAGCATGTTTTGCATTGACTAATACAAGTGACTATTGTTGGGCCTTTAAAGTACAGGCCAGTCCTTTACCCCAAGTTTAATATTTTCAGGACTCTGTCCCTTTTTCTCCAAAGGTGTACGTGGATGATACTAGTCTGGGAAGTTCATGGAGCATCTCAACTATTCCTCTCATTTTGGAGTGTGAGAGTCCCATGGCATTTAGACTAAGACTGGGTAAAGTAGCCATTTCAGCCATATATGTATGTTACCATATCACTGTGGCTAGAAGTTTATACCAGTATTTCAGGACCTGGAATAATTATACCCGCATCATCAATTTACAGGGAGGCACAATAACTTACTCAAGGGTATGCTGGGTGATGGGACAGGGCCAAGATTAGATGTCAGGAGCTCCTCACTACCAGCCTTGTTTTCAGGCCTCCAGACTGGGGCTGCAGAACCTTTTTTTGGATTGGGTGCCGTTGACCCACAGAAAAATCAGTTGGGGGCCGCACACAAGTGAGAAGCAAAACCAAACCCCCTCACTGATGTGGCCCCCAATTAAGAAGGAGAAAGTCACTCCCCACATTCCCCTTGCACACCAGAACCTAGGGGGGCCTAGGCTAGTAGATTTTGTGTGTTCCAGCCCTGTGCGGGGGCGGGGAGGAAGGGGCAGAAGGGAAGAAGGGGGGCTGGAGCGCCAGCATGGGCTCCCTAATGCTAGAGGGGGAACTGAGCCTCGGGGGCCAGATTCAGGCAAGCTGGGGGCTGCATCCGGCCCTCGGGCCTGAGGTGCCCCCACCCCCGCTCCAGACCATTCAGTCAATTAGACACAGACAGACCCATACAAGGATGAATTCTTAGCATGATGCAGCAGAATTAAGCAAAACAAACCAGGTAAGCAGAGACTACAGGGATGGGTTTTGCAATGCAATGAAAGTGTTAAGTGCCTTAAAGACAAGGGAAATCCTAATGTCCTGGGGCATGTCTAGAATAGCATCTGTGCTAAAAGGAATAGGGCGCTATTAGGTACACCTAGAACATGGACCAAGGGCCCTTTCAGCTGGTGGAGATATCACTGAACCACAACTGGGGTTTCACATACGATGGGACTGATCCTGTTTTTTCACCCTTCAGACTGTTTCCCTGGAGCCTCCCAGCAACTCCCCATGCACAGGATCCCCTTTCCTTTGGGAAGGATTTCAGAGAACAGCAGATGTGGCAGGGGCTGAAAGCTCACTCACAGCTCTAGACTTTGGTTCCATACACATGAATAGTTATGTCCCCTTTCCACTAGATTTAGGGTGTGTCTACACTACACAGATTTTAATGACAAGGCTGTGTCGACATCGCCCTGTCGCTAAGAGTCAGCTCAGTGTGTGTGGACGAACGCTCTTTGTTGGCACGTTTGCTGACAAAATAATTCCCTCTATGAGTGACTTCTGCATTGTCAGCGAGAGAGTGCTCCTGCCAACAAAGCAGCATTCACATTTGCATTTGCCATGGCGAAACTTTGTCATTCCCGGGGCTGGGTGTAAAGCACCCATGAATGACAAAAGTTTTGTCGATCAAGTGCGAGTGTAGGCGCTACACTGAACAAAACTGGCTTAATTCTCTGGATTGAGGTGGATCAAAGATGTCCAGTACTGAGGGTCACTGATGGGGTGGGGAAGGGCGGGTGGAGGTGGCAAAGGGGCAGATTCCTGGGGCCCACCAATTTAAAAGGGGCTACGGCTCATGGCAGCCACTGCTCCTACTGTCACTACAGCCACCAGTGCAACTGGAGCCCCGGGCAGCACAGGTTGGGCAGAGCCGAAGGGCTAGCTGTGGGTGACTAGACCCTTTCACCTGAGGCCCTGCCCCTTGTGGGGACCCAGAGCCACCCCTCACCTTGTCCAGGGGCCCAGCAATTCTGTCAGCAGTCCTGCCAATGCTATTCTTTTAAAGTGACAACTGTCTTTAAGCTGAAACTTTACATAAAAAATTAACAAACAAAACAAAAAACCTGTCGCAGGCACAGGCCTGTAACCCTAGGAAGCTGTCCTGGTTGCCAGTTTAACAGCCCCTCTTCATTTGCTTTTAACTTTATTAAACAAATTCCTTTTGGGCTGAAATTTTCCATGCTTAGCCCTAGATCAAAGGCTAACTTCCTGTCTTGATAGCCTAAATGAAATGAGTTGTCAGCTTTGCATTATTCAAATGTGGAGTCATGAGAGAATGATAATATTATTATGTTGTGGTCAGAAATTTTGCATTCTGAGTACTCAAAAGATGTTTAAGCAGTTTAAGATCCTCTAAGCAGCTTAAACCGTTTAATCCACTTTAACCATCTATTCAGCAGTCTCACGGGAGTGTGGAAAATCAGTGTAATATGGTTGAGTTCAATAAAACCTGTTTAAGGTGGCTTCAGGTCAGAGTTTCTTCTTTATTCCAGCCCCCAGGGCCTAGGCCAGCAGCTCTCAAACTCCGGGTCAGCACCTCAAAGTAGGTCATGGCCAGTGTTCCCTGTAAGCTGAGCACTTGGACAGCCACTCAGGAGAGATTCAAATGCCGCCCAGCTGGATTGGCAGAGTGCCCACAGCTAGGTTTCTTTCTACTGGCGGTGCACATTCACACATGCTTTGGTGCACATAAATTGATTCTGCACATGGATGGAAAAAATCCGCACAAAGAATCATACAATACTAAAATGGAAGGGGACCTTGAGAGATCATCAAGTCCAGTCCCCTGCAGGACCAAGCACAGTCTATATCATCCCTGACATGTCTGTCTAACATGCTCTTAAATATCTCCAGTGATGGAGATTCCACAACCCTCCTAGGCAACTTATTCCAGTGTTTAACCACCCTGACAGTTAGGAATTTTTTCCTAATGTCCAACCTAAACCTCCCTTGCTGAAGTTTAAGCCCATTGCTTCTTATCCTATCATCAGAGGCCAAGGAGAACAATTTCCCCCCCTCCTCCCTGTGATACCCTTTTAGATACCTGAAAACTGCTATCATGTCCCCTCTCAGTCTTCTCCTTTCCAAACTAAACAAGCCCAGTTCCTTCAGCCTTCCTCATAGCCCATGTTGTCTAGACCTTTAATAATCATTTTTGTCGTTCTTCTCTGGACCGTCTCCAATTTCTCCATACCTTGAAATGTGGTTCCCAGAACTGGACACAATACTCCAATTGAGGCCTCTACATGGAGGCTGGTGTTAGATTTGCTGGGGCCTGGGGCCAAAGCCTGAGGCCTTCAGTCTTGGCTGACAGAGCTCAGGTTACAGGCCCCCTCACCAGGACATGAAACTCAGGTTTTGGCCTTGGCCTTCCTGTCCAGGGTAGGGATGTGTAGGACCAGTCGACTAGTAAACTATCTGATAAGCTTATCGGATAGTTGACAGGTAGTCGACTAGTTGTTCTCCCCACCCCTGCTGCTTCTATCAGAAAGAGGCAGCAAGGGGGGAGGAACAGGTAGAGGTACTTCAAAGTGGCAGCACCGTGTGGAGCCTGGGGCAGACTCCAGGCTCCACGCAGCGCTGATGCTTTGAAATGCTGCATGCAGCCCGGGACCAACTGGGGTGTCCCCAGCTGATCCTGGGCTCCATGGGGCGCTGCTGCTTTGAAATGCTATGGGGAGCCTGACGCTGGGCTCCCCACGGTGTTTCAAAGAGGCAGCACCGCCCGGAGCCTGGGGTCAGCAGTGGAGTCCCCAGCTGACCATGGGCTCCATGCGGCGCTTTCACCTTTGAAGTGTCACAAGAGCCCTAGGGTTGTTACTACACTTCAAAGGCGGAGGCACTCTATCGATCAATCGAATAGTCGATACAAAACGCATCAACTATTCGATTAGTTAATTACTCGCAATTTAACATCCCTAGTCCAGGGCCATGGGGCGTGGACAGGTTCAGGCTTCAGTTCCCCCTCCTGAGGTTGTATAGGAATTTTTGTTGTCACAAGGGGGGTTGTGGTGTAATGAAGTTTGAAACCCTCTGGCTGAGGCTAGAGAGGGGCTGGTGTAAGTGTGCCATGAGGATTGGGAGTGTGTCACATGGTCTGGAGTGGCTCCCAATTCACAGTGTCTATCTCGGGGCAGACGGCTGGAAAATGGGGCAGACACCGGCAGTTGGTGGTGTGTGCTGTAACTAGATTTCACCAAGCCAGTAATCAATGTGAACTTTATGCCAATCTGACCAAAGAGTCACAGCAGCCCCCTCAGGCTTTGCCTGTACTAGCACTTTTGTCAGTCCAGGGTGAGGAAACCGCCCCCCCCACCCCCCACACACAACTGACACAAGCATCATTGACAAAGCACCAGTGTGGACAGTGCAATGTTGGTAGGAGAACTTCTGCTGCCAAGGTAGCTACCGCCGGGGCATGATTTAATTATGCCAGTGGAAGAGTCTCCCTTTGCTCCATCTGCCTAGAGCTGATACACAGGTAGCTGCAGCAGTACAGCCTGCCACTGCAAAGTCCAGAGTGTAGACATAGCCTTAGACCAGGGGTGGGCAATAATTTTTGCAGGGGAGCCACTTTACTAATTGTGGGTAGTGGTTGTGGGATGGCTCGGCTTCTGGGAAGCGTGGGGCCTCAGGCAGAAAGGTGTGGTTCCCTCTAGGTGCCAAATGCCCCTGATGGGGGAAAAGACTTTACACAGTCCCCTGCTCCCAGGCCAATCCTGTTACAGACTAACTCGGCTACCCCTCTGAAACTTTTGAACCCTAATAAATGTTAGTCTTTAAAGTGCCACTGGACTCCTTGTTGTTTTGGCTGAAACAGACTTACCCAGCTACCTCTCTATAACATAAGAAAGAATCTCCCAATTAAGCCTATTTAGCTCTAGTCTTTGAAGGGGGAAGGTGCAAAAAAGAGAACAGGTCAAACCAGACTAATCAGTATCCCTGGGAAGTATACTAACCTCCTGACCAGAATAATCTGCCCTCTTACCCTTCCAACTCTCATAGAGCTCTGAAAGTCGAGCTCGTGTTTAGCAAGGTTCTTTCTGCTTCCTGTGAGCCCTTTCCTTTTGGAATAGATTAAGCAGAGTTCTGCTTTTCGGTATTCCCACAATAATTACAAGCATTGGTAACCATATTTCATCCATCCCTGCATTTAATAGAAACATTGCTGGTGTTGGGTCACACGTTGGCTACAATGAGCAAAATACCACTCCATCTACTGAATGTCTAGCAAATCTAAGCAATGCAGGAACAAACTCTATTTACATAGATACACCCAGAGTCTCTCCTCCCTTCCAGCTAGCGGTCAGGGAAGCATTCCTTCAGATCCCACCTACATCCATGTAACAATCACTTTATAAAAATACACATGAGAATTGGCTTGGGGCTCTGACAGGAGCTGGCTATGGCCAGCTTCCTGACAACCACTCCTGTCTAGAACTGAGCAGATTTGTACATGACAGAATCTGGCCTTTTAAATCAACTCCACCTTCAAGGTGATGCTCACACTCTCTCATCAGGAAGGCTCATTAAAATGCAACACTAAAGATTACAAGACTGATCACTCAAAAGTAGGGCAGTTCTAGAGTTCAGGTTGAACTTGGCTGTGGCGTGCAGATTTCCTTTTGTGATGCAAATCTCAATTATTATTGTTTGCTGTTATTGTTTGTTTGTGGCAGAGCAATCTTGCGTTTCATAGTTTCCTGATTTGTGTACTTTATATCTCCATCCTCAGGCACGTTGAGTTTGCTTTTAGTTTGGCTCACAGTTGTGTGTGCTGTGACTATCCCACTGGAGTATTCCACAGTGCTTCCACTGCAAAGTCCCTCTTCTGGGCCATGAGGGCCTGGGACTAATGTATCTTAGAGCCTGTGTGGTATGGCACCTGAGTCAGCAGGATGCACTAGCCCTTGTCAGAAAGACTGTCTGAAGAAAAAAAAAAAAGCAAAGCAGTTCATCTTGCTTTACCATGTGTGTAAGCACCCTGTTTACCTTTATGTAAAAAGCTCAATGAGCGGGTATAGCCTAGAATTTATTTCCAGTTGGAAAATAGCTGAAAGTACTTAAGTAATGTAATAAATCACTGAAAATAATGCTGGAAAAGACATATCGTATCCACATATACGGAATGTACTCAGCCTCTTACCATTCAGATACCCAACACTGGCAATGCCCCTGGGATGCAGTGTCAGATAAACTAAAGCCACGCTGAACAATAGATATGGGGCAGAAAAACCTGCAAAGAGGCAAGCCAGGTTTACATTGGGCATTTTCCATGTGGCATTTCGAAAAATTACACTGACCTAGACCTAAAAAACAGGAAACTGTACAAGCAATAACTGTGCTTAGCAAGGAAGGTGTACAGCAAACAGGCTCAAGAGAATGAGATGATAAGTTCAAATAAAGTGCAGTTCTGATCTCAAAACTGATTGTCACTTTTACAATGTGTGGGTTTATTTCAGCGCGTCTATCATTTATTTAATTAATAAGCTTCATAAACTGCCTTTAACTTCCAACCCTGCCAGTTCCCCCTCACTGCGTTTCTTCACTGCACAGTTAACCTGGGCTCCTACCCAGATGTTAGGCCCAAATCCTCTATCTTTTTCACGGATAACACTTTAATCTGGATTAATACATGCTCCAGGGTTACAGCCAGGTGAGGGTGGTTCAAACTGAGGCTTTGTCTACACATCTAAAACTAAAGCACATCTGCAGTAGCACTTTACAATGAAAGTGTGGCCATGGCAGAAGCACTGGGCAAGAGCTCTCCTAGCGCTCTCTATAAACAACCTCCATGAGGGGAGTAGCTAACAGCAGTGGGAGCCCATTAACACTGGTGCTTTACAGCCCTATAACTTGCTGCGCTCGGGGAGAGGGGTGTTTTTCATGCTCCTGAGCAGAAAGTTGCAGTGCAATAAAGTGGCAGTATAGACTTAGCTTGACTTATTTTGCAGTGTAGACATAGCTGAAGCAGACATTGTGGAGCCTGGCAGTCCTCCAATCCCATCCCATAATTCCCTGGGCCTGTATTTTCCAGCCTTTCTACTTACTCAATTCCTGCATACTTCCTATGCATCTGAAACCACCTGATGGTTTTCACACATCTGGTCAGCATTTAAGCAAGTGTTTATTTTTGACCTTGCCATAATGCAGCACATAAAAAAGGAGGTTCTTTTCTTTCCATGTATAAAAGTATAATGTTCTTTCATTGCCTTAGCTCAGTGGTCTCCAACCAGTACATCGGGATCTACCGGCAGATCTTGGAGCCTCAGACAGGTGATCCTGACTGGTTTGGCTAGGAAGCTCAAGTGCTGGCACTTCAGTTGCCCCTCCATCCATTATCAAGTTACTTCTGCCCTCAGCCCAGGAGCTGTCCCCTTGAGAGTCTCCTGCTTGCTGTGCAGGGTGTGGGGGTCTGATGTCAGGGTGTCAGGGCAATGCAAATCTCTGTCACTCTCACACAGTGTGTGTGTCTCTGTCATTCTCACAAACACACACTGTCCTTCCCTCTCATCTCCTGACCCAACACGTACATGGGGGGTTGTTACTACTTTTACTGCTTGCAAAGTGGGTTATTTTTAGTTTTTGACTGGACTGTGCATTTCGTATTTTCATTTCTCTCTGATGCTTACATTTAATTCTTTGAGTACTAAAATGCCTAACTGGCCTGTCTGGAGTAATTATCCAGGTGGTTGGTTGCGCTCTTGGAGGTGGCTGGTATGTCCCTACAGCAGTCAAGGCAGGGGTTCCCCACATGCTGTCCTTGTCAGTAGACACCACTCCTGCAGCTCCCATTGATCAATAATGGGGAACCATGGCCAGTGGAGGCTGTGGGATTGGTGCCTGTGGATGAGAAGCACATAGAGCCATTGCTGTACATGCCAGCTGTGTCGGGGCGGGGAGAGGAGAAGAGAGCAAGCTGCCTTGGCTCTGCTGCTCCATCCCTGGGGCAGCTGTCCAGTTGCTCCCATGGTGGGTGGGACTTGACCCCACCACTTTATACTCCCCAGGCAGCTGCCCTATTGCCTAGCCCACTCCTGAACCCAGCCTGCTGTCAGAGGGTCCCTTATCCTGTATGGAGGTGGAGTGGGATCTCCAGTGAACTTGAGGATGGGCATCAGCCTCTGGAGCACAGGGTGGTGGGCTTAATCCCGCCCCCTCCACCCACTCAGGCAATGGCTGGGCTGCCAACACAGGCTGCCTGAGGGATGGACATGGATCCCGTATTAGAAAGGCAGGATAAGGGACCTGCTGAAGGTAAGGTGGTAGAGTGGGCTCTGGACTGGCTTAGGGGCTAGGGCATTTGCCTTGGGAACAAAGACTGGTGGGTTCAAGTCCAGTCTTTCTACCCCCAGCCCACCCTAGGAGCAACTCGACACAAAATAAGGGACCCCCAAGGGTAGGGGCTGGGCTGGGCTGGGCTGGGCCAGGCCTGGCCTGACCCTTGAGTGGACTAGGAGATACAGCACTTGCCTGAGGAGGGACAGGGGTTGTGGGTTGGAGTCTCTGTCCAGCAGCCCAAGCCCACCCTGGGAGCAACCAGACAGTCAACACAGCACATAGAACCCACCACGGGTAGAGAAGTGAGCTCAGCTTGGCTTGGGAGTGGCCCAGGGGACAGGGCATTCAGCTGGAGAGCACAGGGTGGTGGATTCAAGCCTTGGCTGCCCTGGGAGCAGCTAGACAGCCAATACAGGCTACCCTAGGGATAGACCAGCCCCCTGCCTTAGGAAGACAGGATAAGGGATGCAGGAAGGGTGGACCCTGGAGTGGCCTAGGGCAGTGCCTCTTAACCAGTGGTACAAGTACTCAAGAGAAGTCGGTGGGGGTGTAAATCAACACAACTGAAATTTGGAGAAAACTGAACTATTATTTTTATACTTTTTACACCCAAATATTTCATCACCTGTCCACCTACAATTAAGTTGCTTAAACAAATGTGTTGCAATGGTTAAAAAAAAAACACCTCTGTGTGTGAGAAAACTGTAGGTACTGGTACTTATAATTTTTTTTTGAAAAAGGGGTACTTTATAAAAAAAAGTTGAAAAATACTGGCCTAGGGGATAGGGCATTTGCCACATGCCCACGACTAGAGCCTGCACTCCTACCCCAGCCTGGTGAAAGTGAATGAGGTTCGGGGAGGAAGGCAACAAAGCAAGCAGGGTGAGGCCTCAGAGAAGGGGTGGAGGAGGGGCAGGGCCCCAGAGAAGGGGGGAAGGAAGCCAGGCAAGCGTATTTGGGTTTGAGGTAGATCTTACATTGCACTTAAATTGGTTAAAAAGGTTGGAGACCCCTGCCTTAGCTGATCTTCCACCTCAGATGGGCTGAGGTACCCACCCAGGCTTCTTGGGGAAAGGACTATGAGCAAACAAGGAACAAGTAAAGTGTACTGAGTTGATATGCTGCAAGAAATGCATAAGGACTTTGGACACAGGTCAGAGCAGCACCTGGAGCACCAAAAGGAGGAGTGGGACAAGGAGAGAGCAGAGAAGGGCACGGAGAGTGAGGTCAAAATGGCAGTAGAGTATCTACAGCACAACTGAAGGATGAGGAAGAAGGATCAGGGAGCTATTTGAACAGCTGCTCACCCTGAGCATGCTCAATATGCAACTGTTTTATTGGGTTAGCATAGGGGCTCAGGAAAGAGACTAGTTCTCTGGCAATACACTGCAAAACCACTCAGAGATGCTCACGTTAGTGAGGCACCAGGGATCTTGGGATACAGTCCCAGAAATCCTAGACCTAACCCATGTTACTCAGCATCAGTGTGGAGACAGTTACATGGGTATGAGGAGGGCCATACTTTGGGGGCCTTACACACTACTATTAATCCGCTGTCTCTACCCCTGATGACAGCTCTGGGTGAGGGAAGGAGGGAGATGATTTTTCAGAGATGTGATTTTATAACCTTCAGCAATACACCAATTAAATACTTTTACAACTAATTTTAAACTAAGGTCTTGTCAGGCCTGGCCAAAGAGCGTGAGGGGCCCAAGGCAGCCACTGAGCCGCACGGCTCCTGGCCGGGTGGGCGGGGCCAGGAGCTGGGCAGCGTGGGGCCCTGAATGCGCGGAGCTGCGGGGCTCTGAATGTATGGGGTCCAAGGTGACCGCCTCGCTCGCCTTGCCCAAAGGCCAGGCCTGGGTCTTGTCAACGAACACAGTAAATTCAGAAACAGACAGTATGTGCTTGGGGTAGGAAAATGTCTACCACTTGAATGACTCTTTCACAGGTTCCATGTTCTAATAGCTCTCGCGGACTTTTTCACATTTAAATTAACTAGATCCTCTCTGGAGGAAGCAGAGACACAGAACAGGGATATGAAGAGGCAGAGGGTGGACATTAAGATGGTGGTGACCCAGAGTGCCACCTAATCTGTGTCTGGGTAAGGATGGCTCCAGGTATGAACAGAGTGGATTTGCAGCATAGGTTTTCACAGGCAGGCTTGAACTCTGCAGTGAATACACGCTGGGAAGCTAAAGTCAAGCTAGTTTGTTCCTGGCTGACACATCACACCCAGTAGCATGGGAGTGCACAATTGTAACTCAGTTAACAGTTCTGTTGATAAGCAGTGTCCATCTCATCGTCCCTCCACTGTGTCTGCAGTAGTGTTAACAGTAGTATAAACTTATTTTTGTCTGGAGAGCAATTTGGTGTGAATGAGTACAGATGAAGTCAATTTCTAGGTATAATTCTATCTATAACAACCAGTTAGTAATCATTTTTATGTGGGCATGACTGAAACCATACAAATAAAATAGAGAAATAGGGGCAACAGCTGAACCAACAGATGTCTCCTGTAGTTATGTTAACTATCACAGAGAGGGTAAGCTCAGACTAGCTCATAAAAATCACCTTGATGTTTAAAATGGTTAGAAAGCCTCCATAGCACCAGTTTATTTACTATCTCATTCTTCCTGCAAATCAGTGGAGATTGATCAGCGTAATTATTATATACTCCACTATAGCACCATTCTTTCAGGACCATATGCTCTTGGCTTTATAAATAATGAGTAAACCTGAAAAAGCTAAGTTGAGATAAGCAGTGATGAGTTTGTATTTTCATATGACATTTATGGCTATTCCCACGCTGCATCGAGCTCCCTCTTTGGTCTGCAAATGAACTTTCACCTAGCAGCAAGCCCTGCAACCCTCCCAACCTTCCTCTTTTAAAGGGCCCAGGTTCCCCAGTACTTGACAAATTTAAATAAACTAGCGAGCCTTGTTGAATCCTTGAAGCAGAAATTCCTTAGTATTGGTATATGTAAGAACCAAACATCATGATGTGATTTAGAACAGTTTGCATGGAAAAAGGATCAAAAGTCTAGCAGCTGTCTAACCTCACATTCTTAGCAAATTCGTGTTTCTTGGTAATGTCATATTTTAAAAGATAGCCAGTAGCCTTGTATAGCATTCTTTGGCTATGACTCAGACCAGGGAGAGTTCCTATATGGTAGCAGCTCTCCTAAATTATACTTGTCTCAATATGCAAACCGGTCTGCAGAGAGCTATTTTTAAAGCAGCTCTATAAAGTCAAAAGCTACATTTTTGGAAAAAAGTTCATTGTTACTGCTAAATTAGATTAAGCGGGTAATTTCATATTTAATAATGTACTTTTTACTGGTGTTTCCATCTGAATTTTTCTGGTTGGAAAATGAGACTAGACTAGAAACAAGACACATTGACCAGCCAGTTTCTGGTTCTCTTGCACTACTTCTGTATTGCAATAGCTAATTTGCAAATACTGTAAAAAATGTTTGTATCCAGAAACTGTTTTAATTTACTTGATTTCCATCTCTTCCTTTGCAAAATCTCAACACTGAACATAAACTACTTAACAAAACATACTCAGTTAGAAAACTTTCTGCCCCTCTATAGACAAGGGGAGGATAGGCTTGCCAAGCTAAGGGCAACAGAATCACTCCCAATAGGAACACATGTGAAGTTTCCATTTCTGGACTGACAACAGGCCGATCAAGGAAGGGATTTTCTTTATCCCCACTGATGGAGCAAGAAGTTTGGGGTCTAAACTGATTCTGATATGAAATTGTCTCTAGTGTCTATAGCAGCTAAAGGCAAATACTTTCATGGTAAGAAACATGGTTCTCATGTTTACAGTTGCTGTCATCATCCACACTTTCTGGCTTTATCTTCCTGACAGTTTTTAGTTCATCTGATTGGAGAGAATAGATAATAATTACAACCCAAAAAAGTCAGAAAATCCTTATCCTACTAAGCGTGGGTGAAGACCAACTTAGCAGACCCACACATTCTACTAAGTGCCTACAGATCAAAGTGAAGTATAAAAAATCTCAGAGGAATAGCCATGTTAGTCTGTAACTTTAAAAACAACGAGCAGTCCTGTGGCACCTTAAAGACTAACAAAGACTAACATAAAGGAGGCTTAGACCCAGGCCAGAGAAAAAAATCAGCTCTGACATGAAGAATTTTACCTGAAATAAGGACTAGGTTGAGGATGTATCTCCCTGCTTGCGCAGAGCCCTAGCAGGCTCTCAGCAGCAGGTTCTAGCTTCCCAGCAGCAGCTCCTGGTATGGAAAAAGCTCCACACCAGCAATCCGGCTCCTCTCTGCAAAATGGAGCCCACCATCTCTCTCTCTCTCTCTCTACAATGAGCACGCCTGGAGGGCAGTAGGGATATTAGCATATAGTCATTCAAAAGATTAACCGATAAGCCTGGGCTTATCAGTTAATCCTAATGACTACATGAGCACACACCTCCCTTGCTGCCTCTGTATCAGAGGTGGCAAGGAGTGAGGGGAGGCAGGAGCTGGTGCCTGTGGAGAGCCAGCTTTCAAGCCGGCTCCCCGCATATGCCAGTTCCCACGGAGTCGCCTGCCCCCCTCACTGCCTTCTACAGAGGCAGCAGCGCAGAGGGCAGGCAGGAGCCAGTGCTCTGGGAGAGACAGCTTTTAAAAGTAGGCTCCCCATGAGCATCGGCTCCGCGGAGCCACCCTGAACTGCTGCCTTTGTATCAGGGAGCATATGGGGGGGGGAGAGGGGGAAGCACAGGTGGGATGCCAGAGCAGCCTCTGTCCATGGGAAGCTCAGGCCCCCCATAGACAGGAGTTGCTGCAGCTCTATGCTGCTGCCTCTGTATCAGAAGCAGCAGCACAGGGCAGCAGGCAGGAGCCAGCTTGCACAGGGAGCCGGTTTTTAAATCAGCTCCCCTCGAGGACCAGCTCTGCCTGCCACCTCGTGCTGCTGCTTCTGAGACAGCAGCAACAGCGCAGAGTGGCACGTGGCTCCCCAGGAGGGGAACTGAGAGCTTACTGGCTACCATGTGACCACTAAAAATTGTTGTGGCTACACTATTACTAAAATAAATGATATCTAATATCCCTAGAAGACAGCAGCTTCCAGCCTTTTCCCACCTGCGGTTAACTTGTTTGCAGGTAAAAAGGCATCATGAGAATTGTAGTCTCTAAGGCTAGTTTGCAGTGCATAGGATCTTCCCAATAAAGGTCTGAGGCTCCTATGCTAAAGGGGGCCTACATCTGATTTTCTATTTCTTTGAAGCAGCAGATTTGTATACTTTGGCCCTGAATTTAATCACAAGAGCACATCTACACAGCAGGGCTAACGCCAAAATAAGCTATGCAACTTGAGCTATGTCATTTGCGTAGTTTAAGTCAAAATAGCTCAATTTGGCTTTTGGCGTTTTCTACACAGCAGGAAGTCCAAGACACAGCACTCTTCCTCCAACTTCCCTTACTCCTTGTAAAATGAGGGTTACAGGAGTCAGAGTAAGAAGTTTGACATTATTTTGACATTATGTTGAAATAACTGCTTGTAGTGTAGATGCGGACTATGTTATTTCAGAATAACATCAGTTATTCCAAAATAACAGTGCTGTGTAGACATAGCCACAGAGTCTTTAACGGCTACAATTATACACATCTGTCTGTTTTATGCCAGTCTCCATTTCTGAAAATGTGCGTGCTCCTTTCTGGCAGAAGAACTTATCTATTAGGTTGGTGGTCCTGATCTAAAGGAACAAGCGTAGGTCAGACTCAAAACTAGCAGGATAGTAACAAAGTAAAAAAACTACACCAAGAGCCACAAAGCCCACATAAGTCAGTGACACAGCTGAATTAAGTTGCTTTTTTAATACAAATGCTCATTCTAGTTGATGCAAGTCTCAGAGGGGAAGCCATGTTAATCTGTAACTAAAAAAACCTTAAAAAACAATGGTCCCGAAGCACGTTAGAGACTAGCAAAAATATATACATCAACTTCTTCATGATAGGCCCAACAAACAAAACAACAGAATACCACTAGTCATCAACTACAGCCCCCAGCTTAAACCTGCACATCATTAACAATCTACAACCTGGAAAACGATCCCTCACTCTCACAGGTCTTGGGGAATAGGCCAATCCTCACCTTCAGACAACCCCTAACCTGAAACACATTTTTTCCATCAACCATGCAACACACCTCAAACATATTCACCCAGGTACCCACCCCTGCAATAAACCCCAGTGCCAACTCTGTCCACACATCTACACAAGCAACATCACTACAGGACCTAATCACGTAAGCCACCACATCAGAGGCTTATACAACTGCACATCCTCTAATGTGAGCTATGCCATCAAATGCCAGCAATGCCCCTCTGCCATGTATATTGGCCAAACTGGACAGTCTCTGCGACAAAGGATTAATGGACATAAATCAGATACTCGAAACGGTAACACAGAGAAACCTGTTGGGGAACATTTTAACTTGCCTAGATACTCACTAATGGATTTAAAGGTGGCTATTCTCTTGCAAAACAATTTCAGGAATCAACTAGAGAGAATCTGTGGAACTGGCCTTCATATGCAAATCTGATACTATCTCGCACAGCATGAACAAAGACATGAACTGGATGGGCCATTATATTCAACACTCAAATGACATCAAAAGCTAAGTATCAGGTACTTACAGCCAACTCTATTAGCCTCATTTAACACAGACACTATAATTGACAGGGGTTTTGTTCCTTTCCCCCCCTTTTCCTCCCCTTTTCCCTTCTTTTTTCCTCCCCTTCTCCCCTCTTTTTCTGTTTTATATTTCAAACTCTGGGCCCTTTACTCCAGAAGAAGTGGATTGTGCCCACAAAAGCTCATGATACTATTTATATATATTTGTCAGTCTCTAAGATGCATTGTTGTTTTTTATGTTTTTCTAGTTGATGCAGTAATCTTCCTTTATTTGAGCAATTAGTTATGAGGAAGTACAAAGTATGTTATGGTATTATAAAAAAATCTGTCAGTGTGTTAACAAGAACAGACTACAATAACTGTATAGCCATAAATTATCAGAATGTGTGAGAAGGGGAATATTTCTTCTGAAGTACTTTCTTTCAAATTACCTCAGAATTGACAGTTTAAGTGGTCTCTTTACAATATATCCATTCCATGTGTGGGTGCCTCCTGACATGCAACTACTTCAAAAGGTCTCTCCCCGCTAGTAAATATGGGTGAACAGCATTCCATGTGAAATGTAAATCTCTGAAGGCCAAAAATCAGCATAGAAGCATTGCATTTGCCACCATCAAAGTATACCTGGCTGGACTACCTATGTCTGTATTGTGTAGATATCCTGGGACTTCAATATAGTTCTCTGCTCCGAGGTGGAAATATTCCTCAACCCTCACATGGTAGCTCCAGAGGGATGCAAATATGGCCTTTCTTTGGACTTTTCACTCTTCCAGGTTTGGGCTCCATCATGTCATGTCTACACTAGGGATGTGTCTACACTGCAGGGCTTAACTCAAAATAAGTTACGCAAATTGAGCTACGTCAATTGCGTAGCTTATTTTGAAATAGGGAGCATCTACACAGCACTTATTTCAAAATACAGCACGCCTCCTCTGACTTCCCTTATTCCTCGTGCAATGAGGGTTACAGGAGTTGAAGTAAGAAGTCCTCCAGCTTGACAGTATTTTGACACTATTTCGAAATCACTGCCTGCTGTGTAGATGCGGACTAAGTTATTTCAGAATAGCGCTAGTTATTTTGTAATAAGTGTTGCAGTGTAGACATACCCTGAGATTAGTCTGAATTTACTAAGTTCAACTTCTGGACACCTGATTTTACAAATTTGAAATTCTGTGCCCTCACTAAGGGGCAGAGTCAAATGTAGTCTGAGGCAGGCTCTGTTAATGTGGACACACTACCTTGGACTCAGAGCCCCAGGAAGCATCCTGGGGAGCTGCGGAAGGCTCTTGGAGGCCAATACATTTGAATTAGCAGCACCGGAACATCCACACTAATGTTATTTTGGACTTAGAAGTTCGGGAATAGCGTTATTCCTCATAAAAAGCAGGAGTAGAGAGTTTGAATTCCATGGCTCCTTATTCTGGAATAACAGACTTGGTAGCATGGACACGTCACTTACAAATTTGACCTTGGGGTCTAATTTTGGACTAAGGTTCTAGTGTAGACCAGGCCTCAGAGTAAGGAGTGTTAATTGTTCTTCATTTTCATTATTTTTGCTCCACTGATGGCCAAATTCTTTAAATTCAAAGCTAGGACCAGATTCTAGAAGAGTCTAAGAGCTTGCAGTGAAGAGTTCATAAGAATGGCCAGTAGGTTATATATCAGGGAGTAGTGCAATTTCATATTTGAGTTCCTCCAGAATTCTCAGGTGAATACCATCTAGTCCTGGTGACTTATTACTGTTTAATTTATCAATCTGTTCCAAAATGTCGTCTGTTGACACCTGAATCCGAGACACTTCCTGCAATTTGTCAGCTAAAAAGAAAGGCTCAAGTATGGGAATCTCCACAGTGAAAACTAATGCAATGAATTAATGTAGCTTCTCTGCAATGGCTTTGTCTTCTGTGAATCCTCCTTTAGCACCTCAATCTTCTGTTTGCCTGTAATTGGCAGGCTTCCTACTTTTGCTTTATTTACAAAAACTAACTGCAAACTTACATTCTCTTTTGCTGTATGCTCTTCAACTTCTTTTTTGGACTACCTAATTATCTACTACGTATTTGAGAGAGTTTGTCTGTCTGCTCAAGAACTGCTCCTAAATGATAAACTTAAAAAACAACAAATGGACTGGTAGCACTTTATAGACTAACAAAACATGTAGATGGTATCACGTTAGTCTATAAAGTGCTACCAGACCATTTGTTGTTTTATAAGTTTATTCTGTACAGACTAACTCGGCTACTCCCTGAATCCTCCTAAATGGTAAGAGCTAGCACCACTAAATTCAGTATACAGTTTTCCTCTTATCATAACTTAAAGCAAGGTCAGGGTTTGGTTGTGCCAGGAAAATGGGATGCATCCAGAATGTGATTGCTTCCCACAGGGCCGGCCCGAGCCATTTTGGTGCCCCGGGCATGGGCGCGCAGCGCCGCCCCCCGGCCCTCCCAGGGTGCGCGGGCCCACCCCCGGGGCGCACGGCACATGCGCGGGCCCACCCGGGCGCACGGCGCATGTGCGGGCTGGCCAGGGCCGCTGGCGCGCAGCCTGGGGCCCGCCCCCGGGGCACACGGCGCATGCGCTGCCCCGCCCAGCCTGGCCACTGCTGCTGGCGCATGCACCGGGCCGTACAGGGCCCTGCGGCCATGGGGGGAAGGGTGCTGCTGGCCAGTGCCGCGGGGCCGGCGCTGCAGGGGCCAGGCGCATGGTGCCTGATGGCAGCTATAAGGGACACCGCGCGCCCCTTACAGCTGCCATCAGGCGCCCCCCCATCGGTTGGCGCCCTGGGCAGCTACCCGGCTTGCCCACCCCTCAGTCCAGCCCTGGCTTCCCATAAAACCACACAGAAAAGAAACAATCACCAAGCAGGTGAAAGGGGCTGTCTGGGGGTATGCCCTCCCTGCCATCCAGAATGCCCCATGCCTGAGCCTCTCACCGCCCAGGCAGCCTTTAGGGAGGGCAGGGGAGCTGAAGCTCCCCCACCCTGATTCGTATGGGAACATTGCTGGGTTTTTCCCTTCATCAGGGAGTGAGGGGAAAGTGCACAGTTTTCTGCATTCCTCACTCTGGCTAGGGACTGAAGTGAGCAGACAAACCTGGACCTGCCTCAGACAGGGGACATGCACTCTTCCCCCTGCTGTGCCTACTGGAGCTGCAATGGCCTTGGAGAAGTGCTTCTCACTTCTAAGCTACTGTGGTGAGAGAGAGCTGGGGTAGTCTTCTATCCCGGGGCAGCCTGCATACTGATTCTCTCATCCCTACTCCTACCACAGACCAATATAGTAAACAAAACATGTACATTTTCATTTTATTTAAAAAAAAAAAATCAATTGAGTTAAGGACATGAGCAATGCTGGGTAAGTCTTCTAGTACTTTTATATTTGATTTGCTAGAATTTATGTTCCTTTATTTTCTTCAGTTGGATTTGACTTCCAGTTTTTAAAGGATGTCTTTGTCTGTATTCACCTCTTAGCGCTGGTCTAACCTAGGGAGTAATTTTGAAATAACTCCCCTTATTTTGAAATAACAAGTGGAGTGTCCACACTACCAACACTTTATTTTGAAATAAAGGGCTGGTTATTTCAAAATAACTCCTGCTTTCCATAAGGAATAACACTAATTTCAAAATAGTTATTTCAAAATAGCGGTAGTGTGGATGCTCCAGTGCTGCTATTTCGAAATAACTACTCCCCAGAGTAATTCAAACTAATTACTTCCCAGTGCTTTCTGGGGCTCTAAGTCAAGGTAGTGCATCCATATTAATGGAGCCTGACAGACTAATTTCAAGGCTTCCTCATCGTGTGGACATGCAATTTCAAAATCATTATTTTGGGAATTATTTTTTAGAAGTGTTATTTTAAAAATATTTTCTAGCATAGACATGCCCTTCCTGTGTTATTTAGCTATGATGGCCTTTTTGGTCCTTTTACTATTTTTTAGTTTAGGCTGCACATTTGTATTTTATGATGTTTTTAAAGAGTTTCCAAGCAGCTTGCAGGCACCAGTGTGACATGCTCAGTCATTGCTATTCATTTTGCACCACTCTACTCTGTCCTGAAAAGTCTCACATGTGTCCCTCTGTCTCCTGTAGTTCCCTCCCATTCAGCCACCCTTGTTTCAAGAGTCCATACTCTGAGGGCCACAAGCTGATTGCCCCAAATGCACACATTTGACACCTACCTAGCGGGCAGGTAATCTTATGTGCGCCATTCAGCACAATAAGCTGGATAGCTGCTGGACTTATATCCCCTAGGTTCTGGAACATCCCTGGCAAGTGGTTTACATTCTGATTCAGTGGCTCTCAGCAGCAATTCTTCCAGCACCCCGGCATTATTTATATTCTTTGTGTGTGGGTTGTGTTTAAAGGGTGTTTTTTCAGTGGGCTGTTAATGGCCAGAGTTTAGGGGGTATTTATTAGATGTATCTTGCTCACACTCCATCCATTCCTGTTTTGCTGCTCCCATTTGCTAGTTCCTCTGGTCATTTCTGAGGTTGCTTTTTAAACCCTTGTTCTTCCTGAGTTAGCCCCAACCCCTCATCAAGAGATCCAAAGGAACTAGGTTTCAAAGGATGGCAGGTTAGAACCTCAATAAGGAGCTTAAAGCCTTGCAGAGCAGGCCACGAAGCTCAGTGTATACAGCCCTCCCCCCCCCCCCACAATAGAATCATAGAATACTAGAACAGGAAGGGACCTTGAGAGGTCATCGAGTCCAGTCCCCTGCCCTCTTGGCAGGACCAAACACCATGGCTATGTCTACACTTGCAGCTTCTTGCGCGAGTAATATGCAAATGAGGCTAAGCGTGGAATATCGCTGAGCCTCATTTGCATACCTAATGAGCCACCATTTTTTTCAGAAGAGGCTCTTGCGCAAGAAGGAGCGTCTACACTGCCCCTTCTTGTGCAAGAAAAACCCTCTTGCGCAATGCCGTTCTTCCTGAAAAGTAATAGGTGTAACAGCATTGCGCAAGAGGGTTTTTCTTGCACAAGAAGGGGCAGTGTAGACGCTCCTTCTTGCGCAAGAGCCTCTTCTGAAAAAAATGGTGGCTCATTAGGTATGCAAATGAGGCTCAGTGATATTCCACGCTTAGCCTCATTTGCATATTACTCGCGCAAGAAGCCGCGAGTGTAGACATAGCCCATCTGTCTAACCTGCTCTTAAATATCTCCACTGACAAAGATTCCACAATCGCCCTAAGCAATTTATTCCAGTGTTTAACCTGGAAGTTAGGAAGTTTTTTTCTAATATCCAACCTAAACTTCCTTTGCTGCAGTTTAAGCCCATTGCTCCTTGTCCTATCATGACAGGCCAAGGAGAACCATTTCTCCCCTCCTCCTTATGACACCCTTTTAGATACCTGAAAAGCGCTATCATGTCCCCCCTCAGTTTTCTCTTTTCCAAACTAAACAAGCCCAATTCTTTCATCCTTCCCTCATAGCTCATGTTTTCTAGACCTTTAGTCATTTTTGTTGCTCTTCTCTGGACTGTCTCCAATTTCTCCACATCTTTCTTGAAATGTGGTGCCCAAAACTGGACATGATACACCAACTGAGGCCTGAGTATAAACTTCAATCAGGCAGGCATACAGCAAGCAAGCAAGCACACAACAACAAAAACTCACCCTAAGGGTCACATACTCACCCCTCCTTCTCTTAGAGAACTCCTTTGCAAAATTCCCATTTGCTTATGAACTGACTATTCTCCTTGAGTTAGCTCCACTCCCTTCTTGATAAATTCTGAACGGATTAGGGATTGACTCCCATAGACCTCTGATTTGGGATTTTTGAATATTTGTAAAATAACAGCATGAGCTTAGCTTCATAGTAGGAAAATAATTCTCATGCACCATGTTTCACATTGGCCAACCCAGGTTTGAACTCTGCAACCCCAACAGGTGCAGATACTTATTGGTTAATATTTGATGGGCATATCATTTCTTACCATCAATTAAAGAGAATTGTGAACAGGTGCATTTCCCATGGGGATGTTCAAGTCCACACCTGCTTGAGTCAACTTACCTCTTTCTAGGGTTTGGCTCCATGAACAGTAGGATAAGGTAGTACTCAAGTTTTCTCAATTAGGATTTATTGGCCCTTGCCAGAGATCCTCACTAGTGAGATACTTTCACCCATCTTATGGCAGAGTGAGGTCAAGGGTCTGCCTTGTCAGTGCTAGCCTTCCTCCCTCCCTCCACTAACACCACCACTGTGACTGCTTCAGTGATAGCAGCAATAGTGTAGGCGGGGTTGGGGAAAATTTTCAAAAGTACCTAGGAATCTAAATCACTTAAGAACTTTAGAAGATTTCAAACAACGTACCTGTAGCCACAAGCATTTTAAATCAATGTCACCTAGACTTGCTCTGAGCAGGACTAGATGACGGTGGTTCCATTTATATGCATTCTCACATCGCTACAATATTCAGTTAGAATATCAGCAGATGGAAGGACTAGTGAAAACTACCAGTGTTACTAGTGGGAAGTTTAAGGGATGGGGAAGAAAGCAGAGGCTAGTGCAGACAGCCAGATTCTGCAAAATACACTTAAGCCTTTCCCAAGAGGAGTAAGGACATGCTAACAAGGTGTAGTACTTCAGGCCTATCACCAGAAGGAAGAAACATGAGGTGGTGCTCTTACACCATTTGAATTAATTCAGCTGCTGTTTCACAGCATAGCTTCAGTGTCACCTTTCATTTTAGCAGTGCAAGATAAAAATCACAGTTTGAGGAACAAGTATAGGTTTGTACCAAGTGTGTAGCACAGCAGGACTGTAATGCCTCTAGGTACTATTTTAAGACAAGTAATTACAATTGGTTGCTGATAGTGGGAGTAGAAGAGCATTCTTCTGAGGTCCAGGAATGGATGAGTGAGGACTTAGATCTGGCAAAGATACTGTACAGATATTTGCTCACCTTTGTCCAGCATAAATTTGTAAGTTAGTGACTAGACCCATAGAAATACATGAGATCAAATAGTCTTTACTATTGCAAAACTAAACTTTAAAAAACTGGAATAATTTGCATTTTGTAGTGGTTTCTCCATGTTCACTGTTTAACATGCTGTATATGATCTCCACATTTTCCTTTTAAAACCAGCAGTAGTTGTTCTGGCTCAAATTATTACTCTGGTTGAGCTTGTTCTAATGATTAATGCTTGCACTATAGATATTCCAATGCTTTTTTCTAGGGCGGGGAGAGGGCAGGTTGAGTTCTACTAGAAGTAGCCTGAATTGGTTTCTTTAGCTTAGAACACTTTAGCTCTCTTGATTGTGCACTGGAATCCATCTCAGTGGCTAATTTTCCTCTTATGTTATAATGTTACCCAAAAGATGACATGGGTCATCCTAGCCATACTTCCTACTATCTTACTTTATACATCTTCTGCTCTCTTATCCCCACTAGTCCTTTACACCATCCCCCTTTCCCACCACACAGGAAAGTTCAGGAGGGCTTCAGTATCGGTTCCTAAATTTCTGTTACTAGATCACATAGCTCTCACTGGGGTAGCCTATAACATATCCCTACTATCAGTGTAGTCACTTAGAGTCAAATCCTGAGGTACTTCATTTTTACTCATGTTGACAGTTAGGACATGTTTACTCCCACTGAAACTTGTGTTTTGTCTTAAAGAGGGTGGAGCAAGCAACTCAGGATTTGGTTCTATTTTTTTATTTTTTTTATTTTTTTACTTCTGACCCATCCAACTTCACCTCAGTGGTATTTCTCCAGTCTCAGTTTAGAATCTCTTTTACATGCACAGTGTAAGTCAGTAGCTTTTAGATGAAATAATAGTGAAACAAGTCTTTTGTGGGTTAAATATTAAGCCAATTATCTCCCTTTGCCTAGATTTCTAGTTCCCCCCTGCTGCATCCAAGCATTGCTCAAGGAGAAGAAAGTTCACCCTGGGAAAATGTATACCAAGCCTGTATACAAATGTAGGAAATGTGACAGTGTGGGAAGCTATTTTTCCTAGAGATTAGTTTAAAGAAACTGTTTACTAAAGAAGATTACATTGCAAAATGATTATGGTCACAGCAAAACATACTCGCATTTGAGTGTATAACAGAAGAACTTATGTTTACACTAATGTACAGGATTTACCATAACATTAGAAATATTTACACCCACAGGGCTTACTTACAGGCTTCTTGGGTGTCCAGCTCTAACACAAATTCACCCCTCTGTGGGTCTGTATCAGAGGTGCTGTGATTTGCTCTGCTATATAAATCATGGCCTTCACGGCTAACTCAGCTCCTATTGTTTGAGGCATGGAGGTGATTGAACAACATTTGCAATGTCCTCAGCCACCTACCTTAGCCACTGTCCAAGCCTCCCATCATATTTAGCTGCCTACCCAGAATAAACACCGGCTTCCTTAATGCAGCATCCAAAATGCACATGGTGAGAGCCCGCCTATGTACAATCTGATGAGTCTGAAACACCACAAAGTTAAAGGGCTCACTTCAGGGCGGACTGGCTGAAGTATGGAGGTGCGCACCTCTATACAACATCTGGCCCTCTGTATTACAGGGGTAGTTACTGCTGTCATCCTCATTCTTCTAAGAGTTTCTGCCTGGTGAGGGCAGCCCTAAATTATATTTTGGATCTAAGAGCTCTGCTAGATAGGGTTGCCAGATGCTTTAAAAAAAAAATACCGAACACACGTGCTATAAATTTGTTGAGCAAAAAAAAAAAAAACACCCAATGGAAACTTTACTAACAACAATCTCAACAGTCTACATCATATACTTTACATTAGATTGTGCGGCTTGTATCAATTTTCCGGTAGGAACAGGCAGAAATTCCACCCCAGTCAGTTTTGGCTGAGACAAGAGCCCATGGAGAGAGCCTAAATATGCAGCCAGAAGGCACCTACGGGCTTCTCTCCCAGACTACGCCTGCGCCACGTGTTTGAAGAATGCTCAGGAGCACAGACAGGGCTCCTTCTCCTCCCCAAGGCGTCACTCACGTCAGACGCAATGAGACACAACCGACCAGCAGAGGGCTTCCAGCACTGAAATACGATCGCTGCACCGCCTCCCCAGCCACTCCCCCTACCCGCGCCAGATTTCCGTCGGGCGCCCAGATGGAAAAGCAGAAAATACCAGACATTGCACATGTCGGTATTTTCTGGGTTTTTTTTAACCAGACAGAAGACGCGATTTCCGGACTGTCCGGGCAAAAACCGGACACCTGGCAACCCTACTGCTAGAAGAGACTATCTGGGAACGTGCTGATTCCATATACCTTCTAGCACAGTAGTCACACCCATTCTCTAGCCAATAGTACCCACTTCTAAAATTGTGCCCATCTACACAGGTTCCCAGCTGAGGAGAGTCTCTGGTCGCTTTCCACCACTGCAGTCTCACATAGCACAAGTTGTTGGGCTTTTTGACCTGGGAGCCTTCTCCAAAATGTTAACACATACCAGGACAACAGAGCTTCTGACCCTCCTGCTCGTAGCTGTGGACTAGCACCGGTTGCTTACAGGCTCAGTGCTGTTGCTTGATCTAAGATTACTTATACATTTCGGCTGCGTCTAGACTGGCAAGTTTTTCCGCAAAAGCGGCCGCTTTTGCAGAAAAATTTGCCAGCTGTCTACACTGGCTGCTTGAATTTGCGCAAGAACACTGACGATCTAATGTATGATTGTCAGTGTTCTTGCGCAAATACTATGCTGCTCCCGTTCGGGAAAAAGCCCTCTTGCACAAATGTGTTTGCGCAAGAGGGCCAATGTAGACAGCTCAGGACTGTTTTGCGCAAAAAAGGCCCGATGGCGAAAATGGCGATTGGGGCTTTCTTGCGCAAAACCGCGTCTAGATTGGCACGGACGCTTTTCTGCAAAAAGTGCTTTTGCGCAAAGCGTCCGTGCCAATCTAGACGCTCTTTTCTGCAAATGCTTTTAACGGAAAAACTTTTCCGTTAAAAGCATTTGCGGAAAATCATGCCAGTCTAGACGTAGCCTCTCAGTTATCGCCTTGACAGGTCTTTTGCCCCAGGATCAAGCCCAGTAGTTAATTGTTCTATGGTTGGGAACCCTGATGTACACAGCTGCAACATTCATACTATAGGAGCTCTTGTGTATTTACGAATATCGTTTATTAATACATTTAGCTCAGTCACCAACACCCCAGTTTTATAAGATAGATCCTTTAGAACACTGTTTCTCAAAGTGGTCCGTGAAACCACTTAGAGAAACCTATTAACTGGCTGTGCCAGTTTGTTTACTTACCAGCGCCGCAGCTACAGAGCCTCACAGCTCCTATTGGCTCTGTTTTACCGTTTGCAGCCAAAGGGAGCTGCTGGAAGTGACTTGGACCAGGCTGCCACTTCCTGCGAGTCCCCTTGGCTGCAAACAGTGAAACGGTGCCAAGAGGAGCCATGAGGCTCGGTGGCCACAGCGCTGGTAAGTAAACAAATCAGTGCAGTCAGTTAACAGGTTTCTCTAAGTGGTTTCACGGACCACTTTGGAAACACTGTTCTAGAACAACCTGTTCTAGAACAAGCCATCATCTTCCTCATCACCTTTGTCTTCCCCATCATCACCAGTGGCCATCGTTCTGGCACCTCCCAAAGACTACATCATCTTCTCCCACCGCCCGTAGGCTGAGATACCACTTTTATCATATGTCACGCTGACGTTTTTATGTTTGATGCATATTCAGTAGGGGAGGTTTCTTTTTCTCCTTATTTGTATTTCCTCATCTTACTAATGTGGACGTTTCTTTTTCTTATAAGTCAATATATCACTGATTTCAACTTATTGTCATATATGTCAATGCGTTACCATGAATGAGCCTTTTGTGGTTGTCTATCACATTTGTTATTTCTGTCCTACCTGGTTATTTGGTCTGGTCTTAACCGGTTATTTTGGGTTTTTCTAAGTAATGATGTACCTGCTAAGTTTGAGGGTATTCCTGGAAGCCCCTATGCCATTGAAGGTTGCTTTATCTAAGTGAAAGATCCTGAATATATGCACACTGGCTGTGCTATCTGGGTGAAAGGTCCCAGGCATGTGCATGCTAGCTTTGCCTTAGCTCAACATACAGGCCTGTAATGTTCCTTGCAATATTGTCAAACTGCTAATATAAAACTACTTATTATAATAAACATATAATCAAAACCATAAGGAAATAATAAATTTATATGTATAGGCAAGCAAGCAGGTTAGCCCTATAGGCTCACTGCTGGAGATGATAAAGGAGTTTCTGATTCATTATAGTCTTCTAGAAATTCAGCTTTACCAATTCTAGTAATTTATTAAAATAGCCAGTAAATACACACCCAGTATGGGCAATGTTAACCTTATTGATACAAGCCTTTAAAAAAAAAGAGCTCTATGTGGTGCATATCTGTCCTGTTACATTACCAGAAGATGAAATCGCTTCTGTTTTCTGTAAAAATACTGCTGGGCTTAGTTTTGATCACAGAAATCTAAAACAGTTTGCTTCTTTCATTTCTATTTACACATCACTAACCCTTCCCAGCTCGTCCTCAATGCCTTTTGATGAACTTCTCCTGATCCCTTTCCAGGCCCTGATGTAAGAGAAATAGAGGATTCAGACTCTTTGGTTTTGGCCAGTGCCAAGTTTTGTGCCCTTGGCAGCATGCTGATCAGTGCTGCAATTCCTGGCTCTCTGGGCTTGGGATCCAGTTACATTTGCTGGCGTCAAGCAGACTGTAAAGGCCAATGTGAAATCTAGAATCTAAAAATAAAATAGTGAAGAAGCATGAAACTAAAACAAGGAGAATATTAAAATCCAGGGGAAATTGCAGACAATTTTGGAAAAGACACGTAAACTAGCTCATGGGAAAATGCTAACATTGAAATTAAGACTGTGGGTTTGCCTTTTTTAGCTCTATCACCCACTCAAAGAGTTCAGTGTGTGTGAGTCCAGGTATTTCTGCTAACAGAGAGTCCATGGAAGCCTTTTGAAAAGGCAAATCATTCTGACAGTCTCAGGCTATTCCCCTCATTCTTGCTGGTTTTAGAATGGTTAACCCTGTGTGTGCATCCTTCCAGTCACTTTGGAGTGCCTTCTCAGCTCTCTAGATACCTCTCGGAGATCACAAAACAGAATGATGGCCGTAAATAGAAGCTTTTTCTGTTAGCTGTTGTGGAAAGGAAGTTTTCAGGCTTCCTTTGGTAAGTCTTAGCAGGAATGGGTGGTGGGACTAATGTTTTTGACTTCCATGTTTTTAATAGGAGTCTGGTGGTTGTGAACGGACAGAGGACAATTTCATATGGAAATTATCAAAGTTAAAGGTCAAAGATGAGGACTAGCTGTATAATGAGTTTGTTTTGGAAAGCTGAGGCCAGTTTGAGATCAGATGGAAAAGATAAGTGCTAGTCAGCAGCATATTTTGCCCCTTTCATTAAGTTTGTGGTTGCACTGTCCTGAACTTTAGGAAAAAATAAATGGGACAAGCCATGTAACCTTTAAGGTTTTCTGTCCCTATTTGAACATTAAACCAAAAACAGTGACTAGCTTTTATGAAGCATATGCCCGTTTTGGTGCCTTTCTCTCTTCCCACTAGCTTGATTCCATTTTTAAGGTTTTATTCATAAGCCCCATTTTTGAAAGGTTTATAATTGACCTGTAAAGAATTCACTATAGATTTAAACAAGGTCTCATTGCAGAAGCAATTAAAAACAGTTACATTTTCAACTAACCCATGGGGTGCTGTGTTGTCTTGAAGTATAATAATGAAACATCTGATAATGAGGTTTAAAAATAAGTGTGTGTTTACATAGGCATGTTTTGCTTATTCAGTACCACAGGACCATAACCGGAATTGATTGCAGTGATAATGCATTCACAGTGGTAGCTCTTTTGGAAATTTGCCTACAGGTTAGAGCTCTCCAAATGGTCTGCCAGATATAGATCTATTACTCGGTTCATTTTCATCAAGCTGTGCAGAAATTCAGCTGTGTGACTCATGGGAGTTGTGAAGTTATATCCTTTCATGCTAGACTGAAAATGCAGTCCTGCATGCACAGTTAAGTGAACTCAGAAGACTTCTAGGCTTAACTCACAGTTCTTATGAAACTGGTTGTCTTAGTGGTCTAAACACCACAGATGAAATACCTAGATTCCCTACAAATACTAGGTTTGGATATTGTTATAATTGACTTTGATACAGTCTCACATGGCCTTCTCATTAATTAGGGAAATATAACTTAGATGGAGCTACTATAAGGTGGGTGATTAACTGGATGGATAAATGTTCCCTGGGTATGTCTACACAGCAGGGCTAAAGTCGAATTAAGCTACACAACTTCAATTACGTCAGTTGTGTAGCAGAAGTCGAAATAGCTTAACTCGGCTTTTCGCGCTGCCTACACTGCAGGAAGGCAAAGGAAGAACACTCTTCCTTTGACTTCCCTTATTCCTCGTGAAATAAGGGTTACCATGAGTCAGAGTAAGAAGTCCTCCAGATCAACATTATTTCAAAATAAAGGCTTGTATTGTAGACACACACACTGTTATTTTGGAATAACGTCAGTTATTCCGAAATAATACTGCTGTGTAGACATACTCCCAGAGAGTAGTTATCAGGGCCAGCCTGAGCCATTTGTGCGCCCCGGGCCCCGGGAGCATGGCGCAGCCCCTGGGAGTGCGGTGCATGCACAGCCCCGCCCCTGCACAGTCTGGCAGCCTCGCGCAATGCCCCCTACAATGGGGCGCCCCGGGCAGTAGCCCAGTCAGCCCGTAGCTTGGGCTGGCTCTGGTAGTTATCAATGGTTCACCATCATGCTGGAAGGGCAGAACAAGTGGGGTTCAGCAGGGATCAGTTTTGGGACCAGTTCTGCTCAATATAAAGTTTGCAGAAGATACCAAGTTGGGAGGGCTGTGAATGCTTTGGAGGACAGGATTATAATTAAAAATGATCTGGACAAACTAGAGAAATGGTATGTGATAAATAGGATGAAATTCAACAAAGACAAATACAAAGTACTCCACTTAGGAAGGAACAATCAGTTGCACAGATACAAAATGGGAAGTGATTGTACTGATTAGGCCTCAACTGGAGTATTGCATCCAGATTTCTGGGTGCCACATTTCAGTAAAGATATAGACAAATTGGAGAAGGTCCAGAGAAGAGCAACAAAAATGATTAAAGGTCTGACCTATGTGGGAAGATTGAAAGAACTGGGGTTGTTTAGTATGGAAAAGAGAAGACTGAGAAGGGACATGATAACAACTTTTTAACCTAAAATATTGTTACAAGGAGGAGGGAAAAATTATTCTCTTTAACCTCTGAGTATAAGACAAGAAACAATGGTCTTAAATTACAGCAAGGAAAGTTTAGGTTGGGAAAAACTTCCTGACCGTCAGGGAGCCTAAGCACTGGAATAAATTGCCCAGAGAGGTTGTAAAATCTCCATCATTGGAGATTTTTAAGAACAAGTTAGAAAAACACCTGTCAGGGATGGTCTACATGGTGCTTGGTCCTGCTGTGAGTGCAGGAGACTGGACTTGATGACCTTGCAAGGTACCTTCCAGTTCTATTATTCTTTGACTTGGCACCCTTTACCCTGAATACTGTAGTTTATGCTCTGAATGTTCTAAATGAACTATGTAATTGCTCTCTCAGCTATTCTGAGTGAACATTTAAAATTTATCACAGACTAACCCTATGACAGGTTAGAAAACAGAAGTCCCCTTGGGGTTGTCCCCCAGTGGGCTGATAATGCCACTGATGCCCACCTACCTGCCCCCTGGGACTCCCTACCACCTTGTCCTGCTGGATTAGAAGCTCTGGTCTCCCTCAGGCAAGACAGAGTTGGGGTTACCGCCCCCCTGCAGAGCAACACAGACACTGAATCCGTTCAGGTCTGGGAGGGCTCAGCACCCAGAAAACCAACCCACAAAAAGAACCAACCCCTCCCCCCAAATCCATCTTACCCCGTGTACAAGTTTTAAACACAGAAAGCTCGTAAGGTCTGCCCTCTTTTCAATGAAAGATATGCACAGTGGTTGCTCCCCCTGCCCCAGTTACAGTTATTTACACTGGGCTTTTTAATAAACAAAAGTGTTTTTATTAAGTACCAAAAGTAGGATTTGAGTGGTTGCAAGTAAAAACAGTCTGATCAAAGTAAATTACTACATTAAAATAAGCAAAAAACACCAGCTAATCCTAATCCACTAAAACTTGTTTCAAGCAAGTTCTTACCCTAAACAGTTGCTCTAAACATCTCTTTCACAAGATAAGAAGTCTCTTA
Organism: Rafetus swinhoei; assembly: GCA_019425775.1. NCBI lineage: Eukaryota > Metazoa > Chordata > Testudines > Trionychidae > Rafetus > Rafetus swinhoei. The sequence continues at coordinate 11,991,334 of CM033435.1, read as the reverse complement.
GCTTGGACCCAATCCAGCACACATTTTAAGTGGAAAGAATGTTTCCAGCACACATCTTAAATGGTAAGGGGGGGACAGGGGTTCCTGGCATTTGGCAACTGTCCCTATTGTTTGTTTCTCTCCTTCTTATGTCCTTTTACCCAAAGTTGGGAGTTCTTTGTGCTTAGTTCAAACTCTTCTCATCACAAGTAGAAAACTACAGGAACCAAAATGGGTTTCAGCAACAGGTGGCCTGATGGAGAAGGATGGTCCTGTGTTCCGCTACCCTGCCTCTCACCCATGGTGTGGGTGCTACTCAAGGACTCTGGCTGCTAGGCTGTACTGCCCTGCATTATAAGCTTTAGCCACTTGACCTGTAATCTCTTATTTGTTGCACATGACCTGACATCCCATGATGGGATGCACCTACCCTGCAATACAGGTGTACATTCTATCAGAGTATGCGCTCCCAAGCCTTTGAAATGAGTATCCATAGCAACTGTCTGGGGCCATCTTGGGCATCAGTGGGCACTGGATTGTGGGTTAAAAGTGTCAAGAAAAAACAGAGAGCCCTCTTTCAAGGAGCCAGTGTCAGAAGACAAAGAGGCTTTCCCCAACTGACAGTTAACTCCCTCCAAGTGCCATGAATTTTCACCACCCTGCTCAGCTTGTTCTCTGTACTGTGACCTGTCCAAATGTTTGCAAAATCCTTTCCCTTACAGCTCAGCAGGAGGGAGTTATACTGTGAGAGTCACTTGTCCTCAATCTAAACAGGAAAGACAAATGGAGGGAGGGAAACAAGAAGTATTAGTTTCCCATTGTAGTGGGGTTACTGTCCCACTCTGGCTGGAAGGGGTTGAAGCAGGTTGGAGGGAGCCTGCGTAGAACCCTGGCCAATCAAGAAAAGGCTCATAGGGAGCCAATTGGATGGAGGCTTTCTGAGTGAGTCCTGTTATAAGGAGTTGACCAGGGAGGTTGAGGATAGGAGACAGCAAGTGGGGCAGGGCAAGGCGGCTGCCAAAGGATCCCTGGGCTAAGACCCAGAGTAGTGGGTGGACCTGGGTCTCCCCTTGTTCCTTATACCACACCTTGCCACCATGGAGAGTGGCCTTACAGACTGTGGCTTGGCCTTAAGACAAAGGGGCTAGACTTTAGGGCTGCATTTGGCCACAGTGAACATAAGAACATAAGAACGGCTGTACTGGGTCAGACCAAAGATCCATCTAGCCCAGTAGCCTGTCTGCTGACAGTGGCCAGCGCCAGGTACCCCAGAGGGGGTGGACCGAAGACAATGATCAAGCGATTTGTCTCGTGACATCTGTCTCCAGCCTCTGACAAACAGAGGCCAGGGACACCATTTCTACCCCCTGGCTAATGTAAAGTGGCAGCTGTAAAGACTGAGGATTGCTGACACTGTCCTGGAAGGGGACAAGAGTCTGGACTAGTGGGCACAGCTGGAGGGCAGTGTCCCAAAGAGGACGCCATGGTGCTGAGAGCAACGCAGGTCTAAGGAGAGTCAGTGGAGCAACAAGTGAGATATCAGCCAGAAGCGGTACCCTGCTGAGTGACCGAGCTAATTCCCAGAGTGACCAGTAGGAGGCACCATGGTGGTGAGTCCCGGACTGTTACACCCAAGTACAAAAGGAGGATCTGAGGATGAGATTCAGGGCACATCAAGACTGCCCACAGCTTTTGAAAGAATATATGCAAATTTGGTGTGAATTTGCATATCTTCGTCCGATCCCGTTTTTAGAAAAGTTTTTTTCGAGAAAAAAAAAAAAAAACAATCTAGATGTGGTTCTTTTGAAAAAAATCCCCTTTTTTGAAAGAACCCTGTATACCTCATTTTTTTAGGAAGAAGAGTTCTTTCAAAAAAGGGCTTTTTTTTCCGAAAGAACCGCACCTAGACTGCTTTTTTTTTTTCTGTCATCACTGGAAACGAAACTCAGATCTGCCACACTCTAGCCCAATGCCTAAGTCATAAGACCATTCCTCCTGTCATCTGTGTGGATGGGGTAAGGTAAGAAATTAAGAATAAATTTCTGTAGTACTCCAAGTCGCTATCTAACAGAAATACTAAGAAACCATTGTTTGCTAACTATAGGCCACACAGAGGTCGGAGGAACATGGTTTTGGAAGAATACTGGATAGGCTAAAAGGGGAAAGGATGACATGTCCATCCAATGTGAGCAATTAATTTAGTGACATGGCATCCTTTAGGTATGCCAATATATTTCTGGAATTAAGAGCTTTAAAATATTCATAGAAGGGGTACTCTGGGTATGTCTACCGGGCATTTTGGAGAAAGCCTCCCAGTCCAGGTTGATAGATAGAGCACTAACATGAGCCCTGCTAACCTAACCAGGGCTTTAAAGTTGAAGTTGTGAAGACATTCACTATTTATTAATACCAAGCACCAAGAGGTTCTTGTCTGACTGTCTGTTATAGGCTTGGGTTGTGATTCTCAACTTTTTTGCCATCAGAGCCTTCATGGGTTACCCTTACAGGGCATGTCTACACTAGGAAATTATTCTGAAATAAGTTATTTTGAAATAACTCCCAAAATAACAATTTTGAAATAGTATTATTCCTCATGACAAGCAGGAATTATTATTTCAAAATAACAAGCCCTTTATTTTGAAATAACAGGCTTGGTAGTGTGGACGCGCCACTTGTTATTTCGAAATAAATCCCTAATGTAGACCAGGGCACATTTAATAATTTTCCCAATCCCAAGAGCTGATCATGATCCCTAACGGGAAAGGGATCCCAGGCTGAGAACCTCTGTCATTGGCTTTGTCTACACTACCAAGTTTTGGCTCCAAAAACTGCCTTTTGGCGACAAAACAGTGCAAATACACACTGTGATCCAACTTCTGTCAAGAAAAAAGCTTGTTTTTGGTGACAAAATACTTCCATCCCTATGAGAGACTTTTCCCTTCCCTTTGTTATTAACAAAGAGATAGTGTAGACACCATGCCTAATTTAATCCCTTTATTTGGCTTACAGGGTCCCACAATGTCCATCCTGACCGCTCTGGCCAGCAGTTTGAACTCCACTGCCCTGCAGACAGGAAAACAATCTGCCCCTCCCCTTTGCAAGCCCTGGGAATTTGAAATTCCATTTACTGATTGCTGACTCAGCATGGAGAGGTCTCCTTGTGTCTTCCTACATGACCATGGCTGGCTACTGCAACAAATGCTCTCAGCTGGCACCCCTACTGAGCTTTTTGGATCCCATCAGTACATGGGGAGAAGTGCAGTCCCCGCTGCACTTGACCCATACACTTTGGGATACCTGAGGGCACATTTCTTGAGACTTGTGAGAAAAGGGCTCTGACTGGGACACACTGCAGTGCAGATCACAGATAAAGGAGTAGAGGCAGGCACACCACCTCCACTGCCAAGAGCCCTGTGGATTCTTTGGAGGGCTTGGAGGTGGTGGGAAGAAGACCTAAACAAGAGGATGAAGCTATTGATGAAGAGGTGGAGTTAGACGAGGATGTGGAGTTCCTGGAAGGATTGCCTAGTGTGGCAGGCAGCCAGGAACTCTTCTCCACTCCTCCAGCACCTAGTCAGTCCCAGAAGTTGTTCTCCAGAGAGCAGGAAGCAGGAGATGAGATGCAGGGTATATGGTTGTGAGTCGTGTACTGTGGAGGTGGGTGTATAGTATCGAAAAGCAGAAGGCTGGCTGTGTTTCAGTCAGCTGGATGTTTCCCTGGGTAGCTCATTGGTACAGTGGAACAGGGTGTTCATCCCTCCCTACTGAGATCGCATAGGACTCTTCCTGAGAGATTTCCAGGAAACTTTCCTGTAGGTACTCGTTACTGTTCTGCTGCAGGTTTCGTGCAACTCTGTTCACCCCCCGGCCCCCATCCCCGCCCATAGCACAATGGTGTGGGAGAGTGTCCTACAATCACTTGTGCAGGGACCAAAGCAACATATAGGTCAACTGCATAGCCAGCAGGGTAGAATTTGTTCCCTGTAGAGCTGTAAAGCTTCCCCTGTACTGACTGTATATTCTTTTGTCCAGGTGCAACGCCCTTCCCCCACCCCTACCAACACTCGCCATGCTTTGGGAGCATGCAGAGATGTATGCCCGTCAAGGGTAATTGCTATGTTGCAAAAGGTGCATGGAACTGAAATGTTCCAATGATGTGCTTGCATTTAAGAATCCCACTTCTTTGTATGGTTTCCTGTACTTCCTCAGATGTGACTTTCAGGAACATCCCATGTACCCCTGCTGACCGTCTCCACCAGATAACAGAGCAGCCAAGAAGCAGCAAAGAAGAGATGTTCTGGGAGGTACTGCAGTGCTCCACTACAGAGAAAAGGGCATGCAAGGAGTACTGGGAAGCCGAAAGACAGGGCAGAAAAGAGAATCAAGTCTTTGCTAGGGTTGCAACCGAGTGGATTAAAAGTAATGGAGGAGCACACTGGGATGCTATAAGTCTTTAATAATGCTGGTGAGTGAGCAGATCTGGGTTGGACCTCCACTGCAGCACATGCACAGTTCTTTACCATGCCTCTCCTGTACTCTTCCCGGACATTCCTTTCCTCTTTGTGGTAGGGACGTAAAATCCCATTTCATTAGTTAACTTGTTAGTATTAAATTAAATCAGTTAACTGATTAAATGGGGGCATGCGAGAGTGCCCCCCATGTGGTGGGCAGGTGTTGCTCCAGCCTGGCTACTTCTGACCCAGCTCCCAGACTCCATCTCACACTGCCTCCTGCACCCAAACTCCCTCCCACCAACAGGAATTCTTTTCCATCCACACGTATCCTGCCAAAAGGGCCTGTTGGCCTTCACCACTATCCTCTATTAAGGACTTCAAATTAGTGAGTAGATTCTCCAGTGATCACACAGTTGCAGACAGAAGTACATATTAAAAGTCAAATCAATGTTTGCTGACGGATCAGAATCTTAGATGTCAAACTTGGGGTCCAAACAAAGAGGAAATGTGCACATTGTGGGGTTCATTGTACTTGTTAGAATTAATGAACAGTATCAAGAAGTGGAAACTTAAGATGGCTCTCTTGCCTGGGGATGTGACTGATGCCTACTCACACCCTTATAAATTCATACTTATGTCAGGTGACGGAAACTCCCAATCTCAAATCACCTGCGGCAGATTAGGAATACCTTGGGTGTATCAGATACTTGATTTAGCTTTGCGGAGGTGAGAAGAAGAATTACTGGTTAGTTATGGAGTTCGGGAGGGGGAAAATTGCAATGTAATTGGATCAGCCCATTACGAGTAATGCACTAAAACCAGCCAAATGGCATTCTGCGATCTTTTCCAAATTCCATGACAGGAGGTAGAAGGTGCAATGGTAACTGCAAATGTACTATGTGTAAGTCTTTGGTGGTAAAACCATAGAAATACTTTTATCTGGGGAAGATTTTAATCACTTTTATTTGGGGTAATGTTTTGCAAGGTAAAAGGCAGTCCTGGTCTCTCTTGAGTCAGTGGAGTGTAAACTGACAAATCTTACTTTAGGAGGTAGTTCTAATCTATTTGTCATAATCCCAAAAGTTTCAGAGTCACCACACATTTTATGAAGCATTTTAAAAGCTATTTATGCAGGAGCTGTCTTCTGTTTCAAGTATACAATGTATATGATTACTTAATGTACAATGTATTTTGTATACTACCAATTTAATATTTTAAGTGCTAGATCTATAAATGGTGTAGAGGGGTGGCTGCCCCATTCCTACAGGGAAGGGATTAAAGCTGGCTGGAGGGAGCCTGCATAGCACACTGGTCAATTAGGAAAGGGTTTATAAGAAGCCAATCAGAAGGCAGCTTGCTGTGGCAGCCCTGTTATGAAGAGCTGCTCAGAGCAGTAGGGTCCTGACCAGACAGAGTGCAGAATAGGCTCCCAGCAAGGGAGAAGCACTTGGAGAAAGCAGTGCTGGGCAGCCTCAGAGGCAGGGGAGGATGAGAGTTTTGCAGGGTCCAGGGAAGCACAATTTCGCGGGGCCCCCCTTTGGAGAAAAAATAGAAAAAAGGCGTCCCCCTGTGCCCACTCCTCCAGTAGCCCCATTCTGATCATGTGAGCTATCCCTCCTCATCCCCTCTCCTAACACCTCCCTTTACACACCTGCCCTGCCTCTCTCCTCTGGTGCTGGTCCCTCCTGCAGGTGTCTGCCCTTCTGCTTCACCCCAGAATCCCCTGGCACCTGCACTTTCCCTTACCCCTGCACCCTCCTGGTGCCTCCCCTTCCCTCACTGCCCCTGCACCTTTGCCCTCTTTTTCCTGATGGCCACCCCTCACCACCCTCTGCCCCCATTCCCTCATGCCCCCATGCCCTCACACATGCCTTGCTCCATCCCCACCTTCCTCATGCCCACCCCTCCTTTCAAGCCTTCTCCCAGCACCTCCCCCTCCCCACTTTAGCCCCCAATGCCCTTACCCTCTCCTCTCCCAGCATCACCCTGTCCCCCTCCCACTGACACCTCCTCCTGCCCTTTTCCTCATTGTCTCCACTTGGCCCCTGGCATTTGTCTCTCCTCCATGCTGTCCCTTGGTGCCTTCCCCTTTTTTCTCCTGACCTGCCCCCCTCCCCTCAGCACAAGCCTCTTCCTCTGCCATCCACCTTCTGCCTTCCAGTTTGCAGGGTGGCTGCGACCCCGGCCCAGGCTCCAGACCACTTGCCGAACCGAGCGGTGCAAAGCTGGGCCGCGCGGTTTTAAAGTCCTGGGCCGTGACGTCACGCCATGCCCAGGAGTCTCCCCTCTCAGCTGTTGCGTGGCATTTCAGCACACCGCACATGCGCTCCCTCGGCCCCACATGGCCCATACTGGCCAGAGCCGGGGAATTTAAAGTGCGGGGCTTTGGTGCCCCGTCACAATCCCCCTCCTCTTTCAGCAGCTGCCAGCCGGCCCTTCGGCGGACGGCCCACCGGGAAATTCCCGGTATCTTGCCAGGCCAGTCCGCCCGGCACTGGTGCGGGGCCTATTGAAGAGCGGGGTCCGGGGGAGCCGCCCCGCTCGCCCTGCCCTATATCCGCCGCTGCTCAGAGGAGCAGGAGAAAGATTCCAGACTGTTACCTCCCAGGCTATGGCCTTAATAAAAGGGCCAAGAAGGTGCAAGGGTCATGAGAAAGTGGCCCAGGGAATGTGAACAGTTAAAAGAGAGTGAAATAGAGCAGGATAAGGCTGCCACCAGAGAATCCCTGGCCCAGGACCCAGAGTAGTGTGTGAGCTTGGTTCCAAAGGTGCAATTTATGGGGGTACTAGGAGGGCAGTAGTCCCCCCTCCCAAGTTTAAAACCCCTGGATTTCATACTTGGGGTCTCCTTAAAGCTGCATGCCCTGAACTCCAGTGGCAGTTCTTAAATGCAACAGAGTTAGAGATGCTTGCAGCTTTGCCTTTGGGGCAGGGAGTTTGTTATAAAAAGAGGGAGGCAGGGTGATTAAGAATAACAAAAGGCTGGGCATTCCAGTAATTGAAGATCATCATGAAAACACTGCCAGGTACTCCACGTAAAAGATAGGAGGGGAAAGAGTAGGAATGAGTGTTTTGCTGTTGCCATTTGCATTTGGACCACTATGTTAAACTTAAAATGTTCTTGAAGAAGGGGGGAACAGGGACCAATCCAAAGCTGACGCAAAGAGCTACAAAGGGATTTCACAAAATTGGGTGATTGGGCAACACAAAGACAGATGGAATTCAGTGTTGATAAGTGCAAAGTAATGCACATGGAAAAATATAATCCTAACTATAGATGCAAAATAGCTGTTACCACTCAAGAAAGAGATCTTGGAATCACTGTGGATAGTTCCCTGAAAACATCTGTTTAATGTGCAGTGGCAGTCTAAAAACTGAAAAGCTAACCGAATATTGAGAATTATTAGGAAAGGAATAGATAATAAGACAAAATACCATATTGCCTCTACATAAAGTCATCATATGCCCACATCTTGAATACTGTATGCAGATCTGGTCACCCCAGCTAAAAATATATTGTATTTGGAAAAGGTACAGAAAGGGCAACAGAAATGATATGGGGGTAAATAACAGCTTCCATAGGAGGAAAGATTAACAAGACAGGGATTTTCCAGCTTGGAAAAGAAATGACTAAAGGGTAGGGGGATATATTAAATGTTTAGAAAATCATGAACAGTGTTGAAAAATAGAATAAGGAAATGTTATTTATTCCTTCACTAACATAACTCAAGAAGCTGACCCAATTAAATTTGTAGGCAGCAGATTTAAAACAAACGAAATAAATTAATTTTTCACAATCAACTTGTGGAACTCCTTGCTAGGCGATGGCAGAAAGGCCCAAACCATAACACGGTTCCAATTAGAACAAAATAAGTTCAAGTAGTATAGATCTATCAATGGCTACTAGCCAGAATGGACAGGGATGGTGTCCCTAGCTTCTGTTTGCCAGAAGCTGGGAATGGGTGACAGGGGATGGAGCATGATGATTGCCTCTTCTGTTAATTCCTTCTAAAGCACCTGGCTTTGGCCAGTGTTGGAAGACAGGATACTGTGCTAGAAGGACCAGTCTGGCCATTCTGATGTTCTGATATAGAGCTCAAATGTATCTGCCCCCTTGTTGTAACCCACTCCCTTTTCAGAGCTGAGGTAGAGCCCAGGAGTCCTGATGGGGTCTCTCTCTGTCTCCACAGAGTTAGTAACCAAGTAAGAACATACATTAAAATTTTAAGGCTAACCAGTGTCCCTTAAGTGACTTGCCACACAATGTCAGAGTATGTTAGTTTTACAGCTGAGTGGGTCTAATATTCATTTAATTTTCTTTCTTTAATAAAGGAATTACATACAGTGCTTCTGTCAGCTGTTAAGTTGTCTGCCAAAAAAGTAGAGTTTTCCAGTACCTTGGTAGCCCCTTGATAGAGATAATGATGTGTGTGTGTGGGAGGGGGCGGATTAGGTTCGTTCCCCCCTCCACATTTGGTGCGGGGCTTGTACTGAGCATGTTCAGTAACATGCTGAAGCCTCTGTCCTCAGTCCACCCCTCCATGCTGTCACTCTCCCCCACATCACAGCATGCACAGTTTGGCCCCCTACCAAAATCTGAAATGGCGCCCCTGCTTGGTTCTTCCCCCTTGCTCCTTATACTACACCTTGCCACCAAGAAGGGTGATCTATATAGTCTGTGGCTTGCCCTGAGTCAAGGGGTTAGACTTTGGGGCTGCAGTTGGCCACAGTGGCAGGTGTAAAGATGGAGGACTGCTGATACCGCCCTGGAAGGGGGTGAGACCGTACAAGCGGGCAGTGCCGGAGGGCAGTGTCCTGAAGAGGACGCTGCCGTCTGTGGAGCAAAATGGGTGCATGGAGAACCAGCAGAGTGATGAGTGAGACATCAGCCAGAAGAATGTGCCCTGCTAAGTGCCAGAGTTTGATTTCGGGTGTTTCTGGTTTATTCAGAAAACTATGACCTAAGCACTACCCTTCTTGACACAATTAGCAATTTCCCAGATTGCTCATTGGTCACACAAAATGGGGCACAACCCAGCTCCCAAAATGACAAGGGATCCTCACAGCAGAGCCCCAGAGCCTGCTTCCATAGGTTTCATTGCTGGATCTTGGACTTACAGACAGCTCATCTTTTGATGACTAGGGAGGGGTATAAATGTATAGCTCGAGAATGCAGGGGAGTTATCAGGAAGGCAAAAGCACAATTGGAATTTCAACTCACAAGGGATGTGAAGGATAACAAGAAAGGTTTCTACAGGCATGTTAGCAAGAAGAAGGTGATCAGAGAGGCTGTGGGGCCCCTACTGGATGAGGGCAGTAACCTAGTGACAGATGATGTGGGGAAAGCAGAAGTACTTAATGCTTTCTTTGCCTCTGTCTTCAGGGACAAGGTCAGTTCCCAGATTAATGCGCTAAGTGACACAATATGGGACGAAGGTGGACAGCCCTTAGTGGGGAAAGAACAGATTAGGAACTATTTAAAAAAGCTAAACGTACATAAATCCATGGGTTCGGACTTAATACATCCGAGGGTACTGAAGGAGTTGGCTGGGTTGATTTAATTGGGATTGGTCCTGCCTTGGGCAGGGGGCTGGACTTGATGGCCTTCTAAGGTCTCTTCCAGATTTATGATTCTATGATTCTATGATCAACACTGTTCCCTTATATATGGCCACACTATCTGAAGACTGGTATATTAAGAATGCCCAAGTTAACACTGCAGTGAGTTCATGTCAAATGTATATTGTAGATTGATGAACTAACTTTGGAAGGCTCATGCCATGAGACTCCATCCCTAGTCGTTTGGAAAGTTCACATGTGTATATCCAGAGCTCCAAAGTAAGTGTTTTTAGCACCACAGTAAATTATGAGGTAGCTCATTTACTTGATCCACTAGTAAAGCCTTGCTCTGAGAAAGTTCCAATACAAAGAAATCCAAAGCTATCTTAGACACTGCTATGCTACCTCCAGGGGTTCTCTGCATTGCTTAGTAATCCCAGTCTTAACTCAGGTTTCAGACCAAGTTCCTCTACCATTCAGGTATATATCAGTGTGACCAATGCCAGAAAGTCCTCGGAACTCAGGGCCATGATGGCCAGTAGTCTGGGTCCAAGCTTGAGTTCTGCTGTGAGGTGGGTCCAAGCCCATGCTCTTTGCAGCATAGATGCAGCTCCAGCCAGGATCCTGAGAGTCTGCCAACACCATAATACTTAGTTGTATAGGACACCTGAAGATTTGGGGCACCACTGGGTCTTAATGTCCATCCACCTGCCTCTTCCTATCCCTGTTCTGTGGTTCTGCTTCCTCCAGGAAGGATCTAGTTACTTTAAAAGTGAAAAAACCTGCCAGACCTATTAGCAGAACCTGTGAAAGAGCCATTCACAAAGTAATGAAGCCATTTCACAGGCATTTGCCAGCCCCTATCAGTTTCTGAATTTACTGTGTTAGTCTACAGAATCTTAGATTTAAAATTTGTTTTAAAAACATTTTATTAGCATGTTGTTGATGAATATTTGTCTTGCACCTCTATAGGACAAACATGGCCCTAGGAGCCTGGGGGATCTGACCCTCCAACTCAAGCAAGGAGAAAAGAATCGATGGGAAAGACTCTCAGCAAAGCTCATCAGCAGACTGCGTACCAAACAAGTAAAGAAATGGGAAACAGGCTGTGTAGTCAGAGACAAGATCGTCTGCTTATTTCTTGCAGTGTCCGTGCAGGTTGAGGGAGGCAGAGAATGTACCTGAAGGAGCCGTTTGAGAGGTAACTTGTGCTCATGGCCACCAGAATATGGGCTCCACCACCAACTCCTCTGCCACTTTCACTTTCTTGCTCCCCCCTCCATGTTGTCCTTGCAGCCTTTATCCATTTCAGGGATTGGCTGGACTACACCACAGGCAATGAACCCCAGGATATGGAACATTAAATGAACCCCGAGTATTCCTGCCCTCCAGTCTCATCACAGACTGCTTTTGCCACACATGCTAGAAAGTCAAATGAGCACAGAGGGACTGGGTACTCCAAAAATAGCTGTCCATCTCATTTGGAAACATGCCCTTTTCCTGGCTTTTGGTTACTGTGTTGTATGTTCGGATGGCATCTGCTCTGCAATTCTGATTGTCATATTTGTATTTTGTGTTTAGATACACTTGCACTAAAGTGTTGAATTTGCACATATGTCTCCATTATTAATTAATATACACAATGAAGTGGGCTCAAGTATATGGCCAGTCTCAAAGAAATAAAAAAACAACAAATGTCATCTCTGATCTACAAGCATAAAAACATCCGTACATTTCAGCATGCATGAAACACTGAAGTGGTAATTAGAATTTGTAATATTAATATACATTCTCAGAGCTGCTACACATCCAGAAATAGCAAAATTAGCACCCCTTTTCACTCACCCTCATATATAGGGCCATGTAAACCCATTATAGGGGTGTGCAAATATTTCTAGTGCATGTGTGAATCCAGCCCCAGCAATGAAATGTGCACATTCCAATTATGTGTACCAATTCAGCAATCAAGAAATATCTTGCATTCACTCCTGATGAAGAATTTTTCCCTTGTTCTCACAAGCACGGTGCCACAGTCATACAGAGATCATTGACACCACTGGCACCCAAACAATCCTGAAGGCCATGCCAATAGGATTTCAGTCTGCCAAATGCACACTGAACCACCATTCTACAGCTAGGAAATGCTTAAATGAACCTTCGTTTGCCAGGCAGACTGAAAAAGAAGGTAAAGCAGGGTACCTAACAGTGGGGACTGTGACTCCATTCACAATGTCCCAGCTTGTTCATAAAGGTAGTCACAATCTCCAGAAAACCCTGGCATCCTGCACCTTGCTAGTTCACCCCCCAGTGTGTACAAACAGGCCTCTGTGGCTGACTAGGGCCTGCATATAGATGAAGTCACACCCTTTGAGGTTTACATACTCATGTGCTCCTTGCAGAGAGCAGACTGTGGCCATGTAAGTGCCATCAACAGCTCCAGCACAGTCTGGAAAGCCCATTCTTTCAAAATCAGCAATTATTGCAGGAACTCACCACTTTGGTTACAACACAGCCCCGATTAACTCACAACAACCTGCACAGTTAACTTCCCTACAGGCAGGATGAAAATATGAGTCAAATTAGGGTGGCATACCAGTTGCCCAAATCCAGTGAGGATATGACTGCCTCTAGGGACACCATGAGAAACCTCAGCCTCTACAAAAACTGGCTGAGGTTGGGTAGGACTAAAATAGGCCAGAGCCCACCCTTGGCTTTGGAGATTAGGAAGTAATGGAAGTAGAAACCCAGGCCTGTGAACTCTGGAGGGACCTCCTCAACTGCTCCTGACTGCAGGAGCGATTGCACCTCCGGTAGAAGAAGTTGCTTGTGAAAGGGGTCCTTGAAGAGGGATGGGGAGGCAGGGTGGCAGGAAGGAAGGATGGAAAATTGGAAAGACTATCCCAGTTCCACCATAATTAAGATCCAGCAATCTGTGGTAATCTGGGTCCAAGCACAGCAGAATTGGGATAACCGATTCCCAAATATAGGGGAAGGATCCAGGATCAACACTGGTGTGTCATCCTCAAGCACACCTTCAAAAGTTCTTTTTTGGGGCTGGGAACTTCCTAGCTGAGCCCTGCCCCTGGTTATTGGAGGAGATTGGTGATCTCCGCCTAGTTCTGCAGTTGCCCCTCCTGTTGTAGTCCTGTCTCTGATAAGATACGTAATAATGGGACAGAGGCTGTGGCTTAAAGGGCTTCATTTCTGGGGTTGGTGTATGAAGGCCTAACAACTCTAGGGTTGCCCTAGTGCCCCTGGAATCAGTTTGCTCCACAAAAATCCCTGAGACATCAAAAGGCAGATCCTGAATGGTCTTCTGGACCTCCCGCAGAAGGCCTGAAACCTGTAGCCAGGAACTTCTGCATATTACAATCCCTGTGGACACTGTGCAAGTTACTGAGTCCACCACATCTAATGCGGCTTGGAGGGAGGTCCTGGATATGGCCTTCCCCTCCTCTACAAGAGTTGCAAACTCCGAGTGGGACTCCACCAGAAGGAGTTACTTGAATTTTCCTGAACAGTCCAAGAGTTGATGGCTAAGGACTGCTTTCTAGTTTGAAATTCTCAACTGGAGTCACCCCAGTTGAATAGACCTTACAGCCAAAGAAGTCCAGCTTTTTAGCTTCCTTTGATTTAGGGCTGGGACCCTGCTGCCCCTGTTTCTCCTTTGCATTTGCTGCATCCACAACCAAAGTTCCCAGCTGTGGGTGCATAAACAACAATTTGTAGCTCATAGAGGGTGTGATGGGGTGCAGTCACAAAATACTCCTTGGGAGTGCTTCCTGGTGTTCTAATAAAGTCATTGACACTCGCCTCCTTGCTGTCTGGGGCTTCTCGCCATCCTGTCCTGATGGGCCAGATCTGGGCTCCCTAGCCAAGGCACAGAGCTGAGATAACCCTAACCCTGCCCCCCTCCCGCCCCAGAGCAATGCAGACATTGAATCACTTCAGCTTTGTGGAGAATGCAGTTCCAGGCACAGTAATCAGGAGGAAACCAACCCCCAAATGGGTCAGAAACCTAAATAAATCCATCTTTCACTGTGTGAGAGTTTCACATGTTGAAAACCTATTCAAGCAAACCCCCTTTAACACTGAAAGCTGGATGTACACACTGATTGCTACCCCAGGTAACAATTATTTACACTGGGCTTGATAGTAAATAAAAGTGTTTATTAAGTACAAACAGTAGGATTTAATTACAAAAAACAACAAATGGGCTGGTAGCACTTTATAGACTAACAAAACATATAGATAGTATATGCCCACGAAAGCTCGTGATACCATCTATATGTTTTGTTAGTCTATAAAATGCTACCAGGTCATTTGTTGTTGTTTTTGTAATTTATCCTGTACATACTAACTCGGCTATCCCCTGAAGCTTCTGAACAGTAGGATTTAAGTGGTTACAAGTGAAAGTGGAGCAAAGTAAATTACAAATTTAAAATAACAGAAAATGCATAGCTAGTTCTAACACACTAAAGCTTATTGCAAACTTACCCCAAAACTGTTCTTATTTTGGTTAAAACTCCAAACCAGGGAAGATCTTTTTTCCCATTGGGGCTCCTGGCTGTTTGCTTGGGTGTGTCATGCCAGACAAAGACAAAGAGACAGAAAACTTTGCATCTTAAATAGATTTACTTCGGGCAGGATTTCTTTGTTTTCACATTCCCCCCTTCCATGGAAAATTACCTGGTCAGGCCCTACCGGGTGGGGTAGTCACATGTCTTCCTAAAACCAACCACTGCTTATACTTAAAGGACAAAGGAGACTGTTCTCAAGTTGTTAAATTGATCACCCAGCATTGGAAACACCCTTGATGGTTTTCATTTGCACATTTAAAACCATAAACCATTCCATACCCCATATTTCTAACTTTACGTACAAGAATGATACGACATCAAAATAAGATATACAGATCTGGCAGACTATAGCATTAAAATTGATAGGCTACATGAGGTGTTTAGTCCAAAGCATCTTCAAGTTAAGCATATTTATATCCATTGGACAATTTCATAAAGCATGGGGGGGAACTGTCAGAGAAGAGGATGAAATATTTTCTCTCCACCCCTCTTGCGATGGGGGGAATGGAGGCAGCAGTTTGCCACAATGTCTTAGTGGTGTTAGAAATTGTCTTAATAAAAGGCAATGCCATCCTGGAGGGACCTTCTGGGGTGAGAATCTCAACCATGGGGTTGAGTTCTTCAGTGACCTCCTTGGCTTGTAGGCCCAAATTTTGTGGTTAATGTTACCTCAAAAGTCACTGGAGACACCCCCAAGGTTACACTCATATGGAGGAATTAACAATCCACTACAGGGTTAAACTCAAGGGGATTGAGCTGTCATTGAATGCCACCATAGGGTTAAACTGAAGGGGATTGAGCTATCTCTCTCACCCACATAAACAAACACACACATTCATTAGCTTCCGGGGGTAGCCAAGTTAGTATGTTACAGAAAAAAACAACAAATGGTCTGATAGCACTTTATAGACTAACAAAACATGTAGATGGTATCATGAGCTTTCGTGGGCACAGCCCACATTCATTCATGCCCTCAGGCACTCACACACTTACACAGGCAAAAGGTTGCAGAGCAAGCCAAGGCACATTGACTCCGGAGGCTTGCCTTAGCCACAGGCGAGCTGGTCAGAAAGAGGGCTTCTGCCACATGCTCTCTCCTTTTATTGGAACTGGGCAGCTCCTGTCACTCACGCAGGGGTTCTTACCTCCACAGTGGTCACCAAGGAGCATGCTCAGACCTCCCTCAGTCCGGGTCCTTTCTTTGCTTATGGCAGCCTTGTGTCTTTATTTAGTCACCACCTGGCTCCTGGCTCCACCTGTTTAGCCTTGCTGTGTCCCTCACCCCAAACACACTCCATTCACACACACATTCTTATCTCAGGGTGGAATGCAGTTTAGAGCAAGTTACAAGCAAAGTGGCTGAGAGTTACTGTACAAAGATTACAAAGTTGCAAGGCTCAACAGTCACCAAGATTACAGTAGGTTTCTGAACTTATAAAGCAAAGTGTCTGAGAGTTACACAGTTGCAAAGCTCAACAATCTTACAACAAGGAGCAGAATGTAAAAGGCAAGGTAGCTGAAAGTTTCAAAGAAACAAGTTCAAAGCCAAAGATACCTGCCAGACTACATCATCTGACTGAGACTTAGAAGACAATTGCCCCCCTTAAACAGAGTTCACAGCAATGCAGTCAGCAGCAGGTTTTGTCATTCTCTAAGTCATGGGTTGGCAGGACCTTACAGTTTAATGCATTTCCAGAAAATGTATGTGTAAATCAAGTAATAGCTCTGGCGGAGGCTTTATGCTACACTATCCTTCTTAGAAGCTCCTGATGGGCCCTATTGTCCATGGCTGGTAAGGTGAATGAGCCTACCACCACTTCATCTTGTGAACAGGAGCAGCTAACAGGGAGTTTGGAGAAGGAGTTCTCCAGGTAAAGGAGGAGTAAATACGGGACCCTTGTGGTAAGTGGTTGTCTGTAGTGTGTGTTAGTGTATGGGGGGGGGGGGTTATTTGCTGTGTGCTGAGCTTGTGTTTGTTTGTTTGTTTGAAGGAGCTTCTAAAAGGTTTGAAATCTAGAAGCCTCTGTTAATTGTCTGAGCCTCAGTCAGGGGGAGGGGCTACCAGGGCTTTATAAGCCTGTGAGTCAGTGACCAGGGAGCTTGAGAACAGAAGCAGCTAACAGGGAGTTTGGAGAGGGAGTTTAGAGGGGAGGTTAGAGGGCACTAGTGACTTCTGACCTTCTTTAAACATAACTTTTATAATAATCTATATTCCAGACATTTAATAAGAAGCCCAGTTTATACTTAAACTTATTCATAAGAAAAATGGAGACAGAAGCCCAGCAACAGAGTGGGGGCTATCCTGTTTATTGCGTCGAGTGTAACATGTATGATTACCTGCCCTGTGGGCGAGTGGCGTATGTGTGCACCCGTGGCAAGGAGCTCCTGACCCTCAGAGACCGAGTTCGGGCTTTGGAGGCCAGGGTGGCTGAACTGGAGGAGCTAAGGGAGGTAAAGAGCTACGTTGATGAGACTTTCTGGGACACTGTAGTACTGTCCCACCTCCAGTCTGAGAGCCCCAGTGCTCTTAAAGAGGATGAAAGTCTCAAGGGAACAGAGCATTCAATGGGAACAGAGGGAAACCATCCCGTAGTTGGGACCCTCCTTCCAGAGGATGTTGCGGTATCCTCGCACTGAGGATACCTCTGAGGGGAGGAATGCCAGTTGTTAGGAAGAGGCAGGTGTTAGTAGTGGGTGATTCGATCGTTAGAAACATAGATAGTTGGGTTTGTGATGACCGGGAGAACCGTATGGTCACTTGCCTGCCTGGCATCTAGATAGACTTATGTGTAGTGCTGGGGAGGAGCCAGTGGTCATGGTACATGTAGGTACCAATGACATAGGGAAGGGTAGCAGAGGTGTCCTGGAGGCCAAATTTAGGTTGCTAGGAAAGAGACTGAAATCCAGGACCTCTATGGTGGCATTCTCGGAAATGCTTCCAGTTCCACGCGCAGGGCCAGGTAGACTTATGTGTAGTGCTGGGGAGGAGCCAGTGGTCATGGTACATGTGGGTACCAATGACATAGGGAAGGGTAGCAGAGGTGTCCTGGAGGCCAAATTTAGGTTGCTAGGAAAGAGACTGAAATCCAGGACCTCTATGGTGGCATTCTTGGAAATGCTTCCAGTTCCACGCGCAGGGCCAGTTAGGCAGGCAGAGCTTCAGAATATCAATGCGTGGATGAGACGATGGTGTAGGGAAGAGGGGTTTGGATTTATTAGGAACTGGGGACACTTTTGGGAGAGGGGGAGCCTGTACAGGAAGGATGGGCTCCACCTAAACCAGGGTGGAATCAGACTGCTGGCACTAAACTTTAAAAAGGCCGTAGAGCAGTTTTTAAACTAAGAGATGGGGGAAAGCCGATTGGTGCGGAGATGCACATAAATCGGATGGAGACTTCTCTTAGAGGAGAATCCATTGATAGAGATTCTCTAAGCTGTAGTCAGAAAGAGAGGAGGGGGAGAGGACAAACCATGGGCCAGAGCAGACAAACAACCGCATATAAAGGAATCCAATGCATCAGGGAAGGGCAGACAAATAAGGAGTGGCAAATTTTTAAAGTGCTTCTACACAAATGCTAGGAGTCTGACTAATATCTGTGGTTTGTAACCTATCCTTTAAATCGGCTTCCGTAGCGGATGACTGGAAGGTAGCTAACGTGACACCAATATTTAAAAAGGGATCTAGAGGTGATCCTGGCAATTACAGACCGGTAAGTCTAACTTCAGTACCGGGCAAATTAGTCGAAACAATAGTAAAGAATAAAATTGTGAGGCATGTAGAAGAACATAATTTGTTGGACAAAAGTCAACATGGTTTCTGTAAAGAGAAATCATGTCTTACTAATCTATTAGAGTTCTTTGAAGGGGTTAACAAACATGCAGACAAAGGGGATCCAGTAGATATAGTATACTTACATTTTCAGAAAGCCTTTGACAAGGTCCCTCACCAAAGGCTCTTGTGTAAATTACATTGCCATGGGATAAGAGGGAAGGTCCTTTCATGGATTGAGAACTGGTTAAAAGACAGGAAACAAAGGGTAGGAATAAATGGTAAATTTTCAGAATGGAGAGGGGTAACTAGTGGTGTCCCCAAGGGTCAGTCCTGGGACCAATCCTGTTCAACTTATTCATAAATGATCTGGAGAAAGGGTAAGCAGTGAGGTGGTAAAGTTTGCAGATGATACCAAACTGTTTAGGATAGTCAAGACAGAAGCAGACTGTGAGGACTCCAGAAGATCTCACCAAACTGAGTGATTGGGCAACAAAATGGCAAATGAAATTTAATGTGGATAAGTGTAAAGTAATGCACATTGGGAAAAATAACCCCAACTATACGTACAGTATGATGGGGGCTAATTTGGCTATGACAAATCAGGAAAGAGATCTTGGAGTTATCGTGGATAGTTCTCTGAAAACTTCTACACAGCGTGCAGCAGCGGTCAAAAAGGCAAAGAAGATGCTAGGAATTATTACGAAAGGGATAGAAAATAAGACACAGAATATCTTACTGCCCCTGTATAAAACTATGGTACGCCCACATCTTGAATACTGTGTACAGATGTGGTCTCCTCACCTCAAAAAAGATATTTTGGCCTTGGAAAGGGTTCAGAAAAGGGCAACTAAAATGATTAGGGGTTTGGAATGGGTTCCATATGAGGAGAGGCTAAAGAGACTGGGACTTTTCAGTTTAGAAAAGAGGAGACTGAGGGGGGATATGATAGAGGTATATAAAATCATGAGTGGTGTGGAGAGGGCAAATAAAGAAAAGTTATTTATTAGTTCCTATAATAGAAGAACTAGAGGACACCAAATGAAGTTAATGGGTAGCAAGTTTAAAACTGATAAAAGAAATTTCTTCTTCATACAGCGTGTAGTCAACCTGTGGAATTCCTTGCCAGAGGAGGCTGTGAAGGCTAGGACTATAACAGAGTTTAAAGAGAAGCTAAATAATTTCATGGAGGTTAGGTCTATAAAAGGCTATTAGCCAGGGGATAGAAATGGTGTCCCTGGCCTCTGTTTGTCAGAGGCTGGAGAGGGATGGCAGGAGACAAATCGCTTGATCATTGTCTTCGGTCCACCCTCTCTGGGGCACCTGGTGCTGGCCACTGTTGGCAGACAGGCTACTGGGTTAGATGGACCTTTGGTC
This sequence comes from Rafetus swinhoei, assembly GCA_019425775.1. Taxonomy (NCBI): domain Eukaryota; kingdom Metazoa; phylum Chordata; order Testudines; family Trionychidae; genus Rafetus; species Rafetus swinhoei. Next base: position 11,971,616 of record CM033435.1, on the reverse strand, counting down.
TGACCCAGTACGGCCGTTCTTATGTTCTTATGTAGGATGATGACAATTCTCCCACTAGCCCTAAGTCTTCCTGACCTTCCAGTTCCCAGGTGATCTCCATGGCAGGCAATGACTGGGTTATGGCCATCCTATCTGCACTGCCAGGCTGGTCACTGACCATAATGCTAGGCTGAGCACCGACCATGGTGCCGGAACCGACTGCATTGCCAAGTTGGGTACCAATCTCCATGCTGGGACTGACCATGGAACCGGGTGGGACGCTGATCACAGGGTTAGGTGTTAATAGTAGTGCTGGGTTGGGCACCGATATATTGTTCTGAGTCCCTTGAGGATTACCTTGCCATGGAACATGATGGTGGGCCTCTCCTGTCTAATACCATGGAGACTGACTGCAATCTGGGGCCCTGAGCTGGGTAGTAGGCCCAGGGCATCCAGAAGGGCCATTGTGTCAGGGCCTGCCATTGGGAACCTGAAGGCATCACTGGGGCTCAACACAATCAATCCAGGTGAGAGCGCCTTGCTGGCTTCTCCTAGACATGTAGAGGTCCAATTTGGAAACCATGGGGGTGCCATTCTGGATGGTGCAGGGAAGCAGGGTTGGGGGGAGCAGTCCCGGGAAGGATGGTGTCAAGACGAGGAGAACCACTGTTAAATCATGGTCAGTTTTCCTTTTGAGGTGCTGAGGCCCCACCCAGAGGAGGGATCTGGCTGCGGCAGAGGGGTTACCCTCTGAGATGGAGAGTGCTGGGCTGTCATTTCAGTGAGGTCCCTGATCGCTTCAAATGAGTCGAGGGTGGATGGTATATCCAAGTCCTCCATCTGGCTCTCCCGCGCTGGGATCCACAGGCACTGAACTCAATGGCTCCTCCTGTCATGCTACAGCCAATGGTGCTGGTTATTCTCAAGGCACCGCGGAGTGTCCCCATGCGAGATCCACTCCCTTGGCCTTATTGGCCTGGGTCGTAGACGACCTTCCCCTCTCCAGCCACTTGTGTCTCTTGTGCGACACTGGGGAATGTGAGTGGTGCCAAGAGGTTCCTGCTCAGCCCTACACTCTGGAGAGTGTTGGGGCTGGCAAGTCTTGGAGGCTGAGTCCTTCAGTGGTGCTGTGCTGTCTTGCACCAAGGGTAATGCATTGCGCACCGAGGAAGCCAGTTTTGGAGCCAGGCTTTGCTGCACTAACTTAGGGCGCAGACCTGACTCTGTAAGGAGAGGTTTGAGTCTAAAGTCCCTCTTTTTTGTGTCCATAGCTGGACCCTCCCCTTCCTACAGAGCTTACACTTCTCTGTTTGATGTGCTTCCCCCAAGCACTTTAGATAAGACTCATGAGGATCTCCCATGAACACTAGTTGGCAGTGGACTATATACAGCACCATAATGGTGCCACTCCAGAGGGTCCACAGCCGACTGTCGGGTTCTACTAGGGAAAAAATATTCCAACAGCTATGCACACAGTATGCACACACTCGAAGAACGACTTTTTTTCCCCTAGACCCATTCCACCTGGGAAGAAGCAACACATGTCTCATATGGCTTAAAATATCCTGTCATTTGGCCAATGATTTAATACATCAGCGCATATAGACTGAAGCTCTGCTCATATTGGCATTTTGACACAGGGCATGTAGCCATAAAGTCCCTTCCAGTGGAAATGTTGGTGGCTGCTTTACTTCCCCAAATAAGCAATATCTCAGGGTCATGTATCTAACTGATCTTTTTCCCCAAAAACATTTCAGGGCCTGTAAATACTTGTGCAGGAGCACACCGTCGCACAAGTGTGAGTGGAGACACCGCACAGCCCTCCACTTTATTTCCGGTTTCTTGAGGCCCTCAGGCCTGTTGATGGGGGCGGGGAAGGAAAAAGGGGCAGTTGCCTGAAGGCCCAGCAATTCAAAGTAGCTTCTGGCCACCGCCACTGCTACTGCTCTGAGCCTTTTAAATTGCTGCCAAAGTGCCGCTTCACGCAGCTCTGAGGGCTGGCTGCCCCGGGCCCTCCCTTTCTGCCCAAGGCCCTGACCCTTACAGGAGTGTGGAACTAGCCCCTCCCACACCTTGCCCAGGTGCCTCAGAAGTGGTCTGCCCCCTGAGTCTCCTACGCACTCTCTTACTTGCAAGAAAGAAAAAGGGGCCAAGAGAGAAAGGCAGGTTAGAGGAGACAAGGGCCTCCTCATGAGGAACTAGTCTTCTCTTGTTAATAAAGTGTGGAACTATGTCATTAGGCAAAAGTAATCCATGGCTGTAACAGCAGTGCTCTCAGTATAGAAGAGTTTTCCCTTATGCTCCCTGTTCTGCTCATAACTTTTATCTTGTACTTACCCATGTAGTAGCATTTTGTACCTCTATTTTGCAGGAGCAAGGCTAATATAAGATCTTCTATAGCAGGATGTTAATTTAAACAGGAAATGCATAAAGATAAACAACTGCTTGAATGACCCACTTTAGGACACTAAGGTTAGCTTGGCTTTTCTTGAAGTTTCTCCATATAAAAATTCAGGTTGTTTGAAAGACTCACTCAGTTGTTTACATTACATCACTACATGTGATTTTTTTGCTGGAGCTATTTTTGTATTCTGTGGTCACATCACTGAGTTCCTAGAATTAGGAGGATATATTTTAATGTTGTACATTTGTTTATATAGTAAACTTCTCTATTTTAACAGCACAGTTCTTCTTTTTTTTACTTCTCTTTTAAGGTCTGCATTTCTGTAAAGTCTATTTACTAGGCTGGGTGGAGGATGTGACACTTTCCAGAATACCCAGATGACAAAAATTGTTCCCATTCTTTTCTTCCCTCCCCCTGTAGTTTAGATTTGGCATACAACATTTCTTTTTAGGAAGGTGGCTGGGATGACAGTGCTCTGTGTACTGTATGTTTAGTCTAGATATGCCATCAGTGCATATGGTATAATGTATAGTTCATACTGCTTCCATAAATTGGTGTGGTTGTCACAACAAAACAAACAACCCTAGATACAAATAAAAGCCCTGGTGAAATCACTGCTTTGCAAGTTGTATCCTCTGCATGTCTGTACTTCAAAAGGAATCAAGAAAGCAGGCCCTGCTCGGGATATGCATCTTGCATATTTAAATCCTTCTTAAATCAGCTACTGAATGTGACTTTTAGATTGGATAGATCCTTTTAACTAATTCTGTCAGTCAAACAGGGGCAGCCTATGGGATTTTTTTGTTTGTTTTCTGCCTTCAGAGTTACTGAATTTTCCTTCAGATTGAAAACTCTACTCCTGAGACAAGTTTAAAGAAAAAAGAGAAAACCAGCCCTTTTAGGACATGGATTAAAAGTAAAGTAATCTACCTCTTTATCCCATTGGGAAGAAGAGTCCAGATCCATGCATAACTACTATCAGGAAAACCATCACAAAGTATAAAAGGGACTTTTATGAACTGTGTGGCCACTAGTTCTGCCAGAGTTCTGAAAATCAAGAACTAGCCAAAAGGGATGGAAAAGGCCAGGAAATCATGTGACAAACTCTTTCTATTTAGAAGTGAGAGAGAAAGTTTCATTTTCCCATTCTACCGCCTCTACTACTCAAATACATTTCAGTGGATTTCCCCCTCCCAAGCTGTCCATTTAAATGTTGTCCAAGTTGGCAGCATTGATGATGATGTCTGTATTTTATAAGGTTTGCATGAATTTCAATACAGCTGTTTATACTCTTCTTTTTAAAATCTTCTCAAAGTACCTGTACATATTTTGTTAAATTCCAATTTTGAGACCTATCATAACTTCCCACAAGTTTATGGTGTTTGAATCTGCTGTTCCTTTTCTGTCCCAACTCTAATTCTTGTACTCAATCTGTAATGGGTCCAGCTGTTCAAGTCAGGGATAGATAATGGGGAAACTTCCATGTAAGTTATTGCTCACAGTAGAAAAACTGCACAAATATAGCCTCTGATAATGAGGTTTTCTGCTTTTATTAATGGCATCTTATATTTAGATAGTACCAAAATGCTTTACAAAACTGAAACACAAATGATGCCCAGGAACTATATCATTACTGCTGAAGTGCAGCACCTGCAAAGAGATGTGGTAGCCATTAACATAGCGTAGTGAAAATGTGCATCAGTTTATGACAAGAAATGGAGCATGTTGTCAAGTATACAAGGGAAATTTAGGTGGCAGAATACACCTACTCAAATTGGAATTTGGTCAGAATATTGGAATAAGACCCGTAGGCTATGTCTTCAGTGAAAATGTTACAGTGGTGCTACTTCAATTATCAGGAGTTAGGTCAGCTTAACAATGGAGATCAGGGAAGTGGATTTTTCAGATCCCTGAGAGACATAGCTGGGGGTCCACCTTTAACTTTTCAGTGTAGACCTGGCCCTATTTCTAAGAAAAGTATCTTCATCGCTATAAATAAGTGAATGTACTATATTCATTGGTGTTTCCTGGTGCATAATGGCTCCCGTGTCTCATGTGCAGAGCATTGTCGCTATTTATATTAAACTGACTCAGCAAATAAGTTATTGTCGAGTGATCTAAATGTTTTTGTTGGGGTTTCAATGCATAGATGTTGTTGACAACTTGTAACTGACTCTGGCTCAATATAAAATGGTCAGCTGTGCAATAAAGACTGAGGGGCTGTGGAAGGGGTGGAGCTTTTCTCCAGACAGTGTCTTTTTGCCAGTCAATCTGTCATTAAGTAGTATCTGTTTTTGTTTCATTGAGAGCTATGTTACAGGACAAAGCTTTACGTTTTTAAGACGAGGTCTATCAGCTGGCTGCGGCCAGAAGTTTTATCTCATTATCCACACTAAGCCAATCTAGAGATTTATATCAGCACCATAAAGAGATCATTTGGTGCACCTGCACCCTATAATCAACCTGAATTTATATCCAGTGATTCACTTTTTGGCTTTGTTATGCCTACATGGTTGCGACTTAGGGCTACATTTTCAAAACAATGTGTGCTACCGTGTTCCTCAAACATACGTCATTTTGAGCAAATTTGCATTTTCATGCTGCACGGAAGATGATATCAATAGGCACTTGTAGTATTTCATAATTAGCCTATTGAAACACAGTGGAGATTATAGACAAAGCTTTGAAAATACTGTGGAATATCAAATCAATGTTCCTGTAAATATTTATCCCATTCAGTTTTACCCAAAGGGCAACCTATGACAGTGAGGTTCTATGGGGAACAGCCTCACAAGTCTGCAAGGTATGGGATGGCCAACACCTCCCTGTCACTATCCAGCAGCTATGATAATGCTTTATGCATTATCACATAGACCCAGGGGAGAAGCAAATGACAGGAAGTACAGCTTCAAAAGGGTCAGACTGACAGTTTCCCTCATGGTACTGGTACCCTATACTAGCCCAGGAGAAGTTCCAGGAGATGTCCATAAAATAAGGTGGATTTTCTCACCAATTGTAGTCATGAACCTGCCTCTCTGCTCACTCATGGACTCCTGACCCCAGCTTGGACTCTGGACTTCTGCCCTTGAACACTGATCCTGATGCCTAGTTTCAATACTTGAACTCTACCCACAGCTTTACCTCCTCCTGGTTTCAGTGTTTGGTTCCTGACTCTAGCTCTGACTTTTAGCATTGTCCATGGCCTCTGACTGCCACTTCTGAAACTGCTCATGCTCCAATAATGGCAATGACCAAGAAATTAACTTCAACTGAAAATATGATTTCAAGGAGGAATGCCTCTAATATCTCAGATCAACCTAGTTAGGGGTTATCCTGCTTTGGGCAGGGGGTTGGACTTGATGACCTCCGGAGGTCTCTTCCAGTCCTATGATTCTATGATCAGCTGTTAAAATGTCTGTAGGTCTGTATCAAGAAAAAAACATGAGACAAGTTCCCACAGGGGATGAACTGTTCAATGTGGGGGGGGGGAATACAACAGCTGTTTCACAAAACAAACAACCAACCTGTTCTTGGATTTCTGCAAGACTGCATATATTAAACATAGAGGTGCAATGCTTTAAAGTTCTCAAAATTTGATTTTTAGGCTTCCAGCACTGTTGCTGTCACAATTAACTTAATGTCCTTTTTAGCTACACCTGCAATAGCAAGCCTTGCCTGGTTTACATAAGTCAAGGTATCAGTTCTCAGAGCTTGAGAACAAACTTATGTCAATACTGGCCAGTGGCTTAATGTTTCCATCACCCCTCACCCCAAACACTGCTGGCATGTGATAGTTCCCAGAGACAAGGTTACAGCATTTAACATTACAAACCATTAGTTCATTATCATGACTACCAATGACCGTGTTACAGCTTCTGACTAAAAAAAAAAGCCTTGCAGGTGGTCTAGTGTGAGGCTGGTGAGCCTTCAATAATATTTTGGCATGGTAATAGTGTTAAAGTGTAAAAGAGAGAATGCTTGTGTCTGGAAGAGACTGGTGCAGTCTGCCAACCATGGGGCAACATTAGTGGGAAACAAATGGTTAAAAGATAGGAAACAAAGGGTAGGAATAAATGGTACATTTTCAGAATGGAGAGGGGTAACTAGTGGTGTTCCCCAAGGGTCAGTCCTAGGACCAATTCTATTCAACTTATTCATAAACCATCTAGAGAAAGGAGTAAACAGTGAGGTGGCAAAGTTTGCAGATGATGCTAAACTGTTCAAGATAGTCAAGACCAAAGCAGACTGTGAAGAACTTCAAAAAGATCTCACCAAACTGAGTGATTGGGCAACAAAATGGCAAATGAAATTTAATGTGGATAAGTGTAAAGTAATGCACATTGGGAAAAATAACCCCAACTATACATACAATATGATGGGGGCTAATTTACCTACAACTAATCAGGAAAGAGATCTTGGAGTTATCGTGGATAGTTCTCTGAAAACATCCACACAGTGTGCAGTGGCAGTCAAAAAAGCAAATAGGATGCTAGGCATTATTAAGAAAGGGATAGAAAATAAGACAAAGAATATCTTACTGCTCCTATATAAAACTATAGTACGCCCACATTTTGAATACTGCATACAGATGTGGTCTCCTCACCTCAAAAAAGATATTTTGGCATTAGAAAAGGTTCAGAAAAGAGCAACTAAAATGATTAGGGGTTTGGAACGGGTCCCATATGAGGAGAGGCTAAAGAAACTGGGACTTTTCAGTTTAGAAAAGAGGAGACTGAGGGGGGATATGGAGCCCCATCCACACTCACCCGATACTGGCCTCACCGAGTAGGTAGAGCAGTAGCAGGCAGAGGCGGCTGAGGGAGCGGGGTGTCATGGCAGCTGCTCTGCCCGCCCTCATCCCAGAAGGTAATTTATATACAGCCTTTATTACTATATACATTTTAATATGTTATAACAAAATCATTTTACCAATCACTGTTTCCACTCAAATTTTTCATTAACTTCTCTTATGCACCCTCATTTGATCTCCTTTATATTTAAAAAAATCGTGGTCCACATTTACAAAAAAAGCACCCATCCACAGAAATTCCTGTGTACGGGCCTGGTAGCATAAAAGGGGATTGATGATAAACAGTCTCTCAAGATCAAAAATCAAAGGATTTGACCCCCCATTCATGAGATTGGCCCCAGGAATCATGAGATTTTAAAAACATTATCAAACTATGTTTTTAGTCTCTTGATTTTTTTTAAAAAATTGTGTTGCCAAGACGTTGCACATATAACAAACAGTACAGGCTGCCTGTTTTCTGATATTTCAACCAGGTACTTCACTTTGCAAAGTGCCACTCAACTTGACCTAGCACAGGGTGTCACAACCTCTGTCAAATCTGGCCCAGCTGCTCATCTGTCTGAGCCAAATCTGAGTGGTGTTACTAACAGAGGAGTGTCAGGGCCAATTTTGAGTGGTATTGCAATCTGGCGCATGGGATTGCAATGCCATTCAAATATGTCCAAATGCCCCTCACTTCCTAGAATCCAGCTGAATGTTGCCCCTTGCAAGTGGAACCCCTGCGGGTAGCAACAAAGCCTTCTCCAGCTGCTCCAGTCCATAGCCCTCCTTTCAGATCCCATGCACAGCATTGCAGCAGACAAAGACCAACAATTGCAGCCTCTGATTCAACTCCTGGCACCCACATGGAACCTGAACAGGAGCCGCAGTGGCTGCTTAGGCTGACACCTGAGGTCCTAGATCCGCTACTGCCTAGAGCTGAAGAGGGACTTGTCCCCAGAGGCCCTGTCATGGCTCCTTCCCCACTCTGGCACGATAAATGCAGGAGTGGGGGCCAGCAAAAGTACCCCAAAACCTTATCTACCAGGCTTTGGTATAAAGCTTAGTAGATAAGGTTTTGGTATAAAACTTCCCCCCCAAAATCTTAACCTAGATTTTGGGAATAAAATCTCTGCTGCCACCACCCAAATATTAATAAAGAAAATCAGGGGAGAGACTACTTGGGAAATCTCACCCCTAATGTACAAACCAGGACACAACCATTAACCAATACCAGGTTAATAAAAAGAAAAGAGAAAATGTTTATTATCACCACACTATTCCTGTTGCAAGCATAATGATTAGATGGAAAAGTAACAAAACAATATACTCATGGAGAAACTCCATGGGCCTAGAACTTAGTTACAAAGGAAAGCCAACACAACAGATCCCATTTTTCAAACCATAAACAATAAAACCTAATGGATCTATCTAAATTTTATCCTACTTACAGACTGCGAAGAGTATTTTCTTAGAGGGAGACATCCTGTCCCCTGCAAAAGCTGGAGAGAGAAAAAAAACTACCCAGAGACAAAGGAGGGAAACCCCAAAATTCCTTTGTCCTAGTTTGAGATTCCTACCTACATTCCTATTGGCTAACTCTACCTGAGTTAGGTATAGTTAACCCCTTAATCCCCAGGCTGCTGACTAACCCTCATGATCATGACAAGCCCTAGTAAAATCTGGGGACGTCCAAGGGCTGTCCTGCATTTTTGAAATACAGCATTGGTAAGTCTCTTGAACTCCCTTCTACGCTTCCAGCTATTTGTGAGTGATCATTTCAGATTGAAAAGTCAACCTTCAATGCACGTGTTCTCTAGGCTGCTCAGATAGAGACTCTACCTCCCTCTCCTCACCCCCAGGATGGGTTACCACTACTATACATTTCCTATTACTATCTTAACACCCTGCCTCATTGTCCCCTGAAGCTTCTTCCCATGTAGGGGAGAAGTCCCAAGGCAGCAGGAAGCACACTGGTATCAGCTTTTCCCTGACTCCCTCATTCACTGTCTTCCACTGTCCTGGGATCTTCAGTCTGCTCTAAAGCCATACATGCTGGGAGGACTCAGTGTCAGGACAGGTCTGTGTCCTTAGCCCCAAGACTCTACATAAAGCTCTGCCTACATGCCCAGCCCTGAAAATCATAGGAGCAAGGAGCTTCTGGCCCCAGGGTTATCCACACATTACATAATGCTTTAGTCCTTAATTTGGTATGTTTCGTTTCAGTGTTAAAGTGTTACAAAGGGGGTCTTGAAAATCACCCCAAAATGTGTAAGCTTATGGACAACTGTCACAGGGCATCTGCCCTGCACTGGCCCTTTAAGGGCAAAACTCAGGCCCGGAGCAGGGGCTGGAAGCAAAGACCCAGCTGAGGCTGTTAGGGCTAATGAGAGCCCAGCTGGGGGAGATATAAAGAAGCACAGTTTGCTTTGGGGGGGAGAGCTAGCAGCAGGCTCCTATGAGGAAAGACTGTATGGGGGGCAGCCAGGGAGGGCTAGGAGAGTGCCAGCTAAGGCAGTCCCTGGCTGGGGGCCTGAGGCAAGGCCCGGGGCTTGGAGCGGGTAGCCACGTAGCCCAGGTAAGCAGGGCAGCAGATATACACCCTGTGCTGGTGATGAGTGGCCTGTACAGACTGTAGCTTGCCCAGAGATGGGCTAGATGAAGACAGTCAGTGGGTCACTGAGGCACAGTGGGGAGCGCACACCCTGACAGCAACCCTTTGTCATGGCAGCTCCCCCTGCAGGCTCTAAAGTCATGTGACTCCTGATTAGTTTGTAAGAGTTTGCAACTCCACTTTCCCTAGCTGCTCAGAGTGCATACCCCTTACCCTCCACTACCACTAGGCTGGGGGACCTGCCAGCAGATCCTCCATCACTATCCTCTATGCTCCCTTCAGTCTTCCCCACATCCCATTCCCCTGAACAACTAAATCTGCCTCCTATTCCCCTACTCTCCTCATCCACCTTTTAGAGACTCTGCTGCTCCTGTACTATTTAGCACCCTGAATTATAGAGAGGCAGCCATTTTCCCTGTGAGCCTGGCTTCAAACTATTTGAAAAAAGTGGGAGGTGGCAGCCTACCTTATTAAGGGGGTTCCCTTCCACATACCTATATACTGTAAATGTCTTTGATAAATGGCTAAATAAATGTCTGTACCCATCTCTGATAAATGGCTAAATAAGAATGTGTAAGACTACCATTATCAGGAGTTCTTCAGAAATAGCTTAGACATGGAAACGTAAGTATCTCCATATGTACTGAAACACTGAATTAATATCACAGAGTTATATTATGTGAATTTTTATTTCTTCAAGAAGTTATGAAAGAGGAAGTTATTTAATTCAGTTTGTGAAAGAATCTTAACTCAGGATTTGCTGTAGTCTTAAGTTATATAGGATGTCTGCAACCTTAGAAGCATCTTAAAATATTTTAGTAGGACATAGCATAGTGTAGGACTGGAAGGGACTCAATTGGGGACCTACTGGGTAAGCAGCAGTTTGGCAGAAAAAGACCTGAGGATTACAGTAGATGAGAAGCTGGATTTGAGTCAACAGCGTGCCCTTGTAGCCAACAAGGCTAACGGCATATTGGAGTGCATTGCTAGGAACATTGCCAGCAGATCTAGGGAAGTGATTATTCCCCTTTATTCTGTACTGGCCACATCTGGAGTATTGTGTCCAATTCTGGTCCCCCCATTACAGAAAGGATGTGGATGCATTGGACAAAGTCCAGTGGAGGGCAAAAAAATTATTAGGGGGCTGGAGCACATGACTTATGAGGAGACGCTGAGGGATTTGGGCTTATTTAGTCTACAGAAGAGAAGAATAAGGGGGGGATTTGATAGCAGCCTTCAGCCACCTGAAGGGAGGTTCCAAAGAGAATGGAGAGAGGCTGTTCTCACTGGTGACAGATGACAGAACAAGGAGCAATGGTCTCAAGTTGCAGTGGGGGAGGTCTAGGTTGAATATTAGAAAATACTATTTCACTAGGAGGGTGGTGAAGCACTGGAATTTAACAGTTTTTCTTCCTCCTCCTTAACAATTTTTATGTACTTGACCCTTCCTCAGTCTTCTTTACTCCAGACTAAACAAACCCAGCCTTTTTCAATCTTTCCCATAGGTCAGCTGTGGCCAACCAGCGGCTCGCGAGACGCATGCGGCTCTTCCCCCGCAGAAGTGTGGCTCACGAAGCTGCTCCTGCGCCCCCCCCAAATGGCCCCCGGCTTCCCCTGGCCCTCCTGCGCTCACCGGGTCGGCGATTCAAAATGGCACCCAAGATGGCAGCCATCGACGGGAGCCTGATATGGCCAAAAAGCCTAAGCTTGCTTCCTTAAAGGGACAGCTGTTTTGGCTCTCTTTGTTAAATGGGTCAAGTTTTCTAGACCTTCAATTGGTCCTCTGGACTTTCTCCAATTTGTCCACAACTTTTTGGGGTATCCAGAACCAGACACAATACTACAGTTGAGGCCTTATCAGTGTGGAGCAGAATAAAAATTACTTCTCATGTCTTGTTTATAATACTGCTGCTACTTCCCAGAATATTCATTTTTTTTTGCAACATTGTTACACTGTTGACTCACTTTGCTTGTGATCCACTCTGACCCCTAGATCCCTTTCTGCAGTACTCTTTCCTTGGTAGTCATTTCCCACTTTATATGTGTGCAACTGATTTTTCCTTCCTAAAATGGAGTACTCTCTATTTCACCCCATTGAATTTCATCCTATCTACTTGAGACCATTCTCCATGTTGAATTTTAATCATATGCGCCAAAGCACTTGCAGCCCCCTCCCAGCTTGGTATCAACTGAAAACTTTCTAAATGTACGCTCTATGCAATAATCTAAATAATTGATAAAGATATATTGAACAGAAATAGACCCAGAACTGATCCCTGCAGGACCCCCACTCTATGGCTACGTCTAGACTGCATCTCTCTGTCGACAGTAGGATGCAAATCAAGTACATCGAAATTGCTAATGAAGCAGGGATTTAAATATCCCGTGCTTCATTAGCATAAACATGGCCACCACTTTTTTTTTTTTAAATGGAGCTTTTTCGAAAAAAACCCCAGCAGTCTAGATGCGGATCTGTTGAAAATAAACCCTTTTTTGACAGATCCGGTATTCCTCAAAAAATGAGGTTTACAGGATCTGTCGAAAAAGACTTTATTTTCGACAGATCCGCATCTAGACTGCCGTTTTTTTTCAAAAAAGCTGTGTTGAAAAAAAGCGGTGGCCATGTTTATGCTAATGAAGCACAGGATATTTAAATCCCTGCCTCATTAGCAATTTTGATGTGCCTAATCTACATCTCTCTCTATCGACAGAGAGGTATAGTCTAGACATAGCCTATATGCCCTGCCAGCCTGATAACTGGATGACTGATAACTATTCCTGAAACAGTTTTCCAACCAGTTATTTGCAGTGGTGTGGGAACATTTTTAAAAGTGGGAGTGTTAAGCCCCCTTACCGCTATCCACCCCATCCCCCAGCTGTGTGGCCAACAGGCAGAATCCTGGGTGCTGGGTTCTCAGCTGCTGCACTGCTGCTCCCCTGCACACAGGGCTCTAAGAGAGACCCCAGGATGCAGGACTATGCTAGGAGAACCAACAATCATCAGATGTCAGCAGAGCCCCCAGTGTGTGGGGCTGTCAGCCAAGAATTCCCAGACATGCTGCAGTATCTCCTGCACCTTTGATTATGGGTCACTTTATAGCAGTTTCCCCTAGGTTGTATTTTGCTAATTTATTTATGAGAAAGTCATGAGAGACAGTATCAAAACCCTTACTGAGGTCAAGATGTGCAAGGCTTCAGAAGAGACTGGTGAGAAGCAAGTCTGAGCATTAAAACACGGATTAAAAGCCAAATTAACAATGTTGTATAAACTTTGTCTCTCCGCTAGCCAGTTAAACACCTGTTTTTCAACTTTTCAAATACAGGAACAGGAGAACTAGCATGAGCAGTGGTACATTGAAATAAATGTCCTTTAAGCACTCTGATTTTTAAATTGCCAGAAAACTCCAAGATGATCTACACAGCAAATGGCTTGCACATCTGAGGGCACAATCAAGGTTTGGACTGGCACCCTTTGTCACAAAGCACCCTGACCAATACTAATTATTCTTGCCAGAAGCTGAAGTAATCACTGTACATGTGGAGTGGGGATTGACGCCGTGGCTGCTTATAATGAGTATACTAGGATAACCAACAATCATCAGATGTTTCCTCCTTAATTCATTAGCAGCCTTAACTCATATGTGTTTATTATTGCACAGCACCTATTACATTGGAGCCCTGATCCTACCTGGGCCTTTGGGCATTTACTGCAGTATAAATACAATTATAATACAAAGAAATAATTTTATGTAGCATTTACAATTTAACATTTATCCAAAAGATGGTGGGGAGTCCGGACTTCCTCCTGTTTCTGGATGAATGGAGCCATGCCCAACTCCACTGACCTACATACCTTCTGTAGGGAATTCCCTCCCATCAACATAGGTAATGTCTACGCTGAAGCTCTACAACCGTGCAGCTGTAGCATTTTAAGCATAGACAAACCCTCAGTAAATAGTTACAAAGCCAATGTGACTCCTGCAATCTGGCTCTATAAAATGAAAACATCACTGCAGCATTCAATGTATGGCAAAAAAAGGAAAAGAAAAGTACAAGCTCAGTCTGTTTAGCATTCTAACTTGGGAAACATGCAGGTGTAGTAAGATGAAGACCTAAAACATAAGCCAATGCAGCACAGGCCTGGTCTGAGGCCTGAGGCCTAGCTAACAATGGACAAAACATGGCTAACATAAAGCAAAGCTAAGCTGTGAGCAAGAGATAAGCCCCAGCCCACAGAACTTGGCATGAACAGGGCTGAGAGTGCAAAACACTAATTGGTGCTAGGTACCATCTGCAGAACAATAATTGGTACTGGTCATAAGTGGAAAGCACGATATCACTAGCTCATTAAAAAAAGACCTTGGTACCCACTCCTCACAGATACAGACCCAGGTTCAGGAAAGGGTCTAAAATGACAGCATGATGGATAGAGATGATCTAATCAAACCACGAGGTACAGTGTGATGGGTGGTATCTAAGTAGCATCAGAGGGTGGTAACTTGACATCAGAGGGTGGCAACCTGATACATCAGCAGTGAGGTGTGACTTGTTTGTACCTGTATATAAAGTGGTGTCTTGGGGGGACAGTCTTTGTATGACCGGGGCGGGAGGGGGCAGTGGAAATTTCCCACTGATTGAGTCCTTCCATTGTGGCAAGTACATATGCGTAGTGGTTCAGTAGAGTCTACTGACAACTATTACTGTACTTTGCTTAACAATAAAACTGGCCTGGCACCTTCGATCCTTATCTGGTTTGTGGTCTTTGGGGGCCTTCTCGGGGTCTGCTGTGGTCATTGGGCCCACATCATTGAGCACACACGCAAGCAGCCTTCTGGTTATCATCCTCGATGGAGCCAGAGACCTGTAAGGACACCATGGCAATAAATCCACTTAACTACAGCAGGTTAGCCTGTATATAATGCAGTGAGGGTGATGCAAGGCTGTGAGAAAGGAACAACTGCAGTGCAGGGAAGGAAGATAGGTTACAAAAGTTTGATTACAAACACTTGAGAGAGAGGTCTTTCTGGTAAAAATGTACAAAGGAAGATAATGATCAACCACATCTGCTAACAGACCTATAGAGTTAGTATCCTTTTTACTATTTGTTCACTCTTTTATCATCCATGGAAAATCAAAATGACACATCTAGTCTTAAATTAAAAAAACAACAACTATTCAAATTGTTTGCAAAAGCAGCCTAATGGAAAATGAAGAATCATTGAAGATTAGGGTAGGAAGAGACATCTGGGTCATCCAGTCCAACCTCCTACTCAAAACGGGTCAACCCCAACTGAATCATCCCAGCCAGGGCTTGTCAAGCCAAGTCTTAACAACCACTAAGGATGGATCCTACCATCTTCCTAGGTAACCTATTCCAGGGCTTCACCGCCTCCTAGTGAAATAGTTTTTCCTAATATCCAACCTAAATGTCTCCCACTGCAACTTGAGACCATTGCTTTTCATTCTGTCATTTGTCACCACTGAGAACAGCCTCTCTCCATCCTCTTTGGAACCTTCTTTCAGATAGTTGAAGGCTGCTATCAAATCCTCCCTCACTCCTCTGTTCTGCAGACTAAGGCTATGTCTACACTAGCAAGATTTGCTGATGAAAGTGGTGTCGACAGGCAGGAGTCACCAAAACTGGAAACCCATCAAACTGTTTTTTCTGGTATCCACTGTCAACAACCCGCAGCCACATATGCAGCTCCCTTGTCTACAAAAAGAGCAAAGCATTGGGGGCATGCATCTCACAGTGCCTTGTGTCACATTCACAGGCTAAGCACTCTGGGAATGCTCAATGTAGCACTAGCCATGATGGGAACATGAAAAACATCCCATCAGTCATCTGTTTTCTTCCTAGACATGCCTGAGGTTTTCCGGATTTTGCACCAACTCAAGTAATCACAGCGAGAAAACATGGAATCCAGCCTTCTGGCCCTCTGTGCAGAAGACATCAAGCATTGCAGCATTCCTAATTATGGATCTACTAGCGGATGATGACTACAACTACAAATACTCATCAGATTCAGATTTATCAGAGTCAGATTCATCAGAATCCAATTCAAATTCATCAGAATTAGTGGCCAATGAATTGATATATAATTTTGTTATGGCAAACCTGATATACTCCTCGGATCGTCACTTTTGGGCTAGGGAAACCAGCTCCGAGTGGTGGGACCGCACTGTCATGCAGGTGTAGGATGAAAAGAAGTGGCTACAGAACTTTTGGATGTGTAAAGCAACCTCCATGGAGCTGTGTGCTGAGTTGGACCCTGAACTGTGGTGCAAGGACACCTGAAAGAGAGCAGCTCTCTCATTAGAGAAGCGCTTGGTCACTGCTTTGTGGAAGCTGGCCACTCCAGATTGCTATTGTTCGGTTGCAAATCACTTGGAAGTAGGTAAGTCTACCATTGGGGCAATCAGGAGCAGCCCGAGGCCGGCTGCGGCAGCTGGCGCCCTAGGCGGAAGGCGCGATTGGCGCCCCCACCTGCATGGCCATCAATGGCCATGATGTCATCATTGGGCGCCCGGGCCTGTGGCGCCCTAGGCAACTGCCTAGTTTGCCTAGGTCCACGGGCCGCCCCTTGGGGCAATATTTATGCAAGTGTGCCAGGTAATAAATGACATTTTCCTGGACAAGACAGTGACTCTGGGAAATGTGAATGACATAGTGGCTGGCTTATCTGAAAAGGGCTTTTGTAACTGTGATGGGGCAATAAATGGGACACATGTCCCTATTATAGTGCCAGCCCCCCTTGCCTCAGAGTACATAAATCGGAAGGGTCACTTCTCCACAGTGCTTCCGGCACTTATGGATCACCTTGGGCATTTCACAGACAGACATGTGGAGTGGCCTGGAAAGGTGCATGATGCATCTTCAGGAATCGTGGTCTGTACAGGAGGCTGCAGGCTGGTACTTTCTTTCTAGACCAGAAATTTGCAGTAGGGGATGTGGAAATGCTCATAATGATCTTAGGTGATGCAGCCTACCCCTTGTAGCCATGGCTCATGAAGTCTTACACAGGGCACCTGGACAGCAGTAAGGAGCAGTTCAACAACAGGCTAAGTCGCTGCTGAATGATTGTTGAATGTGCCTTTGGCAGATTGAAAGGGAGATGGAGGCTGGACCTTTTGGAGGATCATATCCCCAAGGTGGTGGCCACATGATGTTGCTTACATAATTTCTCTGAGAGCAAGGGTGAAGTGTTTCCCCGGGGATGGAGCATGGAGGCACAGGGTTTGGATTAACAGTTTGAACAGCCAGAGACACTCGAACTGTCAGAGGAGCGCACAGGTTGTCTGTCAATATCAGGGAGGCTCTGAGGAACCTCTTTGACAATGAGGAGGCCTGAGATTTCTGTGTTGGGGTTGCAAGCGAGGCATTCGGGCCAGAGCATTTGGTGTGGGTGGTCTAACGCAAAATAAAAACTCTTGGAAACATGCAGGACATTTGTCTTTTATTGTATTTTAAAACCTCACAGCTGTGCTAACGTCCGGCTGTCATCATAGGGTTCACAGGGAGTGGACTGTAAGGCTATGTCAACACTTGCTCCCTATCTCGAGACAGGGATGCAAATGTAGTGTACCAAAATTGCTAATGAAGCGCGGGATTTAAATATCCCACGCTTAATTAGCATAATCGCATCCAGCCGCCATTTTGAAATCGCATTATTGAGAAATAAAATGCCCTGTGTAGCAGCGTTATTTCGAGAGAAAACCCTTCTCTCGAAATAACTGTTAAACCTCATTGTACGACCAAACTGTGCTGCCTTGGTTCCGGCAGCATACCCTGAAGGCTGATGTGGGAAACTGTTGTCCCAGCGGGTCGGACAAAGACAGTCCTGCCATGGAATCTCCGTGACAAAATTAATACATACATCAGGCGAATCTTCATCACCATTTCCCAGGAAGATTCTATTGCTATTCATACATGAATTGATACTGTATTTGGCCACAGTGAAATGGTCGTCCCCTACTGTGCCACCTCTCCCCAACAACATAAACCGCCCTGCATGGCTGCTGCTCGCTCAGACCCCAACCCAGCCTGCCTGACAGTGATTGCTCAGCAGGGAACCACCTCCATCCTGCCCTGCATGGCCGCAGCATCATCCCGCTCAGCCAGCTTGCAAAGCAATGTACCCTGCATCCCTCCCGTCGCTTCAACACGTGGTGTTTCTTCCATAATGAGTTGCTGAGCATCTTCACAAACATTGTTTGAGATTCCTTACTGCTGGGCGCATAGGTTACCACCAGATTGACCCTCATCCTCACCTCCTTGCCCTCTTCAGTCTCTACAACAACTTGTTGCTCAGAACTCCAGTATATAGAGGGAGAAAAACCTGTTGAGAGTCTATGGGTTAAGTTTAGAGGTGCAAACAACAGCAGTGATGTTGTGGTTGGTGTCTACTACAGGCCACCGAATCAGGTGGATGAGGTAGATGAGGCTTTCTTTGGACAACTGAGAGAAGCTTCCAGATCGCAGGCCCTGGTTCTCAAGGGCAACTTTAATCACCCTGACACCTGTTGGGAGACCAATACAGCAGTACACGGACAATCCAGGAATGTTGGAGAATGTTGGGGATAACTTCTTGGTACAAATGCTGAAGGAACCGACCAGGAGTCATGCGCAGCTTGACCTGCTGCTCACAAACAGGGAGGAACTAGTAGGCAAAGTAGACATGGGTGACAACCTGGGAAGCAGTGATCATGAGATGGTAGATTTCAGGATCCTGACCAAAGGAAGAAAGGAGAGTAGCAAAATACACACCCTGGACTTCAGAAGAGCAGACTTTGACTCCCTCAGAGAATTGATGGGCAGTATCCCCTGGGATGCTTACATGAAGGGGAGAGGAGTCCAGGAGAACTGGCAGTATTTTAAAGAAGCCTTATTAAAGGCACAGGAAGAAACCATCCTGATGCGCAGCAAGAAAAGCAAATATGGTAGGAAACCAGATTGGCCTACCGGGGACATCCATGGTGAGCTTAAACACAAAAAGGAAGCTTACAAGAAATGGAAACTTGGATTGATGACTAGGGAGGAGTATAAATATATTGCTCGAGAATGCAGGGGAGTTATCAGGAAGGCGAAACGCAATTGGAATTGCAGCTGGCAAGGGATGTGAAGGGTAACAGGAAAGGTTTCTACAGGCATGTTAGCAATAAGAGGGTGATAAGAGAGGGTGTGGGGCCCTTACTGGATGAGGGAGGTAATCTAGTGACAGATGATGTGGGAAAATCTGAAGTACTCATTGCTTTCTTTGCCTCTGTCTTCACGGACAAGGTCAGCTCCCAGACAAATGCACTAGGCAACGCAGTATGGGAAGGAGGTGGACAGCCCTTGGTGGGGAAAGAATAAGTTAGGAACTATTTAGAAAAGCTAAACATACACAAATCCATGGGCCCGGATTTAATGCATCCGAGGGTACTGAGGGAGTTGGCAAATGTCATTGAGGAGCCTTTGGCCATTATCTCTGAAAATTCGTGGAGATCAGGAGAGATCCCGGATGATTGGAAAAAGGCAAATGTAGTGTCCATCTTTAAAAAAGGGAAGAAGGACAATCTAGGGAACTACAGACAGGTCAGCCTTACCTCAGTTCCTGGAAAAATCATGGAGGGGATCCTCAAGGAATCCATTTTGAAGCACTTGGAAGAGGGGAAAGTGTTCAGGAATAGTCAACATGGATTCACAAAGGGCAAATCATGCCTGACCAATCTGATTAGCTTCTATGATGAGGTAACTGGCTCTGTGGATATGGAAAGTCAGTGGATGTGATATACCTTGACTTTAGCAAAGCTTTTGATACGGTCTCCCACAATATTCTTGCCAGCAAGTTAAGGGAATGTGGATTGGATAAATGGACTGTAAAATGGATAGAAAGCTGACCTGGATGAGGGGATGGATTGCATCCTCAGCAAGTTTGCAGATGACACTAAGCTAGGGGGAGAGGTAGATATGCTGGAGGGCAGGGATAGGTCCAGAGTGACCTGGACAGATTAGAGGATTGGGCCAAAGAAATCTGATGAGGTTCAAGAAGGACAAGTGCAGAGTCCTGCACTTGGGACGGAAGAATCCCAAGCATTGTTACAGGCTGGGGACTACATGGCTAAGTAGCAGTTCAGCAGAAAAGGACCTGGGGATTACTGTGGATGAGAAGATGGATATGAGTCAACCGTGTGCCCTTGTAGCCAAGAACACTAATGACATATTAGGGTGCATTAGGAGGAGCATTGTCAGCAGATCCAGAGAAGTGATTATTCCCCTTTATTCGGCTCTGGTGAGGCCACATCTGGAATAGTGTGTCCAGTTCTGGACCCCCCACTATACAAAGAATGTGGACACATTGAAGAGGGTCTAGCGGAGGGTGACCAAAATGATTAGCGGGCTGGACCGCATGACCTATGAGGAGAGACTGAGGGATTTGGGTTTGTTTAGTCTGCAGAAGAGAAGAGTGAGGGGAGATTTGATAGCAGCCTTTAACTTCCTGAAGGGTGGTTCTAAAGAGGATGGAGAAAGGCTGTTCACAGTAGTGATGGATGGCAGAACAAGGAGCAATGGTCTCAAGTTACAGTGGGGAGGGGGGGGGTCTAGGTTGGATATTAGGAAAAACTATTTCACTAGGAGGGAGGTGAACACTGGAATGGGTTCCCTAGGGAGGTGGTGGAATCTCCATCCCTAGAGGTGTTTAAGTCTCGGCTTGACAAAGCTCTGGCTGGGTTGATTTAGTTGGGATTAGTTCTGGCTTGGGCAGGGGGCTGGACTTGATGACCTCCTGAGGTCTCTTCCAGCTCTATGATTCTATGATTCTATGAGCTGGAGAGGAATAACAGAAACCAAGTATTTTCTGTTTCTGTTATTTCTTTCCTACTCCTCATCTAATGGAGTGGATTTTTCCCACAAAAGCTCATAATGTTATATATTTTTGTTTGTATCTAAGGTGCCACAGGACTACTTACTGTTTTTAAAGTTACATACTAACATCTCTACCCCCTGAGACTGTTTGAAACTAGGTTTAGAAAAGATGCCCACAGTAAGGATGTTAAGTATCAGTTAATTTACTAGTCGAGTAGTCCATGGAATTTCCATTGACTACTCGACAGGCACTTCCGCATTCCTCCTTTGAAATGTACAAAAGCCCCAGAATTCAAAGTTGGAACTCTGCATGCGGTCCAAGGCAGCGGGAAGTCCAAGGGCTCTTGTGCATTTCAAAGCGGAAGTGCCTGGATGGAGTCCGGAGTCAATGGGACTTCCCGTTGGCCCCTGGTGTTCCAGCTTTGAAATGTACAAGAGTCCCCAGCGGGGGCTCTTGTGCATTTCAAAGCGGAAGTGTCCACACAGAGCCTGGAGGTAGTGGGGGACTCAGAGGGCTGCTGCTTTGAAATGCCGCATGGAGCCGGGCTCCACATGGCATTTCTGCAGAACCCGGGGACTCCCCAGCTAACCCTGGGCTCCGCATGGCATCTCTACAGAACCTGGGATCATCTGGGGCTCCGTGTAGTATCTGAAATGTCCCCAGAGTCCCCAGCTGACTCTGGGCTCTGTGCAGTTTGAAATGCCATGCACGGAGCCTGGGATCAGCTGGGGAGTCCCCAGCTGATCCCAGTTTCCATGGAAATGCTGCACGGAGCCTGGGGTCAGCTCGGGACTCCCTAGATGACTCCGGGTTCTGCAGAAATGCCGCATAGAGCCTGGGGTCAGTTAGGGAATCCCGAGCTGACCCCAGGTTCCATGCAGCACTGCTGCTTTGAAACACCGCAGCGGCATTAGAAAGGGCAGCTCCGTACGGAGCCCAGGGTCAGCTCCATGCAGTGCTGCTGCTTTGAATCACCGCGGCAGCATTTCAAAGGGGCAGTGCCGCACAGAGCCCAGGATCAGCTCTGCGGTGCTGCCCCTTTGAAATGCCGCCACGGCGTTTCAAAGCGGCAGAGCCGCATGGAGCCGTTACTGGGCTCTGTGCAGTGCTGCTGCTTTGAAGCACTCCCTCTTTACCTCCCTCTTTGCTGCCTCTAATAGAGGCAGCAAAGGGGGGGGAAGCAACTAGTCGACTCGACTATCCAATAAACATTTGCTTAGAGGATAGTCAACCAGTCCTTAATATCCTTAACCTACAGATTGGGAGTGAAGCAAAACAGTTTAATTTACTCAGCATATCAAGGTTACACAGAATTAGCTGCAACTATGCACTATTTTCTTACCTGAGATTTGGAACTAGAAAAGGAACAGTCAGCAGTATGTACCAGATCTTTGCCTAATTCTGGTCAATAAGCATTCCTTGTCAAACAGTATCTCAGATATTTTGTGTAGGTTACTTTACTACAGTAGCATTTTTGTCAGAGGATTAATTTAAAGATCAGGAATCTGCCCATTATTTGATTCTTGATCCCTACTATTTAGTGTTCTATATCACTACTCAGCAGTAGCACAGTTTGATTTGTGTAGTGAATTATTTCCATTACTCACAAAGCAACACAAACATCTTAGCACTTTCCTCAGAGAATTTTGCACTTCCTATAAAAACAAGCAACAAAAAGCCAGAAAGAAAAAATAACCAGGACGCTTTAAATTAAGTCTGTATGCCACTCCCAAGTAAAATGAAAAATGTGCCTTTTATCTTTGAGTGAATAAGAGCAGTGTTTCTCAATTAGGGGTATGCATACTGCTGGGCACAAGGGTCTTCGGGGTACATCAGCCCATCTAGGTCAGTGCTTCTCAATGTGGGGCTCATGGGATAGGTTGAGGGGATGGCAAACAGGGAAATTGCTTGGGACTCCCCACACCGCAAGGGCTCTGCAAAGCTAAGTAATGGAGTAAGAAGCAGATTAGGAGTTTATAGGGCCCTGAGCCATAGCAACTGGGGACCCCACCTTTTTTGCCTGCAGTCTTCCCTCCCCCCTCCCTGTACTTCAGCCAGGGAGTGTGGTTGGGGCAGGAAAGCTTCCTCTGCTCCCTGGCAGGAGTGCCAGACAGGCGGGGGGAGCAGAACAAACCCCTGTGCCCTGACCCTGCTCTCTAGACAAGCAAGCCTCTGTATCCAGACCCCACTCCTCTGCCAGGCAAGCAGAGCAGGTCAGGGCATGGCCATTTTTCCACATCCCTCTCCCCAGTTGGCTATGGCCCCTGGGCATGAGCTCCATTGGCCAGTGACTAATCTGCTGCTGTATGCCTCAATACTGGACAGAGAGGTTCAGGCTTCCAAATCCTGAAAGGGATAAAGTGTGGTCTGGAACTAAATTAGAGAATTTAAACTGTGCCAAATACTGCAGTGCCACTGTGCTTTTGGTTGTAATCAGGGCTCGCCAAGCGGTGGTGAGCCCCACTTGCCAGCCCCGCGGTTTTGCGCAGTTCTGTGTTCTGCGCATGCGCAGATCGCTCTGCGCCGGCTCTTCCGGGTTGTAATCTACTCGCCACGGGCGAGTAGATTACATTATTTGTCAAGCCCTGGTTGTAATATTTGGACCATTAGCTGGACTGCCCTGAAACACACTTTCAACCTTAACTTTCCTAACAAAATGTTGTTTATTTAGAATTTAAAAATCTCTGTTTATTCACTGCCACAATAAGTAGTTAAATCAATATTTTATAAACATATGGTAGAATGGGATTGATTGGAAAATTCACTACGATACAAGGTTAATAAACAAAACTTTACAAAGTGGCACATCAGTGAAAAGTCAAACTTCTATCCACATACCTTTAGGCTACGAAAACACTGAAGGCTTCTTGTGCAAGATCGGACATTCTTGTGCAAAAACTTGAGAAGCGTCTACACTGCACGCGCGCGTTCTTGTGCAAGTAAATTTACAGTAAAGCATCAGAAGAGAGGGCTTCTTGTGCAAGTTATTCCTCTCCCCACGAGGAATAAGCCCTCTTGCGCAAGAGCTCTTGTGCAAGAGAGCAGTGTGGACGGGCAGCTGGGGGTTCTTCTTGCGCAAGAAACCCCTATGGCTAAAATGGCCATCAGAGCTTTCTTGCACAAGAGAGCGTCCACACTGCCATGGATGCTCTTGCGCAAAAGCACATCTCTTGTGCAAAAGCACATGGCAGTATGGACATGCTCTTGCGCAATAACTTTTGCGCAAGAACTCTTGTGCAAAGCAGTTCTTGCGCAAGAAGCCTACAGTGTAGACGTAGCCTTAAAGTATTCTGCTATTTTTAGCTCTATCCAAATAATTCCTTGGATAAATACTAGAATGGATAGCTGGACTTTGTAACAATGCCTTGCATAGACCCTCATACTCAGATGCTGTTGGATGAATAGGGAAAAGACCCTATATCAAGAGTCCTCTACTACAAATACTGAGCTACCAGTCCCTGCATGTTCAAACCTGTGGGCTCTTAGCTTGAGCATATCACCTGATCACAATCACTGTGATATGCCCAAGGAGAGAGAGGGTTCTCCAAGATAACCATGCTCCAAATTACAAACTTTCATAGATCAAAATGAACACCCTGAGTTGCACTTGGAAGCAAATTAGAAGAGAAATATTTAAGGAATCACAATGGCAAAATAATTAGAATGACTGACAATTCAAAATAATCATGCAGGAACCCAAATGAGAGAAAGAGACTGATTCTGAGATCCAGAAGTTGTTGGGATGCAATGTGGGGAGGTTAGTATGGACAGGACCATGGAAAATCATTTAGAATCATAGGGTTGGAAGAGACCTCAGGAGGTCATTGAGTCCAACCCCCTACCTAAAGCATGACCAATCCCCAACTAAATCATCCTAGCCAGGGCTTTGTCAAGCCGGGATTTTAAAACCTCTATGGATGGAGATTCCATCACCTCACTAAATAACCCATTCCAGTGTGTCATCACCCTCCTAGTAAAATAGTTGTTCCTAATATCCAACTTAGACCTCCCCGACTGCAACTTGAGACAATTGCTCCTCATTCTGTCATTTGTCACTACTGAGAACAGCCTCTCTCCATCCTCTTTGGAGCCCCCCTTCAGGTTACTGAAGGCTGCTATCAAATCTGCCCTCATTCTTTTCTTCTGCAGACTAAACAAGCCCAAATCCCTCAGCCTCTCCTCATTAGTCAAGTGCTCTAGCCCCCTAATAATTTTTGTTGCCCTCAGCTGGGCTTTCTCCAATGTATCCACATCCTTCCTGTAATTGGGGAGCCCCAGAACTGGATGCAATAGTCCAGATGTGGCCTCACCAGTGCCGAATAAAGGGGAATAATCCCTTCTCTAGATCTGCCAGCAATGCTCCTCTTAATGCAACCTAATATGCCATTAGCCTTCTTGGCTACAAGGGCACACTGTTGACTCATATCCAGCTTCTCATCCACAGTAATCCCCAGGTCTTTTTCTGCAGAACTGCCGCTTAGCCAGTTGGTCCCCAGCCTGTAACAACGCTTGGGATTCTTCCATCCTAAGTGCAGGACTCTGCACTTGTCCTTGTTGAACCTCATCAGATTTCTTTTTGCTCAAACCTCTAATTTGTCTAGGTCACTCTGGACCCTATCCCTACCCTCCAATGTATCTACCTCTCTCCCTAGCTTAGTGTCATCTGTAAACTTGCTGACTGTGCAATCCATCACTTCATCCAAGTCAACCGACCTCAGTACTGACCCTTGGGGCACTCTGCTTGATACTGACTGCCAGCCAGACATTAAGCCGTTGATCATTACCCGTTGAGCCTGACAATCTAGCCAGCTTTCTTACAGTCCATTTATCCAATCCATACTTCCTTAACTTGCATGCAAGAATACTGTGGGAGATCATATCAAAAGCCTTGCTAAAGTCACGTCCACTGCTGTCCCCATATCCACAGGACCAGTTACCTTGTCAAAATAGGTAATCAGGTTGGTCAGGCATGACTTGCCCTTGGTGAATCCATGTTGCCTATTCCTGATCACTTTCCTTTTGTCCAAGTGCTTCAAAATGGATTCCTTGAGGATCCCCTTTTGATTATGGCCTCTGAGTAACTCCTTTGAGTAACTCCCAGTTACTCTGTCAGGAGCCATGATATACAAGCACTGATCAATTGAGAGTGATATTAGCAGTAATAGCAGGTTAGAGAGTTAAGGAAGAAGTTTGCATATCATAAAGAATGAGAGTAGTGGTTTGTTCATATCCTGAGAACCCTGAAGGTGAAATTATAAGCAGTCTTATACTGCACATTGTCAACAGGAATTCTCCCCATGTTTATATTTATAACAATACATTTTTATTTTTTAGCTTTGATGTGGACAATGGTTAGTGTGTAAGTATAGGATTGGCCTATGCTAGTTACTAAAATTGTAAGAAAAAGTCACAAATTAATTTTTAATTAAAAATTGTATTTTAAGGGTTTTCTCGTAGCATTTGCTTAAAGATTTAATCTACTAATTCCAACATAGATTTTTGAAGAGAGGCAAAGCATAGATTTTTATGTTTCCATTCCTTTTTCTCAAGGTCTGCATTAATGATTGCTGTACTAATTAAAGTGTCTTGCTCATTGCTTTTCTGAATTTGGGGGGCAAAAGCACTCCCACTCTTATAAAACTTAACACCTATAGAAAAGTTTCCATATTTTTTATGTCTAACAAAAACAGTTTTTAAAAATTTATTTGTAGAGTTGGGATCAGGACTTCACCTATAGTGGATGCACTGCATCAGTATACATTCTGACATGCACTGATGCAGCTTACTCCAGTTTGAAATCAGGGTAAAATATATAGGGCATCTACACTAGGGGTTTGTCCTGGGTACAGGTACAACTACAACAGGCAATTCTGTAGCAAAATCTCTTGATACAAACAAAACCTAGAATATTAACAACACATTTGTTTACAGCATATGAGCTTTAAGATGACTTATGCCTCTTTCCATGTACATTTTGTTATAAATTCCACTGTGCCATATCCCACAGGTAAGTAAAATGTGAACATATCTCCCAAGGATAATATGTGCATTTGATCCTCTGCTTTTCAATCTTTTTATTTGAATGTTTTGGATGCCTTTGAAACGCTTTGGATAAATAGAGCTGTATTAAATGTCAGCTACTACTGTGTATCTTGTACAACTTTTTATATTTCAATCCAATAATTGAAAGGTTAATGTCTCTGAATGCCAGTATATGGGCTAAGATAGACTCATTAATTGCTAATAGGTTCCAAATGAAATGTCTGGGGTCATTCAAAGGTTGAATGTGTTCATTATCTTGTACCTGTATTCTAATCAGTCTGGCTTTGTCTGGAGACAGCAATATCGAAAAGCAGTTTCAAAGTTGTTAGAGAAATGTGCTGGCTAAACTGTTTTTGATATCTCATTCTTTGGAATGGAATCTTTCTTTCTTTGCTAAAAGCTGAGCATTCTTTTAACAAGAATGTAAATGGGGTTTCAGTACATAGCACACAACATATGATAATGGTGATGGAATTCTCTTTGGAACTAGAAAAAGGTTTGATTTTTGTTAAAGAATCACAGTAAAGGGGACCTTGGAGAGGAAAGAGGAAAGTGTCTAACTTATGTCACATATGCTACAGCTGTTTAATAGTTCTTCTTTTTACAAAATTACTTTGAAGTGTATCGTGCATTTTAACATAATCATAAGCTTCTAATTATATATGTTCCTATTATGATATCAGTAAAGATTTGATAGCAATGAACATGTGAACACCCTTTTGCCCGTTATAAATCAGGAATAATACTGTAGAAATTATTACAGGCTGAACCTCTCTAATCCGGCACCCTTGGGACCTGACCAGTGCCAAACCAGAGAATTTGCCAGACCATAGGAGGGCAATAGTGTCTAGCAGCATTACCAACACTTCCACTGCTTACTGGGCTCTTGGAAGACATTTAGAGGTACATTAGAGCTAAATAACAGCACAGAACGGTGAGAGCCAGAATTGGTGGCTGTAAACAAACTTTATGGCACCGCAGGAAACTTAGCCACACCAATGACAAGTGGCTAATTAAAATCATTTCAGACCATGAATGTTGCTGGACCAAAGAGTGCTGGGTTAGAGAGCTTCAACCTGTACCTTGAATTTTTCTATAGAAACCACTTACTGCTACATTCCCTGTAAGCTGCGCAGCTGCACGACTGTGCAGCGGTTTTCTGACCTCCACTCAGAAGTTCAAAGTTCCCATGCAGGCAGGGAGCTCAGCTGACCAGGGAGGGGGAGCAGGGTGTCATCTCGCTAAGCAAGTAGCTAAACAGAGCTGCTCCGTGCTTGAAACTGAGCAGCTCCCAGACCACGTGAAAATCGAGAAAAGGGATTAAGTGGCTGGAGGGGGAGGAAAAGGAGGGAGGGAGTGAGTGAGTGAGTAATTAATTGGCTAAGGGGGAGTCGAGGAGGGGAGTTTGGAGAGTCCTGTCTGCATGAAGAGAGAGAGGCAGAAACTGAGCACTCTCAAGCCTCTTCGGAATGGAGAGATAAGAGGCTGACTGCCTGGGATAGGTGGGGGAAAGGGTGTGTGTGGGTGCTGGCATTGGGGTGAGGTGGAGGCAGGGGGAATTTGTACTGTGAGGTGGGGGAGGTGTAGATAATTTGTTTGTGCTTTCACTGGAGTTAGGGCAGGACAGATTGCTGGTGCCTGCTACTTTGAGAAGCAGGATTTTATTCCAGCCCCCACCTGCACTGGGAGAGCAGATTGCAAAGCGGTAGGGGGGGGAAGGAGGGTGGATGGGTGCTGGTATCTGTGCTGAGAAGTGCAGGGAGAGTTTGTTTGGAGTGTCCCTGATTCACTTGCTGCAGTCCTCTCTGTCTATCTGGGTTGGGGGCAGGGAGCAGGCTGCATGGGGTGTGTGTGTGCCAGGAGGACATTTGCATGATTACATTTCAAACAAAGTTTACACAGGTATTAATGGCTTCAGGTAAGAAAGAAAAAGATTCTTTTAACAGAAGTTTTTGGAGTGTTGCAGATGTCTAAAATGCTGATCTTAATGATTTTTTTAAAAATTCTGCATTACTAATTAATACATGGTATATTGTGTTGCATTAATGCCACATCTTTGCTATCTGGTAGAGTTCTGGCTCTTATGAGTCAGAAGTAGCAAGTACTTTGATGCTAGTTGTTTTGTACGATGAAACCTTATTTGAAAGCTCTATGAAACAAGCATCTGAGGCACATCCACACACTCTCTCAATATTGGTGGTGCACATAAGAAAATTCAACCCCCCCAAAAGAAATGTTAACCCACCCAAGGATAGAAAATGTTAGAGGGAACACAGATGTACTGTAGCAAATCTTTGTTAATGAAGTTAATAAAATGACAGAAGCCCTGAATAGAAAAAATATAACCCATGGTTATCAAGAGATCAATAATATTTTTGTGACATCCAGAACTGAGCAACAAACTATTGTAGTGGAAATAAACAAAAGCCCTCTGTACCTGAACAATTATACATTCACACCGGGCACTGAAATATTTTTTCAAGAAAGAGTTATTTATACCTTTATTTTTAAACCAACTTTCATGCCTTGTTCTGTATAGTAAATTTTATTGTGGTTAGGCCCTTTTTTGGGAAGTAAAAATAAGCCAAATTTAGAAGTCCTAGAAGTCTGGTTAGATTTCACAAATAGAACACATGCCAAATCATTAAGTGTTATATTTATTGTGTACAGAATTGGGATGACTCCACAAACTGCAAGCAGAAGAGCTAGAAACCCTAACTGACTAGGCTTTTACACTGAAGTTTACATATTACTTGTTCAAACAAGATATTTATTCACTGATTTTTATATAAACATTACCCATCACCTTAGCATGTCCACATTAAATTCACAAAATGCTGTTCCAAAGAGTCTGAAACTTTCATATTCTGCCCATAAAATAGTATGCAGCTTATCTTAGCACGTCTGATGTTGTTCCTAGAAGTTTGCCAACCAATTGAGGCCAAATGTCTACACTGCAATTTTATAGCCCTGTAAGCCTGATCCTGAGTTAGATGACCTGGACAAGACAAAGGTTAAGCAGTGTAGACATACCCTGATGAATCTTCATAGAGATTCATAAAGACACACCCCAGAGACTTAATTCTGACACTGAGAACCTTGCCACTATTCCTTAATATCTCAATTCCAAAATCAGTATGAACAAATGTTTCTATAGAATGCAACTACATCAATGGGATACAGGAAGGGGCAGGTTTGAAGACAATGAGGTGCCAGATCTTGCATAACTTCAATGATTTCACACAACATCACTGCATTTATAAACAAACCTGAACCCAATGCATGTAACAGTGACTGAGTCAACTGATACTGACCTAGTTGTAGGGCTAGACCAATCAAGCTCATCACCTAATAAACCATCTTGTTAGTCTTTAAAGTGCTGCATAGTCCTGTCTTTTGTTTCAGCCTTTTGTAGTTTGAGCCATGTTTAAAAACTATTGCCATGAAAAGCTGACTTTTAATGGCATCTCTGAGTGTCAGACGAAAACTAATATTGAATCTAAATCTTGTAATATAGAATGGAGTCTGACAGATAACTGCATGACGTGGTGCAATGTTTTCAAATTTTCCTAGAAGCAAGTGGCATTGCACTGCAGAAGCGGCCCTAGACGAGCTGCTGTCAACTTGCGCCCTAGGC
The DNA here is from genome assembly GCA_019425775.1 of Rafetus swinhoei. Classification (NCBI taxonomy): domain Eukaryota; kingdom Metazoa; phylum Chordata; order Testudines; family Trionychidae; genus Rafetus; species Rafetus swinhoei. Next base: position 11,941,301 of record CM033435.1, on the reverse strand, counting down.
GAAATGCGCGATTGGTGCGTGATCGGCGCCCCCGCCTCCAAAGCCCTCAACAGCCGTTTTTCTTGGCACCCTAGGTGACCGCCTAGGTCGCCTGTATTGATGGGCCGCCACTGTTGCACTGAGATCATATAAATCCTCTATGCTGCTACATTTAAGTAGCCCAGAGACACTGGATATCTACAGTATCATAGTTTATAGTGAGGGCATGCAGATGACTGCAAACTGGTAGACAAATTCATTTTTTTTTTAAATCACAAATGCTCTGATTCATGTAATACTGTAATTTGGGAAAGATGCACTTGATTTACAAGAAAACACCTGTGACGGAAGCCTTTGGCCATTTCTATACATCTACATAATACATCTGAAGGCTAGTATACAAATTATATAAATGGTATAAATCTTTTCAATGTCAAATCAATTTCTTTCCAGCCTTAGCTGGACTTATTTATCAGTTTTATCAAACAATTCCTCTGATTTTAAAAATCAATCATATTAAGGTGAGTCAGGGCATTTACACACAAACTAGCACCAAACTAGCTAAATCAGTTTTAATTCATACTTTCTGATACTTCTGTAAAGTCTGTGTATGCACATTATTTTAGACTTTGGTCTATGGGTTTCAGCTCTGCTTGGGGTATTACCCTGCGTTAGCAAACCACTCTCCTCCCTGCCACCTGCAGAGCTCCCCTGCCATCAGTGCCACCCTCCCCACCCACAGGTATGTAATTAACATGTTAAAAAAATTAATGTGTTTAATTTTGTTTTCAGTTAATCACAGGTGTTAACTGGGAGTAACTGACTACCCTATAAAAATCTATTTCATAATATACACTGGAGTGGAGTACAATATAACTGCAGCAACTGTATACAATTGACAGACTTATATCTAAGCTTGTCTCCTAAGGGCTACCTGGCAAAGCTACACTGGATAGTAACAAGAAGAGCATGTTTTACTTAGAGGACTTAAAGAATGGAATGTCACTGTTCTTATAGCACATTACTACTACATTACTAAAAGAAAATATTTTGGGGTTAGAGCCTGCAATTGCATCTGTCCAGGTACACCTATGTGGAATCTGACTTAAATAGGCACTGGATGACTTCAGATCTAGTCTTACCTTGAAGGTAGTGAGAGTTTTGTGTTAGGAAAGATTGCAGGATTTAACCCACCACTCAAGATAAATGGTTCATGTGAGTGTCAATTAATGCAAAAGTTTAGCATTGCAATATTCTTGGTTTTTTTCTTAGCTTCAGGACATTTTGGGATGAACTAATGTGAATAGCTTATTCAATTTTTTCATTTTAGAAAAATCAAGTTTGCTGCCTTTATAGTATCATCATAGTTAGAATTTTCCATGCTGTGCATTAAATATGCATGCAGTCTAAATGTAAAATGAAAGGGGGGGGGGGACTAGTTATTTTTCCACAATCTTTTACCTCACTAGATAAGTAAGGGCCACAAATGCTTTTAAGGTCCAGCTGTAAAATATAACAAGGCTACAAATAGCTGCAATTACAAGCTACTTCTTTGTCATAGCTCTTTTTTTGAATAGCTTACCTTTTAAATTTTCATTGCTTGATTTAATGGCTTGATTTGTTTAAGCTGCTTTCTTTACAGCCTATTCACCTTGGACTTCTTTTGTACCTGGTGATATAAATACTTTTGGCTGAAGGTAGAGGTGAAGTACTGTTATGCAAGTTTGCAAAGTTAGCCTCTGACAATCATTTGGCCTAAGTAGTAAGCTATATTTTATAGCCATTCCTCCCTGAGAACTCTGTGTGTGCATTTATTTGTCTTTGCTTTGTTACTTTTTTTCACTCAGTTCCGGCTAACACGCAGGCTACGTTTAGACTGGCATGATTTTCCGCAAATGCTTTTAACGGAAAAGTTTTCTGTTAAAAGCATTTATGAAAGAGCGTTTAGATTAGACGACGCTTTTCCGCAAAAGCACTTTTTGCGGAAAAGCGCCCGCGCTAATCTAGATATATGTTAAAAAAAGCCCGATCGCCATTTTTGCGATCGGGCTTTTTGCGCAAAAACAATACCGCTGTCTACACTGGCCCTTTGCGCAAAAGCTTTGCGCAAAAGGACTTTTTGCCCGAATGGGAGCAGCATAGATTTCAGAAGAACACTGACAATCTTACATGAGATCGCCAGTGTTCTTGCGAAATTGCCGCCAGTGTAGATAGCTGGCAAGTTTTTCCGGAAAAGCGGCTGATTTTCCGGAAAAACTTGCCAGTCTAGACACAGCCTTAAAGTATAGATTAATTTAGCTGTGTTGCTCAAGGGCATGAGAAATTCAACCCTCCTAAGTGCCATAGTTAAGCCAACCTAACACCTGCGGTAGATGCTGCTAAACCGATGGAAGAATTCTTGTGTTAGTCTAGCTACAGCCACTTAGGGAGAGATGCATTACCTACATCAATGGAAAAATCCCTTCCACTTATGTAAGAAACATCTACATTATGATACAGCAATGTAGCTGCAGCTGCGCCCACTGCAATGTAGATATGCTCTAACAGTGGTCTTACCATGGCTTAGTTTCTTCTTTACATATGTTCACTTGTTCTAAAACTTTGTGTAGCTTCTCTCTCCTACAACAATAGCCTTCTCTCTATTACAAATTTAAAAATTAATCAGCAGTCTGTTACCAATTCAACTTATTGTAGTATCATTTTCCCCTTTCCTCTCTATTTCTTTGGTTTCTTTTGTCTCACGTTGTCTTGTTGATCTCATATTTTACATTTCTTTATATAAAGTGCACAGTGTACACTATGGATGTTAAATATCGGTTAACTGAATAGTACCCGGGGGCCGGGCCTGCAGCTAGTGTGCTCTGGCTCCACTCCCAAGGAGCCCCCTGCCAGCCGTGCTGCTGCTTCTGTATCAAAGTGCGAGGTGTCAGGCGGGAGCTGATCCATGAAGGGAGCCAGTTTAAAAAACAGCTCCCCTTGCAGACTGGCTGCCTGTTGCTCTGTGCTACTGCCTCTGATACAGAAGCAGTGACGGAGTGGCAGCAACCCGTTTGGGGGTGGTCTGAGCTCTCAGACCTGGTGCAAGCTGGAACTGAGCCAGGCTGCCTGTCCGCCTAGTTCCTAATACACTTTAAATGCAGAGCTGCCATGGGAGTAGGTCCTGGACCCAGCATGAGCCAGAACTGAGCCAGTGTGCTGGCCAGTCAGCTAAAAATGTAGTGGCAAGGGGGAAATGCGTGTAGTCTATAGCATTAACTTATAAGCTTTTGCTTATCGGTTAATTGGTTAATCAACTACACTATTACATCCCTAATGTACACTCTGCCAGATTTTGTGATTGGATAAACGTACATCTCCTATTAAGGCATTGAGAGTTGAAAATGTGAATCTGAGGGCAGAACTAGACACAAGATTTAATATAACAACTTAACAAAAAAACTACAGTAATTCCTCATTTAACACTATAGATATGTTTCAGAAAATGATCGTGTTAAGTGAAAACGTGTTATGCGGAGTCAATTTTCCCATTGAAAATAATGGAAAAGGTGGGGTTATGCTTTCAAGCGGTGGTGTCTGTTAGGACCAGGACATAAGGTTGGGGGAGGAAGGGGACTGGGTTATAGCAGGGAGGGGAGGTGTTTGGCTCTGGGGAAGGGAAGGGAAGGGAAGAGAAGGAGAGGGGATTGGGTTGGGAGTATGCGCCTGTGACGGGTCTGCCAGGACCCACACTGCATCCGGCGAGGGGGGGTCGCCAGGGAACGGTGCAGCAAGCGACGAACCCTCCGCTGCTTTGCAGGGAGGCGGGGGAAGCCCCGCGCAGCTGCCAGCAACGGGCTGGTTGGGGAAATCATGTTATTCCGGGGACGGTTGTGTAATTCAAAAAATGTTCCCTAAAAAAAAAATAGTGCTATCACGAAAACGTGTTAAGCGGGCATGTGTTAAATGAGGAATTACTGTACATAAAAAGTACAGTCCATGTTTATAAACATGCCTTTTGATGTGTCGGGCTCTTGCTCTTTGGAGATGTATTATTTTATTTGTTGGTCTTTTTTCCTTTTGCAATACCACAATGGGAAAGAAGAGAAAATAAAGGTACTCCTATGTGGGAAATTCTTACCAGTTATACTACTATAGTCAAACTGTTATAAAGCCTCATGCCTTTTCTGGTCTGAGTGCTTTTGTTTATTTATTTATTTGGTAGCTTGTTTTGGTTGGGTTTAAATCCTCACCAAAGCAGTGTTCCCTCTAATCTTTTACATTGTGTGGATTTTTTCCATCCACGTGCAGAATAAATTTTATGTGCACCAAGGCATGTGTGAATGTACATCACCAGTAGAAATAATAAAAATAAACCAACTAGTTGTAGGTGCTCTGCTAATCAGCTGGATGGCTTTTGAATCTCTCCTAAGCGGCCACGCAAGTGTACTGCTTACAGGGAACACTGAACCAAAATCATATAAAACAACTAAAAACAGGGAACACTTCCAGGTCTTACACTAGAAAATCTTGCCCCTAATTGTTAGGAAAGCAAATATACACACTTATCAAGTTCCCTTCCCTTTCTTCAGGCTCATCCACATTTGCCTAATGACACTGGCTGCTAGAGTGCGGTAGTCTTCAAATAGCTTCTGGCTTGCAATATGACTGGAGTCCAGCAACACATCTCCCTCTGTTCCTCCTCTCTGCTATTCCAGGCTGGGGTCTCTGTCTCAGGCTCCTTCAGGTATCCACAGTGGTCTGCAGCAATATTCCCTCTAATCTTTTCCATCAATGTGCAGATTTATTCCATGTGCAGAATAAATATTGGTATGTGCATCAAAAGTAGAAACAAAAACTTAGCTGTGAATGTTCTGCTAATCAGATGGGCAACATTTGAATTTCTCCTGAGAGGCTGCATAAGTGCGCAGTGTACAGGAAACACTAGTCTGCTGCATGCTGGGGTCTGTGCAAATCATGGCATGCAGCTCCTTGCAGAAACAGCAAGTCTGTGGTGAAGCATCCAGATCACTGCTGTGCTTCCTCACCCCTTGGTTTCCTTGATATTGTTCCTTTGCTTTAACAGTGCACTGCTCCTGCTTTCTGTCATACCTCTTTGCTAGGGTTGCCAGGTGTCCGGTTTTGAACTGGACAGTCCAGTATTTGAGCTTTCTGTTCAGGAAACAAATTGAGAAAATATAAATGAGAAAATATAAATGTCTGGTATTTTCTAAATAAGATGTAATGTAGATTGTGATGTAATGTCAAGTATGTCCAGTATTTTTGTTGAAACCACCTGGCAACCCTATTCTTTGCTCACTTGTAAAACATCCATGTTTCTACAGGTGGCCTGTAGCTGTCAATGCACAGAACCACTAGTTCCCAATAATCCAGGCAGGAACACAGCTAGTGCATGTGGCAGGCATGTAAGCTGAGCAGTTACATGCAACCAGGATAAGTTGTTAGGTAGGCTTACCAAGGTGGGCAATCAGGAAAAGGCATTTGAAAAACACAGAGCCTGCTGTAAAGGCACAAGGGTGGTTTCTGGTCCGTGAATCTGGAGCAGTAGAGTTTAAAACCGAGTAGCCAGTCAATTGGGGTAGTATGGGGCAGGTCAGCTGCTGGAAGTAGCAGGGTCAACACAGCTCCTGCAGTGGCTACACATGCACTGCATCATCCTCCGTAGGTTGGTGATGCCTCTAGCTGTGGAGAAGGCGGTTTTCCTGCCTGCCGCTGCTATGCAGGCTGGATGTGAGCAGGCACATCCACAAGTAGGTCAGCACAAGGGAACGAGCAGCGCCTAGGGGAACCCAGGCCCCAGCTACCTCCCGAACAGCAGCTGCTGGGACAAGTGGGAGCAGCCCGACAGCCTCCTCCCAGGCTACTTCCCAGCCCCAGGGAAGGCGAGCTCGCCTCTCCGCACCGCTGGCAGCCGGCCCCTACTCCCCGGAGGAGACGGAGGCAGCTGCCCCAGAGAAGGGCGGCCCCCAGTGGCGGGAGAGGCGGAGCAGGGCGCGCTGGCTGTCACAAGGCCCGCTCTCAGGCCGCGCTGCCCTGCTAGAGCCGGGATCTCCCCGCCCCCTGTGGCTTCCCAGCTCTCAGATGGCGGTTTGCGAGCGGCGCAGGGGGCGGGGCTCTCATGCATGGCTCGGCGGTCTGGGCAGGCGGCGGGGGAGGGAAAGGCTAAGTAGCCGAGCGTCGGCTTGATCGATGAGCTCGCGAGAAATGTCTCTCGGAGGCTGAGGCCGCCATTTTAGATGGGGAGCGGAACGAGCGGCGGCGAGTGAGGAGCGAGGCGGGGGAGCCGCGGAGCCAGTGTGTGGGAGGTACGGGCAGTGCGGGGGCCCGAGCCCTGAGGGGCACGGGTAGTGGGGGGGTTCCCCTTCCTCGGCCGGGCGCTGCTTCCTAGCTCCTTTCCCTGGAGCCGAGTCAGCGGCTCCCTGCCCCGTCGCTGAACCCCGAGGACACTGATCCGCCTGGGGAGGAGACGCCGCCGCCGCCCCGCTGGGGAGCGGTGTCAGCGAGGTGACCCTCTCGTCCCTCGGCATGGGTGGAGGGCCCTGCGCGGCTGCTGCGCCAGGAGCGGTGAAGGGACGGCACGGGGCGGGGGCAGCCCGCGGTCCCTTCAGGGCGAGGGGGCCCTGCAGCCGTTTGCAGCTGGACCCCTTCCCGGCCAGGGCCTGAGCTGGGCGCCGCAGGCGGGGAGCAGGCTGCGCAGTGGCCCGGACCCAGCACCGCGGAAGGTGCCAGGAGGGGGAGGGGGCTCCTCAGTCCCTAGGCGCTGCAGGTCAGGGGAGGGGCGGCCAATCCCGGCAGATGGCGGGGCAGTTTCCTCTGGCGGTGACCATGGGAGCCCGCAGGAGGTGACTGGGAGCCGAGAGAGCATTCCCTCCTGCAGGGAGCGACGCTGGGGAGTGGGGCTGTAGGAAGGGGTTTGCGGGGGACGGGGAGGTGACATTAGCCTAGTGGCTGAGGAGTGTGTGGGGCATGCATGCTATATAGCTGAGGCGTCTGCACAGCCCTTCCTATTTAGGTTTGTTCCTTCTTTTCCATAGTTTTTTGTTATTTAAATCCTCACGCACTGTTTACTGCGTCTGGCGGGACAGGTGAGCAATGGGTATCTGGAGTGCTACCCTGATAAAGGATGAGATGTTTTTAACTGTACTGAAATGAGCTACTTGGAGCTGTACGAATACTGCACAGAACTAGATGTGTCAAGTATCTTGTGATGTATGAGCACAGTAATAGCCCCTTAAACTTTAGTGTCACCTTGATCTGCTCTGCTTCATTGAGAACAGAAAGTGTGGGTATCTTCTTATGGGTAAATGAATCAGTTGTCAAACACTGGGCTCATTGGTTAACTGTCAGGGTCCCAGTACACATGGGGCTCACATACCTTGGTTCCTGGGGAGTCACCTAGTACCCCCTCAGTCAGCGGGGGGAGGAGGGGGGCATTCCATGCAGGAAGCTGACTCCTCCCCTCGACCATAGGAACTTTCGGTAATTACATGTTTACTTAATTAAACACATTTTAAAATCCCTAGGCAAACCATTGTGTGTACATTGGTATTGCAGTTTTGGTGCTACGTACTTTGGCTTCATTTAAACCACTTCTCAGTTGACTTAAGCTCAAATTAAATAAACCTTTTGTGAACTAAATAAGAGTGTGTCTATAGAACTTTTAAATACTTCAACCAAATATGCAATAACTTGTTAAACTGGGGCACCTTTGCAATGTAGACAAGGTCTTTTGCTAGAGCAGAATTTTATGATTATATTGTTACATAGAGTATATTTAGCTAAGGTTCTGGTAGGTGTACAAATAATGTGCCTCTAAATAGCATCCTCTTGTATAGTAGTTCTGTCTGTTTGCTCAGATTCTGAAATGTACATCCCTGATATTGCTTTCCACCTTAATAATGTCTGAATTTTGTTCATAAATAAAAGGATTTTGTCTGAGGCTCTAGGGCTTCAGAACCAATTGAAATGGGATTGTCAAACTGGGAATGTGTTTCAGACCTGTAAGAGGCAGTTGGAGATTGTCTTACGTATGCAAAGAAGGGAAGAAAACTGAGTGAGGTTTTGCACATTTTATTTGCCTGCAGTGCTGCAGAAAGTCAGGCCAGGCGTGGTGGACGGAAAATATTTGAGAGACTGTGTAAAAGAAGATTAAAAATGTCATTTGTTTTGAAAAGCTTGTAAATGGCTAATATTTAGGGCCCTATCAAATTCATGGCCATGAAAAATGCATCATGGACTATGAAATCTGGTCTTTTTTGTGCTTTTACCTTATACTTACTATACAGACTTCATGGGGGAGATCAGCATTTCTGAAATTGGAAGTTCTGACCCAAAAAAGGGAGTTCCAGCAGAATTGCAAGGTTATTTTAGGAGGGTTGCAGTATTAATACCCAGCTTTGAAGACAGTACAGAAATGTGGTTGGCTGGATAGCAGAGGCTGTGCCCTACCAGCAGCAGCACAGAAATAAGGGTGGCAATACTATACAATGCCATCCTTACTTTTGTAATGCTGCCATCAGAGTTGGGTGGCCACAGCATGGCTGCTGTTGATTGAGGGCCCGCTCTTGCAGCTAGGAACACAGAAATAAAGGTGGCAAGACTGCGTTGTGCCATCCATACTTCTGCACTGCTGTTGCTGCTGGTGGTGGCTCTTTCTTCTGAGCTGGGCTGTATAACTCTGAAGGCAGTGCTGTCACTACCAGCAATGCAGAAGTGAAGGTAGCAGTACTGCAACTCACCCTAGAATAACCTTGTAACCACCTCACAACTCTTTTTTTTTTTTTTTTTAAAGGTCAAATACACCACCGTAAAATTTCAGATTTTAAATAGGTGAAATCATGACATTTTTTATTTTAAAAATCCTGTTACTGTGAAATTCACCATCATGGACTATAAATTTGGTGGGGCACTACTAATATAGTACCCTACAAACACTGACTAATTAATGCATCTGTTTGTTGTGTAAAAATGAAGTATGCTTGTGGTGTATTTACATAGGTAGGAATGTACAAAAAATTCATCCAAATTAATTAAAATTGTGGATTTAAAACAGATATGGTTAAAACAATATTAAAACACTGTGTAGATGCTCTCATTTAGAATTAATGTAGTTCTAATTTGGTATAGTTTAAGTAATATCCCTCTGTAGTCAAACCTTTATATTACTCTTGGTCGCTAGATTGTGTTGACGCACATAAGATCTTTAACCTATTTCATGAATGTAATTTCTTTAATAATATAAACCTGGCAAAACTGTGCTGGTAATAGAGATCTGCAAAGGTTGCCTGTAATGGATTATTAAATTTGAAGCACATTTGTCATGCAGTTAATGTACGTACTTAATATCTCCAAGACGAGATGTTTTATTTCATAACAGCAGTAATTGACCTTACTTTCATGTTTACCCATTTCAGTATCGGGGAGAAAATATGCTACTGTTTCTGGTCTAGTCATCTCAACTTGATACGTATTGTTTGTAATGACAGGATCAAAGTGGATGTGGAATTCAAAAAATTGCTTTTTTTTGTTATGTATTTGTATTTCTGCTTTAGAATAGTTTTCTTACAACAAATACAAGATGTGTTGAATACATTAATAGGACAGGTTCTATCAGAAGACTGATTAGAATCCTGATCTGGTAATTCATGTCACTGGTAACAGGCAAAAATGCTACCTTTTTGGTCTTTATAAAATTAACTAGATTCTTTTTAGGAATGGATATGAATTAGTTGCTTTTGTGAGTTTGAGATAATTTGATGTCAGTATAGTATCTCCTGCATAGTTCAATACGTGAATAATCTCAGTATGTATTAATTTAACAGTAATGTATTATGGCATAAACTTTTAATGAGTTGCAACTGACTTCATCAGGTGCCATAATAAAATTGTTAGTCTTTAAGATGCCACTGGATTCCTTGTTGTTCTGCTGAAACAGATTACTTCTGAAACTTGTCAGTATACAGTCAGTTATTTGTTGTAGTACTGCTAAAAGGAAACACGGAATTTAGACAGTTAATTCTCAATGGATTATTGTTCCTTGCTATTTGTACTAGGGATGTTAAATTTCGATTAGTTGATAAGGGGGGCACTTGCTGTCCCCACTGTGCCTCTCCCTTTGAAATGTATACGAGCCGGAGAATGCCTAAGCTTTGTTTCAATTCATGGCTTTTTTAAAAACCAAGCCATTTACTATGCTTGCAACAATAGTCTTGTTTTAATAATAAAAAGTGTTGGGTTTTTTGGGGCCGGGGAGCGTGGTATTTAACTGGTACTGGTTGATCTTTTGTGTGCCTGACTGCAGACATATTACCAGAGAGAGCACAGGTTCATTGTTCTGTGAAGCCTGTTCTTGTTTGTTTTTCTAACTCCTTGGGGAAAGGAGGTTGGGGGTTTTGCCCTCAGAGTAGAGAATCCAAGTGATTTCTTCCCTGGACAAGGAAGTTTGTACTATTGTTGGTGGCAGTACCAATGGATTTCAGGGGAACCTGAAAACAGAAAAACTTTTTTGTCTCTAGAAACTGCAGAGACAGGATTTCACGGTATTTTTATTTTGCTAGCCGGTGTAATTACACTAGCCCCCATTATCCAGACTCAGTGCCAGGTTGGGGAATTCAGCCATGACAGGCTCTTGTACATTTCAAAGCAAGAGGAGCAGCGGTTGGGACTGGCGCAAGTGGGACTATTTCAATCCCCACTCATGCCTTTTCCCTGCTGTCCTCAACCCTCTGCAGAGATGGTGCTGGGGGAACCGGCTTTTAAGCTGACTCCCCCCAGTACCGGCTCCTTCTCTTCCCCCTTGCTGCCCTTCTCTGGGTATGTCTAGACTGCATCCCTCTGTTGGCAGAGGGATGCAGATTAGGCAGGTCGACATTGCAAATGAAGCGGGGATTTAAATATCCCATGCTTAATTTGCATAAAAATGGCCACCATTTTTGCCTACTCAGCAAAAAGAGGCAGTCTAGAGGGGGATCTGTCGAGAAAGAAAGCCTTTTTCGACGGATCCTGTAACCCTCCTTGCGATCTGTCGAAAGGCTTTCTTTCTCGACAGATCCTCTAGACTGCCTCTTTGCCGACAAAGTGCTGAGTCGGCAAAAATGGTGGCCATTTTTATGCAAATTAAGCATGGATATTTAAATCCCCGCTTCATTTGCAATGTCGACCTGCCTAATCTGCATCCCTCTGCCAACATAGGGATGCAGTCTAGATATACCCTCTGATAGAGGCAGCAAAGGGGGGAAGCAACTAGTCAAGTTCCTACTTGACTACCCGATAAGCATTTGCTTATCAGATAGTCGACTAGTCACTTACATCCTCGACTTGTACAATATAAATATTTTACTTTGAAAAGCATTGGCTGAATGTTTTCTTTAGTCACTTGACTATTGTGTTTAACTATAAATATAATCTATTCCATACAAAGTAGGGATGTACAAGCCCGTTTAATTGGTTAACCAGTTAATGGAATTAAGGGTGATGTTTACTGGTTAACCAGTTAACTTTTCTACATCCCTAATACAAAGGTGACTTTGAGCTTTGCATGCTAACATTTTATAATTTAATGGAACATGTCTTTTTTTCTGTATTAAAATCTGCCAAGCCAGGTCTACCCTACAATCTTACATCAGTTCAACTACGTCACTCAGGGGTATGCAAAATTTACATCTCTGAGTGATGAGATTATATTGACTTGATTTCCAGCGTGGATGCTGCTAGATCCGACAGGATACCTCCCATTGACGTAACTACCACCTCACACAAAGGTTGATTAACTACGCCTCTGGAAGAAGCTCTCCTGTGGCCATAGTAGTGACTTTTGATTAAACAGATTAGGCAGTGGATCTTCCATGTAATGTACTAATTTATATGGCTGTACTGATTTGTTTCCTTTTTGCTCTCAGGAAACAAGATTTAGATTTGTTTCTGAAGACAATTCTGATATTTAGCCTGATCTTACTGTTCTGCAATTTCTTATTGTATTTTACACTTCTAAAGAATTGTTTCACTGGCTATATACTATGTGAAACCTGCTATCTGCATAGTTATGTACTTCAGTGCTGCCTGATTTCTCCTCTTTTTACTGTGTTATGTTAGGCTGTGTCTACACTACAGGCTTCTTGCGCAAGAAGCTTTTTGCAGAAGAGATCTTCCGCAAAGACTTCTTGCACAAGAGAGCGTCCAGACTGCATGGACGCACTCTCAAAAGGAAACTCTGATTGCTATTAACAGAATGGCCACCAGGGCACCTGTGCTTTTTTTGATTGCCTCTTTTTGCGCAAAAAAACCCGTTCCCTATCCCCACACACCTTTTTTGCGCAAGAGCTCTTGTGCAAAAAGGAGTTATTCCTTGTAGAAGGAGGAATACCTACACCAGAAAAACCCCTCTGTTCTTTCATTTCACTTGTGCAAAAACGCGCTTGAGGTGTGGGCGCTTTGCGAATTTTTGCGCAAAAACTCTGTAATGTAGACCTAGCCTGAGATTGCTCCAGTTTAGATTCCAAATTAGGTATTGCGTCTGTTGCTGGTTTGACCCAAAACTGTTTCTGTTCTTTTATTAAATTACTTACAAATTGGTGTTAATTTTGTATTGCATTCCAGTGATATATAGTCTCACTTATGAGAGGTTGGGACATCTTAGAAGCATATTTTTAGATCACAAACTGAAGTAGGTTGCTTCACTGACTCGTAGCTGGGTGTGGTAATGGGGTTAACCATATTGATTAAAGCTGGCTCAGAATTTTAGATTTCAAATGTAATGGGGAATCAGAATTGCTTTTCTTAACTGTTTACTGGAGAGCAAGCTAGACTTTTGAAAATCATTATTTAGGGAATATTGAGGGAATTGCCAAATGGAGATGCTAAACTGGAAACTTAGCAAGAAAGGGATACACAGGCATTGCCCAGCCTCACAGAGTGAGGAGGGTCCCTTCTTCTCTATCTCTACCTTCTTGATGACCTGGAGACAGTGGGGAAACTGCATTCTGTGTTGTACTCCTGCTGCTAAACCCCTTTCTCGCTTCTCAGAAAGGAGGGATATTTTGGCTTTTATTCTCTGATCACTGCTCTTTTCTCTGTCTAAATCAGACAATAGCTTGCTGAGGTGGTGGAAAGACTGTTGTATTTATTGCTTTTAAAACAATGCCAAATAATTACTGGCATGTGTTAGATATGAAAGGAGGAAACCATCAGGGTCCAGGAGGGCAATGCTCTGATGAGATGCCAGATATAGACGAATAAGAGGACATTAAGATTCCTACTAAGCTGCTGTCTCTGGACTCTGGTATGGGGGTCTCCTTTATATTAGCATTTGGTAGTACATGTCTTTTGCCTCCCTCGCTGCAGTTTCTGGAAGGAAGATGGAGCTTATTTTTCTTCCCCCTCCATGGCCTCTTGGCTGCTGCAAGGGAAGTAGATATCCACTGCTGCTACACTGTTCTCTCATTCCAGTCTCCTCTCTGCTGCAGGAGGAAGGAATAAGACATTTTAATTTGTATTTTTTAGGTCCACATCTTCTGTGACTAGCTCTTATGTCTGCTTTTACTGCTTTCCAGAGTTTCCCAAGCAACCATAGTAGCTCAGATTGACAGGATTCTTAAGTTTCACTGATGCCCATAGGGTTCTGAATAGCAGCTGTGACATGTCTTAACATTGTGGTCTTGCTTGAAAAAGTGATGAGCAACAATAGAGGCACATGTGCTGCCTGTAGGGTTAAGAAGACAAAACTGTCTTATTTGCAACTGAAGGTATTAGAAACTTTGTAAAAATAAAAGTTTAGGTTGTACCAAAATTGACATAGGTCCTCCTTCTTGTCAGAACAAGACTGTCAGAATAAGACAGTCTTTCTAGTTTCCTCAAATTTTGTACTATTTAAATTTTCTTTCTGTCCTCTCTGTGACTGCCTGGTTGTTTTTTAGTTGTCTTTTTTACCAAGTCACTAGTTGTTTGTGAAAATTGCTGCTGGCCTGTTTGATGTCAGTAGAAGTCTTGGAAGGTCTTTGTTTTATTTAGAAAATAGTAGCATGGACAGAAGATTCTACTAACTTGCAAAATGCTTTGATCCAATGTAGATTATTCCTAGGATGGAGAACACAGTTCAGTCTCCATTGCCAGACTAGGTATTGGTAAATTTAAAGTTCCATATCCAATTACTAATTTGCCTATTTTTCTGTGTTCTTATGTCTTTGATTCTGCTAATGTTTTCATTCCAGTTTTTTAATCTTTTTTAAAATGTAGGATACTTCTGTTATACAGAACTTTCTTATTTTAGTCTTCTTACCTCAAGGATAATGGATTATGGGTATTTCATTTGTTGAAGAATGGAATTGCTTCTCTCTGCATTGTTTAGAGTGGTCCTTCAACTCTTGCTTGAGATGATTTCTAAAGAAAAGCATGAACTGTTTCACTTACCTCATTCCATTTTCTGCCCTGTTCCTCTCCTGGGATGAGTTTCTTGATAATGCAGCCACTCACTGATATTGGACTGAAGAGTGATATACCACAACCTTTGTTCTTGGTGCCTTTTTTCACTTGTAAGATTCTTTGCATTTTCCCTGTTGTCTAGTTTCTAGAGCACTATAGTAGCGTAAGGAGAAACATCACTATGCTGTTTTTGTGTGCCACTTCCTTCATTGCTGGAACACTGTGAAATAGATGAGGAATAAGTATAGGTTGGACCTCATTGGTCCAGCATCCTTGGGACCTGAATGGTCCCAAACAAGGGAGTTTGCCAGACCAGGTAAGGTCAGGCCTAGGATTCACCTGCTGCTCCAGTCCAGCAGTTGGCTCTGCTCTGGCTGGCAAGGCTCCTTGCCCCCAGCCCATGGAGCTCAGCTCCTGGATCACAAGGATCTCTTCCCCCTGCAGCTGGCCTGCTGTGACAGGCAGAGTACAGCTCGTCAGGGCTCTGCTTTCCTGGCCAGCAGGGCTCCCTGCACCCTGCTCCAGCTGGCGGATCTTCCGGTCCCTGTCCAGTGGGGCCACAGCTGGCTTGCTGTGGCCAGCAGGGCTTTGTACCCCCAGTTGCTGACCCTGCTCTGGCTTCAGGCCCACTGGCCAGGCTCCTGCCCTCAGGCTACTGGCCCTGCAGGCTGCTAGTCTGGCTGAGCTCCCAGCTGCTGGCAACCTTTGTGGCTGGGGCTCTCTGGTCCAGCAACACTTGTGGTCCTGCTGGACGAGAGAGTCCCGGACTACAGAGGTTCAACCTGTAGTCTTCAGTTCACCATAGCTGAAGACATTTTTTGTTTAGGAGCACAGGTGGGATACTTTCATAGGGTAAGGATGTTAGAGTGGGTAATTGACTAATCATTCAGTTGATACAATTTTGTATCGACTACATGATTAGTCGATAACTGGGGGACACTTGCTACCCCCGCTGCGGCTCTGTAGTTTAAATGTAGTAAGAGCCGGGTGCACAGCCTGGCTGCTGCCTCTGGTAGAGAGGCAGCAAGCAGAGGGGAAGAAAGTAGTCACTCGCTTTATTGGGTAGTTGACTACTCAACTAGTCGCTTACATTCCTATCACAGGGTAGTATAATTAATGCTGGAAAGATTGGTATGGAGTGGAAACAGACTGTGTTTTGTGGTCTTGCATGTAAACTGCCACTAACTGAAAAATGTCTTTTGTGTATTAATGATATGATTTATTTTTTAAACCTGTAGGTAATTTTTACTCACAGTTGATCTCATTTGATGTGGGTCTGATGCTAAGTTGAAAATCAGTTTCTATCCACAGTTCTAAAACCATAAAATTAATTTCAAAGTTATAGTAACGCAAATATTTTACCACTTCGAAGTTAATCAGTGGATTCTGATGGAATCTGATTTTTTTTCAGTCCTAATCTACTTTATAAGCTTGTTAAGATGGCTGTTTCTTTTTGTTAACCTTCCCTCATTTTTTATATAGTTAAATTGCTGTATCTTCATTGTGATTTTAGGGTTTAGAATATTGTTTGGTACATTGCAGTATTCTTTTAAACAGAGGATGACAAACATACCCAAACCTCTTCTCCCCTTTATTCCCCCCCCAAGAAAAGTTAAAATTGTAGCCTCTTTAGAACAGAGTATATCTTTCTGTGTGATTGGACATGGCATTGTGCATGCTATCGGTATACAAATAATAAATATTTTAAAAATCAGTGTTCGTCATCAGTCTCAATCAGAGTTAAATGTTTTTACATTGTTTGTTTATCCAAGAAAGATGACAAGAAGCTTTAGTAGTGGTTGAGGCCCTACACTCAACTTGGTTGCATTTGTTTGTCACACGATAAATTTTGAACAGTGCCACATCTAGTCAATTGCAAATTTTCAGGGAATGGTTTATGCATGAGTGGGCAGAACCTATTGTTTTTGGTGAAAATTGGAAAACCAGGAGGAAATGGGGGAACTTGCAACTTCAACCTTTCTTGTCTATAAATCAGCTGTTAACGTTTTTCCCCCATAACAGTATCTTACCCCATCATTTCTCAGTCCTGCCAGTTGTCAACTGCATTTAAAATAGTAACATCCTGAATGACTTACCTCCCAGGCAGAAAGAAAAGAAATAATGGTGTGAGGGAATAGAAAACAGGAATGAACAGAAGGTAGTGGGGATTGGAGTCCCTGAAATTGAAGGGGAGGGAATGGAGGAGTTATAAGGGACTCCCATGTATAGTGAGCTTCCCCTACAGAAGCAGAGCATTTTGACACTTCTGTTTTGTAGTTCATCTCTAATGACCGAATATAAGGCTCCAGAACATATAATTCATTTTATGAAAGTATAGGGGTGTTGGTGTAGAACCTGCAGATAGACAATAATGGTTTGTTGGGGGAAAAAAAGTATACAGGGCACAGTAATGTAGTAAATTTAAATGTAATTGGAAGTGAGTTATTTCCCAGGTTTGCCATTCCAGTCTGTCTTTTCTAAGTTAACTGACTATGCATGTGCTACACCAAGAACACAATGAAGATGTGAAAAGAGAGCCAGCTTATGTTGCAATCTAAGCAGTGGCCATATAGTGGAAAAATCCCCCTTTGGCATGTTCACTGATGCTATTTTTACCTTTTCCGGTAAGATCTGCCTTTGTGATTTTAAACTACAGGACAGTAACTGGAATTACATTGTTTTACCAACTTATAGTGTACTCTGAAGAAACTTAACGAGAGAACATTAACCAAATGTTGCCAGCCTACAGTTCATGTTTGTCAAAACAGTTTATATAGTCACAAATAAAATTACCACTACATCTGATATAAATTTTTTCTCTATTTCTTTTGTTTGCATGTGTCAGGAGCCTGTCAATAGTTTTAGATATTCCCCATATGTTGAGTATTTCCCATGTATGTTTGTTTCCTCACACAGCATCTAGTGAAAAACATTTTTAAAAAGAGGCAATATGATTGTAAACAAAAATTGGCCTGGTGGTTCAGAAGTGGGCATAGTGTCTTGAAACTGTTATATGAAATTTCAAATCAATTTAAAATGTTTTTTTATATTCTGCAAAATGTATAGCTTAAGATTCTTCATTTACCAGATAAAACATTCCACTCTAGTGGTGAGTAGGTTTTTCAAGTGTTGCCAGAGATGAAACACTTAAACTAGAAGACTGATAATAGTGAAAACTGGAGCATATAATGAAAACACCACTTCTGTTATCAGTGAAGTGTTGCAAAAGTAATAGGCTAATAGAAAACGCATATATTCAAGATAAGTGCCATGTAACCATAACTTAGAAAAATCAACATTTCATGATTATGTAATCTTAACTGCAACAGTACACTGCTCTGTTGTTTGAATCTATTAAATGTAATATGCCCTTATGTCTGTACTACTCTCTGGATCAAGGGGCAGCAATCAATCCAGTGGTGGTCAATTTATCATGTCTAGTAAAGATGCAATAAATTGGCCACTGAGAACTCTCCCATCAACTCTAGTACTCCACCAAAATGAGAAGCGTAGGTGGAGTTGATGGGAGTCGATGAAGGCATCAAGGTAAATAGACCTATGTATGTATACTTCAGCTATATTGTTCAAGCAGCTGAAGTTGTGTAACTTAGGTCTAGCCATGAGGTGTTTACCTAAGCAGCTGCTGGCCAGCAGCACACTTAGGCAGGCTTCCTTGCCAGCGGCCACAGACCACTGGCTAGTTGTGCATGTGGATCTCTGCATTGCAGAGAGGGTGGGAGAGGTTTCAGCATGCTGCTCCTGCCCCAGCAAAATCTCTCAGCTCCTATTGGCCAGAAACCAGCCAGTGGGCACTGGAGATTGTGCTGCATTGTCCCTGCCCCCTGTGACGGGGCGGACATGCCTCACACTCAGACCGGCGCGATGCCGGTGCTGTGGGGCCAGCCGCGGGCACGGGAGAAGCGGCGGCGGTGCAACACCTGTTCAGCCCCAGCAAAGGAAGATCATGGGGCGAACACGCTGTCCATCCCGACCGGCATTCAGCTGGCGCTGTGGGGTCAATCGGGGCTGTGGGAGAAGTGGCAGAAGCACAGCACCTGCGGGGAGGTGGCGCCACCCGTGGACGGTGCGCAGGGGGAACAGCTGATCCGCCGGAACCCCGCCACTTGTGGGCGGTAGGGAATTCAAAAGGGGGGGGGGGGAAGGCCGGAACAGGAGAAAAAGGGCTCGGGGCCAGAGCACGCATGGAGGCGAGGAATACATAGGCGGAGTGAATGCAGACAGAGGTAGTGAGAACACTGGGGGGCAGGTAGGAAGTGGCCTAGGGTGGGGTCATGAAGCCCGCGGGCTGATGTGTTTAGGGGCGACTCCGCCATCAGCCAGGTAGGGGAAATTGTATCCCCCACCTTAAGGCCCTGGGCCGGGACCTGGGAGTGAGGGTGGGCCCGGATCCCCTTACCCCGCCACCCTCGGCTAAACCCTCCTAGGTGGTTTGGAGGTAAAACCGGTGGCATAGCCCGTACGACGCGGGTAACTAACGGCCCTCGGATACTGTGGATGAGTAAAAAGCACTAACAGCGGCTTCGTTCGAAGTAGGGCGGGCGCTGGCTTAGACAAGTGGTGGGGTTGTTGGGCGCACTGGTGGGAGGGAATAGAAATAATAAACCTGGTAAAACTCAGGCCCGGTGAATTGATTTGTAACACCCCCAACAAAATCTCTAATCTCCCATTTGCTGGTTTCTGGCCAGTAGAAACTTTGCTGGGGATGAGGGCAGCGTGCTGAAGTCTCTCCCTTCCTCCCTCCCCACTTCCCTGCAGCACAGAAAGCAACATGGAGCCAGTGCAGGGGGAACTGGCTCCCCCCCACCATTGCCTCTGATACAGAGGCAGCAAGAGGGGGGACACATGTAGTTGACAAGGTTAATCGTATAGTTGACTACACTTCGACATCACTAGATTGGGTTTTCAAGACTTTCTAGATTGGGTTGTCAAATCCTGATTGCACCAGCATTTTGAAACTGGATATTGTGTGGTGGTCTTAAAGGAGACTAGGGATGTCAACATGTAGTTGACTACATGATTAACTGATCAGCATGGGTTTATTGGTTAATCCCATCAACTACATGCATACCCCTCCTGCTGCCTCTGTATCAGAGGCAGAGGAGGGAGACGGGAGCCGGTGCCCATGGGGAGCTAGCTTTTAAACCAGCTCCCCACAAGGACCAGATCCTGAGGACTGACCTCCCCCCACACCTCCTCACTGCTGCCCCCCCCCCCCCCGGCCCCACTTGCTGCCATCCACAGAGGCAGCAGGGGAGTAGGCAGGAGCC
The DNA here is from genome assembly GCA_019425775.1 of Rafetus swinhoei. NCBI lineage: Eukaryota > Metazoa > Chordata > Testudines > Trionychidae > Rafetus > Rafetus swinhoei. The sequence goes on along the minus strand of CM033435.1, from coordinate 11,921,622 downwards.
AGTGCTTGGGGGAGGGAGGGGGAGCCACGTACTCTTCCTCTCCCCCATGCAGCAGCATGAGGGCAGGGCATGGGAGACTGCTGCAGAGCAGCCTCTGTCTGTGGCAGGCCCAGGGATGCTGTCAGATGCCAGCGCAGCCTCTGTTTGCAGGGAGCATGGCAGAAAGGAGCTAGTTTATGTGCAGAACCTGTTTTTCATAGGCAGCTGCACAGGGTGTCAGGGGACTCCCTGGGAGTGGGAGCTGTGCAGTACTGTGGGACAGTTAACTGGCTAAATGTCTAGTTTAACCAATTAATATTTTAAACAGGATTTTACATCCCTAGTATACAGTCTCCTCTTATCATAACTTAAAGCAAAGTAAGGGTTTGGTTGTGCCAGAAAAGTGGGATGTTTCTGGAATGGGATTGCTTCTCATAAAACCATACACAAAAGAGACCCAATCAGCAGGCAGGTGAAAGAGACTGGCTGAGGGCATGCGTGCACCCTCTGGAATTGCCCCATCCCCAAGCCTCTCACCCCACAGTTGCCCTTTAGGGACCTGAGACAGAAACTTCTCCTAATGGAGAAGTCCCTCTGACTAGGGACAAGGCAGATGCCCAGCAAAGGACTCCCCATCAAGGTCCCGTTTTGCCCATCCTGCCCCAAATTCACTGGTGATGAAGGCGGTGAACCAAAGGTCTAAACAACAACAGTCTAGAATTACCCTAGCAGACTGAGATAATAAGGGACTGGACATGTTGGAAAAGGATTTTATTCCCACTATTTTTAATACCTCAAAAGAATGGAGGCCAATTCTTGACCTCAGAAGCTTAAACAAGTTTGTAGAGAAACAAAGGTTCAAAATGTTCACACTCTTCACAATAATCTCAGCGCTAGAGCAGGGGGACTGGTTTTCAGCCCTTGACCTGCAAGATGTCTATTTTCCCATCATCAAACACCCAGCTCAAACATTTTCTGAGATTTACAGTAGGAGCTGCCCACTATCAATACAAGATTCTGCCCTTCAGACTCTCCACAGCCCCCCAGGTCTCTTCCAAACTCCTTGTGGTAGTGACCGCATACCTCAGGAAGCAAGGAATCATCATCTTTCCTTACCTGGATGATTATCTTCTTAAAGCACCGGTGCATGTGAACACCATCCACGGCACCATGACAACGTTGAAATGCTTTCAACACTTGGGCCTGCAAATAAACACACAAGTTGACAATACAACCCACACGGCCTCTGGAATTAGGTGGTCACTTTGATGCTGCCACTGCCTCCCTTCTGCACCATCATTTCTAAGTCATCACCAGTCTTGTAATCTCTTTACAAACTGTCTCTCGAACCACATAACAGCAATACCTACAACTACTGGGCTATATGGCTGCATGTGCCTTTATGGAGAAACACGCAGAAGTGCATAAGAGATCTGCAAGTTTGGCTTGCTACTATGTACAAGCCTCACAAACATTCATTGACGCTGCCATTCTGGACTTCTTCAAAACTTTTTGTCTCAATAGCTGAATGCTCTAAGGGCAACCTGATATTTGCACAAAGACTCTCTAATTGGAAAGCATGGTGCCTCAAGCTCTGATACCAACTACAAGGAGTGCAGCTGCCACAGCTGATATGCACACACTCTACCAGAGCGATGACTGCATCCATAGTGTTCCTACACAATGTCCCCTTGACTAACACATGTAAGGGAGCAATTTGAACATGACAGTATACTTTTACCAGCACTATATCATCACTCGGGCATCTCAGAAGGGCATATCTCTGGGCACAGCAGTACTGTCAACAGCCATTCTGTCAACTGCAAAGTCCCTACCAACCTAAGGGACAGTGCTACTAAAGCACCCATGATACCTCTCCATAAAAAAGTGAAGGTTATGCGTGCAGTAACTGAAGTTCTGCAAGATGAGTGTCTCCATGGGTGCTCCACTACCCACCCTCCTTCTTTCTACTTTGGAATTCACTGGCTCCACAGTAAAAAGGGAGCTGAGGATTCTGGGTCTCGTGCATGGCTCTTTAAGCGGGGGTGTTTGTATCACGAGATGAGCACGCGTGTGTAATCTGGAGGGACATTGTTGCAAAGATCATGCAAAGTTGCAGGGCTGCACCATGGAGTGGAGTACCCACAGAGCTGCAGTTACCGCACAGGTGAGTAACCTTCAATTCCACTCCCCGCCCTGGCCAGAGACATTCCTTTGCTAGCTGTATTGTTGCTAGAAGAGCTGTAATTGCGAATGTGTGCCAGCCTCACCATCCTTTCAGTGCTGGTTTTGTTGAGGTTTCTCTAGTGATGGACTGAGAGAACCTCTTACCATCTACATATACTCCCACAATGAGAAACTCTCCCATGGCCTGAGCATGGCACATCTGATTTGAGTGGCAATAAAGTACCATGTCATAGCTTTAAATGGGATAATTGCTGAGAAATGATTTATGTTACCTTGAAATTCTTTTTCATGTAGATTAGTAGTTCCCAACCTGTGGTCCATGGACCCATGGGAGTCTGCAGCAGTGATGTTGGGGCTCCACGTGGATCCTCTTGCAGCCAGCATGTCCTTTGACTCGCATTGCTTTCCGTAGCTTTGGAAGCAGCACAGGCTGAGGGATGTGCAGTAGGGATCTTAAAATTAGATTGATCAACTAATTGAACAGTCAACAGAATTTCCATCGACTATTTGATTAGTTGATAAGGGCGCTTCTGCTTTGAAACATAGCAAGAGCCCGCTATGCTGTTGCTACATTTCAAAGGTGGAAGTGCTGCACAGAGTTCCACCTTTGAAATGTACAAGAGTCTCAGTAGGAGCTCTTGTGCATTTCAAAGATTGAAGCGTGGCATGGAGCCTGGGGCCAATGGGGGACCCACTGGCTCCATGTGGTGCTTCCACTTTGAAATGTACAAGAGCCCCAGAAGGGACTCTTGTACATTTCAAAGGTGGAATGATGCCGCTGTGTCCTTGCCCCCTCCCATGGAGCTGGAGCTGGGAGGAAACCAACTTTTAAGCCAGCTCCCCTCAGCCCCCCCTGCGGAGGTGGGGGGAAGGAAAGCGACTAGTCAACTAGTGTGTTGACTATCCGATAAGTTGACTAGTTGATTAGTCGCTTACATTTGTAATGTGTAGGCTGCAGGCACAGCTATATTGTTTGGTGGGCAGGGGTCATCTGTAAAATTGTAATAGATTGAAAAGGGGTCCATAGTCTCGAAAAGGTTGAGAGCCACTGATGTAGATTATCCTGTCTATTTTTTTTTCCTGGTTTGTAAAAGGTAAATGTTTAGTCTGAACAGCTAACAACCTCAGACTCCCTTGCCAGAGAGTGTTTAGTCTGGTAATCAAGGAGTCTGGAAGATCTTGTTATGTATAGTTAAAATAAAGTGTGAGAGATTTGTAAAATGCCTTTCCCTTCTTTCTTTTTACTGTTGTAAAAGATTTAAATGTGTAGAAAAGTTACAAGTGGACACTTCCACCTGACTAGCCAACTGATAAAGTCACACATGGTTTTTAATCAAACATGTACATGTTGGTACACAAGGGGAAAACACAGAAAATGAACACTGAGAAACAAAATCTGTTTAAATACAAGATTTTTCTAGGGGCATGAGGATTTTTTAAAGAAACAGTTTCTGTTTTTGAGGTATAAATATCACCAAATTATCCATCAACATTTTTGGTTGTTTAGTTTAACTCTGGCCTTTTTTGATAATATATATTTTTTGTTGCTTGACTGTAAGAGTTAAAATTGCTGTTGGTGGAACAAAAGGTTTTTTTTGTACTTTTTTGAGCACTTGCCTACTTCAGTGTCTTTCTTATTATGCGAGATATAGCACATACTTTTTGAATTGATGTTTTTACCACATGAGACTAAAGGCAAAGGTACAGAAAATGTTTTAAATATAATTGAGTTCAACTAAATAGTATGAATTAAGGATGTTAAAATGCGGTTACTTTCCCAATTGAGTAGTTGATCTATTTTTTTTTAATCGACTACTCGATTAGTCAATAAGGATCGCCATTACAGTGTTCAGTCCGGCTTGTGATGGATCCCAGCATAAATACCCCACTACCGCTCAGTATTGTAACGGACGGGGTTGCGAGTCGGCTTCCCAGTCCCTTACAATGCAGAGCAGCAGTTGGGGAGCTTACACGGGCTAACCAATGACCCACAGGAGCAGACACTGAGCTGGCATCTTCGCACACCAACTTCCCTGTCTCTTGTAGTGCGGAGCAGCACAAGGGGAGGTGGGAGGGCTGCAACTAGTCGTAGTGCTAACTGATAAGCTCCTGCTTATTGGTTAGTCGACTAGCTGCTTACATCCCTAGTATGAATGTAAAGACTGAGCATATTTCAGACACTCATACTTTTAAAAAAAAAATCTTGGGATGTTCTTTATTTGCACAAAAAAAAATCAGAATGGGTAAAAACTAATAGACAAAGAATATTCATCTTCAGGAAGGCATTTGTTTCCATGAGTCAGTGATGATAGTTCCATAAAACTAGAGTGCTCATTCTTCAGTATGTGTGGCTTAATTATGACCTTCATTCAGCAGACTGATGTCTTTTTGCTTATTCTACTGTAATTCAGTTGATGATTAATGTATTCTTGTTGAGAAATTTGAACAAATAATAGTAATGGAAGACTGGGAAGGACCTCAAGAAGAAATGCCATGTGTATTTTAAAGCTCAATCCCTTTGAGGATTATTTTTTTTTAATTCCTTTACTCTGAATCATTATCTTTCTTAGGTTATATTTACGCTAGAAATCCTACTGTAGCGCAGTTGCAGCACTGCAGTTGCAGCATTGTAGTGTAGAGACTACAGCAATGGAAGGGTTTTTTCAATAACTGTGCTAATTCCACCTCTCCAAGAGGTGGCGGCTAGTTTGACAGATTTTTTTCTGTTGACCTAGGCTTAGGTGAACTTAGCTACATTTCTCAAGCAGTATGGCTAGGGTAGCGTAGAACAGCCCTTATTCGCTGCTTCAGCCAGCTGGTGGACTGCTCTGGCCAGCCAGCCGGGGTACTGCTGCGCCCTGGGCGGGGGATTGCTCCAGCCAGCCGGCCCTCCTCTTAACCAGTTAGGCGAATGCTTATCAAGTAACTGGTTAACTATTTACATCCCTAGAAACCTTCGTGTACCCATTGAGCATCAAAGCATGATGATGATGATGATGATGATAACCTTGGTGTGCCGAATGCTGGGATGATATGTCCAGAGAGTATCCAGGGTTTGCTGTAACAAGGAACAATCTCAAAAGACCATGAACATTCTCTTCTGCAAAGCACTTGAGTTGAGTGACTTGCAAATTCTGTTGCCATTCAGTCCTATTGACACAGTGTTATGGAGGCTTCTAGTGCCATCAGACAAGCGCAGACTGGTGGGACTGCATTGTTATGCTGATATGGAATGATCATGAGTGGCTGCAAAATTTTAGCATGCATAAGGCTCCTTTCATGGAAGTTTGCAAGTTGCTTTCCCCCCTCCCTGAAGCGCAAGAATACCAGAATGAGATCCACTCTGACAGCAGAGAAGCGAGTGACAGTTGCCCCGTGGAAGCTTGCAACGCCAAACAGCTACCCATCAGTTGGGAAATCTACAGTGGGGGCTGTTGTGATCCAAGTAGTCAAGGCAATCAATACCCTTCTGCTACAGAGGAAGTGACTCTGGAAAATTTGCCTAACTGTTGTGTTGCAAAAGATGGAATGCACATCCCCATCTTGGCACCTGAAAAACTTGCAGAGGAATACATAAATCACAAAATGTACTTCTTGATGGTGCTGCAGGGGCTGGTGGATCACAAGGGATACAGAGCAGCATGCCTCAGCCAGCTTTTGCCACAGTCCAGCCCACTCTTACTGGAACTGCGCATCAGGCTGCATCTGCTTACTTGCACCTCTGCCTCTCCTCCACACAGCAGTGAAGTCCAGATCTCCTCACCCTCCATGCTGGTGCTTGTCTGCAACCTTGGAAACTTATGGTCAGATGTGCTGCCTACTAGGGCTGTTAAGGACTAGTCGACTATCAGATAGAGGCAGCAAAGTGGAGAGAAGAGGGGGGTACTTCAAAGTGGCAGCGCTGCAAAGCTGAGCCGGAGATCAGCTGTGTGGTGCTGCTGCACGTAGAGCCTGGAGTCAGCCGGGGAGTCCCCAGCTGACCCTGGCTCTGTGTGGCATTTCAAATCGGCAGTGCAGCATGGAGCCCGGGTCAGTGGGGGACTCTGAGTCCCCCGCTGATCCCGGGCTCCATGCTGCGCTGCCGCTTTGAAATGCACAAGAGCCCCTGCTAGGGACACTTCACAGCTGGCATGCTGCATGCAGCCTAGAGTCAGTGGGACTTCCTGTTGGCCCTGGGCTGCATGCAGAGTCCCCCGCATTCCTCCTTTGAAATGTACAAGAGCCCGAGCAAGGGCTCTTGTACATTTCAAAGGAGGACTATGGAAATTTCATCGACTACTCAACTAATAAATTAACTGTTACTTAACATCCCTACTGCTTACTCTGAGGTTTGCTTACCACGCTGGCCACACAGGGCTTTTCCTGTTCACCTGGTGAGCAGTAGAGTTCAAAGTCATGCCCAGAGCGGTCACTGCAAGGCACAATAGAACATCTCTCGGAGGCCAAGAACATCGACTTTCAAAGCGTTGCGTCTGCACTACCAAAAGTCTACCATGCAAAGTTGAATTTAGCGGTTACTCCTGGTGAAAGCAGGAGTACAGAAATCAACTTCAATGTCCTTAAAGTTGATGAAACAGTCTTGGTGGTATGGACTCATTGTTTAGAAAATTGACCTAATGCAGCTAAGTTCAATATAAGCTTCCACTGTAGAACAGGCCTGAGGGAACTAGTTGTGATGGCATAGGTATAAACTACCATTTCACAAAATAATTGCTGTAAAATAAAAGTGCTTCTGACTGGGGCAGCAGGTTTGCAGAAATTTTGGTGGTGCCCAGAGTGCCCATAGCCTGCACCTTCCCCTCCCCAAATGCCTCCCCCTAACCTGCCTAAGGCTCTGGGAGACAGTTTGTGTGACTCCAGGATGGAGTTTGGGTACTGGGTGCAGGCTCAGCTGGGATGGAATAGGGGTGCAGGAGCGGGTGCAGGCTCTGTGGAGTTTGGGTTCAGGAGGGTGTGAAGTGTACAGCTCTGAGAGGGGGTCTGGGATGTAGGGATATAAACTCTTATTTAATTGGTTAATCAGTTAAAGTGAGTGGTGGCTGGGGGGACATTCCAGTCTCACTGGGCTGGAGCGGCCCCCCTGCCCAACATACAGAAGGGCAACTCTAAAATAACTAGCCAATTAGCCCGTCATAAGACGGGATTTTCAGGTCTCTCCTCCACGTCGGTCTTCTCTCCTGAGCCTCCAGTCGCTCGCTCGCTCTCTCTCTCCTCCTCCTACTGTCTCCCCCTCTCTCTCTCAGCTCTCCTCTACCTCCTGCCTCTCTCTCTGTCTCTCTCTTTCTCTTTTCCTCCCCCTCCTGCCTCTCACTCAGGGGACCGCGGAGCCCAAATGGCCATTTGGGCACCGCACTCCCCGTGCTGCATGGGGGGTGTGGAGCCCAAACGGTCGCTTTCGCCACTTGCTCCCACGCGGCGGCCTGGCTGAGCGGCACAGAAGTCAGCCGAGCACCACGGCGGGAGGCGAAGGGGGGCCGGGCGGTGACGTTCACGGCCAGGGGGCGGTGACGTTCACGGCCAGGGGGCCGGGCCTGGAGCCGCTGTCACACCGCACGTCACCGCCCCGCCCCCCTTTGCCTCCTGCCGTGGTGCTTGGCTGACTTCTGTGCCGCTCAGCCAGGCCGCCGCGTGGGAGCAAGTGGCGCAAGCGACCGTTTGGGCTCCACACCCCCCATGCAGCATGGGCTGCCCAGAGGGAACAGCCAGCATTTCAGCAACAGCGCCGCCCAGAGGGAACAGCCAGCATTTCAGGCAACAGCGCCCCCCAGAGGGAACAGCAAGCATTTCGGCGTTACAGACTCTCAGACACTGGGCTACTATATATATGATAATAAAATATGTGACCAGATAAACCAGTTTTACTAAGTCACACAATTTCATATTCAAGGTGGTAGGAGTTTAAAACATGTCTTTTTTTAAATATATTCTCACACTGAAATTTTAAGTTAACATTCACAGTATAAGACTATCAAGTTTGTTTAATGATACTGTGTAATTAGAATTCTTAGATGTTCCAACAAAGGCTTTACATATCAATAGGAACACATTGCTCTAAACCTAGTAATTGTGACTAAAACAGAATGCTTATACTACTAAAACAAACCATAGTTGCATATTATGGTACCCTGCAATGCAAATGATGTAGGAGAGATTTTCTGTTTTGGTATGGTAAGAGAAATAACTCTATCAGATGCTGTTAAACGGTTAAATTCGTCTCCGGTCACTTTGAATAGAGTAGCACAAATAGACCTGTTAAATATGACAGCATCATGTGGTATATTTTTCAGCAGTCCAATAATTAGAGAGCTCCTCTTTTCTCTTGTGAAGGATTTCATAGAATCATAGAGCTGGAAGAGACCTCAGGAGGTCATCAAGTCTAGCCCCCTGCCCAAAGCACGACCAATCCCAACTAAATCAACCCAGCCAAGACTTTGTCAAGCTGAGACTTAAACACCTCTGAGGATGGAGACTCCACTACTTCTGGGGACTGAGGTAAGGCTGACTGGTCTGTAGTTCCCTGGATTGTCCTTCTTCCCTTTTTGAAAAGATGGGCCCTACATTTGCCTTTTTCCAATCATCTGGGATCTCTCCCGATCGCCAAGAGTTTTAAAGATAATGGTCAAAGGCTCTGCAATGACATTTGTGAACTCTCTCAGTACCGTCAGATGCGTTAAATCCGGACCCATGGATTTATGTATGTCTAGCTCTTCTAAATAGTTCCTAACTTGTTCTTTCTCCACTAAGGTCTGCTCACCTCCTTCCCAAACTGTGTTGCCTAGTGCAGTAGTTTGGAAGCTGACCTTGTCTGTGAAGACAGAGGCAAAGAAAGCATTGAGTACTTCAGCTTTTCCCACATCATCCGTCACTAGGTTACTTCCCTCATCCAGTAAGGGCCCCACACCCTCTCTGATCACCCTCTTATTGCTAATATGCCTGTAGAAACCTTTCTTGTTACCCTTCACATCTCTTGCTATCTGCAATTCCATTTGCGCTTTTGCCTTCCTGATAACTCCCCTGCATTCTCGAGCAATATATTTATACTCCTCCCTAGTCATATCTCCAAGTTTCCACTTCTTGTAAGCTTCCTTTTGTGTTTAAGCTCACCAAGGATTTTCTCCAGTAAGCCAATCTAATTTGCCTACCATATTTGCTTTTCTTAGTGTGCATCGGGATGGTTTTTTCCTGTGCCTTTAATAAGGCTTCTTTAAAATACTGTCAGCTCTCCTGGACTCTTTTCCCCTTCATGTTAGCATCCCAGGGGATACTGCCCATGAGTTCTCTGAGGGAGTCAAAGTCTGCTTTTCTGAAGTCCAGGGTGTGTATTTTGCTATTTTCCTTTCTTCCTTTGGTCAGGATCCTGAAATCTACCATCTCATGATCACTGTTTCCCAGGTTGTCACCCACCTCCACTTCCCCTACTACAGGGGTGGCCAACCCATTACATACGAAGAGCCAAAATAGTGGTGGATGCAGCGCAAAGAGCCGAGGGGGGGGGGGGGAAGTTTGTTGAGGGGGGGAAAAAAAGGCCCACTGCGTTTTCCCTTTTAAGGCAGCCATTTTGAACTCTGCACGGGGTGCCGCGACTCCGGATCTGTCTCTTTTAGACAGAAAGATGCTGCCCCTTTCAGAGCTGTGAGGTGAGGGAGCTGCAATTTTTTCTTTGAAGAGCCGTATGTGGTTCACCCCTGCCCTAGTAGTTCCTCCCTGCTTGTGAGCAGCAGGTCAAGCTGCGCATGGCCCCTGGTCGGTTCCTTCAGCACTTGTGCCAAGAAGTTATCCCCAATATTCTCCAGAAAATTCCTGGATTGTCCGTGTACTGCTGTATTGGTCTTCCAACAGATGTCAGGGTGATTAATGTCCCCCATGAGAACCAGGGCCTGCGATCTGGAAGCTTCTCTCAGTTGTCTGAAGAAAGCCTTATCTACCTCATCCACCTGATCCGGTGGTCTATAGCAGACATCAACCACATCACCCTTGTTGCTTCCATCTCTAAACTTAACCCATAGACTCTCCACAGGCTTTTCTTCCTCTAAGTACTGGAGCTCTGAGCAATCATACTGCTCTCTTACATACAGTGCAACTCCTCCTTTTCTCCCCCACCTGTTCTTCTTGAACAGTTTATACCCTTCCATGACAGTTCTCCAGTCATGCGAGTCATCCCACCTAGTCTCCGTTATTCCAATCAAATCATAGTTCTTAGACTGGGCCAGGGCTTCTAATTCTTCCTGTTTGTTTCCCAGGCTTCTTGCATTTGTGTATAAACACCTTAGATAACCAGTTGATCACCCTACCTTCTTCATCTGAATCAGGGGCCTTCCCTTGTTGCTCGTTCCTCCTTGTGTTTCTTCCCGGTATCCGACTTCCTCACTTACCTCAGGGCTTTGGTGACTGTCCCCCAACGAACCTAGTTTAAAGCCCTCCTCACTAGGTTTGCAAAGTCTGCCCGTGAAGATGCACTTTCCTCTCTTGGTTAGGTGAATCCCATCTCTTCCCAACAATCCTTGTGCCCGGAACAGAGTCCCATGGTCGAAGAAACCAAAGCCCTCTCTCTGCCACCACCTACGCAACCACGCATTTACTTCCTCAATTCGAGGATCTCTACTTGGACTTTTTCCTTCAACGGGGAGGATGGACAAGAACACCACTAGCACTTCAAATTCTTTGATCCTTCTTCCCAGCGCTACATAATCTGCTGTGACCTGCTCAAGGTCATTCTTGGCCGTATTGTTAGTTCCCACGTTGAGAAGCAGGAGGGGTAGCGATCTGAAGGTTTGATCAGTTTTGGAAGACTCTCGGTCACATCCTGAATGCGAGCTCCTGTTAAGCAGCACAGTCTGCCACTGAAATTCTCTTCATTCAAAGCTACAGCAGAACTACTTCAGGGGTCAATGCTAATTTAAAGGTGCTTTACAAAGAATAATGGAACAGAGCGGTTTGTACTACAGTTTTGCTATATTTGTGGTGCTTAAAGGTTTGGTCAGATTTTTGTGCTTTTTTTTAATATCCTACCAAAGAAATAGGACATTTTGCATTTCCTATTTTTTAAGGTAAAAAGCAAGAAGATGAAGTGCCAGGGGGAAAAAAGTGGGCATTAAATTCGTTGTAGGTTATCTTTATCAGTACCTGAGACCATGATAGTCTCTTTTCCACATTGGCTGAGAAATTAAAAGAAGTTAGTTTTTAATGCTTGTGTAATTTCTGTTAATGGCAATGGGAGTCGGGTTGGTGTGTGTGTGTTTGTGTGTGTGTTCGTGAAGCTACTTAAAAGCATTCTTTGTTTTGCAAGTTAGAACACAACATAGTATCCATATGAAACTATTACATTAAAAGAACAGTAAGGTTGCAAAGAAAAAAACTCAAAAAAAGAAAGCTAAAGTTGCTTGTGTATGTTAAGATTAGAATGATAATTTACTATTTTTTTTTGTTAGAACCCTTCCCTTATTCAATGTAGAATTTTAAAAGTGGTTAAGGTATAAAAACTGCCTGTTCTCCTTATTCATCATTTGGCCCCATATTTGATTTATTGCACATCACCAACTTCCTTCACTAAATAAGAAAAATGATTTTCTCATGGTTTCTAGGCTAGCAGCACCTTTTGTTCTAAGTTCCCACTAAGCTGCATAGCTTTCCATTAAGCCCCATGCAAGGGTTTGAGACTGAGGCAGGGAGAGATCTCTCCCCAAGCCTCAAAGTTGCTGCGGCAGGTAATCCTAAGACCCACATCCTGTTCCCCAAACTGATCACTGTGGCTTCACCCCAAAGCTGGGGGTGTGGGCTTTGGGGTGGACCTCCTCCTGAACTCATCCCTGCCAGCCCCAGTACTGAGCTGCCGCAGGCAGGGCAAGGGGGTCCTCCACATCGACTGGGTTAGATCTGTCTTGTGGCTAGCAAGGAATTGGACGGTGTAGCAGGCCTGGCTCCTAGGTGCAGTGGGCCACAGTGCTCACTGCACTGCCTTCACCTAGGGTTGCCAGGTGTCCGGTATTTGCGGCCTCTCTCCAGTAAAAAAAAAAAACAAAACAGAAAATACTGGACATGTAAAATGTCCAGTATTTTCTGTTTTTCTCGGACAGAAGGCCGCTTGGGACATTCTTCCCCTGCCGTGTTTGGCAGGGGCGGGAGGAGTGACTAGCCTTGGGATTTAAAGGCGCAGTGACCTTTTTTTCTTCAACCAATTTTTTTCCTATCATGTTCGGTATTTTTTGTGAAAGTATCTGGCAACCTTACCTTCATCCGGCTAATGAGAACAGTGTGTGTGGTGCACTGCAATGCCTCATGCCCCATCTCTAGTATACTTGCTGGCCTCTCCGGGTGCAGCTGGATACCCCAGGACTTGCAGGCACCAGGCAGCCTGTCTTAGTGCCACTATCCAGGTAAGCCTGAGATTTCCCCCAATATGGAGTCCCCTGCTGTACCCAAACCCCCCCCCCCCCATAGACCCTAACCCCCAGCCCAGAGCCTATACCTCCTCCTGGACCCCAATCCCCAGCCCTGAGCCCCTATCCAAACTTGGTGCTGCCCTCATGCACCCCAAGTCCTTCATCCCCGTTCCCACCCCAGAGCCTGACCCTCAGCCAAAGCCCTTACACACCTGCACCCCAACCCCTTGCTGCAGGCATGAGCCCCCCCTCACACTCAGAACCCCCCTCACACACTTCCTGTAGCCAGGAAGGACAGTATTGCTATCATTTTGCAGATGTGGCACTGAGGCACAGGTTAAGATTCAAGAATTCAGTAAAACTGTTAATCGTGAGCTTACCCTCAAGCATGTAAGTAATCTATACAGAGTAATGGAAATATACTGATGCTTAAAGTTAATTATGTGCTAAGTGCTTTGTGAATCAGGATCTAAATGAGTTGCCCAGAGTCACAGGACAACTCTCTCGCACAGGTATATGGAAATATGTCCACTGATATAGTGCTAGAAAATCAGAATAATGCTTGCAGCATTTCTCTTCAAAGGCAGTGCTGGAAGGCATTGTAAACCCCGCACTGTAATACCAAGTCTTTAAATATTCATGTTCAGTAATGTGTATATTTTGCATATCCGAATCAGAGACTTTTATGAATGCTCACTTCTTAAATTGATTAGAAATAATGCAAAATTGTAGCTAGCACCAGAGTTCCCTCTAAGATTTTCCATCCATGAGCAGAGTGAGTTTTGTCTTGTGTGCCAAAAATGGAATCCTCTGTATAGGCAAATTTCTACTATAATTTTTACTAAACATAAATACACAGCCAAGACAACCTCAAGAATTAAAAGATAATGTGTTATGTACTCTAAAGTCATGAAATCAAATAAATAAATACGTTTTAGGTGGTTCTTGCTTTTTTTCTGATTCTTTAGGGTACACTAACTACATGCATATACTTTTCCCTCTCCCAAAAAATCCATATACAAGTACATTTCTATAATATTCAATACCATTTTGGACTTCTAGTAACATGCCCCCCTCCACTAATTGAAAATTTGTTACAGATTGGATGGAGTAACCCCTTTCTACTGTGTTGAACAGCGGGGGGTGCAAGGATGGAAGAGGCAGAGAAGCAGGAGCTGGTGTTGGGGGGGAGCTGGCTTAAAAGCCAGTTACCATGGTGCTGCCTGCTCCCTCACTGCTGGCTCTATCAGTGGGGAGTTGGGACCCCCCAGGGACAGGGGGTGCTGCCAGCTAAGCAGGAAACCCAAACTCTGCTGCAGCTCTACAGTTTAAAAGGTAGTAGGAGCCAAGCAGCCTGCCCCCTCCACCTCCGGCTTCTACTGTGTTTTAAATTGCAAAGCTGCAGCGGAATTTGGTCCTGGACCTGGTGCAAGCAGGGACTGAGCTGGGCTGCCTGCCCCCTGGTTCCTACTGTCTTTTAAATTGTAGAGCTGCAGCAGGGTTTAGGCTGCCTGTCCAGCTAGCAGCAACCCCTGTTCCCGGGGGGTCCCAACTGCCCACTGGGACCGCGTGCGGACAGGGGCCGTTGCTGGAGCAGCCTCCATTCTCCCCTTCCCCGATAGGCAGCAGTGGGGTGCAGGTGGCATTGCAGAAATAGTGCTGGGGGAACTGACTTTTAAGCTAGCTCCCCCCCAGCACTGCTCCTGCTTCTCTCCCTCCGTCCCACCCCCGCCTCTGATATAGAGGCAGTGTGGGGGCAGGGAGAATGCAAGTCATCAACTCCTTGCTTAAATCCCTAGTTAGAATAGGGCTAGGATGCAAAGGTTGGCAACCCTTTTCTTGTCAACGGAAAGAGGAAAAACTATAGATGAAAAGAAATACGTTTTTATTGAAGGTTGTAATCTGGAGGATGAAGTGTCTCACAGCATGGTGCCTCACTGCCATACTGAATGGTGATTCAGTAGTGACCCAGAAGAAAGACTGCCATGTGCAGTATGGAATCACCAGAACCACTGGTTGTTCTTGGGATTTCCTTTGCTCTTCTTTCCAAGTACTGACTCTGCTTTGTTTATGAAATCTGTCCATGTTGCAGGCTGCAGCCCATAACAGAGATTTCCAATAATTTCAGGAAAGAGACTTCAGAGAGCCTGTGAGACATAAATGTAACTGAAGAAAAACTTGGTACACAGAACAAAATTAATTCCACATACGGGTAGTGTATGGTGGGGTTGGGGCCAACAGGTTTGGAGTGTGGGAGGGGTCCCAGGGCTGGGACAGAGGGTGGGGGGGTCTGAGAGCTCTGCCTAGAAGTGTGTGGCTCTGGGACCTTGGATGAGGGATTTAATGTGTGGGAGGGGGCTAAGGGCTGGGATGAGAGAAGGCTGTGGTTAGGTGTGTGGGCTCTGGGGTGGGTCTGGATGAGGGATGCAGGAAGGGGCTCTGGAGCTACTCTACTCACCCTACTCTACTCTCTCCATACTCCTCTCTCACTGCAACAGCTCAGGGCTGGGCTGTGGGAGAGATGCTGTGGCAGGTCCGAGGCTTGGAGAGAGGCATTTCTCCCTGCCATAGCTGTGAACACCTGTTGATGCTTAATAGGCAGCTGTGGTCACACAGCTTAGATGGAACTTAGCATGGCACTCGGACAGATTGGAAGTGACAGGGGTTGGTGTCAACAGACAGACGGGTATCTGACTGCTAGAGATACCTCTAGAGCCTGAAATGAAACCCCAGATTTGAGTTTCTTCATTCCTCTGCTATCAGTTAATATTTTTGAAACCGACTAGCACAGTGTCTTATCACCTTCTTGTGCTATCATTTATTCTGTTAACTCAAGTGGCAAAGGTCTGTCCAGTGTATCTAAAATTCACTGTGAAATTGTTCATGTGAATTCCAATCAAGTGTGTGTGTGCACACTTACACAATAGCCACCCGATTTTCCTCCTAGCAGCCATAGGGTTAGTCTGGGTGCTCCCAGGAGTAGTGTCATTATGGTGCCCAATATAGGGTCCCACTGACCCTCCCCTTTCCAGACCTCCTTATTGCCAATGGCTGGGACTTCCCCTTGCTCATCTCTTGTCTTGCAAACAGATCAGCATTATCTCAGGTTACAACCACAGAAACTCAAGAGGTCCCAGGTGTTCCAATGACTCCAGCCCTGGCACCAGTGGCAGCACCAACATTGATCCCAATGCCATCCCCGATGTCAGTTTGCAACTTGCACTGACACTGGTGGCTACTGAACATCAGGATACTCAGACTCAGTCCAGCATGACTTCAGTGGCTATATCCCCAACAGCACCGGTCCCCTACACATTGTCTGTTCCGCTGGGCTCTAGAGACCCTGTTGGGGGTAATGGAAGGGAGCAACTGCCTGTGATTCTGGAAGGAGCAGAACTGCTGGCACTTCCTGTTCTGATTTGTGGAGAAGAAGTCCATTTGGGGCAATACACAGCACTGGAATATTGAGTTCACTATGTCTGGATGCAGAGATCATATATGGCCCCGAAATGCCCTGCTGAGGCAGTCTTGCTCATTCATTCTGCATCCCCAGAATGTATAAAGCTTGCAGGAATTGCAAAGAGCTTCTTGGCATAGGGGACAGTGCATTTTTTCATCTCTACTGTGTGCCTTCCCACTCATACTGCTCTTTCACAAAGTCCTACTTAAGATCAGGAGGGAACAGGCTCATGTCATATTGCTCACAGCAGCCTGTGTACATAACACTGGTACACATCTCTGCTGGAAATGTTGATGCAGGATCCCATATCCCTATCACTTCACCCACATTTCCTGATGCAGGACTATGGGGGTCTTTGCCATCCATACCTGCAGTGTTTGCACCTCACAGCCTGGAAGCTGCATGGCTGAATCCAGCAGAGCTGTCCTATTCAGATCAGGTCAGGCAAGTCCTCCTTGGTAGTAGGAAGCCCTCCACAAGGCCAACATGTCTTGCCAAGTGGAAGAGGTTCTCCATCTAGTCATGTATCCCCATTACAGGTGCCTTTGCCTTTCATTTTGGACTATATTTTTAGCGTTAAGCGGCAAGGTAGATAGACATCCTCCATAAGAGTTCACTTTGCTCTCCACTCAGGTGAGCAAAGTCAGTCTGTTTTCCAACCCGTTAGTTATTTGATTCATAAAGGACAGGCTTTATCCCCAGGTCCGTCAATCACTCCCTCCATGGGACCTTAACCTAGTTCTTTCTAGACTCATAAGATCTCCATTTGAACCTTTAGCCACTTGTTCCCTGCTCTACCTTTCTTGTAAGGTAGTGCTTCTGGTTGCAATAATGTCTGCAAGTAGAGTTTCTGAGCTGAGAGCTCTTGTTGGAGCCTCCATATACAATCTTTTTTAAGGGCAAGGTGCCACTCTGCCTGCATCCAGCCTTCCTGCCAAAGTTGGCATACAGTTTCCATATGAGCCAGGACATCTTTCTGCTGGTGTTTTACCCTAAGCCATGCTCTAGCACAAGAGAACGGAGTCTCTGTTCTCTTGATGACTGTAGAGCGCTGGCCTTTTACATTGATGGAATGAGACCCTTTAGGAAGTTACCACAATTGTTTGCAGCAGTGGCAGACAGAATGAAGGCCCAGCTGGTATCATCTCAATGCATCTCTTCATGGATAGTGTCCTCATCTGAGAGTGTTATGGCCTTGCGAGTATACCCCCCTGCTCACAGCACACTCTCTTCTAGGGCCCAGGCTTCCTCTTCCATGTTCCTCACCCAGACACCTGTGCAGGAGATGCGTAGGGTGGTAACCTGGTCCTCAAGACATACCTTTGCTGCACACTATGGAATCATAAAACAGTCTAGATAGAGATAGTTACTTACCTTTCGTAACTGTTGTTCTTCAAGATGTGGTGTTCATGTCCATTCCAAAACCCACCCTCCTTCCCCTCTGTCAGAGAAGCTGGACAGAAGGAACTAAGGTGGGGGGAGGACAGGCGGGGACCTATATTGGTCACCATAATGACGCCACTCCAGGGGGTGCCCAGACCGACCATATGGTTAGCTGCTGGGGGAAAAATCTTCCAGCTACTGCGTATGTGTGTACACCTGATTGGAACTGACATGAAGAACTCATCTAGAAGACTCACCTTTTGTAATGGTGGTTAACAGTCTTTTCAGTACTTCTGATGATCATATAGGTGTGAGTATGAAGCCGCATAATTGAATTTTTTTTCTATTTTGCTTTTTAAAAGTCTCAGCAATTAAACACACAACCTCCCCCGCCATTAACAGAATATTATTTAAGTTGCAAAGTTGAGCATACAAGTTAGGAAATGCAATAATTATGGTTGTCTGTGTAACTTTAATTTATCCCACTTTTGTATATGTATTTTGATATGGTCTTTACATGATCACATGCTGTCTTTTTCCACAGGATCCCAGCCTCAGTCATTGCACAGGATGGACCTGCTTTGGGGATGAATCAAGGTAGTATAGTAATGGAGGCTGTTGTCTGTAGAACTCTTGGTTTTTTGCAGAAGTTAGGAGAGGTAATAGTGAATTATCTGAAAACTGCTTAAAGTGAGAGGATGGTCTCATGAAGGCAGTCAGATGCTGCCATTATCCATCCTATCCTCTGCTACAGAGTTTGTGTGATGCTAGGCAAGTCCCTTAAACCAGTAGTTTCAGAGATGGTCAGTAATTTATGCAATCTTTAGTTTGGATACCTTACTGAGATCCTGTAAAGTGCTGAGCACAGTGGGGGAAGTTGTACTTTGAACTTAAATAAAGCTGAGTACTCTTTCAATCAGGCCATAGAGTTCTAAAGCTGGGTACCCAAAAATATTGCATACTTTTGACTTTGTCACTTTTCCATCAGTAAAATGGAGATAATACCACTGTAACTAATCTTCACAAAACCTGTAAGTTAGATTAATATTTGTGAACACTAACATTAATAATATTTAGATTAATATTTGTGAACACGCCTATATTATAGTAATGAATACCATCAAAAGGCCCATGTGGGAAAAAAAATAATTATTCTGCCTTCAGACCAGGGTTTAAGTAATGTGTAGTAAATAAGATTTAGGGCCACATATTGAACTGTGAAGATAAAACAAATTATTGAATAACTGTTCACAAAGTGAGATCTGTCTGTTTCAGGTACTGAATGAGGGATCCTTTGATGACATACTACTTGTTCTATATAATTAAAGACAGTCAAAATGCATATGTACAAAAGGGCTGTACATATGGACAACCTTAATTCTGGTATTTCCTAGCTTTTGGGTGCTTGATTTTTGCAATCTTAATTTTTGTATATAAAGAATATTAAGATGATCAGAAATATAGATAATAGATTGTCAAATATTTATTTGGCAATAATTTCTCTTACTATAACTTGAATAGGTCAATATACTTAAAAAGCTGTTCTCATTTTTTTGGTAAGCTTAATACTGACTTTTTTCCAAAAATCTGAACAGAAAAAAGACTTCACACTTTAAATATAGTTATGATTTAACCCAGATATTTTAGTTTCAAACTTAGCGTGTGCTTAGCCATGAGTGAGGAAAGTGTGTGTCAATTTGGAAGGAAAAACTCTATCAGAAATGTAACCATGGACCTAAGATGCTGCTTTTGAGATTCATAGGAATGTGCACGCACATCTGAATTTTTTTGGAAATCAACATAAATAAACATAGCTGAGCTTGCTGTAAATGAATTTGTCTGTTTAAATACACAGACAATGGCATTCTGCGTAAATGTTCTTTGTCTAATTTTTACAATATAATTAGAGATGACACCCTGGTTGTAAAGCACTTGAGATCTGCCAATGGATAAATACTATATATAAAAGCACAGGTGGTGGTATTATTTATTATTTTGTTTGGTCTTTTACTGTATTTACTTGAAGATTTGCCTTTGGGAATATTGTAATTTCGTTTGTCTGTACTTCATTACAGATTTTACTGTTCCTTAGGCTGTATCAATGGAGCACATTCAAGGAGCTTGGAAGACCATCAGTAATGGTTTTGGATTCAAGGATTCTGTCTTTGATGGATCAAACTGTATTTCACCTACTATTCGTCAGTCATCTGGCTACCAACGCCGAGCTTCTGATGATGGCAAGCTCTCAGATACATCTAAGACTAGTAACACCATTCGGGTTTTCTTGCCTAACAAGCAGCGCACAGTGGTAAGTATACATAAGCCACATGTATAGCTGCGTCTACGTTATACTGTAGTCTGAGCATAACTACATGCTGCAGTCAAAAACACACCATATCTACACTCCAGTATATCAAGCTACATGTGCCAATGAAAGGCTTTGGCAGAGGGGAGACAGTGGGGAAAGCTTCAGCAGCTGCCTGCTGCCAGAGCCTTTCACTCTGGCAAGTAAACACTCTGGCCATGGGAAGGCAGTAGGGAAAGGTTTCCCCTTTGCCAGAAACTTACCTGTGTCAGGGAAAGAGCTCCAGCAGCAGGAAGGCATGGGTAAAAATAGCAACATAGATGGGAGGCATGTCTGGGCAGCTAGAGATCCATTGTAGGGTGTGTGTTTGAGTATCTACCCCCATCCTTCAGGTGTGTCTGTATTTACTCACCTAAGCCATGTCTCAGTCTTCACTCCTGTCTTGACCTGCAGTAGGGGGACACTACATGCCACCAAAAGAAGGGTGCAGTACTAAAGTGTCCTAATATTATAGACTTTTACCATTAACACCAGGATGTATGTGTGGCAACAGTAATGTTAAATAAAACTGGAAGGTTGGTCAATGTTTAGGAAATTCATTATCAGTTTATTAACCCTAAATTGTATATTTAAAAAATAGTGTCACTATATTCTGATACAGGGTGAACCTCTGTAGTCTGGCCCCCTCAGAACCTGACTGGTGCCAAACTAGAGAATTTGCCGGACCACAGGAGGTCAGTATTGTCTCGCAGCATTACCAGCAGCAATTCCACTGTTTACTGGGCTCTTGCAAGACTTTTAGGGGTTTGTAACCTATCCCTTAAATCGGCTTCCCGTACCTAATGACTGGAAGGTAGCCAACGTGACACCAATATTTAAAAAGGGCTCTAGAGAGGCGATCCGGGCAATTACAGACCGGTAAGTCTAACTTCAGTACCTGGCAAATTAGTCGAAACAATAGTAAAGAATAAAATTGTGAAGTATGTAGAAGAACATAATTTGTTGGACAAAAGTCAACATGGTTTCTGTAAAGGGAAATCCTGTCTTACTAATCTATTAGAGTTCTTTGAAGGGGTTAACAAACATGCGGACAAGGGGGATCCAGTAGATATAGTATACTTAGATTTCCAGAAAGCCTTTGACAAGGTCCCTCACCAAAGGCTCTTGTGTAAATTACATGGCCATGGGATAAGAGGAAGGTCCTTTCTTGGATTGAGAACTGGTTAAAGACAGGAAACAAAGGGTAGGAATAAATGGTAAATTTTCAGAATGGAGAGGGGTAACTAGTGGTGTCCCAAGGGTCAGTCCTAGAACCAATCCTGTTCAACTTATTCATAAATGATCTGGAGAAAGGGTAAGCAGTGAGGTGGTAAAGTTTGCGGATGATACCAAACTGTTTAGGATAGTCAAGACAGAAGCAGACTGTAAGGGACTCCAAGAAGATCTCACCAAACTGAGTGATTGGGCAACAAAATGGCAAATGAAATTTAATGTGGATAAGTGTAAAGTAATGCACATTGGGAAAAATAACCCCAACTATCGTACAGTATGATGGGGCTAATTTAACTACGACAAATCAGGAAAGAGATCTTGGAGTTATCGTGGACAGTTCTCTGAAAACTTCCACACAGTGTGCGGCAGTCAAAAAGGCAAATAGGATGCTAGGAATTATTAAGAAAGGGATAGAAAATAAGACCCAGAATATCTTACTGCCCCTGTATAAAACTATGGTACGCCCACATCTTGAATACTGTGTACAGATGTGGTCTCCTCACCTCAAAAAGATATTTTGGCCTTGGAAAGGGTTCAGAAAAGGGCAACTAAAATGATTAGGGGTTTGGAACGGGTCCCATATGAGGAGAGGTTAAGCGACTGGGACTTTTCAGTTTAGAAAAGAGACTGAGGGGGGATATGATAGAGGTGTATAAAATCATGAGTGGTGTGGAGAGGGCCGATAAAGAAAAGTTATTTATTAGTTCCCATAATAGAAGAACTAGAGGACACCAAATGAAATTAATGGGTAGCAGGTTTAAAACTAATAAAAGAAAGTTCTTCTTCACACAGCGTGTAGTCAGTCTGTGGAACTGCTTGCCAGAGGAGGCTGTGAAGGCTGGGACTATAACAGAGTTTAAAGAGAAGCTAGATAATTTCATGGAGGTTAGGTCCATAAAAGGCTATTAGCCAGGGGATAAAATGGTGTCCCTGGCCTCTGTTTGTCAGAGGCTGGGAGAGGGATGGCAGGAGACAAATCGCTTGATCATTGTCTTCGGTCCACCCCCTCTGGGGCATCTGGTGCTGGCCACTGTTGGCAGGCAGGCTACTGGGCTAGATGGACCTTTGGTCTGACCCGGGGTACGGCCGTTCTTATGTTCTTATGTTCTTATGTTATGTAAATTAGAACTAAATAACAGCACAGAACACAGAGCCAGGACTGGTGGCTGTAAACAAACTTGATGGAACTGCAGGAAACTTGGCTGCATCCATGATAAGTGGACATCTGATGATGTCTTCACCATATTTCCGGTGATGATATGATGGTGGGATGGGTCCTTCAATGGCATAAAGGATAGGGCATCAGCCTCTGGATCCTGGGGTTGGAGTCTGTCCATCAGCTAAAATCATCTCACCCTCCATCAGCTAAAATCATGTCAGACCACGGATGTTGCTGGACTAGAGAGGTTCAACTGGTATCATACAGTCTGCTCATATATATTAGTAGAATATTCAAATATTTAATGGCAATAAACTTCAGTAGTGTGTTAACCTAATTTATAATACAGTTGCAGAATTATCCTAGCCTATGTAAACTCAAATACATGATGATTTTTATCACAGGTTGCTTCAGCATGTTTCCTACAATAAAAGAATATAGATTGAACTTAAACATCTCTTGGTCTTTGTTCGAAGCTGAGCATTCCAATAATATGCTAAAACTCAGTAGCATTGCGTGAAATCCTAATTCATGTCTTGTCCCTTCCATCAAGATAATGCACCTCCCTCCATCCACAGTACTCTGTTCTATCTGCGTGTGTCAAGAATAAAACATTCCATCCAGCATAAAAAAATAGTAAATTGCAGTAAAATTTCCCTACATAAGTTTATTTATTATTCTGGGTGTGTCAGAAAACATGTCTGTCTGGCCTGTTAACACAGTATGCCATAAACCAAAGCATTAAGGCCTAGCAGGTACATTGTTGCATACTGCAAGCTAACTTTTATGGACAAATATTCAAAAGTGAACTGTAATGCAGTTCGGAGTGGTTCCTTTGGCCTATATAACTACCTCAAAAAACTTTCTGAGAAGCTTTTTTCCTGCTTCCACATTAGGAATATATGGTTCTGACTTATTGCTTTTTCTGTGGAGGACCTAGAATGTGAAATCATAGCTGGAGGCTGAAACTTGAACGCCAGGAAAGGTTACTTAGGTTGGGGAGAGCTGTAGCTCGTATTTCAACCTCAGGTAAAAACATCCTATTCCAAGCTCAAATATTGCAGGAGCTAGTGCTGGGGGGAGCCAGCTTAAAAGATGGTTTGCCCCCCAGCACCATCTCCACAGGGGCAGGGGAGTACCGGGGACTGGGCGCAAGCTGGGAATCAGCTGATTCCCGGCTTGTGCCCAGTCCTGGATGCTGCGACTCTGCTTTTAAAATGTATTAAGAGTACTGGGTCCCCCCTGCTGCTCTTCAGTTGGCTCTTAATACATTTAAAAGGCAGAGCCATAGTGGGATTAGCTGCTCGGACCGGGAACTACCCTGCTGTAGCTCCCCTGTTTATTGACTAATCAACTAGTTGATGGAAGATCCATCGACTAGTCGATTAATTGATTAAACTATATTTAACATCTCTAGAAGGACAACTTTATCTTGGAGTTTTAAATCCTCAGAAGTTGAATAGTCACATTATGCAACCATAACTTCCATTAAACATAGTTGTTTATTTTTTAACCTTTAGGGAAGGTAGCAAAGGCAGGCCTGCTCCCTTTTACATGGGGTGAGTACGCCATTTGTTAAGAAGGTTCACAACTTGAGATGCTTTGGGATCATAAGATAGCATTGGTGGGCAAAAAGTACCACTATGTACATCTGATTAGATGTACAAGCTTTCAGCTTGAAGGGAGACCTTGCCAAAGATGCCTGTGCCTTTGTCGTACAGATTACAGTGCTTTCTATAGGAGCTGTATTGGAAGACCGTTCTGAAGTTGCAAGCAATGAGAAAGCAGCAATATGAGCTATTAGCATTGGCTGCAAATTTGCTTTTGGGTGCTGTTGTGTATTGGGTTGTCATAGTGATAGATCTTGTTATAGTAACTGAGTTCAGTCATTAGGGGTTAGCCCAGCTGGTTTTGGCTGGTTCTGGCTAGTTCTGTGTTATGGAATAAAATGGAAACTTGCAACTGCTGCAGTTCTGTGTTTCAAGAGATTTCTTTCTAAACTGTAACAATATAACGAAGTGGCAGCGAGGATAAGATGCCTGTGCTGCCTCTAGCAACAAAAGAAGTAGAAGTCAATGTAAGAACACTAAATGTGCAAATTGAAACTAGAACCAGGGTCTGCTTTGTTCTGACCGGAGTGAAGCCCAGAAGATGCCTTTGTCAATCAAACATCAAGGTGGTGGCCAGAAGGAAATCTTCTACTTTGCACAAGTAGAGAACATGCCCATCGCTGCTACGCAAGTTGAGAGCAGTTCACGTTGACCCAGTACTGTCCCAAGTTATGGACCTAGTGATACATGGAACATCTCTATGGGACTCTCAGGTCTCACCCAACTTTGTTAGAAAAGCTACATTCAGGTCACTGTGGAATGGTATGCATGAAAGAAATTGCACAAAGCTATTTTTGGTGGCCTGGTTTGGACTGTGCCATTGAAGAGAAGACAAGAGCTTGTATTTCATGCCAGGGTGTGAGGAATGCACCTCAGTTAGCACGTCTCCACCCATGGGGCTGGCCTGAAAAGCTGTTGCAACATTGACATTGATTTTGCTGGCCCATTTGAAGGAAGCATGTTGTTTGTGGTGGTAGATGCCCATTCCAAATGGCCAGAAGTCTCTATAATGCTGTCCATTACTGCTAAGAGTACTATCCAAAAACTTTGCAGAATCCTTAGTTGTTTTGGTATGCCAGGACTACTCGTGAGTGACAATGGTCTTCAGTTTGTGTCTCAGGAGTTTGGAAATGTTATGAAAGCAAATGGGATTTATCACATCACTTCAGCACCCTATCACCCACCCGCCAATGGATTAGCTGAAAGGTTTGGGCAGACAATGAAACAAGCTTTGAAATTGGCTAGAGGACATTCACTCATTCAAAAGCATCTAGACACCTTCTTACTATCCTACAGAAATACACCTCATGCTACAACCAAAACGTCCCCAGCTTTTCTAATGATAGGACGTTAGCTACATACTTGTTTTGATATGCTGAAACCTTCTGACCCATGACAAATTGTGCAGTGTTAAAAGCAAGGTCAAGTCATCAGGTGTGCATCCAGAGCAAAAGACTGAACCTTTAGTCCTGGAAAGCTAGTTTTGGCTCAGAACTATGCTTCTGGAGCTAAATGGGTCCCTGCCACTGTCATCAAACCGGACCCGTTTCCTACACTGTCTGGACTGCAGAAGATCACATCTGGTGGCGTTGGGTAGATCAGTTGTTGCCAAGTTATGCCTGCCCCCAGGACACATCTCCAGTTGAGTTGACTGACCTGACCACTACTGGTGAGCTACCGACTCAAGTCACCTGTTCCTGACTCCTCTTCTATCACTGCCTGTGGTGAACACAAGCCCCTCCCTGAGCAGGCTGATATGACAGCCTCACCTGTTAATGCTTCAGATCCTAAGCCCATTGTCAGGCCTGCACCCATAACACCTTAGGGTGCAGGAACACCAGACGTTTGCCGTAATCTGCCTAGAGAAAGAAGGCCGCCTCAATGGCTGGATCTTTAGTTAAGGTTAGCCCATGGTTACGGGGCAAAATAATCCCCAGGATTAGCTGGGAACTGAGGCAGTCTGCCCTCATTCCCTGGTTTAGTGATTGTTTTGTTAAAGGGACTTTCTTATTAATGGGGGAGGAATATGTTGTCTACTGGGTTGTCCTAGTGATAGATCTTGTTGTTATAGTCACCGAGTTAGGTCATTAGGGGTTAGCCCGGCTGGTTCTAGCTAGTTCTGTGTTATGGAATAAAATGGAAACTTGTAACTGCTGCCGCTCTCTGTGTTTCAAGTGATTTTAAACTCTGTAATGCCAAACAATATAACAGGTGCCATTTTATGTTGATCTTGTAAATCCAGGGCTAGTGATAGACTTTGCTGGGCTCCAGGCAGTATGGGAAGGGGGAGCCCTCAAGCATGAGTGGCTGGGCTAGGGGCAGCCAGCCCTCAGTGCGGCCTGGATCATGCCACCTTTCCCTTCCCCCACCCTAAGCCCTCAGCACCACCTGGACTGTGCCACGCCCCGCTTCCCCAGCCAGCCCAGACCATGCTGCAGAACCCCAGTCCTGCAACTGCCCCCTCCGCCCTGCTGGCAGCCCTGTATGCATGGTTTGATATCTGGCTACTTAAGAGACTGCCTTTGTCTCACCGTTGTCACACCACCTGACATCAGCTGAGCTGCTTTCAGTTTCATACAGTTCTTGTGTTTGAAAGTTTGAGCATTGTTTTGGTGGCAAGATGATTTTGTAAGACTTAAAATTCACCACACACATGCATATGTGTGTGTATACCCTCCCCACCTCCAGGTTTGTTTATATTAATAGTATGATCTAAGGCTCATTTGTTTCTAATCCATCAACCATAGGGAAGGCTGTATTGGATGGGTTTTTGAATGGACTTGTTCAGTTAAATTCTGAAGGAAATAGTATCTTTTGTTAATCTGCTTTAACATTGTCCCTAGAATTACTTGTACATGTTGTCAATGTGGCATGTTAGGTACATTTTTTTAAATCTGAAACTCTACGAATAAAACTGCTGCTAATGCTAGTTTTACTGTAGTGATGTGTGTTGAATGTGATGTGTCTAGTCTTGTGTAGAATATGAAGATCTGAAAAGTGGTATTTTAAACCCTTTTCTCTGTTCTCATTAGAGTGTTAAACTAAAATTGGCTGTTGTTCACAGGTAAATGTTCGAAATGGGATGACTCTGCAAGATTGTCTTATGAAAGCACTCAAAGTCAGAGGTCTGCAGCCAGAATGCTGTGCAGTTTTTCGACTTTTCAATGAACAGAAAGGGTAAGAATCTGTGCGCAAGATCAGATAAATAGTTTTAACATCCTTTTGGATTTTTCAGATCCTGTTTTTAAATTAGCAGAACTGTGGTTTCTTGCCCCATTTTTGCTAATTTCTTCAGAAGTCTAAGTTGGCTGTGAAGGCTCTATCCTCAGCCTTTCTTTGCTCATCTTACATTTCCTCTTCCAAAAGCCACTCCTTAACCATGCTAAAATGATGTAAGAAATTAAATGTTTATTTTTATTTAAATGCTGGTATTTCTGGAGAAATTCTGTGTGCTGCTGTGTGTACGCAGATTTCTTTGCTTCCCTGCAAAAAAATGAGTTTCTGACGGAGAAGTAAACAGCACCTTCAAGACCAAGGTTGGTCATGCACTCCTATCCAGCAGTGTGGGTGCATAATTTTGGATGCCTGGAGCAGCCAGTCAAGAGGTGAATCACTGCAGGGGTAGGGGGACCGGGAGACACCCTTACTAATAGCTCCTATTCTGCATTGGGCTCAGTTGCTAGTCCTAGCTAGACTGGAGACAGGAGTACAGGATTTCCTTTTCCCCTGCAAGGAGCAGCCAGGGCTGAGTCAGAGCCATCCCCAGAAACCTCCCCTGGCTATAAGAACCCCACACCGAGCCCTTGTGCTTTCAGATTCTTCCTCCTTTCCTTGCCCCAAACCTTCCAGTCATCCATCTGCACCCAGATTGTCCCATACCTCGATTTCTCCTCCCCCCCCCGCCAAGCCCCTCCATATTTAGATCTTCTTGGACTGAGTCTCTCTACCAGGTAGGGATGTAAATAAGTTACAAAACTATTTTACTGTGTAACTGATCAAAACTCTGTCAGTTACATGGTTAAACATTTTACAGGGATGTAGGGGCAGGGAAGGAAGGGTCCTGGAGGGGTCCCCTCAACCCTAGGCTCTTGGGTGCTGTCCCACATTGTGGGCTATGCCCCTCTCCCAGGGTCCTGATAACCAGCTGCTGTCCCAGGGACTCTGCCATCAGTGAGGTCCCAGTAACCAGCCCCATGCCATGGACTCCCAGTTGCTGCAGGCTCCTGGCCGCCATTGAGCTCATGCCAGCTGGCCTCGTCACCACTGGCTCCTGGCAGCTAGCTCTGCTTCCAGTGGGCTCCCAGCAGCTGAGTTTAAATGTTAACAGAACCCAATAAGCATCAGCTTATTGGTTAAATAATTAAACTCTTTCATCCCTGCTACCAGGTGTACATGGCACTGAGGGGCAGGATCCTGCAGTGTTTCCAGTACAAGGGCCAGGGTTGAGCTCATCCTCACCTCCAAGTCTGTGTTCCGTTGAAGTGGGATTTGCAGGTCATCTCCCACATAGGGATGTAAGCGAGTAGTCAACTACCTGATAAGCTGATTTTTTTATAGACTCGTTTGTTATATCACTTATAATATAGCTAGATTGTTCAAATTTGAGTAAAAATTTCTTCCTCCATTTGAAGATGATTCACCTCCCTCAATTAAGGGTCCTGGTATTCAGTTTTAAGGTTATAAATTCTTATGGAAATTTTAAAATGTTATGGATTTAAATCTTATCTCAAGTATTTCTTTGTGTTTTGTAGGACTGGGGGAGTGATGCTGCTATTAAATACCAAATGATTATTTTGCAGTTTGAGGGAGTGAAGGTATCTCATTAAGTTAAAGTATTGACTTCACACCTCAGTGCATTTTTAAGCCCCAATTATGAGACAGTCATTGTGGATATTCATCTCAAGTAACTCTGGAGCAAAAGCACATATGGTTTCCATATCACTCCTGCATTAAGAGGAGTGTTGTGAGCGAAGCACGAGAAGTCATTCTTCTGCTCTACTCTGCACTGATTAGGCCTCAGTTGGAGTACTGTGTCCAGTTCTGGGCACCACATTTCAAGAAAAATGTGGAGAAATTGGAGATGGTCCAGAGAAGAGCAGCAAGAATGATTAAAGGTCTAGAGAACATGACCTATGAAGGAAGACTGAAAGAAAGAATTGGGCTTGTTTAGTTTGGAAAGTAGAAGACTGAGAGGGGACATGATAGCAGTTTTCAGGTATCTAAAAGGGTGTCACAAGGAGGAGGGAGAAAAATTGTTCTCAGCCTTTGGGGGTAGGACAAGAAGCAATGGGCTTAAACTGCAGCAGGGGAGGTTTAGGTTGGACATGAGGAAAAACTTCCTGTCAGGGTGGTTAAACACTGGAATAAGTTGCCTAGGGAGGTTGTGGAATCTCCATCTCTGGAGATAAGCGCAGGTTAGATAGACCTCTATCAGGGATGGTCTAGACGGTATTGGATCCTGCCATGAGGGCAGGGGGCTGAATTCGATGACCTCTCGAGGTCCCTTCCAGTTCTAGAGTTCTATGAATCTATGAAATTCCCATTCATAATTTGACAATTTTTATAAAGATATTTCTACAGTGGGGATGTAAAATCCTGTGTAATTGGTTAACTGGTTAAGGAGGGGCTGCTTCAGCCCAACTGGGCTAAAGCAACTCCCCCTGCTACTGTGGCCGGTCTGGAGTGGCCTCCTGCTGCAGGTCCTGTCTGTGGTACCCCTCAGACCCACTGGTTAAGCTTTCACATTCCTATTCTACAGAAACAATCACTATAGGATCTGTATGCCTTATATTGTATAAAAACAGTAATCAAGATATGATGATGATCAGGGCTCACCAAGCGGCAGCGAGCCCTGTTCGCCAGCCGCGCGGTTTCGCGCCGTTCTGCATTCTGCGCATGCGCAGATTGCTCTGCACCGGCTCTTCCGGGTTGTAATCTACTTGTCACGGGTGAGTAGATTACATTATGTGTCGAGCCCTGACGATGATAACTCATGTAATTTAGTTGAATTGCTATTGCTGAAAAATTGGTAATCACAATTCTGTGTTTAAAAAACACATTCTAAGAGGATGGTTGTATTTGTTTTCATGTTACAGAAGCATGTATTGCAATTTAAATTATTGAATAGATCTGTTTATTCTCATGTCTAGTTTTTTTATCCTTTGTAGCAAAAAAACACGCTTGGATTGGAATACTGATGCTGCAACCTTGATTGGAGAGGAACTGCAAGTAGATTTCCTTGATCATGTGCCCCTTACAACTCACAACTTTGTAAGTTTTGTTTTCTTTTGTATTTTGAATGCAGGAGGCTCATTCAGTTGACTTCCTAAAAATGGGAGGCAGCTTTAGATCTCAATGCTATAGTATCATCTCTTTCAATAAAATACATTAATTAATAAAGGTAGAATGGCAACACAACCTCAGATTATTTACAGGTGTTGGTCACCTAATCTCAGTGATTTTTCTTTTTTTTTCCAGACCTGGCCAAGAATGAGTGACAACATCCTCTTTCATTTACAGTAAGGGCTCATCTAGACTACGTCGAAGTGCTGAAAGAGGAAAGTGAAAGTGAAAGTTGTTTGGATGCAGCTTTTTCGGTGAACCCCTTGCCCCCTTTTTGAAAAGCTGCTTTTCCTCAAAAAATGAGGTCTACGCAGCTTTTTGAAAAGGGAAGGGGTTCACCGAATAAGCCATGTCCAAACTACTTTCACTTTCAAAAGCGAGACTGGAAGAAGATATGCAAATTCCCGTGGAATTTGCATATCCTCTTTCTACACTTCGTCGTAGTCTAGATGAACCCTAAGGGTGTGTCTAAACTACACCCCTCTGCCGACAGAGGGATGTAGATTAGGCACATCGCTATTGCAAATGAAGCGGGGATTTAAATATCCCGCGCTTCATTTGAATAGAAATGGCTGCCACTTTTTGCCGACGCGCACTTTGCCGCAAAAAGCGGTAGTCTAGATGGGGATCGATCGACAAGGAAAGCCTTTTCCAACTGATCCCTTATACCTCGTGCAGCGAGGTTTACAGGATCGGTCGGAAAAGGCTTTCCTTGTCGACCGATCCCCGTCTAGACTGCTACTTTTTGCTGGCAAAATGCCACGTCGGCAAAAAGCAGCAGCCATTTCTATTGAAATGAAGCGCGGGATATTTAAATCCCTGCTTCATTTGCAATAGCGATGTGCCTAATCTACATCCCTCTGTCGGCAGAAGGGTGTAGTTTAGATACACCCTAATAGTAATAAAATTCTGATGCTCTGTCAGGTTAAGAAGAGTTTTCTTTACACTTCTGTTTGACAGTATTTTCTAACCCTCAAACCCCCGTCTTTATTTCAGAAAATTGAATAATTTCTCTCTACATGTTCAGTAAAATGCCCACCATTTATACCAGAGGGGTGGAACCTATGGCCCAGAGGCCAGATCTGGTCCCCGGCTTGTGTGGATCCAGCCCCCGAGGCATTGGGTAGCAAATGCTGGTGCTCGAGCCCCACGGCCCCCTCCTGCCCAGACCCTGCGGCCCCCTTCGCTCCTGTATCCTATCTCCTGCCCAGCCCTCCTACCACGAGTCCACTCCTCCATATTACCACTTTCCCAGACCCCCAATCCATTCGTGCACCCTCCCTCCCAGACCCCACGCCCAAAGCCTGCTTCCCAGCAGCTCCTTCCTACGCATTTAACTCCTCATTTTTAGCCCTACCCCAGAGTGTAGGGGGCCCCCCAAAATCTACTAGCATCTGATGTGCTAGGGCAATGTGTCAAGTGTCTTTCTGCTTCTCAGTCAGGGTTTTTTGGGTGGTTGTTTTTTTTCTGTGCATCCCCTAATTTATTTTTCTGTGGTCAGAAGCCCCTGACACACAAAATGTTCCTCACCCCCACTTATACAAAGAGAAAGTATTCGTAGTTTCTTTGGCACACATGTTCTCTTGGTTTGAAGATACCAGCTGGACCAGTGGTTCTCAATGTGTTTATCATTGTGGGCCTTGTAGAGTCTGTTATAGAGGCCTGTTTAAAAACAGACTGTCTGTTTTTCTTTTTTAACTATGTAAGTTAAAGAGCAGTAAGGCTAGTTCTCAAGGCCTTTCTTGCTTCTGTTGAGGGAATATGGCCAATTTTTTCCCCACAATATGACCATGCATTATTTAAGCAACTTCATTCCAATCTTCTCTGTCAGGATTTGATTTTTCCATAGGAATGTTGTATCAGAATGGGTTTCATTCTTTGATCCATCTGTCCGGATTAGAAAAATGTTTAGCAGATTGTGTCAGTTAGAAAGGTTATGATTGACACAATGAAGCCCCATTTATTTGATCCATTGTTCTGTCTGGTCTAGATCAGAAATGGACTTGTTTATGACCAAGCAGAACAGAAAGTGCAAAATGTTTACTCCAGAGTGGGCAGGAACCCAGATTTGAATTTTGCCTTCATTATACACTGTTGGGTAAAGGACTGTTGTATTCCTTGCTTCCCAAAAGAGATGTCAAGATGCTTAAAAACACCAAAGTTCACATAAAAATAAATTTGCTGTAAGGAATATAACTACAAAATAGCATTCTTTTGTGCATAGCATATTGATTACTTCTACATACACAATTCTATAACTACTCAAAAAAAAAAAAAAGTCCAAGGTGATCTAATTGGTGCTTTACGTTAAGGGTCTAAAACCGTGGTGTTTAACCAGTTCTGAAGCAGTAGCCACTATTGTGGCTACTGCTGTAGCGAACTAGCCATACTCAACTGGCCAAATAGTCTCATTGTTCAAGTCAAACAGCCACACTCAACTGGCTAAATAGCCTCATGTGGCTAGTGGCTAGCGTGATGGACACCATGGGTCTAAAACTCCCTTCATTGAAGTCAGTGCCAAAAGTTCCAAGCATGTTATTGTCACAAGATGGTGCTCTCAGTCTTTCAAGGATAAACTTATATTTCAGTATTAAATAGCTAGATGAAGAGCTTACTAAATGTCTATACAGTATCCATAATTATAACACAAATCCACAAACTTTCTCAAGTATAATATTAAGTTCAGTGTTTAGTTTGGAGCAGTTCTATAATGTTACATTTTCATTCATGATTTTACTGTTAATTTTTGCCAGTTCCTTAGGTATTCGTCTGAGTCACTTGACAGAGCTGATATCATAAGGGCATTTGTGTATATGTGTGTACATTTTAACTATTTAACTTGTTTTCTAGGCTCGGAAAACATTTCTAAAGCTTGCCTTCTGTGACATATGCCAGAAGTTTCTGCTAAATGGGTTCCGGTGTCAGACATGTGGCTACAAATTCCATGAACACTGCAGCACTAAAGTCCCAATCATGTGTGTGGATTGGAGCAATATTAGGCAACTCTTGTAAGAGCTTTTAATTATTAATACAAATAGTGAATCCCTGTGACTGAAGAATCTCAGACTCAGTCATTTTACAACATTAAAGAAGATATACTGTGTAATTTTTTAGATAACTGATTTAGGAAATAGGACATACTACTCATTACCTATATCAAGCTGCAAATGTGCGCGCGCGCACACACACAAAAATATAACATTTACATTTTATTAATCTAAATCTTAAATGTTGCGTAAAGGTTTTTCATTGGCAGTTGCAGCAGTCTCTTCAGTTTCTGGCTGATGGCTATCCTTAAATTCTTTTTTTAACTTTTTAAATTTTATTGACAGAACATTAAATACACTGTTTCCTTAGAACTTCTACAACTAGCTCTCATCTTCCCCACTCCCACTGTCATTTTGATGCAGATCTGATCAGTGTTTCCTGTAAGGTGTGCACCTGTGCAGGCGCACACCAAGAATTTTGAGGCTTGCCCACCAAAAACAGAAACCTAAAATCATAACTCTTTCTATAGCATTGATCAGGATATAATGTAGCACTTACTTGTAATTCTTTTTATTGATATTTCAGATTGTTCCCTAATTCAAATAACAGTGATAGTGGTGTCCCTTCACTACCTCCCTTGACAACGCGACGGATGCGTGAGTCTGTCTCCCGGATGCCTGTTAAGTAAGTTATTTCCACTACTTTTTGATTTGGGAAGTATAGATTTAATACTGAATGATCATGTAATACTGATGATGGAAAAAGAATGCACTAAAGCAACATCACTTTAGTTCTATTGCTGTAATACTAATATTGATTACATATAGAAATTGTAACTAAAGTGTGTAGTATTCCCCCTTTCCTGCAGTTCCTGTGGTCAATAGATGTTTACACCTGGGATTGTAGGCTTTGAATTTTTAGTCTAGAGGTTTTTAATTGGATCATTTAGATTCCGTATCAAAAAGTAATACGCTTTAGTATGTAGGTTCCTTCAGACAGTATTGTGCCAATAGTCCCATTAGAGTTCAGCCAGATGTGTAGTACATATGCAAATATGGCAGATTCATTTGTTTTGGATTAGTCCTATATAGAAGTGTTTAAAACATAATCAGTTTTGTTACCACCGTATGTTCTTGTTGTTTAACCTAAGTACAGGGGTTTAAAAAAGAAACTGTGTATAACAATTTAAAGAAAATATAACACCATTGAAATTCTGAAAATCAAAGAAAATGTGTGGATTTAGATGCTAAATTCATATTTAATGCAGCATCTCTACTGTCCCTTACTTCTGGCCTGGTTCACTTTCCTTGCAGTTTGAGGCTGATGAGATTAGGCTGGGTCAGAAGTGTATGACCCTCAACTTCCTCCCTAGGGGTGTGTCTAGACTACAGGGTTTTGTCGACAAAAGTGGACTTTTGTCGATAAAACTATACCTGCATCTACACTGCCGCTGAGTTCTGTCGACATAACTCAGCAGTTTTGTCGACAGCTGTAAACCTCATTCTACGAGGAATAACGCCTTTTGTCGACAGAGTTCTGTCTTCACTGTAGCATCTACACTGTCCTTTGCGTCTACACTGTCATGTCGACAAAGCGGCGTGCTTTGTCGACAGAACTGGATGTAGTCTAGACGCTCTTTGTCGACAGAAGCTTTGTCGACAGTATCTGTCAACAAAAGTCTGTCGACAAAAGACTGTAGTCTAGACGTACCCTAGGAGTGCTGTAAGCCCATTTCTGGGATCCCAGCATGCTAGATTGAAACATTTTCTTTCTGCGGGATTTGCAGTAGTAACTAAGTCCGTCTTATCCCTTCCACTCCTCCTTGACCTCCTATCCCACTTGCAACCCGAGTAATAGCAAATGAATTAGGGATGTATCCTTGTAATGTTTGTTAAATAATCACAGTTAACTTCAGTCTGACTATTCATGTGATTAAAGTAAACAAGGATTTGACTGCCTTTATTTCTGATTTAATAATTCTTTGCTTTAGCTGTAATCCAGTGTTTGGTCATATGTTAGAGAAATTACATTCTTACACAAACACTTTGATTTCTGGAGAACTGTATTATGCACCTTTTAGCTGGTATTTCTTGACTACCTTGTCAGGTTTTCTGTGTGATTAGTAAACAGTCCCAGCAATTATTCCCCTTCCCCAAACTATAATTCTCACTGCAAATTAAAACTACAGTAAATTTCCGATAATCCGGCACCTTTAGGACCCAGGGGGTACCGGATTATCAGATATGCCGGACTATCGGAAGGGGGGGCTATGAAGGGTCTAGGGTGGTATGCGGGGATGCCACCCCAGACCCCTCATAGCTCCCCCTTCTGATAGTCCGGCTCTGCCCCAGGCGTCCCCATTCAGCCGCTGCTGGTCAGTTTCAGCAGCAGCTGAATCGGGACGCCTGCGGGCAGAGCAGCTGGGGTGCTGCCGGGTTGGTCTGGTAGCGCCGCCCCTTGGCGCTGCGAGACCAACCCGGCAGCACCCCAGTTGCTCTTGGGGACGCCTGGGGCAGAGCAGCTGGGGTGCTGCCGGGTTGGTCCGGTAGCCTCAAGGGGCAGCGCTACAGGACCTACCGGCAGCACTCCAGCTGCTCTGCCCCGGCTTCCCCGATTCAGCCACTGGTCAGTTTCAGCAGCGGCTGAATCGGGGAAGCCGGGGGCAGAGCAGCTCCAATGGTCCGGCTGCCCGGAGCACTTCCGGGTTCCTGATGGTGCCAGACCATCAGGAGTGCTGGACCATCAGATGCCAGACCAATGAAGTTTTACTGTATTTCTTAAACTCCATAAATTGCCTAGTCTTGAAAAAAGGGGTCTTACTTAAATTTTACTAATTGCGACTGAGCGGCTATTTTAACAGTTGATTAAGTATGAGTTAGCAGAAGTTGAAATGAGGTGTAACAAATCAAATAATGGCGAAAATACCACAGATTGCTGCTGAATGTGCCAGGCAGGTATTGCCAACTGTTAAAATCTTGTTTTTAAAACCCTTTGATTTTGTTCCTATATTAACCTGAGCATAATCCAACTGGCTAAATAGTTCAATCAGCAAGTAGTACTAATCCTTCGTTTGCTTGGGATTTTGTGTGTTTTTGTTTTTAGGCAGGATGTA
The DNA here is from genome assembly GCA_019425775.1 of Rafetus swinhoei. Taxonomy (NCBI): domain Eukaryota; kingdom Metazoa; phylum Chordata; order Testudines; family Trionychidae; genus Rafetus; species Rafetus swinhoei. Next base: position 11,885,446 of record CM033435.1, on the reverse strand, counting down.
CTATACAGTAATTTGCAACTAGTACAGAAGGAAAAATGAACTGTGACTTCTCTCCCTCTCCTCATGTTAGTTCCCAGCACAGATATTCTACGCCTCATGCCTTCACATTCAACACTTCAAATCCTTCCTCTGAGGGCTCCCTTTCCCAAAGACAGAGATCTACTTCCACCCCAAATGTCCATATGGTCAGCACTACCATGCCTGTAGACAGCAGGATAATTGAGGTAATATGCGGAATAAGAAATTGCGTAGAGGTCATCTAAAACTACTACTGGTTATTTAATCAGTATTTTAATTTTTCATGTTCTCTTTTCTGCTTAACATCTTCCCTTAGTTTGGTAAGCGATGAAAGCCCAGGATGGCCAACACCTGCCTAGAGATTTAAACATCTTATCCTCATGCTTGTAGCCTCTCAACTTTGCTAAAGTTTTTAACAGGTTTTCTGCTACTTTATGAAGAATTTGAGGAGCCTAATATTAGGAAGTTTAACAGATCACTCTTACTGATCAAAAACAAGACTAGTTTTGCTGCAGAACTGCTTACTATCGGTCCTTTGGAATGTGTTTGTTGCCATTTAAAAAATATAAATCCACATGCAAATTGATACATCAGTCAGGTAGCAGTGCGTATCTAAAGGTCAGTGACAAAGCATGAATATTAAAGGCAGTGCTCTTGTGCTGTGCAGCCTACTAGACCAGTGGTCTCCAACCTTTTTAACCACAAGATCACTTTTTCAATTTAAGTGCAATGTAAGATCTACCTCCAAACCCAAATACCCTTGTCCTACTTCCTTCCCGCCCCTTCTTTGAGGCCCCGGCCCTGCTCCACCCCTTTTCCAAGGCCTTACCCTGCTCACTCCATCCCCCATCCTCACTTACTTTCACCAGGCTGGGGTAGGGGGTTGCGGTGCAAGCTCTGGTTTTGGGCCAAGGGGTTTGGAGAGTGGGAAGGACTCTGAGCTTAGCCCAGGGTGAGCGATTGGGATCCAGGAGGGGTTTCAGGGTGCAAGCTCTGGGAAGGAGTTTGGGTGCAGGGGGGATTCCCATCTGGAGCAGGAGGTTGCGTGTAGGAGGAGGTTCAGGGCTGGGACAGGAGTTCAGGAAGCAGGCCCTGTCTGGGCACCGTTTAACTGAGACAGCTTCCAGGTGGCGCAGTGGGGTTAAGGCAGGCTTACTCCTGCCTTGATCCAGCACCACTCCTGAAAGCAGCTGGCATGTTCCAGCCATGTACTGCCCCCTCAGCTACAGGCACTGAGCCCACAGCTTCTACTGGCCACGGTTCCCCATTATTGATCAATGGGAGCGGCAGGACTAGTGTCTGCAGTCAAGGACAGCATGTGGAGACCCCCTGCTCTGCCTTTCTTAGGAGCTGCAGGGACATGCCTGCCACTTCCAGGAGCAGCAGTTACCATAGGGATAACTACTCCAGCCATGGCAGGTTAGACATTTTAGAACTCACTATTCAAAGAATTAAATTTATGCATAAGAGAGAAATCATAGAGCCATACAATCATCGAGTCCAGCCCCCTGCCCAACTAAATCATCCCAGCCAGGACTTTAAGTCGAGACTTAAAAATCTCTAGGGATGGAGATTCCTCCACATCCCTAGATAACCCATTCCAGTGCTTCACCACCCTCCTAGTGAAATTGTTTTTCCTAATATCCAACACCTAGACTGGTCCCCCCCCACTGTAATGAAATGAAAATTATGAAATGCACAGACCAGTCAAAAACCAAAAAATAATGCACTTTGCAAGCAGTAAAAGAAGTAACAAACACTTCCACATATGTGTTGGGTCAGAGATGAGAGTGAAGAACAGTGTGTTTGTGAGAATGTCTCACACGCTGTGTGTCTGTCAGATTTGCATTGCCAAGCTCCCTCTATCCCCTTCTCTCTGTGTGGAGCTAGGGTACAGGAGTGGGGGAGGAGGGACACCCTGACATCAGCACCCCCCCTTCTCCCTCCTACACCCTGCACAACAAGCAGGAGGCTGCCAGGGGGCCAGCTCCAAGGCAGAGGACAGGAGCAGCATGACAGTGGGTGGAGGGGCAACTGAAGTGCCAGCACTTGATAGCTTCCTGGCGAAACCAGTAAGGATCACCTGTCAGAGGCTCCAGAATCTACCAGTAGATCCCGATCTACTGGTTGGTGACCACTGCACTAGACCTATACTAAGTATTAAGAATTGTAGAATGACGGGGTAAGACTTAGCACAGCTGAGATCCTCCCTTCTGCTGCTAGAGATGTGAAAATGTAACTCTGGGCTCGTCAGTTAACATTCACAGTTACATGCAGGCTCCAAGTACGCATGGGGAGCTGACTTAAAGGCCAGCTCCCTATGCCTACTGGCTCCCGGAGAGCCGCCTGTCCTCCCTCCTCCCCAGCACCGCTGCCTCTGTATCACATGCAGCAACGTGAAGGGGCAGGTGGGAGCCAACTGGTTCTCCGCCAGCACCGGCTTCCAGGGAGTCAACTGCCGCCCTACTTGTAACTGAGCTCTCGTTGAGGTGCTATTAATTTTAACATTAAGTGAGGATGGGGAGAGGAGAGAGGTAGGTTTGCAGGAAAAGAGCATGACATACACAGCTCCCACCAAATGGGAGCTTTATTCAAACAGCTTAAGACCTTCTTGTAAGCTTGTAAGGTGCACAGAAAGCCTTATTGCCTTTGGCTGCTCTGCAGCACGCCACCAAAAGGGACTCAGGAGGTAGCTTCTCTTCTGAGCGTCTTTGGAGCATCAGCTAGGGAAAGATGCTTGTGTGGCAGAGCTCTTACGCTCTGTTTGGAGTAGAGTCTATGTTCTAGCTGGGCTTTATAGGGAAGTACGTTTCCTTTTTTCTTTGGTTTCTTTGGGGATTGTCTCATTCTCTCTTCACAAAGCCCCAGTGCTGATCATATTTATGTCACAAAATTACTCTGAGCAGTTTTACAAATAAGGAAATAAATTTTACAGCCATCTATATACATTCACTAATAGTTGTGTAGTACACATGCTATGTTGGATACACTGTTATCTTTGTGTTTCATATACTGTCATGATGGAGATGCCATTTTTTCTCCCTTCTCTCCTTTTTAATATCTTAAAGGATTGTGACTGAAGTAGTGTAAATATCCAGTCTTCCAGAAACAAAGATGACATTTCTGGAAGGTGTTTCACACACTGTTGAATGGAAAAGACTGGCTTTTAATTAAGTAGTTTTCCAAGATGTGGGCATTAATATGCTCACTGTAGATTAAAACTATACTTAATAGAAAGAAAAATATAACCTTGCACAGAGCTAATTAATAAAGCTGTTTTTTCTTTCCTCAAGTTCCTGATGGTTTCTGTTCTTCTATTCATTTATCTAAGCAACTGAAAACTATTTTTTACACTTCCTCTATTCTTTATTTCTTATTGCTTTGTACTAGAACAACAGCCTGAGTGCTTCTCCCAGTTCCTGGTGCAGACGATTTTGTTTGAGGGGAAGAGTAGGTATTTTTCTTCATGCCTTTGCTTTCTTGCAATTAACAGGATTTGTAAGATTGTAAACCATAGTAATGACTAAGTGAAACGATTAATCTAAAATAGGTTTAATAAAGATGTTGGTATGAAATGTTTGGTTTGGTACAGTTCTAATATTTGAGTACACTAGTTGGAAGTGATACCTAGGCAGAATAGTTTGTCATGGGTTAAATTGATAATTCTGTAGAGAGTGAAATTCATCTTTTCTATAAGACTAATTACTTGAGCTGTTTTGCACCACAGAGAGACATTGGCCCCACTATGTTTAAAATATTGCCTCAAAATGTGTCCTTTAAGGTACTGTCTGGTAGTTTTCTGAAATTTGGTTTGGTGAACTATAGCATGGACACACCCAGATGATATAGCCAAGTGGAAGCCAAGATTAACTAAATAGCGTGCTAATGGAATCATAGTTTGAAGCCAGAAGGTACCGCCAGAGCACCTAATCTGATCTATATATCACCAGCTACCACTACCCATCCAGCACTCATACATAAAGTCCAACAGTCCTAATTAGACAAAGTATTGCAGCTAGATATTGTATTGTATGTTAGATATGTTATTTTAGCAATCGTGTAGTTGCAACAGTTTTTAGCGGTTACATGGTTACTAAAATGTTTCCCGTGGGCCGGGCTGGCAGCCAGTGTACTCCTGGCTCCGCTCCTGGGGAGCCCTCTGCTGCCCCACACTACTGCCTCTGATACAGAAGCAGCAGCGCAGGGTGGCAGTAGCTCCTGTGCACAGGGGGCCCAGGCTCCCTGTGGACCAGGGGTGGGCAATAATTTTTGACCAGGGGTCACTTCAGAAATTTTTGAAGGGGCCCCGGAAGGGGCAGGGCATCAGGCGGAAGGGGTGGGGTCAGGACTCTAACGTGCTTCCCCACCCACAGACCTCCCCCTCTCCCCCCCAGAGAACTGCCAGAACAGCTGGCAGTTCCCTCTAGGTATCCATGCATCTGGCGGTAGGAGGAAACTTTGCTTGTTCCCTCCTGCTGCCCCCACGTCAATCAGGGCCTGGGGAAGGGGAGCACATGAAGTCTCTCACTTCCTGCCTCCGCCCTGCAAGGAGCCTTTTAAGTGCTGTTCACTCCTTGCAGTGTGGGGGCAGGGCAGGAGGAAACTTCGTGCGTTCTCCCCTAACTCCCAGGCCCTGAGTGGCCTGGGGACGGGGGGAGCAGCAGGGCCTCTGTGGGCCAGATCAACTCACTTGGCAGGCCAGATCTGGCCCACGGAGGCCCTTTTGCTCACCCCTGCTGTGGACAGAGGGTGCTCCAGCATCTTGCCTCAACCCTCCTCCCCCCCCCTTCTCCCCCCCCAGAGGCAGCAGCGTGGGGGGGAGGGAGAAAGCGGCTTGGCGAAGCCAGTGCTTGTGATACAGAGACAGCAAAGGGGGGGGGGGGAGAGTGTGTTTAGTTGTTTGAATTAATCAATAAGCCCAGGCCTATCGGTTAATCATTTAAACATCTATACCCTAACATCCCTAGTTGGAGCCCACCAGGGAGTATACCATTATGTGTTATAGCCAGAGAATAGGTGGGATTGAGGTGCACTAGTACCCACACCCTTCATAGTGACAGGGAAGTAAGTAGTGTGTACTCAGATAATCTTGGCAAGTAAGCCACCTTGCACTACTTGTTCTTTGCATAAAGATTAGGTGTAAATGACAAATTATAGTTTTGGTGTACATGTAGGACCTTCCTGGTCTGGCATCCTCGGGACCTGAGCAGTCCCAAACCACAGAGAGGAGATCAAGGCTTCCCTCCTGGCTGCAGCCCTGCTCCCTGCTGGCCCCACTAGTACTGCGTTCCTGCCTGTGCTCCTCACAGTGCTGGGAGTGCTAGGTCTGCTGTCTCTGGCCCCGGCGGGGTTATGCTCATACTCCCCGCTATGCCAACCCTGGCTGGGGCTGCCTCCGGCCTAGGCAAGGCTGCATTCCCCACTTTGCAAACTTGGTCGGGGCTGTGCTCCTGGGTGCCTGCTCCACTGCCTGTGGCCCAAGTGCGGGAGCTGGGCTCTACTGCACCAGCCCGCTGCCGACAGGACTGTGCTCCCCACTGTTAGCCCAGCCCCTGAACCTGGCCAGCTGAGATTCTCTGATCCAGCAGTATCTGTGGTCCTGCCGGACCAGAGTGTACCAGATTTTAGGGGTTTATACTGTATGTGTGCATCAGCGGTGGTTAATATTTTCCCTTTAGCCTAAATTACTATTTAAAAAAATTGATATGAAGAAGTGATTCCTCCCCCCCCCCCCCCCGAGATATCAGTTGTATGTATATGTGAATATAAAAATATAACTTCTTTTGAAATGGCTTTTTTCAAAGTAGGTGACTTTCAACTCATTTGACTGAGATTACAGTCCTGGGCTGCTATATGAAAATTTATCACTGGTTCTGACTGCAGATTCTTTTAAAGTTTTCTGTTGTATCTGTTCTAGAACAGGAACTGTAATGCAAGAGTGCCTCAAATTTGTGCACATTTTAATCTTCTGAAGATTAGTGCGAAGAAGCACAACAGGAATGTAGAATCAAAACATTCGCAAACACAGGTTATGGGTCAAAGTTTATCATACTAGCCATGGCCACATACTTTTCTAAATGAGTCTTTAGGAATTATTATTAAAACAACTCTTTAAAAATGAGGAGTTTACCTTAATACAGTTAGCATGGGTCATTCATAAGCCTTCACAAAGGGTGTTCTGCCCCACCATGAAATCTAAATGTCATCTGTGGATAGTTTGTTGGAAGATTTGAATTGCCTTACATTAACTCTTTTTAGTATTTTACATTTCTGTCGTGCATGTTTTTGCTTTGTGTAGTACTCAGCCATTTTGCTTTTCTCGTACTTACTTTTGGATATGATTTAGTAGAGGGAACAAGTTGTAAAAGTTTTTTTTTCTAGAACTGACTTTTTGTGCATGACTATAGAATTAAGTGCTATAAAGTTTGTGTGGCATGAGGGGAAGGGAAGAGAAAGGCCAACTCTAGTGCACTGCAACAACCTAATTTTAGCCCATTTGTAGAGTTGTATTTTGGTCACAGATGTAAATCATGTGAGAACTTATTTATTTTATTGTCCAAATACAAATCTCATTTTTTGCAGTCTCACATGGTACAGTGGATGTATATACTTCGAGTATCTAACAATATTCCCCTTTATTTGTATAAGGAATCTCTCTGTGCCAAAATAATAATGATTTTCTAAATGCACTCACTAGACCACATAGTAATCTATACCATGGTAGGAAGATATATGTGCCTATCTGAAATTCAGGGATGCATAAAAGTTTCGCAGGACAGTGTTACGTTAAAAACCTTCTTAGTATTTTCTTTGCCAAGGAGATTTTTATTCAGCAAGAGCCATTGTATGGCAGTATAATTTAACTTCCCCATGAAAATTAAGTAAATAAATTGTGCAGGCCAGGATGAAAAGGGAGAAAACTAGATGTTTTCAGCAGGTAACAGGAGAATCCTTAAATTATTTCTAAAATATTCAAACCATTCTCTTTTGGAAGATACAGGCCACTAATTTGGTGTCCTGAATCACTGTTCTTTAGCACCATTTCATGGGTGATCAGCGTTTCTTGATGACTGATTTCCAGACCCCCTTTTATCCCTTTCCCCACGCTCTGACACCTTACTGAAGTATTCATTTTTTTAAAAATAATTTATTTTCTTTCTCCTGTTTTTAGGATGCAATTAGAACTCACAGTGAGTCAGGTAATGTTTTAATACATACAATAATTAGAATTCATTCTTTTACTCTACATTTACTTTCCTCTTGTTCCTAATTTCCTGTATTGTTTTTGTGAATTAAGCTTCACCGTCAGCTCTGTCTGGAAGTCCCAACAATGTGAGCCCAACTGGCTGGTCTCAACCCAAAACCCCAGCGCCAACCCAAAGAGAGAGAGCTCCTGGATCCAACACACAAGAAAAAAACAAAATTGTGAGTACTGTAGTATTTGTTTTTAGACTAATCATGAAGGAGAAAAAGGGAATTTGGGACAAAATTCCAGTTGTTGAAGGACATAAACTTGTGGCAGATTATACAGAACATTCCCAATAGTTTGTGTTGAAAAGAGATAAGCCTTGTATTTTAAAGCCCCTAACAAGTCACTGAGTAACTTGAGTTTTACATCCCACATTAAAATGTTTGTGGTATGGATTCAAGGGCCATATATTTTTGAAAGATAATAGATTTTGAAGATTGATGTTGTTTATATCTTCATTTGAAACTCACTGCCATAGCTTTCATTGAAAAGTTATGTTAAGTGTTTGTTCCTTGAGTGATAACTGGTTAAATGAAATTTTTATGAAAATTGAATTTAACAAAATGCAAGTGTTCTTTTAAAATCTTGGTCTGGTAGTTTAGGCCTCAGATTGTGTCATTTTTCCTGCCTAAGTGTGCCTGAAATAAATCCCTGTAATTCTGAGGCTATGTCTACAGACCTGTTGCAGCTGCACTACTTTGCTGATTGGAGAGAGCTCTCACATCCATATAATTAAACCACCTCAACAAGCAGTAGTAGCTATGCTGGCGGCAGAGCATCTCCTGATCTCCTGCATGCATAGCGCTGTCCATATGCCCACGGTTCCTAGCTGCCACAACCACCATTATACATGGGGATGTTAGCCTCCCCCTCAGATAGAGAGGCAGCAGTGGAGGGGGCAGGCAGCTCTGTGGGAGCTGGTACGCATGGGAAGCCAGCTTTCCTGCACCTATGGGCTCCTGCAGAGCCACCTCTCCCAACCCCCCCTTGCTGCTGCCGCAGCGTGGGGACCAGGCGGGAGCCAGCTTAAAAGCTGTCATATAAGTATCAGAGGCAGCAGCACTGGGGGGAGGGAGGGGGAGATGGTACGTGTGGGAAGCCAGCTTTCAAGACGGCTCCCGGCACGTAATGGCTCCATGGATCTGCCCTCCCCCCTCTTCCCTGCATTGCTGCTTCTGTATCAGAGGCAGTGGAGGGGTGAAGGAGGCGGTGGCTCCCACCTCCCTCCTAGCCCCACCGTGTGTAAACGTGTAACTGCTAAAAAATTCAGCTGTTACAAATTTACAAAAAAATACAGTTGATAACATTTCTACTACTGTGGCAACAGCAGTGGTTGGAGCCCTGGGCCCTTTCAAATGGCCCAGAGTCCCAGGCAGCATGTGCCAGGCAGCGCTGAAGGGCTGGCTGGGGGAGGCTAGCCCCACCTTTTCTGACTGAGGCCACATTGCTTTTGGGTCCCTCAGTGCCCCCTGCTCCTCAAAAAAATCTTGCCCAGGGCCCAGCAAAGTCTGTCAGCCGCCCATCACTAGCACTTTCATCAGGAAAACTTATGCCCATCAGGGCTGTGATTCTTGAGAAATTGACAGTTTCACTGGTTTGATCCTGGTATTCCTGGCTTGTGTGTGAGAATGATAATGATGTTCTTCTTCGAGTAGTGTCCCCATGGGTGCTCCATTCTGGGTGCTGGTGCGTCCTCGCACCGGTGGCCAGAGGTTTTTCTAGCAGTGTCTGCCACGCCACACCACGCACGCACTGTGGCGCCCCCTCGTGCAGTTAGTGTTTGTTAGGCGCACGCACAATGTGGCCCCTCAGTTCCTTCCCTACCATCCTCAGCAGCAGACGGAGCTTCTCTCCTTTCCGCCGTTTCTATAGGAAAAACGGCAAAAAAACCAGTTATTTCCCCTTACTTTCCTCACATTTCCAAGTTTTAAGACCCCCGATCCGACCCTATAGCAAACAAACAAACAAAAATCTGTTGTCTTCAGCCCGCCACTTTTCGCCATGCCTGATGCCAGGATCTCCCTGCTTCAAGAGGTGAGAGTCGTGTCAGGATGCTACGCCCGTCTGACGGGCACTCTGCATGCATAAAGTGTCTCGGAGAATCTCAGCGGATAAAAAAGTATCCTCATTGCTCTAAATTGATAGCCAGAGCACGCCACGACCGTACCAACAGGTTAAAAGGTCACTCCTACCACCTTCTGAGGACACACCACCTGCCTCAAAGCCAACTTCTGAGCCAAAAGGTATGGACAAAACACGTCCCTGTATCTCTTCTGGCACATCTCTGTCGAAAACGAGACTGTCTCCAGCCTGATCCTTACCCTCAACACCAATGGCCTCGAAGGTCAGCACTGCGGACAGGCCGGGCGCAGCATCACCCACGATGCCAGCACCGCATAAGAGGGCGCACTCGGAGCCCAAACAAAAACAAGCGGCACTTAAGCCACCAACTCTGTCGGCACCAGCCTCGGCACCTAAGAGACCCCATACTGAGACCCTGTACTCCAACAAAAGAGCAGAATGAAAATACTTTATCACACCAAAGGGAACGGACTTCCTTTTCACTCACCCTCCACCAAACTCCCTGGTAGTCGATTCTGTTAGACACCGAGCCAGAAAACCCAATATTAGATCAACACCACAGGACAAGGACCATAAAAAAATGGACATTATAGGTTGTAAAGTAAACTCCTCGGCCACTCTAGTGGATTATGATTATTCTAATTACTCCAAGCTTCAAGAGCTTCTGCAATATTTACCTGAACACAAGAGGCCTATCCTCCTCAACATTATGCAGGAGGGCCATACAATTTCTCACACCACACTACAGTCCGCAGTGGATGTAGGAGACACAGCTGCATGCATATCGTGATGCGGAGAATATCCTGGCTCCAAGCATCAGGGGTTTTGAGGGATTTGCAGCAGAAGGTTTAAGACCTACCCTTCATTAAAACCAATCTCTTTTGCTGCAAAAACCTACTATGAAGTACTTCATTCGATGAAGGACTTCCATACCTCCCTAAGGACCCTGGGGATGTACACACCCCCATTTAAGAGAGCCAGATACGCCAGCTCCCAGGGAGCCATACAGACAGCAACCAAGGTATGACTTCCGACAGAAACAAAGGCCCCAGTGACGTAGGCCTTAGATGTTGTTGCTGGCATTAACAGCAGCAGCCCAACCTTCCACATCCAAGCAGCAAATTTGAAGGTTCGGTCAGGAGCCAGAAAGATACTTTCCTTGTGGTCACACCATCGACCAATTATCCACAATTCAACCACCACCTCCACCCCTTTTTTTCAACAGTGGCCTCAAATAACGTCAGACAAATGGGTCCTAGAGCTCATCTACCATGGTTACTCCATCCCTTTCATTTCTCGTCCCCCTACCCATTGTCCCACCCCGTCCCTCTTCAGGGGCCCCTCTCACGAGACCCTCCTCGAGGAAGAGGTGCTTCACTGCCTCGATTAGGTGCCATAGAACTGATACCAACAGCATTCCATGGCTGAGGGTTCTACTCAACTTATTTTCTAACATAGAAAAAGAATGGAGGATGGAGGCCCATTCTGGATTTAAGGAAGCTCAATAAATACGTCACTTATCAATGATTCAAGTTGGTGACCCTAGCAACAATAATTCCAGCATTAGATCAAGGAGATTGGCTTTCAGCTCTCGACCTTCAAGATGCATATTTCCACATAACAATCCATCCCGCCCACAGGTGTTTTCTGCGATTCATGGTTGGCCGTCACCATTACCAATATCAAGTGCTCCCTTTTGGTTTTTCAACGGCTCCCAGAGCGTTTTCCAAAACTCTAGCAGTCGTAGTGGCATGCCTACGTTGTCAGTGAGTCATAATATAATATTTCCATACTTAGACACCTGTCTCATAAAAGGCACATCCTTTCAAGAGACAAGGGACATGATCAAGACTACCTCGAACTTCCTGCTCTGCCTTAGCTTCCATATAAACTACGAGAAATCCACGCTCCATCCCGTGTAAACTCCATCCTATAAACGCCAACACTTATTGATACTGTCAAAGCTAAAGCAGCTCTACCCACGTACAGATTTGACACCATATACAACCTCATAGCAATAGCACGGGCGACCCTTACCATGACAGAATGCCTAAAAATCTTGGGCCACATGGCTGCCACAACCTACGTCATCATGCTGGTGAGGCTCCACATGAGATGCCTTCAGTCTTGGCTCACCACACTTTACACCCTGTCCAGAGACCCGCTCTCCAAGTCAGTTACCATACCCCTATGGGTCCTCAATTCTTTGCACTGGTGGACGAATCCACACAACATCTTAACTGGAGTTCCATTCCATCAACTGATCCCTACACTTACCATGATGACCAATGCATCACTCATGGGATGGGGTGCCCATCTAGGAACCCTCACGGCCCAATGCAAATGGTCCTTTACAGAGCAAACGCTCCATATTAACCTTTTAGAACTGCGAGCGGTGCAGTATGCATGCCAGCATTTCCTACACCACATAGTGCTCAAGACTATCAACATTATGGCAGACAATACCACTTGCATGTATTATATCAATTGGCAAGGCAGTGCACGATTGCTGTCCCTATGTACAAAAGCTCTCAAACTATGAAACTGGTGCTCTTGCGCACCAGATTACCCCTGATGCCACTTACCTCCCAGGGGTGCTAAACGTTACAGCAGGTGCCCTCAGCCACAAGTTCTATGACTGGCGTGAATGGGAGATAGGCACACAAGCCCTCAATTATGTGTTCTGCCAGTGGGGTCAGCCAGACATAGACCTCTTCATGACCAGGAACAATTGCAAATGCCACCTTTACTGCCCCAGAACAGCCTTAGGGAAGCACTTTCTTGGGGATGCTTTCTCCATCGAATGGGACGCACTGCTACTCTATGTGTACCCACCCCTCCCATGCTTCACAGGGTCATAATCAAATTCAGAATAGAACGAGCTTGCGTGATTCTCATCGCACCAGCATGGTCGAGACAGACATGGTATCCTTACCTCCACAGAATGACAGTAACGGATCTATACGCTTTTCCGCCTCAACACAATCTTCTCTCGCAGAATCACGGCGCAATTCTCCATCCCGAACCGCACAAACTCCACCTTCACGCCTAGCTCCTTCATGGCTCCAGGATGCCGAAAACACCAGCTCAGAAAAAGTAAAACATATTAATAAACAGCACACCCTCAACATCCGTAGAGCACTCGCATTCTACATTGATTTTTACGAGAGCCTGGCGAATATCTACTAGACTCTTCCTATCCTTCACGGAATGATCCAAAGGACAGACTGTCTCTTCTCAGATGATCTCCAAGTGGATCTCTTCATGCATCCACACATGCTACACCATCCACAACAACGAACCATCTGGCACCATCACTGCCGATTCCACTAGGGCCATGCCCTCTACAACTGCCTTCCTCAAGAATGTACCTCTCCAGGACATTTGCAACGCAGCCACTTGGTCATCAGACCACACATTTGCACAACATTCTGCTCTGGCATCCTTCATTGCTTCATCCATCACTGTGGGACAAGCAGCATTGTCCTTGGTGATAACGACATGGCTCCAAACCCGCCTCCTCGAGCTGACTACTGCTTTATAGTCACCCAGAGTAGAGCACCCCCAAGGAGACTACTTGAAGAAGAAGAGGAGAGTTACTCACCTTGTGCAGTAACGGTGGTTCTTCGAGATGTGTCCCCATGGGTGCTCCACTACCCTTCCTCCTTTCCCTGCTTGGAGCCCCGCACTCTATTAGCACGGGTAGAGAAGGAACGGAGGGGCCATGCCCCTCACGCGCCTAACAGACACTAACGGCACGAGGGGGTGCCACAGCATATGCACGGCGCGGCGGACACTGCTAGAAAAATCTCCAGTCGCTTGCACAAGGCCGCACCAACACCCAAAGTAGAGCACCCATGGGGACACACATGTTGGAGAACCACCGTTACTGCACAAGGTGAGTAACTCACTCTCCTTATGCCCTGCTCTTGGGAAGTGTTTTTGTTCCCTCTTTGTGAAATCTGGTCTCGTGTGTATTTTTACCCTATAATGTGGTTTAAAGGGAAAGTCCAGCATTTCTCAAAATGGGGCTTCCTCCCTAAAAGAGGGTTATGGGGCGTCACGGTTTTGCAACCCTTATATCTGAGCTGCCTTCAGAGCTGGGTAACTGTAGCGTGGTGGCTGCTGGCCAGGTGCACAGCTCTGAGGGCATTGCCCCACCAGCTGAGCAGAAAAGTAAAGGAGGCAGTTACCATACCATGCCACCCTTTCCTCTGCACTGCTGCCATCAGTATTGGGTCAGGACCCCTACTTTTACAACACTGTGAAATTTCAGATTTAAGTATCTGAAATAATGACATTTATTATTTTTAAAATCCCGTGACTGTGATTTTGACCAAAATGGACCATGAATTTGGTAGTCCCTTTGAAATACACTTAATAAACATTTACACATTATTCAGGAGTATTTTTAATCTGTAATTGCTCTCTTAATTTTTAAGAAATTGATAGGGTCTTTAAATATTACATTTCATTAATTTTAAAAAAAATCCATGCTCAGTTGACTTTGAAGATCTGATATCACAGGTTTGCTTTTCTCTTGCAACAGCTGATACCATAAACATCTAAAATCATCTATGAAAATGTTGTCTACCTGACTTTGGTGTTGAGGTTATCAACTGTTGTAAGAAAAGCACTGGATCCTGAAATAGGTCCTGGAAAGAAAATGGAGGAACAAACTTGTATGTGTTTAGAATACAAGATAACTTATTAACACTTGACTTCTATTATAGTCAAAGATCACCCAGAGCAGTGTTTCTGAAAGTGCTCTGAAAAACCACTTTGAGAAACACATTAACTGGCCGCCCTGGTTTGTTTATTTACTGGCGCTGCGGCCACAGAGCCTTGTGGCTCCCAAGGTTCTGTGGCCGCTGTGCCAGTAAATAAACAAACAAGGGCAGCTAGTTAATATGTTTCTCAAAGTGGTTTCAAGGAGCACTTTTAGAAACACTGATCCAGAGTATAGCAATTCTGAAGTTCATCTTTTTAAGACAATATGAATCATTTGAATGTTTTTAAGTACAATCCTTGAAACATATTATTCAGGCAGCTAGCCATGTTACACTTAGGACAGCTGTCCAAAATGGTTGACATACTTGTATGTTAAATATGTATTTGTGTTCCAGAGACCTCGTGGACAGAGAGATTCAAGTTATTATTGGGAAATAGAAGCAAGTGAAGTTATGCTTTCTACCAGAATAGGGTCAGGTTCCTTTGGGACTGTTTACAAAGGCAAATGGCATGGTAGGTACTGAACACTAGTTTAGTTTTGTATTTTTTTAATGTTGATACTATAAAATGGCAGCTGTCCAGATGAAGATAACTCTGTAATAACACTCTGCACTGTTAGTATTTTGGTCTGTAGATGTGTGCGTATATATTCTTGTTTGGTAGCTGGGGAAATGGAGGCACAGTAAAGTCATAACTTTTCAGTGAGCACATAGCAAGTCCAGGGCAGAACTGAGAATAGAATCTAAATTTCACAGCTACATCTTGTGTTAAATATACTAGAACAGACTTGCCTTACTATCTTCAATCTAACATTCTATGCAATAGTTTTATTCCTGAAAAGGATATTTAGTCACTAGCAATGGAGTTTGTGTAAAGAAACAAAGCATATCCTGATGCTAAAGACACTAATCTAAATGAATTTTCACCCACTAAGTTTTAATTAGCATAGTCACTTTATGATCTCAAAGAAAGGAAACACATGTGTCTGCAAATGGAATTTGGATGTGGATGGGAAAAAAATCTGTTTTACATGAGCTGTACTATACAGTGCATAAAATTGCCTATAATACTTGTAGAGGTGGTGGGGCAGAAGGAAGTCCTTGAGATAGGACAGATTCCTCTGCCGGGCTAAGAGTATGGTTGGATAGATATCTGGAGGCCTATATTCGCTGCCCCCCGCCTAAAGGACTATAGTATTTGCAACTGTCAAATCAATTTAGGCCTCATGTAGGACAGTTTTTATTTGTTAGTTTTTAAAATAAGATCAATAGCATTTTTTCCCCCTAGTCAAAACAAAAATTAGATTGAAAATATTTTCAAAGGAAAAATATTCAAAGTATATTTTACAGCTCAAATGTTGCATCATCATCATCAGTGAACACTGAACAAGAAAACTGATTAGCAGTTGGTTATAAATGATTAATTTTCATTGTCCAAATCAAGTGAAAAATAGATGCAAAACATTATAACTGGGGGAAAAGTCAAATTTTAAAAAATCCTTCAGTGTACAATTTTATTAAGACTGCTTTTACTTTTGTCTGTATGGCATTTGCCCTTCACTGAGTTTACTTCATGGACCAGATTTTCAGGAAGTTTGGTTTTGTGATTGTATACATTAAATATATACAGTTGGGTGTACACAATATGGGTAAAGTTGTGCATGCAGTTAATAATTGTATAACAATAAATGATTGTTTTTTGCTCATTGCCTAATGCG
Source organism: Rafetus swinhoei (assembly GCA_019425775.1). NCBI lineage: Eukaryota > Metazoa > Chordata > Testudines > Trionychidae > Rafetus > Rafetus swinhoei. The sequence goes on along the minus strand of CM033435.1, from coordinate 11,869,649 downwards.
AGTCTTACGCTTGTGCTAGCTGCATGAGAAAATTTGCCCCATTTTTAATAGATCTTTTTGACCATTCTGAACAGTAACAAAATGACTTTTCACTTGGATGTAAGTAAAAGTTAAATCTAGTAAGGTACAAAAGAAGCCATTAGACAGGATCCAGTTTGGTTCTGACTTCACAGAAAATGTTACATGTCAAAATCAGCCTTGTTTTCTTGACTTGGGTCTGATCTGGCATGTGTCACTGACTTTATTAAATAACAGCTTTCTGGGAGAGCATATTTTGGCACACCTGCTTTTTAATGCTATTAAATATTGTGGCCTTAAGTCATTTAAATGGGTTATTTTTCTTGGGAACTTTTTCCGTGTAGGTTTGAGAAAACAGCTAGCTCACAATGCTTCAGTTAAAACTATAAAAGCAATACTGTCAGTTTTGATTGTACTAAAAGCTTCCAAGCAAAAGCTAAACAAAAGGAGACAATTATACAAATGGCTGTAACCTAGATAGTGTTTCCAGATCAAGTCAGAGGATACCATAAATAATGCTGATTTGTCCAAGAATATGGGTGTGGTGATTTGAGGAATCTCTGTGCAACTTATGAATTCTGGATGATATTATTGAAGTTGTTATAAAATGGCTGCGTCAGGAAGTGCCTCTCTGTGGGTGTGGAATTCACCTCTTGCTGACGTGCTGAAGCATGCACATATTAGACAAATGATTATGGAAAATTGATAAATATTTGTATTCTAATTGAGCTGTTGGTGAGTCCTGGAGATCATCTAGAATGGATAAGTCATCCCGTTTCCTATTTCTTCATCCCAAACACCCTTCCTTACCCATCTTCAGAGACCTTTCTCATGAGAGTCTCCTATGCCAAAAGGTAAACCGTCTTCTCAGCGTAGGATTCATAGAACTTGTGCCCATACATCTCAGAGGCAAAGGCTTCTACTTTTGCTACTTCCTGATACCAAAGCAACAGGGATATTGGAAACCCATACTGGTCCTCAGAGCACCTAACAAATATGTCAAAGTGCAAAATTTCAAGGTGGCTTCCCTATCAATGATCATCTCAGCTTTAGAGAAAGGAGGCTGCTTCTTGGACCTTAATCTGCGAGATGCGTGCTTCCTCATTTCCATCATACCCAGTCACAGATATTAGTGAAGATTCATGCTAGGCCAGGACTTCTACCAATGCAGAATACTTTTTTTGTCCTCTCATTAGCCTCACAACACACTGGACCGGTTTCAGATCAGTGAACAAAAGTCAACTTTAACACTGGCACAGAGGCTGGAATTCATAGGAGCCAATCTCGACTCCATTGATGTGAAGGCTCTCCTCCCTTATCACAGATTCTACATATCAGACAGATATCATCTTTCTCTCCAAATGCAAATGGATGGACATCATACCAAATGGACTGAAGGTGAAAAATCCATTGCAATCAACATACTGCACAGACTACGGTGAGAGATTATGCCATGTACTATCAAAGAAACTGAGGAACCACCTGATCAGCATCCTGTACAGCAAACAGGAAAACATCAAAAAAGAGCTCTCCAATCTGGAGACTTCATAAAAAACCAACCTTCCACACAGCTGGACTTTACTAAAATAAGACAGGAGATCTACATTAAACACTTCACTTCTCTACAGAGAAAAAAGGACTATAAGCTGTCTAAAATCCTACCTGCCACATGGGGCCATAACAGTGATACCCATAACTCACCCAGCAATATCATCAGTCTATCCAACTACACGCTCAGCCCGGCAGAAGAGTCTGTCCTATCTCGGGGACTCTTTTTTTGCCCCAGCGTCCCCACAAACATGATACAGTTCTGCGGTGATCTGGAAGTACTGAACAGCGTACTGATCCACACATACCCTCCCACCAACAGCACAAGAAGAAGAACTCATACATCTCATAGAATCATAGAGCTGGAAGAGACCTCAGAAGGTCATCAAGTCCAGCCCCCTGCTCTAGGCAGGACCAATCCCAACTAAATCAACCCGGCCAGGGCTTTGTCAAGCCGAGACTTAAACACCTCTAGGGATGGAGACTCCACTACTCCCCTAGGTAACCCATTCCAGTGCTTCACTACCCTCCTAGTGAAGTAGTTTTTCCTAATATCCAACCTGGACCTCTCCCACCACAACTTGAGACCATTGCTCCTTGTTCTGCCATCTGTCACTACTGAGAACAGCCTCTCTCCATCCTCTCTGGAACCTCCCTTCAGGAAGTTGAAGGCTGCTATCAAATCCCCCCTCACTCTTTGCTTCTGCAGACTAAACAGACCCAACTCCCTCAGCCTCTCCTCATAAGTCATATGCTCCAGCCCCCTAATCATTTTGGTTGCCCTCCGCTGGACCCTCTCCAATGCGTCCACATCCTTTTTATAGTGGGGGGCCCAGAACTGGACACAGTACTCCAGATGTGGCCTCACCAGAATAAAGGGAATAATGACATCTCTGGATCTGCTGGCAATGCTCCTCTTAATGCAACCTAATATGCCATTAGCCTTCTTGGCTACAAGGGCACACTGTTGACTCATATCCAACTTCTCATCCACTGTAACCCCCAGGTCCTTTTCTGCAGAACTACTACTTAACTGGTTGGTCCCCAGCTTGTAACAATGCTTGGGATTCTTCCGTCCCAAGTGCAGGACTCTGCACATGTCCTTGTTGAACCTCATCAGATTTCTTGTGGCCCAATCCTCCAATTTGTCTAAGTCACTCTGGACCCTATCTCTGCCCTCAAGCGTAGCTCCTTCTATCTCAGAGAAGAACTCATACATGGTCTCCTCCTGAGGGTCGAAATGACAGTCTGGACCTATACATAGAATGCTTCTGCCAACATGCACAGGCAGAAATTGTGGGAAAACAGCATCACTTGCCTCATAACCTCAGTCGTGCAAAATGCAATGCCATTCACAGCCTCAGAAACAACTCTGACATTATAATCAAAGAGGCTGATAAAGGAGGTGCTGTTGTCGTCACGAACAGGTCTGACTACCAAAAGGAGGCTGCCAGACAGCTCTCCAATACCAAATTCTACAGGCCACTTTCCTCAGGTCCCACTGAGGAGTACACTAAGAAACTGCACCATCTGCTCAGGACACTCCATACACAAGCCCAGGAACAAATCAACACACCCTTAGAGCCCCGACCGGGGTTATTCTATCTACTACCAATGATCCACAAACCTGGAAATCCTGGACGCCCCATCATCTCAGGCATTGGCACTCTCACTGAAGGACTGTCTGGATATGTGGACTCTCTACTCAGACCTTACGCCATCAGTACTCCCAGCTATCTCCGTGACAGCACTGATTTCCTAAGAAAACTACAATGCATTGGTGATCTTCCAGAAAACACCATCCTAGCCACCATGGATGTAGAGGCTCTCTACACAAACATCCCACACAAAGATGGAATACAAGCTGTCAGGAACAGTATCCCCTGATGATGCCACAGCACAACTGGTGGCTGAGCTCTGTGACTTTATCCTCACACACAACTATTTCAGATTTGGTGACAATATATACCTCCAAACCAGCACCGCTATGGGCACCCTATGGGCACCCGCATGGCCCCACAATATGCCAACATTTTTATGGCTGACCTGAAACAACGCTTCCTCAGCTCTTGTCCACTAACGCCTCTTCTCTACCTACGGTACATTGATGACATCATCATCTGGACCCATGGGAAGGAGACTCTGGAATAATTCCACCACGATTTCAATAGCTTCTACCCCACCATCAACCTCAGCCTATACCAGTCTACACAAGAGATCCGCTTCCTGGACACCAAGGTGCAAATAAGTGCTTCTTCCTTCTGATCAGAGACACACATGAAACTCATGCTGGAATATATGGCCTGCATATATTACATAAACTCAGAGGTCTCCTTCCCTATGTGTAGAGGCACTAAAACAATGGAACCGATGCTTCTCCCATGGTATATTAATATCAGAAACCTTCCTATACAACACGACAGCCGACAGTCTCAGCTGCAAATTTTCACACCAACTGAGTGGGAGATTGATGTGGTGTTACTCTAAAACATATTCCAATAATTGGGGACATTGGTAATAAACCTGTTTGCTACTAATCAGAACAAGAAATGTCCACAATATTTCCCCAGACTGGGGGATTGATCAGCATTCCAAGGGAGATGCTTTCCTATTCCTATGAAAAAAAATGTTATCTTTATGCCTTTCTCCAATTCCCTCTGTTATTGAAAGTTCTGCTGAAAGTGGAAAGAGAAAAAGCAAACTTATCTATTGCTCCCACATAAGGATGTTAAGGACTAGTCAACTATCCAATAAGCAAACGCTTATCAGATAGTTGAGTCGACTAATTGATTCCCCACCCCCCTTGCTGCCTTTATCAGATAGAGGCAGCAAAGGGGGGAAGAGAGAGTACTGCAAAGCGACAGCGTCACATGGAGCCCGTACCCAGGCTCCGTGTGGCACTGCCCCTTTAAAATGCCGCCTCTGTTTTTCAAAGCAGCACATCATGGAGTTGACCCCAGGATCCTTCCGGCGCTGCCCCTTTGAAACGCCACCACGGTGTTTTTGTGGAGCCCGGGGTCAGCTGGGGACTGCCTAGCTGATCCCGGGTTCTGGGAAAATTCCTCGTGTAGCCTGGGGTCAGCTGGGGAGATCCCATCTAATCCCGGGTTCTGCGTGGCATTTCAAAGCAGCAGCGCAACATGGAGCCTGGGGTTAGCAGGGGACTCTGCTGACCCCAGGATCCATGAGGGTGCTTCTGCTTTGAAATACACAATACATTTCAAAACTGGCATGCCGCATGCAGCCCTGAGTCAGCGGGACTTCCCACTGGCCCTGGGCTGCACAGCGGCTCCTGTACATTTCAAAGGAGGAATGTGGAAGTGCCTATCAACTAGTCAGGTAGTCGATGGAAATTCCATCGACTACTCAACTAGTAAATTACTCAATATTTAACATCCTTGCTCCCACATAGCCCAGACAGATATGACACCCTTACCTGTAACAACTGGCATTATGTCCATGGAATGACATTTCAGGTACGTCTATACAGTAGGGCAAAACTTGAATTAAGCTATGCAACTTGAGCTATGTCAATTGCGTAGCTGAATTTGAAATAGTTTAATTCAGCTTTTGGCGCTGTCTACACAGCAGGAAGTCTAAGGAAGAGCATTCTTCCTTTGACTTCCCTTACTCATGAAATGAGGGTTACAGGAGTCAGTAAGAAGTCCTCCAGCTAGATATTATTTCGAAATAATGGCTTGCAGTATAGATACACTCTTTGTATTATGAAATAACGTTGCTTTGAACACATAGCCTTCCAGTCACTCCCCACCTTATGTTACAGAAGAGGTGCACTCTCCATTCCAGCCTGTGTCTTCTGCAACTCAGAGGTCCAGCACACAAAGGTATCTTGCTCTGAGTAGGTACAGGAGTGCTATTACATCGTCAGAAAGGAACAACTCATCTTACCTGTCTACAAAAAATGGAAGAAATTCCAGATCTGGTGCTAACCTGAAGGATAACCGCCTAATGCTGCCACACTACTGCTAGTCCTGGAGTACCTGTTGGCTTTCAAGAAACCCGGACTGTCTATTCATTTAGCTGCAGTTGTAACCTTTTACCATCATGTAGAAGGTTACTCAGTCTTCTCCCATATGACTATAAAGAGATTTCTCAAAGGCATAGTAAACCTCTTCCCACAACCTAGATTTCACACTTCTTAATAGGATTTCATCTTAGTGCTAAAAGGGACATGAGGAAATCAATGGATGTGACCTACCTTGACTTTAGCAAAGCTTTTGTCTCCCACGATATTCTTGCCAGCAAGTTAAGGAAATATGGATTGGATAAATGGACTGTAAGATGGATAGAAAGCTGGCTAAGTTGTCAGGCCCAACAGGTAGCAATCAATGGCTTGAAGTCTGGTTGGTGGTCGGTTTGAAGTGGAGTGCCCCAAGGTTCGGCTCTAAGGCCGGTTTTGTTCAACATCTCATTAATTACCTGAATGAGGGGATGGATTGCACCCTCAGCAAGTTTGTGGATGACACTAAGCTAGGGGGAGAGGTGGATATGTTGGAGGGCAGGGATAGGGTAAAGAGTGACCCAGGCAGATTAGAGGATTGGGCCAAAAGAAATCTGTTGAGATTCAAAAAGAACAAGTGCAAAGTCCTGTACTTGGGACGGAAGAATCTAAAGCACTGTTACAGGCTGGGGACCAACTAGCTAGGTAGAGTTCAGCAGAAAAGGACCTGGGGATTACAGTGGATGAGAAGCTGGATATGAGTCAACAGTGTGCCCTTGTAGCTAAGAAGGTTAATGGCATATTAGGGTGCATTAGGAGGATCACTGCCAGCAGATCTAGAGAAGTGAGTATTCCCCTTTACTCAGCACTAGTGAGGCCACGTCTGGAATATTACATCCAATTCTGGGCCCCCCCATTACAGAAAGGATGTGGATGCATTGGAGAGGGAAGGCAACCAAAATGATTGCTGGAGCACTGGACCTATGAGGAGAGGCTGAGGGATCTGGGCTTATTTAGTCTGCAGAAGAGAAGAGTGAGGGGGAATTTGATAGCAGCTTTCAACTTCCTGAAGGGAGATTCCGGAGAGGATAGAGAGAGGCTGTTCTCAGCAGTGACGGATGGCAGAACAAGGAGCAATGGTCTCAAGTTACAGTGGGGGAGGTCTAGGTTGGATATTAGGAAAAACTATTTGACTAGGAGGGTGGTGAAGTACTGGAATCAGTTACCTAGGGAGGTGGTGGAATCTCTATCCCTAGACATTAAGTCCCCGCTTGACAAAGCCCTGGCTGGGATGATTTAGTTGGGGTTGGACCTGCTTTGGCCAGGGAGCTGGACTCGATGACCTCTTGAGGTCTCTTGCAGCCCAATGATTCTATGATATGCACATCTTCTGTGAGGTCGGTCTCCTTGTTTGTTGTCTTCTCCAAGGATATCCGTATGTCCGAAATCTGCAGAGCAGCTCCTTGGACATGTGCACATACCTTCACAGAACAGTATGCTATCCTGGGGGGTTTTGGCCTCAGATGCCAAATTTGGTGCCACAATACTGAAGCCAATGGTGGGCACTGCTTGGGAGTCACCTACAGTGAAGTACCAATAGGAACAGTACTCAAAGAAGAAGTTACTTTATGGAATAACAATGGTTCTTCAAGATGTGTCCTCCTGTGAGTTCTGCATGATGCTCTTTCATCCCCTCTGCCCCAGAGTTCTTGTCATTGACTCTGTGGTAAAGAAACTGAGGGTTGCCCTTGCACAATGGCTAGCCTCATGATAGGGATAAGGAGCGGCGCATGTGCGGGTAGGACACGCAGTTTCCAAAGTTCTCTGATCAACAGTGCAGGGATGTGGCCACCCATACGAGGACACATCTCAGAGAACCATTGTTACTGCACTAGATGAGTAACTTCTTTTGCCCTTAGTCCCACATAGCCTTTCTTGGATAGTGGAGCAAGAGGTTGGATGGTAATAGAAAACAAGCTACTGCTTCTAGGTACAGCAGCACAAAGATCTCCTGGATGTCTGAGTGAAAAGACTCCCAAGAATAATGTACCTGTTGGAGCTGAGAGTTTTTTGGATTTCTATTCCAAAAAAAGGCAATAGAAATCTTAAGGTTACCAGAATAAAATGAGGGTTGGGAGTGTGAGGAGGAATTCAAATCTCGTGCTCTCATGCGGCACTAGGAAGGATGAGGAGGCAGTGTAGATGCTTTCTTGGAAGCCTGAATCAAAGAGAACAGAGAAAACGAGGGTATGCTGGACTGGCAAGCTCCAGTATGGCAAGCTCTGTAGGCAAGTCTCTCAGGCTGGTTTTATTAAAGCTTTTTTCCCCAGTTATTAAACAGTGAATCTCCTTTGCCTGCTTATCATCTACTGTTTTAGGTGTGAATGCCTGTCTTAATCCTAGTCCACCTTATGCCTGCTTCAGATTTGTCTGCTTCTGTTGGAGGCAGCAACTTGTGATGTTCAGGCATTTACTTCTAGTCTTGCCCTCTTCTAATGACACATGAAACAACCCAAGCAGTAAACAGGCAGTGGGTTGAGGCTACCTGCCAAGAGATGAAAGAAGAGATGTTAGAGAGAGAGTTTAAAAGGCTGTTACAGTTCAAAATAACAAGAATAAAAAGCATGTCCAAGAGTAGTTACTTACCATAAACCTTTCTTCCCTAATATATGAAGTTGGCAAATTCCCACATATACTTTAAAAGGCATTGTAAATCACATCAGGTTTAAACTATGAAAATCATGTGTGTGCATGCACTGTGTGGCTCACCTTTTATTCTTCTGAATTTCTGAAAATAGCAATGTATTCATGACCATTTACTAGTTCCATCCTTCACTTAGAAAATTTCCTAGTTTTGGTCCCTTCCTTTTCAAATGTACAAATTCATTGCTATTTAGAGAGAATTTTTCCAACTGAATTGATCTTTTTTTTTTTTTAAGTATTGTACATTTCCCCATGACTTTTTGTTTACTTGAAGAATAAATTTAATTTTCATTCTCTTATATTCCCTTGCCGCCTTCTGAGAGGTAAATGAGGAACTCAGATTATGCATTCTGTTTTAGTTTAAAAATTCAGCAATCCTTTTAGAAGTGGCATAAATCATTTATTTTTAGTAGCTTCCAGAGTAAGAAACAGTCTACCATAACAAGAAAACATGGAGGAAGAAAACAACATCTTGAAAGCTTCCATGTTTGACTAAATATACAGTGATAAAATCTGTCATCTATTTTCCTTCCTCTATCACCTTTCTTTTCCACTTTTTTTATTTCTACTTTGATATCAATGTTCCCACAGAATTGGGAATAGATTTAGGAGCAAGAATGAACAAACATTTTGTACAGTGACTCCATTGTGAAGCCAGGTTATTGTTCTGAACTGCATCTGTTAGTAATAGTATAATGGTTGCCCTGTTTTTCTACTATGTATTTGAGAGAGATTGTCTGTTCAAGAACTCCTTATAAATGGAAAGAGCTAGGACCACCAAATTCAGTATACAGCTTCCTCTTAGCCTTCCTTACAGCTTCTTCCCCCAGGCGCCCTAAAGTCTTCCCCTCCCCAGATTCATGTGGGGACATTGATGGCTGTTCATCTACATCAGGACATAAGGGGAAAGTACACAGTTTGCTGCATTCTTCACTCTGGCTGGGAAGCGTAGAGGGTAGACAAGTTGTGCACTTTGCTCTTGCTCCCTGACAGGGAGAGGAAGGGGAAGAGCAAGCAGTCCTGATACAAATGTGAGGGGGAAGGCACTTTGCCCGCTCCCTCCCTCCCCCCCACACTGCCCTCCCACCACCTATCACACATCCAGCCTCCTGCCCTGAGCCTCTCCTCACAACCCTGACTCATGCACCCCTCTTATCCCAGCCCCCTCCCTTGAGCCCCTCCTTAAGGACCCAGGCAATGCTTGGTAAATGTTCTAATAGTACTATATGTATGAGAGGAGGACAAAGGAAAAAGGGGACTGATTGGAGCCTGTTAAAGCCCCCATTGGGGTTCTATACAAAAAAGCTCTGGTAGGAGTAGATACTGCTCCAGTCCAGTAGCTAATTCAGAAGTAAATGAAAGTTAAGTAGAGAAGATGGTCAGCCAACAAATCAATTACTTGTGTTGTGTCCCTTTCCACTGTTTTTTGTTTGTTTTGTTTTTTGTTTTTGCTTTATTTCTAGATTGAAGGCTCCTCAGAGCAGCAGTTCTTCCTGTATGTTTATGTAGCATTTAGCAGAATGGGGCCCCAAATGTGGGTGGGGCCTCTGATCACTACAATAATACAAATAATTATGATGATTTTAAATAACATACAGAACATGGAAAATATTATTAATATCCATTGCTATTCCTGCTGGGTAGCAAAAAAATTCTAAATTTTTTCCTCTGAAATAACTGATCAGAATTTTGGCAGAGTAATCTTTTTATAAAGGCTCAGGAGAGAAAAATCATTACTCTGCCATTATAATTTCAGATAAGCATATGCCTAAAAGGGTTTTGTTTAATTTAAACGGTTTGGCAATGTTAAACAGGAGCTACCATAAAATTGTGTGAGATGCTATAAACAGGCTTGTCATCAGGCAGGTCATTGGGTTTTCTTATATACAGACTAGCCAAGCCAGCTTCCCTGTAGTTCTGTTTGGCAAGGGGATTACAACCATTCTCACTCTCATGAAGCCCTGCCAATACAAAATTATTCCCATTAGTGTATTTTAATGTGTAATGTCCAGTCTAATGTTAAATGAGGGTAATTTTCACTGCTTACCTGGAGGGGCTAATAGTCCCTGCTTTAAAAATTCTTTCTGACTAGGGATGTCAAATAGCATGTAATTGAATAGTTTTGTAACTGCATGAAATTTTAGCTGTTATACGACTTTTCAATAGTACCCGAGGCTGGGGCTGGTAGCCAGTGCGCTCCCTACCCCGCTCCCGGGAACCCCCTGCCATCCTGCACTGCTACCCCTCTATCAGAGGCAGCAGCACGGGATGACAGGTGGGAGCCATCCTATGAGGGGAGCTGGTTTAAAGACTGGCTTCCCGCGCAGCCCAGCTCCTGCCTGCCACCCCGTGCAGCTGCCTCTGAGATAGAGGTAGCAGCATATGTTGACAGCAGCCCCTGTCTGTGGTGGATGGAGGAGGTCCAAGCTTTCTGTGGACAGAGGCTGCTCCATGGCAGTAGCCTCTGTCCACAGGGAGCTCAGATTACCCCCCCCCCCCACACACACACACACATAGGGGCTGCTGCCACAGAGAAGCTTCTATTTGTGGTGAGCCCAGGCCCACCATGGACAGAGGCTGCTTTGGAGGCAGCAGGTGGTGGGGCAGGCAGGTCTGCAGAGCCAGCATGTGCCAAGAGCCAGCTTAAAAGCTGATATGCGGTTCCTTGCATATATCGGCTCCCGCCTGCCCTCCTCAGCAGCACTTGGGAGGGAGGGGGAGAAGGGGAAGGAAAGCAGGTGGATCCGGTGCTCATGGGGAGCCAGTTTCTCATGAGCACTGGCTCCTGCTCTCCTGCCCCGTGTGTAGTTGACAAGATTAACTGCTAAGCACAGACTTATTGGTTAACGGTGTACTCATCTACACACTGACATCCCTACTTCTGATATTCATTTGCTCAGCTTCATACCATTATTATTATGCTTTTCTGAATCGTATCTCTCTCTCTCTCTCTTTACCCAGGTTATATAATTGTAAACAGCTAACACTGGATACTAGTCCTTCTATACATAAACTGAGTTGCTGCTTAACATTGGTTTTTGTTTATATTCCTTCATCAGATGTTCACTTCCAGTTAATTTGAATTTGCTTTTCAAATATTATTTTGCAATATGATTCTTCATATAGTTAAAAACTGCTGAACTATTATGCTTCCTTTGTCCACTAACTGTAATTTACACTTTTAACTCATTCGGTTTATTCTGCTGTGCTCTAGACACATTTTGAGGGAATAACAAGCTAATTCTATAAATTTAATAGAAAAGGTATTTCTGTGTACTAAAACTGGGAAGAGAATTTGGGTTACTATTGGAAATCTGTCAAATACAGTGGATACTGTGCTTGATACAATGTGCTGAGGATGTGTTTTCCCCCAAATAGCTCTTAATTAACAAAGCTTTTACTGTATATTGCTTTTCTATCTGGCACTTTTACCAGAAAACTTTATTGCAGCACTGCCAGGTGACGTCATCAGCAGGCACCACCTTCCCCCTTAGTCTGCCTCGAGCTTCCTAACCCTTTGCTTGAATATCCAGCACATTCAATTAACCGGCAACTCTCATTCCCCATGAGTGTCGGATAACAAAGCTTTCACAGTAATTCGTTTCCCCTAGATAAAAACTAGACTGTACCTTCAGATTTCAGTATGTTAATTTTTAAGTGTAGAGGTGATAATACTACTCTGTATGACAGTTAGTGACAAGCATGTTGGTAACTTGTATGTTAAATATATTTGCAGGGGATGTAGCAGTAAAGATATTAAAGATTGTAAATCCAACCCCAGAACAGTTTCAGGCCTTCAGAAATGAAGTGGCTGTATTAAGGTGAGCTGATAACATGGATTTACATAATTTTATATTTCTTCCTTTTCTAATAGTGTATATATCAGGTTTTATTTATTTTCTGTGTAGTAAATGGTACAGAGTTTCCTGTTATGGACTATACATTTACTGCCTATTGAGTGTCACCTAATCATATGGTGCAGGATAGTAAATGTACTAGTCAGTTTTGAGATCTTTAGAATTTTAAATACCTCATACGTTATCCCTTGTACTCTTCTTTCTGAGCTAAATAATATTAATCTTTGTAAGCCCTGCTGTAATTTTTGTGCCATTCTCTGGAACTCTTCAGTCTCATCACTTCAGGTGAGTGATACTGGACAGATTATTTGATATGGAGGCGTGTTTTCTTTGTATAATGTTTTAGTATTTTCTGTACTTTTAAAATCCATTCCCTAGTCAACTCTGGAAACCTCTTAGCTTTAATAACTGTTTGCGCAGTGTCCACTATCATTGGTCTATCCATAATGAAGTAGGAATCCCACAATATATTTCATGTATATAGGAATAGCTATTTTTGCCTCCGTGAATTGTTTTACACCACACAAGTTACATTTGTCTGCCATCATGCTATGAAATGCTCCACTGTATTCAGAATGTTTAATGTCATCTGTAAACTACATTTTGACCTTTTGCTACTATTTCAATTAACTTTTTCTAAGTACTTTAATATAGAAGAGCATGATAATTTGCCTTTACAGATACTGTGGGAGTTAGATTCCGTCACTTTATACTTAAGTATTGTACTAACGTCCATACTCATGCTGTCCCAAGTTTGGGAGCACCTGTGGTACAGACCCCGGCAGGCGGAGGCAGAAACACGTTTTTCAGTGAAGATAACAAATTTGTAAAATATGTTTTTTTGTTCTCTTTCCATTTCTTCCATTAGGAAGACCCGGCATGTTAATATTTTGCTGTTCATGGGCTACATGACTAAAGATAATCTGGCTATTGTTACACAGTGGTGTGAAGGGAGCAGTTTGTATAAACACTTGCATGTACAAGAGACCAAGTTCCAAATGTTCCAGCTCATCGATATTGCCCGACAGACAGCACAAGGAATGGAGTGAGTAGGATTAGAAGTTGTGTATTCTGATCTACCAGTCTCTTTCAGGAACATCTGTTACATAAAAGAAACATTGTCCTAATGTGTGATAGATATTAAACTTCAGAGTTAGGAACAGCTTGGGAATGAAGATTTGTTTGTAATTTGGAACAGAACATTATCGTTCTTTCAAAAAATTACAAATGAACATTGACTTAGTAAAGTTTCAAAGCCGTTATGTAGCGCCTTCCCTTTGTTTAGTAATTAATGTTTAACAGCATACTGTATTGCAGTGGTCTCCAACCTTTTTACACCCAAGATCACTTTTTAAATGACAGAACAAGCCAAGATCTACTGCCCCATCCTTCCCCCAAGACTCCACCCCTTCCTTGAAGCCCTGCCCCTTCCTTGAAGTCCCACCCCACCCTTTCTATTCTCCTCCTCTCCATCACTTGCTATCCCCAACCCTTATACTGCTGCTTTTTTTTTTTTTTTTTTTTCCCCCAATTCTTCTGTTGGAAGAGGTTTTTCCAACATTTGGCCTGTCTAGACTAGACCAAATATCAGAAAAAAACCTTCTTTTGGAAGCCCCCTTATTCCTCGTGGAAAGAGGAATACAGGGGTGACCGAAAGAGCATGTTTGCTCTTTCACTAAAAAAAGTGGAAGAACAAATGCATCCCTGGATGCAGACGAGTTTTTCTGGGATATCTCTTGCTGGGTTGAGACAGGATGTGTAGGCTCTAGGGTGGGAATGAGGGATTTGGGTGTGGGAAGGGGTGAGAGGAAAGCTCTGGGAGGAAATCTGGATGCAGGAAGAGGTGGAGAAGGGGATGCTGGTTCGGGGAGGGGGCTCCAGGCCGGGCAGTGTTGGGGTCAGATGGAGCCACAGGCTTATGGATATAAGGGTGCAGGAATTTGGGTTGGGGTATGTGAGGGGCTCAGGGCAAGGGGTTCCAGTGTATGATAGGCTCAGATCTAGGGTCTGGGGGAAAAGGGAGTGCAGGAGTGTTCTGATGCTGTGGCCAGATGGGGGCTTGGCCCTAATTGGGGGTTTGTTGGCCAGGCTTCATTTTTTTTAATAAAATACTATGTCAAACACAAAAAGTTTCTGCATTGTCTTTATTTATGAGAAGGGTGGGGAACCTGTTTTGAATCAGGGGTCACTGACCCACAGAAAAGTCAGTTGGGGTCACACAAGTGAGATGCAAAAAAATAACTCGTCCAAAACCCCCCTAGCCTCACTAATGTGGCCCCAACTGTGTTGGTGGCAGCAGGGGAAATGGAACTGGGGAAGGGTGCTAATGGGTACTGGAGCAAGGGACAGGGTGCCAGTGGGGGCAGGGTTCTGCAGCAGGGGACAGGGTGCCGGGAGGGCAGGGGACAGGGTTCTGTAGCAGGGGACAGGGTGCCAGTGGGGGAAAGGAGACAGGGTGCCGGTGGGGGAGGGGGCAGGGGACAGGGTTCTGCAGTAGGGGACAGGGTGCCAGTGGGGAGAGAGTCCCCTGCACCCGCCTCCCCCTCTACAGAGGAAGGAAGCCCCTATCACGCGCCCCCTCCGGGCCCGACTCCCCCCTCCCATGGAGCAGGGAAGCCCGTGCACGACCCCCCTCTGGGGCCGACCCCCCGCAGAGGAAGGAAGCCCTGTCACGTGCCTCCTCCGGGGCTGGCGTGAGCCTCCTGCAGAGCAGGGAAGCCCCCGCGCATGCCCCCTCTGGGGCCGACTCCCCCACTCCCGCAGAGAAGGGAAGTCCCAGCGCGCACCTCTGGGGACTCCCCCGGTAAGCTCCCAGCATGCCACAGACCTGGGGCAAGGAAGCAGCCAGAGCATTTCCGGAACCCCCGGAAGTGATGTGCATTTCAGGACTTCCGTCCACCCAGCGGGAAGCCGCCACTACCTCCATTGTCACTGGAGGTAGGTAGTGGGGCTTCTTGGGGGTGGGGGAAAATGGGGGGCCCAGAACGCCTCGCAGTGAACTGGTCGAGGCCTCGCGATCGACTGGTCGATCGCGATCAATGGGTTGGTGACCATGGCTGTATTGTATTTGCTCTTTTTTGTCACTGCAGCTGCTTAATTGTTTGTTTTTTTTGGCGGGGGGGAGGGTGTTTTGGTTTTTTGGTGTTTTTGCTTACAGTTCCAAATGAGATGTGTGATTGACTGGTCAGTTTGTTATTCTGGTGTTTGTAACTCTGAAGTTCTATTGTGGACAAATTATTAGGGAAGGTAATATTGGCTGGAGTCTGACTCACATTTCAGAAAATTTAATTTTTCAGACCTTGAAAACGCAAGTAGAAATCTTTGTGTCATGTAATTTTAAAATGTTCACTTATATTATTTACAAAATACTGGAGAAAAATATGCGATCATGTAATCAGAAACGATATCCTAATGCACATGCAGAAGGGGATTGAATTAAGGTTGCACAGGAAATTATAATTCTGGCATTTCCTAATGTTTGAATGCCTGATTCTGGAAACTTAATGTTTTTCTAGTATCTTATTTTTTAATATAATTTCAACGGTCTTTAAAAAAGTGAACTGAAAAACCCTTCTGCCCCATCCTGTGCCTGTACTATCTCTGCCTCACCCCTGGTTCCTTGTCCTAGTCCAGGGCTACTCGACTTTGGAAACCCCAAGGGCCACAATGATACTCACAGCACATGCTGAGGGCTGCAACTTAAGTGGGGTTGCATATCCATGCAAAGATATATGCAGATATATGAAAATAGCTTCTTTCACACTGACGGGCATGAATACAAAGATTAATAAGCCTTAAGCCGTGGCGCAGCACCCAAATGTGGTCAGTGTGAGCCAATCAGCACTTCTCGGGTTCTGCTTACAAGGCTCAACAGCCAGCACTTCCCACAGTGCTCCGGTGCTCTTGGCATCTCCTCCCTTGGGAGCTAGAAATGCCGATACCCTGTACCCGTCTATTCCAGCCAACCCATCCGCTTGCATCTTTCAGTGCTTACCCCGCCTGGGAGATGCCTTGCCGTTGTGGAGCATGTTCCCAGTGGAGGCCATATTCAAAGGATCCCACCCGCAGGCCGTGTGTTGAGCCCCACATAAACCCAAACCGCACTGCGGGCTGCAAACAAACGGGCCGCAGGCCACATGTTGAGTAGCCCTGTCCTAGTCAATTCTGTTTGTCTAACCTGTCCACACTTCTCATGCTTCTCATTTCAGTACAGTGTCCTTGCCCAATTCTTATCTCCTTGTGTGGGTTCTATTGAAAATCAGATCTTATAGTGAAATATATTTAGTTTTTTGGTAGGCAGATATTTGTGTAAATTTTGGCTCAGTATAAATTTTAAAACCCAATTGTAAGCAACTAAATAATGTAGAAAATCTCTGTAGTTTCTCATATATTTACAGTGGTAGTATGCCTTTATAATTATCTGTCAGCATGGGGTGCAGGAAGATTACAATACGTTGAAAAATTCTTGACAATGCTGCCTCAGATTTAAATAACCTTTTTTTCTTGCTCTTAAATCTGAGACACAATCTCTGTCAGCCTTTCAGAGACGGGGGCCGTTCACAAGTTTTCAGTAAGTTTGTAATTAGCTATGTGCAATGTTTGGTTTGCTCTTCAAGGAAGAAGCTGGAAGATATAGTTTAACCTTTCATTTATCAGCAAACAATTTTAAATTTATTTCAGCCTCACTGGTGTAATTTTAGGTTGATGTAGGTTAATGTAATGAAAAATTAGGTGAGGTTGATTTTACACTAATGATTAGTTGCATCCCTTTCTAAAAGAAAAGGTGATGACCAAATCATGTGGAAATGAATGATACCGTTCTTGTAGTGTATTCTTGTTGAAGGCAAATGTTGAACTGTTGCTATATAAACAGCAAATGAAGCTTAAGCAAAAAATGGCTTTATGAAAGACCTACAGAAATCCATGGGTGTATTCTGTTTTTTGTCTTAATTGTGACTAGTAAAATTAAATAGATGCTATCAAGCCAAAGGGTGTTTAACACCAAATTTTAAATTTAGAACAAGTTGAACTATAGCCCTATAACACTTAGTAGTATAATTTTTATAATTTGTTCAGAATTTTTTTGTATTTTATGAACTTTTATTTAGATGAATTTTGCTTTGCCAAATTAAGTTGATTAACATTAGAAATATTTTTTAAAACTTTTTTTCTTTTCACAGCTATTTACATGCAAAGAATATCATCCACAGAGACATGAAATCAAATAGTATCCTTTCTCTAAGTCAAATACCTTTCAACTCTTTAACTTGGTATCTGACTGATGACTGAATATAAATATGACTGTGACTGTGAAGATCCTTGTGTGAGGCTGAAACATTCAAGTTAAATTACAGCAATTGTTTAAAAAAACAGTTCTCTTTAGTGATCAAGAGGAAATCATCCCCCAGCCAGGTAAAGATGTATATATTTATACAGAAGCTTCAGGGGGTAGCCGAGTTAGTCTGTACAGGATAAACTTAAAAAACAACAAATGGTCTGGTAGCACTTCATAGACTTGGGAAGGGGGCTGGACTTGATGACCTCCTGAGATCTCTTCCAGCTCTATGATTCTATGGTTCTATAAAACATATAGATGGTATCGTGAACTTTCATGGGCATAGCCTACTTCTTCAGATGACCGGAGTTTTCTGAAGAAGTGGGCTGTGCCCACGAAAGCTCATGATACCATCTGTATGTTTTGTTAGTCTATAAAGTGCTACTAGACCATTTGTTGTTTAAGTTTATATTTATACAGTTACTCTTCCTTACCTGTGTGCATATGCAGTCTTGGGATGTCCCATTTTAACTTAATTGACTGACTTTGAGGCTATATTTACACTACCAAATTTTGTTGCCAAAACTGGCTCTTTGTTTTGTTGACAGAACTGGCTTCCACTAGTATCCCACAATGCCTGCACTAATCCTTCTGCTCAGTGTTTTCATCTCTGCTGCCTTGCAGGCATGCACCTCTCTCCTTTAAAACCTCTGGGAAGTATCTGACAGCTGAGTGCGCTGCTCCATTTGGGGAACAAAGAAAGAGCAAATAATTGGAATGCTCCTGTTCTGCCCTGCACAAGGAACACAATGGAGAACAGACTGCTGCTGAAGGGGGAGCAGATAGGCTGCTGTGCTGCTTTCATATTCCTCAGCATGGAGAGCTCACTGAGCCACTCTTGATGTTGCTCCCAGCACCTGAGGAGGCTGTGGGAGAACTTGGAAGGAATCCCAAGATGCACAGGGATCAACGCAGTCTTCCCACAACATTGCACTGAGAGATATATACTAGGGATGTAAAAAGTCATTTAAAAAGGTAACCATGTAACCACTAAAAATCTTAGCCGTTACACGCGCTGTGGGCTCTGCAGTATAAAGCTTAGATGTAGCATCAAGGTAGCCCAGTTAAATAATATGTACTGAATAAAGAGTTTGCAGTTTCCTTTTGCATGTCACTTATTTTCTTGATACGTGTGACTTATACAGTAAACTCTCACCATTTGTGGTGGATGCCTTCCTGGCACTACTGTGAATGGCGAAACCTGCAAACATTGGGGGCAGTGGCTCCTAACCCCAGCAATGGTCTCCCCACTGCTCCCGACCGCCATGGTGAAAGTGGGGTAGAGAGACCCTGACTCCTGCTGCCATCCAGCAAACAGTCCCCCTCCTTGTTTGGTAAAGGTGATAGAAAATCCAATCAGATTTATACACATTCCTAAACAGCCTTTTAGATATATTTCTTCATGAAGGCCTTACGGTGAAAATAGGAGATTTTGGTTTGGCAACAGTAAAATCCAGGTGGAGTGGATCTCAGCAGGTGGAGCAGCTGTCCGGTTCAGTCCTTTGGATGGTAAGAAAAATATTTGATTCTTTTTTCAATTCTGCCTCATTTTTTGTGCAAACTCAAACTGCTTTTCGTCAGTTGGAGAATGTGAGTCAAATTGTTTTGACAGTAATATGGAAACTTATATATTAAAACAAAGGGAAATTGCAAATACACGTTTATAAATGTATGTATTCATATACTGCTGTTGTTAATTAGTTGTCTACTCAAAAGTACTTTGTTGTTCCAAAGCATGTATGTTTCTTCAGATATTTGGTCTCCTTACCCATGGAGATGAGGGTGTCATGTGTTTTGTTGTTTTGGGTGCCTACGCCTGAGAGTGATTTACCAGCAGAGAGCAAATGTTTGTGTCAATCCTGCATCATTTTTAAAGATGGTTTGATAGGGTAGCAAAATACTTGCTTCACCTAAAGGTTTGAAAGTATCAGATGTCTTTAGAAGTTGTTTGGTATTTTGCTTGTATTGTGCTTCAAAATAAATATACTGTTAAAATCACCTATTCTAGTATAGCAGGCTCCAGGAAGCTCATCACAGCCAAAAATGCATGTGATGAAGTGGGTCTTTGCCCATGAAAGCTTATGCTCCAATAAATCTGTTAGTCTGTAAGGTGCCACAGGACTCCTCTTTGCTTTTGCAGATTCAGACTAACACAGCTACCCCTCTGATATATAACACAAAGTTAATTATTCTTATTTTTAGAAAAATATGCCGCTTATTAAAGCTATTAATTTTTATTCCCTTGGTATGATGGGATTTTAAAAAATGTTCAGTTTTGCTGGATTAATATTTTATGTTTCTGGAAAACCGCTGTAGTGATTTTGTTAGGACAGCATTAAAATATCATTCTAGATCAGGCCTAACACTTTGATCCAGCCCGCAGACTGCACCTGGCTGCTTTCTATTTATATCCTGCTTGCCCATGCCACCGAATTTCCAGGCAGTGGCTCAGGGTATGTCTAGACTACATCCCTCTTTCGAAAGAGGATGTAAATTAGACATATCAAAATTGCAAATGAAGCCCGGGATTTGAATTTCCTGCACTTCATTTGCATAATTGCGTCACGGCATTCTTTTTGAAAAACGCTATTTCGAAAGTGAAACTGCAGTCTAGACACGGTTCTTTCGAAAAGAAAAGCCTTTTCTGAAAGATTCTGTAAATCTCATTTTTTGAGGAGTACAGTATCTTTTGAAAAAGGCTTTTCTTTTCAAAAGAACTGTGTCTAGACCGCGGTTTCACTTTCAAAATAGCATTTTTCAAAAACGCCGTGACGCGATTATGCAAATGAAGCACTGGAAATTCAAATGCCAGCTTCATTTGCAATTTTGATGAGTCTAATTTACATCCCTCTTTCAAAAAAGGGATGTAGTCTAGACGTACCCTCAGGCAGCAGAATCCTATTTAAATGGTTCACCGCTCCTGGTAGTGCCACTATCCTCACAGGGGCTGGAGCCATGAGCCATTTAAATAGCCACAGCAACCCTGGGCAACTGTGATGGGGTCCTTGGGAGCCATAAGCCCCTTTCTGTGTTTTCAAGTCAAAGCCTCCAGCCCTAGACAACTTCTTGGGGGGGGGGAGGAGGGTAGGCTAGGCCCCAGTCCTGCCCCTTCTGCCCAGACCCTGCCCTTTCTTGAGGGGTGGAACTGGCCCATGAATATATAGCAAAATTCACTAAGTGGCCCCCCGGTGAAAATGATTGCCCACCCCTGTTCTGGATGACTTTGAGCAAATGAGTATCTTTTACCTTTCAGTCAACTTGTAAGACAGGATGTTTTCTTCGAGAGGCGTCCCTGAGGGTGCTCCATATTAGGTGCTGAGTGTCCCAGCACCTCTGGATGGATTTTTCTCTAGCAGTGCATTGGGGGCTGTGCATGCACGGCGCACAATGCACGCGGGCCTCCTCAGGTGCCATTGCGCATACATGCCCCTCCCCACCTTCAGTTCCTTTCTACCGTCCCTGGCTTCAGATGGAACTCTTCAGTCCTCCCATTCTTCAACTCTTTTTATATAATCTTTACTTTTATAGTTAATTAATCTTATGTTGTTAGTGTTTGCTTAGTGTTACTAATAGTTTAAAAAAAACCCTCCGATCGCGGACAGTTCTCTCAGATCATTACCGTGACATGGGACCACCCGGCTTTAAACACTGTGTGCTCTGCACTGATGCAATGCCAGCCTCAGATGGACATGAGAAATGTGTCAAGTGCCTTGGCCACATGCACTCTCAAAAAGGCTGTCCACGCTGCGCGAAGCTTAAAGTGCGGACACGTGGATAGAGAGCTCAGGCTCAAAATTATTATGACTGACAAGGGTGAACACCCTCTGACCCAGGCTTGGGACAGAGTAATACGGCAAAAAGATATAAATCCACAAAAAGATGGGCAAATTCGCTACCTCAGCATTTGCCTAAGAGTCACTCTGCTGGCAAACAATCAGATTACTCCGATAAGCGCCACCTGAACACTTTTGACCTCCCAGGTACCTCGGGCAAACAGTGCAATAAACATAAAAGTGCAAGAAAGACTGCCCCCTCAGAGGCAACAGGCCACACTGTACCTGCCTCAAACAACATGGCACCGAGCAAGGCAACGCTTGCTGCCACAACAGCTCCAGCAACACCTCAGGAGCTCTGCATGGCACCGCAGCAGCTCATGGGGCAGCCACTCTTCCCCGCCTCTCCCCCCTCATTGTCAGGGACAACCGCTCACGCTGCGAGCTCTGCCTCTACGGCACCGGCACTGCAGATAGCATTCTCAGCGACAGCACAGCTCTCCACGCCACACGCTCCCCTCATGAATTACAGGGAGCACAAGGACTTAGCAATTTCTTCTACAGTCCAATCTCCTATTTTGAGTGACAATAGATATCCTCACTCTCCATTCTCTGATTATACAGAATCACCTTCCCCCCTCTCAGTGGAAAAGAGAGCTGACTTAGCTGTGTGTTCACCTCAGCAATCTCCACACACGGAAAGGTCAGGAATGCCAGTTTATCATGTGCAGCCAGATCTTATCGGAGCACAAATGGCTCCCTGGGTTCTATACCCATGGATTCCACCGCCTATGCCTTATCCCCCACAGTGGCAAATGTGGAATCAGTGGCCTCAACAACATAGAAAGAAGTCATTTAAAACCAAACATATGGTAAAACCTCGCTCTTCCCTGACCCAATCACCCCAAATGACTACAGATAGAAATGATATTGAAGATCAATATCCCCCAATTTGACTTCTGCAACTTTACTTCAGACTAACTCACTTTCTGCCACGGAGGAGGCAATCTTACCACCATCCGCTAACAATATAGAGGATGTTTCTTCCTTCCAAGATCTTTTTAAAAGTCGCAACTGACTTAAATATCCCCATGAAGGAGGTTCAGGACCCTCACCATGAGTTCACAAACATCCTCCAAGCGACTCCATCCGCAAAGATAGCATTACCAATCAATCCAGCCATACTTGAACCCACAAAAACCTTGTTACAAACACCTGCCTCCATCCTACCCACATGCAAAAAGATGGATCGGAAATACTACGTTCCTCCCAAGGGCTTTGAATTTCTTTTTATACACCCTTATAGTGCCCAACACCCTTTTAGTGGATGCTGCACAGCAGAGAAATAAACAACAGAACTGCTCCACTCCATCCAAGAAGGACAATAAAAGATTGGACTCATTTGGCAAAAAGGTTTACGTGTCGGCTACACTCCAAATGAGAGTAGTGAACTACGCTGCGTTACTCAGCAAATACGACTTTAACAACTATGTGAAGTTTAACACCTTTATTGAAGATATCCTGACAACAAAAAGACACGATTCAAAGTGATTGTCTCTGAAGGACAAACAATATCGCGCATATTGTTACAAGCCACCCTTGACACAGCAGATATGTCCACATGAACAACAGCCAGAGCCATGACTATGAGATGAGCCTCATGGTTCAACTCCTCTGCCTTTCCCCGCCAAGTCCAACCATCAGTGGAAGATCTGCCATTCAAGGGTGAGAAGCTCTTCTTGGCAAAGACCAACAAAGTACTTCAGTGAATGAAGGACTCCAGGGTCATACTACATTCACGGGGTATCCAAACACCTGCAACAAGAGCAAGACAATACAGGTACCAACCATACCGGAGATCAAGGTACCCACATATCGTTACCAGAGGCAAGATCACCCACCATACCAACAGCAGGGGCAAAATAGACAACAGAGATGGTGTCCCCAGAATAACAACCCCAGTCATTCATTCCAACCCAATAAGCAAATTTGAAACAACAGTCAAGAGACCAAAAACCACATCACCCACCCCAGAGCTTCAAAATGTATCAAAATTGTTACACTTTCGCTTGCTACCATTTCTATAAGACTGGAAAGCTATTACCTCTGACAAGTGGGTAATACAAACTATCTCCTTAGGTTACACTATCCCTTTCCTTTCCCTCCCTCTACTCATTCCATCCCTCTTCAGGGACCCCTCTCACGAGACCATATTACAACAAGAGGTGGATCACCTGCTCCAACGAGGCACATTAAAACCAGTTCCCCCGGAGTTCCACAGAACCAGTTTTTACTTGCAATATTTCCTTATAGAAAAGAAGACAGGTGGGTAGAGACTGATTCTTGATCTCAGACTGCTAAATAAATACATAAGAAAACAGATTCAAAATGGTCACACTGGTCACCATTATCTCAGCTCTGGAGATTGGCGACTGGTTTTCGTCTCTCGAATTACAAGAATGTGTAATTCCACATATTGATACAACCAACTCACAGATGTTTCCTTCATTTTACCTTAGGTCCACAACATTACAAATATACGGTCCTACCCTTTGGACTCTCCGTGGCACCCAGGGTATTTTCCAAGGTGTTAGCAGTGGTCGCTGCTCATCTCAGGAAATGTGGAGTCACTATCTGTCCTTATTTGGACGACTGCCTTATCAAAGCAAGAACCAGACACAAGTGCCAGCAGCATACTCACATGGTCCTAAGCTGTCTTCGCTCTCTAGAACTCCTTGTAAACCATGGCAAATCAATGCTCACACCTACCCAATCCATCCAATTTATTGGGGCCCATCTCAATTCCATCACAGCCAGGGCCTCTTTGCCTACCGACAGATTCATCCGCATCAGCCAACTGGCACAATCCCTCTGAGGGATGCCATCAGTCATGGTTCACGACTGCCTACAACTCCTAGGTCACATGGCATCATGCAACCCTGTGGTGCCCAATGCATGACTCTTCATGAGATGTCTTCAAGGCTGGCTCCGACTCAAATACAAGCTGGCACGTACATCAGATGACCAAAACGTTATCACTCCCACACGCAGTGAAGGCATCCCTACAATGGTGGACAAAATCATCCAACCTCTGCACAGGCATACCCTTTCGAAGCCCAAAACCCACAGTAGTCATCACTACAGATGCCTCGCTCACTGGATGAGGAGCACATATGAAAGGACAGACAGCAGAAGGCCTATGGTCCTCAGCAGGTTGCATTCTACATATCAACGTCCTCGAACTCAGGGTAGTTCGGCTAGCATGCCAAAAATTACTTCCCCATACCAAAGGGATTCATATCCGAATATATATGGACAACGCGGCAAGTATGTTTTACATAAACAGGCAATGCGGTGCTCGATCACAGACTCTCTGCTAGGAAGCCATTGCGCTTTGGAACTGGTGCCTAGCCCGAGACATCCGCATAACCGCATGCCACCTTCCGGGGCCCTCAATTCGACAGCAGACATCCTCAGTAGAGCCCTACCATGGGACCACGAGTGGGAACTCGATTACACAATCCTGAAGAACATATTCAACCAGTGAGGTCTATGTGTGGGAAGCCCATTTGCCACCAGAGCCAACAAAAAATGCCCAGTGTATTGCTCCAGGGCAGGCATGGGGAAACAGTCCCTTGGGGATGCTCTCATCCTAACATGGAGTGCACTCTTACTTTATGCATTTCCCCCCTTTCCCCTCCTAAAGACATGGAGGGACAAAGCCAAAGTCATCCTCATAGCACCTTGTTGGCCTCGACAACCGTGGTTTCCCCTCCTACACAGGATGGCACGACACCACCCAATTACACTCCCATGCACTCCAAATATTCCAGACCAACCGGGAATCACGTCTCCTCACCCTCAATTCCCAACACTCTACTTCAAGGCGTGGTACCTTGATGGTTCATGGGCATAGATCTACAGTGCTCACAACGGGTGTGTGATGCCCTCTTACAAAGTAGGGTTCCTGCAACGAGAAAAACATACATTAATAAATGGACCCGTTTCACCCACTGGGCGATCTCCTGTAATATACCACCACGGAATGCTCCGCTTCCTGCAATCTTAAAATATTTACTGCACCGCAAACAATCGCAACTCTCTCTGAGCCCCATCAAAGTGCACTTGGCAGCAATAACAACCTTCCATGCACCAGTGGAGGACACTACAGTGTTCGCACACCCAGTAACCAAGCGATTCCTTAAAAGCCTACAGGCCTTATACCCAGACATTGCAGCCCCTCGAGAACTATGGGACTTGCACATGGTACTAACAAGGCTGACAGCCACCATGTGAACTGATGGCTATGTGTCCCTTACACCACTTAACATGAAAGACCGCGTTCCTAGTGGCAATAACTTAGTGCATAGAGTGAACTAGATGGCAGCCCTAATGGCTGAACCACCCTTTACCATCTTCTTTAAAGACAGTCTCCATGCGACCGCACCGCACCCTAAGTTCTTTCTTAAGGTCCGCTCCTTTTTCCACCTTAACCAAACGATACACTTACCAGTATTCTTTCCAAAGCCTCACGCCAACGCATTTGAAGCACAGATGCACACCCTAGATGTCCCAAAGGGCACTTTCCTTCTACATCCACAGAACTAAACCTTTCAGATCGTCTCCATGACTTTTTGTCTCCATTGCAGATCACAACAAAGGAAATCACATATTGCCACAGAGATTATCAAATTAGATCTTGGACTGCATTGCTACATGCTACTCCCTAAATGACTGACTTCCGCCGATTTCAATCTGAGCACACTCGACAAGAGTGGTTGCCACCTCGATCGCTTATCTGAGGAAAGTTCCTGTTGAGGACATATGTGCAGCAGCCACGTGGACATCAGAACACACTTTCATAAGACATTATGCGCTTGCCTCGGAACCTCTCCAGCACACTAGACTAGCAAAAGCTGTATTACAAACAGCGTACTTATCTGATCCGAAGTCTCTACCTCCATAGAATGTATTTCTTTGTAGTCACCTAACGTGGAGCACTCCCAGGGATGCCTCTTGAAGAAGAGGAGGAGGTTACTTACCTTCCTGTAACCGACGTTCTTCGAGATGAGTGTCCCTGGGGGTGCTCCACTACCCTCCCTTCTTCCCCTCTACTTCAGAAAACTACAGTAATAAGATATAAACCATCTCTTTTGCTGGGTTCTGGATCGAGAAGGAACTGAAGGGAGGGGAGGCCGCGCATGCGCGGTGGCACTGGGGGAGGCCCGCACATGCACAGCCCCCAATGCACTGCTAGAGAAAAATCTGTCCAGAGGTGCTGGGATGCTCATCTCGAAGAATGATAGTTACAGGAAGGTGAGTAACCTCCTCTTCCTTACTATACAGATAATGTTTATAGAGCTACTCATAGGCAATCCCTGTTGCCAATATGGCATATGTGTTGCATAATCTGTCTTCCTGCTGCATCTATCTATCTATCTATCTATCTACCTTCCTTGCTTGCTTGCTTGCTCGCACGCACCCGGAGAACCGGAAGCCTCAAGAGATGGAAAGTTTTCCATAACAGGCAAAGGGAAGGGCTGCTGTTTGGAGGGACGCAATATGAGAGTGGCTACTGGGGGCAGCAAGCCTGCAGGGGAGAGATCCTGCAGAGTGGCCACTGGGGGCAGCCATTCTACTAAGGGAGTGGCCAGCAGGGCTGGGGCTCTGCCAGTTTGCCTGCCAGCACACCAAGTAAGTTGCCCCTAACCCTTCCTCCCGCCCGCCACTCTCTCCCCCCCCGGCCCTTGGCTGTAGCACAGGAGGGGAGGGGGAGAAAACCGGCCCCAGGGGGCTTGGAGGGGGAGAGAACAAGAACCTGGTGGCTGGGAGGGCCTAGGGGAGGGAGAAGGAACAGGCCCCTGGCGGGCTGGGGAGGCACCCCGTGCCCTGAGCTCCTCTTTGCCCCCCCAACTCTTACTTTTGCAATCCAGCCTCCTGCACACACACACCCCTTCCCAGGACAGTACCCTCAGACAATGCTGGGTAAGTCTGCTAATACATTCGATAGTTGACTTAGTAGTTAGGATGTAAAATCCCATTTAATTAGTTAACCAATTAAATGTTACATTTAACCAGTTAACTGATTAAATGGGGGTGGGCTAGAGTAGGCCCCAGATGCTCCAGCTCTGTGGGGCTGCTGGTTCCCAGTCCGCATGGGAGTATGATTGTTCATTTTGAACAAGGATTTTCATTCACATCAGGACTTCAGAATAGTATAGTTTTGCCTTCTCTGAGATTATAGTTCAATACTTTATGGTTTGCTATATTTCAACGTAGGCTATAATCTTCTGACACTTAACTTCTTGTAGTTAAAGAAGATAATATATTTTCTGTCTTCTTTTATTTATGTCCAGGATTGTCATGCCCTATATTAATTTTAATGCTGAACACATGTTTGTAGAATCAAGAACTTGACTAAAGAATTCTAAAGAATCGGGTACTACAGTGATGGGCACTTGAAAACCAATAAAATATGACTGAACACTTCATATTGACAGTTTTTGGCAAATTAAGTTTTAACTGTAATGAGTAAACAGCAAGGATTATATAAAGTTTTCTTTAGCATTTGGCTTGCAGCAGATACCTGTTTTGTCATAAACCATTTCAGTTTTTTAGAACGATAGGTCTAAATTACTTTTAGGAAATAAAAACATTACACAAAAGAAAGGGGGAATAAAGCTTTTATGAAGCATTGAATTTTTGGTAAATTTCCTGTTTGCTATTGTGTTTTAGATTATTTATGTACTTATCTTCCATAAACAAATCTTAGTCAAGCATCCTTGTATTCTTAACAAATATTTCCTGGTTTTCCCAAAACATAAATGTAAAGTAACAATGAAAACTGCCGCCCATATTAAAACCAAGAGCTCACATTTAAAGTAGCAATTGCAGGTAGTCTAGTATTAAAATTCAGAGGTGTTAAAATGTGTTAATTAAAATATTTAAAATTCAGTAAATGATTTTAATTGACATAAGTATTCTCATGCAGTGTGAATCATGCAGCATTGTTTTAGAACATAATCTAGAAAATATTGACCAATCTTTTTTCATTGTAAAAAAAAAAAGTGTGAAAAATTTAAAAAATACTTATAAATGATGAAAGTGAAATGTTTTTTAAAGCGTTTAAATCTTTTTTCAAAATTAATACTCTGAGATGTTAAGTAAAACTTCTGTGTATATTTTTCACATTTCTTTTTATGGACATTTTATTATTAGGAACACTGTTTGAGTTTTACATACTTAATATGCTATTCCAGTCAGCCTATTTTTGCTAATTTCATTTTACGAAGGAAAGGTGTAAGACTAAATTTCTAACGCTGGTAAAAGTGAAACTTCAAGGCTGTTGTCTGAAATTTTTCTTTCATTTTGGCATAGACTTTTTAGAACACCAGCAAAGTAAATTGTCTAAAGTTTTCCATAGGACTTAAATTCAAATATCTGGTTTTTATTTTAGGTCAGAATCAGTAGTTATATACTAGCAAATTCTTAGCCAGGAAGAATTACTTACAGCTCTCTTGTAGGAGCTGAAATGGGTTTTTGTGGTTCATAAAGGTCTCAATTTAGGGCTTGATCCTGCTTCTGTTGATAGCAAAGCAAGTGAGAACAAGCCCTTACTGATATTTTATTATTGCTCTCATAACTAAAATTTTCTGTTCAATTAGCACACTTAAAATAAAATCAAGAAAATAGGTGAAGTACAAAGATGTGTTTGACTTTGTGGGTTTATTATTTCAGTTCATGTCCACTATTGGGAAAAGGTCCCATATTTCACTTCACTTACTCTGTAGTTTTAAAAGGCTAGTAGAATATGCTGATGCCTGTAATATGTTTTTCTCTGGTCTGAAGCCTGAGCAATATATGTGTAGTTAATATTTAAAAATACATGTTTGTGGCAAAGTGAGAGATTCTTCAGAGATGATTTTTTTAATTTTTATTTGCCTGTCTAGACATCAGGACAACTGCAGATTTACTGAAACCACGTTCAGGCTGTCGTTGTTTTCAGCGATGCAAATTGCTCCTTCTGCCTTACTGGTTATTTTAAATTATAAATTGATAGTGGTGGAACTGAGTCAGTAGTTATGGTTAATTTTGCCACTTCACACATACAGTAGTATTCTAAGAGTAAAAACAGTAAATATTTTATCTTGTGGTAAACAGGTAAATGTTTCTCTATTAATCATCATCCAGTGTAATAGGTTTGATCCATGGTAGAGTAAATGGAGTGATTACCAAAATCTGTCAGTCATTTTTTAAATTCCTTTACTAGTATACAGAATTAACTTATCCTGTGTCTTAAGCTAATGTGTTTTTTTTCCTTCCAGCTAATGTAGTTATTAATTTGTTTTTTCAAAGGCACCAGAAGTGATCCGGATGCAAGATAATAACCCATTTAGTTTTCAATCAGATGTCTACTCCTATGGAATAGTATTATATGAACTGATGACAGGAGAACTGCCATACTCCCATATTAACAACCGAGATCAGGTGAGAAACATTCAGCTCTGGTATCATGCATTGTATTTCTGGAGATTCTGTTTACTGACTCTGTGCAACAAGTGTTCACATTTTATATTTCTATATATTATATATATAAAAGTCATCATGTCACTCTGCATTCCACAGGCTCTGCCCTCGCACCGCCTCCCTGCCCTGGACACTGTTCGGGAACCGGCAAAGCCACCTGGCAGCTCAGCTTGGGCAGATTCCACCTCCCAAGGGTCCTGCTCACTCAGCTCTGGCCGCAGCCTTTTGAGAGGCAGAATCTGCCCAGGCTGGGCTGCCAGGCGGCGTTGCCGGTCCCCAAACAGTGTCTGGGGCAGGGAGTGACTCCATCTGGGGCATGGGTGCCACTCCAGATCAGCCTGCTGCAGGGAGTGGGGCTGAGGCAGCGCCGCCACCGTCGCCGCCGCCATTGCTTATACTGAGACCCCAGATAGAGGATCTGGGGCAGCCGGACCTGTGAAAATGGGGGGCTTTCCCAGCTGCTAGAGGGGCTGGGTGGGAGCAGGCCCATAGGGGAAGCGGCGTGGGGCCTGGTGTCTGAGGGGGGAGGCGCTGGCTGCATGCCAGGCCGGCCCTGGCGGCAACCACTGCATCATGTCCTCTTCTGGCAGTTGCATGTGGTATGTGACCGCATGCACGAGGCGAGCTGAGCTTTGGCTCGCTGCCCGGGGACAGGGGTTGCAAGGCCATTCTCCTCCCAGGCGGGGGCTCTCAGTCTCCTGGACCAGGGTGCTGCTTCAATTGGTGCAAGGCCTGGGGTGCGGCCCACTCACGCTGAGAACAGAAGCAGGCTCCAAGTGGCCCCGAGTGGCTGCATCCTGAGCCCAGCGCCGAGCCGTGTCACACAGCCCCGCAACCCCTGAGGTGTCACAAAGGGGAGGCCCAGCAGTATTCGGAGCAGCTGCCAGCATGGCCGAGTGAGGGCAGGATAGCTGGGGGGGAGGAGCACCTGGCTCTGCATGGTGGCACCCAGAAACCCCCCCCTCCCCTCACTCCATGTCCTCAGCCTCTCTCCTGCCCCTTTACAGACTCCCATTCCCCCTTTTCAACCTGGCATCCCAAAGGCACCCCCACTCTCTGCCCCTCTTCCCTTTCCTCTGCCCACAGCAAACCCCATTTCTGCTTCACAGCACCCCAGCTGCTGTCACAGCTCCTCCCCCCCCCCCCCCAAATTCCTGTATACAGGCCTGATATATTCTTTGCTGCTTAGGTTTTCCATTTGTGGGAGGGGTTAGGGTGTGTGTAGGGAGGGAGGAGGAGGGGGGCCAGGGTGTATGTGGGAATGGGTGGTGCGATGGGGGGGGATGGTGGGCGTGATGGGGACATAGGGTTATGGGCAATGCGGGGAGGGGTTAGGGAGGAATGGGGGTGTAGGAATGGAGGAAGGAGGTGGGGTAGGGGAGAGGTTAGGGAGGATGGTGGGTATATGGAGGCAGGGAATGGGCAGTGTGGGGGTGCAGAGGAAGGGGTTAGGGGAATATGGGGGTGTAGGAATGGAAGAAAGTGGGGGTAGGGATAAGCAGCGTAGGGGTGGAAGAGGATGGGGAGGATGGTCGGTGTAGGGATGGAGGTGGGAATGGAAGGAGTGGGGTGGGGAGGAAGAGATGTTAGGATGGTAGGTGTAGGGATGGAGGTTGGGGTAGGGATGTAAGGAGGGGGGTGAGCTCTGGGCCATGGAGCTCCGGGATAAGGACTAGCAGCCCAGATTACCCCACCGGCCTCTTCCTGCGTGACCCAAATCTGGTTCTCAGGAGGGCCAGCTGGAAGGGCACATCTGGAGCACTGCCACCTTGCAAAGATGGGCAGTAACTGGGTGTGGAGTGTGGAGAATTCTCTCCCTACCTGGCCGCTCGCATATAACCCAGCCCGTGCCCCTCGCTAGCAAGGTGGGTGTCCAGGAGCATCCAGCACGAAGGGGATTCGTTTGGAGTTGGGCCCCTTTTTACTGATTGCATTTGGGTTTTGTTTACATGTGAGGCCTGCAGAGCACAGCCCTTCCTGACAGGTCACTTCTCCATAGCCTCATGCTAGCAGCTAGGAGAGGCTCTGAACTCTGCACACAAACAAACTATTCTATTGGTGAGTGGGCCAGGAGCAGGAAGGGTGCAGCGGGGAGGGGATAGGCCGATAGCGTTTGGATAGAGGGGCCCGTCCAGGGGTGTAGTTGGGGAGAGCAGAGAAGGGCGTGAGTGACTTGGGGCCATGGAGAGCACAGCTGGGCTCAGTGCAAGATTAACAGGCTCTCTGGCCGCAAAAGCAGGCAGCGAGAGGGGGGTTGGGGAGTGTAGCGAGCAGGGGCACAACCACCTAGTAACTTGTCTTAGGACTTTCCCTGGACATAGTTTATGTAGCCACTGTAACAATGTGGTAAATCCCCTCAAATTAATACCAGCAGTATCAATAGTGCACAGCCAGCCACATCTTTTTCTTTACACAAAGATATTCTACTAGTGAATTTGTATAGGAGCAGCTTCCATTTTTATATAACTTAGTGATAGATGTGTACATGTAGAACCATTGAGTATCTATATCAGGGGTGGGCAATAATTTTTGACCAGGGGCCACTTCAGAAATTTTTGAAGTGGCCTCGGGCTACCCCAAGGGGGCGGGGCCTCCGAAAAAAAGGGTGGGACCAAGACACTTCCTGCTTCCCTGCCCACAGACCTCGATTGGTCTGGGGGTGGATGAGCATGTGAAGTCTTTGCCCCCACCACCCCTCCCCCAAAGAGAACCACCAGCTGTTCTGAACAGCTGGCAGTTCACTCTAGGTACCCATGCCCCTGACAGTGCGAGGAGACTTCACACACTTACCTCCGCCCCTCCCCCCCCCCCACCCCAGCCAATCAGGGCTTGGGGGTGGGGGCGAGCACTTGAAGTCTCCTCCCACCCTGCCCTGTTCCTGCAAGGAGTAAGTGGCGCTTCTAAGGCCCCAATTGGCCTGGGGGCGGGGGAGTGGCAGGGCCTCTGCGGGCAGGATCAACCCGCTTGGAGGGCCGGATCCGGCCCACAGAGGTCCTTTTGTCCACCCCT
Organism: Rafetus swinhoei; assembly: GCA_019425775.1. NCBI lineage: Eukaryota > Metazoa > Chordata > Testudines > Trionychidae > Rafetus > Rafetus swinhoei. The sequence goes on along the minus strand of CM033435.1, from coordinate 11,836,919 downwards.
TATTTATACCATGGACAGCCTGCTTCCTGCTGTACCAGTATTTTAAAAAGTGTTCTCTGGATTTATTCAAGAAGTAAGTATTATATTTTATTAAAGTAACAGCATAGCACTGTGATGAATTACACTGGTCTACAATTTTTTAGAAGTCGTCTGCTTCAGAGATAAAATGTGCTATTTATTATGTATTTTGATGTGCTGAATTCAAATATGACAATTAAAACAACTGATTGGCTACTGTTTCCAAGATATTTAAGTTTTTACATTTTACGTCTATGTATATTGTGTAGATAGTAGAGTTTTAATCATAAATTGTAAACCTAGGTCTTTTCATGTGTTTATGGTTGCTTTACATGATAATATTTCACCTGTCCTGTTTATGTAACACTTTAAAAATCAGCAAAAGGGTTATATAAATAAAATTTATTATGAAACAAAAGGCAAAAACTATTATGTACATAGTTTAGTCCTATTCAGTGTCTACTCGGCGCTTCTTGGCTTGTCTCTTGTATTCATTAAATGGAGCATCTCTTGTCACTGTCCAGCAATAGTCTGCAAGCATTGATGGGCTCCATTTGCCCTGATAGCGTTTCTCCATTGTTGCAATGTCCTGGTGAAATCGCCGCCGTGCTCGTCGCTCACTGCTCCGCAGTTCGGTGGAAAAAAATGTAGATGAGAGTGCAAAAAATGTATCTTTAGTGACATGTTGCAACCAAGGCTTTTGTATGTCTTGAGGAGGTTTTCCACCAACAACCTGTAGTTGTCTGCCTTGTTGTTTCGAGAAAATTTATTGCCACTAACTGGAAGGCTTTCCATGCCATCTTTTCCTTGCCACGCAGTGCATGGTCAGATGCATCATCTCAAGAAGTTCACGAATCTGAGGACCAACAAAGACACCTTCCTTTATCTTAGCTTCACTTAACCTTGGAAATTTTCCACGGAGGTACTTGAAAGCTGCTTGTGTTTTGTCCATGGCCTTGACAAAGTTCTTCATCAGACCCAGCTTGTGTGTAAGGGTGGTAACAAAATCTTCCTTGATTCAACAAGTGGTGGATGCTGAACACTTTTCCTCCCAGGCTCCAATGACTGTCAGAGTGGCCAATCTATCTTGATGTAGTGGGAATCTCTTGCACGACTATCCCATTCGCAGAGAAAACAGCAGTACTTTGTGTATCCAGTCTGCAGACCAAGCAAGAGAGCACAACCTTCAAATCGCCACAAAGCTGCCACTGATGTTGGTCATAGTTTATGCACCTCAAAAGTTGTTTCATGTTGTCATAGGTTTCCTTCATATGGACTGCATGACCAACTGGAATTGATGGCAAAACATTGCCATTATGCAGCAAAACAGCTTTAAGACTCGTCTCGATGAATCAATGAACAGTCTCCACTCATCTGGATCGTGAACGATGTCGAAGGCTGCCATCATACCATCGATGTTGTTGCAGGCTACAAGATCACCTTCCATGAAGAAGAATGGGACAAGATCCTTTTGACGGTCACGGAACATGGAAACCCTAACATCACCTGCCAGGAGATTCCACTGCTGTAGTCTGGAGCCCAGCAGCTCTGACTTACTCTTGGGTAGTTCCAAATCCCTGACAAGGTCATTCAGTTCACCTTGTGTTATGAGGTGTGGTTCAGAGGAGGAGGATGGGAGAAAATGTGGGTCCTGTGACATTGATGGTTCAGGACCAGAAGTTTCATCCTCATCCTCTTCCTCTTCCTCGTCCGACTCAAGTGAGAATGATTCTGGTGCATCAGGAACCGGCAGTCCTTCTCCGTGGGGTACTGGGCGTATAGCTGATGGAATGTTTGGATAATGCACAGTCCACTTTTTCTTCTTTGACACGCCTTTCCCAACTGGAGGCACCATGCAGAAGTAACAATTGCTGGTATGATCTGTTGGCTCTCCAAATCATTGGCACTGCAAATGGCATAGATTTCTTTTTCCTGTTCAACCACTGGTGAAGATTTGTTGCACAAGTGTTGCAGCATATGTGTGGGCCCACCTCTTGTCCTGATCTCCAATTTTGCAGCCAAAATAAAGGTGATAGGCTTTCTTAACCATAGTGGTTATACTGCGCTTTTGTGATGCAAAAGTCACTTCACCACAAACATAGCAGAAGTTATCTGCACTGTTCACACAATTACGAGGCATCTCTGCTCACTTTGGCTAAGCAAAATCAAACACTGACAAATAAGAGAGCACGACACTGTGTGATTTCTAGAGCTGATACAGGGCAATTTGTTCAGCAGAGTGATGTAAGCTTCGTTATGATTGCATCATCCATGACTTCTAGGAATAACATGATGCAATTCATATCATGTATGACACAATACCAGCTTCAGATTGCATCATTCATTGTTTTGCCTAAAAGCAAGTACTGTCCAAACCCAGTCATAGATTTATTCATAGATCCAGTCAAAGATGTATTTTAGTCATTTCTGGTTTAAATTGAGATCCCTTCCCTTTATAACTCACTTATCCTCCGCCATTCCCAAGTTAAGGGTCGTATATACTGATCCAATAGCATATCTTGAAAACTAGAGCCAATCAACAATTTTAAGCATCATTTTCGTTCTCAGTGACCCAGAATTAGTAAAGTTTGACTACATTTATTTCAGAAGCATTTTGGCTGTAGAGCAGTGTTATCATACTGCTGTTCAACCTTTGCAGAGAATTGAGCATTTCTCAAAGTTCCATTCTGGACTAATGAAGTTCTAGTTTGAGCCTGTTTATAAAGAAATTAATTTTATTAATAGCATGGTCAAGATTTTCTTCCAGGAAGGTAGCACATTAATATCTAGAAATCTTGACAGTTGGAACTATCCTGAAATTTACTAAATTGAAAACATATTAATAAAAAAATATTTTCCTGAATGTTTTGCTATATTCAGGTGCCATATTTATTTATGAATGGATATTTCCCTCAGTAATCTGCACTGGCATGGTACAGACTTAAACTCGTAAACCAACTTTACCTCTAGTGTGTTTTGATTTGAGTTGTCTTTTGAAGCTTTAGTAATGAATTATATGAAAGCTTTGAACATCCATCTCTGTTGTAAAATACTGGCCTATCAATAGTATTAACAAGGTTGTCTTATTACCATTCAAATAAATACCAGTATTTATTTCTGAAATGGGTGGAACATTTCTCCTGTACTGTAAAAGGACTCTTATTTCAGCAACTTTTTTTAATGTTAGGCAGTTGGTTTCCTCTGAGAACTTTAGCAGTTTTGAATTATATATGTGTGGTACAGTTGCAATATTTTTATTAATCTGTATATAGAGACCAAATCCTGTGTGTTATTAGTTTAACCTAGGCCAAGATATCACTAGTCTGTTAGCCAGCTACAGCAGACCAGTAAGATTCATGAAAGTCTGAGCAACAGTATTGCTAAATCTCAGTCAATATTTTGCTGATCTAGAAGGAACAAAACCTGCGGACGTTGTTTTGCACCTTGGCTCACAAACTAAGATAGAAGCTTATCTTAAGAAAAAAAATACTTTGCAGTTAAATATTGTAAGAAGCCTTCTTCCACTTTATAACCCTTTTTAAATGGACCTGTGTTTTCACAAGTTTTTAATTAAAATTCTGTTTTGTTCAATCAAAATATATTGGTAGATTAATGAGTAATCACATGAATTGGACACTTTCTGGCTGGATTTAGGGTCCTTTGTCACTTGAACTCTTCAACTCCTGCAAGTTATCTGTCAGGAAATGCTCTACATTTTAGCCTTTTTGCTAGTATGAATAATATATGAAAAAGAATATACAGATAAATTAATTATGCAGTGTCACTTAGACTGCAAGTGTCATCTATTGGAAAAGCAGGACCATGGTTCCAGTTCATTAATTTTGACACACATTTTAATATAGTAGGATCTGCCTTCAATACTTCCATGTTAAAGCATGTATTAAAGGGCACTGAAATAATTCACACTATAGGTGTTCAGTTTATCTGTGTTTGTGCCTCCTTGTTTAGATCATTTTTATGGTTGGTCGAGGTTATGCGTCTCCAGACCTCAGTAAGCTGTACAAGAACTGTCCCAAAGCTATGAAGAGGCTCGTAGCAGATTGTGTGAAGAAAGTAAAGGAGGAAAGGCCTCTATTTCCACAGGTAGGTGTTTATTATTTAATATTTATTTTTAAACAAGTCCTAGAATGATCTATTGCATATTATGTTTTGCAAAAAAAACTATAGAAATAATGTTTTAAAGACTGCGAAGCTTAGTAGTGAAGATGGAATATAAGTCCACAGAAAACTGGGAAATGTTATTTCTCTCTTATTCTTGGTAAATATTTTTGAGACTCAGGCCCTGCATGAGTCTGCTTCCCTGTATACGTCACAATTAATAACCTAAGCTGCACTAAAATTTTGCAATGTCATTAAAGAACCTCATTTTATATACACTGATGTAGATACTGTTAGAATTCTAGAATCATAGGGTTGGAAAAGAGCTCAGGAGGTCATCAAATCCAACCTCCTGCCCAAAGCAGGACCAACCTCAACTAAATCATCCCAGCCAGGGCTTTGTCAAGCTGGGATTTAAAAACCTCTTGGGATGGAGATTTCACCACCCTCCCAGTAAAATAGTTTTCCCTGCTATCCAAACTAGACCTCCCATACTGCAACTTGAGATAATCATCACTCATTCTGTCATCCATCACTACTGAGAACAGCCTCCCTTCATTCTCTTTGGAACCCCCCTTCAGGAAGTTGAAGGCTGCTATCACATCCCCCTTCACTTTTCTGTCTCCTGCAGACTAAACAAGCCCCAATCTTGAAGAGCAATCAAATACCATAATAAACTGAGATTTGGGGTTAAAAATGCTTTCTGGCAGGTTGTTTCTAACAGGATACTTTTATTTCAAGAAGGTCTTTTGGTGTTTTTTTCCCAGATACTGTCTTCCATTGAATTGCTGCAGCATTCTTTACCCAAAATCAACCGTAGTGCTTCTGAACCTTCCCTGCATCGCGCAGCCCACACCGAGGACATAAATTCATGCACATTCACATCCACAAGGCTGCCTGTTTTTTAGGAGTGCACATGCTCTCTTGCTCATCCAATGATGAGAAAGAAAAACAGTCATAGCAGTTGTGCTTTTAATGCCTCAGTGTACAGGATTGCAGTGCCAGCGGGATTATCTGTCTCCCAGTTTTAAGAACAAGCTGCTAAGGATTTCTACAGTTCTAATCTTATAAGGACATTTCTCCACGTTGCCTTTTTCTACCACTTCTTTTATTGGGATAGAGTTAACTGAGACTGTAATCAAGAAAATCTATTACTATTTTTTTAATAGATGCACTTGAGCCTTATTTTCCCATAAGCAGAAAAGTTGGACATTTCTTTAGCAGTTTTGTGTCTGGATCTGATTCTGATTTTTAAAATGATATTTTTATAGCAAGGATGTCTCAGCATTTGAGGAAAGAAATATTGCAGATTGGTACTGTTTTTTGGCTGTCCCATGCCATGGGCCACTGCAAAGTTGGGGGATTTTGACTAAAATGGCCATCTACAAACAAAACTGAGAGAAGAGAAAGAAACTAATTCTGGAAATCTGCTCCTGCGAAGAGTACTCATGAAGCAGATGAAATCTGTTATAACGAATTGCTAAGTCAACACAAAAATAATTTTGCACATAGAAGAAAAACTTCTGCAGAAGAGTGGAATATATTCTGAATAGTACTGCTCAGAGAAGGAGACAAGCACAGTTTTGCTGTGGTCTTCTCTAGTAACTTAAAGCTTTTTTGGTACTATTGACTTGTTTCTTGCAGCCCAATGAGGTATCAAGTGTGGAAGGACACGCTTTTTTGGATGAGGAAAGGCTAAGTAACATTATCAATATATTTCTGCAAAACATGCAGCAACTTCAACCCATTTGAAGCTGTCTTCCGAGAGATGCACTATAAAAGAAGAAACTGAGTATACAGTTTTTTTTGCTGATTTGGGTTTTAATTTTGTTTATTGCTCCTGAGAAAATGCCTTTATTGTAAACTAAGGTTCCTCTGATTATCTTATTTTAATAAAATAAATTAAATGTAGGGTCAAGCTTCAGTGTCATTCTTAAGTGCAGCATCTTATAATTCTAAAATGTCTATTTAGATGCATGTAATTCTGCAGTTGTGCCAATTTAGATAGGAGTGTCTTATTTTAGAATTTCTAGAGATAAATTATCACAAATCCCCCCAAAAAAAAAAAAACCCTATGTTGACCACAATGGTGGCATAAGTTTTCAAAAACTTTGTATTTCTTTAATATGTATGTGAATGATTTATAATTAAAGGCTAGTGTTTTGAACAAGTTCCCAAACATTTAATATGTTGACTGTTTCTCTTGCTATTTGCATAAAATCCCTAAGCAAATAGAGCAGAATTTACATCCAAAATACATTCCTAAAAGGGCAATAAATCTATATATATTTATTGCTGTCTTTCAAGGAATGTGAACTGTTGTTACTACTCTGCATTTATCTGCCACTGGTCTGTTTTCCTTTGCTATTAACACTAGTGCATCATGTGACCAGCCAGCTCGCTGCAGACTACAATTTATGAACAATTAGGTAGCCTAATTTCAGATTGTGAGCCAGTCTCTAACTCTTTCCTTTTCAATAGTAATACTTCGTGTTTTTAATTAGGAAAGAAAAGGAACTAGTTAAAGGGACCACGTACACAATTTAGGCCATGACTGTTGTAGAATATATTATGCTCCTGGGTTTTGTTTTGTTTTTCTTGCCTTAATTTCCAGTTGCTCTGCAATGTACTGTTATGCACTTCCATGCATGCTAACAATTGCATAAATCAGAAACCACCAACTACTTTCCTTGGATCAATTTGCAAAGATATGACCATCTTGGGAATGGAGGTTGTTGGTAATTCTGAAATGTTTGTAACGCTGAACAAAATATTATGGTTATTCTTTCAAATGTTTATAACTGACCATTGACTTAATACAACTTTAAAACTTTACTGTGCAGAAGAAAAATACTACTTGCCCTTTAATAGTTTACTTTTAACACCTTTCTTTCCTTCTTTCATAATTCTGCTTGATTGTATATTTCTGGTTCCAAATGAAGTGTGCAGTTGACTGGTCAGTTCTTAACTCTGGTGTTTGTAATGCTAAAGTTCTACTGTATAGACTAGAAATCTTCACCTGATAAATTGGAATATAATTTGCTTAAATGCTATTTTGCTGTGAATTATGCAAACCTCTGTACTTAGGTTTTCACATTGTTTGCCACCATGAAAGTCTACTACCCTCAGCTTCTTATATCCATCAGCTGATTCACTCCATAGCCTTTACAAAAGGGGAATTACTGAAACACAAAGCAAAGGAGCCTGTTAAATTCAGGTTTTTTTGTTTTGTTTTTTTTAATTTTTACTTCCTGCAGATCAGCAAGTGTCTTGTTCCCAGAATAAATGTTCCCACACAAGAGTCGGAGCTTAACATTTAAGATAGAAATACTTTTACATAACCCTTACAAAATTTCAGCATTACAAAGACTATAAACTAGCATTTAAATGAAATTACCTTTAACATTCGTGTTTGGTTAAATTCTGCTTGATCATGCTAATGACAGCCAAGTGACATTCGAATCCACAACACAGTAACAAAGTATGAACTTTGACTAGAACTTCATTCTGTTCTATAGCTACCATTCCTTAAATATGACATTTTACAAGAAAAAATTCTAAGAGGATTACAATATTATACTCTAGCTCTGGGTTTCAAAAAGGAACTTAAGATCTAAGCCACTGAATAGATTACTAACTGGCTGTAATTAACATTTTACTCCAGGGGAGAGAGAGGCTAGCACACCAAGCCATGGTTCCAGCTAGCCCCTTCAAAATGTATGCTGAAATGTTCTTAAGGAGATTTGGGTGCTTTGTTTAAATTTTAAGAGAAACTGGGCATCAAATTTCCTTGGATGACATTGAAAATTTACCCATAGTTTCCTTCTTCTACTGTAGCATATGGCATCTCCTGCCTCCTTGCTGACAAAGGTAAATAAGGAATTGTCTTGCTTAAAAGATTTCAAAATTAAAGCCAAAAAAACCCAAACAAACAGGACAGTGCAGCAGTTTGGTTAGCTGTGAGGTTTTAATGGGAGGAGCTACTCTTCAGTATAAGAAATAATGCAGATAGCCTTTCCAAAACTAATGACATGCAGCAAAATGCTGAAAACAAGTCACAGAAAGGGGCTAGTGTCACAGATGTTGGTACAGAAAAAGTGAATGTTTGAAGGACTTAGGTGCCTGGCATGGATTCTTAATTACATTGTTAATCTTTTCATGCAAGCCTGACCATCTTGCTGAATGTAGTTCATTTCTGCTGGCATACATTGTTTTGTCATTGCCTTCATTTTCCCTCTCTTTCATATAATTAGTCATTTCTGTTGCTACTGTTTGTAATTATAAAGAGACCTGATTGTAATGGGGGCCTCTACCATTAAAATAAGTAGAAAGTTGTGTGTGTCAGAGTTGGAGGACCCTGGCACAGGAAAAGGAAAAGCTTCATGATTTTGCCCCTACTATCTGTAGTTAAATTGCAATCTTCTTTAGTAACATTAAGTTTAGTGCATCCCAGACAACAAATGAGGGACAGCTGTGCCTCTGAGTAACAGATGGTTGGAACTTACACATTTTGTATAAAAATGGCACCTGATTGCATAGGAGGCTATGTAAATTTTCAGGCTTGTATGCAATTCCAATATCCATAATTGGATGTGATGGGCAAAAGTGACCTCTCTCTTCAAGCCATTAACTCTATCTCCACCTGTTCCCTTTGCTCCTCCTTTGCATATCAATCTCAATTTGAAAATCTATTAATACTGAAGATGTTGGCTACAGCAGTGGTTCTCAACTAAGGGTATGCATACCTGTGTGGTACACAGGGAGGATGGCCACCTGTCCCATTTTGGCTGGGACAGTTCCCTTTTTCAGCTATCCCCACTTTATCAAAACCAGGCATTTGTCCCAGAGAAATTTGCTAATGATGGGCAGTGCTGGCCTTAGAACTGACTCCCTGGGCACAGCAGGTCAACCCCAGCAAAATGGGGGGGAAGGTGGTTCAGGTGAGGCCTCAAGCTGTTCCCTTTTTACTTGAAGAAAAATGGTCTCCCCACACAAGTCTTCCAGGGGATACATCAACTTTTCTAGATATTGGTCAAAGTTCTACACTAGGTTATGTAGGATGAGCTAGTGAAGTCAGTGCAAACTAAAAATGCAGCCAGTGATTTGTTTATGCTGCTTGATATACTAGACAATCAATGTAAGTGCAGTATTTAAGGTATTTTTCAGTAATAGCATGTTGTGATACTGTACTGGTGATTTTTTTTAAAGTCAGTCATTTGTGAGGGGAAACATGGGGATACAAGACAAATCAGACTCCTGAAAGGGGTACAGTAGTTTGGGAAGATTGAGAGCTTGGGTTGTAGTGCTAGCATTTCACTGTTTATTATGTCCATTTTAATCGAAGCATTCAGCCAGATCTGTTTAAGTTCACCTAATCAATTTTTAAATTAGTACACCTCTTATCTGTAGAAACAAGCTAGCACAATCTACACAAAGTCAATGAAAGTTATTTGCACCATACACTATTGGAAAGTAATTACCTTTCTGCATCAGTCACAGCAGAATCACAGAACCACTGACAGACTCTTTTCTCCATTTAACATGGAGCAGAGGTCAGAAAGAAGCAGGCTCCAGCCATCTTGCAGGGCCTCACAAACAAGCAAGAGCCTACTCCCTAGAGCACATAACTAGTGACCTACTGAGCTCAATTAAAGTCTACCCATGAAAGTAGCCAGCTGCTGACATTAGAGCCTCAGGTTCCGAACACCTAGGGAATGGAGGTTGTTCCTAATGCTGAACAAAACATTATGGTGGTTCTTTCAAAAGTTTAAATGGTAAATATTGATTTAATACAACTTTGAAATTTTACTATGCAGAAGATCAGTGCTGCTTTTAACCATCTTAAATTAAACAAGCACAGAAATAGTTTCCCCTAACTTTCAAATCATTTAAACTGAAGTGCTGTACTACAGGGTTTTTTTTCCTCTGCTGCTTCCAGCTCCAAATGAGATGTATGGCTAACTTCGTTTGTAACTCTGAGGTTCTGCTGTATGAGCAAGACTATGGTCTGAATGCTGGGGATAGCTCAGGTAATAAAAGCAGGGGTGGGAATAAAGGCTTCCATGCCAACCCTGTTGAGGTTATTCATACTACCAGTGACTGATCTTTGACTTCTAGTTTCCTGGAGACTGTCCTTGACTGTTCCTTTGTATAGGGTGGAGGGGGAAGCAGTCTATTACAAAGGACAAATATTTTGAAAGTATAAGGGGAAAACCATTGGGCAAAATGGCCGTACAGAAGAATTTTAAATTAAGATACAATTCTGACAAAGGGATGCATACAAATTGTATTCAGAATAAATTACATTTAATTTTAAGAGAAACTGTTAGGTTCTGTAATTGAAATCCAGTACATACAGTTCAATTGCCAATGATCATAATTCTAGGGTCTTGGGCAATATATTGGATTACAGACCAGTCCAATTTATTCTAGAATCAGTAAAATGTGACTAAGCAGTGTGGCTCATTCTTGCATGCATCTTCAGCAGTATCAGTTTTGAAACACTCCTTTCACTCTCTACAGTAGGTGCAGTGCAGTCATGTCAAGGCAAAGATTACCCCCAGCTTCTCTTTACCCTGTTCATATTTCCCACTGTGCAGAGTCCTGGGGGAATTTTGCAATTTATTGCTATGGGTCTTCATGTTCATTTTTCAATTAAGTACAGTTCACACTAATTAAAACATCAAAATGCAGTAGTTATTGTTATGGCTAATTGTTTAGTATTAGAAATCCTGCATCTTACACTACAATGCTGTCAGCTCAACTTGCGTTTGACCATGGCTGCACTTTTTGCAATAAGTACTGCATGAGGGGTATATAGAAATAATGCCCAAGAAATGGTGTTAGGAACAAGGCTGATTAAAGTGATGTCTCTTGGACTACTATCAAACCAGCCTCATTAATTTTTTTAGGACTAGGGAGTTTGTAAGTGTTGTCTTAGGCAAATTAGTTGACATAATTCAGTAAGGTAATCTATGGAAAGCTAGTCAACAGATACAAGTTAAAGAGACAAGATGGGTGAGAGTTTACTGGCCCAACTTCTGTTTCAGGAAAGAAAGACTTATTACCTCTCCCACCTGATCTCTCTTCTATCCTGGGCTTAAACACTGCAATTAAAGAACTAGGCTTTCAAAAAGCTTTGGCAATTGGCCTCTGCTGTGTAAGAGGTATGCACAAAATCACCCCTAAAGCTTCCTTTCCCCATACACTTGTTAGTGTTTTTAATTAAGATGCTTCTATTATTCCTAGCCAGATACTAAATTTCTAGCAGGACCGCACCAGTAAGCCACAGGACACATTACTTTTGACTGCTTGCTGTAAAAATTAAAACCTTCCCTAAATAAATAGTTGGACTGGTACAGAAGAAAACAAAACTTTTGTTCCTTAGTTCCCTTTATTGAGGAGTGGCAGACTCTTGATCTGCTCCTGAGAGGTGCATGAAAAGCTCTCCAAGCTCTGTCACTTCATCTTCAGTAGTGGGCATAGTCCTACTTTCTCTGTCTTCAATAAAATCCCAGAGTCGAACAGAATTGAAGAACTGTGAAAAAATAATATGTAAATTCAAACTGACATCTTATTCCTGGGAACGCATTAGATGGCTGTACAAGTTGGACCTTCCTGTTCCAGCATGCTGGTGAACATGTACAGTCCTGGATGAGGGATTTTGCTGGACCGGGGTGGTCATTTCTGGCCCCTCTGGTGCCTTCGTTTCACCTCTATCCTTGTTTTTATTTACTTCCCCCTTTTTTTCTGAAGTTGATAAATCTTGAATGGGAAAATACATGCTCAAATTAAAAAAGGGATAAGGAGTGTTTCTTACTACTCCTAACTGGCATATTTTGTTTCTCAAGTATGAAGCAGGCTGGAAGCAAGAAGAGTGCGACAAGGGAGCAACATTAGAAAACGTGAACAGTCAACTTCTGCATTAGAAATCATTGTCAGTAACAAAACTTATTAGCTAATGTTTTAGAGACTAGCTCCACCTTAACTTTAGTAATCACCTGAGAGGGCTATCTGCATGTGCATGCACATATCCAACCTAATAAGCAAATCTTAAAGGTACAAGCTAATAGACATTAAGCCTGAACTGTCCCCTCAGAACATTTTCTACAATTCCCTTTGTACCTCCAGCTATGTGAGAACAGCTCAAGTGCTGATTCCTGGCCCACTGAACTCTTACATGCAGCAGGAGTTAACAGATGAAATTAAGAATACTTTTGCTGCACAAATCCAACAATGTGCTACTCCCACAGACAGCAGGGGAGGTATGCAATAGCTAGAGGATCAGGAATTTGTTAAAGATGAGGTTTTGACTAATGTGGGGGAAGAGACATTTTCCCCACTGACCTTAGAGCTCTTGAAAAATAAGTGTAAAAGGAAGTTTCCTTTCATTCTGGTTTTCATGCAAATTCATAACTGATGCCAAGATGGGCACCCAAAATTCAACTAAGTCAATTTTGAAATTTCTTAGCCCAAAAGGTGATTTTTAAAGAGCAAAATTCTTTTCTTAAATTTGCCTCAGCCTAGACAGAAAGCATGCCTTACTGTAAAGGAAGGATGAGGAACACTTTTTGGGTTGGGGGCTGCACAGGCAGCAAGAAAACCCCTTCTCAGTCAGCGGCCATGTCAGGTAAGCAGAAAGACTCTTCCCATTCCCCTTGCATACAAGAGCCTAGAGGGGCCTGGGTTAAGCTCTGTGGTGGGGCCAAAAACGAGGGGTTCTGCATGTCTGGGCAGGAGGGAGGTTTAGGGATGTTAAGTATGTAATTCATTAATTATGTCCAACAAAATTTGTTGACTACACGATCAATCAATAAGGGTTAGCGCTGTAAGCATTCAGTCCTCGGTTGTATGGGGGCCTGCGAGCTACCCCCATTGCAGCTCTGCAAGAACTCTTGGTGCAGAGCCACAGGACCCAGCATAAGCTGGGACTGAGCCAGGCTGCTGGCCAGCATGCTAAAAAAAGTTTACTGGCAGAGCCTCAGGGGTGTGAGAGGGATGCATGAAGCAATAGCATTAACTGATAAGAATCCACTAACCAGTTACACTATTATATCCCTAGGGAGGATGCAAGAGTGGGTTGGGGATTGGTGGGTCTGGGAAGGTGGTAGGGCTGGGCAGGAAGGGGTGCAAAAGTGGAGGGGGGGGGAGGGGAGGTCCAGGTGGTGGATGGGTACTTACCTGAGCAGCTCCACAGCTCCCACTGCCTCTCTACAGCAGGGGTGGGGAACCTGCGGCCCAGGAGCCAGGTCAGCCCCCAGGCTTGCCTACAACTGCCCCCTGTGGGGTTAGCAAGCCACCTGCAGTTGGGGGGGGGGGGGGAGAGAGAGGGAAGCACCGATTCCTGCTGCTCCTATAGGCCATAATGTTGGCCAATTGGAAAGCCTCCAAAAAATGCTTTGCTACACTGCTGTTTCCCTAGCCAGGGGAGAGGAGAGCAGCAGCAAACAGAGCTGTGGGTCGGATTTGGCCCCGGCTTTCCTAACACTGGCCCACAAGGGTGCACTCCCACCCCCCACAGTGGTGAGCCAGTGGTGGCTTCCTAGCCCCACAGGGGGCAGTTGCAGGGGGGGGCCACAGGGCTGATCCAGGCAAGCCTGGGGCCGATCTGGCCCCTGGGCTGTAGGTTCCCCACCCCAGCTATAAAAGGGCAATGTATGTTCAAGTGGGACTTTCAAGCAAATCAATGACTAAATATCTGCTTACCCGCACAGTCCCCTCTGAGCTCAGTTGTTTTCGTGGTTTCTCAGGTTTGGCTCGTGTCCCATCTGGGTAAGCATGAAGGTAAAGGCATTTTCCTCCAAATGGGCAGGTTCCCTTTCCTTGTTCAAAGTACTTGCAAGCCTTTTTCCTGAAAGAGAAGAACTACTTTGTTTAACAAAAGACAGAACGATGTAGCACTTTAAAGACTAACATGGCTGCATCTCTATCACTATTACTTTCTTTAAATGATGGTAAAAAATTTCCAGGGGACCAAGAAACTTCTCCAGAACATCTACCCCAGGTTAGTTTCTACCACCCCATCTCAGAAAGGCCCTGCATTAGAGAACTCATTCCCCAATCAAGCAGGAATAGCTCAATGGTTCCAGAACCAAACAGTATACCATAATTTAGTGAATATACCCCGCACCCGAATAAACCCTGCGGTTTTTCCCTTTTGAGTTTAGGAATCCCTGTATGCCCTGCGCACGACTATAGCCCACAGGAGAGAGAGAGAGTGAATAATGGTACTACAAAGCCCCTTTAATCACCTGTCAATGAACCTCAGCTGATGATGGTAACACTAAGCTCCTGTAATCAACTTTTAATGAGCAGCAGCTGATAACACCAAGCAGTAAGGGCTATATAACCCCTTTGAACAGCACAGTTTATTCAGTCGCTGATTTTAACTTGTATTTTAAACTTTTAAAACTTTAAACCTTTACCCTTTAAGTTTTTCAAACTTTAAAGCTTTTAGATCAGAGTGAATGAGAATGCGAAGCTTCTTTTTTTTTAAAGTGTTTTTATTCTTTTACTAGTTGCACAATAAAGTAATGTTTTTAAATGTGTCGCCCTGCGCCTGCAACTTGCTCCAGGCTCCTTCCCTTTGTCAGCCCTGGCTGGGAGCCTCCCCTCTGCTGGGGATGCCTCTGCCCCGGCTCCGGAGCGTTCCTGGCTGCTGCGCCACCTGTAAGTTTCCCCACATTGTTCAGTACCCAGCCCGGCAAAGGTAGTGGGGGGGGGGGAAGGATCCTCTGCCATTTCTGTAAAAAAAAAAAAATTCCTATAAAACCCCTGCACAACTATAACCTGTGGGGGGGGTGGAGTTTGTGAAATATAACCTACAGGTTATATTCACTAAATTATGGTAGTTACTGCAGTGTCAGAAAGGATTTTTTTTTAAAGCAATGACATCTGCTCTTCCCTGCAGCGGGTACAGCTCCTCCTCACTCTGACCCCAGACCCAGCTGGCCCTACATTTAAACACTCTAGTTTTAACTTTTGTTGCTTATGTTATCTAGATGGTGAAACCAAGTCACGATACTGCACTGATCAAAGCACCAACTGAAGCAGAAAGCTCAGTGGAACTAGAAGAGTCAAGTTTGCTCCTTCAAAGTTACAATTAAAACCTTAGTAATTATTGCATTCAGTGAGTAACTACCCTTGGAGGCAAAAGGAACCCAAAGTACTATTTAACCTTCAGTATAAAATGAAAAAAGGATTTGCCCGCTGAAGATAATGGAGTGTTCTAATTTATACACATTGTGAGATGAGGCAGCACCCAGTTTATGAACTGAATGATCCAACCAGAGAAGTTGAGAGAGAAAATGTGTACTTCAACATTGCAGCCATAATAATCTATGTTTGTTACTCATCTCAGATCCTCCTAGCTAGGTGGGAACTATGTACCTGTTTTGCTATATAAAGGGAAGAGCTGCATTTCCTGATAACACACAGACCAAGACAAAACTGCCGGATCAGTTAACCTAATAATGTACTTTCACCAAATTATAAGAATAGCTGAAGAGCTACATTTCCTCGTATGCACGCCAAGTCTAATGATTTTAACTGAAGGTATGTGATCTATATGTCAGCAAGAGGAACAAGTTTCCCCACAGACCTATGTTAAATAAAAATGTATGAAAGCAAGTGCAAATTTTACCTTTCAATTAGTTGCTGGATAGAGAAGAAGTGAATGTCTGAAAGCTTGTTTTTTCAAACACCAATGGCTACACACGAGAGGCCACCCAGCTTATTGCCAAACTCTTCCTCCCCTACTTACACACAAGAATGTTTCTGGGAAATATCACCCTTTCCATTTCCACACACAAAAAGCACTAATGCTCCCTACAGTCAGACACAGATCAAGCCCCAAAGTACTGAGCTGGTTGTTACCAAGCTGCAGCTGCAAGGTCCACCTCCTGTAATATTAATAGCACCGATCCCGCTGTGACTGATAAATGTGCACTCTACATAAATAGAGAGAACCAGACACAATGTAAACAACATGCTCTGTAGCAAACAGTGAAGGTCACAGAACCTTACAGCTGATATTGTTAGAAAAACATTTAACTGAACACTAAAAGATGACAAACCCTTGATTCGCTGTTAGCTTATAAACAAATGTCTATTGGCCTCCATGAGCTAGTATTACAGGTACACTCTATTTGTCTCACCTTTACTTGCCCTCACATGTGGGTGGCCTCATGAAGGAGAAGGGCTTTTCTTCAAAGACTATTGCTGATTTCCAGTAAGACAATTAGTCTCCCAAATACTGGAAAGAGAAAAGCCAAGAAAATAGCCCTCTCTGATCTTAATGTGCTGCTAACTCAGGTTTGAATGGAGAACCCCATTCCACCCCACCCCATCACATTTTTCTACAACACAAGGATTGCAACCTTTTTCTTTTCTCTCAAGTTTTGCTGCAAAAAAAAAAATTGGGGGGAGGGGCATGAGGATTTTTCAAGAATCAAAAAGGGGTGTGATGTCAAAAAGTTTGGGAACCACTGGTCTAAGGGCTTGTCTGCACTGGCAAGTTACGTTGAGGATGTGTCAACAAAACATGCATGAGCATTCATTCGTGACTTGTTGCAAGTCATTTTTGTCAACAAAAACCTTCCAGCTCCACCCTCCCTATGCTATCTACATTGCATGTTTATCGACACCACAAAGCCTTTTGTCCTTGATTCTGGGCTCAGAAAATGGCCCGTGATTCCCAATCAGCTGCTTTGGTCAGCAGTTTGAACTCTGCTGCCCTGCAGCCAGGTGACCAGCTACTCACCCCACCTCCTTGCAAGCCCGATGAAATTTAATTCCCTTTTCCTGCAGCCTGAGCACCTGCAAAACTCCTCCCCCATGGGCTGGCTCAGCATGCAGTGGTCTCATCACATCTTCCCAGGTGCCCATGCCTGGTCATCACAAAAACACTCCCCTGCTTGGACTGCTGCAGAGCTGGTGGATCTGATCACTATATGGGGAGAGCAGTTTGTTCAGTCCCAGCTGCAAGTGACCTATAGGAACTGGGACACATCTGGGCACATTTCTCGATCTCTGTGTGAAAAAGGGTAGGAGCAGGATATGCTGCAGGGTACAGTAGGGATGTTTAGTGATTAATTAGCTAATTGAGTAGTTTAGTGGAATTTCCATCAATTAGTCTATAAGGGGGTTAACTCCCGGGGCAGTGCAAGCCACGACCAAGTAGTCCCAGCTCACACTGGCTCTAGAACTGCTGTGGCTCACTCTTACTACATTTAAAAAGCAGAGCCGCAGTGCGGGACCTGGCCCAAACCAGGACTGCTCAGTCCCAGCTAATGCTGCCTCCCCGACAGCCTCTCTTCCCCCACTGAGATGGTGCTGGGGCAAACCAGCTTTTAATACAAACAGAGATGCAGCGGGGGTTGGGAGGAGCGATTAGTCGAGTACTGACTCGACTACTCACTTACACCCCTAGCGTAGAGTGAAGATGGTCACAGAGTGTGTCTGGTAGCCAGGAACTGTTCTTTACTGCTGCCGTGTGTGCACTACAGGGAAGGAGACACCTTAGAAAATAGAGAGGATTTGGTTTATGAAGAGCTAAATCAGTCATCGAGTGAGTGCAGACATTAGGACCAGTACTCAGAAAGAGAGCTGAGGAACCACAAGGACAACCCAGCCTTTGCCAGGCTGGCCACAGATCGCATGCTCATGGCTATGGAGGGACACACTGACATGCTAAAGTACTTGATGAAGCAGCACAGTGAGCTAACACAGGCTGCCCACCCACCTACCCATGGCAGATTCTAGATTCTGTGTTCAGCAATTCCCCCCCATTACACACTCAGATTCTTTCCCCTTTTCTGGGAGTCCACGTTTTCCCCATGCATTCCACCACCTCTCCCAGCTGCGATTACGATGTCCAGACCTACACATACCTGTGAGCTAACCCTTTGCCAGCACCTCACTTACCAGCTAGGGCGTTGCTTCATTGTGTTTCAGTGCGCTGCTCTCTTATGAATAAAGGCACTTTCAGAACTATTCTATGCTTGTTATTTACTGTTTAACAATGTTACTGTGATCCCAGCTGCAGGCATTAAAGGCATGTTCCTGATTGTGTGTTGCATTGGGGGAACCCTTAAAGGAACTGTTACAGAAGTTTATTTCAGGGCCCTGTCAAAGCCTTCCTTATGTTAAGAGCAGCAATCTCCACACTTCTCACAGCTCAGCACACAGCTCCAGGATGGTTGCTTTATGCATCCTGAAGTTCTGTAGCCACTGCTCTCCCCTGACAGCTCTAGTGTTTGGCTGCTTAAACTCCGTAGCACAGCGCTGTGCCTCAGCAGTTGACCCTGAGCAATGCCTCCTGAATGGGTGCAAAAATACACCAAGTACAACAAGCCGCAATAACTGATGGGAATATTGTCCTCACAGAGCTCTAGCTTGCCACGGACACCCCCCCATCTTGCCTTCTGTCTCCCAAAGGCACATGTGACCACTATCCAGCACCTGCTCAGCCTACTGTGAAAACACTCCTTGCTGGTGTCAATATCCCCTCTGTATGGTTTCATAAGCCAGGGCTGCAAGGGGTAAGCGGAGTCTCCCAGAATCACTATGGACATTTCCACATTCCCCACCATAATGTTGGCAAAAAGGCCCTGCAGGCAGCTTCCAGAACATGTGTATTTTGTGCACCTTTTCAGACCACCCTGCACTGATGTCTGTGAAACACCCACAGTGAGCCACAAGAGCCTGCAGCACCATCAAGAAGTATCCCTTCCTGTTGAGGTCCTTGGTAGTAAAGTGGGCTGGCGCTAAAAATCAGAATGCGTGTGCCATCTGTCGCCTTGCCACAGTTGGGAAATCCCATGTCCGTAAAGCCAGCCACTATGTAATGCGCATTTCCCAGAGTCCTGATCCTCCATAGCAGAATGCCATTTACTGCCCTGCACACTTACAGCAGTACAGCTCCAACAGTAGCCTTCCCCTCTGCAACTGACCAATAGCAATCAGGAGTCACCAGCTTCCAGGCAGCAATTGCCCTATGCTTCTCTCAGAGGGCAGTTCTTATTCGGGTGTCCTTGCATCGCAGCTCAGGGGCCAACTCAGCACACAGCTCCAGGAAGGTTGCTTTAGGCATTCTGAAGTTCTGTAGCCACTGCTCCTGGATGTTGACACAATCCCACCGATCAGTGCTGGTTTCCCTGGTGCAGAAGCAACTCTACCCTGTACAGCTGCTCTGAATGCCAAATGCAAGAACAGATTGCTGCTGTCCATATCACACACACAGAGTCAGGCTCCTCCGAGTCTCTTCCACAGTCAGGAACTTTAAGATGATCTCCGCTGCCATGTATGGTTCCTCACGACAGAGCAAGAGAAGTGCGGGATCAATTATCTCACAACAGATGCTGGAGTGCACAGCAGAGAGTGGCAGTTGGGGGAAAAAACCCCAAACACATAAAGGATCCTGGAAGCCCCTGAACATATGCCCCACGTTCTGTTCCAAGCTCTTACAGCCTAGTGACAGATGGTGTCTCCAGGCACTGTGGTATACATGCCCACCATGCACTGCTCCCACTATCAACAGGGGAACTAAAGATGTAGACACAATCTGTTCAGAGAGAGAGAGAGCAACTGTAAACATGCTTTGGCGACTTCTGCAATGTTGACATGAGTTTCCACAGTAAAACTCGGTAGTGGAGACATCACCTAGGAGAAGTAGTACCCACCTAACTATAACTACATGTTAAAAAATGCCTTAATATGTAGATTGCCAAGCAGTACACTTCATCAACCTTGAGTGAAGGCTTCAAATATATATCCTTTTATGGGGACGGGGGGGAGGAAATTCCAGAGAAAATTGTTACTCAAAAAAATGACAAAAAACAGCAGACCTGAAAATTCAAGTTAAAGATAAAGCAAAAACAAAAAGTTAATCCACAGAAGAATGCACTCAATCAATTAAAATGACCTGACAGTTGAGGTCACCCAAATAGCTTCAGCTTTGGCCCAGTCTCTCCCCAAAGCAGATGCTATTCTAACCTCAAACAATGCACATCAGCAACTTCAAAAATTAAGATGTGACCTAATGAATTTTTTTCTTAGACTGAGCTACTGCAGTAGCACTAAACTGAAATGCACCTATCTTCGTGTCATCACAACACATTCTCTTCCCTTTTTTAAGAACACACGCAGTTGCTGGAAAAATACTTTTTAAAAACAGACTGTTCCCTGTAAACAAAAGTTCAACTGGAAAATAGTCACAGTATGAGACCTGGCACAGTTATACAGATACTATTTCTTGCCCTACAAACACTGAGTGTTCTAGAAATGATTTCACTTTATAAATTGGGGTTTCTGCCTTTTCATTCCCCCAAATACTTGGAAAGCCCAAGAATGTCAAGTCTTGTCTTCCCTGGTTTTGATGGAGAACTTTTCAGGATATAAATTGGGGGCCTACACCTCAACTACAGAGGCAGCATTGAATCTTTTCCCAAATTTTTGCTAGGCATAGCTCTAACGTAGGTGTTTTAAACTTTAAAAATTCCTTCTCCACCCCATGTTGTGTTTCTTGAGGTATCAACATCTCATTGGCTGAGCAAAGTGAGGCCTTTATGGAAGC
Organism: Rafetus swinhoei; assembly: GCA_019425775.1. Classification (NCBI taxonomy): domain Eukaryota; kingdom Metazoa; phylum Chordata; order Testudines; family Trionychidae; genus Rafetus; species Rafetus swinhoei. The sequence continues at coordinate 11,816,209 of CM033435.1, read as the reverse complement.
AATGTCAATTAGTGGTTTCTCTGAAGACGAGAGTAATCTATGTTTTGAAATGTTAGACAGGTAGTGTCTATGAAATTTCTACCAAACACTCTAGAGTTAACACATAGTTGAAACCCTGGAAATTCTAAGAATTACCTAGAACTGGGATACGTTTTTCAAAGTTGCTTAAGTCCTGTTTACTTTCAATGAAAAACTGATAAGTGGTTTTGCAAATTTTACACTGGGCCATAACAGAAAGCTAGTTAATTAAAACCTGAAGACCCAATTCTGCAAACACTTATGTAAAGGATAGTGCTTACTAACAGAAAATTTCACTATTTAGGTTGACGTTTCCCATTAGTCTAAAGGTGATTTTTTTTGTATAAAAAGTGTTGTTAAAAACTATTCTAACACGTAGATTACCATACTGTGGATAATAATCATAATGCCACTGATATTTAAGCAGTTAATATTTGAACAGAAAATTCATCCTTGTCATATGGGCAATGTGGATTGTTCTTAGGAAGAACAAGATGGAGAAAAAATAAAAATCGGCTACTTTTTGCACCGTCAGCTCTGGAAAAAAGACTGCATGACAGACTACCATCTAAAGCAAATATAATCTAACAAATCTTACTTTTCCACTTGTTTGCGCCACCATTATAAATTGCATGCTCAACAGTCTAGAGAGACCTCTGCTGGAAGCAATGAACATAAACAGCTATGAAGATTCCCTTAAATAATAAATACAAGCCATTTCACTGTCTTGCCTATCACTCACTATTTGTACAGTTAAAATGAAATAGGTTTCAAAAGTTTACACTTACACGACTGTAGTCCAAAATTTAGGTTCTGGAAAACCAAAAATTAGAGATCTGTGTAACGCCTGCAACGCAAATATTACAGATTATACTAGTGACAGTCAGGAAGAGATATCCTGTAGTTTCATGTTCTTCAAGCTCAAATGAAAGACTTATGACAAAACTGGTGAAATAGGGAAAAAAAATTCTTTAACATAAAAAAGAAAAAAAACAAAAGATTTTTTCAGTATGATTTTAACAGCTTCTTTTTATGGAGAGGTTTATCTCATTCCATACTTAATACTGAAGCTACTGTCCCCTAAATTTCACATGTTACTTTATATCAGGACAGATTTTTATAAAGGCAAATAAAAAAATGAATTTTGGAGCTGTGTGGCTGTGTGTTTTAAATTAGGTGCTGCTACTTCTTGAAGTTTCCCTTTTAAAAGCCTTAGACCAGAAACTGAATTTGTTTTCAATGGTGAGCTTTGACACACACTAGCGCAGGGTGGGCAGACTATCGCCCCCCAGGTGCACCCAACCCATCAGACCTCTGAATACAGCCCCGAGCTCCCAGTGGGGGAGCAGGATCAAGGGCTTGCCTTGCCCTGCAACATCTGTCTCCTGGAAACAGGAGCAGACAGGGAGCTCCGCACACTGGCCCCACCCCCAGTGTCAACTCCGCAGCTCCCACTAGCCAGAAACCACGGCCAACAGGAGCTGCGGGGGCACTGCCTGTGTGTAGCCCCACTTCCATGTGGGAGATGGTGGGAGGATGGGACTCCTGCTGAAAAGCGCTACCTGGATCCTGAGGCCACCTCCCTCGCCCCCGCATCCAACCCCCTGCCTGGATCCTGATCTTCCCTCCTGCCATCCAAACCCTTCAATCCCAGTCCAGCACAACTTTCTACACCCCAAACCTGTCATTCCAGGCCTGACCCCAGAGCCTGTATTCCAAGCTGGTTCCCTCACCACGTGTGATCCAATCCTCTGACCCAGCTGAGCGCACCCTCCCATACCGAGAGCTCCTAATTTCTGGTTCCACCCCCAAGTCTGCACCTCCAGCGGGAGCCATCACCCCCTCATACATCCCCATCTCCAATTTCATGAGCACTGCTGGCTCTCCATACAATTTCCATACCAAGATGTGGCCCAGGGATATTAAATTGTATGTATTCCAGTAAACATGCAACCACTGAATTTTTTTCAGCAGTTAGACATTTACACCAGGGATGTTAGTCTGTTGCTAACCCGATTAATCGATACACCCAGGCTTATTAGTTCATCCTAACAGTTTTACACACACACCCCCACCCACCCCTTGCTGGCTCCTGCATACTGGCTCCTACCTGCCCATGCTGCTGGGGAGGGGGAAGAGACAGGCAAGAGCCAGTTGCCCATGGGGAGCAGGCTTTTAAGCTGGGCTCTCCATGTGTACAGGCTCCCACAGAACTGCCTGCCCTCTTCCCCGGCAGCAGCTCGGGGAATGGGGAGGCTGCATGAACCAGTTTACACTATCACATTCCTAATGTGGCCCTCAGGCCAAAAGGTTTGCCCACCCCTACACTAGTACCTTTGATTCTTTTGGAGTCCATGGTGGTTGGATTTTTAGGATTAGATTTCAAGACTTTCTTGTGATCTCTTACGGGCACAAGAGCCTCATGGATTCAGGCAGAATCTCTGACCCTGAAGAGTTATGGATCAGTGAACATGGCATTCCCAGGCTAGCATCACAACTGCTGCACCAGGCATATCTTAGAAAGTTTGTGTTACTATAATCCAGGATTATCACATACAGATGTCCTGATTTAACCCATGTATTTGCTAATGCAGACTAGATAAAATGTCACAGTAAACTTCCAAAGTCTACTGAAAAAATCTAATGAAATTTCCCGACAAAACAACATTAAAATTGATCTTGAAATCTCCAGAACTGCAAAGGGGTGGGGGGGGTATTCCATTTTGAACAAAACGGGAACACAAGATATTCTAAATTTAAGTTCACTTTTAAAAAGTATTTAAAATTAAAAAAAATAAAAATGCACTGTTATCTAATAGCTTAACTCTGCTTATGTCTACAGTGAAACACCATCCAAAATCAGGAGGCCACCCTCTGAATGAAAACATGTCTTCTGCAATAAAAACAAGATTCAAGTGACCAATCCAATATCACCGCTTCAAAACTGGACATCTGTCTCTCTTGTTATATCAAAACTCTCCTGGGCCCAATTCTAAGCAGACAGTTAATATTTACCTGAAAGAAAGCAAGCAACCTGTAAGTTCCATAACACCTCCCGCCTCCCCCCAAAAGGGGCTGGGGAAAGGTGATGCTCCCCCATACTAGCCAAACTGAACAAGCAGCACCAATATACTAACATGGCGGGTGCTTTGGAAATGTATAATTCTCAGAGTCATTTACCAGTGGCAAATTAGAATAAAAGGAATAACTAAGTAGGAGAACTATGTAGTTAATTTAACATCTACCAATATTATTAAAAGTATTAAAACTGAATACGGGATGTAAAAGTACCCAAGAACTGCTGGAAGTATTTCTACATGCTGTGTACATGTACTTAGTAAAGCTGAAATTTCCAAATGAGAACTTTTCATTTGAAATCAGAAAGGCAGAGTTCCCGAGATACTGCTATAACCTAATTTTAAAACCAGTTTTATTCCTGCACCACAGGATAAAGAATATTGTTATCTGAAATATTTTCTAAGCTGGCAAAACACAAATGCCCCAGAAAATGAACGTATTACTATTATATTTGAAATCTTATTTACAAATGCCACCTAAATAAAAGTAAAATCTTAAGAGATTTGCACACAGCTAGTCAGTATATGCTTAGCCAGGGATCACTGGCTCCCTTAACTTTATCTTTACAGTAGGAAGGATTGGTTGACAAAAGTGCTGTCAACATGCAAAAGCGAAAACTAGTCAAACTGCTTTTTCCCGCCTCCCATTGTCAACATTTCATGGCCACATTGCTAGCACCCTGTCGACAGAGCATCCCACAGTGCAGCGTGGGGAGGCAGAGCTGATCCCTGTACTTCTTGGGATCTCTCTAAGTTCTCCTACAACATTCTCAGCTGCTGGGAGCAGCAGCATGGAGTAGCTCTGTGAGCTCTCCAGGCTGAGGAATGTTAAAGCAGCACAGCAGCCTCTCCAGCCCTCCCCCTACAGCAGCAGTCTGCCTGCCGCTGTGTTCCTAGCAGAGCAGAATAGAAGCATTCCAATGATTTGCTCTTTTTGTTTGTTCCCCAAATGGAACAGCTCACTCAGATGTCTTACTTCCCACGGCTTTGAAAGGAGAGGAGTGCATGCCTACAGGGCAGCAGAGATCACAAACACTGAGCACAGCCATCAGGGCAGGCATTGTGGGATACTGGAAGAAGCCAGTTCTCAACAAAATAGAATCCACACTGGCTCTTTGTTGACAATAAAGGGAGGGGAAAAGACAAGAGTCTCTCACAGGGCTGGAAGTTGTGTCACCAAAACTGGAGTTTTTTCCCAGCCAAAACTGCACTGTAGTGTAAGCATTCTGTTTTGTTGCCAATGCCAGTGTAGACAAGGCTTTAGACTTGTGACATCTTATGAAGGAATTTTTTCCACTCTACACAATACCACAACAAATTTAAATAGGATTCCAGCTGATCTATTCATAGAAACTTCTTTGGCACAGAAGCTATACATAAGACCACACATTAATTTTAGTTGAGCATTTAACAGAAAATCCCTTTAGTATTCAAATTCTTTCCCTCTTGTAACAGATCTATACATCTGAAAAACACCAAGATCTACTTTCAGTACAGCCCTGCATGGATACAACATTTGTAACCACATCGATATCTGCAAAAATGAGTCACAGATATCTGCATCCATATCTATGGACGTGGATAACTGCAGATATAAAATGGAATATCCATGGATTTGCAGGGCTCTTTCAGAACAGTACTACCTAGCAGCAACCATTTTAACAAAATCGCTCTTGAATATCTCCATTACAGCCTTGTTTTTTTGTTTAGAATGTTGGATACACTTGGAACACAAGTTGTCAGCATATATTCAAAATGGTTTTCAGTGGCAGAACAATAAAAAAATAAAGCAAGGGGACAACATACTAGGCATGTAAATACTCATTAAAAAAGTGAACTGGTTAAACGATATAAATAATAGTTTAACTGGTTAACTGTGGAGAGCTAGTACAAAGTGGTGAGGGTCCTGCAGGCAGGTGCATGACAGGCTGCTGGCCAGCTCAGGTGGGCACACCATGGCACCGCTGGCCTGCCAACAGTGCTGGGGGCCGGGCTGCTCCAACTGGGCCCAACCCTGCAGTTACCTGGTTACCAGGTAAGCATGCCAGTAAGCAAGGTGGGGAACCTAAGGTGCAGGGGCTGGATGTGGCCCTTGGCTTGCTTGGATCCAGCCCGAGACTCAGGGCTTCCCCCCAACACTGGGCCAGCACTGGAGAGTCTGCACTGGTGCTCCAGCCCTCCCACAGCCCCCTGTGGGGCTGGAGCACACAAAATCTCCTAGCCTGGGCTCCCCTAGGCTCAGGTCCGTGAGGGGAATGTGGGGAGTGTCTCTCTCTCTCTCTCTCTCACTCAGGGGCCATGTCAGTGAGAGTTTGGGATTGTGTTTGGGTTTTTTTGCTTCTCACTGGTCTGCAGCTCCTGACTGATTTTTTTTGTGAGTGAGCAGCCCCTGATCCAAAAATGGTTCCCTACTCCTGTCAATAAAGCTAATGCTTCCTGGGTAACTGGTTAACCATTTACACCACTACAACATACCTGCCTGGAAATACCCTCATTGTATAATATCTAATTCATCTGAATTTTTTCCGCCATAGAAAAACTAAACTCAAGAGAACAAGTGGTCAACTCTTAAACAGCAGTTGTGTGGTACATATTTCCACGGGGGTGGAGGAAGGACTGTAAGCTTTCCTAATGGTTGTGTGTCACACTTTTTTACATTACCAATTTAACACAGGTTTTTTTATTGAATTATTCCAGAACAACTACTGCAAACAGTGTGTCTCCAGGAGATTAATGCACATCATCATTCAGCTTTTAGTGTTCCAACATGGGACAAAAACTTACTAGTGCAATGTAAAGATCTATTTACACACCCTTCATAATGGGATGAATGATAATGAAAAGTATTAGTGAGTAATGATACTTTACCCTCCCACCAAAAAGAGAAACTCACAGATGGCACAAAAACAACAAATCCTTCAACAACCCTGCAAAGTTTTACCTCATTTTACAGACAGGAAAATGGAAACAAAGAAATAAGATTATAAAAGTCAGCTCAGTGATTTGTTTTTTCCTCCCTTTACAATGCAAGAGTATGATACTCTGATGTAACTGCCTGGGTTAATAAAATCAGCAGAAGTTATCTAAATGTAGTTTTGGGAAGTAAGCAAAAATACCCTTGACAACCAATTTTGAAAAGTAGAATTACTAACATTCCACCCTGGAGAGAGGTGAATTTCTAATTTAATCATGAGGGATATTTTCAAAAGGTATTAGTCTAGCTAAAATTAAAATTAAATTCATGTTATTCAAGGGAAGACCAATGCTAGACATGAGTTCCTTCACTTCCACTGAAATTACAGGAGATGTATATTTGCGGGGGGGGGGGGGGATGTACATGTGTGTGTGTACTTTCCACAAGGTAAGTTTTGTATGATATTAAAGAAAACATTTTAAAGAGTAACTATTGAATACCTTGGTCCACTACCTTTTCAGTTTATCTAAGAAAAAATAAGTGATAGCTAGCGAACTTACCCCATTCCCTGTTTAAATGCCTCGATCAGCTTATTTTTCTTGTTCTGGTCTTCAACCCAGTATACACTAGGTATTACAAACTCTGATGTCACTCGGCACTGAGGGCAGGATCTTAAATGGGTAATAAAAAGAAATTAAATGTACATACAACTTGCTGAGAATAGATATTTCTCAACAACTAGCCATGAACAGCATGTGCAGAAAGGGGACTAGGATCTTTCATACTGAAGCATCAAAAAGTGTATCATAGCTGATTACCCTGGACACTGTGTATACACTGTTTTTAATAATTAAAATCATTTCAACAGAAATAAACTAGTTGAGCCCAATCAGGTTTGGTCCAAGCTATAGTTAAATCAACATTGAATAGTTAGTATGCTTTTCCTAATCAGTGTGGATAATGATTTTTCCCCTTAAGAACTAAGCTATCCAAACCATATTAGACACTACAGCAGCAGAAGAGCACAAAGGAGAAGTTTAATACTTGACCTGTCTACTAAGAGTGAAAATAAGCAGGCTAATTAGAATAGTGATCTTGTGAGGTGGACACATTCATTAGAACCCAGATTATTTCATATGGAACGTCTAATGGCCATCAGATAATTTTTAGTGATTACCAACGAGCTGCCAAAAGACTATAATGTCCAATTACCAGCCCCATGAACCATCCAATCTTTCAGCCATACCTTCTTAATATTAAATTCCGTTCTTTTTCCTAATATCTTTGCAGATAGTTGATGAGATCACAAATGGTATTTAAGAGTGTGTCAGACCTACTTTCTGAAAAGGTTGAAAACGTGTCAGTTTTGACTCCAAGGTGAACTACTGCAAAAAAACAACTGGCAGCAACAGCCTCATTTCCGGTCACAGACCAAGCTTCTCACAGTGAGTGCCCATTGGGAGCGCTACTCTACTAGGAGTAGCTACCAATGTGCTAAATTTCACTGTAGCAAACTCACTGTGAAGGATTTCAGTTCTACAACCCACTTCAGTATAAGAATAGAAAATATTTTCCAAAGTTTTCCTTGAGACATCTGTAACTTTCTAAGAAGTCCCAGCAAAAGAGCAAGTTTCATCTTTTGTGATCAAATAGATTCTTAAATTTTCCTGGTATTTTTGTTCTAAAGAGAATCAAGCATGTATATAGCTAAAAAGAGGGGATACGAAGTCAAGATTTTCATCACAACCTCAATATTGGACACATTCGTCTTTTAGGGGCATGGAATTTCTCTTTGTGAACACAGTTTGATATGAAAGAGATAGCACCGTGTCCAGTCAAAAGATTAATAGAAGAGATTACCCGAATGACAGAAGCTACAAAGAGTGTGATCTGAGTGGACATAATTCCCACTGGTGGACCTCTTGCACAAAATTTATACTTACTTTATGATCACATTCTCAAACTGTTTAGCACACCTCCACTGCCGGATGCAGGACAAACAGTAGATGTGATTGCAGTTAGAAAGGATTCCAAACCTCCTCTCTGAGGCTGATGGTTTCTCATACACCACTTCCATGCAGATACTGCATACTTTGTCCTGACTTGCCTGAAAGGCAAAGGCCTTCTCCATTTCATGTTCAAATGCTGCCATGCACATCTAGGTAATAAAAGACGACAGAAGCAAAGAGTTGCTCTGAGTCTCTGCCATATTTGCACAAGGTTTTTAGCTTGTAAAAAACACAAATATCTATGCAACTCATGTAGAAATATTGCAACTCATGTAGTATTAGTGCATCTAACTGAGACTCTAGCTCATATCTTTTGTTTAATAAAACATCCCAAAAAATCTGTTAAAAGCACTAAGGTTGCAAATTCCAGCCCACAAAAGTTAGAAAACACCAAAATTAAGATTCCCTGTGCACCTTAATGCATACTCCACGGGGTAAATTAAGATACAGCCTTTAATTACATGACCCCAACCCATTTTTTCCAGAGCATCCCTGCTGAGCTACAGTTCATCTTCAAGTTTGACACAATCAACTCAGGATTAAACAAAGACTGTGAATGGCTAGCTAACTACAAAAGCAGCTTCTCCTCTCTTGCAATTCACACCTCCAGATCAGCTACTAGAAGTGGGCCTCATCCTCCCTGATTGGATCCACCTCGTCATCTCCAGCCTGATTCTGGCCTGCATATTTATGCCTGCCTCTGGAAATTTCCACTACATGCATCTGACGAAGTGGGTTTTTGCCCACGAAAGCTTATGCTCCAACACTTTGGTTAGTCTATATAAGGTGCCACAGGACTCCTCGCTGCTTTTGCAGATTCAGACTAACACGGCTACCCCTCTGATACTTGATTTTATTTATGTTAATCTTTACCTTCTCATGAGCCTTCCTCTGCTCTGGGTCAAAGGGATGAAGTACTCGCAATTCACAGATTTCACACACATCTCCATGGAGGTAAAGACAGCGGTCACCAAACTGGCATTCCCCAGCTGATGCATAGGGACATAGCTGTTGTCCATCAGTATAGGAACTTCCAGCCACTGGATCTTCTTCGAGCCCGCTGCAAATAGCTTCTAAATATGAATGGGGCTTCATTTCCACATTATCATTTTTGTCACTGCAACACACTGGATCACTCAGAGAACTGAGTCTCACTTGTTCTTCATTCAAACCACATAAATCTTAAAAGAAAGAGCATTGTGTGTAGCATGTCAGACCACAGAAGCATAAAAATAGCAGCAAACTATTGAATGTTTTCCTCATTAAGAGTTAAACCCTTTCACCTGTTAATCTGATGTATGTGGCACCTTTCAGTCTCAAATTATCCATCTTTACAATCTTAAAGGCTACATCTGGAGTAGTGTGTCCAGTTCTGGGCCCCCCACTACAAAAAGCATGTCGACGCATTGGAGAGGGTCCAGCGGAGGGCAACCAAAATGATTAGGGGGCTGGAGCATATGACCTATGAGGAGAGGCTGAGGGAGTTGGGTCTGTTTAGTCTGCAGAAGCAAAGAGTGAGGGGGGATTTGATAGCAGCCTTCAACTTCCTGAAGGGAGGTTCCAGAGAGGATGGAGAGAGGCTGTTCTCAGTAGTGACACATGGCAGAACAAGGAGCAATGGTCTCAAGTTGTGGTGGGAGAGGTCCAGGTTGGATATTAGGAAAAACTATTTCACTAGGAGGGTAGTGAAGCACTGGAATGGGTTACCTAGGGAAGTAGTGGAGTCTCCATCCCTAGAGGTGTTTAAGTCTCGGCTTGACAAGGCCCTGGCCGGGTTGATTTAGTTGGGATTGGTCCTGCCTAGAGCAGGGGGCTGGACTTGATGACCTTCTAAGGTCTCTTCCAGCTCTATGGTTCTATGATTCTATGATTAAACCACCTGCTATAAAGCCTGAAGACACCAAGTACAGCATACCAAGCATTTTGATCTTAAGTAGTATAGAAAACTAAGCTAACATTACATTCAGATTTGCACTTTGAAAATGTATAATTTCTTATTTTAAGTAACTATTATTAACACATGATCCTTTCATTGGCCAACTGAATTTTCTAATGGGGGAAATGGGTGGGCACAGGGAGTTTTAGCTAATACTGTAGCCTGCTTCTCCTGCCAATGAGCCTTTTTGAAAGTTCAGGTTCCCTTAGTGCTAACAATTGTAAGGCACCTCTAGATAAGAGATCACCAATTACTTAGAAACTCCAACTTCTCACAGACATTCATTCCCACATCATCCCCTTTCTCAACTGAAACAAAGCTATGCCGCTCATACAGAAATAAAATGGCTGATGGAGAAAGGCAAAGCAGAGATCATGGTCTATTTACTAAGTCTATTCCCTGACATTACTATCAAGCTTCCTTGAGCATCTTAACACAGACCATAGGTATGAAGACTGAACAGCAAAGGAAATCTGGGTTTTGCAGGGCTGTGATGGGGAAGAAGATTCAGCACTGCAACCTCACAGAGGACTGTGAAAGGAGATGCACAAAGGGAGAGGTTGGGGGAGGAGGTGTTGTATTGCATATACGTGCAGTAAAAGGAGGACTAGGGCATGTGGGAGCTCAGTTCCTCTGGGCTGAGACATCAGCAACTGAAGGGTTCCTTAATGCAGGTGCCTGAGGGGCATGAGAAGGTCATCAGGGATGTGTGGGGCAAAAGTAAGGTTGACTATTCACATGAGTAAAGTCACTAACTTGCATAAATATTTGTAGGATTATGCTCTATGGATGTTACAAAAGCAAACACACCCATTATAGCCAGCACTGAAATCCAAGTGATGAAAAGCAAAGAATGGAAAACAGAACTATTGTTAAAAATCCATCAGAAACCAAAAACAGCAAAGAGACTGACACCGATTGCTCTTACTCACTTCTATCCCTAAGCACTAATGTTCTCTTTTTGCGTTTTCCAGGCTCATGTGTTTTGTTCTTGATTACAGCCATGTTGGGCTCTGGCAGAGGGTTGGGGCTCGGAAACGATGGTGAAGAAAGGCTGGGTGGCATAGTTCCCACTGCACCACCAACCCCAGATGGTCTGGTGTGATCATATCTGGAGAGAAAACAACATAACATTAAGTGCTACAAAAGCTAAGTTTTAGTTCAATGCACAGTCACTATTACTCCAGAAAGCTAACAGATAATATGGCAAACTCTTGATTTCCACTAATAAGCCTGTTTATTCAATGGATTAATTTATGTATCATGTGTTCAGCTACAACAAGAATGATTATACTACTGCTTAGAGTATCTATAACACCTTTCCAGAACCTCAATCTATTTTATACATATTAAGCCTTATGAGAGGAGATCCCCATTTTACACAAAAATCAAGGCCTACATTTTAAAAATGTCCACTCATTCTGGACAGCCAGCTGGGTGTTAGTTACTTGGCACCTTTGAAATATCAAGTCATACTAGGGATGTCACTGTGTAGACGACTACATGATTAACCAATAAGCCTAGGCTTATCTGTTAGTTCTGTCAACTACACATATTCCCCCCCTTGCTGCTTCTGTATTAGAGGCACGGTGGGGGGGAAGAATAGGAGGGGGCAGGAGCCAGTGCCCACTCTCAACAAGCGCTGAATTGATCTGACCCACCCCCACCTCCTGCGCTGCTGCCTCTAATAGAGAAGCAGCAGTGTGGAAGGTGAAGGGTAGGCTGGAGCCAATATGTGCAGAAAGCCAGGTTTTCCAGCCAGCACCCCGAACATACCGGCTCCGCAGATGCACTTCCCACCCTTGCTGCCTCCTATAGAGGCAGGGGGGAGGCAGGAACAGTGGGGAGGGAGGGGGCCAGCTTAAAAGTTGTTTCCCCAGCACCGGCTCACATGGCTCTATCAGAGGCAGCAGCGTGGGATGGGAGGCAGAGTAGGGGAGGCTGCCGCCGCAAAGCAGCCTCTGCCCATGGGGAAGAGCGGGAAGGGAGGTGCATCTGATATGGTCTCCTACCCAAAAGCAGCTTGCAGCTTTTTAAAAGCCAATGCAAACCTCAAGGAGAAAGACATAGAATGATTATGGTCCATACAGGGAACAATGATATAAAAATAGGAAACTGCTCAGTATCCAACTTATCCATCAGGAGTTTAAAGTTTGCCTTTCCTGTTACATCCGTGTGTATTTAAAAAAAAAACAAAAACAAAGTAAGGTAATGGAAAGCCAATAAAACTAACTCTATTGCTACTGTTCCTTTATTTGCTGGATGTTAAAACCTGTTACCTGGCATCACTTTTTCTAATTGCGGGGAACACACACTATGCTAGAAGAATGGCAATTTTTACCTGCAGCGAGTTCCATAGGCACACTGTCCTTTCTGATAGTATCTGCAGATAGTAGAGGGTTTGCTTGTAGTTAAGTCATGTGAAAACAAACACCTGCCTCCTTCACGACACACCCCTTGCATATAATACCTGAAGAGAGAAATTGTTACAGCCACAGAAATCTGTTACATACGGTAAATTAAAGACATTTATTTCCCAGAGAAAAGTCTTGAAGAGCATTTCTCTCTCAATCCTGCCCTTTGCTCTCCATTGCAAGAAAAAACTCAGATAAAGGATTACACATGGGGAAATGCTGAAGTTCTCTATACTCATAATCCAAGCTGGAAATATAAATTATACACTTTAAATCACATTATATAGCATTTCTGGTTGACACCTTCCTAAAAAAGTCCTCTTGGTGAACCACTAAATACTTTTAAATAGGTGTAGCTAAAATACAAACATTCTTGGTCACTAAGACAAGTACCTGCTTTTTGTGTTTTTTAAGTAGCAGTAACAATGAACACTACATAATGCATAATTAAACAGAGCAAAAAGATATATTATGTAATGTCATTTTCAACCATAATATTGCTTGATAGAGAGTTAAGGGACCATATCTACATGAGTCATAAGACAAACGCTGGTTCCTCTAGCAAATTGCTTATATATACTTTGTTTTTCTGCAAGTTGCTCAGAAGATGAGATGCAACGAACACAATACGCTGGGAACTGAACCCTAAAAACCAAAACAAAAAAAGCACCACTCTGCTAATTCCAGAGGAAAAGACAGATCGTTGCATTAGGGAGAAACCACCCCTTACCCTGCTCTTTTGCACGGGGTGTAGTTTGCAGTTTGTGCCACCCACCTGCGCTGAGAGCCTGGCAGCCTGACAGGACCCGGCTGTCAGCATCGGACTCGGTGGGTCGGGACTGCGCACAACACGGACCTCTGGGCTTGGCGCTGAAGCGAGCCCTGCTCCACTCCGCGCCGCGCCGACCCGGCCAGCCCACTTGGAGAGGCAGAGGGAGCACGCGGGGCCGCCACCCCCACCCCGGCCCGTGCCCACAGCTCGGCTAAGGCGGAGGGGCCCGGAGCCGCGCTGGCCGGCCGTTCCCAGGCGCAGCGCGCTCGCGAAGGACCAGCCGCCCGGGCCGAGCAGTCTGAGAAGGGCCATTTCCAGGCCCGGCCGCCCACCAGCCAGCTCCAGCCGCGGGGCTCCTGGCGCGTAGGCCCAGGCGGGAGCCCGCGCCCAGAGCCGCCGGGCGGCGACAGCGGGACGGGGGTCGAGGGCGGTGTCGGCCCCGCTCTCACCGGCAGGTCACGTCCTTGGTGCTCATGCCTCCGCTCCCGTCGGCGCCGCTCGCTCTTGGTTCCGCTGAGCCCCGGGCGAGGGGCGGAGCCGCCGGGACTCGTCCCCGGACCCCTCCTGAAGGCGCCAGCGGCCTCCGGGAAACTATTCACAAGCGGGCTGAGCCATAGAGCCAGCGGGAGAGGCTAGAGCGCCGCTTCCGTGAACCATAGAGCTGCCTGCCGGGAGCTAGAGCGTTCCCCCCTTCAGCCATTGGCACGGGGGACGCCCTCTGCTCACGTCATAGACACTAGGCCTGGAAGGCCGTCCCCTAGGCCGTGACCCCTAGGCTACCCTGCGGAGGGAGCGCAAAGCGCCGCCCCGCCCCGCCCATGGACGTAGGTGGCTGCAGAGCGCTCCCCCTGTGCCCTGGGCAAGGCAGCCCCGTTCAGTAGACTCAGTGGTGCCTGGCTCAGCTGATGCCGTGGGGGTCTCATGGCAGCCAGGGCGCCTGTGTGAGTGTGTTCAGATCCTGGGAGCCGCAGGGGTGTCCTGACTGAACGGGTGTGGGGAGGGTTGCCAGGCCTCCGGCTTTGGACCCGAGCTCCCGTTGGAAAGGGTGAGACTCCAGTCAGCCCCGCTAACTGGGCTCTTACAAGTCGGTCAGTGGTATAGTGGGCCTAAGGCACGCTCCCTAGTTGCCCTGGCTCCGGATCAGCGGCAGCAGCACAGGGTGCCAGGCAGGAGCTAGTCCATGAGGGGAGCCGCTTTAAAAACCAGCTCCCCTGGCGGGCCAGCTGCCTGTCGCCTTGCGCTGTTGTTTCTGATACTGAGGCAGCAGCACAGGGTGGCAGCAGCCCTTGTCCACAGGGAAGTGTGAGCTCCCAGACCTGGTGCAAGCTGGAAATGAGCCAGGCTGCCTGCCAGCCTGGCTCCTAATACACTTTAAATACAGAGCTGCAGCGAGGGTAGGGCCTGGATCTGGCGTGAACCAGGACTGAGCCAGGCTGCTGGCCAGCTTGCTAAAAAATTAACTGGCAAAGCGGGAGGGAGGAGTCTATAGCATTAATCTGTAAGATTTTGCTTATCAGTTAATTGATTATATTATTATATCCTTAGTTGTCATAGTGGGATATTCAGCTGCAGAGCCATGCCTCTGCATAGGAGCCTAAAGGAAATGCCAGCTGCTTCCACGAGCTACCTGGGGTAAACAGTGTCTAGAATCTGCACCGCTCCCTTCTGCTGTACTTCCCTCCCACACACACACCCAAACTCCCTCCCAGAGCTCTCACCCCAGCTCCTCAGTCCCAACCCAGAACCCACACCCTCATTTCCAGTCCCACTCCATAGCCTGTACCCCCTGCCATAGCCCTCATCCCCTGCACCATAATCTCCATTGCAATCCCAAACCCCCACCTACACCCTGAACCTCTCATCTCCAGCCCCACACCAGAACCCCTGGAATCACACCAGGGTTCAGTTTGGCCCTGTATCTATTACATTCACTTATAAAGCAAATGATAGTGAAGATTGCTATGTATAGACACAAAATTAAAAGCTGAAATAGAAATAACAGCTTTAGATTACTAGAAAAGCAACATCATGGACAATAACATTCTTGGAACTAAGAAATATTTTTTGTTGTTGTTTTAGAATCTACAGAGAGGCGATGTTGCAAACAATTCAGCTTTAATATCAAGGAACAAAGCTTGTTCAACCTATATTTTCTTTACTGTTGATGAGCATTTATGTTCTTGTATACTAAACTGCTAATTGTAAAACCTAGCAGATACAGAGACCTAGAGGGGAAGATCGAGAACTGAACCAAAGCAAAACCATGTATATGTTCTCACTGTAAAACTTCTCAACCCAATTCTTAATATAGTATAATATTAAAATGAACACTAGCTCTTTAAGAGGTTGTCTGAGCACTGTCTCCCGTTACTAATTATCCTCACAGTGAGTGGTTAAGTGGGCTGTCATTCTGAATGACATCACCGAATAACATCCATTCCTAATGCAGTGATCCACCTGAACCCTGAGTGAGATTGTAGTAGGCAGCTAAAGAAGGTAGTTTCAGAAAGCTTCTATTTGTACAAGTAGTTGGCTAAAACAATGCAGTCCTTGGACTCAGAGAAAGGTTTAGTCAAGTTCAGCCATTGTAAGAAGGACATATTTTGCTCCTGCGTGCCCAAGCTCTGCCCTATTTGTGGGCAGAGTCTAAACTTCAGGAGACTAGAAGATGCACCTGTCAGCATTCCTAGCCCTTTTGTCAACGGACATAGGCAGAAATGTTCGTTTTTACTTACACCTACTACAGGAACATTTCTTAGGTATGGATATTTTTAGTTTTGTTATCATTGCTAAATGAAGTGTTTCCTAATGTTTGCTTGTAACATTTCATTATGTTAATGTATTTACTGCTTCCAGGGGCCTGATACTACAAATAGTGTTCCACCAAAGCCAGTGGAACTATTCGGGTGTGCAAAATGTTCCTGGGTAACTCCTTGAGCAGAAACTGAGTAAAATTTCAGAATATATCTCTTTCTTCGCAATTTTTCTAATATGTACCAAACTGAACAGCTGGTGTATGTAAACATGGGAACATGGCTGTTTTAATTTTTATGGTTGTTTGGATCATGTTGTATTACTGATTACATAGGGGGAATTCTCATTTAATATTTTATATATTTTTGTTTGAATAAAATATGTAATTTATTTTATAAAATAGTAGAATTAAAGATGATGTTGAAAGATTCTAAATACGTAAAACAAAGAGTTATAGTCATATGCCAGTTTTCTCCTTTAAAGGGAAAGATGCTAGTGTTCATACTCAGATGCTAATTTAAAGAATGATTTTTCAATTAAGTCAAACTGAACGATGTTCCTCATTCATCCTCTTTCGTGGCAGCCTCCTTCGCAGCAGCAGCAGCAGCCCATGTCCACAGGGGGGGTCCCAGCTCCCCACTGAGATACCCCATGGACAGGGGCTGCTGGACCAGGTGCAAGCCAGGACTGAGCAAGTCCAGCTCAGTCTCGGCTTGCCCTGGTCCAGAACTGCTGCGGCTCTGCATCTTAAATGTAATAAGGGCCACCTGGCTCTTACTACATTTAAAATGCAGAGCAGCAGCAGTCCCAGCTTGCACCAGTTGGGGACCTACCCCCACTGCAGCTCTGCAGTTTAAATGTAGCAGGAGCCGGGCTGCCTGCATACCTGGCTCCTACTACAATTAAACTGCAGAGCCACAGTGAGGTTAGCTCCTAGACTGGTGCCAGCCGGTACAGAATGCCCTCCCCTTATTGACTGATTGAAAAATTGTATTGACTACATGATCAGTCAGTTACCCATCTCTTAAAATGCTTATTTTACACTGTTCCAGGAACCTTAAAAACTGCAGCTATAGTGGTTTTGCACAGTTTAAATTAATTTCAGTACCTTTAATATTTACTGGTCAAAGCTACCAAACAAAAGCCTAGGCAAATATTTTTTTTCCTGGAAATGATTACGTTCTTTAACATGTTGCAAAAATGGTGATTATCAACATTTGCAATATACTAAGATGAAATGTTTTTACATTGCATATTCTTAATTGTCAATCTCACAAATGATTACAATAGTTTTCTGTATTTTCAGTTGAAATTTGCTGACTAATCAGCCTCACAATGAAGGTTGTACACAGTAAGAGTAGCTTGTGTGCCCATAGCTTGTACTGCATAGTGGCTAGATGGAACATAAGCATGACCATACTGGGTCAGACCAAAAGTCCATCTAGCCCAGTATCCTGTCTTCTGACTGTGGCCAATGCCAGGTGCCCCAGAGGGAGTAAACAGAATAGGAACCATCAAGTGATTCCTTTCCTCTCATCCATTTCCACCCTCTGACAAACAGAGGCTACGGACACCATTCCTACTCATTCTGGCTAATAAATATTGATGGACTTAACTTCCATGAATTTATCTAGTTCTTTTTTGAATGGTGTTAAAAGTCCTGGTTTTCACAAATTCCTCTGGCAAGGAGTCCTATAGGCATAAATTTTAAAAACAATGAATAGTCCAGCAGCACCTTAGAGACTAACAAAAAGTAGATGGTATCATGAGCTTTCGTGGGCACAACCTATTTCTTCAGATAATTGGAGTTTAAGGGGTCCAGGTTCCTAATAAATAGCAGAGAAAGAGAGGGGATGGGGAGGGAGAGGAGAAAAAATGGGAAAAGAATAGTCAGTTAGAGTGTCCATGCTAAATGAAGCTGATAGAGTGTGTTCTAAGTACTCTTAAGTACCCAGTGTTTGGCTTTTTATGTCATTAGGATGTGGAGTATAGTGGGTAATCCAGTTAAGGTCTTTGTTTAAACCTCTATTGTAGATATCAAACTTCTAAATTGAATTAAGCTCTGCAGCTTCCCTTTCAGGCTGGTTTTAGAAATTGGCTTGTAATAATATGGAAACTTGAGATTCATTAATGAGTGCCTGGGCAAGTTAAAATGTTCCCCAACAGGTTTTTGTCTGTTACCTTTTCGAATATCTGATTTGCGTCCATTAATCCTTTATCAGAGAGACTGTCCAGTTTGGCCAATATACATGGCAGAGGGGCATTGCTGGCACTTGATGGCATGAATCACATTGGTGGATGTGCAGTTATATGAACCTCTGATGTGGTGGTTTATGTGGTTAGGTCCTGTGATGATGTTGCTTGTATAGATGTGTGGACAGAATTTGATTGCGGGGGAGGGGTTTTCCTGGGTGAGTATGATGGTGGTGTGTTGCATGGTTGCTGGAAAGAATTTGTTTGAGGTTAGGGAGTTGTCAGTAGGCAAGGATTGGCCTGTCTCCCAAGACCTGTGATAGTGAGGGGGGTTATTTTCCAGGATAGATTGTACATGGTTGTTGTTGTGCTGGAGGGGTTTAAGTTGTGGGCTGTAGATAAGTGGAGTTGTGTTGTTTTCTTTGTAGGGCCTAACTTGAAGAAGCTAATGTCTGGGTACTCGTCTGGCTCTGTGAATCTTTTTTTTCACTTCTCTGGGTGGGTATTGTAGTTTTAAGAATACTTGATATAGATCCTGTAGGTTTTTGTCTCTGTCTGTGGGATTGGAGTATAAATATATATGAATTCTAATGTAATACTTCTCCATTTGTTAGCTTTTGTACTTACTATGTAACTGCTAGTCTGCCTTGTAGATATTTTTAATATGCAATTGCCACTATGCATGCAGTACTAACCTCTGAAATATTCTAAAAGCGTGTTTTTAAACTCAGCGACGCTTAAGTATTATTGCTAGAGATGACAATACACAGTTCAATACTGGGCCTCAGTCAAAATGCTTAGTGAACAAGAATGGCAATTTTGATACAGGTTGAACCTGTCTAGACCTTTCTGGTCCGGAAATATCCATGGTCCGGCATGGTTTTAATTAGCCGGATGTCAACTTATCACAGGGATGGCCAAATGTCCTGTGGTCCCATAAAGTTTGTTTACAGCCACCAGTAAACAGTAAAAGTGTTGGTAATGCTGCTAGACAACAATGACCTACTGTGGTCTGGCAAACTCTCTAGTTCAACAGTCAAGTCCAAAGAGTGCCAGACTAGAGAGGTTCAAGCTGTACTAACATATACATCTACTTTAACATAGGTCCATATACTTGTACAAAATGAAAAATGGATTGTTTTGCTCAGGCCTGTTGTAGCACCTGTGCGCTACTAAGAGGGAAAAGAGCCTTTTCAGGGTCTATTTAATAGACTGGGAGGGGAAAGCAGTAGAAATGCTTGTGTTCGAGAGCTAAAGCCCAGCAATACCTACAAGAAATAATGAATTCTCAGTCATGAAAACATTCCCCTTTTTCTTTCAGAGGATACGATGGAAGCTCTGATCTCCATGTTGGAATAACCAATACTAACGGTAATAAGGGCTTTGAAGTTAATTTATCATCTTTTTTAAAAGTTGTGTATGTACTTTAATAGGATTTGCAATGTATGTTTTAGATTTGGCTTTACTCCTCTCTACCCTCGTGACCTGACATTTGGGGCTAAAAAATAGTTTTTCTGGGTGAGTGCTGAATACATCTAAGCCAGTCAATTCTGGATTGTTAGGTAACACATGAGACTTGCCAAGGAAAAAAAACCATTTCCCTTTACTACAAGAGATCTGCAGTGAAATCCGGGCACTACTGAAATTAATGGAAATTTTAGCATTAACTTTAATGGAGTTAGGATTTCACCAAAACTGAGCACTTGAATTCAGGATTCTGTTTTACAGAGCAAAGAGAACCCCAAACCAGAATCACTTAACATTATCCTTTCCAAACCCCACAAATTTTGGAAGTACAGACAAAAATGGAACCCACATTCAAAATCAAGCAAAGCCCCATTTTGTCCATCTCTAGCACAAAGAACTAATAAGTAGGCAGCCCATTGTACTATGCCTTAATGAGACTCAAAGTATGCTGAATTGTTCTGCTGGTTTTTAAGCACATTCTAAAGTTAAGGGGGCACTTGTCAGATTAAAAAATATTTTAAAAAAGAGGTCCTTGCCTACAGGCTATCATAATCTCTCTGATTATTATTAGTTTTTTTTCCTCATCTTGGACAATGGAAATAGAGGTCAGTTTTACTTTAATTTATAGTCTCTGGATTATTTCATAGAATCATAGAATACTAGGACTGGAAGGGACCTCGAGAGGTCATCGGGTCCAGTCCCCTACCCTCATGGCAGGACCAAATACTGTCTAGACCATCCCTGATAGACATTTATCTAACCTACTCTTAAATATCTCCAGAGATGGAGATTCCACAACCTCCCTGGGCAATTTATTCCAGTGTTTGACTACCCTGACAGTTAGGAACTTTTTCCTAATGTCCAACCTAAACCTCCCTTGCTGTAGTTTAAGCCCATTGCTTCTTGTTCTATCCTCAAAGGCCAAGATGAACAAGTTTTCTCCCTCCTCCTTATGATACCCTTTTAGATACCTGAAAACTGCTGTCATGTCCCCCCTCAATCTTCTCTTTTCTAAACTAAACAAACCCAGTTCTTTCAGCCTTCCTTGTTTCATTTCATTTTAGGTTCTCCTGTACTAGCATTAGGCTTCTATGTTTGGGTTGCAAATTTGGCAGAGGAACATTTATTTATTTTGAAAGAAAATCTGTTAAATCTGGAGTTAAAAAAAACTTTTGGATTTCTATTTTGCAAAAGGTTATTTTTCAGAATCTTAAGTTTTAGGTCAGATTTATTTGTCACTGCTTTTTCAACAAATGCAAACTGAAATTACAGTATAAAAATGTGAACAATTTCATGATCAAGATTAGGAATGTTAAAATGAGGTTAATTTACTAATCGAGTGGTTGATAGAATTTTTTATCGACTACTCATTTAGTCAATAGGGGAAGGCAGCCTGGCTCAGTCCTGGCTTGTGCCAGGTCTGGGTCAAAAGCCCGCTGTGGCTCAGCAATTTAAAACACAGTAGGAGCTTGGGGGCAGGCTGCCCAGCTCCTACTGCATTTTAAATTGCAGAGCCGCAGCAGGGTTTGGTCCCGGACGTGGCGCGAGCAAGAACTGAGCCAGGCTGCCTGCCTGGCTGGAGCAGCTCCTGTCTGCGGCGGCCTGGGCTGGCTGGTCAGAGGACAGGGGCTGTTGCTTGAGCTGCTTAAGCAGCCTCTGCCCATGGTGAGCCTGTGCCCACCACGGGCAGAGGCTGCTTTGTAGCAGCCTCTCCTACCCACCTCTTGCTGCCTTAGTATCAGTGGCAGCAGCAAGGGGGGGAACTACACAGCAAGGGAGGGAATGTGAGTAGTCGATTCAACTGTCTGATAAGCCTAGGCTTATTGGGTAGTTGATTGCTCACTTACAACCCTAATCAAGATTAGACATACCAGAATATGATGTTTTAGGGAAAAATAATGGTTTGCAGGCTGTAGTAATTACTGTACTGTCATGAAGAGTGCCATTATGGAAATAAATATTGTAACTAGCTATCTCATTTTGTATCAGTGGAACTTTATTTCTGATTCACCTCCCTTTCTAACAATCTGCTGCTGTTTATGTTTCCAGGTTTGGTGTATAATTACAATGAAACAGGGGTTCATAGAGTTGAACATGGGTGGGAGCAATGCATTAGTATTTTACTAGTGCAGCCAGACATGTATGGACTGCTTAACCAGTGGGATAAGTACCTAGAAGAATTCTCTGCTGGAGAGGCCTGGTTTTTTCACAGGTATGTAGTCTATCACATACATGTACCAGAATATAATTATTAAAGGTTGATGACTGGGATATTGAGCTTTAGATCCTACTAAATTTGTGGTTCACAACCGGGATTGATTTACCCAGTCATATAGGAGTCAGTCTGAATAATCCCTGCCTACAAAACCACCACTTGAAAATCAACACCTTTGCTAACAGAATAGGGCACTTTGGGGCTAATTATTGAAGTAACAGACAACTGTAATGGAATGCAGAATAAGCCACGATGTCTTAGCTTTACATCTAAATTAAACATCTGTGGAAAAGATCCATGTGCTATGTTTCGAGGAAACCTACACACTTTATTGCTTGGTAATGTAGAGGATGCTGCAAAATATCTAATTCCCTCTTTTAATTTAAATTCATTTCTCTGTGGGGGACATTAAACTATACCTTGCTTTTTACCAGAAGAGTAAAAATGACATGCAATGAATGGTTCCTCCTGCTACTTTTGTTAATGGTATATGTAAATGCAAGAGACCGTAGGAGTGGCAATTGAGTCAGACATAGATAACTTCCAGTGGTTTGTGTTGTGGGCAACTTTATTTTGGTCTGCATACTGTAATACCAGGCCCTATTTCCCATTCAAAAGTGGTAATTTAAAAACACATTTGAAAGTTATTAATGTGATAAAGAGTCATTTGTTATAAATACAAGGATGGCAAACGAAAATCCCTTAGTCATCCTCAACGAACAGCAAGGGCACCTATTTTCCAGTGTTCCCTTATGACCTTGATTCAACAAAAACACTTAAGCATGTGCTTTGTGGGGTTGGGCCCAAGCAGACTATAGGCATCCAAACAGTGGGAGGCAGTGAATATATTCAGGCAATAACTTGTTCAGCGAAGCAGAAGTCAGAGGTTATAACTATATCATGAATAAAAGCAGAAGAGCTTTGAAAAGAAATAGTAGAAAGTTTTTAATTAGACTCAGTCCTCTATGCTACAAGGTCTGCAGATGACTGGATTTCTGTAGGAATGGGAAGTGGCTATGGACAGGGCATAGAATCTGGTAAGGGACAGAGCAGCAGGTCTGTGCAGGGGTTTACAGGAGGACAAGTGCAGTAGTACAGGGGGCAGTAAGACAAACAGCTGTACAGGGGGAGGAAGAGAAGACATATTCAAGTTGACTGCTATTGCTGTGAAAATTCTTAGGAAACACACTATTAACTTATAAGTGAGGTTAAGAAATATTCCAGAGATGAAAGGACAAGATATTTGCAACCTACTTTCAGCTTAGGTGGTTCCACAGGACTGTCCAACTAACTTTGAAGAACAATATTCTGGTTAAAAATGGAGGAAAGATCATATAAGAATGTTAATTTGTCTTTAAAGTGTTCTAAACTCCATTTCAATTAGTTTCTAAAAAGTGTTTCTGCCCTTGCACTGTATGTGCAATTTATTATTGCCAATGGGAATATAAAACACAGAGTATATGCCCCTAGATTAACGTAATAGTATTTAATTGGTTTAAACTATGTTTCTAAGTAAATACTACAGTGAAAGAGTGATCTGTCATGACACAATTCACATAATTGGTTCAGGTGATAGCTTTCTGAACAGGATAAAAGTATGGCAGTTAACAAGGGGAAGCAACTGGTAAAAGCTACACATTTTATGTTAAACATTGGAATTTGTTATTGATACATTAGAGCTGTAGAATATGTACTTTTTATGCCCACAGTTTTCCAGCATCTCAGAGCATCACATGGATATTCATTATTACAAATGCATTTAAGTACTAATATGAAGAGAATTTTAGCATTTTGGGAAGATGTATGCTTCTTTATCTCCACCCATAAAATATTATCTCCTCTTTTACACACACTATTTAAAGAACTAGTTTGTCATATTAACCTGTTTTTCTGTTTCACAGGTATGATGAACACCATCACAATTGTTACACCTATGCGCTAACATTTATTAATTGTGTTTTGGCTGCACAAGGTAAGCAGCCAACAAGTAAAAGTGAATTCACAGAAAGATTTGTGATACCACAGACAAGGAAAGCTTCCAAGTATATCACTCTGTACCAGGAGGTAGCAGAAAATTATTTCTACATTAGTGACAGCCCTGATCAAGAAAAGGACAATTCTGAAGAGGACAAACTATTACTTTAAAACAATCATATTATGCAATGAAAACAGATCTACAGATAGGAAGCCTTTGGATCCAAGTTTATCCTTCTTCTACCTGATACATGCACATACATAGGATACACACATTCAGTGGATTACAAGCTTTTCAATGACAAATTACATGCCACATTTTGCATAAAGCAAAATACCTGACATGCACTCCTGCAGTATTTGAACACACACTAGAACTCTGATATATCACAGAAGAGGATCATCCTTTTCACATCTCTCTTGAGGTATTAACAGGAGACAAGCTAACGATCTGTAAATATGATTAAGAAGGAAAAGACTTGCACAAGAGTATTCTGGGAATCGTAGAATCATAGAACCATAAAGCTGGAAGAGACCTCAGAAGGTCAAGTGCAGCCCCCTGCTCTAGGCAGGACCAATCCCAACTAAATCAACCCAGCCAGGGCTTGGTCAAGCCGAGACTTAAACACCTCTAGAGATGGAGACTCCACTACTTCCCTAGGTAACCCATTCCAGTGCTTCACCACTCTCCTAGTGAAATAGTTTTTCCTAATATCCAACCTGGACCACTCCCACTGCAACTTGAGACCATTGCTCCTTATTCTGCCATCCATCACTACTGTGAACAGCCTTTCTCCAGCCTCTTTGGAACCTCCCTTCAGGAAGTTGAAGGCTGCTATCAAATCCCCCCTCACTCTTCTCTTCTGCAGACTAAACAGACCCAACTCCCTCAGCCTCTCCTCGTAGGTCATATGCTCCAGCCCCCTAATCATTTTGGTTGCCCTCCGCTGGACCCTCTCCAATGCGTCCACATCCTTTTTTTAGTGGGGGGCCCAGAACTGGACACAGTACTCCAGATGTGGCCTCACCAGAGCCAAATAAAGGGGAATAATCACATCTCTGGATCTGCTGGCAATGCTCCTCTGAATGCAACTTAATATGCCATTAGCCTTCTTGGCTACAAGGGCACACTGTTGACTCATATCCAGCTTCTCATGCACTGTAACCCCCAGGTCCTTTTCTGGAGAACTACTACTTAGCTGGTTGGTCCCCTGCCTGTAACAATGCTTGGGATTCTTCCATCCCAAGTGCAGGATTCTGCACTTGTCCTTGTTGAACCTCATCAGATTTCTTGTGGTCCAATCCTCCAATTTGTCTGTCACTCTGGCCCCTATCTCTGCCCTCAAGCATATCTACCTCTCCCCCTAGCTTAGTGTCACCTGCAAACTTGCTGAGGGTGCAATCCATCCCCTCATCCAGGTCATTAAAAAAGATATTGAACAAAACCTGTCCTAGAACTGAACCTTGGGGCACTCCGCTAGAAACCGACCGCCATCCTGACACCGAGCCGTTGATCACTATCTGCTGGACCCGGCCTTTTAGCCAGCTTTCTATCCATCTTACCGTCCATTTATCCAGTCCACATTCCCTTAACTTGCTGGCAAGAATATTGTGGGAGACCGTATCAAAAGCTTTGCTAAAGTCAAGGTATATCACATCCACTGACTTTCCCATGTCCACAGAGCCAGTTACCTCATCATAGAAGCTAATCAGATTGGTCAGGCATGACTTGCCCTTTGTGAATCCATACTGACTATTCCTGATCACTTTCCTCTCTTCCAAGTGCCTCAAAATGGATTCCTTAAGGATCCCTTCCATGATTTTTCCAGGAACCGAGGTAAGACTGACCAGCCTATAGTTCCCTGGATCGTCCTTCTTCCCTTTTTTGAAGATGGGCACTACATTTGCCTTTTTCCAATCATCCAGGATCTCTCCCGATCTCTACAACTTTTCAAAGATAATGGCCAAAGGCTCCTCAATAACATTTGCCAACTCCCTCAGTACCCTCGGATGCATTAAGTCCGGACCCATGGATTTGTTTGTGTATGTTTAGTTTTTCTAAATAGTTCCTAACCTGTTCTTTACCCACCAAGGGCTGTCCATCTTCATCCCATCTTGCATCACTTAGCGCATTAGTCCAGGAGCTGACCTTGTCCGTGAATACAGAGGCAAAGAAAGCATTGAGTACTTCAGCTTTCCCCACATCATCTGTCACTAGCTTACCTCCTTCATCCAGTAGGGGCCCCACATCCTCTCTGATCACCTTCTTCTTGTTAACATGCCTATAGAAACCTTTCTTGTTATCCTTCACATCCTTTGCCAGTCGCCATTCCAATTGCGCTTTCGCCTTCCTGATAACCCCCCGGCATTCTCGAGCTATACATTTATACCCCTCCCTGGTCATTTGTCCAAGTTTCCACTTTTATAAGCTTCCTTTTGTGCTTAAGTTCACCAAGGATTTCCTGTAAGCCAATCTGGTCTCTACCATGTTTGCCTCTCTTGCTACGCATCGGGATGGTTTCTTTCTGTGCCTTCAGTAAGGCTTCTTTAAAATACTGCCAGCTGTCCTGACTCCTTTCCCTTCGTGTTAGCATCCCAGGGGATTCTGCCCATCAGGTCTCTGAGGGAGTCAAAATCTGCTTTTCTAAAGTCCAAGGTGTGTATTTTACTACTCTCTTTTCTTCCTTTGGTCAGGATCCTGAAATCTACCATCTCATGATCTCTGCTTCCGAGGTTGTCACCCACCTCTACTTCCCCTATTAGTGAGCAGCAGGTCAAGCTGCGCACGGCCCCTGGTCGGATCCTTCAGCACTTGTACCAAGAAGTTATCCCCAACATTCTCCAAAAACTTCCTGGATTGCCTGTGTCCTGCCATATTGGTTTCCCAACAGATGTCAGGGTGATTAAAATCCCCCACGAGAACCAGGGCCTGCAATCTGGAAGCTTCTCTCAGTTGTCCAAAGAAAGCCTCATCTACCTCATCCACCTGATTCGGTGGCCTGTAGTAGACACCAACCACAACATCACTGCTGTTGTTTGCACCTCTAAACTTAACCCATAGACTCTCAACAGGTTTTTCTCCCTCTCTCTACTGGAGTTCTGAGCAATGATAGTACTCTCTTACATATAGTGCAACTCCTCCTTTTCTCCCCTGCCTGTTCTTCCTGAACAGTCTATAGCATTCCATGACAGCACTCCAGTCATTCGAGTCATCCCACCAAGTCTCTGTTATCCCAATTAAATCATATTTCTTGGACTGGGCCAGGGCCTCCAGTTCTTCCTGTTTGTTGCCCAGGCTTCTCGCATTAGTGTACAAACACCTCAGATAAGCAGTTGATCACCCTATCTTCTCCATTCAAATCAGGGGTCCTCCTTTCTTGCTCGTTCCTCTTTGCATTTCTTCCCGGTATCCAACTTTCCCACACCCCTCAGGGTTTTGGTCACTGTCCCCCAACCTAATTTAAAGCCCTCCTCACTAGGTTTGCAAGCCTGCCCGCGAAGATGCTCCTTCCTCTCTTTGTTAGGTGGATCCCATCTCTTCCTAACAATCCTTGTGCCCGGAACAGAGTCCCATGGTCGAAGAAACCAAAGCCCTGTCTCCGACACCACCTATGCAACCACACATTTACTTCCTCAATTTGACGATCCCTACCCAGTCCTTTCCCTTCAACAGGGAGGATGGATGAGAACACCACTTGAGCTCTGAATTCTTTGAT
Organism: Rafetus swinhoei; assembly: GCA_019425775.1. NCBI lineage: Eukaryota > Metazoa > Chordata > Testudines > Trionychidae > Rafetus > Rafetus swinhoei. The sequence continues at coordinate 11,788,750 of CM033435.1, read as the reverse complement.
CCTTCTTCCCAGCGCTACATAATCCGCAGTAACCCGCTCAAGGTCATTCTTGGCCGTATCGTTAGTTCCCACGTGGAGAAGCAGGAAGGGGTAGTGATCCGAAGGTTTGATCAGTTTTGTAAGCCTCTCAGTCACATCCTGAATTCGAGCTCCCGGTAAGCAGCACACCTCTCGAGATTCCAGGTCTGGACGGCAGATGGATGGCTCAGTCCCTCTCAGGAGGGAGTCCCTGACCACCACCACCCATCGTCGTCTTTTGGGGGTGGTGGTTGTGGAACCCCTATCCCTAGGACTGCGCATCCCATGCCTTCCAATAGATGTTCCCTTCCAGTTTCTTCCTTGTGAGGTCCCTTCCAAAGCATTCATCACTGCAGAGCCTGTGGAGAGAGCCTGAAAGTGATTACTTACCTCTATAGCATTGGGGGATTCCTGTGCTGGCCTTTTTCCCCTTCTAGAAGTTACATGCTGAGTTTTAAAGTTTTGCACTCTGCAACTTTCTTGACTTGAGCAGTATCACACAGGCAATTATATATGTTCTTTTTTGTTATATCATACTAAAAGTAGGTGTTGTACAGAATGTAAATGTTGTAAATTAAAATAAATGTAGATTATCTTTTGAACAAGATCAGAAAAACAAAGTCTTTGACAAAAAAAAAATCAAGTGACAAAATTACTCACTATTCTCCACTAAAACAATGCTTGGATTAATAAAGCACTGCAATTCCTGGTCACATACACAATCTTCCTCATTTGCAGTATGCAGGTATTCATGCTTGAGGTAAAATACAAAGGGCATGTCCACATTAAAAAATATGGTTGAATCTAATATGATCGATTTCCTACCACCCAATTTTGCGAAGTCAAAGGTTCATGGCCTCGCTGTGGGGAAGAATTGAATGTAGTCCATAGTAGCACGTCCGCATTTGGGAGCCTACCGTTGATTCAGAGACTGAGGCACCGTGGGCAGCTTTGCATTCTGGGCTGTGCTCACAGTGTCCACTGGGTCCAAAACTCTGCAGCGGGTGGTCTGAAGCTCATGTCACCAGTGTCTCAAAATGCACTTGTCTAATCTCTTCCCCCATGTGTGTGACATCAGCAGGAGGCAGTGAGCTCATGCCTTTTTCTGCCTTGATGAGCATAGAGCCTGGTGTGCAGGAAAGCATCATCATGCTCATGTTGGTTGTGGTATGCCTCATGGCACTGTGCTTCGAGAGCGTATGCATATTCCTCTACTGGGAAGAGGACAAAGCTTGGTATGGCAGGGAGATGCTGCTGAGGCAAGGCCTGGCATTCATGCTAGTGCACCCACCAATAAACCCTCTGGACGTAGTGCAATGCTGATTCTAGTGCCCCGAGACAAGCTCAGAGTGGTGGGACCACATTGTGATGCAGACAGTGGCTGCAGGACTTCCGCATGTAGAAGGCCATGTTCCTGGAACTGTGCGAATGGCTTTCCCCTGCCCTGACGCTCCAGAATACCCAAACGAGACCCACTCTGCCCATGGAGATGCACGTAGCAATAGCCCTATGCAAGCTTGCCATGCCAAACAGCTACTGGTCAATTGAGAATCAGTTCAGGGTGGGGATATCTACAGTCAGGGCTGTAGCCAGGGCCATTGATAACATTCTGCTATGGAGGATTGTGACTCGGGGAAACCATAGACGATGGCTTTGCCAAAACGGGCTTCCCTACCTGTGCTGGCACCACAGATGGAACATACATAGAATCATAGAATCCTAAAACAGGAAGAGACCTCAGGAGGTCAGCAAATCCAGCCCGCTGCCCAAAGCAGGCCCAACCCCAATTAAATCATCCCAGCCAGGGCTTTGTCAAGCCGGGACTTAAAAACCTCTGGGGATGGAGATTCTACCACCTCCCTAGGTAACCCATTCCAGTGCTTCACCACCCTCCTAGTGAAATAGTTTTTCCTAATATCCAACCTCGACCTCCCCCAATATAATTTGAGACCATTGCTCCTTGTTCTGCCATCTGTTATGACTGAGAACAGCCTCTCTCCATCCTCTTTGGAACCTGCCTTCGGGAAGTTGAAGGCTGCTATCAAATCCCCCTCTCCAATGCGTCCACATCCTTTTTGTAGTGGGGGGCCCCCACCGTATCTACCTTTCCCCCTGATTTAGTGTCACCACAGACTTGCTGAGGGTGCCATCCATCCCCTCATCCAGGTCATTAATAAAGATGTTGAACAAGCCGAGCCCTAGAACTGATCCTTGGGGCACTCCACTTGAAACCGACCACCAACCAGACATCGAACCATTCATCACTATGCGTTGGGTCCGACAATCTAGCCAGTTTTCTGTCCACCTTACAGTCTATTTATCCAATCCATACTTCCTTAACTTGCAGGAAAGAATATTGTGGGAGACAATATCAAAAGCTTTGCTAAAGTCATGCTATATCATATCACTACGGTTTTTGATTTCAAAAGGGCTAATTTAAATAAATTAAGGAAATTAGTTAGGGAAGTGGATTGGACTAAAGAATTTATGGATCTAAAAGTGGAGGAGGCCTGGAATTATTTTAAGTTAAAGCTGCAGAAGCTATCAGAAGCCAGTATCCCAAGAAAGAGCAAAAAATGTATAGGTAGGTGTTTTGGATGAGCAAGCATCTCAGGGAGGTGATTAAGAAAAAGCAGAAAGCATATAAGGAGTGGAAGATGGGAGGGATCAGCAAAGAAAGCTACCTTATTGAGGTTCGAGCATGTAGGGACAAAGTGAGAGAGGCTAAAAGTCATGTAGAGTTGGACCTTGCAAAGGGAATTAAAACCAATAGTAAAAGGTTTTATAGCCATATAAATAGGAAGAAAACAAAAAAAGAGGAAGTGGGACCGCTAATCACTGAGGATGGAGTGGAGGTTAAGGATAATCTAGCATGGCCCAATATCTAAACAAATACTTTGCTTCAGTCTTTAATGAGGCTAATGAAGAGCTTAGGGATAATGGCAACATAACAAATGGGAATAAGGATATGGAGGTAGATATTACCAAATCCGAGGTAGAAGCCAAACTCGAACATCTTAATGGGAGTAAATCAGGGGCCCAGATAATCTTCATCCAAGAATAGTAAAGGAACTGGCACATGAAATTGCAAGTCCATTAGCAAAAAATTTTAATGAATCTCTAAACTCGGGTTGTATCTTTTGACTGGAGAATTGCTAATCTAGTTCCTATTTTTAAGAAAGGGAAAAAAAGTGACCCGGGTAACTACAGGCCTGTTAGTTTGACATCTGTAGTATGCAAGGTCTTGGAAAAAAATTTGGAGAAAGTAGTTAGGAACATTGAGGTTAATGGCAATTGGGACAAATTACAACATGGTTTTACAAAAGGTAGATCGTGCCAAACCAACCTGATCTCCTTCTTTGAGAAAGTAACAGATTTTTTAGATAAAGGAAATGCAGTGGATCTAATCTACCTCGATTTCAGTAAGGCATTTGATACAGTACCACATAGGGAATTATTGGTTAAATTGTAAAAGATGGGGATCAATATGAAAATTGAGAGGTGGATAAGAAACTGGTTAAAGGGGAGACTACAGCGAGTCATACTGAAAGGTGAACTGTCAGGCTGGAGATGACAGGACAGGATGCAGACATAAAATGTCTTCATACCTTAAATGACTGCTGCTTGGAGCAGCTGATTCTGGAACCCACAAGGGGAAAGTCTATTCTTGATTTAGTCCTAAGTGGAGCGCAGGATCTGGTTCAAGAGGTAAACATAAATGGACCACTTGGAAATATTGACCATAATTTAATAAAATTTAACATTCCTGTTGTGGGAAAAACATCTCAGTAGCCCAACACTGGCATTTAATTTCAGAAAGGGGAACTACAAAAAAATAACAAAGTTAGTTACACAGAAATAAAAAGGTACAGTGACAAAAGTAAAATCTCTGCAAGCTGCATGGAAACTTTTCAAAGACTCCATAATAGAAGCTCAACTTAAATGTATACCCCAAATTAAAAAACACAGTACGAGAACCAAAAAAGTGCCACCATGGTTTAACAATCAGTTAAAAGAAGCAGTGATAGATAAAAAGATATCTTTTAAAAAGTGGAAGTCAAATCCTAGTGAGGAAAATAGAAAGGACCATAAACTTTGTCAAATAAAGTGTAAAAATATAATAAGAAAAGCCAAAAAGGAGTTTGAAGAACAGCTAGCTGAAATCTCAAAAAGTAATAGTAAAATGTTTTTTTAAGTACATCAGAAGCAGGAAACCGGCTAAACAAACAGTGAGCCCTTGGACGATCGAGATGGTAAAGGAGCACTCAAAAATGATAAAGTCATAGTGGAGAAGCTAAATGAATTCTTTGCTTCGGTCTTCACGGCTGAGGATATTGGAGAAATTCCCAAACCTGAGCCATTCTTTTTAGGTGACAAATCTAAGGAATTGTCCCAGATTGAGGTGTCATTAGAGGAGGTTTTGGAACAAATTGATAAATTTAACAGTAACAAGTCACCAGGACCAGGTGGCATTCACCCAAGAGTTCAGAAAGAACTCAAATAGGAAATTGCAGAACTGTTAACTGGTTTGTAACCTATCCTTTAAATCGGCTTCAGTACCTAATGATTGAAAGATAGCTAACATGACACCAATATTTAAAAAGGGCTCTAGAGGTGATCCTGGCAATTATAGACCAGTAAGTCTAACATCAGTACCGGGTAAATTAGTTGAAACTATAGTAAAGAATAAAATTGTCAGATACATGGATTAATGTAATTTGTTGGGGGAAAGTCAACATGATTTCTGTAAAGGGAAATCACGCCTTACTAATCTGCCAGAGTTCTTTGAGGGGTCAACAAACGTGTGGACAAGGGGATCCAGTGGATATAGTATACTTGGATTTCCAGAAAGCCTTTGACAAGGTACCTCACCAAAGGCTCTTAAGTAAAGTAAGTTGTTATGGGATAAGAGGGAAGGGCCTTTTGTGGATTGATAAATGGTTAAAAGACAGGGAACAAAGGGTAGGAATAAATGGTAAATTTTCCGACTGGAAAGAGGTAAGTAGTGGGGTCCCCCGGGGTCTGTCCTGGGACCTGTCCTGTTCAACTTATTTAAAAATGATCTAGAGAAAGGGGTAAACAGTGAAGTGGCAAAATTTGCAGATGATACCAAACTGCTCAAGATACTTAAGACCAAAGCAGACTGTGAATAGCTTCAAAAAGATCTCACCAAACTAAGTGGTCAACAGAATGGCAAATGAAATGTAATGTTGATAAATGTAAAGTAATGCACATTGGAAAACATAATCCCAACTATATATACAACATGATGGGGACTAATTTGGCTACAACTATTCGAGAGACAGATCTGGAGTCACTGTGGATAGTTCTCTGAAAACATCCACTCCATGTGCAGTGGCAGTCAAAAAAGCAAATAGAATGTTAGAAGTAATTAAAAAAGAGAGAGAGAATAATACAGAAAATATCTTATTGCCTCTATAAAAAAACATGGTATGCCCACATCTTGAATACTGCATACAGATGTGGTCATCTCATCTCAAAAAAGATATATTGGCATTGGAAAAGGTTCAGAAAAGGGCAAAAAAAAAAATGATTAGGGGTTTGGAACAGTTCCCATATGAAGAGAGATTAAAAAGACTTGGACTTTTCAGCTTAGAAAAGAGGAGACTAAGGGGGAATATGATAGAGGTCTATAAAATCATGACTAGTATGGAAAAAGTGAATAAGGAAAAGTTATTTACTTATTCCCACGATATAAGAACTAGGGGTCACCAAATGAAATTAACAGGCAGCAGGTTTAAAACAAACAAAAGGAAGTTTTTCTTCAGTCAGTGCACACTCAACCTGTGGAATTCCTTGCCAGAGGATGTGGTGAAGGCTAAAACTTTAACTGGGTTCATAAAACAGCTAGATAGATTCATGGAGATGTGATGGGGCGGACAAAGCCCGACCTCCCCACTGGAGGCCTTTTAGCACTCTGGTCAGCAGCAGGAGCAGTGGGGAGGTCCTCTGAGCAGGGTAGAAGGGCAGCCTTCACTGCAGCTAATCAGGATGCGTCAGGCTGCTATATAAGGAACTACTAGCTAAGGCCTGTCAGTTCCTTCTTGGAGCTCAACCCAGGCAGATCTCTGGGCTGATGGGGGGACACGAGAACCATGGATAGCTCCAAGTGGGAGCTGGGCCCTGTGACTAAAGGCTAGCCGGCGACAACTCTGCGGATCTCCGGACAAGGGGAATTCAGCAAGAAGGCCCTAGACAAGGGCTGGATGAAATGGCATCCCAGGGATATGACCACAACTACGGACTTTGAAACTGGGCAGGTAACTGCTGTGTATAGGGTCCCTGGGCTGGGACCCAGAGGAGTGCGTGGGCCTGGGTCTCTCCTTCCCCTCCTCCTCCCCCCCCCCCGCCACAAACCTCCTGCAAACCACACCCGAGTAAGGGGGCGGGTAAAAGAAGAGGCCTGAACTAGACATTGACTCGCCTACAGACAGGCGAGTAAATATTGTGAGACCTCCTTCAGCCACCAAGGGGTGCTCGCACACAGGACCGAACCTGTTAGAGGAGGTAATGTCATCAATGGCTATTAGCCAAGATGGGTAAAATGGTATCCCTAGCCTCTGTTTGGAGGTGGGTGACAGGGGAAGGATCATGTGAGGATTACCTGTTATGATCTCTCACTCTGGGGCATCTGGTATTGGCCACTGTCGGCAGACAGGATACTGGGCTAGATGGACCTTTGGTCTGACCCAGTATGGCCGTTCTTATGCCCCAACTCCACAGAGACAGTAACCTCATCATAGAAGCTAATCAGATTGGTCAGGCCCTTGGTGAATCCATGTTGACTATTCCTGATCCAAGTGTTTCATATTAGATTCCTTTAGGATCCTCTCCATGATTTTTCTGGGGACTCAGGTAAGGCTAACTGGTCTATTTATCCCCATTTTGGCCCCCTGTCATAATCAGGAGTGCGGGCTAGCACCTGGTGACGGGTTCACTCATGTACCTATACAAGGTGTTGGGCAGTCAGCCAATAGCAATGCAGGGAGGAATTTCAAACTGGAAGAGAGGGTTTTTTCCTCTCCTTTGTTTGAGGGCAGAGCAGTTTCTCCCAGGTATTGAGAGATGGGAGATGCTTCTCTCTCCAAGAACGGACTTCTTAAAATGTGTAAGTAGGGGAAAGTTTTAGATAAACCCTGACGGACTATTGTTTTCCTTGTTTGGGGGTTTGGAAATAATGCCTGAGCTTGCTAATTGTTGTTTTTTCTCTTTTGTAACTAAACCTTCACCCTAGGGGCTTTCCCTGACTATATCAATGGTGGCTCTTTCCATCTAGCCAATTTACTATGCTTTCAACTGTAGTTTTGTTTTGTTAATAAAAGATTGGGTTTTTTTCTAATTAACCAGTATTTGTTAATTGTTGTGTCCTTAGGACTCAGTGCCCAGTTACAAGGGCAGAGTCCATTGTTGTCTGTGAATTCCCTCTGTTTTTCCCAACTCCAAGCAAAACGGAGGTTGGGGCGGGGGGAGAGCTTCACCTTAGGGAGGGGATTTCCCAAATGATCTCTTCCCTGATTTTCTTGGAATTACTTGGGTGGGGGCAGCGGGTTCCCCAAAATCTGGATATTAGGATTTTGTGGGAGGACGTTTTTGTACCAGAGCCTATAGAGGCAAGGTTTTGGAGTGCTCTTGTGGGCCCCTGTAGGGGTGCATTCGGGGAACAGAACGTGCACCCCCCCCCTTTTCTGTAGCCCCTACCCCTACTTGACGGTGTTTTCCTCCACCGTCCTTACAATTTAGCTATATTCCCTCCATCTGTTTCACCAGTGTTTCACGTGATTCACCTTGAGACCCGCAGTCCTAGCACCCTTGGCTGCAGTGATATTCTTCAAGTATCACACCCTTATTTGTCCCACCGTGACTTTAGTCACATCTGCAGTGCCTCAATTGGCACACCGCCAACGAAACCTCTGCCGGTGCACCTGGGCGCTGGGGGGATAGGGCGACCCAGGCCCACCCTCTCTGCTGGGTCCCGACCCAGGGCCCTGAGGGGTAGAAAACTGCACTTCTCCCTCCCCCCCCCCACCTTTGGTTGATGGGGATGCCACCTGTAACACATCAACCCGCAGGCCCTGCCAAGAGGCCCCGCCCTGCGCTACTTCTTACCCCGCCGACCTTACGGACCGCTACCTGCGGAGTCGGTTGCCCAGGTCCTCAGCTCCTTCATGGTCCTGTCTTGGAAGGCTTTCGCTCAGGGCTTCCACCCTTGCCCTCCTCTGGTCCTCGCTGCCGGGACTTCTTCCCCTGCAGCTGTCCTCCACCTCAGTCCTGGCTGCTGGGACTCCCTTCCCCGCAGCTGTCCTCCTTCTCTCCCCCTTCCCCCCAATCATGCGGCACGCCATTTTTAAATGCTGTGCCCCAACGGACGCTGGGCGTGATGCACACCGGACGCCTCCTCTCCTCCCCCGCCCCACGCGTGCTCCCTGCGGCCATGTGCGAGTGGCCTGAAGTGCCAGTGCATGCGCTATTGGGCCGCTGCCACGTTGCTTGCCCTCCTTCCTGAGGCAGCGGCGTTTCAGTGGGAGTGCGGGGCTCACATGCCCTGTCACAGCCCCCAACTTCTGCATTCATTGTGTCAGAGTGGGGAACAGCCTTGACACCCCCAAACACCTTTCCACAGAGTATATCAATCACAAGGGGTTTTCACAATACATGGTGCTGCAGGCGCTTGTGGATGACAAGGGCTGCTTTACTGACCTCAAAATGGGATGGTTGGGAAAGGTGCATAACGCTTGCATCTTTCAGAGCTCCTGCCTCTTCCAAAAGACGCATGCAGGAACCTTTTTCCTCGACCAGACAATCAGTGTCAGAAGTGGATGTGCCTGCTGTGATCCTGGGTGATCCAGTCTGTCCCTTGCTTCCACGGCTCATTAAGCCCTTCATAGGCAGCCTGGATCCCAGCAAGGAAGATTGCAATAACAGGTTAAGCAGGTGCAGAATGGTAGTGGAATACACCTTTGGATGTTTAAAGGGGAGGTTCAGGAGTTTCTTGACTTGCCTGGACCTCAGTGAATGCAATGTTCCCTTTGTGGTGGCAGCATGTTGTTGGTTCCATAACCTGTGAGACAGCAAGGGGGAAACTTATCTGGCAGCAGCTGGGGGGGCTGAGGCAGAGTGCCTAATCTGAGAGTTTGAGCAGCTGGACACAGGAGTGATCAGGAGAACACAGCAAGGGGGAGTGTGACTAAGAGAGGCCTTGAAGGATAGTTTTATGCAAGACCTCTTTTGAGACTTTCATGTGGCTCTCCACAAGTTGCTCCTGCATTCCCTGTGTTTCCCTTTGATCCCCAACCCCACCCCTACAGTTCAAGCAATAAAGAGAGCATTGTTCAATGAACATGAGTATTTATTAGGGGAAAACTATAGGGAAGTGGAAGAGCTGGGAACTGGAAAGGGGGAAGGGGACTCAAGAATGGGCGTGGGACTGCCTCCTGAGGACCTGGAGGGTCCAGTTCCTGTTGACTTCCCCTCCTCTCCATGGGCAGGGTGCCATGCACTCCATCACAGGGGTCAGGGAGGCAAACATGGTCTCATGCTGTCTCACAAGCTGTGCCCTGGTGGCTCATTTCTCGTGCTGCTCCATGATCCACTCCTGCTCTCTGCCTGGATTGCTGCCATGAGGGTGTGCATTAAGGCCATTTGCTCCTAGAACACATCCTCCCCCATGCATTTGTGCTTACAGATCTGAGCCAGGCAGGCAGATGATGGAAGAGGTGGAAGATGCACGGAGCTGGCTGCTGTCCCAACTGCAAAGAAAAGTTACAAAACGAGATTTACAGCAGATACACTGTTTTAAGCCTACTCCTAATATGTTAGCCTGCACCAAAGGTCTCTGTAAAAAGAAAGGAAATGTGCTCCATACAAGGTCAAATATTTGCCTTAAAGCAGGCACTTTACAGCAGGTGCACAGACTTCTTGGGGGAGCAGCAGGACACACTCGGTCCAGAGGCAGGCAGAGATGGTAAGGGGCCAGCCAAGGCAGGGCAGAAGCCTGCAGGCAGGAGGGAGGGTGGTGGCAAAGGGTGGCTGCCCACTGTGTCCAGCACACATGGCCTCCCGAGGAGAATGCTAATAAGTTCCCCTCCTCCTTCATGCAGGTTGCCATGCAAGGTATCAGTCTGCTCTGAATCACATCAAGTGATGGGGAGCAAATGCGACTGAATGTGGCCATAAACCCAGGCCTTAAGCTGCACTGCTTTGTGGTTCAATGATGCCAGACCACTTACTGGTGGCTTGGGGTGGGAAGGTGTCCTACTGCAGAGGACAGCATAAAAATTTTATGAGAAGGATTAAAGAGTTCCTATGTGAGAGCTTCATGGAGCTGTGCAGACAAGACTCCCACTCCAGACATGTGAACAAACTGTTCTGGGCCCGATGTAGGCACAGAGCACGCCACACCTCATACCCCACTGCCTTACCCAAAGTTAGTGAACTCACCATAAGTACCTTCCCTGGGGTAAGTGCTGGAAAGGGAGACATCCTGAGTGGGGGGACTGGCTCCATCATGAAGAGCTCCTGACTCTTGGGAATCACTGGCTAGCTACTCTCTTCCTGCCCCTCTGCCACCACAGTGTCTTCCTGGCTGACAGCAGGCATGTCTTGTCTGGACTTCATGACCACACTGGGGATGCTGGCTGCCCCCACAATTGCATCACGCTGGTCATAGAAGCATCATGTGTGAGGTGTTGCACCAGACTGTCCACTCTCCTCACTTGCCTTATGGTAGGACTGGTACAACTCCTTGACTCTGCACTGCTGTGCATCCCTGGTGTATGCTTTAGAGCCCATGCAGCTTGTGATCCTACTATATATCTTGGTGTTTCTCCTGCTGGTTTGAACCTTATTAAGGATGGCTTCATCTCCTCACACCAAGATGAGGGCCAAGATCTCCTGGACACTTCATGCAGGAGCTCTTTTGTGCCCCGAAGAATTGAAACCCATGGGAGCAGAAGCCCTCAAAGTTGTCACACTGATGTTGGCATTAGTCAATGCCATCTTTACATGCGTCACAGTGAGTTAGAATCAAAGGGTATGTCTACACTACAAAGTTAATTCGAACTAACAGCTGTTAGTTCGAATTAACTTTCAAAGGCGCTAGACATACAAACCGCTAGTTCGAACTTAATTCGAACTAGCAGAGCGCTAATTGGAACTAGGTAAACCTCATTCTACGAGGACTAACGCCTAGTTCGAATTAAGTAGTTCGAATTAAGGGCTGTGTAGCCACTTAATTCAAACTAGTGGGAGGCTAGCCCTTCCCAGCTTGCCCTGGTGGCCACTCTGGGCCAAGCCAGGGAAACTCTTCTGCCCCTCTCCCAGCCCCGGAGCCCTTAAAGGGCCACAGTCTGGCTACGGTGCCCGTGCCAGGTGCAAGCCTGCCAGCACCCAGCCAGCAGACCCTGCACCTGGCACGGCATGAGCCAGCCACCCGCTGCCACCCAGCCCTCCGCCTCTTCCCAGGACCAGGCTGGCGGCTCCCGGGAGCCTGCCCGGGGCCGCAAGAGGCGGGCGCCCGCCTGGTCTAGTGCAGAGATCGTGGACCTCATCCAGGTTTGGGGGGGGAGGCCTCCAACGTCCACAATCTCCGCACTAGGCACAGGAAAGTGGCCGTCTAGGGCAGGATAGCTGCCAGCCTGGCCACCAAAGGCCACATGCGAACCCAGGAGCAGGTTTGCATGAAAATCAAGTTGGTCCAGTGAGACCCCCAACCCTGAGCTTAGAACATAAGAACGGCCGTACTAGGTCAGACCAAAGGTCCATCTAGCCCAGTAGCCTGTCTGCCGACAGCGGCCAACACCAGGTACCTCGGAGGGGATGGACCGAAAACAATGACCAAGCCATTTGTCTCGTGCCATCCATCTCCAGCCTTCCACAAACAGAGGCCAGGGACACCATTCCTACCCCCTGGCTAATAGCACTCCATGGACCCAACCTCCATGACTTTATCTAACTTCTCTTTAAACTCTGTTATAGTTCTAGCCTTCACAGCCTCCTGTGGCAAGGAGTTCCACAGGTTGACTATTTGCTTTGTGAAGAACTTTCTTTTATTAGTTTGAAGCCTGCTACCCCTTAATTTCATTTGGTGTCCTCTCATCCTTATATTATGGGAACTAATGAAGAACTTTTCTTTATTCACCCTCTCCACACCACTCATGATTTTATATACCTCCATCACATCCCCCCCGTCACTCTCCTCTTTTCTAAGCTGAAAAGTCCCAGTCTCTTTAGCCTCTCTTCATATGGGACCTGTTCCAAACCCCTAATCATTTTAGTTGCCCTTTTCTGAACCCTTTCCAAGGCCAAAACATCTTTTTTGAGGTGAGGAGACCACATCTGTACACAGTACTGAAGATATGGCGTGCCATAGTTTTATACTTCCCTCCTCCTTCTTCCCCTGGCTTCCCCTTCCAGCTCCCTCCTCCCAAGTTTCCCCTCCTCTCCCACCCTCTCTCTTCCTCCCACCTCCTTTTCCCAGTCTCCCAGAGGTTAATCCACCCTCCCCGTTTTTGTTAAATAAAGGAGTTTCTATTTTTGAACACACGTGTCCTTTATTTTTACATCAGGAAGGGGGCAAGGAGGGGTAAGTGGAAGGAGGTGAGGAGGAATGGGGCACGAACCCCCGATGGGGAGGACTGGGGTGGCTCTGCAGGCTCCTCAGGGTGGAAGCTCTCCTGCAGGGCCTCCTGGATCCTGACAGCCCCCCGATTGACTCCCCCGGATGGCAGCCTGTGGCAAGTGCAGCCAGGCTGATGGCCGAGTGCTGTGATGTGCCGAGTGTGGGCACTCAGGGCACTCAAGACAGGACTGCTTTGCTGTCCTCATCGAGGTAGACAAGCGGGGAACCCTGAGAACTGTCTGTCCGGGGTTGGGGTCGGGTCCCTTTAAGCACAGCCCTCGGCTAGCCTGAGGCAGCAGCTCCATACTCTAAGTCCTAACCTGATGCCCCGCAGGCACTGGTTCCGGCCAGCCTTAACTTCAGTTCAGGGTCCACTCAATGTGGACATGCTAGTTCGAATTAGCAAAAAGCTAATTCAAATTAGTTTTTAGGTCTAGATGCACTAGTTCGAATTAGCTTAGTTCGAATTAACTAATTCGAACTAAGTTAGTTCGAATTAGTGCTGTAGTGTAGACATACCCATAGAGCTGGAAGAGACCTCAGGAGGTCATCAAGTCCAGCCACCTGCCCAAAGCAGGACCAATCCCAACTAAATCAACCCAGCCAGGACTTTGTCAAGCCGAGACTTAAAAACCTCTAGAATGGAGATTCCACCACCTCCCTAGGTAACCCATTCCAGTGCTTCAGCACCCTCTCAACAGCCTTGACTTTCCAGTAACGCTACGTCTACACTGGCATAAATTTGACCATTCAAAGTGGGAGTTCAAAAATTTACTTCTGCAGCCTTTAAGGTCAATATAATAGACTTGATAGTGTGGATGCATCACTTAGAAAATCAACCTTAGGTGGCTAAAGTCGATCTAAACTCCTACTGAGTAAGTTTTAACTTTACTAATAGTTGCTTGTGTTCCTTCAGTTCCTTGTAAACATATAGTACTATTGTAAATACTATATTGTACCTTCTTATTTTTACTACTGTTGCAAAAATAGCTAGAATAAAGCTATACTCCTCTCTCTCTCTAGGACTATTTTCCAGGAATCTTAGGGGGTAGCTGTGTTAGTCTGTAACTTCTAAATCAATGAGTGGTCCCGTGGCACCTTAAAGACTAACCAAAACATACAGAATCATGAGCTTTCATGGGCAAAAGCCACTTCATCAGATGAACTGGAGAAGAAATAACAAACCTAGATAGATAGATTCATCAAAAGAAGTACCTGTCAATTGTAGGACCTCTGGTAATAAAGCTAATTAAGTGGGCTGGATGTGGATTAGATCCAATTTACTAAGTTCAAGTTCTGGGCACACAATGTTGAGAAGTCGAGGGGCTGTGTCCCCACTGTAGGAATGCCTTATGGGACATGGGCATGGAGAGGAGCCCATGTAAGCATCCGTTACTGTTTTCCAGACCAAGCACACCCGATACTTCCAGTGTCTGCTTTGTCTCCAGGCCTGGAGCTGTGTTCAGGGCCACAAAGTGACTTCCTGACTGCTCCCTGGGCTGTGGTGCGGCTGCTTCTGGGGCTGGGGCCCCCTACTTCTCTCTTTTGCCCCTCAAAGCCCCCTGCACCTCAACCCTCTGTCCCATACCCACGTCACTGTCCCACCCCCAGCACTTCACTCCCTTCAAACCGTGGGCGCTGGCAGCAGCTTCACTCTGCCCCAAATGTGGGCTCTCAGCCAGCCCTGTGAGGAGCAGCCTGGGGCTCTGCACACAGGCTGCCAGGGAGCAGCTTTCTCCTGGGGTGGGGGGCATCTCACCTTCTCCCCATGAGGTGGGGGGCGCTACTGAGGAGAGTCTCTTGGGGAGCAGTCCACTGGTTGCAACAGCAGCACACATCCAAACAAGTGCACGTGACCTCATTGTTGGCTCACAAGACAAAACTCACTCTGCTCATGGATGGAAAATCTTAAAGGGAACACTGGCGCTAACACACACTTAATTCAAGCACCAAAGGCCTGTGTTTTTAGAGCATGGAGATCAGAGTTTATACAGTGCCTATGAGGCTCCAAATGTCCATAGCATGTAATCCAATGACTAGAGCAAAGTCCTAATATATGTGGATTTGTTACATATTTTACTGTTAGCAAGTCAATGCAGTGCAGTTAGCTTTGATAGCAACACATTCAGAAATTCTATAGGAATACCAATGGATATTGGACTGGGGAAAGACTTTTTTTTTTTCCACATGAATGATTACTGTTTTTTTTCCAATACAACCTTTTCTGATAGTACACAGAATATTTCATGTTCCGTACAATATTAAATAGCATCGAGAGTATTTTAAACAGGAATACCACATGGCTCTTTAGTCAAGTAAAGATTAAACTTCTCTCAACCTAATTTGTTTATAATATTTGCTTCTTTAACACTGGATTTCTTGGTCCATCTTATTATAATTCATCTTGTTCACTGCGCTCACGGGAAGAGACCCAACGATTTACAATCAATTCCTGAAACAGAAACATGGGACTATTATTATTATTTAAAAAGGTATCTTCCAACGTCCATGTCTATCAAATCTTTGTGTAAATGAAACGTTCTTGTCATCAAGGAGACCAAGTAGAAATATTTGCCCATTTAGGGTGCCTCTTGCAATAACTTTCCCAAACTAACTCTACAGCCTCCAAAACCTACTCCCATCATGCCAATCAATACTTCTTAGCAGCAATTCTTGGTGCCCCCAACCTACATTTAAAGATTAACTTTGGGACTAGCTACCTGTGTGCCAGGCCTGGCCTCCAATGAATTTCTATTGGCTCTGGGGTGCAGCAGAATCTAGGATGCTCAACATCAGTCTGATCTCTCCAGAATTTGAAGCATGTCAGATGCACAAAAAGTCAAGTGTGCTGCTAGAGACCAGGGTGTCTTCAACTGTCTCAAATGATTGCTCAGTTAGCAAAGATGAAGAAATAATTTGGAGAACAACTTACTTGAACTTTAATTCTTTTCAGACATTCTGGTGATGACATTTCTTGGTCAGTCATATCACATGATCTAATCAAATAGCATAACATAAGTTCCTGTTGAAAAATAAATACATAAATATTCCTTGTGAGGCAAATATAGGAGCTTCACTTGATTTTTTAAAAAGAGGTTTTAAATTAGAATTATAGCGGTTTAATTCGAACAACGTATCTCATCTCTTAGGCAAATTAAGAGGTATATACACTTGCATAAGGCTTGTTAATGGGAACTAGGTCACGCTAAGGAGAGAACACACCCATTTGTGTATCTGCCTTGAGGCAGACCTTACTATTCATGTGACACCTGGATACCCTAGTATCTGGCATAGTAGAATTATGTATACAGCCAGATCATGAAGAACTTGTAATCTTTTAGAAGCTTGCACTTCCAAAACACTTTGGGCAAGGGGACGGAGCCAGAAGGAAGTTTGAAAAGCAATGTCACTTCAAGACTTACCCCATTCCACACCCCTTTGTTTCCCCCCATAACTTTCAAAGAGAGTCTGCAACAGTGTGACTCTCCCACTAAAAACAAGATGACCTAGATGTGGATCCCTCCAGAACCTATCAACATTGCTACAAATATCGGCCAGGGAAGGATGTATTCAACCACCACCACATGGTGCTTTCCACACACACCCAGCCTAAAGACGAAACAATCAAGCTTAGAACCCAAATAGTGATCCAAGTCCAGTGTCACTTTTCCACAAAAATCTCCAAGCTAAACTACAATATTTATCAGTTAAAAGTATTTCTAGATGCAGAGTCAGTATCTTATGTTACTACCTTGGACACATTCATTGTTGTTCTGTTCAAGCCAGACAAAGACATCCAGTTGAGTGGTCTGTGCAGAGACCCTTCAAAGTTGTCATTAACCAGTTCAGCAATAACAGAGTAACTGGAAAATAAACCCAAAAGGGCAGTTTGCAAAGAGAAAGTTAAAAATCCTGTAATTTAAAAACTGCAGCCCGAGAATATTTGGCTATTGTAACTAGCCAACAAACTCGTGGGCTGGAGACAAGCCATAAGAGCTGCACCCTGTTTCTATTAGTCAAGAAGGAAGAGATGGATGTAGTAGTTATGTGCCAGGCTTTCCCAGCACTGAGCCCCTGTGGCATTTCTGGGCTTGCCATGTCAGTTATGAAAGTAAAACAATGCTTGAACCCCACTACCTCTTTCATTACAAATTGAGCGCTGGGTAGAGGCAGTGAATGATGGCTCCTTTCCCTATTGCTTCTACCTCCAGAGCCATCCCTTGAGTACGGCAAATTGGGGTGATCACCCTGGGCACCACATTTTGGGATGGGGCCCTGTGGTGAAGTGAGGCAGGTGGGAGGTGGTGAGAAGGCAGCAAAATGGGAGGAAAGCAGCAGGCAGGGAGAGAAGGGAGGTGGCACAAGAAAAAAAAAAATGGTGGGTGCTAAGCAGTCACTAGTAGCCACCTACCAGAATCTTCTTCACCTCCCAGCACCTCCTGCCCAATGGCCAATCCCAACAATCAATGCCTCTTCCTCCCTCCCAGTGCCTCCTGCCGATCACATATTTTGCAGCATCAGGAGGCACAGGGGGAGGACGGGAGAGGAACAGGAGAGCACAGCAAGCTTGGGAGAGAGGGAGAAATGGGCGGAGAAGAGACGGGGCAGAGCAGGGGTGGGAAGAAACAAGGTGAAGAAAGGGTCTAGGGAGAAGGGATGGAGTGGAGATGGGACCAGGACAGAGCTGGGAGGAGCAACCCCAGCAAACTAGAAACTTGGTTTCTATGTCCTGGGCTCTTGCATACCACTAGAGACAGCCCTGCCTACCTCACTCCACCATCCTGCTTCTATTTTCAACAGCATTCTCTTGAAAGTGTCCATCGTTCATTCACACCAATAACTAGGCATGCAATTTAATAGGCAGAGGATGGAGATAAATCGAATTATGGGCTTTTTTCCTAGGTTACCCCCAAAACCACCTAACTTATCCTTAATGAAAAACACAGTACTATGAAAATCAAATTATTTCTCTGATTCCACTCAGCACATAAGACATCTAGAGATGCCCAGGGAGATGTTCTTCAGTTTTCATTTATATTCTTAACTACTTGTATATGAACTCATACTTGTTTTGAGCTTCTACTAAAATGACATGTTCAAAGTATTTGCTTATCATACATGGGAAAACGTTCCTGGTGAGAAATTTTTATTTTGGGTATAAAAGGTACAAGGCAGGAAAAATTTTATTTTTATTAGGAGAAATATATCCCAGTAAAAAGTGGGTAGGAGAGAAAGAATATTTCATTCATTTGAAACAAAAATAGAAGTTAAATCACACTACTCAAATGGAGAATGTTTTATATTCAGAATATAAAGTGAACGCCAAACCTTGCATGGTAAAAAGGAGGACCTTTTCGATATAGCACTACAAGAAGAAAGAAATACCATATTAGTCAGAGAATCATTTTGTCTCTCAATATCAGAGATCAGAACCCTTATAAATAACTAATAAGCATACCCATTACATAAACAAGCTATTGCAGAACCAGAGAGAGGCTGAGCCCTTTTAACAAACTCCAGCTGATCCTATTTAATTGCATGGTATATGTCAAGAACCACTGTTGTATGAAGTAGAAAAAAAACCAAAAATTTAGACCAATAAGCTTTCAAAGAACATGCTCAAAGAAACTCATGTAGATGCCAATGCCAACATTTCAACTATTATAATGGTTGACAGTGAAGAAAGTGCATTCAGACACAATTTCTATACCATACGGAGTGCATGTTAACTCTTACTGCACACACAAAAACATTCCTAAGAGTCTTATAGTAGTTTCATCTCAATGAAAAAAAAAAATCATTCTGCTATTTTATACAGACATGCTTTTCCTCATAGTTTGCCATCATTCTACATTTTTCTATTAGAGGATAAATTATACTATCACTCATTTCAAACTATATAAACTGTACTCAAGAAATTAATACTTAGTCATTCTTAAGCTATTTTCGAGGAAGAGACACTACTGAATATGTCCAGGGTGGCAGTGGGGCACAGGAGAGGAAGCAGAAGGAAACAAAATTAAATTATTTGAATTACAAATTCAGTTTATGCTCCAATCCAAGATATGCTGAATTTGATGGAAAGATTTCCACAGAATTCAACAGGAATTGGATGAGACTGTGAGAACAGAGAAAGGTCACTACTCCAAATATTCATTAACTCCACTTGGGCTTCTCTGGGGAGTAGGTGGAGGAGTTCATGAGGTGAATTCCAGCGCAATTCCACAGCTATTATCAAGCATATAGGCCAAAACTACTTATAAACTGTTTTGGGACCAATGAATCTGCACAGAGGCAGATCATAGCCTCTGCCTGCATTAATGCCTCAATGTGCTAGCCTATAGCCTAACTAGCATGGAGAGTCATTACACACAGGAGCAGAGCTTGCACAGCCCCAATTATCACAGTTTAAGTGGTGCACTGATCTTTAAAGTTTTAGTTGAAAACTACTCAATTTTTTAAAAGGAAAAATACTCACAGAGATCAGTTCCATACTTCAGTCCTACTTTGGGGACCCAACCCTTACTTCGGAAGTAGTGATATGCCATGTACGTCGTTCTAAAATTAGGTTGCACTTCACTAAAAACTTCCCATAGCTTCAAAATAGTTAAAGGTTCCTAAAATCACAAAATCATTAATATTAGTACAGTAACATTACAACCTGCTGCTATTACTAATAGGGAAAATACCCAGGAAATATTGTACATAAAACAGCGTCTTTAAGTAGAATATCCCATTCAAGTATCAAACATTAGAATCCCATCGCAAAAAGACTACACTTGCAGACAAGAGACTCCCACAGTGCTAGTGTTTCAACAGAACACGGCTTCAATAGTGATTTAACAATCAATACCAAGAAAAAAACACTTTAAGCATGGGTGTCTGGTAGCCTAGGCAGGGGAAAGCTTTGCCTTCCCAAACCACCAGACCTGGCCCCACCCACACTTCACCCCCAGAACACTTACTGTAGGTGTTTTGGAGGTGAAGTGTTGCTGCCTCCAGCGCCCACCCTCCCAGTGCTCTGGGGCTGTGTCTGCTCAGTGCACCCTCCTCTCTCCCCTGGTGCCGGAGAGGCTGGGCCGCATAGTGAGCCTGCCTCCCTCCCTTGGGGCTTTGGGGAAGGGCCATGTAGTGCGCTCTCCTCCCTCCCCCGGTGCTAGGCCACATGCTCTACTCCCTGCCCGGTGCTGGGGAGGCTGGGGTGAGTGTGCACCTGCCTACTCCCCTCCCTGTGGTTGGGAGGCATCATGGGTGGGGTCTCAGCAAAAAGGGTGGGGCTAGAGGTAAGGTTGGGGGCTGGCCTCCCCAAGCCCTACCTTCACCAACCAACCGTGCCTTTGAGCTAGTGAAGTTCTGCTAGGTCACATACTGGTAGCACAGGACCTGAGACTGAGAACCCTGGCTGATATATGTGAAGAAAAATTAAAACTAGATTTTATTATGAAAGAATGCTTACAATCCAAACTACAAACTTTTTCATGAAAGGGAGGGAAATTCCTCTACACATTTCTTCCCACACTCCTTTTGACTTGTATTTTTCCCACCAATTCCACCCAAACTTTCTTCCACTTAAGGTATCTGTTTATCTGTATTTATTCTGGTAAATAGAAAGCAATAAAAGTTTATTCACAATATTCTTATATTTACACAAATAATAGAAACACACAACTATTTAAGGGAAAAGTTCCATTCCCCTCCAGCTGGTATATATGGACTTTGAGATTGGCAGCATATGAGCCTGTCATATTAGTTGGAAGTTTGAGACAATGATCTACAACAGGGATGGGCAATAATTCTTTATGGGGAAATCACTCCAAGATTTTGGTAAGTGGTCAAGAGCTGCACTTTTCTATGGTGGAGGTGTGGGGTATGGGATAGAGGTTGGGTGTAGAAGGGAGCTTGCGGCAGGAGACTGGGGTGCAGGACAGGGTGTGAGGTCTGAGAGGGAGTTTGGGTGAAGGACGGAGTTGTCATCTAGGGCAGGGACTTAGGATGCAGGGTCCAGGAGGGGTTATTTGTGCAGGAGATGATTCTGGCTTAAGGGAAGGGGTGCAGGAGGGAGTACAAGATGTGGGAGAGAGCTATGACCTGGGAGAAGGGGGAAAAGGAGGTTCAGAGGGTTTGGGCAGTGACCTGGAGTAAAGGAATGGGGTGCAGGGTTGGGGATATGGGTGCAGGAGAGGATTCTGGCCTGGGGGGAAGGGTGTAAAAGAGAGTGCAGAGTTTGGGAGGGAGCTGTGACCTGGAGGTGGGGAGATGAGGTACATAGCATTTGGGAGGTGACCTGGGCAGGCAGTTGAGGGGATAGAGGAGGTTGGGTGCCAGACGAAGGCTCCGGGTAGGAGGCACTTACTTAGATGGCTCCCAGCCAGCAGCCCTGCAGGAATCTGAGGCAGGCTCTCTGCCTGTCTACTGCAGTCCCAGGCTGGTTGCTACATGTGGCTCTGCTCCAGGCATGGGGGGAGGGGAGAGGAGGAGGCTTTGCATGGTGCCCTCATTACCAGCAAAATTTTTCAGCTCCTATTGGCTGGAAACCGGCCAATGGAGCTGAGAGATTTTTCTGGGGAGCAGGGATAGCATGTGAAGCCTCCTCCCTCACTCCTCAGCATCCAGAGCAGGGCGCAGACAGTTGTTTAAAGCAGCACGAGCTGCTCTGTACTTAAGGGTCCCAACAGGCAGCCACAGGCCGGATCTGGTGGCTTGGTGGGCTAGATCCGGCCTGTGGGCCACATCTTGCTCCCCACCCTGATCTACATCCAAATAAATAGTATTTTGCAACTCTCAGAACAAGTCACAGATGACTAAATGTAACATCTTACCTCATTATAATAAATACTCAAACATCCTAGTGCATAAACCAAGAAAAATGCCTAAAAACATAAAGAGAATAAGTTAAAATAGTATGTCTGGATCACATGGAGTCCTATAGTTATAAGATTTACATATTACAACAAACTCCAGGATTATCGCATAAAAGAAATATGAAAGCCACCAAGAGAGGCATTCCCAGAGAATCCCCTTTGAAGAATGTCATTGGGACCGTTAAAATAAATCAGCGTAAACTGGAATTTTACTCACAGGAAAGCAGCATATGCAGACACTGTATTCTAATTAAAAGCAATGTGTATAGATATTTTGGAAGAAAGACTAGATACAGAATTGTATGGGGAAATTACGGGTCTCTTTCTGCAGCCCTTAATAATGTGAGGTAAATAGGATTATTCATCTGTGTAAAACCTGCAGGAATGGCCCCTTGAATGTCTTTCTATGTAATCTGCAGATCATTAAAAATATTAGTAAATTTACCAAAACCAGTGCAAACATTTGGATTTTTAAAAAGGGTTATTGTTTAAGAAAGATGTATTTATTGCATAGATTAGTGCTTAATTCTGATGTTGGGGAAAAAGAAGAAGTTTTGCAATATTTAAACATACCTCCTCTAGGCTGAGTTGCAAATATTCAAAAATCCTAAATGGATTTCTTCTGCATACTAATTTTTCCCTTTTGATTAGCTAAAAAAGTAGAACAATCAAATTATAAAGAAGCAACCAAAGTAAAAGGAAATCTATGCTGCATTCAAATGAAAATTTTCAAACATTTAAGATTTCACCTTAACTTTTGATTAAACATTTACTAGTGATTTATTTACTAGATAAACATTTAAATTGACAACAACGATAATGAATTGTGAAAATAATATATTGATTGAATTTACTAAAATAAAATAAGTTATTCAGGAAAAAATAATTTCGTTGGCTTACATCTGATTGATCATTTACTGCTTTGTCTTCATGGCACAATTTGATTTCTTCCTCTTGAACCAATATATACTCAAAAGCATCTTCTTTCCCTTTCTCCAAGTCACAAAATACTTGGTTGGCATAGTCTTCAGCCTTGCAGCCACAATGCACAATAATATTATCCTGGCTTTGGCAATGCATTTTAACTTTAGTGTCTAGTGCATATAGTTCCTCAGATCCATGCTTAGCTAATGGATCAGTGTAAACTGAACTTTCCAAACAAGTTTTCTTGCCATCTGGACTCTTGTTATGACAGTCAATGTTTGGTGCCGCTGAATCTCTATTATTTATGGCAGAACCTCTTGGAAGTTTCATTCCATCGTCTACATTTTCCATTTCTGCAGCCACTCTGCAGTAAGAGTCATCATTTTGTGCAACTTCTCCATCCCCTTTCATGAAGGGCAGATTAAATGGTTTGGTATAATTTTCAATAATTTTATTAATGGAGCAATCATCAAGTCCTTGCTCTCTCATTAGGCATTTAGCCCATTCAAGATGACACTGGTACCTGGATAATGGAAAAACCAGGAAATGGAAGATTCTAGGGCAGAGTATCATTCAACTAAAACATTAAAAACAACAATTCAGTATAGAAATGAATGTCTGTGTTTTCATCATTCATTTTTTAATTTAAATTGTATTTTTAAAACTGATTCAACACTAATTAAAATGGAGAGTAATCAATGTAGAAGACTGTTTGGTATGCTAAAGTGCTCTGATATTGTAGAAAAACAGTTTAAAATCACTGTAACTTAAGCTTACTACATATTTTAAAAATAATTACATATTTATTTGTAGCTACCTGCTGGGATCCCAAAGAGACTATTATAGCGAGGACTGAGTGAATTGCAGATGACACTTAATGAGCAGCTGAATAACACTAACTTACCTAAATATGAAGTCTACAAAAATTCAGACTGGATTAATTCACCTTTTAAAAATGACTTAAAGTCTAGATTTATTTAAAGGAAAAGACTGAACAGCATCTCAGTCCAAGTATAAGTGGGTTTAAATCCACTGAAAGTTAATTAAACAAGCTGACCACGAGATAAGATTTAGGGCAGGCCTGGGCAAAATACCCTCCGTGGCCTGGATCCAGCCTGCCAAGCTGCTGGATCTGGCCCGCAGACACAGCAGGGAGTCTTGGGCAGACTCCTTGCCCCCCACAAACCCGTGCCCCAGGTCACAACCCAAATCCTTTGCCCCTCCTCCTATACCCATATCCCCTCCCCGATTCTGCACCCATATCCCTGGCCCCAGGTTGCAACCCAAACCCCTGCACCTGTCCCTTGCCTCAAGTCACAACCCCCTCCTGCCCTAGGGTCACAGCCCAAACCCCTCTACATCCTCCTACACCCTAGTTTCTTGCCCAAGGTCACAATCCAAACCCCTGTAATCCAGTCTCCTAAACCAGGTCACAACTGCTTCCTTCACCATAACTCTCTCCCAGATCCCACACTCTCTTCTGCACCTCAATCCCTTACTGCAAGCTCCCTTCTGGACCCGACCTCCATCTCAGATCCTGCACCTCTTCCATTAATATGGAAGAGTGCAGCCTTTGACCACTTTCCAAATTCTTGGAGTGGCCCCCCATCAAAAATTATTGCCCACCCCTGATTTAGGGACATCTCCTCAGCTGATGTAAACCAATGAAGGTCCACTTACTTTATGGAGCCAAGCTGATTTATATCAGCTGAGGATCAGGAACAAAAGGAGCCTGAAGAGAAGGCACTTCCCTAATTGCTGCTGTATGAAAGCCAAGCACATTATTAAGATTAAAGACCCAATTCTGCAGTACTCAATCAAATCTTAAAAAGAAGTATTGCCTATGAAAGGTCTTCAGGATCAGGCCCTATATGAATACCAACTACTACAGTGAAGACTTTAAACAGTGTTCACATTCTTCATATGTTACGCTGGAAACTAAAAACAGAATTTAAAGATGTTGATTTAAGCAGCTGGTGATAGAACACTGAAGACCAATGCCAAAATATGCCCAGAAGTAGTTCTCAGCTACAAACAGAGGCTCCAAAAATTTGCAGAATGTCAGTTTCAAATCAATACACAAATATCTGAGGGTGCTTCTGTGCCTTGGATACATTTGGACCCAACCAGCTGAGAAATGTCCTTGGAAAGATCATTCTAAAGCAAATGGATACTAGTGTAAACAGTTTGGCTACGTCTAGACTGGCATGATTTTCCGCAAATGCTTTTAACGGAAAAGTTTTCCGTTAAAAGCATTTGTGAAAGAGCATCTAGATTAGCACGGACGCTTTTCTGCAAAAGCACTTTTTGCGAAAGCGCCCGCGTCTAATCTAGACGTTTTAGAAAGCCCGATCGCCATTTTCGCGATCGGGCTTTGCGCAAAACAATACCGCGTTGTCTACACTGGCCCTCTTGGCGCAAAAGCATTTGGCGCAAGAGGGCTTTTGCCCGAACGGGAGCAGCATAGTATTTCGCAAGAACACTGACAATCTTACATGAGATCGTCAGTGTTCTTGCGAAATTCAAGCGGCCAGTGTAGACAGCTGGCAAGTTTTTCCGGAAAAGCGGCTGATTTTCCGGAAAAACTGGCCAGTCTAGACACAGCGTTGATGGTTTAAGAAGAGCTGTCTTGTAAATGTGATTTGAACAGGCCATTAACAGAAACCTGGGAACAAAAGGAAGATCAGCAAAGTATTTAACTCATTTAGGAAATGTTTTTAACTTTACACACTTATATCTCTATATGTGGCATACTTCAGATTTCAAACTGTAAAATCATAATAATTTGATAATTCTAAGATACTTTAACAAGGTCTACCAAATAAGCAAGCCTTAAAGTGCAAATGGCAAAAAATATTGGCTTCTTCTCTTTTGCTTCTTTATAATGTAAAATGAATCACTGAAAATCTCCCTGTTCCACCTCATTCCCCCAAAATAAAATGCGTTTCTGCTTTTTCTCTTACATTAGACACTCAGTTTTTGTCTATCATGGGAGACACTACTGCAAAACGGAAAACTGGCAGGATTATTACATCACAGATATCAAGGAGGAAATATATGATGAAAGGATATAGGATTTTTATTTAGATGGTTCAGAACTGTTGTTTTTGTGGAAAACTAAAGACACTTCAAGCTAATATCAAATACTCCTGCCCCCTGCCACAAACTGTAGGAAAAATCCCAGCTCCAGTTTTTTAGCACCACAGGAATGGGATTTCTGTTTGTTTTTTTCCTTGTAACACTCCTGCCAAACATTAAAGACAACTATTTAAAAATTTCAAATATCTTGATCAAAGATAACCAGTGCAAATACAAATTCAAGGTGTAGGATACAAAAGTGAACACAGGACACATATATATTTAGGAATTATAAAGCTTACTAATCTTTAAGATAAACAAACTAAAAAGACATCATCAACTTGAAATCTATTTAAAAAAAATTGAAATAATTTCAGGCACTGCAGCTACACGTATGCCTCTGCCAATTATGTGACTTTGCAATTATAGTTTCTTATTTTTAACACTCCCTCTCTCTCTCTCCTGTTGTTGCTGTGTAAGAGATGTGCACAAGTAGGAAGAAACTGACTGACTATTAGAGGAATAGTCAAATTAAGTATAAAGTGGTGTTAATTCTAATCTTTTTCAGTTATAATTATAGATGCTACAGCAGGCATGGAATTTTCAGAGAGAAGTGGAATTTTTAAACAGACAGTCCTTTCAAATGTCGTTTCTTCTTATACCTAATTTAAGACATAATGAAGAGCTCTTTCTACACATTCTGAATGAACCTAATAAGCAAATAGGAAAGCTATTAATACAGCCGGAATATTCCCCCCCTTATTTGTGGATAAAGTATAAAGGTTTCCTTCTATTAGGGATGTTAAAATGAATGTATGAAGGTAAATGTGTAACCGCTGAAAATGTCAACAGTTACACATTTACATGCGGGTGGGGGGGAAGGAGGACAGGTGTGAGCCAGTGCTTGTGAGAAGCTGGCTTTTAAGCCAGCTAGCCGCAAGTACCAGCTCCCGCCTGCCTCCCCCTCCCCCCATGCTGCTGCCTCTGTATAAGAGCTGCCTAGAATAATCGATTAACACACATTACACTTTCACATCCCTACCGTCTATGTTCACATTATCTATTCATTATACTCTTGACTCTAATTTGCACTGCTTATTCAAGCAACAATAGCATACGTGAAAAAAAAACAATGCTAGGAAAGTTATCTAATATTTCATTTGTCTTCACTATGATTTTGGAACCAGAAACAAAGAAGAGAAACAAAACTACGTGAATCAGCCTTTTTCAAAAACCAGTTTAGGATCTGCTGGGCTAAAACATGAACTGTTACAGTACAAACTGTATCCTAAGTAAGAAAGTTGCACTTACTTTTTTGAGGAGAGTATGGGCATGTTTATCTTGGCATCTGCATTAAAAGAGGAAGTTTTACTTAAGCATTTTGACAATGCAACGATATACATGCACATATCTGCAATTAATAACGAGGACAAACCAAGTGGACACAACTAAAACTGTCAAAAAAGCGGAAAGTAATATGACTTACCTTGCCACTTAACAGCCAATAAAGGGTCTGAAATATTGTATTCTGGTCTGCTTCTTGAAAGAATACCTTTTCCAAAATAGCCCTTCAGGTGCAGGAAAAAAAGTTGAACAGAATTATTAATACAAAAGATAAAAAGGGATATCTTCCCAAGTATGTACATGCCCCTAACATAAAATTACAGAAACAAAATTAGACCAACCACAGAGCACCAAACTCACCCATCTAAAAACAGATGAATTCTCTCAACGGTTCACCTGTTCAGCAGCCCGTGTAAATAGCTATCTTGCAGTATGCTGCAAAGGTCAATAGAACCTGGTGCAAATCTTAGTGTCTCTCCTGTGAAGGAACCCTACCACAAGCCCTCTCTCTTTTAAATTAAGAGCTAGCCATCTTGGGTGCCATTGGCAATTTTATCTGTGGTAGCATGACACAAATACAGAAGCAATCTTTCAACTAGTGAAGTGCCAAATGATTTGTGGACTTACGAATCAAATCCAGCACCTTGAATTCAATTAAGAAACTACAGGTATTCACACTGTATTACGGATTGTCAGAAATACATGGAGTCACTTAATGGTTTGGCCGCTGCACTGTGTACCATCTTAATTTCTTGACTAATCCAAGGTTTCTTACTTAACATCAAATCCAACACTGGAAATGTAGAGTTTGGAGATTAAAATTGTTTACTAATCCTATACATTTGCACAAGCAAAAATTTAAATAGTTTTTTTTAAATCAAGATGCTATTAATTTTTAAAATATACAATTTTGATTAAGTGAGATTCCAAGAACAAGCAACTCCCTGTATGATATTCAGTCAAATCCAGTAGATTAAAAAATCTAGTAGATTATAAAGCCTATTGACCTTACAATTTATACCTTATTATTGACATTATCATTGGGAATTAGGCATAAAGAATTATATTTATTGCTAGTTTTAAGACTTCTGATACTGTGCTATCATTTTACTCTAAAATGTATTTTTTCATGTTGTGAGTAAAATATTTTCTAAAATTCACACTAGAGAATGTAGTGTACAAAGAATGTTAGTGACATCACAAATAGCATGCATTGAAAATATAGAATTAAAAAAATAGTGTCACCTTGCTATACAACTGTTCTATGTCTTCAGGGTTCCTTACAATTACATTATTGTTAATGATTTCTGCCTGGCATATCTTGAAATCCTTCCCACAGATGTCTTCCA
Organism: Rafetus swinhoei; assembly: GCA_019425775.1. Classification (NCBI taxonomy): domain Eukaryota; kingdom Metazoa; phylum Chordata; order Testudines; family Trionychidae; genus Rafetus; species Rafetus swinhoei. The sequence continues at coordinate 11,760,539 of CM033435.1, read as the reverse complement.
GAGAGGCAGGAATAGGGAATGGAGAATCATATGACTCAAACACTCTTCTTTTCCTTTTTGGGGCATGGAAAACTGCTTCTGCCATTTCCCAATAATAACCTTTTCCTAAATAACGATAAGCTAATGACAAAGAGCAGAAAAAGACATTTTTAATATTTTAGAAGCTGGTTTATTTTACATATGTGGACCAGCAATAAAATGCGGAAGTCCCAACTTCCACTCTAATCACTAGACTATATAGCAAAAAGTATTTATTTAATAAGTTAATTTTTGTATTGCAGTTGCACCTAATGACCAGGGTTCCATTGTGCTATCCATTGCACAAACATATAGCAAAAAAAACAGTCCCTGTCAAAAAATGTCTAATTTTAAGAGCGACAACACGACAGACATTGGAGCATGCGGTAACAGTGAAACAGCTAGCATGAGCACTAGTCTCAGCATAGTGCCTAACTACTAAGTGTTTTTTCATATGCATTAGGACAGAGAAGGAAAGATTTTAAAGAGTTTTTAAGTCCTTTGCAGATTTTTTTTTTTTTTTTTACAGAAAGCCCCTTCCATGAATAAGTAGCAGTGTAGGAAATAGCATAATAATACTTATTTAAAAAAATAGACAAATGAGCAATCAACAGTGCCATTGCGGCTAACACAGAGGCCATTGTCTTAATCTCAATAGACAATAGAGAGGGTATTTCTAAGTTGACTGTTATTATTGAAGACATGCCTACTGCTGCAAACTAGGGATGTTAAAAATTGTGTAATAGGTTAACAGTGTAACCGTTAAAAACTGCTGTCGCCTCTGCAATATGAAGCTTAGCTCCATATGGCAGAACCCACAGTGAAGTGCACCCAGGATAAGGGCTGCCAGTCCTTGCCTGCCCAGCTCCCAGAGAGCTGGCTGAGTGTGAAGGATACCATTAACTGATAAGCATCTACTTACTGGTTAAATGGTTATACTTTAACATAGCAGTTCCGAACTGCTAGTTGCTGGGCGACGGCAGCACTGGGGCACATGGCCCAATGCCTTCCACCACAGCTGTTGGGAGAGGTGTGTCCTGCCCCACCTCTCAGCCAACCAGAGCTGGGCAGGGGTGTGGTCTCCTCCCAGACCCAGAAGAGTGGTTCGCTACACAGTGGGGCTGCGTGGAGCCCAACACAGCAGCCTTAGAGCAGCCGTGACCAGGCATCAGCACTTAGCTGGCGGCTGGGAGGCAGCGCAGCGCAGGGCGGGGCAGGCACTGGTGGCTCCAGGGGCAGGGCTAGTTCTGGGGAGCTCTGGGGGTGGGTCCAGTGGGGCTGGCACTATTCTAGGGGAGGTGGATGCAGTGGGGCTTGGGAAACAAGAGGCTGGCACTGGGTGGGTCTGGTGGTGGTGGGTTCTAAGGGGAAGGGGGCTAGCACTGAGGTGTTTGGGCTGGCACTGGGGGGCTCTGAGGGTGGGAAGCTGGCACTGGGGGAGTTGGGTGCAGGGGACTCTAGGGTCAGTGGCTGGTGCTGGGGGTAGTGGAGGGGGCTCTAGGGTTAGGGCTGGCACTGGGGGGCTCTGGGGCTGGGGTGTACATGGCGAATGTCAGAGCTGAAGGCAGCTGTTCATGGTGGCTCTGGGGGCCAGGGCTTTTGGTGGACTGGTAAGGTTTCATTTGCATATTTGATATCAATTATTTGCATACTATGCAAATAAAATGTTACCAGTTCACCAAAAAATTGTGAATGGGTTTGCTAGTCCGAAGCACAAAAAAGATTAGGAACTACTGCTCTAAGAAACCTACCGCTAACCCATCAACCATATAGCACACAGGGCCCAAGAGGCGAGGAAGGCGCAGCTAAACGTATTAAAATACGTTCTTTATACAGAATACAAAAGCAAAACGCACGAAGTCCTGTGCTCTTTCTGTGGGAGAACACTAAAGGAAATAGCCCGCTAGCCAACGTCTGCCACCCGCGTGTAACACGCGCTGCCGCTGCTGGGCACCCTGCGCCTCACGCAGGCCTGTGCAAAGACGCGAACTCACCACCAGCCCCCCTCCCCCCACTTGTGAGGCGCAGGCAGAGGTCAGCAGGCGCCCCCGCCGGCCGCGGGGTCCAGGGCTGCCCTTCCCCACTGATTGCCGGGGACAGTGTGGGCCAGGCCATGGCCTCCCTCTAGCAAAGCGGGACAACAGCGGCACCATGCTGCCATACAGGGGCGGGCGCACGGGGCTCCCCCACGCAGCAGGGCGCGACCAATGCAAGTTGTAGGCGCGATGCTCCGCCCGGTGCGCGCCAGTGAGTCCAGCCCATGCACCTCCCGGCGGCGCGGGGCGACTCTCGCCGGACCCGCGGCTGAGGCTGAGCCGTGTCACGGGCTCCCCAGCAGCTCCAAAACAGCCGGTTCCTTCAAGCTAGGAACCCCTTTCCATTACCATAGCAACCACGGGGCCAGCAGGCGGCGGCGGAGGCGTCGTGGCGTAACACACGGACGAGCGGCACGAGGGAGCCACGCCTCCCTGGGGCCCGGCGTCTCTCTCGCGCGCGCACATGCGCTCAAGGCGCTGGGGCGGCCCAACCTGGATGTAATTAGAGCGAGTCTCTTGCGCACGCGCGCTTGGTGGGCTTCGGGTCCGGAGGAAAGCCGACATGCAAGGCCCCGCCCCGCCAATGACAAGCGCGTCGCCCGAGCGAGGCTGGGAGTCGTTCCTCAGGTTTCCAGGCGCCTCCGCGACCCCCACGCATCCACCCGCCGTGTGCGCCTGGGTCTGCGGGCAGCCCTCCGCAGGGGCAACGACCCTCGCCTCGGGATCCGCGGAGGGCGCCGTCTAGCGACCCTCAAAGGGCGGCCCGAGCAGGACCAGGGAGTGGGGACCGGTTGCTTGTCTCTGAGCAGTCAGTTGCGGAGAGAATCAAACCAGCGTCTCACCCCTTTGCGTTTGGCGCTTCCCGCTGGGAGACCCCGTGGACGTACCCCAGTAGAGTTCAGCTAAACTGTGGGCAGTGAGAGACACTAGGCAACAGCTCATGTATTCTCCCATTGCAACCATCAGCTGTAGCTACCTCTACACAGCAGTGGTATTTTGGAGTAACTGATGTTATTCCGAAATAACATAGTGCGCATCTACATTACAAGCCTTTATTTCAAAATAATGTCAAGCTGGAGGACTTCTTACTCTGACTCATGATAAGCCTCATTTCACTAGAGGTAAGGGAAGTCAAAGGAAAATTGTTTTTCCTTCGACTTCCTGCTGTGTAGTCAGTGCCAAAAGCCGAATTAAGCGATTTTAAACTTAAGCTATGCAATTGATGTAGCTTAATTCAACTTTAGCCCTGCTGTGTAGACATGCTCTAGCAGAGTTGCAAGTGGGAATTCTGAAGCCTTGAGCATCTTTTAAACATTACTAGCCAGAATCTGGTAGTTCTACAGATTGCCTTTAAACCAGGAGAAGCTTATACCCTTAAATGCTATTTCACATTCTTAAGGCTTACTGGAAGGAATGGAAACTCAGCCTGGTATAGAGCTCTATAGAACTATTTGCATATGTAGCATTTCTGTTTTCTCAGAATGTGAGTCAGAACATTATTAGCTAACATTCTCAGTTTAGTAGAGCTTTTAGGTTTTTTTGGATTGCATACAGAAGGAAAACTAAGATTCCACAACATTTAGCAAACTGCAGTTTACTTTTTTCTCCAGTTTCCACAAAATCATAAAGTTCTCTTACCAAATATTAGCTCTAGTCCCTGCAAAAAATGACACACTTCTTTAACACACCTTTTCAGAATAAAAGCACAACCCTCAGGCAACATACCGTGTGGAGGCGGAGCTGTGGTTATTTACATTAGCCAGTTCCAACTACCCTGAACTGACAGAAATTCCCATGGAAATTCTGGTTACATTAACTTTGACTTAGATATGGGACTGTTTTTGGAAACTTTAAAAAAACATCTAGGGAATAATTTTATTAATATGTGCTATCTGAATTTAGTTTATTAAAAACATAAATCAAAGTTGGCTGCTGCTTAGCTTCAACTAGTTTTCACAAGGAAAAAAAAAAAAAACAAGGAGAGAAGCCAGTCATATATCGGGCAAGTGTCAACTTTGTGAGAAATCCCACAATATGAGAATCCTGGAGCCCTCAAAAATGAAGGAACGTGAGGATTAGAATACGGTTATTGAAAATGAATGTGTAATTACAGAATTTATTCTAGAGTTGTGTTCTTTGTGTTCCCAGATACGGTAAGCACATAGGTGAAGTGAAGAACACTTAAGATCATTCACTGTCTCCCTTTGACATTGCATGATATTAACATAACCATTATAATGCATACTCAATTATTTTCACCCTAGATACTAGACATCCATCTATATTACATAGCCTTATATACATGTGTGAGCTTTAATTTTCATGAGTTTCAGTATCCTTAGAGCATAGAGTTCCGATTCCCCTTATTCTAAACCCACTTACTACCCAAACCCTCACATTTCTAAATGACAAATCCTTTTGACATCAAAAGGAGTTCAGTGCAAGAAGGTCTGCTCTTGAGGCCCAGTGTCAGATCCATTCTCTTTTTGACAGAGGAATAAACTCATACCTTTGTAGACCATTTAGTTTTTCTCCTTCATTAGTCTCCTGAATGGAATATGTTGGCTTCAATCATCCAATTTGCTCTTGGTTCAATGAATAGGAGATCAGGACCAATAATCAATGCCAGGTGATAAGAAAGTCAACCCATAAATTTCTGTTTCATTTTTTTTCTCCTTTCTTCTAGAATCCAGGAGATTGTAATAATTAGTTACATCCACTAGATGTCCACATTTCAGCAAATTACAGCCATAGTATCTTCAGAGAACTCAGTAATCTCCTGTGAAGCAAGCAGAACTTCTGTAGTCCATAGAAAAAAGTAAATAATTTTTTAGCTTATTGGGTTATTTTTTCATACATGGGTTTATCAGGCTTTTGGTGTAAAATTGCACAGGATTTGACACAAAACAGCCAAAATAACTTCATTTTTAGTATATATGTAAATTTGGCATAATAAAAGGAATCTTTTTCACTTAGACTCTTCAAGTATCTCAACTAGGGATACACATATCCTTGGGGGATACACAGAGGTCTTCTAGGGGTTACACCTACTTGTTAACAAGAAGAAGGTGATCAGAGAGGGTGTGCGGCCCCTAATGGATGAAGGAGGTAACCTAGTGACAGATGATGTGGGGAAAGCTGAAGTACTCAATGCTTTCTTTGCCTCTGTATTCACGGACAAGGTCGGCTCCTGGACTTCTGCTCTAAGTGATGCAAGATGGGATGAAGATGGACAGCCGTGGTGGGTAAAGAACAGGTTAGGAACTATTTAGAAAAGCTAAGCGTACACAAATCCATGGGTCGGACTTAATGCATCCGAGGTACTGAGGAGTTGGCAAATGTCATTGAGAGCCTTTGGCCATTATCTTTGAAAAGTCGTGGAGATCAGAAGAAATCCCGGATGATTGGAAAAAGGCAAATGTAGTGCCCATCTTCAAAAAGGAAGAAGAAGATCCAGGGAACTATAGGCGGTCAGTCTTACCTCGGTTCCTGGAAAAATCATGGAAGGATCCTTAAGGAATCCATTTTGAGGCACTTGGAAGAGAGGAAAGTGATTAGGAATAGTCAGCATGGATTCACAAAGGGCAAGTCGTGCCTGACCAATCTGATTAGCTTCTATGATGAGGTAACTGGCTCTGTGGGCGTGGGAAAGTCAGTGGATGTGATATACCTTGACTTTATAAGGCTTTTGATCTGATCTCCCACAATATTCTTGCCAGCAAGTTAAGGGAATGTGGATTGGATAAATGGACAGTAAGATGGATAGAAAGCTGGCTAGAAGGCCGGGCCCAGCGGGTAGTGATCAACGGCTCGATGTCAGGATGGCGGTCGGTTTCTAGTGGAGTGCCCCAAGGTTCGGTTCTAGGACCGGTTTTTGTTCAATATCTTTATTAATGACCTGGATGAGGATGGATTGCATCCTCAGCAAGTTTGCGGATGACACTAAGCTAGAGGAGAGGTAGATACGCTTGAGGGCAGAGATAGGGTCCAGAGTGACTTAGACAAATTGGAGGATTGGGCCACAAGAAATCTGATGAAGTTCAACAAGGACAAGTGCAGAGTCCTGCACTTGGGACGGAAGAATCCCAAGCATAGTTACAAGCTGGGGACCAACCAGTTAAGTAGTAGTTCTGCAGAAAAGGACCTGGGGGTTACAGTGGATGAGAAGCTGGATATGAGTCAACAGTGTGCCCTTGTAGCCAGGAAGGCTAATGGCATATTAGGTTGCATTAAGAGGAGCACTGCCAGCAGATCCAGAGATGTCATTATTCCCCTTTATTCGGCTTTGGTGAGGCCACATCTGGAGTATTGTGTCCAGTTCTGGGCCCCCACTACAAAAAGGATGTGGGCGCATTGGAGAGGGTCCAGCGGAGGGCAACCAAAATGATTAGGGGCTGGAGCATATGACTTATGAGGAGAGGCTGAGGAGTTGGGTCTGTTTAGTCTGCAGAAGAGAAGAGTGAGGGGGGATTTGATAGCAGCCTTCAACTTCCTGCAGGGGAGTTCCAAAGAGGATGGAGAGAGGCTGTTCTCAGTAGTGACACATGGCAGAACAAGGAGCAATGGTCTCAAGTTGTGGTGGGAGAGGTCCAGGTTGGATATTAGGAAAAACTATTTCACTAGGAGGGTAGTGAAGCACTGGAATGGGTTGCCTAGGGAGATAGTGGAGTCTCCATCCCTGGAGGTGTTTAAGTCTCGGCTTGACCAAGCTGTGGCTGGGTTGATTTAGTTGGGATTGGTCCTGCCTAGAGCAGGGGGCTGGACTTGATGACCTCCTGAGGTCTCTTCCAGCTCTATGGTTCTATGATTCTATGATTCTATGATCTAGATATTCGCCTAATTTCAAAACAGGCTACATAAAAGCACAACAGGCTACATAAAAGCACTAGCAAAGTTAATACAAACTAACATTTCATACAGCCAATTACTTATTTGTACTGCTCTATATACTACACACTGAAATGTAAGTATAATATTTATACAGGTTGAACCTCTCTAGTCCTGCACCCTGGGGACCCTCTGGTGCCAAACCAGAGAATTTTCCGAACCATGGAAAGTCAATATTGTTTAGCGGCATTACCAACACTTCCACTGATTACTAGGCTCTCAGAAGACATTTAGGGGTAAATTAAAGCTAAATAACTTCACAGAAACTGAGAGCCAGGACTGGTGGCTGTAAATAAACTTTATGGGACTGCAGGAAACTTGGCCACACCCATGGTAAGTGGACATCTGGCTAACTAAAATGCCGGACCATGGATGTTGCCAGACCAGAGAGTGCTGGACTAGAGGGGTTCTATTTGTATTCTAGTTGATTTATGTTATAATCAAATGATAAAAATGAGAAAGTAAGCATTTTTTCAGTAATAGTGTGCAATGACACTTTTGTATTTTTAGGTCAGATTTTGTAAGCAAGTAGTTTTTAATTGAGGTGAAACTTGGGGGTATAGATGGCAAATCACACTCCTAAAAGTGGTACAGTACCCTAAAAAGGTAGAGAGCCACTGCTTAATACTAACTTACTGATTATACACGCACTTTTTATGATTCACTGTTAGATGGCACACATACAGTATTAAAGAGCAAGAAAAAATATGTGACATTGGTAATTATAATTTTGGTGCTAAATTTACCAGATCGCTTCAATTTAGACTTAAATGTTTCCTAGTGCTGTTTGCATTCATGTCAGTGAGCTCATTTTCACAATTGTTTTTAGAAATCTTCATGCATAATGGTTAAGCACATACTTCAGTCATCAAAGCTAGGTTCTAATATTGGTGTGTAACTTTTGGCTGGTCATTGGATGGTCTGGTTGATAATAGGAAGACCAATTATACTAGCATAATTATAATTCATATTTATACTGGCATGGTTACTGAGCACACATACTTTTGTACTCGCAGTTCTAAAGTTGGGCTGCACGCACATGTTTTTGGGTTTGATTCTTATTTCCACTGAGGCCCTTTTTCATTATTCTATCAGGGCAAAGGGCCTTAATGTGAGTAAAAATTATAACATTTACACTCCCTTTTCAAGCATATTCCCATCTCCTGCCAAAATAATGTATTTAGAGTTCACAAAAGGTGCCAGTTCTACCGTATTTATCTGCAGAACAGGCATAGATTAGTAGATTCCAAGGCCGGAAGGGACCATTATAATCATTTTATCTGACCTCTCTGGCAGCAAATTTTCTCCAAAACTGCTGATTTCCCTCATCATAGGATCTGACAAGTTATTATTATTCCAATTAAGTCATAGAAGTTCTTTGTGATAATACTAACATGGGTATCAATTAATATCCTCTATGGTGGTGATGTTTTGATTGGCATACTGTGGGGAGTTGGCTGTGCGCTCCAAGCTGGCAGTACTGCCTAATGGAGATACTACCATAATGATATAATGCCTAATGGCACAAGTCCAATGGTCAGTTTACCTAGCTATAACAGTTCGGGGTAGTGTAGCCCACTGGTGAGAGTCCAGAGGGCGTCTTGCTCAGCAGCTATGATTCAAGACAATGTTGCTCACTGGTAAGAGTCCAAGGCTGTTTTGCCTAGCTGCTACAGTTTGAGTATAGTATCGCTTACAGGCAAAGAGGGCAGGAGGGGGGAGAGTAGGGGAATCTGGATCCATCCTACTCCACCAAGTTTTGACCCAGGCCCCTCAAAACAGTAGCACTTCCACAGGTCTCAGGGCCTGATATTCCCAAATGCACTCCCTGGGTAACTTCCTGTCCTTGTTCCAGTTCCTCTGATGATCCTTGGTTGGACTTATGTTCCCTTCTGATCCATCTCTGGAGTGTTGTCCACTGGCCACAGTGAGTTATCACCCTTATTTCCCGTAATCAACAGGCTTCCAGTGGCTTGATTATGAGCCTCTGTCCTGAAAATTTCCCAGGAGGAGGCAGCTGCATGTGACTGCTCTCAACCTCAGTCAGTCCCGATTCAACTGAGTTCTACCCTTTTAAATGATCCTGCCACTGGGCACAAGCCCAGCTGAGGTGAAGGGGCGTGGCCTCTTGAGCGCACAGCAGCTCTTTAACCCTGGCCTCATTAGTGTGGGGCTGGCATATCGGATACCTCAGAACTGGACTGAGGTCACCAATTTACTTCAGATACTGGCCAGTTCCAAAGATTTGAAGTGTAGGAATGATTTCAGATTACACCTTTATTCGGCTCTGGTGAGGCCACATCTGGAGTATTGCGTCCAGTTCTGGGCCCCCCCGCTATAGAAAGGATGTGGACGCATTGGAGAGGGTCCAGCAGAGGGCAACCAAAATGATTAGGGGGCTACAGCACATGACCTATGAGGAGAGGCTGAGAGATTTGGGCTTATTTAGTCTGCAGAAGAGAAGAGTGAGGGGGGATTTGATAGCAGCCTTCAAGTTCCTGAAGGGAGGTTCCAAAGAGGATGGAGAAAGGCTGTTCTCAGTGGTGGCAGATGGCAGAACAAGGAGCAATGGTCTCAAGTTACAGTGGGGGAGGTCTAGGTTGGCTATCAGAAAACATTATTTAACTAGGAGGGTGGTGAAGCACTGGAATGGGTTACCTACGGAGGTGGTGGAATCTCCATCCATAGAAGTTTTTAAGTCTCGGCTTGACAAAGCCCTAGCTGGGATGATTTAGTTGGGATTGGTCCTGCTTTGGGCAGGGGGCTGGACTTGATGACCTCCTTAGGTCTCTTCCAGCCCTGTGATTCTATGATTACAGGCCATCCTTCGCTGCATTCATAGGCTTGACCTACCAATGAAAATGTTATTTTCAGTTACTATTTCTCTTCTGTCTCAGAACGGTAGCTGTATTAGTCCATAACTTTAAAACAATGGGCAGTCCTGTGGCACCTTAGAGACTAACGCAAATATATATATAGTGTCATTAGTTTTTGTGGGCAAAAAAACTCATCTGAAGAAGTGGGTTTTCCCCACGAAAGCTCATGATACTATATATATATTTTGTGAGTTGCTAGCGTGCCACAGGACTACTCATTATTTCCCTTTTGGTTTGCTTGGCATTTGCCATTTTATTAAATGTAAAGGTAAAATAGGCATCAGAGAATGAAATGCACCTGAGCGTTTTAAGACTGAGCTGCCAGGACCAAATTCAGCCCTGGCATAGTGGTACTCACTCCAGGGTTAAATTTGTCCCTTGGCCTTTTGCCTGGTGTGATCTGCCTCCCCCACATGCCTTAGAGGGTCACAATTAGGAACTTTTTAAAAACTGTAAAGCCTATCTGTGTGTTTTCATCATTCAAGATGACATGGAGGTTTTACTCCACATGACCTCATCATGGCCTGATTCACCAAGGCACTTAAAGTTTAAGCACATGAATAATCCTGTTTTCTTCAATGGGACTCCTGAATCAGGGTCCATATATTGTCTGAAATATGCCTGGATTTAAAATTTATCCTAGATAATGACCTGGGATCAGATATCTTAACTTTCCAAAGGACAGAACAACTACCAGATCAGGACAAATCCCTAAATCATCACATTTTAAAAATTGAAATAAAGCAAAGAAATTAATTCGTTGCCAAAAGTATATTGTCTTAAAAACATCCTCTTATGTCCCAATTTGTAAAATTTACTTTCCGTTTATTTAATAACAGGAAAAGGTTTGCAGCTCCTTTTGTTGAGTTTTACATGTCAGCAGTCTAAGATTCCTATGGCTTTTTTCAAAATTTAATTTTGTCAGAAAAAACTCATATGGCACACTATACTAGGAAATACTCTTTATTTTAAATACATTTATGAGCAGGCAAAGGCAAACAAATGCTTCCCATAAATCAGTGGAAATACCCTTATAATGGACTGATGCCTGGGCCTTCTGCCACTCCTTTTTCTTCATCATTTCTACTTTCTCTCCCATGATCTCGTTACTTCTCTGGTCTTTTTACAAAAACAAGATTTGTATTGTTTTAAATCCTTTTTTATCCCTCCCCGCCCCCCGTACCCACTGGGCATCTCCGTCTCCTGATGGCTCAGCTTGACTCAGCACGAGATGTTGCTCGTGCATGGGGAGTGCCCACTGGTGGATGCATAGGACCAGACTTGGTGTGTTTCTGCAACTGAGCTGAATGTCATAAAAGCCATGAAGTGGGGCTCATGGGTTGCTTTCGGATTCTGTGCCTCTATACACATGGCTACCTCTAGGCCTGCAGATGGGGAAGGAAGGGGCAAAGCGGGCAATTGCCCCAGGGCCTGGTGATTCAAAAGGGCTAAGAGCTGCTACCCACCACTGCTACTACTACTGCAACAGTGGCCAGAGTCCCGGGCCCTTTAAATCACTGCCGGAGCCCTGGACGATGTGCTCAAGGTGGCACTAAGGGATGGCAGCAGGGGATGGAAATGTGGTCTGGGCAGCACTGAGCTTCCAGCCCCACTTCTTCTGCCTGAGGCCTGTCCCTTCCAGGAGTACCAAATCTCACCCCACCCCTGCCTAGGGGCTGGGCAATTCTGTTGGCTCCCCTGCCTACCTCTAGTTGTTGTGATCAGCTGTACTACAGACAGGGAGCAGGAAGGGAAGGCAAATGGTGTTCAAATAGCTTAACACTTCCCACTGCAGTCCCTTCATTGTTATATGCAGTGTTGTTGAAGCCATGTTGGTCCTAGGATATCAGCAAGGCAAGGTAGGCGAGGTAATGTCTTTTATTGGACCAAATTCAGGTCTGAAGAAGAGCTCTGTGTAAGCTCAAAAGCATGTCTCTCTCACCAACAGAAGTTGGTCCAATAAATGATATTATCTCACTCACCTTTTCTGAGCAGTACATACATCCATTTAGGGCCTGTCTCCGTACAAGCACAATCATGTTAGAGGATCAAGTTACAGCATAGTTTTGTCCTAACCATGTTTAAAAAATGGTATGGTTTTGCCACTGGAAGCTAGACCAAGTCATGATAGACCAAGTCATGATAGACCAAGCCTAGTTCCCTTAATGGTTATAATACGCTTCAATTTTGTCTTGATATGAATAAGACAGAAAAACCAGTGATAACTGGTTTCCCTAACTTGGGTTTTAAGTGTAATCCAGATGAGACCTTAGTTAGAATGTTTAGATTTCATGTACTTTGTTTAAAAAAGGAAATAACTCAAAAGTAGGTTTGTATAACTTATATCTCAGGTATGGGGCAAATCCTGCCCCTCCTCCTTTCTTAAGCCATGGAAGAAACCCTTGTCTTGGAATCCTCAGAAGGTAGTAGAGAGCTAGGATGGGGGGGGGGGGGGGGGGGGGGGGTATTTGTAAATCTATGGTCCAGGGCCTTTGTGAGCAGTACACCCATTTAGAGGTGCTCCAGATTTCAGAGGATATATTTCAATTTGAAAATTTCCTGTTTGTGGACCCTTTACAAGACTGGCATACCTTAGTGTACCTGACTGATAAATGCTACTGCATTCCTAAAGGCTGTTTTATTGTGAGATTGTGTTTTTGCACATTTATGCTCTCACAGTGTAAAATGTATACAGTGTGATGGTCCCCCCCCCCCAACATGTTTATGAAATTGACTTATGGACACAAATATGCATAACTTGAAGATGCTTTGGACAAAATATCAATCTAATGTCACAATATGCTGGATCTGTATATCTTATTTTGGTGTATGTATCATTCTTGTATGTAGAGTTAGAAATATGGACTATGGAATGGTTTATGGTTTTAAATATGCAAATGAAAGCCATCAAGGGTGTTTCCTTCAATGTCTGGGTGGTCACCTGTAAATAGGCTCTTTTGTCCTTTATGTCTTACCAGTGGTTCGTCTTAGGAAGTCATGTGGCCACCCTAACTGGTAGGGTCTGACCAGGTAATTTTCCATGGAAGGGTGGAATTAGAGACAAAGAATTCCCACCTAAAAGGGAAGGCTATTTAAGATGCAAAGTGTTCAGGTCCTTTGTCTTTGGCTTACATGTCACTCCCAAGAGAATGTATCAGAGGCCCCAGGGCAAAAAGATCTTCCCTGGCTTGGAGGGTTAGCTGAAATAAGAACAGTTTTAGGGTAAGTTTGTAATGAGCTTTCAGTGTTAGAACTAGCTATGTGTTTTCTGTTATTTTAAATGTGTAATCTACTTTGCTCTGCCTGTTTTCACTTGCCACCACTTAAATCCTACTGCTTGTACTTAATAAAATCACTTTTATTTACTATCAAGCCCAGTGTGAATGACTGTTACCTGGGGGAGCAAACAGTGTGTACATCCTTCTTTCATTGTTAAGGGGGGATTACCTGAATGATTTATTTGAGGTTCTGATCCCATTTGGGGGTTGGGTTCCTGGAAGCTGAGCCCGAAACTATATTCTCCTCAAACCTGAAAAGATTCAGTGTCTGTCTTGCTCCTTGGGGATATTCATCTCAGCTCTGTGCCTTGGCTGGGGGAGACAAGTTCTGGCCCAGCAGGACAGGGTGGTGAGAAGCCCCGGACAGCAAGGAGGTGAGTGTCAGTGGTTTTATCAGCACATTGGGAAGCACTCCCAAGGGGTCTTCTGTGACTGCCCACCGTCACAGAACAGTTAACTTACTCAGGCCCTGGCTTCATAAATTTAAAAAAAGAGGCATTCAGTGAAAGAGTTTGTGTTACTGCACTTGAATGCTAACAGTCCAATCACTGCAATACATGACTCTGCTATGAAATCTACTGTGCTGATTAATGATCTGATTAGATGTCATGTTACAAAGAAAGAATCTGATTAACAGCCACATGACTGCTGGTTATTTGCTCTCTCTTTCAGATACAAATATACAAAGTGAATATAAACAGAATGTCCCTACAAAATTATACACAGGCTTGGAAGAACTACCATAGATTTTAATGGGTAAATCTTGATTTTACCATATACACACAAACTGACAATAATAGTAGAAATTTATAAATAGGCAAAGTAAAAAAAATGCTAGTTAAGAATTTAGTAGAATTTGATTTAAGGATATTTACTTTGTATATTTTGACAGTGATGTTGACAATTTGTGTTTTAATAGTTGTAAAGTTTTAGCTGTTTGAATCTCAGTGTCCACTATCATTAAATAATAATTGTCTGACACCCCGAGTATCTGATCTCCCATACTACGAAGGCTGAAAAAAAATCAGTAAAAGCTAAAAAAGTTAAAATGAACATAAATATTATCTGTTGAAATTTAAAAACAAAATCAAATTCTGCCAAATCTAATTATACCTGTGTATAACACAAACTTGTTTTATACCTCACCCTTTTACTGACAATAGTAAGCAACAACAAAAACTACATTGATCAAACTGTATAATTTACTGATCTGAAGTATAGTAGATCATTTTTTTCAATATCTAACATACTTTGTATAAGCAATTTCCATCCTGTTTTATTCTGAAAAATTCAAGCAAAACAAAGGATATCTTGATCTTAACTTGTGTTAAACTTTAAAAAACAACAAATAGTCTAGTAGCACCTTAAAGACTAACCAAACACATAGATGGTATCATGAGCTTTCGTGGGCACAACCCATTTCTTCAGATGACAGTCTTCACTACTACAACCTCTCTTGTGGCCTTACTGACACCCCATCTCGCCATCCTCAAATCCATTCAAACACAGTCAGTAAGAATATTTTATATTTATTAAAAAGTTATTCTCACTTGAAATGGGAAGGTTTCTCACCTCATGCAGTAACTAGAGTTCTTCGAGATGAGTGTCTTGGGGTACTCTACTCCAATTGTTGGTGCATCTCTGGGCCTTAGATCAGAGAGTTTCATAGCATTGCCCTTTTGGACCACGCACATCATTGTCTGTCGATATATCGCACGCCTAATGTAAACATGGCTTTAGATGCTTCACAGGGCAGAGACTGTGTTTAAAGATGTGTAATGGAGTCTCAATCCCACTTGAGTATTTGGGCATTATGTACTGCAAATACATAACATGATAGTAATGTATGTATCATTTATTTTAAAGCTAAATGTATATTGTAGAAACTAGATGATCCCAAACTAACAAAATATTATTGTAGATTTATATGTCAAAGTCATGCAATTAGTTAAAAACAAGACTTGAAATCACTTACTCATTTTCCCCAGTGTAACAGCAAATGACCTCACAAACATCTACAAATGTGCAGGACGTGCAGTTGCCATTTGCTACTGTAAAAGAATACTGACCTCAAGCAAAAAAACTTTGAATTAATCTTTAAATTCAGAATAAAAAAAATCTATGTACACTTAGCACACCTTACTGTGCTGAGCACCAAGTTTAGTTCACATGTCATTTTTTATAATCTGCTCCGAGTCAAGTATTAAACAAGTATATTATTTACAAACATTTATTTCACCACAAATTTACCTTGCCAAAAGGAATTAAATGGTTACACATTAAAACCATTTTATATGCATGATACCCAACAGTAAACATTAGTATATACTATTGTAAAACTATTTCTGTTTTATATGGGGGGAAACAAATTGAGGCTTAAAAGGTAAAGGAACAGGCTGCTCCATAGAAGGAGGGAGGGCTAAATACACTGAGGATTTAATGGAGCTCTTGTTTACTGATTAAGTGCTTCAGATGCAACTAAAATTTTTATTTTTTAAATTCTTAACTTAAATTCTAAATATTAGTATATGATTTTACTTACAATGGTTAGAGCATGGATTCCCAAACTTGGGGGGCGTGCCCCTCTGGGGAGGGGCGCGAAGAAATTCCAGAGGGGGTGCGAGGCAACTCAGTCCCCTCCCCCCCCAAGTTTTGCTGCCCTGGTCAGTTCCTTTTTTTTTTGCTCAACAAGTTTTGCTGTTGTGGAAGAGGGGGGGCGTGAGAGTTTTTCAAAAATCAAAAAGGGGGCGTGATGCCGAAAAGTTTGGGAACCACTGGGTTAGAGGTTTAGTTGCCGTTACTAGAGAAATAATTTTGGTTAAAACGGGACTGGAAGTCAGGACTTCTACATGTTCATCCTGAGTGCCATTTACTTGCTGAGAACCTTTTGGTGTAGGGGGCATGGGAATTGGAGAAAGTCGCTGAATTTCTTTCTGCCTCAGTTTCCTCGTCTATAAAATGAACCTAATAATAGCTGTATGTCACAAGTCCAGCTGCACTTCTGTTGCCTTCCTGGTCTCTTAGAATGCCCCTGCTCCTCCCCCTCATGCTGACAGACTTTGTGCCTTTGCCCAGAGTGGAATTCTGCAGCTCTCTCAGCCTTAAGACAATAACCTGTGTATCAACTGTGTTTACCCAGCAGGAACAGTTGGGTTTGACACCTGCAGTCCTGTGTCTGCGGGAGCCTGTGATGAGTGGTGCAGGCACCTTTCTTAATCATGTTGTTTATTCTCACAGTAGGAACAAAACATAAGAGGAAAAGGATTTAAAAACAATAACTTATAAGCACGTCTCTCTTACCTAAGGCCTGTCATCCCCTGACGATAACCTAAGGCAGGACCATCTTTTTTAGACACTCCCAGTGGGTGTCTGTGTCAGTCAGGTTTTCCTGGAACACATTTAACAATTATCTCCTGCTTTCTTGAGAGACACTTTCTGAATGTCTAATCTTTTGATCTTCGTGCATTCTCAGGTCTTTTCTTGTCTAGCACTGAGTTGTAACAACACTATAGTTTTTACTGAGGGGTGGCATATCTTAAACCATTGTTTTCCTTCTCTCTTTTTTCCTGAGAAATCCTATAGTGCTAACTTCAAATTTTCATACAGTTCACATTCCAACAAACAATACAACAAACAATTTTCATAAATTACTACAGCAGCTATGTATCTGTCGCACTGTTTGTCTATTGCACAGGAGTGTTGGGAGGCTAAATTAATTATTTTGAAAAATATCTGGAGATTCCTGGCTGACCCCCATGACACATTATTTTTTGTCCAGATTTATATATCTTAAATCACATAGCTGTACTCTGGAAAGTAGTGGCTCCATCTTACTTTTTTCAAAAGTGTCGCCTTCTTACTTTTTTGTATATTCAGAGTCATATTTATTGATGATAGTCAGAATGTTTATATGCTGCCTTTCACTCCTGCTCGCCAGCCTTTGCAAAAGAATTGTTTACTAAGCTCCAGTCAGCTACTTCTGCTTAACCTGACTGGAAGTAACAATTTTGCATAGAGGTCATTGAAGGCATATCCTGAAGATAATGGTGGCGTGTGAGGGTTGCCAACTCTGACTGAAGCTATTCAGGGAGATCGCTCTCCCCCCTGCCCCATAATGTCATTTTCTTAAAATAGCCTATTAATCTACAACATCATCTGGGGAAGTGGGTTTTGCCCACAAAAGCTCATGATACTGTATATCTATTTTTATTAGTCTCTAAGGTGCTACAGGACTACTAATTTTTTTAAAGTTACAGACTAATACGGCTACCCCTCTGAGACTAATAGTCACTGGGAGAATAATAGCAATTCCAAGAGACTCCAGGGCAATCCTGGAGGGTTGTCAAGCCTATGCTGTGTGGGTGGATGTATTTAGGGAACTAATTTGGGCTTCAGAACCTTTTCTACTTGTGATACTGTGTAAGATGTTAAGATCCTAGCTTGATATTCAGAACACAAGTTGAATCTGCTGAGCTGCCAATTAGAATTTTTTTATTAATATTATTGTAAATGGAGCATTTTTAAGTGCTGGTCCTGCAAACACTAAAGCACTTTTTACAAGAAACCCCACCTAATACATTGTTATTACATATTTGACTGAAGTTATGCACCTGCATAAATGTTTTCAGAGTTAGGCCCCCATTATGAAAATCACACAGAGACAATAAATGTGGAACTTCATAACACTTTTTTCCTTTTGCATTGTCACTTTTCAGATTTAAATGAAAACATATTATAAACTACACATTTTGGAAGATCATTGTTTGCATTCCTTCTGCAGGCTTTTAAGTGAAAATAGATTCATGACTACAAAACAAACTGTGAAGCATGAACGCATTTGCACCAAACCTTTCACACAACGTGATATAACAAGAATAAAATGTTAAGATACACTTGAACTTATGCACATCGATATTCTTGTATCAAAGAGTTCCAGTACAGTATTCCTTCTGTATGTTCATTTACTATTATCATTTCTGGCTCTCAACATGATCAATATTCATTAACATGCCATCTATTCTGCCAAGAACAACCTTATATCATGTGCTCGCTATTTTCATGATGGTAAGCTGTAAAGCTTACTGAAATGCATTTTTAAGTACCAATCTGTTCTTGGTTTTAGAGCACACAAGTACAGGAAGAGCTGAAAAACTTTGGTTTAGGTAATGTAAATACTCTTAGAAAAAATCCATTTAAATTCAAAAGACCACATCCGCAGCTGACATATTTTGCCATGGCTTTCTTGCTGGCTGATATATAACAGCTGAGAGGCTGGCCAAGTCCCTGTGACCATTAGATCAAATTCTATTCTCTGATGATAATCCAGCCTCACTGAATGTAATGGTATTGCACTGGGGTAACAGAGAGGAAGGGTTAGCTCAATATATTTAAACAATGGGCACCTACTATAATTGCAAACATTAAACTATATGTGGACAGATAAAGAATTTAATTCTTTATTTCCTAGAAAGTCCCATGCAGGCAGAAGGAAATCATGACCTTCAGAAGTTGAGATGTCTGCTGAATACAGAAAATCTACAACATACACCCTCCAGGTTTTTGCTTAAGGATAAAAAAATGTGTAACAGAAGTAGAATGCGCAGTGGCATTCAGATGCCATTAAAATTGATTAAATGCCATTATCAAGAGCAAGTTCTTGCTTTTCAATTAATGTTATAATTATTAATTAGGAAGAGTTAGAATGTGGTTGCCCCTTACAAATATGGGAGCATAGAGAGCCATTCAAATGGTTGGAAATGTTGCTGTTCAATGTCATTCAATTTGTTAGACGTTTCGGACTATTTTTTCACTAATTCTCCAAGGGTACATCTACACTGCACCCTAACTTAAAATAAGATACACAATTTGCGCTATGCAAATTGTGTATCTTATTTTGATTCTACTTCGAAATAGCTTATTTTGAAATTTGGCGCATCTACACAGCGCCACATTTTGAAATAACGCACTATTTTGAGACATCCCTTAACCCTTGTGGAAGGAGGATTGCTGTAGTATTGTTCTGAAACTGAAGTATCAAAATGAATTCATGAAGCTATGATTCAACTATTTAGCAATCAGCAGCTCAGATAGATTGAAATACCCAGATAGATCAGGTGGCATGAAAAGAAAATATTATCCAAAAAGAAGGGAGCATTCCTGTGTGCTAAAACATGGCCTTAAACAACCTGATTGGCAGACCTTAGAGTTTGAGAAATGAGCTGTTACAACACATATTAATGGCATAGTTATCACATGATAACCAATGTCAAGTAATGTGTATTAATGGGAAGTACTGGGATTACAAACTATTAACACAACCCATTGCAAGATTTCAGAGAGATTGCATCAATTCTTGCTGTGAGTGCATGATTCCCTTGAGCCAACATTGTATATTTTTAAAAATTGATTTGTGGTTGAATTTGGATGCTTGGAATAAGTAAAACAGCAATTGGCTGTTATGCAAGGTCAACCCACTTTCCCCGCATGTACTTTCGTTTCCCAAGGATGCCACATGTTTTGACCTTTCCAGTTTATTTTTTATAGGCACCATACTCTACCAGACATGGTTATGAGCTAGCAATAAAAACATCTGAATTATGCTTGTGCTTTTCCACTTACTCAGTATATGACCTTTGTAAGTCACAGCCACTCACTGCCTCAGTATCCCCATTTTACAGATGTGGAAAATGTTACTTATCCACTTCTGTAAAGTGCTTTGGGAGCTGTAGAGGAAAAGAACTGTTAGGGTGCATCTACACTGCAGTGCTAGCTCAAAATAAGCTACCCAATTTGAGCTACACAAATTGCATAGCTTCTTTTGAGCTTATATTGAGATAGTCTATTTTGAAATTTGGTGCTGCCTACACAGTGCCAAATTCCGAAATAGACCAGTATTCCAACAAGTCCCTTAATCCTTGTGGAACAAGGTTTACCAGGATGTAAAGACACAGAAAATGTCTTTAAGAAAATGCTATTTCAGGATACTGGATGTATCCTGAAATAGCGTCGTAGTCTAGACGTACCCTTACTGATGGATCATCATTTCCTGATAGGAGTTTTGAAAACAATTGTGGATTCATAACAAGAATAAGGATTCATAAGATGAACAGCATCTGTCTAAATGCAAACATACTTTTCCAGCCCATTAAATATATATTATGCACATTTTAATAGCTCCATAAGACTCATTTTACTTTATATGGGATATCCTGGTCTCTCAGGTAAACAACAGGTTGTTTTTTTTTTAAATATTTGTAGATTATGTATTCACTTGACAAAGAACTGGTGTGGTCATTTTGGTAAATGCCTTTTAGAAATGTTCATGAAAGGTTTTTTATTCCTTTGTTTCTTAACACATAGTTACAAGGAAATAAAACAGTTCCCAGCCACATACTTTTCAATGTGCAGGTTACAATACACTGAAAAGAGACAGGAACTGTTGAATGGTTTATAAGAACATACTTTAATTCTTCACTCAGAGTATGGCTACACTGCCTTTTTTTTATGGAAGAGGATATGCAAATCGCACTCTCATTTGCATATCTTCTTCCGATTCTTTTTGTGGAAGAAGCTTTGCCACTAAAAAGCCCAGTGTAGACAGAGCCATTTGTCAGAAAAAACCCCTTTTTTGCAAGATTCTGTAAACCTTAATTTTTGAGGTTTTATCCTAGCAGCACCAGCTTGAGTAGTTAGACTATGTGTTTGGGATATAGAATAGTCCACGGGAAGGAAATCTTCACCCTCAGGCTGTCAACATGATCTTTAGCCACTGTTGCTTTACTACATGTAAAGTGCACTAGCCACTGAACTGCAGCCCCCCAGATCCAGCAGCCCCAGCCCTGCTGCTTATATATATATTGTCTGTGTGCAGGGCTGGACTGAGCCATTCTGGCGCTCCAGGCAGACAGTTTAATTGCGCCCCGGGTTGGGGGAGGGCTCATGCGCGACCCTACCCCTGTGCCGGCATGTGGGGGAGGGCGCGCGAAGCTGGCGGCGGCAGGACGCACGTGCCCGGCCCGCCCCGCCCCAGCCCAGCTACCACTGCTGGCGCGCAGCCCGGGGCCGCCCGGGGCGGGCCAAGCCTGGCCGTGCAGGGCCCCGCAGCTGCGGGGAGAAGGGTGCTGCTGGCCAGCGCTGCGGGGGTTAACGCAGCCCCCCTGCCCCGGGCGGCCACTGCAGGGTGGCCGCTGGGAGCTGCTGCAGCCCGTGATCCGGGAGCCACAGCTGCCTGGCTAGCCCATGCCTTAATCCGGCCCTATCTGTGTGTTTGTTTGCAAGTCTGATTGTTTAAATACTCCTCCTAAACAATAAGAGCTAGGACCACCACATTTGGTATGCAGCTTCCTCTTTTATCCTAACTTAAAAGCAAGGCCACGGTTTGGTTATGAAGGAAAACAAGGTGTTCCTGGAATTCGATTGTTTTCCATAACATAGAAAGGGAGGGGCACAGAGAGGAGGGAAGCAATACAGTCATCACAGGGGCAGCAAGTGCAGGGGACAGCTAAATTGCAGAGTGACCACTGAGGACAGCCACATCACCAAGGGAGTGGCCAGCCAGGGTCTGGCTCGCCAACTTGCCTGTCACCAGCCCAGGTAAGTGGCTCCCTCAGCCCCAGTGCCGGACTGGGGGGTGGGGAAGCACTGCTAGACCCACTGTCATGCTCCCCCACTCAGGAGAACCACCGAGGCGAGGCAGTGCATCTCCAACCCACTCACAGGACTCACCAGTGGTCCCCCCAGCAGTGTTGCCAGGCCGTCCAGTACGCCCATGATTGGCCAGTCTGCACGGCCCCCACTTTACCCCTGCCCCCGAGGAGTTCTGACAGGGCAGGCTTGTGTGATCCCGCCCTTCCCCCTGCCCTCCGGCTGGGCCTCAGGAGCACTGGCAGGGAAGGCCTGTGCAGCACCCCCTTTCCCTGTAGAACTAGCAGGGGAAGCCTGCACAACGCCTCCTTCTCCTCCCCTCCTCTGCACCTAGGCTGGGCCCAGGGAGCACTGGTGGGAGAGACCTGCGTGGGCCCCCTCTTCCTTCCACCCCTAGGCCGGGCCTGGGGAGTGCCAGCGGGGGAGGCTTGTGCGGGCAATGTGTGGACAATGTTGGGTAAGTCTTCTAGTAAAGTATAAAACACCTACATTCGCAAGGTGCAAGGTGCAACATTATTCCTGTTACATACACGTATGCCATGTTTGCAAGAATAGTTTCAGGAGGAATACAGAGTTGATTGTAATTTAGACTCCTGCCAAAATATCCATGTAGATAATCTCACTAGTGTTTATTCTCCATATCAGCAATTCAAGGAGAGCTCAACTGTTTAGTCTTTGTCACCTCGCATCAATGTTAAATAATTTAAAGGTACAAACACTACTAACAAAGATGTAAAATAACTATCAGCTTGAACAGGACACCTAACATTCAAGATGCTGAACGATTCACGGGGAGTTCTTGACTGGTGTGATTTACCTTCCTTTTGTATAAGGCTTAGCATTTTCACCATTGCATGTCTCATGAAAGAGAGGAGGTACCAATATAGATTTCATAAGAAAAACAAGCAGACTACTGTATCTTATCACTCTAGCCAAAACAAAAAGGAGGTGACCAAGTACTAGTTAGCTCTCTTTAAAGATACATCACTGCTATCTGCCTAATGCCATTGAACAAAAGGCTACAATGTTATTTTTGCATTACTGTGATTGACAGTATTTTGGTGACAGAAAAATCAGTCCATATTCTGCCCCCAGTTACACCTGTGCAAGTCTATGGAAGTCAGTGAGATCTGCAGTCTGCTCTGGGCACAGGGGTCTTGCTGCAGTAGTCAATCCATACAGGCAACACTGCACAACAAGTTTTCTGGGGGAAGGAATCATAGCTTCACCAATTGGAACAGAATATTTAAGTAACATAAGAAGTATACTGGGTGAAACCAAAGATCCGTCTAGCCCAGTATTCTATCTGCTGACAGTGGCCAATGCCAGATGCCCCAGAGGGTGTGAACAGAACAGGTAATCATCAAGTGATCCTTCTCCTGTCATCCATTGCCAGCCCTGACAAACAGAGGCTAGGGACACTATTCCTACCCATCCTGGCTAATAAGTATTGATGAACCTAACCTCCAGGAATTTACCTAGTTCTTTTTTGAATCCTGCTAAAGTCCAGGTCTTCACAACCTTCTCTGGCAAGGAGTTCCAATGTCAAACAATGCCCACATCCAGCATTTTTACCTAAGGCGGTGTCCCAATTTTATATAAATCAGGATATTTTCCTCACAGTTTTCTTTCCTAAACCACACGCTAATAAAGAACAAACTCTCCACACTCTGGATATGAGATGTGCTTTGGTGTTTTATTTAGAGAGAACAACCCTCCATCTCCATAGCAGAGAGGATAAAGTGTTTGCTAGCCTCCACCCAGCGTATATCTTCATGGATCACAGCCTGCATCAGGACCCATTATGACTTTGCTAAAGTGCCAGTGCCTGCAAACATGGCCTAGTCCATTAGAGCCCAGGCCCCTTCAGCAGCCTTCGTGGCACAGGTACCCATTCTGGATTTATGCAGGGCAGCAACCTACTCTTCCATACATATGTTCACCAACCACTATGCCATTTCCCAGCATGCTAGGGATGATGCAGCTGCAGGTAGAGCTATAGAGCCATAGGTAGAGCCCATTTGCAATTAGTCGCCAACCAAACCTCCTTTAGTACAGCTTGGGAGGTCACTTAAATGTAATGAACATGAACAATTGCTTACCCTTCTCAACTGCTGCTCTCTGAGATGCACCGCTCACTTCTATTTCAAATCCCTCCCCTTTGTCAGAAAGTTCTAGCCAGAAGGAACTGAGGGGGTGGAGGGTCACCGGGATAGATATGCACCGCCATGGAGGGACCACTCCAGGAGGCTCCCCCTGCCAACCCAACGGATGTTTCTGAGGGAAAAGCCTTCTGACCATCTTGCATGTGGTGTGCGTACACCTAAATGAAATGGACAGTAACCACACATCCTAAAGAACAACCATCATGAAAGGCAGGCAACCATCTTTTATTCCACCTTAATGCTGCTGAGGTCACGTCTATGCAAGAGTGCAGATCCACTCCATTTTTGGTAGTTATGCGAGGTATACTATCCAGAACTTCGGATTGTTCAGGATATGTTGAGTAGCTCCAGCTCCAAGAGGAGGTGTTCTGTATGCAAAGGAGGTGTCTGGGGTGAAATTCAGAGCCTCCCCAGATCCACCCTGTGATGGGGCGCCTCAGCCCCGCACTATAGAACAGATTGTGGGCTGGGCCCAGCTGGCTGAAAGCGCCCCTCCCCCACAGCCTTGCCGGGCATGCTCACTAGTGAGCTGGAGTATAAAAGGCCCTGAGGCTGCTCACTCAGGGCTGACCGCCAAAGGGGAGGGACTTGCTGAGTGGACTCCAGAGCTGGAGGAGCAGGCACACCCAACCTGACACAGCAGCAGCTACAGCCCCAGCAGCAACTGCTGCAGCCACAGTGACAGCCATGGCCCCGGAGACAGGCTGGAAGTACATGACGGGGAGATGCACGGGGTAGTAGGAAGTGGCCCAGGGCCGGGAATTGCAACCCCGAGTGCTCAGCGTGTTGCGGGGAGGGAACCCCCGCTGAGCAAGCAGTGAACTGAGCCACTTCCCATAGGCCCTGGGCTGGGACCTGGTGGAATGGGTGGGCCCGGGTCCCCCTACCCTTCCCTCTGCAGCGCTCCTAGGCAGAGATAATTTCCTGAAGCCTGTGGACTAGGCCTCAGGGCCATAGTGACCCCGATAGAGGGGAGGACTACAAGGACTAGGCCCCAAGGCCGTATTTACCCCAATAGAGGGGAGTACCTCAAAAGACTAGGTCTCAGAGCCATAGTGACCCCGATGGGGGGTGTGCTATAGGGACTGACCCCCATAGAGGGGGATCTGGGACTCAGACTCCGGCCATTGGGCCATCCAGACACTGATAAACGGACCCGTGGGGGATTTTGACAGTGGGAGTTCACCCGAAGGGAACCCATCCCTCGACACACCCAAAGAGCCAACTACCTTGAACAGTCATGAGCTGCACCTCTGAGCTAGCAGCAGTAGAATAAGCAGAATAGAACTACACACTTCAAAATTGGCACTAGGTTAATACCCCTATTCTCATGCAAAATGCCAGTAATTCTATCAGTGAACAACCGTGGCCTCAGTCTTCCTCTTACAGCTAAACCAAAAGTGAGAAGCACAGCCCTCTCCTTGCAGCAGTGATAACTCAGAAGAGGGAGGTAGAAAAGACCTGTTAGAGCAGCTAATCCATGCAGGATTGTTCCCCACAATAAAGTTTTGTTTCATCGCCCTTTAAAAGTCCTAAGAAATGAAATTTCCCTTGGGTCACTGTTTCTTGGGCCTGGTCATTAGTCACTTAGCCCTACTCTACACTAGGGAATTATTTCAACATAACAAACGGCGCGTCTACACTACTAAGCCCGTTATTTCAAAATAAGGGGCTGGTTATTTCAAAATAATAACTCCTGCTTTCCATGAAGAATAAAGCTTATTCCAAAATAGCGGCAGTGGGAAAGCTTCACTGCTGCTATTTCAAAATAACTACTCCCCAGAGTCATTCAAAGTAATTACTCCGCAGTGTTTCCTGGGGTGCTAAGTTGAGGTAGCGTGTCCACATTAAGGGACCCTGCCTTGGACTACTTTCGAGGCTTTCCCGTAGTGTGGATGTACTATTTCAAAATAGTTATTTTGCGAGTTATTATTTTGAATTAATTTCCTAGTGTAGACATGCCCATAGTTTTCCTTAATATTCAGACTACACTTTCCTTTACTTAATTTCAGGTCATTATTCCAAGTTATATCTCCAACCTATAACATCAGCATCCTATACATGGTGTCATTCACTCAGCTGTATCCTCAGGAAGTACTGCCCTAGTCTGATCCATCTGGCAATGATATTTCACTGCATAATCTGAAAAGCAGTAAGTGGAACACAGGACAAATGTACCCCAAACAAGTATCCCCATGTTGGGAGTTACTCCACTCATTTGCTAACCATTGAACATAGTCTGGCCCTGAAGAGCAGTTAAACTTCTGTTGACTTTTTCACATTTGGCCCTATTGCAGTACTGCAGGGTTATGTTGCCTCAACAATGAATTTCAAAACATAGCAAAACTGACTTGGCCCTTGGATGATATTTTATTTTGTCAGTGTCTAAGAGGGCAGCTGCATTCTCAGCAGCAAGATGGTCTGAAACATCTGTCTCTGGCTTCCCACTGACCTCAGGGAAATAATCTGTAATCTGCATATTTTAAATTGCCAGTGGGGTTTGTGGGCTGAGGGTGGATGGGAATGTGGACAGGCTTCATATTTTTGCAGCTAAATTAATCCTACATAATGTGGGTTAAGTTAAATGGCAGCCTAATTTTTGTGGGAATAATATAATTGTAATACAAAGATGTTAAAGTTACCGGGGGCTTCTTTTCCTGTCATTAACAACCTACATATCTTGGAACCAGGAGTTAAAGTAAAGCAACAGCATTGGCACGAACCTTCTACTGCATCCCCAGAACATCCCTGCCTAGACAAGAGTCACACGGAAGAGGACTCTGAAGATGAAGCTTCTTGAACATAGCTGTGGAGATTCTGAGACAAATCTGGAGTTTCCGCCATCCTGCCAGTAGACGGAGCTGCAGTACCTGAGGGGGAAGAAGCATTTCAACCTGGAGTAGCCAGTCCACCTTCCTTTCTCTAAAAAGAGACCTACCTACCTTCATTTTCTTCTCCCTCTCTTGCTACAGAGCTATAAAAGCATATTTTGATGCAAAATGTGGTTTTGAAACACTGTAGTCTTCTACAATGGCACTGGCTGTTTCAAAGTTTTCCAGGGACAAACCTTTCTCCCCTAAAGCCTCGCATTGCTTTTGCATCAGTACAGATTCTCCATCATGCTAAAGGATGGCACTGACAGAAATGAGAGAGAGGAGCACAAAGAACGTTCTCCTACAAGGCACACACACTTTTGTTTGGCTGGGGATGGAATAGCATGGAGACAAATTTCTTTTGAGTATGTCGCTTCTCTTGGCCTTTCCCCTGCTGCATATTGATTCTGCGGCAACACCAAATGGCGTCAAGAGTGATCACAAGGTTAGCAGCGCAATATAGATTTGCCATACAGGAGCACTGGTAAAAGACTGCCTTTAGTTCTGGGTCCCAGCTACATGGCAGGGTCAGATTACAAAAGGATAAAGCCCTATTTGTGGTTGGGGTCAGTGACTTCTATGGGTGTGTATCAGTGTGGACATTACAGCCTCCTTATGAAAGTTTGATCTTTTTTAACCTCTCTGTGAAATGCAAAGGAGAGAGAAATGCCATTTTGTTCTCTCACTTATTTTCAATGAAATTCATATTTTGCCATCTGCACACATTACAACATATCTTGGATTGGGTTCAAGTTACTTTATTTGACAGCAAAGACCTTTGTGTACAAACAGCTGATTGCTTAAACAAGCAAATTATTCCATTTCTACTCTTGTGAAAGTTTAAAATTTTCCAGAAAAGCAATTTTCATAGTATAAGATAACTGTATAATTAGCTTTCGTTCATGTGCTAAATCGCTCTCTCCACCCATTTCTTCTAGTGTACATAATGACAAAGGACACAATTTAGCCCTAGTATAAAGATGCACAATTCTCATCAACGTCTGATGGTCCATTGAAGTCAATTGGAGTCATGTCCACTCAAACCATGGCTGAATTTGACCCAAGAAATAAGATAGTATTACTTTACAATGATCCAAGAATAGTTATAATCTTAACAATGGAAAACACTCTAGCATTAGCTCTTTGGAATGCCGTATCACAAAGCAGGCATTATTTCTGTTTTTGAAGGATATGATTATTATGTGGCCCTGAAAAATATTTTGCATAATACTTCAGAATATATTGACAAAAGTTATTAAATAGCCCAAAAGACACTGAAGTGCAGCAGGCGGCTTCTCACGCTGTTCAGTGGCTTATGTGGAATGAGTTGGTCTCAGTCCTGCTCCTAATGGAAAGGTTCCTGATCCAAGTGGAATTAGCAGCACCCATATTTATGAGCTCAGTAGAGTTAGCAAAGAGTGAGTAGATACAGGCACTAAATCAGGGGTGGGCAAAATATGGCCCGCAGGCTGGATCTGGCCCACCAAACATTTTTCTCCAGCCTGGGCTGAGGGCCAGAGGAAAATGTCCTCTGGACCAGCAGGCCACTCAGGCAGTCTGCCTGCCTGCTGTGGCCCCAGCCACACCATTCCCAGAAGCGCCACAGCTAGAGGTTGCTGGCAAACATGGCTCTGTGACCCCCTTGGAGGGAGGGGAACAGCAGGTCTACACATGCTACACCTATCCCCAGCATCATTTTCACAGCTCCCATTGGCTGGAAAGAGGCCAATGGGAGTGCAGGGGCAGTGCATGGAGACATGCTGTCCCCTGCCCCAAGAGGCGCGCAGAGACATATTTTCCACAGCTGTGCAGGCAGCATCCAGCAGCTTGGAGTGACATGGGTCTCAGCCGAAAATGAGCTGGGGGCATTGCAAGGCTATTATGAGGAGGGACTGCAGTAGTGCCACCCTTGCTTCTACACTGATGCTGGTGATAGCGCTGTGTTCAGATCTGGGCACCCAGCCAGCAGTTGCCACTCTCTGGCTGTCCAGCTCTGAAGACAGTATGGAAGTAAGGTTGGCAAAATCCGAACCCCCCTAGAATAGTCAGATTTCACAGGGGGAGATCAGATTTTACAATCCATGAATAATTTTTTTCATGGTCATGAATATGGTAGGGCCTTATCTATAAACAGTGTTCAGTTTCCAGAGATGTTAATTTACTCTTTTCACAAACATGAAATGTTATTTCCATGCATTAAAAAGGAAAAAAGAGTAAATAAAACAAACCCATAAAATGCCAGGAATCCCACCATTCTTTTCAGAAATTATCTGAAGAGAAATGTGCCACAAGAAACGCATGACATAAGTACCCTCTTTCTTTTGTTGTCCTTATATAGACCCATGCTTCTGTAAACTCCACTCCAATTCATCAGATGAAGTGGGTTTTACCCATAAAAGCTTATGCCCTAATAAATCTGTTAGTTTCTAAGGTGACACAGGACTTCTCATTGTTATGACAGCCTGTTGAACACACCTATTAAAACCTGTAGGGGTACCATTAAAAAGTGACATAAAAAGCACAGGATTCCTTAATATCCTAAGTTACTGTGTGATTTTGAGTCATACATTCATTACAATACTGTCATGATGCCCATTTTTCAGATACGCAGAATAATACAGCCACTTGATAGAAACATTTTACTTTCTGTGTAGGGCACAAGGATACAGTCCCTAGATGTTTTAATGGGAAACTGCTGTATAATTTGTCCCAGACACCCAACTTGAAAAGATATCCCAGTTCCGCACCAGCAGTGAGAGACTATGCCATGCTTATAAAAGGCCAGTCATAGAGCACACCTGTAAACACAAGGCTGAGGAGGCCACTGAAAGGTGACGGAGAAGCAGGTATGGGAAAGGCTGTTGGCTCACATGTGTCAGGAATTACACGAGGGGCATCAGACAAATGAGGACATTGCTGCATAAGGAAAATCGCAAATGTTTCCTGAAATGAGCTACAGCCCTCACTTGCAGGAATAGAATAGTGTCCTGGGTTATTTTCAGACACTGACACCAAGTTGTGGTTGAATGGGGGTTAGGGACAGTCTGCTTCATTTTCTCCTTTCTTTGGCCAGTCAACATTTAGTCCAATGCTGATAGTTCCTTGCTATGACTCCAGCTGGATTTTTAATAGTCTTTTCCCATCTCTGGGAAGTAAAGAATCTTGCAGTTCAAACCCCTTTATTCTTCAAGCTTTCATGACCTGTCTGCTGGAGTTGGTAAGGGAACCCAGACCCTATGTGAACCCAGACCCTATGTTCCAGTCCCAGGATTCTATGTGAGATAGTTGGAATGAATTTCTTCCAATCCCTCACTATTTGTTTCCTACCATGCCTCTCTTGTAGGCTGTTTACCAGACTCATGCTCACTGAGTCTCTTATTCTGGCGGTAGAGGCAGAACTTGGACAGCTTTCCACCAGTCCACTGCTGAGGGCCCATCTCCACAGTGGTTACCCAGACTCTCTGGAAGCCATCACTCCCTTTCTTTAAAATCTCCCCAGCTGTTGCAAGGCCACCAATCAGACACAGCTAAAAAGGCAGCATATCTCCCACTTAACCCATTCTCAGATGGGACAGCGGGAGGGGAAGGGTCTGTGTATCCCATGGCAGGTGGCAAGAGCTTTTGACCAATTATATTCAGCCTTTGATAACTGGAAAGGCATTTCATGGTCTGATGTAGCCATAAAACATTATGATATGGAGGGCTGGATCAACCCAATAAGCACTCACTCAGCAACATTTTGTGTCTGTTTTGTCACTCATATATGTATTTTTTAATCATTTAGTCCCTCCATAGGAAGGGCTCAGAAAGGAAAGAATGGCACTGCAACCCCATCTGTTCACAGATCTAGCTGTCCTAGACTATCTTTGTAGCTCCTTCTTATTCTTATTGGCGGCTGGCACATCAAACCTCCACCTTCACACTAATGGCTTAATAGCCCCTTCTCTGGTGTCTGGACAGTGGTTGCATTGATGGTATTCAGACAGCAATCAAACAGGACCACTGCCCCCACTAGCATCCTGGATGATTGATGTGTGGGGAAAGGAAATGTGAAAAATACTCCCCCACCCACCCATTCCCCACTAAGGATGTTAAATTGTGGTTAATTGATTAGTCGAGTGGTCGATAGAATTTCCATGGACTACTCGACTAGTCGATAGGCACTTCCATCTTCCTCCTTTGAAATGTACAAGAGCCCCTATTGGGGCTCTTGTACATTTCAAAGGAGGAATGTGGAATTTCATGTGCAGCCCCGCGCCAGCGGGAAGTCCTGCTGACTCTGGGCTGCACACGAGTGCCAGCTTTGAAATGTACAAGAGTCCCCATCAGGTCCCCTAGTGACCCTGGGCTCCATGCTGCGCTGCTGATTTGAAATGCCACGGAGCCAGGGTCAGCTGGGGACTCCCGAGCTTGATCCTGTGCTCCGTGTAGCATTTCCATGGAACCCAGGGTCAGCTGGAGACTCCAGTGTGGCGCTGCCCTTTTGAAATGCCAAAGCAGCATTTTAAAGGGGCAGCGCCACACAGCTGAGCCAGGGGTCAGCTGTGCGGTGCTGCTGCTTTGAAGTACTCCCTCTTCACTCCACCCTTTGCTGCCTCTATCTGATAGAGGCAGCAAGGGGGGGTGGAATCAACTGGTTGACTAGTTGACTGACTAGCCGATAAGCATTTGCTTATCGGATAATTAACTATTCGACGAGCCCTTAACATCCCTATTCCCCACACCCAATGCAGCAGGGACAGAACCACTCCTTACTGCTGCCTCTGACCATTCCCCTTCCTCCTGACTGATTTAGAAACAAAACACACAGTGCCTGGGTTCCCCACAAGCCTGGACCTTTGCACAGCAGTTTTATAACCCAAAGCCCCGTGCACTTGAATCAGCTGACACGGACCAGCCCAGCCATGCGTGTTTGGCTGCAATGTAGCTATACTCCATGAGACAAAGAACAAATGCCATGTGACTTGCGACCAATCAGAGCCAGAGAACTTGGCTTAAGATTCAAGAGAGGAATGTGACAACATTTTACAAGATGTTGCATCCTGCAAAGAGTAAAAAGTCCAATGGCAAATAAAAGGCAACATTTCAGTGTAGTAAAATTTCTTCCATTTCACCACTACCTTCCTGGCTCTAAAAGCAGCCACATTTTGATGAAAAAAAAGTTCATCCTAAATTTTGCTTAACTCTAGTGTGAGGCGGACTGGTGAGCAAGTCTGTGACTAGTTCTGCCTTGGTTATGCAGTAGCATTGGAACAATTTGTATAGAGGGGGTGCTGAAAGCCATTGAACAAAACAGTAAACCCTGCACAAGATGGAAACCACTTCAAGCCAAGGAGTGCTCCCAGCACCCCTTGTTCCAGCTCCCCTGTTGCTATGTCTCAGAGCAGACAGAACAAATAGGGTGCCTGCAAGAGCTACATGTGGGACCTTGAATTGTTGCATGAAGCTAAAAAGTGGGGGGTTCAATTAATTAGATATGCTGTAGATGATCACCTGTTTTCATGATCACGGGGGAAAGCTACAAATGTGTAGTCTTGAACAAATACTTGGGGAGCGTCCAGACGAGCCTTTACAGAGGGATTAACTATCTCAGGTTAATTAACTGGCAGGAAAATACCCATATGTAAACATGCCCTCTGAACAGTACCTTGCTCTGCCGGTTGTCTCATGGTTTTCAACAGAAGTACTCATGGAACAAGACACCACTCAAAATGGGCAAAGGTGGCAGAAGCTTAGACACGGTGGAGGAGGGCTTATATTTCACCATTGGAAACTGCCAACATTTTTTATATTGCAGTGTAAAGCACTCTCTTCACATTACTGTATGTTCTACCCCAGGCTAGATACTGGACAATTGCTGACCTTGGTTAAATATATACCTGGGTCATGCAGTCTAAAGCACAAAAGAGGCCATCCTGCCCATTCCTTGCTCTTTATTTCAATACTGTCTTCACCCAGTTAATCAGTTTCTGAATCCTTATGTCCAGCTCCTTCAATCTAGTGCCAAATTGCCTGGTTTGATTCAGCCACAGTTACATACTTACCCAATCCTATACTCCCCAGCTGGAATAATAATCAGGCACCAGTACAGTGTGTGCGGTGCAAAGTTCTCTCGCTGATAAGTTCATAATTTCATTATCTTGCAGCAAAATACGGGTATCAATTTGGCAGGAACTAAACCTGTGTTACTATGCATACTGTTTGTCACTCCCGTATTTTGTCTATATGCCCAATCCTACACAAGCAAGCCAAGGAATTTTGCTAAGTCAGCACTTATGCTTTGCAAAGCTCCTTGAACACAAGCTCCCAGAGAAGAAATTCAAGAACACATTGTAGCAGGGAAAAATATGTTTTAAATATATTTTGTGAGAATTACTTAAACAGTTCATCAATCAAGTGACAGAACAGAATAAAATGTTGTTTATAATCTTCCTTTGCTTTGGGTATATTAAAAAGGTTAGTCGATAGCAGGAAATTAAGATAATATTTTATTTTCCCACCTGCTTTTTTATGGAATCATAGAATCATAGATTCATAGGGTTGGAAGAGACCTCAGGAGGTCATTGAGTCCAACCCCTTGCTTTTTAGCACCAATCCCAACTAAATCATCCCAGCCAGGGCTTTGTCAAGCTGGGATTTAAAAACCTCTAGGGCTGGAGATTCCACCACCTCCCTAGGTAACCCACTCCGGTGCTTCCCTACCCTCAATTTCTATTTTCTATTACTGTTTGGTGAATGGTATGTAGTCTTATTAAATTCCATAACAGACCCCAGAGCAAAATGTGGGCATTCATGAAATATCACTATTTTCTGATAGTGATCGTATGTGACTGACTATTAGATAGATGTTTAATATTAGCCATAGGCTATTTATATGTGTTTGAAGTACCATAGTAGGAGGGAAAATAATTTGACTAAACTGAAAATAAGACAGACATCCACCTCCTTGGTTTGCTTCATGAGGAGATTTCAAATTGCATGTATTCAGAACACTAATTTCTTTTATTTTGCCACCATTTTCTTTCTTTTCTTAGGAAGGGTTGAATTTCATCTGGCCCTTTGTCTAGTGATCAAAGAAAGCCTATAATTGAACTACAGGCTCAAATCTTCAGTGTCTGCTAAATGAATCCATTGTATGTTTTAGTCACATGCTCTGTTACTGTAACAGGTATGAAAGATGCAGAAAACTCCGTAAAACCCAGGATTTGAGTTGAGGCTGTATTTAATCTGATGTTCAAAATTAATACTTGTGTTCAACATTAAAAAAAATAGAAAGACAAAGCAGGAACAGAAAAGGTTAAGAGAAGACACTGGAAGTTAAGAGTCAGAC
The DNA here is from genome assembly GCA_019425775.1 of Rafetus swinhoei. Lineage (NCBI taxonomy): Eukaryota > Metazoa > Chordata > Testudines > Trionychidae > Rafetus > Rafetus swinhoei. Next base: position 11,726,433 of record CM033435.1, on the reverse strand, counting down.
GCTTCCTTATAAAGTGATTAAAAGGATGTTAACTCCTTCAGTTTGGAAAGGGGAAATAAGAAGATAGTAAGCAGTACATAAAACAACTGACTCCTGTAGAAGAGAACATTTAGATGGTTCTATTTCCATGTCAGTTGTACAACAAGATATTTGGGGCCAAACATTCAAACCTGAGGCTAACGTACTTCTGCCAAATGTGAGTGAACCCTTGCACCAGCAAAGACCCTTGTTTTTATCCGAAAATCAGTAACTTGCACATTCAAATGGGCGGCTAGTGTGTGGGCTCAAAAGCTGGGTTTTGCTGTCTTCATGGGCAGTGCCAGGTCTGAAATTATTATCACCAGTAAATTGGTAAAAACTCGAACACATTTAAACTTGATAAAAGGAAACACTTTAATGAAACAGAAGTCACTTGTGGCTCTCATTATTGCAGTACATTGGTGAGGAAAACTGCTTAGTATTTTTAATAGTCTTTTGATAACACCTACCACATATAGAATAGCACTTTGCCTTTTCACGGTACTTTAATTAGTTAATAACTGTAAATTAAAGGCACAACTATTGCATTTCTAGTTACTTTAACTAGGATAAAATGATGAAGGCAGCTAATCCTTATGCCTTAGGCTTGCAGCTGATTACATGACAGGGTCAGGCCTCCTGAGATAGGTATTGCACATCTGAGTGGGTGTAATGTGTCTTCTGCTAAAGCAGCAGTTTTCAAACTTTTTAATAATGTGGATGCAACCCTTACAATTCTCAATCACACCAATCACCTCCTTACCACTCATGATTTGCAACCACCTCTTCTTTTTCCAGTCCTGATTGCACATTATCCCTGGGACAACCACAACACTTGCTTGGAAGACAAATATGAGGAAAGAATTTAATCATAGAATCATAGAGCTGGAAGAGATCTCAGGAGGTCATCGAGTCCAGCCCCCTGCCTAAAGCAGGACCAATCCCAACTAAATCATCCCCGCCAGGGCTTTGTCAAGCCGAGATTAAAAACCTCTAGGGATGGAGACTCCACCATCTCCCTAGGTAACACATTCCAGTGCTTCATCACCCTCCTAGGGAATAGTTTTTCCTAATATCCAACCTAGACCTCTCCCACTGTAACTTGAGACCATTGCTCCTTGTTCTGCCATCCATCGCTACTGAGAACAGCCTTTCTCCATCCTCTTTGGAGCCTTCCTTCAGGAAGTTGAAGGCTGCTATCAAATCCCCCCTCACTCTTCTCTTCTGCAGAATAAATAAAGCCCAAATTCCTCAGCCTCTCCTCGTAGGTCATGTGCTCCAGCCCCCTAATAGTTTTGGTTGCCCTCCGCTGGACCCTCTCCAATGCGTCCACATGCTTTCTGTAGTGGGAGGCCCAGAATTGGATGCAGTACTACTCCAGATATGGCCTCACCATGCTGAATGAATGGGAATAATCACTTCTCTAGATCTGCTGGAAATGCTCCTTCTAATGCTCCCTAATATGCCATTAGCCTTCTTGGCTACAAGGGCACACTGTTGACTCATATCCAGCTTCTCATCCACTGTAATCCCGAGGTCCTTTTCTGCTGAACTGCTACCTAGCCAGTTGGTCCCCAGCCTGTAACAATGCTTGGGATTCTTCCATTCCAAGTGCAGAATTCTGCACTTGTCCCTGTTGAACCTCATCAGATTTCTTTTGGCCCAATCCTCTAATCTGTCTAGGTCACTCTGGACTCTATCCCTGCCCTCCAACATATCTACCTCCTGGCTTAGTGTCATTCGCAAACTTCCTGAGGGTGCAATCCATCCCCTCATCCAGGTCATTAATGAAGATGTTAATGTAACATTGTATTTAATTTTAAAATATAGCTATCAGCTGGAAATGAGGCAAGCCAGAACCACGTCACCAACCAGTTCTTGGCGGCTCCCTGTGTGGGAACAATTGCAATAAAGCATGTGGTACTTTCAGAGACAGGTTCCTAGACTAGATGGACTACAGATGTGTGTTTTCGAGTAACAAATGTGTAATATTCAATTCAGATTTGAAAATAGGTTCAAAAGAGGGTTTTTTTTAATATAATTGGTTTTTTCCCCTATTCTTTGCTCACCTTTGTGGTAATATCAAGATAATGTTGGATGGTCTGTTCTTATGTATTTCTAACTTTGCTGGAGCCAGGAAGTATTGGAAATCTTAGACAAAAACCTGATCTTGTCAGAGTCCCAGACTCAAAGAGTTTCAGATACACTTCCAATAGGCATCCAGAGTTTGAATGCCACCCTTGACTCAAGAACCAAATACAACATAAAATTTTTATCAGACCAAATGTGTGTTACAAACTTGAGTTGATTTTTGGATGATTTCTAGAAAGACTCTTATGGACCATCAACCTGAGATTGTCTCAGAGCCTGTTCCTATGACTCAGTATTTTCTGAAACATGTTGGATTCCTTCTAACACTAACTGACATCAAATGTAAGTTGATGGCACCTGACATTTTCCAGGAGGTATTCAGCATTTTTCACAACTGAGCATCCATTCCTATTGACCATCAAGACAGACCTCCAATCCCTTCAGAAATTCTTTGTATCAAAGTCATCATGAAAAAAAAAATCGATGACTTATGTCATTAGCCCTTTAAAATTATCACATGTGCTCGGCTGGGGTGGGGTTGGGGAAGTTTCCCAAGGGCTGAGAGGTGGGGATGCAGAGTATGCACAACCATCATTGGGAGGAGAAAAACCTGCGATATCTCTGGGGAAATTGAGACAGAAGTTTTTAAGGTCAGATTTTCAGTTTTCAAAAGAGACATTTAAGTTGTGGTACCTCTGTTTGTCACTGTAGAATATGAAACACTTAGGGCAGGGCTACTCAACACGAAGCAGCCCGCTGTGTGGTTTGGGCTTATGTGGCGTTCAACATGCGGCCTGTGGGTGGGAGCCAAAACAAAAAAGTAGTCAATATAATGGTCTTCCGTTTATGTGCGTTTTAGTAGTTCAATTCCTGGACTGTCATTGATCACTAGAAGTGCTGTCATATGGGTGGAAATCAGGTAAATATTGCATTTTATTAATATCAGCAGAGCTGACTTAAATGGGGCCTGCGTCTTGTGTAGTCTTGCCTTAATCTTTGTATTCATGCCTGTCAGTGTGTAAGAAGCTATTTGCATATATTTGCATATATATTTGCATGTATATGCAACCACGCTTAAGTTGCAGCCCTTGGCATGTGCTGTGAGTATCATTGTGCCCCCTGGAACTTCCAAAGTTGAGTAGCCCTGACTTAGGGCCAGGCTTTTTTTTAAAGAAACTGTGCACATGCAAAAGCTGAAAAGGAAAAACAAAAGAAGCTAGGAGAGGTAGAGAGAATGGGGGGAAATGGCACCAGATGTCCCAGAGCCTCGAAACCATTTGATATTTTTTTCTATCTGTAGTGGCCTTGCTTATATTTAGATACATTACTGGGGAACATATGTACATGTATCCCCTGCTACCTCTGAATGGATTTTAACCAGTGGTGCTGGACAAATAGTAACAAAAGGATTACATACATGCATATTCTTGCCAACTCATCAATTTAAAGAAAAGTGTGGTAGGGTCTAATGTGAATAAGGCAAAGAGGCCAGTGTAACAGTCCAACACAAGCCAAGGGTGACAACCTGAAAATGTCGGGACTTACTGCTGTAATGCATGCATCCCCTTTCTAAGATCACTTAGATATTCATGGATAAACAAACTGTCTTTTTTACTTTATAACCCTTCAGTGCTATTCTTTCTGCAATTGTTAAACTTTTAGTATTGATTTTAACCCTTAATTCATGAAATATAAAAAAAATTCCTCTAATATCTCTAATTTTTGGAGGAGGCAAACAAAGTTATAAAAACAATCTGCGGCTTCTGAGGACTTTTTATAATCTCCTCCGGCTTTTTCAGAAACTGGAGAACATTGCGTCCTCACGAATTCTTGGGAACAGCAGACTCCGTATGCACTAGAGACTGGTTAGTGATTGGAGTTGGACAGACAGACTAACGCAATTGTCTGGTTTCTAAATGTCTTACGAAGGAGCGCTGCAGTCTCTGAAGTATTCCCTGGATTTAGAGTGTGCATTGCCAGCAAGTGTTGAAATAGACTTGCTTGAGATGTCACCAGCAGAGGAGTTCAACGACATCAGTACCAGGGCTCAGATCCTAGCCGTCCTGTACTGTCAGCCTGGTATACAGTTAGTGGGGAAAGAGGGTTTTCCTGCCGATAGGCACCCTGGAGCTGTACCCGGAAAGGGAATAAGGCAACCCTTTCTCCCTATTCTCAGCGTGTTGAGGCCTTGAATGGTAGTGACATCATGCCACAGAGTGTGACTGGCATGTGAGATGGTCATGTGGGCCAGGTTCGCAGATCGAACAGCTGCACAGATGCCCTATGGCCACCTTGGGGGTCTCTCTCAAAGTCCACATGGCCACATAGCTACTGAAAGCTCAGTGCTGCTTGGATCAGGATTTGTCCCAAGATCAAACAATACCCCAGAGGGATCCTCTGATCTTTACTGAAGAAAGACTTTTAGAGAAACAGTGGGATCACTAACCCAATGGAAAACATGCCTTGCTACTTGCTGAATCAGGGCAACCCAGTGACCCTGCAGACGCAACTGGGGAAGCAAGTTCAAATAGACATACTGGAGACATACCTGCAAACTCTAGTTATTTATATTATGGCTCACATGCATGCATATAACCTTATCCTGTGCTAAAGGTATAAAGCCATTCTGTCAGGGCCATACTCTGTATACGTAAGTAACACCCACTAATGGCCCTCAGGGAGGAAAAGACACACCTGAAATGCCGTCTCTGACTGTGCATTAGTCTGACAACACTGCTTAAGAGTCCAGCATAAAGCTTTGTCTGTTCAACTTTTCTAGTCAAAAGCAGTGAAAGTCACCTGGGTGCACAGGGTCAGCCCAAGGTCTATGCACCTCATAAACCAGGGCTTAAATTCAGCTGGAGTTGCCCAGAGTGTTGTGCCCCCTCCATCCCTACAGTTTTCATAGCATGCTGGTGGGGTGGGGGGACTCCTGGAATTACTCTGCCATCAACTCTCAACAGTAGGGCTTGCTTCCCATTCCAGGCTGGAGCACTGATATGCTATGTAACCTTGGGAAAGTCACTTCACTGTTTCCTCTCCTACCTTCTGTTTGTCTTGCCTACTTAGACTGTAAGCTCTTTGGGGAAGCACTGTCTCTTACCATGCGGCACCTGGCACAAAGGGACCGTGCTCTCATTTGGGGCCTCCGAGCACTACTGTAAACTATGATTACTGTATGATTACATTACTCATTTCATTGCTGCATTCGACTTTGGTCACTCTGCTTCCTTAGGACATGTCTACACTGCAGCGTTATTTCGAAATAACAAATGGCATCTCTACACTGCAAGCCGTTATTTTGAAATCATGTCGAGATTGTGGACTTCTTACTCCAACTCCTGTAACCCATTTCACGAGGAGTAAAGGAAGTCGGAGGAAGAGTATTTTTCCTTCAACTTCCTGCTGTGTAGACAGCGCCAAAAGCTGAGTTTAACTGACGTAGCTGAAGTTGTGTAGCTTAATTTGACTTTTGCCCTGCAGTGATGACGTGGCCTTAGGCTGCAGTGTTGCAGTAAAGCCATTCTTTTAAGTCTGGGGTATGGAACCTCGGGCCCGGAGGCCAGATGCAGCCCTCAGCTTTCCTGGATCTAGCCCCCAAGGCTCAGGGCCTCTCCAGCATTGGGGAGCCCGTACTGATGCTCCAGCCTCCCCTACTGCTCCCCTGGAGCTGGAGCACACAAAATCTACTAGGCTGGGCGCCCCCTGAGCTCTGGTGTGTGAGGGGAATGGGGAGTGTCTTTCTCCTTCTCAATTGGGGGCCATAGTGAGGGTTTTCCCCCCGTTTCTCACTTATGTGTGGCCCCCAACTGATTTTTCTGTGGGCCAGTGGCCCCTAATCCAAAAAAGATTCCCCACCTGTTTTAAGTGCTAGTGCTCAGTGTAGAGAGGTACCTGCTATATCAGGCAGTACTAAAGATATGTTTTGTGCCCTGTGCTTAGTACATTAGGCAGCACTGACGTGTTTAGAGGACACATCTATGGATATTGCTGTTAACCATGGATTTTTGCCATAGAGTAGAATTTCCAGAACAAGCTGTATTGATATCGGATCAACGGAACTTCAAAATAAATGATTTGCAGGGTTCTAATGTTGTGGCATAGTCTTATGGTTAGAACAGGGAGATGGAAGACAGAAGAACTGGATTTTTTACTATGTTACTGACTATATGTGATTTTATGCAGGCTTCATAATCTCTCTCTGCTCAGTTTTCCTATCCATAAAATGAGTATGAATGACACCAACTGTTGAAAGTGTGTTGAGGTCCTTGCATGAAAGGTGATATATACATACAAAGCATTGCTACTTCATCAAATAAACCTTCATTACTGACTGACTCAGGAATGTAGTCATAAAGCCATGGTGTTGAGAAGGAAAAAGACTGTAGAGGGGCTAGTGCCTGTTTCTTTTTATAAAAGGAAAATTAAAAGTTTGAGATTATATAATTGAAATCACATTTGAAACAAATATTAATATATCCCATAAAATATGTTAAAGTTTTAATCTGTTGTGCAATTAATCATGTAAAGTTACAGCAATAGTATCAAAATGCAGCTGGGCAGATTCTAAGAAAATCAGAAGATACCAATTATACAACAACAGATACTGGCCAATCTTGCGGTCCCTGTGCAGGCAAAAACCTGTTTAGCTCAAGGGAGGCCTTGTTTGTAAAATGTGGGATTAGACTCACTGTGTGTAAGAAAATCTTTAAAATTCACATCTCAAAGTGAAACTTACTTCCTCTGTACTTCAAGCAGAATGTACCCAGCACAGCATGATTTAAGACTTATTGACCATGCCAAGAATACATTAGATTACTCTTGGCAGTGGGAATTGCATTTGTGTAATAACAAGTACTAAAATCCTCTTAAGAAATTCTGTCTGATCTGTAACTTGGGACTTATTCATTTTGTTGTTGTAATTTTTCTGAAAAAGTGTAAAAGAGTCTTTTCAGAAATCTGTAGGGTACTTAGGCATTTCTATTTTCCTTACAGATTGGGTAATAGCTCTGTTCTCTACTTATTTATTTAAAGTTTGTAGAGGAGAATATTTGTTCAAAGTGTCTCCTAGACGCACTGTTGTCACAGTGCTATCTCAGACACAGATTGCACAAGATTTTAAAAAAACTAAAGATAAATCTATATTTACATGCCTCGGAGCCTATCTACATCAAGTCAGTGGGAGCTGCTGGCTGCTCAGAACTTTGGAAAACCAGCCTTCTCATTTAGCGTTCTAAATGTGGAATTGCAAGAATAAATGTAGCTATGGGTCTTTGAAAATCTTGGCCACACTCTTAGCAAGAGAAACCCTTATAGAGGCTAGGAAGTTCCATGAAGTTCCCACTTAATTTCCTCTAAATCACAGCATTTAGGGGAAGGTTTGCCCCCTCATGGAACTGGCCAAGTCTTTTGTCCCTTATCCCACAAATGTCCTGTGATCCCCCATTGACCTCAGGTTGGCTGCAAAGGGCAGGAACATCTGGGGTTTGCCCTGCACCCTTGTCCTGCCACTAAGGCTTCTGGGGCAGGAAATGCTATTATAACTTGTATCCTCAGCTTTTTGGCTGCCCACCAAACTAGTATAACTATGAACACGACAGAAATACCCAGCCAGGGTGCAGACAGGATGCAGGAACTGGGGGACAATGAAAAAGAAACTGGGATGCAGCATCAGGAACCAGCTGTCCTCCAGTTTGCACCAGAAGCTGGCATGTTATAGAACAACTCCTTTCTGGCGGCAGATAACTCCAGTTGATATGGGGATACAAGACAGACAGAGATACCCTCTTACAACAAAAATAATCTGACCGTTGTATAACCCACACACTTAGGCTACGTCTACATTGCACTCTCTTGCGCAATAATGTATGCAAATGAGGTACGGCGAGCCTCATTTGCATACTTAATAAGCCGCCATTTTTGCGCAAGGAGCTTTTGCCTGAAAATAAGCAGCAGAACGGCTCTTGTGGAAGAGTGGGTTTTTGCGCAAGAAGGAGCAGTATAGACTGCTCCTTCTTGCGCAAAAGTCCCTTGCGCAAAAATGGTGGCTCATTTGCATATGTTCTTGTGCAAGAGAGCGCAATGTAGACGTAGCCAAAGTGTTGTTCACTGTCCCATGCAGTGGCACAGATACCACAGAAACAGATAAGAACAAGAGACCTCTACAGCAAGGGCTGAGAGGCACCTGGCTTTTAGCTGAAAGGGTAGAGGCTCCTATACTAAGGTCCCAGGTTCAAATCCACCTGGTGGTGATAACAGGTGCTCTAAGGGAGCTGCCTTTCTTCCTCCTTTCTTTGAGCTACACACAGTGGCTGTGTCTACACTGGGCCGCTTATTCCGGAAAATCAGCCGCTTTTCCGGAATAAGCTGCGAGCTGTCTACACTGGCCCCTTGAATTTCCGGGAAAAGCACTGACGATCTACTGTAAGAAATCAGCTGCTTTTCCGAAAACTATGCTGCTCCCGCTGGGCAAAAGTCCTTTTCCGGAAAACTGTTCCGGAAAAGGCCCAGTGTAGACAGCACAGTAGTCTTTTCTCAAGAAAGCCCCGATTGCGAAAAATGGCGATCGGGCTTTTTCCGAAAGCGCTGCTACATTAGCCACGGATGCTTTTCTGGAAAAAGGGCTTTTCCGGAAAAGCATCCTGCCAATGTAGACGCCGAAATACTTATAACGGAAAACTGTTCCGTTTTAAGCATTTCCGGAAATTCATGCCAGTGTAGACGTAGCCAGTAGGTGTAACACAGCTTTAGCTTCCTGTGCATGGAGGCTGGGTGGTTGCTCCCTAAGGCTATGTCTACACTGCACAATTCTGGTGCAAGAGTTCTTACGCGCAAAAAATTATTGCGCAAGAGCGCGTCCACACTGCCATGTGCTTTTGAGCAAGAGAGGTGCTTTTACGCATGAGCATCTATGACAGTGTGGATGCTCTCTTGCACAAGAAAGCTCTGGTGGCCATTTTAGCCATAGGGGTTTCTTGTGCAAGAAACCCCTGTTACCCGTCCACACATGCCTTTTTGCTGCGCAAAAACTCTGCAGTGTAGACGTAGCCTAAGGGGGTAAGAAGCTTGTCAGTCAGTGACACTGGGACAACTTCAGGCCATCCCAGTGGTGGAAGAGTTTTCACATGGGTTTAATCATGGAATTCATGTTTTGCGGCTGACTACTTTGCAGTGTCTCTGATAACGCCACGTTTGAATGCTGCACAAATATGTTCTTAGTTAGAAAACTGCCACATACTTGCTGGGATGGTCATTATTGCAAAAGATCTGGGCTATATATTTGGAGCTAGTTGCTCAAAACAACTTACTCTGAAGACTAAATCCAGCTCATTTTGGGTTCTATTCACTGAGAATAAACATGGCAGAAAGTGGCTGTCTGTGACTACTCCCACTGTCTGTCATGGGACCTCTAACATGAGCAGGGGGGGTGACAGACTTGCCAGGCCTCTGGGCAAATTGGGAGGCTCCAGTGGCAGGCTCTCAGAAGGGGTGGAGCCTCAGGCAGAAGGGGTGGGGTCTCAGGTGGAAGGGGTGGGGTTGGGGCAACCAAAACTCATTACCACCTGGTGAGTGCTGCACTAGCTCCTCCCCGCCAGCCCTCAGAGCCACAGATTCTAGATTGGCGCTATGCGCCAGAGTGTAATGAGGCTCAGCGTTGGAATATTGCCGAGCCTCATTTGCATAGCTATCGAATCGCCATTTTCACAGAAGAGTTTGCAAGAAGGCTGTCTACACTGCCCCTTCGAAGAAACTTGCGCAAAGCCGCTATGCCTGAAAATAATCGGCATAACGGCTTTGCGCAGTGAGTTTTTGCGCAAGAAGGCAGTGTAGACAGCCCCGCCTTGCGCAAGAGCCTCTTCCGTGAAAATGGTGGTTCATTAGCTATGCAAATGAGGCTCGGCGATATTCCAACGCTGAGCCTCATTTGCATAGCTCTGGCGCAAAAGCGCGCCAGTCTAGACTTAGCCATTGTGTTCTGGTGGTGATGTAAAGGGCTTATTTAAATTATTAACCAGTTGTTGAAGTGGGTTTTACCCATGAAAGTTTATGCCATAATAAATCTGTTAGTCTCTGAGGGTATGTCTAGACTGTACCCCGCTGCCGGCAGAGGGATGCAGATTAGGCTGGGCAAAATTGCTAATGAAGCGGGGATTTAAATATCCTGTGCTTCATTAGCATAAAAATGGCCGCCGCTTTTTTCCGGCACAGATCTTTGTCGGAGAAAAGCGGCAGTCTAGAGGCTGATCTATCGCTAAAGAAAGCCTTTTCCGATAGATCCCTTATGCTGGCAGAGGGGTGCAGTCTAGACATACCCTAAGGTGCCACAAGACAAAGAAGTTTCCTTATGGTGTCTTCATTCATACAACTAGGTTCTGCATCTTTCTCTTGCACTACTTACACTTGACATGTTTTCCTTTTTACCCAGGGAACACATTTCTTCAAAATATTCCCAGATAGGGTCTCTCTTATGCCTAGAAACCATGATAGTTTCTGTGGAAAACTTGGGGGGGGGGGGGGGGAGATATAGGAAGCTGTGTGTGTGCTGAATAATGGCTTCCCTTTTTCTCTCCACTCCACTCCACTCTACTCTACTATTTCTTTCTATGCTGCGCCCGTTCTTTCTTATAAATTGTCTCTCTGTCTCAAAGACAATGTCTTAACTAACTCCTCTGCTGTGCTTGACCAAGGTCCACCGCCACATGAGCACAGAACAAGAACAATCCTCTCCAGCCGGTGTCTGTCTTTGCACAAGTTACTTTTTCATCTGCCGAGAAACAGAAATTGAAAGCCCAGATTTGCAAGAAGCAAGAGCTGGTAGTTAGGCTGGACAGACTAGAGCCATTATTCATTTTTATAAGACTGAGTGTATGTGAGATGTAATTGTAACTGTTATTTTAAATGAGCAATGTAGTATGTTACTGATGATTTAAAAAATTAAAAATACTAATAAAAATCCAATTTTTAAAATTTAAATTGGACTGATTTATCTACCCTGCATGAGTCTAGAGTTTCACTCCAAACTTATTCTACATTATGCACAAGAACCGTAACATGGAAACTGTTTCTTGAAAAAAAATATTTAAGGGGAATTGATATTGGTCAAGAGACTCACTCCCATCAGTAACGGTGCTCCTGATTCAGTCACGCTTATTCCACAAGGAGTCTTCATTGATTTAATTGGTATTACTCATGGAGCAAGGCACTTATCTCAGAACGGGACATGCGTGGTGCTGAGTAGTGCTGGGAATGCTTTACACACAGCGCTAAGCAATACTGACCTGCACTAGCCCTACTGCTGAATTACTAATATTTTCCTGACAGTCAGAGATGTTTAAGAGCGTATCAGGTTTTGCAACGAGGAAGCATTTCCAGAAGACTGAGTATCCAGTTCTGATTTTTTGTTTAATGCCATGTCAGGGCCTATTCTCTAAATAAAAACTTCAGAGCTAGATCCAAAACACGGGAGCACTTAATTCATTCCACATACAATGCACATAGCATTCATCCTTAGTACAGCAGGTTTGATCTAAGGTGTAGAATTTTTTTCCATTGATTTCAGGGGGTTTGGTTCAGGCCCTATGTGACTAAGCAAACTAAACTGCAGTCTTATTTCTAATGTTGAAATATTAAACCTATCTGTATACACAATGGGATCATGGGAAGAGGGGGGAGGACTGTATATATCTTTTATTCAGTTAAATCTGCCTATCTAAGGGTACGTCTACACTCCAGCGTTAATTTGAGTTAACTTAATTCAAAATAGTTAATTCGAATTAAGCTAATTCGAATTAACACATCTACACACAAAACCTATTTCGAAATAGCGTTTTGCTATTTTGAAATAGCGCGTCCACACCGAAGTTAAGGCTGGCAGGAAAAAGTGCCGGCAGGGCATCAGGTTAGGACATAGGGTACGTCTAGACTACATGCCTCTGGTGACAGAGGCATGTAGATTAGCCTACCCGGCATAGGAAAATGAAGCGGTGATTTAAATAACGCCGCTTCATTTAAATTAAATGGCTGCGCTGAGCGATCAGCTGTTTGTCGGCTCAGCGGTAGTCTGACGCTCAGTCGACATCAAAGGCATTTGTCGACCTCCCAGGCATGCCTCCTGGGATGAGGTTTACCTGGGAGGTTGACAAATGCCTTTGATGTTGACCGCGGAGCATCCAGACTACCGCGCTGAGCCGACAAACAGCTGATCGGCTCAGCGTGGCAGCCATTTAAATTTAAATGAAGTGGCGATTATTTAAATCGCCGCTTCATTTTCCTATGCCGGGTAGCCTAATCTACATGCCTCTGTCGCCAGAGGCATGTAGTCTAGACGTACCCTTAGTGTGTGGGGCTGCTGCCTGAGGCTAACTGAGCTCCGTGCTTAAAGGGACCCTACCCCTACCCCGGACAGACAGTTCTCAGGGTTCCCCGCTTGCTTGTCTAACTCGATGAGGGACAGCAAAGCAGTCCTGTCTTGGAGTGCCCTGAGTGCCCGCACTCGGGACACCACAGCACTCGGCCACATGGAGCCAGAGCTGCCCCTGGGCACGCTAGTGCATCTCGTGGGGTCGTTGCCATCAGCCCGGCTGCACTTCCTGCAGGCTGCCATCTGGGGGGTTCATTGGGGGGCTGTCAGGATCCAGGGGGCCCTGCGGGAGAGCGTCCACCCCAAGGAGCCCTTGGAGCCACCCCGGTCCTCCCCACTGGGGACTTGTGCCCCATTCCTCCCTCATGTCCTTCCACTTACCCCTCCCTAACCCCCCTTCCTGATGTCAAATAAAAGACACGTATGTTCAAAAATAGAAACTGGGCTTATTGAACAAAACTGGGGATGAACTCTGGGGAGACTGGGAAAAGGAGGAGAGGGAAGAGAGAGGGTGGGAGAGGGAAGAAGGAAACCTGGGAGGAGGGAGCTGGAAGGGGAAGCAAGGGAAGAAGGGGGAGGGGAAGCTCAGGGCCCAGGGTTGGGGGTCTCGCCGGACCAACTTGATTTTCATGCAAACCTGCTCCTGGGTTCGCATGTGGCCTTTGGTGGCCAGGCTGGCAGCTATCCTGCCATAGACGGCCACATTCCTCCATCTAGTGTGGAGATCATGGACGTTGGGGGCATTCCCCCAAACCTGAATAAGGTCCATGATCTCCACCCTGGACCAGGAAGGCACCCACCTTCTCCGGGCCCTGGCAGGCTCCTGGGAGCTGGCAGACTGCTCCTGGGGAGCGGTGAAGGGCTGGCTGCCAGTGGCTTGCTGGCTCATGTTTTGGGGGCCACTGGGTCAGGGGCCCCGATGGCCACTGCTGGCTTGGAGCTGGCACAGGCACTGTGGCCAGGGTCTATCCCTTTAATGGCTCCGGGGCTGGGGGAGAGGAGAGTAAGTTTTCCTGGTTGTGCCCAGAGTGGCCACCAGGGCTCCCAGGAAGGGCTGAGGTTTCTGTTTCACCAAGTGTCTACACAGCACTTAATTCGAAAGATCGGCATAGGAATGAAGCCGCGATTTAAATAATTGCGTTTCATTTAATTTAATGAGTTGGGCTGCCGATCAGTTGTTTGTCGGCAGATCGGGCAGTCTGACGTCGACAATGGAAGCCTTTGTCGACCGCAGGTAAACCTGATTTCACGAGGCATACCGCGCCGGTCGACAAAGGCTTCCTTGTCGATCGCGGTGCATCCAGACTGCCCCGATCTGCCGACAAACAGCTGATCGGGCAGAGCGGGCAGCTATTTAATTTAAATGAAGCCGCGATTATTTAAATCGCGCTTCATTTCCCTATGCCGATCTGTCTAATCTACATGCCTCCGTCGACGGAGGCATGTAGTCTAGACGTACCCCTAGATTGGCTTCAGCAGAATCCAGGAGATCGAGCCTGATTCTGGGAGCCTCTTGGATTGGCAACCCCATAAATGCCAAGAGACTGAGGATAGGCCAAACCTATAATGGGGCACACCCTCGTGTCTGCTTTCTTAAAGACTGGGACCACCACTCTGGTTTGCTGTCCAGAGGTACTGCCCCTGCCTTCCATGCAACTCCAATTGATTTCAATGCAAATTCTACCCCAGTGAGAACTGCAGGATTAGGCCCAATTTTGGATCAGTTTCTGATTATATTGTATTAATTTTGTGAGACAATGGAACTGTTCTTACAGAGAGGACTTTCCCATAGAGTTGGGGCCAATGTGAACATTTTTTAATTTCTCTGTGTGTATGCGCACGTGTACATATTTGAAATTTTATATTCAAATTAGCCCCTATGGTTTTGGATCTGGCTCAGATCCATAAAAGGAAAGAACTCTGGTAGGAGAAATTTTCAGAGAATAGCTGATCTTGAGAGATTTGACAGAAGTCTTGGATGAACAACTCATAACATTTTGGTGCTATCAGCTATGGATCTGAATCCTCTCCTTATTTTGGCCTTGAACCTCATATTTTAGCCTAATCCTAATCTGAATAGTGTTTCTGAACACCACCTCCTGGGTGAAAATGTGGTTTTTCATTTTATACAACAATAGTTTGAACAGAGAGCTCCTCTGCCAGCTATCAGACATGTATGGGAAAGTTTTTGCTCTGTGATGAATTGCAAATTCCCTGACAGTAATCTTTTCTGAAATAAATGCAGAGCCCCCTCCCAAAATTACAATTGCCAAATCTTTTGTATAAAATCACGACCGTGATGTTTTATAGTAATTGAAAACAAAAAAGGCAGTAAAATAATACTCTCCACCTCTACCCAGTCGAACAAAATGACATGAAATGAATCCTTCGCTCTCAAAAAAAAAAAAAAAAAAAAGTGAACAGTTGCCTCCTTTCATCCCTTCCCCCTCTCCCAGGCTTCCCTTTTCTCCTCCCCACAGAGGATGTTTTCAGGAAATATTTCCACAGCAAAATTCAGCATCATTTATTATATTTAAATCTGCATTTTTGTTGAGATGGCTTGGCAGGCTCCACTTGCAAATCTGGCAGGATATGGCCAGTTGAGATTTAGCACTAACAAACGAAAAATATGCTGACACAACAGAATGCTTTAATCATTGCAACAAGCAGGACAAGATCCTCGACTGCCCTGCCAGCTCTTCCCAGTGTGAGAACCAATGGTGCTGCTTAGTTCTCCTTCCCTCCCCTGCCTCTGGAGAGTTCAGTTCGCTCTCGTTGTTTCCACTGAGCTGAGAGCCTGGTTGGGTAACTGCATTCAATGTATTAGTGATTTAATGATTTAATTTAATGATACTCCTCTTGGCCAAGAAACACTGGTAGGAAAACGCTGCCCATTTCCAGCACCGTAAGGGATCTTAAATAATGTAAAAGAAAGTTGTTTTTATTGTGTGCATGCTTCTATAAAATGGCTAGTCTCATTTGTAGCTGGGGTAATCGCTCTGTCTTACCACTCATTCTCTTTATTAAAAGCTCATTACCTTGAGTGAAGTGAAGGACAGGATCCACAGTGTTCTGTCTATAAAAACTAGTGCAGTGGTTACATTCATACACTAGTTTACTTTTAGTGAATGATTTTGTACAGGGCACAGAATAAAGACTGTGTCATGTAAGGAGGTTGTGAACTGAAGGCACTGTATATTTTGGGAACATATCAATTCAAAATGCTCCATTTTCTGGTTGGTATCAGGATTTATGCTTGCAGAAAGCTTTTATGTAATCAAATGCCAATCTTGAGGAGAAGCTGGTCTTGGCCACTGAACATAAAGAAGAGTGTTTTGGTATCCTTGGACAACCACCTTGTGAGCAAGACCCTGGGAATATAAGAGAAAATGGGCAGAGAAGGAGGTAAGCTGAACCGAGACCTGGAGGAAAAAATCTCCAGGTCACAAGGACCTGGAGCATCTGCTTGTCTTAGAGAGTAAATGCTCCACCTAAAGGACAGAGGAATGGGCCTGTATGAAACCAAGAGGATCAGGATCAGGAGAGAGGAACTCTCTCCTTGAGCAGAGCACTGAAAGAAAGCCAACAACAGAAACAGCATCTAGAAAGGGCCTGGCAGACCCTAGAGAAGCAGCTTTTCAGATGAGGAAGGGAGCTAGAGTCTGAGACCAAAAAGGGATCCCCACCTCTGTAGGTGGGCAGGACCAAGATGTGTCTGGAAACTCACAATAAGATGGTGAGCACAAAGAGAGTGTGCCAGGTGGACTGTGTGGATACTGGTAGACTGGCTGATGGGTGAGGCCCCCAGAAAGAATTACTAAAAGGAGCAAGTAGCAGTCTAATACAGCTGCAAGTGTCCTTTGACACAAACACAAATATCCTGTGTATAACAGAGACTTAAATAATGGCCCTCAGCTATACAGGAAACCTCTACAATAAGGGGATGTCTACACAGCAGCGTTATTTTGGAATAACTGACATTATTTCAAAATAACAAAATGCGCGTCTATACTATAAGCCATTATTTTGAAATATTGGTGAGCTGGAGGACTTCTTACTCTGACTCCTGTAACCCTCATTTCACGAGGAGCAAGGGAAGTTGGAGGAAGAGTATTCTTCCTTTAACTTCCTGCTTTGTAGACAGTGCCAAAAACTGAATTAAGCTATTTCGACTTCAGCTACGCAATTGACATAGCTGAAGTTGCATAACTTAATTCAACTTTTGCCCTGCTGTGTAGACGTGCCCTAAGTGACCAGGGTGAGCTGGGAGAGAAGGTTGCTACTGCTCATTGTACTGGGCTGTGATCCAGGGATTACGGACACAGGTCGCCTCTCTACTGACAGGAGCTGGAAGAGGAGATCTGTTTTTCACAGGACAGGATTGTTGAGCAAGCTGTAAAGTGGGAGCAAGGGCTGTCCTGACTCAGAATGGAGAAGGAAATGGGAGGGAGCAATCCCTTCTGCTGAAAGAGGAGTTGACCTCACTGTAATATTCTGCTACTAAACCTTTGAGAAATGAAAACAGATTGTGTGTGAAGTATGGTGCATGCAGACTAGTGAAATGGGAGTGATCACAGTTCTGCTGGAACATTTTGTTTTGTTTTGTTTTGTTTTACTAGTCAAGATCTTAAAACTATTTCTCCATTTTCTATGGAGGAAAAAGCCAATGCTTTAAACACTGATCTGGGATAGTTTAAATTCAGCAGAGGTTAGAGGCATCTCCGACTCACCATTGGAGGGAACAAGCTGAGCTGTGTGTCTATAGTAGGACTCTGCCTGGCTGGTCTGATTCCTGTAGTGAGCTAAAAAAGGAAGGAAAGGCAAGTTTAAAGAGCAGTTTGTCTTGCTGCTCAGCGGGCCAAACCTCCCCTCAACATTTCAGAGCATTTAGGCTTACCTGAGGAGACCCAGCCTTGAGTTCCTGCCCTTCCCCCATGTCCTGAGGCCCCTGGAGGCAGAGGCTATGGAACTGGGTGAGGAGGGTAAGTTGTTCAGCAAGGGGTGGGATCTTCTCCAGGCACACCACCATGAGCTGCATCACAGCCGACAGAGACGAAAAAGACTTTCTCCTTGGTGTTTCACTTGCATGCTATCCTCTGCCGCTGATCTGCTTGCATCTCCTCCAGGGATGTGTTCTTCCACTCCATTTGCTCCTCAAATGTGTCATCCCTTGTCCATTTTCGCCTGCAGGTTTGTGCAAGCCAGACAGGCTCCCTGCTGTAACAAAAAGTGACAAGGAAATACATTGTGGACCCTAAAATTTAATTTGTTAGCTTATAGCAAAAGTCTCTCTAAAGACAATGGAGATATGAGCTGTGCAAGGCCAAAGTTATGCTTTAAAATGGCCACTGTACAGCAGCTACCTACAGGGTAGAGGGATAGCTCAGTGGTTTGAGCATTGGCCTGCTATACCCAGCGTTGTGAGCTCAATTCTTGAGAGGACTACTTAGGGATCTGAGACAAATCTGTCAGGGATGGTACTTGGTCCTGCTGTGAATGCAAGGGACCAGACTTGATGACCTCTCAAGGTCCCTTCCAGCTCTATGAGATTGGCATACCTCCTTATATTACAACAGAGTTCTCAAGGGAACATCTGGACTCATGTAGTTTGGAGGCAGGCATGATTAAGGGCACAGCCTGGTGGGTGGGAGGAGGGCCAGGGATCCAATTATGCCAGCTGGTGAAGGGTGATGGCACATGCAGCTTCCCTTCTCTGTGTCTGCCACACCCCTGCTTCCTGGGGGGGAGAGCATCATGAGTGGGAGGGGATGCCAGAGGCTGAAGCTATACTGGCAGCAGCTAGCTAATAACTTCCCCTTCTTCCTCCAGGTTGCCATGCAAGAGATCAGTCTTCTCCAAATCACACAGAGTGGTAGGGAGCTGATGCTGACTGAATGTGGCCAGAAACCTGGGCCTTTTCCTGCAAGGCTTTGTGATGCCAGACCACTTCCTGCTGGCTTGGCATGGGGAGCTAGTCCTACTGTGGAGAACAGAATAATGCAGCCTCTGCACAAACCTTGCGAGAAGGATCAAAGAGTTCCTATCTGAGAGCTTCTGAGAGCTTCATGGACATATGCAGGGAGGATTCCTGCTCCATCACCAGACACATTAACAAGCTGCTCTTAGCTCCCTGTGCTGTGTAGGCACAGAGTACACATCACACCCAATTGCCTTAACCCGCACGTAGGAAAAAAAAAAAAAAAAGTGAAGTGCTGTCCCGGATTGAGACATCGTGGGAGGAGGAGATTGACTCCAAGGTTATAAAAAGTTTTTGGCTCTTGCTGATCACCGGCTGGCCATTTGCCTCATCCTCCTCCACCACGCTGCTGCCAAGAGTGTCTTGGGAGGATTCCATGGTCTGACTTGGGAAGCTGGTCGGGTTCCCCCCCCGCCCAGGTGGTTGTAGAAGTGGCATGTTTGTGGCAATGCACCAGACCATGAGTTTGCCTCCTTTGACTTGTGTTAGGATACCTCAGGGATGGCCAGCAGTGACATGTTAAAATAAAGGAGGTGAGATATCTTTTCTCCACCACACACTTTGCGATCTTCACATAGGGTGTGTTGAGACTACATGGCTCTGTTGACACATAGATTAGGCAGGACGGCAAAGGGAAATGAAGCTGCAATTTAAATAATCGCCGCTTTGTTTAAATAAAAATGGCTGCCGTGCTGTGCCGATCAGCTGATTGTCGGCACAGTGCGGCAGTCTAGACAGGGATCTGCCGACCCCAGAACCCTTCATCGGCAGATCCTTTATGCCTCGTTGACTCATTGTTTAGAAAAATCGACCATATGCAGCTAAATTCAACCTAAACTCCTAGTGCAGATCAGGCCTAAGTCCCAACCATCTGAAAGGCACATGACTGGGCACTTGAGCCAGAGAGACTGTTTTTGTTTTCTTCAAGGATATTGTGGTCTCTTGGTGCAGCTATATTTACAGAGTACTATGTCACCTTAATTTCAGATTTTATTTTTTCTTTATTGTCATAGCAATGTTTAGCTTTGCAACCAAAACACTGAATCCTGATTGGCATAGGTAAATACTAAACAATGGTTAAATTGAAGTAACCGGCAGCTTTGACTAAGTGAGATGTGCAGGGCTGATTCTGTGATAGCACAAGCAACTTATCTGCAGAAATAATTGTTATCAGGAAGCCCTTTTGCTACACTTCAAATATTTAAGACTATCAAAGTGCTGTCTATACTAGGAAAAAAGGTCTGTTACCAATTATTGTTTCCCACATAGCGCTGAAACCTTTTTTGCTGCTCATGCAGATGGAATAAGCACTTTATTATAAACCATGATAAAGTGTGACTGAGATTGTGTTTAATAATGAAAGAATTTTTGTCCTGTTACATCAGTTTAGATAATTTTCAGCAGTGATTATTAGAGAAATTGCTGGGAATGAACATAACCTGTAGAGATTATTTTCCCATATCTTTAAAGTTCAAAAAATTGCTTGATGAGAAAGGTAAGGAACACATCAGATAGATAAGATGTCCATGCATCTGACAAAATGGGTTTTTTGCCCATGAAAGCTTATGCCCAAATAAATGTTAGTCTTTAAGGTACCGCAGGATTCCTCATTGTTTCCGCAGAGAGTTATTCAATGTGCATAAATTCAGAACCAGTTCCTGCATTGTCTTTCCACTGCATGATCAGTTTGCTTCTCTGAAAAAGTAGGAGGGTAACACAGGAAACAGAATATCTGTTCAATCGTTTTAGAATCCATGGGAGAGTAATGAAAGCTCATCCTCCCCCATTGTCTCTGAAGGTGTCACAATATGGTAGACAGATCATTAAGGAGGAGAGAATTAAAAAAAAAAAACATGGTAAAGTTCCTTAAGAAGCAAAACAGGTCAGCTGAGTTTTGCAACTCACAATGAGAAAGAATGTTTTTCATAGCCCAAAGATAAAAAAGTAAACCTGATTTATGGGTGAGGAGATCTCCACTCAAGTTACCTTTACTGAGTCCTATGGAAAGGTGCACCCTGCCCGTCCCTAACCCCCGGCCCTCAGGATCTCCCCATAGGCCCCCAGTCCAGTGTGCCTTCTCAGCTGCTTCCTTCTCGTAACCTGAGCTGGCTGGATGCATTGCAGCTCTGGGGCAACCCTTTCAGGTTGCACCGAGACACTTCTGTACATGCTCATGCGTCACACACTTCACTTTCCCACCCTCATGTCTCACCCAGATATAAAATGGTAGGAACTTCTGCTGGAGTGGCAGGTGGGGAGCCCCAGAGGGCCAGTTTGTATTCAACCTTAGTTCTGCAGCCCACCAGTGACATTAGTTGGCAAATCTTCCATGGAACTGTGAGAATGGGCGTGTACCTGCTGCGGTTCACCCCCTATGACGCCTGCCCCTTCTGTGGCATGATGGAAACCCTGGTGCATGTCTACCCTGAGTGCACCAGGTTGCAGCCCCTCCTCTGGCTCCTCCAAAATGTCTGATTGAGCTTCTGACTGCACTTTCCCCCCTCAGCTGTTTGTTTATGCACCCCATCCATAG
This sequence comes from Rafetus swinhoei, assembly GCA_019425775.1. Lineage (NCBI taxonomy): Eukaryota > Metazoa > Chordata > Testudines > Trionychidae > Rafetus > Rafetus swinhoei. Next base: position 11,705,454 of record CM033435.1, on the reverse strand, counting down.
CCCCACAAAGTCATAGCATTTCTTCATCAGCCTCCTCCTAGCTATGGCCAAGGTGGCCCCCCATAACACCAGGGAGGGGAGGTTGGTTGAGAGAGGGGCCTGCGACTGTTGGGCTTATTTCCATTCCTTTATCTGTTCATGCATCCAGGTAGAATTCCTTCACGTAATGTCTGTTGGCTCCCTGGATGCTTTCGAAAGTAGTGGGCACTGTCTGGAGCTGTGTGTTCGCTGTCCCCTTCCAGCTCCCTTGTTTTGACCATCACACCTGTCCCTGTGACAGGGGAGGGATCACATGAGGATTACCTGTCATGTTCCCTCCCTCTGGGGCATCTGGCATTGTCCACTGTCGGCAGACAGGATACTGGGCTAGAAGGACCATTGGTCTAACCCAGTATGGCCGTTCTTATGTTCCATGTTTTGTCCAAAATATTCATTTGGTTTCCTGGGTGCAGTGGATCCTTCCCCTTAGGTTGGTGGAAGATCCTTTAGCTGTGGCAGGCTTATGCCTGCCCACTTCCCAAATTCCAGTATTACCAAAGTCTTGGAAATTCTGAATACTTACAAACTCCTGCTAGTAAGTTTCTCTCTCATATATAAAATCCCACAGAAGCAGAAGATATTTAAAATTAGACCAATATTAAGTATAATTCACAAGAGAACATTTCATATCCTCACTACAGTCATTTATTATAAATTGGCACACAACAGTTGTCCATTAAATGAACACTTTTCCCATAAGACCTATCCCTGTAGAAAAGTATTTTAGGCAAAGTTTCCTAATCGCGATGTAACTTTAGAATCAGAACATTTTCATTGCTAATAATTAAACGTTAGCATGTTCCACAGCTTGAAAACACTTTCTGGACAACTATAAAATATGTACTGTATATCTACAGTACAATGAACTACTCAAATAGGGTCACTTGTAAACTACTACTTAAATGTTCCAAACTATATTATAGATTTGTGCATCTGTGAGACTGTCTGAGAGTCCATTTGTTCAAGAACTCCTCCTAAATGGGAAGAGCTAAGACCACCAAATTTGGTATGCAGCTTCCTCTTATCCTAACTTAAAGCAAGGTCAGGGTTTGGTTGTGCCAAGAAAACAGGAAGTACCAGGAATGGGACTGTTTTCCATAACATGGAAAGGGATGGGCAGAGAGGAGGGACACAATACTGAGAGTGGCGAGCCCACAGGGGAAAGCTATATTGAAGATTGACCACTGGGGACAGCCGCTTCACCAAGAGGGTGATGAGCTGGGGCTGGAGCTTGCAATCTTGCTTACCACAAGACCAGTAGCTCCTATGCCCCAAACCCTCCCCCCCACCTTGGACACAGGGCTGGAGGGGCAGACAAAAGGCCCCTGACAGATAGCCCCTCCTCATGCCCCACAACTCTCACTCCCACCACCCACATCCCTCCAACATTCCCAAGGTCCTGCTCTGACTCCTACATCCCCCACATTGCCAGCCACATGCCCCAAAGGACCAGGGCAATACCAGCTATGTTTTCTGGTTTGCAATAATGTAAAATGAAGCCATGTGAGTTAACGTAATTTTGATTACATACGTGTATTTTACTGAATAAAACCATGGACCTTATTGTGGTCAATGCATCTCTTAAACTGTTCTTTTCAGATAGTTTCAGTTTTACCCTAGAGTTGTCTGAGTCCAAATGGATCCTGCATTACTTGCGCACCTTTAAGTTCTTTGGAAGTCAATGTCAGGCTGGATTGCACGAGAAATGGAGTTTCAGAACCTTAATTTGTGCTGTGTGTCATTGATAGGGTGAATATAGTCTGAGCCCTTTTAGCTGAGATCCACCATATCCGTTAATATCTGATTTGGGATGAACTCTTTCTCTGGGTTTGCTGGCCCCAATTCCCTCCTCCCCAAGAATAACCATAGAGCATTTGCCTCTGTTGCCCCAACCACACATTCCTTCTTCCAGTGAGTGACTGTGGACTACTTCTCCTGCTACCCCAGCTGTTTTCAGCTCCTGGGTTTTATACAGACCCCACCTGTTCCTGTCTAGCTCAGCCTTGTCTAATTAATCCCTGCTCCATGGTTCCTCCTCCAGGTGTAAACTGGGCAGTTAATTCTCTCTCCTAACAACCTTAATCCCTTCAGGCCTTGTGTAGGATGAACACCCCAATACAACCCCATTTTGAACTTTAACAGTCATGAGTCGGTGAACATATAATTTCTGTGAGAACCTGCTGCTCAGCAAACATCATGTTCCTGGTGTGAACAATGCAGAGAATAGGTAAGGGTATGTCTACACTAGACCCCTAGTTCAAACTAGGGAGGCTAATGTAGGCATTCGAAATTGCAAATAAAGCCCAATCCCGGGCTTTATTTGCATCTTTCCTGTTTGTCGCTATTTTGAAATTTCATTAGTTCGGGATTAACTGCCCGCGTTACAGGCAGCAGGGAGCTGGTAGTTTGAATTAAAGCCAATTCGAACTACCTGTTATTCCTCCTGCAAGGAGGTTTAACGGTAGTTTGAATTAGGGCTTTAATTAACTACCGCCCTGCCACATGTAGGCGCGGCAGTTAGTCCGGACTAGTGAAATTTCAAAATGGTGACCAGACGGGAAGATGAAAATAAAGCCCGGGATATTTAAATCCCGGGCTTCATTTGAAACTTCAAATGCCTACATTAGCCTCCCTAGTTTGACTAGGGGGCTAGTGTAGACATACCCTAAGTGCTCTCATCATAAACCCTCTTGCAATATTCCATTGTATTTAGGGCACACACATTCAAATCATCAAGGATGGTCTCCTTGCCAGTTGCAGAGATCAAAGCTGTTCACTAAAAGTTCATACTGAGTTTGCAATCTCATCTGTGGATTTAACTTTCAGTAACAAATTTAAAAACCAACAAATAGTCTAGTAGCACCTTAAAGACTAACAAAACATGTAGCAGGTATCATGAGCTTTCGTGGGCACAACCCACTTCTCGCTGTCTCTCTTTTTTTCCTCCCCTCCTTTTTTCTCTCTCTTTTTCTTTTTTTTTTCCTTCTCCCTCTTCCCCCCTTTCCTTATCTATTCTTGGATCTGGACTTCTAATACTCCTGTCATCTGAAGAAGTGGATTGTGCCCACGAAAGCTCATGATACCAACATGTTTTGTTAGTTTTTAAGGCACTACTAGACTATTTGTTGGTTTTTAAGTTTTTCCTGTTACAGAATAATTCAGCTACCCCCTGAAACTTTAGTACCAAATTTATAAGGATCATCTAAGGATCCAATTCTTCAATCACTTCCTGCTGGACATAATTCCTACTACCAGCAATAGTCATATAGTTGCACACATTAGTAAGCACTGGGGCTGGTAGGAAGTGTTTTCAAGATTGGGCCATGACTTTCAGTGACACTAAATTGCTTTAATTTACATATTCTCACATCCCCTTCATCATGTAAATTATACCAGTTGAAAATTTTCGAGGAAAAATCTGGAGTACTGCTAATTCATGCCAGCTGAAGATCTGGCTTAGATTTAAAAAATTAGTAAAGCCAAGTTATAATAAAACATTAACATACTACAATGCACATTATTTGTGCAGGATCAGGTTAATATTCAAAGAACATAGTTAAAGATTCTGTCCAGCTTGCTGGGGAGACCTCCTCTATTGAGTATGTTAGAAAGAGTGACCAAATTTCTAAACATCTATCTTCTTTTTGGAACGTCTCTTGTGCATGTATTTTGTGTGAAAGTTTTTCCATCACAAGAACAGCCTGTATTTTACTACACCGCAATTCCAAAGGAGGATCACATTTTGCCTGTAATGTGCTGCTGGCATAGTCGAGCTGCTAACAATAAAAAGAAATGCATTTGTTGTTCTGTAATCTTTTAAAAATCTAGATCCTTTACTAGTGCATTAAATAACCAGGTTTGGTGATCCCTAGGAAGTTACTCTCAAATAATTTCCTCTCAGAAGTGTCTAATTCTTGGACTCAAACACCTCATATGCAAATATTCCCCTTTTCCCTGCAAACCCTCCAAAAGAACATGTCTGTAACAGCAAAAAAGATCATGGATGTTAACTGGAGTCAAATGCCATTTGTAAAGTATTTTATAAAAAAAAATATGAACTACAAAAACTGAAGATGTACATTCCCTTCCCCTTTGAGAAACTCACTAAACACTATGATTATTTTACTCAGATCCCTCTCCCATCTTTTCATTTCAGTTGTTTTCTTATCAACCTCTTTTCTATATTTTCAATATTAGCAGTTGTTCCAGCTAGCTCCTAGGTCAACTCCTCAAATGGGATAAGAAGTATATTCAAATTTCAAAAGAAAATGTTTGACTTGTAAATACTGAAAGTATGGGATCTTGATAATATTTACATTATTACTTATATCTTGGTATGACTAAAATCAGAAACCAGGAACAGCTGTTTAAATTGAATAATCTCTGGCTTTTCCCAGAACAAAAAGTCATTGACTTTTCCTAGGGATAAAATTCTAATTATTAATGAAAGTAGGGCCTCATCAATGGGAATTTGGAAAATGTGCCTAAAGCCTAAGGTAAACTGGATGAATGATTTTGATGATGTACATTTCTTTTTAACCCAACAATTACTATGAATAGCTAAATTTGGGCTCCAGTTTTGTTTGAGTTTTACTGAGTGTTTGTATGGTCTATTTTTAACTCAACTGATTACATATATTAATTGTGATGCATGATATATTAGTAATAAACTTAATTAAAGAAAGCTAATCCATCCCGCTTTATAGGCCTATGCAGAACTTTAGAACTCACCTTATGTTTTTTGTTTGCCATATGAATTTTAACAGCACATCTGGCCATGTTTTAATGCCATATCAGGGATACCAAAAGAGATGCACAAAGAAATACAACTTTAGGAGGACATTGATCTTTACCCCACCTCACCAAGAAATTTAATATTTGTTCCATTCTTCCAAGTCTTACTATTTTACTCCAGATTGGAGGGTAATTTACCTTAAAATTGCTATGTTTCTCCACAGTACTTATTCCTAAATATTTCAAAGACTTCTTTACCTATTTAAATGTAGGCAATTAACAACAGTTTGTTTTGATCCTTTCAGATTTGTCATAGTTTATTTAGAAACCTGATACCTGCCTGAATTCTAAAGCCAACCCTTTTATCATTTTGAACAAGGCTACTGGATCCTGTAAATATAACAAGACATCAGCAGCACCCAAAGCTATATGTGCTCTAGTCCCCAAGAACTATTTGTGCTCTAGTCCCCAGCCCCTCATGCCCAGCCCCTGCACCATTAGCACCTCACGCACCCCTTCCCCCCCCCCCTGCACTTCCAGCCGGCTCCTTCCCCCTTTCTCCTGACCAGACACTCTGCCCCCAGCCCACTCCTGCCCCCTCCCTCGTGGCCAGACACCCTGCCCCCAGCCTGCTCCTGCCCTCTCCCCTGCTTCTGCCCTGTCCCTCCTGGCCAGACACTCTGCTCCCAACCTGCTCTCACCCCTCACACCCGGCCACGCACCCTCCCCAATCTGGGTACAGCATCCTGTCCCTGGCCCCAATCCTGGTTCAGCCCCAATCTGGCTGCAGGCGGGGCTGATGGCAGCCCCCCTCCTGCTGTGGCATGGTTGCAGGGGAGGCCACAATCCAGCTGCAGCAGACAGATGGGGGGTTGGTGAGCATAGCAAACAGGGGGCACAGCTCCCTAGTTATTTCTATTTAGAAGGATGGCTGATGTATCCTGTTTGTTTTAATTTTCTGGCTAAAAACCTATCATCTTTATTGCCATTTTCATAATATTTGAATTTAATATAGCTAAGTGTTTGCTCAGCTTTACCTATTTGTAACAACTGAAAAAACAACGAATAGTTTTGCAGCACCTTAGAGACTAACAAAAATGTAGATAGTATCATGGTATCTACATTTTTTGTTAGTTTCTAAGGTGCTGCAAGACTATTTGCTGTTTTTAAAGTTTTTTCTATTACAGACTAACGCAGTTCCCCTCTGAAACTGTAACAGGTTAATCTTCCCTCTAATTTAATTTATTTTCCTATGCACTCTTTTAGATCCTATAGATGTGTCTCCTTCCAGAAAAGAAAGATCTTTAACTAAACTATCTTTCCAAGAGACCTCGTCTTTTTTAAGTTTGATATGTTATTTATAGGGATTCCCGTCATTACTGCCTTTCTAGCTCAGAGAACCCTCATTTTCTTCTATATAATAGTGATTTTTTCCAGTTTATGGATTAAAGGGCATGATACAGCAAAGTTCTATTCAACCACCAGGTTCTTTGTTTTTCTACTGAGTCCCAATCTTGCACTGGAATGATCAGACCAAGTTATAACTCCCAAATTAGCCTTCTGGATAAAATTAGACAAAACCCTGGAAATGAAAATCATACCAACTATGGAATAAGATTCATGAGTAGCAGAATTATATGTATAGTCCCTGACATCCAGATTCATTCCCAATCAGACATCTCCCAGATCCTCATTTTCCAAGTGAAGCAACAAATTTGCACTTGCTCTTCCCCAACATTCTCTGTGCACATACAATTGATCCAAAATGGGATTAAGCATTTTATTAAAATCCCCAGAGAATTATATCCCCTTCCAGAAAACTTCCCATGTCATTTAGGGCATGTTTACACTGCAGAAAAGATCAGCTCTTCTGAGGTCAATCTTCTAGTGTTCGATTTAGCAGGTCTAATGTAGACCCATAAATTGAATGTTGAGGGTAGCCCCGCTGGAATCTAGTACTCCTTGCTCTATGAGCAGTAAGGGAAGCCAGCCAGAGCATGTGTTCCCATTGGTCACCTGTAGTGTGGATGCTGTAGCAGCTCGGTTTAAGGTAAGACAAATCCAGCTACACATACCTTAAACTGACCTGCCTGGCTAGTATAGACCAGGTCTTAAAAACTCAGGCCTTGTCTATTAAACCCCGGTGTCTATGTAATCTACATCAATTCAGCTGTGCAAATAGTGTAGCTGAAGTCTATGTACTTACCATGGCATGTTGTGTGAGTAAGATTGGCAAGGCAGCTCTCCTGTCGATGCCGACTACTTTTCTCTTTCTGGTGGAGTACCAGCATGGAGAGGAGAGCAATCAAGATTGATTTATTACGTCTAAGCAGACATGATAAATCAGCTGGTGGATTGATCGCTGCAGCATCAGTCCCAAGCATAGTGGAGACAAACTCTATGTTTAGACTAGCCTCTAAATTTGGTCCTCGGTGTATTCTTACCTAACATGTTGGGGACAACATACAACAAAGTGAATGAGTAATGAACAGCCCAAAGCTTCCATGTTCCCAACAAGAAACAATGACATGTGAAAGACAAACTAACACAGTGGGAGACTATATTGTGGGTCTATGACTTGAAGAACACATCCAAACCCTGCTTGATGTTCATAAAAGTCTCTTTATTTCTATTTTACATAGCACTTTGAACTGAATATGCTGCTTGCTGATGGTGCATCATGTGAAATAGGTCTCAGCCCCAGTTGCATGGCATAGACTGCTTTTGGACTAAGTTAACTAAAAAGTTTTCTTGTCCCTAAAAACGTGTAAACAGCTAGTGATTTCCTGATGTCACTTGCATTTGAAAATGCCAGTGTAAAAGAGTCTTAAAGTGGGTTCAGATGTAATCAGGCCTAGTATGCATAATTTTAGTCTTTAGAGTTCTCATGAAGAACTGTAATAACCTGAGATTCAATTTTTATTTTTGCTGCTAACTTCTGAATTTCACTTATAGAGCCAGATGAAGTATCGTGGATTTCCCCTAGATATGTTTGAAAAAGAAGACTTAAAAATGAAAGTTTAAAATTTAACTGCATGGTTAACTAACTTTCATGAAGTTTTAATCATATTGGACATGCAATTTTGTTTAAGAAATAAGATAGTTAAAATTCATTCTGAAAATACTGCCAACAATTTCATGATATAGATATTTTTAATATTAAAAGAAATTGTAAGTGTGTCTTTATAAACCATATGCATAAAATACATTTACTATACTAAAGCGTTCTCTCTTTTAAAAATGGTATTTCACAGTAATTTCTTAGGTATGCAATGTTTTCCCTCAAAGAAATAGTGCAATTTGAAGAACGTACATTATGTCAGTGGATTAAAACCTTTGTGGTCATTAATACAAGTCTTTGTAGATTTCTTGTAGGAGTGGATGAAGACTCATATCTGTCTCTGTTTTCTTTATTATTTGCAACAGCTGCACATGTTCCGTTACAATCTGTCTGAGGTCTGTCATTTTCTGAAGCAACTTTGCAAACAGCTGTGATGACTCTGGGTGATTCAGCTTTAGTTGGAGTTCCAAAGCTTGCAGCAAATTATCTTGTATATCTTCAATGGGTTTCACATTCAACAGACCAGGGCGATCTAGGAAAAATAATTGAGGGAGGAGGAACTAGTGAATAAAATAGTAACTTTGATTTGGACAAGAACACCTCCATCTCAAAGGTTTCTCCAATACACTATCTAAAAATGGCACATCTTGATTATTTCCTTTTTTTTAAACAGACTCAGCCTTTTTATTAGGACATTCACAAGGGAAAATAGTCTTAGAAAGGATACAAGCATTAGTTAGTTACAGAATTAGAGAATGTAGTATATTGCAATAAATATTTTGCACCAGATCTGGCATATATCATTGAAGGAAGAGTAAGTGAATAAGATACACTTGAAGAATATCAAAGTCTTCACTGGGTAATACATCAATAGACATATAGACAACTGGATCTACTAGTTTTTGATACCACTTTAAAATCTGTAACCGATTCTTCTTAGGAAGATGAAGGTAATATAAAAAACTTGGATGGGTGCTGAAAAAGCAAACTAATTGAAACAAAAACGTGACTTCAATGGGAGACATAACTGAGGGCCACAGAATTTGGGCCACAGTGTCTTCATAATACTAACTTCCTGGATGTAAAGATTTTGAACTTAATTCCAATGGATGAAGAGGGCAAGTGGATATAGAAATATCTTTTTGTGAACCTGGGGAAGGCAGGAGTCTCTGTTAAGTGGATAAAGGGGCTGATGCTGGAGCTACTTCTACTAGATTAATGATAGCAGAGAGTTCCCTTCCATAAGAGGAATTCTATTTTAGACATTTACAACAAGAATTCAAATGCTTGCAGCACATGAGTTATGCAAAGGAACCAGATGAAACTGGAGAATCTCGCCCTTTACTTTCTTTGTTTCAGGCTTTTAATACTGAGACGACTTTTCCCTTCCAGTATGCTATGTCCATCTGGGCTGGAATACTCTACGTGATTTTTTCTTTAGTAACGCATTCTACTCTGGGGCCATGGTGCTTTCATACTCACTGTTATCTAGATATGTCTTGTTTTTAAAAATATCTTTGCTTAGGTTTCTTATTTAATGTGAAACCATTTGACAAATTAAATCTTTAATAGCAACATTTGTTTTGTTAAAAGGAGTCAGAGGAGGGAAGGGTTATTAGGTGGTGGCCATTATTATTTAACATGATGCATGGCTATTATCTATCTTCATGTACTAAAAAAAAATGATTCTATGGCCACACAAGTTAAGGACATGGCCAAACACTGTTGTAATTGTGCTAAACTGTCACTTTTAATAATGATTGCCAATGACTTGTGACTGCTTTGGTTGATAATATGTAACCAGATAAACCTGCTTTGTCATGGGCACATGTACGCCATACCCAATGTAAAGCAGAAGTTAATAATTTTACTGCTTAGCTACCAGATTAGTTTCACAAGTCAATCAATAAAAAGCAGCGCATACATCTGAGCAAAATGGAGATGTGTTCTTCTATATGGAGACCTGTCCAGTACGGAAAGGAGAGGGGGTGTTTAGTTACTCTATAGGATGTGTATCATGTAGGATAGAGCACTAGACAGGGACCCAGGAGATTTTGGGTGGGTCTAGATGGCACCTTTCTGTCGGAAGAAGCTACGCAATTTGCACTATGCAAATTACATAGCTTATTCTGAGTCTAGGTCGAAAGAGCTTATTTTGAAATTTAGTGCTGTGTTGACAGCGCCAAATTTCAAAATAAGGCATTATTCCGACAAATCCCTTAACCCTTGTAGAACAAGGGTTATAGGGACACCAGAATAGTGCGCCCATTATTTTGGGAAATAGCGGGCACATTTAAAGACACGGAGTTGCTATTTCAGGATACTTCCAGTATCCCGAAATAGCTCTGCAGTCTAGACGTACCCCCTTTGATTCTATTCCCAGCTTGGCCACTGGCCTGCAGGGTAATCTTGGGTAAGTCATCTCACTGCTTTGCGTTAATTTCCCCATACGTAAAATGGGAATACTGATGCTTATCTCTTTTATGAAGCATGACTGATGAAAAACATGAGTTGGTGTTATTGCCTACCTGAAGTTGGGGTTCACAGATGAGCTATCAGATTAACTCAGCACTACCTTTACAGGAATTCCACTTCATTTTATTCTGCTTTTCTTCAGTATTGCCATGTTTTAGGCCTTGTCTAGACTGAGGTTTTTAGCTCCAAGTGAAACTGCACTGGTGGAAGCTACATCAGGTATAAACCCATACAGCAGTTGTGTCACACTGCTGTGAAACTCCACATGAATCGATGCAATCTCAGGCCAGGGTAAGCAGCATAGCATAAGCTGTGGATTACTCAGATGTAATGTCTCTGCATTAGGGGTTTGCATCAGGGCAGCTATGGTTAGAAAAGCCAAGGATATGCAAGTTGAGAAACTGATCACAACTTTAACAACACCATCAAGGATAAAGGATCTACAGTTAAGCGCTTTTATGAAGAGAGAGGACCTTTGATCCCTGTGCTTGGGGAGGAATGTAGGAGTATGTGGGGGCAATAAAAGTGGCTCTCTACCACCTTTATAATCCCCATGTGCTAAGCAAGTCTGGGCCTTGTCCAGCCCCCAGTGTAAAGTATAGTAACCACAGGACTAAGATAAAATAATTTGTTAGGGCTGACCAGGGACCCCCATGGGGGAAGCAGAAAATAGCTGTAAGGCACTATACTTTGGTTGTATTCCCTCTTTGCTTCTGGCCTGCTGCTTTGGAGGAGAACTGGAAATAGGTTAGTGTATGGGTCTTATACCAGCTTTATGCAAGATAGGGAGATTCTCTTTACTAAGAGTGTGTATAGTCAAGGGGTCATCTTTGCCTCTTTTATTCTACCAGGCTGACCTAAAAGGAATTTACAATGTCTAGGCTTGGTCCTCCAGTGGACTAAAGGCTGGATTAGTAGTCGTGTGGTTACTGCTCTGCAGATCAATATGGGATACCTCACATTCAGTTATCAAAAGTGTTGCTTGTTATTTTGGTTGCCATGGAAAGGAGAAATCATAACATTCTGATGAAAATTGCTCTCTCCTATATAAAAGCAGTGTTTGATGTGTCATCCCAGTTCTTCTCAAACAGAAAGTTAGTATAATGCAACTGTAGATCAAAACCTGAGCTTTGAAGTTTAGGGATACTGAAGCTCATTTCTAGCATTTACAAATATATATTGAACAGAGCAATCACAATCATAAAGGACAAGAAATGATTACTTATTTATTTACATAGAGGACAGTAAGGATTTATCGGCATGGATGTTCTAAAAACTAGCTATTCCTCTTCACTCAGGGCTGTTTTTTCGGAAAAACTTCAATTACGTCCACACTGCGATCGCGTTCTTCCGAAAGAAAATAGAAAGAACAGAGGGGGTTTTCTGACATTGGTAATCCTCATTCTATGAGGAAGAAGCCTTTTTCCAAAAGAGATCTTTCTGAAAAAGGCATGTGTGGATGGGGAAGAGAGAGTTCTTTCGGAAGAAAAGGAAAGAGGAAAAAGCACAGGTGCCGTGGTGGTCACTCCGTCCATTGTAATCACAGCTTACATGCAAGAGAGCATCCATTCAGTCTGGACACTCTCTTTTGAAAAAGCAGATCACTTTTTCAATACACTTTTGCAGTATGGACAATCTCTTTCAGAAGAAGTTTTTTTCGGAAGATCTCTTCCGAAAAAAGCTTCTTCCTAAAAAAGCCTGTAGTATAGACATAGCCTGAGTGTACTACACACAACAGTAATCTTTCCCCAGAAATCATTATCTTAAATGTGTTAGTACATTTTTAAAAAGTGTCTTTCTTTGTCGCAAAGCTATAAATGTTGATTTAATAATTAACTTTTGCTTGGCTGGCAGAGGTTATTTATATAAACATACTAGTTTATTGGCAATATTAGACTTTTATAAGCAAAAATACATTGTAAATATCTGCAAACAGAAAAACCGCCTGCAAATGAAAAATATCTTATTGATTTCCTAAAGGACTTTGGAAATATCGAAAATTAATTTTTAAAACTACCTACTGGACTTTGGATAAACTATCAAGACTTATTTTCAGACTACCTGGGTACATTAACGTTGGTACCACACATGTTTGCTCATATCAATCCTTCAGAAACCTTTCAACTGGATACTCTAAAGCTGTTAATTATTTTGTCTTTTAGATGCTATAGCTTTAAATTTTGCTGCCTAGTTGAAGAGGAACACTGAAAAAGATGGGTATGACTGAGTATACAGTGAAATACAAGTCAAACAAGCATGAAATCATAGCTTCCATTTCCCTTGGGATTAGCCTCCCTTTCTTCTCTGCTTCTCTTAATGCTGGGAACGCGTCCGCTTTTTTGGAACAGTTTCCGAAAAAGTGGGTGCGTTCTTTCTGCATCCCTGTATTCCTCTCAGTGAGAGGAATAAGGGATGTTCCAAAAGAGGATTTTTTTTCCAAAATTTGGCCCTGTATAGATGGGCCAAATTTCAGAAAAAGTGGGAAAAGATATGCAAATTGCGGTTCACAATTTGCATATCTTTTTCTGATAAAACTCTGTAGTCTAGATGTAGTCAAAGTGTGTGTGTTCTTTCAAAAGTAAAACCCCAATCAAGACAAATATCATGATCCCCAAATTTGACTTCCAGAGTCTCTAAAAGGAACCCAGAATGTCAGCATCTAGGCTGGGATTCACGAAGGAGCCCAAGTGAATTAGGCATCCAAATTCCACTAAGGTTCAGTTGAAGATAAGTGCCTAACTTACAATAATAGAATCATAGGGTTGGAATAGACCTTAGGAGGTCATCAAGTCTAACCCCTGCTAAAAGCAGGACCAATCCCAACATAATCATCCCAAGAAGAGCTTTGGGACTTAGAAACTCTACGGATGGATATTCCACCACCTCCGAAGGTAACCCATTCCAGTGCTTCACCACCCTCTTAGAGATATAGTTTTTCCTAATATTCAACCCAGACCTCCCCCACTGCAACTTGAGATCATTGCTTCTCATTCTGTCATTTGTTACCACTGAGAACATCCTCTCTCCATCCTCTTTGGAACCTTCCATGGGCATCTAGTGTGTAAGGTGGGGGAAGGCTCTGCTTTTCCAAACCACCAGCCTGGCCCTGCTCATACTCCACCCCCAGAACGCCTCCTGGTGCTAGAGAGGCTGGGTCAGGCTGCATGGCATCCCTCCTCCCTCTTCCAGTACTCTGGGGCTGGAGAGGCTGTGCTGTGCCATGCCCTCCTCTGGGGCTGGGGAAGCTGGGGCAAGCATGCTCCCACCTGCTCCTTCTCCTCCCCTCCCTATGGTTGGAAGTGGGAACATGTGCATGGCACACCGCCCCACTTCCCCGGGGAGCAGGAAAGGGGTGGGGCCTCAGCAGAAGGGGCGGGGCTGGGAGCTTGCCTCCCACAGCCCTACCTTTACCAACTGCCCATGGAAACTCCCTTCAGGTGGTTGAAAGCTGCTATCAAATCCCCCTCATTCTTCTCTTCTATAGACTAAATAAGCCCATATTCCTCAGCCTGTCCTTATAAGTCATGTGCTCCAGCCCCCTAATCATTTTTGTTGCCCTCCACTGGAATTTCTAAAAATGTGTCCACATCCTTTCTGTAACAGGGGCCAAGAACTGGATGCAGTACTCCAGATGTCGCCTAACCAGAGCTGAATAAATGGGAATATTCACTTCCCTGGATCTGCTGGCAATGCTCCTAGTAATGCACCCCATTATGCTGTTAGCCTTCTTGGCTACAAGGACACACTGCTGAATAGGTCCTTTTTCTGCTGAAATTATGCTTAGTCAGTTGGTCCCCAGCTTGTAGCAGTGCTTGGGATTCTTCCACCCCAAGTGCAGGACTCTGAACTTGTCCTTTTGTTGAACCTCATCAGATTTCTCTTGGTCCAATCTTCCAATTTGTCTAGGTCACTCTGGACCCTATCCCTGCCCTCCAGCATATCTACCTTACTCCTAACTTAGTGTCATTCGTGAATTTGCTGAGGGTGTATTTCATCCCTTCATCCTGGTCATTAATAAAGATGTTGAACAAAACTGGACCCAGAACCAGTGTTCTAAGCTACATGACAGCACATCTTCACAGGTGATTAATCAGCCCTGCCCAGTCAGTCAGCTCTGTGCACAGAGCCCTGAGCTTCTGACTGGGCATGGTTGATTAATCACCTGTGAAGCTGTACTGCCACACAGTTTAGGGGGAGCACTACCCAGAACTGACCCTTGGGGCACTCCACTTGATACCTACCACCAGCCAGCCATTCTGCTGTTGATCACTACCCGTTGAGTCCGACGACCTAGCCAGCTTTCTATTCACCTTCCTTATACTCCTTCATAAACCCCAGCATAACAGCTTTAAAATGAAGCGCTGGAACGAGGACCAGTGAAGCTGGATGTTGTAAAGGCCTATTGGATCATAAAATGTTATTTTTCAATAAGCCAGTCCTATTGAAGGCAATGTAGATTTTTCCCCCGAGTACAGACTTCAGGATATGGGCCATTATTTTGTGTGCTGTGCTCTTCTACAAATAGAGGATGACACCATTTTTGTCTCAAGAAGCTCATTTAGATCAGACACCAGACACTACTGTTGAAATGTATGAAACACTTGAACTGAAGCTGCAAACATTACCTATGCATCTTGAAGTTAACCACACTCACTGGGGTAGAAGTTATGGGATTTTGTGAAGGGATTAATAGGGGAAGGGAGGCCATTCAAAACACAAAGAAAAAGATCCAGATAGAGGTGACACTATGGAAGAGGTACAAGAGTGGAAAATACAAATGGGAGCCCCAAATGGGCTTTAGTTGGGAGCTTGGAAAGAGCACAGATTAGTGGTTCTCAACCAGGGTTACAGATAGCCTTGGGAATATGCAGAGGTCTTCCAGGGGTACATCAACTCATTCAGGTATATGCCTACTTTCACAACAGGCTACATAAAAACAGTAGCAAACGTCTGTACAAAATAAGGCCCATGCTGCCAGCAGCACAGTTGTGCCACTATAAGAAGCTTGCGTAGCTGATCTCCCTTTGACATAATAAAACCAACCCAACAAGTGGCAGTAGCTATGTCAGCTGGAGAGCATCTCCTGCCTGCACAGTGCTGTGCACATCAGTGCTTATGCTGCTCAGGGGAATGTTTTTTCAGACCTCTGAGCTAAAGGCCAGAATATAGATTTGAAGAGGGAATATATTAAGCAGCAGGAGAGAGAATTCAGTCCCAGCAACAGCACTTTCATAGACTGCAGTAGAAAGAAAGGAGGTAACTTTTTCACTTTTTTTTATTATTGGTTATTATTGGGTTTTATACATTAGCACAAGGCTATTTCATTTGATTTGGAAACACTGCATGAAAATGTTTAAATCCAAATAAACTGTTTCCAATTATTGAAAAAAAAAGTTAATTAAAAATGTTCTGAGATTTGTAGAACTTTTTTTTAAATAACCCCCAAATTTATACCCGTTTGTGTCTGTTTAAAGTTATACTTCACTTTTTCTTAGACAAAAATAGGTTTTACACATTTGAAAGCCTTTTTCGGGCTTGACTGTCTTTAAAATTAATTATATTTTCCGTTATCCCTCATAAAATGTCCATCTGCATGCTTTTGTTTTATGCTAGCATTCAAAATTACATTAGTTCTTATGTCTGTAACAACCATCATTAGTCAAGGTCATTTAGAGTTTACATACACATTCCAAAATCATAATATGATAAAATACATAAAGTGACATAATGGCTGATCGAACACTTTTTTTGTGCTACTTCTGCCCGAGAGGCAGAAATGACTCAGCAGTTCAAGTTTTATTTATCAGTTTGTAACATGCAGTGCACTCATCAGGTTTTTGGTTCAAAGCTCATAGTAGTTATCTGCTATTGTTGGTCTGATTAGAAAGTATTTCATTGTTCTAACATAATTACAACAAGGGTGATTTTTTAACAATGGTTAATGCTAGAACCCTTCTTGGTAATATTCCGTGAGGAGATTGCAAATTTTTCAGATTGTGGTATAATGATTTAACAACTAAGAACAGGTGCTCAAGGCTCACAAACTGCCTCAAAACCCAGTTAGGACAGCATTTCTCAAATGTGGCCACCAGGAGCTTTTCTTGTGGCAATAGCCTCCTGGGCTGTTATGAGTAAGGGCAAAGTTGAGCCCCACCCCCTCCCTGTTGTTCCTGGATATACTGCCTTGGTGTTGGTTACTGTGGCCAGCAGCAGAGATATTGGGCCCTGCCTCCCTTTGGAGTCACCTGGGGCACAATGCTATAGGAGCAGGCAACTAGTGAGTTCTTTACCTTCCCTGGTAGGGCTCAGGCAGCAGATTCTAGTCATGGGGCTTCAGGCTCCATCCCTGGGCTCAGGCAACACAGTGGCAGGCCCCAAGCTCTGGCCCCATGGCTTTAGACTCCATCTCTGGACCATATCCTCTGGCCATGGAGCTCTGGGCCCTGACCACAGGGCTTCAGGCTCCAGAAACCCTACTGCAGTGGTCTCCAGCCTTTTTAACTACAAGATCACTTTTTCAATGTAAGAGCAATGTAAGATCTACCTCAAACCCAAATACACTTGCCCGGCTTCCTTCCTGTCCCTTCTTTGAGGCCCTGCCCCTGCTCCAACCCTTCTCTGAGGCCTCACCCTGCTCACTCCATCCTCCCCTTCTTCCCCCACCCTCACTCACTTTCACCAGGCTGAGGTAAGGAGTTGGGGTGTAGGCTCTGGTCTTGGGCCAAGGAGTTTGGAGTGTGGGGGGGACTCCAGGCTTAGCCCAGGATGGGGAATTGGAGTCTAGAAGGGGGTTCAGGGTGCAAGCTCTGGGAAAGAGTTTGAGTGCAGGGGGACTCACATCTGGGGCAGAGGTTGGGTGTAGGGGGAGGTTCAGGGCTGGGACAGGGATTCAGGAAGCAGGCTCTAGCTGGGCCCCATTTAACTGAGATGGCTTCTGGGTGGTGGAGCAGTGGGGGTTAAGGCAGGCTTACTCCTGCCCTGACCCTGCACTACTCCTGAAAGCAGCTGGAATGTACAGCAATGGCACATCCTTTCATGGATTGAGAACTGGTTAAAAGACAGGAAACAAAGGGTAGGAATAAATGGTAAATTTTCAGAATGGAGAGGGGTAACTAGTGGTGTCCCCCAAGGGTCAGTCCTAGGACCAATCCTATTCAACTTATTCATAAATGATCTAGAGAAAGGGGCAAGCAGTGAGGTAGTAAAGTTTGCGGATGATACTAAACTGCTCAAGATAGTCAAGACAGAAGCTGACTGTGAAGAACTTCGAAAAGATCTCACAAAACTAAGTGATTGGGCAACAAAATGGCAAATGAAGTTTAATGTGGATAAGTGTAAAGAAATGCACGTTGGAAAAAATAACCCCAACTATACATATAGTATGATGGGGGCTAATCTGGCTACGACAAATCAGGAAAGAGATCTTGGAGTTATCATGGATAGTTCTCTGAAAACGTCCACACAGTGTGTTGCGGCGGTCAAAAAGGCTAATAGAATGTTAGGAATTATTAAGAAAGGGATAGAAAATGTTCCCAGTGCCAGGTTTTTTTTTTTGGCTCAACCAAAATTTTCCCAGCTCTGGGGGTTGCGAATTAAAAAAGGCTGAGCACCACTGATCTAGATACATACTTTGTAGCTAGACCTTTTACAATAGGTACACTAAATTCCCAGATTCAAATTTGTGAGGTATTAAGTGGTGGAGCTGGGATCTGGAACCAGACTTACTGCTTAGGCTGTGATTATCAATTTTGGTTGGACATTTTCCTGGAGGTTTCATCACATGACATACCTTTAAATTAAATAGTAATCTTTAATTCCTGGAAATTGCAGGACAATTCTGGAGAGCTGGCAATCCTGGCTAAGGACCATCTATAGTCAGAGGAATGACTATGCAAAAATGACCAGATAACCCATGTATTCTGTCTCTGAGTATGAATACGCTAGAGGGTTTTTTTCAGAAAAACGGCTGTTTTTCCGAAAAAACTTCAATTACGTCCACATTGCAAACATGTTCCTCCAAAAGAAAATCAAAAGAACAGAGAGGCTTTTCTGACATTGGTAATCCTCATTCTACGAGGAAGAAGGCTTTTTCTGAAAGAGATCTTTCGGAAAAAGGCACGTGTGGATGGGGAAGAGGGAGTTCTTTTGAAAGAAAAGGAAAGAGGAAAAAGCACAGGTGCCCTGGTGGCCACTCCATCCATAGTAATCACAGCTGAAATGTGAGATAGTGTCCATTCAGTGTGGACGCTATCTTTCGAAAAAGCAGATCGCTTTTTCAATGCACTTTTGCAGTGTGGACGCTTTCTTTTGGAAGAAGTTTTTCCGGAAGATCGTTTCCGGAAAAGCTTCTTCTGAAAGAAGCCTACAGTCGAGACATAGCCTCAGAGAGTTCCTGAAGAAATCTGTTAAATTTATAAGCAGAACTGAATTTGTTAAATTCAATTTTAAAAAGGCTCGTATTCTCCAAAGTTTCTAGCATCTCCTTCTCCTGAGTGAGACCTGTCTTCTCCCCATCTTCTGATAGACTCCCTGTTCTTTCCTACACAAGCAGCACAATTCATCCCAGTTTATCCCCACATGGTGTATGTTCTTGGTGTATGTTCTCTCCCTAGTCAGGGCTTTCTCTCAGACTCACTACAGCATATGGATACACTCTGAATCAAGGAATTTGAATCACAAGGATCCTGCTTTAATACACCTCTATTTGCAATACAAGATGACAATTTTTTCTGTAATATTCAGCCCTACAAACTCACCATAGGGTCTGAGAGTGAAGCAAGCTTCTTTGTGGCTGTGCATTATCACTAGTGATCAGGACCACTGACGAGAGGAGGTGGGGAGGCAAAAGGAGCATTTGCCCGAGAGCATGGTGGCCACAGTGGCACTCGGAGCCCCAGGCCCTTTAAATTGCCACTGCAGCACCATGCAGCATGTTCCAGCCAGCTCTAAGGGCTGGGAAGGGGCGGGGGGGGCTGGCATGGCATGCTCCGGGAATACTGAGGGCTAGCTGCTTCCAGCCCTGTCCCTTCTATTTGTGGCCTCGCCCCTTCCAGTAGTGCCCCACCTTGGCCAGAGGCCCAGTGTGGCTGTTGGCTCCCCTGCCAGCGATGCAGAAGCTGTCATTTTACTGAGGATGATTGAGTTTATATATCCAGATGTACATGCTCAAACTGCTAATGAATAAAACTTGATTTGACCAGTAAACTAAGAAAAATCAACTTGAAGACACATATGGTACAGATGTTATAACTAAGTATGTGCTTTTTAAAAAAACCCATTGTTCTAACTTTGCACTTAATATATTCTTTCATATTCTATTTATGTGCATTCTTGCATGCAAAGTTAGAAATATGAAGTGTAGACCTGATTATTAATCTAGAACAGTGTTTCTCAAAGTGCTTCCTGAAGCTTCCCTTGGCTGCAAATGGCGAACCGCAGCCAATAGGAGCGACAAGGTTCCCTGGCTGCGGAGCTGGTAAGTAAACAAATTGGAGCGGCCCGGTAGGAGCTTTCACAGGGCATATCTATGCGAGGAAATTATTTCGAAATAACTTATTTCGAAATAATAACTCACAAAATAACTATTGCAAAATATTCAGAGGGGTAGCTGAGTTAGTCTGTACAGGATAAACTTAAAAAACAACAAATAGTCTGGTAGCACTTTAAAGACTAAAAAAAACATGTCGATGGTATCATGAGCTTTCGTGGGCATAGCCCACTTCTTCAGATGACCAGTCATGATACCATCGACATTTTTTTTTAGTCTTTAAAGTGCTACCAGACTATTAGTTGTTTTTTAAGTTTATTTCAAAATAGTGTATCCACAACAGTGTATCCACAGGGAAGTCTTGAAATTAATCCAAGGCAGGCTCCCTTAATATGGATGCACTACTTCGACTGAGAATCCCAGGAAGCACTGGGGAGTAATTCCTTTGAATGAGTCTGGAGAGTAGTTATTTTTAAATTACTATTTTTAAATAGCGTTATTCCTCGTGGAAAGCAGAAGTTGTTATTTCAAAGTGACCAGCCCCTTATTTTGGTATAACGGGCTTGGTAGTGTGGATGCTCTGCTTGTTATTTTGCAATATTTTGCAATAAGGGGAGTTATTTTGCAATAAGGGGAGTGTAGACCAGGTCTCAGAGTTGGTCCACGGACCACTTTGAGAAACACTGATCTAGAATGTCTAGTGAAAGCCATTAGTGGTACTTAAGGGAGGGCATTAATGGCTCAGTGTTCAAGGTAACAGTCTGTAAATGGCTTTGTTTTTCCTGTAAGCCCAAACAGTGTTTGGTTCTACAAAGTCATGCCATCTGGTGCATGGAATCATGGTGCTGGAATCCATCTTGAATCTGGTATTTTTCCATAGGGATGGGGAGACTCAAACAAACGATTTACAAACTGGCATAGAAAGTACGCTTATTAAGTTTGCAGATGATACCAAACTGGGAGAGGTTGCAACTGCTTTGGAGGATAGGGTCATAATTCAAAATGACCTGGACAAATTGGAGAAATGGTCTGAGGTATACAGGATGAAGTTTAATAAAGACAAATGCAAAGTGCTCCACTTAGGAAGGAACAATCAGTTTCACTCATACAGCATGGGAAGCGACTGTCTAGGAAGGAGTACAGCAGAAAGGGATCTAGGGGTTATAGCGGACCACAAGCTAAATATGAGTCAACAGTGTGATGCTGTTGCAAAAAAAGCAAACATGATTCTGGGATGCATTAACAGGTGTGTTGTGAGCAAGACACGAGAAGTCATTCTTCTGCTCTACTCTGCGCTGTTTAGGCCTCAGTTGGAGTATTGTGTCCAGTTCTGGAAACCACATTTCAAGAAAGATGTGGAGAAATTGGAGAGGGTCCACAGAAGAGCAATAAGAATGATTAAAGGTCTAGAGAACATGACCTACGAAGGAAGGCTGAAAGAATTGGGTTTGTTTAGTTTAGAAAAGAGAAGATTGAGGGGGGACATGATAGCAGTTTTCAGGTATCTAAAAGGGTGTCATAAGGAGGACGGAGAAAACTTGTTCATCTTGGCCTCTGAGGATAGAACAAGAAGCAATGGGCTTAAACTGCAGCAAGGAAGGTTTAGGTTGGACATTAGGAAAAAGTTCCTAACTGTCAGGGTGGTCAAACACTGGAATAAATTGCCCAGGGAGGTTGTGGAATCTCCATCTTTGGAGATATTTAAGAGTAGGTTAGATGGATGTCTATCAGGGATGGTCTAGACAGTACTTGGTCCTGCCATGAGGGCAGGGGACTGGACTCGATGACCTCTCGAGGTCCCTTCCAGTCCTAGTATTCTATGATTCTATGATTCCCACCCTGGGGAAATTCTATTTAAGGAATAGAAAGCAATAAAAGATTGTCTTTGGCTGGCTTTTGAAGACTGCCTCCCTATCCTAAGAGAATACACAAGAAGCTATTAGATAGATCCAGGCCAGAGAAAAGATCAGCTCTGACCTGAAGAAATGTATCTGGAACAAGCAGAGGGGTGAGAAATATATTTGCAACAATCTCTGTTAGGCTACACTACAAGGTTTTTGTGCAAAAACGGCCATTTTTGTGCAAAAACCGGCAAAGCATCCACACCTCAAGAATGTTTATGCACAAAAAAACCCCACAGTAAATGGACAGAACAGAGGGCTTTTGCTGGTAGAGTTGTTCCTCTCCCCATGAGGAAAAACTCCTTTTTGCGTTACAGCTCTTGTACAAAAAGGCATGTGTGAACGCTCCGCAGGGGTTCCTTGCGCTAAAAGAGACTATCAGAAAAAGCACAGGTGCTCTGATGGCCATTCAGTTAATGGCCATTAGAGCTTTCTTGCACAAGAACGTCCATGCAGTGTAGATGCTCTCTTGCGCAAAAGCACATTGCTTTTGCGATACGCTTTTGGGGTATGGACACACTTTTGTTGAAGAAGTTTTTGTGGAAGATCTCTTCCGCAAAAAGCTTCTTGTGCAAAAACCCTGCAGTATAGACAAAGCCTTAGTGTATTAGAATTAACTTGCATGGTTTGTTTATTTTAGATTAATAACCTGCTTTGATCTGTCTGTTTTCATTTGCAATCACTTAAATCCTACTTTTTATACTTAATAAAAATTTTTCTTTATTATCAAACCCAAGGTAAATAATTATTAGCTGAGGGGAGCAACCACTGTGCATATTTATCTTTTCATTGATAAAGAGAGTGAACCTTATGAGCTTTCTCTGTGTACAACTTTTATACAGAGTAAGACAGATTTATATGGGGGTTTGGTCCCTTTTGAGGGCAGTGATCCAGAATGCTGTCAAATCCCCATAATTGAGCAACCCAGAGCTGAGCTGGTTCATTGTCCGTGTTGCTCTGCTGGGGAAGACTAGAGTGGTGGGGCACCCTGGAGGACAAGTAGATGGGGCAGTGGTTTGATCAGCACATTGGGGCTATGTCTACACTACACTACCTATGGTATCCCGAAATAGGTATTCAGCGTCTTTTGACCGCGCCTGTTATTTCAAAATATAATGCTATTCCGATGTCCCTGTAAACCTCATTCCATGAGGAGTAAGGGACATTTTGGAATAGCAATTTATTTTGAAAATAAGTGCTGTGTAGACAGCGCCAAATTGCATAGCTTATTTCAAGCTATGGATGCAGTGTAGACACACCTTGGGTGACAGCCTCAAAGGGACCTCTGTGATCGAACCCATCACAATGAGCTTTTCAAACATAATTTTCTATCGTAAATTTTTATATGTGGGATTTTACTCTTTTGATATGATTCCAAGCAATAGGTTTCTAACTTGAAAGATAATGAAGTGAACATGTAGTCAAATCCCTTTCCCAGAGAAATGGTTTCTTAAATCTGCCGTTGTTGATAGCCAGTTTAATGACTGAATGGGTATAAAGCCCAAACTAGTCTCTCCCACTAGAAGTAGCCTTTCTAGGTCAGTGTTGCAGCACATTGGCAGTGCAACAGGGGAAAGCCTGCATAACCAATGCCATAGCTGTTCTGAAGATTAAGATCTTGGGCTATCGATACGGCACCCCTCAAACTTATTTACAGGATTATTTTTTTAAAGAAAGAAAATTCTGCATGAAGAAACATCTCTATGGAATAGCTGAAAATCATATATATTCTACATGCTGCTTCCTCTCAGATCAAGCGCTTCCTTCAAACACACTGCTCAGCTTCTCTGCATTACTGTTAGTATTACTGTTAAATAGCTCAACCATTTATGTATTGAGGCCAGGGTTGCTTGGGTATCACAGAATAGCAAATATATCTATTTTCCTAGAGTTCTTGTTTTTAATGGCCTGCAAGAGTTTGGGACAGTTTTTAGCATTGACTTCACTGGATCTGTGACCATTCACAGAAGCTGAGGATATATGGGCTAGATGTCAGGTGATAACAGGAAGTGGAGAGAAGAAACCTTTCTGAAAACATTTTTCTAAATCTCATTTTACAAGAATGCATTTCTCAAAACTACAGTATCTTAAAAAAGGCTCTGACGAAAATGTTACATTGTTAACAATAGATAAAAATGTCTCCTTTAAGAAATGGTGATTATTCAGTTGCCCAGGAACAGCAACTCTGTCTCAGCATCACTTTTAATGCAATTTTTTTTTTTGCCTGAATTAAACATTTTCAATATCTTTTTAAGCAAAATGTATAAAAGCACATTAAGAATAGCTGTTTAGCATTATAATAATCACCACAGTGCAACATGTGAAGTTATTGAAACTGAATGAGCTGGCCCACTGTGCTTTAATGGCTCAGTTAGAACTGAAGTGTGTGACTTCAGAGGTTGTTTAATTTGTCACCCTTATGGTTAATTTGTCATTTCTCTCTCATTTTCATGTGGACATTTTTGTTGTTTCAGTCTGAAAAAATTTAGATGTTTTAGAGAAACTGATAAATTCCAAATGATTTCATTTCACAAACAGAAGTTTTTCCTGTGTAATGTTTCAGATGGATATAAGAGGTATTACTTAAGGAGAGAGTGTGGATCCAATGTTATTTCCCTAGGATTACGCAGTAGCAAACCATTTGGCTGGAGTGTTTTTCTAAGTTTCTGAGAACAGTTGCTAGTTTTTTTCTAGGGTAATGCTATTTATACCCAAAAGACTTTTGAGGTGGCTTTAACATTACAGTATTCTTTGAGTCAGTGGCCTCTGAATAAAGGTGTAGTGGTTTTAGAACTCATTTTATTTTGGATTCTTCAGTGTTTAAGTAGGCTAACTTTCCACTGACACATCAGCATCCAAAATTAGGATTTCATTTTCCACACTTCATCAGACTTGTCTGTATTAAATTACTTACAGCAAACAAGGAACACTGTTCCTCATGCACTCCCATGGAACATATTCATCTCAACTTCAGTTGGAACAGGGATTGTAATAATTTGTTTGTTATAGGTACAATTTGACTCTAAAGGCTATCCTCAAGTAGGAAGTAAATCCTCATTGTCTTGGATAAGGGTTAAGCTTTTTCAAAACATCGTCTTCCTTATCTTCAAATAGTCTTGAAAGCAAGTAGAAGGACATCACCTTCAAAATCTGTTTTCATATCAGAAAACCATAGAATTTGTGTGTACAGTGACTAGATGAGATTCTGAACTAATTAAAACTAATTAATGACATTTGAAAAGTCATTCATGAATCTCTGACTTCAGACTATTCATATAAGAAAAAATATTATTGGTTGATTAATCTGGTTCACAGAAGATAACATTTCTTGGTGGGTTGTTATCCTCCTGACACGCAAAATGTAAGATGACTTACCTCATACTTGCTTCCTCTAATAAAAAAACCGTCCAAAAGTATCCAGTTTTGCAGCTACATATTATGAGTTCCCTTTTCTCAATCATAAATGGGAGAGATTTTAAAGACCTGTATCTCATCTGTTAACTCTTGGGTAATATCAGAAAATGCACTCTATTGGCTCACTTTCTGGAAGGTCTTTTTAAGTTTGTATAATTCCATCCCCCATAGCCAACCAAAAATGTAGTCATATCATATTCTGCTTCATTTAATTAATTCAAAATCCTCAGGGATCAATTTGTTTGAAAGTCTCACTCAAGCATTCTCATGAGAAGAGTTTCAGAGGGATAGCCATGTTAGTCTGTAACTGAAAAAACTTAAAAAAACCACGAATGAAAAAGTGGGTTGTGCCTATAAAAGCTCATGATACCATCTACATTTTTTGTTAGTCTCTACGGTGCTGCAGGACCATTCATTGCTTTCAAGCGTTTTCATAAGAGTTGTACTTGTCTGAGGTGGATTTGGCTAGTCTAATAGAACATGTTGTGATATTTTCCCTGAATGAAACAGAATGCCAGAAAGTAATTTTACATTAAGACCACGAGGGCATATTTTTTCTCTAATGTTTACAGGTTTTTAATTTCTTGAGTAACTCATTCATTTTTTTTCCTTTTAAAGTCAACAAAACCCGATAGAGGTCAATATCATAGACTGAATTCAAATAACCATACATTCCTGAAAGTTCAAATGCCAAGTAGGTATTCATTTGAAATTCTTATTGAATCCAAGCTATTAATATAAAATAAAAAGGCTGCACAAGCAAATTGTAAGTATAAAAGAATTCTGTTTACAGTAGGGTGACTTTTCTATGGCTTTGCTGGCAAGAATCCCACCCTTCCTGTTTTAAGTAAGATAGTTCTGTAATTTTTTAAAGATGAAAAATACTGCTGATTCAGCAGGCATGTCCAGCTCAATCAGTAACAATAGCACATTTGCACTGACAGTTTGTGACTGAGACTGAATGAAGGCAAGGAATATCAAGTCCACAGAGAAGTGATCAAAGGCTACATTTAAGCAATTTGATCTCTATCTCTTAGCACTGATCCTTTGTCCTGTTTTCACAGGAGTTAAAAGTAGCAACCTTATTATGTAAAATTGTGTATTAAATAATGCAGAGCTTACCTCCACTGAGTATAATTACAGCTATAAATATGGCCAGGTCACTGTCATCTAGTTCCAGTGCATTGAACTTCACTGCAAACTCAAATTTGGGCTCCATAAAGTCACAAAAAGGTTTTCTCAGGCTCTTCAGAAACTCCCGTGTCATGAATCCTTGTCCATTGGATATGAGAACTCCATCTTTATTCATCAGTGAGGCCAGCAGTGTATATATTATCTCATGGACACCGTATTTCAGGAGAGTTACTTGGTCATTCAGGTCAAGGTTCACAAAACCTGGAATGCTTTTGGCAAATTCTGTGATCTCCTGCACAGCCTCCACTGAGCGAAACTGACACCGCTGGAAGATGCGAATTGCCACTTCTTTGTTCTGCTCTTGCAGAGGTGTCACCTGTTTGCAATTGATCTTATCTTCACCCATCATTAAGGAGTTCATGTCGTAAATAACAAATGGCTAAAAATAAAAGTGAAAATGGGATTGAGTGTCATGTGTCCTTTCTATATACCGTTTTACTGAAAGACTATAAACACATAAGCCATTGTTAAGAAACCCATGGAATGTGACAGAAAAAGTGCAAACACACATCAGTAAACCTAATGGTTTTGCTTTTGGGTTAAAATCCAGAAAAACCCACAGACTCAAATTAACTTTCTAGCATTAAAATTGGTTTGCAGAACAGGCAAGTAACTCCTGCAGCTTTCTTACACTTGCTAGGAACCCACTTCCTTGAGTTTTGGGCTTTGGAGAGGATAATTTTTTAAATAATGTAAGGAAAGCCATTTCTTTTAAAACACAGATCTGATTTTCACTCAAAAAATGTCTATTAAAGATTTTGTCTCTTAGTTCCACAGGTGTTTTTACTATCTGAATTCAAAGTTCAGAAAGATTGTTAATAAAAAAAGTCACTCCTTTAACATGTATTTCGATAGTTTACATCCAATAACATATTACCCTTAAATGTTTATTTTGTAGTTGTATAATACTTTTTCTATAGACAGACACAGTATGTTCACATTTATATTACTTCATATGCTGTCATGCTTATTTTACTAGTCCTAGTAAGTGTTACAAATAATCAAAACAGTATTACATTGACTATCTTGTAAATGGCATCTTCTGTTACACTGAGATATTAAAAGGATTAAAGATTTTTTGAAACTCAAGTAACTTATTAATAAGAAAAAAATAGTATGCTGTAAACTAGAATAAAGTCAATTCAGATTATAACAATGAACCTGCCTGTTAAAAACACCCAGCTAGAATAAGTGAATTTGAAAACAAAATTAGAAAATCTAATGCCAGAGAAATTCTTTTTCTATGATCTGGAAACAATCTATTTCAGAATAAACAGATGTGAGCCCCCATGACAAGATGTGATGAAAGAAGTGGACAAGTGACTGCTACAAATGTATATTAGGAAAGTCTGTCTTGGGGCCAAATTATTTAAATAAAGTGCATGCATCATTTAGCGAGGACTGTATTAGTTTATTTGGGGAAAACAAAGAATGCATTTCCCCACAAATATTTGGTAATATTTACTTTTGCCCCGTGACAATTCACCTCTCTCTTCCTTCAATTTTCTCACACATAAGTAATTATCTATTATTCACCTCAACTAAAGTAAGAAACACAGAGAGGTATAATTCCTTACATGCTTTTTTATCTTTCAGGTATTCAATCCATTGACTTCAATCCTATAGGCATATCTAAACTACATCCCCCTTTCGAAAGAAGGATGTAAATTAGACAGATCGAAATTGTAAATGAAGCTAGGATTTGAATTTCCCACGCTTCATTTGCATAATGGTGGCCGCGCAGTCTTTCGAAAAAGGGCTTCTCAAAAGTAAAACCGCCGTCTAGACACGGTTCTTTTGAAAAAAAAAAAAAAACCCCTTTTGCAAAAGATCCCATACTCCTCAAAAAATGAGGAAAAAAAAAGGTTGGTTTTTTTTTCGAAAGAACCGCATCTAGACAGTGATTTTACTTTCGAAAAGTCCTTTTTGAAAGACCACGCGGCCGCCATTATGCAAATGAAGCGCGGGAAATTCAAATCCCGGCTTCATTTGCAATTTCGATTTGTCTAATTTACATCCCTCTTTCGAAAGGGGGATGTAGTTTAGACATAGACAAAGTTACTAAATCCCAAAGAAGTAATTTAAACATTAATTGTGTAATTGTGAAATTGGGTGGAAAAACACAATTTGAGAGGGGAGAAGGAAATGTGTATAAAGAACAGTTAAAATTTGTGAGATATCTGTCTTCAGTGCCATTCTGTTGTGTTACATATGTAGAAATATTTCAAAGCGAGGTATTATTATTTCTTCAAATGAAGAATATTTGATCCCCTTCTTATTAAGGCAAAATAAAATAATAAATAACCACAAGGTGCTACATATTTCTATTTGGCATTTACTTTTCTGACTCAATTCTACATAATACCAAAGTTTCCATTTAAGTCTTCGATTCTCCTTTTGGCATCAGATATACAAAATTGATAGGTCAAAGATTCCAAGGTCAGAAGGTACCACTGTGATCACCTAGCCTGATCTCTTGTACGACACAGGCCAAAGAATTTCCCCAAAATAATTCCCCAAAAGAGTATATATTTTAGAAAAAATATCCAATCATGGTTAGAAAATTGCCATTGATGGAGAATCCAATGGTTAATTACCCTTACTGTTAAAAACAAACAGCTTATTTCCAGTTTGAAGTTTACCTCCAACTTCTAGCCATTGGATCATATCATACCTTTCTGTGCTAGATTGATTATCTCATTATTAAAATATTTGTTCCCTATATAAAAACGTATAGACTGTAATCAAATCCCCCTTAACCTTCTCTTTGTTAAACTAAATAGATTAAACTCCTTGAGTTTATAAGGCATGTTTTCTAATCCTTTAATCATTCTTGTGGCTCTTCCCTGAACCCTCTCCAACTTACCAGTATCCTTCTTGAATTGAGGACATTAGAACTGGACACAGTGTTTCAGCAGGGGTTGCATCAGTGTCAAATACAGAAGTAAAAAAACCACTACTCCTATTACTCCTGTTTATGCATTCATAGATTTTATTAGTCCTTTTGGTCACAGTGTCACATTGGGAGCTCATGATTACTCATTATGATCCCCAAATCTTTAGAACAGATCTGTGATCTTACATGTGTAAATTTACATTTAACCATACTAAAATGCATTTTGTCTGGTTGTGCCCTGCTTACCAAGCAATCCTGATCACTCTAAAATATACAAAAATATATAGAAGTCTGGTGGCAAAATCCTTCATTACACCTTTGTAAGATTTTTATGTGGAACCAGACTTTTAGAATTAATCTTGGAAACTGCAGTTTTTCTGGGAATGTACTTCTTATTGTCTTTGACTAGTCTTTTTTTATATTAAAAGTCAGTGCAAGAAAATCCTACTATTCTTGTCAATGCTTACAAAAATGAAGATTTGATCCCCTTTGCAATGACACTCCTATACAATAATTTACATTGCTTTTTGACTCGGACTCAATGCACCTACTCTACAAGTCCATCATATCTGTTTTCCTCATTCCTGGATCTCAGGTATCAGTATTGCTATGAAATAGAACTAATATGCTTGAAAATTCTGGATACTGGCATATAAATGAGCACACCAAGTATCTCATCTAGTTACATAATTCCTCTGTTTATCATTACTACAGCTTAGTTATTTGCGACAACTGTAACTAAGTTGTTACAAATGCGACAAGTTATTTTCTATAAGCCCATTCTGATAGCACTGATAACATTGGCACTGATTCTTAAAGACTTAACTCCGTATTGTGTAGCTGCAGAGACTTAAAAGCAATTTCAAAGATATCAGTGGTAGACGGGGTCCTTGCTCATACAATCCACCGCTAATTGGTTTGAAATAATATGGTGACTTTGAGATCCATTAATGAGTGTCCAGGCAAATTAAAAAGTTCCCCAACAGGTTTCTGTGTGTTGCCTTTTCGGATATCTGATTTGTGTCCATTAATTCTTTCTTGTAGAAACTGTAATGGATCTCAAAGTCACCGTATTTTTCTAATCAATTTCAAAAGCCAGCTCAACAGGGAAACTACAGAACTTAATTTCATTTACAAGTTTGATTCCTACAACATAAGTCTAAACAAAGACATTGGCTGGATGGCCCGCTACATTCTACATCCCAGTGGCATAAAAAAACAAACAAAGGGTACTTAAAATACTAAGTATTCTTATCAGCTTCATATAGCATGGACACTCTCATTAACAAATTCTTTCTACTTTTTTTCTTCTTTTTCCTCCTCTTCCTTCCCATCCCCTCTTTGTGCTATTTATTTGAAAACTGGACCGACCCCCAAAGCTCATGATACCATCTATATTTTTGTTTGTCTCTAAGTTGCTGCAAGACTATCAGTTGTGTTTTAAGTTTTTCTAGTTACAGACTAACTCGGCTACTCCCTGAAGCTTTTGAACATGGATGGAATAATGTGAGAGTAGCCCTACTAAACATATACTTTCCTTACTGCTATGCTACTCCCCTTTATTCTTCCTAGAGATTCCTAGTTGCTCCCTGAGCACCAAACCTGAGAAAAGCATCCTGGATAACATATGTTCCCTACTTACTGTTCTGCTATAGAGATAACAATACTTCAATGGGACTCAGTCCACTTACATTACAGAATGAAAACCAAAAAGAGTTGACAATAGCCAAGAAAAATACGCAATTTAAAGACACACATGAAAATAGAAAAACCCGTTGGAGAACACTTTAACCTCCCTGGACACTCATTAAGGGATCTACAAAAGTTGCCTTTTGTTTCAGACCAATTCCACAAGCCAAATACACAGGGAAGGATTGGAACTCCACTTCATTCTCAAGTTTAACTCTTATGCAAATGGTCTAAATTGTGATATTGGATGGCTCGCACATTATCAACCAACCAAACAATGAAGGTGCCAATGGTTCTTGATGTCTGTGTAGAATCGGATGTTAGTACTCTTCCTTTCCTAGTGCAAACTAATGGTTCTTATCAGCCTCTTTTAACTATTTAGTCTTTAAGGTGCTAATAGACTATTGTTATTTTTTAAGTTTTTCCTGTTACAGACTGGCTCTGCTATCCCTTTGAAACTTATCAACCCAATATCCTCTCCCCTCCAATTTTTTTCCTTCCTCCCCCTTATTTATTCTTGGTTCTGGACTTCCAACACTCTGGTCATCTGAAGAAGTGGGTTGTGCCCACGAAAGCTCGTGATACCATCTACATGTTTTGTTAGTCTTTAAAGTGCTACGAGACTATTTGTTGTTTTTTAAGTTGTTTCTGTAACCTGAGTCTACCTTGCCATGGCTGGTGAGCACTATACATTCCAGAAGAGGACTAGTTACTTAGTAATTTTAGATTCCACATACTACCTTGGCATAGCCAATCATTTTCAGATGATACAGATGCTACTGCAATTTAAAAAGTTATAAATTTAAACTGTGCCCATAGTAAACAGTTTGATGTTCCATAGCACAAAGTCCATTATAGTACAAATAATATAAAAGTTTTAATCATTATTTACTGACTGAGTGCATCCACTCTTCCAGTGGTATGTAAACATGGCCTGAAAAGTGGCAGCAATCATAAATGGGTCTGTCTATTTATGTATTGTTTTATGATGGACTCTAGCCCGGTGATTGGTTTTTAAAATCTTCATAGACAAACAGAAAATCACGTGATGGTATGCTACATACATTGCATGAGCATTGCATCAGCATAACAACCAGGCATTACCAAGTCACTTCCAAAGTCCAAACAGTTATTAATTAACCACCCAACAAAGCACAGCAGTACAGTTCATTCAGATTCCACATAGCTTGGAGTATCTTTCAGAATGAACACTGTGGATGTGCTGTGCTACCACAAATTTGGAACAAATGAAGTGTTCATCCCTAAAAGCTGCCCAAATTTTACACTGGGCCCAGGGCATGCTGGGACAGGATATTGGATGTTTAGGTCCCAATCCTGCCAACAGTTTCATGTGAATAACTTTACATCAGTAACTATAAACTATTGACCAGGATGTGACTACTCTCATACATAAAATCATTTGTGTGCGTGTTTGGAATATCAGGGCCTCAATCAGTGTTGTGTAGATGTACAGTCAGCAAAAAAATATTGGATAAAGTTGACAGTTGCTTGGTTTAATATTGACTCTAATTGCATCAGTTTAAGTATGTGAGAACAGCTGGTGGGAATGTTGGTACATAAACTCACACAATTTAGAGTCAAACTCTGTTACATACAATACCATAACTAAGGGTAGAACATGGAAGAATGAGAACAGTTTTTTTTAAAAAATGTATAGATTCCTTTTATGAGACAAAAAGTTGAAAATTTGCTGTATGCATTAAAAAAGACAAAAATAATATCATTGATTTTGCTCCTGCCCTGATGGCTTAGATGCTAGCTACTCTAACCCGTCAGACCTCTCTTGACCTTGAGTCAGCTAATTAATTCTACCCAATCGACATATGAGCAGTGGAGATCTGAACTCATAAAAAAATTTCTCTCTCTCTCATTCATAATAAACAAACAATTATATATTAAATAAGGTTCTCAACATGCTTTATAAATAGGGGCAATGCTAATTTGTAATTGGGAAGGGAATTCTGGTCCCCCAAATTTTACACTCGTCTAGTTGCAGAATAGACTTGCCAATTTTGGTTGGATGTATTCCTGGAGGCTTTATCACATGACATAATCTTTCATTAAAGATTAATCTTCAATTCCTGGATATTCCAGGACAATCCTGGAAGGCTGTCAACCCTTTTGTGAACTGATGCAGTACTTTTTGCAGCATGTTCAGAGACACAGAAATAATAGCCTCAAGAACTTATTTCTGATCTCAGGAGAGACTCCTAATTGACACACAGTGTGACTGCACTGAGTGTAAAACAGAGATAAGAATCAAGCTTTAGGAAGTTGCAAATAAACATGGGATTAGAGAAAATGCAATCGGGACAGCTACCTTACTTCTTAATTTACAAAACATGCACTGCTACATGGGGTGGAGCTGCTCAGATGAGAACTTTTTCTCCTGAGAAAGAGAAATTGGCTGGCTTGCCTTCCACTTGAATTCTCCTGGCATAACCAAAGCATGGGACCTGAGACACAAGGAAACTATCATTGTGCAGGGTATAGACAGTTTTGGGAAAAATTACTTTCCTTTCAGTTTTATTCTCTACCTCCACTGACTACTCTCGTGACTGACGAGCAGCAATGTAGAACGGCTGCTTCCTCCTCCCTTCTTTTCTTACTGCTCCTCCTGCTCATTGCAACACAATGAGAAGTTTAAGAGGAAGCTGAAAGAGAAGCAGACAGAGCAGCTGCAGAGTGAAGCAGTAGGGCTGGGATTCTCTAGGATAAAAGGAATTAAATACCACATATACTCATCGAGCAGTGTATTATATTCCCAAATTCTATTCTCTCTTCTAACTCCTTTCTGGCTATGTGCTCACTGTAAATATGGTACCCAGTACGAACCAGAATACCCCTAGTATAACAACTGTTTTCTTTTCACCAAATGCTGATTTCTTGGTGGAAAGGTCAGCTCTACATAGATTCTGCAGCACCTCCCTCTTTTCTACCATATTTCAATGTGTAAGCAGTGTTTAAACAGGGGTGGGCAAATACCGGCCCACAGGCCGGATCCAGTTTGCCAGGGTTAGCCCCTGGTGGGCCCCAACACTGCCGTATTTACCTGTACCTCTGAAGGCATGGGGGATTGCAGCTCCCATTGGCTGCGGATCACGATTCCTGGCCAATGGGAGCTGCAATCACCTGTACCTGTGGAGGTGCAGGTAAATATAGAAGCAGTGACCCATCAGACGCTAATCCTGGTGAACCGCTGCCATTTTATTGCCCACTCCTGTTCTACAGGAACCGCAGCTGGCTAGTTAGACCTCAAAGACAAGTAAATACAGAATATGAAATGTGATATTATTAAAGCTGTGAAAAAACAGCAAAATATTGTTGGTGAGATTCTAACATCATTTCACTTGTTCATATGCACTTGATATTGTGTACATACTGTAATTTGCATCCCACAAATATCTTGGTAAAAGACTTTTCTTTCTTTCTTTTCTAACCTCAGTTATATGACATAGCTCAAGAAGAGAAAAGGTCAGACCCAAGACCCACGTTAGTGCACTAATTTTTTGAAATATAGATTTTTAAATTCACATTACAGTGCAAAATTTTGCAAACTTTGACAACAAAATTAAGTCTCAATTATTCACATACCTCTATTGCTTATAATTATTCTTAAAATATGCATGCAAAACTTCTTAAAGTGTAAGGATCAACTTGGCAGTCCCCATTTTGATCATTGTTCTATATCCGAGTGATTTTTATGGGTTTGATCCAAAGCCTGTTGAAGTCACTGGAAAGACTCCCATTGATTTCAATGGCATTAGGATATATATCTAAGTATAGATCCATAAAACAGTTCACTTTCCAAATCAGAGACATGCATAGAAGCAAAATTTCTACAGTAAAACTCCAATAGTCCGGCATCCAATAGTCCGGCACTCCTGATAGTCCGGCATCAAAATGGCAAGAGCCTAGTGAGTGAGCTTCGGCAAAAAATGAGTCACAAGGTAACAGTGGCAGCAGCTGAACTGAGCAAAAGGGTAAAAAGGCTTAAAAACCTAAAACATTACAGTATACTGTATACAGTATGTACAATAAAAAGGGTTAAGAACACTTTATATACAGTATATAATGTATACAGTATATATATAACCTGCTTATGGTACCTCCTGATAGTCCGGCATATTTGATAATCCGGCACCACCTAAGTCCCATAGGTTCCGGATTATCGGAAGTCTACTGTACTAAGCATATTAATGCCGAGGCAGGTCAGATTGTAGCTGGTTCTCAGAGGCTCTTCGGACATGTCTTGACTGCAGAGTTATCTTCACCCAAGTTACTGCTATTGATAGAGTCTTGCACAGATACAAAATTCTGCATTTGCATCTGCATCTTTATCTGCAAAAATGAGCTGTGGATAATCGCATCCACAGATGCGGATACCCACAGATATAAAGCAAATTTGCAGGATTCTAGATACAAAATTTGTATCTGCATCCACAGCTGTATCTGCAAAAATGAGCCATGGATATCTGCATCCACATCTGTAGATGTGGATACCTGCAGATATAAAGTGGATATCCACGGATTTGCATTGCTCTAGCTATAGAGTTAGATTAGAGAGTAGGCATGTTGCAAGATATCACTTGGACTCTTATGTCTGCACTGGTATTACAATTATTCATTTGTAGCACTAAAAATTCGGAAGGACAAATGCCATAGTTTTTTACTCTATAAGAAGCTGACCTGCTCTGATTTCTTTTCCAGTAAACT
This sequence comes from Rafetus swinhoei, assembly GCA_019425775.1. NCBI lineage: Eukaryota > Metazoa > Chordata > Testudines > Trionychidae > Rafetus > Rafetus swinhoei. The sequence continues at coordinate 11,669,827 of CM033435.1, read as the reverse complement.
GTGTGAAAAGTTGTCTATTCTGGGCACATGTAGGAAGGTATTGGAGGACTAGCAACATTACCGTGGAGCTAGCCTCAGTCCCCCTTATTGAACAATCATGTTGTCAACTGACAAATTATGCTAATTTGAGCTATAGCCTATATCTTTTGAGGGGTCAGCCAAACTGAGTTAAAACACTGCCACACTTGAGTGAAGGGTTTTTGTGTGTGGATGTTACTTGAGTTTGGGGCATCACTTGAGTTATAACTTGAGTTAACTTCGCAGTGAAGACAAGCCTTAGTGGCAGTCAAATGTTATAAAATTCTTTCCTGCCTCAGGAAATATCAACAAAAGTCAAATAAATTGGCTTCAATGTGGTCCTAACTGACAAATTCCCTGCTATTCAGCCTAAGGAAACACATCAACACTGATTGCTGTTATTTTTATCTCATATAGTTGAATAATGATAAAATAAAATTCCACTTTGTGCTTAATAGCCTGTTTTAGATGCATATTTTTGCACTGGTGTGCAGAGATATTGCTATATAATAAAAATCTTTATATGTTGAATTTTCAAGGGAACCCACAAATATATAAACATTATTAATTTACACAGATTTTCCAATGTGTTTCCTTAAAATGTTACTTCCAGCACCAAAGAATACTGAACTAATAAAGATAAATAACTTAAATGCAGGAAATCATCATTATAATTTAGGAACAGGCAGTATAATTAGTATGTGAGGAGGTGACAGTGCTGGTTCCATGAATCATTCAACACTTACGAAGCAAGAAACAAAGGATGGTATGACTATCATCATTTATATGATCTTCATACCTGGATTTAGAACATATCTTGGGTTCACAGTTGGTACTGGAAATAAACTACTGTATGGATGCTTGCAATATTATTGAAGTCTATCCTCTAACAGATAGCCTTATTAAGAACATTTGTAAGATAAATCATGGTGGAGGACAGGGGGAATAGGAAGAGAGGATAGAGGAATACAAAAAGGTTATGATGACCTTAAAATTCTTGTTCTGGTTTCAAGTATTTTACTAGGTGAACTTTTCAAATTATGTTTACTTATCCTATCTAAAAACATTTCCTGTGTTTCAGACACAGCTTGAAATATGTAACTGCCAACAGCAAAGGGTTGGGTTTTTTTAAAGCATGTTGTCAATGTGGTAAATCATTTACTGAAAAAAAAAAAAAAAAAAAAAAAAAAAAAAAAAAAAACTAGAGAAAACTAACTGATTTGTCTGTCGTTTTTCCTGTCAAGATCGCCCTCGCCTTGGCTTTGGTCAGAGGGAAGGACTTTATGTATGAGTCATACAAGTTCTTGGCAAGGGCTCGAAGATCAGCCGACTCCGGGTTTAACTGGTCAATGTCGCTGCAAATCTCTGCCAAGAGCTTCTCCTTCTCAGCTTGTGGCATTCGCCCAAACCTGATAGCTGAAGAAGACAAATTATTACATTAGTCACAGCTGCATCTAAACGCAAATGTTTTTAAAATAATCTTTTCTGTCATCTTTCCTAATGCACTTTCCAGAGTTTCATTTTCATTAAGAATGCTATACAAGTGTCAGGAAAATGATTTCACCTAACAGAGTACACAAAAAGTTGAAAGGGTTCAGAGAATTGTAACAAGAACAAAACTAAATGAGAAAACAATCTGGATACCCACATAGTCAACCAGGATGCTCCCATGACAAGGTGTCAGCTTGGAAATGCAGAGCTATTCTGCTGACTCATCTGGCAGTTACACCAGATGAGTCTGATTAATCCAAACTCCACAAAAAATGGAGCACTTTTAAACAAAGACAGTGTTGTCTATTGGACAGAGTGCAGGATTAAAAAGTCAGGAAGTCCCAAGTTCTACTCCTACTTCACTCATTATGGGGTTTTAGGAAAAAAAGGGAATGCTCACCTATTTCAGAAAACTTTAGTGAGAATCAATTAGTTACTATCTGGACTTCTAATACTCCTGTCATCTGAAAAAGTGGGTTTTGCCCACAAAAGCTCATGATACTAGCCACATATTTCATTAGTCTTTAAGCTGCTACTAGACTATTTGTTGTTTTTTAAGTTTTATCTGTATAGTGTTTAATTTAGTCCATACTATAAATTGATGTTCTGATCAAGGGGTCAGACAGGAGGTCTTTCATGTAAAATCCCTAAAAATATCAATTTTAGAAAGCAGCTTGACAAAAGTGTGCTTGTTGCCCTTTAGTAAATAATAAAGGAAAACCCCAGAGGGGTGAGATGTGTCTGTACATGTGCCTATATGTGTGCTGTGATGAGAGAGAGTGGCAAAGAACCACTCACAATACCTCACAACTCAAATGTAAGGCAGGATACAAGACACATATCTTTACAACTCATAAATGTGTACCATGTTTACACACATGGGCAATGATTCTGGAAAAATTTAACATAAGCCAAAATTCCTTCAATATTTTTCAAATAAGATATGTTTCCTAATAGATTTTTTTTTACAATATATAGATTTCAGTAAATTGAATTAAATCTATTTGACCCTTAAGAAAATAAGATAGGAAGAGCATCAAAAAGAGAAAGTCCCTAGGAAAAATGTTTGAGGTCTTGACTTAGGAACAGGTAAACAAAAAACCCTATAAATAAAGATTTTCCAGTTGCCAATGTCTTCTCCCTTTAAAGGTAAAAAACACTGTTAGCTTAGTATTTCCAAATGGCTAAACTGGGGTTACTTCCTTTGTATTATGCTTGCCTCTTTCCTGTTATGAAAAAATGTGGAATACTCCTTTTTACACTGGTGTTGTTGGGACAGAAATAGCTCTTTCGTGAAACTCAAAACAATTTCTGATGACCCAAAGGCATATGAAAGCCATTTAGCACCTGCATCATGGACTGATTTTCACTTCCACTGCTAGAGGTGGCTTGTTTGTTCTCACATTTCCATCATAATGGCCTTGCTGTAAACTTCATCACCAAGAGAAACATGCTGGTCAGTGTCTCCTGAGCTCACATTTCAGAATAAAATCAGAATGGAAGGGAACCTGGAGGGTCATTAGGGACCACTTAACATATTCTATATTTAGACATTTTCCTGAATATGTTCTCTGCCTACAATTTCTTCATATGGAAACCTCTGAATAATTGCCAATTTAAATTTATTTTGGACGGGGAGTCCACATTATTGTCTTTTTCCCCCCACGGGGACAGTAAATGGATATGGTCAACTACCAGAAACAATTTCCAGTGACACTTCATTGCCAATCCTCCTGATTCTTTATAGCTTAAGAAAAGCTTTCTCCAAAATCCCAGATTTTAAAAGAATTAAAGAAAAAAAAAGCTCCGTATGTGAATCTGAATGACACAGTGTGATAGTTCAAAGAGATTAATTCAGTTCTGTCAGGGTGAAATGCCCAAATTTTGCATTAAGAATGTGTACTTATGTTTGTGGCTGGTATCTTGTGTAATGGTTATGGGGAAAATGTATCTTTTATCAATTTGGCAACAGACTCTCTTGTAGTCTTTACATAGGTGGAGGAACTAGGAGTGCAGGGGGTGCTGCAACACCCCTATGTTTTAGGCATGTCCTGGCTTCCGACTGCTGGCCCCTCATTCGACCCCATGTCTGGCCCCAATCTCAGCTCGGTTATCCCTGTCTGGGTTTCCCCCCGCCTGGACACATGACCATGCTCCCGGCCCCAACTGTGGGGAGTAGGTGCATGGGGTAAAGAGGTTGGCTTTCAGAACCCCCACTGTTATGTGTTCCAGGACCACTAAGCTTTTGGGCTGCTGTTCCCCTATATCCCTGATCAGCACCCACCATATACTGTAGACTGAATAAGAATGTATCCAATGCCTTTTGTCTTACCTGGCCCCAAAGACACATTGGCTGTGTCTACACTGGGCCACTTATTCTGGAAAAGCAGCCGCTTTTCCGGAATAAGCTGTGAGCTGTCTACACTGGCCCCTTGAATTTCCGGAAAAGCACTGACAATCTACTGTAAGAAATCAGCTGCTTTTCCGAAAAACTATGCTGCTCCCGGCCGTAAAAGTCCTTTTCCGGAAAACTGTTCCGAAAAGGGCCAGTGTAGACAGCCCAGCAGTCTTTTCTGCAAAAAAGCCCCGATCGCGAAAATGACGATCGGGGCCTTTTTCCGGAAAAGCGCATCTACATTGGCCACGGACGCTTTTCCGGAAAAAGGGCTTTTCCGGAAAAGCATCCTGCCAATGTAGACGCTCTTTTTCCGGAAATACTTATAACGGAAAACTGTTCCGTTTTAAGCATTTCTGGAAAATCATGCCAGTGTAGACACAGCCATTGAGAATTGGTCTGGAGCCCCATCTTCCCAGTGCAGAGGGCCTGATCCAAGGCACATTGAAGTCAACAGAATTCCTATTAACTTCAAAACGCCTTGTATCAGGTCAAGGAAAAGCAGAGTCCCTCCTGAGTGACAGTTCAATCCCATACTCACATGAGATGGGGAGAAGTGGGGCCTCTACAGCAGAAAGGGGGGCTTGCATGGGCCTTCCACTTACAAATCAATTTCATTGTGAGAGACTAAAATTGTGGATGGATTTGGATATGTGATAGAAAAAATTAATCATCAAACTAACAAAATAATTCAAATTCATACCTCATGAAAATCCATAAAGTCATTGGAATATTGAAATTAATGGAGACAATACCAGAGATGAATTTAAGTGAAAGTGCTTAAATAAATATGCCTAATTAAAAGCAGGGACCTTGGTTTTATAACTGAACTAGATCCTGCTGATACCATTTGTGAATCTTGAAATTCTTATTTGTCATTCCAAGTTATTTATATCAGGAATCATAAAACTGAGATTACAGACAAAATGCTAGAGTAGTTTATACTGAATCATTTAAATCACGCTATGATTTTCCTTGTATTCCTCATTTTTTAACCTGTGTACCACCATGACTTGCATGTTGGCTTTCATTTTGTTGGCTTTGAAGATTGTTAATGCTTAAGTAGCCTTTTCGTTCCTGTCCACTTTGCTCCAAATATTTTGTGATACAGGGTGATAGGGACATCCACCATGAGTGGGATATTTTATACATTTGTTTTCTTTTTCTTCCAGACTCTAGATGGAATCGTATTTGGGATGAACATAGTAATGGCAAGAGAGTGCCTGAGATGAACAGAAGTAATGACAAGAGAATGCCACTAAGAAGATAATCTTGAGACAAACAAATTAAATTTCTGACCTGTTCAGAAATCATCAGGGACTATAGTTTTATATGTTGATGATACAAATTGGCTTCTGAAATTTTATAAGAAATAGTTTTTTTCTGGCTATTTAAGGACAGCTTTACTGTTAATCACTGACCATTATTAATTATTTGTTTATATATTAATTTTAGAATTATAGAAAAAGACTTTGTCTCCGCTACTACTTGGTTGCAAGCTTCCAGTTCCAAATGAGGGATGTGATTGACTGACTTTGGTTTAACTCTGAGGGTATGTCTACACTGCCACCCTAGTTCGAACTAGGGTGGCTAATGTAGGCATTCGAACTTGCAAATGAAGCCTGGGATTTAAATATCCCGGGCTTCATTTGCATGTTCCCAGGCGGGCGCCATTTCCTTGCAGGAGGAATAACGGTAGTTTGAATTAGGAGCTTTAATTCGAACTACCTAGTCCGTGCCGCGTGTAGCCACGGGCAGGTAGTTCGAACTACGGGCATTTAAAAATGGCGCCCGCCTTGGGAACATGCAAATGAAGCCCGGGATATTTAAATCCCGGGCTTCATTTGCAAGTTCGAATGCCTACATTAGCCACCCTAGTTCGAACTAGGGTGGCAGTGTAGACATACCCTGTGGTTCTACTGTACATTTTGAACAGGGAACCAGAGTGAATAGTGGTTGCAAAATTCAGATTTTCATTAAAGTCTCCTTTGTCCTTTAATAAGCCAGGCTACAGATTTAAAATAGTGTCAAACTTTGGACAAGAATGATTATGTTTTATGATTAATTTGTTCACTTTTTAAACATATTTGTTCTTTTTGCAAGAGCCTCAGCATGTCAAAGAAGAATCTTGCAATGCTATGATGCCTTTTTAGGTCTCTTGACAACAAGATCGATTTTCCCTGCCACTCACCTCTCTTTTAAAGAAGGACTTATAAACTGATGATACAGCTTAAAGGAGATCTGGCAGGTTACTAAAGGGCATTTTCTAACACTTGAAAGCAAAATAAGAGGAGCTACTGGTGATCAAAGTAAGGATCTTGGATGCAAAGGGAAATCAGAATAGCACATTTGTTTAAATCCGTGTATGAACTGAACTGTCAATCGATGGATCTCATCTTCTATGAAGCAGCTGGTGAGCAACTAAGCCAATCCTCAATTGGCAAATCCAATTACAGATGTCACATAAAAATCTGCCATCCGTGGATACTGTACACTCTTTTCAGATCCTATGCTTTTCTTGTAATGTCTGGATACATTAACTCTCGAAGTATTTGAGAGCCTGTACAATAGTTTGCCACCACAGAAATCTGTCCTGAGCTATGATTTCTAGGTCACTGGGAGATAATGCCACATGACTTCATCTTTATAATACTTATATTACTTTTCATGAACAAGCTGGCTGTAAAAGACCATCTTCAGTATCCATGTATCATCCATCCTCATAATATGACCAATCCAGCAAAACTGCTCATAAGCCCCGGGTTCTGGGGAAATGCCACACAGAACCCGCAGTCAGCTAGGGACTTCCCAGCTGATCCTGGGTTCCACTGAAATGTTGCAGAGCCTGGGATCAGCTGGAGAGTCCCCAGCTGACCCCGGCTCCGCGTGGCATTTCAAATCGGCAGCGCAGCATGGAGCCCGAGATCAGCAGATGACTCTGAGTCCCCCACTGACCCTGGGCTGCATGCTGCGCTGCCACTTTGAAATGCATAGAAGCCCCCACTGGGGACTCTTGTGCATTTCAAAGCAGGCCACGTACAGCTCAGAGTCAGCAGGACTTCCCGCTGGCCCAGGGCTGCATGTGAAAGTTCCACATTCCTCCTTTGAAATGTACAAGAGCCCCATCCGGGTGGAATGTGGAAGGCCTATTGACTAGTTGAGTAGTCGATGGAAATTTCATTGATTACTCGACTAGTCAATTAACCATTACTTAACATCCTTAATTGAAATATTAAAATCATTTCAAAATGGAGATTGATTTCCCATGAAATAATCATTGCTATTAATCTGTACAAATAATATTAATGTTTTTAAGACTAAAAAAAGAAACCAGACTGATAAGGACCTTGCTAGAAATTGCAATACTGGTGAACTGGTTAATACTCATTGGTTCAAGAACGTTAATACAGACCAATATAACACAATTTTTAATTTGAAAATGAATGGCAGCATTCTCATACAATCTGTCACTGCACAGGACCTTTCAATACAGCTGTTTCATGAAAGGAAGCTGTTGTTGGTTTTGCAGCAGAAAATCACAGCACAGCAATTCTACAGGTTTTTAAAATATGGATCCAGTTTTGCAAACCTTGACTCCTGTGAGTAGTACTTTGTCTTGCAGGTAATCCCATAAAAGTCCATGAATGTGTGTTTTTTTTGGGACAGAGCCTTGTATTAATCTTTTTCTTTTCTTTTCTTTTTCAAAATAACAACATTGTGTAATGCTGCCAGTTCTCTATTGAAAATTTAAAATAACACTTGCATATTGGTATGTCACTCTAGTAAAGTCATGAATGATTAATATTGTGTTAATTTTTTCCAGAAAAATTATGTAATAAACTAGCAGCATCATAGGATCAAAAAGTTGCTAAGGTAAAACTTTTGCTGGATTGAGGGTATTTAAATATAATATTTCTGGTATGGCTATGTATCGCCAACAAATGGACACCCATCTGGTTCTGGGAAGTGAGTACACCTCATATTAAATCCTTGTAATATACTAACAGAAATAGACAAATGTATTATGCTATGGATATGTCAATAAGCAGCTCTGGAGTTCACTTTGATTTGATTTTAATTGTTTTGAATAGATGACTTCTTTTATATTTCATTTATTTTCCTTTTCTTGAGATAATGATACTTTGAGATCTCCTTTGAGATCTGTGAATGAAAATGCTCTAGTATTACTTTTAGCTTTTAAATTGTTATTTATATTTAAAACATTTTTTTCTTTGCAACTTCCAAATTTATTTATTTGGTTTCTGCTTCTTTCAGAAAATGTCTAATTTACAAATATACTTTACAAAGAGATGTCAAAACACCTTGTAGAAAATGAAATTACATTAGAAATGATCACTTTTTTTAATAAATTCAACATTTTGGGTGAGCTTGATTAACTGTCAACTCATCAAGGAGAAATGCTTTACCAAAGTTTTATAAAGATTGTTTGCATAAAAATCTCAAGAAAAATGTTGTGTGTAAGATAAAGAAGACTCCATGTCTCTGTTGAACAGTAAGGTTGTTCAATGCTAGTGGAAGGCTAAGCAGAAATTGGGTAAGCTTACAAGTTAAAAAAGGAAAAGAACAAATTAAAAATTATGTAGAGAAGTTAGATGTCTTCAAGTCATCTAATGGCCTGATGAAATACATCCTAGAATACTCAAGGAGCTGACCTATCATCTTTGAAAAGTCACAGAAGTCAGGAGAGATTCTAAAAGTCTGGAAAAGGGCAATATAGTGCCCATCTATAAAAAGGGAAATAAGAACAATATAGGAAACTACAGACAAGTCAGCTTAATTTCTGTGCCAGGAAATATAACGGAGCAAATAGTTAAGGAATTCATCTGCAAACATCTGGAAGGCAATAAGGTGATAGGTAACAGCCAGCATGGGTTTATAAAGAACAAATCATGTCAAACCAATATGCTAGCTTTGATAAGATAACAAGTAATGTGGATAAGGGGGAAGTGGTGGATGTGGTATACCTAGACTTTTGTAAAACATTTGATACGGTTTCACATGACCTTCTTATCAATAAACTAGGGAAATACAAACTAGATGGGGCTACTAGAAGGTGGGTGCATAGCTGGCTGGATAACCATTCTCAGAGAACAGTTATTAATGGTTCACAGTCATACTGCAAGGGCATAACAAGTGGGGTTCCACAGGGGTCAGTTTTGGGACCAGTTCTGTTCAATATTTTCATCAATGATTTAGATAATGGTATAGAGAGTATGCTTTTAAAGTTTGCAGATGATACCAAGCTGGGAGGGGTTGCAAGTGCTTTGGAAGATAGGGTCATAATTCAAAATGATCTGGAGAAAATGGAGAAATGGTCTGAGGTAAATAGGATGAAGTTTAATAAGGACAAATGCAAAATACTCCACTTAGGAAGGAACAATCCATTTCACACATACAAAAGTACAAAAGGGGAAGTGACTGTCTAGGAAGGAGTACTGCAGAAAGTGATCTAGGGGTCATACTGGACCACAAGCTAAATATAAGTCAACAGTGTAGCACTGTTGAAAAAAAAAAGCAAACATGATTCTGGGATGCATTATTAGGAGTGTTGTGAGAAAGACATGAGAAGTAATTCTTCCACTCTATTCTACACTGATTAGGCCTCAGCTGGAGTATTGTGCCCAGTGCTGGGCACCATGTTTCAAGAAAGATGTGGAGAGATTGGAGAGGATACAGAGAAGAACAAACAACATGATTAAAGATCTAGAAAACATGATCTATGAGGGAACACTGAAAGAATTGGGTTTATTTAGTTTGGAAAAGAGAAGCATGAGAGGGGACATGATAGCAGATTTCAAGTACCTAAAAAGATGTTACAAATAGAAGGGAGAAAAATTATTTGCCTTAACCTCTGATGATAGGACAAGAAACAATGGGCTTAAATTGCAGCAAGGGAGGTTTAGGTTGGATATTAGGGAAAACTTCCTCTCAGTGTGGTTAAACACTGAAATAAATTGCTTAGGGAGGTTGTGGAATCTGCATCACTGGAGAAATTTAAGAGTAGGTTAGATAAACATCTATCAGGGATGATCTAGATGGTGGTTGGTCCTACAGTGAGGGCAGGCAATTGGGTTTGACGACCTTTTGTGGTCCCTTCCAGTTCTACTTTTTTATAAGGTTGAAGGCTTCTATGCATATTTCACTGTGCCCATGACTTTATGAGTGTGAATGTATTAATGTATAATTTAATTTAGAGTTAAATTCCAGTGACACAGGGGGAAAATGATGATACATGAGAAAAACCTGTACATAATTTGCTATTTATTTTCCAAGATTATTTTGAAATACAAAGAGGGCAGGTCAGCTTTACTGTAAGTATGACGTCTTTTTAAAGATACAATTAACTGTAATTCCTATTTTCTAAATGAAAACAGAAATAGCACAAGTAGGCATGCCATAGAATTATACAAAAAGTGATAATTTACTAAAAGTCTAGGGCAGGCTAGGTTTTGTTTCTTTGAAACAAAATTAACATAAAGGACCTTGCAGGCAGACTTTTGATGAGAATGTTACTTTTCATTTTCTTTCTCTAACTCATTCATGCTGCACTCAGAATTCAATTAAACACAACAAAGCTGATTCCTAACACACAGTGCAGTTAGGCTAGCATCAAACAAACCAGGACTATCTTCTCCTATTATATCACAGCATGCATAACTTAACTAGTTAATCAAGGCAGTGGACAGGAGCTATCTCCCTATCAGTCAGAACGCCCACCACTAACTCAGCAATCTATTTCACAAGGTTTAGTGTGTATCAGACCATATCCATACTAGCTCAATAAACCTGTGTACAAGAACTATTCCTACTTCTATCAGAATTTGTATGTACCAGTTAGGACCCAAGCCTGCTTCACTGGAGTCAACCAATGAATACTTATTGACTTCACTGTGTTCACAAGCTGGCTCTAATTGTTTTCTCTTCTCTTTTTGGGGGATTTACATAGTTACCCATCACAATACCTGAACATCTTCCATATAGCACAGATAAGCATTAGAGAAGTCCATAATGCTCTTAATGGTGTCTTACATTCTTTCCTCATCAGGTTTTAAAAAGCTTGCTTTGGCTATATCTGTTTTTGTGTGTGTTTCTTATTTTTCCCCCCTTTTTTACTACGTTATTTTTGGCAAGGTGAAAGGAACCTCACTGTTATGAATGTCATTTCTTGTTAGCCTAACAATAACTCCTTTTTTTCTTTAACATTTGTGGATGCAGCACGGATTGGTAAGTATTAACAGAATGGACCATCCACACGAGGCCACTCACAAGGTCTACTTTTAAAGTGTCCCTGTAAGTCAAAAGTGTACATAAAGACATAATTAATTTAAGTAAGTAGTTCTGGTGTAATTAGAAGCCAGGAGACTTAAATTCCTTAAACAAAGGATGTGTCATCAGAACCCCAAAATGCATTTTCCTGCAATAAATTGCTGCACATTTTGGTAAAAACATAATTAGAAAGTTTTTCTACAAAATTGTTTCAATTTGCAATCTGCAATCTAAACTAATATCAGTGATACATTATCAATACTAATGAGAGTAAGGGTAAGTCTAGACTCCATGCTTCCGAAAAAACTTCTTCTGAAAGAGCATCCACACTTCAAAAGCGCATTGAAAAAGCGATCTGCTTTTTTGAAAGAAAGCGTGTACACTCATTGGATGCTCTCTCGCATGTAAGTTGTGATTATTATAGGCAGAATGGCCACCAGGGCACCTGTGCTTTTTTCCTGGAGGCCTCTTCTTTCAAAAAAAACTCCCTCTTCTGCGCCCACATATGCCTTTTTCTGAAAGAGTTCTTTCGGAAAAAGGGTTCTTCCTCGTAGAATGAGGTTTACCCCTGCATTCTTTCAATTTTCTTTCGAAAGAACGTGACTGCAGTGTGGACGTAGGTGAAGTTTTTTCTGAAAAACGGCCATTTTTCTGAAAAAACCCTGTAGTCCAGACACACCCTAACAGGCCACATCAAGTTAAATTATATTTTATTCCCTGCTTCTCTGGATAAAGTTACAGTACTCATCCTCCCCTGCCAACAACTCATGCTTTACAATTACTATATGTACTCTTTTTCTTCCTATCGGAGCTGACTTTGTGTTCATTGTAATTTCAGTAAGAAAGAAAATTTCAGACTGAAATTATGAGAACTCCTGATAAGCATGGGTTAAGCAGAGCCTAGTGATTATGGATGAAGAAGGAAAGGAAAACAACATCCAAAGTATGAGAATACTTTTTAAACTTCCAGTCAAATGGTAGGTATATACATGACAAAATGAGATTAGGGTCCCCCTGAAAGTGAGCTTTTTATAAATTTTACAACAACATATCAGTGCTAAATATCTTCATGCTTTGGAACCTTCAGACACAATGAATCCACTGTAATCCCAGATACCTGGTTATAAAATCTAGAGAAATTCAATGGTGTTGACATCAACGGAATTACTCCAATCTATGGCCTTGCAAAAGAGATCAGAATTTCCTAAGAGGAACTGAGCCATCCATCTGCCATCCGGACCTGGAATCTCGAGAGGTGTGCTGCTTACTGGGAGCTCGAATTCAGGATGTGACTGAGAGGCTTACAAAACTGATCAAACCTTCGGATCGCTAACCCTTCCTGCTTCTCCATGTGGGAACTAACGATATGGCCAAGAATGACTGGGTTATGCAGAGCTGGGAAGAAGGATCAAAGAATTTGGAGCGCAAGTGGTGTTCTCATCCATCCTCCCTGTTGAAGGGAAAGGACTGGGTAGGGATTGTCAAATTCAGGAAGTAAATGCGTGGTTGCGCAGGTGATGTTGGAGAGAGGGCTTTGGTTTCTTCGACCATGGGACTCTGTTCCGGGCACAAGGATTGTTAGGAAGAGATGGGATCCACCTAACAAAGAAAGGAAGGAGCATCTTCACGGGCAGGCTTGCAAACCTAGTGAGGAGGGCGATCAACTGGTTATCTAAGGTGTTTGTACACCAATGCGAGAAGCCTGGGTAACAAACAGGAAGAATTGGAGGCCCTGGCCCAGTCCAAGAACTACGATTTGATTGGGATAACGGAGACTTGGTGGGATGACTCGCATGACTAGAGCACTGTCATGGAAGAGTATAAACTGTTCAGGAAGAACAGGCAGGGGAGAAAAGGAGGAGGAGTTGCACTGTATGTAAGAGAGCACTATGATTGCTCAGAACTCCAGTATATAGAGGAAGAAAAGCCTATTTAGAGTTTATGGGTCAAGTTTAGAGGTGTAAGCAACAGCAGTGATGTGGTGGTTGGTGTCTGCTACAGGCCGACGAATCAGGTGGATGAGGTAGATGAGGCTTTCTTCGGACAACTGAGAGAAGCTTCCAGATCGCAGGCCCTGGTTCTCATGGGGGACTTTAATCACCCTGACATCTGTTGGGAGACCAATATGGAAGTACACAGACAATCCAGGAATTTTTTGGAGAATGTTGGGGATAACTTCTCGGTACAAGTGCTGAAGGAGCCGACCAGGGTCCGTGTGCAGCTTGACCTGCTGCTCACAAACAGGGAGGAACTAATAGGGGAAGTAGAGGTGGGTGACAACCTGGGAAGCAGTGATCATGAGATGGTAGATTTCAGGATCCTGACCAAAGGAAGAAAAGAGAGTAGTAAAATACATACGTTGGACTTCAGAAAAGCAGACTTCGACTCCCTCAGAGACCTGATGGGCAGAATCCCCTGGGATGCTAACATGAAGGGGAAAGGAGCCCAGGAGAGCTGGCAGTATTTTAAAGAAGTCATATTGAAGGCACAGAAAGAAACCATTCCAATGCTTAGCAAGAGAAGCAAATATGGTAGTAGACCGGATTGGCTTACTGGGGAAATCCTTGGTGAACTTAAGCACAAAAAGGGAGCTTACACAAAGTGGAAACTTGGACAGATGACTAGGGAGGGGTATAAATGTATAGCTCGAGAATGCAGGGGAGTTATCAGGAAGGCAAAAGTGCAATTGGAATTGCGACTCGCAAGGGATGTGAAGGATAACAAGAAAGGTTTCTACAGGCATGTTAGCAAGAAGAAGGTGATCGGAGAGGGTGTGGGGCCCCTACTGGATGAGGGCGGTAACCTAGTGACAGATGATGTGGGGAAAGCTGAAGTACTTAATGCTTTCTTTGCCTCTGTCTTCATGGACAAGGTCAGCTCCCAGACTAATGCGCTAAGTGACGCACTATGGGACGAAGGTGGACAGCCCTTGGTGGGGAAAGAACAGGTTAGGAACTATTTAAAAAAGCTAAATGTACATAGATCCATGGGTCCAGACTTAATACATCCGAGGGTACTGGGGAGTTGGCAAATGTCATTGAGGAGCCTTTGGCCATTATCTTTGAAAAGTCATGGATATCAGGAGAGATCCCGGATGATTGGAAAAAGGCAAATGTAGTGCCCATCTTTAAGAAAGGGAATGATGATCCAGGGAACTATAGGCCGGTCAGTCTTACCTCAGTCCCTGGAAAAATCATGGAGGGGATCCTCAAGGAATCCATTTTGAAGCACTTGAAAGAGGGGAAGATGATCAGGAATAGTCAGCATGGATTCATGAAGGGCAAGTCGTGCCTGACCAATCTGATTAGCTTCAGATGAGGTAACTGACTCTGTGGATATGGGAAAGTCAGTGGATGTGGTATACCTTGACTTTAGCAAAGCTTTTGATACGGTCTCCCACAGTATTCTTGCCAGCAAGTTAAGGGAATGTTGATCGGATAAATGGACGGTAAGATGGATAGAAAGCTGGCTGGAAAGTCGGGCCCGGTGGGTAGTGATCAACGGCTCAATGTCAGGATGGTGGTCGGTTTCTAGCGGAGTGCCCCAAGGTTCGGTTCTGGGACCGGTTTTGTTCAGCATCTTTATTAATGACCTGGATGAGGGGATGGATTGCACCCTCAGCAAGTTTGCGGATGACACTAAGCTAGGGGGAGAGGTAGATATGCTGGAGGGCAAAGATAGAGTCCAGAGTAACTTAGACAAATTGGAGGATTGGGCCACAAGAAATCTGATGAGGTTCAACAAGGACAAGTGTAGAGTCCTGCACTTGGGACGGAAGAATCCCAACCATTGTTACAGGCTGGGGACCAACTGGCTAAGTAGCAGTTCTGCAGAAAAGGACCTGGGGATTACAGTGGATGAGAAGCTAGATATGAGTCAACAGTGTGCCCTTGTAGCCAGGAAGGCTAATGGCATATTAGGTTGTATTAAGAGGAGCATTGCCAGTAGATCCAGAGATGTGATGATTCCTTTTTATTCAGCTCTGGTGAGGCCATATCTGGAGTATTGTGTCCAGTTCTGGGCCCCCAATTAGAGGAAGGATGTGGATGAGTTGGAGAGGGTCCAGTGGAGGGTGACAAAATGATTAGGGGGCTGGAGCATATGACTTATGAGGAGAGGGTGAGGGAGTTGGGCCTGTTTAGTCTGCAGAAGAGAAGAGTGAGGGGGGATTTGATAGCAGCCTTCAACTTCCTGAAGGGAGGTTCCAAAAAGGCTGGAGAAAGGCTGTTCACAGTAGTGATGGATGGCAGAAAAAGGAACAATGGTCTCAAGTTGTGGTGGAAGAGGTCCAGGTTGGATATTAGGAAAAACTATTTCACTAGGAGTGTGGTGAAGCACTGGAATGGGTTACCTAGGGAAGTAGTGGAGTCTCCATCCCTAGAGGTGTTTAAGTCTCGGCTTGACAAAGCTCTGGCTGGGTTGATTTAATTGGGATTGGTCCTGCCTTAGGCAGGGTGCTGGACTTGATGTCCTTCTGAGGTCTCTTCCAGCTCTATTGTTCTATGATTCTATGATTCTATAATCAGAATTTGGCTCAGTATGTGTGCTAGCTTCCAGTCGAGTTTTGCATTTCTATATGCTCTCACAACACAAAACTTTGTCTTTAAAAGGCACAAAATTAATCTTTTATTTTAAAATCTGTTTTTTAATTTATACATGCCCAAGGTACCTTCTGCCATGAAGCAATATAAAGATATGGTGCCTAGCAAAATAGGGAAAGTTATCACTTAAGAAGATCCTAGCGCCTGAAAGAATACACTATTGGCAAAATTCTCCCAATGGAGATGCACATGGCCTCATCTACAAGAGCATCTGGCATACTAGTTGAAAATAATAGCAATAACCCTCTCCTGAACATGGTAAAATTACTATGAAAAGTACTTCTGTGGGTATTTTCAATGTGAGATTTATTTTTAAGAGTTACTTGTTGCCTCCCAGATACTTGAAAACCATATTTTCCATTAGGAAAACATTTCCCAGACCAATGTATTCAACTGAATTCACAGTATTAGCTTCAGAAACCATAGTTAAGCTTCTCTCTTGGGAACAGTACACTAATTTTTTTATACTGAGAATAATGAAAGTACTAAAAAAACACAGAGAAATTATTTTCCCAGTCATGTTTGCAATTCTTTACTCTTAGAATTACATAAGTCTCTATGTTATGACATTTAATTCCTGTTTTTACTTGGCTTTGCCAAGAAAAGAGAGTGAAGAATCTTCATATGGCTCCATCACTTCAAAGATTCTGAAATAAGTATTTTCACAGGAATTCAGAAATTGACTTTAAAGTTCACAAGAACCTTCTTGATTTTCCTACGCAACAGAACAGTATGATACTATACTAGGATTTTGAGGCAATATGTTTACATAGTTAAGGATTCAACTGTAAAACTGCAACCTTCTTTATAGCCTATGTCCAAAAAGTGTACAAAAAGGAACGGTGTTTGGGATTCACATTTGCAATTAAATTTGCAAATGGGTGGTGTGGTGGCCAGGAAAAGATCTCAAAGCTTAGGAACTGCAGCAAAGAAATTCTATGCTCCTTCCACATAACAGTCCCAGCTCAACACATACCAGCAAGAAAGAAGGATTAGGCCCATAATGTGACCACTTGGTTTACGATTATTCACATTTAGTATACAGCTACACTGCTTTTTTTTGTGCAAGAAGATATGCAAATGGCACTCTCATTTACATATCTTCATCTGATTCTTTTTGAGGAAGAGGTTTTTGCAATAAAAAGCCCCGTGTAGATTCTGTAAACCTCGATTTTTGAGGAATAAGGGAGCTTGCAAAAAAGGTGGGTTTTTTTCCAACAAATGGCCCCGTCTACATATAATCATAGAGCTGGAAGAGACCTCAGGAGGTCATCAGGTCCAGCCCCCTGCCCAAGGCAGGACCAATCCCAACTAAATTAACCAGCCAGGGCTTTGTCGAGCCGAGACTTAAAAATCTCTAGGGATGTAGATTCCACTACCTCCTTAGGTAACCCATTCCAGTGCTTCACTTCCCTCCTAGTGATACATGGGGCTTTTTATCGCAAAAACCTCTTCAGCAAAAAGAATCAGAAGAAGATATGCAAATGAGAGTTCCATTTGTATATCCTCTTCCGCAAAAAAACAGCAGTGTAGCAATAGCCTAACTGTCTTAATGGGAGGAAACTTTATTATCATTAATGCTCCTAATTCTGGATAGGTGTTCTTGCAGCAAGTTGAATGATTTTTTACACACTTTTTGAAAGTTCCACATTCCACAGAATACATTTCCTAGAATTAAGATGAATCCTCATTGGATTTAGCCCTAAATGAAAAAGTCTGGTGCTTTAAGGTATACAGAACAATTTATACTGGAAGTATACAGTGAAGCAAAGAAAGATAAACAATTACAATATAATGCAAGATGAAAAAAGCTTCATTAATTTGTTAAATCTACAAATGGAGGATATAAAAATCATTATCCTATTACTGATCTTGTCAATTCTATTGTCTTTAGTTCTATAAATAAACTGTAAGCTGTTAAGGGAAGGGACCAACTCTTTATAATACAGTAGAACCTCAGCATTATAAACATATTGGAAATGGAAGTTGTTCATAACTCTGAAATATTTGTAACTCTGAACAAAACATTTTGATTGTTTTTTCAAGTGTTGACAACTGAACATTGACTTCATAATGCTTTGGAACTTTATTAAGGAGAAGAAAAATGCTGCTTTTAACCATCTTAATTTAAATGAAACAAACAAGAAACAGTTTCCTTACCTTGTCAAATCTTGTATTAAACATTCCCTTTATCTTTTTAGTAATTTATCTTTAGCACAATAGTATATTTTATTTGTATTTTTTTGTTTTGTTTTGCTGTTGCCTGATTGCATACCTCTGGTTCCAAATGAGATGGGTGGTTGACTGGTCAGTTTGTACTTCTTGTGCTTGTAACTCTTTGATTCTACTGTATGTACAGTCACTATCAAAATGTGGCTGGGGCCTCTTATTTATAATTTTTCAGATCAAATTATACATTTTTCAATATGTGTTGACAATTCATATACTTACCATTATGTGACATGCCAACTGCCAGGCATTTCTGAAATCTGCAGTACTGACATTTATTCCTGCTTTTCTTATGAATGCGACAATTCAGATCACATCTGTCATAGATTAGCTTTAATCTGATTGTTCTTCGAAAGAAACCCTGCAATAAAGTAAAGACTTAGAAAAGGACCAGTTTAAAATATTTTCAGAGCCTTTGCTCATTTGAAAGGCAGAGTCCACTACACTGAATATACTGTACCTACCTTTGTTTTAAAATGTGTATTAGAACTTTCCCATTTTAAGTTCTTGCTCTGCACATTTTTAAAATATTAGAACTCATTACCAGATGTACGAAAAAATTCTATAGATCACAGCAAATGGAATCCACTCTCAGAATCCAGGGGTTTAAAAGAGGATGATATGCAAATATGTCTGGATGGGTTGCATGCTCTTCAGTTTAAAAAGCTGCTGCTGGCATCACATGGACAACATTATAAAATATTTCATGAAGAAAGGCATTTATTTCTGCATCATATGTTTCTGTCTTTATTTCCACATTTGTTTTTATTGCATGAAAAACAGGACCTCATAAGCCTCTTGCTGCTTATGCCTCACCTCAAGTCATGCTTCTTTATTAATTACATTAGAATTTGATTTCCATCTTCCCATTCTTTTAATTGAAGTAAATTATTCCCGCCCAAACAAATAATAAATTATGGGTTAATGGTTGGTCTGGTTGTTTACTCTAAATAACTATGCTTCTTCATTTTTCCAATCTTTGTTATTGCTGGAGGCCATGTACTTACAAATACTTATTTTCCTTCATTTATTCTATTTCTTTTGCTGTTTTTATTGCTAAACTATTTTTGTAATATTTATTTCCAAGATATATTCATATTTGAAACATTCAGTTTGCTCTTACTGTTTTAATCTACAGCTCTTCAAATATTCTAAAAATTCTTGAAAATTTTAAAATTGGTGTGAAAGCCAGAATAACTACTACAAAGTGCAATGTAGCTCTCTCTGTAAAGAGATACACTTTCGCTGGTCACTATGGAAATTCACAATCCTGCCTTTTCAAAACACTTTTTTAATGCTTAACATTTTAGAAGGGTAGAAACATAAACAGAAAAATGTGTTGGTTTACACTGTTGTTTAGATTTTTGCATGCATTCTAAATTCTACATATAGATGAAGTTTTTTTGCTGGTTAGGAACAATGTAAATAATACCCAAAGAATACACAGGTATGACTTTAAAAAATCCCATTACATAGCCACAATAGACAATCCAAAGGCATTTTATGTTTGTAGTTATTGGATTAGACTAGGATTGTCTTTGACTAACCCCACATGACATGTACATATTTGCTGATAATTAAACTGCTGATTATAACTCATGGTTTAGAGTTATATTCTCAGATCATTCATATGTAGTTTATTTTAACAAGACACATCTAGGTTTATTACAGTTCCTTCCTTGTTAGAGCTAGTTTTTCTAACAGCTCAGTTGTAGGCACTGTGCTGACTTGTTGTTTATATAATTCACTGTGACCTTAAACAATCAATAACAGATGTATTGCTCTTCTGGGGATTTCTTGTAGATTCACAATTTAAGTTCTTTGAGTTTTTATTTAACAACAGAGCATGTCTATGTCTCTGTAAGCCCCTTTTGCTGAGGAGAATATAGCCTTACAGCACTAACTTATCTCATAGGTCTTGCACACAACATCAGTAGGTGCTTTGAAAGGGAGTCAGTTAATTTTCAAAGTCATGGGGCCTGATTCACCAATGTCCTTTGATCTTGCATGGCCATTTACAACTGTGCAAAATGGGTATAAAATGAAAATCAGAATAATATAGCCTGAATGTTAAACGGCCTACAGATTGACTAAAAAATTTAATTGGGTAAGGTCCTGATCTTGCTTCCACTAGAATAAATTAACATTTTATGAGTGACGGTGATAACAGGATTGGGAACCAATCTTTTTTCATTAGTAAACTGAGAAAAATGCAAAAAATAAATAATATAAAATGCTACTTGTAACACATGGAGGCAATTTATTTTAAATACATTATTTTTTACATGACAGTGACGTTTTAAACAGAACACAGATCTCATATTTCATTGTGTGATTGTTGAGAATTTCATACTTGTGTATCTTTTGTGATCCATTTGACTTTGCATATTTGTGTGGATACATAAAGAAGGTATGATTTTCAAGGACACTTGATTTCTGAATCAAGATACCACATGTGAAAGGAAGTGAGCACTGGGATTTGTATATCACATTTTGAATATTATTTAAACATTAGTATTAGTTTCTCCTTTTCCCACCTCCTCACCTCTTTTCACCACTCAGTGAGTGATGGTTTCGTAATAAGACTTCTGCTAGTACTGTCTGAAAAACTTAATAAATCATCAAAAGAAAACTTATCCAGGCTTAGTAAACCAACTAACCAACCAAACAAAACCTCTCTTCCTGGAGCAAAGACCAAATGCATGGGAGAACTAACTGAGAAATTCTGGATTCAGATCACATTTGGGAAGGCCTCCCCAATTTTGAGCATTCATGCAGCGTTCACAGCTAATCTACACACTAACTGACATTAGAGATAACCACAGGAGAAATCCCAGAGGAATAAAATGGTGTACCATCTGTCAGGATCAGAGAAATAGCGGGGTTAAAACTAAAGATGACATTACTACGTTAGCCAAACTTATATTACAATAATTAGGACAGAAAATACATAATTTCATTCTGGGAAAAAGAAAGAACAATGGTGAATCTATTACGATACACACATTCAGTTTTAGAATAGTTCTACTTGACACCATTGATATGTTAACACCTTTGCCACTGGACTGTCAGCATATTTGGTATAGTGTTGCTCTCCATTAATATCCTACTAAAATCAGTGAAACGGAATTCTTTTTCTAGGAACATGCAGCAGCACAACTAAGGAGATCAACACTTGTCAGCAGGCAAAAAATGAGAACTTGGAAATGATAGAAAGTTCTTATTTCAGGCCGACACTGCTGGGACAACATACCTTACAACCCTCACATGCATGCACGCCATAATGAAATCCAGAAGCTTTGTCTCCACATACTCTGCATTCTATAGCCATGAGAGAATTGGAGGTCTCTTCTTGAGGTTTACTATACAACTGAACTTTTTCTGAAAAATAAGGTGGGGAAGGAGGCTCCATTTTGATTGCACCTGAATATGGAAGAGTTTTTAAAAGATTAATTGTATCATCTGTTTTAAAAGGTACAATAAGATGTTAAAAATAGCAACCAATACTTTATTATCGCTAACAATCAAAGTAAATAGGCCAAAAACATTTCTGCCCTATTTAATAATAAAGTAATAAAATAAGCAGCTGTAAATATTAGCTCTGTAAAGGCCACAAACAATCATCTAGCAGATTATGAAAGAGTTTGAACAATGTTGAAAATGGCAGGGTATGGTGCAGAAAGAGGGCTATTGATCCAGTCTTCATCTTGGTAATACAGAATTGTTTGAGGTTGGGGACATCATTGCCCTCCTTAGTGGGGACTTCATGTTTATTATTATAAAAGGAAATAAGAACTGCTCATGATCACTGACCATTAACAGGAGACTCATGGCCTTAAGCAGCTTTTACAGCAATTTTTATGACAGGTTTCCAAAACAACTTATAAACAAGAGACAAACATATGGAAATGAGAAACTCCAAATATTGTTGATAAAGAAAAATCATTCTGATATCATTTTAGAGTATC
Source organism: Rafetus swinhoei (assembly GCA_019425775.1). Lineage (NCBI taxonomy): Eukaryota > Metazoa > Chordata > Testudines > Trionychidae > Rafetus > Rafetus swinhoei. The sequence continues at coordinate 11,647,838 of CM033435.1, read as the reverse complement.
ACACGGGGCCGAATCCTAAAGTTCTCTCAGGCAAGTCAATAAGCATTTGCCTGTCCCATTAGCCTAAAAGATTGTCGGTAGGAGTGAGATAACCAGAGACAAATCACCTCTATTCCATTTGGGATTGTATTCATAACTGTGAAGCTAAGGGCTGTTTTGTTTACATCTAACAATACATGAGGAATGCTCACAAAACTCCAATGGCTATATAGTCATACTGGGGCAATTATCCCGTATGTAGATTAACTCCAAATCCATGACCCTGTTAGACAGCTTGGGATTCAATAGGTATTCTTACTACTATGTAGTAGTCTAGCAAATGCTAGCCAATTTATAAGATGCAGGACATATAATTTGTTTGGTTTTTATTAAAGCTTCGAGGACAATTTAGTCCAAGGATACCTGGGAGAGTGGGGGGTTCTGAAATGAATTCTAAAAATCTTTTGTAGAGGGCAGACTTCCCCGAGAATTAAACAATTCAAATTCAGACAAACTGAAAAGTGAAAAGAAACTGCATACTTTGGCATTCCTGGAGCCTGATATCATATTTGTAATCAATGGCTGTCTGGTCAGTTCTTGCAATGGGAATATCTTCGTAGTGTGGTGAAGAAATACTGGAAAAATCAACGGTGGTAAAGGGCTTTATGTCGAAGGAATGGGAGTGATCTTCCATGGCAGACAGATCCACTGGACTAATTCCAAAATTAATGGGCCAAAACGGCATTTCTGTGTCGACCATTGTAATCCCTGATAGGAAAAAAAGAAAAAAACCCAGACATTTTAAACCTGCTTCTTGTCCATCCAACAGGGACTCAGTAGGTTCACATTTTTCATGTTACTATTACGTGAATAATCTACACACAGATACATACAAGAGACATAAAATATCACTTACTTTAAATTAAGAATTGCTAACTGACACACATCCTGCTTTTAATGGTATATTTAAAAATATTTATAACATGTGGAAGCCTTCAAGTTCTTACAAAAATGGATTTATTTCATGTTCTTTTAATTAATAAATTAAAAGAACATGAAACATGATTCTTATCCCATTGACTTTCGTGGCATTCCTGTTGATATACACCAATCTACATGAGAGCAGAGTTATGGTGGTTTGGATCTTCATGAGTTAATTTCTAACATTTTCAGGCTCTAAATTGACTTACTAAATACTCTGCCAGGTTTGAGTATCCAAAAATCCTAACCATTTAAAAATATAATTTTATGCTATGAAAAATATAATTGATATCAATATTGTAGGGGGAAAGTTTTCGAAATATCAAAGGGCATGTCTACATAGCAGGACTAAAACTGAAATAAGCTACGCAACTTGAGTTACATCAATTGCGTAGCTTAAGTCAAAATAGCTTATTTTGGCTTTTGGTGCTGTCTACACAGCAGCAAGTCCGATGTAGAGCACTCTTCCTCCGACTTCCCTTACTTCTCGTAAAATGAGGGTTACAGAAGTCAGAGTATGAAGTCCTTTTGCTTGACTTTATTTTGACATTATGTTGAAATATCTGCTTGTAGCGTAGACACAGACTATGTTATTTTGGAATAATGTCAGTTATTCCGAAATAACGCTGCTGTATAGACAGAGCCTAAGTAATTAAGTCCCACTGAAGACACTTTTAAAATTGTACCTTACGTCCTCACAACTATAGCTCAAATAAACTACTTGTTATCAGTTTCCATGTCCTGCCATGTTTCTGGGTCTCCACATTTCTCAAGTTTTAATAAGGGCCCAAATCAAAAGTCAGAATGTGGAAAAAAACCCCAATATTGATAATATTTAGTTCTCAATTTAAAAAGCTGCACTTTGTCCTCTTCCTATCATGTGCGGAATCAAATTCCTTGATTTGAATAGCTCTGAACGACAAAGAAATTAGAGTTCCAGTCTGAGTTTTGCACAATGGGCCCTGTCTCTACTTTTTATTGAGTTGTAAAATGATCTTTAGATTAAAATTAGAATGAACATCATGAAACTATAATAAAGTAGTCAACTTGGGTATTTCATTTGGACTTGAGACCCATTAAAGTATAGAGACTTTAAACTTTTATGTAATATGAACTTGTTTGACTTGGTTTACTTTGAACCAACTAATACTAATCTGTCGTTATGCCAAAAAGGCTGTTGTTACAGAATGGATATCATGATGGTGGTCTTCAACTGGAGGAGACAAAATAGTCTTTCTTTCTTGGTAAAGACTGCTAAATGTATAGATGTCTCAGATCCACCTGTTTGCCTTTCTGTACAGCAAACACAAATTTTACTTTTAATGTTGATAAATGTAAAGCAATGCATATTGGAAAACATAAACCCAAGTATACGTATAATATGATGGGGACTAAATTAGCTATTACTGCTTAAGAGAGAGATCTTGGAGTCACTGTGGATAGTTCTCAGAAAACATCCACTTGTGCGGTAACAGTCAAAACAGCAAACAGAATGTTAGGAATCATTAAAAAAAGGATAGAGAACAAGACAGATAATATCTTAATGCCTCTGTATAAATCCATGGCATGCCTACTTCTGAATATTGTGTGCAGATGTGGTCTTTTCATCTCAAAACAGGTATCTTTGCATTAGAAAAAGTTCAGAAATGGGCAAAAAAATGATTAGGGAGAATGGAAGGCAACCACACGAGGAGAGATTAACAAGACTGGGAATTTTCATCTTGGAAAAGAGACAACTAAGGGGAGATATGATAGAGGTCTATAGAATCATGAGTGGTGTGGAAAAAGTGAATAAAGAAGAATTATTTACTTGTTCCAATAACACAAAAACTAGGGGGTCACCAAATGAAATCAATAGGTAGCAGGTTTAAAACAGAAAAATACTTTTTCACACACTGCACAGTCAACCTGTGCAACTCCTTATCACAGGATGTTGTGAAGGCCAAGACCATAACAGGGTTAAAAAAAGAGCTAAATACATTCAAGGAGGATAGGTCCATCAATGACTATTAGTCAAGATGGGCAGGAATGGTGTCCCTAGCCTCTTTTTGTCAGAAACTGGGAAAGGGTGACAGAGAATCATAGAACCATAGAGCTGGAAGAAACCTCAGAAGGTCATCAAGTCCAGTCCCCTGCTCTAGGCAGGACCAATCCCAACTAAATCAACCCAGCCAGGGCTTTGTGAAGCCGAGACTTAAACACCTCTAGGGATGGAGACTCCACTACTTCCCTAGGTAACCCATTCCAGTGCTTCACCACACTCCTAGTGAAATAGTTTTTCCTAATATCCAACCTGGACCTCTCCCACCACAACTTGAGACCATTGCTCCTTGTTCTGCCATCTGTCACTACTGAGAACAGCCTTTCTCCATCCTCTTTGGAACCTCCCCTTCAGGAAGTTGAAGGCTGCTATCAAATCCCCCCTCACTCTTCGCTTCTGCAGACTAAACAGGCCCAATTCCCTCAGCCTCTCCTCATAAGTCATATGCTCCAGCCCCCTAATCATTTTGGTTGCCCTCCTCTGGACCCTCTCCAATGCGTCCACATCCTTTTTGTAGTGGGGGGACCCAGAACTGGACACAATACTCCAGATGTGACCTCACCAGAGCCGAATAAAGGGTAGATCACTTGATGATTACCTGTTCTGTTCATTCCCTCTGGGATACCTAGTATTGGCCACTGTTGGAAGACAGGATACTCTGCTAGATGTAACCCAGTATGGCTATTCTTATGCACTTATGTTTTATAGTATGTTTATGCTACTTATTCCTAAACATCAGAGGGCAGATGGTCAAAGAGTAACTGATACAGGGAGAAGTGCCCTCCTATCAGCAGGGGCTCCAGGATGTACTTAGGAAATTATTTAGCCGTTTACCCTGTTCCTTACTAAGGATGTTAAATATTGAGTAATTTACTAGTCAAGTAGTTGATGGAATTTCCATTGACTACCCAACTAGTCGATAGGCGCTTCTGCATTCCTCTTTTGAAATGTACAAGAGCCCCTGCTGGAGCTCTTGTACATTTCAAACGAGGAATGTGGAACTCCATATGAAGCTCGGGGCCAGTAGAAAGTCCCACGGACTCCGGGCTGCATGCGGGTGCCAGCTTTGAAATGTACAGAGTCCCCAGCGGGGGCCCTTGTGCATTTCAAAGCGGAAGGGCCCTCATGGAGCCTGGGGTCAGCGCGGGATTTAGAGTCCCCCACTGACCCCAGGCTCCATGCTGTGCTGCCACTTTGAAATGCCACGTGGAACCTGGGATCAGCTGGGGACTCCCCAGATGACCCCAAGCTCTATGTGGCATTTCCCCAGAATCCGGGATCATCTGGGGACTCCCCACATGACCCTGGGCTCCACGCAAATGCTGCAGCGGCATTTCAAAGGGGCAGCACCGCACAGATGATCTCAGGCTCAGCTGTGCGGCACTGCCCCTTTGAAACGTTGCCTTGGCATTTCAAAGCAGCACCACACGGAACTGACCCCGGGCTCCCTGTGGCGCTGCCCCTTTGAAATGTGTTTCAAAGGGGCAGTGCGACACAAAGCCTGGGCTACTGACTCGGTGCGGCCCTGACGCTTTGAAGTACCCCCTCTTCCTCCCTCTTTGCTGCCTCTATCTGATAGAGGCTGCAAGGGGGGGAAGGAATCAACTAGTCGACTTGACTATCTGATAAGTATTTGCTTATCAGATAATTGACTAGTCGACTAGTCCTTAATATCCTTATTCCTTACCCCTAAATCTCATTAACTGCTTAGGATAGAGATATGCACCCTGATGCTACTCTCAATGAAAATAGGATTGTGCCAAACAAAGAATTTCTGACTAATTTCTCCAAGCAAGAAAGACCTTCCAAATATGTAGTCCCATTTTTCAAAATGTTTAATTGGTTTTAAATCATACTTACAAAAACATATTCTTCTTTCTGTTTGTAGGGGATCTATACATGAAAATCTATCTTCAGATCAAAAGGGGGTTTATACTTTATTTTAGTTAAACAATTTTTCAAAAAGTGTAAAAAGAGTCCAATTAAAATAACGACTATCTGAACTTTTCTCTTAGTAATAAATCCATTCATTTAATCATTCCTGCCCACCTCAGAAATGTCTTAACATATGCTTAGGTATCTACCAAATCCACAGTCCATTTTGGTCAATTTCATGGTCATATGGTTTTTAAAATTGTAAATTTCACTATTTCAGATATTTAAAATCTGAATGTCACTGTATTGTAACTGGAGGAATCCTGACCCAAGTCTGAAGGCAGCAGCACAAAATTAAGGTGGCATAGTATGCATTGCCACCTTTACTTCTATGCTGTTGCTGGTGGGGTCCTGTCTTCAAAGCTGGGCACCTGGCAGAAGTCTCTACTCTCTAGCCACCCAGCTCTGAATGCAGCAGGGCAGAAGTAAGGGAGACAATACTAAGATCTCCCTAAAACTTTTGACATACCCCCACAATCTTCCTTTGGGTCAGAATCCCCAGTTTGAGAAACACTGGCCTCCCCCATAAAATCTGTATAGTTGTGATGCTCAAACTTTTGTATTGGTGCCCCCTTTTCACACAGCAAACCTCTGACTGCAGCCTCCTTTATGAATGAATATCACTTTTTTATATTTAACACTATCATAAATGTTGGTGGCAGAGTGGAATTTGGAGATGGCTGATAGCTTGTGACCCCCATATAATAACCTTGTGACCCCTCATGGAATCATGACATCCAGTTTGTGAACCACTGTTAGATAGGGGGAAAATACACAAAGGCCAGATTTCATGGTCTGTGAAGTGTTTTTCATAGCCATGAATTTGGTGGGGCCCTACACATTATCTTTAGCTGCATGCTAACTCCATCCCTATTCCACAAAGTACTTAAGTACTTTATGCACTCAAGATAATGAGACTTAAGCACATGTCTAAAATTAATGGGATTTAAACAAATGCTTAAAATGAAGCACAAATCTAAGATTGGCTGAAAAGAGATAAGCTTGTGCACATACTTAAAGTTAAGGATATGCTTAAAATCATCGCTTGAATCAGGCATATGTGCATAGAACTCCCATTGAACTGTTGCATGCATGATTGAGGTTAGTGTTCAATGAAAAGGATTCAAATAAACAGTTGCCATTTTTTATGCTATAATACAGTTCATAGACATCTCCTTAATTTATGAAAGCAAGACAAGGATTTAATTTTATGAATGTGAGCATTCGCAAAATAAGACCACATGTGCTACCAAAACATACCAGCTTCTGTGTTTGATGACAATCCTGGCTTGTGTGCCATTTCCTTTTTGTCACATTTTGAGAGCTCAATAGGAGAATACTTCTCAGCTACGTCTACACTGGTGGGTTCTTGCGCAAGAACGGCCTTTCTTGCGCAAGAACCTGCAGAGCGTCCACACTGCCAGCCCACTCTTGCACAAGAAGATTTACAGTATGGCATTGGAAGAGAGGGCTTCTCGTGCAAGACCTACGCTCTTTTTTAACAAGTGTAAGCCCTCTTGCGCAAGAGCTCTGTGGATGCACAGCAGGGGTTTCTTGCACAAGAAAGCCCTATGGCTAGGCCATCAGAGCTTTCTTGCGCAAGAGAGCGTCCACACTGCCATGGATGCTCTTGCGCAAAAGCACATGGCAGTGTGGACGTGTTCTTGCACAAGAACCCTTGCGCAAGATGTTCCTGTGCAAGAACCTGCCAGTATAGACACAGCCCTCAAGTCTTATAAACAGCTCTGGGGTCTATAGACCAAAAAGCATTTCTCTCTCTCTCTCTCTATAAAAAAAGTGTTTCCTGCCGTGCAACAGAATGATGTCATCAGCCTACTTGAAAGTGGAGTCTCAGCCTCTTGCTTATTTGAACAACCAGAACCAACTGCGAAACTGAGATCCATCTGTAACATGTAATATGTGAGCAATAGACGAATTAACAGTTTTTTTTCTATACAATGTTGTTTGTTCACTTTTCTATATAATCGGTACAAGATTAACAGGCTCTCTGGCTGCGAAAGTGGCTGGGGGGGAGGCAGGAGCGTGTTGGTGAGTGTAGCGAGCATGGGGTGCAGTCCTCTTGTAGGTTTAAAAAAAGGGCTGTTTAAAAAAAAATCAAATAAATATGTAATGTGTACAACTATTTCAGAATTGAAGACACTGCATTCATGCTCCCCTGAATTGCTTCTTTAGTGTTCTTTGTGCACATAAAATTTCCCATTCTGTATGAATATGAAGAATCCAAGTCACATGCATTCATGATACACATCCACCAATGTAAACTTACTATTATGTTGAAAAATGCACATAATTATCACCTGTCTGGCTGTAGTGGAATGCTCCTCAAGTGGTGAGGATACATCTCCCACCTCTTCAAGGAAAAGTCCAAACAAGCCCGTGGAAAGGAACAGACTTTCTTTCTGTTTATCATAACTTTGTGCATATAAATTTCCCTTTGATTTCAAAAGGAAATACATGCATATAGGATCAGGCCCCTATAAACTCTAGAATGGAAACTTGTAGACAAATAAATGAGAAATATTTCTGACAGAAAGCTTTAAAAAACCTAACATTTCTTAGCTAGGACATGTATTATTTCAGAAACAAATGTGTTTTGCATTATCCTCAATCTTCATAACTAATAAGATAAGGAAAAAAACCCTTGGGAGAAAACAGGTATTTTTCTTCTATCTGCAGATAGACGCAGAGATGGTATAGTCAGCATATTTCTAGCACATTTTGCAAATACTATCTGAGTACCTTCATAACAGAACATTGTTTCCAGACCTGAAGTATTAACTTTTGCTCATTTTATTAACTTGTAAGGGAAGCAACATAAGTTTATAGAAGCAGGCTTCAATTTTCCTTTAGTTCATTTAATGTAAAAAAGGAATTATTTTCTATTTATTCATTTATTTACTTAGTTTTTGTCTGTAACAAAGAATTTTCTCTATGTGTTGGGAGGAGGGGAAATAAAAACTTCAAGATTATATAGAAGGATGGAATTATTTTTACATAAAGAACCAGGGAAGGAAATGAATAGTGGGTGTAAGAACTGGCTACTATACGTAGCAATTCTCTTTTATGCCACTCTTCTTTTGCTGCACAAGGACAGTAAAATCTTGACATATTGGCCATTTACAAGGGCCTGTAAACTCCACACTCTTTGGAGGTCAGTAAATCATGTTCTGAACTCAATATTTCTTCATAGAACTAGTAAGGATGTGAAAGTGTAACTGTGTACAGTTAACCGATGATCCTGGGCTCATCGGTTAACCTTCACAGTTACATACAGACTGCTGGTATGCACTGGGAGCCGGCTTAAAAGCTGGCTCACCCACGTTCACTGGCTCCTGGAGCCACCTCCTTTCCCCACTTCTCCCTGGGATGCTGCCTCTGTATTGCGGGAAGCCAACTGCCACCTGCATGTAACCATGTAACCACTGAAATTTTTAGCGGTTACACATTTACTTAATTAAATGCATTTTAACATCCCTAATAACTAGGAGGTTTCACTAAATCGTGCCAATATGCACCAGTATGTGTATTTTCTTTAAAATAAAATTAGATAAATGTTCTATATTGCAGTTACCTCAAACAGCCATGATTGGTTACTCAGGTGTACAGCAATTGTACCATGTACACAGTGTGTCCAGAGATCTAATAGCCTGATCAGAGCCATCCCTACCAATAGGAAAAACATGCAGTTGCATAGGGCACCACAAAATTTGCCCTCCCAAACCAGTCTCCAGGCAGTGACAGGTGACAATTGCAGGCTGGAAGACTGAGCAGAGGACAGCCATACAGCAGGTTGCTAGAGAGAAGGGAAGGTTACTCACTCTGTGCAGTAACTGGAGTTCTTCAAGTTGGTTGTCCCCATGGGTGCTCCACTTTGGGTGCACCAGCGCTGCTGTGCCTACCAGTCAGAGATTGTTAGTAGCAGTGCCCTCCTGGCTGGCCAGGGGCACAAGGCTCTGTCGTGAGATGCCTGGTGTGCATGTAATGTGCATGCGCTGTCAGCCAGCTCCTCAGTTCTTCTCTGATCCGGACCCAAGCAGAATCCGAAGCAGAGGGGAGGAGGGTGGTGGATGCTCCACCTTAGGTGACTCTGTAGTATCAGTGCTCAGAGGTGGGACCTTTGGAAGGCTTGTTTCTGCTACTGAAAGTATTGAGCAGCCTAATCGAGTGTGAGTGCCTGCATACAATTGGATGGCATAGTGATGAGTGAAAGTGTGAGTGGAAGCCCTCCTGGCTGCTCCGCAGATCTCGCCTGTGGGGATACCGTGGAGGAATGCTGTGGAGGTGGCCATTGCTCTTGAGGAATGGGCACGAACGGCCAAAGTGGCTGTTTGTTGCATATGGTGTAGGCCAGTCTTATACAGTCTGAGATCCACTTGGACAATCTCTGTTTGGAGATTGGTAGTCCCTGAGATTTCTATGTGGAGGAAACGAATAATCGAGGCGTTTTGCAGAATGAGCATGTTCATTGTAAACAGAAGGCCATCACCCTGCGGACATTGAGGGTATGGAGAGCCCTTTCCCTGTCATCGCTATGAGGTCTGGGGAAGAAGACAGGTAAGTAAACATTGCAATGAAATGAGATAAGTATTTAGGAAGGAATTTAGGATGGGTCCACCTTGTCCTTGTGGAAGACCGTATAGGGCAGGTGGTCATAAGTGCGCCCAACTCTCCCACCCTTCGTGCAGAGGTAATAGCCACTAGGAAGGCCACCTTCACAGATATGTGGAGAAGGGAGCACGTCGCTAGTGGTTCAAACGGTTTGCCCGTTAGTGCCCTTAGCACAAGGAGAAGGTCCCATGTGGGGACTGGTTCTTTAGTTGGTGGGAATGTATTGTGCAGACCGTGCATAAATCTCCTGATTGATGGATGAGAGAAAACCAATTGATCCTGTATAGATGGGTGGAACGCGGATATGGCTGCCAGGTAGACCCTGAGAGAACTGAGGGATAGACCCAAGTTGTGAAGGTGTAGTAAGTAGGTAAGTATGAGCAGGATTCCTGTCTGAGTGGGGTTGTAGTGTTTAGATGAACACCAGCTGATGAAATGCTGCCACTTTTGAGTATAGGTTTTTCTTGTTGCAGGTCTGCAGCTGTTCGTGACAGTAGTTTGAATTTCTGGAGGACACTGAATCTCTGTCGTGGTTAGCCAGCAAGGAGCCACGCATGCAGGTGAAGACACACAATGGCAGAGTGATGGATCCTCCCGTTCTGTTGCGTAAGCAGTGATGGAACAGAAGGGAAGTGATGTGGGAGACGCCTGGCCATGTGTAGCAGAGCTGGGTACCAAGTCTGTCTCAGCCACTGTGGCGCTAGCAGTATCACTTTGGCTCTGTCCTGTTTTATTTTGAATATCACTCTCTGGATGAGAGGAATCAGTGGAAATGCGTGTGCTAGGGGCGTGTCCCACGTGATGCTGAACGCATCCTCCAGAGAGCCAGGGCCCAATCCTGCTCTGGAGCAGTAGTGAGGGCACTTTGAGTTCTTGTGTGTGGTGAAGATGTCCACTATAGGGAACCCCTATCTGCAGAACAGATAATTGATGACCGATCTGTTAATCTCCCACTTGTGATTGAGGGAGAAGTTTCTGCTGAGATCGTCCGCTAACATATTGTCTTTGCCTGGGATATATGTGGCTATGAGGTGAATGTGCTGAGAAATGCACCATTCCCATAACTGTACTGCTTCCAGACAGAGCTGGTGAGAACGGACACCACCCTGCTTGTTGATGTAGTACATTGTTGTCGTATTGTTGGTCAGTGTGCAGACAGTATTGTTGTGTATTATCTGGGAGAAGTGCATGCATGCATACCAGACTGCTCTGATCTCGATCAAGTTGATGTGTTTGTGTTGCTCATCCAGTGTCCACCTGGCTTGGACTACCTGGTCCTGTAGATGAGCCCCCCAACCTGTTAGTGAGGCGTCTGTGGTAATTGTGAGTATTGGAGAGTTCCATTGAAACGGAATCCCTCTGCATACATTGTTGGGTTGTGTCCACCAGGTAAGGGAAACTTTTATACTGCATGGCATGTTGACAGACTTGTTTAGCGGGTGTACATGCGGCCTGTACACGGACCTGAGCCAAGGCTACATCAGTCTCATATGCAGGCGTGCGTAAGGCACAACGAAGGTGACGGCTGCCATGTGACCAAGGAGTAACAGGCACTCTCTGGCAGTTATACAGGGGCTGAATTGTGCCAGATGCACCAGGTCTTGAATTGCTATGAATCTGTGCTGTGGAAGCGAAGCTATCGCTGTTTTGCAGTCTAGGTGTGCAACTGTGAAGTCTAGAGTCAGTGTCGGGTGCAGGGCACACTTTGCTGGGTTTATGCATAGCCCAAGTCTGTCGAATAGTGCCCTGGTAAATGTCACTGCCTGTTACGGATGGTGAGGTGATTGTCCCTTTATGAGGCAGTCATCGAGGAAGGGAAAATGGTGATTTCCCTTGTTCTGAGGTTGGGCAGCAACCACTGCTAACACCTTTGAAAATACACTTGTGGCGGTCGATACGTCGAAATGTAGCACTCTGTATTGGAAATGTTGGTTCACCACTGTGAATCTAAGGAAGCGTCTGTGTGAAGAGGGGTGTATTGCAATGAGGAAGTAAGCATCCTGAAGGTTGAGGGTGGACAGACAATCTCCTTTCTCGAGGGCGAGTATGACTGTGGCGAGGGTCACCATTTTGAATCACTGGTAACGGACGTACTGATTGAATCTTCTGAGATCTAGTATAGGTCTCCAACCCCTGGATTTCTTTGTTGTGAGGAAATAGTGCGAATAAAAACTTTTTCCCCGCGCTCGAAGGGTACCTCTTCTATGGCTCCTAATTGCAGGAGACGATGTGCCTCTTGTATGAGCACAGTCTCGTGAGAAGGGTCCCAAAAGAGGGACGGGGATGGTGGTTGTGGGAGGATTGGAGGTAAAGGGGATTACGTAACCCGTGTTGATGATCTCGAGAACCCACTTGTTGGTCGTAATCGATTGCCAGGAAGGATAGAATGCTGCTAGTCTGGAGCCAAATGTGGCATAAGTCTTGGATTGCTGTCCTGGATGTATGGGGGCTGTCCAACCCTCAACCAAGTTTTCAAAATGACTGACACGCTGGAGCCTGCGGAGTGATGGGTAGCTCTGATGATTGTCTACATCTGGGTTGTCTTGAATGCCGTTTGTTATCATGTTGCCTAGTGTGGCTGAAAGGCGTCGGTTTGTATCTATAGGTAAATTGTCTATTCCGTTTCCTTCTATTGGCAGCAGGTTGGATGCCAAGTATGCTCAGAGTAACACGGAAAGAGTCATATTCGTGGTGTCTGCAAAGAGTCGGGACGTCTCAAACGGGAGGTCCTCAACTGTGCTCTGAACTTCTTTAGGAAAACCTGAGAGTTGGAGCCAGGGCGCACGTCTCATCACCACTGCAGATGCCCAAGATCTAGAAGCTGTATCTGCAGAATCGAGGGCAGACTGAAGCGCAGTTCTAGAGGTTAAGGAACTCTCCTTCATCAGAGTTTTGTATTGTTTTCTTTTGTTGTCTGGTAGAATTTCAATAAAAGTCGACAGTTGGTCAAAGATGTGATGTGTATATTTGGAAAGAAGTGCCACATAATTGGCGATGCACAGTTGGATGCTGGCAGAGGAGTATGATCTCTTGCCCATGGCATCGAGCCTCTTCCATTCTTTATCATATGGAGTTGAACGCATAGTCTGCTGCTTACCCCTTTGTTTTGCCGCCTCTGCTATGAGAGAGTTTGGAGAGGGGTGGATGAACAGAAATTCCGCACCCTGCTGGGCGACATAATATTTTCGATAGAGTCTCTTTGATGTCAGTGGGATTGTCTTCCACAGGAGTTTAGCTGGGTCCATCAATGCCTCATTCATGGCTATCGAGAGCCTGGTTTACACTGAGGCATGAAGGATATTAGTTAGCTTGTGCTGTGTATCAGGAGGATTGGAGAGGGATATTTCCAGTTTGTCAATTACCCTCTTAAAAAGGTCCTGAAAGGATTTAAAATCGTCCCCCGCACCTATAATTGATGGGGGCATAATTGTGTCTGCTGACAATGATGGAGAAGAGTGTATAGGTAGGAGGGAGTGTGAGGGCTGCTCCACCCCTGCGGTCTCCGCGTCATCTTCTCATTTAGAAAATTCAGACCTGTCTCGCGAGTGTAAGCTGGGAAGTTGAGGTCTGGTAGATAATGGTATTGGTGCCCCGGTTGGGGAGCAGGCTGTTGTCTGAATGGAGCCCACGGGTCCCAATACAGCCAGTTTGAAGGCATGAATGGTGGTACCCAGTGCTGCTGCCACTGTTGGGGCTGTACCGATTTCAGTGAGGCAGTCTTAGGCAATGGAGGTTGAGGTAAGTCCCCCTCCTCAGATTCACTGAAGTGTGGAGACAAAGCTGCAGGTGTACCAGAAAATGAAAACTTTTAACTGGTTGGGGTACCATCGGTGCTGAAAAGCAGGGTTCCTGGCACTGAAGCTATTGACAGCTCCACTGCTGTGGTGAACTGTGGTAATAGAGGAGGCGGGGCCATTGGCAGTATAGCGCTATGAGGAGTCAGCGCCAGTAATGCACAGGGCACCAGGAACGTGTCTGGAGCTTTTGAGTGCTTGGTTGGTGCTGGCTGCTCAGTGGGCGGCGCATGTGCTTCTGACGGTGTCAACATAGGTGACACGTGTTGCCAGCACCCGCTTTTTTTCTGCTGGAGTTTTAGCCGGTGCCGGAGTGGTGGCTTCATGAATTGGCCCCACTATCCGGCCATGTGAGGAGGGACGAGTTCCCTGTTTGTGGTCATGGCTTTTATGGGAGCCGGAACCCGAATTTTTAACTGCCCCCCCGGTTGTGTTGGGGCGGCAGCGTCAAGTTTCGCTTTTGTCAGCTTCCTCATTGGGAATGTAGACCCCCGAGAAAGTATGAGACCTCTTCCTCTTTGAGGGAGATTTTAGTTTGGTGTTCGGGCTCGCAGGTAGAATAGCCCTTTTACCAGCTTCTGCCCCTGGTGGACTATGCCTGAGGGGTGAGTTTGGGGAAGCATCTGAAGAAGGTTTCTGTTCTGTCTCCATCGGTAAAACGCAGAGTTGGAGCTGCCTGGCTCTCCTTGTGTTCTTAGTTTCCTGCAGTGCTGACAGCACTCTGTATTGTGGTCCTATCCCAGACAGCATACACACAGAGAGTGTCCGTCCACTACAGATACAGCTAGACCACAGTCCAGACACCTTTTAAAGCCAGACGACCAGTGCATGACCCAAATAATATACAGGGCAACGGCACATGCTATCAAAGCGGAGCTGTGGGAGGCGGCGGGAGCACTGCCTGACGGAGGTTCTTGTTCTCTTCTCTTCTTTTTTTTTCCTTTTCTTAAAATTTAACAGCATAAGTTAGAATTGGTAATTAATTGAAGAGGAACTAGCCAAATAGCTAAATGATGAAAAAAAGCTGAATATGAGGGCAACTGCTGATCTGCGACCAAAGCTGGCGGCAGCCAGAGAAGAACTGAGGAGCCGGCTGGCCGCTCATGCGCATTACATACACCAGGTGTCTCGCACCAGAGCCTTGTGCACGCGGTCAGCCAGGGGCGAACTGCTACTAACAATCTCCGACTGGTGGGTGCAGAGGCGCTGGTGCACCTAAGGTAGAGCACCCACGGGGACACTCCTCGAAGAAGTGGCACTTCCCCCTTAAAAGCACTGCTTCTTTCCCAGAAGGGGAAAGTGCCACTTCTCTCCAGCCGGACGCATGACCGCCTGCTGCTCCTCTGGCACATGCTTCCTTCTTGGCCCTATTCCAGGTTCTCAACTCTCCTAGACTGGATATCTCTACAGTAAAAGGTGTCCGGTCTAGCAGAGTTGTCAACTCCTTTTCTCCCACAGCTTCACTTCCCTCTCTTTCCCTCCCCCCAGGATGGGAAGGTTACCAGACCTAGGCTGCTTAGGGCACCAGCACTGGTATGGATGGCTCTGGGCCCAATACTTGACTTTAGTTGGTAGCATTCCTCACATAGGCAAATCATATTTTAAAAAAAGCATTTGAAAGATCAGGTTCTAAATTGCTTATTCTTCTCCTTCCACTGAACACAGCTGATTTTGCCCATTCCATTAGTTAAAATCAACAAGCCATTGACTTAGCCTAATTTGCTGGCTCTGTACATGCAGAAATGCAGTGTTTCTGTTTCTGTCAGACTAAGTATGCAAGGGTTAATGAGCTTAACTGTTGCACTTAACACAGCCAGGAAGCATTTTATCTCAGCAAGGCAATATGTCTCCCTGACTGTTCCTATGCTCAAGGGAGAGTACAAACTACTACAAACCTTAAATGGATGCTTTATATTCTCCAGCCATATGGCTAGTCAGTTCCATTGGCTAGAATACAGGGGAGTGGATGGAGTGGTAGCTTCTATCTATTTTTACCTGTCTTCACACCCTTTCCAGAAAATTGTTTCCTGAAGACCATTTTGGTAGCAATCCCTTCACTTTCCCAACTGAAGAGGCTGCCATTCTGGCTGGCCCTTTTGCAGTCTGGGCAAGAACTTGGGAGCAGCTCTTTACATTCGCCTCCTACTGCATGGATGTGTAATTAGTCACAATTCACACCTTTACCATTATGTCCACATGCTGATTTCTGACTTGCTGAATGAAAAAAAAAATCAATGTTATCTCTCTCAGAAAGTTCAAGGCAGCTAAATGACTCTTCAGTGCACTATTATAAACTATGCTGTGTACAACATAAATATCTCAGATTTCAAATCTATCACAGGAAGCGTTTTGTTTTGTGTCTTGCATGGCTGTTTTTGTATTAGAACTACATCTATCAAAATGTTATGAAAATTAAAAAAATCTAAGCTTTGGTGATCTCACAGGAAGAATCATTACAAACATTTCAGAATTATTCACTGTTTCAGAATTGCTCATTATTTTATCTCAAAATCCAAGCAGCTGTGAGTTGTTCATCATGTTTGAAAACTAAGATTCCTGTTCAGGCATGGGAGCTGACCACTGTTCAGTTGTTATTTTAATTGCCTAAGGGCTAAAAGGATTAAAAGAATAATATTACCCAGTTCTTTTCAGCAAATTATCATTATACATATGAACATGGTAAATTCTAACAAAAGACTTTTGTCCCATTTCTAAGTTTTACTATCAATGGTTAACTAAACAAAAAATTTTGAGTGATGCTGTCAACCTCGTATTTACATGACCACTGAACTCCAAAATGGTTTAGTACTTTATGATATTTATATTTGATAATTGGTCTGTGAAGACACACAGTCGTATTTAATTGTTCTTACTTTTTGTCTTAATTTTTCCTAATAAAAAACAATAAAGATGGGTTTTACTGCAGCCTTTTAATGGCTCTGAGTCATTCTCCATTAATCAACAATAACTTGAGGGCAACTTTATCAGTCAGACCCTCTGGAATTCTGGGGCACTGTCATAAAGCTCAGAGAATCCTGTATGGCAACAGGAATATCTATCATCAAGGGTATGTCTAAACTACATCCCTTTTTTGATAAAGGGATATAGTTTAGACATACCCCAAGTGATGAAGAACTTCTTCTCTACCCTGCAAATTTTGATTTGTAGAAATTTGTTCTCAGACAGCACAGGATTTGCTGTTTGAACAATGTTTTTGTTCAAAGTGGTAGCACGGGCAATACCACTTGCATAAAGACGAATGAAACACTCACACATTCAAGCATAATAAAGACTAGAAGTGAAAGGGAGAGTGCTATGAAGTAACTAATTTATATACCAGGAAGTACAACGAGAGGCATGAACTCATCTGACATTTGCTTGATTGAGCTGTCAGTCTTTATAACATTAGGAACAGTACTTACTGATGACAATCTACAGTTGATTTGGTGCAACTGAGGAAAGCAGTCATTCACTCACTCTAAGAAATTCCATTCAACCAGTATCACAAATAAAATCAGTTTAAAATTTTGTAGGAAGGCACTTTGATGCAATTTTTCTATATTAAGCCAACAATAAATACAAGATATAAAATAAGAGATTACCATGGTATGAAAAGCATCTTGGATCACAAACTACTCCTTATTATAAACAGCGCTTGCTCTCAGTTAACCTGAAAGGATTTTTGCACTGCATTCTACATATACTTTTTCCAAACAGACAAAACAATGAAAATGTGATTGTACAACAGTTTAATGAAGTAGCCTAAATATTCTACCCTAATACGGGTTACACAAAAACAAGAGGAAAAATACAAAAAAACCTCTGTCACTTGCAAAGAATATATTAAAAACTAGCTTGTTGTATGTATAGATAATTATATATAAATACACAGGCTCACACATATTGATTAAATTAACATAGTTGTAATTTTTAACTAAAACATATTTCGTGTAGCAGCTTATATTTCACTTCATATGACTAATATATACTTTACAAAGTAAATGGACATACAGCACAAAAGATAATGGGAGTTCTGTCAATAACTTCAATAGAAGCAGGATCAGATACTCAGGGAAATCATTTTGACATACGTAGGGAGATGCATGTTGTTTCAGTGGAGTTTCTTTCTTTATAAGAAAGCCATAGACATGTGTGGCCCTTAAAGAGTATTTAGAGCTGGTGAAAAGTGCCAATTTGACATTTCTTCACATTTTATTCCTTTAATCATACAACAGGAGCAGTCACCCTGCCAGCACTCCTCCACCCTATCTCCTGGCACTACTGCCTATGAAGCAAAGGTCCTCATTATTTTCATGGCGGGCAGGCATGAGGGAGAGGACTGCAGGAAAAGAAAGGATGTTCATGTGACTAAAGTAGTTGAATGCCACCTAAAAGAACTCAGTTCTTTCCTTGCCTCTGCCATAGAGTTCCTATATGGTGCTGGACAAGTCACTTAAAGCAAATTTTTTGGAAGTGTCCACTGTGTGTTTCTCATTTTCTGGGTCCCCAAATAAGACAGCTGGGGCCCAATTTTCATGGATCTGCAGTGTACTTACAGCTACAACCAAAGTTAATGGGAGCTATAGATACTCAAACATTCTGGAAACAAGGTAGGGTAGACTGGTGGAATGTGTAAACCCTTGGGAAACAGTTGGTCCTGTTTTCTAAACATAATTTTTCTACTGAGTCACTGTATGGCCTAGAAAAGACAATTTGCATTTCTGTCTCCATTTTCTCATTTATAAAATGGGGATGCCACTATTTAATATGGGTCTAATTTTCCCATTTGTAAAACAGGGATAGTAATATTGCTGTTTTTGTATTATCTGTCTTGTCTATTTGTACAGTGCCTAGTAAAATTGGGCCTACATAAACTACTACAACAGTAAAAACATTGTTCGTTGCTGCTATTTGTCAGCATACTGGGCTTTACCTACAAGGCAATATTTGCAAAAGGGAATAAAGGACTTTAGTTTTGAAAACAGCAAATTACACATTTTTTTCTGTATCTTGAAAAATAAGTGAAGTATTTTAAGAAATGATTCCTTTTAATTCTACTGATCTGCCATTCTATAGGTAAGACTGAGTGAGACTCCACAATATATCATGATTACTATTTTGTGCTCTGCTGCTGCAGTGTCAGTAGAGGGAGCACAATATAACTAATAAATCCTTTTTCTAGAACTCTACTGATACCATCAATGATGCTGTTACACAACCAAGAAAATACATTAAAAAAGCCATCTTGGCTAGTGATCCATGAATATCAATGTTCCACAAAATCACTGAAGAAAGAAATTTTATTTATAAAGTTTGGCAAGGTTCAATCTGTACTAAAAGCTCAAATTAAAAGTGAAAAGTTGAAAAGAATACTTTCAAATTCTCATAACAGATTTTTAGAGCAGTGGTTCTCAAACTTTATGACCTGTAGCCCATGACCTGTAGCCCACCTGGCTCAATGCAAACCTTTCCATGGACCACCAGATGCTAATGGAAACTCGCTGTTAATTACATAATTATGCCTGAGCCATTTTGCTAGTGCTGCAGCTAGGGAGAACAGTTTAATTTAACCAGTAAGAAAGGAAATATTCAATTATTAAACAGTTTAAGCGCTTTAATTTTTTCATGTTAGTTTATCAAACTTCATTTTAAATAAAGTAAAATATTAATTTATGTCCAACACAAAAGGTTTCAATGTTTTCTTTATTTATGGCAGGAGTGGGGAACCTTTTTTGGGTCGGGGCCACTGACTCACCCTCATTTATGTGGCCCCCAGCTGAGACACTTCGCTCCTCTGGCGATCCATCCTCATTGGTGAGGGGAGGCACAGGGAGCACTAAGGTTCAGGGCTTCCCAATGGCCAGATTTACTCTTCTGGGGTTCTGGGGTTAATGGATTTTGTGGACCCCCCCAGGCTCTGGGGCAGGGACAAAAATGAGAGGTTCAGTGTGTGGGACAGAGCTGCTAGTGAGTGAAACAGAGACGAGGGTGCAGGATTTGGGCAGAAGGTGGGGTGCGGGAGGAAGGTGAAGGTGCAAGGTCTGGGCAGGAGTTGGGGTACATGAGGGGGGTGAGAGTGCGAGGTCTGGGTGGGAGGTAGGGTGCAGGAGCAGACTGGGAGTACGGTGTCTGGCCAGAGGGAGTGTGCAGAAGCAGGGTAGGAGTAGGGTGTCTGACCGGGGGAGGATGAAGGAACAGGCTTGGGGCAGGGTATCTGGCCAGGGGGGAGGGTGCAGGAGTGGGTTGTCGGTCCGGGGTCTAGGTGGGGGGTGGTGCAGGAGCAGGGTGGGAGTGCAGGGTCTGGGCATAAGGGAAGCGGCACCTACTTTTGCATCCCACACCACTCCCAAGCACTGTGTATGAGACATGGCCTCCCACTGCTCCCATTGGCTGGAGTTGTGTCCAATGGGAACAGCGGGGGAAAGCCACCAGGCAGCGCGTCCATGCGTTGCTGTTTCCACAGATGGGGGAGTTGGGTACGACAGCACACAGAGCCGCTTCTGGCTCTGCTTCTTCCCCATGAGCCAGATCCAGCGGGGAGCCTTGGTCCTCCCCATGCCCCACAAGAGGGAGGCCAGTGCTGGCACTCCAATCTCATGGGGGGGGGGCACACAGTGTGGGGTGAGAGGCTGGAGCATCAGCACAGGCTCCCTGATGCAGGGAGAGGAGAATGGGTGGAAAGGGAGACTGAGTTTGAGCCACGGACCATCTAGAAGGCGGCCCTCAGTTTGAGAACCGCTGTTTTAGAGTGAGTGCACATTCCTGAATGTGCAAGCATGTGTAAGAGAGAGAAGAGAATCTGTTTTTGGATTCTTGCACCCTGTTCATAGTTTCAGTAAATTAGATAGGAGAGACTAGGGCTGCATCTACACTGTAGGCTTCTTGCGCAAGAACTGTTTTGCGCAAGAGTTCTTGTGCAAAAGGTCTTCCACAAGAGCGTGTCCATACTGCCATGTGCTTTTGCACAAGAGATGTGCTTTTGTGCAAGAGTGTCCATGGCAGTGTGGACGCTCTCTTGTGCAAGAAAGCTCTGATGGCCATTTTAACCATAGGGCTTTCTTGCGCAAGAAATTCATGTTGCCTGTCTACACTGCCTTCTTGTGGAAGAGCTCTTGTGCAAGAGGGCTTATTCCTCCTGGGAAAAGGAATAACTCTTCCGGAAGAAGCCCTGTTTTCTGATGCTTTACTGTAAATTTACTTGTGCAAGAACGCGCGTGCAGTGTAGACGCTCTTCAAGTTTTTGCACAAGAACAGTTGTTCTTGCGCAAAAAGCCTGTAGTGTAGACGTAACCTGAGAGTGTAATTTACATAGATGAAGTATGTAGTGAATTATACTATATTTCTAGGGGTTCAAAATAGTAATTTAAAGAAATCTTTTGCCAAGCAAATTACAAATGAGGAACTTCTATGATTATAGTGAAAATTAGGTTTGCTTTAGTCAAGTAATGAACCAAGGGTCACCAACTTTTCTGCATTACAAATTCCGATGCTCTTCCCTGAGAACTCAATACTGCCTTTTAGCATCCATCCCTCCTCTGGAACTGTGTGATGAGTCGTGAAATCACCTTGGCATGAACCACACATAAAATGCACTGTTTTGTTGTCTGTGGTGAGCTTGCCATTTTTGTCATCAAGACTGTGTGGTTTAATTATCATGGTTGTCACACTCCCATCTCTGTATCCTTTTTTTTTTTCTTTCTGTCTTCAGCATCAGAGGAAGAGAGTTGTAGCTCATGAAATCTTATGCTCTAATACCCTAATCAATTTATTCATCTTTAAAGTGACAGCAGACCAGACGTGATAAAAAAAGGAGAAATAAAGGATTGCTCTTATTTTTTAATTTACTTGCACAACTAACTCAACACAAAGCACACAACACTCCCTAATAATTCCTGGGTCAGATTCAACACTAGTGTAAGGAATCACTTCAGAATTGTTATTTTAAAATTGAACACCAAGCCGAAAATCCTGACAAAGGACTATATTCTATCGTCTGATAGGGCTTGATCCTTCAAGGTGCTGAGCAGCATGCCTCCAATCCAGCAAATAATGTAATCGTAGACTTGGAGTGCAGAAGTGTGGGAAGATGGTGACTTTTGAAAGCTAGCTGACAGTACCAAAAGATGCAATACAGGTACCTAGCTTAATTTTGAAAAGAGAAATAAAAAATTCCGTGTAAAACAAATTAAAGCATACTCTAGACTAGGTAATCCTTTCACATATTTATGTAGGGAAGGAATGTAACATAGAACTTACCAGAAGTTTGGTACAAGAATTGATTTGGACAAACCTCATTATGTTCACTCTACACACGTTTTTACATCCAGATCCATAAAATAGTGAACGTCTCAAATCAGATACATTTACAGATGCAAAAGGATAAAATTTTGTCCTATGAAAGAGAAGGAGGATAATATTCCCCTGCCTCAAGCAACACGAGAGAAAGGTATAATAACACCTCTGCAGACTTCCATTCACTAACATCAAGACTGGAAACCATTTCCTTAAGAAGATTTGGGCTATAGCAGTATACTAGGCTCCATGAACTGCAGGCATGGATGCTGCTACCAGAAGTCTGAATTAGTCAACAGCAATGTGAGGAAGCAAACTACAACTACTCAAAGCAGGAATAAAAAGAACCCAGAAATTTATTGCAGGGGCAGAAGGAGTTCTGTGGGAAGGTTCTAGAGTGCATAACACATGCAACTGAGACTATCATGTTACCCATTCCTCCATTTGCTTTTAAAAAGGACAGGATTTAATCCAAAATTTACATATTACAAGAACAAAGGAAGATTTATAAGGTATGTAATGTCAAGGCAGGTTAATCAGGTTTTAACTGGCTTTCTGGTTATCCAACACATTCGTTGCATGCAGATAAGTGGCACTTCAGAAAGGTGTGAAATTCCGTCCTGCCTTTAAAAACACAGAAGAAATCACTTGCAATCTGACCTAACAATCAAATGCTTCCAGATACATATCAGCAAGATACAATGACATCAGAATCACTAGGAAATGATTTTTGGAAAGCAATTGTTCATTCCACACAACTGAATGATCATATAAGCAACAAACACTAACACTACAATCCAATGAACCTACTGTAATATTTAGTGAGCAGTGGGTAGTGCAAGAGAGGATTGAACTGACGGAAGAAGCTTGTTCTGGAAAAATATAGATGCTTAAATTAAAATGTATTGTCTATCTTCTGTTTGTAAAGGCCCAATGAAGAATGGGCAGGATTCTCATTTACACAAAAGCTGGTTTTACACCCTTCTATCAGTATAAATCAGATACAGTGTGAATGAAAAACAGCCCCAAATATGCCTATAGAGTTATGCAGATACTCTAGTTTTGTAGAATTCTATTTCAGATATTTTATGTAATCAATTTTGTTGTATTCTGAAACAGAGTAGATTACTGGGACCTCAAGTCTATTTCATTATATAGGTTATGAAGGAGTATTACTTACAAGGATATGGATAAAAAAGAGGTAGTAGAAGCCAAGAAGGCTGGAAAATGGAAGATGATTGTAGAAGAAATATTGTTTCATATACTACAAACAGCTTGATGTACCTGGCAGAATTACTATATAGTTTTAAAATTAGTTTTATTATAACTGTAAGAACATCACTTTAATGAAAGTTTTAGAAGGAACTGCTTCAAGGCTGAAGATGATGTATCCTGCTCCTAACACTAGAAGGCTGATTGCAATGGAAATTACAGTGTTGTACTACAGGTTCAATCTCTCTAGTCCAATACTCTCTGGTCTGGCATGATTTTAGTTAGCCAGATGTCCACTTATCATGAATGTGACCTAGCTTTCTGCAGTCCCATCAAGATTGTTTACAGCCACCACTCCTGGCTCTCAGTGTTCTGTGCTGTTATTTAGCTCTAATTTGCCTCTAAATGTCTTCTAAGAACCCAGTAAGCAGTGGAATCGCTGGTAATGATGCAAGACAATATTGACCTCCTATAGTTCGGCAGATTCTCTGATTCAGAACCAGTCAGGTCCTGAAGGTGCTGGACTAGAGAGATTCAACCTGTATTATTCATAAATTTGGAAGGACATCAAGAGGTACAAATAATGTATTATCTTACTGTGTTGTCTCACCAATGACTCAGATGTTAGGTCTGTGGAGAGGAGCCCTCCAACCTAATACAAATTGTCCTTGTAGCTACCTGAACAGAAAGACTGAACAGTGTCAGTGTTTTCTGTTGTGGGCAGCCCTATTTTGTTCTGTGTGAACAGTGTTATAAATTGAAACCAAAACAAACTCTATTAAGATTTTCTTCCAGTGCTCTTCACTCAAATAAGGCCTAGAAACTCTTATGCTCTACAAATGAAAATAATTGTTAATTCACTATGTTATAAAGAAAATAAAAATGCAGAATCAGTATAATAAGATGCATTCTATTATTGTTTGATCATAAACAATATGGAACTTCTGTATCTAAAAAAGAGAATAATCATGAGACTATGTGTCAAAGAATGTGTATAGATATTCCTAAAGTGCCTAATTCTGTGTGATCAGAGCAAAAAAACTGAATTATTTTGCTTTTGAGTGACTTAATTCAGTTTATCAAACAAAAATAAAAACAATTAAAAATCCACCCTTCTTAATTATACCATCTAAGCTGTATTCAGTGATACTGAAATTATATCTTATGATGTACAATTTAGGTGTTACTCTCTATGAATCATTATTAAAAAAGATACAGATAGGTTGGTAATGAATCATGGACAGTTTTGTAATCAAAAAAAGTTGGCTTCTTATTGGTGATTTTTGCTCTGTCTTTGGCAAGGAGCAATAGCTAACTGTGCCAAGCTACTAATGTAGGAGTAGGCCTCCTCTTGAACATAAGCGGTCTAATAAGATTGCAATGAGTTTCTGACTTTAAAATATACCAACATATTGCACTGAATATTACATTGCAAATCTTTGTGGTCTAGATACATAAAAATTATTTTACGAGATACAATTCTCAGAATTGCACTTGTCCCAAAGACTCAACACAAATTTTGTAACTAGCATTATTTATATTTCTCACAAGTCTAGTAAAGGTTTTGCTAGGATATCCATATAATGTGAAAACTTAATATAAGTCTTAAATTTACACTAAATATTGAATTCTTGCTTCAATTTCTTTGCTATTGAATGACCTAATATTTGAGAACAGGAACAACTTCGAAATGCTTTGTTTTTGGATTTTTACAATGTCAAATGAGGTGACTAACGGGAATACTCGAAAAAATATCCTTTCCTGTTTCCTAAAGAACTGGAATAAATCAGAGGAAGTCCATTTGGTTTTGTTATAAAAAGGCCAATATAACTTTTAAAATCAGGTGGTTTTAAAAATAAAATTTCCTTGCCATGTTACAAAACACAGACCATATCTTGGTTCCATTGCAGGCACTGCAAAACTTACATCAGTAGAAGCAGGATTGGGCCCAATACTTTAAATTACTACAAGTGAGACATAAAACACTAAGGGTATGTCTACATATCAATGTTATTTTGAAATAACAGCTGTTATTTCGAAATAACTTTCCTAGCATCTACACAAGCCAACCACTATTTCGAAATTAAATCGAAATAGCGGAGGGCGTATTTTGAAATTGGTAAACCTCATTCCACGAGGAATAACGCCAATTTTGAAATTGCTATTTCGAAATAAGTGCTGTGTAGACACTTATTTTGAAATAGGGGGGCCTCCAGCCCTTCCCAGGGTGCCCTGGTGGCCACTCTGGCCTCAACTAAGAACACTCCTCTCCTCCCTCCCCCCCCTGGAGCCCTTAAAGGGGTAGACTCTGGCCACAGTGGCTGTGCCAGCTCCAAGCCTGCCAGCCTAGAGCCAACAGTCACTGCCTCTGACCCAGTGGCCCCAAAACATGAACCAGCAAGCCACTGGCAGCCAGCCCTCCACCAATCCCCAGGAGCAGTCTGCCAGCTCCCAGGAGCCTGCCAGGGCCTGGAGAAGACAGGCGCCTTCCTGTCCCAGGGCAGAGATCATGGACCTCATTCAGGTTTGGGGGGGATGCTCCCAATGTCCATGATCTCCGCACTAGACAGGGGAACACGGCCGTCTATGGCAGGATACCTGCCAGTCTGGCCACCAAAGGTCATATGCGAACCCAGGAGCAGGTTTGCATGAAAATCAAGTTGGTCCGGCGAGACCCCCAACCCTGAGCCCTGAGCTTCCCCTCCCCCTTTTTCCCCTTGTTTCCCCCTTCCAGCTCCCTCCTCCCAGGTTTCTCCCTCCCCTCTCCCACCCTCTCTTCTCTCCTCTACCACCTCCTTTCCCCAATCTCACCAGAGTTTCATTCCCCCCACCAATTTTGTTAAATAAAGAGAGTTTGTGTTCATGAAAATACATGTATTTTATTTTACATCAGGAAGGGGGGTTAGGGAGGGATAAGTGGAAGGATGTGAGGGAGGAATGAGGCATAAGCCCCCAGTGAGGCAGACCAGGGAGGCTCTTAGTGCTCCTCAGGGTGGAAGCTCTCCCGCAGGGCCTCCTGGATACTGACAGCCCCCTGATGGACCTCCTGGATGGCAGTCTGCAGAAAGTGCAGCCAGGCTCACAGCAACGCGTCCATGAGAAGCACCAGAGTGCTCAGGGGCAGCTTTGGCTCCATGCTGCAGAGTACTGTGGTGTCCCGAGTGAGGGCAACCAGAGCACACAGAGATAAAATGCTTTGCTGTCCCTCATCGAGGTAGGCAAGCAAGCAGGAAAACCTGAGAACTGGCTGTCCGGGGGGGGTTCCTTTAAGCACAGGCCTCAGATAGCCTCAGGCGGCAGCCACACAAAGTAACTCCTGGCCTGATGCCCTGCTGGACCTGGTTCAGGCCGGCCTTAAATGCGATTCAGCGTCCACTCAGTGTGGACATGCTATTTTGAATAGCCAAATGCTATTTCGAAATGCCAAAGAACTATTTCGAAATCAGATATTTTGAAATAACGCTGTAGTGTAGACATACCCTAATTTACTTTTTACTATTATACTGCTTGTTGACTTTTTTGGTTTTCTCTTGGCTTGAGCAATGAAAACAGACAATCCATATCACTTTTACTGTAGTCAGTTTTTAACGGATGATTTTACCGTCAGTTTCTGACCTCTAAAAGAGCAGCAATGTATTGCAAACACTCAGGAGGAATATTTTTCCCCCCAAAGTGATTTAGCTGATTTTCTTCCCTATTGAGCTTAGGTTTTGTACTAGTTATTTTTAATAACACCTACCTTTTGGGGGAACTTGACCAGTGTCCCTTTAATATCTTTGTTCTATGACTTAACAAATGTTTGTTTTGAGATTTTATATGGTTACCAAATGAGAACATTACTGGGATTAATCAAGTTTATGGTGAAACATACACATCATCATAGAATGCAAAACATATGATGTACATTATAAATCAGGTTTATAATACCTAGTAAATTGCATGCATTTAATATCTGTAAACAGAAATTTCATATGCATATCTAAACATTACTAATTACTAGCAAGGGTTTAGGGACTAATCAAATACTGCTCAAGTTACTGGAAAGACTTTCGGCTTCGGTGTGAACTGCATTGAGCATTTTGAGAAAGCATTTAGAGAAATGCACTTAATCACATGCTTAACTTTGAAGTATATGGTTAAGGTCCACTGATTTCAATGGAATTTAAACACATGCTTAAAACTAAGCACATGTTTAAGTGCCCTTCCTGGACAGGGATGCCTTCCTGCATTATAGGCTTATTGCTAAACTACAGGTATTTTTTGAATATATGTAAGAAATTAGATTCCCCCACAAATAAAGAAGTTACTCACTTTGTGCAGTAATGATGGTTCTTCAAGATATGTGTGCCTATTTGTGCTCCACTTTAGGTGCTGATATGTCCTCGTAACAGTGATTGGAGACTTTTGAAAGCAGTGCTCAGTCGCATCCCACATGCGAAGTAACAGTCTTGTGGTGCCGTTGGGTGCCCATATGCATAGGCACAACGTGATCCCCTCCATTCCTTCTCTACCCAAGAGTTCAGTAGGTCAACTGCAAAGTAGAGAAGAAGATGTGTAGAGGAGCACCAACAAGAACACACATCTCGAAGAACCATCATGGCTGCACAAGGTGAGAAACTTCTTTTTCTTCTTCTTTGAATGATGTCCCTTTAGGTGTCTGTAGAACAGTGTCCCTGGAAGGAAGGTAGGGCTTTGGAGTTATGCATTGGTTGTGGAGGAGAGCGCAATGTGGCCACTGGTTGTAGTAAAGATAGAGTCTCCTATGATGGCATAATGTTTTCTGAAGGTGTGCTCCAATGTCCAGGTTGTGGCCCTGCATATGTCTATTAGTGGGACATTTTTTTAGGAATGCTGTCAAAGCTGCCATAGCTCAAGTAGAGTAGGCTGTGACTCCTTTAGGAAGATGTTTGTATTGTATTGTGTAGCAAGTGTATATGCAGGTAAAGATCCATTTGGAGAGCTGTTGGGTGGAAATCACAGAACCTTTGGACAGTTCTGCTATGGAAACAGTCTTGTCAATTTGCAGAATGGCTTGGTCCTGTTGAGATAGAAGATGAGGGTTGCTTTGAGCATGTCCTTGTATGGTTCAGGATAAAATGCAGGTAAATGTATGGGTTCATTGATGTGGAAAGCGGTGGCTACCTTGGGCAAAAATTTGGGATGTGGTTGTAGCATACTTTTATCTTTTGTGAACACAGTGTTGGAGGGTTCTGCCATGAGGGCTCCTATTTCTCCAACATGTCTGGTTGACGTGATTGCTACCAGAAATATGACAGGTAGAGAAAGAAGCTGATGGCCAAGGGTTCAAATGGAGGTTTTGTAACGTGTGGAAGTGTCTCATAGTAGGGTAAGTAAAGATGGGTGAGCTGTCCTCTGGATTGTGGAGGATGTGATGGCTACAAGGTGGACTTTAAGGGAGCTTGTGGCTAGTCCTGATTCTTTAATATCCAGTAAGTTATCTAATTTTGCAGATAGGGTGCCCTGATAGGAGACAGTTGTTTTTGTTGGCACCAGAGAGAATCCTTTCCACTTGTCTGGGTAAGTATTTTTGGTTTTGGGACAGCTTTTTAGTAATACATGTTTTACTCTGAGCAGGTTTCTTTTCCATGTTGGAACCATGAAGGAGCCATGCTTTGGGTCAGAGAGTCCCCAGCTTTAGGTGTAGCATGTGGCTTTGGTGCTGTGAGAGGAGATCCGGTTGAAAGGGCAGCGGGTGAGGATTGCATACTATAGGTGAAGAAGGTAAGGAAAACAGGTCTGTCTGGGCTATGATGGGATGATGAGAATAAAGTATGCCTGGTTTCTGTGTATCCTGTGTATGACATAGAAACATGGGTGGGAATGCATACAGAAGTGATGTGCTCCACATAATGAGGAAGGCATCTCCCAGTGATCCTGGTTCAAGACCCGCTCTAGAGCAGAAGCATGGGCATTCACGGTTCATTAGTGATGCAATGAGGTAGCCCCATTTGCAGACTATTACCCTAAGTATGGTGGGGTTTATATCCCACTCGTGCTGTTTTGAGAAATGGTGACTGAGGGTATCCACTGTGTTGTTTTGGCAGCCTGGTAGGTAGGATAAGGTCAGGGTTATGTTGTTGCAGATGCACCAATTCCATAGTTTGAGAGCTTCAGTGCACAAGGAGTGAGATTGAACTCTTCCTTGCCAGTTGATATAAAACATGCATGCCACATTGTCTGTGAGAATGCATATGGTCTTGTTTTATATTAGTGGTAGGAAGTGGTGGAAAGCATTGTGTACCAACCAGCGCTTCAAGAGATTGACTTATAGGTAGGATTCTGCTAGGGACCATTTGCCCTGAACAGTGTGGCAACCTAACTGTGCATGCCAACCTATGAGGGGTGTGTCCGTGGTGATAATCAATGATGGACGATCTTGTTGAAAAGTGACACCTGCAAACAAGTTCTAGGCTTGTGTCCAACAATGTAGGGAGGTGAGTACTTTGGTGGAAGCGTGACCCAGCCACCCAGGTTGTTGTGGGCAGGTGTATACAATGTTGTGAGCCAGCCTTGAAGGCAGCACATATGTAGCCTTGCATATTTTACTATATAGCTTGTGACTGACACGTGACCTAAGATTTTGAGGCAAGTATTCACCGTGGTTTGGGGGCTGTGAGAGATTGCAGATATGAGTATCGTCAGCATGGTGAACTGGTGTTGAGGCAATATTGCCTTGGCTTATGTGAAGTCCAGGAGCACTCATATGAACTCCAGACTGTGTGTGGGTTCTAAAGTTGATTTTTCTGTGTTGATTTGGAGACCAGGCTTTGAAAGAAATCTATGGTCACGCACACCATGGTTACCATTTCATGGTGCATGGTGTCCTTGATTAGGCAATTGTCTAGGTAGGAGAATATTATTACCCCTTGTCATCAGAGAAATGCAGCTACTACCCCAAGCATTTTTTAGAAAACTCACGAAGCAGTGGGCAGACCAAATGCAAGCACTCAGTGTTGATAGTGTTCTGCAGCCACGTCAATCTGAGGAAACATCTGTTGGCAGGATGAATTGTGAAATGAATATAAACATCTTGAAGCTTGAGGGCTGAAAACCAGTTTCCCTTATCCAGAACTTGTATAATCATAATGAGAGTGACGATCTTGAACTTGTGGTTGTATACCAATTTGTTGAGTTTTCTGAGATCTATGATAAGTCTCAACCCCCTTCCCCGTTTTTTTTTCTGAATGAGGAAGTGTGACGGGCCAGCTGCACCCCACTCTGATGGCACGAGCCTGCCCCGCACTCAAGCTGCTCCGATCCCCGTATTACACGGGGAACCTGGCGCACGGCCCTCCGCCTGCGTCACTTGTTCTCACGCCCGCGGCCCAGCTGCACTATGGCGCCATTGAGGAGTGGGGAGGTGGAAGGGCGTCCCGACACAACGGTTGGGGGAGGGCGCGTAGGCACGGCAGAGGTGGGGGCGGGGATTTACGATGATGAGGGAGAGGAAGGACGTCAAAGGGGAGGGCTGGGAGCGTGAGCACGACGGCGGGTGATATAAAAGAGGGGGAGGCAGCAAGGAAGGAAGCGTTCAGGGCAGAAGAACAAGCCAAGCACGCCCGAGCAAGATGCATGGGTGTAGGAAGTAGCCCAGGGCAGGGCTCACTGCTTATAGTCCACGGGCTGGTGCGTTTCGGCAGGAGCCCCACTAGCCGGACCAGACCGTGACAGTACTGGTCCTTAGGACCCTGGGCTGGGACCCATGAGAGAGGGCGTGAGAGAGTATGCCCCCCCAACCCGGAAAACCTCCAAAGGAGGAGAATAAAGGGTAACAACTGTGCAGACCAAAGTGCACCCAGCAGCGACTGTGTCAGGGGAACTAGGCAAACTGAATATGAATGGATGGATGATTGGCCACCAGAGTCTGGTGAGCCCATAGAGAAAGGGGGAACAACCTAGGAACCCTCTTACAGAAAGCAGTTGGAGTAAAATCCCTTCTCTTGATATGGAGTAGGACCTGGTTGAAGAAGGTGGTGTAACTTTAGCTGTTGAAGAACTGAAGAGTTAGGAGTAGAAGTGAGGAGAGTAATAAACTTCCATCTATTCCTTTCTTCTCAAACTCCCAGCCCATAGGCCATTCTCAGGTGGAGCAGTTGTGCAATCTGGCCAGCTGGCCAGGAGAGGGGGGATCCTGTTCATTCTCATTCCCTAAGCCTTGCCTCTTCTCACTACAGCTCTGCCCTCTCCCCCCATGGCATTCTATCCCCCAACAACGTGGACTTGGGGATTGCTGGCAGGACTGGTGTGGGGTGGCAGCAGTAGTTGGGCCCCCATACGCTCCATGGTGGCAGGAGTCATGGGGAAGCAGAGTACACTTGGTGGGTATACTTGTTCCACTGTGCTCTGCTTCCCTGTGGTTCCTGCCACTGTGGGGAGTGTGTGTGTGGCCCAATCACTGTTGCCTCACCACATCAGGCCTCCCTGGTAATCCCTGAAGCCATGTCCTCGGGGATGGGGTGCCATGGGTAGGAGAGGGCGAGGCAATGGCAGGAATAGATGGGGCTTGAGAAATGGGAACTGACACTCCCCCTCCACCTCTGAGCCCACCAGGACTCTCAGGCCAGATTGTGCAGCTGCTCCAGCTGGGAATAGCCCACGGGCCAGGAGTTTAAGACCCCTGTTCTAGAGGCTCTATCTGCTGCTGAAGATGACAGAGAAGGAACTGAGAGGGGTCATACTGTGCACATGCTAGATGAGCACCAACAGCACTGTGAGATGGCTGCTGTGCATGCATGACATGAACAAGCACTGCTACCAAAAATCTCCAATCACTGACCCGAGGATGCACCAACACCTAAAGTGGAGCACCCATAGGGATGTCACTCAAAGAAGAATCACACTTTTTTATGCAATTCTGTCCATTTCGAGTATCCAATAAGATGACATTGAACTAAACCCATAATCTCTACATTTTTGAAAAATCCTTTTTTAAAACAGGTTCACAACTTCGAAGTTAATCTGTTTAACCACCGACACTACATTCACGTGAAATACAATACCATTACAGTCTATGAAAAAATTGTATGTGACATATCCAGTAAGTTTGTATACAGGCCAACCCATGACTTATTATGATATGAACAGTGGCCAAGCCTCTGTACCACATACTTGTTTGCAATCCTACAATTCCTTGTTTATTTAAGTGAAATTATAACATACTCTCAGTGTCTTTTAATAAATTAAATCATGAGCCTTTGTTCTGTAAAAATGATGATTACTCATTATCAGCTAAGCCCCTGATCTGGCAATGATCTCTGTATGGGTGAACTCTAAGAAGATATATGATTTCAATGTTAATTTACATTATACAACTTTACAAGTTGTTTTTAATTTGATTCTCCTAAATCTGAATAATGTTTTATACTAACAGGTAAGAATGTTTCATATTATAAAAGTTATCTAAGCAGGAGGGTCGACAGATCTGCTGGGCCCCTCTGCGCTCCTGGAAGAATTGGAGTCTCACGTGGAAGGCGTAGGGCTGGAGCAGCCAGCCCTCACTGCCGCCTTGCATGCACTGCTCTGGCAGAATTTTAAAGGGCCCAGGGCTTCAGCCGTCCCTGCTGCTGCAGTAGCAGCCGAGAGACCTGGGTCCTCCTTTTGAATCATCTGGCCCCAGAGCACCTACCTGCCCCTTTGTTACTCCATCGACTGTAAATAACTACATTAAGTGATCTTTCATAGTAAATCACTTAATAGTGAACATAAAGGTTTTCTTTAATGCAGGGAATAATCTTTTGAGGAAATCTTTGCCCCAATGTAGTCAGTTTTCCATCTCTGCTTACTTTTTGCCTAGATTGTCCTCAGTATATTATCTAAACCCTTCACCTTTTAAAGCGTCAAAAGGCCTTTTGTAAGAATCAAGGAATCTTATTATTCTCAAACAGATACTTTATCAAATAATAAGTTCTTAATACTCATAGGACAGGCATCTTAAGTAATATTTCCAAGAAATGAGCTAACCAGGAATATGACTTTAAGAGGGTAAATCACTAATTCGTAGTTCTCTGCCATGATCAAACACTGAATACTCCCACAGGAGAAAGAACAACTGCAACATGAGTTAACTCATTCCTTGCATTAAAGCCCACTTTTAAAGTCTTTCCTGGCAGTCAGAATATGTTTTAAGTTATTAGAAGAGCTTTTGTCATAGTAAAATGAATGAATTTCATTACCTAATTTTCAAAAATGAAATATTTACTTGAAGAACTGAAGAGTCTACCTATTTTGATAAGCACAATAAAAGTAGGAAGTTGGAGGGACATAGTGATGAAGTGGGTAAACATGTATTATTCTCCTTTTCCAAAAACAAAAACAATCCAAAAATACATTTATCTACTGCATTACTTTTTACACAGTCCTCACCTCAGCTAGAGTACCACCTGCAATTTAAAGCAGGCCAATTGGCAGCCACAGCCTCAGGTTTCTCTAATCACAGAGCTTCTAACAAAGCTGCACTTCCAAGGAACTGGGCTTGGTGGTGCACCCTGAAAGTTAGGGGAGACACAAAACTTATACCTGGATGACGTTAGGGCAGAACTAGTCTCTACTCTATAATGGGAAGTGATGGGCAAATCCCACATATCCAAATGTGAATACATTTTAGTTCTTCTATTTTGGACAAAATCAATGCATCTTTAATTTATATTCTGTGTTCATTTATACAGTTCAGTTAATGCTTCATAAATTAAATTTTCACATACAGCCAAATTCTGAACTCATTTACATATGTGCAACATTTTGGAATGTCAGCCACTGTTTACAACATTTTTCCCATAGTACCTGTACCTAAAAGTGCAATTCAGGTATTCATCATTCTAAAATAATATATTAATAAAGCTAAGAGTCTTTGTGTAGCTATAGTCTGATGTACTTTAAAAACAAAATTTACCCTTTTATTTTTCTTTTAATAACTAAACTGCTTTTTCATGTGAACAAACCTAAAAAGTCTAACCTGTCTAACCACTTCTCAGTGATAAACCAACCTCTTTTCATACTACTGCAGTTTTGAAAAAAAAGTCTACATGCACAAACAAGTTAGCATTTCTTAATGTCTAAATGAAGTGCTTTGATTAGTATTGTTCCCAGTATAATTATTCTTTTACTCTTACGTATTCAGTGGGCATATATTAATTTCATTCTAACCTTCTAAACACCATCCTCACATACATGTTACCAAAAACGTCATATTGACTTTGAAGTGACTTCAGAATGCCTGTGCAGACAATACCAGATCAGGACATATATATGGTAGCTTGCTATTGAGATTGAAAATTGAGTATTATGCAACATAGGGTGAAATATCTAAGCTGTCAATGACTCAGTTATGATTTGTGCACTAACATGAAGTTAATTCATATAGTGCCACTTCTGAATATTTTATTGAATTCCAGAACAAGAATAACTTCCTCTGTTTCTGCTTCTTTTGGGATGCAATATAATGTGCACAATAACATGCATTGTACTTTATATTGCATCCCAAAAGAAAAATATATTGAAACTGTTCTTAGGAAAATTTAGAAGTGAAGATTAACAAAGCATCTAAGAATAGTAGTAACTTAGCTTTTTCAAAACCTGGGTATTAGTGAAAACTAACAGTTTGGGTTTTATAGTAAATATATTTTCTTATGTTGAATTTACAACTTTTTTTTTTGCTCACAGGAATTCATTTGAGCCAATTTTTCACTTTTTTTTTTACTTACTTTATCTCTTGCCCTTTATAGAAATAGTAAGATTTTGGTAAGGAATTTTCTACTTCATTTTCTTCAAAGGTTTCCTGTAGTGCATTTCAGACAACACCAGGAAACTATAGTAACTATAGAACAGAAAACACAGAACAGAATTATAGTAACTATGGAACAAAGGTTACCCAGAAGCCCTAGAACAGACCCAACCTATGCAACAGAAATGGGTAATACAGAACGGACTGAAATTGCAGGGAGATGTATTGTCACTTAGTGGTCAACCATGTCAGCATCTAATTAGACTGCAAGGTCATTAAATACTCTCCATCTGGTAACCATATGATTCCTCCTTGGTATCCACTCTGCTCCTGCATTCTAGTAAACGTCCTGTTTCTGTAACAGGTGTTCTTTGAGATGAGTTGCTCATGTCCATTCAACATAGATGCGTGTGCTTGCTACATGCACTAGTGCTGGAAGATTTTTCCTTAGCAATACTCATAGTACCCTGGAGTGGCATGCTCATGCCATGCTATATAGGGTACTCCCTGGCCTCTCCTTCCTCACTTCCTTCTTGCTGGGAAACTCCGACAGAGGGGAAGGAAGGTGGGAAGTTGAATAGGTATGAGCAACACATTTTGAAGAACGCCAGTTACAAAAACAGGTAACTATCTTTTCTTCTTCAAGAGTTTGCTCATGTCCATTCAACATAGGTGACTTCAAGCAGTATCTGTGGCAGTAGGTAGGAGTCTCAACAACATGCAAAGTACAACACAGCTCTACCGAATGCTGCATCGTTCCTAACATAATGTGTAAATGAATAGTGGGCTGCGAAGGTGTGCACTGAAGACTATGTTGCAGCCCGACACATGTCTTGCCTGGTGACATTTGCTAAAAAGGCAGTGAAGGAGGCGTGGGTTCTGGTCGAATGAGCTTTGACCAAGTCTGGGGCCGGAATGCTCTGTACGTCATAGCATGTGCTGATGCAGGCAGTGATTCATCTGGATATCCTCTGCGATCATACCAGATGCCCTTTCATTCTATTCACATAGGCCACAAACACCTGTGTGGGCTTACGGAAGGGCTTTGTTCTGCCCAGGTAGAACATGAGGACCCTCCTGACTAAAGATGTTAAGGACTAGTCGACTAGTCAACTATCCAATAAGCAAATGCTTATCGGATAGTCAGTTGACTAGTTGACTAGTCTTCCCCTCCCCCCCCCGCCTCTATCAAATAAGGGATAAGGGGGGAAGTTGGGGTACTGCAAAGCAGCAGCACCACACAGCTGATCCCCAGCTCAGCTGTGCGGCACTGCCCCTTTGAAATGCCGAGGCGGCATTTCAAAGAGGCAGTGCCACATGGAGCCTGGAATCAGCTGGGGAATCCCCAGCTGCCCGCGAGTTCTGGGGAAACACCGTGCGGAGCCCGGGATCAGCTGGGGAGTCCCCATCTGACTCCGGACTCTGAGTGGCATTTCAAATCGGCAGCGCAACATGGAGCCTGGGGTCAGCAGGGGACTCAGAGTGCAGCCCAGGGCCAGCGGGCAGTCCTGCTGACCCCGGGCTCCATGAGGGCGCTTCCACTTTGAAATGCACAAGAGCCCCCCAATGGGGACACTTGTACATTTCAAGGCTTGCACGCTTGCATGCAGCCCGGAGTCAGCAGGACTTCCCGCTGGCCCCAGGCTGCATGTGGAGTTCCGCATTCCTCCTTTGAAATGTACAAGATTCCCAACAGGGGCTCTTGTACATTTCAAAGGAGGAATGAGGAAGTGCCTATGGACTAGTTGAGTAGTCAATGGAAATTCCATCGACTACTCAACTAGTAAATTAACTGATATTTAACATCGTGACTCCTGACGTCTAGAGCATGAAGATGTCTTGCCTCATTGGTCACATGTGGCTTTGGGTAGAAGACTAGAAGGAAGATGTCCTGGGCCACATGAAACACCAAGACCGAGCTTCAGGAGAAAGGTTGGATGCGTTCTAAGGTGCACCTTATCTTTGTAGAAAATGGTGTGGTTCTGAAGCTAGCGTGCGGAGTTTGAAGACTCTCCTGGTGATATAATTCCAACAAGAAAAGCCATGTGAGTGAAAGCCACAAAAGGGGGCAGGGGGACAGCAGTTCAAACAGGGGACCAGTAAGCCCAGCAAAAACCAAGTTAAGAACCCACTGAGGAAGAGGGGCCAGAGACTGCAGGAATAACCTTTCCAGGCCCTTCAAAAAGCAGTTCATGAGATGGTGTGAGACTACTGAACACCCTTAGATCGGCGGATGGAAGGCAGAAATTGCAGCAAGATGCACCTTAACTGAGGTGAGAGCAAGACCTTTATATTTCAAGTATAAAACAACAACAAAAAAAATCCCCGTGGAGAAGTGACAAACCCTGCAGTTATTTGAGGTCATTTTAAGTGTGGTGGTACTCAAACCTCCTTGCAGTTTACACAAGCAAATTCCCCTTTCATGGTATTTTTTTAGAGACTTAGGATTTGGTTCTTTGAGAACAGTACAGAATTTAGCTAGATACTTGCAAATCTGTTCACATTTCCTATTTAAAAAAAGGGTTTTCCTTTGGTTATCTTTACTAAACTGATTTAATAAAAATGTGACTTGTGTGGGTGTCATTTTATCTCTCCTCTCTCCTAAGGGATGATATTTCTGTGTGTGTTGAGTGCACATACAACAAGGAAAACCTCAGACAGGAGACACAGGATTAATATTTCAATATACAATACTGCACAATCCTTACCATGTTACAAATCTACAAATTTATAGCATTATATAGCAATAAATCTTGCTATGTTCCAAGCTTGCTGAAAATTCATTCATATTCAAATAAAATGGAGTACTTTTCATTTTACTTCATTTTCTCTTGCATTTTTCCTTTTTCTATGACAATAAAAACCCTGCTCCTCCCTCTGCTTCCCCTTTCCCCACCCTGGACTATTTCTCTTTGGGACTTGCCTTGATTTTCCCAATTCTTTCATTCTGAAGCCAATATATCTAGTTTTTCATCAGCAAAATCGTATGTGTATAGTGCCTTGCCTTTGCCTATGAGGACAAGAACATTATGACTTGCTGGCAGGGACTGAGGTTCTTATTGGCACAGCTGACTTTCCCCTTTTCTTTCCACCTTAGTTGTGTGTCACTCCAGCATTTTCCACAAACACCATTTGGTCAGGAAATAGATCCGAAGAATTTTGAAAGAAACAGTCAGCCTGGGTTATAACCAGCTCCTGTTTTTGTACCTTCGGTTCTTTTGCTTATTTGATTGCACCCCAATTTATAGACATAAAAATGGAGTTCAGTTTTTGAAAGACCGCATTTCATGTTTTTCAGGTATTAACTACTTGCAATCCTGATTCCCTATCCAGGGAAAACCTCCCACTGAAGTCAATAGAAGTTTTATCTTGCACAGGGAATGCTTAATCAGCTCTGTTAAACAATGAAGGAAACTGGTTAATATTCTTTGACAATCGGCTTTTGCCCTTCTGGAGTCACAGTGATGTCAATTTTCAGCACAATGGAAAATGTGGAATTTTAATATCCAGAAGAATGGGACAGTGTACTAACAGTTACAAGCTTAGAATGTCCTTTGGACAATGTGTGTCATGCATTTTACATATTTTGTAAATTCCTTTTATTTTCATCAGCAATTGAAGAACCTGCATGAGTCTGAATCTGAACAGTGTTGCTAATCCTTGTCATTAGTCAGACCCACCAAAATCATGAGATTGGCTTAAAAATCATGAGGATTTTTAAAAAATGAGATGTGAGTTCTCTTTATATCCATTCCTGAGCCTTTAAAGTGCTCTCATATTACACATGTGGCTGACAGCAGGGCTGACAGCGGGAGCCACACAGGGCTCACAGAGGGGGCATCCCTCATGGGACCCTGTGAAGAAGGGCTCAGCTGTCATCCCCAGGTGGCTGTGGCTCCTGCTGTCAAGCCCTGACACCCAAAGCTGGCTGACAGCAGGAGACTCTCCTTGCAAGGGCCAGGACTCCAGGATTGACTGTGATTTCAAAGTAGATCTCATGATCTAACTCTCAACTGTCAGAATTTTTATTTTCAGTCATATAGTCAGTCACATTTTGCTCTATCGCAATATCGTGAGTCAGGCTATTAATTCTCCTGAATTAATTGTGAGAGATGCAATCTCTCACAATTAATTCAGGAGAATTAGCATGTCTGCATAAAATATATTCCAATGGCTCTTTGTATTGTGTATATAAATATTATAGAGACACTGAAATGTCCCTCAACCCTAACCTTGAATAGAAAAACTCTGCAGAACAATTCAGTTACCATGTCCATTTTCTTCAGAGAACTCTCTAATGCTGCAACTGGCCTTGAGATAAAAAGCTACATATTCTATTACCAAGTCCTTGAACTATACCTCTTCCTTACCTAGATTTCTTAGACAATATCCAAAAGGTACTAGTCCACGTTAAGTTTCTTCTGTTTTCTTTAAAGATACAACCAGACCAACTATTTACTTACTGGCTTTGACTTTATTTGCCACATTTCAACCTAGTGAAAAGTTGTTATAATCAAATTCTAACTGTATGGGTGTGTCTAAACTACACCCCTCTGCCAACAGAGGGATGTAGATTAGGCACATCGCTATTGCAAATGAAGCGGGGATTTAAATATCCCACGCTTCATTTGAATAGAATGGCCGCTTAACGCGCACTTTGTCGGAAAAAGCGCAGTCTAGATGGGGATTGGGCGACAAGGAAAGTTTTTTCCGACCGATCCTTATGCCTCATGCAATGAGGTTTACAGGATCGGTTGGAAAAGGTTTTCCTTGTTGACTGATCCCCATCTAGACTGCCGCTTTTTGCCAGCAAAGTGCCGCGGCAGCAAAAAGTGGCAGCCATTTCTATTCAAATGAAGTGTGGGATATTTAAATCCCCGCTTCATTTGCAATAGCGATGTGCCTAATCTACATCCCTCTGTCGGCAGAGGGGTGTAGTTTAGACACACCCTATAAGATTAGGATAATGTTTCCCAAATGGTGTTCTGCAGAACCCCGGGTTCCGCAAAGTGAAAATAAGGGTTCCATGAGAAAATTCCATTACAATAACATTTTATAATTTAAAAAATAATAATTAATATTTAAGCATTTACGAATTTTATTGAAAACAATTTTCATTTGTGTTTGCCACGATAAGTGTCCCTGTGTAATGCCAGCTTAGCCAAAGAGTAGGGATGATGATGTCACTACTCAATATAATGCATATTAGTTTTTGAGCTTTATTTTTTGTACACATTAAATCTTATTTTTGTTTTTAATTATGTGCAATGAAACTAAATATTGGTCTCATGACCTTGTTTAGCATTTGTTTATTATTATCCTTACTTATTTGTGATCTACTTTTTCTGCTCCATATATAAGACTATTATTAGGGGTTCCGAAAAATTCTGTCAAATTTAGAAGGGTTCCGTGGCCAAATAATCATTAATCCCTAATCCAGTGTTTCCCAATTTTAAGTGGTAATACAACATTAACTATAGTGGTCTAAACAGAGTTGTTACACTGACTTTTAGCAGCAATAAAAGGAGAGAAAGAAACAGGATAAATTTTAGTTTCCTTCCCCCTTAATGTGTTCTTCTCATCTACTTGCTTCTTCTATATTTAAAATGGCATTAAAATTCCTTTTTTAAGTCATCCAGCAAGATATATAATAGAAGATCTTTTAACTTAATTTGCCATGATAAATGGATTTATATAAAGCAAAATTTAAGATAAATATGTATGCCTGGCTATCCATATTTATGTCACTAAAAAGCTTAATCACATTTTCATGTTTTTTCCAGAAAGTGGATAAATCTGCATATAGAAAAAATCATACTAACATTTTTCAGAATTAAACACAATTAATATCCATATCCATATTTATTTGAATAATTAAATATAAATCCATTACCACAATCTTGGTACGTTTATAACTTTTATATTGTTTGAATTCTGAACTGTAAATTGGAATGTGGTATATACAGCCTGGAATCCTTAGGAGCTAAAATGCTATAGTTTTAAATCATTTTCCTCTTTATTCTCAGCTCATTTTGGCAGAATCCTTATAGCTAAGTACGCAATAAATTATGTTGTAATGCTTCAGTAATTTTACAACTGGATTAATTTTCTAGGTAAGCAAGTACCATATGAGGAACTTAAAATTTTTTATTGTGACTTCTTGTAACCCCTCAAGCATGCTTATGTACAGCTAAGTATCATGTGGTTGGTGGAATGTGTTACTACACTCGTGATGAGTTATTGTTCTGAAATAGTTCAAAAATAGATTTTTTCCTCTTTGTTCCTGTAGTTATTCCCAACCTAAACAAAAATAGTTTGCAAATTTCAAATTCATTTGAATCAAAATCACAATACAAATGATTGAACTCTAACAAGACTGAATTTTACTCAAAGAACCATTATCAGATTATAATATATTTACAATGGAGATTATAGAAAAAAATAAATTCATAAACAGACATCTAGATAACAACAAATGCAATATACTAAAATGTAGAGCTAAATGTCAAGAACAGGACACTTACTGCATTCTTTTCAAATGCATAACTCCCAATTAAACTTTTCTGAACGATCTCAATCCAAAATAGGATGTATAGAAGCAGGCTGCCTCCCAAACCCCAGTATCCTGTCCTTTGGATAGTCAGGTCAATATATCTGGTCTAATTGTATTAACTCAATTCACACACAGAAATTCCACAAGAACAGACATTTCTGCAGTAGGTTAGCTGACCTCTGACCAAGAGTGACAGATAGGGTATGTCTAAACTATCCCTTTTTTGATAA
The DNA here is from genome assembly GCA_019425775.1 of Rafetus swinhoei. Classification (NCBI taxonomy): domain Eukaryota; kingdom Metazoa; phylum Chordata; order Testudines; family Trionychidae; genus Rafetus; species Rafetus swinhoei. The sequence continues at coordinate 11,606,452 of CM033435.1, read as the reverse complement.
AGGGATGTAAATTAGACATATTGAAATTGTAAATGAAGCCGGGATTTGAATTTCCCACGCTTCATTTGCATAATGGTGGATGCGGCTTTTTTTCGAAAAGCCGCTTTTCTCAAAAAATCCACGGTCAAGACGGAGATCTTTCGATAGAAATGCCCCATTTCAAAAGATCCTGTAACCCTCATTTTTTGAGTTACAGGATCTTTCGAAACGGGGCATTTCTGTTGAAAGATCCCCATCTTGACCGTGTTTTTTTTTTTTTTAAAGCGGCTTTTTGGGGAAAAAAAGCCACGGCCTCCATTATGCAAATGAAGCACAGGAAATTCAAATCCCAGCTTCATTTATAATTTCAATATGTCTAATTTGCATCCTTTTATCAAAAAAGGGATGTAGTTTAGACATACTCATAGAGTCCAGTGTAGGAACAAGATGAGGAGCATAATAAGAGCAAGGGTATAACTGGTTAAACTTTATCTCAACATACACGGTACGTACAGATGGTGGAGAAGCTGCCACTCGTGGAGGCAAGCTCCCTAGCTGTTGGCCCTGCCCATACTCCACCACTCCCCAGGCCCTGCCCCCTTTAAATAGGCCCCTCTCTTCCCCACTGTCTCCCTCTTTGCTTCTTTCCCCCTCCTTGCTCACCCTCTTCCAGTCAGATACCTGAACCCAAATATAGCAAATGACATTTGAAAAAAACCCAACTACCACTCTTTTCTCGATTTTCTTCTAAACAAAATGAAGCATGTTTTTAACTGCTTGCCAGATTGTGAAGACTAGACATGCAAAAGGTACCTAATTAAAAACTCTAAATTTGGAAACAAAAAAATGTCAGTCACAGGTTTTTCTATATATGCTGAAATCTGTTAGAGATTTATTTGCAAAAACTTTGTAGTAAGGGCAAGTCAGCTGTCTTCCTGAATACAATGTTAATGAAATACATGATGCAGCTCTTCTGTTTTACATTTTCTTAATCAGTATTTCTAATCTGAATTTATATTTTAAATATAGTCTTAAGCCTTCATAAAGTAATCATTCAAATTACTACATATTTAACGCATTGAAACAAAGACATTATTTTAAATTAATCATTCAAGGAGGCTTAGTGTGTTCATAAATAAGTTCATTGGTTTTAGAAAAAAGGGACACTAACATTTATTTTATGTGATTTCCATAACAATAGAAATGTTTATGAAATTTCTCCATATGTTTATGTTAAAAGATGTTTCTAAAGAATTTAGCATAACAAAGGATATCTTACGAAGGTACTGTTTTTAGTGGAGGCTTCTCTTAAAACAAGTTCAATAAATAGTATGAAGCAAAGAAAGGGAATCTCATTTGTCTAGCTTTCTGGGGGGGAAAAGAAGGCGTTGTCGCTTAGTTTAAGGGCTCTTTTAAACGGGGATAAGACTGTAAAGTAAGAAAGATTACATTAGGGATGGACAGAAAGGACAGGAACACTTTGGAAGCAAGTTTTTATACTTTAGTAATTAAAATGTGTATTTTATATAAGGGTGATGTTTTGAAGAATTTATTTTAAAAACTATATATGTCTGAAGATCCAGACACAAAAGGCTAAGGATGAATACTAATATTGTGAGTCTAAAAATCATGCAAGGATTTTTAGAGATGTGATTTTAAAACACTTATAAAGTAAACAAAGCCATCACACTAAACAAGTAGAGAAAATCCTGTTTAACAATAATGCCAGGGGACAGAATCTGCACTCCAGGAAGCCTTTATGGCTCTTGTGGCAGAGAAAATGGATGTTGAGCAATATAAGGGAACCAAACAAGAGTTTTTAATTATCCAAAGCTGAGGGGATGACAGCGTACATCATCCTGTGAGCCTACGAAAACTGAATCTTCTTGGCTTGAAAGGCAAGAGCTGCTGGAAACTTGATATAAGTAGGAAATCTGCTTAGATGGAGATTGTAACTTGCTGAACTTAAAATTTCAGTTAGTAAAATGCATGTTTTGTTTTGTTTTACTTGTAACCATATCTTTCTTTTATTCTTGCTTAGTATCTCATAAATCTCTGTTGTTTGTTAATAAACTTGTTTTTCAGAGAGGTAGCCGTGTTAGTCTGAATCTGCAAAAGCGGATGCATCTGACGAAGTGGGTCTTTGCCCACGAAAGCTTATGCTCCAACACTTCGGTTAGTCTGTAAGGTGCCACAGGACTCCTCGCAAAGTTTTGCAAACTTGTTTTTGTTTTTTACAAAATCATCTTAGTGCTGTGTATTGAAGTGGAGTGTGAGTCCTCTGCTAAACCAACAGGCTTATGTGCGTTCTATTTGTTTGGAAACAGTGAATTTGATCATTTTTGTGAATGTCACAGTGAGAGAAACTGGACAATTCAGAGACACATCTCTCACTGTTTGTTATCTTCAAGTCAAGGTTTAGGTCGGCAGAGTTATGAACAGTTTGCTGGCAAAGCAGATAGGTTGGTCTGTCAGGGAAGGGCACACAAGGGTTTCCAGGAGGTCAACACTGTAGTAACTGATCCACCAGGGGTTGATTTAGCAGCTTTAGTGAAGAACGCTAAATCAACCTCAGATCATTCTCCCATTGACTCCAATACTCCACCAGAACAAGAAGCAAAAGGTAAGTTGAAGTGAGAGTTTCTCCATTGAACTAGTGCAGTGTAGGCACCACAGTAAGTCAACTTAAGCTACATCAGCCCCAACTCATTATTCATGTAGTTGAAATTATAGGTTGACTTAACCCCATCGTTTAGATCTACCCCAAGCAGCAGCAAAGCTCTCATTCTTGCTAAGCCAGAGTGGTAACATGATCAGGCCCCAGTTCTGAGAGTACAGTGTCACACCATCCAAACTAGAATAGGTTTGGAATTTAGGGCCCAGGTTTGGTGCTTAGCTTCATTTATTTTACTTACTCTCATGTCTTGTAACTTACTTCAGTTACTTGAGTAACGTCACTTACTCTTGTGCTTAACTTCACTTACTACTTCTGAATATTTCCCTTAAAGTGTGGGAACATGGAAAGGGGACTAATCCTAATTTTACAGTCCCTATCTACCAATGTTCTGTCTAATCTTTTCCATTCATGTGTGGAATAATTGTATGTGCACCAAGGCATATGCAAATATGCACCCCAACAGAAACAAAAAATGTAACTGTAGACACTCTGCTAATCAACTGGGCGGCATCTGAATTTCTCCTGAGTGGCCACACAAACACATAGTTTACAGGGAACACTGCTATCCACTAAACAGAGACTCCTGCCTTTCCCAGTTTCAGAAAAAGACACTTCTAATCTATTCATTTGCCCTCTTCACCCAGGCACCCTCCATTGTAGTAGATGATTTTGCAGAGCATGCATGCAATCGCATGTAAAACTTTTCAGTACAGATGATACTCTTCCCCATATTTTGAGAACATTTGAACTATGGGAGGGTCTTCTGCTGGTAAAAACTGGCAGAGTCTGGCCTATAGTCCAGAAGTATATACCACATTGCACAGTTATATACTGTATGTTCACTTATTCAGTCAAGACAAAAATATACTTTGAGGTAAAATCCTGGCTTCACTGAAGTAAATGGCAAAATCCCCATTGACTTCAATTGGACTGGCCAGTGTCAGTACCAGGACATACCATATTTAACCCTGCTGGCCAGCACTGCTAGGCTTATAATGAGCCTCTTCCACTGACTCTCTGTTGTGAGCCAAACCACTTTGGCTATCGCACAGGAATATTTTGTCCATGTGCGAAAAGGTTACACATGTATTGATATCAACTACACTAACCATGGTGCATGGCATTCAGAGAACTAAGTTCCACATCTTCAGATATCTTTCAGGGAATAACTTATACCTAAGAGACATAGTTTACTACAAATCTCTTGAATTTTTTCCAGTTAACCTGAATTGAGTTTGTGACAATGGAACATTAAACCCGCTATCCTAGAGTTAAACTTAAAGGAAGAGAAAATATATACTAAACAATGAGAGAATTTAAAAGTAAGTATTGCCATTTAAATTAGATGAAGTCATTAAAGTAGGTGATTATTAAAGACACAATTAGTTTGGTTCTTATTCTCAGATCTGTGATAGCACAGAAACATTGCACTACAAAGGGAGATTTTACACACAAATGCAAATAAAGTCTCTCTCATAATCTTGAAAGTCTTAAAATTCAGATTTGTGGTATATGCCTAAAAATAAAATAAAAAAACCAATCCTCTTTATAAGAGCTTCAACTAGTTATGTATGAGTGCCAAAATGTGAAGAACAACTACACTAATACACCTCATAAAGCAAAGCAGAAATATACATGGTAGATGCTTAAATCAGAAGCACATGGAGAATTATATATATTAAGAGGTAATCAAACACTCACTGTGGACCTCTGCCTGAAAAGAAAAAGAAAATACATCTTAAAAGAAGAGCACCTTTGACATATGCAGGAGACTCTTAAATATGATTGAAGTTATTTGATTGGAAGGGTTAGGCCAGTGGTCTCCAACCTTTTTACACCCAAGATCACTTTTTAAATGTCAGGACAAGCCAAGATCTACCCCATCCTTCCCCCAAGACCCCACCCCTTCCTTGAAGTCCCACCTTCTCTGTTCCCCTTCTCTCCATCACTTGCTATCCCCGGCCCTTATACACTCTCAGGGTACGGTTAAACTACCACTTTTTTTCAATCCTTCTGTTGGAAGAGATTTTTCCGACATTTTGGCCTGTCTAGACTAGGCCAAATGTCAGAAAAAACCCTTCTTTTGGAAGCCCCCTTAATCCTCGTGGAACGAGGAATACAGGGGCTGCCAAAAGAGTGTGTTCGCTGGAAAAACTCCTGCAGTGTTGGGGCAGGGTGCCAAGGTAGGGGACAGGGTGCCAGTGGGTGCTGGGGCAGGGGACAGGGTACTTGTGCGGGTCTGGGCGGGGTGGAAGGGACAGGGACCGGTACCTGGGGATCCTGCAGCTGCGCGACAAGGCCCAGGAAGTGCGCGGGCTGCTCCCCGTCCCCCAAACAGCAGCGTGGTACCTGAAATGCTGGTCCATCGCACGCCTGCTGCCTTCCTGTGGGGGGGCAGAGAGGGAGCGGGGGGAAGGGGAGTCCTGGACCGCGCCAGGTCCAACTGCTTGGGCAGTGCGTGTCTTGCTCCTCCGCTCCCCATGGCAGCGCATGCTGCCTGAGCAGTTGGAGCTGGCACAGTCCAGGACTCCCACTCTCTCACCCCTCCTTCCCCCGCACACAGGAAGGCAGCAGGGGAATAAAGTCCCCAGTGTGCAACGGACCGGCATTTTAGGTACCGCGCCGGCTGTTTGGAGGTGGGGGGGAGGGGGGAGGGGAGATCTCACCAAACTGAGTGATTGGGCAACAAAATTGCAAATGAAATTTAATGTGGATAAGTGTAAAGTAATGCACATCGGGAAAAATAACCTCAACTATATGTACAGTATGATGGGGGCTAATTTGGCTATGACAAATCAGGAAAGAGATCTTGGAGTTATCGTGGATAGTTCTCTGAAAACTTCCACACAGTGTGCAGCGGCGGTCAAAAACGCAAATAGGATGCTAGGAATTATTACGAAAGGGATAGAAAATAAGACACAGAATATCTTACTGCCCCTGTATAAAACTATGGTACGCCCACATCTTGAATACTGTGTACAGATGTGGTCTCCTCACCTCAAAAAAGATATTTTGGCCTTAGAAAGGGTTCAGAAAAGGGCAACTAAAATGATTAGGGGTTTGGAATGGGTCCCATATGAAGAGAGGTTAAAGTGACTGGGACTTTTCAGTTTAGAAAAGAGGAGACTGAGGGGGGATATGATAGAGGTATATAAAATCATGAGTGGTGAGGAGAGGGCGGATAAAGAAAAGTTATTTATTAGTTCCCATAATAGAAGAACTAGAGGATACTAAATGAAATTAATGGGTAGCAGGTTTAAAACTAATAAAAGAAAGTTCTTCTTCACACAGCGTGTAGTCAACCTGTGGAACTCCTTGCCAGAGGAGGCTGTGAAGGCTAGGACTATAACAGAGTTTAAAGAGAAGCTAGATAATTTCATGGAGGTTAGGTCCATAAAAGGCTATTAGTCAGGGGATAGAAATGGTGTCCCTGGCCTCTGTTTGTCAGAGGCTGGAGAAGGATGGCAGGAGACAAATCGCTTGATCATTGTCTTCGGTCCACCCTCTCTGGGGCACCTGGTGCTGGCCACTGTCGGCAGACAGGCTACTGGGCTAGATGGACCTTTGGTCTGACCCAGTACGGCCGTTCTTATGTTCTTATGGAAGAGCAGCCCGTGTACTTCCAGGACCTGGTGCAACTACAGAACTCCCCCCAACCCCGCAGGAAGCCCACGCTACCTCCGTTCATTTTGGGGGTGAGGAGTAGCGAGGGGGCCCCCCGAAAGCCTCATGATCGACTGGCTGAGCCCCCAGGATTGACCAGTTGATCGCGATCAACGGGTTGGTGACCACGGGGTTAAGCTATTATTTCTAGTTTGAGTTATATGATTAATAACTTCCTTACAAGACTCATCCTCTGTTACTGATTCCATAACTTATGCTAGAATGCCTTGGATAACCTTTCTCATTTTCTTCTGTCAGATAAAGAGACACATCTCCAATTGACTTTAACAGCCTTATACCAAGACTTGAAGAAAGCTAAAGAGGTCTCTGGAACTTATCTTCATTGGAAGAGGAAGACAGAAATTCACAGAAATTCTAAAGATAAAAACTGAAAACCATCAATGGATACATCGAAGGGCAGACTTGCATGCTATATCAATTGTATCTTCATTGGCAATCAATTGTATCTTCATTTCACTTATTGTTCTGACATGCTAAAGATACTCACTGGAAACTGTTCAATAACCCACTGTTGGAAAATTGTTAATGCCCTACTCATACTGCATCATTTTGAAGCTCCATGGGAATTTAGGTTTGCACAACTTATTAGGATGTGACCTTTCCCTTAGATTTCTTATTTTAAGATCAAGTTACCATGAAATGTCCCCAGTGGGAGTTGCTGTGCTTCCTTCACAGATAAGGAAAACAGCAATGGCAACTTACAGAAAAAGGACTTTCCTATATTTCTACAGGACAGATAACATTGTGGTCTTGAGAGACATCCAAAGTATTCTTGGAGGTTAAGAGGAAAGTCATGTGGTATGTTAACTAACCCCCCCCCCCCCCGAAACATAACAAGGGTATTTCCATGAATCTTTTAAATCCCCTCCTCACATGCTTCCCCCCCCCCCGCCCTGCCTTTTTATTTTTTTATTTTTGCACTTCAGAATCTTTACTGACATTAAGTTTTGAGGAACTGCCTACATGTCTGGGCTCCTACTATTCAGGGATCGGAGACCTATTCAGGTTGTCAGATAGTTTTGGTATTCATTATTCTGCCTGAAAACCCATTTTATGACCAGTCTGGATTTGCTATTATCATCTCCATGTTCTTCAGTACAACTCTCTTTTTTTCCTTTAACATGGACTTTGCCACTTAGACCATATTTATTTTCTCAGTACTCCCATGCTAGCAGATCACTATAATTCACTCCTGTGAATTTAATCTGAAAGATTCAGGAGTTAGAATAATGCAGCTTGCCAATGCCTTTTTTGTTTTTCAGACAAGGAATGGGTAACACTGCATCTCACTGCCCTAGTCTACTGACTCCTTAGTGTTAGGCACCGTACAGACAGAATTATTTTTCTTTGCTTATTTTATGATAGTGCTTCTGCCTTCCCTAAGCCACTGGCCCAACTTTATTTTAATCACTATTGATTTTAAACTTTTAGGTAGAACCCAAATACGCAGAGAAATAAATGTGAAATAAATTTATGTTTAAATGATGCTGCTTATAACCTTAACTCCATTCATCTGAAGAACTGGGTTGTGCCCATGAAAGCGCATGATATCATCTGTGTTCTTTTTAGTCAGTAAGGTGCGGCAAGACTATTGGTTATTTTTTAAGTTTTTCAGTTAGGGTGCGTCTACACAGCAGGGGTTAACTCGAAATATGCTATGCAGATTGAGTGTAGCTTGTTTTGAAATAGCTTAGTTCAAAATTGGGAGCACCTACACAGCACTTATTTCGAAATACAGCACTCTTCCTAAGATTTCCCTTACTCTTCGTACAATGAGGGTTACACGAGTTGGAATAAGAAGTCCTCCAGCTTGACAGTATTTCGACATTATTTCAAAATAACTGCCTGCTGTGTAAACATGGACTAAGTTATTTCAAAATAATGCTAGTTATTTCGAAATAATGTTGCTGTGTAGATGTATCCTTATAGACTAACAAGGCTACCCCTCTGAACTTTTGTAATCTATGTATTTGGCAAATCAGGATTGTAAAAACGAGCAGCTTTGGATCATTCAAATTTTTCTTCAGGATAGAGTAACTTGCTTTCTGAAAACAAAATCAGAAGAAAAAAGACAACAGCTGAAGAAAGTAAATATTTTGCCTTTTGGGCATTCAGGGTACTAACATATAACTGTTAATCTCAACCATAAAATACACAGCTAAGTAAATAGCATAATGTACCAAATAGTGAAAAAGAGTAAATGCTCAACTTAAGTATTTAATATCCTGGAAAAAGATGTTAAATTAATACACTGGCTATGCATCTCCTCTTAATTCTATACGTATGTATTATATATACTCATCACCATATCTGAATATTGTGGCAATACTCTAATTAACAGAAGAATGGAAGAGCTCTAGTCCTCCCCCTCTAAGAAGCCTAGAGAAACCCATGCTGTCTCAAAGGTCTGAGGACTCTCTAATTGATGGGGTTGCAGAGGGACATTTAAATTGTGTTCGTAGGCGGGGGGAGGCACAGATTTGTGCCTTCCACCCCACCTGACTCTTTTCCCCTCAGGTGCCCCCACACCACTACTAGCAGCCTGATGTTGCTGGACCATGAGTCCCTGCACACACCCCATCCAAATCTGAGTGGTTAGTGTTGCAACCTAGCATACGGGATTGTGGTGCCTGAGTATTGCTACAGCAGGTCACAACACCACTCACTCAAATTTGGCCCCACCATTATGCCCAAAAAGTGGTCACGCCATGGTCTGGTTAGCCCTTCTACTCTGCAGCCTATGAATCATTGGGAAAATTATAATTAGAATAAGTGAATCTATAAAAAAACTTCATATCTGGGTGAAATTCTCTCTTTAGTCATGTGTGTTGTCCCACTGACTTCTTACACAATGAGGGCAAGAAAGGTTTCACTCCTTAAAGCATTTCTGCAGCTATAGTTGGATGATTGGTCTCTGGCTAGCTAGATTTGATTTTCCAGAAACTGTCCTTCCTCTTAAGCATTTACTGCTTTAAGAATCAAGTAGCAGGCAGCCCTTAAAGCAATTTGGATGGTAGGCCCTAGGAGTTAATTTGCAATCGACTTGAGGCCAATCTGCCTCCCTTGGGTAAATAAAGAGTCATTATATAAATTAGTGAGTTAAAACTCCCTAACAGAATATGCAACACAGGACTGAATAAATCTAGCCTTGTGTGTTTCACTAAATGCATCTCCATGGTACACTGATGTCCTCTTATGTAATCTGAATTCAACTGACTAGTTCTATTTTATACAGTTTTTTATGCCACACTTATCAATGCAGTATCTGAATGCCTCCCAATAATCTATTAAACATCACGACTGCACATCTGTCACATTGTTCTTTCATTCTCTAGAGAGGGAGAAATGTGTTCAGTGGAGTGTTTTGTTTTAATAGAGGTTTTAAAAATAAACAAACAAACACTAAACTAACTAACTAACTAAGTAACTAACTAACCTGTTGCTATGTATTTACACAAGCCAAGATCAAAGAAATGCACCTTGCATGTGGAGTGGAAGGTAATGAGACTTATGATGGTCCTTAGTTCCTGGGGGAGTTCAAATTAAATCCAAAGTTGAAAATCAGTAGCCCACTAAAAGGAAAAGCCATTTGTTGGCTAACCTTGTTTCTCAGAGTACAGTAGATCTGCTGGCATGCTTGAAAAATAATTCAGCCCGAGTTATATCTGTGTTCCTACTGCTGCATCATAGAGTTTTTGCGAAGGAGCACAGTCTAAGTGCTAAGAGTTTATTTACAGAGGGCAGGACTGAACTTTGCATATGAACACATATAGAATACGATAAAGATCTTTCTGTCCCATTGGTAATTTACAGAATTGTGATTTGCTACTCCCAAACACACCTATAATTGAATTCCTCAGTCATAAAATCACAGGGACTAAACAGTTCAGATATCCTTTATCAAGCCTCTTTTTTTCTCTCTGTTAACATATTTCTAATGGAGCTTTACTTCTTTTTATAGAGTCATTTGCTTAAGTTATAAATTAACCCCAGTATGTACTCTCCCACAGGCCACATATTTCAGCTTTTTAATGCTTCATGCAAAAATTTAAAGCTTTTTACATTTTATGGTGTGGCGTCACTCTGAACTATAGCTAGTGGTTAAAGTATAGCAAAAAGTAAATTTCAAAAGGTTCATAGATCCATTATTGACAAATATCCAATACCTTTCTGGTATAGAAATAAAGCCAGGCATATCAAAAAGGAAAAGGTTTTCTTGTGAGATTTCAGGCACCTGCAGTTTCATGTAGTAATGTTTACTAAAGTAAGGCCCAATCCTGCAAACTTTTTACTCAGGACAGAAATTCCACATACTTCAGTGGCATCTGAAAGTGTTCAGCACTTCCCAAAATATACTCAATACTTTTCAAGAGACTGAGCCATAACTTCATTTTATCCATATTAACCAAACACAAACATATATTTAAAAGACCGATTAAAAACAATTAAAATACATTTTCAATAACTTGTTTGGATATACAGACAAAACTTTAATTTCAGCAGCTTGGATAATAATACACAGACTATTTGCCTTACTAGTCTTTTTTCTCACCCAAAACCATTCAGATTTTGGAACTTGTCTTGACATGACCTTGCACAATAAACATAGCTTTTTCTAACATTTCATTCCTGCTCTTACTAAGGTTTCTCTTAAGAGAATGTGGAGCACTCTGAAAAAAATACTTGGTGATGATTCAGGGATTGACAATGTGATTTAGAAAACCTTGCATCTCTAAGTCACTCTTTCAGATCCAGCTTAGATTGGCCTGTGACCATGACTGAAGTGTATATTGCATATAATTAATTAGGTGGTAAGGTAATCCAATTCCCAGGGTATGTGTCCATATCATCAGCATACAATCACAAATGGTTTTGGTTTATTTTAAAAGTTATTTATTTGGACTTTCTGATTTCATACATATTTATTCTAACATAAAGCATATGACAAAGGGTCATCATTTATTTTTCATACAGTAGAATCCCTCCTCTATTTTCTTCTCCTATTCTACCTTAAAAGCTGAGCTGTCCTTCCAAACAAGGAGAGCTGAATCTTGTTCCCTCCTCAGTATAATAATTCTACTCTGGAAGTTGTTTGACAGCCAATTGAAGTTAATATTTTAACATTTCCACATTAAACTGTGCTTTGTATCTCTAGTTTCTAAAACTCTGGATCAATAAATCTGTGACAGGCATTCTTTGAGATTTTTTTTTTGGTAAGTGACTAAAGATATGTTCGCAGAAACTTCATCTATTTCATTATTTATAATAGGTCATTGTCCTATCTTTGTTTTGTCTTTGCAGAATTTGGTATTTTCTGCTTTTTTAACAGAATCAATAGCAACACAGTGGAAAGGGCTTTAACAGTCAAAATAAAATATCTTTATCAACTTTACAACACAAGTAACTTTTCTTTGCTAAATGAGTGCCTTTGGTGTTTAAATACCTACTATAAATACCTTAGGCCTTAATTTTTCATATATTTTACAATTTTATATTCATTTAACAATTTTTTCCTAGTTGTACAAATGTGTTGGATTTTAAAATTGTCCTTGCTAGTTCTATGTAGTTTAAAAAAAGATCCTGTGCTCTTACTGTAAATCCCAAATATAGGCCCCAGTCTTGCAAAGGAGAGAGAAAGCTTCTGGGGGTAGCCGAGTTAGTCTGTACAGGATACATTTAAAAAACAACAAATACTCTGGTAGCACTTTAAAGACTAACAAAACATGTAGATGGTATCATGAGCTTTCGTGGAAACAGCCCACTTCTTCAGATGACCAGAGTGTTGGATGTCCAGAACTAAAATAAACGGGGGGGGGGGGGGGGAGGAGGAGCGGGGAGAAGGAAAGAAAAGGGAGGAGGGAGAAACAAGAAGTGGTAGTGGGTATAAAAAATATCAAGGAGAAAGCTGAGCTGGAATGTAACAGGAAAAACAAATAGTCTATAAAAACCTAAAGACTGGATAGTCAAAAGAGAGAGAGAGAGAGCAGAAGAATCCCAAATGACTTTGTAGACTATAATGTATCTGTAGCATATAAACATATATGGGGAAAACATGATGGTGTGATGTGGTCAAATTCTTTTATCAACATAAATTTGAAACGCGTATAACTCAGGGGCATGCTGTGTAAGTCATCCCTAAAGGGCGCTGATAAAAAATCTTTACTTCTTACCTTCCCTCATCGCCTATAAAGAATGCATATATGTCAAAGAACATATAGTTTAGAAATAGTAATTTAAAAAAAAAAGTGTGATATGTTCTTCCACCTGAAAAGCCAAGGAAGCACCTCCCCGCCTGCGGCCCGCTGTGGGCTATGGGGCTGCTCCAGCGCTGCTGGGCCTCCCATGTTGGGCTGCCAGCTCTCAGCCCACAGTAGATTAAAGCCGGTAGTCCCATGTGGGGCCAGGAGCTGGCCACCCCATGAAGGGCTGGAAGCAGCCCTGGGGAAGGGCCCAACGGTGGACTGTTAGCTCCACTCAGCATATGCTAGAGATGGTTAATAAATTCACTATTCCTTCCTCTCATACAGTCAGAAAAGCGTGACAAGTCCATTCCTGCTCCTGCACTCAACTATCTCCCTTCAAACGTAGACCCAGGAAGAGGGAGACCTGTGTACTTCATCAATGTTCTGCTCTCTCTACTTGGTTATTTTTACCCATTTCCACAACATTTAAAGGATGTTGAAATTGGTCTGGCCAGGGGGCTAACTGCTAACTCCCGCCTCCTCACTCTCTCACTTGGTTCTCCATTCTATTCTGCACTCAAACACATCAACAGAAAGCCATGACAAATAGAAAGGGCAGTCAGTCAGAAGTCATCCTCCTGCTAAAGGGTCAATTTTCACCAGAAGTTTAAGGTTGTTTCATGAGTTGCATGGTGCTAAGTTGTGCCACATTTTCTGTTGATTCTGGGAAGTCAGAGAGCAATAGGAGAATCAATTGCAGAGCCTAAATCAGGAAATATGTCCAGGCTAGATTACAGCAGCATCAGTGCTGTGTGTAAAAGCTATTTCTTATTAAATATGTTACCCTAACCTTACCTCAGACTTTCTTTTTTTTATGTCCCTAGAGACAAGGAGACCTGGTATTCATCTTTGTGCATCAGACAGTTCAAGTTCCAACAGGAGTAATGAAAATGGGACTGGATTTAAAACCGGGGAAATTTTTGAGAAAAACAGAACTGACATGAATGCCAAAATATTACAAAAATACTTTTCTTACAGCACTTTCAGCATGTCCTAAACAACAATGTGCCAAAATTCCCAAAGGAAGCCAGATATAGAAGGGCTTCAAAACCAACAGATTCAACTAAGAATTTTATACTTGAAGAAACTGATCCTAACCAAATGTCTATACATTTAAAGATTTCCCCCCCTTATTTATCCTTTTCTTTAACTAGCAACACAGGGGATAATTAAGACTTAAAATTCAGGCTCTTTAAAATAACCATGCTCTCCCAATCCTCCTGGGACACCTTGATTTCCCTCCCTAATTCTCTCTTGGTTTCCCCAGCTCTCTTTCTTTACTGGACCTCCACAGTATACTGGGCTTAGATCCCAAGGATCCTGTCTTAATCCACCACAGCAAAAAGCATTTAATCAAAATATTCTGAACCCAAATAGCCCTTTATTTTAGATTAAAATACTGTAAATATTCCATAATACATTGGGCACAAGACATGTTACAGCCTTGCAAAATTCTCAAAACTATCCTGTGCATATTTTTCCTTCTGGGATGTTTTTGCTTGTAAATATCAGCAGAACACACTGTTTATGACAACATTTTGATTATTTTTTAAAACAAGGCTGACAATCCACTCTGAACAATTTCTAAGTCTTCATTTGATCTCTCACCTACTTAGAATTGGCATGCTGGTGACCTAAAAGTGAATGGAAAGAAGTGCACATGATTTTCACAACCACAGTATTACATCATTAATGAGGAAATAGTGAAAGATGTATGAGTCAGTGGTCTAATGTGACTTACGTAATATTTTTTTTCTACTGAAAACTGCATTCCTAAGCAAAACCAGAAACCATTTGAAAAAATGACAGCTATCATGGTCAAACAGGATATATTTCAAGAAGTGAAAGGAGATTGGAGATATACAAAAGTGTAAATAGTGATAGACACAGCATGTACAGGGAACACTGAAATTGTACTACAGAAATTTACTTGTGTGTTATATAAATAAATATATAAATTCTGAAATACCTGTGAATGTTTTTGCTATAATGATAGATTAGAATTTTTTGTATTGCTTCTGTGTGAGGATCTTTACTACAAAAAGTTTTCTAAAGTTGATGTCTACAAAAATGGATGCTTTTTAATGGAATTAAGAGATTTGGCACTATTGTTCTGTTCAGGCTTCCTAGAGTACGAAATTTTGCCAATCAGTAGTAAAAGTAACCTTGCTGCTGATGTGGATAATTACTTATTTCTTACAAAAGTAATAAACTTGTTAATTTTTTTTTAAATTGCTGGTGCACCACAATAGACTATGGATACCGTAAGGTATGTCATGATGTGATATGATAGTTCTATTCTAACCTTAATATAATCCACACCATTACAATAATTCCCTTGCTAGTAGTCATCTACTTTTTATATATTAGACTATTATAGGTAATAAAATATTCAGGATTGAATGAATATAATTCACATTTGCCACTCGCTAACAAACTAGTAAAATTAGCATATCTGATCATGAGGCAGGCCCAAAGAACAAATCTTTGACTTCTATAGCATATTCTCAGGAAACTATGTAGAAACATTTTGGCTGTGTCTACATTGGCACCCTTTTGCGGAAAAGGGATGCTAATGAGACACTTCGAAATTGCAAATCCGCGTGGGATTTAAATATCCCCGCGGCATTTTCTTTACATAACTGCCGCTTTTTTCGGCTCGGGGTTTTGCGGAGAAAGCGCCAGTCTAGATGCGATCTTGCGGAAAATAAACCCTTTTCCGGAAGATCTCTTATTCCTACTTGAAATAAGACCGCATCTAGACTGGCGCTTTTCTCCGGCAAAACCCCGAACCGGAAAAAAGTGGCAGCCATGTAAATGCAAATGCCGCTGGGGATATTTAAATCCCCTGCGGATTTGCTATTCCGAAGTGTCTCATTAGCAAACCTTTTCCGCAAAAGGGTGCCAATGTAGACACAGCCCCTTGGTTTCTCATTCATGGTGCCACTGAATTTTTGTTCTGATCACAAATATCACTAACCAGATCAGTGCAATTGGCAAGCTTATATTATAAGAGGTTTAAGATGGTAAAAGCAACGGTATTGCATAAGACTGAGGTGGACTGGAAGAAATAATCAGAAGCACACATGCAATTTGTTTGTACCTTTAATACTTGTCTCTCTCTCTCATAGCAACATTCATATAAAACAACCGGGAACAACTAATTAAGCTTTCATAAGTGTTTTGTAAGTTTTACTTTTGCACTGGTAATAGTACTGTTAGCACTAATAAGGACAAATTCTTTTAGAAGTCTCTGAGGGGTAGCCGTGTTAGTCTGTAACTAAAAAACCGTAAACAATGGTCCTGTAGCACCTTAGGGTACGTCTACACAGCAGGGCTAAACTCAAAATAAGCTACGCAACTTGAGCTACAAAATACCTTATTTCAAATTTTGGGCACATCTACTCAGCACTTATTTCAAAACAGAACACTCTTCCTCAGACTTCCCTTACTCCTCATACAATGAGGTTTACAGAAATCAGAGTAAGAAGCCTGTTATTTTGAATTTATTTCAAAATAATGGACTTGCTGTGTAGACACACAATACGTTACTTTGGAATAACATCTGTTATTCTGAAATAATAGTGCTGTGTAGATGTACCGTCAGAGACTCACAACTAACTATTTATATATTTTTGTTAGTCTCTAAGTTACAGGACCATTGCTTTTTTAAAGTTTTTTAAAATACTTTTAGGAAATCATTACAGAAAACAAAATGAAATATCCTGAAAACTGCAAAAGGACACCAAACTTTAGTAACTCCCTCCTATTTTATTGCCACTTATTCTGAAGTTACAAATCATTGCCCTGCTGTAATATTCATCTTCAAACATACTCTACAGTTAATTATGACAACTCCTGCTTTCTTAGGCCTCATCTACACTTACAATTTCACCAACATGTCATTATCAGTTAGGAGTCTGGAAAAAAAATATCACACCCTAAATCAACATAGCCATTCTGGCAAAAACCTATGTAGATGCAGTTATACTGGCAAAACAATCTTTGAGAGTTCATTTCATTTGTCATCTCAAAAGCCAAGATCAGTGCTCATGGCTGGCAGTTCTGAAAACGAAAGCATATTACTTGAAATGAACACAAGAACTTATGTTTCCGTACTTTTCAATACTGTTATAAGCAAGCTTTAAAGACAAACATATAAAAACATGGCAAAAATGGGCCGGCGCAACATATTACAAAACATATTGGCACTGTTTACACTGGACAAATAAGAGACATTTAAAGCATAAGGCACTGAAACATATTTTACTAAATATATATTCCTTAAATCCTCATCACAAATATATGTCATAACATATCACTGATTTGGATCCTCATTGTCCGTCAAAGAGCTGGCACCCCAGCCTACTACTTCCTCAGAATTTCCCATGTTTGGGCTTCAATAAAATGCAAATCCCCAAATTCATTTTCAGCACAGATTTCCAGTTGTTGGAAATGCAGATAAATACACCTACAATTTAGATCAATCGCTCAGGGCTGTGAAAAATGTTGTGTCATAGTTAATGTGGCACATATTTAAATTGATCATACCACCTTTCTAGGTGCAGTTAGATGGACAGAAGAATTCTTCTATTACCTCTTGAGGGAGTTGTGGCACCTATATTGACAGAAATATCCCTCCTGTTGATGTAAGTTGTATGTACACTTAGAAGTCAATTTATAAAATATATTCTATAGAATAAGAATAGTAAGCACAAGCTCTAAGTAAAATGTATTCAAGATTAAAGAATAAGCACTTCAGTTTTATTTACTGTGAACACCAAAAATGACAGTTCCCAAAAGCTATAGTAGGGAATTATGCACCTTATGAGCAGTAATAAATAGAAGTGGCTGCACTTTCTCCAAGCTGTCCAACTAGATAGTACACAATGCTCTAGCCCTTAACCAGTAAAACCTGTCTTTCTGATCACCCCACTAAAAGATCCTACTCTGAGTGTTAAAGCCTGTAATTAACATTATTCTTTTAAACTCTCTCTTTTTTCTTTTTTTTTTTTTGAGTAACAAAGTAATTCTTTTGGTATTCTGACATCAATTTTAAGCTATCATGGTTGAGAATTTCTACCACAGAGCCATAAAAATATCCCAGCTAACAAATACTGAAAATGATTTAAAATGCATAATTGATCACTATATTTCTATAAAAGTGGATCAAACTTCTGCATTGCTGCCAAATCTGTAATATAAAAATAATTATGTCCCCCATCATATACACATTTCATTTTGTTTAATATTATTTTAGAATCCTTTTTTACTCTTACTTCCACTGAAGAATGATATTATGGGATTTACAAGGGTTTGGAAAACACTGCACTATTGCACTGAGAATTACCATGTTATTTTTTTAGTATAAGATATATTTTCAAACGGTGTACACTTCTTAAACACAAATGTTGAGAATGTAAATCTCAATAACATACTAAGGGAAAACTGTTAAAACAGTAGCAGAATAACATTTTATGAGCTGCTATAGTCTTTACACAAGTGATGACTAATGTGTTCAGAAAGTATGCATAAATACACAAATAATGTTCTGTGCACCTGAAATAAAACACTATGCTGTGAAATAAAATGTTATTTTATGGATTAAAGTGTAATTGCATGCCATATAAAGTAGTTTAAGAGCAGATTATAATTCTCATCGGGGCTATTTTAAGCAAAATATGAGGCTCCTTGCAAAATCATTAAACTGGATCATTCAGCTGAAAGGTACAAGACTCGGTATGCAACCTTCCTCTCTATCCCCACCTGCTTCAGATGGCTATTCCATGACAGCTGTAAGAGTTCATTCTCCTAAAGGAAAAGAAATAACGTGTCCAGAACTGTGGTGTTTTGAGGGAGAAATTAAGGGAATATAAAATAGAGGTTTCCAGTTAAACAAGAATGGGTGCTACAGTGGAGGGACTCTGTAATGTGTCACAGTAATGTGTCACAGCCAGATGCATGATAAAGAGGAAAGACATCCTAATTCCACATGGGGTGCACACTGTTATCACAAAAGAGCTATAGAACTGAATGAAAAAACTAATTCTCCTCCCTATGCAACACTGTAACATAAGCAGAAAACATTACACTCATTAGCGGCAGTGAAGTCTGTATGACTTTAGTTTGATTTGAATAAGCAGCATAAATTAATCTCACCTGCAAAACCTGTATAAAATTGTTTACACTTTGCTTAAAACCAAAACCCAGCTATACTGAACTAACTATATTAGCTCGAGAACATAATATAGAAAAATGTATCACTGTTTGTTTCACTGACATTTCTGTAACAATGTAAAGTAAAACCTCTTGATGTCCTTGATATATCAAGTATTCATGTTTATCTAGCCCACTGAGGGTTCCATCTGGTATTCTCTGTAAACTCAAAATCCCCACTGGATTCAAATGGAGTTTTGGAAGCACATGAAATGCTGGACAGAATCTCTAGAAATTTTTACTGCCTAGATATTTTTAGGGTGAAATCCTGTCCCTCCAATGTCAATGGCAAAGCCTCCACTAACTTCAATGAGGCTAAGATGTCATCCTTAGATTTTGTGTGTGTGTCTCATAGTGCAACTCTCACCAGTATTTTCTTGTGGTGATATGTATTATATTATGTATATGACTTGCTGCTTGGAATTCCAGCATACGAGCATCTTAATAATGATTTTATATGGGATTTCCAACATCACCCGCTATTGGTCTAATTCTACATCCATGGAAGTTAATCTTCTTTCCTATATATTTTAGAAATGTGTGCCTGTCCATCCGTCTGTCCGTCCATCTGTTCAAGAACTCCTCCTAATCTATAAGAGCTAATACCACAAAATTTGGTATGCAGCTTCCTCTTATCATAACTTAAAGCAAGGTAAGGGTTTGGTTATGCCAAGACAATAGGATGTGCCTGGAATTTGATTGTTTCTCATAAAATGGAAAGGGAGGGGTCTGGTAGGAAGGAGCTATACTGTAGAATGACCACAGGAGACAGCAAAGGGCCAGAGATGGGGACTGGGACAGCTATACCCCTGTTGGGCCAGCAGGGGGCAGAGGTCACAAAAGGGACAGCTGTACTATATATTTGAGAGAGTTTGTTTGTGCATCGCTCTATGGCTACATCTACACTGGCATGATCTTGCGCAAGAACTCTTTTGCGGAAGAGTTCTTGTGCAAAAACTCTTCCAGAAGAGAGTCTACACTGGCACGTGCATTTGTGCAAGAGATGTGCTTTTGCGCAAGAGCATCCATTCCAGTGTAGACGCTCTCTTGCGCAAGAAAGCTCTGATGGCCATTTTAACCATAGGGCTTTCTTGCGCAAGAAATTCATGTTGCCTGTCTACACTGGCCTCTTGCGCAAGAACAGTTGCGCAAAAGGGCTTGTTCCTGAGCGGGAGCATCAGAGTTCTTGCACAAGAAGCACTGATTTCATACATTAGAATGTCAGTTTACTTGCGCAAGAACTCGCGGCCAGTGTAGACAGGCAGCAAGTTTTTGCGCAAAAGCAGCTGCTTTTGCGCAAGATCGCGCCGCCAATGTAGACACAGCCTATGTGTGTTTATCTGCAGTTACCGCAGCTATGGTCAGGCACTTCTTACCTGGTCCCAAGCTGCTGTAGTGAAAGAGGGCTGGAGTTGTCTCCTCTTTCCCTGGGGAGTCTGCATACTGAAACCCTCACCTCCAGCCCCACCATAGAGCAAAGATTTCCATGAAGAAAAACAAAAATTATGTGAGTTAAGGCATACAGAAAAGAGACAATCACCAAGCAGGACTGCCCCAGCACTGATTGTCTCATCCCCAAGCCGCCCTTTAGAGAGGGCAGGAGACGTGAAGCTCACCCTCCATGTTGGAGGGAAACATTGCTGGCTGTTTCTCTTCGTCAGGGAGAGAGGGGAAAGTGCACAGTTTGCTCCATTCCTCACTCTGGCTGGGAAGCTCAGAGGGCAAACAAACCTGGACCTGCCCCAGCTGGGGGACATACACCCTTTCCTGGCTGAGCCTGCTGGAGCTATGTTGGCAATGGATAGATGCTGCTCACCTGGCCCCAAGCTCCTGTAGTGAGAGAGGGTTGGAGTAGTCTCTCCCTGTGGCAGCCTACATAGTGAATCCCTCAATCCCAGACCCACCCCAGAGCAATGACTTAAATGAAGCATGTACATTTTCTTCCAAAAACCAAAAATTAACTAAGGACTTGAGCAATGCCAAATAAATCCTCTAGTTTGTTATATAACTCAGTGGGAGCAGAGTTAGATGAACTCTGAGAACTTTTGAAAATCACAACATTTGTCCAGGAGTCAGATGAGCTGCTCATGGAAATTATAAAATGCTTCTGTGTGAACTGGTGTGTAGCTGATATTTATCATTGGCCAGACAGAAGAAGAAAGGAGGGAAGAGAGTGCAAGGAGCTTCCTCTCTCAAAACACTGCTGGGAAGCAATGCCACTGGTCCACAATAGCCGCAACACTAGCATCTCCAAAAGAAGAAGGCAGGGTAAGGATGAAGGAAGACTTCACATTCTGTCCACCCTCTGCTCTAGCAAGCGGAACTGACCATATGTTCTGAAGTGGGTTTTGCCCACAAAAGCTCATGATGCTATATATATTTTTCTTAGTCTCTAAGGTGCCACAGGACTACTCACTGATTTCATATGTACTGAGGAATGCACACGGCCCCACACACTTTTCTCAGGGGCTCTTTTCTGTGAGTTACCACAAATCCCTTCTGGGAGCTCCTGCTCCAGCCCATGCCCTCCATATTCTCTTGAAGAATGGACAGTATTTATTTATATCATGGGATGTACTCTGAGATTTAAACTGCAATTTATCCAAATGAATTCTGACCCCTACTTCGGATTTATTAAAGTTCAATCCTTTTTTTTTTAAAACTAAACTGTAAGACACCATTAATTACAAAAAGTCTGAAATATTCCAATGCTATTTTATTCCTTAAAAATTTCCCCAGATTTCAGAATCATGTGGTTGCTTTACAGGTTTGAAAAGAAACTGGCCCAATGTTCTCTCACTGTATTATTATTGCTATTACATTAAATCATTACTTATTTAGTGTTACTAATACAAATGATAATGAGAGGTTTATATATGCACCATTTCTACATATGGTGAAATCAAGAGGATATTATTCCATGACACTGAAATAATATGTACATTCTGTTGTCTAGCTATATATCCATAGTGTCCATGAATGTGTATGTACTAATATAAACAAAGCAATGTATGCACTTGTTCCTGAACATACATATACATGGGTACTTAAGCTTTGTTTTTAAAAATTGCTAATTATCAACTAGAAAAGTAACAAGTTAGTCCAGCTAGATGGGACTTTGGGATTCACAGACTTGAATTCATAGACTTTGTCCTGAATGTGCAAACTGCATGGCATGCAAGTGATGTGCTTAGTCATGAGCAAAGGGGGTGGCTTATGCATGTATACAAAGCATCACCTGTTAGCTGATTTCAGAAATTCATTAACTGGATTCTGAGGTAGCTGTTTATCTTCCCTTTTTAAACAGCAGTTATTTTGCTATTATAGCCAATGACAGTGAAACAAACAAACAAACAAACAAACAAAAGTAAATATGCTATGCATGGAAAGAATAATCTGTAAGAAGTCAAGGTTTCTGCTTAATGAGTAACAAATAATTAATAATAATAAATATGTAGTTCACTTTCAAGAACTTTAATTTGGAGAAAGATATAATTGTTTTGTTTGGTTCTTTTAATGGGCGTAGGAATCAGTTAATAGCTGGAATGTGGAACATACTGGTAAAGGGGAGATAAAGATTATGAGTCCAATCCTTCAGTCCTGACTTCCATGAAAGCTTTGCATATGAAAAAGCTGCAAACCAGGCCTTAAATGCAGGTAATTTAAAACATAAGAATGACCATATAGGATCCCTCTAGCCCAATATCCTGTCTTTCAACAGTGGCCAATGCCAGGTGCCCCAGAAAGAATGAACACAACAGGTAATCATCAAATGATCGACCTCTGGCTTTCGCCCATTCCCAGCTTCTGACAAACAGAGGCTAGGGTATCATTCCTGCACCTCCTGGCTAATAGCCATTGATGGACCTATCCTCCATGAATTTATCTAGATCTTTTTTGAACCCTGTTAAAGTTCTGGCCTTCATAACACCCTCTGGCAAGGAGTTCCACAGGTTGAGTGTGTGTTGCCTGAAGAAATACTTCCTTTCTTTTGTTTTAAACTCTGCTACTATTAATTTCATTTGGTGACCCTTAGCTCTTACGTTATGGGAAAAAGTAAATAACTTTTCCTTATTTACTTTCTCCACACCACTCATGATTTTATAGACCTCTAGCATATCCCCCTTTAGTCCGCACATTTCCATGCTGAAAAGTCCCAGTCTTATAAATCATTCCTCATATGGCAGCTGTTCCATACCCCAGTCATTTTTGTTGCCCTTTTCTGAAATGTATCCAATGCCAAAATAGGGATGTCAACATGTAGACAACATGATTAACCAATAAGACTGGGCTTATTGGTTAATCCTGTTGACTACATGCATCCAACCCTTGCAGAGGCAGCAAAGGGGAGAGGTGGGAGCCAGTTTCCAGCTCGGACTCCCTGTGGACAGAGGCTACTGTCACGGAGCTACCTCCCCTGTGCTGCTGCTTCTTCCTAGTAGTAGCTCCTGCCTGTCCCCCTGCTACCTCTGGCTCCCCCTGCCGCTCCATGCTGCTGCCTCTGTAGCAGAGGGTCATAGAATCATAAAATCCTAGGGCTGGGAGAGACCTCAGGAGGTCACTGAGTCCAGCTACCTGCCCAAAGTAGGACCAACCTTAACTAAATCATCCCAGGCCGGGCTTTGTCAAGCTGGGATTTAAAAACCTCTAGGGATGGAGATTCCACCACCTCCCTAGATAACCCATTCCAGTACTTCATTACCTTCCTAGTGAAACAGTTTTTCCTAATATCCAACTTAGACCTTCCCTGTAACTTGAGACCATTGTTCCTTGTTCTGTCATCTGTCACTACTGAAAACAGCCTCTCTCCATCCTCTCTGGAACTTCCCTTCAGGAAATTGAAGGCTGCTATCAAATCCGCCCCCCAACCCCCGCCTGCTCTTCTCTTCTGTCGATTAAATAAGCCCAAATCCCTCAGCCTCTTGTTGTAGGTCATGTGCTCTGTCCAAGCTCCCCACCTCGTGCTGCTTCCTCTGTATCAAAGTCAGCAGCACAGGGCATCAGAGGGAGCCAGTCTGCGTGGAGAACTGGTTTTTAAACCGGTTCCCCTAGCGAATCAGCTCCTGCATGCCAACTTGTGCTGCTGCCTCTGATAAAGGCAGCAGCATGAAGTGGCAGGGAGCTCCCTAGGAGGTGGGCCAGGAGTGCACTGGCTGCCAGCAGACTATCGAATAGTCATGTAACTACTTAATTTTGATGTGGTTACATGACTATTTAACTACACACTATCTAACATCCCTCTGCCAAAATATCTTTTTTGAGATGAGGAGACCACATCTGCACACAGTATTGAAGATCTGGGCATACTATCGATTTATATAGAGGTAATAAGATATTCTCCTTTTTAATAAATCCTAACATTCTGTTTGCTTTTTTGACTGCCACTGCAGATTGAGTGGATGTTTTCAGAGAATTATCCACAATGATTCCAAGATCTCTCGAGTGATAACAGCTAATTTAGTCCCCATCATTTTATATGTATAGTTGGGATTATGTTTTCCAATATGCATTACTTTTCATTTATCAGCATTAAAATTCATCTGCAATTTTGTTGCCCAGACACCTAGTTTTGTAAGATCATTTTGAAGTTCTTCACAGTCTGCTTTGGACAATAACTTTTGAGCAGTTTTGTATCATCTGCAAATTTTGCCACCTCACTGTTTATGCCTTTTTCCAGATCATTTATGAATATATTCAATAGGCTTGATCCTAGTACTGACCTCTGCAGGACACCACTAGTTACCTCTCTCCAATCTGAAAACTGACCATTTATTCCTGCCTATTGTTTCCTAATTTCCTAATTTTTAACCAGTTATCAGTCCATGAGAAGACCTTCCCTTTATTCCATGACAGCTTTACTTTGCTTAAGAGCCTTTGGCAAAGGACCTTGTCAAAGGCTTTCTGGAAATCTAAGTACGCTATATCCACTGGATCCCTCTCGTCCACATCCCTGTTGACCCGCTCAAGAATTCTAGCAATTTCTGTTGTTAAAATACTACAGGTTGAACATCTCTTGTCTGGAACCCTCAGGACATACCTGATTCCAAACAAGTCAATATTGTCTAGCAGCATTACCAATACTTCCACTGCTTACTGGGCTGTTAGAGGACATCTATGTGGTAAATTAGAGCTAAATAACAGCACAGAACACTGAGAGCTAAGACCGGTGGCTATAAACAAACTTTATGGGACTGCAAGAAACTTGGCCATGCCCATGAAAAGTAGACATCCAGCTAACTAAAATCATTCTGGTCCTCCAGATGATGGATGTTTCTGGACGAGAGAGGTTCAAACTGTACTGACTTAGGGCTAGAGATTGCCTCTACACCTGGATTATATGCAGGGGGATTGCATTGCAGCAGAAGCCCTGGAGAATTCTTGCTGAAATGGAAGCTCAGCAATTCTCTAAATTGGTACCTTGTGCATTCTCCCTTCCAACTGCCTGAGAGTGGACCACATCCCTCTCCACCCCCCTTCATTCCTTCTGAACACACTTGTGCAGCCAACAGCACAAATCTCATAGATGCCCATATTATTATTTGCACCTGATTAGGTGTGCAACTGATATAAGGGTCAGCTATGCTTCATATTTAGAAATAGCAATTAAAAACCCAATCAGTCAAAAGAAAAATAAAAGGCATCTCTCTCAGAACAGGAATCAATATCAGTTCCCTGTTACTGTGATTTTTGCTAATGTTGATCCAAATCCTGAGGTACCTAATCAATTTTCATTCAGTCTCCAAAACTCTCATTGAAGCCAAAGGGATTTTTTTTTTTTTTTTTTTTTTTTGAGGAAAAACATAGTGAAAATTGAGTAAGGCCCTCAGGAATTGTCCTGTTAATAGGAAGCACACGCATGAATTCCCTTAATGATATTTCTGGGTATGTAGTTATATAGAACCAATCACAACAGTGATTTTCTACTACTTTTCTTTTTTAAAATAAACTGAAAATTAATTGAAACATTAAAAATAGTTGCAATAAAATAAATGAAGAATAAGAGCCACCTGTTAAAGAAAAAATTTCAGCATAACAACTAAAGATCTTATCGGAATTCATCATTATGTATAGTATTACACTGGGGAACAATCTGCTTTCAATAAGCCTACTATTGACTTACTTTAAATATTAAATTAGTGGGAATATCATAACAAGACAGCAAATTAAACTGCTTGAAAAGAAAAGGTGTCCATGTCACCGCAACAAACTGGTTTGAAGAATCCTATAAGTATTTGCTAAGATTTTTAAGCCAGTTAATTTAGACTGTGCTCAGATGCTTTTTTTTTGCTTTCCATTAGCACAGAAAGATATGTGGCAATAGTAAATGTAAACAAGTATTGGAGAATTTTCATAGAAGGTGAATTTTAAATTCACAGTCCTGAGTAGCTGCACTAGAAACCTGCACCACAAAGGGAATAGAAAGAAAACTTTGCGATCTATGTATAAAAAAATAATTAAAGTCACTCAAGTTTCAAATATCAAATACCCAAAGCTAATTACTGACAACTGAGTTACAGAATAAGAAATAGCCAGTAAAATAATTCTGAATTTTTTGAATAGCTAATACACCTGAAAAAAATCAAAAGGTGCTTCCAGACAATTTGAAAACAGAGGCAAAAATTTTCTGTGACTAGTTTGCCTTTCTTTGTACAAAACAATTTTGCTTCTACTTTTAAAGTATTTCTTGACTGACTGATTAAACTGTTGGTTAAAAGAATTCTAGTACTGACTATATAGAATACATTTATACTGAGATCAACTGAATTGGGCCTGAATTTAGGAAGTGATCTATAGAAACTGAAAGAAAAGTCAAGTAGAAAAAAACTTAGATTCAGGAGCAATGTCAATATCGGTATCATAAAGCAAAAGTTAAAAATTGAAGCCGAAATATTGATCAACGTTACCGGGCTTTTTTTTGTGGAGTCTGACTATATAAAATACTTAACAGGGAGGAAGAGAATATTTTTTATAGAAAGTATATCTAACGACGAACTTTTCATGCTACACTAACATTTGACATAGCATAATATACCTTTCAGATGAAGTATTATTTATGAAGGAATGGATGCTTTCTTCTAGAGCTACTCATGGGAATATATAAAAATGTAAACCAATAATGCAATATTTTAATAAACTGATATCTAAGAAGATTTAAATCTGAAGGTAGCTCCTATAAGAATACCTATCCACAGTTATTCTGATGTTTACCTGCTAATCTGAACATCTAGGTCTGACCATTTTATCAAATATCTCCCCCAGCTGACAACATTCTAATTTACTTTGCACAGAATTTTTTAAAAGTGATTCTTCATTGTCTCATACTTACATTTCTGCTAATTTTTCACACTAATCTCCAGTGGGTTGGAGGGCATAAAAATGTTCAATATAACTATGCACAAGATATTCTAATATCAATAAGGGAAAAATAGACACGACTAGTTTGAAAAGGTAGACTGGATACTGCAGGTCATACAAGTTCCAGTGTACCCCAGGGGCCACACTAGGTCCTCCTCTGCTAACAAGTAATGCATTATTATCATCTTTACAAAGTTACTCTATGCATATTATTATGCATAGGTAGACTGTAGGGGAAAATATATTTTTGAACATTGATTCATATTTCCGACAAACATTAATGTAACATTCCAGACAAACAACTCTTTTGGAGATGTAGGGAGTGGGCCACAAACAGAATGTATCAATCCACATCCTCTGTTTTAAATATCTGGGCAATTATAACTGATCTTTTTAATTTAACTTAAATGTATCAAGACTATTAAATAATAAGTCCAAAGGTACGTAACAATGGATCATTTCTTTATAACTTCCTATGCTTATCTCCAAATGGCTACACATAGATATCCGTCTAATGTCATGATATAATGTTATAATAAAATACTATCACAGCACTGTATCATGTGCATATACTGCATGGAAGTTATAACACTACAAGAACTTGCAGTTTCCAGCTGTAGAATACCGTGGAAAGAAATGACACCAGGACGATTTCAAAATACTGCAAGCCTGGGGGATGCCACCCATACATAGTATATTTCAACATAATATCTCTGCTGTGGCATGACTAAACACAGGACTTCCTGACTCTTCTTGATTGAGAAGTCAAAGAGAAAATGATGCTTTTCATTCATTATCAGGTAAGTAAAGTGAGTAACACTCCCCTATTTCCCCTCTCCACATATTGTAACAATGGAAATAGCCACCTGCAAATATCACAATGTACCAGAGGCTCACAGTTTATTGTCTATATATCTCAATATCACACATATAGCACTAATGGACGTATGTCTCTGTGTGCATTCCCACATCCCCATACAGCACTCATTTACCCTGTCCCTCTGCCTATCCCCAATACACTTTATTAGGGTTGTAATAGTATAGTCAATTAACTCATTAACCACTAAGCAAAATCTTATTGGTTAATGCTATAGACTACACACACTCCCACCAGTAAATTTTTTAGCGGGGTGGCCTCCAGAATCAACCCCCGCTGCAGCTCAGCATTTAAAGTGTAGTAGGAGCCAGGCAGGCAGGCAGCCCAGCTCAGTTCTGGGGTGACAGGCAGCTGGTCCATTAGGGGAGCTGGTTTTTAAACTGGATCCCCTCACAAACGATCTCCTGCCTGGTACCCCGCATACAGAGACAGCAGCGCGGAGTGGCAGGGGGCTCCTCAGGAGTGGAGCCAGAACGTACTGGATGCTGGCCCCACCCCTGGGAACTACAGAATAGTCCAGTAACTGCTAAGAATTCATGAGGTTAATCAACTATTCAATTAACTGATATTTAACATCCCCACCCTTTATATTGCCTGCATGAGACTCAGCCCCCACCAGTATAATCCACCTCTTCATCACACAGCACCAAGGACCAACCTATGCTACTAACTCCACAGGCCACCCAAAGGTAAAGCCTTGTGTGTATCTCACTGCCCCCTGATGCCCCCAAGGTCGCAGCTCACCCTGGAGCTTGCATGAACCAAGTTCTTTATTCCTCCCCAAGCCCTTATGGGAACAGCGCCCTGCCCAGCGAGAGCCCCCGTGGGCACCAGCCCCATCCTCTCCCACTCATCCCTTGCCGCCATGCCCACAACCCCCGCACTCCATGAAGCCTCCCCTTCATCAAGCCTCCCCACCAAAGAGCCCCCTGCCTCCCGCCCCAAAGATCCTCGGAGCACAGCCCTGCTTCCTGCGCCAAGGGCTATGTCCCTCTCCCCACCCCCACAGGCACAGGCCCCGCCCCAGCAGCCCCTTCTCTCTCCCCCGGGGTACACCCCTGCCCACCTCCACTCCAAAGAGACCCCCCCTCGCGCTTAGATCCCCAAGGGCGCAAGCCCCCGTCTGCTCCACTCCCCCCTTCCTGCCCGCAGAGAACACCCCGCAGCCGCGCGCGCACTGACCTGGCGCTGTCAAGCCTCGGCAGGAGAAACTGTTCCCTTCTAGTGGGATAAACTCCCCCGCCCGGCCCGTCCTCCCGACGGGCGCCGCCTCCCTGCTCGGCAGGCGCCGCCTCCACGCCCTGCTGCTGGCCCTCCCAGAGCCTCGGGCCGCGCTGCCCTGCCCTGGCTGGGGGCCTCCCGCGCGAGCGGCAGCGTGGGCCGTTGGTTCCCGGCGCTGGAGCCTTGGCGGGAAAGGGGGCACTGAGGGGGACGGGTGGAGAGGGGCATGGGGTCCAGCGCGCAGAAAGGCATGTGGCATAAAGAGGGCTGGGGTATGTGGCATGTAGGGAGTATGTGGGACGGGGCTTTTCTTTCCTTTCAACCCATCGCCACAGTCTGGGGCGAGTCCTGCCCATACAGCCTCAATAGTCTTACTGAAATTACAAATGTGTAGTGGAAGAGATATTTTGGCCCCTAAGGCGTTTGAAACCTGAACTCTGCTGGTCTTTTCTTAAATGTAACTGAGGGTGTGTCTAGACTACAGGGTTTTGTGAACGAAAGTGGGCTTTTGTCGACAAAACTATACCTGCGTCTACACTACTGTTGCGTTCTATCGACAGTAAGTTGACAGAACGCGGCATTTTTGTCGACGATGGTAAACCTCATTCTACGAGGAATAATGCCTTTTTTTGATAGTACTATGTTGAAAAAAGGCACTATTGCATGCAAACTACTTTTTCGAAAGAGAGCGTCTAGACTCTCTTTAGAAAAAGCGGCTTGCTTTGTCGACAGTACTGGTTGTAGTCTAGACGCTCTTTTTCGACAGTATCTGTCGACAAAGCCTCTGTCGACAAAGGCGTGAAGTCTAGACGTACCCTCAGTGCAGGATTTCTAGCTGTCCAGTCAGTAGCCACTTTCCCTTTCCAATTTTCTGTCCCGCATGGAGTTTCTCTTTTTGTCACCTCAGGGCAGGCAATGTTCTTACAATGGGATTAGAGAGTTCCCTGAAAATGTTCATAGTAATAGTGAAGATGCGTTAAAGTTGTATATCCCTTCCTCCTTTTTATTTCATTTTACAAGGGTCCCTTTCCCACAGCATTGCAGAAGAAGAAGAATGGTCCCAGAGCCAGAGATGTAGGGCTTCCTTCAAGAGGCTCCAGAGAGCAAGTTCAAACAGGCAGCATAATAGCTCTTTCCAGTCCACCTTCTCTACTGCTTTTGGCAAGCAGATGGAAAAGAAAGTCATAAGCTATACTTTTAGAGAGTCATACTGTAATTCAAAATGCCCCCAGGATACAATAGTTTCTCTCTGAATACTCTTGATCTCTTGGACATCACTAGGAGATTCCAGACAATCCTCCAACATGTCTCATAGTTCTTAGTCATGAAATGTCTGAAAAGGAAATTCTACATTTGTTTTATTATTTGTACACCTAAAGCAATTTATAGGTTAGAGTTAAATACACCAATGTACCTAACCTATCTGTAGACAGTAGCATGGCCAAGAGCTTTCTGTTGATTGGCACAGTCTGTCTATTAATAGAGGATTGAAGCAGTGTGTTAAAAATGTAAGTATTATCTATCTGCATAGGTTTGAAGTAGTTATTAATTTGGTCCTTGACACATCAGAGAGCTATTGCCAGCACATGCTCTGATATTTTTTGGACAATTAGTTTAGAAATCCATGGTGTAGCAATATTTTACCTCATTCTCCTTTAGTTTTCCCTATATATATTATAACTTTTTAATGCTGCATTAATGCCAAATGGCTTCAATAAAGGGTCAGAGGCCTTTGTGCTAGGCGCTATAGATATAACACCTAGACCCATTTCTGCACCAGAAAATTTACAATCTAGGATTATGATAAACAGACACATGTGGAAAGAGTAGGGATGGATGTATCAGTACAATGGGTGCATTTTGTGTGAATTAGTCTCTGTGGTTCTATAGTCAAATCATAAACAAAATAATGGCTTATGCTCATTTTTTCAGATTTGTACTCACAAAGGAGGCAGTGTGTGAACTGGATAGATTACTGCAGGAGGTAGGACACAAAAGTTCCATTCCTGCCTCTGACATTACCTTGCTGTGTGACTTTATCTAAATCATACAGGGCACATTTTTAGGGTAACTCAACTACTATTTAGGCACCTAAATGAAATGGCCAGATTTTTTTTAAATGCTCTGCCCCCAGCCGTTCCTATGCTTCTTTGCCTGATGTGTCACCAGCAGAATTAAACATTTTCTCAGTGGGAGCTACTGAGCTGAGCACTTTTGAAAATCTGGATATTTCATTTAGCCCAGTAGTTCTTAAACTGTGGGTTGGAATCCCATTTCAGTGGGGTCAGATTACAGGCCCTCTTCCTGGAGCTGAAACCCTTGAACTTTGGCTCCTTACCTGGGGTGGAAAGGATTGGGCAGGCTCATGCTTCAGTCCCCCCCTCCTGATGTTGTGTAGTAATTTTTGTTGTCAGAAAAGGGTCATGATACAATGAAGTTTGAGATCCCCTGATTTACCCCAAATAGTTGAACTCTCTTGAAAATCTGAGGATTAACATATGTTGTTTTTTTTTTAATTTGTACACACAAACTTGTAGCCCAGCCCAAATTCAGTTGGCATTTATGAACATATAATTGGGACCTTTAACTATGTGTATAAGCAGGGCTCGCCGAACCGCGGCAAGCCCCGCTCGCCAGCCGCGCTGTCCGGCGATCTGCGCATGTGCAGATCATTCTGCGCATGCGCAGATCGCCCGAACCTGGCTCTTCCGGGTTTAATTTGTTTAATTTGTCGAGCCCTGTGTATAAGGCCCTAAGAAATACACAACCAACGCAGAAAAACAACAAACTTTCAGGTTTAGTTCAACTGCATGACTAAATGGCAGGTATATCCAACTCCTGTTCAGACTGGTTTTAGAGAAATCAATCCACCCGAACTCTCAGAATATTCAGTTACAAGTATTACGTCATTAGAACATACTCATCCTTTGTATAAGCACTTTTAAAACTCAGAAGTGCTTATTACCATTGGCCTATGTTCTCAGGACAGGACATTATCACCTGGTAAATACAGGGAGCAGGGTTTTTTTCCTAAAAGCATGTAGTTTCATGGATTCATAGATTTTAAGGTGAGAAAGGACCAATAGATAAAAACCTACTCTACAACCTAAGCCATAAAATTTCACCTACTTACTGCTATATTGAGCTCAATAACTTATGTTTGACTAAACATTGATTCAGAAAGATAGCTAGTCTTGATTTCAAGACCTCAAGGGATGAAGAGTCCACCAGTTCCTTGGGTAGTTTGTTGCAATGGTTAATCACCCTCATTGTACAAAAGAACTTTATTTCTATTTTTTATTTCTCTGGCTTGGTTTACCAACACAAGCTTGGTTTTTTACTTGTGCCAGCTGGTAACTGTATAGGCCAGCTATTTCCTATTGGGAGATTACAGTGATTTACCTAATGCTTTACATGCACATTTTGTATAATTGTTAATGTTTTATAGTAAGAATGTAATGATCATGGACTAGTCATTTAATCTCTCAGTCTGTTACCCCTTTATCTTTTTTCAGTTTTGTCTAGATTGTAATTTTTTTGGTGGCAGAGACAGTCTCATATTAAGTGTATGTAAATATTGGGGTTTCTAGATACAACTGTAATATAAATAAGAGTTAGTGCTGTGCCAGCATCAAGAAGACAGATGGTCATATGGTTAAAGCAGTGGTACTTGGCTGAGGCTTGTGAATTGCAAGTATCTCTTCAATGTGTTTCCTGTGGTTCTTTGCAGCAGGTGATATTAACACCATGTGATTTAGTTAATAACCTAAGATATTAACCGATCAAGATGCTTTTACTATGTTATTAATCAGTTAAATTATCAGCTTGCACTAAGTTATAACTTATTTGTTTTGAGAATTATAAGTATACTACAATAGGAAATAAAACAATAAATTCACACAATTTTGATTCTTTTGGGTAATGATGATCACTAATTTTGTTCCTGAACCACTGAGGTCTGAGTATCACTCATTTAAAGCATGGGACTGGATGCTGAGAGATGTGTGTTCTATTTCTAGTAGTGCCACAGATTTCCTGTGGGTAATTTGGTAAGTCAATTAACTTTGTCTGATTTTCCTTACCTGTCAAATGCAGCTAATGGTTCTATAATGGATGAGGTCAAACGCATTCTACAAATACTCAGATATACTATGATGGACGTTCATATGTAATTACAAGGTATTATAATGAAAGGGCCAGTACAGTGATAGTCCTTCTTTAGACTCAATGTAATTTTGTGTTCATTCCAAGCAACTTGGATTCACAGTGTTTGACTCAAAGTTTTTAAAGGGATTTTGTTTGCAGATTCAAAATAATTTTTTTTTAAAGGAAAATAAAGCTCTGATAATGGTTACAAAAGATTTAATTTTTTTCACTCACTGTTTTGGAGTACTGCTTTGAAGTCTCTTGGTGCTCCCATTTCCTGTAACCTTTGTCTTGTTTTATAGTTTTTATACATTATTATGATAGAATTAATGAGAAATACTAGTTTAAATTCCTTACTTTTGCATATTTTACTCTAATCTCCGATGCGCCCTAGGATGTAAAAAATACTGTAGTCCAGCTAAATGGCAATTCTGCAAATGTACTTGTAACTTACAAATCCCAGTTAAAGTGTTGAAATTGAGATGGCGCACACTATGGCATGAAGGATTATGTTTTCCAGCATTTCAATTATTGTGCCATGGCTCCCAGGCCGGTATATCACAACTGCACTTTATAATATACTGGGAGAAACTACTGTTGAGTTTTTAAAACACTAAAAATACTGACAATGAAATATTTGCCTTTGTTATTCTGCTTAAAGAGAGTGTGGAGGTTATGGTGAAATCACCACCTCCAGTTACCTTTTTAGCTAACTTTTTAGAGCTTTTAGGTCAATCACATTTTTGTATACAAAAAAAGTTCTCTAATCTCTCCATTGGTTTACACATTGAGGTGAATACATTTTAAAACTACTTTTTAATATTTTAGTTTATAATTATTTTCTACATAATTATAAGTACTAAAATGTAATTATTACACAATCATAGCAAATGTAACTATTCATTGTCGTTTACAGGATTGGGCCACAAAGTACAAGGTTTGGTTGACTTCAATGTAAATGTGCACAGATGCTAAGCCCTTAGATTCATGAAGGCCTCAGATTTCTGAGTCAATTTCCATTGTTCACTCTTTTGTGGTTGAATCTTCAGCAAAGGCAGACTGAAATTTGTTTTACTGTAGTACAATAAATTGAAATTTGGTTAAGTCATCCTATCTGAAATAGATGCTAGGTCAAAGTCTTGTTTAAGTCACACAAGTAGAGCCCTGCAAATCCATTGAGATCCGTGGCTCATTTTTGCAGACACGGATATGAATTTTGGGTTTAGAACTATGCAAATTTGTAGATATCCACATTATATCTGCATCCATGGATGTGAATGTGGATATCCGCAGATCATTTTTACACCAATTTGGTATCCACGCAGAGCTATACATACAAGAGTTCCATTAACTTCTTGGCTGCCCATATGGATTGTCTCTCTGTGGATCATATAATAAAAAATCTTTTTAAAATATATGTCATAAGCACCTTTACTAAAAATAAATTTGTTAGCCAGATTTCAGTCTCCACTAGCCACCAGGGATACGAAGTAACTTTAATAGTGACTCAGGGGCTATTTTAAGAGAAAAATATTACAATAATTTTCAGGAAATAACCTTTTTGTTCCAAAACAGATGTCATTGAACACCATTATAGCTACAACAATTAAAATTATCTTTGGTAACTTTTAGTATTTGGCATTGCGCCATTATTGTTCAGTTAAATATTTTTCAAGTACGTTAGGACTTCTGCCCGCTGTTTGCTTGCAACCTCACCTCGTCAATCCAGAAGCTACTTTTCACTTTTGTGACGTGAAAATTTGTCTTATGGAGGGGCCTATGCGATATCCTAAATAAAGATAAAATGCAAAGTCCAAGAATTTTATTATAACTGCACCAGAAAGTCTACAGCTCAGGCTATATTTCTTAAGGTGGAGTGGTAAATGACAAAAAATAGCTGAAAATACTAACCAACATTTAAAGGGCATTAGGAAACGTTCACAGACATCCTGATGAGTTGAAATAGCTGGCTGGATCAGAAATGGAGGGAAAATAACATTGAAACAGGAATAAAACAAAAAGCAGCCAAAAACTTGAACTACCAGTTAGGATTCAATACTCACTGCTAAGAAATTACTTGTTACTTATAAAAAGTTGAATTTATGCAAAAATGATTGTTTGGCGAGATATTGCTGCTGGGCTCTAGGACTTTAATCCCCATCAAATGCTAATTGTAAGTTCATCACGACAGGGATCTGGATTTTATGCTTGTCTGTAATACACCTACCATGCTGTTGCTTTTTCACATAAATAGTAATATTAGTCCTTCAAAAAGCCAGAACTATCCTAATTTCAAACACATATTATTATTATTTATAATAGTATTATTATTTATTATTGGCATTCAGGTAGTGCATATGAGCCCCACTAATAGACAGGAATACCACTATGTTAGGTGCTGTATGAATACTGAGCAATAAGATGGTATTTGCCAGTTGCTGGCTGGTGCTTAAAGGGAAAAGGCCAGCCCATAGGCATAAGAACTGTCATACTGGTAAGGTCCATTTCAGTATACTGTCTTCTTACTGTGGCCATTGTCATGTGCTTCAAAGATAATTAACAAAACAGGTAATCATCAAGTGATCCATTTTCTGTTGCCCATTCCCAGCTTCTGGCAGAGAGAGGCTGGGGACACCAACCGTGCCCATCCTGGCTGATAGCTATTGATCAAGGGTGGGCAATAAAATGGTGGTGGTTTGCCAGGATTAGCCCCTGGTGGGCCATCGCTGCTATATTTACCTACGCCTCTGCAGGTACTGGCAATTGCAGCTCCTGTTGTCTGTGGATCGCCATTTCTGGCTAATGGGAGCTGTGGGAAGCAGCATGGACTGGGACACCGCTTTCCACAAGTCCCATTGGCTGGGAACTGCGATCCACGACCAACAGGAGCTGCAATTGCCCATACCTGTAAATATAGTAGTAGTGGCCTGCCAGGGGCTAACACTGGTGGACTGGATCCAGCCCATGGGCCAGTATTTGCCCACCCCCTACTATTAATGGACCTATCCTCTATGAATGTATCTATTCTTTTTTGAACCCTGTTATAGTCTTGGCCTTCACATCCTCCTTGCAAGGAGTTCCAGAGGATGACTGTGTGTTGTGTGAAGAAGTTCTTTCTTTTGTTTGTTTTAAACCTGATGCCTATTAATTTCATTTGGTGACCCCTAGTTCTTGTGTTCATGAGAAGGAGAGGCAGTAGCATGGGAGAGAGGGCAGGTGGCTTCACATGAGCCAAAACATGCCAGCTGTCTGCATGTACTGGCTCCCATCCGCCCCCCCTCACTCTCCACACTGATGCTTCTCTACTAGAGGCAGCAGTGTGGGAATGGGGGGTTACATCAGCTTTCTCTGTTATTTAATATTTCTACTTATATCACCATACTCATGTGATTTTTCTTTTGGTTTGAATCATTCACTAACTTAGATCTCAAGGTTCACACACCTTATTTTAAGTCTGTATTCCTCACTAATGAGAATATCTCCCTTCATTTTTTTTAAGCTAGTGTTTTTTTCTGACATCAAGTCCACCGTACTGTATTTTCCAGCTGTGCCAGTTTGCTTCTCTAGTATGCTCTGCATGAATGTCAAGATGACTTAACCTTTGGGGATAGACAATGATCTTTATTCTCCAAGTAAGTAGGAGTAAGTTAGGTGTGGTTCTAATTAGAACAAGATAAACTGTACTATAGGAGCTTGACAGTATCCTTGTCTATTAAAAGTGGAAACAAATCTTAAATTCATCTCTCTCTGATTGCATAGTCCTTCAGTTTGTATGGTTCATAAGGATCATCTAACAATCTTGTTTCTACAAGAAATACACAAATATATAAAAAGCTTGTCTTTTCAAACTGATCTCTGTTAGTCCCATAGAAAACTCTTCTCTAGCTTGAATATTATTGATTTATTGCTGCCTTTGGTTTGTTGGCATTTACTGTTTTTTTTCCCTATCCCAGTTTTCTTCCTATCATGCAAATCCTTAAACTCAGATAACTACTGAACTAGTATGGCATCTTTTCTTTTAAATACTGCCATAGACTTATGTTCTCTCTCGGCTCCATACGGTCTTTGAGAGGAACCACTTTCAGTGCACCAACCTTTGTTGGGGGATCCACTCTCGGGCTACGTCTATACTGCACCTGCCTTGCACAAAAGCTTATGCAAATGAAGCATGGATTAACATATTGCCGCGCTTCATTTTCATAATTAATTAGGGTCCGCTTTTGCGCAAGAGGCTTTTGCACAGAAAAGAGCTGTGTAGACGGATCCTTTTTGTGCAAAAAACCCCTCTTGAGCAAGAGCCATTCTTCCTGAAAAAATGAGGAAGAATGCCTTTTGCGCAAAAGCAGCCCCTAATTAATCATGCAAATGAAGCGTGGCAATATGCTAAACTGCGCTTCATTTGCATAAGCTTTTGCACAAGACAGGTGTGGTATAGACATAGCCTCATTCGGGGGTTAAGCCACAGGACCCTCTGCCTGATGGAACCCTCTGCCTTTGAGTCTCTAACATACCTGTCACTCACCATGGGGACTCCACTCCCAGGGTATGTCTACACTTGCACCCTAGTTTGAACTAGGGATGCAAATGTAGGCATTAGAAATATTCAATGAAGCGGGGATTTAAATATCCCGCGCTTCATTAGCATGATCTCGCCAGCTGTTGATCGGAGTAACGCACCGGTGAGATCATGCTAATGAAGCGCGGGATATTTAAATCCCCGCTTCATTGACTATTTCTAATGCCTACATTTGCATCCATAGTTCAAACTAGAGTGCAAGTATAGACATACCCTCAGGGAATAGTGCAACCCTGATCTCTAGACCAGAGTGACTCATAGCCAGTGTGAAACAGAAAGATTTATTCAGCATCTGAATGTAGCACAGGAAATTCTCTGGGCCCCTCACACATAGCATCCGGCAGCACAGTACATCTAGGTGTGTCTGCATTCAGGGGGGCTCTGGCTACTCTCTCTCCCCCCCCCCAGTCCAGCCAAGGCCCCAAAAGCTCTTCCTCTGTCATTTTGTTTTCTGTTCCAAATAAAGTGGTTCCTGGGACTCCACTCTTCTCTCCTTTGTTCCCCTCTGGCTGGAACTAGTTAGTCCTCTCTCCTAAGCCCTGCCACTAGCCAGCTAAGCTGGGGTAGCCCTCTTAGTCACCAGGACACCAGTTATTAGGGTATCCCATCATCCAGGGTGCTAGGCGAGGTCCTGGCTGCTAGGCGAGGTCACTCCTGGTCCTCTACAACAACAGGCCCTCTTGTTAAACAGGCAGCACACGGAATTGCAGCATACACACACAATTCACATAAAACACTACAAAAATCTCCTCTTCATCACAAATACATTTTATTTTTCCCATATTTAATTTGAAATATGGCCCTAGACCAGGAGTTGGCAACCTTTCAGAAGTAGCGTGCCCTAGTGTACCCTCCTGCCCTGGGCTGCACCACTCTCCCAGGAGGTGGGGAGGGCTTCTCTAAAATGCATGCCCCATTTGGTCTCTTGCCCTGGGCTCCCAGGCAGGGGGAGGCTGCACAGCTCCTTTGTCCCACCTCCCTGGAGCCTGGGGGAAGATAGGGTGGATAAGGGAGCGTGTGTGTTTTTATGGGGAGGGGAGCAGTAGTGTGCATGTGCTTCCCTGCAAGCCGGATCCAGCGTGGAGCCTTGGGGCTCCCATTCTTCCCCCGCAGGAAGCTGGCGCTGGTTCCAATCTTATGGAGGGTGTGATGCTGGATCGCCAGCATGGGCTCCCCATTGCAGGTTGGGGAGAGCAAGGGAGAGCCCATTCATTGCATGTGCCACTGAAAATCACCTTGCGTGCCACTTCTGGTACATGAGCCACCTTATGGCATGTGTACCGTATGTTGCTGACCTCTGCCCTAGACCCTTATTTGAAGCAGAGAGTTATGCTAGCCTTGAGTTTTCAGGAATCTTTCCTAAGTGAAATAAGTCCCAATATTGTCCTGTCATCTGTTTTGCTTAATTGGCTTTGGCTCTTCTTGACAACAAGGGTTCAGATAAGCAAGGGTTCTCAAATTTCATTTTACTGTGACCCCCTTCTCCCAACAAAAATTGCTACATGACCCCAGGAAGAGGGACTGAAGCTTGAGCCTGCCCAAGTCCTGCTGTCCTAGGAATGGGGGGGAGCCTGAGCCCTGCTACCTCTGGTGGTAAAAAGTTAAAGCTGAAGCTCATAGGCTTCAGCCCCAGGCAGCCATCCAGTAACTGGAGCCCCGTTGCCCCTGGCACAAGCCCTCTGACTTCCATTTCAGCTCTGAATAGTGGGGTTTGAGCTTTGGCCCTGGGCCCAAGGAAATCTAAGCCAGTCCTGGCTACCCATTAAACTCAGATTTGAGAACCTATCAACCTATCTATGCCCCAATACTAAACATACTCTAAAATTGGTGTGAGAAGGAAGAGAATGGCCTCTGGGTTCTAAATATCTAGGCTTTTAAAAACACTGATTTACATGTTTGCTTTTATTAAAAAGACAGCCACATTCCTTGGTGCATTCACAGCAAAGCACAACAGGTCAAATCCTGCTCTGTCATGTGCACACGTGATTGCATTGGAAGTTGTGTGGGTGACTAAGGGCAGAATTTGGGTCAATTCATGCAGTGCCTTAATTATCTCTCCCCTTTTATTAACACAAGGTCCCCCCCCCCACCCCCCAAAAAAAATTAGGCTCTTAGGAACCCTCTTAGGCTCTTAGTAAACTGGCGTTATGATGATGAAACAAGAAAAGAGGAAATACATTAAATCGTAGTACATTAATAGAATGGAAGTGTACATGAAAGGGCTTAGTCACAGGTTTCCCATATTGGTGAGTAGTATTGTAGGTTTTCCTGACCCCACTGTTGCATTAAATAGCATGGAAAAGATAAGCAGGAGGGAGGAAGCATTGCCTTCATTCATTCTGTGCACTGGAATGAAAGGGAATTAGAAGAATTTTTTGTTTTGCATGTCATGCATCTTGCAACAGTGATTGCAGAAAGTCAGAATATACCTTTAACAGATATTGGGGGCATTAGCCAAAGGTGGTTTTATTTTACCTCTCTAGATTCTACCTACAGTTTCAGTTAGACACAGATTCTGTCTTCACTTCCTGGCCTAGATTGTTGCTGTTTGCCATCAAAGCAGGGGTCACAATTTACCACAAATCTTAGCTAAGAAAACAAGAGAAAGCCTTCCTTCTTTGTGGGTCTTTCACTCAAAGTTTCAACTTATTGCTTAGGGTTCAACAAAAAGAAGAAACCTCTGTTATCAGAATCTTGACCCATGAAACCTTCCAGAGCTTGTGGGTTGACCATTCAAAAACTGAACAGAAACAACATGCTATATATAGAGCCAGGGTGGAGAATCTAATGCCCAGGGGCCAGATGCACCCCCTTCCCTTCACTTGCCTTGATCTGGCCCCCAAGGCTCAGGGCTCCTCCTCCAACATTCGGGAGCCTGCACTGGCACTCCAGTCCCCGCACTGGCCTCTCCACAGGGCTGGAGCACACAAAATCTACCAGCCTTTTGGCTCTGGTGTGCAAGGGGAATGCGGGGAGTGTCCTTTTCCTCAGAGGGTTTTTTTTTTCTTGTCACTTGTGTGCAGCCCCCAACTGATTTTCTATGGGTCAATGGTCCCTGACCCAAATAAGGTTTCCCACCCCTGTTATAGAGGCTTGACTTAGGTGCATAATCCACAACAAGTTTATGCATAACACTCCTGCTAAATTTCCTCTTTTTGGAGTGCATTAGAGCCTTTTGTTTCTAAATCCTTGATTAAGAAATAAACTGCAGCTGCCATAAGTGACTCAGGCTACAATAGAATTTTTCTGTTCTTTTTGAGATTCTCAGTAGTGAGGGAGATGAACTTCCTTGTGTTCTAGCGTACAATTGTTTATTCAGATGAGGCTTCCTATGATAAGAACCCTTTCAGAACAACAGATGTAGTTCCCCAAAATACCATTTGTCTCTCTAACAAAAAAGTGACTGCCTGTTTCTGAGGTGAAAAGCTGGCATCAATAATTCCTCCAACAACTCAAAGCAACAACGGTGGCAACATGGAGATGCAGGTAAGGTAAATCAACTTCTAACCAACCAATATGTCATAGAGGTCTGCCTGAAAGATGGGAAGAACTGCTTTTTGCTTCTTGAAAGGGAATTTTCCAAGGTAGGTGACTTAATTGGTTTATTTTATTAATATTAGAGCATACATGGCTGAAGACCAATGACATGAGGGCTTTATGGAAGGTCATTTCTTTAACATTACTTTAAATAGATTTGATTCTTTTTCATACAAAAATGTGTTGTCTGTAGTTTTGTGGAAAAAACTCTGGGTCTCAGATCTGTTATGTTATCTTGTAACTGGGAAATTAGATGGGAAGGAGACATGTTGTGGGAAGATACAGAAGAATCTGCATTGCATATTCCCTAAGGTGGGCATATTTCACTGTTTTTTCTGATGGACTATTTTGAAATAATGGTTAAATACTAACAATGTGTTCAGTGCAGTATGCAATGAATGGATAAATGATCTCTTTGCATGGCTTATTTTATTAAAATAGTTAATTATCCTTGCTATAATTAAGTTTTTGAAACAACTTCCATGTTAACCCCATTGAATTTGCATGCTTGATAGCTCTCCAAAAAGTCACTATCTTGGTTGAAATAGCCATGCTTAGCCTCTGGCTCAGGGTAGAATTTTTTGAGAGTTTGAGCAAAATTATTTTAGCTATTCCTGAACTATGATAGAATTGAAAAAGTTACAATAATTTGATTTTTAAAACATTGTAGTGTTTGACACAATGCAGGAAAAGTAACTGAAGTATGGAATTTGGCATGTGCACAGACGATACTAAAGCCTTTGCTTGGGTCTTGTTTTTAAAAGTCCAGTGGTATCTGTATAAGCATACTAATGTTGACATAGGCCCTGATTCTGTAAACAGTTATGCATGTGCTTAACTTTATTATTATGAATTTTTCCACAACAGACCCACTCATAGTAGTAAACAGGGAGTGAGTGTTTGCATCCAGGCCTTAATTTATCTGTATTACATTACAAAATAAATTTGCACCAAGGGTACGTCTACACTATACAGAAAATCAACGCTACTATGGTCGATCTGGGGTTCGATTTAGTGGGTGTAATATACACCCACTAGATTTAACTCAAAAGGCATCCCTGTTGACGCTGGTACTCTTTGCAAGGAGTAAGGGAAGTCGACAGAAGCATTAGCACTTGTTGATCTCCCACTGTGTAGATGGGGATTTAAGATGGGTTGACTCCATCTACATAATTTACATAGCTGGAGTTGTGTATCTGACTGAGACCTTCCCATGTTGTGTAGACCAGGCCTATAATTACTTATTTCCTTTCTCCAAATCTTTGTACAGTCTTTGAGTAGAGTTCTTCCCTAGTTCATTGCCATAGGCTACATATACTGATATCAACTATGGAAAAAACATGAGTCATTGTGAACTAGTTCTACAGGACAAAGTTGCCTATTGTCAATGCCTTTGCTTCCCACACTCAGAGACTGTACTGGTTCAGTCAAAGTAAGGTCAGGGAGAGGGGTGCAAAATAGGCAGCTGGTGATCCCAACTACCACCTTGGGATTCTAAGGCAAAAAGCCATCCTGTTAATTGTAAGGTAAAACGGGTATCCAGAAAGTTACTGAAATTGATGAGGTGAGAGAAGTAGTTACATAGCTGAATCTTATAAATAGAGAAATTGAGTATTTGTCCAGTTTTGTAAGGGTACTTTGCATAGCTGATTCTGTTTTCACCTGAAATAATCTTCCAAATTCCACTTCCAGTCTTAGCCTTCCCTACATCTGTTACTAGTCTTGCAAAGAGACTCCTTTTTGGCCTTTGACATTTTTAAAATGTTAAAGATACCTTACTAGTAACGGCAAGGGGATTCTTGGTTCATTCTCTAACCTGCCATTGCTCCTAATTGGACTCCCTATTGATGTCTCAGGGTACACCTTCACTGCAAGAACAACCAAAAGCAACAAAAGATGTCATAGCAGTAAGTCTCAGAGCCCAGAAGAACTGATTTGGTCTCAGGGAGCCTATGGGACTAAAAATAACTATGTAGATATAGCTGCTTGGGCTGGAACCTGGGCTCTAAGACCTATCCCCATTACTGGATTTTAGAGCTTCGACTCCTGCCCAGGAGAGAATGTGTACACTGCTATTTTTAACTCATAGCATGAGCCAAACTAAGTTGACTTGCTGCCTTAGTGCTTTTTTTCCCAGTGTAGATATAACTCCAGTCAAACAGTGGGTCCAAGTAAAGTCCCTGAGCAGAAGCCTGTTTGGATAGGCAGAAAGTTTTTGTCTGGAGATAATGTTGTGTGAGCATTAGGGGTGAATTACTGGACATGGCAATGACTGACAAAAGACCCATATGTATGTTCTACTTAGGGATGTTAGCTATCGGTTAATTGAATAGTCGACTAACTGCATGATTTCCTAGCAGTTAGTCGACTACTCTGTAGTTCCAGGGGCAGGGCCAGCAGCCAGTACAATCCAGCCCCTCTGCCTGGGAGCCATGCTGTCTATCAAAGGCAGCAGCATGGGGTGCCAGGCAGGAGCCAGTCCGTGAGGGGAGCCACTTTGAAAACCAGCTCCCCTTGTGGACTGGCTCCCTGCCGCCCTGTGCTGCTGCCTCTGATACAGAGGCAGTGGCGTGGGGTGGCAGCAGTCCCTGTCCGTGGGGGGTCCGAGCTCCCTGTAGACACAGGCTGCTGGAGGGCAGGAGAGGTGGCCCTGAAGCCCCTGTCCAGTGGGTCCCAACCTCCTGTGGACAGGGGATGCTGCCTCAAAGCATGGTGGGCTTGGACTTACTGTAGGCAGAGACTGTTTCATGGCAGCCTCCCTTCCCTTCCCCCCATGCTGCTGCCTCTGATAGAGGCAGCAACGGGTGGGGGAAGGGATGGGTGACACCGGCTCCTGTTTCCCCCCCTTGCTGCCTCTGTATCAGAGGCAGCAAGGGGGCAGTAAATGAGAGTAGTTGACTAGATTAACCGATAAGCCTAGGCTTATTGGTTAACTGACTAGTTGACT
Source organism: Rafetus swinhoei (assembly GCA_019425775.1). Lineage (NCBI taxonomy): Eukaryota > Metazoa > Chordata > Testudines > Trionychidae > Rafetus > Rafetus swinhoei. Next base: position 11,561,995 of record CM033435.1, on the reverse strand, counting down.
ACTCATTTACATCCCTAGTTCTACTACTGGAATGGCAAGGAATCAGTTTGCTGGCCACATCAGAAGCGGTGATAAAGAAGCCAAAAAGATGTGATTTTTTTTTTTTTGGCCTCCCTCCAATTTAAATAGGCCCATGTGTTCAAGAACATTGTCTTGTTATAGGTATGACCTATAATAGAATGTACTCAGCAAAAAGACTCTCTCAACTTTAAACTAATCTCATCCCCACCTTTTGTTACTATATCCATCAATCCTCCTGCCTTTCAGTCAGTGATTCTGGAATATAAATAAAGTAGATTTTGTCCTTCACTGAGTTTGTGTAGCTAATGTGATTTCAACCTTATTTGAATCATCCCCTTCTTCCAGATACAATCACAAGAAGGATGCTGCCACCTAGCATTGCTGTTATGTTTGTTGAGAAGTTACCAGTCAGTTACTAAGCACGCAGGTCAAATAATTCGATAAAAACACCCCTTATCAATATTCCCGCTAATATTTTCCTTCCATGTGAGGAATAAATTTTGCTGTGTGCTCTGAGGCATGTGCAGATGTGCACCCTCAATAGGCACACATGCTGTCAGCTGTAGGCACTCTGCCAGTCAGCTGGGTGGCACCTGAATCTTTCCTGGGAGGCCACCCAGCTTACAGGGACTGCTGCCCCATATCTATTTAAATGGTGTTGTTGCTTATCCAATTTGGGTGTGTGAAGGACTGCAAAACTGGGGTGGTGCCAAGTACCAGTTCACAGCACCACTCACTTATTTAGCCTGGCCAATCCAGCATTAGAGTGGCCAGGCCAAATGAGTTAGTAACATTATGACGTGGCACTTGCCTCACACCTTTACTATAATGTCTTATTAGAAGACTCATTCTAGTCTCTCGGTATGTCTACACTACAGCACTAATTCGAACTAACTTAATTCGAATTAGTTAATTCGAACTAAGCTAATTCGAATTAGTGCATCTAGACCTAAAAACTAATTCGAATTAGCGTTTTGCTAATTCGAAATAGCATGTCCACATTGAGTGGACCCTGAACCGAAGTTAAGGCTGGCCGGAACCAGTGCCGGCAGGGCATCAGGTTAGGACTTAGAGTGTGGAGCTGCTGCCTCAGGCTAGCCGAGGCTGTGCTTAAAGGGACCTGACCCCACCCTGGACAGACAGTTCTCAGGGTTCCCCGCTTGCTTGTCTAACTCGATGAGGGACAGCAAAGCAGTCCTGTCTTGGAGTGCCCTGAGTGCCCACACTTGGCACGTCACAGCACTCGGCCATCAGCCCGGCTGCACTTGCCGCAGGCTGCCATCTGGGGGGGTCAATCGGGGGGCTGTCAGGATCCAGGAGGCCCTGCAGGAGAGTTTCCACCCCGAGGAGCCCGCAGAGCCACCCCAGTCCTCCCCATCGGGGGCTCGTGCCCCATTCCTCCCTCACCTCCTTCCACTTACCCTCCTAGCCCCCTTCGTGATGTAAAAAAATAAAGGACACGTGTGTTCAAAAATAGAAACTCTCTTTATTTAACAAAACTGGGTGAGGGGATTAACCTCTGGGGAGACTGGGAAAAGGAGGTGGGAGAGGAAGAGAGAGGGTGGGAGAGGGGAGGGGAAACCTGGGAGGAGGGAGCTGGAAGGGGAAGCCAGGGGAAGAAGGAGGAGGAAGTATAAAACTATGGTACGCCATATCTTCAGTACTGTGTACAGATGTGGTCTCCTCACCTCAAAAAGATATTTTGGCCTTGGAAAGGGTTCAGAAAAGGGCAACTAAAATGATTAGGGGTTTGGAACAGGTCCCATATGAAGAGAGGCTAAAGAGACTGGGACTTTTCAGCTTAGAAAAGAGGAGACTGAGGGGATATGATAGAGGTATATAAAATCATGAGTGGTGTGGAGAGGGTGAATAAAGAAAAGTTCTTCATTAGTTCCCATAATATAAGGACTAGAGGACACCAAATGAAATTAATGGGTAGCAGGCTTAAAACTAATAAAGAAAGTTCTTCTTCACACAGCATAGTCAACCTGTGGAACTCCTTGCCACAGGAGGCTGTGAAGGCTAGAACTATAACAGAGTTTAAAGAAGTTAGATAAATTCATGGAGGTTGGGTCCATGGAGTGCTATTAGCCAGGGGTAGGAATGGTGTCCCTGGCCTCTGTTTGTGGAAGGCTGGAGATGGATGGCACGAGACAAATCGCTTGGTCATTGTCTTCGGTCCATCCCCTCTGGGGTACCTGGTGCTGGCCGCTGTCGGCATACAGGCTACTGGGCTAGATGGACCTTTGGTCTGACCCAGTCACTGGCCGTTCTTATGTTCTTATGTTCTAAGCTCAGGGCTCAGGGTCGGGGGTCTCACTGGACCAACTTGATTTTCATGCAAACCTGCTCCTGGGTTCACATGTGGCCTTTGGTGGCCAGGCTGGCAGCTATCCTGCCCTAGACGGCCGCTTTCCTGTGCCTAGTGTGGAGATTGTGGATGTTGGAGGCCTCCCCCCAAACCTCGATGAGGTCCACCATCTCCGCACTAGACCAGGCGGGCGCCCGCCTCTTGCGGCCCCAGGCAGGCTCCTGGGAGCCACCAGCCTGGTCCTGGGAAGAGGCGGAGGGCTGAGTGGCAGCGGGTGGCTGGCTCATGCTGTGCCAGGTGCAGGGTCTGCTGGCTGGGTGCTGGCAGGCTTGCAGCTGGCACAAGCACTGTAGCCAGACCGTGCCCCTTTAAGGGCTCCGGGGCTGGGAGGGGGCAGAAGAGTTTCCTGGTTTGGCCCAGAGTGGCCACCAGGGCAACCTGGGAAGGGCTAGCCTCCAACTAGTTCGAATTAAGTGGCTACACAGCCCTTAATTCGAACTATAGTCGAACTAGGCGTTACTCCTCGTAGAATGAGGTTTACCTAGTTCGAATTAAGCACTCCGCTAGTTCAATTTAAATTCAAACTAGCGGTTTGTATGTGTAGCCCCTATTAAAGTTAATTTGAACTAACGGCTGTTAGTTGGAATTAACTTTGTAGTGTAGACATACCCTCAGAGTTTAGTGTACCTGCCCCCTCAGTTGAGGACCTCTGGAGTAGCTTATTCCCTGTGTGGTATGTGCTTCAGTTTTGTGATTTAATTCTGTACAAATTCCTTGTTTAACCTGAATTTCCTAAGTACTCTGATTCCATCTCCTCCTGCTTTTAAGCAGCCCACGCCCATGTGAACATGCTACCATGTTTCACATGATCAAACACTTGCAGAATACAGAGTACTTGGATTATTGCCTATCTTCTGAGAGTGTTCACTGTGGGCCAAATTCTCAGCTGCTGTGAGTCAGTGGAGCTCCATTAAAATTCATGGAACTACACTGATTTAGATAAAGTGAGCATGTCACCCAGTAGCGTTGACAGCAGCCTCGCTATAACGACTAAATAACTTTGATGTAAAGAAAATCTTGATTTCTTTCTGATGCTGTTTTTCCCAGCAATGCACTTTCTCAGTAATTCATGAGAATCACCACCTCTTCCGTCCTCATTAGAGCATGCTATATCTAGCAACTAAGGTGAACTTAATTGTACCATCCAGTGTCACATCCACTATTGGCAGCTGGCTTTAGTCTTGGACCCCGTTCTTTGCATCCTGAAGCTGAGAATTCTGTTTACTACTACTTTCACAATAGGGTTTGGAAATGAGCACTCTGGGAATACAATAGTATACCTCCAGAAAAGTTGGCAAGACAAAAAATCAGCTTCCTCCTCTGGCAGTGTAGGGTATAGGTAAGGCTGAGCAAAGGTTCTCAGCCTTCAAAATGGGTATAACAGCATATTTTGGCTCGGGTAACTTCCAAGGGAAGAGAGCATAAACTAGGGATGTAAAAATTTGTTTAAAAAGGTAACCATGTAACCACTGAAAATCCCAGCGGTTACATGGTTACATGGTCTAAGTTTTATACTGCAGAGCCCGCAGCAAAGCCTCCCTGAGGGTAAGTCTAGACTGCAGTTTTTCCGGGATGTCTCCCAGAAAAGCTCTGCCGCTTCCAAGGAATGCGCCTGCTTTTCCGAAATTTTTTTTGGAAAAGCAGACACATTTTTTCGGCATCCCTGTAAACCTCGTTTTACGAGGAAGAAGGGATGTTCCAAAAGAGGCTTTTTTTTCTGACATTTGGCCCAATGTAGACAGGCTAATTGTCGGAAAAGCCTCTTTTGGAAGAAAAGCGAAAAAGATATGCAAATTGTGGTTTGCAATTTGCATATATTTTTCCTGTAGAACATTGTAGCCACTAGCCTCTTCCAGCTAGGCTTTGTTACAGCAGCTGGCTGCAGCTGGCTCCCCAGGAGGCCAGCATTTAACTTGCAGCAGGACTCTGAGTATGGGACATGCTAGCATTCATAAGCCAGTGAAGCTTCTAGCTTCCACAGAGCAAAAGCTAACACCAAAGGCTCTCAAAATAAAGACTGCTTGTTGTGTGTCAGGGCAGCCATCAGACTTTGCCAAGCCCTGGGCAAGGTCGGGGAGACAGCTATGGAACTCCTGAAAGGGGCAAGGTGTCAGGTGGAAGGGGTGGGACTGCGGGTTAGCCTCCACACAACAGCCCTTCAGGACTACTCAACAGTGGTGATTTAAGGGACCCCGGTGCTCTGGATGCTGCAGTTTCTGCTGCAAAGTGGCCAGAAGTCCTGGGCCCTTTCAAATCGCAGAGCCAGCTGCCCCTTTTGCCGTCTCCTCCTTCGGCCGGGGTTGTTTTGTATATTTTTGTAATTCAGGTGCTGGTTTGGAGTGGGCCAACAGTAGAAAAACAATTTTACAATGTTGGCACTACTTTTGTGAAGTTTAGTGTATTTCAACTTTTGTTTTTGGAAAAAATTGGTGTTAGTGTTGTTCATGTTTAGTTTTACTTGTAGGATGAAAATTACTCAGGATTCCATTTAGCTAGAAAAAACATGTTTTTTAAATTAAACAACTTCTACTGAAGAACAAATGGATTTAAATTACAGGAAAAAATGTTTTATAAAATGCAGGAAAGTTTAGCAAAGCCCAAAACTTGAAAAAAAAAGAAAGAAAGAAAGAAAGAAAGAAAAAAGAAATCCAGAGGTTTGGCAAAATCCCCAGCACTACTAGGTTCTCACATGCCCCATCAGTATACAGCTAAAGCTGAGATTGTGCTACCATTTCTTTAATTGCCATTCCTACTTGAAATGATGTGGCATTAATTCCTCTTGCAAATCAAATGCTTTCTGTAACATTAAGCATTTCTAGTATCAGTATTACAGTACTAATAATGAGAAGTAAATCTGGTTCTGAAACGAGTGATGACCTCATAAGAAGGTAAAGGTGACCACATGGTTCATTTGCAGGGCAGGTGTACCACAGGTAAAGCAAACTGGAAAATGTTCATACTGCAATAGTTAGAAGAAGTGATTTCTCTGGAGAAGGGGAGGATGAGAGACTGAGAGTGCGTGGTGCAGAGGAATTCACTCTGGTTGGCTGAAGATTCAGCTCTAAGTAGAAATATGCTGACTTGTGTGTGTAATAAACGTGTGTTAAAAATATCAGTGATTTCTTAATTCAGTTTTGCAAGCACAACAATTATAATGCTTTGTAAAAAAGCTGCTCAGGTTCCATAATCCCAATGTAACAAAGATCAAAATGCCTTTCAACTTACTGGTTTGAGTGTTTCAGTTTTACTTTTGACATTTCAGGAGTTTGAAATACAGTGTCTCAATTTAATCTCTGTATATGTATGTGGGGGAAAATATATAAGAAATGGTCTCTGGTATTGTCCTGTTCTATATTAGTTGAGGGCTGTGAGCTCCTATGATTTTAACATAATTGCTGTTTTGCATTTTAAACTGACAATGATGAGACTTGTGGCCACTCAGTAGTCATTTATTGAAATCGAAAACTTTGTGTTTATATAGCGTGTTGGATTTATGCTTTTTCAAAACTATTATGACACTTAACAAGTCTTTGGTACCCACAGGAACCCATCTCTGGGGCTGCAGTTGGAATAAGAAATGTATAGTGCTGAACTGATTTAATTCTAAACCCAGACCCCAGTTAGCAGTGCAGTATTGTCGTTTTAAAATGCACAGAAAATAAATCAGTGTGACATGACATCATTGGCAGGAATTCTTGCAGAGGCTAATCCTCATGCTTCTCTGACATGTGCTAACTGAACTGTCTCTCATCCCAAGAGTGTGTATCTTGGGTTCAACATGGAGCTATTTATCCTTTTAAAGTATATCTTACAAAACCTACTGCAAACAGAAACATAGAAGAATTAAAAACACCCAATGGAAATGTTTAAACAATTTTAAATAAGTTGCTGAATGTTATGAAACCAATTGTAATAGAACTGTGTTAACCCTTGCACATGAACAAGAAAGTGAACTTTACTGCAAACTTGTGAAGTCAGCCAAACAGATCCAACAGGAAACTTTTCTAGAATTCCCTCCCCCACCCCCATGAGTATTTATAGGATTTTTCCATTTCACAGATTTCAACAGCAATGCTCATCTACCTCAGAATCAATTCTGAGGAGACAAATATCAAATAAGCTATGCATGGGCTACATTTACTGCTCCTTGCAGAGCATAATCTCCCCACTAGTTGCAAATCTTCCCTCTTCTTGTGAGCTCTTTCTATAGGGCTCATGACTGTAATGAGTTTACTATTATCATGGGTTATTTTCCAACCCTTTCGATTTGTGGGAGCCAAAAGAGTACTGAGCAGAGAGTAAACTGCTTATGTAGCCGGTGGTGGCAATGGGCTTAAACTGTGACAAGGGAGGTTTAGGTTGGACAATAGGGGTACGTCTAGACTACAAGCCTCTTTCAAAAGAGAGCATCTAGTCAGCAGCCTCTTTTTTCGAAAAAGAGAGCCACTTTTCAAAAGAGAGCACCCAGGCAGTCTGGATGCTCTCTTTCGAAAAAGCACTGTTTGCATTTAATAACGCCTTTTTTCGAAAGAGCACTTTCGAAAAAAGGCATTATTGCTCGTAAAATGAGGTTTTCCGCAGTTGAAAAAACTGCTGCGTTCTTTCGATTTAATTTCGAAAGAACGCGGCAGCAGTCTAGACGCATGTGAAGTTTTTTTAAAAAAAAGGCCACTTTTTTTTAAAAAAAACCTATAGTCTAGACACATCCTAGGAAAAACTTCCTGTCAGGGTGGTTAAACTTCCTGTCAGGGTGGTGGAATGGAATAAATTGCCTGGGGGAGGGTTTGGAATCGCCATCATTGGAGATATTTAAGAGCAGGTTAGACAAACGTCTGTCAGGGATGGTCTAGATGGTGCTTGGTCCAGTCATAAGAGCATGGGATTGGATTTGAGGACCTCTTGAGGTTCCTTCCAGTTCTGTTTTTCTGTGATCTATGGTCTAGCCTCTGCATGCTATTACATGCACTATAAACAGAGGTGGAACAAAGTCTAATTTGAAAGTCCAAGCCAAGTGATATGCAAACGAGTAAATGGTGCAGACGAACATATATACATTTGATTTTCCAAATCAGTTTTAACAGTATTGGAGTTCTTAATTACCCAAAGTAAGATCTTCAAAAAGAAACCTACAACAAATTTATGATTATCTAGGACTTGATGGTTATAACACATACTGTTGATCATTTGGCCAGGGGGAAAGAACTCTCTATACACCTGATCTGAAAGCATAGGCTTCTACTACTTGAATAAGGGAGAATAGGTAAAGGGCCTATGCTGCATAATTAATCAGTTTTAATCCTGTTAATTAGAGAGGAAAGGTGTGCGTGTGTATACAGCTGGTCTCCGAGTTACGAACGGTCGATTTAAGACCGTTCGCATTTACGACCAAACCTCCCATTAAGCAGTCGTAAAGGTGGTCCCCGAGTTACGAATGCGACCCGGGCTTATGAACAGTGCGGTCGCAATGTAACTCAATGGGGTCTGACTTACGAACATTTCGAGTTATGGCCAAGTGTTTGGTCTGTAACCTGTTCGTAACTTGGGGACCGGCTGTGTGTGTGTGTGTATATATATATATATATATATACAACCTTGCCATTTCATTTCAATTTTCTTGAGTGTTCCTTTAAAATTATTCAAAAAATACATCATGGCAAATACAAATAGTGAGTAACACTATTTAACTCACCTCAGATATGTGGTGTTCTTAAACCACAGAGTGCTTGTATTTCAGAACTAAATAATTTGTATTGAACATTGTGTAACTGAGTAATAAGAGCATGGCGGGGTAAGCTGCAACCACTCCATGATATGCCCTTTTAGAGAGAAATGTTTGAATTCAAAATGCATTAAAAAGTGGTCAAGGAACATTCATAGGTTTACAAAGTAAAACTATTTAGTATCTATCTCTGACAAAATCTATGTAGAGCAATGGTTCTCAACCAGGGGTACATGTACCCCTCTGGGTATGCAGGGAGCTACCAGGGGATATAACAACTCATCTAGATATTTGCCTAGTTTTACAGCAGGCTATATAAAAAGCACTAGCACAGTCAGTATAAACTAAAATTTCATGCACACAATAACTTATGTGGCTCCATATACTACGCACTGAAATGTAAGTACAATATTTATATTCCAAATTATTTAAATGGTAAAAATGAGAGAGTAACCAATTTTTCAGTAATATGTTCTGTGACGCTTTTGTATTTTTATTAGGGCTATGAAGCAATTAAAAAATTTAATCGCAATTAATCTCGTGTTAATTGCACAATTAATCTTGTGTGCCTCCCCTTTGAAACGCCACCATGGTGTTTCAACGGGCCAGCACTGCATGGAGCCTGGGATCAGCTAGAGTCCCCAGCTGACCCTGGGCTCCATGCAGCGCTGCCCCTTTGAAGTGCCGTGGTGGTGCATCAAAGGGCAGTGCAGCACAGAGCCCAGGATCAGCTGGAGTGCCCAGCTGATCCCGGGCTTCGTGTTGCGCTGCCCCTTGGACATGCCGGAGCAGCGCTTCAAAGGGGCAGCACATTAGAAGCCCGGGATCAGCTGGAGTGCCAAGTTGATCCCCGGCTCCGTGTTGTGCTGACCCTTTGAAGCACTGGAGCAACGCTTCAAAGGGGCAGTGCAATGCGGAGCCGGGGATCATCTGGACACTCCAGCTGATCCCCAATAGAGAAATTAAAGACCAGTCGACTATCCGATAAGTGAATGCTTATCAGATAGTCAGTTGACTAGTGGACTAGTCGATTTCCCCCCCCACTTTGCTGCCTCTATCAGATAGAGGCAGCAAAGCGGGGGGGGAGAAGAGATACTTCAAAGTGTCAGCACTGCATTTCAAAGGGGCAGCCATGCAGCCTGGGTTCAACTGGGGACTCCCCAGCTGATCCCAGGCTTTGTGCAGCATTTCCCCAGAACCCAGGGAAATGATCCCTGTCTCGGCCGTCTCTGTGTGTTTCAAAGGGGCAGTGGAGCCAGGGGTCAGCTGGGGAGTCCCCAGCTGATCCCAAGCTCTGCATTGTGCTGCCTCTTTGAAGTGCCACATAGGCACTTCAGAGGGGCAGCGCAGCATTAACACCTGCGATTAACGCGTTAAAAAATTTAACACGTTAATCCTGGACTGCGTTAATTGCAGGCATTAACACAGGTCAATTGACAGCCCTAATTTTTATGTCTGATTTTGTAAGCAAGTAGTTTTCAAGTGAGAGGAAACTTATCATAGGGTTGGAAGAGACCTCAGGATATCATTGAGTCCAACCCCTTGCTCAAAACAGGACCAATCCAACTAAATTATCCCAGTCGGGGCTTTGTCAAGCTGGAATTTAAAAACCTCTAGGGATGGAGATTCCACCACCTCCCTAGATAATCCATTCCAGTGCTTTACCACCCTCCTAGTGAAATATTTTGTCCTAATATCCAACCTAGACCTCCCCTACTGCAACTTGAGACCATTGCTCCTTGTTCTGTGATCTGTCACCACTGACAACAGCCTCTCTCCATCCTCTTTGGAACCCCTCTTCTGGTAGCTGAAGGCTGCTATCAAATCCCGCCCTCATTCTTCTCTTTTGAAAAGTAAATAAGCCCAAATGCCTCAGCCTCTCGTCATGAGTCATGTGCCCCCTAATAATTTTTGGTGCCCTCTGCTAGACTATATCAAATCCATCCACATCCTTTCCTTAATGGGAGGCCCTGAATTGGATGTGACAATCCAGATGTGGCGTCGCCACATAGATAAAGGGGAATAATCTCTTCCCTAGATCTGCTGGCAATGCTCTAACTAATACACCCTAATATGCTGTTAACCTTGGCTACATGGGCACACTGTTGACTCATCGCCAGCTTCTCATCCACTGTAATCCCCAGATCCTTGGTCTGTAGGTCCCTAGCCTATAGCCGTGCTTGGGATTCTTTGCCCCAAGTTCAGGACTCTCCACCTGTCTTTGTTGAACCTCATCAGATTTCTTTTGGGCCAATCCTCCAATTTGTCTAGATCAATCTGGACCCTATCCTTACCTCTCCTCCTAGTTCAGGCTATGTCTAGATTGCAAGCTTCATTTGAAATAAGCTTTTCCAGATGAGATCTTCCAGAAAAGCTTATTTTGAAAGAGAGTGTCCACACACAAAAAGTGCAACGAAATAACGATGTGCTATTTTGAAAGATCGTGTCCACACTGATTGGATGCTATCTCACATTTAAGGCCACCTGGAACCAGTTCAGGCAGGGCATTAGGTCAGCAGTTGCTTCTGGGTGCTGTTGCCTAAGGCTATCTGAGATGCATGTTTAAAGGGACACCCCTGGAAAGCCATTTCTCAGCTTCTTCTGCTTGCTTGCCTGCCTATCTCTCCGAGGGACAGCAAAGCATTTGCAGTGTGTGCTCTGGTTGCCCTGCCTTTGGACACCACAGCACTCCTTGCCATGGAGCTGGAGCTGCCTCTGGGCATGTGATAGCCCCACACTGCCACGCTGCAGTTTCTGCAGCAGTTTGTGCAGGCTGTCTTCATGGTCCCGCAGGAGCTCGACACCGAGCTCATCATCGAGACCTGCCTGTGTACAAGAGGAAGGACTTGGCAACCACAACCCATGGTGGAAAGAAAGTTCTGGAGGCTGGACACCAATTCCAACTGGTGGGATCGGCTGGTGATGGAGCGGTGGGACAACCAGCAGTGACTCCACAACTTCCAAATGAGGAAGGAGACCTTCATGGAGCTGTGTGCTTGGCTTGCCCCTGCCCTCCTTCGACAGGACATCCAGAGGCCATCCCCCTGGAGAAGCGAGTCACCATTGCCATCTGGAAGCTCGCCACGCTAGACAGTTACCGGTCTGTGGGCAACATGTTTGGCATGGGAAAGTCCACCATCGGGGCCTTCCTCATGGAGGTAAGGCACTTTCGGGCTGCAGTCCCGGAGGGGGGAGTACTGGAAAGGGGGACCCTCGGGAAAGTGGGGGTTGGGTAACAGGGGGTGATTCTCTGTTTTCTGTCTTTATTTGTCTCCTTCTGCAGGTGGTGAGGGCCATAAACTCCGTCCAGCTGCGCAGGGTCATCCTGGAGAGTCTCCTCCTCACCCCATACCTCCAGGAGGGCCAGGATCTCTGCCCCTGACCAGGACAATGCATGCCTCTTGCAGCCCCTGGCAGGCTCCTGGGAGCCATGTGCATGCTCCCAGTGAGGGTCAGTGGGTTCTTGGGGGGCTTGTGGCAGGGACAAGGGTGCTTGCAACTCTGGAATTGGCAGCTGTGCGGTGAGTTGCGGCTCCCAGGGCCAGCTTCCTGCCACAAGACCAGTCCCGGGTATCTGCGGCTTTAAGAGTTGCCAGGAGACAGAAACTATAGAGTTGTGATGAGTGTGGATGGAATGGCCAGGAGGGCACCTGTTTTATTTCCTGGAGGCCTCTTTTTTCGACAGAACTCCCTCTTCCGAGTTCATACACACCTTATTCCAAAAAAGCTTTTTCAGAAAAAGCATTATTGCTCATAGAACAAGGTTTACCGCCATTAGAAAAAAACCCTCCATTATTTCAACTTTTTGTTGAAATAACACTATTGCAATGTGGACACAATATTGTTTTTCCAGAATAATGGCCGTTATTCTGGAAAAATGCTTCAGTGTAGACGTACCCTTAGTGTCATCTGCAAACTTGCTGAGGGTGTAATGTTCAACAACTCATTCAAAATGTTGTACAAATACAGACTCATTCTTGGGGCACTCTGCTTGATATTGACTGCCATCCAGACATCAAGCCATTGAGCCTGATGATCTAGACAGCTTTCTGTCCACCTTACAGTCCATTTATCCAATCTGTACTTCTTTAACTTGCTAGCAAGAATTCTATGGGAGACCATATCAAAAGTTTTACTAAAATCAAGGTGTATCATTCCACTACCTTCCCCATATCCACAGAGTCAGTTACCACATCATAGAAGGCAATCAGGTTGGTCAGACATGACTTGCCCTTGATCAATCCATGCTGACTATTCCTGATCACTTTCCTTTCTTTCAAGTGCTTCAAAATGGATTCCTTTCCATGATTTTTTTCAGGGACTGAGGCGAGGCTGACCGATCTGTATTTCCCCAGACTCTCTTTCCTCCCTTTTTAAAAGATGGACACTACATTTGCCTTTTTCTAATAATCTGGGACCTCCCCCGATCACCAAGTTTTCAAAGATAATGGCCAATGGCTCTACAATGACATCTCCCTCACCACCCCTGGATGCATTAGATCCAGCCCCATGGATTTGTATATGTCTAGCTTTTCTAAATAGTTCTTAATCTGTTCTTTCTCCACTGAGGGTTGCCCACCTCCGTCCTATACTGTGCTGCCAAGTGCAGCAGTCTAGGAGCTGACCTTGTCTGTGAAGACAGAGGGGAAAAAATAAAGCATTGAGTACTTCAGCATTTCCCACATTGTCTGTCACTAGGTTACCTCCCTCATTCAGTAAGGGTCCTATTCCTTCCCTGATCACCTTAGTGCCAACATACCTGTAGAAACCTCTTCCATCACCTTTCACATGGTTTGCTAGCTGCAGTTCCAACTGTGCTTTGGCCTTCCTGATTCCGCATGCTCGAGCAATATATTCTTCCCTAGTTATGTGTCCAAGTGTCTCCTTTTTGTAAGCTTCCTTTTCGTGTTGAAGCTAGCCTAAGCTTTCACAGTTAAACCAAGCTGGTCACCCACTATATTTGCTTTTCTTACTGTGCATCAGGATAGTTTGTTCCTGGGCCTTCAAAAAGGCTTCTTTGAAATACAGCCAGTTCTCCTGGATTCCTTTCCCCCTCATGTTAGCATCCCAGATGATCATACCCATAAATTCCCTGAGAGATTCAAAGACTGCTTTTCTAAAGTCCAGGGTCTGTATTTTGCTGCTCTCCTTTCTTCTTTTCATTAGGATTCTTAACTCAACCATCTCATGATCACTTGGGAGTATGCAAGGCAATTCTGACTCCTGAACGGGGAACAGTAGTCTGGAAAGTTTGAAAGCCAGTGATGTAGACAAACAAACAAACCACTACTGGACCCATCTTGAATTCAGTTACATATTTGCCCAATGTAGTGCTCTGAGGCACTCTAGTCACAGTTGATGGGCTGTGTGATTTTAACAGATGTCGTTACACCATCAGTTCTTTTAATGATCAGTGTAAAAGTAGGGAACTTGGGAAAGAATGTGGCTAACAAATTACCATACCAAGTTGCCACATCCTTCTTTAGAAATACAAAAAAAAAAAAGACACCCTAAATCAAGTTTTGATATGTACATTGTATAATATGTAACAGCATTATGCACATTTTCTGTTGTGTATGACAGATGTTCTTTCATGGTAAAAGATTAGCAGCTGTGTTCTACAATGTATCTTCTCTAATGTCTGCCCTTCACTTTTTTCATTATAGCAAATGCAACAGTGAGTCTGTTGCCCATTCCCCAAGTTCTTCTTGCTCTTTGGTTATCACAGATCAGAAGGGGGAAAAAAAGGAATGTGGGATGATGTGTTTAATGAGCAAATGCAATCCTCCTCCACTTACAGGGCTCAATTACATGCATGGAGGAGAATGATACTGCAGGTGATATAAAAGGAGCACAAGGAGAGGAGAGCATGCAGGGAATGTGAACACAAGATCTAGAATGAGATGTTGAGGCTCGTGGGACAGCAGCTGGAACTGCAAAGGTACCTGGCAGAGGCATAGGAGAAGCATCAGGAACACAGAGACCTCCTGCACCTGATGCTGAACCACCTCCCTCATCACCAAGTTCTACAGCCTCCTCTCCCAGGTGTCCTAGAATGTAGGAAAGGGGGAAAGTCAAGGCCAGCTTTGCACTCAACTCCCAAGGATGTCTCCTAGAACAGAAGGCTGTCATTCCCACAGCTGTGATTGCTGAACATGGGGATTGTAATATGCCATTTGCCCTTGCTTTCCCTCCCCCCAAAGCTCAAGCTCTGAACTCCTTTTTAGTCTCTCCACTCTGTGTTTCCTAAAAAAAAGGATGGCTTTCTCAACAACAGGATCTTTACTGCTTGTGTTATCTAGAGAGGAGGGTAGTGGTGGTGGTTCACAGGCCAACGCACTTAATGAAAGGGACACCAAGTTAAGAGCAACATACATGACTGTCATATTGCTGTCTGGACTTTATGAAACTGGTTTTCAGTGCCCCTTGATGTGCTCTCCTTATTACCCTGCTGTCTGGCTGCTCATAATTAGCAGTTCTTCCTCTTCCTCTCCTCGCCTGAAATTTTCCCCTTTACTTTCATAGATATTATGGAGCACACAACAGGCTGCCACAACAATGGGAATGTTGCTTTCTCTGAGGTCTAACCTAGTCAATAAACTGTGACACCTTCCCTTTAAACATCCAAAAGCACATTCTACCACTGTTCTGCACTTTCTCAGCCTGTGCCGTTTGCTGCTGTCCAGGGTGCCTGTGTACAGCTTCATGAGCCCTGGGAGAAAGGGATAGGCTGGGTCTCCAAGGGTAACTATTGGCACTTCAAGGTCACCGATGGTAATTTTCCGTTCTGAAGAGAAAGTTCCATCTCACAGCTTTCTGAAGAGACTGGATTTCCTAAAGATGCATGTGTCATGCACCTTTCCCAACCATTCCATGTTGATGTCAGTGAAATGGCCCTTCTGATCCACTGGTGCTTGCCACACCATTGAGAATTATCCCTTGTGGTTTATGTACTTTTTGGCAAGGTAGTCAGGTGCCAATATAGGGATATGTGTTCCATCTGTTGGCCCACTGCAGTGAGGGAGCCCTATCGTGGCAAAGCCATTTACTATGTCCAGCATGTTTCCCAGAGTCACTGTCCTTGCTAGCCCAAGGGTAGTGATTGCCTTGGCTACTTAAATCACAGCAACTCCCACTTCAGATTTACCCACTCTGAATTGATTCCCAACTGATCTGTGGCTGTCTGGCGTTGCAAGCTTCCACAGGGCTATTGCCACTCGCTTCTCAGCTGTCAGAGTGGGTCTCATTCTGGAATTGCTTAAAAGTCAGTTCCCCCCCCCCAGCACCGTCTCCACAGTGCTGGCGGGGGGAAGTAGGGGCTGCGGCTGCGAAGCAGCCCCTGTTGGCAGCAACCCCTTTGTGGGCAGGGACTGCTTCATGGCAGCAGTCTCTGTACGTGGTGGTTCCCAGTGGGAAGTTGGGACCTCCTGTGCACAGTGGCTGCTTTGTGGCAGTAGTCCCTGTGTGAGGGGGAGTCCCAACTTCCCACTGGGACCCCCCATGCACAGAGGCTGCTGCTGGCTGGGCAGGCAGCCCAGCTTATTTCTGGCTTGCGCCGGGTGCAAGACCAAACCCCACTGCGGCTCTGCCTTTTAAATTGCAGAGCTGCAGCAGGGTTTGGTCCTGAACCTGGCATGAGCTGGAAATGAGCCAGATTGCCTACTGACTAATCAAGTAGTCAATACAAATTCTATCAAATAATCTATTAGTTAAATACCCTCATTTTAACATCTCCATACACATGACTGTATATGGGTAACAATATTTGGTTCCTTGTGACTAACCTTGCAGTGGAACAGGTACATTAACATTCTGGTATGTACTCAGTTCACCTATACTTTTCTTGTAAAGCAACATTATTGTATAGTTAGATAGTTAGCAGACCTGCCTTTCAAGATTTTGCAGAAAAATAACTTTTTCTGAGAATGCACACTTTAGCAACTATGAAGACTGACAAATACTTCAGACAAGAAAGAAGAGGCCTGTAAACTATTTAGAACCATTTCCAACTTTTGCTTAGAAACTTTCACTACTATAATAGAATATTTTTGTGTGTCTTTTCCCTTTAAAAATACACTTTACTGTCTTTTCCCTTGAGTATATTTTGTGGAAGGAAGAAACATGCTAAGCAAGTGGAAATATGACCCTGTATGATAAGGCATGTAAAATTCCTGTAGGGTGGCAGCTAGTTTAGGAGGCTGTAGCCTTTTCTGATATTATACACTTGAGCCTCATTCTGGTCTGATCTGAAAGTGAATATAATTAGCTAATGAGTGTGCTAGATTCCTGCCTTGTGAATAGTACCAATATTTCACAAACAAAACTGATGTCCCAAAGTCCAATACATTCTATGAAACTGACCAGTTGTTGCTAACAGCGATGGAAATGGATTTAACTGATAGAAACAGTTTTCAGTGCTGTTGCAGGAAGTGCTTCCAAATTACACTGTCTGGCTGTGTTGTACACTTTTCATCCAGCTCCCTTTATCTTCTGTTAGGTTTATTTTTGATGGGACGGTCTTGGGTTTTGTTTAAAAACAAAACCAAGAACAAAACAAAAGACAAAAACCAAAACAAAACAAAACAAAAAAAAAGCCCTTTTCAGTTTCTGAAAACCAAAAGATTCAAATTTTTAACTCCTCAAACCTGCAAAAATTGATGAGTCATTTTTGTTAGAAATAAAGTCATTTTTGACCAACTGTACTGTTTAACTATTTTCAACCCTAGCTCAAGGGGACCTGTTTAACTGAAAACAATTTGAAAAAAGTCCATTTCCTAGTTTATATGGTGGACATGGGAGAATGTACCAAGACTATACAAATCACTCTTTACTTACCTCACTATTTCATTACATAACACACATTTATTGATAGGGCTTTACCAAATTCTCTGCCATGAAAAATGTACCATTGACCATGAAATCTAGATTCCCACTGTGAAATCTGGTCTTCTGTGTTTTTATCCTATACTATATGGCTACGTCTAGACTGGCATGACTTTCCGCAAATGCTTTTAATGGAAAAGTTTTTCCGTTAAAAGCATTTTAACGTCTAGATTGGCATGGGCGCTTTGCGCAAAAGCACTTTGCGGAAAAGCGTCCGTGCCAATCTGAAACGGTTTTATAAGAAAGCCCCGATCGCCATTTTTGCCATCGGGGCTTTTTGCGCAAAACAATCCTGAGCTGTCTACACTGGCCCTCTTGCACAAATACATTTGCGCAAGAGGGCTTTTTCCCAACGGAGCAGCATAGTATTTGCGCCAAGAACACTGACAATCTTACATCAGATCGTCAGTGTTCTTGCGCCAAATTCAAGCGACCAGTGTAGACAGCTGGCAAGTTTTCATAAAAGCAGTTGCTTTTGCGGAAAAACTTGCCAGTCTAGACGCAGCCTACGGATTTCATAGGGAAACCAGCAAATCTTAAATTGGGAGTCATGACCCAAAAGGGGTGTGTGGGTTATTTTAGGAGGTCATGGTATTGCCAACCTTATCCCTTTGCTGCTTTCAGAGCTTGGAGGGTGGTGGCTGGTGGCCAGGCACGCAGCACAGATGTAAAGAGGAGGAATACCATACAGTGCTACCCTTAGCTCTGTGCTGCTGACTTCAGATCTAGTTGCCAGAGAGTGGTGGCTACTGAGTGAGGGCTCAGGTCTGTGGGCTGCAGCTCAGAAGCAAGGATGGCAATACCATACTATACCACCCTTGCTTCTGTGCTGCTGCTGGCAGTGGCTCTGCCTTCAGAGCTGGGCTCCTGACCAGCAGCTGCTATTCTCCAGATGCCCAGTTCTAAAGGAAGCATTGCCACCAGCAGTGCAGAAGTAAGGGTAGCAGTACTGCAACCCTCCCTACAATAACCTTGAGACGACCCACAACTCCTTTTTGGGTCAGGACCCCTATCATTTCAATACTGTGTAATTTCAGATTTAAATAGCTAAAGAACAACTTTTAAAATTCTATGACCACAATATATATCAGAAAGGACTACTACCAAATTCATGAGCTGGTTTGTTGAACCTGATGAGAGAGAAGTTTTGCAGCTTGCAGTAATTTAAGAAAGTGGTACTTTTAATCCTTTTAAAAATTGAAGTATGATGTTAAACATGACCTGAAAAATAAGTACTATTCTATTATTGGAGATGCAAGTAGAGAGGCTAGCAACTAAGTTAAAACAACACTTAAGTGTTGGATTAGGAATATCTGCACTATTTTAAAATTATTTGCTGTACATTTGTAATTGTTAGCAGTGTTTTGGCTTATTTTTCCTAGCACAGGGATTACTGGAAATAGCCTATAGGTTTTTCTAGTTTTTTAGAAACCAGTTTACGCCCTGTGTGTAACTCAAAGGAAGTTCTGGTTGTCATTGTTTGAGTGACATCATCAGGCATTTTATACCATAGTTTAGGTCAGTGATATCATGTTTCAATATCTTGTTTAAATACATTTATATGATTACCTCCCTGCACCATCAAAGGCAGCAATTTTAAAATTCTAGATAGTGGGAAAAAATGAATAACTAGGTGCACTGAGTAGGGTTTGCCAATCAGGGAGTGTTGCCGTAATTGCATCAACCTTGATTAGAGCTGGGTGCAGGGTGGTGACTCAGTGTCACAAAGCACTTCCTGTCTGGCAAAGGCCAGAATTGCCAAAGACTAGTACAGCTAAATCCCCAGTGCTTACGTTCAAATTGAAATGCACACATGTGAACATGGCACAATATCCTGTCATGGAAAAATGCAAGACGTATAGAGCAGGGTTTCCCAAACTTTTTGACATGGGGACCAGTAAATCCATTCATGAGCTTTTGGAGGACCGGTGACATATATTTGCATATTCATTAAGCAAATGATGAATATTGAAATAAGTTGTTTCTGGTTCTCCCAAAGCCCACAGTGCCAGCGTTAGCAAAGCTTTTGATACAGTCACCCACAATATTCTTGCCAGCAAGTTAAGGGAATATGGATTGGATAAATGGACTGTAAGATGGATAGAAAGCTGGCTAGATCAGGGTTTCCCAAACTTTTAACTTTAGTTGGAACCTGTTTTTTTTCAGTACTGTTTTTTGCAGCCCCAAAATATAAACGCATATAAAAAAAGAATGAAAAATGAATACATTTTCAGTGTTTCACCCAGCTGCATCCTCTGCCCAGCCTGGACCAGGGCTTAGGGGACCCAGCGCCGCATGGGAACTCCAGGAGGCGGGAGCAGGAGCAGATTGGGGGTAGGGTATCTGGCTAAGAGGGAGGGTGCAAGGAAGGGTAGGGGTTGCCAGGTGTCGGTTTTGTACCGGACAGTCCGGTATTTGAGGGTTTTGTCTGGGAAACAAATTGAGAAATTACCAGACATATAAAATGTCTGGTATTTTCTAATTAGGTAAGTTTTATTATAATTAGGTGTATCAATCCTTAGCTGTGAACTGCCTGGCTGCTAGATGTGCTCATGCTGCTTGAGTGTGTCTACCTGCCAGGCAGTTCACAACTACTCCAGGGAGGGAATGTGTGTGTGTGTGTGTGGGGGCGGGGGAGCGCAAAATAGAATCCCCGGCTGGACTCACTCGTCTGCCAGGGTCTGCAGGGTCTGCATGTGCCCCAAATTGCCTGGGTCAGTCCCGCTCCCCCCCCACTTCTCCTCCCGATCTCCCCAGTCCAGCCCTGCTGCCCTCGTCCAGCCCTGCTTCCAGCGGCCGGTTCCCTCCACCCCCCACCAATCTCCCCCGGTCAGCCCCACTCCCCGACGACCCCTGACCAGCCCTGCTGCCCCGTCCAGCCCTGCTTCCGGCAGCTGGTTCTCCCGTCCTCCTCCTCCTGATCTCCCCCGGCCAGCCCCCTCGCCCCCCGGCCAGCCCTGGTTCCGCCGCCTGCCCTCCCCAATCTCCGCAGGACAGCCCCGCTGCCCCCAACCCTGCTTCCACCGCCCACCCCATCTCCGCGGGACAGCCCCGCTGCCCCCAACCCTGCTTCCGCTGCCCGCCCGGATCTCCGCAGGATAGCTCTGCTATCTCCAACCCTGCTTCCGCCAACCGCCTGCCCAGATCTTTGCGGGACAGCTCTGCTACCTCCAACCCTGCTTCCACCGGCCGCCCGCCCAGATCTCTGTGGGACAGCTCTGCTACCTCCAACCCTGCTTCTGCTGGGCGCCAGCCCCGATCTTCGCAGGACAGCCCCGCTGTCCCCAACCCTGCTTCTGCCAGCCGCCCGCCTCCCCCCATCTCTGCGGGACAGCCCTGCTGCCCCAAACCCTGCTTCCCGGTGGCCAGTTCCCCCCCCCACACACACCTCCTCCCAGCCCACCCCGCTCTGCTCCCCTCCCGGCAGCCACGCTGAGGCCCGGTATTTTTTTCCCGCGGCCCAGTACCGAGCTGCGGCCCATAGTTTGGAAAAAGCTGATATAGAGGAAAGTAATTTAAGGGTAGAGTTGTCAATATGATGTTCCCTGTCAGTCTGCTAAAGTGAGACCCTTTGATTTTTCTGGAGGGTTTTGCCACGGTCTGTGACTTTAGAACTTGTTACATATAGTATCATAGTTCAAGCCATGTTGTCTTTAGGAGCCTTGTAATGATTTGCACAATGGTAAGTTACAGTATTCAGTTGGGTTTACACTGGAAATGGACAAATCCTGTGGGAGATAGACTAAGCTAGTACATGATAATATGTCATAATAGCACTTGTCTCATGGCACCATCATTTTCCACAAAATTTATGCTGACTGTAAGCGTTTGTACAAACAAACAAACAAACCAAACTTTCCAAATGTGAATCAAATTGAGTATTGCTTTGTTTACAGGTGAAAAGCTAAAAGAACTCAAGTGTAAACTGCCCTCAGTTTGATGTTAATTGTAATTTGCCCAGCCATGTGCTAAACACTAGGGGTACATCTAGACTACAAGCCTCTTTTGAAAGAGATCGTCTAGACAGCCATGCAACTTTCCAAAAAGCGATCTGCTTTTTCAAAAGAGAGCACCCAGGCAATCTGGATTCTGTCTTTCGAAAAAGCCCTGTTTGCATTCAAGAGCTCTTTCAAAAAAAGGCCTTCTTCCTAGTAAAATGAGGTTTACCACTGTTGAAAAAACCGCCACATTCTTTTGATTTAATTTAGAAAGAATGCAATGTCAGTCTAGATGCAGGTGAAGATTTTTCTAAAAAAGGCCACTTTTTTTCGAAAAAACCCTGGGCTGCGTGTAGATTGGCAAGATTTTGTGCAAATACTTTTAACGGAAAAGTTTTTCCGTTAAAAGTATTTATGCAATCTATACTGGCATGTGCCTTTGCGCAAAAGATTTGCTTTTGCGCAAAAGCATCCATGCCCAGTATAGATGCTCTCTTGCGCAAGAAAGCTCCGATGGCCATTTTAGCCATCGGGCTTTCTTGCACAAGAAATTAACGTTCCTGTCTACACTGGCCCTCTTGTGCAAGTATTCTTGCACAAGAGGGCTTATGCCTGAGCGGGAGCATCAGAGTATTTGCGCAAGAAGCACTGATTTTGTACATTACAAAGTCAGTGTTCTTGTGCAAATTCTCGTGGCCAGTGTAGACAGGCGGCAAGTTTTTGCGCAAAAGCAGCCGCTTTTGCGCAAAATCTTGCCAGTAGACGCACCCCTGTAGTCTAGACAAGTACTCCTTTAAAAAAAATAAATACCCCCTGTACCTACAGTTTTCAGACACACAAAATTTTTGTCTACTATTGCAACACATTTGTTTAAATAACTTAATCGTAGCCAGCCAGGCAATGACATTTTTGGGTGTAAAAAGTACAAAATTTTGGGGTGTAAAAAGTACAAAAATAATAAAGCGCTGTAAAACTTAAAACAAAAATTCAGTTTTCTCCAAATTTCAGTTGTGTTGATGTACCCCCCAGACTTCTCTCAAGTACCCTAAGGGTACTCGTACCACTGGTCGAGAAACACTGGTCTAGACATACCCTAGGTTACCAGCCTGATTTAAATGTGGAAAAGTCTTCTATTGAAGCAAAACACTTTTCCTACTTACTGTATTACAAAGAAGGAAAAGGGATTAAATGAAAGGAGGAAGTCAAAGAAGGAAAAGTGAATGTGGTGTCCTACACCCATAGTATCACATGTTAAGGAGTTGCACCCATAACTATTTCTTTGCCAATGTGATGGCATTTGAAAGGAGAGTATTAATGAAAGTTCATCACTAGCTAACCGGAAAGTAAATGTAATAATACTTTCTGAAATGCTGAATCATTCTGATGCTCTCAGCCTGGAGCTGATGCAATTCCTCCTTTATCACTGGAAGATCTTTGGTAATTACAGGCACGCCTCTTCTTTCAAAGGGTTTGGTAAGAGACTGTTGGCAATTTATAACTGTGATACTCAGACCACAGTAATTCAGGAGCCAAATTAACAAACTACATTGTTTCATTTACTAGATTATTGTACAGGATTCTTATAGCACATAAGTTATTAACTTAATTGATTAATAACATAGTAAAAGTATTCTATTGGTTAATATTTAAATCACACTGTGTTTTAATATCATGTGCTGGACAGTGTCACAGATAGCAGGGCAGATAGCCACTGCGGGCCCTGGGGCAAGGTGTGTGTGAGGCTGGCTTCATGCCCTCGGAACAGGCGGGGCCTCAGGCAGAAGGGGCAGGGCTGAGGGCAACTCTTTTATTTACTTGTTTGTGTAATCAGTGTAATTTATGTAATGTGCACAGTTCTAGGAATGTGAAGTCTGGTTCTGCTGTAATTGTAGTCAATAACAAAACTCCTATTAACTTAAGTGAAACAGGACTGGACCCAATGCTAGTTTCCTGTTGCAGAAGGACCTAATACAATATTTTAAGGGGACTTTTAGATGGTGGCTTTAAAATATCTAACAAATAGAAATGAATTACTGTGATTCTTTTAAGGGCATTTAGATAAACATGGGTGCAGTTCATGGCTTGCTTTGATGATGGGGGATGTGTGTCTTTGGTTGGAAAGGATTCTTGTTAAGGTTCCCTCTCAGCTGTGCCATAGCACGGCCCTGCAGCTGCTTAATGAGCCCTACCTAGCAAGGGTTTCAGGGCTCTATGCTCTATGCATAGTGTTTGGTGGTCTTTTTTTAAAATTTTGTTTCTCTCCTGCCCTTAAAGGGGGCATTTTAAAACATCTGAGGAATCTCTCTGAAGGAAGGCAGGTATGGATAGTGATAAGTCTGCTGTTGTTACCTGCACAGCATGTGCCATGTTTGTCTTCCTCCCGAAAGATAGAAGGGATTTCATCTGCACTAAGTGCAAGCTGGTCGCCATTTTGGAAGAAAAAATTAGAGGACTTGAGGCCCAAGTATCAACCCTACATTCCATCAGAGAAGATGAAGACTTCCTCGATAGAAAGCAGCATTTAATACTGCAGGCACAGCAGGCTGAAGAACCAGTGAGGGCAGTACAAAACAAGGAAGAAAACTGGCAGCATGTAACCTCCAGGAGAAGAAAGCCAACTCAGGTATCCCCAATTCCACTAGAGCTAAGTAACCGCTTTCAGGCTCTCTGCACAGGCACTACAGTGGAGAATCCTTTGCCAGGGACCTCTCAGGGAAGAGATCAGAAGGAGACCCCATCTACCGGAAGGTATGGGATGTGTAGTCCTAGGGATGGGGGTTTCATGACCATGACGCCCAAGAGAAGAAAACAGGTGGTGGTGGTCGGGGACTCCCTCCTAAAAGGGATGGAGTCATCCATCTGCTGTCCAGACTCGGAATCTTAAGGAGTGTGCTGCTTGCCAGGAGCTAGAATTCAGAATGTGACCGAGAGTCTTCCAAAACTGATCAAACCTTCGGATCGCTACCCCTTTCTGCTTCTCTATGTGGGAACTAACGATACGGCCAAGAATGACCTTGAGCGGGTCACTGCAGATAATGTAGCACTGGAAAGAAGGCTCAAGGAATTTGAAGCGCAAGTGGTGTTCTCATCCATCATCCCTGTTGAAGGAAAAGGTCCAGATAGCGATTGTTGAATAGTGGAAGTAAATGCGTGGTTGCGCAGGTGGTGTCAGAGAGAGGGCTTTGGTTTCTTTGACCATGGAACTCTGTTCTGGGTACAAGGATTGTTAGGAAGAGATGGGATCCACCTAACCAAGAGAGAAAAGAGCATCTTCACGGGCAGGCTTGCAAATCTAGTGAGGAGGGCTTTACGCTAAGTTCGTTGGAGGATGGTGACCTAAGCCCTGAGATAAATGGGGAAGTGGGATACCGGAAAGAAACACTAGGAGGAAGGAGCAACAAAGGAGGACCCCTGATTTGAATGAAGAAGGTAGGGCGATCAACTGGTTATCTAAGGTGTTTGTACATGAATGTAAGAAGCCTGGGAAACAAAAAGGAAGAATTAGAAGCCCTGGCACTATCAAAGAACTATGATTTGATTGGAATAACGGAGACTTGGTGGGATGACTCGCATGACTGGAGCACTGTCATGGAAGGGTATAAACTGTTCAGGAAGAACAGGCGGGGGAGAAAAGGAGGAGGAGTTGCATTGTATGTAAGAGAGCAGTATGATTGCTCAGAGCTCCAGTATATAGAGGGAGAAAAGTCTGTTGAGAGTCTTTGGGTTAAGTTTAGAGGCAGGAGCAACAGCGGTGATGTTGTTGTTGGTGTCTGCTATAGACCTCCAGATCAGGTGGATGAGGCAAACGAGGCTTTCTTCAGAAAACTAAGAGAAGCTTCCAGATCGCAGACCCTGGTTCTCAAGGGGGATTTTAATCACCCTGACATCTGTTGGGAGATCAATACAGCAGTACACAGACAATTCAGGAAGTTTTTGGAGAATGTTGGGGATAACTTCCTGGTACAAGTGCTGAAGGAACCAACCAGAGCCATGGACAGCTTGACCTGTTGCTCACAAACAGGGAGGAACTAATAGGGGAAGTAGAGGGAGTGACAAGCTGGGAAGCAGTGATCATGAGATGGTAGATATCAGGAACCTGACCAAAGGAAGAAAGCAAAATACACACCCTAGACTTCAGAAAAGCAGACTTTGACTCCCTCAGAGAACTGATGGGCAGTATCCCCTGGGATGCTAACATGAAGGGGAAGGGAGTCCAGGAGAGCCAGCAGTATTTTAAAGAAGCCTTATTAAAGGCACAGGATGAAACATTCCTGATACACAGTAAGAAAAGCAAATATGGTAGGTGACTAGATTGGCTTACCGGGGAAATCCTTGGTGAGCTTAAACACAAAAAGGAATTGTAAACTTGGACAGATGACTAGGGAGGAGTATAAATATATTGCTCGAGAATGCAGGGGAGTAATCAGGAAGGCGAAAGTACAATTGGAATTGCAGCTGGCAAGGGATGTGAAGGGTAACAAGAAGGGTTTGTAGAGTCATGTTAGCAATAAGAGGGTGATCAGAGAGGGTGTGGGGCCCTTGCTCGATGAGGAGGGTAACTCAGTGACAGATGATGTGGGAAAAGCTGAAGTACTCAATGTTTTTTTTTTTCCTCTGTCTTCACAGACAAGGTCAGCTCCCAGATTACTGCACTAGGCAACACAGAATGGGAAGTGGATGTGCAGCCCTCGGTGGAGAAATAACAGGTTAAGAACTATTTAGAAAAGTTAAACATACACAAATCCATGGGTCCGGATTTAATGCAGTCGAGAGTACTGAGGGAGTTGGCAAATGTCATTGCAGGGCCTTTGGCCATTATCTTTGAAAATTTGTGGAGATTGGGAGAGATCCCAGATGATTGGAAAAAGGCAAAGGTAGTGCCCATCTTTTAAAAAGAGAAGGACAATCCAGGGAACTACAGAGCAGTCAGCCTTACCTCAGTCCCTGGAAAAATCATAGAGGGGATCCTCAAGGAATCCATTTTAAAGCACTTGGAAGAGGGCAATGTGATCAGGATTAGTCAACATGGATTCACCAAGGGCGAGTGATGCCTGACCAATCTGATACGGTCTCCCACAATAGTCTTGCCAGCAAGTTAAGGAAGTATGGCTAGGTAGCAGTTCAACAGAAAAGGACCTGGGGATTACAGTGGATGGGAAGCTGGATATGAGACAACAGTGTGCCCTAGTAGCCAAGAAGGCTAATGGCATATTAGGTTGCATAGGAAGGAGCATTGCCAGCAGATCTAGAGAAGTGATTATTCCCCTTTATTCTGCACTGGTGAGGCCACATCTGGAGTACTGCATCCAGTTCTGGGCTCCCCACTACAGAAAGGATGTGGACGCATTGGAGAGGGTCCAGCGGAGGGCAACCAACATGATTAGGGGGCTAGAGCACATGACCTACAAGGAGAGGCTGAGGGATTTGGGCTTATTTAGTCTGCAGAAGAGAAGAGTGAGGGGGGATTTGATAGCAGTCTTCAACTTCCTGAAGGGAGGTTCCAAAGAGGATGGAGAAAGGCTGTTCACAGTAGTGACAGATGGCAGAACAAGGAGCAATGGTCTCAAGTTACAGTGGGAGAGGTCTAGGTTGGATATTAGGAAAAACTATTTCACCAGGAGAGTGGAGAAGCACTGGAACGGGTTACCTAGGGAGGTGGTGGAATCTCCATCCCTAGAGGTTTTGAAATCAAAGCCCTGGCTGGGATGATTTAATTGGGATTGGTTCTGCCTTGGGCAGGGGGCACTCGATGACCTCCTGAGGTCTCTTCCAGTGCTAGGATTCTGTGGAGCTGCCTGGCTGGGGCAGGGCCTTTGTGGATGCGGCTCATTAAACAGCTGTGGGCTGTGCTACTGGGCAGCTTAGAGGGAACCTTGGTGGGAACCTTGGTTGTTTATTTTTTTAACTGTAATTTATTTAAGGACCTGTATTAATTTGTGTTTTAGGGGTTTTATGTTGGTTGTAAAAAACCTGACTCTGAGTTTGAATTTGCAATGCAGTTTCAGCTAGCCTGTAGCATCAGTAGTTTCTAGCAACGTTTGCACATATTTTGATTTTAAGAATGTTCTAGCATTTGTTCAACCTCCCCCCTCCCAAACAACAATGCCCCAAGAAGAGTAAAGAGCTGTTTGTCCTTTTGTGAACTTGTGCATTGTATTTTATGGGAAGACATCTGAAAAATTACATGTTCTTTATTTCATTGTATAGAGTGAGTATCCTGCATTGCATAAAGCCACAACCCTTCCATCACAACTTAAATACATTTCTGATAAATTGATTTGGGGTCTGACCCAGGAAGCCCTCCCAGTAATTATATGCAGTATTATACCTGAGAATGATAGACACAACAAATACACAGATATGTAGGAATAGTGAGGATGCATTAATATCCTGGCCTGTTAGTTTTATTCAAAATCATGTTTAGATTAAAATAGAAAATGTTTGGTTTCTTCTTTGTACTGTTTTAATCGGTAATGTTCTGTCAATTCATCCGAAGACTCATAGGTTATTGGTGTAACAAAAAACAGGACTATGTAGCACTTTAAAGACTAACAAGATGGTTTATAGCTCATCACCTAATAAACCATCTTGTTAGTCTTTAAAGTGCTACATAGTCCTGTTTTTTGTTTCAGCTAGACCAGACTAACACGGCTACATTTCTATGGTTATTGGTGTGGCTGCTCAGTTTGTCCATGGAAGGTTCCTGGACAGAACAGAATTTGTTTTGCAGCACAAGACTGTCGTGCATTTTAATAGATTTGTGTGAGTATCAGGAGTGCTGAGAATGAAGCTGCATATGTTATGGGTCAGGAGAGTTCTTGGAGGTGTGCGCTGTAGAAACTTTCTTTCCATTAAAGTACTCAGTTCTAATACTTTCACGTATGTATTGAGATCAAGAAGAAAGGAGCTTAATTTTTTAAAAATTCTAATCAATAAGATGGAATACAATGTCTCTGAAGGAGCTAAGGGTAATAAAATCCCGTTTTAATGGTGTAGTTCTGCTCTGAAAAGTGAACAATGACATTTTACAATGTCTTACCCAACAGTTTTCTTTTCTTGTGTGTATTTGTGTCATATCTGCTGATTTTAGTAACCGAGCCAACACAGGTGAAAATGGAGCTGGATTCTATATCTTTTTAGGCATAATCAACAGAATATTTTTCAAAGTTGCAAATAGTTAAACTTGTTTAAGTACACTGAAAACAAAGGACTTGAAGAAGGTCATGAAGAAGGTCATGACTTCATTGAATTTGAATTTGAGAGTGAAGCATTTAATGCTGGTGTCCTGACAAATTCTAGCTTGTTTGGTTATGGTCTGAACAATAGACTCATCCTGTTGCTGCCTTCCTCCCAAGAGGTGCTTGCACTGCACTGGTATGTGAAAAAGTCCCTGTGTATAGCATATACATTAAGTGAAGTTTTTTAAAATGCTTTAAGATTTTATTGGTTGGAAGACAGGATATAAATGTAAAGTTAAAGGAAAGTGAGGAATTTGCTGCTTGAGGTATCCGCTGGCCGAGTTGTTCAGGGGCAGGTGCTCAGGGGTAGAGGCGAGGGAGGGGGGCAGGGCCTGAGGTGGAGGGAGCATTGTCCTGTCCCTCCCCTGGTGTGGCCGGGGGAGTCATGTGGGAGGCGGTGATGTATTCAGTGCCCCCCTGCCGTCTTTCCTTACCAATCTCCTCCAAATGCCATTAAACAACGGAGGAAATGTTTTTAGTTAGCAGAGGTGGATACGGCTAAGAAGAACTCTTGGAAAGATATTTACAATTTTTGAGGGATCAGGGGAAATGATGCATAATGTGTTAGACCGTGATGTGTGTAAATATTTGTAAACTTCCCCTCTGAGTTATAGATGCAGCACATAACTCTCCCTGCTTGCATCTAACTCTGATGTGCTTAGCTGTTTATTGAAATTGACAGCAAGATAATGCTGATCATAATCAAAGCAATCCTGGTTAGTTTTCTTTAGTCACATAGAGCCTGATAGTTAGTGCCATCCTTCATGGAAGGATAAGGTGTGCATGCTGTTTGCCTCGCCTAGTGTACCTGGTACTTCAGGTTTGCTTGGACTTCTCCCACATCCCTCATTTTTTTGAGTTGATAGATCTTCTGTTGATTTTCTGTGTGGCACCACACTTGTGTCATACATTGACAGGCCAACATGATCAGCAGGAAGAATTTCTGTACCAAAAGTGGAGACAATGTAGTGGGAGATTGCTATACTTGACACAAGGGGGCATGTGATTCTTTAACTTTTTTGCAACCCCTCCCCCTAAAAAAAACCAAAAAAATCATGGAGAGAATATGCATAATAAGTTACATACTGTATACATTATAGATATATTGTTTTCATGCCATTATTATTGATGCAGGCTTAGCAAAGAATTAAAATCTTGTGTGCAAAATCTATAAAAGTTTGGCTTGAACTGACAAAAGCCAGCAAATGCTGAGTGAGGATTGAAAAAAATCGGGTCAATAATCTGCTGTTTGAAAGGTCCCTTTGTAAGTATTTCAATAATTATCACTTTGAAAAATCTATATAGTAAATCTCTAAAAAGAACAAACCATAACTTAATGAGATAACTAACATAACTTCTTTGTCAACATTTAAAGGCCTTTTTCCACTTTTATTTCATTTTGTGTGGTTAGTGCCTGCAAAAATAGCTGGTTTCCCCCTGCTCCAGTTGAAGTCAATTACAACATTCCTATTGATCTTAATGGAGCAGGATTGGGAGTCACAGGTAGGGTTGTGGGATGCTTGACAATTGTACTGTGGTGTGTGGTGATTGTACAAACACTCATTTGTTTTCTCCCTCACTTTCACCACCTTCTTCTCCTCCTCCCTGCACATCACGTAGCTCTGTGAGATTTGCTTGAAGTTTCCAGTTCACATAAGCACTAAATATCAAAGATAAAACCACTGAGCTCTCCTGCTTTCATGTCAAAACTCTGAAAAGCCCCTATTTATTTTTTAGTGCAAAGCTACTACTGAGATTCAGAGCCCTCGATTACCCTTTTGATGAATGTTCTCAAAGTTCTGAGTTTCAAATAAAATTGAAACGAGGATGTGAGCAAGAGCAAAGCTCTCTTACCTATTGGATGCAGTTCTGGGGTGGGGTAAGGTCACCTGGCCTCTCCCACTCCACTGGGTTCAGACTCAGGCCCTTGGAGGCTAGTTCAGCTTCTGTCCTGTAAGGTGAAAGCTTGGGCAGCCACCCAGCAGAGATTCAGGTGCCACCCAGCTGATTAGCAGAGCACCCACAGCTGCCCAGTGGACAGCATGTGTTTCTATTGGTGGTTCACATCTGCACATTCCTCAGTGCACATAACAAAATTTATTTTGCCCAAGGATGGAAAAACTTAGAGGGAACTTTGCCTGGCAGTGTCTTAAATCAGCCTCAAGTCAGCTTCCCTGGGCCATTGTACATTCCACCCAGCCTTTTGTCCCTGGGGAGCACTAGTTTCCAATCCTACACCCAGGCTTGGCTCACATCCTTTCCCAGGGCCTATCCTACTTCCTGGCCTACCAGCCCCTAACTGAACAGCCTGGCTGCCTTTTAAACCCTGCCTCCAACCCGATCATGCTCAGCACCAATGGAGGGGTAAGGCCTCCTTAGCCCGGAGTTGACCCTGAGCCTCCTCCTGTGCAGTGATGAATTTATATATCTTGTCACACAGGCTTAGGGTTTTGTTGCTGCAGTTTGGAAAGACCTGTAAAAGGTTATATGGCAGAATACATGAACCATGTGAGTCTTCATTGTGAATTCCTAGCTTTTGTTAGAATGTACCACAGCTTTATTTGTAAACTCAATAGCCTGTGAATTACAGCAGTGTACGATATTCAGAAAGCAAGAGCTTCTCAGAGGGGTAGCCATATTCATTTGTAACTTTAAAAACCAGCAGTCCCATGGCACATTAGAGACTAATGAATATATTATATCATGAGCTTGTGTGGGTAAAACCCACTTCATCAGATAAATTGGCGTGGAACTTACAGAATCCAGAGCATATATAACAGCAAAAGAAGTTACCTGTCAGTTGTAGGACCAGTATTAGGGTACATCTGCACAGCAACATTATTTCAAAATAACTTTTTTTTGGGGGGGGGGAGTAATAATATATACCTTTAAAAACATTTTAATGCTATAAAAAACCTTAAAAAACGGGTTGTCCTGTAGCACCTTAGGGTATGTCTACACAGCGTGGCTATTTGCGGATACCGGGCGCTCATCAGCACGAACTGCTTCAGCTGGGGCTCCGCTCTCAGGCCTCACTCAGGGCTGGGTTTTTGCCCTTAAAGGGCCAGTGCAGGGCAGATGCCTTGTCACACAGTGTTTTTAACTTACTTACATTTCCCAAAGAAATGTTTTCACTCAGCTTTCTAAATCTAGGTAGTCTGTTACAACATATGCATCATAATCCCTGGAAGAGAGCATTTCCCTGTTGCTTAGGGCTATCACAAGTCAGGATAGGGTGTTAATCCAGATGAACTTCCTCACTGCTTATTTTACTTTAAATACTTCTTGATACTTTGGGTATCTTTTTTTTAAAAGCGAGATGCCATTGGGAAGCTTCCTTAGCAAGATAAGCATGATTTAGAAAATAAACACTCTTAGTATTTTAACTAGAGGCAGGCTAATTAATTTTTCCTTGACTTCAAGTATAATTTAGCAAGAACAATCTTAGGGATAAGCATAGAAGACAGTGTGCAGCAGTTTTGAAAATCTGGCCACTTGCTAGGATATTAAATATGAATTTAGAAACATAATTTTAGGTATTTATCTTTGAAAACTTATGGATCAAGAGTATCTGCTTTATGAAAAAGTTTTGGCTAATGTTAAAATAATAAAGCAAATGTAATTTTTCCATGTTGGAAATATATATTAGCATTTCATAACTCATTGCCTTTCTTAGAATAACATATCAGACATCTAGTTTATCATATAGTTTAATTACCAATAATTTCTGGTGTTATTCTGGTGCAGAAAAGTTAAGCCATACTGAGGATCAAGGCCTGCTCCTACAACTTTTTAAAAACTGGTCTTTATAAAGATTTTTCAGTGGTGTGTGACATTGTTTTGTATTGACATTGAGAAAGAAGGATTCCGAAGGAGGTATTCCCCCTCTTTTTTGGGGGGGAGGTAATAATATATACCTTTAAAAAACACTTTAATGCTATAAAAAACTTAAAAAACAACGAGTTGTCCTGTAGCACCTTAGGGTATGTCTACACAGCATGGCTATTTTGGGATACTGGAGGGTGCCATGCGGTGCCTGATTACAGCTGTAAGGGGCACCGCGCACTCGGGAGGCAGGGGCCGCGCATGCGCCGCGCGCCCACTGCCCGGGATGCAAGAATGGCTCGAGCTGGCACTGATCATAGGGTTGGAAGAGACCTCAGGAGGAATAGCTCCTGTGGGGAGGGATAGCTCAGTGGTTTGAGCATTGGCCTGCTAAACCCAGGCTTGTAAATTCAATCCTTGAAGAGGCCACTTAGGGATTTGGGGCAAAAATCTGTCAAGGATGGTACTTGGTCCTGCTGTAAAGGCAGGGGACTGGACTTGATGACCTTTCAAAGTCCCTTCCAGTTCTAGGAGATAGGCAATCTCCATTTTTTATTATTATTATTATCTAGTCCAGCCCCCTGCCCAAAGCAGGACCAATCCCAACTAAATCATCCCGGCCAGGGCTTTGTGAAGCTGAGACTTAAAAACCTCTAGGGATGGAGATTCCACCACCTCCCTAGGTAACCCATCCCAGTGATTCACCACCCTCCTAGTAAAGTAGTTTTTCCTAATATCATAGAATCATAGAACCATAGAGCTGGAAGAGACCTCAGAAGGCCATCAAGTCCAGCCCCCTGAACAAGGCAGGACCAATCCCAATTAAATCAACCTAGCCAGGGCTTTGTCAAGCCGAGACTTAAACACCTCTAGAGATGGAGACTCTACTACTTCCCTAGGTAACCCATTCCAGTGTTTCACCACTCTCCTAGTGAAATAGTTTTTTCTAATATCCAACCTGGACCTCTCCCACCACAACTTGAGACCATTGCTCCTTGTTCTGCCATCTGTCACTACTGAGAACAGCCTTTCTCCATCCTCCTTGGAACCTCCCTTCAGGAAATTGAAGGCAGCTATCAAATCCCCCCTCACTCTTCGCTTCTGCAGACTAAACAGACCCAAATCCCTCAGCCTCTCCTCATAGGTCATATGCTCCAGCCCCCTAATCATTTTGGTTGCCCTCCGCTGGACCCTCTCCAATGCGTCCACATCCTTTTTGTAGTGGGGGGGCCCAGAACTGGACACAATACTCCAGATGTGGCCTCACCAGAGCTGAATAAAGGGGAATAATCTGCTGGCAATGCTCCTCTTAATGCAACCTAATATGCCATTAGCCTTCTTGGCTACAAGGGCACACTGTTGACTCATATCCAGCTTCTCATCCACTGTAACCCCCAGGTCCTTTTCTGCAGAACTACTACTTAGCTGGTTGGTCCCCAGCCTGTAACAATGCTTGGGATTCTTCCATCCCAAGTGCAGCATTCTGCACTTGTCCTTGTTGAACCTCATCAGATTTCTTGTGGCCCAATCCTCCAATTTGTCTAAGTCACTCTGGACCCTATCTCTGCCCTCAAGCGTATCTACCTATCCCCCCTAGCGTAGTGTCATCCGCAAACTTGCTGAGGGTGCAATCCATTCCCTCATCCAGGTCATTAATAAAGATATTGAACAAAACCGGTCCTAGAACTGAACCTTGGGGCCCTCTGCTAGAAAGCGACCGCCATCCTGACATCAAGCTGTTGATCACTACCCGCTGGGCCCCGGCCTTCTATCCATCTTTCTATCCATCTTATTTATTATTATTATTATTTATTATTATTATTAATAATAATCCTCTTCGCTCCTGATGGAGCATAAGGCGCCAACGAATCTTCTCCCGCCTTCACAGTCCTGAGAAAGCCGGCTGACTTCTTCCCAGGTCGTGCCCTTCCTTTTCATGTCCCCCACGAGAACCAGGGCCTGCAATCTGGAAGCTTCTCTCAGTTGTCCGAAGAAAGCCTCATCTACCTCATCCACCTGATTCGGTGGCCTGTAGTAGACACCAACCACAACATCACTGCTGTTGTTTGCACCTCTAAACTTAACCCATAGACTCTCAACAGGTTTTTCTCCCTCTATATACTGGAGTTCTGAGCAATCATAGTGCTCTCTTATAGTGCTCTCTTATAGTGCAACTCCTCCTCCTTTTCTCCCCTGCCTGTTCTTCCTGAACAGTCTATAACCTTCCATGACAGCGCTCCAGTCATGCGAGTCATCCCACCAAGTCTCTGTTATCCCAATTAAATCATATTTCTTGGACTGGGCCAGGGCCTCCAGTTCTGCCTGTTTGTTGTCCAGGCTTCTCGCATTAGTGTACAAACACCTCAGAT
The DNA here is from genome assembly GCA_019425775.1 of Rafetus swinhoei. Classification (NCBI taxonomy): domain Eukaryota; kingdom Metazoa; phylum Chordata; order Testudines; family Trionychidae; genus Rafetus; species Rafetus swinhoei. Next base: position 11,527,631 of record CM033435.1, on the reverse strand, counting down.
AAGCAGTTGATCGCCCTATCTTCTCCATTTGAATCAGGGGTCCTCCTTTCTTGCTCGTCCCTCTTTGCATTTCTTCCCGGTATCCAACTTTCCCACTCCCCTCAGGGTTTTGGTCACTGTCCCCCAACGAACCTAGTTTAAAGCCCTCCTCACTAGGTTTGCAAGCCTGCCTGCGAAGATGCTCCTTCCTCTCTTTGTTAGGTGGATCCCATCTCTTCCTAACAATCCTTGTGCCCGGAACAGAGTCCCATGGTCGAAGAAACCAAAGCCCTCTCTGCGACACCACCTGTGCAACCACGCATTCGACAATCCCAGCCCAGTTCTTTCCCTTCAACAGGGAGGTTGGACGAGAACACCACTTGCGCTCCAAATTCTTTGATCCTTCTTCCCAGCACTACATAATCCGCAGTAACCCGCTCAAGGTCATTCTTGGCCGTATTGTTAGTTCGCACGTGGAGAAGCAGGAAGGGGTAGCGATCCAAAGGTTTGATCAGTTTTGTAAGCCTCTCGGTCACATCCTGAATTCGAGCTCCCGGTAAGCAGCACACCTCTCGAGATTCCAGGTCCGGATGGCAGATGGATGGCTCAGTCCCCATTAGGAGGGAGTCCCCGACCACCCCCCGTCATCTTCTTTTGGGGGTGGTGGTCATGGAACCCCCATCCCTAGGACTACGCATCCCATGCCTTCCAGTAGATGGTGTTCCCTTCCAGTTTCTTCCTTGTGAGGTCACTTCCAAAGCATTCACCACTGCAGAGCCTGTGGAGAAAGCCTGAAAGCGATTACTTACCTCTATATCATTGGGGGATTCCTGTGCTGGCCTTTCCCCCCTTCTAGAAGTTACATGCTGCCAGTTCTTTTCTTGGTCCCGTACTGCCCTCTCTGGCTCTTCCGCCTGCCATACTTGCAGGATTAAACACTGCCTTCTATCAAGTAAGTCTTCATCCTCTGTGATCGAGCATAGGGTCGACACTTGGGCCTCCAGTCCTCTAATTTTTCCTTCCAAAATGGCGATTAGCTTACACTTAGTGCAGATGAAATCCGTTCTTTCTTCCGGGAGGACGAGAAACATGGCACACATTGTGCAGGTAACAATAGCAGACCTATCACCAACCATACCTGCTGTCCTGGAAAAAGGATTAAAAAAGGAAGGTACGAGAACCCAGGAGCCACAATGATACTCACAGCACATGCCGAGGGCCGCAACTTAAGCGTGGTTGCATATACATGCAAATATATATGCACATATATGCAAATAGCTTCTTTCACACTGATGGGCGTGAATACAAAGATTAAGGCAAGACTACACAACACGCAGGCCCCGTTTAAGTCAGTTCTGTTGATATTAATAAAATGCAACATTTACCTGATTTCCACCCATATGACAGCACTTTTAATGAGCAATGACAGTCCAGGAATTTAACTACTAAAATGCATATCAACAGAAGACCATTATATTGCCTACTTTTTTGTTTTGGCTTCCACCCACGGGCCAGAAACAAACGGGCCACAGGCTGCATGTGGCCCATGGGCCAGATGTTGAGTAGCCCTGCATTAGATCTTGCCCCATGGACTTGTGTATGTCCAGCTTTTCTAAACAGTTCTTAACCTGTTCTTTCTCCACCGAGGGCTGCCCACTTCCTTCCCATACTGTGTTGCCTAATACAGTAGTCTGGGAGCTGACCTTTGTATGTGAAGACAGAGGCAAGAAAAGCATTGAGTACTTCAGCTTTTCCCACACCATCTGTCAGTAGGTTACCTTCCTCATCCAGTAAGGGTCCCACACCATCCCTGACCACCGCTTATTTCTAACATGCCTGTAGAAACCTTTCTTGTTTCTTTCTTTCTTCACATCCCTCGCTTGCTACAATTCCAATCACGCTTTGGCCTTCCTGATTACTCCTCTGCATTCTTGAGCAATATATTTATACTCCTCCCTAGTCATCTGTCCAAGTTTCCATCTCTTGTAAGCTTCCTTTTTGTGTTTAAGCTCACCAAGGATTTCCCCGGTAAGCCAATCTGGTCGCCTACCATATTTGCTTTTCTTACTGTGCATTGGGATGGTTTGTTCCTGTGCCTGCAATAAGGCTTCTTTAAAATCCTGCCAGCTCTCCTGGACTCCTTTCCCCTTCATGTAGCATCCCAAGGAATCCTGACCATCAGTTCCCTGAGGGAGTCAAAGTCTGCTTCCTTGACAATACAGTACAATTAAATGATGGCCACATTTCTACCATCTTATACCGGAAACCTATTGACAGTTATATTTGCCTACATTCCTCAAGCTTCCATCCTGGACATATCACCTGATCAATTGTTTATAGCCAGGCCCTAAGATACAACCGGATTTGCTCCAATCCCACAGACAAAAACAAACACCTACAGGATCTCTATCAGGCATTCTTAAAACTTAATTTCCCATCCGGGGAAGTGAAAAAACACACTGACAGAGCCAGACAAGTATCCAGGCATCAGCTTCTTCATGATAGGCCCAAAAAACAAAATAACAGAACACCACTAGTCATCATCTACAGCCCCCAATTTAAACCCCTCCAGAACATTATCAACCATCTACAACCTATCCTGGAAAACAATCCCTCACTCTCACAGTCCTTGGGGGACAGGCCAATCCCCGTGTACAGACAACACCCTAACCTGAAACAAATTATTTCCCGCAATAACGCATCACACCTCAAACATACTCACCCAGGCACCCACCCCTGCAAATCCCGGTGCCAACTCTATCCACACATCTACACAAGTGACATCATCACAGGACCTAACCACATAAACTATCACATCAGAGATTCATACAACTGCACATCCACTAATGTGATCTATGCCATCAAGTGCTAGCAATGCCCCCTGCCATGTATATTGACCAAACTGGACAGTTGCTATGACAAAGGATTAATGGACACAAATCAGATTATCAAAATAGCAGCACACAGAGACCTGTTGGGGAACATTTTAATTTGCCTGGACATTCATTAATGGATTTAAAAGTGGCCATTCTCTTGTGTTGGACAATTTCAGGAACCAACTAGGGAGAGAAACAGCAGAACTGGCCTTCATATGCAAATCTGACACATTTATCCAGTGACTGAACAAAGTCATTTCTTGGATGGGCCATTATATTCAACACCCAAATAACATCAGAAGCGAAGTATTAGACACTTACATCCCACTCTATTAGACTCATTTAGCACAGACACTTTGACAGGTTTTTTTTCTCCTCCCCTTCTTCTGCTTTATATTTGTCCCTCTGTGCCCCTTACTCAATTCATCTGTCATCTGAAGAAGTGGGTTGTGCCCACGAAAATTCATGATACTATCTGTATTTTTTGTTGGTCTCTAAGGCTATGGCTAATGGCTACACTGACATTTATTTTCGGAAGAAGATATGTAAATTGTGCTCGCATTTGCATATCTTCATCCGATTCTTTTTGCGGAAGTTTTTTCCGATATTTGGCCCCGTGTAGACAGGCCAAATGTTGGGGGAAAAAACCTCTTTCGTAAGACCCTGTAAACCTCGATTTACGAGGAATAAGGGGTCTTGTGAAGGAGGTTTTTTCCCCCCCCGACATTTGGCCCTGTGTAGATGGGGCCAAATATTGGAAAAACATCTTCTGCAAAAAGAATCGGAAGAAGATATGTAAATTGCACTTGTATTTGCATATCTTCTTCCAAAAAAACCCGACCGTGTAGCATAAGGTGCTACAGGACCACACATTGCTTTTTAAGTTTTTTTTAAGTTACAGGCTATCACGGCTACCCCTCTGTGGGTGCGTCTACACAGCACCCTAAACTTGAAATAAGATACGCAATTTGTGCTATGGAAATTTCATATTTTATTTCAAATCCATTTTGAAATTTGAAATTTGGCGCATCTACACAGTGCCAAATTTTCAAATAATGCGCTATTTCGAGCTATCCCTTATCCCTCGTGCTATGAGGTTTACCAGGATGGCGAAATAAAGCTCCCGTTATTTCGAAAAATATTTTGAAATAAGAGGTAGCTTGTGTAGACATGGCGTAGCTATTTCAGGATACCGGATACCCTGTGACGCATATGTTCGCTATCTTTATTGGAGAGAGAAATGACTCCTTAAATCTGTTTTTTTGGTATGTGATTATAATCTTTTAAAAACTGCTGAAATACATTGCAGTGTCTCAAAACTTAACAGTCAGGAAATAGGTGCGTTCCAGTCTTCAGAATAAATTTTATAAACTCTACTATAAGATTTTGTATTATGTTTGTTAGTGAAAGGTGAAAAGGATTGCCAATTGGAGTAAGACGGAGCACTGTATATTGAGACCATAAGCTCCATGGTAAAAATGACCATATCAAGAAATTAGATCAATTACTAATTTTTATGCAAATTAGTTGCAGCCCTTGAGTTTACCCATGTGACTGAATGTTGTGCAACTGCTGGCCTACTGTTGCTCTGATGCTACTGTGTTGAGTGCCACAGTACAGACCTAGATAGCAACATACTGGGTAATTGGTATTTGGAGTTGACATTTTGCGTAGAGATTATGCAACTGTTTAGTAAGATAATACCAATGAGTTATGTGACAAATATGATATGTGACAACTGACTTCATAAATGACTAATCCTAATAATTTTGGGGGTTTTTTTCAGTATATTTGTTTTGTTTAAAGGATTTTGCAGACCTTTTTATAAAACAAAATCTCTTGTACATAAAACTCTACATCCGGAGCATAGGCAAGTATCAGCTTGTATGTGACATGCATTAAAACAATCAGAGATATGAAACTTTTGCATTGTGGAGTGGTGATGTGGTAGGTATTCTGTGTGGGAGGATACACTATACAGAATTAATTGCTTCACCTTTTTCTCCAGAAAGTAAAACAAAGCATGTAGGGAAACTGGTTTTTTTCCAAGTATGAGTGGCAGGGAATTTTATTTGGGAGCGTGAAACTTTGCCTTAAGCAGAAAGGTGAGGCCTGACCTAATGAGCTCTTTAATGCATATTGTACTACATGCACACTTTGAAACTAGACAGGTGCTAATTATGCATAATGCCAAATTATGTTTAATGACTACACTTTTCTTGATAGCAATAATTAATTTGCTTCAGTGATTTTATTTTTAGATTGATTACAAAGATTTTAAATATCAGAGGGGTAGCTGTGTTAGTCTGAATCTGCAAAAGCAATGTGGAGTCCTGTGGCACCTTATAGATGCTGATGAAGTGAGTCTTTGCCCACGAAAGCTTATGCTCCAATAAATCTGTTAGTCTATAAGGTGCCACAGGACTCCTCATTGCTTTTAAAGATTTTAAAGTGTTTCATGAAGTACTATATAACTGTTCAGTGGTACTGATGCAGCATAATGGAGGCAGGGCTGGCTCTAGGCACCAGCAAATCAAGCACTTGCATCCCGGTCCCTGTGCCCCTCTGGCTCTGCGCCCCCTCTGCACCCCACAGCCCCTTTTCCCTGCGCCCCTCTGGGTCTGTTCCCCCCATTCCTCACAGTGCCCTGGACCCTGATCCCTCTGCCCCTCCCGTTCCCCGCATCCCATTCCCTATGCCTCCCCTGCACCCCGCTCCCCCCAATCCCTCCATCCCTCTGGCTCTGCACCTCCCGTTCCCTGCGCCACCCTGCCCTGTATCCCCCACACTGTTCCCCGCACCCCTCTGGTTCTGCGCACCCCAGCACCCCAGTCCCCCTGCTTCCCCTGGTCCCCAGACCCCTCTGGCTCTGCGCCTCCCATTCCCCACAGTGAACCCTGCTCCCCCTGTTCCCCATGCCCCTTTGGCTTTGCGCTGTCCCTGCACCCTGCTCCCCCTGTGGGTCGGGAGTGCGGGGTGCTTGTCCATAGGGCGGGGCTGGACAGGGCAGGGAAAAGGCTGTTGTGACCCAAGAGCGAGTGAAAGGGGAGGGAGAGTTTACTTGAAATGGCTTTGTCTTTATGGGAAAAAAAAATTAAAATTATATTTGCTATTTGCTATTTATAGGGCTAAAATGCCAGGATGAAAACGAAAATGAAAACAAACAAAACATTGCAAAGTGCAAACGTGTAAAAGCCAACAAAAAAAAGGGGGGGGCAGCCAAAAAAATTGTTGCTTGGGGAGGCAAAAAACCTAGAGCTGGCCCTGAATGGAAAATGTTCAGTCCAATTAATACAAAACAAATGCAAAATTGTAGGTGTTATATTTGATTGGGCTAATTAAAAATAGCAGACAATGTGGTGAAGAAAGTTGAAGGTGCATGATCAATAGCAAGGAAATTGAAGCCATTTACTTAGCCACAGAATTCACAGAGGCTTTCTGCTTCCAAAGTGCATGTCCCTTGAAGTAAAGAGGAATCACTCTTTTAGCATTAAAGTGTCTATTTTTTGAGTGCTGTTGCTTCTACAGGATGGTCACAGACACTTGGTCATGAGTGCGTTCAATTGAAAGGGAAAATGCATTCAGGCTAACCTCCACGTTCTATGATCTTATTTGTGGCATTAATGGTGCTTCCTCATCAGCTGAAACATTTACTGAAATGTTAATGATTGGAACTGGATAGTAGAAAAGCTGGGAAGATTGGTTGGACATTAGGAAAAAATTCCTAACTGTCAGGGTAGTCAAACACTGGAATAAATTGCCCAGGGAGGTTGTGGAATCTCCATCTCTGGAGATATTTAAGAGTAGGTTAGATAAATGTCTATCAGGGATGGTCTAGACAGTATTTGGTCCTGCCATGAGGGCAGGGGACTGGACTCGATGACCTCTCGAGGTCCCTTCCAGTCCTAGTATTCTATGATTCTATGATTCAGTCCAGTAAAAGGCAATGTGGTACATTCAAACTAGCTAGTATATTAGCAGAAATAGCACAAACTTACCTACAAACATGCTTCAGTGTTAATCTGATGTAAGCAGGTAGTTTAGTTTTCCATTGCCATTCAGTTCCATAGGGTGCCAGCCGTATTGTACTCAACATACTATGATCACCAATCCATTATACACTGGTGCCCAATAACACTTTTTATAGGTTAAAAACAGTGAATTATCCATATAAGGCTTTGTATCTCATCTCATTACCAAGTTTCAAACTGGATCCATCACCAAAAAGTTATTGCTGACAATCTCAATAATGTGGAAGGCCAAGTCTGTGCTTTATATGTATGTCATACATTGTCATTTTAAGTTGGTAGGAGGTACACCCTAAGGGTATGTCTACACTGCCACCCTAGTTCGAACTAGGGTGGCTAATGTAGGCATTCGAACTTGCAAATGAAGCCCAGGATTTAAATATCCCGGGCTTTATTTGCATGTTCCCGGGCGCCGCCATTTTTAAATGCCCCATAGTTCGAACTACCTGCCCGCGGCTACATGCGGCACGGACTAGGTAGTTCGAATTAAAGATCCTAATTCGAACTACCGTTACTCCTCATTCCATGCATATTTAAATCCCGGGCTTCATTTGCAAGTTTGAATGCCTACATTAGCCACCCTAGTTTGAACTAGGGTGGCAGTGTAGACATATCGTAAGAGAGCTAATGAAGCTGAAGCCTCTAAAATCTGTTAGGGTGCATCTACACAGCACTCTAAACTCGAAATAAGATACGCAAGTTGTGCTACAGAAATTGCTTATCTTATTTCAATTGAATTTAGAAATAGGCAATTTTGAAATTTGGCATATCTACACAGTGCCAAATTTTGAAATAATGCACTATTTCAAGACATCCCTTAACCCTCGTGGAGCAAAGGTTACCAGGATGGCGAAATAAAGCGCCCATTATTTCAAAAAATGTTTCAAAATAACAGGCGGCTTGTTAAGATGTGGAGTAGCTGTAGCTGTGCAGTGTAGATACTCTTACAGAATCCATAAATATTTTCAAGTATGTGAACTTTGTTTTACATAAGACTATGGAAAAGCAATAGCAAACGCCTAGTAGCATGTACATTTTCCTTTTTAACTACGACATACATAAAGCAAGAACAGAATAATCACTGTTTTGGGGCAAATGACAGCCTTTCTACATTTATATCTTAGCTTCACACTGGATACTTTTGTAAGTGAGAAATGTATTTAAACCCTCTTAAATGCTTGTAAATATATATAGGTATTTTTGTTGGCTACCTTTTCTGTAGTATTCAATCTCCTAATTTAATTTAATAAATGGTGACAAATAGTTCATTATCTGTAAAAATGGGATTCATATTATTTAAGCTTTTCAGAGTAGGGATTGGCTCTTACTGGACATGTGTACAGTACCTTGATCTCTGTTGGAGCCTTTACGTGGTATCCTAATACAAATAATGAACAAAATAGCTTACATCTTCTTGGACTAATAGTTTAATTTATTTTCCTAAAGAAAATGATATTATACTTTGAGAAAATGAATTCTAGTTCAAGGAGGAAGGTACAAGAACATGAATCTTGTCTATTTTATTTGTCTAAGTGCCTAACACATTTCAGGTAGTGGACAAATAATAGGTTTAATTCTTGATTATATATTTTGAAATCTTTTCCATATCCCATTTCCCCATCTATGGACTACCTGACTTTAGCATGATAATGTTCCCTTAGCTGTATGAAGTCTGGAAAAGCTACACCTGTTAAGTTTCTGGCATTTGGACAATGTAACTGATGCACACGTGTTTTCTTCTGTTTGTTAATTCACACTTTTATTATGTTTGTAGAATGGAAGTGAGAGCAGATCTGATGTGAACCCACATCATTAGGTAATGCTAATTGTAGTCTAGAATAAATTGACTTAATTAGATTCTAGCTGCTGCATTCATTTGAGGGTGTATGGAGAGTTAACTGAAAAAAAATACTTAAAAAAACCCAAATCAGCTCCATAAAGGTCCTATTGTTATTCTTTCCTTGCACATTCAACACTAGGGCTACATCTAAACTACAGGTTTTTGCGGCAGAAAATATGCTAATGAGGGACTCATTAGCATAAGTTGCAACATCATTAGCATATTTTCTGACGTTTCTTTTTGCGCAAGGGGTTTTTGCGCAAAAAGAAAGAGTGTGGACGGGGGTTTTTTTGCGCAAAAAAACCCCAGTTTTGCACAAGATCCTTATGCCTCTCCGGGTAAATAATTTAGGAAGTTACTGATGTACTTTTAGTTACCAAATTGATTCTTAATCTTTGCTAAAGGGCATAGAGCATCTTGCCTGTCAGTTTTTGGCTTGTGTAATTTCAGAGAGCTCTTGAGTATAACATACAATTTACCCAGACTAATTAAACTACCATTCAAGTGATCCCTTCTTCCTCTATTCTCCCAGGTCAAAAGTAAGAAAGGAGCTAGATAGGGTCCGGTGTTATATAAAGCGCTATACCTTGTGTTAGCCTTATAACACTAGAATTGTAACTTCAGATCCCTAAATATGTGCATGGTGGGCAAAATCCTTCTCTAATGTAACTGGAGTAAGTGGGGTTATGCTGGGGATGGTATATACCTTTGAACTGGTATATCTAAATCTGTCTAAATCTTTTTGCTGCTTTTAAACCCTTGTGGTTTTAAGTCTAAACATGAAAAACTTGAGGATCTGGAAACAAGTACCTTTTTCAGGAAAAAAAAAAAAGAAAAAAAAAAAGGAAATCATCTGCCACTTATTTCCCTTCTTAAGTGCTAACATGACATTAGGACAAACAAAGGAAAGGAAACAGAAATGTTCCCTGGGAGGGAACACTCTTGTGTGTAACTTTTTTTAGAGAGGAGCACAGAGTTGTTAACTTGGACTAGTGGTCATCTAGACATGATTTAATCTGCTTCAGACTAATTTGAACATTTAAAAATGCTGCTATTATCCCAATATGTGGGACTGCTTCTGTTATAGCAAATCAGGACAATATTTTCAGTGTGAATAATCTCTTAGGAAAAAACTAAGCTCCATGCTGATGAGTTGTAAATTTATCACATTGTTTCTCTTGGTTTATGGTTAACTGATAATTTGGCATGTTAGTTTCTGAGGGCAATGGCCTACATGTCAAAATATTTTAAAAATATAGATGAACAACTGAATTCAAAATGTGGTACACATAATTGCCAAAATCAATCTTCTTCAAAGCTTCTCTTTACTAATCACAGAACTTTTAATTTATTAGAAGGTGTACACAAAAATATTGGTAACATTATTAGATCATGCATGTTACTTTACAACTTAGAGATCACTGTTAAATTAACAATTGGAAATACATGTTCAATAGACATATGAGGATACAAAAGTACATACTCTTATTACTAGAATAAAACAGTGATGTCATAAATTACACAGCAAATATACCAGGACTCTACAGGTTGGTTGATGGAAAGATTGTCAAAGGAGGAAGAGAACTTCTTTAATTTCTCACAGCAGTAAAGTGGCTTGACATCAGGAAATACCCATGTGACTTGCCTCCTAACAATCTGAGGCAAGAAGAAGTTTGGTTAAGACTATATCCTTGCAGTACAAAACATTCACACATAACATTAACATGCATTGCAAATCACTGGAGATGGGTAAAGCAAGGGAAAACCCATAACACAATGCTTTATCACAACAATTCCAAGAAGGAGAATCCAGTCGGATGATATAGTGCATCATAGTAAGGCCACAATGTTACAATTGACAAAGACCATAAAATTAAGCATTTTGTACTACTACTAATATAGCTTTTCCTCTAATATTATATAGATTTATACAATGTACCTGAATTGTATCTCATCATAGACCTTTTTCAAGTTTAACATATTGCTTGAAACAGTAACGTAGGATGGGTCACAGGGATATAAATACTAAATATTCACTGTAGGTTCTAGATTATATGCCATACGCAACTGCATGAAACTGATCTTCAAATGGCTAATCAGAAAAAAGGCTAGCAAAGGACTTCCTCAAGTTTCGGATGGTTTCAGCTTTTGCTTCATCTTCGTTTACAGATGATCGAAAGAAGGATGATTCTGTGAAACTGAAGGCATTTGTCAAAGACTGTGATTTGCTGCAAGACAAAAGCAACATGATTGGTATGTTCATATTGTTCTTCAACATGTACATATACTATGTCCATACAAATTGTTTCCTGTGCAAAAAGGAGAAGCATCTATGGGTGGAAAACATCTTACATATTCAAAACAAGAAGGACAAGCAGAAGCAAACAGTATAATCACATACAGCATAGAGAATAGCCGAATACAGCATATTTTCTCTCTAGTTTGAGAAGTAGGCTATGTCACCTATATTTAATAGAATAGGTTTGGTAATAATAAAACAGCTTATATTATTGCATTAATTAAAAGAATACTAAATCACCAACAAAACAGAAATGAGAGGAATATTGAGCCCAATTCTCTTCTCTGTTTCACATTCTCTTCCCCCAACAGTAATTGCATTCATTTCAGTAGCTTCCAGTGTAGGGATTCTCAAACTCTTCATTGCACTGTGATCCCCTTCTGGTAACAAAAATTACTACATAGAGGAAGGGGAGAGGAAGGCCTTACTGAGCCCCATAGCCCAGGATGGGTGGAGAGGCAAAGCCCAAGGCAGAGGGCCAGTAACCTGAGCCTCATCCCCTGGACTGAAGCCCTCAGGCTTTGGCCTCAGTGGTGGAGCTTGGGCTTCAAGTTTAGCCCAGGGTCTTAGCAAGTCTAAACCAGCCTTGGTGACCCCATTAAAAATGGGTTGCAACCAGTTTTGAAGTCCTGACCCACAGTTTGAGAACCACTGCCACAGTGCATAAAACTGGAGTAAAGAAGAAATGGGCCTATTAAGTCAAATCCAAAACCAGAAAAACCTCAATTCAAGATGAGTATCAATGCACAATGTTCCTTAAGGCTGCAAAAATTTGACACAAGGAGAAGAAGCTTGTCAATAAATAAGAAAAATTGAGTCCCATGTCTTCTGATGATTATTAGATGTTTAATTCTTAAGCATGACTTAATGAAACTTTTATTTTGTGACTGCACTTAATTTAAAAAAAAATAAAATCTGTAAGCAGATTTGTATTTACTGTAAGCAATTAGCCTAACAACAATAGAACCTCAGAGTTACGAACACCAGAAGTACAAACTGATTGGTCATCCATATCCTTCATTTGGAACCAGAAGTACACAGTCAAGGAGCAGCTGATGACCCTCCCCTCCCCTCCCCTCCCTTCCCCCAACTCCAAATATGGTCTAGTAAGTTCTATGTTAAATGTAAACTACTAAAAAGATAAGAGAAAAAGATGTTAGAAGATGAGGAAACAGTTTCTGTGTTTGTTTCATTTAAATTAAGATGGTCAAAAGCAGCATTTTTTCTTCTGCATAGTAAATTTCAAAGTGATATTAAGTAAATGATCAGTTGTAAATTTTTGAAAGAATGACAAAAGGTTTTGTTCAGATTTCTGAACTGTTTAGAGTTATGGACAACTTCCATTTCTGAGGTGTTTGTCACTTTGACCTTCTGTTGTATGCTGAGGTGACTTTTTGCTGTAGTGTTATCATGAACTATAGCAAGTGTCTCTGTAAAATAATAAGTAAAATATATCTTAGTATACATGAAGGATAAAGTTTGAAGTTAAAACTATCCAATTCATATAATTTCAAGTGGAATAAATTGTTAAAAGGATGGGTTAAGTTAAAGCAAATATTATCTACTTACAAAACACTAAATTTGTAAGCCTTTCAAAAAAGTATCCATTGCTTAATTGGTAAAGTAAAACTTTTGGGGAATGAAATTAACTTTGTCAGGTCTTTATCTTATCAGATCTCAAATAGAATTCAGTAGGAGACTGAGATTTGGCTGTGAATGCATTTCTCTAGTTTATATTGCCTCATATGCTGTGGGTTTCAATTTATCCATCTTTACAACAAGCAGTACTGAATGCATTTCAGGTTTTTAATACATTGTAGATGGATTAAAGAATGATAAATATTTGTGTTTGCACTAAGAAAAGGTAGCAGGAGAGAGGCAAATCTGCAATTGACTTGATTAGTAACACAAAATAAATGGTCTAATTAAATATTTATTCACAGATTAGTAACGTGCATGCACATGTTAAGCAACAGTTTGTGAATTATTACAAGGCATGCACATGAAAATATATATAGTACAGTTAATCCCAAAGGCAGGGCATTTTATTTATGTACAGTAATCTGGTTTGGAGTAAAATTGCTTCACTAAAAATTGATTTAATAAACTAATTTTACCTCTGACAGAGGTAATGCTATGCTATACCACTAGTCTTCCAAAGCTTGCCAACTAAAAACTAATTGCCTTTGAAAAGTTATTTTTGATGTGAGAAAACTGGATGTTTCTCAGAGGGAAAAAATGCAAATCTATTTTGATGTAAATGGGGAGCGAAGGTACAAACAAATGGGGAGGGTTAGAAAATCATGGGTATGCAACATTTATTTTAAAAAGAATGCCAGGAAAATCTTATGTTGCAGGCTGTTTCTGTATTCATCCATCTGGTATATGGAAAACTGTCATTCATGTTCTCTTGAGTTCAAGAATGGATTAATTTATCCCAGGACATAAGATCATAGAACAAGACTAGTGACATACAACGTCCTATGAGACAGAGAAACAAGGTTCTTTCAGAAATAGCCACACTTGTCCCTTTTTTGAGTCACTGTTGCCTCCACTAACCCTCATATGCTCAACAAGTCCAACTCACTGAGCAATTAATGTGGTAAAGACTCTCAGGAAAGTCTGATTATAGGTGGGGAGGGAAAATTTCCTCACATTAGTTTTAGTATATTAGTGGCTAGAAAAAGGGAACCGGTTCCTCATACAGGTCTACTGTGTAATTAAAAAATCAGTCTAGTCTCTCTTTTATCCAATTAAGACTATCCTAAGGGAAAATATATAATATCAGAGGATCCATCAGAATGTTAGGACATCCCTCCCATTCCTGCTGGGGGTTGGCTGGAGATAGCAGCACTTGTATATTATGTCAATTGCTGCTCACTGTTGGTCTGGAGTGTCCTACTACAGTAAGGTATGGAACCCAAGGATCCTTCGTTGTGTTCACTACACACTATTTATTGTATGGGTAATTGTACTCTAACTGCAGTATACAAGGGAGATGGTCTGAGTTAACTGTATTATATGTTCAACCTTGAAAGAAACAGTATTGCAAAGAAACTCCTTACTAACTACTGCAGCTGTTTAGCAAGTTAAGTTAGATTATTTTTCACATAGGCTTTTGAAACTGAAATCTTTTGTTGTCTGAGTGATTGCAAGGTTAAAAGTTTAAACAGATACAACTTCCTTTTTTTTGTACAGCTTTACTCACAGTACACGCAACTCATGAGTCGATATACAAAGGGAGAAAAAAGAAATGAGGATGATGCCTCTTCAAACCAACCTTGGTTTGAGCTGAAAATGTGCAATTATTAAATTCTGTTTTTACAGTATTTAGGATTTGGGTATGACTCTCTGAATCATCCTCTTTTTACAGTCAAAAGCAAACATTCTTCTTTGCTACTATATATTAGATAGGCACCTAAGCTACTGTGATGGAAGCAAAATAGAACTATATGGTAGGGGAAGAGAGAGAGAGAACCAAGTATCTTACTTAAGCTGTGGATGAGACTGAGGCTTCTGTTGTGGAGCAGGTTGTGGCTCTGGCTCCACTTCCTTTGATATCTTGGTGCTGGAAGTACTGTGACCCTGGGGCCGTGGTTGTTGAGTAGTAGGGCCAGGTGGACGCTGTGGCTGTGAAGCTGAGGGCTTTGCTGACTGCCCCGGGAGAAACATGCGCTGTGGCTGCAATGGATCCTGGCTTTGTGATTGCGTTCCTTGGGGTTGTACTGGGCCCCCTAAGTTCAGTACAAGAAAAACTTCATAATGTTACAGAATCAAAGAGCGTATATAAGATTTTATATCCAACACTTAAAAATAATCCTGGAATCTGTTAAATTCTGTGTTGAGACAATATTCTGCTAATATGGACCACCAGCTTAGTACAGTCAGTATTCTTTACCACAACTGGTACATTAATACATGTCTTACAGCCTTGTTCCACTCTAGCCTTAAAAATTACTATCAGATCCAATAAGTCAAACTCATCCCTGGGATAATTTCGCCTTTTCATGTGAGAGGATTAGCTACAGCAGAATATCCTGATAGTTCACCAGTTCAGCTGATGCATCTATTGTTTTTATGTGATGTTACTACAGTACTATAGAAAACCCAAAGTTATAAAATTATAATTGCTTATATTATTCCATTTACAGTTTACCTTTACATCAGTAAAACAAACTTTATAATTACACTAACTGGAGATTTCTGGTAACTATTAGATTTTGTAGGAAAATATCTATGAACAGAATACAGAGAGAGCTGAAGAAGTCATCACTAATTTATTCTTTGTGACCAAGGAGACAGATTTTGCTTCTTTTTTTACTGACAAGACTATAAGCTGGCAAACAGAAAAGCATTATAAAAAGTATGGGAACAGCACATGAGGTAGAAACCTAAATTGTGAAATCCATGACAGAACTGATCAGCAGGCTTTTGAAAAGATGCTGTATCATCAGACTGTTGGTTTTGAGGCTTCCTGAATGAAAATGTACTCAGTCAGATCTGTCACCAGGCACTGCACTTTATTTAGTGTCGGGTGTCTACACGTGGTTTTCACAGGCAGGCTTTTGATAAATTAGCAGTTACAGCAGAATCTTTACCCTCACAAGTCACATCGCTTATATAGCACATTGAATAAAGGGAGGCAGGGACAGAGACAAAGCTTTGATAGATTCGATTAAAGAATGTTTCAGTCAGGATCTGTGCAGAATGGACCATGAATACTAGACAAGACTATTGATATAGTTGATTAGAAAATGGTCAGAATTTTAGTCTTCTTACAAGAAATTTAATGTCTGTGTAAGCTCTCTCATACTCTTTTTAGTCCTCAGAAAAGAAAACCCATCTATATCTGGAAGAAAAGGTATTAGCACAATATGCCATTGACTTTCTATTTACATAGACAGATAGTCATGGCTAGTTTTCCACTTATTGTATAAGATTGTGTGTGTGGAAGAAAAGAACATACTAGTGCTTCAAAAAGTTTGCCACAACTAGGAGTATTCAACATTTTGTCTTGTAGAGAGGTAAGGTTCATTGACTTAATTCTAGGGAATGGGACTTTGGTTTTAAATTTTTATGGCTTTTTTTTAAGGAAACCTCAGAAGTGGTAACAGTCTTGCAACATCTTAACAATGCTCAATTACTTATTAGCTTCCCTTCACTCAGTACTCAAAAACAAAGATCTCCCCACCCCCTTAAACATAGTGGCTTGAATGCCAGAAACTTTACACTGAAGACAGATGTAACTTTCTTTTATTGCACATTAAGCTGTACAAGATATTTCACATAAAAGATATACTGCAGTCACACTTTCAGCATTTGCTCACTTTCTTGCAGCTGGGTTATACAAAAAGGCAACAATCATGAAAGAAACTTTTATCAAATAAAGAAATAAATAAAATCTGAACATTAATCCTACACTGTAAAACATCTGTTCCCTGTTACTCACAAACTTGCACCTAAGCATGCTTGCATGCAGAGACATATTAACTTGCTGCTTGTCTGTGGTATGAAGTAATAGATATATGCCCCTCTAGCTCTTTTACAATTAACAAGCTGAAATCCCACCTGAAATGCAAAGCTTTTCTTTGCACTCTTCACATAGAACTCACAAATGTCACATGAAAAGCACTTGTGATTACTCACACTACTACATGCAAAGCAACACCCACCTCTTTAAATAAAAATCACTCAGTTAGCAGATTCATTTCTTCACCCCCTGGCAGTATGCTTTATTCTCATTTATGACATCTGAAGGTAAGAATTTGTGAACCTGATTCTAAGTGTATTTCCTCCATACACAACAAAAATAATCAGTGTTGTTGCTAGTAAGATCATTGGCCCAGAAAAACATAGATCACTGAAGTAAAATTTAATGTAATTTACTGATCGGCAGTAAACAATAGCAGTCACCATTAACATTTAAATAGCTTAATAAAGCATATATAAATTTTCATTTTGCCAGCCTGCTTTCACAATTAGTAAAGCTCACAACGCTGAGGTTTTTATTGTTTGTTTGTGGGTTTTTTTATTCTTGGTGGGGAGTTTTTTGCAGTGCTTGTTGGGAAAATAAAAAGTGAAACTATCCTGTTTGTATTAAGCTAGTGACCAGTATTTGCCTTTGTATAGATTCTAAATGACAAAATACAGTCCTGTGCTTTGCATGCTACAATAGTGCAGGTTGTGTTCCTGGGCTAGATATTTCCTAACAGTTCAATGACCTGCCTGGATATTGCTTGTGATATTAAAGAGTAAATTGGTTATGTGAAAGTCATAAGTAATTATGGCTATAGGAAGTCTGGCAAAAGTCAAACATCTCAGGTATTTTGCATTTTGAGTTATGAGTAAAGATAATGTTATGTAGTTAATCCTGGGTAGAATTTTTTTTTTACTGCATATCTTGTTATTGTTTTCAAATAGCACTGAGAGAGTAAATTATGTATCTATTTTTTTATTACAGTTAATGGGGCAGATCCTTAGCTAGTGTAAATCAGTCCAACTCTCTTAAAATCAGTGGAACTATGCAGATTGATACCAGATGAGGTCTCAATATCTCGCAAACAAGACATTTCAGGGAGCTCAATAGTCCTGCAGACACTTCACCAAACACTGGGAAATTAAATTAACTCTTTTAGCTAGGCAAAGAATTTCAGGGGGGAAAAATTGTCTTAGGTTTTTGTCAAAACCACAGACAACTAATTCAGAACCACAACAAAAGAAACTACTTAACTGAACTGAGATATATTAAATACTCACATTTTCACTGAGATATTTCACATAGGTGGATTGATTAAAAATATGAACACCACTATGTAAAATACAGGATATTTAAATGTTCCTCGGAAGAAGTCTTTTGTTTTATGGAATTACTGAAACACTAGAGTTCTACTCCTACTTATAAATAAAACTCAAATATTTAACAAACTTTATAAAATTTTAAAAAAGCTTCAATCAACAAATGTATTAAATTATGTTTTAGAATATCTATCTGAATCACCTATTGACGTTCATCATGCACAAAAAAAGATTACGAATATCACACACACACACTCTCACAGAGTTAAGCAAAAGTATTTAAATCTGAACCTTGATTTACCCCACAATATATAATACTTAAAAAATACTGTCTAACCACCCATAATATATAGTCGCATTGGACTCTATAGAGGCACAATTCTTTGTACACTGTTGACAACAACCCTGAAATCACAAGTTATACAGAGAAACATAGGTAAGCATTACAAGCACAGACATGAACAGGTAAACAACCAGACATTATAAGTTGACACTGCATAGAAAAAACACAGTCCAGGTCAGCACTGAAACAATGCAAAAACTGCACATAAACTGGTATGTTTGCTTTTAAGGTTGTTTTTTGGCTTTAACCCCTGCTATTACTCTCAATTATTTAAGAAGCCTGGACTTGTTTTGGTCCTACTGCAACGCCATTACAGTCGAGAATATACTGTAAACAACCTTGAGGTGGTGGTCGCTGAGGTGGGATTTTGTTTGGCTCTGGTTCCTTAAGTGATCCACTCTGGAAAGATAAATACAAAAAAACAAGAGAGGTAAAAATAGAGCAGCGCAGTTACACTGTTTTATTGGAAAGCTCTCCATTATTTTGAAGTTTAAAACATGCCCTTAAGCTTTCTCCAGGTAAAGTCATGAATCCTGGCATATAAGAACTCAGGTTTGGGGTAATAAAAGAAATAAAAATAAAATATCTTTCCCTTTTCAGCATGAGGTTATCACCATATAATGTGAGCAGGAGAGTCTCTTTTCTTCCAAAGACTGCCATCCAAAAACCACACTGCAGCTCATTGTGAGGCCTTTTTCCTTCAACTCCTGCTATCTTGAACAACCTTTTTGCTATCACACTAACTACTTCATTTTTTCAATTTTGATTTTAAAACTCTTCTTTATGCCTCATGTATTTTGAACTCATTGAATTAATTTGAATTCTTTGACTTAATTTCTGCATAAAGTGGGCTCTCTCCTGTCCTTACAGAAATTAATGCACATAGGATTGTGCCTAATGGGTTATATTTGTTCCTCTGTTGCACCTGTGTATTCAATGAGCTACTAAGGAGACTTCAATAGTTACCTGAATGTAAATTAGGAAAGACTTAGTCTTTTTTTCAGTTACAAGTCAGTGACATTCCCCTTCAGATTAGAAACAAACACAATGAAATTCTGCTGGCGCCGGAGTATGAAAGTGTCAATGACTATAGTTTTAGCTGTTTAATTAAGTGAAATGAAAGAGGCCAGCAAAAATATAATGAAAAATTACTTCACCCTGTCCCATTTAGCATGCCATAGTTAACTTTTCACAATAGGATATGTATTTGGCAGTATTACTTTCAACATATTCTTGTCCAGAGCAAGAGATGAATCTCAAGAAAAGCTTTGAAGCAGAACACCCTCAGGGAACATTAGGCTCTGGACCTAAGCTCTGTCTTGGGCCCATTGCTAATAATTTTCCAAGTATAATATGTTCCATCTCTGGACAAACAGCCATGCTTTATTATTTTTAAAGAATGATCAAGAAATCCAATTGCCATCTGCCAACACAGGAAAAAACCCTATAGTCTATTAAAGGGTGAACGTAAATTGAATTAACATAAAAGTCCTTGCAAAACTTGCTGTTCTTCAGAAAGATTTGTGTTTGATCTTAAAACTGAAGAAATACATCTTATCATTAATGGTTGGAATTCCTGCATTGAGTGCATAGAGACCTAGACGTTATAATTTTTGTGTTGTAAGGCAACAGTATTATATCCTAAGCAGCTGTGCAAAGTTGCTTTATGTCTGCTTTAGCTGCATAAATAAAAGCGGACATCACCTATCTGACTCTCTAATTGCTCACTATTGCACACTCCAAGGGGGGTTAAAATCAATGTGTAATGTGACTAGGCCAAAATCTGCTGATCACAAAAGGAATTGATCCAATAATACAGTTTTTTATACACGTTAAAACAAGGATTGGGCAGGAAAGGAGAATTTCCCAAGGAGAAACCAAGGCCACCACACTTAGGAAGATCACTTTAAAACACCTGGATCAGGAGTGGGTCAGTTCTCACCTTCTGAACTACACGTAAAAGTCCAATCTCTGCCCTATGACAACTGTGATGAGATGGAAAGTGTATTGGTATTTGCAGTGTACAGAGCATTGTATTTTGCTGAGGAAATGCCAATCTTTCCTGTGATAGCCGGGAAACCTGCACAGGGGACTGGAAATGCTGGAAGATTTACCTTCAGGAGTTTACTCCATATTGTTCCAGTGCGATGCTGATGCAACTTGCACCTTTCTCTGTGCCATCAGCACATGTGGGCACTCCACACTGAGCGGAGACAGGGCATGTTTTCTGTAGCATTGGTAGGGGAATGTATTACCTGCTTCCTCTCCATATGCTAGCCCCCAAATAGATGGTGCAGAGCTTGTTATAGCAGGATAGATTGTAGCCATGGAGAACACTATTCCCCATTCTATGTAGGGTGACCATCTGTCCTGTTTTTCTGGGACTGTCCCTTATTTAAGCTCTTTTCCAGGCACCCCGACTTTTTATAAAAAGGGGGCAAATTGTCCCGTATTTGCATGCCCCCTGCTGGTCCTTGAGTCCCCTGGTCAGCACAGCCGCAGCAGCCTTCTGTTTGTGGCTGGCCGTACATGCAGGCAGACCCGCACGTGGTGTCCCGAGTCAGGCAGGGTGCAGAGACCGAATAATAGAAACCAGGCAGTTGGAGACTGGTAGCCTGTATATATACAGCAAAGGGTAGGGTGTATGGCACGCACGTCACCCCTCCCCCTGTGCACCCTAAAGAAAGGGGAGATCTGCCAGTGCTTCCAGAACATGACTGACAGCGTCCCCGCAGGGCTGAAGCCCCTTTCCCCGGTGCCCCTGCCTTGGGGCTGAAATGCCTTTTCCCGCTCCCCCACTACTAACAGTAGCCCTGATCCTCTCCTTGCCTCCCCCCTCCCCCCGGCCGCAGCCCTGTTCCCAGGCAGTCTCCGCAACCAGTTGAATCCCCTTGCCACCGTGGAGCTGCAGCTCCATTACTGGGCAGCCCCCTTTCCCTGGAGGCCCCCACCACTGGCTGCAGCCCCATCTTCCCAGAAGCCCCATTCTCTGGCAGTCCCCATTGCTGGCTGCACCCCCATCCTCAGACAGCTACGCTCTGCGGCCGCGCCTGCCATGGGTCAGCAGCCCCCCATCCCTGATGGCCCCCATGTCCCAGCAACAGCCCCCATTCCCAGTGGCCCTAATCCCCAGCATGCACTTCCACTGAAGCCCCATCCCTGCTCCTTCCCACCCCCTCAAGCTATGAGTGGTGGGGCTCAGGATGAGAGCAGCAGGGCTTAATCCTGCATGCCTGGAGCTTCCTGTGGGGGAGAAGCCTCCAGAGTCCATGGGCAGAATCAAGGCCAGATTAACCTTCTGTGGGCCCAGAGCCAAATTTTGTTGTGGGCTCTCAGGGGGTAATGGAGCATGGCGTTGGGATGCCAGTCCCCAGAGCAAGAGGGCAGCTGGGGGCAAAGGGGTATGGATGGCAGGGGCAGCCCCGCTCCACTAAGGCCAGTGCAAGGGGATTATTTACAAATTGGCAGTTCTCAGGCACACAGTGGCCTGACCAGACCTGTGCGGCCAGTATGCCTCTTTCCCTTGAGGGCAGGGCCATGCCCCACAGCCCCTCGACTCAACATCCCCCCAACTCCCTATAGGCAGAGCCTGCCGGAGCCCTGCCAGAAGCACAGCACCCTGCACATCACCCCTGCCCACAGCCCTACCGCAGATGCCCAGAACTCCCAATCCCTAGTCCCCCAACTCATCTTTATTTCCCTCCACCTCACAGCCCAGCACACACACAACCAGGACCTCGTAGAGACCCACTCCCCTGCCCCACCGCCTGGACAGCAAGATGAGGACAAGGTGGGCACTTCTAAAGAGCAGTAACCACTTAATTGTGGCTCCACGGGCTCCGGTGCTCGTGGGGAGCTAGCTTAAAAGCTGGCTCCTCATGGGCACTGGCTCTGGCCTCTTCCTCCCCCCCGCTGCCTCTGATATGGAGGCAGTGGGGGTGGGGGGGGAAAGGAGTGTGTGTAGTCAACAGAATTAACCGATAAGCCCAGACTTATCAGTCAATCGTGTAGTTGTCTACATGTTGATATCCCTACTTAGGACAACAGAATCAACATAGCCCTTCTGCCACTGAGATGCTGAGTGACTCCTTAGCACCTGTCTTCTCTATAGATAATGTACCGTGAATGTGGTGGGGCTCCTTTCTTGTTACTGCATCTTCCAGCTACTGCTCCGTAAATGAGTCCTGGCTGAGTGTTGCTCATTGAAGCCTGGTCTATACTACATGTTTAGGTCAAAATTAGCTAATTTTGATTTTCTAAACAATGCATCTATGTTACCAACCTCCTTTCAATGATTTGAAGGGCTTTTAAAGTTGACTTTGGTACTCTACCTTGATGAGAGGAGTAGCATTAAATTCGATATTCTGGGATCAAATTTGTGGTAGTGCTGACATAGTGCTGTTTAAGTTGTCATTCTTGGACCCCGGGAGGTGTCCCACAGTGCCCCAGTGTGACGTTCTGGGCAGCACTTTCAACGCAGCTGCACTCCCAGGTACACAGGAAAAGCCCCAGGAAGATTTGAATTTCATTTCCTGTTTGGCCTATGTGGTGAACTCAACAGGACACCTGACTATGAATGCCCAGGGTCACAAGTGAGCTCCAGCATGGAGCATGCAGAAGATATTGCCGCTGATTGCTGTGTGTGGACAAGAATCTGTGCAGGCGGAACTCCGAAGCAGTAAAAGAAACACTGATCTCAATGCCAAAATCACTCAGGACATGGTTGAAAAAGGATACAGTAGGGTCACCCAGCAGGTTCAGGCAAGTGCACCAGAAGATAAAGGAGGCAAATGGTTGGTTTGGGTCAGAGCCTCAGACATGCTGCTTCTATGAGCAGCTGCATGGGATGCTGGAGGAGGCAGGACCCAACCATCATTCTCAAATTGTCCGTGGATACCTCCAAAGCGATTCTTCAGGCAGCTTCAGACAACCATGAGGAAGACATTGTAGGAGAAGAGGAGGAGGAGAATGCTCAGCAGGCAAGTGGAGGATCCGACCTCACTGACACCAAGGACCTCTTTCCAACTTTGGAGCCAATCCTTTCCCAGGACCTATTGCTGCTGCATGTATTAATGGCAAGGAGGGCATTTCTGATGAGTTCAAATTTGTAATCATGCTAAGTGGTTGAATGTAATTGGGTTTAATCTTTGATCTGACCTGAGCTATTGGGATTGAGTGGTGGCCAGTCCACCTACACAATGGGAGTTACCCAGAACAGTTTGTTAATATATCTGGAGATGAAGCGAGAATCCTCCCTGCACATCTCTACAAAGCTCTCATCGAGGTTCTCTTCAATCCTTCTCAGAAGGTTTCTGGCCTTCCTTATTCCGTCTTTTACAGTAGGACACCGTAACACATCAAGCCACCAGTAAGTGATCTGGTGTCATTGCAAGACAAAGCATAAGGACCAGCATAAAGTCTAGATTTCCGGCCACATTCATTTGGAATCTGTTCCCTATCATGTTCTGTGATTTGGAGAAGACTGGATGAAACGGGGGAAGTTCTGTAACTGATAGCACTGAGGCAATCCACCTCCGTTTGCTCATCTCCAACAAATCATGACCCCAGGTTCGCTGCCCTGTTTTTGATGGGCTTGAAAGGATCATTCTGGAGAAGAGCCATGCTGTATGGGAGCAGGTGGCAACCACGCGCTATAAG
This sequence comes from Rafetus swinhoei, assembly GCA_019425775.1. Lineage (NCBI taxonomy): Eukaryota > Metazoa > Chordata > Testudines > Trionychidae > Rafetus > Rafetus swinhoei. Next base: position 11,503,813 of record CM033435.1, on the reverse strand, counting down.
CCTGTACAGCCCTGTTCACTGCCCTCCCTTCAGGTCACTGTAGGAAAGGAAGGCTGCAGTCAGCAACCATGCTGTGTGTATGTGTGTGCTTGCAAACGTGGTCTCCTTTTTAAATGCAGATGCCTAAGCAAAAATGAGGGCTGTAGTTTGCAAGCCCCTTTTCCCATGTTTTCAAAGTGGAAGCAAAAGAGCACCCCCCCTTACCATGCCTGCCAACAAACTGAGTTCAGCTGCCCAGCATTCTGCCATGCACTATACCTTACTGGTACCAGAATGTTTAATGAACTCACGCAATCCACCCATACAGATAGGGCTCAGCTGAATGCATGGAGGCAAATGCTGTTAGACGTCATCCGCATCGAACAGGAGGACAGGAAAGTATGCAGGGAACATGCACAGAAGACACTGTATGAGATACGGCATATTGGGGTGCGCTACTAGGAGCATTGCCAGCAGATCTAGGGAAGTGACTATTCCCCTTTATTCAGCACTGGTGGAGCCACATCTGGAGTATTGCATTCAGTTCTGGGGCCCCCACTACAGAAAGGATGTGGACGCATTGAAGAAAGTCCAGCGGACGTCAACACAAATGATTAGGGGGCTGGAGCACATGACTTATGAGGAGAGGCTGAGGGATTTGGGCTTGTTTAGTGTACAGAACAGAAGAAAGGTCGGGGGTTGGAAGCAGCCGTCAACTACCTGAAGGAGGGTTCCAAAGAGGATGGTGTTCTCAGTGGTGACAGATGACAGAACGAGGAGCAATGGCCTCAAGCTGCAGTGCGGAAGGTCTAGGCTGGATGTTAGGAAAAACTATTTCACTAAGAGGGCGGTGAAGTACTGGAATGGGTTACCCAGGGAGGTGGTAGAATCTCCATCCATAGAGGTTTTTAAGTCCCAGCTTGACAAAGCCCTGGCTGGGATAGTTTAGTTGAGGTTGGTCCTGCTTTGGGCAGGGGGTTCGACTCGATGGCCTCCTGAGGTCTCTTCCAGCCCTATGATTCAACGCCCAGATATGTCTGTCATTCCCACAGGTTTGATTGCTACACAGGAGGATTGTAATAAGCCACATATCCTTGCGCTCCCCTCCTTTGTTATTAGTCCTTACACCTACAACTTCTTTTGTGTCTGTGTTCCCTGTGTTTCCTAAATAAAAATTCATGGTTTCCGAACAACAGGATCTTTAGTCATTGTGCAGCTGCATTTGGGGTGGGTGCTTGGTCTAAAGGGCAGTACCCGTACAACAGGGGTCACCTTGGTACAAGCAACATACATAACTGTCACATCATTGTCTGGTCATTTATGAAACTGGTTTTTAAAGCCTCTCTCGTGTGCAGTGCCCCTTGATGTCTCTTCTTATTGCCCTGGTGTCTGGCTGCCCATAATTAGCTAGTAGGTGATCTGCCTTGACCCCTTCCCGACCCTCCAGAAACTTTCCCTTCTGACTTTCACAGACATTTTGCAGGAAGCAGCACCCACAATGGGGATATTGTTTTTGCTGAGGTCTAACCTAGTCAATAAACTGCATTAGTGCCCTTCTAAATGGTCAAAGGCACGTTCTACCAACCATTCAGCACTTGCTCAGCCTGTAGTAGAACTGCTCTTTAATGCTGTCCAGACTCTTATGTATGACTTCATGAGCCACGAGAGCAAGGAGTAGGCTGGCTCGCCAAGGATAACTACTGACATTTTAACGTCTCCAATGGTAATTTTCTGGTCTGAGAGGAAACTTCCATCCTGCAGCTTTCTTAGGAGACCAGAATTCCTTAAGCTGTATGTGTCATGCAGTTTTCCTGACTAACCCAAGTTGATGTCAGTGACAAAGCTCTTGTGTTCCACCAGCGCCTGCAACACTATTGAGAAGTACCCCTTGTGGTTGATGTACCCTTTGGCAAAGTGGTCTGGTACCAAGACAGGGATATGTGATTCATATGTCCAGGGCCGGCTCTAGAGAGCGTGGGGCCCGATTCCAGGGGCGAGGCTGCACATGCGCGGGGCCCCGGACATCACGGCGCATGCGCCGTCTGCGTCCTGGACGTCACGACGCATGCGCCGTGCATCCCGGACATCACGACACAAGCGCCGTGCGCCTGGGGGGGCCCACGCATGCGTTGTGCTCCCGGGGCACGGCGCATGCGCCATGCACCCGGGACATCACGACACATGTGCCGTGCGTCCCAGACATCACGACACATGTGCCGTGCGGCCGGGAGGGCCCTGCGCAAGTGCTGTGCTCCCGGCTCACGCGTCGCTCACCTGGGCGCGGGACCCCCCTCAGGCGTGGGGCCCCACGCCGGGGAGTCGGTTGAATTGGCCTAAGGCCGGCCCTGCATATGTCACCCTGCACCAGTAACCCCATCATGGCCAGGCCGTGCACCATGTTCTGTATGTTCCCCAAAGTCACTGTCCTTCCCAGCAGAAGGGTAGTGATTCCCCTGGTAACGTAGATCACAGCAGTCCCCACTGTTGATTTACCTACTCCAAACTGATTCCAACTGACTAGTAACTATTTTCCAGAGCTATCACCATTTGCTTCTCAAACTGTCTGAGCAGGTCTCATTCTAATATTGCTGTGCTTCAAGGCAGGGAAAGCAATTCACAAAGTTCCATTAAAGTGTCCTTATGCACATGAAAGTTTTGCAGCTGCTGTTCATCAGCCCATAGCTGCACAACTATGTGGTCCCACCAGCCTGTGCTTGTTTCCTGGGTCCATAATCTGCAATCCACTGTGTACACACCTGACTGTTGCCGGTACATGCCAATTACTCCATTCAATGGGTTCCTGCACATCTCAGTGTGTGGCCTCCACATTTTTCCTTGCACTGGCAGCTCCTGGCTAGGCTCTGGACAAACCACAGCATAAAACTTGAGGTGTTTGCAATGCTTGCCACAGCAGTGTGCAACTAAGCGGGGTCCATGTGCTTTGGTGACTGCATGGATAACCAGGGGAAAAAAGGGCATGAAACGATTGTTTGGCTTTGCTTTCAAGCAAGGAGGGAGGGATAAGTGCATCATGGGAGGCTGACACGTACCCAGCCCACCTATGACAATGTTTTTATCCCATCAGGCATGGGGAGTCTATCCCAGCATTCAAATTGGCAGCAAGATGGCTACCCACAGTGCATTGCTGTTAAAGTCGAAGGTAGGCATGATAGCGGGGATGCACTTGGCCAGTGTGCTCTGCTTTCCCTGTGCCTCCTGCCACCATGTGCAGTGCGGGGAGGAGGCGCAGGGGGACACGTGACTGCTGTTGCTGTGCCAGCTCCCCACCCTCCTGTGGTCCCTGAAGCTGCATCCTCAGAGGGACAGGGTGCCATGGGGGAGAGAGGAGCGGGCTTTGGGAGCCAGTAATGGACTGGCCCTCCCAGTCTGCTGGGAATCCTGGGCTAGACTGCGTGATCACTCCAGCTGGGGATGGCCTGCGGGTTGGGAGTTTGACTCCTGCTGTATAATGAATGTGGCAGGGAAGCTACTCGTTGCTCCTCATCAGTACTATATTGTATATTCACTACAGGTTAAGCAAGGCAGGGTGACTGCACTCTGCACTTTATAGTTACATTGCAGACAGGTTGTTAGGTACGTCTTACTCCTCAGAGAAGTCACTTTCATCTTGCCTTGTGAAGCTGCACAAAGCATATACACAGGAGGAGTGAGTAACTGAGTATGTTCCGCCTGCTGACTGCATGTCTCTGGGGAAGGTAGCTGGCTCCTGAAATCTAGCAGTTTTGAATGTCTGTGTGCAATCCTGCCTGCCACCTACAGGGAAATGTGGGTGGAAGAGACTCTCTAGAGTAGCCAGGCCCAGACAGGATTGCACCCATATGCTCTGGTTTGATTACAGAGGTCTCCACAGAAGAGAGCTGATTCCAGGAAACAGATAAGCAGCATGACATGTTGGTACAGGTCTCACTACAGAATCAGATTCTTATTGTAAGAAAGCATTGTTATTGATACCAGTAGGGTTGATACATTGCATTTTCATTAATTTTTCCTCCCCACATCCCCTGTGGAACAGTTTCTCCAGGTTGAGATCGTCAAGATGAATTCATGACTTTGAAAAGTGTAGCACAGCGATTGTTGTTACTAAACAATCTTTCCCAAGTTACCCATCTACAATTCCTCAGTGTATTCTAGCCCAATGAGTGTGTGGAAAAATTCATATTAGAAATGAATGAAATCATGGGGTTCTTTAAAAATATTACATTTCATAACATAAGAATGATCCAGCTAGTCCACCATCTTGTCTTCCACCAGAGCCAGATGCTTCAGAGGGAATGAACATAATAGGGCAATTGATTCAGTGTCCAATGTTGTTCACGCTTAGCTTCTGGCAGTCAGGTTTAGGGACTGCATGCTTGACCATCTTGGCTAATCACCATTGATGGATCTATCCTAAATCAATTAGCTTATTCTTTTTTTTAACTGAATTACATTTTTGCCCTTCACACTATCCTCTGGAAACAAGTTTCACAGGTTAACTGGGCTTTGTGTGAAGAACTATTTTCTTCTGCTAATTTTTAAACCTGCTTCCTGCCTATTAACTTCACTGGTAATCCCTGGTTCATGTAGTATGTGAAGGGGTAAATAAACTCTCCTCCATTCATTTTCTCTAAATAATTCATGATTTTATAGACCTCTATCATATCCCCCCTTAGTCATTTAATTCTAAATTGAACAGTCCATGTCTTCTTAATCTTTCCTGACGTGGAAGTTGCTCCTTACTCCAAATAGTTTTTGTGCCCTTTTCTGTGCCTTTCCCAGTTCCAATAGCTATATGAGATGTGGTGACCAGAATTTTCTTCCCTCTCCTGAGTGACCTTTAGGTACCTTGATCATCTGGTGGCCCGATTGTTTGGCAGACTCCCTGCTTCTGATATACTTAAAAAAAATTGCTGTTTTGTTTTTTGCAAGGCTGCTATCTAGGAGCAAAATTAGCAAAGGGCTTTATTTCCAAAAATCAAAATCTCATTAGATTTGACAACAGCGTTTATGATGAACATGCTCATGTGGACTTGATTCTGCTAAACACAGTTCCCCTAAAAACAATACAAATAAACTATAAAAATCAGGATCAGACCTCACACCTAAGAAGCATATTCAATGTTTATGAAGAAATAATTAATTAGGAAGATCTATCATCCCACTAGAGCTGTATGGTTCCTCTCCATTTTTAGCAAGAAGTCCTGCATGCGGGATAGTAATGCTGTTCTTATATTTTATTCTGACTCTTGCTGCAGATGGACATATTTGTAGTACATTTTATGAAAAGGGAGCATTATAAGTATAGTTGCACAGTAGGCCTGTAAGCAAGTCTCTCCAAGTCAAAGAATTATTCCCCACAGATAGTAAAGGAATGCAGGCTGTGTAATAGAAAGCGCTCTCCTCTGTGTGTTAAGGTAATACAGAAGCAAGGAGTAATAGAACTGAAAAAAGAGCTTATATATGGATGTGTGGAGATGTGAGAGTGACAAGTGACAGAAATACAATGCACCTGAATATGAGACTGCACTAAAGAAAGGATAGCTTAAAGACTACTGAGTAAAACATCTATCTTAAGTTCATTATCCTTTAACTAAGAAACCCATTTGCTGTGTTCCTGAGAGCAACAGCATAAACAGTTTCAGGGCTTTTTAAAAAGCAGCATCTGCTTCAAAAGACAGAGCTAAAAGGAGAGAGAAAGCCACCCTGCAAAAATGAACTCAAAGGGATAATCCACGATGAATCTGGGGAAAGCATCTATTAATTATAATGCTTTATTTTTGCTCATTGGTTTCATTTAGCATTTTGTTGCTGCTTAGTTATTGAAATAACACTAGCTGCAAGACTATCACCTTATGTCATACCAAAGGAAATGAAATTCTTCTAGTTGCCCTACTTCTGTCCTGAGGCTTGTCTGCCAGGCTGGGGACAGAGCCTTTTCTGGAACAGCCTATCTCTGATGTCCTGCAAGGAATGTTTTGACAGCAAGTCCTTTCCCCCCTAACTATTTAGCTCTTATGTACCTGTTTGCAGGGACAACTGGGCCTTGTATATGATTATGCAATTTATACATTATTTTATTTCTAGTTCCAGGAACCACTGCTGTGATTAACATACAATAAAAGACCCAATAATAAATAATATTGTCCGACATACCAAGATTCTTACACAAACTTCCAGTTTGGCTGAATAAGATCCTCAGATATATAGGCTATACTGTGCAAATCGTAAGTATTGCTATCGTAAAAAAAGACATAAAATCTTTTAGAACATGGCGGTTTTTATGCAATGCTGATAGGTTATTATACACCATTTCTTAGCAGGCTGTGGACAGGAAGCACGTGTCAGTGCTCGTAGAGTTGCTTACCATAAAGTAAATGACACACTCAGATAGAAGCTCACAATACCATCTACATGTTTTGTTAGTCTTTAAGGTACTACTAGACTATTTGTTGTTTTTTAAGTTTTTCCTGTTACAGACTAACTTGGCTACCCCTCTGAAGCTATTTATATATAGTTAATAAATATCCAGAAAGCTGGATCTTCATTAGTTCCTTTTTTTCCCCATTGCCCATAAATAAGCAGAAGAGTTGGGCAATACTTTCCACTGTGTCACCACAATTCCACTGTGTACTATAATGGATGTAATACATAAATTGCACTACAAATATATCTAGCTGCTGGTGTAAAAACCCAACAGACATCTCAAAATAGACAATGATATAATTCTGTCATGGAACCCGTTTATTTAAATTAGATTGTGAAAAATCACCCTTGTCTCAGAACTGTGGAGTTTGCAATTTGGAGACTGCTGCTGTGCATTAACAGTTCATTAGTTTGTTTAAATTTGCTATTGCATATTAGCAGCTTGTTAGTTCACTTTTATCTAATCTTCTTTGAAACAGGTCTAGTTCAAAATGAGCTAATGAACTGTTAACGCACAGCAGCAGAGTCCATGTAGTTGCTGTGACTATAGCATGAAATTGTCTATTTTTTATCATGATTGTGCCACAAATTATGCATAATTTTATCATGACACAATTGTTTCCATAAAAATAGAGTACTATTTGAAATACCATCAACATGCCTGTAATACTAACTCCTTTATATATGTCAATATCCACTGTTTTTAAATGGTGCCAAAGCCCAAGATACTGGGTTTTTATTTTTGCATATAAACTTGTTACAGGTTGAACCTTGGTGGTCTGGAACTCTCTGGTCCGGCAACAACTGTGGTCTGGTAGGGAGCCAGAGAGCCCTACCCACAGCAGTTGCCAACAGCTGGGAGCTCAGCCAGCAGGCAGCCTGGAGGGCCAGTGGCCTGGGGCCAGCGAGCTTGGCCAGTGATTGGCAGCGGGACTGGAGCCGGGCAAGGATCCCTGTCAGTCGAGAGCAGAGCTCTGCCACTGGGAGCAGGGAGCCCCTGCTGGCCATAGCATGGTGGCAGCCGGGAGTAGAACTCCACCAGTGGCTGTGGGCAGTGCTGGACAGGAGGGAAGCCTTGGGAGAGTCTAAGACCTGACCTCCTCTGGTCTGGCAAACTCTCTCCTTTGGGACCATTCAGGTCCCAAGGGTGCTGGACCAACGAGGTCCAACCTGTATTTTCATTATGTCAAGTTCAAATGCTCGGGATAAATCATACACAGCATTTTATCAATATAATATAGTTTTTAACATTTGGACTGAACCATATCAAGTATCTTTTTTCTTTTTGACAATGAGCACCAGTGGAATATTTGTGTAATTCCGTAGCCATCTTGGATAGTCTAAGTGAAAGTTCAGGTGTAAAGTTACCTCACAGACAACAATGATGAATGAAAGAGACTGAATGTTCTGGAAAACTTAGCTTTAGTGTTCAGAAACACTTCAAGTGTTTCTGAAGGTACAGAATATTGATTTCATGGACCTGAGAATCCAATTCCTACATATACAAGGGTTAGAGACAAACACAGAAAATGCAGCTATTTTGCTGGTGATCCCACTGTTGTTTCACAGCAGTACTAAAGGAAAGAGTTAAACAGTGAATGGAAGTAGACTGCTCCTATTCTTCCAGTTTGAGTCTAGCTGCCTAGCTAGATGAAGAAATAGCTGGCTAAAATAAGCAATATTTCATACTTGAAATATACATACAGTAGCTTTATGTTCAGAAATGTTCAGACTTGTTATCTAGGATGTGACTTCAACATATTTCCCGTTAGAAAAGATTATGAATTATCATACTGTTAAGAGGTCTGAACATCTCTTTATCCAAACAAAATGATGATGAATGGCTGATTATCAAGTGGGACTGATTGGCTATTTGTCATAAGTGACTTGCCAGAGGAAGAGCATCTGTCAGACTTCTATGCTTAATGTCTAATAGCCAATGTTTCAGATACGCCACTGCAAAATAAGTACCATTTCTTAGCCTATAGCTCAGAACAGAGGGATGTGATATATTTGCAATGAAAAGCAAAACTGCTCTGATCTGAAGGGTTATTGCATTTTTCTATGAACTTGACATGGGAACTTTTTTCCTAAGGTAGGCAGTATTTTATGAGCAAAAATGGTCATCTCCTAATAAAAAAGGTAGCTCTCACAGTGAAAACGTGGGAAATGTTTTCATAAGGTCTGGATCCAGTAAAGAACTTAAATACATGCTTAATTTTAAGCATGGGAGCAGCAGTCCCATTGCTATGCCTCTGAATGACTGCTTTTTATGAGAGAATTGTTTTCAGAATTCAGGATAAAACCAAGAGCTTTAGTATTAGATCCCTATTTAAACAAGGGAGGAGCATAAGACCATGCTATATTAAAATGCAGTTCTGCCTGTTTCTTCTTTTTGACTTTCTTCCCTAACACTGTGTGTGTATTTGAACTCTTATTTTCTCTTTAATTTCACACTTTTTTCCTCAGTTACTGTCTTGCAAATGCTTTTAAGCTTTATTGCCTTCCTCCTCTAGAAGTGGATGTATCTCTGCCATTACAGCCAAGTAGTTCTTTTCTGAAGTGTAATAAACTGAAAACAGTAGGCTGCCACTAGATAAATATACTTTATATTAATTCATGATTCTACTGAGCAATGACGTTGTAAAAAAGTACATTTAGGTCCTGATCCTGTACTGAACTTCATGTAGACAGAGATTTAACATCACTAAGGCTTTGTGTGGGTGCAGTGAGTTCACAGCAAACCGGTGGGCTTTTTTATATCAAGTTTGCTTAGTTGGCAAGCAAAAGGATGTTGCCACTCTTAATCGTGCAAATTTGGCCTGGCATCTGAAAAGGGGGATTCTTTTTTTTCTTGTCCTAGAAAGGACAACATTACTGAAAAGTTGACTTAAATAAAGTTTTTTTTCTCTTCATCTGAGGACATGTAGAATAACTGGCCTATAACCAAATCAAAGGGAAATTAAATACTTAGAAACCTTTGTATAAGTAGCATTTTAGTTATTTAGTAATAGAGTATGTACAATCATACACTCAATTTCATATTTACTGTAATATCACTTTTGCATTTTACTAATTTGTACTTGCACATTATCCTTTTTCATTAAACAGTAAAAAAAATCTCGCCATTATGAAAAAGAAAAACTACCACAAGATGTCACTGTAACTTAAATAACTAAGATGTGTTGTAGTATAGCAGAGAGATGATTTTCTCTATAGCAGCTTTCTAGTGTTTAAAAATAAAAAGCGAGACCTCCAACCATTTATAAAATATTTTGGGGGTCACAGTTTTAAATAATTAGTGTAGCATCCACCTCCCCACACCCACAGTGTTTCTTACTGAGCTTCAAGAAAAAAAATCTAGATTGTATGCTGACCTTTACAAACCTGGAAAGCATAATTCTGCTTCTAATTCACTTGTTTTGGGGGCAGAAATTTGTCAAGTAAATATTAAGGGAAAAAGAACTTTACTCACATGGGCTACATCTTCAAAAAATGCTGGGGTAGATACTGATTCTCCACTGGCTTGCATATTGTGTAGTTATTTACCCTCCCACGTCTCTCTAGATGAGTGGTAACTCACAAAGTACACACAAACTTTCATGATTCAGAAATTCAATAGAAAAGAGACATTTACTAATGTAGCCCACAGAAAATATATTGAACATACCTTAACTGACTATACAGCCTAAGTTTTTCAACAAGTTGCATTGATTCAGATTATCACTCTGGCCTCAACCAAGAACAATTCTCTCCCTTCCCCTCTCCCCAGAGCCCTTAAAGGGGTAGACTCTGGCCACAGTGCCTGTGCCAGCTCTAAGCCTGCCAGCCCAGAGCCAGCAGTCACTGCCCCTGACCCAGTGGCCCCAAAACATGAGCCAGCAAGCCACTGGCAGCCAGCCCTCCACCGCTCCCCAGGAGCAGTCTGCCAGCTCCCAGGAGCCTGCCAGGGCCCGGAGAAGGCAGATGCCTTCCTGGTCCAGGGCGGAGATCATGGACCTTATTTAGGTTTGGGGGGATGACCCCGATGTCCATGATCTCCGCACTAGACGGAGGAACGCGGCCGTCTATGGCAGGATAGCTGCCAGCCTGGCCACCAAAGGCCACATGCGAACCCAGGAGCAGGTTCGCATGAAAATCAAGGAGCTGCGGCAGGTGTATGCCAAGGCCACAGGGGACAGCTCCCAAACAGGGGCAGACACCTGCCCCTATTTTGTCACCCTGGACTGCAGCCTGGGGGGGCGGGACGGTCTGTGCCCCCAGGTGGTCGTCAACCCTGGGGCAGAGGGCCCAGACCAGGACACGGAGGAGGAAGAGGAGGGCCAGGAGCCACAGGAGAGCAGAGGGACAGTGCCACGCACGCAGGCCCCCCGAGCTGTCCCAGCAGGTCTGTTGCTGGTGTTGTCCGAGGCAAGGGAGGCATCAACATGTGAGTGCCGACACTGTCCCCTTATGCGGGGGGAACGCGGACGTCTATGGCAGGATATCAGAGAGGTAGCCGTGTCTTTGCCCACGAAAGCTTATGCTCCAACACTTCAGTTAGTCTATAAGGTGCCACAGGACTCCTCGCCGCTATGGCAGGATAGCTGCCAGCCTGGCCACCAAAGGTCACATGCGAACCCAGGCGCAGGTTTGCTTGAAAATCAAGTTGGTCTGGCGAGACCCCCAACCCTGAGCCCTGAGCTTCCCCTCCCCCTTGTTCCCCTTGCTTCCCCCTCCCCTCTCCCACCCTCTTTCCTCCCTTCTCCCGCCTCCTTTCCCCAGTCTCACGAGAGTTTCATCCCCCCCCTCAGTTTTGTTAAATAAAGAGTTTGTGTTCATGAAAATACATGTATTTTATTTGACATCAGGAAGGGGGGTTAGGGAGGGGTAAGTGGAAGGACGTGAGGGGAGGAATGAGGCACAAGCCCTCAGTGGGGCACACCAAGGAGGCTCTTAGTGCTCCTCAGGGTGGAAGCTCTCCTGCAGGGACTCCTGGATACTGACAGCCCCCCAATGGACCTCCCGGATGGCAGCCTGCAGAAAGTGCAGCTAGACTTGCAGGAACATGTCCACGAGAAGCACCAGAGTGCCCAGGGGCAGCTCTGGCTCCATGGTGCAGAGTGCTGTGGTGTCCCGAGTGAGGGCAACCAGAGCACGCAGAGACAAAATGCTTTGCTGTCCCTCATTGAGGTAGGCAAGCAAGCAGGGAAACCTGAGAACCGGCTGTCCTGGGGAGAGGGGGGGAGAATCCCTTTTAGCACAGGCTTCACATAAAGCAACACCTGATCTGATGCCCTGCCGGAATTGGTTCCGGCCAGCCTTAAATGCGATTCAGTGTCCACTCAGTGTGGACACGCTATTTTGATATAGACAAATGCTATTTCGAAATGCATTTTGTGTGTAGACGCGTTATTTCGAAATATCTTATTTCAAAATAACTATTTCGAAATTAGATATTTCAAAATAATGCTGTAGTGTAGACGTACCCTCTATGAGCCCAAATCCCTTAGCCTCTCTTCTTAAGTCATGTGCTCCAGCCCCCTAATCATTTTGTTGCCCTCTGCTGGACTTTCTCCAATGTGTTCACATCATTTCTGTAATGGGGGCACCAGAATTTGACACGATACTCCAGACGTGGCCTCACCACGGGAATAATGACTTCCCTAGATTTCCTGGCAATCTCCTAATAATGCACCTTAATAGGCTTTTAGCCTTCTTGGCTACAAAGGCACACAGTTGACTCATATGCAACTTTTCATCCACTGTAATCCCCAGGTCCTTTTCTGCCAAACTTTTACTTAGCCAGTTGGCCCCCAGCCTGTAGCAGTGCTGGGGATTCTTCCGTCCCAAGTGCAGAACTCTGCATTTGTCCTTGTTGAACCTCATCAGATTTCTTTTGCCCAATCCTCCAATTTGTCTAGGTCACTCTGGACCCTATCCCTGCCCTCCAGAACATCTACCTCTCACTCTAGCTTAGTGTCATCCGCAAACTTGCTGAGGGTGCAATCCATCCCCTTAACTGGGTCATTAATAAAGATATTGAACAAAACCGGTCCCAGAACCAACGCCGCTTGATATCTACCACCAACCAGACATTGAGCCGTTGATCACTATTTGTTGAGTCTGATGATCTATCTACCCAGCTTTCTATCCACCTTACAATCCATTTATCCAATCCATAATTCTTTAACTTGCTGGCAAGAATACTGTGAGAGACCATATCAAAAGTTTTGCTATAGTCAAGGTGTATCATGTCCATTGCCTTCCCCCACATCTACAGAGCCAGTTACCTCATCATAGAAGTAAATCAGGTTTGTCAGGCATGATTTGCCTTTGGTGAATCCATGTTGACTATTCCTGATCACTTCCCCCTCTTCCAAGTGCTTCAAAATGGATTCGTTGAGGATCCCCTCCGTGATTTTTCCGGGGACTGAGGTGAGGCTGACTGGTCTGTACTTCCCTGGATTGTTCTTTTTCACTTTTTAAAAGATGGGCACTACATTTGCTTTCTTCCAGTCCTGTCCTTTTTTTATCCCAGTCTCTCTAAATACAGCAGCTTGGGGCAAGGTGAGACATGCCTCCCTGGCTGCTGCAGCTGCAGCAGGCACAGCCGGTGAAGGGATGCATGTCCCCTGGCTAGGGCAGTTCCAGGTTCATCTGCATTCTGTGCCTCCCAGCCAGAATGCAGTAAACTGTACACTTTCCCCTCGCTCCCTGATGAAGGGGAACAGACAGCAATGTTCCTGTATGTATCTGAGGAATCTTCAGCCCTCCGTAAAGGGGGCTCACTCAGCAAGCTCCCTTCACCTGACTGGTAGTTTGGTCTCTGTTTTGGAAGGCTTTATAAGAAGCAATCCCATTCCAGGAACATCCCATTTTCCTGGCACAACCAAACACATTGCAGCATACTGAATTTGGTGGTCCTAGCTTTGACCATTTAGGAGGAGTTCTTGAACAAACAGACAGACAAACTCTCTCAAATTTATAAGAGACTAGAAGACTTACCTGGCATTGCTCAGGTCTTTCAGGGAAGGGTGATGGCAATATGGGAGAGTGCAGGAGTCAGAGCAGGGGCTTGGGGATGTGGGGGGCTCTGGGCAGGAAGCTGGGAATTTGGGGTATGGGGATGAGGAGGGGCTCAGGGTAGGGGGTGCAGGAGTCAGGGCAGGGGGTTGGATAGAGGGGAAGCTTAGGAAGGGGCTCAGAGGTAAATGCTGGCTTCTCTCCAAGGCTTGCCTGGAGGTGGGGAGGCATTGCAACCCACTTGCTGGCTTCTCCTCAGGGCTGGCCCAGGGCGTGGTGGGGGTGTCTTTGTAGCCTGCCAGCCTCTCTGTGGTCATGCATGAGTATAACTATCCCAGCTATCACACTCCTCCCTTTCCATTTGACATGAAACACTCACATTCCAGGCACATCCCATTAGCCTGGCACAACCAAATGCTGACCTTGTTTTAGGTTATGATAAGAGGAAGCTGCCTACCAAATTTGGTGGCCCTAACTCTTGCCATTTAGGAGGAGTTCTTGAGCAAAAGAACTCACAGACAGAAGCACATTTCTAAAATATATAAGAAGATTTGGCAGACCCTGATGAATTTCATCCCATGGTACTTAAGGAACAAGCTGAAGCAATTTTGGAACCATTAACAATTATGTTGGAAAATTGCTGAAAAAATCATATGCAAAATCCAGTTCTGCCATTGCTGGTGTTTGAATTCAGATCCTGTCCACTAGCAGATGGGACCGACAACAATGCATTTTTCTGTCATGAGATTCCTATGCATTTAAGGGATTCTGTTGACTTAAAATTCTTAGTTGCTGTTGTTTCCAGCATATAGAACAATTCCCTTATGTCTGGCTAGCTTGAATGTTTGAATTTTGTTTGTTTGTTGAATTCTGAATCTGATTTCAGGTGACTGCAGTTTCAGTTTCAGCTGCTGTGGCAGTTGGGACTAAGTGCCTGACCCTTTGTTCCCTCAATTGCTCTCTTGATTGCATCTGGTCAGCCTTCCTCTGTGTGACTCACGAGGGGGAAGGCCTGGCCTAGGCAAGCAGGCTTAAAAGCCAGAGGCAGAGCGACCAGGGAGCGAAGCGGACAGGAACTGCAGACAGGGGAGTTTGAGAGGGAGTTTGGCAGAGGGAGGCCTACGATGGTCAGGAAGACCAACACCTGTGCCAGCACTGCTTCTGTCTCCTCCACGGCGCCTGTGACAGAGCACCTGAGCATGGATGCCTCTACCCAGATCCTGGTGTGGTTTTGCAGGGACTGTGGATTGCAATTCCCACTTATTGATATCCAGGCTGGGGAGATCATCCAATGCGAAAGGTGCTTGCTGGTGGAATCTCTCAGGCAGCAGGTGGCAGAGCTACAGGAGGAAGTTGCTAGGTTGAGGAGCACCCGCATCCATGAGGAATTCCTGGACCGTGTTCATGAGGAGACAGCTGAGGTAGCTGTCCCGGTACACAGGACTGGGGACACACCACTGGTGGAGGAGGAGACGACTCAGGGTGGAGAGTGGCAGCTGGTTACTTCTGGCAGCAGGCACTGCTCCACCTCTGCTCGAACCTCCCGCCGTGGTACTAGGAAACCGTTATGCTCTTCTTCATACAGGAGATAAGCAATCACCCCTACACCGAGGAGGAGAAGCCCCGCACCCCAAGGCTGGGAGGTCTGCTGACACCACTGCGAATAGGAAACGAGAGTAGTGGTGGTCGGAGACTCTCTTCTGAGGGGACGGAGGCGCCCATCTGTCACCCTGACATTTCATCTCGGGAGGTATGCTGTCTGCCGGGGGCCCGTATCCGAGATGTTACGGAGGCATTGTCGAGGATTATCCGGCCCTCTGACTACTACCCCATGCTACTCATCCATGTGGGCACTAATGATACTGTGAGGTGTGACACTGAGTGGATCAAGAGTGACTACAGGGCTCAGGGAGTACGGGTGAAGGTGTTTGGAGCGCAGGTGGTATTCTCTTTGATCCTTCCTGTCGAAGGTAGGGGCCCGGGCAGAGACAGGAGCATCCTGGAGGTGAATGCCTGGCTGCGAGGATGGTGTCGCCAGGAGGGCTTTGGCTTTCTCGACCATGGGATGCTATTCCAGAAAGGACTGCTAAGCAGGGATGGTGTCCACCTTACAAGGAGGGGGAAGACCCTGTTTGCATACAGAATGGCTAACCTGGTGAGGAGGGCTTTAAACTAGGTTCGACGGGGCAGGTGAACAAAGCCCACAGGTAAGTGGAGACCTGGGAGATGGGTCGGAAATGGGAGGGAGCGTGGGCTACAATGGCAGAGAGAAAGGAGGGTCAGGGCAAAACTGGGAGGCAAGGTCAAATCAGGATCTTAGATGCCTATATACAAATAGAAGTATGGGAAATAAGCAGGAAGAACTGGAAGTGCTAATAAATAAGTACAATTATGACATTGTTGGCATCACAGAAACTTGGTGGGATAATACACGATTGGAATGTTTGTATGGAAGGGTACAGCTTGCTCAGGAAGGATAGACAGGGAAAAAAGGGAGGAGGTGTTGCCTTATACATTAAAAATGAACACACTTGGAGTGAGGTGGAGATGGACATAGGAGACGGAAGTGTTGAGAGTCTCTGGGTTAGGCTAAAAGGGATTAAAAACAAAGGTGATGTCATGCTAGGAGTCTACTACAGGCCACCTACCCAGGTGGAAGAAGTGGATGAGGCTTTTTCAAACAACTAACAAAATCATCCAAAGACCAAGATTTGGTGGTGATGGGGACTTCAACTATCCAGATATATGTTGGGAAAATAACACTGCAGGGCACAGACTATCCAATAAGTTCTTGGACTGCATTGGAGACAACTTTTATTTCAGAAGGTTGAAAAAGCTACCAGGGGAAGCTGTTCTAGATTTGATCCTAACAAATAGGGAGGAACTGGTTGAGAATTTGAAAGTGGAAGGCAGCTTGGGTGAAAGTGATCATGAAATCATAGAGTTCACAATTCTAAGGAAGGGTAAAAGGGAGAACAGCAAAATAGAGACAATGGATTTTGGGAAGGCGGATTTTGGTAAGCTCAGAGAGCTGATAGGAATCGAGACTGAGGGGAAAAACAACTGAGGAGAGTTGGCAGTTTTTCAAAGGGACATTGTTAAGGGCTCAAAAGCAAGCTATTCCGATGTGTCGGAAAGATAGAAAATACGGCAAAAGACCGCCTTGGCTTAACCACGAGATCTTGCATGATCTAAAAATAAAAAAGGATTCCTATAAAAAATGGAAAGTAGGACAAATTACAAAGGATGAATATAGGCAAACAGCACAGGAATGCAGGGGCAAGATTAGAAAGGCAAAGGCACAGAATGAGCTCAAACTAGCTACGGGAATAAAGGGAAACAAGAAGACTTTTTATAAATACATTAGAAGCAAGAGGAAGACCAAGGAGAGGGTAGGCCCACTGGTCAGTGAGGAGGAGAAACAGTAACAGGAAACTTGGAAATGGCAGAGATGCTCAATGACTTCTTTGTTTCGGGTCTTCACTGAGAAGTCTGTAGGAATGCCTAACATAGTGAATGCTAGTGGGAAGGGGTAGTTTTAGAAGGTAAAATAAAAAAGAACAAGTCAAAAATCACCTAGAAAAGTTAGATGCCTGCAAGTCACCAGGGCCTGATGAAATGCATCCTAGAATACTCAAGGAGCTGATAGAGGAGGTATCTGAGCCTCTAGCTATCATCTTTGGAAAATCATGGGAGACAGGAGAGATTCCAGAAGACTGGAAAAGGGCAAATATAGTGCCCATTTATAAAAAGGGAAATAAGAACAACCCAGGAAACTACAGACCAGTTAGTTTAACTTCTGTGCCAGGGAAGATAATGGAGCAAGTAATTAAGGAAATCATCTGTAAACACTTGGAATGTGGCAAGGTGATAGGGAACAGCCAGCATGGATTTGTAAAGAACAAATCATGTCAAACCAATCTGATAGCTTTCTTTAACAGGATAACGAGTCTTGTGGATAAGGGAGAAGTGGTAGATGTGGTATACCTAGACTATAGTAAGGCGTTTGATACGGTCTCGCATGGTATTCTTATCAATAAACTAGGTAAATACAACTTAGATGGGGCTACTATAAGGTGGGTGCATAACTGGCTGGATAACCGTACTCAGAGAGTAGTTATTAATGGTTCACAATCCTGCTGGACAGGCATAACAAGTGGGGTTCCGCGCAGGGGTCTGTTTTGGGACCGGCTCTGTTCAATATCTTCATCAACGATTTAGATATTGGTATAGAAAGTACGCTTATTAAGTTTGCAGATGATACCAAGTGGGAGGGGTTGCGACTAATCTGGAGGATAGGGTCATAATTCAAAATGACCTGGACAAATTGGAGAAATGGTCTGAGGTAAATAGGATGAAGTTTAATAAAGACAAATGCAAAGTGCTCCACTTAAGAAGGAACAATCAGTTTCATACATACAGAATGGGAAGTGACTGTCTGGGAAGGAGTATGGCAGAAAGGGATCTAGGGGTTATAGTGGACCACAAGTTGAATATGAGTCAGCAGTGTGATGCTGTTGCAAAGAAAGCAAATATGATTCTGGGATGCATTAACAGGTGTGTTGTGAGCAAGACATGAGAAGTCATTCTTCCGCTCTACTCTGCGCTGGTTAGGCCTCAGTTGGAGTATTGTGTCCAGTTCTGGGCACCGCATTTCAAGAAAGATGTGGAGAAATTGGAGAGGGTCCAGAGAAGAGCAACGAGAATGATTAAAGGTCTAGAGAACATGACCTATGAGGGAAGACTGAAGGAATTGGGTTTGTTTAGTTTAGAAAAGAGAAGATTGAGGGGGGACATGATAGCAGTTTTTAGATATCTAAAAGGGTGTCATAAGGAGGAGGGAGAAAACTTGTTCATCTTGGCCTCTGAGGATAGAACAAGAAGCAATGGGCTTAAACTGCAGCAAGGGAGGTTTAGGTTGGACATTAGGAAAAAGTTCCTAACTGTCAGGGTAGTCAGACACTGGAATAAATTGGCCAGGGAGGTTGTGGAATCTCCATCTCTGGAGACATTTAAGAGTAGGTTAGATAAATGTCTATCAGGGATGGTCTAGACAGTATTTGGTCCTGCCATGAGGGCAGGGCACTGGACTCGATGACCTCTCGAGGTCCCTTCCAGTCCTAGTATTCTATGATTCTATGATTCTAGCTCATATAATTCTAGAAAGAAACCAAAGATTTCTCAAGTATTCAGCTGAGACTATGAAGGAGCAGGAGGAGAAAAGAGAAAACTAGAAGATCATTATAATAAGTAGAGTAGATCACAATTTTTTTTCTTGGGGGAAGGGATGTCACCAACATAACTGACAGTAAAAAAAAAAAAAAAGGCAAATTCTACTTCCTGCAACAAAGCTCCTAGTACATGCATCTATTTAATTACATTAATTATTGTAGCAAGAGCTTTAAGGACCAGATTTTTATAAAAGGAGCCCTGTAGGGTATACTCATTTTTGGACATAAGCTTTTAGTATGGAATTGTGTTTACAAACAGGAACATGCCCAATTTGAGTACAAAAACAGCCAATTTGCTTATATGGCAGTAGTAATCACTTGCAGAAACATTCCCACACTTTGGGCCTCTCTGAAATCAAGGCACAAGTGCCTAATTGGGTATACTAGATTTTGAGTCAGTGGGAGTATTTAGTGCTCCATTTTCTAAGGGTAAAATCTATCAATCTGACAACATTTATTTATTCTGTCAATTTTACATCTCTCTTCGGTGCTTTGGGCAATGCCTCTCAATTAGCCTGCTGTAATATATGGTTAGTTTGCTGGTCCTAAAAGAAAGCACTGGTGCTATGAAAGTGATTTTGTTTTCCCTCTGTGACTTTTTTTAGGTGCCCTTTACAATAGGCTTGAGTCATGGTGGATGGAAATGCACTGTATGTGGTTATGTGGTTTGAAACAACTTTGTGCTCTGTTTCTACTGGCTATAACATAAATAGATGCTACGCCACTTCTTTTGTGGGATGGTGGTGGTTTTTTTTTTTAAGTATGATGATCCATTTCAAGAGTAAATTAGTCACTCTCCCTCAAAAAATGGTTTACTTTGAGACATACCTCAAAATTGTTTACCTAATGTCTACTCAGAATTAAAAATAGACTTTTTAGTTAGGGTTGGTAATTCCCAACCTACAGTTTGGGTCCATTTTATTGCTTAAACAATCACCATTGGCCCTATCAGTGTAGATAGACAATCTCATTCTCAATTGTTCATTTAGGCCTGATCCTAAGAAGCACAGAGTACCCACGCCACCCATTGAAGTCAATGGAATTGGGAGCTGCTCAACCCCTCCCAGAATCAACCCCATTGGACCTGTGAGCTCATAAGGAATAAAATTTGACATTTACATAGCACTGTCTATCTTCAAAGCATAGCACAGATATGAATAGCAATTAATAGCCTCCTTTTAATAGAGAGTGACATGGGGAAGCAGAGGGCTTAATCAACAAAGGGATTTAGGTGTCTAACTGTCACTTCATGTGCCTCAGTCCAAAACTTGGATCCTTAAATCCCATGCTCAGCAGCCACATAATCCTGCAGGTGCCTAAATTTCTGGTTTTGATATGAACACTAAACCCCCAGTCAAAGTTTGCTCTGGCTGCCTTTCTTGCCTCCAAGGCCCAATTCAGTAGGTGTGCTTGGTGTACAGCTACTGGACTGAGCCTCTCACAAAGTGTTGGTGCCTCCTTAAAAACTTTAGACCAGCGTTTCTCAAAGTGGTCTGCGGGCCCACTCAGAGAGCTGCTACCAGGCCACTTCGGTTTGTTTACTACTGGCTCTGCAGCCACGGAGCCTCACAGCTCCCACTGACTGCTGTTTGCCATTTGCAGCCATGGGGAGCCACAGGAAGCAGCGTGACCCGGGCTGCTGCTTCCCATGGTTCCCCTTGGTTGCAAATGGTGAACTGCAGCCAATGGGAGCCATGAGGCTCTGTGGCTGCGGAGCCAGTAAGTAAACAAACTGGAGCAGCCCGGTAGCAGCTCTCTCAGAGTAGGTCCATGGACCACTTTGAGAAACACTGGGTTGGAGCATTCATCCAAAGATGTGGCAGACTCTATTCAAATCCCTCCCCACATGTGGAGAGGGATATAAATGCAGGACTGCCACCTCCTGACAGAAGGAGACACATTCCATGAGATGCCTAATTTCCTTAGGCTACCCCCCTCTCCTTAGTATTAGCGAGTTTATACAGTTCCCTGCACAGTGCGCTGGCTTTTGTGAATCCTTTTGTGATTCTATTAGATGGCTGGGTGCCTAAAGTTTGGTGATGCAATGCTGAGTCTAAGTTCCTTTTGTGGATCTAGCCCACAGAAGATAAGAGACTTAATCAAAGTTACAAAACAGATCTGTAGCAAATCCAGAATCAGAACTCAAACTCCTGTTCTCAAAGCATAAGGCCACGTGTGACAAGTTGAATGCATTTCCATCCTTTTCATAATTCTGGACTTAACAATTCCGTCTAGGCAACTGCTCAGTGAAATAGTAAATACATGTCAGGCACATTCCAGTTGTGTAGTCACAGGTTATTCTCCTGCTTTGCATTATATTAATCTGATCACATGATCATGTAATGTACTTTGCACACATTGTTGTCAATGGATCTCAATAAAATCTTCTGCAATAAGACAATTTATCATCAAGCTTCCACCTTCAAACAAAAAAGCCAAATGCTGTTTAGGGCAGTGCCTCTGAGGTCTATTATAGCCATGTTATTTAACATGTTCTATTTTTACATAAATATGACCTCTTACCACATAACAAGGACCCCATTTCTCCAATGTCACCTCAGCTGAAGACCTATTGGGATACTTAAATAGCTACAACTTACATGTAGAACCACATCAGCAGAATGCTTTTGATCTATGGTGGTGAACTGTTGTTTCTAGAATACCTTCTAAAATTCCTTGCTGGATGCCTTTGATGAGAAGTTCTGGAATCCTTGTTGCTGTATCTGATTAAAAACTCCTGTAGCCAAATCCATTACTGTAAGTGAAATTTTGGCCTTAAACTTATTATCCTGCTATGTATTTAGAAAGCAGAAGTTTCTTACCTGAGGCTGCTGAGTGGCAGTAGGTCTCTGAGGAGATGGTATAGGTGTTTTGGACAACATTTGGTTCATTTTGCTTACAACTAAATCAGTTATAAGTTGCCTGTCTTCAACTTGATGTTCACCAATCAAAGGCATTGCACAGTCCATAACCTATAATATACAACAGCTGATTAGCTAGGGAATATAGCATTGTAGAAAACTCCTCCATGTATGTGTCTGTAAATGTTGGGTCATCTATAGAGTTTGTTCTGCAAAAAAGGAGAAAATATGTAGAAATGATGTATTTTTGTGAGAGGCCAGGGAATCATCATCTTAAGTATCATCATCCTCTTCCTAGAGATGGGAAGCTACTCTATATGATCTGAATCTGAGTTTCTGTTCTGTATGTGGGCTGCTTCTGAGCCCTTTCCAATCCCAAGGCAATATATCCATGTGACTGCATGTTGACATTTTTGGGGGATGCCATGTGTGGACACTCCAGGAATACCTGGTTCCTGCAGGAACTACAACACTGTAGCTATGTCTGCACTACAGAGTTTTTGCAGAAAAACAGCCATTTTTCTGCTAAAACTCGCAGAGCATCCACACCTCAAGCATGTTTTTGCACAATACGTATTCCTCTTTCTACAAGGAATAACTCCTTTTTGCGCAAGAGCTCTTGCATAAAAAGATGCGTGTGGATGGGGAACAGGGTTTTTTTGTGCAATCAGAGGCAATCGAAAAAAGCACAGGTGCCCTGGTGGCCATTCTGTAAATATCAGAGTTTCCTTTAGAGAGAGCGTCCATGCAATCTGGCCACTTTCTTTCGCAAAAGCGCATCGCTTTTTCGATGCGCTTTTGCAGGGTTGACACGCTCTTGCGCAAGTTTTTGCAGAAGATATCTTCCTCAAAAAGCTTCTTGCGCAAGAAGCCTGCAGTCTAGACGTAGCCTGTAAGTGCGAAGAATTAGAAAGAAGCAGAAGGCTTCCCCAAGGAGGTTGAAATCTGAGGAATTTCCCTGTGAATTCTAGGTAATTAAATGTTTAAAGGTCTCTTTGTCAGCATGCTTTATGTGGCTCACAACTCCTTACTGGAATATCCTTAAGGAGATGCTAAGTCAAAACTTGCATTTCCTGGCTTTTCTGTAATGTAAAATCTGAAACAAGGCCATATGATGTCATTACTATAGATAAGGCTGGTTTTGAAAAGTATGCTGTATATTATGCAAATGTAGGAGTTTGCAAATTAAAGTATTTCCACAAATATTTTCCACTTTTTATCCTATTTGTACATGATATGTTCTTCCTAAGGGGTGAATTCTGCCCTCCATTTTGCATATGTGAAAGGCTTCTTTCTCACTGCAGAATCAGTGCAATTCAGTTGCACAATGGAGGAGGCCGATTATCAATCGTATGTATGGTGGAGCCCAGCTCTGCAAGTACTTGACATGCGGCAGCACACTGGGTGATTAAGGGTAGACCAGATGGAAGAGGGGGAAAGCCAGAAGACCTTCACTGTATGAGTTTCTGGTCCTTCCCTGTTTTTGGAAAGAGCAGACTAGAATCTGTAGAGAGACTCCCAACCCAGCAGCCTATGTTAGCATAAGTGAAGCAGCTCCACATTTAGGATGGAAAAGATTCCTCTCCCATGCCTCTCCTAGTGCCCAGCTCTGCCACATAAGGTGAATGTTCAAGGAAAGATTTGGACCTAAATGAACTTACAAAACATTGTTACACTTAACAGAGTAACTATTATCCAGCTGCTATTTCATAGAATGCAAATGCTAATAACAGATGGAGACTGTCCAAAATATTAAATCTAATCACATTCATATGAAACAAGGGAATGTTCATATGGAACAACCTGCAGCTTACAAATACTTTTATTCTCCCCCTTCCAATCCCTCCGTCAAAGGCAGGTAGAGAGTAGCATTGTGCATGTATCATTAAGATGCTGCAAATTCTTGATTTGGGATCTTCAGGGCTACAATGTCTCAAGGATGCCCCAACCATCAAAAATCTCCCTCAGAGCTCAGAGGATTGCTAAAACAAACCCACATTAAACAAAGAAATACAATTTACATTTCAAGCAGATGTTTTCTAAGAAATATACGAACGGAGTTCTTCTCTTAGGCCACATTAATGGTATTAAAGAATGTTTGCACTTAAGGCTCCTATAAAGTTTTATTTATTTTTCATGTTAATATTTTTGAAGTGGTACATACTGTATACTTTTCAAACTTCCTTGTCGCATTCCTGTGATTCCTGTAATTTATCCAGTGGATAAATTACAACTGAAGAAATGAGAGAAACAATACTACATTTGTTTTAACATACTTAACATATTCTTAAGGTTGTTTCCTAGCGCACAATGTCCATGAGGAAATGCTACAACAAAATATTCAAGAGAAACATGTACTGATATTTTCCAGAAAACCAATATTACATTCTGATAGATGGTGTCATCAGGCACTGTGTGATACATACCCATAGAGCACTACTCCCGCTGTGAATTTTTTTTGGATTTCCAGTTTGTGAGAAATTTTGGAATATCAAAATTTCTTGTCACCTGGAAATCCCACATTTCAATCAGCTCTGGTTTCAAGGAGCCATAGCTACATTTATTGCACATGCCAACTATAGAACATTACTCCAAATTACTGTCATTTCCGCCCTCTTACTTTTAGGTCTACATTTTTTTTCCAGAGAATGAATGCACAATGCAATGGACAGACAATTGGGAAATAGGCATACATACATCCCTGAAAAATGTATGCTGCAATGGAGCTTGCTAAGAAACAAAAAGGCAAGTTTTTCACCAAAATATTAATTTTAAAAATATCTGAATAAATTGTGGGTAAAGAAACTCGAGCAAATTTTCAGCAATTTGAGGAATTTCTCAAACTTCTCCTCATATTTGCACCTACAAATTTTGATATTTTTTACTGGTTTTTGGAGAGTACCACTACCCTATGTATGATACGATATGGCAAAATAGATGAGTGTCCACTACTTAGTTTCAGTGAAACTGCAAAGATTAACTGATGTAGGCACCCACACACAGCTGAAATGATTTGCTGTCCACTCTTAATTAGCAGTTACACCAGCCTCATCCAAAGAGAGAGGCTGCTCTTGGGACAGGACACACATTCAGTATTTTTTTATTCTGGGGACAGATCTCTGAAACCACAGGGAATAATGCTTTTAATGCAATGATGTTTGTACAGATGCAGAGGGAAAGGTAGAAGTGATTGCCAAACCCAGAAAATAGCATTTTTGAGTTGATGGAGGAATGGGCATTTCACTTACAAAGGGCCGCAAAATAAACAATCCATATTCTCTGCAAGGAGTCCTGAAGGAAGGGGTGAGTGTGTAGGATGACAGATGGAGTGTAATCATGCAACACCAGTGGAAGTCAAGGTTACCACTGCTAGAGAATAACTGGAAACACCACTATTAGTCAGCTACTTCTAAAACATTGATATGTTGGGACTGAAAGTTTTATTCTTTTTATATTTGTATTTTAGGATTAATAATGTAGCAATGTAAGGTAACACATTATCATTTTATTAAACTAAGCCCTTCAGTAAGATATATATTTCTTTGTTTCAAAGCTTAGTGAGTTTAGTAAGTAAAGAGACAGAGTTTTTGGTATTGTGGCTATGTTAAGGAGATTAGAAATATTGAAGGCCCGGGCCTTCAATATGAATTGTATGGATTAAAGTTTAATTTACAATGCCTTTTGCTTTTGCTTTTTATAAACACTGCTGTTTACTTTTGAAGGATTCTGTGAAAGATTGTTTGTGTGAATGAGAAATGTATCATCATAAAGATAAAGTCGTGAAGGCCACCATTAGAGCCAGATGGCCAGGAAAGGAGGGGGCAATGCGGGTGAAGACAAACTGTGAAAGACAGATTGTGAAGAGACATATTGGCGTCAGAGGAACCATCAGTGCATACCCAGGGTCAAGAATTGATCAGATTGGCAGACTGACAGCTCTAAAGGTGAAGCCATCCCTAAAAACAACTGATTAACAATCCAGGACAGGAGAAGCCTCTTAGAGATGTTTTGGGAATGATTAACATCAACAAGATAACAGTAACTGGTCACAGACTGACACAGCAAAATCCATAGACTCCAACAGAGGAAGAAGGATTATAAAAGTGGGGTGCTTTGCTATGGAACTTTGGGTTCATCTTGCCACCAACTCCAGAAGAGCATCGGATTGAGACCGACAAAAGGCCCTGTTCTTCCCTGTGATTGATCTGGCTGGCCACTAGATTGATCCAGACGCTGGACTGGCAACTATAACATCGTCTGGAGGGACTGTGTGTGTGTATGGTGTTTGTGAGTGTGAGTGACTGAAAACCATATGCTACTGTTGTATTCTCAATAAATGCGGCATACTGCCTTTTCCCCTATACAAGATCTCATGTGCTTCGTTTAAGTGTAACAGATGCCTCTCTTGATCAGTCAGATGAGAAAGGAATGGGATCTGCTCTAATATTAATCTTGTCTATTCAGTAAGTACTAAGGAATAATAATTTTATTGGTCTCAGCAAGCAGTCACTTGAAAAATTCTCCTTGGAGGATTGCAAGAACTATGGGGAATGAGCAGGAAGAACTTTAAATGCTAGTAAATAAACACAACTTTGACATAATTGGTATCACTGAGACTTGGTGGCATAATACACCTGATTGGAATACTGATATAAAAGGCTACAGCTTGCACAGGAAGGATAGGCAAGGAAAAAAAAGGGAGGAGGTGTTGACATATATAAAAAAATGTATATAGTTGGACTGAGCTTGAGATGGACATAGGAGACAGACTTTTTAAGAGTCTCAGCGTAAGGTGAAAAGGGATAAAGAACAAGGGTAATGTCATGGTAGGGATTTATTACAGACCACCTATCCAAGAAGAAGAGGTGAATGAGGTTTTTTTTTTTTTAAACAACCTCATCCAAACCACAGGACTTGGTGGTGTTGGGGGACGTCAACTATCCAGACATCTGTTGGGAAAATAATACAGCAGGGCACAGATTATCTACCAAGTTCTTGGAATGCACTGGAGACATTTTTTTATTTCAGAAGGTGGAGTAAGCTACTGTGGGGAAAGATGTTCTAGATTTTATTTAACAAATCGGGAGGAACTGGCTGGGAATTTGAAAATGGAAGGCACCTTGGGTGAAAATGATCATGAAATGATAGCATTCATGATTCTAAGGAATGGTAGGAGAGAGAACAGCAAAGTAAAGACAATTAAATTTCAAAAAGGCAGATTTTAGTAAACTCAGAGAGCTGGTAGGTATGGTCCCATGGGAAGCAAAACTAAGAGGAAAAACAACTGAAGATAGTTGGCAATTTTTCAAAGGGATGTAAGAGCACACTGTTCCATTGCAAAGAAGAGATAGGAAGTATTGCAAGAAACCACCCTGGCTTAACCACAGAGATCCTGAATGATCTAAAAATAAAAAAGGAGTCCTATAAAAAGTTGAAACAAGGTCAAAGTCAAAGTATACAAGGGCAAAATTAGAAAGGTGAAGCCACAAAACGAGCTCAATCTAGCTAGAGATATAAAGAGTAACAATAAAACATTCTCCAATAAACTAGAAGCAAGAGGAAGACCCAGGACAGGGTAGCCCATTGTTCAGTAAAGAAGCAAAAACAATAACAGAAAATGTAGAAATGTGGGAGATGCTTAACGATGGGTTTGCATCAGTTTTCACCATGAAGGTCGGTGGGCACTGGATGCCTACAGTAGCAAATACTGGAGAAAAGGAGGTAGGTTCACAAGTTAAAATAGGAAAAAGAACAAGTTAAAAATTACTTAGAAAAGTTAGCTGTCTGCAAGTCACCAGGGCATGATGAAATGCATCCCAGAATACTCAAGGAGCTGGTTGAGGAGGTATCTGATCCTCTTTGAAAAGACGGGAGGGACTCCACAAGACTGGAAAAGGGCAAATATAGTGCCCATCTATTAAAAAAGAAATAAGGACAACCCAGGAAATTACAGACCAGTCAGGTTAATTCTGTGCCAGAAAAGAATAATTAAGGAAATAATTGCCAGGAGCAAATAATTAAGGAATCCATCTGCAAACATCTGGAAGACGATAAGGTGATAGATAACAACCAGCATGGCTCTGTAAAGAACAAATCATGTCAAACCATCCTGGTAGCTTTCTTTGATAGGATAACAAACCTTGGGGGGAAAAGGAAAGTAGTAGACATGGTGTATCTAGATTTTAGTAAAGCATTTGATACAGTCTCACATTACCTTCTTATCAATAAACTAGGGAAATACAATGTAAATGGGGCTACTATAATGTGGGTGCAAAACTGGTTGGTAACTGTTCTCAGAGAGTAGTTATCAATGATTCGCTGTCATGCTGGAAGGGCATAACAAGTGGGGTTCTGCGAGAATCAGTTTTGGGACCAGTTCTGTTCAATATCTTTAATGAATTAGATAATGGCATAGAGAGTAGGGTAGAAGGATCCAGCATGACCCTTGAAGATGATACCAAGCTGGGAGGGGTTGCAAGTGCTTTAGAGGATAGAGTTATAATTGAAAATCTGATAGCTTTCTTTGATAGGCTAACAAGTCTTGTGGATAAGTGAGAAGAGATTGACATGGTATACCTAGACTTTACTAAGACGTTTGATATGGTCTCGCATGACCTTCTTATCAATAAACTAGATAAACACAACTTAGATGGGGCTACTATAAGATGGGTGCATAACTGGCTGGATAACCAATCTCAGAGAGTAGTTATTAACAGTTCATGCTTATGCTGGAAGGGCATAACAAGTGGAGTTCCTCAGGGGGCTGTTTTGGGACCGGTTCTGTTCAATATCTTCATCAACGATTTAGATGTTGGCATAAAGAGTATGCTTATTAAGTTTGCAGATGATACCAAGCTGGGAGGGGTTGCAACTACTTTGGAGGATAGGGTCATAATTCAAAATGATGTGGACAAACTGGAGAAATGGTCTGAGGTCAACAGGATGAAGTTTAATAAGGACAAATGCAAATTACTCCACTTAGGAAGGAACAATCAGTTTCACACATACAGAATGGGAAGTTACTGTTTAGGAAGAAGTACTGCAGAAAGGAATCTAGGGGTCAAAGTGGACCACAAGCTAAAGATGAGTCAACAGTGTGAGACTGTTGCAAACAAAGCAAACATGCATTAACAGGAGTGTTGTGAGCAAGACATAAGAAGTCATTCTTTTGCTCTACTCTGCACTGATTAGACCTCACTTGGAGAATTGTGTCCAGAGCTGGGCACCACATTTCAAGAAAGATGTGGAGAAATTGGAGAAGGTCCAGAGAAGAGCACCAAAAAGGATTAAAGGTCTAGAAAACATGACCTATGAGGGAAGGCTGAAGGAATTGGGCTTGTTTAGTTTGGAAAAGAGAAGACTGAGAGGGAACATGAGAGTGGTTTTCAGATATCTAAATGGGAGTCACAAGGGAGGGGAGGAAATTATTTTCCTTGGCCTCTGAGTATAGGACAAGAAGCAATGGGCTTAAACTGCAGAAAGGGAGGTTTAGGTTGGATATTAGGAAAACCTTCCTAACTGTCAGGGTGGTTAAACACTGGAAGTTACCTAAGGAGGTTGTGGAATCTCCATCACTGGAGATATTTAAGAGCAGATTAGAAAGACATCTATCAGGGATGATCTAGAGCAGTGGTTCTCAACTCGTTTCAGTCCACGGACCACCAGGCCAATCAAAAAATTTTTGTGGACCACCTCCTTTTTGAGACATGATAAAAAAGAGCAGACAACGAACATTTTGGTTTGAAATTTATTTCTTACTAACAGATTTTTGGATTCTCTTCTCACTGACAAGCTTTTCAATGTTTGGAGTGGTACTTGATAATGCACAACGAATATTGCTTTCAACTGCAAGCCGTTTCCTCTGTTTGGACTTAACGTGCAACAAACACGAAAAACCAGTCTCACACATATAAGTTGATGCAAATGGCAAAAGAAATCTGACTGCGTGTGCTGACAGTTTTGGGTAACTCCCGGTCACGCTGGCCCAAAATTTCTCTATGGTAGACTGCTGGTACACGTCTTGAGCCGCAAAATCATTTTTCAGATCCAAGAAGTCCTCCTGCAGACCCTCTGGAACACTATTAACATCTGTTGTAAATGGATTCCTGATGAAAGATAATCCATCCCTTGTCCTGTCCACCTCCAGAAAGTATTGTTGGAATTCGTCTCGTAGCTTCCGTAAATGATCGAGAATTTGCGTCTGAATGGCTTCCTTTTCCCCGAGCATGGCATCCACATATGGAAATTGAACCAAATTATTGCCTTTGACTCTTACGATCCAGAGTTCCAATTTGTCAAGAAAAGCCTTGATGATGCTTTGGTGAGAGAACAGATTTGTACCTTTTCCTTGCAGCTGAAGTCAGAACCCATGTCCAGGCAAAATCTTTTGAACAGCCTGGTGTTCAGAGCCGATGATTTGATGTGATTCACCACTTTCACCAACCCTTTGAAAACGGTGTTCAGTTGATCAGGCAATGTTTTTGACACCAAAGTTTCCCTATGAATGAAGCAATGAACTCTGGTTACCATTGGAGCACACTGTTTCACCAGCGTTTGGAAGCCCGATCTTGAAACCAGCATGGCAGGTGCACCATCAGTGGTGACACCCACAAGATTTACCCAATCCAGACCATGTACTTCAAAGAAATTGTTAACAATTTCCATCACATCCTGAGCCTTTATGGTGGTATCAAGAGTCTTACAAAAAAGAAACTCGTCTTTGAAGTCTCCCTCAACCATGTATCGTGCAAACACCAATAGCTGAGAGCACAATGCGATATTGGTCGATTCATCCAATTGCATGGCAAACAATGGAGACTTCTTTATTTCATCCACAACTTGTTCACTGATGTTCTGTGATATCTCATTTATCCGTCTCGATAGTGTGTCGTGAGAGACAGATATATCATTCAGCTTCCTTGCTGCTTCCTCACCAAAAACAAGCCACACCATCTCTTTTGCACAGGGGAGAACGAATTGCTCTACAATGGTATGAGGCTTCTTGGCCTGTGCAACTTTGTATGCAACAATGTAGGAAGAGCGCACTGCATTGCTTTTCTTATTGTAGAATGCACTTGTTGAGTCAAGGCGCTGCCGTTTCAGACCTGATAACCACCGCTCAAAATAATCTTCATCCTTTTGCAACAAGTTGGGGTGACACTTTTCGAGATGGAGTTTCAGCTTAGCTGGCTTCATTGAATCATTCCCCAAGACTTTGAAACAAATAACACATTGTGGCAAATCCACATCTTCTTTTTCTTGACAAGTGAATTTCATGTAGTCCTCCGAATACTTGCGCTTGTACCGAAAAAGTCACCATGGACCACCAATGGTCCTTGGACCACCAGTTGAGAACCACAGATCTAGAGTGATGGTGCTTGGTCCTCATTCTATTCTAATCAAAATGATATGGGCAATCTGGAGAAATGGTCTGAAGTCAATAGGATGAATTTCAATAAGGACAAATGCAAAGTACTCCACTAAGGAAGGAACAATCAGTTTCACACATTCAGAATGGGAAGCGACTGTCTAGGAAGGAGTAATGCAGAAAGTGATATAGGAGTCATAGTGGACCACAAGCTAAGTATGAGACAACAGTGTGACACCGTTGCAAAAAAAGCAAACATGATTCTGGGATGCATTAACAGGAGTGTTGTGAGCAAGACACAAGAAGTCATTCTTCTGCTCTACGGTGCACTGATTAGGCCTTAACTGGAGTAGTGTGTCCAGTTCTGGCACCATATTTTCAAGGAAGAAGTGGAGAAATTGGAGAAGGCACAACAAGAATGATTAAAGCGCTAGAAAACATGACGTATGAGGAAAGACTGAAATAATTGGGTTTGTTTAGTTTGGACTGAAAGGGGACATGATAGCAGCTTTCAAGTACCTAAAAGGGTGTTATAAGGAGGAGGGAGAAAAATTATTCTCCTTAATGTCTGATGATAGCACATGAAGCAATGTGGGTAAATTAAAGCAAGGGAGGTTTAGGTTGGACATCAGGAAATACTTCCTACCAGTCCAGGGTGGTTAAGCACTGGACTAAATTGCTCAGGGAGGATGCGGAATCTTCATCATTGTAGATATTTAAGAGCAGGTTAGACAGACATCTGTCAGAGATGATCTAGATCGGGATGGGCAATAATTTTTGCCCAGGGGTCACTTCAAAAATTTTTGAGGTAGCCCTGGGTACAGGCCAGGAGGGGATGGGGCTACTCCCACCCCCAGACCATGATTGGTCTGGGGTTGGGGGAGCCCCTTTGCCCCCCTTGGCACCCATGCCCTGGAAGAGGCTTGGCATGCTCCCCCAACCCCAGGCCAATCAGGGCCTGGGGAATGCAGGAGGCCTCCTCCCAGCAGTGCCAGGGCCAGGCAAAGGAAGCTTCATGTAGCTCCCCTCCTCCCAAGCCCTGATGGGCTTGGGGAGGGGGGAGTGTGCAGGGCCTCCTCTGCTCTCCCCTCCACTGCTCCTAGCAGGGCAGGAGGAGGCTTTGTGTGCTCCCCTACCCTGGGCCCCCCTTATCCAGCCTTTGTTCCAAGGGTGCCAGGTGCATCCATTGCCAAGCTCATGTTGGATGGGGGTCTCCAACCCTTGACCTCTGGAGGCAGGTACCTTATCTATTGTGCCACTGGAGGATCCCCCCAACTGCCCTACATTCTGGGCCCCCCTTATTGGTCTTTTGTTCCAAGGGTGCCCGGTCCATCCATTGCGAAGTTGGTGGTGGCTGTCCCTGGGGGCTGAGGCTGGAATGCTGTACCTCTTGCTCTGGAGGCAGATACCTTGTCCACTGAGCCACTGGAGAGGCCCCCCAGCCTCCCTACAGTCTTATCTGTCCTTTGTTCCAAGTGCATCCATTGCCAAACTTATGTTGAGTGACCTCATGTTGGATTGGGGGGGAAGCTCCAACCCTTAGACCTCTGGCTCTGGAGGCAGGTACCTTATCTATTGTGCCACTGGAGGAGCCTCCCCCAACCTTCCTACATTCTGGGCCCTGCTTATCCGACCTTTGTTCCAAGGGTGCCAGGTGCATCCATCGCCAAGCTCATGTTGGGTGACCCCATGTTGGATGGGGGTCTCCAACCCTCGACCTCTGGCTCCTTTTGTTTTAAACCTGCTACTGTTAATTTCATTTGGTGCCCCTTAGTTCTTATGTTACGGGAATAAGTAAATAACTTTTTCTTATTCACTCTTCTCCACAGCAATCATGATTTTATAGACTTCTATCATATCCTCCTTAGTCTCCTCTTTTCTAAGTTGAAAAGTCCCCATCTTTTTAATCTCTCTTCATATGGCAGCCGCTCCAAAGCCCTAATTATTTTTGTTGCCCTTTTCTCGACTTTTTCCAATGCTAAGATATCTTTTTAAAAATGAGGCGACCACATCTGTACGCAGTATTCAAGATGTGTGAGTACCATGGATTTATACAGAGGCAATAGGATATTCTCTGTCTTATTCTCTATCCTTTTTTAAAATGATTCCTAACATTCTGTTTGCTTTTTTGACTGCTGCTGCACATTGATTGGATGTTTTCAGACAATGATCTACAATGACTCCAAGATCTCCCTCAAGTGGTAATAGCTAATTTAGTCACCATCATTTTGTTCATATAGTTGGGATTATATTTTCCAATATGCATTACTTTGCATTCATCAACATTAAAATTCATTTGCC
This sequence comes from Rafetus swinhoei, assembly GCA_019425775.1. NCBI lineage: Eukaryota > Metazoa > Chordata > Testudines > Trionychidae > Rafetus > Rafetus swinhoei. The sequence goes on along the minus strand of CM033435.1, from coordinate 11,470,646 downwards.
ATTTTGTTGTCCACTCGCCTAGTTTTGTGAAATCCTTTTGAAGCTCTTCACAATCTGCTTTGGTCTTAACTATTTTGAGCAGTTTAATATCATCTATAAATGTTGCCAACTCGCTGTTTACCTCTTTCTCCAAATTAATTATTAATATGTTGAACAGAACTGGTCACAGTATAGACACCTGCAGGACACCACTAGTTACCTCTTTCCATTCTGAAAACTGACCATTAATTCCTAACCTTTGTTTCCTGTCTTTTAACCAGTTATCTGTCCACGAGAGGACCTTTCCTCTTATCCCATGACAACATACTATACTTAAGAGCCTTTGTACAAGCTCTCGACAAAGACTTTCTGGAAATCTAAGTACACTATATTCTTGTCCACATGCTTGTTGATGCCGTCAAAGAACTCTAGTAGACTAATAAGGCATCCACTCGCCTAGTTTTGTGAAATCCTTTTGAAGCTCTTCACAATCTGCTTTGGTCTTAACTATTTTGAGCAGTTTAATATCATTTAAATAGTGTATCCAAGCACTATACTCTATTTTGAATTAGCAGAAAACCAAAAAGGGATTTAAAAAAAAAAAGGGAAAACATATTCCCACATGCTTACAGTTAGCCAGCTTAACCAGTTTCACACAAATTGAAATTAGTACTGAAAACAATCATGGCAGACTTCAACTAAAGTGGGACTATTTGGGAGAGAGTTGCAGAATATGAAGTGAAGATAGAGGTGTTACAATAGAATGTCTCTCTCCTCCTGCTGGATGCGTACATAATTGTTTTGATGTAGCCACGCAGATTATCTGAGGAAACAGGAGCTCTACATTTCATATTCTTCCAGAGGTGAGGGAGCTACTGCTGATTAACTCTAATTTTTGAAGAGTACAACACTAAGTTTGATCTTCCACACTTCTGATGTCAGTGGGAGTTGTGGGTGCTTAGCACTTGACAATGACAAGTAAACTCTGTTTACATTTTTAAACAGCTTGATATATTTTCTTCTTTTGGAATCTCACAAGCAGAACACCAAAGAACGAAATCTTTGCTTTTATTTAGAAATGGATACCATGATCCATGAGAGGACAAAATCAGAACCTCTCTGTGGATGCCAGTGTATTTTGGTTGCTTGCTTTTGTTTTTGCTTGCTTTTGTTTTTGACTTTGGGTAGTTTGAGTAAAACGGAACTGGGAACCTAGGGCAGACTGTCCTGAGATGCTGAAATCAGGGCCAGAAACTCAGATATCACTGTGAAAAGAAGGGTGACCATAACTTAGATATGCAGTCCTGCATTATGATGCATTGTTAAATACACTGTAGCCTTTGGAATGCAAATAACTTGCGTTGGATGCCTAAATCATACGTAAAGTGATTTTACTCAGGACTCTTAACAAGAAAATGTGTGTACTGACAAATATGTCATGTCTTACCTCAAAAATATAATCCTTTCCATCTTTGCCATGTACAGCTTTCACAGCACAGATATCCAAACCCCCAAACATTTCAGAACAGGTGTCAACCCAGAGCTTGTACCTGTTGTGTGGAAAACATAGTTCTGCATCAGTATAAAATCAGATTCTCATTATTATATACACTAAATTGGATAGTTTGTTAGCTGGACAGTTGCTTTAAATTCAGTGTTCTCTTGAGTCTGTCTACTTTACCGAATTTTCATTTACTATAGTAGCATCTTAGAAACTCCAGCCCAGTGTCCATTAGGCACAGTGTAGTGGTGCCACAGAGACTCCCTATTTCTTTAGCTAATGATATACTGGCCGTAGCCCCAGCATAGTTTAGAATACTATTAAGGCTGGTTGAAACCATTAAAACAGAGACCTGTCCCGAAAGTGTCATCAGTCAGCTGGAGCTCAGTAGCATTCCAGCCATTGTCTTTCACATACCCCTTATGTTCAGGCCAGGAGAGAGAGGTGCAGTTACTTATGCTGGCCTTACATCAGCCAAGGACTCCCCAAAAGGCCAAACTATCAGCTGGTGAGATTTAGCCAGATTTTGCACCTTCTCTGCTGCTGGGGTGGTTCCAAGGGGCCGCTGTATTGCCGACTCTAAATTTATGTCTGAGCGCCAAATACACTGTTACTTAACTATTGCCTGACACTGGCTAGGCTGATTTTTAAGTCTAGCTATTGTTACTATTCCATCAGGAAAACTATTATCTGTTTTGTAACATGGAAGTGTCTTTATCTTCAGCATTTTATTGACTATAAAATACTCAGAGTCAGTGGTAGGTTTGAAGAAATCATTTGTAGTAAGTTGAGGGTCGGTAACATAGAGTCAGCAGGCCTGAATGAAGGCCTGTAACATAAAAACAGCAACAGGCCTGGAATCTAGTGAGCAAGACTTTGGTTCAGTAAAACGGCAGCTGAGAAAATGGCCCTACTGATAACTGTAGGATTATGTAAGTTAGGTCGAGCATGGAAGAACACAGGGAGGCTCCGGGATCAGGATGAGCTGTGAGCCAGAGGGGAGTAGCAGAACATCTCAATAAGAAACGTCTTGGTACCAACCGACTCCCCAAAAACTAATGTACATACTGACCTAGGTTCAGGACCAGGTCAAAGTTGACAGCATGAAGGATAGTAAGTAGACCCCCCTTCTGTGAGGTGAGGGGTGGTAGTTAGGTAACAGAGGGTGGCAAGCTGATACGTAAGAAGTGATGTAACTTGTTTGTACATGTCTATAAAAGGGCACCGCAAAGGGTGATCGCCGACTGACATTGGGGGGGTGCTATGTGCGCTTTTATGTGTTGGTACATTGCCAAGGCGTACAGAATGCGCAGTGGCTTAGCGCTGAGTCTTTCTGCTAACAACTGTTAATGTATGTCATTTAGCAATAAATCTGCTCGGGTGATTTCGATCCTTATCTGATTTGTGGTCTCTGGGGGCTCTCTGGGAGTCTGTTGTGTTGACTCACGTGCACAGGGTTAATGCGTTAGACAGGGAGCACACACGGATGCAGCCAAAAGTTTATCATCATTGACGGAGTAGAGGACCTGTCAGGAACTCATCAGAGACAAACCCTGAAACCCTGACTGAAGATACCATTTAACAATAAGCCAACATAATGAGAATCGACAGTGCAGAGGCATCAGGTGATGTGAAGTGTAGTAGTACACTGTCCTATGTAAAAATCCTGTAGAATTCAATAGTATATCATAGCATTTATGTACACTTTTTAACATCCTATAGTATTTTAAAGAATGTTTCAAAAGATATATAGAAAGCATATAATTATCTGCTGCTAAATTCTGTAGGTATTTGGTTTAACATCAATTAAACTATTACATTTTATAAGACTTTCCATTGATTTTTTTTGTGTTCCTCACCTCAAATATTTTAGATAGATGAATATGGTAAGTTAGATCCTTTTCAGACTCTCAAGTGCACTGCATTTTATTTATAACCTCAGAGAAAGAAACAAGATGGATGTTTACAATATATGTTGATTGGGTTGGTTATTTCATCTTTATAGTAAGGAGTGACTCAAAGTTCCAATGCAAGATGGTCTGTCCATCCTGTGCACATCTCTGTGGAAGGTCTGGATAACTGACCAGTGACTGAGTCAAAGTGGGACATTCTTGCCAGAAAAAAAATGGAACAATTGCTATAGTAGAGCATGGACAGAATGAACAGGGTTTGATAAGAGTCATAAAGTCCTAGTATATACATAGCTGTACTGTGCCTTCAGTTATGAGCATGCAGAGTTAGATGAAGACAATGGGAATTATGTGCACATATTCAAGGGCAGAGGTTGAGCCATAGGATCCAAGATGGCAGCCTGTCTGAACATGTGCCTGATTATATAATCTTGAAATAATTTTTGGAGTTTGATGTCACAGTTTTCCTAATTCAGAGGCTGATGAGCCCATTTTTGTAAAGAAAAAACATTTACCATTCTCATGCTTTTTTCTCTTCCGATGTAAACTAGTGGTCGTCTATTTGCGTTGAAAAGAGAGCCGTTTCCTTTACAACTCATCTCTTACTCTTCCTTGATCCACCCTTTGAGCCATAATGATCAATTTGCCACATTATTGTAATTTCTACTGCAAAACACCTGTTGTAATAAACACTAGATTCAGATTTCACTGTAGGACCAAAAGGAATGGAGAGACTGGGCTGTGAAGGATAAAATTCTTCTTCACACATAGGTATCTTAAGTAATAGTATCCTCTACAACCAAGCTTCTCAGTGCACATTTTGAATATTTCTTATTACAAGTTTTTTCCCAAAAGAAATGTTTCTCTTCAGGCAGAATGCTGTACTTTGAAATTTGTACAAATTTTTTAAAAAAATCCTGTTAACATTTTGCATGAAAATAACTTTACTGTTTCTCCAGTTTTCAGATTCCCTTTTCTTGGAAGGTAGAGTTCGCTCCTTCTTGCAGGCATTTCAGGGTGAATGCACAAAAAATTCATATAAACATGTACATATGTGTGGTGTAGATATTCATTTTCCTGCTACTGGCTTTTGGGAAGGGATTTCTGTTTTCCTCTCGGGCTTTGTCTTTTGCTGGCAGAAAGGTATAACTAATGTCTGATAGTTATTTCTCTGTAAAATCCAAAGTGGAGACATACCACTTCTAGTGGTAGTTAAGTGAGGTGAGCACTATACTTTCAGCCCCTCCCCCCCACACCTGTGGATGACTAGTTCACCTAGTTGACCGCACAGTAATATAAAAGAGCCTAGTATTCAATATGTTTTTACACTGGAATAGCTAGTGTGCACATACACACTGTGTGTGTATGTTTTGTCTTGTGAGGGAAGATGTAACCTCACTCTCTGAAAAGCCAGGAGAGCATTTCAGCTCACTTTCCCTTCCCCCTCAGAGAACAGAGTTATCACTGTCATGCTCTCCCCCTGAGGGATCTATTTAGATGGAAGGGGCAAGATGGCAGACATCAGGGAGCTCTCATTCCTCTGCTCACTCGTTTTCTCCCTTACAGAAAAAGCTAACTTTCCTGTATCTGTCAATTCTCAATGGCAGTGAGTGAGTGTAGCTTCCAGATTTTGAGAAACTGAAAGGAAAGAGGTTATCCTGAGTAAAGAAACTTTATTTTACCTTTACATTGGCCTTTTAATAACACTGGAATATTTCCTATCCCTTTATGTATTAAAAAGTTAACATATATGTTCTAGAATCTGAAAACTTCCCAGGCTACCTGATAAGGTATGTGTCATTTTTGGTGTCTAATACTTGAAAAAGAGATGATGTTTCCATTCATATGAAAACAAAGATGAAAGATTTTCTTTAAACTCATGGCTACAAAAAATCATGTTTATCAAACAAGTGCACGTGTTTGCATGTCCTTCCCGCTCCCTCCAAAATCCTATTCTGCAAAGACTAACTACTTCATGAAAAGGTGAAGCTCCTTTAGTATTATGAAAACACGGATAAGGACATTTTTACTGCACAGAATTTGTTTACCTTCAAACAATGGTAACAGTTACAGAAGTGGAAAGAAGAAAAATCTGCATTAAGGCTCCAGAGCTCTGTATTCTGGGGACAGAGGCCTAGGCACAGCTGAGAAATATGCAAAAGTGAGTAATATCAGAGAACTACGGCTAAGATCAAACTCATATAGCAGGGAAGAAAGAGGGCTGCCAGAAATATCCATTTGTTGAGCATGGGAAGAAAGCAGTGGTGAGCTTGTAACAATACACTGGGACTGTTGTTATGCATAGGAGAGGCCTCAATACATCCCAACAGCTGAGAAGTAGCTCAATGTAATATAGTGGTCTCAAAAGGTAAAGAATAGGCCATTCAACAGGGATACAAAGAAGAAAATGCTTTGTGTGGCTGGATTAAGAGCACACTGTTTAGCTGCACAGGAAAAGAAACTTAGCCCAATCTAAAGAAACTATATGGAAAGTTGCAGGAGAGGAAAAGAGTGCTGTGGAGAAGAGGAGAAATGCATCAGAAGAAATGACTAATGGACTAATGCTGTGGTGGTAAAATGCCTCAATAAAATCCTGACTGGCTTGTAGGTGATTACATAGATATAAGGATTTGGGAGCTTAACTTTAAGATACCCCTGTTTGGAAAATCTTGGCCATATTATCTCATTCAATAAATTTTCAGAAGGAGTTCTGGTGGGACCTTCATTAGCACTAATTGTCCTAGTATCAGCCACATTAATGTTTACATAATTTAAAATGAAAGTTACTTAAATTTCTAATTACTGTAGTTCACACGAGGCTGAATTTACCTATCTGACATTGCGATTTGTTCCAACATTGCAGAGCCAGTGTTTGTCTTCCAGTTTCCAGATATGGAAGTCCTCCTGAGAGAAAAAAAATTACAGACACACTATTAACTGATTTAGCTCACTTACATTTATGGTCAATAAACTGAGCAGTCATCTTCACCATCTTTCTTAAGTTGCTCTTATTTTCAGACAAATAGGATACCAAGGACTGCCTGTGTTTCACTCATTCTGCTGCTACACTGAAAAATTCAACTGATAGCACAAGTCTTAGTAAAACATCATGCATACATTTTATAAGTGTGACAATGGCAGTTTTTATTCCTCATGCCTTGTTACCTGTTCACTTTCATAACTGTTGTGACAACTGTTACTGTTTAGTGGTGATATTAGTAATAGACTATTATGAAATTGCAGCTAGCAATGGCTAGTATGGATACACCAACATTGTGAACTAATTCTAAATGCATAGCAAATAACATGGGTTATACAAAGGATACCTTTAACATAGGAGACAAAGAAAGGTTCAGGTCCAGATGCCAAATCTATCCCAAATGTTCATATTAGCCAATTATAGAACTAAGGTGCTAACAGTGATATGCAGATGCATATTTTGAACCTCTCCAAGGTTTAGAACTGTTGAGTCATTGTTTCAGTTTGGGTATGTCTACACACATCAAAGTTAATTCGAAATAACAGCCGTTATTTCAAATTAACTTTAATAGTGTCTACACAGGCAAACCACTGCGGGGCGCTTAATTCGAATTTGGTAAATCTCATTCTACGAGGAGTAACACCAAACTCGAATTAGCTAATTCGAAATAAGTGCTGTGTAGACACTTATTTCAAAATAGGGGACCTCCAGCCTTCCCAGGGTGCCCTGGTGGCCACTCCAGCCTCAAGCAAGAACACTCCTCTCCCTCCCCCGCCCTCCCCCGGAGCCCTTAAAGGGGTAGACTATGGCCAGAGTGCCTGTGCCAGCTCCAAGCCTGCTGGCCCAGAGCCAGCAGTCACTGCCCCTGACTCAGTGGCCCCAAAACATGAGCCAGCAAGCCACTGGCAGCCAGCCCTCCACCACTCCCCAGGAGCAGTCTGCCAGCTCCCAAGAGCCTGCCAGGGCCCAGAGAAGGTGGGCACCTTCCTGGTCCAGGGCGGAGATCAGGGTGGAGCTTACTCAGGTTTGGGAGGGGATGCCCCCAGCATCCATGATCTCCGTACTAGATGGAGGAATGCGGCCGTCGATGGCAGGATAGCTGCCAGCCTGGCCACCATAGGCCACGTGCAATCCCAGGAGCAGGTTCACATGAAAATCAAGGTGGTCCGGCGAGACCCCCAACCCTGAGCTTTCCCTCCCCCTTCTTCTCCTTGCTTCCCCCTTCCAGCTCCCTCCTTCCAGGTTTCCCCCTCCCCTCTCCCACTCGCTCTCCTCCCCTCTCCCGCCTCCTTTCCCCCCGTCTCCCCAGAGTTTCGTTCCCCCCCCGCCAGTTTTGTTAAATAAAGAGAGTTTGTGTTTATGAAAATACATGTCTTTTATTTGACATTAGGAAGGGGGGCTAGGGAAGGGTAAGTGGAAGGATGTGAGGAGGAATGAGGTACAAGCCCCCAGTGGGGCAGACCAGGGAGGCTCTGAGTGCTCCTCAAGGTTGACGCGCTCCCACACAGCTTCCTGGATACTGACAGCCCCTCAATGGACGTCCCAGATCAGGTGCAGCCAGGCTGATGTCAACGCATCCACGAGACGCACCAGCGTGCCCAGGGGCAGCTCTGTCTCCATGTTGCAGAGTGCTATGGTGTCTCGAGTGAGGGCAACCAAAGCACTCCGAGACACAAATGCTTTGCTGTCCCACAGCGAGGCAGGCAAGCAAGCAGGGACACCTGAGAACCGGCTGGCTGGGGTGTGTGTGTGTGTGTGTGTGTCTTTAAGCACAAGCCGCAGATAGCCTCAGGCAACAGCTACACACAGACACTCCTGACCTGATGCCCTGCCTGACCAGGTTCTGGCTGGCCTTAAATCCGAGTCTGTGTCCAGTCAGCGTGGATGCGGTATTTCGAATTAGCAAAATGCTAATTCAAACTGCATTTTGTGTGTAGGCGCGTTAATTTGAATTAGCTTAATTCGAAGTAACTATTCGAATTAAGATAACTCGAATTAACGCTGTAGTGTAGACATACTCTTTGACCCTAACCAAAATATACTCTACCTGTGAAATTTGGGGCTGTGTTCAGGTCTTGATATTGGACCCTTCTCCAATTTAAATTATCTTCTATTTCTAATGATCTCACTTAAAAGCTCACTAAACAAAAACTACCATTTACCATCTCTCTTTTCATGTCAATACTACATTATTGTCCTCATTAGATTTTATTATTACCTTTTAAAACATGTTTTTTAACATCAATGATGATAAATAGTATAGAAAAGAGGAAAGCATTTTGCAAATGTAAAACTGTACTAGAAATGGACACAAGATACAAACTGTTTAATTTATGAGTTCTTTTTCCCCCATTGGCAAAAGATCAGCAACACCTGTAATTTATGAGAAATGCATTACACAGTGGCAACAGGCTTGTCGCCAACTTTCTGTAAATCTAGTTATGAACTTGGGAAGAGAGATCAATCCACAGAATGAACAGATGTGCTAATTATGTATTAATTAGGGAAGCAAGTCCTAGCACATTAGAGTGCATTATACTAGTGCAGTATTTTTCAAACTTTTTTTCTCATGACCGAGTTTAAGAAAATTGTTGTTGCCCATGACCCAGCATAATTATATCTTTTGACTAGCATGCAGGTTCCAGGGTGGGGCCACAGGGATGTTTAGAGTGCAGGCGCGGTGGGGGGGAGGGGGTTGTGGTGGCGGCTTTGCCTGGGGGTATGGGCTTTGAGATGGAGCCAAAGATGAGAGTTTAGGTTGCATGCTGGGGGGTGGGTTGGAGCAGAGGGGTTCGGTATGTAGGCAGGGACTCTGGGCTGAGGCATGGGGGTGAGGTACAGGGGGTGCAGGCTATGGGATGGGGTTGGAGATGAGGTGTTTAAGGTGCAGGAGAGGTTTCTGGGTTTGTTTTGCTTTTTTATCTTGTAAGAGTTGGCTGGCTACTCACCTCCACCTAGGAGCCAGACCTGCTACTGATCGCTTTCAGGGCACTGTGCAGTCCACAGTGCCAGGACTGGCAGGAAGCTGGCCTTAGCTACCCACTGGTCACTTTGTCACCCTACAGAAGGTGACCAATGCCTGACTTTCTGCAACTTTCTGCAACAGTACTGGGTTACGACCCATACTTTGAAAATCACTGCGCTAGTGCCTATCGTGTATTTTCAGCTCAGATACATCTTTGTGAGGTTTTAAAAGAAGCAAAATCTTAAAAGAACAAAGAATTTAAGATTAATATAACATTGTCCTAGCTCAAGTTTAAAAAGCTTCTGTAGGGTGACAAAGTGACCAGTGGGTAGCTAAGGCCAGCTTCCTGCCAGTCCTGGCACTGTGGACTGCACAGTGCCCTGAAAGCGATCAGTAGCAGGTCTGGCTCCTAGGTGGAGGTGAGTAGCCAACTCTTACAAGATAAAAAAAGCAAAACAAACCCAGAAACCTCTCCTGCACCTTAAACACCTCATCTCCAACCCCATCCCATAGCCTGCACCCCCTGTACCTCACCCCCATGCCTCAGCCCAGAGTCCCTGCCTACATACCGAACCCCTCTGCTCCAACCCACCCCCCAGCATGCAACCTAAACTCTCATCTTTGGCTCCATCTCAAAGCCCATACCCCCAGGCAAAGCCGCCACCACAACCACAAGCACTTCAAAGAGCCATGTGCTGCTCACAGGGTGGGAGGAAGCTTCGGGCACTCCCCCGCTCCCAGGCCCTAATTGGCCTGGGGGCAGCAGAGCGGCAGGGCCTCCACAGGCTGGATCAATCTGCCTGGTGCAGAGGCCCTTTTTGCCCACCTCTGTGCTACACCCTTTTTCACTGTATTTCCTTGAAGTCTGCTGTAACAAATCCTATAGTATAGTTAAATGTGTGTCATGAAACCTTTTGAGAAGCTGCGGTATTTGGAATGATCCAACATTGCATTCTGGCTATAATCATCACTGACAGATGTTAAATGTCCCCCTTTTTTGGTGAGTCATGGATCCAGTTTATATCATAATTTCCCACAAAATTATTACACAGAAGTTCTTAATAAAAATCCATTTTGCTAATTTTTCTATGGTGGGTCTTTAAGTGCTCTGTTCCTGTGCCATAGTAAAAAATGAGAACCAGCTATAGAAGAAGTTACTATTGATAAAACTTGTGCATGCATATGAGATATTGTACAGTGATTTGGTAAATCTCCTGTTTTTCATGCTGCTGTAGAGTATTTAACAATAGATAAATATTTATTCATAAGAATCTAGGGGAATAACAGCTAGGCTCACAGTGCTTACACGCAATCCTCTACCTTTGATAGGAAGGAGATTTTATAAGAAGTTTGAGGAACATATTACCATTTTAATTAAGTTTTTTAGGTCTATTTTCCTATTTGTGTTTTCAGAGTAAAAAAAGTGTTAGAAGGGATAAAAATAGCACGAGTCTTCTAAAAGAATTTTGATTTGCAGTCAGTATAACACAGCGATGAGCAACCTGAGCTAGTGAGTGGGCCACATAAGTGGCCCTCCTTCATCTCAGTGGTACGCTGCAATTTTGTCATAACCAAGATAGCCACCCAGGACAGAGTAGTTTTACTAATCGCTTGCGTACCTAGAATTTGTGGAGTTTGACACCTGAACCATAGCAGCGCTTTGATTGAATGCAGAGGGAGCACACTGCACACACAGCCAATACTGTGTGCAATCAGCATACACCTCACTTCACATGTCCGTGTTTTACATGCATGTTACTTTAATAATGTTGGTAGCAAAAAAGTCTATGCAGACAGAATCCATCAGAATGTGGCAACCCTGCGTGTGGGACAGAGTAACCAAATGTCTCGCAGGTCACACACTGAACATGTATGGGCCACAGGTTGCCCACTGCTGGTGTAACAAATCTAGGTCCCAGAGTTGTGAAGTGCAGAGTGCTTTATATTCCCATCACTTCACTGCTGATGAGAAGGAGCCGCTCATCACCTTGTACTACTGAACCATCACATTGCTCATCTGGATTCTGCTTCTGCTGATTCCACAGGGGTGCATGCATAACCATTCAGCAGTTATACCTTACTGCTAAAAGTACACTCCTTTTGGCTGCGTCTAGACTGGCATGATTTTGTGCAAATACTTTTAACGGAAAAGTTTTTCCGTTAAAAGTATTTGCGCAAAAGTGCGTCTAGATTGGTCCCGGACTTATCGTTACAGCGATGCGCACTGCGCAAAGCGCGTCTACATTGGCGGGACGCTTTTGCGCAAAAGCAGAAGCCCGGAACCATTTTGAAGAGGGCAAAAGGGCACCAGCCCTTTCCGGGGGCGGGGGCTGGAGCTCCTTTGAGACACGTGCTTAAAGGATCTCCTGGACAGCCGTTTCTCTCCTGCTGCGTGCTATAGGACCTCTTGCAGGGACTGACAGCCGTAGCAGTTTTTGTGGTTGCCCTCTGCCTTTTGGACACCACTGCCTTTTGCCTTTTAGTGCCTTTGCCTGTTTTTTTTTCATCTGCCTTGTTTTTTGTGCCATGGAGCCAGGGGTGGCCATGTGCCTGCTTTGGCCCCTTCCGGCCATTTTGGAGTGCCTGCAGCTGGTGCTCCAGGCTGCTGCCCTCCTCTTCCAGGACCTGGAGGTGCAGATCGCTCTGGACTCCCTCACCAGGGAGGCCATGGCGTCCCTGTGGCATCCCTACCCCAGTGTGGAGAGGCCACTGTGGAGACTGGACACCAGTACGGACTGGTGGGACCGGCTGGTCCTGGGGCAATGGGACAACAAGCAATGGCTCCGGAACTTCCGCATGCGAAAGCGGACGTTCCTGGAGCTATGTGCCTGGCTCGCTCCTGCGCTCCAGAGAACCACCACCCGGCTGCGGGCACCCATCCCCGTCGACAAGAGGGTCGCCATCGCAGTCTGGAAGCTGGCCACCCCGGACAGCTACAGATTGGTGGCACACCAGTTCGGGGTGGGCAGATCGACCGTTGGTGTCGTTGTGATGGAGGTAAGTCCCAGGGGGAGTGGGGTGGGGGGAGGGTGCTGCACTCCATGCCCAGGGGCAGCCAAGACTCCACGCTGGGTCACCCAGGGGTTTGGGCCGTCCCTCCCTTGCACAGGCCTGCTGGTGGGGGGGGAAGGCGTGGGGCGAGGGGGCCCTGGTGTGTGTGTGGGCGTGAGCACAGAGGGCATCACGGGGGGAGGGGCCCAAGGGAGCGCACACTCACCCTGCCTTATGTGATGTGTTTCTCTGCGTCCTTCTGCAGGTCGTCCATGCCATCAACGACGTCCTGCTCCCGAGAGTCATCCACCTGCGCGACGTGGACACTACGGTGGCCAGCTTCGCTGCCCTCGGGTTCCCCAACTGCGGGGGAGCAATGGATGCAACCCACATCCCCGTCCGTGCCCCGGAGCATCAAGCGGCCCATTTTATGAACAGAAAGGGGTACTTCTCGATCGTACTCCAGGCCCTTGTGGACCACCGTGGCCGCTTCCTGGACGTTTATGCGGGCTGGTCCAGCAGGGCACACGACTCCCGCATCTTACGGAACTCCGGCCTGTTTCGCAGGCTGGAGGCGGGCACTTTCTTCCCCCGGCAGGAGTTTACTGTTGGGGACGTGCCTATGCCCATCTGTGTCGTGGGGGACGCGGCCTAACCCCTGCTGCCCTCGCTAATGCGGCCCTACACGGGGCGGCTGGACCAGAACCGGGCCTGGTTCAACGACCGCCTCAACCGGGCCCACAACCAAGTGGAGTGCGCCATCGGCCGCTTGAAAGCCCGCTTCCGTTGTTTGCTCACCCGTCTCGAGATGGGTGAGCGGAATGTCCTGGAGGTAGTGGCCGCGTGCTGCGTGCTCCACAATCTTGTGGAGCGGAGCGGGGAGGCCTTCCTCCCGGCATGGATGGCAGGCGAGGGCCAGGCCTATGAACAGCCCCGCACAGCTGCCATCTGCCAGGCGCACCAGGATGGGGTGCGCATCCGGGAGGCCCTGACAGACATGTTCTCCCAGGCCCCATAGTAGGGTCGCCTCAGTCTCCCTTTACAACTCCCTCCCATCCCTTCCCCTTCACCCTCCCCTCCCCTTACCTCCCAATAAACAACAAACACAGTTTTTTTTTAACACAAACTTGTAAGTTTTTATTTACAATGGGGAGAGGGGATATCTAGGATGGGAGGGGGAGGAGACCTTGAACTGGGAGGAGGAGGAGACCTTGAACTGGGAGGGGGAGGAGCTACTCCTGGGCGGGGTGGCCCCTGCGACTGCTCCTGCGGGAGCGGACCTGCACACGGGGGGCAGGCCGTGTCGGGGCAGGCAGCACGGGGAGGTGGGCAGGAGGGACAGGAGCAGGAGGGGCCATTGCAGGAGGGACAGGGACAGGAGCAGGAGGGGCCATTGCAGGAGGGGGCAGGGGCAATGCTACGGGAGGGATGGCGGGTGCATGGGGCAAGGCCATGCTATAGTGGATGGCATGGCCAATGTGTGCAGTGAGGGTGGCTACTGCATCCGCCATGCGGACACACTGGGCCTGGAAGGAGCCCCAGGCCTCCTGGCGCCACTGCAGGTCCGCCTCCACACGCCGAGTGATGGCTGCCTCGACGCACTCGACGGCCTGCATGTGGCGCCGAGGGAGCTGGTCACGGTGGCGGACCCGCCGCCTTGGTGGTTGGGCGGCTGGGGGTGCTGCTGCTGCTGCAGGGCTAGGGGGTTCCCGGCTTGTGCTTGGTCCCGCTGCAGGGAACAGAAGAAAGGATGGGTCAGTCAGGCAGCCCGGCCACTGTCCCCATACCTCATGCCCTCCACCCCTGAGCCCAGGTGACACCACAGTAGTGTGGCTTGGGCCCACTCAGTCGCCCCCCTCCCCTCCCGTGTTGTATGTTTGCATACAGGACCGCCCCTGGAGTAGGGTCCTCCTCCATGTATTGTAACCACCGGTCTGTGTCCTGGCCCCTTGGAAGGTGGGAGGCGCTTGTGTTGTGTTAACCTGTGGAACTCCCTGCTGGTGGAGGCTGTGAGGCTTTGGGCTAATCAATGGTGTTTGACAGGGAGCGAGATGAATCCCCACACAGTGCCTGGGAGCACATCTAGCAGACGTGGTCTGGGCTCTCAGATCCCCATCACGTGGGATGTCTCCTGGATGGAACCAGGAGAGTGACTGGGGAGTGTACCATCCTTGCAGCAAAACTCAGGCGGCCCTAGGGCCGGCCCGAGCGCTTCCCTCCTCCCCCTCCCGCTAGCCCTCACACACATATCCCAGGGACATGTGTGGCCGCAGTGGGGACTTCCCTCGGGGGGGGCCAGCTCAGGCACCGGGAGCAGGCGAGGGGCTCAGTGGGGGCCACGCTCACGGGCTGTGATGCTGCGGTTTTCCCAGGAGCAGCTGGCTGTGCCTCAACCTTCCCCCCCCTGGTCCCGCCGGATGTGCGTGAGCAGGACGGTCCCAGGCGTGCCCTGGAGCTGCCTGCCGCGGCCACATGGTTACACGTGCTGCATACGGCCTAATGCTACACAGCCCGTGCAGCTCACGTGGCCCGAGTGACGTGCTCTCCCCCTCCCCCCTCCAGGCGCCTGGCTCCCCTCCCCCCCCGCCCTTGTGAGTGCAAAGTGCAACACTCACCGGTGGATCCTTCCCTGGCCTCCGAGGACGCACGGGAGATGTCGGGGCTGCCAGAGGGGGCCTGCAGGGTGGCAGTGCTGGCCTCATCCTCCGACCCGCTGCTGGTGTCTCCTTCCCCTGCCTCAGTGGTCCTGGTGACGGGAGGGCGCACGCTGGTGTCCACAGGGAACGTCCGGTCCCTGCGGTGCTGGCTGGCCCAGGATGTGGTGGAGCCGTCGGTAGTGGGGGCAGGTGTCGGCTCCTGCCCCCTGGCCCTCGCATAGCCCAGGCGCAGTTCTTTTACTTTTGCCCGGACTTGCTCCAGGGTCCGGGCTGGATGACCCTGCTGGGCGAACGCCTGGGCCATGCGGGCAAAAATGTCCGCATTGTGGCGACGGGAGCGGGTGTCGTGCAGGGCCTCCTCCTCCTGCCACAGGTCCAGCAGGGCCTCCAGCTCCCCCGAGGACCAGGATGGTGCCCTTCTTTTTCTGCCCCTTGGGGCCTCCTGTGCTGGGGGTGCGGGTGGTTGCTCGCCCCCTGGAGCTGCCATCCTGCTCTGGGTGGCGTTGGAGACGGCAGGGGCTGCGTGGCAGAGCTCTGGCCAGAGGTCCCAGAAGGGCTTCTGCCTCGTGGCCTTAGCAGGCTGCGTCTGCCTTTAAGGGGGCTCGGGTTACCAGGAAGTCCGGGAGCTGCCTGCAGCTACGGAGCGTCTGAACGGCCACTAGGGCTTTTTTCCGTTTAGCCTGCTTTTGCGCAAAATGTCTTAGCTGCCTGACGACACTGGCCCTCTTGCGCAAAAACATTTGTGCAAAAGGGCTTTTTCCTGAACGGGAGCGTCAGAGTATTTGCGCAAGAAGCACTGATTTCGGACAGTAGAACGTCAGTGCTCTTGCGCAAATTCTCGCGGCCAGTGTAGACAGGCGGCAAGTTTTTGCGCAAAAGCGGGTGCTTTTGCGCAAAATCTTGCCAGTCTAGACGCACCCCTTGGGAGCCATCAGATGAAAGATACTGACAAGGAGATCTGATGGGTACAATCATTTTTTTCATATAGGGCCATGGCTATTTTCAAATTCATAAGCATCTACCTTAAAACTGGCAACTGTTTTACAAATTTTTGCAAAAATGCTTACAGCAATTTACTGGCATTTTGCTGAAATTTTGTTAGAAGCATTATCTTCAGGAACGATCCCTAAGATACTCAGTCTTGGTCACAGTGGAATATTTTCTTTGCTACAGAATTTCATTTGCTATTTATTTCTTTTTTCTGTGTTTTTTGTGTTCTTGCCTCATTCCACACTATGGCTGCATCTAGACTGGCATGATTTTCCGCAAATGCTTTTAACGGAAAAGTTTTTCCGTTAAAAGCATTTGCGAAAGAGCTTTATCTAGATTAGCACGGGCGCTTTTCCGCAAAAGCACTTTTTGCGGAAAAGCATCCGTGCTAATCTAGATGCTTGATTTTTCAAGAAAGCCCCGATCGCCATTTTCGCCATCGGGCTTTTTGCACAAAACAGTTTTTAGCTGTCTACACTGGCCCTCTTGCGCAAATACATTTGCGCAAGAGGGCTTTTTCCCGAACGGGAGCAGCATAGTATTTGTGCAAGAACACTGACAATCTTACATTAGATCGTCAGTGTTCTTGCGCAAATTCAAGCGGCCAGTGTAGACAGCTGGCAAGTTTTTCCGCAAAAGCAATTGCTTTTACGGAAAAACTTGCCAGTCTAGACGCAGCCAACGTGTATTAATGTCGCTTTTTCTGAAACAAATGGTAGAATTGTGTTAATCTGAGTGTTTTTCTGGTTTGCTTGGAGCCCAGCAAAAATTAAGAATTAGGCTGTAGTTTAGCTCAAATATAGCAACAAATATAAAAATTCCTGTAAAAGAATTCCTTTACCTTTCCAGTAATATGGGAGTATCTAAGTACAGACTATATATGTTGTGTCCATTGCATCAGTAACTGAATGAGTAACAAATTTGTCTTAATTTTGCTGTAACCCATGAAAAGAAAGAGCTGTGAGCACCCATCCCAACCTCTACTAACATCAGAAGAGCTCTATGAACGTCTGAGTAAAGGTCATTGCAAGATTGGGGCCTTACTTATATCAGGTGCTGTTAGAATGACATATTCTGTGGCCTTATAGTTTAGAGTTATACATTCAGTTATACATAGTCCCTTTGTGAACGAAAATGACCTAAAGTTGTCTCAAAGGTTTTTAGTAAGAAAACTGTGTCATGTTGCTGAAGGTATTTAAAAAGTCACCTATAAAACAATTAGGGTATGTCTACACTACAGCATTATTTCGAAATAGTTAATTTAAAATATGATATTTCAAAATAATGCGTCTACACACAAAATGCATTTCAAAATAGCGTTTTGCTATTTTGAAATAGCGCGTCCACACTGATTGGATGCTGAATCACATTTAAGGCCAGCTGAAACTGGTTCCAGCAGTGCATCAGGTCAATAGTTGCTTTGTGTGGCTGCTGCCTGAGGCTATCTGAGGCTTGTGCTTAAAGGCCCCCCAGACAGCCGGTTCTCAGCTTTCCCTGCTTGCTTGCCTACCTCGCTGCGGGACAGCAAAGCATTTTTGTCTCTGCCTGCTTTGGTTGCCCTGACTCGGGACACCACAGCACTCAGCACCATGGAGCCAGAGCTGCTCCATGGCACTCTGGTGCTCATTTTGGATGTCTTGCTGCAAGCCTGGCAGCAATTGCTGGAGTCTGCCTCACAGCAACTGCTGCAGCCCGACCCTCAGGCCCTCTTCCGAGGAGGAGCAGCAGCAGCGCCCGGATGCCAGTGTGCCCCGCCGCATCTGGTGTCTGGACACCAGCAGTGACTGGTGGGACCACATCATCCTGGAGCACTGTGGAGACCAACAATGGACCCCCCCAGAACTTCAGAATGAAGAAGGACACCTTCCGCGAGCTCTGTATTTGGCTCATCCCTGCTCTGTAGCAACGGGACACGCACATGAGGCCCACCATTCCCCTCCAGAAGCATGTGGCCATCGCCCTCTGGAAGCTCTCCATGCCGGATAGCTACCGATCCGTGGGGAACCAGTTCAGCATGGGGAGATCCACCGTCGGAGCAGTGCTCATGCAGGTATGGCAGTCTCCGGCCACTGTGCTTGGGGCAGGGGGAAGAAGAGGATGGGCTGCCCCAGGGAAAAGGGGGGGAGGTAGTGCAAGTCCCCTCCCCAGGAGGGTTTGTTCTGTCCCAGCTGCACTATGGACTGCCCGCAGTGGCCAGGATTGCAGGGGGGTTGATCCTAGGGAGAGGGTGCAGGGCAGTGGTGGGGAAGGAGCACTGTCAGCCACCCTGGCACCCCAGTGACTCTCGGTTTTGTGTGTCCCTCTGCAGGTGGTCAAGGCCATCAATAGAGTGCTGCTCTGCAGAGTCATCCGCCTCACTGATGTGGACACGGTCATCGAGGGCTTTGGTGCCCTGGGCTTCCCCAACTGCGGGGGGGCAATCGACGGGACGCACATCCCCAGCCGTGCCCCAGACCACTAGGCCTCCCTGTACATAAACCAGAAGGGATATTTCTCAGTCATCCTGCAGGCTGTGTCTGACCACCGGGGCCGCTTCCTGGACATTAACGTGGGTTGGTCCGGCAAAGCACACGACGTGCGGGTCTACTGCAACTCCTCTGTGTGCCAGAGGCTGCACACTGGGACTTTCTTCCCCAACCGCCACATCAGGGTCGGGGACGTGGACATGCCTGTGTGCCTGGTGGGGGATGCGGCCTACCCACTACAGCCCTGACTCATGAAGCCCTACACGGGCCACCTCAACCCCTCCCAGCAGGCCTTTAATGCCAGGCTCAGCAGGGCCCACATCGTGGTGGAGGGTGCCTTCGGCCGGATGAAGGCCCATTTTAGATGCCTCCTCACCCGCCTGGACCTCTCTGAGAGGAATATTCCGCATGTGGTGGTGGCATGCTGTATGCTGCACAATTTGTGCGAAAGGAAGGGGGAGGCTTTCCTGCCAGCCTGGATGGCAGAGGCCGACCACTTGGCTGGCCTGTACGTGCAGCCCCACAAGGCTGCCAGCCGGGAGGCCCAGCTAGGGGCTGTCAGTATCCGGGAGGCCCTGTGGGAGAGCTTCCAGATGGAGGAGGAATGAAACCTCCCTGGCATGCCCCACCGGGGCCTTGTGCCTTATTCCACCCTCACGTCCTTCCACTTTTCCCTCCCTAACCCCCCTTCCTGATATGAAATAAAACCACGTGTGTTGCCAAAAACAAACTCTGTTTATTTAACATAACTGGGGTGGGGAGTGGGGGGCGGTAAACCTGGGAGGAGGGAGTTGGAAGGGGAAGGCAAGGGGAGGAAGGGGGAGGAGAAACTCAGGGTTGGGGGTCTTGATGGTCCACCTGTCTCCCAGCACTGCGGGTGCGGGGGCCTCAGCGTCCCCCGGGGCGGGGGAGCGGGTATGGAGGGTGGGGTGAGGGGGAGGGGAGAAGGAAGAGGCGGGAAGGGGAGCAGGAGTGGGAGGAGGAGCGATAGATGGGTCGGCAGCAGGGGTTGGAGCGGCAGGAGACACCAATCTCTGCACCAGGGTCTGCAGGTGGTCGCAGATGGCACGGCCCTGGGCAAGCAGCTCCCGCCAGCTCTCCTGCCTCAGCTGCAGGTGTTCATGCACCCAGCGCTCCAGGATGTGGACCTGCCTTCTCAGGAGCCCCAGGTGCTGCCGCTGATACTCCTCCTGGTTCTGGGTCAGCCTGCTGAGTGCCCGGATGCGGGAGGATGTCGTGGGCAGGGTGGTGCGCCCTGCACTTGCAGCTGCTGAGGCTGTGGAGAAACAAGAGAAGTGGTCAGTTATCCCTGGGGACCCAGTGGGTGAAGCCCAGCCCCCCTCTGCAAGGTGAGGACGGCAGGTCTCTGCATCATCAGAGCCAATGTGCTTGCACACAGGCCATGTTTGACATGTCCTGCTATCCCCGGGAGTGTAAGCTGGCCCGGGACTGCACCCATGCCCCTGTGCTGTATCTAGTGTGGATGTGCGGGGGGAAGGAAGCTGTGCCCGGCCTCTGCGTAGAAGGGGCTTGTGGAGGGAGGGCATCGTGCAGTGTCCCTCCCCAGGGTCAGGAGCATGTCATGTGCCTTCATACATACATGCGTGTGGGTAACAGGCCAGGGCCCGTGTGGCAGCCAGCCGGGGCCACATGCCCAGGGTGGCACAGCACATGCACCGGTTGCTGCGTGCTCCATGGTCAGCAAGGCCCACGCGCGCGGTACGTCGTCTCCCTCTCCTCCCCCGCCATCCCCGCCACCCCGCATAAGGGGACAGTGACGGCACTCACATGTCGAGGCTTCCCCGGCCTCAGATGACACCGGGGACATGGCTGCTGTGACGCCTTGGGGGTCCTGGGTGAATGCCATGCTCCCTCCGGGCTCTTGCGACTCCTGGCTGTCGTCCTCCTCCTCCTCCTCCATGCCCTGCTCAGAGCCCTCTGCCCCAGGGTCGATGACGACCTGGCGGGCGCGGACTGTCTGACCCCCCAGGATGCGGTCCAGGGCATCATAATAGGGGTAGCGGTCTGGGTCAGCCCCTGGTTGGGAGATGCCCCCTGTGGCCCTAGCATAGGCCTGCCGCAGCTCTTTGATTTTCATGTGCACCTGCTCCTGGGTGCGCATGTGGCCTTTGGTGGCCAGGCTGTCAGCCATCCGCCTGTAGACGGCCGCATTCCTGCGTCTAGTGCGGAGATCATGGACATTGGAGGCCTCCCCCCAAACCTCTATCAGGTCCATGATCTCCGCACTGGACCAGGAAGGCGCCCGCCTTTTGCGGTCCCTGGCAGGCTCCTGGGAGCTGCCAGCCTGCTCCTGGGGAGCGGTGGAGGGCTGGGTGCCAGTGGCTTGCTGGCTCATGCTGGGCCAGGGGCAGTGACTGCTGGCTCTGTGCTGGCAGGCTTAGAGCTGGCACAGGCACTGTGGCCAGAGTCTACCCCTTTAAGGGCTCCGGGGCTGGTGGGGAGCAGAAGAGTTTTCCTGGTTTGGCCCAGAGTGGCCACCAGGGCACCCTGGGAAGGGCTGGAGGCCCCCAATTTCGAAATAAGCGTCTACACAGCGCTTATTTCAAATTTGGCGTTATTCCTAGTGGGTTGAGGTTTACCAAATTTGAAATAAGCACTCTGCTATTTCGATTTAATTTCGAAATAGCGGTTTGGCTGTGTAGACATACCCTTAGACTCCATTTATTGTGGTTGGTTCCCTGAAACTATTTTAAAAAATTGCTATGAAAGGGTTGCCCCACAGGGGAGTTGTAGGTAACCATTTTGGAATGCCCAAGCATGTGTTTAATTCTTCCCTTCCCACTCCCTCCTCCAAAAATAGTTATTTCTGTAACAGAGTTCAACAAAATGCACTAATATAAACAATAGACATCTGAGATGTTTTAAAAAGCTTTTTAAATTATTGAAATATCCATCAACAAACTTAAAAAAGTATAAAATACCTTTTCCCCAAAGTGCTGACTACAAAGGACTATTTAAAAAGAGACATTAGATTTCAACCAAGTGAATTTTGGTGCTGCTTGGTAAATGAAAAAAGATAACTTTTGGCTTACATGTATGCTTTGTAGTTGCTGCCTATCTTTTGGATCCTGATGTCATATTTGGAATCTATGAAGGGTTCAGTGGTGGCGTAGGTCTGGGTCAGTGCTACCACGCTGGCTATGTCCTGAAAATCATAGTGGTTGTCTACCTTAACCTGTTGTCATAACACAAACAGCATATGGAAGAAAAAAATAACAAGAACAACATACTGTAAAATGCAATTACAAATGACTTATGTGAGAAATATTAATTTTTATACTACCAGCTTACAAAATAAAGAATGGACAATTTCTTTGATCTGGAGAAAAGTTGTAGTTATGAAAATTAGAATATGCCAAAAATATGCCTGCAGTAAGTTGTGTACTTTCTAAGCAGAAACTTAATCTTCGCCATTGTAGAAGGCAGTACTGACATTACATTTTGTTTGAAGGAAACCCTTTAAAAATACTAATGTTTATTTTTGTGTGGCATAAAAAATTTCTAGGAATAGTTCTTTATATGAATTTTATTGTAGCAGTTTGGCGTTTCAGTTTTAAGGGTAAAGTGAACAGTACTTTTTTGTGGCATGGATCAGTAATAACAAGAGGAAAGAAGGAAAGAGAGAAAAACCCAATCAAACAAGAAAAACCTAATTGTATTATCTGCCCATGCATTTTGGAGTCTATTCATACCATTATGTAGTAGGATTCCTCTTCTGAGTGGGAGATGTTTGTTAAAGGATTGAATTCTGTAGTCTTAATCCAGTCTGGTACAACTGCTCTGGCCTTTAGGCATCTTTATTAGAACCCAAACCACAAATGGCTGCTTATAGGGCTTAATATTTAATTAGTATTTAATTTTGAGATCACTAAATACACTTATTGGGTATTTAATTATCTAAGCTGTACTTTTCAATAAGGGAACGGGCATACTAAAGAAGATTTTGGGGAATAATATGAAAACTGAATGTGTGCAAAAGCATGTATGTGCTGGGGGGTATACAAAGTTTAGAATAACCTTATTTTTAAAATGTTTTGATAGTCAGGAATCAGTCCTCAGAGATCTCATATGTTCTGAATTGAACCCAGGCTCAAAAGAAGCAGAAGACACTCATCAACTGATGATAAGAGTTCAGTATCTTGAAGGATAAGTCCACAGTTTTTCAAGGTGTAACCATGTACATCAGAAGAACATGACGTAACTTACACAGTGGGTCTAATTTTGCTACAGCTGAAGTCTATAGGAGTTTCGCTACTAAATCAGTGGGAATTGGACCAAGGGTGCGTTTCCACAGCACCATAACTCAAAATAAGATATGAAATCTGAGCTACGCAAATTGTGTATCTTATTTCAATTCTATTTTGAATAGCTTATTTCGTCATTTGGCGCTGTCTACACAGTGCCAAATTTTGAAATAAAGTGCTATTCTGAAATGTCCCTTACTCCTCGTAGAATGAGATTTACAGGGACATCGGAATACCGAGCCCAAAATAACGGGCTTTCTGTGAAGATGTGAGATAGCTATTTTGGAATGCTACGGTGTCCCGAAATAGTGTTGCAGTGTAGATGTACCCCCAGTGCCTATACTCAAAGCCAAGTTGCAGTAGTTTTGATGTCAAAACAGCCCAAAGGTATTATCACAACTTCCACCATTTTCACCAACTTCTACATTGAAATAAAAATTTATCCAACAATTTGGAACATTTTGTAGGACAAATTCAATAATGATGGTGAGGAATAAGCTAGTCAGAAAAAGTAAGTAGGTGGAAAAAATGATACTGCACTGATTTGTCATTCAGTAAGGGTACGTCTACATTTGCTCCCTAGTTCGAACTAGGGATGCAAATGTAGCTGACCGAAATTGCTAATGAAGCGGGGATTTAACTATCCCACGCTTCATTAGCATAATCTCGCCCGCACGCTATTCCGCTCGCCAGCTGATTCGAACGAGGAAGTGCTCTCCGGGATGCGTTAGTTTGAATCAAACCCCTTGGTTCGAACTAACGTTACTCATTTTTTGAGGAGTAAGTTTACTCATTTTTTGAGGAGTAACGTTAGTTTGAACCAAGGGGTTTGGTTCGAACTAACGCGTCCTGGAGCGCACTTCCTGGTTCGAATCAGCTGGTGAGTGGAATAGCGTGCAGGCGAGATTATGCTAATGAAGTGCGGGATGTTTAAATCCCTGCTTCATTAGCAATTTCGGTCAGCTACATTTGCATCCCTAGTTCAAACTAGGGAGAAAGTGTAGACATACCCTAAGAGTTCACAAACACAGGTAACACTTCCCTCATGACGACTGTTATGGGATGCAGATAATATGTACTTTGCACTTCAGCAATGAATATTTGGTCCAGAGATTTCCACAAGAATTACACTTGGCTGAATTTTCAAGTATAAATAAAATGCCTTTTCATTAAATTCTGATCTAAAAACGGATGAGAGTAAAATGATTATAATTTAACTAAATGTGTAAAATCTCTTTCCCAATTGCTACTTCTGTCTACAGTTTAAACTGTGATTCCACAATACAGCAATTTTTACCATTTACTTTCCCCTATAGCAGATCTTGAGAAAATTTTTGAAAAAGAATCAAAAAGCAGAATTTTCTTAATTCCTTTTCTAGCAATTTTATAAATAAATACATTGTACTAATGCCAAATTTTGAAAAAATGCTATAGTGTGAATATAAGTAGGAGCTGCAGGCAGATATTTGAGAACAGTATATGGCCGCTATAGTGGAAATTATGAATATATGGAAATAGGCTTAATCTAAGAACCAATGTACGTGGGAGAGAAGATGAATAATGGAGTGACTAAGATTTAAAAAAAAAAACTTCATAGAAAGCTGAGTTCATAAACTTTGCACAAATCAATAAAGTAAGAAAAACCAGAGTGGTAAAGTAATAATGTGGATAAGATCAAGTTTCCTGGTTTTTGTTTTTAATTTAAGTATATTTATAGACCTCTTAAGAAAAAGAGCTTAGTTGCTTAAGCTAATCCACTGGTAAGGATGTTTAAGCAATTGTAATGTCATGTATTACTTCTGTTGGTTTCCATAATTTTTGTGGTAGGTGAGCTTTGTTGTATACAGGAGGTTCAGAGCTGTTCAAAATGTTCATTCATAGACTTTTTGGAAATCCAAGGGCATAAGTGTCATTTGAAGATGATGACATTGTCCTTGTTCAATTCTTTTTCATCTGAAGATCTCTTAAAAGTTTCTCTGAAAAAGTTTATCAATATAGTACCTGCACCAGCTGATATCAGTGGAAGCATAATTGAGCCATACGCTCAAACCACCATCATCAGATCTAAGTGATACAGAAATTGCTTCACCCAACAGTAAAATGCTCTAGATGATCACTGGGATTGAATGCAGGAAGTGTGCTGTATTTCTACAGGCCAGGAAATGAAGAAAAATACTGTATTCAATTGTGAGAATTTAGGAAGCTGTAGAAGAATTTATTTACTAGATTCTCAGACCTGCAAATCTTTATTTGTTTCTCTAAGCCTGGCTTTTCAAGTAGTTCTGCTGCAGTCAACAAAATTATCACAAAAGGCCCTGATTCAGGAAAGCAGTTGAGCACGTGCTGAAGTCAAGGACTGAATTTAAACTGTTTGGGGATGTAAGCATATGCTTAAATACTGTCCTGAATAGGAACCCAAGTAAGGACTTGCAGAATCAGGACCCTGAGCTGGAATTTGACCAGTTCACAAGTTTTAACCCCTACTAGGAAGAAGTTTATATATTTTAATATTTACACAATTAAAATGTAGACTAGCACCAGAAATCCCCTAGTATATATATGTATAAATAGCACCTGCACCTTTCCCATGCCTGAATGAGCATGTCCAATCTTCACGACAACAGGAAATGTTGGCAGTGTTAACTAAGAGTGGAAGAAAAGGAAAAAGAGTATTAATTTAACTGTCCACTGATGTTATGAACATTTTAATATACATGAAAATAACTTCTTCTGAAGTAGCTGTTCAGGATTTATTAGAATTTTTTCATCCTGGTTTTAACTGGCTTGCATATCTTCATCTGTCACACTGGCATTTGCAAGAGCATCATTATTATGTTACATTCCTCTCTGTCTCATGCAGCTCTGCCTTTAGTTTTTTTACAACACAACAAAAATGCAGTAAAAGCAGTTCTTCCTATGCAAATATTTTAGAAGTACCCATGGATTGCTCAGATATTTAACTTGAACCCAAACCTTAAAACTCCTCATAATAAAGATACAACCACCATATTCTAATTCAGGCTATGTCTACATTGCACAGCTTTTGCAAAAACCAGCCGTTTTTGCAAAAAAACTCACGGAGAGACCATACTACAAGTGTGTTTTTGCGCAAGTAAATTTACAGTAAATCGGAAGAAGAGAGGGCGTTTTGCGCAAGAGTTATTCCTCTTTCTACAAGGAATAAGCCTTTCTGCGCAAGACCTCTTGCGCAAAAAGGTGTGTGTGGATGGCAAACAGAGGTTTCTTGTGCAAAAACAGCTTATCAAAAGAAGCACAGGTGCCCTGGTGGCCATTCTGTTAATGGCAATCAGAGCTTTCTTGCACAAGAGCATCCATGCAGTGGAGACATAGCCTGAGTTTAAGATTCCAACCAAGTTCTTGTCCACACAGTGAGGAGCATTAAAAACACTTGCCACTCTCCAGTTAAAACTTAATTTGGAGACGTGCTGAAAAACAACATATTCTCATGCCTCTCAGCCTCCTTAGATTCAGGCCTTAACCACAGCAAATATCCTGCAGGTGACTACAGAGAGCTGAAAGGGTATTGTCTTTTTAATATCATTGTCTGTACCTGTAATTTGAATTTCTAATTTGATAGCCCAGGGTTAGCATCTGGACTTCTTCCTCTATTATAAATTTGACAGGTAATCCAAGAAATTGTTGGTGTTCAAAAGGACAGTGATCACAAAGCATAAGAAGAGTATAAGAGCCAAATCCTCTAAAAAGAGTACTTCATCTCTCATGGATTTTTGGGCTCCCTCACTATAGCTGGTTCTTTCCATGTTCAGCATGAAAGGAGGAAGAGAGAAGAGGGAAGACTCCTCAGAGCCCAACAAACCAAGGATATACTAGGGAGATTAAAGCAAAGAACTAGAAATGAATAAGTACATTTCTACACCATGCCTAGAATTTCATAGGAAGATTTTTTCATAGTAGAATTTCATAGGAAGCTTTAGGCTTCTCTCTTTACAGTACAGTTGAAATGTTTATTAACTACAGCTGTACCTCATTCATTAATTTTCTTCTTTATAAATCTCCTTAGTTTTGTTGAGTGGCTCAGCTGATCTGTTAAAATTGCACAACTTTGCAATCAGCATTGCTGCACAATAACACATTTGAGTCAATGCTGCTCCACCTGATTTTTCTATCATTCTAAAAACAAAAATCCTACAGTAGGAAGTTGCCTAATAGAGTTTCTTTTCTATTTATTTGCCCCTCCTAAAATAAATATTGACTATGATAATGGAAAGAAAACATGAACTGCAGGTCGTAAGGCTTACAATAGAAGTTTGGAATGTCTTATGTAATGTTGTGTGTCCTCTCTTGAGAATGGCCAAGTTTAAAATAAATAGAGTACCAGAGGGAGGCATTTTGGCACAAGCCAGTAAGGTAGCTAGCTAATGTTCCTTCCTTGTAAACTGGCCTCTGCTACTTCAAGCTCTAGTTGCAGCTGGGTTTTCAATTTCATTATGAGATTCTTGTGAGCCTGAATGGAGTAATTATCTTTGAATACAGCAATTGTGACTTCATACTCTTTATGCAGAAAGTGAGTCGCAGAGCTGGGAACACAGAACCCTAGTCTGCTGATTTTTCCAAATTCATTGCTCTAAAACGTAGACAATGCATCCTCTCTGCATTTAAATTCCTGGACAGAGTAGGACACAAGCTAATGGGTATATTATATCAAACAACTACAATGGAATTACAAGAAAACATGTACAATTAGGATTATTTGTAATCAAAAAAGGCATTTTGTGCATCTCATGTTTTATATAGTGACAGCTCACTGTCCTATCCTACAGAGTGTAAGGAATAAAAGATGCAATTAGTGTGGAAAAGTAAGAACATTTCATACACAGAGCTAAAACAGGTTTGGCAGTATCTTGGAAACACAACAGGTACCTTAAGAATTTTTAGACATCCTTTGCATAGTCAAGTTGTTTTATGCTGTCAGTATAATTCTGATGGCAATGGCAATACATTAAGCCTGACACTTCTGAAAACTATTTCACATTAGTAGCCTTTTTGAAAAAATAGCCAGTTAAACATTAATCTCACATTTTTATTCCCAATAGTGCAATTGATCATTCCATTGAATTAAAATATTAATGTAATATCATTTATGAAAGAACTATGCATTAAAATAGTTGGTTTTAAACAGAATATTTGACGTGCAGAAAGATGTTAAAACAGTATAAATATACTGTTTATTCAACATTCACACAGATTTTGGCCATTGTTACACAACTGTAAGTGAACATTTAGCAGCACAAAAGCAAACACTTGCTACCTTTTCTAATGACGTCCCATGGGACAACAGACTTTACTTACATTTGGGATCAAATTTGCTCATTAATAGTCTGCTTTTCAAATCTAAATATGAACATGTTTACATACCCAAATATGATTATTTCATAAACAGATAGTTGTGCTTCTAATTTAAGTATTTGCAAATGACTATGTAGGTGCACAAAGAAATTTTCTATGCAAATGAGGCATGTGTGTGCAGAGTTAGGAAAAAACAGATCACAATGACAATGAGATGTGTCCTCTGAATAAACTGGTTTTACCATAAACTTTTTTTCCCTACCGCCTCCCCGTCCCCAAGATTGTTGGCCAGGTCCTGGTCCCTTTGTTTAGCCTACCAAGGGGAATGGAAGTGGTTTCCCCAATCCTCTCTCTATTTTGTGTGGCCACCTGAAGGCTTAAAAAAAGCAAGCAATTATTTTCTATTGCTAATTTAAATGGCTTGACTTCACTTTTGTATTTAGGACCTAAGCAAAGTGCTTAAAGAAATGGTTAATGTTAAGCATGTATTGGGAATACTTTATTGTAGTAGAGCCTTAATCAGCTGTGGCTACTTCTCTATAAATAAAGCTGCTACACTTGTACACTGTTAATAAAGGGTAACTAAACTCAATTTTATCTGGTCTTTCAGTACTTGGGAACTGAACTAACAAAATGATGTAACATCAACATTTAGCACTAGAACTGATCAAAATATTTTCATCTCAGTGTTTGGGTTCCTCCTCTTCCCCCAAATTATCAATATAAACAAATTTATTTTTCCCCCATGATCAAATGGGAATTTTCTATATTATTTTTCTGAATGATACAAATGCAAGTGACACATTGATTTAGGATTACAATCCAATGAGTATAGAAGGGCTAAATACTGCCCTGGGCAGAGGAGGAGACATGAATGGTTTGTATCTTGTAACTGGTGGGGGTGGTATGAATAAGTCATTACGGACTGGCTGAAACCAAATCACACTAGAGGAAAATATAGAAAGCAAGGGGAACCCCAAGGACTGAACAACTGACACATATCAACAGCAAACTTTGTGAACTCAGTCTGGATCTGCAGGAGGAAAACAATGGACTGAGAGGTGAGACAAGGGATAAGAACTGGCCTTTGGGGAAACAGCTCTCACCTGGTGTAGTAAGTTGAGGGTTGGTAACATAAAATCAGCAGGCCTGAATAAAGGCCTGTAACATAAAAACAACAGGCCTGAAATCTAGTGAGCAAGACTTTGGCTCGGTGAAATTGCAGGCAGGAAATAGACTTGTCTAAAGAGAAATAATATAAGCCAGGTCAAGCATAAAGAACGCCAAAAGGTATCAGGCATAGGTACCAAGCACAGGCTGCAAGCACAATCCAGAGGGATTGTAACAGAATGCCTTGCTGAGAAAAATGTTGGTACCAACCACATCCCCACAAATAAAGTACATACCGATCTATGTTTAGGACTGGGTCAAAGTTGACAGCATGATGAATAATAAGTAAACCCCCTTCTACCAGGTAAGGGGCGATAACCAGCTAACAGAGGGTGGCAACCTAATATGTCATTGATATGTAACTTGTTTGTACCTGTGTATAAAAGTGAAGCCCAAAGGGTGATCACTGGCTGACCATGAGGGGTCACTGGATATCCAGGACTCTTAATGGATGTTAGTCCATTACCACGGCTTACATAAAGTGTAGTGGCGCAGTGGTGAGTCTGTTCACTGACAACTATTATTCTGTGTCGTTTGGCAATAAACCTGCTCGGGTGATTTTCATTCGTATCTAATTTGTGGTCTTAGGATTCTCTCAGAAGTCTGTTGTGTTAACTAGTTGCGCATGGTTAACACAACAGACAGGGCAGCACATGCATGAATGCATTTCCCTTCCCCCCCCCCCGGCCCCTGTTATCTAGCATGCATGCACGCAACCAAAAGTTTATCATTGACGGAGTAGAGGACCTGTCAGGAACTCATTGGACAAACCCCAAATCCTGACTGATGACACCTGGGAATGACAGACTGATTCGGTGGGTGAGGTTCTGAGGCCTGCAATGTGCAGGAGGTCATATTAAATGGTCACTTCTGACCTTTAAGTCTTTGAGAGCCAAAAATGACTTCTATAACAGGTTGGCTGGTTGGAGTCTTCATGCTGGCCAGTCTGAACTAACCTTTGCTTGCCTATGCTAATCTAAGGACTTCCCACTACTGTATTGCAGTTGACTAAGGCTGTGTCTTCAGTAACAAGAAAATCAACACTGCAAAGTTTGATCTAGTGAGTCTAGTAAAGATCTGCTAAATTGAATGCGGAGGGTGCACCCATTGACACTGGTACTCCTTGATTCATGAGCAGTAAGGGAAGTTGATGGGAGCATTTGCTCCTTCGCTACTCCTCCTCCCCCTCAGTGCCTCCTGCATGCTGCAAAATATCTGATTCCAGCTGGTAGTAATAATAATAATAATATATGGAGATATACCATCTTGTAGAGTTGGAAGGGACCTTGAGAGGTCATTGAGTCCAGTCCCCTGCCCTCATAGCAGGACCAAGTGCCATCCCTGACAGATTTGCCCCAGAACCCTAAATGGCCCCCTCAAGGATTGAGCTCACAACCTTTGGTTTAGCAGGCCAATGCTCAAACCACTGAGTTATCCCCACCCCCTGAAGAGTAGAGGCTGGGAGTGAGAGGAGTTGACTGGTGGGGCTGTCAGCAGATGGGAGACAAGAGGAGGGGGGTGGTTGGAGTAGAGCTAGCTGCTAAAGCCTCACTAATTTTTTTCCATGAGTGCTCTAGCTCTGGTTGACAGACTTGGGCTACCAGGATTGCGCTGGTGCTCTATAAAGAGCTGCGTAGACAGCACCATGAAGTTTTGGGTCAGGCGGGAACTTGCACTTTATAGCCCATTCCTCCTCCTAGGCTTAAACTCTTAGTTACATTTTTATACAAAATACATACAACACCCTTTTACTATTGTCACGGTCCTTTTATGGACCTTTACAATATCAGCTAACTGCTGAAGGAAAGAAAAATTAGATGCTAAGTGCAGGGGGTACTGGGATTGTTACAGGAGAGGTAGATGATTTCTCTTATGTACTACATGGGAACACTCTGAAGGACTAAATCTTGTTTCGTCAGGAAGTGGGTTTTAATTAGCAGGTGAAAAATCCTCCTTCTAGTAATTGAAACCCTTATTCACATGCACAAATACCTATTTAATAAACATATAAGCATGTGTATAGTCTTAAGCACCTGGTAAAAGTTTGATTAACTTCAATAGGACTTTGGCATGCATTTAAAGAGGGTGACCAGATGTCCCATTTTCCAAGGAATAGTCCCGTATTTCAGCCATCCTGCAGATATCCTGACTTTTTCTTATAAATGGGCAAACTGTCCCGTATTTTTGGTCTCTCCACATCAGTACTGATGAATCCTGCTGCTACCCAGCTTGCTGCTTGCCAGCCATCCACCAGCAGTGAGTGTGGAGAGGAACCAGTGGCTGCCAACAGGGTGGGTGTGCAAGGCTGGTGGTGAGAAAAGATGCAGCATACATAGTACCGACCCTGGCTCCTTCCCCTGCTGGTTCATCAGCACAGCTCCCACTGTGCGGCAGCTCTCAGCCAGCAGAGTCCTGTCCCCATCCCATTTCCAGCCAGCACTGGCTATGTGCTTCAGGGGCTAGTGATCGGGGGCAGGTGCCAGGCCCGGCCAGTGTTGTGTTGCCTCTACTGCTCACACTTCTAAGTGTTCCCGCTGTTGCTGTCCTCTCCCTGTTTTGCCCTTTCACACTCCCTCCCAGCCCCACTGTTCCTCTACATCCCTGTCCCAGTCCTTTTGTAGAGAACCAGCCCCTAGTCAGAGCACTCAGCTCACCAACAGCCTGGCCAGTAGGCTCTTTCCTTCCCCCAATGCTCTGGCTGGGGTGACGTTCCAGGAGAGCCCAAGACTCTTCAGCCTCGGTGCTGGCCAGGAGGAGCTGAGCCCTGCACAGCAGTGGCACAGGGCAGCCTCTACACACACCTCAGCCTGGAGTGGCAGCAGGGAGTGATTTCCAGCCGGTTTTCACCCTGACCCTGCACAGTTGCTCCCTGGTACCCTCTTCACCTGCCCCTCGGAGCATGGAGCTCATCTGTCCCTAGGCACCGCCCCGCTGAGCCACCTCTCTGGCTGCGGTCACAAAAACCCCTTCAGGTGAGTTCACTGGACCTTGGTGCACAACGTACATTTAGAGATTAACCCCCTGGAGCCTGGGGTTATGTTGGTGGCCAGAAGCAGACTAGAGGTTTTAGTTGTCTTTCAACTCTATGCAGACAGGCAGGGACAAGCTGCTTCCAGCCACAGGAGAGGGAGCGGGGGCAGCAGAAATGAGATCTGCAAAAACATGAGCCAGGTTATCCCTTCTACCCTCTCTCCCCTTCCTCCCCCCCCAGCTGGAAGCAGCTTCTGTCCTTTCCCTCAGTCACGGTCCTGAAATCCTTCTGTTGACCACATTCTGGTGTGAACTCTGGCAGAAATTGCGGGGGGGGGGTGTTCATATGACCCCATCTGTTGTCCCAGGAAGATGCAGTAAGATACCAGAAGAGGTGGTGCGCCTCATGGCGCAGTACTTCCAAACTGCCCCCGTACTGCTCCAGCAGGACCGGGACCAGAAGAGGAGGGGTCAAATAGCCAAAAGCCATTATGAATGAATGGCTTCCTAAGTTTTAGTTTAAAAATTAACCTGTGAATTATGGGAACACAAAATGGTACAGACCCTAAATATTAGTTATTCATTGCCTTCCTGTTTAAAAAAAGAAATTCCTCCCCAATGCCCAAATTGAAGAAAAAAATCACTCCAGCGCCATACAGCAAGCACATCAAGGGGCTGTGCTCATCAGGGTGGCCTTTAGGGAGAGTTTCATCCAAAGCCAGCTGTGAGACTCTCCCCCATGGCTCTCCACAAGGTGCCCCTGCATTCCCTGTGTGTGCCTTTCCTCCCTTACCTCTCTCTTCCCCATGCCTCCCTTTTCCCCCTCTCCTGCAGAGCAAATAATAAAGTCTTTCTTGGAACAACAGGACTGCTTATTGGGGGGATATACAACAGGAGAGGGACTGGGGACAGAACCTGGAATGGGGGAAAGGAGAGGACAAGGAGCGACTCAGGGATGGGGCTGGGAGTGGCTGTGGTTCTAGTTGTTCAGTGCCTCTGGTTGTTCAGGTGGCTTTGGCTGACCGAGAGTTCCCACTGCCCCATGTTCTGGGGCCCTGGCTGCCCCCTGGGGTGACTAGGAGGGGAACAATGGGGGGCAGGTTGGTGGCTGGTGGCCTGCTTCATTCGTGAGGCTATGTGCTCCATCACTGAGGTGAGGGAGGAGCTTAGGGCCTTGTGCTGGCACGCCAGTTGGTTCCAGGTGGCTACCCACTGCTCCCGGTCAGCGGCCCTTCTTGAGCCCCCAGATGAGGGACTGCAGAAAGGCCATCTGCTCCCACATCAGGTCCTGCGGATCCTGGGGGGACCAGGTAGTTGGTGTGGGACACGCCAAGCTTTCAGCTGGCCTAGCTGTGAAGAAAAGTTACAAGGGTAGTCATTCCAGGAGACACGGTGTAAGAAGCCGAGCCCTAATCTGAGCCAAGACAAAAGGTCTCGGTTCAGACAATGGTGATGTGCTTTGAGTAAGGCCATATGTTGGCTGCACAGCGGGCACTTTCCTGCAGGGGCACAAGTGTGCCAGGGGAGCATCGCTACACCCACGGCCTGGGAACAAACAGGCATGGGAAGGTGCCGGCCAGGCCAGGAACCTGTGGGTGGGAGGGAGGGGTGGGGGGGCTCCGATTCCTTCTGTGTCCTGCACACGCTGGGTCTGGCACTAGCAGTGTCCTGCAGAGAGAGAACCTCTATCCTTGCCTGCTGGAGGAAGAGGGTGTTGGGGGAGGTGTGTGTGAGTGTCACAGGCCACTTGCTGGAGAGAGTGCTAATGGGTTCCCTTCCTCTTCCTCCCCCTAGTAGGTTCCCATGCAGGGGATCAGTCTTCTCCATATTGCAGCTCTTGACCAGGAGCATATGCTGCCTGAGAGTGGGCATGAGCCTGTGCTGTGTGCGGCACTGCTGTGTGTTTCCATGACCCCAGCCTACTTAGTGGTGGCTTGTCATGGGAAGTTGTCTCACTACGGTGGCTGGAGTAAGGCAGGCCTCTCCAGGAACCTTGTGAAAAGGAGCGAGGGGTTCCTGTGTGAGAGCATCATGGGGCTGAGTGCTCCGGACTGGTGCTCCAAGTGCACCCATGTACCCAGGCAGTTGTGCAGTCCCCAGACCAAGTATGCTAAATGAGAAGTG
Source organism: Rafetus swinhoei (assembly GCA_019425775.1). Classification (NCBI taxonomy): domain Eukaryota; kingdom Metazoa; phylum Chordata; order Testudines; family Trionychidae; genus Rafetus; species Rafetus swinhoei. The sequence continues at coordinate 11,436,351 of CM033435.1, read as the reverse complement.
CACAGCCCCTTGCAGCCCATTGCCTGCCCGCACATGTGCATAGGGAATGTTATAGAGCTCACCCGAAGTGCCTTCCCTGGGTTCATCTGAAGCCTGGGAGACATCCTGGGAGTGGGGGAATGGTTCCTGGGTGAGAAGCAGCTCCTTGCTTGATGCTGACGCCAGGCATGTCCTGGCTGGACTCGACGATGACAGTAGGGGTGGGGGAAGAGGTAACTGACCCCCTTCCCAGCATGATATTCAGCTGCTTGAAGTAGCGGCACCTGTGCGGTGCCACCCCAGAGTGTCTACTCTGCTCCCTGGACTTGTGGTAAGCCTGCCGGGGCTCCTTCAGCTTCATGCAGACCTGGTCCAGGGCCTGAGTGTGCCCTTTGTCAGCCAGGCAGATGGCAATCTGGCTGTACATGTCAGCATTCCTTTTCCTGGCATGGAGATCCTGAAGGTTTGTCTCCTCCCCCCAAACTTCGATGAGGTCCAGGATCTTCATGCCAGTCCAAGCCGGAGCTCTCCTGTGTCCCTTGGGGAGCAGCAGGAGTACTGGCAGCTGTAGGAGGCTATGAGGGAGCGTTGGGGTTGCTCATGTCTATCTGGGATGCTTCTGTATGGCACGGGGCTTGCAAAGGTCCCCATGTGGCACAAGACCTTCTCCTGCAGCCTGGAGTTTTAAACTCCGCAGGAGAATGGGAACAGTGGAGATGGCAGGTGTGGCCAGAGCAGTCAGAAGTGCAGCTATGGAGGCCTCTGGAGGCCAATTATTTCGAATTAGCAGCACCAGATCGTCCACACTAATGCTAATTTGAAATAGCAATTTTAAAATAAGCGTCTTCCCCTGAGGAAAGCAAGAACAGAGATTTTCAAAATAACGGGCTTGGTAGTGTGGACGCTCTGCTTGTTATTTCAAAATAATTCCCTAGTGTAGATCAGGGCTAAGTTACCACAAGACATTTTGGTTGTTGCCACCACTGTGGTAGCATGTGAATGTTAGGTAAGTGATGCTGATGAGCCTGCTGACTACGATGCCATATGGGCTGCCCTGAGAGCTGTTTTTCCCATATTGCTGTTGCCCCTACATTACCTAGTCCCCACAGATCTCACTCCCTTCATGGAGGCTACCTGCCTACACCTAAAAAGTCTCTCTCACTACCACTGATTGGCTCCTATCTTTTCAGTAGTAACAAAAACTGACTATGTTCTCTTACAATTATGATACAGATGGGTTTTGAGTTCTTCACCTGCTCCCTTTCATTTTGATGTCTATCCTTGACACCACATGGACTCTATGGAGTGCTCTCACAGATGGGCAAATAGCAGGGATGATAACATTGTGATACTAGCACAGAAACCAGTTAGCTTCATTAGTTTTCTGTGAAAAGGAAAATATTTTAAAACAAGTCCTAACAAATGTGAAGGAGCTGCTCTTTGGAAGGCTGTGTCATAACAGGGCTGGTGAAAAGTTTTAATTAATTTTTTTATTTGCTAAAATAGCTTTTCCCCCCCTAAAATTATTATTTCAAGAAAGATAACTTTCATAAGCCTGAAGAATACTTTAAAATCCCAGGACTTTCAGTAATGGATTTAAAAGTAGCCATACTTCTACACAAAATTCAAAACCACATTACAAAGGGAAATAGCAGAAGTGTAATCCATTGGCAAAAATCAATACAATCAAATTAGGACTGAATAAGGATTTAAACTGGTTATTTTCCCTCTCTTGGTATTCACACCTCTTCATCAACTGCTGTGAGTGAGCCACATACACCCTGACATAATTGGTGCCATTAACACTGGTCCTACACTTGATAAGTAACTTTCTTTTCTCATTTATATACTCCTGCCTCTGTAACTTCCACTCCAATTAATCTGATGAAGTGGGTTTTACCAACAGAAGCTTATGCCCTAATACAGGGGTGGCCAACCCGTTATAAACGAAGAGCCAAAATAGTGATGAAAGAGCAAAGAGCTGAGGGAAAGAAGTTGTTGAAGAAAAAAAAAAAAGCGGCCCCCTTTAAAAGCCGCATATGGCCCAAGCAGGCTTTCATCGGCCACAGTGTCAAATCTCGCTGTGCCAAGCGGTGCCCTGCCCAGACAAGGGAAAAAGGTCAGAGCAGGGGACTGTGAGAAGAGCCGTGGGTGCGGGAGCCACAATTTTTCCTTTGAAGAGCCGCATGCAGCTCGCAAGCCGTGGGTTGGCCACCCCGGCCCTAATACTTCTGTTAAGTCTAAAGGTGCCACAGGTCTCCTCTTTGTTTCTAGAAATGTTCTGATTTTTTAAAGATTAAAAACCAACCAACCAACCAACCAACCAAGCGACCAACCAGACATTGGGAAAGAAGTAGTACTGACAAAGCAGAACATTTTAATGAACATTTTTTAAAACAAAGCATAATTTGTAGCCAATCCTTGCTATTTTTGACCCGCTCTAGAAATAATCTTGTTAAAGAAATGAAGCAAAATACATTTTAAAGCGATATGCAATCCAATGGTGAACTCAACCCACAATAAAGAAATACTTCACAAGGTGCAGTCATTCAAATAGCAATTGCCAAAAAATATAAAAAGTTGCAAAAATTTACACACCAAACCTGCAAAATATGCACAAACTTTCAGCCACCTTAAACATAAATAAGTTCACCTTGATTTCCTGATCTTTCACTGGTATCTGCTGTCATGAACATTCTCACTTAGGTTTTAGTAAAAGGAGAATTTGGGATTTATTATTAATAATATTTATAGATCAAATACTAGAGGCACTGATAAAAAAGCATTTTGATACAAAACAGGGTAGCTGAATACATATCTTTATTTGCCTTGAATATCTAATATGATTTTCTATATAAAACAGCATGTCTGCATGTATTGAACGGGGTTAATATTATTGCACTCACCAATATAGCTGTGGCTGTTACTGAATTTGTTGAAACTTGTATATCACTGTAGGTTATTTACTGTAGAGCTATTTGCCAGTATTCAAATTTTGCTAGTGCAAAAAATGTCAAATAATGCAAAAAGATAAACTCTTTTGATTATTTTATCAGGTTCTAAAGAATGCAAAAAGCACACACACATTAAAGAGTGTGTATTCTGTCTTTTCAGTAATTTAAAACTTCTCATATAATTATTTTATAATAAATTTGGAGTTTCATTTCAAGAGCATCTGAACTTAAAGTGAACCTTATGGTTTGTATGAACTTAAAGCATCTGAACTTAAAGTGAATCTTATGGTATGTCTCTGGTTCTGCTTTGATCTGTAAACTTGTAGATATGTTCCCGGAGGGAATGAAAACCATATTATATTCTACAGGAAAAGAAAGGAATAAGAATCTACTCAGGAGAAATCCTTTTAAATTGAGATAACAGAAGTCAAAATTCCTACATTTTGGCTAGTAGAGCATTTACTATAAAAGTTGCATTCACTGAAATGACACATGTAATGATTTATTTTATATGTTAATATCAGGAAATAAATTAATATATTAAATAATGAGACAAATGAAATGGTTGTTACTAAAGGACGTCTTGAAACTAGAAGTTCATTCATGTTTGACACAAGTCTTAGAGTATGTCTCTACTATCAAGTGTTGTCAAGGCAACTAATGTCAACACGCAGAAATCAACAACAGCAAAGTCACTAATCTGTTTTCACACTTGCCCCATCTGTCAACAGATCGTGTTCACATTGGGAGCTCCCTCATCAACAGTATGAGCAATGCACTGTAGATATGTATCCTACAGTGTCTGGTGACATCATCTGTTGCTAGGTGTTGTGGGACTGCAGAACATAGTGGGGGAATCTTCGGACCATGCAAAACATCCCATCAGGAAACACTTTTTTTTAGGGCTGTTTAGGGGCGACAGGCCCTTGGAGGCCCCTCAAACTCACTCTTTAGATTGAGTGACCGAACAGTTACCGAGTCTATTCACAGAACAGCCCAATGACCTCAGTCATTATACGTCCCCCCGTATTCAGGGTATTAGAGTCTAGAGGCTTTAGTCAATATGCATACCCCTCTATTCAGGGTATTACTGCCCAGTGGCCTCAGTCAGTATATCACAAGAAAAGCTCCCCCGTGTGAGGGGTATCTAAGGAGGGGGTATGGTGACCCAGGCCCTCCCTTTCCACCGGGTCCCAGCCCAGGGCCCTTATGGCAGTGGCGCAGTCCACTGCTTGCTCAGTGGGGAATCCTACCGCAATATGCTGAGTGCTCGGGGAGCAATTCCCCACCCTAGACTACCTTGTCAGAAGTCCTCTCTGTCCTTACGCTCAGGTCCCATGGCTTCTACTGCAGCCCTTCTCAGCCTGGCTGCCGCCGTTTGGTCCAGCTGTGCTTCCTCCCGGGAAGCTCCTGTAGTACCTCCTTCCCCTTTGGCAGTCAGCCCTGACTGAGCTGCTCCAAAGGTCTTTATAACCAGCTCCAGTTGGAGCATGCCCAGCAGGGCTGTGGGGGTGGGGCTCTCTCAGCCAGCAGGGCCAGGAAAACTCCTTCAGCTCCAGTCAAGGGTTGATACACCCTATCCCAAGGGGCTTCTGGTGTCCTTTCACACCTTTATCCCAACTGCCATTTGTACTCCGTCATGTGAAGCGAGATAGAATAGATTCTGCACTTCTTTCACTGGTGCTCTGTTGACTGTTGTGAGGCCATCGTACTTGGCAGGGGAGAAATGTTAAAGTTCTGACACAGGAAGAAGACTAAGAGGGGCCTAACAGTGTGCATGGTATGGACAGCAGCAGCCTGTCATTGCATTTGGCAGACACAGAGCAGCTATACAGCGTAGAGTAGCATTTTTGGACAAGGGAAACCAGCATTGATTGGTGGGATCACATCATCATGCAGGTGGGGGATGAAGAGCAGTGGCTACAGAACTTTAGGATGCATAAAGCAACCTTCCTGGAGCTGTGTGTTAAGCTAGCTCCCGACCTGCAAAGTAAGGACACCAGAATGAGAGCTGCCCCCTTGGTTGAGAAGCAAGTGGCAATTGCTGTGAGGAAGCTGATGACTCCAATTCCTACCAGTCAGTTACGGTGCGTCCACACTGCACCATTATTTCGAAATAACAATGTGAGCATCTACACAGTTATTCTGTTATTTCGAAATAATTTCAAAATAATGGACAGCTTATTTCAAAATCTGTAAACCTCATTCTACAAGGAATAATGCCTATTCCGAAATAGCTATTCAAAATAAGGTGTGTGTACACACCCCACTGCTGCTATTTCGAAATAGCCCCTCACCAGGGCCATTCTAAGTTATTCCTCCCCAGTGCCTCCTGGGGCTCTAAATCGAGATAGCACATCTACCTTCGGGAAGCCTGCCTCAGACTAATTTTGAGACTTCCCTGCAGTGTAGACATGCTATTTTGAAATAAGCTATTTCGGAATAACTATTCCAAAATAGCTTATTTCAAAATAAGCGTGCAGTGTAGACATGCCCTTACAGATCAGTTTTGAGTTGGGAAGGCTACCATTAGAGCTGTACTGCTGCAAGTGTGCACAGCAATAAATTGCATTCTGTTACAAAGGGCAATGACTCTGGGAAATGTGCATGACATAGTTGCTGGCTTTGCAGACATGGGATTTCCTCACTGTGTGTGGAGGGCAACAGATGGCACACACATGCCAATTTTAGCACCAGCCCACCTTACCACTGAGTACATCAACAGGAAGGGATACTTCTCTGGTGCTTGTGGATCACTGTGGGTGCTTCATAGACACAATGCAGGGTGGTCTGTAAAGGTGCATGACACAAGCATCTTCAGGAATACTGGTTTGTACAGAGAACTGCAGACATGAACTTTCTTTCCAGACCACAAGATTACAGTGTGGGGATGTGGAAATGCACATAGTGATCCTAGGAGACCTGGCTTAGCCCTTGCAGCCCTGGCTCATGAAACAGTTCATGGGGCACCTGGACAGCAGTAGGGAGTGCTTTAACAGCAGGCTAAGCAGGTGTGTCAGTCATAGTGGTTGAAAATAGCTTTGGGAGATTGAAGGCAAGATGGAGGTGTGTCTATGGCAGGCTAGACCTCCCTGAGGACAATATTCCTCTGGTTATCACTATATGTTGCACTTTGCATAATTTGGGTGAACTGAAAGTTGAAATGTTTGCTTAGGGGTAGAGCACTGAGACACAAAGCTTGGGTGCAAAGTTTGAGTAGCCAGACACTAGGGATGCTGAGAGGGCTGTTATTAACATCATGGAGGCTTTGAGGAAGCACTTTGACAACGAGGGACACTGAAATAAACCTCTGTTACAGTGGCTTTCTGGCTGCTTCCTCTCCTCCCCCCTCCAATTCAACACATAGCCAGGAACATGCCTTTAAAGCTTTCACCTGTGATTGTAGTGACTGGTCAACAGTAAATAAAAGTGCCAAACCATTACAGAAGTGTGTCTTTATTCATCAGAAAACAGTGCAGTGTAATGTAATAAAGCACCCCTGACAGCTGGGAAGGATTACAATTAAGAAATCTGTGTAGGTCCAGGTATCATAATCCAAGTTGGGAGAAGGAGTGGAGTGCATAGAAAAATGAGGACTCCCAGAGAGGGAAAAGGAATGTGAGGGCATGGACGGGGGTTGCTGAACAAATAATTTTGCATCTGGTTCAGGGGGGAGGGCAAACTCATACTGGCTCACAGTTCTGCTCCACTAAACACTTGAGATCTCCGCCTGGTCCCCCATGACCCCCATCATGCGTTCTGTGGCCTCCTTAGCGAAGGCCTGGTTGTCCTGTTGGTTGCATAGCTCCCTTTTCAAGCACTGACCACAAAGTCAGCACTCCCCCCTCATGATTTAGCACTTCCAAACCATATCCTCCCTGCTTCTTTTCAGACACTTCCTTATCTGTTGCAAACTCTCTGAAGCGGTCTGTGGTGAGGCATCAAGATTTCTGGTGTTCAGCACAATGCACAAAAAGGCGTCTGTTACTGTCCAGTCCTACATTATAGCATTTAATTTACAAATCCATTTTCCAACATTTCTACTCACTTGCAAGGAACGCACCTCAACAAGCACTTTAATCATGGTGAGGGAGGGACTGGGATGGGGGTGGCTGGCGGCAGTGCATACTGACAAAAGAAATTGGAGCTAAGGTTACGAAATTTCCTTTGCAGGAAAATACTTCTAATTATGCCACACTTCTCCCGAGGTGGATAACACCCTGGCAGACATCTCTCTGCTGAGGGTAAGGAGGGAAACCAGGGCAGAATTTCCCCCTGCCTCCACCTATGTGCTGCTTTGGTTCCTGCACAAGTAATTGATGAATGGTACAGGCTAGCGTCCTACACTGGAGGAGGGGAAAAGCCGCATGGCCACGGAACCTGCAGCAGAAAATTTACAAGTATCTCTGGAAAGGTTTCGATAGCCTCTCTCTGCAGGATTCCACTGAGATTCCAGTGAGCATGTGCATGAGATCACCCGTTTGATTATCAATTAGCTACACCGGGCTACGTGCAACTCACAGGAACACAAAAAGCAACCCACTTTTCCATGCCCTCAGCCGTGCCCTCCACAAGCCACAGTCCCAGAAAGTGGTTGCTCAGGCTGGTTATGTCTGTCAGCAGTAGAGAAGAGTTCCTGGCTGCCAGACCACGTGGTGACACTAGGGGAAGCCCCTGGTCCTTGTCTACCTGAACTTGTACATCTACTATTTCATCCTCTGGGTTAGGTCCTCTGCATACTGCCTCCATGCCCTCCAAAGTACCCAAGGGGCTCTTGGTGGAGGTGAGGTCACCGCCAAGGATTGCGTCCAGCTCCTTATAGAAATGGCAGGTCTTCAGGGACGCACCGGAAGTATCATTTTGCTTCATGGGCCTTATGATATGCCGGTCTGAGTTCTTTAATTTTTACTCTGCACGCAGCATCTCCTCCCTTTTCACACAAGCATCAAGAAACTTGCCTGTACATGTCCCAATTCCTACCAGTTACTTTCAGCTAGGGATGGACAGACTCCTCTCCCCATATACTGATCGGATCCAACTGCTCCAATGTGGTCCAAGCGGAAGTGAGTTTGGTGTAATGGCCAGGCATGGGTATCTGGGAAGACACCGTGAGACCACTGCATGCTGAGCCAGCCCATGGGGTGGGTGAGTGTGCAGCTGCTCAGGCTGTGTAGGGCACCACGATTTGAAAGGTCGACCCTGTGTGACGTAACTCATTCATTGAATCAAATGCCTCAACAACCAGGTGTGTGAAGCCAGACAGTCACTATTGTCTGGAATGAAGTCACACAGAAAAGCCAGCCAGCAAGAAATGAGATTTATTTAAAATATTTATTTAAGATGTCTTTACCCTGCCTCTCTATTTAAAATATTTGATTTAAATTTCACAGGACTTGCAGAGGAGATTGCTGGGTTCACCTGGCTGCAGGGCAGTGGGACTGGTGGGTCACTTGGCTGCACGGCAGTGGAGTTGAAACTGCTGACCAGCACAGCTGCTTGGGAATTGTGGTCTACTTCCCAGGGACCAGAATCAGCATCAAACACCTCAAGGTGCCTACCCTGCACGTTTGTCAACAATGAGGGAGGGGAAAAAAAGTCCCTTGTGGGTCTGGAAGTTTTTTGTCAATGAAAATGGGCATTTCCCCCCACAAAAGTTGCATTGCAGTGTGAATACTCACACAGTTTTGTCACCAAAAGGCAAATCTGATCTGATTCACTCCTGTATAATGTCACTGTTTTTACCAGTGGAACTCTACTGATTTCAGTCAAGCTAATTTGTACAGCACTTATCTACAAATGAAAGTGCTCTAAAAATTCTTATGTTCCTTCTGTAATTCTGAAAGAATGCTTAGGTAAAGGATTTTTTCAGCAAATTTAATTTTAATGACTCTCTAAAGGTAAAATATAATTTAACAAAATTGCAGACAGATGTCAGGTTAGGTACAAACCCGCTGCTTTGACACTCTTGCAAGAAAGCCACAAATCAGTCAATTGTGACAGTGGAATTGGCAAGGGCTTACAGAATAGTCTGCAGGTTAAAAGTCCTCAGGACTGAATCAGAGTCCACAATAGGAAATCACAGGGAGAAAAAAATAGCAACACAAAAAGTAAAGATGTTTTATAAATATGAGTCACTAAGTTCAATATTTGTCTTTCCAATAATGCCCATGGAAAGTTCATTGAGCCACACTCATACCATACAAATTGTTTGTGGAGCATGCATCAGCCTAAATCTAATTTTGCCCTGCTTACTTTGGAAAAAGGAAATTTAAAAAATGAAATAAGCAAGGTGGCATTTTGGTCATTTCTCTTTCCCAGAAAAAGGCAGGAAGAGTTCTAAATCAATAAACAAGTAGACAGAAGATGTTCTCTCCCTAGCCTATGTGGGTTTAGTAACATAACCACAAGATAAAAACATAGGGCTCAGTCCCATACAAGTGCAAATGAAGGATATGCCAGAACAATATTCAGCTACAAGTAAAGGCAACTCAGCATATTGTTCTGTTAGGGTGTGTCTACACTACAGCGCTATTTTGAATTAACTTATTTTGAATTAGTTAATTCGAATTAAGCTAATTTGAAATAATGCATCTAGACACAAAAACTAAATCGAAATAGCGTTTTTCTAATTTGAAATACCGCGTTCACATTGAGTGGACCCTGAATCGAAGGTAAGGCTGGCTGGAACCAGTGCCGGCAGGGCATCAGGGTCGGACTTAGTGTGTGGGCCTGCTGCCTCAGGCTATCCGAGGTCTGTGCTTAAACGGACCTGACCCCCCATCCCGGACAGACAGTTCTCAGGTTTCTCTGCTTGCTGGTCTACCTCGCTGAGGGACAGCAAAGCATTTGTGTCTCGGAGTGCTCTGCTTGCCCTCACTCGGGACACCACGGCACTCTGCAACATGGAATCAGACCTGCCCCCGGGGACTCTGCTGTGTCTCGTGGACACTTTGCCAGCAGCCTGGCTGCACTGTCTGCAGGCTGCCATCTGGGAGGACCATCGAGGGGTTGTAAGGATCCAGGGGGCCCTGCAGGAGAGCTTCCACCCTGAGGAGCGCTAACAGTCTCCCCGGTCTGCCCCAATGGGGGCTTGTGCCCCATTCCTCCCTCTCGTCCTTCCACTTACCCTTCCTAGCCCCCTTCCTGATGTCAAATAAAATACGTATTTTCAAAAATAGAAACTGTCTTTATTTAACACAACTGGGGATGAACCTCTGGGAGACTGGGAAAGGAGGCGGGAGAGGGCAGGAGAGAGGGTGGGAGAGGGGACGGGAAAACTTGGAGGAGGGAGCTGGAAGGGAAGCAAGGGGTAGAAGGGGGAGCTCAGCACTCAGGGGTGGGGGTCTCGCGGCCAACTGCCTCCCAGCACCGCGAGGAGGGGGCCTCGATGTCCCCGGGGATGGGGAGGAGGTGTGGAGGTTGAGGTGGGGGTGGAGATTGAGAAGGAGGGTGTGGAGGTTGAGGAGGGAGAGGCGGGAGGGGGAGAAAGAGTGGGAGGAGGTGCAGGAGCTGGGGGAGCAGCAGGCACAGGATCGGCACGGGGCAGCACGCTCTGCACCAGGGCCTGAAGATGGTGACAGATGGCATGACCCTGGGCAAGCAGCTCCTACTGGAACTCCCGGTTGTCCTGCGCCCGCTGCTCCATGATCCAGGTCTGGGCTTGCAGGGCCTGCAGGTGCTGCTCTCCGTACCCCTGCCGCGTGGTGGTGGTCCTGCTGAGGCTGCAGGTGCGGGAGCATGTCCCGGGCCGGGTGGTGCGCCCTGCACGAGCAGCTGGTGCGGCTGTAGAGAAAGAAGAGAAGTGGTCAGTTCTCCCTGGGGACACAGTAGATGATGCCCAGCCCCCCCTGCGAGGTGAGGGCGACTGTGCCCTGCACCGTCAGGGCCGATGTGCTTGCACAGAGGCCATGGTCATTATGTCCGGCTCTGCCCGGGAGTGGGAGCTGCTCTGAGACCGCACCCATGCCCCTGCGCTGTGTATAGGGCAGCCTGGGTGGAGGGGAGATGTCCCCTGCCTCTCTGTAGAGGGGGCGTGTGAAGGGAGGGCATCCTGCTGTGTCCCGCCCCGAGGTCGGGAGCGTGTCGGGTCTCTTCACACACGTATGGCTATCGGGCCACGGCCCCTGTGTGGCACGCAGCTGGAGCCACCTGCCCAAGGGTGGCACGGCACGTGCCCGCACGTGCACAGGTGGCTGTGTGATCCGTGGGAGGCATGGCCCATGCGCGCAGTCCCTGGTCTGTCTCCCTCCCCGCCTCCCCCCTGGGTAGGGGACAGTGCTGGCATTTACCTGGTATGGCCTCTCTGGACGGCCCTGCTGACTCCGGTGCCGGGACAGCTGGTGGTGGCCCCTCTGCTGCGCCCGCGTCAGGGCCCTCAGCTCCCGGCTCGCTGCCCCCGGGCTGGGGCGGACTGCCCCGCCCGCCAGGATTCGGTTGAAGGCGGGGAATTAAGGGTAGGTGGCAGCCCCTGCTGCGGCGCCGCCCCTGGTGGCCCTGGCGTACACCTGCCGCAGCTCCTTAACTTTCAGGCGCACCTGCTCCTGGGTGCGCCTGTGTCCCTTGCGGGTCATGGTGGCTGCTATGCGGCCATAGACGGCGGCATTCCTCTGACTATCATGGACATTGGGGGCCTCCCCCCACACCTCAATGAGGTCCATGATCTCCGCACCAGTCCAGGTGGGCGCACGCTGTCTACGGCCCCTGGCTGGCCCCTGGGTTCTGGGGGACTGGGCAGGGGACGGCTGGCTGCCACTGTCTGCCATTGTGCGGCCATTGGGTGAAGGTCTGCAGCTGCTGGCAGGCCTGGCTCTCATACGTGCCCAGTGGCCAGACTCTACCCCTTTAAGGGCCCTGGGGCTGGGGGGAGAGCAGAGGAGTTTTCCTGGTTGTGCCCAGAGTGGCCACCAGGGGAAACTGGGAAGGGCTGGAGGCCCCCTAATTCGAAGTAAGTGTCTACACAGCACTTATTTTGAATTAGCTATTTCGAATTTGGTGTTATTGCTCGTAGAATGAAGTTTACCAAATTCAAAATAAGTGCTCCACTATTTAGAATTTATTTCAAAATAGCGGTTTGGCTGTGTAGATGCTATTGAAGTTAATTCAAAATAACTGCTGTTATTTTGAATTAACTTTGTAGTGTAGACATACCCTTAGTTATGACTCAGTAAGACAAAACAAAATTAAAGGAGATGGCGAGAGTCTTATGCTAGTATCCCACACAAGGCACTGACCAGCCTCCTGTGGGGAATACCATTTTTTAAAGACTCAAGCATTTCTGCATTCACGATGTAATAATTTACTGTTCAGGCCAACTGCACCTGTATCCCTCCCCTCTGTTCTCTTGGCACCCACTCTAGGCTACCTGCTCTTCAGCCATCACTTCTTTTGGGTGGAGACCTGCATCACTCTCCCTCCTGACAGGGAGGCATGGGGGGCGGGTTCCAGGCTGCATAGTTCCTTGCCTACACAAGCCAGATTGCCGAGACAGGCCAGCATCTGAGCTCTCCTTTCTCTTTAAAGGCTGTGAACAGCTGAAACTGCCAGAAGTCACAAGTTACCACACAACTCTTTTTAAGAGCAAACGTGAAAGCCTTACATAGAAAACATTTTTAAAAAGTTCCTTCACATATACTCAAAGCTTACCCGAGGTCATTCATCAGTCTTATGGGGCCCCGGTAGGCCTAAGTCCTGGCCACCCCTTCCATGAAGGATTGGGGCCTTTCATGATGGCCCTGTCAATTTGCTGGGTCACAAAGGCCTTGAATCAGTTTAAATTCAGGCTAGTTACTGAAAAGTCCTTTCATTGTATGCTAGTCTCTGGAGAATCCAATCAGAACTAGTATATGTGAGCTTATCCAGGTTGTGGTATTTCTCTGAAGGTGTTACCACCTGCATGAATTTGCCTAATCACCTCTTAGTTCACCTCTGAGAACAAGCTATGGTCACCCCATGAAATTGCATAGAATTCATAACTCTGTGCTTTCAAACTGATTCATATGAAATGTTTGATTTGTTTAAGACTTCATTTGCTTATAAAATGCTAGCGCTCTCTTTTGTACACTTATTTAGGATATAAGATTTTTTTATTTAAGAAAAAAATATGAATATTTGGATAATACAGAATTTGATTTTCTAAAACCAGATTTTGGATTGTAATACATGATGGACTCTGAACTTTGGAGCTTCTGAAGTTCTCCCCGTATAAAATTACTGCTCATGAGAGATTAAAATACATTAAACAACATATAACCAGGAGCAGCATAAGTTTTTACTCATGTGTGCAGACATTTAAAATGGTAAGAGATTGAGATGGGCCTGATGATCTGAGGTGCTGAACTACTCCTACTGATTGCAACAGGAATCACAGGTGCTGAACCCTTTTGATGATTAGGTCATAACTGCATTATCTTCATTTCTTTGATAACCCCTTAATAATACCTGTAACTATCATTCATAAATCTGAGAATTTCCAGATTTGTCAAAGACCTCTGCTAATGCTATAAAATAGGCCATAGGAGGACCTGGCAATATTATTGAAAAAAAACCAGACACAGCTTAATATATTTTATTTACAAAGTATTTCCTGAACAGATCACTTTCTTCTTGTCTCAAAGGAAACTGCTACTGAACTCTCAAATTCTTTTTTCCTAAAATGGGAATCTGATCTCATTAGGACTACATGGTGCTAGTATAATTCAAATAAAAGAATAATAATATGGCAACTATTTGTAATCATTACCATTCTCACAGTCCAAGGCTATTATTTTCTATATCTCTGCAGGCTGAAGAAGAAACAGGAGAGAAGAAAGGAAAAAACTATTCTTAAAAGAGGAGACAAATGGTGGATACGACAGAGGTCTATAAAATCATGACTGGTGTGGAAAAAGTGAACGAGGAAAAGTCATTTACAATTATTCCCACAATATAAGAACTAGGGGTCACCAAATGAAATTAATAGGCAGCAGGTTTAAAACAAACAAAAGGTAATTTTTCTTCGCTCAGTGCACAACTTGTGGAACTCCTTGCCAGAGGATGCAGTGAAGGCTAAGACTTCAACAAGGTTCAAAAAAAAGAGCTAGATAGATTCATGGAGGTTAGGTCCATCAATGGCTACTAGCCAGGATGGGTAGGAATGATGACCCTACCCTCTATTTGTCTGGAAATGAATGACAGGAGAGGGATCAGTTCATGATTACCTGTTGTGTTCCCTCCCTCTGGGGCATCTGGTATTGGCCACTGTCAGCAGACAGGATACTGGGATAGATAGAACTTTGGTCTGACACAGTATGGCCGTTCTTAGGTACCCAACCTTGTGCAAAAAATGGCATGCTTTGGACGACCAATAGAAGAGACTTGTAAACTGAGATAGAGATGCTATTAGTGCTTTCCCTTCTCTTTTAAAGTCAGGAAATTGTAGCTTGTCCAAAGCTATAGGTTTCCACTGCAGCAGTCTGGTTCAGGGAACCAGGCTCTCTCTCTCAGGTAGAGCTGCATGAACATTTTTGACCAAAACTATTTTTTTTATAGCAAAAAATAGATTTGGTTTGACTAAAACACTTCATGGATTTCTGTCAGATTTGCCACATTGTTTCAGTTGGAGGAAAGAAATTAAAAAAAACCAACCTTCAGAAGCTTCTTTTTGATATTTTCAGATTGGAACATTTTGATTTTATGTTTTGAAAATTTTCAAACTAAAAAATGTAAAAAATCAGAAAAATAGGTTTTAGTTTGGGGTTGGTCAAAACACTGGGCCCAAAAAGTGATTTTTTGAGAGTTCACTCAAATTTTTTTAAAAAATTCATTTTGAGCCCACCCAAAACAATAAAAATTGGAACGGCTTCTAACCCAATATATTGTCAAGTTACCAGACCCCAAACCATTTAGGGATTTATACTGGAAGACAATGAATATTATTGTTGTAACTGTTCAAAGTCATTGTGTCTAGAATATTTGCACTGCAGAGCTAATCAAATAATCCCGAGTTATTTATTTGAAATATCAATGCTCGTGGCGATATATAGAGAGTGAGAGCCTGTGTAGCTTAGTATGTGGCACGTCTACAGTACTTGCTGGCTCCCCTCAGCACCAGCTCCTGCTTCCCCCCTTCTTGCTGCCTCTGATACAATGATACAAGTTGCGGGGTGGATATGCATTAGTTGACACGAGTAACTGATAAGCCTAGGCTTATCAGTTAGTTGACTAGTCGACTACTTGCTTACATCCCTACTCTTCATCAGATTTGTTCAGTTTATAAATTCAAAGCAGAAATGGAGATGATCCAAACCTTTGGATTCAACATCCTACAACTTTGGAGAAGTTCAGATCTGAATGTGAACAGTGTAGTCCACTTTTAACTGTTCACACTGCAAGCTCACCCTAGGATCTAACACTGAAGCAGCATATAGAATCATAGAATCACAGCGTTGGAAAAGACCTCAGGAGGTCATCGAGTCCAACCTCCTGCCCAAAGCAGAACCAACCCCAACTAAATCATCCCAGCCAGGGATTTGTCAAGGTGGGACTTAAAAACTTCTAGGGATGGAGATTCCACCACCACCCTAGGTAACCCATTCCAGTGCTTCACCACCCTCCTAATGAAATAGTTTTTCCTAATATCCAACCTAGACCTCCCCCACTGCAACTTGAGACCATTCTCCTCATTCTGTCATCTGTCACTACTGAGTACAGCCTCTCTCCATCCTCTTTGGAACCTCCCTTTAGGTAGTTACAGGCTGCCATCAAATCCATGCAGCAAGCTAGGGTGTGAGTCTACCGTGTACCACCTAGTTATGGTGTAATGTTTCACGTGGGCACTGCTAAAGCACAATGAAAGTCCCAGAGTGTGCACCTGGGCTGGCTCCGCAGGAAACTGACACACAGACAAGCCCCTAGATTTGGGGCAGGAACAATATTTTTGTTCTGTGTTAGTACAACACGTGATGCAATGTAGATGCTGGAGCCCTAGTCTGGAGTCCAGCGTTCAAGAATCTGGATTTAAAAATGTGTCTGTTAACTTGAGTTCTACTAATCATGGGCTTACCTTACAGGGTAGATATACCTAATGTTAGCCTATATGTAAACTTTTCTCAAATATGCACACACCACAGTCTTCCCTGCTCAGCCATTACTGCTAACCATGTGAGACACCTTCCACACACAGGCAGATGGTGAGGTTCATGTGTACAAGCTATGCAGATGTGAACAGTTATAAAAGTAAGAGCATTAGGCTCAAACGACACTGGGCACTTTACAGTGCTGTAACTTTCTGGCTCAGGGGTGTGAAAAAACACCCCGAATACACCAAATTACAGCGCTGCACAGCGCCAGTGTGAATCAGGCTATCGCACTGAGAGCACGGTCCCAGCGCTGTTAGCTACTCCCCTCAAGGAGGTGGTTTACACAGAGCGCAGGGAGAGCTCTCGCCTAGCGCTCGGGACGTGCCCACACTTCCAGTTTAAAACACTGCCATGGCTGGAGCTTTAAACCTTTAAGTGTAGACAAAGCCTTAGCTTTTGGACTCCTGAATCAAGAATATCTTAGGCTTTGTGCATGTCAAGTCACAGAAGCCCATGGCCCCTTTCTAGCCAGCGCATGTGGAAATGGCATTTCATTTGAATATGACCCATAACAGGGGACTACAGAATACTAATAAATAAATGCTTCACCTTGAATATATCTCACTGGAATTTTTGTAAATCATTTCATATTAAATGTATGTATGTATGATGAAGCAGCAAAATGGCTTTTATTGCAGCTTGGATTTTTTATCCAGTATTGCTTGTAGTTACCAATTGTTCAGGATTCACAAACAGGGCATTGAAACATTTCCTCTTCATGAATGAAGTTCTGTGCAGCCCGCGAACAGTCAAGTCATTTCAAGAAAATGTAGAGAGGGGCAGGGGAAAGATCAGGAACTGCAAATAAAATCTGGGTTTAAAAAAGGGATGTTATCATTGCTTTTAGATACATTGTTTTGGTCATGACAGGGAAGTTGGAAGAACTCTTTATTTTTAAAATTAAAACTGGCATGAAATTCACAAGATTAATTTATTAGTTTATTCTCTAATCTGGAAAAGATCATGAAATCAGTTAAGAGGCTGATGTTTTTAAAATGCTTTTGATTATTAATAGTCACATTGACTCATAACAGTATGATACAATCCAGTAAGGTAAACTTGCTTTTGGGACAATAAATCTGTCATACAATATTTTCACCAATGATGTGCTTTTTCCTTAAAGGAAGGCGGGGTTACTTGTAAGTATCAGGGCAATAAATAAGAGAGTCCTATGTCAGGGAAATTAGAAGTCAGTTAACATAAGCGTATACTCAGACTGAGCATTAGAGGGCTTTTCTAAACCATCTAAGTCTGTTGAAATTGAACTGCATAGGATTAGGAAGTTTAGATACAAGATCAACAGTAAAAGAATATTTTCTTTTTAGCTGGCCAGTTAGCCGGGTGTAAGGCAGCATGAATCCAATACACAGTACCTTGTTGTTTTCAGTGCTTCTTTTAATTCTCAGAATTCAGGAGCTGGCAGAGGCATGCAGCTGTGCCCCTGCACATCCACAGCAGCTAATCTGTGATTCTGCTTTAGGTGAGTCATTACTGCGATACCATTTTTAACATTGCCGGTAAAAATAGCAAATGTAGCTAACTTAACCATAGTGATATTTTTCTGTACAAGTCTCCAGGGGAAGACTACATTTTTAAAAAGTAGTTTATTCTTTAAAAGGTTTTCAAAACAAAATGATTGGAAGATCTTATTTAAAGTGACAAGTATTGAAGAAAATACATTTGGTCTTATATTTGGTAGTTGCTATTCCTTTTCCTTGCTAGTTCAGTGAATTTTCCGGACTAAAATTGTTGAAACTAACATTGTAAATAATTTAATGCCTTTTCTTTACAAAAACCAGCTTCTATATAAGCTCTCAAAGAAAGTAGGGAGGAATACGTTAGCTGACAATCAGTACTGTTCACATTTAATATGTAGAATAAAAGATTATATAATATATGAATACCATATATGCTTTATATATATATATATATATATATATATAAAAGTGTAGATACAACTTGTTGCCACAGTGCTCTGTAAAAAGAAAAAGAGGATAATGGGTTGAACTTAGTCAATCTACGATATGCTACAATATAATTTGTTTTCAATGTATTTTTGGTGATTTTGGAACAAATAATTTACGAGGCATTTGATGACCTTTTAAAGTTATCTATAGAAAAACTTGTCACAGAATCTTGTGTAAAGCTTCACTGTATACACCTAAGATTACTGTTGTACAGTGTAACCAACATGTAGAAAAAATTCCCTAAAGAGCTCAAAATTGGACAACAGAGGGAATAGAAAATGTGACATTTTGCAGTCTTTTGAATTAATCAGCTCAAACTATGGATGGTTAGATTCAATCCACTGTGAACAGTAAATGTAGAACATGAGTTTCCAAAGTGTCACAAAATTAGCATCTCTATGGGATAGGCAATACCTTCTGCATACTGATTAATTACTTTTATACACTTACAGAAAATCTTTGTACCCATGACAAACTCTAAGCTCTGTTTGTGGCCATCAGTTAAATTGTTTTCTAATCTGATTGTGTAACACAATCTTTTTACTAAGGTGCCTACACCAAACATTACAGAAGGGGGTAATCTGAGGTATAGAGAGAAAAATCAGGTATTTTTATTGTAGCTTGAAGTTATTACACTAAACTATTTGATGCATTCATAACTTGTTTTTCCTGGATTTGGCAGTAGGGAAGAAACCTGAGATACTGGTTACATGTCATATTCCTTTAGAATAAGGCAAATTACAAGGCTGAAGAGTTGGAGAGTTTCCCCAAATATATTTTATCAAATATATATTTTATTTTATGATTTCTGCTGCTATCAAAATCTAAGTAATGGGGGCAGAAAATAAAATTACAATAAGAAAACTGACAAGTATATATGGATTTGATCAAGCCCTAACTCTCACAGTCAGCTGGACCATTCACATGAGAGAGAGCTACAAGATGGGGCCTATATATTGCTATAAACATACAGAGCTGGATTCTTTAGCTTGCTATGGTCACATTGCACTGTATAGGCAATGCAAAGTGGTCTTAAAGGGTATGTCTAGACTGCATCCCTCTGTCGGCAGAGGGACGCAGATTAGACAGGTCGACATTGCAAATGAGGCAGGGATTTAAATATCCCAAAATAACTATTTTGAAATAGTACGTCTACACTACAGGGAAGCTTTGAAATTAGTCTGAGGCAGGCTCCCTTAATTTGGACATGCTACTTCTACTTGGAGCCCCAGGAAGCACTGAGGAGTAATTACTTTGAATGGGCCCGGGAGGAGCTATTTCGGAGTAGCAGCAGTGGAGCGTCCACACTACCACTATTTTGAAATATCTATTTTGAAATAAGCGTTATTCCTCATGAAATGAGAGTTTATTTCAAAATAAGAAGGTCATTATTTTGAAATAATTCTGAATTAACAGGCTTCCTGTGTGGATGCTCGCCCTGTTATTTCAAAATAATGTGAGCTATTTCGAAATAACGCTGTAGTGTAGACATGCCCTGAGAGTGAAAACTGAAACAATGCCTTGAGTTGTTCTGTTTTATACAGCATGATCTAGTACATGTACTGAAGATAGTAAATTATATTTCAGCTTCAATTCCTTTGCCTCTGAGGTCATTTGTGAATTGGGGGGAGGGTTAAATCAACAGATTTTACTGTAGCTGGTAGATGAATGTATGAGGTCACTCAGAAACCATAGCATTTATGTTGGATCCCCAAAAGAAACAGAGAAATTAATTAAGTCTGGGCCAAGCACTTTTCACTGTGACTTTTGTCTATGTGATTAGTGATGTGACACTTTGTCTTTTCCTGTCAGGGTGCTTTTGTGGCTTTAGATTGTCTTTTTCTAAACACCCATAGCTACCAAACATCTTGTGTAACTTAGTGAAAATCAGACTTTCTGACAAATTTAGAGCAAGAGATATCTTCTGAGCCTATGACTTACATGTGAAAGGATAGCAAAAAGAGAGAATTTAAAATGCACCAGTGCTGTGTGTACCAGGAGCAGTGGTGTGATGGATTCAGCACAAGGCTATCAACCAGATGTGTGTGGCCTTGGCCTAACTGTACAGCCTTTCAGCCTCTCAAGGCCTAAGATACTGGGCACTAACTATGAGCTGCTGTTTAAAAGTCTCAGAGGGGTAGCCGTGTTAGTCTGTAACTGAAAAAAATTAAAAAACAAATAGTTCTGCAGCACCTCATAGACTT
Organism: Rafetus swinhoei; assembly: GCA_019425775.1. NCBI lineage: Eukaryota > Metazoa > Chordata > Testudines > Trionychidae > Rafetus > Rafetus swinhoei. Next base: position 11,416,132 of record CM033435.1, on the reverse strand, counting down.
TAAGGTCAGAAGGGACCATTATGATTATCTAGTCTGACCCCCTGCACAATGCAGGCCACAGAATCTCACCCACCCTCTCCTAGAATAATCCTCTGACCTATATCTCAGATATTGAAGTCCTCAAATGGTTTAAGGACCCCAAGATGCAGAGAATCCTCCAGCAAGTGATCCGTGCCCCATGCTACAGAGGAAGGCAAAAAACCTCCAGGGCCTCTGCCAATCTACCCTGGAGAAAAATTCCTTCCCGACCCCAAATATGGCGATCAGCTGAAGCCTGAGCATGTGGGCAAGACTCACCAGCTAGACACCCAGGAAAAGTTCTCTATAGTAACTCCTATCATCCCACCATTGGCCTATTTACCACTGATAGTGAAAGGTCAATTAGTTGCCAAGATCATGTTATCCCATCAAACCATCCCCTTCATAAACCCATCTAGCTTTATCTTGAAGCCAGATAGATCTTTTGCCCCCACTACTTCCCTTGGAAGGCTGTTCCAGAACTTTACTTCTCTAATGGTTAGAAACCTTCATCTAATTTCGAGTCTAAACTTCCTAATAGCCAGTTTATATCCATTTGTTCTTGTGTCCACATTGGTATTAAGCTTAAATAATTCCTCTACCTCCCTGGTATTTATCCCTCTAATATATTTAAAGAGAGCAATCATGTCTCCCTTCAGCCTTCTTTTGGTTAATGTAAACAAGCCAAGCTCCTTGACTCTCCTTTCATAAGACAGGTTTTCCTCGGATCATCCTAGTGGCCCTTTGTACCTGTTCCAGTTTGAATTCATCCTTCTTAAACATGGGAGACCAGAACTGCACACAGTATTGCAAATGAGGTCTCACCAACGCCTTGTATAATAGCACTAACACCTCCTTATTTCTACTGGAAATACCTCGCCTAATGCATCCCAAGACCGTATTAGCCTTTTTCACGGCCATGTCACAATGGCGGCTCATAGTCATCCTATGATCAACCAGGACTCCGAGGTCCTTCTCTTCTTCCATTACTTCCAACTGATGTGTCCCCAGCTTATAACTAAAATTCCTGTTATTAATCCCTAAATGCATAACCTTACAGTTCACACTATTAAATTTCATCCTATTGCTATCATTCCAATTTACAAGATCATCCAGATCTTCTTGTATGATATCCCGATCCTTTTCTGAATTGGCAATACCTCCTTAGAGACTAACAAAAAATGTGGATGGTATCATGAGCTATTGTGGGCACAACTCACTTCTTCAGATGAGCTGCTGAGTGGTTTTACTCCCTCATTTCTGTGAGAGAGCAAGGTGCTGAATACTTTCATCTCTCTGAGGGTGAGCAGTACCTCCCACAACTTTTACCTCACAGGGAGTTGTGAGGAATGATTAATCAGTAGTGCTAAGCATCCAAGAGTGCTAAAATTACTACTGTTCTATTAATGACAACTCAAAAATAGTCTATATTCAAAGTGTAAACATGTTTGGACTCATCAGTTAACCTTCACAGTTACACACAGGCCCCCCCTGTGCTGAGCAGCGTTGAGGGAAGAAGGTGGGAGCCATTGCTCATTTAAGTCAGTTCCCTGTGAGCACCAGCTCTCCCAGAGTTTCCCCCTGCTGCAGCTCCTGGGGGATCTGGTATGAGTGGGGAGCCGCCTCCCCCCCATGTGTAAATGCGTAACCACTGACATTGTGGGTGGTTACATGTTTACCCAAATACACACATTTTAACATCCCTAATTCAAAGTTACCTTGATGGATTCAGAAATGTCTGGAAAGTTGAGAATGGCTCAACTTTGGCTAAACAGTAGTGTGCAAAATAGCCCCACTGATTTCTTCAAATGTATGGGAGAATGAGAAGCACTGATTTCAGGCTCATAGTAAGATTTCTCTGATAAATTCCTGGGGTGAAATCCTGGACTCAGTGAAACCAGTAGGAGTTTTACTGGTGAGTGGGACCAGGATTTTATCCCTAGTATCCATTTTTAGTTGACTTTCATATAAAAAACAACCACACTCAATGACCTGTATACCTCCATTTATTATCCCCAGATTGGTGCACACACTACTATTTGTTTTGTCCAGAGAACTGGCTTCTACCCACAATCCCACAATGCCTGCCCTGATTGCTCTGCTCAGTGTTTTGATCTCTGTTGCCCCATAGACATGTGCCCAGCTCCTTCCCCTTTCAAAGCTCTTGGAAGTATCTGACAGCTGAGTGTGTTGCTCCCTTTGGAGAACAAACAAAGAGCAAATCGTTGGAATGCTCCTGTTCTGCTCTGCATTATGAGACAGAAACAGGGGCAGGCAGACTGCTGCTGCAGCAGGGGGAGGGACAGATTGCTGTGCTACTTTGATATTCCTCAGCACAGAAAGCTCACAGAGTACTCATGAGATAATTCCTGGCACCTGAGGAGGCTGTGTGGGAAACTCTGAGGGAACCCCAAGATGCACAAGGATCAGCTTCACCTCCCCACCACACTACATTCTGGGATACATACCCACAGTGCATTGCTCACACTGTTGATGACAGTGCCCCTCATATAGATATCGTCTGTCTTGTGAACACCCTCTGGTGATTTTTGTTTTGTCGACTTTTGGGTCAATGTAAATTCTGTCAACAAAACTTGGTAGTGTAGACAAGGCCTAACAATTTTAGTAAACAGCAAGGGAAATAGATAGATACCCTATATTGCTACCTATGGAATGGAGTATTTTCCATCTTCAAAGTTACCTGTATGCTTTCTGGGTTAAACACTTTTCTTTCTATAACTGAAACAATATTTTGTATTTGAGCAACTGGCACCACACTGTAACAAAGATGACAGATATTGGGCAGAAATCTGTAATGATAAACATTTTCCTTAAATACACAAAACAAAGTTTTGAAAGTCATCTCTTCCTAGAAATGTGCTAAATAGTTTTCACTAAACTGATGTTAAAATGTTCATTATTCTGTTTCTTGTGATTTTATCATCCCCAGAAACTTTGCTTTTTGTGAAGTTACTATAAAAATGTCAGTAGTGACAGATGGCAGAACGAAGAGCAATGATCTCAAGTTGCAGTGGGGGAGGTCTAGATTGGATATTAGGAAAAACTATTTTACTAGGAGGGTGGTGAAGCACTGGAATGGGCTACCTAGGGAGGTGGTAGAATTTCTATTGCTAGAGATTTTAAATCCCGGCTTGACAAATCACCCTGGCTTGGCTGGGATGGTTTAGTTAGGCAGGGGGTTGGACTCGATGACCTGAGATCTCTTCCAATTCTATGATTCTATGTTCAGTTTTGTATTTAAATACATTCATTTGTACACATTTAATGTGGAAAGCAGCTCTGAGGAGGAAAAAAGTCAGGTCTATTTTCACTGGATGTGATTTACAGAATTGCAGAAATGTAGAACTGGAAAGGACCTCAAGAAGTCATCATGTCCAGCTTCCGGAGCTGAAGGCAGGACCAAGTAAATCTAGACAATTCCTGTCAGGTATCTGTCTAACCTAGTCTCACAACCCAGAGGATTCCACAAGCTCCCTCAGTAAGTTCCTGTGCTTATTGTGATAGAGCCTTCGGTAGCTGGGCAACCTTGTGGCTAGATTCTTGGTCCTTCTCTAACATGTCCAAGCCTGGGGATCTATGTGCTATACATGTGAGGCTCCTCCTGCTATTGTATATGGTACAGAGAGTTGCAATAAGAGAAATGTAGAGTTGCTAGTTGCCAATGTCATTTTCTTATTTTATATTACATAATACATGCTCCTTATTTTGGAACATCATGGTCACAGACCATAAAGGTGATGACAAATCTATTCCTTATTTTATTTCTGCATAATTCAGCTTTTCCAGGGGAACCCCATTCTATACTTGTTTTCTCAAAAAAGAGAAATGACACTGAGATTGATGGGGCTTATGCCAAAATTAAATGCTCTTTAAGCACAGTCTTAGTTTTTTTGGTAACTTGATTTAGATTTATGATTTTTTTTGGTGATTTAAATCAATCCACCCAGAAAACCTCTCCACTTTGCTAAACAGACAATCCCTATGTTCAGAATGGCTACTGCTCTCAGAATTCCTCATTCCCATGCCTAGAAATAAGGGGCCCAAACCTACTACCTCCTGTTTCTTCACTTAGGAAGTGCCACTGACTCAGAAGGTTAGTAGAGCTATTTGTAGGAGTTAGGATTGAAGTAATTGAAATTATTCTTGTGAATAAGGACTGTTCATTTGAATAAAGTCTGCAGGATCAAGCCACAGCTGCTTCATATTCTTAGATACAAACATTTTGAGAATGGTACTGAATAAAAATCCCTCCATCTTTAGTTTTAGTGGCTGATTTTTTAACTCACTTTTCAGCTCAGAAAAGCAAACTTGTGAAAATTTTATAGCACCGCTCCTAGCATGCAATATGCAGAGAAAGAAACAGAAATAATGTCCTATCTAATTGAATCAGTGTCCTTTGGAAACCTGACATTCAAAATGCAAGTGGAGCTCCATCTGGAAAAATACAATTCATTTTCTTTCCTTTGTATTTACAACTTTGGCATGGCAATGTTCCTTACAGTTTACAAGTCACAATTATAAAATGAGATGGTATCATGAATCAACATGCAATAAAAGAGGAATAGAAGCAGAAATTTATTCATTGAGCACAACAAGGAAGTATTTCTTTAAACATCACACAGTCAACTTGTTGAATTCTTCGCCAGAGGGTGTTGTGAAGACCAATCTATAAGAGGGTTCAAAAAAGTGCTAGATAAGTTCATGGAGGACAAGTCCATGAATGGCTGTTAGCTAGGATGGAAAGGGATGCAAAACCACTCTCTGAAATGTCCCTAGCCTGTTTGCCAGAACCTGGAAATGGATGACCAAGAATGGATCACTGATGATTACCTGACCTTTCATTCCCTCTGAAGTACCTGGCATTGGCCAGTCAGGGCTTGTCTAGACTACATCCCTCTTTCGAAAGAAGGATGTAAATAAAGCACTTCGAAAGTGCAAATGAAGCAGGGGATTAAATATCCCGCACTTCATTTGCACAATCACATCCCAGCAGTCTTTCGGAAAAGGGTATTTCGAAAGTGAAACTGCAGTCTAGAAGCAGTTCTTTAAAAAAAAAAACCTTCGAAAGATCCCATACTCTTCAGGGTTTTTGTTTTTTTGAAAGAACCGTGTCTAGACTGCGGTTTCACTTTTGAAATACCCTTTTTCGAAAGACCGCTGAGACGCGATTATGCAAATGAAGCACAGGATATTTAACCCTGGCTTCATTTGCACTTTCGAAGTGCTTCATTTACATCCCTCTTTCAACTCTTTCAAAAGAGGGATGTAGTCTAGATGAGCTCTTTGAGAACCGAATACTTGGCTAGATGGACCATTAGTCTGACCCATTATGGCGTCCTTATGTTCTGCGTTCCAGCACTGAGTTCAGATTGTACTTATTTTATTTGGAAAATATGGTAGTAACTATAAAATATTTAGTTTTAGTTAGTATCAGAGCTAGTTGCATCAGATAGAAAATTAATTATGAGAAGAACATAGATGGTTTACATATTTAAAATTAACTCGAGAAGTGACACTTATTGGGGATTTTTAAATTAAGGAAGTAAAATACCATTTAATTGGTTAACCAGTTAAACATATTGTTTAGCCAGTTAACCAATTAAAGGGGAGGGCAGGTGGGGAGGATTGTTCCAGCCTGGCTAGAACAGACCCCTGCCCGGTGCTGGACTGGAGCAGCTCCATTTCCCCCACTGCAGGCAGGGGCTGCTTCACCATATTGGCTGAAGCAGCCCCTATCTATGGTGGCCTCCTGCAGGGCTGGAGCAGACCCCTGCCCATGGCAGGCAGGAAGCTGCTGTAGTCCCCACCAGTTAACCTCAACCAGTAAGCCTCACCCATTAAGGGTGAGGCTTACCGGTTGAACGGTTAAACATTCACATCCCTATTTTAAATGAAGGGGGATAGGGAAAATTCAGAAAACCAGATATATTTGTAAACAAAGCATGCATTGCAGTATTATGGAACTATAAATCATGATTTATCTGAACATTCCATTCCATACATAAATGGTGTGGGAAGCAGAATGTAAGCTCACAAATTTAAGGACAAAATTTATATAAAACATATTGTGTGAAGTACCATCAAATTCTTGAACCTACTAGATCCTGATTTAAATTATCATCTTGTTTGTCCATAAAAGGTTGTGTTTCTCCATAACCTCACCCCCTTCCAGATTCCAAGGGAAGGAGTGTGTAGTTATGAATGGGAATCTATAATCAAAAGGTTGTATGTTGTTGTATAGAGTTAGGAGTATCAAACCAATGTTATTTTTCAGCTGAATTTGGAAAGATGTTCATCACTTATCAAATGATGTGGTATTTGTGGCTTGTGAAGCAGAGAAAAATATTTCTTTAACATCAGTAGCAGCTGTTAAAACATTGCAGAAATATAAAATCGACCTTGAACAACATTAGGAAGTTATTTTTTCTATAATATTTAAGTTAAAATAAGAGTACATCTGCTTTATAAAAATAAAAATCTTTCCTCTCTTCTATTTACAAAGTGATTAAAATATGGATGTAAAGCCTTAATTCACAGCCTTAATCCATTTAATTTATTCTGCTATCCACAAAATAATTTTGTGTAATTTTCTGGTTTAAACTGGGGTCTGACTTGATAAACTCCTCTTCCCCCCACCCCCATAACACAGGTAGTTTCTCCTTCCCAATCTAAAAACAAAAGTACTCCCAAATCCCTAAATTAAACATAAGCCTGAAAAATGCATAGGCAACATTACATCTTGGTAAACTCTAGAGAGGAGAAATGCTTTAGACTCAAAGTAAGACTGTAACTTAAAACGTTGTAACTTTGCAAAAATGATTTAAAACATTTTTAATGACATGTTTCAAAGTACTAGCCTAGTAAAGAAAGCATCATGCAATGAGAACAGCCATGCTTAGTGGTGATGCAAATTACCTTTTGGCATTCGCTACATTGAACTAGCACTTACCCAGGGTGGGTGACAGACTTGCTGGGCCCTTAGGCAAGGTTGGGGGGAGCGGCTCCATGGTCCTGGAAGGTGCAGGGTCTTGGGTGGAAGGGGTGGAGCTGGGGATAGTCAGTGCCGCCTGGAGTGTATCTGTACAGTGCTCCAAGGGTGATTTAAAGGGCCTAGGACTCTGGTTGCTTCCTGGGCCTTCCTGAATCGCCAAGTTCTGGGGTTATTGCCTTCTTTTTTTCCCGTCCCTCCCCATTGGCAGGCCTGCACATATCAATGTGTTTCTAAACTTTCCAAAGTTTCTGTTTTCCAAAGAAGAATGCTGAGCAACTGGTTGTTTGTTTTTTTCTTCAGAATTTGTGGTAGTGATGATCATCAGACTTTGATCAATAATTATTAACTGGAGGATTACTTCCTTGCTGTTAATGACTAGCTGTTAGATTCGAAGGCCCACAGTGAGGCTGAGAGGCCTTTAACTCAGCTAGGGTTGCCAGATGGTTGAAACAAAAATACCGAACACCCCCAACCCCCAAAAAGAGAGCTGGGAAAAAATTCTGTTGGGGGGGGGGGGGGGGAAAAGGATGGAGACCAAAGTTGTTGAGCAAAAAAAAAAAAAAAAAGACTCCAAGGACTTACATAAAATAAAAGAGCATGTCCCCTTTAAAAGTGAGTGCAGGGATAGGAGCGGTTGAGCTTTGCTTCCCCTAGGTCTTTTGACCGGCAGCCATTTTGTGCCGACAGCCTTGGGGAACCAGGTAAGCATGGGGGCTGGGGTCGGGGGGCTGGGTGTGTTGGGAGGGGCTGGGAGGAGGAGGCCAGGTGCTGAGTGTTTGTAGGGTTGCCAGGTGCCCGGCATTTTCGCCTCCTGGCCAGGGAAAAGTTCAGAAAATACCAGACATTTTAGGTGTCCGGTATTCTCTGAATTTTTTACTGGACAGGAGCCGAAAATACCGGACTGTCCGGGTGAATACCGGATACCTGGCAACCCTAAACTCAGCTGGTCACTAACTGACAGGAGATGCCAGCTTCAAGGTCATTATTGCTATTTTAAACTTTGGAAAATATAGAATGATGTGAAAAAAAGTTTCCTATTGTGTTGAAATGAGAGACGCTAAACTGCACATTGCCATAGATACAATGATCTGTTTATAGCATTCTTCTTTTCCTAGCAGCTAAACACAGTAGGGTTCTCTCTGAATATTACAGTAGACTAGTGTTTCCCAATTTTATTTGGCCAAGGAACCCTTTTCAGAATTTCAAGGAACCCCTAGGTTTGTCAAGCAAAAAAAAAAAAAGGGGGACACACCCACCAATTCATGAAAATCACATTCCTTCCCCCAGACTCCCCACCCCCCTTCCTTGAGGCCTCATCCGCTCTGTTCCCCTCCTCTCCATCACTTGCCATCCCCAGCCCTTATACACTCTCACTAGGTTGAGACAGGAGGTGTGGGGTGGGAATGAGGGATTTGGGTGTGGGAAGGGGTGAGACGTACAAGCTCTGGGAGGGAATTTGGATACAGGAGAACGGGATGTTGGCTCGGGGAGGGGGCTCCAGGCTCGGGAGTGTTGGGCTCAGGTGGAAGGTTGGGGTGCTGAGCAAGCCAGGGGCTTGTGGATGTGAGGGTGCAGGAGTTTGCGCTGGGTATGTGAGGGACTCAGGGTAAGAAGGTTGTGAGTATGATGGGCTCAGGACACAGATTTGTGATGTGTGGATGGTGCAGGAGTGTTGTGGCAGAAGACTGAGGATGTGGGGATGCAGGAGTTTGGGGATGTAAGAGGCTCAGGACAGGGGGTTCCAGTGTATGATAGGCTCAGATTTGGGGTCAGGTGGTGCAGGAGTGTTATGATGCTGCAGTGAGATGGGGGTTTGGCCCCAGTTGGGGGCTTGTTGGCCAGGCTTCATTTTTAAATAAAATATTATGTCAAACTCAAAAGATTTTAACATTGTCTTTATTTATGAGAGGTGTGAGGAACCTGTTTTGAGTCAAGGGTCACTGACCCACAGAAAAGTCAGTTGCGCCACACAAGTGAGATGCAAAAAAAAAAACCACCCCCAACCCTCCAAAAACCCCCAAGCCTCACTAATGTGGTCCCAAATGTGCTGGTGGGGGCAGGGGACAGAGTGAAAGTGGGTGCTGGGGCTGGGGAGAGGTGCTTCTGGGTGGAAGGATGCTGGCTCAGGTGCTGGGGCAAGGTGCTGGGGCAGGCAGGTGGCGGAGTGCTGGGGTCAGGGACATGATCCTGCTGGGCACTAGGGTGACTGGCAGGGTGCTGGGACAAGGAACAGGGTGCTGCTGGGTGCTAGCATGGATGGCAGGGTGCTGGGACCAGGGCCAGGGTGGTGCTAGGTGCTAGGGTGGATGGCAGGGCTGCCAAGGAGCGGGATAGGAATGGGGTGCAGGATCTGGGAGGCAGGTGGGGGCCGGAAGGGGGCAAGGTCTGGGTGGTAGGTAGGGTGCAGAAGCAGGCTGGATGTAGGGTGTCTGGCCAGTGGGAGGGAGCAGGAGCAGATTGGGGGGTAGGGTGTCTGGCTACGAGGGAGGGTGCAAGGAGGGGACTTGGGTAGAAGTTGGACCTCCCTGATCTGGCACCCTCTGGACCTGACTGGTCCCCAATGAGGGATTTTTGGACCAGGGGAGGTCATTTCAGGGCTCCTGGTTCCCCCGCCCCCCACTAGGCTTCTTTGCACCTCTATCCCCTGCAACCCAACTGAGCTGCCCACCCCTGCTGGTTCCCTGCACCTTCCCCAAAACCATCCCCCACAATCCAAGGGAGTGTAGCACCAGTTCCCTGCAGCCCCTCACAGCCCAGCTGAGCTGCCCGTCTGTTCCGTATGCCCTCCCCCCATCCACCTCAGCGCAGATGAGCCCTGCACTGGTTCCCTGCATGCCTCCCCAACAGCACAGCTGAGCCCCGTTTCCCTGCACCTCCCCCAAGCCCCGCAAAACTGCTGAGCCAAGCACCGATTCCCTGATCCTTCTTCCCCTTGAGTCTAGCCCCGGTTCCCGGCACCTTCCTCCTCCTGCAGCCAAACTGAGCTCTGAGCTACACACACACACACACACACACACCCCGCATCCCAGCCCAGCCCAGCTCCTCAGACCTCCCCACTCTGCAACCCAGCTGAGCTCAATTTCCCTGCACCTTCCCCCATACCATGCAGACATGCTGAGCCAGCGCTGATTCCCTGCCCCTGCCTCCCTCCCTCCCCTTGGCTGTGTCTACACTGGTGCGATCTTGCACCAAAGCGGCCACTCTTGCGCAAAAACTTGCTTCCTGTCTACACTGGCCGTGTGTTCTTGCGCAAGTACACTGACATTCTCATGTATGAAATCAGGGCTTCTTGCGCAAGAACTATGATGCTCCCGCTCAGGAATAAGCCCTTTTGCTCAACTGTTCTTGCTCAAGAGGCCAGTGTGGACAGGAACATGAATTTCTTGCTTGCGCAAGAAAGCCCGATGGCTAAAATGGCCATCGGCACTTTCTTGGACAAGAGAGCGTCCACACTGTCATAGATGCTCTTGTGCAAAAGCACAGCTCGCACGTGGCAGTGTGGACGTGTTCTTGCACAAGAACTCTTGCAAGAGTTCTTGAGATAAGAAACCGCCAGTGTAGACATAGCCTAAGAGTTTCCTCGCATGAGCAAAATGAATTTTGTGTTGTGCACCAGTACTGAGTTCATGTGGCTTGTTTGGATGTGCCACTGTGGCACCCAAGTTATTAATAAATATTTTTAAACCTTTACCTTTTCTCTCTGCTGACATGTCTCCTCCCCTTGTTCCATCAGCTCCCCTGGTGCCTGCTGCCTCCCAACTCCTCACTCTCCTCTGCTGTCCTGACTCCTGCCCTTCCCACTGCCATCAGCCCTTCTGCAACCTGCCCCCTCCACCAGCCCTTCTCTCCTCCCTGTGCCCACTCCTCCAGTAGCCCCACTCTGATCATGTGAGCTATCCCTCCTCATCCCCTCTTCTAACACCTCCCCCTACAAACCTGCCCTGCCTCTCTCCTCTGGTGGTGGTCCCTCCCCTGCAGGTGTCTGCCCTTCTGCTTCACCCCCCAGAATCCCCTGGCACTTGCACCTTCTCTTACTCCTGCACCCTCCTGTTGCCTCCCCTTCCCTCACTGCCCCTACCCCCTTTGCCCTCTTTTTCCCTGATGCTCACCCCCTCACCACCCTCTGTCCCTGTTCCCCTCATGCCCCTGTGCCCTCACACATGACACGCTCCATCCCGGCCTTCCTCATGCCCACCCCTTCTTTCAAGCCTTCTCCCAGCACCTCCCCTCCCCTCTAGCCCCCAATGCCCTTACCCTCTCCCCTCCCAGCATCACCCTGTCCCCCTCCCACTGACACATCCCCTCCTGCCTTTTTCCTCATTGTCTGCACTTGGACCCCTGGCATTTGTCTCTCCTCTACCCTGTCCTTTTGGTGCCTTCCCCTCTCTTCCCCCTCTTCCTTCGCCCTCCGCACAAGCCCCTTCCTCTCCCAGCCCTTCCCCTTCCCCTACCTTCTGCCTTCCACTTTGCGGGGCTGGAGTCTGCGCTCCGTCCCTGGACCCGCAACTCATCTGCGCAGCGCAACGCAGTGTCCAGCAGTTTTAAAATCCCGGGCCGTGACGTTACATCATGCCCAGGCATCTCCCCGCTCACCGGTTTGAGCACGCCGCACAGGGCAGCAGCAGCCAGCAAGGGGGAGCTCAGTGAAGGTTGCGCACGGCAGGGACGGGATGGGGACGGGACGGGGACGGGGGAGAGACGCTCTGGGGCCGGGGTGGGAGGACGCATGGGGGGGGTTGGGGCCCGCTCCAGTTCCAAATATTGGTGGAGCATGGGCACCACGAACCCATGCCTCTGCTGGCTAGCCATCTCTCTCTCTCTTTCAGAGGGGGCAGGGGAGTGCCGGCTCCTCGCGGAACCCCTAGTTTTGCTTCGCGGAACCCCAGGGTTCCCCGGAGCACCAATTGGGAAACACTGCAGTAGACTTATAAGATTTATGGCCAAAATCTCACATTTCATTATCAATTTTGAGATCTGAATGTGGGACACCTGAAGTCTAATGTTCAAAGGTATTAATATGTCCATCATGTCAATTGGAAATGGAGGTTGTGAGGGGGGGGTCACTCACCACCACAGCGCCACCTGCTGTCTGTCCTAGGAATTAGCTCCTTCTGCCCAGCTAGGTGCCTTCCCTCTGGCCAGCTAGGTGCCGTGCCGTGCCGTGCCGTGCCGTGCCTTGCCTTGCCTTGCCTTGCCTTGCCTTGCCTCCCCAGCACTGCCCTAGCTCCAGGGAGCCTCTACTCCCCCAGCAGCCAGGCTCTCACTGCTCTCCCCAGGAGCAGCAGCCTATCCTCTTATATAGCTCCCAGCTGGGCCCTAATCAGCTAACTCGGCCTCAGCTGGGGCTAAACTCCCAGGCCCTGCTCCAGGCTGGGGTTTGCCCTTAAAGGGCCAGTGCAGGGCAAGCGCCCTGTCACAGAGGTATTTGGCACAAATGAAAGTTAATTTCTGGATGTCTCCAGTTGGGTAGATAATTGAGGAAACCAACAAAAAGACCATTTTTAAAAACAATCTTAAAGGAAAGTATGTAAAATAGGACAAATATCTGGCAGGTACACAGGCAGAAAAGAAGGCTGGAGGACACTGTAAATGGGAATTTGCAATCAGAAATAATCCCATTTCCCTGGGTTTGGTGTGCGTGAGTGCAAGTCTGTTGGCATGAACAAAGAACTGGGAATTTAAACAGTGTTACATTCTTGCTCTAGGAGACATGAGAGGCATTTCAGGATGAGGGTAAAATATTGAACCAAAGTAAATCTTAATGAACTGGCTCCAAGATTTTAGTCTTCATGACTAAGTTTCATTAAAAGAAATGGTTGCTTATTTGAATAGCATGCATTAGTATGTGAAAATGTCTGCAACATGAAAAAATTCCAAAATTACCTACAGTATTTGCATGTTCACAAACAGATTCTGTTTAATTATATGATCATCTGTTCATCTTGCACACACAAATGTGCATGTATGTGCATGGATCAGAGGCCTTTAAATTTTCTGTTTAATTTTACTGCTTTCTGTTGACTAAGGCAGAGCTTTCAAATAATTCAAATGTGAATTAATGGGGTTGTTTCCAAAAGTGGAACATGAAACAATTAGTGATACAAAAACAAAACAAAATCTTGAGTCTTATCAAAAATGAAATCTTATCTAACCCACCATCTATGTTGGAAAAAAATTTAGTATCTGGAAGAGTGGAGGTTAAGTGTTTTTAAATTGTTTTATGTAAACAGAGAAAATGTTTCTAATTTAATCTCTCTAAACAAGTTCCAATATATCTCCCTTTTTCTGCCTCTTTGGATGAGATGCCAAGCTTTGAGAGATTTCTTTCCAATACTTGCATTTGGATCATTGGATAACTCTAATGTCTTCTGTGTTGGCAGAATTACAGATATCGTTGGGCCTAACCCAAGGTTATGATGCTATTGTGCTTCTGAATGCTGTTGCTTTTCTCTTCTTCTCCATTTGAAACGTCTTGATAATTTTTACTCTTTATGCACTTTAGTGTGGTGATTTAGTAATTATATGAATAGATTACATGAATGTATGAAAAAAAGTAATTTATTCGTTTCCTAGGACTTTTTTACTGGTAAAACGCAAAGCTTAAAACATCCATATTAGGAAAGTAAGTGAAAAACTTGCTTGGAAAAGTGGATAGTCTGCATGCACTGAAACTGCTTTTCAGAGTTTGGCATACCATTTGTACCACTAATGTTTTACACATTTTTATTAAGTTTTTCTGCTTATACTGTACTAAAGTGACTAAAGTACATCTTCTACAGAGGTTATTAGACTTGCTTGAAACAAGCCATTAATCTGTTGTGTGGCAACTTAGGTGTACCTAAATGGAGTGTGATCTTACTTAGAAAAATAAGAGTTTACAGTATTGGTCTCATAGTATGTAGAATCACTCACTGCAGTTTAGTGTGTGCACTTTTGCCTTTCATAACACAGCAAATGCCTGCACAGCACCTGAAGCAAGGGAAAGATTGTGTGGGCTTCCCAAAGGAAGGCAGCATTGTTTTATGGTTGTGGAAGAGGGGAAGACACTGGAAATTGCGGCAAAAGGTGAAGTTGGAAGGCTATAAAGGTGCAAAGCCTGGGAGTTGAAAGCCCTTTTTCCAGGCAGCAGGCAAGAAGGGTTGCCAGATGGTTGAAGCAAAAATACAGAACACCGCCCCCCCCCCAAAAAAAAAAACACCGGGAAAAAATTCTGTTGAAGGGAAAAAAAAGGGGGGGGGGAGGAGACCAAAGTTGTTGTTGGGGGGGGGGGGAAGGACTCCAATGACTTACTAAGCCAAAAATAAAATAAAATAAAACAGCATTAGAACAGCATATTCCCTTTAAGTGCAGGGATAGGAACAGGGGAGCGGTTGAGTTCTAAGACCCAGGGGAAGCTTTGCTTCCCTTAGGTCTTTTGGCCGGCAGCCATTTTGTGCCGGCAGCCTTGGGGAACCAGGTAAGTATGGGGGTTGGGGTCGGGGGTGTTCGGGGCCTGGGGGGAGGCCGGGCGCTGAGTATTTCTAGGGTTGCCAGGTGCCCGGCATTTTCGCCTCCTGGCCGGGGAAAAATTCAGAAAATACCAGACATCTCAGGTGTCTGGTATTCTCTGAATTTTTTTACTGGACAGGAGCCGAAAATACCGGACTGTCCGGGTGAATACCGGATACCTGGCAACCCTACAGGCAAGCCAGCAGCAGCTGCAGGGGCAGAGGATCCAGGCTTGTTAGGCATCATGGCTCCAGGCACACACAGGAGAGTGAGAGGAACAAAATGGTGGAGGAGGGATCGGGGACTCCTATGATGGGTATGGCAGGGAGCCAAACTCCCTTCCCCATTCTTATAGCCCACCTTAACCCTCCTACAGGGGGGTGGATGATAAGATCCAAGCCAGATGTTGGTTGAGAGATGTGGATGGAAAATGAAATGAAGCTGGTGAAAGCCTCAGATAATTTAAATAAATATGGATTTACCTGGACTACATTTTATCTGCCAGGTAGTCCCAGATATCTATATAATAAAAGCTGTGGCCTGATTAAAATCCATATCAAGTGTCTTCTGTCCTTTTGGTATAGCCAGATAACCTGGAGCCCTAATATCCAAACCTTTACTCCCTAAAGTGTCCAAAAGGCTTCCATAGGATTACATATAAGAAGGACGAGTGCTAGTCAGAAAAGTAAGAGTTTACATGATTGGTCTCATAGTATGTAGAATCACTCACTACTGGACTTCACCTTATGATAGCTAGGTGCAAACAGGGCGAAAGTAAAGATGGAGTTTGAGCCCTCAGTCTGGATTTCATGTCATATATGTGAGACTCCTGGTATTACTTTAGCATAGCTTATGTGTGTGAATAGGGTAGATGACACCAGCTCTGCTTGCCAGCGTTAGTTATTTTGCATTCTAGTTGTCTGTATTTGCATTTTAGTTGTCTGTATTTGAATTCTTGACCAGTTAGAGAAATGTTTGCTTTAAATTGGCATTGACTGGGAACACTGACCTCTATTTACTAATGCTAAAGAGACTATTTTGAAAGTTAGGAATTCATTATGAAGCGGTCCCTGGGATGTATGAAGGGATAAAATACAAAGTTCTTTTCTTGTCTTGCTTCAGCCTCTTCTCTTCCTTCTCTTACATTTGGTCCTCTGCACTGATTCTACCTGACCCGAGAGTAGAATTGGGATACTGTCTAAACACTTCTTTACTAGACTCCTAAGGGGCTACATTCTCCCATTACTGGATACTTCACCATTTTAATACTAGGAGTGAAGACTAAAGAGAATCTCACTTTGCTTCGACTGTCAATTTTTTAATAGACATTAATGCTGGGATCAGGGAAGGGACAAGATAGGTGAGGTATAATCTATTATTGGACCAACTTCTCTCTCTCTAATATTCTAGGACTGACATAATTACAACCACATTGCACACATTAATTCTAGGTTTAATTTTGTAGCATTATCAGCACTGTCTTTAGTATGCTGTGTGGTAGGGATCTATAAGTAATTCCTTTCAGTATATCTATTAAAAGTAATTAAACATACTTTAAATAAATCAACAAGATTATGTCATTAGTTTATCAGTGTATCATAGAAACTTTCATTGTGGCATTGCACAAAAAAAAAAAAAAAAAAAAAAAAAGAATGCCAAAGAAAATCTCTGTTATAGGTGTATTCTATACAGTTAATGCACAGGATGTTATGTCCTTAACAACAGGGGGGCAGATTTTCAGGTGATATAAACGATCATAGTTGCACTGCCAATGGAGTTTTGATAATTTATACCAGCTGATGATCTTTCCCAGGAACTTTTTCTTCCTATGCACCCAACTAATTAGGAAAAGTAACCTCCTGAAGATATAAAGTTCCTAAGAAGAGGTAGAAAGTATTTTATTACCACCTGTTTAGATGAAAAAAAAAACATTCTTAAGAGAAGAGGAAAAATCATCTTACCACAATCTTCTGATAAAGGAAGAAAAACAACAAAGTGTTCTATTGTGCCATCACACTCCAAAAGAGGAGCAACTTTTATATAGCCACCTTCATTAAGTACAGTCTGAATAGTCTGGAAACACATTCTACTTTATAGTCTGATATATCACTGAATTGCCCCAGAACGTGGAACTGCTTAAACTCCAAACTAGATATTTGTATTTTCATTCCTTCTGATGAACACAGTTTCCATGAATGCATAATTCATGTGTTTGTGTGTGTACTTCCAGGTCCTGGCAATGACAATCCTTCACCCATAAATAATAGCTACCAATAGTCAGAATACAGGCTGAAGGTCAACTTAAGCACAGATTGATTCTGCAAAGATAGTATTATTTTACAGACATTTATCAGGCTGTTGTGTCTCTAATGTTAAGCCACTTATGCAATTTCAAGATTAGAAGATGAATTTGTTGTTGATCTTTATGAAAAGAGAGAGAATTAGAATATTTATTTAAAATGAGAAAATCTATGTTGTTCTTCAATTTAATTACATTTAAAGTATAATTAATTCAGATGAGATTATTGTTTAAATTTCTCTAACCAACATATTTTTGTATACCAAGTGATTACTTGCCTTCAGATTATTTCACCAAACCATTCTAAACTATTTAACACTGTGCTTTGCTCCCAAGCCTACTTCCATTCAGAAAATATAAAATAAATATAAATTATCCTTAAAATCAATCAGTTTCAACAGGGGAGACACAATTCTCATGAGACCTATGAATCAGTTTAACTCTCTCATTTTCTTGTTCATTTTTTTACATTTCTTTGAGATACAGATTTTTGGTAATCTGCAAAGGGACTCTTTCTATAGGCTAAAGTGATTCCAAGTCTCTGGAATATCAAAACCACATGAACAGGGCCCCTGCTTTTGGCAGCCATGCATGAAGGCTGCCTCCCTTTTACTTTTCAGTGATCAGTATTGTGAATACTGTCGTCCAAGTACTATATGATTTAGTCAGAAGGGTATACAGATATATATGTAGAAGTTGGATGCCTTCTAAGCTAGTGTGGCTTCCTTGAAGAAGGGAATTAAATATCTGAGATAAGCTTCAGTAGACTGAGACAGAAGTAAGGACAAATAAGGATTGTCAATCTCTGAGAATATAAGAGGCTATTAAAGATTGAAAATTCTATTCTGCAGATCATAGAATCATAGAATCGTAGAGCTGGAAGAGATGTTAGAAGGCCATCAAGTCCAGCCCCCTGCCCAAGGCAGAACCAATCCCAATTAAATCAACCTAGCCAGGGCTTTGTCAAGCCGAGACTTCAACACCTCTAGGGATGGAGACTCCACTACTTCCCTAGGTAACCCATTCCAGTGCTTTACCACTCTCCTAATGAAATAGGTTTTCCTAATATCCAACCTGGATCTCTCCCACCGCAACTTGATACCATTGTTCCTTGTTCTGCCATCCATCACTACTGTGAACAGCCTCTCTCCAGCCTCTTTGGAACCTCCCTTCAGGAAGTTGAAGGCTGCTATCAAATCCCCCCTCACTCTTCTCTTCTGCAGAATAAATAGACCCAACTCCCTCAGCCTCTCCTTGTAGGTCATATGCTCCAGCCCCCTAATTGTTTTGGTTGCCTTCCGCTGGACCCTCTCCAATGTATCCACATCCTTCCTGTAATTGGGGGCCCAGAACTGGACACAATACTCCAGATGTGGCCTCACCAGAGCCAAGTAAAGAGGAATAATCACATCTCTGGATCGACTGGCAATGCTCCTCTTAATGCAACCTAATATGCCATTAGCCTTCTTCAGATGTGCATATAAGATGGAATATACTGATATATTTTAAAGGATCCTGATAGTGTGGAATCAGAAGACACATAATTTGTTCCTTTCCAATATACTGAATATTTTAAATGAAAGAATAGGGATGAGAGGGAAGATCCTTTCATGGATTGATAACT
Source organism: Rafetus swinhoei (assembly GCA_019425775.1). Lineage (NCBI taxonomy): Eukaryota > Metazoa > Chordata > Testudines > Trionychidae > Rafetus > Rafetus swinhoei. Next base: position 11,397,691 of record CM033435.1, on the reverse strand, counting down.
GGTTAAAAGACAGGAAACAAAGGGTAGGAATAAATGGTAAGTTTTCAGAGTGAAGAGAGGTAACTAGTGGGGTCCCTCAAGGGTCTGTCCTGGAACCAATCCTATTCAACGTATTTATAAATTATCTGGAGAAAGGGGTAAACAGTGAGGTGGCAACATTTGCAGATGATACTAAACTGCTTAAGATAGTTAAGACCAGAACAGACTGTGGAGAGTTTCAAAAAGATCTCATCAAACTAAGGCTATGTCTACACAGCTTCCCTCTTCCGAAAAAGCCTATGCAAATGAAGCACGGATTAGCATATTGCTGCACTTCATTTGCATAAGTAATTAGGAGCTGTTTTTGCACAAGAGGTTTTTGTGTAAGAGCTGTTCTTCAAGATTGTCTTTTGGATTGTGTGAAAATTACATTGTTCCCACCGAACTGAAAGTGAAAATGAAAGGTGTACAGGTATGTAATTGTGATACAATCCAAGTTGTTACATTACTACTAACATAGTCTTAGCTGTAGTGTCAATAATTAGAGCTGAGTATCTATCATTTTAACATTAATAGCCATTTATTTTCAAATACAGTAGTATATAATTTTATCTTGTATTTTAATTCTCTTCATATAAGAATTGCCAAACTAATTAATTCAGAATTACAGGAAAAATGTCACTTCTGGCTCAAAATTCAAATGCCATGTTTCTTGTTTGGACATGGCAAAACACATTTTTCAAGAAGGTTAAGTAGATCAATACAAGAGATGAGGGTTTTATATTGGAAGTGCTGGCACTTTCTCGTACACATGGCATTACATTTCATTTTACTTTTTCAGTGCTGAATAATAGTCTATAAGTTAATTAAAATCCAAGGCTCTTCATAGTGATGAATCACTCAGTTTATCTGCTTTTGTTTCATATCATCCCTCCCACCCTTCCAGTGATGACATCCATTTGAGCTTCTCCTATAAATATCTTCAGATGTTTCCTTCCATGCTGTCCCTTACCCTAGAATGCCCTCTTCAACCTGACATTGACCAGTCCTGCTTCAAAACCCTTCCCAAGAATCATTTCTTCCATGACATCTACAATAAACTAGACAACTAACAATGGCTTGATTGAGGTGACAGATATGAGGAGAGAAAGAAATATGTAGGGCCATATTTGTAATATTTCTTCTCACTTAGGAACCTAAATAGAATGGCGAGATATTCTCTCAAAATGTGTTTTTAGAACTGAGCCCTTAATGGATATATAAAATGTATACCATTAATATAAATATTGATATACATAAACAACTCTCTGTATGTTATCTGTTGTCAGGCAAAAACAGAAAAATGGAACTCTGTATGGATCCATCACCCTAATCGCTTTGATTAAAGTTTGCATCAACTTTTCCCTCCTAGATGTAACTTTGAACTTCTTAGATTGCAAGTTCCTTGTGTGCAGGATCGCCTCGTACTACGTGTATATACAGCACATTGTACAATGGGATCCCAATCTTGGTTGGCAGCTCAAATACTGTTGCAGTAAAAATAGTAATAACTAGAATCATATTGGAGAAAATGGTTTAGTGGGCTAAGCTTTTGCAATTCTATTGGGCAAAGAACTGATTAAAAATAGTGATGAGTGAACCTAAAAATATTTAGATTTTGAGTTCTGTTAGTTAAGCATCCCAAAGTCTGGCTTATGAGAACTACCTCCCTGGAAATTACAAATCAAGTGTTGAAATTTGTCACAAGACAACACTTTTTCCTAATATGTTGGTATTTCTAGTTCTCCTTCCAGAAACAGCACAGAAACGCAAAGAAAGTGTTTCTGCACAAACTTCTCATTTTATCTTACGCTATGTCTACACTGCAGGCTTCTTGTGCATGAGTGTATCCACACTACAAAAGTGCAAGAGACAGTCCAGACTGCATGGATGCTCTCTTGAAAGAAAGCTCTGATTGCTATTCACAGAATAGCCACCAGAGCACCTGTGCTTTTTTTGATTGTCTCTTTTTGCGCAAAACCCCCCTGTTGCCTGTCCACACACACCTTTTTGTGCAAGAACTCTTGCACAAAAAGGAGTTATTCCTCGTACAAAGAGGAATACCTACACCGCAAAAACCCCTCTGTTCTTCTGATTTACTTGCGCAAAAACGCGCTTGATGTGTGGATGCTCCACGGGTTTTTGCACAAAAATGGCCGCTTTTATGCAAAAACCCTGTAGTGTAGACATAGCCTTGGCTGGTTAACTCATCCCTGGCTGAAAGTGCATTCAGTAGAAGGAATGGGAAATTAAGTCTCTATTTTGAAGATTAGGCATTTACCATTTTCAGGGACAGTTTCAATTATTTAAAATCCCAGATTGTAAACTAAAACATAAGCTAATGAGAATGTGTTTCTATGATATGGAAACTGTATTTCATCATGCTAAGACACACAGGGCACATATGAAAAGCTATGACCCATGCTACACAGGACATACCAATTCCCAGGACAGACTCCAACAACACTGCTTCTTCCCCACACAGCAAAAATGTGGTGGTTCTGCCTCATCTGTGGTTTTCTGTGATTTAGAAGAGCTTATGGGAGAGGCTTGCTCCCTATGTGCATGAAAAATGGCTCAAAAATCTCCACTTGGAAGATCTTATTGTACTGTTCAGAAACGCTGTTATCATTTCTGAAGCACTGGAACACATCAAAATCAGGCTTTGTGCTCTGAGCTCCAGATCTCTAAACTCTGGTATATTTGACTAATCTACTAATCTTGGATGATACAGTATTTTATCACTGAAAGAACCAACTGTACAGTTTGCATAATTAGGACAGTGGATGTGTTGAATGGGATTCTATTCATCACTCTAATGATGCTTCACGCTGTAGTTCAAAGAAATGAATACAAATAGCTAAGTGAAAATTGGAATAGACAATCTGTGCCACCTTATGGACGGAAGCCCTTTTTATTACAGTTTCCATTTATTAATGCTTAGATCAATAGATCTTTCTATTATTACTGGACAAATACTTCTGCTGTTCAAAATGCCTTTCTATGCATGGTGAAGAAGGGACAATGGAATATTCTTCCATGTCCTGGAAACCATTCAACATGAGTTAGGGGAATTAAGAACTAAAACCAGCTTGTATTTCAGTTTAACTTCTCCTGTAGAGTATATAATATGATGTTGGCATACATAGCAATTTCTTGACTTCCATAAGAAGTTTGAGCATGCTTAGAACTTTGCAAGTGATTGGGGCCTAATATCTTGGGAGATATTTTCTAAGGCCCAAATAGGAGTAAGGTACCCACCTATCCTTTGTGCCTTTGAAAATCTTCCTCTTTATTAGTTATTTTATGCGAGCGCCAGCAAAGTACAGAATAAACCAATATAAATCCCAATACAATAATAAAGCAATGTTAAACTTAGTGCTTTACATGGCTATGGAAGCCTTTGTTATATCTTTTGCTCTATCCGTTATAGTTGTTAGATCTGTGTACACTGGCTCATGGAGCTGTTGGCAATATATTTTTATTTTAATCACTGATTTTGCAGAAAACCCACTCAACTCATCTGAATGCAATTCATCTGATGAAGTGGGTTTTACCCACGAAAGCTCATGAACCTATACCTTTGATAGTCTTTAAGGTGCCAGAAGACTACTTGTTGTTTTTATACATTATAGGAGAAAACAATGAAAACATGAGAGACAGAGCTAGAAGTACTTAATACCCTTGAAATTTACCTTGTACACAGCAGTTATTTTGTTTACCTATGGTCTTTAAGTATCAAGACTGTGCAAACACAGATGTGAGTTATATCATTTTTTCCCAACCTTCCTATTCAGATGGGAATTTGCCAAAAATTAATTGCTGTCAGATCACCAGTGAATAGGAAGAGGTTTAAATGAAAGTATGACCACCACAAAATATTAATTAGAAACGGTTGTCACTGCAAGAGGTATTTGATGAATCAACATCAACTGGATTCAACACCAACTGGAAATATATAGACATACTGACCACCACATCTTTATCCTCTATCACTTTTCAATTTTTGATGAAAACTAAAGAAACGAGAGTGTGATCAAATGCAAAAGCAGCAATTCATTGTCTCTCAGATTAAACTTACTAGCATTACCCGTCCCAGTGGGATGGTAGACATACACTCAGGTTGGCCTGGCTCGGGGACCAAAGGAAGATCTGATCCACCATCTTGCCCGTGAAGGACCCACTGATGCCAGGGCCGTGTCCCTACTTCTCCGCCACCAACTCATGCTGTCCGCGCGTCCCGTGCACTCACATCCATCAGAGAGTGCCGTGGGGCCTCCCACTGGCCAGACTTCCTGCACTCCTGGTGAGGTGTGTCCTCCATTCCACACTTGGCCCATGGGCTGCTTATTCCCTGTTTGGAATACTGGCTGGCTGCCACGTGGAGTGACTGTTACAATAAATAAACCCTGTTACAGACACTGGAGCTGAGGTTTCGGGGGGTGGGGGGAGTCCCTGCTCTGCAGGCAGAGATCTGCCCCAGTGGGATCAGCCTGTGGTGGGGCTAGACTTCTCTCCTGTCTCAGCCAGGGGACTGGGCAAAACTGACCCAGCATTGTCCTCAGCTGAAGGGGAAGGTATGGCTGGGGGCCTGGGAGCTGCCCTGCACTGGGGGGAGGCATTGGGAGCTGTCTTGGCTGGGGCGGGGAGAAGAGGGGGGCACTGGAGCCTGCCCTGCTTGAAGGGGGGGATGCTAGAAGCCTCCGAGCTCCAGACTGGGAGGTGTCCTGTGCTGGGAGTGGTCTTGGCTGGGGGAAGGGGGGACGTGGGGCTGTTGTGCACACTAGGGATTTTAAATATTGGTTAATAGAATAGTCGAGTAACCTCATGACTTCTTAGCGGTTACTCGACTATTCTATAGTTCCCAGGGGCGGGGCCAGCAGCCAGTGCGCTCCGGCTCCACTTCCGAGGAGACCACTGCCACTCCGTGCTGCTGCTCTGTATCAGAGGCAGCAGTGGGGGTGCCAGACAGGAGATAGTCTGCGAGGGGAGCCAGTTTAAAAACCAGCTCCCCATGCGGACTGGCACCTGTCGCCCTGTGCTGCTGTCTCTGATACAGTGTGGGGTGGCAGGGGGCTTCTCAGGAATGGGGTCAGGGCTGGGAGTGCACTGGCTGCTGTCCCTGCCTCCAGGGAGTCTTTCAGTAACCATGGAACCAATAATTTTTTGTCACTACACGATTACTAAAATAAATGTTATCTAATATCCCTAGTGTACAGATGTATTAGAATAGAAAAAAGCACAGGGAAGGGCAAAAATGATTAAGAATATGGAACATCTTCCATGTAAGGAGAGATTAAAAAGAATGGGACTTTTCAGCATGGAAAGGAGTTGACTGGGGGTGGGGGGAACACTTGGCATTGGCCACTGTCAGACGATAGAATACTAGGATAGATGGATCATTTGTCTGACCCAATATGGCCATTCTTATGTACTGCTGATGGGCAGCCTCACAGCAGTTCAAGAATAAATAGACTAGGTGGCAGAGGCCAGGATGAAGCGAGCATGCTGGAGAAGGGTACTCCTGCCTGCAAACTGCTGAAAAGCCACTCACAGACAGCACCCTAGGAGATGATGACAGGACCAATGGGCTGAAGAGCACACAGAAACTACAGGGAGGTAGGAAGGAACTCATGACATGTCTGGAATTGTCAAATCCTGATTCAGCTTATCTAGCTTAACTGCCCTGAGCTGGAAACCAGCAGAGTGGGTGGGCCTGAGCACCCATAGCTCCCTGAGGGACTTAGGGTGCGTCCACACTGCACCGTTATTTCGAGATAAATAGCGTTACTTTGAAATAACAATGCAAGTGTCTACACAAGCCATTCCATTATTTCAAAATAATTTTGAAATAACAGACGGCTTATTCCAAAATCTGTGAACCTCATTCTACAAGGAATAATGCCTATTCTGAAATAGCTATTTCAAAATAAAGTGTGTATAGACACTCCATGCTGCTATTTCAAAATAGGCCCTCACCAGGGCCATTTAAGTTATTCCTCCCCAGTGCCTCTTGGGGCTCTAAATTGAGATAGCACATCTACCTTAGGGAAGCCTGCCTCGGACTAATTTTGAGGCTTCCCTGCAGTGTAGATGTGCTATTTCAAAATAAGCTATTTCGGAATAACTATTCCAGAATAGCTTATTTTGAACTTATTGTGCAATGTAGACATACCCTAAGAAAAGAGGGGGTTTCAGAGCCTTTGGGCACCAGAAATTGACTAACAGCTTTGCCAAAAGAGTCGATTCAGGTGCAATGCTCCACCTGGCCAAAACAAATACCAATGCAAGCAACACCCCAGTTCACAAATTCAGATGATTTTTTGGATTACAATAGGCATTTCAGTCTTTTATTTTGAAGAAAAATATTATATAAATTGGGTGTAGGTTGCTAAATGTCAATCTTCACAGAACATCCATAAGAAAATCAAATGTTAGCTATTTAATTAAAGTTAATAAAAAGGATAACTCAGACTTTCACAGAAATAAGATTTTTTTCTTGTGAGGCAATAAGGGAATCATGGAGCAGAAGCAGCACAGTAAAACATTTTCATTAATATTCAGGAAAGAAGGAATATATTTACCTAAACATTCTTAGCATTTACCTAAACATACAAATAAATGTACTTAGCAATATTCAGCATACAATATTCAAAACTGATTTATAAACTCTATGGAAAACATTGCACCCAAAAGTAAAATTCATTCTTCTCCAAAGTGGAATGTGGTGCTATTTAAACCACACATCAACATCATTTTACAGTAAGATCCTAGTGAACCAAGCACAAGTCTGGGACTTAGAGGGTGCATCTAGACAGCACCCTTCTGTCAGAATAAGCTATGTAATTTGTGCTACGCAAATTGCATAGCTAATTCCAAGTCTAAATCGAAAGACCTTATTTTGAAATTTGGCACTGTTTACACAGTGCCAAATTTCAAAATAAGGCATTATTCTGATAAATCCTTTAACCGTCATGGAACAAGGGTTCCAGGGACGCCAGAATAAGTGCACCCACTATTTTGGGAAATAGTGGGTGCTTTTCAAGACGTGGCATTGCTATTTCAGGATACTTCTGGTATCCCAAAAGAGCAACGCAGTCTAGACCAGAGATCACCAGCCTGTAGATTGGGATCTACCGTGTAGATCTTGGAGTCTCTGACAGGTAATCCCGACCAGTTTGGCTGGGAAACTATCAAGTGCTGGCCCTTCTCCACCTACTGTCATGCTGCTCTTGCCCTCTGCCTTGGAGCTGCCCCTTGGGAGCCCCCTGCTTGCTGTATGAGGTGTGGGAGGGAGAAGGGGGGGGCGCTGATGTCAGGGTGTTCCTTCTCCCCCCACTACTGTACTCCATCTCCACACAGAGAGAAGGGGATGGAGGGAGCTTGGAAATGCAAATCTCTGTCACTCTCACACAGTGTGTGTGTCTGTCTCTCACAAACACACACTGTCCTTCATCTCCTGACCCAATATGTGCATGGGGGGTTGTTACTAATTTTACTGCTTGCAAAGTGGGTTATTTTTGGTTTTGGACTTATCTGTGTATTTCATAACTTTCATTTCTCTCTTACACTTAAATTTAATTCTTTGAGTAGTGAGTTTTAAAATGCTTGACCTGTTCTGGCTGGGGTCATTATCCCTGTGGTAATGTAATTGTGCTCCTGGAGGTGGCTGGCATGTCCTGCAGCCCCTGAGGGAGTTAGAGCACATGCTGTCCTTGCCTGCAGGCACCACTCTTGCAGCTCCCAATCATGGAGAGCTGTGGCTAGGGACAGCACATGGAGCCACTGCTTTTGGGGGTGGTGGGCCTGCTTTGGCTTTGCTGGTCTAGCTGCTCCCAGGGAGGGGTGAGGACTTGAGCCCACAACCCTCTCCTCCCCAGTCAAATGCCCTATCCCTTAGGCCACTCAAGAACCCACCCCACCTCCTTACCTTCAGAGGATCTCTAATCCTGCTTTCCTAATGTGGGAGCAAGCTCCATCCCCAGGGCAGCCAACACTGCCACTGCCTGAGTGGGATCTAGCCTACCACCCTGTGCTCCAGAGGCTGATGCTCTACCCTGAGTTCACTGGAGCTCCCACCCCATCTCCCTACCTTCAGTGGGTCCCTTACCTTGCCTTTCTAGTGCAGGAGCCAACTCCATCCCAGGGGCAGCCTGTGTTGGCTCTCTGGGGCTCAGGCTCCCACCCTTACCCTCCCCAGGCAGATGCCCTGGTCTGCCCAGGGGCTGGGGCCCACCTCCCAAGGGTCCCTCATGCTGTGTTGGCTGACTGGTTGCTCCCAGGGTGGGACCTGAACCCATCACCCTGTACTCCCTTATCTTGCCTTCCTAGTACAGGAGCCAGCTCTATCCCTGGGGCAGCCTCTGTTGGCTGTCCAACTGCTCCCAGGGTGGGCAGGACTTGAGCCCACTACCCTGTGCTCCCCAGGCAAATGCCCAATCCCCTAAGCCACTCCAGATCCCACCCCACTGCCCTACCTTCAGGGCATCCCTTATCCTGCTCTCCAAATGTGGGAGCTAGCTCCATGCCTGGGGCAACTGGTATTGGCTACCAGGCTGCTGCCTGAGTGGATGCCGGGGGAGTGAAGTCCACCACCCTGTGCTTCAGATGCTGATGCCCTATCCCCTACGCCACTCCAGAACCCACATCACCTCCCTACCTATCCTGCTTTCCTAATGTGGGAGCCAGCTCCATCCCTGGGGCAGCCTGTGTTGGCTGTCTGGCTGCTCCCAGGATGGACGGAGAGGGACTCAAGTCCCCAACCTGGAGCTCCCCAGGAAATGCCCTATCCCCTGGGCCACTCCAGAACCCACCCCACCAACCTACCTTCAGAGTGTCCCCTCCTCCCATACTCCGAACCCCTTGGCCCAAGACCACAGCCTGCACTCCAATCCCCTACCCCAGCCTGGTGAAAGTGAATGAAATTCAAGGAGGAAGGGGGATGGAGTGAGCAGGGTGAGGCCTCAGAGAAGGGGTGGAGTAGGGCGGGGCCTCAGAGAATTGGGGGAAGGAAGCTGGGCAAAGGTATTTGGGATTGAGGTAGATCTTACATTGCACTTAAATTGAAAAAGTGATCTTGTGGTTAAAAAGGCTGGAGACCACTGCTCTAGACATACCCAAGGAAATTCTGAGTTTCACTTCTGACACCACAGATGACTCCATGTATAGGCTGGAGCATTTTAGTCACTTTTCATCTCAGTTTTCTCATTTTTAAAGTGTGGCTAACAACATTTTCATCTTATAGAGGTGTTATGAAGCTTGCTGTTTGTGCAGCACTTACCATGAAAAGTGCTAAATAGTGTTTCTAGAGTGGGAAGTAAAAGAAAGTTTGTACATATAAAATAACATTCAATAGAAAGGGTAAAAGGCACTTTAGGTACAGTGTGTATAGCCCCTGTATACTAGGTTAAAGACATTCACATCCCCAAATTCTTCATAAGGAACCAATCACTAGGTGGCAAGTAAAGTGACACTACAATGATAAAATGACACAGTAGCAACAGCAAATAGTGACTGTTTCAAGGTATATGGAGGAGAGGAGAAGCCAAGTCAGCAGTGCTACAGTTGAAACCACTTTTTAAAAAGAACTACAGACATGGGGAAATCACGTGTTATTATCTCCTTTTGGATCACGAATAGAGAAGTAGGATTGTACAGGCCAAAGAATGCAAAATCAGGAAGTGCTTGTGGTTAAAAACAGAAGTAGCTGCATGAATAAGAGGTTTTAGCAGACATCTAGACGACATTCATTGAAAAAAATAATTTAAAAGAAAAAAGAAAAACAGGAAGGACGGGAAGGGCCAGACAAATTTTTGTATGTTTGAATCAGACTTGAAGAGAGTAGTCATACAGAAAACTAAAGAAACACTACTCAAGTCACAGAATTCCTTTACATGTATAATTTATTTGCCTTAAAACCTCAAGTTGGACTCCTTTCAGCATCGTAAGTTAAAAGGCAAGATTCATTTTTCTAAAAGCTAAAAAACAACCACACCACTAAACATGGACTCACTTTTCCCCTTAACATTAACACCCTGAGTACTGGGTAAATGATAAAAAGTTGAACTTTCTGTCACATATATATCTAGGACCTCCTTTTAGCTAATATATATATGAGAGAGAAATAGAGAGAGAGAGAGAGAGAGAGAGAGAGAGAGTATTCCTCACTGAGAGTAACAAGTATAGCTAAATAAATAAATAGAAAAGGTTGCATTTCCACAGGAGATGCAAAGAAAAATACATCTTTAGCAAAAGTTTCCTTACATACAAATACTATATTTTATTTCAGAATTAAGGAGCTATCCTCAATTGCAGTCCTCTAAGGCATGTCTACACTAGGAAATTATTTTGAAATAACTTATTTTGAAATAATAACTCCCGAAATAATAATTTCAAAATAGCGCAGCCACACTACAAGGCAGCATCAAAATAGCTCAGAAATATTTCAGAATAGCACATCCACACTGATTGGAGCCTTCATCGAATTTAAAGCCCCTGGAAGCACTCCAGGGCGGGCACCAGGAGGCCGGACACTTCCTGCGGCTGCTTGCTGAGGCAAGCTGAGACACGTGCTTATAGGGTCTCCTCTCTACAACCGCATCTCACCTGCCACTCCTCCACTGCCTACCCCCTCGAGGGACACCAGATTTATGCCGCGTACTCTGGTTGCCCTTGCGGACGCCACAGCACTCTCATCATGGAGCCGGAGCTGCTGCAAACCAGTGCCAGGCTCACAGGCCTCATGTTGTCCCTCATGGTGCAGTTCATTCAAACTGCCCATGTACTACTTCAGCACAATGACGACCAGCCCCAACTGTAGGACCCCTTCACCTAAGTCCTGGTGCTCCTGCTGCCGCAAATGATCCTCAACCCCCTGCACACCATGGAATTCCACTTCTGGTGGAGAGAGACTAGTTTGGACTGGTGGGACCACATTGTCTTGCAGTGATGGGACGACCAGCAGCGGCTCCAGAATTTCTGCAAGTGGAAGGCCACCTTCCTGGAGCTCTGCGAGTGGCTTATCCCTGCCCTGTGATGACAGGACACCCAACTGCTAACTGCCGTATTCCTGAAGAAGTGTGTCGCCATCACCCTCTGGAAGCTCACCACGCTGGACAGCTACTGCTCCATCGGAAACCAATTTGGCGTGTGGAAATTCATGGTCAGGGCCGTGCTCCTGCAGGTAGTCAAGGCCATCAAAAACATCTTGCTGTGGAGGGTCGTCACTCTGGAGAACCTTGACACCATTATGGATGGATTTGCCACTGTGGGCTTCTCCAACTGGGGAGGGGGGGGAAGAGATAGACGGAACCCACATCCCCATCCTGGCTCCCGACCACCATGCCTCAGACTATATAAACAGAAAGGGGTACTTCTCTATGGTGCTGCAGGCCATGGTGAACCATAAGGGATGATTCACGGACATTAAGGTTGGCTGGTTGGAGAAGGCACACGATGCCCGCATCCTCTGGAACTCATGACTGTTCCAGAAAATGCATGCTGGCACTGTTTTCCCCAACCACACCATCAGGGTCAGAAACGTAGACATGCTGATCTGCATCCTGGCTGACACAGCCTACCTTTTGCTCCCCTGGCTCACAAAGCCCTACACAGCCTGGAGAACTTCAATGCCAGGCTAAGCAGGTGTCACATGGTTGTGGAGCCTTGCTACCCCATGTCCCAGGGACAAGCAGCCATGGGAAGGTGTCAGCTAGTCCAGGAGCCTATGGGCAGGGCAGCTCGGCTGCCTTCTGTGTCCCGCACACACTGGGACTGGCACTGGCAGTGTCCCACAGAGAGAGAACTGCCATGTATGCCCGTTGGAGGGAGGGGTGCTGTGAGTGGCAGAGGCCACTTGCCAGAAAGAGTGCTAATGGGTTCTCCTCCTCTTCCTATCCCACCAGTTTCCCATGCAGGGGATCAGTCTCCTCCGCTAGCAGTAGCTCTTGTTTTTGGTCTCCACCTTATTCTTCTCTGTTATTAAGAACTTTAAGCAAATAAATGGACAGTGGGCAAATGCCCAAATATCTCATCCCCTCGGGCACTGTGGCATGCCTAATGCCCCAGGCTTTAAAGTGTGCACAGCTTGCAAATGCCATATGCCCAACAGTGACCTGCACGATGTGTGCCTTCGCTGCCTGGGTGAAGAACACCGCACCAAAAAGTGCAAGATCTGCCGAATCTTTAAGCCCTGCATTAGAAAGGACAGGGAGCACAGGCTCCAACAGCTCCTGATGGAAGTGGTGCTAAAACCCCCTCAGGCCAGAAAATCAGCCCTGGGAGCCAGCTCAGTGTGGAGTGCCCTGGACTTGGTAAGAGATGCAACGCAGAAAATGAGTGTGGCAAAGGACTCCCGGTGCCGGGATTCCCCAGCACCGAAGGATGCGGTGCAAAGACAGATCTACCTAACCTGCACCACGGGGTAAGAGAGAGAACATAGGCAGATCCCCTCATAGGCCCTGACAAAGACAGGACTGTGCCTGGAGAAAATCCCTGGTGTGGGAGATCCAAGACGTGCCATCGACTACGGCCATGGGACCGGCGCTGTCGAGTCCAGCACGTGACCATCCACCGAGAGACACAAGCTCGGTGCAGGTCTTGAACTCCCCTTTGACACCAGACACCTTTGAAGGGGCCAGAGATCTGATAGAAATCTCAGAGGCCAAGGCATCCACAGTGCATGATAAACCACCAGCACCGCCGGGACCACACCTCTCAAGGGGAAAACTGACTATGCTCCATCAACCACAGTCCACGGAATGGTACCAGGGCAGGTCTTCCTCCTCAGTGAGTCCCCCATTGCCGGTACAACACCCTTCACCACCAGCACGGAGAGAGCCCAGCACCGAGCACTAGGCGAACACCGAGGGATCGATACTCAGCACAGAGATCAGCCTCTAGATCGAGGTCATGGTCCAGGAGCCTGAGGTGCCGCTCCCTCTTCCAGACCTCCTCGGCACCGTTCTAGATTCTAGACAAGGTCCTGACACCCAGCACTGAAATCGTCGGCACCACTGTGGTCGTGGCATTGACCAGATCTCAGCACAGCCTGTCTCAATGCACGATAAACCACCGGCACTGCCGGGACCACATCACTCAAGGGAAAGCTGGCTATGCTCCGCTGGACCTGCTGGCACACCAGCAACAGCATTAGCCACCACGGGCTCAGTGGTTCTTCTGAACTCCCTGGACATACCACCAGTCCTACGGCACTCCTAGGTTGATGGTGTCCACAAGCCACAGACCCCTTTCCTCTCAGGACAGGCACCACTAAAGGACACTGTCAGCGATGGAGTCCGGTCCACCTAGAAGGGACAGTCCATCCCAAGTCTATGAAGCAGCCACTGGGAAAAGGTCATTGGGTGGGCCACGAGGGCAGAGCCCGGGTCCCTGCTGAGGACACTGCCCAGGCCCAAGCCTATTCGGCGTCCTCCCCAGACGAAACAGTAGAGGGCACCTCCTTATAGGGGCCTCCGCCCGTGGACCACAGGGCATATTAAGAGCTGCTGTGCAGGGTGGCACAGAACATGAATCTCCTGGTGAAGGAGATACAGGAACCTGAGGACCCAATGGTGGACATCTTCTCACATGAAGGGCCCTTTAGGATGAGTCTACCAATCATAAAGACAATACAGTCGAATTATACAACCCTGTGGCAGACCCCGTCCTCTATCCCTCTGGCAGCTAAAGGTGTAGAGAGGAGGTACTTTGTTCCACCCAAATGTTATGAGTTTTTATACTCCCATCCTCACCCCCCATCAATGAGAGGGAGAGACAAGGCCAGCAGGCCCTAGCCCTCAAATGAAAGGAGGCCAAAAAGACTGATCTGTTCAGGCAGGAAAGTCTATTCGGCAGGGGAGTCTACAGCTAAGGATTGCAAATCAGCAGGCTATCTGTAGTAGGTAGGGACGTGGGATGCCCTAGCAAAATTTAAGGAGAGGTTGCCCCATGATGACGGGTAGGAGTTTGGTGCTGTGCTGGAGGAATGCCGCACAATAGCAAGAACAACAGGCAACCTTAGATTCCGTGTACTTGGCAGCATGAACTCTCTCAACGGGGGTGGCTATGCACCAGTCTGTATGGTTTCAAGCCTTGGGACTTCCCCCGGAGGTCCAGTCTACATTACAGGATCTCACATTCGAGGGCAACAGCCTATTCTCAGAGCAGACTAATTGGGCAACCATGAGGTCCCTGGGGATGCACACCCCAGACTCCCAGAGGTGTTCCGTCCACCCTCAGCCTCCCCAGCAGAGATTTGCACCCAGAAAGCGCCAAGAGCAGCAGCACAGGCACAATAGGAGAACCTCATTGCAGCAGAATAACCAGGGGAATAACTCCTCCAAGCCTCCCCTAGACCCTAGGCAGGCCTTTTGAAGGTGCACCCAAGGGCAGAACACCAGACCTGCTGGATCCGTTCCACCTCTTTTTGGCCAGATTATCCTACTACTCCCGTGCATGGGCCAATATTATGTAGGACCGTTGGGTCCTCTGCATGGTTGGAATGGGATACTCTCTGCAGTTTGCATTTCCGCCGCCTCACAATCCCCCTTCCCTGACCCTCTTCAGGTACCCCTCTCACGAGTATCTCCTAAAACAGGGGATCAAATCGCTCCTGCGAGTCAAGAGGTCCCTCAGGAAGTCAGGGGCAAGAGATTTTATTCCCGCTACTTCCTTATCCCAAAAGCAAAGGGTGGCCTAAGGCCTGTCCTAGATCTAAGGAACCTCAAAAGCTGTATGCAGAAAATGAAGTTCAGGATTGTCACTCTAGACACTATAATTCCCTGTCTGGATCCAGGAGACTGGTTCGCTGCCCTCAACATGAAGGTCATGTATTTCCACATTTCAAACCTTCCTTGTCACAGGCATTACCTCAGATTTACAATAGCAGGAGAGCACTACTAATTTGTGGTGCTACCATTTGGCCTTTCCTCAGACCCATGAGCATTTACCAAATATATGGTGGTGGCAGTGGCCTTCCTCTGAAAGAGGGTAGTGCAGGTTTTCCTTTACCTGGACAATTGGCTAATAAAAGCACCCTCAAGGGCTCAGCTCCTGACCCACATAGACATCGCCCTACAGCTCTTCGAAATGCTGGGTATGCTCCTCAACAAGAAAAAGCTGGTGTTGAGCTGGGTGCAGAGGATAATGTTCATAGGGGCAACATTAGACTCTATGCAAGGGAAGGGCCCAGAGCATTTGAGACCTTGTGGACTCCCTCACACGGTATCCAATCACTACTGCAAGGACGTGCCTCAGGCTTCTAGGTCACATGGCATCATGCTGTTATGTGGTCAAATACACACATCTACACCTAAGACCCCATTCAGGGGTGGCTTGCTTCGGTGTATGTACCTAGCTGGGGTCCCGTCCCCGCCAATCACAGGCCACTTGACCAGGGCCCAGGCTTCATCAGTAGACTTTGTGGCACAGGTCCCCTTGCAGGAGATCTGTGGGTCAGCCTCTTGGTCTTCGATTCACATGTTCATGGCCCATTACACAATTGATAAATCCTCCAGGGAGGATGCAGCAGTTGGTAGAGCAGTATTGCAGTCCATGATTCCGAACTCTGACCCCACCTCTATGGGGTAGCAGCTTGGGAGTCACCTGAATTGGAATCGATGTGAACAATCACTCAAAGAAGAAAAGACAGTTATCTGGTTTCGTAACTGGTGTTCTTTGAGATGTATTGTTTACGTCCATTCCAATATCCACCCTCCTACCCACTGCTGGAGTAGCCGACAAGAAGGAACCGAGGGAGAGTAGGGTCGGCAGTGGTATATAGAGCTGCCACTCTAGGGGTCTCCACAGCCGACCCTACGAGTGCTACTAGGGAAAAAGTTTCCAATGTTCATGCACGTGGCATGCGTACATCTGAATTGGAATCGACATGAACAATCATTCAAAGAACAACCAACCTTTCCGGTGCTGTAAGAAATTTCTCCACTACAGCTGTGTAGCTGCAACCCCACAAATGTGCCATGATAGTGGAAACATGCCCTAGTACTCTGCGCATAATATGCTAAGGAAGTTAAGGAATGAGTGTTTTGCTAATTGTATAGTCGATACAATTGATGTTGACCAAACACTTTAACAATAAGGGGAGGTGCTCTGAAGAGCACTCCCAACTCGTGCTGGCTCTGGGAGTCACCCGGCATCTCTTACTACATTTAAAATGTAGAGGTGCAGCGGTCCCGGACTGGAGTGAGCCAGGACTGCTCGGTCCAGCAGCCCCCCTGGGACCCACCATGACCAAGGGATGCTGCTGGAGCAGCCTCCCCTACCCCCCCCTCGGGGGGAGGGAGGGAGGTGGGACTGCGGATACAGTGCTGAGGGGGAACCAGCTTTTAAGTCAGCTCCCCCAGCATCAGCTCCTGTTTTCCCCCGTTGCTGTCTCTCATCCAGAGGCAGCAAGGAGTGGGGAAAGCAAGCAGTCAAGTACTCACTCACATCCCTATAATATTCCACTCTTTTATCTAATATTTTTAAGAGATCTGGTTAGACAGGGCAAACAGACATATGCTTTAATCAACAATCACTAAGATATTGCAGTTTCTATGTAATATGTCTGGTTGATTGGAATGGCATCCCAAACCTGCCTAGAATGTTTTAAGAGGTTTAGGACAACACAGGAGTTTTCTGTAAGGGAAACTGACAAGTAGGAAAATAAGACATTCTGAGAGGAAAAGAAAACTGTACAAGCTTGGAACATGATAAAAACTATCAGCAAAATTCCCTGGCTGCAAGCTCAAAAGGAGGATTGCACCTGCTGTAGCAACACAGAGCAGAGTGCAGCATGAACATGCTAGAAGAGCCAGCATTTAAAGAGACACCATACTTTGAGAGGTTCTTTAGTCAGCTCGTTTACCTACCGACAGATTTTTTTATAGCACACAGCTAAATGTTATTGCTTGATGTTAAAGAGGGAAAGAAATAATTTTCCCTCTGCACAAAGCATTTAAAACAGGGAAGACATCACAGAAGGCAATGCTAGAATTTACATTATGTAACAAGTTACACATGGAATTGGAGTAACAGGTTATGGAGATACAGCTTCCTGCCATTCAGAAGAGATTTAACTTGAATGTCTCATCTTATCTTCCCCTCTCTTTCTAATTTTCTACTCATACTCTACTCTATATTTATATTTCTATCTTGCCTGCCAGGTCTTACTGAATGCTGACTGTGGTGTATTTGATTGCAACTCTGTATTGCGGGGGCCCAATACAAAACCGTTTGAAGTCTGTGAGAGGGAGTCTGCCCTGCACTGGCCCTTTAAGGGTTAAAACAGCCCTGAGAGAAGGTTGAGAGAGTGAAGCCGGCAGCTGAGGCAGATACAGCCCATTAGGGCCCAGTTGGCACTGTATAAATAAGGGTTCCTAGGGGGAAGGAGAACACACACTCTTGCTCTAGCTGGGGAGCAGGAGGGACTTGGCTGCCTGAGACAGGGCAGTGCTGGGGAGCTCTGGCCTGACCTTACTCCCAGGCTGCAGGGCCTGAGGCGAGGCCTGACTGAGTGCACTAGGGCTGCCGTGAAACAGCCAGGATAGGAAAAGGCACCAGGTTTGCACCCCCTTGCTAATGCTGAATGGCCATTTCAGACTGCAGTTTGCCCCTGAGGTAAGGGTCTAGACGTCGGGTTGCCGGGTGTCCGGTATTTCGCCTCCTGTCCAGTAAAAAAATTCAGAGAATACCGAACACCTGAGATGTCTGGTATTCTCTGAATTTTTCCCCAGCCAGGAGGCGAAAATGCAGGGTACATGGCAACCCTACAAACACTCAGCGCCCGGCTTCCCCTCCACCCCTGAACCCTCCAACACCCCCAGCCCCCATGCTTCCCTGGTTCCCCAAGGCTGCTGGCCCAAAATGGCTGCCGGCCAAAAGACCTAGGGCAATGCTTCCCCTGGGTCTTAGTGCTCAACCGCTCCCCTGTTCCTATCCCTGCACTCACTGTTAAAGGGGACATGCTGGGTTTTTTTTGCTCAAGAACTTTGGTCTCTTCCCCCCTCCCCCCTTTTTTTCTCCTTCAACAGAATTTTTTCCCGGTGTTTTTTTTTTGCCGGGGGGTGGGGGGGGTGTTCGGTATTTTTGTTTCAACCATCTGGCAACCCTATCTAGATGGACTAGCAGTGGGTCACTGAGGCAAGGTAGGTATAGCAGAACTGGGAGCTCCCTATCTGGGGAGGACCCTGGAGTGCAGGGGCACTGACCTAGGACAATACCAGGAGGGCAAGGCACTGTGGGCAGGAAGGGGGTGCTCCAGAGCTAAAGTTCTGATTCCCAGGGTGACCAGCTGGAGGTGCCTTGGGGGGTGAGTGCTTGCCACGTGATAAAGTCAATGGGAGTTCAATCAGGCCTCCCTATTTTTCAAAGCTCACTAGTGGATTTAGATAACCAATTCTCATTTAACCTTATGTTGCTCTCAACAAAGATTTCCAAAAGAGCCAACCAGGTCCCAATTCCTTCTTAGGCACCAAAATGAAGTGGCTCAGTGGGAGCTGCTGGGTACTGAACTCTTTAAAAAAATCTGTCTCAAAATCTATACCAGAAAATTTCAAAACCAGGTACTATATGTTGGTTTGTTGAAAACAATGTCGTACTTACATGCATATTTATGTCCCTGCATCTCTCTTGTTTTTTCAGGTGTTAACTTAGTCTTGAACAATTTTGTACTAACAAGCTTTAAATGCTATTGAACATTAGATACAATGTTCAATAGAAAAACAGAACAATCTGTTATAATGATTTTAATACATGGAAAAATGTAATATATGGTACTGATGGCACAGTTAGGCATATGATTCAAATAAAATCCTTTTCCCCTCTTGCAGTGATTCGAGCAAAAATATCCAGTGAAAAGGTGGTTCCTGCCAGTGATGACCCTGTTGACACTCACAAAATGATCCGGTATGAAATCAAACAAATAAAGGTACATGGAATCACTTGGTTATTTGACATTCAATACTGATGACTAATGTACTGTGATATGAACCAAGCTCATGCTGATTTCAATGACAAAATTTCTTTGAATTGGAAGTAGGATCTGGTTGGCCTACAGCTCTATTCATGGATTATTTGCCAATAGACTGATTTTGATAAACAATGTATTTGTTATTCATAATTTTTTGATGAATCCCGTGTGTAAATATATTTCAACCTGTGTATTACAGGCGCTTTCCAAGGCACAAACATCCAACTTACAAACAGCTGCACATACAAACAAAAGTTCACCTGCAGCATCAGGTGTTGGCGGGCACTGCATGTGCTGGCTGGGGGACTAGGGGGCAGTTGTGCAGCCAGTGGCTGGAGAAAAGTGGTGTTCTGTAGGGGAAACCACTGCTTCTCTCCAGCTGCATGGCTGTCCTATGTGCTTCTCCGGAGTCCTCAGCCCACTGGGGGGACGGTCCTCAGAGGCTGGGGCTGGCACAGAGCCCACTGGGGGACGGTGGCTAGGGGATGCCCTTAAAACCCCTTCAGAATTTCATCCTCCTCTAATTAAATCTGCTTTACTCAATCACCAGTATTCAAGGTTAAATAAAAAACTATTTCTACTATTTTTCATTGCAAATATACAATATTTCAGCTACATTATGGATTAAATAGGCTTTTGTGGGCTAGCCAAGGACCCTAACTACCATTTATAACATTGTTTTTATGGGAAAATGAGTGCCGAGTTCCAATGACTGTACTTCTATGCTGGCACATGCAAGACTTCTTCCACTCTTTCCTGATTGTATTCTGAGTGTGTGGTGAATGGATAGAGACTATGTGGGACTGTATGGAAGTTACTGGCCAAGCTATGTGCCTTATTGTTATCATTATGGTCACGGTGATAGGAAATCTAGTGGTACTGAATCTGTTTTTGGCCTTGCTGCTGAGCTCATGTAGTTCAGACAATCTTGCTGCTACTGTTGATGATACAAAACAATCTGCAGATTGTTGTGGCAAGGATTCAGAGCAGTATAGATTATGTGAAAAGAAAAGCACATGAATGTACCCACAAAATCTTCGTGAGAAGACTAAAAGATATAGATTAAATCAAATCAGTCGGTCAGCTAAACAATAGGGAAGACAACTGCACTTCCAATTGTGTTGTACCTGAAATGAACAGAACTCTGGATATTTGCAAAGATGAGAACAGAAGCAATGGTGTTTAAGGGCAACTGATGACGACTTACAAATGAATTTTTGGAACACAACCTGTTTGTAAATTGGAGACTTCCTGTATTTGCAAACTACTCATTATGCATCTTTGACTATTTTCTGCTTTAGCATTTGGGTACCTTGAGTGTCAGGGAATTGTTTTTACTTTCTGATTGCATGACATAAAATTTACAAAAAGGCAGGCATGTGAACAATGATATTTGCAGAAAAATCAGCCCTCCCTGGATATTTCTACAAAAATCCATCTGTATGCATGTCAGACTCCATGGGAAAATCCAAAATGAAGTATTTCAATCTGGATCTTTTTTACCTGAAAGAATTGGAATTATTTTTTTAACTGACCCAAAACATTTTTCCTTTGAATCGGTTCTACAAACCATTAAACTACATTTTCATATGAGGAAGACAAGATGAGTGACAGAATATCTTTTATTGCATCAACATCTGTTAGTGAGTGACCCGAGCTTTTGAGCTTTTCTTCACTGGAATAAAATGTCCATGGGGGGATGCCCAGGTCATTTGACTCAAGCTCATGTGACTTGGGCTTCGAGGCTGAAAAATTGTTGTGCAGATGTTTGGGCTCAGGTTGGAGCTCAGGCTCTGGGCCCCTCCAAGGAGGCTGGGGGCAGAGCTGGGAAGTCCCATTGCTCCAGACCCAGCCTGAAATTCTCCACAGCAAATATTAGCCCCACAGCCTTGGTTTGTGCCTTGTATAGATGTACCCACAGTGTCATAGCTAAATACAAAGCGAAACAGATTATTTAGAGTAAGTCGTTAACATATTTCAAGGCATAATTCAAGGTGAAGTAACAACCCTCTACTCACATGCGGGACAGGAAGGGATGGAAGAACACCTCTCCCCCACAGGGGGAACATGTTAATGGGTTATAGATTATTTTTATAAACCATAAAGCCACTCTAAAACTCAGAGACTGAACAGAGAGAGTCTAGCAAAATTTTGAAGTTAAGCTTCCAGGCTCATCTTAACCAGCAGCAATTGATCCCACCCTGTGTCTCTAATCTCCTAGGACCAGCACAGCTACAACAATACTGTACACATTTTCCTATGGCACGTTACCCTATAGGAGTTGAAGTCCCAACTCTCATCCTTTTCTAGGGATCAGGTTAACTGGAAGACTACATCTCTCCAGTGGCAGTATCGTGATTTCTTCTATTTAAGCAGGATAATGCAGATTCTGCATGCAATATGGGACATGCAGTCTGGCCCACAGAAGAACACAGGGGCAGTAACCACAACTCCCATAAGGCAATGCATCATACGGACATGCAATTTAATATTGAAATCACTCAAAATGAAGCACTTGGAGTGATTTCAACAAAGTGAAAAGAAACATTTCAATATCAGGAATGCTGAAATGCTTTATTTTTATAAAAATGTTAAACAAAAAGTTTATTTAAATTTCCATTCAAGTGCAGAGGTGCAGCATCCAGGATCAGTGCAAGCCAGGACTGCTTGGTCCCGGCTTGTGCTAAGTCCAGCAGCCCCTGTTCACAGTGGCCCGCCCTGTCCACCCGGAGCAGCCTCTGTTCGTGGTGGCCAGGGCTGGCCACAGGTAAGGACTGCTCCAGCAGCAGCCATCTGCAGCCAGCCCTCTCTGCCAGAAATGGGGGCTGCTCGGTGGCAGTAACCCCTGTTCATGGGGGGAGAGAGGGAAGGGGACAAGCTCCCCACTGGGACCCCTGAGGAGAGGCTGCTGCCAGAGCAGCCTCTGCCCATGGTGAGTCTTGGCTTTCAGCAGGTAGAGGCTGTTTTGCAGCAGCCATCACCTATCCCTCCCCCAACTCCCGCTGCCTCTGATAGGGCGGCATCATGGAGACAGTGCTGGGGGGAACCACCTTTTAAGCCAGCTCCCCCCAGCACTGGCTCCTGCTTCCCCCATTTGCTGCCTTTAAGGTGGGGAGGAGTGAGTAGTCAATACTCCAGTTGACTACCCAATAAGCATACGCTTATTGGGTAGTCGACTACTCGCTAACATCCCTAGTGAAATTTCAAAATTTCAACTTTTTGTCCCTTTTCAGGATAAAAAAATGTTGAAATGTCAGAATTTCCCATGCAATGGAAATTTTAACCTCTCTTCAGCATTAGCTGGAAACAAGGAGGAGGAGCTAAAGCAATGGAACCAGTTCTCTGCATCCTACTAGTTTCCTATGGCACATTACCTTATAGGAGTTGAAGTTCCAACTCTCATCCTTTCCTAGGGATCAGGTTAACTGGAAGACTACATCTCTCCAATGGTGGTATTGTGATTTCTTCTATTTGAGCTGGATAATGCAGATTCTGCATGCAATATGGGACATGCAGTCTGGCCCACAGAAGAACACAGGGGCAGTAACTACAACTCCCATAAGGCACATTGACCACAACTGCCAATCACTGTGCTTGCAAACAAATTTGCTAGCAGAAATATTCAAAACTAAATGCAAATTATTATTCACATTTACAAATATTTGCACAGAAACTTGATTCTAAATCACTTGCCTCCATTGAGGAAACAGAAACGAGATTTAACATAGCTCCAGTTAAAATTATTAATATAATATACCCTTAGTGGATTGTTTGTGAACTGACACACATTTGCAGATATAACCTCTGAATAACTTCAGATCAATCAAATATTCACTAGCAGAAAGGGCTAGATAAGATAAATAAGTTGTTCACTACCTGTGATTTGTCCAGCTCTAGTCATTATACAGTAAAACTCCAATAGTCCGGCATCCAATAGTCCGGCACTCCTGATAGTCCGGCATCAAAATGGCAAGAGCCTAGTGAGTGAGCTTCGGCAAAAAATGAGTCACAAGGTAACAGCGGCAGCAGCTGAACTGAGCAAAAAGGGTAAAAAAGGCTTAAAAAAACTAAAACATTACAGTATGCTGTATACAGTATGTACAATAAAAAGGGTTAAGAACACTTTATATACAGTATATAATGTATACAGTATATATATAACCTGCTTATAGTACCTCTTGATAGTCCGGCATATCTGATAATCCGGCACCACCTAAGTCCCATAGGTTCCGGATTATCAGAAGTCTACTGTAAATAGAGAAACGTGTTTTGAAAAAAAAATCTTAATTATTTTGTAGTTTCTGACTGAAGGGCTGAAGTTATATAATTTATGATGTGGTCAAGATAGGTTTTTCTCTGTTTTGGGGTTCACTTAAGAAGTTCCGGGTTTTGAGTACAAGCATTTATAGTAGACAAATGCATCCTAAAATCCTCAACAGATAAGATAGATTGTGGCTAATTGAAGAAATCTTCTTGTTAAGATTTTATGTAATACCTTGTGTATTGGTTTCTACGGGCAAATTCTCCCTGAATATATTTTAAAACAACCACCATAAGCATGTTTGCCATGTTCTCAAAAGAACATTAGCTGTTTTTTAAAAATATTTTATTTATGTAAGTTCATTATTGGGATTCCTATTATATCTAGCAAGGACTTTGATGTTACAAAGCAGATTCATGAAAGTGAAGTCACACACACACACACAAGTAACCTCTTCCACTTGGGCCCAATTCTATTTTATAACTTTTTAAATTATTTCTCAATCTACAATCCAGTTCTGCTTTGGTGACAGTTTGAAATTTCTGAAATCCATTCTTGCACTTTTGTGGCCTTTTCCAATTTCCCCAAAATGTTTAGTAATTAGAGGACCCAATTAAAAGCACTGAAGACACTAGGAGTTTTTCATTTAACTTCAGTGGGTTCTGAATTAGGCCCTGAGTGGAGAAACAGTAACTTAGGCATAAGCACATTACTGCTGTTTATTTTTTTAAATAAAAGATATTTTAATAGTTCTATAAGCTGATAAAATAGGAAGATAGTTCACAATTTCTACATTTTGGCTAGACTTGAACTGAAATCTGGATTTCAAGCCTTCACCCTGGAACATCTGTTATTCAGCTGGGTTAGAGCAAAGCTGTTTATTACAATATTTATTACTGAGGGTAAGTAGACTTTTAGTTTGAAGTGATGATGTCCTATACTCCAAAGTGTAATAACCAACATGAGATTAAGCAGAACTGCACATTTAATGGGACAAATATAAATTCAATATGCTATTTCTAACAAATAGTTATAAAGCCATCTTTGCACTCATTTCCTCTCTCAGTCTGATAAGAAGTTACCTAATCTACTGTTTTCTAAAGCTTTGTCTAAACAGGCAACTGAACCACAAAACCTTTGTCTTTCAGAGATGTTAAAATGACACCAAAAGAGAGAAAGTTTTACTACTGATAAGTGCCAGTGTGAACAGCACTTTGTCAGCTGGAGTGCTCTGCTGATGACAAAGCTTAAGCCGCTCATTGGGGTGAAAGTGTTTTGTTGGCAAAAGAGCCAACCAACAAACAGCTCTGACACTGCAACTTTTAGTGGCACAGTTGTACCACATAGCCGCTTTGTTAAAAGTTGTATTCTATAGCCAAAGATTAAGTATTAGAGAGAAAAGGTGAGGTTGTATCTTTTATTGGACCAGCTTCTGCTAATGAGAAAAACAAGCTTTTGAGTTTACACAGAGCTGTTCTTAGATCTGAGAAATGTACCCCGTGTCACAACTAAACACAAGATGGAACAAATTGTTTAGAAAAGTCATTAACACATATTTCAAGGGGCGTTTTCAAGGCATAGTGGCCTTTTAACACCTCTCCAGTTATAGGGCAGAAGGAAAAGAAAGGGGAAAAATAGGGTAGCTGGGAGTCAGGATATATGGTGTTATAGATTGTCTTTATAAGTCATTACAATGCAGGGGCTGGGGGTGAAAATCAACAAGACTAGCTGTGGGTTAATCTAGTACTTCACTTGCATAAATGTCTAGTAAAGGTATGACTCAGGTCCAGTATTGGCACGATCAATATGAACCACTTAACTCAACCAGAATTACACAGAAATCCATTTAAACTGTATTTCATGTGGAATAGTGGCCTTGAGTAACTGAGACCTAATTAAAAGAACTTGGTTAGCAAAGCAGTAGTTTCTGAAGACCTCACTTCCTGTCTTTTCCCAAGTCAGACTACATGATTTAATGATCCCTTTCTTGCCTTAAAAAACCTATAACTCTACAAAATACCCCTCAAACACAACCTTTACATTTTCTGCTGAACACTTGTGTGCCATTAGGCCAGAATGTATCCCTTTGGACATCCCCAAATAATCTCTCCCCTCATATGGGATACTTCTACACAGCTTTTTGGAGAGTCTGAGTATGAGCTCTCGAAAAATAGCTGTAGAGTTAGCACTTCCAAGTTGAGGCTAAGACTGGTGCTCCAAAGCCTAGTGAGGTGGGGGTGAACTTCAGAACCCAACCGCCAGTCTGAACCACAATTTCAAAGCACTGTATCAGTTGCTTGAACAAGCTATGAAGCCACAAAATCTATTATGGGAAAGATAGTAAAGCTGAACGCAAAGTGCTAGCTTTACTGATGCCCTTTTATTTATGCATGAGTTGCAAAACGTTTTGTCACTCTTAGATCTCACTAGTGATTAAATTTTACATATAGCTGCAACTGTACTAAGCAAAATGCTGCTCCCCCTTTTCCACCTACACCCGGGGGCTATTAAGTACATTTCAAACAGAGTTTCTTTAAGCTATTTCTCACAGAAAAATTACTGTTACATTGATTTTTATGTTTAAAGAACTGCAGAGAAGCTGAAGTTTAGAAGATTTAAAATGTCAAAATGTTCACAATTTTGACACTACATATTAGCAGAATTAAATATTTTTGTAACTATTGGCAATACAGTTTTATTACTAATCTCACAAGCAGTTCACATTACATGGTACAAAGAGGTAGTGACACTTTGTACTCTTGTTTTATATTTACTGACAGGCATTTAAATTTAAGTAAGATAGTATTTTTCTAGTTGCTGTTCCTTTATTTCACTGGAAAAATATTTAGAGGATTGCACTAAAAGGATAGAAAGTGATCTATTAGTGGATATTTACTTTTATAATGTAAATAACAACAGTCCAGATTTTGTCACCTATTCTTGCATAGTAAGGTACATAATGTAAGTAGTTCTGCTGTCTTTAAGGGGACTGCTTATGTGTCCGGACACTGCTAAGAATAAGTGTGGTAGAATTAGGCCCATATAAACAGCACCATTCAACAAGAAACCACTGCACTTTACACACCCTAACTGATATATGGAGGAAATTCAATTCTAGTACACATGAATGTAGTTCCCATTTCAGGGCTGAACTTAGGGCACAAAAGAAAAACTGGGAGACACATTGCAAGAGAACTGCAAGCTCATTTAGTGAGAAATACACCAAGTGTTCGCACAGAGCGAGAATCCTGCGCAACAGCTCAGGAAAGGAAGAACATGCCTCATACAACTGAAAATGCCTGGCAAATATAGCAGGTAGAATGTAATTAACAAAACTGAATTTAATCAGGACATGGAGAAAAATACCATGAGGTCTTTAAAAGACGACAAGTGGCCATGGGCTTAGTTATATATCTCAGTGCCACAACAACTGCCTGAACATAGCGTTCTCTAATATTATGCTGGCCTGTGACTACAGAGAGAATTCCAGCTACTGAATTGCCAGTATCACTGTCTGTAGTCATTAGGACTTCCTTTGATATCACCCATCTAGAGAAGGGAACCAACTGAGATCTAAGTGGTTCACAGCATAGTGTGTATGGCATCAGTCCATTTTCTTTTTATAAAGAAACTTATCTGGAGAGCTTGAGTAGGAAGCTCAAACGTTTTGCTATGCAGTCTGACTTGTACAGCTGAGGTGCATGTATCTCATGTAACAGTCTCATTATCTTGAAAGTTCTGGTGTGACCACTGTTGGAATTGTACCAAACAGGGTCACCGACAGCAATATGTCAGAAATCAATGCCCCTCCTTCCTCCCTCCCTCCCTCCCTCAGCTGTGGCCACACGCTTCCTCCTGCTTGAAGAAACCCCCAGTGCACTTCTCCCCACCCCCACCCTGGCCCAGTCCTCCCAGCCCTATCACCTCCCTCCCCTGGACTCAACCTGCTTGCTCTGGGAAAGCTGCAGCAGTGTCTCTTGACTGAAAGCTTTAGAGGGGTAGTCGAGTTCAGACTAACAGGAAAAACTTAAAAAACAACAAATAGTCCGAAAGCTCACAATACCATCTACATGTTTTGTTAGTCTTTAAAGTGCTACCAGACTATTTGTTGTTTAAGTTTTACTTGATTGAAAGACGCTTTTGGTATGCCGAATGCAGGTGCCAGGGTGAAGTAACCTTGCCCCAGAACCTGCCTGGGGCATATCAAAAAGCATCTTTCAATCAAGAGATGCTTTTCAGCAGAGCTACTGTGGCAGTGACTGGGTCCAGGCTCTTTTAAATTTCCAGATCCCTGGGCAATTGACAACTTTGCTTCCCCCCAGCCACTGTTGGCGGTTCTGGTACTGATGAAACTGTTCAGGAGGGATCCAACCCACCACTCACAGTACAAGTTATTTATCTGAACCACTTCTTTAACATAATACAAATCATTTTAAAATACACAGATACGCAAGTAAGACCTCCTTATAAGTGTCTAATGGCTGTGTCTTTACTGCAGAGTTAAGTCAAATTATCTGTACTTGAGTTAAATTAACTTGAATGAGAGCTACTACACTATGAAATAGTATGAATATACTATGATTACATTAGTATCTGATGTGATGTGCTAACTCAGGCTGTAGGCTATACCCCATAATGGACCAGCCATCTGCAGTTAAAAGCACCACTGCACTAGAGTTTGGGTGTTTTGTATGGATGGGACTCCAGCTAGCTCAGCACTGAGGGGAAGTGTAAAAACAGGAAAAAAAACAACCGCACAGTAGTGACTCCCCGGGGCTAGAATCCATAGTGTCCAACCAGTTCTGAACTAGCCACGCTCAGCCGGCCAAATACATGTGGCTAGTGGCTAGTGTGCTGGACACCACAGGAGATCAGCTGACTCATTCTCACACTGCAGGGTCAGAAGTGCAAGCTTGGGATGCAGCCCAGGCTCTGAAACCTGAGAAAGGTGGAGGGTCTTGGAGCCGAGGCTCCATACAAAGCCCAAACATCTACAGTGATATTTTTAGCCCCTCAGTTTGAGCCCGAGTCATGTTTCCCAGGCTCTGACACTCACTGCCACTGAAGAAGTGGGTCTGCCCCACGAAAGCTCATTGCCTAATAAACTATCTGATTAGTCTTTAAAGTGCTACATGACTGCTTTTTTTGTTTTACCAAGATCAGACTAACACATCTCTGTTACTTGCCACAGAGATGTTATGTTTTTGCTGTGCAGATGTAGCCTAAGAGAATACATCCCTAGCACTTCAACATGAACTGTAAGGACTCAATATGCTAAAATTCGGCCTGAATGTTCTCATAAGTACAGGTTGGACCTTCCTGGTCTGGCACCCTTGGGACCCGACTGGTCCCAGATGAGGGATTTTTCCAGACCGGGGAGGTCATTTCAGGCCCCTGCCCACTGCACTTCTTGGCTCCCCTGCAGCGCAGCTCAGCCATGTGAGATTTGCATTAGGCATAGAACACTTACAGAATGGGAAGCGACTGTCTAGGAAGGAGTACGGCAGAAAGGGATCTAGGAGTTATAGTGGACCACAAGCTGAATATGAGTCAGCATGTGATGCTGTTGCAAAAAAAGCAAAACACGAGAAGTCATTCTTCCGCTCTACTCTGCACTAGTTCTATTCTTATCAATAAACTAGGTAAATACAACTTAGATGGGGCTACTATAAGGTGGGTGCATAACTGGCTGGATAACCGTACTCAGAGAGTAGTTATTAATGGTTCACAATCCTGCTGGAAAGGCATAACAAGTGGGGTTCCGAGGGTCTGTTTTAGGGACCAGCTCTGTTCAATATCTTCATCAACGATTTAGATATTGGTATAGAAAGTACGCTTATGAAGTTTGCAGATGATACCAAGCTGGGAGGGGTTGCGACTAATCTGAAGGATAGGGTAATAATTCAAAATGACCTGGACAAATTGGAGAAATGGTCTGAGGTAAATAGGATGAAGTTTAATAAAGACAAATGCAAAGTGCTCCACTTAGGAAGGAACAATCAGTTTCATACATACAGAATGGGAAGCGACTGTCTAGGAAGGAGTACGGCAGAAAGGGATCTAGGGGTTATAGTGGACCACAAGCTGAATATGAGTCAGCAGTGTGATGCTGTTGCAAAAAAAGCAAACATGATTCTGGGTGTGTTGTGAGCAAGACACGAGAAGTCATTCTTCCGCTCTACTCTGTGCTGGTTAGGCCTCAGTTGGAGTATTGTGTCCAGTTCTGGGCACCGCATTTCAAGAAAGATGTGGAGAAATTGGAGAGGGTCCACAGAAGAGCAACAAGAATGATTAAAGGTCTAGAGAACATGACCTATGAAGGAAGGCTGAAAGAATTGGGTTTGTTTAGTTAGAAAAGAGAAGACTGAGGGGGGGGACATGATAGCCGTTTTCAGGTATCTAAAAGGGTGTCATAAAGAGGAGGGAGAAAACTTGTTCATCTTGGCCTCTGAGGATAGAACAAGAAGCAATGGGCTTAAACTGCAGCAAGGGAGGTTTAGGTTGGACATTAGGAAAAAAGTTCCTAACTCTCAGGGTAGTCAAACACTGGAATAAGTTGCCCAGGGCGGTTGTGGAATCCCCATCTCTGGAGATATTTAAGAGTAGGTTAGAGAAATGTCTATCAGAGATGGTCTAGACAGTATTTGGTCCTGCCATGAGGGCAGGGGACTGGACTCGATGACCTCTCGAGGTCCCTTCCAGTCCTAGTATTCTATGATTCTGTGCGCTAGCTCCTTTCCCCCTCCTCAGCCCAGCTGAGTGGCATGCTGGCTCCTGCCTCTCTCCCCCCTCGAATCCCAGATGAGCTGCAGGCTGGCTCCTGTATGTCCCTACCTCCCAGCAGCGCAGCTAAGCCTTGTGCTGGCTCCCATCCCATCTCCCCACCCTAGCATCCCAACTGAGCTGTGCGCCAACTCCTAGGCCCCTGCTCTCTGCAGCGCGCCAAGACTCTCTGATCCTGGAACATCCGTGGTCATGCCGAACCATGGATGTTGCTGGACCAGAGAATCCTGGATTTTAGAGGTGCAACCTGTAGTGTCTTTGCAACACGCACGTGGTTCTGCTGCTCTCTCTGGCCACATTATACAGAGGATTGTGTGTATCAGAACAAGATTTGGAGGCTAGCTACTTTGATTTAATTTTCTTAAATATAAATAAATGACACTCAAGTTGTGATTTAATCATTTTGTGCTGCCTTATTTTGTTTGCTTGGGCAACTCTCTGCATTAGGCATAGAACACTTTTCAGTCTAGGTGTTTATTGCTTGTACAAAGTATTTCAGATTGGCATCTAATGTCTTCCATCAAAGAGTCAATGGCAACACTCAACTCTTGTCTCTCTTCTCATTTCTTAATCAAGAGGCTTAAGAAAACCAACACGTTTATAATATATGTGCAAGCCCCACACAGTATGTAAATCTCCTGAGTAGAATTCGAGTATGGCAATTTTTTTCCAGTAACTCCAACTACACTTGGAAGCTGTGAACCTTGCAACTGTCAACACACAGCATGATGCAACCAAAAGGGGCCTCCTCTATGACGGAGTTTCAGTTATGTCACTGTAGGTGATGACAGGCATTCTGAAATTGATTAGCACCTCTCACGCTTGGGTGCAATTAAAGTTGTTTGCAAACATTATTCGAAAAAAGCATTTCAGAACTGAGTAAAGTGCTATTTGTATAGCATGCTGCATATCGAGTATTGTATGGGCTTTGTTACTAAATCTTCCCATTTCCGTTGAGTGCTACAGGCTCTAATCTCTAAGGGTATGTCTACACTACAGCACTAATTCGAACTAACTTAATTCGAATTAGTTAATTCGAACTAAGCTAATTCGAACTAGTGCATCTAGACCTAAAAACTAATTCAAATTAGCGTTTTGCTAATTCGAACTAGCATGTCCACATTGAGTGGACCCTGAACCGAAGTTAAGGCTGGCCGGAACCAGTGCCGGCAGGGCATCACGTTAGGACTTAGAGTGTGGAGCTGCTGCCTCAGGCTAGCCGAGGGCTGTGCTTAAAGGACCCGACCCCACCCTGGACAGACAGTTCTCAGGGTTCCCGCTTGCTTGTCTACCTCGATGAGGACAGCAAAGCAGTCCTGTCTTGGAGTGCCCTGAGTGCCCACACTTGGCACGTCACAGCACTCGGCCATCAGCCCGGCTGCACTTGCCGCAGGCTGCCATCCGGGGGTCAATCGGGGGCTGTCAGGATCCAGGAGGCCCTGCAGGAGAGCTTCCACCCGAGGAGCCATAAAGCCACCCCAGTCCTCCCCATCGAGCTCGTGCCCCATTCCTCCCTCACCTCCTTCCACTTACCCCTCCTAGCCCCCTTCCTGATGTAAAAATAAAGGACACGTGTGTTCAAAAATAGAAACTCTCTTTATTTAACAAAACTGGGGGTGCGGGGATTAACCTCTGGGGAGACTGGGAAAGGAGGTGGGAGAGGGGAAGAGAGAGGGTGGGAGGGGAGGGGGAAACCTGGGAGGAGGGAGCTGGAAGGGAAGCCAGAGGAAGAAGGAGGAGGAAGTATAAAACTATGGTACGCCATATCTTCAGTACTGTGTACAGATGTGGTCTCCTCACCTCAAAAAGATGTTTTGGCCTTGGAAAGGGTTCAGAAAAGGGCAACTAAAATGATTAGGGGTTTGGAACAGGTCCCATATGAAGAGAGGCTAAAGAGACTGGGACTTTTCAGCTTAGAAAAGAGGAGACTGAGGGGGGATATGATAGAGGTATATAAAATCATGAGTTGTGTGGAAAGGGTGCATAAAGAAAAGTTCTTCATTAGTTCCCATAATATAAGGACTAGAGGACACCAAATGAAATTAATGGGTAGCAGGCTTCAAACTAATAAAAGAAAGTTCTTCTTCACAAAGCAAATAGTCAACCTGTGGAACTCCTTGCCACAGGAGGCTGTGAAGGCTAGAACTATAACAGAGTTTAAAGAGAAGTTAGATAAATTTGTGGAGGTTGGGTCCATGGAGTGCTATTAGCCAGGGGGTAGGAACGGTGTCCCTGGCCTCTGTTTGTGGAAGGCTGGAGATGGATGCCACGGGACAAATGGCTTGGTCATTGTCTTCGGTCCATCCCCTCTGGGGTACCTGGTGTCGGCCGCTGTTGGCATACAGGCTACTGGGCTAGATGGACCTTTGGTCTGACCCAGTACGGCCGTTCTTATGTTATGTTCTAAGCTCAGGGTCGGGGGTCTCACTGGACCAACTTGATTTTCATGCAAACCTGCTCCTGGTTTCGCATGTGGCCTTTGGTGGCCAGGCTGGCAGCTATGCTGCCCTAGACGGCCACTTTCCTGTGCCTAGTGT
Organism: Rafetus swinhoei; assembly: GCA_019425775.1. Lineage (NCBI taxonomy): Eukaryota > Metazoa > Chordata > Testudines > Trionychidae > Rafetus > Rafetus swinhoei. The sequence goes on along the minus strand of CM033435.1, from coordinate 11,365,125 downwards.
GGAGATTGTGGACGTTGGAGGCCTCCCCCCAAACCTGGATGAGGTCCACGATCTCCGCATTAGACCAGGCGGGCGCCCGCCTCTTGCGGCCCCAGGCAGGCTCCTGGGAGCTGCCAGCCTGGTCCTGGGAAGAGGCGGAGGGCTGGGTGGCAGCAGGTGGCTGGCTCATGTTGTGCCAGGTGCAGGGTCTGCTGGCTGGGTGCTGGCAGGCTTGCACCTGGCACGGGCACCATAGCCAGACCGTGGCCCTTTAAGGGCTCCGGGGCCGGGAGGGGGGCAGAAGAGTTTCCCTGGCTTGGCCCAGAGTGGCCAGCAGGGCAAGCTGGGAAGGGCTAGCCTCCAACTAGTTCGAATTAAGTGGCTACACAGCCCTTAATTCGAACTACTTTATTCGAACTAGGCGTTAGTCGTCGTAGAATGAGGTTTACCTAGTTCGAATTAAGCGCTCCGCTAGTTCGAATTAATACCAGCAGGCCTGGTATTGATGCAGGGCTCTTTCGAATTAAGTTCGAACTAGCGGTTTGTATGTGTAGCGCCTATGAAAGTTAATTTGAACTAACGGCTGTTAGTTCAAATTAACTTTGTAGTGTAGACATACCCTAAGGGCCTGTTCCTGTAGTCCTTATGAAGGCAAAACTCCCATTATTCATATGCCAAAATCAAAGCAGGTCAAGTTCTGGCCCTGGCTGTGTCTAAGAAGCGAAGGTAACGAAGTTATGCAGAAGTATACTTTGTTCCACTCAGGGTGTTCCACTGTATTACTAGTGGATCTATCTTGTGTGCAACACATACTTGGAGGAGCATGTTTTTATCCAGATTCAAACTGCACAGCTTGAGGTCATCCCTATTTCAAAGAGATGCATCAAGCCACTGTTTGTCACTGCTCATAGGAGCTGCTGAGCTTGAACATTCTGTTCAGTTATTGTTTAGCTACTCTCTAGGCACAATAACACTTTTTTTTTAAATTTCAGATGTTTAAAGGATTTGAAAAACTGAAAGATGTTCAGTATGTCTATACTCCTTTTGATTCATCTCTCTGTGGAGTGAAACTAGAAGCTAACAACAAGAAACAATATCTCCTCACAGGTAAAATACAAACAAATCTTAACATATATGATATATTTGGTACAAAGTCAACTCAATCAACCCCTATAACAATAACACTGTTTAGGGATTGATTGAGTTGACTTTGTACCAAATATATAATTAAGAATGCAATGAATAATTTATGGACAGTCAAGTGATGCCATTATGAAAATCTAGAGAAACATTCTGATACCACCAGCTTGGTTTTATATATTTAGAGCCCTGCAAATCTGATATCCACTTTATAGCTACAGATACACATATCAAGAGATGTGGATGGACCATTTGTCTATGGATCATTTTTGTGGATTGGATATGGATACAAATTTTATATTCATCGGGTGGATGACAGACTTGCTGGGTGGTGCAGCCAGCCCTGTGCTCCCGGAAGGGATGGAGCTGCGGCAGCCAGTCCTCAGTGCTGCTCAGAGTGTGCCACTCTGGCCACCGGGCCTTCTCACCTCCCAACCAGCCATGAGAACAGCCTGGAGTGTGCCGTGCAGAACTCTGGTGGTGATTTAAAGGGCCTGGGCTCTGTATGCTGCTGCTCCTATGGTAGCGGTGGCAGGGAGCCCTGAGCCCTTTTGAATCACCAGGCCCTAGGGCAACTGCCCTTTTTGCACCCCTCAGTCAGCAGGCCTGGTATTGATGCAGGGCTCTTTATATAGTGCCTTTCATCTTTCAGCAGTAGATCTCAACAACAAACCATCAACAAAGGAGGTCACTATTAGGGTTGCCAGGTGTCCGGTTTTGAACTGGACAGTCCAGTATTTGAGCTTTCTGTTCGGGAATATAAATGAGAAAATATAAATGTCTGGTATTTTCTAAATAAGATGTAATGGAGATTGTGATGTAATGTCAAGTGTGTCCGGTATTTTTGTTGAAACCATCTGGCAACCCTAGTCATTATCACTGTGTAAATTACAATTTCTTTTTCAAAGGGTGGACTTTCACTAACAGGGCTCAGTCCATTGTTTTGTCATATTATTAAATTAAGCCCTAATCCTGCAAATAATTTCACATTAGTGATCCCAGTGAGTTCAACTGGATTACTCACCTGCCAAGTATTTATTTCCTTAATTACTGACAGATATTTGTGAAATGGTTTTGAAGTCTAATCTTATATAGCACTGTTTTCATGTCTCTTACTGGCAGACAATCAGCATCTTTAGAGAAATTAGGAGGCTGTGGCCCCAGCTTGCTATGCTCACCAACCCCCGCTCTCTTTGGGGGTAGGTGTCTGGCCTGGGGAGGGGGAGCAGTGGGCTGAGGGCAGAGTGTCTGGCCAGAGGGCAGGAGCAGGGTAGGCATCTGGCTGGGGGGAGGGTGCAAGATCAGGGGAAGGTGCAGGAGCAGGCTGGTGGTGCAGGGTCTCAGTGGATACAGTGAATGAGGGGGCTAGGGCAGTGAGGTCTCAGCAAGGTAGTGAGTGAGGGAGCTGGGGGTGCAGGGTCTCAGGTTGAGGAATATGAGAGAGAAGGTTGGGAATGCAGGGTCTCGGCTCAGGGGATGTGTGAGAGGTTGGGATCTGGGGAAAGGGTGCAGCTCCTGCCCCCCCGGGAGGGAGGAGGCAGGAAGGCCACACTGCTCCCACCCCCCTGGGAGAGGAGAGAGGGAGTGGGGAGGCCATGCAGCTCCAGGCCCCCTCCAAATCACATGGCTCCTGGCACCCCCAGGAGGAGGTGGTGGAAGGGGAGGCCACATGGCTCCCAGCCCCCCCAGTAGGAGGAGGGGGGAGGCCATGTGGCTCCCAGCCCCTGGAGGGGGGAAGGCACGCAGCTCCCAGCCCCTTCAGGAGGGTAAAGGAGGAGGCTGTGTGGCTCCTGCCCCCCCAGGAGGGGTTGAGGGGGAGGCCACGCAGCTCCTAGCCCCCCCCCAGCAGGAAGGAGGAGGGGAGACTACATGACTTCTGGCCCTCCCAGGGAGGGGGAAGGCCCCGCAGCCCCCCCCCAGGAGGGGGGTGGAGGGATACTGCTTGGCTCCTGCCCAGTCAGAGCAAAGGGGAGGGGGGAGGCGCGCAGCTTTTGGCCCCCCAGGGAGGGGGGAGGCAGCACAGCTCCTGTCCCCCGACCAAGGATAGGAGGAGGGCACACGGCTTCCACCCCATGGCACTGGGGAAGAGGGGAAGGAGGGAGGAAGGAGGCAGAGGAGGCAGCGGGACACAGATGACATCACTCTGTCATCCCACAGGAATTTTTATATAGATGGAGAGGGAAAGGGAGATTATACAAGTCTTTCTTAACATTTTTCAATCTGCATTAAACAGCACAATAGTTATGATGAGCAGTTGTACTCACTGTTTAAGCAACAGTTCCAGAAAAAAATGTGTGAAATTGATTTATTTTGAGCTGTAAGTTTCAAACTTCAGAGGCTCCTCACAATGCAGACTAGGGTTTACGGTACAGTCCTATTCACAAACTTTATATATTGTTGTTTCTCTCCCCTGTAGGCCAAATATTAAATGATGGTAAAGTTCTCATCCATTTATGCAATTACATTGAATCGTGGGATGATCTATCCTTGTCTCAAAAGAAGAGTCTTAACCAGAGATACCAAATGGGCTGTGGCTGCAAAGTAAGTATAAACATTGACAATAACAGTGAGTGTCTAATATGTTCAAAGCTCAGCAAATAGGAATTTTTTGGAAACTGCAAAAACACGGTCTGACGTATATTACATTTTATAAATTATTTACTTTTCATATTGTCGTGGCTGTTCCCCACTCTGGCACTTCGAGTGCAGAAGGTGGCGGCCTGCAAGAAACCTTAAAAATACTTTGCCTCTATAGGCTTCTGCTTAGAAACTCCCCGAGGTCACAGATTCCCTGATTTTGGGAGGTATGCTGCCCACTGCCCATGTGAAAAAAAAAACCCTCTCTTGAATCCAGGAAGAAATCACTTAGGAACTTTTTCTAGAGGTACCTGAAGCTCTTTTACCACAAGAGAGCTTGAGGAAAACAAACAAACAAACAAACAAACTGTAATCTCTGATAACTGACTTCTCAGTCTTAGACAGACACACAAAGACCTCCTATTACCTTCCAGGACACAAGAATCAGAATATAGTGTTTAAAAAGGTGATTTTATTGACAAAACAAAAAGATATAACTGGTAAAGCACACTTGGCTGCAAAGTTTTATAAAGGAACTAGGGGGTAAGGGGGGGAACAGATTAAAACGCAGAGAATTGCTTTAGTGCAGCGTGCGGGGTGGGGGGCACATGGACTCAGCACAGAGGAGTTTAATCAAGCAACAAAACAAAGAAAATAACCTGGTTGTGTCTAACTAAAAGCATTCTCTATCTACTCACATATTTGTACTTGCAAGGACCAGTCCAATTCTAGACACAAGTATTCATTTTTTAGACATGGTTATCCCTGCCAGGTTCAATTAATCTTTTCCTCCAGCTCCTGGTTTTAACTCCCCAAAAGAAAAGAAAACAGGCAGACTGCCTTTCAATTCAAATCTCAACATTTCCCTCTAATTGGTTTTCCTGGCTCCCTGCTAACACTTCCTAGCTACCTGGGTTTTTTTCAGGAGTTCTGAGTTTAGCCCTTTATAGCAGGGGTGGGCAATAATTTTTGATGGGGCGGGCCACTCCAAGATTTTGGAAAGTGGTAGAGGGCTGCACTCTTCCAGTATATTAATGGAGGAGGTGCAGGTGTGTGGGATGGAGATTGGGTGCAGAAGGGAGCTTGGGGTAAGGGACTGGGGTGCAGGAGGGAGAGTGTGGTCTGGGAGGGAGTTTGGGTGAAGGAGGCAGTTGTGACCTAGGGCAGGAGACTGGGGTGTAGGGGTTTGGTTTGTAACTTAGGGTAAAAGGGGATTGTGATCTGGACAGGGGATTTGGGTGCCAGATCTTGGAGGGGCCATGGGTGAAGGAGGGGACCCGAGGGTTTGGTTATGTTGAGTGGGGGGCAGAGGGCTGGGGTAGGTAGGGGATGGGGTGCCAAAGGCAGGCTCCGGCCAGGAGACTTGACTTAGCCAGCAACCCAACCAGTCTGCCTGCCTGCACAGCTAAGGCTTGAAGAGCTTAAAAAGTTTCTCAGCCAGTCTACCTGCCTGACACCTGCACAGGCTGCCCAGCCATGTGCTTGTGTGAATAACTAAGCCAGAGGGGAGGGAGCAAGTGCTTTGTGGCTGCCTGTTATTCAAACAGGCAGCTCTAATTGGCCAGTTTCTGGCCAGAAGCTGGCCAATGGCATTGTGCTGTGGGTGGGAGTTACACCTGAAGCCTTCCCCCCTCCCAGTTTTTTAAGAGAAATGGCCCTGCAGCCACTTTTCTGAGTGGCATGCGGGGCGGTGGGACAAGCAGGAGAGCCTGCCTGGGGCTTCCCACAGTGTCTGCGGGCTGTGTTCAGTGGCTTGGTGGGCCAGATCTGGCCCATAGGCCGTATTTTGCCCAGGCCTGCTTTACAGGCAGTACTCCTCTCATCCATCACACACATAACTACTACTTATTTCAAGATCAGTACAGACATTGTGGGTAAATATTCATATGCTGAAAATGTGAAAACTGTCATTCCAATGGAAATTTTGATAAGAACACTGAATTAATTTCATATTTTTTACATTTAGATTACTACCTGCTACATGGTGCCCTGCTCAATCACTACACCAAATGAGTGTCTCTGGACGGACTGGCTCATAGAAAGAAAACTATATGGGCATCAAGCCAAGCATTATGCCTGTATCAAGCGAAGTGATGGCACTTGCAGCTGGTACAGAGGTGGGCCCCCGCCAGAGAAAGAGTTTACTGACATCAGTGAGCCTTAAAATGATCACTTCTTAAAAAGCCTGGGAGGCTAATTCCATCAAACGTTGCACACTCACAGCTTTGAACTGCCAACATCTTATGTATCTGTTGCTTAGAAATAAAAGCAAATTGTGCTGTGCAAGTACAGAGTTTGTGGAATTGGCACCCTGCCAAGAAGAGGAACAAATCTCTCGGGGGTAGCTTATAAAGTTCTGCTTCGTATACAGGGATTTAGTTGAGAATGTTCCTCTGTGTTCCTTGAGGCATAACAACTTTCCTTTTTACCAGTATGAATGCAGAAGAACAAAAGAATGATCTGATTTTTGCCCCTTACTCCAGTTACCTAGCAGATTAAGAAAACCCTGTGTCTCAGTCCAAAACAGTCTGATACACAAAGAATGTTTTATACAATTATTTTTTCAGTATAGATGCCATCTGATAAAATAATTATTGTACAGTGTATATGTAAAGTATTATAACAATGTAAAAATATCAAAGGTCCAAGTTTTCTTCATATTTGTGAAAACTAAACTTTTTTTGTGATTGAAAACTTCTTTGTTCTTTTTTGTATGCTACTTACATGTCATATTTCTTACCCATGTATTATAACATTTCTTAGTAATTAGGTTAAATATATATATATTTGATAATCATAAATGCCTTTGTCCAATTCATTGATTCAGTGGATTGGCATATACTGTAAAGAGAAAAGTTCTAATGCTTAGGTATTGCACCAATAGAAATATTATGTTAATATGCACCCTTAGACGGTAAGATTTATAGGAAAGTTCAAGCATAAACATTGTCAGTGTAGCCACCGCAGCTAGTAATGCCTCCGTACATGTGTGACTATATAATTATCATATTTCACTTCTGTTATAAGTGCTGTTTTTAGTCTGAGTGACTTTAAAGAACCCCAAGTATTTATTTGATTGTTTGGAATTGTTCAGATTTTGATACAAAATTTACCATTTCTGGATAGTCAAATGTACTGTCATAATGAGTATCACAGCTTACAAAAATGTACTGCAAAAGTATTATCTTTTTGAAGGCTAGAGAAAAAGGGAAAGATGTAAAGATTTAAACAAATAATACTGATCAAGCATATGAATATTTCCATAAGTTTTTAAGTTTGCAGAGGCAAATTAATAAGGGATGCACCAAGGCTGAGAATAATTATCCATATCTAGCTGAATATCTGGGTTTGAAAAACTGAGCAGGAATCCTCATGAGATAAGGCTCTGTTGTGACATTTCTAATACCTTCTGAATCTGGTCAAAGAAAAAACACCTAAAAAATACTCTGTTCCTCACTGTCCTTTGGAATTTCACCATGTAGATTCCAGATATGTCTAGAATTAATGCAAAAAAAGCAGACATAAGAGACCTAAGTAAAATAGTTAGCTTAACTTATGTTGAACTTCAACAATACGTAGTTCAGGTTTATTAGAGACATTTATTATTTTATAGAAACCTATTCATCTACCTCCAGTATTGTAACAGTTCCCAAACTAGTGAATGATACACTAATAGAGTAAATTATCTTTAAAATTGTTATAGTCTATGGGGTTAAGAAACCTATTTTCTGAGTACCAGTACCAACGATGATGCACTTTTTTTAGGACGAAAAGTTGAGAGAAAATCAGAGCTTTGCATCTGAATTTGCTCATGCTTGTTGCTTTACATTAAAACAAAGTAGTGTTATGTAGTTACCAAAGTATGGAAAACATGTTGTCCTTAATCTATATAAAATGTATTAAATATCAATGATAATCATTCAAGAAAGGTGTATCATTTTAGTTTCAAAAGCACACAATCTGGGTGATAGAGCCCATTATTTCTTGGAAAAATGGATTACCAATATTATTTAATAATCAACATTTAACTTTTTTTGGGCCAACTTTTTAATGCTTTATTTTATGGCAATGCAATAAAATACCTTTAATTTCTTCTTATAAACAAACCCATCCATAAACTTCTAAAAATGAAGTTTGCAAAGTCTATTTTATCCATAGATTTGTTGTTATGATTATTTATAAAGCTGCATGCTGAGAAAGCTATGCTTTTTCCAAAAATAAATGATGTGCAGATAAAAGTTGTGGAAGTGTGATTTACTGCTAGGCTGTGTCTACATTGGCATGATTTTGCGCAAAAGCGGCTGCCTGTCTACACTGGCGGGGAGTTCTTGTGCAAGAACACTGACGTTCTAATGTGTGAAATCAGGGCTTCTTGCGCAAGAACTATGATGCTCCCGCTCAGGAATAAGCCCTCTTGCGCAACTGTTCTTACGCAAGAGGCCAGTGTAGACAGGCAACATGAATTTCTTGCACAAGAAAGCCCGATGGTTAAAATGGCCATTGGAGCTTTCTTGCGCAAGAGAGCGTCTACACTGCACGGATGCTCTTGCGCAAAAGCACATCTTTTGCGTAAAGGCACATGCCAGTGTAGACGCTCTCTTGTGCAAATACTCTAACACAAAAACTCTTGCTTTAAAAGTATTTGTGCAAAATCTTGCCAATGTAGACGTAGCCCAAGTGCAGTGCAGATAATTGAATATACTCTGTAGGTATGCAATTAACTAGAACTCATTGTCTTCTGTCATACCAAAACAATTGCTAGGATAAAGCTGCAATAGTTTTATGATCATACATATTTTCTATCAAACACATGGCTAATTTAATCTATAGTACATGTACAGGGAGTATTTGTTTTCAAATAATTTTATTGTAATGGTGCACTTTGAACAGCACTATGTAGTAAATGGATATCTTCTGCTCTATAATTTGCTTATTGTAGTTCTGTGTATATTTTAAAATTATACAATAAGCAGGCATTAAATTCAATAAGCGTAACACACATTGCCTTCTTTCATCCTATAAGATTTTCTTCAGTACTTTTATATGATTTATATTTCAAGTGAAACTCAAAATATGAATTTTACTATATGAAATGCCAGTTTGCTATATTCAGTCTATCAAATATTTTACAACTGATTTGCCATAATCTGTCCAATATAAGATGTTTCAAAACTAATGTCTGTCGAGTCTGATTTCTTTTTGAACTTAAATCTATTTAGATTTTCCATTGTGGAGAACAGAGAATCCATCTACTATCAATAAAGAGGGGATGTGGAGCTTTAAAAGGACACTTCAAAATTAGTGCTTATTCTACTGAGACTCAGAGATGTAACTGTTAGTCTGTAACTGAAAAAAATTAAAGAAACAATGAATGGTCCTTCAGCACCTTAAAGACTAACAAAAAATATAGATAGATGGTATGCTCATGATGCTCAAAATGTAGATGGAAAGCTAATGACGCCATCTGTATTTTTTGTTAGTCTCTAAGGTGCTGCAGGGCCATTCGTTGTCTTTCAAGATATTTTACTGAGAGTTTTTCTATACTTACCAGGGTTTCGCTGTGTGGCAATCAATCCCCTTGGGGTCAATTTAGTGGGTCTAGTAAAGACCCACTAAATTGATCACTAATCACTCTCTTGTCTACTCGGATACGTCACCTAAACAAGATGCATAAGGGAAGTTGACGGGAGAGCTTCTCCCATCGATGAAGCATGGTGTAGATACTGCAATAAGTCCACCTAAGCTATGTCAGCTGCAGCTGGACTTGTGTAAATTAGGCTGAATTTTCCCCATAGGGTAGACCAGGCCCTTGATTCAGCATTGACAAAGACTGTAAGGGAAAAAATCAACTACAGTAAAGCTTTCAAAGTGAATTTTCATAATAAGATGTTCACACTATTAGCATTCATTTATTACAACCTACAATTTAAAAAAGAGAATGTCCACTTTCAAGTTCCTAAACCTTTAGTGTGGGTGTGGGGGTTATATGGAAGGTCGAGGAATAGGGTAGAATACTCCATGCTTCATTTCCATAATTGATTAGGGGCTGTTTTTGCGCAAGAGGGTTTTGTGCAAAAAGGAGCTGTGTAGATGGCTCCTTTTTGCACAAAACCTCCCTGTTGCGCAAGAGCCGTTCTTCCTGAAAAAATGAGGAAGAATGGCTCTTGCGCAAGACAGGGTTTTTGCGAAAAAAGGAGCCGTCTACACAGTTCCTTTTTGCACACAAGCCTCTTGCGCAAAAACAGCCCCTAATTAATTATGCAAATGAAGCACAGCAATATTCTATTCCGGGCTTCATTTGCATAAGCTTTTGCTGAAAAAGGGTGCAGTATAGTCGCAGCCTAAGAGTGCTAAATACTGTCTTGATGTTCTTAAATCCTTCTCATTAAATATTATCAATGTCCTTCAAATAAGCCTGAAAGGGCCACTATTTCACATCAGAGAATGTAAGAAGGCATAAATGTCGTGAAAAAAAAAAAGAAAACTAATTCCTGAAAGGAAAGCTGCAGACATATGACTCAAGCAGCAATGAGTTCAGAAAACACCATTTTCTACTATTTTAATCAGTTATTTTAGCGAAATGTCATAGTTCTAAAATTTTCCATTAGAGCAGCTCCTAAGTTTGCATCGCAAAATGGTATCTTTGTTTCCTTACCTTTTATTGCCTTTGGAAAAACAGTACAAGAGAGCAAGGCACAAATGATCACTAGAGCATAAAAGTAAAAGAAATAGAAGCATAACAATACATCAGATCCGCTGAGTTGAAAACTTCCTATCCTGAGAGCTTTGGAATATCCTCCCAAGATACATAGATTTAAATAGGAGAAAACAAGTTCTCGTTTATGCCTGGAGAAGCAGCAGGACCAGGCTGTGTCTAGACTACACCTCTCTGTCGACAGAGAGGTGTAGTCTAGACGTAGCCCCAGGATTACCAGGAAGAGAAGAAAAAGACCTTAAAAATCAGAAATTATCTGTATAGGCAAAAGCAATCTCAAACCAAGCTGGAAATGAATAACTTAAAATAAATTAAAAATAAATATTCATTACCCCAATACAGCTTCAGCTCATCTACTGAGAAAACTCTCCCTATGAGATCATATATCTCTCCACAGAAATTCCAATAAAAACCAACTAGCACTTTTTTCTGACACACAGAATTTCCAAAACTTCCTCCAGAGGTAAAAACAAACAAACAAATCTGCATCTAACTTTCCTCAGTCATTGTACCACATATGAAATATACATGACAATCCAATATAGAGACAAAAAAGAGTTGTTTTCAAAATAATCATTATATAGGAAATAGTTAACCCTCCATGAACAGAGTCACCTTTTTGCTATCAGAAGTTCAACAAAATGCAAAATAAATAACCTCCTTGTTCAATTGCTGTACAGGACACAAAGAGGTGAGGGAAGAGGACAAGAAACAATTCTCAAATACAGTATTTTCACAATCCCATCATCCATAAAACAATATTTTATGCACTCATAAGCAAAAACACATTAAGAGCTTTTCAATTTTTCATTTCAAATACAGGATTTTAATTCAATCTATGCTTTAAAATAGCAACCAGCAATGGAATTTGGTTTAGACTATGGTCTTTCTGCAAGGCTTTACATGCAAGGAATGAGCAGATTAACTGAAACCTCAACCAGTTCCTGTGACTGAGCAAGGAGATATTTTATTCCCATTTTTGTAAGCTCTAAGAATCAGATGTGCAAGCAAAAACAGTTTTTTATAGGTTAGTAAAATAATTAAAAGAGCACAAAAGAGTCAAATGAAGGTCAATAAGAAACAGCTTGGTTGTTGTCATATCCAGTACTCTAATAAAATGTACAGAATCTAGCATGTAAAAAGGTATACTATAATTTGTAAAGGTGCAATTCTACTTCTCTGTCTAGAACGAATTAATCCCAAAACAAAGGACACTTACTTATTTCTCATGCTTCACTTTTCAAAAATTGGAGAAATGATGAAGTTTTGGACCTTGCTACCAAATGCATCAACACTCCTGTCAGGGAAAGTCCTCCCTATTCTTAAAAGATCCTTGAGGCGCCTGACTGTTATTTGAGATTCATTGATCTCGTTCAGTAACTTTTTTCCTGGAGAGCTATTGAACTTTCACATCAAATATGTGGCTATAATTGAAGCTCCTCTCACTTGAAGTTGCACATGGGGCAGGAAAAAGGATGGGAGCGCAAAGCTACTAAGGCCTTTTATGGCTTCATGGCACCGAATCCATGCTGTTATGGAACAGGAATTTTGCCTCCCTCACCAAATGCTGAGAAGACAGAATAGAATACTAGCCTTATGCTGCCCAGTTAGCAAGAAGTAATCAGAAAGGGAGATGGGACTGTGGATAAAATTGTAGCCAACTGAAGTCAGTGGGAGTTTTGCTATTGATTTCTATAGAGTCAGGCAGGAGCTACATAGCAATCACATAGCTACACAGCAGTCATTGACTGCTGATGCTCAGGTTGTAGCATTGCATGTTTGAGTCACTATGTCGCAACATTACACAACAGATATTGAAAGGTAAAGTTGGGACTTGGTGCTGAGACTGCTTTGTGTCACATTGGTACTTCGTTTCAGGGTAAATCTCTTTCTAGCTCTGCAGGGTTCAATGCCCCTCCTTTGCACAAATATAGTTATTGAAAATCTACATTTAAAAATGATGATAAAGGAAAAATTAAAAGAAGTATGCAAGATAAGACGCTAAGGGTACATCTATACTGCAATACTATTTTGAAATAACTAGCGCTATTTCGAAATAACCTAGTCTGCATCTACACAGCAGGCAGTTACTTTGAAATAGTGTAAAACTACTGTCAAGTTGGAGGACTTCTTACTCCGACTCCTGTAACCCTTATTGTATGAGGAATAAGGGAAATCGGAGGAAGAGTGCTCTATTTCAAAATAAGTGCTTTGTAAACGCTCCCTATTTTGAAAAAAGATATGCAATTGACATAGCTCAATTTGCATAGCTTATTTGCAAGCCGCCTTGAATATTTTAAATAGAAAGACAGGGTAAAAATATTTAAATAAATAAATTAAATAAATAAATATTTCGAGTTAAGCTCTGCAATGTAGCCGCACCCTAAACTTGTGAGAATCATTCAGATTCTGCAAGGTCTAAATATAGTCAGAGGACCATCTCTTGCAGATCTGCTATCAGGTTGGATACTCCAGAAAAAACAATCACTTTTATTTATTCTCAGCCCTTCAGTCCTGCCTCTTTCTACACCTTTCAATACCTTCAGAAAGGACCAAGGTTTTTGCCAGAGCCCTGCTACAGAACTCCAGGGAATAGATGCATCCTTTGCGATTCACCTGGTCTTCAGAGGACATGAAATGGATAGTCCTGCCCCATGCAGTATCTTATTAAATAAGCTGCTGCATAAGGACTCCACCTCACGCATTCCATATTATAGTTGAGGCCTGGCCTGACATGAGTACTTAACATATGGAGGGAGGCCTCATTTTGCGGAATATAGAAGAGAAGGAAATAAGTCACCAGGTTTAAAACAAGGTTTGAGCTAAACAAGACAAGTAACCAGGTCAGTAGGCTAAGACAGAGAACCGTTTATTAGGAACTAGATAACAGGGGACAAATGAAATTAGGAACGTAGAGATGAGTCAAAGAGGAAGCTGAAGTAAGGAAAGTGGACACTTCATGCTGCATCAGGATTTGTTCCTGCAAAATAATCAAGCTAATCCAAAAATGCAATATGCGTAATGAATATAAAGAGAGAAGGTTTCTATATAACTTTGCAGCTACGATGTACCCTGCATTCCCCCCGCCCCTCGAGTTTGAATCTGATCAACTCAGTGTAGCACTACTGTATGACCAGCCATCTGAGTGACAAAGGCGGGAGTTGAACTGAGTTCTTGGGAAGCGAGTAGAAAGGGGTTTCGGAGGGAATTCCAACATAAAAGTGGGTCTTTATGTGGTGGCGGAAAGCATCTGCTCCTTTCTCCCATAAAAGAAAGAGAGTGAAAACTCTGGGAGAATGAAAACTGTGTTCCTGCTGCCAACTGACTGACAACTAAGCTACCTGCAGGTCTAGCCCAAAATTCTAAGTGAATTATTCTAGGGACCTCCCAGAGTTATCTAGCAACTATGAACAAGGTATTATGACATTTGTCCTCTTAATGTGGTTGCTTGGATACTGAGGCCTCAACAGCTCATTTAACAGATAGGAAACTACAGAACAATTGCCTTAACGAGTCATCTAGGCAAGGTGCTGATAATGATACTGACGGAGAGATTGAGATTGCAGATAGAAGAACATCTAGGGGATGACAAAGCGGGATTCAGGAAAGATAGAAGTACCATACAGCAGATATTGGCACTAAGATTGATAGCGGAGAAAGCTCGGCGAAAGAACAAGAACATCTACAATTGCTTCGTCGATTTTCAGAAGGCATTTGACAGTATAGATCAGAAAGTGACTTGGGTGGTGTTGGAGTCGTACGGAGTGGATAGCAGACTGATACGGTTGTTGAAGGATATCATTGATAATGCGGAGGCAGTGATGAGAACGTGCGGAGAGTTGGGAAGTTGGTTTAGAACGAGTAGAGTACGAGACAAGGAGATCTGATATCACCAAGTTTCTTCATCACACACCTAGAGAGAGCGACGGACAAGATAAAGGAAGAGGGAGAAGGGATATCAGTGCACGGGATGAGAATTAACAACTTGAGGTTCGCAGATGATATAGTTATTATCGAGGAAGAGGAAGAGAAGTTAGCGAGAATGGTGCAGGTGCTAAATGAGGAAAGGTAGCAGTATGGACTGATTATGAATATTGATAAAACAAAGACAACGGTATTTGGAGATAAGGAAATAGGAAGGAAGATCAGTGTAGATGGGATCGAACTAGAGAACGTAAAAAAGTTCATGTATTTGGGGAGCAACATGATGTATGATCTAGATTGTAAGAAGGAAATAGTGACTAGAATAATGAAAGCAAGAGTGAGTTTGAAGGCAATGGATAAGATCTGGAAAAGTAAAGAGATTAGCTTAGGAACGAAGCTGAGCGCCTTGAAAACGTGTGTATTCAGCAGTATGTTGTACGGATGTGAGACATGGGTGATAATGAAAGATTCGAAGAGAAGGATATTAGCATTCGAGAGGAGTTGTTATAGAAAGATCATGAGAATTGGATGGATGCAGAAGGTCACCAACGAGGAATTATATAGGAAAATATAGCCGAAAGAGAACCTACTGTAGAAGGTTATACAACGGAAGTTACAGCTATTTGGGCATATCTGCAGAATGAACAACGAGCGAAAAGTTAAGACCCTAGTATTCGGCATAATGGATGGTCCGAATAGGAGAGGCAGACCCCACAGAGAATGGGTAGATGATATAGTAGATTGGTGCAGAGCTAGTCTATAGAAACTAAGCCACCTTACACTGGATAGGGAAAGATGGAAGGAAATGGTGAGGGAGGCATCGGACACCAATGGGCATTGAGCCCACGGTTGTTGATGATGATGATGATGAAGCTGGCATTAGGAACATGATTATTATGTGCACCAGGTGCCATGTGGTGTGTATGGCTAGCTAGGAACCTTCTATGCCCAGAAATTTATGGATTAACAGAAGCAGTAGTTCTTACTTGACAATTCCAAAGAAGATGCTTGAGGAAGCTTTCACAGACTCCAGAGTTGTGGAACCACTGGAGAATAGCATTAAAGGTATATAGTATTCAGGGCCCTGGGTGAGATATGAGCATTTGTTGGATGAGATGAAAATCTGGGAATTGTGAACAGCATCAGCTGAAGTTCCTGAAAGTAAGAGTTCCTGAAACAACCTGATTTTAGATGGGGTTGCGGTTCAGTGAAAACATTTCACACAGCTTTACTCATAACCAGTAAAGATGATAAGTATTCTGGAATGCATCACAGAGGACTAGAAGCTTTTCCTGCTCTTTAGCATTTATATTCTTTTGTTTTTTTAGAACTACTTTGTGTATTTCAAAGCTGAAGACAGTAATATTTCAATTCCTCCAAAGATGCTTTCAAGAGGTCACCCAGTATTATGCCACTGGAAATTTCCAAAAGCTCAGTTAAAAAAAAGGACACAGAGAATGAATGAATCATGGCTGATTATAGCTCCACTTCTACTCATACAGTAATTGGCTTTTAATGTTATTGTTTGCACCTACCATTTCCTTGTGATTTGGGTAGAATGTTTGTTCAATTAGAGGGAACTTCTCCACACCCAGAGTTTTGTATATGGACACCAGCTGGGCAAACTGTAAAAGAAAACAGAACAACAATGCTGAAGGACCAAAACAAAATTCTACTGAAATGACCTCCAAACTGTCATTCTGCATCTTAATTGATACATTTCAAAAACTGAAGATCAAACACATATATGTTATGTTGCTTTAAATTCAGCCATATGGTGGTTCTTTCTATATACTAATGAAGTGCATATATAACCGCTAATCATTCAATAGCATATATACAGGTAATGTACAGTACACTAATACCTTATACTTGACATATCTTAAGTGTATTTGACGATAATGTAATTATATAAGAAATGTTAAATTTCTATAGCCTCTTCCATCTCAAGATGTTGAAGTAGTTCACAATTATCAACCAATTAAGTGACTCAGCACCTTTGTTCAATAGGTGCTTTTTCAAGAAGGGGAAACAAAGAGAGGTGCTGATTTCTCAAGATTACACAGGAGGTCTGGGTCTTAACCAAAAGAACATCCTTTCAATATCTTTAGCAAGACAGATCCCAATTATTTAACAAAGTGTGTGCTATTTGAACTGTATGCAACAATCCATTTACCCACCACAGAAATGCAGTCAGCTCTGGTGAGGACTACAGTAACTAACAGTGCAAATAACGGTAATCAGTAATTTAATAATTTAGGACAGAGAAATTCAATATTAAATATATAGTACTGGGAAATATCTGTGGGCTGTATTATTACAATTTTAAAAACAAAATCACTCGACATTACAGCTAAACACTGGGGTGGGCAATAATTTTTGATGGAGGGCTATTACAAGATTTTGGAAGTTGGTCAAGGGCTGCACTCTTCCATGATATTAATGGAGGAGATGCAGGGTCTGGGACGGAGGTTGGGTGCAGAAAGCAGCTTGGGGTTAGGGATTAGGGTGCAGGATGGCGTATGGGGTCTGGGAGGGAGTTTGGGTAAAGGAGGTAGTTATGACCTGGGTTAGGGACTAGGGTGCAGAGGTTTGGGTTGTGACCTTGGGCAAGAGGGGATTGTGACCTGGGGAAGGGGATTATTGTGCAGGAGGTGGGTGGAGGCATTTGGGCTGTGACCTACGGCGGGGGGTGGTGACTTGGGGGAGAGGACTGGAGTGCAGGGGTTTGGGTTGTGACCTGGGGCAGATGATTGGGGTGCAGGTTCTGGGGGGATATGGGTGCAGAAGGGGGACAGAGGGTTTGGGTTATGTGGGGTAGGGAGGCAGGAATGGAGGGTATAGGGTTGGGGGAGGGAAGGACTGGGGTGCCAGACAGGCTCTGGCTGGGAGTCTCACCTGGGTGACTTCTAGCCAGCAGCCCAGAATGTTTGAAGCTGCCTTTCTGCCTGCCCCACCCCTGCACAGGCGGTAGGGGCCATGTGCACATGTGAATAACTATGAACTGGTTGGGAGGGGGGCGTGATGCTTCTTGTGCTGACTGCTTTTCAAATAGGCAGCTCCCATTGGCCAGAAACCGGCCAATGGGATTGTGCTGAGGGTGTGGGCAGCTCATGAAGCCTCTCCGCCTCCTGTCCAGGCTCACAGTAGTGAAAGAGAAATGGCACAACAACCGCTTTTCTGAGTGGTGTGCAGGTGGGGCAAGGCAAGCCCAGAGCCTGCTTGGGGCTCCCCGCTGCATCCACAGGCCGGATCCAGTGGCTTGGTGGGCTAGATCCAGCCTGTGGGCTGTATTTTGCCCAGCCCTGGCTAAGCAAGCCAAGTTTTGGCAATCAGAAGACCCACTGTTGTTTCACACCTCCAAAGCTTTTTGTGTGTACATGGCTGTGATGCACTTAATTGTCAATATGCCAGCCTCAGACATACACAAATTAACACATCAGTATGAATAATTCACTTTGCTAGTAAAAAAAAGTGAAGAACAATAACTTCACTGGGGGGAAGGCAGGGGAGGCTGCTGCAAAGCAGTCTCTGTCCATGGGGGGTCCGATCCCCCACAGATAGGGGCTGCTGCCACCCTGTACTGCTACCTCTGGATCAGCAGTGTTCACTGGCTGCTGGCCCTGCCCCCGGGGACTATTGAATATTTCATATTTCATATTTCATAATTTCACTAACATTTCATGTGGTTACATAACTAGTCAATTACACGCTATCTAACATCACTAATTGCTATAGCTGTAAATTCCAGAATATTAGAAAGACAAAGTGTTTGAGGTAATGTATTTTATTGGATCATCTTCTATTAGTGTGAGAGACAAGCTTTCGAGCTTATAGAGGCAAGAACAACTGTTCAATCTTGAAAGCTAGTCTCCCTCACCAACAGAAATTGGTTCATTAAAAGATATTACCTCACCTACCTTGCCCAACTAGTTGAATAGCACATAATATCTACTGTATATTTAAGAGAGTTTGTGTATCTGTCTGCTTGTTCACAAACTTCTCCTAAATGGTAAGAGCTAGGACACTAAATTCGGTATACAGCTTCCTCTTATCATAACTTAAAGCAAGGTCAGGGTTTTATTGAGCCAGGAATATGGAATGTTGCTGGAATGGGATTGCTTCTTATAAAACCACATGGAAAAGAGACAGAATCACAAGACAGGCGAAAGGGGCTGGCTTGGCATGCAACCTTCCCCTTCCCCATCCGGGACTGACCCAGCCCCAAGTTTCCCATGCCCCAGGTGCTCTTTATGGAGTGTCAGGGCTGAAGCTCCCCACTCCCAAATTCATACGGGAACATTACTGGCTGTTCCCCTTCGTCAGAGAGTGAGGGGAAGGTGCACATTTTGCTGCATTCCTCACTATGGCTGGAGAGCACAGGGGCAGACGAATCTGGACTTGCCCTGGGTAGGGGACATGCACCTTTGGCTGTGCCCACTGGAACTGCAGCAGCCATGGAGAGATGCTTCTCACCTGACCCCATGCTGCTGCGCTGAAAGAGGGCTGAGAGAGTTCTCTCTTCCCAGGGCACTTTCCATACTGAACCCCTCATCCAGTTCCAGCACGGAGGGGTCAACAAACATGTGGACAAGAGGAATCTAGTGGATATGATGTACTTAGATTTCCACAGCCTTTGACAAAGTTCCTCACCAAAGTAAAGTTAGTTGTCATGGGATAAGAGGGAATGTCCTTTCAAGGACTGAGAACTGGTTAAAAGACAGGGAACAAAAGGTAGGAATAAACGGCCAGTTTTCAGATTGGAGAGAAATATAACTAGTGGTATCCCCCAAGGGTGCGTACTGGGACCAATCCTATTTATAAATGATCTGGAGACAGGGGTAAACAGTGAGGTGGCAAAATTTGCAGATTATACTAAACTGCTCAAGATAGTTAAGAACAAAGCAGACTGTGAAGAGCTTCAAAAGGATCTCACAAAACAAGATGAGCAAAGCAAGCCCAAAGGAGAGACAGATGATACAGAATGGCCACTAGGAGCAGCCGTACCATCAAGAGAGTGGCCAGCAGGGCTGAGGCTCGTCATCTCGCCAGCCACCAGACCGGGTAAGTAGCCCCAGCCCAAACCCTTCCCCCCACCTTCAGCCCTTGGCTGCAGCACTAGGAAGGGAAGAGAAAAAAGAACCCTGGCAGCCAGGGAGTTGGGGGAAGACAGAAAGCCACTGGTGGATGGGGGAGGGACTGAAGGGAGACGGAAGGCCCATGGCAGCTCTGGGGGTTGAGGGGAGGAGATAAGGCCCTGCCGTCTGGGGGGAGACTATGAGGAACAAAAGGTTCCACCGGATGGGACCCCCTGCCCCTGAACTCCTCCTCACACTCCAACTCTCACTCCCCACATGCCCATCCTCCTACCTTAGATCCCCACATCCTCAAGGCCCTACCCTGACTTCTGCACCCCCCCACACTGCCAGCCCCCTACCCAGAGGGTACAGCTACACTGCTGGGGGTTTTTTGGAAGAAGATATGCAAATTGCGCTCACATTTGCATATCTTTTTCCGATTCTTTTTGCGGAAGAGGTTTTGCCAATATTTGGCAAATGTCGGAAAAAACCCTCTTTTGCAAGACCCTGTAAACCTCGATTTATGAGAAATAAGGGGTCTTGCAAAAGAGGGTTTTTTCACCCAACATTTGGCCCTGTCTACACGGGACCAAATAGCAGCAAAACCTCTTCTGCAAAAAGAATCAGAAGAAGATATGCAAATACGAGCATGATTTGCATATCTTCTTCCAAAAAAACCCGGCAGTGTAGCTGTAGCCTGAATGATCCAGGCAATGCTGAGTAAGTCTTCTAGTGTGTGTGTGTGTGTGTGTGTGTGTGTGTGTGTGAGAGAGAGAGAGAGAGAGAGATCTAGAGTTAGTTGCATTTAAAGTTAATAAACGGACCTCATCTTTGGGTTGTACAGGTTTTGTTTTTTGTTTTCATTTTTTTGCTCCAAACCTGCAAAAACATAAGAAAAATGCTTAATTGCAAGCACTGGAAAGCACCATGTTTTCAAAGATACAGGCTCATATTGGCAATTGAGCAGATGTGCACAATACCAGTGGGAATGCCAGAATGCATTGTGATTCAAGGAAACACAATGCCTTCTGGAGAAGCCTGTTGCACATAATCAGTGTAGCTCCTATACCAGTTTAATAGGGTGTAGCACATGCTCCTTCCTAGGCTCTACCTCCTCCCTACTAAGGCCTTCTAAAACTTCAGTCAAACAAAGCACACTCGCACTTTTAAATCATAGTCAAGATAATGCTACTCTGCTGTATTAGGTTAAGGCCAGGTCTACACTAGGAGTTGAGACCGAGTTTAGCCACTAAAGGTTGATTTTCTAACCAGAGAGTGCACACTACCAAGACTGTTCCGTTGACTCTAAGGGACATTAAAGTTGATTTCAGTACTCCTGCTTTTCATGAGGAGTAATGCAAAATTCGACCTGGCATGGTTGAATTCATGGTAGTGTAGACCCTGCATACAGAAAGTTGAGGTTCTTGGCCTCTGGGAGGCACCCCACAGTGGCCTGCTCTGACCAGAACTCTACTGCTCTCCCGATGAACAGGAAAAGCCTCAGGAAAGTTGGAATTTTATTTCTCATATTGTGAGCACACCTCAGTGTGCTCCTAGTGTTGGGAGCACACCTCAGAGCAGGCAGCACACCTGAGCAGCACACGGGGCCATGATTTCCATGAGTTCAAATTCCATGAGCTCCAGCTCTCAAGGGCCCAAAAGAGTGCTGGCATGGAGTGTTCAGGAGATCTTGGACATCACTGAGGGGTGGGGAGAGGAAACCATTCTCTTGGGTGTCCGAAAGAGCAAAAGAAACATGAAGATAGCAAAGTGCATAGTGGCAAAATGATACTCCAGGGATGCCCAGCAGAGCCGAGTTAAAATAAAGGAGCTGAGGCAGTCCGACCACAAGACATAGGAGTCAACCAGATGGTCAGGTGAATCATCACAAACAAGCCACTTCTATGACCAGTTGCATGTGATTCTGGGAGGGGGGACCCAACCAGCTTCCCATGCCAGACCGTAGAGTCCGCCCAAGACACTCCGGGCAGCAATGTGGAGGACAACATGGCGGAGGAGGAGGAGGAAGAGAACAATGGCCAGCTGGCCAGAGGTGAGCTAGCCAAGAACTTTTCATCACTTTGCAACCAAACCCCTCCTCCCAGGATGCCTCACAGTCAAACACTAATCCCAGGGAGGGCACTTTTGGTGAGTTCACAATTTTTTTTCTTGCTATGTGCGGGTTAAGGCAATTGGATGTGCTGTGTGGTGCACTCTGTGCCTACACAGCACAGGGAGCCAAGAGCAGCTTGTTAACATGTCTAGAGATGGAGCAGGAATCCTCCCTGCATATGTCTATGAAGCTCTCAGATAGGAACTCTTTGATCCTTCTTACAAGGTTTCTGGGAAGGCTGCCTTATTCCGTCCTCCACGGTAGGACAAGCTCCCCACACCAAGCCAGCAGGAAGTGTTCTGGCATCACTGCAGCACAAAACCTTGCAGGATAAGGCCCAGGTTTCTGGCCACATTCAGTGAACATCTGCTCCCTACCACTCTGTGTGATTTGGAGAAGACTGGTTTCTCGCATGGCAACCTGGAGGAAGGAGGGGAAGCTATTAGCTAGCTGCTGCCTCTGATGTTAGCATGGCTTCAGCCTCGCATCCCCTCCCTCCCTCTCTCCTACCCTCGCACCCACAGGCTCCTGTGGGATGGGAAAGTAGCATTCTCCCAGGAAGTGGGGTTTGGCGGACACAAAGGAGGGAAGCTGGGTGAACCTCCACCCTGCCCTGTTAGCATGAACACACTCCATAATCCTGCTCCCACCTGCCAGATTGGACCCTGGGAGGCCCCTTACCAAGCCCGTTTCCAAACTGTGAGAGTCCAAATCAAGGGTGGGTAACAATTTTTGCAGGGGGGGACAATTATTGAATTTTGGTAGGTTGTCATGGGCAGTTCCACCTGCCGCCTGCAATGGGCAAGCCCTGGGGCCCCTTTAAATAGCCACAGCAACTCAAGGTGGAAACGGGCAATGTGGTAGCGGCGGGGCTAGGAGCTTCAAGCCCTTTAAATAGCAGCAATTTAAGGGCTTGTGGTCTCGCAACAACTGCATTGCCTGGCAGGCGCCCAGGTTGCTGTGGCTATTCCCAGCCCTTGCCAGGGTAACACTGCAACTGGGAGCTATGAGCCATCGGAATAGGATCCTGTTGCTTGAGCCACTACCTGGAAATTCGGTGGTATGGGCAGCAAGATATAATTAGAAAGTGGCTAGATGCAGTTCACAGGCCAGATCAAAGTGTTAAGTGAGCCAGATCTAGCCCCCAGGCTGCACTTTGTGCAGCCCCGGCCCAGATGCTCCCCTGAGAACTCTGTTGGGTGTGTCTGCTTTAAAGCATAACTTTGGCCTTGCACAGAACACATCTCCATTGTCTTTAGTGAGATTTCACTGCAATGTGTACCCTTGTAACTTTTTGTTACAGTGAGAACAACAGGCAGCTTGCTCCCTTGGCTCCAGCAGCTGCCTGGCTCACACAAATACACAGGTGAAAGCGGACAAGAGAAGACATGTTTAAGGAGCAAATGAAGTGGAGGAACATGTTCCTGGGGGAGATGTGGGCAGAAAGGCAAGAAAGGATGGTGGAGCATCAAGAGAGGATGGCGGAGCGGAAGGACAGGGATCTAAAAGTCAAGCAACAGAGTAATATCCTTTCATCCCTGACTTCTGTGATGGAGCACCTGGCGGAGAGCCTGAAGAGGTATCTCTCCCACCTCATGCAGAACAACTTTCCCTCCTCACCCAATTCCACAGCCTCCACTCCATGGGTCCCACGACATGGTGGGGTGGAAGGTGGACTCAAGGGCAGTCTCACGCTCAATCTCCAGGGCCTCAGGAGGCAAAAGGCTGTCCTTTTCATGTTTCTGAATCTCCCCCTACTCCTTCATGTCCCACCAAGGACTTCTCTTCTGTCCCTGCTGTCTTCCCCAAATAAAAATGCACGATCTGTGAACAACAGTCTCTAATGCTTGTACTGCAGAGGTAGGGGATCACAGGCAAACACACTGAATGCAGGGGCACCTCTTTGAGAACAACCTGCAAAATTCTCAAAAATGGTCACTCATAAAACTTTCTTTTGAAGCCTCTCTGATTTGCACTGCCCTACACTGTGCACTCCTTATTGTCCTGGTGTCTGGTTGCTCAAAACCTCTGGCTAGGTGCTCTGCCTCAGCCCCCCACCCTGCCAGATAACTTTCTCTCTTGCTCTCACAAATATTATGGAGCACACAGCAGGCTGCCATCACAAAGGGAATGTTGCATTTGCCGAGGTCTAACCTAGTCAGTAAACTTCTAAACCTTCCCCTTAAATGCCAAAAGCACATTCAACCACCATTCTGTACTTGCTCAGCCTGTAGTAGAATTGCTCCTGTGGTTCAGGCTACTTGCGTATGGCTTCATGAGCCATGGGAGCAAGGGGTAGGCTGGGTCGCCAAGGGTCACTATTGGCATTTCCAACTCTCCAAATCCAATTTTCCAGTCTGGGAAAAAAGTTCCAGCATGCGTCTTTCTGAAGAGACAGGAGTTTCTAAAGTTGTGCATATCATGCATCCTTCCCGACCATCCCACTCTGATGTCACTGAAACAGCCCTTGTGAACAACCAGTGCCCACAGCACCATCGAGAAGTATTCCTTGCGGTTTATGTACTCCTTGGCAAGGTGGTCAGGGCCAAGATGGGGATGTGTGTTATGGCTATTGCCTCACCACAGTTAGGGAACCCCACTGCAGCAAAGCCTTTCACTATGGTATCCATGTTGCCCAGAGTCACAACTCTCCATAGCAGAATGGTATTGGTTGCCTTGGCTGCTTGTAAAACAACAGCCCCCACTGTAGATTTCCCTACTCTGAATTGATTCCCAACTGACTGTTAGCTGTCTGGCACTGCAAGCTTCCACAGATCAATTGCCATGTGCTTCTCCACTGTCAGAGCGGGTCTCATATGGGTATCCCTGTGATTCGGGGCAGGAGAGAGCCATTTGCAAAGTTCCATGAAAGTGGTCTTGCTCATACAGAAGTTTTGCAGCTACTGCTGATTGTCCCATACTTGCAGCACTCTGCAGTCCCACCAGTCTGGGCTTGTCTCATAGCACCAGAACCTGGCATTCCACTGTGTCCTGAGGATCTATTTCTGGCTGCACTTCCATTTCGCTGAATGCAAGTGCTTTCCTATACAGCATGCCAGTGGCATCCCAAGATAGAGGAGATTTCTCCCCGTCCTCTTCCTGGCATGCTGTGTTTATGCTCTCGAAATACTGCACCATTAGGTGTACCAAGGTATACATCAACATCACAATGTTTTAATGTACAATGAGATCACATGAGGGGGGCCATACTCATGCTGCTATGGTGTCTGAATGGGTAACCAGGGCCAAAAAGGGCAGAAAGACTACTTCCCATTGATCTCAAGCAAGGGGCGAAAGAGTACACGAGCACATGATGGGACGCTGACATGAACCCATAACCATCTGCTGCACATTTTTGGTCCCAGTATGCACCTTGACCATAACTTAGAATGCAAAGCAGCGCAGGCTCTTCGGGATAGCTACCCGCACTGCACTGCTCTCAAAGTTGACTGAAGTCTCCCTAATGGGGATCTGCTACTTCAAATTATGTTGAATTCTTGCACACAGTGGGGACATGGACATTCAAGTTTTCAAAATCAGGTGACCAGAAATTGACATTAATAGATTTGATCTTATCTCATAGTGTAGACATGGCCTAACATTGATTCCTGTGCAAGAACAAGATGGCTGTCTGTAGTGCATTCATAATTGTCTAGACTACTGTTAAATGTCTTCGGTGACAAGACTTGCATTGGAGATGGTCCAGCATAGGGCAACCAAAATGATTAGTGGGCTGGAGCACATGACATATGAGGAGAGGCTGAGGGATTTGTGCTTATTTAGTCTGCAGAAGAGAAAAGTGAGGGGGGATTTGATAACAGCCTTCAACTTCCTGAAGGGAGGTTCCAAAAAGGATGGAGAGAGGTTGTCTCAGTAGTGACAGATGATAGAACAAGGAGCAATGGTCTCAAATTACAGTGGGAGAGGTCCAGGTTGGATATTAGGAAAAACTATTTCACCAGGAGGGTGGTGAAGCACTGGAATGGGTTACCTAGGGAGGTGGTGGAATCTCCATCCCTAGAGGTTTTTAAATCTCGGCTTGACAAAGCCCTAGCTGGGATGACTTAGTTGGGATTGGTCCTGCTTTGGGCAAGGGGTTAGACTCGATGACCTCCTGAGGTCTCTTCTAGCCCTAGGATTCTATGATTCTAAGTGTCAGACATATACACAGACATACATACATAGATATTTTACATAAAATATAAAGTCAAGTGTTATATAAGGATCCAAAAACACAGGGCTATTTTAAGCATTATCTACTTAAAAATAAATCCATGGGACTTCACATTTTACTGGGAAAATTTTCAACTTCTCAGAAAGGAAAGAACCAGAAAGCAGAAAGAAGTTCTAATTGGGTCTAATTTTAATTAGTTGAATTTTCTCTTCATTTTAAAGACTGTGTCTTTGTCCTTTTCAGCTGTGACAGAGCTGAGAAAGAGCCACAATTAAGTATATTTATGGCTTCCAAGGTTTTTCTTAAAAAAAAAAAAACTTGTGCAGCTTTATAACATTTTTTTGTAGTCTCTTTCATCTTTGCCCATAGAGTTTTCTCTCTGGCTACGTCTACACTAGCATGATTTTCCGGAAATGCTTAAAACGGAACAGTTTTTCGTTATAAGTATTTCCGGAAAAAGCGCGTCTACATTGGCAGGATGCTTTTCCGGAAAAGCACTTTTTCCGGAAAAGCGTCCGTGCCAACGTAGACACGCTTTTCCGCAAAAAAGCTCGGATTGTCATTTTTGCGATCGGGGCTTTTTTGCGGAAAACACTACTGTGCTGTCTACACTGGCCCTTTTCTGGAATGGTTTTCCGGAAAAAGGACTTTTGCCCGAACGGGAGCAGCATAGTATTTCCAGAAAAGCGGCTGATTTCTTACAGTAGATCGTCAGTGCTTTTCCGGAAATTCAAGGGGCCAGTGTAGACAGCTGGCAAGTTATTCCGGAAAAGCGGCTGATTTTCCGGAATAAGTGGCCAGTGTAGACACAGCCTCTGAGAGAGAGCAGTGGATGGGCAGCTGCACCTCTTCTTCAACAATGCATCATATGGATAATAGGAAGCACTTAGCCATACAGCTCTTTGATGTAATATAAAAGACGCATGGGTTTTTGTTACAAAGCAAATGGGACACCATACATTTAACTGCACATACTGTACTGCAGCAGACAGCTAACAGTTACAGAATTCACTTTGTGTTAGCATAAAAAATAAAAGGTTGGGTAATGACCCTGCTTATTTGCATTCTGTTAAAGTGCACTTAATTACAGGTATGCATCGGTGAAAAGCTAAAAGCAATGCTAATGCTGTAGCGTGTGCGTTTGCTTTTAATTTAACTATGATATTAAAGTGAATTACTCCTCTCTGGCTAATGCTAATGAATAGAAGTTTATAATCCTAGAATCTTGTTGCAGCAGGGCTGACAGCCACTGCCGGCCCTGGGGCAAAGTGTGTGTGGAGGCCTGGTTCCATGTCCCCAGAAAGGGTGGAACCAAGGGAAGAAGGGGCAGGGATCAGGGCAGTTAGCTTTTAGCTCCACCCTGACCGTGGCCCACCTCCTGCCCTGACAGGCACGCAGAGCAGTGCTCCAGCAGCAATTCAAAAGGCTCTGGGGGCAGCATCAGTGTCTAGGTGCTCTGGGCCCGTCAGTGTTTGATGTTTGAACCTCTTTCAATGTTTGATATCGCTCCTGTTTTCTACCCCATTTATCTTCACCCAGAAACTTTCAACAGGTCTGCTTTTCGCCCTCTTCTGATTTCAGAACAAGTGCATATTCCTGATACATAATATACCCCTCCCCCTTGATATCCTACCTGTCCTTCTTTAACAAGCTATATCCCTCGGTACCAACATTCCAGTCATGAAACTTACCCCACTAAGTCTGTGTGATACCAATTCAGTAATAATTTACTAATATAATGTACTACTACCTCCAATTCTTCTTAGTTATTTTCCGTATTCCTTGCATTTCTGTACAGACATCTAAGATGTTGACCAGACTTAGGGACAGGCCCTATGGTATTTTCAAGGGGAATGAAGGTAAAATCCACACATGATGTTCAGGGTCTCTGTGACATGGTATCCTTCACATCAGAATGACACAAATGAAGAGTCACACAGAACACTTTAATTTCTCTAGGACACATTTTACCAGGGTCACTCCCTTTGGAACCAGGCATTTCCAGAGACGTTAGAAATTAATAACTGAAGATGACAAGAGCAGGTAGGTAGGTAGCTTTCTTTCAGGTTCTCTTCATAGGCACTACAGTGGAGAATGCTTTGGCAGGGACCTCTCAGGGAAGAAATCAGAAGGGAACACCCTCTACTGGAAGGCATGGGATGCGTAATCCTAGGGATGGGGGTTCCACGACCACCGCCCCCAAAAGAAGAAGATGGGTGGTGGTGGTCGGGGATTTCTTCCTAAGAGGGACTGAGTCATCCATCTGCCATCCAGACCTGCAATCTCGAGAAGTGTGCTGCTTACCGGGAGCTCGCATTCAAGATGTTACCGAGAATCTTCCAAAAGCGATTAAACCTTCGGATCGCTACCCCTTCCAGCTTCTCCAAGTAGGAACTAATGATACGGCCAAGAATGACCTTGAGCGGGTCACAGCAGACTATGTTGCGCTGGGAAGAAGGATCAAGGAATTTGAAGCTCAAGTGGTGTTCTCATCCATCGTTCTGGTTGAAGGAAAAGGTCCGGGAAGGGATTGTCAAATTGAAGAAGTAAATGCATGGTTGCGCAGGTGGTGTTGGAGAGAGGGCTTTGGTTTCTTTGACCATGGGACTCTGTTCCGGGCACAAGGATTGTTAGGAAGAGATGGGATCCATCTAACCAAGAGAGGAAAGAGCATCTTCGTGGGCAGGCTTGCAAACCTAGTGAGGAGGGCTTTAAACTAGGTTTGTTGGGGGATGGTGACCAAAGCCCTGCGGTAACTCAGGTAAGTGAGGAAGTCGGATACTGGGAAGGAACACAAGGAGGAACAAGCAACAAAGGAGGACCCCTGACTTGGATGGAGAAGGTGGGGCGATCAACTGGTTATCTAAGGTGTTTGTACACAAATTCAAGAAGCCTGGGAAACAAACAGGAAGAATTAGAAGCCCTGGCCTAGTCAAAGAACTATGATTTGATTGGAATAACAGAGACTTGGTGGGATGACTCACATGACTGGAGCACTGTCATGGAAGGGTATAAACTGTTCAGGAAGAACAGGTGGGGGAGAAAAGGAGGAGGAGTTGCATTGTATGTAAGAGAGCAGTATGACTGCTTGGAGCTTCAGTATTTAGAGGGAGAAAAGACTGTTGAGAGTCTATGGTTAAGTTCAGAGGTGGAAGCAACAGAGGTGATGTTGTAGTTGGTGTCTGCTATAGACCACCGGATCAGGTGGATGAGGTAGACGAGGCTTTCTTCAGACAACTGAGAGAAGCTTCCAGATCGCAGGCCCTGGTTCTCATGGGGGATTTTAATCACCCTGACATCTGTTGGGAGACCAATACAGCAGTACACAGACAATCCAGGAAGTTTTTGGAAAATGTTGGGGACAACTTCTTGGTACAAGTGCTGAAGGAACTGACCAGGGGCCATGCGCAGCTTGACCTGCTGCTCACAAACAGGGAGGAACTAGAAGTAGAGGTGGGTGACAACCTGGGAAGCAGTCATCATGAGATGGTAGATTTCAGGATCCTGACCAAAGGAAGAAAGGAGAGTAGCAAAATACATACCCTGGACTTCAGAAAAGCAGATTTTGACTCCCTCAGAGAACTGATGGGCGGGATTCCCTGGGATGCTTACATGAAGGGGAAAGGAGTTCAGGAGAGCTGGCAGTATTTTAAAGAAGCCTTATTAAAGGCACAGGAAGAAACCATACTGATGCGCAGTAAGAAAAGCAAATATGTTAGGCGACCAGATTGGCTTACCGGGGACATCCTTGGTGAGCTTAAACACAAAAAGGAAGCTTACAAGAAGTGGAAACTTGGACAGATGACTAGGGAGGAGTATAAATATATTGCTCAAGAATGCAGGGGAGTTATCAGGAAGGCGAAAGTGCAATTGGAAATTGCAGCTGGCAAGGGATGTGAAGGATAACAAGAAAGGTTTCTACAGGCATGTTAGCAATAAAAGGGTGATCAGAGAGGGTGTGGGGCCCTTACTGGATGAGGGAGGTAACCTAGTGAAACATGATGTGGGAAAAGCTGAAGTACTCAATGCTTTCTTTGCCTCTGTCTTCACGGACAAGGTCAGCTCCCAGACAATGCAGTATGGGATGAAGGTGAACCGCAGTATGGGATGGAGGTGAACCACCCTTGGTGGGGAAAGAACAAGTTAGGAACTATTTAGAAAAGCTAAACAAACACAAATCCATGGGTCCGGATTTAATGCATCTGAGGGTACTGAGGGAGTTGGCAAATGTCATTGCGGAGCCTTTGGCCATTATCTTTGAAAACTTGTGGAGATCGGGAGAGATCCTGGATAATTGGAAAAAGGCAAATATAGTGCCCATCTTTAAAAAAGGGAAGAAGGACAATCCAGGGAACTACAGACCAGTCAGCCTTACCTCAGTCCCTGGAAAAATCATGGAGGGGATCCTCAAGGAATCCATTTTGAAGCACTTGGAAGAGGGGAAAGTGATTAGGAATAGTCAACATGGATTCACGAAGGGCAAGTCGTGCCTAACCAATCTGATTAGCTTCTATGATGAGGTAACGGGCTCCCTGGATATGGGAAAGTCAGTGGATGTGATATACCTTGACTTTAGCAAAGCTTTTGATACCGTCTCCCACAATATTCTTGCCAGCAAGTTAAGGGAATATGGATTGGATAAATGGACTGTAAGATGGATAGAAAGCTGGCTAGATTGTCGGGCCCAATGGGTAGTGATTAACAGCTCGATGTCAGGTTGGCGATTGGTTTCTAGTGGAGTGCCCCAAGGATCTGTTCTAGGACCGGTTTTGTTCAACATCTTTATTAATGACCTGGATGAGGGGATGGATTGAACCCTCAGCAAGTTCGCAGATGACACTAAGCTAGGGGGAGAGGTAGATATGAAGGGCAGGGATAGGGTCCAGAGTGATCTAGACAGATTAGAGGATTGGGCCAAAAGAAATCTGATGAGGTTCAACAAGGACAAGTGCTGCACTTGGGATGGAAGAATCCCAAGCATTGTTACAGGCTGGGGACTGACTGGCTACGTAACAGTTCAGCAGAAAAGGACCTGGGGATTACAGTGGATGAGAAGCTGGATATGAGTCAACAGTGTGCCCTTGTAGTCAAGAAGGTGAATGGCATATTAGGGTTCATTAGGAGGAGCATTGCCAGTAGATCCACAGAAGTGATTATTCTCCTTTATTCGGCTCTGGTGAGGCCACATCTGGAGTACTGTGTCCAGTTCTCGGCCCCCCACTATAGAAAGGATGTGGACGCATTGGAGAGGGTCCAGCGGAGGACAACCAAAATGATTAGGGGGCTGGAGCACATGACCTATGTGGAGAGACTGAGGGATTTGGGTTTGTTTAGTCTGCAGAAGAGAAGAGTGAGGGGGGATTTGATATCAGCCTTCAACTTCCTGAAGGGAGGTTCCAAAAAGGATGAAGAGAGGCTGTTCACAGTAGTGACGGATGGCAGAACAAGGAGCAATGTTCTCAATTTACAGTGGGAGAGGTCTAGGTTGGATATTAGGAAAAAATATTTCACTAGGAGGGTGGTGAAGCGCTGGAATGGGTTACTTAGAGGTGGTGGAATCTCCATTCCTAGAGGTTTTTAAGTCTCAGCTTGACAAAGCCCTGGCTGGGTTGATTTAGTTGGGATTGGTCCTGCCTTGGGCAGGGGGCTGGACTTGATGACCTCCTGAGGTCTCTTCCAGCTCTATGATTCTATGAAAAGGAAAAACTCTTCCTCTTGGCTTAGAATGCAAAGAGAAGAAGGCAACTGACAAAGAAGAATATTTGGACATGTAAAAGTTAGAGATGTAAGGGAGCAGTTGACTAGTCAACTTCCTGATAAGCCTATGGTTATTGGTTAGTCGAGTCGACTAGTCACATTCCCCCCCCCCCTTCCCTTGCTCCCTCTGTAGCAGAGGCAGCAAGGGGAGGGGGAAGCAAGAGCTGGTGCTGGGGGCAACCGGCTTAAAAGCTAGTTCCCTCCAGCACCATCTCTGTGGTCCCCCTCACCCTCCACCCCCTTACTGCAGCAGCCCTTTTGTGAGGGAGGTCCCAGCAGGGAGTTGGGACCTCCCGTTCACAGGGGCTGCTGCTGGCTGTGCAGGCAGCCTGGCTCAGTCCCGGCTAGCAATGAAGACTTTTATTTGGCCAAGATGAGTACACTTGTTACAGTGTGAATACCCAGTTCCTATTCCTGCTGTTTGCATTACTTTTATTAACCAACACCCACATTCAGAAAAGTTTTTGAGCACACATTCAAGTAAATGCTAATTCAGGAAATCACTAAGGTATGAGCTTAAATTTAGTGGTGCTGAAGTGTGTGCTTAAAGTGCTTTCCTAAACAGAGATGTTTTCTGAGTCAGGTACCCAATACAGAAAAAAAAAGGATAAAATATGTCTAAAATACTTTTGCAATCTTCTTATATTTGCAAAATCTTTTTTTATAAAAAAATGGCTTGACAGGAAATTCACATCCTGATTCTGCAAACTGCTTCTTACAGCCATACTCCTGCACTGATGTGGAGCCATTTTTTAATCAAAGGAAGCAAAAGTTGGCCTGTATGAAGCTATTTCTAGGATCTGGTCTTTGTATTTACACACTTAAGGCTGAGGAAATTCAACTACATGAAGGATTTGCTCATTTTATACCAATCTAAATACATATAAAAAAATGAGGTTTACAGGATCTTTCAAAAAAGGGTTTATTTTTCGAAAGATCCGTGTCTAGACTGCCGGGTTTTTTTGAAAAAGCTCCATTTTGAAAAAAAGTGGTAGCCATATTTATGCTAATGAAGCACGGGATATTTAAATCCCTGCCTCATTAGCAATTTCGACGTGCCTAATCTACATCTCTCTGTTGACAGAGAGGTGAAGTCTAGACATACCCTATAGGACTTTGTAATACAGTATGCAGGTGCATTACTACAGGTGAAACTCTGTGGTTCAGAACCCTCCATGAGAACCACGGATGTTGCTGGATTACAGAGTCCTAGCATAGAGGTTGCCAGTGCCTGGGAGCAGAACTGGCCAGTTGCTGGAGTCTGTGGGGCAGCGGAGCCCATGGGGCACCACAGCCCTCAGCCGGCTAGGCTGGGAAGCCGGCAGCGATGCCAGAGTCCGCGGGGCAGGGAGACCACTGAGCCTGCATATTTCGGAGCCAGGGAGGAGAGGGGGCTGCAGAGCCCACAGCTGGTGGGCTTCACGAGCGCCCACAGGGCTACCACTGGAGTGTGCAGGGCCACCGCAACCAAGGGACATCTCCACTCTCCCCACCTTTCCTGGTCCAGAAAACTCCCTTGTCTGGGACTGGTCAGGTCCAAGGGAACTGGACCAGGGAGGTCCAACCTGTGCAGATCATTTTATACAAAGTCACCAGTATCCTTTTAAGCTCAGCTCAGTAGAGATTCAAAACTGTTCCCATCTAACTGACGTTTTGTAGCCTCCAATATATAAGATGAGTTCGGGAGGTCTTATTTTCAGCTGTCACAACACAGGCCAACCAATATGCTTTTCCCTAATTGGTAGGCTGTACAGAGAGGCCAAAAACTGCATAGGCCCTAGAACCTGAAATATATATTTTATCCCTTAGAGAAAGTTCCCCTCAGATTAGGGTTGAGATTCTGACAGGATAGCATAGGTCAGAAACTTGCTCTGCTGCTGCTCTGTAGATAAACAGAGGATTGCACTCCATAGGGATATGAAAAGTACTGCAGTACTATATTCACATAGCTTTTTTTTAAACAACAAATGTATGCTTCTTTGCAAATGCATTAACTATTACAAGAATTAATTCATTCTTAAGTAATTGGCACAACATCAGATGCAGCTTCATAAACCTAGGCAGCTGTGCCACTGTGCTGACAATCTTAGAACGAAGAGATGTTTTACTGTGAGGGGAGCAGTAAGGTGGAGCCTCTAATTACTGGTGTTGCTGTAGCTGCTCCTCAAAGTATAATAAAATGGCCATCCAAAACGCCTGCTTTAGAAGGATCAACGTGCTTTCCCATTCTGGCTCCCTCCGGTATGACTCCCAGATCCCTCAGCAATCAAATTATTCCTGCCAGCATGGAAGGGGCAATGGATATACAGAGCTCTGTACTTTCTGTGAAGAGCTTCAGAAGAGGCTCTTCTTCCTCAGGTTTGAAAGGAAGTCAGAATTAGGATGGACATTTTCTACCCTTACTCTTCTCTAATGAAGATTTGCTGGCATATGTACATCAGTGCAACTCAGAGCCAGATTTTGGGTCACTGTTTGAAGTTGATGCACAATTCCTTTTTTTGCTAATGAGAACTGAGCACAGAATTCTCCATAAATAGTGTCAGATTTCTGGTAAAAGGTTTGTGTTTTATGGTTTTAGTCACAGGCCTGAAATAACAATGAAAAACTTAAATTTTCAATCAACACAAATTTTCAATCATTTTTTATGTTTGATATCTGCCAAAAGATACTTTGACACAAAATTGAAACTTAGCTAGATGGTTGTGCTCTGTCTATTTAGCATAGCTTCAACAATGGAGGTCAGTAGGAAGCTGGAATGAACACAACTCAATTCTCTCCCTGCAGAGTGCCTCCAAATTTCATGCCAGCCTGCTACTCAGAGCATTAAAGTACAGACCTTTCAATAGAAAAAGGCAAGAGAGAGCAAACTTCTAATAGTGATATTGCCAGAAAGGGGAGACCGGGAGAGAGAAAATACAACATAACACACAGGAAATGAAAAGCACTTAAAATAGCCTATGAAAAGACAGAAAGATGTGAGATTAGAGAGTGCTTAGTGGGAAGAGACATGAAAGCAGAGAAGAAAAAATGTTCTGCAGAAGAGATGTAGGGCAAAATGCAACACGTGGAGACTTTGAATTCAGCAAGCTTAGCAATAAAAACAATGAAGGAATAAAACATTAACAAACTTAACAGGGTGCATGGCCACCTAATGGAAAAGATAAGGACAGAAATACATGAGGTTTGCACAATTAATCTGATTAGTAAACATCTCTTTTAATGGGGGCATACAATTATGGCAAAAGTAAAAGAAACAATCAGCATGTCCTTGGAAATGCTAGGATTTCAGATTAACTACAAGATTGAAAGGAAACAGGTTTTGCCCTAACAAATGTTTTAGGAACTTTCCTGACATATAAGACAATAAGTAACAATAACTTCCTGCAAAGAAGCAAATGAAGCCCAAGTGACCTTTACAGGTATTTTTGTCCAACTTTGATTTTATAATCTTATCATCAGGTTGAAATATTGAAAGATGAAGGATCAGATTCTTATCAATGTTACAAACTGTCAGCCAGACAACACTTGTCTTACCAACCTTCTCAGGGCTTGTGGCTTAATCAGGCAATTTTAATTTACAGCAAGCCTACTGGGGGGCCCCAATTATGATGTATATGGAGAAAGGCTAGAGGAGTAGGCATCAATAGTCAACCTGCAGCTTCTAAATAATCCAAAGCAGCAAAAAAACTTTCCATAGCAAAAACAGTTCTTCTTCTGACCTAGTCTTTTCTATAACTGTAGGACACTCTCCTGCATTCACAGAACATGTTTACACTTTGGAGAAGATTGACACTCTGGAGGTCAATCTTCTAGAGTTTGATTTTGTGGGTCTAGACCCCAAAATTGAACGCTGAGGGCAGCCACCACCAGTGTTCTGTACTCCTCATTCTGTGATGAGTAAGGGAAGCCAATGGGCGTGTGCGCTCCCATCACGACCACTCGGTTTAAGGTAAGCCAAATCCAGCTACGCATTTTGCGTAACTGGATGGCGTACCTTAAACCGACATGTGTGGTCTAGTAGGGTGCATCTACACTGCACCCTTAGCTCGAAATAAGCTACGCAATTTGAGCTATGCAAATTCCGTAGTTTATTTGGAGTTAATTTTGAAATAGCTTATTTTGTAATTTGGTGCTGTCTACACAGCACCAAATTTCAAAATAAACCTCTATTCTGAAGTGTCCCTTAATCCTTGTGGAACAAGGTTTACAGGGACTTCGGAATAGCAAGCCCGGTATATTTCAAAATAACAGGCTTGTTTCAAAGACGCGGAATAGCTATTTTGGGATATTTTGAGAAGTATCCCAAAATAGCGCTGCTGTCAAGATGTGCCCCTATAGACCAGGCCATAGACTGTAAAGTGCTTGATGTGTTTCTTTAATCCCAGCCATTCCTGGACACAATTAGAATGCAAATTCCTTCTACAAATGGACTCCAGAAATCTTGGTGGAGTTTCTGGAAGGTAAGGTGAGATCTGTTCCAATCTGCGTTGGCATCACTTATGAGTAAAGACTTGAAATCAAAGAACAATATCAGTGCCATCTACTAAGATTATTGCCGTAAAGTTCTGACAACTTCAAAGAAATGGAGGATGAATGTGGTTCATTAGAAACTGCACTCTAACAAGTGATTTCCCATGAACCAACCAGCCTGCAGGCACTATCAACCTATGCCAGATTTAAAATATGCTGTCTGTATCCTGTTATCAATCACTGGGATGTTTCCAGATACCATTCTAAAACACTTTTAACTAAATGAATTACTTAAGGCTTTGCTTGGGTAGGCTGAGTCTATTTCCCATAATTTGGGAATGAGGACTATGATTCATGGCTACACCTGAACATCTGGTTTATAATTTTACACTGAACTTTTGAATTTTTATATATATTTTTATGAATAGTTTACATAAGAGTGCTGCATCACCCATATTAGTAAGTTAATTGTCCTGAAGGACTTTCCTAAATAGGGCAATATAGAGAGGAGTTATATACAGTAAATTGTATGGCCATCCTTATGTAACTGTACCTATGCAACAGCACTTTCAAAAATGCACTCAGTTTGCACAGGCAATCATTGTTCTTGAACACACACATTCCGATATACAATGGTATTTACTATAAATTAAGATTAAAAATAATTTAAAATACAATCCAAGTTATCAAAATGTAATTTACATTTTCTTTTTAAATCTAGTATATAAGCCAAAATGGGGAGAAGAATTTAGAAGAAAAATGTTCTAGATTATAGATGTACAACTTCTACTCTTTCAGACAACAGAGTTCTCCCTTTCCATTTTAAAAAAATTGCTCCAGCTTTTCTCCAGTTTTCTTCTTCTATGCTATAAATCTACATGCTAGATATTAAGGCAGAAAGCTAACAGAATACTACTCATGCATCTGGTGATGGTTTGACTGAATCAGTATGAAAGTTTAACTAAAGTTAAACTATGTCTATCGTCCTAACAAAATGGAGTGTTGGTAGGTACATCAGCCTAGTTACTGAAGAGCCTTCTCTAAAGTAAACGTATTTCCAAAATTGTTAACAGTTCATATTAGTCTTTTTTTTGTAGAACTGATTCTGTAGATGCACTGTAATGTATATGGGCAGGTAGTATCTACTTGAGGAACTGAGAGGACACTAAGGAAGGTAATTAATACAGGGCACAGAGCTGTGCTTATCTAAGCTTTCCAAGCTTTCCAGATAGCATATAAACTAGCAGGATAGAAATGTCTATAGGTTCAAAACATCCCCTGAAGTCATGCATTTTAGTGACAACAGCTTTTCAGCTGCAACCTACAGTATATGATTAAGAAAATAAGGAAAGTGAATGTATGTGACCAGCCCGACATTTTCATATATCATTAACTTACTTATTTTGAAACAACTGTGGTCCTGTAGCACCTTAGAAACTATCAAAATATATAAATAGTATCATGAACTTTTATGCGCACAACCCACTTCTTGGGTTGTGACAAATACTTTGACAAATATTATGACAAATACTTTCATTTGAAGAAGTGGGTTGCGCCCATGAAAGCTCATGATATTCTCTCTCTATTTTTGTTTGTCTCTAAGGTGCTGCAGGACTATTATTGGTTTTTAAAGTTTGTTTTTGGTTACAGACTAACACGGCTACCCCTCTGAGACCTTACTTATTTTTGAATCTGCATAGGGGAAGCCATGTTGGTCTGTAACTGGAAAAACTTAAAAAACAACAAATAGTCTTGCAGCACCTTAAAGACTAACAAAACATGTAGATGGTATAATGAGCTTTCGTGGGCATAACCCACTTCTTCAGATGAATGGAGTTATTAAAGTTCCAGTTCCAGAATGAATAGGAGATGAGGGGAGGAGGGAGAAGGAAAGAGAAGGGGAAAAAAGTCAGTTAGTGTGTCCAAGGAACTTAACTTCTTTAACAGCAGTGGTCTCCAACCTTTTTAACTACAAGATCACTTTTTCAATTTAAATGCAATGTAAGATCTACCTCAAACCTTAATACCCTTGCCCGGCTTCCTTCCCCCACTTCTTTGAGGCCCCTCACCTGCTCCACCCCTTCTCTGAAGCCTCACCCTGCTCACTCCATCCCCCTTCTTCCATGAATCTCATTCACTTTCACCAGGCTGGGGAAGCAGATTGAAGTCCAGGCTCTGGTCTTGGGCCCAGGGGTAGAGAGTGTGGGAGGGGACACCCTGAAGGTAACCCCAGGGATGGACCTGGCTCCTACATTAGGAAAGCAGGCTAAGGGGCCCTCTAAAGGTAGGGAGGTGGGGTGGGTTCTGGAGTGGCCTAGGGGATTAGCCTGGGGAGTGCAGGGTGGTGGGTTCAAGTCCTGCCCACCCAGGGAGCAGTAGGACAGCCAACACAGACTGCCCCAGGGATAGAGCTGGCTCCCATATTAGCAAGGCAGGACAAAGGACCCTCTGAAGGTGGGGAAATGTGCTGGGTTCTGCAGTGGACCAAGGTGCATCAGCCTCTGGAGCACAGGGGAGGTGGGCTCCATCCGCAGCCAACAGCGGCTGCCCCAGGGAGGGACCTGGCTCCTACATTAGGAAAGCAGGATAAGGGACCCTCCAAAGGTGGAGTGGGATCTGCAGTGGCATACAGGATAGGGCATTCATCTGGGGAACACAGGGTGGTGGGTTTCAAGTACCATTGTCCCCTGGGCAGCCCAAGTCTCCCCAGAAGCGAAAAGATAGTCATGGACCGTCTGAAGGTTGTGAGGTGGTGTGGGGTTCTTGAGTGGACTAGAAGATATGGCATTTGTGTGGGGAGTGCAGGCTGGTGTGTTTGAATCCTGCCCACCCTGGGAGCAGCCAGACAGCCACCACAACAGAGATGGGAAGGACGGTGTGTGTTTGTGAAAATGAGAATGACAGAGACACATACACTGTGTGAGAGTGACAGAGATTTGCATTGCCAAGCTCCCTCCATTCTCTTCTCTCTATGTGGTGATAGGGTGGGGGGGTAGGAGGGACATGCTGACATAGTACACACCCCTTTCTCCCTCCCACAACCTGCACAGCAAGCAGGAGGCTCCCAAGGGGCAGCTCTAAGCAGAGGGCAGGGGCAGAAGCAGCATAACAGTAGGTGGAGAGGCAACTGAAGTGCCAGCACTTGATAGCTTCCCAGCCAAACCAGACAGGATCACCTGTGAGAGACTCCAACATCTACTGGTTGGTGACCACTGATTTACAGGTTTGGGACCCCTCACAAAGGTATGAATAAAGACATTACCTGGCTAGCACACTACCTTCCACATCCTAATGACTTAAAAAACCCCAAACAAGTAGTCATCATCATCATCAACAACCATGGGCTCAATGCCCGTTCGTTGGTGTCCGATGCCTCCCTCACTATTTCCTTCCATCTTGCCCTGTCCAGTGCAGAGTGGCTTAGTTTCTCTCTGTCAGCTTCATGTAGCATGAACACTCTAAACATTTCCCCCCCTTTTTCCCTTCTTTTTCCTTCTCCCTTCCCGCATCCTCTATTTATTTTGGAACTGGACCTTTAACAACTCCATTCATCTGAAGAAGTGGGTTGTGGCCACAAAAGCTCATGATACCATCTACATGTTTTGTTAGTCTTTAAGGTGCTACTAGACTATTGGTTGTTTTTTATTTGGAAATGTCAGTCTCAGAGATGCTGTAGGTTTCTATGTTTAAAACTTAGACATGTTGTGATTATCAGCATTTAGGACGGAATTTTTTTCTCCTCCACGTTCAAATAAAAGTAAGATATCTTAAAAAGATTTTAGTGTCATTTTTCTAACAACATTTATTTCTGGGATGAGACTATTATGGGAAACTTCAACCAAAAAGGTAATTTTTGATAATCAAAAATGGGATTTAGAAGAAAAATGCCATTTCATCATTACCTATTGTGACACTAAATTGTTCTGAAAATGTTTGGAAAGTCTGTATATCAAGTGTCTGAATTGTCTCAGATTAAATATGTCAGTTTCTGTAGCTTTATTATTTGTCATGTAATACACACACTATTAAACAAACAGTAAGATCGTTTAATTTCAAATGTGCAACTTTATATTTATTTTAATGTAGTATTTAGAGTTTATTAGAATAAAGGTTCAAATAATTCCCAACTGTAATGGACACAATCAGACTTACATGAGCAAAAGCTCCCAGTTAATATTCCTTTCATGTGACAAGATCAGTTCTGAGAAACAGAAATCTTTCCCTTTTGTTGGGTGGAAGAACACAGTCAGCTGAAAATCTAGCACACTGTGCTTACAAAAGCTTTCTTCTGACTTGCCAAGTTCAGTAAATACCAAAATATTTCAAATCTCTCATAGCTCTAACCGCAGAAGAAGGCTATTACCATGAGCTATTTATTATTCATTAACATTTGATTACACCATTATTGCATATAAATAGTACTGCTTTTACCTCATTTCCCAGCTTTATTGAATAAGATGAATCAAAGCATTAAGAAACGCCACACAGAGCAGAAAATAAAAGACAAAGTAAAATAACATGAGCAGTAATACCCAATATCCTTACTACAAAGATGTAAATAACCTCTCAGTTATGGGGCTCCTGCTTTAGTTCATCACAACACAGAAAGTTGTAAAATTAGCTGCGTGCTGTGTTCAGTAATGACTAGTCATTTTTCTTTGGAGGGCTTGTCTTAGAAAACACTAAAAACAAAATTATTGAGAACAGTTAAGAGGGCTAAAGTAAAACTTGCCCTCAATGGAAAAATATGTTGTAAGATGTATGTTTCTTGCTCATATTTCAGAGGAAAAGCTTATGACTCACTTACTATTTACAGCCCACAGTGATCTTGAAGTTTTATTAGTTATTGGGCCATTGAAAAGGAAAATAATTGCACTATCCATAATTGTTTTTATGCTTCATTCTCAAATAAATCTTTTGCAATATATTTCAAATTTCTATCTCCAAGTCAGCGGCACAGCTATGGGCACCTGCATGGCCCCACAATATGCCAACATATTTATAGCTGACTTCGAACAATGTTTCCTCAGCTTTAACCCCCTAGCACTCTTACTTTTCTTACACTACATAGATAACATAGTCATCATATGGACCCATGGAAAGGGGTCCCTTGAAGAATTCCACAGGGATTTCAACAACTTCAATCCCACCATCAACCTTAGCCTGAACCAGACCACACAAGAGATCCACTTCCTTGACACTTCAGTACAACTAAATAATGGCCACATTTCTACCACCTTATACCAGAAACCTAGTGTGACAGGGTCAGGCCAGGGAGCTGCTGCAGAGAGGGGAAAAGGCAGCCCAAAAGGGAAAAACCCCTGTTAGAGAAGCAGACAACTGCAGCCCAATTAGATGCAGCTGGGAGGGAGCTGGCTCAGGCTAATTGGGGCCAGCTGACTTCTCTGCTGTCTGTCTGAGGGCCTTTAAAAGCCTCAGCAGTTGGAGGCTGGGGAGGGAGAGGGAGAGGACGAAAGGAAGGTGGTGGAGAGGCAGAGAGGAAGAAACCGGAGAGAACAATTTTGACCAGCATTAGGTAAAGGCAGCTAAGGAGGGAGCCTGTGGGCACCTGGCCCGGGCTCCCTACCATTGAGACCCGCTGCAAAACCCTAACTTGGGGACTAAGGGGAGGAGGCCTCCCCAGTAGTGGCTTGGGGAAGAG
Organism: Rafetus swinhoei; assembly: GCA_019425775.1. NCBI lineage: Eukaryota > Metazoa > Chordata > Testudines > Trionychidae > Rafetus > Rafetus swinhoei. Next base: position 11,323,536 of record CM033435.1, on the reverse strand, counting down.
GGGCCCTTGCCACACGTGGTACCAGGAGTGGGGTCGCGGCTGTGAGGCCTCACAGCAACCCAAATCTAGTCAAGTTGGCCCTCGCAAAGCAATAGTACCCATGGTGATCCTGGTAAAAGCACTGGTGCAGGTCACGGCTGCCCCACAAGAGGCTACTTGGGTGCAAGCAGCTGCCCAGCAGGAGTCGGTGCGGCTCCAACAAGATACCAACCAGTTGTTGATGTGCCAGGTAGCTCAGGACAGGGCCACCCTGCAGGAGGTGGTGAACCAGCTGAAAGCCCTGTCCATGTACATGATCAAGATGGGGCCCGACCCTTATGGGCCAATTTCTACTTTCAGAAAATGACAATAGACGATGAGGTTGAGGCCTATCTCTTGGCCTTCGAAAGGACAGCTTTGCGGGAGGCCTGGCCTCATGCTCAGTGGGCCAGCATTTTGGCCCCTTTTCTGAGCGGGGAAGCCCAGTAGGCATACCTTGACATGGCAGAGTAAGCTGCATCCGACTACCCCCAGCTGAAAGCTGAGATCCTGGCACGGGCTGGGGTCACAGTCGCAGTGAGAGCCCAGAGATTTCACGACAGGCGACATTGAGACGACCAGGGCCCCAGAACTCGGTTGTTTGATCTGGTCCATCTGGCCTGGAAGTGGCTGCGGCCCGACATCCACAGCCCCGAAAAGATTATCGAGGTGATCGTTCTTGACCAGTACATGAGGGGTTTACCCCCAGATCTTCGGGAATGGGTGGGCCAGAATGACCCCACGATGTTTGATGAGCTGGTGGCTCTCGTTGAGAGATGATTGATGGCTAAGGGACTTTCCCGCAGCCCCAGAGTCGAGGTGCAGCAGAGCAGAAGGTCCACCTTCACCCCAAGGACCCGTGCCCCTGAAGTTTCTGACCGAGTCCAGACAGGAAGAAAGGAGGCGGAAGAGCGACCGGGACGGGGTTTGGACAGGAGAGGGCCAGGGATCAAGACCCAACAGCCCAAAACGAAAGGGGCTGTCCCGCCCAGGTTATAGGTGTTATGCCTGCGGGGAGATAGGGCATATTGTGGTTCAGTGCCCTAACATAGACGAGCCTATGCAATGTGACCTGGGGAACCTACAAAGTGTCCTAGTCAACCTCGTAGGGGTAGCAGTGGGCCCCCATCAGTATACCCAGCCCGTGAAAATGAATGGGGTAGAAACCACTGCCTTAGTAGATTCCGGGAGTGCAGTTACATTGGTCTCAGGGAAGCTAGTGGGGCAAGATCAGCTGACTGAGCCAAGTACACTGGGGTATCTTGTGTACACGGGATACTAATTATTACCCCACCATCCCTGTGGAAATAGAAGTACAAGGGCGGGTTACAGAGGTAACTGTGGGGGTGGTCCCAAGGCTCCCCTACCCGGTGGTCATTGGACGAGACTTCCCCAGGTTTAGTAACCTGCTACCACGGGACTGGGAGGAGGAGGATAGCTCCCTCCCAGCCTTCCATGAGTTCTCCCAGGACCTGTTCTCGATGCCTGGGGAACCCCGGAAAACCCGACGGGAGAGGAGGGCCGCAAAAAAATTGGGGACCAGGATCTTGACCCAAGGTTGGAAGCAGGCACTGGTAGAGGGGAGGCCTACCCAACTACTAGAGCAGAAGCCCCGGGACAGGATGAGCCTGAAGCAGGACCCAGCTCATCAGGGGAGGAAAGGGGGCTAGGTTCCTGGAGCCTGAGCAGGTGAGATCCCCAAGTGAGACCTTTGGGCAGGATCAAGCCAATGATCCAATATATCAGAATATCCGTAAGGAGGTTGAAGTTAATGGGGTCCCAGTGGAGGGAGGAACAAGGGCACGGGCCCTACTATATAATCAAGGGGATCTTCTATATAGGGTAGCTCATATACAGGGCCAAGAGGTGGAACAACTCTTGGTACCCCAAAGCACCGGAGGGCAGTACTGGAATTGGCACACAGTCATCTATTTGGAGGACATCTAGGGGTGGATAAGACCCTGGACCGCATTCTTCGGAGGTTCTTTTGGCCTGGGATCTATGTAGAAGTCCAGAGGTATTGTGCTTCCTGCCCGGAGTGCCAACTACATGGGCCCCGACCACACCTGAGGGCCCCATTAGTACCCCTACCAATCATTGAAATCCCTTTGAACGGATTGCTATGGACATAGTTGGCCCACTAGAGAAGTCTGCCCGGGGCCACCAGAGCATACTAGTTGTAGTGGACTATGCTACTCGATACCCAGAGGCAGTGCCCCTACGCAACACCCTATCCAAGACCATCGCTAAGGAACTAATTCAAATCTTTTCTAGGTAGGGATTCCTAAAGAAATCCTAACGGACCAAGGGACCCCTTTGTGTCCAAGCTTATGAAAGACTTGTGTACCTTTGTTCGCATAATGGCCCTGCGGACCTCGGTATACCATCCTCAAACCGATGGTCTAGTTGAATGGTTTAACAGGACCCTAAAAGTATGCTTAAGAAAGTGGTAAGCCAGGATGGCAAAGATTGGGATATGCTACTGCCCTACCTCATGTTCGCGGTAAGGGAAGTTCCCCAAGCTTCGACTGGCTTCTCCCGCTTTGAACTTTTCTATGGGCGAACCCACGGGGCATACTAGACCTTGCTAAAGAGGCCTGGGAGGAACAACCCAACCTGGGGAGAAATGTAGTTGATCATGTGCTCCAAATGAGGGACAGGATTGCCAGAGTCACCCCCATAGTGCGGGAGCACCTAGAAAAGGCACAGGAAGCCCAACAGGTCTATTACAACCGAGCAACCTCCCGGAAGTTCCAGGTGGGAGACCGGTGATGGTGCTAGTGCCGACGGCGGAGAGTAAGCTCCTAGCCCAATGGCAGGGGCCATATGAAATAACAGAAGCAGTGGGAGAGGTAAACTATAAGGTTCGCCAGCCTGGCCGGTGAAAGCCTGAGCAGGTATATCACGTCAACGTGCTGAAACCCTGGTGTGACAGAGAAGTGGCCTTGGTTGTGCTGGGGCCACCACTCCAAGGGGAAAACCCACCAAGGCAGGTGGGAATATCTCCCGAGCAGACTCCGGACCAACAGGCCGAAGCAGCCGACATGATTGAGTGGAATCAGGATGTGTTTTCGACAGAACCGGGTAGAACTATGGAGGTTTGCCATGACATCATCACAGACCCCGGGGTGAAGGTACACGTTAAGCCATACCAGATACCCGAGGCAAAACGAAAAGAGGTCCAAGCTGAAGTTGAGAAAATGCTGAAGCTCGGAGTCATTGAAGAGTCCCATAGCCAGTGGTCTAGCCCTATTGTTATGGTGCCCAAGCCAGATGGAAGCCTACGCTTTTGCAATGACTTTTGAAAGTTAAACGAAGTATCCAAATTCAATGCCTATCCCATGCCAAGGGTGGATGAACTCATTGACCAACTGGGCAAGGCCTGATTTCTATCCACTCTTGATTTGACCAAGGGTTACTGGCAGATCCCCCTAGCACCAGGGGCCAAAGAAAAGACAGCCTTTTCGACTCCGGAGGGTCTCTTTCAATACACGGTCCTCCCTTTTGGTTTGCATGGGGCTCCTGCAACGTTTCAAAGGCTCATGGACAAGCTGTTGTGGCCCCATGCCAAGTACGCAGCTGCCTATTTGGACGATGTTGTTGTCCACAGTCCTGACTGGGACACACACATTGAAAAAGTAGAGGCAGTATTGCAGACATTAAGGAGAGCGGGACTTACGGCGAACCCCGCAAAGTGTACGATTGGGCTGGCCGAGGCCAAATATCTCGGGTATATCGTGGGAAGGGGGGTAGTGAGGCCCCAGCTCAACAAAGTGGATGCAATACAGAATTGGCCCCGACCAACCCGGAAAAAGCAGGTCAGGGCATTCTTAGGGTTGGTTGGATATTACCGCAGATTCATCCCCAACTTTGCCTCCAGGGCCTGCCCTCTGACCAACCTGACTAGAGCACATGGTCCCAACATTGTAAAGTGGACCATGGAGACGAAAGAAGCTTTTAAAGATCTCAAGAATGCCCTCTGCGGCGATCCAGTTCTCATAGCCCCTGATTTTAAGAAGGAGTTTATCTTGCAGACCGATGCCTCCGAGGTAGGACTGGGAGCTGTATTGTCTCAAATGGTTGGAGAAGAGGAGCACCCAATCCTGTACCTCAGCAGGAAGCTTCTGCCGAGGGAACGAAACTATGCCGTGGTAGAAAGGGAATGTCTCGCGGTAAAGTGGGCCATGGAAAGCCTTCGCTACTACCTTCTTGGGCGGAAGTTTACCCTGGTCACCGATCATGCACCTCTGCAGTGGATGCATCGAAACAAGGACAGAAATGCGAGGCTTACCCGGTGGTTCCTGTCCCTGCAGCCCTTCCACTTCCGCGTGCCACACAGATCAGGAACCCAGCATGGGAATGCAGACGGGTTGTCAAGGGTGCACTGTTGTCTGACCCAAGTAACCCAACCCCATGGGGTTAAGCAGAGGGGGGGGATGTGTGACAGGGTCAGGCCAGGGAGCTGCTGCAGAGAGGGGAAAAGGCAGCCCAAAAGGGAAAACCCTGTTAGAGAAGCAGACTGCAGCCCAATTAGATGCAGCTGGGAGGAGCTGGCTCAGGCAAATTGGGGCCAGCTGACTTCTCTGCTGTCTGTCTGAGGGCCTTTAAAAGCCTCAGCAGTTGGAGGCTGGGGAGGAGGAGAGGACAAAGGAAGGTGGTGGAGAGGTAGAGAGGAAGAAACCGGAGAGAACAATTTTGACCAGCATTAGGTAAAGGCAGCTAAGGAGGGAGCCTGTGGGCACCTGGCCCGGGCTCCCTACCATTGAGACCCGCTGCAAAACCCTAACTTGGGGGCTAAGGGGAGGAGGCCTCCCCAGTAGTGGCTTGGGGAAGAGGGGCCCTTGCCACACTAGTGACCGTTATACTTATCTACATGCCTCTAGCTTTCATACAGGACACACTACCCAATCATTTGTTTACAGCCAGTCCCTAAGATATAACTGGATTTGCTCCAATCCCACAGACAAAAACAAATACATACAGGAGCTTTATCAGGCATTCTTAAAACTTAAATACCTACCCGGGAAAGTGAAAAAACAGATTGACAGAGCCAGACGAGTATCCAGGCATCAGCTTCTTCAAGATAGGCCCAACAAACAAAACAATAGAACACCACTAGTCATCATCTACAGCCCCCAACTTAAACCCCTCCAGCGCATCATTAACAATCTACAACCTATCCTGGAAAATGATCCCTCACTCTCACAAGCCTTGGGTACAGACAACACCCTAACCTGAAATAAAATCTTTCCAGCAACCACACATCACACCTCAAACATACTCACCCAGGAACCCACCTCCGCAATAAACTCTGTTGCCAACTCTCTCCACACATCTACACAAGTGACATCATCACAGGACCTAACCACATAAGCCACCACATCAGAGGCTTATACAACTGCACATCCACTAATGTGATCTATGCCATCAAGTGCCAGCAATAACCCTCTGCCATGTATATTGGCCAAACTGGACAGTCTCTACGACAAAGGATTAATGGACATAAATCAGATATTTGAAATGGTAACTCACAGAAACCTATTGGACAACATTTTAACTTGCCTGGATACTCACTAATGGATTTAAAGGTCGCTATTCTCTTAAGGTTATACAATGGAAGTTAGCTATTCGGGCCTATCTGCAGAATGAACGACGTGTGAAAAGTTAAGACCCTGGTATTTGGCATAATGGATGGTCCAAATAGGAGAGGCAGACCCCACAGAGAATGGGTAGATGATATAGTAGATTGGTGCAGAGCTAGTCTACAGAAACTAAGCCACTCCGCACTGGACAGAGAAAGATGGAAGGAAATAGTGAGGGAGGCATCGGACACCAACGGACCCTCCTTCCAGATGATGCTGGGGTATCCTCTTGCACTCAGGTTACCTCTCCGGGGGAGGGAACTCCAGTTGTTAGGAAAAGGCAGGTGTTAGTAATGGGAGATTCGATCATTAGAAACATAGATAGCTGGGTTTGCAATGACTAGGAGAACTGTATGGTGACTTGCTTGCCTGGTGCGAAGGTTGAGGATCTCTCGAGGCATCTAGATAGACTTATGTGTAGTGCTGGGGAGGAGTCAGTGGTCGTGGTACATATAGGTACCAATGACATAGGGAAGGGTAGGCGAGATATCCTGGAGGCCAAATTTAGGCTGCTAGGAAAGTGACTGAAATCCAGGACCTCTATGGTGGCATTCTCAGAAATGCTTCCAGTTTCACATTAAAGGTACAATGAAACTGGAATTTAAATTAAAAGGTACAGTGACTAAAGTAAAATCCCTGCCCGCTGCACTTTTCAAAGGCATCACAATAGAGGCCCAACTTAAATGTATACCCAAAATTAAAAAACACAGTAAAAGAACTAAAAAAGTGCCACTGTGGCTTAACAACCATGTAAAAGAAGCAGTGAGATAAAAAGGCATCTTTTAAAAAGTGGAAGTCAAATCCTAGTGAGGAAAATAAAAAGGAGCATAAACACTGCCAAATTAAGTTAAAAATGTAATAAGAAAAGCCAAAAAGTAGTCTGAAGAACAGCTAGCTGTGAGACCGGCCCAGGGGATTCCATCCCGCCCCGGCCCCGGCCCCCTCTTCTCTACTGTATAGTTGCGTACTGCCTGGCTGGTAGACACGCTCATGCAGTGTGACCATGTCTACCAGCCAAGCAGTACGCAACTACGTACTGATACTCATGATAATAATAAAACGTACTTAATTAGAAAATACCGGGCATTTATATGTCCAGTATTTTCTCAATTTGTTTCCTGGACAGAAAGCTCAAATAACGGACTGTCCAGTTCAAAACTAGACACCTGGCAACCCTAAAAATAGGAAACAACAGGTAGGAATAAACATTTCCAGAATGGAAAGAGGCTGTGTCCCCCCAGGCATCTATATTGGGATCAGTCTTATTCAACATATTTGTAAACAATCTGGAAAAAAGGGGTAAACAGTGAGGCGGCAAAATGTGCAGATGGTATACAACCACTTAAGATAGTTAAGTCCCAAGTGGACTGCAAAGAGCTACAGAAAGATCTCACAGAACTGGGTAACTAGGCAACACAATGGCAGATGAAATTCAATGTTGATAAATACAAAGTAATTCACATTGGAAAACATAATCCCAACTATACATATAAAAATGACTGGATATAAATTAGCTGTTACCACTCAAGAAAGAGATTTTGGAGTCATTGTAGATCATCCTCTAAAAATATCCACTCAACAACAAGGAGTCTAGTGGCACTTTAAGACTAGCACATTTATCAGGGTATAAATTTTCATGAAATACAATCAACTTCTATGGATGCTTGAAGAGAAAAAAGAAAAGAAAAAAAAGGAAGGGATTCAGAGATGGGAGGGTAACAATGCTATTTAAAATCACAGTGGATGTGGCTCACCTCCAACAGTGATGAAAAGGTGAGTATCTGAAGGGGAAATTACTTATTGGAATGAGAGATGCATTCCATGTTTCTGTTTAAACCTCTTTTGACTGTCAAATTTGCATTTGAATTCCAGCTCAGCCATTTCTTGTTGCAATGTTTTTGAAGGAATTGACTTCTGGATACATAACATGAAACACAGAAATGCATAAGTATCCAGAAGTCACCTACTATAGGACAGACCCAACATAAAAAGCAACAGAACACCACTAGGCAACAGAAAAGCCCACAGCTAAAACCTCTTCTACACCTCATCAAGGATACACAACCTTTCTTTTTTCTTTTCTTTTCAAACATCTGAAGAAGTGAGTTGTATCTCACAAAAGCTTATACCATAATAAATTTGTTAGTCTTTAAAGTGCCACCGGACTCCTTATTGTTTTTGTTGAAACAGACTGACAGATTTCAGAGGGGTAGCCATGTTAATGTGCAACGGTGGTCAAAAAAGTGAACAGCATTTTGGGAATCATTAAAAAAGGGATATATAAGAAGACAGAAAATATACTGACTATATAAATCCATGGTACACCCATATTTTGTATACTGTACACAGATATGGTTGCCCATCTAAAAAAAAGGACATATTGGAACTGGAAAAGGTTCAGAGAAGGGCAATAAAAATTATTAGGGGTATGGAACAGCTGCTATATGAGGAGAGATTAATAAGAAAAGAGACATCCAAGGGGGGATATGATATAAGTTTATGAAATCATGACACGTGTGAGAAATAAATAAGGTAGTGTTATATGCCCCTTCTCATAACACAAAAATTAGGGGTCAACAAATGAAAATAACAGGCTGCAGATTTAAAAACAAACAAAAGAAAGTATTTTTTTTCACACCACACATAATCGACCTGAGGAACTCCTAGCCAGAGGATGTTGTAAATTCCAAGACTATAACAGGATTCAAAATAGAAATAGATATGTTCATGGAGGTCCACTGATGACTATTATACAGGATGGGCAGGAAGGGTGTCTCTAGCTTCTGTTTGCCAGAAGCTAGGAATGGGTGACAGGAATGGTTGATGATTACCTGTTTTGTTCATTCCCTGTGGGGCATCTTGCATTGGACTCTGTCAGAAGCCAGGATACTGGGCTAGATGGACCTTTGGTCTGATCCAGTATGGCCATTCTTATGTATGCAAGAACTACCAAAATACAAGTGACCACGGTAATTACCCTAGGTGTACCTGAGGGCAAAATGTGACAAAACAAGGAAGCTAATAGCTTCGTATTTCCTTGCTAGAGCACTGACTAAAAATCATTCATGAGTAGAAAGAAAATACTGGTGAAGAGGTTAATTTAGACTATATTAAAAACCACAAGCATGAAAAAGAATTCTTAACTCACTTTTCCCTAAAGAAACTGTGAATAAACACATCCTCCTCAATTGAGGCAGGATGTTAGCAGCATGTGGGCTCTTAGCCAGTTTCCTCATCTTTATTTCACTATTTTGAATATTTTCTCAGCCTTAACTCCTCCTACATTGGCTCATTCATGTGAAACACAAGAAATGCAGCTTGTTTGCTTTCTACCCCTTTCATTGCAGGTAGTTACATGCTTATCTTCAGTCGTGATGGCTTTGAAATTAAATTACTACAAATAGAAACTTAATTTTTGCACCAGGGATCTACATTTAAAGCTTTATAATGAATGCGTAACTTACCACCCAGGGTTTGTCACAAAAATTATAGATTGACTCTAGGGAGTTGACACTGGGAATACCAGCATAATTCATTCCAATGATTAAATTACGGAAGTCTTCGTTCTCAGCCATACCGAATGAATGTTGTCGAACAAGAACAAAATCAGGTCTGAATGATCTAAAGAGAAAAAAGATATATAACAATTATGTAATTATCAAATTATTTTCTCTGATAAAAGAGTCTTAAAATGGGAAATTGTATGAGCTGTCACAATAGTAGATGAATTAACACAGCATTTACAAGACAGATAAGTTGAAACTCACAATTGGTTCTTATTGGCTAAAGTACAAAACCAGGTGAATAGTTATTTTTGAGCTACAGCTTTGTTGCATCTCTGTACAGTTTCTGCAGTTTCCTGCTATTAGAGAAGGCATGACTAAAATGCTATCAAATCCTTTTATGAAGAATAAGAGCTAAGGAAGTGGATGCGCACACCACCTCTTTGGCCACAAGGGAGTTGGCCATCTCTATAATCCGCGAAACTTCGACGGTCTCTGAGTAATTCCGAGTCTATAAGTGGCCCTGCTCACCAGGAGGTGTGGCCCAATGGCCAGAGTCAATATATCTATCCCCTCAGTCCAGGGTAATATGGCTCACTAGCCCAAATTCGTGACTAGCCCTCAATTCGGGGCAGTATAGGACACCACTCCTGCAGCTCCCATTGATCAATAATGGGGAGCCGTGGCTAGTAGAAGTTGTGGGCTCAGTGCCTATAGATGAGGGGCAGCACATGGTGCCATGGAGCCATTGCTGTACATGCCAGCTGCCTTCAGGAGTGGGGCAGGGCCAGGGCAGGAGTAAGCCTGCCTTAACCCCACTGTTCCACCACCCAGAAGCCATCTCAGTTAAACAGTGCCCAGCCAGAGTCTGCTTCCTGAACCCCTGTCCCAGCCCTGAACCTCCTCCTGTGCTCAACCTCCTGCTCCAGATGTGAGTCCCCCTGCACCCAAACTCCTTCCCAGCGCTTGCACCCTGAAACCCCCCCTGGATCCCAATCCTCCACCTAAGCCCGGAGCCCCTTGGCCCAACCCCTTGGCCCAGGCCAAAGCCTGCACCCCAATCCCCTACCCCAGCCTGGTGAAAGTGAGTGAGGATGGGGGGGGGTGAAGGCAAATGGAGTGAGCAGAGTGAGGCCTCAGAGTGAGGCCTCAGACAAGGGGTGGAGCAGTGGCAGGGCCTCAGGGAAGAAGGGGAAAGAAGTGGGGCAAGGGTATTTGGGTCTGAGGTAGATCTTACATTGCACTTAAATTGAAAAAGTGATCTTGTGGTTAAAAAGGTTGGAGACCACTGATCTACACTATGAGCTAGAGTGTGAATCCCCTGCTCACATACATACACTCTCACTAGCTCTCATCATGCCTAAGCCCATATATAGAATAGTGTAGCCATGGCCGCTCAGGCAGCAGAAGCAGAGGTATGGGCTTAGCTGTGCTGAGTACAAACCCACCCAAAACAAGTGGAAATATACTCAGCAATCTTAAGCCATGCCTCCACTGCTGCTGCCGCAGCTACATTACCATTTATCGTCATGCCAGACTGATGAGAGCAGGTGAGAGTGTGGATATGTGAGAAAGGAAATCACTCCTCTAGCTCATAGTGTAGACAGTCTAAGACAGGGGTCCAGCTGGCATTCTTACAGATTCAAAACCTTATACCGCTATGCATCTGAAGGGAGTATTTACCATGTCAACACTTCCACTCTGATATATTATATACTATGGTATATTATATATACACATGGTATTTGCAGTATTCTAGCTTCTAATTTTCCAGCTTGTATCTCAGTGATGGGATTTCTTTCTCATAAAATTCCAAAAGCAATGTCCTAATGTCTTGCTTTAAAATATTTAGGCACTATTTCTAAATAATTTCAAGATGTATTTTATATAAATCACTCCCACATCAGTCAAGCAGAATTAGACACTTTAATGTGTTTGCTTTATTCCCTTCAACTGAAATTAATTGTTAATGATACATCTGTCTTAGCATAATGGAGGCCTAATTTATCCTGAATCAGCTGTCTTCAAAAAGCAGGAAGTTGAGGCAACATTAAATGTAAGCCTATACAAATACTGAAATAGCTTTAAATAAAACAACTAATGTTTGACAAATATCCTACCAGAAAGAGCTTAACCCCAAGACAGAGGCTGTGTCTACATTGGCATGATCTTGCGCAAAAAGCGGCTGCTTTTGCGCAAAAACTTGCTGCCTGTCTACACTGGCCGCGAGTTCTTGCGCAGGTACACTGACGTTCTAATGTGTGAAATCAGTGCTTCTTGCACAAGTACTATGATGCTCCTGCTCAGGAATAAGCCCTCTTGTGCAACTGTTCTTGCGCCAAGAGGCCAGTGTAGACAGGCAACATGAATTTCTTGCACAAGAAAGCCCTATGGTTAAAATGGCCATCAGAGCTTTCTTGTGCAAGAGAGCGCCTACACTGGCATGGATGCTCTTCAGCAAAAGCACATCTCTTGCCCAAACGCACATGCCAGTGTAGACGCTCTCTTCTGGAAGAGTTTTTGCACAAGAACTCTTCCGCAAAAGAGTTCTTGCGCAAGATCATGCCAGTGTAGACGTAGCCAAAGTGTTAAATGATGCAAGAAAATATTTTCATAATTTGGAAAACAAGTCTGGCCACACAAACTTAGTTTTATCATAATTAAAGGCTTCTTGTTACCCCTACATCCATTAAGTTGAGAAAGAGCCATCAAACTCCATAGTAGATTAAATATGGTGCGTCAGATTCTGATCTCATGAAAATGTATGAAATCCCAAAGTAACTTTATTGACACCAACACTATGCAGTGAAAATGAGATCCGAGTTGATCCACTATAAACCATCAGTAAAAAAGGCCATTACACGAAGTAATGCAGGAGGAGTAATGGGAGTTCGAATTAGGAGCTTTAATTCGAACTACCTAGCCCGTGCCGTGTGTAGCTACGGGCAGGGAGTTCGAACTACTGGGCATTTAAAAATGGCGGCGCCGGGAACATGCAAATAAAGCCCGGGATATTTTAATCCCGGGCTTCATTTGCAAGTTCGAATGACTACATTAGCCACCCTAGTTCGAACTAGGGTGGCTAGTGTAGACATACCCTTATAGTGCGACATTTTCATCCTTCCAATGAGGTTTCTGGGGAGGCCTGCTTTATTCCGTCCCTCACAGCAGGACACCTTTCATGCCACACCTGCAATAAGTGATCTGCTATTGCTGCAGTACAAAACATTGTTGCATAAGGGTCCAGATTTCTGGCCACAGTCAGCGTTTGTTCCCTATCGTTCTGTGTGATTCAGAGAAGACTGATATAGTCCATGGCAACCTGGATGAAGCAGGGGAAGCTATGTAACTGATACCATGGTAGTACACCTCTGTTTGTTCATCCCCAACAAAGCATGGTTTAGTGACTGCGTGAGACCCTACCCTGCCACTGAGCCTGGCCCCACCAATCCTTGGCAGGCCCCTTAGGAAGGGAAAATTGCACTCTCCCAGCAAACAGGGTGCCAAACACATGGTGACCGTGTGAGCCCCTGCCCTGCCACCACAACTGCCCCCCCCCCCAGCAAAGAACCTCACAACTGTAGGCACCCTTTTAAATGCAGAAGCTTGCCTAGCTGCAAGAGCTGCAATTTGCAGCCCCTGTGTCACACATGCTTTCAAAGTGGAAGCAAAAGAGCAAGAGCCCAAACCTGCCCCTTACTATGCCTACCACTGAAGAGAGTCCAGCTGCTCCCTTAAGATCTGTGTGTTGTATCTGCTGCCTAGTAGGCACTTAAAAACATAACTTTGGCCTTATACATAACACATGCCTATTGTGCTGGACAAACATTCTTTAATGGTAAGAGATTAGTTTCTGCATTCTACAAGGTATCTTCTGTAAAGTCAGCCCTTTTTCTGCATTCTTTAATGTGTCTCCTCTAAAATCTGACCTTCACTTTTTTTGTTCAGCAGATGCAACAGTGAGTCTGTTGCCCACTCCCCTGCCTCTTCCAGCTATTCAGCTATCATAGATCTTAAGGTGAAAAAACATAAGCGGGATGACATGTTTAATGAGCAAACACAATCTGCCTGCATCAACAGGATGCAATTAAATGCATGGAGGAGAATGATGCTGCAGGAGATATGAATGGAGCATGAAGAGGGAAGAGTATGCAGGAAACACAAAGCCCAGGCCCAGGTGGAGACCTTGAGGCTTGTGGGGCAACAGACAGAGCTGCTGATGTGCCTGGTAGAGGCACAGAAGCTGAACTACCTGCCCTCCTCACCAAGTTCCATAGTCTCTCCTCCCAGGTGCCCTAGAAAGCAGGGGTTGGGGAGAGAGTGTCAAGGGCAGCTTTCCACTCAATTCCCAGGGATGTCTCCAAGAACAGAAGGCTGTCATTCTCACACTTGTGACTGCTGAACAGGGAGCCTGCAATATGCCACTTGCCCGTGCTCCCCCGCTTAGAGCTCATGCCCTGAACTCCTTTTCTGTCTCTGCTCCCTGTGTTCCCTAAATAAAAATGCATGATTTCTCAACAACAGTCTCTTTATTGATTGTGTTACAAAGGAGGGAGTAAGGGGAGAAGGAGTTTACAGGCCAGCACATTTAACGCAGGGGACACCTTATTAAGAGCAACATAGATGACTGTCATATAGCTGTCTGGTCTTCTGAAGTTTTCAAAACCTTTCTAAACCTGGTGTCTGGCTGCTCCTAATTAGGGACTGGGTGATCTCCCTCAAGACATTGCACCCCCACTGGCACACAATTTCCCCCCTTACTTTCACAGATATTATGGAGCACACAGCAAGCTGCCATAACAATGAGAAAGTTGATTTTACTGAAGTCTAACTTAGTCAGTAAAATATGAAACCTTCCTTTTAAATATCCAAAAGCACATTCTACCACATTCTAAATATCCAAAAGCACATATCCAAAAGCACATTGCTCAGTCTGTAGTTGAACTGCTACATACTGCTGTATTGGCTGCCTGTGTACAGCTTCATGAACCATGGGAGCAAGGGGTAGGCTGGGTCTCCAAGGATAACTATTGGCATTTCAATGTCACCAATAGTAATTTTCCGGTCTGGAAAGAAAGTTCCATCTTGCAGCTTTCTGAAGAGATCAGAGTTCCTAAAGATGCCCCTTTCCTGACTGTCCCACAATGATGTTGGTAAAACAACCTTTGTGATCCCCCAGTGCCTGAAACATCCTTGAGAAGTACCCCTTGTCGTGTATATACTCTTTGGAAAGGTGGTCAGGTGCCAAGATAGTGATGTGCATTTCGTCTATCATCCCATCACATTTAGGGAATCCCACCATGGCAAAGTCCTCCACTAAGTGCTGCATGCTTCTCAGAGTCACTATCCTTCATAGCAGAAGGGTATTGATTGCCTTAGCTACTTGGATCACAGCAGCCCCCACTGCAGACTTACTCACTCCAAATTAATTCTTAACTGACCAGTCGCTGTCTGGCATTGCAAGCTTCCACGCGGCTATTGCCTCTCACTTCTCAACTATCGGAACGGGACTCATTCTAGTATTGCTGCACTTCAGGGCAGGGGAAAGCAATTCACAAAGTTCCATGGAAATGGCCTTCCATATGCAAAAGTTTTGCAGCAGCTGCTGATCACCCCCTAACTCAGGGGTGGGGAACCTCAGGCCCAGGGGCTGGATGTGGCTCCTGGCTTGCCTGGATCTAGCCCCTGAGGCTCAGTCCCCTCCCCCAGCTTTGCGGAGTCCATGCTGGCATTCCAGCCCCTCTGTTGTCCCCCACACGTCTGGAGTAGACAAAATCTAGTAGGCTGCCCGCCCCCCAGACTCTGGTGTGTTGGGGGGGAATGTGGGGAATGTCTTTGTCCTCAGTTGGGGGCCACAATGAGGGTTTTTTACTTGTGTGTGGCCCCCCAGCTGATTTTTCTGTGGGTCAGTGGCTCCCAACCCAATAAAGGTTCTCCACCCTGCCCTAACTACATAATTATGAGACCCCCACCAGTCTTTGCTTGTTTCCTAGGACCAAAACCAGCATTCTACTCTGTCAACAGAATCAACTGATGCCTATTGCCCCACTCAATAGTTCCATACATATATGTGTTCATGCCCTTCTTGCACTCTTCCTTGCTCCTGGGGCTTCTGGACATACCACATCATAATGCGTGAAGTGTTTGCGATGCTTGCCATAACAGTATAAAGCTGAACGGGATCCATGCTTGCCCTGCTACGATGTCTGCATGGATAATCAGGGGGAAAAGGGCATGAAAACCTGTTTACCATTGCTTTGAAGCAGGGGAAGAGGGAGGGTATGTCTACACAGCAAAGTTATTTCGAAATAACAGCCGTTAACTTTCTTAGCATCTACACAAGCCAACTGCCATTCTGAAATTAATTCGAAATTGGTAAACCTCATTCCACGAGGAATAGCACGAATTTCAAAACTGCTATTTCGAAATAAGTGCTGTGTAGATGCTTATTTCAAAACAGGGGGCCTCCAGCCCTTCCCAGGGTGCCCTGCTGGCCACCCTGGCCACAAGGTAACTTCTGACCTGATGCCCTGCCGAAACCAGTTCTGGCTGGCTTTAATGCGATTCAGTGTCCAATCAGTGTGGACGCGCTTCTGTGTGGACACGTTATTTCGAAATAACTATTTTGAAATTAGATATTTCGAAATAACGCTGTAGTGTAAACATACCCAGAAAGAGGAGATAAGTCGCCATGGGAGGCTGATGACATGTATCCAGAACCACCCACTGTACTGTTTTTGTCCCATCAGGCACTGAGAGCCTAACCCAGAATGGAAAGGGGTGGCAGGAACTGAGGAATAGCTATCCACAGTGCATCACTCTCAGAATCAGAGGTAGACATCCTATGGGGGATGCATTACATCTAACTTTTGAGCACAGTGGAGACATGCACCTTCAGCTTTACAAAATCTGTGCTAAAAATTGACCTTAATAAATTGGACCTAATCTTGTAATGTAGACATGGCCTAAGAGGGAGTGAGATGAATTCTATTGTTCCTTGTGCATCATTAACTGAACAGTTTGATGCAGTGTTGCCATTTCAAATAATTATATCACAAGTCTTGCAACCTGTGGTGTATTTCTTAAAATAACTAACTCTGGGGTCACATGATCATGTGAGACTCCTGACCTTCATTTTAAAATGAAAAGTTATTTCTAGCACTGTGGATGGGAAAAAAAACTTACAAACATGAACCCAAAGGCAATGAATAAATATATATATGATATTTTGTGAACTGACCCATAATATTTGAGTACTTGGAATTGGTAACACTGTTGACATATGAATCCCAAGCTAAGGATATAGGGCTGACAAAAAAAACCACCCTTGATGTTATTTTTACAGTTGTTTTTTAGAACAGAACCACATTTAAGCACATCTCATGTTTCTTTCCTTCTTCCTCCCTCATCAGGGAGCTAAAAGGGAGAGAGGAGACTGGTCTTGTGTCACTAAAGTTTTGGTCATTCCTAGTTCTGATGGTTCAGATAAGCATCCGAGTTTCTAGATATTTATTCAAAACTAAACCTAACAAAATTTCCCACTCATCTCTACTCTTTAGTAAATTAAGCAACTGAAACTCTGAAATTTAGGTACTGGCAATGCTGGAGTTGAAGGGAAGCAGAGGACTTAGAATCATAATATTCCTTAGAATAAGTACCTGTGATGTGCCAGTGACAGATTCCCAAACATAGTGAAATTTCATGGCTAGAAAAACCTAGCTTGAAGCAATTAATCTGTGCTGAGCAATATACTAATACCAGGGAAGAGGATGAGGAGAATTGTGGGGCGCAGAAGTATACTGTGCATTGGATGGTGTTCATTAGCTTTATAAACAGAAATAGGAAATAAAGTTGCATGAAGCTGACAGTAAATCAAGTACTCAATGATCATTACATCTTTTTTCATGCTACAAAACATGTCCATAATAAATGCAGGCAATATCCTAGACCTTCCTGTTTCAAAACTGTTTAAAGGATTTGGACCCCTAATTCCTGCTAAAAATCAATGGAAATCGCACATTCATATCTTGTAGGAAGATTTGATATTTGAAGCCTGAATGCAGCTGGATACTTGCACTGGTTTTCAAGTATATTGCATAATTTATCAGGAGCAACATTACAAAGATTAGTAGTTAGATAAAATGGCATTGTAGACTGGACAACAAACTGTTAAGTTAATGCTTGTTTTTAATCAAAGTTATCCCTAAGGTATTTATAAGGTAGTTCTGAGAATGTATGGTCGATTCAGGTTTCTGGGGGGAATGTCAAGTGCACTGAAGTGTGTGCTGCGTAAGGAAATTCAATTTCCTGGGACAGTGTGAATAAAATCACTTATGCGATTAATGATCCTCCTTTATTTTTACAGATCATGTAAAAGAGAGACTGCAACTTTCTCACAAAAAGGGAAAGTCCACTGAGGGATTACATATCATATCTCTGAAGGTGCACCCTGAACTTAGACAAAGGAAAAAAGTGCCCCTTTAAAATGTAACCTCTATGAACTGATCCCTGGTGGAAGTGACATACATCTCCCCCCTTCACACCTTGCAGACTCTGGTGAATGAGATTTAGAGGAAGGAAAGGGAAGTAATTCACCCTGTGCAATAATGATAATTCTTCGAGATGTGTGTCCCCGTGGGTGCTCCACTGTTGGTGTTGGGCTCATCTCACGCAACAGATCGGAGATTTTTTTCAGCAGTATTTGGTTGGGATGCGCACGTGCTGTTGCAGGCACGAGCTGTTCGCACCATTAGAGTTTGCGTGTGCTGCCCGACTCCCCTCAGTTTTCTTCTTGTATACCAACTTGTAGCAAATGGATCCGAAGAAGAAGGGAGGAAGGGTGGGTTGTGAGCACCCATGGGGCACACATCTCGAAGATCTGTTGTTATTGCACAGGGTGAGTAACTTCCCTTTCTTCTTCGAGTGATGTCCTCGAGGGTGCTCCACTGTTGGTGACTGTGCAGCAGTACCCCCCCCCCCACCACTTCAGTGGGCTTTGGATCATGCAATATGGGCAGAAGAGAGAACTGCGTCCGCCACAGTGGAGCTCCTGAGAGCTTGTGATGGTATTGCATAGTGTCTCATGAAGGTAATATTGGATGACCACGTAGCCGCTGCGCAGATATCTTTCAGCGAGACTCCCTTCAGAAAGGCCATTGAAATAGCTACAGCCCATGAAGAGTGTGCTCTCAGGGGTGGAGAGAGTGTTTTGTTTTGTAGCAAATAACATTGCATGATACACGATGTAATTACTCTGGATATAGGTTGGGAGGACAGAGGTGTGCCTTGAGAACATTCCACAAGAGAGAGAAATCGACTTTGCGATTTGCGGAAGGATCGTGTATGATCTATGTAGAATGATAATGCCCTGCGGACATCCAGTGTGTGTAGTACCACCTCCTCACGGGAAGAGTGTGGTTTTGAGTGAAATGTAGGGAGAACATTTTTTGAGATAAGTACATCATGTGGTTCTCCTTCTACTGTGAATTAGGACCTTTTTTACTTGATGTGAACATGCCTTCTCCTCCTCTGAGAACCAGAGAGAAGCCATGCTGTTGGGTGTAGTGTTTCTGGGTGTGAGAGAAGCAGTCTCCCTGCATTCTGGGATAGGAGATCCCGGCGACTCAGAAGGGGGTAAGAAGGTTGAGGAGACATCTGAAAAAGATAAGGGAACCAGGTCTGTCTGGCCAAGGCAGGGGCTATAAGGGTGATTAGGGCACTGTCTGTTTCGATCTTTCTTAGCACTCTGGGTATAAGAGACATTGGAGGGAATGTGTAACATAGGGGAGCTTTCCATGGGCGGAGGAAGGCATCCCCAAGAGATCCTGGTCTTATTCCCATTCTGGAGCAGTACTGGGGACATTTGGAATTCTGATACGTTGCAAAGAGGTCTATCATTGGGAATCCCCATCGGTGGAAGAGGGAGCAGAGAATGTCGGGATGAAGCTCCCATTCATGGTACATAGTGAAATTTCAACTCAGAGCGTCTGCAGTTGTATTGCTGACTCCCAGAAGGTATGATGCTACAAGGTGAATATTGTTGTGAATGCACAAATTCCACAGGCGCACAGCTTCCGCACGGAGGGATGGAGAGCGGGTACCACCTTGGCAATTGATGTAAAACATGGTGGTAATGTTGTCTGTGAGGATACGCACTGTGGAGTTGCGAATATGTTGCAGGAAACATTTACAAGCATTGCTCACTGCACAGAGATTAAGGAGATTGATGTGCCAGCGTGATTTGTGGGTGGACCATTTGTCCTGGGTGCAATGGCCATGCCTGTGTGCACCCCAACCCAGTAGAGAGGCTTCCGTAGTGATTTGTATAGAGTGTTGCCTTTGGTGAAAGGGGACACCCTTGAGGAGATTCCTGGGATTGGTCCACCATTTCAGGGAAGCGCGAACCCTCATAAGGACAGTTACGTGCTTGTGCAGTTTGTGCCTGGATGGGGTATAAACTGAGGCCAGTCAATGCAGTAGGCAGCTTCATCGATTGGCAGTGCGATCTTGGTTTTTGTGAATGGTTGTACATTTTTAAGAAGCCTGTGTTGTTTTCCTTGCACTTCAGATAGAGTGACTTCCTGGCTAGTAACAATCCTCTTGAAGAGCTCCTGGAACTGTTTTAAGTCATCGGTGGGGGATGAGTCATCTGGAATGATGGCCTCATCTGGTGAGGATGATGTTTTATCCACTGGAGAGGCTCCCAATTGGTTAGGGTCATCATCATCCATGATCTGTCCTTTCTCGGCTTCCAGGTCCTCTATTGGGGGAGAGGAACATGGGAGTGAGAGGGTGGCTCCGATCTGTAAAGGGGAGTTGATGATGGTACAGATTGCTGCCTGGGTGGTGCCCAGTGTCTATATGGGACCACCTTGACGAGTAATACACATGATATGACCATTCTGGATACCATGGAGCTTGATGGAAATACCGGGATTGGTGCCGTTGATGAGGTGTATTTAGTCTATCTGGCAAGGAGTTTTGGGAGGAGAAAACACTCTTATGGTTTTCCTCAAAATCACTGAAGTGGGGGAGGATGGGTGATCTGGGTGAGTGAGCCGTCTCTCTGAGGGGTGTTGGTGAGACCAAATGTGATCTAGTTGTTGGCAGTGTGCCATGAGTGTGCTTGTAAGTGGAGTGGCACTATTTGGAGGCGTGTTCTCCCAGTGCAGCTGAACATGGTGCCGATGGCGGAGGCATTGGTGCTGGCAGACATGGTACTGGTTCCAGGCTAGGAGAGAGGGGCAGAGGTCTGACTGATTTTTCCTTGACCTTTGTCGGTGCCGGTGGAACGGCCATGGCCAGAGCTCTGATTTGTTCTTGGGCATCGGATCTCCTAGGTGCCGATGGAGTCGGTGCCGATGGTTCCGGGCCTCGCGGTTTCAGTTCCACACCCGAAATGGCAGAGGGGTGTCTCGTGCCGGAGGTGTCTGGCTTGTCTCCCATGCTGACTCTGGGAGGTAAAGAGTGTGCTCGGGAGGCTCTTTTCTTTGGGGTCGGTTTAGACAAAGGCGAGCCTGGCCGTTTCTTTTATTTAATGGAGGTCTCATTTTGAGTACTCCCCTCCTTATTAGCTTGAGGCTCTAGTGCCTTGTCAAAGAGCAGCATCCTAAATCTGAGCTCTCTGTTCTTTCTGGACGTTAACTTAGAACAGTGGACACACTTCTGTGGGATGTGTGCCTCACCCAAGCATCGAATACATGACCCATGTCCATCCAAGACCGGCATGGGGTCACGACATTTGTCGCACTTTTTAAAGGCAGGAGACCCCTTCATTTCTTTGTCTTACCTCAGTGTATGCTGAAGAGAGCCGCTCAACAGTCCGGCTTTGAATGCGGTACCTCTGATGCAGTCAGTATTTTGCCTGTAAACTTAAACTGTCCTTTTTTTTTTTATTACAACAGTGTGAATAAAGGTAACGGTAATTTTCAACTAACTACGAACTAAAATTTCAATCTACAGAAACTGTGAAGGGAGGAGGGATTTTGATTCCATCTGTGACTAAGGACGGTAAGAAGAAAACTGAGGGGAGTTGGACCGAGTGTGCAAACTCCAATGGCATGAACGGCTCGTGCCTGCAACAGCACATGTGCAGCCCGAACAGATACTGCTGAAAAAATCTCTGATCTGAGACACCGGGACGAGTCCGACACCAATAGTGGAGCACCCATGGGGACATCACTCAAAGAAGAATGTAAGATGTTTGTGCATTCTGATAAGAATACAGAGAATGAGTTACAGTAATTGTAATTGATACTGGACAGAAGCTCTACTACATGACTGTATTTACACATATACAGGAGTGTGTACTATGCTCATCACAGGCACACATCCTCCCAACCCCCAAAATCCTCAACGTTTTGTAACAAATGTTTTCCATTTTTTCCAGATTATTTTTTTGGTGGGGCAGAACGAAAGGCAGCATTAGTATGTTTAAAAAAATCTTTCTGGAAAGTACTACTGAAACATAAGTTTTCTCACCTAAATATTCAGAAATCAAACACTGTTATTAAATCTCTTTGTGTGTATTACTAGTGAAGGGAATTTTTGCCATTTACTTTAATGGGCCATCCTGAAAGTAGAACTCTTTCTGTGTCTATCTTGTACAAGGTAAATTTGGGGAAACAACAGCACATGGGGCACATTCTTTTATCTAACTCTAACCTATATACTAAAAGTGGCTAATATATATATATATATATATATATATATAAATAACTTACCTGACCACTTTGGTGCCATTACGGAATGCTTGGATGTCTACGACATAACTGCCCTCAGCATGGGCTATCAAGTTGATCTCTGAAAATTTTGCCTATGGAAAAGAGGCTCAAATAAGTCAAAACTTGCTTTTATTTTACCCACATTTTAACTAACTTCCTTCAGAAGCATAACTAGTATTGAAAATAAATACTTTTCACCTAAAAAAGGCAGGCACATACTATAACCAGTTGGACACGACCCCCTTCCCTCCTCTTCACTGGTGTCTAGCTGACCAGATATACTCCTCTGCTTTTCCCTTCTTCCCTGACCGTGGCTTTCTTAGTTATAATTTGTGAAGCTTTTTATCGTGCCTTTGGTATGTTATCTTTAGTACAATGCAATTTCTTGTATTCAAGGCCATGAGGTCTCACTTTGCTTAGAAACCATATTTCTTATGAATATGTATGTAACCTGTGGAATGTATGTGAGGTGTAAATGAGAAATACCCAACCAAAAAGACAGTTTAGGATCTGTGACCTTTTAAGGCAGAGAAAGACCCTGCAAGCAGATAAATTAACTGAGAAGTGGCCAGAAAAATCTCTCTCTCTCTCGGACAAAATATAACATCACAGCAGAAACCTGGGACCGGCCCAGAGGAAGTAAAACCTCCTGCAGATCCGAAGGGATCTCCCAAGGAACAGCATGGTCAAGTCTCCGGGAAGCTGATGCCTGGCCAGCATTTTAGCCACCAGCAAAATCAAAAGTAATCTACACAGCATTTGTAGCTTGCCTCCAAACTGCCAGCATGAATGTGATGTATGTTTGTGAGTATCACTTTACTCTTAAGAATCTGTGCCAATAAACAACCCCAAAAGCAATACTGCTTCAGCCCACCCTTTGTCCAGATTTGTTCCTCAGAAGGCCTGAGGAAGTGCAACACATTCACATCATTACAAATTTGTAATAATTTTAACATACTAAAAGAAAAAAAAGGGCTATAGAATAAATGTATCCATGACAAGGGCCTATTTGGAGCTCAAATACAGGCTAAGCATATTTCCTTTTTAATCTTTGTGTAAAATGGTTGATATTTATTTTTGCTCTGTGTGGTATTTCAGTGGGAAATTAATAATGAAGCTACTCCAAGTTGTAGCCTAAGTTTTCCAGAAAACATATTACCAGACTCTGATTTGTAGGTAAATGCCATATGTAAACAGAGTACCTACTTACAGCATGGCTACGTCTACACTGCAGGCTTTTTGTGCAAGAATGGCCATTCTTGGGCAAAAACTTGCAGAGCGTCTACACTGCACGTGCATTCTTGCGCAAGTAAATTTACACTAAAGCGTTGGAACAGAGGGCTTCTTGAGCAAGAGTTATTCCTCTCCCTACGAGGAATAATCCCTCTTGCACAAGAGTGCAAGAAGGCAGTGTGGACGGGCAACAGGGGTTTCTTGCGCAAGAGAGCATCCACACTGCCATGGACGCTCTTGCGCAAAAGCACATCTCTTGCGTTTTTGCGCATCTCTTGCACAAAAGCACATGGCAGTGTGGACGCGCGCTTGTGCAAGACCTTTTGTGCAAGAACTCTTGCGAAAAACAGTTCTTGTGCAAGAAGCCTGCAGTGTAGACGTAGCCCTTGTGTCTGAATGTCTCTACATATATTCTTCTTTTAAAGAGGTTCCACATCAGGTATCCTAAGCAAAGCACCATACACTCAAGATTCCCATCCATAAAAGTAGGTCCCAACTCTGCAACAGACTTCGTAACAAGAAGATCCTAGAGCCCATGTGGCACTCCAAATGACTTCAGCATGTCTCCACATGGGCACTGCTTGCATGACATGAACTACAAGATTGGATGTATCCCTAAACAATCCTGCTGATCCTTCCATGACTTTCTATGCTTCTGAGTTAAAAATGTGGGTCAGATTCTCAGCTGGCATAAAGCAATGTGATTCCATTCAATTCAGTAGAGCTATATTGGATTTACATTACTTGAGGTCCTGCTCATCATGTTTTTCTATCTTAGAGGCTTATTCAAAAATTCCAGAGACAAAACAATCCCTTTTAAGCGAAAAGATATGCAAAATATTCATGGCTATATTCCATTTTACCATGCAAAACTGAGGATATTCTAAGAGCTGTTGTCACACCCCAATGGCCCCCTTCCTCAAGAGGTCCCCCTGGGGAGACAGGTCAACATTGAATATTGCTAACGTTGTTGCAAGCATCGCAGGGCATTTTGGGGAAGGGTGAAAGGTGTGAGTGTGGAATGAATAAAGGATTCCTTTGCAGGTTGCGAGAGGCCAAAGGTGGGGGGGAGACGAAGAGAGCAGAGAATGGGTTAACTCCACACTCTGGCTAGGCCCGAAGATAAGACGCTACTCCAGCCAGCTCAAGGCCACAGCACACATCTGACTCTAGGCTGTCGGCCAAGAAAGAGGGGGGCCTGGAATCCACCAACCAGCCATAAGAAAAACATTCAACTAAACCGATCTGCAGAGCCAGCCCATAACAAGCAAGACAAGCAAAGGCCAGCACGGAGGAAAGCAAAGAGAACAACAGAGTCTAGTTGGTATGTTTTGGGAAAAGTCAAGAAGACCACAGAAAGCTGGTTTGGACTGGCACAAAGAGCAACAGAAACAGAGGTCGCAGAATGGAACACCCCCAAAGGAGCCCAGGACTTAAAACCCTCCTGAGAGCTGGAGAAATTCGGAGAGATCACAGTGGACCCTGGATGACCTGTGCGCACAGGACCAAACTCCCGTCCACCCTTCCCCCTCTTCTTCTGTTATTACACCCAGGCCTGGCCAGCCTTGGGTAGTGAGTGTGTGAGTATGAAAGTGGGTTAGGGCTCTGAGCAGTAACACTTTCTTTCTTCCTCTGAGTGACGTGGGAAGCACCCATCACTCTCAGCTGTTATTTTATTATTTTATCAATAAAGCTTTAAAATTTAGATACTTGGTGTGTTCCGTCATCTCCTCCCTTAACGATCCTGTGGCCTCAGCCCGATCACCTGACGCCTCAGGCAGATTGATAACAAAAATCTGTCTCATTGTATTAAAATGAAAATGAATACTTGAAACTTTTATTGCAATCTCCTTAGGCTTCATCCTAGAGCCATAGCAAGTGTTGGGATGATCAGGCACTGCTGTGAAGGGCCAGAATCATGGCACTGGACTATAATGTGCCATGCCACCACCACAAGGACATTATAACAAACTGTTAATGGGGTCTCCCCCCCAAAGGTACTTCTCCACTCAAGTTTGATCTTGCCACATTCATAAGTAGCAACGTTTTCATGATGCTTTTGGCACTGCTTAAGAAATTCCATAAAAGAAGAGATAGTAAATTTACATACCATTTAACCCACTTAAGCTCTCTGAATTTTCAAGGGACTATATAGAATATGATAAACAAATAAATGTAACATTTAGAATAAATAATTTGGTTACCTGTTCAACTTTGATGTCATATTCCCCATGGACCTTTTTCCCGCGAAAACACTTGACCCTGGAAAAAGAAAAAAATTACTAAGTTCTGTATAGTAATACTGTCATATGCATTAGAGTATTTGAGAAAGGACTTGTAGCAATAATGGGTAGCCAGATTTAGTTTTCATATGATTTTCTATGTATTATAAATATATATGCATAATAGATTATTGCACATCAGTCTATTTTGCATATCCATATCTTCATACCAGCCATCTCTTTTCTTTCCTTCCAACTATGCTACTCAGAAAAATCAGTGATGACCCTAGACATGGCACTCAATGAATATCTGGGTGACCAATTTACAACACTATCATGTCAACCTACCTTACCTCAAATATATTTATATTCCACTAGACAGAACAGGACCAACACATTTTGACAATGTGTTCTTCTGAATTTGTTGTTTGACTATTCAGCTTAGTTTTTTTCTAGCAGCTACTTTTCAAGAAGGATTTTACTTCAAATTGGCATCCTAAACTGTCATTCTATTAACTAGTATTAATGTTATTTCTTAAATACTCCATATAGTTATTTCAAAAACTTTATGCCTTTGATTCCAATTAGAATTTCATATTCATTGGTGATCTTACAGTAAGAAAACCAAAGGCATATATCAATGCTATAATACTGTCCCTCCTTCTTCCTACATCAGTGTCTTGTTCTGACACCAGTGTTGCTCATGTGATGAGTGGGAGTAGTGGCCTAGGGCCTTACAGGTTGGTTTCTAGTGGAGGAAAAACCACAAAGGCAGAGTCTGGGCATATTCCAAATGTAATTTGCTTTATTTACATGCATACATCAGTCCTGAAATGAGATAGTCAATTACTTCTTATACACATCTCAGTTCAACACCAATCCCCTGGCTCTCTACCTCAAGAATTGATTCTAAACCAGGGGCGGGCAATAATTTTTGATGGGGGGCATTCCAAGAATTTGGAAAACGGTCAAAGGTTGCACTCTTCCATATTATTGGAGGAGGAGTGGGATCTGGGATGGAGGCTGGATGCAGAAGGGAGCTTGCCTTAAGGGACTGGGGTGTGGGAGAGCGTGTGGGATCTAGGAGGGAGTTTAGGTAAAGGAGGTAGTTATGACCTCGGTTAGGGGACTGGGGTGCAGGACTGGGTTTGGGCTGTAACCTGGGGTAGGAGATTGGGGTGCAGGATCTGGGAGGGGCTATGGGGGCAGGAGGAGAGCAGAGGGTTTGGGATATGTGGGGTAAGGGCTCAAGGGTTGGGGTACCAGAGGTAGGCTTTGGCTGGGAGACTTACCTGCTTGACTTCTAGCCAAAAGCCTTCTCAAGCAGGGGGCCATGTGGTTTTTGAGCTGCTAAAAGCCTGAGGGGAGAAGAGGAGGGTACTTCCCAAGCTACCTGTTGACAACAGGCAACTCCCATTGGCTGGAAATTGGCCAATGGGATTGTGCAGGGGGCCGGAGCAGAGCACAAACCCTTTCTTTTCTCCCACGGGCTCTCAGCTGTTCAAACAGAACCCTGAACCCACTTTTCTCAGCAGTGTGCATGGGGCAGGCAAGGATTCTGCCTCAGGTTCTCCATTCCATCTGCGGGCCAGATCTGATGGTTTGGTGGCCCAGATTCAGCCCACAGAGGGTATTTTGCCCAGGCCTGCTCTAAACAGAAATCGAACTCTTCTGCTCAAGAGGTTCCCTTTCTCCTCAAGCTACCCCTGGACAAAACCACTTAATAGCCCACCACACCACCACAGAATGTTATTCCACCAAAAATTTTCAGACTGAGAAAAAATAATTATCAAATTGATTTTATGGCAAGCAGCTAATCAAATAACCTTGGCCCGATTATTCTCCCATTGACATAACTGAAATTTCACCACTGATTTCAATAATAGCAGAACCAGAGCCCTAGTAATTAACTGATAATATAGTCTCTGGCTAACATATTTCACAATTATTTATTAACAAAGAAGATGATAGCGAACACAGTAATGAACAGACAGACAATCTGAATTTTCACTGTATTATGGCATGCAGAAAAAAATTACACTGCAATTAATTTAGAAAGTATAGTTGGCAAGGAGATAACAAGGAACACCAGATTTCCCTTGGAAATCTATTAGAGATAATTTTGTATTTGTTTTCTGATAATAAAGACAGATACTGCAATAAGTTTACATTTCCTTGCACTGTATACAGTAGGTATATCTTCAGTAGAGATGGAATTTCTGCCATTGATTTACATAGAAATTAAATATACAGTACCATAATTTTTAACTAAAAATTGCTAGTAACCACAAATATTCCTTTCCAATTCCATTCTGAAACACCATATGCTTACTGTGTAATTGATAGGTGAATTAGCCAAATAAAAGGCACACATCACTACACCCATCTTTTACATATTAAATAACTCTCAACTTAATTATTTTAATTAACTTAAATAATCTAGTTTCCATATTCTACCATTCTTTAAATAGCGTGTCCTAAAATTATTTTTAAATTTTCCTTCAACATACTGTATAATGGGCTATTATTTATAAAAGTTTTCTCATCAAGGGAAAACGGCAAAGATGAGTTCACACAAAGTGCTGTCAAATGCACAAAGTAAATATTCTGAAAAATGGAAAGATGTATTTTTGCTAACTTCTTTCATTTATAGTAATGTTAGATGTACCTATAACTATGGAAGGCACAATACATTCAGGCCAAAATCTGATTTTTGTTCTGACAGTCTCACTTTAATACAATACAGGTTGAACTTCTCTAGTCTGGCACTCTCTGATGTGGCAATATCCATGGTCAAGCATGATTTTAGTTAGCGGGATGTCCACTTATCATGGGTGTGGCCAAGTTTCCTGCTGTCCCATAAAGTTTGTTTACAACCACCAGTCCTGGTTCTTGGCTCTGTGCTGTTATTTAGCTCTAATTAACCCCTAAGTGTCCTCTAACAATCCATTAAGCAATGGAAGAGTTGGTAATGCTGCTAGACAATACTGACCTCCCCCATGCTCCGTCAAATTCTCTGGTTTGGCACTGGTCAGGTCCCAACCATGTCCTACTGGAGAGTTTCAACCTGTAGTCAACAAGTGGGAATTCTTTGCCAATCAGAATGCAGGGCCAGAATATAGCTATTCCCAAATTAGCTATATTATATAAACCAGCTTTAGAAGATAAAACTGTTTTACATATGCACATAATAAACATGTTCCATAATGACAGCTGTTTGAAGATGCTTAGAGGTTTTTAATGTTAGAATACAGTAAGTGTCAATGGAGATAATGACAGGCTCTGATTCAGGAAGATACTCACTTATGGAGTATTCAGGAAGATACTTACAAATGTGCCTAACTTTAAGCATGAGTAGCCCCACTGAACTCTGTGAAACAACTTATATGCTTAAAGTTTGGGTATATCCTTAAAAACTAATTGAATAGGGACCATAGTGATCAGAGAGCAGGTAAGGTGCTCAAAGATGCACAACAAAGACAACTTATGAGAAGGATATCATGTTTAAATTGTTTAAATATCATGCATTGGTATTATGTTGTAAAGCATTCCCTTGTGTGCTCCTGGTTACATTCTGGGTCTATCAATTCAAAGTTTGTATATGCTTTATTATCTTTTGCATTGTACACTGAAATAATTACCTCCCAACACAATGCATCAAAGCTAATGCAGACCACTTTAATACAGTACCAAAGCAAACTCAGGTTTTCTTAGTGTTGTATCATCAAGAAGACGACAGCAAAACCAAGTATTCTACAATGCCTGGGAAAAAAACTATAAAAGGTACATAATGGAACAGAAGGCCAATTTTCAAAGATGAGGAACACAGCCATAGATGAACAGCTCCTTAGAAAAAAAGTCCTAGGAGTACAGGAGTGTATAGCTTAATTGTCCACAAAGGTTAGTTACCATTAGAAAACCAGGGACTTAGCTTTTACAAAATGCTAGCTATTTCTGGTCCCAGAAACTCCAGTTGCAAAACTCCTGTTGATATCATTTGGAGCAGGAAAAGGTTCTTCTAAGTTTTATTTTTACTACAGTAACTGATGAGGCAAATATGATATATGATACAGTGTAAAATTATTGTAATTTAAACAGAACTACATTGGCCCCAGGAATTATAGCAAGGCTTCTTTTTGGCATGCTGAAAAATAAGTTTATAATATGATTCAGCTTTATGAATAAGCTTCAAAGTCTATTTAAAGATATCTACATTCTCACATTGCTTCCTCTAAATAATGCCCAGAACTGATTAATTCCATGGCTGAGGAAATGGAACTAAAAGTTTGCAAAATCCTTTTTTAAAAGTTCATCCTTCCAAGAAACAGCAAGGAGTTATTTAATTCTTCAGATGACTGAGATCTATTTTATATATTGGCACAAGCACTACATCTCAATTATGGTCAAATAATCAATGATTAACTTTTTCTTTTTAAACATCCTTTGGATGAGACAACCATTAAACAACTGATCTCTGGCATGATTCACATTTCAACAAATGACTTCAGCTTTGAAAATAAATAGTAATAGTAAGTGCTAAGTGATGCCATCTGGAGCCTGACAATATTAAACATGATGGAACTGGAAATACTTACATTGACTTAATTCCATAGTAGCATTATGAATGTGCCATACATATGCACTCTCAGCATTTTAATGTAGACTGCAAGAGTTTTCTCTGAATTTCACTAAAACATACATTATGCTCATGGATTCCGAGTATTAGATGACTAAACACTGGGCAATTTTTAATGTGTTTATTGGCTGTGCACAAGGAACTAAGTTAAATTTAATTAAACCCCTCAATTATGAGAAACTGCAGTACCATGCTACCTTAATTATTCCCAGCATGCTAACATCAGAAATGTGCAGTTATGCCATGTAAGACATTTATTATATTTATGTTCTTGTAGTAAAAAAGGGTGTGGAAAGAATGAGCTCATATCTTGGTGGTGGTGGTTTATTTACAAAGTTTTGCTAAAGTACAGTGGGAAATTCCCATAGGATCTTATCACTTTTGGCAACATATGTAAATCCCTCCATTTCAGCTATTGAAACATTACAGTGGAAGGTAAGGTGACTCCAAGGCTAGGCTTTCTAGATATAGCATTTTTAAAAGAGCATTCTCAGAGTGAGAAAGGTTAACAAAACATACTTCAGCAGAACAAAGTAAAAAAGAGAAGATCAGTGTTGATAGTGTAATGTCCAAGTGTGTAGGGAAGCAGAACTATGGATATTTTTTCTTTCTCTTTGAAGTTCATAGTTGCTTGCTAGAACATAATGTACAGGAAATGGACAGGTATTAATATTCATATCTTCTACTGAAGTAGTCAGCATTGGCACTTATATACAAGATCTTTTGAAAATGAACAAAAATATGTACACATTTCATACTCTGGGTAAAATCTCATGCTTATTTAAAATCACACAACTCTGCAATTTATTTGTCAGGGATGCAGCTGAACGTGTACTCATTACTAGCTATCCCGTTTTGCAAGAGCAATTAATAAAGCAGTGAACGTTTTAAAATATGCAGAATATCCAAAAGAGAGAAGATGGATAAGGCAACATCTTTCATTGGAACAACTTCTGTTCAAGAGCTATGCAAGCTCAAAAGCTTCTCTCTCTAGTCTCACAAACAAAAGTTGGTCCCATAAAAGGTATTACCTCACCGCCCATCTCTCATATATCTCAGCACCAACACAACTACAACAACACTGCACACAATAATGCAATATTTTGAGCACAGGGGTACTACATTGAACACCCAAACTATCAAAACAAGAATATACATTTCTATAGTACCTTTATCATATCAAAAAGCATCCCAATAGACCAGTGGTTCTCAAAGTGCAGTCCGTGGCCGCCTCCCAGGTGGTCCGTGGCTCAAGCTAATCCTCCCACATGGGGTATGTCTAGACTGCATCCCTCTATCGGCAGAAGGATGCAGATTAGGCAGGTCGACATTGCAAATGAGGCAGGGATTTAAATATCCCACACCTAATTTCCATAAAAATGGCCACCGCGTTTTGCCGACTCAGCACTTTGTCAGCAAAAAGCAGCAGTCTAGAGGAGGATCTGTCAAGAAAGAAAGCCTTTTTCGACAGATCCCTTATGCCTCCTGCAAGGAGGTTTACAGGATCTGTCGAAAAAGGCTTTCTTTCTTGACAGATCCCCCTCTAGACTGCTGCTTTTTGTCGACAAAATGCTGAGTCGGCAAAACGTGGCAGCCATTTTTATGCAAATTAGGCACGGGATATTTAAATCCCTGCCTCATTTGCAATGTCGACCTGCCTAATCTGCATCCCTCTGCCGACAGAGGGATGCAGTCAAGACATACCCATGCTGCCCCTGCAGCAGGGAGCCCACGGTGCTGCTGCAGCCTTGTGGTTGCTGCACAGTCATAAGGCTGCAGCACCAGCTCCGAGTTCCCGCTCAGAGGGCACATGGGAGGGGGTGTGAAGAGGGACCTTCCCTGCCAGCTCTGGCTCGTGGAGAGCAACTCCTGCTCCCGTGAATTTTCCTATTGCCTGTGGAGGCTCATATGTAGATGTGTGTGGAGGGGAAACCCAGCAGTGGGGCTGTTTTGCTGGAGGGGCACAGGGGGTGCAGATATGCATGGCCGCCAGGCAGCAGGGGCAGGGTGGGGATTTCTCACCACTTCTCCATTCCTTCCCGTTGGAAATGTGAGAGCAGGCCATGTAGGGATTTCAGAGCATTGGTGCTTCCTAGTACAGATCCTTCCCCTGCTGCCCAGCCAGGGCTCATCCCAGCTTCCCTAGGAGCTTCTGGAGTTGCTGCCCTTCCCAGACACCCCGGCAGGCCCCGATGCCTTCTGCAGCTGGGATGGGACAGCTCACTTAACCCACCCCAACCCGCGCAAAAGGCGTGAGGTCCAGGCATGTGGGGCTTTCTGCCTGGATGACTTAAGAGTGCAGAGCCCCATGCCCTGGCAGTGTTTTCAAAAAACCTGCCTGCCCCACCCCTGCATGTGGCTGGAAGACAGACAGGAGGAAGCTGAGCTGCGTCTGCTGGATGCAGGGACGTGGACAAGGCAGGGGGTCTCAGTGAGTGAGGGGGTTTATCTGTGGGGACCTCAGTAGGTGAAGTGTGGGGGGAGAGGTAACTGGGAGTTTGTGAGTGAGCTGTGGGGGGTCTCAGTACACTGGAGTACCCCTTTCTCTGTGTGAGGATCCTATCTAGGGATGGGACAGGGGCTGGGAATTCTCAGGGCCCCAGGGGAAGGCAGAAGGGAGAGCAACAGAAGAATCCACAGGGCCTGGAGTGGGGAGCAGCAGGAGTAGGTGGTGGCAGTGGAGAAGGAAGACTACAAGGAGTAGGAGGATTTCTCTGAGCTGCCCAACACCCGCAGCATTGCCCAGAGGCAAGGGGGATGAGGAGGAGAACTGGTCTCTGAGGGACTCAGAGATCAGCAGCCCTGAGCCTCATCTGAACCTGCTGCAACACAGGCAGCCTTGTCACACTGAACCCCTCATTTTTGTCCCAACCCCAGAGCCTAAGGGGGTCCATAAAATCCACTAACTCTGGAATCCCAGAAAAGTAAATCTGGCCTATGGGAAGCCCTGAACCTCAGTCTTCCCTGTCCCTTCCAATGAGCCTGTTGGGCTGAAGTGTCAAAGGAGTGAGATGCCTCAGTTGGGGGCCACTTCAGTGGGGGTTGAATTTTTTTGGAGGAGTTTTTTTTGTTTCTCACTTGTGTGGTCTCCAACTGATTTTTCTGTAGGTCAGTGGTCCTCGACCCAAAAAAGGTTCCCCACACCTGCCATAAATAAAGAAAACATCGAAACCCTTTTTGCTGGACATAAATTAATATTTTACTTTATTTAAAATGAAATTTGATGAGTTAACATGGGGAAGTTAAAATGCTTAATCTGTTTAATAATTTAAATTAAACCATCCCTCCCAGCTGCAGCACTAGCAAAATGACTTGGGCATAATAATGTAATTAACAGTGAGTTTCCATTAGAAACTGGTAGTCTGCGGAAAGGTTTGCATTGAGCCAGGTGGTCCATGGGCCAAAAAGTTTGAGAACCACCGTGATAGACCAAGAAACCATGACAACTGGCCCAGCCTACAAACCCAAACTAAGGTATTAAATAAAACAGAAGAATAGCATGGTTCCCTTTTGAAGGGGGGGGAAAGAGGAAAATATTAAGATACAAATATTTTCCTGGATCAATTTTCCAAGGCACTATATTCCAGTGTGTAGTAACTGAATTTTAACACTCACATGCTTATATCAGTTAACTAGAAGATTGACTTGGTGTTGCTCGGGTCCTTAACTCAATTTTTGTTTTTTGGAAAATAAAATGGAAATGTACATGCTTCATTTAAACCGTTGCTCTGGGGTGAGACTGGGGTGAGTATGCAGACTGCACCGGTGAGATAGGACTATCCCAACCCTCTCTCACCACAGTAGCTTGGGGCCAGGTGAGAAGTGCCTCTGCATGACTGCTACAGCTGCAGTGGGTATAGCTGTGGGATGGGTGCATGTCACCCATTAGGGCAGGTTTATCAGCCCCCTGCGCTTCCCAGCCAAAGTGAGGAATGCAGCAATCTTTGCATTTTCTCCTCACTCCCTGATGAAGGGAAATAGCAAGCAATGGTCCTGTATGAACTGGGAGGGGGGGAAGCTTCAGGGTGCCTCGGAGAATGGGAAGCTTGGGGGCATGCCCCCAGCCTCTTTCATCTGCCTGGTGATTCTGTCTCTTTTCTGTATGGTTTTATGAGAAGCAATCCCATGCCAGGCATATTCTATTTTTCTGGCACAACCAAACCCTTGTTTTAAGTTAAGATATCACGAAGCTATATCCTGAATTTGGTGGTCCTAGTTTTTACTGTTTAGGCGGAAAAATCTCAGAGTTAGTGCGTACTGTATCTGCAAAAACAAGGAGTCCTGTGATACCTTAAAGACTAGCACCCTAACTCCCTCCGTGATCTGGCACTCCAACCCTGATTCTGCTCCTGAACTTTAAGTCCCACCCAAACCTCGCACCCCCTGTGACGAGGCGGCCGTGCCCTGCACTACTGCCAGCGCTGCGCCGGCGCTGTGGGGACAGCCGCGGGAGAGGCGGCGAAGATGCGGTGCCTGTTTGGGGCCAGCACGGGCGTGTGATGGGGCGGCCGCGCTCTGCACTACGGCTAACGTTGAGCCAGAGCTGTGGGGACAGCCACGGGGAGATGATGTCACCCCCTGGCCCAGCGGGGGCGGAACAGCTGATTCGCCGGAACTCCGTCGTTGGCAGACGCCGGATGGCGAGGAGTTTAAAAGGCAGAGGGCAGCAAGACGGAAAGGGGAAGTGAGCCCTGTCCAGAGAGGGAAGCGGAGGTGTGGCACAGTGAAGGAGGACAGAAAAGGAAGTGGACGGAGGTACATTAACCGTAGGAGGCGGGTAGGAAGTGGCCCAGGGCGGGGTCGTGAAGCCCATGGGCTGGCGTGTTTAGGGGCGACACTCCTGTCAGCCAGGCAGGGGAGATTTTTATCTCTGCCTTAGGGTTGGGACCTGGGAGTAAGAGAGGGCCCGGGTCTCCCTACCCTGCCATCCTCGACTAATCCTTCCACGGTGGTGTCCGACATTAACCTAAACTGTGACTCATACGGCGTGTGCGGTGGACAGTACTTTCGAACTTGGGATGGGTTAAGGGCACTATCGGCAGGCCCGTTCGGACTGGGGCAGGCATCGACTCATTCGGGTGGAGGGGTATATTGGACGCACCAGAGGTATACAGAGGCAATAAACCCGGTGAAACGCATACACTGGTAGTCCATTATGTAACATCCCCATTCCAACCTCCTGCCCTGAGTCCACTCCCTTGGCCCCCAGCCTGGAGCCCCCTCTTACATCCTAAAAACCTCATCCCCAGATCCACCCCCAGTTGGAGACCTCATCTCCTCCTGCACTCATCCTCCTGTCTCTACCTCCCGCACACCAAATTCCTCATTTTGGTCCCCACCTTGGAGCCTTGGGGACCCCAGAAGAGTTAATCCGGCCCTGTAAGTATGTGTACAAAACAGAAAGAGGCCTAAAATGATATTAACTGTAATTAGGGTGAGAGTTTCAGAAGCCCTAGCTGTTGGACTACTTCTGCCCCCAAATCAAGACACTGGCCATTGACTTCAATGTTAAGTCAATGTTGAGTGCTTTTATCTTGTTAACTACTAACATCT
Source organism: Rafetus swinhoei (assembly GCA_019425775.1). Taxonomy (NCBI): domain Eukaryota; kingdom Metazoa; phylum Chordata; order Testudines; family Trionychidae; genus Rafetus; species Rafetus swinhoei. The sequence continues at coordinate 11,288,007 of CM033435.1, read as the reverse complement.
GATTGCTTCCTTATATTTTCCTGTTCTGCCCCCTTTGTATCTATTATATCTTATACTGTAAACTCTTTCAGACAGTAGCTCTTTTTGTTCTGTGATGGCACCGCACGCCTAGTACATTGAAGCGTTGTCCATGTCTGATGCACTTAGATTCTACAAAAATACAAATAAAATAATATTATTATAATTTATTACAATTAATAATACCACCTAATGCTGTTAGGAAATCCCCTACCCCCTTTCAATGCTTGTTTATTAACTTGCTTTACCTTTTCATGCGTTCTTTTTAGTAACAGTTTTGCTGACTAACCTCAGTTTTTATATTACATTTCAACACTTAAACCTAGAATATAGGTCACTAAGATAAAATATATAGGGGTATGTCTACACTTGCAGCCTAATTCGAACTAGGGCTGCAAATGTAGGCATTCGGAATTGCAAATCAAGCCCGGGATTTAAATATCCCACGCTTGATTTGCATCTTCAGACGTACAAGCTCGAAGTAACTGCTGCGTCACACACGGCAGTGAACGGGCATTCGAATAAAGCCCTAGTTCGAGCTACCTATTAAACCTCATTGCAGGAGGAATAACAGGTAGTTCGAACTAGGGCTTTATTTCAACGCCGCTTCACTGCCGCTGTAGACGCAGGCAGTTACTTCGGGCTTGTAAATTTCAAAAATGGCGCCCGTTGGAAGATGCAAATCAAGCTCGGGATATTTAAATCCCGGGCTTGATTTGCAATTCCGAATGCCTACATTTGCAGCCCTAGTTCAAATTAGGCTGCAAGTGTAGACATACCCTAGGAGAAAAAACAGAGGTGAGGTAGTTTCCAAAACCACAGAACTGTGGTTAGCTTTTCTTGGTTTTGTCTGGCACATGATTTTATTTATTTAGCACCAACGACTGCAGACAGCTGCACAAACCATGGAAGGAGACATTATCCCAGTCCTGAACAGTTTTACAGAGTAAAGGCTTAATCCTGTAAATGTAAAAATAAACAGAAACAGATCTGCAACTACACTCGTTGATATTAAAAGGACACTCTTTAAAAAGTTTAAAAGAATTAGTATGGAATTGGACCAGACTGAAGAACTCAATGATCTGAATGTGGAAGGGACTTGGAATTAACGGCAGAAACTATCCTAAGTCTGCATCCCAAGCAAGGGGGAAAAAATCAAAGGCGATGGAGGGTTACAGGCCAAGATGGATGAGTAATCATCTCAAACAGGAATGGAAGATGGGTAGGATCAGCCTCTTAGAGGTCAGAAAGTGTAGGGAAAAAGAGAGAACTGCCAAAAAAAGTCAACCACAGTAGGACCTGCACAGGAAATTAAAACTAAAAGCCATATAAATACAAAGAAAGCAGGGAAAGAGAAAGTGGAATCACTAAGTACTGAGATGAGGTGGAGATTAAAATTAATCTAGACATGGCTCAACACCTAAACAAATGCTCTGTCTGAGTTTTTAATAAGGCTACTGAAGTGCTTTGGAGTAGTGGCAATAGTGGTAATAGAAATGAGGATTTGAAAGTAGAAATTAGCAGTCAAGTAGAAAGTATAAGGAGGTAAGGTCAAACTCAAATATCCTAAGGGGACTACATTTCAGGGCCTGGATAATTTCCATCCAAGAATACTAAAGGAACTGGAACATTAAATTATAAGCCCAATACCACAAATTATTTATGAATCTGTAAACTCAGGAGTCATATCTTATGATAGGAAGAGTGCTTATACAGTACTTATTTTTAAGAAAGGGGGGGAAAAAAGATCTAGGAAAATACATGCTTGTTAGTTTAACCTCAAATGTATGCCAGGTCTTAGAACAAATTTTGAAAGAGGGTACATCTAGACTGCAAGCTTCTTTCGGAAGAAGCTTTTCTGGAAAAGATCTTCTGGAAAAACTCTTTTTGAAAGAGTATGTCTACACAGCAAAAGTGCAATGAAAAAGCGATGTACTTTTTCAAAAGATAGTGACCACATTGATTGGACGCTATCTCGCATTTCAGTTGTGATTACTGTGGACGGAGTGGCCACCAAGTCACCTATGCTTTTTCCTGGAGGCCTCTTCTTTCGCAAAAACACTCTCTTCCGTGTCCACACACGCCTTTTTCCAAAAAAGCTTTTTAGGAATATGGCTTCTTCCTTATAGAAAGAGGTTTACCGCTGTTGGAAAAACCCCTCTGTTCTTTCGATTTTTTTTTCAAAAGAACGCAATTGCAGTGTGGATGTAAGTGAAGTTTTTCCGGAAAAACTCTGCATTGTAGACATACCCAGAGAAAGTAATAAAAGCCATTAAGATAAATGGTAACTGGGATCAAATACAACATGGTCAGACGAAAGGTAGACAGTACCAGACAAATCTGATCTTTCTTTGAAATGATAACTGATCTTTTAGACAAAGGAAATACCACAGATCTAATCTACCTGGATTTCAACAAGACATTTGATACAGTCCTACATGGGAAATTTTTAGTTAAACTAGAGAAGAAGATAGAGATTTATATGAGAATTGAAAGGTGGATAAAGAACTGGTTAAAAGTGAGAGACTACAATGGGTCATACTAAAATGAGAACTGGCAGGCTGAAGGGAGGTTACTAGTGGAGTTCCTCAAGGAACAGCCTTGAGATCAATCTTATTTAATATTTTTCTGAATGACGTTGGCACAGAAAGTAGGAGTGCACTAATAAAACTGCAGCTCACACAAAATTGGAAGGTATTGCTAACATGAAGGAGAACTAGAATATCATGCAAGAAGATCTGGCTGACCTTGAAAATTAGAGTAATGGAAATGGGATGAAATGTAATATGCAAAGTGCAAGGTTATACACACAGAAACTAACAATAAGGATTTTTGCTGTAAGCAAGAGACATATCAAATGGAAGTGACAGAAAATGAAAAAGACCTGGATGTATTGGTTGATAACAGGATGACTATGAGCTGCCAATGTGTGATGTGGCCATGAAAAAGGCTAATGTGATCCTAGGATCTGAAGTATTTTTGGTAGGCAGTGTGAGTCTCATTATACAAGACACTGGTGAGACTTCATATTGAATACTGTAGGCAATTCTGGTCTCCCATTTTTAAGAAAGATTAATTCAAACAGGAACAGATGTAGAAAATAGTTACTAGGATAATCAGAGGAGTGGAAAACCTACTGTATGAGAAGAGAGTCAAAGAGCTTGCCTTGTTTAGCCCAACCAAACAAGGGCTGAGGTGAGATATAATTGCGCTCTATAAATGCATCAGAAGGATACATACCAGGAAGGGAGAGGAGTTAAGTTAAGCCAGAATGTTGACACAAGATTCAGTAGGCCATGAACAAGTTTAGGCTTGAAAGTTTCTAACCAACAAAGGAATAAAGATTTGATGCAGCCTTTCAATGGAAGCAGTGAGGGCAAAAAAACCTGACTGGCTTAAACACCGAGCTTGATTATTTTAGGAAAGGGTGGTATTATGAAGTCCACGCGATGATATATCTCCCCCACCACCACCATTGGTATGCTCCTTTACCATTTGATCTAAAATGCATAATTCACATTTCATGGCACTACAATATCAACATACATATGTGGCCCAACTTCCGAAAGGATCATTAATGTTCTGATTATCACTTTTTCCATTTGTATAACCTGATGATTATGTTTAAGAACATCACATCTTTTACAAATACCCATTATATAATATCATGCTCATTGAGATTTATAGTGTATGCTGTGCAGTCCTATGAAAATGTGCTGAAGCTGTAAGCATTTTGTATCAAAAGAAAATGTACAATAAAATGTGCACAGTTGGGCTACGTCTACACTGCACAGTTATTTCAGAATAAGCTATTCCGGAATAGTTATTCTGAAATAGCTTATTTCGAAATAGCACGTCTACACTGCAGGGAAGCCTCAAAATTAGTCCGAGGCAGGCTTCCCTAATGTAGATGTGCTATCTCGATTTAGAGCCCCAGGAGGAATAATTTAGAAGGGCGCTGGTGAGGGGCTATTTCGAAATAGCAGAAGTGGAGCATTAACGGAATTACTGTGTAGACGCTCGCATAGTTATTTTGGAATAACAGCCATTATTTCAAAATAACTTTGCTGTATTTAGTTATCTGGGCCTGTTACAAAGGCCACTGAAATCAATGGGAGTCTTTCTATTGACCTCAGTGGGCTTTGGATCAGGTTCATGATATGATAGTTTAGTTAATAAAGTTTATCATATGAAATAACTACAATGCTAACATGGTTATATTTCACAAAATGCAATAGGATAAGTATTATTGTCTTACAATACTGTAGTTTACTTCTGATTGGAACTTTAGTGCTACTGAAATAGACCAAAAGTCTTCATTAGGACTTACTTATAGAGATATTAATTAATGCTAAGTCCTTAAAGAGGTTTGGACACCAAATACATTTCAGAAGCTGTTAAAGTCTACTTGAATTCAAAAGATGCTATTTTCCATTCCTCTGGTCTCATTGTGCGATTACACTTTAATCATCTAATCATTTCGACATTTTGCATTATCTCGAAGCTCTCATGAATTTCCAACACTATCAAAAACAATAGAAGAATTGCTTTTAAACTGTTAACTGCTATAACATAAAAGAGAAGACACCTTTTCCAGAAATGACTTTTATACTGGATCATACAAGAGTTTTAACCTATTGAGACGGGGCTGATTAGTCTGTAAATTTGAATAGCAATACTCCACTCCTGGCTCACTATTGAGTAACATTGATTATTTTAACAGATCACAGTTCACAATTCAGTCATGGCAGTTGACTTATACCGTTAATCACAAATTCAGCACACAAAAAAAGTCCCATTCAATGTAAGGCATGTATTGCCAAGGACATACAGATTATTCTTTCCATTGATTCACCATGTGGTTTGACACCTCATGGAGACCTTCCGTGACACTTATCATTAACAACATAAGTAACTTTTTAACTTTTCTTTAACTTCTGAGTATGACATGACATGACATGACATGACATGACTAACTACACCTCCTCCTTCTGGACCATAGCCCACCACTATGAAGGGGGAAAGCTGTACATAAAAACACTGGCATCTTTCCATGAGGTATCAGAGAAGCACATCCTAGACTTTTTTCCGGGGAACATGGCTTTTAGGACAGCTTCTTCACTGCTTACTGTTATCCAGCCATGGCTAATATTCTTTTGCATGAGGTTGGCTCTCCCCAGTAAAATATGTCCTTTTCTTCCCTTCATATATTAACCTGGAACCACCTTCTCAGCTATCCTTACACCAACCTGGACCATCTGAACATATGGAAATAATACAAACTGGAAAGAAAACTAAGTTCTAAGGAAAAAAACATAGTCTCAGTGGGTATTATTTCATGATGACTCATTCCAGACAACATAGAAAATCATGATGTATCATACTGATAAATCTATCATTCTAACTTATCTTTTCCATCTCTGATTTATCTGATTATATTAAGCAGCATAATAGTCTTCCAAGGGAAGTGGTGAAAGTCCCATCACTTGGCACACTTACAACTAGACTCAATGGAGTAAATTGCTGTAGGAAACAATCTTCCATTGGCAGAGGGACAGAAAGAATAAGGTCTTTTCCTTTTCTCTGAGTAGGAGCAGAGAAGAGGTGCCTGGTGAAAAATTATGAAAAAACTGAGGCTCCAACTCATTATATACTTAAGGCACGTGCCTCAATGATGTCATCTTGAAGTCTCGTCTAGAGCTATGCTTCTATAACCATACTGCACCTCCCATTCACATCCCCCAACATGCCAGGTGATGGCTTATCATGTCCCCCTCCATCCAAGTGATGGCTGAACATGGATAGAGCAGACACTTGTCCAGAGAGGATTCTCTTGCATACGCAGCTGTATAACTGCAACAGTAGGTTTATTTGTATTAAACAGGTTCTAGTCCATTTCCTTGACAATGCAGGATTTCTTTCTTTAGCACTAGTTTTCTGTTCAGTATAACTTGCTTTAAATATTCCAAGCGATGAGGCTTCTACAACTTCCCTTGGAGAAAAATATTCAACAGATTAAGAGAGAGCTCCGCTAGGAATTTATTTTCCTTACTTAATTCAACTCCCATTTTCTCTTAATTTATCCCATTCGGCTTTGTTGTACTCCTTTTTTTCTGTTAATGAACGCTATTTCCTTTGTGTAGCTGCAGAGCATTATGTCTTTACTGTGTTTGGTTAACTAATATGTGTTTAGCTGTTTTAATTTTTCCTCATATATCAGCCCCTCCTGCATGCTACCCAGTTTTGTTGCTCTACTCTGAAAGCCTTCAGTGTTGTCGATATTTTTCTGATAACAAGAGTCCTGCATAAATAGACTATTCCAAATGTGGTTTCACTAGAGTTTTCATATCTCTACACCATGGCTATGTCTAGACTGCAAGCCTCTTTCGAAAGAGGCTTTTTCCAAAAATACTTTCGAAAAAGCCTCTTTTGAAAAACAAAAGATAGGACTATGCAGCACTTTAAAGACTAACAAGATGGATTATTAGGTGATGAGCTTTCGTGGGCCAGACCCACATCTGAGGAAATGGATCTGGCCCATGAAAGCTCATCACCTAATAAACCATTTTGTTAGTCTTTAAAGTGCTGCATAGTCCTGTCTTTTGTTTCAGCAAGACCAGACTAACACGGCTACATCTCTATTACTATTCTTTTGAAAAAGAGCATCTAGACTACAACCAGTACTTTTGAAAAAGCAAGCCGCTTTTTCAAAAGAGAGCACCCAGGCAGTCTGGATGCTCTCTTTTGAAAAAGCACAGTTTGCATTACATAGCGCCTTTTTTCGAAAGAGCACTTTCGAAAAAAGGCGTTATTCCTTATAAAACGAGGTTTTCCATGGTCGAAAAAACTGCCGCGTTCTTTCAATTTACTTTCGAAAGAATGCGGCAGCAGTCTAGATGCAGGGGAAGTTTTTTTGGAAAAAGGCCACTTTTTTTTCTAAAAAAACCCTGTAGTCTAGACACACCCCAAATGTTACTCCATCCTATCAAAACTGTATATTTTGGATTATTCTCCTATATTATCTTGCATTTTTCTGGTTGCTTCTCTCTTTTTAAAAACGTGTTCTACCTCTATTTCTAATCATTCCCTCAGCCCCTTTTTATTATTACTTGTCTATTCTGACAGTTATTTACAATTCTGGCTCAGTACCATCTATACACTTTAATGTGCTATTGATTCCATATAATAGATAATTAGTAAAGACAGTGAATGTTTGGTCGTATTTTAGCTGATTACATTGTGTCTTCTATACCAGCTAAAATAAGCTAACAGCTTGACATTTTTCGTCCAGTACCACTTTGACACAGTTTTCACCAGAAGACTTTTCCAGTCCTGTTCATCTCCATGGCTTGAATTTCAAACATAAGGGAGAATGTAGCCACTGATTTCAGAGGAAAAGGTAGACAGGCAGAACCCCGACAAGACATACTGAAATTACATCTTATCATCTAAATATAAAGTTTTAGAAAAGCTGTACTATACATTTTACACTATCAATAATTAAGACAATTTAATCACAGGTCTAAGGCCAGCTTTATGCAGAGTCCTCTTGCAAGTCCTAGTATAAGGAGTGTGCTAGTGGAAGAGACAGGCAGATATGAGTTGAGGTGGAAGCTGGACTAGCCATAGCACCTACATCGCTCACACTGGCCACACTAAGGACCATTTTAACTCCTGCAGCTACTTGCAAAGCCTCATTTTCACCCACCTGTCAACTCTGTTCCATCATCTACTTTGGGACTGAAATATACAACTTGCCAAAATACTATTGTTCCTTTCTTTCTTAATATGTCTGAATAACTGGGCACAGAGTGTACAGGATGCTGCCAGTGTCACGATATTTATTTTCTCAAGGGATGTTTTCTAAGGTAAAACAAGTGCTCTTTTATGACCAAACAGCCTGCCTTCCCATTAATGTCTCAATCCCACACCTCAAATTACGTAATGTTTACCACTAGCCCATTACTCCTGTAAAAGATTTATAGTCACTCTGCAATTTCTGTTTTTCTGCACCAATGATAAATGAAAGCATTTCTTTAAACATCCATTCCCTCATCACTAGAAGACTTCATACTTGATGCAATATGCTACAAAACTTTTCCGAGTCTATTTGACTCATTAAAGCTAGCAACTTTTACACTTTTCAGTGGCCAGGCTCATAAAAGCATTTTCATTATTTATTATAATATTATCTTTAAAAAAAACACACAACTTTTATGCAGAAAAATATCAAGACAAATATTCAAGACAAAATTATGAAATACTACAATTTTAAAAGCTGTCAAAAGGTCTAATATCTCCATGAGTTGTACTGTATGCTCTAATCGTGAACTGATAAGTGGACCTCAATCTGATGTACTATGATGATTATATTTTAACATTGCAGAGTTTGGTATGTACAGTACATATTATTTATAAAAGAAAATATATTTTTATCTTCACTGATTGAAAGAAAGACAGTACATTAAATTGTGAGTGAACCAGACTTATGTTACTTTTCAAAAAAGAATGAAACTCTTAACATTTCTTGAAAAACTGGCAAAACCAAGTGCCACGGACTCATGATGTTGCCATGACATTTCTGATAAAACTAAAAAGCTTAGCTCTCAAAAGCTCTGATGCAGAAATTGTAATAATTAATTGTGTTATATGATGCTAGAGCTGTCTAGGTTTGAAGCATAGCAACATACTGCTTTCTGTGTAAAGTGCATGTAGTTGAACTTATTGTCCAAATGTCCAGCATCATCTATTGTACCCTAGAAAAACCATGTCTAGAAGCTTCACATTTATTTGTAGTTTTCTATTTTGAGATGAAAAGCAGAAAGGAATCTTAATTCATTTTTGTTTTATGACCCTATGGCTGAACTCCTACATAAAACTAGCTTGGAATGAAAGGATCTTTAAGACTGATACCACGTCACTTAGAAGCTGTTCAGCAAAAATCTAGCTGCATAATTATTTCTTTCAATTACAGTGTTCTCAAAGGACTTTTAATTAATTTTCTCTAAGGCAAGTCACATGAGCTTTGACCTCATTTAAAAAATGAATACTTGGGAGACTTCAAAAAGCTATATCCTTCCTACCATGTTAAACTATCACAATATCTGAGTTTTTCCATCATTTGAGATCTTGAGACTTTCTGAAAGCAATCCTTACCCATCCTCATCCCCTGCCATAAACTCCAAAACTGGATGAAGAACCTTATAGTTCACAACCCTGAAAAGAAACTTTAAAAATGAGCGGTTCTGTAGCACTTTGGGACTAACAAAAACATATAACTAGTATCATGAGCTTTCATGGGCACAACCCACTTCTTCAATTACTCCTCAGACTCCTAAAGAGCAAGTTAATCAATTTCCCACAAAATGTTTTAATGACAAGCTAACACTCCATGAAGAGTGCTCCATAACCTTTACTGAAAAAGGTTTAGGGCCAGATTTGCTGGGTATATTGTGTTCTCTGAGGGTATGTCCACACTGATTTCTAATATCATTTTGAAATACTTAATTCGAAATACATTATTTTGAAATAACGCGTCTAAACACAAAATGCATTTTGAAATAGCGTTTTGCTATTTCGAAATAGCGCTTCCACACTGAGTGGATGCTGAATCGCATTTAAGGCCGGCCGGAACCAGGTCTGGCAGGGCATCACATCAGGAGTTATTTTGTGTGGCTGCTGCCTGAGGCTATCTGAGGCCTGTGCTTAAAGGGACCGCCCCCCCCCGGACAGCCAGTTCTCAGGTTTCCCTGCTTGCTTGCCTGCCTCGATGAGGGACAGCAAAGCATTTTGTCTCTGCGTGCTCTGGTTGCCCTCACTCAGGACACCACAGCACTCTGCAACATGGAGCCAGAGCTGCCCCTGGGCACTCTGGTGCTTCTTCTGGACGCGTTGCTGTGAGCCTGGCTGCACTTTCTGTGCAGGCTGCCATCTGGGAGGTCCATCATGGGGCTGTCAGTATCCAGGAGGCCCTGCGGGAGAGCTTCCACCCTGAGGAGCACTAAGAGCTTCCCTGGTCTGCCCCACTGGGGGCTTGTGCCTCATTCTTCCCTCACGTGCTTCCACTTACCCCTCCTTAACCTCCCTTCCTGATGTCAAATAAAAAACAAGTTTTTTCATAAATACAAACTTTATTTATTTAACAAAACGGGGGGGGGCAATGAAACTCTGGTGAGACTGGGGAAAGGAGGTGGGAGAGGGGAGAAGAGAGGATGGGAGAGGGGAGGGGGAAACCTGGGAGGAGGGAGCTGGAAGGGGGAAGCAAGGGGAAGAAGCGGGAGGGGAAGCTCAGGGTTGGGGGTCTCACCGGACCAACTTAATTTTCATGCAGATCTGCTCCTGGGTTCATATGTGGCCTTTGGTGGCCAGGCTGGCAGATATCCTGCCATAGATGGCCACATTCCTCCATCTAGTGCAGAGATCATGGACGTTGGGGGCATCCCCCCCAAACCTGAATAAGGTCCATGATCTCCACGCTGGACTAGGAAGGTGCCCGCCTTCTCCAGGCCCTGGCAGGCTCCTGGGAGCTGGCAGACTGGTCCTGGGGAGCGGTGGAGGGTTGGCTGCCAGTGGCTTGCTGGCTCATATTTTGGGGCCACTGGGTCAGGGGCAGTGACTGCTGGCTCTGGGCTGGCAGGCTTGGAGCTGGCACAGGTACTGTGGCCAGAGTCAACCCCTTTAAGGGCTCCGGGGAGCAGGGAAGGAGAGGAGTGTTCTTGGCTGAGGCAGGAGTGGCCACCAGGCCACCCTGGGAAGGCTGGAGGCCCCCTATTTCGATATAAGTGTCTACACAGCACTTATTTCGAAATAGCTATTTCGAATTTGGCATTATTCCTCGTGGAATGAGGTTTACCAAATTCGAAATAAAGCGCTCTGCTATTTCGAATTAATTTCTAAATAGCGGTTTGCCTGTGTAGACAGTAGTAAAGTTATTTCGAAATAACGGCTGTTATTTTGAAATAACTTTGCTGTGAAGACATTCCCCGAGATAGTAAAAAGGGAAAGGAAATCTTCCCTAACTTGCAAAAGTGTGTTGTCATGCACATCACCCGTGTAAGCTTGAGATTTTCAATTTCCCTTAAATCTCAGGTCCGTCATCAAGCTGATGTGCTTTGAGTCAGGGAAAGCAAAAATGTTCGGGTACTACAGGAAAGGATATTTTGTGAAATGTTCTGGTATGTCACTGAACAACAATGGTGGTATTTTCAGGCAAGGCCACATGATTTGACTTTCAAGTGAGAAGAAAAGTATTTTAACAGTGGCCAACAACAGAAGTCAGAGAAAATTGGGGAAGAAATTCTGGGCCTACAGTCTGTAGCTAAAATAGAAAATACAAAAAGAAGAAAAAAGGAAAGAAATTCCATTGGACAAAAAAGGTGAGGTATGTGGAACTGATGTGAATTTTTACTGAATAGTTTGTTTAGTACAGGGGTGGGCAATAATTTTTAAAAGGGGGCCACCCCAGAAGGGGTGGGGACTTGGGCAGGAGGGGCAGGGCCAGGAGACTTCTTGTGCCCCCCCCCCGATTGGCCTAGGGTGGGATAGTGCGATAACTCTTCCCCCTTCTTCCACTACCCGCCCCCTAGAGAGAAACACCAGCTATTTTAAAACAGCTGGTGGTTCCCTCTAGGCACCTCGTGGGTAGGGTTGCCAGGTGTCCAGTATTCTACCAGACAGTCTGGTTTTTGGGCCCTCTGTCCGGTAAAAAAATTCAGAAAATACCAGACATGTGCAATGTCCGGTATTTCCTGGATTTCTGGCTGGGCGCCGGATGGAAGTCTGGCGGGGATGGGGGTGGGGGGAGTGGCTGGGAGGTGAGGCGCGATCAGTGCTGGGAGCCCTGGCTGCGTCTGATGCCTTGGGGAGGAGGAGAAGCCCTGTCCCTGTTCCTGAGCGCATGGTGGAGCTGCAGCCGGACTCACTCACGCTTCTCCAGACCGTGCGTGGGACTGACAGTGCCCCAGGATCTGCATGTGCTTGGGTCAGTCCCGCCCCCGCTACCCCCGACCCCCTCCCGGCCACCCCTGCTTCCTGCCGGCTGGTTCTTCTCCTTCCAATCTCCCCTGGCCAGCCGCGCTGCCCCAACCCTCCCCGCATCTCCTGCGGCCAGCCGCGCTGCCCCAGACTCCTCCCCATCTCCCGGGCTAGCTGCGCTGCCCCGACCCTCCGCATCTCCTCCAGCCAGCCGCGCTGCCCCGATCCTCCCCATTTCCCGGGTCAGCTGCACTGCCCTGACACCCCGCCACCAGCCCCGCCTCCTGCCCCTGATCTCCCTTGGCCAGCCGCGCTGCCCCCGCCCCTGCCCGCCAGCCCTGCCCCACCCCATCTCCCACGGCCAGCCACGCTGCCCGTGCCCCTCCCAGCCAGCCCCGCCCCTTCCCGGCCGGTCCCCCCCCCCATCAAGTGTGTCCAGTATTTTTTCTAAACCTACCTGGTAACCCTACTTGCGGGAGGAGACCAATCAGGGCCTGGGGGTAGGGTAGCGTGCTGGCATACCTCTCAAGCTGCCACGCACTCTTGCAGAAGCAAGGAGACTTTGTGCGCTCCCCCGCCCCCAAAGCCTGATTAACCTGGGGGGGGGAGTGGCAGGGCAGCCGCAGGCCAGATTTTCCAGCTTGGTGGGCCGGATCTGGCCTGCGGAGGGCCCTTTGCCCACCCCTGATCTAGAAGGATGTATTCCATGTACTTACATCTCTTATTTCATCTACAAACTTAGAGCTCCTATGAGTGTTGCATCATTAGCATGCTCTATTAATCATTTATGTACTATACAAGAGCCCTAGATAATGAATGCAAATTGGGGTGTACTGGAAAGTATAATTTGCAGGATTGCTCCTTAAAGATGGGAGGTCTCCGCTGAAATCAGCACGGTTCTGTACACAGGAATGATGTAACACACACCATTTTACTTCTTGACTTGGTCTGGTGCTTTTTTGTACAGTTCAAGGGTTCTCAAACTTCATTGCACTGTGACCCCCTTCTGACAACAAAACTGACTACATGACCCCGGTGGGACTGAATCCAGAATCTGCTCAAGGCCCACCACCCTAAATGTGGGGGGCCAAAGCCCGAGCCCCACCGCCTTGGGCAGAGGGGACCAAAACTGAAGCCTAAGGGCTTCAGCTTCAGGCAAGCAGCTTCAGTCCCAGGCAGTGGGGCTCGGGCCTACCTTTAGTCCCAGGCCTCAGCAAGTCTAAGCCAGACCCGATGACTCCATTAAAACAGAGTCCCAACCTACGGCTTGAGAACCACTGGTGTAGATAATTTACGAAACTGCTTTCAGAATCCCCCATCTACTAAAAAAGCATTGATCAACACACAGGCCTACCCATGCAATGCCCATGGAAATCAACAAGTGAGGTGCACACATTCTGGAAGTGAATTTTGGAATTTATATATACTTTTGGGGACAGGGAGGAAATTAAGTAATCATAAACAAGGCATTCATTTTATGATCATCTACTATTCTGATTCTCCTCTTACTTGGTAGGGTCTCAGTTTCTCTAAATATCACAAATGCACACTAGTCTATAAGAACATATTTATTTGAAAGCATATTGTTGAATGGAATAAACCTCTGACTCCCAAAGGTATATATATGCTTGGTTTATACTTATTATTTGATTTCCATGAACATCCAGAATATATTAGATTCCATTCATATACAGGCAATGATACAGTCCCTTCCACAAGGTGTTTACAATCTGAGGGCCCAGCCCTGCAAATCACTAAGTGTGGGATGACAATTTTGCCCACACAGAGCCACACCAACTATAGGAACAAGCCCATATAGATCCTATACAACAAGCCAGATATGAAGAGCAAGGGTGAGGGGTAAACTGGATGGAATTGTACCTTGGATGATTACAACAAGGAATTAGCTCACTTATTAATTAATTTCTCATAAGTATTATGTTAGCTCAGTGAGTTGGACTTTGCAAGAGATGGGGTAGAAGCTTCATCTCTGCAGACTAATCTCAACAAAAACAATAGAAAAAAAGTAGGAAGTACTTTGCTAGATAGATGGCCATTGTCCACAGAAGTCAAAAGCAAGGCTCCTACTGAAAAATAACAGAAGTTGTACTAAGTGCTAAATGACTGAACAGCTCCTTCATTTGTATTCTATAATTCTGTATGATTTTTATTGATGAAACCAATAAGATACTTCCATCTGTCTTCAAGGATATCACCTTTATTTAGTACTCCGAGTCCATGGCTTCCTTTCCCACTTTACGTCCTGTCTCAGTGAAGAGAACTCTTCAGTCTCTTAAACATAGTACTTTCAATTGTTAATACTAATTGTAACCATGTTTTGTGATCTCAATAGGTTTAATGTGTATATGAAGGGCAGGGATAGCTTTTACACACTATTTTCAAGATTCTTTTTCATCTTACTCATAACATTACCCCCAAAGTATTTAGTATTTGCATAATCCTAATCATGAGCTAAATTTTGAGTTCCTTACTTGAAATCAATGAGAGTTCTACCTCTGTAAAGGACTTTAGGTTTGGCCCGGGGGAAAAGAGGTGGGGGGAGGGGGGCGAGAGAATTGTTGGCTCCCAGGATGACCTGCTTGCTTATCCATCACTAAAATTGGCCCTAACACCAATTTCTTTGTGCAAAGTTTTTCCTTTTCATTTTTCCAATAAAGGAATACTTTAGTTGTAAATCATAAAAGCTTATGTCATAATAAAACTCTGAGTCTTTAAGGTGCCACTCAACTCCTTGTTGTTTTTGCTGAAAAAGACTAACACAGCTACCTCTGATATATGTCAAAGGTGAAAGGATATCTGTCTATCCATCCATCCATCAATCCCATTACCAGTTCCTGACATCAACTTCCCCCTAGAATGTTTTGAACTTCTCATCGCTCTGTTATTAATTTTTGATATTACAACAAGACTAGAGGCCAAGGTGAGATCAAGACTCCATTATCTAAGTCAATGTATAAACAGGTGGTATGAAATAATCCTTACTTATAAAAATTATTTCATTTTTCTATTGTGCTGCTCTAACCGAAAAACTATATATTTAATAGTCTTAAACTGAAGACTATCTTGTGCTGATCCTTTTCTCCTCATATTTCTCTTTTCAGAAATCATGGTCTGTACTCATCTGTTTAGAGACGTTAGTAGGTTTAGTATAGCTGGCAGAGTCTTTGTGAAAGTAGATACAACAAATGCTATCCTAAGTTTTTGGCGCCCTCTTCTGTAGAAATAAATATATATCAGCTGAAGAAAGTAATTTCCAAACCTAATTCACTGTTACTAAATAAAGACCTGTAATTTCATATTTACCTTTGATGTCTTTAAACAAGTTGTACAAATACCTTATTAGCATCCATTTGCTCCATTGTTTTGAAGAGTGGTATGTGTCACTGCACACCTCAGAGCAAGCTGAAGCCAATAGAACATGTTTTGAATTATTTCTGTTCCAACTGAGGCTGTCAATCAGTTAATGAATGCCAGTAACACAAAACAAATTAACTCTTTTTTTAAGTTGCAATTAATCAAAGCTTTTATCATACTATTAAACATTAATCTAATGCCAATTTAAATTTCTTATAAATATTGTGGATGGTTTTTCTACATGACTTCCTGAGGTCTCTTCCATCCCTAGGATTCTATGATACATTTTCAAATATATTGATTTCAATTACAACACAGAATAAAAAGTGTACCGTGATAACTTTACATTATTTTTTACTACAAACATTTGCACTCTAAAAAGATACAAAAGGAATAGTATTTGCAGTTTACTTCTTGCAAGTCCACTCAGTCCTTCTTGCTCAGCAAATCACTAAGACAAACAATGTTTCTAAATAATAACTCCTGCTTCTGAAGAGGAATAAGCTTATTTTGAAATAGTTATTTCAGGAGTTATTACTTCAAAATAATATATTTTTAAATAACCTGGTAGTTTAGACATAGCCTCTGATTAAAACTGCAATCAATAGCAACTCTTTTTAATCTTACAACTAACTATTATTTTTAAGCATTTAACAGCCCAAGTTTCCACATTTTCAACTTTTCATTTTGCAACAATATCTCATTATAGAACTTACGTTTTATTTTAAATGGGTAAAAAAAACCCTCAAATGTAAACAAAACAGAAAAAATGTTTCCAATTGAACAAAATGTCAAACTGCAAAATCAGTTATTCATTTAGTTCTATTATATGCTTTTTCAGACTTATTTGTTTTGAACTGGCATCCCCTTGCTTCCCTCTGTACTATATAGCACATAGAGCCCTACAATTCTCTGCATATTTGCATTCCAAAATTTTCAGAAAGTTGTCTTTTTTCAATTGCAGAATATCTTTGCAGACATAAGTACAGCATCACCATTCATTCCTTCCCGTGACCTGCTCCTCCAGTAAACCCAATTTTCAGAAATACTAATGGTTTAATTCTGACAAAGGTTAGCTAATTTTTTTTAGAAGCATGGATAGTATTAGTCAAGGATTTGAAACATACTGCATCATTTTCATTAGGAAAGAATAGGATGCAGTGTGTCACATTAACCTTTGAAAGTAGAGTAAGGAAGTATTATATTACAGGATTGACAGGCATCTGGTTTTTGACTAAACATATGATTGGCAGGGCAGCAGGGCTAAGGCTGGCTTCCTGCCTGCTCTGTCTCTGTGTGACTCCGGAAGTAACACAAGAGTCCTCCCAATCTAATATCCCGTCTCTGGAAGTTGGAGATGCTTGCTAACAGTGCTCCCAGATGGGCCATCTGCCACTGTAGGCAACCTCCTGATACCATTCCCTCCATAAAATTATCAAGCTCAGTTTAGTGTAGTGCCTTCACTACTCCTCTTGGAAGGCAAGATAGGTTCTCCAGTCCAGTAGCCCTTATCTACACCTGTTCCAGTTAGAAATAATCTCTCTTAAAATATAGACCAAAATTCTACACAGCATTCCATATGAGGTCTCACTAGTGCAGCGGTGAGCAATCATTTTTGATGGAGGAGGAGTGGGGTTTGAGGTGGAGGTTGGGTGTAGAAGGGAGCTTGCAGTAAGTGATTGGGGTGCAGGAGACGGTCTGGGGTCTGGGAGGGAGTTTGGGTGAAGGAGGAAGTTGTGACCTGGGTTAGGGACCTAGGGTGCAGGGGTTTGAGGTTGTGACCTGGGGAAGGGGACGAGGGTGCAGGAGGGGGTGGAGGGGTTTGGACTATGACCTAGAGCAGGAGCGGGTTGTGACCAGAAGCAGGGGATTGGGGTGCAGGATCTGGGAGGGAATATGGGGATAGAAGGTTTGGGTTATATAGAGTGGGGTGGGCAAAGAGTTGGGGTGCTAGAGACAGGCTCTGACTGGGGGACTTACCTTCATGATTCCCAGCCAGCAGCCTTCTCTAGCAGACATCCTGCCTGCCCTGCCTCTGCCTGGGCAGCAGGAAACATGTGGTTTTTAAACAGTTGCAAGCCTGAGAGGAGGGGAGGAGGGTGTTTCGCAAGCTGCCTGTTGATAGTAGGGTTTCCCATGGGCAGGAAATCAACTAATGGAATTGTGCTGCAGGCAGAAGCCACCTGCCCTCCCCTGGGCTCACAGCTGTTCAAACAGAGCCCTACAAGGCTTTTTTAGCAGCATGTGGGGTGGGTGGGGCAGGCAGGGAGTCTGCATGAGGCTCCCTGCTGTGTCTGTGGGCTGGATCTGGAGGCTTCATGGACTGGATTCGGCCTGAGGAGGGTATTTTGCCCAGGCCTGCACTAGTGCCTTGTACATTTGTAATATTTTCCTATCTCTACTGGAAATACAACACTTAATGCACTAGCCTCTCTCATAGTAGCATCACATTAACGGGTCATACTCATCTTGTGATCAGCTAACATAGCCTCTTCTGCCATTTCCAAATATAGCCCCAGCTTATAGAAAAAAAATACTGCAATTTTCAAGGTCATCCAAATCTTCCTTTATGATATAATGGTCCTTACTTGTACTGCTAATATCACCTGAATTTTTGTCATTCATGAATTTTCTTTGCCTAATCCCCCTTTTCATGCCAAAGACATTTATGAAAAAGTTAAATAAGTCTAGTCCCAAGATTTATATTTGAGGAACTACACTAATAATCTCCTTCCAGCTTGAGAGTTCACCTTTCATCATGAACAGCACGGATGTTGTCTTACCCACGTTTTAATTCTTGTATTAATCCCCATCATTTCTGGTTTAACTAATACTTTTCCATGTGGAACTATGTCAAATGCTTAATTGAAATCCAGGTAGATTAGATCTACTGCATTTCCTTAGTTCACAAACTTCGTTTATCTTCTCACAGCATGAGATCAGGTTGATCTGCCACAATTCACCCTCTATACAATCATGTTGTATTACATTTCAATTACTGTTTACCTCTAAGGGTGCATCTACACAGCACCCTAAATTTGAAAAAAGATACTCAATTTGCGCTACGCAAATTGCATATCTTATTTTGAAATAACACTCCATCCCTTAACCCTCGTGCAATGAGGTCTACCAGGATGGCGAAATAGCACACACATTATTTCTAAATGATAGACGAAATAAGCACTGTGTACCTGCTAGTGTAGACACAGGGTAGATATTTTGGGATGCCTCTGGTATCCCGAACTAGCTGTGCAATGTGGACGTACCCTTAGTCTCAGAAGGGTAGCCACATTAGTCTGTATCTGCATAAACAATGAGGAGATCTGTGGCACCTTAAAGACTAACAGATTTATTTGGGCATGAGCTTTCATAGATAAAAAATATCTGACAAAGTGGGATTTTACCCATGAAAGTTCATGCCCAAATATATCTGTTAGGGTATGTCTACACATCAAAGTTAATTCGAAATAACGGCGTCTACACAGCCAAACTGCTATTTTGAAATTAATTCGAAATAGCAGAGCGCTTATTTCGAATTTGGTAAACCTCATTCTACGAGGAATAATGCCAAATTAGAAATAGCTAATTCGAAATAAGCACTGTGTACCTGCTTATTTAGAAATAGGGGACCTCCAGCCCTTCCCAGTTTCCCCTGGTGGCCACTCTGGGCCAAACCAGGAAAACTCCTCTCCTCTCCCCCAGCCCCGGAGCCCTTAAAGGTGTAGACTCTGGCCACACTGCACGTGCCAGATTCAGGCCTGCCAGAAGTCGCTGCCCCTGACCCAGTGGCCCCACAATGAGCCAGGCAGCCAGTGCCAGCCAGCTGTCACCCAGTCCCACAACTCCCAGGAGCCAGCCAAGGGCTGGAGACGGTGGGTGCCTTCATGGACTAGTGCGGAGATCATGGACCTCATTGAGGTTTGGGGGGAGGCCTCCAATGTCCATGACCTTCGCACTAGATGGAGGAACGCAGCTGTCTACGGCCAGATAGCTGCCACCATGGCCACAAAAGGGCACATGCACACCCAGGAGCAGGTGCCCATAAAAATAAAATATTTATGGCAGGCGTATGCCAAGGCCACATGGGGCAGCTCCCCAACAGGGGCAGACACCTGCCCCTATTTTGGTGACCTGGACCTCATCCTGGGGGGCGGGACAGTCCGTGGCACCCCGGGAGGCACCAATCCGGGAGCAGAGGACCCTGACCAGGGCATTGAGGAGGAGCCGCAGGAGCCAAGATAGAGGTGCCACGCCGCCTGGACCCCTGAGCCGTCCCAGCAGCAGAGTCACCAGGGTCATCCGGGGAGGCCACAACATGTGAGTGCCATCACTGTCCCCTTACTGGGGGGGGGGAAGGGAGGGAGACCAGGGACTGCACGCGTGGGCCTTGCTTACCACGGATCACGCAGCAACCTGTGCATGTACGAGCACATGCCATGCCACCCCTGGGCAGGTGACTCCAGCTGGCTGCCACACAGGGGCATTGGCCTGATAGCCACACGTGTGTGTGTGAAGAGACATGACATGCTCCTGACCCCGGGGTGGGACACAGTAGGACGCCATCCTTTCACAAGCCCCCCTCTACACAGAGCCAGGGGACATCTCTCCCCTACCTCGGCCACACTGTACACAGCACAGGGGCATGGGTGCGGTCTCGGGGCAACTCCCACTCCCGGGGATAGCCAGACATTCCAAACATGGCCTCTGTGCAAGCACATCGGCTCTGACACGGCCATCCTCACCTCGCACAGGGGGCTGGGTTTCACCCACTGTGTCTCCAGGGAGAACTGACCACTTCTCTTGTTTCTCCACAGCTGCACCAGCTGCGTGTACAGGGCTCACCACCCCACCCGGGACATGCTTCCGCACCCGAGGGCTCCGCAGGACCACCCGAACAGTGCAGGGGTACCGACAGCAGCACCTGGGGGCCCTGCGAGCCCTGCACCGCACCGTGGAGCACTGGGTGCAAGAAGATCGGGAGTTCCAGCGGGAGCTGCTTGCCCAGGGTCGTGGCATCTGCCAACACCTACAGAGCCTGATGCAGAGCATGCTGCCTCCTGCCGCTCCAGCGCCTGCTGCCTCCCCAGCTACTGCTCCTCCTCCCACTCCTTTTCCCCCTCCCGCTTCTCCCTCCACACCCTCCTCAACCTCCCCCCCACGCCTCCGGGGATGCCAAGGCCCCCGCACCCGCTGTGCTGGGAGACAGTTGGCCCGGCGAGACCCCCAGTCCTGAGCTTCCTCCCCTTCTTCCCCTTCCAGCTCCCTCCTCCCAGGTTTCCTCCCCTGTCCCATCCTCTCTCCTTCCCTCTCCCACCTCCTTTCCCCAGTCTCCCCAAAGTTTCATTCCCCGTTTTGTTAAATAAAGAGAGTCTGTATTTATGAAAAAAATTGTTTTTTATTTGACATCAGAAAGGGAGTTGGAGGGAGGGTGGGTAAGTGGAAGGACATGAGGGAGGAATGAGGCACAAGCCCCCAGTGAGGCAGACCAGGGAGGCTCTTAGTGCTCCTCAGGGAGGAAGCTCTCCCGCAGGGCCTCCTGGATACTCACAGCCACCCGATGAACCTCCCAGATGGCAGCCTGCAGAAAGTGCAGCCAGGCTGGTAGCAACGTGTCCACGAGAAGCACCAGAGTGCCCAGAGGCAGCTCTGGCTCCATGCTGCAGAGTGCTACGGTGTCCTGAGTGAGGGCAACCAGAGCACTCAGAGACACAAATGCTTTGCTGTCCCTCATCAAGGTAGGCAAGCAAGCAGGGACACCTGAGAACCGGCTGCCCGGGGGGGAGGGGGGGCGGGGAGGATGTCCCTTTAAGCACAGACCTCAGATAGCCTCAGGCAGCAGCGCCACACAGTAAGTCCTGACCTGATGCCCTGCCTGACCTGGCTCCGAACGGCCTTAAATGTGAATCAGTGTCCACTCAGTGTGGACGCGGTATTTCGAAATAGCAAAATGCTATTTTGAAATGCATTTTGTGTGTAGACGCATTATTTCAAAATATCTTATTTCGAATTAACTATTTTGAATTAAGATATTTCAAAATAATGCTGTAGTGTAGACGTACCCTTAGTCTTTAAGACTAAGACTAATGAGACTCCTAATTGTGTTTATGTCTAAGTCTTTAATTACTCTGTCTTTCAAAACTTGTTTTAAGATCCTACATACAACTGAAGTCAAACTAACAGGCTGTCGTCTCATGGATCATCTTTTTCTTTTCTCCAATCATAGGTTACAACCCCAACTTTATGGATTCATTAAAAATTCTTACTATAGGGCTTACAAATTCTACCAGTTCCTTTAATATTCTTGGTTGGAGATTATCTATGCCCCTCAATTTGGCCACATTATGTTGCTTAAATTTGTTTTCCACCTTGGATGTGGTGATTTCTACTTCCATATCCTCAATCCCAATTGTTACTCTGCCGCTGCCTCCAAGCGTCTTAATACTCTAATAAAAAACTGAGGCAAATAACTCACTTAGGTGCAGGGCCCTACCTAGATTATTTTTAATCTCCACCCTGTCCTCAGTGCTGAGAAGTTGCACTTCTTCTTGCCTTGTTTTTTTTTTATCAATATAGCTAAGGAATCTTTTAATCTTGAGTTTAATTTCCTATGCAAGGTCCAGTTATGGTTTGCTTTTGGCAGTTCTCATTTTTCCCTACACATTCTCAACTCCAAAAGGTAGCTTTCATTGCTGATCCAGCTATACTTCCAGCTCTTAGTAACCTGTAAAATGTTTTCTCTTAATAACCCATTTGTTCATTCTAGTGTATTTACTATGCATCCCTATTAATTTATTTGCCTTGCCTGGCACACACTCCAGATACTTTAAATCAAAGTTGCAGAAACTAATTCCAACTCTCTTCTTCATTGAGATTCTTGAATTCTTTAGTCCAATCTATTTCCCTATTTTTAAGTCTGCCATTTTGAAATCCAGGATTCTAGTTGCAGTACTGCTTTTGTTTTGTCTTTCCATTTAGTTTGTCCTCTACAACTAGTTCTTCTGAGTGCTACATACCAATACTAAATCTACAATGGCCATCATCATTCGATAACTATTTGGTGAAGAAATCTGCTGGCTATCATACCCAGAGATATTTGGGCCCTATCATTAGTAGTACTATGTGTCTCTCAATTTATACCCAAGCAATTAAAGTCTCCCATATCACACAATTCCCAGGAATATTAATTTCATGAAGAGTTTTAAAGATGTCTTTATCCACATCTAAATGCATTTTTTTCCATTCTTGCAGCTTCAAGTAAGGATGTTAAGAGGTGGGTAATTAACTAATTGTGTAGTTGATACAATTTGTATTGACTACACGAGTGGCCGATAAGGAAAGATGCTGTGTACCTGCTCACGCTGGTCCAAGAGCTGCGGCTCTGTAGTTTAAATATAGTAGGAGTGGGTGTGCAGGCAGCAAGGGTAGGTCCCAAACTGGTGAGAACTGGGACAGCGCTGGGACCACTGTGGCTCTGCATTGTAAATGTAGAAAGAGCCGCCTGACTTCTAAAGGGCTATTCACTTAGCTTAGTCTTTAACCAAGCACGGTGTTCTCTTTGATCTCTGCTGAGTTCCTTTTCTCGGACCATTACCTCATCTCTTTAAGACTCTCCCATCAGATCCTGCTTACACCCTGTCACTTGGTCTTGCCATATTACATGAGTTTCCTCCCCTCTTTGCATCCCTGCACAGACCCTCCTTTCCTTTTACACCAAACATAAGCTGATTGCCTTCACTTTCAAGACCCTTTACCCAGCCTATAATTAATTATTCACGATTGAAATCAACTCCTGCCTCCAAACAGCTCATGAGGCTAGGTTCCATTGCCCACTTATCATATTATCAAAAACACACTTCTGTATGTTCTCCCAGATACTCCACATCCTTGGGAGGAATTCCCCATAAACATGGTATGCCACCCCATCTTCTGTTGTCACACAGATACATATTACTGGATCATTGTGTAAATTGCTCCAGCCATCAGGCATAGTTTCTTTATCTCTTTGCCTGTTTTGTTATACTGCACTAGATTTTCCATTTTGACTACTTTGTTCAAAAAGAAAAAAGAAAAAAAAACCATTTTAATTATTTGAACGTATTACTGGATCCATGGAAAATAATTAAAGAGCATTTTAGGCTTAACTGCTTAAACAGGACAAGCCAAGTTAAAGTTTAGTCCTGCATATTTTGATCAATGGCTGCCACCTGTTGGTTAAACTTTTATTGCAAACAGTTTCTAAAATCCAGTAGACTTTATTTATGAAGAAATATCAGTTTAGAACTATTACTGAAATGTCAGAGAAATAACAAAATATATGAAAGCATTAATACTGGTGACTTGTGTTACTTTAAACTGCAACAATCATTATCATGGCTCTTAAAATTAGAACAAACAAAAGAGGCATATTCTGAATTTGAGTCATGATTGTTCTTGTATTTAATGATACTAGCTTCTGTATTTATAAATATTAGGATTCTGCTACTATAGATATTAAAGTAAAGTCTTTATACATTGTTACACATACAAAATATTTAATCCAGGTATAAAACTACATTTCCAATAGTATTTTTTTGTTTTAAATTTAGATACTTTTAGATACTTGAAAACCGCTGTCATGTCCCCTCTCAGTCTTCTCTTTTCTAAACTAAACAAGCCCAGTTCTTTCAGTCTTCCCTCATAGCTCATGTTCTCTAGACCTTTAATCATTTTTGTTGCTCTTCTCTGGACCTTCTCCAATTTCTCCACTTCTTTCTTGAAATGTGGTGCCCAGAACAGGACACAATACTCCAACTGAAGCCTAATCAGCGAAGAGTAGAGAGGAAGAATGACTTACGTCTTGCTCATAACACTCCTATTAATGCATCCCAGAATCAGGTTTGCTTTTTTTGCAACAGTGTCACACTGTTGTCTCATGTTTAACTTGTCATCCACTATGACCCCGAAATCCCTTTCAGCAGTACTCCTTTCTAGACAATCGCTTCCCATTCTGTATGTGCAAAACTGATTGTTCCTTCCTAAGTAGAGTACTTTGCATTTCTCCTTATTAAACTTCATCCTGTTTACCTCAGACCATTTCTCTAGTTTGTCCAGATCATTTTGACCCAGCCCCCAAAAAGACCCCTACAGAACACTACTTGTTATGCCCTTCCAGCATGATTTTGAATCATTAATAACTACTCTCTGAGAACGGTTATCCAGCCAGTTATGCACCCACCTTATAGTAGCCCTATCTAAGTTGTATTTCCCTAGATTATTGATAAGAAGGTCATCCGAGACCATATCAAATGCCTCTCACAGCTGTGAGAGGCACGCACAGCTTGCAAGCACTATCCCCTCAAGTTGCATCTCAGAGCACACGGTTGTTGCCCCCCCATGCTCCTGAAATGGCACCCTTACAATCCAGGCAATACATTCATAACATAGCTTCTCCACATAACAAGGAGGATGAATGCAGAGTCTCACAATCTTGGAAAGCTGATTTTGGGCGTAGGAAGATAGAAGCCACTGGGGGAAACAGTGAGCAATTGCTACACATTTTTCTTTCATGAACCTAGGGACAAAGAATGTCATTAGTTTGGAGGAAAGGTGCCTCTAAAAAATGTGTCATAAGAACATAAGAATGGCCATACTGAGTCAGACCAAAGGTCCATCCAGCCCAGTACCCTGTCTGCCGACAGTGGCCAATGCCAGGTGTACCAGAGGGACTGAATCGAACAGATAATGATCAAGAAATCTCTCTCCTGCCATCCATCTCCACCCTCCAACAAACAGAGGCTAGGGACACCATTCCTTATCCATACTGGCTAATAGCCATTAATGGACTTAACCTCCATGAATTTATCTAGTTCTCTTTTAAACCCTATTATAGTCCTAGCCTTCACAACCTCCTCAGGCAAGGAGTTCCACAGATTGACTATGCACCATGTGAAGAAGAACTTCCTTTTATTTGTTTTAAACCTGCTGCCCATTACTTTCATTTGGTGGCCCCTAGTTCTTATATTATGGGAACAAGTAAATAACTTTTCCTTATTCACTTTCTCCACACCACTCATGATTTTATAGACCTCTAGCATATCCCCCCCTCAGTCTCCTCTTTTCCAAGCTGAAAAGTCCCAGTCTCTTTAATATCTCCTCATATGGGACCCGTTCCAAACCCCTAATCATTTTAGTTGCCCTTCTCTGAACCTTTTCTAATGACAGTATATCTTTTTTGAGATGAGGAGACCACATCTGTACTCAGTATTCAAGATGTGGGCGTACCATGGATTTATATAAGGGCAATAAGATATTCTCCGTCTTATTCTCTATCCCTTTTTTAATGATTCCTAACATCCTGTTTGCTTTTTGACTGCCGCTGCACACTGCGTGGACGTCTTCAGAGAACTATCCATAATGGCTCCAAGATCTCTTTCCTGATTAGTTGTAGCTAAATTAGCTATATTATATGTATAGTTGGGGTTATTTTTTCCAATGTGGATTACTTTACATTTATCCACATTAAATTTCATTTGCCATTTTGTTGCCCAGCCACTTAGTTTGGTGAGATCTTTTTGAAGTTCTTCACAGTCTGCTTTGGTCTTAACTACCTTGAGTAGTTTAGTATCGTCTGCAAACTTTGCCACCTCACTATTTACCCCTTTCTCCAGATCATTTATGAATAAGTTGAATAGGACTGGTCCTAGGACTGACCCTTGGGGAACACCACTAGTTACCCTCTCCATTCTGAAAATTTACCATTTATTCCTACCCTTTGTTTCCTGTCTTTTGTGTCATGACTTTCAACAACTGCCTGCTATTAAAAAGGTTGTAATTATAAAAACATATCTTCAGAAAACATTCTTGTATTTGGAATACACACAAAGGTAAATTAGTTCAGTGTTTTCCCTAAAGATTCTGACACTAACTCATTTAAGACCTTCATTAGCTACAAAACAATACAGGGTCTCAATGTATGGCCAGTTTTTCTAATACACTAGTCTTGACACAGTAAGGTTAAGATTTTATAATGGTTATTTTTTTAAAAAAGTCATGGAGGGGTCTCAGTCAATAAACAAAAATCATAGGAGCCATTTCATAGGAGTCTCTGTGACTTTTACTAAAAATTACCAGATAAGGGGTAAGGGAGGGGAGAATTAACAGCTGGAGCCCCAGTGGGGGGCCACTGACACAGCCCTGGCTGCAGTCATAGGGAATGAGGGGCGGGGAGGTACATAGCCCTGGCTCCAGCCCCAGCCATGGTCAGGGGACAGTACACAACTTTGGCTTTAGCCTCAGCAGCTGACAAATGAAGCAGAAGAAGTCAGAGAGATCTGTAAAGCCATGGAATCCATGATGTCCATGACCTCTGTGACTAAGTTGTATCCTTACATATGCATCAGGTTTCTCCCCAATAAAAATAAAACTGAAGAGAACAAAAATTCAATAAAAATAACAAGGAGTCCTGTGGCACCTTAAAAACTAACCAATTAATTGGGCATAATGCTTTCCTGGGCTAGAACCCACTTCATCAGATGCATGAAGTAGAAACTTCAGTTTGGCAGGTATATATGCACATGCAAAGATGGGTGCTTTCATTATTATGCGGAGGACTAGTGTTAACAAGGTCAATTCAAGCAGGGTGCACATGGCCCATTCCCGACAACTGATGAGAGAAGATGTGAATACCAAAAGAAGGAAAATTACTTTTTTGTAGAGAGCTAGCCATTCCTAGTCTCAATTCAGACCCAGTCTGATGGTGTCAAGTTTCCATGTGAATTCCAGCTCTGCAGTGTCATGCTGAAGTTTCTTTTGAAAGTTTTTTTGGCTGAAGTATGGCAACTATCAAGTCTGGCCATGTCTGCACTAGCAGATGTAAAGCACTGGCAGTTACAGCACCAATCACAGAGCACAGCAGTGAAAATGCTGTTGGATATTCACGATAGCACAGTAGCATGACCATACTTGAGGCACCTGCTTTCAGACCAGTGCACTTTGGGCAGCTATCCCACAGACCACCTCTTCCTCTTCTGCCATCAATGAATGGGGCATCCTGCATCCTGTCCTAATGTCCCGTGGTGTGTCACTTTACATCTCAGCAACCAACCCCCACGCTTCCATCCGCATTTGGTGCCACCTTTCAAAAGCTACTGTGCTGCACTCTTTGCCTCCTTGGTGTGCGGGAATGGATCTGCAGCTGTTGATGAAAATGCTGATAGGTCTCACTATCACATCATGAATGGCTTCCAATTCATTATTCCGGAAGCTGCCAAGTGATAATGAGGAGTCCATGAAGAATTCGTATGAGATTTCTTGTGGCACTCATTGAAGTGCTGACAACAGTGGAACGCTGCTTTTGGGCTCGGAAAACAAGCACTGAGTGGTGGGATCGCATTGCCATGCAAGCCTGGGATGAAGAGCCAGGCTGCAGAACTTTCAGATGAGGAAAGCCACCCTCATGGAACTGTGTGCTGAGCTCACTCTCACCCTGCAGTGCAAGGACATGTGAATAAGAACTGTCCTGCCAGTGGAGAAGTGCATGGCGATCACACTGTGGAAGCTGGCAATTCCAGGCAGCGTTCATTTGGTTGCCAACCAGTTTGGAGTGGGAAAGTTGACCATTGGACTTAAGCTGATGGAAGTGTGCAAGGCCACCAATCACATCCTTTTCTGAAAGACCAAACATGACTCTGGGCAACATGTGTGACATTGTGGATGGCTTTGCACAGATGGGCTTCCCAAACTGCAGTGAGGTGATAGATGGCATGCACATTCCAATTCCGGCACCAGACCACCTAGCCTCCAACTACATTAACTGTAAGGGGTATTTCTCCTTGGTTCTGCGGGTGCTTGTGGATCATTGTGGGCATTTCACATTAACAGCGGCTGGTTTGGAAAGGTGCATGATGCCCACATCTTTCAGAACACTGATCAGAAAGCTGCAAGCAGGGACTTTCTTCTTGGACCAGAAGATCACAGTGGGAAAAGTGGAAATGCCCAGTGTGATCCGTGGAGACCCTGCCTACCCCCTTAATCACCTGGCTAATGAAACCGTATATGGGGAACCTTGACAGCAGCAAGGAACAATTCAATAAAAGGCAGAATAGGTGCAGAATGACTGTGGAATGTGCTTTTGGCCATTTGAAACCCCACTGGTATTGTTTATACAGGAAGCTGGACCTGTCCAATGATAACATGGCTAGGGTTATTGCCAAGAGCTGTACCCTCCATAGTATTTGCGAAGGGAGGGGTGAAAGCTTCACTCAGGGCTGGACTGCTGAGGCTCAGTGTCTGAAAGCAGAGTTTGAACAGCCAGAGACCAGGGCTATTACAGGAGCACAGCACAGGGCCCTAAGGATCAGGGATGCCTTGAGGCAGCAATTTGATGCTATAAGACAATAAACTTGTTGCCGTGTATGGGAGTGCAGTAGCTGCATTGCTAGGAGGTTACTCTGATTAGTCTGTGTGCAACACTTAGCGCCACAATGACCATAGCATTGCTTGCGTTCATGTAATACATTTGCTTGCTTTCATGTAATGCAGAGGTTTTCAAACTTTTTGGCCGGTGGCCCACCTGGCTCAATGCAAACCTTTCCTCAGACCACCAGCTGCTAATGGAAACTCACCGTTAATTACATAATTATTCCTGAGCCATTTTACTAGTGCTGCAGCAAGAGAGAATGGTTTAATTTAAATTATTAAACAGATTAAGCATTTTAACTTTCTCATTTTAGTTTATCAAACTTCATTTTAAAATATTAATGTATGTCCAATAAATATTATGTCCAGTCATTTATGTCCAATAAAATATTAATTTATATCCAACACAAAAGGTTTCAATGTTTTCTTTATTTATGGCAAGGGTAGGGAATCTTTATTGGGTCAGGGTCCACTGACCCAGAGAAAAATCATTTGGGGACTACATAAGTGAGAGCCAAAAAACTCCTCCAAAACCCCTAAGCCCTCCCTGATGTGGACTCCAACTGAGACACCTCATTCTTCGGTGCTCCAGCCCCATGGGGTGAGGGGAAGGGCCAGGGAAAACAAAGGTTCAGGACTTCCCACAGGTCAGATTTACTTTTCTGGGGTTCTGGAGTTAGTGGATTTTGTGGACCCCCTTAGGCTCTGTGGTGGGGTAAAAAATGAGACGTTTAGTGTGTGGAAAGGGCTGCCAATGAGTAGGATAGTGATGGGGATGCAGGATCTGGGTGGGAGGTGAAGTATAGGAGGGGGTGAAGGTACAAGGTCTGGGTGGGAGGTAGGATTCAGGAGCAGGGTGGGGTAGGATGTCTGGGCAGGGGGAAGGTGCAGAAGCAAGGGAAGGTGCAGGAGGGGGCTTGGGGTAGGGCCAGGAAGGAGGGTGTTTGGCTAGGCAGGAGGGTACAAGAGCAAAAGAGGGTGCAGAATGTGGCCAGCAGGAGGGGGTGCAGGAGCAAGGGAGGGTGTAGGAACAAGCTGGAGGTGCGGGGTCTTGGCAGGGGAAGGGGAAGTGAGGGGGATGGTGGTGCGGGGGTCTGGGCATGAATGGGGGCGCTTACCTGGATTCACACTCCTCTTACTGCTGAGTATCGCCTCCCGCTGCTCCCATTGGCTGGCACTGCCATTTCCCCAGTGGAGCTCAGGGCCCCTCCCATGCAGTGGGGAGCCTGCACTGCCACTCCAGCCTCACAGTCACCATGTAGCCACAGGGCTGAAGCACCAGCTCTGGCTTCCCGCTCAGAGGGCACAGGGCAGGATTGAAGAAAGCCCCGACCTTCCCCACTGGACTTGGCTTGTAGAGGGAGGCAGAGCATGCAGCACCTTTGGGAACCGCTTGTTCTGCCTCTCTCTGTGAGCCAGGTCTGGTGGGAAAGGTCAGGGCTTTCTTCACACATATACCCCCTGCACCCTCCAAGCAGGAAGCCAGAGCTAGTTCTCCAGGCTCGCAGCTGCATGGCATCCACGAGGTTAGAGCAACAACACCAGCTTGCTGCTGCACAGGGGGCTGAGTTCAAGCCACAGACCACCTGTAAGGCTGCCACACTTTGAGAGCCACTGATGTAATGGAATAAAGATTGCTTTGAAACGCATGAATTTCACTTATTAAACACAGTAAACATTGGACACACATGAAACATCTGCACTGAGTGGGAGAGGCAGGTGGTGAGGCATACCCTGAGAGTTTCACAGGTTTGTATATGTCCAAGTTTCATATGCAGCCCTGCCATCTGATGTGCTGTGCAAGGGGGGCTGCAGTTCATCAAAACTAAACTGCATGCAAATGAGTGTTGAGTGCATCAGGAAGCCTATGGGAATCTGCCTGGGTGGAGGATGGATGGGCAGACATGAAGCACGGCAGGTGGCATCTAAATTGTGTTTGCAGTGCTGAGACGGGAGTATATGGAAAACATTTTTAGGACTCTGGCTGCACAGCTGCTCCATCTGTAATGCTAACTGTGCCTGCAGCATGTCTGCTCGCTGCTCCATGTTTAGGAGCAGCTCTGTGCTCACCTTACACTCTCTCCTGTTGCTGTCCCTCCACTCCTTCAATTCTTTGTTTTTGGCAGCATTGTAACTCAGAACATCACACAAAAACTCTTTAATCTTTTGTGGGTGCTTTTTGGCCTTTTTCAGGCACTTGGTAGGTGTTAGGACATGAGACTGGCATTCAAAGTCAGCTCTATCAAGGCACAATTGTTACAGAGAGTCAGTTGTTAACACTAAATACAGCACTCATAGAATCATAGAATCATAGAACCATAGAGCTGGAAGAGACCTCAGAAGGTCATCAAGTCCAGCCCCCTGCTCTAGGCAGGACCAATCCCAACTAAATCAACCCAGCCAGGGCTTGGTCAAGCCGAGACTTAAACACCTCAAGGGATGGAGACTCCATTACTTCCCTAGGTAACCCATTCCAGTGCTTTACTACCCTCCTAGTGAAATAGTTTTTCCTAATATCCAACCTGGACCTCTCCCACCACAACTTGAGACCATTGCTCCTTGTTCTGCCATCTGTCACTACTGGGAACAGCCTCTCTCCATCCTCTTTGGAACCTCCCCTTCAGGAAGTTGAAGGGTGCTATCAAATCCCCCCTCACTCTTCGCTTCTGCAGACTAAAAAGACCCAACTCCCTCAGCCTCTCCTCAGAAGTCATATGCTCCAGCCCCCTAATCATTTTGGTTGCCCTCCGTTGGACCCTCTCCAATGCGTCCACATCCTTTTTGTAGTGGGGGGGCCCAGAACTGGACACAATACTCCAGATGTGGCCTCACCAAAGCCGAATAAAGGGGAATAATGACATCTCTGGATCTGCTGGCAATGCTCCTCTTAATGCAACCTAATATGCCATTAGCCTTCTTGGCTACAAGTGCACACTGTTGACTCATATCCAGCTTCTCATCCACTGTAACCCCCAGGTCCTTTTCTGCAGAACTACTACTTAACTGGCTGGTCCCCAGCTTGTAACTATGCTTGGGATTCTTCCGTTCCAAGTGCAGGACTCTGCACTTGTCCTTTTTGAACCTCATCAGATTTCTTGTGGCCCAATCCTCCAATTTGTCTAAGTCACTCTGGACCCTATCTCTGCCCTCAAGCGTATCTACCTCTCCCCTAGCTTAGTGTCATCCAAAACTTGCTGAGGGTGCAATCCATCCTCATCCAGGTCATTAATAAAGATATTGAACAAAACCGGTCCTAGAACCGAACCTTAGGGCACTCCGCTAGAAACCGACCGCCATCCTGACATCGAGCCGTTGATCACTATGCACTGGGCCCGACCTTCTAGCCATCTTTCTATCCATCTTACCGTCCATTTATCCAAGCCACATTCCCTTAACTTGCTTGCAAGAATATTGTGGGAGACCGTATCAAAAGCCTTGCTAAAGTCAAGGTATATCACATCCACTGACTTTCCCACATCCACAGAGCCAGTTACCTCATCATAGAAGCTAATCAGATTGGTCAGGCACGACTTGCCCTTTGTGAATCCATGCTGACTATTCCTAATCACTTTCCTCTCTTCCAAGTGCCTCAAAATGGATTCCTTAAGATCCCTTCCATGATTTGTCCAGGAACCGAGGTAAGACTGACCGCCTATAGTTCCTGGATCGTCCTTCTTCCCTTTTTGAAGATGGGCTCTACATTTGCCTTTTCCAATCATCCGGGATTTCTCCTGATCTCCTCGACTTTTCAAAGATAATGGCCAAAGGCTCCTCAATGACATTTGCCAACTCCTCAGTACCCTCGGATGCATTAAGTCCGACCCATGGATTTGTGTACGCTTAGCTTTTCTAAATAGTTCCTAACCTGTTCTTTACCCACCAAGGGCTGTCCATCTTCATCCCATCTTGCGTCACTTAGCGCATTAGTCCGGGAGCCCATCTTGTCCGTGAATACAGAGGCAAAGAAAGCACTTGAGTACTTCAGCTTTCCCATCATCTCTGTCACTAGGTTACCTCCTTCATCCAGTAGGGGCCGCACACCCTCTCTGATTACCTTCTTCTTGTTAACATGCCTGTAGAAACTTTTCTTGTTATCCTTCACATCCTTAGCCAGTTGCAATTCCATTTGCACTTTCGCCTTCCTGATAACCCCCCGGCATTCTCGAGCTATACATTTAAACCCTCCTGGTCATTTGTCCAAGTTTCCACTTTTGTAAGCTTCCTTTTGTGCTTAAGTTCACTGAGGATTTCCTGTAAGCCAATCCGGTCTCCTACCATGTTTGCCTCTCTTGCTACGCGTCGGGATGGTTTCTTGCTGTGCCTTCAATAAGGCTTCTTAAAATACTGCCAGCTGTCCTGGACTCCTTTCCCTTCATGTTAGCATCCCAGGATTCTGCCCATCAGGTCTCTGAGGGAGTCAAAATCTGCTTTTTTGAAGTCCAAGGTGTGTATTTTACTACTCTCTTTTCTTCCTTTGGTCAGGATCCTGAAATCTACCATCTCATGATCACTGCTTCCCAGGTTGTCTCCCACCTCTATTTCCCCTATTAGTTCCTCCCTGTTTGTGAGCAGAAGGTCAAGCTGCACACAGCCCCTGGTCGGATCCTTCAGCACTTGTGTCAAGAAGTTATCCCCAACATTCTCCAAAAATTTCCTGGATTGCCTGTGTACTGCCGTATTGGTTTCCCAACAGATGTCAGGGTGATTAAAGTCCCCCACAAGAACCAGGGCCTGCGATCTGGAAGCTTCTCTCAGTTGTTCGAAGAAAGCCTCATCTACCTCATCCACCTGATTCGTGGCCTGTAGCAGACACCAACCACAACATCACTGCTGTTGTTTGCTCCTTTAAACTTAACCCATAGACTCTCAACAGGTTTTTCTCCCTCTTTATACTGGAGTTCAGAGCAATCATAGTGCTCTCTTACATATAGTGCAACTCCTCCTCCTTTTCTCCCGCCTGTTCTTCCTGAACAGTCTATACCCTTCCATGACAGCGCTCCAGTCATGCGAGTCATCCCACCAAGTCTCTGTTATCCCAATTAAATCACATTTCTTGGACTGGGCCAGGGCCTCCAGTTCTTCCTGTTTGTTGCCCAGGCTTCTCGCATTAGTGTACAAACACCTCAGGTAACCAGTTGATCGCCTATCTTCTCCAATCGAATCAGGGGTCTTCCATTCTTGCTCGTTCCTCTCTGAATTTCTTCCCGGTATCCGACTTTCCCACTCCCCTCAGGGTTTTGGTCACCGTCCCCCGACGAACCTAGTTTAAAGCCCTCCTCGCTAGGTTTGCAAGCCTGCCCGCGAAGATGCTCCTTCCTCTCTTAGGTGGATCCCATCTCTTCCTAACAATCCTTGTGCCCGGAGCAGAGTCCCATGGTCGAAGAAACCAAAGCCCTCTCTGTGACACCACCTGTGCAACCACGCATTTATGTCCTCAATTCAATGATCCCTGCCCAGTCCTTTCCCTTCAACAGGGAGGATGGACGAGAACACCACTTGCGCCGAATTCTTGGATCCTTCTTCCCAGCGCTACATAATCCGCAGTAACCCGCTCAAGGTCATTCTTGCCCATATCGTTAGTTCCCACGTGGAGAAGCAGGAAGGGGTAGCGATCCGAAGGTTTGATCAGTTTGGTAAGCCTCTCAGTCACATCCTGAATGTGAGCTCCTGGTAAGCAGCACACCTCCCGAGATTCCAGGTCTGGACGGCAGATGGATGGCTCAATCCCTCTTAGGAGGGAGTCCCCACCACCACCACCCGCTTTTCTTTTGGGGTGGTGGCCGTGGAACCCCATCCCTAGGACTACGCATCCCATGCCTTCCAGTAGATGGTGTTCCTTCCGGTTTCTTCCTTGTGAGGTCCCTTCCAAAGCATTCAGCACTGCAGAGCCTGTGGAGAGAGCCTGAAAGCGACATTACTACCTCTATAGCATTGGGGATTCCCATGCTGGCCTTTTTCCCTTCTAGAAGTTACATGCTGCCAGTTCTCTTCCTGGTCACGTACTGCCTTCTCTGGCTCTTCCGCCTGCCGTGCTTGAAGGATTAAACGCTGCCTTCTATCGAGGAAGTCTTCATCCTCTCTGATCGAGCGTAGGGTCGACACTTGGGCCTCCAGTCCTCTAATTTTTCTTCCAAAAATGTCGACCAGCTTGACTTTGTGCAGATGAAAACCGGTTCTTTCTTCCGGGAGGAAGACAAACATGGCACACGCTGTGCAGGTAACAACAGCAGACCTATCACCATCCATCGCTGCTGTCCTGGAGAAGGGATTTAAAAAGAAAGGCAAGAGAACCTCACGCCCTTCCCTCTCCCCTTCCAAACTCCCTCTCTAAACTCCCTGTTCGCAAGCTCCTTGGTCGCTTGCCTACTGCCTTATAAAGGCACGTGAAAGTATTAACAGTTCTTTCTTATGATAACTATTGCCTACAAAGAAAAACATGATTGTGACATTTCTTGTAAGCTGCAATTTTTTTTAAAAAGATTTCAAATTATTTTAAAGCTGCATGTTAAAAGACTGCTTAAGGGAACACAATTTTACACTATTTCTGGAAAAAAAAAAACCTTGTATACAGTTCAATGTTTTGTCTCTGTGATCCCTAGCCTAGAATAGCGACAAGGAGTCCTGTGGCACCTTATAGACTAACAGATATATTGGAGCATAAGCTTTCGTGGGTCTTTGTTGATGAAGTGGGTCTTTGCCCACGAAAGTTTATGCTCCAATACATCTATTAGTCTATAAGGTGCCACAGGACTCCTTGTCACTTTTGCAGATCCAGACTAATTCGGCTACCCCTCTGATACTAGCCTAGAATGTTAGCCAAATAGCTTCAGGCCTTGATTTAATACTGAATATTAAACATAACACTTTATTAATTTGCACTTCAGTTACACAACTATAAAAGGCTGTAATATCGTTAGATAGGTGAATTCCTTCAAATATATCCTACATACAAAGTAACTGCCAGATGAACTTTCTCAAGCTGGGAAACAGCATGGTTTAGATGCAGAACTGCCTCTCAGAACCCCTTTCAAGTCATTAAACTGCTTGTGAAATCCAGTGACTCATGAACAATCTTTCTGCCCTCTCAGAAGTTTTCTATGTGATTTAACACTTACAACCATAATTTTGCTGCAACAACACTCTAAATTAGAAACAACTCAGCATAGGTGTCACCGTGTGAAAGCCTGAAGTGAGGTCTGCAGCTGAAAAACCCAAAGAGATACATATTTTAGAGAACACTGCAGGATAAATGTCAAGGTGCACCATGATGAAAGGATAATGTAAGACTTTAAAAGGAAGATAAGAGGAGTTCAAAGCTGAGCCAATTAATTTAAAATATCCACAGTCAAGAATTTTCACTTATTCTGCAAACTATGTTGAATCACACACTCACTTCCTTCTGCCCAATATGGTCTCTGTTCTCAATCTTTATTCTTTTATATCTATTATCCTTTCATAGCCATTATAGAGTACAAACCATTTAAGAAAGGGCCTGATTTATATTGAAAGAAGCAAGGACATTTTGATCAGTATGCCACATGGCACATTTTCCATGGAATGTTAGATAATATAATAACTAGGCATAACAGTATCAATTAAGGACTGAGAACTATTTTGTTTAAAGTTAGGCAATCAGTACTATTTTTACTTACTTCTTTAAAAAAAGATAATTCTATGTAACAGTTCATATACATGAATGTGTTTACATACTCAGGCACATTTTTTCTCTCATTTACACCCATGCAATTTTAACAAAGTCAACTGGCATTTCACCAATATAGCTGAAAGCAGAATTTGTCTCCTGATGCACATACTGTATTAGACCGAACAATTTAGGACTGTACCACAAACAGTAGGTATAAATATAGTTAAATAATTGTTTTTATGAACACGCTCAGATTTCTTTGAAATACAGAATTATTTCATACATCGCCATACAAAGATCTCAACTGTGTGGTTTTGAGTCATATTTGTACAACTAGACAAATTATAGTCCTTTCCTACTTCCAAACAAGAGCTAATGTTATAATTTCTCATAGTGTAATTTCCTTAACATGCAATAGGATTGTTACAAAATCCTGGCTAAATATAATAAATTTTGATACATTGAAATTATAAAACACACAGTGTGCATACACACACACAGTTACCAAGATTTTCAAAAGTGACTAATGACATATCTCTATGTTTGGTGCTCAACATGAGGAACCTTAATAGCAGCTTGATTTTAAGAAAGGGGGGTGGTCAGTGTTTTCTAAAAATCAGACTCTTACGGTGGTTCAAGTTGCCTACCCAAAAGCCAAGGCAATGAAAATCCCTAGAACAGCGTTTCCCAAACTATGGGCCGTGGCCCGGTACTGGGCTGTGGGAAAAAAATACCGGGCCTCAGCATGGCTGGTGGCTGCTGGGAGGGGAGCAGAGCGGGGCAGAGCAGAGTAGAGCAGGCTGGGAGGAGGTGGCGGGGGGGAACCGGCTGCCGGGAAGCAGGGTTGGGGGCAGCGGGGCTGTCCTGCGGAGATCAGGGCGGGCGGGCGGCGGAAGCAGGGTTAGGGGGTAGCGGGGCTGTCCGGCAGCGATCCGGGTGGGCAGGCGGCCGGCAGAAGCAGGGTTGGGGGCAGCGGGGCTGTCCCACGGAGATCCGGGCAGGCGGGTGGGCGGAGGAAGCAGGGTTAGGGGTAGCAGGGCTGTCCCGCGGAGATCCGCGCAGGCGGGCGGGCAGCAGAAGCAGGGTTGGAGGCAGTGGGGCTGTCCCGCGGAGATAGGGGAGGGCAGGCAGCGGAACCAGGGCTGGGCGGGGGAGGAGGGGCTGGACGGGGCGATCAGGAGGAGGAGGACGAGAGAACCAGCTGCCGGAAGCAGGGCAGGTCAAGGGGGTCGTCGGGGGAGCGGGGCTGACTGGGGAGATCGGGAGGAGAAGGGGGAGCGGGATTGACCCGGGCACATGCAGACCCTACAGACCCTGGCAGACGAGTGAGTCTGGCTGGGGATACCATTTTGCCCGCCCCCCCCACATACCCTCCCTCGAGTAGTTGCGAACTGCCTGGCAGGTAGACACACTCAGGCAGCGTGAGCACATCTACCAGCCAGGCAGTTCCCACCTAAGGACTGATACACCTAATTATAATAAAACTTACCTAATTAGAAAATACCAGACATTTTATATGTCTGGTAATTTCTCAATTTGTTTCCCGGACAAAACCCTCAAATACTGGACTGTCCGGTACAAAACCGGACACCTGGCAACCCTACCCTTCCTTGCACCCTCCCTCCTAGCCAGATACCCTACCCCCAATCTGCTCCTGCTCCCACCTCCTGGAGTGCCCATGCGGTGCCGGGTCTCCCAAGCCTTGGCCCAGGCTAGGTGGAGGATGCAGCCAGGTGAAACACTGAAAATTTATTCATTTTTCATTCTTTTTTTTATATGCGTTTATATTTTTGAGCTGCAAAAAACAGTACTGAAAAAAAACGGGTTCCAACTAAAGTAAAAAGTTTGGGAAACTCTGATCTAGCCAGCTTTCTATCCATCTTACAGTCCATTTATCCAATTCATATTCCCTTAACTTGCAGGCAAGAATATTGTGGATGACTGTATCAAAAGCTTTGCTAACACTGGCACTGGGGGCTTTGGGAGGACCAGAAACAACTTATTTGAATATTCATCATTTGCTTAATGAATATGCAAATATGCAAATGAATGTTACCGGTCCTCCAAAAGCTCGTGAATGGATTTACTGGTCCCCATGTCAAAAAAGTTTGGGAACCCCTGCCCTAGAACATCTGAAAAATTTAGCAAATCCCCCCCCCCCCGCCTTTATAAAACATGTTCATATACAATCAGTTGTCCAACAGCTTACCAGCATCTTCCCCCACCTCTTTTGTACTAAGACTTTGATGGAAAAGCAGTGGCCCACTTATTTCCCACAAACCATTGCAGAGGAGAGCAGTTGCACATCTGAATACCACACTAGCACTCTGTGCCAGTAGGGTTCCCTTCCAAAAAAAGGAAATATTAATAATTGGTTCATGGAGTCCCTGATTCCAAGGACCCTGTGACAAATATACTATGAGAAAAGAATTAGACCACTATAGAACACTATAAAAGCAACTTGGGACTCTTGGGAGTCCTGCATGTGGAATGAATGAGGGGGAAAAAAAGATCACCATCTGTGATGTAAAATAATGGATTATCCTATTTTATTACACAGAATCATAGAATCATGGGACTGGAAGAGACCTCAGGAGGTCATCAAGTCCAGCCCCCTGCCCAAAGCAGGACCAATCCCAACTAAATCAACCCAGCCAGGTGTTTGTCAAGCCAAGATTTAAAACCCTCTAGTCATGGAGATTCCACCACCTTCCTAGGTAACCCATTCCAGTATTTCACCACCCTCCTAGTGAAATATTTCTTCCTAATATCCAACCTAGACCTCCTGTAATTTGAGACCATTGCTCCTTCTTCTGCCATCTGTCACTACTGAGAACAGCCTCTCTCCATCCTCTTTGGAACTTCCCTTCAGGAAGTTGAAGGCTGCTATAAAATCCCCCCTCATTCTTCTCTTCTGCAGACTAAATAAGCCCAAATCCCTCAGTCTCTCCTCATAGGTCATGTGCTCCAGCCCGCTAATCATTTTGGTAACCCTCCACTGGACCCTCTCCAATGCGTCCACATCATTTCTATAGTGGGCGGCCTAGACCTGGACACAATACTCCAGATGTGGCGAGGAGTCCTGTGGCACCTTATAGACTAACCGAAGTGTTGGAGCATAAGCTTTCGTGGGCAAAGACCCACTTCGACAGATGCATGTAGTGGAAATTTCCAGAGACAGGTATAAATATGCAGGCCAGAATCAGGCTGGAGATGACGAGGTGGATCCAATCAGAGAGGATGAGGCCCACTTCTAGTAGCTGATCTGGAGGTGTGAATTCCAAGAGAGGAATTCACCACACACAACTATTTTTTGGTGACAATATATACCTCCAGACCAGTGGCACTGCTATGGGCACCCGCATGGCCCCACAATACGCCAACATTTTTATGGCTGACCTGGAAGAACGCTTCCTCAGCTCTCGTCCACTTACGCCCCTTCTCTACCTACGCTACATCAATGACATCTTCATCATCTGGACTCATGGGAAGGAGACTCTGGAAGAATTTCACCACGATTTCAACAGCTTCCACCCCACCATCAACCTCAGCATGGACCAGTCTACATGGGAGGTCCATTTCCTGGACACCACGGTGCAAATAAGTGACGGTCACATAAACACCACCCTATACCGAAAGCCTACCAACCACTATGCTTGCCTGCATGCCTCCAGCTTCCATCCCGGACACACGACACGATCCATTGTTTACATCCAAGCACTGAGGTACAACCGCATATGCTCCAACCCCTCAGACAGAGACCTACACCTACAAGATCTTCAACAAGCATTGCGTAAACTACGATACCCACACGAGGAAGTGAGGAGACAGATTGACAGAGCCAGACATGTACCCAGAAGCCTCCTGCTACGGGACAAGCCCAAGAAAGAAACCAACAGAACACCACTGGCCATCACCTACAGTCCTCAGCTAAAACCTCTCCAACGCATCATTAGTGATCTGCAACCCATCCTGGACAATGATCCCTCGCTTTCACAGGCCTTGGGAGGCAGGCCAGTCCTTGCCCACAGACAACCCGCCAACCTGAAGCATATTCTCAACTCTAACTCGGGGAACCAATCCATGCAACAAACCTCGGTACCAACTCTGCCCACATATATACACCAGCAACACCATCACAGGACCTAACCAGATCAGCCATACTGTCACTGGTTCATTCTCCTGCACATCTACTAACGTAATATATGCCATCATGTGCCAACAATGCCCCACTGCTATATACATCGGCCAAACTGGACAGTCCCTATGTAAAAGAATCAATGGACACAAATCAGATATTAGGAATTGCAACATACAAAAACCTGTAGGGGAACACTTCAATCTCCTGGACACACAATTGCAGATCTAAAGGTAGCCATTCTGCAGCAAAAACTTCAGGACCAGACTTCAAAGAGAAACTGCTGAGCTACAGTTCATCTTCAAGTTTGACACAATCAACTCAGGATTAAACAAAGACTGTGAATGGCTAGCTAACTACAAAAGCAGCTTCTCCTCTCTGGAATTCACACCTCCAGATCAGCTACTAGAAGTGGGCCTCATCCTCCCTGATTGGATCCACCTCGTCATCTCCAGCCTGATTCTGGCCTGCATATTTATACCTGTCTCTGGAAATTTCCACTACATGCATCTGACAAAGTGGGTCTTTGCCCACGAAAGCTTATGCTCCAACACTTCGGTTAGTCTATATAAGGTGCCACAGGACTCCTCGTTGCTTTTGCAGATTCAGACTAACACGGCTACCCCTCTGATACTTAATACTCCGGATGTGGCCTCACCAGAGCTGAATAAAGGGGAATAATCACTTCCTTAGATCTGCTGGCAATGCTCCTCCTAATGCACCCTAATATGCCATTAGCTTTCTTGGCTACAAGGGCACGCTGTTGACTCATATCCAGCTTCTCATCCACTGTAATCCCCAAGTCCTTTTCTGCTGAACTGTTACGTAGCCAGCCAGTCCCCAGCCTGTAACAATGCTTGGGATTCTTCCATCCCAAGTGCAGAACTCTGCACTTGTCCTTGTTGAACCTCATCGGATTTCTTTTGGCCCAATCCTCTAATCTGTCTAGGTCACACTGGACCCTATCCCTGCCCTCCAACGTATCTACCTCTCCCCCTACCTTAGTGTCATCCACAAATTTGCTGAGGGTGCAATCCATCCCCTCATCCAGATCATTAACAAAGATGTTGAACAAATCCGGCCCTAGAACCAATCTTTGGGGCACTCTGCTAAAAACTGACCACCAACCTGACATTGAGCTGTTAATCACTACCCATTGGGCCCGACAGTCTAGCCAGTTTTCTATCCATTTTACAGTCCATTTATCCAAACCATACTTCCTTAACTTGCTGGCAAGAATATTGTGGGAGACAGTATCAAAAGCTTTGCTAAAGTCAAGGTATATCACATCCACTGACTTCCCCATGTCGACAGAGCCAGTTACCTCATCATAGAAGCTAATCAGATTGGTCAGGCATGACTTGCCCTTGGTGAATCCATGTTGACTATTCCTGATCACTTCCCCCCATCAAAGTGTGCTAAAAAAAATGTGATACATGCATATACCCACACCCTCCTGTATTGATTTCAGATCCATAATTCACATGCTAAATGGTTACTAGTTAGGTCTGCTATGGGCTCCTGTTGACAAAACTGTTTTTTAACCATGCCCTATTTTCTACTCACATAATGAAAAGGTTTCCTACACATGCCTGATTCAAAACAGCTGGCTGCTCCCTGTGGCTCTCTGCATTGTGGGGCAGAGGAAGGCTTCACGTGCTGTTCCCATCTCCAGCAAAAAGGAGTTGCCTGTTTCCATAACTCGTGTTCTTCGAGATGTGTTGCTCATGTCCTTACAACATAGGTGTGCGTGCTCACCACACGTATCAGCGCTAGAAGATTTTTCCTTAATAGTACCTCTGGAGGAGCCAGCTCAGATGTCCACTGAAGTGGCGCACACATGGCGCACCTCCAGACCCCTCAACCCTAAATTTTTTCTTGCTGGACTACTCTGACAGTGGGGAAGGTTGATGTAGAACATTGTGGCTATATTGTCCATGAAAATCCAGACAACCCGTCCCTCCAAGTGAGGGAGGAAGGCC
The DNA here is from genome assembly GCA_019425775.1 of Rafetus swinhoei. Lineage (NCBI taxonomy): Eukaryota > Metazoa > Chordata > Testudines > Trionychidae > Rafetus > Rafetus swinhoei. Next base: position 11,245,481 of record CM033435.1, on the reverse strand, counting down.
TCACACGTCATGCGAGCAACCTGCAGCTCTTTGAAGTTTATGGGAAGGGGCACTGCCTGCGGAGTCCATGTGCCCTGGGTTCTCTGATCGCCCAAGTGGGCACCCAGGCCAGGTATCAGCTTGAGGGAGTAAGGAAAGGCTCTTACCAGGATTCGCCATCACGTGTCTGGGAACCATCCACCAGGCTATGGAGTCGAGGACTAGGGCCAGGACTGTCACCACCTGATCCAGAGACTGCCTGGAAGGGTTATACACCGAAGCCAGCCACTGCTGAAAGGGATGCAGAGTTTGGCGTATCTGACCATGTATGTAAATGCTGCCATGCATCCAAGCAACTGAAGGTAGACCCTGGACATATGGATCGGCAGGTCGCTCAGCTGGGTAATGAGCTTGAAATCTGCCCAGAGGGAGGAAAGCTTGGGCCAGAGTCAAATCCAACATTGCTCCTATAAACTCTATGCATTGAAACAACACTAACTATGACTTTTCTGTGTTTACTGGGAGGCCTAGATGATGGCAGAGGCAGAGCAGATGGTCCACATGGTTTGTGGAGAAAGAGTCTCCCTTGACCAACCAATCTTCCAGTTAAGGGTAAATCTACACCCCTTGTCACTGAAGGTGGGCAGCCCCCACTGATATACATTTGGTAAAGACTTGAGGGGCCGTGGTAGGACCACAAACTGGCAGTGGCTCGACACTACCAAAAAATGCAGGAAAGATTTGTGATCCTCAAAAATGGCAATATGGAAGTAAGTGTCCTTAAGATGGAGGGCAGCATACCAATCTCCTGGATCCAGGGAAGGAATGATGGAGGCCAAGGCGACCATACGGAACTTGATTCTCACCAGGTAGCAGTTCAGATCACACAGGTTCAAAATGGGGTGATGCATCCCTTCACTTTGGGGATAAGAAAGTAGCAGGAGTAAAACCCCTGGTTCTGGTAACACTGCAGAACCTCCTCCACTGCCCCCAGCCTGAGCAATCTGTCAACAACCTGCCATAGGAGTTGTTCATTAAAAGGATACCGGAAGGGGAACTGGAAGTAGAACAGGGAATGGGAGTGGGATTGGGGGATAGAGGAGAGCTGGAGGATGTATCCCTGCCACACTACACTGAGGACCCACCGGTCCGATGTGATAGAGCACCAGGCTGGGAGAAAAGGGTGAAGACAGTGGGTGAACATCACAGGGAAGGATCCGGTGCAAAGACAGGTATGATGTCCTTGAATGTACCCTCAAAATGGGTGTTTCTAGGTGTCCTTGGAACAGGAGGAGTGCAGCTGTGCAGAAGAACAGGAGTTCAATTGTCTCTTCCTAAACCCTTTGAACTTGGGTTGCTCCGTGTCCTGATGGAGTTGGGCAGGCTGGGCAGCCAGGGCTAGAAGCCAGGAGTGGCTGTGGGACTAGCACCGATCAGCCAAAGTATGGCGCCACAGTGTGAAGTAAGACCTCCAGCCCCCGCACTCCTCACAGACATGCTGCAGGAAAATATGAGCTGGGGAACTATGCTGGCACAGTGAACAGTGCCATGTCAGGACCTGTCCTTTGACCAGTGCTTAGACTTATACAAATACGGTCCCAAACATAGTCTCCATACCATGAAGTGCATGTCTCTGGTGATCTGTGCTGAAACCCTGGGGAGTCCCGCGTTCTACCCTCCATGGTCCTGGTGTCCATCATGGACTGAGCTGGGATGTGAGCCCTACGACTCTCACCCCACACAGGTGAAGTCTTGGATGTTGCACTGGATAGGGATGGATAGTGCTTCAGGAACCCAAGGGTGGCATGTGTGGCTTCCCCTTGTATCTCAGTTCCGTGACTACTGCGGCTGGTAATGGCATCAACAAGAGCCTGCAAGGCCTTGGGGGCCGCCTGCAAGGCCTTGGGGGTCAATGGCATACAATGAGGTTTACCAGTTATTTCGAGAGAAGGGTTTTCTCTTGAAATAACTGTGTCTTAACAGCATCTGTTATTTCAAAATAGCGCTATTTTGAAATAGCGCCATAACACAATTATGCAAATGAAGCACGGGACATTTAAATCCCGGCTTCATTTGCAATTTTGAATGTCTCCATTTGCATCCCTCTCTCGAAAGAGGGTGGAAGTGTAGACATACCCTTACAGAAAAAAACAACAAATGGTCTGGTAGCACTTTATAGACTAACAAAACATGTAGATGGTATCATGAGCTTTCGTGGGCATAACCCACTTCTTCAGATGACCAGTCCCCTGAAGAAGTTGGCTGTGCCCACGAAAGCTCATGATACCATCTGCATGTTTTGTTAGTCTATAAAGTGCTACCAGACCATTTGTTGTTTTTATTATAAGTAACTACTTAGAACTTTCAGGGTGTTTACATAGCAGTTTTATTTTGGAATAACAGATGCTATTCTGAAATAACTTTGCGAGCATCTACAAAAGAAGCCTGTAATTTCAAAATAACGGGCGGTTTATTCCAACTTCCATAAACCTCATTCCATGAAGAATAAAGTCTATTCTGAAATAGCTATTTCGAATAGTGTGTGTGTAGACAGGGTGGCTGCAGTTATTTCGGAAAAAGGGGCCTCCAGGCCCTAATCTACTTTTAGAGCGCTAGATTCAAGAGCAGTGTGTGTATCTGTAAAGCTGGGAAGAATGCTCCAAGCTGCTGTGTACAGGTCTTTACAGACTGGAAATGCCACAGGTGCCCTGCTGGCCGCTATGTTCACACTCAGCACAATTCTATAGTTCCCCTTCCCCTGCAGCCCTTAAAGCTGCAGGCAGAAGGGAAAGGGCTCATGGCAGGAAGTTGGCCCTGACAGCTCTGAGACACCCAGCAGCTGGCACAGCGTTGAATATGGCCAACTCCGTTGCTCCCACTGAGCCCTCCACTGCTCCCAAGGAGAAGTCAGACAGCTCCCAGGACCCTGCCAGGCACTGAAAGAGGCATGCACCTTCCTGGTCTGGTGCAGAGAACCTGGCCCTCATTGAGGTCTGGGGCGAGGAGGAAAACCTCCATAATCTCCGCAACAGATGCAGGAACATAGATGTTTATGGCTGCATGGCTGAAAGCCTGACCACAAAGGGACACATCCGCACCCAGGAGGTGGTGTGGATAAAAGTAAAGAAGCTGAGGCAGGTCTACATGAGGGAGCACAGCTACCGCTTCGGGGCTGAACCCCACAGCTGCCCCTATTACACAGACCTGCACTGCATCCTGGGGGGCGATCAGTCCCTTTCCCGCTCCACCCAGTAGTGGATTCAGGGCTGGAGATGCCTGTCATCAACCTCCTTGGGGGGCAGAGATACAGTAGCAGGAGGAGAAGAAGCTGGTGGAAGAGGAGGACCTGGACGAGACCAGCACTGTCACCGTGCAGACACTGGAGCTGGTACCCCATGACCTGGATGTCTCCCAGGCTACGTCCGAGGCCAGGGAAGGCACATCAGGCGAGTGCCATTACTTTTCCTACACACAGGATGGAGGAGAGGGCAGTTAGGGGCTAGGACGTGCTTCTGGCTCAGCCTTTCTGGCCAGGGGATCGCGCAGCAGCCCATGCACATGGATGCATGTGTAGTGCCTGTCTGGGTCACGAAGCCCCAGGAGGCTGCACCAGAGGACCTTGTGCTATTGCTCACAGAGTCTGGGGAGGCCTGCCACACTCCTGACACCCAGATGGGACACCCTCCAACCACAAGCCACCACTAGAAGGAGGCTGGGGCCATGGAGACACACACACACACACACACTCAGGAGTGCTGCACATGGCACACGGGCATGCTTGCATGCTGGAGACAGCACCTGCTCCCGGGGACAGCATGGCAAAGTGCAGGAGTGTCTCCAGCTCACACACATCTCCCCCCAACACCCTGCCCCCCCTCTCCTCCAGCAGGCAGGGATAAAAGTCTTCTCCCCATGGGATGCTGTCATTGCCAAACTCCACATCTGTGTGGGCCATGGTGGTCCATGGCAGCCTGCAGGATCATGAAGAAGTATCCCTTGTGGTTGATATAGACAGATGCCTGGTGGTCAGGGGTCCGGATGGGGATGTGGGTGCTGTCAATAGTCCCCCTGCAGTTGAGGAAGCCCATGTTGGCAAAGCTGGCGACAATGGGGTCCATGTTGCCCAGGTTGATGATCCTGTACAGCAGGACGGTGTTAATGGCCATTACCACCTGTAGAAGGAGACGCTCCCCCGCTTCCTCCACACACACACACCAGGAGCAAGCCCCTACTTATCCCATCCCCAGCCAGGCTTTGTGAGGGCTGGACTGAAAAACCTCCCAGGAAAAGGGGCTTCCACGCCCCCCAATCACCCCCCCCCTTTCCCTAGTGTACCCCTTTTCCAGCACTTCACCCCCCTCCAGTGACAATAGCACAAGAGCACCATCCCTGCATGACCAGAGCCCTGACAGTCGATTTCCCCATGCCAAACTGGTTCCTGATGGATAGGTAGTTGTCTGGTGTGGTGAGCTTCCATACAGTGACGGCAACTTGCTTTTCGAGGGTGATGGTGGTTCTCATGGGTGTCACGTTGCCTGAGGGCAAGGGCGAGCCACTCACACAGCTCCAGAAAGGTGTCCTTTTGCATGCGAAAATTCTGAAGCCACTGCTGGTTGTCCCATCGCTCCATAACGAGCCAGTCCCACCAGTCGGAACAGGTGTCCAGACATCAGACGTGGTGGTGCATGGTTCTCAACAATATGTTGGGGGTTGAGTTCCTGCAGGGCCAGAAGGGCAACCTGCAGAAACTGCAGCACAACAGATAAGGGCCGTTGACTGCCCAGAGGCAGCTCCGTGGCTACAATGCTGAGATGTCTGAAAGGGCAGCCACAGCAGACAGAGAAAAGACTTTGCTGTCCCTCGATGAGGTAGGCAAAGGAGAAGAACCTGAGACATGGCTATATAGGGAGGTCCTTTTAAGCATGAGCTCCAGGAAGTAACTTCTGTCCTGATGCCCTGCCTGAAGTGCTTCCAGGAGGCCTTACATGCAATGCAGCGTCCAATCAGTGTGGATGCTCTATTTCAAAATAGAAAAGTGATATTTCGATGGGCTTTTGCTGTACAGATGTGCCATTTTGAAATAAGCTATTTTGGTGTATTTCTTCTGGAATAGCATATTCCAAAATCAGCATGTGGTGTAGACGTACCATAACTGATTAACAAAAGACCTATGTACATGGAAAAGAAAGACTGATTATGGAAATGCACAACAGCTAAAGCTGAGACTAACAGGTTCCAGTGCACCGTCACTGGTGGCAAGAAGGAACTGAGGGTGAAGGGGACTGGAGGCACTCTATATAGCATAGTGTGTGCGTGCCACTCTAGGGGGTGCCTGTGCTGGCTCCCTCTAGGGTAATGCTAAGGGAAAACCTTCTGACACCAGTGCATATGGCGAGCACTCACACCTATGTTGAATGGACATGAGTAATCAATCGAAGAAGAATCTCTCAGCTCCAAATGGCCAGAAACTGAGCAAAGGGGGCTGAGAGATTTTGCTGGGAGCAAAGGCAGTGCAGCACAATTTCTCAGCTCCCATTGGCTGGTTTCCAGCACACAAAGCCTCCCTGCCACAGCACAGAGAGCCACATGGAACAGCCAGATGCTTTGAGCAGAGTGGGGCTGCTGGCAGTAATGAAAGCCTGCCTGAAAGTGCTGCTGGCTGGAAGCTGCTTAGGTAAGCACCTGTCTCTGGCACTGCAACCCTGCCTGTACTCCCAATCCCTTCCCAGACTTGCACCCCCTCCTACACTGCTCCCCCAGGCCAGAATCCTATCCAGCACCCATACCCCCTCACAGACAATGCACCCCAATGCCCTGCCACAGGTCCCCGTCCAAACCCTCTACACCTTCCTCTCCCTCTGCCCCAGTTCATAACTCTCTCCAGGTATGTCTACACTTGCTCCCTATTTCGAGATAGGGATGCAAATGTAGTGTACCGAAATTGCTAATGAAGCATGGGATTTAAATATCCCATGCTTAATTAGCATAATCGTGTCTGGCTGCCATTTTGAAATTACATTATTGTGAAATAAAACACTCCGTGTAGCAGCGTTATTTCGAGAGAAAACCCTTCTCTCGAAATAACTGTTAAACCTCATTGTATGAGTTCCCCCTCTGAATTCAACCTCTGTCCCAGACCCTACCCCCCACCCTCCATACAAAAGTGTGGACCTTAACCACTTACCAAAATCTTGGAGTGGCTCCCTATAAAAAATTATTGCCTACCTCTACTTTAGGGGGTGAAAAATTGTTTTGATACCTTAGAGGCTATGTAGCCATAGCAACTCATTTCCCCCCCCCCATTTATATGAAATATTCAGAAGATCAGAATCCTTTTGTATTCTTTGAATGCTAATGATTTTATAGATAAATCTTTCAAAAGTGCCTTACAAACAATCAAATTAGAAATCCTTTTATGTTCCAAATTAGGTATAAAGTCTGAGTTTCAGGCCAGAAGAGACCATCAGATCATCTACTTTCACTTCCTGTACATCAAAGGTCACCAACACCACACTAGCAATATATGCACTAAACCCAATCACTGAAATTAGACCAATTAGAGTCTTCAGTAGACTAAGCTCTCTATTCCAGAAGCAGAGGATAGGAAGGACCAATGTGCGTCAGTGCCCAAGGTCCCCGTATGGGTCCGGAATTGATTAAGTGATATGGCCATGTGATCCTGGCACCCAATCTGCACCCCCACACTGTAGAGGAAGGCAATCTCCTTTCTTCATGCTCAGAAAATACATGACATATATTGGCATAATTTGTGAGCTGGAGCTCAGCATCACAGGTTACAGTTGTATTTTTGCCATCGAAATAACATCATGAGTATCAGGTCACAGAGGTTTAAAGAAAAGGGTTAGATATTAGGGATGTTAAAATGCATTTAATTAATTCCAGATGTTACACACACTCCCCACGCGTACTGACTCCCACCTAGTCCCCTTCCCCTATGCTGCTGCCTCTGATACAGAGGTAACAGCACGGGGTGGGCGGGGAGGAGAGGGCTGCGTGTAATTGTGCATACTAACCAATGAGCCCAGGCGCATCATTTAACCATGTACATGGTTACACTTTCACATCCCTATTAGATATTAGTCACAAAAGATAGTGAAATAGATGGGGTTTACTCCATCTGTGGTCTGACCCCATATTCCTTGTTATTCAATCAGTAATACTACAAAACAAATTCATCAACTGAAACTACTGCAACAGACATGGTGTGGGACCATGATGGTGAGAGGCAGAGAGAAGGAGGATAGTCCTGTAGAACCTCAATAAATGATCCATATTTCAAAAAGGCTTCTTAGCTGCATGGCAATGTTTGAATTCCAAAATCAAATACTTGCCGTTTAAAATGAGTTTGAGAGGGTGGCATTTTTACTTAAGAAAAAAGAGAAGATAAGCTTGTTTTGAGTATATATCTAATGGCCAAAGTAGATCTGTGGAAAACAACAGGACAGGAATATGTGCTAACCAAATATCAGCAAAGATTCCTCATGGAAGCAATATATCAAAAGGTATTCACCTTCTCAATTAAAACACTGCAGAAACCATGAAAACTTAGCTGTCTTATGCTGTGCAATAGCTAGACTTCTCTAGGGAAGGGCAAGGCCCCATGTAATACGGAATTTCTTGTAGTTTTTTGCATGACAACATACCACAAAGTTCTTATACCACAAAGTTCATAAGGGGTATTTCAGAGCTCTTATTCTGGTCGTGTTTCTTTCAGCATGTCTAATATTTTCTATGAGATGATTTATCTGGTTTTGCCTGGGTCCTTGTGGAGGATTAGGGTAGCAGGAGTGCAGCTGTCAGGGCAGGGGCCTGGGACATGTGGTGAGGCTCAGAGCATGGGCTTGAATGTGAAAAGCAGTGGACTGGAGGGGATGGGGTGCAGGGTCAGGGCTGTCCGCCCCTCCCGTTGGTTCCTAATGGGTGGGGGCACTGGGTTCCCTCCCCCCAGTGGGTCCTTGTAGAGGGTGGCTGGGATCAGGCTGCATTTCCTGGCTCCCCCAACATCCTGTCATGATGGCAAGAAGGGGTGGAGCCACATTTCTCAGTCCCCCTGGCATCTCTTTGCAGTAAGGGGTCTGGGGCTGGGCCATGGTTCCTGTTGCCCTGGCCTCTCCTTGGGGAGAGAGGAAGGGCTGTGCTGCCCAGTCCTGGGAGTGGTCCCAGGGGGGCCAGTGGGGCTCCACCCCCCCCCCCATCTGGAGCAGCAACTGAGGGATTTAGGACAGGGGGCCACTTACCTGTGGCTGGCAATGTAGACAGATCTAGCCCCAGCTGGCAACTCTGTTCCTGATGTGCCCATGCCCCTTTGGTCGCTCTGCAGTGTAGCTGACCCCCATGATCACTGCCCCTAGTGCTCACTCTGCAGTATGACTGTCCCTCCTATCAGCCCCCTCCCTTTCCATGTTATGGAAAACAATTGGATTTTAGGCACATCCCATTTTTCTGGAACAACCAAACCTGACCTTGCTTTAAGTTAGCATAAGAGGAAGCTGCATACTGAATTTGGAGATCCTAGCTCTTGACATTTAGGAGGAGGTCTTGATCAGCCTCACAGACAGATGCACATTTCTAAAATATATAGATTACCCCACTGTAGTGGTAATTGAAACAGTGATTAATGGGGTCACCAGGACTGGCATTAGATTTGTTGGGGCTCAGGGCTCAAGCCAAAGCCTCACTGTCCAGGGCTGATGCTCTCAAGCTTTGGCATCCCTAAGGCTAGCAGGGTTAGGCTTTGGCCCCCGCGCCTGTGGTAACAGGGCTCAGGTTTCAGTTCCCATTCCCAAGGTCATGTAGTAATTTTGGTTGTCAAAAGGGGGTCATTGTGCAATGAGAAACCCTCTCTACAGGGAAAAAACCTGAATATTAGAATAAAGGAAATCTAAAGCTGAAATAGTAAAACTATGCGTCCCTTTCCATCTCAGTGCAATTATATGATATGCATCCTTCACAATGGATTATTCATTGAACGTAAAACTTGTTTGAAGATTAACTAATCCAAAGATTTCTGATGGGCAAATATAGTTAAGAGAATATTGTCCTTTATGAGTAATTTGGGCTGGAAGACAGATTAATATTGGTAAATGTATTGAGAATTTAAAACTGCTGTTACTATTCCTTGAAACTCTCCTAGGTATCTAAATCATCATCTACACTGAAAATGTGCTTTGCAACATGTTTCTGGTTCTAAAGCAATTTTAAAAGTTCATTTTAATTTATATCAACGTGTAGGGCTGCCAGCTCTGCAGGAGTCGCTTCTTGTTTCCAGGGATTAAAGATTAATCTTTAATTAAAAGATAGTGTCATGTGATGAAACCTCCAGGAATTCATCCAACCAACCAATGTCCTATGCTGGAGAAATAAATAAGGCCCTGAGCCCTGACTCTGCATCTGACTACATTCTGGCTTGGTCCTATGCCTATACAGAGCCACATTGAACTTGATGATACTAGATGCAGTCAGTTGCAACTCTGAGCCCAATACCCCCTCTCCCACAGGGGGGAATTTTGGTTTCAAAACAAAGCTTGAAATATTCTTCCAAGGTGAAGTATCTGCTTATTACCTGAACTAATCCACAAATGGTGCCTGGTTTAGATCAAATGGACATCACTCTTCCAACAACTTTTCCTTGTTAACAGAAGTAACTGAAGTAACACTAAATAGACTATATTATATTATATGCATGATATTATTACCCAATATCAAATTCCCAAAATAATGCCCAGTTCTATTTTGGCTAATTTTAAAGACTCTCTATACAGTTGTATATATTTCATTATATCCTGATGTCCAAATTATACCCCAGGACTAGACTTCTAATGGGAATTAATTAATTAATCTTGTTGCTTTGCAATTTTGAATATGTATACATTTATAATGTACACTTATATTTATAACATTATTTATGAAGCCAGTATTTTCTTAGTAAAATGCTAGCTTTGCAAAAAATGTAATTTAAACTGCTTTACACAATGATTTTTTACAGATAAGATCAGGGATGGGCAATAATTTTTGCAGGGGGGCCACTTAATGAATTTTGGTATATGGTCATGGGTTGGCTCCATCCCCAGAAGGGGCGGAGCCTGGGGAGGAAGGGGCTGGGGACTAGACTACTCCCACAGTAAAAATACAGCAAAGGGCTTGCAGCTCATGGCCCTGCCACTACCACGTTGCCTGGCAGCTACGTGGGGTTGCTGCAGCTATTTAAAAGGTTTGTGGCGTCAGTCCTTCCCAGGGTAGCACCATGACTGGGAGTCATCAGGCATTTAAACAGGATATAAGAATACTTGTCCTGCTACGTGAGCCACCTCCTGGAAATTCACTGGCATAGACAGCAGGATATAAATAGAAAGCAGTCAGATGCAGTCTGGATCAAAGTGTTAAGCAGGCTGGATCTAGCCCCTGGGCTGCATCTTGCCCAGTCCTGGATAAGAGGATCTTAAAGATTTGATACAGTCAAATCAATAAGAGGGAAGATGGGGAGAGATATTATTAAAAAAAAAGTAAACAAAACTGCATCATAACTTCAAAATATTTCAGTAACAATGTTTTTAATAGTCATGATTAAGAAACAGAGAGTTGGCTTTCTGCTGTTTAAATGCCCCAATCTGTTCTGGTAAGCTCTCCATCTGGATACTTTTCACCAGCACATGGTCCACTCACAAGATGTTATATTTTGGTATCACTACTAGCTCTTTCATATTAAATTACAATGTCCTTTATGTAACAGCAATACATTACTCCAACAGAAAATTCATGGCTAATTGGAATAAAGAGTGTAGGTTGTAAGTCCAGCTAATATGATGATGATGTATTACAGAAGGCTCATTAGAATACCAGAGCAAACACTTTGCTGTAAGAAGCAGTACCTAAAGCCTTGGGAAGAACTTAAGAATACTTGTCTAATAATATTCAAGAACAAGTGTGTGGAAAGCACTTTCTGCACACCCACCTGACAGCATCTTTAAAAGTTTCAGTATATGATCTACAAGTGCTTGGAAAAGAAGTAGTGAGATTTCTAAGCGGGGATGGAGGACAAAATTCCTCAGCAGGAGTACACCTCCATTTTGCCTAACAAGCTGTCTCTGCCCTTGGATGAATGAGATATTGTGACCAACAGAAAACATTTTGTCCCACTAATCCACTAATAAGATCACAACTACCCAGCTAACAGAAAGGGTCCAGAGACTCTTTTCTCCTTCTTAAGCCTGGTCTACATTAGAAATGTAGATTGAATTTAGCAGCATAAGGTTGATTTTCTAAAAAAATGCAGTCACACTACCAAGCCTGATTCATTTACTTTCAGGGCTGCTGAAGTTGATGTCACTTACTTCCGAATTCACAGAGTAATGGTATTCCCAACTTGCACGGTTGAGTTTATGGCAGTATAGACAAAGCGTTGGCAAAAGCCAAGGCCCCTGGCCTCCAAGAGACATCCCACAGTTCCTGGTGCTGGCCAGAACTTGCAACTCTACTGCTCTTCAGGTAAGCAGAAAAAGCCCTGGGAAACTTTGAACTTCATTTATCATATGGCCAGTATTGCGCGAACACATATCAGAGCAAGCAGCACACCACAGCACATGTGAACATGACTTTGACCAATTCATATACTGCGAAGACTTCAAATACTTCTGCTCCCATGGGCTCCAGTTTCCAGGGGTGCAGAAGAGCAACAGAGTGGTGTGTCCAGGAGATCTTGGACCTCATCATGGTGGCGGGAGATGAATCTATTCCCTCTGAAGCAGCAGGCAGAACACAGGACATTTATGCGAAGATCGCAAGCTGCCTGGGGTTTGAAGGCTATTCCAGGGATGACCAGCAATGCTGAGACAAAATCAAGGAACTAAGGGAGTCCTACCACAAGGTGAAGGAGACTAATGGATGGTCTGGTGCAGGACTTCACAGATGCCACTTCTACAAGCAGCTGGATGCCATTTGCAGGGAGAGGCGGGATGTCTAGCTTCCCTAACCTGACCATGGAGTCTGGCCAAGAGACTCCTGGCATCAGTGTTGAGGTGGAGGGTGAGGAGGAGGAGGAGGAGGAGGAGGAAAATGGCCAGCCAGCAATCCATGAGAGCCAAGATCTGTTCATGGAGTCAGTCCCCTCTTCCCAGGATGTCTCCCAGTCAAGCACCAACCCCAGGGAGGTCACTTTTCACAAGTTCACAATTTTTTTCTTTCTATGAGTTAAGGCAATTGGGTATGATATAAGGATATTAAGGACTAGTCGACTATCCAATAAGCAAATGCTTATTGAATAGTCTAGTCGACTAGTTGCTTCCCCCCACCTTTGCTGCCTCTATCAGACAGAGGCAGCAAGGGAGGGAGAAAGAGGGGATACTTCCAGTAAGGGCTTCGTGCGGCGCTGCTGCTTTGAAACGGCGTGGCGGCATTTCAAATGGGCAGCGCCGCACAGCTGATCCCAGGCTCTGTGCAGCTCTGTCCCTTTGAAACACCGCCACGGCATTTCAAAGCAGCAGCACTGCATGGAGCTGACCCCGGACTCCATGTGGAGCTGCCGCTTTGAAACGCCATGGCTCAGCTCCATGCGGCACTGCTCCTTTGAAATGCTGTAGTGGCATTTCAAAGAGGCAGCACCACACAGAGCCAGGGATCAGCTGTGCGGTGCTGCCCCTTTGAAACGCCAGCACGGCATCTCAAAGTGGCAGTGCCACGTGGAGCCCGGGGTCAGCTGGAAATGCCATGAGGAGCCCGGGATCAGCTGAGGAGTCCCGAGCTGACCCCAGCTCTGAGCAGCATTTCAAAGTGGCAGGGACGCATGGAGCCCAGGGTCAACAGGGGACTCTGAGTCCTCCGCTGACCCCAGGCTCCATGCAGGCACTTCTACTTTGAAATGCACAAGAGCCCCCATTGGGGACTCCAGGCTCCACGTGGGCGCTTCTGCTTTGAAATGCAGAAATGGGATGTGTCTCCAGCTCACGTGGCTTCCTGGGGAAAGTGCTAATAGCTTCCCCTCCTCCTTCAGGTTGCCATGAGAGATATCAGTCTTCTCTGAATCACACAGAGTGATCGGGAGTGGGTGCTGACTGAATATGGCCATAAACCTGGGCCTTATGCTGCAATGCATTGTGGTTCAATTATGCCAGACCACTTACTGCTGGCTTGGTGTAGAAAAGTGTCTTACAGTGGAAGACGGAATAAGGCTGGCCTCCCCAAAAACCTTGTGAGAAGGATCAAAGAGTTCCTATGTGAGAGCTTCATGGAGATGTGCAGGCACATTAACAAGCTGTTCTGGACCCCGCATGCTGCACAGGCACAGAGTACGCTGCACATCACACTAAGGATGTTAAATATGGGTTAATTTACTAGTTGTGTAGTCGATGGAATTTCGGAATAGCGCTAGTTATTTCCACATTCCTCCTTTGAAATGTACAAGAGCCCCAGCGGGGGCTCTTGTGCATTCAAAGTTGGAACTCCACGTGCACCCCAACCCACTGGGAAGTCCTGCTATCTCCGGGCTCCACATGCTTTGAAATGCACAAGAGCCCCCACTGGGGCTCTTGTACATTTCAAAGGAGGAATGTGGAAATAACTAGCGCTATTCCGAAATTCCATCGACTACACGACTAGTAAATTAACCCATATTTAACATCCTTAGTGTGATGTGCAGCGTACTCTGTACCTGTGCAGCATGCGGGGTCCAGAACAGCTTGTTAATGGGCCTGCACATCTCCATGAAGCTCTCACATAGGAACTCTTTGATCCTTCTCACAAGGTTTCTGGGGAGGCCAGCCTTATTCCGTCTTCCACTGTAAGACACTTTTCTACACCAAGCCAGCAGTAAGTGGTCTGGTATCATTGAACCACAATGCATTGCAGCATAAGGCCCAGGTTTATGGCCATATTCAGTCAGCACCCACTCCCGATCACTCTGTGTGATTCAGAGAAGACTGATATCTCTCATGGCAACCTGAAGGAGGAGGGGAAGCTATTAGCACTTTCCCCAGGAAGCCACGTGAGCTGGAGACACATCCCCTCCCCACTTTGGGCGGGAAAAGGAGCACTTCCTCTGCAGGCTGCGTGTGACCGACCTAGTGTACACCAGACAGAGGGAAACTGCGCTGTCCCATCCCCCCATCACCACCTGCAGGCTCCTGCCCTGGCTGGCCCTTTACCATGCCTGCCTGCCTGCCTCCGAACCGTGTATGTCCAGGTGCTCCCCAGAGAACTCTGTGCATCTGTTGTAAAGTGCCTGCTTTAAAGCAAACATTTGACCTGGCACTGAACGCATCTCCATTGTCTTTACAGAGACCAGATTAGGGGTAGGCTTAACACAATGTATCTGCTGTAATGTATGCCCTTATAACTTTTCATTGCAGCTGGGACTGCAGCCAGCTCACTGTGTACTCCCCTTTTCCAGCATCACTGTGTACTCCCCTTTTTCCTGGCTCAGATCCACAGACAAAAATGCACAAGGAAGGATATGTTCATGGAGCAGATGAAATGCATGAACTTCCTTGTAGAGGAGATGCAGACAGTGGCAGTACTGATTGCTGAATGCCAGAAAAGGAGAACTGCTAGGGAGCAGCAGATAAGGCAATAGGAGACCCTCTTTGCCTCTCTGACAGCTGCGATGGAGCTGTCTGCATGTCTGGAGAGGGACTCCTTCCCAAACCCCATCCACCCAATGACCCCACCAGTCCCTCCTCCCTCAGTTGCTTCCATTCTCAGGGGTCCCAGGGGCTGCCGGAGCCTCAGGATATAAGGGGGGTCAAGGGCAGCTTTACCCCAGGATCTTGGGAGGCAAAAGGCTGGCCCACGCACATTTCTGAGTTCCACTCTCCCCTTCAGATTCCCACTTCTTTCCTTTCCCTGCTGTTTTCACCAAATAAAACCTCATGTTCTTTGAAAAATAGTCTCTTTATTGCTTGAACTGCAGGGGTGAGGTGGGGGATTCAATGCAAACAGAGGAAATGCAGGGGCAACATGTTGAGAGCAACCAGGAAGATTCTCAAAACTGCCCATTCATAAAACTGTTCTTCAAGGCATCTCTGATTTGTGCTGCCCTGTGTTGAGCTCTCCTTATCACCCTGGTGTCTGGCTGCTCAAACTCTCTGGCTAGGCATTCTGCCTCAGCACCCCACCCTGCCAAATAAGTTCTCCTCTTGCTCTCACAAAGATTATGGATCACACAACAGGCTGCCATCACAAAGGGAATGTTGCATTCACTAGGATCCCACCGAGTCAGGAGATTCCTAAACCTTCTCATTAAACATCCAAAAGCACATTCAACCACCATTCTGCACTTGCTCAGTCTGTAGTTGAATTCGTCCTTGCTGGGGTCCACAGTGCCCGTATACAGCTTCATGAGCCACAGGAGCAAGGGGTAGGCTGGGTTGCAATAGGCATTTCCACCTCTCCAATTCTGATTTTTCTGTCTGTGAAAAAAGTTCCACTCTGCATCTTTTGGAATAGGCAGGAGTTCCTAAAGATGCATGTGTCATGCACCTTTCCCCACCACCCCACATAGATGTCAGTGAAATGGCCCTTGTGATCCACCACCACCTGCAGCATCATGGAGAAGTACCCCTAGTGCTTTATGTGCTCGTTGGCGAGGTGGTCAGGGGCCAAGATGGGGATGTGTGTGCTGTCTTTCACTCCACTATGATTAGGGAACCCTATTGTGGCAAAACCATCCTCAATGATATCCACATTTCCCAGAGTCATAACCCTTCATAGCAGAATGGTATTGACTGCCTTGGCTACTTGTATGACAACAGCTCTGGCTATAGATTTTTCCCACTTCAAATTGATTCCCCCCCCTGAATGGTAACTGTCTGGTATTGCAAGCTTCTAGACGGCTATTACCATGCACTTCTCCAGGGCCAGAGTGGGTCTCATTCAGGTATTCTGGAACCTCATGGCAGGGGAAAGCCATTCGCAAAGTTCCATGAAAGTGGCCTTGTACATTCATAAGTTTTGCAGCCTCTGGTGATTGTCCCATCTCTACATCACAATGTGATCCCACCAGTTTGTGCTTGTCTCATAGCACCAGAACCAGCATACCACTGTGTCCACAGCATTGACTGACCAGAGCTTTTACGAGCAGCGACTCCATGATAAGCTGATATTCGTCCTCCTCCCCTTCCTGGCAGAGTGACATACATACGTTCTCCAAGTAGTGCGCCATTAGGTGCCCCACTGCACGCATCAGCATGGTTTGCTGCAAACTGGGATCCCATGTTCGCACTGCTATGGTGTTTGCGCGGGAAACCAGGGCACAAAAATACATGACCACACTGCTTCCCATTGATCTTATGCAAGGGGGGAGGGGCTAGACAAGTGCATTATGGGACGCTTACATGAGCCCATAACCACCTGCCTCACAGTTTTGGTTCTCACAGGCATTGGGAGCATAGCCCAGAATGCAAGCTACCCACGGTGCATCACTCTCTGAGTCAATGGCAGGCTCCCTAATGGGGACACATTACTTAGGATGCTTCGATTCTTCCCCACAGTTAGGACGTGGACCTTTGACTTTGTAAAATTGGGTGCCCAAAAATCTAATATGGTCGATTTGACCTTACCTCATAGTGTAGACATGGCCTTAGAACAAAGGTGGGCAATAAAATAGTGGTGGTTTACCCAGGTTAGCCCTTGGTGGGCCATTACCACTATATTTACCTGCACCTCCGCAGGTACGGACAATCTTAGCTCCCACTGGCCACAAACAGCAATCTGTGACCAACAGGAGCTGTGATCCCCTACCTGTGGAGGCACAGGTAAATACAGTGGTGTGGGGGCCTACCGGGGCTAACCCTAGTGGACTGGATCCAGCCCGGGGGCCGGTATTTGCCCAACCCTCCCTTAGAATCATGGCTAAATCCTAAAAATACTGCAATCTTTCTTTAGTACAGGAAGCAAAGCATCATTAGCAAGCAGTGCTAGGTAGTAATCCTAAAAATCACTGTTGCAGAAAAAGAATGAAGGAGATCACTGTTGCCTTGCTAAGAGCAGTTTTGGTTGAGTGGAGGAAATGAAAACAGATGCAAGGATCCTGAAGAGACTTCAGTACTAAAATAGCTCCAATTTTGTCACTTGCATGGGTGAACTGAGACATCTGCATGGAGAGCTGTTGGCTGAAACAAAATTCCATATAGCCATAGGAGTCCCCTGTGTAAAGCTGGCTGCAGGATCAAGACCTCAGAGGGAACGGTAATATATCTTGAACCACTAACAACACTTCTGTAATATCTTGCTTTTGCTTACAGAGCTCTCAATGCAAGTACTCAGCAGGACTATCATTGCACCGTTTATGCAATCTATTACAAACATAGGTTCACTTAGAGACAGAAACAACCAGCACTTCTCAGTTTAAACAAACTATTGATGCTTTCCTTTAGTTTAAAACTCCAAACCTAATTCCAAACTAGATTCCCATTCACTGTTCAGTGTGTTTCCATCACAATCCTGATCATTTTTCCAAAACCTTTTTAAAACAACCACACATCATACTATTTATTGAAAGTTGGTTCACAATCCATACAAGTTAAAAATGGCAAGTCAGGAATTGAAACAGATGGCAGTGTTACAAAAGGAACAAATTCCCACTATATTTTCTCTATTTTTCCACAGAATTTAGAAGTAATAAATTAGTCCAGCCCACTTCACTGAGGTAGGATGAAGTAAATCTAGACCATCCAATACAGTTCATCTAACATGTTCTTCAAAATCTCCACAACTCCCCTTGGAAGCCTATTGCAGAACTTAACTAGTCCTATAATTTAAAAAGTTTTTCCTCCTTATACAGTAGAACCTCAGAGTTAACACACCTCAGGAATGGAGGTTGCTCATAACTCTAAACAAAACATTATAGTTCTTTCAAAAGGTTACAACCAAACATTGACTTAATACAGAAACATGGACTTTTGCAGAAAAAAATGCTTTCCTTTTTTATTTAAGTTTTTTTTTAGTTTTTACATTTAACACAATTATACTATTTTTTCTCTTGGTTTGGTCTCTGCTGCTGTCAGATTGCATACTTCTGCTTCCAAATGAGGTATGTGGTTGAGCAATCAGTTCATAACTCTGGTGTTCGTAACTCTGAGATTCTTACTGTATCTAACTTAAATCTCCCTTGCTGCTGATTAAGTCCGGGTATGTCTACACAGCAAAGTTATTTCGAAATAACAGCCATTATTTCTAAATAACTGTACTAGTGTCTACACAATCCAACCACTATTTCGAAATTGGTAAACCTCATTCCACGAGGAATAGCGCCTATTTTGAAATTGCTATTTCGAAATAAGCACTGTGTAGACACTTATTTCGAAATAGGGGGCCATCAGCCCTTCCCACGGTGCCGTGGTGGCCACTCTGGGCACAAACAGGAAAACTCCTCTCCTCCCTCCCCCTCCCGGAGCCCTTAAAGGGGTAGAGTCTGGCTACAGTCTTTTGTGGCTAGCACCAGGCCTGCCAGCCCAGAACCACTCTGCTGCTGCCCCTGAGCCAGGCCACAGCATGAGCCAGCAAGCCTCTGGCAGCCAGCCCTCCACCGCTCCCCAGGACCAGTCTGCCAGCTCCCAGGAGCTTGCCAGGGGCCGGAAAAAGTGGGTGCCTGCCTGGTCCAGTGCAGAGGTCAGGGACCTCATTGAGGTTTGAGGGGAGGCCTGCAATGTCCATGATCTCTGCACTGGACGGAGGAACGTGGCCGTCTACAGCCGCATGGCTGCCAGCCTGGCCACCAAAGGCCACATCCAAACCCAGGAGCAGGTTCGGATGAAAACCAAGGAGCTGCGGCAGGCGTATGCCAGGGCCACAGGGGCAGACCCAGACACCTGCCCCTATTTTGATGCCCTGGACCGCATCCTGGGGGGCGGGACGGTCCATGCCCCCCAGGTGGTCATCGACCCTGGGGCAGAGGACCCTGACCAGGGCACAGAGGAGGAGGACGAAGAGGAGGAGGATGGCCAGGAGCCTGGAGGGAGCATGCCGCACAGCCAGGGCCCCCGAGCCGTCCCAGCGAGTCTGTCGCCGGTGCCGTCCGAAGCCGGGGAGGCAACAACATGTGAGTGCCATCACTGCCCCCTTATGCGGGGGCAGGAGGGGAGGGAAACCAGGGACCGCTCGCGTGGGCCTTGCTGGCCACGGATCATGCAGCAACCTGTGCATGTGCCATGCCATCGCTGGGCATGTGGCCCCAGCTGGCTGCCACACAGGGGCCGTGGCCTGTTACCCACACGCGTGTATGTATGAAGGCACATGACATGCTCCTGACCCCGGGGTGGGACACAGCAGGACACCCTTCCTCCACAAGTCCCCTCTACACAGAGGCAGGGGACATCTCCTCTCCCTTCGCCCCGGAAAGACCCATACCACATACAGCACAGGGGCATGGGTGCACTCCCAGGCCAGCTCACACTCACATAGCAGGACATCCCGAACATGGCCTCTGTGCAAGCACATCATCTCTAATGATACGGAGACCTGTCATCCTCGCCTTGCAGAGGAGGGCTGGGCTTCACCCACTGTCTCCCCCAGGATAACTGACAACCTCTCTTGTTTCTCCACAGCTGCACCAGCTGTGAGTGCAGGGCGCACCACCCCACCCAGGACATCCTCCCACACCCGGGCACTCAGCAGGCTGATCCGTAATCAGGAGAAGCAACAGCGGCAGCACCTGGAGATACTGCGAGGCCTGCACTGCACCCTGGACTACTGGGTGCACGAAGACCTGCAGCTCCGGCGGGAGAGCAGGCAGGAGCTGCTTGCCCAGTGCCATGCCATCTGCGACCACCTGCAGACCCTGGTGCAGAGATTGGTGCCTCCTACTGCTCCAGCCCCTACTGCCTCCCCAGCTACTGCTCCTCCTCCCATGCCTGCTCCCCTACCCCCGCTTCTTCCTCCCGCTCCCCCTCCCCCACCGCAGGGACGCCGAGGCCCCCGCACCCACAGTGCTGGGAGACAGGTGGGCCGGCAAGACCTCCAACCCTGAGCCCTGAGCTTCTCCTCCCCCTTCCTTCCCTTGCTTCCCCCCACTTCCTGCTCCCACCTCCCAGGTTTAACCCTTCCTTCTCGCACTCTCTCGCCTCCCCTCTCCTGCCTTCATTCCCCCCACACACACACCCCAGTTTTGTTCAATAAAGAAAGTTTGTTTTCTTCAACACGTGTCTTTATTGTACATCAGGAAGGGGGGTTAGGGAGCGGTAAGTGGAAGGACGTGAGGGTGAAATGAGGCACAAGCCCACAGTGGGGCACACCAGGGAGACTTGAGTCCTCCTCCAGGTGGAAGCTCTCCTGCAGGGCCTCCCGGATATGGACAGCCCCCTGTTGGGCCTCCCGGCTGGCAGCCATGTGGGGCTGCATGTACAGGCCAGCCAAGTGCTCGGCCTCTGCCATCCAGACTGGCAGGAAAGCCTCCCCCTTCCTCTCGCACAAATTGTTCAGCACACAGCACGGTGCCACCACATGCGGAATATTCCGCTCGGAGAGGTCCAGGCGGGTGAGGAGGCATCTAAAACGGGCCTTCAGCCGGCCGAAGGCACCCTCCACCATGATGCGGGCCCTGCCAAGCCTGGCATTAAATGCCTGTCGGGGAGGGTTGAGGTGTCCCGTGTAGGGCTTCATGAGCCAGAGTTGTAGGGGACAGGCCGCATCCGCCACCAGGCACACAGGCATGTCCACGTCCCCAACCCTGATGTGGCAGTCAGAGAAGAAAGTCCCGGCGTGCAGCCTCTGGCAAATGGAGGAGTTGCGGTACACACGTGCATCATGTGCTTTGCCAGACCAGCCCACACTGATGTCCACAATGTGGCCCCGGTGGTCAGACACAGCCTGCAGGATGATGGAAAAGTATCCCTTGCGGTTGATATAGAGGGAGGCCTGGTGTTCCAGGGCACAGATGGGGATGTGTGTCCCATCGATAGCCCCCCTGCAGTTGGGGAAGCCCAGGGCGCCAAACCCCTTGATGACTGCGTTGACATTGGCAAGGCGGATGACTCTGCGGAGCAGCATTCTATTGATGGCCTTGACCACCTTCAGAGGGACACACAAAACCGAGAGTCACAGGTGCCAGGGTGGCTGAGAGTGCTCCTTCCCCGCCACTGCCCCGCACCCCCACTCCCCAGGAGCAACCCCCCCTGCAATCCTGGCCACCGCGGGCAGTCCTTAGTGCGGGCAGGACAGAACAAACCCTCCCGTGGAGGGGACTTGCACCACCTCCCCCCCTTTTCCCTAGGGCAGCCCATCCCCGCCTTGCACACCCCCTCCTGGCACAGTGGCCGGAGACTGCCATACCTGCATGAGCACTGCTCTAATGGTGGATCTCCCCATGCCAAACTAGTTCCCCAAGGATCTGTAGCTATCCGGTGTGGAGAGCTTCCAGAGGGCAATGGCCACACGCTTGTGGAGGGGAATGGCGGGCCTCATGTGCGTGTCCCGTTGCTGCAAAGCAGGGGCGAGCCACTCGCAGAGCTCCATGAAAATGTCCTTCTTCATCCTAAAGTTCTGAGTCCATTGTAGATCTCCCCAGCACTCCAGGACGATGTGGTCCCACCAGTCGCTGCTGGTGTCCAGACGCCAGATGCGGCGGGGCACGCTGGCATCCAGGAGCTGCAGCTACTCCTCCACATACCCCAGGAGGATCCAGATGATGGCCTGGGGTTGGGCTGCAGCAGATGCTGCGAGGTAGCCTCCAGAAAGTGTTGCCAGGCTTGCAGCAACACATCCAAAAGAAGCACCAGAGTGTCCAGGGGCAGCTCCGGCTCCATGGTGCAGAGTGCTGTGGTGTCCCAAGTGAGGGCAACCAGAGCATGCAGAGAAAAAAATGCTTTGCTGTCCCTCAGCGAGGTAGGCAAGCAAGCAGGGAAACCTGAGAACCAGCTGTCCGGGGGGGGGGGGGGTTCCTTTAATCACAGGCCTCAGAAAGCCTCAGGCAGCAGCCACACAAAGTAACTCCTGACCTGATGCCCTGCCAGAACCAGTTTCAGCTGGCCTTAAATGCGATTCAACGTCCAATCAGTGTGGACACGCTATTTCAAAATAGCAAAACGCTATTTCAAAATGCATTTTGTGTGTAGACGCGTTATTTCGAAATAAGATATTTCGAAATTAGATATAAGATATTTCAAAATAACTATTTCGAAATTAGATATTTCGAAATAACGCTGTAGTGTAGACGTACCTTCCATTACTGCCTACCTTCAGTGGACATAGAAACCATCCTCTTTATAACAGTCCTTAACATACTTAACGGCTCTTATGGGAACCTCAACTCGGTCTTCTTTTCTCAAAACTAAATATGCCCTATTTTGTTATCAACTGTTCTTCATAGGTTTGGGTCTTCACATTTTTTATCATTTTTCCTCTCTCTTCTGGACTCTCTCCAATTAGTCCATATCTTTATTTTACCTCCAAAACTGAACATAATACTCCAGTTGAGGCCTCCCCAGTCCCAAGCAGAGAGAGATAAGTACCTCCCATGTCTTAGAACAAACCACCTTTTAATGCATCCCAAAATATCAGTCTTTTTTGTAAATTAATTATACTGTTGTTTCATTTTCAATTTGTGATCTATTATAACCCCCAAATCCTTTTCAACGCTATAAATGCCCATTTTACCTCTGCAAGTACGTGCCTTCTGCTGAAGTAAAAAATATACAAAAAATAAATAAATTCGAAGACATAACTATCTTTAATAAACCCTAAGCAATAATCACCTTTGGCATAAATGTCCTCCCACAGTATTTTAATTAGCAATATCTTGCCAAGCAACAAACAACAACAACGAAAAAGGAATTTCCTTCCATACACAAACAAAAAAGAAAAAAAAATAGCTTCACAGTTTCTATATGAAGTCCACTTCAGGAATAAAATAGCTTGAAAATAAACCACTGTAGACTGCAGTCCCATAGTATTTTAAAAGTATTTTAAAACACACACTCTGGAAACTGAAAAAAAAAATTATATTAATCCTTCCTATTTGGCCTGCAGAGAAAATCCTATGGTAGTTTTATAACATCCATCACCACAGTATCAAGTGACCTAGAGCAGTGGTCCCCAGCCAGTAGATCAGGATCTACTGGTAGATCTTGGAGCCTCTGAGAGGAGAACTTGACTGGTTTGGCCAAGAGGCAATCAAGTGCCAGCATTTCAACTGCCCCTCCCCCCCACTGCTGCTCATCTCCTGCACTTTGCCTTGGAGCTGTCCCGTCCCCTAGGGAGCCTCCTGCTTTCTGTGCAAGGCAGGGATGGGAGGTGCTGATGTCAAGGTGCCCCCTCCCACTCTGTATCTTATCTCCACAGAGCAGAGAGGGGGCACAACAGGGCTTGGGATGGAAGGAGTTTGCTGGCTGCTTTTGGGAAAGTTCAGGGCCACGGCAGGGGTGAGCCTGCCTTAGCCCCACTGCACCACCAACAGGGAGCCACCTAAGGTAAGCAGTGCCCATCTGGAGCCCACATCCCAAACGCCTACCCCAGTCATAAACCCCTTCCTGCAGCCCAAGCCCTTGCCCCGAGCACCCCTGCATCCAAACACTGTCCCAGAGCCTGCACCTAGAACCCCCTCTACATCGCCAACTGCCTGCCCCAAGAGCAGCTCAGAGCCCCTTCCCACACTCCAAATCAGAGACCAGAACCTGCACCCCAAACCTCTGCCCCAGCCTGATGAAAGTGAGTGAGGATGGAGTGAGCAGGGGCGGGACCTCGGAGAAGGGGCAGAAGGGAGGCGGAGAAAGGGTATTTATATTTGAGGTAGATTTTGGATTGCACTTAAATTCAAAAAGTGATCCCGTGCTTAAAAAGATTGGAGACCACTGACCTAGAGTCTCCAGAGTCCCACCTGGGGACAAACACTGGTTTCTGTTAGTGCCAAAGTACAGGTACAAGAATATATTTAACATAAGAGAGAAAGAGTGAGTGCGTAACATACATTCTGTGCTGCATGACTACCCATCATACTTCCTTTTTCTTTCACCTTCGTTTTTTTCCATTGTTTGCAAAGGGAAGAAATATTGGGTCAGATGTTTGATCTGCAATGACACACTACTGCTAAAAATGGTATCAGGACTGCATTCCAAAGCTGCTCATCCTCACTCATGACACAGTTCACAAATGCTGACAGAGAGACAGCCCATGGCCAGTCTCATTCCCTATGTGCACGACACCTTTGTTAAAAGGTGAGCTATAGTAAATCTTGTAATTCTGTAAACATATGAAAAAAGCTATTCTTAAAGGAATAGTCCCATACACAGATAATATGGGCACATCACCCCATTGATGTAATACCACACTTTGCAACTCTTCACATTGATTTTATAGATAGATTAAAGTAAGCATAAAGAGGTTAAGTGACTTGCCCAATGACACTGGCAGAGCTTGGAATGGAGCCGTGTAGATGGCTCTTTTTTGCGCAAAAAAACCCTCTTGCGGAAGAGCCATTCTTCCTCATTTTTTGAGGAAGAACGACTCTTGCAAGAGGGGGTTTTTGCGCAAAAGCCTCTTTCTCAAAAACGGCTGCTCATTACTTATGCAAATGAAGTGCAGCAATATTCCACGCCATGCTTTATTTGCATATGCTTTTCTGCAAGAAGGCTACAGTATAGACATAGCCCTAGTTCTCTGCTCTAACTCATCTAACTCAAGATGTTTTCTCTCCAATAGAGATTACTCAACATGGAATTTCAGAATGAAGAGAAAAGCTCAGAAGCTGCTTAACAGCTAATGGGGAAAAAAACAAACTAGATTAATTCATGGATGAAAACTTCAAAACATTACATGAACACTTGAGTGTGAACAGATTAGCCTTTTGGGTAAATCTGATTTCTGTAACAGTACAGTACGTAAAGATTACACCGCATTCTATGAGGCGATAAACTGCTCTCCCTATCTCCGTGAAACTGCCATTAATGTCATAGCAGCTTTTTCATAAAACGGACTGTAGAATGTAATCCCAAGGGGACTCCTCTTTTAATAGTTTTCTATTACCTAATTATACAAAGCTGAGCTTTCCCCTTTGTGAATCAAGCAAAGCAATCTGAATATCTAGGAACATTCTGTTCCCCAGCCATTTCTATTTCTCCAGAATCCCTCCCCACTACCTCAACCCTTTGACACAATCCCAATAACGAATGGTGTGTAGGATTATATCACATAGACATGCAACTTTTGTGAACATTCTTCTCGAGAAACAGATTAGAGACTATTATGAACATGAATATTTGGCCCAGTAATCCCATTGTTTGGGGATTTAAACTGATTTCCTGCATTGTAACATATTCCAGCAAGTGACCTTTAATTAGTCATAGAAGAACATGGATTATGAAGACTTAAATGTTAAGGATGCAAGAAGTGTTGCTTACAATAGTGGAATGATCAGACTGTGCTGAAGTTTCTCAAGGTTAAATTTCAGTGGACCTCCAGCCTATTAAGCACTGATAAATATCTTGTTAATTCATTTGGCAACTAATCATGAAAGTGTTTAATCACTATTAAGTTATACAGTAGAGCCAGTAGAATCATAATTATGAACACCTCAGGAATGGAGGTTGTTCGTAACACTGAAGAAAATGTTATGATTGTTCAAAGATTACGGCTGAACATTAAGAACATAAGAATGGCCTTACTGGGTCAGACCAATGGTCCATCTAGCCCAGTATTCTGTCTGCCAACAGTGGCCAATGCCAGGTGCTCCAGAGGAAGTGATCAGAACAAGGAATCATCAAGTGATCTCCTGTCATCCATTTCCAGCCTCTGACAAACAGAGGCTAGGGACACCATTACTACCCATCCTGACTAATAGCCATTGATGGAACTAACCTTCATGAATTTATCAAGTTCTTTTTTGAATCCTGATCTTCACAACAACCTCTGGCAAGGAGTTCCATAGGTTGGCTGTGCACTACATGAAGAAAAACTTCCATTGACTTAATACAGTTTTGAAACATTACGATGTAGAAGAAAAATGCAGATTTCCCTTTATTTTTCATTTTCTCATATTTAATACAGTCATGTATTGTATTTCCTTTTATTTTATGTGCCTGATTGCATATTTCCGGTTCCTAACAAGATGTGCAGCTGACTGGTCAGCTCATAATTCTGGTGTTCATAACTTTAGGGTACATTAAAAAAAAAGAGTTGCCTTATAATCATATTTGCAATTCACTGCCAAATTACAATATGATGATAGAAAGAATAATGCAACCAAAGTAAGTACCTTATTAACGTACATGGAAAACTATAAGCTTAAGGTGAAGGACTACAAAGATTTTTCTTTAGACATTTCCTATTTTAACTACTGTATATTTGTAGTGGGCCAGCAGGACCACCCACTGACCCAGATGGGGAGAAGCCCCACTCAGAGCTCTGGTGGGCAGCGCCCGACCCCAGCACATCACCTGACCAGAAGTCAGGAGGCATGGCCAGAACTATAAAAGGCCAGCCTGAGGAGTCAGTCAACCCCTAAAGGAACCAGAAGCCTCCTCTGTGCTCCCAAGCTGGGAGCTGGACCTGAAGGAAGGTGAGGACTGGCCTGGACCGCCGGGCCCACAGATGAATTATGGCCTAGAGGGACTGCTCACCTTGCCAGAGGTTCCAGCCCTACATAGGCCAGGGGACCTGCGCTGGATTCAAGGCCCTGTGCTAGGACACAGTGGAGTATGTGGGCCTGCGTCTCCCCTGCCACCCCATTCCTGGGTGACAGTCTCTTCCCCTCGGCTGTTTCAGGCCAAAAGCCTGCATTTGTTGGACCTCCACCCGAGCACAGAGATCTGAGTGTTTGCTCTAAGTTGGACTAATAACTGTTGGTTGCCCTACCCTGAACCAGGGTCTGGGCCTAAGAATTGCTTATTTACTGCCACACCCTGAACAAGAGCCTGGGCTCACTGACTGGTATTTGTGAATTGCTTATTTGCTGCCCCCTAGAACCAGGTCTTGGGCCTACTACCCTGAACTGGGTTGTTTACTGCCCGCCCTGAACCAGGGCCTGTGCTTAGTGACTGATGTGGGTGAACTGTTTATTTGCTGGCCTGCCCTGACCTGCCTTAGGGCTTGTACCTATTAACTGTTGATGCCGCCCTGGCCAGGACCCAGCAACTATTGACCCAGTCTGATCATAGGCCAGAGCCCAGGACTTGTTGATTGTGTGATTGTGACAGGGGAGTGACAGAGGCAGAAGCCCCAGCACCACTAACTCCCCCAAGGGAAACAAAACTAGTGGTGTAGTGGGGCAGAGTGGCCGCCCACTGACCCCAAGGGGGGAGGAGACCCTTCCAGAGCTCTACTTGGCTACAACGCTAAAGACAAAGCTTCATTAAAATACTTAAATAATACAATCCACTTGAGCCAGGCTAGAATTATTACTTGGTTGCTTGTGATAACTGATGTCCTTACCCCTAATGCTACATACTTTTTAACTGATTGAAACAGGCAGAAAACTTGATTGCAAGAGACATTTCTAGGGACCTGTAGCATTTGGAAACAGAATGGTAGGGTATCCGTGTTTTTTTGCATACACAAAAATTAAGACTTTCACAGATTTACCTCATTAGTTAAATTAACTCTCCAAGATAATGCAAAAATCCTTTGGAAATCTCACAGCTTGTAGCCTGTGTCCTTTATGAGTATGAACAATAGCAAAAGCCAACAGAGCTAAATTTCAAGAAAAAACTACTTGTGAAGCACCATGTAAGATCACCCCCCTTTAGATATTTTTCCTCATTTCCTCTCTACTTCTTCTGTTCATCTCACCCTCTCATCTTCCCCTACCTCCTAGCTCGCCTCCTGCTCTCACCACCTCTATCTTCCAATTTTCTTTCCACAAGCCATTTCTATTCTCCTCCCCTTCTTACCTCCTTCTGCTTACCACTCCCCATTTTTCTCTTTGTCTTCCATCCTCCTTTCCTCCACCACATGCCCTCTTAAAATACACTCTTGGGATCAGATACTGGTAGTAGCAGCACAGAAGCACTACTAGAAATAATCATCAGGCATGTAATGGCAGGGCACATTGGACCACCTTAATCCCTCGGGCACCCTCAGGACCTGACCGGTCCTGGACAAGGGAGCTTGCTGGACCCCCAGAGGTCTGGGGGGATATGAGGGAGTACCAGCCTTCCCACCGTGTTCCTCTCTCCATCCTCCTGCCCCACAGGCTACAGTAGACCCCCAAGAGCTCTTCACTCTGCCAACCTCGCGGCAGCCCCACCACACCAGAGCTCCCGGTGGCCCCACTGGTTGCGGGCTCCACTGCCCCACTGGCTTTCCTGGCAGCCCTACAGGCTGCGGGCTCCACTGCCCCACTGGCTCTCCTGGTGGCCCCGCCAGCTTCCATGCCCCACTGGCGGCAGGCTCTGGTACCCCATGGGCTCCACTGGCTCCACCGGCCAGCTCTGCTCTAAGCTGGCTGGCAACCTCTGCCACTGAGGCTCTCTAGTCCAGTGGCATTTGTAGTTCTGCTGGACCATGGATGTTGCCAGACCAGAAAGTCCCGGATCACAGAGGTTCATATTGTGTACCATATTGGTACACAATAGAGGTAACAAAGCTGTGTACCATATTGCCCAAGGGAACTAGAAATCATGTGGTAGTGAATTGAGTTTGTAAACCCAACCTCAGTCAAATCTAATACAGATTGTACCTTCCTTAACCGGGACTCTGGTCCAGCAACTCTCTGGTTCCTGGATGACGGAGCCCATGTATAAGGAGGTCAGGCCACGGGGCAGGAGCAGCAGGGGGGGCGCAGAGACTCAGCCAGGAGCCAGAGCGCAAGGGGCAAAGGAGCAGGGAACTCTGGCCCCTGCTGCCAGGCAGTAGCAGGGGTCCTGCAGTGGCAACTGCAGAACTCTGGCCCTGACCAAGGAGCTCGGGACAGCAGTGGCAGCCAAGGAGCTGCGGCCCAGCCGTGGAACTCGGGACAGCAGCAGCAACTGCAGAGCTCCAGCCCCAGCGCTCCGGCCTTGGTCATGGAGCTCCGGCCCTGCTTGTGGAGCTCTGGTAATGGTGGAGTTCTTGGCCACAGAGCTCTGGTCCCAGCAGCAGACACAGCCAGGCAGACAGCAGTGGGACTAGGCTGGAGCCCTAGCCGGAGGGCAGCAGGATAGCATGGTCTATGTTGGGACAGACCTTCCTTGTCCAGCAAATCTCCTCCTTTGAGACAAGTCAGGTCCTTAGGGTGCTGGATGAGGGAGGTCCATGCTGTATTTACATTTTGTTTCAAACTTCTCTTCCATTTACTGTGATCACTAGCATTCTGTGAGGCTGAGAAGGCCCAAGGACAGCCATTAACCAGGGAATACAGACATTGTATATGAAACCCCCGGGATGACGAAATGGCCCATGATCTTAAATTGAGCCTAAAGGGGTTGGGTAATCAAATCCCATTACATGCAAATGTAGTAAGCTTCCTGAACTCCCACAGACTCCTTTGAAAATCCCACCTAGAGGCAGCGGTGGATATAGGGCAGGGCGAGCGGGGCGGCTGCCCCGGGCCCCGCTTCAATAGGCCCCGCACCAGTGCCGGTGTTTTTTACAGGGGCGGACTGGCCAGGCGGGATACTGGAAATTTCCTGGAGGGCCGTCCACTGAAGGGCCGGCCGAAGGGCCGGCTGGCGGCTGCTGGAGGAGGAGGGGGCTTTGTGACGGGGCGCCGCAGCCCCGCACTTTAAATTCCCCGGCACCAGCCAGTACCGGGCACTGTGGGACCGAGGGAGTGCATGTGCGGCATGCTGAAATGCCACACAACAGCTGGGAGGGGAGACGCCCGGGTGTGGCGTGACATCACGGCCCGGGACTTTAAAACCACGTGGCCCAGCATTGCACTGCGCGGTCCAGCACATGGGTCCACAAACTGGAAGGCAGAAGGTGGGCTTGGGCTTGAGGGGAGAGCACCAAGGGACCACGTGGAGGAGAGACAAATGCCAGGGGGCCAAGTGGAGACAATGAGGAAAAGGACAGGAGGGGAGGTGTCAAGTGGGAGGGGGACAGGGTGATGCTGGGAGAGGAGAGGGTAAGGGCATTGGGGGCTGGAAGGGGAGGTGCTAGGATAAGGCTTGAAAGAAGGGGTGGGCATGAGGAAGGTGGGGATGGAGCAAGTCATGTGTGAGGGCTCAGAGGGGCATGAGGGGCAGAGGGTGGTGAGGGGGTGGGCATTAGGGAAAAAGAGGGCAAAGGGGCAGTGAGGGAAGGGGGAGGCACCAGGAGGGTGCAGGGGTAAGGGAAGGTGCAGGTGCCAGGGGATTCTGGAGGTGAAGCAGAAGGGCAGACACCTGCAGGGGTGGGACCAACACCAGAGAAGAGGGGCAGGGCAGGTGTGTAGAGGGAGGTGTTAGGAGAGGGGATGAGGGGGGGTAGCTCACATAATCAGAGTGGGGCTACTGGAGGAGTGGGCACTCTAAATTGAAACTAATAAAGAATTACTTAAGATCTACTATGAGCCAGGAGCGTTTTGCAGGTCTTTCGATTATATTGATTGAAAATTACCTGTGTAAAGAAATGGGCTTTAATGACATAATTGAAGAATGTGCTGCCAAAAGAGCTAAACAGCTATAATAGACTTAAATACAAATGAAAATTTTTAATTATTAACGCAGAATTTTGTTTAAGAATGAATTACAATATAATTAAAATAAAATTATCCAACTAAATTAAGTTTCTATCAAATTTACTCAATTCACATTTAATATGAAAATAGCCTTTAATTTGCGCATTTGATGCCTTTTTTCTATTTTTTCTCCAAAGGGGGGCCCCGTGAAATTGTGCTACTCTGGGCCCCGCAAAACTCTCATCCGCCCCTGCCTAGAGGAAATAATTTTTGGATAGTATGTTTTAGTCTGCTGAGTTTCCTCTACACCCAGAATCCAACAGCATTTGCTGCAGACCACCACATGATCAAGCTTGGGAACACTGATTTGTAGTCTCACTCAGTAACAAGAATGCACCATCACACTTTCCCACTGAGATAAGTGAGCAACTGGAAAATACGAACCTGTAAGTTTCTGTTAATTTTTATGTCCGTAGCTGTCATTTTCTGGAGCCAATGTCAAGGTGCCACCAAACACTGTGGTCCACACACAGATTCTAGGTTATCTAGGGAGATTTTTTTTTATTGAAATGGTTAAACCACCTCTAGTATGGACATGCTTATGTTGGTACAAAGGTGATTTACAGAGGTATAGCTTATTTCTATATGGAAAGCTATAGTGGTATGAGACACCATTATACTTGTGGTAAGCACTATCCTGCTTAAACTACACCAGAATAATTAAAGCAGTGCAATTTGTGTGCGAAGACAAGGCATAAGGTAACAAAATGCATTATTCTCTTTAGCCTCTGCTCCCTCAGTAGGGTTACCAATTGCCTACTCATACAACCCCAAGCATGAGATGGCAGCAAGGTGCATCTTGATAGATGAGATCACTAGCCCCTGCTACTTTAAGTGAAGTAGGTATTCCAGAACTAAGGGAATTGAAGATTGCTGCAGAGGAGTACCATTCTGCAGAGACCAGCTATAGAACCACTTCTACTTTGCCATCTAAGTGGCCCAAAAGAAGGGCTTTCTACTTCCCAGGACTTGCTTAACAAAGTCTGAGAAGTAGAGTTCTGACTGGATGGAGTTTCCACACGGTAAGGCAGAGAGACTTCAACTTGGGATGCTGTAGGCAGCCATGGTCTTGTGTGTTGAGGTCTGGGTGCACAGGTAAGGTCATTGGTCAGTCCACTGACAGATTCAACAGCATGGTGAATCAGTGCTGGCAAGGCCATGCTGGTGCTTTGAGGATCAGCGATGCCTGACAGATCTTGAGGAGAACCCTGTGGATGAGAAGGAAGGGTGGGAATGCATATAGCAGGGGATGTCAATTTGATATGAAAAGCATCTGGGATGGAGCCAGGGTTGTGATTGAGGAAAGAGCAGAAATGCTGACACTTCCTTGCTCTGTGATAAGTATAGATCTATCTAGGGAGATCCCCACCTCTGGAAGGTGGCAGGGGCGATGTCTGGCCAGAGAGACCATTTGTGGCCAGGAAAGGGGCAATCTGCTGTTTGTTTTGCAACCCAGGCAGGTATGATGCCTCTAACTGGATCAAGTGGGTGATGCAAGTCTCACAATTTGAGGACTTCCTGAAACAAGGGAAATGAGCAAGTACCACCTAGTTTGTTTATACCATTGCTGTGTTATTGTCTAGAAGCACTAATATACATCTGCCCTGAAGATGGGTCTGGAACATCATGAATGCCAGATGAACCACCCTTAACTCCCTGCCATTGATGTGCAGTGACACTTCTTTCTGGGACCACAGGCGTTGAGTTCTGATGTTGCCCAGGTGCACTTCCCATCCCAACACCAACGCATCCATGACCAGTGATAATGAAGGTTAGTGCTTAGCAAAGGGTGCTCCTATGCAGACCACCGTGGCTGGAGCCACCAGCTGAAGGACGCAAGAACTCAAGGCAGGAGCATGACTAATCAGCTCAGAGAGTCTCAACTGGATCTGTACACATGTGCCAACCATGCCTGAAGAAGATAAAGTCATAATCTTGTGTGTAGGACTACATAGGTGCAAGCTGCCATGTGCCCCAATAGATTCATAAAAACTCTGGTCATCGTTGTTGGAAATCAGCAAAACCCTTAAGACTTGGAAAGCTGCTGCTGGAACAGACACCCTGGTTGAATGGAATCCATCAGGGCCTCTATGAATTCTATTTTCTGTATGGGAGAGAGAGTTGACTTGGACACATTTAGTATAAGACCCTGGTCTGAGGAGGACTGAGATAGATACCTCCTATTGTTCCCACCCCATCAGCTATTAAAGTCCTGCCTTGGGGCTCCAGAATAAAACTAGGGAGTTAGGCAGGGGTTTAAAGGGCTTTCTTTGGAATGCCGGAGTGTGAATCCCCAAAGATTGAAGGGTCACCCTTGAGTACTTCACACTATGAAGTCTTGAGTCTGTGTGCTCAGCAAACAAGCCCACAGAGTCAAACGGTTGGTCCTGGATTGTATTTTGGACTTTGTTTGGGAGCCCCAGTACCTGCAGCCAGGAACTTTGTCTTATAATTATGGCTTAGTCTACTGAGTCCAAGGCAGCCTGGTGGGAGGTCCTTGCCACCACCTTGTCCTCCTCTAGGACCACAGCAAACACAGAGCACGAGTCGACTAGGATCAAGGGTTAAGTCCTCGAATTCTGACAGTGAAGCCCAGGAATTATAGGCATAACAGCTCAGGATAACATGTTGGTTTCTTATTCAAAGCTGGAGCTTCACAGTGAAATATATTTCCGACCAAACAAGTCCAGCTTCTTGGCATCTTTGGACTTCACCATATGTCCCAATGATCCCTGCTGTTCCTTATCATTGGTAGCATCTACCCACTGGGTCCCAGGGTGGGAGATGGTAAAGAGATGCTCATTCCCCTTCCGTAGAACAAAATACATGTGTTCCACCAATGGGTAAGAACCCATTGGTGGTGTAGAGGCAGAGGTTTTCCAGAACACCTTAGTAGTATTCTGAATCATTTTAATAAGGGGCAAAGTCACCCTTGAGGGTCCCTTCAGAGTCAGGATATCCACCACTGGATCCAAGTCTTCTCCACTGGCAAATTTAGGTTCTGGGCCAGCTTCTTTAAGAGGTCCTGATGGACCCTGGCGTCCATTGCAGGGAGAGTTGTAACAGTTGCCGCCATTGTCTCATGAGGTGAGGCGGAGAATACCTGAGATCAGACAGGGTCTTCCTGTCTCACTGGCTCCCCGGTGGGTGTCTGTGGAATGTTGGATACCCTGGGGCAGGTGGTAATCTGGTACCACGGATGGCATGGCATCAGCCCTTTTGTCTGATCTGCATAGCACCTAATTTTTCATCCCAAATGCCCTGTATTTCATGGGAAATTGAAGTGGCAAAAAGGAGTCTATGGGTCACTGAAGGTACCGATGCTGCTCTGGAGCCAGGCCCTTAGGCCTGGTGATAAGTGCACAGTGTTCACAGGGGCCTCTTAACCAGGCCTTGCCACTGCAGAGGCCATGACACAAATGGTACCAGCTGCACTTCCTCTTGCCTGGGGCATTGCCAGGACTAGGAATGGTACCGGCTTCATCAGGATGTAAAGAACTTTGCCTGTAGTTTAGAGGAGTAGTTTGACCCTGACCAGGGCAGCGTGGATCCCAATGGTGCCAGAGAGCAGTGCTGTGGTGATGGGGAACAGCGTCCCATCATTGTGGGCTTGCCCCGTGCCTAATTAGTGGCATCATTAGTGCCATTGCTTGCATCTGAGCCAGAGCCAGCCTGCAGGTCTGTGGGGCAGGGGATTATGCTGTCATAGCAATCTGATTTTGTGCTGCCTCAAACATGTCCAGTGTGGAGGGAAGATCGAGGTCCTCCTCCAACTTGTCATGGACTGGGGAGTCCACTGGCACCTGACTTGACAGACATCCCTGCAAAGTTGGAGTTGACGATGCAGGTATTTGTGGGACATCTACTACATTTCCTGACATGGGATGAACCCCACTGGTGCGCTCAGACTGTGGTCTAGGAGGTGAATGGCCCTCTGCCTTTGTTCTTCTCCTGCAGCACTGGAAACTAATCAGTGCCACATACTGGAGCTGGCCTTCTGAGCTAGGGATCAGTGCCCGAGCTTTTTAGAAGAGTCCTTCTTTAATGCCAACTTGTCCTGTATTGAGGCTGCCAGTGCCACATCCAGCACAGACTGAAGGCAAAACGTTGATTCCACTAGCAGGAGTCTCAAGCTGGAATCTTGCTCCTTCTTGGTCCTAGGCTTAAATCCCCTACAGATTTTGCATCCAGCGACCTGATGACCCTCTCCAAGGCACCTGAGGCAGGAGTCATGTGGCTCCCCTCTGAGTATAAACTTGAAGCTCTTGCCACATGGCTTAAAGCCCTGAGACTGAAGAATGGGTCCTGGGGAAAAAAGTACAAAGAGTGATCCCCAAAGTAAACCAACACTAGATCTAACTACATTACTGTTTACTAACTAAACAAACTATTTACGCAGGATAAGAAAGTCTGCTTGGGAGGCACTTGCAAATACAAGAGACAGAACCGCTCCAACTACCATCACAGTTGGTAAGAAAGAACTGAACAGGTGGTGACTTGGCAGGGACCTAAATACATGGCCATGAAGGTGCCACTACATGGGACTCCACAGCTGTCTTGACGGGTTTCGTTAGGGGAGAAGATGATCTTACATGTGGTGCACACATACCTAATTAGTATAGACATGAACAAGCACTTGAAGAATAATCTCTCATACTATCAAATTGTGATTACAGCTAGTATAGACAGCTAATGTGGCACACTGATCTAAAATGTTTACACTGCGAAATATGGCCAAATCCTCAAATTTGTTTAGATCACTCTGGACACTATCCCTATCCTCCAGCATATCTACCTCTCCCCTACCTTAATGCCATCCGCAAACCTGCTGAGGGTGCAATCCATCCCCTCATCCAGCTGTTAATAAAGATGTTGAGCAAAGCTGGCCCCAGCACCAACTCTTGGGCACTTCACTTGATACCAACCACCAACCAGACATTGAGCCGTTGATCACTACCTGTTGAGCTCACTACCAGTTGGGCCCGACAATCTAGCCAGCTTTCTATCCCCTTTACAGTCCATTTATCCAATCCATACTCCCTTAACTTGCTGGCAAGAATATTGTGGGAGACCGTATCAAAAGCTTTGCGAAAGTCAAGGTGCATCACATCCACCGACTTCCCCATGTCGACAGAGCCAGTTACCTCATTATAGAAGCTAATCAGATTGGTCAGGCATGACTTGCCTTTGGTGAATCCATGTTGACTATTCCTGATCACATTCCCCTCTTCCAAGTGCTTCAAAATGAATTCCTTGAGGATCCCCTCCATGATTTTTCCAGGGACTGAGGTAAGGCTGACTGGTCTGTAGTTACCTGGATTGTGTTGTGTTGGAGAATAACTGCAGAGAAGAACCAGCCAGAGACTATAAACAGTAGGAGCAGAAGTAGCCAGAGCTGGGACTAATGGAGATGGGTGGGGGGAGGGAATGGGAGATATGCCCACACATATTGGCTACGTCTACACTGGCATGATTTTCCGGAAATGCTTAAAACGGAACAGTTTTCCGTTATAAGTATTTCGGAAAAAGCGTCTACATTGGTCCCGGAGTTACCTTATAACGATCGCTTTTCGGAAAAGCGCGTCTACGTGTGGCGGCGCTTTTCGGAAAAGCAGAAGCCGGAGCCATTTGAAGAGGGCAAAGGCCACCAGACCTTTCGGGGCGGGGCGGGCGCCATTCAGACACGTGCTTAAAGGGGTCTCGCCGGACAGCCGTTGGTCTCCTGCTCCCCTGCCTTGGGACCTCTGCCAGGGACTGGCACCCTTAGCAGGTTCAGTGGTTGCCCTCTGGGTTTGGGGACACCACCCTTTGGCCCCCAACTGCTTTTCCCTGAGTTTAGTTTTTCTGCCCTGCTCTGTCTGCCATGGAGCCGTGGGTGGCCATTTGCCTGCTCGGGCCCCTGTTGGAGCTGTCTGCAGTGCCTGCTGCTCGTGCTGCAGGCCGGTGCCATGGTGTACATGAACCAGGAGGCAGAGATCGCATTGGACTCCCTCACCAGGAGGCCCTGGCAACCGTGTGGCATCAGCACCCCACCGTGAGAGGCCCGTCTGGAGTTTGAGAGCAGCACCGACTGGTGGGAGCGGCTGGTCCTCGGGGTCTGGGGCGACCACCAATGGATCAGGAATTTCCGCATGAGAAAGCGGACCTTCCTGCAGCTGTGCACCTGGCTCACCCCGCGCTGCAGAGAGCCACCACCCGGCTGCGGGCACCCATCCCCATCAAGAAGAGGGTCGCCATCGCGCTCTGGAAGCTGGCCACACCGGACAGCTACCGCTCGATGGCACAAGCAGTTCAGTGGGACGATCAACCGTCGGAGTGATCGTCGTGGAGGTAAGTCCCAGGGGAGTGGGATGGGGAGGTGCTGCACTCCAGGCCCAGGGATAGCCAAGATTCCAGGCTGGGTCGGCCAGGGGTTTGGGCCGTCCCTCCCTTGCACAGGCCCGCTGGTGGGGGCCGTGGGGCGAGGGCCCTGGTGTGTGTGTGTGTGTGGGTGTGTGTGAGGACAGAGGGAATCAAGGGGGCCCCAAGGGCGCACACTCACCCCTGCCGTGCGTGATGTGTTCCCTTGTGTTTCTCTGCACCCTTCTGCAGGTCGTCCACGCCATCAACAACATCCTGCTCCCGCGAATCATCCGCCTGCGCGGCGTGGATGATACCATGGCGGCCGCTGCCCTCGGGTTCCCCAACTGCGGGGAGCCCTGGGCGCCACCCACATCCCCATCCGGGCCCGGGCATCAGCGGCCCATTTTATGAACCGCAAGTACTGCTCCATTGTTCTGCAGGCCCTCGTGGACCACGGGGCGCTTCCTGGACATTTACGGGGGCTGGTCGGCCGGGCACCACGACGCCCGCATCCTCCGCAACTCTGGACTGTTTCGCAGGTTGAAGGCGGGCACCTACTTCCCCGGCGAGACTTGACTGTCGGGATGTGCCTATGCCCATCTGCGTCGTCGCGGGCGCGCCTACCCCTGATGCCCTGGCTAATGCGGCCCTGCGGGGCAGCGGACCAGAACCGGGCCGGTTCAGCGACCGCCTCAACCGGGCCCGAAACCCAGTGGAGCTGGCCTTTGGGCGTTTAAAGCCCGATTCCGTTGTTTGCTCACCCGTCTCGACATGGGTGAGCAGAATGCAACGGAGGTACTGGCCGCGTGCTGCGTGCTCCACAACATTGTGGAGCGCAGCGGGAGGCCTTCCTCCTGCATGGATGGCAGCCGAGGCACAGACCTTGGAACAGCCCGACACAGCTGCCGTCCGCCAGGCGCGCCAGGATGCGGTGCGCATCAGAGAGGCCCTGGTGGACATGTTTGCCCAAGCCCGTAGCAGGGTCGCCTGGGTCTCCCCAGACTACTCCCGCCCGTCCCCTACCCCTCCCCACCCCCTCCCTTACCTCCCCCAATTGTAAAGCGTCGGGTCAAAGCACATCGGCCGTCATCGTGACTGTTAAATCGGGTGCGTCGGGCTTAGTCAGGGTTTTCTTTTTAGTTTAGGCTAGGTTTAGGCCACCATCGTCTGTCGAAGAACAGCCACGAGGATTCGGGGGTCGTGCGGAAGGCTCAAGTCAGCGTACCTGATTCCAGTCGTCTTCCGTCGAGGATCTCCTGGCTGTTCCTCTCCTGAGGCCGGAAGGACCAAAGGATTGAGGTGGCCAACCGCCATCATCTTCCGTCGAGGATCTCCTGGCTGTTCCTCTCCTGAGGCCCGGAAGGACCAAAGTTGAGGTGGCCAGCAACACTACCCAATTGTCCTCCCTGCGCCTAGACTATGTTTAATTATCTGTAGTGTGCATCTTTTAACTGTTCTTGCTTGTTTGTGAGCTATGTAAATATAGTTTGTGGTTTACATTTTACTGAAAAGTCTCAGTATTTATTTATGCGCCACAAACCAATGAGCATAAAGGGCCCCCAGTGATAGAGTACAGATTTTGTTGTCTGCAGTTTGTAACCCTGTTAAATTTAAGTGGCTAATTGGCATCTCACATCATTTCCTACAGTTACTAGAGTAACACGATAACCAACACAGGAATGAACAGAAAAATAGAAAACTGTTTATTTACAAGGGGAGGACCTTCAACTGGGACAGAG
Source organism: Rafetus swinhoei (assembly GCA_019425775.1). Classification (NCBI taxonomy): domain Eukaryota; kingdom Metazoa; phylum Chordata; order Testudines; family Trionychidae; genus Rafetus; species Rafetus swinhoei. The sequence goes on along the minus strand of CM033435.1, from coordinate 11,206,847 downwards.
GACCTTCAACTGGGACTGGGACGGGGGACCTTCAACTGGGGCAGGGGACCTTCAGCTGGGACTGGGACGGGGACCTTCAACTGGGACGGGGGCAGTTACTGGGATGGATGGCCCCTGCGACTGCTCCTCGGGGGCCTGCACACGCTGGGCAGACCGGCGTGGGGGCAGGCTGCCGGGGAGGTGGGCACGACCACGGGCACGACCACGACCAGGAGCAGGGGCAGGAGCAGGGGCAGGAGCAGGGGCAGGGGCAGGGGCAGGGGCAGGGGCAGGGGCAGGGGCAGGGCAGGAGCAGGAGCAGGAGCAGGGGCAGGGGCAGGGGCAGGGGCAGGGGCAGGGGGCAGGAGCAGGAGCAGGAGCAGGAGCAGGAGCTGGGATAGGAGCTGGGATAGGAGGGGCATGGGCTGTGCTCCGGGAGGAATGGCGGGGGCATGGGGTCCGGCCATGCCATAATGGATGGCATGGACCAAATGTGCTGTGAGCACGTCCATGTTTGTGCGCATCCCTCGGCACTCATGTAGGAAGGCAGCCCAGCCCTCCTGCCGCCACTGCAGGTCCCCCTGCACCCGCTCGGCGATGGAGGCCTGGATTGCCTCCACGGCGCGCCACGTGGCGGCGCAGAAGCTGGTCTCTCTGCGCCGCCTGTGCCTCGGGGTTGGCCAGCTGGGGTGCCGCTGCTGCCGCAGTGTCGGGTCTGGTGCTGGGTCCCGCTGCAGGGAAGAGAAGAAAGGATGGGTCAGTCAGGCAGGCCGTCCACTGTCCCCACATCTCATGCCCTCCACCCTGAGCCCAGGTGACCCCACAGTTGTGTGGCTTGGGCCCACTCGGCCCTCCTGCCCCGTGTTGTATGTTGGCAAGGAGGACCGCCCCTGCTGGAGTAGGGTCCCCTCTCCAGTATTGTAAGCACCGGTCTGTGTCCTGGCCCCGTGGAGGGCGGGAGGGTGCTTGTGCTGCGCTCACCTGTGGAACTCTGCCGGTGGAGACTGTGAAAAGCTTTGGGCTAATCGCTGGTGTTTGACAGGAGCGAGATGCATCCCCACGCAGTGCCTGGGAGCACATCTGGCAGAGGCGGTCTGGGCTCTCAGATCCTCGCGTGGGATATCTCCTGGACGTAACCAGAAGCGTGAGTGGGTGGGGGTGTCCCATCCTTGCAGCAAAACTCAGGGGCCCTTGTCCTCTCCACTATCCCTCCCGCAAGGCCGGTAGCCCAGGGACATGTGCGGCCACAGTGGGGACTTCCTCGGGAACCAGCCAAGGCACCGGGAGCAGGCGAGGGACTGTGACGCTGCGGTTTTCCCAGGAGCAGCTGGCTGTGCCTCACAGCCAGGCATGGGACAGTGTGCTGTTCTCCGTGCTGCACCCTTGGCGGAGGTGAGGGGCTCTGGGCTGAGTCCCTGGGGCCCTGGCCGGTTCCAGCCGGCATCCACCCTTCCCCCTGGTCCCGCCGCATGTGTGTGAGCAGCACGGTCCCAGGCGTGCCCTGCAGCTGCCTGCCGCGCCATGTGCCGCTCGGTCGCCAGGCTGCACGAGGTTGCACGTGCTGCTTGCTGCCTCATGCGACGCAGCGTGCAGCTCACGTGGCCTGAGTGAAATGCTCTCCCTCCTCCTCTGGGCACCTGGCTCCCCCCCCGCCTCCGCCCCGCCCTTTGGGAGTGCAAACTGCAAAGACTCACCAGTGGGTTCTCCCCTCGGCCTCGGCCTCGGAGGAGCTGCTGGAGGGGGCCTGCTGGGTGGTGGCCTCCTCCGCGCCGGACGCGCTGCTGCTGTCCTCTCCTCCCCTGCTCGGTGGGTCGCCTGATGGGGCGCTGGCAGGTGTCCACAGGGACGTCCGGGCTTGCGGGCTGGCTGGCCCAGGAAGGCGTTTCAGCCGGTCATAGGGGCAGGCGTCTGGTCCTGCCCCTGCCCTCGCTGGCCCGGACGTACTCCCAGCCGCAGCTCCTTCACTTTGGAGCGGACCTGCTCGGCATTCCGGTGGGGTGTCCCTGTTGTGCCAGGTTGTCGGCCAGCCGTGTGTACAGCTCGACATTGCGGGCGCTTGAGTGCAGGTCGTGGAGACCCTCCTCCTGCCACAAGTCCAGGAGGGTCTCCAGCTCCCTGGGGGTCCAGGATGGGGCCCGGCGTTTGCGGCCCCTGGGGGCCTCCTGTGCTGGGGGTGCAGGGGGCTCACCAGCCGGAGCTGCCATGGCGCGGTCCAATGGGTGGCTGGGCAGCACAGCAGCACGTGGCAGAGCTCAGGCTGCAGGGTCTGCGGGCGCTCCTGCCACGTGCGCCCAGCAGCCTCCCTACCAGGAAGTCCAGGGCTCCTACGGGTCTCGTGGCGACCAAACCGCTTTTTCCGCTTTCTTCTGCTTTTCCGAAAAGCTGTCTACACTGGCCCTTTTCCGAAAAGCTTTTCCGAAAAAGGACTTTGCCCGAGCGGGAGCGGCATAGCTTTTCCGAAAAGCGGCTGATTTCATACAGTAGATCGCCATTGCTTTTCCGAAAAGCAAGCGCCAGTGTAGACAGCTCAAGACCTTATTCGAAAAGCGGCTGATTTTCCGGAATAAGTGGCCCAGTGTAGACACAGCCATTGGGGCACCATGATCCAAGTGGTGCCACCATACCTATCCTCCATGTGGCCATTGAGGAAAGCTGTAGAGTGTGGCCAGAAAAAATAGAAACAGCCCAAGAACTTTGTCATTGTTTTGACTAGATTTTCATTGCCCTGGCAGATCAGCTATTTGCACCAAACCTCTCACTCACCTACATTCCACAACTATTGCTCTTTCTCTCCCCCGTTACTGACCTTCCCTTCTTTTCCCATTTAGCAAATCCCCTCTTAAGTAAAACCCAGTCATTCCCTCAACACATTTTCTTTGGCACCCACACATAGTGCTCTGCCCCTTCCCCACATTGCATCTGTCTTACCTATTTAGATTATAAGCACACCAGGTTAGGGATCCTCAATTGTTTGTTCAATGACTAGCATAGCAGGATCCTAATAAATGTAATTATTCGTAACAACAGTCATATGACTTAAGAGACAGCCAGTATGCTATCACATTTCAGGCACTTCTTATGGTCCCTTGCTATTCCCCTATTAGTGTTTCCTAGAGAAGTCTAGAAGAAAAAAAATCTCATGGTCTGTATAAAAACTATTAACAGGTTTCTTTATAAAGTGTCATGCTTTTTTTTGGCACAGAGGGCAGATGGGGGAGCTCTCATTCTGATATTTGGTGCTTATTGTTGCATGAGGGACAGCAAAAGCAAGGGACAGGCAAGCATGCAGACCTAAACCAAACACTTGAACTTATCCCAGGTTTAGTTTTCTCTGCTTCTACTTTGTACACCTCAGCTCTGTCTTGGAAGGGCGCATACTATGTGCCCTACTCAGATCCTGCTCCTAATGCCATGTGTGTGTCACTCATTTTTTATCCAAATGTGCAGCTAAACGCATGATCATTGCTGTTGCTGATGATGCATAATGCTGGTAAGTGTCATACTCCTTCACCAGGGGATGGAATATTAAATATTTGTAACTGGTGGATGTGGAATGCACTCAGACAGTGGCATCTGGGGAATAAGAAGCTACTGCCTAGCACTGGCTGCTATGGTGAAACTCAATGAGTTCCCTAAGGGTATTGCTGTGCTATGAAGCTCCAATATACACTGCTGCCCTCCTACCAAATTTATCCAGGTGCTGAACTCATCTTGAGTTGATAGTTTATGTCATCTTATTGCCTTGGGTTAGAATCTGTCCTTCTCCACGCCCCATGAAATATGCCTCAATTTTTATTCCAAACCCTGTGGTCTTTAGGAGATTCACGGCAGGTCCTGAAGCTTCTGGCAGCTGTGGGAGCCCTGAGCCAGAAGCTATGTATTTTCCTGAGAAACAAAATGCTGCTGCTGAAAAAAATCTCTGATCTCTGCAGTCAGATTTTCTAGTTTCCATGCAAAGAAAATGACATAGTACAGAAAACAGCTTCCTATTAGAGCTTCTTTTGGCTGATAACTGTTAAACTCTCTCAGTAAACATTAGAACAATAAAAATGCTTATAGGGCCATATCAGTATTTTAGCAATTCCTGTTCCAATCTTGCAAATGTGCTCTCTAAAAGCTTACCACAGAAACCCATAAACTAACAAACTGAAAATGCCTCCTAATGAAAGCTCTGGAATAGGCTTCCAAGGGAAGTTGGGGAATCCCCCTCATTTGGAAGTTTTTAAAAACAGGTTGAGCAAACACCTGTCAGGGATGGACTAGGTTTAGCTGGGTCCTGCCACATCACAGGAAACTGGACTTGATGACATCTCAAAGTCACTTCCAGCCCTATATTTCTATGATTCCAAGATTTAACATTCAATTACGCTTTGAATTGGTACAAATTTGCTGGTTACACAAGAATCTTGCAAAAGTTTCTCTATTAGGGTCTAATCAGATAAAGTGCAAAATCCAGTATTCTTTAAAATTTATTTATTATTTTAGCAGATTAAGATTTGAATTTATTTTAAAACAAGGTGTAAATATTCAGTATGCAAATTTGAAATGAGGCCATTGTATGAACTTATTTTGTTACAAACATGGTAACTCTGCAGCAGGAAACATCAAAGCTGACATTGACTGTACTAAATTATTTTCTTAAAATATCCTACATCTGCACTGGTGGTATTAGTGGTTAAAGTGAAATGCGGGGTGTGGGGGGGCCACCCAGTGACCAAAGACAGTTTAATTACCACTATCTAGACCTGCTCTGAACTGAGTCATTGACAATTTAAAATAGCCTATTTTAGTGCATTCACATTACAAGCATCAGTGAAGTTCCAGTGATAGTAGGAATGGTGGGTAATTTGGGGGAGGGACAGGTTGATGAAGATCTTCCCTGGTACATTGCTGTGTTTCCCAATGTCTTTTTCAAATACAAATAAACAAAACATACAGAGAGAAAGCAATAAAAAGAGATAAGCAACTCTGTGTAAGGTTAGTTACAGTATCCCCTGCTCTAACGACTTCCTTTACCATTAGCTTTTCTGGTTCTTTTTATTTTTATAAGCCTCCCTTTCATGTTCTTTGATCTTTCTACAGAGCCTAGTAGAAAAAGTGCCTGATCTGAGATTGTATCCTCTCGAAGTGCTACTGCCAAACAAATAATAAATAAGACAGACCTAAGACCCCTGAAATACCTATTGCACAGTGTGATATATTACCTAAGAGGTAGAGCCACCCACATTCAGACATTGAAACAAAGCAGAAAAAACGTTTAGAACTAGGTTGTGACTAGCCCTTGAGTGGATGTACAAAGGTGACTAAGCAAAAGGAGCCTTCCCTTGGCTCTTTTGTGACCAGCAGAACTTACCAAATGAAGAGTTGGGATGGAAGCTGCGTCCTGGACTTATAACTAGCTTGTTCATCAAAAGTTCACTTGCATTGAACAAATAAAGTAGACATTAGTTAAATGCAGCTTCTAGTGCGATTCACAGCTACACACACAACCGGGGGGGCTTTGTTAGGTCCCAGATTAACCACATAAATTAGTTGACTAAGCCAGTTGTTCCCAACCGCTAGGCCATGAACTGGTACAGGGCCATGGCATACTGCCAGGCTATGCCCCCAGCTGGGCTCCGGTGGGGAACACAGCAGTGTTCACTCTAAGGTGCACGCCTGCGCAGCGCACACCAAGAATTTGAGGCCTGCCCAGCTGCTCATCTGCTCTGGGGCGGGGCCTGGCTGGAGTTGCAAGTTGCATGGCGGGTGGTGGCAGCTGCTCCAGTGGCCTCAGTCGGGACTAAAGAGAGAGCTGTGGACCACGTAGCCAGAGCCAGAGCTGCGGGGAAGTGAGGTGAGGGGGTCATATCGGCAGGCAGCCTGAAGTCCATGTGCAGGGAGAGCTGCTGCAGAACAGATCTCCAGCGCCGAGGAGGAGGCTGGAGCCATATCACCAGCCCTGCACACACCCCGCGCAGATCCCAGCCCCACCATGCCACACTGTGAAGGGGTGAGTGCAACTCCCACCCGCGCCCTGCCCTGGCCTACAGGGGAGCACTGGGAGCCACCTGGTCCAGCCCAGGCCGAGAGTCATAGAGCGATTCTCCTGCACAGTGCCATTGCTGAGGGCCACAGCTGGGCAAACATCAAGCCATTAATCCCTGTGCAAGCATCTTCACACGCTGGGACCTGCCACTTTCTGTCTAAGTCCCCATGTGGGTCACTCTAAGCCAGTGTTTCTTAAACTTTTTAAGACCAAGGAACACTGAACAATAAATTTTTTTATGAGGAACACCAAGGATTTTTTGTTGAGCAAAGAAAAAAAAAAAAGGGTCAGGGGAATGGCCTTAAAGGGTGGCCATTTTGAACTCTGTTGTTCTCCGCTGCACACCTCCGACTGCCTCGTGGCACACCGTTTAAAAAACACTGCTCTCAGCAGCATCCTTCCCCTCTCCCCAGCTGCTGAATTGTGGGTTGTCTTAAGGGGTAAGGGGCTCTAAGACGTGGGGGTTGCCACAGGGGGGAACTGGGGCATCCAGATGGGGAGCTGGTACTGAGGGACTCTGGAGTTGGGGCTAGTAGTGGGGGGAAGGGGGCTATGAGGGATGGGGCTAATATTGGGGACTGGCATGGGAGGGACCTGGGGTTGGATGCAGTTGGACTCTGGAAACAGGAGGATGGCACTGGGGGGGTCTGGTGCGGGGAGGCTCTAAGCCTTAAGGGGTGGGGGGCTGGTGGAGCTGAAGCCAGCTGTTTGTGGCAGCTCTGAGGGCTGGGGCTTTTGGTGGATGGGTAACATTTTATTTGCATGTTCATTATTTGCATAATGAATAAGCAAATACGTTACCGGTCCACCAAAAGTTTGTGAATGGGTTTGCCGGTCCGTGGTATAAAAAAAGATTAGGAACCACTGGACTAAGCTATACAGAGCATCAGTTTGTCCCAGTCAAAATGCTGCTTCCTCTACTGGATGGCTTGCCTAGCTACAGTTCCCATCCAGTGCAGTGGGGTTTCACTTAACTTTTCTTGATTTCACACATCTCTCAATAGAGAGCCACAGACCCTTGCCAAAAAGGTAACCAGCATGTTGCAAATGCCCAATGGGAAAAGAACCACACCAAGTAGGTAGGAAAGAGCTGGCAGAGGCTATTTCATCTACGGGAAGGCAGGTATCACATCACAGTGGGAGGAAAAGACTCCAGCGCATCTTAGATTGCAATGGGCCTTCACTTAAGACTAGAGGCATTCTTGACTGTAGCATCCCAGATTCATCATTTTGATTTCACTTGTGAACGAAGCAGCTGACTGGTAAAGAGAAAAGCTTCTCTCTTCCATGCAAACATCCTGGACGTTTGGAACGTCCGGTGAAAAATGCATGATTCATATTACACAAACAGTATGGTTATATAATCTTCTCAGTTTATCCCGTGAGGAATCCCACTCATTGGGGACAAAACATAGCTAAACTTCAAAACCCGGAATTAAATGAAATGCATATTAATTAATTATAACAAATCCAGTTTGTCAGGTTTCATGATGTCTATAGTTCATGTCTGGATTTCCTACATTAAATTCATCATTTTTCTTCCTTTTGTGTAACATTAAAAAACATAACCTAAAACATGACTTGGAAGAAGTGTAATCAGAGTGCATTCTAGAGAAATGGATAAAGTATTTTGATCAGTTGTATGATTTTGAATAGCTTGTCTTTATACTGATAATTGAAAATATAAGGTAACATTATTATTATTAGATGTGAGAAACAATGAGTGTTTTTTTTTAAAATACAGAAACATTTTAAAATAAAGGAATCTTTCTAGCAAAATTAGCCAAATGTCAAGGAGTGAAATGGTCAGAAAGTTTGCAATGCAACTATGAAATATTTTCAAGAATTTTTTTTACAAAAATAGAAAAAAGTAATATGAATTCCTATTTTTTCTACATTTATTTTACATGTTCCTGTAAATTGAAGATGAACTAATCATATGTATTTTCCATTTTAACAAAGAAAGAAAAACATGGAATAAACCCAACAGTTGGCTTATGGTTCATCCATAATTACAGACATAATACAGAGGTCTTATACAAATAAAAGACATTAACTAGCCTAGGGTATACTAATGTTGCAATAGTTAGGTAAAGTAGCCTGAGCTAGGTATGAGGCAAGTGCCTATATGTTTCTTGCTATTGCTTATTTGAAGCAGACTTCAGTAATATTTTTGGGAGAGGGAGTATGCATTCTGAAATACAAATAGCACCATATGAAAAAGATATACAGTGCTTTTTCTCTTTCCCTTTATTTTGAACTAGAAAATGTACCCAGATGTGGCTCAGGTCCTTCAGGGTAGGGGGCTGCAGGTGTGAGGGGTGCAGGGATTGGGGATGCAGGAGTGAGGGAGCTGGAAGGTTTGGGAGCGCTCAGGGCAGGGGGCGAGGGGTGCAAGAGTTGGGGAGTTGAGCACAGGGAGGAGGAGTCATGGCAGGGGGTGGGAGGAATCAAGGCAGGAGGCTGTAGGAGGCAGGGGGCTGGGAGATGGGATGGGGGCTTTGCAGGGCTGCCAGTGGTGGCTGGGGATGAGGGGTTCAGCATTCAGGCTGTTCGGGGAAGAGAGGACTACCCAGCCCTCTCCCTGCAGCAGCTTGGAGCCACGTAGGAAGTGCATCTTCATGGCTGCTGCAGCTTCAGTGGGCACAGCCGGAGGAGGGGTGCATGGCCCCCAGCTGGGGCAGGTCCAAGTCTGTCTGCCTCCTGCACTTCCCAAACAGATTGAGGAATGAAGCAAACTGTGCACTTTCCTCTCACTCCCTCATTAAGGGGAACAGCCAACACTGTTCCCATAACAATGCAGGGGAGCTTCAGCCCCCTGCCCCTTACAGGGTGCCTGGGGGGTGGGAGGCTTGATGCTGGGGCAGTTCCTGATGCACGCCCAGTCAGCCCCTTTTACCTGCCTGGTGATTCTCTTTTCTGTATGCTTTTATTGGAAAAAATGCCATTCAGGGCACACCCCATTTTCCTGGCACAACTAAACACTGACCTTGCTTTAGCTTGTGATAAGAGAAAGCTGCATACCAAATTTGGTGGTCCTAACTCTTACTGTTTAGGAGGAATTCTTGAACAAACAGATGGACAGACAGATAGGCAAACAAAATCTCTCAAAGATATAATAGATTTATATACTATAAAAGGCTTCCTGAAGTATAAAGTGCTGCAACTTTAGCCTTTTAATCAATCGGTAGCTTTTTACAGTAGATCACTTTCTTGCTTTCCTTTTGAAATCACTGAGAGTTCAATATCAAACAGGCTTACCATGCTAAAATCTGGATCCAGAACTGAATCATTTCCAGACTAAACAAACAAGTAATCACCCTAAGGGAATCTGTCTCTTAGAAAAGAGACAGTAAAATTAGATAAAACCTTTTGTTGTTCTTGCTCTAAGGCAAAATTCCATCATGGCTTCATGAATGAATTTAGCATCCCTACAACAAAATAAGAACAAATAGCATTACTTATTTTATGTGATTTTCTCCAAAAGTACTTAGGAATCAATAACAAGTAACTTAGGGTATGTCTACACATCAAAGTTAATAACAGCCGTTATTTCGAATTAACTTTCCTAGTGTCTACACAGGCAAACCGCTATTTCGAAATAAAATCGAAATAGCGGGGCTCTTATTTTGAATTTGATAAACCTCATTCTAAGAGAAATAACACCAAATTCGAAATAGCTAATTCAAAATAAGCACTGTGTAGACGCTTATTCCAAAATAGGGGGCCTCCAGCCCTTCCCAGTTTCCCCTGGTGACCACTCTGGGCCAAACCAGGAAAACTCTTCTCCTCTCCCCCAGGCCTGGAGTCCTTAAAGGGGTAGACTCTGGCCACACTGAATGCCAGATCCAAGCCTGCCAGCAGTCGCTGCCCCTCACCCAGTGGCCAGAGAATGAGCCGGGCAGCCAGTGCCAACCAGCTGTCCCCTGCCCATTCCCCCAGCTCCCAGGAGCCAGCCAGGGGCCAGAGACGGTGGGCGCCCTCCTGAACTAGTGCGGCGATCATGGACCTCATTGAGGTTTGGGGGGAGGCCTCCAATGTCCATGATCTCCGCACTAGACGGAGGAACACTGCCGTCTACGGACGCATAGCAGGCACCAAGGCCACCAAAGGCCACATGCACACACAAGAACAGGTGCACATGAAGATCAAGGAGCTGCGGCAGGCATACGCCAGGGCCACTCAGGGCAGCTCCTCAGCCCTGGACTGCATCATGGGGGGCGGGACAGTCTGTGCCACCCCGGGTGGCAGCGATCCGGGACCGGAGGGCCCTGACCAGGGCACAGAGAAGAAGCCACCACGGAGGGTGCCACGCTGGCCGGACCCCCGAGCTGTTCCAGCATCGGAGTAACCAGGGTTGTCCAGGGAGGCCACACCATGTAAGTGCCATCACTATCCCCTTCCCGGGGGGGTGGGGCGGGAGGGAGACCAGGGACCACGCACGTGGGCCTTGCTTACCACAGATCACGCAGCAACCTGTGCACCTGAGCAGGTGGCTCCAGCTGTGTAACACACGGGCCGTGGCCTGATAGCCACACGTATGTGTGAAGAGACCTGACATGCTCCCGACCCCGGGGCAGGACACAGCAGGACACCCTCTCTTCACAGGCCCCCTCTACACAGAAGCAGGGGACATCTCCCCCCCACCTCGGCCGCACTATACACAGCACAGTGGCATGGGTGCAGTCTCGGGGCAGTTCTCACTCCCAGGGATAGCTGGACATTCCGACAATGGCCTCTCTGCAAGCAAAGCGGCTCAGATGGTGCGGGGCACGGTCATCCTCACCTCACAGAGGGGGGCTGGGCTTCACCCACTGTGTCCCCAGGGAGAACTGACCACTTCTCTTCTTTCTCCACAGCCGCACCAGCTGCGCGTGCAGGGCGCACCACCCCGCCCGGGACATCCTCCCGCACCCAAGGGCTCAGCAGGTCCACTGCAACACTGCAAGACCAGCACCTGGGGGCCCTGCGAGCCCTGCACCGCACCATGGAGCAGTGGGTGCAGGACAAACGGGAGTTCCGGCAGGAGCTGCTTGCCCAGGGTCGTGCCATCTGTGCCCATCTGCAGACCCTGGTGCAGAGCATGCTGCCTCCTGCCGCTCCAGCGCCTGCTGCCTCCCCAGCTCCCGCTCCTCCTCCCACTCCTTCTCCCCCTCCCACCTCTCCCTCCTCAACCTCCACACCCTCCTCCCCATCCCGCCGGGGACGCCAAGGCCCCTGCACCCGCCGTGCTGGGAGACAGTTGGCCTGGCGAGACCCCCACCCCTGAGCCCTGAGCTTCCCCTCCCCCTTCTCCCCTTTGCTTCCCCCTTCCAGCTCCCTCCTCCAAGTTTTCCCCCTTCCCTCTCCCACCCTCTCTCCTTCCCTCTCCTGCCTCCTTTCCCCAGTCTCCCCAGAGTTTCATACCCCCCCAGTTTTGTTAAATAAAGAGAGTTTATATTTTTGAAAATACGTGTATTTTATTTGACATCAGGAAGGGGGGTTAGGGAGGGGTAAGTGGAAGGATGTGAGGGAGGAATGAGGCACAAGCCCCCAGTGGGGCACACCAGGGAGGCTCTTAGGGCTCCTCAGGGTGGAAGCTTTCCCACAGGGCCTCCTGGATACTGACAGCCCCGCGATGGACCTCCCGGATGGCAGCCTGCAGAAAGTGCAGCCAGGCTCACAGCAATGCATCCAAGAGAAGCACCAGAGTGCCCAGAGGCAGCTCTGGCTCCATGTTGCAGAGTGCTGTGGTGTCCCGAGTGAGGGCAACCAGAGCACGCAGAGACAAAATGCTTTGCTGTTCCTCATCGACGTAGACAAGCAAGCAGGGAAACCTGAGAACTGGCTGTCCGGGGTCCTTTAAGCACAGACCTCAGATAGCCTCAGGCAGCAGCCCCACACAGTAAGTCCTGACCTGGTGCCCTGCTGGAACTGGTTCCGGCCAGCCTTAAATGCAATTCAGAGTCCACTCAGTGTGGATGCGCTATTTAGAAAAAGCAAAATGCTATTTCGAAATGCATTTTGTGTGAAGATGCATTATTTCGAAATAAGATATTTTGAAATAACTATTTCCAAATAAGATATTTCGAAATAACACTAGTGTAGACATACCCTTAGTTACTTAAAAGGATGACATTTTCCCACTGATAGAATTAACAAGAAGATATGCCTTTTGTAAATTCACTATAGTGTACTCTAAAGTACTTTTATAGATCCAGGAGATTTTTAAATTCTAAGGCCAACCCATCCCAGATGGCACCACCCCCAGCAGCCTAGTTCCAGCCCCCCAACCAGGTTCCTCCTCCAGGGCTGTTTCCAGGGCAAAAGGTGTCACCTGGTCACACCTTCTCCTGGGCTTAGCTTAGAAAGGACAATGGCCATTGTGCATGTGCAGCAGGCTATCATACCCAAAATTCCCATCACCATCTAAGTATGGTGCAGTCCTCAGGGAAACTGAGGTACCCACACGGGGTTACTATAGGACAGTAGAACTCACATGCAACAGAACAAGGTGAATAAAATCCCCACTTTGTCACACTTCTCCATTAAGAGGAGTTTCAGCCTCAGGTTCCTGTCTCTTCATGCCCTAGACTTCAGTTTTGAACAGTGGGCACATTTCCGGGGAATATGCAATTCTCCTAGACATCAGACACACTGGCTGTGTCTGTCAGAGATGGGCATAGCCTCTCTGCAAGAGGTGCATCTCTTGAAGCCTAGAGAGCTGAGCAGCTTGCTGACCAAAGTCTGTTAAAGGGCCACTGATCCTGAAGGGTTTTTCCCTTGCTTATTAAACTGTAGAGAACTACCTAAGCTAACTAGAGCTAACTTAGAACTACCTAAGCTAACTCTTTATTCAGCACTGGTGAGGCCACATCTGGAGTATTGCATTCAGTTTTGGGCCCCTCACTACAGAAAGGATATGGAAGCATTGGAGAGGGTCCAGCGGAGGGTAACCAAAATGATTAGGGGGATGGAGCACATGACCTACGAGGAGAGGCTGAGGGAGTTGGGCTTATTTAGTCTGCAGAAGAGAAGAGTGAGGGGGGATTTGATAGCAGCCTTCAACTTACTAAAGGGAGGTTCCAAAGAGGATGGAGAGAGGCTGTTCTCAGTAGTGACGGAAGGCAGAACAAGGAGCAATGGTCTCAAGTTACAGTGGGAGAGGTCTAGGTTGGATATTAGGAAAAACTATTTCACTAGTAGGTTGGTGAAGTACCGGAATGGGTTACCTAGGGAGGTGGTGGAATTTCTATCCCCAGAGGTTTTTATGGCCCCGGCTTGACAAAGCCCTGACTGGGATGACTGAGTTAGGGTTGGTCCTGCTTTGGGCAGGGGGCTGGACTCGATGACCCCCTGAGGTCTCTTCCAGCCCTATGATTCTATTATTCTAACCAGCCCTGCATCTGCTCGGCACTCTGGAAAGCTGGGTGGAGGGCCACATGTGTTTGTGAACGTTGAGAGCCTGGAGGGAGGGAAGATAGGCTTCTCATGCTGCCCCCATGCTCACAGGCTCCCATTGGCCTGTTTCAACCAATAGCATCTACCTGTTTGCAAGACAGGCAGCATGTGAAGTGCCCCTCCTCCTGCATCCCTCTGGATTCACAGAATTCAGTTCAGAGCAATAAACATGGCTCTTGGAGCGCTGCTTAGCACGTACAGGGGCTGGAAGGCAGGGATCCTGACTAAGGAACCTGTTGAGCTGCTGGCTGGGAGCCAGGTAAGGTCTCCCAGCCAGCGCCTGCCTATGACACCCCAGTCTCTCTCACTGCCTCTTTCTGCCCTTCTACCCCATGTAACCCAAACCTTCTGTACCCCTTCTCCAGTCCCCATATACATTCTCAGACACTGCATCCCTTCCTAAGTTTACAACCCCCAATCCTTTCCCCCTGGTCACAGCCCAAATCTCTTCACCCACTCCTGCACTCCTGCCCCAGGTCACAACCTCCTCCCAGACTCTGCACTCCCCTCCTCATCCTAGTCCATTTCCCCAGGTCACCATCTCTTACTTCACCCAAACTCGCTCCCAGATCCCACACCCCAATTCCTTACCCCAAGCTCCCTTCTGCATCTAACTTCTGTCCCAGACACCCGCACCTCCTCCATTAATATAATGGAAGAGTGTGGCCCTCGACCACTTACCAAATTCTTGGAGTGGCCCCCCCCATCAAAAATTACTGCCCACCCCTGTGTTAGTGGCTTAAGGTAAGAAAGAAAAAGATTCTTTTAACAGAATTTTTTTTTGAGTGTTGCAGATGTCTAAAACTCTGATCTTAATGATTTTTTAAAAATCCTTTGTTACTAATTAATACACGGTAAGCTGTATGGCATTAAGAACAGATCTTTGCTATGTGGTAGAGTTCTGGCTCTTATGAGTCAGAAGCAGCAAGTACTAGGTGTGATGCTAGCTGTTTTGTAAGATGAAACAGTATTTGCAAGATCTTTGACACGTGCATCTGTCTGTTAGAGAAGATGTACTCCAAGGTCTCAGAGGGGTAGCTGTGTTAGCCTGTAACTAAAAAAACTTACCAACAATGGTCCTGTAGCACCTTAGGCTAACAAAAAAATATACATGGTATCATGAGCTTTTATGGGCACAAACCACTTCTTCAGCCACAGGCAGAGTTAATGTTATTTGTAGTTAGAACATAAGAACGGCCGTACCGGGTCAGACCAAAGGTCCATCTAGCCCAGTATCCTGTCTGCCGACAGTGGCCAGCACCAGGTGCCCCAGAGGGGGTGGACCAAGACAATGATCAAGCGATTTGTCTCCTGCCATCCTCTCCAGCCTCTGACAAACAGAGGCCAAGGACACCATTTTATCCCCTGGCTAATAGCCTTTATGGACCTAACCTCCATGAAATTATCTAGCTTCTCTTTAAACTCTGTTATAGTCCTAGCCTTCACAGCCTCCTCTGGCAAGGAGTTCCACAGGCTGACTACACGCTGTGTGAAGAAGAACTTTCTTTTATTAGTTTTAAACCTGCTACCCATTAATTTCATTTGGTGTCCTCTAGTTCTTCTATTTAGGAACTAATAAATAACTTTTCTTTATCGGCCCTCTCCACACCACTCATGATTTTATACACCTCTATCATATCCCCTCAGTCTCCTCTTTTCTAAACTGAAAAGTCCCAGTCGCTTTAACCTCTCCTCATATGGGACCCGTTCCAAACCCCTAATCATTTTAGTTGCTCTTTCTGAACCCTTTCCAAGGCCAAAATATCTTTTGAGGTGAGGAGACCACATCTGTACACAGTATTCAAGATGTGGGCGTACCATAGTTTTATACAGGGGCAGTAAGATATTCTGGGTCTTATTTTCTATCCCTTTCTTAATAATACCTAGCATCCTATTTGCCTTTTTGACCGCTGCACACTGTGTGGAAGTTTTCAGAGAACTGTCCACGATAACTCCAAGATCTCTTTCCTGATTTGTCGTAGCTAAATTAGCCCCCATCATACTGTACGTGATAGTTGGGGTTATTTTTCCGATGTGCATTACTTTACACTTATCCACATTAAATTTCATTTGCCATTTTGTTGCCCAATCACTCAGTTTGGTGAGATCTTCTTGGAGTCCCTTACAGTCTGCTTCTGTCTTGACTATCCTAAACAGTTTGGTATCATCCGCAAACTTTACCACCTCACTGCTTACCCTTTCTCCAGATCATTTATGAATAAGTTGAACAGGATTGGTCCTAGGACTGACCCTTGGGGACACCACTAGTTACCCTCTCCATTCTGAAAATTTACCATTTATTCCTACCCTTTGTTTCCTGTCTTTAACCAGTTCTCAATCCAAGAAAGGACCTTCCTCTTATCCCATGGCCATGTAATTTACACAAGAGCCTTTGGTGAGGGACCTTGTCAAAGGCTTTCTGGAAATCTAAGTATACTATATCTACTGGATCCCCTTGTCCGCATGTTTGTTAACCCCTTCAAAGAACTCTAATAGATTAGTAAGACAGGATTTCCTTTACAGAAACCATGTTGACTTTTGTCCAACAAATTATGTTCTTCTACATGCTTCACAATTTTATTCTTTACTATTGTTTCGACTAATTTGCCCAGGTACTGAAGTTAGACTTACCGGTCTGTAATTGCCCGGATCGCCTCTAGAGCCCTTTTTAAATATTGGTGTCACGTTGGCTACCTTCCAGTCATTAGGTACGGAAGCCGATTTAAGGGATAGGTTACAAACCACAGATAATAGTTCAGCAATTTCCCATTTGAGTTCTTTTAGAACCCTTGGATGAATGCCATCCGGTCCCGGAGATTTGTTAACATTAAGTTTTTCTATTTGTTCCAAAACCTCCTCTAATGACACTTCAATCCGGGACAGTTCCTCAGATTCATTACCCACAAAGGACGGTGCAGATTTGGGAATCTCCCAACGTCCTCAGCCGTGAAGACTGAAGCAAAGAAATCATTTAGTTTCTCCGCAATGGCTTTATCATCCTTGATTGCGCCTTTTATAGTTCGATCGTCTAGGGGACCCACAGGTTTTTTAGCAGGCTTCCTGCTTCTAATGTACTTAAAAAACATTTTGTTATTTCTTTTTGAGTTTTTGGCTAGCTGTTCCTCAAAATCTTTTTTTGCTTTTCTTATTACATTTTTACACTTGATTTGACAGTGTTTATGTTCCTTTCTATTTATCTCACTAGGATTGGACTTCCACTTCTTAAAAGATACCTTTTGTCCTCACTGCTTCTTTTACATGGTGGTTAAGCCACGGTGACTCTTTTTAGGTCTCTTGCTATGTTTTTTAATTTGGGGTATACATTTAAGTTGGGCCTCTATTATGGTGTCTTTAAAAGTTTCCATGCAGCTTGGGATTTGGCTCTAGTCATTGTGCCTTTTAATTTCTGTTTAACTAACCTCCTCATTTTTGTGTAATTCCCTTTTGAAATTAAATGCCAGGGTGCTGGTCTGCTGAGGTGTTCTTCCCACCACAGGAATGTTGAATGTTATTATATTATGGTCACTATTCCCAAGCGGTCCTGTAACGGTTATTTCCTGGACCTGATTCTGCGCTCCACTCAGGACTAAATCGAGAATTGCCTCTCCCCTTGTGGGTTCCTGCACCAGCTGCTCCAAGAAGCAGTCATTTAAGCCATTGAGAAATTTTATCTCCGCTTCTCTTCCTGAGGTGACATGTATCCAGTCAATATGGGGGTAATTAAAATCCCCATTATTATAGAGTTCTTTGTTTTGGTAGCCTCTCTAATCTCCCTCAGCATTTCAATGTCAGTATCCCTGTCCTGGTCAGGTGGTCAATATATCCCTACTGCTAATTTCTTATTTTTGGAGCATGGAATTACTATCCATAGCGATTCTATTGAACATGTTGATTCATTTAATATTTTTATTTCATTTGATTCTACATTATCTTTCACATACAGTGCCACTCCGCCACCCACCCGGCCTGCTCTATCCTTTCGATATATTTTATATCCCGGTATGATTGTGTCCCACAGATTTTCCTCATTCCACCAGGTTTCAGTGATGCCTATTATGTCAATCTCTCATTTAATACTAGGTACTCTAGTTCACCCATCTTATTAGTCAGACTCTAGCATTTGTGTAGAAGCACTTTAAAAATTTGCCACTGCTTATTTGTCTGCCCTTCCCTGATGCATTGGATTCCTTTGTACATGGTTGTTTGTCTGCTCTGGCCCATGGTTTGCCCTCTCCTCCTCTCTTTCTGACTACAGCTTAGAGAATCTCTATCAATGGATTCTCCTCTAAGAGAAGTCCCTCCGATTTACGTGCATCTCCACACCAATCGGCTTTCCCCATCTCTCAGTTTAAAAACTGCTCTACGGCCTTTTAATGTTTAGTGCCAGCAGTCTGGTTCCACCCTGGTTTAGGTGGAGCCCATCCTTCCTGTATAGGCTCCTCTCTCCAAAAGTGTCCCCAGTTCCTAATAAATCCAAACCCTCTTCCCTACACCATCGTCTCATCCACGCATTGAGATTCTGAATCTCTGCCTGCCTACCTGGCCCCTGCGCATGGAACTGGAAGCATTTCCGAGAATGCCACCATAGAGGTCCTGGATTTCAGTCTCTTTCCTAGCAGCCTAAATTTGGCCTCCAGGACATCTCTCCTACCCTTCCCTACGTCATTGGTACCTACATGTACCACGACCACCGGCTCCTCCCCGGTGATTTCATATTAAATAATCATAAGCATTACTGCTTGTTATTTATCCCTGGTTTTAATATATTTTCTTCCATACCTATGAACTATTTAAAATATATATTTATATCTATGTTTTTTGTTTGTACTGGTGGGTACACATCCTCACAGAACCTCAATATTGGTGTTGCACATAAGAAATTTCAACCCACCCAAAAGAAAATTCAACCTGCCCAAGGATGATAAATTGTAGAGGGTGCGCGCACACACACGCGCACACACACAGAGAGCAAGAGCGAGAGACATCATATGGTTGACATCACTAAAATGCAAGCCTTTGCCTGTATTCCTTAATGTAAGGTGGTTCTGAGAAATCTCAGAATCTGCTATTAAACTGCACATTTTAACACTAATCTCCATAACTCTACAACACAGAATGTCCCTCTCATCTCTCATTCTCTGGGTATACTGAAAGGAGGACAGGAGACCCTTGATGCAGATTTTAATCAGGCTGTGACTATTATATAGATATCTGGGACTACCTGGCAGATAAAATGTACAGTGCAGGCACATCCATGTTTATTCAAATCATTATCAGGGGGCTCCACCAGACCCCCTTAATTTCTATCCAGGTCCCTCAGCCAACCCACGGGTTGGACATGCGTAAGGTGGGCTATAAGAATGGGGGGGGGGAGGGCGTTGGTTCCCGGCCATACCAGAGAGGTCCCCAAAACTCCTTCCCTATTCTGCTCTTTTTTTCCCATACCTCCTTTTAAGTCCTTTACCAGGCCATTTATGTGGTCCCTGAATGTCCTTCCCATGGAGTACCTGCTCTGGACATCCACCAACCTTGTAAAATAAGTTGTGACATATGGCCTACCACCTTTGCTTCTTATCCAAAAAGAGTTGCTTGGATCTCTAGATCTACATAGCAACATCTCTGTGCCACCACCGCTTGGAGTTTTAGTTCAAGATGAAGAAAAGACAAAAGCAAGTAAGACCAGACTTACAAACAAAATGGAATTTATAGACTGACAGATACATAAAGAGTCTCCAATATCCAACAGATTCATAAGCCGTACATGAACAGAATCTTCTAATCATCATAGGGCTTTAAGAGAAAGTCTGTCAATGCCTTTAAACCCACTGCAAAAAGGCATATTATGATATTCCAACTTTGCTGGTTTATGATGTCTCCAATTAAAACTATTTTCATCAGCTTTGCTACTTCTATGTATTCTGCCCTTTTCCTTCTTTGTATTTTGAGAACAATCCAAGCCAGTATTACAGGTGTGAGCATGAGGCGCTCCCTAGTTTGACCTCTTTGTTACAAAGGTTATAAAAGTTTGACAAAGTAAATAATTGACTATACATTATAATAAAAATATGTAGTCCCACCCAAACCAAAAAAATCTTAGTAAGGCTCTCATAAAATGATTTCTAAATTTATATTCTCGCATATTAAAACATCTAAATCCTTGTACATTTCTCTTAAAGAGTTTTATAAGCCACATGATTTCTGCAAATGCCACATGATTTCAGCAAAATCCTTACACAGGATATTCAAAGTATAAGAGTAAATATCTAATTTTATCATATCTACTATTTTTAATAGAGAGCTGCCAGAGCTCTGAGTAAGCAATGACTAAGCCACTATTTTATTAGGATCAAGAACTAAGCAGTATTAGGAACTGTGAGGAAAAATACTTCCACTGCAGAAAAATACTTTTCTACTAATAATGCCCCAGCCATTCAACACAGGTCAAGAACCAGAAAGTGCCATATTATTTTTTCAGACTTCTATTTTATCAAGCATTTATTCATGCTCTATTTCTAGTATTAAGCTGTGTAAATAATAGTGTAAAAAAGGTTGATCAAAAGAGAGATATCAGTACTTTTCAGTAAGAAAAGGAAGTTATTCACCTTGTGCAGTAACGACGGTTCTTTAAGATGCATATCCCCATGGGTGCTCGACTGTCTGTGTTGAGCTTGTCCCAGCGCCGCAGATCAGAGGCCTCTCCAGCAGTGTCTGACCACGCCATGCATGCACGGCAGGGTGTGTGTGCTGTTCGTGCCTTTGCAGTTTTTACGCGCAGCCCATCTGCCCTCCATTTACTCATGTATGCCCGATCTGATAGAGCTGATCTGAAGAACTAGGGAGGGCAGGTGGTCTGTGGAGCACCCAAATCTCGAAGAACTGTTGTTACTGCACAAGGTGAGTATCTTCCTTTTCTTCTTCAAGTGATGTCACCATGGGTGCTCCACTGTTGGTGACTACATGGCAGTACCGCAAAGTTGGTAAGTGAGCTTCAGCTTAGCTCTTGTGAGCAGTGGAAAGAACTGCACTGGCAACAGCAGAAGTTGTGTGGCCATCCTTGTGGAAACTGCATAATGTCTCGTGAAGATATTTTAAAAACAACGAATAGTCCTAAAGCACCTTAGAGACTAACAAAAAATGTAGATGGTATCATAAGCTTTCATAGGCACAACCCACTTGAAGGTATGGTTAGATGACTAAGTGGCCGTACAGCAAATGTCCTTAAGAGGGACACCTCTGAGGAATGCTGTTGAGGCAGCTACAGCTCGTATCGAGTGAGCCCTGGGAAGCGGTCTGCCTTGGAGGGAGTAGCACTGGACAATACATGATTAAATCAACCTGGAAATGTGCTGAGAAGACAGGTGCTCCATGAGAACACTTAGCAAGCAAAACAAATAAAACATGTGATTTGCAAAAGGATTGTGTTCAGTCTATATAGAATGAGAGCCCTGCATACATCAAGGGTATGTAGAATCGACTCTTCACGGGAAGCATGAGGCTTTGGATAGAAAATTGGTAGGATGATAGGCTCATTAATATGGAAATTGGAGCAAACTTTCAGCAGAAAGGAAGGGTGAGGTTGAAGGATTACTTTGTCCTTCTGAAATATAGTACAGGGTGGAGACACTGTAAGAGCGGCAATCTCACTAATGCATCTTGCAAATGTGATTGCTATTAAAAATGCTGTCTTTGCTGTTAATAGACATAGGGAGCATTTGGCCAGGGGCTCGCATGGTGGTCTAGTTAGAGCATTGAGCACCAACCCCAAATACTACATAGGGGCTAGAGGCCCATGTAGGGGATTAAGATTACCCAGTTCCTTAAAGAACCTTTTGGAAATAGGGTGTGCAAAGACTGAAACCCCATCAATTGGAGGGTGGAACACTGGTAGCACAGCTAGGTGAAGTCTTAGCGAGGAGACTGATAGGCCTTATTGTATCAAGTGCATGATATAGTCAAGGATTACATGAAGAGAAGCATCAGAAGTTTGGATGTCCTTGGTCCCACACCAGAATGTGAAGTGTCCCACACCACTCAAAGAGGTAGATATTATGAGTAGTCTGTCTGGAGTAGAATGGCTTTTACTTGTTGGGAACTTCTTTTCTCCACCTCCGAGAACCAGATAAGAATCAGGATGTTAGATGGAGAGTCTCTGTTTGGGGATGGACAAGGGTGCCTCTGTTCTGAGATAGGAGGTCTGGGTGGGTTGGAAGAGGGTAAGGAGGTCGAAAAGACATTTAAAAGAGACAGGGAGACCAGGTCTCTCTGACCCATGCTGGGGCTATGAGGATGACTCGGCCCCATCTGATTTGATCTTCCTGAGGACTCTGGCTATGAGTAGAATGGGAGGAAAAGTGTAATGGAGAGGGGCCTTCCATGGAATTAGGAAGGCATTGCCCAATGATCTGGGACCTATGCCAGCTCTAGAACAATGCTGGGCACACCTGGTATTCCAGTGTGCTGCAAAGAGATCTACAGATGGGATACCCCAACGGTGAAAGATTTCTTGTAGAACTCATGTATATACGAATCTCCCATTCGTGGTCTATTGTGAAGTAACGGTTGAGGGCATCTGCTATAATATTCTTGATGACAAGGAGGTGTGACACAATGATATTGACACTGTTCTGGATACACCAGTTCCACAGGTGTACTGCTTCGGGACATAGAGAACGAGAATGGGTGGCATGGTTGATGTAAAAATAGTGGTCATATTGTCGGTGAGGATGCACCATAGAACCTCAGATGTCTGCAAACATTGCGGACAGCTCAGAGCTCCAAAATGTTGATATGTAACCATGACTCCTGTGTAGATCATTTGCCTTAAGTGAAATGGTGATATAGGTGAACGCCCCAACTAAGGAGAGAAGTACCAGTAGTAATCTGGATCGATGGCTGGGTTTGGTGGAATGGGACACCTGCAAGAAGATTGTCTGCTCTGGTCCACCATTGCAACGAAGCGAGGACCCTTGGGAGTACTGAGATTTGTCTGTGAATGTGGTGTTTGTAAGGTGTGTACACCGAAGTAAGCCAGTATTGGAGGCAGCAAAAGTGCAGTCGAGCGTGTTGAAGTACGTATGTTGTAGCAGCCATATGGCCCATGCGGTGGATGCAGATGATACTGTAGGGTTTGATGCTATGATGGACACCAAGCTTTTTTGCCTCGAAGCACTGGCGCAGAAGATAAGCCCATGCTGTCAGGGATTCCAGGCGGGCTCCCATGAACTCTAGAGATTGAGTAGGGTTTAGAGTGGACTTCTGGTAGTTTACAATGAGGCCAAGAGAATCAAACAGCCTCGGAGCAAATACAACCATGTTCTCTGTAGCTTGTTGGGAAGTGCCTCGTATGAGGCAATCGTCCAGGTAAGGAAAAATCATGGTGCCTCTGCATCGTAGGAATGCCACAACTACCATCAGCATCCTGGAGAAGACTCTGGGAGCAAAAGAGAGTCCGAAAGGCAGGTCCCAATATTGGAAATGTTTGGAGGTGACCATAAACCACAGAAAACATCTGTGCACTGGGTGAATTCTTACGTGGAAGTAGTCATTTTGGAGGTCAAGGGCTGCAAACCAATCTCCCTCATCCAGCGTCGGGATGACTGATGCGAGTGTGATCATCTTGAACTGTTGTTTGCAGAGGTATTTGTTTAGCTGTTGAAGATCAAGGATGGGCCTCTACCCACTTGTTCTCTTTTCTTCAAAGAAACAGTCTGAATAAAATCCCTTTCCCGGATATCTTTTGGGCCCCGGGACCACTCGAAGAAGAAGTAGTAGTTACTCATCTTCATGCAGTAACAATGGTTCTTCGAGATGGGTCCCCGTGGGTGCTGCACGCATGGTGTCGGGCTCATCCAGGCGCAGCAGCTCGGAGGCTTTGCATAGCTGTATTCAGCCGGGTTGCGCATGCGCGGTGTGCAGCATGCACTGTTCGCGCCCTTTGATCTTCGCGCGCACCCGGCTCTCCACTCAGTTCCTCTCACTGTTCAGTATCTGCAAGGATACAAAAAGAAAACTCCAGAACGGGGAAGAAGGGCGGGACCTGGAGCACCCATGGGGACCCATCTTCAAGAACCATCGTTACTGCACAATGGTGAGTAACTTCTTCTTCTTCTTCTTCTTCTTCTTGAGTGGTCCCCGTAGGTGCTTCACTCATGGTGACTTTGTAGCAGTACTCGTTGCGTTCCTGGAGTTCAGGTTTGTCAATGACCGAAAGTCCTGCTGAGGTCACCGAGGAATCAGGTGTCCACTGCCGCACTATTGCGTAGTGGTTCATAAAGGTCAAGTTTGAGGACCATGTGGCTGCCCTGCAGATTTCTGGCAGTGAGACTCCTATGACAAACACCATGGATGTTGCCACTGCCCTAGTGGAGTGTGCCCTAGGTCGTGTCTGGAGGGGCTTGTTGCAGATCGAGTGACACTTGGTGATGCAAGAGACTATGATCCTGGAAAGACACTGAGAGGACAATGGGTTGCTCTTGGAGTGGTCTGCTATAGATACTATTAGGTTTTGTGCCAGGTCCGTGTTCTGTCTATATAAAATGCTATAGCTCGACGTACATCGAGGGTATGGAGTAGCGAGTGTTGAGTAGAGGCATGTGGCTTTGGATAAAAGACGGGTAAGATGATGGGTTCGTTGACAAGAAATAGTGACGCGACTTTAGGGATAAAGGCTGGATGAGTATGCAACGTGACCAAGTCCTTGCTGAAAACTGAAGGGTGGCGTTGCCATTAATGCCACCAATTTGCTAACCCTACGGGCGGACGTAATTGCCAATAAGAAAATAAGAATACCACTCTCATGTTGAGCACAGATAACGACGTGGTGGCTAGTGGGTCGAAGGATGGATACATCAACGTTTCGAGGACCAAGTCCAAGCTCCAAGCTGGGGGCACGGGTCTTTAGGTTTGCTATTCCCTTAAGCAATCTCTTGGTCATGGGATGAGCAAAGATGGACTGACCGTTGATGGTGACATGGAAGGCAGTGATTGCTGATAGGTGTACCCTCAGGGTAGAGATTGAGAGACCTGCTTGGTGGAGGGAGAGGATATAATCGAGGATTTTATGCATCGGTGCCGAATGTGATTCGATGTTACTGTTCTTACACCAAGCCATGAATCTGTTCCATTTTGCCAGGTAAGTCCTTCTTGTAGTTTGTCTTCTACTGTTCAACAGTACTGTCTTCACTGCCTCCGAACAAAGTTGCTCTTCTAGTCTGAACCAGCTAGGAGCCACGCTGTTAAGTGGAGGGTCTCTGGTCTGGGTGTAGCAGGAACCCCTGGTTCTGAGAGAGACGATCTGGGAGGAGTGGTAAGGGATGTAGTGGTAATAGTGACATCCTGTGAAGAAAAGGGTACCACGGTTGTCTTGCCCAGGCTGGTGCAAGGCGTATGACTCAGGCTGAGTCTTCTCTGATTTTCTGTATTACTCTCGGAATAAGTACCGTCGGTGGGAACGCATAGAGCAGAGGCGCCTCCCAACGGATTAACAGTGCATCTCCAAGGGAGCCTTTGCCCATGCCTCCTCTGGAGCAGTAAAGGTGATGTTTCCTGTTGCCATAGGTCACGAAGAGGTCTATTTGTGGCGATCCCCGAACTCAGAAGATGTTGTCCAGGACATCGGGGCGGATTTCCCACTCATGGTCGTGAGGGAAATATCTGCTGAAAGCATCTGCCGTGACGTTACTCATGCCTGGTAAGCAGGACGCTACCAGAGTGATGTGGTTTTGTATGCACTAGTTCCATAAGCGGACTGCTTGTGTGCAGAGTAGTCGGGATCGTGCTCCTTCTTGTCGACTGATATAATACATAGTTGCTATGTTGTCCGTAAGAACTCGGACGGTCGTTCCAGTAATGTGCGTGTGGAAACGTTTGCAAGCGAGGAATACCGCTTTTAGTTCCAGGAGGTTGATATGGGAAATGGCTTCCACTGCGGACCACCTGCCTTGCACGGACATGCCATTGATGTGTGCACCCCAGCCCAAAAGGGAGGCATCTGTAGTCAGCTGGGCCGATGGCTGTTGGTGTTTGAATGGGACCCCTGCTAGTAGGTTTTTGGAGTTCAACCACCAACCCAGGGATCTGCGAACGAAAGCGGTTGGGTTTATCAGTTTGTGCGTGGAGTGTTTCGTTGGAGTATACACCAACACCAGCCAGTGCTGCAGACAGCGAAAGTGAAGTCTCGCATGTTGTACTACGAAGGTGGTGGCCGCCATAGGACCCATGAGGCGGAGACAGGTAAGTATGGTGACTGTAGGGGCATGGATGACTACCGTGGCCAGCTCGTGTATAATCCCAAAACGCTCTTGAGGTAAGTACGCACGGGCCGTGGTGGAATCTATGAAGTTTATACTCTGCATAGGATCTGGAGACTATTTCTACTCGTTGATTATGAGCCCAAGCGATAGAAAAGTTTGCCTGGTTACTGTAACCACGCGTAGTACCTGTTGTCTCGACTTGCCTTTTATAAGGCAGTCGTCTAGATACGGGAATATGATTACATCTCTGCGCCATAGGTGAGCTGTTACAACCTCCAGGATTTTTGAAAACACCCTGGAAGCTGATGCAAGTCCAAACGGTAGCAAGCGGTACTGGAAATGATGGTCTCCGATGGTGAAACAGAGAAAACGTCTCTGAGCTGGATGTATCACTACGTGAAAATACACGTCTTGCAAGTCGAGGGCTGCAAACCAATCATCCTTCTCTAGCGATTGCATTATCATGGAAAGAGTCACCATCTTGAACTTTTGACAACGAAAGTACTTGTTCAACTTCCTGAGGTCAAGGATAGACCTCCATCCTCCGGTCTTTTTCTCTGTGAGAAAACACCATGAATAGAACCCCTTCCTCTGAACTGAGGAGGAACAGCCTCTATGGCTCTTATGGAGAGCAGACGCTGGGCCTCTTCCTTCAACAGGGTCTCGTGAGATGGGTCCCTGAAGAGGGACGGGGTTGGTGGATTTGTGGGTGGTATGGTGGTGAAGGGGATGGTGAGCCCGGATACCACGAGTTGTAATACCCAGCGGTCTGATGTAATCGCCGCCCATTGATGTTGAAAAGGTCGAAGTCGGTGGTGAAAAAGATGAGTAACCTGTTGTCCCATCTTCACTATAAGGACTTGTTGCACGCCCTTGACTGAACCATCAAACTTGCTGCTTGGAATTTTGTTGATTGACTGTACGGGATGGT
Source organism: Rafetus swinhoei (assembly GCA_019425775.1). NCBI lineage: Eukaryota > Metazoa > Chordata > Testudines > Trionychidae > Rafetus > Rafetus swinhoei. Next base: position 11,180,218 of record CM033435.1, on the reverse strand, counting down.
TGCAGTCGCCTACGTTGCGGGCGCTGTCTTGCACGTGATTGGTCTATAGGTCGCTGCTGGTGTTGTTGTCTCTGAGAGGGGTAGTCATACCTCCTCTAGTACGGATAGTATCTCTTGCATCGAAAGGGGTGTATATCCCCAGGATACAGAGTGTAGACCGGGAATCTTTTCCGTAGTGGAGGACCTCATCCGTCTTTTCTGCGAACAACTTGTTTTTGTCAAATGGGAGGTCTTCCACTTTCGCATAAAGCTCCTTTGGGACTGCTGAGGAAGTAAGCCAAGAAGAACGCCTCTTCACTATTGCAGTTGCAGTGGTGCGGGCTGCTGTGTCCACCACATCCAGGGAGATCTGCAAACTTGCTCATGCCGCCGCAAAACCCTCTTGCACAAGAGACTTTAAGAGGGGACGCTTGCTTTCTGGCAGGTAGTGAGGAAGCTGTGCAAGCTTTTCATAATTGTCAAAGTTGTGATTCGATAACAAGGCGGCATAATTAGAAATGCGTAGGGTTGCCGAGGAGTATACTTTCCTGCCAAATATGTCTAGCTTTTTGACATCTGGTGTTGTCTTATACTGTGGTGTTTTGGCCCACTGTTGTGCTGCGTCTACCACCACTGAGTTTGGCTGTGGGTGGTTAAAGAGGAACTCAAGATTCTTGGATGGCACAAAATATTTCTTGTCCGTTTTCCGGCAAGTCGGTGGCACCGAAGCCGGTGTCTGCCAGATGATGTCTACCGCCTCCATAATGGCTTCATCAATAGGGATGGCAACTTTCGCGCTCTGCCTTGGGTGCAAATTTTTCAGCAATCAGTGCTGTTTCGTTTGCACTTCTGTTAGCTAGATTTCCTGGGACTGGGCCACTCAATTGAAGAGGTCCTGGACTGTTTAAAATCATCTGGCGGAGACATGTCCACTGGGAAAACCGCCTCGTCTGGTGAAGAGGATGAGCAATCAGGAATTGGATTTTCAGTCTGCTGGTCCTCCACTTCTGACAATTGTCCATCCTCCAAGTCTGATCACTGTGTTGTGGAACCTGGGCTGTGTGTTGGAGAGGTCAGCTGATGACTATGGTGTTGCTGTGGCAACTTGTGCCCCGCTGTCAGTGGGTTGGCGCATGAGGGTTGTTGGTGCGCACGGTGGTGGACGTGTGAACGTGACGAGTACGGAGAATCATGGCGATGATCCTAATATCGATCTGATGGGTGAGGCGACGAACACCTGGATGATCAACAACTGGTATGTTGCGTCTTGTAGGTGGCACACAGAGAATAGTGATAGAGTGGTGACTGTCTGCATGGTGAAGAGTAGGATCAGTGCCTGTAGTAGTCGCTGTAGCACGGATGCCCATATGGGGAATAGCGCCTGTGGTAGAACTGCTGTCTTGGGCTGTGGTGCCGGTAGCCATGGTGCAGAGGCGATTGATACATTGTAGGAGAAGGAGAAGAACCTGGTGAAAACCTTGGAGAAGGAGTGGGAAGTCCCCTGTCTCCGTGTTTTGGCAGATGCTTTCGCCGGGGGCTCTGACTGTCTCAGTGCCGGCTCCAGCTCCTCCTCTGGTGCTGGTGTCTGAGCAAGTTGCGGCACCGCTGTCACTGCTGGTGCCAGGGCTGTTTGTATCACGGGACTACTATGCGGTGCCGAGAGTGGTGACGGCTCTGTTGCTGGTGCTGGGAGAGCTCCATTCAGTGCCGCTGCTGCCCGCGCGGGTAGCCATTGCTCTGGCACCGCTTGCAAGGTTGAACGGAGTGGTGCCAGCACCTTTGAAGTGTGGGCGCTGCTTGTCGGCACCAAGGCTGCTTTCGGCACCAAAGGGGATCTTTCGGACGCCGCAGCTGTCTTTACTTTTGTCCCCAACCCAGGCACTGAGGGTCGTGGGACAAAGCCAGAGGAACCTGGCTTATCTCCTGAGGTCCTCTCAGGCAGGAGCGATCTGGCAGAGGAGGTGTTCTTTCTTTTATATGTCGGTGGCTCAGGGGAGGAGCCCCTTCTTTTCTGGGTCCCCCCAAGTTGTTCAGCAGTCACCATATCGGGGTCCAGCACTTTGTCCAACAACAACAACATCTTGAGGCGCAGTGCCCTGTCACGGTGGGCACGAGCTGTCATGTTAGAGCAGTGCCCACATTTTTGGGGAATATGGGTTTCCCTTAAACAGCGTATACACGCTGAATGCCCATCTGAGGCTGGCATGGGCTCGCTGCATAGGGCACACTTTTTGAAGCCTGGAGATCCAGGCATGACTAGGTTAAAACTTTTCCTCCTGTGAAAAGTATTGTCAGTTAGACTCCCCCAGCTAAAGCTGTTAGTCAGTGACAGCAGGAAGCCAGGGTTTTAAGGAAGTGTTAACAAGTCTTTTTTTTTTTTTTTTTTTAAGATAAGAAGAACAGTCAAACAAAGGAGGGATAACTATTTACAAGTAATTAACTACAGATCCCCTGAGGGGACTGAGAAACTGCTGAAGGGATGCTGAGAGAATCGGAGCTCCGTCTGTGGCCAGGGAGGATTAAGAGGAACTGAGTGGAGAGCCGGGTGCGCGCGAAGATCAAAGGGCGCAAATGGCGCATGCTGCACAACACGCATGCGCGACCCGGCTGAATACAGCTGTGCAAAGCCTCCAAGCTGCGGCGCCGGGACGAGCCCAATACCATGAGTGGAGCATCCATGGGGACCACTCGAAGAAGAAGTTCTACTTCTTGGCAAAGGAGTATTTCATGAGAAGGGTCCCTGAAGATGGATGGGGAGGGTATGGAGGTTGGCAGAACAGTGGTGAGTGGAAGGAAGAATCCGCATTTGATGATCTCTAAAACCCAACGGTCCATGGTAATTGCTGCCCATTGATTGAAAAAGGAGCACAAACGGTGGTGGAATGTCTTGCGTTTGGAAGGCACTGGTAGAGTAGAGAGGTAATGCTGGCCCTTGACCAAAGCCTCAAACCTGCTGCTTAGAGGCTTGCCGTGTGCACGAGCGGTTGTTGGCTGGTGACAACTCTTATAAATAGGTCCTGAAATTGCTTCAGGTCATCTGTGGGTTATGGGTCATCTGGAATGACGGCCTCGATAGGTGAGGAAGGGTACTTATCAAGTGGGGAGACATCAGGTTGTTCTGCCTCTGTGTCCTCAGTAATTTGGCCATCCTCTATTTTCATATCCTCAGTCAGCTGAGGAGAACTACAAGGATGAGAGATGGGTATCGGCCTAGGAGCTGGCGTTGACAGTGCTGTTGGTCGGTGCCATGGAGGTGCCCAATAGCAACATGAGGACTAACGAGGAGAGTAGTGGGAATGGTAGGACCAGTCCGAGTACCACAGAGGATGATGGTCAGGCCATGGTCGATGTCTGTCATAAGATGTCTGTCTAATGGGAGAGGAGTGTTCGGAAGAAAAGACACTCCTCTGATCATCCTCACAGCTGCTATAATGGGATACACTGGTGACTGAGGCGGAGAACTCTTTATGGACAAAGGAGAACAAGAGCAATGCCTCGGGGGAGAGCCACATGAGGTTCTCAGTCGTGATTACCATATGCAGCAGTGGCTCATGGTAATCACAGCAGCACACGGCATAACGGTGGGGGCCAGAGGAAACACCATGCAGTGCCATGGAGCTCGGTGCCAATGGAGAGAGCATCAGAGCTGGTGGAGAGGGTTGTGGTTCTGGGCTCGGTGTGCAAGGCAAGGGCTTTACAGATTTTCATTTCACTTTCGCTGGCACCGAGGTCTTAGCCACTGCCACCAGCGCCTCCGGTACTGAGAGCCTATCCAGTACCCTGGTGTGACAAGGTGCGGTTACTGAAGACCCCTTGTGGGTGCCTCCCAGAGTGCTGGTAAGGTCTGTCTTTGTGGGCTCTGGCAGTGAGGTTGCGGCAATGTATACATTTGTGGGGAACATGGGCCTCACCCAGACATCCAATATCCAAGACCTGTGGCCATCTGAGGCAGGCATTTCTCACATTTCTTAAAGCCTGGTGACCCAGGCATATTGTTGGTGAGTCTTTGTCTGTTCGTCCCCGTCCCCCCTCCCCACTTTTTTTTTTTTAACTGTGTAAAACCCTACTATCTTCCTACTCTTTTTTTTTTTTTTAAATGAAGGCCTGAGGGGTCACCAGCTGGAGGCTAATGGCACAGCTCCCTCAGAAAAACCTTAAGATGTCTATTTACAGGAGAACTTTTTTTTAAGTAACAACTAAACTAAGTAGTAAGAACAGGAGCGGCCTGAGGCCGGCTGCGGCAGCTGGCGCCCTAGGCGGAAGGCGCGATTGGCGCCCCCGCCTGCACGGCCATCAATGGCCGTGACATAATCACGAGGCGCCCCGGCGCCCCGTGACGTCATCATCGGGCGCCCGGGCCAGTGGCGCCCTAGGCAACTGCCTAGTTTGCCTAGGCTCACGGGCCGCCCCTGAGTAAGAACAACAGGAAACCATTTTTAAAAAAACCTAATTCTAAGAAAAATCTTGTGTCTAGGAATCACAAGAAAAGAGAGAGGACTCAAGCTCTGTCTGTGACCAAGGGCGAAAATGAAGGAACTGAGGGCAGACTGGCTGTATGCACAAACTGCAAAGGCGCAAACGGCATGCGCTCCCCTCCTCCCTGCCGCGCATGCGTGGCCCAGCCATACACTGCTAGAATGGTCTCCGATCTGCGGCACTAGGATGAGCCCAACACCAACAATGGAGCACTCATATATTCATGATGACTGAAATATTTCAGTAATTTGATATCATATTCTAAAAGGAAGAATTAAATCAGGATCCAGTAGAAGTACTTATAAATACTACAAGTATATGTGGATATCTCTATGTGCATAAATGTACACAATACACATTTATATAATGTATTTTGATACCTGGAAATATAAAAATCCTAAAAAAATAGCAGTGCCGCGTAAGTCTAGGATTCTGATATCAAATGTTTTTCTCATAATCTATTTAATAAACTGCAGAGATTATGCACTCTGCTATCCTAAGAGTATAGACGAGTGGTCTCCAACCTTTTTAACCACAAGATCACTTTTTCAATTTAAGTGAAAAAACCCTAAGATCTACCTCAAATACAAATACCCTTGCCCAGCTTCCTTCCCTACCTTCTCCCCGCCCCTGCTCCACCCCTTCTCTGAGACCTCAGCCTGCTCACTCCATCCCCCTTCCTCCCTGAATGGCATTCACTTTCACCAGGCTGGGGTAGAGGGTTAGGGTGCAGGCTCTGGTCTTGGGCCAAGGGGTTCAGAGTGTAGATGGGGAAGCCCTGAAGGTAGGGAGGTGGGGTGAGTTCTGGGGAGCCAGCTCCAACCCTGAGCATTTGTCTGGGGAGCACAGGGTTGGGGGCTCGAGTCCCTTCTGCCCCCCCTACTCCGTTTTCGGAGCAGCCAGATAGCCAACACAGGCTACCCCAGGGATGGAGCTGGCTCCCGTATTAGGAAGGCAGGATAAGGAACCCACTGACGGTAGGAAGGTGAAGTGGACTAGGGGGATAGGGCATCCGCCTGTGGAAGCACAGGGTGGTGGGTTTGAGTCCTGCCCACCCTGGGAGCATCTGGACAGCCAACACCAGCTGCCCCAGGGATGGACCTGACTTCTGCATTAGAAAAGCAGGATAAGGGGCTCTCTGAAGGTAGGGAGGTGAGGTGGGTTCCTGAGTGGCCTAGGGGATCGCGCATTTGCCTGGGGAGCACAGGGTTGTGGGTTTGAGGACCACCCTGGGAGTGGCTGGACAGCTGCCCCAGGGATGGAGCAGCAGAGCTAAGTCAAGCTTACTCCTGCCCTCACCTTGCACCACTCCTGGCATGTACAGCAATGGCTCCATGTGCTGCCCCTCATCTACAGGCACCATCTACAGGCACCATCTGCACAGCTTCTACTGGCCATAGTTCTCCGTTAATGATCAATGGGAGCTGCAGGAGTGGTGCCTACTGGCAAGGACAGCATGTGGAGACCCCCTGCTCTGATGTTCTCAAGGGCTGCAGGGACATGCCAGCCATTTCCAGGAGCACAATTACCATAGGGATAATTACTCCATACATGACAGGTTAGGCATTTTAGAACGCACTACTCAAAGAATTACATTTAAGCATAAGAGAGATGATAAGAGAGAAATGAAAGTTATGAAATGCACAGACAAGTCAAAAACCAAAACTAACCCACTTTGCAAGCAGTAAAAGTAGTAACAACCCCCCCATGTATGTGTTGGGACAAGAGGGAAGGACAGTACACTTTTGTAAGAATGACAGACACACACACACACACACTGTGTGAGAGCGACAGCATTGCCAAGCTCCCTCCATCCCCTTCTCTCTGTGTGGAAATAGGGTACGGGAGTGGGGGGAGGAGGGACACCCTGACATCAGCACCCCCCCTCTTCCTCCCACATGCTGCACAGCAAGCAGGAGGCTCCCAAGAGGCAGCTCCAAGGCAGAGGGTAGGCGCAGCATGACAGTAGGTGGAGAGGTAACTGAAGTGCCAGCACTTGATAGCTTCCCAGCCAAACCAGTCAGAATCACCTTTTAGAGGCTCCAAGAACTACTGGTAGATCCCAATCTACTGGTTGGTGATCATAGGCGTAGACGGTATTTTTGCCAGCTAATTATTGGTATGGAGGACTGCAACATGATTAAGGTAGTTTGATTTCTGAATCACTGCCAAATAAATAAACCCTCTCAGATCTCTTCTGGACCTTTTGGGCAGTGCTGTTATTATACATATAAAATATTTCACTCCCTACAGACATTCCTCTGCACTGCTTTGAGGTTATTCTGCCTTCTCATGAAACAAAAATACTGCAGAACAGGCTGGAAGTGCCCAACCAGGAGCTCAAGAGGGCTGGCTTCTACAGGGTAAAATGCCAATATGGCAACAAGGTGAAATCTAAAGGATGAGGTCGCTACACCTTGGTCCCTGAGACATGAGGCACATTGGACATGGAGACAGACATTGGTTCTAGATCGGGGTGGGCAAGAAGCAGCCTGCTACCAGATGCAGCCCATGGGTGCCTTGCCAGGACCCTTATCACAGAGCAACTCACACCACTTTAAACGGCTGACTGCTCTCTGCTTTGGATGCTGGGGAGGGAGGGCAAAGCTTTGTGCACTGTCCTCCCACTCAAAATCTGTCAGCTCCCATTGGCCAGTTTCTGGCCAATAGGAGCAGAGAAATTTTGGTGGGGGGGAGGCAGAGCAGCATGAGAATCCTCCTCTCTCCTCCACTGCTGGAGCAAAGCCTATGGAGCAGCCTGGAACTACAGCAGACAGGCAGAGAGCCTGCCTCAGATTCCTGCTTTTGACACCCTGCTTCCTCTCTCCCCCCCCAATTACTAAAAGCTCCTGGATTGTTTGATGGCATTCATAGTGCTTTAAGACACTTTCACTTCAAAATGAAAAATACACAGACTTTTTTTTTTTTTAAAGTAGAGGATTATACAGGATTTGGGAGCTATGCGAAGATCATCCAGGACCACTCTGAACCCAACAAACAAAATATTTTTTTTAAATTACACACAGTGACAATTTTCAGTTAGACTGAAACCAGTCTTTGAAATTGTACAAGTTCTTACGTCCTAATTTTCATGGGTAAATAAACATGTACTCATCAAAATGGACTCTAATCTGGATTTGAACTGGCAACCAAGAGAAGAATAGAAAACCTGTAAAGCTATAGTTATATATGAAAAGATATAGGATATAAGCTGTAAAACAGAATTTCTAATATCTGATGCTTACCTGAAGCTTGTATTTCCTTTTGCCAGGGTAACTGACACAAACAAGAGCTTTACTTTACTTGGTTACTATTTTTTGTACTGAAATTTGACAACATTTTCCTTTCCTCCCTGTAAAAAGTATAGCATTCTAGACAAACTCCTGTTTTATGTGCCTTATTGATGGTTCCAATATCCACATTTGCTACATTTTTTAATATTGGCATATAACATACATATGGAAAACATGTACAAGATAACTCAAAACCAAATTTTATGAGAATATTTTGTTGTCTAAAATCTCATAGGTTATTTTCAGATGTCACCATCTAATTTATTCATGCATGTCTAACACTAGATAGGTTTCCTTTTAATTAAAACAGGTTTAATGATTTCCTCTTCATGACTCACTTTGAGTTAATGTAACATGATCATCAACAGTAATGAACTAAAGGCATTAATAAATTTTGTTAACAGAATTAGTCAAGGATTCTTAGAATTTCCTGTGTAAACTTGCTAAAGCTAATTTGTTCTTTAGCTGTTTCCTTTTTTTAAGCATACTTTTCTTCATGCTTTGAAATATTTATGGAACATCTCTAAGGAGAGAAAGTCTTTTATCCTATCCTCAGATTCATAAATTAAAAAACTCATTACTTAGAAACAGCTATTTTGATAGGGCTACTCATTCCACCTTGTGGCTTTATTGTACATAACTTAATTTCTCATTTCAATCTTGAAAATTTATACACATATGCATTGATTAGATTTCCAAAGCAAAAATATGTTTTTCTAAAAGAACATAAGCTGCCTGGAATACCAAACAGATTAATAGCTGTGACTTACATAACACTGCACATGTGAATCAAGAAGGTGCTACAGGTCCCGAATGAAGGGATTTGCTGGACCTGGGGAAGTCCCTACCAATATGTTCCATGCTGAACTGCTTGCTGCCCCTTGCTATGGCTCCAACCCAGCACCACTGCTGCCTGCCTATGGCTCCCCAAGTGGGAGCTCCCTATGTGCCGTGGGGGCTGGAGCTCCGCGGCTGCAGCCAGGGCTGGAGCTCCACAGCTGCTGCCGGACCCTGAGCTCCACAGCCAGGGCCGGAGCTCCACGGCCACTGCTGAACCCCAAGTTCTGCAGCCATTGCCACCCCCTGCTACTCCTGGCCACAAGGGGCACCCCTCCCCCCCCCGCACTCATGCCGCATGGCCCAAGCTCTCTATATGTGGGCTCTGTGGTCCAGGAACACCTCTGGTGTTGCCAGACCAGAGAGTCACAGTTAAGGGAGGTACAACCTATATAAAATACTATTGTGGTAGCCTGTACCCTTTCATTTACAACTTTTACAAGACTAGGATAAAGTATGTACAAAGTATAACTCGTGAGGTATCATTTGAAAACGTATAATTTGCTGAACATTATTGTCACAATAAAATGTGTGGCAACACTATATGTCAGGGCTACTCGACTTTGGAAGCCCTGGGGGCCACAATGATACTCACAGCACAGGCCGAGGGCCGCAACTTAAGTGTGGTTGCATATACATGCAAATATATATGCAAATATATATACAAACAGCTTCTTTCACACTAATAGGCATGAATACAAAGATTAAGGCAAGACTACACAATACGCAGGCACCATTTAAGTCAGTTCTGCTGACATTAATAAAATTCAATATTTACCCAATTTCCATCCATATGACAGCACTTTTAATGAGCAATGACAGTCCAGGAATTTAACTACTAAAAAAAGCATATCAACACAAGACCATTATATTGACTACTTATGCGGGCCATGTGTTGAGCCCCACATAAACCCAAACTGCACCATGGGCCACAAACAGGCTGTGGGCCGCATGTTGAGTAGCCCTGCTGTATGTAATGTTATAAAATTCTACTGAATAAGACACCATGTTACAAGTCTGAGGAAACAGCTTCAAACCAGTTTCCCAGAGACAAAAGTCTAGCTAACACCTCAGATGGGTGTCAACATATAGACTATGACCTGGATAAGCGGCCATTGTTTGGCAGGGAAAAAAAGCTTTAGTGAGAAATTTACATCTTGGCAATGGAACAGCTGGAGATTTTTGTGCAGATTTTGGCCTCCTGAGTCTCAGCTGGAGATATTTTTCTTTTTAAAAACTAACTATAAGAAATGAGAACAGAGGCACAAATTATCTGTCCTGTCATCTCTACTCATGGTATTGACAACACTTGAAAGACAAGGGAAGCACACTGGACTGTGGGGAGATCTTGGCTAGAAGATTCAGCCAATAAAACTGCTTAAATATGTGGTGAGACACTCTTTCACTTTGAATTCACTTAAACTATGTCTACATTGGGAAGGTTTGGCAACAAAAGTGCTGTCGACATGCAAAAGTCAGCAAAAGAGAAAACTAGTCAAACCCTTTTTTCTGCCTCCCACTGTCAACATTCATGGCCACACTGCAAGTTCCCCTGTCAACAAACAAAGCAAAGCATTGTAGGTAAGCATCCCACAGTGCTATGAAGAACATCAAGAAGCTAAATTATTCTGACTCTAAATTAATTTAAATTGGTTATTTATATTATATACAGTCTTTGAACATTCAGAGCATTGGTTGTTGGGGTTTGTTTGTTTTTTACACAGATGTGCAGAAAGAAATGTTAATGATATACTTCAAAATTTACTGTTGCAGTCCCCTAGACACTTGTTGGTTTTGTGAAGCATATTCCGCAGACCTGAACAAATTATTTACATTATCATGAACATCTATTCTACCAAATAAAATATCAGTTAAAAACAATTTTCAAGAGAACCACCTTATAAATTAAGCAATATATATGCATTAGAATTTTTGGAAACTGCATAATATGTGCTAAAACATATATTTTTGTACATGCACATATAAACTGAGAATACAGGCTTTTAGACTAATGAATGCTGAAAGAGACATATCTGTACAATACCAAAATGTTATAATAAATAATATCAATCAGGCTCAACATTAGATTATAAGGCTTGTGGACTGATTCAATTTAAAATGCATATAAAACAAAATGGCAAGATACTGCATTTCTCAATGTTCATATAAAAGGTTTTATGTGATGAAGACTAAATGAAGGGCAAATCAAAGTTTTGTCACGCTGTTTTTCCCTACTCTGTATACCTACAAAAAGGCCCTGGTGTAAACCATAAACTCCAGTATATACCATACACATTAAAAAAGCCAAAGTAAGCAAGAGTTATACTATGAATAACAGGCACACCCTGTCAAAAGCAGATGTTTGCCTACAAGCCAGTGTCTGAGACATGAATTCGGCACTAGTTCTGCTAGCACTGCTAAAACCTGGAACATGTAAATACATTTCACCTAGACAGTACAATGACATTCCAACCTAGCAAATGATAAACAGATGGACAAAAAGTAATGAATACTGATATTTTGTCTGAAACATCAGGAGTGAAAGTACAACAGGTACGAAATAGGAATGTTTTGTCTGAAATGTCAGGAGGAAAGTACAAGGGGGAGTAACAAACATGCCATTAACACATAAGATGATATGTAAGGTGTGTATCATAGATTGTCTCAATCTATAAATGTTGGGGTACCTCGACTTAACAATTTTTCTGGCCTAGGGGCAGTGTGAATCCCATGCTACTGACTGAGCCAAGTCCATTGTCCTTGGCACAGATTTTTAGCATCCTCAGAGTCTACAAGGTACTATTACTGTGCTTCATTTACAATAAATCTCACTCGGGTGATTTACCTGATTCTGTGATCATCGGGGGGCTCTCTTGGAGTTTGCTGTGTTGGCTACTTGTGCAAAGCCAAGACAACACACAAAGGGAGCACACAAACATGCATGCAGCCAAAGGGTTATCATTACTGACAGAGCAAGAGACTTGTCAGGACACCTCACCAGCGCCTTCTGACAACTACACATATGCAGCTTTCCACAGGTAACGAGTACTATCTACTATTTCCTGAATTAATAAAAATCAAGTTATCTAAAATAATTACACAAACCATACTCTCTTAGATGTTGTTAAATCCCGTACCCTATGAGTACAGGAGGGCCTAGACTAATATTGTTTTGAGATATACTGTGAACCAAATGTTTGCTCAAACATGGATTGCATATAATAAGTTAGAGCTGTTAAACCTCTAATACTTGTAGTAACTGATGGTATTAAGCAAATGTATAGAAAGGAGGTGTGAAAAAGTGGGAGTTATGTACAATGCTCATAACAAAATGAATACACATATCTCTATGGGCTTATGGTTAGTTGGGTTGTAGGGCACTGAAGAACTCAGGTCTGTGGGCTCTGTAGTACCACGGAAAAGCACATGGGGGCATAGCTAACTTCAGTCTCTGACATTTGACAAGTGTCAATCCTTTATAACGGGGGTGGAGAACCTCGGGTCTGGGGGTTGGATGCGGCCCTTGGCTTGTCTGGATCCAGCCCCTGACGCTCAGCACTGGGGAGCCCAAGCTGGTGCTCCAGCCCTTCTGCCACCCACTTGCAGGGCTGGAGCACACAAAATCTACTAGCCTGTCCCCCCTCCCCAGACTCTGGTGTGCAAGGGGAATGTGGGGAGTGTCTTTCTCCTCAGTCAGGGGCTATTCACTTTGCTTCTTGCTTATGTGAGGCCCCCAACTGTTTTTTGTAAGTCAGCAGCCCCCAACTAAAAAAGGTTCCCTACCCCTGCTTTTTAAGTTAACATCCCAACATGCTCTCAACAGCAGGCAGGATTTTTGGGACAGATGTTTCAAAGAAAGAGCTTGAAAACAGCTAAAACCTGTTCCAAAACTGGTGGTCACAACCCCAGTTAAGGTCACAACAATCCTTTCTGTGTGGAGAATGCCATTTTGTCCTCACATATTTTGCTCTTCAAAATGGCAGAAATCCTTCCATCATCCTGGGGTTGTGTCAATGCAAAGTTTGGGAACTGCCACTCTAGGGAGAGGGAGACAAAAAGTCTGCAGAGAAACAGACTGTCCTTATCTCCACATGCTGGGTACTAGGACTAAGTGGGCTCCTACCTAAACTTCCAGCAGTCAACCATCAAATAAAACAATATGCATATAGGCTTTTGTTATTTTAAACCCTTATCTCTCTCTAAGTTCTTATAGATGAATAAATCATACTCTTTTTTTTTTTTTTTAAACAGTCTGTGCTATGTCCTGGCACTTGTCAGCTGGTTACAGTCCCTGTAGCAAAACACATAGCAGAAGCCTAATCTAGTTAAACCTGCTGAAGGCAAAGTGGTTCTGGGAAATAGGGGTATAGTATCTGGTGATCCAGTACACCAGTGGGGTAAACTGCAGAGTTCTACACTGGGAGAAGTGTGGGTTCAAGGTATGACTTGGGAATAAATACTGAGTGTGGGATCAAGGTACAGCACTCTCCTGGAACAGGAGTAGGTTGTTATTAAGTGTTCAGTACCTCCTACCTTCTTTTCCTTAGTTATTTAGTAAACACGCTTTCAGATCTGTTGGGCAAATCGTAACCTTTTGCACAGAAAGAAAAGGTTATGAAAATAAACAAAAAACTGCAGTGAAAAGACCATTCAAGGAAAGAAAATAGCCAGAGCCATCCTGTCCATAGGACAGTTTGGGGCAGCTTCCTCAGGTCCCGCGCTTTGGTAGGCCCTATGGCAGCTGCTCCAAACATGTACCTAATTTTTCAACTGATATCTGACTTCATCCTCTGTGCTTTGTTTAGTCACCTATAAAATGGGAGACTTAATAATTTTGTTTATACTGAAAAGTTTATAGGGTTTAGTACTACAGTTTTTAAATAGTGAAAATTTCCACCTAAATTTTCACTGAGAGTATGTCTACACAGCAACATTATTTCAAAATAACTAACATTATTTTGAAATAACTTAGTCCGTGTCTACACAGCAGGCAGTTATTTCGAAATAATGTGGAAATACCATCAAGCCGGAGGACTTCTTACTCTGACTCCTGTAACCCACATTGTATGAAGGGTAAGGGAAGTCAGAGGAAGAGTGCCCTATTTCGAAATAAGTGCTGTGTAGATGCTCCCAATTTTGAAATAAGCTACACAATGACATAGCTCAATTTGCGTAGCTTATTTCAAATTAAGCCCTGCTGTGTAGTCGCATCCTGAATGAGGACTTAGTGAGAACAGTAGGATTTGGCCTTCAGAAGACCTCCATTCAATAAAATATCCCTTCCAGGCTATGTTTAGACTATGGCGTTTTTCCAGGATACCTCTCCACCACGTCCAGGGAATGTGTCTGCTCTTCTGACATTTTTTGCAGAAGAGCAGACGCACTCTTTCGGAAGTCCCGTCTTCCTTGTTTAATGAGGATGAAGGGATCTGCTGAAAGAGAAGGCTTTTCCGAAATTTGACTCAGTGTAGATGAGCCAAATTTCGGAAAAGCCTCTTCCAAAAAAAACAATCAGAAAACCTTTTTCCAATAAAACTCCGTAGTCTAGACGTAGCCCCAGTTTCAGGAATCATGTCTTGGTAGCCATGATTTTTTTTAAGATGGGCATAGTCTTTCTATTACTAAAAAAAGCTAGTTACATAAAGAAGCAGCCCCTTTTTTTCAAAATAAAAAAACTAACATAGAAGTTGTCAGTTTTCAAAACGACTGGGGAAAAAAGAAGTAAGAGAAAAAAGGTTAAGATGGATGAAAGGAAAAAATGAAAAATATACAAATAGAAATGTGAAAAAATCAAAGATAATTTGGGGGAAGAGAATGGAAAAAGGAACAATGAATCCTGGGAACTGAAAACCATTCTGAAGCTTATCATGTAATTATTTTATTACATTCCAACCAGCTGTACAGATAACACACTGTTCAACACAAAACCAATAATATTTACGTTTCATAGTATAAAGGTAGTCTATCATGTTTTCTGCTACCAAAGAGTTCTATAATTTTTTGCTGAGCATGTAACAGAAAACAAGGCTGAATTCATCTGCATATCAATATACTAACAGGCTTACGTCTCATAAATTCAAATATGAACAAACTTGAAAAGATGGTTACATTTCTTTTCATCACAATTTTAAACTAAATGGCTAGTTGGCCGAAAACTAAAATTACAGCATATTTACAAGTAAATAAAGATTACATTCTTCATTTTCTTAAACAGAAAGTCTAGACACATTGAAGCAAATGTGCACATATTTTTCAGAGTGGTTAATATAGAAAGTGTTAAAAATTAGGTTAGTTAGATAGTGCTATGGTTTCAGCTACTAACTCTTCTCCTCTGGAGACATAGGTACAAATGCTGGCTCACTGAAAATGAGCTTAACGTTACTTAATCCTATTCATCCGGTATCCAAACTACCAATCTGAAATTATACTAGCACCTACTCCATAGAAGATGAAGATTAGACAGGTACAAATTAGTACTGGTACAGCCTACAAACTGTTTAGCTGCATAATGCAACAGCTTAAGCCATATAAACATTAGTCTTGCATTTTGCAAGTACTAAATATATCCACATTTTTAATTTAGTACAAAGTAAAACAAAGAAACAATTATTAAAGTTACAGCATGATTTAACTGATAAAATAAATATATTTATTTTAAGTATAGTGAATCTATAATCTTATCTGGAATGAGATACTCAAGGTTTGGGTTTTTAAAACATATTGAAAGGTTAGCATTTCAAGGCTGAGGAGATAAGGACATATTAGTAGGATATAACTGATACTTGAAGATGCCTACCAATGAAGTCATGTTTCAGGACTCTGGTCACCTGCTGAGAATAACCAGGGAACCACCTAACAGAGGATTTGGAAAGTTATGAAAAATTGCTCTTTTTGCAATTTCCCTCTCAACCATTTTTTATCAGCTCAAGATGAAGGAAGCCATTGCAGAAGCTGGATGACGTGAATGGTGAAGGGGAACTGATGCATCTCTGGCTCACCTACCCCTCTTGTCTTTCTTCTCTCTGGCAGCCCTTACCCTAGTTTCCTCCTGATTTATTAGAATACAGGCAGTCCCCGGGTTACGTACAAGATAGGGACTGTAGGTTTGTTCTTAAGTTGAATTTGTATGTAAGTCGGAACTGGTACATATTGTAGGGGAAACTCTAGCCAAACATTTCTCCAGAGCTCAGTTTTATTCTCCCACACCTCACTTCCTCAGTCCTTTATTCTCAAGCTGAGGTGTCTGCTGAGAAAAGCCGCTCCGCGTCTCCCTGGTCTGCTGGGGGGGGGCCCAGCAGACCAGGGAGACGCTGAGCGCTTTCTGCCGCGGAGGACGTGGGCGGTGGGACCACGGCGTCTCGGCGGTCTGCTGGGGGGGGAGGGGGGAGAGCGCAGCTAGTGCGGGGTTGCCTCACACCGTTTGTAAGTAGGGATCTGATGTAAGTCGGATCCATGTAACCCGGGGACTGCCTGTAACTTGTTGTGCAAGAAAAACTTAAACAACAAATAGAAAGATTCATCTGAAGAAGTGGGTTGTGCCCATGAAAGCTCATGATACCATCTACAATTTTTGTTAGTATCTAAGACTGTCCATTATTTTTAAGTTTTTCCAGCTACAGACTAATAGGGATACCACTCTGAAACTTTTGTTATGCAAGATTACTGTATTTTAAATCCCGTATGTGATAAACTTCCACTAAAACTCTTAGTAACGTTCCCAGCTGTCTTGGAATTGGTTCTAAAGTGTAACTCCATTATGATGTAAAGTATATGAATAATTTAGATAAACAAGGCAGCAATATGTTCACCAGCTTGCCAATTTTGCTGACATTTGGGGACATGAAAAGATTTATTTCAAACCCAGTAGTTAGAACATTTTTATTTAAATAGATATTGATAACACATGTCAATCTTTCTCCAAGTTCTAATAAATATCTTTTCTTACATCCAACACAGAAAGCAGTTTATGAAAAATGGGAACTAAACAGAGTTTCAATTAGGTCTGGCTAAATATGTTAGTAGCAGATGCTTGCTATAAAATACAGATAATTAGCAGACCACATATTTTAAAGAAAATCAGAGTTTAAACATTCACACGTACAGCCCATTGGCAAGTATTGAAACATCTGTAGATTTCAAACATTTCTGTTGCAATACCAGAGCTAGTTTCCTTTAAATGTAATAACCACGAAGTTCTGCATTGTACCCCAATTCTGCAAAAAGGAACAATAACAACTGAGCAAAGATTGTACAGGAATTATGTCCTAGTACTTCAAGTAGTATTCATGATGATGGCTCAGACTAAATCAGTTATTTCTAGCAGATGGAATCTTAACACCTATGAGGTCTTACTAAACATTATTTATGGCATAATGGTTTATCTTTCTCCATTATAAAGCAGTTATATGCAGCAGTAGCTAAAGCTTGAATTTGAATTATATCCACTCTTCCTCTTTCATACAGCTAGCTGCTTAAGAATGCCTGAACGCAAAATCATTTACTTATTTGTGGTCTCACCTGGATTGAATGAGCTAAAACATTTACAGTCACTAAGTTCCAGTTGGAGGAAAATACTGAACACTAGCTAAGGTGAACCAAAAAGTAACGTAGACTTGACATGTTGAATATCTGAGACAGATGTTTAGAAGCTCTCCTTAGTGTAGTCAGAATTAATGTTTCATAATTTACAAGAGTAAGGTCCCTACAGGAGTCCAGCTTTGTTTCTACTTTAAGTTCTTATTTTACTGTGTGTAAGAAGGACGACTTTTACTGTAATGGGACTGAGATCCAAGTTCTAAGTTTCTTAAATAAATATCCAGCTGCTAAGTGTAGCCTAGTTATTAGCATTGCTCTGGTCAGCCCAATGGCCAAAATTTCAGCTCAATATTTATGCATTTTTATCCCAAATGAACCAGAAAAACCAAACATCAGAACAGTGTTACCAAACAAAAGTATCACAATAGCCCATCATGCTAGTGAGGATGCCATTTCTTAGAAAAGCAGACTAGGAATTTGAGATTCTCTCTGGCAAAATAAGTAAGTAGTAAGTAGGATGAAATGATACTAGAGGGCAACATTTTTTTTTTTGTAAATAGAAGCTGAGCATCAAGATGGAGAAAGCAAGAAAGAAAAACTACATCTCAAAAGATACAGAGGGAAAGGATGTAGGAAAACAAGTCTGAGCCAAATGCAACTGGGAAACAGAATGATCTACATTAGTAATTTAAACTTGGCATATCCCTAATGATTCCAAAATAATAATGGATCATACTCAGAGGTTTTCAGCTTGAAGTCCAATTTTGTTTAAAATTATACACATACAAATTATACAAATGACTTTGGAAAGAAAAAAGCGACCAATGATAACTATAGAGCAATTAATAGAATTCATTAGTCAAAAGTGTGAGGACTGACTAAAATGACAAGCAGAAAGAGCAAAAACTGGAGGGCAATGAACAGGGCTGTCCAAATAACCAAGTACTCGGCTTGGGTACTAGGGACATAAGCGAGTAGTCAACTACCTCATAACCTTATTGGGTAGTCGGGTCACTACTCAACTAGTCGCTTCTTCTCTCCCCACCCCCTTGATGCCTTTATCAGAGGCAGCAATGGGGGGGACCAGGAGCCAGTGCTGGGGGGAGCTGGCTTAAAAGCTGGCTCCCCACCCAGCACCATCTCCACGGAGGCTCAGGGGAGGCAGAGGTACAGTGGGGGACTGGGTGTGAGCCGCGGACTCAGCTATCCCAGCTCGCACACAGTCCCAGACACCGTGCCACTGCTTTTTAAATGTAGTAAGAGCCGCCTGGCATCTCTGCCTTTTAAATGTCTGCCTTTAAACCAGGCGGCTCTTACTACATTTAAAAGGCAGAGCTGCAGCAGAATTAGCTCCCAGGGCCAGGAGCTAACCCCACTGCAGCGCTGCAGTTTTCCCCCTTATCAAATAATTGAGCAGTCAATGGAAATTCCATCGACTACCTGATTAAATGCAATTTAACATCCTTATTGGGTACAGGTCAAAACAAAAATTATTTTAAATAAGTAAAAATGAAAATGTTTCAAAATGTTCATCAACTGAAAATGTTGAAAAAAGTTTAGTTTCAAGTTGACCTTTTGCAGTTTCAAAAATTTTGTAAACATTTAATTTTTTTAAACCATCAAAAAATTGAAGTGTCTATCCAAAACAACGAATAAAAATCAGTTCAACAATTCCAAATGTGTTCTTTTTTTCTCCACAAATCAAAACAATTTGCTGAAACTGACCTGAACTTATGAACAGTTTCAATCAACCCAAATCTGCATTTTTTGGCAAAAAAAATGTATAAAAAAATTTAGCCCAACTCAAGGTAAAGTTCTAAAGCGCAAACACAATTAGCAGCTACAGAAAAGACTGTGAAGAGCAGATGCTTCAGGGGGTAGCCAAGTTAGTCTGTTACAGGAAAAAAAACAAATGGTCTGGTAGCACTTTATAGACTAAGAAAACATGTAGATGGTATCATGAGCTTTTGTGGACACAGCCCACTTCTTCAGATGACCAGAGTTATGAGTAGGGGATATGAAAACTGGAAATAAACAGGAGAGGGGAAGGGGCGAGGGGAGAAAAAGAAGAAAGGAAGGGGGGTGTGAGACAGAGCATCATTAAGTATCTGGAGAATGGGTACTCAAACCTAAGCAGATAAAAATCAAAGTCAATAGATAGTTTGCTAAGACAGGAAGGATACCACTCAGAGAGCTGTTAGCACCTTCAGTGGTTAAGTAGGTAGTGTCCTAGCCAGCCCATATCACGATTGAGTCCATTAGCATGTGAATTGAATTTGTGGTTGAACTGTGTTTTCCAGTCCTTCCCTACGTATCTGGCTTGTGGAGCTGGCCCGTGACAAGACAGTCATATAGGGAAGGAATGGAATCACAGTTTATCCACGTGGCCTCACCAGTGCCAAAAAAAGAGGAATAATCACTGACAATGGTTCTAGTAATGCACCCCCCAAAATTCTGTTAGCCTTCTTAGCTACAAGGGCACACTGCTGACTCTCATCCAGCTTCTCATCCACTGTAATCCCCAAGTCCTTTTGTGCAGAACTGCTGCTTAGCCTATTGGTCCCCAGTCTGTAGCAGTGCTTGGGATTCTTCTGTCCCAAGTCTGTCCCAAGACTCTGCACTTACCCTTCCTGAACCTCATCAGATTTCTTTTGGCCCAATCCTCCATTTTTTCTGTGTCATCCTGGACCCTATCCCTACCTTCCAGTGTAAGTACCTAACTATCTGCTTAGGTCCAGTATCCCGCCCCTCAGCTTAGTGTCACCTTCAAACTTGCTGAGGGTGCAATCCATCCCTCATCCAGTCATTAATAAAGATGTTGAACAAAACTGGCACCAGAACTGACCCTTTGGGCACTCCGCTTGATACCCACTGCCAGCCACATATTGAGCTGTTAATCACTACTCGTTAAGCCCAACAATCTAGTCAGATTTCAATCCACTTTATAGTCCATTTATCAAATCCATACTTATTTAACTTGCTGGCAAGAATACTGTGGAAGACCATATCAAAAGCTTTGCTAAAGTCAAGGTATATCATATTCACCACCTTCCCCATGTCCACAGAGCCATAGAAGGCAATCAGGTTGGTCAGGCAGAAAATCTGATTAGATAATCAGATTTAATCCTGCAATATTAGATATCTAGATTTACCCAAAAACATGAATAAATCTGCATAACGCTGGGTTTTTTTTAGGATTTTGTATATGGGGAAAACATTAGCCAAGGTCAAAATTATTTCACTAACTGTAGTTTCCCTGCCCTAAAATAGCAAGGCTCCTTCCAAGAGTGGGGGCTATCCTGTTTA
Organism: Rafetus swinhoei; assembly: GCA_019425775.1. Taxonomy (NCBI): domain Eukaryota; kingdom Metazoa; phylum Chordata; order Testudines; family Trionychidae; genus Rafetus; species Rafetus swinhoei. Next base: position 11,159,792 of record CM033435.1, on the reverse strand, counting down.
TTGCACCCAATATATCATGTATGATTACCTGCCTTATGGATGGGTGGCATGTGTGCGCATTTGATGCAAGAAGCTCCTGGCCCACAGAGACCGCATACGGGCTTTGGGGGCCAGGGTGGCTGAATTTTAGGAGTTAAGGGATGCAGAGAGGTATATAGATGAGCCTGCTGTTAAGGAGGATGAAAAGCTCAGGGAAAGGGAACATTCATCTGGTGCAGAGGGAAGCCATCCCATAGTTGGAATCCTCCTTCCAGATGATGTTGTTGTATCCTCTCACAGAGGATACCTCTCCGGGAGAGGGAATTCCAACCATTAGGAAAAGTCTGGTGTTGAATCATAGAATACTAGGACTGGAAGGGACGTCAAGAGGTCGAGTCTAGTCCCCTGCCCTCATTGCAGGACCCAGTACTTTCTAGACCATCCCTGATAGACATTATATAACCTGCTCTTAAATATCTCCAGAGATGGAGATTCCACAACCTCTCTAGGCAACTTATTCCAGTGTTTAACCACCCTGACAGTTTGGAACTTTTTCCTAATGTCCAACCTAAATCTCCCTTGCTGCAGTTTAAGCCCATTGCTTCTTGTTCTATCCTCAGAGGCAAAGGAGAACAATTTTTCTCCCTCCTCCTTGTGACACCCTTTTAGATACCTGAAAAATGCTATCATGTCCCTTCTCAATCTTCTCTTTTCCAAACTAAAGAAGCCCAATTCATTCAGCCTTCCTTCATAGGTCATGTTCTCTAGCCCTTTAATCATCCTTGTTGCTCTTCTCTGGACCTTCTCCAATTTCTCCACATCTTTCTTAAAATGTGGTGCCCAGAACTGGACACAGTACTCCAACTGAGGCTTAATCAGCACAGAGTAGAGCGGAAGATTGACTTCTTGTGTCTTGCTCACAACACAGCTGTTAATGCATCCTAGAATCATGTTTGCTTTTTTTGCAACAGCATCATACTGCTGATTCATATTTAGCTTGTGGTCCACTATAATCCCTAGATTCCTTTCTGCCGTACTCCTTCCTAGACAGTCGCTTCCCATTCTATGTGTGTGAAATGGATTGTTCCTTCCTAAACGGAGCACTTTGCATTTGTCCTTATTAAACTTCATCCTGTTTACCTCAGACCATTTCTCCAATTTGTCCAGATCATTTTGAATTATGACCCTATCTTCCAAAGCACTTGCAACCCCTCCCAGCTTGGTATCATCTGCAAACTTAATAAGCATACTCTCTATGCCGATATCAAAATTGTTGATGAAGATATTGAACAGAACCGGTCCCAAAACAAACCCCTGCGGAACCCCACTTGTTATACCTTTTCAGCAGGTTTTTGAACCGTTAATAACTACTCTCTGAGAACAGTTATCCAGCCAGTTATGCACCCACCTTATAGTAGCCCCATCTAAGTTGTATTTGCCTAGTTTATTGATAAGAATATCATGTGAGACTGTATCAAATGCCTTACTAAAGTCTAGATATACTATGTCCACCGCTTCTCCCTTATCCACAAGACTCGTTATCCTATCAAAGAAAGCTATCAGACTGGTTTGACGTGATTTGTACTTTACAAATTCATGCTGGCTGTTCCCTATCACCGTATTATCTTCCAGGTGTTTGCAGATTATTTCCTTAATTACTTGCTCCATTATCTTTCCTGGCACAGAAGTTAAACTGACTGGTCTGTAGTTTCCTGGGTTGTTATTTCCCTTTTTATAGATGGGCACTATATTTGCCCTTTTCCAGTCTTCTGGAATCTCTCCTGTCTTCCATGATTTTCCAAAGATGATAGCCAAAGGCTCAGATACCTCCTCTATCAGCTCCTTGTTAGTAATGGGGGATTGGATCATTAGAAATATAGACAGCTGGGTTTGTGATGAGTGGGAGAGTCATATACTGATTTGCCTGCCTGGTACGAAGGTTAAGGCTCTCTCGAGACATCTAGATAGACTTATGTGTAGTGCCGGGGAGGAGCCGGTGGTCGTGGTATATGTAGGTACCAATGACATAGGGAAGGGTAGGAGAGAGGTTCTGGAGGCCAAATTTAGGCTGCTAGGAAAGAAATTGAAATCCAGGACCTCTATGGTAGCATTCTCTGAAAGGCTTCCAGTTCCATGCACAGGGCCAGGCAGCCAGGCAGAACTTCAGAGTTTAAATGAGTGGATGAGACAATGATGTAGAGAGGAGTGGGTTAGATTTATAGGAACTGGGGAAACTTTGGGGTAAGGAGTAGCCAATATATGAAGGATGGGCTCCACCTAAACCAAAATGGAACCAGATTGCTGGCACTTTAAAAAGGTCATAGAGCAGTTTTTAAACTATGGGCTGGGGGAAAGCCAACAGGTGCGGAGGAGCACATGGATTGGGCAGAGACATCTCTTAAGGGAGAGTCTATTAATAGAGATTCTCTATGTTCTAGAGAATCAGGAAATGGAAGACAAATAGTGACAAATTTTTAAGGTGCTTATACACAAACACTAAAAGTCTAAATAATAAGATGGGTGAACTAGAGTGCCTCATATTAAAAGGAGGATATTGACATAATAGAAATCACAGAAACTTGGAGGAATGAGGATAATCAATGGGACGCAGTCTGACCAGGGTACAAAATACATCAGAAAGACAGAACAAATCGTGCTGGTGGTGGAATGGCACTATATGTGAAATAAAATGTAGAATCAAATGAAATAAAAATCTTAAATGTTTCATAGAATCTCTATGGGTAATCATAGAATCATAGAATACTAGGACTGGAAGGGACCTCGAGAGGTCATCGAGTCCAGTCTCCTGCCCTCATGGCAGGACCAAATACTGTCTAGACCATCCCTGATAGACATTTATCTAACCTACTCTTAAATATCTCCACAGATGGAGATTCCACAACCTCCTGGGCAATTTATTCCAGTGTCTGACTACCCTGACAGTTAGAACTTTTTCCTAATGTCCAACCTAAACCTCCCTTGCTGCAGTTTAAGCCCATTGCTTCTTGTTCTATCCTCAGAGGCCAAGATGAACAAGTTTTCTCCCTCCTCCTTATGACACCCTTTTAGATATCTAAAAACTGCTATCATGTCCCCTCAATCTTCTCTTTTCTAAACTAAACAAACCCAATTCCTTCAGTCTTCCCTCATAGGTCATGTTCTCTAGACCTTTAATCATTCTCGTTGCTCTTCTCTGGACCCTCTCCAATTTCTCCACATCTTTCTTGAAATGCGGTGCCCAGAACTGGACACAATACTCCAACTGAGGCCTAACCAGCGCAGAGTAGAGCGGAAGAATGACTTCTCGTGTCTTGCTCACAACACACCTGTTAATGCATCCCAGAATCATGTCTGCTTTCTTTGCAACAGCCTCACACTGCTGACTCATATTCAACTTGTGGTCCACTATAACCCCTAGATCCCTTTCTGCCATACTCCTTCCCAGACAGTTGCTTCCCATTCTGTATGTATGAAACTCATTGTTCCTTCCTAAGTGGAGCACTTTGCATTTGTCTTTATTAAACTTCATCCTTTACCTCAGACCATTTCTCCAATTTGTCCAGGTCATTTTGAATTATTACCCTATCTTCCAGATTAGTCGCAACCCCTCCCAGTTTGGTATCATCTGCAAACTAATAATTCCATGCTCTCATAATAAGAAGATAGCAGCAGAGATATATTATCGACGACCTGACAAGGATAGTGATAGTGAGTATGAAACGCTAAGGGAGATTAGAGAGGCTAGCAAAATGAAAAACACAAGAAAAGGGGGAGGGATTTCAACTATCCCCATATTGACTGGGTACACGTCACCTCAGGACGGGATACAGAGATAAAATTTCTTGATATCTTAAATGACTGCTTCTTGGAGCAACTGGTTCTGGAACCCACAAGGGGACAGGCAATTCTTGCTTTAGTCCTAAGCGGAGAGCAGGATCTGGTCCAGGGGGGTAAATGTAACTGCACAGCTTGGAAATAGTGACCATAATGTCATAAAATTTAACATCCCTGTTAAATGAGAAAAACACCTCAGCAGCCCAACACTGTGGCATTTAATTTAAGAAAGGGGTACTATACAAAAATAAGGAGGTTAGTTAAACAGAAATTAAAAGGTACAACAAAAGTAAAATCCTTGCAAGATGCATGCAAACATTTTAAAGACACCATAATAGAGGCCCACCTTAAATGTATACCCCAAATTAAAAAACACAGTAAGAGAACCGAAAAAGTGCCATAGTGGCTTAACAACCAAGTAAAAGAAGCAGTGAGAGATAAAAAGGTGTTGTTTAAAAAGTGGAAGTTAAATCCTACTGAGGAAAATAGAAAGGAATATAAACTCTGTCTAATTAAGTGTTAAAATACAATAAGAAAAGACAAAAACAAGTTTGAAGAACAGCTAGCCAAAAACTCAGAAAGTAATAGCAAAATGTTTTTAAGTACATCAGAAGCAGAAAGCCTGCTCAATAACCAGTGGGACCTCTGGACGATCGAGATGTCAAAGAAACACACAAAGACGATAAGGTCATTGCAGAAAAACTAAATACATTCTTTGCTTCGGTCTTCACGGCTGAGGATATTAGGGAGATTCCAAAACCTGAGCCATTCTTTTTAGGTGACAAATCTGAGGAATTGTTACAGGTTGAAGTGTCATTAGAGGAGGTTTTGGAATAAACTGGTAAACTTAACAGGAACAAGTCACCAGGACCAGATGGCATTCACCCAAGAGTTCAGAAAGAACTCAAATGTGAAGTATTAAGTGTGGTGTGTAACCTATCCTTTAAATCACCTTCTGTACCTAATGACAGGAAGATAGCTTATGTGACACCAATTTTCAAAAAGGGCTCTAGAGGTGACCCTGGCAATTAAAGACTGATAAGTCTAACGTCAGTACTGGGCAAATTAGTTGAAACTATGGTAAAGAATAAAATTGCAGACACATAGATAAACATAATTTGTTGGGGAAAAGTCAGCATGGTTTCTGTAAAGGGAAATCGTGCCTTACTAATCTAGAGTACTTTGAGGGGGTCAACAAGCATATGCACAAAGGGGATCCAGTGGATATAGTGTTCTTAGATTTCCAGAAAGCTTTTGACAAGGTCCCTTACCAAAGGCTCTTAAGTAAAGTTAACTGTCATGGGATAAGAGGGAAGGTCCTCTTGTGGATTGATAACTGGTTAAAAGTCAGGAAACAAAGGGTAAGAATAAATGGTAAGTTTTCAGAATGGAGAGAGGTAACAAGTGGTGTTCGCAAAAGATCCGTACTGGGACCAATCCAATTCAACCTATTTATAAATCAACTGGAGAAAGGTGTAAACAGTGAGGTGACAAAGTTTGCAGATGATACTAAACTGCTCAAGATAGTTAAGACTGTGAAGAGCTTCAAAAAGATCTCACCAAACTAAGTGATTGGGCTACAAAATGGCAAATGAAATTTAATGTTGATAAATGTAAAGTAATGCACATTGGAAAAAATAATCCCAACTATACATAAGTATGATGGAGACTAATTTAGCTGTTACTACTCAAGAGAGTGATCTTGGAGTCATTGTGAATAGTTCTCTGAAAACATTCATTCAATGTGCAGCAACAGTCAAAAAAGCCAATAGAATGTTAGGGATAATTTAAAAGGGACAGAGAATTAGACAGAGAATATCTTATTGCCTTTATATAAATCTGTAGTGTTCCCACATCTTGAATACTGCAAACAGATGTGGTCACCGCATCTCAAAAAAGATATGTTGGTATTGGAAAAGATTCAAAAAAGGGCAACAAAAATGATTAGGGGTTTGGAACGGGTCCCATATGAAGAGAGATTAAAATGACTAGGACTTTTCAGCTTAGAAAAGAGGAGACTAAGGGGGGATACGATAGAGGTCTGTAAAATCATGACTGGTGAGGAAAAAGTGAATAAGGAAAAGTTATTTATTTGTTCCCACAACATAAGACTAAGGGTCACCAAATGAAATTAATAGGTAGCAGGTTTAAAACAAACAAGAGGAAGTTTTTCTTCACACAGCACATGGTCAGCTTGTGGAACTCCTTCCTAGAGGAGGTTGTGAACACCAGAACTTTACCAGGGTTCAAGAAAGAACTAGATAAATTCATGGAGATTAGGTCCTTCAATGGCTATTAGCCAGGATGGATAGGAACGATGTCCCTAGCCTCTGTCAGAGGCTGGGAATGGGTGACAGGAGAGGGATTACTTGATTCCCTGTTCTGTTCACTCTGTCTGGGGCATCTCGCATTGGCCACTGTCAGAGAGACAGGATACTGGGCTTGGTGGACCTTTGGTCTGACCCAGTATGGCTGTTCTTGTGTTCTGACAATGTATTTTACTAGAATGGTTTTGCTAAATTCCTTTAAAGATTTATTAAGATATTTTTGGTTCCCTCTTCAGATCTACAAAAAGGCATCCTTGTTAAGAGGACAATTCAGAAATGATTAGATTTACCAATAAAACATTCCAGAGCAAAATGTAAAAAAAATTGTTGTTACAGGTCTTAATTAAAGGATGTTCCGTTAAAGAATGGAGTCTATTTATAATACTCTTCAACAATTAAGTCTGTTTTCACATGGGGAGGTCTGATGAAATTTAAAACAAAAGCTTTCTGATCATTCAGTTGAATAATTATCAAGTGATGTCATTTGCCTTAGAGTATAAATAGTAAATCATTAAATCAATTTAAAATATATATATTTAGCGTATTCTCTCAATATTCATTCTGTACTATCAGAATTCTGATTCTCTACCAAAATATTTCATATGAAAACAAATCAAATTATTCTAATACCTCTGACCTCTACAATTAGAATAGCTACTTTAGCTATTCAATTTAGATTGACTAATGCAATTGCAATGCTAAAGCAACTGATACTATAAATGTTAAATTCACTGTAGTAAGAATAAAATATTTGGAGTATGTTTCTAGCCTGTTCTTTGTAATTTGGGAATATATAAAACACCTAAAACTACGAAGATTTACTTAGTCTTATGATAAGATGCACTGTGAAAAAAAATGACACTATTTCATAACTGCTGACCTGCTTCTACATTCACTTCAAAACAGGAATGAGAATCTGTGTTTGAAACATTTTCATACCAGTAAAGACAAAACTAAATACATTAGCCTACATTATTTTTGTGACTGATATTTTGGTATTTCCATTTTTGTGTCTCCGACTTGGGAAAAAAACCCTAATGAGTTTGATAGGTCAAGGGCAGAGAGTCAGCCTTAAAGAAAAATTGCAATCTACTTAAGATATTAAGTTTGGACAAAACTTGAAACAGCCGAAAAAAATCACTGAAAATTTTGAAAATTTAATCTACTGTTCTTGGAGCAAGTTCACAAGCATCTAACACTCTTTTATTATAAAGAATCTTATAGCAAAAAGAATGGAGGGGAGAGGGGAGGCTGCTACCTTAAATTGAGGCCAGGGACACCATTCCTACCCATCCCAGGTAATAACCATTGATGGACCTATCATCCATGAATCTATCTAGCTCATTTTTGAACTGTTAAAATCCTGGTCTTCATAACATCCTCTGGCAAGGAGTTCCCTAGGATGACTGTGTACTGTGTGAAGAAGTACTTCCTTTTGTTTGTTTTAAATCTGCTACCTATTAATTTCATTTGGTGATCCCTAATTCTTGTGTTATGAGAACAAGTAAATCACTTTCTCTTATTTACTTTCTCCACACTGGTCATGATTTTATAGACCTCTTTTATGTCCCCCTTAGTCTCCTCTTTTCTAAAATACAAAGTCCCACTCTTTTTAATCTCTCCACATATAGCAGCTGTTCCAAACCCCTAATCATTTTTGTTGCCCTTTTCTAAACTTTATCCAAGGCCAAGATATCTTTTTTGAGATGAGCCAAAAACATCTGCATGCAGCATTCAAGATATGGGCACACCACAGATTTTTACAGAGGCAATGAGATATTCTCTGCCTAACATTCTATTTGCTTTTTTGACTGCTGCGGCACATTGAGTAAATGACTCCAAGATGCCTCTCTTGGGTAGTAATAGCTAATTTAATCCCCGTCATTGCGTATGTATAGTTGGGATTATGTTTTCCAATATACATTACTTTGCATTTGTCAACATTAAAATTCATTTGCCATTTTCTTGCCCAGTTCACCGTCTGCTTTGGACTTCACTATTTTGAACAGGTTATATCATGTGCAAATTTTGTCACCTCGCTGTTTACTCCATTCTCCAGGTCATTTTTTAATATGTCCACTATGGACATCTGTAGGACACGATTCTCTAGTCTGAAAACTGACCATTTATTCCTACCCTTTGTCTACTGTCTTTTCACCAGTTAACAATCCCTGAGAGGACATTCCCTTTTATCCCATGACAACTTACTTTACTTAAGAGCCTTTGATGAGGGACCTTGTCAAATGCTTTCTGAAAATCGAAGTATACTATATCCACTGGATCCCCCTTGTCCACATGCTTGTTGACCTCTTCAAAGACGTCTAGTAGATTAGTAGAGCATGATTTCCCTTTACATAAACTGTGTTGACCTCCCCCCCCCCAAAAAAAAAAATTACATTCATCTATGTGTCTGGCAATTCTGTTCTTTACTATAGTTTCAATTAATTTGCCCAGCACTGACATTAGACTTAACGGTCTGTGATTTCCAGGATCACTTCTAGAGCCTTTTTTTAAAGATTGATGTCACATTAGCTATCTTCCAGTTATTTGGTACAGAAGATGATTTAAAGGACAGGTTACAAACCAGTTAGTTATTCTGAAATTTCATATTTTAGTCTTTTCAGAATCTTTAGGTGAATGCCATCTGGTCCTGGTGACTTGTTACTGATTAGTTTATCTATTTGTTCCCAAAACTACTCTAATAACATGTAAATCTGGAACAATTCCTCAGATTTGACATCTAAAAAGAATGGCTCAGGTTTGGGATAGGAATATAAAAAGTTAACCAGTTAACCAGTAACCGGTGGAGTCTTTAAAAAGTTTCCATAAAGCTTCAAGGGATTTTACTTTTGGCACTGTACCTTTTAATTTCTATTTAAGTGACCGCCTTATTTTTGTGTAGTTCCCCTTTCTGAAATTCAATGCCATAGTATTGGGCTGTTCTGGTGTATTCCCCACCACTCAAATGCTAAATTTAATTATATTATGGTCACTATTTCCAAGTGGTCCACCTAGTGTCACCTGTTGGACCAGATCCTGTGCTACACTTAGGTATAAATTAAGCTTTACCTCTCCTCTTGTGAGTTCCAGAACCAGCTGCACTGAGAAGCAGTCATTTAAGGTGTCAATAAAATTTATCTCTGCATCCCCTCCTGAGGAGATGCAGGTGTATGCAATATAGTTGAAATCCCCCATTATTACTGAGTTTTTTAATTTTATTGCCTCCCCCTTAGTTACTATCCCTATCCTTGTCAGGTGGTCAGTAATATATATTTCTTCTGCTATATTCATATTATTAGAGCATGGGATTACTATCCATAAAGATTCTATGGAATAGTTTGGTTCATTTATGATTTTTACTTTATTTGATCTGTTTTCTTTCACGTATAGTGCTCCCCCACCAGCATTACTTGTTCTGTCCTTCCGATATAGTTTGTACCCTAGTTTTATTGTGTTCCATTGATTAGCCTCATTCAGTCACGTTTCTGTGATGCCTATCATATCAATATCTTCATTCAATAGAAAACACTCTAGTTCACCCATCTGATTAGTTAGACTTCTAGTATTTGTATATGAGCACTTTAAAAACTTATCACTATTTAATCGTTTGCCATTTCCTGATGTGAGTGAATGGAACTCTTTTACATTTCACTGTTTCTCATCTGATCTTACTCATATTTTATTGTCTTCCATCCTCTCTTCTTTACTAGGACATGGAGAATCTCTATTAACAAATTCTCCCTAAGGGATGTCTCTGTCCGATCCAAATGCTCCTCCGCACCTGTCGGCTTTGCCCAAGCCCTTAATTTAAAAACTGCTCGATGACCTTTTCAATAAAGCTATAATAAAAAAGGCTACAACCGCCTTTTGGCACTTGTAGCAAGGTTAGTTGTCAAACTGTTTTCTGAAGAGACTGATTAACGTAGCCTCAGCAAAGGATTATCTAACTGTATACAATAGAAAGGAGTGGTAAAGAGGAATCATCATTTACATTGTTGCTTATTTATTTCCTGGAGCAATGATTCATCATGGTTTGGTGACCATTGTTACTGTTATGGGATATATTTATATTTAACAGGTCTGTCACTAGAAGAACTATAATCAAATAGCTTGTGAAGAAGCCCTTAACTAGTATGCCATATTTTTTAACATACCATGCCCATCATGTGGACAGTTCATTTAATGTACAAACAAACCCTTAGGATGATTTTTGTTTTTACTGTCGTTCATCCCTCTAGATTCACAAGAATTAGTTTAGTGAAGAAACAACAAACAAAAATCACATAATGATGCTTTTAAGCTCTGTGCCAGAATCTTTCTCTTTTCCATTCTATTAAGTAATGTGATTAATTTTTAACTAACATGACAGATTAAAGTTCATCTGTCATATTAGTTAAATAGAGATGCTAGGAAAATACTGAGTCAAGTAATAGACATTGCTAATTGAAATGGGAATCATAACAAGTTGACCTTGGCTTTCAGCTACTTTGGAGCAATGTCTGGAAGAAGAAACTGTTATTGTGACTGGTGCCCATCCTCAAGGAACTACACAGTAAATTTCCATTCTTTCCTATGCATCACTAAAAATATGGGCAGGAGAGAGGTAAGAGGAAAGCAAAAAGAAATACACAAATTCCAGAACAGTGTTTCAGTGGGCCACAGAACCACTTTGAGAAAGCTGATAACAGGCTGCTCAGGCTTGTTTATCTGAAGGCTCTGTAGCCACGAAGCCTCGTAGCTCCCACTGGTTCCAGTTCACCGTTTCCAGACAAGGAGAACTGTGGAAAGTGGCATGGCCCAGGCCACCACTTCCTGCAGCTCCCCTTGGCTAGAAATGGCAAACTGGAGCCAATGGGAGCAACAAGTCTGAACGGTTATGGAGGCTTTAAATATACAAATAGGAGCAGCCTGTTAATTTGGAATTAACTAAAGCATTCTTAATCCCTACTCTGTATGTACACCTATAGAATGGAAAGTCAAAATTTGTATTATATATTTAGATACAGAATAAAACAAAATATAAAATCAGCCTGAAGCCTGCATATGTCCAAAATACCATATGCAGATTCCAAAATTATATTTACTTCCCTGTGCTTCTTCAAAATGAAGCATAGTTAATGGATTGACACAAAATTAACACCAGACCCGCAAGATTTCCAATTTAAATATAAAATCCATTGCTACAAGTGGCAGAGAAAATAAATTAATTGATATTAGCCTCTTCTCATTTCAACAATATTTGCCAGTTGCTTAGGCACTGGTCATAACATTTTGTATATAACTTGAAAAAATGTTTTTCAAATTTAAAGAAAACAAGAAGATAAAATGTTCTGTGTCAAACTGTCAAAAATTCCCATTCTTCTGTTGTGGATGAAAATTCCGTAATTTTAGCCTATGCAAAATAGTCACTTGTGACTGCTAATGCTCATTTTGTGCACAATGGATTGATTGGCCTGAACAACAGGCAAGAAGGAAATTAAATAACTCTATTCCTTATGCTACAAATTCATTTTACAGTGAAAAACACATTATTTGCAGAAATCTAAAGAGTTAAATATCTAAGGCATCTCAAACTCAAAGAATGTTTGGGAAGTTCCTTTCAGTTCTAGCATATCAACAGAGACCACTCAGTACTGAAAGTGTGCTTCCCACTGAATAAATTCCAAACAAAACAAATAAGAACTATCATTAATACGGAAGTCCACAAATCAATTCCCCATTCCCACACAGTAGATAGGTAAAGATGAGATTGTTTGAAATATTCCAGGTTTGGGTAAGATGATTGTGCTGGTCTCTGGGTAGATGTAGAGACTGTACAGTAATTTTGGGGGGAAAGTCATGCAAGAAGGGGATTATGATAGTTTAGTACGAGGCTTTAAAGATTAGGATAAACGTCATCTTTTCTTTCTAATCGCTAATCTAAAATTTTCACGGGATATGAAAACATTTATATTGATGCACTTAAATGTTTCCAGCTTGGTAGGAAAGGAGAAAGACTTTAAAACCACACTATTATTCTTATTTTCCTCACCACTACACACACACACTCTGACATAACTTTAGCTGCCACTATTTCAAAAATCACTATGATTAAGATTAATGTTCTGTAATTTAAAAGATGGGTTTCAAGCTCTCGGATGATAAAAATTGACATAACTGATTGTACCCCAAGAAATTCTCTAGATACAAATCACTAAATCATGTCAAATTAAAAAAGTGTGATTAAAACAAGCTAGGAATCTGGATTATACTTTATGATCTATCATCTTGCTAATTACCTGGTCCACAATCAAATAGTAGCCATTGGAACCTCCGCTGTGTAATGCTTTTTTGCATGCACTTCAAGTTCTGGAAATTCTCAAGCATTATGTTTTGATCCAACTGTACTTTTCTGCTACAGATCCAAGATTAAAAATATTAAGTTCTGGACCTCATGCCGATGTAATTTGTGTTCCCTCTAGATACACATCTGAATTTCCAAATGATTCCACTGCCAAACCATCACAGACAAGACTAGTTGCAGATCTAACAGACATATTTCTGAAGAAAACACTGAACACTGAGCTTCTTTGAAAAGACAACCTAACGATTTCCAGATAAATAATTCCATCAACAGAATCATAAGGTTGGAAGAGACCTCAGGAGGTCATTGAGACCAACCCCCTCCTAAAAGCAGGACCAATCCCAACTAAAGCATCCCAGCCAGGACTTTGTCAAGCTGGGACTTAAAAACCTCTAGGAATGTAGATTCTACCACCTGTCTAGGTAACCCATTAAATAAGACCAAATCCTTCAGCCTCTTCTCATAAGTCATGTGCTCCAAACCCCTAATCATTTTTGTTGCCCTCCAGTGGATTTCTCCAATATGTCCACATCCTTTCTCTTAATAGGGGCCAAAAATTGGACACAATATTCCAGATGGGATCTCACCAGTGCCAAATAAAGGAGAAAAAAATCACTTGACTAGATCTGCTGGCAATGTACCTACCTACGCACCCCAATATGCCATTTGCCTTCTTGGCTACAAGGAAACACTGTTGACTCATATCCAGCTTCTCGTCAACTGTAATCTCCAAGCCCTTTTCTGCAGAACTGTTCCTTAGCCAGATGATTCCCCAGCCTGTTGCAGTGTTTGGGATTCTTCCACCCCAAGTGCAGGACTCTTCACTTGTCCTTGTTCCATCTCATTAGATTTATTTTGGCCCAATCCTCCAATGTGGACCCTAACCCTACCCTCCAACGTATCTACCTCTCCCCCAGCTTAATGTCATCTGCAAACTTGCAGAGGGTGCAATCCATCTCCTCATTCGGGTCATTAATAAAGATATTGAAAAAAATGGCCCCAGAACTGACCCTGCAGGCACTGCACTTGATACCGACTGCCAACCAGCCATTGAGCTATTGACCACCACCCACTGAGCCAATGGTCAGGCATGTCTTGCCCTTGGTGAATCCATGTTGACTATTCCTGATTACTTTCCCCTCCTCCAAGTGCTTCAAAATGGATTCCCTGAGGATCCCCTCAATGATTTTTCTGGGGACTAAGGTGAGGCTGAGTGGTCTGTAGTTCCCTGGATTCTCCTTCTTCCCTTTTTTTAGAGATGGGCACTACGCTTGCCTTTTTCCAATCATCCCAGTCCTCCCCTGATCCCCACAAGTTTTCAAAGGTAATGGCCACTGCATTTGCAATCTTATCAGCCAACTCCTCAGCACCCTCAGGTGCATTAGATTCAGTCCCATGGATTTGTGTATGTCCAGCTTTCCTAAATAGCTCTTAACCCTTTCTTTCTCCACTGAGGGTTGCCTACATAAGAACATAAGAACGGCCGTACTGGGTCAGACCAAAGGTCCATCTAGCCCAGTATCCTGTCTGCCGACAGTGGCCAGCACCAGGTGCCCCAGAGGGGGTGGACCGAAGACAATGATCAAACGATTTGTCTCCTGCCATCCCTCTCCAGCCTCTGTCAAACAGAGGCCAAGGACACCATTTTATCCCCTGGCTAATAGCCTTTTATGGAGCTAACCTCCATGAAATTATCTAGCTTCTCTTTAAACTCTGTTATATTCCTAGCCTTCACAGCCTCCTCTGGCAAGGAGTTCCACATGCTGACTACACGCTGTGTGAAGAAGAACTTTCTTTTATTAGTTTTAAACCTGCTACCCATTAATTTCATTTGGTGTCCTCTAGTTCTTTTTATTTAGGAACTAATAAATAACTTTTCTTTATCGGCCCTCTCCACACCACTCATGATTTTATACACCTCTATCATATCCCCCTCAGTCTCCTCTTTTCTAAACTGAAAAGTCCCAGTCGCTTTAACCTCTCCTCATATGGGACCCGTTCCAAACCCTAATCATTTTAGTTGCCCTTTTCTGAACCCTTTCCAAGGCCAAAATATCTTTTTGAGGTGAGGAGACCACATCTGTACACAGTATTCAAGATGTGGGCGTACCATAGTTTTATACAGGGGCAGTAAGATATTCTGGGTCTTATTTTCTATCCCTTTCTTAATAATTCCTAGCATCCTATTTGCCTTTTTGACCGCCGCTGCACATGTGTGGAAGTTTTCAGAGAACTGTCACGATAACTCCAAGATCTCTTTCCTGATTTGTCGTAGCCAAATTAGCCCCCATCATACTGTATAGTTGGGGTTATTTTTCCCGATGTGCATTACTTTACACTTATCCACATTAAATTTCATTTGCCATTTTGTTGCCCAATCACTCAGTTTGGTGAGATCTTCTTGGAGTCCCTTACAGTCTGCTTCTGTCTTGACTATCCTAAACAGTTTGGTATCATCCATAAACTTTACCACCTCACTGCTTACCCCTTTCTCCAGATCATTTATGAATAAGTTGAACAGGATTGGTCCTAGGACTGACCCTTGGGGACACCACTAGTTACCCCTCTCCATTCTGAAAATTTACCATTTATTCCTACCCTTTGTTTCCTGTCTTTTAACCAGTTCTCAATCCAAGAAAGGACCTTCCCTCTTATCCCATGGCCATGTAATTTTCACAAGAGCCTTTGGTGAGGGACCTTGTCAAAGGCTTTCTGGAAATCTAAGTATACTATATCTACTGGATCCCCCTTGTCCGCATGTTTGTTAACCCCTTCAAAGAACTCTAATAGATTAGTAAGACAGGATTTCCCTTTACAGAAACCATGTTGACTTTTGTCCAACAAATTATGTTCTTCTACATGCTTCACAATTTTATTCTTTACTATTGTTTGACTAATTTGCCAGGTACTGAAGTTAGACTTACCGGTCTGTAATTGCCGGATCGCCTCTAGAGACCTTTTTAAATATTGGTGTCACGTTGGCTACCTTCCAGTCATTAGGTACGGAAGCCGATTTAAGGGATAGGTTACAAACCACAGATAATAGTTCAGCCATTTCCCATTTGACTTCTTTTAGAACCCTTGGATGAATGCCATCCGGTCCCGGAGATTTGTTAACATTAGTTTTCTATTTGTTCCAAAACCTCCTCTAATGACACTTCAATCCGGGACAGTTCCTCAGATTCATCACCCACAAAGGACGGTGCAGATTTGGGAATCTCCCCAACGTCCTCAGCCGTGAAGACTGAAGCAAAGAAATCATTTAGTTTCTCCGCAATGGCTTTATCATCCTTGATTGCGCCTTTTATAGTTCGATCGTCTAGGGGACCCACAGGTTTTTTAGCAGGCTTCCTGCTTCTAATGTACTTAACAAAATGTTTTTTATTTCTTTTTGAGTTTTTGGCTAGCTGTTCCTCAAAATCTTCTTTTGCTTTTCTTATTACATTTTTACACTTGATTTGACAGTGTTTATGTTCCTTTCTATTTATCTCACTAGGATTGGACTTCCACTTCTTAAAAGATACCTTTTTGTCCCTCACTGCTTCTTTTACATGGTGGTTAAGCCACGGTGACTCTTTTTTAGGTCTCTTGCTATGTTTTTTAATTTGGGGTATACATTTAAGTTGGGCCTCTATTATGGTGTCTTTAAAAAGTTTCCATGCAGCTTGCAGGATTTGGCTCTAGTCATTGTGCCTTTTAATTTCTGTTTAACTAACCTCCTCATTTTTGTGTAATTCCCCTTTTTTAAATAAATGCCAGGGTGCTGGTCTGCTGAGGTGTTCTTCCCACCACAGGAATGTTGAATGTTATTATATTATGGTCACTATTCCCAAGCGGTCCTGTAACGGTTATTTCCTGGACCTGATTCTGCGCTCCACTCAGGACTAAATCGAGAATTGCCTCTCCCCTGGTGGGTTCCTGCACCAGCTGCTCCAAGAAGCAGTCATTTAAGCCATTGAGAAATTTTATCTCCGCTTCTCTTCCTGAGGTGACATGTATCCAGTCAATATGGGGGTAATTAAAATCCCCATTATTATAGAGTTCTTTGTTTTGGTAGCCTCTCTAATCTCCCTCAGCATTTCAATGTCAGTATCCCTGTCCTGGTCAGGTGGTCGGTAATATATCCCTACTGCTAATTTCTTATTTTTGGAGCATGGAATTACTATCCATAGCGATTCTATTGAACATGTTGATTCATTTAATATTTTTATTTCATTTGATTCTACATTATCTTTCACATACAGTGCCACTCCGCCACCCACCCGGCCTGCTCTATCCTTTCGATATATTTTATATCCCGGTATGATTGTGTCCCACAGATTTTCCTCATTCCACCAGGTTTCAGTGATGCCTATTATGTCAATCTCCTCATTTAATACTAGGTACTCTAGTTCACCCATCTTATTAGTCAAACTCCTAGCATTTGTGTAGAAGCACTTTAAAAATTTGCCACTGCTTATTTCTCTGCCCTTCCCTGATGCATTGGATTCCTTTGTACATGGTTGTTTGTCTGCTCTGGCCCATGGTTTGCCCTCTCCCCTCCTCTCTTTCTGACTACAGCTTAGAGAATCTCTATCAATGGATTCTCCTCTAAGAGAAGTCTCCCTCCGATTTACGTGCATCTCCACACCAATCGGCTTTCCCCATCTCTCAGTTTAAAAACTGCTCTCTGCCTTTTTAATGTTTAGTGCCAGCAGTCTGGTTCCACCCTGGTTTAGGTGGAGCCCATCCTTCCTGTATAGGCTCCCCTCTCCCAAAAGTGTCCCCAGTTCCTAATAAATCCAAACCCCTCTTCCCTACACCATCGTCTCATCCACGCATTGAGATTCTGAATCTCTGCCTGCCTACCTGGCCCTGCGTGGAACTGGAAGCATTTCGAGAATGCCACCATAGAGGTCCTGGATTTCAGTCTCTTTCCTAGCAGCCTAAATTTGGCCTCCAGGACATCTCTCCTACCCTTCCCTACGTCATTGGTACCTACATGTACCACGACCACCGGCTCCTCCCAGCACTACACATAAGTCTATCTAGATGCCTCGAGAGATCCGCAACCTTCGCACCAGGCAGGCAAGTGACCATACGGTTCTCCCGGTCATCACAAACCCAACTATCTATGTTTCTAATGATCGAATCACCCACTACTAACACCTGCCTCTTCCGAACTGGCATTCCCTCCCCTCAGAGGTATCCTCAGTGCGAGAGGATACCGCAACATCCTCTGGGAGGAGGGTCCCAACTACGGATGGTTTCCCTCTGCTCCCATTGAATGCTCTGTTCCTTGAGACTTTCATCCTCCTTAAGAGCACTGGGGCTCTCAGACTGGAGGTGGGACAGTACTACAGTGTCCCAGAAAGTCTCATCCACATATCTCTCTACCTCCCTTAGCTCCTCCAGTTCAGCCACCCTGGCCTCCAAAGCCTGAACTCGGTCTCTGAGGGTCAGGAGCTCCTTGCAACGGGTGCACACATACGCCACCCGCCCACAGGGCAGGTAATCATACATGTTACACTCGACGCAATAAACAGGATAGCCCCACTCTGCTGCTGGGCTTCTGTCTCCATTTTCTAATGAATAAGTTTAAGTATAAACTGGGATTCTTTTAAACCTCTGGAATATAGATTATTATAAGAGTTATGTTTTAAAGAAGGCCAGAAGTCACTAGTGCCCTCTACCCTCCCCTCTAAACTCCCTCTCCAAACTCCCTGTTAGCAGTTCCTGTTCACAAGCTCCCTGGTCGCTGAGTCACAGGCTTATATAGCTCTGGTAGCCCCTCCCCCTGACTGAGGCTCAGCCAATTAACAGAGGCTTCTAGATTTCAAACCTTTTAGAAGCTCCTTCAAGCAAACAAACAAACCAACCAACCAGACAAACACAAGCTCAGCACACAGCAAATAACTCCCCCACACACAAACACACACAAACACTACCTCCTTCCTATACGTTGCTACCTGGTGCAGCAGTCTGGGAGTGGGAGCTGACCTTGCCTGTGAAGACAAGGCTAAAAAAAGCATTGAGTTCTTCAGCTTTTCCCACATGAGTACCTCATTCAGTAAGTGTCCCACACTCCCCTGACAACCTTCTTATTGCTAACATGCCTGCAGAAACTTTTCATGTTATCTTTCACATCCCTTGCTAGCTGCAATTCTACTGGTAAGTTTCCTTTTCATGTTAAAGCTTGCCAAAGATTTCACTTTTAAGCCAACTTGATTGCCTACCATATTTGCTTTTCTTACTGCACATTGGGATGATTTGTTACTGCACCTTAAATAAGACTTCTTTAAAATACAGCCCACTCTCTTGGATTCCTTTCCCCTTCATCTTAGCATCCCAGAGGATCATGCCCATCAGTTCCTTGAGGGAATCAAAGTCTGGTTTTCTGAAGCCCAGGGTCCATATTTTGCTGCTCTCCTTTTTTCACAACAATCTCATGATCACCGCTGACCAGGTTGCAACCAACAACTACTTCCCTGTTTCTGAGTAGTGTCAAGCTGAGCAATGCCCCTGGTTAGTTCCAGAGAAGGCAACAAAAATGATTACAAGGCTGGAGCACATGATTTACAAGGAGAGGCTGAGGGATTTGGGCTTTATTTAGTCTACAGAAAATAAGAGTGAGGTGGGATTTGATAGCAGCCTTTAACTACCTTAACAGAGGCTCCAAAGAGGATGGAGAGAGACTTTTCTCAGAAGTGACAGATGGCAGAATGAGAAGCAATGATCCCAAGTTGCAGTGGGGGTGGTCTAGGTTGGATATTAGGAAAAACTATTTCACTAAGAAGGTGGTGAAGCACTGGAATGGGTTATCTGGGGAGGTTGTTAGAATCTCCCGCCCAAGAGCTTTTTAAGTCCTGGCTTGAGAAAGCCCTGGCTGGGATGATTTAATTAGGGTTGGTCCTGCTTTGGGCAGGGTGTTGGTTTCGATGACCTCCTGAGGACTCTTCCCACCCTCTGATTCTATTAATCCATATTTCTGTTTTACTCCAAAGTATCCTACTTTGATGTGGAACCAAGCAATTTCTGCTATTTCCCAAGGATTAGTTAAAGTCATTGTTAGTGCATAAAAAGACCCACTTCATAGAAATTACTAACAATATGGATAAAGCAAAACAAGCTATTCCCTAATTAATGATGGACACAGATAACAAAATGATGCCACAGGTGCTGATGGGGAAGGTGAAGAGGAAGATGATGGCTAACACCTCAGGTCGTTTTAGAAGGAATGGTATGAGTATATGATATGGAAATACAGATGTACATTCCCCATCTATATTATAAAATTAGGGTGGTTTTGACTGTGCTAAATGTATTAATAAACTATATTTGTAAATATACAGAGTTCCTATATTGTGAGTGTTGCAGCTGGGTACATCATGGTTCCCAACTGTAGAATAATTAAATACTGGGCCTGATCCTGGGGCAAAGGATCTGTCAACCCTAAAAGTGGTAACTTTCATAAGGAATCTTAGATAAGGCAACAGTACCAAACTGATGTATTAGAAATCGAGGAAGTATCATTTATGTCTTGAAGAGTGCATGCAAAATTCCTTTTCCCTCATAAGTGTACTAGGCTTCCATCTTATTTGCATAGAATGAAAAATGTACACCATAGAACATTGGTTTTATAAATAAATATACATAAATTTTTCTGATACTAATCAGATAATTGGTTACACTAACTTACACACTCTTCATGCAAATACTCCAATATCATGCCATGAGCTCATAAAGGTTTGTATATGGGTCACGCTTGCTCCGTGTCCAGTGACAGCTGGCTGACACATGGAATTATAAGATCTAGTCCTGAGAGGTCTCTTCAAGAAGAAGGGTTAGGTTTCAAGGCTGACTAGGAGATTTAGACACAAATCACATAACAGTTTATCAACCTTGATTTTTTTTAAAAAAAAGAAACAATGAAACTCAGATCTCCAGAAACTTTGACATGCCATATTAACTTCACTGAAATGAATAAGCCAGTAAACGAGACCTTTTTTTCCCTACAAAGTACTGTACCAAACAAGCCAGAATATTTTCTAACCACCTCTTTTTGGTAAGGGAAAGGTTACAGAACAAAGTTTAAGAGTTGTGTGTGTTTGTTATATTAATATGACATCTGTGTCATGGTAGAAGGAAACTGCTGAAGAGAGCAGATGAGGTCCAATATGGCCCAGAACTCCGAGAATCCTGGCTAAGGTTATGGCTACTAGAAAGGCCATGTTCCAGGAGGGATACAGCAGGGGCAGGTTGCTATAGGCTAGAACAGGGCACCCATAAACTTACAGAGGACCATGTTCAAGTTCCATGGAGTGATAGGGTCCTTGACCTGTGGGTACAACATATCAACCCTGAGAAACAGCATATGCTGTATTAAAGATTTTTTAAACTTTCTCCACACTTCCCCTAGCTCCTTAGGGATGGAGTGCCAGAGGAGTGAGGTGTCTCAGCTGGGGGCCACATCAGTGAGGGTAGAGGTTTTTGGAGGAGGTTTTTTTTTGCTTCTCACTTGTGTGGTCCCCATCTGATTTTTCTGTGGATCAGTGGCCCTCGACCTGAAAAAGGCATAAATAAAGAAAACATTGAAACCTTTTGTGTTGGACATAAATTAATATTTTATTTTATTTAAAATGAAGTTTGATAAACTAACATGAGAAAGTTAAAACACTTAATGTGTTTAATAATTTAAATAAAACCATTCTCCTTAGCTGCAGCACTAGCAAAATGGCTCAGGGGTAACAACGTAATTAATGAGTTTCCATTAGCAACTGGTGGTCTGCAGAAAGGTTTGCATTGAGCCTGGTGATGCACAAGCCAAAAAGTTTGAGAACCACTGGTTATAGAGGCAAGGTATTTTTAAGGTCTCTTGAGGACCCCCACCTTCTGCACTCGGAGTGCCAGAGTGGGGAACAGCCCTGACAGCATAAGAGCAAGAAAACTGTTTGGGAGCATCACAAAGGGTCCATGCCTCAAAACTATCTACACACAAAACACTGATATCAAGGGGGAGGGGAGTTCTGCATTCCAATTGTCATAGATGCAGAGGGCTTGTGGTATCAGACCCAAGGTAAATATATTTTTATTGAAATCAATATCAGGAAAGAATTTAACTGAATTTAAACCTGCTATAACAGAAAGACTTGGAAAGATTCCATTTTTATTTAATATATCTTTGGGTCTAAGAGAAATTCAGCACCAAGGGCACCTACCACAAGGTTTAACATCCCACAAGAACATGAGAGATCAAGGGTATGCTGTATTTTAAAATTATATTTAAATTAACTATTTGCCTTTTAATGTTAAAAGACTATTTTTGAGGGAGAAACAGGCAGGAAATAAGTGTACAAATGTTCAAACTCAATATGATAATTAAAAGAATGAGCTGCAAAGGCAAAATTTCAGGTGATGGCTTCCTAAAATTCAGTCAATTATTTTAATATTTAAAACAGCTAAATACCATTAAAGCATATATTAAAATAGTTGAGTAAAAGACTGTGGCACTGCAATGAGATGAATCGTGCATTGGTGCGCCTACAGCTCTTTTTTTTACCATAGTAAGTATTCCTACCCAGAACATGATACACTTATATTCAAAACACTCATTGCAATTCATGAAACTACAAAGCTGCTATAAAAAAAGGCAAAATGTGTTCAACTGACATTTTGATAACCAGAGTGAAATCATTTCACCTCTGAGCGAATACCTAGATTTGTCACTCTACACTAAACCAGGTGTGAAAGACTAAAAGGGGACGAAACACATGAGGGGGGGATTGTATTATAATACATTTGCAATTATTTACAAAGAGATGCAACATTTACTAACAGACAAATGACTAGCCAGGAGCAAGTGAATAAACCGGTGCAGGATAGGAAAAGAAGCACTCACTGGGAATTACCATTACAATGCTTTTTAAAACACACACCTTTTAGTACAATGTGCAACATTAATTAACCACTACTAATAAAGGGCCTATACGCTGCCCTGGTTGCTAGGCTGTGGTCTAATTTGGACTGCATGCAGAGTTATCTGACTAGAAACCCATCTGCAAGGCCCAAGATTCAGGATGTTACCTCTTCCCTCTGCAAACTCCTCTGACGTACAAACTACTGGGGGACTGATGTACAAAGTTAATAAATACGTTAGACCTGATACACACCTGGAGAATTTAGGGAACAGTACATGGAGGTTTCCTGTGAAATAGGGGGCAGCGAGGGGGAAATGAGCACCAGCAAGTTAACTCATTATTTCAAAATACACACTAGTTGGCAGCTAGTTTCTGACAGAATATATTGCAAAACTAGGGATGTGAATCCCATTTAATCAGTTAACTGATTAAACATTATTATCTTTGTTTCATCACATCCTTTTAAAAAGAGAATTGTCCTTCAAGGCAATACAAGTTAAATATACCCTTGAACTGTACAGAAAATAGACAATTTTGGCATTATGTGCTATTGTTGCAACCATGTTGGTCCCAGGATATTAGAGAGCCAAGATATGTGAAGTAATCTTTTTGGTTCAATCAAAGATACCACCTCACCAAACTTGTCTCTCTAAAGTCTTGATATTTGCATGTAAGCCTAGTGAAACAGGGTCTAGCCCATGACTAGAATTCCTATGCATTACAGCAGGGGTGGGGAACCTTTTTGGGTTGGTGGCTACAGACCCACAGGAAAATCAGTCGGGAACCACACACAAGTGAGAAGCAAAAAAGAAAAACCAAACCCTCACTGATGTGGCCCCCGAATAAGAAGGAGAAAGACACTCATCACATTCCCCTCGTACACCAAAGTCTAGGGGGGGGCCCAGGCGAGTATATTTCTTTTGTGTGTGCTCCAACCCCACGGTGGGATGGCAATGGGAGCTGGAGCGCCAGTGCAGGCTCCCCAATGCTGGGGGGGCGAGGAGCCTCAGCCTTGGGGCTATAGCCAGGTAAGCTGGGGGCCACATCCAGGCCCCGGGCCTTCGGTTCCCCACCCCTGCATTACAGTAATACAAATAAATATTTTATTTTGTAACTGCTCTCAGGATGCCAAGGACAATGAGCCACCTTGTTACCCCATGTCTCCAGAGAGAAGTAGTTATGCCATTGTGACTGGGTGTCAGCTCTCTAATGACACCAGCCTGTTAGCCAATCAAGCACTCTCCTTAGGTTATGCCAACCCTGTACTTACTTTGCAGGTTAACTACAGGTGTACTCTAATTCTCAGATCCCCTTTGAATCATTGCCCTTTGATAGCTTACCCCGACACTGGCTACTCACAGAAATAAGAGATTGTCTGCCCCCAGAGGAGCAGTGTATCCAAGTTTACTAGTTTTATGTTAAATCACTGCTCCTATAAAGATCACAAGTACTTGTCAGTACTTACAAAAGAAAAAACAGATTTAAGAAACACTGGGGAATTAATTAGAAACTAGAGAGCATAGTGAAAACAAAAGGTTACAATACCAAACAAAATAATAAAGTACAAACCTGGGTCTACACTTACAAATAGTTACCCTTTTCTATTTAATCATGTAAATATCCCCTTCCCTCCCCCCCCTCACTCTACCCCCCCACAAAGTTCCATTGGTTGCAAAGCTGGCTAGTTTCATAGGAACCAGGATGTAATTCTTCATGAGAACATCCCTGTTACCCAAGATGTCTCTTCAGTGAAAGGATACAAAGTACCTTTCTCTATTAAGGATGTTAAGAAGCAGGTATCTGGCTACTCATGTAGTTGATACCATTGGAATCAACTACACAATCAGTCGATAAGGGGAGGTGCTCTGCAGAGCCACAGCGGGGGTAGCTCCCAGAGTCAGCGCGAGCCAGGACTGGGCAGTACTGGCTTGCACCGTCTCTGGGACCGCTACAGCTCTGGCTCGCACCAACTCTTACTACATTTAAAAGGCAGAGCCACAGCAGGAGTAGGTTCAGGACACGGCATGAGCTGGGACCCTAGCAACCCTATTCACAGCGGCCAAGGCTGGCCACAGGCAGAGGCTGCTCTGGCAACAGCTCCTGCTCATGACAGGGGCTACTGCCGGAGCAGCCTCTGCCTATGGCCAGCCCGGCAACCACAGACATGGGCTGCTTCGCGGCAGCCTCCCCGATCTTCCCCCCTGCTGCTGCTTCTGAGAGAGGCAGCAGCGGGGTGGTGGGGCAGGCAGCACTGCAGAAATGGTGCTGGGGGGAGCCAGCTTTTAAGCCAGCTCCCCAGCTGTGGCTCCAGTTTCCCTCTCTCTTGCTGCCTCTGATACATTCCTATTCCATATCCTATGTCTTTTCTCTTTATCCATATGCAAACCAATTGTCTGTTATACACCTCCAACTAGTTTTCATTTTTGCAGTTTTCTCTGATATTTTTTCACTTAAAGATATGGGATGGGGCAAAAATAGATAACTCTAAGCCTTTCATTACACATCACTGGTTAAATAGGGCGTAGTGACAACTCCCTCCTGCCACCACTTTAACACATCATCCCCTTTTGACTAACTTCTATCCCAAATCCATTAAGTATACTTTCAGTATAAATAAATTATTCCTTACACGTTACCCATACATACATCTCACGATTATTATGAAAAAGTTGCAAGTTTTCTAGAGAGATCTTACTCTTTAGGGATAAATACTTTACTTGCATTAATGTGTCCCTCAGATTTGAGGTGAGTTGTTTGCCAAGAAAAGGGGACCCTTTGCCAAGAAGCCTGTGTGTCAAACATTGATACTCTTTTTTTCATATTTCTAATTGCATCTGCTTTAATCCAAAATGGTTTTTCCCTGAACACACAAAAATGTATTTCACAGATCTTCCTAGAGTCAGACTCATTACTTTACTGTGTATGGAGCTAGAGAATATGTGTGGGTATAAGAATAATGACTGGAGGCAATAATAGAAGGAAGGGCTATAGTCTACTGTAGTGTAACCACCCACACACGTTTTATCTGAAATGAGCAGCAGCTGAATTATCACGCTGGATTCAACCAGAAAAGGGATTTTCTGTAAGACGGATTTAAATAACAGCTAATTTTTTTCATTTTCAGAGCACTTTCAACCTTCAACATTTGAACATCTAATTTATTAACTAGCAGACTTATCCAGCATTGCCCAGGTCATTCAGGGCAGGCCCTTGTTGGGGGCAGTGCAGGAGGCTGGGGATGAGGGAGGAGCGAGAGTGAAGGTTGGGGAGTGAGGAGGGGCTCAGGGTGGAGGCCTGTTTTCTTCCCCCAACCCCTCATCTCCCTATGGCTGTCCTCTCCCCCAGATCTCCTCCAGGGTCCTGCTCTCTCCCCCCCCGACCTCCTCCAGCAGACAGGGGCCTGTTCTCCCCTGGCTTCCAGGAGCCTTTTTAATCCCTCTCCCTTCTGGCACTGTGACCAGAGATGGGGGGGTAAAGATTTGGGGAAAGGCGGCTACTTACCGGTGTGCTCGAAGGCAAAATGGTAGAGTCCCAGCCCTGCTGGCCACTCCCGTAGTGGTGCAGCTACCCCCAGTGGACACTCTGCAGTATAGCTCTCTCCCACAGGCTCGCTGCCCTCAGTAGCCACTCTCATATTGCATCCCTGCATTCAGTAGCCCCTTCCATTGCATGTAATGGAAAACTGTCCTTGTCCTGGGATAACAGTTGTCCTGGCATAACCAAACCCTGACCTAGCTTCAAGTTAAGAGGAAGCTACATACAAAATTTGGTAGCCCTAGCGCTTATCCTTTTAATAGGAGTTCTTGAACAAACATACTCACAGACAGACAGACACACACATATTATAGAGAGAAAGAGAGAGAGCGAGAAAGAGAGATTGCTCAATGCCCAGAAAACATTAGTTATAATAATATTGTGAACAATCTGTTCAAATTTTGCATGAGACAATGTGCTTTTCTGGATTAATTTCATATGTACCCAGGCATTTATTTAAATGTATAAAAGTGCATTTATTCTGCACTTTCATTGCTTGTTCGGTCAAAAATACAGATTAATACCACATCAATCACAAAATCCTCCCCAGCCAGTGAGCTTCACAAGACTAACAGCTTTTATTCTCCACTCTGCATCCACTGTCTAAAAGTATGTTCACACTGCAGTAAAAGACCTGCGGCATGGACATTTGGCTCAGGTCAGCTGACTTGGGCTCATGAGGCTAAAAATAGTAAAGCCTGTACTCTGAGACCTTCCCTCCCTGTGGATTGACTTGGTCT
Source organism: Rafetus swinhoei (assembly GCA_019425775.1). Taxonomy (NCBI): domain Eukaryota; kingdom Metazoa; phylum Chordata; order Testudines; family Trionychidae; genus Rafetus; species Rafetus swinhoei. Next base: position 11,133,139 of record CM033435.1, on the reverse strand, counting down.
CTGAAACTCGGTGCCACAGGTTTTTTTAATCACACTGTAGAGAAACCCTCAGAGTCCAATTCTATGCTCCCTGTTCCCTCTTTTGAAAGACTAGGAAAATACGTTAATTCACTCTGAGGGCCAACACACTCTGAATCATATGGATAAAGTATCATCAGGCATGCAGTCTAGCCCTGTAATCAAATGTCCTGCAGTTTCATTTTGAATTCTGGGAACCAAGTTGAGATGAAACAGTTCCTCCTTAAAATCAAATATTCACTTGAAAAGCAAACTCGACCTTATAGTATAAAACCTCATAGCAGTACAGATCACAAAATTAGAGACAAACAAAGCATACCCTGTGTGTTATGCAAGAAGTCAAGATTTCCAATCCTTTCAGTGGAAACCCACATGCAGTTTAACTTCAAGATTGGAATCTCACTGCCATTATTTACATTAAATTAGGAAAAACTTCCTAGCTGTCAGGGTGGTTAAACACTAATAAATTGCCTAGGGAGGTTGTGGAATCTCCACCACTGGAAATATTTAAGGGCAAGTTCAATAAACATCTATCAGGGATGATGATCTTGGTCCTGCGGTGAGGGCAAAGGACTGGACTTAATGACCTCTTGAGGTCCCTTCCAGTTGTAATGGATTCTATGATACTGCCATACTGCATTAGAGAAGTGGAGAGTTAGATTGGGGGCTGCTTGTGGTCTTTTTTGGTTTATTTGTTTTTCATTTGTGGAATTCCAATGGGAAGGAAAGATTTTTTTTTTGTTCATGTTTATACAGTGCTATGCCCATGGAAAGAAGTCAGTAATAAATTATAAATTCTCAGGATTTATACAATGTCACAATATTCTCCATAAAGGCAACATAGAAAAATTCATAGAGTCACAAATCTTCTAAAAAGCTTTTGAATAAAGTCACAGAAATATAAATATCCCTAATGATTCATCTTGTTGACTTGTAAATATTGTTGTTTGCAGTGTTCTTTGTGGATTTTACAGCATGCTGGCCCTATACATAAAATGGGGTGTACAGAAACCATTACAAGGGGCTTTTGCTGAACTGTGAATATAATCACAGCAACTACTACAACTACCTGGACTTACTGTATGTTGCAGACCAGGTCTACACACAGATTCTGTACAGATATAACTCTTTTGCAGGGGAGGTAGTGAGGGTTTTTTTACACTGGAACTTTCCCTGTACCACACTAAGTATGAGCCATCCTGGAAGCTCTATATCAGTATTACTCCATACACACTACAGCCATAGTTCTCAACCTACCACCCAATCAGAACACAGCCTCAGGGATTTACAGGTATTATATATATTGTGCAGATGTGGCCCACAGAACACAAAGAGCTGCATATGAGGCCCACACATGTAAAGAAGTTGAAAAGCACTGCACTAAAGGGACATACCAAGACAGGGATAGCCAAATCAGTACAACTTTTGTGTTTAAACAAGGCCTTAGATATTAGCATTAAGCTGATATGGCACATCATACCAACTACACTGGTCTACAATTTTTTAGAAGTCGTTCGCTTCAGAGATAAAATGTGCTATTTATTATGTATTTTGATGTGCTGAATTCAAATATGACAATTAAAACAACTGATTGGCTACTGTTTCCAAGATATTTAAGTTTTTACATTTTATGTCTATGTATATTGTGTAGATAGTAGAGTTTTAATCATAAATTGTAAACCTAAGTCTTTTCATGTGTTTATGGTTGCTTTACATGATAATATTTCACCTGTCCTGTTTATGTAACACTTTAAAAATCAGCAAAGGGTTATATAAATAAAATTTATTATGAAACAAAAGGCAAAAAACTATTATGTACATAGTTTAGTCCTATTCAGTGTCTACTCGGCGCTTCTTGGCTTGTCTCTTGTATTCATTAAATGGAGCATCTCTTGTCACTGTCAGCAATAGTCTGCAAGCATTGATGGGCTCCATTTGCCCTGATAGCGTTTCTCCATTGTTGCAATGTCCTGGTGAAATCGCTCGCCGTGCTCGTCGCTCACTGCTCTGCAGTTCGGTGGAAAAAAATCTAGATGAGAGTGCAAAAAATGTATCTTTAGTGACATGTTGCAACCAAGGCTTTTGTATGCCTTGAGGAGGTTTTCCACCAACAACCTGTAGTTGTCTGCCTTGTTGTTTCGAGAAAATTTATTGCCACTAACTGGAAGGCTTTCCGTGCCGTCTTTCCTTGCCACGCAGTGCATGGTCAAATGCATCATCTCGAAGAAGTTCACGAATCTGAGGACCAACAAAGACACCTTCCTTTATCTTAGCTTCACTTAACCTTGGAAATTTTCCACGGAGGTACTTGAAAGCTGCTTGTGTTTTGTCCATGGCCTTGACAAAGTTCTTCATCAGACCCAGCTTGATGTGTAAGGGTGGTAACAAAATCTTCCTTGATTCAACAAGTGGTGGATGCTGAACACTTTTCCTCCCAGGCTCCAATGACTGTCAGTGGCCAATCTATCTTGATGTAGTGGGAATCTCTTGCACGACTATCCCATTCGCAGAGAAAACAGCAGTACTTTGTGTATCCAGTCTGCAGACCAAGCAAGAGAGCAACAACCTTCAAATCGCCACAAAGCTGCCACTGATGTTGGTCATAGTTTATGCACCTCAAAAGTTGTTTCATGTTGTCATAGGTTTCCTTCATATGGACTGCATGACCAACTGGAATTGATGGCAAAACATTGCCATTATGCAGCAAAACAGCTTTAAGACTTGTCTTGATGAATCAATGAACAGTCTCCACTCATCTGGATCGTGAACAATGTTGAGGGCTGCCATCACACCATCGATGTTGTTGCAGGCTACAAGATCACCTTCCATGAAGAAGAATGGGACAAGATCCTTTTGACGGTCACGGAACATGGAAACCCTAACATCACCTGCCAGGAGATTCCACTGCTGTAGTCTGGAGCCCAACAGCTCTGCCTTACTCTTGGGTAGTTCCAAATCCCTGACAAGGTCATTCAGTTCACCTTGTGTTATGAGGTGTGGTTCAGAGGAGGAGGATGGGAGAAAATGTGGGTCCTGTGACATTGATGGTTCAGGACCAGAAGTTTCATCCTCTTCCTCTTCCTCGTCTGACTCAAGTGAGAATGATTCTGGTGCATCAGGAACCGGCAGTCCTTCTCCTGTGGGGTACTGGGCGTATAGCTGATGGAATGTTTGGATAATGCACAGTCCACTTTTCTTCTTTGACACACCTTTCCCAACTGGAGGCACCATGCAGAAGTAACAATTGCTGGTATGATCTGTTGGCTCTCTCCAAATCATTGGCACTGCAAAAGCATAGATTTCCTTTTCCTGTTCAACCACTGGCGAAGATTTGTTGCACAAGTGTTGCAGCATATGTGTGGGGCCCACCTCTTGTCCTGATCTCCAATTTTGCAGCCAAAATAAAGGTGATAGGCTTTCTTAACCATAGTGGTTATACTGCGCTTTTGTGATGCAAAAGTCACTTCACCACAAACATAGCAGAAGTTATCTGCACTGTTCACACAAGTACGAGCCATCTCTGCTCACTTTGGCTAAACAGAAATGTGTCCCTTTGCAAAATCAAACACTGACAAATAAGAGAGCACGACACTGTATGATTTCTAGAGCTGATATAGGGCAATTTGTTCAGCAGAGTGATGTAAGCTTCGTTATGATTGCATCATCCATGACTTCTAGGAATAACATGATGCAATTCATATCATGTATGACGCAATACCAGCTTCAGATTGCATCATTCATTGTTTTGCCTAAAAGCAAGTACTGTCCAAACCCAGTCATAGATTTATTCATAGATCCAGTCAAAGATGTATTTTAGTCATTTCTGGTTTAAATTGAGATCCCTTCCCTTTATAACTCACTTATCCTCCGCCATTCCCAAGTCAAGGGTCGTATATACTGACCCAATAGCATATCTTGAAAACTAGAGCCAATCAACAATTTTAAGCATCATTTTCGTTCTCAGTGTCCCAGAATTAGTAAAGTTTGACTACATTTATTTCAGAAGCATTTTGGCTGTAGAGCAGTGTTATCGGTTGTCTCAACTGCTGAATCAACTTAATACCTGAGATAGCAGCACTAATTTAAAAAAAAAAAATCTAATCCTCATGCTTGCCAAGAAAAAACTTGAAACATGAAACCTAGATGACCCAGCACCAGATGGCAATTAAAAAGAGCCCAAAATGTATTCATTCTTCCTATTACCAAAAAAATGGAGTTGAGGCTTTCCTGAAAAAAGAGGAGCTTTCTGCTCTTATTTTTTTACTCTTAAAACAAATTTTTAAAAACTGACATTTTATGACACTTTTTAGGTATGTTAAAGACTCAAGACAAACATATACTTTCCACCAAATGGTGTTCTGGGGATGTAACTGCAAGTTTCTGATTCAGAGACATGAATATTTCTCAGAGTGAAGGATTTTATATCCAAGTAACATAGTGTTCAAAAGAAGGCTATTTCACAAAGAACTGTGAAACAACTAGTGTTGTCATCACTCTCCTTGGGCAATATAATAGTATTATACAGTTTACACTCCCTCAACTTGAAATTTCACTGCAAACACTGTTCTTTCCATTGAACACTGATTCCACTGGACTGTTTGCTAATGCTAAGCACAATGTAAATTCCACTTCATACAACAATATCTTGAATAAATATTTTGCACTGAATTTAAAACTCAAAGTTTTGACTGGTAGAATAACACGGTGACCTGGAAGAAATTCCTGGGAGACCGAGATGTTCTATGAAAACCCAGGACATATAGGCACTTCAGTTATTCTGTTTATAAAAGCTCCACTACTCTTGATAAATCCACATCTCAGTCGCAAAATGAAATTTTAACCCACTTAATTTTTAGTATTGTTTACTGCACCATAAAAACTGCTTCATATGTTCATTATAGCCTTGTAATTCACTGTTTATCAATTTTTCTTCTAATTTGCCTACATTATGCATACAGTTTGTAAAGCATTCTCTAAATAAAAATATTAAATATGGTTTGTTAATGCACTTGCTTTATCAGCATTGTCCATAGAAGTGTACGACATTGATAACAAACTGTTCCTACTATATATGAAGGAGATTTAAGAAAAAATATTCACAAATGTATTAAAGTGTAGGCAGCAAACCATGCATTTCGGTGACATATATGACACAAGGTTAACTAATGCAAACACAGAAACTTCACCAATATGGAAAGTTTGCTGGTATTTTTAATATCACCTTCAAAGATGATATTCAGCTTCACTGAAACAAAGTGTAGTAAGCATTCTTTCCTCTGTCATCTTATAGCAATAGGTCAGTGTTTTTCTTTATGAGATATGCTAAACAAGAAGGATAAATTATAGCTTCTTCAGTGAGACCACCAGCTGTGGCAAGTCATCAGTCAATTTAATATATACTTACTGGCATTCCTAATAATCAGCTGTTAAGAAATCCAGAATAGAAACTAATTAATAGGGACATTAAAGGCCATTTAAACAAAACTTCACAATTCTAACAAAAACAAAACATTCCTTGTTGCTGAGTTTGAAAATAATTATATATAAATTGGTTCTGTTATGACTGCTAGGCATCTCTATGATTAGTGAATATTCACTACATTGCAGTTGTGAACCTAAACAACTAGGTTGTGCCCAAAAATGGCAATGAACATAAATTTACTCAAGGGACAGAAAAAGATTTCAAAATACTTTTTCTGATTAAAAACACTCCAGACAAAAATAAAATCACAGAAATCCCATCTGGAATAGTAAAGGTGTTCCAAAATAAAACTCTCAAACACTTGAAAGTCATGCAATCACACAGCCTGGGTAGTATAAGAGAAACACAGTATATAAGAACACACAAATGTCCATACTGGGTCAGACCAATGGTCCATCTTGTCCAATACCATCTTCTGATATATTAATTTCTTCTGGCACAGGCCAATACTACAACACTTTCAAGTGATCCTTTTTTCTGTCAGCCAATCCCAATTTCTGACAATCAGAAGTTTAGGGACACCTGGAGCATGGCGGGGGAGGGGAAGGGTGGGAAGCGGAGAAGGAGAGAGGGCATCCCAGACCATGCTGGCTAGTAGATATTGATGGTTCTATCCTCCATGAACTGGTTTGATTCTTTTTTGAGCCCAGTTATACTTTTGGCTTTCATGTTCTCTGGCAACGAATTCCACATGTTGACTGTCTGTTGTGCAAAGAAGTACTTCCCTATTTTTGTTTTAAACCTGCTGTCTATTAACTTCATTGGGTAACACTTTGTTCTTTTGTTATGTGAAGTGGTAAGAAACATATCCTTATTCTCATGAATAATTTTCTAGACCGCTATCCTGTACCCCATCAGTGATCTCTTTTTCGAGGCTAAGCAGTTCTAATGTTTTCAATATCTCCTCATATGGAAGCTGTTCCATGCCCCCAAATCATTTTTGTTACTCTTCATTTAACTTTCCCCAATTCTAACACATCTTTCTTGAGATGAGGCAACCAGGACTGCATGCAGTAATCATGCTGTGTCCATTTTTTTGTGTCAATTTTTTCTTTTATTACTATTCAAATTGTGTCTAATTTACCTTCTGACACATCTTCACTACATTTCTTAGTACTATATGATTTCTTTCTTCACTTTGAGAAGTAAAAACAAATGCCTCTTGAAGATTTAAATATCATGATTATGTAGCATTGACACTAAAGATTTTTTGCAGTTCTTCATTGTTTTTATTTACAAGTTTGCACTGATGCCAACTCACTCTCAATTTATGCCTCTAGAGTTAAGAAATTACTTGGCTTTTTTTTTTCCAGTTGAAAAATCAGACAATTTTCACCTTATTTTTATTTGAACTACTTTTTTAGTGTCAGGTTTTTAAATAAAGGTGTCTGTAAAGCATTCTACAAAAAGCACAATCTGTAAATGTAATTGAAAGTGATGTTCCAATATAAGTTTATTTTTTAAAATAGCTACCAGAATGCTAAATCAAATATTTGTGTTGATATCAAAGAAGAGAGATCTGAGACACTTAAAAAAATCCCAGTAAAAAGCAGAGAAGAAAGAATTTGCTTAAGAAGTCTTTGTCAAAAGATTGCTATTAGCTAAAATATAAACAATGAAATATGTATCTAACATTATTTAATACCATTATTTAACACTTTAGCGTATGTGATGCAACACGAACACTGAAGCCCTACATATCCAGAATAACATTGTGATCATTGAGTGATCCACAGATGGAAGTCTCACAGGATCAACCAATCAGGCATGAACAATACAGGTGGAAGGCACAATCTTCAAGAAGTGCAGAAATATATTTTAAATATGAAATGAAGAAGGCAGTTCCAGATAGAAGCAGTTTTAGAAAAAAAGAACAAAGATCAAACAAACATTTGTCTTTTGGAGCTGGTACAAGAAAGATACCAGCTGCAGTACACAACATTTCTATTGGTTTTTAAATACTCATGATCTAAATTCAACATTCTTGAGCTCCATCTACTGGTATTTTATCAATTAACTATTTAAACTATTTAGCACTGCACCTTACCTATTAAGTATTTGCATATATACAGACAATAGATTTGTAACAATAGTCACCCTTATTATAGGGTGACAGTCTTCAGCATCCAAGAGGATGACCAGATTTATATGAAACACAGAAATAGTGTGTTTAGATCTGAGATTTTGTGTCTTTTGAATCAAACATTTTAGTCCTTTATTTCTGAAAAACTTTGAATATCTGGGTTGGAAGTCTCTGCAGTCCGAAAGGACTTCAAATTACTTTGCTTGTCGGAGGTAGCCTCTTTAGGCTGCCTCTTATATCATTATACTTCCCTTAGCCTCTCCGGATGCTTGAAAATGACCTGCAGTAGAACCTCAGAGTTATAAACATCTCAGAAAGGGAGGTTCTTTGTAACTCCATCACTTCAGTATGGTATCAAAATCGAAACTAAAAGAAAAAATTGCTCTCTCTTCTGATCTTGTATTCTATATACACAACTAAACAAACCCATTCAAAAGTTTGATCTTTCAGTCTATACACATAACTAGCATTTATATTAATAGGTAAACTCCTAACCTCATTGTAATCAATAGGCTATTTCAATGGGGTCAAGTTTTCACCATTGTTCTTGAATGCAGATCTGGTATAATTTAGGACTTATTTTTCTTCAACTCAATCTAGGTGCACGTGATGGATATTTTTCAGGCCCCAAAAGCAGCACAGCTGCTCAATGATCTGTTTTAGGCCTTGTTTTATTTAACATGTTTCCCAATGAGAGTCTTCATCTTTGTAAAACAACTAGCAACATACCACTTTCCTGATACTGGTTAGGCTTGCTTTGACAAAGACAATGAAATAGAATTTCCCATAATTGCTTTCTTGTGTCGACTTTTAAAATTATGTTCTATTACTTTTTTTTCATTTTGATGTCATTATGGCTTCTAAACCAATAATACTGTGTACAATCAGCACCTGTTCATGAAAATTCAGAATATCAGCTCGTATTAACTATGATAAAATCTCTTTTTTTGCATTCTGTAACAATTGGGTTGGGTGACTTGGCTGAATAGATGTATATGGTAGGTTTTTCTTTTATAAGAACTAACAGATGAATAAAATCAGCTATAGAATTCTGAGATCATACTTAGAATTTGAAAAAAAAATGTTAAGAGGAAAAAATCCACAAAGGTTTTAAAACACAATAAATCTAACTTTATCTGAGGAGTGAAAAAGCGAAGTTACTCACCTCCGGTGCAGTAACTGTCGTTCTTCGAGGTGGTGTCCCCGCGGGTGCTCCACTATGGGTGCTGGGCTTGCCCCGGCGCCGCAGACGGAAACTTGTGATGAGCAGTGTTCAGCCGGACCGCGCATGTGCCGCAGGCTCGCGGCTTCGCGCTTTTTTCTGTCTCGCGCGGTCCGGCCCCCCGCCAGTTCCTCGAGACCGCCTCGGAGTCTGTAAGAGACAAGAGCAGAGAGAGAGAGGACTCCAAAGCGGGGGAGGAGGGCGGGTAGTGGAGCACCCGCGGGGACACCACCTCGAAGAATGACACCGGAGGTGAGTAACTTCGCTTTCTTCTTCGGGGATGTCCCCGCGGGTGCTCCACTATGGGTGACTGCGTAGCAGTAGTCGCCAAAACGGAAGGAGGGCAAGGAGTCCCTATTTATCCGCTGTGGAGAGTACTGCAGTCGCCACTGCCCCATCTGAGCGAGAGAGTAGAGAAATAGAATAGTGTTTGGCGAAGGTCTCATGTGAGGACCAAGTCGCCGTTCTGCAGATGTCCTTCAGAGATACCCCTCTATAAAACGCTGTAGATGTGGCCATGGCTCTAGTGGAGTGAGCGCGTGGTTGGGATGGAAGGGGGTAAGCCTTTCGTTGCATACGATTGCACTATGCATGAGGTTGCGAGATTGGAAATCCTCTGGGAAGATAGGCGTTGACCCTTTGACCTGTGTGCCAAGGAGACGAATAAGTGGTCCGTAAGCCTGAAAGGTTTAGTGCGATCTATGTAGAATGCTAAGGCCCTGCGGGTGTCCAAGGAGTGTAGGGCCACTTCTCGTGGTGAGACATGGGGCTTCGGGAAAAATGCTGGCAGGATGACTGGCTCGTTAACATGGAAATGGGAGACAATTTTGGGTATGAATCTTGGATGTAATCTCGAGACTACTCCATCCTTATGGAAAATTGTATATGGTGGCGTGGCCATCATGGCGGAAAGCTCACTCACTCTGCGTGCCGATGTTATGGCGAGCAGGAAAATGGTTTTCAAAGTGAGGAAATGAAAGGATACAGTCGCCAGAGGCTCGAACGGCGGCCTCATTAGGGCATTGAGTACTACATCCAGGCTCCACACAGGTGGAACTGGGTCGTGCAGTGGGGCCATGTTGATAAGGCCCTTGAGAAATCTTTTAGTAGTAGGATGAGCGAAGACAGAAACGCCATCTATCGGTGATGTGAATGCTGAAATTGCTGCGAGGTGCACCCTGATGGAGGCTAACGCGAGGTCTTTATTCTTTAGGTGCAGTGCGTAGTCCAGTACGGAAGGAATTGACGGACGTATCAGATCATGGTGGTTCGAGGTACACCAGGAGGAGTATCTGCGCCACTTGTGAAGATAAGTTTTTCTCGTGGTTTGTCGCCTACTGTGTACTAGGACGTGTTGGACTGGAACGGAGCAGAGAGATTCGAATGGAGTCAGCCAGTTAGGATACCATGCTGTTAGGTTCAGCATTTGTATCTGGGGATGTTTCAGGCGTCCTCGGTCTTGTGTGAGGAGATCGTGGAGAGGCGGAAGGTGGATCGGTGTCCGCACAGACGGTGCAGGAAGGGAAACCAGTGCTGGCGAGGCCAGTCCGGGGCTATGAGGATTAGCGTAACCCTGTCCGCCTTCAGCTTCTGAAGGACTTTGGGAATCAGAGGTATGGGGGGAAATGCATAAAGGAGGGGTCCACGCCAAGTCATAAGGAAGGCGTCTCCAGGGATGCGCAGCCCAGGCCCGCCCTGGTGCAGTACTTATGCATTTTGTATTGGCGGAGTTGCGAAGAGGTCCACTCGGGAGTACCCCAACGTTGGAAGATGTCACAGAAAATGCCGTCGTGCATTTCCCATTCGTGTTTCACATGGAAATGTCTGCTCAGGAAATCTGCCGTCCACATTTGTGGTGCCAGGTAAGTAAGATGCCATAGGAGTTACCCGTGGCGAATGCACCAGTTCCAAAAGCGGATGGCTTCCGTGCATAGGAACGGGAGCGAGCGCCGCTTGGCGATTCACATAGTACATGGCTGTGATGTTGTCCGTGAGTATCCTCACCGTGGTGTTTGAATGTAGATGAGGAAGGATTTGCGTTGAAAATGGCGCGTAGCTCTAGAAGGTTTATGTGTAGCCATGCTTCTTGCGAGGACCATTGGCCTTGGACTGAGAGGGAGCCCATGTGAGCCCCCCAGCCTAGTAGGGACGCATCCGTTGTGATTTGGTGGAGTGGCTCCTGCCGATGGAAAGGTATACCTGACAGCAGGTTTGTGTGGCTGATCCACCATAGGAGTGATTGGAGAACGCCAGGTGGTGGCGTTACCGGCCTGTGGAGATTGTATCTGGTGTGGTCGTATACGAGAGTCAGCCAGTACTGAAGGGCGCGCAGGTGTAGTCTGGCGTATTTCACCACGTATGTTGTGGCGGCCATATGGCCCATCAGTTTGAGGCATGTGATGAGTGGAACGGTAGGGCTGATGGTGATGGTGTGAATGAGGTCTTGGATGGCTTGAAACCTCTGTAAGGGTAAGAACGCTCTGCCGGCAAGTGAGTCCAGGCGGGCCCCAATGAACTCGATGTTCTGAGTGGGGCGCAAAATGGACTTTTGCTCATTGAGGAGAAGTCCGAGCGATTGAAAGACTTGCCTTGTGAGGTGAACCATCTGGGAGACCTCGTGTGCAGAAGGGCCCTTGAGTAGGCAATTGTCCAAGTAAGGGAAGATGAGTACCCCTTGGCGTCGGAGGAAGGCCGTGACCACGGATAGAACCTTTGAAAACACCCTGGGGGCTGACGATAGCCCGAAGGGGAGGACCTTGTATTGAAAGTGGTCTTTTGCCACGACGAAGCGCAAGAACCTCCTGTGAGCTGGATGGATAGGGACGTGGAAATAGGCGTCCTGGAGGTCGAGGGTGGCAAACCAGTCCTGTGGATCTAACGCAGGCATTATGGCAGCTAAAGTCGTCATTTTGAATCGTCGTTTCTTGAGATATTTGTTCAAACGGCGGAGATCTAGGATGGGGCGCCAACCTCCAGACCTCTTCTGGGTGAGGAAATAATGTGAGTAAAAGCCCCTGTTCCTGAAATCCTTTGGAACTGGCTCTATGGCACCCAGACAGAGAAGGCGGTCGACTTCTAGTCGGAGGAGGGTCTCGTGAGAGGGGTCCCTGAAGAGGGACGGAGTGGGAGGGGTGGTTGGTGGGATGGCTATGAAAGGGATAGGGTAGCCAGATTGAACAATCTTGAGGACCCATCTGTCCGTGGTGATTTTTGCCCATTGATGTAGAAAGGGCCTCAGCCGGTGGTGAAAGAGCTGGGTCGTATGATTCGTGATGCTGCCTGTGACTGTCTGCTCACCCCCGACCAACGCATCAAACCTGTTGCTTGTTGTTGGGCGGCATGTTCGTCCTGCAGTTTGGGTTTCGGCATCGCTGAGGCCTCTGGCGCGAGCGTTGGTTGTCGAAGGGCCTCTGTTGCTGGTGTTGCTGCTGCCACTGATGTCTGATGTAGGAGTAGTCATATCTGCGCTGGTATGGTGAGTACCGGCGTCTCTTAAAGGGGGGAGTGTACATCCCCAGAGTTCGCAAGGTTGTTTGGGAGTCTTTAGAAGAGTGTAAGATTGAGTCCGTGGTTTCTGCAAAGAGCTTATCCTTGTCGAAGGGTAAGTCCTCAACTTTGGCCTGTAGTTCTTTTGGAACTCCCGCCGCTTGAAGGAAAGAAGCTCTGCGCATAATGATGGCAGTAGCAGCAGAGCGAGCAGCGGTGTCAGCAACGTCCATGGATATTTGGAGGGACATTCTCGCTGATGTGTAGCCCTCTTGGATTACTGACCTCAGGATCTATTTCTTAGAATCAGGGACATGATCCATGAGGGGGGTGAGGCGTGAAAACGTATCAAAGGTGTGATTGGAGAGATGCGCCGAGTAATTGGCGATTCTGAGGAGTAGCATTGCTGAAGTGTAGACCTTCCTGCCCAGGAGGTCAAGTCTCTTTACGTCCTTATCGGAGCTCTGTTGTTTGAGGTGTGGGGCTCTAGCCTCTGTTGCTGAGCTGCATCAACTACTAGGGAGTTAGGTTGTGGATGGGCAAAGAGGAATTCCATGCCTTTCAGTGGTACAAAATATTTCTTGTCGGCCCGTTTGTTGGTCGGAAGAGCCGACGCTGGAGCATGCCACACTTCATCAGCCAGTTCCAGGATGCCCTCATCAAGAGGAATGGCCAGGCGTGACCTATGCTGCGGTTGGAGGTTCCTGAAAAGCTCGTGCTGCTTGTCCTTGAGTTCCTGCAGCGGAATCTCTTGTGTGATAGCTACTCGCTTAAACAACTCTTGGAACTGACGGAGGTCATCTGGTGGAGAGCTGTTGCCTGGCGTGACTGCCTCATCTGGCGGGGACGAGTCTGGGATGGAAGTCCCCGGTAGGAGGTCTCCGGAGGCGGCGTGATCCGTCTCTGATGGAGGATGAGGTGGTGACGCTGAATGATGTGGAGGGGTAAGGGGAGCCGGAGTTGGAGAGCGTCTGCGTGATATATAATCATAGGCAGAACGTGATCGATAAGAGTAGCCGCTGTGGGAGTCCCGAGAGTGGCGGTCATCGTGATAATATTTGTCATGTCGCGGTGAGCGGTCGTTGTGATAATTGGAACGGGCGTAATATCGGTAACGGTACGGAGAGCAGGGTGAACAGGAGCGGATGTCTGATGCCCTGGAAGAAGCAGGAGACGCAGAGAGCTGCCTGCAGTGGGAAAGTGCAGCAGCCAGGAATGGTGAAGGCAGCCTGGAGGAGGCATGGGGGGACCCATGCCAATGGGTATAGCGGTGTGGAGAACGAGGCACCAGGGGAGGCAAGGACGGTGCCGGCGAGAAAAGGCGGGAGCGAGAGCAGCTCCGGCGCAGGGAGATCAGAGGAGCAGGACTCAGAGCCCCTGATCTGCCGGCGTGTGCAGAAGAGACAGCCAGCGCGGTGCTAATCGGCGCCGGGGGGGTCAGAGGCAGCAGCAGCAGTTGGCGCCGTGCCGGCAGGGAGGCAGATCGGCGCCGCATAGTCCGGCACCGCATGGAGGCTTGGGAGAGGTGCGGGTGCCGTGATGTTCGGCTCCGGGTCTGATATTGGAGCCGGCTCAGCGCTCTGCAAGGGAGGCAGAGGCGGCGGCGGAGGCAATGCTGCCTGGGAGCCTGCATATGCAGAGGCTCCCACGGTCGCTTCGGCTTTGAAGCCGCTGAGACAGGGGGACCTGACTTAGCTGTGCCAGAAGTCCCCGGTCTTTCAGGCTGGCTTTCCCTGGTGTTCAGGGCAGCTGGTAGGGATCTCGTGGGAGAGATCCTGGGCTTTTTCTGAAGCCCCGTAGTCTGGGAGGAAGCCCGGCGCTTGTGGGGCTGCTGGTCAGAGTCGGTTTGTTGCGGCTCCAGGGCTTTAGCAAAGAGGAGCATTCACAAGCGCCTCTCTCTATCCTTTCTAGCCCTGGAGGTGAGTCTGGTACAGTAGGTACACTTCTGGGGGACATGAGATTCCCCCAGACAACGGATGCAGTCCGAGTGGCCATCGGAGGCTGGCACTGCCTCCCGGCAAGAGCTGCATTTCTTGAAGCCGGTAGCTGACATTTTGCAGGTTGCCCTGAGGCAGTTCTTGTTTGCAGTCGTGGTGGAGAGACATTTAGTTGTCTGAGTATTAGTAGTTTTATCTCTAAAGTAATGGTAATACAGTGATAATGTCTCTGTTGACTTTATCTCTTCCTTTTTTTTTTTTTTTTTTTTTTAAAAGAACGCAACTATATACAAGGAGCGGACGGGAGAACAGCTGAGAGGCGGGAGGTAAGAACAGTATGCGGTCTCTATTCTTACTCCCGTTTAGTGTGGGGTTTTTTTTTTTTTTTTTAAGAAATGAGGGAAAACACAAAGGAAAGAGGAATAGAGGTATATGTACAAGGAGGAACTAGAAGGAATTTAGTTCAGTGAGTGAGATGAGGAGCGCGGTTCCAAGCATCTGCAGCCTGAGGCGGTGAAGAGGAACTGGCAGGGGCCGGACCGCGCGAGACAGAAAAGAGCGCGAAAGCCGCGAGCCCGCGGCACATGCGCGGTCCGACCGAACGCTGCTCATCACAAGCTTCCGTCTGCGGCGCCAGGGCAAGCCTAGCACCCATAGTGGAGCACCCGCGGGGACATCCCCGAAGAACCACCCCTTTTCTAAAGATTCATTCTCTGTAGATGACACATAGCAAAGCACTTCAGAGTGAGACACGACTCGTTTTAAAAGACTGAGCTCTAAACTATACCTAAAGGACACAATAAAAAGCTCACATCCTTTTTAAGGGACACTCTTGCCTCATTTCATTTCCCCATAAATCTTTCAGTCCAGTTGCACCTCCTCCTATCCCTCCTTGAAAATACTTTCTCCAAACCAAGCAACAACAAATAAGCCTTCCAAGACTTGACTGGGGAGAGCTTTGGGGAAACTGGGAGTTGAGGGTGGAGATTTGATTGAGAATCTATAACGGGAAGAAAAATAGCTGATTAAGAAACCTGGTCAGTGTCACTGGAAAAATCTGTATAGTTGAGGGTATGAGGTGCCAAAAACCACTGAACAAGACTGTAAATCCTGTATGTGATGGAACCAACTTCAACCCAGGGGATGTTACACCCCCAGCATCACTAATTACAGCACAATGAGTCTATGGAGAGCAGAGAATGTATCAAATTGAGGGCAAATATATAAAGATGTACTTGGAGTGCAGATGAAAGGAAAGATGAAAGGAAAAGAGGGAGTCATTTAGGTACATGATTAAGGAAAGATGGGCTGATGGTATTGAAGGCAGTTAGAGACTTGGATGCAGAGTGAGATTTGATGAAAAACTGAGAAGACAAGTGAGATAAGATTATGGAGGACAATGGACAAAATATGAAGAAAAATAGGCCCAAGAAAAAAATGTGGGAGATAAACAGGGAGATATAGTGAGAAGAGTAAAACAGGAGACAGTGAATGGAGAACAGAAAACAAGCCAAGAGATAAGGTAATATGGAAGGGGTGAGAAATGACAGCTGCAGAAGGGCAAGGATGGTAACACAATGAGTGGTCCTCTGCCCACGGAGCAGCCAGGTTAGAGCCCGAGCTACCAGTTACCAGTAAGCATCACCCATTAACATCCCTAATTTGGAGTAAGACCCTTCCTTCTTCCAGTCACCCCACATTGCTTTATGTGTAGGTGCCTGACTGAAGATTACTTCCAGCCTGTGCAGAGATGTTTTCTCCATTTGTGGCAGCCTGTGCTATGCCTGCTTC
This sequence comes from Rafetus swinhoei, assembly GCA_019425775.1. Taxonomy (NCBI): domain Eukaryota; kingdom Metazoa; phylum Chordata; order Testudines; family Trionychidae; genus Rafetus; species Rafetus swinhoei. Next base: position 11,117,120 of record CM033435.1, on the reverse strand, counting down.
TTCCCTTTCATTTCCTTGTGTTTTGATTGCAGCTGGAGGATCCCTGTGTAGGTTTGAGAATTGCAGCAGATGATATGGAGCAGGCCTGATTTAATTCTTTGAACCCCACTTTGGCCTAGCATCAGGTTTCATAAACCCCATTGCACCACTGCACTATATTAGGAATGTCATTCCAAGGGACTTTTCTCAAACTAATAGACAGCTGTTCATGATGAACAGTTGTGCCAAAGCATTTGAATTCAGACATCTCTCCAAGATTGATCCTCTTACCCATGCTGTAAATGTACAAATGAAGGTTCTTATCAGGCTCATATGCAACAGGAATAGACTATCAGCAGTAATAAAACTTTAAGGCTACATCTACACTGCGGGTGTTTTGCGGAAGAGGAAATGCAAATGGAGCACTCATTTGCATATCTCACACTCTTATTTGCATATCTTCTTCTGATCCTTTTTTCAGAAGAGGTTTTTGCGATAAAAAGCTCTGGGTAGACGGGGCCATTTGTCCGATAAAAACGCTTTTGCGCAAGAGCCCTCATTCCTCAAAAAATGGTTTACAGGCTCTTTGCAAAAGGGTTTTTTTCCAACAAATGGCCCCGTCTACACAGGGCTTTTTATCGCAAAAACCTCTTCCGCAAAAAGGATTGGAAGAAGATATGCTAATGAAGCATGAGATATGCAAATGAGCACTCCATTTGCATTTCCTCTTCTGCAAAACACCCACAGTGTAGACTTAGCCTAAGAGAAATACTACAGCATGTACCTTGCAAAAGCAAGCAATCTCTCATTCTAATCAGACATTAGTAAGGTGCAGGGAAAGTGTGGTCCATCTATAGACTGATTAGTTAAATCTAACCCTCCTCACTTGTGATCTTTGAGATGGAAAAGTCTGTCACTGTCGGCACAGTAGATTTATATTAACAGAAAACCTCATGTTTGAAGATTGAAATAACTGTAATTATTTCCTTCTGCTCTGATTTCAAAATATGGGCTGATGGTTAGAAACTGTTTCTTTACATTTATTTCCAAAATCAGTACAGGTAGTTTTAATCAGTACAGGTAGTTTTATGCTGGATCTTAATGCTATACACCTTCCTATAAAATATCTTTTCAGTAAGTATCTTCTCCTTTTCTCTCCTATTTACTTTTCAGCAAGTTACGCAGAACTCTGAGCCCCTCCCCAACCTATGCATTGGTAAGGGAGTCCAAATAACTGAACCCTCTTTCAGAAGGTGTTAACATGTGACTTAGAATTTCATATTGGGTGCAAAGAATATTGCAGTTCTTGAAGATACAGATTAGAGAAGGCCTGGGCAAAATACCTTTCGAAGCTGCCAGATCTGGCCCATGAACTCTCTGCCTGCCCATGCACACTGTTGATAAAAGCGACTGTTGCAGGGAGGAAAGGGTTTGTGTGCTGCTTCTGCCCTCTGCACAAACCCATTGGCTGGTTTCTGGTCAATAGGAGCTACCTGTTAACAATCAGCTTGGGAAGCACTCTTCCCTCAGGCTCCTAGCAGTTCAGAAAACACATAGCCCTTGAAGCCAGTGCAGGGTGGGGCAGGGCAGGCAGGGAGTCTGCTTGGGAAGGTTGCTGGTTGGGAGTCAAGCAAGTAACTTTCCCAGCCAGAGCCTGCCTCTGGTACCCCAACCCTTTGGCCCCCTACCCCACATAACCCAAACCCTCTGCCCCTCTCCTGCCCCCATATCCCTTCCCAGATCCTGCACCCCAATCCCCTGCCCCAGGTCACAACTCCCTGCTGCCATAGGTCAGAGCCCAAACTCCTCCACCCCACCCGCACCTTAGCCCCCTTCCCCAGGTCACAAGCCAGAACCCCTAACCCAGGTCACAACTGCCTCCTTCACCCAAATTCCCTCCCAGGCCCCACACCCCAATCCCTTACTGCAAGCTCCCTTCTGCACCTCCACCCAGATCCTGCAGCTCTTCCATTAATATGGAAGAATACAGCCCTTGACCACTTTCCACTGCACCCCAATTCCTTACTGCAAGCTCCCTTCACCCTCCCCCCAGACCCTGCACCTCCTCCATTAATATGGAAGAGTATGACTTTGGACCACTTTCCAAATTCTTGGAGTGCCGCCCATCAAAAATCATTGCCCACCCCGGATTAGAGACAAATGCAATATTTTAAAATTCTTAATCTATTGCAGATACTGAAAAGATTAAGGGCCTAATTGTGCCAAGACTAACTCATGTAGGCAGTGTAATTATAGCCATGTCAGTCCCAGGATATTAGACAGACAAGGCAGGTGGACCATCCAATAAAAGATATTACTTCTCCCACCTTGTTTCCCTAAGGCTTACTGTGACTGAGCCAGCACTCTGATCATGGCAGATACAATCACATAATGCAGAACAGAGCTGATTAGAACTGTGCCTAATTTGTGGGTGGAGGAGAACAGGGAGGCTAATTAAGATAGTAGGTAGGGGCTACAGAGAGATACAGGAAGGAAGGAAATAGAAAAGGGGAAAGCAGGTAACAGAGGAAGGAGAGAGATTTCTCTTCCCTGTTTGTTACAGAAGCATAGAGCTTCCTAGAACTATTGGCATAGAGCTGAATTTAGTATTCTGTACTATAGTATATAGTAGGGGGAACCCACATTAAAATAGAGGTGTTTGACCAGCACAAGAGACGTTTATGAGCCAAAGCAGAGGCAGGAGCCAAGAACACCCTATCCATTTACTCAAGGGTATAGTTCGGCTGAAGTCAAGAAAACAACTGACTTTCTTCTTTCTAGCACAGTTACGAGCAACCTAGGCTAATGAGCAAGGCCACATGAGTGGCCCTCTATCTCAGTGGGCTGCCAGATTGTCATGGTCTCCTCAGACTAGGGAGGTTAAAATGTGGGTAATTGTGTGACATGTGACTGCTGAAAAATTCAGCAGTTATGCAGTTACACACACCCACAGCTGGATCCCCAGGATAGCAGAGGCAGCTGTGTGGGGCAGCAAATAGCGGTAAGAAAAAAAACTGCATGGACAGAAACCAACAGAATCTGGCAACCTTGCACATGGGCAATGATAACAAAATGTCTTGTAGGCTACATATAGAACCCCAATGGGCTGCAGGTTGCCCACAACTGTTCTAGCACCTCTCAGAACCAAAACTGGATTCTCAACTTCAGAAGAGTCAATCATGCTCTTCTTCCTGAAATATTATCATTTAGTGTCTCTGTAATGCCCTACTTTGGTTTTCCTCTCCTGCAGGGCTTATTAAACTCCACATAGTCATTCTTCCAATTACTGCCCTTGTGAGGGCCTAATATTTATTTGTAAAATTAACAAAGTTTCCAAAAACAAAATAAGAAAACTTGCTCCCAGCTTCACAGCCAGGCTCACCAACAGCAATTTCAGGCTCCAGAGCAAAACAGTCAATGGGCCACCACTGGTGCTGAGCAAGCTGCTGGGTACACGTTTACACAAATAAACACACTTTAACATCCCTATCTGGGATACAGCCTTTCCTACTGAGCCACATAACTAGAACTCACATTCCAGCTCTCATTTCACATATCTGTTACTCCAACATCCTTTTCTACAGCCTTGGCAAATGCAGTCTTGCCCCACTCATAACCATTCAGAATGTTGCTGCAAAAAAAAAAAGGTTTCTCACCTGTCATTTTTCATCCCTCCACTGGGTCCCCATTTTCTGTCACACCAATCTATAAGGCTGTTTGTCTTCACTTTCAAAGCCCTTGTAATGAGCCGGGGACAGCAACATGGCTTCCCTCTGACCCAGAAGAGGAAGGGCCCTTGAAGACCCCTTGGTGAGCAGGTCCCTCCTCCCCTAGCCCCGTCCACGGGAAGCTGGAGGGCAGGACTAGGAGCATAAGAGCTGGGAGCTCAGTCAGAGCCTGGAAGCTAAACAGGCCAGATGTTTGGTCCTAGCTCCCGCCACGCCACACCCAACAGGAGCACTGGGTTGGGCCACCACAACCCCTGCCAGTCCCCAATGCCTGGCCTGGGCTGCTGAGACTACTACCACGGCTTAAGAGATGCCGAGACCTCTGGGACCCACGTTGGGTCCTGACGACTAGGCCGGTCCACCTAGGCTCCTGCCTGAGCCAGTACCCACAGACACCTTGCCAGCACCTCCATCCCAAGCTGACCCCAAGGAGCAGTGCCTGAGTCTGGTAGACCCCAGGGGGAACTGGGAAGCAGCCCAGGGACAGCCGACCCCAGGGCGGCTGAGGAGATGGAGGTTGGGTGGGCAGCGCGTTGCAGCTTGGATCCCTGCTGACCCACAGACCTAGTCAGTGCACTACGGCGCGGATCCCAGCCGACTCAGTGGCTGCCGCGCTGTAGTAAAAACTAAGTGTGCTTCTTCCCCTCATTGCTTAAGCTCGAAACAGCACGTATCATTTAGCTGATTGCGCATGCCTCAGAAGCTGCTAAACTTTCTGCTAGCTGTTTCCATATAAGGGAACTAAGTAAACTTGCAGTAACCAATCACGTTGTGACACGCTGGCCAGAAGGAATGTGGAATCCACAGAAGTTTCAGCTCAGGCGTTGCCCAGGGTCGACTTTGCTTTGAGCACAGAGCTCCTCTGTCGACCTTGTTTGCAAACAATAAAATGGAGTTGGACCCAGCCTGAAAGTGTGACTCTCTTCTTGAGGCAAATTGGACTAGCCTCCAGGGGGACGAAACTAGCAATTTATGCAACAATTTCTGGCGAGCCAGCCAGGAGATACCCCTTGGACTACTCCGGAGTCGGACAACAAGACCGTCGTAGGTGACCGTGAAGTGCGCACCGGACCGTGTTTGAGTCCATCACGACACCGAAAGCATGAGTCGGGACATCCGGAAAGTTAAAGGAATCTCCACCGAACGGAGTCAACCAGGCTGTGAGGTCTGAAGGGACGGCGCCAGGGTGTTGACGGAGTAAGTATACATATTCCCTGTGTCTTTTGTGGTTGTTAGTCCTTTGGGGACTCTTGCGTTCAGCACATAGGTCTGAACATTGCACTCGGCACTTGGGGCTGAGAAGTTGACACAATGGGTTCGGGTCGTTCCCGGATAGAAAACTCCACAACTCCATTGGGATGCATGCTGCAATTTCAGTAAATTTAAGGGTGATTTTGGGATTAAGATGACAAAGGATGATTTAAATTAAGTTCTGTCAGCTAGAGTGGCCAACCTTTGGGATAGGCTGGCCAGATACAGGGTCTTTTGATATAAATCTAGTTGCCTCTGTGCATGGTGTTGTTACTCGAGATGGGCACTGGGATCAGTTCCCATATATTGATTGTTGGTTGAATCACACGCAGAGGCGACCTGCGTGGCTGCTGAAGTGTAGCATAGGAGCTTGTAAGGTTATGGTAGCAAAAGCTAGGGCCACGGGAGGCAAGGGTGCATGCCCCAAGGTTTTAAATGATTCTGGTAGTGAAGTTGATCTGACTCAAGGCAGGCGTAGAGAAACTCCCATGGTGGAGCAACATGACGGGAAGGAAAAAGGCTCAGCAGAAGCTCAGGCACAAATTCAGACTCCGCTGCCGCCTCCAAAGCACACCCCTCCCCCTTATAACTCGCCCGATGAGGGGAAGACACCCTCCGCTCCTCTTGAATCCCCCCTTCTGAAAGTTCTGAAGGATGGGGGTCCAGAATGGTCCCAGCTCAGGCCATACAACACGGAAGACCCCTATGATCTGCGCCCCCCACCCAAGACCAAGCCCCAATATGTATTTCCCGTGAGGGAGGTGGCAACGGGGGACGGGGATGCAGCTTTTGTCTACTTCCCCTTTAGTACTTCTGACTTGTTCAATTGGAAGAACCAGAACCCCTCTTTCAGAGAGGATCCCCTAAAGATGCAAAGCCTTTTTGTGTCTGTGGGCCAGACCCATTGACCCACATGGGCAGATGTCCAAATGATGTTGCAGGCGCTGTTAACCACAGAGGAGCAGTGTTTGGTTCTTGGCACTGTGGATCGAATAGCTGAAGAGCGTAGAACCGCAGCTGGAGGAAGGGGAAAGGAGTTAAGAGAACTGTGCCCAATAGAGGATCCAGGATGGAACGGCCGCCAGGCAGTGGGCCGGGAGCGAAATGCAGAATATTTAGGAATCATAGTGGAGGCACTGGGCAAGGCTGTGCTCCGCGTCACAAACTTGTCTAAGTTGTATGAAGTTCGGCAAGGGAAAGATGAAAACCCCTCTGCCTTTTTGGGGCGCTTGTTTGAAGCTTTTCGAAGGTTTAATGACTTGGATCCGGAGGCCTCAGAACCAACGGATGGTGAATTTGATGTTTATAGGACAGGCTGCCCCTGATATCCGCAAAAAGTTGCAAAAGACTGAAGGTGGCCCGGGAAAGCCCATTTCTGAATTGGTGGAAATAGCTTACAAAGTGTATGGAAACAGAGAGCAGGTTGCAGAGAAAAAGGAAGAGAAAAGGGGACAGAAGCAGATGGCAATGCTGGCTGCTGCCATAACTGGCAATCCAGGCCCGAAGGCTGGCGGGCAAGGAGGCAGGGGAAAGTACCCCAGGAAAGGAAAAGGACATGTAGGCACGGATGAATGTGCATATTGCCAAGAAAAAGGGCACTGGAAGAGGGATTGCCCTCAGTTGAAGGATAAGAAAAAGGAGTCAGCCAGAGGGCCGGCAGATGCGGGCGGAATCCTCTGGAGAGGACTCTAGCTGAAGGGGACCGGGATCTAAGGCCACCACCCTACGAGCTAAGGCTCGAGAGGATCCCATGGTGAAAATAAGGGTTGGTGGCAGAGACTATGAGGCTCTGGTGGATAGTGGGGCCACGTTTTCTATGATTCCTGTGAAACCCCCCTCAGCTAAGGAAAGTGGAAAGCATGTGGTAGTGGAAGGAATTGAGGGAAGGCGAAGCAAGCTACCTGTATGTAAACCCCTCCTCACGAAGATTGGAAATAATATGCTGGAGCATGCCTTTGTTGTTTCATCTGCATGCCCATGCCCAGTTGCCTGCTGGGGCGAGATATGCTAACTAAGCTGCAGGCTGAAATTTTCTTCCATGGTGATCAGATTGTAGTGCAGCTGCCGGTGAAACAGGGCTCAAATTACCAGATGGCCCTCTGGGCAATTGAGACGGTGTTAGAGGCAAAAGGGACTGAGATCCTAGAAGGTGTCAATCCATGTGTATGGGCAGATGGGACCCCTGCCCGAGCGAAGTCCGTGACTCCAGTAAAAATTCCTCTCAAGGGAGGAGAGGGCCCTGTGTGTGTGAAGCAATATCCCCTGAAGAAAGCCACCCGAATAGGGTTGAAGCCATTAATTGAAAAGTTCAAAGGATATGGCTGGTTGGTAGAGGGCTCTTCCCCCTTTAACACCCCGGTTTTGGGGGTGCTCAAAGCAGATGGCACCTCGTATAGATTAGTGCAGGACCTGAGGGCTGTAAATAAGAAGGTTCTTGTGGATCACCCTATGGTCCCAAATCCACACACCATTTTAACACAAGTTCCGGCAGATGCAAAGGTGTTCTCAGTGTTGGATTTAAAAGATGCTTTCTTCTCTATCCCTTTGCATAAAGACAGTTGGAAACTATTTGCCTTTGAGTGGGAGGACCCAGATACCCATCACAAAACTCAGTTGTTGTGGACTGTGTTGCCCCAGGGTTTTGTATCAGCTCCCCATATCTTTGGGACCGCATTGCAGAAAGACTTGGAAAACTGGAAAAGGCAACACCCTGAGGTAGCTCTGCTACAGTATGTTGATGATTTGTTGATTGCGAGTCCTGATATGCAAAAGGGAAAAAGGGCAACGGAGTCCTTGTTGAATGTCCTAGGGAAAAAGGGATATAAAGTTTCACAAGAGAAGGCCCAAATATGCCAGCCAAAGGTCACCTTCTTGGGCTATGAGATTGAAAAGGGAGTGCGGGCTTTGAGCAAGGATCGAATCCAAGCAATACAGGACATGCCTGCCCCAACCACTCCAAAAGAACTACGGGCTTTCCTAGGCTTAACTGGATTCTGTAGGATGTGGATTCCAGACTATGGGGCAGGGCCAAACCCCTATATGAGTCCCTCACTAAAGAGGGTCTCGCAAACTGGAAATGGACCAAAGAGAATCAGCATGCCTTTGAATTGTTAAAGACTGCTTTAATGCAGCCCCCAGCCCTAATGATCCCCGATGAGTGCAAGCCCTATAGACTCTATGTACATGAAAATAAGGGCGTCGCCTCAGGGGTCCTGACTTGGAAACCTGTGGGCTATTATTCAAAGGTCCTGGACTCTGTAGCAAAAGGGTGGCCTGCGTGTTTGAGAGCCGTTGCAGCAACAGCTACCATTGTGGAGGAAGCTCAAAAGATTGTAATGGGAACCGACATGGAAATACACACTCCACATGGAGTACCTCAAGTCCTTGGAGGGGAAGGGGGAAAGTTCTTGAACCCCTCCAGGCAGTCCAGATATGAGATTTTCTTGTTGTCCAACCCCGGACTCACTTTTAAACACACCACTGCCTTAAACCCAGCCACCTTGCTGCCAGAACCGGGGCCACCATGCCATGATTGCTTGGAAGTGTTAACTCAAACAGTGTTGATTCGGCCAGATCTGAAGGATGATCCTCTTGAAAACCCAGAGGAGGAGTTTTTTGTGGACGGCTCAAGCAGTGTAGTAAAAGGCACTAGGCACACAGGCTGTGCCGTAGTGACCTTGACAGAAACAGTGTGGAAGGAAAAGCTTCCTGCAAGCTGGTCGGCACAAGCAGCAGAGCTGACTGCCCTGACTCGAGCCCTAGAGATAGGAACAGACAAGAGAGTAAACATCTTCACTGATTCCCGCTATGCCTTTGCCACTGTGCACGCTCATGGACTATTGTGGAAGGAGCGTGGATTCATTACAGCCTCAGGGCAAAGAATAGCCAATGGACCACAGATTGTGATGTTGCTAGAAGCCCTTAAGCTGCTTAAAAAAGTAGCTGTGGTTCACGTAAGAGCGCATGGAAGGGCTGCCGACGAACGCCAGAAGAAGGGAAATGCAAGAGCGGATGCAGCTGCCAAAGAAGCGGCGCTAATGGGAGGCAATGTGGGATTCCAGGGCTCTGCACACGAAGTTCCATTCTTCCTAGAAGATTGTATAGTACGTTACTCCCCCATGGACGATGCCGCAGCAAAGGAAAACAATGCAGTAAAGAATGAGAATGGCTGGTGGATAGCGCCGGGAGGAAAAGTTATGGTGCCTCGACCCTTGCTGCTAGAAGTGCTCCTACGTCTTCATGCCTCCACCCACATGGGAGGCACAGCAATGGGAGATTTGCTGGTGCGACAGATGGTGGCACCAGGATTGTACTTGGAAGCACAACGAGTGGCGTCACGGTGCCCAACCTGTCAGAGAGTAAACCCCAAGCCAGCCCGACCACCCGCTCCCATGGGAGGAAGACAATGGGCCTACTACCCTGGCCAAGCATGGCAGATTGATTTTGCTGAACTTCCGAAGTCTGGACGATACCGATACTTGCTGGTGTTAGTGGACCAGCTAACAGGATGGGTGGAAGCATATCCCACCAGGACGGCTACAGCATCAACAGTAGCACGTGTCCTACTGCAGGACCTGATACCACGATTTTTACTGCCGGAGTCAACTGAGTCAGATCAAGGTAGTCATTTTGTGGGGAAGGTAGTGCAGGAAGTGGCCAAAGCCTTAGACATTAAGTGGAAGCTCCATACTCCATGGAGACCTCAGAGTTCAGGTCAGGTGGAGCGCATGAATAGAACTTCGAAAACAATGCTAACAAAAATCTGTATTGAAACCCATTTAAAATGGCCCCAGGCGCTCCCACTGGCTTTAACTCGCATTCGTAGCATACCACGTAGGGGATAAAATTGTCCCCTTTCGAGTTAATGTTTGGAATGCCTCCCAGGGTCTTGCCGGCGGGGTGGAGGGAACAAGTTACTGTTGATTTGGGAAAAACTGAACTCAGAGAACATGTTATCGCCTTGCAGTCTGTTTTGTCATCCCTCCACAGGTTTGCTGTGCCGTTCCAGAGCTTGCCGTTAGACGCCCCAATCCATGACTCCCAGCCGGGAGATCAGGTGCTGCTCCAGAAGTGGAAGAAGAACCCGCTGACAGAAAAATGGGAAGGACCTTACCAGGTGCTATTAACAACTCATACGGCGATTAAGCTAGCAGGCAGCGACAAGTGGACCCATTGTTCCAGAGTAAAGAAATATTTAAAGGAAGCACAGGACAACAACTCCCAGGGTGTGGTCACTCCGGAGGCTGACCACCCCTCGGAACAAGAATCCAGCCAGTGGATTAGCAGTCAAGGAGAAGGACTAAAACTGAAAATTAGTAAAAAGGGAACATGAACACAAACCTTATTGTGCTATGCTGGTACACATTCCTGTTTAGTTCTGTTGTAGGAAAGGACTCCGAGAATGGAGTATTGTTTTTGGCAGAAAACATAGCAAAATATCTAAGGTTGTCTAATTGTTGGGTTTGTGTCCAGGCCAAAGATCAGGGCTGCCTCGGGCCCTGGATACCCCAACCATTAAATCTGACCACATTAGTAGATCTCACGTATAGAATGCATTCTGACAACAATAGCACCTGGGCAACGGACCAGTTGGCCCACAAAACCCCATCGTGGAAGGTTCAGCCACAGGTAGGCGAATGGTGCTTCACAAAGAATAAATCGCGCTCCGCCCCGCATTTTGTAGGAAATAGCACCTGCAAGAATTATTTCTTAAATAGAGGGGCCTGGCATAACTCCAACACCACTAATCGTTCATATTGCATGGAATATAGGGATTTCTTCTCCCTTACGGATTTGGTTGGCTTGACAACGGATCACGTTGAGGCCTCCATAAACTGTACAAGCTTAGTTACAAGAGGAGATAATACTTTGTACTATTGTGTTGCAAATTCCACAAATGAAGAGACCTGTTTCTTAAATGGCACACGGACAAAGGGGGCGGGAGTTTCTTCTCTCCCCTTCTTTGGGTTTTATAGTAGGTTTGTAAATAGTAAGTTTGTAAGGGCAGAAGGTGTCAGACATGACCCCTGGCCTGCTTTAACGGGTCATTACTGGGTGTGTGGTACCCATGCATACACACAACTGCCTGCAAATTGGACTGGAGTATGTTACCCTGCCATCCTTCGACCCCCCTTTACTCTGCTCCCCAAGGAGGCTCCACTTTTGCACGGCATGTATACACCGGCCAAGCGTGCCCTCACAGCCGCAGATTTGTCAGCTACCCAAAAGTGGGGAAAGGATGAGTGACCCGCAGAGAGAATTGTACGATATTATGGTCCTGCCACCTGGGAGCCCAATGTGGTCGGCAGAGAGCCTACCTATTTAACTAACCGAATAATCCGACTCCAAGCAGTAGTAGAAATATTTGCTAACCACACTGCTGATGCTTTGGATTTGATAGCCAACCAACTTACCCAATTGCGGACTGCAGTCCTCCAGAACCGAATGGGTCTTGACTATTTGTTGGCAGCAGAAGGAGGATTGTGCCAAAAGTTTAATTGGACGGACTGCTGCCTACAAATAGACGATAATGGAAGGCTGATTAAGAATTTGGCTTCAGACATTCGAAGTGTAGCCCATGTCCCGGTGCAAACCTGGAAAGGTTGGAATTTTGATTGGCTCACTTCCTGGCTGCCAAATTTGAAAGGGCTCAAAGGGGCCTTCCTAGTGTTCTGTTTTGTTATGATGATGTTATGCTTATTGCCTTGCCTAGTACCATGTATTATAGCTCTTGTACAGCGGACTGTGCGGTCAGTTGTAAAACGTGAAATGTTTGTACATTACCAGAGACTAGCAATGGCTGAGACAGATTAAGTATAATTCGAAGAAAGCATCTTGAGGAGGGAATTGTAGTAAAAACTAAGTGTGCTTCTTCCCCTCATTGCTTAAGCTCGAAACAGCACGTATCATTTAGCTGATTGCGCATGCCTCAGAAGCTGCTAAACTTTCTGCTAGCTCTTTCCATATAAGGGAACTAAGTAAACTTGCAGTAACCAATCACGTTGTGACACGCTGGCCAGAAGGAATGTGGAATCCACAAAAGTTTCAGCTCAGGCGTTGCCCGGGGTCGACTTTGCTTTGAGCACAGAGCTCCTCTGTCAACCTTGTTTGCAAACAATAAAATGGAGTTGGACCCAGCCTGAAAGTGTGACTCTCTTCTTGAGGCAAATTGGACTAGCCTCCAGGGGATGAAACTAGCAATTTATGCAACAGCGCTGCCACTGTCAGGGCCCTGGGCTGGGACACAGTAGAGCAGGTGGGCCTGCATCCCCCCTGCTACCCTTTCCTTTGGGTGGCAGGTTCCTCCTGTGGGACAAAACCCCTGCGCTTGTTGGCTCTCTGCCAGTGAGGAGACCCGACCCCTGCCTGGCTGGGGCCTGGCCAGAGCTTTAAACTGCTATCACACCATTTGTGTTAAACTTTTACTTGCCTGCCCCACCCTGACCAGACTGGGCCATATAAACTGTTTGCCCTAGCTGGGCCCTTGACTTTTAACCTGCGGCTTTGCCTGAACTGAAGGCCGAGCCTGGTAAGCCACCTCTCAGCCTACTGGGACACTTGGACCCTTAACTATTTATATACTGAGAAACGGCAACTGTCCTTCAACTGGATAATAAAGGGGGGCAGCGTGGCCTCCCGCTGATGTGGACCCTTTACAGCCCTTCATAGATCACCTCCCACCACCTAAAATCTCTCTCTACAATCAGGCGAAGAGGCCAGTCTCCACTGCCCACTTCTTACATTTTCAAACACACACCTTTGTGCTTCCTCTAATGCTGACCCTCATGGTTCGGAGGAGTTTCCTATAAATATTCACAAAGCCACATCATTGTACTCCTTCAAACTCTTTCTTAAAACTCCCCTTTGCCGTGATACCTACAAAAAGCTTGTCAACTATTATGCAGATGGTGTGCTGAGACCACTGCTCACCTGCTGACAGAGACTCTTTTGCTGTTTGCTTCTACTCATTCATCGTTCTGTCAACATCCATCTGTTCTCTTATCTTATACTTAGACTGCATTCTCTTCGGGGGACAGGCAGCTCCGTGGAAGCCGATACACGTGGGGAGCTAGCTTGAAAGCTGTTTCCTACATGTACTGGCTCCCACCTGCCCTCCTCACCCCCGCACTGCTGCCTCTCTATCAAAGGCAGTGGGGATGGGGGCAGGCAGCTCCATGGGAGCCAGTACTCATTCGGAGCTGGCTTTTAAGCTGGCACCCCCCAGCATCGGCTCCTACTTGCCCCCTCCCCACACTATTGCCGCTGTGGGCAAAGGCGTAGCAAAGAGGGGTGGGGCAGTTGCCCCCAGGCGTCATGCTGGGGGGGCACCAATTTAGCTGCCAAAAGTTATATTGTATGGTGGTGGAGGGGGGTTGTTTTTTGCTGGAGCAGGTTTCCCCAGAGCCCCGCACGCTGCTCTCAGCTCAGGCTCCGCGCCAGAGCCCCCAAGTGCAGGGAACACCCGCTACCCCCCGTGCTCCTCTCCCGCTCACTGACTCTGCCACGACACCTCTCTCAGGCTTCAGTTCATGGTGCTGGTGCAGCCAGGAGGAGGCTGCTGCTGCTGCTGCTGCAGGCTCCATCGCCTCGGGCCTCCTGTCCCCACGGCTCCCAGCTCCACTGGGCTGCTTTGAAGGTGGAGGGCGTGCGGGGCTGGGTGCCTAACCAGGCAGCCGCGGTGGGACTGGGGCACTGCTGCTGTCTCCCCTTTAGCACCGCACTCGGCTCACTCTGGGAGCCTGGCGGAAATGACAAGCTGCAAAGCCCTGAAGGAAAAAAGTGAAGCCGCCTGAGAAGCTGTGCACCTCCAGTCCCCTCTCAGCCCGTCTGGGCTGCCCTGGCACTGGGAGCAGGAGCTGGAGCAAAAAGGCCCAGGAGACGGCCACTCAGGTGAGGCACCTGTTTCCCTTAGTCTAACTTCTGAGTGTGAGGCACCAGAGGTGCACAAGCAGCTCGTTAGCTGAAAGGTAAACCCCCATCTCTGGGGGGAGCGGGAGGGGAAGGTGCTGCTGCTGAATGCATCAGGAGGAGTAAGTAACAAATGATTGGGGGGCACAAATTTTGCCCTCACTACGGCCTCTGGCTGTGGGAAGCAAGGGGGGCAGGCAGTGTCACAGAAGCCGCTTAAAAGCTGGCTCTCTGTGTGTGTCTGGTCAGTGAAGCCGCTTCCCCCCCTTTGCTGCCTCCTACAGAGACAAAAGCACGGGGGGTGGGGGGGGAAGAGGCAGGCGGGAGCCCCTGCTCACACTGCTACCTCTGTAGGAGGCAGCAAGGGAGGGCAGACAGCTCCACGGAGCAAGCACGCTCAAAGAGTCATCTTAAAAACTGGCTCCCCCACATGCATTGGCTCCCACCTCCTCCCACTACGTTGCTGCCTCCCATAGAGGCAGCAAATAGGAAGCAGGCAGCTCCATGGAGCCAGCACATGCAGCTCCTCCCAGCCCCGCCCCAGTGGCCACTATGAGTATCACGTCCCTCCTCTCCGCCCCTTCCTCCTTTCCATGTTATGAAAAACAGTTCCATTTCAGGGACTTCCCATTTTCCTGGCACAACCAAACCCTACCTTGCTTTAAATTAGGAAAAGAGGAAGCTGCATACCAGATTTGATGGCCCTTGCTCTTTACTTTTAGGAGGAAAACAAATGGACTCACAGACAGACACATGCTAAATATATATCTCCCTCTCTCTGATTTCCATTCTGTGCATCTTATGAAGTGGGTTTTTACCCACAAAAGCTTATGCCCAAATAAAGCTGTTAGTCTTTGAGGTTCCACAGGACTCCTCAATGTTTTTGCAGATACAAACTACCACTGCTCTACCCCTCTGAGATTTATAATGCAATTTTTTTCACTCAGGGTCCTACAATATATTTCATGCATAAAAGCCAGCAGGCAAGCTATGAATATAGTTAGACATTTCAGGATACTGGTGACAAACTACACAAGCTGTGATCTTATAAGTTAATATGCACCCTTTCATCCATGCGTCACTCATGCAAAACTATCACTGTATTCAATGGGAATTTTGTCCAAAAAAGAACTACAGGATTAGATAGTGTAAAATATTTTAACACAGTCACTGATGCCAACAGCTTTAATATGCATGCAATATAGTCTATACAGAAAACTAAAGAAATTATTTCCCCAAGTATCTCAAGTAATATAAATATGTAAAGAAGCAAATACATGATAAATGACTTAGGATATGGTAGTCTAATATTTAGGAAATTGGCCTAGCAGTCAAGATACCTAGGTTTTATTCCCAGGACTGTCACTAACCGTATGACCTTGGGCAAGTCATTTCAACTCTCAGTCTCCTCCATTTCTAAAAAAAAAAAAAAATTAATATTGGTAGCTTCCTTTGTAAAGCACTTTGATTTAACACCATTTATTTTAATAAATAAGCTCTTATTTCATCCATAGATCTCAAAGCATCTATATAACTATAAATCATAATCTTTTTACAAAGAAAATACTTTTTACTATGTTACACTCACATATCTTATAGCATTCTAACTTAGTTACATGAACACTGGAAAGTATAAGCAGCTCAAGAAAGATCTCTACTCAACATGTATGTGTGGTTTTAAAAAAAGCAAATAAAAAGGAAAGGAATGGAAAAATAATTCAGAAAATATTACAATGCCTTTGTATAAATCCAGCGGTGCCTCATTTGGATGTTGTATATAGTACAGGTCACCCCATCTCAAAGATATTGCAGAAAGAGAGACCAGGGTAAGACCTGTGTGGTAAGGAAGGGAAGAGAGGAATCCTATTTACCTTTTAAGAGGTTCTTACACCTTCCTCTCAGCATTTGGTTCTGTCCATTGAGAGAGACTGGATACTCAACTAGACTGATCCCAGATCTAATCCACTCTAGCAATTTCTAGGTTTCTATAAAGGCCGTAACCCAAATACAGTTGTGCACGTTCAACCTATAAAATAAGGACAGTGCAATTCAACATATTAAAAGCATCTATCTCATATTAAACTAATCTGAATTCATATACAAGCCTAAAATTCAGGATAAACCTCAAACAACTCAACCTATTTCTCAAATAATTACTTGTCTGTCAAAACATGATCTTTTTCCTGTACCATTTGACAGGACTTCAGTTCATTCCATACATCTCATTTTGTCAATTGCATCATACCACAGTGTCTAGCTCACAGGTCATGATTATGGAACAGAACAGCCTGCATTAATTCATCCATTTCAAGAGCAAGTTGAAATGATTTTTAAATATTTATACAGGTTATCATTTCTCATGTATATCCTGTTTTTCTTCCTCCTAGTCAAATTATTTTGCAGTTCAACAAATATCTGCATGGATTCCAGAATTCTAAAAGGTACAAACAAAGCCACTAATACTTATTTACTTTTCAAATCTACCTATTTACATTTAGGCAATTATTTAGGCATTTAAACAAAATGACTATTTCTTGGGGCTGGGGGAGGGAGATGTTAGGCCCAATAGAATTTTAAACAAACCGCAACCAAACTGACTCAAAACTGTTCTTTCCAGTAGCACCAAATATTGTTTTCACAGGGTTTATCAGAAAGACAAAGTAAAATAAGTAGACAATAAAACAGCGTACACTTGTGAAACATCTGCTCTTCTAACAGGGATGCACAAGCAGTCATACCCAACATACATTTGCAAAACAGAGTTTATTGGCACTAGCAAGCCTTGGTTAGGACAGATTCAGTTACCCGTCATTCCACTATAAACCTGTTGACATTAAAATGTCATTACATTAACCTGGACAACTTCATCATTACCAGTACAGAGGCTGATGCTGATAGGAATGGAAACAAATCACCAGGGATTACTAGACAAGAAATCTAGTGTTATTTGATTTTTGAAATTGGGATTTGTACACTTTGAAAATATTTTTTTCTTGAAACCTAATAAAAAGAAAAAAGATCCCTCATTTATAACTTCAGACTACAAGACTGTGAATTGTGTGTGTGAAAGGTTAAATATTTGCTCTGATAGGAAGAAGAAAACCAGCATGCTCAAATAGATAACACATTTTTCCTACCATTTAAAGCATCAGAATTCATTTTTTGTCTCAGATTTAGGTTGTTGGTGGTTTTTTTTTTTACTCTAAAATTAATGTATTTGTTTTTTAAATTTTGTTTCACATATTGTATCAATAGGATTTTTATTTACTATTTCACCATTAAGCTACTTGTGGCTTGTCCTCCCTACAAACATAAAGCATCTTTGTTTTGAAATATGATCCGAACTGTAAATAAAAATGTTTGTTTAAAAATAAACATTTACTTAGACTTTATTAAGAATTTCTACATATTATAAAAAAAATTGCCTTTATTGATTTTAGCCTGCATTTTGAATAAGCAGTGTTCAAAAACTTAATAAACAGAATCAACAAACACATGGCCTGTCTGCTTGATGCATTATGGCATGCATTATCCTCATGTATGGTGGTCTGGCATGCATTAGCAATAGAGTTCTCACAGATTTATAAACTGCACTACTGCTAATAGTTACACACAAGAGGAAATAATAAGTCAGCATATCAATTCCTCAATCATATTTTTATTTTGATTGAACTAGATGCAAATTAGCAAGGTACAATAAGAGCTAAAAAGTCAACTCAAACTCTAATTATGTAATTTTACAGATCTGGGCTGTTCAGGCTGACTATCAGCATTCTTATTAATCAATAAACAAGCCATAAAGATTTTAAAAACACTACCATGTAATCACAAAGACCTGCATAAAAACAAGTCCACTCATGCACAGAAATCTGTGTGTTGCATATTCGTACAACAGCCACATACAAATCAGGCATATATCCTGACTGTCTAAAGTATTCCCACGATTATACAAGATGAAAATAACTTCTGATCTCACGAAAGTATATTCTTCCCTAGTAGGTTAAATATATTCCATGGAGCCCATTTCTCGAAAATTGCTTAATTCCTGTTTATATACCTTGGTACTTGATGACTTGTGATTTATTTTCTAAACCTACAACAGATTTTTCTACAAACACCAACCAATCTGACTCTGCTTTAAAGGGGGGGGGGCAGAAATGAAATAGTTGTCTCCCTCACAAGCTAGCTGCAAACCTAACCATCGTCTCGTGCAAACTAATCATCCGCAACTATCAGAACAAATGGTTCTGCACAAGCAGCCCTGAAAGGCAGGGTGTTTCTTTCTCTCTCCCCACCTACCCAAAGGTGAGTCCTTGCCACTGAAGTAAACAGGCTTTCCCCAAGCACCAGAGCCACACACCTGGCCATTAAAAGCAGCGGGAGGAAGGGGAGGGAGAGGTTTACAGCCAGTACCCCATGAGAGAGGGGAAGATGCGGGGGGGGAGGCTCTTTACAGTGGGAGGGGACCTGGCTGGGGGGCGTACGTGGAGGCTGGGGGGCACCTACCAGTCCGTATGCGGCTCATCAATGACCAGGAGCAGCTTGAACTTTCTGGCTGCCGCTGAGGAAGCGGCGGTCGCCGCATCCACCAAGCCGGCCGAGGCTGCAGTCTGCTTCACGGCGTTGGAGAGGGAGCTGAAGAAGCTGCTACCCGCCGACTGCTGCGGCTGCTGCTGGGGTGGCGCCGACTGCGGCGGCTGCCTGCGCTCCGAGGCCGGGGAGGCGGCGGCAGGAGCCGCCGAGGAGGCAGATGGAGGTGGCGGCTGCTGGGGCTCCGGCCGCTGCAGGTCGGTCATGTAGCCATTGGGCAGGTTGGCGATGAAGCTGCTGTCCGAGAGCCTGCGCCGCAGAAAGTTCATCATCTGGCCGGGAGCCGGGGCAGCGGCTGGCGAGCCGGGCGGAGGCGCTGAGGAGAGGGCGGGCGGGCGGCGCGCTGCAGCGGGCTCCGCTCCTGCCGGGCGCTGCGCTGCGCTGTGCGGGCGGACTCGCTCGCCGCCCCCAATGAGGGGAGGCGCTGCCTTCGCTAGAGCAGGGCCGGCGCTGGCTGCTTCCCGCCCCCGCGCCGCCCAGGCTCTAGGTGGCAGCCGCCCAAGGCTGCTCTGCGGTGAGCGCGCAGCGGGCCAGAGCCCTCACAGCGCCGGCCTAGAGCGAGCCTGAGAGCGGGCTTCTCCTGGGCAGCCTCCAGTTGCTCCGCCGCCGCAATGCACAACCCCGCCCTCGCCCGCAGAGCCCTCCCCGCTCCTCCGGACAGACAGACAGACCTGGGCTGGGCCCTTCCCGCCAACACGCGCTGCCGGGGGGAGGGGAGACAGCCCTTTCCCTGAGCAGGTGGCTCACTGCTCTGCCAGGGCCTCAGCTGTACCGGGCAGACGTCTCCCTTGCGGGGCCAGCGCCGTTTGGGAGACAGAGCAATTTGACACTGGTCCCTCCACCCTTTCAGAAAGAGCGTCACTGGCGGGGAGACAAGGCTGGACAGAGCCCGGACCATGCTCACCCCTCCTTCCCCCAGCAGCCGCGCATCTCCTACAGGGCTGAGGTTCCTCACCTGGGCATTGCAGTCTGGTGCATGAGTGCGATTCCCTTTTGGCCCACTGACCTGCATGGTTCTATGACCTTGTGTCACCCACACACCTACTCTGGTTCACCGTCCCACGTAGTGGCTGTTTCACTTGCATGCCAGATTGCAATGCCTCTCGGTTTGGGAGCTCTCTCTAATGGGGCTGGAGCTAAGTCCCATAAGTAAGGCAGAGAGCGGCTGCTGTAATGTGCAGGCAGCTGCACAGCCCACAGTCCCACCTCGATCAACTGTTCTTTACTTGCGGGGATGTGGTACTCTCTGCCATAGGAGACTTTGTTGGGGGAGAGCTAATCCTGGAAAGCACTTTTCCATCTGTTTGGAAATGTGTTAGTTATATTTCACTGAGCACCTCCCCTGCAATCCTAAGGCAATTTGCTACCTAAATAAACATCCATAGGTTTATGCTAAACTAGCAAACTAAACTAGAAGTAGCATTTGAACCATTCCTGCTCATTGATCACTTTATTGTTAAGTAATATAAAATTCCAAGCATACTTGATATTAGTGACCTGCAACTGATGATATTACTTCTTTAATAAATCTTTTACTAAATGTTAGGGAACTAAAACTTTCACGTTAATTTGTGATTATAAATTGAACTTGACTTACAGCCTGAGTACTGGATCTCTGTTTATCATAAGTAACACAAAGCAAGCAATAGTAGCTCAAGCTTCCTGGAAGTGCATCTAAGCTTCAGAACTTGTCCATCTCCATATTAT
Organism: Rafetus swinhoei; assembly: GCA_019425775.1. Lineage (NCBI taxonomy): Eukaryota > Metazoa > Chordata > Testudines > Trionychidae > Rafetus > Rafetus swinhoei. The sequence goes on along the minus strand of CM033435.1, from coordinate 11,096,958 downwards.
CTAAGCAACAGCCACTCTCATCCTGAAACTGGAGAGAGGGAAGAACAACTGGGGCCATTACACTGGCCCAAGATCGCTTCAGCCAGAGGAAGCAACATCTTGTTTAAACTCTTTACTCTATACACAAGCAGCAGTAGCAATGACAGACTCTGGGCAGCAAAATCAGTTGGCTGTTTGGTGAACCTCCTCAGGCACCATTAGTTCGTCTTAACTCCTGCCCTCACAGCAACACCAACATATATACTAAACATTCAGCTACAATGTCTGGGTCACTGACTGCACCAGTCAATGATGGCATTGCTGTGGGAATCTTTGGAACTATTAATTTTTTTTGTGAGTAAACAGAAGCACATAGATTGAAATGATTTACAGTAGATCATATACTGCATGTCACTGGTAAACAAAGCTGAAATGACAGGACCTCATCAATCCCAGCAAGTTACACGTATGCAGCTGATAGGTGGACTAGGTCCCAGGAATCTTAGCTCCTTGATCTCCTATCAGGACCAGATTAACTCTTATGGAGGCCTGGGGCTAGCAGATTTTGTGGGTGCCCATTAGGCTTCAGGATGGGACCAAAAATGTGGGGTTCAGTGTGCAGGAGGGGGCTGCTGGGGAGTGGGCTGCAGGTGAAGATGTAGGGTCTGGGCAGGAAATAGGGCATATAGGAGCAAGCTGGAGTGGGGGTGCAGTGTTTGGGATGGAGGCAGGGTACAGCAGAGACGTAGCAAGGGTGTTATGTGCCTGGGGGCAAAGGCAAAATTTGTGCCCCCCTCCCACCACCTCTACATGGCAGGGCCCCAAACCTGGCGCATGGCTGAGCCCAACCCTGGAAGGAGTGGAGGGATCTTGTACTGCATCTTCCCCCACCCCCTCCAGTTTGAGGCTGGGCCCCCGGATGCACTAATCCACCAGCGGAGATGGAGGAGGGTTGGGCTGGGGGCGGAGAGGTGGAGAGGAGGCTCCAGCCAGCGGCAGGGGGCGGAGGAGGAACAGGTGAGCCAAGCGATGACGGGGGAGCGGATGGGGACTAAATTGGTGCCTAGGGGCAACTGCTTGCTGCCCCCCCTTGCTACGCCACTGGAGTGTAGGAGTGGGCTAGAGGTGCAAAGGTCTTGGTGGGAGGGAGGAGGCAGGGGATTGGAGCGCTTACTAGGCACAGCTCCATTTGACGGGAGTGAAGGGGCAGGTTCCCGGCCAATGGAAGTGGCAGGGGGAAAGCCTGCAGACAAGTGCAGGGACAGAGCTTCTCTGATCTATCTGCTACACACACAGGCCCAAGGGGAAGGGGAGTGGCAGTGTGCAGAGCTGCCTCCCCCGCCAGCCAGGCAGAGCCAGCCCAGAATGCAGCAGACAGGAGCTTTAGGGCCTGCATCCTCCTGTAGTAATCACTACACAGCACTCCCTCCCCCAAGGGTGCTGGAACAATTTGTTTAGCGTGGGTGCTGAGAACCATTTAGCCAAACGGTAAACTGTGCATACAATGGAAACCACTTCAAGCCAGGAGATGAAAAGTACACTTTCCCCCCACCCTTCCTACTTCCAGCACTTTCTCCTCTATTGAAGAAACCAGAGAGGTAAAAAAAGTTCACAATATTTTTGTGAGAGAAGAAAATTCCATAAGTATGGGTACGTCTACACTAGCTCGTTAGTTCAAGCTAGGTAGGGTACTCGTGGAATGAGGAGTAACGGTAGTTTGAATTAGGATCTTTAATTCGAACTACCTACTCCATGCCGCGTGTAGCCGCGGGCACGGAGTTCGGACTAAGGGGGATTTAAAAATGGCGGCGCTGAACATGCAAATGAAGCCCGGGATATTTAAATCCCGGGCTTCATTTGCAACTCTGCTTGCCCTAATTACCCTACCTAGCTCGAACTAACGAGCTAGTGTAGACGTACCCTATGTTACAAACTATTACACTTCACTTTAGATATACATAGCTGTAAGCTATCTTGATAAAATACAGTTCTATCTAGATGAGAAGGACTCTTTAAAGTTCTACTTGAAAAAGTGACTATGTAAAAATGGCATTTCTTTATTCAGATCTGCTTCCTGAATGTCTTTACAGGTTTTAATGAAAAAAAAATCGTTTCTATGCCAGTTAATCCTGCAGCATCAACATACATATGGGAGAGTGAACTGACTGGTATGCTGCTTTACCCACCTGTGGGAGATCACTAGCTTTCAATTACAGAAATTCTGTCCTCCGTGTTATCTGTGCCATTTTCTGGTAAGCATAAAGAAATGGAGAAGCTGTCTGTGGCAGCATTGAAGTCCACCTGATTACAATTTTCTTTGATGCAATCTATCCATTGCTTCCTCAGCTTCCTTTGCTACCACTCTCTCCCTGCCCATGATATCTTCACCAGATCCCTTTCATTCTTCTGCCTGTTTCCAACCAGCAAAATTGTATTTTTAGATTTTGTAAGCCACATTATTGACTTTGACTTCTAAGTTTCATTTTAAAATCTGTCTCTTCATGTATAGTAGAATCTCAGAATTACAGACAGCTCAGAAATGGACGTTGTCCGTAAGTGTGAAATGTTCTGTAACTCTGAAGAAGAGGTCATAGACTTCAGACACACAGAGGGTTGGGGCTGCAGGTTTAGGGGAGGGAGTTATGACTGTGGAGGGAAGTGTGAGTCAGGTCTAATGCCAGGCACCAGGGCTCTGGGTAAGAGGCTCATTGTTTCTGCCCCAAGGAAGCCCCGGGGCTCAGTGCTTTAGCCATGGGGGAGCAGTGGGTCTTGGGGCCTCAGCACCAAGGTTCCACTCCCAGTTGGAGCTTCAAAGGGGGGGCTGGGGCTCCAGTCCCACTGAGGGCATCAAAGCTCAGAGCTCCCCATGGCTCCACTCCTGACATCAGTAGGGCAGGGGATGCACCATGGCTCATAGCTCTAGCTACAGAGGAAGCACTGGGCTGAAACTGGCGCTGCCTTTGTTGCTAAAGCTCTGACATTCCCCAACAGGGCTGAACTCAGAGGAATTAGGAGTAACCCTTAACTACCAAAAAAGGTTTCCTGGGCTGGATTCCTTGGGCTACTTCTTCCCCAACAAAGAAGAATGGAAAAGTCTCAGGACTAAGGGATGCAAAGTCCATTCCACTCATAAGGCAATTTTTTTCGTTGGAGAACATTTGCTAGCACTTTGTCTAGTCTAGTTTTAAATGCTGCAGGCCATGTGGGTTTCCAGTGCTTCCTTTGGGAGACTATTCCACAGTTTTAATTGAATGTTCTATCTTCATATTTGCTATTTCGTATTATTGCTACATTAAAATATGCTCATGTAGGTGCACAGAGCTACACACATAAGAAAAACATACAGCATAGAAGCCTTAGTGGAAGAGAATGAGGAGCTGTCCATGGTGGTAAAAATTGCATTAGAAAACCAGATGTCCTGAGTCACTGGATGAAAAACTCCATTCCCCATTTTCATTGGCACAAGCCAGAATTGACAGTAGGGAAAGCAATGCTGGCAGATTACTTGATAACTTGGGCAGGGATGTTAGCACAGCTAGGAGTGGGGTTTTGGAGGGTTTCCTTCCAGTTGCTGAAGAAAATGGTAAATTCCTTCTCTCTTGCCTGCACATTGCCATATCCTCCTTCTTCCTCCTGACATCACCATACACATGCTACTCCTCTCCCAAACCTCCACTCACAATTGCTAACCCCACAATCATCATGGTCCTTGCTCACTATGCAGAGTATTATCTGCTCAGAGTTGGGATGATGGGTATTCTTTTCCTCTCTCCACAGTTTCAGGAAGGGGAAGCCAGGAGCAATAGGCCTTATTTTCTCCTTCCCTTTTGCAGGTTATGGACAGGAATCATTTTCCTTTTAACCCCATGCAGGAAGATCCTGGGCTCTCCATGTTTGTCTTTTAGCCTGGTTCTGCTTTAGGCTGGCAGGAGAAAGCCTGCCTGGCAGCTGGCTAAAACTCTGACACTGCAAAACCTCTGCTGCTTGCACTAAACTACAAGGAGAGTGTCGCGGGACTGGCTCCCCCTCAGGCTTACAGCCCTGTCATCATCGGGGTTGCTTTCCCCTAGCTAACCTCTTAACACCAGTGTTCTTAGGACCCTGTGCTCCCACCACCGCCAGTCAAGGCCTGGACGGGCCCGTTGCCGCCCGTGAGGGGTCCGGCCGCTCGCTCAGGGTTCCGGCCGGCGTCCCACTGCCGGACACCGAAAGTCCCCTTCGGTGTGCCTCCAGCCTCGGGGCTTCCCCCACCACTCACCCCTTCTGCCCTTGCTCCACGCGCTCCTCACCTCCCCCTCTGAGCCGGCTGTCTGGCCCTTTTGAATCCCCCGCTGGTTCACTTCCCCCCGCCTCCTCCTGTCGCGGGGTGATGACGTCACCCCGTGCCTCGTCCTGGTTGGGCCCTTCCCGTGGCCAGCTTGCTCCGCCTGGCCCCGGAGCCCCTGACACGCCCCCCAGGGTGATCGGGTGCTTTGGCGTCCCCCTGTGCATCTGCCACGGCAGCGGGGATGGACCCCCCGCCGCCCATGCGAGCGGGCGGAGTGCGGGGAGGCGGGGTCTCCGCGTCTGTGGAACCCCGCGCCCTGTCACAGAGAGCTTTTTAAATAATGAGTCAAAAACAAATTAGTGGTCCCCTAACTTCAAACCCAACACTGTTCCTTCTTATCACCAAAAGTAGCTGCCTACTTATTTGTCATTTTGACTGTGATCCTTATTTTTCTATTAATGCCAGTTTCCTTCTATTTTAATATTGTTCATAACTTTATTTATAGAGGGGATTAGTTACTTCTGCACTATGATAACCCCCCTAATGGAGTAGTTTGACAAATGACAAAAATTATACATAGCTTATTTACAACTTAGCTGGTCAAAGATTTTTCAGTGACCTTAGCTATGGATGTTCAATGTAAAATTTCAGCATAGCACCAGGAGCATGAAGCTTGACATTGCTACAGGCAAATGAGAAACAAGAAGTTTTATAATGTGCCTGATATATTAAAACCTTGGTGCACAACCTTCAACATTTGTTGAAGAAGTCTTCTAAACGTTAAGGAAAGATGCCATCCGTAAATTCCCCTACTTAAAAAGGTGTGTGGAAGGGGTCTCTTGGTTGACATCCTGAAAGAAGGCAAAGGTTGACTGTATAGATTCAAAGATGAAGATAAAGCATGAAATAGGATAATAGTTTCTCTCTTCAATTGATAATTCCAATTTGTATAACAGTGCATCTAGGTTGCAGTTTAAACAGCCACATTTGTGAATAAATATAAAAATAGACCAGATGCACCCCACACAGTCAAATGTTTACCATGGTTTGCATAATACATCACCCATTAGAGGCAACTAGATCTGTGTATTGAAAATAATGTCTTCCACAAATGTGAAATAATACTCTACAGCCCAGGTGACTGCCTGGAAATCCTAGGATAAATTAGTGGGTTTGCAGAAGATTTTAAAATGTATATATAGTAAGGGGTATTATCTGAACACAAATGGAAGTAATAAAGAAACCACAAATCATGGATTTCTACTATGATCAATAGAACCAAATACTTAAGCTAATATATCTCGTACATACAAAGAATAATTGTTCCCTGTATACAATACAAACTTTATCTCAGCCCTATGAAAACTATAGAGATTCTTAAATTTTCTGCTTTTTTCTATTTAACTGAAGATCTAAATACCTGCTGATTTTCTTGTAGAAAAAACAATATGGTCAAAGATGAGAAGTTTTAAAGCATTCTTTAAATGATTTTTTTTCTGTTGCCAAACACAACTCACCAAATTTTCATGAGGTTTTGGAGGAAAACACACACAGCAATTCTGAGAATAATCTAGTCAAGTTTCAGACTAATTGCAACATTTCCACCCTCCCCACTAACAGACTCGTAAAAACTGACTAATTGAAAAGGTAACTTACTGATCAGGTAACAATACAGAAACTATAAAACTATATAAAATCCAACAAATGAGGGAGAATATGTGATTTACTTCCATTCAAGCCTTCATACTGAAATATATGACTACCTATTCACTTACCAACAAAATTAGTAAAATGAATGCAATTAGTGTTACTTAATAGCCGCCTCAGTTACCACAAATTAATTTTGAATTCCAGGTATGTAAAGTCCTGATAAGCCATTAATGTAGTTAGTGGCGTGAGGAATCAAAAAAGAATTTGAAAGGCTGGCAATAGCGGATCCAGAGAATGGTACTGTGTTTTGGAACACAATATTACTTTTGAGAGATTTGAAAAGCCAGTGAGGACATTGCATTTTATGGGTAGTATTTTAAAAAACTGCCTCACCTAGCTCATTATAAGTAGTTAATTAATGTGACATATTTTACATAAAATGTAAATGATTATATATCAATTCCAGTATAAAGAAGTAAAAGAAAAATTACTCTATACATGCATGATATTCAAGTTGCCTGCTTTTCTTTACAGTTATGTTTATATCATAAACCAGTTCTGGGGGAATTCTGCAGTTTTACTATGGCCTCAAATACAGCAACTGCAGAATTTCTACCAGGACTAAATTCATAAACATAGAGCCAGGACTGGAACCCTGGATCAGAAACGCATTTCCTTCCACTCAAAATTTTGAGGCTGTTCAGATAAACTTTTCTTGGTCTGCCAATTGGTCTTTCTGTTCAGGAGTTCTCAGTTTGTAGGAAGTAAGTTGTTGAGAATGTTAAGTGTTTTAATTTTTCATAAGCCTTTGAGAAAACATGGGATGATTTGTGATTTTACAATTGTAACAGTACATCATTACTGTGAGGCTTGTTCCCAGAAACTAAGATCCAATGCCAATGTCCTGGGGCATCCCAGTTCTGCTTTCTGAATTTAAATGATTTAAGAGAAACACTTTCCCAGAATTTTCTCCCAAGATCTCCTGGTTTGAGTTATTTAGGTGTTTAGGCTTTGCAAGCCTTCCATAGAATCACTTTGAAAGAACCCACCTAGAATAGAAGAATTGTTGGTTAACTTTGCATAATTTTTATTCCTCTGATACTACAGTGTTTCTTGGGTTGCTAATGGGTTGCTTGGGTTGTGGGACTATTTCATTGCAGTGTAGACTTCCACGGTTGCACCTTGCAGGGTGATATAACCGAGACTCCAGCCTGATACTAAAAATCTACACTGCATTGAAACTGTCCCATAGCATGAGTCAGTTGACATGAGCCAGCTACAGGTTTTTACATGCTCTCCCATTTGGTCTAATCAGATAACTTCCAGGGTCAAGAACATCTCATGGAAAACATCCTGATACTTCTCTCCTCTCACAAACTATGGGCCACGAGGCATAACGGAGCGGTCGACAAAGGCTTCCGTTGTCGACCGTGGAGCGTCCAGACTGCCCCGCTGTGCCACCAAACAGCTGATCGGCACAGCACGGCGGCCATTTTGATGTAAATGAAGCGGCGATTAGTCTAGACATACCCATTAAGTATACCTATCTCCATATTGAGCCAGATGCTGATTAAGAGATTCTACAAGAAATGAACATACAGAAAAAAACTGCAGGAGCAGCATACTGTTTGTGAATAAGGACAGTGGGTTTTTTGACATATTAGGGGGTCTAAACAATTACCAAGATCTTTCACTGAGGAGGAAAGTTGACAACAAATTGTCTCAAACGTATTAGATCACAGCCAAACCTGCCTGTAAAACACTGGAAGGGCTTTAAGTGAGCATTGCTCTAGCGGCCATGAAAGTATCTACTTCAGTAAGTCTAAGTTCTAGAAAGCATGCTAAGATTGTATGCATAACCATTTGTGCCCAATACTTCTACTTAAATCTTTATATGCTTGGTTAAATAAATGTTTACTTGTTTTCACTATAAATATATCCAAACACAGTGTGTTAAGCAGAGCAGTGATCTGAGGTGAACTGTTAAGCTGGGGTGAACTGCTTTTTTGGCAGCAGTGAATCAGGGAATACTGCAAGTGTCCAGTGGAAAAAGGGGTTGAACTTTAAGAGAGATGCTCAGCATGCTCAGGGGTTGAAGTGAGTCTGTACTAACTGGTGGAGAGAGATGGGGGCCTCTGTAGGCCTAGCTGATAGGGTTTATATTACCCATGGCCACTGGTGTTAGGGAACTGACCCTCAGCAGGCATAGACAAAGCTTCCCCATGTTAAGGGCAAGTAGTAATGAGGAACCACACAACGTTACCTAGCACACTGCTGGGAAGCATCATGACAACATAGTGCTTGGCTATAAATACTCAGTACTTGCTTTGGTTTCAAAAAGCAAACAAGCCTGCCCCATACAGGCAACCCATTAATTATATAAGGGAAATGCTGTCTTTCTTGAGTGTCATACTTTATGGCAGGGGTAGGGAAACTCAGGCCCAGGGGCCAGAAGCAGCCCCTGACTTGACTAAGTCTGGCCCTCCTGAGGCTTCATCCTTCTCCTGCTGCCCCATTGCAGGGCAGGAGCACACAAAATCTACTAGGCTGGGCCCCCCAGGTTCTAGTGTGTGAGGAGAATGTGGGGAGTGTCTTTTTCCTTCTCAGTCATGGGCCACCTCAGTGGGGGGGGGTCATTTTCCCCCCTCACTTGTGTATGGCCCCCGGCTGATTTTTCTGAGGGTCAGTGGCTCCTGACCCAAAAAATGTTCCCCACCAGTGTTTTCTCTAAGCTGCATGGCAGCACAGCTCCACACATAATTAATCAGCTCTGCCCAGTCAGAGGCTCAGGGCTCCATGCACAGAACTGACTGACTGGGGGGGCTGATTAATCACCTGTGAAGCTGTGCTGTCATGCAGCTTAGAGGGAACACTGTTCCCCACCCCTATTTGATGGTCTCATTTGTCTCCCTAAACTTCTTTATTGATAATCAGTAAAGTAGGCAGTTGTTTATCTCCTTTAACCACTGAGTGGCAGACAAAAATAGTAGAATGAGACTCACATTTTTCTTACAACATATTCATCATACTGTAAAACTGCATAATATCAGTCAAATGAGAGTGTCGTGACTTTACAGAGTGTTTTTCTGAGTTTTGAAAACAATTATATATTTAATGTTTATGTATAAATGGGAGACTAATACAGTGATCTAAATTTCATTAGCAAGAGTTTGGGACAGGGATGCTGCTGACAAAGGGTGAAGCCAAGACTTATGCAAGTCATTCCAAATCATAGAATCATAGAATCGTAGGGCTGGAAGAGACCTCAGGAGATTATCGAGTCCAACCCCCTGCCCAAAGCAGGACAAACCCCAACTAAATCATCCCAGCCAGGGCTTTGTCAAGCCGAGACTTAAAAGCCTCTAGGGATGGTGATTCCACCACCTCCCTAGGGAACCCATTTCAGTACTTCACCACCCTCCTAGTAAAATATTTTTTCCTCATATTCCACCTAGACCTCCCCCACTGGAGCTTGAAACCGTTGCTCCTCGTTCTGCCATCTGCCACCACTGAGAACAGCCTCTCTCTGTCCTATATGGAACATTCCTTCAGGTAGTGGAGGGCTGCAATTATATCCCCCTTCCCCACTCTTCTGCAGACTAAACAAACCCAAATCCCACAGCCTCTCCTTATAAGTCATGTGCTCTAGCCCCCTAATCATTTTTGTTACCCTCCACTGGACCCTCTCCAATGCATCCACATCCTTTCTATAGTGGGGAGCCCAGAATTGGATGCAATACTTCAGATGTGGCCTCCCCAGTGCCAAATAAAGGGGAATAATCACTTCTATAGATCAGCTGGAAATGCTCCTCATAAAGCACCCTAATATGCCATTAGCTTTCTTGGCTACAAGGGCACACTGTGGACTCATATCCAGCTTCTCATCCACTTTAATCCCCAGGTCCTTTTCTGCCGAACTGTTACTTAGCCAGTCGGTCCCCAGCCTGTAACAATACTTGGAATTCTTCCATCCAAAGTGCAGGACTTGTTGAACCTCATCACATTTCTTTTGGCCCAATCCTCCATTTTGTGTAGGTCACTCTGGACCCTATCCCTACCCTCCCTCAATGTATCTACCTCTCCCCACAAACTTGCTGAAGGTGCAATCCGTCCCCTCATCCATGTCATTAATAAAGATGTTGAACAAAACGGGCCCTATAACTAATCTTTGAGGAAATGTGCTTGAAACTGACTGTCAACCAGACATCGAGCTATTGATCACTGTCTGTTGAGCCTGAAAATCTAGCCAGCTTTTTATCCATCTTACAGTCCATTTATCCAGTCTATACTTCTTTAACTTGCTGGCAAGAATACTGTGGGAGATTGTATCAAAAGCTTTGCTAAAGTCAAGGTATATCACATCCACCAACTTCCCCATGTCCACAGAGCCAGTTACCTCATCATAGAAGCTAATCAGATTGGTCAGGCATGACTTGCCCTTGGTGAATCCATGTTGACTATTCCTGATTACTTTCCCCTCCTCCAAGTGCTTCAAAATGGATTCCTTGAGGATCCCCTCCATGATTTTTCCAGGGACTGAGGCGAGGCTGACCAGTCCCTTGATTGTCCCTTGATTGTCCCTTGTAGTTCCCTGGATTGTCCTTCCCTTTTTTAAAGATGGGCACTACATTTGCCTTTTTCCAATCATCTGGGACCTCCTGAGCTCCATGAGTTTTCAAACATAATGTCCAATGGCTCTGCAATGATATCTGCCAACTCCCTCAGCACCCTCAGATGCATTAAATCTGGTCCCATGGATTTCTGTATGTCTAACTTTTCTAAGTATCAGAGGGGTAGCCGTGTTAGTCTGAATCTGCAAAAGTGGCGAGGAGTCCTGTGGCACCTTATAGACTAACCGAAGTGTTGGAGCATAAGCTTTCGTGGGCAAAAACCCACTTCGTCAGATGCATGTCACATGCATCTGACGAAGTGGGGTTTTGCCCACGAAAGCTTATGCTCCAACACTTCGGTTAGTCTATAAGGTGCCACAGGACTCCTCGCCACTTTAACTTTTCTAAGTATTTCTTAGCCTGTTCTTTTTCCACTGAGGGCTGTCTACCTCCTTCCCATACTATGTTGCCTAGTGCAGTAGTTTGGGAGCTGACCTTGACTGTGAAGACAGAGGCAAAAAAAGCATTGAGTACTTCAACTTTTCCTACATTATCTGTCACTAGGTTACCTCCCTCACCTGGTAAGAGCCCCACACTTTCCCTGATCATCCTTTTATTTCTAACATGCCTGTAGAAACCTTTCTTGTTACCCTTCACATCTATCACTACCTCCAATTCCAATTATGCTTTGGCCATCCTGATTACACCCTGCATGCTTGAGCAATATATTTATACTCCTCCTTAATCATCTTCCAAGTTTCCATTTCTCATAAGCTTCCTTTTTCTGTTTAAACTCCCCATAGATTTCACTGCTAAGCCAAGCAGGTTGCCTACCATATTTGCTTTTCTTACTGCACATTGGGATGGTTTCTTCCTGTGCCTGCAATAAGGCTTCTTTAAAATACTGTCCACTCTCCTGGATTCCTTTCCCCTTCATGTTAGTGTCCCAGAGGATCCTGCCCATCAGTTCTCTGAGGGAGTCGAAGTCTGCTTTTCTGAAGTTCAGGGTGTGTATTTTGCTACTCTCCTTTCTTCCTTTGCTCAGGATCCTGAAATCTACCATCTTATGATCACTGCTTCCCAGGTTGACACCCCTATCTACTTCCCCTACTAATTCCTCCCTGTTCGTGAGCAGCAGGTCAAGCTGTGCATGGCCCCTTGTTGGTTCCTTCAGCACTTGTACCAGGAAGTTATCCCCAACATTCTCCAAAAACTTCCTGGATTGTCTGTGTACTGCTGTATTGGTCTCCGAACAGATGTTAGGGTCATTAAAGTCCCCCAGGAGAACCAGGTCCAAATGTCAAGGAGCACTATAATATATTTAAGAGTTAAACTTTTTTATTGATGTTAGTTTGTATCACTTCACAAAATTAACTAGTTATTATGTGCTCAACTGCATAGGATCATATGGGGCTACTGAAAAACAGTTCTTCTATAACTAAAAGATATTATTCTAAAGTCCAATATCAGCAATTGAAGGCACCCATTGTCAAGGTGGAAATCTTCCCTTTCTAATGGTATAAAGCACAGGTGGCCAACCCGTGGCTCGCGAGCCACATGCAGCTCTTCCCCCCTTAAATTGAGGCTCGCGAAGCTTCCCCCACAGCTCGTGAAGCTATCCCTGCACCCCTAGAAATGGTCCCCGGCCCTCACCTCCCTGTGCTCACTGGTGCGGTGATTCAAAATGGCGTCCCAAGGTGGCGGCAGCCGACAGGAAGGGGCAGCGTCCTTTTTTTTTGCTCAACAACTGGGGGGCTGGTGGGGAGCTCTTCCTTTTTTCTTTTTTTTTTTTTTTGCCCAACAAAATTACTCAAAGAAAATTCTGGTGTGGCTTTTCGGCATTTTTTCCGCCGCTGTTTCAGCTTTCTTCATTTAATGGGTTGGCCACTCCTGGTATAAAGCTTCCATTTCCAGCCCCCTATTAAGAGGCCAGACCTGAAAGCTATCAGTAGTTCTTGGTTTTCGTTTAGTCCAGTCTGGGATGGAAAGTGAGTTTTAGGGAAAAGAGAGTATTTTCCTGACAGGTTGATTTAAAAAGAAAAATGCTGATTATAGCTACTGGATTGTCCCTAAAGAGAAGAAGAAATAGTGAGTATGGGAAAACTATGGTGAAAAGTACAAGATGGATTATCAAAGATACATGGTAAATTGTGGAACCCGGAGACTCTTAGGGTGTGTCTACACATCAAAGTTAATTCGAAATAATAGCCGTTATTTCGAATTAACTTTCCTAGCATCTACACAGGCAAACCGCTATTTCGAAATAAAATAGAAATAGCGGGGCGCTTATTTCGAATTTGGTAAACCTCATTCTACGAGGAATAATGCCAAATTTGAAATAGCTAATTCAAAATAAGCGCTGTGTAGATGCTTATTTCGAAATAGGGGGCCTCCAGCCTTTCCCAGTTTCCCCTGGTGGCCACTCTGGGCCAAACCAGGAAAACTCCTCTCCTCTCCCCCAGCCCTGGAGCCCTTAAAGGGGTAGACTCTGGCCATAGTGCATGTGCCCGCTACAGGCCTGCCAGCACAGAGCCAGCAGTCACTGACCCTCACCCAGTGGCCCCAGTATGAGCCGGGCAGCCAGTGCCAGCCAACTGTCCCCCGCCCAGTCCCGCAGCTCCCAGAAGCCAGCCAGGGTCTGGAGACGGCGGGCACCATCCTGGACTAGTGCAGAGATCCTGGACTTCTTTGAGGTTTGTGGGGAGGCCTCCAATGTCCATGATCTCCACACTAGAAGGAGGAATGCCACCATGTACGGCCGCATAGCTGCCACCATGGCCACCAAAGGCCACATGCGCACCCAAGAGCAGGTGTGCATGAAGATTAAGGAGCTGTGGCAGGCATACGTTAGGGCCACTCGGGGCTACCGCTCCTCCTCCCACTCCTTCTCTCCCTCCCGCCTCTCCCTCCTCAACCTCCACACACTCCTCAACCTCCACACCCTCCACCTCAACCTCCACACCCTCCTCCCCATCCCCCCGGGGACGCTGAGGCCCCCTCACGCACTGTGCTGGGAGACAGTTGGCCCGGCGAGACCCCCACCTCTGAGCCCTGAGCTTCCCCTCCCCCTTTTTCCCCTTTGCTTCCCCCTTCCAGCTCCCTCCTCCCAGGTTTCCCCCTCCCCTCTCCCACCCTCTCTGCTCCCCTCTCCCACTTCCTTTCCCCAGTCTCCCCATAGTTTCATTCCTCCCCCGCCCAGTTTTGTTAAATACAGAGAGTTTATATTTTTGAAAATACGTGTATTTTATTTGACATCAGGAAGGGGGGCTAGGAGAGGGGTACATGGAAGGATGTGAGGGAGGAATGAGGCACAAGCCCCCAGTGGGGCAGACCAGGGTGCCTTAGTGCTCCTCAGGGTGGAAGCTCTCCCGCAGGGCCTCCTGGATATTGACAGCCCCCCCGATGGACCTCCCGGATGGCAGCCTGCAGAAAGTGCAGCCAGGCTGATAGCAACGCGTACACGAGATGCACCGGAGTGCCCAGGGGCAGCTTTGGCTCCATGTTGCAGAGTGCTATGGAATCCTGAGTGAGGGCAACCAGAGCACTCCAAGACACAAATGCTTTGCTGTCCCTCATCGACGCAGGCAAGCAAGCAGAGACACCTGAGAACTGGCTGCCCGGCAGGAGAGGAGGGGGTGTCCCTTTAAGCACAGGCCTCAGATAGCCTCAGACACTCCTGACCTGATGCCCTGCCTGACCTGGTTCCGGCCGGCCTTAAATCCGAATCAGTGTCCTCTCAGTGTGGACGTGGTATTTTGAAATAGAAAAAGGCTATTTCAAAATGCATTTTGTGTGTAGACACTGTCGCAACTTGGTTCGGTGATGTGATGGGAGCCCCCAGGGGTTAAAGCCGACTACCCAGTGAAAACTACTGGATGATGGTGAAACAAATGGTTTTTTTTTATTAAGCAAAACGATTCTTTTATTAAAACCAAATGACTTTAAAATGAGTTTTTAACAAGTAATTGCCTAGTGCTTTTACAGGAGGGAAAAACTGAACCAAACTGCACTTAACTGATTACAAACTTTGTGATTATAATTCGATTATATTAAATCACTATCTCTAATTCGCTTAAGGCAGCGCAGCATGCAAGCAAAAAAATACAAAAACAAAGCCAATATAATGATAATAAAAAACTCCGTCCACAGCCAGCCCCTCTATGGTTATTTTAGGGCAGCTGGTGGAGTTAGTCATAAATCTACCTCTACAACTTAACAACTCGTGGGTTTCTATTTCTAACACTTATACTTGGCCTAAATACAACACCACTACACAACACAAGATTATACAATTTACACAGTGTGGTTAATAGAACTCAGTTACACTCTACAGAATTACACAGTGAAATTAACACGATTCAACTATTAACTAAACCAATAACTAATATATTTAAGCAATACTTACAAATCCAGCAACGATAACAGCGTAAAGACACACTAGAACTTGGAGCATGCTCAGAACTCGCGCACCCCTATCTTTGACTCGAAGGGTGGGGAGGCAGCCTCAGGGTGATCAATCCTTCAGCCGGGCAAAAAGACACGTGCCCTCAATACACGGAACCTCCCTGAACATAGGGGTCGAGGGAGTTTTATAACATAACCTGATGTCCGGTACCTTATTAGGGTCTGTTCCCTGGCCGGGCTTGATAAGCTGGTAATGAGGTAATGAGCAATATTGCCCTATAGGATTTTTCATGATGCCTGCCTGATGGCCCCGTGGACAGTGCCGGGTGCGGGCATGGTCAGTGTGCATGGCAGTTGCGTCTAATCTCCCTATGCCTACCTCCCTACCTTCAAGGACCGGTCAAGAGAGTCTTAACTATCTCTTGCAGCTGTGCTCTATCTTTTCATTCTCACCTCCCTGTTCTTAGATGCCTACAAGGTTAAATTCCGTTCACTGAAAGCTGCATTGTGCGCTTACAAGTTATGCTTTCTCAGAGTGTGTCAGCGGCCTACATTTTCTGTGAGGGGCCTTTGTGTGGCAGAATGGGCAATGGGCACGCGAGGCCGTGGTCAAAAGGACCTGCTCTGCGACAGACACGTTATTTTGAAATAACTTATTTCGAATTAACTATTTCGAAATAAGATATTTCAAATTAACGCTGTAGTATAGACATACCCTTAGCAATTCCTTATAATACTCCCATCCTCAAGTTCCTTGAAAAGAAATATTTTCCTTGATTACTTTAGACAGAGAGCACATACTGTAGACATTTCATCAGAGAAAATTATTCAAACTGATTTCCTATATGTAGGCTTTTTTATGGTGATGGGGCTAGAAAGTAGGATGAGCCTCCATAGCTAGAATAAGCATCCAAATATCTGGATACTTATCCCATTTTGGACCTTTTGTATGTTCCACTCTCTCTCATCACTAAAACTTACATAGTTTTGTTGTGTAGAGTTTCATTTATTGCATGCTTTATTTATTTTTGCTACAATATGATGAGGGTTTATTTTAGCCTTCTCCCTGCCCCCATAAGTCCTAAATGCAAGGCTAGAATTATTCATACAGCAAAGTTAGATTATTTCAGTAGTAAATTTTCTTCTTTTCAATATAATGAAGATTCTCTGGAAAAATAACCAATAAAATATCAGTTTCTCTCAAGCCATGATAACAAAAAACTCATAACATGGTGTATGTATTCTGTCCTCTTAATTTCTTTGCATTAGAGACTAAGCAAATTAAAATACCAACTCAGCAACAAGTGTGCATGATTACTACAAAGACCAAATTAAAATAATTGCTGTCTGACACCCAGAAGCATGAAAATGCAGCATGAAGGCTGTCAAGCCATTGTTCCTAAGCACTGTAGATCATATTTAATGTAGTTATCCCCATTGTTCCAAGCTTTCCATCAGATAAGTTCCTATCAGCTATTGTGTTTACATGTCTACAGTAAACATACATGATAACCACTCTAGAGCTTCAAATCTCTCTGTATTCTTGCTGTTTCCTTTGTACTCAGCATCATTGTAGGTGATTTCACTGTCCTCTATTACAACCCTGGCAAATTTTTGATTCCTTTCCTTCTCCTTCCACTTTGTGTCATTCTTCTTTTAAAAGAATATCTCCAACATCTATTCTTTCCTTGCCATTCTATCCACTAAAATCCTTTTCCATGTACTGATACTCTCTTACCTTGGCTCTGTATATTACAGTCTCTTCTGAAGCCTTAAGATATAACAACTTGTACAATTAGTGCAGCTCTCGTGTCTCTGAGCCACTCAGCTGCAAGGAGGGAGTCCCTCACAATGCACATGAGAAGGATGCCAAGGGCAATACCAAGTCCAGAATAGTTTGCTCAATTTCAAGGGTCATTTGTATGTTCTACTGTGACCCATTCAGTTACAAGTGCTACAGCTTTGTCACAGCTTGCCATTAGCAGGCCATCTGGGTTGCCTCAAGACTCTCCATATGGCCACCCAGTCCTTCTAGTGATCCCAAATGTGCACAATGATCCACTCTTACGTTGAATTCTTTGAGACATGCACCTACACCAGGGCTGGGCAAAATATGGCCCATGGGCTAGATCTGGCCCACCAAGCTACCTGATCTGACCTGTGGATGTATCGGAGAGCCTCAGGCAGGGTTTCTGCCTGTCCTGCCCCTGCACGGTGCTCAGAAAACTGACAGCAGGAGCATTTGTCTTTGAACAGCTGCAAGCCTGGGGAAAGGGAAAGAGGCTTCACGCACTGCCCCCACCTCCTAAACTAATCCCATTGGCAGGTTTCTGGCCAATGGAGCTGTTTGTTTGAAGAACAGGCAGTGCGCAAAGCACTCCTCCCACTCCCTCATGGTCACAGCTATTCAAAGACCCACATGACCCTGTAGCTGGTGTGGGGGTGTGGCAGGCAGGGAGTCTGCCTGAGAAACCTGCTGGGCTGCTGACTTGGAGTCACCCAGGTAATTGGCCATAGCCTGCCTATGGCACCCCAGCCCTGCCCTCCTCCCAACCCTCTGCACCCCCACTCCTGCTCCCCTACCCAACATAACCCAAACCCTCTGCCCCTCTCCTGCACCCAGACTCCTTCCCAGACTCTGCACCCCATTCCTCTGCCCCTGGTCAAAATCCCCTCCTGCCTTAAGTCACAACCCAAATCCTGTACCCCAGTCCCTTGCTCCAGGTCACAACTGCCTCCTTCAGCTAAACTCCTTCCTAGATGCCACAACTCCGCCTGTATTCCAGTCCCTTACCACAAGCTCCCTTCGGCACCTAACCTTCATCCCTGACCCCACAGTTCCTCCACTAATATCATGGAAGAGCACAGCCCTTGACCACTTTCCAAATTCTTGGCGTGGCCCCCCATCAAAAATTATCGCCCACTCCTGACGTACACCGATTCTGTGCTAAAAAAAACCCCTCAACCCCTTAGTATCCTAATGCCTTCTGAGACACTGGGCAGCCATGTCCCTGGACTTTATAGTTGAACTCCCTGTGACTAACCAGCACACCATAGTCCTCACTGTGGTCAACAACTGCCCAAATGGCATGTAGCATCCCCCTTGTTCTCCTGCCTTTCACAAGAGAAAGGGATCTGCAGTTTGTGTTGTGGTTTTTGCGTGAAACCCTACAATTGCTTGGTATCATGCTTATACATCCACTGCCTATCACCCACAAACTTCGGACCAGTCTAAGAAATTGAATCAAATGTTAGAGCAATACTCATGCAGATTCATGAATTAGGGTCTAAAAAGCAGATTATTGTAGTACTCAGCAATATATAGTGCTGCTAAATGCCATACAGAATGTGGATTCACCTTGCCTGCTAAATCCTTTTCTGACAAGAGGAAAGCTGTATCCCAGTGACAATGTTTACATGATGTTGTGAAGTGAACTCATGAAATAATGGTTTTTAATGTCTTAACTACCTTTCAGCTGTCATATCAAACCTTAAATTTATGTGTACTGTTAAATGACAGTTTTATTTGAAGTCTAAAAATGGATGAAAAATGACAATAACTATTTTCAATGTGCTCACTGAAATCAAGGTGAGTATGGGAGGAGAGTATGAGATTCTTTGTCCCGCCACTGGCAGGACAGGATGGGGTCTCTACAAGGTTATGAATCCCTTAATAAGCAGGAGTAGTTCTCTAACACTAACTATTTTACAGTTTCAACCCCACCCCCATATATTTTTAGTCACTCTAGAGATAATTGTGTTTTAAGAATTTGAGGTTTAAAACCACTCTTGGGCTATTTAAAGGGTTACATTTTGTTTGTATTACTTAGCTGCAACACAGCAAGAAAACACTTGACATTCTAGGGGTGCCACAAGGCTAAAAAAGTATTTTGTTACCAACAAACCACCACAACATGCTGCATTAAAATAACCTTTTTATTTTTTATTAGTCTGACATCAGGGTCATAAACTTAATTATATTGTATGTGATTTCTGTGCCAATCACAGAAAAGATTGGATAAAAGAGTTTCAGAATAAGCTTGGAACTAAGTCTGCACCTTCAATGTTCACAATAGTTAATAATTAACTGTCCCCTCTAATTTGATGCTGAAGTTGCAAGATAAATGGAATACATTCTGCGTGGTGGTATGTACCATTCTTTGGGTGCTGCTGCTATTTAAGACCCAAAGGCACCAAATGCTAGTAAGGTAACCACCAAAGGTACAAGGTTCTTGCTACACCTTTACAATGGAAGTATAAGCCAGTGTTTCCCAATTTTATTTGGCCACGGAACCCTTTTCAACTCGAAAGAATTTTGCGGAACCCCTAATAACAGTCACTCACGTGATCCACACGCCCTGAGAGTGAGTACGGGTATTTACAATGGTATATAACAGGCAATCGCACCACTGACTGCGTGCGCAGTGCTGAGTAGTGACATCATTGTCCCCACTCTCTGGCTAAGCTGGCATTACACAGGGATACTTATCATGGCAAACACAAATGAAAATTGTTTTTAATAAAATTCATAAATGCTTAAATATTATTTTTTTTAAAAAATCATAAAATGTTATTGTTATGGAATTTTCTTCTGGAACCCTTATTTTCACTTTGCAGAATCCTGGGGTTCCGCAGAACACCATTTGGGAAACACTGGTAAAAGCAAAAGAAAAGTGTGTAGTATCACAAAGAGCAAGTCAAGAGCCAGAGGACTCTCAGGATGATGGGGATGAATTTGTAGATGTGCAAAATTTCCAGCAAATTGCCAAATCACAGCCATTTTGTTGGGTTTGAATATTTTTCTATGTTCCTGTATATCTAATTCAACAGCAGCTTCCATGTCTAGTGTCCATTAAAGTTGGTACTGGTGATTCAGTGGGAGGGGCTCTTCTCTTTGAGGTAATACTGAACCAAAACTCCAGCATGGTATTTGGGAAGCACAGTGGTGTCTTCTTTTTGCAAAGACATAAAAGAGAGATGTCAAAATATGTTACGACAGGTCACAGTTTGAAACTCATTAGACTCACAGTTGCTGGATGAAGGTCATTTCTACTGTTGCAATGTCCATGACCATCTTTTCCCATCTGGTTTGATTTGGCTCCAACCCTTTCTGTTGGATATAGGCTTTGCTACCATCGTCAATGCCTCTGTCTCTCCACGATTTAACTGTTGTAATAAAATCTAAATGAAACCTCATTTAAAATCAGCACAATAACAGAGCCCAGTGCAGAAGGTATCTTTCTGTGAGCCCATAGCACCATTGCTCCAGGATCCAGCTCTCTGTCTCTTGGTTTAAGATGTCTTGCAAAGCTCTGAATGGGTTGCCTACCTCTTCTCATGTGCCATACTTTAAGATCAGCAGGAATACATGGACTAGAAATTCCTGGATACATAATAGTGGTGGCTGCTGGCAGGACATTCTCTATGAGGACCTCTCAGCTTTGAAATTCCCTTCTAAACATCTGTTGTTGCGCCATGCCCTGCAGCTCAAGGTAAATTTAATTTGACCAGCTAATTGGTTCATTTGGATGAGGTGCTGATACTTTTTTAAACTTTTGAACTTTTTAAAACTATTATGGCTTTGCTATAGCTGAACTGTGAGGCTGCGTCTAGACTGGCAAGTTTTTCTGCAAAAGCAGCTGCTTTTGTGGAAAAACTTGCCAGCTGTCTACACTGACGCTTGAATTTGCACAAGAACACTGGCGATCTAATGTAAGATTGTCAGTGTTCTTCTTATAAACTCTTATGCTTCTCCCGTTCAGGAAAAAAGCCCTCTTGCGCAAATATATTTGCGCAAGAGACCAGTGTAGAACAGCTAAAAAGTGTTTTAAAAGCCTGATGGCGAAAACAGCGATCGGGGCTTTCTTGCGCATAAAACGCGTCTAGATTAACGCGGGCGCTTTTCCGCAAAAAGTGCTTTTTGCGCCAAAGCGTCCATGCCAATCTAGATGCTCTTTTCCGCAAATGCTTTTAACGGAAAAACTTTTCCGTTAAAAGCATTTGCGGAAAATCATGCCAGTCTAGACGTAGCCTGAATGTTTTGGTATAGCAGCCTAGCTTCTTGTTTGCAAAGAAAAGCTTCCTGTTATTTTTTCCCTAGTTGAATAGTATTTTTAAATTGTATGTCAAAGGAACATGGAGCTTCTCAGAATATGTAAAATAATTGTATGGAAGCAAAATAAATAATTTTCACTCTTACTAATCTGAATATTTGAGTCTTCCCTTTTGAAATTGCAGATTTTGTTTAATGTAAATATCTAGATAATAGTTCCACGGATAGGGAAAAAACTGATCCTTCATAGTTTTGCCTCAACATTTGGATTGGCTGAGTCATTGTAATTCTAGCAACAATCCATTCCTAGGAGAAAATTGAGGAATTAATTAGCCTGACCCAACTAACTAAAGAGGTGAAAACATGGAAGACATTATCAACAGATATCGTACAAACAAAATCTTAGGATCTTGCATCACAGTGTCAAAGGCTAGGTCTAGACTACACTCTTTTATCAGAAAAAGCTGTGCATATTGCGCTCCGCAACTTTTTCCGATTGCTTTTCTGGAAGAGGCTTTTCTGCCAATTTTGAAATAGCTTATTTCATAATTTGGTGCTGTCTACACAGCGCCAAATTTCGAAATAACCCACTATTCTGAAATGTCACAACCTCCCAAGGCAACTTATTCAAGTGTTTAACCGCCCTGAAGTTTTTCCTGTTGTCCAACCTAAACCTCCACAGCTTATTTTGAGCTATGGGTGCAGTGTAGATGCATCCATAATGACCCAAGCAGAGGAGGGTAGGTTGTGAATCACAGAACCATGACATTGGAAGGGACATAGAAAGTGCTTCTACACAGCACCCTTAGCTTGAAATAAGCTACACAATTTGCACTATGCAAATTGCACAGCTTATTTTGATGCTATTTTGAAATAGCTTATTTCATAATTTGGCACTATCTACTCAACACCAAATTTGAAATAATTTGCTATTCCGAAATTCTCCTTAATCCTCATGGAACGAGGGTTACCAGGATATCGAAATAAACTGCGCGTTATTTCAAAATCTATCTTGAAATAACAGGCTGCTTCAATAGGCGCAGAATAGCTATTTCAGGATACTTTTGGTATCCAGAAATAGCTCTGCAGTGTAGATGTACCCTGAGAAGTCTTCTAGTCCAGCACCCTGAATACCTTTAGGGATCACACATCTTGAAAAATTCCAGTTATTATAAAGTAAATAACATTTATTTCTTCTTCAAGTGATGGTCTCTATGGGTATTCACTATGGGTGACTCCCAAGCAGTGCTCATTAAGGAAGAAGCTGTGAGGAAGAATGCTATATACCACAGAATATAGCATTAGTCACTTAGCTAAAGGAGCCATCTGAAGCCAAACTTTGAACCACTGAATAATGTCTGTAAAAACATATAGAGAGATCCAAATTAGATGCTCTGCATATCTCCAAGAGAGGAATTCTCAGTAAGGAGGCTACTGAAATTGCTTGGGCTTATAAAATCGGCCCTGACACTTTGTGTAGAAAGAGCTTTCATGAAATCATAGCAAAATATCTCTGAATGATCGTAAACATCAAAGGATATAAATTCAAGTCTAATGAAGAGATTTGTTTCCAAACTAAAGAAATCCCGCTCTCTGAAATGTGTATCCAGCACTCTGTAACACATTATGGTCATCTGTTCCAAATGCCTTACAATTTCCCTGCAGGAATTAACTATAACTATACCCCAAAGAAAGCAGGATGGAAAAGATCTCCTGGAAGATTGAAAGCATGATGGTGTCAGCCATATTTCCCTCACAGTCATCCTACCCCATAACACCAGATTTGGTGCAAGAAAGAACATAGTGGTGGAGCATAACACAACTGGTGACTTCTACACTGTCCAAGCAACAGTATGAGACCCAACTTACCCAACACTTCATCCATTTGTCTTTCAAAACATGGTCTCTTTGAAGCAATAGTTGTCTTCTGATGTTTGTGGAAATTTCTAGTATATTGCTTCATTCCTTGGTTTTGACACGTTCAGGGGTACTTTGGAGCAGCTTTCTTGTTATTTCTTGTTTCTTGAATTAGTCTTTTGTCCAGTGTTGTGGCTGACAGGTTGTAGATTGAATGGCTCTCAGCACTTCTCTGAGGGTATGTCTAAACATCAAAGTTAATTCAAAATAACAGCCGTTATTTTGAATTAACTTTACTAGCATCTACACAGCCAAACCGCTATTTCGAAATAAATTGAATGAATTTATGATTGAATGAGAGGACTATGGGGGAGTGTATGGTAGATTCTGGCTGAGTTCCCCATCAACTACCATCTCTGAAACAGTAGAAGCTCTCTTCTTTGATTTGGGAACATCTTACAACATACAATACACATTTTCCAGATTTATGTAGAGTTCACTGTGGGCTGATCCATTTCTTACATGGTAATACTAGCCAGTATGTACAATGTTAGCAGTGGCTTTGCTTTATGGGTTTCTCAGTGGTTTTCTAATACAGCAGCATATCTCTAACAAAACATTGTTTCCATGTGACTTTAGAATGAAATACGAAGTTCCCCTATGGTACTACTGAAGTGATGCAACATTTTTAAGGTTAACATTAGTTTTAAGTGTCAGCTGTAATACAGAAGGAGTAAAGTGAAATGCAGCATACTTCATCTGTGATATTTGCTAGGCAGGTAACTCTCTATTACATTCTACATGATAAATTCCCACAAATGGCTCTTTGTCAGAATGTTTCCTGCTTCATAACTTCAGGCAGTTTATATGGTAAATAGTAAATGGCTGGAAAGGAGGAGCACTTTGTTCTGACTTCTAGACAGTCAAAAAGTATAGGCTTTCAAAGCCAGGATTTCCCAGTGCTGTTGTAGGTATGCACTACAAACACCAAAGCAGAGAAGACACATTCTAAAATAATTATAAGGGGGATAAAAAATGGTAATGCTATATAGAGGACTTGTGGGGAAGATAAGTCCTGGATAAGAGCACTTGTGAGATGTCTGTCTTACCACTGCTCTTTAGAGATCAGACAGACACAGATATAAATTAGTCTACATCAGTCTGGAGTAAAAACTTGCTTACTGAGCCTGTGCAGATCTAAAAGCCACACTATTTCTAGATTTTTATTGGCAGAACAGAATGTCTCTGAAAGAAAACATTTTTAAATAAACACAATGGTTAAGAAATTTATTTTTTTTAGAAATATTTATGAGCAACTTAGAAGAGGGACTAGCCAACCTAACTTTAATTATGCATTACTATACAAGAAATCTAGCATGAGCCAAGAGTAAGAGCAGGGGACAGAGTCAAGAGATCTGGGCTGTATTCCAGACTCTGCCACTGCTGCACTTTGTGAATTGAGACCTCAGTTTTGCACCCCTTCCTAAGGGATGTAGTTGCAACTGCAAAATATCTTTGCTGAAAGTCTAACATTGGCTCTAAATGACTTAATTCATATTTGTACAGTGCAATAAAGTGCAAAATCTTTGGTGACAAGTGCAAAACAATCTTCTTGTGACCGTTAATTTCAATTTGGTGTCATAATATAACTTAGGTGAAAAAGGCAACTGGGCACTGAAATAGCATTGGTACTGAAAGCTTATATGGAAAGCTAAGATATTACTGACCTTGCAAAAAAAGCAAACATGATTCTGGGATGCATTAACAGGAGTGTTGTGAGCAAAACATGAGAAATCATTCTTCTGCTCTACTCTGCACTGATTAGGCCTCAATTGGAGTATTGTGTCCAGTTCTGGGCACCACATTTCAAGAAAAATCTGGAGAAATTGGAGAAGGTCCAGAGAAGAGCAACAAGAATGATTAAAGGTCTAAAGAACATGACCTATGAAGGAAGACTGAAAGAACTGGGCTTGTTTAGTTTGGAAAGGAGAAGACTGAGAGGGGACATGATAGCAGTTTTTAGGTATCTAAAAGGATGTCATGAGGAGGAAGGAGGAAAATTGTTCTCCTTGGCCTCTGAGGATAGAACAAGAAGCAGTGGGCTTAAACTGCAGCAAGGGAGGTTTAGGTTGGACAACAGGAAAAACTTCAGGGCGGTTAAACACTTGAATAAGTTGCCTTGGGAGGTTGTGAAATCTCTATCTCTGGAGATATTTAAGAGCAGGTTAGATAGATAACTATCAGGGATGATTTAGGTGGTACTGTGTCTTGCCATGAGGGCAGGGGACTGGACTCGATGACCTCTCAAAGTCCTTTCCAGTTCTAGTGTTCTATGATTCTATGGTTCTACTGAGGGTACCAAGCCATATAGCCATTGCAACTAGAAATATAGTCTGGTACATGGGCAAACAAATCAGGAAGTTGGGACTTGGATGGTTAATCTATGCTTGATCTAAGGGTCAGTTATTAATATGTACAATATTTTTTGTGAAGGATTAAAAGTACCAAAACAAGTTTGGGTTGTCACCATTTTCACGAGTCACTTTTAGATTTATGGTAATACTAGAAGATTTACCCAGCATTGCTCAGGTCAATAATTCAATTAATGTTTGTGTTCCTCATTTAAATCATTGTTCTGGGGTGGGGTTGGGCATAAGGAGTTCAGGATGCAGACTGCCGGGGGAGAGAGGACTACACCAATCCTCTTTCACTGCAGCAGCTTGAGGCCAAGTAAGACGTGCCAGTCCATGGATGCTGCAGTGCACTTTCACAGAGTGTGAAAGATGGAGAATGGTTGCCTGAGTTTGCAGAGAGCCTGACTCAATTATTCTCAGATGTGACCTTTCCCATGCATTTTCATAGATTCACTTTCAGATTCCAGCAATGGTACTTCTATTGTCAACACTGTTAACTATGTCATTGTTCAACACTTGTAAGAAACGAGAGAGTATCAGATTGTTAGTTAAATTGTACAGGGTCTGTGTTATACCCCAGTCATCAGACAGTCTTTTGGGAGTACTCCTTTAGTATTCCAGACTCTTCTGCAGTGATAGACTGTGAGCCCCCAACACTTCTAAGACTAAACCTCTAGATTCCTGCTCTCTTGCTTCTCACAGTGAGCTCTGCCAACAAGACTGACTAAGGTGGATGTCTCTTCAAAGACTATTACTTCCTTCAGGGATCATCAACACACTCAGCATGTATTTGCAGTGACACCAGACAGCCATTTTAGAACAGAGTAGGATTTAATTAATCAATTGGAATACAGCTTTGGAAAGTCCTTAATCTTTGATTCTCTGTGCTACTTTAAGACAGAGTAAAGATGCCAGCTCTTTCTCTTTCACCCTTGACAAACTATTGTAGGATCCATGTTGACTCTGTCTCTATCTCTTTGGCATTCCTACTCATTAGGGGAAATAAGTGATTGTCTCCCTAGAACATGGAAGATCAGGAGAGGTATTTGAGACAGGTAGCTATTAGGACTGTCCAGGTAGGAATCAACCCATTTAAATGGAAAACCCTGGAGACACAATGGAAACCCCAAAGATTAACACATAGCTGTGGAAGGAGCTGGACATGTGAAGACTGTTTGGGCTGGTCTCCAGAGAACTAAGACAAGTTTCAGGTGACTGTGGTAAGAAGAACAGACACAGAAGCACTCTCTTGGGATAGACAAAGGACAGAGAGAGGCAGAGTAAGTCATGCAGACAGTTCATAAAAATATAACAGAAGGTTCCCATGTTTGTCAAATTTTGGTAGTTCTTTATCCATGTTGTTATAAACAAAAGAAGGATTGGAAGTTTCCAGAATCTGGGCAGTATTATATTAAGTCTAAATGTCCATTTATATCTCTTGCATACATTCAGGACTACAGTGATGTGTCACTCAGCAATGGTTGTGTTATAGTAATGTAGACAGTATATATAGTACTTCTTAACAAAATAACATTGAATTTTATTTGTAACAAATCAGCTGGTCTAGCAAGTCAACTAATAACTCAACGTTGAGGAATTCTCATTCAGATTCTAAACGGCCATTCACTTCAGCCTTGTTCACTTTTAATTGAAACACATATTATTTAAGGGGAGGAGGTGTTCATTTCTTCAGAGTTGAAGAACTAGTGGCATATACTGGCCATAAGAGGTTTAATTTCTAATTGTGCATGCAGGCTTAAACATTTATTTTAAATGTAGCACTATTTCCTTTTTCAAATTTAATAAGAGTTGATGTGAAATCATAGTGTGCAAGTAATTGTTTCCTCTTTATAATAAGAGTCCTAAGACTAGGACTCTTATTATAAACTATGATTGTGTCCAAAGATTATCTCAACACACTCTAATTCTTCTGTTCAAATATTAATGCTTGTCTAATTGATTCCAGCACAAAATGCATGAAGATATTGGATAAATAGTTCACTCAATAGTGTAAATTTTCCGGTTATATGCTTTGAAATGAGATTCATGAGAATCCCTAAATGCTTTAGCATCTATTGTTTGTGAGGGAAAGATATATTTTTGTTAAAGATATGACTACATATCTTAAAATAGGCTATTTTAATATTTCTCATGAGATCTACAGTAAATCATACAGTAGTTAGAAAGCCAGTGATGCAAACAGGATTGTACTGGTCAGTGAAAGCAGAAAGGATAGAGCTGCATTCCTCTAAAGCTTTCTTTTGTAATCTCCAATTGTTAAATGCAGGATAATACTACTATATTTAATGTCTGGCTTGCAAAATGTTGCACTTATCTGTAGTGATGTGTGGGTTTGTTCTTCCTTCCATCCAATCAACACAGTTCTTCCCCTTATAAATAAATGAGCTGGAAAGCAAAGCTTGACTACTGGCTGATTGTACATGTGGCACATATGTTCAAAGATGGGATGCTCACCACAGAATAAAGACAGCCAATTTCCAGTTCACTTTGAAAAATTATTATAGCTCATAAACTGCAAATATAGAGCTATCTAGGGTTTTTATTATTGCAACACTTCATGATTACCAATAGTGGGTGATAATAAAACCATTCCAGGCAGAGTCACTTCATGTCACTATAAATTGGAGGTGGGATATTGTTGTTATTTGTCAAATGCCTTTTCTTTTTCAGTTAAAATAGAAGATAAACTATAAAGAAATTAATCAAGCTTACATCATGTTTGAATCTTTACAGAACTGTGTAATTTATTGTATCAGTCAAATATACAAACTAAATGTTAGAGAAATTAATAGCATATAGAGTTAGGGCCCTACCAAATTCACAGCCATGAAAAACATGTCACAGACCGTGAACTATAGTCTTTTATGTGCTTTTACCCTATACCAATGATACTCACAGTTGTATTACTCAGGAGCCACATTTGTAACCACCATTTACCAAAAGAGCTACATGACTACTGCATGCCATGCTCACCATCCCATCAAACGCACACATACAATAATATTTTCAAATTTCAATACAATTGAAACTAAATTTAACTAACTTATTTATTGCATGAGGGGTTCAGAATGTGGGAGTGGGTTCCAGGCTGGGACAGAGGGTAGGTGTGTGGGAGGGGGTGCAGGCTTTGGCCTAGAGTTGAGGATGAGGGGTTTGGGCACAGGAGGAGGCTCCAGGCTGGGGCCAGGGCGTTTGGAGCGCAGGAGATGGCTCAGGGCAGAAGGTTGTGGGATGCATGGTCTGGGCAGGAGTGAGGCTATGGAAGGAGGCTCAGGGCTGTGGCAGAGGTTAGAGGTGTGGGGCACTTATCTCAGGCAGCTCCCATTTGGTGGTGCAGGGGGCTGCTTGCCTGCCCTGGACCCCTGCCACTCCTGGAAGTGGCCAGTGCATGGAGGAGGGAAGGTGGCTCCCTATGCTGCCCTCACCTATAGGCACTGCCCCTGCAACTCCTGTTGGCCATGATTCCTGGGCAATGGGAGCTGCAGGGAAGGTGCCTGCAAGTGAGGGCAGCACGCGGAGCTTCCCTTGATCACTGCACAGCTCCAGCCCAGTGAGGGGAGGGAGGTAATAGCAGTGTGCAGTTACCACCATCATCCTTCCCAGCCAGCCAGATTAACACAGGGTCTTTAGGGACTGCAGCCTGGGGTCCTATAAAAAGATCTGGACTTCTGGCAGCCCACAAATCTTTTTGCAGTGCTGACCGAAACCCAGGGCCCTGGGCTTCAGCCCCTAAAGTCCCTGTATTAGTCCAGCCCTGCTCCCTTCAGGAGTGCCACAGATCAGCTGATCACAGTGCTTGGGGAGGATCAGGGACTCCCTCTCTTCAGGAGCCTCGCAAATCAGCTATTTGCAACACTCCTGGAGGGCGTCTTGAAGAGCCACAGGTTGCATTGTAAAGAGCCACATGCAGCTCGCGAACCATGGACTGAGTATAGTACTCAAATTTCCTTGGAGAGACCAGGGGGGCTTCCTAAATTGGGGGTCCTGACTCAAATGGGGAGTTGCAGGAGATAACAAGGGCTATTTGGGTTTTGCAATATTGCCAAAAGAGCACTGCCTTCAGAGTTGGGGGGCTGGAGAGCGACGGCTATTGGCCAGGTGCCCAGCGGTGGAGGCAACACCCCACCAGCATCAGTGCAAAAGTAAAGATGGCAATACCATACTATGCCACTCTTTCATCCTTACTTCTGCGCTGCTGGTGGTGAAGGCACTGCTTTCAAAGCTGGGCTCCCACACAGCAACTGCTGCTCTTCAGCTCCCAAGCTCTGAAGGCAGTACTGCCGCCAGCAGCAGCACAGAAGTAAGGGTAGCAGAACCACCACCCATGCTACAATAACCTTGAGAACCCTTCAGAACTCCTACAATTATAGCGCTGTGACATTTCAGATTTAAATAGCCAAAATAATGAACTTTATTATTTTAAAATCCAATAACTATGAAATTGACCAAAATGATTGTTAATTTGGTAAGACTTCATATTTTGTAATACTAGATGATTAACCTGGTGTTGCTCGGGTCTTTAACTCAATTTTTGTTTTTCTTCATTTAAATCATTACTCTGGAGTGGGGATGACAGGTTCAGCATGCCCCAGGGAGAAAAGACCACCCCAGCCCTCTTTCACTGCAGCAGCTTGGGGACAAGTGAGAAGCACCTCCCTGTGTCTGCTTCGGCTCCAGCAGGCACAGCCAGGGGAGGGGTGCATATCCCCCAGCTGGGGCAGGACCAGGTTCATGGGCATAGCTTGCTTTAAGTTATGATAAGAGGAAGCTTTGGTGGTTCTAGATTTTATCATTTAGGAGGAGTTCTTGAATAAAGAGACAGACAGACACACAAACTCTCTCAAATATATAGTAGATGTAAAAAGGAAGTTTACTTTTTTTTGGTCTCCACTGATGCAGCATTTCACAACTTTGCTGAAAGAATTCAGGGTTATGTAAACCATGAAACTGGTTTATGTGTCTTATGTGTGAAATTTTTGGTCTGTGCAAACAGCAGAGTGAAGTACAGTGTCAAGGGGAAATGTTTAGGTATACTCCTGCCATTCCAACAAAACAATCTAACAAGTAAAAACCCATTGCCACAAAAACCAACCAATAAAAAGAATAGCTACTCTAAGGCTTTGTCTACACTGCAGGGTTTTTGCACAAGAAGCTTTTTGCGCAAGAAAGTTCTGATGCCATTCACAGAATGGCCATCAGAGCACCTGCACTTTTTGTGATGGGCTCTTTTTGCGCAAGAAACCCCTATTGAGCATCCACACACACCTTTTTGCTCAAGAACTCTTGTGCAAAAAGGAGTTATGCCTCGTAGAAGGAGGTATACCTACACCACAAAAAGCCCTCTGTTCTGTCAATTGACTGTAGATTTTCTTGCACAAAAATGCACTTGAGGTGTGGCCACTCTGCAGGTTTTTGCGCAAAACCAGCTGTTTTTGTGCAAAAACCCTGTAGTGTAAACATGGCCTAAGGATATGTCTATACTGCAGTGTTTTCCCAGAATAATGGGCATTATTCCAGAAAAATAATACATGCATGCACACTGCAACTGCAACAAAAAGTCAAAAGAACAGAGGGGTTTTTTCCAATAGTGGTAAACCTCTTTCTACGAACATGGGCTAAAATAAAAGAGACCAGAGATTGGAGAAGACATAGGGGCAAACAGAGCAGAGACCAGAAATTTGAAGGGAGTTACTTTGTACCTGAATTAGGTTTTACTAATCTTGCCTAATCTCTTTTGCATGTATATGTAATTCATAGATGAAAACCACATTGTTTTAAAATGTACATAATAAACACTAAGAAACTGTAAGTCTAAATTGAAGAGGATCCAACAAACTCAAATGGTAAAGTTAAGAGGAGCAAGGAAGGGAGAAGAAACAGCTCTTATATAACCTGTGCTAATGGCAAGGAGCACAGAAAGAACAGTGTTTGCACTCACCCCTGTCATTCCTGGTCTTGAACTGATGCAGTCACAGCTTCCAATCCTGTTTCAACCATTTGGAAAAAATTTTGAAGGAGAAAGTAGTTAGAGACATTGAGGCTAATGGCAATTGGGACAAATTACAACATGGTTTTACAAAAGGTAGATCGTGCCAAACCAACCTGATCTCCTTTTTTGAGAAGGTAACAGATTTTTTAGATAAAGGAAATGCAGTCGATCTAATCTACCTCGACTTTAGTAAGGCATTTGATACAGTACCACATGGGGAATTATTGGTTAAATTGGAAAAGATAGGGATTAATATGAAAGTTGAGAGGTGGATAAGCAACTGGTTAGGGGAGACTACAGCGGGTCATACTGAAAGGTGAACTGTCAGGTTGGAGGAAGGTTACTAGCGGAGTTCCTCAGGGATCAGTTTTGGGGCCAATTTTATTTAATCTTTTTATTGCTGACCTTGGCACCAAAGTGGAAGTGTCCTGATAAAATTTGCGGATGACACAAAGTTGGGAGGTATTGCCAATTCAGAAAAGGATCGGGATATCATACAGGAAGATCTGGATGACCTTGTAAATTGGAGTGATAGCAATAGGATGAAATTTAATAGAGAGAAGTGTAAGGTTATGCATTTAGGGATTAATAACAAGAATTTTAGTTATAAGCTGGGGACACATCAGTTGGAAGTAAGGGAGGAGGAGAAGGACCTCGGAGTCCTGGTTGATTATAGGATGACTATGAGCCGCCATTGTGACATGGCCGTGAAAAAGGCTAATACGGTCTTGGGATGTATTAGGCGAGGTATTTCCAGTAGGGATAAGGAGGTGTTAGTGCCATTATACAAGGCATTGGTGAGACCCCATTTGGAATACTGTGTGCAGTTCTGGTCTCCCATGTTTAAGAAGGATGAATTCAAACTAGAACAGGTACAAAGAAGGGCCACTAGGATGATCCGAGGAATGGAAAACCTGTCTTATGAAAGGAGACTCAAGGAGCTTGGCTTGTTTACGTTAACCAAAAGAAGGCTGAGGGGACATGATTGCTCTCTTTAAATATATTAGAGGATAAATACCAGGAGGGAGAGGAATTATTTAAGCTTAATACCAATGTGGACACAAGAACAAATGGATATAAGCTGGCTAGCAGGAAGTTTAGACTTGAGATTAGGCGAAGGTTTCTAACCATTAGAGGAGTGAGGTTCTGGAACGGCCTTCCAAGGAAGTAGTGGGGCAAAAGATCTATCTGGCTTCAAAATTAAACTAGATGGGTTTATGAAGGGGATGGTTTGATGAGATAACATGATCTTGGTAACTAATTGACCATTCATTATCAGTGGTAAATAGGTCAATGGAGGGATGATAGGAGTTACTATAGAGAACTTTCTGGGTGTCTGGCTGGTGAGTCTTGCCCACATGCTCAGGGTTTAGCTGATCGCCATATTTGGGGTCGGGAAGGAATTTTCCTCCAGGGTAGATTGGCAGAGGCCCTGGAGGTTTTTCGCCTTCCTCTGTAGCATGGGGTACAGATCACAGCTGGAGGATTCTCTGCATCTTGGGGTCTTCAAAATATTTGAAGGCTTCAATATCTGAGATATAGGTGAGAAGATTATTCTAGGAGAGGGTGGGTGAGATTCTGTGGCCTGCATTGTGCAGGGGGTCAGACTAGATGATCATAATGGTCCCTTCTGACCTTAAAGTCTATGAGTCTATGAGTCTATTTGTAATTGCTGTTTCATATGTAGCTCAGAAAGAAGCAACATAACTTTAAATGGAAGCTTTTAGTTCCACCCCTTCCAAACCATTGTCCACACTTCCTTCTACATTAAACCACTGGATTTACGGGTCTTTCCTTCTTGGCTTTCAGACATCTTCCCTTTCTCCAAATTAAATCCACCTTGTCCTGAAGTAGAATTTGTATCAGGCATATACTTCATAAGTGGATGCAGACATGAGTGGGCCTGTAGAGTATGAAGAGGCTGCTTATCATGATAGAGTGGTGTTTTGTCCTGGACTTACCTCTCCTTCTTACAAAGTATTATCTTTTTACTGCCACTGTATACAGGGTGTTTTATTAGACTGTCTTCCTCTTCTAAAAATGCTTTAAAACAAAGCCACTAACACTATGTTTGCAGTCATAATGAGGAAACACATCAAGCTTTTTGTCAATTTGCTTCATTATTAAGAAAATACAAGTAAGTCCTCGCAGGACTTCCTAGATGACTGACCTTTCTGAAGTAAAACAAAATAAAAACTCATTTTAAGAGATGTAGAAGCAAAGATATTCCATGGACTCATAGCAATATTGTTGTTTCATTTCAATGTTCTAAAAGCTTCAGTGACACTATCATATAATTTAAATTGCATACAGTGGAAAAAGGCAAATGTGGTACCCATCTTTAAAAAAGGGAAGAAGGAGGATCTGGGGAACTACAGACCAGTCAGTCTCACCTCAGTCGCTGAAGAAATCATTGAACAAGTCCTCAAGGAATCCATTTTGAAACATTAGGGGTACGTCTAGACTACAGGCTTCCGTCAACAGAAGTTTTGTCGACAGATTCTGTCAACAAAACTTCTGTCGACAAAGAGCATCCAGACTACATTGCTTTGTTGACAAAGCGATCAGCTTTGTTAACAAAGAGCGTCCAGACTGCGGGATGCTCTGTCGACAGAAGAAGGCACCCGGAAGTGCTTCTGGAAGGTCACGGGGGCAGCCTTAAAGCCCAGGCACTGCTGCATGCTCTCTGCAGAGACGCGTGCTTAAAGGGATCCTCCTGGACAGCCATTGCTCTGCTCCTGCTTCTGGCTTGCCTACCTCATAGAGGGAAAGCAAAGCTGCTGCAGTTTTTTTGGCTCTGGTTGCCCTGCTTTCTCAGACACCACAGCAGTTTATTTTCTGGTTTGTCTGTTTGTATGTTTGTGTGTTTGCTTGTGTATTTGTTTGTTTGGGTTTTGGCTTTTTTGGTTTTTTGTTTGTATTTTTGTTCTTTTGTTTGTTTGTTTCTTTTGTTCTTTTGTTTGTGTGTTATTTTGGCTTTTTTGGCCATGGAGCCTGAGCTGCCCCTGGGCAGGCGATGGCCCCACACCGTGCTCCTGGAAGTTCTGCTGCATGCTCAGGAGAGCATGATGACCTTGGCAGCAGAGCTGGATTCTGAGCCCAGTTATGAGCCCCTCGCTCAGGCTGCAGCCCTGCTGCCCTTGCCCCCGAACTTGTTTATGGAGAGGCAAGTTTGGAGGCTGGACACCAGTTCTGACTGGTGGGACCGGCTAGTGCTGCAGCAGTGGGACGACGACCAGTGGCGCCAAAACTTCCAGATGCGGAAGGCCACCCCTGCCCTCTGTGTCTGGCTCGCACCTGCCCTGCAATGCCAGGACATCCCCCTGGAGAAGCGCGTCGCTATTGCCCTGTGGAAGCTGGCCACCCCTGACAGCTACCGCTCCATGGGGCATCAGTTTGGCGTGAGGAAGTCTACCGTCGGTGCCGTCTTGATGGAGGTAAGTCACTCTCAGGGGACAGTACAGGGGGTCAGTCAGGACCAGGCACAGGGAATTGGGGAGGGGGTGGCAGAGGTAGAAGCCCTCTCAGCCTCACCCTGCCATGGTGCGAGGGCCGGGGGGTTGGGGAGGGGTTGTCTGGGGGGGGCTCTTGGGGTCCGGGAGTGGAGGGGGGGGAGCACCTCTCATCAGCTGAGCCAACCCCTCTAATGTCCTGTTCTGTGTGTTTCTATTTGTCCCTTTATGCAGGTGGTCACAGCCATCAACTCGGAGCTGCTTCACAGGACCATCCGCCTGGGAATCTGGATGCCATCATGGCTGGATTTGCGGCACTGGGATTCCCCAACTGCGGTGGAGCACTCGACGGGACGCACATCCCCATCCGCGCACCGCCCCATTGAGCAGCCCAGTATATTAATAGAAAGGGCTACTTTTCGATGGTGCTGCAGGCCCTGGTCGACCACTGGGGACAATTCACAGGCATTTGTGTCGGCTGGTCAGGCCGGGCACACGATGCCCCCATATTCCGGAACTCATACCTGTACCGCAGGCTTCACGCTGGGGCATTTTTCCCCAGACAGAAACTTGGCAGTGGGGGATGTGCAGATGCCTATATGCATCATGGCCAATGCGGCCTACCCCCTTATGCCCTGGCTCATGAAGCCCTACACTGGCCACCTGGATGCGAGCAGGGAACTCTTTAACTCCTGCCTGAATCGGGCTCACTACCAGGTGGAGTGCGCCTTTGGGCGTCTGAAGGGCAGGTTTAGATGCCTTCTCACTTGGCTGGACATGGGGGAACACAACATCCCTGATGTGGTTGCAGCATGCTGTGTGCTGCACAACCTTGCGGAGAGGAAAGGGGAAGCCTTCCTCCCTGCATGGAGGACACAGGCTGAGATGGAGGGGAGGCAGTTTGAGCAGCCCCGGACAGCTGCCCTCCGGCAAGCCCACCAGTCAGGACTGCAAATCCAAGAAGCCCTGAGGGAGCAATTCTCCCAAGGAAGCCGCTGAGCTTCCCCAGGGCCTTCAAAATGTGGGATTGCCCCATGCCCCCGGTGCCTTCCTCCCCAAAACCCCTTCCGGCCCCACAGTCACACATTGTTCTCATTCCTCACACACTGAGAACGGAGACAGGTGGTGGTGAAAACTTTTGTCCAGTTTATTTCACTGTTGCTTTTGGCACAAAATAAAATAAATAACTCTTTTGTTCAGAGAAAATAAAAAACTCTTTTTCTTAGAAAATAAACTGTAAACAAAATAAAGTGCGTCCCTCAGTTATTGTCACTGGTGGGAAGGGGGAATGTCAACCAGGAAGGAGGGAGGGATGCTCAGGGCTGAGGGGGCTGCCTGGAGGAAGAGCCCCTGGCAGTTTGGCTCCGGAGGCCTTGTCGCATCCAGCTGCGCGTGCGGGCTGCCACAGAAGGGGCTGGGCAGGAGGTGGGGATGGACCTGGGTCTGGGATAGCAGGTGCTGAGGGTGGGGGGGCACGTGCTGAGGGGGGGGCAGGCTGAGGAGGAGGGGCAAGACCAGGCACAGGACCGGGGAAGGCCATGGCCTCCCGGATCGCTGCGCAGATGTCCCTGCGCTGCTGGGCGAAGTCGTCCAGCAACTGCCGGCGCCACTCGGCCTCTGCCTCCAGCCTCCTCTCCATTGAGTCCTGCATCCACTCCAACGTGCTGGCACACCAGGTCTAAGTAGGTGCGCCAGTGCCGACGGGTTCCTTGCGGCCGTCTGGGTGGTGGGGCAGGTGTGGCGCCCCCCTCCTGGTCAGCTGGTCTGGCTGTAGAAGACAAGAGGGAAAAGTTGTCAGTCATGCATGCTCACCCTTTCCCTGAGAGGGCATGCCCTCCTTCCTGTCAGCAAGCAGTGCCTGTCCTAGGGTCAGAGACTGCTCATGTGTGTCTCAGTAAGGCATGGTGTGGCCTGGCCCACAGCCACGGCCTCCCTGTAGCCCAGAAGGTATGCAGGCCACCTCACACACACCCTATGGCCGAGCAGCACAGACTAGTGTCAGGCCACGGTTGGGGTTCCTGCAGAGTACTGAGAGGCCTGCAGCTGTGAGGCAATCCTGGTGTCCCTGAACCATGCCTGCCCCTGGCATCACTGCCTGAAGGAGCAGGTGGTGCCTAGCAGCTGTGCAGGTGCAGGGGTAGGATGGCCCTCCCCTGAGGGTGGCCATGGGTGTGCCCCCCTACCCCCCCAGCTATGATCAACATGACATGTCACAACACTGCACCATCCCCTTTGCTCCTGCCTGCCCTGCCCTGTGTTGTGGTGGACCCTCACAGCACTCATGTCCTGATGTTCCCTCCCCCGGTGTCTGAAGTTGCCTGGGAGGCCTCCTGGGTTTGGTTGTCTGGGTCCTGGGTCAGGGTCGCTGTGCTCCTGCTGGTAGTGGCGTCTTCCTCCTCCTCCTTCTCCTCCTCCTGTTGGAGCTGCTGGTGTTGTGCTAGGGTGTCACCCTGGAGTTGCGGCCGCTGCTGACCAGGGGTCTCCAGCCCAGACTCCACTAGCTGCTCGGGAGGCAGGGGTTCCCCTGCCCCCAGAATCTGGTCGATCTCCTTATAATAGGCACAGTAGTGCGGTGCTTCCCCAGAGCGGGAGCCGTGCTCACCGGCTCAAACATAACCCTGCCGCAGCTCTTTAACTTTTGCCCTGACCTGCTCCAGTGTGTGCGGGGGGTGACCTTTCTGGGCAAGGCCTTCTGCCATTCGGCCATAAACATCAGCATTCCTCCTCTTGCTGCACTGCGTGGCCTGGAGGAACTCCTCCTCAGCCCAGAGCCCCAAGAGGGCTTTTATCTCTGGGCCAGACCAGGGGGGTGCCCAGCGCTTGATGCCCCAGGATTACCAGGAGTCCCTGGAAGGGCCAGGGGGGCCTTAGGGGGCTTGTCCCTGGGACATGTCTCCTGAGTGTCCCTACCGGAAAGAGCTGTGCCGTCAGGGTCCTCTCTGGAACTGGCTTGTTGCCAGCGTGCTGATCCTGGGTGCCTGTGCCTTTTAAAGATAGCTGCAGGCAGGAACAATAGAGTTGAAAGCTGTGGCAGGAGTGTCCACCAGGGGTTCTTCCTGGAGGCCTTTTCTGTCGACATAGCTTCTCCCCTGCGTCCACACTTACCTTTTGTCGACAGAACTCTGTCGACAAAGGAGTTATTCCTCATAGAATGAGGTTTACAGCCATCGACAAAACTGCTGAGTTATGTCGATGTTATGTCAACAGAACTCGACGGCAGTGTGGACGCAGGTATAGTTTTGTCGACAACAGAAACCCTGTAGTCTAGACACACCCTAGGAGGAGAGGAAGGTGATCAGAAACAGTCAACATAGACTCACTAAGGGCAAGTCATACCTGACCAACTTGATTGCCTTCTATGATGAGATAACTGTCTCTGTGAATATGGGGAAAACAGTGAATGTGATATACCTTGACTTTAGCAAAGCTTTTGTTACTATCTCTCACAATATTCTTGCCAGTAATTTAAAGAAATATGACTTAGATCAGTGTTTCCCAATTTTATTTGGCCAAGGAACCCTTTTCAGAATTTCAAGGAACCCCTAGGTTTGTCAAGCAAAAAAAAAAAAAAAAAGGGGACCCCACCAATTCATGAAAATCACATTCCTTCCCCAAGACTCCCCACCCCCCTTCCTTGAGGCCTCATCCGCTCTGTTCCCCTCCTCTCCATCACTTGCCATCCCCAGCCCTTATACACTCTCACTAGGTTGAGACAGGAGGTGTGGGGTGGGAATGAGGGATTTGGGTGTGGGAAGGGGTGAGACGTACAAGCTCTGGGAGGGAATTTGGATACAGGAGAACGGGATGTTGGCTCGGGAGGGGCTCCAGGCTCAGGAGTGTTGGGCTCAGGTGGAAGGTTGGGGTGCTGAGCAAGCCAGGGGCTTGTGGATGTGAGGGTGCAGGAGTTTGCACTGGGTATGTGAGGGACTCAGGGCAAGAAGGTTGTGAGTATGATGGGCTCAGGACACAGATTTGTGATGGGTGGATCGTGCAGGAGTGTTGTGGCAGAAGACTGAGGATGTGGGGATGCAGGAGTTTGGGGATGTAAGAGGCTCAGGACAGGGGTTCCAGTGTATGATAGGCTCAGATTTGGGGTCAGGTGGTGCAGGAGTGTTATGATGCTGCAGTGAGATGGGGGTTTGGCCCCAATTGGGGGCTTGTTGGCCAGGCTTCATTTTTAAATAAAATATTATGTCAAACTCAAAAGGTTTTAACATTGTCTTTATTTATGAGAGGTGTGAGGAACCTGTTTTGAGTCAAGGGTCACTGACCCACAGAAAAGTCAGTTGGGGCCACACAAGTGAGATGCAAAAAAAAAAACCCCAACCCTCCAAAAACCCCCAAGCCTCACTAATGTGGTCCCAAATGTGCTGGTGGGGGCAGGGGACAGAGTGAAAGTGGGTGCTGGGGCTGGGGAGAGGGTGCTGCTGGGTGGAAGGATGCTGGCTCAGGTGCTGGGGCAAGGTGCTGGGGCAGGCAGATGGCGGAGTGCTGGGGTCAGGGACATGATCCTGCTGGGCACTAGGGTGACTGGCAGGGTGCTGGGACTAGGAACAGGGTGCTGCTGGGTGCTAGCATGGATGGCAGGGTGCTGGGACCAGGGCCAGGGTGGTGCTAGGTGCTAGGGTGGATGACAGGGCTGCCAAGGAGCGGGATAGGAATGGGGTGCAGGATCTGGGAAGGAGGTGCGGGGCGGAAGAGGGCAAGGTTTGGGTGGTAGGTAGGGTGCAGAAGCAGGCTGGATGTAGGGTGTCTGGCCAGTGGGAGGGAGCAGGAGCAGATTGGGGGTAGGGTGTCTGTCTACAAGGGAGGGTGCAAGGAGGGGACTTGGGTAGGAGTTGGACCTCCCTGATCTGGCACCCTCTGGACCTGACTGGTCCCCGATGAGGGATTTTTGGACCAGCGGAGGTCATTCCAGGGCTCCTGGTTCCCCCGGCCCCCACTAGGCTTCTTTGCACCTCTATCCCCTGCAACCCAACTGAGCTGCCCACCCCTGCTGGTTCCCTGCACCTTCCCCAAAACCATCCCCCCACAATCCAAGGGAGTGCAGCACCAGTTCCCTGCAGCCCCTCACAGCCCAGCTGAGCTGCCCGTCTGTTCCGTATGCCCTCCCCCATCCACCTCAGCCCAGATGAGCCCTGCACTGGTTCCCTGCATGCCTCCCCCACAGCACAGCTGAGCCCCGTTTCCCTGCACCTCCCCCAAGCCCCGCAAAACTGCTGAGCCAAGCACCGATTCCCTGACCCTTCCTCCCCTTGAGTCTAGCCCCGGTTCCCGGCACCTCCCTCCTCCTGCAGCCAAACTGAGCTCTGAGCTACACACACACACACACACCCCGCATCCCAGCCTAGCCCAGCCCAGCTCCCCAGACCTCCCCACTCTGCAACCCAGCTGAGCTCAATTTCCCTGCACCTTCCCCCAAACCATGCAGACATGCTGAGCCAGCGCTGATTCCCTGCCCCTGCCTCCCTCCCTCCCCTTGGCTGTGTCTACACTGGTGTGATCTTGCACCAAAGCGGCCGCTCTTGCGCAAAAACTTGCTTCCTGTCTACACTGGCTGTGTGTTCTTGCGCAAGTACACTGACATTCTCATGTATGAAATCAGGGCTTCTTGCGCAAGAACTATGATGCTCCCGCTCAGGAATAAGCCCTTTTGCGCAACTGTTCTTGCGCAAGAGGCCAGTGTGGACAGGCAACATGAATTTCTTGCGCAATAAAGCCCGATGGCTAAAATGGCCATCGGCACTTTCATGGACAAGAGAGTGTCCACACTGCCATAGATGCTCTTGTGCAAAAGCACAGCTCGCACATGGCAGTGTGGACGTGTTCTTGCACAAGAACTCTTGCAAGAGTTCTTGAGATAAGAAACCGCCAGTGTAGACATAGCCTAAGAGTTTCCTCGCATGAGCAAAATGAATTTTGTGTTGTGCACCAGTACTGAGTTCATGTGGCTTGTTTGGATGTGCCACTGTGGCACCCAAGTTATTAATAAATATTTTTAAACCTTTACCTTTTCTCTCTGCTGACATGTCTCCTCCCCTTGTTCCATCAGCTCCCCTGGTGCCTGCTGCCTCCCAACTCCTCACTCTCCTCTGCTGTCCTGACTCCTGCCCTTCTCACTGCCCTCAGCCCTCCTGCAACCTGCCCCCCTCCACCAGCCCTTCTCTCCTCCCTGTGCCCACTCCTCCAGTAGCCCCACTCTGATCATGTGAGCTATCCCTCCTCATCCCCTCTTCTAACACCTCCTCTACAAACCTGCCCTGCCTCTCTCCTCTGGTGGTGGTCCCTCCCTGCAGGTGTCTGCCCTTCTGCTTCACCCCAGAATCCCTGGCACTTGCACCTTCTCTTACTCCTGCACCCTCCTGTTGCCTCCCCTTCCCTCACTGCCCCTACCCCCTTTGCCCTCTTTTTCCCTGATGCTCACCCCCTCACCACCCTCTGTCCCTGTTCCCCTCATGCCCCTGTGCCCTCACACATGACTTGCTCCATCCCGGCCTTCCTCATGCCCACCCCTTCTTTCAAGCCTTCTCCCAGCACCTCCCCTCCCCTCTAGCCTCCAATGCCCTTACCCTCTCCCCTCCCAGCATCACCCTGTCCCCTCCCACTGACACCTCCCCTCCTGCCTTTTTCCTCATTGTCTGCACTTGGCCCCCTGGCATTTGTCTCTCCTCTACCCTGTCCTTTTGGTGCCTTCCCCTCTCTTCCCCCTCTTCCTTCGCCCTCCGCACAAGCCCCTTCCTCTCCCAGCCCTTCCCCTTCCCCTACCTTCTGCCTTCCACTTTGCAGGGCTGGAGTCTGCGCTCCATCCCCTGGAACCGCAACTCATCCGCGCAGCGCAACGCAGTGTCCAGCATTTTTAAAATCCCGGGCCGTGACGTTACATCATGCCCAGGCATCTCCCCACTCACCGGTTTGAGCACGCCGCGCAGGGCAGCAGCAGCCAGCAAGGGGGAGCTCAGTGAAGGTTGCGCCCGGCAGGGATGGGATGGGGACGGGGACGGGGACGGGGGAGAGACGCTCTGGGGCCGGGGTGGGAGGATGCATGGGGGGGGCTGGGGCCCGCTCCAGTTCCAAATATTGGTGGAGCATGGGCACCACGAGCCCATACAACTCACCGCCCATGCCTCTGCTGGCTAGCCGTCTCTCTCTCTCTTTCAGAGGGGGCAGGGGAGTGCCGGCTCCTCGCGGAACCCCTAGTTTTGCTTCGCGGAACCCCAGGGTTCCCCCAGAGCACCAATTGGGAAACACTGACTTAGATTAATGGACTATAAGGTGGATAGAAAGGTGGCTAGATTCTCTACTCAATGAGCAGTGATGGCTAGATGGCAGCCAATATCAACTAGAGTGACCCAGAAGTTTGTACTGGGGCTGGTCTACATAGCAGGGCTAAAGTCGAATTAAGCTACGCAACTTCAGCTACGTCAACTGTGTAGCTTAAGTCAAAATAACTTAATTCAGGTTTTGGCACTGTCTACACAGCAGGAAGTTGAAGGAACTTAGAATAGGA
This sequence comes from Rafetus swinhoei, assembly GCA_019425775.1. Classification (NCBI taxonomy): domain Eukaryota; kingdom Metazoa; phylum Chordata; order Testudines; family Trionychidae; genus Rafetus; species Rafetus swinhoei. The sequence continues at coordinate 11,054,756 of CM033435.1, read as the reverse complement.
AGTAGGATCTCAGATATTGTGTGTGGTAAGTACTGATACTTGCTGACATTTTCACTATGACATTTTCACTATGACCTTTGAGTGCTTGGGAGCATCACCTAGATTTCTCACATCATTTGCTGGATCAGGTCCATATGTTCAGCATCTTGTAGAACTGAACCCTCAATAACATATTGAAAAGTTAGGTCATATTAGAAGCTTAAGTTAAGTACTGCTAGATCTCTGAAGGAAATTTTACATAATAAAATAGATATGTCCCCTAAACATATATACTGAGGATTTATCCACAGGGCAAGTTTGTGTGCATAAAGCTGGTGCACTGTAGAACCGCATCCTGGCTTGCCATGCAGATTTGCCATGTAGATGAGCCCTAAAGTTTGCATCAAGAACTGCAAAGTCACGGAGATTGTTTTGTCAGCAATAACTGTCCATTTCTAATCCTTAGTCTCATGAACCTGATATAAATACTTCGTAACTAATCATTTTTCAACTGTAATTTCAGAAAGAAAAATCCAGTTAATTACAACATCCTGCATTTGTCTATGACAAATAAAATATTAATTCAAGCTCTTTAAAAGATTATCCTTATGAGGTTTTTGTAACTCTGGCACAGGAATAATAGTGCTCTAAAAAAATTCTACCTACTGAATCTATAATAGATGTCTCCATTTTATATCTATGATGTCTGTTAGAGCTAATGTTCACAGAATTCAACATTAAAAACTTTAATTTTAAATACAATTTTAAAAGAATCCTAGTTAAAGCAACAGTTCCTTCTTGTAATGCACTGAGTTCAGCTGAGTCACTAATGACTGAATAGAAAATGGGTTAAATTAATTCATTGTAAGTGAGTGACCTAAATTGCTCCTTATATGGAGACTTGCATTTTCTCTGCACCAACTATCTTCTGAAAGTAACAGAATAAATCCAGATGCTGCTCTTGGGGCTATTAATCTGGTTCATAATTCCTTGCAGATTCATAAAAGAGGGGTGAAGTTGATAAGAGAAGAGTTATATATAAATTCCATCCTGTGTAGTTACAAGGAGTTATTGTAGATGATACAGAACTGAACTACACCAAAAACAAATAGTCTGGTAGCACTTGAAAGACTAATAAAACATGTAGATGCTATCATGAGCTTTTGTGGTCACGTTTTGTTAGTCTTTAAAGTGCTACTAGACTATTTGTTGTTTTTGAAGTTTTTCCTGTTAGACTAACTTGGCTACCTCTCTGAAACTTTTGAACTACACCAATCAGTCATAGAGACAACATCACATCATAGAATCAGGGCCGGCTTTAGGAAGTGCGGGGCCCAATTCGAACAGTTTTGGCGCCCCCCCCCCCCAGGATTTTTTGTTGAGCACAAAAAAAAAAAAAAAAAAAGAGCACCCAGACAACAAACCACAACCACACATAAATATCACATCAGAAGTAGATCTGATCAAAATGTATATCAATATAGTTGAACATTTAAAAAAAAATGCCATCCTTTATGATGCAAAATTTTACACACAATTAAATCAGTTTCCTTAAGTATAGGTCAAATATTTTCAATTGCAAATTATCCAATCTTTTCAATAAAGTTTAAAGTTTGATTTTTAAAAAGTTACCAGAGAGCGTTGCAGTTTTCTGTTACATTGATTTACTTTTCAAATAGCAAAAATGGAGTCTTTGTTAAGAAAGTGTCAGTTCTGTGGTCAAATTCCAGTCCTTAGTGATTTCAGCACCACTGATTTCACTAGGTAATATGGTACCTCACCACCATTGCCTCCTTTGCACTGCCCTTCAACACATTGCCTGCATGTTGAGTCCAAGGTCAGTCTACACAAGATTTTATCCATGATTTTTGCTCAAGCGATCACTGAGACAAGACAAGGACTCAATTGATTCTAGTCAGCTCTGCCTTTAAACATTGGGGCTGCGTCTAGACTGGCAAGTTTTTCCGCAAAAGCAGTCGCTTTTGCGGAAAAACTTGCCAGCTGTCTACACTGGCCGCTCGAATTTGCACAAGAACACTGATGACCTAATGTATGATCGTCAGTGATCTTGCGCAAATACAATGACTCTCCCTCGGGAAAAAGCCCTCTTGCGCAAATGCTTTTGCGCAAGAGGGCCAGTGTAGACAACTGAGAACCGTTTTGTGCAAAAAAAGCCTCGATGGCGAAAATGGCAAATGCAAATGGTAAACTGAATTCAACAGCTCCTGATATGAACAGGTATCAACCTAGTTTTTCATATTTGAGATGGGTTACCAGGAATCATACATGACGATATGAAATCTTTCCACTCTCAAGTCAGCATATTCACAAAGCACCTATAATTTTGATCCATGCATTTATTGGATAGTGAAAGAGAAAGGAGGGGAATTAGTGTAGATAAATGTTCAAATTAAAAAAAAAAAAAGCCTGAAGGAATTAGGACTGGGCTCCTACATCTCACGTTCAGAACTGACTAGAACACTTATGACCAGATTTTCAAAGGTGTGTAAAGATCAGATAGATATCTTTGAAGATCCGAGTTGGCAACTGTCTCTTTAGGAGCTTAATTACCTTTGAAAATCTGAGCTTAGATTTCCAAGTCCAATTATCAAAAATGACTTAGTCACTCATGTGCTTTTGAAAATTTTAACTGGGGACCTAAAGAGACAAAAGGCAGGAGATACGGTATTCCTTTTAAAAACGTGTGACATCTATTTTTAGCTAAATTTTATATTATTTTTCTCCCAGGGGCAACTGACCCCTCCGGCCCCCTCACGACGCCACGGCCTCCCCTCCTGCAGATCTATCATCTTATGCACGTGCAAGATCTGTGAGAGCCATCCTATGAATCTGAAGTTAGTGTCTGTGGCGCCTGCTTCTGGGTGGTGTCTCAATGCTGCCCCATTCACCTCCAAAGAGGGGGCTTCCCAAAGCAGGCCCTTGCTGCTGACCCCCAAGGCATCCACAGGTCCAGTTTCCTTTCAATGGGCCCACTTCCCAGGGCTCATTGATCTTGGATCTGGCTTCCATCCCCTCTCCAACCCCCATCAGAACTACTGTGCCCTCCTGGCTTAGGAAAGGAATAAACAGGAGGATTGGAAATTAACCCGCCCAGTCTCACGTCCCCTAGGCAGGGAATGAGCCATCTACATTAGGCCTCAGCTGGAGTATCATGTCCAGTTCTGGGTGCCACATTTCAGGAAATGTGGAGAAACTGGAGAAAGTCCAGAGAAGATCAACACAAATGAGGAAAGGTCTAGAGAACATGAGATATGAGGCAAGGCTGAAGAAATTGGGCTTGTTTACCTTGGAAAAGAGAAGACGGAAAAGGGACATGAGAGCAGCTTTCAAGTATCTAAAAGAGTATCATAAGGAGAAGGAAGAAAAATTGTTCTGCTTGGCCTCTGAGGTTAGGATGAGAAGCAATGGGCTTAAATTGCAGATATTTAAGACCAGGTTAGACAGACACCTGTCAGGGATGAGCTAGGGCAATTCAACTTTGGAAGCCCCAGGGACCACACTGATACTTACAGAACATGCTGAGGGCCTCAACTTAAGTGTGGTTGCATATGCAAGCAAATATATACAAGTAGCTTCTCTCACACTGACAGGCATGAATACAAAGATTAAGGCAAGACTACACAACACACAGGCCCCATTTAAGTCAGTTCTGCTGATATTAATAAAATGCAATATTTACCCGATTTCTACCCATGTGACAGCACTTTTCATGAGCAATGACAGTCCAAGAATTTAACTACTAAAACACATATCAACAGAAGATCGTTACACTGACTACTTTTTTGTTTTGGCTCCCACTCGCCGGCCACGTGTTGATCCCCACATAAACCCAAACTGCACCGTGGGGCACAAACAAACTGGCCATGGGCAGCATACCACGTTATTAATAAATATTTTATAAACCTTTACCTTTTCTCTCTGCTGCCATGTCTCCTCTCCTTGCTCCATCATCTCCCCTGTTGCCTGCTGCCCCCCAGCTCCTCACCCTCCTCTCCTGTCCTGACTCCTGCCCTTCTCACTGCCCTCAGCCCTCCTGCAACCTGTCCCTTTCCACCAGCCCTTCTCTCCCCGCTGTGCGCACTCCTCCAGTAGCCCCACTCTGATCATGTGAGATACCCCTCTTCTAACACCTCCCTCTATACACCTGCCCTGCCTCTCTCCTCTGGTGCTAGTCCCTCCCCTGCAGGTGTCTGCCCTTCTGCTTCACCCCCAGAATCCCCTGGCACCTGCACCTTCCCTTAGCCCTGCACCCTCCTCGTGCCTCCCCCTTCCCTCACTGCCCCTGCCCCCTTTGCCCTCTTTTTCCTGATGCCCACCCCTCACCCCTCTCTGCCCCATTCCCTCCTTCCCCTCTGTGCCTTCACACATGCCTTGCTCCATCCCCACCTTTCTCATGCCCATCCCTTCTTTCAAGCCTTCTCCCAGCACCTCTCCCTCCCCCCTCTAACACCCAATGCCCTTCCCCTCTCCTCTCCTCTCCCCTCCCCTCCCAGCATCACCCTGTCCCCCCTCCCACTGACACCTCCCCTCCTGCCCTTTTCCTCATTGTCTGTACTTGGCCCCCTGGCATTTGTCTCACCTCCACACTGTCTCTTGGTACCTTCCGCTTTCTTCCCCCACACAAGCCTCTTCCTCTCTCGCTCCCTTCCCCGCCCCTCCTCTCACAAGCCTCTTCCTCTGTCCCCGCCCTTCGTACAAGCCCCTTCCTCTCCCAGCCCTTCCCCCTAGTTTCCCCCTCCTCTACCTTCTGCGGGGCCGGACGCTGAACCACGTGCGCCGCCGCCTTTTCATCTCCTCGCTCACCTGCAAACGGCGCACACGGCTGCAGCAGCCGGCAGTGTGTGCAGGTAAGGGCGGGGGGGGAGCCGAGCCAAGCTGAGGGAGCTGACTTCCGGGTGCAGGGGCACGGGGCCCCCTTAGGCGTGGGGCCAGATTCAGCCGAATCGGCTGAATCAGCTTAAGGCCGGCCCTGCATAGAATTATAGGTTTGGAAGTCAGTGAGCAGTCATAGAGTTCAAACCCCTACCCAAAGCAGGACCAATCCCAACTAAATCATTCCGGGGAAGGCTTTGTCAAGCCAGGACTTAAAAACCACCACCTCCCTAGGAAACCCATTCCAGTGCTTTTGCCACCTAATATCCAAACTAAACCTCCCCCACTGCAACTTGAGACCATTGCTCCTTGTTCTCTCATCCATCCCCACTGAGAACAGCCTGTCTCCATCCTCTTTAGAACCACCCCCCTCAGGTAGTTGAAGGCTGCTATCAAATCACGCCCCCACACACAAATTCTTCTCTTCTGGGGCATGTCTACACTACAAAATAATTTTGTAAAATCAAAATAGGATGTCTCCAGTATGGCGGAGCATCAAAATAGCTCAGAATTATTTCGAAATAGTACATCCACACTGTCCATGCGTGTATATAGGGAAAGTTATAGAACTCACATGAAGTGCCTTCACTGGGATCATCTGAGGCCTGGGAGACATCCTGGGCGGTGGGGACTGGCTCCAGTCTGAGGATGACCGCCTGGCTGGTGGGCACAGTGGCCTGGCTAGTCTGCTTATCCTCCTCCTCCTCTTCCTCCTCCTTCTGCTCCTCTCCTCCTCTTTCCGCCCTCATGGAGGTTGATGTTGGGCATGTCCTGGCCAGACTCAACAATGAAAAGGGGTGGGGAGAAAGTGACCAGCCCCCCTTCTCCCCAGGATGGCATCCAGCTGCTCGTAATAGCGGCAGGTGTGAGGAGCTGCCCCAGAGCATCCACTCTGCTCCCTCGCCTTGTTGTAGGCCTTCCAGATCTCCTTTATCTTCATGCAGACCTGATCGAGGGTCTGTGTATGTCTCTTCTCAGCCAGGCAGCTGGCCATCTGGCTGTAGACATTGGCATTTCTCCTCCTGGTGTGGAGATCCTGGAGGTTGGTCTCCTCCAGACCTCGATGAGGTCCAGGATCTCTGCACCAGTCCAGGTCGCAGCCCTCTTTTGTCCCAGGCCAACGGCAGCCGAGGGTGTGCTGACAGCCATGGGGGCTCAGAGGGAGTGATGGGATCTGACATGGCTTTTAGCTTAAAGGGTAGAGGCTCCTATACTAAGCTTCAGAGGACCCAGGTTCAAATCCACCCAGTGGTGTTACAAGTGGGGGCTTGTCCGGGATCTTAACTGGGTCTCTGAAGCTTGGGATGTGCTCCCTCAGCTGGGAGAAGGATGTAACCCACACACCTAGACTATGTCTGCACTGCAGGCTTTTGCCGGAAGAGAGTATGCTAATGAAGCGCTCATTAGCATTTGTCACGCTGTCATTTGCATATTCTCTGCCGATGCTTTTTGCGCAAGAGGCTTTTGTGCAAAAACAAGCAGTGTAGACGGGTCCATTTTGCGCAAAAAACCCACTTTTGTGCAAGATCCTTATACCTCAAAAAAGGGTAGAGACTCCTACACTAAGCTTCAGAAATCCCAGGTTCAAATCCACCTGGCAGTTACAAGTGCTTCCCCTAGCTGCCACTTGTAAATGCCACCAGGTGTGATTTGAGCCTGGGACCTCTGGAGCTTAGTGTAGGAACCTCTACCCTTTGAGCTAAAAGCCAGCTGGCTCTCAACCCCTACTGTAGAGGTCTCTTGGGCTATGTCTACACTGGTGGGTTCTTGCACCAGAACATCTTGTGCAAGCGTTCCTGCGCAAGAGCTCTTGCACAAGAACATGTCCACACAGCCATATGCTTTTGCACAAGAGCATCCATGGCAGTGTAGATGCTCTCTTGCACAAGAAAGCTTTGATGGCCATTTTAGCCATAGGGCTTTCTTGCGCAAGAAACCCCTGTTCCAGTCCACACTGCCCTCTTGTGCAAGAGCTCTTGTGCAAGAGGGCTTACACTTGTTAGAAAAGAGTGTAGCTCTTGCGCAAGAAGCCCTCTCTTCCGATGCAGTACTGTAAATCTTCTTGTGCAAGAGCGGGAAGGCAGTGTGGATGCTCTGTGGGTTCTTGCGCAAAGAACCTACCAGTGTAGACATAGCCCTGGTCTTATCTGCTGCTGTGGTCTAGATGCCACTGCATGGGACAGGGAACCACACTAGGTGTGTGGGTTACAATGGCTCCTGGGATGGATGCTGTGTGGCACAGGGCTGTGAAAGGTCCACACATGCCACAAGCCCTTTTCCTTCAGAGTGCTGCTTTAAGCTCTGCAGGAGAAGCGGCGCAGTGGAGATGGCAGGGTGTGGCCAGAATGGCTACAAGTACAGCTGTGAGAGGCCTCTGGAGGCCAATTATTTTGAAATAGTGGCAACTACAAGTCCACACTCATGCTATTTCAAAGTAACAATTTCAAAATAAGTGTTATTCCTCATGGAAAGCAAGAATTATTATTTTGAAATAATCAGCACATTATTTCGAAATAATGGGCTTGGTCATGTGGATGCTCCACTTGTTGTTTCAAAATACGTGGAGTTATTTTGAAATAACTCTCTAGTGAAGACCAGGGCTTGTAGACTAAATAAGCCCAAATCCCTTAGCCTCTCTTCATAAGTCATGTGCTCCAGCCCCCTAATAATTTTTGTTGCCCTCCACTGGATTCTCTCCAATGCAGTACTCCAGATGTGGCCTCACCAGTGCCAAATAAAGAGGAATAATCACTCCCCTGGATCTGCTGGCAATGCTTCTCCTAATGCACCCCAATATGTCGTTAGCCTTCTTGACTACAAGGGCACACTGTTGACTCAAATCCAGCTTCTCATCCACTGTAATCCCCAAGTCCTTTTCTGCCAAACTGCTACTTAGCCAGTCGGTCCCCAGCCTGTAACAATGCTTGGGATTCTTCCGTTCCAAGTGGAGGACTCTACACTTGTCCTTGTTAAACCTCATCAGATTTCTTTTGGCCCAATTCTCTAATTTGTCTAGGTCACTCTGGACCCTGCCCCTGCCCTCCAATGTATCTACCTCTCCCCCAGCTTAGTGAATGATCATTTGCTATGTTGAACTCTCAAGCAGCCAGTTATTTCATATTTTAGTAGGGACACTGAGCTGCAAGACCTTGAAGGTAATTCTTTTATATACACTTCAGCACAAGCAAACAGTCTGATTTCAATTTTAATCACTCAGCCAAATCTCAGAATCCCTATGAAGTAGCAGTCTTTATTAAAGATATTCATCATGAGAAATTCATGCTGCACTTATATATAGAAATAAGATATTAGCATAAACACAATTAATATTTGACTACAATCTTCTAATAAATAAATTCTTAACAGCTTTCTTGTCTTAGATCTCAAGGGCAGCCATGCTGTTGTAATGTCCTCAACTGATCTTACACTAGATGTTTTTCAGCAACCTTTAATAAAGCTTGGCATGTATATTACATTTGACCTTTGTAATATTTCTATAATACTTTATTAATCTCTCTAACACTACTGTGAAAAAAGTTTTATCTGTAAAAGTGTTAATCTGTAACTGGAAACCTTTAAAAAACAACAAATAATCTTGCAGCACGTTTGGCTATGTCTACACAGTGGAGCTATTTTGGGATACCTCCGATATCCCAAAATAGCTATTCCGCATCTTGAAACATGCCCGTTATTTTGAAATATATTTCGAAATAATGGGCACGTAACCCTCGTTCCACAAGGGTTAAGGGATTTATCAGAATAGTGCTTTATTTCAAAATAACCTCGAAATAAGCTACACAATTTATGCACAAATTGCATATCTTATTTTGAGAAAAAGGTGCTGTGTAGATGCACCCTTTGGGTGTGTTTAGACTACATGGCTCCGTCGACGGAGCCATGTAGATGAGTTTACTAGACATAGCAAAATGAAGCGGCGATTTAAATAATCGCGCTTCATTTACATCAAAATGGCCGCTGCACTGTGCCGACGATCAGCTGATCCGGCACAGCAGGGCAGTCTAGACATGCCACGGTCGACAAGGGAAGCCTTTGTCGATCGCTCCGGTAAACCTCATTTCATACCGGAGCGGTCAACAAAGGCTTCCCTTGTCGACCGTGGCGCGTCTAGACTGCCCCGCTGTGCCGGATCAGCTGATCGCCGCACAGCAGCAATGAAGCGTGATTATTTAAATCACCGCTTCATTTTGCTATGTCTAGTAAACTCATCTACATGGCTCCGTCGATGGAGCCATGTAGTCTAGACACACCCTTTGAGTCTAACAAAAAATGTAGATGGTATCATGAACTTTCATGGGTACAACCCACTTCATATAAGAATTGTTGACCATTACCTGTAATTCTCCAAAAAGGGAGTGAAGGGGATTTTCAGATGCCTTTTAATAGCATTAAAGTAACTCTTTAATACATCAAATTGTGAGGATGGTCCTCTCAATTTAATTACCTCTTCATGGTTGCAAAGGTAAATGAAGATATTTCTTCCTGTGCTATTTTGTTTCTTAAATTATTTGTTGATTTATATGGAGAAAAAACTCTAAAACATACTTGTTATAGTGGAGAGGAGTGAGAAGAGCATAACTGATACTGTACATAGACCCATGAAGCATGCCAATCATTTCATTAGCAACTTTCCCAAAATGGTAATACACTCTGAAGCCAATTGGTTAGCTTCACAAAAATGAACAAATTACAGAAAGAAGGAAAAATGATTATTTCCATCATATGCATCACCATGTTATATCTCCTTAGGTATTACATTCCCTCTGTATTTTGTAGTACTATAGGCAAACTAACTGTTTTAAGATGTTCTTAGTCCCATTAAATACATCACCCTGAAAGATAGTGATATCTTTTACTAATATTTGGGGGCTTGGAGTCTCCCTGCCACAAAAGAAAACTGTACCAAAAAGTGCCATGTATATATAGATACTTGTCAGCCTTCAGGCTGGGAATTGGGAAAAGAAAATGTCAGATTCTAGCTTTATTCAAAGCAGGCGCATTACAGGGAAAAAATGTGAAATGTGTAGCTAGAGGCTCAAAGATAAGTTACAGAAACTAACTGATCAACAGAAACTCATTTCAGTTCTGTTACAGGGCAAAACTGCTTAAAAGGTTAAGGATGACACTCTGCATTATTAAACATGTAAATCTGAACTAGTCATAGTAGGTTTTGCCATATTCTTTTCAGTTTATTAGCAATAATTTTAGTAGATTTTTAAGTCCTTTAGATTTGTACACATTTACATTAATCAGTTTTGTATGGGCTGTTTCATTTTTATTGTTTTTATATTTGACATTTACAAGCTAAGAGCTTACTCAATAGGTAACCCTTTTACAAACAAATAGTGTGATGCAAGTCTGAACCTGATTCTACTCTGACACCAGAAGAAATCAGAATTAATGCCAATTATGTTTTTGTGAATGTGACAAGACTAATGTTGCAGCAGTATGAAGAAGGCTTTGGGCTCATCACGGAGCAAACACTCACTTTCTGCTGGGGAATCCTAGCATCTGGATGGTAATCTCTAGGCCAGGGCAGGGCAAAATATGGCCCACCAACCCACCGGATCCAGCCCAGGGAGCACCCAGCTGGGACCTTCAGGCATGTAGCTGCCAGTGGCTTAAAGTGCAGTCCCTATGTTTCTCTGCTCTGCTCTGCTCTGCTCTGCTCTGCAGGGAGTGGGGAAGCTTCATGTGATCTCCCCACCCGCAGTCCAATGCTCAGCTCCTATTGGCCAGAAACAAGTGGGCAATGAGAACTGACCTCAGCCAATCTCTCAGCTAAAACAGCCATCCAATTGGAGCTGAGAGATTGGTCTGGGAGTTGGGGACAGAGCAAGCCTCTTCCCCCTCTCGGAGCTGAGAGCCAAGTGGAGGGAACAGCCTGTATTTTCAAGCAGTCTGGGGCTGCAGCATGCAGGGAGCCCAGTCTACTTTGGAGGTTCTGCAGGCAGGTAGATACTTAGGTAAGTGCCTCCCAGCCAGAGCTTGCCTCTGGCACCCCTGCCCCTCCCGCACCCCAGTTCCCTCCCCCAGGTCACCATCCCAACTCTCTGCACTCCCCTGCCCCAGGTTATAACCCCCTCCTTCACCCAAACACCTTCTTAGACCCCACATTCTCACCTGCACCCCAATCCCTTACCCATGTGCCCTTCTGTACCCAGCCTCCATCCTTGACCCCGCACCTCCTCCACAGAAAAGTGCAACTCTTGACCACTTACCAAAATCTTGAAGTGGCCCCCCCCACCAAAAATGATTGCCCATCCTGTCCTAGGCTAATGATGTGATTGGGAGAATGGAAGTGGAAGGAACTGAAAACAAGGGAAGCTCAGAGGATGAACCAGGGCTGAGGATGAAGGCTGCAGCTGCATGGAAGCCTCCTCTTGCTGTAGGCCTGCAGTAAACTGTTATACTCTGCAAGGAAGGAATAAATATGCATGCCGTGAAAGGATAACAACCTGGGCTGTGTTTGGTGACCAAAACCACGTGAAGTGACAGGGCAATAAAGTACAGAAGGTAGTATTAGAGGTACCCTTTGACAGTGGGGATACTCTGAAGGTTGAATCTTGTATTTAAAATCATTCCCATTCAACTTATATAGCTTATCTTTAATGCTCTAATATAGACTCTTCCTGCAAGTCTGATAGCAAAACATGTATTCTCCTGTGCCAGGGGAGAATGTTATAATAGGAGATACTTGTTTGTAAAAAATAATTGGCTTTGTTCTGCCATTGGCCAGTTGCCTCTGTACAACTTTTGTTTTATTGAAAGTGCAGTCACACAGAACATTTAATAAATTAATAGGACCCTGAGCTCAAACAATATGGATAGCAGAGTTTATAGTAGGACTGAGAAAATTATTCAAGGAAGGATTTATGCAAATATAATCGGAAAATTCATTTACTTGATCAAGTTGATCTAAAAGACACAATGGCATGTAGATGCTTTTTAGGTTGACTTTAGTACTCATGCTGATGTAAGATACAGGGAATTCTTGCAAGTTTTATGGCTTGAGTGAATATGGTAGACCTAGATCGCATTCTTGGGGAAAGCATTCTCCTTTGTACAATTGTCACTGCTAGTAATAGGAAATGTGACACCATTATAGGTTAGTGTCTTACCCTGAAAGTCAGAGTGACCAAGTAAATGCTTGGTGCACAGAGGGTCTACCCTAGGCACTTATTTCAAAATAAGCAATTTCAGAACAATAATTCCCAAAATAGTTATTTTGAAATAGCATGTCTACACTGCAGCGTTATTTCAAAATAAGCTATTTTGGAATAATATCCCCTGAAATAGCTATTTCGAAATAGCATGTCCACACTACAAATGCCCATCGAAATAGCGTAGATCTATATTGAAATAGAATGCCCACTTTGACTGGAGGCTGAATCGCATGTAAAGCCCCCCAGAAGCACTTTGGGCAGGGCATCAGGACAGCAGTCACATCCTGTACCTGCTGCCTGAGGCTATCTGAGGCTTGTGCTTAAAGGGGCTCCCCTCTACAGCCATGTCTCAGGCTCTTCACCTTTGCCTACCTCCTCCAGGAACAGCAAACTCATCTCACTGTGTGCTCTGGTTGCCCTTGCAGATGCCACAGTACTTCTGCCCTGGAGCCAGAGCCTCCAAACCACTTGCTGGCTCTTAGACCTCCTGCCATACTTGGTGCACTTACTGCAGGCTGCCCATATGGCACTGCAGGAACAGGACCTGCAGCTCACTGCAGGGCACCTCCTCTCCTCTTTCCACGTGCTACTCATGGCATACAGCCCCTCTCGCCTGCCCCTGCGCATGGTGCACTGCCACTTCTGGATCTGGGACACCAGTTCTGACTAGTGGGACCACATCATCATAGAGCAGTGGGACAACCAGCAGTGGCTCCACAACTTCTACATATGGAAGGCCACCTTCCTGGAGCTCGATGAGTGCATTGCCCCTGCCCTTCGGTGACAGGACACCTGCATGTGACCTGCCATCCCACTCCAAAAGCAGGTTGCCATCACACTTCGGAAGCTTGACATGCCGGACAGCTACCTCTCCATCCAGCTACCTCACCAGGTCGGCATGGGGAGATCGACCGTTAAGGCCGTGCTCATGCAGGTTTGGGGCTCTCATGCTATGGTCCCTGGAGGGTGGTGCACTACTGAGGCTGGTGGAATCTCCATCCTTAGAGGTTTTGCAGTTCTGCCTTCACAAGGCCCTGCTGGGGATGGGGTAAATTGGGGGTGCTCCTGCTGTGGGAAGGGGGTTGGGCTTGGGGAACTCCCCCAGGGTTCTGGCAATCCAGTGATTCTCTGTATCCTCTCACAGGTGGTGAGGGCCATCAACACCATCCTGCTGTTTAGAGTCATCATCCTGGGTGACGTGGACACCATTGCCACTGGCTTTGCCATCATGGGCTTCCCCATCTGTGGGGGAGCATTGATGGCACCCAAATCCTCATCTGGGCCCCTGACCACCAGGCCTCCAGTTATATCATCCAGCAGGGGTACTTTTCAATCATGCTGCAGGCCCTCATGGACCACTGAGGCCTGTTCACCAACATCAATGTCAGGTGGTCGGGGAAGGCGCATGACACTTATGTCTTCAGAAAATCCAGCCTGTTCCAGAAGATGCATGCCAGCACTTTTTTCCCCTAACGCACCATCAGGGTTGGGAACGTGAACATGCCCATCTGCCCTTTGCTCCCCTGTCTCATGAAGCCCTAAACAGGATACCTGGACCCCACCTAGGAATGTTTCAACCACAGGATCAGCAGGACCTGCATTGTTGTGGATGGCACCTTCAGGCATCTGAAGGGGAGGCCACTGCAGCCTCCTCACTCACCTGGACCTCAGTGAGTGGAACGTCCCCCAGGTTGTGTTGACCTGCTGTGTCCTGCACAACTTTGTGAGAACAAGGGGGAGACATTCCTTCCAGTGTGGGGGGCAGAAGCCAAGCAGCTCACCAGGGTCTTTGAGCAGCTGCGCACAGCTTCCATCCAGCAGGCCCATCAGGGGGCTGTGCACATCCAGGAGGCCCTGAGGGAGAGTTTCAGACCTTACCCTAACCCTAACCCTCCCTGGGCCTCCCCACAAGGGGTCTCTGCATTGCCCCTGTGTGCCTCTCTGCCCCCCACCCCTCTTTTCCCTTGCCCTCCTTTTCCCCCTTCCCTATCCTGCAGATACAATAAACCAGACTTTTTGTTTTGAAAGAATAAACTCTTTTGTTAATTTGGGGTAAATATAACTGGGGAGGGACTAAGGAAAGAACCTGGGAGGGGGAAGGAGGGAGGTGAAAAGGGGAAGATGGGGCAGACAGGCTCAGGGCTGGGGCTGGGACTGGCGCCTGCCTCAGGTGATCCCACTGCCTCGCGTGCCGGGCCCTCAGCAGCCATGGTGGGAGGGTCTAGGGGGAGAAGCTGGAGCAGGAGCACAGCTGCTGGGCTGCTCAATGGCAGCCACCAGACAGTCAGCAGCAGCAGTGTATGCTGCGCACGTGCTCTGGGTCTCCTGGGACAGCTCCTGCCAGATGGTGCGGAGCAGCTCCCTGTCAGCATGGCGCTCCTCCAAGTCAGCATCCAACCTCTGGTCGTGCCGCTCCAGAGGCCACTGCAGGGCACACAGGCAGGTAACATGTTCCAGCTGCAGGTCTCTTGGGGGTTGTCTGTGGCAGCAGCTCTTGCGGGGTCATGAGGATGGTGCAGGAGGTGGTGGATGCGCCTACCTCACACTTGGTCCAGCTGTGAAGAACAGAGAGAAGGACAATCATCCCAGGAGATGGGATGCCTGCAGCCTAGCCCTCATGTGTGAGGTGACTCTGAAAGCTCTCGGTTCAGATGAAGGCGATGTGCCTCAAGCAAGGCCATCAGTGGCCTAGACAGCAACCACTGTCATGCAGGGGCAGAGATGTCCCAGGGGAGCCTTGCTACACCCACGTCCCAGAGACAAGCAGGCATGAGAAGGTGCCAGCCAGGCTGAGAGCCTGTGGGCGGGAGGGAGGCGACAAGGTGGCTCAGCTTCCCTCCGTGCCACACACATGCTGGGTCTGGCAGTGGTGGCATCCCACAGGGAGAGGACTTCTATCCCTGCCTGCTGGAGGAGAGGGGGGGTAGGGTGGTGGGGAAGGTGTGTGTTAGCAGCAGACGCTGCTTGCTGGGGAGGGTGTTACTGGGGTCCCCTCCACTTCCTTCCCCTCCCAGCAGGATCCCCTAGCAGGAGCTTGGTGTCCTCCACCTCCCCTTGCTTGTCTGAGAGCAGATGCTGCCCTGAGAGTACAGGCCTGTCCATGTGCCATGTGCAGCACTGTTGTATGTGTCCATGACCCCATTCTCCTTAGTGGTGGCTTGTGGTGGGGTGGTGTCCCACCACAGGTTTGGGAGTAAGGCTGGGCTGTGCAGGAACCCTGTGAGCAGGAGTGCAAGGTTCCTGTGTGGCAGCCTCATTGTGGCTGTGTGCTCTGGACTGGTGCTCCACGTGCACCCATGTGCACAGGCTGCTGTGTGATCCCCCAACCGAGAAGGCTGAGTGAAGAGCATGCGCCTGCACCCACGTGTGTCTAGGGAAAGTAATGAAATTCATCTGATGGGATTTCCCTGGCCTCCTCCAGCCCTGGGTGACATCTTGGAAGGGGGTACCGGCTCCAGGGACAGGCTGACCTCCTGGCTGGTGGGCATGGTATTGGTGCGGGCCTTCTCCTCCTCCTCACTCACAGGATCACCCTCCAAGAGGCTGACAATGGGCATTTCCAGCCCAGAGTCCACAGCACACGGGGGGAGGGACTCACCCCTCTCCCAGGATGTGGTGGAGCTGTTTGTAATACTGGCACGTGTGGGGTGCCACGCCTGAGCTGGAACTCCGCTCCCTGACCTTGGTGTAGGCCTGCCTCAGCTCCTTGACTTTCATGAGCACCTACTCCTGGGTGCACATGTGGCCTTTCTGGCCCAGGCTACCAGCCACCTGGCTGTAGACATCAGTGTTCCTACGCCTGGTGCAGAGATCCAGGAGGTTCACCTCCTCTCCCCAGACCTTAATGAGATCCAGGATGTCCACACCAGACTAGGATGGTGCCCTCCTCTTCAGCCCCCGGGCAGGGGCTTGGGAACTGTCTGCCAGCTCTCTTGCAGCAGTGGGGGGCTTGGTGTAAGCATTGGGATCTGCCATGGAAGCAGGGAAGGCAGAGCAGGGTGCTGCAGTGTGGCACGGTGCTGGCAGGGCTCACATCATGCCCAAACTGTTTCCCCTGTGGCAGTACCTTTAAAGGCTGCAAGGGAAGGGGAACTATAGAGTTCTTTATTTATTTAAAATATTCTGATGAGTGTGGACAGAGTGGCCACCAGGGCATCTGTGAGAAGCCCTGGAGGCCACTTATTTTGAAATAAACACAGCTGCGCTGCCTACACACACCCTATTTCAAAATAACTATTGTGGAATAGGTGTTATTCCTCATGAAATGAGGGTTTCTTGTTTCAGACTTAGGGTGTGTCTAGACTACAGGGTTTTTTTTCGAAAAAACTTCACCTGCATCTAGACTGCTACCACGTTCTTTCGAAAACCTCATTTTTCAAGGAATAACGCCTTTTTTCGAAAGTGCTCTTTCGAAAAAAGGCATTATTAAACTCTAACAGTGCTTTTTTG
Organism: Rafetus swinhoei; assembly: GCA_019425775.1. Taxonomy (NCBI): domain Eukaryota; kingdom Metazoa; phylum Chordata; order Testudines; family Trionychidae; genus Rafetus; species Rafetus swinhoei. The sequence goes on along the minus strand of CM033435.1, from coordinate 11,038,251 downwards.
AAAGAGAGCATCCAGACTGCCTGGGTGCTCTCTTTCAAAAAAACAGTTCTCTTTTTCGAAAAAAGAGGCTGCTGTCTAGACGCTCTCTTTTGAAAGAGGCTTTTTTGAAGGATTCTTTCAAAAAAGCCTCTTTCAAAAGAGGCTTGTAGTCTAGACCAGTGTTTCTCAACCTTTTTTTGCTCATGGCCCCCTTCTGAGCCTCATTCATCATACGCCTGGCAGTTAAGTTTGGGTGGTCCCCTCAGAAACTTACTGTGGACTCCTAATGTTCCAGTTTTTTCCATGTGGCCCCCTAGAAGTAAGGCGTGGCCCCCTGGAGAGCCATATGGCCCACGTTGAGAACCACTGGTCTAGACGTACCCTTAGAAGCCTGTTATTTTGAAATTATTTTGGAATAACGGGCTTGCTGTGTAGATGCTCACATTGGTATTTAGAAACAACGCTGCAGTGTAGACATGCCCTAAGAAAATCAGGTGAGAAAGAAGAGCAATGCTATAGTTATACCCAGAAAATGAGCCTGGAGATCCAGATGCTGTTTCACAGCTTATCACAGGCTTTGTTGCCTAGCCTGCCCAAGCTCACTTCAAGGTCCTGTTTTTAGAGGTTCCAAGTACAGTGTACCTACAGTACCACCTGACTTCAGCTGGACTTGTGGATGTTTAATGCTTCAGAAAAAGCAGATCATGGTCTCTGTCTCCCCTCAGTAACATTAAGAATACGTACCTATCTGAGAAGGGTATTTTAAGGGTTAATGTATTATTAGAGAGTATAAAATGCTCAGATCCTCAGGTGGAAGATAGCAGAGAAGCATCACTACAAAGATTGTTAAATATTTTATTGTCTAGGTGCACAGGTGCACAAACCATTTCAACCCTCTGAGACATTTTCCTTGAGGCTGAGATGTAATTTTAAGTCTGGATTTTTTTTCTTTACTAAGTGATTCTGGATCTAGAAGAACTTAAACTAGAAATTTACTAAATGGATACCTATCTCTACCCAGTGCTGTCAACCATAGATCACAAAACACTAAAAATATAAATGGCACATCCTCATTTAATAGATGGGGAAACTGAGGTATGCCCCAAAAGATGACTTTCAAGTTTACATAAGTCAGAGGTAAGGCTGGGGGTAGCATCAAGCTTTCCTGATTTCCCTTTAGTAAGCTGCAGCTTTTAAATAAATAAGGAATGCAGTGCAGTCCTAGAGCATACCTTGCGTATAATAGTGTACATGCAGACCAAGACCGTATGGTGTAATTTTGTTTGACAGGTACACCATGCCATCAAGATTGCATTTTAAGAAATTCAGAGTTCACACTAAATAGATAAACCTGGAATGAAGACTTTGGGATAACTGTGGGCATAAAGCTGTATACTTACTGCTCAGGCTTAGGACATCACAGAAGAAGATTAAGGGTAAAATCTGTCATTAAACAATAATAGAGGAATTTGGGGGACAGAAGAGTCATATTTATACTTTATCACTGTCCGATGCCAAAATGTACTTTAGGGTATGAGGAAAGTGATTTAGAGTCAGAGTTCAATTTCTGTAGTAGTTAAGTGCAGCTGACAGAGAAAGTTCACATGTTCAACATATTTTAGCTATGAGCCACTGCAGAATCCAGAGAAAAATCTAATACAGGTAGGATGTGTCTACACAGCAAAGCTATTTTGGAATAACAGCTGTTATTCCAAAAAAACTATGCGAGCATCTACACAGCAATGCTGTTATTTCAAAATAATTTCAAAATAACGGACAGCTTATTCCAACTTCTGTAAACCTCATTCTACGAAGAATAACGCCTATTCCAATATATCTATTTCAAAATAAGCTATTCGGAATAACTATTCTGGAATATCTTGTTCCGAAATAACTGTGCAGTGTAGATGTAGCCTTAGACAAGGTCTGCAGGCCAAGAGACGTTATCATAGACAAGAAGATTTCTGCTGCAACTCTCCTTCCCTGCTACAAGACTCTCCCCCAACACTCATAGTGGTGCTTCTCCTAGCAGTACTATTAGTTTGCAGTAAATACATATTTCTGTTCTGTGTTTGGGGATGAAAAGATGCAGTTTTCTATGGTGTATATATAGCTGGAAGATGTTGAACAGAAGCTGCTCAAGTTAGACATTTTTAAATCAGCAGCCCTGATAACTTGCATTCAAAAGTTTTAAAAGAGTGGGCAGATGAGATTACTGGACTATATTAATTAATTATTATTATTATTATTATTATTATTATTATTATTATGCCATAATTGCAGAAAAAGTTCTGTTTCAGTTTGATGTGAAATGATTTTTATTTTTCAAAACTACTGGCAAATCAAACATCAGTTATTTACACAGCTTCAGTTGTAGTATTCAGAAATTGCATGGTGTACAAAGGGAATGCATTATGTATAAATACATATCTATATTAATATAGAACTTTGGGGAAGTACTTCAACAGAGGAGTATTAAACTGTATAACTCTGATACAATCAAACCTGTAGATCTAGAGTTCAAAGAATTGCTTTACTGAACTGAAATCTATATTTTTGGGGGTATCCTGATGCAATACAATAACAAGAGAAATTACAGAAACAGTTTCCTGATATCAAAATAGGCACATGTGCATTCTGGATGCCGCTTTTCCCTTTTAATCTCTGTTGCTGACTTCTAATCAATTAGTTGTATCTTCAAATTTTGTTTTAAGAGAAGTCTACGTTTTCTTCCTGTACAACAGCTGCTGGACTGGAGTGCCCCATTAATTCCAATGGGCAATGATACAGCTCAAAAAACAGCTATTCAAAGGAGTGCAGCTGTTTTCTGCTGACGCATCTTTATAAATGCCTTGTGCATTCAACAAAGAAACTTGCAACCCTGTGTTTGTATGTTTTTGCACAGCTATAGCTCTAAAACTCCCAAATACCAAGGGCTTGTCTTCATGTGCAGTTCTACACTTGCACAGCTGCAGCTGCTTTAGTGAAGAAAGTATTACACCAATAGGAGAGCTTCCCCCAAGAGACAGTAGTTACATTGACAAGACAAGCTTTCCCACTGACATAGAACTGATTGCACTGGGGCTTAGGTTGGAATAACGGCTGTGGATTTTTCACACCCCTGAATGAAGTTGCTATACAGATATAGTGCGTGCCTGGCAGTATTCCTTCCAAGGCAGTGGTGACCAACCAGTAGACCGGGATCTACTGGTAGATCTTGGAGCCTCTGACAGGTGATCCTGACTGGTTTGGCCAAGAGGCAATTGAGCACTAGCACTTTAGTTGCCTCTCTGCCCACTGTCATGCTGCTATTGCCCTCTGCCTTGGAGCTGCTTCCCTCAGAGCCCCCTGCTTGCTTTGCAGGGCGTGGAAGAGAGGGCAGAGCGGTGCTGATGTCAGGGTGTCCCTCCTCCCCCTACTTCTGCACCCCATCTCCGCACAGAGAGAAGGGGAAGGAGGGAACTTAGCAATGCAAATCTCTGTCACTCTCACACACTGTGTGTCTCTGTCACTCTCACAAACACACACTGTCCTGCACTCTCATCTCCCAACCCAACACATGTCCAGCTTGTTACTTTTGTTACTGCTTTCAAAGTGGGTTATTTTTGGTTTGTGACAGGTCTGTGCATTTCATAACTTTCATTTTTCTCTTACGCTTAAATTTAATTCTTTGAGTAGTGAGTTCTAAAATTCCTATCGTGGCTGGAGTCATTATCCCTATGGGAATTTCTTCTCCTGGAAGTGGCTGGTATGTCCCTGAGAAAGGCAGAGCAGGGGGTCTCCACATGCTGTCCTTGCCTGCAGGCACCACTCCTGCAGCTCCCATTGATCAGTAATGGGGAACCATGGCCAGTAAAAGTGCCTATAGATGAGGGGCAGCACATGGTGCCATTGAGCCATTGCTGTACATGCCAGCTGCTTTCAGGAGTGGTGCAGGGCCAGGGCAGGAGTAAGCCTGCCTTAACCCCACTGCTCCACCACCCAGAAGCAGTCTCAGTTAAGTGGTGCCCAGCCACAGCCTGCATCCTGAATCCCTATCCAAGTCCTGCACCCAGCCTCCTGCACCCAACCTCCCACCCCAAATATTAATTCCCCTGCACCCAAACGCCTTCAGCTTGCACCCTGAACCTCCTCCTGGATCCCAATACCCACCCTTGGCTAAGCCTGGAGCCCCTCCCATACTCTGAACCCTTTGGCCCAAGACCAGAACCTACACCCAAAATCCCTACCCGACCCAGTCTGGTGAAAGTGAGTGAAGGTGGGGGAGAAAGAGGGATGGAGTGAACAGGGTGAGGCCTCGGGGAAGAGGTGGAGCAGGGGCAGGGCCTCAGAGAAGGGGCATGTAGAATGTGGGGCAAGGGTATTTGGGTCTGAGGTAGATCTTACATTGCACTTAAACTGAACAAGTGATCTTGTGCTTAAAAAAGTTGGAGACCACTGGTCTAAGGAGCTCAGCAGCACAACTTCACAGGTGATTAATCAGCCCCACCCAGTCAGAGACTCAGGGCTCCATACAGGGAGCTGACTGATTGGGTGGGGCTGATTAATCACCTATGAAGCTGTGTTGCTGCGCAGCTTAGAGCAGTGGTTCCCAACCTTTTCCAGATGGGGACCTATTTTGACAATTCAGGAAGACCTGGTGACCCAAGGCAATTCAAAAATGGGGGGAAGGGGCAGTGCCGTAACTAGCTAATTTTGCACCTGAGGCTAGAATATAAAATTGTGCCCCCTCCTGTTTATATATTCATAGTTATTTCATAGAAAAACTGAAAATACATTAAAAATAAAATAATAAGACTACATTTATTTGAGTTGTGGTGGGGGAAAGACACTCATCCCCAAATTCTCCCAGCTTAAGCCCCACACTCAGGGTATGTCTACACAGCAAAGTTATTTCGAAATAACAGCTGTTATTTCAAAATAACTTTACTAGCATCTACACAGTTAAACCGCTATTTCAAATTAATTGAAATAGTCGATTTATTTTGAATTTGGTAAACCTCATTCCACGAGGAATAATGCCAAATTAAAATAGCTATTTCGAAATAAGTGCTGTGTAGACACTTATTTTGAAATAGGGGGCCTCCAGCCTTCCCAGGGTGCCCTGGTGGCCATTCCAGCCTCAACCAAGAACACTCCTCTCCCTTCCCGGAGCCCTTAAAGAGATTGACTCTGGCCACAGTGCCTGTGCCAGCTCCAAGCCTGCCAGCCCAGAGCCAGCAGTCACTGCCCCTGACCCAGTTGCCCCAAAACATGAGCCAGCAAGCCACTGGCAGCCAGCCCTCCACTGCTCCCCAGGAGCAGTCTGTCAGCTCCCAGGAGCCTGCCAGGGCCCGGAGAAGGCGGGCGCCTTCCTGGTCCAGGGTGGAGATCATGGACCTTATTCAGGTTTGGGGGGGATGCCCCCAATGTCCATGATCCCTGCACTAGATGGAGGAACGCGGCCGTCTATGGCAGGATAGCTGCCAGCCTGGCCACCAAAGGCCACATGCGAACCCAGGAGCAGGTTTGCATGAAAATCAAGTTAGTCCGGCGAGACCCCCAACCCTGAGCCCTGAGCTTCCCCTTCCCCTTCTTCCCCTTGCTTCCCCCTTCCAGCTCCCTCCTCTCAGGTTTCCCCTTCCCCCTCCCACCTTCTCTTCTCCCCTCTCCCGCCTTCTTTCCCCAGTCTCACCAGAGTTTCATTCCCCCGCCCCCCGCAGTCTTGTTAAATAAAGAGAGTTTGTGTTCATGAAAATACATGTTTTTTATTTGACATCAGGAAGGGGGGGTTAGGAAGGGGTAAGTGGAAGGACGTGAGGGAGGAATGAGGCACAAGCCCCCAGTGGGGCACACCAGGGAGGCTCTGAGTGCTCCTCAGGGTGGAAGCTCTCCCACAGGGCCTCCTGAATACTGACAGCCCCTCGATGCACCTCCCGGATGGCAGCCTGCAGAAAGTGCAGCCAGGCTCGCAGCAACGCATCCAAGAGAAGCACCAGCTCTGGCTCCATGTTGCAGAGTCCTGTGGTGTCCCGAGTGAGGGCAACCAGAGCATGCAGAGAGAGATGCTATCTCTCATCGAGGTAGACAAGCAAGCAGGGAAAGCTGAGAACCGGCTGTCCTGGGGGTGGGGGGGGATCCCTTTAAGCACAGGCCTCAGATAGCCTCAGGCAGCAGCCACACAAAGTAACTCCTGATCTGATGCCTTGCCAGAACTGTTTCTGGCCGGCCTTAAATGCGATTCAGCATCCACTCAGTGTGGACGCGCTATTTCGAAATGCATTTTGTGTTTAGACGCGTTATTTCAAAATAAGCTATTTCGCATTAACTATTTCGAAATAAGATATTTCGAAATAACGCTGTAGTGTAGACATACCCTCAGAGGCTGGAGGGCCTGAGAGTCACACTCTGGGGCTGGAGGGGATGGGAGTCTCCCAGTCAGGGGTGTGGGGGGGCACACTCACTCAGGAGCCTGAGAGTCACACTCCAGGGCTGGAGTGTGACTCGGAGTCACACATTCAGGGGCTGGGAGTCAGGGCCTGGGGGGCACACTCGAGGCCTGGGAGTCTCACACACAGGTGTAAAAAAAATATTAGAAACATAATACACATTATTCAAAAAAACAAGTAAAATTTAGTATTTTACCAAACAGTTTCACCTGAACTTAAATTCATGGGATGATTGAGCTTGCATTTGCTTTGCTAACTGTTGTATCCTCGGAATTGTTGTGGCACCCCCGAGCACAGTTCCAGCCTCTCCCCCACAGGCTCCCGAACACAGTCCCAGCCTCTACCCCAGTCCCCCATGGCTGCAATCCGGCCAGGACTCTGCCCTGGCTGGCCAATGCCAGCTGCAGGAACCCCCGCTGGGGCAGCTGGAAACCTCTCAACCGGACGCCCGGACACCTGGTCCCCCAACCCCACCTACCTGAGCTGGGTGCTGCTTCTTCTCTGCATTCCCTAGCATTCTAACTTCTCTCCCCACCGCTCCCATGTCCAGGGATATATCCTTACTCTAGTGGTCACCAACCAGTAGCTGGTACTTCAGCTGCCCCTCCCCCCACTGCTGTGCACCTCCTGCCCTTTGCCTGGGAGCTTCCCTCCGCCCCCTGGGAGCCTCCTGCTTGTGGTACAGAGAAGGGAAGGAGAGGAGGGGTGCTGATGTCAGGATGCCCCTTCTTCCACCCTGTATTCTATCTCCACAGAACAGGGAGAGGGGGGCACAGGGCTTGGAATGGTAGGAGTTTGCTGGCTGTTTTTGAGAGTGTTGCAGGGCCAGGGCAGGGGTGAGCCACCATCCAGGATCCACCTGTGGTAATTAGTGTCCAGCTGGAGCCAACTCCGAACCCCTGCCCCAGTCATGTACCCCCTCTACACCCCAAGCCCCTGCCCTAGCCCTGAGCCCCCCCAGACCCAAACTCCTTTACAGAACCTGCACCCTGACCCCTCTCCTGCACCCCAACTCCATGCCCCAGGCTCAGCTCAGAGCCCCCTCACGCTCCACATCCCTTAGCCCAAGACCAGAACCTTTGCCCTAACCCTCTGCCCTGCCTGGTGAAAGGGAGGGAGAATGGGAGGACGGAGCGAGCAGGAGCAGGGCCTCAGAGAAGAGGCACGAAGGAGGCAGGCCAAGAGTATTTGGGTTTGAGGTAGATCCTGGATTACACTTAAATTCAATAAGTGATCTCATGCTTAAAAAGGTTGGAGACCCCTGCCTTACTCTGCTCTGAGTCACCAAATGGTATTCAAAATTCAATTGGTTGGTTTAACTGCCTGAAGGTTGTTAAACCAATTAAGTTGAGTACCACTTCAGGTGAATGACTCCTTAAGACTAAGCCAGCTGAGGAGCCTACCTTTTCAAATGTGTGAATGGCTCATTAAGAGCAACACCTGGGGAGACACTTGGTGACCCTTTTGAAATGTAATGGCCACCCATATTTGGGTCCCAACCCATAGGTTGGGAAACCCTGGCTTAGAGGGAACACTGATGCAGGGCCCAAGTGACCAATGCTCTTATATTGTGAACATCATAGAGATTTGCTGCGTCCATTCAGACATCTATTCTTCAAGTCCAGTATCGTAGCACATGCTATCGTCTGATAGTGCTTCAGAAGGTGGTAGAATCAATCACCCAACCAGCTACTTAATGCTGTACAATAATGAGTAAAAAATGTATTGATCACTGCAGCCAGCTGATTTATCAATTGATTTATCGCACCAAAGGGAATAATTCTGCCCTTTCTCAACTGGTTTAAAGTCCCTTAAGGGAACCTCTACTCCAGACAGGTGCATAATTATCCAGCCTTCTCTTTATGCCTCTGTTGTCAGAACTCCAGTATGACTGATGGATTAGAAAAACTGCTTTTAGATACCATCTACATGATACCATCTACATGTTTTGTTAGTCTATAAAGTGCTACCTGGCCATTTGTTGTTTTCTCCTGTACAGACTAACTCAGCTACCCCATGAAGCTTCTTGCTTTTAGATAGGTGGCCTAATGTAGAAATAGAAGACTTAGCCAGGACTTACTTCATCAAGGGAAAATTATCTCCTTTGAAGATTTTAGTTAAATAAACATTGTAACTGGTATGGGAATTCTTTGCAAATAAGACACTGCCTTGTTGTACTGACAGATTTTACTGTTGGGATTTATCAGCCTTATGAAGACATTAGCATGTGAACTGCTAAAGGGGAAAAAAATCAGGAATAGAGCTTTCAAAGGAATACTGATATTATAAATATTAAGGCAGAACAGAAATAGAATCTAAAATCAAACAAATAAATATTAAGATATGTAATTTTTTGAAAAATATTTAAATATTGTCCCAAACATTCATCTCAGAAGGGTAGCCATGATAGTATGTAACTTTAAAAACAGTGAGTAAGTCCTGTGGCACCTTGGGCTATGTCTACATAGCTTCCTTCTTCCACACAAAAGCCTGTGCAAATGAAGTGCAGGTTAGCATATTGCCATGCTTCATTTGCATAATTAATTAGGAGCCATTTTTGCACAAGAGGTTTTTGCGCAAAAAGGCGCCTTCTACACAGCGCCTTTTTGCACAAAACCCCCTCTTGTGCAAGAGTCGTTCTTCCTCATTTTTTCAAAACCTCTTGTGCAAAAATGGCTCCTAATTAATTATGCAAATGAAGTGCAGCAATATGCTAATCTGCACTTCATTTGCATAGGCTTTTGTGGAAGAGGGAAACTGTGTAGACGTAGCCTTAGAGACTAACATAACAAAAATATGTAGAATCATGAGCTTTCATGGGTAAAACCCACTTCATCACATGCTGCAAATAGATATATTGTTGATATAATATTGTATATCATCATCATCTTCTTCTGACAAAATTTTACCAAGCCCTGAGACTATTGCTTTGTTGATACTAGGGATGTAAAAATTATTTTAAAATGTGACCATGTAACCGTTAAAACTCCTAGCAGTTACATGGTTACACTCATTGCACTTTCTGCAGTATAGAGCTTATAAACAACTCATCTGAAGCAGTGGGTTGTGCCCACGAAAGCTCATGATACTATACATATGTTTTTGTTAGTCTCTAAGGTACCATTCATTGTTTTTTAACCATTTAATGGGTTACACTTTTGCATCCATGGTTGATACTGAAGGGCATGCTTGTGTTTAGTCTATGCAAAATGTGGTTTAGAGGGTGTATATGCGCAAGGGAGCATGCAGTGTCTCACCACCCTAGAACATTTTCAGAAAGTGGCCAAGAGGGAGGGTGGAGTAGAAAAGTACAAGCATGTGGTAAACAAGTCTATATATGGAAATGTTAAACATGATTGGTCACGCTGAGTATAAAGAATATGATATGATTGGCCTAAAGTCCATGTTATGTAACTGCATGTGCCATAAAATATCAAGGGGAGGGGCCCCTCTCTTGAGGGGGCCTGGCTGATTTTGTACCAGGGCTCTCCCTTTGTGCACATTGAATAAAGATTGTTGAATAGAATGACATGGTGAAGACTCTTGATTCCACCAAACACCTGACTCATTTGGTTGCCTTTGGGTACCACAAAATCCCAACAATACTAAACTGGAAAGTACCTATTCCTATCTTTTTTCTTTTGTCCATCATTTTAAGTAGTTACTGGCGGAACTCCATGAGGATGTGTTCCCTCAGCTCCCTATTATTATAGACATTAGTTCTTCAGATTCTCAGTAGGTTCGGCTTCCCAGCATGGCCTACACCATTATTAGCAATCTGCACAGGTTCCTCTTCAGAATTATTTTTATGATTGTGTTGCTTACTCGTAAGCCCCCTAACAATATGTAGTACAGAACATTCAGCTTCTCTGTTTGACCTTGTTATTGTAGTTTTCTAGGAGAGGAGGAAAAGATCCCTGAATTTAATAGGTCTTTAAAATAGCTGGAGAGAGTTCATTGACATAGTTACAAAGACTACAATATACTCTTAAATTTCAAGACTTTTGTACATTTTGCTATTTAATTTTTGTACTTTTATAAATCTCATTATTTTTTAAATCTGGGCTCCATTTATTTTGCTTTTCTAAAACTACCTCAACTAAAGCCAGACTTCTTTATTTCAAATGTACATTAAAAAAAGACAACTCCTTTACACCTTTTGGGAACAAATAACTTCGCTTGAGGAATGAAACATGTTCTTAGTTGCTTGCTTCCAGCAGCCTTTGGCATTTATGACCACACCATGAAATGGAGATTCCTTAGCAGTTATCTGCTTCTGGATGAGGTCCAGAACTCTGGTACACTTTGCAAAGCAAGCAGTCAATTTTTCAGTGGATATTTAAAGGCAATTTCATGTACCAAACATGCACTCCTTACTCAAAGAAAACCCTCACTCACATCATGGGATGTTTTCCTGAGTAAGATATGCAGTATCAGGCCTTTAAGCACTAATTACTTGCACCCTTGGTATTCTTGTGAAGAGAGCTGTTTAAAGCATTTTAAAATCTATAAATATAATAAACACTGTTGTGCTAATTCAGAGTTTTCCAAACCTTTGAAAGCTGAGTCTTCCTTTCAGGAAAGTTAAAGAAACCACATCTCACACAACTCCACTATGAAGGCTTGCCCATCTTAAGCTATATTAAGTTTACATATTTTAAGCTATTTTAAGTCTCACCTATCTTCTGCTCTGATCACCACATATGTGCCGGCTGCCCTTAGTCTCCAACCTTTTTTTCCGCAATTCTAATATAGAATATATAGCCGATAATCTCCATTCCTACATAATTTGAGCACTGAAATAATCCACAGTGTTGGCATTTAAAATACATTAGCAACAAAGTTAACTTCCACTGAAATAAATGAGGCAGTTCACACTACAGTAGGGTTAACATATTTGAATTTTCAAAAAAGAAGACACTCCTGAGTGGGAGTGTATCTGTATCTACCAACTCACATTGTATTAATGTGTTATATAGTATAGACTGTATTTTGCAATATAACACATTAATACAACGTGAGTTGGTAGATACTGATACGCTCCCTCTCAGGAATGTCCTCTTTTTTGAAAGTTCAAATATGGTTACCCTATACTACAGTGATATTATTTAAGGTTCCCTGCAAACTATGGAAGGTACACTATGACTCTTTTCTTTGCAGCCATAATAGCAATAGATTCTTTTTCTAAATGAAATCTGAGCTTCTGGAGAAAAATGTAAAGGTCTAATGTGCACTCTCTGGCTAGTTCTTCCCTTGCTTTCGGAAGCACTGGGCTAATTAAAAAAACAAACTACTGATTTAATCTAATATAGATGCTTGTAACAAGGTGAGTGACTGACTCTTGCCATGTCCCCTTTTACCTAGATCAGTGGTCACCAGCCCATCAATCGCGATAGACTAGTAGATCCTGGAACCTCTGCCAGTCCATCCTGATCCTCAGATAGGCTGTCTCTGTCTGGCTTGCCCCATGCAGCTGGCTGACTGCAATCTCTGCAGCCTCTGGGAGGAGAAGAGAGGCAGCTCTACCTCTAGCACTGTCCAAGCAGCTTCCATTAGCTGACAACTGGACAATGGTGGCAGCACTTGCAGATTTCCTGCCCCTTTGCCCCCTCCAGGGTCCATAGACAGAGGAAGCCTGCCCTAGTGTTTCCAGGAGCAGCCTGGGGCCAGGCAGAGGCAGCTTGCCTGAGCCCCACTATGTTGCTGACTGGGAGCGGCCTGTGGTAAGTGCCTCGGGTCAGCAACCTGCACCTCTACCCCCTGTGCCAGCACCCAAACTCCCTCCCAGAGCCTACAATCCTCACCCCTTCCTGCACCCAAGACTCTGCCCCAGCCTGGAAGCCCCTTCTGCACCCAGAGTGTTGAGGCACAGGAGGAAGTGAGGGGCTCCAGTCTGGAGACAAACTCCCTCCCAGACCCTGGACTCCTCACTCCTGCATCCCAACATTCTGCCTCAGCCTAGAGCCTCCTTCTGTACCCAAACTCCTTCCCAGAGCCTGCAACCCTCACCCCTCCTGAGTAAGGGTGGAGAAGAATGAGCAAGGGAGGGGGTGGAGTAGGCAGGGTAGATCCTGGGTTGCCCTTAAATTCAAAAAGTTTGGAGGCTACTAACCTAGAACTTTGAAATGTAATATTCATTATAGAGTCCCGAATATACAGAAATTATCCCAAATTTTATCTTTTACATATTAGGTCACCAAAAGGCCAGTCATCACTGGATCTATTTATCAGGTTTTAGCCAAGAAAATTGTTTCAAGCAAATAAATGTTTCAGACACAGGTGTTTATAGCCATATTCACTTGAAGGCTGGTCACCTGACAAGTTGTTACATAACAGTTCTAATTAGTTTTTATTAATAAAGAGTCCAGTTGTGCTGTCTCATTAATATCATTAATCAATAATTTTCACTTTCATTAATTCTCACTATTGCCAGAACTTAGATCTGAATTATCCAAACACCTGGTTCTTGTCTAATGTCACAGATAAGTAAACAGCAAATGCATTCTTTAATTAAAATAGCCGAATAATACATAATCTAGTCTGAATGATTTACAGAAAATACTCAACTCCTAATTTCATTAAATTGCTCCAAGTTTGCTCTTGTTCCAGGGATAGCAATCTTGCAAACAACAAAAGCCTTTGAGCTACAGTTCCCAATATTAATGACTATATTTTAGTGAAGTGGTTTACCAGTATGGTAATGATCAGATAACTCTTTTATATGCTCAAAACTCTGCACGGGGTTGCTGCATGGGGACCACGGCGCCCAAATGGCCGCTTGCACCGCTTGCTCCCCCATGGCGGCCTGGATGAGCAACACAGAAGTCAGCCGAGCACCACGGCAGGAGGCAACAGCGCTGCCCAGAGGGAACAGCCAGCACTTCAGCGTTATAGAGTCACAGACATTGGGCTACTATATATATGATGGGAGCTGCAGGAGTGGTGTCTGCAGGCAAGGACAGCATGTGGAGAACCCCTGCTCTGTCTTTCTCAGGGGCTGCAGGGACATGCCAGCCCAGCCCCCTCCAGGAGCACAAACAAACCATAGGGACAGGTTAGGCATTTTAGAACTCAAAGAATTAAATTTAAGCATGAGAGAGAAATGAAAGTAAAGAAATGCACAGTCCAGATAAAAAACAAAAGATAACCCACTTTGCAAGCAGTAAAAGTAGTAACAACCTCCCATGTATGCATTGAGTCAAGAGATGAGAGGGAAGGGCAGTGTGTGTTTGTGAGAATGACAGACACACACACAATCTGAGATTGACAGAGATTTGCATTGCCACGCTCCCTCCATCCCCTTCTCTCTGTGTGTGGAGATGGGGAACAGAAGTGGGGGGAGGAGGGACACCCTGACATCAGCACCCCCCATTCTCCCTCCCACACCCTGCACAGTAAGCCAGAGGCTTCCAAGGGGCAGCTCCAAGGCAGAGGACAGGAACAGCATGACAGTGGATGGAGGGGCAACTGAAGTGCCAGCACTTGATAGCTTCCTGGCCAGACAGTCAGGATCACCTGTCAGAGGCTCCAAAATCTACCGGTAGATCTTGATCTACTGGTTGGTGACCACTGCTTTAAACCACTGCCCTCTGAATCACCACAGAAAGTTGTACCTCTGTGAACAGACTGGGTTACAGACAGGCATTGCTAGTATTCTTTGAATAGGCCTCCCAAACATTCTGGCTGCGTCTAGACTGGCATGATTTTCCGCAAATGCTTTTAACGGAAAAGTTTTTCCGTTAAAAGCATTTGCGGAAAAGAGCGTCTAGATTGGCACGGATGCTTTTGCGCAAAAGCACTTTTTGCAGAAAAGCATCCATGCCAATCTAGACGTGATTATCTTAAGAAAGCCCCGATCGCCATTTTCGCCATCGGGGCTTTTTGCAAAACAGTCCTCCCCTGTCTACACTGGCCCTCTTGCGCAAATACATTTGCTCAAGAGGGCTTATCCCTGAGTGGGAGCATCATAGTATTTGCGCAAGAACACTGACAATCTTACATGAGATCGTCAGTGTTCTTGCGCAAATTCAAGTGGCCAGTGTAGACAGCTGGCAAGTTTTTCCGCAAAAGCAGCCGCTTTTGGGAAAAACTGCCAGTCTAGACGCAGCCTCTATGTGCATTAGTATAGTTTAGCATACAACCTAACATAGCAGTGACAGAGCCAGGTGGGCTGGTCATGGGAACAATGCCTGGAAGAACTTGCCAGGACCAGTGTTGTTGCTATGACAACATTTTTGGTTTGGAACATTATAAAAAGAGGGAAATCCCTAAATCCCAAATTTTATATTAGAAAGAGTGCTCTGCAAATTATAAATTCTCTCTTTAGGTTTTGACACTTAGTCTGAAGGCTCTGAAACAGCAAATAGGGAATACCTGGTGAACCTGCCTAACTTTCCCATAGCAACATGCATTCCATTCTCTGTGATTTATTATTCCCTTTAAAGTTGATAGCAGTTATCCATATGAACCCATGGGTGCTCACACATGACTAGCTATTTATCTCATGCATTCCACATTACACATTTTAGAGGTACTGGTGCACCATTGAAACAGTCTATCGAGGTATTTTTCCCCCTAAAAATACTGACATTTGCACAGGGAATATGAATGCTAAGGATTGCAAAGAACGTTGCTACAAAATATAGCAGCCAGAAAAGGAAAATATTGACCATCTACATTCATTCCTCCCTAACAGATATGAAAATTTCAAGCACTGATCAGTCAGGAGTGTAAGCATGGGAGGAGTCCCATGTATATCAGTCAGATGCTTGAAGTTATTCACAAGCTTAAATGCTTTCTGAATTGGGGCTTTAATTTGCTATTTATTGTGTGAGAGGCCAGGCTATGACCATCAAGTGAGCCAAACACAGATGTAGATGCTACCTTAAGCCATACCAATAAAGACCACTGGTTTAGAATATAATAATTTGGTTTCAATAACATTCACTATTGAGGAGTCCTGTGGCACCTTAAAGACTAAGGGTATGTCTACACTAGCCACCCTAGTTCGAACTAGGATGGCTAATGTAGTCATTCGAACTTGCAAATGAAGACCGGGATTAAAATATCCCGGGCTTTATTTGCACGTTCCCGAGCGCCGCCATTTTTAAATGCCCAGTAGTTCGAACTCATTGCAGGAGGAGTAACGGTAGTCCGAATTAGGGGCTTTAGTTTGAACTACCTAGCCCGTGCCGCGTGTAGCCGTGGGCACGGAGTTTGAACTACCGGGCATTTAAAAATGGCAGCGCCCGGGAACGTGCAAATAAAGCCCGGGATATTTTAATCCCGGGCTTCATTTGCAAGTTCGAATGACTACATTAGCCACCTAGTTCGAACTAGGGTGGCTAGTGTAGACATACCCTAAGGCTGTGTCTACATTGGCACCCCTTTCGGAAAGGATGCTAATGAGACGCCGAATGCAAATCGCGGGGATTTAAATATCCCCGCGGCATTTATTACATAACTGCTGCTTTTTCGGCTCGGGGTTTTGCGGAGAAAGCGCCAGTCTAAACGCGATTTTCGGAAAATAAGCCCTTTTCCGGAAGATCCCTTATTCGTAGGGATAAGGGATCTTCCGGAAAAGGACTTATTTTCCGAAAATCGCGTTTGACTGGCGCTTTCTCCGGCAAAAACCCCGAGCGGCAGTTATGTAATGCAAATGCCGCGGGGATATTTAAATCCCCTGCGGATTTGCAATTCCGAAGTGTCTCATTAGCATCCCTTTTCCGGAAAGGGGTGCCAATGTAGACACAGCCTAATAGATTTATTTGGGCAGATTTATTTAGGCATAAGATTTCATTGGTAAAAAAACACTTCATCAAATGCCTAGTTTTGGTCCTTTCTGTAGAATACGTCTTAAGTATCCTTCCAAGGAAACCAACAGTGAGGGACATTACAATATTTCTTGTAGCTAACTTCATAGTTTAAGGGATGGTAATTTATTTCTAGACTAATTAAAAGGGAAAGGTTTTTTACACTTCAAGGACCCACTCTGTGTCTCCTGTAGTACTCACCTTTTTCAAGGAGGCAAATTGCAATGAGGACAAGACACAGATTTGCTGCATGTGAAACTTACCAAACCACTGGACAAGGAACCAATAGTAAGCTCTAATTCTTTTATTTGACATCCAGATTTAGTTCATTTCTGTCTATCCTGTGTGGCAGGGTCAGTCCCACTCCTGGGCCCCTGACCCCTGTTCAGCCCACTGTCCCACAGTCTAGAAGCCACAGTAATATGGCTTACTCGCCTTGGTTTGAGTTTTGTTGTCTCCCTGTAGTCTTTTAACAGGGTCGATGCTGTTCTCTTGACTCCTCCGGTGCCTTTCTCTCTCCAAACTCCTCCTCCACTCTCCAAAACTCCTCCACAGCTCTCCAAACTCTCACAA
Organism: Rafetus swinhoei; assembly: GCA_019425775.1. Lineage (NCBI taxonomy): Eukaryota > Metazoa > Chordata > Testudines > Trionychidae > Rafetus > Rafetus swinhoei. The sequence continues at coordinate 11,021,459 of CM033435.1, read as the reverse complement.
CTCTCCAAACTCCTTCCCAACTCTCTCTGCCTCTTTCCCCTTCCTTCAAGCTCTTGAACCTGCTGTATCACCCCTGCTCTGTCACACCTGGTAATTATCCTGACCTAATCTTCTTTGAGCGCTGTTCTTTCAGTCAGTGTGGCTTATCAGATACCCACAATCAATAAGTGACATTGTTCATTCTTCCCACTTCTAATTCTCTCAGGGTGCATCTACACTACACCCTTAGTTTGAAATAAGCTATGCAATTTGAGCTGCACAGATTGCGTAGCTTATTTTGAGTCAATATTTTGAAATAGCTTATTTCATAATTTGGTGCTGTGTAGACAGCACCAAATTTACAAATAAACTGCTATTCCAAAACATCCCTTAATCCTTGTGGAATGAGGTTAACAGGGACGTTGGAATACTGAGCCCATTATATTTCAAAATAACGGTCTGCTTTAAAGTCGTAGAATAGCTATGTTCTGCAGTATGACGTATCCTCAGTAGCTTCCAGTCCATGAAGTACCAGACTTCTCTTCCATCCCCGTTATCAATACCATAGTCTGCACCTTTCTCTTCACCCTCGGGGGGTATATCTAGACTACAGGCTTTTGTCGACAGAAGTTTTGTCAACAGATACTGTCGACAAAGCTTCTGTCGACAAAGAGCGTCTAGACTACATCCAGTTCTGTCGACAAAGCAAGCCACTTTGTTGACATGACAGTGTAGGACGCAAAGGACAGTGTAGATGCAATACGCCTTCTGTCGACAGAACTCTGTCGACAAAAGGCGTTATTCCTCGTAGAATGAGGTTACAGCCGATGACAAAACTGCCGAGTTCTGTCGACGTTATGTCGACAGAACTCGGCGGCAGTGTAGACGCAGATATAGTTTTGTCTACAAAAGTCCACTTTTGTTGACAAAACCCTGTAGTCTAGACACACCCTTCTATGCTAATCCTTTGCTTTCATTCCACCTAGATCAGGGATTGGTTTGTAATGCCAGGTCATCAACAGGCAGAATTGACCCTCTGACCCTAGGAGCTAAAGCCATGAGCCTCTACCGCAGGTACTAAAAGTCAAGTGACTGTTAGCTAAGGCTATAGATCAAATTTCACTCTCCCTCTCAATGGTCTCAGTGCCTCTGGGTTACATTGCAATTACAGAACCAAATCCATTTTTTATTTTAAGTGTCTGAGGGAACAATGTACTTGGCTATATTTTAAGATTTGCAAAAAAAATTTTTTTTACATTTCATAATCGTTATTTAAGTGTTACCAAAAATACAATTAAATCTTCCTGATATCAACAAAACTAAGAACTTACTATTTATTTTATTTGTAGCTAAAACAAACCCACTGGTATATGTATGGAAGATGTTTAAAAATCAACTGCTCTTATTACTTTTTTGGCTGTATGCTCAGAAGGGGTACATGGAAGAAGTTTCTTCTTTTTTTTACTTGCACATTTCAAGCTGCACATTGAGAAGAAAACTGAAAATTTTAGGTACTAGTGGTTAAACTTATTACTTGGAGAATTTTTTAACCCTGATGGGGTTTTAACCACATTACAGTAAAACTCCAATAGTCCGGCATCCAATTGTACAGCACTCCCAATAGTCCAGCATCAAAATGGCAAGAGCCTACTGAGTGAGCTTCGGCCAAAACGAGTCACAACGCAGCAGCAGCAGCTGCTGAACCGAGCAAAAAGGGTAAAAAAGGGTTAAAAAATAAAACATTACAGTATACTATATCCAGTATGTACAATAAAAAGGGTTAAAACACTTTATATACAGTATATACTGCATACAGTATATATATATAACCAGTTTATAGTACCTCCTGATAGTCCGGCATATCTGATAATCCAGCACCACCTAGGTCCCAAAGGTTCCGGATTATTGGAAGTCTACTGTATATTATTGCCTTCCATTTACAAAGAAGCAGCAAGATGATGTTCTTTGGAACCACTTTTGCATTCATGAGACATGTGAAATACTTAAAGGCAGTACAAATTCACAGGCATATTTAATCCATGACAGATCTTGCCCATTTATTTCACCACCAACATTTGTGAGCACAACATGATCTCTCTGACTATTTAGCCTGTTACAGTAATTTTATCTACTTCACTCACACTGTGATGTTTTATAGGCACATTTAGAAAAAACAGATTGCAAAAATAAATGAATCTCAAAAACCACAAAAAGGTGATACAATAGTTTAAATTCAATTCACAGGATATGCATTATCAGACTTTAATTCAGCTGTCATTTTTATTAACAAGGGGTGTTATTTTAATACAAGTCTGCTTTAGAAACTTACCATAACATTTAAAGCATTGGTTTTGCCACCTAAAACCCCAAATTTTTATAAAACTAATATCATTACCAATTACAGAAACCAAAAACCTCAAAACAAATTAACAAACCACCCCCCAACTCTCCTGAAAAATGCATTTGTTAAAAGGTTAAAAAATAATAAAATACTAATTTAAAATTTTAAGTTAAAAAAGGCACAATATTTAAACTTGAGGGAAAGAAATAAAGGTATCAAAATGTAATTCAAAATCACACAAAGCAAACTGCTATTATTTGTGTTTTAAATACAAGGATTAAACTCTTTTAAAGTTATTAGACCTAGGTTATGCCTCTAGACTGTGCTGCTATTTCGGGATACTAAAAGTATCCCGAAATAGCAACACTGAGTCTTTAAAAGTGCCTGGTATTTCCTGAAATAGCGGTCGCACTATTCCGATGTCCCTGTAGCCCTCATTCCATGAGGGTTAAGGGATTTGTTGGAATAGTGCCTTATTTTGAAATTTGGAAATATCTACACAATGCAAATTTCAAAATAAGCTCTTTCGACTTATAATCAAAATAAGCTACGCAATTTACATAGCACAAATTGAGTAGCTTATTCCGACAGAAGGGTGCTGTCTAGACACACCCTTAGATTTTTATATTATTTTACTTTATTTTTTGGTCAGTTCCTTCTGTAACTCCTGACAATTTTTTATAAAAGCCATTTTATTGGCAACCTGCTTATATTTTTTTCTTATTTTTACTCTTTAACTTTTTAATTATACCAAGAAATTAACAGTTTATTGAACTTCAAGGTTATGTCTATATTGCGCACCACTTTCGGCAGTTAATAGCATACACATCACAATGAAAAGCAAGCTGTGTCCACACTATTGTGTGTAGCTCCACATGTCAGTGAAAGGCTCCAGCAGACACAAGGCAGTAGGAAAAAGTGTCAGCAGCTTCTTACAGGTGTCTGTCAGACCCTGCCAGAGTCTTTCGTTGCTGCATCCCTGGCCAAATCTTTTCTTAAAGTGGTCTTTTCACCACTGCCTTTCCCCAGCCAGAGTCTTTCTGCTTTGCTAATGTCTTTTCTGGGGAAAGACTCCAGCAGCAGGAAGGCAGCAAGACACTACGCTGCTAAAAACAGGTGTGTAGACTGGGAAGGATGGCTTAGGCGAGTAGAGAGCCATGTAGGGTATATACTTGAGTAGGGCAGGGAACTGGACTCAATGACCTCTCAAGGTCCCTTCCAGTGCTAGTGTTCTATGATTCTATGATCCTCCTTCAGGCGTGTCATTCGTCTACTCACCTAAGCCAGACCTCATCATCTGCACTGCTATTTACACCCATGTTGGGGGGCTATCTGGGTATGCAGACTACATGCTTCTGAAAGAAGTATGCAGTAAAGACACACCTTATGTTTTAATACAATAACTAAATCTTTATTTTTAAACCAGTTTTGAAATCAGTTGCTTACTTGCTAAGGTATCTGTTTCTGAGTATGTATTAACCCTTAAGGCTCACCCAGGGAGGCTAAAAATATTGTATTTACTTAGCTGGAATAAATTCAAGGTATTAAAATGTCTCTGTCACTATCCAACATTAAACTTTTGTAAACAAGGTCTTGGGTTTGCTATACTTGTGACCTCAGTCCGTGTAGTACAACAGATTATTAATCCTTTAAATCTTTTATTAAAAAGATACAGAAGGAAAAAAGGTTAAAGCATTTGAAACGTAAGGTATTAAGTGAAGTTTTTATTTTTAACAGCTTCCTTGTTCCCTTTCCCTCTAGCTGGAGGGAGTTTTTATGAGAAATGTCCCTTGTTTGACGGTTTTTAGATTTTAGTATTAAAGATAGTAATAACTGTCCTTTTTGGGGAAAAGAGAATAAGTTATCTGAGATGGGCTGGTGCTGTTGTTGCTGATTTTCATTTGCAACCTCACTGCTGGAAAAAACAGACACAGTTCATGTTCTTATCAGTCACTTCAAGACCTGGAAAACTTGAACTAGCATTGGGCTGTTTAGGGCTCTGTTTTAGCTGCTACCTTCTAGTCATAGGCTCACAACAGTCTTACAAAATATACAGTCTTGGCCAGCTGTGCCAGACTCTGATTTGAAGAAGAGAGAAGGAAAAGAAAAGGAAGAAATAATGTGGGAAAGGAAAAGGACGTGCTGGATGGTTCAAAGGGTCTCACAGACTCTCACAAGTCAGGTTATGTTAAGGACTTTGCCTCCTCCACTGGCTCCAGCTATGTTATCAGGGGCTTTCTCTCCAGCCCAGTCTGGCCAGGACATTTCTTTGGAGGATACAATGGCATCTGACAAGATCCTAGGGTCCCAGGAGGTGGTGGGGGAGGAAGCCCTGATGGTAGAATTCTCTCCTTTCCTTTTTTAGTTAGCAATTGCCCTCCTTTTCTTCCTCTCCTAATTAGGGTGACCATATTTCCCTATGCTGAATATGCGGCATCTGGTAAAATTATTCGTATTCAAGAAAGTACAAACATGCAGTACAAACATTCAAATTAACTTTAAGTTGACTGAGCCCTTGCTAAAAAGAAACACTGTATCATTGGGTTCTTTTTATTTACTTCTTATATTTAAAGCTTTAGGGTTCACATAGAGACGGCTCACACACACACACACACACATACACACACACATACACATACTCACACACACACACACCCCTACATTCCCCCCCGCCACCGGGAGAGGTGGCACACAAACATTCCCACACACCTCTCTCACATGAGAGGGTAACCAACCAGCTGACCCCACCCACCCTCCCCAGCCTCTGTCCTCCCTATCTGGCTGAGCCCCCAAGTGGGATCCACCTTACCATGTACCTGGCACCATGGTTTTCTGAGGCAACACAAGTGAGCACGGAAGGTCACATCCCTCCCTCAGTTTCTGCAGGGATTCACACCAGAACATGGTAAGCAGCAGCAGCCTTTAGGCACTGTGCAGGAGGGAAAGACTGGAGCTGCTTCCAGTCTCATTGGAGGAGAAGTGGGGGAGGGATGACCTGGCCCATGTCTGTGCAGAGCTCATCTCTTTTGTCCAGCCTCTCCTCCCCCAAGGCTGGAAGCAGCTTGCCCCTTACTGCCTTCACAGTGTTAAAAGGCAACTAACATCTCACAGCTGGCCACAGACATAACCCAGCCACCTCCTGTCCCTCAGCCATAGCACGGACAGGAAGGGGTCAAGCCCTAAGGATTCATTGTGCCAAAGGGCCTAGGGAACCTGACTGCAGGGGGTTAGCCAATTGCCCAGAGAGGTGCATCAGACAGGGAAGTGCCTAGGGAATGAAGCAGCCCTGCCCTCCTTGGGGGCAGGACCCAGGGTAGGGGTCTGGCGGGTGAAGAGGATGCTAAGCCCCTTCCCTGAGGAGCTGTTGTGGAGTCTGGAGGTTCAGGGCATGAACAGACTAGAAATCGCTTCCCCTCCTCATCCTTCCAGAGCTTAGCTGAGGGGTGGAGAGGCTTCTCCATGCCAGCACTGTGCAGGGATTTTGCCCATGCAGGTCTCAGCATCTCCTGGCCAGTGGCAGGAACCAGAGGGTCTTGGGCCTTCGTGGGGTGCCAGCCCAGCCAGTGGGAATGGGTGAGCTGCTGGTGAGCTGAGTGCTCTGCTCAGGGGCTGGTTCTCTGCACCTCTTGTGAGGATGTGGAGGAGTAGTGGGCTGGGGGGGGGGGAGGAGGCAGAGGGCCAAAGCAGGAAAGGACTGTGAGAGGGGGAGCATGTAAAGCTCTGATGGGTGGGTAACAGAAGCGACACAAAACGGTCTGCTGCCTGGTACCTGCCTGCACTTGCCAGCCACCACAGCTCGCAGCATGCAGCCAGTGCCAGCCAGAAACAGGACAAGAGGCGAAACTACTGGCTAAGAGCTGGCCTGCAGCGGGGGCTGCATGACAGACCAGCAGAGGGGGCAGCCGGCCTCACATGCTGCATCTTCGCCCTGCCACCAGCCTTGCACACTCACCCTCATCATCAGCCACTGGACTCCACCTACTCGCTGCGTGTGAGGGGGCAGCTGGCAAGCAGGGATCTGGTCAGCCGAAGGACCCACCAGTACGGATGGGGAGTATAGAAAATATGGGACACCTGCAAGAGGGCTTAAATACGGGATTGTCCTTTTAAAAACAGGACATCCGGTCACCCTACTCCTATTTTCCCCTCCATTATGGACCCCAAAAGGGAGTGATAGGTAAATTAGCCCATACATTGTTTCCAGTGCTTACTCCTGTACCATGCCAGAGTGTGTACCTGAAAAAATATATGCAACCCAGTATAATTTTTTTACTATAAACTTGTTACAAGGAAAATGGTGGAATAAATGAAAAGGTATTTCAATGTTACTCCTCCTTCCTAATCAAATCTTACACCTAAGATCCCCTGGAATTATTCTCAACTTTCCACTGTCTCTTCATTCTCCCCTCCAAAATCTTTGCCCAGAACTCTACCAATTTCTTCAAGCAGAAAACTGGGCCTGGGGGCAGGGGAGCACGCAAAGTTTTCCTCCGCCCTGCCCCTACCCTGCGAGGAGCATGAGGCACTTAGAAGCACCATGCGTGCCAGGCAAGGCGGAAGGAGGCTTTGCGTGCTCCCCTATCCCCCAGGCCCTGATTGGCCTGGGAGTGGGGGAATATGGGAAGTCTCCTCCCACTGCCAGGGGCATGGGTGCCTAGAGGGAACCTGGGGGGCAAAGGGGCTCCCCCAGCCCCAGATAATGGTCTGTGGGTAGGGAAGTCCAGAAGCATTCCAGCCCCGCCCCTTCTGTTTGAGGCCCCGCCCCTTCCCGTGTTGCCCAGGGCTACTTCAAAAATTTATGGTTCAAAGTCTTAATGAAACAACCAACCTCTGTTTTCTATAGTATCTTAAAACAGATTTTCTTTACAAAACAAAATTATATTTGCATCTTCTCATATGCTCTTCTCTTACCAAGACTTGTCATTTCATAACCTTGTTCTGTGTGTGGCTAATCATATTAGTCTCTACCAGAACTCCCTGATTTACTAAAAGTCATGGCAGCAAAGTATGCTTCAGAGTCCTAATCTGTTTAACGGCCTCCCACTTAAATTAGGGATCCTTGGAAAAAGCTTGATGCTATGGAGCTTTTGATAAGCTTGATGCACAGATAAATAATAACTGTTTTCAAATCTAATAATGACCAGCTCCAGATACAATTAAGAAATTATTAGGATTTTTAAAAGTGACCTTCAGCAAGAATATTTTTAATAGTGAATTCTCTTAACTAAAGAATGGAGTATTTGCAATGAAAATAAGTGAATACAAAAATAAGCATCATTGTATCCAACTTTACCATCATTTACTGTGGCGTCACCTTTTCTGACAAAGACACTCTTCCACATTTCTGTTCCCAATACTATTTATGCTGTATATTTCACAAATCTTAACACTGATACCGTAGAAAGCATTGCAAGTGAGATTATTATTCATTATTTCTATTACAGTGACACCTAGGAATCCTTGTCCAGGATCAGGGCCTGATGGCTGGGTACCATACAAGAATTAACAAGGAAGTCAGCTCCTGGCCCACCAGGTTTACAATCTAGAGGAGGTATCTGTAAATACTGTCAAAGAAAGTTAAACATGTACTAAATACATGTTTTAATCACTACCAAATGTTCAAATAGATTACAAGTGAATAGGCCCTCTTGTAGATGTCCCATATTTTCATCCGTCAATCTGATCCATGTGGGCAGATACTCATATCCAGATAGAATCCTATTTAAGTCTGCAGGGCTCTGCAAAAGCATGTTGGCTGATCACATGATTCAGATCACAAACCTGGTCTGTATCTATTAACTAGAAAGATTAAATTCCGGATGTGTCCAGGCCTCACCACGCTGGCGATAGAAACATGACAAGGTTCAACTAACAAACCTTCTGTACTTAAACCTGAAGGTATTTTGGTGGGGGTTTTTTAATAGTTAAAACTATTGGCACTTGCATCTTAGCCAAACAACACTGGCATTGTTCATGATAGTAATGAATCTTGTTGCTTAGATACCTTCTGCTTCATTCAAAGGGAGAAAAGCACTGCATCCAATTATGTTACATAAACACCAATGTCACTTTCACTTTTTGGAAAGGATAATTAAGAACAGCAGGGCTAACAACCTCCACCGAAGAATACGCTTTACAGTACTAGTGCAATTATTGCACCTAACTTACTAAATTGCCCTAAGAAACAAGAGACACTGTCTCTTCACTATTGAATATTATTTATTTAAATATGTAAAGGATTTTGGGGTTTTGCACATGGAACTCTCCTTACATGTCTTCAAATGGCCTTGTGATGGGATGGACTAGGCCCAGATGCCCACTGCAATAGAGCTAAATCCTGCAAGTGGCCTAAAGAGATTGTGCAGGAAGCAGCCATTCAGAGCCCAGGAGGGCCAGATGAAAAGGACCTGCCGGAAATACCTTGCTGGAGCCAGGGGAATGTAGATGGTGCTCCTGGTTGGCAAAGGGAACTGCGGCATCACAGACAGCTCAGTGATGGCAGGTACCAGGAGAGTAAGGAAAAGCTCCTGGATGCTGGGCCTGATCATAGAAGAACCCTGAGGCAAGAGTGAAACGTTTATGGAGCCGGCACTGCAGGGAAGTGGCCCAGGGAACTGGACTTGGTGATGTGTGGCTGCTATACTTAAGGTCCCTGGGCTGGGACCTGGAATAGTAGGTGGGCCCAGGCCATCCTGTAGGCCACTGGGAAAGTGACTTACAATTGGTCAGGGATAAATTCCCAGAAGAGGATCTGAACTATTTAGTGGACTGGCTGGAGGGATGGGCTCAGAAGGGGCCAGAAGGTGACACTGCTGCCTCTAGAGAGGACTCCCTGTAGATATGGCCCAATACCAGGGCTTGGACTGTTGAGGACACACTTGACCAGAAGAGGATACCTGTGAGAGGCAGATGCTGTCCTCTTACATGTTTTAAGATGTTCTATAAACAAACACTAAAGATGGGGCAATAAAAACTGTAGTCTTTTGTCCCTTCCATCAACATAAAACAATTTAAACAAAAAGGCTGCTGAAATTTTAACCGATTTAAGAGTTCTGTATACAAAATAGAAAAGCTTGACAAATTCATGGAGCCATCGCCACCTATACCTTTAGGGAGAAACAGATTAAGGGTCTGTGAACTGGCTTGGAATCATGGTATTTAGCCTTGTCTATGGCAGACTTCTGTCTGCTTCTAGACCCAAATCAAATGTTTTAATAGTCCCTGAAAAGCTAAAATTTCAATAAAGACAGAGAGGTTATTAACTCTTATGTTAATTCTCTCCACAGAGCCTGATTTTTGGAGCACCAATGGAATAAAATAATGCAAAAATATTTGTTCACATGACATTTTCCCTTTGACCATGAGCAGAAAGCACTAGATACATGACAAGAAGATCTACTCATATGACATCCAGTAAAATTTGCAGACTTTAAAGGTTCAAAGTAATATCTAATCTTGGAGGTGCTTACTAAAGTATAACCTAAATGCCATACCATTGAGGCTTGCTCATTATTTTGATTAGCACTACACATGGAGAGGTATAGCTCAATGGCTTGAGCATTGGCCTGCTAAATGGAGAGGTATGAGTTCAATCCTTGAAGGGGCCATTTAGGGATCTGGGGCAAATCTATCAGGGATGGTACTTGGTCAGGGCAGGGGGACTGGACTTGATGACATTTCAAGGCTTCTTCCAGCTCTATGAGATGTGTGTGTACATATATTCTGTTCACCGTGAGTGCTCAGGTTTAGAACTTTCTATATTCAAAACTCTCTTCAGAATCTTGAGAACTTCCCTAATGAAGCTACACTAAAATGATGAACAAGTTCTGTCTTCTTTAAAAAGTACAGAAGAAACAAATAGAAAATGTAACTGGCAGGAGTCCACAAGGACATTTCTTCCTCCCACTCACATATGACACTGATTTAGAATCTGCTGTGGTTTGGTACAAAACTTGGGGGGAAATATCCCCCCACAAAATGCTGTGGAGGTAAACAATGAAAGGCTAGCACATCTGAAGTATTTACATACTGTGGCAATGCCAAACTATAATAAAAAATGCTGATTAAATATTAATTTGTTTTTGATAAGACAAAAAATCCTTAATTAATTAGGTTGTTTTCAAACTAAGGAAATAATCTGCATGTGTCTGTCTGTTCTCTGGATGACCCCTCGAGCTTTGTCCCCTTGCATCCTACCTGCTAGAGTCTGTACACATGTCCCTTCTGAGGGGCATAATACAGCCCAGAAGCCAAAGTCCACACACAGGTCCTTATGGTAAGGTTAATATGGCCTGGCAGCCACAGACCATTCCCCAATCTCCTTGTACTGGGGGTAATATGGCCCTGAGGTCTCACAAGTCTCCTCTAGTATGAGTAATATGGCCTAGTGGCCAAAGTCCACACTCAGGTTCCCTGTAGAGGGGTAATACAGCCTAGTGGCCCCAGTCCAAACACAAGACTCCTCCAATAGGAGAAGTATGGCCCAGAGGCCTAGTCCAAAGGACCGTCGGAAAACTTCATGCTCACGGGCTAGCTACAGAGGGAGTAGAGAGACCTGGGCCCTCCCAATCCACTGGGTCCTAGCCCAGGGCCCTGTTGGCAGTGGCACAGGTCACTGCTTGCTCAGCGGGGAATCCTGCCACAACACGCTGAGCACCCAGAGAACAATTCCCCACCCTGAGCTACTTCCTACTGGTCCGTGTTCAGTGTCCTTGTCTGCTGTCTTACTCTTGGGTTATGGCTCCTGGAGTAGCTTCTCTCAGCCTGGCTGTTGCTGTCTGGTCTAGTGGCACCTGCGCCTCTGGTTCCAGAGCTTTCTCCGCACCTTCTTCCCCTTCCGCAGTCAGCCCAGACTTTTATAGTCTAGTGCCACTGGGAGCATGCCCAGCAGGGCTGTGGGAGAGGAGCGCTCTCAGCCAGCTGGGCCCTGCTCACTTCCTGCTCTTCAGTGCTGGGTTGATATACCCTGTCACAGGGAGGGGTTCATTCATCTTGCATTCCTCACGTGCTCTTCTGTAGGTTCAACACTGTGTGCTTTACTTACCATATGCTAGGCAAGAGCTTACTCCTGCAGTCCTAGAATCCTAGAATCATAGGATTGGAAGAGACCTCAGGAGTAATCAAGTCCAACCCACTGCCCAAAGCAGGACCAATCCCAACTAAATCATCCCAGCCAGGGCTTTGTCAAGCCGGGACTTAAAAACCTCTAGGGATGGAGATTCCCTCCCTCCCCCCAGGTAACCCATTTCAGTGCTTCCCCACCCTTCTAGTGAAATAGTTTTTCCTAATATCCAACCTAGAACCTATAGCAGTGCTTGGAATTCTTTCATCCCAAGTGAAGGACTCTGCACGTGTCTTTGTTGAATTTCATAAGATTTATTTTGGCCCAATCCTCCAATTTGTCTAGGTCATTCTGTACCCTATCCCTACCCACGAGCATGTCTACCTCTCCCCCTAGCTTAGTGTCATCTGTGAATTTGCTGAGGGTACAATCCAGCCCCTCATCCAGGTCATTAATAAAGATGCTGAACAAAACTGGCTCCAGAACTGACCCTTTGGCCAGTCCTCTTGATACCCACTGCCAGCCAGACATCAAGCTGTTGATCACTATTTATTGAGCCCAAAAATCTAGCCAGTTTTCTAGCCACCTTACAGTCCATTTATCCAATCCACACTTCCTTAACTTGCTGGCAAGAATACTGTCGGAGACCTTATCAAAAGCCTTGCTTTTTCCTTTTTCCCAGATACAGGGTCATAGAGGGGTAGAGATCTCATTTCTCTCACTCTTCCTTCCAGCATTCTCCCTCCCTCCTTTTCTTTCATAACTGTCCTCACCTGAGCAGCTGAATTGCCTGGCTTAGTTCAGGGGTTCTCAACTTTTTTCTTTCTGAGGACCCCCAACAGTTTATGAAAACTCCATGGTCCACCAGTGCCATAACAACTGTTGTTCTTTGCATATAAAAGACATTTGACATGGGGGGGGGGATAGCAAACAAGGGAGGTTTGTGGGGCCACTGTGAAGCTACAGTGTCCAGGATTCAGCTTCAGTCTCGGAGGACAAGGCACAGGGAGCAGACTTCAGGTGGAGCTTCAGGTTTTTGCCCTGTGTCCCAGTAATTTTAATGCTGGTCCTGCTTGGCCATCCCCCTGAAACTTGTTTACAGCCCCCCATGAGGTCCCAGACTTCTGATTGAGAACCACCGGTTTAGTCATCCATTCTTTAACCAATTATCCCCTCATTTTGGCCTACGTGGGGATGCTTGAGAAGTGCAGAGTGATGAGCAAGCCTTAGGCAGTTACGCTCTGCCCCTGTCATTGGAACTCACTAAGATTAAATGGATGAGTCAGGAAAAGAATGACAGACAGAGATAATGATAGGAGGATACATTGTTATGAATTATAAATGGGATGATTGTTTTATACTAGTGCGTCAGTTGAGAGTTCCAGACTTTCCTTGTGCTCAAAGCTGTTCAATACTTAGAATGAGCCGTATCATAAATAAAAGTACAGTCTGCATGCATGATAAAGTATCTAAACCCCACACAGGGCCAAGGACTTCCTGGTTTGTCTTGGAGACAGGTATTCAAATTGGATTTACCCCTAGGCTATGTCTACACTACAAGGCTTTTGCGCAAAAACAGTAGTTTTTCCCCAAAAACCAGCGGAGCATCCAAACCTCAAGCAGGTTTTTGCTCAAGATAATTTACAGTAAAATGGCAGAACAGAGGGCTTTTTGTACAAGAGTTATTCCTCTCCCCACAAGGAATAGCTCCTTTTTGTGCTACAGCTCTTGCTCAAAAAGGCATGTGTGGACGCTCCGCAGGGGTTTTTGTGCAAGAACTGGCCTCCCGGGAAAAGTACAGGTGGCCTCTTGGATGCGCCGTCGCAGGCAATCACAACTCTCTAGTTCCTGTCTGCTTGCCCCTTTTAAAGCTTCAGGCACCCTGCACAAGCATTGTGGCAGGAAGTTTGCTCATAGCAAGTGCCTTGGCTGCACGGTTCTGTTTGCCAGAGAATGGCAGAGCAGCAAGGTGCCTGAGACCCCCCTGGCCCTGCCAGGGACCAGCCACAGGGCTCCCAGAACCTCCCCCCCTTCCCCAGGGACAGCAAGCACTGCACCCCAGCCTGATCAGCCACAGAAATAGCAACCCTCCTCGAATTGTGGGGCGAGGAGGAGTAGCTACAGGAACCCCAAGCAAAGAGACGAAATGCAGAATCTTCACCCACATGGCCATGTCCCTGATGGAGCGAGGTCACCCTCCCCAGACCATGGAACAGGTCTGGGCCAACATGAAGGAGCTCCATCAGGGATATGTTCATGTGGCGGAGCAGAGGGCTCGCTCAGGGGCAGGACCCCACACCTGCCACTATTACAGGGAGCTCCACCACATCTTGGGGGTGGGAACCCTCTTCCTCCTTCATCATGGTCGACTCCTGCCTGGAGCAGACGGTAGTCCTTCAGCCGGACCCCGTCCTGGAGGAGGAGGAGACAGAGGGGCAGGTCCAGCTCCTGATGGAGGAGGAGGAGGACCAGGACAGTGGGACCGTCACCCTGTTCCTGGAGCCAGTCCTTGCCAGTCTGGACCTCTCCTCCTAGCTTAGTGTCATCTGCAAACTTGCTGAGGGTGCAATCCGTCCCCTCATCCAGGTCATTAATAAAGATGTTGAACAAAACCGGTCCAAGAACTGATCCTTGGGGTACTCTGCTAGAAACCGACTGCCAACCTGACATCGAGCCGTTGATCACTACCCTTTGGACCCAACAGTCTAGCCAGCTTTCTATCCATCTTACAGTCCATTTATCCAATCCATACTCCCTTAACTTGCTGGCAAGAATATTGTGGGAGACAGTATCAAAACCTTTGCTAAAGTCAAGGTATATCACATCCACTGACTTTCCCATGTCCACAGAGCCAGTTAGCTCATCATAGAAGCTAATCAGATTGGTCAGGCATGACTTGCCCTTTGTGAATCCATGTTGACTATTCCTGATCACTTTCCCCTCTTCCAAGTGCTTCAAAATGGATTCTTTGAGGATCCCCTCCATGATTTTTCTGGGGACTGAGGTAAGGCTGACCAATCTGTAGTTCCCTGAAATATCCTTCTTCCCTTTTTAAAAGATGGGCACTATATTTGCCTTTTTCAAATCATCCGGGATCTCTCCCAATCTCCTCGAGTTTTCAAAGATAATGGCCAAAGGCTCCTCAATGACACTTGCCAACTCCCTCAGTACCCTCGGATGCATTAAATCTGGGCCCATGGATTTGTGTATTTGTGTATATTCTGCTCCCCGATGTCCAGGTGGGTGAGGAGGCAGCAGAAGCATCCTTTCAGGCACCCAAAGGCACACTCCACGTGCAGGCAGGCTCTGTTCAGCTGGGCATTGAAAATGTCTTTGTTGCAATCCAGCTGGCCGGTGTAGGGGAGCATTAGACAGGGCATGAGTGGGTATGCCGCGTCCCCCACTATGTACACTGGCATAGTCTGGTTGCCCACTGGAAACTCTTGGTGGGCGGAAAAGGTGCCCACCTCCAGCTGGGCACCCAGGCTGGAGTTCCGAAATACTCAGGCATTCTGAGCCTTCCCGACGACCCCAAGTAAATGTTTGTGAAGTGGCCGCGGTGGTCCACCAGGGCCTGCAGGACTACAGAGTGCTCTTGTGGTTCACGAACTGGGCTGCTCGATGTTCCGGGGCCCAGATGGGTATGTGCGTGCCGTCGATTGCTCCTGCGCAGTTGGGGAACCCCAGGGCAGCAAAGCTGCCAATGGTTGCATCCAGGTCTTGGAGACAGACATCTCTGTGCAGCAGCAGGGGAGTTGATGGCCCAGATGACCTGCAGGAGGAGAGAAAGAAACACACAAAACAGAGAATGAGAGAAGGGTTGTGTGCTTCCAGTGGTACCCTCTAGAAGCCCCGCCTCTGTGAGCCCATGCCCCCGCCCCCCCCTCCAACCTGGACCAGGCTTGTGTGAGGGCAAGAAGGCACCAGACCCCGGGGCCAGGCCTTTCCCCGCACCTCCCACTCCACCCCATACAGTCCCCAACCCCCCTGTCCTGAGGGTCCCCCTTAATGCAACACCCTTCCCCCACCCTACCCACCGTGCAGGGGCTGCAGCCCATGATCTCCTTACCTGCATCAGGATGTCCCCGATGGTGGACTTCCCCACCCCAAACTGGTGAGCCACCAAGCAGTAGCTGTGTATATTCAGCTTCCATAGTGTGATTGTGATCCACTTCAGGAGTGGGATGGCAGGGCACAGGTGGGTGTCGCATCGTTGGAGGGGCGGGTGCGAGCCAGGCACAGAGCTCCTGGAAGGTGGCCTTGTGCATCCTGAAGTTCTGTACCCATTGCTGGTTGTCCCACCACTCCAGGACCAGCCAGTCCCACCAGTACAAGCTGGTCTCCAGCCTCCAGAATCTTCAGCAGCGCCAACTCCATAGCATACAGGGTAGAGGAGGAAAAAGCTGTGGTGTCCCCAAAAAAGCACAGGGCACACACAGTGGGCACTGCTGAAGCTTTGCTTTCCCAAAGAGGCTAGCAAGCAGGCAACAGAAACAGAGAAACTGCTGTCCAGGGCGGTTCCTTTAAGCGTGTGTCTCTGGAGGGCTCCAGCAACAGCACTCGAGAGCAACTGGTGACCTAAAGCCCAGCTAGATCTGGTTCCAGGGGGCTTTATATGCATGAGAGCATCCAATAGTGTGGATGCTCTCTTGCGCAAAAGCACATCGCTTTTGCAATGCACTTTTTGAGGTATGGATGCGCTTTTGCGCAAGAAGATTTTCCGGAAGATCTCTTGTGCGAAAACCCTGCAGTGTAGACAAAGCCCACTCCTGCAAGAAATGTCACATCTCAGAGAAAGACCCTCCCCAGCTCAGAGATTTCAAGAGGCTGCCACAACAGAAGAAGAATACCTCCACTGAAGCCTGGAAGAATTTTGATTCAGCAAGGCTTGGAATAAATAAAGGGAGAGCCAGGCTTTTGTAGGGCAGGGAGGCTTTGATGGCTTAGCCAGTTGGAGAGTGAGAGAGACTATCTAGAAGTCCCTCAGGAGAGTGAGGGCCCACATACACATCAGAATTCTACTCTAATATTCCTCTCTTGCTACACACACAGGGCTTCAGACCAAAATCTGTCACACAGATCTGACTGGATAATTTTGACTACGCTCTGCAGAGCGGTGGGGAGATCCTTACATCTGAGAACTTGTGTGTGATCACAAGATTAATTTATTTTTATCTGTTTAATTCATAGTTCCATTTTATTTTCATGTAAATTATTTTACTTATTTCTTTTTATACTTTATGCTATATTGCCATTTGCTTTGACATTTGATCAGCGTGCCTTCGGTCATCTGAAGAAGTAGGCTGTGCCCATTAAAGCTCATGATACATGCTTTGTTAGTCTATAAAGTGCTACCAGAGCACTTGTTGTTTTTTCATTATATTTGTTACTTATCTAAGTCAGATAGGGGACCGCTAATACTGAAATATTTTTCAGGCAGGAGGAGGAAAAAGAAGTTTATGGGCTAAGTTCAAAGGGGTAATGAGGAAAGAATAACAAATCCAGCCATTGTGGTTGCTTTTAAAAATTATTTGAAAGCATATGCTCAATTCTAGACTCTAATTCTAATTTACTACTAAATTATTGGCTCCATTAAGAGGCACATTATCTCCAAAAGTAGTAAATACTTCACTGAAGATGATTTCTTTATGGTGTCAGTAGAGTTAAGGGCTTATTGCATAAGAGGTAGAGATTGGTTACTCTGCATTCTTACAGGGGATTGCTCTTTATTTTCCAGGAAGAATAAACATCTGCAATACATTGTTTATACACCATGGCTGTGTCTACACTAGCACCCTTTTTCGGAAAAGGGATGCTAATGAGACACAGCGCAATTGCAAATCCGCGGGGGATTTAAATATCCCTCGCGGCATTTGCATGAACATGGCTGCCGCTTTTTTCCGGCTCGGGGTTTTGCCGGAGAAAAGCGCCAGTCTAGACGCGATCTTGCGGAAAATAAACCCTTTTCCGCAAGATCTCTTATTTCCTACCTTCCACTTACCCCTCCCTTTCAAGTAGGAATAAGAGATCTTGCGGAAAAGGGTTTATTTTCCGCAAGATCGCGTCTAAACTGGCGCTTTCTCGGCAAAACCAGAGCGCGACAATATGTTCATGCAAATGCCGCGGGGATATTTAAATCCCCGCAATTTGCAATTGCGCTGTGTCTCATTAGCATCCCTTTTCCGAAAAAGGGTGCCAGTGTAGACACAGCCCATCTTCTGTGTACTTGCCTCTGCAAAACTCAATTTGTGAAACTAGCAGAGAGGGTATGTCTACACTACAGCGTTATTTCAAAATATCTTATTTCGAAATAGTTAATTTGAAATAAGTTATTTCGAAATAACGCGTCTACATACAAAATGCATTTCAAAATAGCATTTTGCTATTTCAAAATACCATGTCCACACTGAGTGGATTCAGATTTAAGGCTGGCCGGAACCAGGTCAGGGTTAGGGCATCAGGTAAGGAGTGTCTTTGTGTGGCTGTTGCCTGAGGCTATCTGAGGCCTGTGCTTAAAGGGACACCCCCCAACCCCGGGCAGCCAGTTCTCAGGTGTCCCTGCTTGCTTGCCTGCCTCGCTGTGGGACAGCAAAGCATTTGTGTCTCGGAGTGCTCTGGTTGCCCTCACTTGGGACACCATAGGACTCTGCAACATGGAGCCAGAGCTGCCCCTGGGCACTCTGGTGCTTCTTGTGGACGCGCTGCTATCAGCCTGGCTGCACTTGCTGCAGGCTGCCATCCAGGAGGTCCATCGGGGGGCTGTCAGTATCCAGGAGGCCCTGCGGGAGAGCTTCCACCCTGAGGAGCACTAAGAGCTTCCCTGGTCTGCACCACTGGGGGCTTGTGCCTCATTCCTCCCTCACGTCCTTCCACTTACCCCTCCCTAGCCCCCCTTCCTGATGTCAAACAAAATACATGTATTTTCAAAAATACAAACTCTCTTTATTTAACAAACCTGGGGGGGGATGAAACTCTGGGAGACTGGGGAAAGGAGGCGGGAGAGGGGAGAAGAGAGGGTGGGAGAGGGGAGGGGGAAAACTGGGAGGAGGGAGCTGGAAGGGGGAAGCAAGGGGAACAAAGGGAGGGGAAGCTGAGGGCTCGGGGTGGGGGTCTCACCGTGCCAACTGTCTCCCAGCACGGCAGGTGCGGGGGCCTCAGCGTCCCCAGGGGGATGGGGAGGAGGGTGTGGAGGTTGAGGAGAGAGAGGCGGGAGGGGGAGAAGGAGTGGAAGGAGAAACGGGAGCTGGGGAGGCAGCAGGCGCTGGAGCGGCACGAGGCAGCACGCTCTGCACCAGGGTCTGCAGATGGGCACAGATGGCACAACCCTGGGCAAGGAGCTCCCACCGGAACTCCCATTCATCCTGCACCCACTGCTCCATGGTGCGGTGCAGGGCTCGCAGGGCCCCCAGGTGCTGGTCTCAGTACCCTTGCAGTGTTGCGGTGGACCTGCTGTGATGGACCGGGACAGGTTTGGGCACAGCTGAGGGCATCCGCTCAGGGCGAATTGCTCAAATTCGGGGCTCCTTACAGCCCCCAGACTGGAGACCTTCCCAAATAGGCCACACACCAGTCCCACAGAGCTGCCTGAGCCAGCCAGAAGCCTCACGAGCAAAACCCCTCCGACGCCCCACCAATATCCGTGCCCCAGATGGCCCCGGGCCTCATACACAGGTGAGGGGTTTTAGAACCCAATCTCACCTCCCCCAGACAAGTTCTGTCTGGTTCCAAGAAACCAGCCACAGATCCCAAGTCAATTTATACTCTGGATCTTACTCACAAACCACGCTGAGCCAATCCTTTAGAATCTAACATCTAAAGGTTTATTACTAAAAGAAAGAAAAGCCTGAGAGTAAGGTTGTTAAAGTGTCATACATTACATGCATCGAATCTCCCAGTTCTCGATGCAGGCTTGCAGCAGAGATGTTATAACTGCTGGCTTAAAAGTCCTTGGTGTACATCCTACGTCAGGGTGGGTCCACAGTTCTTCCTGGCTCGTGATTCCCTGCAAGGTTACCTCTGGGGTCAGGAGCAGATCTGAAGACCAAAATGGAGGCTGCCACATGGCATCTTTATACCTCCTTCCTGGTCTCTTCTTGGCTGCAGCAGGTCACCTGGCCCATGGCCTATCCCTGTGTTCCCTGCTGGTAGCCCCTATGTATCAGTCACCATTCTTGAGGTGTGTCCTTGGCCTATAGAGGGCTATTGTTCCATAGAGACTTTCTCATTAGCATGTCCATAGGCTGAGCTGCTTTGCCCATAGTTCAACCACATACAGAGAAACATTTGGTATTCACACAAAGTACATGCTTATAACTTCACACACAGACATTACAGAATTACATGAATAGCATATATGGAATCAGAAGACAGTAAGTTTCTATTTGACACCTCACATGGCCCCCTTTGTACCACTTTTGGGGCCAACACCCATGGGGGGGGCCATGGGTACAGCAGTGATCTGGCTGCTCCCCTCAAAATCCAGTTACGTGACACCTGCGGAACCCTCGGGTGAGGGAGGATGTCCCAGGCAGGGTGGTGCGTCCTGCACGCACAGCTGGTGCAGCTGTGGAGAAAGAAGAGAAGTGGTCAGTTCTCCCTGGGGACACAGAGGGTGATGCCCAGCCCCCCTCTGCGAGGTGAGGATGGCCGTGCCCTGCACCGTCAGAGCTGCTGTGCTTGCACAGAGGCCATGTTCGGAATGTCTGGCTATCCCCGGGAGTGGGAGCTTCCCCGAGACCGCGCCTATACCCCTGTGCTGTGTATAGTACGGCCAACGTGGGGGGGGAGATGTCCCCTGCCTCTGTGTAGAGGAGGCTTGTGAAGGGAGGGTGTCCTGCTGTGTCCCGCCCTAGGGTCAGGAGCATGTCAGGTCTCTTCACACACGCGTGTGGCTATCAGGCCACGGCCCCTGTGTGGCATGCAGCTGGAGCCACCTGCCCAGGGGTGGCACGGCACATGCTCGCATGTGCACAGGTTGCTGCATTATCCGTGGTAAGCAAGGCCCACGCGCACGGTCCCTGGTCTCCCTAACCGCCCCCCCCCCAGGAAGGGGACAATACTGGCACTAACATGTTGTGGCCTCCCCGGACGACCCTGGTGACTCCGCTGCTGGGAGAGCTCAGGGGTCCTGGCGGCGTGGCACCCTCCGTGATGGCTCCTGTGGCTC
Source organism: Rafetus swinhoei (assembly GCA_019425775.1). Taxonomy (NCBI): domain Eukaryota; kingdom Metazoa; phylum Chordata; order Testudines; family Trionychidae; genus Rafetus; species Rafetus swinhoei. The sequence continues at coordinate 11,000,912 of CM033435.1, read as the reverse complement.
CTCCTCCGTGCCCTGGTCATGGCCTTCTGCTCCCGGATTGGTGCCCCCGGGGATGCACGGACCGTCCCGCCCTCCATTATGCGGTCCAAGGTGTCAAAATAGGGACAGGTGTCTGCCCCTATTGGGGAGCTGCCCCATGTGGCCCTGGTGTATGCCTGCCACAGCCCTTTAATTTTCATGCGCACCTGCTCCTGAGTGCGCATGTGGCCTTTGGTGGCCATGGTGGCAGCTATGCAGCCGTACACAGCGGTGTTCCTCCATCTAGTGCGGAGATCATGGACATTGGAGGCCTCCCCCCAAACCTCAATCAGGTCCATGATCTCCGCACTAGTCCAGGAGGGTGCCCACCATCTCTGGCCCCTGGCTGGCTCCTGGGAGCTGGGGGACTGGGTGGTGGACAGCTGGCTGGCACTGGCTGCCTGGCTCATTGTGTGGCCACTGGGTCAGGGGCAGTGACTGCTGGCAGGCCTGACTCTGGCACGTGCACTGTGGCCAGAGTCTACCCCTTTAAGGACTCCGGGGCTGGGGGAGAGGAGAGGAGTTTTCCTGGTTTGGCCCAGAGTGGCCACCAGGGGAAACTGGGAAGGGCTGGAGGCTCCCTATTTCAAAATAAGCGTCTACACAGCGCTTATTTCGAATTTGGTGTTATTCCTCACAGAATGAGCTTTACCAAATTCGAAATAAGCGCCTGTGTAGATGCTATTAAAGTCAATTCGAAATAACGGCTGTTATTTTGAATTAACTTTGATGTGTAGACATACCCAGAGAGAGTGGTTCAGCCTAATTCAAAAAGGGGAGAAGGTTAACATATTTAAATGTTTTCTTTAATTTCTCTGTTTTGGAATGGGGGTGGATATTCTCAGTATACACACACTTCCAGAGGCTTCCTTTGAGGGCTGATGAGGGGAAGCAACTCTTTTCCTAACACAAAGTAGTTTGTTTTTTAGTAAATGGTATACAGAAATAGAAAGCCCTGAGCTGGTTCTTTTTTTTTTTTCTGTCATTGTCTGTGCTTCAAATCTTTCTCATTATCATTCAGTATATTCATCAAGGCAGTTTAGTATTTGAAATAATGAATGGGACCTGATCAGTCTGTGGGTATTATAAAGCCAGACAGCAAAGATGATCTAGCACAGGGCTACTCAACTTTGGAAGCCCCCGGAGCCACAATGATACTCACAGCACGTGCTGAGGGCCGAAACTTAAGTGTGGTTGCATATACATGCAAATATATATGAAAAAATATGCAAATAGCTTCTTTCACACAATGCCCCTATGCTCCCAGCACCTTCTCCCTGGGGGCTAGAAACACTGACACCCTGTATCTGTCTGTTCCAGCCAGCCTGTCCACTTGCATCTTTCAAATACTTACCCCACCTGGGAGACACCTCGCCCTTGAGGAGCATGTTCCCAGTGGAGGCCATCTTCAAAGGATGCCCGCGTGCTGAGCCCTGTGTAAACCCAAACTGCACTGTGAGCCACAAACAAACGGGCTGTGGGCAACATGTGGCTCGCGGGCAGCGTGTTGAGTTGCCCTGATATAGCAGGAGGTTATTTTGGATAGCATCAGAAAGACGGTATTGTGAAAGGCTTTGCAAGAAAGTGCCTCTCTGTGGACACAGTTAATGTTAAAATAGGTAGCAGATTGTGTAGCCACAGATTACTTTATTTACACAGAAATAAGCATTAAATATCAGCATCAACAGATACACACCAACACTACGAAAACCCTGAAAGCAGGTGTACTGCTCTGACAGACACACAACCCATTGTAAATCAAGCCATACTCAAGCCCTGCTGGTGTGTGACTGCAGTACAGGTTGAACCTCCCGGGTCCAGCACCCTCGGGACCTGAGCAGTCCCAAACAAGGGAGTTTGCTGGACCAGGGGAGGTCAGGCCTGAGGCTTTCTTGGGGCTCCCCAGCCTGCTGGTAGGGCTCCCTGCCCCCAGCAGCCAGCCCACTCCATCCAGTGCAGCTCCCAACCAGCAGGGCTCCCTGCCTCTAGTTGCTGGCCCCACTCTGGCTGGCAGCCCACAGGCCAGGCTCCCTGCTGCTCCCAGGCTACTTGGTCTGCGGGCTGCCTGCCATCAGACTGGCTGAGTTGTATAAACGCACTTGAGGTGTGGACGCTTCGCGAGTTTTTTCAGATAAATGGCCATTTTTCTGCAAAAACTCTGTAGTGTAGACATAGCGGGTGCATCTAGACTGGCAAGATTTTGCGCAAAAGCAGTCGCTTTTGCGCAAAAACTTGCCAGCTGTCTACACTGGCCGCTTGAATTTGCGCAAGAGCACTGACTTTGTACTGTACAAAATCAGTGCTTCTTGCAAATACTATGATGCTCCGCTCAGGATAAGCCCTCTTGCGCAAGAATACTTGCGCAAGAGGGCCAGTGTAGACAGGGAAGGAATTTTTTGCGTAAGAAAGCCCCGATGCGCAAAATGGCAATCGGGGCTTTCTTGCGCAAAATCACATCTAGACTGGCCACGGATGCTTTAGCGCAAAAGCACTTTTTGCACAAAGGCACCCGTGCCAATCTAGACGCTCTTTTGCAGAAATACTTTTAACGGAAAAACTTTTCCGTTAAAAGCATTTCCGCAAAATCGTGCCAGTCTAGACGCAGCAAGCCTGTATGTTCTTGTACTGCCCTGGTCACCAATACATGGCATGACTAATATCTATCACATGTTTTGAATTTTCTCCCTCACTCTTGACCCAAGCAAGAATTGTTTGTCCAGTGCAATATTATCATTTTGTAGGGCTTTGTTTTTAAAATATAGACGCTGCCATGTATATATTGTTAGAGAAGGCAAGATGGAAGAAGTGCAACTTGCACTTGACATGGAAGGAGATGAAGTCTGTGATGATCCTTGGTGCCTGTCATAGTTAATTCCACAGTCTCAGAGCAGCCTCCAAGAAAGATCTATCTCTTGCAGAGATCAGGTTTATTCTTACTGTAGAAAAGTCCATTCCTTTCAGACTCTGCCTTCTGTGACAAATGTACAATTCCAATGTCTTCACTTGGGCTGCAGATTTTGGCCCTCAACTGGCAATTTAGCTTTAATTTTATTGTGTAGCTTTAAAAACCAGAATAAAACCTAGGCCATAGTTTTGCTGGTGTTGTATAGCGGACTGGAATTAAAAAATATATAGTAATAACATATTCAATTGCTCAAGTCAGTGGATGGGATTCTAAATGCAGATGAGGAGCAGATCTGTTTAAAGACTATCTCCATATTTAAGTTAAATTCAGATTTTAAAAAATATGACTTTCTTGTTTGAGGCACCATTGTGTCACAGTGTCACAACGTGAATACTTAAACTCTAAAAAGTTGCCCTGAAAACTTTAAATATAGATATGTATACCGCTGGTCAGTCACCTCAGATTTAGCAAGTGCCTTGGAACCCATCCATGAAAATTTAATCTATATGTACATTATAGGTGAATCAGCTTAGTGCATCCCGTCTTATGGCTAACATTTTCTGTGCTACAAAGAAAACATATCTCTACTTGATTTTAATATGCATAATATCCATGGACTTAGAGACAGAAAGGGAGTCTTCAGTAAGAATAATATTTGAACAAACCAGTCCAAGTAAATTCTTTTGTCCTCCCGGTAATTTCACAATGGAAATCTATCAAAGTTAAATATTTCTTTGCAATTCTGCATAAGACATTTAAAATAATATAAGTACTACCTGATTAAAGTGTTTATGTGGGAAAGGGGAAGAAAATGGAAAACTTAAAGGGGAAATTTGTAACACCTGCATTATTCAGATGATTGTACATTCACCACATAATGATGACTTTAAATGGTCTGTCTCTGGGACCTAACCCAACATAACCCAACAAATCATGGAGGGGATCCTCAAGGAATCCATTTTGAAGCACTTGGAAGAGGGGAAAGTGATCAGGAATAGTCAATATAGATTCACAAAGGGCAAGTCGTGCCTGACCAACCTGATCATAGAGCCTTCTATGACAAGGTAACTGGCTCTGTGAATATGGGGAAAGGCAGTAGACGGGATATGCCTTGATTTTAGCAAAACTTTTGATATGGTCTCCCACTTATTCTTGCCAGCAAGTTAAAGGAGTATGGATTGGATAAATGGACTGTAAGGTGGATAGGAAGCTGGCTAGATTGTTGGGCTAAATGGGTAGGGACCAATGTCTTGATGTCTGGTTGTGTGTATGTGTATTTTAAATAGTCATATTAAAATAAGGGATAGTTAACAAGAAGCAATGTTTATGATATTTAATATGAAATTAAATAAAAAGAGAATTAATACTACTCTTGGAGTAAATGCATCATAATCTTTTCTAATAACTCAAGTGTTAGTAAACACATCAAAATGCATATTATCCACACATAGCTCATCTTTAAGATGCTAAACAAATCTGAGTCATCTAGAAATAGTTATGCTCTCCTTGCATATACTAATACAATATTTACTGACACTGGGAAAGAGAGTAAGAGGCATTTACTCAGGTTTATACAGTTTCTCTGGGGAATGTTTAGGATCCATGCTATACAAGTACGAGCTAAACAGAGACTGTAAAAACAGATACAAGTTCTCTTGATTTGAAACTTTCACTTTGTGTGTGTCACCACCTCAAGGAGCAGAAGTGCCAGAGCAAATTAACACATGGCTTCATGTAGACAGATGCGTGTTTGAAGCGCTTGCAAATAAGGTTTCCTCCTGCAAAACAACTATCATCACAGCTAGTTCTTGCTAGAACCAGAACTCTATCACATAGCAAAGATCCGGACATAATACAATACAATTTACCATGTATTAATTAGTGACACAGGATTTTAAAAAATCATTAAGATCAGAGTTTCAGATATCTGCAACACTCCCAAAAATTTTATTAAAATAATCTTTTTTTTATTACCTTAAACCATTAACACCTATGTAAATTTTGTTTGAAAGGTAATAATGCAAATGTCCTGGCACACACACCCTATGCAGTCTGCTTCCTTCCCTCTCCCTCCACCCCCACTTAACGCAGCCAGAGAGAACTGCAATCTGGACTGCAGCAAGTGAAACAAACTCCCCCTGCCTCCACCTCACTGCACAGATGCAAGCACCTACCCATGCCCTTTCCCCCACCTACCCCTGTGCAATCTGCTTCCCCCAGCCAGGGGTAAAATCCTGCTTCTCAAACTTGCAGGCACCAGCAGCCTAGCTGGGAGTTAGAACCGGACACACAGCACAGACAAACTCTCCACCCCTTCCCCACCTCGCCTCTGGGCATACAGCACAAATGAACTCCCCCCCTCATCTCAGTACAAGCGCCCCTCCTTCCCCCACCTACCCCCCATGCAATCAGCTTCCCACCATCCTCCTTCCTGGCCCAGGAAGCTTGAGGAGAATGCTGGGCTTCTGCCTCTATCTCTTCTCCTGGTGCAGATTGGACTCTCCAAACTCCCTTCCCCTTCAATTCCTCCCAGCCAATTACTCCTTCCTTCTCCTCCTCTCTTCAAACTCCTCTACAATTCTCCCCCAACCACTTATTCCCTCCTTCCCTCCTCTTTATCCGCCGTCCCTACCTGCTCTTGGAGCTCCTCCATCTGAAGCAGGCAGCTCCATTTGAAGCTGCTCAGACGGCCCCTTCCCCAGCTAGTCAGCTGAGCTCACTGTCTGCTTGGAAGCTCTGAGACACTCAGCGGGGCTTAATAAATAGCTGTGCAGTTGTGCAGCTATGCAGCTTACAGGGAACTTAGGCTAATACCCTAGCTCATGTTTATCATTAATGAGGTTTCCCAGGCATCCACTGAATTCTCCACCATCATGCACCTTCCCTGACCACCCAACATTGATGTTGGTGAAGCGGGCTCAGCGGTCAATAAGGGCCTGCAGGACTATTGAAAAGTACCCCATAACAATATGGTTCTTCTGTAACCATATTGGAAGGTCTGTAGTCATATTGGTAGGCCTAAATCAAAGCCTTCTGCAGCCAGACAGAAGCTGTAAAGTCTGCAGTCACATACTCACATTCCATCTAAATTGCATTAAAATAGTGTCACACTAGGCTATGAGAAGGTGACCTTGTCCTAATAGCCCCCCACGGTCACCAGATAAAGAAACAGAGCTCAAGATGGGTACAAAAAACTTAAGTAACACCATTCCTTCTGGCAAGAAACTGCTTAGCAATAGTTGTGGCTGTGGAATCCTCACTCTATGATCATTGTCCTCACACTTTCCTATTGTTTGTCTGTGTGATCTCTGTCTGGTTTGTAACTGTTTCTGTCTGCTGTATAATTAATTTTGCTAGGTATAAATCAACCTAGGTGGTAGGGTATGATTGATTAGGTAATTCTGTTACAGTATGTTATGATTGGTTAGTAAAATTATACTAAAATAATTGGTTATGGTATCACTAAGCAGGACTCAGGTTTCACTATATAAACTGGGGTCTAAGAAGGAGACCAGCAAGAAGAGCGAAAGTAATAGAAGCAGAAGGAAAGAAAGGAAGACCAAGAGGAAGGGGGAAGAACTGGAAGGAGAACTCACCTCCAAGACACAGCCTAAGACCAGAGCTGCCAGGATTCTTCTGCACAACTGTAACATGCAGTAGCTAAGAGCCAGAGAGACTGACCTTGCCTGGCCAACAGGGGAAGTCTGCCTGCTTGTATCAGGATTGGTGAGCATGACACTGTGCTTAGCATGTGCATTCTGCTTGTTTGGGAATTGTCAATAAATAGAGAATAAGAATATTACTGTGTGAGGCTCTTGCAGTAGCTAAAGATACTGCAAACCCACAGGAAATTCTGCCCTGAGCCCTAGAAATTGGGTAAGAGTGGGTATGTAAATTAACAGGATTGCACCTTGAGCCCTAGGAACTGGGTAAAGGTGTGTGTCCCTAAAGTGTGGAAGGGATAAAGAAATCTGTGCGGGTAACACCACTTCCAGTTGATATAATTGCAGGCCTGGTGGTCGGAGGGCCAGATGGAGATATCGGTGCTGTCAATGGCTTTCCCGCAATTAGGGAAGCCCATGGTGATGATGGGGTCCATGTCACCCAGAATGATGACCCTGTGCAGCAGCATGGTGTTGATGGCCCTCACTGCCTGGAGAAGGAGATAAACAGAGAATCACCGGGTTTCCAGAGCCCTCAGAAGTTCCCCAAGCCCAATCTCCTTCCTACACCAGGAGTAACCTCAACTCACCCCTTCCCCAGCAGGACTTTGTGAAGGTGGGACTGCAAAACCTCCAGGGAAGGAGCATCCACTCCCTTCCCTAGAGAACCCCATTACAGTAGTTCACCACCCTCCTGGGACAATATCTGCATGAGCACAGCCCCAGGGGTTGATCTCCCCATGCCGAACTGGCTCCCAATGGAGTGGTAGCTGACTGGCATAGTGAGCTTCCGAAGTGCAATGGTGATGAACTTCTGGAGGGTGATGGTGGGTCGCTTGTGGGAGTCCCATTGCCGGAGGGCAAGAGTGAGCCACGCACAGAGCTCCAGGAAGGTGTCCTTCTGCATGCAGAAGTTATAGAGCCAGTTGGCTGGTCGTCCCACCACTCCATGACGATCTGGTCACACCAGTTGGTACTGGTCTCCCAATGCCAGAAGCAGTGGAGCACGGTGTGCAGGGGTGTATGTGGGAGGGGCTGTGATGCATGAGGCACCCGTGGGCCTGGGTGAGGGGGCCCCCATTCCAGGCTGGTCTTCATCCTCAAGCAGTGCCATGAGGGCAGCCTGCATAAACTGCACCAGGACATGCAGCAGGAGGTCTAAGAGCCTGACACTACTTTGCAGCAGGTCTGGCTCCATGGCAGACACGCTGTGGCATCCACAAGGGCAACCAGAGCATGCAGTGAGATGAGTTTGCTGTCCCTCGAGGAGGTAGGCAAAGGTGAAGAGCCTGAGACACGGCTGTAGAGGGGAGCCACTTTAAGCACGAGCCTCAGATAGCCACAGGCAGCAGCTAGAGGAAGTGACTGCTGTCCTGATGCCCTGCCTGGAATAGGGATGTAATAGTGTAGTTGATTAACCGATTAGCAAAAGCTTATAGGTTAATGCTATAGACTACATGCATTTCCCTCCAGCCCTTGCCAGTAAATTTTTTAGCAGGCTGGCAAGCAGCCCAGCTCAGTCCCGGCTTGCACTGGGTTCTGGAACTACCCCTGCTGAGGCTCTGCATTTAAAGTGTATTAGGAGCCAGGTGGGCAGGCAGCCTGGCTCAGTTCTGGCTCATGATGGGTCTGGAAGCTCAGATCCCTCCTACCCCCCTGGACAGGGGCTGCCCGGGGACTATAAAATAGTCAACTAACTGACAAGAATTCATGAGGTTAATAGACTATTCAATTAACCAATATTTAACATTCCTAGCCTGGAGTGCTTCCGGGGGACTTTAAATGCGATTCAGCCTCCAATCAGTGTGCATGCTCGATTTCAATATTGATCTGCAGTATTTCGATGGGCATTTGTAATGTGGACACACCATTTCTAAATAACTATTTCTGGAGTTATTATTCTGAAATAGCTTATTTTTAAATAACACTGCAGTGTAGATGTACCCTTATGAGAGGGTTTATTTGTTTCTGCAGTGCCTAGTATCAGGGAAAGTAATTGTGCTGTAGCAGCAAAAGAAATATTACTGTAAATATTTAATTGGAGGCAAAATATTTTCTAAAGTTAGTTTCTAAAATTCAGAAGTTTTACATTTTGCAAAAGCACACAGTTGCAAACCCTGGAGAAACAGACATAACTCAGTCATGCCAGCTCATATTGCTCTCTCTAGATTGAAATTAGATATGCTGCTTTAATCTGTATCAGTTTGAGTTCTGAGCACAAAGTCAATGTAAGAGGCTTTGAATTGTCATGTCTGTTGTGTGGATAAAAATTCCAGAAGTAAAATCCAAGAGAAGTTCAACAATTTCACTTCAAAGTTTCCTTTGTAATAAGGCTCCTTCAGGATTTTCCTCCTGTGATTTAATTCCTCTGCTTGACACATTTTCCAGGAAGTTCTATGAGAAACAGCATGGCATCTTGTTCAGATCACTCCCTGTGCACTCCCAAGTACTTATTATACAGTACGGCTACGTCTAGACTGCATCCCTTTTCCGTAAAAGGGATGCAAATTAGACGTATCGCAATTGCAAATGAAGCGGAGATTTAAATGCCCCCCGCTTCATTTGCATAAACATGGCTGCCGCTTTTTTCCGGCTCGGAGCTTTGACGGAAAAAAGCGCCAGTCTAGACGCGGATCTTGCGGAAAATAAAGCCTTTTCCGAAAGATCCCTTATTCCTTCTTGTAGACATGAGGCTACAAAATGATGCCATCTAAAAGAACATAATGTCTCCAAAAACATGCAGGCAGAGTGAAAGAATGTCTCATAGAAGAGTCACAGGCATAGGCATGCGCACGGGGTGTGCCGGGTGTGCCCAGTCACACCCTAATGTCTCGGGCTGGATAGCCCGAGCCATTTTTGTGCCCTGGGCCCCACCCGGCCCGGCAGCACCGCACGGCCCAGCAGCATGGCGCGGCGCCCCTGAGGTGCCCGGGAACGCCCCCGCCCAGCACGGCAGTATGGCGCGGTGCCCTTGAGGCGCCCGGGGGCGCCCCCGCCCGGCCCGGCACCATGACGCGGCACCCCGCCCTGCAGCACCGCGTGGCACCCCGGGGGCATTCCCGCCCCGCCCTGCAGCACCGCTGCGGTACCCCGGGGGCACCCCCGCCCGGCCCTGCAGCACCATATGGCACCCTGGGGGTGCCCCTCCCCGGGGAGCTTGGGCTGGCTCTGACTCCAGCCCTGCAAGCAGTAAGGCAGAAGCTGAAGGTAAGGGGGGGGGAATAAGAGGAAGGGGTGGGAGAGGAAGGGGCTTTTGCAGTGGGGAGGGTGGAGGAGGAAGAAAGGGGAAGGGGTGGAAGGGGCTTGTACGAAGGGGGAGGGAGAGAGGAAGAAAGGGAAGGCACCAAAGGGACAGGGTAGAGGAGACACAAATGCTAGGGGAAGTGGAGCCAATGAGGAAAGGGCAGGAGGAGGTGTCAGTGGGAGGGGACAGGGTGATGCTGGAAGAGGAGAGGGTAAGGGCATTGGGGATTGGAGGGGAGGTGCTGGGAGAAGGCTTGACAGAAGGGGTAGGCATGAGGAAGGTGGGGTTGGAGCAAGTCATGTGTGAGGGCACAGGCGCATGAGGGGAATGGGGGCAGAGGGTGGTGAGGGATGGGCATCAGGAAAAAGGGCAAAGGGGGCAGGGGCAGTGAGGAAGGGAGGCACCAGGAGGGTGCAGGGTAAGGGAAGGTGTAGATGCCGGGATTCTGGGGTGAAGCAGAAGGGCAGACACCTGCAGGGGAGGACCAGCACCAGAGGAGAGAGGCAGGCAGGTGTGTAGAGGGGAGGTGTTAGGAGAGGGGATGAGGAGGAGTGATCAGAGTGGGGCTACTGGAGGAGTGGGCACAGGGGAGAGAAGGGCTGGTGGAGGAGGGGCAGGTCTCAGGAAGGCTGAGGGCAGTGAGAAGGGCAGGAGTCAGGACAGCAGAGGAGGGTGAGGGGTTGGGGGGCAGCAGGCACCAGGGGAGTTGATGGAGCAAGGGAAGGAGACATGGCAGCAGAGGGGAAAGGTAGATATTTATTAATAACTTGGGTGCCACAATGGCACATCCAAACAAGCCACATGAATTCGGTACTGGTGCACAACACAAAATTCATTCTGCTCATGGGAGGAAACTCTTAGAGGGAACACTTCCCGCCCCCCAGCCTCTCCACCCCCACATTAATGTCACACACATTGGATTAATGCAATTGCAGGATAGTTGCATGGGGGGGGTTGGGGGGGGCCAAACTAATCCCTATTGGTAGGAGGATGGTGGGACAAGTCCTTGGGTCGGGGATCACATAACACTTTTTACTTTTGGTCATGTGCCCATCTTGCCCGGAGAGGGGTTACCTCCAGGGGCGTGGCTAATGGGGGCCAGGGGCGTGGTTAACCCCTGTCAGGGGTGTGGCTAATGGGGGAGGGTCAAAGTGCATTTTAAAAAAATTCTTTGGGTGCACACCCTAATGAAATGTGCTGCGCACGCCTATGGTCACAGGGGTAGGGCATTTTGACTGGCCAGTTCATTCAAAGGAAGTTTCTTGACTTTTTTTTTAGCTAGCTAAATCTAAAATAATTGGTATATTCCAAGAGAGAGACATTTGCTGTAATAGAACTTCCATAAAGACAACTCATGATATTAAAACCAAACTATATTCTCCATAAATACATCTCCACAAGCATCTTGGGGTATGTCTACACAGCAAAGTTATCATATATATAGTAGCCCAGTGTCTGTGCGTCTGTAACGCTGACATATACGGCCACGCCCCCTGGCCGTGTACGTCAGCGCCCCGCCCCCCCTTCCCCTTCTTCCGTGGCGCTCTGCGCCACTCAGCTGGGGAGCAAGCGGCGGCAAGCGGCTGTTTGGGGTCCGCGTTCCCATCCATGGATTGGGAGCGCGGACCCCAAACAGCCGCTGCCGCTCTCCCGCCAGCTGAGTGGCGCAGAGCGCCACGGAAGAAGGAAGGGGGCGGGCGCTGACGACACGGCCAGGGGCATGGCCGTCATCGCTTCTTTCCTCCCGCCCGTGGCGCTGAGTGCTGCGCCAACCGGCCCCGGCGGGGGAAGGGAAGTGGAGGCGGTGATGTACACGGCCCCGCCCCCTGGCCGTGTACGTCACCGCCCTGCCCCCCTCCCTCGCGGCAACCCGGCTGAGCAGGCAGCACTCAGCCGAGCGCCACGGAGGGAGGGAAAGGGAAGGGGAAGGGGAAGGGGAAGGGGAAGGAGGGCGGGGAGAGACAGAGGGAAGAGAGAGGCAGGAGGAGGAGGAGAGCTGGGGGGGAGGCAGTAGGAGGAGAGAGAGAGAGAGAGAGAGAGACACGGAGCGAGAGAGCTCAGGAGAGAAGACCTGAAAAATTCCATCTTATGACGGGCTAATTGGTTAGTTTCGAAATAACAGCCGTTATTTCGAAATAACTATCCTAGCGTCTACACAGCCATTCCGTTATTTCAAAATTAAATTGAAATAGCAGAGGGCTTATTTCCAAATTGGTAAACCTCATTCCATGAGGAATAACGCCAATTTCGAAATTGCTATTTCGAAATAACTGCTGTGTAGGCACTTATTTCAAAATAGGGAGCCTCTAGCCTTCCCAGGGTGCCCTGGTGGCCACTCTGGCCTCAACCAAGAACACTCCTCTCCCTCCCCCGCTCCCTGGAGCCCTTAAAGGGGTTGACTCTGGCCACAGTGCCAGCTTCCAGGAGCCTGCCAGGGCCCGGAGAAGGTGAGCACCTTCTTGGTCCAGGGTGGAGATGATGGACCTTATTCAGGTTTGGGGGAGATGCCCCCAACATCCATGATCTCTGCCCTAGATGGAGGAAAGCAGCAGTCTATGGCAGGATAGCTGCCAGCCTGGCCACCAAAGGCCACATGCGAACCCAGGAGCAGGTTTGCATGAAAATCAAGTTGGTCCGGCGAGACCCCAACCCTGAGCCCTGAGCTTCCCCTCCCCTTCTTCCCTTGCTTCCCTTCCAGCTCCTCCTCCCAGGTTTCCCCCTCCTCCCACCTTCTCTTCTCCCTCTCCCGCCTTCTTTCCCCAGTCTCACCAGAGTTTCATTTCTCCCAGTTTTTGTTAAATAAAGAAAGTTTGTGTTCATGAAAATACATGTATTTTATCTGACATCAGGAAGGGGAGTTAGGGAGGGGTAAGTGGAAGGACGTGAGGGAGGCATGAGGCACAAGCCCCCAGTGGGGCAGACCAGGGAGGCTCTTAGTGCTCCTCAGGGTGGAAGCTCTCCTGCATTCCATGAGGAGTAACAGTTAATCCGAACTAAGGACTTCGTTCGGATTAACTTTAAACTGCCGCGTGTAGCCGGCAGTTGGTTCGAACTAAGGGGGATTTAAAAATGGCGGCCGGACGGGAACATGCAAATAAAGCCCGGGATATTTAAATCCCGGGCTTCATTTGAAACTCCGGTTGCCTGATTTGCCTACCTAGCTCGAATTAATGAGCTAGTGTAGACATACCCTCAGATTCATTCCTTTTTCCAAAATAATCCAAAGAGACAGATGGGTTATCAGCTGCACATTTATACATGATAGCTGAGATGCCTAAAAGCACAGCAACCATGTTTAGAAGTCACTTGGAGTCAATCTGAATATAAAAGTTTTAGTATCTATGCAATTTAGGGCATTCCTCCCACATGGGAATAATGCCTGTACCTTTTCCTGCTGCTTCTCTTCAACATGCATCTGCACTAAAAGTGGTTTTGCTCATTGTTGCTTTTGAGATGGTGACCTATAGCTAGCACATCATTTCTATACTTGCTTGTTTATTGCCATATTTGAGCTGCATAGAGATTTTTTTTGTCAGTAAACTGTGGTCAGCTTTACTTAAACCTATTTTTTGTTCCATTTCTAAATTCCATTAGTTCTTTCTATTATCTTAGGCCACATCTACACTATGTGATTATTTCAAATTTACTAAGTTCGACTTCTGGGCACCTGATTTTGCAAAGTCAAAGGTCTGTGTCCTCACTACGGGGAAGAATTGAATTTGCTCTGAGGTAGTGCGTCCACATTCACGGAGCCTGCCTCAGACTCAGAGCCCCAGGAAGCACTCTGGGGTGCACGCCAGGACAGCGGATACTTCCGGTGTCTGCTTAATCCAGAAAACAGCAATGGGTGCTTACAAGGGCTGCTCTCCATGCCCACGTCCCACAAGGCACTCCTCCACTCCTCCCACCTTGTGGAACAGAAAAGGGAAACGGTGGGCATGTGCCTTGTTGTGCTCCAGGTGCCCACGCAGATGCCACAACACTGCCACCATGGAGACAGAGCTGCTGCCAAGCAGTGCCATACTCATGGCTCTCGTGCTGCACCTCATGGTGCAGTACATCAACAGTGCCAGCATGTTGCTCCAGCAGGAACAGGATGAAGAGGACGGGGAGGATGAACCCTGGTGTGGCCTGTGGGCCTTGCAGCACCAGGTTCTGGCACCCCTGCTACTGTGCACACCCCTCAATTCCCTGGACATAGTGGAACGCCACTTCTGGCGGAGAGAGACGAGCTCGGACTGGTGGGATAGCTTTGTCGTGCAGGGACACAAGGCCACCTTCCTCAAACTCTGAGAGTGGCTCTCCCCTGCCCTCAGGTGACAGTCCAACCAACTGAGACCCACCATCCCAATGCAGAAGTGCATCGCCATTGCCCTCTGGAAGTTTGCCATGCCAGACAGCTACCACTCAGTTGGGAACCAGTTCAGGGTGGGGAATTCCACAGTCAGGGCTGTGCTCGTACAAATAGACAAGGCCATCAACCACATCCTGCTGTGAAAGGTCGTCACTCTGGGCAATGTGGGCACCATTGTGGATGGCTTTGCTGACATGGGTTTCCCCAATTTTGGGGGAAGGGATCATGGACAAAACACACATCCCCATCCTGGTCCCCAACCACCGGGCCTCGGAACACATCAAACACAAGAGGTACTTCTCAAGGGTGCTGCAGGCCCTTGTGGATCACAAGGGGACACTTCACCGACATCAATGTTGGATGGCCGGGAAAGACATATGACACACACATCTTTCAGAACTCATGTCTCTTCAGAAAGATGCACACCGGCACTTTTTTCCCCCACCAGACAATCAGAGTCGGGGAGGTGGACATGCCCACTGTGATCCTTGGTGGCACAGCCTGTCCCTTGCTTCCCCTGGCTCATGAAGCCCTACACAGGCAGCCTGGACCCCAGCAAGGAGCACTGAATGTGCATTTGGCCATTTAAAGGGGATGTTCAGGAGTCTCCTAACCCGCCTGAACGTCATCAAGCTCAACAGCCCCTTCATGGTGGTGGCCTGTTGTGTGCTCCACAACCTGCACAAAAGCAAAAGGGAGACTTTTCTGCCAGGGTGGGGTGCTGATGCAGAATGCCTGGCCAGGGAGTTTGAGCAGAGGACACTAGTGTCATAAGGAAAGCACAGAAAGGGGCAGTGCTGGGCAGGGGAGACCAGCTCATAAGAACAGCCATACTGGGTCAGACCAAAGGTCCATATAGCCCAGTGCAGGCTCAAAATCAAAGAGCTACACCAGTTGAAACTTTAATTGAGAGCTAATGGAAGCTGTCCTATCAATAGTAAGTCAATTCATGTAAAAGCTGCTAGGCCCCAATTCAGCAAGAAACTTATGCAATTTGTGCACAGATATCCCCTGCTGAAGGCAGAAGGTTAATACGTTTAAGTACAGTAAGCTAGATTCTGAATTAACTCAAGACAGTAAGGCCCATGAGAGCTCCCTGTCACTAGTGTAGAACAGCAGCTAGATGTCTACACAAAAGAACCATTAGTCTGTATAGGATACATCAAGAATAGGCTTCTTCTACAGTGATGGGGGGGGGGGGCCGGAGAGCAATCCAATTTTGGTTTATAGAAAAATAGGAAGAGCAGCATATTGTGTACCTCTTCCAAATGTCGCAACATCCTTCCCATTAAATGTGAATATTATCTTAGAAGAAAAGCAGCTTTAGACATGAAAAACACCAAAAAGATGCATCCTTAACAAATATCATGTTTCCCCCACAAAAGTCTGTTCTCATAATTTTAGGGTAGATATATCCTGTGCTACCTAACTGTCTGCATTGTAGTCTGAAGCTTGCTCTGCAAAATGCAATCTATTGCTGCATACGTTACACCATGCCTATATTAAAGGACATGCTTGCAGAAGACAATAGTTAGTCAGAAGAATGTACATTTCTCTTCACTGTTACCTGAAATAATGGAGATTGTTTTAAGAATTTCAAGGTTTCTGTGATGCAATAATTCAACTTTTACTTGCTACAAAGAAACAGAATAACCCATTTTTGCAGTATTTTCTTATGATAAGTATGATGTGAGAAAGTCTGAATGATACCAGTAACAAAAATGTTACTGGCCATATTAGGGTGACCATATTTTCCCAAATGGAAAACAGGACACACCTGGGACACACTGAGCCCACTCCCCATCATTCCTCCAGCTTAAGAAAAGAAGCTTGCTCATTTGCTCATTCTTCCAGGGGTTTTGCTAGAAGAGGAAGTTAAAGGGTATTTTAGATATAATTTTCTATTTTTAAATGGTACATTAAGTTAATATTTATAACATCCCTGAGTATTTGTAGCTTAGATCATTTAACAGATTAATGCAAAATACAAAGTACTACACTCATGCTTGTTACATTTTGTATATTAGTGCACACGTAGGGTCTGTCTAGACTGCATCCCTCTGTCGGCAGAGGGATGCAGATTAGGCAGGTCAACACTGCAAATGAGGCAGGGATTTAAATATCCCATGCCTAATTTGCATAAAAATGGCCGCTGCGTTTTTGCCGACTCAGCACTTTGTCGGCAAAAAGCAGCAGTCTAGAGGGGGATCTGTCAAGAAAGAAAGCCTTTTTCGACAGATCCTGTAAACCTCCTTGCAGGAGGCATAAGGGATCTGTCAAGAAAGGCTTTCTTTCTCGACAGATCCCCCTCTAGACTGCCGCTTTTTGCCGACAAAGTGCAGAGTCGGCAAAACGCAGCAGCCATTTTTATGCAAATTAGGCGTGGGATATTTAAATCCCTGCCTCATTTGCAATGTCGAGCAGCCTAATCTGCATCCCTCTGCTGACAGAGGGATGCAGTCTAGACATACCCATAGATTCCCAGTCTTCCTTGACATGCTTCCCACATATTCACATTCCCTTTTGGAATATAAGTCATTCTTCATTTAATACTGCATTAGAGAAAGTTGGCATGGTGAGCACAGCATAAATTTGACACACACATGATCAAATGGATATAGTTATGAATGGAGCAAATCTAATGATTCATCTGCAAATATTACCACAAGCTTGTACCTGGGAATCCACACTGAGCTTCAAGCTATGGGGAGGATTTAAGTCGCTGCAAATAAGACCTAATCATCTACCACCTTTCTAGTTTTAAATGTCAATGGGTATATTGGATTATTTGTGTTCAGAAGCATTCTGGCCACCTACTTTGTTTTAATATCAGTGCTCAATTCATAGACGTATTTTGTTTGCAGAGATCTTTCTTTTGTTTGATGGGCAATTTCACTGGCCGTAGGTCTTCATTATATTCTTCCAGACACTCATTTGAGTTTAAATCAAGAAAGTTTCAGCAAAAGGAAGATTGAAGGGCTCTGAATATTGCTGGAATTGCCATCATCTCCCCCCCAAAAAAGGAAGATATGAGAGATGGAGCAACATCTTAAGTGTGATGATGGCATGTTGGCTAAACTGTCCGTTGATGAAAAAAACAACAAATGGTCTGGTAGCACTTTATAGACTAACAAAACATGTAGATGGTATCATGAGCTTTCATGGGTACAGCCCACTTCTTCAGATGACTGGAGTTATGAGTTTAGGATGTGCATACCCAAAATAAATAGGAGAGGGGAAGGGGAGGGGGGAGGGAAGAAAAAAAAAGGGGGGTGGAAGTCAGAGAGGAGAGGGAATCAGTAAGTATCTGAAGATTGGGTAGTTAAAACAAAGCAGGTAAGAATCAAAGTTAATAGATAGTATCCTTCTGAGATGTTTGCACCTTCAATGGCTGTTAAATTGGTAGTGTCCCAACCAACTTTCATCACGATTGAGTCCATTAGCATGTGAATTGAATTTGTGGATGAACTGTAATACCAATTATCAGAGGGGTAGCCGTGTTAGTCTGAATCTGCAAAAGCGGCGAAGAGTCCTGTGGCACCTTATAGACTAACTGAAGTGTTGGAGCATAAGCTTTCGTGGCCTGATTCTGGCCTGCATATTTATACCTGCCTCTGGAAATTTCCACTACATGCATCTGACGAAGTGGGTCTTTGCCCACAAAAGCTTATGCTCCAACACTTCAGTTAGTCTATAAGGTGCCACAGGACTCCTCGCCGCTTTTGTAATACCAATGGTTCCCTGTGGATCTGGCTTGTAGAACTGGTTTGTGACAAGACAGCTACCTGGAGATCTTTTAAAGAGTGATGTGGAAGATTGAAGTGTTCCCCAATAGGTTTCTGTATGTTTCCTTTACATATATCTGATTTGTGTCCATTGATTCTTTCCTGCAGAGACTGTCCAATTTTTCCAATATATATAGCAGTGGCACACTGCTGGCATTTGATGGCATAGATCAAATTACTGGCTGTGCAGTCAAATGACCTTTTGATTTGGTGGCTTATGTTTTTGAGAAACCCTCGCCCCTTCCCAAAAAAATAGCAGCAAAACTTGTGGAGGGAAAAAAAAAGGAACTGACTAGGGCTGAAAAACAGGGGAAAAGTTGTTGACCAAAAAAAAAGGTTGTCCTTTTAAGAGCAGAGCAGGCATTGCCCTTTTAAGGTGGCCATTTTGAAGTCTGCCTGGGATGCAGATAAGAATCAAAGTTAATAGATAGTATCCTTCTGTTAATTGCTGATCTTAATGTTAATGTTAACATGTAAAATTGTAATATCTAGGGGTGCGTCTGCAAAGTACCCTAAATGTGAAATAAGATACACAATTTGTGCTATGCAAATTGCGTATCTTATTTCGAATCTCTTTTGAAATAGCTTATTTTGAAATTTGGTGCATCTACAGAGTGCCAAATTTCAAAATACTGCAATGTGCTATTTCGAGACATCCCTTAACCCTCATGGAATGAGGGTTACAGGGATGCTGAAATAACGCGCCCATTATTTCAAAAAATATTTTGATATAATGGGCGGCTTGTGTAGACGCAGGGTAGCTATTTCAGGATACCTTCGGTATCCCAAAATAACAGTGTAGATGTACCCTAGGTTCCAAATTTAATCCAGAGAGATGAGCACGGGCAATTCATAACTCTTGGCTATTATTCAGGGTAGCAGCATATTCAAGAAGACAACACTGGTCACATTCTGAAACTCTTCTTCACAAGCACGAGCACTAGAACATTTTTTAAAAAATAGCTTAGATGCTAAAGTATAGGCCTGCAGCATAGAGTGGATTCCATGACAAATCCCATATTGGAATGTTAGAATACATGAGGACATGATGAGAGCATATGCTTTCAAAACTGTTGCAATCAATCAGTCAGATTCTGAACCACACTGTTCCATCTGTCTTCCCTCCCACATCAGTCACAGCATCATCTGAGACTGTGATGGCTGGTAAGGATTTTTAGGAGCCATTATATCTTTCACAGAGGACCAGGTCATTGACAGACCGACCTATTGGCAACCAGTTTTCTTCCTCAGAAGCACAGGAAATTCAGCAGCAGTCTAATTTTTCAGGGCAGATGATCTTAAAATGTGCATTATCCTGACAGGAAACATACAGCCGGGCCCCAAAGTGGGGGAGATGATAATCTGTCCAACACAAAAATACAACTATCTATTTATTACCTCCAATCCTAACCTGAAATCAAGCAACAATCTCTGTTTTCAGTTGTAGCAAACACTGAATCAGCTTCCTGTATATCTGTGGTGATCTTACCTATGTATCGAACATGGCCACCTAGAAACTTATAAACATTCCATTACAATTTTTAAATAGATCTTTTGTAAATTAGTTTATTCTTTTAACTTTTGTATTATCCTTTCTCTAAAAAGATAGAGAAGGTAGCTAATTTAAATGTGTGGTATATTCTGAGAGATTAGCACAGTGTGAAAATCCTGCTGGAAAGGTATAACAAGTGGGGTTCCGCAGGGGTCTGTTTTGGGACCGGCTCTGTTCAATATCTTCATCAACGATTTAGATATTGGCATAGAAAGTACGCTTATTAAGTTTGCAGATGATACCAAGTGGGAGAGGTTGCAACTGCTCTGGAGGATAGGGTCATAATTCAAAATGATCTGGACAAATTGGAGAAATGGTCTGAGGTAAACAGGATGAAGTTTGATAAAAACAAATGCAAAGTGCTCCACTTAGGAAGGAACAATCAGTTTCACACATACAGAATGGGAAGCGACTGTCTAGGAAGGAGTACGGCAGAAAGGGATCTAGGAGTTATAGTGGACCACAAGCTGAATATGAGTCAGCAGTGTGATGCTGTTGCAAAAAAAGCAAACATGATTCTGGGATGCATTAACAGGTATGTTGTGAGCAAGACACGAGAAGTCATTCTTCCGCTCTACTCTGCGCTGGTTAGGTCTCAATTGGAATATTGTGTCCAGTTCTGGGCACCGCATTTCAAGAAAGATGTGGAGAAATTGGAGAGGGTCCAGAGAAGAGCAACAAGAATGATTAAAGGTCTAGAGAATATAACCTATGAAGGAAGGCTGAAAGAATTGGGTTTGTTTAGTTTAGAAGAGAGAAGATTGAGGGGGGACATGATAGCAGTTTTCAGGTATCTAAAAGGGTGTCATAAAGAGGAGGGAGAAAACTTGTTCATCTTGGCCTCCGAGGATAGAACAAGAAGCAATGGTCTTAAACTGCAGCAAGGGAGGTTTAGGTTGGACATTAGGAAAAAGTTCCAAACTGTCAGGGTAGTCAAACACTGGAATAAATTGCCCAGGGAGGTTGTGGAATCTCCATCTCCGGAGATATTTAAGAGTAGGTTAGATAAATGTCTATCAGGGATGGTCTAGACAGTATTTGGTCCTGCCATGAGGACAGGGGACTGGACTCGATGACCTCTCGAGGTCCCTTCCAGTCCTAGTATTCTATGATTCTATGATTCTATGCACTGTTGCCACAAGTATTGCTGTTGCTTTAAATACTTTGAAACCCAACTTGGTTTTATTTTTGGTTGGGAGATGCGCTACGTTGATGTTATTTAAAACTGATTTCCATTAGTTCAATGAAAATATTGATTTAAAGATGCAGCTTTTGGTTTATAGCTGTTGGAGGGTACCATCTATAGGAAAACAGTCTCCCTCTACATGTTTTATAGTGTGACACTCTAGGAATTCCTTCTTGCCACTCACATGTATGGACCACAATTCAGAAAGCTTTCCCTTTAAATCACCATTAAGGCTGCTTCCCAGGCAAATCTGCCCACCTCTTTCAGTGCAAGTTTTCCCTGCACTCTCCACGTTTCCTCAAACTATCCAATTCTCAGATACTACTTAGCGTCCATTCTTTGATTCTGAAGTGACAAATAGTGATCAGACAAGTTTTCAGGCCTCCCTCGGCAAACCTGGTCCCTTCTCAACTCCAAACTTACTGAAAGGGTGATGGGGAATTACTTTGGACTTCTACCCAAATTTGGAGCTCTCCCTGACCACTCCTCTCTCTTAAAGAGGAGGTAAACTCATGTGCCTACCTCTCACACTCCCACCTACCTTGATGGTGTCTAGGGAGACAACATGTGCCAGCCTGGGAAGACATGTGCCAGCACTTGTCCCTGTGACTTTCTCGCCTTGGCCCTCCTCTCCCACAGAGGACACTTCCATTTTCATGTGTTCAGTGACTAGCCAAGCTGCATGCTCAATGTCAATGTCACGGGGGGTGAGCTAGTGAATCCCAGTCCTGGTAGCAGAGTCTCTATAGCT
Source organism: Rafetus swinhoei (assembly GCA_019425775.1). Classification (NCBI taxonomy): domain Eukaryota; kingdom Metazoa; phylum Chordata; order Testudines; family Trionychidae; genus Rafetus; species Rafetus swinhoei. The sequence goes on along the minus strand of CM033435.1, from coordinate 10,979,455 downwards.
ACTGGCCCTTTCATTATTCTGGTGCCAAAACTCCACCCCTTAGCTCGGTGACTATACAGAACCAATGATTCATGCTTTATTTTCATGGGTGCATTTATTCCGTTCTGCTTTTTATGACTCAGTCATTTGTTATCAAAATGGGACTTTTTAATGCTGCAGTACAAGAAAAGGCAGACAGCTCATCTGAAACTAAGATTACGCATTTAAAATGCACAGATACTTCCAAGAGAACTGGCTCGTGTCTACCCATTCAGTCCTATCTGAAATAGGCATTCTGTTCCTTATAGCAATGTTCTGATTGGTTTATATAATATTTTAGGATCCTGTTTAAGAAGATAACCTATTATTTGGCTTCTCTTCAATGATTCTCTTATAACAGTCCTTTTGCTCAAAAAATATTGTTCACTCCATGCCTTCCACATTTTCTTCATACAATATGTACCTCTCACACAGGGTTGCCAACTTTCTAATTGTGCAATTCCGGCAAATGGATGTTGTGAAAATGTGCTGCAAGTGCCCAGAACTCATGGCATGTAGAGCATGTGGCCCCCACAGCTGGCTGCTTTGAGCAGGGAGCCAAGAAGGGAGGCAGAGACACAATCCCTCTTCTGTGTCCGTCCCTAGCAGTTGGCACTGCTCATAACTGTAAGGGAAGTTAAGTACTAGAACGAATTACAGAGGGAGACGGAATTTTTGTCATTGGAGATTTTTTAAGAACAGTTTAGAAAACCTCTCTATGGGATGGTCTAGATAATACTCAATCCTGCCTCTGTCCAGGGGCAGGACTAGAGGACTTACTGAGGTCCCTTCCATACCATTGTTCCCCCACACTCCAGCAACTCAAAGGGACTTTAGCAAATGCCTAAGAATTTAGCCCCAAGAAATGATTGGAATCATTATAAGAGACGTTGTTTTGTTCCAGCAGGAAAAGAAGTTTGCAGAGAGCAATTTTAAGACTTGCAATATTTGTGTTTGAGGTTTGCTTAAATTCTTTAATTGATTCCTGTGGCAGAACTTTGTCCTCTTCCCCCCAGGGAAGTCTGTATACTGAATCTCTCTGCAAAAATCAAATTACTCTGCAGGGAAAAAATTTTATTTTACGGAAAATGTTTGATCCTTAGGCAAAAATCAAAATGAAGTATCTTGTTTTGTTGAACTGAATCAGAATGTTTGGTGTCTAATAAATTCAACAAAATATTAAAACTACACTTCTCTATCAATGTATTGCCTGATGGAAGTTGTAATTTGAAGTGTCATTGACTATGTCTAGACTGCAGAACTTTTCTGGGATACCTTTGGTATCCTGGAAAAACTCTGCCGAGTCCAAAGAACGCGTCCGCTTTTTTGGAACAGTTTCCGAAAAAGTGGACGTGTTCTTTTGGCATCCTGTATTCCTCTCGGCAAGAGGAATAAGGGATGTTCTAAAAGAGGACTTTTTTTCCAAAATTTGGCCCCATGTAGACAGGCCAAATTTCAGAAAAGTCTTTTGGAAAAAAAAGCAGCTTTTCTTGGCAGTCTAGACATAGCCATTGTCTCCTAAGGGTTGGACTCTTCGAAGGGCTACATCTGCCATAATGCAATGCAGGAACATCTTTAACCAAGCTGCAAGTTACATCATGGTACTCACATAACCGGGTGCTTTAGTCTGGCTGTGGAGAGTGGCCATAGTGGAAAATGAGGTCATTCAGTTCCTGAAGTACAATTCCCATGAGAGTCACAATAGGAAAATGCAATATTATGTTGAACTTACTCTAAACGGTCTCAGGGGGTAGCCATGTTAGGCTATGTCGAGACTATAGGGTTTTTCCGGGATACCAGAGGTATCCCGGAAAAACTCCACTGCATTCAGGGAACGCATCTGCTCTTCTGCTTTTTTTTGCAGAAGAGCAGACATGCTCTTTCAGAATCCCTGTCTTCCTCCTCTCATGAGGAAGAAGGGCTCTTCCGAAAGAGGGGTTTTTCTGAAATTTGGCCCAGTGTAGATGGGCCAAATTTCGGAAAACACTCTTCCAGAAAAACTATTGGAAAAAGGTACGCAAATTGCGGAGTGCAATTTGTGTACCTTTTTCCAATAAAACCCCTTAGTACAGACATAGTCATAGAATCATAGAATCATAGAATACTAGGACTGGAAGGGACCTCGAGAGGTCATCGAGTCCAGTCCCCTGTCCTCATGGCAGGACCAAATACTGTCTAGACCATCCCTGATAGACATTTATCTAACCTACTCTTAAATATCTCCGGAGATGGAGAGTCCACAACCTCCCTGGGCAATTTATTCCAGTGTTTGACTACCCTGACAGTTTGGAACTTTTTCCTAATGTCCAACCTAAACCTCCCTTGCTGCAGTTTAAGACCATTGCTTCTTGTTCTATCCTCGGAGGCCAAGATGAACAAGTTTTCTCCCTCCTCTTTATGACACCCTTTTAGATACCTGAAAACTGCTATCATGTCCCCCCTCAATCTTCTCTCTTCTAAACTAAACAAACCCAATTCTTTCAGCCTTCCTTCATAGGTTATATTCTCTAGACCTTTAATCATTCTTGTTGCTCTTCTCTGGACCCTCTCCAATTTCTCCACATCTTTCTTGAAATGCGGTGCCCAGAACTGGACACAATACTCCAACTGAGGCCTAACCAGCGCAGAGTAGAGCGGAAGAATGACTTCTCGTGTCTTGCTCACAACACACCTGTTAATGCATCCCAGAATCATGTTTGCTTTTTTTGCAAGAGCATCATACTGCTGACTCATATTCAGCTTGTGGTCCTCTATAACTCCTAGATCCCTTTCTGCCGTACTCCTTCCTAGACAGTCGCTTCCCATTCTGTATGTGTGAGACTGATTGTTCCTTCCTAAGTGGAGCACTTTGCATTTGTCTTTATTAAACTTCATCCTGTTTACCTCAGACCATTTCTCCAATTTGTCCAGATCATTTTGAATTATGACCCTATCTTCCAGATTAGTCGCAACCCCTCCCACTTGGTATCATCTGCAAACTTAATAAGCGTACTTTCTATGCCTATATCTAAATCGTTAATGAAGATATTGAACAGAGCCGGTCCCAAAACAGACCCTTGCAGAACCCCACTTGTTATACCTTTCCAGCAGGATTGTGAACCATTAATAACTACTCTCTGAGTACAGTTATCCAGCCAGTTATGCACCCACCTTATAGTAGCCCTATCTAAGTTGTATTTGCCTAGTTTATTGATAAGAATATCATGCGAGACCGTATCAAACACCTTACTAAAGTCTAGGTATACCACATCTACCGCTTCTCCCTTATCCATAAGACTCGTTATCCTATCAAAGAAAGCTATCAGATTGATTTGACATGATTTGTTCTTTACAAATCCATGCTGGCTGTTCCCTATCACCTTGCCACCTTCCAAGTGTTTACAGATGATTTCCTTAATTACTTGCTCCATTATCTTCCCTGGCACAGAAGTTAAATTAACTGGCCTGTAGTTTCCTGGGTTGTTCTTATTTCCCTTTTTATAGATGGGCACTATATTTGCCCTTTTTCAGTCTTCTGGAATCTTTCCTGTCTCCCATGATTTTCCAAAGATGATAGCTAGAGGCTCAGATACCTCCTCTATCGGCTCCTTGAGTATTCTAGGATGCATTTCATCAGGCCCTGGTGACTTTCAGGCATCTAACTTTTCTAGGTGATTTTTAACTTGTTTTTTTTTTTTAATTTTATCTTCCAAACCTATCCCCTTCCCACTAGCATTCACTATGTTAGGCATTCCTTCAGACTTCTCAGTGAAGACCGAAACAAATAAGTCATTAAGCATCTCTGCCATTTGCAAGTTTCCTGTTACTGTTTCTCCCTCCTCACTGACCAGTGGGCCTACCCTGTCCTTGGTCTTCCTGTTGCTTCTAATGTATTTATAAAAAGTCTTCTTGTTTCCCTTTATTCCTGTAGCTAGTTTGAGCTCATTTTGTGCCTTTGCCTTTCTAATCTTGCCCCTGCATTCCTGTGTTGTTTGCCTATATTCATCCTTTGTAATTTGTCCTACTTTCCATTTTTTATAGGACTCCTTTTTTATTTTTAGATCATGCAAGATCTCGTGATTAAGCCAAGGTGGTCTTTTGCCATATTTTCTATCTTTCCAATGCAGCGGAATAGCTTGCTTTTGGGCCCTTAATAATGTCTCTTTGAAAAACTGCCAACTCTCCTCAGTTGTTTTTCCCCTCAGTCTTGATTCCCATGGGACCTTACCTATCAGCTCTCTGAGCTTACCAAAATCCTCCTTCCTGAAATCCGTTGTCTCCATTTTGCTGTTCTCCCGTCTACCCTTCCTTAGAATTGTGAACTCTATGATTTTCATGATCACTTTCACCCAAGCTGCCTTTCACTTTCAAATTCTCAACCAGTTCCTCCTTATTTGTTAGGATCAAATCTAGAACAGCTTCCCCCTGGTAGCTTTTTCAACCTTCTGAAATAAAAAGTTGTCTCCAATGTAATCCAAGAACTTATTGGATAGTCTGTGCCCTGCTGTGTTATTTTCCCAACATATATCTGGATAGTTGAAGTCCCCCATCACCACCAAATCTTGGGCTTTGGATGATATTGTTAGTTGTTTAAAAAAAGCCTCATCCACTTCTTCCACCTGGGTAGGTAGCCTGTAGTAGACTCCTAGCATGCCATCACCCTTGTTTTTAACCCCTTTTAGCCTAACCCAGAGACTCTCAACACTTCCGTCTCCTATGTCCATCTCCTCCTCACTCCAAGTGTGTTCATTTTTAATATATAAGGCAACACCTCCTCCCTTTTTCCCTGTCTATCCTTCCTGAGCAAGCTGTACCCTTCCATATAAACATTCCAATCATGTGTATTATCCCACCAAGTTTCTGTGATGCCAACAATGTCATAATTGTACTTATTTATTAGCACTTCCAGTTCTTCCTGTTTATTACCCATACTTCTCGCATTTGTATATAGGCATCTAAGATACTGATTTGACCTTGCCTCCCAGTTTTGCCCTGACCCTCCTTTCTCTCTGCCATTATAGCCCACGCTCCCTCCCATTTCCGACCCATCTCCCAGGTCTCCATGTTCTCCACTTACCCATGGGCTTTGCTCACCTGTCCCCGTTGAACCTAGTTTAAAACCCTCCTCACTAGGGGTGTGTCTAGACTACATGGCTCCGTCAACAGAGCCATGTAGATGAGTTTACTAGACATAGCAAAATGAAGCGGCGATTTAAATAATCGCAGCTTCATTTACATCAAAATGGCCGCCGCACTATGCCGATCAGCTGATTGTCGGCACAGCGCGGTAGTCTAGACGGGGATCAGCCGACCCCAGCACCCTTTGTCGTCAGATCCTTTATGCCTCGTGCAACGAGGCTTAGACAATCTTATGGTCGAGGAAGCCAAAGCCCTCCTGGCAACACCATCTTCGCAGCCAGGCATTCACCTCCAGGATGCACCTGTCTCTGCCTGGGCCCCTACCTTTGACAGGAAGGATCGAAGAGAATACCACCTGCGCTCCAAACTCCTTCACACGTACTCCCAGTCATTAGTCTGTAACTAAAAAAAACCCTTAAAAACCAACAATGGGCCTAAAGCACCTTAGGGTATGTCTACACTAGCCACCCTAGTTCGAACTAGGATGGCTAATGTAGGCATTCGAACTTGCAAATGAAGCCTGCAATGAGGAGTAACGGTAGACTGAATTAGGGGCTTTAGTTTGAACTAACTAGCCCGTGCCACGTGTAGCCGCGGGCAGGGAGTCCGAACTACCGGGCATTTAAAAATGGCAGTGCACGGGAACATGCAAATAAAGCCCGGGATATTTTAATCCCGGGCTTCATTTGCAAGTTCGAATGCCTACATTAGCCACCCTAGTTCGAACTAGGGTGGCAGTGTAGACATACTCTTCGAGACTAACAAACACTATTGACTCTAAACATTATTTCAGGTCATTTCAATAAACTGAAATGTAACACTTCAAATAAACAATGTCACCATGTTTTGTTTTTATCAAAAGTGTTGTAACCTTTCATTTCAGTGTCTCCAATTCTTTAAATTTTCCATTCTGGGAAAAAATGTCAACTTTTCATTCTGAATAAAATAAAATGTTAGAATTTCCCAAGAACATCCATTCCTAGCAAGTACAATGAATACAATGTGCACTGTCAGGCTTCTCATACTAGAAGATTTTCTCCTCCCCCAACTACTTAGAGTCTGGCACCCAGTTTGTGTGTCTTTGGGGATTTTTTTTCCAATTCACATCTGTTATCATTACATTTTCTATCCCTGTGGAAAACAGTTGTCTGAAGTAGGAAGTTATTGCTTTAATTGGAATATGAAGGGCAGAATCCAGAAAATATGGCATATATATCACCCCATATGCCAGTGCAAAAGGATGCCAAAAACATTTAAATATTCATAAGTGATAAATAATGTAATTTCAGCACATACCCATGGGTTTAATAACATCATATTAGATAGAATACATTTTTTATCAAATTACCTATGAGCTAAGATGGTGGTTTTTTCACCTGTCATTCATCTTGCTGTATTACCCCTTCCTGCTGATATTTAATTCTAGTCACGACCTTTTATAGTAAATTTAGCCTGCCTTTTTCCTACCCACACACAGAACAATTCTGTCTTAACCATATCTTCTGGAGATTTTTTAACACTTCTCCATGACTCACCAGTTTCCTACTATACTTATCTGTCTCCCAAAGTACATATTTTATAATCCCTTCTTCTAGGGCAGACATTTTTCAGGTATTAGAATGTATGCTGTCAAGACTGTCTATTATGCCAAGTTTTAGGTTCTCATTAACAGCATATCTGCAACGTCAGGCAAGACTCCTACCTGCTTACATTGGGGGTGATGCTTAACTTTCTCTTAATACAAATAGTAGCAATTGAATAGTTTTGACTGTTCACCAAGCAGGCCTGATTCATCCCCAAAATAACTGTCCATCCTGTGTCTGCAAGGGTGAGGTACATATTTTGTATTGTCATGTTGTCAGGGCTGTTTCCCACATTGGCACTCTGAGTGCAGAAGATGGGGGCCTGCAAGAGACCTTCACTACCTTCCCTCTATAGGCTCTGCTCAAAAAAACTCCCCAGAGTCAGATACACTGGCTCTGAAAAAAACCAAAGCTGCTACCATCAAGTGATTTAACCCTGAAAAACAGGAGGGAACACTTGAATTTTTTTCCCAGGGGTTCCCCCACGCTGTTTTGCCCCAAGAGAAATTGAAAAAAGAAAATAGAAAAACAAGCCGCAGTTTCTGGTTGCTAACCGCTCAGTCTTAGGCAGGCAGACACACCCACATAGACCCCCTTTTACTTTCCAGGACACAAGAATCGAATAGCCTTAAAAAGGTGATTTTATTAACAAAACAAAAGATATACTTGATAAAGCATACTAGGTGTTACAGAGCAACTGACAAAAACAAATTAAAAAACAGAGAAAATCTCTGGGAACGACTGTTAGATAGTGAATGGGAGAGAGAAGGCATGGATTTACAGAGAAGTTTAAACCAAACAACCAAAATAAAGAAAAACACCCTGATCGAGACTAGATACCCTTTCCTCTCTCCTCACAATCCTTGCTGGTCCATACTTCAAGGCCTAGTTCACTCCCATGTTCAATATTTCTTATAGGCATGGTCATTCTGATTACTGCATCTGCTCCCTCCAACCCTTTACTTAGAAGTCTCCCAAAGAGAGAACCGCTGCAGGTATATATTTACAATTTAAAGTTCAGCATTGTATCCCATTGGTTCTTCTGGCTCCCTGCCAACAACAGTTAGGATGTGTCTACACTGCACCGTTATTTCAAGATAACTAGCATTATTTAGAAATAACAATGGAAGCACCTACACAGGCATTCCACTATTGTGAAATAATTTTGAAATAACGGACGGCTTATTCCGAAATCTGTAAACCCCATTTTATGAGGAATAACGCCTATTCTGAAATAGCTATTTTGAAATAAAGCATGTGTGGATGCTCCAGGGCCATTCTAAGTTATACCTCCCCAGTGTCTCCTAGGGCTCTAAATGGACATAGCACGTCTGCATTAGGGAAGCCTGCCTTGGACTAATTTTGAGGCTTCCCTGCAGTGTAGATGTGCTATTTTGAAATAAGCTATTCCAGAATAGTTTATTTCAAAATAAGCGTGCAGTGTAGACGTACCCTTAGTGACCTCAGTTTAACCCTTTAGGAGGCCAGCACAGATGTCATTAAAGAGTGTTGTAATCAAATGCACATAAAGCAGCTGGGCAACCTTAATTCTGGCATTTTTTCACTTTTACATGATTTACTTTGCAAGATTACCATTTGTTCAACATAGATTTTGTATGCAATATTCAGTATCCAAATCAAATTCTGTAAATTGTAAATACATTTGCAACCCACAGCTATTACTCTGATTTTAACTACAGGGTGACTATCTTCCTCACTTCACATCTTTCCTGTTAAGAGTAATATTACTTTAATCAGATTACAAACATCTTGCATGCATTCTCCACTAGTCAGCTCTCTAATTCCCATTGTTAATGGTCATGTTTTTCCATGCATAAAACAGCAAAGCCATAAACTGTCAATTTAGATGGTTACTTTAAAAGGAAAATCAAAGAACAAAAGTCCAATTCAGAAGAAAGGTAGATATTGCACAACATTCTCTTCTGAATATCCTTTCAGGTCTGCCTCCCAGCTGGCAGACTTCTACCATTTAAAGATGCAGGACAGAAAATATAATTTCTGCATATCCTACACAAGTTTGCTTTTGTGTGGGTTTTTTTTTAATTAATGAGACTTTGTTGGATTATATTTGCTAAGCGGTGCACATTTCAAAAGTGTGGTTGATTTCACTAAATCTAAGTTTCACATAATCTTTTTCACATACTAAAATATTTACTCCTTACTAAAGCTAGATACATCTAGATAAGCACATATCTTAAAAAACTGTTACTTTAGATTTTCTTCAAGCAGCATCTAAATCCAAAACCATACTCATTTATCCTTTAAAGATTGACTGCTGTGGAAAGTTTTTGTGAAATATTGACAAAAGTCTCAGTGCCAGAGACATTCATTTCCACATATGATGTTTGCTCAGTCTTCAGAGCTAACATTCATGCTGTCAGTCATGTGTCTTGTCAGATGAAAATGAGAACATCTGGAACCCATCTTCTTCATTTCACTGCTGAATGTAGAGGTACTCAGTCAAGTTTCATATTCCTCAGCAGAGTAGTTTAAAGGCAGGTTCTAGCTTATCCCCAACTATTATGCACAACAGACAAAAACAGATATCTGCTATAGATGACTGTTCTATGGCAAGTCATATCTCAATTAACATAACTCAAAAACAACATCTTCCCATAACTTAATTTATACCAATTGTTAACTGAAGTTAGTTTTGTTGACTTACTTTTTTATAACTGTTTTAAAGAGTAAATCATAAACAGTCTTTACAGAAAAGTCTTCTAGTATTTAATAAATCAATCTCTCTTCATAGCATAACCATCCTACAAAATGTAATAACTATTTAACAATAAATAAGTAATTATAACCCTGCCATGGTCTTTAGGATATTCAACAAACCTACAGAGCAGAGATCCCATTTTTTAAAATGCTACAGGTTTCTAGAGATAGGTTTTTTAAGTCTGTTAAATTCTACAAGACCTTTCCATTAACATTCCAAGTTCCAGACACTCCTAGTGTAACCCGTCTGCCGGATAGGGCCGGCAGCGACCAGGGCTGGGTTCAATATCTAGGGGTCCATCTCACACAGAACCAGCTTGAGCCCCCACCCAGTAGCCTGGGAAATTCACACACCCCTGGGTGCCTCTGAGAGGCAATGCTTCCCCACTCGCAAGCACAGAGTCTGAGTGTAGAAAAGAAACTTTTAATGAAAGAGAAAGAGAGAAGTGACATGGCATTAACTTGGGAAAATACCATGAACAGAGTTCATAACTCCCCACGAGTAACCATCCCAGCTCAAATGGATTGAGCAATGTCCGTGGCCTCTCAGGTTCACTAGTCCAACAAGGTAAGGGTTCCATTCACTTACCCAAACTTTCCCCTTACCCCACTTCAAACGCCCTACTTACAGCTCTGTCCAGTCAGTGCAGACCCAGACACATCTCCCTGATGACTTCCTTCATAGAGCCTGATGTGATGCCACCTGTGTGCTGCCCCTGCTGCCCGCCGGTCATTCCCGCCAGCTGCTCCGCTGGCCGCTTGCCGCCGCCCCTCCCAGCTGCCCACCGGTTGTTCCCGCCAGCCACTCCACTGGCTGCCCGCCAGTCATTCCCACCAGCCGCTCCGCTGACTGCCTGCCGCCACCCCTCCCAGCCACCCACCAGTCATTCCCGCCAGCCGCTCCGCTGGCCGCAATGGGTCTGGCTCCAAATCAGTGACTTCAGCTCTTAGGCTACGTCTACACTGGCAGCTTCTTGCGCAAGAACATCCGTTCTTCCGCAAAAACTTGCCGGCTGTCTACACTGCACGAGCGTTCTTCCAGAAGTAAATTTACAGTACTGCATTGTAAAACAGGGCTTCTTCCAGAAGAGTTATTCCTGTCCCCACAAGGAATAAGCCCTCTTGCACAAGAGCTCTTCCAGAAGAGGCCAGTGTAGACAGGCAACATGAATTTCTTGCGCAAGAAGCCCCTATGGTTAAAATGGCCATCAGAGAGCTTTCTTGCGCAAGAGAGCATCTACACTGCCATGGATGCTCTTGCGCAAAAGCACATGGCAGTGTAGACACTCTCTTGTGGAAGAGTTTTTGCACAAGAACTCTTCCGCAAAAGAGTTCTTGCGCAAGAAGCTGCCAGTGTAGACGTAGCCTTAGTGATTTCAACTCTTTAGCCACCACCTAGGCTGGCAAAAGATTCCAGCTTCTACTGGACTAGCAAAAAGACTCTTCATGGAGTCTGCTTTAGGTCTAACCTTAAAACAAGGGGGAAAGAGGCAAGTTGAGCCAGTCTTACAGCTCACACCTGGCAGGCATGAAGCAGGCTGACTCACACCCTTTAACCTAGCCTAGCCTAGCCTAGCCAAGCCCTGCCCTGCCCTGCCCCGCCCCTCCCCAACTCAGTTCACTCAACTCTGAAAGGGGAGAGGCTTATTCCTCTGAGACCTCTTACGATGATCGTATCTCTCCTGCAAGCACTGGTGTCATATTTTACAGTTCCCACATTTAGGGGTAGCATGATTTGTGACTCCCACAACAGCCCCAAATTAGTTACAATACATCACATTCCATTCCAACACTGATCCTCCATCAGCCCTGGCTGAATTGGATTTACATAACCATACCTCGGATTCCTACCCCTCCTGGTATGAGCTGTATTTACATATCAACAGTTAACAGTTAATTATCTTGCAGAGCTAAACAATTGGAGTGAGCATACCCACCCCCAGGGCAGCTCTCTCCTTTTAGCTGGCTGATAGCAAGCAGTAATTCAGCCCCTGCTTACACTAATATCAGAACTACAAGGGCAGTTGTCAGAGTTTACAAAGTCATACATTTTGGTACTCTTACCTAAACATCTTAAATGCCATTTCCTAAAGTTCAAAACATGGGGTAACTCTTTTACAGTGAATGAAGCACTGTGCAGCATAAAAGGCATCTGTTATGTATGAAGCCGAATTTTTCATGTGCCCACCAGGAAGGCAGAACACACAGAACAGCACAGCGTAGCTGAACTCGGCTTGGTGGCAGTCATGGTAAGCAGTAGGTTGGGCTTCTTGCTTCTTTTTTGTGACAGAGTTCTTGCAAAGTCCAACGCTCATGGTTAGTTAAGCATCCGCATTTGCAAAGGGGGGCTTCATTCATGAGGGGCCTTGAAAGGAGTGGGGGGAACTGGGCAGGTTTGTAGGGGCTCACACAGACAGTGTGTGTTTGTCCTCCTCCCCCCCACCCCAGTATGCCTGTAGATTGCAAGTCTCCCTTCCCACAGTGACCTGCAAAGGGGAGGAGGGATTGTTCTCTGCAAACAGCGCCCCAAACCTCTAGTCATAATTTGTTTAGATGAGCAAATGGAGGCAGATTGTCTCAATGCTATCAGTTACCGAGCTTCCCCCATTTCATCCAGGTTGCCATGTACAATATCAGTCTTCTCTGAATCAGAGACCATGATAGGGAGCGGATGCTGTATGAATGTGGCAAGAGACCTGGATCTTATACTGAGAAGGGTTAAGAAGGACCTGTTGGAGAGCTTTGCAGAGATGTGCATGGAGGATTCCTGCTCCCTCTCCAGACATGGTACCCAACTTTCCCGGAGAGCCCCTGCTGTGTAGAAGGACTGGCCACCACTGTACCTGGGCGATTTTGGCATAGAAATCAGCATTTCTTTTGCTCCTTTGGAGTTCTGCCTGCAAAGGGGAAGGGGGACTGTTCTCTGGGATAATCCCTTCAAGCCCACTGCAAACAGCACCCCAAACCTTTAGTCATAATTTGCACAGATTCTTCTCCCCACAAGCACTCAGATCCAGCCTCTCCTGTATGCTCCATGCTGGATCTCATTTGTGACCCTGGGCATTCATGGTCAGTAGTCCTGCTGAGCTCACCACATAGGCCAAATAGGAAATGAAATTTGCATTTTCCCAGGGCTTTTCCTGTGTACCTGGGAGTGGGACAGAGAGTACAGCTACACTATGTTGGTTTTTTTTCCAAAAAGGGATGCAAATTGTGCTCGCATTTGCATTTCTTCTTCTGATTCTTTTTCCGGAAGAGGCTTTTCCGATATTTGGCCCGTCTACACAGGGCAAAATGTTGGGAAAAAACCCTCTTTCAGAAGCCCTTGTACGCCTCGTTTTATGAGGAATAAGGGAGTTTCCAAAAGAGGATTTTTTGCCTACATTTACCCCATGTAGATGGGCCAAATATCGGAAAAGCCTCTTCTGGAAAAAGAATCGGAAGAAGATATGCAAATGCGAGTGCAGTTTTCATACCTTCTTCAAACCCCTCCTCCCCACAGTGTAGCCGTACCCAGAGTTGAAAGTGCTGGCCAGAGTGGTCACATTGGGGCACTGTGAGACACTTTCAAGAACGTTGACTTGAACAGCGCTTTCATCTGCACTACCCTAAAGTTGACCATACAAGGTTGAATTTAACACTACTCCTCTCATCAAAGAGGAGTAGAGAAATTGAGTCTAAACCCCCTTAAAGTTGACAGAAGAGACTTGGTTGTTTAGACTCACTGGTTATAAAATCGACCTCACACAGCTAAGTTCGACCTAAACACGTGGTGTACACTGGGCCTCAGTTTTCTTTCTGGGGTATATCTTATTGGCTCTCCATGCACCCCACCCTCTGTTGGAGATGTGGCTTAGCCTTTCAGGTGAGACACCAAAAGCATAATCCCTTCCGTTGTAGCAATGAGCAAAAAAAATTAAAAGTCCCAAACAAACAAAAAGTTTCCTCTGTGTCCTGGGGCTTCTCTTCAGCCTTCCCTATGGACTATCTTCCCAGGTCTTATTTGGCTACTATCTGTCTTTTCTGCATGTGTTACAGAACTTTGTGTCCTCAGGCTTATTCCCCTGGAGTATTCCTTTCCTTTGACCTTCCACAGAAGCCTGTCTGCTCCCTCTGGTTTTAATTTGAGCCTGATCTCATTTCAGTGTCCAGTACTTTCCCCATACTTGGGGGTAAGATAGTGTATAATGATTTCTCTTAGTTCTGCTCTGCTGGGGAATTCTCACTAAAAACCTTAGACTCAGCTACTCTTAGTGCTGCTTGTTTGTCCAAGAGAAATGGCTGCAGGACTGTAAATAATTGTAGGAGAACCTTCTGTCTGGATTTAAACCATACAGGTAGCAAATAATATTTCTCTATAGCTCTAAAAAGAGGTGGTTGAATATTAAGACAAGTGTTTACTACACCTAATGTCTTGCATTTGATTTCACAGGGAAATGATAAATGGCTATTAACATACCCCGTATAGCTGGATTCTGACATACCTCAGTCTACATCAAACATGTAATTGCAGCATTTTCTTAGGAGCCTGCACTGTTCTTTAGTTTTCCAGCAATCAAATGTATTGTTGACAATTTTTTGGCAAACCAAACTGACTGAATTATCAAACTGCATTTTCTCAGTTCCCTCGGAATATATTTCAAGCTACCCCTTGAAAAAGGAGAGATAAATGTTGTGGCATAAGTCCATGTTCATTATAGCTGTATCTGAGCACCTGAACCTACTGCAAAATATTAAAACAATGATTTTGCTGCCTGACAGATGTCATATAGGATAACTTAAATACCTGCTGAGTATCGGTGAAACAAAACAAATACAAAAGAGGCCATACAAAAATCAGTTTCAGGACTGTGCTAAGAATATTGTTATGCTTAAAAGAAGCACACAGGACCTTTTTCAGGGGGATAAGGCAACATGCCACATTTATTGATAATCTAACAAAGTAGCATATGCATTTACACACACACACACACACACACACACACACACACACACACATCCTGCTGATAGAATAGTTACCAGTCTTTTACTCAGCCTGACCTATTGGCCAGATAGGTTGGGTGTGAGGAAGGAGCCGGGTTCTTGTGAGTCCAGACTGATGCTCCACTTGGTCTTTGCAGGACAGAACCCGAAGAACCATATAAGACACCCCAACCTTTATAGGATTTTCCTTCCATGCAAGTCTATGCATTTTGCCTTGTCAGGCCTTAATCAGTCACTCGGCATCACAATCAATCCTCCTACGACATATGCTCATTGGGAAGAAGTTATTCTCACAGTCATTTGATACCCATATGTTGATGACCCCTTGGGGTTGTTGTCCTTCCAGTGAAAGTTGTTATCGGTTCCCTATGAAAGGGTGCTTGCCACTAACTTCAGGGTTCGTCAGTCTGCCCCCGGTAGTCTGTGTCTTCAGTGTGCTTTCACTTAGTTGATAATTATTTAAGAACATAAGAACATACGAATGGCCATACGGGGTCAGACCAAAGGTCCATCCAGCCCAGTACCCTGTCTGCCGACAGTGGCCAATGCCAGGTGTCCCAGAGGGACTGAATCGAACAGGTAATGATCAAGCCATCTCTTTCCTGCCATCCATCTCCATCCTCTGACAAACAGAGGCTAGGGACACCATTCCTTACCCATCCTGGCTAATAGCCATTTATGGACTTAACCTCCATGAATTTATCTAGTTCTCTTTTAAACCCCGTTATAGTCCTAGCCTTCACAACCTCCTCAGGCAAGGAGTTCCACAGATTGACTATGCGCTGTGTAAAGAAGAACTTCCTTTTATTTGTTTTAAACATGCTGCCTATTAGTTTAATTTGGTGGCCCCTAGTTCTTATATTATGGGAACAAGTAAATAACTTTTCCTTATTCACTCTCTCCGCATCACTCATGATTTTATATGCCTCTATCGTATCCCACCTTAGTCTCCTCTTTTCCAAGCTGAAAAGTCCCAGTCTCTTTAATCTTTCCTCATATGGGACCCGTTCCAAACCCCTAATCATTTTAGTTGCCCTTCTCTGAACCTTTTCTAATGACAGTATATCTTTTTTGAGATGAGGAGACCACATCTGTATGCAGTATTCAAGATGTGGGCATACCATGGATTTATATAAGGGCAATAAGATATTCTCCGTCTTATTCTCTATCCCTTTTTTAATGATTCCTAACGTCCTGTTTGCTTTTTTGACTGCCACTGCACACTGCATGGACGTCTTCAGATAACTATCCACGATGACTCCAAGATCTCTTTCCTGATTAGTTGTAGCTAAATTAGCCCCCATCATATTATATGTATAGTTGGGGTTATTTTTACCAATGTGCATTACTTTACATTTATCCACATTAAATTTCATTTGCCATTTTGTTGCCCAGTCACTTAGTTTGGTGAGATCTTTTTGAAGTTCTTCACGGTCTGCTTTGGTCTTAACTACCTTGAGAGGTTTAGTATCATCTGCAAACTTTGCCACCTCACTGTGTACCCCTTTCTCCAGATCATTTATGAATATGTTGAATAGGATTGGTCCTAGTTACCCCTCTCCATTCTGAAAATTTACCATTTATTCCTACCCTTTGTTTCCTGTCTTTTAACCAGTTCTCAGTCCATGAAAGGATCTTCCCCTCTTATCCCATGACAACTTAACTTACATAAGAGCCTTTGGTGAGAGACCTTGTCAAAGGCTTTCTGGAAATCTAAGTACACTATATCTACTGGATCCCCCCTTGTCCACATGTTTGTTGACCCCTTCAAAGAACTCTAATAGATTAGTAAGACATGATTTCCCTTTACAGAAACCATGTTGACTTTTGCCCAACAAATTATGTTCTTCTATGTGTCTGACAATTTTATTCTTTACTATTGTTTTAACTAATTTGCCCAGTACTGATGTTAGACTTACTGGTCTGTAATTGCCGGGATCACCTCTAGAGCCCTTTTTAAATATTGGCGTTACATTAGCTATCTTCCAGTCATTGGGTACAGAAAGCTGATTTAAACGATAGGTTACAAACCATAGTTAATAGTTTCGCAATTTCACATTTGAGTTCTTTCAGAACTCTTGGGTGAATGCCATCTGGCCCCGGTGACTTGTTACTGTTAAGTTTATCAATTAATTCCAAAACCTCCTCTAATGATACTTCAATCTCAGATTGAAGTACTCAGATTTGTCACCTACAAAGGATGGGTCAGGTTTGGGAATCTCCCTAACATCGTCAGCCGTGAAGACTGAAGCAAAGAATTCATTTAGTTTCTCCGCAATGACCTTATCATCTTTAAGTGCTCCTTTTGCATCTTGATCTTCCAGGGGCTCCACTGGTTGTTTAGCAGGCTTCCTGCTTCCAAGACCAGATTAAGGGGGGGGCTAGCTGGGCAGCTGCCCGGGGCACCAACCTATGGGGGGGCGCCTGATGGCAGCTGTAAGGGGTGCTGCATGCTCGGACGCGCAGCACCCCTTAGAGCTGCAATCAGGCGCCACGCACCCGGGGCTGGAGCACCCCTTAGAGCTGCCATCAGGCGCTGTGCACCCAGGGCCGGGGGCCACGCGGCGTCCCTTAGAGCTGCCATCAGGCGCCTCGCGCCCTATTGCAGCTGTAAGGTGCGCAGCGCACCGGGAGGCGGGTCTGCGCATGCGTCACGCGCCCGCTGCCCGGGGTGCAGGAATGGCTCGAGCCGGCCCTGCCTGCTTCTGATGTACTTAAAAAACATTTTGTTATTACCTTTTGAGTTTTTGGCTAGCTGTTCTTCGAACTCCTTTTTGGCTTTTCTTATTACATTTTTACACTTAATTTGGCAGTGTTAATGCTCCTTTCTATTTACCTCACTAGGATTTGACTTCTACTTTTTAAAAGTTGTCATTTTATCTCTCACTGCTTCTTTTACATGCTTGTTAAGCCACGGTGGCTCTTTTTTAGTTCTTTTACTGTGTTTTTTAATTTGGGGTATACATTTAAGTTGGGCCTCTATTATGGTGTCTTTGAAAAGTGTTCATCCAGCTTACAGGGATTTTACTTTAATCACTGTACCTTTTAATTTCTGTTTAACTAACCTCCTCATTTTTGCATAGTTCCCCTTTTTTAAATTAAATGCCACAGTGTTGAGCTGCTGAGGTGTTCTTCCCACCACAGGAATATTAAATGTTATTTTACTATGGTCACTATTTCCAAGCGGTCCTGTTATTGAAGTGAAGAGATGGACCAGTGGACCTCTTGGACCAGATCCTGTGCGCCACTCAGGACTAAATCAAGAATTGCCTCTCCCCTTGTTGGTTCCTGTACCAGCTGCTCCAAGAAGCAGTTGTTTAAGGTATCAGGAAATTTTCTCTGCATCTCGTCCTGAGGTGACATGTACCCAGTCAATATGGGGATAGTTGAAATCCCTCACTGTTATTGAGTTCTTCATTTTGATAGCCTCTCTAATCTCCCTTAGCATTTCATAGTCATGATTACTGTCCTGGTCAGGTGGTTGATAATAGATCCCTACTGTTATATTCTTATTAGAGCAGGGAATTACTATCCATAGCGATTCTATGGAACATGTTGATTCATTTAAGATTTTTATTTCATTTGATTCTAAATTTTCTTTCACATTTGGTACTTCTAAGTCTCCGGCCCCTCCTCTGACCATTTGAGCATGCAGTGGCCTTCACACTTATCTCTCCTAAAACATTCTCTCTCTCATTCACACAAACAATATATTTACAGAATTGCAGCATGGAACAGAGGGGTACTTCTAGTCACTCTAACAAAGTTACAAAGTCTTTCACCATTAAATTTCTTTCTATCTACTACAAGGCCTTGCCCAATATTAACATCACTATGTATTACAATATTCCATCTCTTCACTTCAATATGCTAACATCAGACAGAGTTGGAACTAAGTTAACAAAGCTGCCTGGCCTGTCTGAGACCTACATCTTGTATTTAAGTGTAATCCAAACCTTTTGCTATAACATACATTTATTATAACTGACTGATTAGCTACAAAATTCCAATTCCAGTGCTACAATATCACCATGATGAAAATCAAAACCAGGCATCTGAATTGTACTAGGCAATTTCTGAGTACCAGACACTTTGCACAAGTGGTATATATATAAAAAATCTTTTGTTCTGATCTATAAGAAAATCTGCTTTTAGCCAACTAAACACTTTAATGCAACATCATTCAACAATGCAAAGCTCATTTTATAACTGAGCTCTTGTCCAAATCAAGTGTTTTCAAAGTACTCTTTGAAGAAAAGAAATTTTACTGTGGGAAGCTTATTTGTAGTGATGAGATGGATTTGTTGATGAAATACTAGTAAAAGACCCTGGTTTTACTCATTTCTGTTATTAACTGTGGCAAACTGAAGTCACAAGTAGGAAAACAGAAAGTGTGAGATTCATGCTTGGAGACAGATGAATAAACCACTATTTAGGGCCGAGTTTATAAACAGAATTTTGACAGTCATTTAGGAGGAGCCAGGTCAACCATCAAAGTGTAACAAAACAATGACACAGATAAGATTAGTGCTTTTCTGGCTCTAAAAGCATAAGCCTTCCTTGAATTCTTCCCTCGCCTTGGGTTAGGCATCATCCATGTAGCTGGAAGAAAACCTACTTGAGATCATCTTGAAAAAGTAAACCCTTTCAGAGACCGTGTGTGCTTATTACAACAGGCTGTGTATAGGTGGCTTGAGATTGGTGCAGAATTTTGCATCATCAGAAGCTCAAAGGCAACAGAAGTGGACTATACTGTAACTAACATAAAAATATAAAAGCTACTCCACAACACTAGCTTTAAGTTCTAACATTAGCTTTAAGTTCAAATGGGTAAGCATAGTACTTTTTTAAAAAGACATTTGTTTTCTTTGTTCATTTTTCAAAACTAGAAATGTCACACAAAAATGTTTATCAAGTAAGTATCAGTGCTGCACAATTAAGCACTTGATCAAGAAAAATGAAAGCCTTCTGATTATCTGGTTAGTAGTAAAGCAGGTTTTGAACACTGGAGTTGTAATGTTATGCAAAGTAGCATGTTTTGGTAACGTATTCTACTACATAGTAAATATTCACCCTCTGAAACAGAGATACGACCATTATTTGCAGTGAAAGCAGAAATTTCTGTTTGAAAATATTGTACAAACTCTACAATAGCACCATTTTACTGTTCCATAGATTTTTTTTCCTTGAAAAATATACTCCTTTTCCAGTGAAAGTAAGCAGCTTTCTAAATGAAAAAGTGTCTTCAAAGCTCTTTTCACGCCAAACCAAAAACTAGCCATTTCATGAAATGTTATAAAGTAGTGAGGGACATAATGTCACTAAAAGCAGGTAAATGTATGAGAAATTTCACTACTTTCACACTCTTCTAGTTAGAATAATAAGAATAGTATCTACTAACACCATATACTGTAGATTAAAATGTAACACTTTGTAAATGAATGTAAACAATCCTTTCACAATGCCTTTGTAAACATAAATAGCCATACAAAAATTCCCAAGTGAGACTAGAAATTATCTACATACAGAACTGCACAGCTGCCACACTTTTGAATACTGACCCTTTCCAGAGAAACCTGGTTTGACCAATATTTAATTTCTGGTGGGGTCAATACATATTACATAACCGGGACAGTCTGTTCAGCCTGCACTAATTAGAGAAAGTTACAAATGAATTGGTTTTGCTAATATTTAATTAACTTAGTCAACTGTCTCTGCCAAAAATATTAAAGCAGATTAGAAATATCAGATTAAGAAAGCAGATTAGTACTTGCTTCGTTGCATGGCAACAAACAATTTTAGAGCAAGCTTTTCCTCTGATATCAGTAGTGTGAAGATTACTCCAAGATTCTGTATGCACACACAGTGCTTTCATAGACGCATGGTGGCAGAAGACTGGTAGAAGGTGTGCAGTGCAGATTTGAGGGGAAAATTTGCCTTTATTTTAGGAAGTTTGATAAGTTACAGGGTAACTTTTAACTTGTTAGTGCACTGAAGAGTAGCTTGGCTTGACTCAGTTTTGTAGATTGCTAATGAAATTAAAGCTTACCCAATAAACTATTTCAGATTTAATCTTTAAAATAGTTTCACAGTTAATCTTAGTATGATTTCTGTCACAGTTGCATTAGCAACATCATTAGCTTAGGGCTTCAGCACATCAGCAAAAAATTACTGATGGGCATGGTGTAGGCTTTGTATCTACACATGTTGGAATGACCAGGGATAAAACACAGCCAGGCACTATCCTGAAAGTCTGTTCTATCTAGTAACTTAAATTTGATATTTAAAATGTGATATTTTGTTGAACAATAAGTTTAACATGGAGAGATTTTGGAGTAATGAAGCCTTTAATAACAGAACACATCTTTTTAAAAAACTGAAGTTCTGTAATAAAAGGTAAAGCTACAGTATAGAGGGAATAGACATGCACCCTGCAAACTTAAAGTTAATTGAAGAGTCTGACAGTTTTCTTGTTCTAACAACATTAGCAGCACAAAAGAAAATTACGACTTCTGGCTCACACAACAGGGAACAGATTATCTTCCTTTCTCACAAACTCAGAGATGTAGCTACAAAGTTATTTTGAGTGTTTCAAGGTAGGCAACCACTAATTTCAGAAAATAACAAATGCAGCAGTCTCACTAAAGCATTGTATTAACTCAGTACAGTCTGAGCAGATTATAATAGTGACATTTGCTTCAACTGTGAGCTATAACAAATAAGACTGTACTTAGAGTGCCTCTGATCCAAGGATCTCAAAACACTTCACAAACATGAAATCTCACAACACCCATGGAAAGCAAGGCAAGTCGTTTTAGAGCTCTGTTCAGCAATTACTCCTTGATCCTGGAAACTTCACATTTACTTTAGGGGGAGTTTTGCCTGTGCAGAGAATGCTGAATAGGACCCTTTTACATAGGCACATAGCAGGAGAGAATTTAAGTGATGTTACTAGGATTACAGCAAGTCAATGGCAGAGTCAGGAACAGAACCCAGTAATTCTCGCTCTCAATTCCCTACTCAAACAAGACTAGCTTTCATCCCATGAGCACCAATTACACATTGAGGTTAGGTTACACAGATCCAATATAGTATATGTACAAAAGAGAAGTGAGCACTTTCAAACATGGGCTATCATTTTAAACTGGCAAAAAGCCCCCCTCTTTTATCAAGTGGTACATCTGCATGGTCATGGTTATGTGGAAGTTTAATGGAACAAAGGTTGAGAACTGAATAGCTTGACTTGTAAATTCCACTAATGAATCTTATAAACTGTGGCTCTGGTATAACCATTCAACTGGGGGAGAGAGGGTGGGGCAGTAGTGGGAAGGGATAGGGCTTGGGAAATGGGAAATAGACAGCTCCCACCCTGCCTGCTGGGACTCCCTGGCTGGATCGCTCCAACAGGGGATTGGCCCACATGCCAACAGTCTGAGACTCCTGCTTTAGCTAAAGAGGGCCTCCATTTTGTGGTTCTCCTCTGTGCAAAACCATATTGTCATAGTCTGGTAACACTATAGGAAAAGAAGAGCCCAACTCACCCTTGTCTCAGGCCTCCAGAATTTGGGAACAAGTCCAGCTGATTAGAAATCATGTTGTTTTCATCCCCAAATTCTTCTCTAATTCCCACTGTCATAGGGTACGTCTGCACTTGCTCCCTAGTTGGAACTAGGGATGCAAATATAGGTGACCTAAATTGCTAATGAAGCAGGGATTTAAATATCCCACACTTCATTAGCGTGATCTTGCCGGCGCTTTACTCTGCTCAACAGCTGTTTCGAAAGTGAAAGTGCGCGCCAGGACACGTTAGTTTGGACCAAACCGCTTGGTTCGAACTAACGTTACTAATGAGGGGGGCAGGTTGCAGGAGGGCTGAGGGCAGTGAGAAGGGCAGGAGTCAGGACAGTAGAAGAGCGTGAGGAGTTGGGGGCAGCAGGCACCAGGGGAGATGATGGAGCAAGGAGAGGAGACATGGCAGCAGAGAGAAAAGGTAAAGGTTTAAAAATATTTATTAATAACTTGGTATGCTGCCCACGGCCAGTTTGTTTCTTGCAGTGCAGGTTTGGGTTTATGTGGGGATCAATATGTGGCCGGCGAGTGAGAGCCAAAACAAAAAAGTAGTCAGTGTAATGATCTTCTGTTGATATGCGTTTTAGAGTTAAATTCTTGGACTGTCATTGCTCATGAAAAGTGCTGTCACATGGGTAGAAATCGGGTAAATATTGCATTTTATTAATATCAGCAGAACTGACGTAAATGGGGCCTGTGTGTTGTGTAGTCTTGCCTTAATCTTTGTATTCATGCCTGTCAGTGTGAGAGAAGCTATTTGTATATATTTGCTTGCATATGCAACCACACTTAAGTTGAGGCCCTCAGCATGTTCTGTAAGTATCAGTGTGGCTCCTGGGGCTTCCAAAGTTGAGTTGCCCCTAGCTCATCCCTGACAGGTGTCTGTCTAATCTGGTCTTAAATATCTCCACTGATGGAGATTCCGCAGTCTCCCTAGGCAATTTATTCCAGTGTTTAACCACCCTGACAGGCAGGACGTTTTTCCTAATCTCCAACCTAAACCTCCCTTGCTTCAATTTAAGCCCATTGCTTCTCATCCTAACCTCAGAGGCCAAGGAGAACAATTTTTCTTCCTCCTCCTTATGATACTCTTTTAGATACTTGAAAGCTGCTCTCATGTCCCTTTTCGGTCTTCTCTTTTCCAAGGTAAACAAGCCCAATTCCTTCAGCCTTGCCTCATACCTCATGTTCTCTAGACCTTTCATCATTTGTGTTGATCTTCTCTGGACTTTCTCCAGTTTCTCCACATTTCCTAAAATATGGTGCCCAGAACTGGACATGATACTCCAACTGGGGCCTAATGTAGATGGCTCATTCCCTGCCTAGGGGACGTGAGACTGGGCAGGTTAATTTCCAATCCTGCTGTTTATTCTTTTCCTAAGCCAGGAGGGCACGGTAGTTCTGATGGGGGCTCTGCAGGAAGGCAGCCCGCACTGCCCCCCCCGCCTGAAACCTTGTGCAGGTGTTAAACAGCTGTACAGCCCACCCTAGAGGTGACTGCATTTCAGCATGCCTGAAGCAACACAGCACCAGCAATGGACAGGAGAATGGCTCCCGGGCATGGCTTGCTCATGACTGCTTCAGTCCCATTGGATGGGCCTCAGCCTCTTTTCTTCCCCTCCCCCGCTTTGCAATGGGGCTGTAGACTCTGAGGGAGAGGGGTGGAGGCAGGCAGAGGTGTCTCCCTGCAGCAGATGTAGACACATCTCTGTATTAATCATTCTCTCATTGAAGTTTTTAGCTTTGTAGTGAGTCCTTTTACATGGAAACTTTGTATTACGTCTTGGTAAAATAGTCCCTAGGACAAGTGAGGCGGAGACTGTCCCTGTGGGGTGAATGAGGTGGGAATGTATAAGGCGGAAGGTGAGCACCTCTGGGCAGTTGCAAAGGTTGGAGAGGGGATGGAAGCCAGAGCCCAGATCAAGGAGCCCTGGGAAGTGGGCCCATTGAAAGGAGATTGGACCTGTGGATGCCTTGGGGGTCAGTAGCAAGGGCCTGCTTTGGGAAGCCCCCTCTTTGGAGGTGAATGTGGCAACATTGAGACACCACCCAAAAGCAGGCGCCACAGACACTAACTGCAGATTCATGGGACAGCTCTCACAGATCTTGCACATGCATAAGATGATAGATCTTCAGGAGGGGGGTCCATGGTGTAGTGAGGGGGCCGGAGGGGTCAGTTGCCCCCGGGAGAAAAATAATATAAAATTTAGTTAAAAATAGATGTCACACATTTTTAACAGGAATACCATATCTCCTGCCTTTTGTCTATTTTTGTCTCTTTAGGCTCCCAGTTAAAATTTTCAAAAGCACTTGAGTGACTAAAGTCACTTTTGAAAATTGGACTTGGAAATTTAAGCTCAGATTTTCAAAGGTAATTAAGCTCCTAAAGAGACAGTTGTCAACTCGGATCTTCAAAGATATCAATCTGATCTTTACACACCTTTGAAAATCTGGTTATAAGTGTCCTAGTCAGTTCTGAACGTGAGATGTAGGAGCCCAGTCCTAATTCCTTCAGGCTTTTTTTTATTATTATTTGAACATTTATCTACACTAATTCCCCTCCTTTCTCTTTCACTATCCAATAAATGCATGGATCAAAATTATAGGTGCTTTGTGAATATGCTGACTTGAGAGTGGAAAGATTTCATATTGTCATGTATGATTCCTGGTAACCCATCTCAGATATGAAAAACTAGGTTGATACCTGTTCATAAAGGAGCTGTTGAATTCAGTTCACCATTTGCAGTATCTCATTAGGATGTTTAGTGGAGAAGATATTGGTTTTTTTTAATTTATACTGTGGGCAAAGCATGGGCTCACAAGAATTCCTCCATTGTTTTACCATGAGTCTCAAACATTTAAGATAATTACATCATTAGTTTGGCGCGAGTAATATAAATGAAAGAGCGTGGAATATCACGAGCCTCATTTACATGTTTCCATGAGCCAAAATGCTTTAACGAGAAAAGTTTTCCGTTAAAGCATTTACACTGCTCCCTTCTTGTGCAGTTCTCTGCGCTGCGCAAGCACTTTGTGGCGAAAAGGTATTTCTAGACGTGACAGCGATTTTCTTATAAGAAAGCCCCGATCGCGTTTTTAGCCATCGGGCTTTTTCTTGCACAAAGCTGCACAGCTTTTTGAAGCTATCACTGGCCCTCTTGCGCGCAAATACATTTTGCTGCAAAAAAATGAAGTGGTTTAAATAGAACGCATAGCGCATGTTTGGCCAAGAACACTGACAATCATACAATAGATCGTCAGTGTTCTTGCATATTCGCCAAGCGACCAGTGTAGACAACTGGCAATGTTTTTCCGCAAAGCAGCCGGCTGCGACGGAAAAGGTCAGTCCTGGTAGTCGACACAGCCTTGGTGTTTTTCTAAAGGCCTGGAGTCAATTGATTATGAGGAATCTCAGCTTTCATTTAAAAAGTTCTCTATACTTCTGGGCTGTACAGCTAAGGAGGAAAGCTTTAAAACATGAACCCTAAATACTCAAGAAACAAAAGGCCAATAAAAATCCAACATGTTTTATTTTTAAAAAATCTTATGATTTGTAGACCATTCTCATAACTTTGTGTAGGCGTTCCTTGTGATTTTTGGGTTGGCAATACTGCTCTTTGATTGGTGAATTTAGAGAGGTCTCTCCCTTCAGTTTCCCGTTCCACCCTCCTTTTTTGTCACAGGTCATCAGAGAATCATAGAGACAGTGGAGAGTAGGGTGAGTCCATGACTATGGTTAATGACTGGTCAGGGTGACTAACTATTATCAGCCAGTGGTCAGAATGAGCTATCTACTGCCATCTGTTAATCAACTGTAGGAAAAGACTTCACGAGCAGACCTTATTTATATAGACATACCTACTTTGCCACAGAGATCAGTAGACACACTTGCTGTGTCAAGGTGATCAATTTTGGCTCTTTTGGGTTGAAATTCACTTAAGACTTGGACCTGGGAGAATGAAATGTTGTTATCCATATTGTATGATTAAAAGGTAAAAGACTTGAACTTAATATAACCTGGCTTAAGGTCTACCATAACTTGAACACTAAGCAGAGGATAGTGATAGAGATGCAGCTGTGTTAGTCTAGTCTAGCTGAAACAAAAGACAGAACTATGTAGCACTTTAAAGACTAACAAGATGGTTTATTCGGTGATGAGCTTTCGTGGGCCGGACCCACTTCCTCAGATCAATATGTGGAAGAAAATTGGCACAACCATATATACCAAAGTGATACAATAAAAAAAAAAAGAACGCATGTGAAATTGACAAATTTGTCAATGTGTTGAAGGGCAGTGCAAAGGAGGCAATGGTGGGGAGGTACCATATTACCTAGTGAAATCTTTGGTGCTGAAATCACTAAGGACTGGAATTTGACCACAGAACTGACACTTTCTTAACAAAGACTCCATTTTTACTATTTAAAAAGTAAATCAATGTAACAGAAAACTGCAACGCTCTCTGGTAACTTTTTCAAAATCCAACTTTAAACTTTATTGAAAAGATTGGATAGTTTGCAATTGAAAATATTTGACCTGCACTTAAGGCAACTGATTTAATTTTGTGTAAAATTTTGCATAAAGGATGGCATTTTTTTTTAAATGTTCAACTATATTGATATACATTTTGATCATATCTACTTCTGATGTGATATTTGTGTGTGGTTGTGGGGGCGTGGGTGGTTGTGGTTTTTTTTTTTTGCTCAACAAAAAATTCTGGGTGGTGTTCAAAACTGTTCGAATTGGGCCCTGCACTTCCTAAAGCCGGCCCTGCCTACAGTGGCTTTTCTTGAATGGATGGTGTCAGTATAAATCTGCTTATCCTGGAAGATTTCCTGTACTGTACATGTTCTAAAGCAACAGAATTATCCACTTTCATAGATAAGTTGTTAAATAATTGTAAATCTATATGCGTAATATTATCGAACAGATGACTGTGTCATAGGTTCACTTTGAGGATAGTGAGTTTAATACAGATGTATCTGCATGATGTTTGATACCCAAAGACAGTACCAAAGTCTACTTAGGTAGCTGTCTGCTGTTTGAAAAAAGGGAGGACAGCTTTCACAGGCATCCAAACAGTGTCTATAAATACAAAAAAGACTTGAAGAAGGGAGAGATGTGGTTGGATGACAAGCATGCTTTGGTATCCATTAGAGATGTCTCTGCAAAAGTTATCATCTCCATTCATGCAAGAAATCTCAAAGATCAAAGTTAAAATATTTTAACACTTCTTGAAAAAATAGATGTGGTTATTGAAATGACATCCAATATACAGGCATGAGGAGAAGCAGTATGGAGATTAGTTGGGGGAGGGAGGCAGTGCTAACTTCTGAGTTTGGGATATTGGCTAAATTTACTTTGTTTCTACATTAAATAAACATTAGGTAATTCAGGCTTGAAAAATCGGATCAACTTTTCAGTTTGTAACATTAGATACATTTCTAAGAACAATTTTTATGTATGTGAAGAAAAAAGAATAGAAAAATCTCCATAAAAAGAGAAGACACACACTGTGCTGTAACAAGTTGTAGCAATGTTGAGAACTGACTACTTCCCACAGCTCCCCTTGATTGGAAACAGTGAACTGCAGCCCATGGGAACTGTGAAGCCCTGTGGCTACCGACACTCATGATAAACAAAGCATCACTGCGAGCCCTTCAGCAGCTTACCTGGGCAGGCCTGAGACCCAAATTGAACACAACACCTGACATGGAAGTTTTGGATAGCAATGCTTAACAAAACCAAACACTTTTTCATCAGAATCCCTGCCAATCTGACTGTAGTCATTAACCTTTAGCTGAGTTTTAATGTAAGTAGTTAAGAACATTGGTGATAATGGCTGTCTGCTTTTTACGGTGTATTTTGTGACAACAGGAATTAATTGAATTGTTCCATATTCTCTAGATATAACAACACTGTCAGTCCGTATTACTACTACAGAATCTTTAGGCAAATCAGCAGATGTCTTCCACTCTCAACCTCATGAAAAACAAGGAAGCTGGTAATTAATCAAATTCTAAGTAGCTTCAGAAATGTTACTTTCTTAAGCTTCCCAGGGGAGATGTGGTGAGTGGCCAGCAAGGCGGCAGAGGGGAGGCATTACAAACGGCCAGCAAGGTGAGTAAATGCCTCTTACTGCCCCTCACCCATGGTTGGGAGGTAAACTCTGTAATGCACCTATGAAATCTGAGTCTGCACTAACCAAGGGCAGCAGCTGTGAGTGGGGAGCAGAGAAGAGCTGGACACGCGAACGGGACTGTCGAGGGGTGTCCTATCCTTGGAGGCTGCTCGAGTCTAGTCCCCTTTAAGGGCTTGACTTGGCCTTTTCCCAAGACCATTCACAAGCCCCCACAACTAAGGTTAACACAGCCTGGCAGCCAGGGTCCATATACACATCCCCTTTCTTAGGGGTATTATGGCCCCGAGGCCTAGTCCAAACACCTGTCCCCTCTATTAGGGGTAATACAGCTTAGTGGCTGGAGTACATATGCCCGTCCCCTTTGCTAGGGATAATACAGCCCAGAGGCTTAGTTCATAGGCGGGTCCCCTTCACTAGGAATAATGTAGTCCAGAGGCCTAGTCTATAGGCGAGCCAAAAGATTTCCCCCACAGAGGTTAGATATGGGGGAGGTAGGCCCTCCCACTCCACTGGGACCCAGCCCTGAGCCCTGTTGGCAGTGGCACAAACTCCTGCCTGTTCAGCCGGGAATCCTGCCGCAACACGCTGAGTACCTGGAGAACAATTCCCCACCCTGGGCTACTTCCTACCCTCTTTTGTCCGCCGTTCCCCCTCATTGTCTCACTCGGGTGTTGTGGCTCTTCAGGCTGCCTCTTTCTCCCTGGCTGCTTCTGGGAGAACCGGCCCCTTCTGCTCCCTTGGATCCAGAGCTCTCTCCGCACCTTCTTCTTCTTCTGCAATCAGCCCAGACTGAGCTGCTCCAGAGGCTTTTATAGTCTGCCTCCCCTGGGACTATGTCCAGGAGGGCTGCGACCCTTTCATCCAGCTGGGCCAAGGGTGGATACACCTGGTCACAGGGACATTAGGGTGTATCTATGCAGCAAAGTTATTTCAGAATAACGGCCGTTATTCCGAAATAACTATGCGAGCGTCTACATAGCAATTCCGTTATTTTGAAATAATTCTGAAATAATGGACGGTTTATTCCAACTTCTGTAAGCCTCATTTTATGAGGAATAATGCCTATTTTGCAATAGCTATTTCAAAATAAGGCGTACGTAGACACTCCACTGCTGCTATTTCAAAATAGCCCCTCAGCAGGGCCTTTCTAAGTTATTACTCCTGGGGCTCTAAATCGAGATAGCACATCTACATTAGGGAAGCCTGCCTCAGACTAATTTTGAGGCTTCCCTGCAGTGTACACATTCTATTTCGAAATAAGCTATTTTGGAATAACTATTCTGGAATAGCTTATTCTGAAATAACTGTGCAGTGTAGACATAACCTTGGGTTGCTGGACTTAAGAACCAGAGAAGAAAAGGACATTGTCCAACCTACTTGGGGGGAGAGACTTTTACTCATGGTTTATGTTTATTAACCCTGTCTGAGGTGTTTTCCCAAATTAATTCCAAGTCAATTTCCTCCTTTCATTCAAAGTTTCTTCTCTACACTCTGGGTATATCTAGACTACATGGCTCCGTCAAGGGAGCCATGTAGATGAGTTTACTAGACATAGGGAAATGAAGCGGCAATTTAAATAATCGCCGCTTCATTTACATCAAAACCGACACCGCGCTATGCCAATCAGCTGTTTGGCGGCACAGCGGGCAGTCTGGACACTCGACAACGGAAGCCTTTGTCGACGCCCGCAAACCTCATTCCACGAGGCATAACGGAGTGGTCGGCAAAGGCTTCCGCTGTTTCCATCGCGGAGCATCCAGACTGCCCTGCTGTGCCGCCAAACAGTTGATCGGCACAGCACGGTGGCCATTTTGATGTAAATGAAGCGGCGATTATTTAAATCGCCACTTCATTTCCCTATGTCTAGTAAACTCATCTACATGGCTCCGTCGACGGAGCCATGTAGTCTAGACATACCCTCTGACTCTGTTCTTGTGAGTGGGGAAGCATTGTATCTGAGGCGCCATGGGGAGGTGTGTCAATTTCTCTGGCTACTGGGGGGAGGCTTAAGCTGGTTCTGTGTTGGGTGGATGGAAAGGAATCCTGAGATATTGAACCCAGCCCTGGCTACTGGCTTCACCTGGTAGAAGGGTTCCCCTTAACATATTGATGTCAATTAATTAAGCATGATGTGTGAAACAGTTTCTGTACAATACTTTTAATACAAGTTTTAAATGTTTTAATCTCCTGTCACTAAATAATTATTGCCAGATCACACATAATTCCCTGCAATTATGAAAAATTAAAAGCAATTAAACTCTAAAAAAACTTCTTCAGATAAACACAGATATTATCCATCAACATTAATGAAAAATAAAAATGGAGCCTACCAGCATCGTAATACGGGAAAGGGCAAAGCAGAATCTTTCATCTCAAAAGGAGAATTAAACTCAGCTGGCCACATTAAAATAAGATCATTATACTGGCTGGGCCTCCTTGGTCCAGCCCCCTTGGGACCTGATTGGTCCTGAACGAGGGATTTTCCTGGATAAGGGGAGTTCATTTCTGGCCCCCTGCCTGGGACCTCTTGGCCCAGCTGATGGCCTTCCCACCAGTTCCCCCCCCTGCCACCGGCCCTACTACCCCACTGGCAGCCTGCTGTGATACCGGGCTCCCAGCCCTATCAGCACTGCCACAATAGCCCACGACCCAGCTGTCGGGGCTCCCAGACCTACTGCAGCTGACCTTGGCCCCACCAGCCCTGCCATGGCTGACTGCAGTCCTGCCACTGGGGCTCCCAGCCCTACCAAGGCTGACTGTGACCCCACCACCAGGGCTCCTGACCCCGCCAAACCCTGCCAAGCAGCCCGTGGTCATGCCAGCTGATCACCTCCCACCACCAGGGCTCCTAGCCCCACCAGAGCAGATTGCTGCCTTGCCATGTCCCTCTGGCATTCCAGCTACCCTGCCGCTGACTCAGCTGGACCTTGTGCCAGGGCTTCAAGCCACTGGTCCCCCTGCAGCCAGCCCGTCTGGGCTCCTGCCTGAGACCCTCCACCAGGACTGGTGGCTGCTGGACCATGGATGTTGCCAGACTAGAGGGTCCCAGTTTAGAGAGTTTCAACCTGTAGTTGGTAAAAATTTGGTGGAGAGAAAAAAGTTAATTTTGTACCATTCCGACATGTGAGTGTGCCTCAAAATTTAAGAAACCAATAACAACTCAAATTCACATCTTTTTTAGCTCTAGCCCCTTTAAATTGCATGCTCCGGATCAAGCACACCAGGCTGGTTCTTGCCGTAGGGCAGCTGGCTCTTACTGGAGTGGCACCCCAGGGCACACCCTCTTACTTTCACCTCGTCCCAGGCCTACCTAGTGTAAGCTGGGGCTAAACTACTGCTTGCTATCAGCCAGCTAAAAGGAGAGAGCTGCCCCGGGGGTGGGTGTGCTCACTCCAATTGTTTAGCTCTGCAAGATAATAAATTGTTCACTGTTGATATGTAAATACAGCTTATGCCAGGAGGGGGAAGGAATCCGAGGTGTGGTTATGTAAATCCAATTCGGCCAGGGCTGATGGAGGATCAGTTGTTGGAATGGAATGTGATGTATTGTAACTAATTTGGACTGTTGTGGGGGTCACAAATCATGCTACCCCTAAATGTGGGAACTGTAAAATATGACACCAGTGCTTGCAGGAGAGACACCATCATTGTAAGAGGTCTCAGATGAACAAGCCTCCCCCTTCCAGAGTTGAGGGTACTGAGCTGGGGGGGGGAAAGGGCTTGAGCTAGCCTGCTCATGCCTGCCAGGTGTGAGCTATAAGACTGGTTCAACCTGCCTCTTTTCCCCATGGCTGCGTCTGGACTGGCAAGATTGGCAAGACTGTCTACACTGGCCACAAGTATTTGCGCAAGAACACTGACTTTGTAATGTATAAAATCAGTGGTTCTTGCGCAAATACTCTGACGCTCCCGCTCAGGGATAAGCCCTCTTGCACAAGAATTCTTGTGCAAGAGGGCCAGTGTAGAGAGCCACGTTAATTTCTTGCGCAAGAAAGCCCGATGGCTAAAATGGCCCTCGGAGCTTTCTTGCGCAAGGGAGCGTCTACACTGGCACGGATGCTTTTGCGCAAAAGCAAATCTTTTGTACAAAGGCACATGCCAGTATAGGCGCTCTCTTGCACAAATACTTTTAACGGAAAAACTTTTCCGTTAAAAGTATTTGTGCAAAATCACGCCAGTCTAGACGCAGCCTCCTTGTTTTAAGGATAGACCTAAAGCAGACTCCATTAGGAGTCTTTTTGCTAGTCCAGTAGAAGCTGGAATCTTTTGCTAGCCTAGGTGGTGGCTAAAGAGTTGAAATCACTAAGGCTACGTCTACATTGGAAGATTTTACGCAAATACTTTTAACGCAAGAGTTTTTGCGTTAAAGTATTTGCGCAAGAGAGCGTCTACACTGGCATGTGCTTTTGCGCAAAAGATGTACTTTTGTGCAAAAGCATCCGTGCCAGTGCAGATGCTCTCTTGCGCAAGAAAGCTCCGATGGCCATTTTAGCCATCGGGCTTGCTTGCGCAAGAAATTCATGTTGCCTGTCTACACTGGCCTCTTGCACAAGAACAGTTGCGCAAGAGGGCTTATTCCTGAGCGGGAGCATCATAGTTCTTGCGCAAGAAGCACTGATTTCACACATTAGAACGTCAGTGTTCTTGCGCAAGAACTCCCCGCCAGTGTAGACAGGCAGCATGTTTTTGTGCAAAAGCAGGCGCTTTTGCGCAAAATCATGCCAATGTAGATACAGCCTAAGCGTATGTCTACACTACAGTGCTATTTTGAATTAACTTAGTTTGAAATAGTTAATTCGAATTAAGCTAATTCAAAATAACGCATCTAGACACAAAAACTATTTTGAAATAGCGTTTTGCTATTTCGAAATAGCACGTCCACACTGAGTGGACCCTGAACCGAGGTTAAGGCTGGCCGGAACCAGTGCTGGCAGGGCATCAGGTTAGGACTTAGTGTGTGAGGCTGCTGCCTGAGGCTAACTGAGCTCCGTGCTTAAAGGGACCCTACCCCCACCCCAGACAGACAGTTCTCAGGGTTCCCCGCTTGCTTGTCTACCTCAATGAGGGACAGCAAAGCAGTCCTGTCTTGGAGTGCCCTGAGTGCCCACACTCGGGACACCACAGCACTCGGCCACATGGAGCCAGAGCTGCCCCTGGGCATGCCGGTGCATCTTGTGGGGTCGTTGCCATCAGCCCGGCTGAACTTCCTGCAGGCTGCCATCCGGGGGCTCCATCGGGGGGCTGTCAGGATCCAGGAGGCCCTGAGGGAGAGCGTCCACCCCGAGGAGCCCTTGGAGCCTCCCCAGTCCTCCCCACCGGGGGCTCGTGCCCCATTCCTCCCTCATGTCCTTCCATTTACCCCTCCCTAGCCCCCCTTCCTGATGTCAAATAAAAGACACGCATGTTCAAAAATAGAAACTGGGTTTATTGAACAAAACTAGGGGGGGGATGAACCTTTGGGGAGACTGGGAAAAGGAGGTGGGAGAGGGGAAGAGAGAGGGTGGAAGAGGGGAAGGGGAAACCTGGGAGGAGGGAGCTGGAAGGGGGAAGCAAGGGGAAGAAGGGGGAGGGGAAGCTCCGGGCTCAGGGTTAGGGGTCTCACTGGACCAACCTGACTTTCATGCTAACCTGCTCCTGGGTTCGCATGTGGCCTTTGGTGGCCAGGCTGACAGCTATCCTGCCATAGACGGCTGCATTCCTCCATCTAGTGAGGAGATCATGGACGTTGGGGGCATCCCCCCAAACCTGAATAAGGTCCATGATCTCCACCCTGGACCAGGAAGGCGCCCGCCTTCTCCAGCCCCTGTCAGGCTCCTGCGAGCTGGCAGACTGCTCCTGGGGAGCGGTGGAGGGCTGGCTGCCAGTGGCTTGCTGGCTCATGTTTTGGTGCCACTGGGTCAGGGCCCCAGTGGCCACTGCTGGCTCTGGGCTGGCAGGCTTGGAGCTGGCACAGGCACTGTGGCCAGGTCTACCCCTTTAATGTCTCTGGGGCTGGGGAGAGGAGAGTAAGCTTTTCCTGGTTGTGCCCAGAGTGGCCACCAGGGCTCCCTGGGAAGGGCTGGAGGCCCCTATTTCGAATTAAGTGTCTACACAGCACTTAATTCGAAATAGCTATTTCGAATTTGGTGTTACTCCTCGTAGAATGAGGTTTACCAAATTCAAAATAAGGGCTCCACTATTTCGAATTTATTTCAAAATAGCGGTTTGCCTGTGTAGACGCTATTAAAGTTAATTTGAAATAACTGCTGTTATTTCGAATTAACTTTGTAGTGTAGACATACCCTAAGAGCTGAAGTCACTGGTTTGGCCTGGAGCCAGACCCATTGCAGCCAGCAGAGCGGCTGGCAGGAATGACCAGCGGGTGGCCTGCAGGGTGGCTGGTGGGAATGACTGGTGGGCAGCCGGTAGGAGCGGCGGCAGGCGGCCAGTGGGGCAGCTGGCAGTAACGACCGGTGGGCAGCCGGTAGGAGCGGCGGCAGGCAGCCAGCGGGGCAGCTGGAGGGAACGACCGGTGGGCGGCCAGTAGGCGCGGTGGCGGGCGGCGTGAGCGAACCACAGGAGCAGCTCAAAAGTGGCATGGCCTCAGGCTCAATGAGTGGAGTCATCAGGGTGATGTGTCAGGGTCCGCACTAACTGGACAGAGCTGTAAGTGGGGTGTCTGAAGTGGAGTACGGAGAAAGTTTGGGACCCTTACATTGTTGGACTGGTGAGCCTGAGGGGCAAAGGACATTGCTCAATCCCTTGGCACTGGGATGGTTACTCCTGGAGGGTTATGAACTCTGTTTGTGGTATTTTCCCAAGTTAATGCCATGTGACTTTTCTCTCTCTTTCATTAAAAGTTTCTTTTCTACGCTCAGACTCTGTGCTTGCGAGTGGGGAAGCATTGCCTCTCAGAGGCGCCCAGGGGTGTGTGAATTTCCCAGGGTACTGGGTGGGGGCTCGAGCTGGTTCTGTGTGAGATGGACCCCCTAGATATTGAACCCAGCCCTGGTTGCTGCCAGCCCTACCTTACCCTACTAGTACTGACAATCCTGACCAAGGAATCCTCTGGTGGCAGCCTTGTTATGTGCGCCTCTGCTCCACTGGACACCTGGACCCCACCAAGGAACGTTTCAATGGCAGGCTCAGCAGGGCCCACATTGTGGTGGAGGGCACCTTCGGCCATTTGAAAAGGAGGTTCTGCTGTCTCCTCACCCAGCTGGACCTCAGCGACCGGAATGTCCCACAGGTGGTGGCGGTGTATTGTGTCCTGCACAACTTGCGTGAGAACAAGGGGGAGACATTCCTGTCAGGGTTGGTCACAGAGGCTGAGCGGCTCGCCAGGGCTTTTGAGCAGCTGGACATGGCTACCATCCGGCAGGCCCATCAGTGGGGTGTACACATCCGGGAGGCCCTGAGGGAGAGTTTCAGACAAGGACACCTGTGAGACTCTCCCTGGGCCTTCCCACAAGGGGCCTCTTCAGTGCCCCTCTGTGCCTTTCCTCCCACACCCTTCCCTTCCCCTCCCTCCCCCACTTCTACCCCCCTAGCCCTCTCCTCCCCTGCAGATACAATAAATCAGACTTTTTTGTTTGAAACAATGAACTCTCTTTTTTTTATTTGGAGTAATTAAATCTGGGGAGGGTCT
The DNA here is from genome assembly GCA_019425775.1 of Rafetus swinhoei. Taxonomy (NCBI): domain Eukaryota; kingdom Metazoa; phylum Chordata; order Testudines; family Trionychidae; genus Rafetus; species Rafetus swinhoei. The sequence continues at coordinate 10,943,678 of CM033435.1, read as the reverse complement.
GGGGAAAGAACCTGGGAGTGGGGAGGAGAGAGGTGGAAGAAGGAGGAAGGGGGAAGTGCAGCTCAGGGCTAGGGCTGGGAGTGGTGCCTGCCTTGAATGATCTTACTGCCTCTTGTGCAGGGACCTCGGTGGCCACAGGGCGGGGGGGAGGAGAAGCCGGAGGGGCAGGAGCAGGAGTGGGAGCAGGAGTGGGGGTGAGAGCGGGAGCGGGAGTAGGTATGGGGGGGCAGCTGCTCAACTGCTCAGTGGCAGGGACCATGCGGTCGACGGCAGCTATGTATGCCACACACATGCTGCGGGTCTCTTGTGACAGCTCCTGCCAGGTGGTGCGACGCAGTTCCTGGTCTGCTTCCCACTGCTGGTCCTGCCATTCCAGAGACTGCTGGAGGCTACGTAGGCAGGCAACATGTTCCTGCTCCAGGTTCTCATGGGCTTGTCTGCAGCAGCAGCTCTTGTGGGCTCAGGAGGCTGGCACAGGAGATGTTGCAGGCACCTCACTCACAGCTGGTCCAGCTGTGAAGAACAAAGAGAAGGGCAGTCATCCCAAAAGATGGGGTGCCTGAAGCCTAGTAATCATCTCTGAACTGACACCAAAAGGTCTCAGGTCAAACAAAGGTGATGTGCTTGGAGCGAAGCCATCTGTGGCCTACACAGTGAGCCCAGGGGCACAGATATCCCCGGGGGGAGCCTTGCTAGCCCCACGTCCCAGAGATAAGCAGGTATGGAAAAGTGCCAGCCAGGCCAGGAGCATGCGGACAGGAGGGAGGTGATGGGGCGGCTCGGCTTCCCTCCATGTCATGCACATGCTGGGTCTGGCAGTGGCGGTGTCCCACAGAGAGAGGACTTCTATCCCTGCCTGCTCGGGGTGGGGGGGTAGGATAGTGAGGGAGATGTGTGTGAGCAGCATACGCTGCTTGCCAGGGAGGGTGCTACTGGGGTCTCCTCCACTTCCTTCCCCTCCCAGCAGGATCCCCTAGCAGAGGCTTGGTGTCCTCCACCTCACCTCGCTTGCCCAGGAGTAGATGCTGCCCTGAGAGTGTGCAACACTGCTGCGTGTGTCCATCACCCCATTCTCAGAGGTGGCTTGTGGTGGGAGGGTGTCCCACCATGGAGTCGGAAGGAAGGCAGGCCTCTCCAGAAACCCCTGTGAGCAGGAGCGCAAGGTTTCTATGTGTCAGCCTCCTGAGGCTGTGTGCTCCCATGTGCAGAGGCTGCTGCATGATCCCCAAGCCAAGAAAGCCAAGTGAGGAGCATGCAGCCCCTTGCTGCCTGCCACCTCCCCTAGCGTGGGTGTAGGGAAAGTAATGGAACTCACCTGATGGGCCTTCCCTGGCTTCATCTGATCCATGGGTGACATCCTGGGAGGGGGATACTGGCTCCCTGGACAGGCTGACTTCTGGGCTGGTGAGCATCGTGGTTTCAGTGGCCTGGTCCTGCTCCTTCTTCTCCTCCTTGGTCACAGGCCTGCCCTCCAGAAGGGTGACAATGGATGTCTCCAGCCAGGAGTCCACAACAAGGGAGGGAGACTGACTTCCCCCTCCCAGGATGTGGTAGAGCTGGTCGAAGTAGGGGCAGGTCTGGGGTGCCACCCCTGAGTGGGAGCAGTGCTCCCTGGCCTTAGTATAGGCTTGACTGAGCTCCTGGACTTTCATGCACACCTGCTCCTGGATGCACTTGTGTCCCCTCTGGCCCAGGCTGTCGGCCATGCGGCCATAGATGTTGGTGTTCCTGCACCTAGTGCAGAGATCCTGGAGGTTGCCTCATCTCCCCCAGATCTCAATGAGATCCAGGATCTCTGCACCAGTCCAGGATGGGGCCCATCTCCTCTGCCCCAGGGCAGGGGCTTGGGAACTGCCTGCAGCTGTGCTGGCAGGTGTGGGGGGCTCAGATGGCATGCTGGGGTCTGCCATCACAGAAGGGAATCAGAGCTGGGTGCTGCTGTGTGGCACGGTGCTAGCAGGGCTCACATCGTGCCACAAACTGTTTCACCTGTGGCTGAAGCTTTAAGGGCTGCAGGGGAAGGTGAACTATAGAGTTCTGACGAGTGTTGACAGAGTGGCCACCAGGGTACCTGTGAGAAGTCCTGGAGGACAGTTATTTCAAAATAATCCCAGATGCCCCGTCTACACACAACCTATTTTGAAATAGGCGTTATCCCTTGTGAAATGAGGGTTACAGATTTCTAAATAAGAAACCTGTTATTTCAAAATTATTTCAAAATAATGGGTTTGCTGCGTAGACACTATTTCAAAATAACATGAATTATTTCAAAATAACGCTACTATGTGCCTAAGGTATGAACATATCATGGATTTGTATAGTGGTATTATGATACTTACTGTCTTGTTTTCTATCCCTTTCCTAATAGTTCCTAGCATTGTTAGCTTTTTGGCTATTGCTGTGTACGTTTTCAGAGAACTATCTACTATGACTCCGAGTTTTCTTCCTTGAGCAATAATAGCTAATTTAGATCCTGTCATTATATATGCATAATTAGGATTACTTTTTCCTGTGTACATTACTTTGCATTCATGAATGTTGAAATTCATCTGCCATTTTTTTGCCCACTCGGTTTTGCAAGGTGCCCTTGTAACTCTCCACAGTCAATTTTGTATCATCTACCAATTTTTCCACTTTCACTCCCTTTTCCAAATCATTAATGAATGATATCCCAGCACATATCCCAGGACAAGATCTTTGGGGGAGCTCATTGATTTTCTCTCCCCTTTGGTGAACTGAGCCTTTGTTTCCTATCTTGTAACCAGGGTGCATCAACACATCAAGGCTTAACTTGAAATAAGCTACGCAAATTGAGCTACGTCAATTGCGTAGCTTATTTCAAAATTAGGAGTGTCTACACAGCACTTCTTTCAAACAGGGCACTCTTCCTCTGATTTTCCTTACTCCTCGTACAATGAGGGCGACAGGAGTCGGAGTAAGAAGTCCTCCAGCTTGACAGTATTTTGACATTATTTCAAAATAATGCCTGCTGTCTAGACACGGACTAAGTTATTTTGAAATACCACTAGTTATTTCAAAATAATGTTGCTGTGTAGACATATCCTTACTGAGCTGAGGACTCTCCCTGTTATCCCATGAAGTTTGAGATGGTTGACAACAAATGTACATTCAAAATTATTTTTAGTTTTCTTTTATTTATTATTAACTGAGGCTGATTTATTTAGATAATCTGGTAAAAGGAAATTCTAAAAGAGCAGACACCATAATAATGAATTCAGTTAGGGCATGTCTACACTAGGACATTTTTTTGAAATAACTTATTTTGAAATAATAACTCCCAACATAACTATTTTGAAATAGCATGTCCACACTCCAGGGAAGCCTCAAAATTAGTCCGAGGCAGGCTCCCTTAATGTGGATGCACTACCTCATGTGATGGGGTATGCATACCCCAAACTGGAGCAGGAGGAGTAAAAACCTTGTGGGCAGAGGAAGCCCCGGCCCTTCAACCAGACTGGGCATGCTCCAAGTGCTGGGGCAGCATAAAAGGCAAGGCTGGGCTGGCCAGCAAAGGAGAAGAACCTTCAGCCAGAGCTCCTGCACTGCAGCAGCCAGCGATCCAGACAGCGAGAACCAGAGTCCCAGGAGACTGCTGCTATGCGGCCCCCACGGAGCCCCAGGGAGAAGCCACTCCTGGGGAACCGGGAGACCCAGCCACTACGTGGGATGCTCTCCTGCCAACACCGGTAGAAAGTGACCCAGGGAGGGTGCAGGAGCAGCCCCTCCCGCTCAGGTACACTTGGCATGTTTCAGCCGGATTCCCTACTAAGGGAATGATAGACCGATCTGCTGCTCACAGCACCCTGGGTTGGGACCTGGTGGAGCAGGGTGGGCCCAGGTCCTCCAACCCCACAGACTCTGGCCATTAGGCCATACTGCCCTAGAGCAAGGGCTACTTACTGACTCTCTGTATTGCCCTGAGACAAGGGCTACTGACTCTGGCTATTAGGCCATATTGCCCCAGAGCAAGAGCTGACCACTAGTGACGCTGACCGGTAGACTGTACTGCCCTGAGAGAAGGGACAGCATTACTGACCTGAACCACTAAGCTCAACTACCCTAGACCACAAGTGGATATTTACGGATTATAGAGACAGCTGATGACCATGCAGCCAACCATGTAGCATCTGCACCTGAGTACCCTCACCCCTGTGAGGGGGGGGTGTGCATACGCTGCTACACCTTGACTTAGAGCCCTAGGAAGCACTGAGAAGTAATTACATTGAATGATTCTGGGGAGTAGTTATTTCGAAATAGCAGCAGAGGAGCATCCACACACTACCACAATTTCAAAATAACTATTTTGAAATAAGCATTATTCCTCATGGAAAGCAGGAGTTATTATTTCAAAATAACTAGACTGTTATTTCAAAATAATGGGCTTGGTAGTGTGGACACACCGCTTATTATTTTGAAATAAAGGGTGTTATTTCAAAATAACTCTCTAGAGCAGCGTTTCCCAAACTATGGGCCGCGGCCTGGTACCGGTCCACGGGGAAAAAATACCAGGCCTCAGCCTGGCTGCCGGGGTGTTCTGGGTTACCGGAGTGCCTGTGCGGCCCCGGGTCCCCCAAGCCCTGGGCCAGGCTGGGCGGAGGATGCAGCCGGATGTTCCAGGCTCCCAGCAGAGGCGTAGCAAGGCGGGAGCGGGGGACAGTTGCCCCCGGGCGCCACGCTAGGGAGGCGCTAGGCTGGGCTGCAGGGGTGGGGTGTGGGGCGCTGGGCTCACCTGGGCTGCAGGCGGAGGGAGATGCCGGGAACCCAGCGCTGGACTCAAGGGGAGGAAGTGAGAAGCAGGGAATCAGCACTGGGCTCAGCATGTCTGCGCAGTTTGGAAGGAGAGGCAGGGAAATGGAGCTCAGCTGGGCTGTGAGAGTGAAGAGGTGTGCTGGGGTGCAGGCGGGGCAGAGGTGCGGAGCTCAGAGCTCAGTTTGGCTGCAGGAGGAGGGAGGTGCCGGGAACCCGGGGCTAGACTCAAGGGGAGCGAGAGAGGGAGGGAAGGAAGGGCAGGAAATCAGAGCTGGGCTCAGAAGTTCTGTGGGGTTTGGGGGGAGGTGCAGAGAAATGGGGTTCAGCTGTGCTGTGGGGGAGGCATGCAGGGAACCAGTGCAGGGCTTAAATGGGCTGAGGTGGATGGGGGAAGGCATAGGGAACAGAAGGGCAGCTCAGATGGGCTGTGAGGGGCTGCAGGGAACTGGTGCTGAACTCCCTTGGATTGTGGGGGATGGTTTGGGGAAGGTGCAGGGAACCAGCAGGGGTGGGCAGCTCAGTTGGGTTGCAGGGGAGGGAGGTGCAAAGAAGTCTAGTGGGGAGGGGGGGAACCAGGAGCCCTGAAATGACCTCCCCTGGTCCAAAAAATTCCTCATCTGGGACTAGTCAGGTTCGGAGGGTGCCAGACCAGGGAGGTCCAACTCCTACCCAAGTCCCCTCCTTGCACCCTCCCTCCTAGCCAGATACCCTACTCCCAATCTGCTCCTGCTCCCACCTCCTGGAGTGCCCGTGCGGCGCCAGGTCCCCCAAGCCCTGGCCTGAGCTGGGCGGAGGATGCAGCTGGATGTTCCAGGCTCCCGGAGTGATGGTGCGGCGCCGGGTCCCCCAAGCCCTGGCCCAGGCTGGGCAGAGGATGCAGCCGGGTGAAACAGTGAAAATTCATTCATTTTTCTTTCATTTTTTATATGCGTTTATATTTTTGGGCTGCAAAAAGCAGTACTGAAAAAAAACAGGTTCCAACTAAAGTAAAAAGTTTGGGAAACCCTGATCTAGCCACTTTCTATCCATCTTACAGTCCATTTATCCAATCCATATTCCCTTAACTTGCTGGCAATAATAGTGTGGGTCACCATATCAAAAGCTTTGCTAAAGCTGGCACTAGGGTCTTTGGAAGGTCCAGAAACAACTTATTTCCATATTCATAATTTGCTTAATGAATATGCAAATATGCAAATTAATGTCACCAGTCCTCCAAAAGCTCGATTTACTGGTCCCCGTGTCAAAAAGTTTAGGAACTCCTGCTATAAAGTAGATCAGGGCTTACTTTATTGATTATGAGAAGTCAGCAAAAACTCTGCCAGAACAGTGAGCACAATTAACACCATCTGCTGTAATGCTAGCACCACAGAATACTAATCTTTGCATGGAGCTGAATATGCATGCCATATTTATTAAGTGTAGATTGGAGTCTTTATGAACAGGGTTCCCTCTAAGCTGTGCAGCCACCTATTAAGCCCCACACAAGGGCACAGGGCTGCTGCACATGAAACTGCTGCAGCCGGGGGAGAGACACATTCCTCAGCAGGAAGCTTCCATGGCCAGAGATGCGCTCCACTGGCCACAGCAGTGGGGCTGGATTAAGAAAGGGGTTTTAGAGTCTGCAGCCCAGGGCTGTGAGCTAAGGGGGCTCCCTTAGCCCAACCACAGCCTGTAAAGATCCTGTGTTCTGAGTCAGTCCTTCCTAGATGGGGAGGAAGGCAGCTCTGTGTACTGTCATTTCTTAACCCCTATGCTGGAGCCACATGGCTGTGAGCACTGGGAAGCACTGTCCCCGTGGTGACCTCACCTAGAGGTTCTACCCCCACAGCTCCCATTAGTTGAGAATCAGGGCCAATAGGAACTATGAGGGACAGTGCCTGCAAAAGAACACCAGGCAGTGTGGGCCGTGTGAAGCCACCTGTGCCCCCCCACCAAACAGGAGCTGCGCCAGGTTACATCTCATCTCCATATTGGTGTACATAACACAATTCTTTCCGTATATGGACATAAAAATTAGGGGGGGACACTGCTTATGAAATATAGAAACCTGTTCAGCATTAATAAATGACTCCTTCTTCAGAAGTTCTGTGATGCTCACTTAACATTATAATAAAGAGGAGAGTAATAAATTGTTAACCACTGAGGATCTAACAAGAAGCAATGGGCTTAAATTGCAGCAAGGGAGATTTAGCTTAGACTTTAGGAAAAACTTCCTAATTGTCAGGGTAGTTAAGTACTAGAACCAGTTACGTAGCGAGGCTGTGGCATTGCAGCCACTGGAGATTTTTAAGAGCAGGTTAGACAAACACCTGTCAAGGGATGGTCTACAAAATAATTAGTCCTGCCTCAGTATAGAGGCCTATCAAGATTCCTTCCCATCCCACATTTCGGTTTTTCTGTTAGATCCCTTGTCTTGTCATAGTAGGAAGCATTAGATGAAGCTGGATATGCAAAAATTATTGTGGTTATGAAATTAAGGTGATTGGCATATAATGCTTATAAGAATTTTAAGATTAAAAACAAAAATTTAAAACCGACAAAATTCAAAAGTCACACTTTTACAACAAGCCACAGTCTCACATTCAAACCACCAAACCAACCTTAACAGCTCTAACAATGTTACAGTGTGTTTATGAGCTCTTGTTTACAGAGTATTAAACTTATTTTTACAATTTGCATTAAAGAGGCCTATGTTTCGTTTGGACATCTTTTAATAATGTAAGTCAGTTAAGAGAAGTTGATTTGTGCTGTATACCAACAGTTCAAATATTCATGACCAGCTGGCCTGGAAGATTAAATAAAATGAGCTCCTGTTTATAAATACCAACATAATGAAGATCACAGTTTACTATCATAGACATCTATTTTCTAACTTGCAATGAGCTAGAGAAATAGCTCCATCATCCATTTTTATCTTGATGTGGGACATAATCATGCATATATGTATATAAAAGGTTTTTTTAAATTACTAATGTAAGAAAACTTGAGAGGTGCAATGAATGTAACTGCATAATTTGACTGAAAAAAAGGGATGCCTAATGCCTCCACATTTAAATTTCAAGAAGGAGCAGTGATCATGTCTGCTGTGAAATTGCATGTGGTCTTCCCTGTGTGCAAGGCAACAGAATGTACAAGCCTAGTATTTTGGATGTGTATGCAAAAAGTGGATTTGGGAGTGTCCACAATTTAAATTAGTTCTATTACAGCTATTTTGCAGACAGTAATTTTTTTTTCTGCAGTACAATCACTTCCCTTAGATTTCTTGAGGGCCATTCAATGTGACTAATGTTGCGCCTCACAAACACAGATATGAGTTTTATTTTTTGTCTTCACTGGGGCTGGGTTAGAGATGTGTTAGCAATATCTGAACGTCAGCTGTTGCTTGTGATGGTAATATGACTTTAACTTTGAATGTGCTAGATTACTACCACTTTGGATTTTGTTTAATCAACATCGTCTTTAAAACCTTAATTAAGTATTTGGGTTGGGATTTTTTTAAAAATGTAATCCTAAATTATGCTACCAAAAAAAAAAAGCTTTGTTGCTGCAAATGCTAGGAACTGCAAGGTATCAGAGGCCCACTCCTGCAGACACTAGAAGAACTGCTAGATTAAGAGCACTGTTTGCCTTCTTGATCAGCTCGCCAAAAAGTCTTCTGCAAACTACAATCCCTCCCTGCCCACTACAGAGGAATAATAATGATGCAGATTTGCTAACATCTGTACATAAAGGATGCTCTGCAAATCTTCATTTTTACATACATTCAGGGTTCCTCTTCTGAAGAGCCTAGAAAAGGCACAAGATTGAAATTCTCTCCTTGAGCCACTGCTGCCGGCGGGGAAGGGGTAATAAGAGACATAAGCCCCCCTCACAATTTCCATTTTTAAAGCATTTTTAAAGATCAGATAGTCTGATCTTGCAAAGCCTCAGAAATTAAATCTGCTCAATGTAATTCTTCGTGACTACAGCAGAATGTCATAGCTCCATCTGTTATTTTCACAAATTATTTTACCACAGAGAAGCTAAACTTAACTGCTGTCTGAGTCACAGCTCTTTTGTAGGCCAGCAGAGATGACCTATAATATGCTATGAGTGTTCTGCTGGCCAGAACACTTGATCTGACTCCTTGGTCTCTCTCCTTGATCTAACCTACAGGAAATGTTTTCTGATAATTCTGCAGCTTTGCCGTCCATTTTATTTCATTCCAGTACTCTATAATTTAATAATTTCCTCCAGGACAATTTAATCTGAGAATCTATGCACACATCACTGCACAAGGAGAGAAGTGCCTCAGTGCAATCAGAGTAAGGAAGTCACTAATGGGACGAGTCACTGAGGTCACTGGTGTGTTTTTGTTGTTCAGTTACATTATAGGTTGTTTTTTTTTAATTGAAGGCAAAAGCATTTGCAAGTCTCTCTTACAAAAAGTGTGAAAATAACCATGTGACTGAGGCAAGATGCATCTGCATGACTGGTACATCGTCCTATTAGGAAGGGAAACAGAATTTTGTATAAATCCCAGAAAGGCAGCAGAAACATTAGTCATTGTTTCTAGTATCATAATTAATATTTCTCAAGGACAGAAGAGGGAGACTTGAGCCAATGTAATTAGCTTAACATCCTTCACACACTTAGTTTAGGATGATGTAATCAGCACAGTATTTGGAGAGAGACCAGATATTTTGGTCTTAGTACAGTAGATTTTAAAAATGACAATATAGTTCTCTTGAAAGGTACCAGAATAACAGAACTGGAAATTAAATCCAGGGCCAGCAGGTACCAGGAAGACCATATTTCCCTATGCTGAATATGGTACCCCTGGTAAAATTACTTATATTCAAGCAAGGTCAAGAGTAACCAATCAGAATCATGTAATAAAAAAAGTTCACATTATCATCAGGCTGACAGCCCCTTCTAAAAGGAAATACTACACAGTTGTATTATTTTTATTTACCTTCTTATCTTTAAGATTTTCAGGTTCACACAGGGATGGGTCACACACACACACACACACACATGCCAGTACATGTTTTTCATGTGGTGGGAGAGTGTGACCAACCAACCATCCTTACCTTCCCTGTCCTCCATGTCTGGCTGGGCCTGCAGGATGGACTTGCTTCTCCTACTACCTGTTGCCACATCTTCTTGAGGCAACACATAGGTGAGTATGCAGGGTCACATTCCTTTCCCCCCCCCCCCAAACTGTTCTGCCAGGGTTCACACCAGATTGTGGCCAGCAGCAGCCTTTTGCCACAATGCAGGAGTAAAGAGATGGGAGCTGTTGTCAGCAGCAGTGAGGAAAGAGAAGAAGTTTCCGAAAAAATTTATCTTACGTCCACACTGCTATTATGTTCTTTCGAAAGAATGCAGGGTTTTTTCTGACATTGGTAAACCTCATTCTACAAGGAAGAATGCCTTTTCTGAAAGAGCTCTTTTGGAAAAAGGCGTGTGTGGATGCACAAGAGGGAGTTTTTTCGAAAGAAGAGGCCTCCAGGAAAAAGCACAGGTGCCCTGGTAGCCACTCTGTCCATAGTAATCACAGCTTACATGCAAGAGAGCGTATAATGAGTGTGGACGCTCTCTTTTGGAAGAAGTTTTTTTGGAAGATCTCTTCCAAAAAAGCTTCTTTCAAAAGAAGCTTGCAGTCTAGACATACCCACAATGACCAACATCTTGGCCAACACACCAAAGATGTAACTGGAGACCTCCAGAACTAAAATAATGAGATCTACTAAGAGCTAGAGTGCTACAGCTTTGTATCTGGAGACTCTAACAACTCCTATGCCCTTGGAGCAAACAGAGGGGGACCTGTAACTCACACTGACCAATGGGTTACACTAACTATAAATTCACACGTATGGAGATGAAAAGTTGTATGTACAAACCCTATTAGCAGCATGGTAGTAGCACATGACATACATCTGCACATATCAAGGTGAGAAGGCACTTTATTCTCCCTCCAGTCCTTGGTGTTACTTTGATGGAGACACGCACATACTACTTCTCTGAAGACACTGTGGGGGTCTCAGTACTTCTAGCCATCAGGCAACATAGTTAGGTGCCTAACTGCAAGTATCCAGGTTCAAAAGTTTTGACTTTAGATCTCAGATAAATGTAAGAGATAATATCAAATCCATATTAATAGTATGATAGCGCTTTATAGAGTTTTGAGATGAGTTATTTGACCACATATAGTTTCTAACTGCTGAGTTTCCAGCCTTTGAGGTACCAAGCTTATTTCAATGTAGAACAGAGGGAAGCTTTAAAGTTAAAAGAAGCCAAATTTCCTTGATAAGCAACTCTGGCTTTGATTGTGTCTCTTCATCCCTAATATCAATCATGATATTTGCAAGCTGAACCTTGGCCATATTTTTATAAAAAAGTGAAAATGTCCCTTCATCACAGGAAGCTTTTGAGAGTGCACTGAAGGAACACTTTTCCAAAAGTCAGCATCTCACATAGATTCACTTATTAATGTTGCCCTCTCCACAGATAGCCATATAGGAACCGCCCCCCCCGCCCCAAAAAAATCACTGTTGTGGAGGTGGATGGCTGTGTAGATTTTATGTATCCAAACTTGACTAGCACTAATGCCAGTGTTTTCAAGCCAAAATGTAGATCTGACTACAGAAGACAACTTCATAGATGTTAGATTGAAAAAACTTTCCAGCTTTTAGCTATTTCTCCAATAAATGCTTCCTTACTGTACATCTTCTAGTGCAGGGTTCTCAACTAGGGATGTAAAAGATTAATCCAGGGAGGCTTTGCAGTGGACTCTGCTGTATAAAGCTTAGATTTATACTGCAGAGCCTGCAGCACATGTAACCACAAACATTTTTAGTGTTTACATGGTTATTAAATGACTTTTTACATCCCAATTCTCAACCTTTTTCTCTCTGAGGTCCCCTTGACATGCTATAAAAATTCCAGGGCCCAGCAGGGGTGGGAAGGCTTTGGCTAGGGGTCATGAGCATAGGCATAGCATGACATCTATTTTGGGGGGTAGGGGCCAGCAGGTCTTAAGTCACCTCCACATAGTGGGGTGCAAGGAGGGAATGCCACCTACACCTCATGACTCACCTCAGCAGACCACCCAGTCTGAGTGGGAGTGCACAACCAAAAAATTATAACTCAAAGCTGCTGGGGGGCTTAGTTCAAAAAGTTTGAAAACAGCTTAGGGTGCAGGGAAAGGGTAGCTCAAGGTATAGGGAGGGAATAGCTAGGACTGTGCCCACACAGGAAGTTGCTATGGGTATGGGAAGGGGGCTGGCTAGGGGCTGTGTGCAGGCAGAGGTAGCTCAGGATGCATGGAGGAAATAGCTGAGGCTGTGCACACATAGGGGGGTGGCTATGGGTGCGGGAAGGAGGTGCCTAGTGGCTGCGTATGGGCAGGGAAAGATACCACACATCATTTGGGTTTTTAAGTATACCATCACTGAATTTTTTCCTTAATTATCCAAATAAGTGTCACAAGACAGTCACTAATACAGAGCAATCTGGTTCACTGATCGGTTGTGCTCAGCTTGTTAAATGTGTGTTTCAGATTCACATGTAAAGTCATGACTCTAAGCAAAAAGAATGCAGGCCATACTTACAGAATGAGGGGACTCTGTCCTGGGAAGCAGTCACTGTAAAAAGATTAAAAAACAACAAATAGTCTAGCAGCACCTTAAAGACTAGCAAAACATGTAGATGGTATCATGAGCTTTCGTGGGCACAACCCACTTCTTCAGATGACAAAAGATCATCTGAAGTCATGGTGGATAATCAACTGAACATAAGCTGTGGCCAAAGGGCTAATGCCATAGTTGGATATATTAACAAAAGAGTCTCAGGCAGAAATAGAGATGTTATATTACCTCTGTATTTGGCATGAAAGTGACTGCTTCCACATTACTGTGTTCAGTTCTGTACAGCTATTTTTGCGCAAAAACCAGCGGAGCGTCCACACCTCAAGCGCATTTTTGTGCAAGTAAATCAATAGAACAGATGGCTTTTTGCAGTACGGTTCTTCCTCTCCCCACGAGGAATAACTCCTTTTTGCGCTACAGCTCTTGTGCAAAAAGACAGATGTGGACACTCTGGAGGGGTTTTTGTGCAAGAACTGGCCTCCAGGAAAAAGCACAGGTGGCCTCTTGGACTCTCCGTAGCAGGCAATCACAACTCTCTTGTTCCTGTCTGCTGTCCCCTCTTAAAGCTGCAGGCAGCCTGCACAGCCATGGTGGCAGGAAGCTTGCCCACAGCAGGTGTCTTGGCCACGCAGCTCTCTGTCGGCAAAAATGGCAGAGCAAGCAGGTGCCTGAGACCCCTCTGGCTCTGCCAGGGAGCAGCACAGAGCTCTCAGCCCCCCGGCCTCCCTCTTGGGGCAGCAAATGATGCACCCCAGCCTGGTCATTGGCAGAAATAATAACCCTCCTAAAATTGTGGGGCGAGGAGGAATCGCTCCAAGAACCCCGGGCAAAGCGCCGGAATGCCGAGATTTACTCCTGCATGGCCACGTCCCTGATGGAGCAAGGTCACCCTGCCCAGATCATGGAACAGGTCTGGGCAAAGGTGAAGGAGCTCCATCAGGGATACGTCAGGGTGACGGAGTAGAGGGGCGTTCAGGGGCAGGACCCCACACCTGCCCATACTATAGGAAGTTCCACCACATCCTTGTGGGGGGGGGAACCCTCTTCCCCCTCCATCGTGGTGGACTCCAGCCTGGAGCAGCCCATACTCCAGCGCCCGGAGCCTGTCCCCGAGCCAAAGGAGACGGAGGGGCAGGTCCAGCCCCTGATGGAGGAGGAGGAGAAGGATCAGGACAGCTGGACTGTCACCCTGCCCCTGGAGCCAGTCCCTGCCAGCCTGGATGTCTCCCAGGCCTCTGAGGAGGCTTGGGAGAGATCTTCAGGAACACTGGCACACACACACACAGGGCGGGGGAGGTGGCCACGCAGGGGGCAGGGGACACAGTGTCACGTGGGCTGCTAGGCCAGCACATGCTGCTGCAGTCTGTGCATGTGCAACCACGTGCAGCAGGAGGGTGTGGCACATGGCCAGAGCAGCCAGCCCCTCAACATGCCCAGCAGCCTGCTGCCAGCCTCATGCATGGCCACATAAGTCCTGCCCCCAGGAGGGAGGGGGGTGCACCGAGCTGCAAGCAGCCTAGTCGCAAGGGCACAGGCATGATCCCACACACACCCTGGAGCGCTGCACACAGCACACAGGCATGCCTGCACGTGCAAGGAAGCAGCTGCTCACACACACACACACACACACACACACACACACAGAGCACAACGAGCCGCAGCTGTGTGTGTACACCGGGGAGGGGCAGGCTGCACACTGCTCCTCTGCCCCTCATCAGGGGATCCCAGTCTGGCCACACACTTCTCTGGCCTGCCTGGCCACTCTGTATGTGTGTGTGTGTGCGGGAGGGTGGGGGGAAGGTGGGTAGCATGGTCCTCTGCCCACCTCGGGGCCCCTGTGACACAGGGCATGCTGTGCAGGCCACACATGGCCTTGCACCTGGGACATCCCCTTCCTGCGGGCTGCGGACTGGTGCGATCCCAGCGAGGTCTCCCCACCCGAGGGGGCTCAGCAAGCCACCCCACGACTCCTCCCAGTCCTGATCCCCCTTTCCAGTTCACTGATCCCTCCTCCCAGTTCAAACATCCCCCCTCCCAGTTCAGATAGCCCTAGGGTTGCCAGATGGTTTAACCAATAAATACCAAACACCCCCGCAAAAAAAACACTGTTGAGAAAAAAAAGGGAGAGACCAAAGTTGTTGAGAAAAAAAACAAGCCCGACAATTATTAAGCAAAAAAAAATTTTTTTAATTAAAAATACAAAAAAACCAGCATGGCCCCTTTAAGGCCTTTGGGGCTTTTTTTGCTGGCGGCCATCTTGTTTTCTTCCTCCATGCCACAAGACAGCTTCCCTGCGGAACCAGGTAAGCAGAGTGGAGGGGGATTTGGGAGGGGCCCGGGGCAAGGCCGGGCCCGGTTGCTGAGTGTCGTAGGGTTGCCAGGTGTCCGGTATTTTCGCCTCCTGGCAGGGGAAAAAAAATCAGAAAATAACAGACATTTTAGGTGTCCAGCATTTTCTGATTTTTTTTACCGAACAGGAAGCGAAAATACCGCACTGTCCCGGTCAATACCGGGCACCTGGCAACCCTAGACAGCCCCCCTCCCGCTGCCCACCCTCGTTTATTTTTAATAAAGAAAGACTCATTTTGTTGTAAAACCAAGCAGGTGTGTTTATTGGGAGGTCAGGGTAGGGGCAAGGGGAGAAGGTGGGTATGTCTACACTAGCTCCCTAGTTTGAACTAGGGTGGCTAATGTAGGCATTCGAACTTGCAAATGAAGCCCGGGATTTAAATATCCCGGGCTTCATTTGCATGTTCCTAGTGGCGCCATTTTTAAATCCT
The DNA here is from genome assembly GCA_019425775.1 of Rafetus swinhoei. Taxonomy (NCBI): domain Eukaryota; kingdom Metazoa; phylum Chordata; order Testudines; family Trionychidae; genus Rafetus; species Rafetus swinhoei. The sequence goes on along the minus strand of CM033435.1, from coordinate 10,928,497 downwards.
TAGTTCGAACTGACTGCCCGGCTGCGCGCAGTCAGAGTTAATCAAACTAAATCCTTAGTTCGGATTAACTGTTACACCTCATTGCAGGAGGAGTAACAGTTAATCCGAACTAAGGATTTAGTTCGATTAACTTCTGACTGCCGCGTGTAGTCAGTTCAACTAAGAGATTTAAAAATGGCGCCACTCACATGCTAAATGAAGCCCGGGATATTTAAATCCCGGGCTTCATTTGCAAGTTCGAATGCCAACATTAGCCTCCCTAGTTCGAACTAGGGGGCTAGTGTAGACCTACCCAGGGAGAGGGGGAAGGGAGAGAGAAGGAAGGGCGAAGCTCCTGTTGTGGAGGCCCTGGGGAGAGTTACTGTGGTTCCTGAGAGAACCTCTCCCTCAGGGCCTCCCGTATGCACACCCCGGCCTGATGGGCCTGGCGGGCTGCAGCTGTCTGGAGCTGCTCAAAGCCCTGGCCCTCACCACCGACCCCAGGAGGAAGGCTTCCCCCTTGAGCTCCACCAGGTTGTGGAGCACACAGCAGGCTGCCACCACCTCAGGGCAGGGCCGGCTCGAGCTATTCCTGTGCCCTGGGCAGTGGGCGCGCAACGCATGCGTGGCCCCGCACCCCGGCACGCTGCGCACCTTGCAGCTGCAATCAGGCGCATGGCGCCTGATGGCAGCTGTAAGGGGCACCGCATGTCCCCTGGCCCCAGGTGCGTGGCACCTGATGGCAGCTGTAAAGGGCACCATGTGTCCCCTGGCCCCAGGCGCGCAGCGCCTGATGGCAGCTGATGGCGCCTAATGGCGGCTGGGCGTGCGACACCCCTTACAGCTGCCATCAGGCGCCCCCCATAGGTTGGCGCCCCGGGCAGCTGCCCGGCTAGCTCCCCCCCTTAATCCAGCCCTGCCTCGGGGATATTATGGTGCCCGATGTCCAGGCAGATGAGGAGGCAGCAGAACCGTCCTTTCAGATGCCCGAAGGTTCACTCCCCCTGCAGGCAGGCTCTGTTCAGGCAGGCATTGAAAATGTCCTTGGTGTGATCCAGCTGGCTGGTGTAGGGACGCATTAGCTAGGGCATGAGTGGGTATGCCGCGTCCATCACTATGCACATTGGCATAGTCTGGTCGCCCACCAGAAACTCCCAGCAGGGAAAAATGTTGCCCGCCGCTAGCTGGGCACACAGGCTGGAGTTCCAAAATACTCGAGCATCGTGAGCCCTGCCCGACCACCCCACATAAATGTTTGTGAAGTGGCCACGGTGGTCCACCAGGGCCTGCAGGACTACTGAGAAGTAGCCCTTGCGGTTCACAAACTGGGCCACTCGATGTTCTGGGGCCTGGATGGGTATGTGCATGCCGTTGATTGTTCCCACGCAGCTGGGGAACCCCAGGACAGCAAAGCCGTCAATGGTGGCATCCAGGTTGTGAATCTGGTGACCAGCTTCTACTCCCCAGTTTCCCCATGGGGTTGAAGCAGCCCTCTGTCCACAGTGGACCACAGGCAGGGGGTTGCTCCTGGGTACCAGTTAACCAGTAAGCATCACCAGTTAAGAATGATGCTTACCAGGTATCTGGTAAGGATGTTAGTGTTTAACCAACTAACTGTTTAACTGACAAGCTGATGTTTAAAGGTATCAGTTAAGCTCAGCTAGCTCCTGGGGGAGGCGGCTTTGCTGTGGCAGGACAGCGAAGCCATCTCCCCTGGATCCCAGTGAGCAAAGAGCCCAAACTGCCCACTCTGCTCCCCTGGAGGAGGCTTTGCTGTTGCAGCAAAACTTCCCCCCCCCCCAGAAGCTGAACCGACAGAGCCTCCCGGGACAGCTTTGCTGCAGGCTCTGCAGTATAAAGCTTAACTTTTAGAGCCCGCAGCACATGTAACTGCTAAGATTTTTAGTGGCTACATGGTTACCATATTAAACACTTTTTTAACACATCCCTAGTATTTGGCTAACTGGTTATCTGTTCACATCCTTAGGATATTGTATTTTTGTGTTTATGTCATTCTTGTATGTGAAGCTAGAAATATGACATGTGGATCAGTTTATAATTCTAAACATGCTAATGTGGGCCATTACTGATACAAGGAATATGAACGGGTAATCGGTATGGCTCCCCGCTGGCCCCCATTTAATCAGTTAGTGGTTAAACATAATGGTTAACTGGTTAACTAATTAAACAGGATTTTACATCCCTAACAGATACTTAGGAAACATAATAGCTTAGTACTCAAAACAAAACCATTTACAGATTGTTACCTTATGTTTCCTCTAAGCCTAAACTGTGCTTGGTCCTTAAGGAGTTAGTGAACAGGAGCAGCTAACTGGGGAGTTTTGCCAGGGAATTTCCAGGTGAAGGAGGAATGATTGCATGACTGTTGGGGTAAGCGGTTGTCTGTAGTGTATGTGTTTGTGGTGTGCAAGAAAATTTTCCAAAGGGAGTTTGGAGGGAGAGTTTGAAGGGGGATCTGGCATTGGCAACTATCAGAAGACAGAATACTGGGCTAGTTGGTTCTTTGGTCTGACTCAGCATAGCCGTTCTTATGTTATGTCCTATGGTAACCATGCCACCTGGTACTGGAATCCATCTTGAATCTGGTATTTTTCTATGGGGATAGGGAGACTAAACAAGAGTTCCCGTCATGGGGGAAAGTCTATTCAACAGTGGAAAGTAATCAGGCTTTTTTTCTTCAGCTGACTTTTGAAATTGCCTCCCCAGTTTAAGAGGATACACATGAAGAAACCTGTAAACAAAGAATTAAAAAGAACTCTAATAGACCCAGGCCGGAGAGAAAGAACAAGTCTGTCTTGAAAGATTTTACTTTAATCAAGGACAAGGGGTGAGGAACACATTTCTTTTAGTGTATTAGGCTTAGTTGGTGTGTTTATTTTGGCTTTAATAACTTATATTGAGATATGTGATAATGTACACATGTAAACGATTAACTAATGAGCCTGGGATGAGTGTGTTAAATGCATTCTAACATCCCTAATTTTTATATGTTTTCATTTGCTATCTGTTAAATCCTACTTTTTATACTTAATAAAACACTTTTGTTTATTATCAAGCCCAGAGTAAAATTAATGCAAAAAGATAAAATCCATAAAAGGCTTGAGATCTGACACTTCTTGTTCAGGTAAAATTCCCAGTGAAATCAATGACTGGCAAACACTAACCTGATCAATCAAATGTCAACTTCTCCCCAATGCTGAATAAGGGAATGAAGGGAATAAATTTGTTGTAAATACTCTCATCTCTCTCTCAGTATGGCTATGTCTACACTACAGAGTTTTTTCCGAAAAACGGCTGTTTTTCCGAAAAAAAATCCTTGAGTTATGTCCACACTGCAATCGCGTTCTTTCGAAAGAAAATCGAAAGAACAGAGGGTTTTTTCCGACAGCGGTAATCCTCTTCCTATGAGGAAGAAGCCTTTTTCTGAAAGAGCTCTTTCGGGAAAAGGCATGTGTGGATGAGGAAGAGGGGTTTCTTTCAAAAGAGGAGGCCTCCAAGAAATAACACACGTGCCCTGGTGGCCACTCCGTCCAAAGTAATCACAACTCTAGAGTTCCTGTCTCCTGGTACCTCTTAAAGCTGCAGGCACCCTGGATAAGCCTTGTGGCAGGAAGCAGGCCTTGGAACAGCACTCTGAACACGTGGCTCTCCCTGCCACAGGCCTGCTCACCCATGGCAGAGCCACAAGCCCCCCGAGACTCCTCTGGCCCTCGCAAGGAGCACAAGCAGGACTCCCAGGACCCACCCTGGGGGACCAAGAGGCGTGCACCCTCCTGATCTGGAGTGGAGATCCTGTTCCTCCTCGAGCTGTGGGGCGAGGAGGAGACACTCCAGGATCTCCACTCCAAGCGCTGGAATGTCGACATTTATGGCCGGATGGCCAAGTCCCTGGCGGAGCATGGACACCCACCCCGGACCTAAGAACAGGTCAGGAGTAAGGTGAAAGAGCTCTGCCAGGGATACATGAGGGCCAGAGAGCACAGCGCATGCTCTGGGGGAGGACCCCACACCTGCCCATACTACCAGGAGCTGCACCAGATGCTAGAGGGTGGGGAAGCTATTTCCCTTCCCGTCATGGTGGACTCTGGCCTCAGTACACCTGGTTGTTGCCCGGCCAGAGGTCATGGTGGAGGAAGAGGAGGAACAGAGACAGCAGGAGGAGGAGGAGGAGGCAGACGACACGGCCACTGTCAGGCTCTCCTTGGAGCCGGTTCCTGTGAGCCTGGACGTCTCCCAGGCATCGTCTGACGCTGGAGAGGGATCTTCAGGTGAGTGCTCTCAGTTTGTCACACACACAGAGTGGGGAGGCGGGTGCAGAAGGGGTAGGGTGCGAGCGTCGCTCGGTCTGCTCAGGCTGGACATCGTGCTGCAGTCCGTGCACATGGAACCACGTGCAGTATTAGTGTGCACCAAGCACACTCAGCAGGCAGCCCCTGAGCACGCCCAGGACCCTGCTTCCAGGCTTAGGAGAGGCCACACACCCGACTGGCCCCGGTGGGGGGCATGCCCTCCCAGCACCTGCCACGGCTGGAAGCAGGCTAGCCACAAGGGCGCAGGCATGACCCCAGACACACCAAGGAGTGCTGCACACAGCCAGGGGCGGATATAGGGCAGGGCGAGTGGGGCGACCGCCCCGGGCCCAGCGCTTCAAGAAGCCCCGCGCATGCGCCGTGGCGCCACCGCGCATGCGCCATGTCAAAGGGGGGGCCCTGCGAAATTGTGCTGCCCTGGGCCCCGCAAAATCCTCATCTGCCCCTGCACACACAGCACACAAGCATGCATGCATGTGTGAGGCAGCACCCACTCCCTGCGGGCAGTGCTGCGAGGTGCAGGTGTGTGTGCGGGCCCCAGGGAGGGCCAGGCTTCTCCCGGCTCCTCTGTTGCCCATGGGGGGATCCCACTGTGGCTGGACTCTTGCCTTGCCTGCTTCTCCGTGGGCTGGGAGGGGTGGAAGCGGGCAGCATGATCCCCTGGGCACCTCAGGGTCCCTGTGAGGCAGATCCTGCTGTGCAGGCCACACACATGGCCCTGCTCCCAGGACATCCCCCTCCTCTGGCTTGAGGACTGTTGGTCGCTGCTCACAGAGGAGGGCACAGCCTCAGGAACAGTGTCTACATAGATGACTGACTGCCTCTCCCTCTTTGTGTTCTCCACAGCCGGACCAGTCGGGATTGAGGGGCGAGCCACACCAACTGAGCTAGCCACCAGAGCCCAAGGTACCCAAAAGCACGCCAGGGTCCATGGAGACCTGATGCGACAGCACGTTAGCATCCTGCGCAACATGCAGCAGACCCTGGCGCAGATGATCTGGGAGGATGCAGAGTGGTGTGATAGAATGTGTGCCATCATGCGTGACATGATAGCACACCCTTGATGCTGTCGCTACTCTTGCCTACCACCCTTCTGACCTCCCTGCTATGCCCGTTCCCCCTTCCCCTGCCCCCAAGCGATGCCTCTGCTCCCTCCTCAAGCAATGCCTCTGCTCCTTCCCCAAGCAATGCCCATGCCCCCTTCCTAAGTATGATGCCTATGCCCCCTCCCCCCTTGCCATCCCTGACCCAGCTCCAGCCCCCCTCCTACTTCCTCCTTGTGGTCCCAGGACCCACCCAACCCAAGTTCGACAAGGTCCCCACACCTGAGGTGGCACATCCAGTTGCCCCCATGCCACTCCGAGTCCCCCTCCCGGTTATGAGACTCCCCCCTCCCCCCTACAGTTTTTTTTTTTAATGAAAGATCAATAGAGTTTGTTTTGTTCAAAACCAAACAGGTGTCTTTATTGAGAGGTCAGGGAACGGGCAAAGGGCGGGGTTGTAGTGTGAAAGGGATAATGCAGCAAGCCAGAGGCTCATGGGAAGAGTTACTGGGGTCCTTGAGAGAAACTCTCCCTCAGGGTCTCCCAGATGCACACCCCGGCCTGATGGGCCGGGGGATGGCAGCTGTCCGTGGCTGCTCAAAGGGTCTCCCCTCGCAGCTGGCCTCCCCCTTCCTTTCCACAATGTCGTGGAGAATACAACATGCTGACACCACCTTGGGGATATTGTGCTTCCCCATGTCGAGAAGGGTCAGGAGGCACCTGAACCACACCTTGAGGTGGCTGAAGGCGCACTCCACCTGAATCCTGACCCAGTTCAGGTGGGAACAGGTCCCTGCTGGGGTTCAGCTGGCCGGTTTAAGGCTTCATAAGCCACGGCATCAGGGGGTAGGCTACGTCCCCCACCACGCACAATGGCATCTGCATGTCCCTAACCGCAAAGTCACGGCGGGGGAAGAATGTGCACGCCTACAGCTTCCCGTAGAGGCAGGAGTTACAAAAAATGAGGCCATCATGTGCCCTGCCCTACCCCCTGACAAAAAATGTCTGTGAACTGTCCACAGTGGTTGACCAGGGCCTGCAGCACCATTGAGAAGTAGCCGTTACGGTTGATGTACTAGGCCACTCTATATTCAGGTGCGCGGATCAGGATGTGGGTTTCATCAATCGCTCCACTGCAGTTCGGGAACCCCAGGGCAGCAAATCTGGCCACAATGGGCTCTAGGTCTCCCAGGAGCATGACCCTGCACAGCAGGATCAAGTTGATGACCCTCACAACCTGCAGAAGGAGACAAACAAACACATAAAACAGACAATGAAAGAGGGGGTGCCTGAGCCTTTGGGAGGTACCCGCCCCTCTCCCGTCCACTCCCCCACAAACACCCCAGGAGCCACCCCCTATGAGGCCCCTCCCCAAGCAGCAGGGAAGTGTGAGGATGGGACGGCACAACCCCCCAGGGACGGGGCTTCCCCTCACCCCCACTCCCTCCCCACACCCCAACCCCCCTTTCCCAAGAGTCCCCCTTTCCCAGGACTTCCCCCCCTCCTCTCTCTCCCACAGGGACTGCAGCCCGAGAGTGCCTTACCTCCATGAGGAAGGCCCTAACAGTGGACTTCCCCACACCAAACTGGTTGCCCACCGACCGGTAACTGTCCAGGCTGGCAAGCTTCCATACAGTGATTGCAACCTGCTTCTCCAGGGGGATGGCACATGGGGTGCAGGGACATTGGGGGTGGGGAGATAGGGGAGCAGGGGCTCTGGTGGGGGGGATGTGGGGATGTTGAGGAATTAAATGCTGGGGCCATCGGGTGCAGGTATGGTAGGGAGTTGGGGGTGTTAGGATTGAAAGTTTTATTCTTTTTATATTTCTTATTTTAGGTATAGTAATGTAGCAATAATATAGCAATATAAGGCATATATATATATATATATATATATATATATTAACATACATTTAATATTTTACAAATCAAGTCCTTTCAGTTGAAGGTCTATTTTCTTTGTTCTGAAGTAGAAAAACAGTTCTGGGTATTTTGTCTGTGTTAATAAGATTAGAGGAATTCTGCAAATGTTGAAGGCCAAGCCTTAATTGTTTAATTTACAACGCTTTTGCTTTGCCATGAAGATCTGTAACCCTTGTGTATGTAAGGAGTGTGAATGTGTTAAAATAAGATGCAAAGTTATATAGCTTTAGAACCAGATGGTCAAAGGAGGGGGTTGAGCGAGTGCAGGCGAAGGCCAGAGGACGAGACAACCTAACTGCAGAGGAGTCAGCTATAACCATCAATGCGTACCCCCTACTCACAAGAAGATTGGATAATTGGCAGATTGACGAGCCTTAGAGCAGAGAAGCACCCTGAAAGGACGATTGATTACAGGATGAACCTTCGAGAGATGTTTTGGGAACACTCACATCAAAAAGATAACATTCTGGTCACAAGCTGACAGAGATCCATGGATTTTAACAGAGAAGAAGGAATATATAAAGCAGGGTGCTTTGCTATGGAACTTTGGGTTCGTCTGCCACACTATCTGGAGAGCAGTATCGGATCAATCGACTGACAAGGCCCTGCTCCCCCCTGTGCTCAATCTACCTGTCCACACTAGATTGACACAGACTCTGGACTGGTAACTATATCATCTGGCAGAACTGTGTATGGATGATGTTTTGTGTGTATGTGTGCGTTTGAAAAGCATATGCAACTGTTGTATTCTCAATAAATGTGGTGTACTGCCTTTTCCCCCATAAAAGATCTCGTGTGCTTCGTTTAAGCATAACAGGGGTGCAGAGGCAATGGGATGCAGCAATGGTGGGGAGCTGGGCATAAAGGGGCCATGGGATGCAGGGGTGGTGGGGAGTTGGGCTGCAGGGCCCTGGGTGGGGATGTGGGAAGGGAGGAGCTGGGGATGGTGCGGAGTATGGGGTGCAAGGATGGTGAAGCGCTGGGGATGGGGGGGGCCATGGGGTGCAGGGAAGGGGAGAGATGGGGTGCTGGGGCCATGGGTGGGGAAGGCAGGCATGTTGGTGAGTTGCGGGTGCAGGGATGGTGGGGAGTTGGGGGTGCAGGGTCCATAGGGTGAAGAGAGAGGGGTGCTGGGGCCATGGAGAGTTGGGGGTGCTGGAGCCATGGGGTATAGAGCCCTGGGCAGAAAGGCTGGGAGATGGGGTGCAGGGCCCTGGGCAGGGGGTGCTTGGAGAGAGGAGTTGGGGTGCAGGGCCCTGGACAGGGCGCGTGGGCCCGGGCGGGGGCGCGTGGAGGAGGAGTTGGGGCCGGGCCCGGGCGGGGCGCTGGGCCCCGGGCGGGGGTGCTGGGAGGGAGGAGTTGGGGGCAGGGCGCCGGGCAGAGGGCGCTCGGAGGGAGGAGCTGGGGCAGGGCCCCGGGCGGGGGCGCTCGGAGGAGGAGTTGGGGGCAGGGCGCCGGGCGGGGGGTGCTGGGAGGGAGGAGTTGGGGGGCAGGGCGCCGGGCGCTCGGAGGGAGGAGCTGGGGGGCAGGGCGCTGGGCGGCGGGAGCTGGGGCATGCAGGGAAAAGGGCTCCACAGCGGCCCCAGCAGCTCTTGCGACCCAGGCCGGCGCCGGGGGCGCTGTGGGCCCGGCCGCTCTTCCCGCGCGGCGCCGGCCTCTCTGGTTCCCTTGCGCCGTCGTCTCCTGTCAGGCGCGGGCGGCGAGGCCGGGCTGGCACCGCACGCAGCGCGCAGGCGCCAACTGCTGCCGGGCCTGGCTCATGGCGCTGCCGGCGCTGCCCGGCTCGGGGGTGCAGTTCCGGAGGATCCTGGCTCACTTCCCCCAGGAGCTCAGCCTGGCCTTCGCCTATGGCTCCGGGGTCTTCCGGCAGGCCGGGGCCGCCCCCAGCCAGAGCGCGGTGAGCGGGAGCGTGTAGCGGGGCATTGCGCGGGCTATGGGCTGTCAGCCTCCGTGCCCCGGCTATGGACTGCCCCCCCCCAGTACCCCCTTGGGGCATTGCCCCGGCTATGGACTGCCCCCCCCCCCCAGTACCCCGTTGGGGCATTGCCCCGGCTATGGGCTGTCACCCCTCAGTGCCCCGGCTATGGACTGCCCCCCCAGTACCCTCTTGGGGCATTGCCCCGGCTATGGGCTGTTACCCCCCCCCATGTCTCCACGCGGGGGCATTGCCCTGCTATCGATTGTTACCCCTCCCTATGCACTAGGGGGTTGGGCAGGGGTATTACCCTTACAGCAAGTTAATATGCCCAAAAATGCATCAGATGAGGTAGTTCCCCACGTAAAGGTCGTTCCTGCACCCATAAGGCTGGACAGTCAGTCCCCTGGCTGGGAGGTAACCCATATTCTCCATTACAGCATGATGCAGGTCGGGGCATTTCCCTTACTTTGAGGGTGATATCCTTATCCATTTGGGAGGACATAAAATGGGTATTCCACTTGCTCCGGGTTACTCCCTTTTTTCCCTCTTCCTCTGCTTTCTGGCTTTTTGAGGTTTGGTAAGGCAAAAACTGCTAGAGACTAGGGATAAAAAACCCATTTAATTGGTTAACCAGTTAAACAATGTTTCCTCTCTTATCTATCCCTTTCCTAAGGAGTCCCAACATTCTGTTCCCTTTTTTTGACTGCTGCTGCACATTAAGTGGATGCTTTCAGAAAACTATCCACAATGATGCCACGAATCTTTTTCTTGATTGGCAACAGCTAATTTAGACCCATCATTTTATATGTATTGTTGAGATTATTTTTCAATGTACATTTACCAACATTCAATTGATCTGCAGTTTTGTTGCCTAGTCACCCAGTTTTGTGAGATCCTTTTGTAGTTCTTTTCCGTGTCCTTGGAGCTTAAGTATCTTGAGTGGTTTTGGATCATGTGCAAATTTTGCCACTTCATTGTTCAATGTATGCATAAATGATCTGGAAAAAAGCATAAACAGTACTAGTCCCAGTACAGATGCTGGGGGTGGGGAGATACCATTATTTACCTTTCTCCTTCTGAAAACTGACCATTTTTCTGCTGAAACAAAAGACAGGACTATGCAGCACTTTAAAGACTAACAAGATGGTTTATTAGGTGATGAGCTTTCGTGGGCCAGACCCACTTCCTCAGATCAATATGTGGAAGAAAATTGGCACGACCATATATATTAAAGTGATACAATCAAAAAAAAGTGAACACACATAAAATTGGTGAATCAGATTTAAGAACAGAGGAGGAGTGAGGGGGGGGAAGGTTAGTGTCTGAGAGGTAATGACATTAGGGGTGATAATTGGGGGAAGCTATCTTTGTAATGGGTGAGATAATTAGCATCTTTGTTAAGACCCATACATAAAGTGTCAAATTTAAGCATGAATGACAGTTCTGAGGCTTCTCTTTGAAGTCTGGAGTTGAAATCTCTTTGAAGCAATATGCATGTTTTAAGGTCATTGAGAGAATGGTCAGTCTGGTTAAAATGGCAAGCAACAGTTTTCTCTCTGTGAGAGAGCCTGATGTCTGTTTTATGTGCATTGATTCTTTGGCGAAGTGTCTGAGAAGTTTGTCCAATATACATAGCAGACGGACACTTTAGGCACATGATGGCATAAATTATATTTCTGGATGAACAGGAATATGTGTTCTTGATCTTGTAACTGGCATGGTTAGGTCCAATAATAGTGTCAGCAGAGCAAATATGTGTAATTTTCCAAGCATTGAGAACTCCTAATGAAAAATTTAGATTAGATTCTCATGCAAAGATTTGTCTTCTATAGAAATTTGGATGTGCTTTAATTTGTTTTTTAAAAACATCAGTTATGGGTTGGTAATTTCCTGTCTCTGTGGTGGTGTCTCCCATTATTATCGCTGGGCATTACATGAAGATCATTAGACTCTTCAAGTGGATAGTGCTTTGTTTTCTAAACTATATGTAACTGTCTCTTTTTGTTTACCTTATAGCACAACATGCTGGACTTCGTGTTTGCTGTGGATGACTCTGTGACTTGGCATATGATGAACCTTTTAAAGAATAGGAGTCATTATTCCTTCTTAAAACTTTTTGGGCCCAAGCAAATCAGTACTATACAGAGTTGTGGAGCAGGGATTTATTACAATACTTTAGTGCGATGTAATGGTCGGGTAAGTACAATAGGTTGTGACTAATTTGTATAGATCAGTGTTTCTCAAACTGGGGTCTGCATACTCCATGGAGTCCTCAGGCCTCACACATCAACTCCTCCCCTGACCCTTCCAGGCAGACTCCCTACCTATCCCACATCCACATGGCTCCCAAAGCGACCACCAGGTGCATGAGTGGCCAGGGAGGCTCTGTGCACTGCCCTGCTCAAGTGCTGACTGCAGCTTCATTGGCTGGAAAGTATGATCAGTGGGAGCTGCAAGGGCAGTGTGCAGAGCCTCCCTATTTGCACCTCCACCTAGGGACTGCAGGGACCTGGCAGCCACTTTGTGGGATTTGCAGTAAGCACCATCAGGACTGTGCATTGCCTCTTGCATCCCAAACCCCTGCCCCATCCCAGAGTCCCTTCCCACACCCAAAATCCATTCTGGAGCCTTCACTCAGACGTCATCCCCTGCCCCAAACTCCTTGTCCCCAGCCCCACCCCAGAGTTCACACCCCCAACCGGAACCTTCGCTCTCTTCCCGCATGCCAACCCCTTGCCCCAGCCTGGTGAAAGTGAGTGAGGCAGGGGGAGAGCAAGCAACGGGGGGGAGAGGATGGGGAGATTGTTGCAGGGGTGGGGCCTCAGTGAGAGGGAAGGGCAGGTGGTCTCTGGTCTCCAAAAAAATTTTAAGTCAAAGTGGGGTTCCTTGGGTTGCGAAAGTTTGAGAACCACTGTTCGTAGATCAATGTTTACATCTAGAATATTGGAATTACTAACTCAGTGTAGCCTCTGCTCAGGAAATACAATTTGCAGTTTGTATTTATGTTACAGATAGTAGCTGATCCTTGACTAACACTTAAGCACTTACATAAAAACTTCAATTCTACATTGCCTCTTCAATATTCAGTATTTCAAGCTGTTTTACAAAGTACTGCATTAAATCCTGGAAAGCAAAACAGGAGATGACATTGTGCTCAACAAAAGCAACATTTAAACACAGCAGTTAAAGCACTTTTACAATAAAGCTGAACTTACATTATTTTTCTCAACCATAATTTTGAAGCCATTACATCCTTCATTGTGGGAAGGAGGCAGGTATTGTCACCATTCTGCAAATGGGGAAACTCCGATGTAGATTCAAAGACTGGGCAATTAACAGAGTAGAGGGGATTGTTTTAATTTTGATGTCCATACAAATATAGGACATGACATAATTGATGTTCATGTTATTTAACTTCTGATTCCCTCTCATATTAGTACTGAGTGTAATTAATAAATAATGTGCCAGTAGTGTAGTATTTATTCTGTGTCTGGTTATATTCCTATATCTATTTCCAGTTAGTGTTGGGGGTGCGTGCATGCGTGCATGCCTTTCTGCCCACTCAGTTCTTCAGTTCTGTTTCAAGTTGTTCTCATTTTGTGGTAGTGACAAGAAAATGAAATTCCTTCTCTTTACCTAAAGCGGGAAATGGAATGAAGGACATAGGAAAGCCTATGTTTGAAGCCAACTATGACTTTTCTAAAAACATTCAGGCATGATGTATCAGGGTGAGTATGATGTCAGTGAATGGACACTCACCAAAAAACTCTCTCGCTAGATGGGAAGAAATGCAGGCCATCTTTAAGTGTAAGGCACTTGGATGAGAGAAGAATTATGGGCCCAATCCTGGTCCTATTGAAATAAGAGTTTTTTTTACCTTAATTTTAAGATGTATGGTAGCAGAATCTTTGTTATAGACTTCTTTTATGATTCCCACCCATCTCTCATGCTTTTTTTTTTTCAGTTTGTATGATGATGACTTAGCTTTTGGACTGTCTCCATTCTGTTCTTGCATGGTCAATTAAGAATGTTCTAGAGTGACTTGGAGCCTGGTAGTAATCATTGGAATCTTGTGGTGTACAGAAGCCTACTATCTGTGTTATATTATTTAGGCTGCTTCCCTTTAACTTATGATTGACAGGAAACAAACTCTTCAGCGTGAATCCTTCTAACTGTTGAAAATGACCTGCAACTGTTACAGGATTATATATTGACTACCCCCAAAAGTAGAAGCAGGTAGGGAGCATTCTGCATATAAACTTGGTTCTAAATTTATCATTGTTCTTCTTTTTTAAGCTTCCCAATGTTGCAGAACATATAATTCCTGTTCTGCTGTGACACCCTATCTTGCACGCTCATATATCCCACAGAGCTGTAAACAGGGGAGTTTGAGTGGAAGTTTGTAAAGGGAGTTTGGATACTGGGACTTGTTTGGGGTTTGTTTTTGCTGTGGAGGGGGTGTTTTGGTTTGTTTTTGTGTTCACCGGACTAATAGGATTTTGGTGAGAAAGTAGATAAAACATAGAGGCAGTAGTGGCCATGGCCCAAGTAGTAGAGAACACAAGGAGGATGATTGGATGTGGTAGCTGCGGTATGTACATGATTCTGGAGGGTTATCTGAAAGGAGTTTTGTTTGCATGAAGTGCCGCCTGATAGAGCTGATGGAAGAAAAGATCCGAGGACTGGAGATGCAGGTGGAAACTCTGGTCGAGTTTAGAAGGGGGTTTGAGCAGATGATGGAGCAAAGGCATGACGTGGCTGAAGGGGAAAGTTTAGATATGCAGATGGAAGCAGGATCAAGGGCCTCAGAGGGGGGACTGCTGGGCGAAGAAACAGGACAGTGGAAGCATGTGACTAAGAGAACCAGGCAGAGGAAAAGATGGGTCAGTGAAGGAAAAATAGAGCTCAAGAACAGGTATGTGGAGTTGGAGAATGAAGAAGGGTACAGCAGGTAGATAATGAAGATGGAAGGGTAAGAAGAGAAGAGTGGCTAGTCCCATAGATAAAGGGGAAGAGTTAATGGAGACAATACCAATAATGAGCATCAGGAGGATACAGGATGGGTTAAAGAGGATTACAAGGGAAAACAGGAATGGCAAGGACTTGCAGCCAGAGGAAGCAAGAGATAGACCAGAGAATCGCACTGTCACTAGGAAAAGGCAGGTCTACGTGATTGGGGACTCCTTATTGAGAAGAATAGATAGGCCTGTAACCAGAGCTGATCCAGAGAATAGAAGGGTGTGCTGTCTGCCAGGTGCTAAGATACAGGATGTGGAACTGAGGTTGAAGAGGATTATTAAGGGAGCAGGAAGGAATCCATTAATTAAGGGAGCAGGAAGGAGGCTGTGAAGGCTAGGAATATAACAGAGTTTAAAGAGAAGCTAGATAATTTCATGGAGGTTAGGTCCATAAAAGGCTATTAGCCAGGGGATAAAATGGTGTCCTTGGCCTCTGTTTGACAGAGGCTGGAGAGGGATGGCAGGAGACAAATTGCTTGATCATTGTCTTCGGTCCACCCCCTCTGGGGCACCTGGTGCTGGCCACTGTCGGCAGACAGGATACTGGGCTAGATGGACCTTTGGTCTGACCTGGTACGGCTGTTCTTATGTTCATTGATCATCCTTCATGTAGGAACAAATGATACGGCTAGATTCTCGCTGGAACGAATTAAGGGAGACTATGCTAGGCTGGGGAGGACGCTCAAGGAAATTGAGGCTCAGGTGATCTTTAGTGGCATTCTGCCTGTTCCTAGAGAAGGGCAACTAAGATGTGACAGGATTATGATGATCAATAGATGGCTTAAGCAGTGGTGCTATAAGGAGGGCTTTGGGATGTATGGTCACTGGGAGGCATTTATGGACAGAGGACTGTTCTCTCGGGATGGACTTCACCTAAGTAGGGAGAGAAATAGACTTCTAGGATGGAGGCTGGCTCAACTGATTAAGAGAGCTTTAAACTAGGAATTTGGGAGACGGTTGGGAGATGTTCAGGTAATCTCTACGCCAGATTTTAACACTGAGAGGGAGGAAAGCAGTAAGAAAGGATATAGCTGCGGGTAGGAGAATGGACATAAGGAGGAAGGGTAGGGTGGATACTAGTCTAATAGGTCATATTGGAGGTACAACGTCCGTGCCAAATTGGGTAAAGAATGTGAGTGAGGCCAAACAGCAAAACTAAGATGTTTGTACACCAATGCGAGGAGCCTAGGTAACAAAATGGAGGAACTTGAGCTATTGGTCCAGGAAGTGAAACCAGATATTATAGGAATAACAGAAACATGGTGGAATACTAGGCATGATTGGAGTATAGGTATTGAAGGGTATGTGCTGTTTAGGAAAGACAGAAATAAGGGTAAAGGTGGTGGAGTCGCATTGTATATCAAAGATGAGGTAGATTGTAAAGAAATAAAAAGTGATGGAATGGAGAAGACAGAGTCTGTTTGGGCAAAAATCACATTGGGGAAGAAAACTATCAGATCCTCCCTGGGATAGTGCTTGGGGTGTGTTATAGACCACCAGGATCCAATTTGGATATGGATAGAGACCTCTTTAATGTTTTTAATGAAGTAAATACTCATGGAAACTGCGTAATCATGGGAGATTTCAACTTTCCAGATATAGACTGGAGAACAAGTGCTAGTAATAATAATAGGGCTCAGATTTTCCTGGATGTGATAGCTGATGAATTCCTTCATCAAGTAGTTGCTGAACCAACAAGGGGGGATGCTATTTTAGATTTGGTTTTGGTGAGTAGCGAGGACCTCATAGATGAAATGGTTGTAGGGGACAATCTTGGCTCGAGTGATCATGAGCTAATACAGTTCAAATTAAATGGAAGGATAAACAAAAATAAATCTGAGACTAGGGTTTTGATTTCAAAAGGGCTAACTTTAATAAATTAAGGAAATTAGTTAGGAAGAAGTTGATTGGACTAAAGAAATTATGGATCTTGAGGTGGAAGAGGCCTGGGATTATTTTAAGTTAAAGTTGCAGAAGCTGTCAGAAGCCTGTATCCCAAGAAAAGGGAAAAAAATTATAGGCAGGTGTGTTAGACCAAGCTGGATGAGCAAGCATCTCAGAGAGGTGATTAAGAAAAAGCAGAAAGCATATAAGGAGTGGAAGACGGGAGGGATCAGTAAAGAAAGCTACCTTATTGAGGTTAGAGCACGTAGGGACAAAGTGAGAGAGGCTAAAAGTCAGGTAGAGTTGGACCTTGCAAAGGGAATTAAAACCAATAGTAAAAGGTTTTATTGCCATATAAATAGGAAAAAAACAAAAAAAGAAGAAGTAGGACCACTAATTACTAAGGATGGAGTGGAGGTTAAGGATAATCTAGGAATGGCCCAATATCTAAACAAATACTTTGCTTCAGTCTTTAATGAGGCTAATGAAGAGCTTAGGGATAATGATAACATAACAAATGGGACTAAGGATATGGAGGTAGATATTACCATATCCGAGGTAAAAGCCAAACTTGAACAGCTTAATGGGAGTAAATCGGGGGGCCCAGATAATCTTCATCCAAGAATATTAAAGGAACTGGCACATGAAATTGAAAGTCCATTAGCAAAAATTTTTAATAAATCTCTAAACTCAGGGGTTGTACCATTTGACTGGAGAATTGCTAATATAGTTCCTATTTTTAAGAAAGGGAAAAAGCGACCCGGGTAACTATAGGCCTATTAGTTTGACATCTGTAGTATGCAAGATCTTGGAAAAAATTTTGAAGGAGAAAGTAGTTAGAGACATTGAGCCTAATGGCAATTGGGACAAATTACAACATGGTTTTACAAAAGGTAGATCTGCCAAACCAACCTGATCTCCTTTTTGAGAAAGTAACAGATTTTTAGATAAAGGAAATGCAGTGGATCTAATCTACCTCGACTTTAGTAAGGCATTTGATACAGTACCACATGGGGAATTATTGGTTAAATTGGAAAAAATAAGGATTAATATGAAAGTTGAGAGGTGGATAAGCAACTGGTTAAAGGGAGACTACAGCGGTCATACTGAAAGGTGAACTGTCAGGTTGGAGGAAGGTTACTAGCGGAGTTCCTCAGGGATCAGTTTTGGGGCCAATTTTATTTAATCTTTTATTGCTGACCTTGGCACCAAAAGTGGAAGTGTCCTGATAAAATTTGGATGACACAAAGTTGGGAGGTATTGCCAATTCAGAAAAGGATTGGGATATCATACAGGAAGATCTGGATGACCTTGTAAATTGGAGTGATAGCAATAGGATGAAATTTAATAGAGAGAAGTGTAAGGTTATGCATTTAGGGATTAATAACAAGAATTTTAGTTATAAGCTGGGGACACATCAGTTGGAAGTAACGGAGGAGGAGAAGGACCTCGAGTCCTGGTTGATTATAGGATGACTATGAGCCGCCATTGTGACATGGCCGTGAAAAGGCTAATACGGTCTTGGGATGTATTAGGCGAGGTATTTCCAGTAGGGATAAGGAGGTATTATACAAGGCATTGGTGAGACCCCATTTGGAATACTGTGTGCAGTTCTGGTCTCCCATGTTTAAGATGGATGAATTAAAACTAGAACAGGTACAAAGAAGGGCCACTAGGATGATCCGAGGAATGGAAAACCTGTCTTATGAAAGGAGACTCAAGGAGCTTGGCTTGTTTACCTTAACCAAAAGAAGGCTGAGGGGACATGATTGCACTCTTTAAATATATTAGAGGATAAATACCAGGAGGAGAGGAATTATTTAAGCTTAATACCAATGTGGACACAAGAACAAATGGATATAAGCTGGCTAGGAGGAAGTTTAGACTTGAGATTAGACGAAGGTTTCTAACCATTAGAGGAGTGAGGTTCTGGGAACCTTCCAAGGAAGTAGTGGGGCAAAAGATCTATCTGGCTTCAAGATTAAACTAGATGGGTTTATGAAGGGGATGGTTTGATGAGATAACATGATCTTGGTAACTAATTGACCATTCATTATCAGTGGTAAATAGGTCAATGGAGGGATGATAGGAGTTACTATAGAGAACTTTTCCTAGCTGTCTGGCTGGTGAGTCTTGCTCACATGCTCAGGGTTTAGCTGATCGCCATATTTGGGGTCAGGAAGGAATTTTCCTCCAGGGTAGATTGGCAGAGGCCCTGGAGGTTTTTCGTCTTCCTCTGTAGCATGGGGTACAGATCACAGCTGGAGGATTCTCTGCATCTTGGGGTCTTCAAACTATTTGAGGGCTTCAATATCTGAGATATAGGTGAGAGGATTATTCTAGGAGAGGGTGGGTGAGATTCTGTGGCCTGCATTGTGCAGGGGGTCAGACTAGATGATCATAATGGTCCCTTCTGACCTTAAAGTCTATGAGTCTATTATGCCATCCAGTGCTTGTATTGGTCAAGCCTTTCCAAAACTCTCTTATATGAAGAAATCATAGATGTAAAAGGTTAAATGCTTAACTGATAACCCAAATAATCATTAGCCTTACTGGAATGCTTACTTGATGACTGGTTAACTAGAGGGCTGGGCCAGTGGGAGCAGCTGCCCACTCCCCCCGGGCCTGGCAGGGTCAGAGTGGCCAGGGAAGAGTGGCCTCTCCTCACACGCCATGGTCGGGCCACAGAAGCCACCCCGCCCCCTGCCTGTGTGAAGGATGCATAAGTCAGAATAGGGCCTTGGGGATGTTGAGGGGGGGCAGAGCCAGAAGCTGAGGGTTTGGCGATAAGGAGAGGCTCAGGGCAGGGGGTCCTGTCTGGTGGGGCCTTTTTCATCTCCTCCCCCACTGGCCATTGGGTCTTGTTTTCTCCCCCCCACCAAGCCACCAGGGAATTGGTTTGGGGCAAGGGGGCTACTTACTTGGTCTGGTGGCAGGCAAGATAGTGGAGCTCCAGCCCTGTTGGCTACTGTCTTGGTCTTATGGCTGCTCCCCAGTGCATGGGTGGCAGGTTTGTATAATTTTTGGTTGTGCCCCATTAGCCACGCCCCCTTGCCCCCGTTAGCCACGCCCCCGACCCCTGTTAGCCATGCTCCCTGCCCTCCCGCCCTCCGTTAGCCACGCCTCTGGAGGTAACACGCTCGGGGCAAGGTGGACACATGACCAGAAGTAAAAGGTATCATGTCACCCCTCTTGAAGGGCTTTTCCTACCATCCTCCTACCAACAGGGATTAGTTTGGCCCCCACCAAACCCCCCTCATGCAACTATCCTGCTGTTGCATTAACCCAATGTGTGTGACATTAACTTGGGGGCAGAGAGGCTGGGGGAAGTGTTCCCTCTAAGGCTGTGTCTACACTCGCGGCTTTTTGCGCAAGTATAGCTGTTCTTGTGCAAGAACCCACAGAGCATCCACACTGCTCACCTGCTCTTGCGCAAGGAAATTTACAGTATGGCGTGGTAAGAGGGGGCATCTTGTGCAAGAGCTACGCTCTTTTCTAACAGGTGTAAGCTCTCTTGCGCAAGAGGGCAGCGTGGATGCTCGGCAGGGATTTCTTGCGCAAGAAACCCCTATGGCTAAAATGGCCATTGGAGCTTTCTTGCTCAAGAGGGCGTCCACACTGCCAAAGATGCTCTTGTGCAAAAGCACAGCTCGCACATGGCAGTATGGACGTGTTCTTGCGCAAGACTTCTTGCACAAGAACTCTTGCGCAAGATGTTCTTGTGCAAGAAAGCGCCAGTGTAGACATAGCCTAAGAGTTTCCTCGCATGAGCAAAATGAATTTTGTGTTGTGCACCAGTACTGAGTTCATGTGGCTTGTTTGGATGTGCCACTGTGGCACCCAAGTTATTAATAACTATTTTTAAATCTTTACCTTTTCTCTCTGCTGCCATGTCTCCTCCCCTTGTTCCATCAGCTCCCCTGGTGCCTGCTGCCCCCCCAACTCCTCACCCTCCTCTGCTGTCTTGACTCCTGTCCTTCTCACTGCCCTCAGCCCTCCTGCAACCTGCCCCCCTCCACCAGCCCTTCTCTCCCCCTTGTGCCCACTCCAGTAGCCCCACTCTGATCATGTGAGCTACCCCTCCTCATCCCCTCTTCTAACACCTCCCTCTACAAACCTGCCCTGCCTCTCTCCTCTGGTGCTGGTCTTCTGCTTCACCCCCAGAATCCCCTGGCACCTGCACCTTCTCTTACTCCTGCACCCTCCTGGTGCCTCCCCTCTGCCCCTGCCCCCTTTGCCCTCTTTTTCTCTGATGCCCACCCCTCACCACCCTCTGCCCCCGTTCCCCTGTGCCCTCACACATGACTTGCTCCATCCTGGCCTTCCTCATGCCCACCCCTTCTTTCAGGCCTTCTCCTAGCATCTCCTCCTCCAGCCCCCAGTGCCCTTACCCTCTCCTCTCCCAGCATCACCCTGTTCCCCTCCCACTGACACCTCCCCTCCTGCCTTTTTCCTCATTGTCTGCACTTGGCCCCCTGGCATTTGTCTTCCCTCTACCCTGTCCCTTTGGTGCCTTCCCCTTTCTTCCCCCTCTCCCCTTCCCCTCCGCACAAGCCCTCCCACTCCCCTACCTTCTCCTTTCCACTTTGCGGGGCCAGAGTCTGCGCTCCGTCCCCGGACTCCGAACCCGCAACGCAGCGCCCAGCAGTTTTAAAATCCCGGGCTGTGACGTTACGTCACGCCCGGGCGTCTCCCCGCCCACCGGTTTGAGCGCGCCGCGCATGGTAGCAGCAGCCGGCAAGGGGGAGCTAAGTGAAGGTTGCGCACGGCGGGGCCGGGGGAGAGACGCTCTGGGGCTGGGGTGGGAGGACACGCGGGGGGGCCGGGGCCCAGTCCAGCTCCAAATATTGGTGGAGCATGGGCACCACGAGCCCATACATCTCGCCGCTCATGCTCCAGTGGCCACTCTCATCTGTGCCCCTCCCTTTCACGTCCCTCCTTTCTCTGCCCCTTCCCTTTCCATGTTATGGAAAACTGTCCCATTCCTGGGACTTCCCATTTTCTTGGCACAACCAAATCCTAACCTCTTACGATAAGAGGAAGTTGCATATCAAATTTGATGGTCCTAACTCTTACTGTTTAAGAGACGTTCTTGAACAAAAACAGTCTTATGACAAATAGACATCTAAAATACATAGATTTATAATTTAGTTTTGCTTCAGAGTTATTGACATAGACTAATTTGTTTTTAATACTGATTCTAGAAAGCACATTTTAGCACTGTATCTTGTCTTATCTTCCCAACAACTGATCCACAGCATGTAGTAGGTGCTGGGAGGGAAGGGGTAGATGCTGATTTCTAGGGCCTGCAGCCAGCCAGAAGGCACTGGGAGAAGAAAGAGGCATTGATGGGGACACACCATTTTTTTTTCATGAGCACTTCAGCCCGAGAGCACTCACGTAGTTGCCAGAGACTGAGCTAGGGCTTTCTCAAGACGGGACTTGAAAATCTCTAGGGATGGAGATTCCACAACCTCCCTAGCTAACCCATTTCAGTGCTTTACCACCCTCCTAGTGAAATAGTTTTCCTAATATCCAACCTAGATCTCCCCCACTGCAACCTGAGACCATTGCTCCTCATTCTCTCATACGTCACCACTGAGAACAGCTTTTCTCCATCTTTTTGGAACCCCCCCCTCCCTTTCAGGTAATTGAAGGCTGCTATCCCTGCATGCTCAAATCCCCCCTCATTCTTCTCTTCTGTAGACTAAGCTCAAATCCCTCAGCCTCTCCTCATAAGTCATGTGCTCCAGCCCACTAATCATTTTTGTTGCTCTCCACTGGACTTTGTCCAGTGCATCCACAGCTTTTCTGTAATTGGGGGCCCAGAATTGGATGCAATACTCCAGATGTGGGATCATCAGTGCCAAATAAAGGGAATAATCACTTCCCTAGATCTGCTGGCAATGCTTCTGCTAATGCACCCTAATATGCCATTAGTCATCTTGGCTACAAGGGCACACTGTTGAGTCATATCCAGCTTCTCATCCACTGTAATGCCTAGGTCCATTTCTGCAGAAATGCTGCTTAACCAGTCGGTCTCCAGCCTGTAGCAGTGCTTGGGATTCTTCCAACTAGTCCTTATTGAACCTCATCAGATTTCTTTTGGCCCAATCCTCCAATTTGTCTAGGTCACTCTGGACTCTATCCCTACCCTCCAATGTATCTCCCTCTCCCCTTAGCTTAGTGTCATCTGCGAACTCCCCTCTTCCAGGTCATTAATAAAGGTGTTGAACTTAACTGGCCCCCTTGGAGCACTCCATGTCTGACTGCTAACCAGACATTGAGCCGTTGATCGCTATCCTTGAGCCTGATGATCAAGCCAGCTTTCTAACCTTACAGTCCATTTATCTAATCTGTACTACTTTAACTTGCTGGCAAGAATGCTATGAGACCATATCAGAAGCTTTGCTAAAGTGAAGGTATATCACATCCACTGCCTTCCACATATCCACAGAGCCAGTTACTTCATCATAGAAGGCAGTCAAGTTGGTCACACATGACTTGCCCTTGGTGAATCCATGTTGACTATTCCTGTTCACTTCCCCTCCTCTAAGTGCTTCAAAATGGATTCCTTGAGGATCCCCTCCATGATTTTTCCAGGGACTGAGGTGAGGCTGACCACCAGACTGTAGTTCCCTGGATTGTCCTTCCCTTTTTAAAAGTGGGCAATACATTTGCCTTTTTCCAGTCATCCAGGTCCTCCCACAATCACCACAAGTTTTCTAAGATAATGAACAATGGCTCTGCAGTCACATCAGCCAAATCCCTCAACACCCTCGGATTCATTAGATTCCCCATGGATTTGTATATGTCCAGCTTTTCTAAATAGTTCTTAACCTGTTATTTCTCCATGGAGAGCTGTGTACTCCCTCCCATACTGGTCTGCCTAGTGCTGCAGTCTAGGAGCTGACTTGTCTGTGAAGAAAGAGGCAAATAAAGCAGTGAGTACTTCAGTTTTTTCTACGTTATCTGTCAGTTACCTCCCTCATTCAGTAACGGTCCCAAATCTTCCCTGACTACCTTATTGCTAACTTGCCTGTAGAACCCTTTCTTGTTACCTTTCATATCCCTTCCTAGCTGCAATTCCAGTGGTGCTGTGGCCTTCCTGATTACATCGCTGTATGCTCACGCAATATATTTATACTTTTCCCTAGTCATCTGTCCAAATTTCCACTTCTTGTAAGCCTCCTTTTTGAGTTTAAGCTCACCCAGGATTTCACAGTTTAGCCAAGCAGGTCGCCTACCATATCTGCTTTTCTTACTGCACATCAGGATGGTTTTTCCTGCACTTTCAAAAAGGCTTCTTTAAAATACTTCCAGCTCTCCTGCATTCCTTTCCCCCTCGTGTTAGCATCTGTCATGATCATGAGGGTTAGCCAGTAGCCTGGGAACTAAGGAGTTAACTATACCTAACCCAGGCCAATAGGAATGTAGGTAGGAATTTCAAACTGGGATAAAGGAATTTTGGGGTTTTCCCTCCTTTGTCTCTGGGTAGTTTCTCTCCAGCTACTGAGGGAGTCAGACAGAATGTCTCCCTCCAAGAATAGACTCTTCACTCTTCTGTAAGTAGGGTAAAGTTTAGATAAATCCATTAAGTTTTATTGTTTTATGGTTTGGGAAATGGTATCTGATGCCTGTGCATTTAAAATGGGTTTTTCTCTCTTTTGCAACTAAGTTTGGGCCCCTGGTGGAATTCCCCATGAGTATATTGCTTTGTGACTTTACCATCTAGTCATTATACTTGCAACAGGAATATTGTGGTGATAATAAAAGTTCTTTCTCTTTTCTTTTTCTTAACCTGGTATTGGTTAATTTTTGTGTCCTGGTTTGTACTTTAGGGGTGAGATTTTTCCAAGTGATCTCTCCCCTGATTTTCTTATCATTACTTGGGTGGTGGCAGCGGAGTTTTTATCACCAAAATCTAGGTTGTTAAGATTTTTTGGGGGAAGGTTTTACCAAAGCCTGGAAAGATAAGGTTTTGGGGTACTTTTGCGGGCCCCCACTTCTGCATTTATTGTACCAGAGTGGGGAAGGAGCCATGACAGCATCCCAGGTGACCCTGCGCATCAGTTCCCTGGAAGGAGTCAAAACTGTTGGGAGCAGCAAATGGAGACACCTCCTACAACCCCACACCCTGAGTCACAGGCCAGCAGCCAGGGGTGTGAGCATAGGAAGCCACTCTTGTGGAGGGAGAAGGGAGGCGTCTCCTGCTCTTCCTCCTCCTTCTCCTGCTGCCACCTCAGCCACCACAGCGGCTGGACCTGAGCTACCATGAACAGCTGGCTTGAGCTCCGACAGCTGCTGCAGCCCAGAAGCCAGTGGTTCATTGTCAGTTTACGGACTGGCAATTGGGAACTACCACATTGTAGAATGGTCAGGATGTGTGTTACCATTTCTGATGTCTGATTTGTGTCCATTTATCCTTTGTCGTAGAGACTGTCCAGTTTGGCCAATATAGATGGCAGAGGGGCACTGCTGGCACTTGATGGAATATGTCACATTAGAGCTGTGGTGCCCAACATGCTTGTCATTATCCACATGTGGCTATTTGGTGGGTTGAGTGGGGCTAGTTTGCTATAGCGGTAGCCACTACACTTTGATCATAGTGGCTACTGCTTCAGAACTGGTTGAACACCACAGCAGTAAAGAATGTGCAGTTGTATTAGCCCCTGATGTTGTGGCTTATATAGTTAGGTCCTGTGATAGTGTTGTTTGTATACATATGCGGACAGAGTTGGCAACAGGGTTTATTGCAGGAGTAAGTTCCTGGGTGAGTATATCTGAAGTGTGATATCTAACTGCTGGAGAGGATTTGCTTCATATTGTGCGGGTTGTCTGTAGGAGAGGATAAACCAGTCTCTTGAGGCTTGTGAGAGTGAGGGATCATTTTCCAGGATAAGTTGTAGATTGTCAACGATGTGCTAAAGGGGTTTAAACTGGGGACTGTAGGTGATGACCAGTGG
Source organism: Rafetus swinhoei (assembly GCA_019425775.1). Taxonomy (NCBI): domain Eukaryota; kingdom Metazoa; phylum Chordata; order Testudines; family Trionychidae; genus Rafetus; species Rafetus swinhoei. The sequence continues at coordinate 10,903,435 of CM033435.1, read as the reverse complement.
TGTTCTGTTGTTTTTTTTTGCTGGTCCTGTCTTGCAGTAGTTGACTTTTGGCTCTGTCAATCTGTTTCCTCACTTCTTCAGTTGGGTATTTATGTTTTAAGAATGCCCAATAAAGATCTGTGTTTGTCTCTGTCTCTGGAATTGGAGCAAATCTGGTTGTATCTTAGGGTCTGGTTGTAGACAATAGATCATGTGATGTGTCCTGGATGGAAGGTAGAGACATGTAGGTAAGAATAGCAGTCAGTAGGTTTCTGGTATAGGGTGGTGTTAATGTGACCATCATTTATTTGTATTGCTGTGTCAAAGAAGTGGCTCTCTTGTGTTGACCTGTCCAGGATGAGGTTGATAATGAGGTGGAAATTGTTGAAATCCCTGTGGAATTCTTCAAGGGTCTCCTTCTTGTGGGTCTGCATGATGATAATGTCATCAATATAGCCAAAGTAGAGGAAGGATACTAGGGGGTGAGAGCTGAGGAAACATTGTTCGAGGTCAGCCATAAAAATGTTGGTATATTGTGGGGCCATGCGGGTGCCTATAGCAGTACCACTTAGTGGATGAGGGAGCTGACAGATGATGTACTCAATGCTTTTTTGCCTCTGTCTTCACAGACAAGGTCAGCTCCCAGACTACTGCACTAGGCAATGCAGTATGGGAAGGAGGTGGGCAACCCTCGGTGGAGAAAGAACAGGTTAAGAACTATTTAGAAAAACTAGACATATACAAATCCATGGGTCTGGATTTAATTTATCCAAGGGTACTGAGGGAGTTGGCTAATGTCATTGCAGAGCCTTTGGCCGTTATCTTTGAAAACTCATGAAGATCGGGAGAGATCCTGGATGATTGGAAAAAGGTAAAGGTAGTGCCCATCTTCAAAAAAGGGAAGGAGGACAATCCAGGGAACTACTGACCAGTCAGCCTCACCTCACTCCCTGAAAAATCATGGAGGGGATCCTCAAGGAATCCATTTTGAAGCACTTACAAGATGGGAATGTGATCATGAATAGTCAACATGGATTCACCAAGGGCAAGTCATGTGTGACCAATCTGATTAGCTTCTATGATGAGGTAACTGGCTCTGTGGACATTGGGAAGTCAGTGGATGTGATATACCTTGACTTTAGCAAAGCTTTTGATATGGTTTCCCACAATATTCTTGCCAGCAAGTTAAGGGAATATGGATCTGATAAATGGACTGTAAGGTGGATAGAAAGCTGGCTAGATTGTTGGGCCCAACGGGTAGTGATCAACGGCTTGATATCCTGTTGGTGGTCGGTTTCAAGTGGAATGCCCCAACGATCAGTTATGGGGCTGGTTTTGTTCTACATCTTTATTAATCTTCAAAGGGGTAGCCGAGGTTGTTGTTTTTTTAAAATTTTTCCTGTTACAGACTAATAGTCTAGTAGCACCTTAAAGACTAGATCCATTGTTTTGTTTTGTTTTTCTTCCTCCCCTCTTTTTTTTCCCTTCTCCCCCTCTCCTTCCTTCCCTTATTTATTCTTGGATCTGGACTTCCTACACTCCTGTCATGTGAAGAAGTGGGTTGTGCCTGTGAAAGCTCATGATACCATCTACATATTTCATTAGTCTTTAAGGTGCTACTAGACTATTTGGTTTTTAATTTTTTCTTAATTTATCTTTATTAATGACCTGGATGAGGGGATGGATTGCACCCTCAGCAAATTTGCAGATGACACTAAGGGGAGAAGTAGATACATTGGAGGGCAGGGATAGGGTCCAATGTGACCTAGGCAGATTAGAGGATTGGGCCAAAAGAAATCTTATGAGGTTCAACAAGGACAAGTGTAGTCCTGCACTTGGGACGGAACAATCCCAAGCATTGTTACAGGCTGGGGACTGACTGGCTAGGTAACAGTTTGGCAGAAAAGGACCTGGGGATTACAGTGGATGAGAAGCTGGATATGAGTCAACAGTGTGCCCTTGTAGCCAAGAAGGCTAATGGTATATTAGGGTGCATTAGAAGGAGCATTGCCAGCAGATGTAGAGAAGTGATTATTCCCCTTTTTTTTGCACTGGTGAGGCCACATCTGGAGTATTGCATCCAGTTCTGGGCCCCCCACTATAGAAAGGATGTGGATGCATTGGAGAGGGTCCAGCGGAGGGCAACCAAAATGATTAGGAGCACATGACCTACGTGGAGAGGCTGAGGGATTTGGGTTTCTTTAGTCTACAGAAAAGAAGAGTGAAGGGGGATTTGATAGCAGCCTTCAGCTTCCTGAAGGGAGTTCCAAAGAGGATGGAGAGAGGCTGTTCTCAGTAGTGACAGATGGGAGAACAAGGAGCCATGGTCTCAAGTTACAGTGGGGGAGGTCTAGGTTGCATTTTAGGAAAAACTATTTCACCAAAAGGGTGGGGAAATACTGGAATGTGTTACCTAGGGAGGTGGTGGAATCTCTGTCCCTAGAGGTTTTTAAGTCTCGACTTGACAAAGTCCTGGCTGAGATGATTTAGTTGGGATTGGTCCTGCTTTGGGCAGGGGGCTGGACTTGATGACCTCCTGAGGTCTCTTCCAATCATAGGATTCTATGATTCTATGATTTCCAGGTTTTATGGATCTTGGCTAGCAGATAGAATACTCCTGATTGGGTCTCTCGAGGAGTGTTTGTATAGATTTAGTCCTGAGCTATGGAAAGGAGTTTCTTGAATAATTGGTGTAGTTTCTTTTGGTATTCCTCAGTGGGATCAGAGGAAAGAGGTCTGTAGAATGTGGTGTTGGTGAATTGCCTGACAGCCTCCTGTTCGTCGTCTGACCTATTGATTATGACTACAGCACCCCCTTTCTCAGCCTCTTTGATTATAATATCAGAGATGTTTTTGATGCTGTGGATAGCATTGCATTCTGCATGGCTGAGGTTATATGTCACATAATATTTGTTCAGAGGGTCAGCTGAAATAAAAGGCACTTTGTAATAGTCTATTTGTATTGCAGTGGCAACTAGAAACTTCCTTTCGATGTTGGGGCCTCATAGTGCTGGGCTTTGTGCACGTGTAATGAAGAATAAAGTGAACTGTTTGCAGAATCACAGAATAAATGGCATTTTTAAAGTATGATTGTGAAATGTAGCTCAATGATTTGAAGAGATCATCTTAGTGAGAGAAAGGACTGTGATGTCCATGCACATTCAGTGCTTTGTATAAAGTGTCAGCAAAGCATATTTTTATGTTGTGGGTAGGATCTGCTGGAAAGACAAATTCATACATTTTAGATGTTTTAGAAGGTACAGTTCTACAAGGGCTGCCAACTCTGATTGAATGTATTCCTGAAGTGCCAGTGTGTAACAATTATGAGAGACGCTCTATTTTGCTTTTTCAGATGATAAAATATGGCGTAATTGGCACTGATGCCCTGATTGAAGATCTGCTTCACTGGAAAACTCTCTATGTTGCTGGACGTCTGCAAAAGCCGGTAACTATCTTACTCTGGTAAGCTTGTGTCTTTTAAACACAGGAAACTGCAGGTATGGAAGATGATCAAATGCTGCAGAAAGTAGTGTTGATTATTTCAATTGGTCAGACTCTTTGAGTCAGACTGAACAAATGTTCCTGCAAGTAACCAGTTAGACTACTCTCAGAAGGGTAACCAGGCCCATACGCAGGGAGGAGCTCAGGAGGAAGGCAGCTGCCATAGTCCCCCAAGTCAGCATGAGGGGGCTCTGCGGCTGCCTTCCTGGTGGTCTGTGGCTTGAGCTCAGACCCCCTTCTTCCCCCCCACACACTAGCGCTGCAGCCTTGCCCTTCACTTCTCCTTCCTCCCTCCCTCCCCCGATACACAGTTGGAGCGCCAGTGCCAGCTTCCTGCTGGGGTGAGGGGAGAGAAAGCTCCAAGCCTCGCTGTGGTCCACACGCTGCCAGCTGGGGGAGGTGAAAGGGGAGGGGGAGTGCTTCTTCCCGCAAACTGGATCATGCAGCCAGGATCAGAGCTTTCTTTCCCTCCCCTTCCCTGCAGCAGGAAGCTGTTGCTGGCGCATGAACAGAATGCAGCGAATGGGAGCAGTGGGAGGCAGTGTCTGGGACCAGCGCAGGGCATGAAGGCAAGTAAGTGCCTCCCACCTCCTCATGCCCAGACCCCCGCACTCCCAGCCCCGCACACCACCCTACCAAGAGCCTCTACCCCCAACCCACTCCTGTACCCTCCCCTGGTCAGACACCCTACTCCCGGTTCTGCTCCTGCACCCTTCCTCCCATCCAGACCTCATGCCCTCCTGCCCAGACCTCATGCCCTCCTGCACCCCACCTTCTGCCCAGATTCTGCACCCCCATTCCTCTTGCTGGAAGCTCTGTTCTGCACACTGAACCCCCCCCATTTTTGTCCCAACCCCAGAGCCTAGGGGATCCACAAAATCCACTACCCATTGAACCCCAGAAGAGTAAATCTGGCCTATTGGAAGCTCTGAACCTCAGTCCTCCCTGTTCCACTCCTGGACCTACCTCAGTGGGGCTAGAGCACCAGAAGAGTGAAGTGTCTCAGTTGGGCGCCACATCAGTGAGGGTTGGGGGGTTTGGAGGGGTTTTTTTGCTTCTCACTTGTGTGGTCCCCAATAGGGATGTCAAATATCGGTTAATTGAATAGTCGAGTAACCTCATGAATTCTTATCGGTTAGTCAACTATTCTATAGTCCCCGGGGGCGGGGCCAGTAGCCGCTGTATCAGAGGCCACAGTGCATGGTGTCAGGTGGGAGCTGGTCCACGAAGAGAGCCAGTTTAAAAGCCAGCTCCCCTTGTGGACTGGCTCTGTTGCCCAGTGCTGCTGCTTCTGATAGAGGCAGCAGAACAGGGTAGCAGCAGCAGCCCTTGTCTAAGGTGGGTCTGAGCTCCTGGACCTGGCATTAGCCAGAATTGAGCCAGGCTGCCTGCCTGCCAGGTTCCTAATACACTTTAAATGCAGAGCTGTAGCAAGAGTAGGTTCTGAACCCGGTGCGAGCCAGAACTGAGCTGGGCTGCTGGCCAGCCTGCTAAAAAATTTACTGGCAAGGTTGGGGGGAGGGAAATGCGTGTGGTCTATAGCATTAACCTGTAAACTTTTGCTTATCGGTTAATTGACTATACTATTACATCCCTAATCCCCAACTGATTTTTCTGTGCATCAGTGGCCCCCTGACTCAAAAAAGGTTCCCCACCTCTGCCATCAATAAAGAAAACATGGGAACTTTTTGTGTTAGACATAAATTTTACTTTATTTAAAATGAAATTTGATAAACTAACATGAGAAAGTTAAAGCGCGTAGTCTGTTTAATAATTTGAATTAATATTTCCTTTCTTACTGGTTAAATTAAACTGTTCTCCCTAGCTGCAGCACTAGCAAAGTAGCTTAGGTGTAATTATGTAATTAATGGCGAGTTTCGATTAGCAACTGGTGGTTCACGGAAAAGTTTGCCGTCAACCAGGTGGACCACTGGCCAAAAAGATTGAGAACCACTGTGTTAGTGGGATGGGAGAATGCTATGTTGCGGGGCGATGGGTGGGCAGGGCTGGTGGCAGCACAGCAGGGCCGGGGGAACAGCGCCCCCATCTGCAAGGAGCAGCCTGGGCCCGGCTCCACTGGCTGGAAGCCCCGTCTGCACTCACCTGGCGCTGGCCTTGCTGAGCAGGTAGAGCAGCAGCAGGTACCGGTGGCCGAGAGAGTGGGGGTCATGGCAGCCACGCTGCCCTCCATAATCCCAGAAGGTAATTTCTATAAAATCTTTATTACTGTATACATTTTTAATATGTTTTAACAAAATAATTTTACCGGTCACTGTTTCCACTCAAATTTGTCAGTAACCTCTCTTATGCACACTCGTTGCATGATTTTGAACTCCTTTATGTTTAAAAAAATTGTGGTCCACATATTTACAAAAAAAAAGTACCCTTACACAGAAATTCCTTTTTATGGGCCTGGTAGCTGTGTTAATCTGTAACTTCAAAAATGAGTAGTCCTGTGGCACCTTAGAAACCAATCAAAATATATAATATCATTAGCTTTCATGGGTAAGACCCACTTCGTTAGATGAGTTGGAGTGAAAATAACGGACTCCAAGATGATATAGATCTTCATATGGCACCTGTTTCAAACCTATAATAATTTTTGTTGCCCTTTTCTGAACCTTTTCCAGTTAGGGATGTTAGTTATCAGATAATAGAATAGTCGACTAACTGCATGAATTCTTAGCAGTTAGTTGACTATTCTATAGTCTCCGGAGGTTGGGCAGGCAGTTAGTGCAATCTGGCCGCACTCCCAGGAAGTCCTCTGCCAGTCCTCCTGTGGGAAGCTTGGACCCCCCTGAGGACAGGGGCTGCTGCCACCCCATGCTGCTGCCTCTGTATCAGTGTCAGCAACATGGTGTGCCAGGCAGGAGCCAGTCTGCAAGGGGAGCAAGTTTTAAAAACCAGCTCCCCTCACGGGCCAGCTGCCTGCCATCCCATGCTGCTGCTTTTGATACAGAGGCAGCAGCATGGGGTTGGCAGCAGCCCCTGTCCTCAGGGGATCCGAGCTTCCCACAGACAGAGGCTTCAGGGCAGGGGAGAGGGCAGGTGTCATGAGTAGGAGCTGCAAGGGAGAGTTTGACTTCCTGGAGAGCGAGGAAAGGGTTAAGCTAACTGAGGCTCTGCACCTGAGAGAGGGAGCTTTGGGCATTCAGCCAATGAAATGCAGATAGAAATTTCAAATGAGAGAGGTTTTTTTCCCCTTTGTTTTGGGGAAAGCTGCAGTTTTTCCCCAGGTATGAAGCAGGAGATTTGGACTCTCCTGGGAACAGTCTCCTTTAAAATATGTAAGTAGGGAAAAGTTTAGATAGTCTGTCAGGTTTTATTGTTTTCCTTGTTTGGGGGTTTGGAAATCATATCTGAGCTGGTCAATTGTTTTTCTCTTCTCTTTTGTAACTAAGAATTATAGCCCAGGGAGAATCCCTGAGTCTTTTTCAATTTATGGCTTTTAACACCCAGTCATCTACTATGCTTGCAGCAGTCGTTTTGTTTTAATAATAATAAGTGTTTTCTTTTTGTTTTGATTAATGCGTATAGGTTGATTTTGGTGTCCTTAGACCTAGGTGCCTAAGTGAAACCATGTTACCCGAGAGAAGCAGAGCCCCATTGTTCTCTGTGGATTATCTCTGTTTTCCCAACTCCAAGCAAAATGGAGGTTGGGACAGGGGATGAACTTTGCCTCATGGAAGGGATTCCAAATAGTTTCTTCCCCTGGAAAAGGGTTTATTTTTAGGGACATTTGGTGGTGGTAGCGGCGGCGGCGGCGGCGGCAGCGATCGTTTTATGTATGTATGTATTTAATTAATTAATTAATTCTCCGGGGAAACTGAGACCGGACAAGTGTGTCTCTGGGAGTTAGAAACAGGTTCTTACAGAATTTATTCTGCTAGCCAGACCCCATCATCTACACTCCAAGTGCCAGGTTGGAGAATTGAGCCATGACAGCAGGGGATGCTGCCGCGAAGCAGCCTCTGTCCATGTGAGCCCAGGCTGGCCTCACAGAGGCTGCTCCGATAGCAACCCCCTGCCTGCAGGGAGCTCGGACCCCCTGTGGATAGGAGCTGCTACTGAGAAGGGATGCGGAGCAGCCTGGTCAATGGTGGCAGGGGCTGCTTCATGGCAGCCTCCCCTAGCCCTTCTGTCCCAGGGGTAACAGGCAGCACCACAGAGCTGGTGCTAGGGGGAGTCTGCTTAAAAGCGCCCCAGTACCGGCTCCTGCTTCCCCTTCCGTGCTGGGGGGGAATGCGAGTAGTCAACTAGATTAACCGATAAGCTTATCGGTTAATCAACTAAATGACTACTCGGTCCCATCCCTATTTCCAATGCCAGTATATATTTTTTGAGATGAGATGACCACATCTATACGCAGTATTCAAGATGTGGGCGTACCATGGATTTATTCAGAGGCAGTAAGATATTTTCTGTCTTATTTTCTATCCCTTTTTTAATGATTCCTAACATTCTATTTGCTTTTTTGACTGCTGCTGCACATTGAGTGGCTGTTTTCAGAGAACTATCCACAGTGACTCCAAGATCTCTCTTGAGTGGTAATAGCTAAATTAGTCCCCATCATTTTGTATGTATAGTTGGGATTATTTTTTCCAACGTGCATTACTTTGCATTTATCAACATTAAAATTAATTTGCCATTTTGTAGGCCAATTGCCTGGTTTTGTGAGATCTTTTTGAAGCTCTTTTGCTCTTAATTATCTTGACCAATTTAGTGTCATCTGCAAATTTTGCCACCTCACTTTGATGCATCAGAGATGCTTGGATAGTCTGTCTTCACATAAGTGTCATGAAAAGTTTGATACATGCTTTTAAATGACTGTATGCTTTAAATATTATTTCAGACCTCTAGATGGCAGCAGATACAAGTTAGATGGAAGAAATTTTCAAATAAATTCAACTTCTTGACTTAAAAAACAAGTTTATTTTCATTTTGGCTTATTTTTGTTACAGCTTTTGAGATATTCTGCCTTTTTATCATGTGCAAGCCTCACTTTCTACATCCCCTGTTGATTTCAGTGAGAGTTGTATGCCAATAATGGAAGATGGAGTTCTATTAATTTAGATGGAATATTGATTCCTAAAAAGTCAAAGGAGTTAGCAAGATCTTGTCACTGTCCAACATTAAACAACAACACACCCCCAACATCACAACATAGAATCATAGAACCATAGAATCATAGAACCATAGAGCTGGAAGAGACCTCAGAAGGTCATCAAGTCCAGCCCCCTGCTCTAGGCAGGACCAATCCCAACTAAATCAACCCAGCCAGGGCTTTGTCAAGCCGAGACTTAAATATCAAATAACAGTGTTAGACAGATGATGTTTAGGCTCTTCCATGAGAAATAGCCTTTGAAGCATATGTACTTGATAGGTGGAAGAAATTATTGGTGCAAATTCTTCACATTAAGCTACTGGAAGTTCTGGGTGGGTTTAGTCTGCAGGGTTTGGTCTGTTACTCAAGTTTGAGCTATGCTCATTGAAGCCTTAAACCATCTTTCCTTTTGATACTTATCCATGTATAGAATTAACATTTGCAAGATTATTTGCTACTTAATATAAATGAGAAATTTTATACAATGTTACTTAGAGAAGTTCTGAGCAAACACCTTTGTAGGCTTCACATTGTAGGCCCTTATTGGTCACAGTTTCACTTCTGCTGTTCTTTTAATACAAACTTCTTAAAAACACTAGTGAATTTTTTTCATCTGTAAACATGTATGAGGATGTCCTTTTGATTTCTAAATTTGTTGGTGATAAAAGTAATGTGGATTGTTTACATTACAAGATCAGCACTGGATGTAGAGTAGTTTGTCAAAAACAAGTTCTCTGGACACATGTCTGGTGACATACAAATTTTGACTTGAAAATATTTATGTGGACTTCTGCAACTCCTCTCTTGCAGAGGGAGAAATCTTACAAAAATATTACGGATGTCATTGTGTAGATGACTACATGATGTATTGGAGGCAGCAGCTCAGGGTGGCAGGCTGCTGGTGCAGGAGGGGAGCTGTTTTTTAAACTGGCTTCCTTTGTGGACTGGCTCCACCTGCCACCCCCTGCTGCTGCCTCTGATACAGAGGCAGCAGTGCGAGGTGGCAGGGGGCTCCCTGGGAGTGGGGCTGGGAATGCACCGACTGCCAGCCCCACCTCCTGGGACTGTCTTGGGCTAAGATTTCATGCGGTTGCACAACTATTCAATTATTTGATATTTAACATCCCTAAAAAGAACAACATGTTTTTAGTGTTGCGCTGTAAGGATGTTGCCTGAATGATTCAGAAATACCCAGCCTTTTCATAAGTGTGCATCTGTGCTCAGAACCAATTGATGTGGATTGATTCTATATTGGCTTGATTCTTGCTGCAAGTATTTTTCTTTCAAATAGTAAGTTGTCTCAGCTGAATATTCTTACTGTAGAGTTAATGATATCCATTAAGTTCAAATAAGGACATCTCCAGTAGGGTACAAATAACTAGAAATGCTGACTCTTTCCCAGGCCTCTTCTGCTATGTCTCAAGAGTCTATTGGCTTTTCACTCTGAACACAACTAAGGATGTTAAATATCGAGTAATTTACTAGTGGACTAATTGATAGGCACTTCCGCATTCCTCCTTTGAATGTACAAGAGCCCCCGCTGGAGCCCTTGTACATTTCAAAGGAGGAATGCAGAACTCCACATGCAGCCCGGGGCCTGCGGGAAGTCCTAATGACTCCAGGCTGCACACGGCATGTCTGCTTTGAAATGTACAAGAGTCCCCAGCGGGGGCTCTTGTGCATTTCAAAGCGGAAGCGCCCACGTGGAGCCTGGGGTTAGCAGGGGATTCAAAGTCTCCCACTGACCCCGGGCTCCATGCTGCGCTGCCGCTTTGAAATCCCACACTGAGCTCGGGGTCAGTTGGGGACTCTCCAGCTGACCCCCGGGCTCTGCGCAGTTTGAAATGCTGCACTGGAACCTGGGATCAGCTGGGGAGTCCCTAGCTGACCCCAGGCTCCACGTGGCACTGCCCCTTTGAAACGTTGTGGTGGTATTTCAAAGGGGCAGCGCCTCTCAGAACCCCCAAGCTCAGCTGTGTGGCGCTGCCACTTTGAAACACTGAGGCAGTGTGGCGTAGCCAAGTTTTCGTTTAGCTGTATGTTGAGGAAACAGATACAGGTTGAACCTCTCTAATCCAAAACTCTCTCATCCAGAAACATCCATCATCCAGAATGATTTTCATGGTTGTGGCCAAGTTTGTCGCAGTCCCTTAAAGTTTGTTTACAGCCCCCAGTCCTAGCTCTCAGTGTTCTATGCTGTTATTTAGCTGTAATTTGCCACTAAAAGTCCTCTAGCAGTACAGTAAGTAGTGGAAGTGTTGTAGTGCTGCTAGACAATATTGACCTCCCATGGTCCAGAAAATTCCCTGGTTCAAAACTAGTCAGGTCCCGAGGGTTCTGGACTAGAGACGTTCAACCTGTACTAACTTCTTCATAACTGGCTTGTTTTCTTTAAGTAATTATGCTAGATTTTTTTTTAAATCCAATACTACCTGAACAGATAATTCTGCCTTTAACAAGAGACATTTCATTGAATTTTCTGAGAGATGGATGAAAAAAAAATAGCTTCATTAAGTATTATTATGACATTGGTTATTTTCATGTTACCTATGTATATTGCAGTGTCATTGTACGGAGAGAGAGAGAACGTAAAGTAAGAAGCAGCCATGATTTATACGGTTAACAATCAAAGCAACATGCATTTCTACAGAAACAATTGATGTAATATTAGCTTCGTGTTCGTAATGGTGTTTATAATTCCCTTTCCATTTGAAGCTAAACATTTTTTTAACTTATTTTCTTCTTTGAACAGATTGCAAAAGTAGCTTAGAGGCATGTGATATTAGGCTGACAGTTCTGTATTCTTTACAATTCTTAGTGGTGGTCTTTTTGAGGATTAGGCTACACAGTGAGGTTGTAAAGTCTTCTGGCAATTCACTTATCTCAGATATATTCTTCATTACTTGTGACAAGGCTTTCAACTCTTCATCTTCTATGCTTGTTAACAGTTCAGCCAGTATTCTATCACAATCTAGTACTCTTCTATTTGGAAGGCTCTTTATTGCTGCCATGACTACTTCATTTATTATTAACAGGTTTACTTGATATATCTGCGATTGAGGATCTTTGTTAGATATCAGAAGTGGAATGAGACAGTTGTGTAATGTCACAAGCTTTATTCAATACATATACTGAGTGTTCAGTTACTTGAAACAGAAGGGAGTATTAAGATGTATGGAAAATGAGTGAATAACATTCATTGTGCTAATTCAGAAGACGGTCTGATGAGGCAAAGAATGTGGTGTCGGGTTGAACATGGACATAACAAAAGCTGTGATCATGTGCAAGAATCCAGGGAAAATATGAAGGTTCCAGTAAACAGTGTACTGCCATACAACAGATGAAAAAATATTGTTTCTTAGGAAGCATCATTACAGAAGATGGAAATTCAGATTCTGAACTCAGTACCAGAATAGCTAGAGCAAAAAGGACATGCTGGAAGAACAAACATCAGATGAAAGGGACGTAAATTCTGTCCCTAAAAAAACTAATTGATGTATGGAAAATCATGACTGAAATGCAGACACTGAAACAGGTAATAAAGGAACTGCAACATTTCAAATTATGGTAGTGTAGAAGAGTTCTAAACATATTATGGATAGACTCTGAAACTAACAAAAAAGCATTGGGAATGACACGCTCAACATACAGTGGATTTTATGAAAAGAAAGACATGATTTGTAAGGCACCTTTTAAAGGGTTTAGTGGGAAATTCATGTTTATAGGCACTGGAAAACCAGGTTGATGGCAAAAGAACCTGAGGCAGAAAAACACATGAGCTGGACGATGTGATATCCTGGATGTATCAAAGGACTATTCATCCACAAAGACCTTAACATAGGATCATACAGAGTAGGCTACAATGGTGATGGAGACACTAATAAGAACAAATAATGCCTAGGACCATCACTGAATGAGGAGAAAATAAAACATCAAATAGCTACTCATTAAGTGAGCACTGTCCATTTTGTGCAATGAATAAGACGGGGTCCTGTGGAAAAAATAATATGCATATCATGGTATACACGGAAGGGAACCTAATTTCAAGTTGCACAATCAACCTTAATTTTGTATTTCCTCACTTTTAAACGTTTGACTTTGCAATCTTGGTGATAACATAGTCTTTAGTGTGCAATAGACCTAATTTTCAGCTCCCTGGGATCCTGAAAGGTGAAAGGATAACCTAATATGTATTTGTATACAGTAGAACCAAGGAATCTTAGACTGCCCATGCATTAACCTCTCAGTGTATGTTTTTCTTCACATGAAAGATTTACCTGAAATTCTTAACTTTCCTCTTTAAACGTACATACAAGATGCTCATGTGAAACAATCTCATTTTCTGCCTATAATGTAAAAGTTCTGGTGACTTTTTTATTTTTAGAGTAGTCTCTGCAAAGCCCAGGTCAATACTCCAGTCCATTTTTAAAGATTTTTAAATTCCATACATTGATGATCTAGGTATATGTATTTCTGGTCAGTATGAGTTAATATTTCCGTAGTGCTTGATCAACTCCACTTTTGTTTGAACAAACCACATTTATGGCAAATAACACAAATACTAAGCTGCTAAGTTGTACATTCCAGTGACTTTTTTTGTGGACAGAAGGTGGGATTTTAAAATCATTTAAGTAATTTCGGCACATAAGCCCTTTTATGGGATTTTTACTCAGTTCCCGCTGCAGACATGTATATATAGCTTTTCAGTAGCACCTACATTTGTTAGAAAATCTATTTCTTAAAAGTAAAGCAGTATAGCATTGCCTAACAGAAAAACATCATTTTTTTCCAAAGGACTAGACTCCACAGTAAAACTATTTAGGGAGTAGTTTTCTGAAGGAGCAGTTTATTTTCTTGTATAAATTACAAGGAAGTAGCTTTGTCAACATGAGTTCTGTATTAAGATGTGTTTTATTCTGCTAACAACCAGCCTCCTATGTCCAATGTGTGTTCTTTCTATGTAGGGTTGTTAGTGGCTATGGTTATTTTAAATTAATTGAAACAAGTTTGCCTCCTAGGAGCAAACTTCTCTAAGAGGTGTATAGATGTACTCAACTTCCGTGTTCCATTCTGCTTGCATGTGTGACTAGCCCCTTAATCTCTTTCTGATGACACAAGCAGGACTTCCATTCACAAGGAGAGAAGCAGAATTCCTCTGTGTCAAAGAAAACTAATTTGTGTAAAGGTTTATTTCATAGATTTCCTAACCCATCCTCATATGATAGATAAGCAAAGAAACTGCAAGGATGCCTGTTAAGGATTGCAGGAGACTGAGTTTCCCCGGTTCCAGGGAGATAATTCCACTGTTATCGTGTCATTCACTCCTTTCTTCTTTCTCACACTAGTCTAGTGGGTGTTCTTTCGCTTCTTTTTCTTGTTTCTTCAGCAGCTATGTATTTTCTTTTTGACATTTGCTCAGAATTGCTATTTTGACTAACTCCAGGATGTGTTTCTAAAAGAGGAAAAGACGAAAAGCACTGGAGAAGCAAGAGAAGAGCTGAGCTAATGGCTTTCACTCATTGCAGCCTTGTAACTATAGGCTATTAGTACTAAAAAGGGAACATCTACATAAAAAATGGACATGCTCTACACTTAATTGCATCATAATAATGTGAATTATTTTACATTAAATGCAGTTTATTTTTACACACTGGATTGGGTAATAATTCTAGATCTATCATCTATCACTTTCCTGATGAAATCTTGCTTTCAAAAACTCTGTGGGTTTTTTTCAGGTGAAAATACTGACACAGAATGAAAATGGCAAGCTGCAGGCTGCCCTGGTTAGCAATCTGAAGAGTGCAGTCACAGCAGCCTTTCTCATGTTGCCAGAAAGTTTCTCTGAAGAAGACCTCTATATGCAGATTGCAGGACTCTCCTACTCTGGTTAGTATATGTATTTGTAGTTTTTCTTGAGAATAAAGCTTTAGTTTGATAGGATAGCTTTGTAGTTGAAGCTGTAATACTACACAAACAAAGTTATGAATAGTAGGAATACAGGTACAATCTCTCTAGTTCAGCACCCTTGAAATCTGACCAAAGCTGGACCCTGGGAAATCAATATTGTCTAGCAGCATTACCAACACTTCCATTGCTGATGGGGCTCTTAGAAGACATTTAGGAGTAAATGAGACCTAAAGCCAGGACTGGTGGCTGTGAACAAACTTCATGGGACCATGCTGTTTAAGGCTTGATCCTTAGTTTTGCTTAATTGGAACAAGATTATACCACACTGCACTGTGCCTTCTATTGTTCATGCTCCATTAACTTCATGAGATTTTCGTTCCAAAGGAGATCTTAGGATGTCCTGACCAAGTGTTACTGTGTTTCAGGAGACATTGAAAACACCCTTCAGAATTTATTTTGTATCAGTAGATGATAATGGCCTGAGTTTGTTCTTATGGGGGCTATTTCAACATACTTTTGTTTTTAATATTGCAAAGACTTGAAAATACACATGGCATCATTCTGTACTATGTAAGATCCATCTAGTCAGCATTCTGACAAATGTTAAATAAATGATTGTTCATTAAATATGTTTTGTGACCAAATTCTTTTGCAACTTATTTTTATTAAAAGATTTTTCTAATGCTATAGTTCCAATGTGAATTATGGAAATCCTGTCCAAGTTCACAGTTATCAGTTTTTAAAGCAATCCATCCTCATTTAATTTTATATTCCCTTTTGCAATGTTCCAGTATTTTGGAAGAATGGAATAGCACAGAGTTTATTCATAATCAAAGTCTTTTAAATGAAAACTTCTAAGCATTCCATGTTTTGTATGTGAAACTCTTCACCCACCTTGGAAATGCAGTGCTCTCTGAGGTAAAAAGTGTTATGCGGTAAAAAAGAGGTGAAGTGGTAAAGGGTGTTTAGCTAGGCCCATTTATTAGTCGGTCACATAAACACCCCAGTTGGAATCTGCTAAAATCTCTGAAAATTGCTGCGGGATTTGCAGTGATCAGCAGTGATCGTGATAATTCTTAGCTATCATAGGTAATGAAACAGTTAATACCAAAGTGGGAGATGAGTTACTTGACTTAAAAATGTTGGAACTGGCTTTACTACTGTAAAATTCCAGTTTTGGGACGTTTGAGAAAATAGTGCATGTTGATGAAGTGATTATGGACAACATTTGCTTTGATGCTGTTGTACTAAATCTTGACTATTTTCACAATCCCAGAAGATTAAATTTGTTTTCTGTATCACCTGCTCAGTCCCTTTGAGACAGCAAGTATCATACTGGTATATTTGACACTTTTTTTTTTTTTGTATTTTTTTTAACCTAATAAAGTTGTTTGTGAGCTCTATGGAGTTACTTTTTAAACTACTGAATAACATTGCATCTTGGGCAGATTATAATTCTGCTGTGCTTGGCATGACTGAGCTTTGTTTTGCTCTCAGCTGGAGCCATTTACTTAGACTATTTTGAGGGGGGAGAGGCTGTGGGAGAGCAGGCTAAGAAGTGCACAGCATCCATTAAACTAAATAATAAAACTGAATTGCTGCCTTGAATTATTCAGCTCTTGAGTGTGGGGAAACAAAAATTGATTCAAGATTTTGTTGCTGTTCACATAATATTATTAGCTATGCATTAATTCAAATCAGGATGAGCTTTGTCTCCCGGATGGCTGAGTGCGGTATCTAGTGCGATGAGGCTCTGTTCCCTCGTGGGTTCTTTAGCCTGTGGTTCTCAATAGGGATGCTAATAGTGTGTAATCCGGTAACCATGTAGTCGACAAATATTTTGTCGGTTACACGATTAACTGCTGTGGCTCTGCATTGCAAGTAACTTGGGAGCCTGTAAGCAGGCAGCTTGGTTCAATCCCAGCTCATGCTGGGTGCTGGGAGCTACTCCCGCTGCAGCTCTACAATAACTCTGAGCTGCAGTGGGGGGTAGCTCCTGGGACCCATCTCAAGCCGAGACTGAGCCAGGCTGCCTGCCCGCCGGCTCCTAAAATACTTTTCTTGCAGAGCCACAGCAAGAATAGTAGCCGGGACTGAGCAAGGCTGTTGGCCAGTCTGCTAAAAAATGTACTAGCGGAGCTGCGGTGGTGGGGGTGCGGGTGGCGGGCTATGTGTAGCCAGTAGCATTAATCGATAAACATCCACCTATTGCTTAATCGTTTAACCAACTACTTTATTACATCCCTAGTTCTCAACCAGGAGTACAGCATCCCCTGAGACACAGAGAGGTGTTCCATGGAGGGTATATCAATTCTTCTAGATACTGGCTTAATTTTACAACAAGCTTCATAAAAAGCACTAGCAAAGTCAGTGCAAACTAAAATTTCATACAGACAGTAACTTGTTTATATTGCTCTGTATGCTATGCACTGAAATACAAGTACAGGTTGTACTTCCCTGTCCAGCACCCTCAGGATCTGACCAGTTCTGAACCGGGGAATTTGCCAAACGAGAGGTCAGTGCTGGCTCCTCTGCTGCTGTCGGCTCTGAGCCCACTCTTGCAGCAGCAGAAGAGCTGGCATTTACTGTGAGGGCTTTCAGGGGAAGAGGCAGGCTGGCCGCAGAGCTCACTGCCAACCACAGGGCTGCGCTCCAGACCCCCAGCTGTGGAACTCCACAGCCCCTCTGCCTCTTTCCCTATGCTTCCCTTACCCTCCCTGAGCTTGACTGCTGCAAATGAAGCTCTGTGAGGGCAGGAAAGGAGTTACTGAGTGCGGGGGCCCGTTTTTTCCCTGTGAGCGCTATGACCTGGGACCACCCACAGTGATGTTGGACAATGTAAGTCCAGACTAGAAGTCCCACTTGTACAATATTTATATTCCAAGTGATATATTTTGTGATTATATAATAAATATGAGAAAGTAAGCAATGTTTTGCAATAATAATATGCCGTGACACTTGTATTTTAGGTCTCATTTTGTAAGAAAGTAGTTTTTAAGTGAGGTGAAACTTGGGGGCACGCAAGGCAAATCAGACTCCTGAAAGGAGTACACTAGTCTGGAAAGACCGAGAGTCAGTGATCTAGGCACGTTCAAATTACAAGTAGTATCAGTCTTGCTGTCGAAAGAACTAAGAAGTGGTGTGTTGCACTTAAAGGAGTCTTATCACAAAAAAAAAAACAGTGGTGTGAGGGGTCAGGGCACATTTTTGATCAGAGCAGGTGAGTATATAAATTAGTAGTTGTGGTCACAAAGGCATGAAATGTTACTTCAAGGGTAGAATAGTTACCACATCTGATCTATTTATTACTGCATTTCTGATATAAGGGTAGAAAAGAAAAATGGTAGCTGAAAAATGAAGCAGTGTGCTGGGTTGGGAGCAGGAGCTGGAGTAGGGTGTCGGAGTCAGTGGGCCCACATGGCCAGCAGGCATGTGAAGCAGCAGTGCCTGCTGAGAGAGAAGCACAGTGATGTAGTAGAATTAAAATGTATCCTGTTGCAAATGAAAGAGGGAGAAGAGGCACGACAGATGTGATGATTAGAAGCAGCAGCAAGTAGAGGAGGAAGCCTTATTGAAGGTACAGGGACACACCATCCTGATGTACAGTAAGAAAAGCAAATATAGTAGCCAACAATCTTGGCTTAAAAATGGAGCTTACAAGAAGTGGAAACTGGGACAGAGGTCTAGGGAAGGATATCAATCTATTGCTCGAGCATGCAAGGCTGTAATCAGGAAGGCCTCAGCACCACTGGAATTGCAGCTAGCAAGGGATGTGAAAGGGTCCTACAGGCATGTTAGCAATAAGAAGGTGGTAAGGGAAGGTGTGGGACCCTTAGTGAATGAGGGAGATAACCTGTTATTTCTCCACTGAGTGCTACCCACCTCCTCCCATGCTGTGCTGCATAGTTCAGTGGGCTGGTTGCTGACCTTGTCTGTGAAGACAGATGCAAAAAAAAAAAAAAAAAAGCATTGAGTACTTCAGCTTTTCCCGCATTATCTGTCACTAGGTTAAGAACTATTTAGAAAAGCTGGACTTACACAAATCCATGGAGTAGTATCTAAAGCATCTGAGGGTCCTGAGGGAGTTGGCTGATGTGCTGGCAGAGCCATTGGCCATTAGCTTTGAAAACTTGAGGCAATTGCAGGAGATCCCAGATGACTGGAGAAAGGCAAATGTGGTGCACATCTTTTAAAAAGGGAAGAAGGAGAATCTGGGGAACTACAGACCAGTAAGCCTCACCTCAGTCCCTGGAAAAATCACAGAAGGAATCCATTTTGAAGCACTTGGAGGAAGGGAAAGTGATCAGGAATAGTCAACATGGATTTACCAAGGGCAAGTCATGTCTGACCAACATGATTGCCTTTTATGATGAGGTAACAGGCTCTGTGGATATGGGGAAAGTGGTAGACATGATATACCTTGATTTGAGCAAAGCTTTTGTTATGGTCTCCCACAGTATTCTTGCCAGCAAGTTAAAGTATGAATTGGATAAATGGACTGTAAGGTGGATAGAAAGCTGGTTAGATTGTTGGCCTCAATGGGTAGCAATCAATGGCTCAATGTCTGGTTGGCAGTCATTATCAAGCGGAGTGCTCCAAGGGTCAGATCTGAGGCCGGTTTTGTTCAGCATCTTCATTAATGACCTGGATGAGGAGATGGATGGCACCCTCAGCAAATTCATGCATGACACTAAGCTAGAGGGAGAGGTAGATACGTTGGAGGGTAGGGATAGGATCCAGGACCTAAACAAGTTGGAGGATCGGGCCAAAAGAAATCTGAGGTTCAAGGGAAGAGTCCCAAGCACTGCTAGAGTACCAACTGACTAAGCAGAAGTTCTGCAGAAATGGACCAAAGCATTACAGTGGATGAGAAGCTGGATATGAGTCAACAGTGTGTCCTTGTAGCTAAAAAGGCTAACAGCATAGTGGGTGCATTAGTAGGAACATTGCCAGCAGATCTAGAGAAGTGATTATTCCCTTTATTTGGCAATGATGAGGCCATATCTGCAGTATTGCATACAATTCTGGGCCCCCCCATTACAGAAAAGATGTGGACACATTGGAGAAAGTCCAGCAGAGGGCAACAGAAATGATTAGGGGGGTGGAGCACATGACTTATGAGGGGAGGCTGAAGGATTTGGGCTTATTTAACCTATAGAAGATAAGAGTGAGGGGGGATTAGATAGCAACCTTCAATTACCTGAAGGGGGGTTGCAAAGAGGATGGAAAGAGGCTATTCTCAGTGGTGACAAAGGACAAAGCAAGGAGCAATGGTCTCAAGTTGCAGTGGAGGAAGTCTATGTTAGATATTAGGAAAAACTATTTCACTGGGGGCGGGGTGAAGCACTGGAATGGGTTACAAAAGGAGGTAGTGGAATCTCCATCCTTAGAGGTTTTTAATCCTGGTTTGACAAAGCCCTAGTTGTGTGATTTAGTTGGGATTGGTCCTGCTTTTAGCAGGGGGTTGGACTCAGTGACCTCCTGAGATCTCTTCCAATCCTATGATTTTATGAGGAAGCTGCAGAGCTGGCCAAGTGGGTCTGCTGTGCACTGAAATCCAATGACTGGTTTAGGAACTACATGGTTTTACTAGGGATGAAAATAGGGATGTTAAATTCTAAGGTGTTTGTGGTAGTTAGGCATCTCTGGTGTGGTGTCCTTACAGGTCCTTACTGCTGCTCCATCAGTCATGATGACTGTTCAGCTGTGTGTTTGACCCCTCTGTGTGTCATGTTGGTGTGCACAAATAGCCAACACAGCAGATTCCGAGAGAGCCCTCCCAAAAATTAGATAACGATTGAAGGCAACAGGTCAGGTCTATTGTAGATACAGCACAGTTCTAACTTCCCTGGATCAGATGTCAACAGTTAGGCTAACACATGTTTGCTCGTTACAACAGACTCCACTCAGTCAGTAGCATGGAATATTCCACTGTCCCCTACATCAGACAAAGACAACTCCCTTGGGTACACTTTTATACATAGATACAAACAAGTTACTCATCACTCCTGATGTATCAAGTTTCCACCTTCTGTTTCATAGTTACCACCCATCACCATATACTTGGAGGTTCTATCACTATCTATTATATCGCCAGTTTAGACCCTGTCTTGAACCTGGGTTAGTATGTTCCTATTATCTGCGGGGCGTGTCTTGGTACCGAGATGTTTCTTGACAACATGTTCCATTACAACTCTTCTGGAATCTGTGTATAGTTTGTGCTTAGTATCTGTTAGGTATGAGTGTTTCTGTAATATCAGCCCTGTTCTTGCCAACTTCTGTGGATATAAAGCACCATCTTTTCTCAGGATTACTTTACACTTGGCTGTCTGTTAAGATTGTCATGTGAGTGCTAAACTTCATTTGTTGGGCTTTTCAACTATTTTAGAGTGATGGGATTCACTGAGTGGTGTGGTGGGTTTTTTTTTCCTTTTTTAATTAACTAAAAATGTCAGCACAGTGGGCTAGTGGAAGCACAATATGGTGTGGACCAGATGCCCATCTCTGAGCTATTCAGTCTGGCAGGTGTCTGGAAAGTACTTCATTATTAGAAGACAGTCCTCATTGAGTGCATGTGGCTTCTGAATAATCAGAGCATAAACAGCTTCAAATGAATGGTGACTAATTCTATGCCATGTTAATCTCCTGTGTGTTCTGTGGCTTTGTGTTCTTTGTTTCTGATTCCAAGTATGTTGACTATTTTTCTTTCTTTGGTTTAGGTGATTTCAGAATGATAATTGGAGAAGATAGGTCAAAGGTGCTAAATATAGTGAAACCAAATGTACCCCATTTTCAGAAGCTCTACAGTAACATATTACAGGAGTGCCCTCAAGTGGTGTATAAGCACCAGCTGGGCAGGCTAGAGGTAAATGGTTTATATTGTACATTTTAAACCCACAAATGGAATTGCTTTATTACTTAGCAGGAATTGCATAATGCACCAGTGTGAATTTCTCTAGTTTTTCTGGTTTGCATTTATTATGCTTCTGTTACTGAAATAATTCCAGCAATTATGGCACAAATACCAATCAGTAAGTACAAGTTTTAGCTCTCATTCACAGTAAACTGCTGTTCAGCCTCTCATTGGGTATTGCTGAGAGTCTTGGCAAGGGGTCAGGAGGAGACTGGTTTAAAACAGGTGGCTTGATGACTGCCATTGAGAAGCAGCAGATTGTAGAGTGTGATAGCCAAAAGCAGATGGTTTGCAACAAATAATTGGGCAATAACTCACTTACAGGCAGTGTTCCCTCTAAGATATGCTGCTGCACAGCTTCACAAGTGATCAATCAGTCCTGCCCAGTCATAGGCTCAGGGCTCTGTGCATGCAGCTGACTGACTGGGTGGGGCTAGTGAATCACCTGTGAAGCTATGCTGGGAACACTGCTTATAGGTATTACTATCTGCAACCAAATTAGCTGAGGCTTGAATGAAAGAAGTTTAAGTTCTAGCCACACAGTTCAGTGACCCACATCCAAACCGAGTCCTAGCATCTTATCAACATAGACTATGCTCCAGAAGTCCATCCCTAGAATTCAGGTAGCCTGAGAAGGTCCTAGAGGAAGTGCATGACAAGGCATAACTCTTTGGCTTGAAAGTGCATCATCAGAGCAAAAAGTACCCGATGAAAATGCTGGGCCTTTTGAATTACCCCTCATTCCATGTTGCAGGTGTCTATGTGCTTATGTGCAATACTGGGGTATCCTGTCTGTTCTGTTCACTCTGTCCTAGTGCGCATGTTCTAAAGATTAGCGAAATACAGCAATCAAAACCATGTATACTGTAATGCAGACCAGTAATTGTTACCTACTCTCAGTTCAGTTCACAGAGAATCTTTGCATTTTAAGTGAACACCCTACTTGCTGGAAGAGGCTCGCTGCTCTGTCCTCAGCAGGGAGCAGCTGCCACAGCTGAGGGAGAAGTACCCTTCCTCTGTGCATGGCAGCCCTGAGCCGCTGGAAGGGACTCATTAAGCAGCTGCTGGCCATGCTGCCCTGCAGCTTAGAGTGAACCTTGATATTTTTTTTTGAGACTTACTAGAAAGTTCAGAAATAAAAAACTGGAAAATTTGGAGCAAAGGATGATGATCAGAACATTTCCTTAAAGTTACATAAACCTGATATGGTGTGAAGTTTAATGCAGTTATGAGACATTTTTCAGTTTTAATAAAAACTAATACTAAAGTAGTGAAAATATATGACATTAATAATTTTGCTTAATGCTTGATCATTTTCAGCACATGGAATGTTGTGTGTCTTTGAACACTATATTTCTTTTCTGCATTTATTTTGAGTAATTTGAGTAAATTAAAAATGAACATATGCAGTTGTGTTCCTGACTTGCATGCAGTATCAGCAAGGTAGCATGTGCAATTTACATGGCTACCTAACAATAAAAAATTTGAATCTTGCTTGCACTTACGTTGTCTTTCAAGGTTATGGTTGAGATATTGCTTTTTTAGGACCTAGGGAGCTTTCACTTCTGTTGCCCATGACTCTTTGTACAAGTGTGTGTATGTGTAATAGACTGCATTATCTTTCTGCATATATGTGCAACTTTGTAGCTATGATTAGTATAGCTTTAGTAGGGATCAAACGTAACCAAAACCCTTTTGTGCTTTTTTTGGGAAAAGTGTGGATTTTGTGTTAACTGTCTGTTTACAAGATGTGACTTTGACTCTTGAATTCAGTTTCCCCTGTTTTGTTTGTTTGTTTTTGTTTGGGGGTTTTGGGGTTTTTTTTTTTTTGCGTTTGTGATGTTCAGATTGATAAAAGTCCAGAAGGTCAATTCATGCAGCTTATGGCTTTGCCGAGGACTCTTCAACAAAAGATCACTTCTTTTGTGGACCCTCCTGGGAAGAACAGAGATGTGGAAGAGGTTTTACTGCAAGTGGCCCATGACCCTGACTGTGGATTAGTAGTATATCAGGGTAGGTCTAAGGTTGCAGAGAGGCAGTCCCTGATTGGACATGATATACAGGTTGAACCTCACTAGTCCAGCACTCTCTGGTCTGGCAACATCTGTGGTCCGGCATGTTTTTAGTTAGCCAGATATCCACTTATCATGGGTGTGGCCAAATTTCCCACGTTCCCATAAAGTTTGCTTATAGCCACCGATCCTGGGCTATTGTTTAGCTCTAATTTATCCCTAAATGTCTTCTAAGACCCCAGTAAGCAGTGGAAATTTAATAATGATGCTGGACAATATTGACCTCACACAGTCTAGTAAATTCTCTGCTACGGCATTGGTCAAGTGCCAGACTATAGAGGTTCAACCTGTATTTAAGAATTTGTTTTATGATACTATGTGGAAACAGCTTAAGAGAATCCAGTCCAATAATTTAAGAGGGAGAAGAGAGAAAATTTGATTCTGAGATGTTGCATTGTATTCAGATGCTTAATTTTAGGATATAATGGATGCAAACACATTCTCATAAATCTTCAGGTTATATCATCTTCCTCTTGTCTATATTAATGTGGAAAAATATAAATTTCCTGTTTCCAATCCTAAATAAACATAGTTTAATTCTAATATTTAATTTTCTGGTTGCCTGAGAAGATTGTCTCTCCTGTTAGGAAAAATGCACAGTTTCAATTAAATATTGAGCTTCATATCAGTGGTATACAAATGTGCTTTGTGCTAATTGATTCATTTGAATTTGGAAGAATAATGCCAACAACCTGCAAAATACTTACATTATAATTAGCATATATGTGGGATGTCTAGGCAGACATATCAAACTTTGGGAAAAACACCTAAACTGCTTCTCACCTTCGTGAGCTGTCCCTCTAGATCAGGGTTGAATCATGCAAGCAGGTTAATGTATACATGCTTATGCTGCTGCCACCAATGTTGTTCTGTAGATAAATGAGAAAATTAGTATTTTACAGCTCTGAGGCAGCAGCATGGGGTGGGGGGGGGGACTGGCTCCCCACACACTCGTTCCATGCACTGGCTCCTGGGGTGTTGCCCCACATGTAAACATGTAACAGCAGTTATATTAATACATGAATTTAAACATCCCTAATTAAGACAGATGCTCTTCTACATTCTCAGGTTGTGATAGTGTACAACAGCTGTGTTATGCAGAAAATTTCACACACAAATGTGCATTATAATTGAAACACAAATGTGTTTTCTTTCGTAGCGCAACTTAAATGCTTTCTCTAAAATTGACCAATCAATTTTGGAAGTATTTTTTAGAGCCACTATTTTTAATTGTATTTTTACAGCAATGTCTAAGGACTAACCAATAATGAAGATCAACTGTGCTTGATACTGTGTCAAAACAGAATAGATCCGCCTTTCCTCTAAGAACTTATAAACTAAACTGACATGTCTGTTTAGACACAGAGCAGGAGAAAATGCTATAAAACAGAATGTGAAAACACAATTTCATATTGAAATAGTTTGTTAATTTCTTTAACAAGCCAGGCAATGAAATGTGAAATGGCAAAGCTCTGTTGTGACTGGCAACTGGGGTCAGAAATATAATGGGGAAGATTGAATGAATGGAATCAAACTCTACTAATTACTACCAAGTCTTCAATATTGATTTTCCATATAAACAATGCAGTGTTTTACAAAACTGTTTAAAAGAGCATTTGGAACAAATTCTCAAATGAACATGACAAAGCAAAATAGAAAGTTTTTGTTAAGATAATTGCAAGTTTTACTTGCAGGCTGTTTTATTGAATAACAGAAAAAATATTTAACTTGTGATTTTTTTTTTCTTAAAAACATTTTTTAAGACGAGGATGGATAACATCTGTGTGTTTTATATCCTTTCTCTGTACACAGGCATTTCAGGAATTGTGAGATCTTCCAGTCTAATACAGAGTTCTAAAACCATACTAACAGCTGGTAAGAACATATGCTATTATGTACAAATGGGCCTTTAGGTTTCAGAAAGTACAAATCTTAAAGCCTCAAGTTCTCTTTGTTACAGAAATTCAAATTATAGACTTTTTGATCTTGGAAAAGAGAGAAACCACTATAAACTTTCATTAGTAATCACATCTCTATTTTCTATAACTATTGGGAAATCATGAAAAGTCAAAGGGAATCTGAAGTGGCATGTGATAGGGATGTGAAGACTCTGTGTGCGTGCGTGCGTGCGCAGGGGGGCTGAAGCTTTCCCCTGCCTGAAGCGTACAGGGATGCATAAAACCATGTAGAAAATAGATAAAATCACCAGCTGGGTGTAAGAGGCTAACTGGGGGCTCACCCCACTCCTCTACCTGGAATTGCCCCAGCTTCAAGCCTCCCGCCCCCCCAAGGGCCTTTTAGCAAGGGCAAGGGGGCTGCAGCTCCCCTCCATTGATTCAAGAACATTACTGGCTGTTCCCCTTCATCAGAGAGCTAGGGGAAAGTGTGCAGTTGGTTCAATTCCTCAATCTGGCTGGGGAGTATGGTGGGTAGATGAACCAGGGGACATGCACCCCTTCCCCAGCTGTGTCCACTGGAGCTGCAG
This sequence comes from Rafetus swinhoei, assembly GCA_019425775.1. Taxonomy (NCBI): domain Eukaryota; kingdom Metazoa; phylum Chordata; order Testudines; family Trionychidae; genus Rafetus; species Rafetus swinhoei. Next base: position 10,877,474 of record CM033435.1, on the reverse strand, counting down.
CAGCCACAGATAGGCGCATCTCACATGGCCCCAAGCTGCTGCAGTGAGAGAGGGCTGAGGTCCGTCTGTCTGGGAGTCTATTTGTTCAAGAACTCCTCCTAAACTATAAAAATTAGGAGCACCAAGTTTGGTACGCAGCTTCCTCTTACCGTAACTTAAAGCAAGGTTAGAATCTGGTTGTGCCAGGACAGTGTCATGTGCCTGGAATTCAATTGTGTCTCATAAAATTCTGGTTTGGTAGGAGGCAATCATACGGTGGAATGACCATGGGAGGCCACAAGCACCCCAGCGGGAAGCTACTAGCCAGAAGCAGCTGACGCCCCAGGGAGCACTGGTGGAAGGCACATGAGGCCTCCCCATCCCCGGGCCAGGCCGGGGAGCATGTGTGTCTGTGTGTGGTTCTGTCCTGTAGACCACTTGGCTAATTTGTACTGATATTCTGCTCTTCCTGTGTTTGTGAAATTCCATAAAGGGTGAAATTTCTTTAAAACTCGCTCAGGATTTCTACACATGTGGGGAGAGCAAAATGACTGTACAGATTTGCCATGTAGATCACAGACTAGAATTTTGGTTGTAAAAAGTATACTAAGCTTAGCATTTACTGACAGAACTTTCAGACTACATGTCATGTTAATATTTACATAAAGTTATACATTGAGCTGGGAAAAGTTAGTAGGCAGTGGGGAAATGCGAGGATTGGGTGACTTTTCCTTCTTTATTGAACAAAAAAAAAAATCACCTTCTCCATAGTTGATCCCCCATCTTGATGTGCTGTCTGTCACCTTCTAAGTGGATCTCATATGAAGATGTCCTGAGTCTTCCATTTAAAAAAAAAACAAAAAAACTATCCACCTCACAGCTAATTTAGAATGAAATATATTAGAGCCTGAGCTGTTACTGGGCCATCATTGTGGTAGGGTGAGTTGGGCCCTGATTAAGCCAGGTTTCCTGGTAGGCACATTGGGAGAGTGCTTTAACTTTCACTTCAAGAAAACACCTTGAATTGTGCAGAACTGTGACTAGATATAGGTTGTAATTCATGTATCTATTCCCTACCTTGCAGATGCAGGTCACATGATGAAAAGTGTAGTGTATATGGTTTAAAAAGTAATTGTCCATATTACAGAGTGAAGGATTGACTTTACTGAGCTATTATCCATCTTGAATGTGGAGTGCAGGAATAGGGGAAGTCAGGGGGCCATAACCTCCATCACTTTTTACCAGCCGTAAGAGTAAGCTGGTGTAGGGGGGAGAGGAGCAAGTGGGTTGGAAGGGTTTTGTGGGGGAATAAGTGGAGTGGGCCTTGGGGAGAAGGTGGCACAGGGCAGTGGTGGCCCCCCTCACTGCTTAGGGAGCTTTCACCATTCTATCCCAAATTATTATTTCATATTAAAACTTGTGGCTATTCAAAATGTTGTGCATGTTGCATGTCTAAAAGCAGTGTTCTGAAAGATACCAGCTTATTTTGGCAAAAAAAAATTGTATAATAGGGATGAGCCTACTTTGTAGGTTGATGTGGTTTTGTTTTACAATGCATGATGTTTTACAGGTGTATTATGTGGAAAGAAGTTGGCCAACATGTTCCTTAATCTTTCTCAGTACTTTGAGGACACTGAGAAAATTAATCAAATCTGGGTTGAAAGAGAGGTATCCTTTGTAATGAGTTGGACACGTTACTTGTCTGTATAGGATCTGTATAGGATCTTTGTTGCAATTAGTGAAGCTATTTGTTGCTTCATGGTTTGGTATCATGGGAGCCTGGTAGTGACTGGATCAGTCTCTCTCTCTCTCTCTCTCTCTCTCTAACACAGAGTGCTGGTTAATACAGTAGTATTGTTAGACATCTAAAACTGTCTTGTGAAATTGAAATACAGTAAATTTCCGATAATCCGGCACCTTTAGGACCCAGGGGGTGCCGGATTATCAGATATGCCGGACTATCGGAAGGGGGGGCTATGAGGGGTCTAGGGTGGTGTGTGGGGATGCCACCCCAGACCCGTCATAGCCCCCCCTTCCGATAGTCCGGCTCTGCCCCAGGCGTCCCCATTCAGCCGCTGCTGGTCAGTTTCAGCAGCAGCTGAATCGGGACGCCTGCGGCAGAGCAGCTGGGGTGCTGCCGGGTTGGTCCAGTAGCGCCGACCCTTGGCGCTGCGAGACCAACCCGGCAGCACCCCAGCTGTTCTGCCCCAGGCGTCCCCAAGTCAGCCGCTGCTGAAACTGACCAGCGGCTGATTCCAGGAAGCCCAGGGCAGAGCAGCTCTGCCTCGGGCTTCCCAGAGTCAGCTGCTGGTCAGTTTCAGCAGTGGCTGAATTGGGGAAGCCGGGGGCAGAGCAGCTCCAATGGTCTGGCTGCCTGGAGCACTTCCGGGTTCCTGATGGTGCCGGACCATCAGGAGTGCCGGACCATCAGATGCCGGACCAGTGGAGTTTTACTGTATGTCAATAAGGAAATGCATCTAAAGCTGAGGAAAGAAGGGCTTCATGTTGAAGCAAAGGAATAGGAGTTGAATGATCTGGAATGTAATTCCTGCCTCTGACATAGGCTTTCTGTGTGATTTTTAGAGCAAGTCATTTAACTTTTGTGTGATTCATTTTCCCTTTCTATAAAAGTAAGGATAGCACTTAACTACATAGTGTAACATTTGATTTGTTCATCTTCATAAAGTGTTTTGAGAGCCATAGAGAACAGGCTCTGTACAAGTGCAAAATATTGTGTTGTTTTTTTAAACCTTCATGAATCTCTACATTCCTCTGCTGTCTGCACATAGTTGTCAAACCCACCGGCAAAGTGTTTTATACCCTTCAAGAGCTGGTCCACACAGCAGAAGTAGGCTGGTACCCTCTGTTACTCCATGATTTCAGGTGGTATGGATATTAAGGTCTGAACACTGCTGCTGATCTATGTTGGGGTCAGTGTGTTTCCACATGATGATTTTTGTTTGTTCAGTTGGTTTTAAAAAAAAAACAAACACATTTAGGAAATGAAATTTTAAAAAGTGTTAAAGGAATGCTAACATTGCAAAGATGTGCATCAACAGTCAGAAAATTCCAATTAAGGTTGCTGGGTTCCCCACCCCTCACAGGACTCCTGCCTCATTCAGTGAGTGACGGGGTTTTTTAAACATTCCAAAACCAGGGCTGCATTAATTCCTTCTGGATGTGCATTTCCATGGTCTTCTCACCATAGTATTTTTGTGCTTCATAATTTTTGTAGCTTTATAACAGCCTGGTAGATGAGTTGTTGATAGTTCCCTTTTACAGCAGGAAAAGACAGAGGCCAAAATTCTTTAGTGTTTCCTAATTTTGGGTGCCCAACTGTAAAGCATGAATTTCCAGATTATTTAGCATGTTTCTAGAACTTTATAATAGAGCAAAGCTTCAGTCAACTTCAGTTGCAGATGTGAGCACTAAGAACTTCTGCAAATCTAACACCAGGTGCCTCTCAGGCTATGTCTAGACTGCAAGCTTCTTTTGAAAGAAGTTTTTTTTGCAAGAGATCTTCCGAATAAAACTTCTTTAGAAAGAGAGCATCCACATACAAAAGCGCATCGAAAAAGTGATGTGCTTTTGCGAAAGAGAGTATCCACACTGATTGGATGTTTTCTCACATAAAAGGCCACCCAGAACCAGTTCAGGCAGGGCATTAGGTCAGCAGTTGCTTCCGGGTGCTGTTGCCTAAGGCTATCTGAGATGCGTGCTTAAAGGGACCTCCCTGGACAGCTGTTTCTCAGGTTCTGCTGCGTGCTTGCTTACCTCTCCAAGGGACAGCAAAGCTCTTTCAGTGTGTGCTTTGGTTGCCCAGCTTTTGGACACCACAGCATTATTTTTGCTGTGGAGCCGGAGCTACCTCTGGGCATGCGATGGCCCCAGAGTTCCATCCTGCAGGTTCTGCAGCAGTTTGTGCAGACCGTCATGACGGTCCTGGCCCACCTCAACTCTGAGCTCATCTGTGACTCCTTCTGCCTACATGCGGGAGCAGGGCCCTTGCACCCACATCCCACGGTAGAGAGATGATTCTGGAGCTGGATACCTTTTCTGACTGGTGGGACCGACTGGTCATGGAGTGGTGGGATGACCAGCAGTGGCTCAACAACTTCTGCGTGCAGAAGGCCACCTTTATGGATATGTGTGCCTGGCTCACTCCTGCCCTTCGACGATGCGACACCCACCTGTGGCCCGCCATCCCTCTGGAGAAACAGGTCTCCATCACTGTCTGGAAGCTCGCCACCCCAGACAGCTACCAGTCGGTGGCCAACCAGTTCGGCATGGGGAAGTCCACCGTTGAGGCCCTCCTCATGGAGGTAAGGCTCTCTTGGGCTGCAGTCCCTGCAGTGGGGCGGGGGAGGGGAGTACTGGAAAGGGGGGACCCTAGGGAAAAGGGAAGGTGGGGGTGTAGGGATGGCTTGCGAGTGGGTGGGGAAGCCCCATCCCCGGAGGGTTGTGCCGTCCCGCCCTCACACAGCCCTGCTGCTGGGGGAGTGGCCTCATTAGGGGTAGCTCCAGGGGTGTTTGAGGGAGCGAGGGAAGGGGGGCGGGCACCTCCCAAGGGCTCAGGCACTCACTCTCACTCTCTGTTTTGTTTGTTTCTTTGTCTCCTTCTGCAGGTTGTGAGGGCGATAAACTGCATCCTGCTGCGCAGGGTCATCCACCTCAGAGACCTGGGCCCCATCATCACAGGATTTTCCACCCTGATGTTCCCCAACTGAGGGGGAACCATTGATGGAACCCACATCCCAATCCACGCACCACATAATCGAGCAGCCCAGTTCATCAACAGGAAGGGTTCTTTCTCCGTGGTGCTGCAGATCCTGGTCAACCACCGTGAACAGTTTTTGGATATTTTTGTCGGGTGGTTGGGCAGGCCACATGATGCCCAAGAATTCCGAAACTCCAGCCTCTAACACAAGCTGGAGGCTGGCACATTCTTCCCCCGTGGGACTTTCTCATGGGGGACATCCAGATGCCACTGTGCATCGTCGGGGACCTGGCCTACCCACTCATGCCGTGGCTCATGAAGCCCTATGCTGGCCACCTGGACCCTAGCAGGGAACAATTCAGTGTGCACCTCAACTGGGCCTGCATACAGGTGGAATGTACCTTCAGGCGCCTCCAGGCGCCGTTCAGGTGCCTCCTGACCCACCTCGACGTGGGGGAGCACAACATCGTCGAGGTGGTCGTGGCGTGTTGTGTTCTCCACAACATTGTGGGGAGCAAGGGGATGGCCTTCCTCCCGGGGTGGGGGAGCAGAGGCCGGCTGTGAAGGGAGGGCCTTCGAGTAGCCGCGGACAGTTGCCATCCACCAGGCACATCAGTTGGGGATGGGCTTCCGGGAGGCCCTGAGGCAGAGTCTCTCTGAAGGACCCCAGTAACTCTACCCAGGGCCTCCCCACTAGGGGCCTCTGCCTTGTCCCCCTATAACTGTCCAACCACAACCCCTTCCTTCTCCCCTTCCCTGTACTCCCAATAAACACACCAGTTTTGAGTGGAACCACAAAAAAGTGTATTTTTTTTCAAACAGTAACTGGAGAGGAGGGGGGCTGAGAACCTGGAAGAGGGAGAGAGGAGAAGGGCTCAGGGCTGAGTGTGGCATGTGGGGCAGCTGGTGGAACCACCGTGGGTTCAGGGACCTTGGCAAACTCGGGGGTGCCTGGGACCACAGGATGGGGGGCTGGAGCGGGGTCAGGGATGGCTGGGCAAGCCAGAGGAGGGGACATAGGCATGGCTGGGGGAGCTGGAGTGGGGACAGGGGCTGGAGTGGGGGCAGGAGCCAGGTGTGCCATCGTTTCCCGGATGGTGGCACACAAGTTTTCACCCTGCTGCACAAGCTGCTCCCACATTCGGTTGCGCCACTCAGCATCATCCCGGACCTTTTGGGCCAGGGTTCGTTGCATGTCACGCAGGATGGCCACGTGCTCCCTCCCTTGTGAACCAACCTGCGTTAGCGGCTCCCCTGGGTTTGGGGGGCTGCCTCTGATGGGGTGGATCGCCCCTCAGCGATGGCTGGTCCAGCTGAGGAGGAAAGGAGGGAGAGGCGGTCAGTCATCCATGCAGGACTCGGAGTGCTTGGAGTCCCGCCTGTGACCTTGTGCCCAGCCTGCTTCCAACAGTGTCTGGTGGTGGGAGGGCATCCTCCCAGGGGTCAGACGTGTGGGGCTTCCACAGCCTGTGAGCACGAGCCCATGGGTGCTCCGGGGCTAGCTCTTGAGGCCACATGGTGCACTTAGACAGAGTGCAGCACGAGTGACAATCGCTTCCCCTCTGCACCCACCTCCCTGGGGTGTGTGTGTGTGTGTGTGTGTGTGTGTGTGTGTGTGTGTGTGTGTGTGTGTGTGTGTGTGTGTGTGTGTGTGTGTGTGTGTGTGTGTGTAAAACTGATAGCATTTACCTGATGATCCCTCCCCGGCATCAGAGGATGCCTGGGAGATGTCGAGGGCCTGGTGTACTGGCTCCAGGGTGAGGGTGACGGTACTGGCTGTGTCCTCCTCCACCTGCAGCTGCTGTTTGTCCTCCTCCTCCATCGTCAAGAAGCTCCAGCTGGGTGACCATGGGCATCTTGAGTCCCGAGTCCACCGTTACCGGTGGGAATAGGGCTTCACCACCCCCAAGATTCTGTGCAGCTCCCCGTAATATGGGCACGAGTGTGGTCCTGCCCCGGAGCCAGAGCTGTGCTACCTGGCCCTGGTGTATCCTTGGCGTAGCTCCTTGACCTTGCTCCTGACTTGGTGCAGGGGTGGTGTCCCCTCTTGGCCAGAGCCTCGGCAATCCAGCTATAAATGTCAGCATCCCACCATTGGGAGAAGGGATCCTGCAGGGTGGCTTCCAGGAGGGACAGGATCTCTGTCTTAGAACAGGAGGGCACACGGCATTTGGTGCCCCTCGGTAGTTCCTGGGAGCCCTGGTGCTGCTCCCTGTGAGGGCTAGAGGGGTGTCAGGGGGCTTGTTGCTCAGCCATACCTCCAAGTTATGTGGCAGGGAGAGCTGCACGGTCAGGGTGGTGCTCCGTGGCCGGTTTCCTGCCACAAGGCTTGTCCCGAGTGCCTGCAGCTTTAAGAGCTGGCAGGAGACAGGAACTATAGAGTTGTGATTAGTATGGACGGAGAGTCCACCAGGGCACCTGTTTTATTTCCTGGAGGCCTCTTCTTTTGAAAGAAAACCCTCCTCCCCATCCACACACGCCTTTTTCTGAAAGAGTTCTTTCGGAAAAGGCGTTCTTGTAGAAAGAGGATTACCGCTGTCGGAAAAACCCTTCTGTTCTTTCAATTTACTTTCAAAAGAATGTGATTGCAGTGTGGACGTAACTCAAGTTTTGTTGGAAAAACAGCTATTTTTCTGACAAAACTCTGTAGCGTAGGCATACCCTGTCAGTGTGTTTGAGCTCCATGACTGGAATGTCCAGTTGGAGACCTTCCTATCTTCAGGCCATCCCTTATCTGGCCTTCCTTATGGGGCAGCTGGTGGTGACCTCCTGGCTGGGTGGGCCTTGAGCCCTGGGGTCCCCAGGCCACTGCCCTAACCCCTAGGCCACTCAAGAACCCACCCAACCTCCCCTACCTTCAGGCTGTCCCTTATCTGGCCTTCCCATGAAAATTTTGGCTTAAGTGCTGTCATTCTGTGGCAGAGGCAGAATCCAATTTTCCAGGATCATATTCAACTACTTAAACTTTGAGACAATCATTCTGCAATTGAAGCAGATTTGAACCTGGGACCTCTGGAGCTTAGTGTAAGAGCCACTACAACTTGAGCTATAAATTCAGCTGGCTCAGCTTAAGCTGTAGAGCTTGTTCTTATCTCTCCCTGTAAGTGGTCTAAGTGTCACTGCTTTGGATAGTGAACCTCACTCACTGCGTGTGTGGGTTACACAATATTCTAACTCATTGCACCCTTTCCAAATTCTCATTGCACCCTTTCCAGCAAAGGGCAGGGGTCCTACAGACAATATTCCTTCAGTATTTACCCTGGATTCATCCCTAGAGAACTGTTCATCTTGCACTGAACTGAGGCAGGGATTCTGTGGGGAAAAGATATACATGAGCATGGAATTGAAGGTTTTATCACCATGCATATATACATAGGGGGACTGAATTAAGACTAGATATTTCATAATTTCAGAATGCTTGACTACACACCCTTAATTTTCTTTTAACATGGGGTTGTGGATTTAATAAATACTTTGTTTACATTTGTATCATGCTAGATCTCTTGCAGGAGTTCAGGAAAGAATATTTTTTCATTTGCTAAGAAATTAATTAATGAAATTATTTTGCTTCTTACTGTTGCTTTATAGCTTCCTCAAAGTGTGAGGCTCATTAAATCTTTGTGATTGTTCCATCAATGGAAGGCTTGCAGTATGTTTTAAAGGAGAACTTGAACTAATTTTGGATGAAATTTCATAAATACTTAAGATATTTGTCTCTAAAGGGCTGTCACCAGTGTTCCCTGTAAGCTGGGTGTTATGTGGCCACTCGAGAAATTCAAATGCCATCCAACCACAGCTAGGTTTTGTGTTTCTGATGGTGGTGCACATTTGTACATGCCCCAGTGCACATTAACATTTATTCCATTCATGGATACAAAAAGATTAGAGAGATCATTGGCTGTCATTAATACATTTGTTTCAGAATGTCTAATTTTATTAATATTTAAAGAGTAGTGACTCCTGTTTGTTTTAGCTCCAGTTCATTTCCTTATTTATTGAAGTACAATACACAAACTTGTTGCCAATCCATAGTGGTGTATTAGTTTAAATGTACAACAGATGTGTTCTAGAGCAGGTATTGGAGAGTTAATTTTAATTCAGTTACACCTAAAGATACTGATTTTGTTGCTCTTCCTTAACGAAAGTACAGTAAAACTCCAATTGTCCGGCATCCAGTGGTCCGGCACTCCCGATAGTCCGGCACCAACTGGAACCCGGAAGTGCTCCGGCCAGCCGGACAATTGGAGCTGCTCCGCACCACTTCCCCAAGTCCATTGCTGCCGCTGCTGAAACTGACCAGCGGCAGGCTTTGGGAAGAGGCGCAGAGCAGAGCAGCTGGGGTGCTGCCGGGTTGGTCCCGCAGCGCCGCCCCTCACCCCCCTGCTCGGTGCCCGGCAGCACCCCAGCTGCTCTGCTCCTTACCGCTGCCGAAACTGACGAGCAGCGGACTTGGGGAAGCTGTGGAGCAGAGCAGCTGGGGTGCTACCGGGCGCCAAGCAGGGGGGTGAGGGGCAGCGCTGCGGGACCAACTGGGCAGCACCCCAGCTGCTCTGCCCGCGGCTTCCCCAAGTCCGCCGCTCGGCAGTTTCAGCAGCGGCAGACTTGGGAAGCCATGGGGCAGAGCAGCTGGGGTGCTGCCGGGTTGGTCCGCAGCGCTGCTCAGGTGAGGGGCAGCTCTGCGGGACCAACCCGGCAGCACCCCAGCTGCTCTGCCCCACCGCTTCCCCAAGTCGCTGCTGCCGCTTGCAGCCCCAGCTGTCCTGTCGCTGGCGGCTGCGCGGGGCTTCCCCCACCTTCCTGCAAAACGGCGGAGGGTTCGCCCCACGCTGCGCTGTTTCCCGCTGATTCTCTCCCTCCCCCTCCCAGCCCCCCTTCCAGAGTACCTCCTGATACTCCGGCATATCCGATAAACCGGCACCCCCTGGGTCCCAAAGGTGCCGGATTATCGGAAGTTTACTGTATCTTGCTTTTAACTCTAAATTTCCTTACTATACTTTGAACTAGCACAGATTTGAAAAAGTGTTATAGATCTTAGCTTATGTATCCCTCTGTCCCTTACACCCTTCTTTCTCTGTCACACAAGTGTGTAGATAAATCTGGCAATGCCAGTGGTTTGAAGCTCTGCATCCATTTTCCTTCCATGCATGGCAATTATGTCAAGGCCTGTTGTCTGCAGTCCCATCACTAATACATTTGTGCCACATTATTTTTCCTACTAACATGCTAGCTGAAAACTGACTGATAGTTCTTACATTAGAAAAGGAGATAAAGTATCAGTATTGCAGAAATTTCCAGGTGAACACTAAATGATTGTTAATTAGTACAGTTAGCAAAGGACATTTGATGCTTTTTGTAGTAGCTTTGCTGCTTTAAAAAAGAAACTGTGGATTGTGTAACACCTATAATTCAGCCGTTAACAAGTTAGTCTAGATACCACGCTGCTAAATAAAAAGTACTTCTTCTTTGAGTGGCCCTGTGGGTGCTCCACTCTTGGTGTTGGGTCCCGTCCCGGCACCGCAGCTCGGAGAATTCTCATAGCCATGCTCCGCCGGACTGCGCATGTGCGTGCTCCGCGCACACGGACCGGCAGCCGTCAGTTCCTCTCGTGATCGCGGTCGGAGCTCCCTGTGTTCTATTTTCTTCTCTCACAAATGATCTTAGCTCGTTTTTTTCATCTGTAAATAGTTAAAAGATTAGTGTTAGTCGTGTTCCTGATTCTACTGGTCTTCTGTTTTAAAAAAAAAAAAAAGCTTTTTCTCTTCAGAATCAATTTCTTTTCAAAGCGCTACGGCTAAGCGCCAAAGAACTGAAACTGACAAGGAGCGAAAGACGGGGATCAAGCAGGGTCGGCATCCAGCCACCCTCACCGGCTCCTGACAATGCCGGGATCCCCCGGTTTTAAAAAATGTTCAGTTTGCCGGGAAGCCATGCCAGCAGCTGACGGCCATGACGCTTGCATTAGGTGTCGGGGCGAATCACACGTCCCTCAAAAGTGCACCCACTGTTGCAAGCTTACATCGAGGGCCCGGAGGGAGCGGGAGATAAAGGTCCGGATGATGACATTTGGCAAGGCACTGCAGCCTGACCCGATGCCTCTCTCAGCCACCGCAAAAACCTCTGTTCATAAACAGAGAGCAGCTTCTCCGGGACCAGCCATTTCAAAGAGAACTAAGCCGTCTCCGACATGCTCCCTCCCCCCGGCAGCTTCAAAAACTTCAGCAGCCTCCAAAGTGACCCCGCGGGGTCCCGAAACTCTGCTGGCCCTGGCACCAGGAAATCGCAACCACTGAGGGCGCGGGCTGCCTTGGCACCGGCATCGGCTCCGGTGCCGCAACTGACAAGCCAGTCGGCTCCGGCTTCAGCGGCACCGGCTGTTGTGGCTCCGGCTTCAGCGGCACCGGCTGTTGCGGCTCCGGCTTCAGCGGCACCACTTGTGACGGCACCGGCTTCAGCGGCACCGGACTCGGGCGCAGGTCCTTGCCACGTCAGCATCAGCAGTATTAGCAACGCCGGCACCAGCAGCAGCGCAGCTACAGCTGATCTCCCCGGCATCGCTCTGCTCTCACTCAGTGCAGAGCTCCCCAGTTGCCATGGAAACTGACAGTACTTCAATACCTAGGAAAGCACTGTCAAAAACTTATGTAAGAGAGGAGGTCTGCCTCCCCAGTTTTCTCCCCAGGACCATCTCCCTCTCCGCCAAAGCATGCACGGTACTGTGACTATAGTGTCTCTCCTGTCCATGTCGCATACAGACAGTGCAATTATAGACACTCAGTATATTTAGAAGCACGTTGGTCCCGCTCACGATCTCGCTCACCCGGACGATCATCAAGGTACAGATCCACTAGACACTCTCCACGTCGCATCTATTACATCCAACACAGTAGTGCACGCTCGTCATGTCATTCCTTCCCGTCACGTTCTGAGCGCTATTATGGGCACTACTATAGATCGTACAATGATCGTCCCCACCGTGATCATACGCCGTCATCACATAGGGGATCTTCCTGCAACTGCCGATCACCAAGTGCGGCAACTTACCACAACAACCACAACAGTTAAACTCACCTCCTCCATCGAGGAGTCCAACCATCCAGCAGGACCAGTCCGAGACGGAAGAGGGACAGCTGTCTGAAGCAGAAGACCCTAAACCAGAAACTTCTCCGGCAGACTGTTCATCTTCATCACTGGATGAGGCGATATTCCCAGGTGACATATCTCCACCGGATGACCTAAAACCATTCCAAGATCTGTTTAAACGGGTAGCAGGCATTCAAGAAATATAGCTGGCAGATGTCCCGGTTAAAAAGCACCACCTCCTAAAGAATCTCCGTCCGCAGCAGCGTACAAAGATCGCCTTACCGATTGATGAAGCGATCATGGAAGTGGCGGATGAGATATGGCAGGCGCCAACATTGGCTACCCCTACGAGTAAAAAGGCCGATAGAAAATACTTTGTACTGGCAAAGGGGTTGGATTTTCTATTCAATCACCCCCAGCATAATTCGTTAGTAGTTGACGCAGCACAGCGTAGAGCTAAGGCGCCGCAGTACAAAAGTGCACTCCCGGATAAGGACAATAAAAAATTAGATATATTTGGTAGGAAAGTCTATTCTTCAGCCACACTTCTATTACGCATTGCAAACTATTCGGCCCATTTATCAAACCACAATTTTGATAATTATTCTAAACTAGCGGAGTTACTACATCATCTCCCAGACAACAAGAAACCATTACTAAAAGCAGTAGTGCAAGAAGGATACGCATCATGTAGCACTGCACTGCAGATTGCTATGGATGTGGCTGACACAGCTGCGCGAGCCACTGCTACAGGTATCGCAATGAGAAGATCGTCATGGCTTTCATCTGCAGGAGCACCAAGAGAGCTACAAAGCAAGGTTGAGGATCTGCCTTTTGATAAGCTTAAGCTTTTTGTGGCAAACACCAATGAAGTCCTTCACTCGGGCAAAGATTCTCGCACCACCCTATGTACACTGGGGATGTACACGCCCTCTTTTAAACGTAGGCGCTATTACCCTTATCAGCGAAGATATGATTTCAATTTTCCCAGACAACAAACACGTACTTTAGAGAACCAGTGCCCTAGACAACGTCCTCAACGAAAATGCCCCCAACAAAACCGTTAGTCCAATCAGTCTTCAGCCAAACAGCAGATTTGACTTCTCCGTTGAGGATGCAAGCACGCCTTCCATAGTCAATGCGGAAAACAAAACTCTTCTTCTCTTTCACCATCGACTGAGATCATATCCCCACCATTGGTCCAGCATCACCACAGACAAATGGGTACTAGAGGTTGTACAGTCCGGTCTCTCCAGTCCCTTCCTCTCCATTCCCCCTACCAGCCTACCTACCCCATCCCTTTTCAGGGACCCCTCTCACGAGCAACTGCTGAGACAAGAAGTTCAGCGCTTGCTCGCGATCGGGGCAATAGAGAGAGTACCCAAACAGTTTTGGGGAAAAGGTTTTTACTCCCGATATTTTCTCACACCAAAGAAGTCGGGAGGCTGGAGACCCATCTTAGACCTTCGAAAATTAAATCGCCACCTTCAAAAACATCGATTCAAAATGGTGACCTTAACTATTATTCCGTCGTTGAACAAAGGAGACTGGCTTGCAGTCCTCGACTTGCAGGACGCTTACTTCCACATCGCTGTTCACGTGGCTCACAGGTGTTTTCTTTGGTTCCAATTGGGGGACGAACATTTTCAATACAGGGTTCTACCGTTCGGACTAGCGTGTGCCCCCAGGGTTTTCACCAAAACCTTAGCGGTAGTGGCGGCCCATTTACGCAGGACGGGAGTGAAAATATTCCCCTATTTAGACGATTGTCTCGTCAGGGGCACAACATATATGGAGGCATGTCATACGGTGCAGACAGTGTCCAATGAGTTTGCATCTCGGGGCCTTCTCATAAATGTAAAAAAATCATCACTGGTTCCGTCTCAAGATCTGATTTTCATAGGTGCATGGCTCAACTCAACCGTGGCACATGCTTACCTATCGATGGAACGTTTTGTGGCGATCCAAGACCTTGTACATACCGTGACGCATGCTCCAGCAGTTCCCACACGCGTTTGTTTACAACTGATGGGCCACATGGCTACCTCCACCATCGTGGTGCAGAACACAAGGTTACATTTTCGTTGCTTCCAACATTGGTTAGCCACGATTTACATCCCAGCAAAGCACAGCGTTCACAGGCCAGTAGTGGTACCACAACATGTACGAGTCCCTTCAGTGGTGGACCAAGCCGAGCAATCTTCTCACGGTCATCCCATTTCATCGCCCACAACCTACAAGGCAAATAACCACAGATGCTTCCCTTATGGGCTGCGGAGCGCACATGAACAACCTGACAATCCAAGGTCGCTGGTCGACACAAGAAATGCTGTTGCATATCAGTATGCTCAAGTTACAGGCGGTACGACATGCTTGCAAGCATTTTCAGTCCCAGATACGGAATACAACTACCAGAATCCTGACAGACAACATGGCAACCATGTTTTATATCAACAGGCAGGGAGGCGCCCGATCCTGTTCTCTCTGTGCGGAGAGCATCCGGTTATGGAACTGGTGTATCCACAACAACAACACTATTTTAACAGCATCCTACCTACCGGGGGTCGACAACTCGATAGCGGACTCACTCAGCAGGCGTTTTCCCCACAACCATGAGTGGGAAATCCGCATGGACGTTTTGAGTCGTATATTTGCTCAGTGTGGGGTTTCCGACAATAGACTTGTTTGCGACGGGAAGCAGCACGAAGTGTCCCGCCTATTGTTCAAGAGGCGGAATAGGGCGTCGTTCACTGGGAGATGCCTTCCTTCTCCATTGGGGAAGGTCGCTGTCGTATGCCTTTCCCCCAGTGGTTCTAATACCCAAGGTTCTTGAGAAAATCAACATAGATGGGGCTCGAGTGATTCTTATAGCCCCGGCGTGGGCTCGCCAACCTTGGTTCTCAATGCTCCACCAGATGTTGATAAGAGCACCATACTCCCTACCTCTTCTCCCGAATCTCTTGACCCAGGACAATGGATCCCTTAGTCATCTGAGGCCCGAGATTCTACACCTCATGGCATGGATGCTCGTTGGTTTAGCGATTTCGAACAACTCTCTTTCCTACTACGCATTAACACCTGCTTGAGCCGCTGGGAACAATCTACACGAGCAACATATACAGCTAAATGGTCCAGATTCCAGGCATGGTGTGCGAACAACAATCTAGAGCCTCGCTCTGCAACCTTACCTCGTATATTAGAGTACATTTTACAGCTCCATGACAACGGGCTGGCAATAGCTTCCCTACAGGTGCACTTGGCAGCGATTAATGCCTTTCACCATATGGATGAGTGCTTCTCTCTCTTCACTCATCCCACTACAAAAAGGTTCCTGAGGGGGCTCACAAACCTTGATCCACCTCGGAGACACCCCCACCTTCATGGAATCTGGATCTAGTATTGGAAACTTTGACTCACCCTTCCTTTGAGCCTCTAGGTACGGTTCCATTACACATACTTATTGTCAAACTCTTGTTTCTCCTAGCCCTTACCTCAGTTCGTAGAGTAAGTGAGATAGCAGCTTTCATGGCTTCACCCTCTTATACAGTTTTTTTCTAAAGATTCAGTGATGTTGAGGTCTCACCCAATGTTTATTCCAAAGGTCTCCTCTGATTTTTCACATCAATGAACTGGTGGTTCTACCATGCTTCTTTCCTAAACCCCATACCTCAATGCAAGAAGTGACACTACACGCGCTGGACGTAAGGAGAACCTTGGCATTCTACATTGACAGAATGCGGGACTTTAGGAAAACGGACCATTTAATAATATTGTTGGTGGACCATTCGAAAGGGCAACCACTGACTTCTCAGCGCATCTCGAGACTGATAGTTTCATGCATATCTGTGTGTCACTTTATACGGGGAAAACCTCTACCGTGTCCTCCTAAGGCTCATTCCACCAGAGCGGTATCTACTACTACGGCCTTTCTAAGGGGAGTTCCATTTCATGACATTTGCAGGGCAGTGACATGGTCCTCTAATGTCACCTTTATGAAACACTATGCTATAGTTGAGCATTTTGCTTCGGACTCCTCAGTGGCTACAGCAGTACTTAATCGTGATCGTAAATTTTAATTCCGGAGCACTCAGGCTATTTGGGTACTGCTCCGAAGTCACCAAGAGTGGAACACCCACAGGGCCACTCGAAGAAAAAAAAAAGAAGTTACTCACTCTGTGAAGTAACGATTGTTCTTCGAGATGTGCCCCGTGGGTGCTCCACGACTCGCCCTTCCTCCTCGCTCCAGAATTGTTTCTTCTCTTTCAGATGAGCGGGTGAGAGGAACTGACGGTTGCCGGTCCGCGCGCAGCTGATCAAAGGCGCGAACGGGGCTTTGGAGAAGCCGCACATGCGCGATCCGGCGGAGCATGGCTAGGAGAATTCTCTGAGCCGCGGCACTGGGACAGGACCTGACACCAAGAGTGGAGCACCCACAGGGCACATCTCGAAGAACAATCGTTACTTCACAGGGTAACTTCTTTTTCATATCCAGGGTGGTGGTCATTACTTAGCTGGCACGCTGTTTCTTTGCTAGCATTTTTTTGGCAGAGTATGCAGTCATAACAAAGAATTTCAACCCACCTAATAGGACTATACTTCATCTTTCTCTGCTAGTGCGGTTTTCAAACTGTGCTTGAGCTCTGTATTTTTGTTTGTTGTTAAATGCCCTATTTAGCTTTTCAAAATGTGCCTATATAATTTCTAAAGTCTGTGGTGAGTTTTCTGGTCTGTTTTCTATTAGAGATGGCACCATCATTTGATTTATTTTTCCTCCTAGCTCGAGTCTGTATAGTCTTGTGGAACTGAAAGTTTTGAAAGTTTTTATGTTTAGCTGCTCTTAAGGAAATATGTTGATATTTTTGAGTTTGGAAACTCTATCTGAAATGAAATCACACTTCATTATATTGACAACAAAGAACCATTGAGATATATGGGTTTCTGTGAGACAAACACACATTCAATTAAATGTTGATAAATACATGTTACCAAGGGGCTTTTCTGCTTCTACTCCTCAATTTAGTTCACTCTAAATTATAAACTAAGCTCTGGTGCTAAAGTTCTATTGATCTTCACACATGTTTTTGCAGTATCCTGAATAAGAAATGCTTTTTTGATAATTGGAATCTAAATTTGGCTTTATCTATGTTGACAAGTTTTGCCAAGTGTGAGCGTTCACACTGCAACATGATTTTTGTCAGGAAAAACGGCCATTTTCATTGAGAGAAAACTTCCAGCTCCATGAGGAACTTTTTTTTTCTTTTCCCTTCTGTATTTTATGTATTATTTTGTAAGCAAGTACAAGTTGTACCTCTCTAAACTAGGACACTCTGGTCTGGCAACATCTGTGGTCTGGCAAGACCATGGATGTTCTGGGCCAGAGAGCCCAGGGGCAGGGAGGTCTGGTGGTGTGGACTGGAGCATGGCAAGGAGGGGCAGTGACAGGGAGGGACAGCGTCATGGCCAGGAGATCCGCATGGGAAGGAGGGTGACGGCGGCGCAGCCAGGAGCCCCACAGTGTGCGGGACAGTGGCACAGCTGGGATCCCTGTGGGGCTGGCAGCAATGGGGTCACCGATGGCCAGGGAGCTCCAGCCCTGGTGGCAACAGGGTTGGCAATGACCGGGGAGCCCCAGCCCAGGGAAGCCCCAGCCGGGCCAGCAATGGCCAGGGAGCTCTGGCCCTGAAGAGCAAAGGCCAGATGCAGGGGGTCAGGGCCAGGGCCCGAGCCTGATGGCAGCAGCTAGAACTCAGAAGCAATGTGGCCAGGACTAGAGCCCGAGCTTAGGCCAGAAGGAGCCAGCAGCAGGGAGGAGCAACGTGGTGGGAGGCCAGTGTCAAGGGACCTTCCCTGGTCCAGCAAATTCCCTTGTTTGGGACTGGTCATGTGCTGAGGGAGCCAGACCAGGGAGGTCCAACCTGTAGTTTTTAATTGAGGTGAAACTTGGGGGAGTACACAAGACAAATCAGAAAGGGATACAGTAATCCAGAAATGTCCAATGCCACGGTAATCATGCATACATTAAACCTGAACATGAGTTCATGACAGGAAGTGAAGGATACCCCTCTACTTGTAGCTGTAGGGGATGTTTGGGAAAGTGGCTGAATTTCAACATTCCAGAATACTTGGGCTAACACTTTACTTTTACATGGGGTCCATAATGACCACAAGCATTTACAACCTTTTTTGACTCCATTTCCAAAAGATTTGCAGTTATGTCCATGTGCATTATTTTAAGTCTTGGTTTTCCTTCATTGGTGGAAACATTTAGGTAGGGGGGAAGAGAAAAAGGAGACTCATCAAGTAATCATGGTAAAAACTGAAAGATACTTTTTCATGTTTCCAAGTGCTCACAAGTCTGTCCATGTTCAAACAGATTCTGAAACTGGGCTAGAATTATGACCATTAATTTTTACTACTGATATGACTCAGTACCCAGAGGGTTATTATCAGAGGTTGGCTATATGCAAGAACCTGCATTTTGTTTTGTAGTATGATGGTTTTGGATAGGAATTTATTAAGCATCTTATTTCATAAGATTCCAGACTCAAGGCCCACGTAGGCAGGGTTGAGTAGAGTGCTCAATGCAGGGAGGTATATTAAGAAACTCTCTTAATGTTCAGCTTCTGCAAGAGGCCACACTGATTGGCAAGTGGATAGAACTGACTGGTTTTTCTGACTGCAGTGCCAATACAGCAAAAGAGTCCTATAGGGATATATTAACTGCTTTGTGGCTGATACGTCACTTGCCATGCTACTGTTATAGTGAGAGTACATTGATTTAATTGGAATGGTAAACATAATTTGTACATATAGCAACTTTAGTATAACCGTTTTTTGTCGTCTTGGTGTACAGTATGCTGATATTTTGGGCAGTGGTCACCAGAACAGTATTTTTAAGTGAGTTCAATATTATTTGGGAGAGGAACTATCTTTTTTTTTTCTGTTTTACTTTGCCTAATGTAATCAGGCCCTAGTCCAGGGGTGGGCAATAATTTTTGCTGGTGGGCCACTTCAAAAATTTTTGAAGTAGTCCCAGGCCACACCAGAAGGGGCGGGGCCTAAAGAGGAAGGTGCAGGGCTACCCCACCCCTAGACCATGATTGGTCTGGGAGTGGGGGAGCCCCTTTGCCACTGCTTCCCACTAAGCACCCATGCCCTGGAAGAGGCTTTGCGTGTTCCCCCACTTCCAGCCAATTAAGGCTCTGCTCGCAGAGCACGGGCAGAGCAGAGAAGTTTTTGGGCACTCCCCCACCCCTGGGCCTTAATTGGCTTGGGGGCAGGGGAGAAGCAGGGCCTCCGCGGGCTGGATCCACCCGGTTGGTGGGCCAGATCCAGCCTGCTGAGGCCCTTTTGCCCACCCCTGCCCTAGTCCATGACTGAGGCTCCTAGTTGGTACCATAATGCAAATAACAGAGTGTTTTTCATTTTCTTTTCTTGATTGCAGTAAGCTAGAATCCATATGCATGCAGCTATGTAAATTTTAATTTGAAAAGTAGTGTGTATGGTACATACAATATGTATTCCAAACAAAGTTCTCTGTTAAGAATGTTTGGGATGAACAGTTAAACAAATGCAAAAATTAAGATCGCATGTACATCCTTAACTCAGCCTTCTCTTACACATCCAGTGTGATGTTTTTAATTACATAATCCCATTATTTCTGCAATCATCATACATTTTTCATTACCCAAATAATATCTTGTAAACTCTTTGCATATACACTTGTTTCTTTGACTTATAAAAGCCTTTAAATAATTTATGAAATTGATTACTCCTTAAGGTATATTTTCATAATTGAATGAGATGTTGTACATATTCTTTACAGCTTCCAGAAATGCTATTCTGTGGATGATATACTTAACTATGAATCTTAGTTGCCTATCTATGTCAGCAAGCTGGTATAATGAGTAATGCACAGTTCTGCAAGATATGCATATATATATATAAGGTCATAGAAAAGGTAGTATATAGTTTAAAGAGTATACTTTGATGCATGCTTACAAGGAGATAGAACTATTATTTGTGCAGCCTTAAAACATTGATTTTCAGACTTCTGGGTGTTTAATCTTGTAATTTCAATGTTCTTATTGTAAAGTAGGGAATTTTCCAGTACTTTGAAATACAGAACTGGGGAGAGAGTAGGCAAGAAATACATAAGAAGCTTCAGTCTTCTGGACCTCAAAGCTTTGCTGGCTTGCTAAAAATGAGCAATACTTGATTTTAAATTTCATAATTTGGTATTGTATGGACCACTCTCCTGCAAGCTTTAGGAACTGAGTAACTAACATTGCATCTTTCAAAGTACACAGAAATAGATCCTTAGCCCTTCACTCGTACAGTGTGCACAAGTACTGAGGTAATGGCTGCTTCAGAATTTTGGCTCAGCATTTCATGAAAACTAGCCATGCAAGCAAGTGCAGTGTCCTTCCTTATACCCTTGATGAAGAAGTGATATGCATCATTCTGCTGTCAAAAGCTCAAGTGTGAACAGGTTTTCACTGTAATACTCAGAGGCACTTTTTCCCAGAGGGCTATAACCCTGCCAGATTTCATCTTTCAGTTCATGGCTTTTCAATTGCAGAAAAGTTCAAGATTTTTTTACATTGGGAGAAGTGTAATGTTTTCATTCGGGTCCTAATCATCATCTTGACTTCTTCCCCAGTAGCTGATAGTCTTTTCTGTGGTCTCAGGATCCCCTCAGAGATGTTGTCCAGTGATGGCCCTGGCCCCTTGGCTCCCTGTTCTGACTTCTCCAGACACTTCTTCTAGTGCTTGGCTCTGCCTTTGCCTGGGCCAATATATTCCTTGGCATTATGGTCTCCATCAGTTTTTTGGCATCCATTATTATGCCATAATGCTCTCCCAATCAGCAGAACACACACAGTGGGTGGTGGAGAGCATGGACACAGTGATGCTTGACAAGCTGTTCAAAAAGGATCTGTAATGCAAATGTTCCTGAGTTATCACTGAAGGTATCGTCAGTAGTGTTAAGAGTAATGGGTTGCAATTTGGACCACTTGCCTAATGTGTTATGAGCACCTGCATATATAATAATACAGCTTCACAGTTCTTGGCTCCTTTTGACTGTTGTTGTCACCAGACACACTGGTTTGAATCATTTATTATAATTCTTACCTGTTGCTATCCAGGGAACTTGTCACTTTTGTCTTTCTCACATGCCATCAGCCTTTGTTAGCTACTGTATCCTCAATCTGTCAGGAAAAGTTACCTACCTTTCGTTGCCATACAAATAGCCTTTGGTCACCTTTACAAGAAAGTACTTTATTCAGAAACTTGCTTATGGCTTTCTCAAGAATGAAATAGTTGTTTCTTTTCCTAAATTCTGCCAATCTTGTTTTGTTTCTTAGGGTTGAAGAAATCAGTGACTTACAGTGTGAAGAAAATGTATAAAATGACAAAAGGATGGCTAAGGAAGACTTCCTGATATTCAAGTTGTGTACATAATATTTATAGATAAATAAAGAGACCTCTTTTTCTCTGCAAATTTTGTACCATTAGTATCTGTTGCTTTACCAATCTACATAAACTGTGGATAGGTAGCAACAATCATATTATGTATCTGCACATACTTGCTCACATGGGGAATGGACCTCATTTGGTTTAGAAAATTTGTTATAAGGCTGAGGGAATTGTTTTGCAAATATACTTAAGATTTTCCTGTGTATATATTAGAGATTTGACATTTTCCAAAAATGTTTGTTTGCACATCTGAATGCCCCAAATCCTATATGTTTGATAGTTTTCCTTTCCAAAATAGTCCAGATTCTTTCCTCTGTTCTCATCTCCTGTTCCTTCTCAGGAGTTTATGGAATTGTGGGGTCCATTTGAGTTTTAAGTAGATATTAAAACTTTCCTCTTAAAATGCTTTACTTTTTACATTAAATCAATTTAAATCACACTCATATTTTAAGAGTGCAATATTATTCTATAACCCTTCCGCAGAATGGGATCCATCAAGAATACATTTTTCTTACCATACAACCCAGAAAATACTTGATGAGAGAGAAACATTTTGGAGGATATATTTCACTTTCTGCGCCATGTCTGGGAATGTAGGTGACTGAAAAGTTACTGGCCAGTAAGGTATCTTTAAAGGTCACCTGTTCTTGGCAATCCTTTTAGTTGACAGCAACATTACACACAACCAGGTAGTGGCAGTGAAGTCATATTTCAAAACAAAGTCAATTGTCATTAAGCTTCTGGATCCAGTAATGTGTAAGTGATGCAATATATTTTTGTCCTGCACTACAAACTTACAAAGTGCTTGACAATTTCTTTTGCTCTTTAAATCCAGTGATTTTACTTCCTTGCTTACCCACAACAGGATTTTCTTCACAGGTGTTTCGCATATGAAGAGGCTTGACAGGGGAATCCTTTTTCTCATTATTTGATCTAGTTTTAAAGCTGGTGACAGTCACAGTAAGGGAAAAACAATAATATAGAGAGGTGAGAAATGGAGATTGGAGAATTTAAAAATAACTTTCCTGCAAACTATACTTTTGTTGCATAACTCAATTTCTCAAATTAATCATTTGATTTCATTTAATGGGAAGATTTAGTAAAAGCTTAAATTACAAAAGGAATCGAAGGTGTAAAACCAGCTGTTAAATATTTTCAAGGAGTAATTTAGGCTTTATCATGCAGCTTAGAAATTTGAATAGGAAGATGAGGAAATAATATACTGTAACATGGCTCAATTCAGTTCTGCGTTCATCACCTTTGAACACATGTTACAAACTATTATTTTAAAATCCTGAAAAGCTGAAAGTGGTTAAATTTAAATCTAGAGTCAGTAAATAAAACTATAAATTGTTCCATTGAAAGCTTTCTTGGAATAAGACTGGTAATACAGAACAATGAATATGCTCCCAACACCATTATTCATATTAACTGCCTTTCCTATATGTATATTGTTAGCATTTTGTCACCCATCAGTAGCTGGTTACAAATCTTGGAATAAGGTCAAGGAAACCAGACAAACATTTTTGTGGTGTGTGTACTTTCTGATAGTGGTAGGGGCTAAAATTTACATATTGACTGTTTTGGGGGGAAAAGTAAACAGGCAGCAAGGGAATTTTTATTAGAGAATGGCTGAAAACCCATTTCTTTCATTAGGGATGTTAAAATATGTTTATTTTGGTAAACGTGTAACAGCTGAATTTTTCAGCAGTTACACATTTACACATGGGGGGGGGGAAGGCAGTGCATGTGGGGAGCCAGCTTCAAAGCCAGCTCCCCCATGTACTAAGTCCCCCGGAGCCACCTGATCCTGGTCTGCCCCCTCCGCCATGCTGCTGCCTCTGCACTGACTCCTGTCTGCACCACCACTCCTCCTCCCCACAATGCTGCCTCTCATCGACATGATCAGGTTGTTGTTTTTTTATTTCTGATTAGTGAACTCTGTGCTGAGTCTGTGTCCCCTCCCCCCTACATTGTAACTGAAGCTGAATCCCAGGGAAGCTATTCTCTGTGCTTTAATCTGTTTTCTGAGTTGCTCTGTAACACCTGGCAACCAAGTATGTCTCTCTCTTCGAGGGAGGATCTGTTAATAAAATCACTTTTTTTAAGGGTATAATCTGATTCCGGTGTCCTGCAAAGTAGGAGGGTCTGTGTGCACCTGCCTGAGACTGAGAGGTCAGCTATTAGAAATTACACTTTGTTTTCGAGCAAGGGTAAAAAAGCTTGGGATACCCCATGGGAAGAAGTTCCCAAGTGAATCTTCCTGGGTTCAGAAAAAAGGATTTTGCACTTGGGTGGTGGCAGCATCACTTGGGGAGTTTTTAAGCAGAAGCCTATTTTTAAAGTCTCTTGCAGGCCCCCACCTTCTGCACTCGAAGTGCCAGAGTAGGGAACAGCCTTGATGAAAGTGAAACTGGGAAAACAGGTTGACTGATTCCCATTGGCTGCCCCCAACCCCAGCACAATCTCTAATCAGTTAATGGGAACCAGCCAATGGGAGATGAGAGATTGTGCTGGGGTGGAGGCAGTGCACAAAGTCTCCCTCCCCCCATGCAGTACAGAGAGGCACATGGAACAGCTGGCTGCTTTGAGCTCTGGAGCTGTGGCAGGCAGGGAGCCTGCCCGAGGGTCCCACAGGGATGCTGGCAGAGAGCCACCTAAGTAAGTGGTCCCCAACAAAACCCTGCCTCTGGCACCCTACCCACTCCCACACCCCAACTCCCTGCCCCAGGTCACCACCCAAACCCTCTGCACCCTTCCACCCAAAGTCACAGCTCCCTCCCAGACTCTGCACACTCTCCTGCATCCTTCCCCCCAGGCCAGAATCCTCTCCTACACCCAAAGCCCCTTCTTCACCCAAACTTCCTCTCAGACCCCACATCTTCTCCTGTACCCCAATCCCAACCCTAAGCTCACTTCTGCACCCAACTTCCATCCTAGATTCCACACCTCCTCAGGAGGTCATCAATTCCAACCCCTTGCTAAAAGCATGACCAATCCCAATTGAATCATCCCAGCCAGGGCTTTGTCAAACTGGGACTTAAAAACCTCTAGGGGTGGAGATTCCACCACTTCCCTAGGTAACCCATTCCAGTGCTTTACCACCCTCCTAGCAAAATAATTTTTTCCTAATATTCAACCTAGACCTCCCTCGCTGCAACTTCAGACTATTGCTCCTCATTCTGTCATCTGTCACCACTGACAACGGCCTCTCTCCATCCTCTTTGGAACCCCCGTTGGGTCATTGAAGGCTGCTATCAAATCCCCCCTAGCTTAGTGTCATCTGCAAACTTGCTGAGGGTGCAATCCATCTCCTCATGCAGGTCATAAATAAAGATGTTGAATAAAACCAGCCCCAGAACTGACTCTTGGGGCACTCTGCTTGATACTGACTGCCAACCAGTCTTTGAGTCGCTGATCACTACCCGTTGGGCCTGACAATCTAGCCAGCTTTCTATCCATCTTACAGTCCATTTATCCATACTTCCTTAACTTGCTGGCAAGAATACTGTGGGAGACCGTATCAAAAGCTTTTCTAAAGGCAAGGTCTGTCACATCCACTGACTTCCCCATGTCCACAGATCCAGTTACCTTGTCATAGAAGGCAATCAGGTTTGTCAGGTATGACTTGCCCTTGGTGAGTCTGTGCTGACTATTCCTGATCACTTCCCTCTCTTCAAAGTGCTTCAAAATGGATTTCTTAAGGATCCCCTCCATAATTTTTCCAGGGACTGTGGTAAAGTTACTGGTCTGTACTTCCCTGGATTATCCTCCTTCCCTTTTTTAAAATAAGCACTACATTTCCTTTTTCCAATCATCCAATACCTCACCCCAGTCACCACAAGTTTTCAAAGAAGAGAATTAAAAAATTGTTCCAACAAATTAACCGATTTATTGTATACTTTTCATATTTAATGCAAGACCCACTAGTTCTTCCTACCTAAGGGTGGTTTATAATTCTATTACAGTAACATGTAAAGACCTAAACAAAGATCAGTGTTTTACTGAACGAGGTGCTGTATAAACACAAAGAAGCTTTATGAACATGTAGAGTGTATGTTCTAAACCAGGGATGGGCAATAATTTTTGAAGGGGGGGCCACTTCATAAATTTTGGAAGTGGCTGTGGGCTGAACCGGCCCACCTGGAAGGGGCGGGGCATCAGGAAGAAGGGGCGGGGTTGAGAGCTAGCCTACAGGGAGCTTTGCTTGGCCTGGGGTCCCTACCCCCTGACTTCTAGCCAATGGAAGGGACCTGGAGCAAACGGTAGGGGGCCGGGGCCTCGCGTCCTCCCAGAATTGTCTGGGGTGGAGCCTTAGAATTCACATAACATGGCTGGCAGCTCCTGTTGCCTGGCAGCTGCCCTGCAGGTGCAAGCCCTTTAAAAAGAAGCAGTTGAAAGGGCTCACACCTCCGGGCAGCTCCCAGGCAATGGGCCAATGGGGGAAGAGCTGTGAAGGGCTTGCACCTGCCAGTTGGCTGCCAGGCAATGCAGCCACCCAGCAGGTGAGCCCTTTAAATAAAAACAGTTGAAGGGCTCGCGTCTCTGGCTCCCTGGCAATGCGCTAGAGGCTGTGAGCCTTTTTAAGCCCTTAGTGTGTTGTTTTGAAGCTGGAGAGGAGCTGCGAGCCCTTTTAAGTGCTTCTATTTAAAGGGCTCGTGCCTTCCCTGTTCCTGTCAGGCAGCATTGCCTAGCAGCTGCAGGGAACACAAGAGCCCTTTAAATAGAAACAGCTGAAAGAGATCGTGTGTCTCTGGCAACAAGCTAGAGGCACGGGGAGCTGCGAGCCCTTTCAGCTGTTTTTATTTAAAGGGCTCTTATGTTCCCCATGGTTGCTAGGCAAAGCGTTGCCTGATAGGTGCAGAGAAGGCGCCAGTCCTTTAAACAGAAGCATTTAAAAGGACTCACAGCTTCCCATGCCTCTAGCGCGTAGCCAGGGAGCCAGAGACGTCAGCCCTTTCAACTGTTTCTATTTAAAGGGCTTGCACCTTCCCCGCAGCTGCTTGGCAAGACGCAAGCCCTTTCAATAGAAGCAATTAGAAGGGCTCATGCCCCTCTCCAGCTTCAAAGCAACACATTAAGGGGCGGGGCCTGGAAATGCCTCGCTGGCCAGATCAAAGCCCTAGGTGGACCGGATTCCCCGGTCCACTGAGAGACTTTTGCCCATCTCTGTTTTAAAAAGACAAAACTTAAGTATGAGCCAAAGAATATCAGTATCCCTTATTTCACAGTGAGGTGAAGGATTGAAGTGGCATGTCCAAGGTCAAAAAAGATGACTGGAAGAACTGAAAATTGAATCCAGATCCCTTAATTCACAGTCCAATGTTTACAAAATCTTATGAGACACACAACTAATAACTGGCTGAGAGTGCTATTAGCAAAGCTCTTATGCACATCCCTAACTCAATCCCTATTCACTTACACACTTAGGGTACATCTAGATAGCGGGGCTATTTCAGGATACTGGAGGTATCCCGAAATAGCTACTCTGCATCTTTTAAATGCACCTGAAATATTTTTCGAAATAATGTGTGTGCTATTTTGGGATCCCTGTAACCCTTGTTCCACGAGGGTTAAGGGATGTCTTGAAATAGCACGTTATTTTGAAATACAATCGAAATAAGATATGCAAATTGTGTAGCGCAAATTGTGTATCTTTTGGGGGGTTTAGGGTGCTGTGTAGATGCACCCTTACTGTTTCAGTGTGACTGGTCATTGGTAAATTTATTCTAACTAAATTTCCATCCTTCAGTTACTTTCAGGCATTTCTTTGTTTTTATTTTCTTAAATAAATAAATAGGGAAGTGTGAACAGACCCATAAAAAAATCCCATTAAAATGAATTGAGGAAATGTACTAAAGATGAGTCTGAGCTCTGAGGGAGGGGATGAGAGTGTCAAAGTTTCTAGACAACCCAGAAATCTAATAATGTTGTAATGTGGAATTGCTCTTTTGAGAGCTGCTCGGTCATGAAAAGGGTTCAAAACCTTAAATGTGATCTGATCTGTGAGAGTGAGGTCTGACCCCAGTTTCTGCTATAGAGCAGAGCTGTCTTCATTGTGTGCCTCCTCAGCTCAGCAAGGGCATATGTGTAGTAAGTTATGTTCCCTGGGGATGGGGGCTGTATTGCTCTCTGCTCAACCACTAAGTAAACATTTTTATGTGCAACAGATGTTTTGTGTAGAGCCAAGCCCTCCAAAGCTTTAGAATGCATGCCCCTGCCAGTGGCTCAGTCTCTTTCACATTACAGGTGTTACTTTATTGTAGACCTTGCCTGTAACTTGAGTTGGTTTTATTTGTCTTACATGACTGAAGCATGCAGTGCATATCTTCTCTTGGCTTCATGGTGAACTTCCTTTGTGCACAGCAATAGACTGGGCTGTTTTTTATCCTCCAAGGGAAGGATTAAACGTCCCAGTTTGAGGATGCCTAGTTTACTCCATCTGTTGATACATTACGAATATTCCAGTTAGTGTAGTAAATCTTGTATGAGAGACTTGAAAAACTCTTTTTGGTTGGTGTAGGCAGAAAGCTTTTTTTTTTTTTTTTTTTTTTTTCTTTTCAATGAGTTCTGCTCAGTAAATCATTTATCTCTGTGCTTTTAAAAGTGTCATACCTTTCCCCTTGAGGCCATTGGTCTTGCCTGTATTTAGCTTTTTGGAAGAAAGCCATTAATGAATCATAGGCAAGCACAGCACACATTCCGATCTCCTCTCTTTTGTTAATATAAAATACTTGGTACAGTTGCTACATTTTTCTATATAAAATTTTAAAAAAAAATTAAACGTATTTCAGATTGTTTTTGTTGCTTTTGTAGTTCCTGCAATGGTTAGAAATGAACCCTTGCAGTCTGCAGCTGTAAGTCACAAAAATAATGAACAATCATGGCATGAAAAGCTAGTTTTAGGAGAATGTATACTAACAATTGTCTTCAGTGTGATGAGGTATATTTGCGCTTCTATAATGTTAGTGAATAACAGCCATTATTCCAGAAAAACAATACTAGCATCCACATAACAACTGCGTTATTTCGAAAGAAAATCGAAATAACTGACAGCTTTTTCTGACATTGGTACACCTCATTCCATGAGGAATAATGCCTCTTCTGAAAAAGCTCTTTCAAAAGAGGGTGTGTGTGGACGTACCACTGCTGCTATGTCAAAATAGCTTCTCTCCAGGGCAATTCTAAGTTATTCCCCCCCTGTGCCTCCTGGGGCTCTAAATCAAGATAGCACGTCCATATTAGGGGAGCCTGCCTCGGACTAATTTTGAGGCTTCCCTGTAGTGTGGATGCTCTATTTTGAAATAAGCTATTCCAGAAGATATCTTCCAGAATAGCTTTTTCCAAATAAGCTAACAGTGTAGACGTACCCTTTGTCTACTTCAAATTTTCATTTCAACTGTAACTTTGTTTTATTACCTCTCTCCTGCCTAACCCAATGAAACCAGCTAGCTTTCCTCACACCAGCAGCGAGAGTTCTGCAGACCACAATTTGAGAAACACTAAAGTAAACTCTGTTCTGTCTGGACAGATGAAGGGAACTTTAAATCAAGATTTCTCAGGCCAGAGCTGGCAAAGTAGCAAAGGTAGGTTGAGTGGGAAAGTTCTTGTCCAGATGCAACCTCTTTGTCTGTGCAGCCCCACTTCTCTCTGCAGCTACCCATTTGAGGAATGGGACCCTTTGTAATCAAACGTTTGCTCTCATGAAAAACCATCTAAAAATTTCTGTATGCTGAGCCTTTCTGGGCAGTGAAGTGACAACCCCACTACAAATTGTTACATTTGATTTAATCTAGCATGCTATGTACAAACTTGGCCAACTGCTCTGGAGAAAATGTTTACTTCAGCAACTAATCTCGCCAGTCCATCAAAGATGAGCAGAGGGCTGGAGCTATGGGTGCTGACACACCCTCTGGAATGAAGTGATTTCCACTATATACAGTGTTTACGGTTTGATTCAATGGCTCTCAGCACCCCCACTATAAAAATTGTTTCAGCAACTCTGAAGATGGGTGGTTCTCCACCTGCTTAAGTCTTCTTTTTGTTGCAGCAATAAGTGGAACATAATTAATATTTGCAAGTTCCCCCCAGGAGTTTAGCTATCTGAAGCTTCAGCAATCCAATACTATATTTAGAGCATCTGAAGTTGAAATTGAAGTGCTTTTTAACATCCTCGCCTATGCCTGGGGAGTTCTCTCTCTTGGCATGCTTTATCTGTTGACTGTGCATGTCTGTGCATTTGGCTAACAGACTAAGGGTACGTCTACACCTACTCCCTAGTTTGAACTAGGGATGCAAATGTAGCCGACCAAAATTGCTAATGAAGCAGGGATTTAAATATCCCGCGCTTCATTAGCATAATCTCGCCCGCGCGCTATTCCGCTCGCCAGCTGATTCGAACCAGGAAGTGCGCTCCGGGACGCGTTAGTTCGAATCAAATCCCTTGGTTCGAACTAACATTACTCCTCATTTTTTGACAAATCCCCACTTCATTAGCAATTTCGGTCGGCTACATTTGCATCCCTAGTTCGAACTAGGGAGCAGGTGTAGATGTACCCTTAGTAAGGTAGCTGCAGGATTAGTTAAAAAGTAGATAGTCACCTAAGAATTATACAGTTTAACTTTCAATGGCCTCTTCATAATATCCTGCGGTTTCGCCATGTGCATTGATGCTTTAAGCAAATCATAGAGGATCCATCTTGGCACTTTTACCTAGTTTTGAACAGAAAATTAATCTTTTCCATTACCTGCAACTTGTGTAGTGAGTGAATAAATCAGCTTATTTCCTCCCTCCCCCATAACTGTCATGCCAAGAAGTACCAAATAGGACTACAGTACTCTCCATAGGCTGTCTTTTCCAACTGGATAGTTTTAAATTACCAACATGCTCTGGTAATCAAGAGCATGTTTGTGAAGTTATGAGATCCATTGTAAGATGTTCCAAAAGTGCAAAGCATTGTTACCTTTCAAGGCAATGTGGATCACCTTTTAGTTGGACCTATTTTTTGCATGTGTAGAAAGGTTTATTCTTTTGTACACATATTTGGTGGAAAAAATAAAATATAGTTTAGTTTATATAGCTAATAATATAAAACTTCTGCCATGCTCACTATTTCAACTGTGCCACAAAGGTGTCTGGTTTGGTCCTGGAATCCTATTGAAATTAGTGGGAGGTAATTACAGATTTGGGCCCTCAGCTTTACCAGTAGGTTGTGACCATATTGCAGATCAGAAACATATTTAAAATTTTCAAAGGATTTCAGAGGTGCCACTGGACTCCTTAATGTTTAAAACTAGAGTTTAATAATAAATAGTGGTAGCTGATCAAACCAGTCCCTTATATTTCATCTAGAACTCACCTGGAAGCCCGTGCAGTTCCTGGAACACTAGTGAAATGTGCCCACAACATGAAATGGTACTTACAAAATGTTTTTTGCATATTTTAGAAATTCCCATATCACAATGCAAATGGAGGAAGAACTGTGGCAAGTTCCAGAGCTAAGAGAAAAAGTTGTAATCACCTTGCCACGCTCAGATGGTAAATACCCTTGGGATTGCTGTTATCTAGATATCCTCCATTAGGGGTGGATCCAACAATCATGGTTGATGGTTCAACTTGAAAATTATACTTTGCATTGTTTATTTTGATTCTTTCTTCCTACCTACTCTTGCATTGTTTATTTTGATTCTTTCTTCCTACCTACTCTTCATCCTTATGAGTTCAATCTGTCAGTTGGCCTTCATCCATGCCCCCATCTCTGTAATGCACAGAGTAAGTCAGCTACATTGACCATATCTCATGAGATGGAAATAGGTTTCATTTGCACTATATGGATGGTAACCTCCCTGACTTTCCTTTTAGCTCTATATTCACATTAACCAAGCAGGGTAATAGGAAGGAATTCCTCAGGAGATAGCCCTTGGGGCACATAAAAACAGGTCTTTTTCCTAGTTGAAACTGTGTGTTGTCTGGTCTTCTACAATAAGGTGAGATCATTGACTCTACTGTTCTCTGATCCCTGTTCAACTATGACCTATAAAATTTTGTCTGAATATGCTGAGGCAGAAATAATCCCATCTGAGCCTTGTGTTCTTCAAGTAGTATCTATAGGTGATCCGCTCTAGTTGTACATGAACCTCTCGAGCCTTTGATCAGAGATTTTCTATAGCGGTGTCCATTAGGCCTGAACATGTGTTCTATGTATGTTTGTGCCACCTGCAAAGGCTACAGAGGGCTGAACAGGAGACCCACAAACCATGTACCAAAATTCATTAAGTTGCCCTCCTTGTGAAAATTATTGCCCACCTCGATGTACATTGTCAGACTCCTCCGAGTCTTCTTCCTCTGTTAGTAATTTGAAGATGATTTCTATTGCCTGATAACAGTTAACAGAGCATTGAGAAAAGTGCAGGATACATTCTTTCTTGCTGCAGATGCTGGAGCGCACAGCAAAGAATGGCAGTTGGAAAAAAGGCACAAAAAGACACTGGATGCCCCTGAATAAAGCAGTGCCTGATGATGGGACATTTTGCGCAGTCCCAAAATGTCCAGCGCTCTGTTTCACAGTCCCACAACACCTAGCAACAGATGGTGTCAATGCTCGGGGGGCATTTAAATAAGCCCGTCGAGCTTTGACTGACAGCTTGGAAAGAAAAGCTTTTCCAAGCGCAGCTTTCCTCTTAAAAGAAATTCCAAAAGATCTTTTTTGGAAGGATCCCTTTCGAAAAATAATGGGATCAAATGAAGATCTTAAAAAAAAGCTCTCACAAAGCTCAAACGGCGCTTAAAATCAAAGCTCGGCTAAAGAGTGCACAAATTGTGCAAATGGCGGGGCAGCAACTTGCCATGCAGGAATTGATCCCTTTTATGAGAAAAGATGCAATCTGGTCTGACCTGATGTGAGGGAGGGGCAAGTAGGCACATGTATTGTGACTTTGATATTAGTTTCTGCATGACTGGTAAACAGCCAGACATACCCAAAGGACAAATTAAGTGGCTAAAGGTTGCTACAATTTGTGAGTAATGGGCAGCAATTTTAGTTTGGGGAATGTAATGAAAGAAGTGAGTATAGGCTGAACAGGAGGAGAAGGCTGACCAGCAGGAGATGACAGGAGATTAACTCAGGTACTAGAGGTGTCAGCCAGGGGACTAGGTCAGAGGACTGGGAGAATTATGTGAGGAATTGATTATTTGAATTGGATGTGTTTCCCTGCCTGCATTCCTGGACACAGCCTTGACAGGCCTTGACAAGAGTGGGGTGATAAGGGAAGAAGGATTTTGAGTAGCAGCAAGGGGTGGAAGGTTATGGGAAGATGGATAAATGGAATGAGCAGTAGGAAAGGGGAGAGTGTGACACTGTGCCCCCACATTTTTATGATGTTTTTAAATATGAATATGCATAACTCAAATATGTTTAGGCAAAAGGGGGCACAGCTTTGCCTCCACCCCCAGCCATTGTTAGAGTTCTTTGTTTCCAGGATCTGTGAATAGTCTTGTTTTTCCTGTCAGCCTAAACTGTTGTTGGTCCTACAAAGACATGTGCCCATACCACCTGGTTTTGGAATCCATCTTGAATATGGTATTTTTCCTCAGGGCTGGGGAGAATGGAATGAAGAGTTCCTATCCTGGGGAAATTCTAATTAAGAAATGGGAAGCAAATGATTATTGTCTTCAGCTGACTTCACAGACTGTTTCCCCACCACTAGAAGACACATGAAGAGACCTGGAAACAAAGAGCTCTAACAATGGGGGGGGGAGGGCTAAGCAGCTAAACCCAGGTCAGAAAAAAAGGATGAAGGTTAGAAATTATTATTTGTAACACTTTATCTTAATGTATTAGGCTTAGCTGGTATGTTTTGTTTATTCTAACTTCATAATTTACTTTGATCAGCCTAAACAATGAGGAGTCCTGTAGCACTTTAAAGACTTAGTCTACATTTGCTCCCTTGTTCGGACAAGGGATGCAAATATAGGTGACCAAAATTGCTAATAAAGTGGGGATTTAAATATCCCGCACTTCATTAGCAAGATCTCGCCTGCGCTTCATGAGCAAGATCTCATTTTTTGAGGAGTAACGTTAGTTCGAACCAAGGGCTTTGGTTCGAACTACCGCATCCTGGTGTGCTCTTCCTGGTTTGAATCAGCTGTGATTCGGACTAGCGCGCCAGGCGAGATCTTGCTAATGAAGCGCGGGTATACAGTAATTCCTTGCTTAACACGTGCCCACTTAACACGTTTTTGCGATAGCACGATTTATTTTTTAAGGAACATTTTTCGAACAACACGACCTGTCCCCGCAATAACACGATTTCCCCTACCGGATGGCCAGTCACCAGCAGCTACGCAGGGCTTCCCCTGCCTCCCTGCAAAGCGGCAGAGGTTCGCCGCTTGCCGCGCCATTTCCCGGCGACCCCATCTGGCCGGATGCCTTGTGTCCGGCAAGGAGGCATTGCCGGGGAACGGTGTGGCGAGTGGCGAACCTCTGCTGCTTTGCAAGGAGGCAGGGGAAGCCCTTCGCAGCTGCTGGCGACTGGCCATCCGGTAGGGGAAATCGTGTTATTGCGGGGATGGGTCGTGTTGTTCGAAAAAATGTTCCCTAAAAAATAAATCGTGCTATTGTGAAAACGTGTTAAGCAAGGAATTACTGTATATTATAATATTAATATAGTTGTTCCCTTGTGTATTTTTTACTTTTCTATTAGCTAGGACAGTTGTCTCCAACCTTTTTAATCACCAGATCACTTTAAGTGCAATGTAAGATCTATCAAATACCCTTGCCTGGCTTCCTTCCCCCCTTCTCTGGGGGTCCCTGCTCCTGCTCCGAGGCCTTGCACTGCTTGCTCTGTTGCCCTTTCTCCCCAAATCTCTAGTTGTGGGCATGTGGCAGCTGCCTTATCCTGCCCCTTGACCACTCCAGGGTCCACCCCCTGCCTGCCTTCAGGGGGTTTCTTATCCTGCCTTTCTAATGCAGGGGTTTGCTCTATCCCTGGGGCAGCCTAGCTGCTCCCCGGGGCAGCCAGGACTTGAACCCACCACTCTGTGCTCCCCAAGTATCCCCTGGTCTACTCCAGAGCCCACCTCCCTACCTTCAGAGAGTCCCTTGTCCTGTTTCTGGTTGTTCCTGGGGGTAAGCAGGGGAGCTTGGGCCCTTGGGGGCAGGGGCCTGGACTTGAACTCACCACCCTGTGTTCCCCAGCAAAATGCCCTAGCCCCCTAAGCCGCTCCAGAGCCCACCTTACCTTCAGCAGGTCCCTTATCCTGCCTTCCTAATACAGGTGCTAGGTCCATCCCTGGGGCAGCCATTGCCTGAATGGTTGGAGGGGGGGTGGGATTGAGCCCACCATCCTGTGTTCCAGAGGCTGTTGCCCATCCCCAAGTTCACTGGAGATCCCACTCCACCTCCCTACCTTCAAGCCCACCCCCCCTCCACCCACCTGGGAGTGACCAGACACAGGATAAGGGATCCTCTGAAGGTACAGTAGTGGGGTGGGTTCTGGAGTGGACTAAGGGCTAGGGCAGTTGCCTGGGGAGCACAGAGTGGTGGGTTCAAGTTCTATCCATCCTGGGGACAGCTGCACCAGGGATGGAACAGCAGAGCCAAGGCAGCCCCACCCCTGCCCTGGTTCCACACCACCCCCAAAAGCAGCTGGCATGTATAGCAATAGCTCCAGGTGCTGCCTCTCATCCACAGGCACTAACCCCACAGCCTCCACTGGTCACAGTTCTCCATTATTGATCAATGGGAGCTGCAGGAGTTGCACCTGCAGTTAAGAACAGTGTGTGGAGAACCCTTACTCTGCCTTTTTCAGGGGCACAACCAACCACAGGGATAATTACTCCACACGACAGGTTAGGCATTTTAGAACTCAAAGAATTAAATTTAAGCATGAGAGAAATGAAAGTTATGAAATACATAGTCCAGTCAAAAACCAAAAATAGACCACTTTGCAAGCAGTAAAAGTAGTAACAACCTCCTACGTACAGATTGGGTGAGGAGATGAGAGGGAAGGACAGTGTGGCTACATCTAGACTGGCATGATTTTCCGCAAATGCTTTTAACGGAAAAGTTTTTCTGTTAAAAGCATTTATGAAAGAGCATCTAGATTACACGGACGCTTTGCGCAAAAGCACTTTTTGCGGAAAAGCGTTCGTGTTAATCTAGACGCAGTTTTGCGCAAGAAAGCCCGATCGCCGCTTTTAGCCATTGGGGCTTTTGCAAAACACTTTTTAGCTGTCTACACTGGCCCTCTTGCACAAATACATTTGCAAGAGGGCTTTGCCCAAACAGGAGCGTCATTGTATTTGCGAAGAAGCACTGATTTTGTACATTACAAAGTCAGTGCTCTTGCACAAATTCAAGCGGCCAGTGTAGACAGCTGGCAAGTTTTTCCGCAAAAGCAGCTGCTTTTGCGGAAAAACTTGCCAGTCTAGACACAGCCTGTGTGTTTGTGAGAGTGACAGATTTGCATTGCCACGCTCCCTCCATCCCCTTCTCTTTGTGTGGAGATGGGGTATAGAAGTGGGGGGGAGGAGGGACACCCTGACATCAGCACCCCCCCTTCTCCCTCCCACACGCTGCACAGCAAGCTGGAGGCTTCCAAGGGGCAGCTCCAAGGCAGAGGACAGGAGCAGCAGGACAGGGGGCAGAGAAGCAACTGAAGTGCCAGCACTTGATAGCTTCCTGGCCAAAAAGTCAGAATCACCTGTCAGAGGCTCCAAGATCTACTGGTAGAGCCCGATCTACTGGTTGGTGACCACTGAGCTAGGACCAGTAGGCCAGTTTGACTATCAGCCCTTTAATGCTATGTTTGGGTTTAAAACATTACAACCTGTTTTAAAAGTATTGTGTCTTTTATATGTGTACAAGTTCTACATTTTTTACAGAAGTTTGGGTTTACTACACTTAAGTTAGGGTCTTAATTTTCTTCTTTTAGAAAACTTCCTGTTTGTGTGTTAGTACCAATTGTATGCACACACTATCAACAGTCCTGGAATTAAGGTTTCTTGCTTTTAATCAGTAGGGATTCTGTGCCCTTACTGTTTTCTCTGGTTGGTCATTTGCTAGATAAAAATGTCTGTCATGAAATACAAGACTGTGAAATTTCAGCTTTATTTTCCTTGTGTATAGGATTTGTTGCCTAACAAAAGGACAAATGAAAATGCATTTTTAACACTTTTTGTAAAATCCTCTTTTCCGGTCTGTGAAACACACCCGAGTACAAGGTCTCAGAGGGGTACCTCTGTGAGTATGTAACTAAAAAAACAACCCCCAACAATGGCTTGGTAGCACCTTAGAGACTAACAAAATATATAGATAATATCATGAGCTTTTGTGGGTACAACCCACTTCTTCAGATGACAAATATTAGGCGAAAGAGCAGAAATCCCCCCTCCCTCCTAGACTTCATTCAAGGGGCTGCACCAATCAAAGCCTGCTCCGGCCCCTCCCACAACCGCACGTTGCATTGAAGACAGGGCTGTGGCACTGCAGGAGCTTGCCAAACGGAGCAAGGAGGCTTTTGTGTGTAAAGCAGCAGCCCAGCGCTCCTCCCACCTTCGCCCTGCTTAGGTTTCCCCGCCTGCCTCCTCCCTGGAGAAGGGGGAGGTCAGTGTGGGGTTTTTTCCCTTTCCTTCCCCTTCCCTCCGCGCGTGTGTGTTTCTCTACCTGCTGAGGATGTGATGTCAGGGTCTTATTATCCTAATCTATGCTGATCTCATGAGCTGGCCCAGCCAATGGGGCTGCCCGGCTCTCCCCACCTGCTAGGAAGAGAATTCCGCCGTGCCTGGGATTTTTCCCTCAGTGCAGCCAGTAGCGCTGGGGAGGCCGGGCCGGGGCTTTAGTAGCGGCTGCTCCGCTGCGGACTCGCCGGAGGAGCGTGCGGGCTCGGGAGTAAACAATCAGCCCCCTTCGCGCCTCTTGCCCGGAGCCTGCTGCACGCGGGGCCGGAGGCACTTGCTAGAGCCCCGGCCACGCTGCGTGTCCCGCCGCGGCGCTGTGGGGTGCGTGCTGCACGCTGGTGAGTGAGCGGCCCTGCCGGCCGCGAGGGGGGGAGAGCTAGACTAGGCGCCTGTTCCCGGGCCCTGGGGCCGCTGCTCGCTCGCGCGACGCTGGGGCAGAGCCTGCTGGTACCGGGGCCGCGTGCTGCAGTGCCGCGGGTGCAGGTGTGGGGGGGGCGTTTCAGCTGGTGCCCTGCTTCCTCCTGGGCTGTCCTAGAGCACCCCGCGCGCTCGGCCCTGGAGTGGGAGTACTTGGGGCTGACTTGGGCAGCCCCAACTGGCTGTCATTCCTGCCCCTTCCTTCCAACCCCCATCTCCAGCTCTGCCTTGAGCTCGCTCCCCCCGCACCCTGAACTACCCCTGCTCTGCCTGGCTCAGCACACTCCACTCTTCCACGTGCCCCTTTCGTCCTGGCCCGTGGATGCCTTTTGTGACCCCCTTCCCGGGCCCACGAGCCCTCAGCTACCCCTGCGATGGATGCAGTGCAGAGTGCCTTACCACATGGGCCAAGAGCATCTCCTGCCGGCACTGACGGCAGCCACCTCTGTGCATAGTCCTGAAGAAATGTGAGCTGGGGAAGCTTTCAGCCTGCTGCATAGGCTCCTTGCCTGTGTGGGATTTTCTACCTCAGAGTATCTCCTGGGCTCCCTGTTAATCATGAGACATAGCCGGAAGCTTTGCTCCTTCTCTCCCCTAGTAACAAGGACTTAACTTGAGGATTGTAGCGTGGCAAGCTCCATGTAGCATTTGTGCAGAAGAGAATGCTCCTCCTCTCGCTGTTCTTGTGTTGGCGTTCTTGTGCTACTGTGTAATATACTTGTGGTGTAATGCGAAGAGAATGCATTGATTCCATCTGGCCTCAAAAACCTTGTCTATGCTTCCTTTCGCACACAAAGTGATTTCAGATGATTCGTCATCAGGGAAATTGGCAATGTGGTGGAATGTTGGATTCTAAA
The DNA here is from genome assembly GCA_019425775.1 of Rafetus swinhoei. Lineage (NCBI taxonomy): Eukaryota > Metazoa > Chordata > Testudines > Trionychidae > Rafetus > Rafetus swinhoei. Next base: position 10,839,265 of record CM033435.1, on the reverse strand, counting down.
GAGGGAATGCCCTGCAAACCTGCCTCACTTTCTAAGCAGATCCTTTTGCAGAATTTATTAGGACCTGTCATGCTATTAGTAATGCTAGTAATTACATCTAGAGGGGGTGGGGAATAAACAGGAAAACTCCCCATCCTGTGTCAGAAGTTGTTTTCTGTGTTCCCCTCAGCACTTCCTGTGATATCCCTTACCTTCTACGTTCCACGAAGAACTGGCCTCTCCTTGCAGAAGAGGGGATAGATGGAACTACCTCTGCAGGCAATAATCATAGAGCTGGAAGAGACCTCAGGAGGTCATCGAGTCCAGCCCCCTGCCCAAAGCAGGACCAATCCCAAACAAATCATCCCAGCCAGGGCTTTGTCAGGCCGAGACTTAAAAACCTCTAGGGTTGGAGATTCCACCACCTCCCTAGGTAACCCGTTCCAGTGCTTCCCCACCCTCCTAGTGAAATAGTTTTTCCTAATATCCAACATAGACCTTCCCCACTGTAACTTGAGACCATTGCTCCTTGTTCTGCCATCTGTCACTACTGAGAACAGCCTCTCTCCATCCTCTTTAGAACCTCCCTTCAGGAAGTTGAAGGATGCTATCAAATCCCCCCTCATTCTTCTCTTCTGCAGGCTAAATAAGCCCAAATCCCTCAATCTCTCCTCATAGGTCATGTACTCCAGCCCTCTAATCATTTTGGTTGTCCTTCTCTGGACCCTCTCCAATATATCCACATCCTTTCTATAGTGGGAGGGCCCAGAACTGGCTGCAGTACTCCAGATGTGGCCTCACCAGAGCTGAATAAAGGGGAATAATCACATCTCTAGATCTGCTGGCAGTGCTCCTCCTAATGCAACCTAATATGCCATTAGTCTTCTTGGCTACAAGGGCACACTGTTGACTCATATCCAGCTTCTCATCCACTGTAATCCCCCAGGTCCTTTTCTGCCGAACTGCTACTTAGCCAGTCTGTCCCAGCCTGTAACAATGCTTGGGATTCTTCCGTCCCAAGTGTAGGACTCTACACTTGTCCTTGTTGAACCTCATCAGATTTCTTTTGGCCCAATCCTCTAATCTGTCTAGGTCACTCTGGAACCTATCCCTGCCCTCCAGCATATCTCTCTCTCCCCCAGCTTAGTGTCATCCACAAATTTGCTGAGGGTGCAATCCATCCCCTCAACCAGGTCATTAATAAAGATGTTGAACAAAACCAGTCCTAGAACAGATCCTTAGGGCACTCTGCTAGAAACTGACCACTAATCTGACATCAAGCTGTTAAAACCTGACATCGACCCATTGGGCCCGACAGTCTAGTCAGCTTTCTATCCATCTTACAGTCCATTTGTCCAACCCATACTTCCTTAACTTGCTGGCAAGAATATTGTGGGAGACTGTATCAAAAGCTTTGCTAAAGTCAAGGTATATCACATCCACTGACTTTCCCATATCCACAGAACCAGTTATCTCATCATAGAAGCTAATCAGATTGGTCAGGCATGACTTGCCCTTGGTGAATCCATGTTGACTATTCCTGATCACTTTCTCCTCTTCCAAGTGCTTCAGAATGGATTCCCTGAGGATACCCTCCATGATTTTTCCAGGGACCGAGGTAAGGCTGATTGGTTTGTAGTTCCCTGAACTACAGTTGCCTTTTTCCAATCATCTGGGAACTCTCCCAATCTCCACGAGTTTTCAAAGATAATGGCCAAAGGCTCTGTAATGACATTTGCCAACTCCCTCAGTACCCTTGGATGCATTAAATCCGGTCCCATGGATTTGTGTATGTCTAGCTTTTCTAAATAGTTGTTAATCTGTTCTTTCTCCACTCAGGGCTGCCAACCTCCTTTCCATACTGCGTTGTCTAGGGCATTTGTCTGGGAGCTGACCTTGTCTGTGAAGACAGAGGCAAAGAAAGCATTTTCTTCAACTTTTCCCACATCATGTTTCACTAGGTTACCTCCCTCATTCAATAAGGGCCCCACTCCCTCTCTGATCACCCTCCTATTGCTGTGACATGCCTGTAGAAACCTTTCTTGTTACCCTTCACATCCCTTGCTAGCTGCAATTCCAATTGTGCTTTCGCCTTCCTGAAAGCTCCCCTGCATTCTCGAGCAATATATTTATGCTCCTCCCTAGTCATCTGTCCAAGTTTACACTTCTTGTAAGCTTCCTTTTTGTGTTTAAGCTCACCAAGGATTTCCCTGGTAATCATATGTGCCACTCCAATGATTTTTTTTTCATACCACTTCCCATGTCCATCTCTTGGAATGATTGTACTATTTCTACAGTCCTCTCATACTCTGCCAAGCTATTTAGAGGTTGTTGGAGACCCAAATTCTGACTTGCCAAACTATTGGAGCCCCATAATTTTTAAATGAATACTTGAGTTGGCACAGGGTGAAGGCTAATGTACATGTATAAGTTTCAATACTTATACTGATATAATGATATACCAGTATCGATCTATCCTTTTGGATGCTGTTATTGTGAAATAAGCATTCTCATGGAATTTTATACTGATAAAGCTATATTTGGCAAGCTTAATTCATACCTTGACTTTTAAACTTTTCTATGACACAGAGGTATAATTTTCCCTTGCAGACAAGCCTCGACATTTATTTGGTAAAGCATGGTTCCATATTGAAAAGTAAGTCTGTAAGAATGCTTTTTGGATTTGGTGTTTAAATCGAAGTGACTTTAAATCAAATATATTCCCTTTATGGAGATTTTTCTGTCTCCCAGTTGTGTGAACTCAGCCTGTGGTTGGTGTCATACTGAATTTATTCTCCTCAGGAATAATTGGAAGTAATAAGGTTCTGTTGGCAAAACTATGACTTCAATGATACCCTATTGCCTTGAGTGAGATTTCACATGTGTAACTGATTGGAATTTAGTAACATTTTTATTGATACGGAATCCATCTTACTATAGCTATGTTGACTTTTGAAAGCGGGCAGGAGTAAGAAACTGTGAAAATGTGGGTTTCCCCCAAAACAAACATATATCGCTGAATAAGAAGGAGCTTCTTTTGATTTTACAAAGTAACTTTTCTGAGTAGACCTACACTTTAATGGTCTACATCTATATCTTAGTAGCACACTGCACTTTAAATAGTTACACTGACAGTAGAGCAAACTGTCAATGTGGGATACTCTGAAATTCTATGGCCAGCCTGTATTATGCAGGAGGTTAAATTAGTGGCCTCCTTGGCCTTAGAATCTATAGAGAATCTGGTCATAATGGTTGCTCTAGTTTTAAAATTGATAACATTTAACAAGAACATTTCTTTACAAATTTTCTTGGCCTATATTTTCCTGTTTGCCTACTATTGAGAAAGTTGGTTAATAAGCTTTTTATCTCTGCTTCTATTCCTTATCAGTCCATCAATGAAATCCGAAACCTGTGTTTGGGATCAGTCTTAGCATGGAAAATGTTAGCGGTCATAAATACAACATTATAGATCTGATCCTGTTAAGCACTCAGTAGAGGATATATTCAGCTATGTCAGGAAATTGACTAGATGACATCAGCGGTTCTCAGCCCTCAGCTATACTGAAAATGTAGTTCAACCTCTAGCTATGTTACTCAGAGGGTATGAAAAATTCACACTCCTGAGGGCATAGATTAAGCCAACCTCACCCCCAGTGTAGATGTGGCAAGGTGAATGCCTGGGATGGTAAATTACTTACATCAGTGGGAAAAACCCTTCAGTCAATGGAAAAAGTGTCTATGCTACAGTACTAAAGCAGTTGTGTAGGCACTACCTGAGTCCCCTTGGAGTGATCCTGCAAGCAGTTTAACTGGTAGTGTAGATGAGCCCAAATAGTTTCAAGCATGGCTAAGCGAGCTGCTAGAGCTTGGTTTAATTTCTTAGTGTAATCAGACCTTTCAGACTGTGTTGTAGGATCAAATAAGCAAAGCAGGGCCAGAGAGGGAAGACCTTCTTCTTTAAACATGCATAGGTTTGATAAATAGCAAATAAGATATATCTGGAAAAATGGCACATCTTTCTGATACAATTGAAAGTTCCTTACTATGAAAGGGTTTTTCGATTCACCTTATTGTCACTGTATACTGCAGGGTCAGATCAGTGCATTACGTTACAGAAAGTGAGCTGCAATATCTTGCAAAAATAGGATACTACAAGAATGGAATTTCTGTCCTACTTTGAATTACATTGTTTTTGTTGGCTTCTACTTCAAACAGAGTTCTTAATAGTTTCCTTTTTAAAAGGGCACCTTATTAAAAGTGGGTTGTGCACATCAAAAGAAGAAAATGATGCAAGACAAATTGAAAAGCTTAAAGACAAGGGATTATGTAACTGAAGAATTGCACCATTAGGCGATTCCTGGTCTAGCACAAGCATTATAAATGTTAGTTAATAATATGGAGATATACCATCTCATAGAATTGGAAGGGACCTTGAGTCCAGTCCCCTGCCCTCACAGCAGGACCAAGTACCAGCCCTGACATTGCCTTAGATCCCTAAATGGCCCCCTCAAGGATTGAGCTCACAACCTTGTGTTTAGCAGGCCAATGTACAAACCACTGAGCTATCCCTCCACCCCTTAATACAATTTCTGTGTCTCTCATCTTTTGATTCCAGGTTACTTACAATGAACCAAGAGGGTTGTGGGTATCTATCTAATCACAAGATGAGAAGACCAGATTAGAAGGTCAATTCTATAATCTGGAATATCCATTGCCATAATTTTGTTGTCTTTATATTTATTTTGTTCAGATACCAAAAATGGTAATCTGCATGGTAAAAAAAACATATTAAATCCTAATATTTTACATATAATATTTTACAACCAAGATGATTTACATAGAGCCACTGCTTACTCCCAGAAATTTGTCTGTCTGATTAATTCATTAGATTGATGAAAGTATGAAGAATTTTGTCTTGTTTAACTTGATCTTTTAATTGTTTATGTGCTGTAGTTGTAGTTTAATCTAGCCAAGGCATTGATTAGTATTAAAGGGGGGAATGATAAATGTTGTAGTGGCAAAAATGCTCAAGAAAAATGGGAAATTATTGGTCTAAAATCATCTATCTGTTATTACTCATTCAGTTTCATTACATATTTAAATTGAGAGGGATTTGCTATAGAAACCAAATCATTCATGTATGTATGACATACATACCCAATTTATTGCTGAACATTTGTAAAACCAAATTTACTGCCTTAATGAAAAAAATATAGAAAAATATACTCAGTTGTATCTTCCACTTCCACAAAAGTGTTGAGAGCTGAAAATGTGTTGAGCAATCTGACACTAAGAGAAAACAACATTTAAAAATGTTTACCACTAAATATAGTGTATGGAAAAATAGTAGATTGACAGCCATGAGGGTATGCTTCCTTCCATTCTCTGCAAACATGCCTCAGCATGGGCATCCACTTGGGGGCACCCATCTCTGGGAGGGAAGAGGATAGTATTTACATTTCCATGACCATGAATACGAATTATACATTTGAAGAATGTGAAGTTTAAACTGTGAGGTTTGAATGTGTGATATGGGAGGAGGCTCAGCATCACTGAAATCTAGCTGATTTATCGAAAAATTGAAAATAGTTATACATATGCTCCTGAGTCACCCTGCCAATTTTTATTGTTTTTATCACCTTTTATCTATCAGCATATTTTCCCTTTTGCTGTGCGATCAAGACACAGCTTGACAAAGCAGAGATAAATTGACTGTATACAAAGTGCTGCCAAAGTGTAATGAGTAAACTAATTGGGGAAGGGTATTTATTTCTATTTCAATTAGTTGTTACTTAGAACAGCAATAGATGAAAAGGATAAAATTCAGACAAAGGTTATCATCAAGGTGATTGTGTCCCTTTAAATCTTAATATGGATTGGATCTTTCACCAAAACAGCAAAGATAGTAAGAACTCTCCTACATTTTAGTTGTAAATATCATAATAAGGAAGTTGCGTTGGAATAATTTTTATAGTGAGGGGTACTAGGAGCTATTGAACTTAATATTAATCCCTGTATATGATGCGAACCACTTCAAGTCATGGGGTGCTGAATACTTTACTTCTACCACCTCTATAATAAGGCACCTCTGAAACCCATTTGTAATGTGGTGCTGGTAGCTAGGTCAGGTCTGCCCAAAAGAAATTGTGTTCAAATGTGTATAGGAGCAGCAGCAGTGACAATATCTTGGATTTTCCCATCAAGGCCCGGATAAGGATAGCACTTAAGAATAGGCTTAAGTGTTCTCCTGAACATCAGTGCTTTCCTGAATCAGGGTGCAGTTTAATTCCTGTAGAGTTGGAAGATGTTTGTGAAGAACACATCCCACCTCGCCAGAAGCAATGTGAAAGTAATAAAGACTGGACTGATTGAGAAGAATTTGTATTGAGAATACAAAACTATTCAAGTCTTGTAAAGTAGATAATGACCATACCATATCTGAAATGAGTATTTGGTTTCTGTTCAGTTACTAGCATATGGACAGGTATCCATATCACATGTGGGTCTAATGGAGCTTGAACTATCCTTTAATTCCTAAAAGTGTTTGCCCCGGAACAGGCTGCGGGCATTGTATGAGGGCTAGAGTGGAGAAGCTTTATTGTTGCCATTCCTGCCCAGGCTAAATGTGTCCTACGGACAGACAGATGTTTTCAAATATCTAATTTTTGACTATATGTGGAATGAAAGTAGTTGGAAGAATTCATTTTAGTATCTTTCTTGTTCTTATTAGTAATCTGTTATCCTTCCCTCAAGCATTGGCCAATGTCTTGTCTTGTCTGTCTGTGAGCTGTTTGGAACAAGAAGCATGCCTTTCTCTTTTTATAAAATACTCTGTAAATGAATGGGTCTGTATTGGTAATTTTCAAGTAGGTTTTTAATATTTATGTGGAAAATCCAGACATATTGAACCACTTTAATGTTGAAAGGTTGCAGATCTCAATACTCAGAGTATCTACCAGACCATTTGTTGTTCTTTTTCTGTAACAGACTAACTCGGCTACCCCCTGAAGCCCTTTAAAGAGGTTCTCCTTTTCTAATGGACATAACATTATGCATAATATAATGCTAACTTTTCCAAAATGCTTCTCCGGCTTGTTTATTTTTATCACTTTTGTAGGTTTTGTGAAACAAATGTTGAGAAATATACAAGATAGTAACCTACCAAACATTGTATCTAGCCCAGCTTTGCTGATAACAGTATGCTTTTAAAATATCTGATATCCTGAACAGAATCAGTACAAGTTTCCTATAACCTTCCCGCAGTTTAGACTTATATCCCACTTAATAACCTTAATAAAAGTATGTTCCAGAAAGGGGCTGAGCACCTGCAATATATTCATTGGCAATTATAATTCTGTAACTTAATCATAGAACCCTAGAACTGGAAGGGACTTTGAGAGGTCATTGAGTCCAGTCCCCTGCTCTCATGGCACCCAGTACCATCTAGACCATCCCTTTGTCAATATGATCTTCGTCAACTTTGTCAATATGATCTTTTATCGTGCTGCTGGGGTGAGTGGGTATTGGGTTCTCAGGCCTATAAAGAGCTTATTAGGAAGGAGATGAAGTGGCACTTTTACTAATAGGAACAAAGAGATACGAAAAAGATGGGCCTGATGGGGCCATAGGGTAGAGAGGAGAGGTGAAAGCTTCAACACTAGAGAGGTGGGATGGAGATGGGAAGGTTTGTGCTATGATACAAAGAAAGTTCTACTGAAGATAATGTTTCCAGAACTAAAAATTGATAAATAATTGGTCCCGACTAGATTTTTAATAAAATTTAGGAAATTAGCCTTTTTTATGGACTCAAGCAAAACTTTATTCTTCTCATGTTTTGTTGAGAATCTATTTTTCATCATAAACCAGTGTATTTAGTGATTTTCAGATGCTTTCCTTTTCCCTGTAAGGGATAATAAATAAATAAATGCTTTTTTCATTGTATTCCTTTGTTATATAGGGTCATGCCAATTCACTTTCAGAATATGATCTGAAGAAGTGGGTCTGCCCCATGAAAGCTCATCACCTAATAAACTATCTTGTTAGTCTTTAAAGTGCTACATATTGTTTTCTTTTGTTTTACCTGTAAAGTCAGTGAGGGGAGGACTGGGTTCTGAATCTCTCTTTGAAAATACATATTAGAGGTTTTAAAAGTAAATATTTACAACAGAAAGCACTGTTCTCCCTGTTCTTTCCATTAATGCTTTAAAAATTGTAGGCTAGTTTGTATAGTCTTTGAGGTTATTTAGGCAGGGAATGGGAGGCTGGAGAGATATATTAGTCAAGTCAGGGAAAACTACTCCCTAAACATATGTTTGTTGTTAAGCCTGTATACATGTGTTTGAGATTTTGCCTGCTGCTGCCAGCTCACTTATTTTAAAATATCATTTCCCATCCTGACCAAAGCAAAGTATACTTGTTATGGGATCATACTCTGTGTTTTAAAAAAACTTATAGGAATTGTTATCCACCTGGGCTTTTTACTCTCCTTTTATTTAATTAGTACTGCTTCTTCTAGTGTTGCCCTCTTATTAAAAATGGAGCTGCTAGCTACAGATGGCTTGTGAACGAACTTTTAATTGATAACTGCCTTAATCATGTTAGTCTTCTCTTTATTTATATTGAAACTTTTTTTTTTTTTTCAGTTTTGAAGGCATGTCTAGTATTGAGTTATTTAAAAGTGAAACACTGACAGGTTACTTTCAGTTTTGGCATAGTATTTCCATTGATTGATCTGTATTACTTTGTGTCTCAAATATTATTTTACAGTTCTTACAGTTGTGCTAGGCAGTTACCTTACAGTACATATACATTAGATAGGTCCCTTCTGCAAGGAATTTATAGATTAAACTTGCGCATTTTGAATCTTACCTTTTAAAGAAAGATAAGAATTATATATATGAAATATAAGAATTGCCATTCCAGGTCACACTGGAGACCCATCTAAGCCAAGCACAAGAAACTTGCAGATGCCATTTAATGAAAGTGTCTTTCCTAAGCCCCATAAATTAAATGTTGGCATTTGCTCTGAAGATTTATGCCAAAGAGAGAAATATAAACATTCAGATATGATTTTACAACTGTACATAGTCTCAATATTAATTGGTAGATGCCATTTTAAAAAAAATATTTGTTAGAAGGAATAAAAATGTCTTGGTGGCTTCCCATCATTAGATATGTTTCACTTGGATAAGAGTGAATCAGGGGTCTAATTCTGCTTATGTCAATGGAGTCTCACTGATGTGAAGCTTCTATAGATGATCGAATCCATTGCCGTATTTTTTCCTCTTCATACAAGTGGCAAATAAATCACTTAACTTTTCTGTACCTCATATTCACCATCTGTGAGATGGAAATAATTATACTTGCCTACCTCACTGGAATGTAACAGAGATTACCTGAATAGAGGCATCTTGAAATAAAAAGTGTGTCCTCATGACTGTGTTCATCTTAATAAAAGAGTGGCTGTTCCTGTGTCTTAATATATAAGTGAAGTCAGCCCTTTTTAATCTGTATGTGATAGGATAATGATATTTCTGAACTTGATGTTTCTTTTTTGCTGCCTTATAGTAGTGTTTGGTACTGATTGTTGTTTATATGCTAGTCACATATTTGTCATCTAATAACTAGCAACTTTTCACCTCTTGCAAATCATTTTCTGAAAATCTTAGAAAACCTGGCTCTCTTATATTACAGGATCCTTCCAGGAATGGAGACTCCATTGGATGTTTTGTCAAGAGCAGCATCTCTAGTACATGCTGACGATGAGAAACGTAAGTCTAAAATATAATTGTGCTTTATCTCTGCCATAATTTTAGTTCAGCCATTTTACTTTTGCACACTGGATCTCAGATTACGTGGTGAATTAATTAGTCTTCGTCAGTTTGCTGTGTCTAAGGTTTGGAAAATTTCAGAATTGCCACAGGAATTTTTGTCTACAAATGGGACTTATGTTACGAAATCCCTTAGGCATTCCTTATTGAGGTCCTCCATAGTCTCCAATAACTTAAAACTGAACAATGCATTTTTTTACATCTGGTGTGCAAGAAACCAAATGGTTCTGTTTTTTGTATGTGCTCAAGGACTCAGAGGAGCATGTACCTCTTTCTGATTTACATGAAGTCCCTGACAGACTAAGGACTCTTTCATCACTGATGTGTATGTGCGTGCGTGTGTGTATATATTAGATCCACCCCTTAAGGTACTCTGCCAATGAAAATGGGCCACAATACTTTATCTGCCAGTATTCACTTACTGCTTTAAGATAAAAATCAAAAGCCATTTTTGTAAAGTAGTGAAATAACATATTTTATCCACTCTCCAAATGGTCTTTTATATCAAAGTGATTCTTTTTAATATCACACCTTCAAAATTCAAGCAGAAGATAATGTTTGACAGAAAAGCAGAGTGATTATCTATGAAGCTTGGGAGAGTGATAACATGACAGCAGCTTTAAATGCATTTAATTCGGAATTTTGTAGGTTAAGTATAGGTAAGTGGCTTCTCTGAAGATCATGTTGCCTGAAGTAGGGACCCATTCATCAGTTGGGTGCTTGAGATAGGGATGAATGTGTGATTCTGTTAGATGCATATGCGGTTTCTGTGAAACTTGTTTGTTAGAACAGAATAAAGCATAATGGACATTGTTTAGTGTGACTGGTCATTTTGTCAAGGTCAGTGCTTTGCATCTTTTGCATACCATCATCATGTGTTACAACAGGTGGAAAAAAATTCAGCACACCCTACTAAGGTGGTATTGGTGACCTTCATGTTAAGAACGTGTCTAGAAAACTTCATACTTACTGTTTGTAAAATAAGTAACTCTCTATATATTAAAATTTTTTTCCTGTGGGACGACAGAGTGACATCATCATGTCATGCTCCATGCCACCTGCCTCCTCCCTCTCTCCCCCCCCCCCCTTTTCCAGCTCGAGCCTGAATTTGCTGCTTCCCCTTGCCACATGGAATTACTATTTTAAACCAAGCCCCTACTCCCCTTCCTGCATCCCCACCCCACAGGGCTTTCAATGCCAAGAAACACGGCACAGTAGCTGGCAGATGCCACATAGCAGCCATGACCACTCAGGTGTGGGGAAGGGTACAGTGCTTGGGACAGCAGCCTAGGTACAGGCGCTAGGAGTGGGGCTCCTATCGGGCTTATGTGCCAGCACAGGCTCTTGGGGAGCTGGAGCATGGTGCCTGACCGCCTGGAGTCCAGCTGTCCAGGGACACTCACCTCCTCCCCAGTTGCTGCACTTACCGTGGCTGCCAAAGCACCCCCAAGCTGCCTGGGGGAGCTGTCGCACCGACCTGTCTGCTCCTTCCCTTTGGCTAACAGCAGGTAGCGCTGGGCTCTGGAGGCAGGGCTGGGGCGGTAAGCAGCACAGGCAGGACTGGATGGGGGAGAGGTTGGGACAGCACTCCCTAAGCTGCTGCTTTCCCCACCTCAGCAGGCTGCAGTGCCCTGGAGCGCTGCATGCACACGGCACTACCTGCGCCTCACTGTGCCCCACGCGGGGCGGGCAGGCATCCCTGCATCTCCCTGGCTGCCAGTGTTAGAGCTGAGACTGGTGTGCGCCACAGCCGGGAGAGGGAAGGGTTAGGGATTGGGAGGGAGAGAAAGGACCCAGGCTGGTGGGGTGGGTGGGGAGGGAGGAGAAGGGGCCCTGGCTGGCGTGGCTGCAGCCCAGCCCTCCCCGGTGGCCGGGGGCGGGGGGGAGGTGGGAGAGAACCAGGATTGCCTACCCCCTGCACGAGGGGGGTTGGCAAGCACAGTGAGCAGGAGGCACGGCCCCCTCGTATATTCTTAAAAATGTTTTTCCTAGCATTGAAAACAGAAAAGTATAAAACACAAATATGGTGGAGTATGTGTATTTAGACTTCAGTAAGCATTACATGATGGTTTTTTTGGGGAGGGGGGTTAAAATGCACTTCCAGAATGTGTTCCATTTCCAAGCAAATAACTATTTTGAAAAAGTACATGTGTCTATGCATTAGGATGCAAGTAAACAAAAGCAAAAATAATTTAACAACAGTCCAAAGAATGTTTTCATATATGTGAAGAAATCAAAACTAAGTAACACTGGCAACTTGCATAAAAATTAATTTGGCTCCCAAGTGAGGGCATGAGAGATGATGGGCATACATTACAGAAAAATAGCACATAAATGTCTTCCCTAACTTTCTCATTTGTTTTCATAGCATATAACGTGTTTTTAAATACATACATGTAAACTGTGCATTACTGATATTTTGTAACCTTCATCTTGTCCCTTGACCTGTCATATTTTGACATTGCATAATGTCTGTGTCTCAATGGACTTCAAAGTGCTATACAGGCATATTTAACCCTATTGTATACACAGTTAAAAAGACCTTCAGATGGCTTCAATTATTAGTGTAATACTCTTGAAGATAAGGATCTGGTTGAAAAACTTATTTTGGAACTATGAAACCTCTTAGCTGAATAAATGTTTTTATAACCCTGACCTTCTCATTTAATTATTATTTATGAAATAAGCAGTGGAACACACATGCAGAAATTGATAATTCAAAGTCCTGCACATTTGAAATATAGATTTTTATTATAAAAGCTGCTTTGTTACTTTTTGTGGCTGTTAATAATGATCACAGCTGATCACGGCTACTGAAATTCTGCAGTCCTTCAAAACTATTTTTTTGCTGATAACATATTCACTTTTGTAATTCCGTGTCTTAAAAATGTGCAGTGACTTGTAGAATTCCAAGATAACCTAATTGTGAGCTTTGTGACCTATATAGCTAATGATCACACTGTGACACGTTACACTGTTTCCAGAAATGAAGACTCCATACACGTGAGCCTCAATAGTTGTTGACTTTGGGTTTGTTTGTGATGTGGGTTCACTGATGGGGGTTGCTATAAAGTATATTGAAACCACACCTATAAATATAGGCTGCATTATTTAGCCCAGATCACTTGATATTCCTTGGACATGGGTACGTGATATTAATAGGGTTGCCAGGTGTCCGGTTTTCTACTGGACAGTCCGGTATTTGCACCATCTGTCCGGAAGAAAAATTCAGAAAATACCAGACATGTGCAATGTCTGGTATTTTCTAAATTTCCGGCTGGGCGCCGGACCGAAGCCTGGCGGGGGCAGGGGAGCCGTTGGGAGGCGGGGCGCGATTTGCACGTGACCACGCGTCAAAGCCGGGTGGGGCAGGGACTGGGACTCCCAGCCGCTCCCCCCGCCCGGCTTCTGCTCGCAACCAGAGGCTCCCAGCGCCAATCGCGGCCCCGCCTCCCAGCTGGGAGCCTGTGGTTGCGTGCAAAAGCCGGTGGGGCGGGGACTGGGACTCCCAGCCCCGCCCCCCGCCCAGCTTCTGCTCGCAAATAAAAGGGAATGCCTGCCGGAGGCACGGCCCCTTGGACTCCGGCTGCAGCCAGTGGCTGCACCTGCTCCCGCCAGGTCTGCTTCCCGCCCTGCGCCGCGCCTCGACCCCCAGCTGTGCTTCCGCCCTGCGCCATGCCTCGACCCCAGCTGTGCTTCCCGGCCCCACGGCCAGCCCCACAGCCCCTGACCCCCAGCTCTGCTTCCGCCCCGCCCCGTCCGGTTTTTTGGCGGGGTCTACCTGGTAACCCTAGATATTAACACCGTAAAGCAGGGATGGTCAATAATTTTTTTATGGCAGGCCACTCCAAGATTTTGGTAAGTGGTCAAGGGCCGTACTTTTCTATGGAGGATGTGTGGGATGGAGGAGAAAGGAGCTCGGGGTAAGGGACTGGGGTGCAAGACGGGGGGTCTGAGAAGGAGATGTGACCTTCGGCAGGGGATTGAGGTGAAGGAGGGAACATGGGTGAAGGAGAGGATTCTAGCCTGGGGGAGGGATGTAAGAGGGAGTTCAAAATCTTGGAGGGTGGGAGGGGATGAGGTGCCAGATGCAGGCTCTGGCTGGGAGTAGTGGGAGGCACTTACCTAAGCAGCTCCTGGCCAGCAGCACTCTCAGCCTGGCTCCCCAACCCCCAGCAGCACTCTTAAGCTGGCTGTGCATGTGGCTCTCTGCAGTGTGGGGAGGAGTAGGCAAGGAGAGATCTTCTGTGCTGGCCCTGCCCCAACAAAATCTCTTAGCTGCTATTGGCCAGAATCCAGCCAATAGGAGTTGAGAGATTTTGCTGGGGGGCAGAGGCAGCATGCTGAAGCCTCTTCCTCCCTCCCTGCACTGGAGAGAGCCACAGGAAGCAGCTAGTGGCACTGCTCCCCACCGCAAGGGCGGGCACGGGCCGGATCAAAATGCTTGGCAGGCCAGATCTTGCCCGCTCCTGCCATACGTGCTAATCATAGTGGCAGCATTGCCATTTGCGCAGGGGAGATTTTAAAAAATAGAATCATAAAGGGTAGTATGGCTGTAGAATGACTTTCTTTCTATTTCTTTGTATTTTTAAATATGTGAGGTAGTAGTTTCTCTGTGTTGAACTTCTCCCCATGGGTTTAGTAACCCTGTTTTTAGTAGAGCATGTAGAACCTCAGTAGAACCTCAGTTATGAACAATGTGGGATGGAGGTTGTTTATAACTCTCAAATGTTCATAATTGAACAAATTATGATCTTTCAAAAAATGTACAGCTGAACATTGACTAAATATAGCTTTTAATTTTTGCTATGCTTTACTGCTTTCCCTTTACCTTTTTAGTAGTTAACATTTAACACAGCATTGTACAGTATTTCCTTCCCCCCCCCCATTGCCTGATTGTGTATCTCCAGTTCCAAATGATGTATGTGATTGACTGGTCAGTTTGTAATTCTGGCATTCATAATCTGAGTTTCTACTGTACAGTGTGAGACTAGTCAGTCAGTATTTGACCATTGCTCCTAATGCTGACCTCCGATACCAGCCTAAGCAGATGCTGACGACGAGAATCTGGTGTTCTAGATTTTAAATTGCTTTTGTGTGTAGCTGGCGGTCCATAACAAGACCTGCTGCCAAATCACAGAATGCTCAGAGCCCTCATTATGACATCACCTTTTGAGATGAATGAAACTTTTCTTTTTCTGTCTTTTAATTATATTTTTATTGCACTAATCCGCATATTTTTCTTTTGAAAACTGAGCACTGGTTCTCATTGGTAATGCTTTGTTTCCAGTCATAATCAGGTCATTAAAATATTTACATTGATAATAAAATCACTGCCAATATGCAGCTCAGACAGCTTGGGCATTTGGTGTGTGCACAAGTGGTCAACATCACACAAACTCAGTATTTTAAGTTTGCTCTAATGTCTTTGTCTTAGCATGTGAAACTATATACAGTAAAACTCCATTCGTCCGGCATCTGATGGTCCGGCACTCCTGATGGTCCGGCACCATCAGGAACCCAGAAGTGCTCTGGGCAGCCGGACCATTGGGAGCTGCTCTGCCCCCGGCTTCCCGGATTCAGCCGCTGCTGAAACTGACCAGTGGCTGAATCGGGGAAGCAGGGGACAGAGCAGCTGGAGTGCTGCCGGTAGGTCCCACAGCGCTGCCCCTCGGCGCTGCTGGACCAACCTGGCAGCACCCCAGCTGTCCCCAAGACAGCCGCCACTGAAACTGACCAGCGGCTGACTCCGGGAAGCCCGTGGCAGAGTTGCTCTGCCCTGGGCTTCCCGAGTCAGCCCCTGGTCAGTTTCAGCGTAGCTGACTTGGGGACGCCTGGGCTGAAAGCAGCTGGGTGCTGCCGGGTTGGTCGGTAGCGCCGCCTCTTGGCGCTGCAGGACCAACCTGGCAGCACCCCAGCTGCTCTGCCCCAGGTCCCAAGAGCAACTGGGGTGTTGCCGGGTTGGTCTCGCAGCGCCAAGGGGCGGCACTACCGGACCAACCCGGCAGCACCCCAGCTGCTCTGCCCCAGGCATCCCCAAGAGCAACTGGGGTGCTGCCGGGTTGGTCTCGCAGCGCCAGGGGCGGCGCCATCGACCAACCCGGCAGCATCCCAGCTGCTCTGCTGCAGGCGTCCTGATTCAGCTGCTGCTGAAACTGACCAGCAGCGGCTGAATCGGGGACGCCTGGGGCAGAGCCGGACAATTGGAAGGGGGCTATGAGGGTCTGGGGTGGCATCCCCACACCATCTTAGACCCTCATAGCCCCCTTCCGATAGTCCGGCATATCTGATAATCCGGCACCCCCTGGGTCCTAAAGGTGCCGGATTATCGAAAGTTTACTGTAATTTAAAAAATTATTAGGTCTTAGTAACATTTTATTTTGATTCTTCACCATCTTACATTACAAAGATAAAATTTCTTTTTAATCTACCCCATCATACTACAATGCCTTCTTTGGGCACCTTTACCATTTGCCCTTGCCAAAAAATATTTTAAACAGTGTAACTTTCAAATACATCAGGCGTAGCAAAGAATTACCGTAGCAAAGAATTCTTGCCTACTAGTGGTGAAATAAACACAAGCAAAAGTCCTGAGAGAATTATTTTAACAATGTTTGGGTTGGTTGGTTGATCTTCTGAAGTAACTTATCACAGAATCATAGCACCATAGAGCTGGAAGAGACCTCAGAAGGCCATCAAGTCCAGCCCCCTGCCCAAGGCAGGACCAATCCCAATTAAATCAACCCAGCCAGGGCTTTGTCAAGCCGAGACTTAAACAACTGTAGGGATGGACACTCCACTACTTCCCTAGGTAACCCATTCCAGTGCTTCATCACCCTCCTAGTGAAATAGATTTTCCTAATATCCAACCTGGACCTCTTCCACCGCAACTTGAGACCATTGTTCCTTGTTCTGCCATCCATCACTACTGTGAACAGCCTCTCTCCAGCCTCTTTGGAACCTCCCTTCAGGAAGTTGAAGGTTGCTATCAAATCCCCCCTCACTCTTCTCTTTTGCAGACTAAACAGACCCAATTCCCTCAGCCTCTCCTCGTAGGTCATATGCTCCAGCCCCCTAATCATTATGTTCGCCCTCCGCTGGACCCTCTCCAATGCGTCCACATCCTTCCTGTAATTGCGGGCCCAGTACTAGACACAATACTCCAGATGTGGCCTCACCAGAGCCGAATAAAGAGGAATAATCACATCTCTGGATCTACTGGCAATGCTCCTCTTAATGCAACCTAATATGCCATTAGCCTTCTTGCTACAAGGGCACACTGTTGACTCATATCCAGCTTCTCATCCACTGTAATCCCCAAGTCCTTTTCTTTGGAACTGCTACTCAGCCATTTGGTCCCCAGCCTGTAACAATGCTTGGGATTCTTCTGTCCCAAGTACAGGACTCTACACTTGTCCTTGTTGAACCTCATCAGATTTCTTTTGGCCCAATCCTCCAATTTGTCTAAGGCACTCTGGACTCTATCCCTGCCCTCCAGCATATCTACCTCTCCCCCTAGCTTAGTGTTATCCGCAAACTTGCTGGGGGTGCAATCCATCGCCTCATCCAGGTCATTAATAAAGATGTTGAACAAAACCGGTTCCAGAACCGAATCTTGGGGCACTCCACTAGAAACCAACTGCCATCCTGACATCGAGCCGTTGATCACTACCTGCTGGGCCCGACCTTCCAGCCAGCTTTCTATCCATCTTACCGTCCATTTATTCAATCCACATTCCCTTAACTTGCTGGCAAGAATATTGTGGGAGACCGTATCAAAAGCCTTGCTAAAGTCAAGGTATATCACATCCACTGACTTTCCCATATCCACAGAGCCAGTTACCTCATCATAGAAGCTAATCAGATTGGTCAGGCACGACCTGCCCTTCATGAATCCGTGCTGACTATTCCTGATCACCTTCCCCTCTTCAAGTGCTTCAAAATGGATTCCTTGAGAATCTTCTCCATGATTTTTCCAGGGACCGAGGTAAGACTGACCGGCCTATAGTTCCCTGGATCGTCCTTCATACCTTTCTTAAAGATGGGCACTACATTTGCCTTTTCCCAATCATCTGGGATCTCTCCCAATCTCCACAACTTTCCAAAGATAATGGCCAAAAGGCTCCTCTCTGACATTTGCCAACTCCCTCAGTACCCTCGGATGTATTAATTCCGTACCCATGGATTTATGTACCTTTAGCTTTTTAAAATAGTTCCTAACCTGTTCTTTCCCCACTAAGGGCTGTTCACCTTTGTATGTTCACTGGTTCATTCTCCTGCACATCTACTAACGTAATATATGCCATCATGTGCCAACAATGCCCCTCTGCTATATACATCGGCCAAACTGGACAGTCCCTATGTAAAAGAATCAATGGACACAAATCAGATATTAGGAATGGCAACATACAAAAAACCTGTAGGGGAACACTTCAATCTCCCTGGACACACAATTGCAGATCTAAAGGTAGCCATCCTGCAGCAAAAAAAAACTTCAGGACCAGACTTCAAAGAGAAACTGCTGAACTACAGTTCACCTTCAAGTTTGACACAATCAACTCAGGATTAAACAAAGACTGTGAATGGCTAGCTAACTACAAAAGCAGCTTCTCCTCACTTGGTATTCACACCTCCAGATCAGCTACTAGAAGTGGGCCTCATCCTCCCCTGATTGGATCCACCTCGTCATCTCCAGCCTGATTCTGGCCTGCATATTTATACCTGCCTCTGGAAATTTCCACTACATGCATCTGACGAAGTGGGTCTTTGCCCACGAAAGCTTATGCTCCAACACTTCGGTTAGTCTATAAGGTGCCACAGGACTCCTCGCCGCTTTTGCAGATTCAGACTAACACGGCTACCCCCTCTGATAATTATTATATAGCGACTCTTTGGATGCCAGTGAAGAAATAAACCTGTTCATAAAAGTAATTTTACTGCATATCAATCAGGTATTCTTATCTAATCAGTTTGTTGTATAATCCTGGAAAACAGCTGCATGGCTACATACCTGGTATGTCAAATGGGCAAATAAAATTGTCCAAGTAATTAAAGACGCTAGTAATCTTAAAGGTCTTCAGAGCAATTTTTCACTTTTGGCAGTTAAGATTCCCCTGGTTTTTTTCTTACCCTCCAACTGTTTGATTGTACAGAGAGAAATACATGTGTGAATGTTCATGTGTGTCATGCATAATACATTTTGGTTTAAAAAAAAAAATAGCTTTGACTTTTTATGCCTCTAGTCCAGGCATAATCAAGCTCAAAAATTATTGGAGCTTTCCCATCCCATTTATATCTGTCTAGCTTTTTTATTTCCCTTTCACTGAAGAACAATAAAATGTGTTGGGAACATATAATAAATTATTTGAGGGGAAATGAGTTTTGTGAGGATATCTCTAACGGAAAGCAGTTGCCCCAGCTGTTCAATTCTTTTTTGGGACCTGGTTGTGCTGTAGAGTGTCAATATTAGTGTCAGTGCAAAATGAACTGTCTTTGGCTTTTAATAATTATTCTACAGTAAAGTTCACCACTTCACGTTTTTTATTTGTAAGTTTTCCCTCGCAAGGAAAATATTTTACTTAATGATATTTTGGGTGATTTAATATAAGATAGGAATAGGTTTTTTCTCAGTACAGAAATTCAGCTTATAGGAAGTAAAAAATAGTTTTATTTCCTTTTGTTAGCATTTGGTCCATCTGTTACAAGCTAGGATACAACACAGGGAAGGATGAGGAGGAAAGTTATCTGTGTGGCATAGGCTTGATACTTGTTTATAGTGAGGTCCATTAATATCATTGTACGCCCATTTAGGGCATCTTTACACAGCTAGAGTGATGAAAAGGAACTTTAGTGTAATAAGAATTGGGGCTTATATTGAACATGTAAAATAGTTCTAAAAGAACTATTGCATATAGCTGTTTAGATTTCCCAGGATTGGTGTTAGCATTCTTAAACAAATCTGGCTCTTTTGCAGTTTCACCTATGTCAATAAAGTTGAACTTTATAGTGGTGTGTTTGCACTGTAGTTTGTTTGCAGTACTTTTAAAAGTGTCAACCCTTTTTAGCTAGAATGATCAAATATGCTGGCAGTTACTTTAACAGCTGCTAGTTTAAATCATTCTGACATGCAAAACACTTCTTGCTATCAAAGCATATTTATTAAACAAACGTATCTGAGTCATGAAAATGAATGGTGGAGGGATAAACGATCAAGGTAATTGTATTTGCAAATATTACCACTGTGACATAAGCAAATGTTAACTATATAGAACTTCTTTTTACAGTGGATTGGGACTTAAAAGGTGGTGGGCAGAGAGGGATTACAGTAGCTAAATAAAATAGATATTTATACTATAAACAGAAATTCTGTTCTAGAAGCCATAATAATTAAGACAGAGGGCACAGAGATACATCTGGTACTGAAGCCGATTGCCTATCTGCACTTCAAGTCTTTTATTCCACTTGAAAGAAAATAATAAGATGATGTCATAACCAACCAATCACCTTGCAGTCTTGTCATTAATCACTGTGGTTGCCAAAGGCAAGGGAAAAAGGATGCCGAAAGTCAGTGTTGTTTTTGAGCAGCTGTTCAGTTTTGGAAGTAGGCTATGTGGAAGAATTTTAACAATAATTGCAACAGTGTGAGCCTTTCTATTTTTGTGTGTTTCAGAGATCTAGCATATGTAAGTGAGGCTTATTGAAAGATGTGTATGCATGTTCACTTGCAATCTTTTTGTTGTAGAACCATAACATTTTATTAATATGCTTGTAACTAACTTTATTGCAAATTAGATTTTGTGCAATGAAATGACTTGGTAGTACTGGTTATGCAAATGAACCTGTTGTGGGTTTTTTTTTTTTAAATGAAACAACAACAAAAAATCTGAATCTTGTAGTTATTGCTCCTTTGTTATCCTTTCATTTTGAAGTGTAATATTTATGGAATTATTGGTGTGCAACTGATGTAGCTTATAATAAGGAACAACTTGCAGACAAATAGCTTCTCAAAATGATATCACTAGCTTGATATTTTTCAAGTATACTTGATTTTTCAGTATATATTAATGAAAAATTTAGGACAGCATCCTGAACTTTTTAGCACATTTTTCCTCAAATCACTTTTTTAATAGTGCAACCAGAAGTAACATGACTAAATTGTTCTGGACAGCAAATATGTTTTAATTATTGAAAGCAATAATTTTTACTTTATTATTTTTAGTGATTTGCCTTTTTCAGTTTAGCTGTTTTGCAAAACAGAAATATTAGTGAGTCTAAGAACTGGTCCATGTTCAGTTTTGGACTGATCTAATTGGAAAACACTTCAGTAAAATTGATGCAATGCCTATGTGTGGGCACACATTTAAATCAGTCTAAGAATGTCTTAAATATATTCAGTGTCTTGGAGCTTGTCTGTATGGCATAGCAAAGTACTCCAGAGAGATGTGATTTGTAAAATTCAGTAATGTTCTGAGCTATAACTTCCTTGGGTTGACCCTGCTTGTGCTATTTTAAAAGGACCTAGTTCGCATCAACCAAATTCGATGTGAACTGAGTTGGGTATCTTTTTAGGATGCACCAGTAGGACCAACTCAGTGTAGTTAGAATATAGCGTTAGAACATTTTTAAAAAATACACCTTCTGTGCTCTTTACTAGTGTCCTATGGATGAGCTCTTGGTTTGGAACTGATTTGAGTGAAACTGATTTTAAAATTTCCTACAGTAGGGCATAGATAAAACTAAATAAGGGCAGATCT
Source organism: Rafetus swinhoei (assembly GCA_019425775.1). Classification (NCBI taxonomy): domain Eukaryota; kingdom Metazoa; phylum Chordata; order Testudines; family Trionychidae; genus Rafetus; species Rafetus swinhoei. The sequence continues at coordinate 10,817,703 of CM033435.1, read as the reverse complement.
ACACTGGATCAGGAAGGTTGGCTTAAGGTATGCAACTTGAGCTATGTAAATACCTTTAGCTGAGTTTGGCACTGTCTTCATAGTGGGAAGTCGATAGGAGCAAATGCTCCCATCATCTTACCTTACTCCATGCAAGGACTGTGAGGGGTACCGGTGCCAACTGGAGGGACCCTCAGCGTTAATTTAGTGGATCTTAACTAGACCCGCTAAATTGAATGCCAGATCAATTTCCAGTGCGTAAGTATAGACATGGACTAACTTAAACTAGTTCAAGAAAGACCCCTGATTAACTGGGATTTTACATCCCTAGTTGTGGGGCCGCTAAACTCTTTTCAGATTTTGTTGGGAAACCCAGCAAGAGGAGTGTTAAAGCATAGTATACTTTTTTTTTCCCCCTGAAAAACTTTACCTTCCATTCCTCAAACTTTATTGTAGCAAAGAATTCACAATTAGAGTTACATTTTCAATTTGTGAAATAGGCTGGAAAATGGTGTTATAGGTGCCTAGGTATATTTTAATAACAAAACCATTAGCATAATCTGTGGATAGATTGTAAAGCCCCAAAAAATTAAGAAGCCTAAACATTTTTCAAATTAATTTTGAGCTTATTATGACCACTTTTTCAATCATCTTAAGTCTGTTACCTGCTATCTTGAATGATGCAATGTTATGTCTACCCAGGCTGTGCCACCTCTGCAGTCAGATCACTTAAAGGTCACAAAGAAGAATACCTGCCTTGCAACTTTTTTTTTCTTTCTAAATTAGCTCTTTTCCTGATTGTTTTTCCTAATACAAACAAATATTTTAGCATCAATTTCAAAATTGAAATAACCCTCTCTGAAGTGTCATCTAAATCCCCATCACTTGGCATGGTGGGGCAACATTTTGCCAATATGGAATTTATCAGATATCAGTCATAGCCATGAAAGTTGCAGCTCACTGAAAACTGAGTTTAGTAAACAGGTTTACACATAAACAGTTGCTTGGAAATTGCCAGTGCACAATTCTCTTTAAATGGGTGTATTTCTGGAAGTGCTTTAAATTTGCGCATCAGTATAGTCTTTTTCATAGGAATACACCTTATGTACATGTAATACATTATGGTATTAATCAAATAAAGAAGTTATAAAATATTTGCATTTATAGTAATTGGACTACAGTTTTTAGTGAAATGGGACAAAGAGTACCTTTGCTTACAAGAAAGCCTGAAGTATCTTCAGTTGGGTGTTTGTGAAATGCAGTGATCTTTACAGAAACATGTTCTTTCCACAGTTTTAGGAGTAGATTTTTAGGACAAATTTGGGGGTTTTGTTGCATGAATTAAAAGTTTGGTTTTTTTTTTGTGAAGGGAAAGAATGAGAGGTGAAAATATTTTAAACATTCATAATACTTTTAGGTGCCAATAGAATCTGAGTCACTACAACAGCAGCTTGTTGGGAAGAGTAACAGGGAGGTTGCACCATTCTGCAATAAGTACATTTTTTCTGAATTTATTTTCCAGATGGCAATGCAAGCCTTGGCATGTCTTTGGTGTAATATGGCTGGAGAGTTTGTTTTGTTCAGAAAGGAAGATCCAGATATATGGTTTTCCACAGACAAACTAGTTAAATTTTACGTTTTCTTCTTTAAACCTTTAAGTTGTTATATCCTTTCTGAAGCTTTCATCGTGGTTGTGTGCGTGTATATATTGTACACAGTAGGGTGGTTATGGTGAAGGGGGTTATTGTCTCTGGGATCCCTAATTCATTTGTTAGAGAAGTTAGAAACAAGTTGGGGACTGCAGGAAGAGAAAAGACTAATTTCATGAGTAAGGAGTTTAGTGCTGCTGTGGAGAATTGGGATCTGCCCTTGTCTGGGACAGCACTCCTGTGTGAAATTAGCCAAGTCAAACTTTTCACAGGGTGGTTACTTGTTTTCTAGGCAACCAATATGAGATTGTAGGGTTAGATTTGCAAAAGTACTGAGCACTTACAGCTCAGTGAGGTCAGTGAGAGCTGTGTTTTGAATACATAAAGTGCTGTATAATTCTCAGTACCTTGAAAAGTCAGGTACTGGGCATCTGAACTGGGGCACCTAAAAGTAGTGGATGTTTCTGACCCTAATCGTCAGTTCTCAATCTGTAAAACGTGTAATACCCACTCATCTCACAAGGGTGGCGTTAACATAAATTCATTGTTTATGAAGCACTCAGGTGTAATAGTCTTTTCTACATTATTTATTACTGTGTGAAAACTAGTAATTCTGATTTCAGAGAGGGGATGAATCATGTGCATGGTTGAGTAACACATTGAATAACACAGGGAAATAACACAGGGAAAACAAAATAATAAATAACTTCTTAATAACTTCTGTGAAATGTATGAGGCAGAAGTTCTATGAAAAAAAATCTGACATGTCCTGACTTCAGAGTGCTTGAATATGCAACCCTAATACTGTTTGCTAAATACAGGTTTTTTTTGTGTGAGTTCCTAGATTTTTAAGAAAAGTCAACTAAAAAATTCATCACGTGACATTGTATTGACGGCTACATGAGAGAGGCAGGGATCTCTAGCTTCACCTCATGGACTGCTGTTACTTGTGGTCAATGGAATTACTGATAACAATAGTACATTTTCAATCTCTGTGTGGACCAGCACCTTAGAGGGGATGGAACACTTTGCTATGGATGTATGCTGATGCTTGGATCTTGGGTTCTATTCCAGGCTGTGGAGGGGAGTATACTTTAATGAGAACAGGCTCTTCTGTCCATTCATCGCACCCAACCTTTCCTTATCCTGGTCCTGTCTCTTGCCCACTCCTAGTTCTCTGTCGCAGCTCCATTCTCGTCAGGCTTCTTTATTGTCGTCTTGTTAAACAAGTCCCTTAACCCCATCACCCTCTCCCCCCATTCCTCATCTGATCTGTTTCCCCTCCCTCTCCTGGTCTACAGTTGTCCATGTTCCCCACCCCATTGGTCCCAGTTCACCTCAGTATAAAGGTAAGTTTTTTGCTTTCTGCTTGGGGGCATTGCCCTTTGGGGTTGTTGTCTATAATAGTTTTCATTAACCAGATTCAGAGACAAAGTGAAAAGTCAACAAGTAAAAAAAGTGAAATGATGCATAGATTTTATATTTACTAAGATCTCAGTAGGCACTTCAGTTCTCCCTACTATCCTCTCCTTTCCTTCGCCCCTCCTTCATTTTAAACATTAGTGATTGGTTCTGTTTTAAATTTCCTCCTGCATTTCGTGTGTCTTCTTGTTAGCTGTTTAGTTCTGATAATTCTGTTTGCGCTTGTTCAGCACTTCCTTAAGTGGCAAGTTCATGCTAAGCTCTCTACTCCCCATGCGAATTTGTATCAAATTTCTTAATTGCTGACACAGAAGCTTTTAGTACTGCTATAAAGAACCTATGCAGTGAACATAATAAAAATAAGGCATGAAGCACAATAGGCCGTTAACTGTTACTGCCATAGTTCCTATGTTTAGAATAGAAAATGCTGCTGTAAATTCTCTTGATGCAGGTGACCAATGGATGTTTTTAGTGGCTTTCACTTTATGGATATGAATTGTATTCTCTTATCACTTACCGATCTATGTATTCTTGTTTGTTTGTTTTTCAATATACTGCTCCTCTCACCTGGTTACTTACACGCTACACATTTAAAGAGATGAAAAAACAAACAATTTTCCTCTCTGGACTTCTTGAGGAAGAATATTGCCTCAAGTTTACTTTAAAGAGCATTGATCCCTGAGGTGTGCTGTATCGAAAAGGTGCATCTTATCTCTGTTGGAACATTGTCAGACCTAGGTAGATCCATTTCTGGCAATGAGTTCTGTAGCCAGAGTGCCACTACCAAGAATGCTCTTTTCCCAATGATACGAAAATGTTAGTTAAACTCTTAGTGTGCATCTACACTGCACCGTTATTTTGAGTTAACTAGTGTTATTTCAAAATAACAATGTGAGCATCTACACAGCCATTCTGTTATTTCAAAATAATTGCAAAATAATGGACAGCTTATTCCAAAATATGTAAACCTCACTCTACCAGCAATAATGCCTATTCTGAAATAGCTAGTTCGAAATAAGGCATGTATGGACGCTTCACTACTGCTATTTCAAAATAGCTCCTCACCAGGGCCATTCTAAGTTATTCCTCCCCAGTGCCTCCCGAGGCTCTAAATCGAGATAGCACGTCTACATTAGGGAAGCCTGCCTCAGATTAATTTTGAGGCTTCCCTGCAGTATAGATATGCTATTTCGAAATAGCATATATTTCGGAAGATATCTTTCAGAATAGCTTTTTCCAAAATAAGCTTACAGTGTAGATGTACCCTTAGGGCATATCTACGCTGCTATTAAACATTCATGGCTGGCCTGTGTTAGCTGACTCAGGCTTGCGTGGCTTGGGCTACAGTGTTGGTTAACTGCACTGTAGCTCTACCCTTGTAGTGCAAGGCACGGAGAATATACAAAGTTGTGCTGGCACAACTAAAGGAGTTATCTTCTACTGATTCAGTTTAACTGGTGCAAATTTGGGTGTAGACTTTCTTTATAAACCAGGTTTAAACCCTGAGTAAACCTGAGAGAAAGAGAATGTAACTGGAATTGTAAGACTCCAGGTTAGGTTTTCAGGGCAGATAGTTAAAGGAAAAGAAATCAGGGATGAATAGGGGCCATTATTTTTTCAGTGTGCTTCCCTTCCCCATTCAAACCTCACCTCAACTCTTTAAAGAAGGGCTATGAATTTCCACTACAGAGAGTAACCTGAGCTGATGATATTTGATATTCTGAAGGCACAAAGGACTTTTACTTCAGGGTCAGTAAATCATTACAATTGCATGTCTATATTTTTCTCCCTTATTTTTGAATATCTTGTGTGATATTAAAAGGGAAAGGTGATTTATCCATTTCGGGGGTTGGAGGTGGGGCTTGTAACTTCTATACATCCTGTAAAAGTTGATTTAAAATTTCATCTGTTACAAAGATGGAGCTGTTTTAACAAATAATACTAGAATTAATTCTGTTTTGGCCACCTGTGTTCTTCTGCTGTAAGAAAAATTGTGACTGGTAGTCAGTCAGGAATAGTTTTAGGGTTTTGTCTTCTGTTTTCTGTTTATTCATACCTAAGCAAATTCTATTTTTATAAATGATGAATATCACATAAAAGTAATACAGCTGAATAATTCATTTTTTGTAAAACAGTTTTATTTACTTTTAAAATATTTAAATGTCAGTTTGTATGATATTGGAAATTTGTGATTTTAACGCTTAATTAAATTAAGAAAGAGACTTGGATTTAAAGTTCAGTCTCTAGGTGTCATGTCACTTCCAAAGCTCCCTGTGGGGATGGAAGAATTTTAGTCTGTGTATTGCGGACTCTCTAGATGTATGAAAGTGGAGGCAAATTTTGGGACCGTCCTTTGCAGGTGTCCCAAACTCAATCTATCTCAGGGCCAGGGCCAGTCTTCAAAATCCCTCTAGCAGGCCAGCAGGGACCCGCGCTGGGATGCCCCCTGCTAACATCTAGGCCCTCACATTGGAATCCCAATTCCCTCCCCTCTACTAACATCTGCGTCCTCACGCTGGGGTCCCAGCCCCCGCCCCTGCCCAGGGTAACTGAAAGCGAAACCCGCCTGCTTGCCATAGAATCATAGAACCATAGAGCTGGGAGAGACCTCAGGAGGTCATCAAGTCCAGACCCCTGCCCAAGGCAGGGCCAATCCCAATTAAATCAACCCAGCCAGAGCTTTGTCAAGCCGAGACTTAAACACCTCTAGGGATGGAGATTCCACTACTTCCCTAGGTAACCCATTCCAGTGCTTCACCACTGCCCCATAGGCTGTAGAAGCATGTGAGCTCAGGCGGCTTCCTGACCAGCACGGTTTGTATCATGGCAGAGGCAGCCAGCATTTCTTCCTGGACTGAGTGACACCATCTGTGGCTGGGGCTATGTGAGCACTGGGGGGCGGAGGTGCTACTGGGAGCCACATGTAAGGGTGAGTCCCTGCATGCCGCCCACTCACCCTCTCCAGGCCGGCAGGCACACAGGCCTGATTAAAAGACTTTTTCAAAATATTTCACAGGCCGGGTTGGGGAAGTGCTTGGGCTGCAAATGCCCCTCTTTCCGCCCCCCCCCCCCCCAGCCATGAGTTTGAAACCCCTGCTTTTATCTAAAGTATCTTTCCTGTAGGGGAAGTAATTAACTAATTTTAGAGAAAAAGTGGGTTTCTTTTTTTTTTAACAACTGTTCTTGACTGAAACACTATATACATTTTGTCTGAGCTAGTAGTAATCACTGGCTACATTAATATCTTCTAGTGCCAAAAGAGAGAGTTGGTCAGCTGCCTTAATCCAGGCCATTGAACTTCTCATGACTCTCAACAGTTGTTTTGCCTTTAAAGGTCAATTTAACTTGCTAAAGTTACTTGCTCCTTGCTTCCCAAATCATGACAGCATAGTTCAGAAGTGGAATATGCTTGTTTGACACATGGAAATATCTTTCCCCCTTATTCATATTTTTTATTTTTAAGAAATTCTCCCTAGGTACCTATATTTATAGTATATTAAATGGCATGGAGAGGTTTTTTAAATGATAAAAGGAAAAGATAATGGGGAAAATAAAACTAGTCAGCATGAACATGTTTAAAGACAGAATCAGGAAGAGACTTACACATCTATATCTACTATTAATACTACTTATTTTGTGACAGACTGCTGGCTAAGCCAGAGCTCTGCCACTACAGCCTGTCTGAAAAAGCCAACTACAGCCAGCTGAGCAAGCCCAGGACTGAAGGGCTAATGGAAGCAGCTGTGGGCCTCATTAGCCAGTGGGCTAGATAAGTCAGTTAGAGGGAAAGTGGAGGGGGAGGAGCCAGGGAGTGGCTGAGTGCATGCGTGTGCCCCAGCCAGAAGGAGAAGGTAGCTGAGTTTGCTGCTAGAAAAACCTAAGCTCTGTAAATAAAAGGTGATTGGGAAATACACAGACAATAAAAGGTACTGGGTGATTGCACAAGAGAGGGTCTCCTGGTGATTTGTGGTTGAAGGGGGTTCCAGGACAAGAAGCCTGGGCAAGGACCTTTCCACAATTTGTATTGTAGCTGTACTTAGAATCATAGAGCTGGAAGAGACATCAGGAGGTCATCAATTCCAGCCCCCTGCCCCTGCCCAAGGCAGGACCAATCCCAACTAAATCAACCCAGCCAGGCTTTGTCAAGCAGAGACTTAAAAACCTCTAAGGATGAAGATTCCACCACCTCCCAAGGTAACCCATTCCAGTGTTTCACCACCCTCCTAGTGAAATAGTTTTTCCTAATATCCAACCTAGACCTCTCCCACTGTAACTTAAGACCATTGCTCCTTGTTCTGCCATCCGTCACTACTGTGAACAGCCTTTCTCCATCCTCTTTGGAACCTCCCTTCAGGAAGTTGAAGGCTGCTATCAAATCCCCCCCCTCACTATTCTCTCCTGCAGGCTAAATAAACCCAAATCCTTCAGTCTCTCCTCATAGGTCATGCGCTCCAGTCCCCTAATCATTTTGGTCACTTTCCGCTGGACCCTCTCCAATGTGTCCACATCCTTTCTATAGTGGGGGACCCAGAATTGGACATACTATTCTAGATGTAGCCTCACTAGAGCCGAATAAAGGGGGAATAATCACTTCTCTGGATCTGCTGGCAGTGCTCCTCCTAATGCACCCCAATAAGCCATTAGCCTTCTTGGCTACAAGGGCACACTGTTGACTCATATCCAGCTTCTCATCCACTGTAATCCCCAAGTCCTTTTCTTTGGAACTGCTACTCAGCCATTTGGTCCCCAGCCTGTAACAGTGCTTGGGATTCTCCTGTCCCAAGTGCAGGACTCTACACTTGTCCTTGTTGAACCTCATCAGATTTCTTTTGGACCAGTCCTCTAATCTGTCCAGGTTACTCTGAACCCTATCCCTGCCCTCCAGCATATCTACCTCTCCCCCTAGCTTAGTGTCATCTGCAAACTTGCTGAGGGTGTAATCCATACCCTCATCCAGGTCATTAATAAAGATGTTGAGCAAAACCGGTCCAAGAACAGATCCTTGGGGCACTCCGCTAGAAACCAACCGCCATCCTGACATCGAGTCATTGATCACTACCCGTTGGGCCCAACAGTCTAGCCAGCTTTTTATCTACCTTACAGTCCATTTATCCAGTCTATACTTCTTTAACTTGCTGGCAAGAATACTGTGGGAGACCGTATCAAAAGCTTTGCTAAAGTCAAGGTATATCACATCTGTCGACTTTCCCATATCCACAGAACCAGTTACCTCATTATAGAAGCTAATCCGATTAGTCACGCACAACTTGCCCCTCGTCAATCCATGTTGACTATTCCTGATCACTTTCCCCTCTTCCAAGTGCTTCAAAATGGATTCCTTGAGGGTCCCCTCCATGATTTTTCCAGGGACCAGGGTAAGGCTGACAGGACTGTAGTTCCCTGGATTGTCCTTCTTCCCTTTTTTAAAGATGGGCACTACATTTGCCTTTTTCCAGTCTTCTGGGATCTCTCCCGATCTCCATGAGTTTTCAAAGATAATCACCAAAGGCTCCGCAATGACACTTGCCGACTCCCTCAGTACCCTCAGATGCATTAAATCCAGACCCATGGATTTGTGTATGTTTAGCTTTTCTAACTAGTTCCTAACTTGTTCTTTCCCCAATAAGGGCTGTCCACCTCCTTCCCATACTGTGTTGCCTAGTGCATTTGTCAGCTGACCTTGTCCGTGAAGACAGAGGCAAAGAAAGCATTGATTACTTCAGCTTTTCCCACATCATCTGTCACTAGGTTACCTCCCTCATCCAGTAAGGGCTCCACACCCTCTCTGATCACCCTCTTATTGCTAACATGCCTGCAGAAACCTTTCTTGTTATCCTTCACATCCCTTGCTAATTGCAATTCCAATTGCGCTTTCGCCTTCCTGATAACTCCCCTGCATTCTCGACAATATATTTATACTCCTCCCTAGTCATCTGTCCAAGTTTCTACTTTGTGTAAGCTTCCTTTTTGTGTTTAAGCTCACCAAGGATGTCCCCGGTAAGCCGATCTGGTCGCCCACCATATTTGCTTTTCTTGCTGCGCATTGCGATGGTTTCTTCCTGTGCTTTTCATAAGGCTTCTTTAAAATACTGCCAGCTCTCCTGGACTCCATTCCCCTTCATGTAAGCATCCCAGGGAATCGTGCCCATCAGTTCTCTGAGGGAGTCAAAGTCTGCTCTTCTGAAGTCCAGGGTGTGTATTTTGCTACTCTCCTTTCTTCCTTTGGTCAAGATCCTGAAATCTACTATCTCATGATCACTGCTTCCCAGGTTGTCACCCACCTCTGCTTCCCCTACTTGTTTATCCCTGGGAGCAACAGGTCAAGCTGCGCATGGCCCCTGGTCGGTTCCTTCAACACTTGTACCAAGAAGTTATCCCCAACATTCTCTAAAAACTTTCTGGATTGTCTGTGTACTGGTGTACTGGTCTCCCAACAGATGTCAGGGTGATTAAAGTCACCCATGACAACTAGGGCCTGCAATCTGGAAGCTTCTCTCAGTTGTCTGAAGAAAGCCTCATCTACCTCATCCACCTGATCCAGTGGTCTATAGCAGACCCCAACCACAACATCACCCGTCTTGCTTCTACTTCTAAACTTAACCCATAGACTCTGAACAGTCTTTTCTCCCTCTAAATACTGGAGCTCCGAGCAATCATACTGCTCTCTTACATAGGGTACGTCTAGACTACGTGATTCTGCTGACGGAGCCATGTAAAATAGTTTACTCGGCATAGTCAATGAAGCGAGGATTTAAATAAACCCCCCTTCATTAAAATAAAAATGTCCACCGCGCTGTGCCGACGATCAGCTGATCTGGCACAGTGTGGCAGTCTAGACGTGTCGCGGTCGACAACGGAAGCCTTTGTCGACCACTCCGGTATGCCTCGTGAAATGATGGTGAAACGAGGCATACCAGAGCGGTCGACAAAGGTTTCCCTTGTCGACCATGCCTTGTCTAGACTGCCACGATGTGCCGGGTCAGCTGATTGTCGGCACAGCATGGCGGCCATTTTTATTTTAATGAAGGGGGGATTATTTAAATCCCCGCTTCATTGACTATGCCGAGTAAACTATTTTACATGGCTCCGACGGCGGAGCCATGTAGTCTAGATGTACCCATACGGTGCAACTCCTCCTCCTTTTCTCCCCTGCCTGTTCTTCCTGAACAGTTTATACCCTTCCATGAGAGTGCCCCAGTCATGCGAGTCATTCCACCAAGTCTCCATTATTCCAATCAAATCATAGTTCTTAGAAGCCCTGGCCCAGTCAAAGTCTTCTTGTTTGTTTCCCAGGCTTCTCGCATTCGTGTACAAACACCTTAGATAACCAGTTGATCACCCTACCTTCTCCATCCGAATCGGGGTCCTCCTTTGTTGCTCGTTCCTCCTTGTGATTCTTCCCAGTGTCCGACTTCCTCACTTACCTCAGGGCTTTGGTCACCATCCCCCAACGAACCTAGTTTAAAGCCCTCCTCACTACATTTGCAAGCCTGCCTGTGAAGATGCTCTTTCCTCTCTTGGTTAGGTGGATCCCATCTCTTCCTAATAATCCTTGTGCCTGGAACAGTGTCCCATGGTTGAAGAAACCAAAGCCCTCTCTCCGACACCACCTATGCAACCACACGTTTACTTCCTTAATTCAACAATCCCTACCCGGACCTTTTCCTTCAACCGGAAGGATGGACGAGTACACCATTTGCGGTTCAAATTCCTTGAACCTTCTTCCCAGTGCTACATAATCTGCTCTGACCCGCTCAAGGTCATTCTTGGCCGTATCGTTAGTTCCTACATGGAGAAGCAGGAAGGGGTAGTGAACCGAAAGTTTAATCACTTTCGGAAGACTCTCAGTCACATCCTGAATGTGAGCTCCTGGTAAGCAGCACACTTCTCGAGATTGCAGGTCTGGATGGCAGATGGATGATTCAGTCCCTCTTAGGAGGGAGTCGCCGACCACCATCACCCGTTTTCTTCTTGGTGGTCGTGGAACCCCCATCCCTAGGACTACGGATCCCATGCCTTCCAGTAGATGCTGTTCCCTTCTGATTTCTTCCCTGAGACGTCCCTGCCAAAGCACTCTCCACCGCAGTGCCTGAGGAGAGAGCCTGATATCAGTTACTTACCTCTACAGGAATGGGGGATACCTGAGTTGGCCGCCTTCTCCTTCTAGAGGTTACATGCTGCCAGTTCTCTTCCTTGTCCTGTACTGCCCTGACTGGCTCTTCAGCCTGTGCCTGCAGGATTAAACGGTGCCTTCTATCAAGGAAGTCTTCATCCTCTCTCATAGAACGTAGTGTCGATACTTGGGCCTCAAGTCCTCTAATTTTTTCTTCCAAAATGGCGACCAGCTTGCACTTAGTGCAGATGAAATCCCTTCTTTCTTCTGGGAGGAAGACAAACATGGCACATTCTTGTCAGGTAACAACAGGAGACCTATCACCATCCATACCTGACTTCCTTCTGAGAGATTTCTCAGTTGTTATTAAATGACTCCTTGAAGGGCAGGAGTGAAGTGAAAAGATTTTAAAGAATAGCGAATGTATCTTGCCCCCTGCCCACTCCCCAATTCCCTCTCCAAACTCCTTGTTCTCAAGCTTCCTGGTTGCTGACTCACTCCTTTATAAAGCCCTGGGCTGCCTGCTAGCCCCTCCTCCTGATTAAGGCTCAACCAGTGAGCAGAGGCTTCTAGATTTCAAACCCTGATTAAAAGCTCACAGCTTCCACCTGCCAGCCACAGCACTCACTCCGTGAGGGCAGGGGAGGAAAGGAAAGGGTAAAAAAAAAAAAAACCCCAAACAGCCAAACACAAGCTCAGCACACAGCAAGAAATCCCGGGACTGCATGCCAGCTCCGACTTCTCAGGAAGCATGCGGCTGTCGTGGGGAGCAGAGGAAGAGAACGCGCTTCCTGAGAAGTTGGAGGTGGCATGCAGTCCCGGGAAGGACACACACACACACACACACACACACACACACACACACACACACACACACACACACACACACACACACACACACACACACACACACACACACACACACACACACACACACACACACACACACACACACACACACACACACACACACACACACACACACACACACACACACTGCACAGGCAGGCAGCAGGGGGAAGACCCAGTGTTTCAGGAAGCGTACCAGCTGTTTATGGGAGGGGAAGGGAGGAGAGGGGAGGGGAAGAGCAGACGGTGCGCTTCCTGAGACCTGGGATTCCCCAGGTACTGGCCGAGCTGTCCCTTTTCCTTTCCCCCTGGCCAGATGCCCCCACCAGCACCCTGCCCCAGCACCCAACAGCACCTTGCTCCAGCACTCTGTCCCCTGCTGCCACCAGCACAGTTGGGTCGAAATTAGTGAGGCTTGGTTTTTTTTTTTTTTTTTGGAGGAGTTGTTTTTTGCATCTCACTTACGTGGCCCTGACTGACTTTTCTGTGGGTCAGTGACCCCTGACTCAAAACAGGTTCCCCGCCCCTCTCATAAACAAAGACAATGCTGAAACATGTTATGTTTGACATAATATTTTATTTAAAAATGAAGCCTGGCCAACAATCCCCCAACTGGGGCCAAGTCCCCATCTGGCCGCAGCATCATAACACTCCTGCACCCCCACATCCTCTCACATCCCCAAACTCCTGCACCCCCACATCTCCAGTCTTTTGCCACAACACTCGTGCACCATCCACACACTGCAAATCTGTGTTGTGAGCCCATCATACTCCCAGCCTCCCTGGCCTGAGCCCCTCATACGCCCCAGCCCAAACTCCTGCACCTTCACAACCACAGCCCTCCACCTGACCCCAACACTGTCCAGCCTGGAGCCCCCTCCCTGGGACGGCATACCGGCACCTATTTTCCCCTGACACGGTTGGGTTTTTTGGGGTTTTTTTTTTTTTTTTTTTGCGTAACAGCTTTCCCCCTGGTACGTGGCTCTTTGCACTCTGTCCGCTGCTATTTTGGCTCTTCATCTCTAACGGGTTGGCCACCTCTGTACTAGGTGATTCATAGAAAGTTTCTCCTAACCTTTCTTCAAGTAGTTTCCTTGTTGGGTGCTTCACTAAAGGTGTGCATGTGTGTTTCAAGCCCTTGTCAGTTAACAACATCGGTTCAGCCCACACATGCTCCCTTTGCCTCCTCATGCCAGATATCCAAGCTATATAGAAATAGTCCTCAGTTTTCTCTCAGCTACCTTATCCTTAGATGAACCTTGTATCCACCTTGAGCATACTTGGGCTTTTCTAGTATTTTTGTAATGGTGAAGATTGTTATTAGTATAGTTTGAGAGGATTATTTTACTCCTCTCTTTCCCTTGTTGGAGACATTTCCCCCTGCCATGGCATTCCTGGCTCTACAGATTTCAAATGTTGCCCCTTCTGCTGAGAGTATACTTGTGGGTGACAGCCGCTCAGTGTGTTGTGTTGCTTGGGGGGAGTCCCATATCTCCTAGAAGTGCAACTTTTGCCTGGCCCTCGAGTCCAGAGAAAGGAAAAACAGGGAAATGAAATTTTCCGCCAGTGATGGAAAACGCCCTTCAGCCAGCTTCTGAGTCCAGTCGGAAGCCACCTTCTTCCCAAATACATGTCTTTGGACAGATCAAATGCCGATTCTGCCTTGCACAGGCTTCCCTTAAGAAAGAGAAATCTTCAGAGGCTCCAATGCAGTGGTCCCCAATGCGGTGCCCGCGGGCATCATGGCGCCTGCTGGGGCATTTATGTGCACCCGCTGAGTGATCAGGGCCGGCCCAAGCCATTCTTGCACCCCGGGCGCGCAGCGCATGCGCGGCCCCGCCCTGGGCTCCCGGCAGCCCCAAAAGGTTGGGGACCACTGCTCCAATGAATGTTTCCAGTAAGAGGTGCATGGACTCTCACCATAAGGAGCCAACTCCTAAGAAGTCCAGGTCCTTGATGAGATCTACAGTGTTTTGAAGCCTCAATATCTTGAGTCAAATGACTTTTTTTCTGCTACCAGCAGGGCTATAAAATCCGAGATGGTGAAGGAGACACAGCTTTGAAAGGGCTCGGTACCTTTTGCCAGCAATGAAGGCAAGTATAGACATTCAGGACTGGTTTTATCAAGTTCAGTCCAGCTAGCAGTACCTTTGCCTGTGGCCCCTCTGCAGTAAGTAAGCGATGTCACCAGACACCAGGTCTGCTGACAGTGGTGGGAGCGGCAAAGCGGGCAACAGTCCTTAAGCCTGGTGACTGAAAGGAGCCCGGGGCTCCTGGACATGGCTCTTGTTACTGCAGGGGCAGCCAGAGCCCCAGGCCCTTTAAATTTCTGCCAGAGTGCCACGTGGCACACTCCAGATGGTGCTGGGGGGTGGGGTGCAGTGTGGTCTGGATGACATTAAAGGCAGGGAGGCAGCGCAGTCCAGGCAGCTGTGGAGGCTGGCTGCTCCTCGCCCAGCCCCTTCTGGGCATGTGGAGCCCACCTGCTCCTCCCACCTTGCCCAGATGCCTGGCAAGTCTGTTGGCATAAAAATGGCCATACTGGATCAGACCAAAGGTCCATCTACCTATCTTCCAACAGTGGCCAATGCCAGATGTCCCAGAGGGTATGAACAGAGGAGGTAATCATCAAGTGATCCCTCACCTGTCGCACATTCCCAGCCTCTGGAAAAAACAGAGGCTAGGGACACCATTCCTATCTATCCTGGCTAATAGCCATTGATGGACCTAACCTTCATGAATTTATCAAGTGGGTTTCTGAACCCTGTTAAAGTCCTGGTCTTCATAACATCCTCTGGCAGGGAGTTCCACAGGTTGACTGCACACGCTGTGTGAAGAAACTTCCTCTTGTTTGTTTTAAATTTGCTACCTATTAATGTAATTTGATGACCCCTAGTTCTTATCTTAGGGGAACAAATAAACAGCTTTTCCTTATTCACTTTCTGTCATGATTTTATAGATCTCGATCATCCCACCCCCCCCCCAGTCTCCTCTTTCCTGAGATGAAAACTCACAATGTTTTCAATGTCTCGGCATATGGCACCCATTCCTAACCTCTAATAATTTTTGTTGCCCTTTTCTGAACCTTTTCCAATGCCAGTATATCTTTTTTTTATCTGTATGCAATATTCAAGATGTGGGCGTACCATGGATTCATAGAGAGGCGATAAGATATTCTCTGTCTTATTCTCTCTCCCCTTTTAAATGATTCCTAACATTATGTTTGGCTCCTCTGCTAGACACCATTCATGTCTATTTAAGTGGTCTTGTTGGTTTTGGTGATCGTGCCTTGGCTATCATGTCAGTATCGATCCCCTATTTAGTGCCATAAGGTTTCAGATAACTAAGTGCATCTTGAAAATGAATGAACTAGAGTCCTTCCTCTTCATGGGTACTGAACGTCTCTTAGTACTGAAACTCCCAGCTCCAGCTACCATCCTCCATTAACACAGGACTCTTCAGTGTTTTCTGAGGGAGTTCTGCTGCTTTGGTTGAGGTGGGGAGGATGAAAGAGACAGTCAGTCATCTCTTCTTTCTCTGTTTAGAGTTCTCCAACATATCCATTCAGGAAGGCATTCTCAGAGAAAGGTGGAACCAACCCTGCAAGCCATTATCACTTCTGTCTGTGACCTTCAGTGGTCAGACTGGGACCCCGGGGCTGCCTGTAAACAATAATTTGCCAGACCACCAATACCATCTCAAAGGGAGACCAGTGTTGTGCAGCTCTCATCTCCCTAACCAGCTCCCACATACAAAAGAACATGTTTGAGGAGAACATAAGAAGAGGACACCTGTTTCATCCTTGTTTCCAGATCTGGAAGTTCTGTCTCCATTACCATCCATGCCTAATGATTTTTGGCAATTTCTAGACCTTGTAAAGGAAGCAGCTGACACTTAAAATTCTTGAATAGGTCAAGGATTCACACCTCCATGAAATTATCTAGCTTCTCTTTAAACTCTGTTATAGTCCTAGCCTTCACAGCCTCCTCTGGCAAGGAGTTCCACATGCTGACTACACGCTGTGTGAAGAAGAACTTTCTTTTATTAGTTTTAAACCTACCCATTAATTTCATTTGGTGTCCTCTAGTTCTTCTATTTAGGAACTAATAAATAACTTTTCTTTATCACTCTCCACACCACTCATGATTTTATACACCTCTATCATATCCCCCTCAGTCTCCTCTTTTCTAAACTATAATATAATCCTATAATTTCATTATTTGTTATTTTTTGTGAATTTGCTGGACTGCTTTGCCTACAGCTAAATTTTAGTTTGCCCTTTTCTGAGCCAGATTCATGTATAGTGTAAGGCCAAAGGAATATCTTTTTGAGGTGAGAGACCACATTTGTACACAGTATTCAAGATGTGGGCGTACCATAGTTTTATACAGGGGCAGTAAGATTTTCCGGGTCTTATTTTCTATCCCTTTCTTAATAATACCTAGCATCCTATTTGCCTTTTTGACCGCGCTGCACATGTGTGGAAGTTTTCAGAGAACTGTCCACGATAACTCCAAGATCTCTTTCCTGATTTGTCGTAGCCAAATTAGCCCCCATCATACTGTCACGTATAGCTGGGGTTATTTTTCCCAATGTGCATTACTTTACACTTATCCACATTAAATTTCATTTGCCATTTTGTTGCCCAATCACTCAGTTTGGTGAGATCTTCTTGGAGTCCCTTACAGTCTGCTTCTGTCTTGACTATCCTAAACAGTTTGGTATCATCCTGCAAACTTTACCACCTCACTGCTTACCTTTCTCCAGATCATTTATGAATAAGTTGAACAAGGATTGGTCCTAGGACTGACCCTTGGGGACACCACTAGTTACCCCTCTCCACTCTGAAAATTTACCATTTATTCCTACCCTTTGTTTCCTGTCTTTTAACCAGTTCTCAATCCAAGAAAGGACCTTCCCTCTTATCCCATGGCCATATAATTTACACAAGAGCCTTTGGTGAGGACCTTGTCAAAAACTTTCTGGAAATCTAAGTATACTATATCTACTGGATCCCCCTTGTCCGCATGTTTGTTAACCCCTTCAAAGAACTCTAATAGATTAGTAAGACAGGATTTCCCTTTACAGAACCCATGTTGACTTTTGTCCAACAAATTATGTTCTTCTACATGCTTCACAATTTTATTCTTTACTATTGTTTCGACTAATTTGCCCCACACAAAAGATGTTTGAGGAGCACGAGGGTAGAGCAGAAGAGGACACCTGTTTCATCCTTGTTTCCAGATCTGGAAGTTCTGTCTCCATTACCATCCATGCCTAATGATTTTTGGCAATTTCTAGACCTTGTAAAGGAAGCAGCTGACACTTAAAATTCTTGAATAGGTCAAGGATTCACATCACAAACTGTTGGATTTCTTGCCATCAGTAACACCTTCCAGAGAGGCGTTACCCATCAGTGAAATGCTCCTAGATCTGGCTAAGATGGTTTGGTAGGCACCTGCCTTACTTATGTACGCTTGTAAATGGGCAGATAAAAAGTATTATCTCCCTACAAATTCTATAACCTCAGCTTCTTTTTTGGTTTTTTCTGATGCTGATTTTCAATAGCAAAAATGAGGGGAACTTTGTTTGGAATTTAATTTTGAAATTAATTAGTGAGTTACTTGAAATAAGGTATGCCTAAGAGGTATAAATATATCTATAATTTCAATTGTTATTTTTTTGTGAATTTGCTGGACTGCTACCTACAGCTAAATAAACACTGCTGAGATGCCTGTTATAGATTCATATAGTGTAAGGCCAAAAGGAAGTATTAAATCTAGTCTGACCTACGGTGGGGCACGTTTCACCCAGTTACTCTTGTGTTAATTTCAATAACTTACCTTTCTGGAAGATATGCTTCAGTCAAAAATATTCAGAATGGATACTGAAGATATAAGGAGACTGAGAATTCATCACTTCCCTTGATAAACTTTTCCAGTCATTAATCACACTCACTTTTTTAAAAACTCAAATTGCAAATAAGAATTTTTCTGGGTTCAGCTTTTGGTTTTTAGTACTCAGTTACATAGGGTAATGAAGATTAGTTCATACTTGTATGCATATGTCTGTTTAATCTTTTTGCTAATCTGCTTGTATACATCTAAAATGGATTTTTTTTATTTGTCAGCAATTTGACCTTGTTTTATTGTGAGCTGTTCCACTGACCTAAATACAAACAGGTTGTGTTTGCTGTCTTTCTGGATTCAATCATATACTAAATGTTAAGAGGGAAGACTAAGAATAGAAAAATGTAGGACCTTTTCTCCACTTGTGGCTATTGAAGTATGGGTATATTCCCCCTACTCCTTCCTGCATTATTCTAGCCTGTTCCAAGTTGGAGCATATATTTGGAGTTATATTTTTAGTTACCTGAGTTCCTCCTGAAGTTTCCATTGAAACACACTTCCTTTTGTTTAATGAATAGCTCTATGATGTAGCAGTGCACTATTAAACAACTACTGTGTTTTATCCAGTGGAATCTGCATTTCAGTTATGGCTAGTGTATTGTATTGTTAATGTTGTTAGTGTATCTGCAGATTTGGTGAATAAATCTTTTATGTTTTCAGAGTAACAAAGCACAGGTACTTAATGTGGAATATAACCTGATATAAAATAAAATGTGTGCATTATTATTATTGCATTATTGTGCCAAATTAATATTCTTACTGAAGTGAGTCAGAAATGTGTTTTTGTAAATTGAATTGTTTTTGTTCTGATGTCTCAGATGCATTGCTCACTAACATCCAGTGAACTATCCTTAACTTCTGTGGTGCTGGTTTATGGACTATATGCAGAAATGAACAGAAGGATGCACAATTGTGTTTGGATTAGAAATAAAATGTCAGCTTTTCTATAGCTTTTCTTTATGCTATTCTGTATTTGTTTCAGTATAGAGTGGTAGGACTAAATAATGAATGTTTTTGGTATAAAAATGATGTTCTGGGGACAGATTCAAAGAAGAATTTGAAGATCTAGTGAGTCAGCTTGGCCTCTCCCTGACCTGGAAGAGGAAACACTCCCTAAGACTCCCCTGGTGGGTGGTGCCAGAGCAACCCAGCCCCACCCACAGGAAGCAGAAAGGCAGGGCAGGAAGTATAAAAGGAGGAGCTCCAACCTGAGTTGGAGCCTAACAGCCGGGCCAGCCAGACACTCCACCCGAGCTCCCCAGGAGGAAGGCCCAGCTACCCTGCCAGAGAAGGGAGAAATAGCCTGGGTCATCAGGGCCCCTGCTGGGCCCAGAAGACTGGGATGGGCCACCTGGACTACTGCCAGGCCCACAAGACCTTCAGGGCCACCACCGTCGTTGATGCTCTACAAAGACTGGCCTGGACAGCCAGGGCTACAGCTGGACCCAGGAGAGTGGCTGGCACCACCTGGACCACTGACCCCGAGCTAATGGACAGGCTGCCAGCACCATCGTCCCTGGCAGACCCTGTGGAACAGACGTGGAGCCAGTAGGCCCCCAGGGGGAATCAGGAAGCAGCCTAGGGTTAGCTGACCTAGGGTTGGCTGAGGAAATGGAGGTCAACTGGGCAGCGTGTTGTGGTTAGGATCCCTGCTGTCCTAGTGACATGGTTGACGTGTTGTAGCCAGGATCCCCGCTGACTTGCTGGCAGCCTGCGCTACCACTCTTAGGGCCTTGGGCCGGGATGCAGTGGAGTGGGTCAACCTATGCCCGTCCTGCCACCCTTCCCTTCGGGTGGCAGGTTCCCCCTTGTAGGGGGTTAAAAACCCCTGCGCTTGTCAGCTCTCCCCCAGCGAGGAGACCCGACCCCTGCCTCAGCCTGTAGACAGGCCTGAGCTTCAAACTGTGTATGTGTTTGTGAGATTCCCTGCCCTGTCTGAGGGCTGGGCAGTATAAACTATTGGTGGCACCTGCTGAGTGCCTGTTGCCCATAATAAGGATGTTAACTAGCTGTTAATTGACTAATCGAGTAGTTGATAGGCATTTCCGCATTCCTCCTTCAAAATGTACAAGAGCCCCTGCTGGGGCTCTTGTACATCTCAAAGGAGGAATGCGGAACTCTGTGAACACACACCAACCCTGGGCCCCATGCTCCACTGGGGACTCTTGTGCATTTCAAAGCTGGCACCCCGGGCTCCATGCGGCGCTTTCTCCAGGCTTGAGCTCGTACTGTTTGTTTTCGCCTTGCCCTGAATAAGGGCCAGGCCTTTACCTTGTCACCCGGCCTGAAGAAGGCCCTTGTAGTGAGGCACTTTGGCCTTCCTCCAGACAGAGACTAGTAGAGAGGAGTACTAAGCAGAAACTTTTCAAAATCTAATAGTTTGTGACTTTCTTGCCCTCACATCCCCTCCCCAAACAAATGGGAATGAAATTAATTGCTCCAAATTGACTACAATACCCATTCTCCCATCTAAAAGTTGAAATGGGATCTCCCGCAAAAGAAATAGATTCTGTAGTAAAACATGCTGTGCAATTCCATAGCGTAAACCTACTATTGCTATCACTGTTAATGCTCCTTACAGTTAAGATGATTTCATTTTTACATTGCCCTCCTCCCTGTTTTCTTGTGTCGACTTGTTTTTTGTCAAATGTTAAAATTATAAGGGATTATGTTTTCAATTATATGCACATATAATTTTTAGCATAAGGTGGTGATCCTGGAGTGGGGTCTCAAAATGCTGCTACTGAAGTGTGATCATCTTCCATGGGAGTTACGGACCCTCAGGTGGCTGACAAGGCCAATGCTTGAACCACAAGTTCTATTACAGTGAGGACAGATGTTTCCAGGTAGAGCATAGGGATGTTAAATTTTGATTAATCAGCTAATCGAGTAGTCAATGGAATTTCCATTGACTACTCGAATATTCTTTAAGGGGCGGGGGATGCTCACTATCCCACTGCGGAACCCTTATTTTCACTTGGCAGAACCCCAGGATTCCGCGAACACCTTTTGGGAAACATTATGCTAGTGGACTAGTCACTTCTCCCAAAGAGGCAGCTAGGGGGAGGGAAGAAAAGGGGGTACTCCAAAGTAGCAGTGCTTCTTGAAGCCTGGGGCCGGACTCTGGGCTCCACATGGTGCTGCCACTTTGAAATGCCTTGTGCAGTCTGGGGCCAGCTGGGGTGTCCCCAGGCTGCAAATGGCATTTCAAAGCGGCAGCGCTGCATGGAGCCCGGGATCAGCTGGGAACTCCCCCACTGACCCTGAGTTGCACTGCCGCTTTGAAATGTGGTACTGCCGCTTTGAACTGTGATCAGGTGGGGAGTCCTCTGCTGATTCCAGGCTCCATGTGGCGCTGCCGCTTTGAAACGCCACGGGCAGCCCGACATCAAGCTGCACATGGCATTTCAAAGCAGCAGCGCTGCATGGAGCCCAGGATCAGCTGGAGTCCCCAGCTGATCCTGGGCTCCACACGGCTTTCGCCTTTGAAGTGTAGCAACAGTCCATCAGCTAATAGAATAGTCAGTGCAAAATGCATCAACTATTTGATTAGTCGATATTTAACATCCTTAGTAGGGAGGGGGAAGTGACTAGTTGAGCATTTGCTTATCGGCTAGTTGACTAGTTGCTTACATCCCTAATACAGCAGAAGATTCTTGACCATGACTAGAAGCCAGTCTCTCCTTCCTCCTACGTCGATTCTCCTATTCAGCTTTTTGGCGGGCACATTCAAAATTAATAAAGTCATTGCGTAGGACTTGTCTCTTGAGCGATCCTGCCCAAGTGATTCCCAAGTGTCAATGTCAGTGTTGCACTTATTTAAATTATCCTTTAGCAAGTCCTTATAATGCTTCCATTGTCCTCCCACGTTATGTTATCTATCTTTTAGCTGAGAAAACAGGACCTGTTTTGGTGGGTGATGGCATCCAAACAATGTGACCAGTCCAGCAAAGTTACTCACGGATGATGATTGTCTCAATACTGGTGGTCTTTGCCTCTTCCAGAACACTGCTGTTAGTGCTCCTGTCTTCCCATTTGATCTTCTGCTGGTGATACCTCTCAAGGACTTTCAAGCAATGTCTGTAGGTTGTCCAGGTTTCAGATCCATACAATAGTGTTGGGAGAATAATGGCTTGATAGAAAAGAAGTTTGCTGTCGGTTCTAATGTCATGGTCTTCAAAAACCCTGTGCTGCAAACAAGCAAAGGCTGCACTGGTACAGCTCAGTTAATGATGGATTTCCACATCAATATCTGCCTGGATGAAAGAAACTTCCAAGGTAGAAAAAATGATTGACATTCTCAAATGCCTCTCCATTGATTTTAATAGATGTGGTGCATGGTACCTCATTTGGGGAGGACTGATGGGGAGGGTTTTCTTGATGTTGAGGGTGAGATCAAGACATGCATAAGCATCAGCAAACACATTCAAGATAGCCTGAAGATCTTTCTCAGAGTGGACAGAAACTGCATAGCCATCAGCATAGTAAAGTTCCATGATAGATGTGGCACAAATCTTACTCAGCTTTCAGCCTGCTAAACCTAAACAGCTTTCCATCCATTCTGTAGATGATTTCAATGCCAACTGGGAGCTTCCCAGCAATTAGGTTGGGGCGATGATACAGCCCCGTTTCACTCCTGTTTGTACTTTGAAAGGTTCACTCTGGGAGCCAGTGCTGCTCAGAACAGTCACTTTCATGTTGTCATGAAGTAACTTTAGGACACTGATGTATTTATCAGGATATCCAATCTTTGAAAGTACAGTCCAAAGGGCACAGTGATTCACCAAGTCAAAGGCTTTAGTTAGATCAGTGGTCTCTAATCATTTTAACCTCAAGATCACTTTTTCAATTAAAGTGCAATGTAAGATCTACCACAAACCCAAATACCCTTGCCCGGCTTCCTTCCCCACCTTTTCTGAGGCCCTACCCCTGCTCCACCCCTTCTCTGAGGCCTCACCCTGCTCATTCCATTTCCCTGATGCTATCTGGTGTGGTAGCCAATGGTTTCCCCACAGGTATTGATGATTGCTGCTTTCAGCTGGCTCCAATGTTCCTCAATTTCTTCTGGAAACTCTGATGGAAACTTTTCTTCACCCCATTAAGCGTGACCACTGCTTGGAAGTGGTCACGCTTAATGGGGTCCTTCAGATCTTGAACCTTCATCTTGCGCCTGATCTGTTTCTTTTGCAGCCCCCATTTGGGGGTGATCTTAATTTTCAGACGAGGCGATGATCAGTCCAGCAGTCATCAGCACTTGTCATTGCTCGTGTGAGAAGTAAGTCACTACAATCTTCGAGCATGAACTGTGACATAGTCGAGAAGACACCAGTGTTTTGAACGGGGGTATCTCCAAGATGTTTTGAACTTGTCCTTTTGTCGAAAAAGAGTGTTTGTGTTGTTAAGTTCCTGTTCAGCACACTTGGTCAAGAGCAGGATTCCATTTGAGTTGCTTTTGCCAACTACTTCTTTCCCGATTGTTCCTTTCCACAGGTCTGAGTCTTGTCCAACACATGCATTGAAATCTCCCAGAAGAATGATCTTATCTTCTTTAGGGATCTCCAATAAAATGGTTTCCAGAGGAGAGTAGAAATCTTTCTTTACATCCTCTCCACGTCCACTGCTGGCACATAGGTGCTCACAATAGTTACTTTTTGGTTTTTGGTGAGCCTTAATTGGAGTATCATAAGCCTCTCAATGATGCCTATTGGCAGCATAGAGAGGCACCTTATGACTTTAATAGCAAGGCCTACTCCGTACAAATCAAGGTTCATCTAAAGATTTTCCCTTCCAGAAGTAGGTGTATCCTCCATTCTCCTCCCTGACCTATCCTTCAGCAGCACTTCTAGTTTCGGACAAGGCAGCAATATTGGTGTTAAACTGGCTTAATTCGTAAGCAATGAAAGCTGTATGTCAATCTGGTTGATCACTGTCTGAGTTGTCCATCAGGGTACGTATGTTCCAGGTTCCAAAGTTGAAAAGTTTCTTATCTTTTTTTGACTGCTGGGGTGATAATCCTGCTGGATGTGACTATCCAGCCAGAAGGAAAAGGGTCAAGATTAATTAATTTTAGGGCACTTTTTTAGCCCTCTCCCTATGTGGGGTGAACAGAGTGGGTCTTAAAGAGGGCTGCTCAAGCATGGGTGCAGCAGCTGAGATGCTCAACCTGCCTCAGTCCTCAAGCAAGATGACTGAATCACACACACATCGCCTGAGTGTCAGTCTGTGACTAGGAACTTCTGGATCTCACAGTTCTGTTGCCGTCGCCAATCGCCACCTGACCTTTGACTTGTGCAGATGATGTTTTCCCAAAAACTGGAAGACACCTGTGTGGGATTTCTATTAATGTGGGGATACTGGTGCACGCTGTCCTTGTCAGATAGAGGGCTTGAAACCAATGGCATGGACACTACGACAATTGGAGATCCTCTATCTGCAGCAGCCTTCATCAGCCTTCACAGCCGCTGTAACATTACACAACAGTTTCACCTCCATTGTGCAGTTATCCTCCATCTGCTCTGCCGTTGAGGACTTCTTGGATCACACTTTGTCTGGAACCTCTCCCTTGATCGTTCTGCCATGGGTGACCCTAAGGGAGTCCATGACTGCAGGCAGTGTTGCTCTCGGGGGTCATTGGAACATGCAAGCCTCTCCACCTCTACAAAGTGACCATCTATGGAGAGGGCTAGTACTATATAAATGGCAAAACTTACTCACTGGTGGTGAATGGCAATAAGGTAAACCCCTCACCTCCTATCTAAATATGCATATTAATTTTATTTGGCTGTTCATTCTCTTGGAATGTCTTGAGAGGTAGCCAAGTTTGGGGCAGTAGAGGTCAGTGACTTTCCTTTCTTGGTACTTTTTTGTTGACACAGTTATTTCATGTTTCTTTCCGAATTCCAGTAGAGCTGCGTGTGGGTGTGAGGGTGTGAAATAATTAACTGTAGATCAATCCCAGTTCTCCCTATCATAAGAAAAAATCTTTGACATGTGGGTCTTCTTTATGTAGTACCTCTGTTTTAACACAGTTGCTCTGCATTGAAGAGAAACTGATTTTTTTACTTCAGTCTTGTTTAAACCTTTTTTTACTTGGTTGTGAGTGTAGTTGTGGTAGAGACATTTCTCTCCTTCATGATCTCCTCTCCCACACCTAAGGGTGTACTCCCCATGGATCCTGCCTTTCATAAATGTTGCTGTTTGAACACAAGCTTGGTATTTCAAAGATACTCCTGCCCAAATGCACGCTCTGTTATCATGGCCCACTCTGTAACTGTAACCCTTCTGCCAGGCCGAGTAAATAGCAGCAAGGGACGGGTTCAGTATCTAGGGGTCTCCTCCCAACAAGGTAATACAACACCGGCTCGAGCCCCCACCCAGTGACCTGGGAAATCTTTCCTACACCTCTGGGTGCCTCAAAGAGGCAATTCTTCCCCTCTCGCAAGCACAGAGCCTCAGTATAGCAGCAAAACCTTTTATAACATGAGGTAACCGACATCAGCATTAAATTGGGAAAACACCACAACTCAGATTTACAGACCAAACATGAGCAAAGGCCCTCCCCCTTAACACAAATCCCCCAAAAATCACCCAAAGTCCAACACCCCAAAAGTCTCTGCCCCAGGTCAGTGCCGCCCCAGGGTTCAAAAGTTCACCCAGCAGGGTTTCACCATCCCAACCTGGAGAGGCGGGGATCGATACACCTTACGTGTCCGACGATGGCTCCGCCTCTCCGTGGGGTTCTGCCGCCGCCGTCGACATGAGTCACTCCGCCACACTCCACCTGTCATCCAGTGAGCTGCCTCCACTGTCCGGCTCTGCCAGCCGTCTCGGCCGACGCCCCTGGCTGCCAGCTGGTTGCTCCTGCCGCTGCTCCTACCAGCTGCAGGTCATCCCCGTCAGCCGCTCTGCTGTCTGCCTACACCCGCAGGTCGTCCCCGCCAGCTGCTCTGCTGTCCGCCTGCACCCACTGCGCTTCTTGGTTGTCCCTTGCAAGCTGCTCTGCTAGTAGCCCAGCAGCTTAGCACCGGGCTCCCCTCAGCAACAGTGATTTCAGCTCATCTGCAGTATAGCGCCAGGCTCCCCACAGCACACAGTGATTTCAGCTCATCCGCAGCATAGTGCCAGGCTCCCCTCACTACACAGTGATTTCAGCTCAGAACAGAGGAGCCTCGCACTAGTGCTCCACTGGCCCACAGTGAAGTTAACTCCACAGCTCACAACTAGACTCCTAATGGAATCCAAATTAGTTCTGATATTCCACAGTGGAGAGGGTGCAATCAGTGTTGTTTAGGCCCTCAGACAGGGCCCCACCACCAGGTACAAAGACCTGTCCCCAGCCTCTCTCAATTTGACTGGGTTTGGAACCCATGCCCTTTGTCTAGCGAGTGCTACTTAGTTTATGGCGAATCCCTCTGTCATAAACAGTTCCACCATTCCATTGTCCTTGATTCGCATAATCAGGGTAACAACACTTTTATCCCCCCTGCCTCAATAACAGAGAGACTGGGGATCCTACAGTGGCCAAAGTGACCATTTGGGCTGCTGTGAGCGCATACTAGACAGGGTGGGTGTGTCTATGCAAATTGGGATCAGCCCCTGAAGTCTCTTTGCACCACTTGCCACAGTTCACCACCACATGTCAGGGTAGAGTCTACCCTGACCCCGCTTACATAACAATGAATGAATCTACATTGTACAGAGTTTTGCTTCAAAACCCTGAATATTAAACCATGAAATTTAGCAGCTCTTAAGGATGGGGAGAAAGGATTCAAAACCATTTTCAAGGGAAATAGCTTAAGAGGGTGGTCAAACATTCATACATGTAATCATTAGTCGTAAATCAATGCTGTGGGTTTTTTGGGGGAGCTTGACTTCTGATTTTTGAACATTTTGGCTTGGCAATATTGATATGTGGTTTAACATACGTGAGCTTTTGGTAGTGTTTTGCCAATCCCTTGTGTACCTTGGATAAGTGAACAGCAAGTTTTATTTTGATGATTTAAATGCATGCTGTTTTATGGCAATATCATTGTGTGTTAATGTGCAATATATTTTGAATGGTGTCTACCAAATGGAATTATCATTTGCAGTGTTGCTTTGTTGAATTATCAGTAGCATGAATTGCAGTATGCTACATTCTGAGAAACCTTTTTTTGCCTTCTGTTGAGGGCACAATAGAACAATCAAGATCTGTAACAACTAACATTGAGGTAGAAAACAGTTGTGCTGTGATGTTTGAAGGATAATCCATGTTCGTATTTGATTTTAAATCTGTTCCTGTTTTCCCAGCTCCAACCTAAAATTAACCAGGTTTTGTGCCAAAGGCCCCCTGATAAATTGTCATACAGTGTATTGGCTGATTATTTTCCATTGCTCATGCAGGTGACCAATTAGCCATATAGCTAATCACACAATCATAGCAATAGCATGCATACATACACACTGTTAAGAGAATTTGGACCCAGATATTTTAAAACTTGGTCAGATTTTCCATGTGTTATGTATTAAAATAATTATTAAATATTATGCCATCAGAATTTATAGTTCGACTTAATTTAGCACAGTGTATAAAATAAAAATTACATAGCACTTAGAGCATAGATGAACTGACACTTTTTTTGGAGCACTCAAAATGTTGTAGGCACAAACACAATTCCTGGCATCTTTTAAATTTGTACCCTGATGAATTACTATTTGCAATATCAATACCTTTGCCAAAAAGCTAGTGAAATTTCCAATAATATGCTTTTCAAAAGTCCTAAGCTACTCTTATTTAAATTCAACCACGTTAACTGCTGGTTTGCATGTTTTTTTCTTAGACTGGTTTCCTATAATCATCCCAGTCACTATTTTATGGTGATCGTAAATGATCGCTGAATTTGAAAGCTACCAGAAGATGCATGATCTTATGCAAGTTTCAGAGTATGTGATTTATCTCAGTTTTCTCATTGTTTCCCTCAGTTCTTTATAGACCACAGGTGTGCCTAAATTCTGCTCTCACCAGTGTAAATTCACAATTTCCTCAATATACTAGCATAAATTCAGAGTTGTGGTAGATGTAATTGACAGCAGAACTTCAGTCCTAGATATTTCCATTCTCGATGAGTCAATGTTTAAAATCAGCAAATGGAAAGGAAAATAGTTACACACTTCGGTTTATTTTTTAAAATGTCAATTCCCGATAGGTATATGCAATCCTATTTAAAATGTTAACCAGTTCAACTACATATTCACCTGGTTAACCAGCCTGCCATGTCGTGCTGCAGGCAGGGAGTCACTGGAGCAGCTCCCAACCCTTATGAGCATGCCAGTAAGGCAATGTTTACCTGTTAAGCAGTTACCCCTTTACGTCCCTAATACCCGGCACAATGATTTGCTAGTTATAATGACCTAATGACAATCTTTAAGTAGTTCAAATCTGTCTATTGTTGAAATTTGTTCACTCAAATATGTTCATACATCAAGACTTTGTGAGTTGTAAAGAAAATAATTATCTGTTTCTTGTGCTTATAGGCCATTGGCAGCTGTTCACAAAAAATTAGAATTGATGCAAATATAAAAAAGGGTGAAAAGTAGACTAGTGCAGTTATACAATTATCTCAAATTTGGCCCCCGAGAGAGAAACTAGGAACATATGAGTACCCGTACTGGATGTGAGCTAAATCACTGGCTTCTCAGTCTGAAATCCTGGCAGCTATAGATAAAGACATGGAAATGAAAGAGAACCATTTGATCACATGTATAATTCTGCATAAGGTGTGTAAGGCCTGTGAGTAGAGTAGGGGAAGAATTATGTTATCATAGACTCATAGAAATATAGGGCTGGAAAGAACCTCAAGATCATCTAATCCCAGGACTACTCAACACATGGCCTGCAGCCCATCGGTTTGCGGCCTGCGGTGCAGTTTGAGTTTATGCAGGGCTCAACATGTGTCCTGCGAGTGGGAGCCAAAGCAAAAAAGTAGTCAATATAATCATCTTCTGTTGATATGCATTTTAGTAGTTACATTCCTGAACTGTCATTGCTCATTAAAAGTGCTGTCATATGGGAGGAAATCAGGTAAATATTGCATTTTATTGATATCAGCAGAACTGACTTAAATGGTGCCTGTGTATTGTGTAGTCTTGCCTTAATATTTATATTCATGCAGTCAGTGCGAAAGAAGCTATTTGCATATATTTGCATATATATTTGCACATATATGCAATCACACTTAAGTTGAGGCCCTCAGCATGTGCTGTGAGTATCATTGTGGCCCCCAGGCCTTCCAAAGTTGAATAGCCCTGATCTAGTCTGTTCCCCCGTGGCAGACCCCAAGACAGTCCCTGAATGCTGTTTTATCCAAATTGTTCTTAACCTCCAGTGATGGGGATTCCACAATTTTCTTTGGTAACCTACTACAGTTCAAACTACCCTTAAAGTTAGAGCAATGTTTTTTTATTATCTAACCTAAAACTTACTTGCTGCAGATTAAAGGGATTGCTTTTTGTCCTAACTTCAGTGGACATAGAGACAGTTGATCCCCATCCTCTTTATTACAGGTCTTAACATATTTGAAGACTTTTTCAGGTCCCTCTTCAGTCTTTTTTCAAAGACTTTTTTCAAATATGCCCAATATTTTCTTCTGGGATCAAGTTTTCTTAAACCCTTTTTCATTTTTGTTGCTCTCCCTTTGGACGCTCTCATTTAGTCCACATCTTTGAAGTACTGGCGCCAAAAACTGGACACAGTGCTCCAGCTGGTGCCTCACCATTTCATAGGAAAGGAGAATAATGCCCTCCTGTGTCTTACATAGGTGTTTTCTTTTTTCAATTGCATCACATTGTTGACTCATATTCAATTTATGATCCTCTGTAGCCCTCAGATCCTTTTCAGCAGTATTGTTCCCAGTTGGCTGTTCCCCATTTTGGTTTTGTGCATTTCATTTTTTTTCTTTGTAAAAATAGTTATATGCGCTTTAATGAATGTCATCTTGTTGATTTCAGACCAATTCTCCAATTTGTCAAGATCCTTTTGAATTCTAATCTTGTTCTCTAAAATGCTTGCAAGCCCTGCCAGTTTGATGTAATGTTAACAATTGAATAAGCATATTCGCCACTCTGTTATCCAACTCACTAATGGAAGTATTAAATATCATACTCAGGACAGACTCCTACTGGATTCTCCTGCATACATCCTAACATGTTGGTTATTAAGTACTGCAGCAAGGATGCTATGAACCTTGTACAATATAGAGTGTGTAATGGCTTCAGGATAAACTATGATGATTATCTACATGCCACTGAGTAGTCTACTCCTAAATCAAACCTATATTGCAAAATCTCTCTGCCAGAGAACAACATTCGTGCATATTATAAATCCAGAGCAGAAATGAGCATTTGGTACAACTACTATTGTTTAGATGCTATAGACTCACCAAGTGCTTTACAAATATTAATAGTTGAGACCCTGCAATATCTGAGCCTGTGTCTTCACTGCTGAGTTAACTCATGTTATCTTTGCTTGGTTTAACTCCTCTCAAGTTGTTATTTATTTCTGTTACCATAGTGTCTAGAAACCCTGTCAAAGACTAGGACCCAATTGTGCAAACACAGAACAAAAAAGATGGGCCACAGCCCAATGATCTTACAATTGAAGTGCAAGTCATGAGACAATAAATGGATACAGACAGATACAGGGAAGTACGAGGAAACAGCAATTGGTTATTGCAGGGGTTCTTAAACTTTGTGATACCGCGACCCCCCTCTAAGTTGCTCGTGACCCCCCGGGGGTCCAGACCCACAGTTTGAGAAACACGGGGTTAGCGTGTTAGGTAATGGTATGCTGAAACTAATAATAATTGTCAATTTTATGTGTGTGTAGGTTTCATTACACAAGGCTTTTTAAAGGAGGGGATCTGAAGGAAGATAATGAGGTAGCTGCACAATGTTTTCAGAGTACCTCCCAGGCATGAGGGATGGCATTAAAAGATAATTCAGCAATATTTGCTAAGGAGATTATGGAATTAAAGCAGCTAGATAATCTTCAGTTGATGATGATGAAAAATCACTATATTAACTGAACTGGTTCTACTCCTGATTCAGGCAATGCTGAATGAGTGAATCATGCAGATTTTCTTAGCAGAATTCAGGCAAAACACCTGCCTGAAATTTGTTGCTATGATGGGCAGATGTTTGTCTCCGGAATATTCAAATAGTGTTTCTTTTGTTGTGTGTAAACTCTGACCTGGCTTTCACTAGGAGTGAAAGTTTTGTTGCCATGAAACCACTAGTGAATTATCTGCATACAGATTGCCCTTAAGTTGAGGTTTAAATTAAGTAAAATTATGGAAATTCTAGTTAAGCATAGCTGTGAAAACACAAAGGCTGCGTCTAGACTAGCATGATTTTGCGCAAATACTTTTAACGGAAAAGTTTTTCCATTAAAAGTATTTGCGCAAGAGAGCGTCTAGATTGGTCCGGGAGTCATCGTAAGAACGATGCGCTTTTGCGCAAAAGCACATCTACATTGGCGGGACGCTTTTGCGCAAAAGCAGAAGCCCGGAACCATTTTGAAGAGGGCAAAAGGGCACCAGCCCTTTCCGGGGGCCGGGGCTGGAGCTCCTTTGAGACACGTGCTTAAAGGGATCTCCCCGAACAGCCGTTTCTCTCCTGCTGTGTGCTATAGGACCTCTTGCAGGGACTGACAGCCGTAGCAGTTTTTGTGGTTGCCCTCTGCCTTTTTGGATACCACTGCCTTGTGCCTTTTAGTGCCTTTGGCTGTTTTTTTTTATCTAGCTTGTTTTTTGTGCCATGGAGCCAGGGGTGGCCTTGTGCCTGCTCTGGCCCCTTCCAGCCATTTTGGAGTGCCTGCAGCTGGTGCTCCAGGCTGCTGCACTCCTTGTCCAGGACCTCGAGGCGCAGCTCGCTCTGGACTCCCTCACCAGGGAGGCCATGGCGTCCCTGTGCCATCCCCACCCCACCGTGCAGAGGTCCTTGTGGAGATTGGACACCAGTACCGACTGGTGGGACCGGCTGGTCCTGGGGCAATGGGACGACCAGCAGTGGCTCCGGAACTTTCGCATGCGAAAGCAGACGTTCCTGGAGCTATGTGCCTGGCTCGCCCCTGCGCTCCAGAGAACCACCACCCGGCTGCGGGCACCCATCCCCATGGACAAGAGGGTTGCCATCGCACTCTGGAAGCTACCGATGGGTGGCACACCAGTTCGGGGTGGGCAGATCGACCGTCGGTGCTGTTGTCATGGAGGTAAGTCCCGTGGGGAGTGGGGTGGGGGGAGGGTGCTGCACTCCATGCCCAGGGGCAGGCAAGACTTCAGGCTGGATCACCCAAGGGTTTGGGCCGTCCCTCCCTTGCACAGGCCTGCTGGTTGGGGGGGGGGGCCTGGTGTGTGTGTGTGTGTGTGTGTGTGTGTGTGTGAGGACAGAGGGCATCACGGGGGCAGGGGGCCCCAAGGGAGCACGCACTCACCCTGCCTTATGTGATGTGTTCCCCTGTGTTTCTCTGCACCCTTCTGCAGGTCGTCCGTGCCATCAACGATGTCCTCCTCCAGAGAGTCATCTGCCAGCGCGACGTGGACGCTACCGTGGCCGGCTTCGCTGCCCTCGGGTTCCCCAACTGCGGGGGAGCCCTGGATGCAACCCACATCCCCGTCCGTGCCCCGGAGCATCGAGTGGCCCATTTTATAAACAGAAAGGGGTATTTCTCAATTGTACTTCAGGCCCTCGTGGACCACCGTGGCCGCTTCCTGGACATTTATGCGGGCTGGTCTGGCAGGGCACATGACGCCCGCATCCTACGCAACTCCGGCCTGTTTGGCAGGCTGGAGGCGGGCACTTACTTCCCCCAGCGGGAATTTACTGTCGGGGATGTGCCCATGCCCATATGTGTTGTGGGAGACGTGGCCTACCCCCTGCTGCCCTGGCTAATGCGGCCCTACACGGCGCGGCCGAACCACAACCGGGCCTGGTTCAACGACCGCCTCAACCGGGCCCGCAACCTAGTCGAGTGCGCCTTCGGGTGACTGAAAGCCCGGTTCCATTGTTTGCTCACTCATCTGGAGATGGGTGAGCGGAATGTCCCAGAGGTAGTGGCCGCGTGCTGCGTGCTCCACAATCTCGTGGAGCGGAGGGGGGAGGCCTTCCTCCCTGCATGGATGGCAGGTGAGGGCCAGGCCTTTGAACAGCCCCGCACAGCTGCCATCTTCCAGCACCACGATGGGGTGCGCATCCGGGAGGCCCTGACGGAGATGTTCTCCCAGGCCCCAGTAGGGTCGCCTCTGTCTCCCTTGACATCTCCTCCCATCCCCAACTCTTCCCTCCTCCCCTCCCTTACCTCCCAATAAACAACCAACACAGTTTTTTTTTAACACAACATTTGAACTTTTTATTTACAATGGGGAGGGGGGAGATGTAGGGTGGGAGGGGGTGGAAGCTCTTAACTGGGAGGGGGAACTACTGCTGGGAGGGGTGGCCCCTGCAATTGCTTCTCGGGGCGGACCTGCACATGGGGTCAGGCCGCGTCGGGAGGCAGCATGGGTAGGTGGGCAGGAGGGGGCATGACGGGGGCAGGAGCAGGAGGGGGCATGACGGGAGCAGGAGGGGGCACGGGCAGTGCTAGGGGAGGGATGGCTAGTGCAGGGGTGCCATGCCATAGTGAATGGCATGGCCAATGTGTGCCGTGAGGGTGGAGATGGCATCCGCCATGCGCACACACTGGGCCTGGAAGGAGCCCCAGGCCTCCTGGCGCCACTGCAGGTCCGCCTCCACCTGGCGTGTGATGGCTGCCTCCACTCGTTCAACTGCCTGCACGTGCCACCGAAGGAGCTGGTCCTGCTGCTGGACCTGCCGGCTTGGTGGTTGGGCAGCTGGGGGTGCTGCCACTGCTGCAGGGCTGGAGGGTCCCCCACTCCTGCTTGGTCCCACTGCAGGGAACAGAGGAAAGGATGGGTCAGTCAGGCAGCCCAGCCACTGTCCCCACACCCTATGCCGTCCACCCCTGATCCCAGGTGACATCACAGTAGTGTGGCTTGGGCCCACTCGGTTACCCTCCTCCCACCGTGTCGCATGTTTGCATACAGGACCACCCCTGGGAGTAGGGTCCTCCTACATGTATTGTAACCACCGGTCTGTGTCCTGGCCCCTTGGGGGGTGGGAGGGCGCTTGTGTTGTTAACCTGTGGAACTCCCTGCCGGTGGAGGCTGTGAGGCTTTGGGCTAATCAATGGTGTTTGACAGGGAGCAAGATGAATTCCCACACAGTGCCTGGGAGCATATATGGCAGACGTGGTCTGGGCTCTCAGATACCCATCACGTGGGATGTCTCCATCGTGGGAACCAGGAGAGTGACTGGGGAGTGTACCATCCTTGCAGCAAAACTCAGGTGGCCCTAGAGCCGGCCCGAGCGCTTCCCCCTCCACGCTAGCCCTCACACACGGTAGCCCAGGGACATGTGTGGCCACAGTGGGCACTTCCCTTGGGGGGCCAGCCAAGACACTGGGAGCAGGCAAGGGGCTCAGTGGGGGCCACGCTCACAGGGCTGTGACGCTGCATTTTTCCCAGGAGCAGCTGGCTGTGCCTCACAGCCAGGCATGGAACAGTGTGCCGTTCTGTGTGCTGCACCCTTGGCGGAGGTGTGGGCTCTGGCCTGAGCCCCTGGGGCCCTGGCTGGTTCCAGCCG
Source organism: Rafetus swinhoei (assembly GCA_019425775.1). NCBI lineage: Eukaryota > Metazoa > Chordata > Testudines > Trionychidae > Rafetus > Rafetus swinhoei. The sequence continues at coordinate 10,783,108 of CM033435.1, read as the reverse complement.
GCATCCACCCTTCCCCCCTGGTCCCGCCGGATGTGCGTGAGCAGCACGGTCCCACGCATGCCCTGGAGCTGCCTGCCGCGGCCACATGCCGCTCGGTCACCAGGCTGCACGTGGTTGCACGTGCTGCATACTGCTAATGCTACACAGCGTGCAGCTCACGTGGCCTGAGTGACGCGCTCTCCCCCTCCCCCCTCTGGGTGCCTGGCTCCCCCCCGCCCTTGTGAGTGCAAAGTGCAACACTCACCAGTGGATCCTTCCCCGGCCTCTGAGGACGCACAGGAGACATCGGGGCTGCCGGAAGGGGCCTCCGCCTGGAGGGTCGCGGTGCTGGCCTCATCCTCAGACCCACTGGCTGGCTCATCTTCCTCCCCTGCCTCGCTGGTCCTGGTGACGGGGGGGGAGCGCCTGCAGGTGTCTACAGGGATGGACGGTCCCTGGGGTGCTGACTGGCCCAGGATGCGGTGGAGCCGCTGGTAGTGGGGGCAGCTGTCGGCTCCTGCCCCCTGGCCCTCGCTGGCCTGGACATAGCCCAGGCGCAGCTCTTTCACCTTAGCCGGACTTGCTCGAGGTCCGGGCTGGATGTCCCTGGTGCGAGCGCCTGGGGCCATGCAAATCAAAAATCTCTGCATTGCGGCGACGTGGGAGTGGGTGCTGTGGAGGGTCTCCTCCTCCTGCCACAGGTCCAGTAGGGCCTCCAGCTCCCCCGGGACCAGGATGGGGCCCTTCTGCCGGGCCCTTGGGGCCTCCTGTGCTGGGGGTGCGGGTGGCTGTTCCCCCCCCTGGAGCGGCCATCCTGGGCTGGTGGCTTTTGGGGACGGCAGGAGCCGCGTGGCACAGCTCTGGGCAGAGGCAGCAAAAAAGGCTTCTGCCTCGTGGCCTCTGCAGGCTGCGTCTGCCTTTAAGGGGTCTCGGGTTACCAGGAAGTCCAGAGCTGCCTGCAGATACGGAGCGTCCAAGCGGCCACTAGGGCTTTTTTCTGTTTAGCCTGCTTTTGCGTAAAATGTCTTGGCTGCCTGTCTACACTGGCCTCTTGCGCAAGAGGGCTTATTCCTGAGCGGGAGCGTCAGAGTATTTGCGTAAGAAGCACTGATTTCATACATTAGAACGTCCGTGTTCTTGTGCAAATACTTGCGGCCAGTGTAGACAGGCGGCAAGTTTTTGCGCAAAATCTTGCCAATGTAGACACAGCCAAATAGAATATTGTGCTTTGTTCTGACTTGCTGTCTTGAATTTATTTATGTTTTAATATGCACAAGTCTAAATTCTGAGCATCAGTACAATAAATTAACATTTGACTTTCAACTACAAATTCTTATGCTTTTGTTAGTTTCTCAAGTTTAGGATACATGTTGAAGTTGCACCAGTATAACCAGAAAATCTGTTTAAAAATAAGGGCAAACCTCTTCGTGGCCATGCTTATATCATTATGTCAGCAATGCTAGCTAAACCAATATAGGTTCATTATATATTGGTTTATCCACACAGGGATTTTATTAGTTTAAATAAAGGTAGTAACTGTTGTAATTAAAATGTCTGTGGATATACAAGGTTCTGATTTTTATTTTAAACTACCTTCTGCTGATGTGTGTGTGTGTGTGTGTGTGTGTGTGTGTGTGTGTAATGGCATACCCTTAATTTTCTGTAGCCATCACTCTGAAGATGTACTTTTTTCTTTGGAGGAACTATCATGCCAAGCTTGTCAAGCCACATAACATCATGCAAGTTCCTACACTGAGATCCAGTGATATTAGAACCTCTTTTGATAGGTATTATAAAATGCACATCATTCTACTGTGCTTGCCTCTGATTTTTATCTAAAGCCTTTTTTAAATACCTCAAAATCAGTGCTTGAAAAAATTGATTGTTTTTGCCAAAAAGGGAACAAACTCACATCTGCAAGCATCAAAATATTTTTCTTGTTCAAATAAAAATGGCAAAGTTGGTTTTACTGAAAATGTTTGCTGAGCTCTCACCCAGGTACCTGACAGGGAGGTCTAGCCTGTACTTTAATAGCAAAGGATGCTGCCTTGATAGCTTCAAAGCACACTGCCGGATCACGGATGTTGTCGGATCAGAGAGTTCCAGATTTGGGAGGTTCAACCTATAGTGTCATCTTTTAATTTGGATGTAACTGCTCTACTGGCAGTGGGAAGAGTTTGTTTTTCATGGCTTGTCTTCACTGTAGAGTTAATTTCAGTACTAATTGGTGAGCCTATCAGAAGGTACAAGTTACAGCACAGTTCATCAGCTTTTTAGATATTTTACCACAATTCATCAGCTGTGAACACAAACACTCTGTGTAGTGTGAGTGTTTGGTGGCCACTCTCACTTAGGCTATGTCTACACTGTGGCAGTTTTTTGGGAGAGGAAATGCAGATGGAGCGCTCATTTGCAAATCTCGTGTTCCCATTTGCATATTCTCTTCCAATCCTTTTTGCAGAAGAGGTTTTTGCGATAAAAAGCCCTGTGTAGACGGGGCTGTTTGTTTGGAAAAAAACCCGTTTTGCGCAAGATCCTGTAAACCTCATTTTTTGGTTTGGAGCTCTTCCAAAAAACTGCCGCAGTGTAGAAGTAGCCTTAGTGTTTGCTGCTATCACATTGTTTTTACCCCTTACCAGTCTTGTGTTTGTTTTGTCTATGTAGACAGCATTTTCTCTGGCCTTGTCAACCCTACCAAAACCTGCCTGTGAAAGACTTCCTCCCCTTCCCCATTATTTTTGACAAACAGTCAGTGTAGACACCATAAGGCCCTTTTTCGCATTTATTGCCCTCCAGGAAGTGTCCCACAATCCCTATGCTGCAACTCAAGTGTGTGCTTTGAACTCCACAGCCCTACAACAGGTAAAAAACAATCTTTCCCCCCGGCCCCGTTTGCAAGCCACAAGAACTTTAAATTCCATTTCCTTCTTGCTGGCTCAGCATGGAGAGGTCTCATGGTGTCTTCATACAGTAGCATGGTTGGCTGTTGTACCAAATACTCTCTTGCTTGGACCACCATGGAGCTATTGGATCTGATCAGTGTATGGGGAGAAGTCTCTGTTCAGTCCCAGCTGTGAGTGACTTGTAGTGATTGGTTGGGACACGTAAGGGCACATTTCTCAAGGCTTGTATGAAAAAGGCTATGATTGGGGACACTGCAGGGCAGAGCAAAGAAAAAGGAGCTGAGGGAGGTTCACCATAACGCAAGGGAAGCGAACTGTAACTCCGGTGCTGCATCTAAGACCTGCCATTTCTATAATGAGCTGTATGCTATCCTTGGTGGTGACCCCCACCTCTACCACCAAGAGCCCCATGGAGGCAGCAGAAAGAGAACCTAACCCAGAGGATGAAATAATAGAAGGAGAGGTTGAGTTAGATGAGGCTGTGCGGCTCCCAGCGGGGTATCCCAGTGAGGCAGGCAGCCAGGAACTATTCTCCACTGCTGAGGTGCACCGCCTGTCTCAGCAGCTGCTCTCTGTGAAGCAGGAGATGAGATGCTGGGTAAGTAACTGTGGTTTGTGGAGTGCAGGGGTAGGAGTAGGGTATAGAAAAGTGGGAGGCTGGCTGTGTTTCTGTGAGCTAGACATTGCCCTTTGGTATGGCCAAACGGGGTGGAAGCACACCATAGGACGCTGTCTCATGCCATTCTGCAATCACTTGTTCAGGGACCAAAAAGCAGACATAGATGAGCTGCATAAGGAGCAGGACAGAGTCTGCAAATATCCAGAACTTGAGCCCTGGTTTCCCTCCTAATTCTCAGCAGTGAGATGTCTGCTAGAGTGATACCACCCGCCTGTGGGGAAGTGTGTGATAATTTTAGAATGAGTCTACTGCAAAGCTGTCTACATGCCCTGCAAAGACTGCATTTTCTTTTGTCTACATGCACATCTGCCCACCTTCCCAACCCTAACACTCACCGTGGTGGGTGGTTACAGAGATGTGAGCCTGTGAAGGGTTAATGAGAAAGTGCTTGATATGTTGCGAAAGGTGCTTGTAAGTGAAATGTTTCATTGCTATACTGGAATTTAACAATCCCTCTTTTATGCATTGTCCAAATCAGCTAAGATCTTGATGTTCGTACCATGCACCCAAGCCAAAGGTCTTTGGCAGTTGAAAAAAAGAGGCCAAGATGCAGCAAAGAATATATGTTGAGGAAGGTGCTACAGCATTCGTCCACAGGGAAAAGGGAATGAAAGGGAAGCTGGGAAGCCACAAGACAGGACAGAGAAGAAAATCAAGCATTTGAGAAGGACACAACTGAGTGGATGATGAAAGTCATGAAAAGTAATGGAGGAGCGACTAGAGATGCTCAAGTCTTTAATAATGCTACAGAGTGATCAGATGCAGAATCAACATCCCCTTCAGGATATGCACAATTCTTTGTCAAGCACTACCCCCACACTCTCATGCCCACACACTGCTTTGCACTGTCTGGGAACCTTCAGCTTCCCCTTCACTCCACCCCTCTCACAACATTGGCAATGACATACACACAGCTGTGAGATTTTTACCATTTCCAAGCCCCTCCTTTCCAGCAAATGTGTGCTTTGGTGAGGTCATTGAATATTTCTTGGTCAGTAAAGACAAATCTTTATAACGGTGAAATGTTTCTATTTTGTCTTAGACAAAGTCACAAAGCAATTACTTTAGTTCCAGGTACAGGCTTTTTAAGCATTTTCTGGCATGGACATGTGGTGCCAAAATTTTACATGGGATGCACCAGGGATGCAACTCCAAACCAGATATATTTTAGTGCCTTTCATTGCCAAAGTGCTTCCTCAAAGCATCCCTGATGTTAATAGCAGCTTTGTGGGCTCCTCTGGCATCTCTAGTATCTGGCTGCTTAAACCCCACCCCTGAGCATACATTTCACCCTTAGATTCACACAGATTATGCAGAATGCAGCACACAGCTATAACCATGGGAATATCATCCACGGTAAGATCTAGCCTGCCATTGAAGGCGAGATGGAGGTATCTCTATCTCCCAATGGCACATTCAACTACCGTGTGGCACCCACTTGGCCTTTTGTTAAAATGCTCCTTGCTGCCGTCCAGGTGCCCTGTGTAAGGTTTCCTGAGTCAGAGCTGTAAGGGGTAAATTGGGTCTCCCAGGATCACTATGGGCATTTCCACACCCCACATTGTAATTTTGTAGCCTGGAAAGAAAGTTCCCACCTGCAGTTTTCTGTACAGGCCAGTGCTCCTGAAAATGCATCTGTCAGGCACCTTTTGCAGATCACCCTGCACTGATGTTAGTAAAATGCCCAGCAGTCTTCCACAAGCACCTGCAACACCAGCTATCCCTTTCTATTGATGTACTCTATTGCAAGGTGGGCTGGCAATAAAATTGGAATAGGTGTGCCATCTGTTGTCCACTGAGAAAAGTCCATCTCTGTAAAGCCCATCGCTGTATGCACATTTCCGAGAGTCATTCCTCCATAGCAGGATGCAATTTATTGCCCTGCCCACTTGCAGTAACACAGCTACAGTGTAGACTCCTTCCTCCAAATTGGTTTGTATCAGTTAGCAATCTGGAGTTGCCATCATCAAGGCAGCAATTGCCACATCCTCCACGACTGAGAGGGGGGCTCTCATTCTGATGTCCTTGCGCTGTAGGTCAGGGGCCAGCTTAGCACACGTCTCCAGGAAGGTCACTTTAAATGATGATGTGATCCCATCAATCGGTGCCACTTTCCCTAGCCAAAAAGTGACAGTCTACCATTTGCAGCTGCTCTGTGAGTGTCCAAAGCTCTGCTAAGTTGCTGCTGTCCATATTACACAGAATGTCGGGCATATTTCATACTCTTTGGATAATATGCTTAGGCATATTCATATTTATAACTCAAATATGCTTTGCTGAATGTGTATATTCTGTTTGTTTGCATGTATCATTCCTGTATTTGAAGTTAGAATTTCAAAGCATAAACCTGCTAATTGATGTACATGTACTAACTGAGGGCAATTGGTGGTACATGTTGAAGCTCTAAAATCTGGAACTCTGGTCTGGCAACATCTGTGGTCCAGCAGGACCACCAATATGGTTGGACCAGAGAGCTCCGGCTGGCCAGGTTCAGAAGCACAGCCTGGTCTGGGCTGGCTGTGGGAGCCCAGTCTCAGCAGGGCCAGCATGGTGAAGAACACAACCCTGGCCAGGGCTAGTGGCTAGAAGCGCAGCCCGGCCAACAATCAAGAGTGCTGCCTGGGTTGGGGTTGGCGTGGTGGGAAGCACAGCCTCAGTTGGCGCGGTGTGGTGCAGGAGCACAGCCCCAGCTGAAGCTGGATTCAGTTGGATGTGCAGTCTAGGCCAGTGCCGTGGGGGTGGGGTTGCAGCCCCAGCTGGGGCTGGAGGCAGTGGGGCCAGCCCCTATTCAGGGCTGGCACGGTGCAGGGGATACAGCCCCGACCAGGCATGGCACAGTAGAGGGCTGGAGGCAGCAGCAGGGAGCACAGCCCCACCTGGCAGTCCCAATGTAGTCAAGCAAATTCCACTGTTTGGGATGACTCAGGTCCCGAGGGTGCCGGACAAGGGAGGTCTGACCTGTACTTAAGGAACTTAATGGAAATGTCTTTGGGATAATCAAGATACCCTGTAAGCTTTGTGTTTCACACAGGGAACTCAGCTGCTAGGATAGGACAGGGGCCTTCTCACTGAGCAGCAGCTGCTGCCTGCTACAAATGGAGGAGCTCAGAGAGAAAGTAGGGAGGGGAGATAAGGAGAAAGGAGTAAGTGGCTGGGGGGGGAGTTGTACGGGAGTTTGGGGAAATGATGAGGAGGAAGGAGGGGGTAAGTGGCTAGGGGTAGTTTGAGGGGAATTGGGAAGGCCTGTCTCCCGGCTTGGCAGCCTGGAGAGGAGGGAGAGGTTGAGGCAGAAACCCAGCACTCTCCTCAAGTCTCCTGGGCTTGGAAGGGGAGTGGAGGGGAAGCAGACTGCATGGGGTAGGTGGGAGAAATAGGGGGTGAAGTAGGGGTAGAGAATTTGTTTGTGCTGTGTCCTGTTCTGACTCCCTTCCAGCTAGGCTGCTGGTGCCTGCAAGTCTGAGAAGCAGGATTTTAGCTCAGCCCCTGGCTGGGCTTAGGGGAGCAGATTGCACAGGGGAAGTGAAGGAAAAAGGGGAGTTGGGTGCTGGGATCTGTGCAGTGAGATGGAGGCGGGGGGAGTTTGTTTGGTGTGTTCTGACTCACTAGCTACAGTCCAGATGGGAGAGTGAGACCCTTTCTGTCTGCCTGGGTTGGAGGGGTGGAAAGGAGGCTGCATGAGGAGTGTGTGTGCCAGGACATTTGCATGATTACATTTCAAATAAAGTTTACATGGGTGTTAATGGCTTAAGGTAAGAAAGAAAAATGATTCTTTTAACATAATTTTTCTGGAGTGTTGTAGATATCTAAAACTCTGATCTTTTTTTAAAATCCTGTGTTACTAATTAATGGTAAATTGTATTGCATTAAGGCCAAATCTTTCCTATCTGGTAGAGCTCAGGCTCTTGTAAGTCAGAAATAGCAAGTACTAGGTGTAATGCTAGCTGTTTTGTAGGATGAAACCCTATTAGCAAGCTTTTTGAAACAATCATCTGTCTACATACCCTGAGGTGATGTGTTAATTTGCTCTGGGGCGTCAACTCTTTAAGTTGGAGACACACACAAGGTGAAAGTTTCAAACCAGGAGAACTTTTATCTGTTTTTATAGGTCTCTGTTTCACTTGTATTTGTATAGCCTGGATCCTAAACATTCCCCAGAAAAACTATATAAACCTGAGTGAATGCCACCTCTTTCTAGTGTCAGTAAATATTGTATTAATATTTGCAAGGAGAGCATGACTCTTTCTGTTTGACTCATAGGTTTGTTTAGCATCTTAAAGCTGAGTTATGTGTGGTTAATATGCATTTTGGTGTGTTTACTAGCTTCATTTATTGGAAAGGATGATAATACATGTACTCCAAGGGTAGTGTTAATTTTCTTTTTATTTGATTTCATATTGAATAAACATGTTCAACATTGCTCCTTGTTAATTATCCCTTGTTTTAATATATTTTCTTCCACACCTATGGACTGTTTGAAATATATATTTATATTTAGGTGTTTTGTTTGTACTGGTGGTGCACATCCACATACTACCACAATATTGGTGTTGCAAATAAGAAATTTCATCCCACCTAAAAGAAATTCAACCTACCCAAGGATGGAAAATGTTAGAGGAAACACTGGGGACAATGCTGTACTTTCTCGCTCAAGGTGAGAAGTTTGAACTGAACACAAAGGATTCTTGTCTTGAGAAAATATATGGTATGAAACCAAACAATAGGGACTGCTGCCAGACATCAGGAGACCCCCTGGTTCCCACCTAAGATGACAGCTGAAAGCATCTAAGACTGAACAGCGGGAAGGATCAGGCCCAAGCTTAGGAGATGTCCTAGGTTGTGAGAAAAGGTGATTAGAAGTACTGTCAGAGTAAGAAATTTCATGTAACAAGTTCCATAGAGTATTAAGATTAGCTGGGGTGTTTTTTAAGTAAATTACTTTGAACCTTCTGCTGTTACATGCAAGCACTTAAATTCTACTTTTTATACTTAATAAGAAAGGGAAAAAAAGTGACCCGGGTAACTATAGGCCTGTTAGTTTGACATCTGTAGTATGCAAAATCTTGGAAAAAATTTTGAAGGAGAAAGTAGTTAGAGACATTGAGGCTAATGGCAATTGGGACAAATTACAACATGGTTTTACAAAAGGTAGATCGTGCCAAACCAACCTGATCTCCTTTTTGAGAAAGTAACAGATTTTTAGATAAAGGAAATGCAGTCGATCTAATCTACCTCGACTTTAGTAAGGCATTTGATACAGTACCACATGGGGAATTATTGGTTAAATTGGAAAAGATAGGGATTAATATGAAAGTTGAGAGGTGGATAAGCAACTGGTTAAAGGGGAGACTACAGCGGTCATACTGAAAGGTGAACTGTCAGGTTGGAGGAAGGTTACTAGCGGAGTTCCTCAGGGATCAGTTTTGGGGCCAATTTTATTTAATCTTTTATTGCTGACCTTGGCACCAAAAGTGGAAGTGTCCTGATAAAATTTGCGGATGACACAAAGTTGGGAGGTATTGCCAATTCAGAAAAGGATCGGGATATCATACAGGAAGATCTGGATGACCTTGTAAATTGGAGTGATAGCAATAGGATGAAATTTAATAGTGAGAAGTGTAAGGTTATGCATTTAGGATTAATAACAAGAATTTTAGTTATAAGCTGGGGACACATCAGTTGGAAGTAACGGAGGAGGAGAAGGACCTCGGAGTCCTGGTTGATTATAGGATGACTATGAGCCGCCATTGTGACATGGCCGTGAAAAGGCTAATACGGTCTTGGGATGTATTAGGCGAGGTATTTCCAGTAGGGATAAGGAGGTGTTAGTGCCATTATACAAGGCATTGGTGAGACCCCATTTGGAATACTGTGTGCAGTTCTGGTCTCCCATGTTTAAGAAGGATGAATTCAAATTGGAACAGGTACAAAGAAGGGCCACTAGGATGATCCGAGGAATGGAAAACCTGTCTTATGAAAGGAGACTCAAGGAGCTTGGCTTGTTTACCTTAACCAAAAGAAGGCTGAGGGGGACATGATTGCTCTCTAAATATATTAGAGGGATAAATACCAGGAGGGAGATGAATTATTTAAGCTTAATACCAATGTGGACACAAGAACAAATGGATATAAGCTGGCTAGTAGGAAGTTTAGACTTGAGATTAGACGAAGGTTTCTAACCATTAGAGGAGTGAAGTTCTGGAACAGCCTTCCAAGGGAAGTAGTGGGGGCAAAAGATCTATCTGGCTTCAAGATTAAACTAGATGGGTTTATGAAGGGGATGGTTTGATGAGATAACATGATCTTGGTAACTAATTGACCTTTCACTATCAGTGGTAAATAGGTCAATGGAGGGATGATAGGAGTTACTATAGAGAACTTTCTGGGTGTCTGGCTGGTGAGTCTTGCCCACATGCTCAGGGTTTAGCTGATCGCCATATTTGGGGTCGGGAAGGAATTTTCCTCCAGGGTAGATTGGCAGAGGCCCTGGAGGTTTTTCGCCTTCCTCTGTAGCATGGGGTACAGATCACAGCTGGAGGATTCTCTGCATCTTGGGGTCTTCAAAATATTTGAAGGCTTCAATATCTGAGATATAGGTGAGAGGATTATTCTAGTAGGGGATGGGTGAGATTCTGTGGCCTGCATTGTGCAGGGGGTCAGACTAGATGATCATAATGGTCCCTTCTGACCTTAAAGTCTATGAGATCACTTTTATTTACTAATAAACCCAGTGTAAATAATTGAGGGAAACATCTGTACATATCTCTTTATTGATAAAGGGGGCAAACGATTTATGAGCTCACTCTTTATGAACTTTATGCGTCGTAAGACATTGGGGCTGTGCTCATGATGTGTCAAGTCCCTTTGACTGAGCCTTCCCAAGAATGAGTGGCTGAGCTCATTGTCTGTGTCATTCTGCTAGTGTCTGTGACCCCAAATCTGTGCTTTTGCTGGAGGACACCAGAGGGATGCCCCAGTAGGTAGCAGGGAGGGCTCAGTGGTATGATCAGCACATCAGGTGACCGACTCAGAAGGATCTTTGGGCCTGAATCCATCATACTCTACCTTAAACAGCTGCTATGAGTGCAAAAAGTACTGCTAAATTGCTGCTGTCCATATCACACAGAATGTTGGGTGATTTTCCTCTGTCAGTAACTTCACGATTAACTGCTCTGCTATGCGTGATGTTCTCATGACACATCAGAGAGCATAGGAGAGAAATACAGGATTCATCCTTTCTCACTGCAGATGCTGGAGTGCCCAGCAAAGAACGGCAGTTGGAAAAATGGCGCAAAAGAAGCTGGAGATCACGAGAGAGCTGGGACACAAAGCAGTGCCTGATGGCATGTTGTGCATTTCCCCAAGATGTGATGTGGGATGGTGTCACTGGGTACTGTGGGATACATACCCACAGTGCAGTGCTCATGCCGTCAGTGATGGTGACTCCAATGTGTACGTGGTGTGTAAACATGCTTTAGCAACTTTCTCTTGCCAGTTTTTTTGGTGTCAACATTAGTTTCAATGACAAAACTTTGTATTTTAGGAAAAGTCCTTTGTATCTTTGTACTCCAAGTTTATCTGTATTTGTTGTCTTATATGTAGCCTGAAAGCTCTTTGAAGTAAGCCCATGTTTTTTGACCTCAGAGGGCACCTCTGCTGGCTGCCAGTACTCCTGCTTGTGGAAGGAGTAAGGGAAGCTGATGAGAGCATTTGCTCCTCACTGTGGGAATGATGGGGAAATGCAAAACAGAGTAAGCTGACTCCATCTGTGTAATTAATGTACCTGGATTTGCATATATGTACTCGTTCCCTATGAGTGTAGACCTGGCCTAAGGTGCCACAGGACTACTCATTGTTTTTAAAACTACAGACTAACATGGCTACCCCTCTTAAGACTTTATTTTCTAAAATACCTTTGACTTGTAGATCTTAAATAAACAGATTCCATACTAATAACAGTGTGGAAATGATAGTACGGCCCTCAGTGCAAGTAGAGAGTAATTATTATGTTAAAGTTGTACTGCAACTCAGCAGGTGAAGAGTTTGGACATGCTAGTACTTGGCCCAGGAGCATGCCTCCATGCTAAAGGAAAATCCAGGAGTTGTAAAGCATATAGTTTGATAACACTAGCATGGAGATAGATGAGGCAGTTGATTTTGGTCTCTTAAAGTCTGAGTAAGATTTTTACTACAGATTTAATGGAAGGAAAAATCGGAAAAGATGTTTTGGTATACAGTGTTGTTGGCATTTAATTATTTACTATTGCACACAGATATATTTGCTGAAGAGTGGAAAATGTGTTTTAGTCTTGTGATTTAGTTTAGGGGAAACTTCAGGGCCATAGTTACATCACTGTCTAGGTATACTGCTGTAAGTTTCCATGTGAATGTTCTGGAGTATGGCCAGGTACACACTGCAACCGAAGGTCGGCTTAAGGTATGCAATTCCAGTTATGTAAAAAACATAGCTGGAGTCGATGTACCTTACGTCAAGCTTCAGCAGCATCCTCTCAATGGGAAGCCGAGAGGAGAAACATTCCTGTTGGCTTCCCTTGCTCCTTGCGAGGAGTAGAAGTTCTGGTGTCGATGGGAGCACCCTCAGCGTTCAATTTAATGGATCTTTACTAGACCCACTAAATCAAACTCCGGAAGATCAACCGCTGCAGAATCAATCTTCCAGGAAGTGAAGATGTGGCTTAAGTGTGTTTACATGAGGAATTATAGCAGTATAACTATTCTGGTAAATTGCCCCACTGTAGTTAAGCCCCAGTTATTTCAAGGCTCTGCTGTGAGCTTTGACTTTAAATGCATGGCACTGTAGATTCTTACCAAGGGCTTAGTTCTGCCAAACATTTGCTCACATGAATGGTCATGTTGAAGTAGGGTCACTCACATGAATATGGAGTTCCCACATCAATAAGATTATTCAAAATTTGTGTCCCCTTTTATAATATGGTGTTGAGGGTTGTGGTCGGGGGGGTTGTCTTATCCTGGGCTGCCCCTCAAGTCTAGCCTCTTTAAGAGCGGGGCTCAGCTTTCCCCCAAGGCTGTTCACTCACACCCCTCACCCGGTGCTAACCTGGATGAGTCCCCTCTATTAGAGCCAATACGGCCCAGAGGCCTAGTCCAGAGAGAAGCTTCCAAACTTCTATGGCACTGGCTTGTTGTCAGGTGGGGAGGCGCCACCGGGTTCCAGCCCAGGGCAGTGGCGCAACAGCCAGGCTGTTGGTGAGCTGCATGATCAGACCAGGGGCCGGTTCTTCACACAGTGCTGGGAGTGGGATGCATCCTGTTGGGTGGACAGGCTATGGAGGGGGTGAAGGGACACAACAGAGAGAGGACAGGGAGGAGAGGAGCATGTAAAGGGCAGATGGGTGGGCAGCAAAGGTGACATTAACCATCCACTGCCAGCCCACACTCACCAGCCACCGCAGCAAGCAGCCAGTGCTGGCTGGAAACAGGACAGAGGGTGAGGGGGACCTGCTGGCCAAGAGGAGGCATCACAGCAGGTTCTGCACTGATGGACCAGCAGGGGGAATGGCTGGCCCTGCACATTGCAGCTTTGCCCGATCCCCAGGTTTGCACACCCATCCCATCATCAGCCAATGGACCCCCTGTTCCCCAACTCATCGCTGGTGAATGGGCAGCTGGCGAGCAAGGAGCTGGCCAGCAGTGTAAGACTCACCTGTACTGATGGGAGTGGAGGGAGATGGAAAATATGGAACAATTTGTCAATTTTTAAGAAAGAGATGGGACAGCTGCAGAAGGGCTTAAATATGGGAACGTCCCTTTAAAATGGGACATTGGGTCACCCTATGCACAGGCAGGGCTGGTGACAGACTTCGCTGGGCCCTGGACATTGTGGTGGGGGAGGGAGGACTCAGCTCTGAGTCCCCTGGAAGGGAGGTATAGACAGAGCAAATGGGGCTATGGGCAGCCAGCCCTCAAAGCCTCCCTGACATGCCACTTGAGGTTCCGGAGGCAATTTAAAGGGCCCAGGGCTCTGGCTGCCTGGAGCCCTGTGCCCTATTGAATCATCAGGCCTCAGGGCTACTCCCCACCCTTAGCCTCCTTCCCCCTACACTTGTTGACAGCCCTGCACGCAGGCAGTGTCTGCGCTGATGAAAGCTTAACCCAGAAAGTGGGTTCAGGGGGAGAAATGTCCCTTCCCATACTGGAGCTAGTTTTCTGCAAAGGGAGGAAATGCATACTGTGCTCATTGCAAGCAGGTCAGAGCTGTCTGTTCCCTGCTAGCCACAAGAATAATTCAAACTCAGCCAGGATCCCTCCTGAGGATTCTTGTTGCAACAGTACAGCCTTTCCCTAGATCCCCTGCATGTGCCTGTCTGTTAAAAGAGCCCAAAGTCTTTCCTGCTGTTCTCGATGGTATTAATTTCTCTCCGTTCCTGGCTCTAAGCTGAGTTTTATAAAAGGCATACTCCATGCACTACGCCATTTGGGTCCTACATCTTCCAGATCGGCACTTTTTATAGAAGTCAATGCTCAGAGTGAGCGGAATGATAAACAGCAAGGAAATAGAGTTTGGATACTGCCAGAGATGCATTGTGCTAGCATTCTTGTAAAGAGATGTTTTATTGGCTGTCTTGTGGCTTTTAAATACACTGTCAGCAGGTTAGACAGGTTCTGTCCGAAAAGGATACAGAGATCAAGGATTCTTTATTTTTAATTACTAAAGTGGATGAAGGAGGTGAGGGCACCATGGTCTTGGGCACAAGGCAAAGAGTCAGGAACTGACTCTCTTCTGGGGTTTTAGGCAGGTCTCATAATCCTGATGCTTTAATTTCATACTCTGTGTGAAATTAGCATGATACTTGCTTCACCATGAGGTTGATGAGAACAATTAATATTTGTAAAAGTCTTTGGAAATTAAAGATGCTGTGTGCATGAAGTATTGTGCATTTTCCAGTATTGACAGCAAATCAGAAAAGACATCCGGTTTTCTAATAGAGAATGATGATAACTTACAAAAATGTGAATCTCACGGTCCCAGTTTAGCTTCATTTAGTCTCATGCCATCTTCCCACTTCTACTATAGATTCTCCATTTGGAACATCTGTGAGATAAGTGATGCAGATAAATTATGTGATGCAGACACATTTGGTTTTATCTTCTAAGGTGCCTATCCGATTATTTTTATTCAGAGCTAACTCTGGACAGTAAATGTGCACTGGAAGAGAGAATTAGGTCATTGCATAGTATCTTGAATTTACACAGAGAGTAACTGAGGACTTGTCTCCACTACTGCAGTGATTGATCCACCAGCTGTTGATTTATCATGGCTGCTTAGTGATAAATTAATCTCCGAGCACTCTCCCATCCACTCCAGTACTCCAGCAGGATCAGAAGAGTAGCTCAAGTCGACAGGAGAACAGTCCTCGCTCACCTTGCTGTACAAAAGAGCCGTGGTATGTCGACTTCGGGTACATTATTTGTGAGCTGGAGTCGTATGGATTAGATAGAGAGCGGGGGTTAGTTTAGAGAAGGCCTCACTGAGTCAACACACTAAGAAGTCCTAAAATGTAAGAGAGAGTGTCACTACGTAGTATCCTGAAAGTCCAGTACTGCCGAACCCAAAAAATCATGAGATGGAAAAAAATTATTGGAGATTCCTTATATTTGCCTCCTGAGTTTTGAATGTTTAGGGAACATGGGACATTTATTTCAGGCTTTAATTTTCAATTGTGAGAATTAAAAACTTGTTAATGAAAATAGATTCTCTCTACTTCTTATGCCATTAGAAGATGTGACTTTAAAAAAAACACCAATATCATGAGAGTTGAACATACATACTGTACATGGTTGCAACAGTGGCCTAGGTTCCAGCTTTTTAGCAGTACTGTAGATACAAATCATTAATTGTCCCTGGTGAGACAAAGCTTGAGTATTGCTCTTAGGTACATCAGAAATTTGTTCTCTGGACTTCAACAGAATTCCACCCCACTTTGCTTTGTTCCCTTAGAAAACTTGTACATAATACTTTTAAATCCATTAAAACATTTGTGTTCTTTGTGACTTTAGTTAATTCAGTAGTCACGGCATTAAATTGTTAATTATCAACGAATGTATTTGTGACTTGCATTTTGTTTGATGGCATGTGCAGACAGGAGTTTGTGTGATATCATTGTGAAAGAGGGTGGTTTTTCCCTCACTTTCTTCAGTGGTATAAGATCTTTCCAACCTTGCCCTACAAGTTATTTGCTAATTGCACACTGTCAATTGGTTTTGGCACCACACCACACAAGCCAATAAAAACGTGTTAGGAATTGAAATCTGTGCTGATTGTGCAGTTTAGCAGAGCAATGCCAGGAAAGAGTTTTGTCCCTGCATAGAGATATCTCTTCTACTGCATTGATCTTCTGTAGGTTTGTTTTCAGTGCTTACATGTTTTAAATCTAGATGCAAAAGTATTAGTAGAGGAAGGCAGCAGATAAAATATTTGCAAGGGGAAGAGTGCATTTGCCTTTTGTTGGAGTTTCGTTTTAACGTGAAAAAGCCAGCAGTGAGCTCCATAGACTCTCAATTTCTGTGATACATTTACTTTGACTTCCAGGAAATAAGGATTTAGTTAATTTCTCCATTATAGCTGGTTGATGGCAAAACTTGCAATGACTTTTATGAGTTAAGATCCTAAAGCTCCCTGTGAGAGTGATTTATTTATAGAAGTTTAGATCAAGTAGATGGAAAAAGAGCAAGAAGTTTTAATACAGTTATCCATTCTTGCATTGCTGCAATATAAAGGATGTAATTAGTTTAGACCCAAAGTTGTTTGTGTGAAAAATATTCTATTGAACTTGAAATGATAGGAAGTGTTTGCAGCTCACACAATTATTGCATTGTGATAGTGCAGCTAATCCATGAAAAGAGGAAAGGGAAGCAGACTATAAACAAAAATGATAATGGCTAGTCGATTTTCATAGGCAAAGTTGTATATATTCTTTTGAAAAAATAAGTGAATAGCTGAATGGTGAAATTTTATATTAGGATTTATCATTAATTCAGTTTCAGTAACTGAATTACTGTATTTAGTGATCTTGCTAATATAACGAAAAAGGAAATTTGAAATTTATTTTAAGTTTGCCAGATATTTCCATTGTTCCTTCTAACTTTGCCAAATTTAAACCATTTTGGCTGAATTGTTTCGGTAAGTATTCAGCCAAATCAAATCAGTAGTGTCTGTGAATGAGATTAGGAGAAAATATGGTGTTATGCCATGTTAAAAAGTCTTGCAAGCCCTTATTTGAAAAACTCCAGCAGCCCCATTCTTTGGAGCTTTAAATTTTGCCAAAGGGTGACATTTGTCAGAAATGTGGTGTTGATGTTTCCTTGAAAACCATTCAAAACTGGCAAGTTATGAGCAATTTCAAAAACTGCAGATGACAAATGTTTGCTAGTCATTTTAGCAACTATATTCCCCAAGACTCTGTCTATACTGAGTATGGTGGAGCCTATGCCACAACTAGACTTGCCCTGCAATTGCAAGTCTTGGCTACAGCAGGCTAAGCCAGTCCCGAAGCTTGTCTCTCCTGTGCTTTCAGTGATGGCCCCTGACATTCCTCCGCATTCCTCTTGTCCTAGACAACATGGAGGAGGAAGCTGCCCAATTTGAATGCAGAGGGACCAAAAGCTGGACTTGCATGGGGCAAGGAGGTGGGGAGGCCGAAACTGAGACTGAGAGTTGCAGGGAGTTGCTAAGCAAGGAGACTGGAACAGAGAACCAGTGGGGAAGAAAGTAATGGGGGAGTGTAGTAAGATTTGATGAGGAACCAGGATGCCAGGGCTAGCAAAGATGACCTGTGCCGCTGATGTGGGGTGGAAGTTGTCAAATGAGGGCAGTTGGTAAGTTTTACTTAGCATGCTCGGTACAAGCCAAGTAGCAAATCGGGATGGAGGGGGTGGAGAGAGGATGTGACCCTGAATGCCCATGCCCACCCATTGCCTATGGTGCTATCAAAGAGGTGGTACAAAAAGCTGAGGTTGATGGGTGGATTGGGACATTGAGATGGTACAAGGAGTCAGGGAAGGGAGGCTGGAACTGGAGCCAGTGAAGATAGAATTGTGGTTTGGGGATGACTAGGAGCTAGGGTTAGGGAGCATGACGGATGAGGAGATGGGAGTGGAGATATGGGACTGGTTGGGCAAGGAGACTGTGATCAAGGAGCTAGAGGATGGAAATGGGCTCCGTTAATGGTAGGGCAGTATTAGAAAGGGGAGAGGGACTGGGAATTGGACAGCAAGCCCGGATGGGGAAACTAGAACTGGCTAGGCAAAAAGACAGGAATGGGGTGTTACAGGTTGGATCACAGGGGTCCCCTTGGGGTTGTCCCCAGGTGTGCTGATCATGCCATTGATACCTGTCTTCCTGCCTTCTGGGGCTCCTCACCACTCTGTCGTGCTGGGCCAGAAGCTCTGGTCTCCCCCAGCCTATGCACAAAGTTGGGGTTATCACCACCCCCAACAGAACAACACAAACAACCAGCTCAGCTCTGGGAGGGCTCAGCACCCAGAAACACTGACTCCAAAGAGAACCAAACCCCAAATGAATAAGTCTTACACTGTGTAAAAGTTTTACACAGAGGCTTTGTTTACTTCACACGCTATTTTAGAGGCATAAGGGATCTTGCACAAAAAGGGGGGTTTGCGCAAAATGGAAACGTCCACACTGCTTGCTTTTGCGCAAAAACCTCTTGCACAAAAAGCATCGGAAGAAATGATGCAAATGAAGCACGCAAAGTTGATAATGAGCGTTTCATTTGCATCGCCTCTTCCGCAAAAACAACCTAGTGTAGACAAAGCCAGAGAGAGCTCTTAAGGTCAGCCCCCGTTATTAATGAAAGAGGTATGCATGGTGGTTGTAACAAATATTTACACTGGGCTCGATTAAAAAACAAAAGTGTATTTATAGAATATATATAAAATAGGATTTAAGAGATTGCAAGTGAAAGCAGACAGATGAAGGAAATTACTAAATTAAAATAAATAAAAGAGTCCAGATAATTCTAATCCACTAACAAACTTGTTACATGTAAATCCTTATCCTAAACCGTGCATTTTAACTCAGAAAAAATATTGCAAGTCAGAGTTGATTTTTACTCTGGCCTGGGTATTGTAGCCAAGCTATGTCTTTTCCTATCCTATCTCTTTTTCATATATTTTAGTAGGAACTAGTGCTTTTTTTTGTTAATAAAAAAAAAAAAGGTGCCGGTACTCCAGGGGAAAAGTTGTTGAGCTCTGACTGGAGGTGCCGGTACTGCGTACCGGGCAGTACCGTCACAAAAAAAAGCACTTGGTAGGAACGCTAGCAATGCAAGACAGGCAGGATTTAATTTATCCTGTATGAGTTGGCTTTAGCAGTAGTATAATGGGGTACAAAAGGGTTAATATATCTTCTAGAAAATTATTTGTTCCTATTATCTTTTTAGAAATTACGAAAGGCCCTGTGGCGAATTTGTCACTTGGGTCAGTACACAGATGGATATGTGTGACACCATTCCTCATGAGCTTGTGATACCTAAATAAGTCCAGAATCTTCCAGACCCAGCTAACTGTCCTTTTGAATTAAGGAAGCAGGCCTTGTTGCACTTAACCACAAAACTCCCACTTTTTTCATGTCCAAAACCGGGTCCAATGCGGTAGCAGGTGGTTTTATTCATGTATATTCAAAAGATGTCCCAATATCACCATCCAATCAAGTATGTGTACCCACAAAATCTTAGGGTGCGGAACTCCGACTTTGGTGATCAAACACTAGGCAGTAATGATGCAAAAAAAGGGAGAAAAGCTGTGGGAATAAGGAAGCTCAGCGCTCAAGACATACTTATCTTCCACTTCAAGTATTTCTTCCTGTAAGCTCTTTAAGTTACTTATTCTTTCTAAGTTTCCTGCTCCACCCAGCACCAAGGTCCCAAAGGCTGAGGGAGGCTGGCCCTTCCACGCTTGGCCTTAGGGAGAAGGGGATATGAATATAGGTTTTTATATGAGGTAATTCTCTCTGTATACTTAGATAAGCATAATCTACATAACCAGATTTGTATTAATGTTACCCACTGAGGTGATTCAGTCAATCTATGTAATCATTGCTGTGTGCTTTGTTCTGTTTGCCATTTTAATACCTGTCATAATAAAACTTGTTGTAATTTGGTACTATACTCATTATGAGCATGGGTGCTGTTATGGACCCCCAGACCTACCTCCAGAAGTATAATCATATGTGACCTGGGGTATAGCGGGCGAAACCTAGAACCTTCTAGTCAGACAAAAATTCTATTATACCCCTCACCCAGGCTACAGGATACAGCTTTTTTTCAGAGTTCTTTGTTGCCAGGTTTCTTCATGTGTATCGGGGTAGGCAAAAGCCACGTTGTGGGGCAAAAACCACGCAGTGGGCCAAATTCGGCCCGCCTAGGGCTTTGATCCAGCCTGCGCGACTGTTCCAGGCCCTACCCCCTAGCGCATTTCCTGAGAGCCAGAGCTGCACGAGCCCTCTCAACTGCTTCCATTTAAAGGGCTCGCGCCTGTCAGGCAACTCATCAGCTGGCAGCCGAGGGGAAGGCGCAAGCCCTTTAAATAGAAGCAGTTTAAAGTGCTTGCACGTCTCTTGCTCCCAGGCAACGCGCTAGTGGCATGGGAGCTGCAAGCCCTTTTAACTGTTTCTATTTAAAGGGCTCGCGTCTTCCCGGACACTTGTGTTGTTTGGCAGTTAGCCCGCAGGCGCAAGCCCTTTAAATAGAAGCAATTGAAAGGGCTCGCAGCTCCAGCCCCACCCTAGCGCATTGCCTGGGAACCAGGGACACACAAATCCTTTCAACTGCTTCTATTTAAAAGGCTCACGCCTTTCCCATGGCTGGCAGAGAAGGTGCGAGCCCTTTAAATAGAAATAGTTGAAAGGACTCGTGTCTCCCTGACTCCAAGGCAACATGCTAGCAGAGAGACCGAGAACAGTGAGCCCTTTAAATAAGCAGGAATTGAAAGGGCTTGCAGCTCCTATCTCTGGCTAATGTGATGCTTGGGAGCTGCAGGCAAGGTGCATGCCCTTTCAATTCCTGCTATTTAAAGGCTCCACCCCTTCCATTAGAGGCTCCGCCCCTTCTGGGACAGCCCATGACCACTTCAAAAGTGGCTCCTGCTCAAAAATTATTGCCTAGCCCTGATGTATATCCTCTGGGGGAAAAGGGGGAGGCAATTTCAAAGACCTGCTGAAGCCTGTGACCTGATAGCTTTCCATTCCTTAAGTAGATTTTTTCTCCAAGGTGGGAACCTTTGTTTAGACTCCCCATCATGGGTAGTGGGTGAAGGTACTGCTTGGGGAGACAAGCTCCCCAGCCTGTGGCCCCACCCATAATCGACCCCTGCTCTGCCCATACCCCACCACCTTGCTATCCAGGCCCCAGCCTTCTCCAATGTCTCTCTCTTCTCTTCCCTTCCCCTCTTTGCTCACACCTTCCAACCAAATCCCTGAACCCAAATGTAGCAAATGACATTTGAAAAAAAAACCCCACACCTCTTCTAAAATTTCTAAAGAAAATGCATGTTTTCCACTGCCTGCCAGATTGCAAAAAAAGGACATGCAGAAGGCAGGGAATTAAAAGCACTAAATTTGTGAATAAAAATGTCAGTCACAAGTTTTTTTTATTATATACCCTGAAGTTTGTCTGTCAGAGATTTATTTGCAAAAACTTTGTAGTAAGGGCAAATCAGCTATCTTGCTGAATATAACATTAAATATTTATGGAATACATGTTGCAGCTCTTCTCTGTTTTACACTTTCTTAATATTTCTAAGCTTATTTTATATTTTAAATATATTCTTAAGCCTTCATACAGTAATCCTTCCCCGATTACTACATATGTAATGCACTGAAATAAAAACATTATTTTAAATTAATCAGTCAGAGCAGTTTAGTGTGTTCATAATAAAGTTCATTGCTTTTAGAAAAAAAGGAACATTAATTTATTTTGTATGATCTTCATAATAATAGGCATGTTTATGAAATTTCAACATGTTTATGTTAAAAATATGTTTCCAAAGATTTTACGCATAACAAGGGATTTTGTATCTTACTAAGGTACTGATTTTGGTGGAGGGTGCTCTTAAAACTAATTCATTTATCAGAAGTGAAGAAAGGGAAACTCATTGGTCTAGCTAGCTGGAAGAAAAGGACTCTATAGACTTTCTTCAACAAGAGGGTGAAAGAACAAGGATGGACAGGAAGACAGTGGAAGCAACTTTTTGTACTATAGGAATTAAAATGTGTATTTTAGATAAGGGTGGTCTTTTGAAGAGTTTATTTAAAAAAACTACTGGGTGCTGCACCATCTGCTCGCTATGCTCACCTATCCCCCTCTCTCTGGCTGCTTTGCTTCATTGCGAGCCCCTGTTGATGCTGATGACATGATGACATCATTCTGTCACCTGGCAGGAACGTTCTGTCGTCTGGCAGGAAAAAAAAATTCTATATATATGGAGAGAGATGTCTGAAGAGCCAAGCATTTATGGCTAAACCTTGAATATTTAATCTAAAAATCTAGGTAAGGGTTTTTTTAGAGATGATTTTTATAATCAGCAACAAACTAATGAAATATTTAAAGTAGGGCTGTCAATTAGTGGGGCGTTAACGCCTGCAATTAATGCAGGGCAGAATTAATGCGTTAAAAAAATTAACTCACGTTAATCTTAGAGGTCAGCAAACCAGCATGAGCTGCTTCAGAGACCATCTCTGGTAAAGCTCAGTAATGCAAACCGCTATCAGAGGGCGCACAGAAAAACAAAGCAGCCAGAAGAAAGGAGGAAATAAAACTGAAACCCTGGTTCCAGCTCCAGCGGAGAAGTAAACAAGAAAAGTAAAGACCCTGACACCCATCCCTCTCCCCTCCCAGATGACCATATTTTTTTAAATAAAACAGCATGGGGGAAGGAGCCCCTTGCCCAAACTGTCCTTGCCCTCCCCCCGGCAGGGCTCACCCAAGCCTCTTGGGGCTGGGACTGACCCTCCCCCTACATCTGATTTTGGGGCTGAGTTCCCCCTCCCGAACTCTGCACTGCCCACAGTGGGGTCTACCCTCCCAGCCCAGGGGCTGACCCCACCCCTGAGTCCTATGCCACCTGCAGTTGGGGGCTGAGCCCCCCTGAACTCTGCACTGCCCACGGCAGAGTCTACCTCCCACCAGCCCTGTGCCACCCACAGCTGGGGCTGAGCTAAAAAAAGGACTCTTTTTTTGAATAGGACACAAATATATTGATTATATAGAAGAATTTAATTTCAGCTTTCATGATAGAGTTTGCACTACAATACTTCAGTGTAGTGAAATGAAGTGTTTTTTTACAGTGTAAATGTTTTGTAATAAAAAATAATTATAAAGTGAGCACTATACACTTTGTATTCTGTGTTGTAATTGAAATCAATATATTAGAAGATGTAGAAAACATCCAAAAATACTTAGATAGCATTTTTATTATTGTTTTACAGTGCGATTCATCTTTTAAGTTTTACAGTGTGTTTAATTGCTTGACAGCCCTAATTTAAAGCAAGTTTTAAACTAAAGTCTTGTAGACAATAGTAATGCACAACTGTTTTTGTCAGTACATTCAGAAACTGATAATATATACCTTCTGGTTGACACGTCTATTAAATGGCTTCATCACTACTTAATGGTTCTTTATAGGGATGTTAAATGTTAACATTTGTATTAATGTGTATCAGCTGAAATGTTCAGCAGATACATGTTTACACACGGGGGGGAGGAGTTGGTGCTCAAGCTCCCAGCATTTGCCACCTCCCACCTGCCCTCCCTTCCCCTCTATGAGAGGCAGCAGCATGGGTGGATGGGGGGGCAGGTAGCTCCATGGGAGCCAGTGCTCAGCTGGGAGCAGGCTTTTAAACTGGCTGCCTACAAGCACTGACTCCCACCCCCGTTGCTCTGCCTCTTAAAAGCTGGCTCCCCACATACACTGGCTCTCCCCTCCCCTCCTACATCTGATACAAAGGCAGCAGGGGTGGGGCTGCATGTAACTGAGAGAGTTAACCAGTGAGCCCAGGTTCATCCATTAACTGTGTACTTGACTACACATTCACACGCCTAAGCTTTCACAGGTTCAGTGTTATGCTAATAGGTCTGGCAAGCTAGAGGCTTTTCACTTATAATGCATAGATCCACTTCAGAGGAAGACTCACTAGGCTCTCCTGGCAACAGCCTGTTGTTGTCAAGACAGAGATAGGGAGAGGTTGAGCATTAAGACCTGGGGAAGGCATTGCTTCCCTTTGCCTCTCATACCCGCTCCCCATGCTCCTTAACCCCAAGGAAAAGTACTAAACTCAAGATGGATTCCAGAACCAGATGACATGGTCATGTCTTTCTACGACCAACCATAATTTCTAGGATTAATTCACAGGTCACTGGCTCAAATACTGCGGCATTAAGTTCCTAAAGTATCACTAATGGCTCTGATTAGCACATTTAGAATTAAAACCAGATTCACACTTCTTATGTCTAACTTCACATACAAGAACAATGCACCAAAATGGGATTTACAAATTCAGCAGATTGTAACTTTAAAATTGGGATGTTACATGATGCATTTTGCATAAATATCCATGAAATCCACTGTCAAGTGTGCATCTTGCGCAAAAACTTCTTGTGCAAGAGCACGTCTGCACCGCAAGAGAACGTCCACACTGCATGGGTGCTCTTGCACATCAGAGCATCTGTGCTTTTTCCTCTGGAGCGTCCATACTTGCCTTTTTGCGCAATAGCTGTAGTGCAAAGGGGAGTTATGCCTTGTAGAAGGAGGTCTACCTACACCTGCAAAAGCCCTCTGTTCTGCCGTTTTACTGCTGACTTACTTGCGCAAAAACACATTTGAGGTGTGGACGCGCCGCAGGTTTTTGCGCAAAAACCTTGCAGTGTAAACGTAGCCATAGGGTAGGGATACTCAACTTTGGAAGCCCCGGGGGCCACAATGATACTCTTAGCACATGCTGAGGGTCGCAACTTAAGTGTGGTTGCATGTACATGCAAATATATATGCAAATAGCTTCTTTCATACTGACAGGCATGAATACAAAGATTAAGGCAAGACTATACAACACGCAGGCCCCATTTCAGTCAGTTCTGCTTATATTAATAACATGCAATATTTACCCGATTTCCACCCATATGACAGTACTTTTAATGAGCAATGACAATCCAAGAATTTAACTACTAAAACACATATCAACAGAAGACCACTATATTGAATCGCCATTGTGGAGTGTGTTCCCAGTGCAGGCCATGTTTAGAGGATCCCACCTGCAGGCCATGTGTTGAGCCCTGCATAAACCCAAACCACAGGCGGGCCGCAAACAAATGGGCTGTGGGCCCGCATGTGGCCCACGGGCCGCGTGTTGAGTAGCCCTGATACAGGGTATGTCTATACTGCTACACTATTTCGAAATAACTAGTGTTATTCTGAAATAACTTAGGGTATGTCTACACTTGCACCCTAGTTCGAACTAGGGATGCAAATGCAGGCATTCGAAATAGTCAATGAAGCGGGGATTTAAATATCCCGCGCTTCATTAGCATGATCTCGCCGGTGCGCTAGTTCGAATCACAGCTGATTTGAACCAGGAAGCGCGCACCGGGACACGCGGTAGTCTGAACCAAAGCTCTTGGTTCAAACTAACGTTACTCCTCATTTTTCAAATGCCTTTTTCAAAAAATGAGGAGTAACATTAGTTCGAACCAAGGGCTTTGGTTCGAACTACCGCGTCCCCGCGCGCGCTTCCTGGTTTGAATCAGCTGTGATTCGAACTAGCGCGCCAGCGAGATCATGCTAATGAAGCGCGGATATTTAAATCCCCGCTTCATTGACTATTTCGAATGCCTGAATTTGCATCCCTAGTTCGAACTAGGTGCAAGTGTAGACATACCCTTAGTCTGTCTACACAGCAGGGAGTTATTTCGAAATAGTGTCAAAATACCATGAAGCTGGAGTACTTCTTACTCCAACTCCTGTAACCCTCATTGTATGAAGAATAAGGGAAGTCAGAGGGAGAGTGCTCTATTTCAAAATAAGATACACAATTGACGTAGCTCGATTTGCGTAGCTTATTTTGGGTTAAGCCCTGAAGTGTAGACTCACTCATAAAGTCCTATATCATGCTGAAAACTTTGAAAAATCAGGTTCTAACTGTCTGAAATGGGATACTCAAAATTAGTGGACATTTTTTTACTTTGATTTCTCTATGCATCAGTTCCCTATCTACAGGGCTTGACAAACCGCGGCGAAATCTACTCGTCAGCCCCACACTGCACATGCGCCAGACCTGCATTGCACATGTGCACGCCGCCAGTGAACGAGGCGACTGGCTGAAATCTACTCGCCATGGGCGAGTAGATTCACTGACTTGTCAAGCCCTGCCCATCTATAAAATGGGAATACTGATGACCACTCATCTCACAAAGATGTTGTGAAAATAAATTCATAAATGTTTGTGAAGCACTTGGATACTATAGGGATGAGCACCATAGAAAATACCATGAGGAAATGAATAATTTTATGTTTAGAGTAGGATTCGAATAGTTTTCAGAAATTAAGGCCTAGGCTACACATTGAACAACAGGCAGAAAAAAATAATGACTAGCTAACTGAGCATTGTTCTTTCTGTGTACTGAATGAGGCAAGGGTCCTGTGGGGGGAGGGAGAACAATATTGAACTAAAAATCCTATCACAAGCGTGCACAAGGGGACAGAATTTTGGTTGCTCAGAAAACCTACATTCTGGCACGTCCTAATTTTTGAGTGCCTGACATTGTAGCTTCTAGATCAGCCTAAATGTTTGCTCTTGAAGTGGCTTCCTTTTAGCAAAAAATCAACATTGCCATAAATGCTAGCAAGAACATGGTCTGTTCTGGTGTATGTGCATGTGTGTACACAAGTGCAAGCTGCTTGGCCAAGTGTCAGATCTGCTTGTGCTTTTGTGAGACTTGTATCTTGATTGTTTTATCAAGAGGACATAAACTCAGTTTTACTACTGACAATTAATGGATTTCCCCTTTAGTTCATACGTTTTTTAGGAATTGAAGATCACAAATTGTATTTCCTTTCATATGTGATTTAATTGATGATTGTAATGTGCATGGCCATGGGTCATCATTTTATTATATCAATAGCAATAACCAATGAGTGATTAGTGGAGCTTTCAAGTCAACCCCTTGGCCACAGTTGTTGTTTTAACCAAACCAAAATTTTGATTTTAACTGTTTAATAAATTATCACTTCTGGGAGATTCGGGCCCAGATGTCTTAGGTAACAATACTCAGACCCACCAATGGGGGAGAAGAGGAAAAGGACATTTGTCCAGGGGCTCCTGACTGCCACCACTGCTACTGCAGGAGAAGTGATGCCTAGAGCCCCTAGCCCCCTTGAATTGCTATGGGGTGCCAGAGCTCTCAGCCTCACTGACAGTACTGCTTCTGTAGTAGCCACCTTTTCCCCATCAAGGAAAACAAGTCTCTGCAACCATATGGAAATGATAAATTGCCAACAATGTTGATTCAGGATTAGTCTCCTCTAATTGAGCTCATGGTCCCATCTCTCAAAAATTAA
Source organism: Rafetus swinhoei (assembly GCA_019425775.1). NCBI lineage: Eukaryota > Metazoa > Chordata > Testudines > Trionychidae > Rafetus > Rafetus swinhoei. The sequence continues at coordinate 10,755,946 of CM033435.1, read as the reverse complement.
AGTCCAGTTTTACTTGCTGTTGAGTGTTTGTATTAATGAATGAGCAAATATTTTTTAGTTTTGGTTTTGATGGGAATATACCATATATACTGGTTCATTAGCTCGTTCGCATATAAGTTGACCCCCCCAAAATGAATAGATAAAAATGGCAAACCACTATGATCCTTTCGTAAGCCGATCCTATATTTCAGTGGCTGGCAAACTTTGGTTCCTATCTCATCAGGGCAAGCCACTAGTGCATCAGGACAGTATATTTACCTGGAGCATCTGCAGGCATGGAGCCCTGCGGCTCCCAGTGTCTGAGAGTCACCCACCATTCCTGGCCAACAGGAGTAGTGGGAAAAGGCGACCAGGGCATCTCTCAGCCTGTGCCACTTCCCGCAACTCCCATTGGCTAGGTATGGCAAATCGCATCCACTGGGAACTGAGGGGCTCCATGCCTGCGGACGCTCCAGGTACACAAAACGTCCTAGTATGCCAGTGGCTTACCCTGATGAGCTGGGTACTGAAGTTTGCCAACCCCTGATCTATAAAGAAAATGTAGATGACCTCCTGAGGTCTCTTCCAGTTCTATGATTCTATGTAGACCCATTAATAAGCTGATCCCTGCTCTTGCATCTTTTTTTTTTTTTTAACAAAAAAATTGGTTTATGAACAAGTATATATTGTAAATAGCTTAGCTTTAGCTCTGCTATAAGTTGTACTTGGCTGATACATATTGTATTGCCTTTGATTAACTTGTACACAATATTTTCATGTACATAGCGTGTGCTTGCTCTATTTCAATATATCCCATCAACAAGGCATTTTGCAGAAAGATTAGTTGTTTTGGACTTAATGTAATATTTGGAGCTTCTTCAATGCCTTTATTTGACAATCTAATCAAATTTTTATCACTACACATGTCTCTAAATGGAATTTCTCTCAGTAAGTGAAAGCCATATTTCTGGAGAAAAGTACTAAACTAAGCTGAAAATTTAGTATAGTAGATTCTGCTTATTAATAGAGAAGGAAGTGCTAGGATATGCCTTCTTTGAAAGCAGCCCTGCAAACCTGCCTATCAGTGAGGCCTTTAAAAAAAATGCTAATAAGAGGCATGCTGTTGCCATTGTCCAAATCCCATTGATGTTAGCTGGTCTGGGATTGGTTCCTAGCAAAAGGTTTTCATTATTAGGACATTGCTAATATCAGAATCGCTATTAAGGGGAATCTCTTGTACCGCTAATTCTGCTCTGCCAAATTTCTGTCTGGGTGAAAGACGTGAATCTGCTAGATTCTGTTCAGTGGCCCTCTGGACAACTTAATTTCATGACAACATTCAACTACTCTAAACTTTTCCAACCAGATGTGATTCAGTCCTATGCTGGTTTGTATGAAGCATTTCATTCAGAAGTATAACTGACCCAGATTTGTGGCAGGTATTATACTAATAATTTAGACAGATATAATTATAATTTTAAAATAAAAAATACTTTACACTGCTTCACACTGAAGCTGTATAGAGAAATGAATCCTGGATCTTTGTATCCCTGACACTAGTGTGTTGTTATTCAGAAATATATAATTTTTAAAAAAAAGACTGTAAGATGAAAATTTTATAGTGTACACAGTCTGACATCACACGTGATGTCATCACACATCTCACTGACATCACATGTGCCTTACATTTTTATGTACCTTTGACTACTAATGTAAAATGTATGCATTTATCAATAAAAAAGTACCATGGGACTTCCATACCATCTTCCATGCCACCTGCTCTTGGCTCTGTAATGAAACTGACTTTCAAGGTGGCATGGTTGATCCCAGACTCAACTACTTTCAGAACTCAATATATGTATTTCACCAGCATCATACACATTTACACGCAATAAGCAACTAAGCAAAGCAGCAGAGTTATGGATGACTAGGCAGAAGAAATTGGTTGGGATGGGCTATTACTGGCAGAAGGAGGTTAGTCAAACATAATTTTTTTAAAACATGGTTATTACTGGAAGTTTTTCAAATATTTGGTTGGCTATTTCAAGCAAGTGCTAACACTTTCAATTAACAGTTTTTAACTGTGTGTGTGTGTGTGTGTGTGTACGCCACGCGCACACACAAGCTAGACTATATAGGCATGTGTTAAATAAATCTGGTTGCACCCGCCCACAAATCCATCTACTGAGATTTCTCCAAACACTCCAGCCCTCTTACACAGCTTCAAAAATTAGATTCCATAAAAATAAAATTAAAAACATTCAGTCTTCCAGGTAAATATTTTCTTCATTCCCCAAAAGTGGAATTTCACTTCTATATTATTCCAGCCTTAGACTCAGAATTCAGAGCTAATTGAAAAATGATATTTTTTTCCTTCATGGAAAATTTTGACTTTTTTGGTGGTTAATCAAAAATATGTCAATTTAGACATGACACTACTTTGCCTTTATGTACATTGTATTTCAGATGCCTCATGCCCCATTTCTTCTATGTAGGTCAGCCTGTCTAGTTGGTCTACATTTCCTATAATGCACCATAGTCCCACTTCAGGGTGATAAGAGTTGGTACGCCATGAGATATGAAGTCTAGAACCAAATGCATACAGGAGAATAAGGATGTGAAAGAGCCAGACTGCATCTCCAGTGAAGAACCATAGTGGTGTTTATAAAGTGGAAAACTTGATTCTTCAACAAAAAAAATTGATTTTTTTCTTATGAAAAGCCCATTGAAAGGAAACATGAAACTATCAGTTTAGACGAAAAAACAATTTCCCATAGAAAAATAGTTAAGATGGAAAAATTGCAGTTAGCCCTAGATTCAGTTCTATATTGATAACAGCTTTTCTAATTATGATAATGTTGCATCTTGTGTTCATGCAGGACTAGGAATGGGGACTTTATCTCATTAGAAAATAGAGGTTCCTGGCTTCCCAGTGGGACCACATGATTCATCCCCAGTGTCGGAAGGGCTTGAGATAATGGATTTTGAATTTGTGATATTTCTGTGGGTAGACCAATTGGTTCTGAATCATTTTGAAGGGTTTCACGCAACTGTTTTTCTCTCCTTCTGAGTCCTGTATAGTTTTACCTCTGAGTAGCCAAATAGGGTTGCCAGGTATCCAGTTTTGAACCGGACAGTCCAGTATTTGAGCTTTCTGTTTGGGAAAGAAATTGAAAAAATATAAATGAGAAAATATAAATGTCCGGTATTTTCTAAATATGATGTAATGTAGATTGTGATGTAATGTAGGTGTGTCTGGTATTTTTGTTGAAACCATCTGGCAACCCTATAGCCAAAGCACTCTCCAAACTTGTATCACTAGAAGCTTTCTTCCATCCACATTATAGTGTATTCCATGTACATACATATAGTGAAGTCAGATTAACTCTAACTCTGCTCAATATAATGCTTTCATAATAGTTTACATGTCACACATGGCCAGAGAAGTATTTAACTGCATTCATTGGCTCCGGCTGCCTGCTTTCTTCTGTCTGATATAGAGAACAGTAGATTCACAAGTGCCTTGAAAGGGGAGTACTGTTCCCTCTTGGCTTGAGGGTTTTGCAGACTGTGTGAAATTTGGGACTAGGTTTCCTTAAACTGGCAAAACATTTCTTTTATTTAAAAAAATTGGACAAGAACTGAGAACTGGGCCCTCAATTGGAAAAGAGTACAGCACACATTTATTTTAATGTGGCATACAATCAATTAAAAGTTGTAGAATTAGGCTTTTCAAAGGATAGTACATAACATTTAGTCTATGAAGTAAGTGCTGGTTCTTCACTATGACACGTTCATATTCTTTCACATTTAACAAGTTATAACTAACAATACCATGTGTTCGTTGAAATTACAGCAGTGAAATTCAGATGCTTTAACTCCTTTATGAGGTTAGGTTTTATTTAGATGCATGGTTCTTTCTGAAGGGCAACATCTGTGATTCCATGTTCTGTACTGAAAATTAAGAACCAACTGTTTTATTCTTTATTGCCAGTTCTAAAACCTTGCTTGAAAACCTGCATTTGAATTTTGTGGCTTGGGTTTGTATCAAGTTACTGTGGACAACCCGTTCTATATTTCAGCAGTGAGTATCTGCCATTTAAAACACACTTAAGTTTTAAACAGCCTGTGCTTTCTTTCCACTACGGAGTGGAAAGGAAAGAGAAAGTTGATTAAAGGGACACATCACCATAAAAATTGCCATCTGAAAATAATCAGTGATCTATTATTTAGTATTTATATTGCAGTATCAATTAGATGGCACCCTCTGGAATTAAGCTTCATTGTGTTAGGCATTAGACTAATATACACAGAGACATGGGCCTTGTCTGGAGATTCCTATTCTTACAAATGGTCCCCAAGGCTAACTGGCCAAGATCCAATTAAAAAAAAGAAAAGAATCAGTTTCTCCGTGTGCTTGACGGGTCTGTTGTGCAATACCCAGTCTCAGGATTCTGTTGGCATCTGATTCCCTCCATGTCTCATATAGGGTTACCAGATGGTTTTAAAAAAATACCGGACACACTTGATCTCAGATCGGGAGGGGTCAGGGGGAGCAGGGCTGGCCGGGGAGATCGGGAGGAACGATCGCCGCGGGAAGCAGAGCTGGCTGGGAGGGGGTCGGGGGAACGGGGCTGGCCGGAGGAGATGGGGAGGGGAACCAGCCAGGGAAAGCAGGGCTGGCCGAGAGGGGTTGGGGGAGCGGGGTTGTCCGGGGGGGAACCGCCGCCGGGAAGCAGGGCTCACCAGGAGGGGGTTGGGGAGCGGGCTGGGCGGGGAACTGACCGGCGGGGAGCAGGGCTAGCCGGGGGTGGAGCAGGAGGGGGGAGAACTGGCTGGTGGGCAGTGGGGCTGCCCAGGCACATGCAGATCCCAGGGTGCTGCCCATCCCGCGCACGGTCCCAGCAAGGCGCACGTGCCTGGCGGGGCGCACAGGCCAGTCTGGCTGCGGGAATTCCATCCTCCCCCGGCCCCACCCCCCTCCTCTCTACTGCGTAGTTGTGTACTGCCTGGCTGGTAGACATGCTCACAAATCATGAGCATGTCTACCAGCCAGGCAGTACGCAACTGTGTACCGATACTCATGATAATAATAAAAAGTTAATTAGAAAATACTGGACATTTATATGTCCGGTATTTCCTCAGTTCATTTTCCAGACAGCTCAAATACCAGACTGTCTGGTTCAAAACTGGACACCTGGCAACCCTAGTCTCATACGCCAGCACGATGAGTTCACTCCCTAGGCTACTCTGGTGGAAGCTCCTGTGCAAATTTGTCCCAAAGCTTTACAACAGGCTGCTTGCTTGTTTGTAAGACAAAATCAGAATTGCTGCTGTTCTGGTAGCCAGAAGGGTGTCACCTTCTTCCCTGCACCCTACATGGGAGGGCTGAGAAGCACTAGGAACAGGAGGAGCTGGCTGGGGAAACCATGTCTTCACTTTCCAGACTGCTATATGGGTGCAGAAATCAAGGGGAGCCATAGAATCATAGAGCTGGAAGAAACCTCAGAAGGTCATCAAGTCCAGCCCCTTGCCCAAGGTAGGACCAATCCCAACTAAATCATCCCAGCCAGGGCTTTGTCAAGCCAAGACTTAAAAACCTCTAGGGATGGAGATTCCACCACTTCCCTTAGTAACCCATTCCAGTTCTTTACCACCCTCCCAGTGAAATAGTTTTTCCTAATATCCAACCTCGACCTCTCCCACTGTAACTTGAGACCATTGCTCCTTGTTCTGCCATCCGTCACTACTGTGAACAGCCTTTCTCCAGCCACTTTGGAACCTCCTTCAGGAAGTTGAAGGCTGCTATCAAATTCCACCTCACTCTTCTCTTCTGCAGACTAAACAAACCCAAATCCCTCAGCCTCTCCTCATAGGTCATATGCTCCAGCCCCCTAATCATTTTGGTTGCCCTCCGCTGGACCCTCCCCAGTGCGTCCACATCCTTCCTGTAGTTGGGGGCCCAGAACTGGACACAGTAGACTCCAGATGTGGCCTCACCAGAGCCGAATAAAGGGGAAGGAGCCATGTTCAGTGCCCCTTCATTCGCTGAGCTTGCTGCACTTGAGAGAGGGAGGAGAGGAGTCCAGGGATTTTCCTGAGTTTCCCAGGCCCCTGGGTGGTGCCTGGCAGCATCAGGAGGGAGAGATTTGCATGTCTTCCTGAACCTCATCTAGGACTGAGGTAAAGATTTCAGTAGCAGAAGCAGTGCAGGCAGTATTGGACTCTTCCCAGTAGAGCATAGGATGGTATAAGAGAAGTGCCAATATTATCTGCAAGCTCTTCCTTATCTCCTTTCACTCTTCCATATTGTTTCTTTATTATTTTTCAATAAAGAGTTTGATTCCTCTGTTCAGTCATTGATTGCAGCACACCTAAACTTTGTGGGGTTTGCAATAAGGATCCATATTTCCCGCTCAGCGCTGTTCTGTGTTGAAGGACTGATCCAAAAGTCTGAACTTGAACAACATTGGACTTTAGCCTATACAGGTCTGAATTCTGCAGCACAGGCACATGGCAGTGCCCTGGTGATGGCTCAGCAACATCCTTCTTAAGGTGAGGGAGCATATTACTTCAGTTAACTGAGGATTGGATTTGTTTGATAGGCCAATTAATAAATAAGTAACAAGATAAGGTTTTAGATGCCCTACCACATGATTAATAGTACAATTATATCCCAGCAGCATGAAAATAATTTAATTTCCAACAGGAACTCAACCAGCCATCTACAAAATCTCTTAGTTTTTGTCACTTCATTGTTAATGTCATTGACAGAAGCAAAGAGAAGTTCTTTGCAAATAGAATTAAGAAAAACAATTTTGTAGGTATGTAACATCCTTTTCTTATGATTTTAATTAGATAAATTAGATATGCTGCACTGTTCCTTCACCAGCTGGGTTTGTCAGACTTTTTTTTTAATGTTATGATTATATGATATTGTATTTAATTGAGATTTTGTAAAAATGAGAATAAATTGTTTTTAAAAAATGCATTTTCTGTATATCTGAGGCTATGTCTAGACTATGGGTTTTTTCCGGGATACCTTCCGGAAAAACTCTACCGTGTCTGCTCTTCCACAAAAAAAAGCGGAAGAGCAGCTGCGCTCTTTTGGAAGCCCTGTCTTCCTCCTCCCACAAGGAAGAAGGGCTCTTCCGAAAGAGGGTTTTTTTCCGAAATTTGGCCCATCTACACTGTGTAGATGGGCAAAATTAAGGAAAACCTCTTCCGAAAAAACTATCCAAAAAAGGTGCGCAAATTGCAGAGTGCAATTTGTGTACCTTTTTCTGATAAAGCCCCATAGTGTAGACATAGCCTGAATAAGTTAATTAAATGAGTTCAGTGAATGGCTGTATTGACGTTTCAGATCTATTGCCCCAATAAAGTTCTTTGCGCTCTACTTCATGCAAAATGTATTAAACTAGTAGACATTGTGGTGTCCCGCACCTATAGTAATAATTCATTTGCAGTCATATTTTATTTATGCAAGTTTCAGAGGCAGGGCTGTTGAAACAGCTATGAGCAAGGAAGTTTCTTGGGAATGAAACCTGACAGTTCATGTTTTATGTCTTAATTTTGCTTATTCATTTTGAAACTAAAATTGAGTTGGAGTCAAAATCAAGTTAATTTTAGCTGTAAAGCAAGGTATGTCTAATATTCTAACTACAAACAGAAAAAGCCATCAGTCTTTGTTTTTCCGGCATCATCTTTTATTCTAAATATCAGTACAGTGTTCTCCTCTATGTGCAGTACAAAGAAAGGGGGGTAAAATTGTAAATGATTATTGACAATAAGGATTTCTTATCTATTTACCTTTAAATTCCCATAATCAGAAAACAAACAGCTGTGTACAAAATAGTTTGACTCCCTGAGATTTTTAGTGGGGTTTTTCTCCTTTTCTTTAAAGACCTGGCATTGAAAGCGACGAGGAGTCCTTGGTCAAATTCCAACTTGGATAATTACTTCATTAACTGACTGAAGTTGATAGCAGTTTTATGTACAATCACTTCTGTCATGCAGCTGTCTCTAGAGTAGAGTGCAGCAAGTGTTAAACAACACATAGGAGCACTATACTTCATGGTAGGACAGAAAGTGAAGAATGAGTCTGAATTAACTCGCCACGTGTAGACATGGTATTCTGAAAGAAACCCCTTCCCTCGGATTAACTGTTACTCCTCGGACTAGTGGATTTTTAAAATGGCGACCAGACGCGAATATGCTAATCAAGCGTGGGATATTTAAATCCCACACTTCATTAGTAACTTCGGTATGCTACATTTGCATCCCTAGTTCGGACTAGGGAGCAAGTGTAGACATACCCTTAGTTTCAGGTACATTATCAGCTAGCAGCTACCAACTAGTGTTTATTCAGTAATTAATTTAATTGAATAGGGAGAAAAAAAGTGAAAACTGTTCCTGAGGAGTATTCATGCTTTGTGCCCTTTGCTTCTCACTTTGACAGTGAACAAGGACATTAGTCAATATGAATGTACATTCCAAGTGGCATGATACTTATGTGATGTTAGAAATGGCAGTGCATTAATATGAAATATCTGAAAAATGGGAATCCATTAGGTTATATCTTACACAGGTTTTGTAAAGAATATACCTCAAGAATAAGGCGTGTTTACCCTTTAAATAGGATTTTTTTTCTATCAGTTCCAAAATTGATTGCTGTTCATGAGGGATAACATTTTCCAAAGTACATATATGACATTGGACTTCAAGCACCATTTTTGAAATCATCTGAACTGATACTTAAATACTACTGAAAATTTCACTGTAAATCCTTAATATCAGTAAGTGGTAAACTGGACTCAGTACATCTGTATATGATTAATAGGAGTCTAATCTTTTCAGCTATATGGAAGTATGAAAAAAATAGCAAAAAGATGGAAAATTTCTGGTATCTCATTTTTGAAAGTGTACACGGCTTTTATCTCTACCTATCTTAGTGAAACCAAAATGTGGTTCAGCTAAGAATCTTTCATGAGCACATTTAAATAGTTTTTCCATTAAAAACAGATACTGGTAATGGATTCAGCCATATTTAATTATTAATCATATTGAGGCTGTTTTTCAGAAAAGGATGTAGCTGGTCTTACAATTGTGCAGCTAATTTGGGTGTTATTACTGCCTACAAATGGCCAGGTAGAGGAATAACTGGCCATTTTTGTGCTTGCAGTTAAGGGTAACTGCATGCAAATTATATATGGAATTGCATGTGGTCGTTTGATAAAATTGGGTCCTAATATTAATCTAGATCTACTTTTGCCACAGCAGGGTTTTTTTATAACTTTCTTTGGCATATTAAAATCTCAAATGGTGGAAAAATTCCCTAGATGTGTAGAAACAATAAGTGATTGAGACCCTTTTGATTTTTACAATATAACCTTCAACACTTACTATAACTCTTGAAATTGCTAAATTTAATGAACTCTTTGAACACAAATAGTGATTTGTTCTTCCTAATGGCTGTTTGCCAGATACGCAACTTGTTTAAAAGAAGGCCTTCAGTAAAACAGTTTCTGATGCATGGTTGTTCTCTCCTTAAAATTGCTAGAAGATTGAGTCCAAGGATTTTGCAATGATTAAGTTCTTAATTCCTTAATCCTGAGTAATTCTGCCTGTAGGACAATTTAAAATGGTTCCTTAGGCATTACTTTGTCCAAACATCATTACCAGCCATTTCTAGTTTTGGAAACTTTGATTTAACCATTAATTAAAACCTCCATTTGATTTCTCTTTGCTTTCTTCATACAAAAATGCAAGTTGATGATCTGAGATGACCACTGGATATTGGATTTGCAGGGCCATATCGCTAATAAACTGATGAATTCAGTACTGTGAGGAAGCTGAATTACAATTATTCTAGCTAGGCTGAACAGTCCGTGCACTTTATTGCAGAGTTATCGCATTACTGAAGATGTGTATGCAGTTTCATACTATTAGCTCCAGGGGATGCTGTTGTACTAAAAGTTTGTGTGCATGGAAAATGGCCTGTTTTACAAAAGACAAGTATTTGTGGTGTCATAGTAAGAAGTATAGTTCACATATAATGCAAAAAGCATAGTAATTAATGGTGCTTGCAAGTGCTATAACTTTTGAGCAGTAATATTAATCCATAAATAACAAAATTCATGGAATATGCTATTAGTAATGTTTGCTTTACCACATACTTGGCATATAACCTGGTGACATATGTTTGCCACTGATTTAATTTCAACCTGAGCTATTTCAAACTGGTAAAATGCTCAGTGAATCATTTATAAGACTGTTGGGAATTCTTTCCTCGAAAGCGTGCATTGAGCAGATTACAGGGAAATAGTCTAGGAATACTTGGTATTAGTAGCTACAGTGCCTCAGCATGTTAGGGATTTTAGAAGTTTCCTCAAGTTCTTTGGAACGAACAATTTCAGATGTGTGAGGATTTTTTAGAATGACTGATCGTATAATATTGGCATAAAAAAAATTTCTTCCTGTCCATTCACTAGGCATTCATTTCTTTTTCTGAATTAATTAAAATATGTATTATATTGCTTACAAATATGTATTATATTGGTACAAAACTGTTTAACTGGAAGCATGTGGCAGATGTTAGTCACTTTGCTCAATGCAGTACCAGAAGGCACTCTGATTGCAGTATGAGAACCTTTATATAAGAAAATAGAATGGTGGCTTTCCCCTCTTCCAACCACCAACACTTCAGGAGCAATTCAAATATTGTAAGTTGGAATATGCCAGTACTTATCTTTTCTCCCATAGACCTTAGCTGGTAGTAATGGAAATTCAGGAATGCTGTAGCTACTAAGTTACACATAGTGTAAATACTTTCCTTAATTTTAATAGAATTTAGAGTTCAGGCTGGGGGGACTTGCCTCTCCTTTGTCAGTGTTGTAACTGTGAAATCTAGCCTTTTTTTAATCTCTTTCTTGCAGTATTTATTAAAATGTTGCTTTTAGTAAATGAAAATGCTCTGAAAGAAAGAAAAGAAGCAGTGAAATCGTCAATTCTAATGTGACTAAAGAGTCACAAAGTCCTGGGGCGAAGAATGATTTTTGCATCAGAGAGTGAGTAGCCAGGTGCTTGCATAATGTTTCCAGCCTTATCTCCCTTTGAACTTACAAATGTCATTTTCTTCATTTAAAAAATTCCCTGCTCTAGAAAGTACCTTATGCTATTTTTAGCCTGGAGGTAGGTGGATACACCTTTACTGCCTCAAATCTGGGAGCCAAAAACCATCATGATAAACTTTAATTAGCAAATTATTTTGTTTGCTATACAAAAAATTGTCTAGTTACTTGAACATTAAGTATCATGATTTCTGAGACCTTTAGAAATCTTTAAGATCAAGGTTCGAATTGCAGCAAAGCAAGCCACATCCTGAGAACAACTGCGGTTAAAAATCTCCTTTGTTTCTGTCCTTTTAAACCAAAGCTTGAACAATGAATTCTCCAGGCACTAAAAAGCCAGACCCTGAATTGTTTTACTGACATCCCTTCGGGATTTAAAATGTAGCAGTAGACTGATTAAAAGTAGCATAGAAGCTGAGCTACGTGTGCATATCTACCTCCATTATTCAAAGAGTTAATGTGGTGGTTTAGTTGCAGTTCTCATTTTCCACCGTGGAGCCATTAAAACTCCATTTTGTTAATTTTTCAATTTTATTATTTTTCGGTGAATTAACACTCATTACAACATGTTGAAACCAGGTCAAATAGGAATTACAAACATATTAATGTCAAATAAAATAAATGTCAGCTGTATATGTTGAATTAATTTGGTGGAGGAGAATAATTTAAAATAAAAGTTTAACTTCAATTCTGTCACTTGGAAAAAATCCTGTCTCAGAAAGTGAAGCCTGCCTGCAGATTTAGCTTGGTCGACTTCTCAGCACTTGAAAAGAGGCCTCTTTCCTTGTTTCTGTGATCTGCCTCCCCTTCCCCTTTCAGTTTTGCAGTGGTAGCCTACTTCCTGTCAAGAGCAACTCTGACATGGCCTCTTCTGTAAAGACTCTCCACCTCCTCCTCCTCCTCCTCCTTTCTTTCAAACACTCAGTACATTTAGAGACTGATCTTGTGCAGAAAATATCCCTGACATTTGAAGAGCTCCAGGGATTCAGTGAGCATGCTCACTGCCTGATAGAAAGAGGAAGCTAGTTTACATAGGGCTCATACCAAGCATAGCCTGCATGTCAGTGCAGTTAACTTGCAGCTGGCTGTGAGGAAAATAGCTTGGCTTTGTCCTAGGAAATTTCCCTGATTTTTCTGTTTTTCCTCTTAAATTTCCAGAAAGATTTACAAAGATTTTTAAAAAACGTTTTTATTTGTAGCTGGGGGAAATAATACACTCTAAATTCAGTCTCGAAATCCTGGAAAGGTTCCTCCCTCTCTCTCCAGCTTTGCTTTATTATACTTTATTTTTGATTAGTCAAAGGCTGGGCCTTGAGTTTGTGAAGTTTAGAAAGAACCAGGAGTTACTCTGGCAGCATTTGTCCAGCTTCCTTCTCCCTGCTTCTGGGCAAAAGCAAACAAGCTGGTCTTTTTGTTAGCCCGATAAATGCTATTTATGAAGATGGACCTGTTGAACTACCAGTACTTGGACAAGATGAACAACAATATTGGCATTCTGTGCTATGAAGGTATTTGTTTCATTTGGCAGAAGGTTTGTTTTTTTCTGGGGTATTTTTGATGTTTTCAGTTATTTCTGTTTATAGTTGTTACCAGGTACTGTGTATGTTGTAGTGTATCTAGAGGCTTAAAGGGATTTATGAAATGGAGGTTAAATTACTCTTTTTAAAGGAAAAGTTTCTGTTTACTAATATGAAGTGTAGGTTGCTCCCTCCCTCCCCCCCCCTCAGCAAAGACGGTACTGATTGAACTACATTAAAGCAGCAATACTCCGTGCTTTTTGCCAATGTTAATATAGTTGTAATTCTGTAAAGGAAACACTCAAAGACACTTTATAATACCTGTATGTGTTAATTTGTAATGTACATTGCCTATGTGTAATCTATGCCATTAAATGTATACTCTGAAACATAGAGTAGATGCATTTGTACAGCGAGACTTACAACAGGTTTTTGTTTTTAATTTGTTTTTACATCCTGAACAATAACACATTTTACAATTCATCTTTGGCAACTGAAGGGCACCCATATTATGGAGCACAGAGTGGCCTTTGTTTGACTTATCATTTCCGGCCCAGCTCTGAGAAAACCCTGACAGTGAAGGATGTCTCCCCCCTCACCCTCACACCTCCTCCCCAAGAGCACTCCACATAGTCCCTGTGGAAAGAATTACACAATGCCCTGGAAAACTTAACTTTTTGTCTTCTCTGTGTGAGTTTGCTTATTTGTGTCCAGCTAATGTAAATCGACATTTACTTCTGATCCTGTAGGTAATAGTAGCCTTGTTTTAAAGGTGCCTTAGGTAAAGGGAGAAGGGAATTAGCTTGATCTAGATCTTTTTCAGTCGACGTGCAGTTTGAAGAAGTGCCAGTGGTCTGGCTTTGAGTGGAAAGAAAGACACCACTGAGCTAATTCAGCTTGGCAGGAGGGCAGGTTTTGCTGTAGCTACATACAAACATTGCAGAAGTCTCTCTTCTAATTCAGCAGGAACATTTTCCATGTTCGTTTGGAAAGTTAACTTTTATAGTTGTCAAGAAAGAAGCAGAAACAAATAGATGTGATCAAGAGGTAATACTCACATGCATTTTAAAAAAAGGCTAACCCAAAAATCAAGAAGCTTACTCTAGCAATATGTCTTTTCCTTTCCTCACCTCAGTTTGTTAGGCAAAATTTCAAAGTACTAGGGGGGAGCAGAGGGTGCATATAGAACTATTAATGACTCCAAAAGTCTCAGACGGGTAGCCATGTTAGTCTGTAACTTTAAAAACAAGTGGCCCTGTGGCACCTTAGAGACTAACAAAAATATATATAGTATCATGAGCTTTCATGGGCAAAACTCACTTCAGGTTTTTTCCATTTGAACAAAATCATAGATCTTATGTAGAAATGTTCTTTTCATAAATCTGCTGTGCAAATAAATGGCTTGCCAGCCAGACTTTCATTCTCTTCCCCATGCTGCTGTTTCTTTTTTGAAATTTTGTGAATGCAAGAATGATTGGATGAAGGAACATTGTGAGTTTTGTAATCTCGCCATTGTCTTGCATTAACAATTAAGTGCTTTATTATGATGTTGGTTCCTGATGAAAAATGGCAAAGAAATAGAATTTCTGCTTGGTTGATGGATTTTTCTGAGGGTTTTGCTGACAAGATGGAAAAAGTTTTGTTGCTTTGGATCTTACTAGTTTCATTCAATTGTATTTATTACCTAGTATTTGTAAAAGCTGATTAACAGACCTTGTTTTCCCACCTTCCTTTGGATAAATCATAATTTTAATAGTTTGAAAGCAAAAGCACAGCTCAAGGAACACAGGTTTTTTTTTTTAAGTTCAAACATCTGTTGCAATTTTCCTTATTATGGAAGTTAACATTAGTTTTAACTCTAAAATAAACATAAGTAAGAAATGAAAAAAAAACTAGAGCAGTGTTTATATCCTAGTGATTTAAAAAGTATAAACACTGACCACGTCTTAACTGAGTTCTGAAGGGTGTTTTTAGAGATGCCTACACTTCTGCCATGTCGCTGCCAAAGTATTTATTTTACAGAGGAGTTGTGTCAGCAATGATGGTTGATGGTGATTTTGAAAAGACAAGTTCTGTTGCAGTAATATGTACACTTGAGAATAAAGTGCTTTTTCAGATTCAATTAATTAGTCTTTATTGAGGTTCATACTTGAACTACTTACATTTACAAGTTCTCATGAGAAGTACTTTGGTAGATGCAAGATAAGATACACTGTGTGATTATTAGATCTATAATAGGCTGGGATTTCAAAAGAGTTGGAGAAAATCAGGTGTCTAAATCCCATTGGAATTCAATAGGAGGTGGATACCTTTTACTCCCTGAAGTGCTTTTGAAAATTGTAGCATGTTGCTGTTTTTACTGAGTGGTTGCCTTAGCTGTCTTTTTTTACATAAAGTGGTATAATGCGGACTTGATCAATTTAATCTTCTGTCTCACTCATTAAAAGAATAATGTTTTGTGCCCTCACTTAGTGAAGCAGTTCATGTACTGTAAAATGGAGTGCCCTTATTACTGGAGAAGATTTGATCATTTTCCTCTTAATTTGTGCTAGAGGTGAAATTACAAACAAGCCAACACAGTGTAGTGACTGGCCATGGATCAGCAGGTGCAGCCCTCTGACTTCACTGAGTATTTCATGGATGTATTGGTGATAGGATCATACCCTTAAGAAGGAAAAGCAGGTTCTTTCCCCAACAAGAACATCTTAGCCAGCCCTGTGGTCCAGCACAGTGTATTGTGCTAAGGTAGAGGGCTATAATTTGGACCCCAAGCTTAGTCTGTTTTCCTTGCCCAGCAAACTGGCATCACAACTTTTGGGTATCTAAGAAGTGCCAGAAAAAACAACAAATGGTCTACTTAAACCTAAGCAGATAAAAATCAAAGTCAATAGATAGATACCTATCTATAACAGTGGTTATTAAATAGGTAGAGTCCATAACCACTGAAGGTACTAACAGCTCCCAGAGTGGTATCCTTCCTGTTTTAGGTATCTATCTATTGACTTTGCTTTTAGGTTTAAGGACCCATTCTCCAGATACTTAATGATGCTTTGTCTCCCACCCCCCTCCCTTTTTCTTTCTCTCCCCTCTCCTATTTATTTCGAGTTTTCATATCCCCAAATCATAACTCCAGTCATCTGAAGAAATGGGCTGTGCCCACGAAAGCTCATGATACCATCTACATGTTTTGTTAGTCTATAAAGTGCTACCAGACCATTTGTTGTTTTTTCTGTAACAGACTAACTTGGCTACCCCCTGAAGCTTAAGAAGTGCCAGTCTCTGGTCCTTAATGATTAGTGGATGAGAACAGTCCTTCAGAAAAAGTCTAACTTTGTCCTCATGATCATTATACAGCGCTGTATAGGGGATATTTTGTCTGGCAGTTGTTCTAGATATTCTGTTGGTTTGGGAGACCTTAGAGAGAAGTTGAGTTGCCTGACATTAGCCAAAGCAAAATAGGTAAACTTTTGGACTCTTGTGAAGGAGGAGAGAATGATGACAAATAATGGAAAAGTTTGCTGAGATCTTTCAGCCAAAAGTTTTCCTGCTCTTTTGGGGTGTGTAGAGCAGATGCGTAAAAGGTTAACCAAGTGGATGGCACAATTGAGTATTATTATTATTAATAATAATAATAATAATAATTTGTATTATAGTAGGGTTTACAAACCTGAACTGAGATTGCCCATAACTTTTTTAGGTGCTTTACAAGCATATGGTAAAAGACCCATCATTGACCTCTGAGAGCTTTGTAATCAAAGACAATGTGAGACAAATGGTTATATGATTATGGTGATCATATTTTCTGAACCAAAATTAGGGACACATTAGCCATGCCTCTGACCCCCCATTAGCCACCCCTCCTGACTAGCGATGTTAAATATTGGTTAATTGAATAGTCAATTAACCTCATTAATTTCTATCAATTAGTCGACTATTCTCTAGTCCCCAGGGACGAGGCTGACAGCTAGTGCACTCCATCCCCACTCTCAAGGAGCCCCCTGCCACTCCGCGCTGCCTCTGTATCAGAGGCAGCAACATGGGGTGCCAGGTGGAAGCTGGTCCATGAGGGGAGCCGGTTTAAAAGCCAGCTCCCCTCGCAGACCAGCTGCCTGTCACCCCCACACTGCTGCACAGCGTGAGTTGGCAGCAGCCCCTGTCCAGGGGTAGGGGCAGGGCTGAGCTCTCAGACCCCACCCAAGCCGGAACTGAGCTGGGCTGCCTGCCTGCCTGGCTCTTAACAGACGTTAAATGCAGAGCCGCAGCAGGGATAGGTCCCAGACCCGGTGTGAGCCAGGACTGAGTCGGGCTGCTGGCCAGCCTGCTAAAATATTTACTGGCAAAGTGTGTGTGGGGCAGTGGAAATGCATGTAGTTTATAGCATTAACCTATAAGCTTATTGGTTAATTGACTACACTATTACATCCCTATTCCTGACCCCCATCAGCCATGCCCTCTGACCCCCATTAGCCACAGGAAATCCCACCCCTGGAGGTAGTACTCCAGGGGTCAAGATTGTTGCCCTAGGGACGTGGACAAGCAATTAAATTAAAATGGCCAATGGTGAGGATATAAAATGGGGAAAGGGAGTCCCTACACAGAAGAGAGATCCGACCTGGGAGCCGTATCTAATCACCGGTGGATCACTACCCACAAATCAGGCATACACAATTTTAGGGCCAAACCATGTATTTGATGGAAATAAAGTGAACAGATATACAACTAACAGTAAACCACAACAAATCCAGCCGCCCTAACCCGAAGAAAGGAGATAGAACAGTTCCCTAGATACACAAGGTATGTATACAAAGCCTGAGGCGATCGATGCCTGCGACCTTCGACCCTCGGGCTATTTGGAAGCCTCTGGGGAGGACAAGCAGGGAGATCCCACGGTGGCGAGTCCTCGGTGGAGAGACGAGCCCGATATGGATCCTCGATCCGGAAAGGAATCCCCTCTGGAAACAGTTTGGTCTGTCCTTCGGCAACACCGTCTGATCTAGTAGGCGGGTAATACAATGATGATAATAGAAAGAGTCCCGGTTCCAATGGCCGTTACAAAAGAAAAACCTTGTGGGCATTCACCACACAAGGGATAGCACAGTCCAAAAGTCCAGGCCTCAGATTACCAAGATGGTATCCGAGCTTCAGGCCAGACAATATACAAACAAGGGGGTAAGGAGGGAACAACAAAAGGAGTGACAAGATCCAAGGTTGAGAAAAATCCAAGGACCCGAGCCCTTGATACCTCAGGGTTTTTATTGGCCCAGAGGCGGGAAAAATATGTTAATGAACCTGGGTGTTGAGTGCAGCTTCCAAGGGGCTGTGTGCAGCGTTTTAGTGCTGAGTGCACCTCTTTTGTTGCTGAGTGCACCGGATAGTAATGAGTGCACAGCCTGTTTGGGAGGGGTGCACAAGGTGGTACCATGTGCAAATTAACAGTTTTGAGTGGGAAAAACCTCTATGATGCTTGAGGCAAACTGTTTCTCTTTAAAATGGAACCCACTGAACTCCATTTTAGAAACCCATAATATAATTCCCTTTTCCAGGGTAACAAGATGGATACATGACCGAAAGTAAAGGGTGTCATGTGACCCCTCTAAGAACTCCTCCCATCAAGATGGGTTTGGCTCCCACAGGACCTCCCCATGCAACTAACCTGCAATTGCATTAATCCTACTTGCATTGCATTAACTCCGGGGCAGTGTTGCCTCTAAGATTTTCCACCCATGAGTGGAGTGAGTTTTGTCTTTGCAACAGTATTGAGTTCATATGTGCTTGTTCGGATGTGTGCCAAGGTATTAATAAATATCTTAGATATTAATAAATATCTTATAAACCTCTCCCTTTTCCCTCTGCTGCCCTGTCTCCCACCCTCCCTTGCCCCACCTGCTCCCCTGGTGCCTGCTGCTGCTCACCCTCCTCTGCTGTCCTGGCTCCTGCCCTTCTCACTCCCATCGGCCCTTCAGGGACCTGCCCCTTTCCCCTGCACCAGCCCTTCTCTCCCCCCTATGTCCGCTCCTCCTCTAACCCCACTCTGATCATCTGTAGCTACCCTTCCCCATCCCCTCCTAAAACCTCCCTCTACCCACCTGCCCTGCCTCTCTCCTCTGGTGCCCTCCTCTCCCTTCCCCTCCCCATGTCTGCCCTTCTGCTTCACCCCCACAATCTCCTGGCACCTGCACCTTCCCTTACCCCTGCATCTTCCTGATGCTTCCCTCTTCCCTCACTGCCCCTACTCCCCCTTGCCTGCTTTCTCTCTGGTGCCCACTCCCTCACCACCCTCTGCCCCACTTCTCCTCATGCCCCTCTGTGCCCTCACATATGACTTGCTCAATCCCCTGCCTTCCTCATGCCCACCCCTTGTTTCAGCCCTTCTTCTTCCAGCACTCACTCCTTCCCTCTCCTCTTCCTCCCTCTTGCCCCCATTGTCCCTCCCCTCTCATCTCCCAGAATCACCCTGTCCCCTCCCTTCTCCCACTCCCCTTCCCTTCCCCCTCATTGTCTCCTTGTGACCCCCTGGCATTTGTCTCTCCTTCACCCTCCCCCTTGGTGCCTTCCCCTTTCTTCTCCTGCCCTACTCCCCCCTCTATACTCAGCACAAACCCCTTCCTCTCCTCACCCCCCTGCCACTTCCCTCACCTTCTGCCTTCCATGTGGGAAGCAATTTGCAGGGGCTGGAGCTGGGGCCCCCGCAGCCCTGGCCCCAGCTGCTCCCGGGGTGGGACCGCGTGCTGGGACTGGAGCTGGGTGGGGACCAGGACCGTGGTATTAAAAATAGCACCACGGGCAGCCCCGGCTCCAGCTGGAGTCAAGCGGCAGCTGCACCAGGCGTGCCCCTGGACCTGCCTGGCACCCTCCCCTGCAATTGCCACTGTGCAAAGAGCAAGCAGCTGCTTGGGGATGGAGGCTTTGCGCGGAAGAGGTGTCCTGCAGAGGAGTGGGGGGAGAGGGCTGCGCGGTGGTGTGGAGGGGGCTGGCAGGGGGTTGCTGAGTGGCAGCGCGCACCGCGCTGGAGCTCAGAGAATGCTCCGGGCTCGAGCTTCCAACTCAGCCCGGAAACCACACGCCACAGGAAGCAACCCTGGCTGCCCACTGGCAAAGCACCCAGGGAGCCTCCTACATGCTGGGGGAAGGGGACGTTGCTGCTGCGCTAGCATCTGCGAGGCTGTCCCAGTGGGGGAGGGAAATGGAGGTGCCATTTCTAGGTGGATCTGGTGGGGCTTTCTGGGACATTGCCCTACTTGATGGTGCACCAGGGCAGAGCATTTATATTTGGGACCGTCCCAAAAAACCCGGGACGTATGGTCAGCATATGTATGAGGGATCATAGAACCATAGAGCTGCAAGAGACCTCAGAACGTCATCAAATCCAGCCCCCTGCTCTAGGCAGGACCAATCCCAACTAAATCAACCCAGCCAGGACTTTGTCAAGCCCAGACTTAAACACCTCTAGGGATGAAGATTCCACCACCTCCCTAGGTAACTCATTCCAGTGCTTCACCGCTCTCCTAGTGAAATAGTTGTGAAGTGACTTCCGAGGTCATGCAGTAAATCAGTGGTAGAAGTGGGAGTAGATACTAGGCAGATCATCATGATTCAGGTATAAAGGCTTCTAGGTATTTTAAGATGATAGTATATACAGAAATGAATTTACTCTTGGATACACCATTCATTTCTTGTAAGATAGCTGAAATGTCTGTTGGGATAATTATTTTCTGTGGATAACCTTCATCTTTTTTGAATGTTCTCAATGGTTTCTTTTGGCTTTAAATGGTTTGTGGTGTCTCAGTCAATGTGCAGTTTGGCAGCAAAATTATTTTAAATTTACAACATGGTGGATAATTATGTAGTTTTTCTCATTAGATGGAGAGACATATTCTTCAGTGTCGAACTATTCACACTTTGATCAGGGGAAGGATGACAGAATGATGATCATCTGTTTCAAGGAGATTATTTTGCAGTCAGTTTGATGCAACTAGAGATAAGAAAACAGTGGAAACTTCTAGATCCAAGCACTTGATGTTGCTGCTTAAACCAAATCACTTCTCTCTTTCTTCCTTGTGACATTTATCACAACTGCCAGTTAAATAGAGCAGTCCTTTAGTCCTTTTGTTCTGTCTCTAATGAGCTCAGAGACATAAGGAAACTCAGGGGAGATGGTGCCTTCACTGGGGTGAAAAGGCCATAAAGCAGACCCATTCTGTACCAGTCTGTTCCTAATGCTACATATCAAATGACAAGCACTTGATCTGGAGGTGTACTCTGAGGAACAACATCTGCATCTTGTTTTGCTGTGGAAACTCAATTTATTTCAGTTTCATATTCTTTCTCTGGGATTCTTGTGTGAGGTAATGGGGCAGAGCTTTGAAATGCCGTTGGCAAGCTTGGGCTCCTGATAATTGCAACTTAAATATTTATGAGAAGGTGCAGTCCCCCAGTGGAAGATTGTTTCACTTTGTTGTTTATCTCACAGAGTGCACAGATGGTTCTGTGTTGCAGGGCAGATTTCTGTCTTCCTTCCTCCCTCTTCCATTGTCTAATACTTTGCATTATTACTGCATTCCCGGGGTTTGGACTGTTGCACTGGGAAAGGTATAAAGAAATGCAATAAGATGCAGAGAAATCCCTCCAGGCATGTTATGAGACTTGGAGCACGCAAAATAGTTTTTGTTCTGCAATGTCTTATGGACAGTCCAGAAAACTGGATTTTGTTATCAAGAAAATTGGATCCAGATTTACAGAAAAATATCACTTCTTGGTTTGTTTCCTAGTTTAATGTAGATAGCTTATACTAGTTAGTTGTATATTCCATAATTACCTCACTCACTTCCTGTAGTTATTTGGCTACAGCTCTGTACTAGTAAAGATGTGTAGGGTTTTAGTGCAAAGCAAGCTATTTTTATATATATATGTTTTCCAAAAAGCCCAGTATTTAATATATTAAACACAGAGCCTGAAAGTAATTCTGCTAACTTCATTTGCTCACATTTTTAATTAAATAACTTGTATTCTTTTAAGTTCTAAAGAATAGTTTCCATCTTTTGGAGGTGTGGTGGTTTTTTTGTTTTTGTTTTTGTTTTTGCTGCTCATGGATTTCACTCTGGATTTGTATAATCAGCTTCTCATATTAACTCCAAAGCATATTTCAGTTTCTAAATATATAAAAATAGTTTTACAACTCTGTCCTTCAAATAAGAATCAGTGGAAATATTGAACCCTAATGAAACCCCTTACACAGTGAACTAAAATATCTCACTCAATTTCCTTTTTATTTTCACTGCACTGAACTATTTTTCCCTGGATTAATTAATTTATTTTAATCCAACTGACATACTGGGGACAAACCTAGAGAGTGTCCTACATTTACAGAACATTTAATAGGGCTTTTTATTTTTAAATATCTTTTCTCACAAGTAGAAAATAAAGAATTATAGTCATTTTTTCAGGGCTTGTTACAGTATCTCCTGTCACTGATTGGTGAGTGTCCTCTTCAGTGTGACCTTCATGATTCCTTTCCTCATTGGTCCTGCAAAACAGGAAAGTTTGGGTTTGAACAGTATTTCCCTGGAATTTGAATGTTCTTCAGAGTCTCTAATAGGGATGTGAGGTTACCCAGTAAGCATCACCCTTAACAGGCGATGTTTACGGGGTAACAGTTAACCATTCGGGGGTAGCCCCCGCAGGCGGAGTCCAGCCCCATGGAGCTGCCGGCTTCCAACCCAGGAGGGAGGAGAGTTGATTAGTTGGGTGAGGGTGGGGCAGAAACTATAGCGGAGGAAGGGAGGAGGGCTGATTGCTTCCAGACTACGCAGGCTTGTGGGCTGGGAGTTGGCAGCCCAGCACATGGTCGGAAGCAGTTGGAATGGAGAAGCCCCTGCCCACAGCGTGAGGCCACTCCAGCCTGGCTGCAGCAGGAGGGGGGGGGGCCCTCTAGCCCAGAGCTTAACATTTAACCGATTAACAAATTAAATGGGATTTTACATCCTTAGTCTCTAAGGCCCTTTTACATATATTGAGGTACCTTAAATTGGGAATAAACAAATAAATACGATACTGGGGGATATAATACAACTTTCAAGGAGTTAAATTAGGAAGTCAGTTTCCAACGATACCTCCGCTTGGTGTAAGGTCTATAGAAGCAAATGTTCCAGTGCATTGCATTAATGAGGAATTTGCTTAAAGGCTGTGACTTGTTACTTGCAAGTCAAATTTGTTGCAGTGCCAGGTTTCTTTGGATGTAAATCCAGGGACTTTAGAATACACTGAAACAGCTAAATTGCTCCGAAGTTCAAACAATGAACTATATTGTGCAGAGGGCTGTTAGAGAACAACTAGAAGCTTAAACAACAGTCTGTATTGTGGGGCATCTAAAATTATGAATGGAAAAAGTTCATCCATATGTATTGGTCTTGGTGGTTTTTTTAAATCTACTTTGCATGAAAATAGTTGCCTTTTAATTCCTTTTTGACGATTAATACAGATGGACCTTTTATGTTTTGGATTCTGGCAGAGTAGACTCCATAGTTTAACATGCTGAAGGCAGACAGTGTGCCAAGCAATTTAGCAAAGTTGTTTACAGTAACAATAATCCAGCAGGACAGAGGCCATAATTCTTCAGTGATAATAGCACGAGGTAGTGATGAATACAAGTTTCTGAGGAGTGTTTACAAAATTGTGTGGTGCTTGCTCATTTTTGTTTTTAATTTTATTTTAATGCCAGCCAGCTTTTTCTTTTACAGTCTGTATCATGTCCCTCAAATATTACTTTACAAATCAGCCGGGACTGCTTTGCTTGATACACAGAGAGCCATTGTTTCCTTTCCCTTTCAATAAAAGCCATATGCTTTGGGAGGTAATTGACTGCATTTTATGACACTGCTGAATGTTGTATTGGTATGTTGGGACCATCCATGGCACAGTCATTTGTACACTGTGTGTTCCACAGTGCAGTTTTAATTTCTGTGAGGCAGCTTTTTTGTTGGTGCTTCATCAGATATTTTTAAGACCTTAACAGCTCCTTCTGAATGCTGTGGTTGTGTGACCATCGTGGTGCACTGGGGCCTCTCTCTGTATGACTTCTGAATTTTGGATCATATTATGAAATTGTACCATGAAATTAAAGGGTCATGGAAAGTCTATTTGTTTGTGGCTCCCTGTGAGTTTGCAGGGTTATGTCATGTCTGACAGGCCAAAGACAATGGTGAGTGATCAGCATTCAAATGACAATTCAAAGTAAAACACTTTGGGATGGACAGTAAGTTTGCTGTCCTGGGAGAAGGGCTTTCTTCTCATGTCTGAAGTGGAGGGGTGGGGGGTTTGGAGTAATGGAAAATTATCAAAAGGCAGGACAAAAGAAACAGGTGACCTCCCATCAGGAATCTGTAAAGGGTTGGGGGGGGGGACAGAAGGGGGAATTGAGGAATGGGGTAAGAGGACAAGCTTAAGATGAGGGAGGCTGCTGCAGGGGCAGAATAGAGCTAGGGGGGGCACAGGATTCTGCAAGCTGTAACACAGATGCTGTCCCTCTTGGCAGAGCTAGGGAGGAGGGACGTTGTGTTTAGGATGTTTTATTGTTTTGGACAGTGAACACATTCCTGTGCTTTCTAGGATTAAATAATATGAGCATAAAGCTGTTGACTATACCTCATCTGCTGTGTGCCCATGAGAGAGTGAACCTATAAACTAGAACAGGGCTATTCAACACGCGGCCCGCAGGCTGCATGCAGCCCTCGGCCTGTTTTTTTTTTTTTTTTTTTTGTGGCCCACAGTGCGGTTTGGATTTACACGGGGCTCAACATGCAACCTGTGGGTTGGATCCTTTGACCATGACCTCCACTGGGAACACGCTCCACAATGGCAAGGTGTCTCCCAGGTGGGGTGAGCACTGAAAGGCACAAGTGGACAGGCTGGCAGGAACAGATGGCTACAGGGTGTTGGTGTTTCTAGCCCCCAAGGAGGAAGTGCCCGGAACACCGGGGCATTGTGTGAAATAAGCTATTTGCATATCTATTTGCATGTATATGCAACCACACTTAAGTTGCGGTCCTCAGCATGTGCTGTGAGTATCATTGTGGCCCCTGGGGCTTCCAAAGTTGAGTAGCCCTGAACTAGAAGATTCATACACCTTTTGGGTGGGGAGTTTTGAGACAGTGGTAGTTAAAGTACTGGGGAATGAGAAGGATCAGTGCTGTGCCCTGAGGGGCCAGGTGACTGGAGAGCAGGTCCCAACATTTGGTGAGAGGTATCAGATAGAAGATCTGTGTACAGAGAATTTGCTTGTGGGGCAATGGTTGGGTTCCGCTCAGGCTCCAGGAGCTTGAAATACCACCAGGAACCCAGAGCACATCTTCCCCTCACAGCAGTTCTAGTGAGTGAGTAGCCAGGAAGGGCTGGACCTATGACAACTGTCATGGTGTGTGTAACAGCACCTTAGTGTGCTCTGTAGTCTCTGTAATAAGTTAATAAGTGTACTATTTGGAGAAGGTGGTGTGGACAGGGAACGATTGCATTGGCCATCTAGCATTGATACACATTTCAAATAGATACCCGAAACCTTAATTAAGGTTTTCAGTTTTTGCCCATGTGGATGTGTGGGGTTGTGAGAGGTTATAATCCTAATGCTAGTAATTATGTTTTCATCAGCCCTAAAACAAGACTGTCTTGTAGCATTTTATTAGGAAAAGTCTGAGTAAAAATTTTCTTGTGTAATTTTGGCAAGAGGGGAAATAGTGATTTTTATTTTTTATATTTTGGTACCTCAGAAGGATCACTTCTAGCTGGCATCTAGGCCAGCAGGAAGCACGCTGAGGGTGAGATATTCAAAGCCATCAAGGAGACATGGATGCTTAATTATAATGGGAATTGGGTGCCTACATCCCTTAGAGATGAGATAGTCCAAAGCAACCTAGTACAGGTTGTACCTCCCTTAATCAGGACTCTCTGGTCCGGCAACCTCCATAGTCCGGCAGGACCACGGCTGTTCCTGGACCACAAAGTCCAGGTATAAGGAGGTCGGGCTGCAGGGCAAGAGTGGGGGTGGGGGGGCACTGACTCAGCCAGTAGCCCTGTGTTGAGGGAGGGGGGCGCAGCAGGGAGTTCTGGCCCCTGCTGCTGGGTGGTTAGCAGGGAGCCAGCAGCAGATGAAGAATCCCAGCAGCCGTGAGGCTCGGCTGGAGTCCTAGCCCGGGGCAGCATGTGCCATGGTGGGAGGGACCTCCTTTTGTTCAGCAAATCCCCCCTTGTTTGGAACCAGTCAGGTTCCGAGGGTGCTGGGCAAGGGAGGTCCAAGCTGTAGCTATGTTGAAATAATGAATGTTTGTGAAAAGTACAGCAAAAAAATCTGTAGTAGAATGAAACCTGGTTTAGAAGGTGTGTTTCTCCTAAGTTTTATCACTATTTGGTTTGAATTTTAAAATTCGAGTGCTGTTTTTCCTGGACATTGGTTTAACTAAATGGCAACGTCCTGCAAGACAGGAAACTTGAATGAGGAAGTACAGGGTTATTGTGCATCTTTCTAGCCCTTCCCTACACAAATCTTGCATATACCTATTTGTGTGCCTTCCTTACTGCATCAGTGGGATGAAAATGACATGTACTGGGTATTGCTTCCTACTAGGAGATTTATGTGGCCAGTAGTAAAGTGTTTATGTAAAGTGATGGTCCATAGTTCTTGTGTAAGAGCAAGAAAAGAGACTGAAGTACATGACATAGCACATCCACTATTACAGCAGGTAATTTGTGTTCTGCCTCCTTTCTGTGGCGCACATAGTTGCAAGAGCCCCACTTTTGCCTCTCTCTCAAATTCCTGTGGGACAACAGAGTAATGTCACCACATCCTCTGCATCCACAGGAGCCAAGCTCCACCCACTCCCAGACTGGCCCTCCCCACGGCCTACGTACAGGATGGGAGCTGGGGCTGTCTGCAGTCCTGGCCTGCCTCAGCCCTCCCTGGTGGTGGGAGAGTGGTGTTTGCTCTGCCTGGGTCCAGACCTTCTCCTGGTGACTGGGGAAAAGACCAGGACTGGTGTGGCCTGGGCCCAGGCCTCCCCCTGTCTCCCCCTAACGGCTGCGGAAAGAGCCAGAGTCTCCCTGGGGATGGGGGGGACGAAGACCTGGGGCTGTAGGGGGGAAGGGTCGGGGCCTCCCCAGCAGCTGGGGGCATGGGAGAAGGGCATGGGTGGCCTCAGCCCCTGGTCCTCCCTGGCCTCTCCCCGGGCGTTGGGGGTAAGAGCTGGGGCTGGGGCAGCCTTGGTCCCAGGCCTTCCCTGGCCGAGAGGGGAGTTGGTGAGTGTAGCGAGCAGGGGACACAGCCCCCTGGGATTTTTTTAAGTGCATCCTCATACCTTTACTTCTCCCTGACCATCTTTCCTGAGAGATCCTTGCTTGATGGCTCACTTGCACCCATCATTGTAACTTTCCCTTTTTGTTAGCAGGCTCCACGGAAAAGGTTTGGAGCTGAGTGCTTGAAAAGCAGCAGTTGTCCCTGGATATGACAGGACAGCCATGCAAGGCCTACTGTGGGGCCTTCCCCATTTGTAGGGCTTAACATGAACACAGAAAAATAGAACTTTTCCCTTGTGTGTTAACAGGCTCTTCAATATGAACAGTAGTTAGATGCGAAAGAGATTGCCTTTTAGTGTTTCACTGGCTACTTTGCTAACCCACCGCTATGTTTTAATCATTCTCATACTTGTAAAACAAGCAAATTGGGGAATTTCTAAAATCTTCAGCTTTTAGAATTCAAAATCAGATGGTAAATTGTCCCCTTTTTGATCTCTGTTACTATCTTATGATGGTCTCAGACTTGTTCTACCCCTCATGATTGATGTTTTATATTCCCAATTTCAATTCAGCAGGTCATAAGAAAAAGCAAAAGTATCTTGCTAAATCAAAATTATTTTTCTGTGACCTTAAAATAACTTAGGAGAAGAGTAAATACCATACAAGAATTAGCCAACTAAAACAGGAATATCCAATTGTACTGAATATGTGGTGTTTGGAAAATACTCTGAAAAAAAGCGAAAACCTTAAAAAATAGACGTAAGAGTACAGCACCTTCTTTGTGGTGGTTTTTATATGCATTTTAATTGAAAAGAGGGAAAGGGAAGTGCCACATGATTCATACCAAGCTAATTAAAACCCAGCCAGTTTCTTGGATTTGGTGTAAATATTTATAGCATGCAAGGGGAATTTTTAAAATATGGTGGTTCTTGCTAAAGGTCTTTAGATGTCCTCTTCGGACATGTGGTGTGCATTGCTGCTGTTTAACTCCCACCCTTCAGCTTTCATGCTGTGGCATCCCAGAAAGCTATCACAGTCACTCTGTGGTCAGCTTAAATTAAATCACATGGAGCCATTTGAGAGAATGCTGACATGCACAGTTTTCCTGCTGAACACTCTGAAACCAGTGGCTACAGTTAAGAGGTGAGCTTTTCACTCTACCCTATTCTAGGCAGCAGGCTACATTATTCACCAAAACACTGCAAAGCTGGAGCCATGAAGATGCCCAGCACTAGCACTGATGTTTACAGCAGGAGGACTCTTGTTCTCTCTCCAGTGTCCCCCTTCCTTCCAATATTTCAGTCACCAAGTATCTGTGACAAAGTTTAGTTAATTAGCCAAAAATCGGAAATTCTCTTCTTTGACAGTCTTGAAAGCCCTACTTCCCAGTGTAGGCAACAAACAGCCTGCCAGTACTACAGTACTTGCCTTAGGAAGCACAGAGCTTGTGTGGATTAAATTCACCACCATCCTAACTGGATAGGACTGGCTCTCAAAGAGCCTGTATGTAAACAAACATGATAACAGTGAAACAAACATTGGAATACACTTGATAATATGTTTTCCTCTTTCAGCACGTTTAATCAGAGGATCCCAGTGTTTGACAGGCTCTAATTCAGCCTTCCAAAATCCCTGTGAAATGGGCAAATATTATTCCTAGTTACAGATGGGGAGATTGAGGCAAAGAGATTTTAAGTGACTTGGTCAAGTTCACACAATGAGTCATGGCAAAGAACATGGAACTCGGAACTCATGACTTTCCAGTCCTTTATCTCAACCAGTAAACCATTATTATCTCAATCTGTTTTTGAGATATGCAAGTACAAATTCTAGACAGTCATTATACCAGGGAAATTTAGCACAGGGGTCTCCAACCTATCGTTCTCGAGCCAAATATGGCTCAGTATGGAATCAAATATGGCTGTTTTGTCATTCCCAAAATACATGCAACTTTAAAAATTAAAATGAAAAATTGAACATTTTAAAAACGTATAATTACTCATGTAGTTTGAATTAAGGATGTTAAGTAACGGTTAATTTACTAGGCAAGTAGTTGATGGAAATTCCATTGACTACTCGACTAGTCGATAGGCACTTCTGCATTCCTCCTTTGAACTGTACAAGGAGCCCCCACTGGGCTGTGGCTCCCAGCTGAGATACCTCACTCTTCTGGTGCTCCAGTCCACGGGGTGAGGGGAAGGGACAGGGAGGACTGAGGTTTAGGGCTTCCCATAGGCCAGATTTACTTTTATGGGGTTTCAGAGTTAGTGGATTTTATGAACCCGCTTAGTCTCTGGGGTAGGGACAAAAAGGAGTTCAGTGTGCAGGACAGGCCTGACAGTGTGTGGGATAGGCATGGGTACAGGATCTGGGCAAGAGGTGGGGTGCAGAAGGGGGAGAGTTGCAAGATCTGGGTGGGAAGTAGGGTGCAGAAGGGTGCGAGGTCTAGGTGGGAGGTAGGGTGCCGAGGCAGACTGGGAGTAGGGTGTCTGGTCAGGGGAAGTGAGCAGGAGCAAGGGAGGGTGCAGTGTGTGGCCAAGGAGGAGAGTGCAGGAGCAACGGTGGATGCAGGAGCAGGGTGGGAGCAGGTGTCTGGCCAGGAGGGAGGGTGTCCAAGGATTGGGGTGTGGGGGTATGGGCATGAGGGGGGATGCTTACCTTGGCTTTGCACCCCCTTGCAGTGGGAAAGCCTCCAGATAGCACGCTGCTGAAGAGGGAGGGAGCTCAGCCCCCCACGCAGCGGGGATCCTGGTGTAGTGTGGGGGGGAACCCCAACCTTCCTCGACAGACCCAGCTTGCTGCAAGTCCCCCAGCAGATGGGGAGGGGCAAGGGAAGAGAGAGCTGCAGTGCACAGATTGCACCTGCTGAGCTGAAGTGAGCCCTGCCCTGCAGCACTGCAGTTGGGCTCTACGCGGCCACTGCCTGGGCTGAGGTGGTAGCTCCAAGGCACAGAGGTCCAGGAGCAGTTCTGCCAAGTTTTATCTTGGACCCCCGGCAGCGGCGGCTGCTGTACCATCAAGCGGCCTGGAGGAGGAGGGGCCCCACGTGCTAGAGGCAGTCCTCCAGGGGGAGAGAGGGGACCACGCGGCACGCAGCGGTGGAGCAGTAGGTGGCGGAGTGGCTGGAAAATGCAAGCTGCTGGAAGCTGGCTTGTCTGTCCGGCGGCAGAGCTTCAATGGAGCCACCTATGTACTCTGCCAGGGGGAGAGAAGTTGGCAGGCAGCTGCTGTGCCGTGCGAGGAGCAGTAGCATTTAAAATTGGAGCAGTCCTGTATGGTCGGTGTATGGATCTTGTGGGGAGGCTCACATGCCAGTGAAAATCAGCTTGCGTGCCACTTATGGCACACATGCCGTAGGTTGCCCACCCCTGCTTAGCGCTTCCCAAAGGGGCTCTGCCTCCCAGCTATAGTGAACCCTTGGTAGTGCCTCTGTGACCGAGGAAATGTTCAGGATTCCTACTTTTACCTGAGGTAATTGGGTGCCAGCTGCCCTAAAAAGGGATTATCTCCAGTAGCCTTGAAAGGAGCCAGAATTCCCTTCCTCTCTCCATAATGTGAACTAGGGCAGGTGCTCTGCAGATCTCAGCTGTTTTGTTTATGCCTTTGTGTTCTATGTTGTAGAGACTTGTGAGGTTCAGCAATAGAATGTGGCCGGACACCTCGCTGGGTATTTGGATATTTACTTCCAAAAATCTGTGAATACATCTGAACTTGTGAAGGGGGTGGGCATAGTTCCCCCTAATCAGCGCAGCTGTGCTGCTTCCCATTATGCCTTGCACAGGAGCTATTAAACCCTGCTCAGGGCTGCAGCAGGGAGAGGTATCTCTTCCCAAGCCCTGAAGCTTCAGGGGCTGGTGGGAATGAGCCCTTCCCTGCTGGCTTAGCACAGAGCTACCACAGCTGGCAGAGGGGAGTCCCTCCCTGCTGGCCCCAGCAGGAAGCCACCCAGGTACTGAGCCTCAAGCCCTTGCCACACCTTGAGCCCTCGTGCCATGAACACCCTTCTGCACCCCAAAGCCATCATCTCCAGCTCTACTCCAAAGCCTACACCCACAGCCCAGACCCTGTACCCCAACCCCTAGGCCTGGGCCCCTTCCCAAACCAGGATCCCTCCTGCTGTACCCAGACCCCTCAGCCTCACCTCAGACCGCAACCCCCAGCCAGAGATATTGCACCACAACTCTGTCCCAGCCCTGAGCCCCTCAACCCACTCCCTCAGCCTGAGCCCTCACACTCCAGCACCCCAATGCCTCAGGCCTGAATCCCCTTCCACACTCAGAACCCTCTGGTCCCATCCATGCAACATTAATTTTGTTATGAGCACCAATTCGAGGGTGTTGTGTTGCACATCACCTCCACATGAGTGCACTTAAGAAAATTCATTCCACTTAGGGCTGGAAAAAATTAGAAGGAACGGTGATGGGACAGGGAGACTCCAGTTAAGTTGTTATCCACCTGGGCCTGCTGCAACAAGGCAGAGTTCCACAAAAGCCAGCATAAGATCATGTTTGCCTTTGTGGTCAATGGTACCAGTCTCCCAGCTGAAGACGTCACTCATGCTGCCGGTGACCACTGATTTCCCTTTCACTAATGCAAAGCTGGAGCAGCAGAAGTTCTATTGCAGTTTGGACTTGGGAGTGTACGTCTTACTTAATAGCTAGTGGGCAGTGGATATGTACCTTTATAGTAATACAAGGAAGAGAGTAGGAACTGGTATACTTTCTAGTAGTCCTGAACCATTGAAGCAGATAATTAGCTGGAATGTGATGATATGATAGTGAATAGTTGGAGATCTGATTGCTAGAGCTCTTGGATCAGTTGCTGTCATGACGAGTGATAGGCAGAAACACCAATAACATTTGGCTAATCTTGGCTAGCAGTCTGTCTAAAGATCCCAGTGTTTGCTGTGCTGAATGTAGGACTGATTGGCAGAGACATGCTTCTGCTTCTTTGAGAGGAAGAAATAAGGAAAGATTGAATTTGTGAGCCTGAAGGCAGGTAAGCCAAGAGACGAGTTCACCAGCAAAAGACTAATAAGAATTTGGAGTTGGGTGGGAGAGTGAGAGAATGGAGTTCTAGCTGAAGTCCTTTGAGGTGTAGCATGTGCTCTTACAGAAGTCAGGACCATCCACCCAGAGTGCCTCAGGGGCACTGACATTTCAGAGGGGTAGACTTGTTAGTCTGTAATAGAAAAAATATTTAGAAACAACAAATAGTCCTGCAGCATCTTAGAGATTAACAAAAAATGTAGATGGTGGTATGAGCTTTTCTGGGGACAACCCGCTTCTTCAGATAAATGGAGTTTAAGGTGTCCAAGTTCCAAATAAATAGCAGAGAAAGAAAGGGGATGGCGAGGGAAAGGAAAGGGGGGGGGAGTGGGAAAAGAATAGTCAATTAGAGGTTCCACTCTAAATGAAGTAGAGAAAGAGGGTTCTAAGTACTCTTAAGTTTTGGCCTTTTATGTCATTAGAGTGTGGAATGTAGCAGGTAGTCCAGTTAAGGTCTTTGCTTAAACCTCTATTGTAGGTATCAGACTTGTAAATTATATTTAAGCTCTGGAGCTTCCCTTTCAAGCTGGTTTTTGAAATATGCTTACAATTATATGGAAATTTTGAGATCCATTAATGAGTGCAAATTCAGTTCAGCAGAAAAGGACCTGAGGATTACATTGGATGAGAAGCTGGATATGAGTCAACAGCGTGCCCTTGTAGCCAAGAAGGCTAATGGCATATTAGAGTGCATTAGAAGGCACATTTCCAGCAGATCTAGAGAAGTGGTTATTTCCCTTTATTCAGCTCTGGTGATACTACATCTGGAGTACTGCATCCAGTTCTGGGCCCCCCACTACAGAAAGAATGTGGACGTATTGGAGAGGATCCAGTAGAGGGCAACCAAAATGATTAGGGTGCTGGAGCACATGACCTACAAGGAGAGGATGAGGGATTTGGGCTTATTTAGTCTGCAAAAGAGTGAGGGGGGATTTGATAGCAGCCTTCAACTTCCTGAAGGGGGGTTCCAGAGAGGATGGAGAAAGGCTGTTCTCAGTAGTGACAGATGGCAGAACAAGGAGCAATGGTCTCAAGTTACAGGAGGTCTAGGTTAGATATTAGGAAGAACTATTTCACGAGGAGGGTGATGAAGCACTGGAATGGGTTACCTAGGGAGGTGGTGGAATCTCCATCCCTAGAGGTTTTTAAGTCTCGACTTGACAAAGCCCTGGCTGGGATGATTTAGTTAGGATTGGTCCTGCTTTGGCCAGGGGGTTGACTCAATGACCTCCTGAGGTCTCTTACAGCCCTAGGATTCTATGATTCTAAATTAAAATGTTTCAGTGTGTTACCGTTTCGAATATCTGATTTGTGTCCATTAATCCTTTGTGTCAGGAGCTCTGATTTATGCTCATTCCCTCAGTTTCCAGGAGCTCTGACAAACTTATCCTGGCTGACCAGAAATCTATGGCTGGTGATAGGAAATCCTGTCCAGTCAGTGTGCAATTTCTCAGCAGTAGACACAACCCTTCCTCTGTCTATCCTGTTTGCCTTAGCTTCCTCTCTCTGAAAGGTTTATTGGAAGTGAGGTTGTAACATGGTCCTTCCAGCCACCATCCCCCACTTAAAATTGTTTGGCAAGCTTTTGCTCTGAAGGATGGTCCCATCAGTTATTTAACAACCTAGGACAGGCTGCTTTCTGCAGCTGACTTAGGGCTTGTCTTCACTACACAGTGCATCAATGCTGCAGCATTCTCCCTTGGCTCCAGTGGACCGCCAGGCCTCGAAGAGTAGACAGAGTCAGCCGGAGAGCCCCTATGGACCTTACCGCATGGAAGACACTGCAGTAAGCGACGCTATTCACACAGCTGAAGATGCATATCTTTGATTGACGGGGAGAGGGGCGTAGTATAGATTAGGTCTCAGTTTCTGATAACATCTATTACAGTTGCTATGAAGAAATGCATTCGAATGAGAGGGAATAGCCAGATCCTTTCTCTTCACACCCTCCAAGAGCTTGTCTACGCTACTACAGTAAAACTCCAATTGTCCAGCATCCAGTGGTCCGGCACTCCTTATAGTCCGGCACCAACTGGAACCCGGAAGTGCTCCGGCCAGCCGGACAATTGGAGCTGCTCTGCCCCCGGCTTCCCCAAGTCCGCTGCTGCTGAAACTGACCAGCGGCTGACTTGGGGAAGCCAGGGGCAGAGCAGCTGGGGTGCTGCCGGGTTGGTCCCGCAGCGCTGCCCTCTCCCACGCTGTGCAGTTCCCTGCCAACCCCCCCCCGACCTCTCATAGCCCCCCTTCCAGTACTCCGGCATATCTGATAATCCGGCACCCCCTAGGTCCTAAAGGTGCCGGATTATCGAAAGTTTACTGTACTTTCCTGCACTCCAACCTTCTTGCTCAGGGGTGTGAAAAAACAGCGCTGAGTCAAAACAGTCTCTGCCTTCTGATGTTAGACCTGCAGAATTTTGTGTGTCACTTTTGCTACTGTCCAGGTAGAATTCATTTTTTTTAAAACTAACTGTTCTCTCAGTTTCCCAGAGCAATTGTGGTACTACACAGGCTCTTTCATTGTGGATGCTTGAGTTCTGAAGGCAGGGTGGAAACTTATTACAAGTTGAACTTTGCAAACCAAGATGTTGCTGGACCAAAGAGCCCCAGAGGCTGGGCGCATGGCTGGCTGGACAGCTGTGGGCTGGGAAACCTCAGCAGCCAGGCCCCACTGATGCCAGGGGTTCCCCGGCCAGGGTGGAGGCTCCCCAGCGACTCCTGGCCCAACTGCTGATGGCTGAGCTGGGACTC
The DNA here is from genome assembly GCA_019425775.1 of Rafetus swinhoei. Classification (NCBI taxonomy): domain Eukaryota; kingdom Metazoa; phylum Chordata; order Testudines; family Trionychidae; genus Rafetus; species Rafetus swinhoei. The sequence continues at coordinate 10,721,248 of CM033435.1, read as the reverse complement.
CCCAGCCTCCCCTGGTCCCACAAACTCTCTGGTTTGGGACTGCTCAGATCCCAAGATGCTGGATCAGGGAAATTCCTTGTCAGTAGAGACCCATCCACACTAAGGATGTTAAAGATTAGAGGACTACAATAAAAGCCTTGTTCCAGTCCAAACACTTCACTTTAGCAGCATTTAGAGAAGAATACTGGCCTACATCCTTCTAGTAAAGAACTCTACAGAATCAGCTGGCCGATGAGAGGCATGTATTCCTTGTGTGAAGGATGAGGATATGTCAGTGCTGCAGTAAGACACTGGTGACCAGCTTTTTAGCTGACTCGGGGCTGTTTATTTGCAGTGTAGATGTTTTATGTTCATGCTGGGCCAAAAAGTTTGTGTTTAGAAGATATCTTGCCATATCCAGAAAGAAGATAGAGTATCCAAGAGCTACCAGATACAGTAGCGAAGAGCTACAGTTCTGTTAAAGTACTTAATCTTACATGGAACTAACCAATTTAATCCCTCGCCCTGGCATGTTTAATTTCAGAACCTCATGTCACCCCAGTATTGTCCTTGTGTAAGATTTGACCCATGTAGAATTTTGAAATTGGAGGTATCATATATATTGCATAACAGGGAAATCAAACAAAGAGGTAGAGTTTATATATTGATAGAAAAGTATCATAAATCACAGAAAGTGCATGAGATAGCTGAGCAAATAAGAGGAAGAGCAACACATGACTTAATTTTCTTTCTTTTAAATAAACCCTTATCAGCTAAACAACAAGCTCTTATTTCTAAGAGAACTGAGTACCAGCCATGTTGGCTGACACACATCCTGTTCAAAACTGAATATATACATTGCAGTCCAGTAATAAAACCTTGGTCAGTTTTGCAAATATTTACCTTTATGTTCTTCAGAGGGAGTTACTCAGTTTTGGACTTTCACAAACTGAATGTATTTGTCTCTTTTTATCATTATATTTAATTTAACTTTTTACAATGTTTCTCAAGATACCACTCAGCTCATTAAAATACTGTTTAAGCATGTGATCTAACAAATCTTTCTTATTGTAACCTTAGCTCACTCAGATTTACTTTTGACGTGGATGGCAAGTCTTTAAGCTTTGATCATTTTCACCTAATGACAGACTGGCCTTTGATCATCTCTGCTTTCCTGTCTCTTTTGTTTCACAATAAGTAACTTACCTTGGTGACAAAGAAGTGAGAGACCCAGAAACTGCCACAGAATTGAAAAGGAATAGTTATTTGAACTCCATAACTGAGATGTAGTGAGCCATTCATGACTTTACAGATTAAAAATTGATAGAATTTTTCATTAGTTATTTCAGATTTCTTTCCAGTTTTTAAATGTATATGTTGAGTTCAGATTTGAGAAACTAGTTATAGAAACTTTTAGCCAACATCAGTCCTGTAGTTTGCCAGACACAAGTGTGATGATAAAAACAGAATAAATCTGAATTTTAAGAGGTGTTTGTTGCTCAGGTTTTTCATACCATAGTTTTGAGTAAACACATAATCTATATTCATTTTCTTCATTGGAAATGGGGATATGCAGCTAATGTGTTCCTCAACCTGCATCTAACTTGTCTTATTTGAATGTGCACCAGAAGTTTTCAGATCATGTCTCAACATGAAAACAATTATTTGGGGCCTGATATAAACCCACTAAAGTCAACAGAAGGTCTCTTATTGACTTAAGGGAATTTTTAATCTGTCACATGGAGATGTGTTTTAGATTTAAAACTTCACACAAGTTGGAAAGTATCTAGATCTGAAATAGGCCTTTTTTAGAGTTCAGTGATTCATCCAGGAGTTATATTACTACATATCATAGTGTGGTTAGTGGTAAACAAGCACTTCTAATTACATTTAGAATGCAGCGTATTTAATGCAGCGTGTTTCGCCGCTGAGTTAAATGGAACATGTATCTTTCTATAGTGCAGTCAACAGTAATATAATCTTACTAAGCAATACAAGGAAATGGGATTTATTGTTTCTTGGAGATGGTAAATACCTTTTTCTTCTCTTCTGGAGGCCTTAATTTGTTATGCCACTCTGTGTTGCACACAACAAAAGTAATGTGCAGCCATCAAGGAAATGCTGCTGCTAATCAGAGAGTTTGGCAGTTGAACTATCACCAGCTCATTTTACAGTATCCTGGCTAGGGATGTAATTGTGTAGCTGGTTAAAGGATTAACCGATCAGTGGATGCTGATCGGTTAATGCTGTCGGTTACATGCAATCCCCCGCCCCCCAGCAGCTCTGCATTTAAAGTATTTTGGCAGTTGGCGTGCAAGCCTGGTAGCTCAGTCCTGGCTTGCACTGGGTCCGACAGCTAGCCCCACTGAAGAGCTGGCTCTCAACCTCTTTAAATGCAGAGCCACAGCGGGGGTAGCTGTCGGACCTGGCACAAACTGGGACTGAAGTAGTACTCTTGTGCACAGGCTCTCAAGCTCTTTTAAATGCAGAGCCACTTATCAGTTAATCACGTATCCAACAAAAATTTTGTCAGCAACACGATTACTGAATTACATGCTTCCTAACATCCCTAATACTAACCATGGGTTTAGAAGTCTACCAAGGGTCACATAGACTCTGGGCTGTTAGATTCTGCATCCAGACTATAACTGTAGTACAAAGCAATATACTGATCAGCATTGCTTTTACTGGAGCAAGAGTGGCTTGTGACTACTCATAAACTTAGTTACTATACTTACTGGCAAATAATAAACTGAGAGTATAATTCAGTAAGAGAGCAAGTAAAAATACTTCGCATTCATTTCTAGTTCCCTTGCACAGTTTTAAATGTTTAATATATGTTTTTGCTAGAGAATTGGCATGTGGGTCAGAAAGAGTGTCAGCTCAGAATACTTCTTGTGCAGAGCCAAATGAAAGAACTATCTCAGTCCATTTGCCTTGCAAGGAGAAGGAACCCTCTCTTCATAGCAATCAGCCACAGCTGCTTGGGAGATTGTTTCTGTTGCTTTTGGAACCTATTGGCCTTCTGGGACTTGCAGAATAAATTTGTTAGTGTTGGTTGTAATTAGGCTTGTTTTCCCCACCCTTTATCATTGGCAGCCAGTGTAGACACTACAAGGTACTTTTTTGCTTTTATTGCCCTCCTAGAAGTGTCCCACAATCCCCATGCTGCCGCTCTGGTCAGCACTTTGAACCCCGCTGCATATCTGCCCCTCTCCCTTGTATGCCCTGGAAACTTAACATTCCATTTCCTGCTTGCTGACTCAGTATGGAGAGATCTCATGGCATCTTCCCAGGTGACTATGGGTGGCTATCGCATCAAATGCTCCCCACTCTTGGACCACTGTGGAACTATTGGGTCAGATCATTTTATGGGAAGGAGTCTGTTCAGTCTTGGCTGTGAATAATCTCTCAGAATTGGGACAGGTATGGGCTGATTTCTTGATGCTTTTGTAAAACGGGCTGTGTTCAAGACATGCTGCAGTGCAGAGCAAAGACAAAGTTGTTGAGGCAGGTTCACCATAATGCAAGGGAGGCAAACTGTCATTTCAGTGCTGAACCTAAGACCTGCCATTCTCTATAACAAACTGGACACTATCCTCATGCTCACCCCACCTCCGAGAGCCCCGTGGATGCTTCAGAGGGCATAGAGGCAGCAGAAAGGGAACCTAACCCAAAGGATGAAATAATAGATGAAGAGGTTGAGCTAGATGAAGCTGTGGGGGTCCCAGCAGGGTATTCGGTGGGGCAGGCAGCCAGCAACTATTTTCCACTCCTGAGGTGCACTGCCTGTCTCAGCAGCTGCGCTCCAGGAAGCAGGAGTCGAGATGCCAGGTAAGTGTCTGTGGTTTGTAGAATGCAGGTGTAGAGTATAGAAAGGTGGGAAGCTGGCTGTGTTTCTGTGAGCTGCACTATGTAGCTCAGGGCTACTCAACACGTGGCCCGTAGGCTGCATGTGGCCCACAGCATGTTGGTTTGTTGCCCCCGGTGCTGTTTGGGTTTACGCGGGGCTCAACACATAGCCCGTGGGTGGGATCCTTTGAACGTGGCCTCTTCTGGGAACACACTCCATAATGGCGAGTCAGTATAATGGTCTTCTGTTGATATGCGTTGTAGTAGTTAAATTCCTGGACTGTCATTGCTCATTAAAAGTGCTGTCATATGGGTGGAAATCGGGTAAATATTGCATTTTATTAATATCAGCAGAAATGATTTAAATGGTGCCTGTGTATTGTGTAGTCTTGCCTTAATTTTTATATTCATGCAGTCAGTGTGAAAGAAGCTATTTGCATATATTTGCACATATATGCAACCACGCTTAAGTGACCCTGCCCGAGGTGCGTGCACAAGTGTTCACTCTAGCACAGCTGGAGCAATCCCTTGCCCACACCTGTTTGATCAGTTAATCAGTTAAACATACCATTTAACTGGTTACTTAAATAATATTCTACATCCCAACTGCTTAGCCTATTGTTAAAATGTTCCTTACTGCTGTTGAGGTGCCCTGTGTAAGGTTTCATGAGTCATGTCTGCCAGGGGTAAGCCAGGGTCTCCCAGGATTACTGTGGATATTTCTATATCTCCCTGCCACTTCCTTTTAATCTTTCCAGACTACCCCACTTGGATTTCTGTGAAACACCCACAGTGATCCACAAGCACCTACAACACCCAGAAGTACCTCTTCTTGTTGATGTACTCCGTGGTACCGTGTGGGACTAAAATTGGATTACGTGTGCCATCTGTTACACCCTCCCCACAATTAGGAAAGCCCATCTCTGCAAAGCCCCCCCTTATGTCACGCACATTTTCCAGAGCCATGGTCCGCCATAGCAGTCTATGACTTATTACCTGCTCACTTGCTATAGTAGAGCCCGAATGGCAGACTTTGCCACTCCAAATTGATTTGCAACTGACTGGTAGCAATCTGGAGTCACCAGATTCCAGACAGTATTTGCCACACACTTCTCTACCAAGAGGGCAGCTCTCATTCGGGTGTCCTTGCTCTCCAGGTCAGGGGCAGTTCAGCACAGAGCTCCAGGAAGATTGCTTTGTGTAACCTAAAGTTCTGTAGCCACTGCTCTTCCTCCCACAGTGTGATCCCATCACTCACTGCCGGTTTCCCTAGCCCTATGCAGCTGCTCTGTGAGTGCCAAAAGCAATGCTTAGTTGCTGCTGTCCACATGATGCAGAATGCCATGTACCTGCAAGCATTCCTGTCAGTAACTTCAAGATTAACTGCATTGCCATGTATGAGGTCCTCACGGCACTTAACAGAGCGTAGGAGAGGAGTGTGGGATCCATCCTTCTTCACTGTAAATGCTAGAGTGCACAGCAAAGAATAGCAGCTGGAAATATGGCACAAAAGAAAGCTGGAAACCACTAGATGGATGGGACACAAAGCAGCGCCTAACTGGATGTTTTCATGGTCCCACGATGCCATGTGCATTCCCTCAACACCTAGAGCGAGACGATGTTGCCAGGCATTGTGGGATACATAACAGTGCATTGCCCATGCTATCAGTGAGGGCGCTGTCAATGTGGTCACAACCTGTCAGTAGGGAACATGCTTGGGCAACTTTGCTTCTGTTGATTTTTTTTTTTGTTCATGTTGACGTTAGTTTCATCAACAAAACTTTGTAGTGCAGGCATACCCTTAGATCTTGCAGGCAAGCGAATGTGGATACTTTTGTTTAAGCTGCTGGCTGTCTGGATTCATGTACTATAGCTGGAAGGAGAAAATCTTCTGTTTTCTTGCCCAACTCAGCAGCTAAGTGAGAGAGAATGCGGAAAGGGGTCCCATTTGAAATGGCTAGCTTTGATTTCACTGGGACTAGTCACTTGTTTAAAGTTATAATAGCCCAGCAGCCAAATCTGTTGGGATTTAAAAGGTGATATATGACAGAAGTAGGCATCCTTAAAGATGAGCATATGATGTTTAGGAGCTCCATAGAGCAGAAGCTTTCAGGTCAGCCCCAACCCCTTGATCTACAGATTCATTTCCTCCTCCCCCAGGAATGGTTTAGATGTTGGCAAATATTTTCCAGCATTATTTTTCTGCTCTAATTTACATGGTAAAGCTTGGGTTCTTGCTAGCCTGGTGTCATCTTGTGAGGAAGCTGATCAGGTCCCCTTGCCAAATATGTAGTGATTTATATTATAAAGACGGAAGGGACCATTGTGATCGATCGACTTAATCAACTTCCTGCATGATACAGGCCCTAGAACTTTCCTGACTTGATTCCTGTTTGAGGAGAGTGATCTATTACAAGAGAGGCAGCATTCTCAATTATACATAAAAATCCGTTTTAAACAATGCCCAGGAGCCAGTAGTTGTCTGAATATATTCTAATTTTATTCACTGTTATTGTTTTTTTATTTAATTTTCTCACTGTTCCATTAGAAATGTACTTATATTCAAATTGTCTTAAAGAGCTAATTCACCAGCTTGATCAACTTTTTTTCAACCAATTTATTTTTTGTTAAAAAGTATACAGTCAGTATAAATATTCAATGGCTTGAATATTTATGTATAGACCTTTTATCATGAATATACTTTTAAGCAATCTAAATAGATTTTTGCTCTCTTTTTAGTCAAATGGTCATTAAAGTTAGAACTGTACTAAACTGCATACCTTAGAAATCTCACACAAAATCTCAGATCTCAGTGAAGATTTCATATCTGCTACATTTCATATTACTATTATTTCATTTTTTATAATAGATATTTAGCATACTGTGAAATATTTTAATTATTTACAATTGGTTGAAAAGATTGATGAAAAAGGTACATTTTGTGATGCATTAATGTTGTTTGTTAGTTGCTAATGCTTAAATTTCAGCCCCTTGTGATAAGTGCCCTACTCCATACTGAGGAGTTATGAATGACACAATTATTGTTTTGTAATCATATGGATTGTAATTTTATTCCCATTTATGATTACTCCTCCCTGCACTTTATTTCTCTCTGTATTTTTCCAGGTGGCAGGCAAATGGAGTAGAGAACACAGAAAGAGATGGTTAAATTTCACTGCTCTCATATCTACGTGTTCATCAGTTTTATAATTTTATATGACTCTGTTTGTGTCAAGGAGGGTGTCTTGTAAATCTTTGGTTGGAAAGATGAGGATGTTCACTTCTGGATTGTAATTAATGCTCAGATTGTATGGACTTAATAGCAGCCAGATGGAAGAAGGAAATTTGGTAGCCATGTTTGAATAAACGTGCTATAACTCACACTGAGATCCTAGGGTGGGGAGGAAGGAAGCAGGCTGACAAACGTGTGTGTATTAATTTTTTTTATTCATTTCTAGTCTTGGTGAGTCACAGACTTCTCAGGAAATTTTATCTGATGCATTTTAAGATTTCTCTGCTATCTTGCTTTCAAATCATCACTTGAAAAACACAATTTATGTCTTTATGAAGCTTATATTGTATGTAACATTTCAGCAGGGAGACAAGTGAAACTGGTGGCAGAAGAAAACACAAATACTATAAATGATCCAGTACTTACAAGGCAGTACCAAGATATTGTAGGGCTGACCAGTGTCATGGATCTGGAATGCTGCTTTCCTAAACATTAGCTTAGGTTAGGTCCATTATACTAAACAAAGCTTGTAAGTGAGGAAAGGAAGGAGCATTTTTGCTGAGTGCATGGTGTCCTGTTAATGGAGCTTCATGTTACTGCAGTACTTGTACTACAGACGGTATGTCTCAGCATTATCTTTATTGTTTGCCTGTACTCTATCATGTTGCCTGACAGTTCTAATTAAAAAGAAAACAAAACAAAAAAGTTGAGTGGCGTGAATAGTCATAAGCAGAACTATTTGGAAGAAGCAGATATGCAATTCTTGGTTGAAACCAAGAGGAGTATTAGGAGAAGGAAAAAGAATGTGCATTGGCTATTGGTGCTTCAGTTGCAGCCCAGACATAGGCCTGTACAGTAATGAATTTTGAAGCTTGAGTATAGGCTTGTGGAATTTTATGAAATACAGTTTTATCAGACTGTTGTCTTGCCAGTAGAATGATGTCAGTCTGGTTACCATAGAGTGTGGTCAGACAGAGACAGACAAATCCAGTCAGTAAAACAGCATTTTGTTTGGTAGACTGAGTTGTGGTTTCTCTCCCTGATTTAAATTAAAGTGCTGTAAAGAGGAAAGAGTTCAAAACAAATCTTTTTTTATTTCATTTTTTAAAGTAAACCAGTTATAGACCTAATAATTCTTAAAGGCTGCATAAGAGACTGAGTTTGTGGTGTGGGATAAATACAGCATAATGCATGCAGCAGGGGTCATGTTTATAAAACAGTTTATCCCTGCAATTGATGGTGAGTCTCACCCCCACTGTCCTCTTCTGTGTTCTGCCTGCCTGCCCTATCGCCCTAGGATTCCAGCACTGTGAAAGCACTGAGCTCCTCCAGCATGTGGCTTGTGGCTATCCAATTCAGTAAGAAAGTCCTCCATGTCTTTTTGGGTCATGGGGTCTGAAAAATGATTTCTTCGTGAAGTTGTAGTGGTTGTGACATTAATCTGATTTACTTTTGCTAAGTGGCATTGTCACACTGTGGATGAAATTATTGGAACACTTAGAACTATCTGGTGACTTAGGTTGCTCTTAGAATAATGATCCCAATATTTTTTTGCTAAGTACATCTAAGAGACTGAATCTTTGTAGAGCTTGGTGAGTTTTATTAGGTGTGAGCGAAGTGCTTTACTAAGTTCCTTTAAAAGGGCTTGGCTTAGACTTAGGAACTTTCTAATTGAATGTGTCTTATTAATTGAGTTAATCATTCAAACAAGTGCTTTTGCCTTCATAGACAAGTCTCATGATTTTTGAGGAAAAATAAATCCTGATATTTGGTAAAAAAACAAACAAACCATACACCCAAATTAAGAACTGTTACTTAGTGTATCTTTAGTGTGCTCCTGTGTCAAACTCCCTAGTGCCCATTGAAAACCAAAACAGTTTCCAGATTGGCGAATGGACAGGGCTAGTAGATTTTTGCCTTTTGCAGCCTCTCTGAGACTTCAGAAGTGACCTTGGATACAGGGGGGAGGAGGGATTGGAGGAAAAGGGAAGTATCAAACTCTTCAGAATAATCAAGATTTCATCCTCTGAAGTGGGTGTCAATTTACTCTTCAAAGATAGAAGTGAGGGAGATGATCTAGGAAGAGAGTAGCTGATTATGATTTGATTTAGTTCTGTTGATGTAGCCACAGGCTTGTGTCAAAATGTGACTGTAATACATGGAGCATTTTACTGGCAACGTTAAAGGCTGAAAAATGTAGTATAGAATATATTGATCATATGATTAAGTTGTTAATGGTAGCACCTCCTTTTGGTAAAGATTTTTCACGCTGGGGTAGTTGCAGCAATTACTGTGAATTAGCGTATATAACCCTCATTCGTGTATAACCCGCAGCTTTTCCTGATTGTGTAGGAAAAGTCTTAGATAACCCGCGGACGAGTATAACCCGCGGGTTCTATATGCTAATTCACAGGGGGAACAGAGAGCACCGGAGGGGAGCCGCACTCGCCCCCAGGCCCCACGCAGCCGCCACTCACCCTCCTCCGGGCGGGGGAATGGCGAGCACAGTGCAGGCGAGCTGTACAGCCAGCAGGAGGGGACACGCACTCGCCCCCAGGTCCCGCGCAGCCACAGCTCACCCTCCTCCGGGCGGGGGAATGGAGAGCACAGTGCAGGAGCGCAACCCTGTGAGTAAAAGTAAATGTGTATACCCCGTGGGGAGAGGGCGGGGTTTGTAAAAACGTGTATAACCCGCGGGTTATATACGCTAATTTACGGTAAATTGCAATTAATATTCAGCTGTTTTAATATAGCACATGGTCTGCATGTCCAGCTTCAGAATGTCTCCTGAGTATAGAACATACTTCTTGCTGTTTAGTTTCAAGATGGAAAATTCCCATTTAACTTTGATGCCAGGGCCTTTAATAGAAATCATGACTTGTGGTGCAATATAGGTCACAGTATGTTTGCTAGTTTATATCTTACTGACTCAATTGGCAAAATGTTTGTTTTTACTGGTAAACTTTCAGGAGGTTTTCTTCTCACTCGTTCTTTTACCAACAAAATAGTACTTGTCACCAGTGTGAATTGAGGCTACTTTTTTATAAATCATCTGTTCAACAGTAGTGATAGTGAGACAGAAATTTCTTAGGTACCACATTGCTATACATGGATTTGAGTTTTTCAGAAGCATTACCAGTTTAGGTACAGTTGATAGTCAAGATTACCTTAAGACTCCTCTGAAAACCCCCAACGTGATTTTTCTTAATCTAAAAGTCCACATTGCAATAGAGATGGATGTGTCAATGGAGGCTGAAAATGTTAGTGAACACTAGCATTTAACTGTAATCGGAAGAAGTTTGCAGTCCAGGTCGTAAGGCATATTTAATTACAACAAATAGATGTGCTATATAAATGTATCACTTCGTGAATTTGTATACACGGCTCCTATATATGGCAAATGACGTTCATGCTAAATCTCAGATGCATGAGCTGGGTTTACTACTATCTTATCTAGTTGAAAATTAACTTGTTTAGGATTGAAGCTTTGATTTTTGTGCCAGGCAGGCATGTTCTTTTTGTTCACTGCACTGAATTACACCAATGTCAGCAAGAGCAGAATTTTTCCCTTAATTTTCACCAAGAGCAATTCGATTGACAGGCTTAATTCAGGCAACATTACTATAAATTATTATTAAAGTTTATTCAATAAATAGTTTATATGATAAGTATTTGGCACAATTGTGAATTATAGTCCCAGAATTTAAAGATATTCGCATAAAGAAGGAGCAAAGCCTACTTTATAGCACACACACAAAATTCATGCTTTGCATTGTAACTAAGGTAATGTACATTCAGTGTTGGGTTGGCCTATATCCTTAAAAGAAATGCTTCTGAACAAAAAACTTAAGACTGTATAGGCTCAAAATTTAGGCTTATCCACAGCGAGTAAACTACCCTTTCTGTTGTGCATTTATCAACTATTACTTTATTCCAATATTTTTATTGTTAAACTGGATCCTAACCAGTTTATTGGTTGAAAGGTGTGTCTTTTGAATGATGCCTTTATACGTGGCTTCTAACCACCTTTTCAGCGTGTCCTGAATATGCTCAGTGTGGCTTGTGCCTCTTTACTGTGTCAAAAACTTTCCTTTAAAAGCTGTTTTAAAAGGGCATGCTTTTTTCTCTGTGTTCATTTTACCTTCTGTTCTTCCTGTAGGTGAAGCAGCTCTCAGAGGTGAGCCCCGAATGCAGTCTCTTCCAGTATCTTCTGCTTTAACCAACCATCGAACAGGCCCTCCTCCCATCAGCCCCAACAAGAGAAAGTTCAGCATGGACCAAGGGGATGATGAGTTAGACTGTGAAAACGAACATGTATCTAAAATGAGTCGAATGTTCAACCCACATCTGTAAGTTTCTCTCTTTCAATTCTTGCATTTCCTAGCCAAATAGACTCTATTGCCACAGCTGTCCCTTTAATTACAATGTTAATTTTTTTTAATTAAATGTTAAAAATTAAAATATACCTTGAATTTAGGGCCAGACTTTTCCTTTGTTCTTCACATCAAGGGAAGAAGGACTGCATGATGATCAAGAGGATTATGTAACGCTTTAAACTGTTTTATAGCCTCAGGTAGTAGGAGTGATGTTGACCATATATGTCATAATATTTAGATCAGGTATAGTTGTTCCCGCTAGAGATGATTTATTTTTGTAAATGTATAACTGCTGAAATTCACAGCAGTTACATGTTTACATGCGCGGGGAGAGGGCAGGCAGGAGGAGTTGGTGCTCCCCCCTTTTTTATACCCCCTGCTGCTGCCTCTCTATCAGAGGCAGCAGAGGGGGCAGGTGGCTCCACGGAAGCTGGTACGTGCAGGGAGATGGCTTAAAAGCTGGCTCCCCACACGCACTGGCTCCCACTTCTCCCTCTCTTCATACTGCTGCCTCTGATACAGAGGTAGCAGCATGAGGGTGGGGGAAGTAAGTGGCTCCAGTAGCAGTGGAAGGCAGCTTCCTGTGCATACTGGATCCTGCCTGCCCCACAACCCCCCCATGTATCAGAGACAGCGGCGAGGTGGGGGCAATGTTAGGATTAACTGATGATCCCAGGTTCATTGGTTAATTGTATAAATGGGTACATGTTCACATCCCTAGTTCCCTCCACATGCTCCACCCTTAAGCTTTCTACCCTTGGGGGGGGGGGGGAAAGGTAGACATGCTTGACGTTTTTCTGGGGCCAGAAGACTCTGAGCCCAGCTGCTCAGTAGATTCCAACCTGACAACTGGACAGGCTGCAGTTGTTGCTAGAAGTTATTTATACGATCATATTCAGACTCTGACAATGCATTTCCTTAGGAGGTGAAACTTTCCATACAGGTAATATATGGAGAAGGTGTGTGTGTGAGAGAGACTGTCATTGAGGTACCATTTCTGCTTTGTTCTTGGGAGTGCTGTTCTCTTTAGCATGAAGTCCAGATTTAGTGAATTCCGTTCATATTTGACTGGAGGAAGTGATCAGAGTACTTCAGTAGTCAGAGGTAGCTTGATAACTGCATACTGTTCCCTGCTGCCTCAGCTGAAATGGCCCTCTGCATTCCTCACATTCCACGCTGCTTTGGACTGTTGTGTTCAGTCACAAGACCCAGACAGAAGTATTTATCCTCAAATAAATCACCATAGTGTTAGTCAGAGGCTGGGCCTGCAGTCTTGGAATTTGTTACAAATCAGGAATCCAGCACTGAAGTAATGCAAAACAGTGAAAGCTCACAAGGGGGAAGAAGACTTCTCATTTGCAACATGGCTTTTTTTTCTTCTCTTTTTTAAAACTTAACTATTTACAGTCTTTCTCTATCTTCCTTGCAAATGAGAATGCTAGCCTTGGGGGCGGGAATAAATACTATGTTTCTATGGCAATAAAAAAAAAAAAATATGGAGAATTTTATGCCCATGTTGAATTATGTTACTTAATGGAAAATGTGTAATTTTCAAAACTGACATGGTGGAAATATAATAAAACATAACTAGCACTTATGTATATTGTATCGCTGTATACAGTGCAGGCCATAAAAAAGGGGAGTTTGAACTGACAAATTCACATGCAGCCTAAATTGGCTTTGTGATGGGTTGGCTCATACTGATCCCCTTGGGTATGTCTACACTAGCCCCCTAGTTCGAACTAGGGAGGCTAATGTAGGCATTCAAAATGGGAAATGAAGCCCGGGATTTAAATATCCTGGGCTTTATTTGCATGTTCCCGTCCGGTCGCCATTTTGAAATTCCACTAGCCCAAAGTAACTGCACGCGGCAGTGAAACGGTAATTCGAACTAAGTCCTTAGTTCAAATTAACTGTTACTCCTCCTGGAATGAGGTGTAACAGTTAATTCGAACTAAGGACTTAGTTCAAATTACCGTTTCACTGCTGCATGTAGCCGCAGGCAGTTACTTCGGGCTAGTGGAATTTCAAAATGGCGACCGGACGGGAACATGCAAATAAAGCCCGGGATATTTAAATCCCAGGCTTCATTTGCAATTTCAAATGCCTACATTAGCCTCCCTAGTTTGAACTAGGGGGCTAGTGTAGACATACCCCTTGAGACTGTCACCTACTGGGCTGATCACCTGCTCTGTGGGGCACCCCATCATGCTGTCCTGCTGAGCCAGAAGCTCTGGTCTTCCCCAGCAAAGCCACTGAGTTGGAGTAATAGCCCCCTAGCAGAATAACACAGACACAGAGAACAGCTCTCGGGGTTGACACAACACTCTGATGCACAGCCCCAATGGGAACAGAACCCCAGATAAATCTCTCTTACTCTGTATAAAAGCTTTACACAGAGAGAGCGCATAAAGTTTCCTCCCTTTTTCAATGAAAGAGAGATCTGCACTAGGGGGTGTAAAATCCCGTCCAATTGGCTAAACGGTTAAACGTAGTGCTAGCACTGTGTTTAACAGTTTAACCGATTTAAAAGAAGGTGGAGGCCACTCCAGCGGGGTTAGATCAGCGCCCCCCGCACGCTGGAGTTGGGGTAAAGCAGCTCCTGCCACAGGCAGAAGCTACTTCAGCCTGGCTGCTAACAGCCTCACCCAGCTCCCATGCCCAAGGGGGCTGCCACTGCCCTCTCTGCGGACTGCTCCATACCCCATACCTGGTAAGCATTGCCAGTTAAGGATGATGCTTGCCAGGTAACAGTTTAACCGGTTACCCATTAACATCCTTAATATGCATAGCTGTTGTTCTCTCCCCACCTTTTGGTAACAATTATTTACACTGGATTTGATAATAAACAAAAGTGATTTTATTAAGTATAAAAAGTAGGATTTGAGTGGTTGCAAGTGATACAAGAAATTACTAAACAAAGACAAAACAAATCATGACAGATAAGCTTATTACTCTAAGAAACTTGTTACGTGCAATTCCTTACCCTAACAGTAGTTTTGATTATCTTTTCTCACAACCTAGGCAGCCTAGCTTGGGCTTGATCCTTCCTCCTGTTCAGTCTGAGATGTTTCTAGCAGGCATCTTGGTGGTAAATAGGGGATGTCCTCCACTTGCCCACTCCCCCTTTGTTTGGTTCCCTGCCTATAAATAGATATTGCCCAAAGCGGGAATCTTTTGTGTTCAGCTTCAACCCTTTCACAGGCCCATGGAAAAGTACCGCATTCAAAATGGGTTCCAGCATCAGGTGATCTGGGCATGTCTTGACAGGACCAACTATAGTACAGGCTCAAAGGAAAAACAAGATTATCCACAGATCCCTGTCTTGAGCACCAGGCCATGATGTTCCTTAAGTATCAATAATGGCTGTCACTAGCCCACCTAGATTAATAAACAGATTTATGCTATATATTTCTACTTCAAATCAGAAATGGTACATGCACACACAAAGAATGTACGCATTCAGGAGATTACAAACACTCCAACAATAGGTTACAAGCCCCATTCTGCATAAAGCATATTTCAGTTCTATATATTCATATTTAAAAACACATTTCCATAACAAATATGGGGGTGTAGTGTCACAGGCTTCAAAGCTAAAGTTCTGGAAACCAGAAAGTAGTCAGTTGCTTTGCCTTAGATCCGTGTTTCTCAAAGTGGGCTGTGGGCTGCTGCCGGGCCATTCTGGTTTGTTTACTTGCTCTGCAGTATGGCTGCCATTGGCTGTGGTTTGCCGTTTGCAGCCCAGGGGAGCTGTAGGAATCAGTGGCCCAGGCCATGTTGCTTCCTGCAGCTCCTCTTGGCCGTTTGCAATGGGAGCCATGAGGCTCTATGGTTGCAGAGCCAGTAAATAAACAAATCGGAGCAGTCTGTTAGCAGCTTTCTCAAAGTGGGTTGAGAGCGAGAGATCTTAAAAAGTCTTGTTTTTTCTGGATAACACTTTGGTCCAGCAGACTGATTACTTCAGTGGCTCAGTGTAGGAACGATAAGCCTTTCCCTATAATAATAAGGCCTTGGTATTGTCTGCCCTGTTCTCCCAAGGCATGAATCAAATAATATATTTTAACAAGACCCTCTGGTTCAGAGAAGAAAAAATCACTGCAAACTAAAAAATTTCTAGCAGATAATATATAATTCTATAAACCAAATGTCACAAATCTCAGACCTTTCAGCTGTCTCTAATAAAAAATTAACAAACACTCCCTGAATTTTGTACTATAAACAAAAAAGTTACATTTCTCTAATGATTTCCAGATTTTTCCATCTTTTTTTGTCTCTGATTATACTTAATCGTAAGTTAGCAATATAGCATTATATAATACTTTGTAAAAGGCTTACATAAAGTTTTGACTTAAAATTAAGCATCTGCAATAAAAGCTTGTTTTGTTACTTTATCACTAAAGACATCGTGGTGTATTAGAGGAGAGAAGTATTGTATGGAGCGTTATTGGCAGTAACGGTTTTCTGGCATAAAGGGTCTGGAAACGATAATTTGGCAGCATTTCATTTAGAAAAACAAATAATTCATGTTTAGCTGCTGTTGCTGCCAATATCATGTTATATGGAAACTGTTCTTTTGAAGACTAGATGGCAAGATTAATTGTATTAAGCATAGACAAGAAGATAGAGAGGAAGATTATAAAATTTCAGTTTTTCTCAGGCCTTTTGGAACTAATTTAAAAGAAAAAGATGTAGGTTTGGAATTAGGGAAAGGACGTATATTTTCTGTGCCACAAAATAGAAGATTGTTCCACTGCTTTGAGTTGGTGTTATACCCATATTACTTGTATAATGGGTCTGATGTACTCTGCCAGTGGGACTTGGTTTCTGCCAGTGGGACCTGGGTTGCAGGCTCCTTTAAGTGGCTAGTCTAAGTGTATACAGCTCTATCCTGGGGAGGTGGGTGGCATGGCCAGTGCACCTGGTGTGTAATTCAACATATCCCCAAGGTAACCTGTGTGTACAACCCATACTGTAAATTTAAAGCCAAACTCCTATGGCAGAACCCCATGAGGAGAGCCAAAGCATACACTGCCACCCACTGCAAGGAAGAAACCCAAGGAGATTACACCCCTTGCATCAACTGCAGACATTTCAACCACAGTATATTTCTAAAGTACTTTAGATGGGCTGTATGTATTTTTTAACTCTCATCGTGTCTTGTATGTGTCTGTCGCTTGCTGAAAATAAGTGGTCATAGATTCATCCTGGCCATGGGAGCATATGGTGGCAGTGAGCATGACTGACCAGGATTTGACCTGCAGCAAGTACCATATATGTTTGAAAGGTAGAACTTCTGCTAGTTAGTTGATGTTAGTTCTAAGCAGGAGTGTTGGTGCAGTCCCCATCACTCAACATCAGATGGAATGTATCCATCTGAACACTTGAGAACTGCACAAGTTGTTTGATACAAACTCCAGGATGGCAGCAATTTATTTCTGAATGGATCTGGAGATATGTGCTCCCTACTCAGGTATAACTCCCTCTTCATAGTAAATAATACCCCAATGGGAAGACTTTATATTATTGAATAGCATACACAGGTATGTTTATTTCAACACCTGGGATAGAGGGAATGATTCAAAATGGCCTGGCAACTCTACTGTGTTCTATAAAATGTGTATTGGAAACCCTTTCCTTCAACTTGAGACAAAGGTTTAATTTAACAAAGGCTGTGGTTTTCAGGGGAACTGATTCTCTGCAGCCTGGGAAGTGAAACATGACTAGGACCTTCCAATCAAGTATTTAAAAAATTCAGTACATGATATTCCAGAATGAAATGTCTGTCCTGCTTTTCAGCTTTGCAATATATAAGGACCATTATTCGCCAGTTGCTTTATGATCTGGAATAAATTGTACCTATTGACTTTTCTATATATGAGACATCTCTAAATTTGGGTATGCTTGTTTGGCTAAAATTAGCTAGTGAGGGTGAAAGGAAAAAAATGATTCCCTTCCATCAGTATCTTGCAGCTTTTTCTATGAAGTATGACAAGTTTAGAATCTTTCTCTCTCTCTCTCTCTCTCTCTCTCTCTCTCTCCGGTTTCTCTCAATTATGTAGCATCTAAAACCATCCTCTAACATGTCAAGCTGGATTGAAAGGTGTTTTGCACATCATTTTAAACCAAAAAGTGGGAAATTCTGCTGTTTTCTTCCACTAAATCTCTGTAATCTTATAGAGAATAATTAGGAAATTGATTTAAGTAGCAGTGGCAGCAGAGGCAGCCCTAGACTAGCTGCCAGCAACTGGCGCCCTAGGCGAACCATGCAATCAGCACCCCTACCTCCAAACCCCTCAATGATATTGCACCACCATTTGGCGCCCCATTTAACTTGGCACCCTAGGCGACAGCCTCGTTCGCCTATATGGACGAGCCACCCCTGAGTGGCAGAGTAAGTGTATATTAGAAGATTTACTCGGCATTGCGTGGATCTTTAACTCAATTGAATTTTATTTTCTGAAAAATAAAATGAATATATACGTGCTTCATTTAAATCATTGCTCTGGGGTGGGGCTAGGGCTGAGGGATTCAGTATGCAGGCTGCCTCAGGGAGAGAGGACTACCCCAGCCCTCTCTCACCACAGCAGCTTGGGGCCAGATGAGAAGCACCTCTCAATGGCCATTACAGCTTCAGCGGGCACAAGCAAGGGAGGGGTGTATGTCCCCTAGCTGTGGCCAGGTACAAGGTTTGTCTGCCCCTAGCATTCCCCAGCCAGGGTGAGGAATGCAGGACACTGTGCAATTTCCCCATGCTCCCTGACGAAGGGGAACAGCCAGCAATATTCCTGTACAAATCAAAGGGGGGCTTCAGCCTCCCCCTCCTTTGTCCTCACTAAAGGGTGCTAGGGTGGGAGGCTTGGGTCTGGGGCATTCCCGGCCCAGGTGGGTGGAGCACCTCCAGCCAACCCCTTTCACCTGTCTGGTGATTCTGTCACTTTTCTGTATTGTTTATAAGAAGCAGTCCATATTCCTGGCACAACGAAACCTGACCTTGTTTTAAGTTATGATAAGAGGAAGCTGTATACCGAATTTGATGGGCCTCGCTCTTACCGTTTAGGAGGCGTTCTTGAACAAACAGGTAGTCAGATAGACAAATTCTTTCATATATAGTAGATTTTAAAGGAAACTTGGTTTTTTGTTATGGCTCCTCCTCCTTAATTTTAAATGTATCTGGCTGTTGTGATGCAAGTGTAACACTAATGAAGTGTTGTACCTTTAAGTAAAGGTCTCAAGCCTGACCTGTGTTGTGTGGGTTTCTTGTTTGTGAGGCTGGAGGCATTTTCTCATTTTCACAGTTCAGCTGGAAACAAAGGCCTCCTTATCCTTGCAGGGAGCTCTTAAGAGCTGACATCAGCCTTTTCCCAGCAGGCATCATTTCTGCCTTAAGAGTCCTTGCAGAGGGCTGGGAAGCCTGATAGCAATTCCTTTTCATGACATTTTCTTTGCTAGCTAGCAAATCAAATGAGCAAATGCCCAGGGCACAAAGAGCTAAAGAGGTTGAAAAAAGTGACATGACGTTTTTTATTTTTGTTTTTTAATTAGGAATTCTCATGTGCATAACTTTTCTCTGTATTTGTAGCCTGAGGATGATTATAGGTAGCGTTGTACAGTGGGTAAAATCATTGCAGTGTGATGACTGTAAACTGTTTTCTATCTTAGCAAATTGTTGGATCAGATCAGTATATTTTGTCATAAAATAAAAGTGTTAATTGATACTTACCTTTTAAAGAGTCATCTAGATTTTGTTTTACTGGCAAAGTTTTACCATCTAAAATATATTTGGAAAGAAACTGTTGTTTTCCATCTGCCTGCAGATTACCCCAGATTGAAATTTAATATTTTTATTTTGGGACTTCACCATGATAAATACATATAAATATTAAACGGTTTCCCCCATAACTCTTTATTATAGTTCATTCAGATTTGCAGAATTAAGATTGTTGTTGAAATGAACTTGCATATGAAAATTTCATAGTTCTGTTGCAGCAGATTGCAACTGTGCAGCACACTTTTGAAGATTAATCTTCTCTTACATAAGAATTGGCTTATCATAGGGTAGGTCTACACTACACAGCTTTTAGCCACAAGGCTATGTCAACACAGACTTGTCTCTAAAAGTGAGTTTGTGTGCACCAAAATACCTCCACCCCCTACAAGGGTGTTTCGCTTTGTGGGCATAAGAGTGTTCCTGCTGAAAAAGTGGCATTCACACTTTTGCTTGCCGCAGCAAAACTTTGTCATTCATGAGGGCTTTTTAAAGCACCTGTGAATGACAAAACTTTTGTTGATCAAGTATAAGTGTAGACATACCCATAATAAGACAAAGCTCAAGTCTTCACACTTACACTCTGCACATACAAATACCTTCTCACAAATTAAGTTTGAGACCAACTCCATCAAAGTAAGTAACTTCAGAGTGTGCAGGTTGCTGTTCTGTTCATATATTGTTGTACTGGATTTCTGTATTGCAGTTTGCAGGATCCCATTGGGTACTGGTAGGTCACCGAGAGGAAGGAAGTACCTAGGCCTGCCCATAGGGAGGGGAAGAACTACTTTGGGGCACAGTGATTGAAAGGGGCTGAGGGCTCCCAGTTGCCACCGTTGCTGTTGAGGCAACGGCAGCAGCCGAAGCGCCAGAACCTTTAAATTGCCACTGGGTCACCACATAGTGTGGTCTGCGCAGTGCTGAGGGCCGGCTGCCCAGCCCCGGACCTTCTGCCTGAGGCCCTGCCCCTTCCAGGAGTGCAGAGACCTGTCCCTTCTACCTTTCCCAGGGGCCTGGCAAGTCTTTTGGCTCCCCCTCATGTTGCTCTCTAGTCTAGTCTAATTGTCCCAGTACCCTGCAGATAGGGTTGCCAGATGGTTTAACCAAAAATACCGCCCCAAAAAAAAAAAAAAAACAACAAAAAACACCAGGGAAAAAATTCTGTTGAGGGGGGAAAACAAAAGGAAAGTTGTTGAGGAAAAAAAAAAGAATTCCGAGTTATTAAGTAAGTAAATAAATATTAAAACATCATGGCCCCTTTCAGAGTGCCTGCAGAATCAGAATAAGGATAGGAACAGGGGAGCGGTTAAGCACTAAGACCCAGGGAAGGTGTTGCTTCCCCTTGGTCTTTAGGCTTTTTGCTGGCAGCCATTTAGTTTTCTTGATCAAGCCAAAACGCAGCTTCCCTGTGGAACCCGGTAAGCAGAGGGTCCAGGGGCGGAGGGCTGGGGGTGTCGGGGATGGGAGGCCGGGGGCTAGGCCCAGTTGCCGAGAGTGTCGTAGGGTTGCCAGATGTCTGGTATTTTCGCCTCCTGGCTGGGAAAAAAAATCAGAAAATACCAGACAATGTCTGGTATTTTCTGATTTTTTTTTTTTACCGGACAGAAGGCGAAAATACCGGACTGTCCAGGTCAATACCGGACACCTGGCAACCCTACCTGCAGAACATTGAAGATCTCACAGAGAATCATGTACATTGTCTTTTTAATTACATTACATTACATTATTAACCAGAGTGTAATATAACCTAGTCCAGAGCCCCCAGAACTTCCTTCCTAGCATGAGGCTGCTTTCTGACGTGTCTTTGAACTCAACTCAACATTTTCAATGAGACCCTCTTGGATCTGTAATTCTCCAGGTTATCAGTGGAACTTTTACAGTGTAGGTCTTATTGATTAGATCTTGGTTTATCCTTTTAAAGAGTCAGCAGTCTGTTCAAATGATTAAATGGCTGAAATGGGGCAATTTGAAACTCAGCATGCTTCCCCTCACCTCACTTCTGCAAAAAGACCCCAAATTGCTGCCAAGAAATGCAGATTAATTTTTTATTAATAAATAATTCCACCTTAGTTGTCATATTGTGCACTCTTTTATCAGCAAAAAGCCAAGCATGTGGTGTAATGGGTTTGATCAGTAATCTAGTCACTATAAGAACCTCACAGAAGCCCACGATTTAAGAACATAAGTCTGCCTGAATTTGGGAAATCAGTGCTTCCTGAGCAGGGTGCTTTCCTGAATCAGGATCAGAATTTGTTCCACCTTCTGTCATGATGCCAAATCCTGGTTGACCAAGAGACCTTATATTTTCAAAACTTGGTTGTGCATCACAAATCTTTCCTCACTGAATACTGTAGGCAGCAATAAGTCAGTTTGAGTATGTTGACTTGTAAGCAGAATGTGTTTAACCCAACTCCATGGGTAGCTTTTTATTGGGGAAGCTTTTTACTTTCCACCTCCTGTAGAAAGAGCACAAAACATTGTACACGTATTAGTGCTTTATCGCACAACCAGCTTGTGACTGAGGAGTGGCATTCCCAGGGCCAGATTAAGGGTGGGGCTAGCCGGGCAGGTGCCCGGGGGCGCCAACCTATGGGGGGCGCCTGATTGAAGTGGTAAGGGGCACCGCGCGCCCAGGTGCATGGCGCCCCCCCATAGGTTGCCGCCCGGGGGCGTGGCCGCGGCGCCCTGTACACGTCAGTCAGGTGCCGCAAGCCCGGGGCGGGTCCGTGCATGCGCTGCGCGCCCGCTGCCCGGGGCACAAGAATGGCTCGGGCCGGCCCTGGGCATTTCCCCTAGTATAGATGTGTAGACATAGATACAAAAATAATTGACTTGATGGTTATGGTCATGAGGAAGTCTGTGGCAGAGTTGGGACTAGCACTCATGTCTTCTGGCTCTTAACTTTGGAGAAATTATCCCTTATCTACATTGTGGTAAATTTTAGAGCCACCAATACCAAAGCCTAAGTGCTAACCAAAAGGCAAGGAAAGAATCGGTGCAGATTCAAAAACATACCTTAGATTTATATGCTAAGCATATGAAAACACAAAGGTTTTGCATATTTGTTTGTTTTATTTTCATTAACCATTTTCCCAGATGTTTCCTGCAGTTTGACAGATGTACCATTTACTAGAAGGTTGCACTCTTGAGAATTAGAATGTTATGGACACAGTTGCTATAGACAATGACACTCTAAGGGCAGGAATTGGAATAAAAACTTACATTACCTTCTAGTTGAATAAGTATTTTTTTTTCTCCCCAGATTAGAAATGCTGGATTAATCTTCTTTAATTTTCCTCTCATTCTGTAATCTGCTATAAAAACATGCTAACTGACTTTAACTCATTCCTTCCAAATTACTGAGTGCTGATTTTCAACAAATGGTGTTATTTCTCAGGGTTGAAATGTAAAAAGTGTTTCTTTGTCTGTTTCTAAGAATCCATGATCCATTTTTACAATTCTGGTAACCACTTTCAAGCATTTCCAGCAATGAATGTTCCCACCTTTTGGTACCTAATTTGAAACTGGATACTCAGAATGAAAAGAAAATAAACATAAACTACTTCTAGCACCACTAGTCTTATTTTTGACATTTCCAAGGAACATTAACTTTGGGAGGAAAGCTGAGATTTTTTTTTCTATATGTCTTATCTGGCCACCCTTTAGAAACCTGAGAGCCAGCTTCCTGTACAATAATGCTCTGAAGTCTGCTGCTTTGTTTCTTCAGAAGCCAGGAGTGTTCCTGCAATGAACTTCACTAACGAACTTCCTATCCTTTGTATTCCTTTAAAAAAAATGTGAAAACAAGTTTAAGCAAACCTAATGACTAGCAATAACAAAAACTTATGTGTCTTTGTCTGTGAAGCACACTTGGGCTGATACATTTAATAATTCTGCGAGAGCTTAATTATATATAAATCCTCCAATAATATGTTGAACTTTCCCAAGAACTCTGTGCGGAACATTTTATTTTCAACGCGCGGGCAGACAAGGCAATACCTTGCAACACAGCTTTCCTGGGAGGACTCTTATTCTGACATGGCTGCTGCCTGCCCAGCTCTTTGTGCAGGAGACTGCTGCCAAGTTTGTGAGGCCCAAGGCTTTCTTGTGGGAGGACGCTGGGCTGTCTTCATGCTCTTTGGCAATGATTAAAGTGAGGTTAGTACCAAAAAACCCTTTCATTTTATTCCCTGATCCTTGCTTTTTCAAACCAGATGGCAACCCCATACTTTCAGCTGTACTTAATTTAAGCTGTGAGGCAGTGAGTGTTCTGCAGAGGTAGAGAGTCGATTAGTTGCTCAGGAGGGCCAGAAGTGACTTTCTTCCCAGCAGCACATCAGACCCAATATTGCTGACAGGGTAGTTTGCTTTACAGAGTGGCCCGGCAGTAACTGCTGCATTTAGTTGCTGATACTCAGTCCAGCTGGTCTAGTTATAAGGGTTAATGTTTACAGAGGCCATTGTTTTGTTAATTAATTGGAAGTAACAGTTTCATGTGAAGGCTGACATGTTAGTACCACACACAGGAATCATGTGACAGTCTGTACAGACAGTATTGTGCATAGATCTGAAAGAGGTTGGTTGCTGGTTTAGGAGTTTATCGTGCTTTTCCTTTGAGCTGTTCTTTTGCCAGGATTTCCTCCAAAGGAAAGGGAGTGTGTCTGTTTTTAGTTTCGTATTTATCCTTCAAGTAAATTACAAGGGAAATAAAAGGTCTTTGCAGCAATTGAATTCTAAAGGTTCTGACCTCAGTAATTTGTCCACTTTCCTTAGTGGAAATTTTGCTTGAATCCTATGTTATTTGTAATTGCCTTAATATAGAAAATTTAAGGATACCCAGTCCATACTTTTTGATAGAAATGAACTGTGCTTTATATTTCCTGCTTAAATACTGTGCTGCAATTCAGAGGCCTGTCTGAGACCTCTCATTCCTGCATGCAACTTATAGTTTCTAAAATGTAATAGATACTAATATAGGCAGAGGAAGCTTGCATACCTGCATACCAGATTTGCTTCTTATTCAAAAGTAATGTTCAGGAATTGGATTACATCTGCCTAGGATTAGACTTCCCTGTTTCATCAGTTATTTAGTAGTTGTGTTCCCATGTACTGGCTTGGGAGTGCAGAATACCTGTGATAAATAGTGGGATATGTATGAGCAACTATGTGTACCTTGATAAATACTTTTCCTAACCTGTCTGAGGAAAGTCTCAGAATGAGAAAGAGAACACACATTAATCATTGTTTCACGTACTCTTTAATGTGATGCACATGTATGGTTACTGTTAATAATGGAGGAGGTGAAGGTTAATTCATGTGTTCTTGCCAAAATCCTGCCCCTGGAGTCATTGTTTTATAGAAACTGTGTCTTAGTTTTAGGTTGACAAGGTAAGAAGTTACAGAAGTGCCTCACAATTACTTTTTTGGTACAAAATACATATGAACTCGTTAAGATGAAAAACGTAATAGTTTTCTGTCGTGTTGTTCCTTAAAACAGGATTGGTTTCGGTAGTTTTAAATTTACATCTCTGTTCACATGTCTCTTATGAGCTTCCTTTTAAGAAGGCTATTAATATTTAAAATAACAGTTTGGTTGGTTCTCTTTTGATATTTATATGTGGATGTGTGGGCTATATGTGCACAGCTTTATTTCTTGTTTGGTTTACTATTAGTAATGATAAGGCAGAGAGCTTCCTGAATCAGTCACAGGCTTCCAGTCAAAAACATTTTCACTATTTTTATAGATGATCATCTTTTCCTCAAAACTAAAATCCAAGCAACGAAAAGAAATTAACCACTTAATAAACACTTTTTTGTTTTTGCTGGGAATCTGCTACTCTGACCAAGAAACTTATGAATGTAGATATTCCTCTCTTAAGACATTTGCTGCTAGGCCAGGTGAGCCCTAAATAGAGAATACTCAACCAGTGTGGTTACTGCAGGTATGAGTATCATGACCATTTTTCATTTTCAGTGTTTACTTACAGCTTTGCTGTGGAGAGTCTTGCAAAATCCAGGCAAAGCCTTTTTCAGTAATTCGGTTTTCACCTGCAGTCACATACAACAATTAGCAAGAATTTCTTAATCCTATGTTTGGCTCTGTACCAGTGTTATCCACACTGTACCAGCTGTACCATATTGTCTCTCAGTTTCTCATTTTGGAGTAAATGTGTGGTCTTATTATTGAAGAGATTTGTATTACATTTTGGTAAAAAGCTTATTCTTTATTTAATGGATGTTAGAGGATAACTGACAAACTGTTTAACCAATAAGCTGATGTTTATCAGTTAATGTTCTCAGTTACACTCAGAGGGCTCCTGGGGAGGGAGCTTTGCTTTGGCAGGGCAGTGAAGCTACCTCTCTGGGAGCCAGGTGGGCAAGGGCTGACCACTCAGCTTTGCTGCAGGCTCTGCAGTATAAAACTAAGCTTTATTCTGCAGAGCCAGCAGCACAGGTAACTGTGAAACTACTGAGATGGATTTTAACTCTAGCCAGCGGATCTTCCATATCTTCTCCAATTAATAGTATTAATAAGGAAAGATACGGGTGGCTAATTTTCACTTGTAGCATCAGGTTGGAAATACCACTCAGTAAAAGGCATCTAGATATTTAGGTGGTGGACAGAAGCTTGTCCGGCAGTCAATGATTAAACTTACTTTTCCAGACTAGAAATTTGATTATTTTAAACTACCAGACAATCAGATTTCTGCTATCTTGAATATCAAATTCACTTTGGAGATTTGACCATTACATTAATTAACTGAACCAAAACCAAATGATGACAAAAAAAAGGCTGGAGGTAAGAGTTAATTAAAGTTTGTGGAATATGGATGTGTCCTCTATGCTGAATCTGAATTTTATGGTTTCTACCCTCTATACTTAACACACTTTTTCTGTGTTGTCAGTAGCTATCTTAGGATACATCTACACAGCAGCATTATTCCGAACGTTCGTTAGTCCAAAATAATATAGTCCGCATCTACACACAAGCAGTTATTTCGACATAATGTCAAAATACTGTTGAGCTAGAGGCCTGCTTACGCTGATTTCTGTAACAAGGAGTAAGGGAAGTCGGAAGAAGAGTGTTTTATTTCGAAATAAGTGCTGTGTAGATGTTCCCAAATTCGAAATAAGTTATTTCGACTTAAGCTACGCAATTAGCTTAAGTTGCGTAGCTTACTTAAAGTTTAGCACTGCTGTGTAGACATACCCTATTCGTGAGCAGTATATCTCTCTGTAAATATGCAGTGTAAAAATACTGAGCAGTGAATGTTTTCTGTAAATGCGTTACATGTATATGTATTTTCATATTACTTAGCTTCTGTATTAAGGGACATCTATTTCAGATTATTCTCATCTGTTCATTGAAACAAACAGCTCATTAGCTGTTTGGAGTTATGATCTCGAAGTGCATACTTAGATGCAAGCCTGATCTCCCTTAGGAATCATTTCACATCAATAATAGGAGCGCTTAACCCTGAGTTGTAAAACAGAGTAAAGAGATTTCTGAATGGTGACAATCTATTCTATAAGAAAACACTTTCAGAGGAATTTGTGATGACTTACAATTCATAAAGAAAGTGTATAAGAAATGCAGAGAGGCTGAAATATAAATCTATATTGCATTGCATCAATAGACATATTCCTGGATTCCAAGTCTTAATTTCTCCATAGAAAATGCTGTTTCTTTTGGGCCTGGTCATCTTCAGTAAGTCTTGGTAGACTTACAACGATGTTTTCAATGTTTGATTTGGGTGTTCTGCTACATGTACTGACATTCCCATATACAATAAGTAATGCACTGTCTCACACAAGTTCAGTGGTCACCTACCATTAAATCAGGATCTACTGGTAGATCTTGGAGCCTCTGACAGGCAATCCTGACTGTCTTAGCCAGGAGGCTATCAAGTGCTGGCACTTCAGCTGCCCCTCCTCTCATTTTTATGCTTCTCTCCTGCCTCTTGGCAGTGTCCCCAGGAGCTTCCTGCTTGCCATGCAGGGTGGGGGAGGATGAAAAAGGGGGTGCTGATGTTAGGGTGTCCCCTGCCTCCCTCCCATACCCAGCAGGGCTCAGGATGGTGGGAGCTTGCTGGCATCTGTTCCTATGTCTGAACGTACTCCACATACTTAAAGGGGCAAGGCAAAGTTCTCACTCTCACACTATGTGTGTTTGTCACCCACGCAAACCCACACTGTCTTTCAGGCATACCTCCCAACCCCATATATACTTGTGTTGGGGGTGGTGTTACTTCTTTTACTTTCAAAATGTTATTTTAGGTTTTTCACTAGTCTGTGCATTTCATAATTTTTATTTCTCTCTCACGCAGAAATGTAATTCTTTGAGTAGTGAGTTCTAAAATGCCTAACCTGTCATGACTGGAGTCATTATCCTTTTGGTAATTTAAAAAAATGTATATTCTATCTAGGTTATCGATTTCTTCTCGAGGTGCACATCTGCACATTACCTCTGTATTGGTGCACACCATTCAATTCATTCCCTCTAATTTTTTCCATCCGTGTGCAGAGCACTGGGTGAAAGTCTCCTGGAATCAGCCACGATCTCCTGGAGGCTCCTGCAGCCAAATCAGGAGATTGGCCACTAACAGCCCAGCAGCACACCAACAGAGTCGAAGGCACTAGAAGTGGCTGGCATGTCCTTGTGGTCTCTGAGGGAGGTGGAACTGGGGAGTCTCCACATGTTGCCCTTTTCTGCAGTCACCAACCTTTCAGTTCCCATTGGCTGGGAACAGGGAGGTGTCACGGTGGTGTCAGCAGGGAGGGGGTTCAGCATGCAGAGCCACCTGCCCCTCCACCTCAGCTGCAGGACACGCCCGCCACTTTCAGGAGTAGTGCAGGGTCAGGGGTGGGAGGGGGTGAGCTTGTCAGGTAAGTGGTGCCCAGCTGTAGCCTGCATCCTGACTTCTTGCGATAGCCCGGAGGCCCTTCTGCACCCAAACTCCCTCTCAGAGCCTGCAGCCTGAACCCTTTGTGCACCCCAACCCCATTCCCCTCCTACACTCTGAACTCATCAGCCCAAGACCAGACCCTGTACCCCAACCCTCTGCCCCAGCCTGGTGAACATGAGTGATGGGGGGATGGAGGGAAGATGGACTGAGAAGGGCAGGACCTCGGAGAAGGGGCAAGGAAGGAGGCAAGGCGAGAGTATTTGTGTTTGAGGTAGATCCTGAATTGTGTTTAAATTCAAAAAAGTTATCTTGTGCTTAAAGGAGACTGTTACCGGGAGAGGGGAGGCCCCCCTGGGGGTCCGTACTCTTCCCCCCTCCTCCCAGTTGCCCGCCTGTCCGGGCGCCTCCGCGTTCATGATCTCTACTGGCGTCGGCAATGCCAGACTCGTCCCTCCTCCGACCTGGTCGCTAGGAACGCTGCCGGGGAAAGTAGGGGGGTTCGGGCCCGCCCTCACTCCGAACCCTGACCCAGGGCCCTAAGGACTGGGAACTGGTTCTCAGTTCCGGTTGGTGGGGTTTGAGACCCGAAACGCACCAACCCCCCAGGTTCCAAAACCCTGCCCTGGGTCGCTTCCTACCTCCCTTTGCCTCCACCTTCTCAGGGTCGCCACTTCTCCCTCCTCTGGATGACCTCTGTGGTCCATGGCGGCGCCGTTTTTGAACGTCCCACAGCCACCGACGTAGCGAGGCCCGTGACGTCACCAATGGTTCCCCCCTCTGGCTTGTAGGCGCCTGCCCCGGCATCATTCGCCCAGACACCACCGACCAGCACCCACTGGGGAAGGGGGTAGACGGCTGTCCAGTCTGCCTCCCTGAGCACAGGGGTAGGTGTCGCCGACTGGGGGGAAGCTGGTCCGCTCTCCTCCCTCCCCCCGGCGGCGGCGGCGGAACAAGCCCTACAGCGGCGCAACTGGGGCTGCGCGGCTGCCTCTCCCCAGAGTGCTGGGGATGGCATGGCTGGCGTGAGGGTTGCCAACATGCCCGCAGTACTTCCCCAGGGCACCAGGACGGCACAGGCAGCCTGTGGGGTGCCGGCCCTACCCTGTCATCCCCCCCAGACTGCCGGGGACGGCGCGTGGGTTGCCGGTGCTACCCCGTCACAGAGACCACCACACACGTCTATCGATTATTTTGCTTTGCTTTCTTACAGATGTGGCTAGAAACTTTCGAGGTCATACTCATGTCCACGTCCCATAACAACATTACGTTAAACTCCAAAATTAAGTTATCTGGAAAGAGCTTCAGAAGTGATGACTGCTGCCAGGTTTGCTGAAGTAACTGCAATTAAAAAGCCTACCTTGGTGATAGGGATGTAAACAGGAAACTGGTTAACCGGTTACCCAGGAAGCACCTGGTGATGCTTACCTGGTCATGGTTAACCATTACCCAAGAGCCGCCTCTCGCTTGAGGCCTGCCACAGGCAGAGCATCCTGGAGCAGACCCTACCCAGGTTAATCAGTTAACCTATTAAATGTTAAGATTAATTGGTTAACTAATTCAATAGGATTTTTATACCCCTGCTTGACAGGAGAGAATCAAAAAGAAGTTCCCAGTCTATTCATTCAAAAGGTAGCAGGAGAGTTTGCAAGAAGATTCAGTTTTAGGCCTTGGATAGAATTTGATGTTGTAAGGGTATTAAAAGGGGATAAAAAAGCAGCTGTGGTTTGAATCTTGATCAATTCCCTAAGCATTGCATAATATTTCAGTCATATCACATCAATGAGCAAAACAAGATTTACTGGATACAGTAAACCTTGTAACAGTTGCAGATGGCTTCCTGAACTATACCACCCCTCCAAGAGAGTACCCATAAGCGTGTTCCTTAGACTGTATCCAGTTGAAAGCCAAGACTTGGCCATCACTTTGATCTCTCTGAGCAAGGAGAATTAATATTAAACCCCCAAGAATTTTGTGCCAATCTCTGGTTAGCCACAATGAAGACAAACACTTCCTGGTCATATTGTCTGTAATTTCCGGGGAGGGGAAGAGCTAAAATTTGGCCTGGTTCTGTGTCCTCTCATCTGCTTTAAGCTATTGTTCGATGGATGGTAGTACATGCAGTTTGCCCCCAAGTGTATGCAGTAAGCATAAAAGTGTAAAGCAACATTTTCCACAACATGGAAAGTCCAAAAATAGAGGGCAGAACAGCTGAACATTTTAAAAGCATAAGTAAATAAAATAAATATCTGACAAAAAGAAGCAAGGTATATACTCTGTCTTTACAAAAGGCACATCAGCTGTATTCATGTTTAAATACTGTAGAAGAGCTATGTATAAAAGGCAGTGAATCTACTATATATTTGAAAGAGTTTGTGAGCGAGTGAGCCTGTCTGTCTGTCAATTCAAGAACTCCTAAACAGTAAGAACTAGGAACAGCAAATTTGGTAGGCAGTTTCCTCTTATCATAAGCAAGGTAAGTGTTTGGTCATGCAGGGAGCAGGACCTCCCCACTTGATGTGTACTAGGGATGCATAAAACCATACACAAAAGAGACAGAATCACCAAGCAGGTAAAAGGGCTGGGGTGTGTCTCTCTCTCTCACTCACTCACTCACTCACAGTTCAGGAGTCCCAGGCACCCTTTAGGAAGGGTGCGGGGGCTGCAACCCTCTCCTGTTCTTACAGGAATATTGCTGGCTGTTACCCTTCATCAGGGAGCAAGGGGAAAATGCACAGATTGTTCCATTCCTCATTTGGCTGGGGAGCAAGGGAGCACAGGGGGTAGATGAACCTGGACCATGGTTCTGTAGTGGCCATAGAGAGGCACTTCTCACCTGGATCCAAGATGCTTTGTTGAGAAGAGGTTGGGGAAGTCCACTCTCCCTTGGGTAGCCTGCACACCTCATTGCCAGACTCACCTCAGAGTAATGATTTTAAATGAAGAAAAACAAACATTTATTGAGTTGAGGAACCAAGCAACATCGGGTAAATCTTCTAGTATTACATAATATTCAAACAGAACTACTTCTGTTCAAAATCAGTATAAATACTGGAGGCAGTAAGCACAATTATGAAGATACTGGATTGGAGTGAGAGCCAAGAGAACTTGGTTCCATTTTAGGCGCCGAGGGAAACGGTACAACAGTCACTGTAATGTCTGGCTGCACAGACTTCTCAATGAATGCTGTTGGAGGCACTCAACTAGTGCCTTGCCTGAGGCAAAAGAAGTTAAGAGGCAGAGTACTACCTTCCAGGATGGTTGTGCTCAGATGATGGCTTCCTATGCACAAAGCCAAACTAGTGTATATATGAAGGTGCCCAACATAATGTCCTCCCAACGGGCACGTCGCTTAGGGTATGTCTAGACTACATGGCTCCATCAATGGAGCCATGTAAAATAGTTTACTCGGCATAGTCAAAGAAGCGGGGATTTAGAATCATAGAACCATAGAGCTGGAAGAGACCTCAGAAAGTCATCAAGTCCAGCCCCCTGCTCTAGGCAGGACCAATCTCAACTAAATCAACCCAGCCAGGGCTTTGTCAAACCGAGACTTAAACACCTCTAGGGATGGAGACTCCACTACTTCCCTAGGTAACCCATTCTAGTGCTTCACCACTCTTCTAGTGAAATAGTTTTTTCTAATATCCAACCTGGACCTTTCCCACTGTAACTTGAGACCATTGCTCCTTGTTCTGCCATCCATCACTACTGAGAACAGCCTTTCTCCATCCTCTCTGGAACCTCCCTTCAGGAAGCTGAAGGCTGCTATCAAATCCCCCCTCACTCTTTGCTTCTGCAGACTAAACAGACCCAACTCCCTCAGCCTCTCCTCATAGGTCATATGCTCCAGCCCCCTAATCATTTCGGTTGCCCTCCGCTGGAGCCTCTCCAGTGTGTCCACATCCTTTTTGTAGTGGGGGGCCCAGAACTGGACACAATACTCCAGATGTGGCCTCACCAGAGCCGAATAAAGGGGAATAATGACATCTCTGGATCTGCTGGCAATGCTCCTCTTAATGCAACCTAATATGCCATTAGCCTTCTTGGCTACAAGGGCACACTGTTGACTCATATCCAGCTTCTCATCCACTGTAACCCCAGGTCCTTTTCTGCAGAACTACTACTTAACTGGTTGGTCCCCAGCTTGTAACTATGCTTGGGATTCTTCCGTCCCAAGTGCAGGACTCTGCACTTGTCCTTGTTGAACCTCATCAGATTTCTTGTGGCCCAATCCTCCAATTTGTCGAAGTCACTCTGGACCCTATCTCTGCCCTCCAGCGTATCTACCTCTCCCCCTAGCTTAGTGTCATCTGCAAACTTGCTGAGGGTGCAATCCATCCCCTCATCCAGGTCATTAATAAAGATATTGAACAAAACCGATCCTAGAACCGAACCTTGGGGCACTCCGCTAGAAACCGACCGCCATCCTGACATCGAGCCATTGATCACTACCCGCTGGGCCCGGCCTTCTAGCCATCTTTCTATTCATCTTACCGTCCATTTATCCAAGCCACATTCCCTTAACTTGCTGGCAAGAATATTGTGGGAGACCGTATCAAAAGCCTTGCTAAAGTCAAGGTATATCACATCCACCAACTTTCCCATGTCCACAGAGCCAGTTATCTCATCATAGAAACTAATCAGATTGGTCAGGCACGACTTCCCCTTTATGAATCCATGCTGACTATTCCTGATCACTTTCCTCTCTTCCAAGTGCCTCAAAATAGATTCCTTAAGGATCCCTTACATGATTTTTCCAAGAACCGAGGTAAGACTGACCGGCCTATAGTTCCCTGGATCGTCCTTCTTCCCTTTTTTGAAGATGGGCACTACATTTGCCTTTTCCCAATCATCTGGGATCTCTCCCGATCTCCACGACTTTTCAAAGATAATGGCCAAAGGCTCCTCAATGACATCGTTTCACACTCTGGGAATACCGGAGCGGTCAACAAAGGCTTCCCTTGCTAATTG
This sequence comes from Rafetus swinhoei, assembly GCA_019425775.1. Classification (NCBI taxonomy): domain Eukaryota; kingdom Metazoa; phylum Chordata; order Testudines; family Trionychidae; genus Rafetus; species Rafetus swinhoei. Next base: position 10,688,164 of record CM033435.1, on the reverse strand, counting down.
TTGGCACAGCACGGCGGCAATTTTTATTTTAATGAAGCTGGGATTATTTAAATCCCCGCTTCTTTGACTATGCCGAGTAAACTATTTTACATGGCTCCGTCGACGGAGCCATGTAGTCTAGATGTACCCTTACTGTCTCAATGCTTCAGTCTCTCTACGTATAAAATTACGCCAGCTTCCTAAGTATGTGGTGAAGTTTAATTAATTGATGTCTGCAAGGTGCTTTGGGTGGCTTAGCAAGAATTACTTACAGAATTGCATAAAATTATAAAGAAAAGATGGGGTTGAAGTTTTACCTCAAATTTCTAGTTCTCGACACATCAATGGTGGGCTGGAAGGGACCTTGAGAGGTCATGTACTTCAGTCCCCTGCTTGACAAAGCTAAGTATTATCTAGATCAGTGGTTCTCAACCTCTTTTACATGATGGACCAGCAAAACCATTCACAAACTTTTGGTGGGCTGGCAACATTTTATTTGCATCTGCATTGTGCAAATAATGAATATTCAAATATGCAAATAAAATGAGGCCTGTCTGCCTAACCCCAACGTAGCCAATTTTGCCCAGCGAGGCATAGGGATGGGAGTCAAAGGATCCCAGTGCTCCCCAGTGCCTAACACTCTTTGACCCCCATCCTTTGACTCCAACCCCTATGCCCCATGCCCGTTTACCCTTTATCCTCTGACACCTTCAGCTCATGCCAACACCCTCTTGTCATATGACCCCACCATCCCCTCACCCAAAACCCCTTTGACCCCACCCCACCCCCGCACTCCCCAGAGAGAGGCTGCCCCCTCTAGGGAGTGTGGCCATTACTGCTGTTGGCGGCACGCCCCCTCCCTCTCCCTTCATCTCTCCTCCCTTCCCAAGCATGTCCAACTCCCCCTCCAGTCAGCAGAAAGATTCCTATGGAGTTGGATTCCCTGTCTTGCCACAAACTTCCTGAATGTCTTTTGGCAAGTCACTTAGGGTAAAATTTTCACAAGTAATTGAGGCACTTAGGAGCCTCTGACCTACTGAATCTTGATAACTTACACTCCTCAGTCACCTCCATGCTTGTGACAGTATTTCCCTCTGGGGTAGAGGCCGGGAGGGGGGAAGGGGGAGTGCGGAGTCCCTGCCGGGCCACTGTCTTACCTAAAGAGGAGGAGGAAGTAAGATGCCTCCTGCTCTGCCACCTCGTGCCGCCACCTCCTCCCCAGCACCGCCGTTGGGCAAAATTGGCTGTGCATGAAGAGGGAGCAGCCTTTGGCGGCACACGTGCCCCCTCCTCCGTTCCCCTCCCTCCCCGTGTGTGTCTTGTGCCCCTATGGGTAGAGGTGGAGGAGAGAGCATGGAGCCCCAGCTGGGTTGCCATCTTACCTGGGTGGGAGGAGGGAGGCAGGCGCCTCCTGCTCCGCTGCCTCAACCCCAGCGCCGCCACTGGGCAAAATCTCCAGCAACTGCCACAGCCCAGCAGCCAGCGGTTTGTGGACCGGCACCAGTCCGTTGACCGGTGGTTGGGAACCGCTGATCTAGACCACCCCGACAGGTGTTTGTCTAACTGTACAAGAGAAGAAAACCAAAATGTGTAAGTGGCACACAGGAATAGCAATGAAAGGCAGAAAAGCAGAAGCTCTGAGGGGTACTGGAGAGTTTGACAAGAGTCAGCTGTAAAATGATTAATCTGTACACAAATGTAATGCCTCAAACACCTTCAGCAGGCATTTCCTCTTGCATTCTGCCATTCATGTGATGAGTCATGGCAGTCTATAATTCAGCCATGTTAAAATCCTTTTGAAGTTTTATTTTTGGCTCTTGCAACAGACGTTTTACACCAAGTCACTGGAAATTACTGCAAAACAATGTATGATCCTACAGAAAACTGGCCAATCCAAGGAGGCATATATATAAAATGCACACAGCAGTGCTGTATCTGATTGCAGTAAAATCAGTTGCATGAGGTTGAGCCAGGATGGGAGGTATGTTAATATGTTCTAGAGGCGCTTGGAACCCTCATGTGCTAAATTGCTATTGATAAAGCTGCAGAGTGGAATTCTGTACCGTGCTGTTAATGGAAACCCAACACAGGGATTATTTCTCTGATTAATATTTGCCTAGGGGTATATCTACACTAGCACTTTTGTCAGTATAACTGCTATCACTGAAGGATGCAAAAAATCCCGCACCCCCCTGAGCAACATAAGTTACACTGACAAGCACTATTTCAGTGGAAGATGCTCTTACGCTGACATAGCTACACTGGTGATTGGAGGTATTTTATGTTTACAGGAGAGCGTTCTGCTATTGACATAGAATAGCTACACGAGCAATCTTGCATCAGTACAGCTGTGCTGTTGCAATCTCACTAGTGTAGATATAGCCTTAGTTGCATTAGTTGGATCTTACATTTCTCTGTCAGTCAGCCACTTACAAAAATGTCCTGAGATTGTGAGCTTGCTCAGACAGAATGCCTTTTAAAGTCTGTAGGAGTTTATTCAGTCCTTAAGCAGGTAAAGGACTAAGCCTTTCTTTTTCCCAATCTTTGTGGAAGCATATATTATGGAAGGTTAAAAGGTAACAACAAACTGGACTTGGCAAATTTATTTGAAACTTGATCACTACCCTAGTGGTGCTACAAGAAAACTGTGTGGAAGATCAGTAGTTTCAGGTTGGATGAGTTGGCCTGTAAAGAATGGGATTTAAAAATTCAGGTTAGATAAGTAGATTTTCCTGAAGGGAAGAATATACCCCCCAAAAAAAAGACAACAATGTTCACTAAAAAAATAAAATGATTTAATCTGTACCCTTCTCTGAAACCAGTCTGAAACTCAGATTCTGTGGGGTAGTGGTCCTTTGACAAACAATACATTCCTAAGACAGCGGTAAATTACCTACTGTTGAGGCTTTTTAAGATTGACTACTAAGCTATGAAATGAAACAATAAATAGGGAAGAATAAAGGTATTTTTGAATTAAGGGGAAAAATATTCTACAACACAGTAGGGAAAACGGGAATGTGTATAGACTACTAGCCATTCATAGTGCACCTGGCTGGATTTTCATGTTCAGGCACAAAGAATATTTGCTTATGTTATCTGATTGTACTTCTGATAGATTGGCATTTAATCTATATTTTTATCTATATTTATCTATATTTTTTTAAATTAAAGACTCTTACTTGTCCAGGAACAGTGTTACACTTTTTTCTAACTAGTGTCATGTGACACTGTTGTAATTTGTAGTAAATGCTGACTCTTTAATGGCAACTCTTGTGTGTAAGTAGTTTGACCATCAAAGAAAAATGTTAAAACTTCCTGTCCAAACATTAAAATAATGTTTGAGACTTGTGTCAAGGTATAGACATTGGTTTACTTATAGCCATAGAATGCATAGTGTGTGTATAAGTAAGAACATCTTGGATAGTAAATTAAAAAGCTGTGTAAATGGAAACTTGTTCTTTATGCATGTGCCATATACTTTTATAGTACAACCATTACAAGTAAGAACTTTTTCTGCCAAAGGAATCCTGGGACATGTGTGATTTCTCCAGTTGGAGATACAGTAACATTTTGGCATCCATTCCTTAAGAAACTGCATGCTGGAAGTCAGTGTAAGCAAAGTTGTCCCCTTCACTGGGCCTCTTTTCCCTTTTCCTTAAACAGTTGGCAGAGTTAGTCTGTTCCTCTAGGATGGGTGTGAATTACCACTGTGCTGTGCTAATACACAGAGTAGCAGCATTTACAGATTATACAACTCAAAAATCATTTGAGAACTGCTTAATGCACAGGACTAAAACACTGCTTTCAATTAACAAACATTATTTAAAAACAAATTGAAGCAGACTTTCATCTGACAGGATGTGTGTGGTTTTGGTAAGACGTCCATCTAAGCACATGATGCTTGGTAAGCAGTGGAGCCTTGGTTATGATTCACTGGGGAGAAACATGGGAAACGATGTCTGTTTTTAAGCACTGGGGAAAAGGACTGAAGATGCATAATTTTAGTAAAATTATACCAGAAAGCAGCTACATTTCAGGGTGAGAGTGCTCTCTTTTACTACCTATTCTGTCATTGAAATTTATGCACACAGGGCCAGATTCTCAGCTTGGGTAAATCAGAGCTGCTATACTGATGCTAGCTGAGGGTTTGGCCCATAATGGTTTGGTAAGGAGTGGAGAAGCTGTATTTGGACAAATCTAAACAAGAATAGAGCAGTTTTCCAAAACATAATTTAAATGGGAGTAAAAAATATAACTACAATATTCACTTAAATACTGTTTTCACGTAAGTTATTAAAATCATTTTCATATTATTAGTACAAACATTGCTTGTACACAACTAGTTCCCGTTTAACATGCTTTTGCTAAACTTTGCAAATAAAATGAAACTCAAGCTTTCCAAATTTTGAAACAACTTTGAGTTACCAGTAATGAGTGATATCAAGCCCCTCTTTTCTTTCTAGTCTCATAACTGGAAGCATTTTCAATTGCACAAATACATCAGTGCAAAATATATGTATACACAAGATGAACCTCTCTAATCCAGCACCCAGGGGACCTGACCAATGCTGAACCAGAGAATTTGCTGAACTACAGGAGGTCAGTATTATCTAGCAACATTACCAACGCTTTCACTGCTTACTGGGCTCTTAAAAGACATTTGGGGTAAATTAGAGCTAAACATTTCAGACCACAGATGTTGCTGGACCAGAGTGTGCCGGACTAGAGAGGTTCAATCTGTATTAATGTGAAGGAGCTTAATGTACCCTGTACTAATATCAATAAATCTAATCTTGTATTCAGATCAAGTATGTGAACAGTTATACCAATGGAATCTGAGGAATCTATATGTTTAGGGTTTTTCAGGGGATTTTTTTGCCAGAGGTTTAATTTAAAGTTGCTAAAACTTATTGCTAATAAAAGCTGAAGAAACCTTTGTGTGTGAAGATTAGGAATTGTGTCATGATTAACCCTAAAGAGAAAAAACAATATTTCCAAAGACAGTAAAACAAGAGAGTTGTGAGTACAAGCACCAGTGATAATTTAGGGGGTACTGATTTCTGAAAAGGAGATAAAAGGAGCACTGAATAAGATTAAGAATGGTAAAGCAGCTGGCAAAGATGAGAACTGTTTGTTAAGACAAGCAGTTGGAACTATTGACATAAATTAATTTTAAATATTATATTTATTATGTGTTTGCTGGTATCCAGCTAGGATACTAGATGACTAGAGAATGGGATTGATTGGGCCTGTTTGGAAGGGAAAGGGTGGTGCAAATGACTGAAACAGGGTATCAGTGTCTTAAGTCAGGTTCTGGAAGAGTTTTGGAAGCCAAGGGTGAGGTGCCAGGAGGAGGAAATAAAATAAACCTGGCATTAGAAAGTGAAGCAATATGTGCAATGGGACAGGAGTGTGAAAGAATGAAAAACGAAGGGCATAATTGCTATGTAACAGTCATTGAACTTGCAAAAGCATTTTACTTGGTTCCATGGGAGCTGGTGTTTAGCATATTGAGATGGATGAGGTGAGGGCTGCAAGAAGCAGAGATGGTCGAGGAACTGTATCAAGGGTTGAGAGCTAAGATGGTAGGTACCATACTGTACATGGAATTTTGGGGTAACAGTGGCATTGTGACAAAGCAGAGTGCTCAGTAAGCTTCTCTTCATACTTGTTATGGAGTTAATTGTAGGGGAAGCGAGCCTGTGGAGATGCAAAGAAACAAATGTATTCTGACAGTCTGGCCCTGACTAACAGAAAAGAGGAATTGGTAAATATGATATCAAAATGAACATCTATGCTTTTAAAGACCGAGGTGAAAAGCAGACACAAAGAAAACGGAAGTTATGCAAATATAGAAGGTGATAGAAGTCCTGTTGATCGAAGTTTAAGGAAAGAAGCTGTATCAGAAGCAAGACTTTGCTTGGGAAGTACTCTTAAGTGCCTTCAGAGAGCAATCTGGAGAATTGAAATTGAGCATGACTAGCAGTGGAAAAAAAGGTGGCAGGAGTACTTTTGGACTGGAAAGTAAATAACAACTGAATGGAAAAGTGTACTCTGCATGTGTTTGTCTCTGACTGCTCTGTAGTTGTGAAACAATTGGTTTTAAAAAGATGGAAGAAAAGAAGATTCAGTTAGTAGAAAATAATATACAGAGGAGAATGGCAGGCAAAAAGAGGGCAAATAGCATGCACATGGGAGAAATTGAGGTAGAAAGACAAACTCCAGATGCTCAGTGATAGGCTGGTGAGCACTCGTTTGAGGTGGGCTGGATGTATATGAGGCTGGCAGAAGAATGAGCAAGAATGAAAGCATAGGAGGAAGAAACCAGCAAGAAAGGACATGAAAGACCAAAGGTAAGGTAGAAAGACTTTGCCAAGAGACATCTGAGTGGAAATAGACTGGCACTCCAAGATCTATCAGCCTCTTCGATGGCCCAGAAGAAGCAGTGAAGAATCATGGGCATCTCTGATCCCAAGAAAAAAGGATCACAAGTAAAACTAGAAGTAGCAAATTATGTCTCATTGTTGTCAGTACTGGATAGATTTCCATGTGAATTATTTAAGAAAAGGATTTTTAAATATAATACATCCTCTGCCCATAGGAGGTCATCCTCACAGTGGGCTCACAGAGGGACATGAGTCTTGGCTTTCCTCTCTGGCTGGATATCCCATTATTCTCAGGTCCAATCTCCAGGCTGCTATTTCTTGTGCTTCACTCTCCCAACACCCCATTCCCTACATATCCTTCTTGGCAGCAAGGCTCATTCTGGCTGGAGTTATGCTACCAATTTCTCACCATTTACAGCTGTATGTTACCTCTTCTGCAAGAAGAGCAGAAGAAATGGAGCAGGTGCAGCTGCTTAAAAGAGTAGAATTTAACTCATGCAGAATTTTCCTATAGAAATTGTGTAGGGTTCTTACCCAAATAAAGCAGATGTTCTCACCTTTCCTGTTTCTCCCCCAGGCCTGTGGGGGCCTACATCCTCATCAGAGGGAGAGATAATGGCCCCTTGGTTTTGCTCGCCTCACAGATTATAATGGAATTTTCCTCTACTTGCCCTCCAAGCCTGCAGCCAACTGTACGCTACATGTGGCCCAGTTCTTCTGTTGGAATCCTATGTAAATTCTATGTAACCATATAGACAGGAAATTATATAAATTCTATACATTAGATGTTTGGGTTGAAACTTGATATAAAATAAATAGAAATATATATGCTGTTTGAGTCGCATGTAAATATATGGAAAAACCTGGCACTTGTGTAAATTTCCTATAACTTGTCTAGCTTTGCCATTTTTGATCAGCAAATACAATCTTTGGGCATTGAAATTGCAACCATAGGACAAAGTATGAACCTGCAGTTCTAGTTTCACAGCAGAAACAGCTCTTCGCGATGAAGAGACTTCTACCTTTTGATAATTGATGTGTGTCTTCATTACACGAAAAATAAAATCTGAGAGATAATGTTGTATTTTCTTTAGCCAGTGAAAATCTGAATTTATCAGCAGGAAGAATTTGGTTTTTTACCAAGCAATGCTAATGCTTTAAACTAGGGCTACGCAACACACAGCCCGCGAGCCGCATGCGGCCCACAGCCTGTCGGTTTGCGGCCCGCAGTGCAGCTTGAGTTTACATGGGGCTCAACATGTATCCTGTGAGTGGGCGCCAAAGCAAAAAAAGTAGTCAATATAATCATCTTCTGTTGATACGCATTTTAGTAGTTAAATTCCTGGACTCTCATTGCTCATTAAAAGTACTGTCATATGGGTGACATTTTATTGATATCAGCAGAACTGACTTAAATGGTGCCTGTGTATTGTGTAGTCTTGCCTTCATCTTTATATTCATGCAGTCAGTGTGAAAGAAGCTATTTGCATATATATTTGCATGTACATTCAACCACACTTAAGTTGCAGCCCTTGGCATGTGCTGTGAGTATCATTGTGGCCGCCGGGGCTTCCGTGGTTGAGTAGCCCTGCTTTAAACTGTACCATAGAATATAGCCTTTACTTGTGATTATACACCCAAGTGTAGCCTTTCTAGTTTGAAGCAGCAGGAAAAATGATTCCTCTTTCTTGACATATACAGATTTTTCTTAAATTGGAAAATAATGTGAGGCCAAATTCTGCTTACTAAGTGATTTCATGGGCTTAAATGTATTCTTGTGGTTCAAAGAGACTATTTTATGTGAGCAAGACAGTTAGAGAAATAGCTCATAATTTGTATCTCTATATATAAAAAAGTTTTTCCTGCCAGGCGACAGAATGACATCATCACGCTCTCTGGCCATGAAAGCTGCCAGAGAGGCAGAGTTGGCGAATGAAGCAAGCATAGCACCCTAGTATGGTCTTAATCTGTTTTTAATCTTAAGACTACTAGGAGGCTGTGCTCACTGAACTCGCCAACCCCCCTCTCGCGGGGGGGTAGGCAAGCCTGGCTCTCGCCACCGAAGAGGGCTGGGCTGTGGCCATGCCAGCCCAGGTCCTTTCTCCCTGCTAGCCCGGGCCCTTCTCCCTCCCCTTCCACACCAGCCCAAGACCCCCTTCTCACTTCTTCCCTTCCCTTCCCTCCCCTCCCACCAGCCTGGGCCCCTTCTCTCTCCCCCCCCCTTCCCAGTCCGCCCCCTGCCCCCACACACCCCAGCAAGCACCAGGTCCAGCTGTAACGCTTAGGGCCGGGGGATGCCTGCCCGCCCCGTGTGGAATGCAGGTAGTGCCATATGCACGCGGCGCTCCCAGGCACCGCAGTCTGCTGAGGTGGGGAAAGCAGCAGTGCAGAGAGTGCTGTCCCAACGTCTCCCCCATGCGGTCCTGCCTGCACTGCTCACCACCCCAGCCCCACTCGCAGAGCCCAGGGCCGCTCATCGGCCTGCTGGAAGCAGAAGAGAAGGAGCAGACAGGCAGTGTGGTGGCTGTGCTACATTTCTTGGCGTTGAAAGCCTTGTGGGGTGGGGATGGAGGAAGGGGGAGTAGGGACTTGGTTTAAAATAGCAATTCTAAGTGGCAAGAGGAAGCAGTGAAGTCGGGCTTGAGCTGGGAAAGGGAAGAAGCAGGCGAGACACAAAGTGAGGTGATGATGTCATTGTCGTCCCGCAATAAATTTTTTTTAATATATAGAGAGATGATTTTGTGTAATGATTCATTTCCCAGGTTTAAATTATTACATTGATTTTTGAACAAAAAACCTCCTTGAATAGAAGCTTTCTATAAGATTCATTGCTTCCACTTTTCAGAGGTAAGAAAAGATTATAGCTTTTTTATGTTGTGCATTCAGTGGTCATTTTTCAAGAGCAGTTTTGCTGTACCTTTAAATATGAAAACTGCTGGGCTTCCCATCTAGTGTCTACTCATATCAGTCATTAGCTCAGTATAATGTAATATAACTCTTTTTTCTTTAGAATGTGGATATTGCAGACTTCATCTTGTCTTTTGAAATGTTACTAGGCTGGCAAAGGCATGGAGTAAAGCACACAAACGTTAATACATTTCCTAGTGTGGTGTGCCATGTTCCTATGGTGTAATCCCAAAAATGTATGGTTAAGAACAGCAATAGCCGTCTGCTCCTTTCCTCTACACCCACATGCAACTCAGAATTGGTGCTGAAATCCTAATATTCTTACCAGAAATCCCATTCTTTCATGGAAAAAGTACAACAGCCCTTTTCAACAAAACTAGGCCTTAGAGCTAATATCTATCTTCATCATCAATCATAATTAGGTCAGTATAAATACAGAATTTTTTTTAAAAAACTTTCATTTCTTCACATTTAATGCAGTCATTAAGAAGTGGTCGATTACCCTTCTGCTCCTCTCTCTTTCCCAGTCTCTCCTGTATTTTAAATTACTATATGTTAAATATTCATGTGGTGTAATCATCCATCTTTTAATGGCACATGTGAACAAAAGGTAGCAATGTTTTTAAAAATAGTGTAAATCTAGGTGTAGTTTTGATTCTGGAAGATAGGGAAACGTATGCTTCAAAACAGAGTTATTAAATAGTAGTATAAAATTAAAATATAAAAAACCCTTTCTAAAAATAGTTAAAGGGATAAGTCAAATAAAGATGGCTAAATTGTGTTACATTTATGTAAACTTTGCAATTTTATTTCTATTAGTTTTTGTGTAAGAAGGATGGCTAAATTGTTATTAGCAGGCCTTAGGATTCCTTATTTGCATCTGTTTATAATTATGTGACATTTTAACTGAATTTCTCAATTGTTAGCTTCCCTTTTCCTGCAAGCTCTAACAATACCAGGTGCAGTGGCTTCTTGTACTGGTCAGTTGTTTCGGTATCGAATAGTATTGCTGACATCTTGATTTTGGCATAATCTCACCATTATGGAAAAAAGCTATTGTCTCTCAATCCCCACCCCTTGCAGCCCAAACCCTAGAGACATATCAAAATTTTTGAAAAGCCTCTCTTACATGTTATTTTGTTTTGATGGGGTAATAAAACATGGTACATGGATTTATTTAACAAGTATCCATATTGAGTATGTGGCAGCCTTGTTCCATAAGGTCTGCTTTTGCTCTAAGTTTTCCTCCTGATTTTTCATAAAGCCACTTTTCTCTTCCAACTCTGTCTTTCATCCTTGATATGAGCTTGATGTTCCAGAACTACAGTATGGGACTCTTGATCAAGTTTAACCTTTGAAATCCTGATTTTTCCAGAATGCCAATCAAACAAACGCTTATGTGGATGTGTGATTATATCCTTACTGCATGTTCTAATTCACCAAGTTGAAAGAACAGTGTTCTCCTTTATGTTAATTTCCATTTTAATGGTTTGTCTGTTTAGCAGTTTCCCTCTGTGAAATCTCCAATATACATCTATTAAGCAAAAAAAGATAGAAAATCTTTTATTTCAAGTGCAATAAATGGTCTTAATGACATAAGTGAATCTTTTGATGAGATTGTTCACCAGTTGGTTGTAATTAATTCGCAAGAGCAATTCCCATGAAGATTAAAGAAACTTGTGAAAGAAAATATAACCATTTGAGACAGAAATAAACACTGGTTTTCTCTCTAAGTATTCTTTGTTTCAATAATTTCATTGCTTTCAGTGGAGTCACTTCTGATGATCATTGGGTTGCCCAATGGTACAGCTACACTTTGGCAGCATGAAATGTACAGACACTGTATAGCCAGCTAACATAGGCATAAATATTGTAGTTTGGATGGCAATGCTTAGGTGAGGAAAATGCCCTATATGCCTGAATCCCCGGGACATATATTATACATGGCTCTCTACAGACTCAACCAGTTCCACCCAATGTCTATGCTATTCTTTTTAGTCATGTAGTCTCCTGCTGCCAGAGGGGGAGAGGAAGGTAGGGTAGGCTTTATAGGATTCTAAATTGGGAGGTTTCTGTCTTTACATGTGATCAGTGGACAGAACATGGCTCAATTCTTAAAGCATTAATTAAGTATCAGGATATCTAGTGGGAAATGACACACTGTATCTCCTGACATAGTTTGAAAGCATAAGTCACTCTGTAAATAAAAGTGTATGTTTTATAGGAGATGATGGGCTAGACATGTGATGGGTTGATCTATTTTATACCTTATTCCCAAAAATTGAGCAGCACATATTTCTTGGTGTTTTTGAAAAGACCTCTGTCTTGCGAATGTCATTTCAGTTATACAGAAGAGCAGAGTTTTATTATATGGTTTTATGAACTAGTGGTTACACAATAATTGACTGCCTTTTTCTATGTAAACTTCTAGAAACAAGACTCCCAATGGAGATTATCGAAAAGAGCACAGAGACAGGAGTCGCAGTCCAATAGAGCGGGCTGCTGCCCCAACAATGAGCCTTCATGCCAATCATATGTATGCCTCAATCCCAAGCTTGACCATGGATCAACCTCTAGCACTGACCAAAAACAGCATGGATGCAACAAGAACAGTCAGTATCACGCCTACGCTGACCTCTGTGGAACGGCAGCAGGTACTTGTCTTCTAGATTGATAAGACTCTGGGTTGTTCTTGGAAACTTTGCTGCACACATAGTGATGTCTTTACACATATAAGGAGAGTATGTTATGAATTATGATGGGTAGGCAACAATACTCTTCAAGCAAACCATGGTTTGGTTTGGTTTGTTTCACATTTTACGATTGTGTGTTTTGTGAAAGAAAGTGCCTGGCCGTTTGACTGCAAATAGCTTTCCTAAGCTCTCTCCCACAGGTTATGTTTTGCAGGGCTGGTGACAAACTTCGCCGGGGCCCTGGGCAAGGGGTGGGGGGGGCTGGCCTGGGGACAAACCTCCCTCCCTCCCCACCCCAGCACTGCCCAGCCTATACCACAAAGATTTAAAAGACTGGGCTTCTGCTGTGGTGACGATGGCCTGGAATCCTGGGCCTGTTTAAATTGTCGGATCCCAGGGCAGCTGTCCCCTTTGCCTCCTTCCCCCACTGGCAGCCCTGATGGTTTGTAACTGTGTGTGTTTGAATTAGAGATGCAACCGTACTGAGAAATCTGTTTCACTCTGTTCAGATAATAGGGGTTTTTTTTTTTGGGGGGGGGGTAGGGGCTCCTAATAGACCCTGGGGGAATAACTGCTGCAACCCGAAAAGTGCAATGGACATTCAGCTTTCTTTGAGGGCGCCTTTGAAAATCACTGTACTGGAAATGCCTCTTTCTCCATAATGGCTTCACTTTCTATCCCAGCCCACATAAAGGAGAAGTGGTGAGGCAGGCAGTGGCACACACTCTCACAAGCATGGAATACTGGTCCTGTTTTTTGTCCTCTGCCATCTTCAGAGCAACATGTGCTTCTTTTAAAGAATCCCTGCATTGCAAAGAGAGGTTGTTTTTCATGCATTTTACGTAATAATCTCTCTTCTCTGTATCAAAGCCACTGTCACCCCAACACCACAGTCCTCACAAGTGGAATAGAGGGAATCAGTAGTTGTATAACTTCTTCAGCCAATGACTTGTGAAAAGTTGTACCTCAGTGAGTTGTGGCTAGCTACAGTATGGGGACATAATCTGGCACCTGTACCAGGCATTCCTTGCTTCCCTACTATGATTTATTGCAAAGAGTAAATCCATGTAGGTGGATGAATCTTTCAGTGGGGAAAATTTCCACTACAACTTGCAGATAATCTTTTGGCTGGATGACCAGCACATTTCTTATGCTGGGTGCAGTGTTTTTTCCTACCAGCTCATTTTCCTTGGAGATTCGGCACTACAGTTCTTTTTCTACAGCTCTGTGCATGCATCCAACCAGGGCTGCTGTTTTAAAGTCTTGCTGTGTGGCAGTGGCCTCAGTGTCTAAGTTCTCCTAAGCTTCAGGGCCCCAGGCAAGGGCTCAAGGCAGCAGTGGGGAGAGATATCTCTCCCCAAGCTCTGAAGCTGCCAGGGCCAGTAGGGGAGCATCCCTTCCCGCCAGCCCCAGAACAAAGCGGCCCAGGTAAGCCAAGCTCCCCTCCAGCCCTGACCACCCTCCTGTACCCCGACCCCGAAGCCCACCCCAAAGCCCACACCCCCAGTCTAGAGTCTTTACCCCTTCTATAACCCAAGCCCCAGCTCAGAGCCTCTTCTTAAACCTGGAGCGCCCCTCCTATACTCCAACCCCAGCCCAGAGCGTGAACCCCAGACCAGGGCCCCTCCCCAAACCTGGAGCCCCTCTCATGTACCCCAATCCCCTCATCTCCAGCTCCCCCCAGAGCCTGCATTCCCAGCCAGAGCCCTCACACCCCTTGCCCCAGGCCTGAGCCCGCTTCCACACTCAGAACCCCCCTTGACCCCACTCCGACCACATTAATTTTGTTGTCTGCACCAATATGAAGGTGTATTGCACATCCACCTTCACACTGGGGCACATAAGAACATTTATTCTGCTCAGGGTGGAAAAAATTAGAGGGAACAGTGCTCAGTGTGCAGATTCTACGGCTATTCTATGTACAACAGTTCTTCTCTGCCTCTTCTTAACAGTTCAGCAATGACAGAGAAGAAAGGGTCGAGCTTTCACTGACAACAGTGGTGCTCTGATAATATCTCTCTTGTCTCTCAGCCGGGCAGCAGCATGGATTTACTCAGCTGCTTCTTAGGAGGTATTTGTACTGGACTGTACCTAGCATCCTGGCCAGATTTTTGTTTTGTTATCGTTGGCAGTTTGACCTTCGCTGCACTCTAGTCTCTGAGGGAAATGGAATGGTGAGATGAGCCCTTCCTAAGACTACAGTATAGAAATTGTGCAAGAAGGAAAATGTGTTTGGAAAATAACAGTAGGAGGCTGAGGTTTGAGTATACCGTAAGCAAGTTCATACAATAGTAATATATGCACACATTCCTGTATTTGTTTCTGTGTCTAATGTGGATATAGAAACACTGTTTTTGGCCAGTGTAGTTCAGCAATTGTAGTCACTACTTACTGTCCTTCTCATTTTAATATGTTCACAGTGGTTATAGGCAGTGCTAGCACAGACGTTCTTCTGAAGTCTGGAGAAAGATACAGAAAGAAAACTCATTCAACAATAAATCCATTCATATACTCACGTACCTATACACAGGTTGGTGTGCATTAGGGATGCTAGTGCAGTGTTTCTCAAACTGTGCTCCATGGAGCCCCTAGGGCTCCGCGAGGTTGACAAACTGGAAACATCGATAGGTACCACACATACAATCAGTGGACCACTGGGGCTCCGCATAAATTTTTACGCATGTAAAGGACTCCGGAGCCCAAAAACTTTGAGAACCGCTGTGCTGGATTCATTTAAGCAGTTACACACAAGCCCCCTGCCTCCCGCCACCTCTGTATCAAAGGCAGCAGGGGGAGCCAGCTTAAAAGCCTGATACACAGGCAGCAGCATGTGGGGGGCGAGGTGACTCCACGGGCTGAATGTTCCCACTCTCCCCCCAGAAAAAACACCCTTTTTAACATCCTAGTGTGCATATGTATAAAATGGGGGAGTGGAGAATGCAAAGATGTAGAAACAGCGCTGTCAGCTATGCAGTATGTAAAATGAAATCTGTGTCCACTGTGCCTTGATTATGAAGGAATCATGCAACTGGAGTATTTTCCCCCTTCATTTATTTTAAGTCCGTAGTTCTCAGTGTGGTCCTCGGACCACTAGTGGTCTGCAATGGTCTTGCAGGTGGGCTGCGAGGTTGGTGCTTGCCCTCCCCCCACTGCAGTAGGGAGCCAGCAGTGACTTTACAGCCTCACAGCAAACCCCCTCTCCATGAGGTTTGGGCTTCCCGCTTTGAGGGAGGAAGGTCAGATCCGGCTTGTGGGGGAAGGAAGTGGCTTCACCTGGTGCTGCTCCCTGTCCCCCAACACGGCGAATGGCACCGCAGGAAACCACTCACATGGAGGCAGGAATCACAACCAAGGGGAGTGGGGGCCGTGCCTGGGAGCGGGGGGGCAAGTTAGGTCGAGTGCTACAGAGATGCAGGATTAATGTAAGTTGGTCATCGCAAGATGAACTCACATCATAAAATATGCCAAAAAAGTTTTAATATTTTACAAAAAATATTGTAAAATGTGTGTGTCCTCCATTACTCCTCTCTTCAGGCAGCTACCTAGAGAAGCCAGGAGCATTCCCTTTGCATAAGCCCCCAGCCCTTTCCCACCAGAATGTTACAGTGAAATGCTGCAATTCCTCACAAGTGTACCTTTTTAAAGTGTTTAAAAATGGTGTTACTGCAACTGCCAAGTGACTGAACTGTTTTGGAGAATTCTGTGTGTTTTTGGAAGTGGAAGAAGAGTGTTGCTTATAGGCAGTGCTGTAAAGACAAAGTAACAGCAGCAGAAAATGCATGGCTGCTTCAGCCTGAGAATCTTTTCTGAGCCATTGTGGTCTATTTCTGTTCCACTGTTTTCAGGACTCCGACATTGGTTGGTGTTTCTTTTCTACTCTTCATTTACAGCTGTACGAGGAGTAAAGCACAGGATTGAGAATTCATGATCTGGGCGAGCTATTTAGCTGATCTTATTGCCTTAGTTTTTTCAACTATAAAAGTTAGGCTCACTTAACTATTAGTAATGTTTGCAAAGTACTTCAAGTTCATTGGAAGGAAGATACAGTGGAAGCTTAACAGCAGCAAAGTCTCTCTGTGTTGCTTAGGTGTAAGCATAGTGCAGAACTGAATGTCAACAACACACAGGGCTTTGTTTTGATTACTTTAAGTCAGCAGTTCTCAAACTTTTTGGGCTCCGGAGGCCTTTACATGCGTAAAAATTCATGCGGAGCCCCAGCGGTCCACTGATTGTATGTGTTGTACCTATCAATGTTTCCAGTTTGTCAGCCTCGCAGAGCCCCTGGAGATGTCTCGTGGAGCCCTGGTGCTCTGTGGAGCACAGTTTGAGAAACACTGCTTTAAGTGTTGAGATGCAGTCCAGAAAGAGGAGAGCATGACACTTCCAAATGAGAGAGACCAGTATGAGGAACCTTTTGTATTTTATTGAATAACCTATAAAAAGAATATATCTGCTATGGAGGAAGGGAGGCCATGTTCTGCTGCATTTGCAGTCATTTTTATGAAGTAATTTCATTTTCATTATCCAAGTTTTATCAAAGGAAATATTTCAGTTTTTGTTCTAATATTGCAGTTTCATGTACATCAGTGGTCACCAACTGGTCAGTTGCAATTGACTAGTCGATCCTGGTAACTCTCCCAGTCGATGCGGATCTCGGGTGGGGCAGCAGGACTGTAGCTAAGGCAGGCTTTGTTCCTGGAAGTGGCCAGTATGGGAGGGGAGGGGGGTGTGGAGGGTCTTGTTGCACCGCTCCTGCTTGCAAGCACCTCCACAGTTCTTATTGGCCGGGAACAGGGAACTGTGATCAATGGGAGGTAAGCAGGCAGTTCCGGCAAAGGGGCAGCACAGGGAGCCATGAGTTCCCACACCACAGGGGCACACTGGTGTTATTTCAGTTAACGTGTGTGTTAAGTGATGAACAGCTGCTAGCGTTGTTTGTTCTGGTGACCTTGTTGGGTAACAGTTCTTTTCTTTTCCCTCTCAGAACCGTCCATCGGTAATCACATGTGCCTCTGCAAACAACCGTAACTGTAACCTCTCTCACTGCCCCATTGCCCACAGTAGCTGTGGTTCAGCCATGCCAGCCAGTTATAGAAGACCATCTAGCAGTAAGTTATGCTTTGCTTCTTCTCTCCTCTCTTGAGGTGTGAGCTTCAGCATTTCTGTATGGCCAAATTACCCAGACCCTATTTTAACCCTTCACTATTTGTACTGAATAAATGGCAGGATTTGGGAGCTTTGGCTTCTTGTATCTTGCTAGTGGCTCAGTTGTTCTGAATGAGGTGGCCTTTCTGCTACATTCAACTATTTAGAAGGACTTTTTATTGTGATCACTTTCCCTGATTTTAACAGCAGATTATAAGGTTCTATGTTTATGTAGCACTAATTTCTGTACCAAAATGAAAACATGTTTTTTTCCAACTATTAGCTCTGCAAACTCTTCCTTGGCTCCGAGAGCCAAGCTGGGTTCTTTCCATTCCACGGTGGTGTTGTAGAAATGTAATTGATTGGAAATTGGTAGACAGTTCAGTTGGAAGTGCAACAAAATCCAGCTCACTCCCTCTTAGCTGTGTTGGAGCTACAGAGCTTGGAGGAATAAAAAGCAATAAATATTTGGGACCTCATGTTGTAATCAGATTTGTATGGGCAGCCCCTTGTCCAAGCACAGAGCACCATTACAGATGTTGTTTTGTGCCTCAAGCCAGTGCTTGGGTAAGAAGATGCCTTTTCTAAACAGTTATTTATCAAATAGTGGCAGCAGAGTGGCTTCACTCCTTGGCAAAGCTTTAAAAACAAGAAGAAAAAATAACCAATAGCTTTTTCAGTCCTATAATAACAAGCAGCATAGGGCATTCAATCCTAATCTCCTTCCAACCCTTCATTTTAGGCCATGTGAACTGGTATGGGCATAGATCTGTTTGCAAAGCAGTATGCACACTTAGCAAGCCATCCTTGCCCTCCACTCACTTTAGGCAGTGCAGGTGGAACTGTACTGTACTGTAGAACTGTGTTTCTCCTGTGGTCACCAGCCTTTGCAGCTACAAAAGGCAGGTTTCACTCTGCAGTGATGGTGCTGGATGTAGTCCATCAAGCTTCCTCTTTATGTTAAATGCAGAAAGGAAGCTATCTTGGAACTCTATATATTCCCCTGTGTAGGTTTCTGCTTTTAGAACTTTGATTTAAATCCTTCAAATTTTCTTTCCTTCAGCCATCCTTCTTTGGGGTTAAAAAGGAAATGTTAATGCCTTTCTCTCTGGATGACTCGCTTTAACCCCTTAAACTGTGTGTTTATTAGGCAGTAAACATAAAGTAACATTTTAAAAAAAGCAGGCAACTCCCATTTACAAAAGTGATTTCTTAGGTGTAGTAAAAGTGATGCAGTTATATCGGCATGAAGGTACATCTACCCATATAGATATTCTCAGATAAGCACTGGAACAACTAGAGCAGTATAAGCACCTTTTAGGCACATTGGATCTTCCTGAACCAAAATATTTATACTGCTACAAAATGTATAGACCAGGCTAAGGATGTTAAGGACTAGTCGATTCCCGCTCTCCCCCTCCCCGCCTTGTTGCCTTTATCAGATAGAGGCAGCAAAGGTGGGAGCCAAAGAGAGGGTACTTTAAAGCAGCGGCTCAGCTGTGTGGCGCTTGCCTCGGCATTTCAAAGGGGCAGTGCCGCATGGAGCCTGGGGTCAACTGGGGAAATGCCGTGCAGAACCCGCGGTCAGCTGGGGAGTCTTGATCCCGGGTTCCACGTGGCATTTCAAATCAGGAGCGCAACATGGAGCCTAGGGTCAGCAGGGGACTTGGACTCCCCCACTGACTCCAGGTTCTATGAGGGCTCTTCCGCTTTGAAATGCACAAGAGCTCCCTCTGGGGACTCTTGTACATTTCAAAGCTGGCACCCGCCTGCAGCCCGGAGTCAGCGGGACTTCCCACTGACCCTGGGCTGCGCACAGAGTTCCCCATTCCTCCTTTGAAATGCACAAGGG
Source organism: Rafetus swinhoei (assembly GCA_019425775.1). Classification (NCBI taxonomy): domain Eukaryota; kingdom Metazoa; phylum Chordata; order Testudines; family Trionychidae; genus Rafetus; species Rafetus swinhoei. The sequence continues at coordinate 10,669,202 of CM033435.1, read as the reverse complement.
CCCCAGTGGGAAGAAATTTCATCGACTACTCGACTAATAAGATAACTGATATTTAACATCCTTACCCCAGGCCTTAATCAGTGTTGAAAATAGGACTCTGGAAGAACCTAAATTACTTCAGGTGTTGTTGAAAACTTCACCCAGTATAAATACTATAAATATCAAACACCTAAATATACATACGGTTCTGAGATACTAGTTTCATTTCAGGGCAGATTTAAGAATTATTATTTCTTATTTCCTCCTCCGTGCTGATTGATGTTTTCTAGACATATTTGCATTGTGCTACATATTCTCACTCCCAACAAAATCAGCTGGACTGGAACACCTGCTGCATTTGCAAAAGTTTTGGAATGATTTGGATCATTTTCAGGCAATGATTTTCTCATTTTGTGAGGGTGTTTTCATTTCAATTAAAACCATTTATTTTTGCTTGTCATCCCATTGTTTTGAAAGGAATTGGACAAGATAGGACAATACAGAATGGGGAACTGAGATTTTTAACCTATTTTAAAAAGTTTATTACCAAGTCTTGTGCATAAAGTTTAAAGCTATGCATTTACCACAAGAATTTAAAATGAGACCTCCTTTACCTGCAGAGATCTGTTCTCCTACAGTGGTTTTTGATAATTACTCACCCCCCAATGCCATGCAAAGTGCCTGCAGTTCACTGACTTATTTGAAATGCTTCTGGTAGCAGGAGAAAGTGGAACCTTGAATCCAGCTCCTGGTCAGCTACAGCAGACAGCCTTTCAGCTCATCTATAAGTTATTTAGGGATTAAACCAAAGTCCGTTGATTTCAATTGACTGTGCATCAGATCCTTAAAGAATGGGCTCAAGTGGGATTAATGCAAAGTGAATGCATTTCCTATCGATTTTTTTTCGTTTTCTAAAAATTGGACAGTTAACTATTCAAATATATATTGCCAGTCTAAGGGATGATACAAGAAATCTGGGGGCCTCTGTATAAAAAGTGCTTGGCCAAACTTTGTCTAGTGCAGGTAACAAGAAAAATGTTCCCTAATTTAACTTGGTCTGCTTCATCATTTTTTAAGATCTCCTACAATAAAATGATGCAAAAAGTCCAGCTGGTAACAAAATAGGAGGAAGGAAGAATCTGGAAGCCCCATCTGATAGCTAAAGTCTATATTCAAATACTGTGTTTCTCTTGCCTGTTTTTCTCATCTAGCTACCACTGCCTGTGATCCAGTGGTGGAAGAGCACTTCCGCAGAAGCCTTGGCAAGAATTACAAGGAGCCTGAGCCAGTGGCAAATTCTGTGTCCATCACAGGATCAGTTGATGACCACTTTGCCAAAGCACTTGGGGATACATGGCTTCAGATTAAAGCTGCAAAGGATGGAGTCTCCAGCAGTCCTGAGTCTGCCTCAAGGAGGGGCCAATCTTCCCCTTCTTCCCACATGGTCAATCATAATCATTCGCCCTCTGTAGTCTCGTGAAGAGCGTGGACCATCACACTTCTGAATTTGCATGGTTTGACTGAGCTTTGAATAGTGTTGGGGGAGGGGAGATTAGTTTTCAACATGTTTTTGTGTACTTGCTTGTTATTTGTACAAGGGTGCCCGTAAAGACGATAGCAGGAACTATTTGAAAAGATCTATTTGATGTAGCATCCTTTTTTTTCCTGCCTCAGTTACCAAAGAAACCTCTGCTGCCCCTTTAAGAAAAATGCACGCGAATCCACAAAAAAAGCCATTACACACACAGTTGGTTGACCCAAATGCTTTTTGCTTCTATTAGCTTCTTAAGACTGCGATTTGCCTGGTTTGCTTCTATTGCTCCCCCTTCCCCCCCCCAAAGTACTTTTGTATGTATATACTTGAAAAGAACTGTCATGTATGATTTGCACTATTGGAGGAGGACTAAAGTTGCATGGCACGATGCTAATATCCTGAAGGCAAACTGCTGAAAAAAGGGTTTAAGTGACTTTTCTTATAGAATTGATTTTTTTTTTTTTACAACTGCTTTAGAAGGAGAAGTCTCATGCAGGTTATAGGTCTTTTCTTTAGATTTCAGGTGCTTAGTGCTTGCAACCGGACTGCATAATTTACAGACCACACGGGCATTTATTTTTTTCTAAACACTGCAGTTTGTTAGAAGAGAGCTGAGGATAGAGGGTTCAATAGTGCTTAAAAATGCATGTTATGAAAAATAGCTGGTATCTATTAATGTATAGACCCTAAGAAACATAATACTTATTAGCTTTTCTTCAGAATTAGTTTATTTTTGTCAGTAACAATCCTAGATATACTTACTGCTGGTACAGTTGTACTCTGATATTTGTATTTGATATTCACTTTAGTAGCAACCAGCAAGACAGGACAGCCTCAGGACAGGCCTCATTCATGAATCAGTTTAGAAATATATGATGCGTGGTACAGGATGCTTTAGCTTTGTGCATGAGTGAATAACCAGTTATGTTTGCATTACTGTCTGCTGAACATGAATTTGCTTCCTAAAACTAGAGGGCTGTGTAATCAAACTTTAACTAGCTATAGAAACTGCTACCTTTAAATATCTTGGACAACAGATTGTTACAGTTTGTGAAATATGAGCTTTAATTTTTAAGCTTACTCATAAACCTATGCCAAGGCAGCATACATTCCTCCAGTAGAAAACTTTATACAGGTATTACTGCATTTATTATCATTTGCTATATTAATAGCTACTAACTAGAAATTAGGTAATAGAGGCAGGCATAACAACACAGCTGTGTTAGTAATAAAGTACTTTTCATCTTTTTGTTAAATGTAACTGTTCTCCCTCCCCCATACATTCCATCCTCCCAGTACAGTTACAAGTAGTGCTTTTAAGAAACGATACTGGGTTACCAGAAGAGACTGGTTCAATGTAGAAAGTTATTAGTTGAAAGATGAACTACATGTGATGTATTATGGACTGTTACAGTATTGGGTCCATTGTGGCTTTTTTTTTTTAATGTTAAGCTGTTTTAATTTGAAAAACTATCAGAAGATTGGCTCTTACTCATGTTGAGAGGGTGGCTGCTCAATTTTTTAAAAAACAAAAACCACAAAAACAAGCCCCCAGTTTCACACATTTCACTACCATCTTACTGGGTAGTCAACGCTCACCTGCTTTGGCATTCAGTACCCTACTCTCTGTAGGAAAATTGTTAAAAGAACACTTTTTTATATAGGTAACTTTAAGACCATCGTTACGCTGTGCGTAAAGAATGTACAGAGAAATTTGTAGGTATTTTTTGAGGAACAATTAATTTGTTAATGATATGTAGCTATTTAATTTTTCCCTTTCCTTTATTGTAATCATTCATTTTTTGTTTGGAGAAAAAAGTTGATCTTTTTTTGTTGTAGATTTGTCTGTAATACATTAAAAAGTGCAGGAACACAGTTATTCTATGAGAACACTGCATTAGCATTAATAGCCACTAGTTTGTTATTGCTACAGGCTACTGAGCATTAAACAGTAAAATACTAATACTGTAGATGGACTCTGTGGAAAATGTGATTCCTTCTACATTTCTTTGTAAACACAAATGTTTTTAAAGCTAATATTTTCAGTAATAGCTGTTTTACAAGGTCACATTTACTTATCTGAGATAGGTAAATGGATGTGGGGCAATAAAGATTTAATGTGCTATGTCCAATAAAAACAAATATATTAAAAACAATTATGTCATGAAAGCCAAAGGGTTGGGGGGAAAGTAAATAATAACACGCATCGTGAAGTTTCTTCACAGAGCCATGTTATCTGCTACAGTTCAGTCTGAAAGATTCTTTCCATGTTTGTAAATCTGTAATATACCATTCTTTTGTGGCCTTGTTTCACCTGGGGAAAAAAAAAAAGGTTTGGCAGGCCATCTTTTTTTTTGTACTTAAAAAGTAGCCTTAAAGAACAATAAAGTGCTCTTAAATCACAGGTGTGTGCATATTCTTCTTTGTAATTTAGTAAAAAGGGAAGTATTGAAAATCATAGTCTTCTGTTTGCTAGGATTAGAACAGTGGTAACGAACCAGTAGATCGGGATTTACCAATTGATCTTGGAAGCTTTGTCAGGTGATCATGAGAGGTTTGGCTGAGAGGCTATCAAGTGCTGGCGCTTCATCTGCCCCTCTCAGCACTGCCGTGCAGCTCCTACCCTCTGCCTTGCAGGTGCCCCTAATCCCTGGGAGCCTCCTGCTTGCTGTGCAAGGCACAGGAAGAAGAGGAATGGGGTGGGTGCTGATGACAGGGTGCCCCTCCCTCCACTCTGTACCCCATCTCCACAGAGCAATGAGGGGCAGAGATGGAGAGAGTTTGCTGGCTGCTTTGAGAGTGGTGCAGAGCTAGGGCAGGGGTGAGCCTGCCTTAGACCCCTGCATCACCCAGAAGCCACCTGTGGTAAGCAGTGCCCAGCTGGAGCTTGCATTCCAAACCCCAGCCCTGAACCCTTGCTGCAGCCCAAACTCCTGCCCCCAGCCTGATAAAAGCAAGTGAGGATGTGGGAGAGAGGATGGAGTGAGCAGGGGCAGGACCTCAGAGAAGGGACGGGAAGGAGGCGGGACAAGGGTGTTTGGGTTTGAGGTAGATCCTGGATTGCACTTAAAAGTGATCTCATGCTTAAAAAGGTTCAAGAGACTGGATTAGAATAAGGAAGTGCTGTATCAAACTGGGATCATTCCCAGCTAGATGTAGACAAGACCTATACCACTGTCCTTCTCACCCCCGTTGCTCCACACACATGGGATGATGTAGCTCATACACAAGCTGTCATGGTTCTGACCAGCACCAAGAGTCATTCACCCACAAGTTTTGAGACATGCCAGAACTGATAGCATTGGGTAGCTGCTGTTTTTTCCCCTCTGGCAAAGGCAACTGATTGTAGGCTAGTAACACTTTACACAGTTATGGTTGGTGCAGTGCAGTACTTAAAAATGCCAATAGTTCTTTGAGTGTTTGCTCATGTCTATTCAACATAGGTATGTGTCCCTGCCACATACACCAGTGCTGGAAGTTATTCCCTAAGCAGTACCCATACGGGCTGGATCCCCAGGGCCCCCTGGAGTGGTGCACACATGCTGCACTATATAGGGCGTCCTCTGGCCCTGCTCTCCTCAGTTTCTTCTTACCACCAGTTACAGCTTGGAACAGCATGCTCCAGCTTTGGCTGTGGCAAGCACTCCTTTTGCATCCAAGTTCCCCTTAACAAATTGAGAAGTACCTGTTAACTTCTGTGAAAAGACTGCTTGGAGGACACCCTGCTCCCCCGGCTTCAAGCCTGTGTGTGTCTTGCAGGCCCATGCCAATTAGCAATCCACATTCTGACTCTTTATGCTGCCTGGGGGAAGGACACATGTTGGACAAATGTCGCATTTGCAGGTCCTTCCGTCCCAGAACTATTAAGGAGTATAGTATTCGGCTTAAAGTGCTCTTCCTCCATCAGACCAGCGGTCAGACTTGGCACTGGGTCCTGGTGCCTTGGTGCGCAGCACATCGCTGCTGTCGATGGCTGGGCACCATTCGTCGCCCCTGGCCCTGCCTAGGCCTGCTAGGAAGCTGGACAAAGACAAGTCCCCTCATAAAGATGAGAGGAGAAAGGGTGATCAGCCCGCGGACAGGGCGAAAAGCCCAAAAGGCAGTGAGCCCAGCGCCTGGGTTATTGTCATCAGTGTTGGAGATTTGTCTTGACTCCACACTGGAGACCTTCCAGGCTGCAAAGGACATAAGTTGCATGTCAGTTCCATGCCTGACACCCATGGAGCTCCGGCACCAGAGTAAACCGCTGTTCAGTCTCCGATCACATTCTCCCCCAGGGTCTGAGAGGAGAATGCTACTATGTCCTCATAGGTCTGCACCTGAGAGACTGAGGCACAATGTGCGATCTTCTGGAGTTGGTAAGCAGACCTGTGCAGGCATGCACTCTTTGCCACCACAGACGTTGAGGAGATAGCGACTCTCCCTACCCGCTTTGGTGCCAAAAGGACCCCTTGCCACAGCACCAGCACCGTTCACCGGGCCGCAGGTACTTGCCAGCACCGAGCCAATCCAGCTGCAGAGGCATGTCCTGTTTCTCCCAGTCCCCATCTCAGCACCATGGAGCCTCGGTCCTGCACCATTCATTGGACTTGAGGAGCAGCTTGTTGTGGTGCAGAAGTTCCCACCGGTGCTGCAGACATTCCTGGTTGCCGCAGTCTCCATCGATGACAGAGACCTGACACCAGAAAGGCCACCGCTCCCATCTGCCTTCATGGGCACCAGCAAGTATTCGCTCTGGCATCATGATGCTGACAGTGGCCTTCATTCCCGCAGCGCAGCAGACAGTGCAACAGATAGCACCGTCAACTTGGGCACCACCAGCACCGTCGCAGGGCATGCCTTGGCCACAGTCTCAGTGGCAGGCTTAATGGTGCCCATGGACTCCCTGCAGCTTCCTGGTTTACCTTCAGGTTACTTACTTGGTCACTGGTGCTTCCCAGGCCCCATTGGTGCTGCCAGGGCTTCGGGAACTCCAAAAGGATATGGGTACACCTTCCCCACAACAGGTGGCAGGCATAGGGGGCTAGCCCCAGCAGGATGAAGAAGCCCAGCTGGCTCTGTCCCCCTCCTCCTCATCACCAGAGGAGGTGATTGTGGCATCCTCCCCAGTGTTTCCCCAGAAGGACTTGAAGGCCCAGCAGGACCTACTCGGGAGGGTAGCCAAAGATCTGGGCCTACAAGCTGAGGAAATGCAGGAATCCTCGGACTTACTGTTTGGCGTCCTGGGGCGAGCAGGCCTGGGCAGGGTGGCATTGGCCCTGCACGAGACAGTCACTAAAATTGCCACAGCGCTCTGGCAGACACCCTCTTCCGTTCCGCCACTAGCCAAAAGGGCAGAGTGGAAGTACTTTGTCCCAGCAGGGGACCATGACTACCAACTCCCTCGTGGTGGAGTCAGTGAACCACAGGAAATGCCAGGGCCAGCCAGCATGCAGCCGTAAGAATAAAAACTCCAAATAGCTGGACTTGTTTGGAAGGAAGGTCTACTCCCTGGCCAGCTTCCAGCTGAAGGTAGTGAACCACCAGGCCCTGTTCACATGATATGGTGTGAACACCTGGGGCAGCGAGCGATGGTAAAATTTGAGGCCTCCTTGCCCGAAGCGTATCACAAGAAGTGTAAGGCCCTTCTTGAGGAAGGTTCCCCTGTGGCGCTGGCAGCTCTACAAGCGTCATCTGATGCTGTGGACTCTGAGGCTTGATACAATGGCCTCAGCCATTTGTATGAGGTGGGCGGCCTGGCTCCTCCTGTCAGATGTGTCCCCGGAGGCACAGAACTCCATTCAAGACCTGGCCCTGTTCACAGAACAGATACAAGGTTGCACACTACCTCCAACACTACCTTGAAGACCTTGGGCCTCTACATCCCTGAGTCTGAGGGAGAAGTTCAAGCCGCAAGCCCTGCACCGTAGGCCTCCAAAATGCAAGCAAGGCCACCATCCTTTATCTGGCCAGCAGTCGATCAGCTGAGTGAAGTCCCAGGGCTAGTGATCCTTTTGAGGATGCACCCATGGACGACATACTGGACGCCTGGCATCCTGCCCACCTGTTCCCAGGCAGGCTCCATCCCTTCCACCTGGCATGGAGGAAAATTACGTTGCACCGTTGGGTCCTGGCCACACCCTCCAGCTGTCCTCTATCCCTCCTTCTCCTCCCCCCTGCTCCCATCCCTCTTCAGGGACCCCCTCTCACAAGCAACTCTGAGCAGGAGGTATCCCAGTTGCTCTAGGCAGGAGCAGTAGAGAGGGTGCCACCAGAGTTTGAGAACAAGGGTTTCTACTCTTGATACTCCTTATTCCCCAGGCAAAGGGGGGACGGGGTTTACAACCCATATTGGACCTTCAAGGCCTCAAGAAATATATGGCCCGCTTCAAGTTCTGTATGGTCTGCCTGGCCACCATTATTCCTGAACTGGGTCCTGGGGACTGGTATGCCACCCTTGACCTCAAAGATGCGTACTTCTACATCACCTTCTTTGAGGGCCACAAGCGATTCCTGAGATTTGTAGTTGCAAGGAAACACTTCCAGTTTGCAGCCCTCCCCTTTGATAGGTCTATGGCCCCCAAGGTCTTTACCAAGTGCATGTTGGTGGTGGCAGCATACCTTAAGGCATCAGGGCATACCTTACCTGGACAACTAGCTAGTTCAGGGGTCGTCCGCCTCCTCCTGAACATGTGCCAATGGCTTAGCCTCCTAATAAATGAAAATAAATCCCTCCTACTGCCCACCCAGAGGATAGAATTTATAGGAGTGGTGCTGGACTCCATTACATCCAGAGCATTGCTTCTCTGAGAGACATTCAAAGTGCTCTTGGCCCTCATTCCATCAGCTTACGCTCGCCCCCATGACTACAGTGCGAGTGTGTTTACAGATCCTGGGCCATATGGCAGATTGCACATATGTGCTGCCCTCAGAATGAGGCCTCCAGCTATGGCAGGCCTCGGTTTATGCCCCAGCAAGGCGTTCCCTGGAACGGGTGGTGACAGTGCAGCCCGGGGTCCTGTCAGCCCTAGGCTGGTGGACGGACCCAACACAGAGCATGTTGGGCATGCCGTACCATCTTCAACCACACTCCAGGGAGCTGGTGGTCATTCCATCAGACTGTGGTTGGGGAGCCCACATGGGGACCCTTCACACCCAAGAATGTGGTCCCCTCAAGAAATGGCGCTCCACATAAATGTGAAAGAGCTGGGCAGTACAGAATGCCTGTGAGGTGTTCCTACCACACCTAAAGGGCAGGCTGGTCCATGTACTCATGGACAACTCGGCCACCATATATTACATAAAGAGACAAAGGGGGGGGTGCAATCTCCAGAGCTCTGCGTAGAGGCAGTGCAGCTCTAGGAGTTTTGCATCTTGCACAGTGTCACGCTGGAAGTCCATCATCTCCAAGGGGTCCAAAACATGATCTCAGATTGTCTCAGCAGAGTTCTCTCACCACAAGTTGGCACTCCACCCTAGATGAATGCCTCCCTCTTCCAAGACTGGGGACATCCCCTAGTGGATCTATTCGTGACAAGAGACAATGCAAAGTGCAGTCAGCTCAGTTCCAGGTTCGGCCTTGAGTGGGGCTCTCTTCCAGATGCCTCCTGTACACCTTTCCTCCATTTCCCCTCTGAGAGCCGTAAACCCTCAACACACTCCACATACATGACTAAATGGACCTGGATTACCTGCTGTCCCAGAAGCAGCAGGGTCTGGCCTAGGCCACCATCAAGGTCCACTTGGAAGCTTTTTCCACCCTCCACCTGCTGCTGCAAGATCGTACGGTTTTCTCCCATGGGGTCACCTCTCAGGTCCTAAGGGGCCTGGAGAGGCTCTACCCCCATGTTAGGGACCCTCTTGCACAGTGGGACCTGGACCTGGTCCTGACAATGCTCATGGGTCCACCGTTCCAGCCATTAGCCACATATGCCCCCTGTCGCTACTTGCCTTCAAGGTGGCTTTCCTGATTGCTATTACATCAGCTAGAAGGGTGTCAGAGCTCCAAGCGTGGATGTCGCAACCTCTGGATACCGGTTCTTCGAAGACAAGGTCCAGCTTTGGCTGCACCCGGCTTTTCTCCTCAAGGTGGTCTCTGCCTTCCACATGGACTAGGACATTTTTCTGCCAGTCTTCTACCCCAAGCTTCATGCGAACAGTGAGCAGAGGCCTTCTAGCCAGAGAGGACACGGGCCTCTCGCAGCTCTACGCAGCTGTTTGTGTCCTATGCAGTGCATGGGAGGGGTCCCCTATCTCCTCCCAACAACTGCATAAATGGATTACTTCCTGCATTTGCATGTGCTATGAGCTAGTGGAGGCCTGGCCTCCAGAGTTGATTAGGGCACTCTCCACTAGGGCTCAAGCTTCCTCGCGAGCCTCTCTCATGCATGTCCCAATCCGGGATATCTGTAGGGCGGCTACTTGGTCATCGGTACAGACCTTCGCGTCTCACTATGCCATCACGCAGCAGGCTAGAGAAGATGCTGCGTTCGGCAGGGCTGTTTTGCAGTCTGCATGTACATCGCTGCTACCCTACCTGTGCAGACACTGCTTACAGTCACGTATGTCTAATGGACACAAACAAGCACTTGAAGATAAGAGAGTTACCTGTTCTGTAACTGGTGTTTTTTGAGAGATGTTACTCATGTCCACTCAGCCTCCCACTCTCCTTCCCCTCTGTCAAAGTTCTGGCAAGAAGGAACTGAGGAAGGAGGAGCCAGGGGCACCCTATATAGTGTGGCATGTGTGTGCCACTCCAGGGGGCACTGGGGATTCAGCCCCTACGGGTACTGCTTAGGAAAAACTTCCAGCACCGGTGCACGTGGCAGGCACTCACACCTATGTTGAATGGACATGAGCAACATGTCTCGAAGAACACCAGTTACAGCACAGGTAACTGTCTTTTTTGTGAGAATATTTCTGGGGACGTGTGCATGCAGGGGACACAAACACACCATAATCCAAATCCCATTCTACAGCAGTGAAAGGGATTTGTTTCTCACCACAAGAACTTTGCCTCCCTGAGTGTGGTGGTTGTTAGGTCAAGAGAAGCATTCTTCCCTCAGTCTATACCAGTTGTAAGGTCAGCTAGGGTGTGTCTAGACTACAGGGTTTTTTTGAAAAAACTTCACCTGCATTTAGACTGCTGCCACATTCTTTCGAAATTAAATTGAAAGAACGCGGCAGTTTTTTCGACCACGGTAAACCTCATTTTACGAGGAAGAACGCCTTTTTTCAAAAGTGCTCTTGAATGCAAACAGGGCTTTCTCAAAAGAGAGCATCCAGACTGGAATGAGGTGTAACAGTTACACCTCATAAGGACTTAGTTCGAGTTAACGTTTGACTGCTGCGTGTAGCCGCGGGCAGTTAGTTCGGACTAAGGGGATTTAAAAATGGCACCCAGACAGGAAGATGCAAATAAAGCCCAGGATATTTAAATCCCGGGCTTCATTTGCAACTTCGAGTGCCTACATTAGTCTCCCTAGTTCGAACTAGGGAACTAGTGTAGACATACCCTTACAGTTTTAGCAAGAGCAAATGGGTCTTTCACATAGCTCTGCTATGCAGGCAGTGAAGAGAAACACTTCTCGCCCCCTGCTAAGCATGAACACAGCTTACCTTGCAAGTATAGAGAAAAGGATACTTGCATTTGGTGCAATTAAAAAAATGTGGTTAAAATCTGCTCTGATTTAAGGAGGGGATTTTAGTGGAAAATAATTTGATGGGAGGCAGATACCCCTAAAAATAAAATTGTTAGTACTTCTTGTTCAGGAGTGGTTGATAACGTTCAGAGAATGTGACCATTTCAGCTCTATCTGTAGTGGTGTAACTGCAAAGATACTACCCTAGAAGAACAAAACAGCAGTTATTTCACTGAGAACTTGTTGCCTTCGATGTTCAATAGGAGTGATGTTATACAATGTTGTAAATTGTTTGAAGCACCTAAACATCTGAAAAAATATACCAGCAATTAAGTGCATATACAGTATTTTTAAACAATCCCCTCAGATTAAATTATTATTCTGGGTGTAAAAGACTGAGAACAAACCAAAATAGATTATCTTAACATATCTGAAAAAATCTCTAACACCACCACAGCAAGAAGCCTAAATACATAACATAAGTGTTTTGAAACGGAGCCAGCTACGTGTCTGAATAGGGCTTTTGACACCACCAAAAGAGTGTAAAACTTCAGTGTACATTACTGTAATACGATGTACACTAACTGGCCAACATAGACTTTGCTGGTGCACTAGTTCCCCAGTGTGTGTTAGTGGTAGCTGATGCCATCAGGTAGTTGAGGGATATCTATCTAGAACACATCACTAGACATCAGCTCATCCCTCCTAATATTGCCAGAGTGCAGTTAGAAAATAGAGTTCGTTTCTTAACCTGCCCTAAATTCCCAATTAGCAAGGAGCAATTTTCACTCCTTGATATATTTGCTTTTCACAACCTACTCTTTGTATAACTTGTCATGAATGTTGTATCAAAGTATTAATATCTTAAATGTAGTCCTCTAAATTTGGGTCATTGCTGAGCTATGTGCACTACTTTATCTTTGACTTTTAAAACAAACTTTGTAGTTGCATATAATCTAAGGGCTACTCAACTTTGGAAGCCCCAGAGACCACAATAATAGAGCACATGCTGAGGGCTGCAACTTAAGTGTAGTTGCATATACATGCAAATATATATGCAAACAGCTTCTTTCACACTTGACAGGTATGCATACGACGACTAAGGCAAGACTACACAATATGCAGGCCCCATTTAAGTCAGGTCTGCTGATATTAATAAAATGCAATATTTACCCGATTTCCACCCATATGACAGCACTTTTAAATGAGCAATGACAGTGCAGGAATTTAACTACTAAAATGCATATGAATGGAAGACCATTATATTGATGATATTTTTGTTTTGGCTTCACAACAGTCCAGGAATTTAACTACTAAAACACATGACCCAAACTGCACCGTAAACCCAGACTGCACCACAGGCTGCAAACAAATGGGCCACAGACCGCATGCGGCCTGCTGACCATGTGTTGAGTAGCCTTTTCTAAGAGGTACAGACACTCTTCTTAATCTCTGTATTATATAAATTCAACAGTAGCTGTAACACAGTATTTAACATCCTACAGGACTATATTAATGTGCATCAGGGAACCACAGCAGCAATCAGCAAAGGGTAGGTCTAGACTTCAATCCCAGGGGTAACTGTAGCTCAGCAGAACTGGCTTTAATCCAGCTAGCTCAGTGCATGCTTCTGCCCAGGCTAGCTACCTGTCTAACTACCTGAGGTTTTTAGGCAGGGCTCATACAGCCTGCACTGAAGCAGCTTCGCTGCTCCAGGACCTAGGCTAAAGTTGGCTTGGATAGGTCTACTTGAGCTTCATTCATAGCCCATGATTTCAGTACAGGCCATATTATTTGATGGTTCATTGCCTATGCACAACAATATACTGAGTAACTGTATGATACTAAAACAACAACAAGCCAATGACATCTCCTTGTTCTATTACTTTTGTCTCCCTTTGGGAGCATGGTTCTGAAGAACATTTTTCTCAAATTGCAGCTTCAAGATGCTATTCTGTGGACTCTAAAGAAACCTAATATAAACCTGGAGCTCCTGCTAAATTAGCTTCAAAGCAGAATTTTAATCTTAAACAGCATACATCAAGGATGACACAGATACAGGCTACTCATCACATTCAGGCCTTTCTTGGAAATCTAAGCTTTAAGTATGTTTACCACTTCAGGCCCCAAAAGCTACCTTTAAATACAAACTAATGCATCATAGCAACAGTTTGAAACAATAGCACCAAGACAGGTGTGAACTCCCCTATCGTGTTGTGTGGAATTTTTAAGCTTAATTAACACCACCTTACTTGCCAAACTTGTTAGCAGCTTACCCTCGCTGCTGAATCAGACCTGTCCAGCAAATTGTGTTTATCCGGTGGGGCAGCATGTATTTGCCAAGTCTCAATGTTCCATATAACCCTGCGGCCAAATACATGGAACAGAAACAGCAACAATAATTTAAGTAAAAACCCAGTATTTGTCTGCACTGCCCCATGCTTTGGACTTTAGAGGTGCGAAGAGCAGCGTACACCCCATTGATGCTGCAAACACAAGCTAAAAGGTTCCTAGTTCATGCCACCACCCCTCTTCAAACAAGGCTACATTAATGAAAACTAGGTTCCTTTCAGTTTTCATCTGGAGCATCTACATGACAGAGTTACAGCACTACTTTGGTGTGCCATGCTATTCATTCCCTGTAGTCTGAATGGTGGGGGAATTTAGCATAGACCAAGATCTGTTCTAGTTTGCATGCCAGGAACTTTTCCGTTAGCATCCATGTTCTGGGATGATGGGACCAGCTTTCACTAGTATTCCCTGTAGATTTTGTTTAATATTGCTCCTGAGTCATCCCTATTTAAAAATTATAAAAAGGTGACCACATTTTTAATTAAAATCCACAGTGGCTGTGTGAAAATGGTGCCTTCTCCCAGTATCCAATTTCCATGCCAGTGCAGAAAGTTGCCTGTCTAACACTTACATGACAAGACATGTAAGAGTGACTTTAAATGGGTCTGTGTAAGAGTTCTACTCCAGACGACTGGCCCAGTTATTCTCAGCTGAGAGGACTCTGATGCTTGTCACTGTTTTTGATTTCAAATCTTACTATTCCTCAGCAAGGCTCTAATATATATCTTCCAGCTCTACAGGAAATGGCCATTGTAAAACTGGGCCCACCATTCAGCTAGGCCATCTTCTTAAGGGAGTGAGGGGGAGTAGACTGAATACTGACTGTCCAAAGATCCAAATCTATGTTTAACTAAAGTAATCACTTAATTAAGAGGCCAAAGCCATGCTAGACATGAGCAGACATTTATGTTGTTTATGCACACACCATAATAGAAGTCCCACATCTGACTGCACCGATTGAACAAGCTCAAAGTAAGAGGAGTTTTAATGATCTCTTACTGGAAGTTCAAATGGGTTCTCTCCCCTTCCATGTTCTCCTGTGGCTGCAAGGAGCAATGGTCTTTGGTTACAAGCTTGTTTTTATCTTTTATGGATAGCTAACTAATAGCTGTCTTGTCTCTGAGCCTTAGAACACTCCCTTCCAGTTCCACTGGCTCTTTCCCACGACACATGCCCAAGAGTTTGTTTGTGTCCAGGGGGAGAAGAGCAAGGGCTGCTTTCAGGCCTCAGAGTCAAATGAGCCTGTGGGTAAGTCTGGATCCCCTGCTCCAGACCTCAGAGCCCTTTGGTGCACATACAACTACTCTGTGACCCGCTTTCACTACAGCACAACTCACTCAGGTTTTATCCTGCCATTGGCACTCAGCCTGTGTCCCAACTGTACCCGTTCCCAAAGAAGAGTGCAGCACTAACCTCTTGCAGAATAGCCAGGAAGATTTTTTTGTCCTTGACCTACACAACTCCAGACAGCTAATTTCAGTTTCTCTCATTGCCTGAGACACCGAATAGTTTACAGCCATCCCCAGGTAACAAATACAAATTCTCTCAGAACAGGATAGACAATAAAGAGACTCATAAAGAAAGCTTATGCCCAATGGAGACATGGCTACAGCCATCACTGTAAAAACGTGTGGCTAGCCAAGCCCAAAACTGAGAAGGGAAAATTTCACTTACGATTGAACCCTAATGACAGATCCGCAGTTGGCATGTCTCATTGACTCACAGGGTGTTACACCAATGGAGACTCTGCTGCAGAAGCCACAAGGCTGTCAGGTCAGCACTCCAACATCAATTGCTAAGGGTCTGGCTACACTGCAGCCACAGGCAGGAACATCTTTGTGTATTGCTATATTCTAGCTAGACTGTTAAACAAAGAAGTGAGAGTGGTGTGGGCTTCAGAACTGGCTGCACAAATGTGCACAGGAGGGGAGTCAGGTGGCCTTGTGCAGACTGTGTCATGGTATCCTCACCTTCTAGTTTTAGCAAGGTAACTAGAGTACAACTAATACAGGGGTGTCTATGTGAACAGCCATTAACACCCATGGCTACACTGTACCCTAAGGCTATGCCTACACTGGCAGGTTGTTGCGCCAGAAGTATAATGAGGCTAAGCATGGAATATCGCCCGAACCTCATTTGCATACCTAATGGGCCACCATTTTTGGTGTTTATTTTCAGGAATAACGGCATTGCGCAAGAGGGTTTTTCTTGCGTAAGAAGGGGCAGTGTAGACAGCTCCTTCTAGCGCAAGAGCCTCTTCCGCAAAAATGGCGGCTCATTAGGTATGCAAATGAGGCTTGGCGATATTCCACGCTTAGCCTCATTTGCATACTTCTGGCGCAACAACCTGCCAATGTAGACATAGCCCTAGTCTCTGCCTCTCCTTGTTATTAATACATTTAGTCCAACTCATCTGATGAAATGGGTTATTCCTATGAAAGCTCATGAGTCTATATATTTTTGTTAGTCTCTAAGGGGCCACTGGACAACTCGTTCCATTTAGTATATGCCATTGAATGTCACCTTTGTCTGTGAGTCAACGCCCATTTTTTCCCAGTGTCAGGACAGGTTAACCGACTGTAACAGAGGTGTTCTCTGTCTTTTCCTAAATTAGGTTTGATTTTTCCTGAGTACAAGCTTTACAAGTATATTGATTTGGATTTAATATGTTTTTCCCCATGCCACTGGCTACATTTGCCCATCACATGTTTACAAAATTATATACTTTGAGCTCAGTGCTTATTAACACACGGCCCCTTGACACAACCCTGCCAGAGACAAGGCACCTAGAGATGGATGCAAGTCACACTTCCAACATGTTGTAAAGGGATCTTAGTGTAAATGTGAATCAGGTCTTCACAGGGTTGCCTCTTCCCAGTTGCATGAAGGAAACTCTTCCATTACCATCTGCATGGCTGTGATCCCCTTTCCCACACTTGCTTACTATTACTTAGTATTACCTATAGAGCCCAGCATAACTCCCAGTAAATAATGGTAAATACTAATGTATCTGTTTTTAAAAAAAAAAAAAAGGAAGACATGGTTGTTACCAGGAAGGCCTAGAAATGTAGAGCTGGGAGGGACCTCAAGAGGTCATCTAGTCCATCCCTCATACTAAGGCAAGATTAAATAAACACAGACTATGCCTGACTGACAGGTATCTGTCTAACTGGGGCTTCCACAACCTCCCTAGGTAACCTAGTCCAATACTTTAACTAGCCTGACAGTTTAATATCCAGCCTAAATCTCCCTGGCTGCAAACTAAATTGATTACAGTAAACTTCCAATAATCCGGCACCTTTAGGACCCAGGGGGTGCCAGATTATCAGATATGCGGGACTATCAGAAGGGGGGGTTCTGAGGGGGCTAGGGTGGTGTGGGGGGGATGCCACCCCAGACCCCTCATAGCCCCCCCCTTCCGATAGGCTGGCTCTGCCCCAGGCTTCCCCGATTCAGCCTCTGCTGGTCAGTTTCAGCAGCAGCTGAATCGGGACGCCTGCGGCAGAGCAGCTGGGGTGCTGCCGGATTGGTCCCGCAGCGCCAAGGGGCAGTGCTACCGGACCAACCCAGCAGCACCCCAGCTGCTCTGCCCCAGGCATCCCCAAGTCAGCCGCTGCTGAAACTGACCAGTGGCTGATTCCGGGAAGCCCGGGGCAGAGCAGCTCTGCCTCGGGCTTCCTGGAGTCAGCCGCTGGTCAGTTTCAGTGGAGGCTGAATCGGGGACAGCTGGGATGCTGCCGGGTTGGTCCCACAGCGCCGAGGGGCAGCGCTACGGGACCTACCGGCAGCACTCCAGCTGCTCTGCCCCCGGCTTCCCCGATTCAGCCACTGGTCAGTTTCAGCAGCGGCTGAATCGGGGAAGCCGGGGGCAGAGCAGCTCCAATGGTCCGGCTGCCCGGAGCACTTCTGGGTTCCTGATGGTGCCGGACCATCAGGAGTGCCAGACCATCGGAGGCCGGACCAACGGAGTTTTACTGTACTTCTTTTTCTACCCTGGGTGGACCTAAAAAACAATTGACTGTCTTCCTCTTTACCACAGCCTTTCATGTATTTAGAGTGTTATGTCTGCCCTTGGCCTTCTCTTCTCTAGACTAAATATGGGTGGTCCTTTTGACTTTTCCTCATAGGTCATATTTTTCCAAAGCTTTTATCACTTTTGTTGCTCTCCTCTGGACTCCAACTTGTTCAGCTCTTTTTTGAGGTGTAGTGCCCAGAGTTGAACAGTATGCTTCAGCTGATGCCTCACTAGTACCAAGCACAGTGGGACAATTACATATGACATGTCTATCAATACACCCTAGAATGATGCTTGTTTTTTCCATGCAGCACCAGATTGTTGACGCTCGTTCAATTTGTAATGCAGTACAACCACTAGATACTTTTCTGCCTAGATACTTAACACTACCTAGCCAAGTAGTCCCCATAGCTCCATCCACCAAAGGGAAAGAATGCTATAGTCGGACCACCATTCACAGGACTTTGTAACTTGCATCCTTAAAATGGGCTGGACCTGGAGGGAAGCATGCACTACGAACAATCCTCTTTTCTCACTAAATACATGCAGCCAAACATACACAGACTTTTTTTATCTTAGAACCCTCTGCCCTGTAGAGGGGAGTATAGGGATTGTTGCTTTTGGTTTTAAACTTATTCCGCATATGTCCCACTCCCAATGTCTGCCTCAGAGTACAAACCAGTGTAGTGTAGATCGCCTACAAAAGTATCCCTAGGCGTCATTAAATATGAAATTCTCACATTCCTCTTTGTAGTAGAATTAGGAGACCAATTCATCATACAACAATACGTTAATTTATAGTCTTTCATAGGCTGCTAATTACTGTATCGTTTCAGAGGAGTATTTATATCCAACTGACATGTGTCTCTGTTAGCCACAGCTGGCGTGGGATTAATCATAAATGAACATTCTGATTTTCATGAATTTATAGCTCAACAGAGGTGGAGAAATACAATTTCTCTTTCAATAGACTTCTTTAAATTATGACAAAGCAGTTACTCAGCTCCAGTAAAAGCACACTTCATGAGACTGACATAAAACCATTTCAGCCTTTCTTGCCTATAGGATGACTAGTTACACTGTTCACTGTTGGATTATTCACTCTGGTTTTACATTGTATTTTGTTATGAAGCAGCTTTTATAAATGCCAAGCAGGACATCTGTCCTCTCTCTAACACAAAGCAGATACAAAGGCATCTGTCAAGAAGAAGTAGCGTAAACCATACTGTATTCAATAGTTGAAAATATGCTTATCTTGAAAACTGTTTACTCACTTTTGGCAAATATGATGCAAGCAGCATACTTCTGATTGCATGTGTTGCAATTCAGGCTAGAGCCAACAATGCCTTTTCATATTCAACAATGAGGGGTCAAACTATCAATATTTTCAACTGTTGAAGTAATTTATTTGTTATCCATATGTGTAGATATGACATTTAATGCATGTTGTATAAATAATATATAATTCAACTGCCCTTAATACAGTTTCTTGAAAACTAAATGGCACAATTACCACCTGTCCCCCCCTCCCACTGACACCGCTCCTCCTGCCCTTTTCCTCATTGTCTCCACTTGGCCCCCTGGCATTTGTCTCTCCTCTACCCTGTCCCTTGGTGCCTTCCCCTTTCTTCTCCTGACCTGCCCTCCTCCCCTCAGCACAAGCCCCTTCCTCTCCCACCCCTGGCCCCTATTTTTCCCCCTTCCCTTCCCTTCCCTTCGGCTAAGCCGGCTTCTGCCTTCCAGTTTGCGGGGCTCAGCTGGCACAGAGGGGCCCCAAATTAGTGGTGCCTACACAGCTGCATATTTCGTGTATGCCTAAGGATGGCTCTGCAGTTACTGCAGGCAGAGGACTGAGGCCCCAAGTCATCACCCACATAGCCCCTACTCAACCAGGGCCAGCTCCTAACTTCATCTGCAGGCTACTCTTTCTGGGACCACGCACGGAGAGGGGGAGAAGGGAAAAGCAGTGAGCGATGGAGGGAGAAGGAAAGAAGAGAGAATGGAAGACAGGAGCCCTGACGGGGTGGGGGTGGGGCGGGACAGAGCAGGAGCAGGGCCTCGTAGGAAGGTGGAGGTGAAGTCTGGGGGGAAGGCCTGAGGCAGGTCCTGGGAGGAAAGGGGAGGTTCCAGCACCCCTGCTGGTGTGTCTGATTTTTAAATATTACAAAGCTGCCTAGTTAGGTATTTGGCAAGCAGCAGCCCAGGAAATTCCTTGGAGGCCCAGTTGGAAGACAGCTCTGTTAGTTCCTTCAGGTCGGGGTGGGGAACCTTGTCTGGGTCAGGAGCTGCTGCCCAACAGAAAAATCAGTCAGGAGTCGCACACAAGTGAGAAGTTAAAAAAAAAACCAACCCTCACTAATGTGTCCCTCAACTGAGAAAGAGAAAGACACTCCGGACATTCCCCTCCCACACCAGAACACTGGGGGCGGGGGGGCAGCTTAGTAGATTTTGTGTGTTCCAGCTCCACGGTGGGGAGGGGGCTGGAGTGCCAGTGCAGGCTCCCCCATTTGGGGGAGCAGGCCTGAGCCTCTGGGTCCAGATCCAGGCAAGCCAGGGACCACATCCAGCCCCCTGGGCCTGAGGTTCCCCACCCTTGCTTCAGGTCCTCAGCACTGCAGGGATCCTCTTCTGGTTCCTGCTCAAACAGCAGCTGGGAGACATCTGCCTCCAGCCCAGCTGAGCTACAGGGCCTTCTTTTTATATTTCTAGTCATGTCCCCTCTGCTTCGGGCAAAAGGGAGGGGCTGGCTTGGCTCAGCCCACTGGTGGAAATGTAGTGGTCCCTCAGGACTGGGTTCAGAGGGAGGCCACTCTGCCTCACTCTAGTCTCCAAAAAGTGCTGTTAGTCCAGACTCCAAGGAGTGTTCACTCTCTGTGCCAGTTCCCTCCTTAACTTCCTTTCTGCTCACATGCAGGTCAGTCAGATTAATGCTTTAAAATTACATGCAAAAATGACACATCGAATGCAGTGTTAAGGTTTTGAGGTCAAGTGCTCAGGTGTCAAGAAGTTCTGGAGTTCTTTGAAAAACAAAGTGGGGTTCTTGCATCTGAGATTTCCATGGCAAAGCTGGTTGAGTTTATTTAAAAAAAACCATGCTTTTGTTTCTGCCAGGCATCCTGCCAGGCTTATAAATTCATCTGGAGCTTGAGAATCAAACTGTGTCCTTTCAGGATGATGCAAAGTCTCCTATAATAAAAAGATTTCCTGATCAGATAACTCCTTCATGTACACTTGTACAGCCTCATTGTTTAATCCAACACAAAAACATTTTTCTCTTGGAAATACAGTGAAATCCTGTAGCACCCCTCTGTTAGTTGAGGCCTGAACCCCACCAATTTTCAGAAGCATGAGAAAAGCCTGAGGAAATGCTTAAGGTCAGAGCCAATAATGGGCCTGCCCACATTCAATCATAGAATCATAGAATACTAGGACTGGAAGGGACCTTGAGAGGTCATTGAGTCCAGTCCCCTGCCCTTATGGCAGGACCAAATACTGTCTAGACCATCCCTGATAGACATTTATCTAACCTACTCTTAAATATCTCCAGAGATGGAGATTCCACAACCTCCTGGGCAATTTATTCCAGTGTCTGACTACCCTGACAGTTAGGAACTTTTTCCTAATGTCCAACCTAAACCTCCTTGCTGCAGTTTAAGCCCATTGCTTCTTGTTCTATCCTCAGAGGCCAAGATGAACAAGTTTTCTCCTCCTCCTTATGACACCCTTTTAGATATCTAAAAACTGCTATCATGTCCCCTCAATCTTCTCTTTTCTAAACTAAACAAACCCAATTCCTTCAGTCTTCCCTCATAGGTCATGTTCTCTAGACCTTTAATCATTCTTGTTGCTCTTCTCTGGACCCTCTCCAATTTCTCCACATCTTTCTTGAAATGCGGTGCCCAGAACTGGACACAATACTCCAACTGAGGCCTAACCAGCGCAGAGTAGAGCGGAAGAATGACTTCGTGTCTTGCTCACAACACACCTGTTAATGCATCCCAGAATCATGTTTGCTTTCTTTGCAACAGCATCACACTGCTGACTCATATTCAACTTGTGGTCCACTATAACCCCTAGATCCCTTTCTGCCATACTCCTTCCCAGACAGTCGCTTCCCATTCTGTATGTATGAAACTGATTGTTCCTTCCTAAGTGGAGCACTTTGCATTTGTCTTTATTAAACTTCATCCTATTTACCTCAGACCATTTCTCCAATTTGTCCAGGTCATTTTGAATTATTACCCTATCCTCCAGATTAGTCGCAACCCCTCCCAGCTTGGTATCATCTGCAAACTTAATAAGCGTACTTTCTATACCAATATCTAAATCGTTGATGAAGATATTGAACAGAGCAGTCCCAAAACAGACCCCTGTGGAACCCCACTTGTTATGCCTTTCCAGCAGGATTGTGAACCATTAATAACTACTCTCTGAGTACGGTTATCCAGCCAGTTATGCACCCACCTTATAGTAGCCCCATCTAAGTTGTATTTACCTAGTTTATTGATAAGAATATCATGCGAGACCGTATCAAACGCCTTACTAAAGTCTAGGTATACCACATCCACCTTCTCCCTTATCCACAAGACTCGTTATCCTATCAAAGAAAGCTATCAGATTGGTTTGACATGATTTGTTCTTTACAAATCCATGCTGGCTGTTCCCTATCACCTTGCCACATTCCAAGTGTTTACAGATGATTTCCTTAATTACTTGCTCCATTATCTTCCCTGGCACAGAAGTTAAACTAACTGGTCTGTAGTTTCCTGGGTTGTTCTTATTTCCCTTTTTATAAATGGGCACTATATTTGCCCTTTTCCAGTCTTCTGGAATCTCTCCTGTCTCCCATGATTTTCCAAAGATGATAGCTAGAGGCTCAGATACCTCCTCTATCAGCTCCTTGAGTATTCTAGGATGCATTTCATCAGGCCCTGGTGACTTGCAGGCATCTAACTTTTCTAGGTGATTTTTGACTTGTTCTTTTTTTATTTTACCTTCTAAAACTACCCCCTTCCCACTAGCATTCACTATGTTAGGCATTCCTACAGACTTCTCGGTGAAGACCGAAACAAAGAAGTCATTGAGCATCTCTGCCATTTCCAAGTTTCCTGTTACTGTTTCTCCCTCCTCACTGACCAGTGGGCCTACCCTCTCCTTGGTCTTCCTCTTGCTTCTAATGTATTTATAAAAAGTCTTCTTGTTTCCCTTTATTCCCGTAGCTAGTTTGAGCTCATTCTGTGCCTTTGCCTTTCTAATCTTGCCCCTGCATTCCTGTGCTGTTTGCCTATATTCATCCTTTGTAATTTGTCCTACTTTCCATTTTTTATAGGAATCCTTTTTTATTTTTAGATCATGCAAGATCTCATGGTTAAGCCAAGGCGGTCTTTTGCCGTATTTTCTATCTTTCCGACACATCGGAATAGCTTGCTTTTGAGCCCTTAACAATGTCCCTTTGAAAAACTGCCAACTCTTCTCAGTTGTTTTTCCCCTCAGTCTCTATTCCTATCAGCTCTCTGAGCTTACCAAAATCCGCCTTCCCGAAATCCATTGTCTCTATTTTGCTGTTCTCCCTTTTACCCTTCCTTAGAATTGTGAACTCTATGATTTCATGATCACTTTCACCCAAGCTGCCTTCCACTTTCAAATTCTCAACCAGTTCCTCCCTATTTGTTAGGATCAAATCTAGAACAGCTTCCCCTGGTAGCTTTTCAACCTTCTGAAATAAAAGTTGTCTCCAATGCAGTCCAAGAACTTATTGGATAGTCTGTGCCCTGCAGTGTTATTTTCCCAACATATATCTGGATAGTTGAAGTCCCCATCACCACCAAATCTTGGTCTTTGGATGATTTTGTTAGTTGTTTGAAAAAGCCTCATCCACTTCTTCCACCTGGGTAGGTGGCCTGTATTAGACTCCTAGCATGACATCACCTTTGTTTTTAATCCTTTTAGCCTAACCCAGAGACTCTCAACACTTCCGTCTCCTATGTCCATCTCCACCTCACTCCAAGTGTGTTCATTTTTAATGTATAAGGCAACACCTCCTCCCTTTTTTCCCTGTCTATCCTTCCTGAGCAAGCTGTACCCTTCCATACAAACATTCCAATCATGTGTATTATCCCACCAAGTTTCTGTGATGCCAACAATGTCATAATTGTACTTATTTATTAGCACTTCCAGTTCTTCCTGCTTATTTCCCATACTTCTCGCATTTGTATATAGGCATCTAAGATCCTGATTTGACCTTGCCTCCCAGTTTTGCCCTGACCCTCCTTTCTCTCTGCCATTGTAGCCCCTCCCTCCCATTTCCGACCCATCTCCCAGGTCTCCATGTTCTCCACTTACCTGTGGGCTTTGCTCACCTGTCCCGTCAAACCTAGTTTAAAGCCCTCCTCACTAGGTTAGCCATTCTGTATGCAAACAGGGTCTTCCCCCTCCTCGTAAGGTGGACGCCATCCCTGCTTAGCAGTCCTTTCTGGAATAGCATCCCATGGTCGAGGAAGCCAAAGCCCTCCTGGCGACACCATCCTCGCAGCCAGGCATTCACCTCCAGGATGCACCTGTCTCTGCCCGGGCCTCTACCTTCGACAGGAAGGATCAAAGAGAATACCACCTGCGCTCCAAACTCCTTCACCCGTACTCCCAGAGCCCTGTAGTCACTCTTGATCCACTCAGTGTCACACCTCACTATCATTAGTGCCCACATGGATGAGTAGCATGGGGTAGTAGTTAGAGGGCGGGATAATCCTCAACAATGCCTCCATAACATCTCGGATACGGGCCCCCGGCAGACAGCATACCTCCCGAGATGAAATGTCAGGGCGACAGATGGGCGCCTCCGTCCCCCTCAGAAGAGAGTCTCCGACCACCACTACTCTACGTTTCCTATTCGCAGTGGTGGCAGCAGACCTCCCAGCCTTGGGGGTATGGGGCTTCTCCTCCTCTGGTGTAGGGGGTGATTGCTTATCTCCTGTATGAAGAAGAGCATAACGGTTTCCTAGTACCACGGCGGGAGGGTTCGGAGCAGGAGTGGAGCAGTGCCTGCTGCCAGAAGTAACCAGCTGCCACTCTCCACCCTGAGTCGTCTCCTCCTCCACCAGTGGTGTGTCCCCAGTCCTGTGTACCAGGACAGCTACCTCAGCTGTCTCCTCATGAACACGGTCCAGGAATTCCTCATGGATGCGGGTGCTCCTCAACCTAGCCACTTCCTCCTGTAGCTCTGCCACCTGCTGCCTGAGAGATTTCACCAGCAAGCACCTTTCACATTGGATGATCTCCCAGCCTGGATATCAATAAGTGGAATTGCAATCCACAGTCCCTGCAAACCACACCAGGATCTGGGTAGAGGCATCCATGCTCAGGCGCTCTGTCTGGCTACAGGCGCCGGTGGAGGAGACAGAAGCAGTGCTGGCACAGGTGTTGCGGGTCTTCCTGACCATCGTAGGCCTCCCTCTGCCAAACTCCTCTCAAACTCCCTGTCTGCAGCTCCTGTCCACTTCGCTCCTGGTCGCTCTGCCTCTGGCTTTTAAGCCTGCTTGCCTAGGCCAGGCCTTCCCCCTCGTGAGTCACACAGGGGAAGGCTGACCAGATGCAATCAAGAGAGCAATTGAGGGAACAAAGGGTCAGGCACTTAGTCCCAACTGCCACAGCAGCTGAAACTGAAACTGCAGTCACCTGAAATCAGATTCAGAATTCAACAAACAAACAAAATTCAAACAGTCGAGCAAACTCACTCACACCAAAAGCGAGTACTCTCACCAAGTAGCCTGTTCAGCGGCGGGTTCTCTTGCGGTCCCTCTCAAACTCCCCTGTCTGCAGCTCCTGTCCTGCAGCTCCTGTCCTCATTAATGAGCACATCATTAATGAAAGCAAAGTGACTTAAGGCAGGAGGGATATTCACACACTTATTTACATTTGGAAAATTGTCTCCTTCCTGCAGTTAACTCCCATCCTCTCATTAAATACCCCAACACTGTCCAAGCAAATAAAATCACTCATCAAAAAAATCCGTTTCATCGCCATATTATTCACACAATTGAACCTGCCTTACAAAAAATTAATTTAATCCTCTTTCACCTTCAGTATCCCAGAAGAAACAGGAACAGTCTGAAAAAGATCATTCCTCCTCTCTATCCCATACATAGGTTTGGTAGTAACCCAGAGATGGGAGAGCATCTTCATACAACCCTCAATGTGCATGCTCAGACCTGTCAGGATAAGATAGTTACCTTTCTAGTAACTAGCATTCTTCCAGGTGTGTTGCTCCTGTGCATTCCATGATAGGTGTGTGCATGTTTGCCAGATGCACCAATGTCATTATTTTTTTTCTCAATGATATCTGAGGGACTGGTTTTGGTGCCTTCTGGAGCGGTGTTTGTATGCTGTAGTATAAGATATAAGGGGCACGGCCAGCTCTCCCCTGCCCCACGCCCTGTTTCTTTTTGCTGGAAATTCTGACAGTGGGGAAGGAGGGTAGGTCACAGAATGGATAGGAGCAATACATCTTGAAAAGCACCAGTTATGAGAAATGCAACCGTCTTTTCTTCTTCAAGTGCTTTCTCATATCCATTCTGTTGTAGGTGATTCCCAAGCAGTACCACCAGAGGCAGGTAGGAGTTTTATCTACATGTCAATTGCAACACAGTTCTGCCAAATCTAGCGCCATCTTTTGCTCACTGGGTGATTGTGTAGTGCAGTGCTACTCATCTTTGGAAGTCCCAGGGGCCACAATGATACTCACAGCACATGCTGAGGGTCGCGACTTAAGTGTAGTTGCATATACATGCAAATATATATGCAAATAGCTTCTTTTACACTGACGAGCATGATTACAAAGTACTTCCCACAATGCTCCTGGCACCTCCTCTCTGAAGGCTAGAAATGCCAACACCCTGTACCCACCTGTTCCAGGTAGCCCATCCACTTGCATCTTTCAATGCTCACCCCACTTGGGAGACACCTTGCCGTTATGGAGTGTGTTCCCAGTGGAGGCCATGTTCAAAGGATCCCAACCGCCGTGTGTTGAGTAGCCCTGGTGTAGTGTGTTGTGAATATGTGTGCTGAAGACCATGTCATGGCTCTGCAGATGTCTTGGATAGGGACTTGTGCCAGAAAGGCTGCCAAGTATGCTTGGAGCCCTGGTCAAGTGGGCCTTCGCTATAGGTGATGGCTAAGCCTGAACCAGCTCATAACAGTCCCAGATGCAAGCAGTGCTTGAGTTCGAGATCCTCTGCAAGGACACCAGGAGACACTGTTTGCTGTCACGCTAAAGAGGTGGGGCAACTTAGGAAGGGCTTGGTGCACTCCAGGTAGAATGCTAGGGCATGCTGGACATCCAAAGAGTTTAACTGCCTCTTCTCACTGATCGAATGCTGCTTTGGATAGAAGACCTGGGGAGGATATCCTGGTTGACACAAAAAGGGGACAGGAAAGCTAGATGAGGTTGCAGTTGGACCTTGTCCTTGTAAAATACTGTTTATGGAGGCTCCAAAGTAAGGACCTTAATCTCTGATCCATGCCTTGCCTAGTTAATGTCAACAAGTAAAGCAAACTTCCATGACAGATGAGACATGAAACAAGAAGCCATAGGTGCAAAGGGCAAGCCCATGAGCCAAGAGAGGACCAGGTTGAGGAATTGGTCCTGGGTCCCCAAACCAGAGGAAAGAGCCTTTCAAGACCTTTAGGAACTGGATAGACAGCTCACGTGAGAACACTGATTTGCCCTGGACTGGTGGACAGAAGGCTAACATGGCTACCAAATGCACCTTGATGGAAGAAAGCGTAAGGCAGAGCAGAAACGACTGGGTTGGGGAGAGGTCACATTCTGACACCCAGTAGAAAAAGTGCTTCTACTTTGCCAGGTAAAGTGGAGGGCTCTCTACTTTCCAAGGGTACATCTACACAGCAGAGCAACACTTGCATTAAGCTACACGACTTGAGCTACGTCAATTGCGTAGCTTAAGTCAAAATAGCTTATTTTGACTTTTGGTGCTGTCTACACAGCAGGAAGTCAAAAGAAGAACACTCTTCCTTCAACTTCCCTTGTTCCTCATAAAATGAGGGTTACGGGAGTCGGAGTAAGAAGTCCTCCAGCTTGACATTATTTCGATGCACACTATGTTATTTTGAAATAATGTCACTTACTCTGAAATAATGCTGCTCTGTAGACATAGCCCAAGAGAACTTGCTGCACCTGGCCAAAGTAGGCCTGTTCCTCTGGGTTCATCGTCTGTGCAAGAATCCCAGACAGGACCCACGTGCAGGACGTCAGTCATGGAGTGCATGGCTGTGTGCAAGGAGCAGCCCACCAGCTACCTCCCCACCCAACTCCCTGCCCCCAACCCTGGCTTCTTTTCCTAGCCCTCCAGGGGCTGCCAAGGCTTGCAAACACATGGTGGTGGGACCACTTGGGCAGCCCAAGCATCATGAAGTACCAGAGGCAGGCACCAATCCCAGCCCCATCCCTGAGCCCCTCTCCCCTTCCTGCCCTCTCTTCCTCCTCCCAGGTTCTTTCTTCAGTCCCTCCCCTGATGTATATTCCCCAAATAACAATAACGGAGTTGCTTTTCCAAACAAAAAAGGTTTATTATTTGGTCTGCAGCAGAGATGGGAAGGGAGGGGTGGGGAAGAAAGACACATAGGGAAGTCCCAGCTGACCCCAGACTCCACGTGGCATTTCAAAGTGGCTCCAGCTGACCCCAGGTCCTGCAGAGTCCCCTGCTGACCCGAGGCTCTATGTTGCGCTTCCACTTTGAAATGCACAAGAGCCCCCGCTGGGGCTCTTTAACATTTCAAAGCGGAAGTGCATGTATAGAGCCTGGAGTTGGCGGGGGCTCCCCACCAGCCCTGGGCTCCACACGGGTGCCAGCTTTGAAATGCACAAGAGTCCCCACTGAGGACTCTTGTACATTTCAAAGACGGAACGTGGAAGTGCTTATCAACTAGTCGAGTAGTCGATGGAAATTCCATTGACTACTCAACTAGCCATTTAATTGCTACTTAACAGCCCTACCCCACAGTTGGGAAAGCCCATGGTGGCAAAGCCAGTCATGACAGGGTCCACGTTGCCCAAGGTGATGACCCTCCAGAGCAGAATGGCATTGATGGCCTTGACCACCCATAGAATAATAGAATCATGGGGTTGCAAGAGACTGCAGGAGGTCACCAAGTCCAGCCCCCTGCCCAAAGCAAGACCAAGCCCAACTAAATCATCCCAGCCAGGGCTTTGTCAAGCCGGGACTTAAACACCTCTAGGGATGGAGATTCCACTCCCTTCCTAGGTAACCCATTCCAGTGCTTCACCACTCTCCTAGGGAAATAGTAAAAGAGTCAAACTTGCATGAACCCAGGCCTGACCGTGGATCTCCCCACGCTGAACTGGTTCCCAACAGAATGGTAGCTGTCCAGCATAGCGAGCTTCCACAGTGTGATGGCGACCTGCTTCTGCAGGGGGATGGCAGGTCTCATCTGGGTGTCCCATCACTGAAGGGCAGGAGTGAGCCACACGCAGATCTCTGGGAAGGTGTCCTTCCAGATGCAGAAGGTCTGGAGCCACTTCTGGTGGGACCACATCGTCATGGAGTGGTGGGACGACCAGAGCGGATGAGGAGTGCCAGGGCCTGGGTGAAAAGGTCCCCTCAGTCGGGGTTGGTCGTGGTGCTCCTGCAGCACCATGTGGGCAGTCTGCATGAAAGGAACCATGAGCTGGAGGCTCAAGAGCTGATGACTGCTTTGCAGCAGCACTGGCTCCATGATGAAAGTGCTGTGGTATCCACAAGGGCAACCAGCGCAGGCGGCGTGAGTCTGGTGTCCCTCGAGGGGGTAGTCAGTGCAGAAGAGAAGTGTGAGAGGCGGTTGTAGAGAGGAGCACACATCTCACATAGCCTCAGGAAGCAGCTACAGGAAGTGACTGCTCTCCTAATGCCCTCCCCGGTGTGCTTCCGCGGGGGGCTTTAAATGCGATTCAGGCTCCAATGAGTGTGGACGTGCTATTTTGATATAATTCTGTGCTATTTCGATGGTGCCTTGTACTGTGGATGCACTATTTCAAAATAGTTATTTCAAGAGTTATAATTTCAGCATATAGTATGTTGAAATCATTTCCCAATGTAGACATAGCCTGAGAGAAAAGTAGGTTACTTACTTGCAACAGGAGGTTCTTTGAGATGTGTAGTTCCTATCTGTATTGCACTGAGAGGGTTATTCCACTGAGGGTTATATATATGTATATAACCCTCAGTGGAATACAACAGGGACCATCACCTGAAGAAATTGTTCCCTGGTTGCTTTGGCAAATAGGTGTCCATTTTGTTTTCAGGGATATTTTTATGAAGATCAATGTCTCCTATATTTCTTTTCTTTCATGAGGTTAACTGGGGGAACCTTAGCCATCAACTAAAATGCTGATAAAAATCTGAAGGATTCCATTAACCTCACTAGGAGAGTCCAACACATTAAAACTGATCACATCTTACTTAAATCTCTGTAGTTAATTATCTAGTAATCATTCAACATATAATTCTCCAGGACTGTTATTCTCTCTCGTATATTGGTATGATATAGAATGCTACATTTATATAAAAACATCTGACTGAGAAAAGGTTATTAATTGAGGATGATGAATGTGAATTTCTGAATGTAAGCACTGGATCCTTGTGTGGTGTATTAGGTGTTAGCACCTTTCATGAAAGGAGAAGGGAGTATTTGGATGCAGACTGGCTAACCTAGTAAGGAAGACTTTAAACTAGGTTCAATGGGGGCAGGTGACCAAAGCCCATAGGGAAGTGAAAAAGAATGCTGATCTGAGAGGCAGCATGGACTATAACAGCAGAGATAAAGGACGGAGAAGGCAGAACTGGGGGGGCAAAATCAAATCAGTATCCTAGGGTATGTCTACACTACAGCGTTATTTCGAAATATCTTATTTTGAAATAGTTAATTCGAAATAAGTTATTTTGAAATAATGCATCTACACACAAAATGCATTTCAAAATAGCGTTTTGCTATGTCGAAATAGCGCGTCCACACTGAGTGGACGCTGAATCGCGTTTAAGGCCGGCTGGAACCAGGTCTGGCAGGGCATCAGGTCAAGAGTTACTTTGTGTGGCTGCTGCCTGAGGCTATCTGAGGCCGGTGCTTAAAGGGACCCCCCCCCCCCGACAGCCAGTTCTCAGCTTTCCCTGCTTGATTGCCTACCTTGATGAGGGACAGCAAAGCATTTTGTCTCTGCATGCTCTGGTTGCCCTCACTCGGGACACCACAGCACTCTGCAACATGGAGCCAGAGCTGCCCCCTGGGCATTCTGGTGCTTCTCCTGGACGTGTTGCTGCGAGCATAGCTGCACTTTCTGCAGGCTGCCATCTGGGAGGTCCATCGGGGGGCTGTCAGTATCCAGGAGGCCCTGCGGGAGAGCTTCCACCCTGAGGAGCACTAAGGGCTTCCCTGGTCTGCCCCACTGGGGGCTTGTGCCTCATTCGTCCCTCACGTCCTTCTACTTACCCCTCCCTGATGTCAAATAAAATACATGTATTTTCATGAACACAAACTCTCTTTATTCAACAAAACTGTGCAGGGGGGAAGGGGGAATGAAACTCTGGTGAGACTGGGAAAAGGAGGCAGGAGAGGAGAGAAAAGAGGGTGGGAGAAAGGAGGGGGAAACCTGGGAGGAGAGAGCTGGAAGGGGGAAGCAAGGGGAAGAAGGGGGAGGGGAAGCTCAGGGCTGGGGGATCTTGCTGGACCAACTTGATTTTCATGCAAACCTGCTCCTGGGTTCGCATGTGGCCTTTGGTGGCCAGGCTGGCAGCTATCCTGCCATAGACGGCCGTGTTCCTCCATCTAGTGCGGAGATCATGGACGTTGGGGGGCATCCCCCCCAAACCTGAATAAGTTCCATGATCTCCACCCTGGACCAAGAAGGCGCCCGCCTTCTCCGGGCCCTGGCAGGCTCCTGGGAGCTGGCAGACTGCTCCTGGGGAGCGGTGGAGGGCTGGCTGCCAGTGGCTTGCTGGCTCATGTTTTAGGGCAACTGGGTCAGGGGCAGTGACTGCTGGCTCTGAGCTGGCAGGCTTGGAGCTGGCATAGGCACTGTGGCCAGAGTCAACCCCTTTAAGGGCTCCAGGGAGGGTGGGAAGGAGAGGAGTGTTCTTGGTTGAGGCTGGAGTGGCCACCTGGGCACCCTGGGAAGGCATTATTGGTTGGAGGCATTATTCTGTGTGGAATGAGCTTTACCAAATTTGAAATAAGCGCTCCGCTATTTCGAATTAATTTCAAAATAGCGGTTTGGCTGTGTAGACTCTAGTAAAGTTATTTCAAAATAACGACTGTTATTTTGAAATAACTTTGCTGTGTAGACATCCCCCTAGATATCTGTATACAAATGCAAGAAAAATGGGGAATAAGCAGGAAGAACTTGAAGTGCTAATAAACAAACAACTATGACAGGGTTGGTCTCACAGATACTTGGTGGGATAATACAGACGATTGGAATATTGGTATAGAAGGGTACAGCTTGCTCAGGAAGGATAGACAGGGAAAAAATGAATACACTTGGACTGAGATGGACATAGGAGACAGATTTGTTGAGAGCCCCTGGCTTAGGTTAAAAGGGATAAAAAAAAACAAGGGTGATGACATGCTAGGGGTCTACTACAGACCATCTACTAAGCAGAAGGGATAGATGAGTCTTTTTTTTAAAACAACTAACAAAATCATCCCAAGCACAGGATTTGGTGGTGATGGGGGACTTCAACTATCTAAATATGTGTTGGGAAACTAACACAGCAGGGCACAGATTATCCAACAAGTTCTTGGACAGTTGAGAAAGCTACTAGGTGGGAAGGTTGAGAAAGCTACTAGGTGGGAAGCTGTTCTCCATTTGATTTTTACAAATAGAGAGGAATTAGTTGAAAATTTGAAAGTGGAAGGCAACTTGGGTGAAAGTGATCATGAAATCATAGGAGTTCATGATTCTAAGGAATGGTAGAAGGAAGAACAGCAATATGGATTTCAGGAAAGCAGATTTCAGTAAACTCAGAGAGCTGGTAGGTAAGGTCCCATGGGAAGCAAGACTAAGAGGAAAAACAACTGAAGAGAGTTGGCAGTTTTTAAAGATACATTATTAAGGGCCCAAAAGCAAGCTATTTCAATGCGCAGGAAAGATAGGAATTAGTTGAAAATTTGAAAGTGAAAGGCAGCTTGGGTGAAAGTGATTATGAAAATCATAGAGTTCACAATTCTAAGGAAGGGTAGAAGGGAGAACAGCAAAATAGAGACAACGGATTTCAGGAAGGTGGATTTTGGTAAGCTCAGAGAGCTGATAGGTAAGGTCCCATGGGAATCAAGACTGAGGGGAAAAACAACTGAGGAGAGTTGGCAGTTTTTCAAAGAGACATTATTAAGGGCCCAAAAGCAAGCTATTCCGCTGCATTGGAAAGTTAGAAAATATGGCAAAAGACCACCTTGGCTTAATCACGAGATCTTGCATGATCTAAAAATAAAAAAGGAGTCCTATAAAAAATGGAAAGTAGGACAAATTACAAAGGATGAATATAGGCAAACAACACAGGTATGCAGGGGCAAGATTAAAAAGACAAAGACACAAACCTAACTAAATCTAGGTAGAGACATAAAGGGTAACAAGAATATGTTCTATAAATATATTAGGAGCAAGAGGAAGACCAAGGACAGAGTAGGCCCATTGCTCAGTGAGAAGGGAAAAACAATAACAGGAAACTTGGAAATGGCAGAGGTGCTACCAGACTATTTGCTGTTTTTTCAGTTTACCTGTACAGACTAACTCAGCTACGCCCTGAAGCTTCTTTGTTTCAGTTTCACCAAGAAGTTTGATGGGATGCCTAACATAGTGAATGCTAGTGGAAATGGGTAGGTTTAGAAGTTAAAATAAAAAAAAGAACAAGTTAAAAATTACTTAAAAAAGTTAGATGTCTGCAAGTCACCAGGGCCTGATGGAATGCATCCTAGAAAACTCAAGGAGCAAATAGAGGAGGTATCTGAGCCTTTAGCTATCATCTTTGAAAAATCATGGAAGTCAGGAGAAATGCTACAAGACTGGAAAAGGGCAAATCTAGTGCCCATCCATAAAAAGGGAAATAACAACCACCCAGGAAACTTAACTTCTGTGCCAGAGAAGATAATGGAGCAAGTAATTAAGGAATTCATCTGCAAATATCTGGAAAAAAAAATATAAGCTGATAGGTAACAGCCAGCATGGATTTGTAAAGAACAAATAATGTCAAACCAATCTGATAGCTTTCTTTGATAGGCTAACAAGTATTGTGGATAAGGGAGAAGCCATGGACGTAGTATACTTAGAATTCAGTACGGCGCTTGATACGGTCTTGCATGACCTTCTTATCAATAAACTAGGGACATACAACCTAGATAGGGCTAGATAAGGGTGCATAACTGGCTGGATAACCCTTCTCAGAAAGTAGTTATTAACAGTTCACAATCATGCTGGAAAGGCATAACAAGTAGTGTTCCGCAGGGATCTGTTTTGGGACCGGTTCTGTTCAATATCTTCATCAACAATTTAGATGATGGCACTGAGAGTACGCTTATTAAGTTTGCAGATGATACCAAGCTGGGAAGGGTTGCAAGTGTTTTGGAGGATAGGGACAAAATTCAAAATGATTTGGACAAACTAGAGAAATGGTCTGAGGTAAACAGGATGAAGTTTAATAAGGACAAATGCACAGTACTCCACTTGGGAAGGAACAATCAGTTTCACACATATAGAATGGGAAGCGACTGTCTAAGAAGGAGTACTGCTGAAATGGATCTAGGGGTCATAGTGGACAACAAGCTAAATATGAGTCAACAATGTGACACTGTTGTTTCAGTTGATTAGTGACCCTACTACTCCAGAAAGAGCATCGTCCATAGAACAGAAACACATAAGCAAGAAAAAGAGCAATACAAACCAGGAATCATAAGTCATGTAAGAACCAGGTTAAGGTCCCAGGGAAGTAGGGGCTGGTGAACTTATGGGTATAGCCTGTCTACTCCCTTGAGGAATCGCTTGACCATTGCTTTTGCAAATACCATCCTGCCCCTATTCCTGGGTGGAACGCTGCAATAGCTGCTAGGTGAACCCATGGAAACGAAGTGGAGAGGCCCTGCTAAGCAGTAGAAGGTAGTCCAAAATGAGAGGGATGGGGCCCCCCCATTGGATCCAGGCCTGCCTGTGGAGCTCACAGGGAGAAGCACTTCCACTTTGCCGCATATGCAGCCCTAGTGGAGGGCTTCCTACTCTCCAAAAGGACCCTCCTGATTGCCTCAGAACACAGGAGCTCAGGCCCTGCTAACCATGCAGGTTCCACGGCATGAGGTGGAGGGATGACAGGTTCGGGTGGCATAACCTCCCCTCCCCCAGGTCCTGGGTAATCAAGTCCGGTACTAGTGGCATCATCAGAGGTTCTTCCACTGCTAGGTCCAGAAGAGTGGGAAACCAGTGCTGGCGGGGCCACGCTGGTGCTACTACAACTATGACTGAAGCCCTGAATCACCTGATCCTGAGGAGAACTTTGTGCATTAATGGGAAAGTGGGGGAAGTGTGTAGGATTTGGTGGGGTCACTGCACTTGCAGACTGTTCCTCTGAAACACCACCACCTGGCCTGGGTACTAGCAGTAGCTTGGACGTTTGCTGTTCTCCTGGGAGGCAAACAGGCGCAGATGGGGATAATCCCACTCCGGTCTGATGGATCACTTGTGGGCCCTGAACAACCTGCCAAGACTGTCTGCTAAGACATTCTGATTCCAGGAAGGTATGCTGCCTCCAGGTGAATATTGTGCATGATGCACAGGTCCCAGAGACACAGGGCTTCCTTGCACAGGGGAGAGGAACGAGCTCCATCCTGTTTGTTGATATAATACAGTGTTTCTCAAACTGTGCTCCGTGGAGCCCCAGGGCTCCACGAGACATCTCCAGGGGCTCCACAAGGTTGACAAACTGGAAACATCGATAGGTACAACACATACAATCAGTGGACCGCTTGGGCTCCGCATAAATTTTTACGCATGTAAAGGGCTCCAGAGCCCAAAAAGTTTGAGAACTGCTGATATAATACATTATGGTTGTGTTGTCTGTCAGCACTGAGACCATCTTGTGCCTCAAGTGGGATAGGAACACCTGACAAGCCAACCTAAGTGCCTTGAGCTTGCAGATATTTATATGCAGCGAACTTTCCCCGGGGGACCACATACCTTGAGTACTGAGATTCTACAGATAGGCACCTCAATCAGTATCCAATGCGTCTATGACCAGCTGCACCAATGGGCTCTCTCTGACAAACGGGATGCCCTTGCAGACTATCGGCTCCTGCAGCCACCAGTCGAGCGACTGAAGTATGTCCTCCAGTATTGTGACCACCAATTCTAGCAGGGCATGCGTCGAGTTGTGCACTATCGCCAACCATGTTTGGAGAGACTGAAGCCACAGTATGGCATGCTGCAACACAAAGGTACAGGCTTCCATGTGACCCAGTAGTTTCATGCACATCCTTACTGTCATGAGGGGTGAAGACTTGAGGCCCTCGATTACTGTTCTGATAGCCGTGACTCTGGCCTTGGGACGGGATGCCCTCACCAACGTGTAGTCTAGGTGGGCCCCGACAAAGTCTATTATCTGAGTGGGGACAAGTGTGGATTTTTCCTCATTTATGAGGAGCCCCAGCTTGTGGAACAGAGCCCTGACAAGATCTATGTGGCCCAATACCTGTTCTCTGGGTGAACCCCCGATCAGCCAATTGTCTCTTCAGAAAGGCTGCCACGGCTACCATGCGTTTGGTAAAAACCCTCGGCACCATGTACAGGCCAAATGGAAGACTGCAAACTGAAAATGGCATTGGCCTACTGTGAACCTCAGGAATTTCCTGCAGGGTGGAATCGCTGATATGTGGGTGACCATCCTGAACCTCGTCTTCTTTATGAATGAATTGAGGTTCCTTAAATCCAGGATGGAATGAAGACTTTGGGAATAAGGAAATACCTGGAATAAAACCCTCTCCCCTTGAACTCCTCTGCCACAGGTTCAACTGCCCCCAGATGCAGAAGCGAAGACACCTCTTGTCTGAACAATTGCTCATGAGAGAGGTCCCTGAAGAGGGATGGGGAAGAGTGGTGGGAGGGAGGTAAAGAGACAAAGGTAAAGAGACATATCCACTTTCCACCAGGCCGAGCACCCAACAGTCCGAGGTGATCTGGGACCAGGCCAGGTAGAAATAGGATAGCTGGCACCCAAAGGGGGGGGGGTGGTGTAATTGTGAAGACTAAAACACCGTCTTCGGACACAACTTCAAAATGAGGACTTGGACTGCTGATTAGGAAGCATGGCCTGTTGGAGTGTGCCTATGACCCCGTGACCTCCTGCACCTATTTCTGCCATTGTTGTTATTGATATTCCTACCCCTCCTTCTGCTCCGCTAAAGCCCTGCTGGAAGGGTCTCGGGGCTGGCCTAGAGTGCAGGGGTCTCCTCTGGGGTGTGGGATATGAATACCCAGAGACTTCAAGGTAGCCCTGCAGTCTTTAATGCTATGAAGTCTCGAGTCTGTCTGGTTTGAGACCAGACCCCTCAAATGGGAGGTCCTGCAAAGTAATTTGGACCTCAGGAGGAATACCAGACACGAGAAGCCATGCACTTCACCTCATAAAACTGCCATAGCCATTGTACAGGCCATGGAGTCCATGGCATCCAAGGCCACCTGCAGTGCCATGTGCAAGAGTACCTTGTACTCTTCAGACAAGGCCCAAACTCTTGTCTGGACTCCTGTGGAAGCAAGTCTTTTAACTTATCTATGGCACACCAAATGGGTGGACCCTGCCTCTCTTTTTGGCTAGCTGCCTGGACCACCAGGGAGCCTGGGGCCGGGTGCACATAGAGGTGTTCATGTCCCAACTGAGGGACAAAGTAGCACCTTTCCACCCTTTTTTGGGTACGTAGTATAGGGTGGGTATCTGCCAAAGGGCTTCTGAAATTTTCGCCACCATTGTTGAGTGGTAACACAACTCTGAAGGGGGCAACCACCATCAATATGTCTACCATGGGTTCCGAGTCCTCTGGGACCTACTCCACTTGTACCTCTAAATTTGCTGTAACTTGGTGGAGGAGGTCTTGGTGTGCCCTGGCTCCATTGTGGAAATGGGAGGCACGGGGTTGACCAGAGCCTCATCCGGTGACAAGGAGAAAGACTCCCTTACCGGAGGTTGCTTGTACTGCACCTCGAACGTCTGAGGTGGTGGGACAACTGGGGTGGGGGATGAAACAGATTACCCTCACCTCGGTTGGAGGTCTCTCTGCCTCCTTATAAAATGTGACAGACCGGGTCATGTCTGGGCACCGCTGAAGGTGTCTGCTCAGGGTGAATTGCTCAAAACCATGGCTTCTTACAGCCCCAGGCTGGAGACCTTTCCCAAACAGGTCACAAACCAGTCACACAGAGCGCTTCAGATGCCAATCCGGCCAGCAGGAAGCCTCACGAGCAAAACCCCTCAGACACCCCATCTCTCCCTGTGCCACAATCAGCCTCAGGCCTTACACACAGGTGAGGGGTTATAGAACCCAAACTCACCTACCCCCAACAGGTTCTCCCGATCCCAAAGAACCAGCCACAAATTCCCGGTCAACTTACACTTTAGATCTTACCCACAAGATCACGCTGGGCCAATCCTTCAGAATCTAAAATCTAAAGGGTTACTAATAAAAGAAAGAAAAGGCCGAGAGTAAGGTTGTTAAGGAGAATACATTACATGTACCAGTCACCAAGTTCTTGATGCAGGCTCTCAGCAATGATGTTATAAACTGCTATCTTAAAAGTCTCTGGTGTATATCCTATGTCAGGATGGGTCATCAATCCTCCCCGGCTCTCTGTCCCTCACAAGGCTGCATCTGGGATCAGTAGCAGAATTGAAGACAAGATGGAGTCCTCCTTATGGCACTTATATATCTCTCCTGGCATCTCCCTAGCCAGAGCGGATCACATGGTCAAGTTTCACATGCTGGCAGCCATTATGCCCTGATTGGTTGCAGGTTTCCAGTTGCATTCCTCAGGTGTGTATGGGCCACCTTGAGAGCCATTGTCCTTGGGGCCCTGTTCTTTACAACAGGCAGTCCAGGCCCACTGCTCTGTCTCAGTACAAGCACAGAGCCCATATTCGTAACTCCATATACAGATATCATACAAGTACAAGAGTAGCGTATATAGAATCAGTAGAACATAAGCTTTCATTTGACACCTCACATGGCCCACTTTGTACCGACTTTGAGGCAACCCCTCCCCCCCCCCGTGGTTCAGCAGTGATCTGACTGCTCCCCCTAAAATCCAATAACGTGACATAAAAGGATTGGGCGGCCTCAGAGACTGGGGCCCTAGGCAAGGGAGTGTCCAAGAGGGTACCCCTTGAGTGTATGGCCACTGATGAGGGCTTCGAGGGGAGGCGGCCATTGGGACTGATGATAGGTTCATGGTGTCCAAAATGGCCACTGGGCCTGCAGTTGACATTGAGGTGGCTGTGCTAGATGTGCCATCGTGCTTGAGTGCTGGGAACAGAACCCTGACTGGTGCCACGATCTATATGATAAGGCCTTTGAGTGAACTGATTTGGCCTCTGATTTGGACAAGAAGTCCAATGCTGACCTCGGTGGGGCTGATGAGGGTGCTGGAAATTGGTGTGACGACCTATGATGAGCCATGGCTGCTGGTTCCCTCCTATGAGTCGGTGCTGGTGGAGGCAGCGATAGTGCAGTCAGTTTCATGGTCTGCAGATACACGGCCTGCACTGGCGGTACCAGAGGTGCCACCTGCACTGAAACCTCCAGTGCAGAAGGGTATAATGGTGCTGCAGGGACAGGAGGTCTAGTAGATGCCCTCAGCACTGGAGCCAGAGCCGGTGCTGGTACAGTAGTTGGAGCCGGTGCTGATGCTGGAGCAGATGTCGGTGCCAGGGGCTGGTGAGGGCCTCACCCAGGCACTTCAAACATGACTGGCGAGGGTCACCGCAGGGCATGGGCTTTGAGCAGTCAGCGCAGGGTTTAAAGCTGAGGCCCTCATATACCCCGCAGCCCGGGAGGGAAGGGGACGCAACGGGTGAGCCTCAACCCAGCAACTAATCCAACTTTTATCTAAACAGGTACTCAACTGGGGTAATCAACTTGGAGACAACAAAGGGTGCTAACTATCTAAAGACTGCGGATATTGCTAGCATCGCTGAGAACAAGTGAGAAGGGAGCTCCAACAACCGTCACGGGTGGTAAGAAGGAACTGAGGGGGTAGAGGGCCAGTGGGGATATATATGCACTGAAATAGTGGCACCACTCCAGGGAGCTCCCCAGCTGGCCCAACAGGTACCGCTAAGGGAAAACTCTCTGGCAATTCATGCACGTGGCACGCCCACACCTAAGTGGAATG
This sequence comes from Rafetus swinhoei, assembly GCA_019425775.1. Classification (NCBI taxonomy): domain Eukaryota; kingdom Metazoa; phylum Chordata; order Testudines; family Trionychidae; genus Rafetus; species Rafetus swinhoei. The sequence continues at coordinate 10,629,282 of CM033435.1, read as the reverse complement.
GACATGAGCAAGCACTTGAAGAAGAATATATTTGCAGTGAGAACTGCCCTGCGATAAATGGCTGGGAAATGAATAGGTGGGGATTTAAGGACATGTATGATCAGACCTGAACCTGGCTGTATAATAGCAACTTCAAGTACCAAACTCTTATTTGGATTAGAAGATATGTAGCACTGTTTTGCATCTGTGCAACCAAACCAGAACCAGATTATTACATGTATCTAGCACCTGTCATCTCACACAGTACAAATGATAATACACAATGATTGCTTCAACAATCACTGAAAAACAGTCTCCTCTGGAGTGGAATACAGCAGTTAAAATTTGTGTAAGATTTTTTTCTATTAACAACCCAGCAACCCTATATGACAGTCTGACAGACAGCAAGGAATGCAAAGGAAATGATAACAGCATAAATCCGCCTTCCATTACAGAAGGCATTGGGGAATCTTTTAATGTCTTTTGTCTCTCATCTGAAAGATAACTGCTGTGAAAGCATAGTTCTTTTAAACACTGCACTGATTTACTCAGAAGAAAGAATACTCCCTTCTAGGAGCACCTGGGCTTTCTTCAGAGGTCACTCATTAAACCTTAACCAAGCCAGCTCATCCTGGTAGGTGAGAAATAACATAATTAGAGGATATAGCTATAGGCTCTCTCTTACTTAGATCTGGCTACATCTACACTGCAGGCTTTTTGCGCAAGAAGCCTTTTGTGCAAAAACTTCTTGCGCAAGAGCACGTCCACTCCTCAAAGCGCATCACAAAAGTGATGTGCTTTTGTGCAAGAGAGCGTCCACATTACATGGACACGCTTGCACAAGAAAGCTCTGATGGCCATTCACAGAATGGCCTTTTTCCCATAAGGAAAAAACCCTTTTTCCCATAAGGGTTTCTTGCACAAGAAACCCCTCTGGAGCAATAGCTGTAGTGCAAAAGGGAGTTATGCCTCGTAGAAGGAGGTTTACCTACATTGGCAAAAGCCCTCTGTTCTGCTGTTTTACTGCTGATTTACTTGCGCAAAAGCCCATTTGAAGTGTGGATGCTCCGCAGGTTTTTGTGCAAAAATGGCCATTTTTGCACAAAAACCTTGCAGTGTAGACGTAGCCATAAAGTCCATTTATTCCTGGAATGGCATTGTTTTGCTGCTGTTTAAACAAAGAAAAACTGCTTTGTTTCTTATAACAAAAATCACTGCATGTTACTCTAGTAACATATTACTCTAGTGCAACACACTCTTCTGAAAGCACTTAATAAAATAAGACATGCAACACAACTCTTCACAATGCTCAATTGCCTTTAATAGTCTGCTGGCCATATTCTGCAGTGTTGTCAAAGGGCATTTTCCCTAAGAATGGCAGTGTGGGCCTGGAGCTAAGAAGAATGTAGCAAACAGGAAGCCCAAGGGAGAACAGCTCATTTCCTGGGTGCACCTGTGACTCCCAACAAAGTAGTAGGGAATGGTGTATTAAAAGACAGTTCTAAGTGAAAAGGTTTTCCTTTCACGAAAATACAACTGGGGTCTTACTACTAGCCTTCAGGGGTTTGAAGATGCATGTTCACTGGGAGTAGGGAGGTAGAAGTATTTGCAATATTTGAGTGGGAAGCCGAAGAATGGGATATAAAAAATGAAAGCCTCTACTTAGTGGATGACACTTTTCCTCCAGAGAGCGCTATTGCCTCTTTTCCATGGTAAAAATAAGTTGCTTCAAAAGGGAAAGTTTATTTTCTTTTCATTATTTGTTAAAATAATGGAAAAAAATATGCTCATGCTCCTGGCTGTTTTACCCATTACATATTGGCAGTATATTAGGAATACTGTATAACAACAATATCCTGTGCATTACAATTATTTTAGTCACAAATAATAGCTTGAATTAAAGTATGGTGTCTATAGCTTTAAATTAATTTCAAAATAGGTAATTTAAAGGATTAAAAAAGATAATTGCACTGAACATGTATTAGTCAGTGTTGGCAAGGATGCCTTAACTATTTAAAAAACCACCACCAACTGATGCAAGCAAAGTTAGAACAACAGAGTCTCCATTTAGGAAATGGGTAAGCCAAACAAAGCTTGCCAGTGATGTCATTTTATTTATACACTCTCTGAGTCACAGATTCCTGAGGAAGTGGCAACTCCTACAGGACTACTCTCAAAGAGGAAGACTTCGCAGAGGTAAAACAAAAATATGTATTTTTTTAAAAACCACATAAACAAAATAAATCCAATTTAAGAGTATCCTTTTATTCTTTATTTGTACTAATTTGGGGGAGGCATGTTACTTAAATATAAATGTAAGTTATTAGTGCTCCCCCTTATGTTCATTCATATTTTATCCCAATGAACAGGTCTTGCCTCAGCACAGTAATAACTGAGAAAAAATGGCTCCAAAAAGAACAGTTGTACTGGACATCGGTGTCCAAGCTGTCAAAATACAATCCAAAAGTTAATTTCCACCAAGGCTGAACTGGCTTTGGAACCACTCAGGGATGTTTCCATTAGCTGGGAGCAGTTCCTGATGTGTGCTGCTCCACACCCACATCCAGGCCATACTGGTTTGATTTGGAAACTAGAGCAATGAGAAGCTGTCCTGCACCTCCAGGTGCACCAATTAGCTTGCTGAAGCATTGTTTACTCTTGACAGGGATGTGTAAATCAAATTTAAATAGCTCTCTATTAAATCCAAGAAAAGGGGGAGGAGAACAAAAGGAGAGGAAACATTACTGACCTTGCTCATGAGGATGAGATTGGATTTCACTCCTCCTATTACTCTTTATGTAGTGCCAAAAAGTGAGCAAGGTGCTTCACAAATAAATAAAAAGACACATGCCCCTTCCCACAGAGCTCAGAATCTAACGTCCTGATCCTGCAAAAGCGAGTCACTTGTGTAAGATTTTGCACTACTATGGGGCTGCACCCCTGCTCGCTACACTCACCAACCCCTCTCTCTCTGGCCACTTTCGCTTCACTGAGAGGGCCTGCTGACGTCATTCTGTCACCTGGCAGGAACATACTGTCAGGAAAAACTGTTTTATATAGAGAGAGGAAAAAAAGTTTTTCCTGCTGGGCAACAGAATGTTCCTGCCCAGAGAAGCAAAAGCAGCCAGAGCATGGGGGGCAGGCGCGAGTGAGAGATTTCCCCCAGTGACGCTATGATGCCAGGGGAGGAGGCAGTGACGGGGCAGGACCCTGGCTCAGTTTGGGATGGCCTGTTACAGTGAGCGCTGGCTGGAGTGTGTGGCGCCCTGCTGCTGGGGAGACGAAGGACCTCAGAGAGCTGCAGAGAGAAAGGAAAAGCCCAGCCCAGCAGCAGTTAGCGCGGTCAACGGGTGCAGTGTGGAAAAGCCCCGGGCACAGGGCAGCAGCTGCACTGCAAAGGGTGAGCAGGAAGCTTGCCACGTCCCACCACTGTGCTCACCGCGCCCCCCCAAGCTGCCCTGGTATGGACCATGCTCCCTTGGGGACTCCCTCCATTTTGACTTCGCCTGCGAGGGAGGCGCACAAAAAGCCCTTTTTAAAAAAAGTTAGGTAAAACATTGGTAACTAGAAGATTTATCCGGCATTCCACATGTTCTTAACTCAATTCGTTTTTGTTTTTCTTCATTTAAATCATTGCTCTGGGCTGGGGCTGAGGGGCTCAGTATGCAGGCTGCCCCAAGGAGAAAGAACTACCCCCAGCTCTCTCTCACCACAGCAGCTTGGAGCCAGGTGTGAATGCATAGCAGACACAGCTGGGGGTGGGGGAATTTCTTCCTTGGGAAATTAAAGCTAATTGTACTGGATTTGATTCCTTAGCACTCTCACATTCTTTGATGTGTGGTGAATGGGGCTGTCAGAGAAGCTGGAATGTGGGAACCTCTTCCCCCTGAAGTAGCCCTGTGAGTCATCATTTCAATATATTATAATGTGCAAATTGCAATTCTAGGTAAGCACAGAGTGAAGTTATTCCATGAGGAGGAAAAAAATCTCATTACAAGAAGGTTCTATTGCGTGTGCGCAATTTTCAGTGTTATGTCCAAAACCCCGATGCGAATAACAGTTATTTAAAAGCTGACAGGCAGGTTGGACTGGGACAAAATATAAATTTTTCTTAGTTCCATTAGTGGTACTTGCATCACACAAGAAAGGTGAATATAGTCAATCTTCACACAGAGATTTATTTAGAAAGTACGGGGGAAAGAAGACAAAAAAGGGTATCAAAACCAGCAAAAAGAGTATGTCAATTTATAGCACTGGAGTTCACTTAGGCTGAAATCCTCCTGCCGCCCCCGCAAAGAGCTTTGGGTGACCAGGCCCTATGCAGGCAGAATGAGCATTGTTTTCAAACCTATTAGCCTAAACTCACATAAGCCCTCAGGCTGGGGTATACCCTTTGCCCCAGAGGCACTGGGGAAAGACAGTTCTGGTAATGAGAGTTTTGTCATTGAGTTCAGTGAAGCCAGGATTTCACCTAGATCTTGGGCCCTCTGGATTTGTGTGGACATAGAGCAGGGGTGGGCAAAAATTACTGATGGGGGGCCACTCCAAGATTTTGCAGTCAAGAGCCACACTTTTCTATGGAAGTGGTGTGGGGGTCTGGGACTGGGCTGCAGGAGAGTGCGTAGGGTCTGTGAGGGAGTTTGGGTGAAGGGGGGATTGTGATCTGGAATAGGGGACTGGGGTGCATGGTCCAGAAGGGATATTGTGCAGGAGATGATTCTGGCTTAAAGGGAGAGGTATATGAAGGGGTATAGGGCTGGGAGGGACTTGTGATCTGGGGGGAGAGGAAGTGCAGAGGGTTTTGGTGATGACCTGGGACAGAGAATTGTGGTGGGGGAGGGGTGGGGTGCCAAGAGGCAGGTTCTGACTGTGTGGCGCTTACCTAGGTTCAAAACAGCAGGCTACTCCCTGTGGCTCTTTACTCTGGGCACTGGGGAAAGGAAGAAGCTTCACATGGTGCCCCTGCTCCTAGCACAATCTCTCAGCTCCTATTGGCCGGAACCGGTGAACAGGAACTGTGAAATTGTGCTGGGGGTGGAGGCAGCATGCATTGCCTTCCTCTCCCCCTGTGGCTCACCCGAAGCAGAGCCACAGGGAGCAAAGCCGCTTAAAGCAGTGTGGGACTGCTCTGTGACTGAGGGTTCTGGCAGGGTGGCCCGCAGGCTGGATCCAGTGGTTTGGTGGGTTGGATCTGGACCATAGGCCACATCTTGCCTGCACTTGACACAGACCCTGTGAGCCATTGTGCTTTTTCAGGCCAGCCTATGGGAAGAGTCTTTGCATCATGAAGTCTTTCCATGGTGCAAAGTCATCCTTTTATTTGTTCCCACATATTTGTGCCCTTTTTTATAATGGTCATGTTGTCATGGGACAGATTGCAACTGGTGCAAGTTACAATTCATACCTGCTGAAGATCTGCCCTAGTGGGTGAATTTCATGCTTAAAAAAGAGATTACAAAGACAAATGGCAAATGCACCATGAAATTGGGATTATAGCACTCAGAATTAACCTGATGGATGTAGGTTTAGCAATAACCTAAAATAAATTGTGTCCAAAATGTACTTTGAAACAGAAAATATCAGGTTTCTTCTTTTCATGAATGTATTAATATAGGACAACATTTTGATTGTACCCAGCAAATACATCATTGACAAGATGGCACCAACAAAAATTATCTTCAGTTGATGATGTTTGAAAGTGAGACTTAAGCTATGAATTTCAGAGACATTAATTCTCTAAGGGCCAAATTTATACCTGGTGAATTTCCATGGAAGTCAGTGGAATTACAGCAGAATTAAAATTGGCCACAGATGTGTTATGCAGATGGCACAGTTGTCTCTAAAAGCAAGGATGCTGCTTGAACTGCTTTATGGTATCTCTACATTTACATAAGGTATTTTCTGAAGAGGTAATAACAGCAATGTCAGAGGAAGCTACACATTCTACCACGCCAACCAGATTGGGTGAACGTCCTAATGGTAGTGGCAGCTGTTGGCCTGCAGAAGGGATGAGTTTTGCCCTTTCATTGCGTATGAGCTCATTCCAGCAAAAATAAAATTAACCCCCCATTCTCTACATGAAGTTCAAATTTCAATTTCCTCCTTTCAGCAGCAACAGCAGCAGATGGGAGAGCTATGCCAAAACTGTACTCCACTCATCTGAAGAAGTGGGTTTTGCCCACAAACGCTCATGATACCATCTACATGTTTTGTTAGTCTCTAAGGTGCTACAAGAGTATTAGTTGTTTTTTAAGTTTTTCCCGTTACAGACTAACATGGCTACCCCTCTGAAACTTTTGTGCTGTAAGTGTAAGTCAGTAAATAAAAGTACTTAGCTGCTCATACCATTTTTAATATATGGTTTCATTCATGTGGATATATGCTTTCAATATTTCCCTCCTCGCTAATTGATTAAAACAGTTTTGAAGCAAACAGAACAATTCTGATTTTCAGGGTGAAAGAAAACAGTAAAGTGAGACAATGGAAGCTTTTTCAAGTTAACTGGAATGTTTTGGAACATCAGACATCTGGGAAGCGTATGTACAGGAAGAAGCACAGTCTGTCACAGTTGTACTTTACTGAAATTACAGAGGTAAGGAAACGTCATATTAACCCTGAGATTTAGATCTTATATACTTCAATAGTTAAAGGGATACTTACTACTTAACAATGCAGCATGACTTTAGACAAGCATGGTTTCAGATCATTTGAAGGATTTTTCAATTTTATTAATAAAAATCTGGGGGGTACATAACCCTTTTTTGGAGTTTCAGATAATCAAGTCTGCTCAATTTCAAATTAGATTTTTCCTTTTCTCTATCTCAGTAACTGTGAATAATATAAGATTCTGGTTTCTGTATGGAGACTGCCATTATATTGATACTTCCTAGCCTGAGCTCCAGTCTGATGACAGCAGAACTGAAAAAATTACAGCTCATTTGAATACATGAGAATCAGGGACTTCTAAGGCTATTTATCATATGTATTTTGTTAGTTTGCGTTCATCAAAAGACCATACTTTCCCTTGCATACAAATGGAAACTTTACTTTCCCTGTGTTACTTTTCATTATCAGCTAGTCAAGATGTCAGCTTTCTGTTTTGATCACTAGTCTTTATGACTCAGTAACTCATGTTGTAGCTAGATTAGTACAATATATTTTATATTACACTTAGCTGAGACATTCATTTATGGTTACAGTATTTGAAAAATATATAAATTTTAATAAGAAGATGAGACTAACATCACATGAAAAGGACCCTGCATTTCATTAAAATGTTGCTTAGGTTCATAATTTAGGAGCTGTGGGCATCCTGTGCTCTGGGTGAGCTAACTTTTATAAATCTTCCCCCCAAATGATATATCAATTTAGCAAGTTGATCTGACTTCTATATTCAGAAACTTGGAACTTAATTAAAGGTTGAGAAAAAACACAAGATAATTTGACTGGCTGACAAATTGGGTGGATTGTTGTACCCTTTCTTAAGAGAAAAGACAGAATGGTTTTAAATGCAAAGGAAAGAATGGTTGGAAGAAAACAAACAATAATGCATTTTCCATTTTTCTCATTAATGAAACCATGGAAATAACTGGATTTAAGCTGGAAAAGATGCTTACAACACTTTTTGTTCTTAGCTATTTCAAGATGCAAAACAATTGATGTATTTCCCCTTACATTTAAAGTAGTAATACACTTGATATTTTAAAATTTTGAGATTAAAAATTGATTGTTTTTCTCTGTGGTTCTCAAACTCTGGTCTTGTGCACCAGCAAGAATGAAACATTTCAGATGCCTCCAATGGGAGATTAAAGTTAGCACTCTTTTGGTGTCCATGAATGTGATGCTTGTTGGATTTAAGAATGATAAAGCTGGAGAACAAGTTATATATATCTCAGTTATGCTGTACATTTTCATCTAGCCAAAGACCTACTTTCAGAGCAATTTTTACTGTGGAATGGATCTTACTATAAACATCATAGCTCCTAATCAGGAAATAAACAGTTTGGTCTTCACTAGGTAGGCAATGTCAAATGATGCTTTATCCACAGTATGGAATCATGCTACAGTGGAAGCCTTTTACAGGATTCTAATATTCTGAAACTTAGTCTGTTCCCATACACACAGGCAAGATCCAATGCATAATAATAAGGAGAGGGGCTTGCATGCAACAGCGTGATTTCTAACATAGTACTAATATGTAGGAGGGTGTTTGGTTACCGTTTCCCCATTCCTTCAAATAACAATGTGATTTAATTCCCATTTATAGGAGAATTTTCTTATAGCTTGAATATTAAAATATTTATAAAATGCCATATATTATTGAAAGATGAAAAATATAATGTCATTTAGACTTATCTATTGACAAGTAAAATGAAAACTGGGACAAATAAAAACACTAAAGGCTAGTTAAAGTGGCATATTTTATATGTAAGCTATGGTTAGAAACTGAAAAAAAAAAAAAGAAAGTGAATTTAAACATAACCATGCTGCTCTAGCAAGATAGTTACCTCATGCATAGGATAAAAATGAAAACCAGAGGTGAATTACACTGACAGTACTATTTTTTTAGTTCAAGATAATGTCCCATTATCGCACAGATATAGATTATATTTGTTTATATTTGTAAGTCAAAATGTGTAAGCAATCATTAACTTGTCAAATGATAGATAAAAGACATCCCTGCAGCCTAATGCAGGCCATCTTCCACTTCATTCATTTGGCTTTCAGACTGTTTCATCATCACTCATGTCCCAAATCTGTAATGAGAAAACAAGCAACATTTCAGTATCTCAAGTATGCTTCCAAAATACTTTATAAAACCACAAACTCAAATTATGGATCATCCATTCTGGAGGTAGTCAAATAGTATTAATGGAAATAACAGCTCAGTGAATTTGAGATTTTTTAAATCAGTAAATCATTTGCAAATCAATCTTTTTAGTTGCACACACACTTTGGCACTTGTAGTTATTTCCTATAATAGTCTGGAAGAATAACTTGATTGGTTTTCTGAGCTATTACTTTGGCTGTTTGCTATTCATCGTATATGATGTGTGGCTGGTCCCTTGGTATTGTTTCTGAATGCTGATTGTTTGACAAATAAGAGGAAAACAACAAATGATGAATAATAAATGTTTTCAATATAAAATGTTAGGAATTTGTGATCAGCTGGAAGAATCAGTGACCACCCAAATATTTGAGAATAACCAGCAGTATGACCCACAAATAGCAGCTAATTTAATTCAATCTGAAAATGTATATATTACAAATTTGTTTCCCCTCTCATTTTTAGATGCACAATCTGAATATCCAGCTTTAGCCTGAAATGCTTGGCTCTTCAGACATATAATTTTTCAAAGAAATTATTCAGAAGACCACCCTTATCTAAAATACACATTTTAATTACTACAGTACAAAAACTTGTTTCCAAATTTTTTCTGTTCTTTCTGTCCATCCCTGCTCTCCTTTCACACCCCTTCCACATTGAAGAGAGCCCTTAAAGAAGGGCTACTCAACATGCGGGCCTGCATGCGGCCGATGGCCCATTTGTTTGTGGCCTGTGGGTAGGAGCCAAACCAAAAAAGTAGTCAATATAATGGTCTACTGTTGATGTGAGTTTTAGTAGTTAAATTCCTGTACTGTCATTGCTTATTAAAAGTGCTGTCATATGGGTGGAAATTGGGTAAATATTGCATTTTATTAATATCAGCAGAACTGACTTAAATGGGACCTATGTGTTGTGTAGTCTTGCCTTAATTTTTGTTTTCATGTCCATCAGTGTGAAAGAAGCTATTTTCATATATTTGCATATATATTTGCACATATATGCAACCACACTTAAGTTGAGGCCCTTGGCATGTGCTGTATCATTGTGGCCCCTGGGGCTTCCAAAGTTGAGTAGCCCTGCCTTAAAGGAACAACATCTCTTTTCTTTCAGATAGCTAGACAAAAGCGTTTCCCTTTCTTCACTTCTATTTGATGAACTAGTTTTGAGAGAATTCCCCCCACCAAAATAAGTAAATTAGTAAGATATAAAATCCTTTGTTTTGACTAAAATCTTTGGACACAAAATTTTAACAAACATATATATTATAGAGATCAGACAAAATAAAATAATATTCTTGTTTTCTAAAATTACTGTACTTCGTTATGAACAAAACTGCACTGACCCATTAATTTAAAAAATGTTTTTGTTTTGGTGTGTTAAATACGTAATAATCTGCAATGATTAGCTTATGAAGGCTTAAGAGCACATTTAAAATATAACAATCTTAGAAATACCTATTGAGAAAATGCAAAAACCAGAAGAGAGGTGCATTGTGTATTTCATAATATTTTGTGTTGTATTCAACAGGATAGCTGATTTGCCCTTACTTACCAAGTTTTTGCAAACAAATCTCTGACTAACTTCAGGGTATATCAAGAAACCTGTGACTGGCAATTTTTATTCCAAAATTTAGTGCTTTTAATTAGGTACCTTCTGCATGTCCAGTCTTCACAATCTGTCATACAGTGGAAAACATGCTCCATTTTCTTTAGAAAGAAATTTTAGAAAGGTGTTTTTTTCAAATGTCATTGGCTACATCTGTGTTCAGGGATTTGTCTGGAAGGGGTGAGCAGCGAAGGGGAGGGAAGAGAGGAGGAAGACAGAGCGCAGATGGAATATGGGCAGGGCCACTAGCTGGGAGCTTGTCTCCCCAAGTAGCAGCTTCACCCACTACGCAGTCTTTGGCTTTGCTGACAGGTTGTAATATTATTAATTTTCTTCTTAAGTGTGCTAGAAATTCACTTAAAACTTGGACCATTCCATTCAATATCTTAGCTAAATGCCACAGGCAGACTTCCGTGCTTGGTGCTTCTGACTACAAGAACAAGATGGGCATTTCCAAGGCACAGATCTTGGAGCACAAAAGGTTAGCTCACCATAATAACTGAACCTAGAAACAATGAACATTGCCTTAGTGATATTCTCTTTCTTAGCTGTGTCTATTGAGTAACAGGCCCGCTTTATCTGCCTGGAAGTGCTGTGTGTTGGCATTAAGGTGACTACCCTCTTTTTTTACATCCTGATTGATGAAAAAACATGTGCCAGCAGAAGCACAAGATGCCAACATTGATTTAGACTGTAAACTCTTCAGGGTGCAGAGCATCACTCTATTTTTACAGAGCCTAGCAAAATGAGGTCCTGTTCTTGTTTGGCTTGAAGCACTACTACAATACAAATAATAAATAAAAACTACTACATTTTCAGAGGGACTGTAATTGACATTTGCATACAATTTCCATTAACACCTATCCCTGCAAAATATGACCATTCTAGAATTTGGATAATCACTGACAAAGCCCCACAAAACACTGGACACAGGAACATATAACACATAGTTCTCTGTAAAGCACATTTTTTCAATAGTAAGATTTTCTCAACTCCTGAAGTCATTGCAAAATGGTGGTATAAAAATCCTTCTGGAAAATACTGACAGAGCAGTTTGTTTACAAAACGAAAAAAAGAGTTGATGAGTGGCTTAGAGTTTGCCAATGAAAATACAAGTGTCCAGCTCAACATTCATGGTCAAGGATGTGGAAAATAAATATGAAAGAATTATCTTTAAACAGAATTTATGGTATGAATCAAGCTGACAAAAGGCAAGAAATTCAAAGTTCAGGATGATAGTCCATCCTCAGCTAACCCCAATTTGAGTTTTTCAAACTTTGTAAAAATAACAAGGACAGATTTTAACCCTTGCTCTTTTGTGAGCAGGAGATACTAAACATATTTACAGACTGCACAGTAGGATGAATTGAAGGCAAAGTGTCCACAATTTTCTTTTAAACAAACATAATGAAAGAAGTCGAAGTAACAGCTCCAAAAGTTGTCTTTATCCATGGAAAAAATATATCAGGGTCCTATTCAGCTTCCCCTCATTGTGCTAGCAGTGTACCTCATTTCTGTTCTGAGCACAGGGGCAACTGGTGAGGATGAACATAGGGTCATGTGACCTGCACTCCACCCCAATGTGACTCCTTCCCACACCACTCCTAGTCCAGGGGAGGGCCGAGATAAGCCCCCTCCATCTCAGGCCCCACTCTTGCCCTGCTTCTCCCCTGCTCTCGTCTCTCCCTGCCCCGCCTCTTGTCCCAACCTCCCCCAAGTGATGTGGCTTGGGGGACTAGCGGGGGTCTGTACCAGCAACAGGGTCAGCCCTCCAGCATTCACCAGCAAGGGGAAGTGGAGTAATGCTGCCCTCGCCTGCTCCGCACCCCCAGATAATAATTTACAGGTATTAAACTATTATGCAAACATCTGGGATTGAGACATAATATATTTCAGAAAAATGGTAATAACTTACTCCCAAAATAGGATTTATATACAGCACAGATTGCTCACATACTGGAAAGGGAGACCCTAGGGAAAAGGGAGTAGGAGGTGTGGGGGGTGGCCTGGAGGTGGGGAAGCCCTGTCTCGGGGGGGTTCTGCAGTCCCACCCTCACACAGCCCTGAGGGGGGGAGGGGCTTAACAGAGGCTGGCTGCTGGGGTGTTCGTGGGGGAGGAAGAAGGGGAAGCTTGGGGACCTCCCAAGGGCTCAGGCACCCCCTTTAATTCTCTGTTTTGTGTCGTTGTTTGTCTCCTTCTGCAGGTGGTGAGGGCCATTAACACCATCCTGCTGCGCAGGGTCATCTGCCTGGGAGACCTGGATCCTCTTGTGGTTGGATTTGCCGCCCTGGGCTTCCTCAACTGTGTGTGTGTGTGTGGGGGCTATAGATGGAACCCACATCCACAGACAGTCAGAGTTAATGACAGGGGAGGTAACAAAATAGGCAAATAATGAACCAGCTGTCAAACTTGCCCAGTCTGTACAGATCTCAACAGATTATATGAATGCTCCTGTTATGTTCAATACCTAATGTATGTTTAAACTTCAGTTTATGGATTCTTAAATTCAGGCCCAGGCTCGCGGCGGACAGAGGCTGCTACGTGGGAGCTCAGATCCCCCTGCTGATAGAGAGGCAGCAGTGCAGGGTGCTCCCTGAAAGTGGGGCTAGAGCACACTGGCTGACATCCCCGGGAATACAGAATAGTTGAGTAATCAATACTATTCAAGTACCCGATAGCTAACATCCCTAGTGCAAGCAGGTATCAGGAGGAAGAACCTGTGGTAAGGAAGGTGCTAGGGAAGGCTGTACGGAAGTGACCCAGGGATTTGTGGCTATCATGCAGCTGTTATCAGGAACATTACAGACAGCTGCTATAACAAGGTCCCAGGGCTAGAACCTGGAGCAGAGAGTGGGCCTGGGCCCCCCATCCCTCCCTGCCAGCACCTCACTTTGGTACTAGAAAGAGACTGGTTTTGGTACAAGCGTTGTCCTACCCTGTACCGCTGGGAGGGACTGCAAAGACTATGAAGTTTGGGTTTCCTCTTTTCCCCAGGCTGGCCAATAATGATAGTAGTTCAACAAACAGCAAGCCGGTGTCTAAATTAAGGGCTGTTGTGAGCCTGAAAACTGTCTGAAAGCACAGGACCTGCTAAATTTAAAGAAGAGCGTTGTCACTATATATATATAATACATATGTTAAGTGTACAATATGTTATATCTACTATATATTGGAGAGAGTGTGTGTGACTGTCTCTCTGTGAGTCTCTTTATTCAAGAACTCCTCCTAAAGTGAAACAAAAGACAGGACTATGCAGCACTTTAAAGACCAACAAGATGGTTTATTAGGTGATGAGATTTCGTGGGCCAGACCCACTTCCTCAGATCAAATTGTGGAAGAAAATTGGCATGACCATATATACCAAAGGGATACAATCAAAAAAAGTGAACACACATAAAATAGACAAATCAGATTTTAGAACGGGGTGTGTGTGTTAATGTCTATGAGATAATGATATTAGAGGTGATAATCGGGGAAGCTCTCTTTGTATCCCTTTGGTATATATGGTCTTGCCAATTTTCTTCCACAATTTGATCTGAGGAAGTGGCCTGTCTTTTGTTTCAGCAAGACCAGACTAACACGGCTACATCTCTATTACTTTCCTCCTAAAGTGTACGAGCAGGGACCATCAAATTTGGTATGCTGCTTCCTGTTATCCTAACTTAAAGCAAGGTTAGTTGTGCCAGGACAGTGGGGTATGCATGGAATGTGATTCTTTCTTCTCAAACAGAAAGGGAGGGATGTGATAGCAGGAACAGCGATAGAGATACAGCCGTGTTAGTCTGGTCTAGCTGAAACAAAAGACAGGACTATGCAGCACTTTAAAGACTAACAAGATGGTTTATTAGGTGATGAGCTTTCGTGGGCCCGACCCACTTCCTCAGATCAATTTGTGGAAGAAAATTGGCACGACCATATATACCAAAGTGATACAATCCAAAAAAATGAACACACATAAAACTGACAAATCAGATTTAAGAACAGAGGAGGGGTGAGGGGGGAAGGTTAGTGTCTGTGAGCTTCCCCAGTTACCACCCCTAATGTCATTACCTCACAGACACTTGTGAAGTGTTGTGAAGACCAGGACTTTAACAGGGTTCAAAAAAGAACTAGATAAATTCATGGACTCCAAGAATCATAGAACACTAGAACTGAAAGGGACCTTGAGAGGTCATCGAGTCCAGTCCCCTACCTTCACGACAGGACCAATAACAGTCTAGATCATCCCTGATGGGTATGTGTCTAACCTGCTCTTAAATACCTCCAGTGATGGAGATTCCACAACCCCCTTAGGCAATTTATTCCAGTGTTTAACCACCCTGACAGTTAGGAAGTTCTTCCTAATGTCCAACCTAAACCTTCTTTGCTGTAATTTAAGCCCACTGCTTCTTGTCCTATCCTCAGAGGCCAAGGAGAACAATTTTTCTCCCTCCTCCTTATAACACCCTTTCAGATACTTGAAAACTGCTATCATGTCCCCTCAGTCTTCTCTTTTCTAAATGAAACAAGCCCAGTTCTTTCAGTCTTCCCTCATAGCTCCTGTTTTCTAGACATAAAGGGTAACAAGAAGACATTCTATAAATATATTAGAAGCAAGACGAAGACCAAGGACAGGGTAGGCCCATAGCTCAGTAAAGAGGGAGAAAAAATAACAGGAAACTTGGAAATGCCAAAGGTGCTTAATGACTTCTTTGTTTTGGTCTTCACCAAGAAGTTTGATGATGAAGGGATGCCTAACATAATGAATGCTAGTGGAAATGATGTAGTTTAGAAGTTAAAATTAAAAAAATAACAAGTTAAAATTTACTTTGAAAAGTTAGATGTCTGCAAGTCACCAGGGCGTGATGAAATGCATTCTAGAATACTCAAGGCACTGATGTAGAAGGTAGAGCCTTTAGCTATCATCTTTGAAAAGTCATGGAAGTCAGGAGATGCCACAAGACTGGAAAAGGGCAAATATAGTGCCCATCTATAAAAAGGGAAATAAGAACCACCAGGGAAACTACAGACCAGTCAGTTTAACTTCTGTGCCAGGGAAGATAATGGAGGAAGTAATTAAGGAATTCATTTGCAAACATCTGGAAGATAACAAGGTGATAGGTAACAGCCAGCATTGATTTTAAACAAAAAATCATGTCAAACCAATCTGATAGCTTTCTTTGATAGGGTAAGAAGCCTTGTGAAAGGTGTGGAGTGTCCATCACTGGATATATTTAAGAGCCGGTTAGATAGACATCTATCAGGGATGATCTAGATGGTGCTTAGTCCTTCCGTGAGGGCAGGGGACTGGACTTGATGACCTCGCGAGGTCCCTTCCAGTTCTAGTGTTCTATGATTCTATGATTCAATAAGGACAAATTCAAAGTACTACACTTAGGAAGGAATAATCAGCTTCGTAAATACAAATTTATTTAACATATCTACAGTGTTACTTGATTATAATCTAGAATTATCTACATGAGAAACAAATTTAATGATGGGCTCATGAATCTAGCAGAGAAAGGTACAAAATGAACCAATGACTAGAAGTTGAAGCTAAGCAAATTCAAATTGGAAACAAGGCATAATTTTTTAACAGTGAGGGACTGGGTAATCATTGAAACCATTGGCTTTCAGTAGCCACTTTGGGGCGAGTCTGCACTGTTTCTCAGCAGTTTGTCCTGAGTTTGTCATCCTCCACTGTGACCCATTGTGTGGCACAGTGATACCTGGAACTGAAGCCAGGATAATGGCCAAGGTCAGAGTCAAAAGTCACGTAAAGAGTCTGAACTGGAGTCAGTATCCAGATAGGGCATGAAAGCAAGGACCTGGAGTGAGGCATGAAAGCAAGAACGGGGAGCAGACGGAGGTCTGAGATAAGGAGAGCAGGAACAAGATAGGAGGCAGGAAGCAGGCATATTGGCAGGATCCATAGTAGCAGCCAGACAGCAACTCAGTTAGGTGCTTGTACAACTTCCTTTGGCTTCAATAGTGCATTGCAGGCAATCAGTGGGTCTGGATGTCTTCCTCCCCCGCCCACCGGAAGCTTTGTGGGTATGGCTCTGTTCAAGTTACTTTGCTAGCCCCCTTCACTGATTTGGACAAGGTGTTGCATGGCAGCCACAGTTTAAACACTGCCTGGGGACCCAGCGGACTAAAGTTGAGGTCTGTGATCTCGCCTGGTATGAGTCTCACAATAATTTTTTTCAGGTAATTACAGGAACTCCCCGGCTTGCGATGGCCTGAGTTGCGACCCCCTGCACTTACGGCCCTTTTTTTAAGTGCGGAAGGGTCCGAAAACCCCCGACTTACATCCTGGACCCGCATTTACGATGGCGCATGGTGCCTATCATAAATGTGGGTTCGAGTTACGACGCCCCTGACTTGTGACACTATCCCAGGAACTGATCGCGTTGCAAGTCGGGGGCAGCCTGTAATGATGTCACCTTTCAGAAATAGCACAAATGAGATTGTAACTTATTAATCACACACATACAAAATTTCATATTATGGATAAAAGAAAATTATAAAATTCAACTCCCTGCTTTCATCTCTCATACAAAACACATCACAGACCATGAAATGTGGTGTCCTCCCATGAAATCTGGCCTTTTGTGTGCTTTTACCCTATATTATACAGATTTCATGGGGAAGATGAGTTTCTCAAATTGTGGGTCCTGATACAAAAAGGGAGTTGCAGGGGATCACAAAGTTATTTTAGGAGGGTTACGGTATTGCCACCTTTGCTTCTGTGCTGCCTTCAGAGGTGGGCAACTGGAGGACAGTGGTTGTAATGTTGGCTGGATGCCCCAGCTCTGAAGGCAGTACTCTGCCAGAAGCAATGCAGAAATAAGGGTGGCAATACCATACCCACGCTGCTCTTACTTCTGCAATGCTTCTTTCAGCACTGGGCACCCGGAGAATGTCACCTGCTAAGGTTTAGCTCTGTAGGCAGCAGTGCAGAAATAAGGGAAGCACAGTTCCATACCATTCCATCCTTACTTCTGTGCTACTGCTGGCAGTAGTTCTGCCTTCAGAGCTGGAGTCCTGGCCAGAAGCCACCACTCTCCAGCAGTCCAGTTCTGAAGGCAGCACACTGTCACCAACAGCAGCACAGAAGTAATCCCTACAACAACCTTGTGATCCTTCACACGACTCCTTTTTGGGTCAGGCCCCCTACAATTACAACGCTATGAAATTTCAGATTTAAATATCTGAAATCATGAATTTACTACTTTAAAAATCCTATGACCGTGAAATTGACCAAAATGGACCATGAATTTGTTAGTGCCCTACTTATTAGCATTGAAAATATGTCCTGAGCAGGGATGTAAAAAACTCCCCAAAAAGTTAACCAGTTAAACAATTTATTTAACCAGTTAGCCACTGGTCGTGGATAGACGTGCTGCCCTGGCCCTGGCTTGCTGCAGCATGGCAGGGGCTGCTCCGGCCGTGGGGGCTGCTGCATCTCGGTCCCATCATGGCCAGCAGAGATTGCTATGGCCTGGCCCCGCTTTGCTGTGGGCAGCTGCTCCAGCCTGGCCCAGCCATGCTGCTGCTCCAGCCACACCAGTCATCGCAGATGGAGTCCTGCCAGGTAGGCTACCATAGGCAGGGGGGCAGGTGTCACTGGTTAAACTGTTGCCCAGGAAGCATGCTGGTGAGGCATATACTTACTGAGTAATCAGTTAACCTTTAACATCCCTAGTCCTGAGCACATATTTTGCAATTCCTCCATCCCCTTTTCCCTTCCCCTTCCCCCCCCCCCCCCAAATACATGAACAGTAAGGAAACATCTATAAAAGGAGTATCAACGACATAAATATAAGTGCTTAGTTTTGTTCTGGATTCATACCCTGATGAATGACAGAATCTGTGACATGACTTGTCAGTCGTGATGGGCATTTTCTGCTGTACCTAAGTAATAGTTCATCTCTCGGAGAATGGGCTATAACAATTTGGATGTGAGCTCCACATTAGAAGAGCTCAGAGAGGTTAGGAATATGAGAGAAATCTAAATGACAAACTACAGAATATGATACTAATAAATTGAAGGGCATGAATTCACTTTCCTACAAAATACAGAGAAATCTAGGATTCATGGTATCACAAAACCAAGTATACATTTACGAAAAAAAGCATGTCTTTTACTGCACAAGCAACATTAAAAATATCTTGGTTGATAATGAGGTGAAAAATATACCCCCTAGCTTTTCCCTACTAAATTTTTCAAATGTTTCCCTCCAACATCTCATGACAACAGGAAAAGCAAGACACAAAGAAACCAAAAAACAAAATGAAAAACAAACAACTCCCCCACATCCTTCCCCTGACACAATCAAACAAAAAACCAAACCACAGAAACAAAAGAAAACACGCAGAAAATAGAGGGGACTTATTCTCCAGGGGTGCTATGTTACAGAAAATGCCATTTTCCAGTCCAAAGCGTTTATTTTGTTAGAATGATATTCCCTTAATAGGAAACTCTCTGGTATAAAGCCTATTATGCTGGCTCTCAAATTCTGGAGTCAAACAGAACTCCAAACTCAAGTGGATTTGATGATCGGCTGATGCCCTAATTGTACTTTGCGGAGAATATTAACCATAGTTATAATTATAATTATAATACAATTCATTTGTTTATGGCATAAATCGAGTGCTCTTTCACTACATCTCTGAAACTAACTTTAAGTCACATACCTTTTGTCTGATACCTGCAAATTGTCTTTCAGAGCACAGAATCCTTGTCACTGAAAAGGCAAATCACAGTTGGGTTTCCAGTAGAAATTATTTGGAGTTTATCAATGAAGGAGACTCACTGACTATGAAAATATGAGTGGTTACTATTGAACCTAAGGGGTTCACAACTCTTGCATATAGTTTTATGAAAAAATGATGTTACATACTGGAATTTCAACTAATCTCTTCCATATATAAAGGTATTAAGAAATTTCATACCCATCTAGGACAACTTCTCATTTGAAATTCTCTTAAAACTCTAATGAGAATTAGAATCTCAAATTAATTTAAGAAAAAACAGTGCTTCTAGAACACATGAAAAATACTTAGAGCCAAATTATCATTGGATTTGCAGTGGGGAATACCACCAATTTCAATGAGATTGTGGAGAGTGGAGGCCATCAGTCAGCAATGATTTTGGTCCTTAGGATAAATCGGAATTTTGATTTATTCCAGAGAAAAATCAGGGAAATAGCAACTAAGAAAAAATAAATATATGCATAGAAAGGAGAGGTTACTTACCTGATTAAGTTACTGGAGTTCTTCAAGATGTGCTTCCCTATGGGTGCTCCATGTGAGGATGCGTACACACCCATGCACTCTTGATTGGATATTTTTGACAACTGTGTTGGCAGGTCTGTGCCTACAGCCCAGATACCCATCTGTTCCAACATGAGAGTATATTGGGAGGAATGGATCTACCACCATTTTAGATCCTTCTCAACCACGAATATTCAACAAGAGACTTAGAGGTTGAGCTTGGATAGTGGAGCACCCACAGGGACACATAGCTTGAAGTATTCTAGCAACTGCATGAAGTAACTACTCTTCCTCCTTTGAGTAATAGCCCTTTGAGTGCTCAGGAGCCTCCCAACCAGTACCTTAATCATGATGGTATTCAATATGGATCATGGAACAGCATCATCTGAAGCAGGATCAACTCTGGAAACAGGCCAAAGAGAGTAGTGAGGAGAGAAGTGTGTGAAGACGACTGGGTAGCTGCCTAACAGATGTTTGAGACAGGTATATTTTTCCAGAGTGTCACAGATCAAGCCCTAATTGAATGATGAATTACCTCTTGTATGAACCCTTTTTATAGCAGGATAGGATGCATCCAGAATCTGAAAGGGTATGTCTACACTAGCCCCCTAGTTCGAACTAGGGAGGCTAATGTAGGCATTCGAAGTTGCAAATGAAGCCCGGGATTTAAATATCCTGGGCTTTATTTGCATCTTCCCGTCTGGTCGCCATTTTGAAATTTCACTAGTCCGGACTAACTGCCTGCGGCTACACATGGCAGGGACCCGGTAGTTCGAATTAAAGCCCTAATTCGAACTACCTGTTATTCCTCCTGCAAGGAGGTTTAACGGTAGTTCGAATTAGGGGCTTTAATTCGAACTACCGGTCCCTGTTGCATGTAGCTGCGGCAGTTAGTCCGACTAGTGAAATTTCAAAATGGCGATCGACGGAAGATGTGAAATAAAGCCCGGATATTTAAATCCCGGGCTTCATTTGCAACTTCGAATGCCTACATTAGCCTCCCTAGTTTGAACTAGGGGGCTAGTGTAGACATACCCAAATAGAATGCTATTTTGTGGATATTGTATGTCCGTTAATTCTTTGCATAATTGAGATGAAGAGCTCAGGGGAACCTTCAAAGGATCTAACCATGTCCTGGTAAAAAGTGAAATTTTTTTATAAGCATTGTATGGAGGCTTGTTTCTTCTCTTCAGGAAAGAGGCCTGGGGAGAAGTGCCACTAAGTGAATCTCCTAATCAATGCGGGATTCTGAAGAAACTTTAGGAAGTGAGTGTGTGGTGTCACCTTATCTTCATAGAACACTGTGTCTAGTGGTAGATTAGCCATCTAAGCTTTCCTACTCTCCTGGCCATGGTGATGGGTACAAGGAATAAACTCTTGAGGGACAAATAAAAGAGGGAACAGGTTACCATAGGTTAAAATGGAGGTTTCCTCAATGTATTAAGTACCAAGGTGAAGTCTCATAGTTGACTTGACTCCTTAAAACAAGGGGACAGATTAAACAGGTCTCTGATAAACCTTGCA
The DNA here is from genome assembly GCA_019425775.1 of Rafetus swinhoei. Lineage (NCBI taxonomy): Eukaryota > Metazoa > Chordata > Testudines > Trionychidae > Rafetus > Rafetus swinhoei. The sequence continues at coordinate 10,608,088 of CM033435.1, read as the reverse complement.
GTGGCTTGATGGATGAAAACTGAAAACCTTTTGATGGGGAGAAGGAAAAGTGTGATGGCAGCTAGAGGATCTTTAATAGCTCTCAGCAATAAGGCATGGTCTTTATGCTGAGTAGGTAATCAACAATGTGAAACTGGCAAGAATTTAGAGGTAAAGACTGGCAATTGCCCCCAGTATGGATGGGTTTGCCGAAAGGTTTTTCTTGTTTTGGGTTTCCTAACGTTAAGCAGTATTGTTTGTACCCCAAGGCATCAGACTTGTTCTATCCCAGAGAGCCATCTATGAGCCATGGTAGGTGAAATGCCAAGATGTTAGGGATGACAGACAGATCCAAACTCCTAGGTGCAGTCAGTCACCATCAGGGGAAGGTGCCAGCAGGGACATACAAACCAGCTCTGGAAACCATGTTTGTTTGGGCATGATGGTGCTATAGGATGGTTACTAGTTTCTCTTAGTTTACTTTGTTGAGGACCTGAAGCAAAAGAGGTGGAAATCCTCCTTCTGAGCACAAGGGTGGGAAGTAAGGAAATATTATTTGCCCTGGCAGGAGAAGATGACTTGCTTGCTCCTCTACTGCTGTACCTGAAGAGCCTGGAGATGGAAAGCAGATGTCTCCTTAGGCCCAAAAGGGCTGCCCAATCACATGACCCCACACAAAATCACACCACAACTGGATGACTAGCCAGGAGGGGAATGGAATCCCTTGATAGCTGGTGCAGCTGCCATCACCACTGATTTTTTTAGTAAGATTTTTGACATAAACCCTCATGACAGTGTCTTAAGTAAACTAGGGAAATATGGTCAAGATAAAGTTTACTATAGAGAGGGTGTACAACCTGTAGAAAGACCATAGTCAAAGAGTAAACTATTGGTTATGCCAATAGTTCACTGTCAAACCAGGAGAACATATCTCGCAGGATCTCACAGATCCTGGTCTGACCCCTAGTACCAGTCAACATTTTTATTAATGACTTAGATAATGGAATGAAGAGTATGCTAACAAAATTTGCCAGATGATTCCAAGCTAGGAGCAGTTGCAAGCACTTTGGAGGACAGGATTAGAGTTCAAAAAGACTGTGACAAATTAGAAAATTGGTGTGAATTTAACAAGATGAAATTAAACAGAGGAAGCAAAGCATTTCACTTAGGAAGGAAAAATCAAATGCATAACTACAAAATGGAGAATAACTAGGTACTAGTACTGCTGAAAATGATCTGAGGACTATAATGGATCACAAATTGAGTATGTGTCAACAATATGATGCAGTTACAAAAAAGGCTAACATTCTGGTGTGTATTAAAAGGAATGTTTTAAGACAGGTGATGTGATTGTCCTTTCATTCCTCACCACTGTTGAGGCCGCTGGTGGAGTATTGGGTCCAGCTTTTTATACTTTAGAAGAGATGTGGACACGGAGGCGAGAACCCAAAGAAGAGCAACAAAGATGATAAAAAGTTTAGAAAACCTGAGCTATTAAAAAAAGCTGAAAAAACCGGGCATGTTTTACCTTGAAAGGAACCTGATAACAGAGCTCAGCTATATTAAGATCTTTTATAAAGAGGAATGCAATCAATTTTTCTCTTTGCCCACTGAAATTAGGTCAAGAAATAATGGGTTTAATCTACACCAAGGGAGACTGGGGTTAAATATAAGGAAAAAAATTCTAACTACAAGGGTAATTAAACTCTGGAATAGACTTCCTAGGGAGGCTATGGAATCCCCATCATGAAAGGATTTTAATATATCGGACAAACACCTAGGTCTAGGTTTACTTGGTCCTGCCTCAGCACAAGGAGCTGGACTTGATTATTTCCCAAGTTCCTTCCAGTCATATATTTCTATTATTATATTGTGGAGGGACAAGCAGGATAAAGCAGGCTGTGGGGTAGAGACTGATACTGTCTGTGCAACACTGTCAACCTACATGGTCAGCTCCTGTAATGAAAGTGTAGTGAAGGGCGAGTGCCAGGTGTTACACCATGAAGACCCCTATGAATGTCATGATTGCCTCAAGCCACAAGCCCATCAAAGAATCAATTGTAAGATTCTGCAATTCACAGACCTGCTTTTATATCTCCATTTCCTTTAATACAATGGTTCCCAAACTTTTCAGCATCACGTCCCCCTTTTTTATTTTTGAGAAAACCTCACGCCCCCTCCCAAAAATAGCAGCAAAACTTGGGGTGGGATTGACGGGGTGTGTGTGTGTGGCTGGGTTGCCTCGCGCCCCCCCTGGAATTTCTTCACGCCCCCCAGTTTGGGAACCCATGCTTTAATAGGAGAACTACTAAATAAACATGGACAATGAAAATGATTAGTAAAAGACTTATCTTCACACCAGTATTGAACTTACATGGTAGGAGAGTCTGATGCAACTCTGTAAACTCTTTAAACTGCTTTAGATTTTTTTTTGATCAGTTAAATTCAACATCTGTTGGGTTAATAGGTCTTTTGTGAATACTTTCTCTATATGACCTTGCTTACAAAACTCCTTATTTAATCTTTCCCTTTTCCCTTTTTAATCTTTCCCTTTTCTCTTTCCTTTTTTATCTGTCCCCCTAGAGCAGTTTTAACAAAGTGGAAACCCACTTGTTCTCCTGTTGGTCTTATTTTCATTTCCAGAGTGCACTAGCAAGACTATTCTTTAACCAGCTGCTGGCTTGATAGATGAACTTTATTTTAAACTGTCAGCATTTTTTCTTCTAATACATTCAGATATGACTTTTATGAACACAAATGATTTGTTTCGTTAACTGTAGTAACTAACTCACCCATTAAGAATTAACTACCTACATGCTCTGTTGGACTACATTATTTGGAGTACACTAGAAACTGATTTCTCAAGAGGAGAAATGAAATAAACCCAATACACTAGTAACAGCTGTCTTGCTGCACAATTATTTTTTAAATCAAAACTGACTCTGTTCTGTGCACCCAAGCCTGCTGAAATGCTGCAACAAATGTACTATTTCTATGCTCTCCTAGTAACATGTATTGTGTGACAAACCATACTCCGTAGCTCTGTAAGCAGAGAACGTTGCAGATGTGCTTCAGCACCTTAAAGGCTTCCAGTTGCTTACAAGCCAAACAGCTTGTTTTGGCTCACAGTCCTCTCTCCACCACATGGGACTACTTTGATCTTTCTGATTGTTATATGAATGCAATTATATTCATTTTAATGGATCAACAGGGAATGCAGAAAGAACACACTAATCCCACTTTGAGTGATGGTGTGAGAAGCTACTTTTAACAGTTTGATCTCAGGGCTGCAAATGTATTTAGTGTGCGCTTGAAATGGAAAAATGCACCAAGGCTGTTAAATGCCTTTTCTATAAAATACCTTGTACTAATCACCAGAAGATGCCCTGCAATATTAAGATTGTTACTCCTTCTCTGAAGCCCTAATTCCATGTTATCGTCAACCCTACACTTTTTTCACAAACCGCTCCTATTCTCCAATTAAAATGAATGAAAATACATTTGCAAAATGATGCTCCCTCATTCCCATGAAACAGCATTATAATTTAAACATAACTTATGCGTTACAGAACATCTTTTCATAAGTATACATTATACAGAATATAGCAGAGCTTGCAGTTACACCATTGTGAGCTGTGATCTTGTCAGATGACACGCCTTCATGTGAGTTAAGCCAAAACAGCATTTGATTCAGAAAACATTCTACTGTTGCAAAAAGCATTGTGAGAGAGTCACTCTTCCTTCTGAATTAATGTCCACATCACCATCTTCAGAAACTGATTTTGCACTAGGTTTCTAGGGATGCTGGCTTTCAGATTATATTAAAAAGATGGCTGTAATCCAGGGATGCCAAAACATAGGGCCCAAGGAACAGATATGGTCTGTGTCTTTGACTTCCCATGAATTATTTAGACAACATTGGAGTCCACACCACTGGAGATTGGGGGTGTGATTTGTAAAGTGCACCTGTGTGTTGTGCATTAATTCCCCACCACGTAGACTCAGAGTGTGCATTAACGTTGCCCTGGTTTCAAACAGAACTACACCAATGTATACTAAGGAATATTTAGTACATGTCAACAGAGGAGTTAGATCACAACACCCTCTTGAAGTCAATAAAGCAGGGGTGGGGAACCTTTTTTGGGTCAGGGGCCACTGACCCACAGAAAATCAGAGTCTGCACACAAGCGAGAAACAAAAAAACCCCACCCCTCACCAGCATGGGCTCCCCAATCCTGGGGGGAGCCCTGAGCCCCAGGGACTAGGCAAGCCAGGGGGTGCATCCAGCCCGCTGGCCATAGGTTCCCCACTGCTGCTATAAAGCATACCCCCTGTAGTCTAGACAAGATCTACTTTTTTTTTTTTTAAAGATAAGTGTGGTGAACTTGTAGCAGTCTCATGTCTACATGAGGTTGGGTCTGAATCCCAGTGAGTAACATTAGTCTGCACATTAGATCAAAGCAGTCCCATGTGGAGGAGGGAAGACTGAGCCAAAACAGATATACTTAAAGGGAACATACAAAAACCTGTTGGACAGCACTTCAATCTACCTGATCACTCTTTAAAAGATCTCCAGGTGGCCGTCTTGTCACAAATAAATTCTACCGGTCAAATACACAGAGAAGTGCTGGAATTACAATTCATCCACAAGTTCAATTCTCATGCTAATGGGCTCAATTGGGATGAGGGATGGATGGGCCATTACCAACCTAACATTCAATGGAGGTGCAAACAGCTCTTTATGTAGATTCTTGTGTTAGTATCCCCCCTATCTATTGACTTTGATCCTTATCTGCTTCATTTTAACTATCCAATCTTCAGGTACTTACTGATTGCCTATTCTGCCTTCCTGTTTTCCCCTTTGATTTTTTCATAACCTCTGGTCCTTGTTTTTCCCTTTTTTTTCCTTTCCCCTTCTCCCCTATTTATTTTGGGTCAGCAGATCCTAAACTCAAAACTCTGGTCATCTGAAGAAGTGGGCTGTGCCCATGAAAGTTCATGATACCATCTACATGTTTTGTTAGTCTATAAAGTGCTACCAGACGTTTTTGTTTTTTAAGTTTATCCAAAACAAGTTATTTGGCTTGTAAGCAATTGGAAGATTTAATGATCAAACAGGACCGCTGGGCAGCAATCTAGCAAAATTAAACCATGCCAAGTGGCAGGATGTCAGGTCAGGCCCTCCCATATGAAATGAGTTTGACACCTCTGCCCTAATCAGTTGCCATCATGTAAGATCCGATTGCATTTTTTTTTTTGCTTTTTAATAGTGAAAAAATTGATATTTGTTTATCAGTTTGTAAAGTACTTCGGGGGTCTTTAAAATATGATTATAGATGGAAATAAAAAAAGATTCCATGATTTATTTTTTTTGTTCAGAACAAAACCTGCAATCTAAAACACAGAAGGACCGTTATATGAACCAAGAAGAGAAGAAGCAGAACACTATTGCTTGCAACTTCTCTGTTAAGTCTGACAAACTTTCTAATGCACATTTTCAGAATGTTAATCTGAGGGCTTGGGTTTTAAACTCAGGGAAGGGTGAAGAAGATTGTACTGTATAGCTGCAGTGTGAGGACTTAGACTGGCAAATGATTCTATTCAAAATAAACAGCTTACTACTCTGATAATCGCTCTCTTTATTTTGGCAACATATAACCCACATGCCTAAATATAGATCTCATTTTGTGTAAATCTGTGTACTCTTGCTACAATGTATCCATTAAAAAGCTGTACTCTGGTATGCAACTCCATATACGTTCATTTGATTCTTGACCCCTTTCAGTTCCATAAACTTCATCCTAACATGCAATCCTTTGGCCCCAGGGAATATCCTTTCAGAAGACAACTCTGGATGAATACAATCTTAACACAGTATGCCTTTCTGATGTGAATCCTATGTCTGTGGTCCCATATGGCTGACTCCTAGACAATTTGGTTTCTGGTTACCGTTGTTCAGGGAGCTTCAGGATGCTAACAGGGAAATTTTGTGCTCTTATTTGTCTTTCTAGTATTTCTAATAAAATACTAACAAAATACAAAGGAATTGTATAATGTCAACCACTACCACTGATGGATTTTTAACATAGGTCACAACAGTTTTATCTGATATACTGTATGCTAAATTAAATAAAGTTGCTTTTTTGGAAAGAGCTTGATTTTTCAGAATCGCCATACTTAGGGATTAAAGTTTCACATTTTTCCTATTTCCATGTCTACAAAAAAGTTCTGTATGGTGGATAGATAGCCTGGTTTCAATTCCTAAAATAAACGTGTCAGCACTGTAACCACACCACACCAATTAGACACCCTTGCCTCAGCAGAAAGGTCAAGAGTTGAATGTCTATTAAGACAGAACTAGTCTTTCCCCTACTAGTAAAAGTGCCCTTTAGGTTAAGGTACAAGCACACTGGTGGGACTATAAAGGAAAGCTAAAAATCCACCATCAGTGCTACATCTCTGTTGAATTAAATGGTAGACTTCAATCTTTTCAGCTGAAATGAATAAGTAGCATTAATTTTTATAGGACTTTTTTTATGGCTACCCAAGAAACAATCTTCGCTTCTGTATCAGCTTTCAGCAGGGTTCCATGATTGCAAAACTGTACTAACTGGGGTTTAATAAAGCAGTGGGAATTACTAATTCAATATTATTAGTCAGTGGAATATTAGAGTAGTTCTGCTGCTGTTACTGTAAAGTATAACTTTCCTATCACAGAATCTTAGAACTGGAAGAGACCTCAGGAGGTCATCAAGTCCAGCCCCCTGCCAAAGGCAGGACCAATCCCAACTAAATCAACCCAGCCAGGGCTTTGTCAAGCTGAGACTTAAAAACCGCTAGGGATGGAGATTCCACCAGGTAACCCATTCCAGTGCTTCACCACCCACTCCCTAGGTAACCCATTCCAGTGCTTCACCACCCTCCTAGTGAAGTAGTTTTTCCTAATATCCAACCTAGACCTCTCCCACTGTAACTTGAGACCATTGCTCCTTGTTCTGTCATCTGTCACTACTGTGAACAGCGTTTCTCCATCCTCTTTGGAACCTCCCTTCAGGAAGTTGAAGGCTGCTATCAAATCTCCCCTCACTCTTCTCTTCTGCAGACTAAACAAAATCCCTCAGTCTCTCCTCATAGGTCATGCGCTCCAGCCCCCTAATCATTTTGGTCACTGCTCGCCAGCTCTGTCCGGTGATCTGCGCATGCGCAGATCGTTCTGCGCATGCGCAGATCGCCCGAACCCGGCTCTTCCGGGTTACAATCTACTCGCCACGGGTGAGTAGATTGTATAATTTGTCGAGCCCTGCTGATCACTTTCCCCTCTTCCAAGTGCTTCAAAATGGATTCCTTGAAGATCCCCTCCATGATTTTTCTGGGGACTGAGGTAAGGCTGACTGTAGTTCCCTGGATTTCCCTCCTTCCCTTTTTTTGAAGATGGGCACTCCATTTGCCTTTTTCCAAACATCCAGGATCTCTCCTGATCTCCACAAGTTTTCAAAGATAATGGTCAAAGGCTCTGCAATGATATTTGCCAACTCCCTCAGTACCCTCGGATGCATTAAATCTGGGCCCATGGATTTGTGTATGTTTATCATTTCTAAATAATTCCTAACTTGTTCTTTCCCCACCAAGGGCTGTCCACCTCCTTCCCATTCTTTGCATTGCCTAGTGTATTTGTCTGGGAGCTGACCTTGTCCGTTAAGACAGAGGCAAAGAAAGCATTGAGTACTTCAGCTTTTCCCACATCATCTGTCACTAGATTACCTCCCTCATCCAGTAAGGGCCCCACACTCTCTCTGATGACCCTCTTATTGCTAACATGCCTGTAGAAACCTTTCTTGTTATCCTTCACATCCCTTGCTCGCTGTAATTCCAGTTGCGCTTTTCGCCTTCCTGATAACTCCCCTGCATTCTCAAGCAATATATTTATACTCCTCCCTAGTCATCTGTCCAACTTTCCACTTCCTTTTTGTATTTAAGCTCATCAAGGATGTCTCCAGTAAGCCAATCTGGTCGGCTACCATATTTGCTTTTCTTGCTGCGCATCGGGATGGTTTCTTCCTGTGCCTTTAATAAGGCTTCTTTAAAATACTGCCAGCTCTCCTGGACTCCTTTCCCCTTCATGTTAGCATCCCAGGGAATCCTGTCCATCAGTTCTCTGAGGGGAGTCAAAGTCTGCTTTTCTGAAGTCCAGGGTGTGTATTTTGCTACTCTCCTTTATTCCTTTGTTCAGGATCCTGAAATCTACCATCTCATGATCACTGCATCCCAGGTTGTCACCCACCTCTACTTCCCCTACTAGTTCCTCCCTGTTTGTGAGCAGCAGGTCAAGCTGCGCATGGCCCCTGGTCGGCTCCTTCAGCACTTGTACCAAGAAGTTATCCCCAACATTCTCCAAAAACTTCCTGGATTGTCTGTGTACTGCTGTATTGGTCTCCCAACAGATGTCAGGGATAATTAAAGTCACTCATGAGTACCAGGGCCTGAGATCTGGAAGCTTCTCTCAGTTGTCCAAAGAAAGCCTCGTTTACATCATCCACCTGATCTGGCGGTCTATAGCAGACACCAACCACATCACCACCCCTGTTGCTTCCACCTCTAAACTTAACCCATAGACTCTCAGCAGTCTTTCCTCCATCTAAATTCTGGAGCTCCGAGCAATCATACTGTAAATCATGACATAAATGGATGTGTGTGGGAACATGCTTGAACTCAAATATAGCCCCAGTGACCTCATTGAGGTTCCAGGAAGGCATAATGATTCAGTCATGCAGATCTGGTATCAGGACTTCGCAAAGTACCACTGAAGATACTGTTCAGCCTGAACATTTGAATTTCCATTTGTCTCTTAATGTTCTTGAGAACTTCTGCATAACACATGATAGCTCATGCTAAGTGTTTACAAACACTTTCCTGGTACAAGTAATGATCCCTCCCCTGCACCCATGTAATTCAATGGCAAAACTCCTACTGAATACAACTGGCTTATCTGTCCTAAATTCTATTTATATCATGTGTATTATCATTTCAGATTCCTAAATGTATTTATCATGGTCTTTACTTTAAACTAGAATTATGTAGCTTTCTTAGCAGAAACAGCTGTATTAGTAAAGCTGGGTTGTCATAAACACATGTTTGGTTTTTCTTATATTTATTTTCAGGTAAAGCAAAGTTTGTTTTGTTGCACAGTGTAAATGTTGCTCTAAGGGAACTGGAATCAACACCAGCCCAGAAGTATTTTTCCTTGTACATCGTAGGGTAAAGTAAGAAAGACGCAGAGAATAGTAACAGTAACACCCCCACACACACACACATTACACTGGTCTACAATTTTTTAGAAGTCATCTGCTTCAGAGATAAAATGTGCTATTTATTATGTATTTTGATGTGCTGAATTCAAATATGACAATTAAAAAACTGATTGGCTACTGTTTCCAAGATATTTAAGTTTTTACATTTTACGTCTATGTATATTGTGTAGATAGTAGAGTTTTAATCATAAATTGTAAACCTAGGTCTTTTCATGTGTTTATGGTTGCTTTACATGATAATATTTCACCTGTCCTGTTTATGTAACACTTTAAAAATCAGCAAAAGGATTATATAAATAAAATTTATTATGAAACAAAAGGCAAAAAACTATTATGTACATAGTTTAGCCCTATTCAGTGTCTACTCGGCGCTTCTTGGCTTGTCTCTTGTATTCATTAAATGGAGAATCTCTTCTCACTGTCCAGCAATAGTCTGCAAGCATTGATGGGCTCCATTTGCCTGATAGTGTTTCTCCATTGTTGCAATGTCCTGGTGAAATCGCTCGCCGTGCTCGTCGCTCACTGCTTCGCAGGTCGGTGGAAAAAAATCTAGATGAGAGTGCAAAAAATGTATCTTTAGTGACATGTTGCAACCAAGGCTTTTGTATGCCTTGAGGAGGTTTTCCACCAACAACCTGTAGTTGTCTGCCTTGTTGTTTCCGAGAAAATTTATTGCCACTAACTGGAAGGCTTTCCATGCCGTCTTTTCCTTGCCACGCAGTGCATGGTCAAATGTATCATCTCAAGAAGTTCACGAATCTGAGGACCAACAAAGACACCTTCCTTTATCTTAGCTTCACTTAACCTTGGAAATTTTCCACAGAGGTACTTGAAAGCTGCTTGTGTTTTGTCCATGGCCTTGACAAAGTTCTTCATCAGACCCAGCTTGATGTGTAAGGGTGGTAACAAAATCTTCCTTGATTCAACAAGTGGTGGATGCTGAACACTTTTCCTCCCAGGCTCCAATGACTGTCGGAGTGGCCAATCTATCTTGATGTAGTGGAATCTCTTGCACGACTATCCCATTCGCAGAGAAACAGCAGTACTTTGTGTATCCAGTCTGCAGACCAAGCAAGAGAGCAACAACCTTCAAATACAAAGCTGCCACTGATGTTGGTCATAGTTTATGCACCTCAAAAGTTGTTTCATGTTGTCATAGGTTTCCTTCATATGGACTGCATGACCAACTGGAATTGATGGCAAAACATTGCCATTATGCAGCAAAACAGCTTTAAGACTCGTCTTCGATGAATCAATGAACAGTCTCCACTCATCTGGATCGTGAACGCGTTGAGGGCTGCCATCACACCATCGATGTTGTTGCAGGCTACAAGATCACCTTCCATGAAGAAGAATGGGACAAGATCCATTTGATGGTCACGGAACATGGAAACCCTAACATCACCTGCCAGGAGATTCCACTGCTGTAGTCTGGAGCCCAACAGCTCTGCCTTACTCTTGGGTAGTTCCAAATCCCTGACAAGGTCATTCAGTTCACCTTGTGTTATGAGGCGTGGTTCAGAGGAGGAGGATGGGAGAAAATGTGGGTCCTGTGACACTGATGGTTCAGGACCAGAAGTTTCATCCTCTTCCTCGTCTGACTCAAGTGAGAATGATTCTGGTGCATCAGGAACCGGCAGTCCTTCTCCGTGGGGTACTGGGCGTATAGCTGATGGAATGTTTGGATAATGCACAGTCCACTTTTTCTTCTTTGACACACCTTTCCCAACTGGAGGCACCATGCAGAAGTAACAATTGCTGGTATGATCTGTTGGCTCTCTCCAAATCATTGGCACTGCAAAAGGCATAGATTTCCTTTTCCTGTTCAACCACTGGCGAAGATTTGTTGCACAAGTGTTGCAGCATATGTGTGGGCCCACCTCTTGTCCTGATCTCCAATTTTGCAGCCAAAATAAAGGTGATAGGCTTTCTTAACCATAGTGGTTATACTGCGCTTTTGTGATGCAAAAGTCACTTCACCACAAACATAGCAGAAGTTATCTGCACTGTTCACACAAATCTGAGCCATCTCTGCTCCCTTTGGCTAAACAGAAATGTGTCCCTTTGCAAAATCAAACACTGACAAATAAGAGAGCACGACACTGTATGATTTCTAGAGCTGATATAGGGCAATTTGTTCAGCAGAGTGATGTAAGCCGTTATGATTGCATCATCCGTGACATCTAGGAATAACATGATGCAATTCATATCATGTATGACGTAATACCAGCTTCAAATTGCATCATTCATTGTTTTGCCTAAAAAGCAAGTACTGTCCAAACCCAGTCATAGATTTATTCATAGATCCAATCAAAGATGTATTTTAGTCATTTCTGGTTTAAATTGAGATCCCTTCCCTTTATAACTCACTTATCCTCCGCCATTCCCAAGTCAAGGGTCATATATACTGACCCAATAGCATATCTTGAAAACTAGAGCCAATCAACGATTTTAAGCATCATTTTCGTTCACAGTGACCCAGAATTAGTAAAGTTTGCCTACATTTATTTCAGAAGCATTTTGGCTGTAGAGCAGTGTTATCACTCAGACTGTTCATACACCTGGCTAATATACAAATAATTCTTTAATTGAATCTAACAAATGAGTAATCAAAAAATAATCTCAGAGCCCTATGAGACATGCAGTATTTGTCATTGTTAATGTGGTAAGTGTGTGTTTATAGGGTATCAACATGAATAAAGTCCACGTAAGTCTTAATGTCACAGAATATATAGCAATTATAGATTTAAGACACATAATGAAATGGGACTTTTTTATTAGAGGTACCACCTCTTCATGCCATACCAGCACAGATGCAAATTGGCTTTCCCTTAGTTCCCTTTAAAAAGGGAGCCTGGTGGTAGATCATTGTCTGTGAACAATTCCCAGCTTTGGAACAGGCTGATCCAAAAGTAGCCAAAATCTGTTGACATTAGGAGCATATTGCAAGACACATCTATTTATACGGGCTGTGACACAGGTGGATCTCTGAGAAAAATCAGATGCGTGGCAGAGAGGAGAGTTTCATATTCTGTAGGTGATTTAATTTGCTTTTTAAATTCAGGGTAGATTGCACCTAGAACCTTCAAAATGTATCTTAAAATACATATAATCATTACCATCATATCTCTCCCTCCCCACAGTATCCTTGATTTCAGTAAGAATCTGTGGGGTATCTACTGTATAGCCCAAATATGGGGCCAAGATGCTACCAATTTTTACCTACTGTTTACCTACCCTGCAAGATTCAGACCTGTGGGAGGCCCAAAGATAGCAGGGAACTCATACAAATGAAATCTCTGACTTCTCTGTAGTACATTGAGTACAGGGGCAAGGCACAGGGGTGGAGAGTAGCTACTTATGCAAATGGAGAGCCAACAAAGTCCACAGATCATTATGATCCCAATAAGAAAAGTGTTTGTGTAGAAGACGACACAGGGAGCACCTACTACCCCCTTTAACCTCATTTTCCAAATGGGGAATCATTAACCCAACTGCCAGCAGGCAACTTTTTTAATATACTGTATGAGCATGCAGTCCCATGAGAACACAGAACACTGTTCAGACTCCATGCCCATTTAGCAGCTGATTTAGGATTTGGCTCATCTATCAAAAGGAATGAAAAACAAAAATCTCCTTTTTTGCAATGTGTAACATATCCTTGTTACAATGTCCATACAATACTCAACTTCAAAAATGGGGCACCCTTGACGTCAGTGATAACAGATCAGCCACTGTGTATAATCTGATGTTGCTTTACTAATGGCAGCCAATCAAAAGGAAATTTATCTGTGGACAAAGTTTTTCCCTACAAAAGGAAAATCCATAATTAGTCTATCTGGGAAGTAAACATTGAGGGGACATACCCGATCACTACCTTAACGGGCAGGGAGTTTTACATAGGTGTTGTAGTTCTCAGAAAGCAAGAATGTAATCATTAAAAGGCCAGGGCATTTAGTATTAAGATTAAATTTGCAAGAAAGAAACATTTTCAACTATGAAAACGAGTAGTCTGTGGCACCTTGTAGACCAACAAAAACATACAGAATCATGAGCTTTCATGGGTAAAATCTACTTCATCAGATGAATTGGAGTGGAAATTACAGAAATCTAATCTAATCTAATCTAACCTTATCTAACTAGCTATCTCTAAAACAGCAGAAGTACCTGTCAATTGTAGGAACTGTATTTATTAGCCTCATTAAGTGGGCTCAATGTGTCCCATTCATAGCTTCTAATGTGAAAATGTCGATGTTAAAGACAGGAGAAATTGGCTATGTAATGTGCCAACCAGTTAATGTCTTTATTCAAGCCTAGAGTAAACAGTGTCAAATTTGTAGATTAATTCCAGTTCTGCAGACTCTCTCTGTAATTGGTTAATGAAATTCCTTAGTAGAAAAATGGCTACTTTTAAATCCACGATTGAGTGACCAGGCAGGTTAAAAGTAGCCATTCTTCTACAAAGGAATTTCGCTAACCAATTACAAGGGGGAAGGACAGGAAGGCATACAGAAGGAGGCCAGACCAAGACAGGCGAAAAGTATCTGTTAGGAACCCAGGCTATGGTTTTGGAAGAAGCAGAACAGATGGCACTTGTGGTTGTTCGTGGTCACAAAGATGTCCACCTGGGAAGATGGAAAAGGGCATATTTGCCCTGAGTGGTCACTGAAAGAGCAACTGAGGTGGTCAATGAGATTGTTCTGCACCCTGGTAGGTATAAAGTATACAGACAGATGTGATGAGATATGCAAAAGTCCAAGAGGAGCAGGGCTTCTTGACACAGAGAAGAGGGGCAAGCATAACCCTCTTTGTTTATATAGGTCATCGTCACAGTACTGTCTATAACTATCAAGGCACACTGGTCCTGCAGATGGGTTAAGAATGCCTGGTATACAAGGTGAATGGCCTGAAGTTCCCTGACACTGATGTGAAGGGAAAGCTATGTCATGGACCACACCTCCTATGTCTTGAGAGCTTCAAGGTACACTCCCCAATCCATTTCTGAAGTGTGCATAGTGAGAGTGAATGAGGGCAGTGGCTTATGAAAGGGCATGTCTGCTTGTACCACTTGAGGCTTCAACCACAAGGACACGGACTGGAGGAGGTGGGCCAGAGGATAACCAGTCTGTCTATGGAATATCTGCCGGGCGTATAGAACCCTGCCTGCCACACAGAAGTGAGTGTAGATGCAGGCTGGTGTGCTGAACCACATAGGTACAGGCTGCCACATGACTCAAGAGATGCATGCAGGTCTGCACCATGGTAGTGGGGAACTGCTGAAAGGAGCAGATAAAGTCTGACATGGCCTGGAAGCTGCCCCCAGAGGTGCAGGCCATTGCATTAGTGGAGTCCAACAGGGCCCTGATAAATTCTGTTCTTTGGGTGGAACCAGGTGGACTTGGACTTGTTCAGGAGTCGGCGTAGGTTGGAGAAGATGCTCCTGGACCTGACCTTGGTAACCAAGTCATTGAGGTATGGGTAAAATGTAACTGGCACTTCCAGAGAAAGGCTGCCATTATCGCCATGCACTTTGTGGATACCCGAAGGGCAGTGAAGGGGCTGAACTGGAGCACCATAAACTGATAGTGGTGGTCTTTGGCTACAAACCAGAGAAACTGTCTGTGGGTTGGGATAACAGAAATATGGAAGTATATGTCCTTCAAGTTGAAGGCAGCGTACCAATCCTCTGGTTACAGGGAAGGTGTGATGTGGGCTAAGAAGACCACCTGAAACTTGAACCTCTTGATAAAGGTCTAGAATGGATCTGAGCCTGCTCTTAGTATTGGGAATAAGGGAATATTGGGAGTAAAACCTCTGCCCCTGAACTCCTCAGGGACTTCCTCTTCAGCACACAGTGTGAGGAGAAGGATCCCTGAAGTGGGATGGAGAGACATGGCAGGAGGGAGTGGAATTGGATAGCGTGCCCTTGCCCAACCGTGCTCAGAACTCTGTGGTCTGAGGTAATCTGGGCCCAGGCACTGTACACAGTTATAAACGGTTGCCAAACAGGCAAGAATCCTGTTTGGGAACTATTGCACCCTTAAAACTTAGGCTTCGAGCCTGGGGGCTGCTTAGGGCTCCCATAATCCTGGCTTTGGCCTGAGGTGGAGTGAGGTAGCACCTCCTGTGATTCCGGCCTCTACACCTGGAAGAATCCTGTCTTGGTTGCTCGGAACAGAAGCGGGCAGGGGCTAAGGTTTAATGGGTTTGTACTGGGGTGCAGAGCTGTGGAAAGAGGTCCTGGTGGCCCTTACTATTCCAGACAAGGAGCATGGTGGCATAGGTATGTGGTCTGGGGTTGAGGATATGAACACAAGGTCTTGGGTCTCATGTTCTTAGAGAGAGAGAGAGTCTGGCAAAGTGGTATGTAGTGTCCTCCAGTGCTGGCACTGTGCGTGCAGGGGAGGGAGCCTCAATTCTGTGCACTGTGCCCCCAAAGTGGTCCTTCTTGCCACATTCAGTGCTGTGTAGGAAGGTGTGTACTTTTGTTCCCTTTGGGAATGGCGTTGCTCGGGGTAGCTAACGGTGTGGTGTACAGTGCAGACACCACCAATGTGACCCTAAAGGGAGGACCCTGCACTTGGTGATAGGTCCATGGGGTGCAAAAGGGCCCCTGGACCAGTTGTTACCATGATGCTACCAAGGGGGCACTGGTGCTAGTGTGTCCTGAGGGCTGTGGTGCCAGGAGTGGCACCAGGAGTGTTAGCGGCATTGGTCTTGCCTGGATGCTGAGGACACCTCATCTGAGTCTGTTGAGTGCTTAGATCTTGACTCTGGCAGTGCCAAGACCAATGGTGCCAGGGATTGGAATCTCAGGGATGGCGAGCAATGCTGCATCATCATAGGCTTGCCCCTGTGCTGGCTCACTCCTGTTGTGGATGGTGCCCTCGAAGGCGTGGGGGGCCAGCCGAGGGACACGGCGGTGCCAGGTACAGCACTGGTGCCGACTATGCACTGCCAGCTCCTGTCTTGTTGGAGACTGCATGGTCAGAGTGATAAGGTCCCTGGTGGCCTCAAAAGTATAGGAGTGAAGATCCAACTCCTCTGTCAATTCCTCCCGACCAGGGGAGAGGAGAAGCACCATATTCGATGAGCCCCGCAGAGAGTGCTGGGACATTTGGGCACCCTGCCTTATTGTGCATTCTACTGGTTTTCTTAAGAAGATACTTGCTTGGAGACGACCCTCTATTTGTCCTCTTCTTATTATACAGCACTGGGGAAGGGACTGGTGTTGCATGCTGAAACTTAAGACACTTAAGCAGGAGGAATTAAGTCCTCACATGCTCTGAACCCGTGAGACAATGGCATACCCTGTTCAGAGGAGCTATAAAGTGGAGGGGGGGGGAAACTCTTCATTTGATGATAAGTAACAAAATTAAACTGTAACTCTAACTATTAGAGCAGAGGTGGGCAATAATTTTTGATGGGGGGGGGGGTCACTCCAAGATTTTAGAAAGTGGTCAAGGGCCGCACTCTTCCATGGTATTAATGGAGGTGCGGAGTCTGGGATGGAGGTTGAGTACAGAAGTGAGCTTGGAGTAAGGGGTTCTGGTGCACGAGAGCCTTTGAGATCTGGGAGGGGGAGTTTGGGTGAAGGAGGCAGCTGTGACCTGAGGCATGGGATTGGGGTACAGGGGTTTGGGTTTTGACATATGGCAGGAGGGGGTTGTGACCTAGGGAAGGGGTGTAAGGGTTTGGGTTGTGATCTGGGGCAGGGAATTGGGGTACAGTCAGGGAGGGGGTATGGGGTTAGGATGTGCTTAGAGGGGTTTGGGTTATGTGGTGTAGGGGCATAGAGGGCTGGGAGGAGGGAGGGGCTGGCATGCCAGAGGCAGGCTCTGGTTGGGATATGTACCAGTGAGACTCCCAGCCAGCAGCCCAGCATGTTTCTCAGGCAGGAGCCTGTCCTGTCCCCACACAGGCTGCAGGGCCACATGCTCTGTTCATAAGAGCCTGAGAGGAGGAGGGATAGGTGCTTTGCGCGCTGCCTGTTCTTAAAACAGGCAGCTCCTATAGGCCAGAAACCAGACAATGGGATTGTGCTGAGGGCGGGAGCAGCTCGTGAAGTACCACTCGCACCAGCCCCTTGTTCAGAGTTTGTGAAAAGCAAATGGTCCCACAGCCTATTTTCTGAGCAGCGTGCAGGGGCGGGGCAAGCAGGGGAGTCTGCCTGAGCCTCCCTGCTGTGTCTGTGGACCAGATCTGGTGGCTTGGAGGGCCGGATCTGGTCTGCAGGGGGTGTTTTGCCCAGGCCTGTACTAGACTAACAACAACAGATACGGAGAACATGATTGCAAGGCAAGAGTGCGAACAATCTCCAATGATTATCACTGGTGGTAAAAAGGAACTGAGATGGTGAGGTGGGTTAGGAGTTAAGGTCCCTGTAAGCTGTGCAGCAGGGTGACCATGCAGCTGCTAAATAAGCCCCTCCCAGAAGCTGAGAGCTGCCATGCAGAGAGCTTCCTAGTTGGGGAAGGGCACTCCTGCAGTAGCAGATGCTCCCTGCTTCAGACAATGGGTTTGCTGGTAGGGAAGGAGATATAAGGAGGGAGAGAAGGACAGAGTAAGTACGACGCTGGGATGGGAGGTGGACAGAGCACAGGGGAGTTTGGAGCGTGCAGTCAGTATGTGTCTGTGAGAGGAGAAGTTTGGATAGAGATCCGATTACAGCAGCTGGGTTATCTTGCAGCTTCCTGATAGGAAACCCAGCATGCTTCTCTAGTTTCCTGAGCTGGGAGAGGGGGAGCAGACTGCATGGAGTATGTGGGGGAAATAGGGGTGAGTGGGTGCTGGTGTCTGTGCAGTGAGGTGGGGACAGAGGGGAGTTTGTTTGGGGTATCTTAACTTGCTTCCATCTGGGCTGCAGGCAGCAAGAGTCAAACCCTGTTGGTCTCAGCACAGCAGTCCCAGCTGGGCTGCAGACACAGGACTCTCTCCTCGGTTGGGGCAGGCTGGATGGAGTGGTGCCAAAATTTCAGGTGGGTTAAAAGCTTTTAGGCTATTTTTGAATACTGGAACAAATGGCCTAGCTCATAACATTTGCATGATTATATTTCAAACAAAGTTTACATATGTGGTTTTTAGCTTAAGGTAAGAAAGGAAAGGATTCTTTTAACAGAATTTTTTTTAGTGTTGTAGATATCTGCAAACTCTAATCTTAATGATTTTTCTAAATCCTGTATTACTAATTAATACATGGTAAATTGTTAAAACTGGAAGAACTTTACCATGGATCCTGTTAAATTTGTTTGGCCTTTCAATTGGAGGTGGATTCTGGACAAGTGATCTGGGGCCTTCTACATTTTGAGAAGTGACACACACAAGGTGAAATTTCAAACCAGAACTTTTATCTGTTTTTACAAGTCTCTGTTTCAGTTGCATAGCATGGATCCTAAACATTCCCCAGAGAAAGTGTATCAGCGCGAGTGAATGCCTTTTATTCTCCCTTCCAGTGTCAGTAAATATTTCATTAATATTTTCAAGAAGAGCATGATTATTTCTAGTTGACTGATAGATTTGTTTAGGATCTTAAAGCTGTGCATATTTTTTAGGCTTTTACTTAATGGCCATGTCTTTGATTTATTTATATAGCTATTTGCAGTATGCCCCATTTTGGTGTGTTTACCAGCTTGAGTTATTAGAAAGAATGATAATAGATGTACTCCAAGAGTAGTATTAATTTTCTTTAATTTATTTCATATTAAATGAACATCTTAAGCATTGCTCCTTATTAATTATCCCTTGTTTTAATATATTGTTTTTCATACCTATGGACTATTTAAAATATATATTTATACCTAGGTTTTTCATTTGTACTGGGACACACTGCACATCCACATACAACCTCAATATTGGTGGTGCACATAAGAAATTTCAACCCATCCAAAAGAAAATTTAACCCGTCCAAGGATGGAAAATGTTAGAGGGAACACTGGTTGGGAGTGTCGTATACATCGCGTCTTGAAGGCGCCATGCCAGAGAGCTCCACAGCCACCCTGACGGGTACTGCTCAAGAAAATATTCTCTGACAATCATTCATGTGGTGCACACATCTGCCTATTGGAATCACATGAGCCATCCCTCGAAGAGTAACTAGTGAAATGGCGTGATCACAAGATCCAAGAGAGTAAGAGTTGAATAACTGAGAAAGGAAAAGTTTTACTAGACCATATAAAAATGTATTTTTATTAACATATTAATCTTTTGTTAAAGACTCCAATCCTCACCCCTTCCAAAAGATGTGAAGTGCTCACAATAAGCATTCCCTAAGATCACCCAAAGGTCTTCCAGAGAAGACCAGACTTCATGTTTCCATTTTGAAAGTTTGTATGCATTAGAAAGTGTTTGCTGGAGTATAGCAAGGGTAGAGCAAGAATTATTTTGCAAGTAGTTTATACCAATTTCCCAAACAAAATAAACTGTATTGGCAAAAGGACTTTCTTGTCTGTATAGATAATGTATCTACACTAGGGCTTTTTGCTGGTTATAAAAATTACAAAAACCACACTTCCATCCAACAATATTATACTTGCAAAAGTTTATAGAATCACAGAATCCTAGGGCTGGAAGAGACCTCAGGAGACCAAGTCCAAATCCCTGCGTAAAGCAGTACCAACCCTAACTAAATCATCCCACCCAAGACTTTATCAAGCCGGGACTTAAAAACCTCTGGAATGGAGATTCCACAATCTCCCTAGGTAACCCATTCCAGTACTTCACCACCCTCCTAGTGAAATAGTTTTTCCTAGTATCCAACTTAGACCTCTCTCACTGTAACTTGAGACTACTGTTCCTTGTTCTGCCATCTGTCACTACTGAGAACAGCCTCTCTCCATCTTCTTTTGGACTTCTCTTCAGGAAGTTGAAGGCTGCTATCAAATTCTCCCCACCCCACTCTTCTCTTCTGCAGACTAAATAAGCCCAAATCCCTCAGCCACTCCTCACAGGTCATGTAGGTCAAGTTTCTAGTGTAGACCTAGCCTAAGGTTAAAACAAAACATTTAAAACCCTGTCAGATTTATGCACCATAAAAAGAAAAAAAAGGTAACAAAAAGGGGCACAAGCTCAAAGAAATGTTTTTGACAGGGCACAATTAATATACACATATGCATGTACACACACACGGACACACAAAACCATTGGCAGGTCAATAGCTATTAATACAAGTCTGTGGTATTAGAGGTTGTTGCATTTTCACATACTTAGAATAGTTAGTAATCAGGATCTCTCAAATATATTCACTATATTCATTTTAGACCTTTATAAAGTGTTCTTAAACATTTCTCATCATCTTCTCCTCCCCCCATTCATACAGGTAGATAGATATCCAACGTTTAGGATATGAACACTTACTTCGGTGTTAATTTCAACACAGTGATCTGGTATGTTTATGTTATGGGGGAAAGACCTCAGACATCAGATTTCTTAAGGGAACAAATCAAATATTAAGTAAATATTTATGAAGAACTACTACACATTTTAAGTTCATAAATGCTTTTCCAGCCATAGATAAAATAAATCATTACTCTTTAGTGAACAGGATGTAGATTATAATCAAAATTTAATTGTATTACTGGTGAAATTGTTGTAGTAAATACTCTATCATACAGTATCAGCTCAAAGTAATAGTAAATAAGGAACAGTTGAACTATTTTGCTTTTATTCAATGAGCCTACATTTTCAAAATGTGAAACCACAACATGAATTCTTTAGAATAGTCAAGATTTAATGGTCACCAATTTCAGTAATATATTGTTAATTTCCAGCAAAATCCTTCTTATAATGATTTTGCAAACAGTTAATTATAGCAATTTTTTAAAACTTTGTTGTTTTTATTACTGGTGTCTGTGTGCATATAGTTGAATATATGTAGCACTTTAGTGAAAGATTTATAAAAAAATTATATATTACTGGAAAAAGGTGGGAACAGTGAGAAGGGTGTAGGTTAGCCTTTTGCTAAGTTCATGGTATGAAATTCAGGGCTCTGAGAAAATAATTGAACTAAAATATCATCACATTAGGCAACATGAGGAGAATTTCAATATCAGAATGGCCATACTGGATCAGACCAATGGTCTTTCTAGCTCAGTATCCTCTCTTCTGGCAGTGGCTGTTGCTAAACCCTTCAGAGGGAATGAACGGGCAATCACTGCAACTAGATGACAGAGGGGGATCATTCAACTCCTGGCAGTTAAAGGTTTAGGGGCATTTAGAGCATGGGGTGTGTTCCTGATTATCTTAGCTAACTATCATTGGTGGATCTATCCTCCATGAACTTATTTTTTTTAACCCAGTTATACCTTTGGCCTTGATAATATCCCTGGCAATAAGTTCTACAGGTTGACTCTTCTTTGCAAGAAGTAATCCTTTTTTATGTTAGTTTTAAATCTGCTTCCTATTAATTTCATGATGATCTCTCATTTGTGTTATGTGAAGGAGCAAACAACATTTTACTTTCTCCATACCATTCATGATTTTATAGACCCCCTACCACATCCATGCTTAAATGGCTCTTTTCTGAACTGAACAGTCCAAGTTTTTAAATTTCTTCTCATGTGGAAGCTGTTCTATAGTACTAAGCATTTTTGTTACCCTTCTCTGTACTTTTTCCAATACTAATATATATATATTTTGAGATGGGACAACCAGAACTGCATACAGTATTCAAGTTGTACGCATACCATGCATTTATAGCAGCATTATGATATTTTCTGTCTTATTGTCCATCTCATTCTAATGATTCCTAACCTTCTGTTAGCTTTTTTGACTGCTGCTGTGCATTTCAAAGATTTTCCATGATGATTCCAAAATTTCTTTTTTTGAGTGTTAACAGCTAATTTAGACCTAATCATTTTGTATATATAGTTGGGATTATGTTTTCCAATGTGCACTACTTTACACTTAACACTGAATTTCATCTGCCATTTTGTTGCCCACTCACTCTATTTTGTGAGACTATTTTCTACCTCTTTGCAGTAAGCTTCAGATTTAATTAAGAATATCAGAAAGGCTATAGTGGGTCAGACCAAAGGTCCATCTAGTTTAGTTACCTGTCTTTGGACAGTAGGCAATGCTAGGTGCCCAGAGGGAATGAACAAAACAAATAGAACATGTAATCATTAAATGATACATTCCCTGTTGCCCATTCCCAGCTCTGACAAGCAGAGGCTAGGGATACCATTCCTGCCCATCCTGGCTAATAGATATTGATGGATTTGTCCTCTGTGAATTTCTCTCTTTTTTGAATCCTGTTTAAGTCTGGGCCCTCACAAATCCTCTGGAAAGGAGTTCTAAAGATTGACTGCACTGTGTGAAGAAATACTTCCTTTTGTATATTTTAAACCTGCTTCCTATTAATTTCATTTGGTGACCTCTAGTTCTTATAAAAAACAACAAATGGTATCATGAGCTTTCTACATGTTTTGTTAGTCTATAAAGTCCTACCAGACCATCGGTTGTTTTTTTCTGTAATAGACTAACTCGGCTACCCCCTGAAGCTCTAGTTCTTATGTTATGGGAAGAAGTAAATAACACTTCCTTATTTATTTTCTCCATACCAATAATGATTTTATAGATCACTACTATAACCACCCCCTTGGTTGTCTCTTTTCTAAACTGAAAAGTCCCAGTTTTATTAATATCTTCTCACGTGGCACCACCTCCCTAAGTAACCCATTCCAGTGCTTCAACATCCTCCTAGTGAAATAATTTTTCCTAATATTCAACCTAGATCTTCCACACTGCAACTTGAAACCATTGCTCCTCGTTCTGTCATCTGGAACCACTGAGAAAAGCTTCTTTCCATCATTTTTGGAGTCTCCCTTCAGATAGTCTATCAAATCCCCCCTCACTCCTCTCTTCTATGGACTAAATGAGCCCAAATCCCTCAGCCTTTCCTCATAAATCAATGTGCTTAATCATTTTTGTTGCCCTCTACTGGACCCTCTCCACTGCATCCACATCCTTTCTGTAACGGGAGGCCCATAAATGGACATAGTACTCCAGATGCTGGCTCACCAGTGTTGAATAAAGGGGAATAATCACTTCCCCAGATCTGATGGCAATACTCCTACTAATGCACCCCAATATGCCATTTGCCTTCTTGGCTAGAAGGGCACAATGTTGACTCATATCCAGCTTCTCATCCACTGTAATCCCCAAGTCCTTTTCTGCAGAATTGCTGCTTAGTCGGTTGGTCCCCAGCCTGTAGCAATGCTTGGGACTGTTCCATCCCAAATGTAGAACTCTGCACTTGTCCTTATAGTACCTCATCAGATTTCTTTTGGCTCAGTCCTCCAATGTGTCTAGGTCACTCTAGACCCCATCTCTACCCTCCAGCATATCTACCTCTCCCCTTAGCTTGGTGTCATCTGCAGCCAGCCCCTCATCCAGGTCATTAATAAAGATGTTGAAAAAACTGGCCCCAGAGCTGACCCTTGGGGCACTCCACTTGGTACTGACCGCCAACCAGACATTGAGCCATTGATCTCCACCCACTGAGCCTGATGATCTAGCCACCTTTCTATCCGCCTTACAGTCCATTTATCCAATCTGTACTTCTTTAACTTTCTGGCAAGAATACTGTGGGAGATCATATCAGAAGCTTTGCTAAAGTCAAGGTATATCACATCTACCACCTTTCCCATATCCACATATCCATTTTGTCATAGACGGTGACTTGCCCTTGGTGAATCTACGTTGACTATTCCTGATCACTTTCCTTTCTCCCAAGTGCTTTAAAATGAATTTCTTGATGAAGATCCCCTTCCTGATTTTTCCAGGGACAGAGGTAAGGCTGACAAATCTATAGTTTCCTGATTTTTCTTCTTCCCTATTTTTAAAAAGATGGGCACTACATTTTGCCTTTTCTCAATCATCCAGAACCTCCCCCGATCACCATGAGTTTTCAAAGATAATGGCCAATCACATCAGCCAACTCCCTCATCACCCTTGGATGCATTTGTATATGTCCTGCTCTTCTAAATAGTTTTCAACCTGTTTTCTCCACTGAGGGTTGCCTACCTCCTACCCATACTGTGCTGCCTAGTATAGCAGGCTGTAGAGCTGACCTTGTCTGTGAAGACAGAGGGAAAAAAAGCATTTAGTATTTTAACTTTTCCCACATCATCTGTCACTAGGTTACCTCCCTCATTCAGTAAGGACCCCACACCTTCCCTTACCACCTTCTTATTGCTAACATGCCAGTAGAAACCTTTCTTGCTACCTTTCACTTCCCTTGCTAGCTGTAATTCCAATTGCGTGTTGGCCTTTCTGATTACGCCCATGCATCCTCGAGCAATATATTTATACTCTTTCCTAGTCATGTGTTCACATTTCCACTTCTTGTAAGCTTCCTTTTTGTGTTTATTCTCACCAGAGATTTCACTTAAGCCAAGTTTGTTGCCTACTATATTTGTTATTCTTACTGCTTACTAGAATGGTTAGTTCCTGTGCCTTCAATAAGACTTCTTTAAAATACAAACAGCTCTCCTGGATTCCTTTCTCCCTCGTGCTAGCATCCCAGGGGATTCTGCTCATTAGTTCCCCGAGGGAGTCAAAATCTGCTTTTCTGAAGTCTGGGGTGTGTATTTTGCTGTGCTTTCTTCCTTTTGTCAGGATCCTGAAATCTACCATCTCATGATCCCTGCTGCCACCCACATCTACTTCCCCTACTAGTTCCTCTCTGTGAGCAGCAGAGCAGCAGGTCAAGCTAAGCATGGCCCCCTGGTTGGTTCCTTCAGCACTTGTACCAGGAAGTTGTCTCCAACATTCTCCAGAAACTTCCTGGATTGTCTGTGTACTGCTGTATTGGTCTCCAAACAGATGTCAGGGTGATTGAAGTCCCCTATGAGAACCAGGGCCTATGATCTGGAGGCTTCTGTTAGTTGTCTGAAGAAAGCCTTGTGTACCACATCCACCTGATCTAGTGGTCTATAGCAAACATCCACCATGATATCATCCTTGTTGCTGCTCCCACTTCTAAACTTAACCTAAAGATTCTCAACAGGTTTTTCTCCTATTTTATACTGGAGCACTGAGCAATCACACTGCTCTCTTACATACAGTGCAACTCCTCCATCTTTTCTCTCCCACCTGTCCTTCTGTGGAGTGCCTTGCTATTTACCACTCTCCACTGAGAAACCTTTATTTCTACTCTTTGTTGCCTCTTTTAAATAGTTATTGGCCAATGATAAAATCTTTCCTATTATCCATGACTGCTTTCCTTGCTTAAGCATGTCTTGTGAGGGACCTTGTGAAACTTTTCCGAAAGTCCAAATACACTGTATCCACTGGATCACACTTATCTACATTTATCTTAAAAAAATATAACGGATTGGTGAAGCATGATTTCCCTTAATAAAAGCTGTGTTGACTCTTCCCCATGTTAATGTGTGTGTCTGTTCTTCACTAGAGTTTCAACCAGTTTGATTGATACTTAAATTAGGCTTACTATCCTATAATTAACAGGATTGCTCTGGTGATTTTTTTAAAAATTGGTGTCACATTAGCAAGCCTCCAGCCATCTGGTATGGAAGCTGACCTAAGTGATATGTTATGCACCACACTTAGAAGTTCTGCAATTTCATATTGGAGTTCCTTCAGAATTCATGGATGAATATCATCTGGCCACGGTGACTTCATACTTATTATTGCAAAAGACATCATTTAAAAATCAGAAGTAATGTCCAATTGAAAAAAAGGAGCATAAACTCCGGCAAGTTAAGTGTAAAAATATAATTATGCGGGTCTAGAAAGAATTTGAAGAACAGCTAGCCAAAAACTCAACAAGTAAGAGCAAAGTACTTTTTAAGTACATCAGTAGGAAGAAGACTGCCAACAATGGAGCCATTGAGTGATCAAGATGCTAATGGGGCACTCAAGGAAGACGAAGCTGTTGCAGATAAGCTACGTTAATTTGTTGCATCAGTCTTTCCTGAAGATGTGAGGGAGATTCCCATACCTGAACCATTCTTTTCAGGTGACAAACCTGAGGGTGTGTTCCAGACTAAGGGGTCAACAGAGGAGGTTTTAGATTAAACTGATAAATCAAACAGCAGTAAGTCATCAGGACCAGACGGTACTCATCCAAAAGTTCTGAAGGGACTGAAATATGAAATTGCAGAACTAAGTGTGGCACATAAGCCATCATTTAAATCAGCTTCTATACCAGGTAACTGGAGAACTGGTAACACAACACCAATTTCTAAAAAAATCTCTGGATGTCTTATACACAACACTTCTGTTAATGGACCCCAAAATATTAGCCTTTTTTGCCACTGCATCACACTGTTGCCTCATACTCAATTTGTAATCTACTAGAACCCCTAAATGCTTTTCAGCAACACTACTGCCTAGCCAATTATTCCCCATTTTGCAGCAGTGCATTTGAATTTTGCTTCCTCAGTGTAGTACTTCGCACTTTTTAGTTTCATCTTGTTGACTTCATACCTATTATCTAATCTGTCAAGGTAATTTTGAATTTAATTTTTGTGCTCCAAAGTGCTTGGCTTAAAGCCCCTTGCAGTTTGGTGTTTTCTGCAAATTTTATAAGAATACTCCCCACTTTGTTATTCAAGTCATTTATGAAAGTATTGAATAATGTCAGACTCAGGATTTACTTTTGCAGGACTCCACAATGTTTGTCCTTCCAGTTTGTCAGTGAACTGTAGATAACTACTTTTTTAGTATAGTCTTTCAACTAATTGTGCACCCATCTCATCATAATTTCATCTAGGATGCATTTTTTAAGGTGCCTATGACATTGTGATGAGGAACTGTATCAAATGCTTTACTAAAAATCAAGGTATATTATGTTTACTTTGTCCTCCCCTGCCAAACTGCTAGTGCAGTAACCCTGCCATAGAAGGAAATTAGGTTGATTTGGCATATGTTCTTGAGAAATCCATTCTAAGTTTAATATAATTTGTTCTAATATCTTTCCTGATATTAAAGTTAAGATGACTAGTCTATAAAAAACTGGATCCTCTTTGCTCCTCTTTTAAAAGACAGGTACTATATGTTTGCCCTTCTCCAGTCCTCTAAGGACCTTCACTCATTCTCCATGAATTCTCAAAAGATAACTGCTAATTGTTCCATAACTGCTTCAGCTAGTTTCATTAGTATCCTAGGGTACGTCTACACTAGCCCCCTAGATCGATCTAGGGAGGCTAATGAGGGCGACCGGAATTGCAAATCAAGCCCGGGATTTAAATATCCGGCGCTGATTTGCATGTTCCAACGTCGCTTAGAAATTGACTAGC
Source organism: Rafetus swinhoei (assembly GCA_019425775.1). Lineage (NCBI taxonomy): Eukaryota > Metazoa > Chordata > Testudines > Trionychidae > Rafetus > Rafetus swinhoei. Next base: position 10,580,541 of record CM033435.1, on the reverse strand, counting down.
CGAAGTAACTGCCGGCGTCTACGCGGCGGTGAAATGGGATTCGAATAAAGCCTAAATCGAATTAGGTGGTATGAGGTTTACCACCTAATTCGATTTAGGGTTTATTCGGAATCGTTCACTACGCGTGTAGACGCGGGCAGTTATTTTGGGCTAGTCAATTTCTAAAATGGCGACCAGGCTGGGAACATGCAATTCAAGCGCGGGATATTTAAATCCTGGGCTTGATTTGCAATTCCGGTCGCCCTCATTAGCCTCCCTAGATCGATCTGAAAACTAGCACTGCAGGGCAAAAGTCGAATTAAGCTACGCAATTTCAGCTATGTCAATTGCGTAGCTGAAGTCAAAATAGCTTACTTCAGCTTTTGGCACTGTCTACACAGTTTCATCTTACTCTTGTTCCTAATAGATGTAAGGAACTTCATCATATTGTGTTGCATGTCCCTTGCAAAGTGCAAATGATTTTTGCCTTAGTCTTTTGGATTTTGTGCTACATGCTTGTGCTATTCTCTTCTACTTACCCTTACTAATTTGTCCATATTACCACTTTTTGTAGGATTACATTTCCTAGTAAGAGCACCGTATGGTGCCAAAATGGCCTCTTACTATTTCTCCTTCTCTTTTCTTCACATTGCAATAATTTGCAATTTTGCCTTTAATAGTGTGTCCTTGAACAACTACCAGCTCTCCTAAACTCTTTTATCCCTCAGATTTTATTCCCATGGGACCTTACTGAACAGTTCTGAATTTGTTAAAGTCTGTTTTTCTGAAGTCCATTGTCTTTATTCTGTTGCTATTACTTCTTTCTTTCATTAGAATCATGAAATCTATCATGATTCTGGAAGGCATGATGTCTACTAGAAACATGTTTTCAGTCCTCAGACTTAAAAGAAAAAATAGTTTTCAAATTTGCACATAAAACAGATGAATGAATTACTGATACTTTTACATGCACAGTCTCCTGTAATTCTAAAGAGAAAAATCTTCAGTCACCTCCTGCTCTTACAGACTAGTGTCTACACTGGAAAAAAACCACCCTACTACTACAACCAGCAGCATTCAGTGGCAAACTCAAAAGAAGGAATCAAGGTCTCAGTAGAGAAGGAGAATCACCTACCCTCTGTTCTTTTTCTTGCTAGGAGGAGGCACTGTGGAATTATTTGCATTGCCTCTGCTACGTCACACCTGTTCTGTCTATAAGCAGACATTCTCCAGGGCTGTCAACTCAGTATCTTGTAGGGATCCCAATTTCTGCTTCCATCTCCCAACCTTCTTCTCTCCACAAAGCAAGCCCAAGAACACATCCTTACAGTAACTCCTTACTACACTAAACCATTAGCATCTTTTAATTTTCTGTATGTTACACTTCTTAAATCCATTCAGGAAAATTTCAGTGGAGAATATGATAATTGGAGTATATATATTACATAAGCCCAGTTATAAATGTCCTATAAAAGTTTTTCTATCTTCGATTTCCTTTGCTAGCAGAATAAAATCAGCAAATACTGTTTTCTGTATCAGAGTTTTCTGTTAAAGAAGCATTCAAATGGTGACCTAGTCTGAGTTTGCAGGTAAGAATGTATGAAATAATTTCAAATAGTAGATGAGATGATATAGGAGTTTTGCGATGGCTTAGGAGACTATAACTAATTTTCATATTGCAAGGATGTATGGTATGAAGGCTAATTATCTAACAAGTAATGGAAAGCTCATCTGAACAATTATGGGAAAAGCACCAGATGTCATTATGATAAATATCTGCTTTAGAGTTGGTTATTGAAGTCATACTCCCAGGGGCTGTACAATGGGAATTCCAATCTACTTCTGAACCTAGTCCTTTAAAATTGCTTTGCTTGTTTTGGCCCTAGGCTGCAGCTTAGAAATGATAAAATAAGTTGTTTCATACTTAATTTTAAATGATGGTGATTCAAATGCCAGTGTCAACATGTCAAAGTGCCTGTGGCTACACGGGAAAAAAGAATACCTGCAGCTAGAACTAGACAAGTGGGAACAGACATTCTCTAGCCAATCAAAGAACAGCCTTATCTCATCTCATTATGTTTTCTACTTTCTATACGTCAGCTGCATTTAGTAATTGTTGCTTTGGCAGTAATTTTAAATCAAGTGCAGTATAATTATTCTAACATCATAGGTGAAGATGTGTTTCCAGGACCATCTTAAATCCTTTGTTATATGCTCTGTGTTAGTGTAAACAGTATTTCTTTCATATTATGTAAAAGGAAATAAGAATTAAGGCAACACTGTAAATAATGTTTCATTAAGACAAAAATAAAAAACCAAAAACAAACATTCAATGATCCCTTACAAATAAAAGATTTTCCCCCTACTGAAAACACCCATTTCTCTCTAATTTAATTTCCAACGTACAATATACTTTGTTTTATTCTTGAGGTATGTGACGGGTCAGAGATGCCCCGCTCAGACGGGGCCAATCCGCCCTGCACTTCCCCCGTGGTTGCACACGCGTTCCTCGGGGCCGGGCAGGAGACACGGGCTGCTTGTGCATGCTGCTCTGCAGCCGTGGCCCAGCTGACCAGGGCGGGGGCCGGTAGCTGGGGAACCCTGCACACCGGGCAATGTCTGACGTCAGGGGACGTCCTTGGCCCCGGGTCAGTGGGTGACGTCAGGAGAAAGAGACCCCGGTAGGAAGTTAAAAGGGGGGTAAGGGGAGACACAAGAGCGGTGGAGGAAGGGTAGATAAGAGATGGGCGGATGATGGTGTTGAGGCAGTACCAACACCAGTGGGGTAGGAAGCAGCCCAGGGCCGGGCAGCATAGGATTTGCCGGCAGGCTGGTGCGTTTCGGGTATTAACCCCACCAGCTGGACAGGATGCCACTAGAGCCTGTCCTTAGGGCCCTGGGCTGGTGCCCGTGAGAGTGGGCGGACTCGGGCCCGGGCCCCCCTACCTCACCCCCCTGAATGGAGAAAAAGGAGGGGCAGTAGCATCATTATCGATTTCGCACACTGAGAGAAGGGATATTGTGGGGACCTGACTCTGCCCATCCTGGTATAGGAGCCAAACGGAGAGACTCACAGGGTGGGAGACAAGGGGCGCTCTTGTACAAGGTACTAAACTAGAAACTCAGAAATGCCCCACAATTTTTGTTTTAAAGGAACATTTGCGAGCTTGTCTGGATGAAGAGTTGCACGTAGGTGGCCGTGTTTTTCACTTCAACTGGAGTACATTATAGAGGAAGAAGTTTATCTCCCATCAATGCAGGAATTATTATATTTATGTCCAGATAACAATTTCAAATGTACTATTTTCAAACCGCCAACAAAATTCATTTGGGTAGATTTCAGAATCCTGACAAAAGGAAGAAAGCACAGCAAAATAGACACCCCGGACGTCAGAAAAGCAGATTTTGACTCCCTTGGGGAACTGATGGGCAGAATCCCCTGGGATGCTAGCATGAGAGAGAGAGGAATCCAGGAGAGCTGTTTGTATTTTAAAGAAGTCTTATTGAAGGCACAGGAGCAAACCATTCCAGTAAGCAGTAAGAATAACAAATATAGTAGGCAATAAGCTTGGCTTAACAGTGAAATCTCTGGTGAGCTTAAACACAAAAAGGAAGCTTACAAGAAGTGGAAATGTGAACACATGACTAGGGAAGAGTATAAATATATTGCTCGAGGATGCCTGGGTGTAATCAGGAAGGCCAAAGCACAATTGGCCTCAGGAATTGATGGCACTGTCAATTTGCTGTTGACCAGGTGGCTTCTGGGTGTTGGCTAAATGTCTGGCATTGCACTCAATGGTCTGGCTGGAGCTCATGATGTTGCCATGGGACTAGGGGGTAGAGGAGTGGCTCAGTATGGGTTGCCTTCTCCATGTTTGTCCTTCCTCTGCTCCGGTTAGCACCTTCTGTTGGTGCGCTGCTTTTTGTGCTTCTCATCACCAGAGATGCGGAATGGTGCCAGAAAATGCATGGTGCCAGAGGAGTGCTTCATACTAAGGACAAAGTGCTCTGTACAAAACTGAGGCTCTGAGATCAATTGAAGTGAGTCTTCCATTAGAACAGCCTTCATTTTGATCTCTCTGTGCTTTTTTTGTAGAGGATCAAAAGTCCTGACAGATCTGGCACTGCTCTCTCAAGTGAGTTTCTCCCAAACACTTCAGAAACTGGACGTGGGTTTAATATAGGATTGCCACAGGAGGGACAATGATTGAAGCCTGGGAACTAGAGCATGCCTGAACCTGGGGGCAAAGAGAGCCCTTTAATGACAGGGAGACAGATTTCTAACTATTTAACCTAACACTATCTACTAATTTTTTTATACATAAATACATATACTGACACACACACATATACATACCCACACTAAACTAAACTATGCTTAAAACTAACTACAAGAACAGACTACAAAAACTACTGAGACAAAGCCTTGCTATGGGTGGCGGGTATGCCTTGGCCACTGGGCCCCTTGCTGTACAGCAAAATTTTTGCTTTATTATGCCCCATGCAGGTTGCAGGTTCCAGGATGGCTGATGAGGCAGCATGTGCAATTCAAATGTTTCTGTAGTCCAGAGAGATTACTGAGGAACCCAGGAACCAGAATAGCACCTACTGCTTTTTAAGTCACCCCAGAACCTATTTGGGACATAGCAAAAGCATCTGGGAAGAGACTTTTCCCTGTGATGGGTTGGGTCTGGGGAGGGGAGGAGGAGACACAAATTTGTCTATCCTGGGTTTCCTTCTTGGGGCTGACCATTCTGGGGCTTCTCCAGCTGAGGGAGGGCCCTCCAGGCTGTGGCTGACTTGAGGCTTCTCCAGGCACGTAGGGAGTACTTGGAGCTTCTCTGCGGTGTGTGTGGCTCCAGGCATGGGAAGAGGACAGAGAGTCTCTCACCTCTGGTTGCTGAGGAGGGCATGTGGAAGGGGCGGAGCCGGGACCGAGAATCCCCAAAGGGGGCTTCACTTACTGCACATGAGACTTACTCAAACAAGAGTGGAAATTTCAATGATCCCCTGGTGCGTCTCAATTTTAGGACATCTGCTTCTCAACACATTTTGCCTCTAGGCAAGAGATCAGCTGTCTTCACAGATGAATGAAATACCATTTCTTGGATAACCATACGAAGACTTTTAATTTCTTATTGAACCCATATTAATTAGTGATCAAAGTAGGAAACCTGTCTTAGAATCTGCTTGTTTGGGGTTTAATACTTCATGGTCTTCCAGGGAACAAAGGCCTGTGTCCTTTGACTGGGAAAGTAAGATAAAGATTTTTTTCTTTCCCATGCAATGGGTTTCTGGGATTGAGTTCTAGTAGGCTTCTCTCCTCTCAGTAGCTGGCAAACAGACCTATCAAATGAGAATTTCCTGATTACCAGGGCTCACTACTGACCCTCTCTCAAGGATCATGTGGCTTATCCATTTGAATTAGAAAAGATTATGTAATCTAATTAGTAAAGTTAAAGAAAATGGCAGACATCTTGGAAAGCAGCTGAGTTTCTAGAGTGCAGTAAAAACCAGCCAACTAACCAATCAACCCACATAAAAATCCCACTTTCTGAGTTCTGAGCTCCAACAGTCCATAGTAGCAAGTTTTAATTTGAAATGAATCAGAAAGTTATGAACTGGAAGATGGGATGGATCTCACTGGATGATATGTATGCATGAATTCACCAAAGGCTTCTGTACATAGTGTAGAAATATGCACTTCAGAACTGTGACTGCTAAAGCTCACTAACATGTTATGCACTAATTAGTCTGCGTGGACCCTGTTAGTGTGAACTAAGAGTTCCTTAGTGAGCTTCACCACAGTATTTTGAAACAATAGTTTGAGACAGTACTATGTTAAAGTACACTAGGGAACTTTTAGTGTGCATCAGCAGGGTCTAAATGGATCAATTAGTGTGCAACATGCAAATCAGAAATCATACCCCATAGTATGCATTGCCACATTTTGTAGACATGCCCCAATATTTTGTTTTCTATGATCTTCGGTGAGATAACAGTTTTCTGTCTATTGCTGTTCCATGCTGTCTCCATTTTTAGATGGAAAAAATATTATTCTATAGGAGATCTTCACTCCCTTGACATTATAGCCATCTTAAAGACACACCTGTGTTATACACACAGTCTTTTATTTGGAAAAAGAACCAAACAGTATACTTCTGGAGTATATAGGTCACTGCAGTAAGTTGTGCTATAAGGGAACAAGAGTTAGCACCTTTAAATAGATGACTACTAAAACAATCAATTGTTACATAATATTTTGGGGAGGGAGAGTAAGGAATGGTGGTATGGAAAACTGCTAACACAACAAGTAATATAAATACATCTATCATTTTAGAAGAGTCAGTATATTCAATGGCTTTGATTCTACAAGTGACTTAGTGTGTTGAGGCCTGCCACCCAGCTTACCTTCTCATTCTTCTCATGGACCAGAATTACTTGCGGTTTTAATTATCATATCTCAATTAAATTACCTAAAAAAACCCTGAGTAGTCCTGTGGCACCATATATATATATGACAAGAAGCAATGTGCTGAAATTGCAACAAGGAAGGTTGGACATTAGGAAAAACTTTCTGTCAGGGTGGTTAAACACTAGAATAAATTGCCCTAGGGGGACTGTGGAATCGCCATCATTGGAGATATATAAGAGCAGGTTTAATAGACATCTATCAGGGATGATCTAGATTCAGGGGCCAGAAGCCTTTCCGAAGTGGCAAGATTTAACCCTCCTGCGCTGGGCCACGCTGCTCTCCCGGTAAGGGGGAGGCACTCACTTCACTGCGCGCCCTGCTTGGTCTCCTGCCCTGGGCTCTGCTCCCATTTCTCCTGTCGGGAGGGGAGGAGCAGTGTGCACACGCTTCCCCGCAAGCCAGATCTGGCGCAGAGCCTCAGGGCTTCCCTCCCCTTCCGCAGGAAGCCAGCACTGGCTCCAATCTTACAGGGGGCATGATGCTGGATCGCCAGCATGGGCTCCCCATTGTGATTGGGGGGGGAAGGGGAGCTTGTTCACTGTGCGTGCCACTGAAAATCATCTTGCGTGCCACTTATGTATGTTGCCAACCCCTGATCGAGATGGTGCTTGGTCTTGCCATGAGGGACCTTGTGAGGTCCCTTCGAGTTCTAGTCGAGTCAGTCAGTCAGTCAGTCTCTCTCTCTCTCATAAACACACACACACACACACACACACACACACACACACACACACACACACAAAGGTGCCACAGCACTTCTACTTAAAGTTACATGTTACCCCTCTGAGACTTAAATTACCTAATATGCATAAGAGCTGTAAAGTCTTGAAAACAACAGTGTAATAAGGCGATAGATCTCATGATTGGGAGGGACTGAAAAAGAACACACACCATTTCCTCTTAATGTGAAATCCCACAAATCAATCAACAAGAGAGGAACCTGAATTAAGAACAAGAAACACTGTGACTTGTTCATAGGATTACTATTCAGAGCATGGAAAAGTCAATTTCCTAGCCCAAGGAAAAAAACTGTTAAAAGTGTCTAAAGTCAATTTTATTTCTAGTTCTACAAAATAAGTTCCTCACTGTGATAGACCGAGCCAGGCCACAGAAACCCTGAATAAATGGATTTTTTAACATTTCCATATTTCAGAAATTTTACACTATAATAGCACAACTCGTCCTGAAGCTTCACTGAATAACTGTAAGAACTATTGCATCCTTTTGTAGTGTTTATTGATTATACAAATTCAATCTTTCAAAGCTCAGTGAAGCATTCACAAACACTGCATATATGTTCACCGATGATGTTTCTACTTAAACCTTTGCAAGAACGCCAAAGGTCCATTTAAAATATGGGTATTAGAAGCTAATGGATTTGTAAAATATCCTTTCTTGCTTCTATTGTATCGTATATGCTTATCATCCTGAAGCTTTGGATAACAAATACAGCATAGCTTACTCCCTTAATTATAGTTTCTAAAGCTCAGCTAAAGATTACCATTTGATCTGGAAAAACTAAGCTCTCTCTCATTAAGATTCAACGGGCCCTAGTTCAATCAATTTTTAATGTTTCATGTAGTGAGCATAAGATATGAAAATTCAGCCTTATTTCCCAAAGCATTTATAAATTAAATGGACTGTTAAACTATGCAAACAGCTTATTGAACAAAACAGTGAATATGTAAAAAGGTTTTCCAAAATAGGTAGTACAGTTTTATATGGTTTCATCAAATACTTGCAAATGACAGAGAACTGCTTGAAATTACACTGTACTTTAGTGTGTCTTATTTAATATAAGTATACTGTACTTATACTTATATTATAGAGGCCTTCACAGAGAAAACTTAAAAAAAAAAAAAAAACCAAGCATAGGGGAACTACTGTACTTAATATATACATGATTTTTGTCAAGTTTGTCTCTAATCAATTCTTAATCTCTCTGAGCAATAAGCTATATGTTTCATTACACAGGTTAGCCACAACTAATATTGTGACAAAAAAGAGAGAGGTACGCATTTATTTCTATTTTCATTTTATCTCCACTTCAATAGTGGGGTTTGAAATCAAAGCACTAGTTTAATTTAATAAACCTCCTAGCATTGATAGCACAATATTTCCGTGAGTTTATGTTGGCAGAGGATTATCTGACAGTTATATATATAATAACTAGGGAGCTGTACCTACTGCTCACTATGCTTGCCAATTGCCTTCTCCCCCGGTGGCTTTTGTGGCTAGAAAGCGTGAGGACGTCATTCTGTCACCCAGCAGGAAAATCTTAATTATATATATAGAGAGATAAAGATAAAAAGTCCAACATTCAGGCTAAAGAGTTTGCTCTCTGAAGGCCAAATTCTAGTTCTTTTTTTTTGAGTCAGTTGCAAAATTCCCATTGCCTTCAAGAGGAACAGATATGTGCTTTGTGTTTATGGCATTCCTTATCAAGGCACTGGGAGACCTGTGGGCTCTGATAGAGAGTATATTTACCCTAAATTCCAATTGGATTGTCCTTTTAGAACGTCCTAATTTAACACACATGAACCTACATTGCTGATTAGTTAAAGAATAGCACTGACCCAGATCTGGAAAAAGATGATACACAAAGTAAACTGTGGAAGGATTAAGTGGGTAAAATAAAATAAAAAAATCAAAAGTGAATTCTGCTCCCATAGAAAAAATAAACCAAAGGAAACTTCAGTTGTATTCATTATAATTGGCCCCATTAACCTGAAGTACTTGTAACAGTGTAAGTTTGATGAAATTTTACATTAACTAGTTATCATTACTTTTTTCTTCTAAGTTATATACGTCCTTGAACTCACACTAAGGGCATGACCATTCTTTTCTATTTCCTGAAATACTCTTCACATAACTGTAGATGACCTATATAAGAATCCACTTCTGTAGATTATATGTGGCATGTGAAAGTATGTAGCTACATTATTAACCAGGTGTACTACCTTAATAGACAGTTACTGTCTCCAGTCCACCTCAAAGTGCTCTTACATGCGAACTATAAACCAGAAGTTTTCAATTGCAGTCTGCCTAACATAGTTTAAGCCATGTCTACACTAGAGTATGTGTGATGTACATGTGAAATTCTGGCCTTAATAAAGAAATAAAGTCAATGCAAAATTCTCACCCCTGGTTTACAGTAGGGGTTAAGTAGGGTTGCCAGGTGTCTGGTATTCAACCGGACAGTCTGGTTTTTGGGCCTTCTGTCCGGTAAAAAATTCAGAAAATACCAGGCATGTGCAATGTCCAGTATTTTCTGGTTTTCCAGCTGGGCTCCCCATGGAAGCCTGGAGGGGATGAAGGGAGTGGCTGGGAGGCGGGGCGCAATTGGCGCTGGGAGCCTCTGGTTGCGTCGGACGTAGGAGTGACGCCTTGGGGAAGAGGAGAAGCCCTGTCCGTGCTCCTGAGTGCTGTTCAAGCGCGTTGTGGAGCTGTAGCCGGACTCGCTCGTGCTTTGCCGGGACCGTGCGCGGGACAGGCAGTGCCCTGGGATCTGCATGTGCCCAGGTCAGTCCCGCTTCCCACTGGCCTATTCTCTCCCCCCAACACTCCTCCCCACCGGCCAGCCCCACTCCCCCTGATCCCTCCCGACACCTTCCTGTCAGCTGGTTCTCCTCCTCCTGATCTGCCCCGGACAGCCCCGCTCCCCCCGCTGCCCCTGACTCCTCCCCCCGACCAGCCCTGCTTCCCACCGGCCACCCCCGATCTCCCGTGGCCAGCCACGCTGCCCCTGCCCCTCCCGACCAGCCCTGCTTCCCGCCGCACCCCGATCTCCCCGCTGCCCCAACTCCTCCCCGCCAGCCCTGCTTTCCATCCCCCTCTCCCACCTCCTAGCCAGCTCCGCTCCCCTCCTGGCTGGTCCCTTCTGCCCCCCGCCGATCAAGTGTGTTCGGTATTTTTTCTGAAGCTACCTGGTAACCCTAGGGATAAGTTTGAATTAAGATATGCAACTTCAGCTGCATTAATAGCGTAGCTTAAGTCAAAGTATCTTAACTCGAATTTTGGTGCCATCCACACTGCGGGAAGTTGAAGGGACCACACACTCCCTACCAGCAGGGAGGACTACCAGCATCGACAGCAGCACCCCCACAGTTTGAATTAGCGTGTCTTTACTAATTCCGCTAATTTGAACCCTGGAAAATCAACTGCAGCTGCTTTGATCTTATCTGTAGTGTAGACGTTGCCCCACTGACTACAATGACGTAAGGATTTTACCTTAAGTTATAACTTGTTTGAAACTGTTTTTGAAGAGTTACACCCAAATGTGGTTTTAAGACAATTTGCACACACTCCATATAGCTATACATCATATTGCGACAGGTACAGAAAACATGCTAGAACCATAGTAGTGGTAGTTTATAAGGCAGTTTGGTGCAAACATAGTTATGTTTAAAGGGAAACCTCTGTTCACACTGCTAGTTACAATCACATGGCAATCTCCACCAGTTATTGTCATGTTTGAAAACTGCTTCCATGGATTTTTCCAAGGATGACACTGGAGAATTACGTTAGAACATGGTTGTTGCATTTTAAAGTAGCTACTGACTATAAATATGGTAAAATTCAGTAGAGTCTCACTTGCTTTATTTTTAAAAATTCAATCTTATGCACATATTTAATTAAATAGTGAATGAGAAGATCAATATGCAACACTAGTTTACAGGTGCTTAAGTTATCATTGATAAGAATGTGTTATTAGGCAAAAGTTAAATCAGCCACACACTGAAAACACTGCTTTCTATTTAATGTATAATTTTATAAGTAACTGCTATAGTAAAGAACATTGGTTTATTCTTCCCAGCAGAAGACTCTCCAGGAATTGGAACACTGATTTGCTGTGGGGAATGTAGCTTATTTATGCCAAAGTGAACATCAGCAACTGGAAGATGTGGAGACTGGCAGAAAATAGATATGGTAAAAATTGTTTTTTGGAAGAGCAAATATTTTCCAACTCAATTAGTTTGGTTTGGCAAGAAAGAAACTACTCAGAGACCAACAAGAGCCTTCCTTCAGGGAAAACTAGGCCTCACGGATGACAGGAAAAAGCCCGAATATTTGCCACATTGCAGTTTTGTGAGGCTCTGGTTAGAACTAGCATTTTTCTTGCTTTTGTATCTCCAGGTAAAGACAACACAATTTTCAGAAGAAGCAATCTCCATGGGTAATTGGTATAAGCAAATAGGAGGTATCCCATGCTTAGAGAGAAAACCAATTCAGAAACCCTCATTTACATAAATAGCCATCTGTAAAGAAATGTCTCTATTTTTATATCATAATGTAACAAGATCAGTTATGCTGATAATAATACTCTGTGAATAATCCATCAATGTAAACAAAAATGTTCAACCAATTTACAAAATAGGTATTAAAAGCTTACTTGAATAATAAAATCATCGACAACTCTTATATGGATATACACTTAGGCTACGTCTACACTGCAGGCTTTCTGCACAAGAACGGCCGTTCTTGAGCAAAAACTTGCAGAGCGTCTACACTGCATGTGCGTTCTTGTGCAAGTAAATTTACAGTAAGGCGTTGGAACAGAGGGCTTCTTGCGCAAGAGTTATTCCTCTGCCCATGAGGAATAAGCCCTCTTGCGGAAGAAGGCAGTGTGGATGGGCAACAGGGGTTTCTCGCACAAGAAACCCCTATGGCTAAAATGGCCATCAGAGCTTTCTTGCGCAAAAGAGCGTCCACACTGCTATGGACGTTCTTGCGCAAAAGCACATGGCAGTGTGGATGCGCTCTTGCGGTAGAATTTTTGCACAAGAACTCTTGCGCAAAACAGTTCTTGCGCAAGAAGCCTGCAGTGTAGACGTAGCCTTAAGATTTTTATTAAAATGACTTGATCATTATGTTTTAAGCAGTAAGTCTGATGTGAGAGTTTAGTGCAATTCAAATATGCTGCTAATGATAACACAAATCCAGAAATTACAGGCTTGTTGAAATAAATTATTGAGCAGTAAGATTTAAAAACTGAACACAGTCAAAAAATGTATAGAAAATTATAATGCCTGTGTGTTTTCCTGTCAAAATTATAATAGCTTTTACTTAGTAGAATAGGATCTAGTTTCACACAATGATGAGTGCTTTATAAATGTAGCTTGCTACATTTTATATGTTTATAACCTCCTAATACTGAAAGATTAGAAAAAAGCCAACAAAGCACCAATTTTCAAAATAAGGAAAAAAAGATACCGTTTCAGTTTAATTTCTATTTCTAATGCAAAATACATTGAATAAAATAGCTAAACATCTAATGAGATTAATGGACGGATAAACAAGCATAACTGTTTGACAAACAATATAATTTGCTAGAGACACCTGAATTTTAAAATTACTGGATGGAGGAAACATAGCAGATGTAATATAAATAGAGATTTTAGTAAAGGATTTGATAAAGTGTTGCAAAATATCTCTTGAAAATTAATTCTGTTAACCCAACTGCCGCCTCCTAGCCTGCCAATGGTTAACCAGTTAACAGGTGTAATTTTAATTGTTTAACTGTACAACTAGTTAAATGGCTATTTACATCCCTAACAGTGTTAAAGCTTATGTAAATAGACCCAATCTCCCAGCCCATTAACAAAAACTTCCTGAGAGTTTATTGATAACTACTAAAGTCTCAAAAGTTTCAGAGGGGTAGCCGTGTTAGTCTGTAACTGGAAAAACTTAAAAAACAGCAAATAGTCTTGCAGCACCTTAGAGACTAACAAAAAAGTAGATGGTGTCATAAACTTTCATGGGCACAACCCACTTTTTCAGATGAATGGAGTTTAAGGGGTCCAGTTTTCAAATAAATAGCACAGAGAGGACATGGGTTGTCTGTAGGCGAGGACTGGTCTGTCCCTCAAGGCTTGTGAGAGTGAGGGGTCATTTTCCAGGATAGGTTGTAGATTGTTGATAATGGAGGGGTTTAAGTTGGGGGCTGTAGGTGATGACAAGTGATGTCCTGTTGTTTTCTTTGTAGGGCCTATCTTGAAATAGCTGATGTCAGGGTAGTCGTCTGGCTCTGTCAATCTGTTTTTTTTCACTTCTCCGGGTGGGTATTTCAGTTTTAACAATGCTTTATATAAATCCTGCAGGTGTTTGTCTCTGTCTGTGGGACTGGAGCAAATCCGGTTGCATCTTAGAGCCTAGCTGTAACACTTGATTGGGAAAAGTGTCTTGGATGGAAGCTGGAGGCATAGGTAAGTATAACGGTAAGTAGATTTCTGGTATGTGGTGTGGAAATGTGTCTGTCATGCAACTGTACTGTAGTGTCAAGGAAGTGGATCTCTTGCGTGGACTGGGATAGGCTAAGGTTGATGGTGGGGTAGAAGTTGTTGAAATCCTCACCTAAAGAAAACCCCCTAACCTCAAACAAATTCTTTCCAATAACCATGCAGAATACCTCCATCATACTCATTCAGGAACCTACCCCTGCAATTAACCCCAATGCCAACTCGATCCATACATCTATACAGGCGGTATCATCACAGAACCTAACCACTTCAGAAGCTCGTACAATTGTACATCCACTGATGTGATCTATGCCATCAAGTGCCAGCAATGCCCCTCTGCCATGTATATCATATATACTGACCACACTGGACAGTCTCTACAAGAAAGAATTAATGGACAGATATCAGATATCTGAAAAGGCAACACACAGAAACCTGTTGGGGAACATTTTAACTTGCCGGGGCACTCATTAATAGAGCTCAAAGTCACCATATTATTGCAAACCAATTTCAAAAGTCAGCTCGACAGACCTAACTTTTATTTACAAGTTTGATTCCTACAACAGAAGAATAAACAAAGACATTGGCTGGATGGCTCGCTACATTCCACATCCTAATGACATAAAAAAACCAAAGAGTACTTAAAGTGGGTACTACGGGCTCTTATCAGCTTCATTTTGCATGGACATTCTAATTGACATTCTTCTCCCCCCCCCTTTTTTCCCCTCCGCTTCCCCCCATCCCTTCTCTGTGCTATTTATTTGAAAACTGGACCCCCTTAAATGCCATTCATCTGAAGAAGTGGGTTGCGGCCACGAAAGCTCATTTTTTGTTAGTCTCTAAGGTGCTGCAAGACTACTTGTTATTTTTTAAGTTTTTACTGAAGTCTCAGTCTATGTCTACACTGCCGCTTTTATTCGGAAAAAGGTACGCAAATTGCACTCCGTAGTCTAGACTTAGCCTCAGAGAGACAGACTTCTTCTAGTTTAATCCAGCACCACAAAAATAGTTTGAAAACAATTTTGCAGGAAAACCCCTCCTGTTTTAAACCATCTCCTCAGATATGATTAATCAGTTTCCAGAAAACTATTCCTAATTCTAGGCAACTAAGCAGCCATGTATTAGAATCCATTTCACCTTTTACAGCCAGGGGACATTTTGCTAACACAATGGGTATAAAGCAAAAAGGCTGGCAGTTTGTTAAAACTGGACTTGTTATTGCTCTTTAGCCAAAGAGAAAAGGAAGTAAATGGCATGTGAATAACATTTTCAGATAATACTAAATTGGGATGTATAGTCAAGATAAGTCAAGAAAAAGATCTAGTTTACTAGAAAGCAGCGTGCTTCGACCTACATGTCTACACTTAATTTGTATCCAACCAGTGTAAGGGCCCTCTTACACTGACATAATAATGCCACCTTCTTGAGCAGCATGAAAGGCACAGTTGATGTACTAAGGCCAACACAATGCACTGCATTATTTATGTAGACACTTAGGCTACGTCTAGACAGTGGCGCTATTTCGGGATACCCTAAGTATCCTGAAATAGCCATTCCGTGTCTTTAAATGCGCATGTTATTTTGAAATAGATTTCGAAATTATGGGTGTGCTGTTCCAGCATACCTGTAACCCTCATTCCACGAGGGTTAAAGGATGTTTCGGAATAGCACTTTATTTCAAAATCTGGCACTGTCGAAATAAGCTATTTCAAAATTTGATTGAAATAAGATACGCAATTTGCATAGCTCGAATTGCATATCTTATTTCAACCTAGGGGTCAAAATAAATGTAGATGCACCCTTTGTGTCCTCCAGCAGCTGTCACACAATGCCCCACACTAACTGCTTTGGTCATCACTGTGAACTCCACTGCCCAGAGATTATGCACACTGGTAGACTCTTCTCCTCTTTAAAACCTCACACATTTTGGAAACTCCTTTTCCTGATTTCCCAGCTTGGCAAGCACATCTAGTTCCACTCATTTGCTGAGTGCAACTGCCTAGCTGACCATGCTGGATACATACCAGAAAAGCAGTGAGGCCAACCAAGTTATTAGCTGCTTAGCTGGAGAACTGCTGTTTTTACAAAGAGCTGTATGACAAACCTAATGGATATCCACTTCCCCAGCACTGTGGCTACCTCTAAGGAGCCCAAGTCACAAGCCCCTGACATGAACAGTGAGAAAAGATGAGAAGGAAAAGGATCACGCAGGACGGAAAATCGAGAAGTCCAGCTGCATAGGAATTTGACTCCGCAAGAGTCCAGACAATCCTGCCAGTCAAGTACAGGCAAGTCCAATGCATGGGAAGGACCATCAGGTAAGTCTGTAGACAATTTTTAGTTACAGGGATGGTACCCCTAAAGTACCATGACACATCTTTTGACTTTTTATTCATTTACTTGTGCTAGAACAGGCAGTGGCACGAGCAAGAGAGGCAGAGTTGCTATCTGCTTTTAATTTCCCTCTAGAATTAGGCAGTGGGGGGTATGCAAAACTGTTTGTTTACGTACACAGGAATGTCCCTTGAATCTTCCTGGGAGATCGCAAAGAAACTGTCATGGAAGTATTCTGCAATCTTATGCCAAAAGTTTCTAGGAAGGTATCATGGTCTTTGCCTTCAGGGCAGCGCAGCCTACTGGCCAAACTCAGTTATCACAGCCTTTGCCTTCAGGGCAGTAAGTCCTAGTGGCTAGAGACAATACAAATCCCCCCCTTCAATCAGGGTGATGTGAACTAGTAGCCAGAGTAAATACAAAATTCTCCTGCCATCAGGTTAGTGTGGCCTACTAGCCCAAGTTAATATAAATCCCCCCTGTGGTTGGGGTGGTGTGGCCTAATAGTTAAAGTCTATGGAGTCATCCTTGGATGCCGGGCAACATGGTTTAATGGCCAGAGTCTATGGGGTTGGGCGCAACAGCCCTGGTGTGGGGGCCCAGGCCTACTCATCTCCACTGGGCCCCTACCTAGGGCCCTATCAGTGGTGGAGTGGTCAACTACTAGCTTGGCAGGGAATCCCACCAAAACACGCCGAGCTCCAGTGTGTGGGAGATACCACTCATGCACACTCACTGGGTCACTTTTTACCCTGTGTCTGGAGGTTGACGACTGCAGGCTGTTGGGGTTGCTGGGTTTCATCCATGAAGCAAACCCTCTGGGGCTCTTTGGGCTCCATGGGTTTCCAACCAAGATACCAGCAGTTCTTCAGCAGGCACCTCCATCACAGATGACTCCTCTCTGGCCATCCACCCTCACTGAGCTGGGTTACTGCCTTTTATATCTGCTCTCCAGTTGGAGCACGCCTGGCAGGATCCCAGGGGTGTGGCCTCCTCACCCCAAGTGTGGGATTAACTCTCTCAGTACCAATGCAGGGCTAGTGTGTCCCATCACAGGAGGGCAGCTTTATTTCTTCCTCTGTGACAGGATAATTCCTCACACCATTCAGCAGTAACTTCAGCGGGGCATCATAGCAGTATACCAGCTAGCAACCATAAGGGCCTGGACAGTTTTGGGATGCCAATAGCCTCTATCTGCCTTTATAACACTCAGGAGTGAGATATCAGCTAAAATCACCAATGCCTGTAGAAAATGGTGCCAGTATTCAGTGCCATTGGTCTGTACAACTGGAATCATGCAACCAAACAATCGCCTCTTCATTTCTCCAACCCCTAATGGGCCATGCTCACTGTGGCTGGTACCATGACTGTTGTGGTGCACCAGCAATCCAAATCAGAGGTTAGAATGTGGAGCTTTAAACTTCTGGGGAGCACAGAAACTAGTTCAGCATTTAAGTTTTGTATTCCATAGTGAACACTTTGCTGACATTGTGTCCTTCAGGTTTTCCCTTTCCACACTCGTTGGATGCCTGAGGCAGATAAGGAGAACAAAGTAGACTTGGGATGACATATTCCATGAGATTCTGCAAGCCAGTGTTGCATTAAAACTTGAGCAGAGGGCCTGGAAGAAGATAGGTGGCAGAAGGAAAGGCAGAGGAGTCCCAGCAAGAAAAGGAGAGGGAGATGCACCCGGGCATAATGAGGCTTTTCAGGCAAGAAACACAAATGTTGTAGACTGATGAACTTACAGGTTAAACAATCCTAGGTTCTTTTTCCTCTCCAGCACACTGAGAACTCAATATTGGGACCTCCGTACAACCATAGAATCACAGAGCTGGAAGAGACCTCAGAAGGTCATCAAGTCCAGCCCCTTGCTCTAGGCAGGACCAATCCCAACTAAATCAACCCAGCCAGGGCTTGGTCAAGCCGAGACTTAAACACCTCTAGGGATGGAGACTCCACTACTTCCCTAGGTAACACATTCCAGTGCTTCACTACCCTCCTAGTGAAATAGTTTTCCTAATATCCAACCTGGACCTCCCACCACAACTTGAGACCATTGCTCCTTGTTCTGCCATCTGTCACTACTGAGAACAGCCTTTCTCCATCCTTTTTGGAACCTCCCTTCAGGAAGTTGAAGGCTGCTATCAAATCCCCCCTCACTCTTTGCTTCTGCAGACTAAACAGACCAAACTCCCTCAGCCTCTCCTCGTAGGTCATATGCTTCAGCCCCCTAATCATTCTGGTTGCCCTTCGCTGGACCCTCTCCAATGCGCACACATCCTTTTTGTAGTGAGGGCCCCAGAACTGGACACAATACTCCAGATGTGGCCTCACCAGAGCCGAATAAAGGGGAATAATGACATCTCTGTATCTGCTGGCAATGCTCCTCTTAATGCAAGCTAATATGCCATTAGCCTTCTTGGCTACAAGGGCACACTGTTGACTCATATCCAGCTTCTCATCCACTGTAACTCCCAGGTCCTTTTCTGCAGAACTACTACTTAACTGGTTGGTCCCCAGCTTGTAACTACGCAGGATTCTTCCGTCCCAAGTGCAGGACTCTGCACTTGTCCTTGTTGAACCTCATCAGATTTCTTGTGGCCCAATCCTCCAATTTGTCTAAGTCACTCTGGACCCTATCTCTGCCCTCAAAGCGTATCTACCTCTCCCCTAGCTTAGTGTCATCCAAACTTGCTGAGGGTGCAATCCATCCCCTCATCCAGGTCATTAATAAGGATATTGAACAAAACCGGCCCTAGAACCGAACCTTGGGGCACTCCGCCAGAAACCGACCGCCATCCTGACATCGAGCCGTTAATCACTACCTGCTGGGCCCGGCCTTCTAGCCATCTTTCTATCCATCTTACCGTCCATTTATCCAATCCACATTCCCTTAACTTGCTGGCAAGAATATTGAGGGAGACCGTATCAAAAGCCTTGCTAAAGTCAAGATATATCACATCCACTGACTTACCCATGTCCACAGAGCCAGTTACCTCATCATAGAAGCTAATCAGATTGGTCAGGCACGACTTGCCCTTTGTGAATCTATGCTGACTATTCCTAATCACTTTCCTCTCTTCCAAGTGCCTCAAAATGGATTCCTTAAGGATCCCTTCCATGATTTTTCCAGGAACCGAGGTAAGACTGACCGACCTATAGTTCTCTGGATCGTCCTTCTTCCCTTTTTTGAAGATGGGTGCTACATTTGCCTTTTTCCAATCATCCGGGATCTCTCCCGATCTCCACAACTTTTCAAAGATAATGGCCAAAGGCTCCTCAATGACATTTGCCAACTCCCTCAGTACCCTCGGATGCATTAAGTCCGGACCCATGGATTTGTGTATGCGTTTAGCTTTTCTAAATAGTTCCTAACCTGTTCTTTACCCACCACGGGCTGTCCATCTTCATCCCATCTTGCGTCACTTAGCGCAGAAGTCCAGGAGCCGACCTTGTCCGTGAATACAGAGGCAAAGAAAGCATTGAGTACTTCAGCTTTCCCCACATCATCTGTCACTAGGTTACCTCCTTCATCCAGTAGGGCGCACCCTCTCTGATCACCTTCTTCTTGTTAACATGCCTGTAGAAACCTTTCTTGTTATCCTTCACATCCTTAGCCAGTCGCAATTCCATTTGCGCTTTTTGCCTTCCTGATAACCCCGGCATTCTCGAGGCTATACATTTAAACCCCTCCTGGTCATTTGTCCAAGTTTCCACTTTTGTAAGCTTCCTTTTTGTGCTTAAGTTCACCAATGATTTCCCCGTAAGCCAATCCGGTCTCCTACCATGTTTGCCTCTCTTGCTACGTGTCGGGATGGTTTCTTTCTGTGCCTTCAATAAGGCTTCTTTAAAATACTGCCAGCTGTCCTGGACTCCTTTCCCCTTCATGTTAGCATCCCAGGGATTCTGCCCATCAGATCTCTGAGGAGTCAAAATCTGCTTTTGAAGTCCAAGGTGTGTATTTTACTACTCTCTTTTCTTCCTTTGGTCAGGATCCTGAAATCTACCATCTCATGATCACTGCTTCCCAGGTTGTCACCCACCTCCACTTCCCCTATTAGTTCCTCCCTGTTTGTGAGCAGAAGGTCAAGCTGCGCATTGCCTCTGGTCAGATCCTTCAGCACTTGCGTCACGAAGTTATCCCCAACATTCTCCAAAAACTTCCTGGATTGCCTGTGTACTGCCGTATTGGTTTCCCAACAGATGTCAGGGTGATTAAAGTCCCCCACGAGAACCAGGGCCTGCGATCTGGAAGCTTCTCTCAGTTGTCCGAAGAAGGCCTCATCTACCTCATCCACCTGATTCGGTGGCCTGTAGCAGACACCAACCACAACATCACTGCTGTTGTTTGCGCCTTTAAACTTAACCCATAGACTCTCAACAGGTTTTTCTCCCTCTTTATACTGGAGTTCAGAGCAATCATAGTGCTCTCTTACATATAGTGCAACTCCTCCTCCTTTTCCCTCCTGCCTGTTCTTCCTGAACAGTCTATACCCTTCCATGACAGCGCTCCAGTCATGCGAGTCATCCCACCAAGTCTCTGTTATCCCAATTAAATCATATTTCTTGGACTGGGCCAGGGCCTCCAGTTCTTCCTGTTTGTTGCGCAGGCTTCTCGTATTAGTGTACAAACACCTCAGATAACCAGTTGATTGCCCTATCTTCTCCATTCGAATCAGGGGTCCTCCTTTCTTGCTCGTTCCTCTCTGCATTTCTTCCCGGTATCCGGCTTTCCCACTCCCCTCAGGGTTTTGGTCACCGTCCCCCGACGAACCTAGTTTAAAGCCCTCCTCACTAGGTTTGCAAGCCTGCCCGCGAAGATGCTCCTTCCTCGCTTCGTTAGGTGGATCCCATCTCTTCCTAACAATCCTTGTGCCCGGAACAGAGTCCCATGGTCGAAGAAACCAAAGCCCTCTCTGCGATACCACCTGCGCAACCACGCATTTACGTCCTCAATTCGACGATCCCTGCCCAGTCCTTTCCCTTCAACAGGGAGGATGGACGAGAACACCACTTGCGCTCCGAATTCTTGGACCCTTCTTCCCAGTGCTACATAATCCGCAGTAACCTGCTCAAGGTCATTCTTGGCTGTATCGTTAGTTCCCACGTGGAGAAGCAGGAAGGGGTAGCGATCCGAAGGTTTGATCAGTTTGGTAAGCCTCTCAGTCACATCCTGAATGCGAGCTCCCAGTAAGCAGCACACCTCTCGAGATTCCAGGTCCGGACGGCAGAGGGATGGCTCAGTCCCTCTTAGGAGGGAGTCCCGACCACCACCACCCGTCGTTTTCTTTTGTGGGTGGTGGCCGTGGAACCCCCATCCCTAGGACTACGCATCCCATGCCTTCCAGTAGATGGTGTTCCCTTCCGGTTTCTTCCTTGTGAGGTCCCTTCCAAAGCATTCAGCACTGCAGAGCCTGTGGAGACAGCCTGAAAGCGATTATTTACCTCTATAGCATTGGGGGATTCCCATGCTGGCCTTTTTCCCCTTCTAGAAGTTACATGCTGCCAGTTCTCTTCCTGGTCCCGTACTGCCTCTCCGGCTCTTCCGCCTGCCGCGCTTGAGGGATTAAACGCTGCCTTCTATCGAGGAAGTCTTCATCCTCTCTGATCGAGCGTAGGGTCGACACTTGGGCCTCCAGCCCTCTAATTTTTTCTTCCAAAATGGCGACCAGCTTGCACTTAGTGCAGATGAAATCCGTTCTTTCTTCCGGGAGGAAGACAAACATGGCACACTCCGTGCAGGTAACAACTCCCTGCTTCTCACAGCATTCCAGGTGGCAACAGGTTTGCTGCATTACCCCCATCACACAATGGTAGAGGACATTAAAGACAATCAGAGCTTCACATACACTGACTTGTGAAAGCCATGGTTGGTGAATGCGTATCCGAAATGGGCATGAATATTCTTTCCCTTCATATATTCAGTTCTCTTAATGTATTAAATTTTATTCATGTTTTAAGGCATTTATTTTAAAATTATGCACTTCTTTTGCATGAATTTTGTAAAAAATAAAATTATATTATTTGGAACATAATCTAACTAGTTCACAACGTATGCTGAAGCATCCCATCACCTGTCACACAACTCATAATTCACAAACAATATTATATTTCTATATGCTCAGCAATCACTACATGAATCCTCCTAGGCCACGAAAGAGGACGGCCAGATAGAGAACACTACAACACCACACACTACTCAAGCTCACTGTTAAAATGGTCTTTGAAAGCCTCCCTGAGCCATATAGTTCTGTGTTCAGATCTTCTAATAGCCCTTGTATCTGGTTGTTTAAATTCAGCAGACTTCTCTTTTGGCCTCCACCCCAACAGAAACTTTCCCTCTTTGCTGTACAGATATTGTACAGCAGGCAGTTAAAAACATTGGGATATTTTTCTCACAGATTCAATCTTGTGAGTATATGGCATCAGCATCTTTTCAAATAACTAAAAACGTATTTCATGTTCCACCTCCTGAGTCAGTAGTTAAGTAATTCCTTGGTGCTGTTCAGATGGCTAATGTACAGCTTCATAAGCCAGGGGAGCCATAGGTTAGGTTGGGTTCTCCAGGATCAGTATTAGTATTTCAACATTCTCAATTGTAATCTCACATTTGGGAAAGAGAGCTCCTACTTGTAGCTCCCTGACCAATCCTGGGTACATTTGTGAAGGCTTCACATCACAAATGAGAGAGGTAATAGCCTTTTGTCTATGCACAGTGCAAGTGTGATTGATGTCATCTTACTAACATATCAGGGATTGAACCAATACAGGAGGCCCCCAACACGCAACAGCCTGAGTTCCGACCATTTTTGTAAGTGCAAAAGGGGCCAGAACCCCCCGAATAATGTCCTTGGCCCGCATTTATGACAGCATGTGGCACCTACTGTAAATGAGGGCTCGAGTTACGATGACCCTGTCTTGTGACGATTCCTCAGGAACGGATCGTGTCACAAGTCGGAGGCTTCCTTTACAGCTTTAGCTAAAGAGCCTAGCTCTCAAGTTGAGAGCTGTAACAGATTCACATAGTTGTTTCATTAGGCACACTGACTAGTGGGTTACATAAGCAGATCTTGAATACAGCATTAGATTCTGGGAACGTTACCAGAAGGATACTGACAATTTGGAATGACGTCAGAGGAAAGCAACAAAAATGACTAGGGAAGCTGAAGGGATGTCTTTATGAAGAAAGATGTTTAAAAATTCAAGGCTGAGCTGATGGTAATGCCATTAAACTTCTATAGAATTTGGACACCTAGTTTCCTTAAGTCCCTTTGATAACTATTGCCTAAATATTCTCATACATCTTGGGTAGATGACAACAAATAGGTTATTTAATTGGAATGGGTTACGTAGGGAGGTTATGGAATCTCCATCCCTAGAGGTTATTAAGCCCTGGCTTGACAAAGCCCTGGCTGGGATGATTTAGTTGGGATTGGCCCTGCTTTTAGCAGGGGGTTGAACTCGATGGTCTCCTCTATCAACCCTAATGTTCTATGATTCTATAAGTCACTATAAAAGCCTGCAAACAAAGGAGGGAAAAGAATGTTTAACTGCAGCATTTTAGGGGGTGGGTGAATGGGAGCAATAACCAGCAACAATAGAACGAAATTGAGAATGGGAAAATTCAGGATATTGATTAGGAGAAACTAGTCAACAATAAGCTGTATAGTCTCCCTCAATTTCTTATCGACCAAGAATATTTTTATGGAATCTGGCTAACTTATCACTCGTATCACTCACACAGTTAATTTTCTATACATACCTGTTCTGAACACAATTGAAATGGGACCTTCCCTTTACAATGGTAGTTTAATGTCTTTAATGTATGTAAATTAAAAGTTTTTAAGCCTAGATCTAAGTAATAAAACCTGAACTATGGGCTACTTCATAACAACTCGTTCAATTTAAATAAAAAATGAAGCACTCCTTTGCCATTGATTTACTTTTCTGTTAGATATGGCTGATCAATGTTAGCTCAGGAGAAATACATATTGATGTCACACTGCATGTCCACTGTGTACACCAGATCAGTGGTTCTCAACCTGGGGTATCTAAATACTCTGAGAGTATTTAGAGGTCTTCCATGAAGTACATCAACTCATCTAGATATGTCTAGTTTTACAATGGGCTACCTAAAAAAGCAAGTACAAATTAAAATGTCATACAATGACTTGTTCATATGACTCTATATATTATACATTGAAATGTAAGTACACTATTTGTATTTCAATTGAGAAAGCAAGCAATTATTCAGTTAACAGTGTGCTATGATGCATGTGTATTTTTATGGCTGATTTAGGGAGGTAAAACTTGGGGGGCATGCATGAGAAATCAGACTCCTGAAACAGGTACAGAAGCCAGGACAGGTTGAGAGCCCCTACACTATATGTTAGCCTGTTTCTATGTAAGAGCATACACAGTGAATTAAAGGCATAGAAATTATTCCCAGGCCTGAAATAGAAATTATTCACATTTGGCTGCAAACAAATGAAGCCTATCTGCCTCATAAGCAAGAGCTGTTTGAGCAATTGCCCCTTTACTATTTGTTAGCCTTCATCCTAATTAGAGTCTGAATTTTAAAACAGCTGTTCAAAGATGTGACTCACTGGTAAAGAATAAAACAATGAATAGGTATAATTTAATTTTTTATTACAAAACAAAATTCAACTACAATTAAGAGGCTATTAAGACCAAGGCTAAACTCACAAAGATTATTGAACAATAAATAATGAAAAGATTTTCCCCTAAGCAGGAAAGACAGTGTTAGAGCCAAGTGATATGAATTTGTTTCCACTGCCAAAAATGTCCAACATATTTAATTAGGATAATCTACTATATATTAGAGAATTTGTCCATGTATCTGTCTGTTCTAGAACTCCTCCTAAACAGTTGGTACTGGAACATTGCTGGCTCTTCTCCTTTGTCAGGGAGCAAGGGGAAAGTGCACAATATGCTGCATTCTTCACTCTGGCTGGGGATCGCATAGTGGTA
This sequence comes from Rafetus swinhoei, assembly GCA_019425775.1. NCBI lineage: Eukaryota > Metazoa > Chordata > Testudines > Trionychidae > Rafetus > Rafetus swinhoei. The sequence continues at coordinate 10,555,521 of CM033435.1, read as the reverse complement.
GATGAACCTGAACCTACCCTAGCTGGTGGACATGCACCCCTTCCAAGCTGTATCTGCTGGAGCTGCAGCGGCCAGGGAAAAGTGCTTCTCACCTGGCCCCAAGCTGCTGCAATGAGAGGGGGCTTGGACTGTCTTCTCTCCCCAGGGCAGCCTGCATACTGAACCACTCATCCCCAGGTGGACATCTTCGTGACCAGGAGCAGTCGCAAGTGCCACCTATTCTGCTCCTTTCAAAACCACAGCCCCCAGTCCTTACCAGACACATTTCACCTATCTTGGTCAGGCCATCTCCTGCATGCCTTCCTGTCCTTCCCCCTTAAACACGGGGCCCTGCACAAAATCCAGCAAGACAGGGTATCCCTCATCCTGGTGGTTCCTAGTATAAGCTAGGCAGTACTGGTTCACCACACTTCTGAACAGGCCACTGGACAGGCCACTGGCAGTGCCTCTATTCCTGGACCTCATCACCCATTCTACCTGGGCAACATGCAACTAGCTAATCAAGATTAAGAAAGTAACAAGATTATAATAAATGTAGCCCAGTGTGAGACAAAACTGTTTTATTGAACCAGTTATTCATATTTCAAGTCAGTTTTAGTTGATAAATTAAACTACTTCTAGAACTGTATTTATATTATTCAGCTGGTTCTTTTCTTTGATGCAGAATCATAGAACCATAGAGCTGGAAGAGACCTCAGAAGGTCATCAAGTCCAGCCCCTTGCTCTAGGCAGGACCAATCCCAACTAAATCAACCCAGCCAGGGCTTTGTCAAGCTGAGACTTAAACACCTCTAGGGATGGAGACTCCACTACTTCCCTAGGTAACCCATTCCAGTGCTTCACCACTCTCCTAGTGAAATAGTTTTTCCTAATATCCAACCTGGACCTCTCCCACCACAACTTGAGACCATTGCTCCTTGTTCTGCCATCTGTCACGACTGAGAACAGCCTTTCTCCATCCTTTTTGGAACCTCCCTTCAGGAAGTTGAAGGCTGCTATCAAATCCCCCCTCTCTCTTTGCTTCTGCAGACTAAACAGACCAAACTCCCTCAGCCTCTCCTCGTAGGTCATATGCTTCAGCCCCCTAATCATTTTGGTTGCCCTTCGCTGGACCCTCTCCAATGTGTACACATCCTTTTTGTAGTGGGGGGCCCAGAACTGGACACAGTACTCCAGATGTGGCCTCACCAGAGCCGAATAAAGGAATATGCCATTAGCCTTCTTAGCTACAAGGGCACACTGTTGACTCATATCCAGTTTCTCATCCACTGTAACTCCCAGGTCCTTTTCTGCAGAACTACTACTTAGCTGGTTGGTCCCCAGCCTGTAACAATGCTTGGGATTCTTCCGTTCCAAGTGCAGGACTCTGCACTTGTCCTTGTTGAACCTCATCAGATTTCTTGTGGCCCAATCCTCCAATTTGTCTAAGTCACTCTGGACCCTATCTCTGCCCTCAAGTGTATCTACCTCTCCCCCTAGTTTAGTGTCATCTGCAAACTTGCTGAGGGTGCAATCCATCCCCTCATCCAGGTCATTAATAAAGATATTGAACAAAACCGGCCCTAGAACCGAACCTTGGGGCACTCCGCTAGAAACCGAATGCCATCCTGACATCAAGCCGTTGATCACTACCCACTGGGCCCGGCCTTCTAGCCATCTTTCTATCCATCTTACCGTCCATTTATCCAAGCTACATTCCCTTAACTTGCTGGCAAGAATATTGTGTGAGACCGTATCAAAAGCCTTGATAAAGTCAAGGTATATCACATCCACTGACTTTCCCATGTGTACAGAGCCAGTTATCTCATCATAGAAGCTAATCAGATTGGTCAGGCACGACTTGGTCTTCGTGAATCCATGTTGACTATTCCTGATCACTTTCCTCTCTTCCAAGTGCCTCAAAATAGATTCCTTAAGGATCCCTTCCATGATTTTTCCAGGAACCAAGGTAAGACTGACCGGCCTATAGTTCCCTGGATCGTCCTTCTTCCCTTTTTTGAAGATGGGCACTACATTTGCCTTTTTCCAATCATCTGGGATCTCTCCCGATCTCCACAACTTTTCAAAGATAATGGCCAAAGGCTCCTCAATGACATTTGCCAACTCCCTCAGTACCCTGGGATGCATTAAGTCCGGACCCATGGATTTGTGTACGTATAGCTTTTCTAAATAGTTCCTAACTTGTTTTCTTTACCCACCAAGGGCTGTCCATCTTCATCCCATCTTGCGTTACTTAGAGCATTAGTCCGGGAGCCGACCTTGTCCGTGAATACAGAGGCAAAGAAAGCATTGAGTACTTCAGCTTTCCCCACGTCATCTGTCACTAGGTTACCTGCTTCATTCAGTAGGGGTCCCACACCCTCTCTGATCACATTCTTCTTGTTAACATGCCTGTAGAAAGCTTTCTTGATATCCTTCACATCCTTTGCCAGTCGCAATTCCAATTGCGCTTTCGCCTTCCTGATAACCCCCGGCATTCTCGAGCTATACATTTAAACCCCTCCCTGGTCATTTGTCCAAATTTCCACTTTTTGTAAGCTTCCTTTTTGTGCTTAAGTTCACCAAGGATTTCCCCTGTAAGCCAATCCGGTCTCCTACCATGTTTGCCTCTCTTGCTACGCATCGGGATGGTTTCTTTCTGTGCCTTCAATAAGGCTTCTTTAAAATATTGCCAGCTGTCCTGGACTCCTTTCCCCTTCCTGTTAGCATCCCAGGGGATTCTGCCCACAGCTGTTTCGCAGGGAAAGGAACTATGCTACCCTAGAAAAAGAGGCCCTAGCGGTAAAGTGGGCCATCGAAACTTTACGTTATTATCTCCTAGGTGATTGCTTCCTACTAGTCACAGACCATGCTCCATTGAAGTGGATCCAATCCATGAAAGAGACGAATGCAAGAGTAATGAGATGGTATTTGGCCCTACAACCGTACTGTTTCAAAGTAATACATCGTCCGGGAGCGACACACCAGAATGCGGATTTCCTCTCCCGCAGTGTAGAAGGACCAAAAGACGCCCGAGAACCCCAGAGACGACACTTAGAGGGGAGCGGTGTGACGGGGTCGCGGAACGAAGCGCATCCCTGCCACTAGACCTCTGCTGGAGGCTGGACAAGCCGCTCTCGCCCCTGGCGAGAGAAGAGCCGGCGGCCGGAGCAGAGCCGGCGAGCGGCCGCCCATTCCCGGGCGGCGCATGTGCCTTCGACACCGGATGCTGCAGCGCTGGCGCAGGCGCAATGGGGGGCAGGTCAGGTGAGGACAACGGGGGCGGGGCAGGGAGCCGGCCCCGGGATGCTGGCGCAGGCGCAGGAGGGGAGGCGGCAGCGTTAAAAGGGGGAGATGCGGAGAACAAAGGGAAGGAGCGGCAGGGACCGAGGGAGGACCGCGGAGACTGGGGATAGTGGAGCGGGAGGCCGAGGGAGAAGCCAGGACGCTCGGGGGTGAGGAAGTAGCCGGGGTGGGCGGATGGAGAACCGCCATTGCGGGCTGACGTGTTTAGGCGGTTAGCCCCATCAGTCAGGTGGGTGGCATCGTGAAGGAGCACCCCCACCTTAGGGCCCTGGGCTGGGGCCTGGAGAGAGGGTGGGCCCAGGCCCCCCTCAACCCCAGTGGGGGGGAAGCATAAAGAAAGAAGGAGTTCATGGCCGCGCTGACTGAGGGACACGGTCAGGAGGGCCGGGACAAGGGCGGCGAAGGGGCGGGCCCCAGACAGTGGGGGACGTGACCCCTCACATATGGTGGAGAATGGGGGTATAGGGACACCCCGAAATGAAGGAAGGGGTTTAGGATCTAATGGTACATACATTCCAGAAGTAAAAGGAACGTCCAGAAGAAGATTCCAAAATGGAGTTTCCGAAGTTGCTGGAATGGATAATGGAACACCAGTGCCAACAACACCAACAACAAACACAGATGGTGCAACAGTTAGCATCGCAGTTCCAGGAGCAACAGAGGCAGCTGGTACAAGAGCTGACGGAACACCAAAAAGCGGCTGAAGGAAGGCGGCTTACGGGGGGGTTTACTCTACAAGGTGAGGAAGAGGGGGACCGGGGGCCCCAGTTGCCGATCCGCCTGATGAAACTAGGGCCAGAGGACGATGTAGAGGCCTTTCTGGTGAAGTTTGAGCGGGTGGCCACCGCGGCCAAATGGACAGAGGAACATTGGGCGACCCTGTTGGCACCCTATCTGTCCGGGTCAGCCCAATTAGCCTACTGGGGATTAGCTGTTAAAGATGCCTTACATTACTATAAAGTAAAAGAGGCAATATTGGACCAGATGGGGGTAACCCCAGAAACACATCGCCAGAGATTCAGACAGGAAAAATATCAACAGGGGGAACGACCACGGGCGGTCGCGCAGCGCCTGAAAGAGGCTGGAATGAGGTGGCTAGAGCCCGAGGCAAAAACAGGGATGCAGGTAGTGGAAGCCGTAATTTTAGAACAGTTTGTGCAGATTCTCCCCGTAGGAGGACAACAGTGGGTGCGGCATCACCACCCCTCCACCCTGGCCGAGGCTGTGACCTTGATGGAAGACTTTATGGCAGCCGAAGGAGTGGAGGAGAAAGGGAGGACGTCGGGAGGAAATAACCCCGTACGGAGCCTCGCCCCAAACAAGGGACCGGGCGGACGAGGAGGCGGGGAACGGCGAACGCCGATGGAGACAAGCCCCGCAGGAGCCAGACGGTTGGCCCCAGTATGGAGGACCCCCATGACCGAGGCAAAAGGGGAAAAAGGGGCTCAGCCTGAAGAAAGAGAGACGGGACGGAAAACGGGAGGCCCTGGCAAGCTGGTATGTTTCCAATGCGGACAGGAGGGACATTTTCGACGAGAATGCCCTATGATAGACTGCACCTTTGGGAAGGTGATGACGTCGGCGGTAGAGGGGCCGGAGCGGACGGTAAACAAGGTGATGGCCCGAGTGAAGGTAGGCGAGAGAGTAGTGGAAGCCCTGGTGGACACCGGGTGTGGCCAGATGATGATACGGGCCGACCTGCTAGAGGGAGGGGCAACGACAGGGGAGCCCATTTGGATGCAGTACGTCCATGGGGACGTCCGTCCCTACCCGACGGCGTGGGTACAGATTAACGATGGACAGTGTAAAGAACACTGGAGGGTGGCCATAGCCCCAAACCTGGCCTATCCGGTCTTACTCGGCTATGACTGGCCGGGATTAGCCCCATTACTACAACAGTGGGGACAAGACAGCACATGCCGGGGGGCCATATCGGAAGGAAAGGTATGGGTGGTAGCCCAAGGGGAAAAAACAACGGATGGAGGTCCCGAAAGAATGGCTGGGGAGGAGGGGACGGCCTCAAGGGAGAATCCCATCCCACCTTTCAACCTGGAACTCGATGCCGGAGACTTCCTTCAACTGCAACGGGAAGACCCATCCCTCCAGAGGGCCTGGGAGCAGGCAAGGGGACCTTCGGAGGCCAAACAGGGAGAAAAGGATCGTGACCAGAACCCCCGTTTTGAGGTACAAGGGGATAGACTTTATCGGGTAACACCACCCCGGGAGGGGCGCAAGGCGGTGCGTCAATTGTTAGTACCCGCCCGGTATCGGTGGCGGGTCCTCGAACTGCCTCTTGCCAGTCCGTGGGCAGGCCATTTATGGCGGGACAAGACACAGCAGCGGGTGGTGCAATGGTTTTATTGGCCTGGGATGTACCGGGCGGTGCGAGACTTTTGTGACTCTTGCCCCCAGTGCCAGAGGACGGCACCAGCCCAAGTGGCCCGGGCCCCGTTAGTACCCCTCCCCATGGTCGGGGTGCCATTTGAGAGGATAGCGTTTGATTTAGTGGGGCCCATAGAACGGTCCGGATGGGGCCACCAGTTCATATTAGTCGTGATAGATTATGCCACATGGAATCCAGAGGCGGTGCCCCTCTGTACCACAACGACCCTCGTGATTGCAGAGGAGCTAATTAAAATCTTCGCCCGAGTCGGGATTCCACGGGAGATCTTGACCAACCAAGGCCCTAACGTAACCTCTCGACTGATGAGGGAATTGTGTCGGATGTTGCAAATTAAAACCCTCCGCACATCTGTCTACCACCCACAAATGGATGGGCTGGTGGAACGATTTAATAAGACGCTGAAGTCAATGTTACGGCGATTCATACAGGATGATCCCTGTGAGTGGGACCGGCTATTACCCGCCTTACTTTTCGCTGTTAGAGAGGTACCCCAGGTATCATCAGGATATTCCCCTTTTGAGCTGTTGTATGGCCGACAGCCCAGAGGGATACTGGACTTGGTAAAGGAGCAGTGGGAGGAGCAAGAATCGCGGGGGCAGGGAACTATTCAATATGTGCTACGGCTGAGAGAGAAGCTACGTGCCCTGGGTGAATTCGCTAGGGACAATCTAACGAGGGCTCAGGAGCAACAGGAAACCCGGTATAATCGGAAAGCTCGCTTAAGAGAATTTGAGCCGGGTGACAGGGTATTACTATTGCTACCATCAGGAGAGTCCAAATTACTGGCCAAATGGCAGGGCCCGTTTGAGGTGATATGCCGAGTTGGGGCGGTAGACTATGAAGTAAGGTTGTCAGGAAAAAGGAAAAACACCCAGGTATGCCACGTAAACCTGCTAAAGAGATGGAATCCCCTGGGAAGCCCTCCTGATAGACCCACAGCCCCCCGAGATGGACGTAGGACCATGGAACGAACCGGAGGGACGCCCTCAGTTAGGAGAGGCGCTAGGGACCTCCCAAAGGGAAGACATGCAGCGATTACTGGGGTTATTCCCGCACGTCTTGACCAACAGACCTGGGAAGACTAACCTGACCAAACACGAGATACACACTGAACCGGGTAAGAAAGTCTGTAACGCATTCCGCCCCCTGCCCAGGAAATTGTGGGAGACCGTTCGTCAGGAGCTTCAGATGCTGCTGCGGTGGGGAGTAGTTGAGGAATCCCGAAGCGAATGGCGGAGCCCGATAGTACTGGTCCCGAAGGCCAATAAGACAATGAGGTTCTGCATAGACTTTCGAGGCGTCAACACCATCTCACGTTTCGATGCCTACCCGATGCCCCGGGTGGACGAGCTACTAGAAAGGGTGGGGGAGGCGCAATACCTATCAACGATAGATCTTACTAAAGGGTACTGGCAGATCCCCCTGAGTCCGGAAGCTAAAGAGAAAACCGCCTTCGCAACTCCCTTCGGACTGTATCAGTTTACAACCATGCCGTTCGGGCTCCACGGGGCGGCAGCGACCTTTCAGAGGTTGATGAACTTAATATTATACCCTCAGCAACAATTCGCAGTAGCCTATATTGATGATATCATCATCTTCAGCTCGACATGGGAACAACACCTACGCCACGTGGGTACCATCCTGAAGGCCCTGGCGGAAGCCGGTTTAACAGCCAACCCAAAAAAATGTAAGTTTGGACACCGGGAGGTGTCCTACCTAGGATATACGGTAGGAGGGGGCCAAGTGAGCGCAGTAAGAGACTATCCCCTACCCGACTAAGAAACAGGTACGGCAGTTTTTGGGATTAGCGGGATACTATCGCCGGTTTGTGGCAGATTTCGCAACATTAGCCGCCCCTTTGACCGATATGACCCGAAACAACCAACCGCAGGTCGTACGTTGGACGGAACGGGGGAGGCAGGCCTTTAAAGACGTAAAAGAGCGTCTAGTATCAGCGCCCGTGTTGAGGCAACCGGACTTCACAAAGCCCTTTATTGTGCATCCCAGGGGGGCGGGCCCGCTCCCCATGGGCGGGCCTGCGTATGCGCCGTGCGCCCGGGGGCAGCGCCGTGCGCCCGTGCCCAGGGCGCCAGAATACCTCGGGCCGGCCCTGTTTGCATTACCATAATATCCAAAGCTGGGGTGGGCAACATTTTTGGGTCAGAGGCCACTGACCGACAGTAAAATCAGTCGGGGGCCATGCACAAGTGAGAAGCAAAACCAAACCCCCTCACTGATGTGGCCTGCAAGTGAGAAAGAGAAAGTCACTCCCCACATTCCTCTTGCACACCAAAGCCTAGCAGGCCCAATCTAGTACATTTTGTGTGCATCAGCTCCAAGGTGGGGCAACAAGGGGGCTGGAGTGCCAGCATTTGTTCCCCAATGCGGGGAAGGGGGAGCCTCAGGGGCCGGATCCAGGCAAGCCAAAGTCTCCAAACAAGATTGGTGCTCCATTGTGACAGACATTGTGCATTTGTGTAAAAGATACAGGCCCTACCCTGAAAAGTTTATAATCTAACCAGATGCGACAGGCTAAGGAGGGAAAAACAAATGCATAAAGAGGTGAAGTGACATGTTTATGGTCTCTCAGTAGGTCAGTGGCACAGCCCTATCCACTAGACCACAATCTAGGTCTTTTCTTCTTTAGTCATTTTAATTTTGACTGCCTTTCAATCAACTTGTATAGGTTTTAATTATTTTTTGTAAAAGCACTGTTCATGCACTGAAGAAATACTACTGGTGCATTTTATAAAATTACAGTTTTAAAGGATCTGTTCTAGGAATTATTTTAGGGAAGTTTTATGGCTTGTTTTGTACCAGAGGTCAGCCCAGATAATTATAATGGTCCCTTCTAGTTTTGGAATCTATGAATAAACACAAAATAAAAATAAATAAATAAAAAATGAACTGCAAAGAGTATGGGAGGCAGTAAAGAAAAATAAAGGAAGGGGAAGATGATGCCATCGGCTCTGAAGATTTTATAAAAAAATAGGAAACATTCTTAGCTCATAAAAATTGAAGAAGCCTAGTGAGACCAGAGTAAACCACAATCACACAAAATGTAGTATTTGTTGAATATAGCCATAATGCCAGTTGTTTTTCTCACTTTACAGTCTGTTGGCTATTGCTTTGACTTTTGAAGATGGTATACAACCATTTTTCAAAATTTCTAATGTACCAGTAATTCTATTGTGGGTCAGACATCAGTGATCTCAGAGTCATTCTGTAAGAAAGCCGACTGTGAAATTGAACTGGAGTTCAAGTAGACAAACTAAGCATAAGGACTTTGCTGTTCTGTTCCATGAGAAGGAATTGATAAACATCTGGTCTCTTTGGAAATTACTTTGTGATACTTGGATTTTGTACTGGCAAACTACTCTTATACATGATGGTGTGTTATCACATGATACTGTACTTTGTCCAAGAAAAGCCTAATAAAATGAAAATACTTCATTACCTTGAATTTTCATTTCTTAAAAATAACAATTATTATGGATCTCTTATACCATCTTATTTTAACCCTGTTTGTTTAAATGAAAAAACAGTTCATAAACTACATATTTTCCTTTAAAAATTACAAATCTTTTCTCCATTGCTGTATAAGTTTTGTTTACCAGGTGCCAAACTGTTATTTCACACATGTGAAAAGAAAATTGGCACTGAATACTTATGAAATGAATGTTGGCAGAGACAGCACAACAGTTTTCCCCTGAGAAGATTAGATTCAGAAGAAATGCCTTTTACTTCTTCCAAAATCATCAACTTTCTTAAAAAAAAAAAGGGGTGGGGGCTTGTATAAAAGGAGGAAGAGACTGTTGAGGTAGTGCTGTCTTACAGAGTTATTTAATTTATCCTGATAGGCTTACGCTTCTCAAGAATACCCTGAACATGATATGACTGAAGCCTATTGATATTTATTTTGATGTATTTTTTATTACAACTTGTTTTTCAGTAGCACTGCAAAACTTTTCAAGAAAAAGCATAAGCATCTGGTCAAAGATAAAATGAAAAGGCATGATCCTTCAAGCCCTCTACACACAAAAGTCAAAGTCCTCCACATACAGAATTTCTAAGAGGAATTCTGAAAGTAGAAGGCTTGGGGGGTCAGCAACCTACAGCACACATGACATTAGTGGCACACAAGCTGATCTTCAGTGGCACATGGAGTCCACAGCAGGCGCTCAGCCCTCCCTCCTCCAGAGCCTGCGCAGTTGTAAGGCTTGGAGCACTAGCTCTGGCTTCCGGGAGCACAGGAGGGGGTGAGGTGAAGAAAGCTCCCCACCCGCCTCCACCGTGCGACACAGGGACCCTATGCAAGCCACGACGCCCCCCACCATGGGATTGAGGCCCCGTCCCTGCATGCGCGCCACTGCTCCTCTGCCCACCCTGGATGGCCCCGCTGGCTTGCAGGGAGAAGGAAGCAATGGGATGGGGGAGTCCACCCCCGGTGTTCCTGAGAGTTGCCTAGGCTCCCTGCCCGCTTCCACCAGGTGACACAGGGATCCCGCGCAGAGCAGGATTGCATTGAGCCATGTGGTCCATGGACCAAAAAGTTTGAGAACCACTGCGCTAGAGGATGAGTGCGGCATGGGCTGCAGCTCCAAGGCTGGGAGGTGGAGGTTGAGTGGAAAGGAAAAGGCGTGTGCGTGGGGGTCCCTTTGCCCCAAAGCCACATTGGCCCGAGTCCCTGGCAGGAAGGTGAAGGCAGCATGGGCCGGACCCCCAAGGGACCCTGCCTCCAGCAGGGTTGGAAATCCTGAGGTCACCCATCCCTGCCTCACCCATTTTCCTGAACTCCCCCCACCCCTGAGTCACCCTGACTCCAGGACGTGTTGGCGATCCAGCATCCCGCCCCCCACAAGATTGGAGCCAGTGCTGGCTTTCTGCAGTGGGGGAAGCACCGTGTTTCCGCGCTGCATCCGGGGAAGCATGTACACTCTCCCCCCCCACCCCCCCACAGGAAAAGCCAAAGTGGAGCCCAGGGTAGGAGACCAAGAGTGGTGAATGGTGGAGACTGGGGTGTGCCCAGAACAGCAGCGTGGCCCAGGGCAGGAGGGTTAAATCTTGGCACACCACTTCGGAAAGTTTGCCAACCTCTGGTTTAGACAGTGGGGCCCAAACAGGCGTTTGGGGGAAACAATAGTAACCATTTAAATAGCATAATTTGAACACACCAAATATCTATTCTATGTTGATAGCGATATTATGTACATCTATAACACCACTCATTTACGGATGTAGTAAATTAGTGATGTAAACTGATGTTTAAAACATTAACCAGTTAAACACTATGTTTAACCAGTTAACTATGGAGCAGTCCCCCCTCCTGTGCGATGCGGTGGGCCCAGCTGGGCCGGTGGAGCTCCTCGATTATGGCGAGCACGGCTGGGCTGGAGCAGCCCTCTGCCCCTGGCACAACACAGGTGGGGGGCTACTCCATCCCTGCCAGGCCACCAGCTAACCAGTTACCCAATAAGCATCACCCTTTCCCACTTTCAGCAAATAATTATCATTGTATAGAATGATTATTGAATGGCTGCTGTCTTGAAAACTCATAATAAAGAAAGCTTTAATGAGCATAACTGGAAATCAAATAGTTATGGCACTATGCTTAAAAAAGTAGTCCCAATCAGTGTTCTCTCTAATTTTTTCCATCCACGTGCAGAATAAATTTTGTTATGTGTACCAAGGCACATGCAAATGTGCACCACCAGTACAAACACATGCTGTTGGCTGCAAGTACTCTGCTAATCAGGTGGGTGGCACTTGAATCTCTCTTGGGTGGTTGCCCAAGTGCTCATTTTACAGGGAACTCTGGTCCTAATCTGTATTTAAGATTAAATCAAAGCTCTAATTCAGATGTTCAGAATTAAACAAGGAAAGCAGTCACATTTTGATCAAAAGTTTTTGCAATCACGGAATAAATTAAAATATGTTTTTTCCTTCAACTACGGTGAATTATTGTAAGTGTTTGTACAATTGCTTTAGATCAGGGGTTGGGAACCTTTGGCCCGTGGCCAGATGCAGTCCCTGGCTTGCCTACTTCCGGCCCCTGGGGCTCAAGGCTCCTCCCAGAACTGTGCTGGAACTCCAGCCGCTGCCCCGCTCGCCCAACTGATTTTTCTGTGCATCAGTGGCTCCCCGACGCAAAAAAGGTTCCCCACCCCTACTTTAGATAATAAAATGAAAAACAGAAAAAATGTAAAGTACACACACTGATTCCACTGAAACCACTAATTTCCAGTGATTTAGTTATCTGCTAAATATTCAGACAGGCCAGCAGGAGTTGTCACTGACAACTTCAAACAGCAAAAGATCCTCTTCTTAAAAAGTATGAGAAACTTCAGCAACAATGGGAATTAAATGCATCATGAAATAGAATGTACTGACAAATCTGTCTGTGTAGATTTCCTTAAGAATTGCCCTAATTTGGGCTATGTCAGCTCCAGATTCAGGTTTAATTGATAACTTTTTATCATGAGTCCCTTGAAATGTGTGTTAACTACTTATGTCAAACATCTTTTCGACCTTGTATTACACTGAGCTCATTTCCTAGACCTGAAGAAGAGCTCTGCATAAGCTCTAAAACTTGTCTCTCTCACCCAAAGAAGTTGGTCCAATAAAATATGTTCCTGCAACAACCTTGTCTAATATCTTGGAACCAACATGGCTGCAACAGTTCTACATACAACATTTTATCATTGCATTCAGGGACCGTAACTGTTTATGAAACTAAACGGCTTGTGAATTGCATCACAAGCTTGATTTTGACATCTGTGATAGATTGGGTGTTCTCTTGCTGAATCATGGTCAATATCATGTTTTTGAATCATGATATAACTATGTCATTGAAAGCCTAAATATATGTTAATTCCCCTGAGTTGGCAGGATTGTGTCATGTTTTTGCCAGGCCAGAGTAAATGGTGAATGATTAGCACTCCAATGACTGTTCAAAGTAAAACACCTTGGGACAAATGGCTTGCTCTACCTGGGAGAAGACAAGTCTGCCTGAAAGGAAGGGAGATTGAAAGTAATGCAAAATTACCAAAGGGAGAACAAAAGAAGCTGGTGGCATCCCAGTAGGAGTTTATAAATAGACATGCAAATGGGAACTAGGGGAGATGGAGAGAGCTAATATATATCAGATTAAGATGAGGGAGGCTGCTATAGGGTCAAAACAGGAAAAGTAGTAGAGGATCCTGCTTGACTGCCACAATGCTGATGATCTCCCAAGGAAAGGAAGAGCCAGCAGCGGATAGAACATTTTATTTTCTATGAGCTGTACTCTACTCTGCTTTACAAGTTTAAATATAAAGAGAATAAAATGCTAGACTATATAGAGTGAATACTTACTGACTGCTTAACAATTGCTGTATGCCTGAGAAACTGTGAATTATGGACCATTGGATGGAAATCTCTGAGATGTTTAAATATAGGGGGAGTGTGATGGGGCGGCACTGCCCCGCACTGCAGCTAAAGGAATTCACCTGGCCCCGGGGGCGGAGTGGACCCCACCCTCACAGCACTGCTGGGCATGCTCAAGTGTGAGGCCTGAGATAAAAGCCAGGGGAAGCCGGCAGTCAGGGGAGGTAGCCGAAGGGGCAGGAGCACTGGAAAGAGATTCTGGGGCTGCCCCAGCCGTCCCTGAAGCCAGGCCCGCCAGCACCGCCGCCTTAGGAGCTAGGTCCGCGGACACAGCCGCCTAGGAGCTGCGACACTAACCACCGGCCCCGGGACGTAGCCTCAGTCGGGGAAGAGGTAGGAAGCAGCCCAGGGCGGAGGAAGGACCTCCGGGAGGTCGAGCGTGTTCCGGCAGACATCCCCGCCGACCAGGCAGTTGGAACTTTCACTGCCAATAGGACCCTGGGCTGGGACCTGGTGGAGTGGGAGGGCCCGGGTCCCCCCTACCTCCCCAAAACCGCCCCCCGTAGTCCAGCCTCCAGGACTGGGAAAAAGGCTTGACTTTATGGACTAGGCTGAAGGGGACTTTATGGACTATTTCCCCTAAGTGAGGGGCACTGACTTTAGGGACCAGGCCGGACGGCCGTATTCCCCGATTGAGGGGCACTTGACCTTAGGGACTAGGCCGAAGGGCCATATTTCCCCTGAGGGAGGGGCACTGAACTTTGGGGAACAGGCTAATAGGTTGGATGTTCCCCGAGCCAAGGTAAATTTGCTCCAGGACCGGGGCCTACCCCCTCACAGGGAGTCAGAAGGATCAGTGCTGTGCCCAAGAGATCATACAGCTGAACAATCAGTTCAAACACTGAGAGGAGGTTGGCAGCACGTCTGTGACTAGGGGCAGGGGTGGGCAAAAGGGCCTCCGCGGGCCGGATTCGGCCCACCAAGTGGGTGGATCTGGACTGTGGAGGCCCTGCTGCTCCCCCGCCCCAGGCACCAATTGGCCGGGGGCGGGGGGAGGGAAGCACGCAAAGCCTCCCCCCGCTCTGCCAGGAGCATGTGACGCTTTTGAGCTCTGCGTGCTGCTCGTAGGGTTGCCAGGTGTCCGGTATTCACTCAGACAGTCCAGTATTTTCGTCTCCTGTCCGGTAAAAAAAAATTCAGAGAATACCGGACACCTAGGGTTGCCAGGTTTCCGGTATTGTACCCGACAGTCCGGTATTTGTGCTCTCTGTCCGGCTGAAAAAAAATCAGACAATACCGGACATGTGCAATGTCCGGTATTTTCTGATTTTTCCGGCTGCGCACTGGACGGAAGCCTGGCATGGGCGGGAGGAGCGTCTGGGAGTCCCAGCGGGGAGGCGGGGCCGCAGTTGAGGCTGGGAGCCCTCAGTTAATTGAGTGTGAGGAGGAGGGGAAGCCTCCTCCTCGCTTGTGCGTTGCCGGGAGCCTGCGCGGGACAGGCAGCACCCTGGGATCTGCAAGTGCCCGGGTCAGTCCCACACCGCGCCGGCTGATTTGCTCACCCCCCCACACTTCCTGGCTGGCCGGTTCTCCTTCACTTCCCCTCCTGATCTTCCCCAGCCAGTCCCCCTGCACCGCTCCCCAGCTCTGCTTCCTGCTGGCCCGTTCCTCTTCCTGATCTCCCCTGGCCAGCACCGCTGCCCCCCGCCAGCTCTGCTTCCCGCCCCTTCCTCCCGGCCAACCCCACGGCCCCCGACCCCCGCTGTGCTTCCTGCCCCCTTCCTCCCAGCCCCCTTCCTCCCGGCCAGCCTTGCGGCCCCTGACCCACCCGCCCAGCTCTGCTTCCTGCCCCCTTCCTCCCAGCCAACCCTGCCCCCTCCCGGCCAGTCCCCCCCCCTCCGCGATCAAGTGTGTCTGTTTTTTTGGGGGGGTCTACCTGGTAACCCTAGTGACACCTGAGATGTCCGGTATTTTCTGAAATTTTCCCCGGCCAGGAGGTGAAAATGCCGGGCACCTGGCATTTTTCCTCAACAACTTTGGTCTCCCCCTTTTTCCCTTCAACAGAATTTTTTCCCGGCGTTTTTTTGGGGGTGTTCGGTATTTTTGTTTCAACCATCTGGCAACCCTAGCTGCTCACAGAGTTGGGGCAGAGTGGAGGAGGCTTTGCACGCTCCCCCGGCCCCAGGCCCTAATTGGCCTAGGGGTAGGGGAGCATGGGCGCCTAGGGGGAATGTGGGTGGGGGGAGGCAAAGGCACTCCCTCACCCCCAGACCAATCATACTCAGAAGTATTTTGGCCCTGCCCCTTCCTCTTGATGCCCCACGCCTCTCTGTGCGGCCTGGAGCCACTTGAAAAATTTCCAAAGTGGCCCCCGGCAAAAAATTATTGCCCACCCCTGATCTACAGCATTAGGAGGGTGGTGAAGCACTGGAGTGGGTTACCTAGAGATGTGGTGAAATCTCCATTCCTGGAAGTTTTAAAGTCCAAGCTTGACAAAGCCCTGGTTTTGATGATTTAGTTGGGATTGGTCCTGCTTTGAGCAGGGAGTTGGACTCGATGACTCCTGAGGTCTCTTCCAACCCTATGATTCTATGATTTTTTTCCTACTAAAATGTTATGTTTTCAATACTTCTTTTAAAGATAACAGAAGCACAAACGCAATAGGCAAGTCAAATGTCCCCACTCTTTAAACAAGAATTTCACAAGTTTTTCTAACCAAAACCCTGTCTGCATTATTATTTAAGTCCCAGCTTGACAAAGCTGTCCCTGGCTGAGATGATTTAGTTGGGATTGATGCTGATTTTAGCGCAGGGTTGGACTCAATGACCTCCTGAGGTCTCTTCTAACCTTAATGATTCTATGATTTTATAAGGTGGGTGAGGTAGAATCTTTTATTGGACCCACTTCTGTTGACTGACAAGCTTTTGAGCTTACATAATGCTATTCTTCAGGTCTGGGAAATGAACTCAGAGTGTCATAGCTAAACAGGAGGAACAGATTTTTTAACATAAATACAGTGCTGCAAATTTACAGATATCCACTTTATATCTGCAGATGGATACGGACCATTTCTGGGAATCATAGATTGCATGCAGACTTCCCTGTTTACATGTTGAGCAACTGATTTTCATCCTAGATTAGAATACTCTTCCAAAATTATTAATATACTCAAGTAGAATTTCATTTCCATTTTAGTATGTCCAAGGAAACAAATGTAGTATGAAAGTGCTCAGATTTTATGATCATGAGAGTGGCATATATATCTATATAGAATTAGGTCAGTATTCCTCCAGAGTCACAAATCCATATCCTGCCTCTAACAACAATTGAAGTCTAACACATAGTGCTTATTGAAATGCTTTGGATGATTTCAGCTCAGAATGTACAGTAGTTCTCATCAGGAAAATACCAACTGGCAGCTTCTGTCAGTACTTCGCCAAGGAAAGTTTGGCTAATTGATATCACTGCAATTCCAAGAACTTCCAGTATTTTTCTGTGAACAGATACATAGTTGCCAGAGATAAAAACTAGATTTTCAGACTTTGCTGAAATAAAAGCTGCAAAGAACTATGTTTACCAAAAGTTTACCTCCTCCCTAACAGTTTAGCAATTCTACTACCCTGATTAGTTCATCAGAATGTACAGAGATTTGAACTGTAGATAAGAACATTCCCACAACAAAGGCAGATGGCTTAAATTTTTTCTTGTTGCAGAGGGTGGGGGGAAAGAGGGATCTTTAACATTGTAGACAGTGCTGCTGATAGGGAATGGGAGGGGTAAAAGGGAGCAGTTGCTCTGGGGCCTGGCAATTTAGAAGGGCTAAGCTCTGGCGTCCCAGCAGGGGTTAACCCTTTTGAGCTGTGTCTAGCTTATTGCCCACCCATACTCTAGACCCACCCCCTTCCTGGGGGCCCCAGAGTTGAGCCCCGCCCACCCCATATATTGTCCAAAGCCTGGCAAAGTCTGTCGCCAGCTCTGATTGCAGACATGCTAAAGCTACCACAACAAAAAACTAAAAATCATGAAAGTTGTTTACCAGGTCTAAAAATATGTAATGTGCTACAGTTATGCCAGCTCCAATATGAAAATGTGAGTTGTATGAGTTTTTGAAATCTAAGGCTCAGAAGATAAGTTATTGGAGGGGAGGGGCAAGAACCAGCTAACCAAGGCACTGAATGTATAATGAGCTCCAATTATTTAAAGTAAATCTATACTTTTCATGACTATGAGACTGTATAAACTGATCAAATGCAATGCCAGAAAAAAAGAACGGTTACATACCTCGTAACTGTTGTTCTTCGAGATGTGTCGCTCGTGTCTATTCCATGCAGGTGTGTGCGCGCAGCATGCACGCATCGTCGGAAGTTTTTTCCTTAGCAGTAGCCGTTGGGCAAGCAGGGGAGCCCCCTGGAGTGGCGCCAGTATACTGGCCAATATACACCCCTGCTGGCCCTCCACCCCTTCGGTTCCTTCTTACTGGACTACTCCAAGGAAGGGGAGGCAGGTGGGATTTTGAATGGACATCAGCAACACATCTCAAAGAACAACAGTCATGAGGTTAAGTAAGGATTTTTTCTTCTTTGAGTGATTGCTCATGTCCATTCCATGTAGGTGACTCCAAAACAGAAACCCCAGGAGGCGGGATCGGAGTTCTAACCTTCCAGCGAGTGGAGGACAGCCATACCCAGGGCAGCATCCTCCCTTGCCTGATGTGTCAGTGCATAATGGTAACCAAAGGTGGGGACAGAGGACCACGTGGCGGCCCTGCAGATGTCCAGGATCAGGTCCTGAGCCACAAAAGCTACAGAGGAGGCCTAATCTCTGTAGAGTGGGCCGTGAAAGGAGGGGCTGGGACTGCTGCCCTTATGCATAGAATTCCCTAATACATGTCGTGATCAAGGAGGAGTTCCTTTGCACGGAGACCTGCTGACCCTTCAGCTGCTCTGCAATGGCAACAAAGAGCTCAGGTGTCTTTGTTCTCTCTAAATAAAAGGCTAAAGCCCTCCTAACATCCAAAGCGTGCAATGCCTGTTCCTTACCTGATGCGTGGGGCTTGGGGTAAAAGATTGGCAGGAAAATATCCTGAAAAATATGGAAGTTCGACACCACCTTAGGCAGAAAGGCAGGGTGGGGCGTAACCTGACCTTGTCCTTAAGGAAAACCGTATAAGGTGGGTCCGAAGTGAGAGCCCTCAGCTCGGACACCCGCCTGGCTGACGTGATGGCCAC
Source organism: Rafetus swinhoei (assembly GCA_019425775.1). Taxonomy (NCBI): domain Eukaryota; kingdom Metazoa; phylum Chordata; order Testudines; family Trionychidae; genus Rafetus; species Rafetus swinhoei. Next base: position 10,537,239 of record CM033435.1, on the reverse strand, counting down.
AAGCAGGGATACCTTGTAAGACAGGTATAGTAACGAACATGTTGCTGGGGTTGCCAGAGAAGCATGTGAGAGGGGTCCCTGAAGAGGGACGGGGCAGGGGAATGGAAGGACGGGGGAGAACAGAAGGGCATGACATATCCCCTTCCCACCATTTCTAGGACCCAACGGTCCGAGGTAATGGACTCCAGGCTCGGTGGAAAGGGAATATACGGTCCTGGAAGGGGAGGGGTGAGGCTGGTAGGCTGTCCTTGGGTGTACCCTCAAAACTCTTGGCCAGGTCTGGAGAATTTACCAGGTGGACCCTGACTCTGGTCCTGCGTCGGCCGGGAACGGCATCTGTCATTCCTCCCATTGCTGTTCCTGTTACAGCAACAGAAGTCAGGGTGTGCGCCCAGCTGGGAAGACCTAGGGATGTTCCTGCCTGAGAAGGAGCGCTGCTGGGTAGTTGGGGTGTGAATACCCAAGGACTTTAGTGTGCTCCGGGTATCTCTGAGGCCATGCAGACATTGGTCCATCTGCTTAGGGAATAAGGAGAGGCCCTCAAAGGGAGGTCCTGTATGGCAAAAGAAGCCCCTTAGCCATGGCACGAGCAGCCACATCAGCCACATCAAGGGCATCCTGGAGCACATCCCTAGAAATCGTCCTGCCTTCCTCCAAGAGGGCTCTAAACTAGGGCCGAGAGTCCCTGGAGAGTAGCTTCGTGAACTTATCCATGGAGGGCCAGGAGGTATAGGCATAACAAGACAGCAGAACCTGCTGGTTCGCTATGTGAAATTGTAGGCCTCCCGATGCATAGGCCTTCCCGCCTAACAAGTCCATTTTCTTGGCGTCCCTATTTTTGGGGGTAGCGCCCAGTTGAACCTGCCTCTCCCTTTGGTTCACCTCCTGGATGACCAGGGATCCTGGAGGCGGATAGGAAAAGAGATATTCATTCTCCTCCTGGGACACAAAGTACCGACGCTTGGCCTTCTTGTCCATCGGCGGGATAGAGGCTGGGATTTGCCATAGGGACTTAGATATTTTGACCATCATTTTGTTAATGGGGAGGACCACTCTGGTAGGAGTATCCGACTGAAAGGTGTCGACAGTTGGGTCGGAGTCCTCCGACACCCTCTCAGCCTGGACCCCAAGCTCTGGGCCAGGCGTTGAAGGAGGTCCTCATGTGCCCTCAACTCCACGGAGTACAGGAAGGAAGAATGTCACGTAGGGCCTTATCAGGGGAGGAAGATGAAGAGCTCTTCGGCCCCATCTCTACAGGGGTCTCGGCCTGCGAGAGGACCTGAGAGGCCACTGGTGAGGGCCCTGTGGGTGACCTGGCTCTCAGACTCCAAGGGAGGCAGACGCAGTCGGTGATCTGGCTGATGGGGCGTACTGAGCCATCGACTCCGCTTTACCCCGGTGCCTGCAGGGAGGAGGAGGAGGCATGGCCAGGCCCAGGCGTCCCTGAATGGAGCCGGCGGTTGCTGTTGCCTCACTTGGTGCTGGTCAAGACCCTTGCCCTGGTTCCGGGTCCGAGGCAAGGGCCGGGATTAAGATTGCCATCAGTGCTGGCCCTGTAGACGGTGCTGCACTCGGGCCCTGAGCGGTGTGGGAGGTGACCATAGCGGAGCAGTGCTTCTTAGGCTCCGGTGCCAGGGCGCCTGGTGCCCGAGGCTCTGATTGGTGCCGTCGGGGGTCCTGATCCTTTCCCGAGGTCGGTGCCGGGATAGGAATGGGGGACAGCTCAATCAGATCCCTGCTGCCTCGAAAGCCTCCAGAGTCGAGAGCTTGGGGAAGTCCCCCATCGGGCTGGTGTCCCGGTGTGGACTTGGTCACTCGCCCAACCGAGAAGGTCCGAGCTTGGTGCCTGATGGTACCGCATGTCCCAGTTGAGGGCACACGGAGGGCCCGTGCTATGGGGGCAACCTACCCCTGCTAGACCTCCTCTTCTTAGGAGACACTGGGGACTACGAATGGTGCCGAGATCTGCGTGGTGCCGGGGAGGCACGCGCGAGTGGCCTGATGCTTCCCGCACCGAGGCCGGTATGCTCTGCGTTGCTAGTGCCGGATCCGATGCTGGTGCCAGTCATAAAGCTGCCTCCATTAGAATGATTTTCAGGCACAACTCTCTCTCCCGCTTCATCTGCAGTTTAAACACTTTACAAATTTTACAGGCCTCAGACAAGTGAGCCTTTCCCAAGCACTTAAGGCAAGCAGAGTGTGGGTCACCACACGCCATAGGCTTCTGGCACTTTTCACAGGGTTTGAAGCCTGAGGGCTGGGCATACCCTGCCACACGTGCCGGGCACATGGAGCAAGAACTGCGGAGGGGCCTTAGAACTAAAAAACAGTACGTAACTACTTAGAGAACTGATAAGAACCATAACTATTGAAACTAGAACAAAGAACTTTAGAAATGAGTGACTACTAAAGGGAGTTTGCTACTGAGAGCAAGAGCACATTCCAACGACCTTCACGGGTGGTAAGAAGGAACTGAGGGGGTGGAGGGCCAGCGGGGGTATATATTGGCCCAGGGCTTCCCTGTTGGCCCAATGGGTACTGCTAAGGGAAAAATTTTCAACGACGCATGCAGGCTGTGCACACACACATACATGGAATGGACATGAGCAATCACTTGAAGAAGAACAAGCGCTCTTATTAATTATTCAAATGTGAATACACAAATATGGAGAACATAAACTGAGTTTCTCCACTCAAAAAAGGGATAAAAATGAATGTTAAGACACTAAGGTTGCCTCAGTAAATAATCTAATCCATATGGAAGAATTATGAACAATTCACAAAATATAAAATTAAAGTATTAAAGTAACTTTCTTACATTTTTGATTGCCCTTGCAGTTCATGTACTTACTTGCCAACAATAAGTATCTGTAAAAATATCACTGTGCACAATCCTGTATCCTTAACTATGATTCTCATGAGATACGTGGAGATTTTTACAGCATATACGTATATCACCTACTATGAAAAGCATAAAATGTTATGGTGTGTGTTGAAAAAGTCAATATACATGTCACATTAACTTTCAGGATTCAGGTATGAGAATGTTCCTACCATTATGAAGAAACACCTTCTGTCGCTGTAATTTATGTCTGCATGATTGGGTTATACCACATAGCTATAGCACCGATAGCGTAGACATGGCCTTATCTTTGTCCCTAATCTGCCACATCAAGTGCCAGAATGTCTCCCTAGTAAAGAAGACCAATTCACAGCCACTGTCTCAATCTTTTCATGGCAATTCCAGCATGATCCCACTGTTGGTTACGAAACAGAACAGATGACGAGAAAGGATTTTACAGCATAGAGACTTCCTTGGGCTCTTATGTGGTCATAGTCCCACCTCACATCACCATAAATTAAAATTATTACTCGTGTGATCTATGCACTATATTAACCCTCCATAACAGCCTTAAATAGAATGATCAAATGTCTAGATATTATCAAATGTCTAACCCCCTGAGAATGCCAGGGGGTTATCAGGAAGGCGGAAGCGCAATTGGAATTGTGACTGGCAAAGGATGTGAACGATAACAAGAAAGGTTTCCACAGGCATGTTAACAAGAAGAAGGTGATCAGAGAGGGTGTGGGGCCCCTACTGGATGAAGGAGGTAACCTAGTGACAGATGATGTAGAGAAAGCTGAAGTACTCAATGCTTTCTTTGCCTCTGTATTCACGGACAAGGTTGGCTCCTGGACTAATGCGCTAAGTGACGCAAGATGGGATGAAGATGGACAGCCCTTGGTGGGTAAAGAACAAGTTAGGAACTATTTAGAAAAGCTAAATGTGCACAAATCCATGGGTCCAGACTTAATGCATCCCAGGGTACTGAGGGAGTTGGCAAATGTCATTGAGGAGCCTTTGGCCATTATCTTTGAAAAGTCATGGACATCAGGAGAGATCCCGGATGATTGGAAAACGGCAAATGTAGTGCCCATCTTCAAAAAAGGGAAGAAGGACGATCCAGGGAACTATAGGCCGGTCAGTCTTACCTTGGTTCCTGGAAAAATCATGGAAGGGATCCTTAAGGAATCCATTTTGAGGCACTTGGAAGAGAGGAAAGTGATCAGGAATAGTCAGCATGGATTCACAAAGGGCAAGTCGTGCCTGACCAATCTGATTAGCTTCTATGATGAGGTAACTGGCTCTGTGGACATGGGAAAGTCAGTGGATGTGATATACCTTGACTTTAGCAAGGCTTTTGATACGGTCTCCACAATATTCTTGCCAGCAAGTTAAGGGAATGTGGATTGGATAAATGGACAGTAAGATGGATAGAAAGATGGCTAGAAAGCCGGGCCCAGTGGGTAGTGATCAATGGCTCGATGTCAGGATGGCGGTCGGTTTCTAGCGGAGTTCCCCAAGGTTCAGTTCTAGGACGGTTTTGTTCAATATCTTTATTAATGGCCTGGATAATGGGATGGATTACACCCTCAGCAAGTTTGCAGATGACACTAAGCTAGGGGGAGAGGTAGATACGCTTGAGGACAGAGATAGGGTCCAGAGTGACTTCGACAAATTGGAGGATTGGGCCACAAGAAATCTGATGAGGTTCAACAAGGATAAGTGCAGAGTCCTGCACTTGGGACGGAAGAATCCCAAGCATTGTTACAGGCTGGGGACCAAACAGCTAAGTAGTAGTTCTGCAGAAAAGGACTTGGGGGTTACAGTGGATGAGAAACTGGATATGAGTCACCAGTGTGCCCTTGTAGCCAAGAAGGCTAATGGCATATTAGGTTGCATTAAGAGGAGCATTGCCAGCAGATCCAGAGATGTGATTATTCACCTCTACTCGGCTCTGGTGAGGCCCCATCTGGAGTATTGTGTCCAGTTCTGGGCCCCCCCACTACAAAAAGGATGTGGACGCATTGGAGAGGGTCCAGCAGAGGGCAACCAAAATGATTAGGGGGCTGGAGCACATGACCTATGAGGAGAGGCTGAGGGAGTTTGGTCTGTTTAGTCTGCAGAAGCGAAGAGTGAGGGGGGGGGATTTGATAGCAACCTTCAACTTCCTGAAGGGAGGTTCCAAAGAGGATGGAGAAAGGTTGTTCTCAGTAGTGACAGATGGCAGAACAAGGAGCAACGGTCTCAAGTTGTGGTGGGAGAGGTCCAGGTTGGATATTAGGAAAAACTATTTCACTAGGAGAGTGGTGAAGCACTGGAATGGGTTACCTAGGGAAGTAGTGGAGTCTCCATCCCTAGAGGTGTTTAAGTCTCGGCTTGACAAAGCCCTGGCCGGGTTGATTTAGTTGGGATTGGTCCTGCCTAGAGGAGGGGGCTGTACTTGATGACCTTCTGAGGTCTCTTCCAGCTCTATGGTTCTATGATTCTAGATAGAGAGGACAGCTGAAACCCCCTTTCCCTTATCTCCTTAGCACTCGGATAGGGACGGAAAAGAGGGATAATGTGTCACAGCAACGGCTTTGGGACCAGCTGTGGACGAGTGGGAGGCTGATGGCAAGCCTCCACCAGGTAGAAGTGATTAAGAAAAGGAATCTTAACCTGCATTGTACATGTTATTGCAAATTAGTTCCCAGATGACTTAAGTAATAAAGTTGTGACCTAATTAAATCACAACTTTTTCTCTTATCTTTCTTCCTGCACGACCAGGTCACTAACCAAATCTCGATAATTCATGTGTTCCAACAGTAAGACTGAAAATCAACACATAAATGCTTCAGAACAGTTATTTTTGAATGATGGACATGGCTCTCTGACACAGTAACAGATTCTCATTTCTTTCATCGTTTGCTACTATTCTGGCAATTTTTATCTTGAACAAATTATTTTCAGAAACAAACTGATTCTCTTTCTTTACCACTTCTTTTATTTCACACTACAACTGTGCAAGTAATTAAGATGACATCTTATGAGGGCTTTCATATTTACTAATTACTTTGACAATTCAAACTTTGATTCAAACTGTAAACTGGTCTAACACAGCAGAAATAAATATTTGATTTTTTTTTTACTTCATAAAGGGCTCACCTCCAGATTAAGATCAAATACTTTATTGCTTCAAGGTTACTTCATATGCGAATGGAGTATGTTATACTGTAGAAAGTCAAAACAAAACCAGTTGCCTTATACCAGTGTTTATCTATCTGTTACCTTTACAGTCAACTCTTATTTATGCAAAATATGGAGTGACCTACAAAACTACTTATATAGATATGCATCTTCTGGTAATTATACTCTAGTCAAGCAAGGAAAAATGTCTGTATCTGTTTAACTTAAATTAGTTTGTAATCAGGCATAGCTCAAAGTTCAATTTTGAGAAATACTTTCAAACCCTTCTCTTTTTTAGCGGTGCTGCTTGCATGTAATCCCACTTAAACTACACCATTATTTTAATGTAGACATACACTTATATCCTATTATAGATTTGACACAGCCGTGGCCAACCTGCGGTTCGCGAGCCACATGCAGCTCTTGCCCTCCAAAAGTGCGGCTTGCAAAGCTGCTCCTGTGCCCCCCCAACGACCTCTCCCCCGCCAGTTCCTCCCTTCCTGATCCCCCTGTTCTTACCCGGTTGGAGCTGTGGGGTTTTAAAAATGGTACCCAAGATGGCTGCCGTCTTAAAGGGGCAGCGTCCTTTTAAAAAAAAATATTTAAACAAATTTTTTTTGTTGTTTTTGCTCGACAATTCTATTCTGGGGGGCTTTTTTTTTCTTGACAATTCTGGTGTGGCTCTTTGCATTTTTTCTGCCTCTGTTTTGGCTCTCTTTGTTAAATGGGTTGGCCACCCCTGATTTGACAAATATGAAAAGCTAATTAAGTATGGCATCTTACTTAAACCCGTAAAGGGGGGGGGAGAGAAAATATTTTTGCTTCATTCTTTAGGGCACGTCTAGACTGCCTGCGGCTTTCGAAAGAAGATATGCAAATTCAGCGTAAATTTTCATATCTTCTTCCAATCCCATTTTTGGAAGAGTTTTTTCCAAAAAAGCAGTCGACATGGTTCTTTCGAAAACACCCTTGTTTTTTTGAAATAACTCTGTACACCTCATTTTCTTAGGAAGAAGGGTTCTTTCAAAAAAGGGGTTTCCTCCCCCGAAAGAACGGTGTCTAGACTGCTTTCTTTTCCCCAAAAAAACTCTTCCGAAAATGGGATCGGAAGAAGATATACAAATTTGCGCGGAATTTGCATATCTTCTTTCGAAAGCCATGGGCACAGTCTAGACGTGCCCTTAGTGACCTCTTTATGCCTGTGTACTGTAAATAATGTAGGACATCTACAGAACTCCTGAATATTAATTGCAAGGATTTTCTTAAAGTCTTGTTTTTAAGATATTTATATCTCCATAGACCTATGCACAGAGCTCGACAATTAGGTAATCTACTCGTCACGGGTGAGTAGATTATAGCCCGGCACAGCGCCGCAGCGCGATCAGCGCATGTGCAGTGCGGTCTGCGCATAAGCAGCGTGCTGAACCGTGTGGCTGGAGAGCGGGGCTTGCTGCGGCTTGGCGAGCCCTGCCTATGCATATGTATACACATTACATAAACATTACAAATAAATATACTGTAAAATATATTTCCATCTTCACTTACTAACAAGGGTTGAGTTCAGAGTTGTGTTTATCCAATCAATAGCTGGTGGCAACAAACAATACAAGAAAGAAAAGAGAAAGATATCTCAATGGAAATTTAATTTTAAAACAACTGCAAAAGCTCTAAAAGGAATGAAACACAGATAGGATCTGAAATCAATAGTTTAACAGACAAAACAAAGCATTATTGTTATGCCTCTGGAAAATGGAAGTCAAATGTTGTGTGGTTATTTTTCCTTTTTCCCCTCCTTGTTTATTCCAGTTTTCTCTTAACTTTGAAAACACTACAAATTGGGATAGTCCTATTTGTATTTTGTTTGCATTGTTTTCTCGGATCATTAAAATTATAAAATGTACTGCTGCTATTCACAATGAGTAAAGTTTATCCTATGCCAGTGCAAGAACTTTTCACCGCTTAATCCCTTTATTCCCTCCCAATGAAAGAGAATGTTTCTGTTTTGCCATGGCCATCCCCAACACCTTCAGGACAATGCAAGCCAGCAGCAAGGACTGGAAGATCAGTGCCTGGCTGAAGCCTGCCTCAGATGCTGCCCCCAGGAAGACCAGCACCTTGAGGACGGCTCTTCAGGACCTCGCCGCCAGGAGCAACATCCCCTTGCCTGCTCTTCAGGAGGAGGAGGATGCCCAGAGGAGAGCTCCCCCCAAAACTGGACCAGGGGGATGATGCCTGGAGAGCCCCTCCCAATGCTGGACCAGGACAAGGATCCTGCCTACTGCCCTGCTGCTCCTGAGACGATGGCCACAGGAGGAGCTCCCCCCCAAGGACCAGGATGGTGCCTGCTGCCGCCCCCCCCCCCCATGGAGTGAGAATCTGGAGGCTTCTTGCTGCCCCAGCAAGGAAGCATACTGGAGGAGACCCCCTCCCACAACCCGCCTCCCCACCCCCCCAAGGACCGGGACCAGGAGGCTGCCATGGTGCCTCCCCACAGACCGGGACCTGCCAAAGCTTTTGCACTGCTTCTGAGAGGTGCAGGAAATACATTTGTGTATGTAATTTAAGTGAATTATTATTAAAAAATCTGTATTAATATGCCTAATAAGGAATCTAATAGTAAAAAAAAATCCTAAATATTTTTGTTATCTGTACTTTGTTATCTGTCAGGGTGGTTAAACACTGGAATAAGTTGATTAGGAAGGTTGTGGAATCTCCATCTCTGGAGATATTTAAGAGCAGGTTAGATAGACATCTATCAGGGATGGTCTAGACGATACTGGGTCCTGCCATGAGGGCAGGGGACTGGACTCGACCTCTCGAGGTCCCTTCCAGTTCTAGTGTTCTATGATTCTACTTGTTGACAGGTATTTCAAAATAAACTATAAAAATAATTACACTGGCATTATTATATTCTGTATTTTGACAAACAAAATGCAGGATTTTAAAATACTATGCATAAAATTTTAAATATTTTTGCTGCAGAATTTCCCAAGCAGTGCTTGGAAGATGTGCTTCCACTTCCACCCACCATGGGAGGAGATTGTACTGTTCTTCTCATCACTGGTTAGGCCTCAGCTGGAGTACTGTATCCAGTTTTGCTTACCAAATTATAGAAAGGATGTAGAGAAACCGGAAAGGAACTAGAGGTAAGTAACAAAGATGATAAAAGGGATGAATTGCAAAGGCTGAAAGAATTGAGTGTGTTCAATTTGAAAAAGAGGAGATTAAGGAGAGGGGGGATATGATAGCAGTTTTCAGATATTTAAAAGATTGCCACAAAAAAGATGAAGAAATGTTGTCCTCTTTTGCCACAGAGGGCAGGACATGAGGCAGTGGCTTCAAACTATTAATAGCAGATTTAGATTAAATCTCAGGAAAAACTTCCTAACTGTAAGAAACGTAAGACAATGGAACAGACCTTCAATAGGAGGAAGTGGAAACTTCTTCTCTGAAAGTTTTCAAAAGGAGACTGAATAGCCAACTCTCTTGGATGGCTTAGACACAACAAATCCTCCATCCTAGCAGGGGGTTAGACTAGATGACCCTTGCAATCCCTTCTGACCCTATGATTCTATTATTCTAATTGTGACACTCTAAGTACCTTTTTCCGACCAGAAGAAGATCTCTGTTGAGCTCAAAAGTGTGTCTCTTTCACCAGTAGAAGCTGGTTCAATAAAAGATGCTAGCTCACCCACATTGTCTCTACAACAGCACTACAAACTAAAAAATAGTGATTGACTGAGGCCTAACAGCAAAATTATTTTTTCCATTTTCAGCTATGAGACAGTTTTTTAAACCTTTTTTCCCTCTGGCAACTTAAATAAACCAAAAGTAGCTACTAGCAGTTATCCATGCAAATCTACATTTTAAATAATTTTATAACAAATGCTTTTGGTCTCATTTTCCTAAATTTTAGTTGTACTTGAAAATGGATATTAAGAAAAATAATCCCAAACAAACACAAATCTGAGGAAAAAACCCCAAGAGTGCTTCTTATCAGCAAAGGAAGAAGAGAAATTAATGCTGATTCTAATTTTTGAGAAGCGCTAAGATGTAGCTATACAAGAACCTAGGTAAGTAAAGGAGGTAAATGGCCACTTTTATTATTTAGCAAAACTGTATATTTATAAGAAAAATGAAAAGAACAGATTCTCTAATTTGCTGATTTGATTTTGAGCTAAAGATGGTTAGAGATAGCTTGTTGGAAAACCTTATTTAATGGGAAAAATACTGAGGTTGAAAATAGTACAAATTAGATTCAGGTATATCCAGTTATCAATTCAGTGACTTTAGCAAGATCAATTCATAGCTTTGCCAGACACTAAAAATCATGATCTAAAGACACTGGATTTCTAGTTTATGACAACAATCTGTATCCCACTAGCTCTCTGCCCTATGACTACAGGGGTGTTAACAGGTCACTTCACTTAGAATGTTCCACAGAATATGTGCTAACTACTTATTTTAAACTATCTGTGCCATTTTGTATTTAGCTATGACAAAGTGAGTGCTTTCCCCAGATCTGGGGAAGAGTTCTATGTAATATTTGTAATAAAAATAATAATATAAAGTGAGCAATGTACATGTTGTATTCTGTGTTATAATTGAAATCAATATATTTGAAAATGTAGAAAAATATCCAACATATTTAATAAATTTCAATTGGTATTCTATTGTTTTTAACAATGCAATTAAAATAGCAATTATTCGAGATTTTAAACTGCAATTACTTTGAGTTAATCATGTGAGTTAAATGTGATTAATTAAATCATGTGAGTTAAATGCAGAATGCAATGCTATACACAGCCTCAAAAACAATTCTAACATCATAATCAAAGAGGCTGACAAAGTTGGGCGCTGTAGTCATCATGAACAGAACAGATTATGAACAGGAGGTGACCAGACAACTCAACACCAAATTCTACAAGCCTCTCTCCTGTGATCCCACTAAAGAATACCAAAAACCTGAAACAACTGCTCATGAGACTCCCTGATGCTACTCAGGACCAAATTTACACTAACTCCCTCCCCCCAATCCCTGACCAGGAGTTTTCTATCTGCTACCCAAGATACACAAACCTGGAAATCCTGGACAACCCATCATCTCAAGCATTGGCACGCTTACATCAGGAGTACCTGGTTATACTGACTCTCTCCTCAGACCCTATGCTACCAGCACTCCTACCTACCTCTGTGACACCACTGGCTTCCTGAGGAAACTTCAAAACATCAGTAATCTTCCTGAAAATACCATCCTGGCCACCATGGATGTAGAAGCCCTTTACACCAACATTCCACATGAAGACGGACTACAGGCCATCAGGAACTGCAACAACAACACTGCACACCTGATAACAGAGCTCTGCGACTTTGTCACCCACAACTACTTCCATTTTGGAGACAATTTGTACCTTCAAGACAGTGGCACAGCCATGGGCACCCGCATGGCACCACAATATGCCAACGTCTTTATGGCTGACCTTGAGTAACGTTTTCTCAGCTCTCACCCCCTGAAACCTTTACTCTACATCGATGACATCATCATATGGACCCACGGGAAAGAGACCCTTGAAGAATTTCACAGGGATTTCAACAACCACCCCATCATCAACCTCAGACTAGATCAGTCCACATGAGAAATACTCTTCCTTGATACTACAGTACTATTAAATGATGGACAAATTTCCACTACCCTATACCGGAAACCTACCAACTACTATACTTACCTTCATGCCTCTAGTTTCCATCTCAGACACATTTCCCAATCTATTATATACAGTCAAGCCCTAAGATACAACCGTATTTGTTCCACTCTCACAGACAGAGACAAACACCTACAGGATCTATATAGAGCATTCTTAAAACTAAAATACCCACCCAGAGAAGTGAAAAAACAGATCGACAGAGCCAGAAAAGTACCCAGACATGAACTACTTCAAGACAGGCCCAGAAGAGAAAACAACAACAGAATTCCACTTATCACCTACAGTCCAAAACTTAAACCCCTCCAACACATTATCAACAATCTACAACCTATCCTCACTCTCAGATGCCTTGGGGGAAAGGCCAGTTCTCGCTTACAGACAACCCCCTAGCCTCATACAAATTCTTTCCAGTAACCACGCAACACACCTCCATCATAATTACCCAGGAACCCACCCCCACAATCAGCACTGGTGCCAACTCTGCCCACACATCTATACCAGCGATTTCATCACTGGACCCAATGACATCAGCCACCAAATCAAAGACTTATTTAATTGCACATCCACTAATGTGATCTATGCCATCAAATACTAGCAATGCCCCACTGCAATATATATTGGCCAAACTGGACAATCTTTATGGGAAAGAATTGATGGACACAAATCAGATATCCAAAAAGGCAATACACAAAAACCTGTTGGGGAACATTTTAATCTGCCTGGACACTCATTAATGGATCCCCAAGTTGCCGTTGTGTTCCAGACCAATTCCACAAGCCAAATACACAGAGACGGACTGAAACTTAACTTCATTCACAAGTTTAATTCTTATGCAAATGGTGTGAACCGGGATATAGGATGGCTCGCACACTATCTTCTAACTTTTAATGACTTAACCAACCAAACAAACAATGGAGGTGCTAATGATTCTTAACAGCCTCTTGTAACTATTTGAACTATCTACTCACTGTCTCTCTTCTTCTTCCTCCCCCCACTCCCTCCCTCCCTCCTTCCCTTATTTATTCTTGGATCGGGACTTATACTCCGGTCATCTGAAGAAGTAGGTTTTGCCCACGAAAGCTCATGATACCATCTGTCTGTTTTGTTATTGTTTAAGGTGCTACTAGACTATTAGTTGTTTTTTATGTGATTAATTGATAGCCCTTGTAATAGGGTTACCATATTTCAGGTTTCCAGAAAGAGGACACTGCTGGGACAAGGGAGAGGTTCAGTTAGGAGTGCTAGAGGAGGTACCTGCAGCAGGTGTACTCACTAGAGGTGGGGGGAAGTTTCACTCCCACATATAGTGGCAGGCACAAGCCCAGGCCACAGAGGCTAGGTCTACACTACAGAGTTTTTGCGCAAAACCAGCCCATTTTCCAGGGGTGGAAGCTACTCCCTAGGTGATTGGGATCTGGTAGCTGTCGCTGCAGTGGGATGGGCCAATCAGTGCTCTTTCTGAGCTGCAATATCTGTTCTGCAAAAGTGCTGGACATTTCCTGTTATTTTGACAAATCTGCCCAGTCAGAGGACAGAACTTCAAAAAAGAGGCAATGCCTGTGAAAACCAAGGCATATGGGAATTCTGAACATGGAAAAGCATCTTCAGTACTCAAACCAGGATCTACCTCCAACTCCTTTAGGCTGGGGATGGGAAGTATAAAAGTCCCAGGAAAATAGTCCCAACAAGGATTTAAAGTCATAGAAAGACCTAAGAATTATGGGACAAATTTCAACCTATAACTCTTCAACATTGTGTCAAGTATCAGAGGGGTAGCCGTGTTAGTCTGAATCTGCAAAAGCGGCGAGGAGTCCTGTGGCACCTTATAGACTAACCGAAGTGTTGGAGCATAAGCTTTCATGGGCAAAGACCCACTTCGACAGATGCATGTAGTGGAAATTTCCAGAGGCAGGTATAAATATGCAGGCCAGAATCAGGCTGGAGATGACGAGGTGGATCCAATCAGGGAGGATGAGGCCCACTTCTAGTAGCTGATCTGGAGGTGTGAATTCCAAGAGAGGAGAAGCTGCTTTTGTAGTTAGCTAGCCATTCACAGTCTTTGTTTAATCCTGAGTTGATTGTGTCAAACTTGAAGATGAACTGTAGCTCAGCAGTTTCTCTTTGAAGTCTGGTCCTGAAGTTTTTTTGCTGCAGGATGGCTACCTTTAGATCTGCAATTGTGTGTCCAGGGAGATTGAAGTGTTCCCCTACAGGTTTTTGTATGTTGCCATTCCTAATACCTGATTTGTGTCCATTGATTCTTTTACGTAGGGACTGTCCAGTTTGGCCGATGTATATAGCAGAGGGGCATTGTTGGCACATGATGGCATATATTACGTTAGTAGATGTGCAGGAGAATGAACCAGTGACAGTATGGCTGATCTGGTTAGGTCCTGTGATGGTGTTGCTGGTGTATATATGTGGGCAGAGTTGGCACCGAGGTTTGTTGCATGGATTGGTTCCTGAGTTAGAGTTATTATGGGTGTGTAGTTGCTGGTGAGAATATGCTTCAGGTTGGCGGGTTGTCTGTGGGCAAGGACTGGCCTGCCTCCCAAGGCCTGTGAAAGCGAGGGATCATTGTCCAGGATGGGTTGTAGATCGCTAATGATGTGTTGGAGAGGTTTTAGCTGAGGACTGTAGGTGATGGCCAGTGGTGTTCTGTTGGTTTCTTTCTTGGGCTTGTCCCGTAGCAGGAGGCTTCTGGGTACACGTCTGACTCTGTCAATCTGTCTCCTCACTTCCTCGTGTGGGTATCGTAGTTTACAGAATGCTTGTTGAAGATCTTGTAGGTGTAGGTCTCTGTCTGAGGGGGTGGAGCATATGCGGTTGTACCTCAGTGTTTGGCTATAAACAATGGATCGTGTCGTGTGTCCGGGATGGAAGCTGGAGGCATGTAGGTAAGCATAGCGGTCGGTAGGCTTTCGGTATAGGGTGGTGTTTATGTGACCGTCACTTATTTGCACCGTGGTGTCCAGGAAATGGACCTCCCGTGTAGACTGGTCCATGCTGAGGTTGATGGTGGGGTGAAGCTGTTGAAATCGTGGTGAAATTCTTCCAGAGTCTCCTTCCCATGGGTCCAGATGATGAAGATGTCATCAATGTAGCGAGGTAGAGAAGGGCGTAAGTGGACGAGAGCTGAGGAAGCGTTGTTCCAGGTCAGCCATAAAAATGTTGGCGTATTGTGGGGCCATGCGGGTGCCCATAGCAGTGCCACTGATCTGGAGGTAATATATTGTCACCAAATCTGAAATAGTTGTGTGTGAGGATATATTCGCAGAGTTCAGCCACCAGTTGTGCTGTGGCATCATCGAGGATACTGTTCCTGACAGCTTGTATTCCATCTGCATGTGGGATGTTTGTGTAGAGAGCCTCTACATCCATGGTGGCTAGGATGGTGTTTTCTGGAAGATCACCAATGCACTGTAGTTTTCTCAGGAAATCAGTAGTGTCACGGAGGTAACTGGGAGTGCTGGTGGCGTAGGGTCTGAGGAGAGAGTCCACATAGCCAGACAGTCCTTCAGTGAGAGTGCCAATGCCCGAGATGATGGGGCGTCTGGGATTTCCAGGTTTGTGGATCTTGGGTAATAGATAGAACAACCCTGGTCGGGGCTCTGAGGGTGTGTCGATTTGTTCCTGTGCTTGTGTAGGGAGTGTCCTGAGCAGGTGGTGCAGTTTCTTAGTGTATTCCTTAGTGGGATCTGAGGAAAGAGGCCTGTAGAATTTGGTATTGGAGAGTTGTCTGGCAGCCTCCTTTAGGTAGTCAGGCCTGCTTCCGCCGACATGCACAGGCAGAAATTGTGAAAAACAGCATCGCTTGCCTGGTAACCTCAGTCGTGCAGAACGCAATGCCATCCACAGCCTCCGGAACAACTCTGACATTATAATCAAAGAGGCTGACAAAGGAGGTGCTGTTGTCATCATGAACAGGCTTCTCCTCTCTTGGAATTCACACCTCCAGATCAGCTACTAGAAATGGGCCTCATCCTCCCTGATTGGATCCACCTCGTCATCTCCAGCCTGATTCTGGCCTGCATATTTATACCTGCCTCTGGAAATTTCCACTACATGCATCTGACGAAGTGGGTCTTTGCCCACGAAAGCTTATGTTCCAACACTTTGGTTAGTCTATAAGGTGCCACAGGACTCCTCGCTGCTTCTTCAACATTGGTTCACTATATAGTCCCTTCACAGGAGCCTGCCTGGTGTACTGTTCTATCAGAATCAACCTTGGTTACTGTATGAGCAACATACAGTACCCTCACCACACTTCCAAGGTAAAACTTCCATAACTTCAGATCATGAGAACATTAGCATATAGACCACACAACAGCCAGTTTCACAGGAAAGCATAACAAATGTTCTTCAATTGTTCTACCTGAAACACAAAAAAGTCACTTAGCTGAGTGTGGGATTTTTTGTTCGATTACTATTCCAGAGTTTTGGTGTGAGTCAGCCTAATTGCATAATATTTTTGAGAGGCTTGATACATTATATAGTTCATTTTCTACTCAAAACTGCTCTATCCATTATCTCCTATTAATGCTACTGGGAGTTTAACTCATACATCATGGGAGACCAAACCCCTAAGAATCTAAGATAACTACCATATCAGTGATTTCCTTGAAGACATGTAGAGGATACCTGGAACTTCTAATCATCAGGTCATTAGTTTGGGTGGAAGGAGGAGAGTTAAACATTATTCTCAGCAACATTATTCTTGGCATTTTATTCTTACAGAGAACATATATACTTGACTGCCTGGTATAAAGTTGATAAGTATCACACACTATACACATATCACTGTTAGAGATGTAAAGGACTAGTCAACTATGTGATAAGCAACTATTTGCTTATCGGATAGTCGACAGGACAGTCGAGTAGTCACTCCTCCCCGCTCCCTTGCAGCCTCTATTAGATAGAGGCAGCAAGGGGGGAAGACTTAGAGTACTTAAAAGCAGCAGCAGGCACAGAGCCCGGGGTCAGCTGCTCCGTGTGGCACTGTCGCTTTGATTGCCACGGAGAGCCCAGCGTCAGGCTCCTTGTGGCATTTTAAAGCAGCAGCGCTGCATGGAGCCTGGAAGTGGTGTTCTTGTCTGTCCTCCCTCTTGAAGGCAAAGGTCCAAGTAGGGATCGTTGAATTACGGAAGTAAACACATGGTTGTGCAGACGGTGTCGGAGAGAGGGCTTTGGTTTCTTCAACCATGGGACTCTGTTCCACGCACAAGGATTACTAGGAAGAGATGGGATCCACTTAACAAAGAGAGGGAAGAGCATCTTTGCGGTCAGGCTTGCAAACCTAGCGAGGAGGGCTTTAAACTAGGTTCGTTGGGGGATGGTGACGTAAGCCCTGAGCTAAGTAAGGAAGTTGGATACTAGGAAGAAACACAAGGAGGAAGGAGCAACAAAGAAGGACCCCTGATTTGAATGGAGAAAGTAGGGCAATCAACTGGTTATCTAAGGTGTTTGCACATGAATGCAAGAAGCCTGGGAAACAAACAGGAAGAATTAGAAGCCCTAGCCTAGTTAAAGCACTATGATTTGATTGGAATAACGGAGACTTTGTGGGATGACTCACGTGACTGGAGCACTGTCATGGAAGGGTATAATCTGTTCAGGAAGAACAGGTGCGGGAGAAAAGGAGGAGTTGCACTGTATAAGAGAGCAGTATGATTGCTCAGAGCTCCAGTATACAGAGGGAGAAAAGCCTGTTGAGAGTCTTTGGGTTAAGTTCAGAGATGGAAGCAACAGGGGTGATGTTGTGGTTGGCGTCTGCTATAGACCACCAGATCAGGTGGATGAGGTAGAGTAGGTTTTCTTCAGGCAACTAAGAGAAGCTTCCAGATCACAGGCCCTGGTTCTCATGGGGGACTTTATTCACCCTGACATCTGTTAGGAGACCAATACAGCAGTACATAGTCAATCCAGGAAGTTTTTGGAGAACGTTGGGGATAACTTCTTGGTACAAGTGCTGAAGGAACCTACCAGGGGCCATGTGCAGCTTGACCTTCTGCTCACAAACAGGGAGAAACTAGTAGGGGAAGTAGAGGTGGGTGACAACCTGGGAAGCAGTGATTATGAGATGGTAGATTTCAGGATCCTGATGAAAGGAAGAAAGGAGAATAGCAAAATACACACCCTAGACTTCAGAAAAGCAGACTTTGACTCCCCTCACAGAACTGATGGGCAGGATTCCCTAGGATGCTTACATGAAGGGGAAAGGAGTCCAGGAGAGCTGTCAGTATTTTAAAGAAGCCTTATTAAAGGCACAGGAAGAAACCATCCCGATGCGCAGCAAGAAAAGCAAATATGGTAGGTGACCAGATTGGCTTACCGGGGACATCTTTGGTGAGCTTAAACACAAAAAGGAACCTTACAAGAAGTAGAAAACTGGACAGATAACTAGGGGGAGGAGTATAAATATATTGCTCGAGAATGCAGGGGAGTTATCAGGAAGGCGAAAGCGCAATTGGAATTGCAGCTAACAAGGGATGTGAAGGGTAACAAGAAAGGTTTCTATAGGCATGTGTGACGCCTCTAACGCGTCACCCCGAGTGCGCACACGGCCGATGCGGCATACCCGCGTGTCCCGCACTTCCTCTTAGCAGTTTCATCCCCTCGCGGGGGAGGGGGAAGGGGGACCCGGGCCCGCCCACTCTCACGGGTCCCAGCCCAGGGCCCTAAGGACTCGGATCTAGGGGGGATCCGGTCCGGCTGATGGGGTATGTCACCGTAACTCGTCAGCCCGCCAACCACTCCGGGGTTCCGCCCTGGGCTGCTTCCTTCCCCCCTTCCTCAGTTCTGCCTCAGTCCCGTACCCATGGGACGTACTGTCTCTCCCTCCAGGGGCTTACGGGGCGCTGCGCCTCTCCGCCCGCTGCTTGGAGGCCACGCTCACCCGGGACCGGACTTCCCTGGACCCAGGCCCCAGCTTGGGTGCGCCGCTCCCCCCCTCCCTCTCACGTTGTCGGCACCCTTTCAAATACGGCGGCATAGCCGCAGCTCCAATCCCTGGCCGGGAGTAGGGGCTGGGCGTGGGCACGCTCTCCGAGCCCCACCCCCACCATATGCGAGCCGCCCCCCCCACCCCCCGCCGCTTCCGCGGCAGGGCCCAAGCCTCCGCCATTTCCCTGCCAGCGCCGCCCGTGACGTCATCACGGGGCGCCAGCCGGACGGCGTCTGAGTAGCCCGGGCAGGGCCGGGTCGCGCCGGTGCGGCGAGCCCAGAGGGCTTTCGTGGGCCGCACGTCGGTGCGGGGCGGAGGCGCCCCATCACCCCCAATCACCTCCCTCCCCTAGTTCGCTGCCTTCATACCGTCTCGAAAAGAAGTCCGCATTTTGATGTTGGGTGCCCGCCCTGTGGGCTACCTCGAAGGTGTACGGTTGTAGGGCTAGGTACCACCGCATCACCCTAGTGTTCGAATCCTTCATTGTTTGCAGCCATCGGAGGGGCGCGTGGTCCGTGACCACTCGGAAGTGGCCCCCTAGTAGATAATATCTCAGCATCTCTATAGCCCACTTCACGGCTAGGGCCTCTTTCTCTATTGTCGAGTATCACCATTCATGGGGGAATAGTTTCCAGCTGATATAAACGATTGGGTGTTCCTCCTCGCCTTCTCCCTGTGACAGGACAGCCCCAATTCCCGTCCCGGACGCATCTGTCTGGACAGTAAAGGGTTGGTTAAAGTCAGGCTGCGCCAAAACCGGGGCTTGGCTCAGCACCCCCTTTAACGTCTGGAAGGCTCGCTCGCACTCGGGTGACCAGTGTACCTTTTGGGGCAGCGCGGCGCGCGTCAGATCCGTTAGGGGGGTGGCTATTGCCGCGAGGTTAGGGACGAACCGACGATAATATCCTGCCAACCCCAAGAACTGCCGGACCTGCTTTTTGGTCCTTGGGGGTTGGTAACTTTGCAGTGCTTCTATCTTCCCCACCAGTGGGCGCAACTGTCCCTGCCCCACGGTATACCCCAAATAAGTCACCTCTCTCTCGCCAAACCGACACTTCCGTGGGTTCGCCGTGAGCCCAGCGTCTCGAAGAGCCTCTAAGACGGCCTTAATGTGATGTAGGTATTCCTCCCACGTCTGACTGTAGACCACGATGTCGTCGATATACGGAGCGGGCCCACTGGCCTTGATCCCTTAACACGTGGTCCATGAGCCACTGAAAAGTAGCAGCGGCCCCATGTAATCCGAAAGGCATCCGGGTGAAATGGTACAGCCCGAAGGGTGTCAAAAAGGCCGTCTTTTCCCGGGAGGTTGGCGAGAGGGGGATCTGCCAATAGCCCCGCGTCAAGTCCAGGGTGGACAAATAAAGGGCTCCCCCTAACCGGTCTAATAATTCATCGACGCGGGGCATGGGGTAGGCATCGAACCGTGATAGGGCGTTGACCTTGCGGAAGTCAATACAGAACCGCAGAGTGCCGTCCAGGTTTCGGGACGAGCACTATCGGGCTGCGCCACTCACTAAAAGACTCTTCTACGACTCCCCACCGGAGCATCCTCTGTAACTCTTTCCGGACAGTGTCCCACATTCTGCGTGGCACGGGGCGCACCTGGTCCCGTACCCTCTTCTGGGGTTCTGTTTCAATATGGTGATAGATGAGGGAGGTTTGCCCTGGGTCCTCCGACAATACGTCCGCGAACCCCCGAAGCAGGGCTTGGAGGTTGGCCCGCTGTTCTTCGGCGAGTTCACTCCCCGCCTGGAAGACCATGGGGGGACCCACCTCCCTATCCCCCGGGCCCAGCTCGGGCTCGGGCGGCAGGGGGCTCACAAGGAGACCCTCCCGCTCCTTCTAGGCTTTTAGAAGGTTAACATGATAAACCTTAGTGTCCTTCCGTTTCCCCGACAATCTCAGTTCGTAGTCAACGGGTCCCACCCGCCTCAGCACTTCAAAGGGCCCCTGCCACCGCGCTAGCAGCTTTGACCCTGGGGTGGGGAGCAGTACTAACACTCGCTGTCCTGGTTCAAAGACCTGCAACCGCGTGCCGCGATTGTAATACCGGGCTTGTGTTGCCTGGGCGGCCTCCAGATTGTTCTTTGCAAACACCCCCAGACAGTGCAGCTTCTCCCTTCTCCCTCAATTCCAATACGTACTGCACGGAGCCCTTTACCCTAGTCTCTTGCTCCTCCCACCCTTCCTTTATAATGTCCAGGACGCCCATCGGGTGCCTTCCATGTAATAGTTCAAAGGGTGAAAACCCGGTGGAGGCTTGCGGGACCTCCCGTACCGCGAATAGTAGAGCGGGTAACAGCGTGTCCCACTCCCTCGGCTCCTGTTCCGCAAACTTGCGCAACATCTCCTTTAAGGTCTGATTAAAGTGCTCGACTAACCCATCCGTCTGAGGATGGTACACTGACGTTTCTTAGTCTATTAATTTGCAACAGACGACACAGTTCCTCCATCAGCCGGGAGGTAAAGTTCATTCCCTTGTCTGTCAGGATCTCTTGGGGAAGCCCAACCCGGGCAAAAATCTTTACCAATTCAGCGGCCAATGTCGCGGCATGGGTGTTCTGAAGAGGGACGGCCTCCGGATACCGTGTCACGTAGTCTAAGACGACCAGGATATATTGGCATCCTGCCCTCGATCTTTCTAATGGTCCTACTATGTCCATAGCTATCCTGGCGAACGGCACATCTACCACTGGGAGGGGGACCAGGGGGGCTTTTGGCACACCGCGGGGCCCTGCCTTCTGACAAGTTGTACAGGACCCACAGAACTCCTGCACCTCCTGGTAAATTCCGGGCCAGTAGAACCGCTGTATAATTCGCTGTACCGTCTTTTCGGCTCCGAGGTGTCCTGCCCAGGGGTTTGCGTGTGCCAACTCCATAAGCCAGACACGGTAGCGTCCCGGCACTAACAGTTGTCTGACTTCCCCCTGTCCCTCCCGGCCCCCGTCAACTCGGTATAACCGGTCGGAGTGTACCTCAAAGTGGGGGCCTGTCGGTCCTCCGGCAGTCGGGGCCTCCGCGTCCTGCGGGTCGTGAGCTGCTGTCCAGGCGTGTCGCAAGGACGGATCCTCTCACTGCTCCTGGAGGAAGTCACCGTCGAAGAGTCCTAATGCTGGACGGGTCCGGGGTCTTCGGTGGCCCCCTCGCGTATCCCCAGCATACCTTCCACTTCCCCCGGGCCCTGTTCGCCCCACCAATTGCCCAGGGCCCTTCGGAATCCTGCCCAGTCTCGTCCTAGTAACATGAGGTATGCTAGTTTGGGGGCAACCACTACGTAACATCACTTCTGCTGGTCCCCATCTGTGATTCGGACCCAGGCCGTGGCATATTCATGCAGGTCTCCGTGGACACACTGCACGAAGACGGGGGGACCACGGGGCTCTCCGGCGGGAATCAAGTCCGCCCGTATTATGGTTTGACTACAGCCCGAGTCTATTAGGGCGGGGACTACCTGGCCCCCTATCCCCACATGCCGCAGGATCTTACCTTCCTCGTCCCTCTGTGCGGCTTCATCTCCCGTCAGGGCCTGGGCGTAAGAACAGTCCATGTACGGGCAGTCCTTTATGAAATGGTCCTCCTGTCCGCACCTGAAGCAAGCCCCTCGGGCCGGGGTCCTCGTAGCTGCCTCCCGAGGGGAATCGCCCAGACGCCTTGGTGGCCCTACGGGGGCCTCCCGGGGTGGGAGGGACCATGCTGGCGCCAGAGGCCTGCGTCGTGGCTCCTTTTCCGGACTTCTTCTCCCTCGGGGGCCCCTTTCAGAGCCCAGGCGCGGCGGAAGGGGGGGAGGCCTTTTCCCCCTCCCGGGGCCTTCCTGCCCCTCTGCTGCTTCATAGTCGTTCATCAACTCCACCGCCTCATCCAAGGTCGAGGGGTGGTGCCGGCGCACCCAGCGCTGGCCGTTGCCGGGTAAAATATCAATGAATTGTTCCAACACGACCTGCTCTGCCACTTGGGGCCCCGTACATTGGTCTGGGTCGAGCCAGCGCCAGGCGGCTTCCTTTAGCCTCTGGGCCACCGCTCTGGGGCGTACTCCGACCTTGTACGTTTGCGCCCTAAACTTCTGCCGATATGTCTCCGGGGTAATCCCCATCTGGTCCAGGATGGCCTCCTTCAGTTTGAAGTAGTGGAGGGCATCCCGGTCACTCAGGCTTCGGTAGGCCATCTGGGCGGCGCCGGTCAAATACGGGGCTAATAAGGTGGCCCAGTGCACCTCGGGCCACTGGGCCGCGGTGGCCACCCGTTCAAAGGTGGTCAGGTAGGCTTCCGGATCATCGGCGGGTCCCATCTTGGTCAACCGGACTGCGAGGCGGGGCAACTCGCCCCCCGGACATCCTCGCCCTTGCCCCGCCTGGCCAGGCGGGGTGACTGGCGCGGCCTGGTACTGTTTGATCCACTGCTCCTGTTGGGCTTTCATCTGCTTGGCTACTTCCTGAATCAGTTGCTTCTGTTGCACTTGGTGCTGAGCAGCTAGTTGCTGGATCAACAGGGTCTGTTGCTGCTGATTCTGTCTTTGGGTTTCCTTCACCCATTCCATAAACTGGGCCGGATCCATTCTCCAGCTCTGTTTTGGGGTTCCCCCACTAAGAAACACAAAAAAACCCACCAGCACCACCAAAACGAAGACAGAGGAAATATCCCACCAGTTATTTCCCTCCGCGCTCTCCCACGTGCGTCTCCCCTCCTACGGGTTCTTGGCACCCCTCACGGTGCCCACATTCTCCACCATCTTGTGACGCCTCTAACGCGTCACCCCGAGTGCGCACACAGCCGATGCGGCGTACCCGCGTGTCCCGCACTTCCTCATAGCAGTTTCATCCCCTCGCGGGGGAGGGGGAAGGGGGACCCGGGCCCGCCCACTCTCACGGGTCCCAGCCCAGGGCCCTAAGGACTCGAATCTAGGGGGATCCGGTCCGGCTGATGGGGTATGTCACCGTAACTCGTCAGCCCGCCAACCACTCTGGGTTCCGCCCTGGGCTGCTTCCTTCCCCCTTCCTCAGCTCTGCCTCAGTCCCGTACCCATGGGACATACTGTCTCTCCCTCCAGGGGCTTACCGGGGGGGGGAAGGCGTCTGCGCCTCTTCGCCCGCTGCTTGGAGGCCACGCTCACCCGGGACCGGACTTCCCTGGACCCAGGACCCAGCTTGGGCACGCCGCTCCCCCCCTCCCTCTCACGTTGTCGGCGCCCTTTTAAATATGGCGGCACAGCCGCAGCTCCAATCCCTGGCCGGGAGTAGGGGCTGGGCGCCGCCACGCTCTCCGAGCCCCGCCCCCGCCGTAGGCGAGCCGCCTCCCCCCCCCGCCACTTCTCCGCTGTTTCCCTGCCGGCGCCGCCTCTGACGTCATCACAGGGTGCCGGATGGACGGCGTCTGAGCAGCCCGGGCAGGGCCGGGTCGCACCGGTGCAGCGAGCCCAGAGGGCTTCCAGGGGCCGCATGTCGGTGCGGGGCGGAGGCGCCCCATCACAGCATGTTAGCAATAAGAGGGTGATCAGAGAGGATGTGGGGCCCTTCCTGGATGAGGGAGGTAACCTAGTGACAGATGATGTGGGAAAAGCTGAAGTACTTCACAGAGGTGGTCAGCTTCTAGACTACTGCAACAGAGTATGGGAAGGAGGTGGGCAGCCCTCGGTGGAGAACAGATTAAGAACGGTTTAGAAAAGCTAGACATATACAAATCCATGGGTCCAAATTTAATGCATCCCAGGGTACTGAGGGAGTTTGGCAAATGTCATTGCAGAGCCTTTGGCCATTATCTTTGAAAAGTCATGGAGATCATGAGAGGTCCCGGATGATTGGAAAAAGGCAAATGTAGTACCCATCTTAAACAAAGGGGAAGAAGGACAATCCAGGGAACTACAGACTAGTCAGCCTTACCTCAGTCCCTGGAAAAATCATGGAGGGGATCCTCAAGGAATCCATTTTGAAGCACTTGGAAGAGGGGAAGTGATCAGGAATAGTCAATTTGGATTCACCAAGGGCAAGTCATGCCTGACCAATTTGACTAGCTTCTATGATGAGGTAACTGGCTCTGTGGATATGGGAAAGTCAGTGGATGTAATATACCTTGACTTTAGCTCTGTGGATATGGGAAATTCAGTGGATGTGATATACCTTGACTTCAGCAAATCTTTTGATACAGTCTCCCACAATATTCTTGCCAGCAAATTAAGGAAGTATGGATTGGATAAATGGACTGTAAGATGGATAGAAAGCTCGGGTAGTGATCAACAGCTCGATGTCAGGTTGGCAGTCGCTTTCTAGCAGAGCGCCCCAAGGATCGGTTCTAGGACTGGTTTTGTTCAACATCTTTATTAATGACCTGGATGAAGGGATGGATTGCGCCCTCAACAAGTCCGCATATTACACTAAGCTAGGGGGAGAGGGAGATACGTTGGAGGGCTGGGATAGGCTCCAGAGTGACCTAGAGAGAATAGAGGATTGGGCCAAAAGAAATCTGATGAGGTTCAACAAGGACAAGTGTAGAGTCCTGCATTTGGGACAGAAGAATCCCAAGCATTGTTACAGGATGGGGACCGAATTGCTAAATAGCAGTTCGTTAGAAAAGGCCGTGGGGATTACAGCGGATGAGAAGCTGGATATGAGTCAACAGTGTGCCCTTGTAGCTAAGAAGGTGAATGGAATATTAGGTTGCACTAGGAAGGAGCACAGCAGATCTAGAGAAGTGATTATTTCCCTTTATTCGACATTGGTGAGGCCACATCTGGAGTATTGCGTCGATTTCTGGGCCCCTGCTACAGAAAGGATGTGGACGCATTGGAGAGGGTCTAGCGGAAGGAAACCAAAATGATTAGGGGGCTGGAACACATGACCTATGAGGAGAGGCTGAGGGATTTAGGTTTATTTAGTCTGCAGAAGAGAAGAGTGACGGGGGATTTGATAGCAGCATTCAACTTCCAGAAGGGATATTCCAAAGAGGATGGAGAGAGGCTGTTCTCAATAGTGATGGATGACAGAACGAGGAGCAATGGTCTCAAGGTACAGTGGGGGAAGTCTAGGTTGGATATTAGGAAAAACCATTTCATTAGGAGAGTGGTGAAATACTGGAATGGTGGTGGAATCTCCGTCCCTAGAGGTTTTTAAATCTCGACTTGACAACGCCCCAGCTGGGATGATTCAGTTGGGATTGGTCCTGCTTTGGGCAGGGGGCTGGACTCAATGACCTCCCGAGGTCTCTTCGAGCCCTATGATTCTCTGATTCTAGCAAATTAATTGCTACTTAACATCCCAAATCATTGTTCTAGTATGCAGAATGTGTGGCACTGACAGATCCAGAGATTAGTGCATATATATCACCACCACCCTCAAAAAATAACCCTACACAACTGCCAACTAATACAATGAATATGAAATGTGTGGTTTTACAACTGCTATTCAAGATTTTATTTGCAGGAAGAATGATTCATGGAATAGCAAGAATTATACTGTAATTACCCAAAGCTAGAAGACAAAAGGAGTCAGAAACTTACATGAAATTTAAAAAAGAATGTCTGAGAACCATATTAGCAAAAACAGCTGTTGCACTGTAATATTTTTGAATAGCTTTGTTATGCCTTCACATACTCTTCCAGCAGTAGTTTTATTTTTCCTTTTCTAACATACTAACATTTAGTTTCATTTTGCTATTGTTGGCTCACAGTTTCAGGAGACACTAGACAATCTTTTCAACAATATAGCACTTTTTTATATAGTATCTCTTGACTCCATTCCTTGTGGGGAACCCAATGATTTAATACTTGTCAGGTTCAGCAGATGTGCCCCTTCTCTTTTTGTTTTACTTTTCTTCTTGCTTGGTAAGTGGCAGAAAAAACAAGCATCTTGGGATTTCAAAATTCATCTACATATATATTTAAAGGCATTCCTGAATATATTATTTGTATTATGTTTCAGCCACATTATTTATGCTGTGATCTTGTCAGATCTGATAATATATAGGAAGAAGCCTAGGCCAAAGAGACTCGAAAAGATAGGTACGGCGATAGAAAAGGCAATTGAGCAGATGGTTCCGGAAGAAGAGAAGATCAATAAGATTACACAGGAGACACTGAAGTTGGTCCAAGAGAAGAGAGTACTGAAGATCAGAAGTGATATCTCCGAGAGGGCGGAACAGCAATACAGAGTGAAATGCAAAACGGTGAGGAAAGCAGTCAGAATGGATCAGGCGAAGTGGTTAGAGGAGCAGTGTGAAGATATAGAGAGGTATTATGGCAAGTGTAAGATCAGGGAGGTGTATAAAATGATTAGGAATATTAATAGGAAGTGGCAGCCGAAGCAGATGGCGATCAAAGACGAGAATGATAAGGTGGTCATGAACAAGGAGAAGGTTGTGCAGCGATGGACGAGATATTGTACCTACCTGTACAAAGCACAGTTGGACCCGAGTGTGTCAGAGAGACTGATCGAAGAATTGAAAGAGAAATCACTACCCAGCATTGAGAGCGAGACTGATATTTTGAAGGAGGAAGTAGAAAGAGCAGTGAAACAACTAAAGAACATTAAGAGCCCTGGAAATGATAAGATCACGGGAAAGATGATCAAACATGGCAGAGAAAGTCTGATTCAGGAAATACACCGACTATGTAATATAGCATGGAAAGAAGGGACGGCACTAAGGAATGGACAAGATCTGTGCTAGTGAAAATACACGAGAAAGGAAGTGCGTTGGAGTACAAGAACTACAGAATGATTGCCTTAACGAGTCATCTAAGGAAGGTTCTGATGATGATACTGACGGAAAGACTGAGATTGCAGACAGAAGAACATCTAGCGGATGAGCAAGCGGGATTCAGGAAAGACAATTACCATACAGCAGATATGGTTGTATGGTTTGATTAACATACAATACAATCCGCTAAGATTGATAGTGGAGAAAGCTCAGTGAAAGAAGAACAAGAACATCTACAATTGCTTCGTCGATTTTCAGAAGGCATTTCACAGTATAGATCAGGAAGTGACTTGAGCGGTGTTGGAGACGTACGGAGTGGATAGCAGACTGATACAGTTGTTGAAGGATATCAACGATAATGCAGAGGCAGCGGTGAGAATGTGCGGAGAGTTGGGAAGTCGGTTTACAACGAGTAGAGGTATGAGACAAGGAGATCTGATATCACCAAGTATCTTCATCATGCACCTAGAGAGAGCAATAGGCAAGATCAAGGAAGAGGTAAAAGGGATATCGGTGCATGGGATGAGAATTAACAGTTTGAACTTCACGGATGAAGAAGTTACTCACCTTGTGCAGTAACGGTGGTTCTTCGAGATGTGTCCCCGTGGGTGCTCCACTGTGGGTGCTGGTGCGTCCTCGTGCCGGCGACCGGAGACTTTTCTAGCCGCTTCTGCCGTGCCGCGCAGGCGCGGTGGCGCCCTCTAGTGTCATTGGAATTGAAGGGCACCTGCGCAGCGTGTATCCTCCGTTCCTTCTCTACCCGCTAGAGTATAAGGCTCCAAGCAGGGGAAGGAGGGAGGGTAGAGGAGCACCCACGGGGACACATCTCGAAGAACCACCGTTACTGCACAAAGTGAGTAACTTCTTCTTCTCTTTCCAGTGGTCCCCGTGGGTGCTCCACTGTGGGTGACTACACAGCAGTTGTCGGCTCGCGGAGGTGGGTTTGGAGCTGTGTAGTAGTAACTGTGGATAATACAGCCCATCCCACTGCCATGGAGGATGCTATGGAAGAGGAAAGAGCATAATGTTGCGAAAAAGAGTGGTCAGATGACCAGGTAGCAGCGTTGCAAATGTCTTGCAGTGGAACGTTACGAAGGAAGGCGGTTGTGGCAGCTACCGCCCTGGTGGAATGAGCTGTGATAGTTCCAGGTAAGTGCTTGCCATATAGGGTGTAACAAGCTTGAATGCAGGATGTAATCCATTTAGAAATTCTTTGAGATGAGACTGCTTGTCCCTTAGATCTTTCAGCATAAGAGATAAAGAGTCTAGGTGAGGCTCGCCACGGCTTCGTGCGATCAACGTAGAACGCCAGAGCTCATCGGACGTCAAGAGTGTGCCATGCAGTCTGGATTGGGTCAGCGTGAGGCTTCGGAAAGAAGGCAGGTAAGTGTATGGGTTCATTCACGTGGAAGGGGGAGGGTACTTTAGGGAGGAATTTAGGGTGGTGTCGGAGTATCACCCTGTCCTTTGTAAATACAGTGTATGGAGGGTCAGCCATCAAGGCCGCAAGCTCACTCACCCTCCTGCTAGAGGTAATGGCGACGAGGAAGGCTACTTTCATAGACAAATGAGACCAGGAGTAAGTGGCTATAGGTTCGAATGGCGGCTTTGTCAGGCTCTTTAGAACGTGGTTTAAGTCCCAAATGGGGACTGGTGGACGGACAGGAGGAAAGGTATTCTGCAGTCCCTTAAAGAAGCGTTTAGTCAGTGGGTCAGCGAGAAAAGAAGCGCCATCCGTGGAATGGTGAAAGGCCGCTATGGCGGCGGCGTGGACCTTGATACTGCTAAGTGCTAGGCTGGACTGTTTTAAGGATAGTAAGTAGTCCAGTAAGGTAGCTAAAGGAGCAAGGTGTGGCGGGCTTGTGTGGGTTTGAGCATACCAGTGAGAGAATCGAGTCCATTTGTACAGGTAGGTTTTCCTGGTGGAACATCTTCTACTATTAATCAGAATGTCCTTTACTTGTTCTGAGCAGGCAGTCTCGGCATCCTGGAGCCATGAAGAAGCCAGGCATGGAGATGGAGCTTGAGAACATCTGGATGAAGAGTCCGACCGTGGTTCTGCGAGAGGAGGTCTTGGTGGAGAGGAAAGGGATATGGGTCCGTCACCGCCATCTTGAGGAGGTAAGGATACCACGTTTGTCTGGGCCACGCAGGTGCCACTAGAATGACTAGCGCCTGGTCCGTTCTGATGTTGAGGACTCTGTGTAGGAGCGGGAAGGGGGGAAAGGCATACAGGAGAGAGGCATCCCATGTGATGGAAAAGGCGTCTGCGAGGGAGCGTTTCCCCAGGGCTCCTCTGGAGCAGTAGAGGTGGCATTTTCTGTTGTTCTTTGTGGCGAAGAGGTCCACCTCCGGTTGGCCCCAATGAAGGAAGAGCGGAGTGAGGACACGTCTGTCGAGTTCCCATTCGTGCTGGTCCATAAACGTACGGCTTAGAGCATCTGCTGTGACGTTGAGTATCCCGGGAAGGTAAACAGCCGAAGGGGTGACCCCATGTGATAGGCACCAGTTCCAGAGCTTGACAGCTTCCGAACACAGGGAAGGGGATCGAGCGCCACCCTGACAGTTGATGTAGTACATGCAGGTGGTATTGTCCCTCATGATGGTAATGGACTTGTGAGCTATGTACTGAGCGAAATATTGGCATGCATATCTGACCGCCCGTAACTCGAGGAGGTTGATATGGAAAGTCTGCTCCATAAATGACCATTTGCCTTGGGCTGTGATGTGTCCCAAGTGGGCTCCCCCATCCCACGAGTGAGGCATCTGTTATAACTGTGAGAGTGGAAGGTGGGCGTTGGAAAGGAACGCCCGTGTAGCATGTTTTGAGGAATTGTCCACCAGAGTAGGGAGTTGATGCGTGGTGGAATGGCGACGGACTTGGAAAGTTGGTCTCTGGAAGGCCTGTAGACCGTCGCGAGCCAGGACTGGAGAGGTCTCATGTGGAATCTGATGACATAGGCAGTGGAGGCCATGTGCCTGAGGATTTTAAGGCAGTGGCAGACCGTGACAGTCGGCACCGCTTGTACTGCTTGGATAAGGTCGCATATCGTTGCGAACCTGTGCTCGGGAAGAGTAGCCCTTGCTGTGACTGTGTCGATGAGGGCGCATATGAATTCCAGCCTCTGCGTTGGGCGTAGAGTGGATTTTGCGTAATTTATATGAAACCCGAGGCTGAGTAGAAGGGCTATTGTGGTATCTGTCATGGCCTTTGTCTCGTCGAAGGACGCACCTTTTATGAGGCAATCGTCCAAATACGGGAATATTATGATGCCTTGGCGTCAAAGAGAGGCCATTACGACCGCTAGGGTTTTGGAGAACACCCTGGAGACCGTGGACAGGCCAAACAGGAGCACCCTGTATTGGTAGTGTTGGGTGCCTACCGTAAACAGTAAGAAGCGTCTGTGAGCAGGATGAATTGTAATGTGGAAATAGGCGTCTTGAAGGTAGAGAGCTGAAAGCCAATCATGTTGATCGAGCGCGGGAATGATAGTTGATAGGGTGACCATCTTGAAACGGTGGTATGCGATGTATTTGTTTAGGCACCTGAGGTCTAAGATGGGTCGCCACCCTCCCATCTTCTTCTGGGTTAGGAAGTAGGCTGAGTAGAAACCCCGGCCCCGGAATTGTGGTGGTACGTGTTCTACTGCGCCCAGTTGAAGAAGATGTGAAACCTCCTGTAGGAGGATGGTTTCGAGAGAAGGGTCCCTGAAGAGGGACGGGGTAGGAAGGTGGGTGGGAGGAAGGGAGGTAAAGGGGATAATGTAACCAGATTGAATCAGATCCAAGACCCATTTGTCCGAAGTGATGAGGGACCACTGGTGGAAAAAGGCCCGGAGGGGGTGGTGGAACTGAAGGGTACCGGTTGGAAGTGTCAGTGGATTGGCTACCTGGCTCTCGACCTTACCTTCAAACCTGCTGCTTGCTCGATGGTGGATGGGGTGCGACGTGCTGTTGTTGTTGTCACTGTGGTCTATGGCGCTGAGATCTTTGTTTGCGGAAATCGTACTCGGGTTGTTGCCTGAACGGCTCTCTTGGGCATTGGTAAGGCTGGTACCTAGTTCTCTTGAATGGAGGAGTATACATTCCGAGGGTCCTGAGAGTAGTACGAGAGTCCTTCATAGAATGCAACACCTCGTCGGTCTTAGCTGCGAAAAGGTTGGTTCGATCAAAGGGTAAGTCCTCAACCTTTTGTTGTAGATCCCTAGGTACCCCAGATGCTTGAACCAGGAAATTCTGCGGAGCACTATCGCCGAGGCCGTAATTCGAGCTGCGGTGTCTGCCACGTCCATAGCGGACTGCAAGGCTGTGCGGGAGATGGTGTGGCCC
This sequence comes from Rafetus swinhoei, assembly GCA_019425775.1. Classification (NCBI taxonomy): domain Eukaryota; kingdom Metazoa; phylum Chordata; order Testudines; family Trionychidae; genus Rafetus; species Rafetus swinhoei. Next base: position 10,505,567 of record CM033435.1, on the reverse strand, counting down.
TCCTGCATAATATTGAGCAGGGTTGACCGTTTATGCTCCGGAAAGTGTTGGAGGAGATCCTGGAGCTTGGAATAATTAGCGTGGTCATAGTCTGCAAGCATGGCAGTATAGTTAGCAGCCCTGAGGAGTAATGTGGATGAGGAGTAAACTTTTCGGCCCATAATGTCCACTTTCTTGTGGTCCCTGTCCTGTGGGGTTGTTCTTAGATTAGGCTGTTTACCCTTGTGACGTACCGAATCAACTACTGGAGAGTTCGGAGGTGGGTGGGTAAAAAGGAAGTCCATATTTTTTGGAGCGATAAAGTATTTACGGTCTGCTCTCTTATTTGTTGGAGTGACGGATGCTGGGGTCTGCCAGATATTGTCGGCCGGGTCCATAATAGCCTCATCCATGGGGACAGCAATTCTAGAGGTGGTTGGCGGCTGAAGCGTACAAAGAAGGCGATATTGTTTGACCTGCACCTCTTGGAGATCGCTTTCCTGAGCTATAGCGACTCTTTTAAACAAGTCCTGAAATTTTTTCATGTCGTCTCCCGATGGTGGGGCTTCGGTAGTGACTGCTTCGTCTGGGGAGGAGGAGGAATTGTGTAGAGGAGATCTGGTCTCCCCTTCAGAGAGAGAGTCGTGTGCGTCTGAGGGGGCTGGAGAATTTGGCTCAGTGGCAGATACAGTGGCAGGAGGCGAGGGAGGAGGTGGCCTGGAAATAGTAGAAGAGGGTCGGTGGTGACTCTTCTTTGGACGTGGCTCCCAGGGTTGCCATTGAGTGGCATGTGGCGGGGGTGGGTAAGCATACTGTTGCGCATACCACGGATGCGGAGGGGGAGGGTATGCATATTGAACTGTAGCCAGCTGCCAGGATGGAGGTCTATGTGCCGGGCTAGAGTGTTACGATGAAAACCTGCTCCTTGGTTCGGTGCCGATGTCACTGACTGAGCAAGAAGCGAAGGAGTGCCGAGATCTCACTGAGTGGATAGAGGAACCTGGGGACAGCGGTGCCGAGGAGGTGTGGCTCCGCACTGGGGATCAGTACCGCTCACACCTCTGAGACGGTGAAGGACGATGCGGTTTCGGTGGTGGCGGCACCGCCAGCGGGGGGGGTTGATGGTGCCGAGGCTTGTTCCGGCACCGGCGCACTCAAAGGTGGTTTGTCGGCACGGGCCTTTTTTGGTGCTGAGCTCGGTGCCATTTTGGCATGCTTCGGTGCCGTGCGCTCTTTCGATGGCGCTGTCAGCGCCGAGGACGGCTTAGGTGCCGTAGCGGTCAGTGCTGCTGATTTTTGCCTTGGCTCTGAATGAGCTCTTTTGTGCGGTGCCGGCGTCTTAAGCTGCGACGCGCCGGAGGTTCCCGGCCTATCCTTGGTGCTGACCCGTAACGCTGACAGTGCCGAGGGTAGGGATGGAGTCAGAGAGAGACCGGTTTTAGAGGTCGTGGAAGAAGAGTGGGTAGAGGGTTGATTCTTCTCCATACCCTTACTTAGTTGAGGTGATCTAGACAGCGTAGGAGAGTCCTCTGAGGAAGGATGGAGGGACTTCTCATATAAGAGAGTCTTTAGTCTATTGGCTCGGTCTCGGCGCGCCCTCGCTGTTAGTTTGGAGCAGTGCAGGCACTTCTGAGTCTGGTGCGCCTCCCCAAGGCACTTAATACAGTTGGCGTGCCCGTCGAAAGCAGGCATGGCATCTCGACATGACTCACAGCGTTTGAAGCCCGGCCAGCCGGGCATGAGGGGTTGGGGAAAAGCGGCAAGCTGCAACAAGAATTTTTAACTAGACAGGGGAGGCGAATAGGGCTAAAAAACTTGGATGATGAGGTAACTAGGGAATAAAACGAGGTATTTTACTATTTTTAGAGAGAAGTAAGGAGAACAGAGGGCTCCGTCTGCTGCCGAGGACGGTAGAGAAGGAACTGAGGAGCCGCGCCGCGCAGGCGCCCTTCAATTCCAACGACACTAGAGGGCGCTGCGGCGCGGCAGAAATGGCTAGAAAAGTCTCCGGTTGCCGGCGCGAGGACGCACCAGCACCCACAGTGGAGCACCCATGGGGACCACTCGAAGGAGAAGATATAGTTATCAAGGAAGATGAAGAGAAGCTAGCAAGAACAGTGTAGGTGCTAAATGAGGAAGGGAAGCAGTATGGACTGATTATGAATATCGATAAAACAAAGATAATGGTATTTGGAGATAAGGAAATAGGAAGGAAGATTAGTGTAGATGGGATCGAACTGGAGAAAGTAGAGAAGTTCACATATTTGGGGAGCCACATGATGTATGATCTAGACTGTAAGAAGGAAATAGCGACTTGAATAGCAAAAGCAAGAGTGAGTCTGAAGGCGATGGATAAGATCTGGAAAAGTAAAGCGATTAGCTTAGGAACGAAGCTGAGCATCTTGAAACCATGTGTATTTAGCAGCATGTTGTATGGATGTGAGACATGGGTGATAACGAAAGATTCCAAGAGAAGGATATTGATATTGGAGAGGAGTTGTTATAGAAAGATCCTGAGTATAGGATAGATGCAGAAAGTCACCAACGAGGACTTATACAGGAAGATACAGCCTAAAGAGAACCTATTGCAGAAGGTTATACAACAGAAGTTACAGCTATCCGGGCATATCTGCAGAATGAAGGACGAGTGAAAAGTTAAGACCCTGGTATTTGGCATAATGGATGGTCCGAATAGGAGAGGCAGACTCCACAGAGAATGGGTAGATGGTATAGTAGATTGGTGCAGAGCTAGTCTACAGAAACGAAGCACTCTGCACTGGACAGGGAAAGATGGAAGAAAATAGTGAGGGAGTAATCGGACACCAACGGGTGTTGAGCCCATGGTGGTTGTTGTTGATGATGATGATGATGATGAATACTTGAGACTTCCACTGGACTAAGAAAGTTGTGTCATTTCAATAAATGATGTTCTTCCCCAAGAGTCATTAATGAATATATGACCCAACATGGTGCTAGATTAAAATGATAGCATATTAATGACTGAAACTTCCTTGTCCTCACCATTTAGAGATCCCCTAATACGTTTCTCACGACTAGTGTTAGTGCCTTGATTTAATTCCAAGAAAGATAATTAAAATCCATCTATATATTCCTGCTGAATTTCCAAATGCACAGGTTATTCTTCAATTCTTATCACCATCAGTATTGCAGAGTTGCTATGTGTCAATAAACAGTCACTGTGTTCCACTACACTTGATATGGCCACTAATTCTGGAAAGCATCCCTACACAGGACAGCATTTACACAGAGGCTTAATTTCATTGGGGGAATAGTTTTTAAAGGGCTGGAGTGAAAGATGCTATATAAATTCAAGATATAAATTACTATTGAATGTGCTAGTCTCTTCTGTTACTTGGTGCAAACAATTAAGTAGAGGTGACTGTTATACTTCTCAAAATTTGCAATTCACATTTTTTATAGCCATCTTTATGAAAATATTTTAATTATTATTTTACAATAATAATACCATGAAAATTAAAGGCCTAAAACAACTCTAAGTTGATAAAATACTTCTCATGCTACTGTACAGAATATCTGTGAAAATCAGGGTCCTGACACTCCAAGTGAAGAACAGAAGGTTTGAAACCCCTCCCCAGAGAAGCAGTTAAATCAACTCACTGTATAGAGTCTTATTGGACTGTAAAATATATTGAGTAAGGTATTTTAAGAAAGCTTGTAATGTTGTAAACTTAATAAACATTATGAGATATGTACACAGGTCAGGATTCCCAATTTCTGCATTTTTACTTGTCAGACAATTGTACTCACAAACCTGAGCTCCAGCTTACAGGAGGATAGTGAGAGGGAGAGGAACCTCCCAGAGTTTTACATAAAACCAGACATACCTAATGATTCATTATACAAATCTGGAGAAGAAATATAATGGGCCATCAGAGTTAACTGAAAGACACCGAAACAAGAAAGAATGTCTTCACTTTGAATGTCTATAGTGACTGAAGGAGGGAAAAAACCCCAACCCTGCAAATTCCTTTTAAAATAAAAAGGATTTGGACATGAAATCCATCCAGAAACTGTGGGACAGTCTCTATGAAATAAGTAACTAGGCTGGTGAGAGTTGAGTGAAACTTTATGCTTGTGAGGTGGCTACAGGTGCCTGGGATCTGAATCATAGTCAGACAGTACCCATACACCCAAATGTTATAAGGCATGGAGTGACAATTTCATAATATCACTGCTTTCACTGTTCTTGCGGAATACACAAATATTGTATCAAGGTTTATATCCATAATTTTCATGTAGAAATGAGATCCAATCTTTGCTGAGGGCACAAGGGTAATATAAAGCACAGTCTTGCAGTGGAAATTAGGTAGTTGCTCCCATTAATTCAATGTCTATGCCAGAATCACTCTTCCAACTTTGTTTGGTTTTCCCTCTTCATCTCTCTTTTCTGACACATCAGACTATTGTACATCTTATAGAATGGTACTGGTTTAATTTTTCATAGCTTACATTGTCCCCTGGCCTTTTCCCTCTTGACTTGTAAATTACACTCTGCCTGGTCATAGTTCTATGCTGGCTCTCTCCCTGCCCTTGTGTTACCAATATTTTCTTTCAGCCCAATAATTTCTGGATCCTGATAGTTCTGTTCACAACACTCTAGATACATAGTGTTCCCTCTGCTATAGCCAGAGCTTCAGAAGCAATGTATTACCTTTTGTTTTAAAATGGGTTTATGAAATAGTTTACGCTGCTGAATTTGGTTTACAACTCTCTAGGATAAAAGGCAATTCTGATTCTGTGAAATTCAGATTAGATCATCCTGAAATGGTTCTCTCCCCCATTCTATTTCTCTATAGGAAACCTTTCCCATTGACATCCACTTGTATGTATATACAGGATTTTTTAATATGCTCAAAGAGCAACAAAATTGCAAAGGGCACTGCATGCCTTCATCCACCCTCCTTTGATTCAGGAAGTGCTGATAGCATAAGATTGTGATAAAGACATTTTGTTCTGAAAAATATGTATTTAGCGGTGTTCTCTTTGCAGAATTATCTTCTTTTGCTTACAAAGTAGCATACAGAAGCCCATCTAAAATATGAATGTCCTTTTGAGCTTCTAGATCTCATCTCTATTACTCTCTTCTCCCAGTCTAGTTACAGGCACACTTGGGCTTTTCCATGAGCAGATACATTCTTTATTCCTGATAGCATCCTAGTCACTCATTTTCACACCATTTGCAGGCTTCCAACCCAGCAGAAACTCTTATAAAACATTTAAAGTACATATTCTTAGGTTAGGTGTTATTTCTTCCTTTTATGATATACTGACAAGAATTTGTCAGTTTTCCTCTCTCTGAGACTGTACTTTGCTTTCCAGAATTTAAATGATTGAACAAATTGTAATAATATTTTAGGACCTGAGATATGCTGCTCTTATACAGTTATAAATTCTTACTGTTCAAAGAAAATTGTATCATATTCTTGTGACACCCCACATATATGCCTTGCTTTGCTCAATGATATATTGTATATAAGGAATCATTCTGATTTATTGCTTCAGCGACTACCATCCATTTAGAGAAAATGGAGTATTTCACAACAAATTTGATGTATCATATCAACTCTGAACCCATTCATCAAAAGGCCACTGGCATTCATAACAACAATAATCATAAGTTGTATCAATATAAACCTTTATGGTATCAATAAGAATGCAGTAAAGTAGGAAAAATATTATGCTTTGCATGTGTTGCAGCTGACTGCCAACATTATTAAAAAAGTATAAAAGTTATTTAAACAGCAAAAGCAATTAGTAAGGGCTTTCTAAATGTAATTAATAACCCAGAGACTTTTTCATGGTTAAGTCATCCATTACATATGCAAAACCATCCTCAATAAATTTTCTGTACAGAACTTGCCCCTTCCTAATACTGGCATCACAGTTTTAATGTCCTCTCTTTTCCCTGGATGGGATTATAACACACATCCTTTTCCAACATTTTAATGTTTCTTCTAAGAGATAAGGCACAACTTTCATTCAGGAGGACAAGGCCTTTCCTTCTGAGCAACTTAAACAAACCAATTGTAGTCACTGTTGAGAGAAACTAGAATCACTAACACTTGCAACTAATTCTTTACCACTTCAGACTATGAGAAGAACAGTCTCAGAAACAAACCTGGTTCTTGTCTATGAAATTGTGTAATCTATGACTCTTATGGTTATATACGGGCGCTGGGAATTCTAACCAATTCTGTTACAACAAACCAAATCAGTGTGTACTGCACTCTACAATAAGTTTCAGGTAAAAGCGAGTTTACCAAATTCATGCATCACCACTTCATCTGGAATGCTCCCTTGGAATAGGTACTACTTATTCAATTTTGTGTTTAGCTGTGAGACTATGCATACCTTACCCAGACTTGAGGAAGAGCTCTGAGTAGCTCAAAAGCTTGTTGCTCTCACCAACAAAAGTTGGCCCAATAAAAGAAATGATCTCACCTGTGTTGACTTTCTAATATAATGGGACCAAGATGACTACAACACTGCATTTACACAGGAAACTTTATGAGAACTTCCACAAAAATAGGGCAAATAGAACTGCTGTGACACACACAAAAGGACAAAAGGACACAAAAAGACAAAGGACCATGTTAATATACAGTATCAAGTAGAAAGAAATCATAAGAATAACTGTGGTCAGTCTTCATTTTAAAGGAATTCGGATAGGATGCTGATGAATGATTACTTCAGAAACAGCAGAAAAATCTCAAAATTAGTGTTAATTTTCCATTTTATTTTTGTATTATAGTACAGTGTGCAATGCTATCAACCTTTAAACAAATTATGCTAGTGAGAGAAAATAGCCCACATTCTAAAAAATACAATCCCATACTAACTCAAAATGAAACAAGAGGTGTTTCACAAGGAGTTTTCAATTTGCGTTTGTTACAAAAATTGGTCTTGATTTGCTATTTATTGAAAAGGTAATTATTATGTATTTTACATGCTTACATAATTATGTCTAGGAATTAATATGCGCTCCTATATAATTCTGTATAATCTCTTTACACTTTTTATTCTTGCAATATTTATGTAAGAAAGATAGGTTTGCTGTGTATTACCATTTACTAGTTATACTTTTATCTCTATTGACAATAAAATTGAGAAAAAGCGTAAGAAAGCTGCTCCTTCATAAACAACTTTTAAAAACAATGAGATGATTTTGAGACGCCAACATTCTGTGATTAAAACTAGATGCTAATTATAATAAAATGTAATTTATAATAAAATGCAATAAATTGAAAAGGTAATTTATAATGCCACAACCCTCACATAGCTCACTCTAGCATGAAATCCCAAAGAGAAAACCTCCTGGAATGAGGTTTAACAGCTAATTCGAATTAAGGGCTTTACTTCGAACTCCCGTTTCACTGCCGCGTGTAGACGTGGGCAGTTATTCCAGGCTAGTCAATTTCCAAAATGGCGACTGCCTGGGAACATGCTAATGAAGCACGGGATATTTAAATTCCGCGCTTCATTTGCAATTTTGGTCACCCTCATTAGCCTCCCTAGTTCGAACTACGGGGCTAGTGTAGACATACACTTATAGATGTTTCCAAATGAAATATGCAGTGTGGTCACAAGAATACAACATGGTTGTTAATTAAATACTCTTAAGAACAACATTTAAAACTTTATAAAATGAGGAAAGTTCTCAAGTACATTAAAGATCAGGGGCTGTGGGCATATTCCTATATAATACAGTAACTCCATTAACATTCAAATCCTTAACAGTTTACTGGATGCAGACCTGCCTCCAGAAATTCATGGCACCTTTGGGTCAAGCAACAACAGTATGTGTTTATTGAAATCTACATGTGGTAGCAATTTGTTTAGCAGCAACCTACTTTTTCTTCCTAAGTAAAATAATCTACAGGGGCCCATATACTGTGCTGTTCATTTGCACTCAGATGTGCATTGTATAATTTATGTTCTTAATTATAAAGATTTATCAACCTATTTCTGCATATTTTGTAATTTCTAAGTCTTCACAAGTGACTAACAGAATGTGACTCTAGCAGCCTGTTCATTAGTATAACAGAACATATTGGAATGAAGTAAGATAGATTTAAACCCCTTCCCCAGTTATTATAAATATCTCAAATTTTTTAAATGTGTCTTAATTATACAAAAAACTAATTGATATATTCTGAAACCCCACCTATTAAAACTCCTGAAAATGAACTATTAAAATATTCTAAATGTGCAAATTTTAATTCTCTCCTGTGCTTCAGACACTAAACCAAAATTATGGTTCAGGTTAAATTACAATTATAAATGGATGGAAATAAATAGCTGGAAAATTTAGAAAATGAACTAGCTGCTGAAATATGCAGCATGATACCATGATTAAGCAAATTTATCATATGATAAAAAGATGGGGTTGGTACTGGAAAATAATATCACAACACTCATGTGATTGAAAGAGTACAACTGAGGCTGACAGTGTTTACTTTGACATTTTCTTTATTAAATAAAACATATGCTTCAAAATATTTCAGCATGTTTCTATAGTTCTGTACTTTCACCATGTTCCAATGTTCCATTTTTGTTCATTGTTATGCAACAAAATGACTTGATGGCATGAAAATGCCACATTTCATTATGCCCGTCATTTAATGGTTACACAAATGAGTCTGTGGGGGGTACAGGTATTCTGTAACACGTCCTTTCTGCAGGACTGACACCTTAATCAGCTGCAGCCCCCTTTCTATTTGTGCAATACGGCACCTACCATTGTGCTTAGAGAGAAACAGTCTATAGTAATATTTAGTATGAGGATTTGTTTAAATAATAGGTATTCAGAAGTCAGCAAATTCATTCTGACAGCAAATTATTCTTCAGTTATCTGCTGCAAGGTTCTTGGTACTGCCTACTGTCAGAGACAGGATATTAGTTTGATCTGGTCTGACAATTCCTAAATTCCTATTTCTGTTCAAATATTTTCTCCAATTCTGCAATGTCACTACACAATTGTGACATTAATTAGGTTTGGCCTCATTAGTCTCTCAGGCTATGTCCAAACAGCCTGCTGACAGATTTGGGCTAGCAGGGCTCAAACTCATGCTCCAAAAATAGCTGAGGAGACCGTGCTTTGAAGATTCAGCTTAGCCTGAGCTGCAACTTCAAAGTGTTGTTTACATAACTGTATTATACAGTTAGTGTGAGCTCATCAGTCGAATCCAGTAACTTGGGCAGGAAGGCTCATGCCTGTAGGCTGTGTAGACACACCCTTCTAGTAGGCTGTGAACTGTGATCCTGTACTAAAAAAATGAAAGGGCTGCCAATATTACTAATTTATACTTCTTGTAGCAATATATCAAATTTGTTACTGTTCAAGGCCAAAGATGAAGATGTAAGTTATATTAGCAATTTTAAATTGGGTAAGAATGCTATAAGTTATATTTTTATTAAACTCATACATTTACTGCTATTATCACTGGCCCTTAGTGGCTATCAGCAATTTTATATCTCAAACATATGTGGCTAGATGCTCTAGCATGTTAGAGACCTAGAAGGAAGAAGGGAAAAGAAAACACAATAAAATGTGTTACATACTGAGTTCAGAAGCAGAAGGTGTTTGGACTTGATACTGTAGACTGAAGTTTTAAAACCTCATTTGTTGATTTGTCCTGAAAGGCCAGATTTCCAGAGACTTGACTCAGACATTAAATTGTGGGTAAAATGTTTAAATGTCCTTCACATCTTCGGAATGTAATTTATTAATTCTACATCAGTTGACAGACATATTCATGGATATTGTTTTACTTTCAAGGTTTAAATATCTTTTGGAGTGTAGAGATTAAGACAGCATTGCAAAATTCTACTTAAATGAATAAGGTAATATATTTGTTAGATGGAAACAAAAGTTACTAGATTTTTTTTATTAGCAATCATCACAGCAAAGGTTGAGTGAACAGAGCTGGGCTCAAAGGGATCATGGCATGTTTTGTTCAACATCTTCATTAATGTTGGGATGGATGTTGGGATGGATTGCATGTCCAGTAAGACAGTGGATGACACTAAATGGGGGAGTGGGGGGAGGGGGGAGGAGGAGAAGTAGGTATGCTAAAGGATAGGGGATAGGGTCCAGAGCTCCCTGAATAAATTGGAGGATTGGGCCAAAAGAAATCTGATGAGGTTCAACAAGGACAAGTAGAGAGTCCTGCACTTTCGTCGGAAGAATCTCAAGCATTGTTACACTCTGGGGACCAACTGGCTAAGTAGCAATGCAGCAGAAAAGGACCTGGGGATTACAGTGGATGAGAAGCTGGATAAGAATCAACAGCGAGTCCTTGTTGCCAAGAAGGTTAATGGCGTACTGGGCAGCATGAGTAGGACAACTGCCAGACAGCAGATTAAGGGAAGTAATTATTTCCCTTTATTCGGCACTGGTGAGGCCACATCTGGAGTACTGCATCTAGTTTTGGGCCCCTCACTATAGAACAATGAGTCCAGCAGAGGGCAAAGGAAATGATTAGGGAGTGAAGCACATGACTTATGAGGAGAGGCTGAGGGAACTGAGCTTAGTCTGCACAAGAGTGAGAGGGGATTTGATAAGCAGTCTCCAATTACCTGGACGCTCTCTTTCGAAAAAGCAGATCGCTTTTTCAATGCACTTTTGCAGTGTGGACACACACTTTCGGAAGAAGTTTTTTCTGAAGATCTCTTCTGAAAAAAGCTTCTTCTGAAAGAAGCCCGTAGTCTAGACGTAGCCCAGGAGGGTGGTGAAGTACTGGAAAGAAGGCAGGGGAAGCCCTATCCTTAGAGGTTTTTAAAGCAAGGCTTAACAAAGCCCTGCTTGGAATGATTTATTTGGGGTTGATCCTGCTTTGAGCAGGAGGTTGGACTGGATGACCTTCTGAGGTCTCTTCCAACTGTAAATTTTCTATGAATCTATGACAGTTTTGGAATGCTTGACAAGAGAATACTCAGAACACTTCATGTGACAATTCCTCATTTGAATATAGAGCAGGTAAAATGAAGTCATAAAATAAGATTTTGTGATTTATACTGCAGAAATATGCACTGCTGTCTGGGCTAATCAAGCACAATAAAGTTATGCATACTGCCATAATATAGATGGGGGAACATAGCCTGTTTCACAGAGCCAAAAATCCAGTTCTCACAAAAGCAATACCCAGGGATTATTTTGGCCTTATAGAATACATTTTCAGAAGGGTCCAGTGGGGCATGTCAGGAGCAGAATACAGAGAAACTGAGGCAAAGTGAAGTTTAAATTATTTGCCATTTGCAAGCACATTTCAAGGCCCTACCTCCAAAGAACCTCGCCATCAGACCATGCTCTCTTAAAGTCTCCCCCTCTTCTGAGGGATAGATCCAGCTACCTATACACCCAGATTTCTTAACTGTATACTTCCAGGTGAAAAGTCACAGCTTCCAAGAGTCCCTTATACATAGGGCTCCAGCAAATACACAGCTCATTTTGATCATTTTCATGGTCATAGGATTTTTAAAAGAATAATTTTCATAGTTTCAAATATTAAAATCTGAAATTTTGTAGTGTTGTAATAGTGGAGTCCCTGACCTAAAAGGGAGCCATGGGAGGTTGCAAGGCTATTGTAGGTGGGGTGGTAATGCTGCGATCCCCCTACATTACCCAGGTTTCACTGAGGAGATCAGATATCATAGGAATTATTAGATTTCAATGTTAGTGACACATTTGTCATGGATGTGAATTTGGTAGGCCCCTACTTACACACTACAATACCCAGAAACCCTTTCTGCTGAAAAAAGGTGGACTACAGATTTGTCGTAAAGAGAAACCCTACCCTGTTATACAGAATGTTTTGTGAGCTTAAGCACAAAAAGGAAGCTTACAAAGAAGTGGAAACTTGGAAAGATGACTAGGGAAGAGTATTGCTTGAGCATGCAGAGGTTTAATCAGGAAGTACACAGCGCAACTGGAATTGCAACTAGCAAGGGATGTGAAAAGTAACAAGAAAGGTTACTACAGGCATGTCAGCGATAAGAAGGAGGTCAGGGAAGGTGTGGGACCCTTACTGAATGGGAGAGGTAACAGATGATGTGGAAAAAGCTACTTACGAAGGAGTACCAGTGCCTTTTCAGCTGCCATGTGCACTCCAGACAGTTTCATACAAATGATAGATGGCACTGCACAAGTGAACTGTGCTCAGTTCCTTCTTTACCACAAAGTCGTGTGAGATAGAGCTCTGAAGCAGAGGGGAAGATGAGTGAGTATTGGAGCACCCCTTCATGAGGATGAACGGGTAGTGGAGCACCCTGGAAGAACTCCTACTACTGCATAAGACACTGTACCCTTTTCTCCTTCAAGTAGTGTCCCTATGGATATTGTTTTCAGCAGACTACGAAGAGAAGAGAAGAGAGAAGAGAAGAGAAGAGAAGAGAAGAGAAGAGAGTTTAGGAGTTGGTTCTAAATTTGAAGACAGAACTATATTGCCATCTGCAGCATCTGATCTGGAAGCATTAATCAAGGCTTAATGTTTAGCAAAAGTATGTACTGAAATCCAATTTGCAACTCTACAAATTTCAACAAGTGAAACATTTTTCAACAATGCCACAGAAATAGACTGGAATCTTGTAAAACGGTTAGCACTAAAGAAGATGAAAATCCACTGAGAGGTCCATAATAAGGATGTAATAGTATAATCAATTAACAGAATAACCGATAAGTAAATGCTTATTGGTTAATGCGATAAACTATATGCATTCTCCTCCCCCCACCCCGCCAGTACATTTTTTAGCAGGCTGGCCAGCAGCCTGGCTCAGTCCCAGCTGCAGCTCTGCATTAAAAGCATATTAGGAGCCAGACAGGTAGGCAGGCAAGCAGTTCAGTCCCTGCTTGTGCTGGATCTAGGAGCTCAGACCCCCTTCCCCACCTTCTGGACAGGGGCTGCTGCCACCCTGAGCTGCTGCCTCTGTATTAGAGGCAGCAGCAAGGGGTGACAGGCAGCAGTTCTACTAAGGGAGCTGTTTTTTAAACTGGCTCCCCTCATGGACCAGCTCCCGCCATGCATCCCAGGCTGCTGCCTCTGACACAGCCTCTGTTACAGGAGCAGCCAGATCAGGTCAAGTTCTTCTCTGCTTCGCTCCTTAATCCTCCCCTGCCCTGTGAACTGCTAACAGGATGGAAGCCTCCCCCCCTTCCTGCTTCTCCCCTAGCCCTCTCGTTGGAGAACTGGCTGGGCAGGGAATGCCTGTTTTCCCATATTACACTCTTCTGTTACCCATTTGGTGCAGGGCAGTTGACTTTTTACTTCTCTGCCTCCTATTTTCCCCATGCTCTTGCCAATTTGCACACCTCCCCCCTGCTCTGTGGTAAAAAGACAGTACTTCTCTCTTCCCCCTAGCCACACTGTTCAAGCCAACCAGCCACACTCAGCTGGCCAAATAGTCGTATATGGCTAGTGTGTTGGACGCCACAGTCTGAGGCAGTTAAGGGACTTCATTTAGTACCATAAGAGCTCCCTTGGAAAGGACCTGAGGGGAAGCACAATGCATGGGGTGTGTGCGCCAGGACATCTGCATGATTACATTTCAAACAAAGTTTACATAGATGTTAATGGCTTAAGGTAGGAAAGAAAAATGATTCTTTTAACAGATTTCTGTGTTGTAGCTAAAACTCTGATTTAATTTTTTTTTAAATCCTGTTTTACTGGCAAATTGTATTGCATTAAGGCCAGGTCTTCGCTATCTGGTAGAGTTCTGGCTATTTTGAGTCAGAAGTAGCAACTACTAGGCATGATGTTTGTAGTATGAAACCTTATTTGCAAGATCTTTGAAACATGGATCTAGCTACAAACCCTGAAGGCATGTATTAATTTGCTCTGGGGCTTCTACTCTTTGAGATGGTGACACACACAAGGTGAAAGTTTCAAACCAGGAAAACTTTTATCTGTTTTACAGGTCACTGTATTTGTACAGCATGGATCCTAAACATTCCCAGAGAAACTGTATAAGCCAAAGTAAATGCCTTTTACTGTCAGTAAATATTGTATTAATATTTGCAAGAAGAGCATGACTATTTCTGGTTGACTCAGATTTGTTTAGCATCTGAAAACTGAGCTGTGTGTAGATAAGATGCATTTTGGTGTGTTTACTAGCTTGAGTTGTTAGAAAGAATGATGATACATGCACTCCATGGGTAGTGTTAATTTTCTTTTTATTTGATTTCATATTAAATAATCATAAGCAATGATCCCTTGTTTTAATGTATTTTCTTCCATGCCTATGACTATTTAAAATATATATTTATATTTAGGTTTTTTGTTTGTACTGGTGGGTGCACATCCACACACTACCTCAACAGTGTTGTTGCACATAGGAAATTTCAACCTGCCCAAAAGAAAATTCAACCCGCCCGAAGATGGAAAATGTTAGAGGGGATACTGCTGGTCATGTCTAGTTTTCTACAATTAAAATGACCACTGATTAGGACTGTTCTACACTGAAAACTTACAGCAGCATAGCTACATCTCTCAGAGGTATGAAAAATCCTCATCCCTGAGAGACATAGCTATGGCAGCCTAACCCTTGGTGTGCTCAGTGCTAGGTTAACAGAAGAGTTCTTCCATCAATCTAGCTACCACCTCCTGGGGAGATGGATTAACTGTGGCAATGGGAGAATAGTTTCTATTGCCGTAGTGAACATCTACACTGTAGCATTTTAAGTACAGATTTTTATTTTGTTTGATCTTGTTCAATACTCTCAAAATCAATTATATCAGAGGATATGCATAGAGAACAACCTTCATCCAAGGAGTGAGAAAGGCATCTCCTACGTAACAAGGACCTCCTTTTGAATAGCGGGGGTATTAAATGGAATCTCCTCCTCTAAAAACACTCAGCGTACGTCTAAACTACACCGTTAATTCGAGTTAACTTAATTCGAAATAGTTAATTTGAATTACTCTAATACAAATTAACGCATCTACACACAAAACCTATTTCGAAATAGGGTTAATAGCGTTTTGCTATTTCGAAATAGCACGTCCACACTGAGTGGACCCTGAACCGAAGTTAAGGCTGGCTGGAACCAGTGCCGACAGGGCATCAGGTTAGGACTTAGTGTGTGGGGCTGCTGCCTGAGGCTAACTGAGCTCTGTACTTAAAGGGACCCTACCCCCACCCCGGACAGACAGTTCTCAGGGTTCCCCGCTTGCTTGTCTACCTCGATGAGGGACAGCAAAGCAGTCCTGTCTTGGAGTGCCCTGAGTGCCCGCACTTGGGACACCACAGCACTCAGCCACATGAAGCCAGAGCTGCCCCTGGGCACGCCAGTGCGTCTCGTGGGGTCGTTGCCATCAGCCCGACTGCACTTGCTGCAGGCTGCCATCCGGGGGGTCCATCAGGGGGCTGTCAGGATCCAGGAGGCCCTGTGGGAGAACGTCCACCCCTCAGAGCCACCCTGTTCCTCCTCACTGGGGGCTCGTGCCCCATTCCTCCCTCACGTCCTTCCACTTACCCCTCCCTAGCCCCCCCTTCCTGATGTCAAACAAAAGACACGTATGTTCAAAAAATAGAAACTGGGTTTATTGAACAAAACTGGGCAGGGATGAACCTCTAGAGAGACTGGAAAAAGGAGGTGGGAGAGGGGAAGAGAGAGGGTGGGAGAAGGGAAGGGGAAGCAAAGGGAAGAAGGGGGCCGGGAAGCTCAGGGCCCAGGGTTGGGGGTCTCGCCGGACCAACTTGATTTTCATGCAAACCTGCTCTTGGGTTCGCATGTGGCCTTTGGTGGCCAGGCTGGCTGCTATCCTGCCATAGATGGCCGCATTCCCCCATGTAGTGCGGAGATCATGGACGTTGGGGGCATCCCCCCCAAACCTGAATAAGGTTCATGATCTCCACCCTGGACCAGGAAGGCGCCCGCCTTCTCCAGCCCCTGTCAGGCTCCTGGGAGCTGGCAGACTGCTCCTGGGGAGCGGTGGAGGGCTGGCTGCCAGTGGCTTGCTGGCTCATGTTTTGGGGCCACTGGGTGAGGGGCCCCAGTGGCCACTGCTGGCTCTGGGCTGGCAGGTTTGGAGCTGGCACAGGCACTGTGGCCAGGGTCTACCCTTTAATGGCTCCAGGGCTGGGGAGAGGAGAGTAAGTTTTCCTGGTTGTGCCCAGAGTGGCCACCAGGGCTCCTGGGAGGGGCTGGAGGCCCCTATTTCAATTGCGCCTACAACAGCACTTAATTCCAAATAGCTATTTCGAATTTGGCGTTACTCCTTGTAGAATGAGGTTTACCAAATTTGAATTAAGCGCTCCACTATTTTGAATTCATTTCGAAATAGCGGTTTGCATGTATAGACGTTATTGATGTTAATTTGAAATAACGGCTGTTATTTCAAATTAACTTTGCAGTGTAGACATACCCTCAGAGATACAAAACTAAGTAAATTTGAATGAAACTAAACTTTCCTAAACTGAGATCTGTAATGCTACATTAATGGCTAAGACTGATGTGGACATACTAAGTGCTGTGTCTCAGGCCATAGGATGGTTGAAAAAGAACTGAAGCTAGTTATCCCACAGAGCTCTGCGTGTACCCAGGAAGGGCATGAGGATGTCTGGAGCACATGAGGAGGCCAAAAGGTCATTGCCTCAGAAAATCACTGATCATAGGCACATGAGGCCTAATACACACCTGTGATGAATGGGGGGAGGGTAAATAATATTTTTCTGTACATTCCAGCCACTCAATTAACTAAAGTCTTTTCACAGTGGTTAACTTTTGAGAGCTAATCCTACTTGTCTTGCTTGTAAGGATTAAAACCATAGACAGTGGGTCCTAGAGAGTCCCCAGGAATACTAGGGAAGCAGGAAGTCAGTTGTCAGAAGGCCAGAAGAGTCAACAGAAAAAATGTGGGCTTTTGTGTTGGAAGCAGTGACCTGGATCCTGTTGTGTAACCAGAGCAGAACCCGGAGGAACATGAATTAAGTCAGGCAGCCAGGCATAGAGAATCCAGGGACATCTATGCCTAGCAAAGGACTAAATCTTAGAATCACAGAACACTAGAACTGGAAGGGACCTCGAACTGGAAGGGACCTCGAGAGGTCATCGAGTCCAGTCCCCTGCCCTCATGGCAGGACCCATTACTGTCTAGACCGTTCCTGATAGATGTTTATCTAACCTGCTCTTAAATATCTCCAGAGATGGAGATTCCACAACCTCCCTAGGCAACTTATTCCAGTGTTTAACCACCCTGATAGTTAGGAATTTTTTCCTAAAGCCCAACCTAAACCCCCTTGCTACAATTTAAGCCCATTGCTTCTTGTCCTATCCTCAGAGGCTAAGGAGAACAATTTTTCTCCCTCCTTGTGACACCCTTTTAGATACCTGAAAACTGCTATCAACTCAGCCTTCTCCTTTCCAAACTAAACAAGCCCAATTCTTTCAGTCTTCCTTCATAGGTCATGTTCTCTAGACCTTTAATCATTCTTATTGCTCTTCCCTGGACCTTCTCCAATTTCTCCACCTCTTTCTTGAAATGTGGTGCCCAGAACTGGACACAATACTCCAACTGAGGCCTAATCAGCACAGAGTAAAGTGGAAGAATGACTTCTCGTGTCTTGCTCACAATACACCTGTTAATGCATCTCAGAATCAGGTTTGCTTTTTTTGCAACAACGTCACACTGTTGACTCATATTTAGCCTGTGGTCCACTATGACCCTTGATCTCTTTCTGCAGTACTCCTTCGTAGACAGTCGCTTCCCATTCCGTATGTGTGAGACTGATTGTTCCTTCCTAAGTGGAGTACTTTGCATTTGTCCTTATTAAACTTCATCCTATTTATCTCAGACCATTTCTCCAGTTTGTCCAGATTATTTTGAATTTTGACCCTATCCTCCAAAGCAGTTGCAACCCCACCCAGCTTCGTCTCATCTGTAAACTTAATAATCATACTCTCTATGCCATCAGCTAAATCGTTGATGAAGATATTGAAAAGAACCAGTCCCAAAACAGACCCCTGTGGAACACCACTTGTTATGCCTTTCCTGCAGGATTGTGAACCGTTAATAACTACTCTCTGAGTATGGTTATCCAGCCAGTTATGCACCCACCTTATAGTAGCCCCATCTAAGTTATATTTGCCTAGTTTATTGATAAGAATATCATGCGAGACTGTATCAAGTACCTTACTAAAGTCTAGGTATTCCACATCCACCGCTTCTCCCTTATCCACAAGAGTCATTAGCCTATCAATGAAAGCTATCAGATTGGTTTGACATGATTTGTTCTTTACAAATCCATGCTGGCTGTTACCTATCACCTTATTATCTTCCAAGTGTTTGCAGATGATCTTGAAGCAACAGATACATGAGTAGAATAGGGAATGTTTAGTCACACCCGATCAGGTTATTTTCTTTATTTTGGAGGTTGCTGGACTTCTCTGTGCTGAACACATAGAATTATCTCCCACCCCACACGTATACCAAATTCAATCTCAGGGAAACAATTCTCTATTTTTTTTTTAATTAGTTGCTCTGTAACATGTAAGAATAAGTAAGGTTTCACCAAGTGTGGGGTTTTTTTGTTAATAAAAATCACCCTTTTAAGACCATGATCGGATTTCTGTATCTTAGAGGGCAGAAGATTCTGTGTGCACATGCCTAAGACTGCAAAGCCAAACTACTGAGACAAATCACAGTTTTCAAGCTTCCTCACAGGAAGGAATTCCCAAGTGCACCTTCCTGGGTTCTCAAAGTGGTTTTGCATTTGGGTGATGGTAGCGAAATCAATCCGAGAGAGAAGTTGTGAGTTTGGGGAGTTTTAACACAAGCTTTTAGTGAAGAGGTATTTTTAAAGTCTTCTGCGTGCCCCCACCTTCTGCACTCTGAGTGCCTGAGTGGCGAACAGCCTTCACAACACCTCAAGCAAAGAACCTGTAGAGATACTACTTGAAGAACCCAGTTCTTCTTATTCCAAGTCCTGCACTTTATATTTGTGTACGTTATTTCTGCAGCTGCCCATCATTGTTGTGGCTGAACTAACCTGACTAACTTTGCTACCTAAGTATTAATGTGATTTGGTTGATGAATATTTGTCCCTTTTGCCCTATCCCATGCTCTGGCCTTATCATCTTTATGGGATCTTTAGCCCTCCTGCCCTGCCATTCTGCCTTATCTTTGAACTCTTCTATAGTACATTTTTGTGATGTGCTCTTTTGCCAGTAACCCCTTCTACCTGCATGTCAACAGAACCAATTGGCCCCCTTCATCTTTTCACTCTGCAGCAAACAGCAGTGGTTAGCCATCAGAATGAGCTACCAAACATTTACCTTGCTGTTCACACAGCCCTATTAACAACAAATATTTCAGCTTACAGACATTTCAGATACATCATGAAAAATGACTATTTGAGCTCAACACTGCTCTGGGAAGGATATTTAAGAATTACCTTGATTGAGTCAAAAGGGAATACACAAGTATCTCATTTTTCTAGTATTTAAAAAACTCATGGCTATGGCTAAATGTCAGAACAGTATTCTCACATCATTAGAATGGAAGCACAGAATAGTATTATCAGCAGACATAACATTCTTCACAGTATTTTGGTTCAACTATTATTAAAATGAATAAAGACAGTATTTTATATCAATGGAAAATTTTAAGTTTCTTGGCAAAATTTGAGGAACATAAATTAGGGACCTTACCAGCTACCGCAGAGTCACCTGCTCCTGACCCCTCTCCCCCGCATGCTGCTGCCTCTGATACAGAGACATCATGGACAGGTTGATGGGGGGGTGATGGTGGGAGCTGGTATGAGCAGGAGGGGAGAGTAGAGGCATTTCCGGGGTGGCATTTCCAAGGGGCAGTGCTGCATGGAGTCACGGTCAGCTAGGGACTCCAGCTGATCCCGGGCTCTGTGCGGCGCTGTCCGTTGGAAATGCCACCGTGGCGTTTCAAAGGAGCAGCCCAACGCAGAGCCCGGGATCAGCTGGGGACTCCAGCTGATCCTGGGTACCCACAGCACTGCTGCTGCCCCTTTGAAAAGCCGTGGTGGCAGCATTTCCAAGGGTCAGTGCTGCATGGAGCCGGGGTCAGCTGCGGATTCCAGCTAATCCCAGGCTCCCGCAGCGCTGCCCCTTTGAAACACCGCCACAGCGTTTCAAAGGGGCAGAGCACGCGATTAATTTTTTTTAAGCACTTGACAGCCCTGGTACAATATAATAAAAATCTTCTGACAAAGATTCATCAGATTTATATATTGTAGAATTGTCAGGCAAAGACTGTCTCTCCAGCCCAATAAATAGTTAATTAAAGTGTAACAGTTCCGGAAGGCCAAAAGGGTGAAGGGAAGGGGAGACATACGCGCAGAGTGATTTTACAGCCTGGCAGTTATGGCACTACAAATCAAGTGGAACAAGAACTTGAACCTGGCTCTCTCACATGGTACATGAGTGCCCTCATAATTAAACTAATGGCTGGTCTAGAGTGGCAAAAACATTTCAAAAGGACTTTTTTTTCTTTTGATGCAGAATGAAAACAAATGTTTGAAATTTTTTTAAATGGAATTCATGTTTTTTCATCCAGACCTCATTACAACCACAGATATTATAGAGCACAATTTAGCAAAGATCTTAAACTCATGTGTAACTTTAAACATCACGCTTAAGTATGTGCTTAAAAAAACTGCCTTTTGTTGACAAAACAATGTGACTTTTATAAGCAAAGAAAGAGAGGTTACTCACCTTGTGCAAGAACTGGTGATCTTCGAGATGGGTGTCCCTGTGGGCGCTCCATTGTAGGTGTTTCGGCTCTTCTGAGCTTCTAATCGGAACTTTTTGGCTACAGTATTCTCCCTGGATACCTGCACGTGCGAGCATGCTGACGTGCACGCTGTCAACTGTCGCTTAAATTTCTTCTCTACTGTGGAGAGATGTTAAAGCTCCAAAGCAGAACGGCAGAGGACGGGTCGTAGAGAGCCCACAGGGACACCCTTCTTAAGAACACCAGTTACTGCATAAGGTGAGTAACCTCTCTTTTCTTCTTCAAGGAGTGTCCTTGTGGGAGCTCCACTGTAGGCGACCATGGAGCAGTACCCTTAGCCTCTAGGAAAGAGGGGTTTTGGATCTCATCGGCAGACCTCTGAAAGAACTGCCATCCCAAAGGAGGTACACTGTGCATGGTAAGTATCTAACGCATAATACTTTGAGAAGGTATGCATGGAGGCCCATGTTGCTGTCCTCCATATGTCTCTGATGGGCACATTATGCAAGGAGGCCATTGATGTGGCCATTGCTCTCATAGAATGTGCCCATATGAATGTAGGTAATGCTATTTTGCTCATGCTATAGCACTTGCAAATACAGTTCATGATCCATTTGTAGAGTGTCTGCTTGGATATCGCTTGTCCTTTACAGCAGTCTGCTATTGATACAAACAGCTTGTGCAAATTGTTTAAATTGTCTTGTTCTGTCTAAGTAAAAGGCAATAGCCCGCCTGACATACAGGGAAGGGAGCCGTATCACGTTGGTGGGCGGATGAGACTTCTGATGGAAGACTGGTAAGTATATAGGGATGGAAACATGAGACTATCTTCAGAAGAATTTCAGATATGGTCTTAGTACGACCTTGTCTTTGTAGAATGTCGTAAATGGTAGGTAGACCATGAGGGTGGCTAGTTCGCTGACCCTTCTGGCTGTCGTAATTGCTATTAAAAATGCTACCTTCATGGAAAGGTGTGCTAAAGAGCAAGTAGCCCATTGGGAAAATGCTGCCATTTGTACAGGTAAGTTTTCCTTGTGCTCTGTTTGTGGCAAGTAAGGATGATGTTTTGTACTTCTTCCTTGCAGGTGAAGGGTTGTACTGTTAACCGTGAAGGAGCCATGTGGTCAGATGAAGCTTGTGAGCATCTGGATGCAGAACCCAGCCCTGGTATACTATGTTCGTCCATAGAGCAAGAGGAATCAGAGGAGCAATTTACATCTGCAACAAGTAAGGGAACCATGTCTGCCTGGGCCATGCAGGTGCTATCATAATCACCTTCACCTAATCGTGCTTTATCTTGTGAATGACCTTGCCTCTGAGGGGAAGGGATGGAAAGGCATACAAAAGGCTGTGAAGCCAGTCGTTGATCATGGCGTCACCCAGGGAGTTCCTGCCCAGGCCCACCCTGGAGTTGTACTTGGGGCATTTGGAATTGAGTAATGTTGCGAGTAAGTCTATTTCCGCAAAGCCCCACCAGTGGAAGACGGAATTCAGGGCTTGAGGGTGAATCTACAACTTGTGCTTCTGGTGAAAACAATGACTCAGCTGGTCTGCTGTGGCATTTTGTTTGCCTGGGAGATATACCACGGATGGGTCTATTTGATGAAGTATGCACATGTCCATAGGGCAACTGCTTCATTGCATAGCTGATGTAATCTGGCTCCGCTCTGTTGGTTTATGTAGAACATGCAGGCGGTGTAGTCTACATACATCTTGCATCTGACGAAGTGGGTCTTTGCCCACAAAAGCTTATGCTCCAATACTTCTTTTAGTCTATAAGGTGCTACAGGACTCCTTGTCGCTTTTGCAGATCCAGACTAACACGGCTACCCCTCTGATACTATATACACCTTGACTACCTTGCCCTGAATTAGAGGGAGAAA
Source organism: Rafetus swinhoei (assembly GCA_019425775.1). NCBI lineage: Eukaryota > Metazoa > Chordata > Testudines > Trionychidae > Rafetus > Rafetus swinhoei. The sequence goes on along the minus strand of CM033435.1, from coordinate 10,482,961 downwards.
GTGTTTGCGTGCCATTCTTACAGTTTTTAACTCGAATATGTTGATGTGCATGCTCGACTCCCTGGGAGACCATGTCTTCTGGATAGTGTGATCCTGCATATGGGCTCCCCAACCTTCCAGTGAAGTGTCGATTGTGATGTGGATTGGTGGAATTGGCTGGTGGAAAGGAACGCTTGAGCAGAGGTTGTTGTGTTGAAGCCACCAGGAGAGGGACACTCTGACCCTGTTTGTGGGGCTGTGATTTTGTGCAATGAGAAGCAAGTGCGCAACCCAGCCTGAAGAGTTCTCATGCGTAACCTTTCACGAGGAACTATGCAAGTTGTTGCTGACATGTGACCTAGTAACTGCAGGCATTGTCTGGCTGATACTATGGGGCTGTGTATGACAGATTGTGCTTATGTGGTGAGCGCATGGAATCTTGGAAGAGGTAGCCGCACTTGTGCTTGTATGCAATCGAGTGTGGCTCCCATAAACTTGAGTTCTTACGATGGGGTCAGGTTGGACTTCTGTGCGTTTATTCGTAGCCCCAGCTCTGTAAAAAGCTGGATTGTGGCCTCTGTGGATTGTTTGGCCTGCTGTTCAGTTGGAGCTACTATCAGGCAATAGTCCAGGTAAGGGATGATTACTTTGACTGATTTTCTTAGATGCGCGACTGCCACGGCCAGAATTTTGGAGAAGGCTCTGGGAGCCGCTGAGAGGCCGAGCAGTAGCACTCAGTACCGATAGTGTTGACTGTTTAGCATGAATCTGAGAATTTCTTGTGAGATGGTCTTATTGCAATATGAAAATATGCATCCTGAAGGTCGAGGGACAACATCCAGTTTCCTTTTCATAATGCAGGAATTATCTTTGCCAGTGTTACCACAGTAAATCGTTGCTCTCTTAAGTACTTGTTCAGCCTGCATAAGTCCAATATGGGCCTCCATCCTCCCGACTTTTTTGGTGTGAGAAAGTATCTGGAATAGAACCCCTTTCTTCTGTGATGTTCTGGAATGATTTCTATTGCTCCCATTTGTAGCAGTTTGTTTATTTCTTGCTGTAATAGGAGCTCATGAGAAGGGTCCCTGAAAAGGGACGGGAAAGGGGATTGGGCTGGCGGGAATCTGATGAATGGGATTGCTAGGCCTTTGTCCAGGACCTTTAGGACCCACTTGTCTGTTGTTATTGCAGCTCAGGTGTCATAAAAAGACTGAATCTGTAACTTCTGGCATGAGGAAACAATATTAAACTCCCGACGAGAGGTTCAAAACGTCTGCCTGCCATTGGTGGACTGGGGCATAGTTTGCTGATCCTATGGCTATCTCCGCTTCTGATGTCTCTGGCAGCACCTAAAGTCATAGGGTTTCTGGGGTGGATAGGATGGCGCTCTACCATGGGGCATATACATTCGATTGACTTTTTCCTTCTGTTGGGGGATGTACATACCAAGAGTTTTGAGTGCTGCCCTTGAGTCTTTTAGAGAATGGAGTGAAGTGTCAGTATTGGCCGAGAATAATTTCTGGGCCTCAAATGGCAGATCTTCAATGGTGTTTTGTACTTCTCTAGGGAAGCCTGACAGATGGAGCGAAGAGACTCTGAGCATGACTACCGAAGTGGTGAGAGACCTCGAAGCGTCGGCTGTGTCAAGGGAAGCCTGGAGGGCTGTTTTTGCTATCAAAATACAAGGGTGATACTAGATTTGTAGGCTGCCTTGTCATTCTCTTGTAGTTTATCAATAAAAAGTCTCATCTTCTCAAAATGGTTGTACGTACACACCAAGAGTTTTGAGTGCTGCCCTCAAGTCTTTTAGAGAATAGAGTGAAGTGTCAGTATTGGCCGAGCAACCTGGCTGAGAGCTTTTTACAGTGGTGGCAGGATTTTGGTGAACGGTTATTACCCAGGCATCTGATGCACTGGGCATGTCCATCCGAGATAGGAATGGACATCCTGCAGGTCAGGCATGTCTTGAAGCCTGGTGAACCTGGCATATATAAACTAACTACAAGAACTATAGAATAAAAAAGTTGTTGTTTTTTTTAAACTAACACTAATGGAGGGGAAGGGGAAGAAACGTGAGTAACTTGCTAAAACTAATTAAACTGTACACTAATAACTAACAATTAACACAAATCTATCAACTCTAGCTATTCTATTATGGAGCGTTGCTCTGTTCTGACCAAACCAGGAGCAGTTAAGAAGGAACTGAGGTGATGGTTGACAGCGCATGCGCGTTGGCATGCTCACTATGTCATAAGCAGTGCTGCACGTGCACGCTAGTACCCGGGGGACATACTGCTGCCAAAAAGTTCCAATTAGAGGTTCAGGGGCACCGAAACACCTACAGTGGAGCGCGCACAGGGACACTCCTCAAAGAAGAATACACAGTTTTGACAACAAACCACTTCCAACTCTGCAAGAGACTTTTGTCTTTTCCCCGCCTTTTATTGTTAACAAAGAGCCTGTGTGGATGCTGTAGTTTTTAAATTTGTTGAGAGAACTGGCTTCTGCCAGTATTCCACAATGCTTGCCCTGATGGCTCTGCTCAGTGTTTTGTGATCTCTGCTGCCCTGTAGGCATGCACTCCTCCCCTTTCAAAGCCCTGGGAAGTATCAGACAGCTGAGTGAACTGCTCTATTTGGGGAACAAATAAAAAGAGCAAATCATTGGAATATTCCCATTCTGTCTGCTAGAAACACAGTAGCAGGTAGACTGCTGCTGCAGGGGTAGGGCTGGAGAGATTGCTGTGCTGCTTTGACATACCTCAGCACATAAAGCTCACAGAGCTACTCATGATGCTGCTCCCAGCAGCTGAGAATGCTGTGGGAGAACTTGGAGAGAATCCCAAGAAGCACAGGGATTAGCTCTGCCTTCCCACAACACTGCACTGTGGGATGCTTACCCACATTGTTTTGCTCTATCTGTCGACAGGGGAGCTAGCAATGTGGCCATGAAATGTTAACAATGGGAGGCAGAAAAAATAGTTTGACCAGTTTTCACTTCTGCTGACTTTTGCATGTCAACAGTATTTTGTTACTAAACCTTTCCAGTGTACACATAGCTTCAGTCTTTAACATCTGCAATCTAGCACATCAGTACAGGTGCCTCTTCACTACCTCGTAGTGATATTTCTAACAAGAAAACTATCATTTTAGAATACATTAAATCTAATAAATTTTGAAAACTAACTAAACATTACACACTTTGCAGTTATGCCTGAACTGGATGGCATGTACAGTAGCAGATTTTAGAGATGCAGTGTAATGTACAACTATTTATTGTAAGGACCAGGACAAGGTAAAGCCTGGAAGTGGTTCATTTTGGTGGCATTTTTTCCTCTGACCCCTATGCCTCAAATTTTTAAGAGTGAAGATAGGTCTTTGGTTATAAAAACTAGACGCATGCTGAGCAAGTTAAGGTTAGGAGTGGGCTGAAAAAGTATTTCAGGAAATGGAGATGGAATTCATAAGTAAGCTGCGTCTGCTCCCAAAATGAACCGTCTCTTGTGGAAATAAGATCTCAGTACTGTTGTGGGAGTTTCCCACAGCTTCTATTAACCTCTAAAGCCATCTGTTTCATCATGACTGTTCATGAAGCTGTACATAAATATCTAACTGTTGTGAAAAAAAAAAGTTCCACAGCACTCATATTAAAACCAGATGTGAGATGCAGAAGCCAGAAACTTAATGTCATTTCAAAAGACCCAGCAGAAACATGTGTTAATTGTATTATTTACTTTGCCAAGCAATAAATTGCCATTCCAATGAAGTCATATCAGATGTCTATAATACCTTTCATACATAATGCATTTTATGTTATTAGAGAGGGAAATGCTTCATTCTCTGAAATATAAAAGCTAGTATTTTGGATGACATTTTTTTCCTGAAGAGGAGTAAAATTTACTTTCCGATTTAATGCAATTCAGATTCTTGCTCTTAATGTGTGTTGTTACTAACATATTTTATATTTGTAGATTTAAAAAGATGAATTACAACATTTATAAAGTGGCATTGCTAATATCAAAATATTACAGGATAAATGATATTAAAAAATTGTAAACTATCCATCCAGTAAATACAAAAATCTTGCATACTTTAAGGCACTTAAACTTTACAGTAAGAATAAATGCAGATCTACAAGTAGGTATCATACTTGTGTAGGGAAGATAATAGATTCATAAAACTCAGTGTCAACAGAAATGCTTCATGTAATACAGTGATACTCAAATTGAGGTTTGTGAGCCTCAAGTAGCTCTTTAATGCATCTCCTGCAGCTCTTTGCATCACATGATATTAAAACACTGTGATTTAATTATTAACCCATCTAAGTTATTAACCAATCAGGATGATTTCACTATGTTATTAATCAACTGTAGTTGATAATATAATAGCATTTGGTCAGTCATTTTGCTGTGAGAATTTTATATACCTGGGAACACCCATAATTCGGACCCCAGCAGGGGGCAAAGGAAGCATCTCTGTGCACTGGAGGAACGGCAGCACAATGAAGCACTTCTCCGGAGGCTATTCCTATAGCTATGGGAGCAGTGGGGGCCAGTGCCTGGGAGTGGTGGGGGATTGTGGAGCCATGTGGGCCTCCTGGGAGAGAGGCACTCAGTCCCCATCTCCCACCCTCCCTCCCAGACCCCACCCCAGCATCTTCCCATAGTCCAAAAATTCTCCCAGGGTTGCCAGATTAAAGAAGTTTGAGAGAGAGAGAGAGAGTTAGTGTGTCAGTCAGGATTGGGCAACTTATGGCACACTGAGGCCCTTACCTGTGGTCTGTGCATCTCTGCCCGCTCCCCTTCCCCACGTGCCTCTCACACACTGCAGCCCCACACTTCCTCCTCCTGCTCACTCACAGCACTTTCGGAGGTCCATGAATCTGCTGATTCCTGCTCCGTCCCTGCTCCTACCCCTTCCTTCCAGACCTTGAATGCTGCAAATCAGCTACCCAGAAGGTAGCTCAGCGATCACCATGCCCCCGAGTGAGCCTCATAATGCATTAGTCAATGCTCCCCAAAAAGTCACCAGTATAAGGTGTATCAGCCTTATTGTGCAAGTACATTGGCTTCAAATAAGCAATTTACACAAGTGGGTCATTAAGGGTAAAAAAAAATCAGAAGAAATGGTAGCACATACACTCTGTTGTGCACATTCTATAAAACAATTTATACAAAACTTTACCCTCTGAGAAAAGATTCATTCTTATTGTTTTGGAAGTGCCAGGAATGACAAAAATGCAACAAAGAGAACATTATAATACAGGAGACATTGTGGATCAAAGAAAGAGGTTAGTAATTATTATTCCTGGTAAATAGGCTCTATGTTATTCTAATTTTCAGCCTATTGGATCTTTGTTTTTCATAAATATTCTGATTTTATTAGAGTTAGGGTATGTCTATACATCAAAGTTAATTCAAAATAACAGCTGTTATTTCGAATTAACTTTCTTAGCATCTACACAGCCAAACCACTATTTGGAACTTAATTCGAAATAGCGGAGCACTTATTTCGAAATAAGTGCTGTGTAGCTGCTTATTTCGAAATAGGGGGCCTCCAGCCCTTCCCAGTTTCCCCTGGTGGCCACTCTGGGCCAAACCAGGAAAACTCCTCTCCTCTCCCACAGCTCCGGAGCTTTTAAAAGGGTAGACTCTGGCCACACTGCACGTGCCACCAGATCCAGGCCTGCCAGCAGTCGCTGCCCCTGACCCAGCGGCCCCAAAATGAGCCGGGCAGCCAGTGCCAGCCAGCTGTCCACCGCCCAGTCCCCCAGCTCCCATGTTGCAGAGTGCTATGGTGTCCCGAGTGAGGGCAAGCAGAGCACTCACACACAAATGCTTTGCTGTCCCTCATCGAGGTAGGCAAGCAAGCAGGGACACCTGAGAACCAGCTGCCCGGGGGGGAAGGGGTGTGTCCCTTTAAGCACAGGCCTCAGCCTCAGGCAGCAGTCCCACACAGTAAGTCCTGACCTGATGCCCTGCCTGACCTGGTTCCGGACGGCCTTAAATGCGAATCAGTGTGGATTCCACTCAGTGTGGATGTGGTATTTTTAAATAGCAAAATGCTATTTCAAACTGCATTTTGTGTGTAGACGCGTTATTTCGAAATCACTGATTTCGAATTAACTATTTTGAGTTAAGATATTTCGAAATAACGCTGTGGCGTAGACATACCCATACAGAAACACAATTCTGGACATAATTCTCATAAAATATAGAAGAGCTTATTTATTCCAAGGTTTAGCAATTCTAATTCATCCCAAGAATTTCTGTTTATCTTGAAAGGAGTGGGGAAATAACCAGGAAAAGTTTATTTGCATGTACAATACCGTGGTACTTGGGCTAATGATGTAAAAGCTTTGCAGATGCTGTTTATGGGTTACAAAGTAATTTTCCTGCCAGGAACCTCAATTTAACTCCTATATAAAATGGTTCTTATGCACCTGTAGGCTTAATACATTTAATTTTACTTACTGTGAGCAACTCCACCAATGTCCAAGTTAAATACCTTCATAAGTCTTTGCAGACTCTGGACCCTAATCAGTAAACCAATGGGAATTCCTATAGTGCAATGGATTGGTCATAGAGATCACTGTGGCTCCTATTGAACAAATGATATTGTACTGAAGTATGGGCAAACCCAAAATGCTAAGATTCTTCCATTCTGAACAGCAAGATTTCTCGAGCAAATATGAGGTCAATAGAAGCAAACTGGAAAATATGATTCAGTCATGATTCTTCATGAGATTAATAGAACTAATCTGATAGTTTCATGTGACAAATTGAAACAATGAATGTAAAACAGCACTTACAAAATGTCACCTATAAAGGAATTCTTTTAAAATTCAAAATACCAAACAGTACAGAGTAAGAATTAAGGTATGTCTTATGCTGCATCGCACTTTTTGCTCAGAAGAGAAACACACATAAAACATTTTCTAACAATTGTTTTTTTTAAAATTTTCCCTCAAATGAAAAGGATCTGTTTGTTTTACAGCTGTGTAAGACAACTGTATATTTCATGACAGCATTAAGCACCGAGGAAACTTTTTAAAGTTCCCTCAGTGAAATAAAAATTATTAATACTGTTTTTATTATTGCATGGAACGCAATATACTACCAGTTTTTTGATTAATTATCATTCTGCTGAAAGAAGGTATTTATTCTTTATGCCAGAAAATATTGATATTATGTAACTGTTCTGTAATTCAGTAAAAAAAGACCAAGTTTTTAAAATCTGTGAGTTACAATTTATGTTATGTGTCACATTACTCAATCTACTCCTCTGCCCATACATTTTTAAACAGATATATTCAGCTTTTGTAATAATAATCATTTAAGTGAAAATTTTAACAACAGACTTAAAATACCTCAACTTCATAGCAATCTGTATCACTCTATATATTTTTGTAGATTATAGAATAGCCACAAACGGTCTGGTACAAACATCTGAATACATTCTGACACTTGCAGATGATACTCGTAAACTAATACATTTGAAAAAATACATTATACTATTCTCTTTATTAGTGTCATTAGAACAACACAGTTCTTCTAAGCAATCTGAAAAACTTATTGATGTATGGCAATTAGACCAAGACATCATTATTGTGCTTATAAGTATTATCTGGAAAACTGTATAGTACTGGTTTTGCTTTATTGGATCCTATCATTGCAAGTAAAGATTTTGGGGGGAGGCGGGGTTAACAATCTGATTTAATAAATCAAGTATTATATGATTTCTTGTCTCCAGCATCTGCTGCAATTATTTTAAAGGTCAAAACATGAGACCAAGAGCCAAGTCAGCATTATCCCAGAAACTTGTTAAGCAAAACTGATGAGCCATTTCCAGCTGAAAAAACATCTAAAACCCTTTATGCAGGCTGTAATAACTGAATAATCACTTCTTAAAGCCAACTTTAAAAACAGTCATGCAGTATTACTATACCATACTGCAAGGTTAAATTATAGATGTACTACAATATAGACTTTTATACACATGGAAAGGGTTACAAATCATCAAAACAAAACACTGTTTGGAAATTATATCTGTCTGACTTAAGCAGCACACAATCAAGAGTTTATGTATCCTTTGCCATTGCATTTTTCCATAAGACAAAAACTGTTTCAATTTTCTTGGTCACTATGATGGTAGTGGCATTTTCACATTCCCCATAACAAAATAGAAATTAACTTTGGACTGACCTAAAAGACAACTGATTTCTCTAGGAAAGACCATATATTGGGCACTACTCACTAAGCAGAACAACATTTATACCATACAGAACTATAGGCCATATGTTCTTAGAAGAACTGGTTACTTTACTTTTCCAATGGTATTAAAAGCACCTGTAATACTAAGATGTTACACTGTTAACTCAGGGTACATCTAGACAACACGCTTCTTTCGAAAGAGATCATCTAGACAGCCACCACTTTTTTCGGAAAAGCGATCCGGTTTTTTGAAAGAGAGCACCCAGGCAATCTGGATGCTCTCTTTCGAAAAAGCCCTGTTTGTGTTCAAGAATGCCTTTTTTCAAAAGAGTTCTTTTGAAAAAAGGTGTTCTTCCTTGTAAAATGAGGTTTACCGCTATTGAAAAAACCACCGCATTCTTTCGATTTAATTACGAAAACTCGGCGGTAGTCTAGATGCAAGTGAAGTTTTTTTGGAAAAAGGCCACTTTTTTCGGAAAAACCCCTGTAGTCTAGACATAGCCTTACTGTGTAAACCAAGTATCACCAATCAACTAACAGTGAAATATTTGCTTCTATACTTATAAAGCTGAATGATAAAGACTAGAGCCTAAACAAATGGCACCTCAAGTCTGAAGTGTATTTTCTTACCTCAGCATCTTGAGTTTCCTGATGTAATAAAGTCAGACCTGTTAAGTCTTCTAAGAAGGAATGTGAGGAATTAAAAACGTTTGCCAGGAAATTAAATCCTTCTCGCTCGTATTGGTCAAGGACCTACAGAAAGAAAAGGATATAAAGATAACATGTAAATGATTTACTTTTATACATTGCTACATATAAAGAGATGCTTTTTGCACACCCATACAAAAATTGTGAAATTGCTAATTAAGAAAATCACAGTGAGACAGGAGTGAAGACCTGACAGTATTACAAACATTTTCATCCCGCTACAGAGAATCTCACATTAAAGAACAAGCAATACAAGAAATGCCAATTTAAAAGGAAAATTTTGTAGATTCTGTGAAGTCTGGTGGAAATCTCCATTATACTTTATTAATTCTGTTTTGTATGTCATGTAAAACCCTGAAGCAACTGGGAAGACATTTTTGGCCATATCATTCCTTTGACAAGAGTTCTATTTTACATAAGATTTTAAATTTTCTAATGGTCGGACTTTTTAATCCCATACTATAGAAATTTACTAAACTGACCCTAATTTAATTTCTTCACATATCTGATATACATACATTGCATATACAATTTTTCTTACACATTTTTTCTCTGTCTATTTTAAAAAGTCCCTGCAATCACCAAATCATCTTAAGTAGAACACTAACCACTTTTGGATAAGAACCAACAGCATGCTGCAATGCTGAAATATTTAGGAAAAATATTCTGTTATGTACTGTTCATAACTTCATATTCTGCCTTCTAATATTTGTGTGGTGAAACAACTGGGAATTGTACAGCTAACTCCTATGCATCACATCCACACTTTCAGAGGTTAGGTAGCTTCCCCTGTAATTGATGTATTTCATTCTTACTGGATTGCAAAAGAAGCTGGAAAATGCTGCAGCTAGCACTCTCTTTTATTATCACTAAGTGGATTCCACTAAGTAAAAATGTAAGTGATTATATTTTGTTTTATTTTAAATAAAGCATAACCAATGCACCAATATGGAGTATAAAAAATTACAACTGAGAAATGATTAAGCTCTTTTTGACCAGTCATTAAAATTAACCAAAATCACCTCTTACTCCAAAAACCTCATTCTTTTCTAATCCAACCCCTCTTCAAAAGCCTAGGAGCACGAACAGGCCTTGCACTGCTGTAGCAGAATATTGTGTGAAGTTGCAGAAACTGCTAGCACTCATAATCAGAGATGCTGTAAAATATGTCTACAGTGCTTCCACATAGGGTTCTCTAGAATGACAAGGCCCTGGGAATCAAATAGTTTTCAGATGGCAGCAATACATTTAATTAGTTTAATTGGCTAAGGCATTTGGGATCATGAGCGCAATTAACTACTCCATAGTGAGTAGTTTGAAGTAGTAGCAAAATTTGAAGAGTTAGACAGTTCTGGAGGTGGTATTTAAATGGCAATCTAAATGCTGACATCAATAATCTCTTAATAGCATTAATCTGAAGGAAGACAAATAAACAGATAAAACAGAATGAATAATTAAGCCTGATATTAATTCAAGCCATATATATTTCAACACTAAGGGTTTGTCTACGCTATGGAGAAGATCGACCCTCTGGAGGTAGATCTTTTAGCGTTCAATTTAGTTGGAGTAGTGTAGACCCCCAAATCGAACACTGAGGGCAGCTCCTCCCAGCATTGTGTACTCCTCATTCTGTAAGGAGTAAGGGAAGCTGACAGGAGCACGTGCTCTGGTTGGCCTCCCTCAGTGTAAACGCTGCAGTGGCTTGACTTAAGGTAACTTGAATCCAGCTATGCATTTTGTGTAACTAGATGGCGTACTTTAAGAGGACGTGCCTGGTCTAGTGTAGACCTAGGCTAAGATATTAATAGCACTGTATGTTCTGACAGGAAATCTGGAGAAACTGTTATTAATATACCAGAGAGGTATGTCATCATACAAAGGTTTGTGTTTTCTCTTTAGTGCATAAGTCCGTGTGAGAAGTTAATCTGAGTAACATGACAAACTGCTTACATATGTACGAGTATTTCTTTCTTATGGTATTTTTAAAATTCATTCCTAAGAAATAGAAAAAACACCACCCTTATCTAAGTGATTATTGCTCACAATGTATATGCAGAGAACTGGGAAATATTAGTCTTCCATTTGAGATATGCCTTTCTTAACATTATCTAGAATATACCACAAAACCTTTACAAAGTACTCTTTGGGGACACACACACACACACACACACACACACACACACGTATATTAGCTACTTTGTACTGACATTTCCAAGCATTATAGATAATAAAAAGTATATATATATATAAAATTAATTTATTAAAAACAACCAAATGTGAAGAAGTTTCTTGAATCTGGCTCTTCATCAAACACTGCATAAAGAAATCAATTTATAAACTTTGACTGTGTTCAGAGCTAGGCCTGCATATAGTCTGGTGAGTTATCATGATTATCATAATTATGTGTTATTAATTTACTTTGCTGGTACCACAATACAGAGTTTATAAGACATCTCTTTAATGATGTAGTCCAGATTCATTATGTAACAGCAATACACAGTCGACAGACCTTGAACTGTAGCATTATCCTGAAAATTAGAAACATGTCGAAAACAAAGCAGATGACAACATAATATATTGGTCCTTGCCTACCATTAAAATGAACTACTTTTGGATAAGCAAATACTTTAAAAAAAATACGGACTCCACTGACATATACTATATATTTGAGAGAATTTGTGTGTCTGTCTCTGTGTCCATCCATCAGCGAGTCTGTTCAAGAACTCCTCCTGAATGGTAAGAGCTAGGACTAACAAATTTGGTATGCAGCTTCCTCTTATCATAACTTAAAGCAAGGTAAATGTTTGGTTATGCCAGGACAATGGAATGTGCATGGGATGTGATTGTTTCTCATCACATGGAAAGGAAGGACTCCGATAGCAGCGATAGTTATATGCTCGAATGACCACGGGGGGCTATAAGCATGGGCTATAGTTATATTCCCCATTGACCACATGGGGGCAGCAAGTGACCCTGCCCTGGGGAACAACTGTTGGCCACCAGCACAGCCTCCACTAGCGGCTGGGGTGCACAGCCCCCCACCACTTTGGGCAAGCACCAGGGAACAGCCCCCTGCCCTAAGCCCTCCATTTCCCCAAGCAGGAGATAAATACACTCTTTCCTGACTCCTGCACCCCAATCCCTCCCTTGAGCCCCCAAACCTTTGCCCTGACTCCTGTACCCCCCCCCACACCCACAGCCTGAAGCACCCGAGCAATCCCAGGTAAATCTTCTAGTAGCATTAATAAAACTCTCAAAGGTTCATTCAGAAATCGTGTGTATTTTCTTTTGTTAATATTAACAACTTGGGAGCTTCGAACTAGTTGTTACTCATGTCAAATCCCTGGTATAATCTTTGTGCCCCTGCTGCTTCCACTTAACCCCAATGAATTAGAGCACCAGCTTAATCTCGCTCTCCCAAGTTGTGTCCCCTTCTATCCTACTAAAACCAGACAACATGAGATCCTAGCATAGGCGTGTGCAGCACATTTCATTAGGGTGTGCACCCAAAGAGTTTTTTTAAAATGTACTCTTTGACCCCCATTAGCCACACCCCTGACCCCCATTAGCCACACACCCTGACTCCCATTAGCCACGCCTCGGAGGTAGCACTCTCGAGGCAAGATGGACACATGACCAGGAGTAAAAGGTGTCATGTGACCCCAAGGACTTTTCCCACCAGCCTCCTACCAATAGGGATTAGTTTGGTACCAAACCCCCATTATGCAACTATCCTGCAATTGCATTAACCTAATGTGTGTGACATTAACTCGCGGGCGGACAGGCTGGGGGAAGTGTTCCCTCTAAGAGTTTCCTCCCATGAGCAGAATGAATTTTGTGTTGTGCACCAGTACTGAGGTCATGTGGCTTGTTTGGATGTGCCACTGTGGCACCCAAGTTATTAATAAATATCTTATAAACCTCTACCTTTTCCCTCTGCTGCCATGTCTCCTCCCCTTGCTCCATCAGGTCCCCTGGTGCCTGCTGCCCCCCAACCCCTCACTCTTTGCTGTCCTGACTCCTGCCCTTCTCACTGCCCTCAGCCTTCCTGAGACCTGCCCCCCTCCACCAGCCCTTCTCTCCCCCCTGTGCCCACTCCTCCAGTAGCCCCATTCTGATCATGTGAGCTACCCCTCCTCATCCCCTCTCCTAACACCTCCCTCTATACACCTGCCCTGCCTCTTTCCTCTGGTGCTGGTCCCTCCCCTGCAGGTGTCTGCTCTTCTGCTTCACCCCCAGAAGCCCCTGGCACCTGCACCTTCCCTTACCCCTGCACCCTCCTGATGCCTCCCCCTTCCCTCACTGCCCCTGCTGCCTTTGCCCTCTTTCTCCCTGATGCCCACCCCTCACCACCCTCTGCCCCCATTTCCCTCATGCCCCTGTGCCCTCACACATGCCTTTCTCCATCCCCACCTTCCTCATGCCCACCCCTTCTTTCAAGCCTTCTCCCAGCACCTCCCCCTCCCCTGGCTCTCCTGCCCTCGCGGTGTCACCACTGAAAAATGATGAGCCCGCCTTCAGAAGGAAAAACCTCTTCCTACAGAAGAATCGGAAAAAAAGTGGCAGTGTAGAGTGTATGGGGGGGGATAGCAAGTGATGGAGAGGAGGAGAATAGAGAGGCCAGGGCTTCAAAGAAGGGGTGGGGTCTTGGGGGAAGGATGGGGCGGTAGATCTTCACTTGTTCTGAGATTTAAAAAGTGATCTTGGGTGTAAAAAGGTTGGAGATCACTGCTGTAGGTGATATCTGGACTCAGCTCCCCTTTGTGTGGTTTGAATCCACATGAGCTCTGTTAGGTTCCTACTGCAAGGCTTCTTGCAAGGTTCAGATGCTCTGCTTGAGAATTTGGCATTGGCTTTTTTCCCCCCACTTGTGGGGAAGATCACTAGTATTATCTCAAAAATCCATTTGTGTGTAATGCTGAAATGAGACATCACAATGAGTACCTTGTGTTGATCCATATAATTTGATCCTTCTCCTTTTCTACATACTTATAAGCAATGATATAATTAACAACATGGACATTTGCAGAATTATCACTGAGGAGATGAGTTAGTACCTACAGAGTAGTGTGCCTCTCAGAGAGATTGCTTCACATTCTGCAAATGCAGGCAGAGATTACTGACCTCAGTAGTCATTTTTGAGGTGCTCTCAGCAAATATTTAGAGACTTACTTTAAAAAAAAAAAGTCAAATAGATTTTGAAGAACAAAAAGCCAACATGAAAAAGGGTTCCACAATACAATGCCACGGTTTACTAACCCAGTCTGAAGACTGGCATTTAGACAGGATATAAATCCCCATATTTCAACCCAACAGTCAATAACTAACATTGATTGGGAAGAAATGTCCTTCTGTGATGACAAAAGTTGTTTACTACAGGGTTCCTTGCAGCTTCTTCTGAAGTACTGTATCTCTGATAGTAACCAGATCCTAGATATAATGAAGCACTGATCTGATCTACTAGAGCAATGCCTAGGTTTCCATGTCACAACTCCTCCCCCCCCACCCCATGATAATGAAGAAAAAAAATCAAGCATGTTTAACAATATTTCACTATTACTACTGTAGGTTACAGACAAACAGAAAAGCTGTGACGTCACGCCACGCCCAGGCATCTCCTCTCTCACGTGTTGCGCGGCGCTGAAGCACAGATGGCTGGTGCGCGGCGTGGAGAATTTAAAATGCACAAGTCCCTATTCTCCTCCAGCAGCCGCCAGACGGCCCTTTGAAACATTAGGGTGTGCCTAGGCACACCCGGCACACCCTGTGCACACGCCTATGGATCCCAGCCAAATCTCTGAAATTCCCAGGAATTGTGACTCAACTCAAATTTGAATTTTTCCTGCTGCTGCTTTCCTCTCAGGCCCAGTACAATTCCATCAGTAGCCGCCTGAGTTCTGTATATAAATTGCCCTGCTTTATTTAAAATATGCCTCTCTAAGCCTCTCTCTATTTGTCAAGATAGTTGTGCATGAATACTTATATTTGCATTATGTGTCCTTGCAAAAGAGCAACTTGCATGATTGCACTGACACTTTGAGTGCACAGTGTTTGTTTTGGATGGATGACTTGGAAGAAGCAGAATTTTTTTGTATGTTGTAATATTTGTTCATAACATGATCAGTACAGAAGTTCCAGTTTGAAACAAGTATGTTAATATGAATATTAATAAAATAAGGTATGTTAATTCATAAAAATATGAGTTTAGGATATATTATTTTGGGTCAGTTACCCTATAACAGTATCTCTTTAAACCAGGACTACTCAACACGTGGCCTGTATGCGTCCCACGGCCCATTTGTTTGCGGCCTGCAGTGCGGTTTGAATTTACGTGGGGCTCAACACGCAGCCCACGGGTGGGAGCCAAAACAAAAAAGTAGTCAATATAATGGTCTTCTGTTGATATGCATTGTATTAGTTAAATTCCTGGACTGTCATTGCTCATTAAAAGTGCTGTCATATGGGTGGAAATCGGGTAAATATATCATTTTATTAATATCAGCAGAACTGACTTAAATGGGGCCTGTGTGTTGTGTAGTTTTGTATTCATGCCCATCAGTGTGAAAGAAGCTATTTGCATGCATATGCAATCGCACTTAAGTTGCGACCCTCGGCACGTGCTGTGAGTATCATTGTGGCCCCCGGGGCTTCCAATGTTGAATAGCTCTGCTTAAACTATAGACAAATATTATACAGTTATTACGACCAAATCTCCTATTTTTATAAATTGATCTTAAATTTAATTTTTCTAGAACTGAAACTTGATTCTGTAATAAATACACTCTTTTGTGTGAATGTTTCTGGCTTCTCATGATCCTACAATTGTATATTTAGGTTAGAAATGCAAACATGACAGTATAATGACAAAAGAAGTCAAGGTACCCATTGTGGATAATACCCTTGCACTAACTCAGTGTCTACTGATCTCAGCAGTAGTCGCATCCCACAAAGGAAAAAAAGGGTCTCTGGAAGGATATACTTAGACTAGAGATGTTAGATATTGGTTATTTTAGTAATCATGTAGCCACAACAATTTTTAGCAGTTACACGGTTACTAAAATGCTCCCCCAGAGCAGGGCTGGCAGCCAGTGTGCTCCCAGCTCCACCCCTGGGAAGCCCCTTGCCAGCCCAAGTTGCTGCCTTTGTATCAGAAGCAGCAGTGCAGATGGCAGGTGGAGCCAGTCCATGAGGGAAACCGGCTTAAAAATCTGATACAGAAGCAGCAGTGAGTGGCAGCAGGAGCCCCTGTGTGGGGGGACCCTGAGCCCACCATGGACAGAGGCTGCTCCAGCATCCTGCCTCCCTCCCTCCCCCGCTGCCTCTGATTATAGAAGAGGCAGCGGCACGGGTGGGGGGGGGGAAGGAAGTAGGAGAGAGGGAAGGTGGCTCTGTGGAGCCGGCATGTGTGGAGAACCAGCTGAAAAGCTGGCTCCCCATGTGTATCGGCTCCTGCCTGTCCCCCTCCCCACCACTACTGCGTTTGATACATGGGTGTGTATGCAGATAGTTGTTTAGATTCACCAATAAGCCCAGGCTTATCGGTTAATCGTTTAAGCAACTACACACTAACATCCTGACCTAGACCATTTAGGAATTTATTTATAGGTCAAAGTCAGCACCTTAAACTCTACTTGGAAATTCCCGGCTCATATTTATTTATTCAATTTGTAACTGCTACATAAAAGAGTGTCCATCACAAGCTCTGGTTTCCCCTTAAAACTCTTAAAATGTAATTATTTCTGACAATTACTCATGCTTAACACTAACTAAATCAAAGTAAGAGTATAACAAAATACGTATTGCTCACTAAATAAAAACACACCTCCTGACTAACTTTGCTAACAGTTTCATCTACACGTTGATTAGGAAACGACAATGAACATCTCTTAGCCCTCAATTACAAAGATAGAATAATTGGACATCTGACCTTTACCCATTACCAGAAGGTGACTGACAATCAACGTGAGAAGTCAGACTAGGGACGTAATAGAGTAGTTGATTAACCAATTAACCGATAAGCAAAAGCTTATAGGTTAATGCTATAGACTACATGCATTTCCCCTCCCCCCCCTCCCCCGCAGTAAATTTTTTAGCAGGCTGGCTCAATCCTGGCTCATGCTGGGTCCAGGACCTACCCCTGCTACAGCTCTGCATGTAAAGTATATTAGGACCCAGGTGGGCAGGCAGCACAGGGTGACAGGCAGCCAGTCTGCGAGGAGAAGTGGTTTTTAAACTGGCTCCCCTCACAGACCAGCTCTCACCTGCCACCCTGTGCTGCTGCCTCTGATATAGAGGCAGCAGCACAGAATGGCAAGGGGGCTCCTCAGGAGTAAGGCTGGAGTGCACTGGCTGCTGGGCCCCAGGGACTACAGAATAGTCGACTAACCAATAAGAATTCATGAGGTTACTCGACTATTCAATTAACCAATATTTAACATCCCTAGTCAGAACCACAACTGACAAGAATCTAGGAAGTCAGAGGTATCCAAGTACACAGAATTGTCTTACCACAAACTTTTCCCTAATCTTAACCAAAGAGGGAAAATAGATGGTGGTCAACATTGAGAGATACAGAACGCAAGCACTTGCTCTCTCTAGTGCACATGAAGACATTAGGTCAAGCTCAAATATGGAAGTCTTGACATTGGTCCCTTCCAATACAGTCCTTCCTCTACAGATAGTTAGCTGAGGTTTGAATCAGACAGACTTTATCTACAAGACAACCTAGAATTTCATTACCACAGGTGACTTACAATTAAAATTTTATGAATTTTTATTAATTTTTTTGAATTAAAAATAAACACCAAACTATAAAAGGGAGAAATGGCAGCAACTGGTATTTGACATAGTATCAGTGCCTCAACATACACTCTACTGCAGAAATGAGATGATGATATTTTATTCTTATTAGAAGATACCCTATACCCTCAAGTGAAATCTACAGAACATAATAAAGGAGAAGAGAAACTAAGGAAGAAGCCAATCCAGACATCAACTAATCACAACATAATTCCCAAAAGCATCTCCAGACTAAGTCTGTGCTCAATGTATTGTTGCACACAAAGGCAATTGTCCCCTATTTAGCCATATCCCAAAAGACAGACATCCAAACATCTATGGCAGGGGTTGGGAACCCCAACTTGCCTGGATCCAGCACCCGAGACTCAGGACTCTCCCCTCCCCCAGCATTGGGGAGCCCGCACTGGCCCTCTAACTCTGCCCCTGCACTCTGGGGCTAGAGCACACAATATCTACTAGCCTGGACCCCTCTAGGTTCTTCCCCAAGGTTTTTGCTCCTGACTTGTTCTCCACCCCTGATCTGGCTTTACTTTTCTGGTTCACTAGATTTTTTTTTCTTTGTTGCTAATAGAGTCCTGATTGGTCTGAACAAGGCTTTTTCTGAAGGACAAATATTTGAGATATAGTGTTATCAAAGCAACCTTCTATATATTGTAGATGTACCCACACATATATCTATTACAAATATATTACTATAATGCTCCCTTGGGATAGCCAGGGTTGTGAGACAGAGCAGGTGGTAATGAGGTGCATCCATTCCTGAAATCACCAGCCTCTAGCAACATAAGCATTACTATTAAGAGGGCTTATCACTTTACCCTCCCACATCACTGGTCCCTCATGTGAACAGAGAACAGCAATACCCAAAGTTGTAAACAACTGAATGTTTCTTGGCGTTAGCTTGGAAAACAGCAAAATAGAGACAATGGATTTCAGGAAGGCAGATTTTAGTAAACTAAGAGAGCTGGTAGGTAAGGCCCCATGGGAGACAAGACTAAGAGAAAAAACAATTGAAGAGAGTTGGCAGTTTTTCAAACGGACATTATTAAGAGCCCAAAAGCAAATTATACCACTGAGTAGGAAAGATACAAAGTATGGTAAAAGACCAACTTGGCATAACCAGGAGATCTTACATGATGTAAAATCAAAAAGGAGTCGTATAAAAAGTGTAAACTAGGTCAAATTACAAAGGATGAATATTAGCAATATGAATATAAGCAAACAACGCAGGTATGCAAGGGCAAGATTAGAAAGACAAAGGTACAAAATGAGGTCAATCTAGCTAGACACATATTCTACAAATATATTAGACTTTAGTAAGGCATTTGATACTGTCTCACATGACCTTTTTATCAATAAAGTAGGGAACTATAACCTAGATGGGGCAATTGTAAGGCAAGTGCATAACTGGCTGGATAACTGTTTTCAGAGAAAAATAACAAATGGTCTGGTAGCACTTTATAAACTTAACAAAATATGTAGATGGTATCATGAGCTTTCGTGGGCACAGCCCATTTCTTCAGATGACCGGAGGTTTGAGTTTAGGAAGTGCAGACCCAAAATAAAGGTCCCACCTCTATTACATTCAGTTCTGGATGCCACATTTCGGGAAAGATGTGGACAAACTGAGCTACCACAAAACTAAGGAATTATCCCACCACCTCCTCCTCCTTGTATTTCTTCCATGATTTCTTTTCTATGCAGCATGTCCCTCTTCAGACCCTTGTTGAAAAGGGACCTGCAAACTAGCATGCTCCTCTGCACTCCATGTACATTGCACTATTAGAGTTATATTGATCCATATTTTAAAATCATTTTCCTTTCTAATGCAGCTGCATGTGTCTTTGATTATTGTAGCTTTTCTCCAAGGCTGTGACACACCCTCCCTCCCAGTCTTCACTTTGTTGAGCTTTGGCCTAATGAGCTGCTTATGTGATGGTTCTAAAAACAAATAAAAGACTTTGTGGATCTGCATAACCATGAGGATTACTGAAACTATTTTTGTAACTGATATATTTTATTAGCAGACCTTTTTTAGTCCAGTCTGCTTACTAAAGTAAAAGAATTGAATGTGATTATAGGGGAATAACATAGGGGATTTAGTGTAAAAGAGCTTGTTTTGAAACACAAAGCAGATGTATATCTGTGGTGCTAGATGCTTTTAATGGTCTGCATCACAAATAAGTCTGAACTCTTGGACAGAGATTCAATAAGAGAATCTCTTGTCTCTAGTACTACATCATATGATCATATTTACCATATGGCTAAGTAAAAATATGCAATGCAAGCTCCTGATTTTAATTGCTTGTCACTGATGCACAAACTGGCTCAAGTTTAAATGTTCATTTTTATCACTTTTTTTTATTCTTTAGTGATGTTTAAACTTTTAAAAAGCTATTAATACAGCTGCAAAGCCTGAAAAAGCTTCAGGGAAAATAAAATGTGAGATTTCTTCTACTGATAATGGATTTATTGGTTATATTTTGAAAAGTTCTTTTTAAATAATACATATGGCTTTGTAAGTCACCTAAGGTTGCGCTCAAACCCCTCCCCCTCAAATATTGGTTTTGAGTAAAAGAACTTGTATTGGTACTTGTCCTTCGTCTCTGTGTGTCTCCCACCCCTCCTAAAAAAAGGGAGGGGGGGGAAGGAAACAAATGTTTAACCATTTAAAGATAAGAAGCTCACAGAAAGCTACATTTCGTTAGACAATGATCTGCACTTTTGGAAACCCAGAGATCTTTTTGTGGGCACCTGGGCTGCAGCCCCTTAAGCCCCTTTCTTAATCTGGCCCTAGCTATGAAAGCATGAGAGGAACTGAAGACAAAGGACCCAGTTCCCTGTGGCAAAGGCCCCAAGCAAAAAAAATCTAAGTTTGCAGAAGCAGTATCATGAACACTCAATTTTACTGTAACTCTTCTGATATTTGAAGTTTATCTTAAAATATTTTTAGAATCCCACAATTTTATGAGGATTTCAGCTTTCAGTAAAGTCTTGTCCTCATAGTTGTAGAGAAAAGCTTGAAAAAACTGACCCCATGGGCTCAAAACCCAAAATGCAAATTATGAGAACCCAACTTTGATTACTTTTTAAAATATCTTTATTTTTAAGCCCATCTCACTATTTTGGGGTACCTGACTCACGGCTAGCATTATTACAGGAATGTGAAGTGATTATAACCTAAAATCCCTGCTCCATCCCTCCAATGACATTGCACCCACTATTTGTCATCTCCTGAATCCATTCTATCATCCAAAGCCACAAGCAGCCTCAAAAGACTGTTTTAAAAGAATAATCAAACTCCAAAGTGTTTCCTCCTTCCCCCTCAATATTGCACATGCCTGAGATGCAAGAAAGTTTCAGTCTTATAACAGTAACAGATTTTTCTAGATAAGAAAACATCACAGCTTTAAGATATGAGATTACCTGTCATGGAAAGGCTATAAAGACAAGTGACATACTACACATACTAGTGTCATACTGGCATTTTCTGAAATGCTTCCTGTTTCATGCGCAAGGCCAGGTGGACAGGTAGAACTTCAGGGTCTCAATACGTGGATGAGATGATGGTGTAGGAAGGAGGGGGTTATATTTATTAGGACCTGAGAAAACTTTTGGGAAAGGAGAAGTCTATACAGGAAGGATGGGATCCATCTAAACCAAAATGGAACCAGATTTCTAGCACTTAACATTAAAAAGGTTGCAGAGCAGTTTTTAAATAGAGATTCTCTATGTTCTAGTAAAGGGGAGAGGATGGAAGTTGATAAAATATGGGTAAGATCAGATAAGAAACAATCAAATGAAAGTGAGTGTAACACCAGGAAATGGTAGACAGATAAATAGTGACACATGTTTAAAATGCTTATACACAAACACTAGATGTCTAAATAACAAGATGGATGAACTAGAGTGCCTCGTATTAAAGGAGGATATTGATATAATAGGCATCACATAAACGTGGTGGAACGAGGACAGTCAAGGGACACAGTCATACCAGGGTACAAAATATATCCAAAGGACAGAACAGGTCATGTTGGTGGAGGGGTGGCACTATATGTGAAAGAAAATGCAGAAATAAATGAAGTAAAAATCTTAAATGAACCAAAATGTCCCAGAGAATCTCTATTGATAGTAATTCCATGCTCTAATAAGAAGAATCTAGCAGTAGGGATATATTACCGACCACCTGACCAGGATAGTGACTGTGAAATGCTAAGGGAGATTAGAGAAGCGATCAAAATAAAAAACTCAAGAATAGTGGTGGATTTCAACTATCCCCATATTGACTGTGTACATGTCACCTCAGGGTGGGATGCAGGGATACATTTCTTGATACCTTAAATGATTGCTTCTTGGAGCAGCTTGTTCTGGAACCCACAAAGGGAGAGGCAATTTTTTATTTAGTCCTAAGTAGAGCGCAGGATCTGGTCCAAGAGAGAAATATAACTCACCATTTGGAAATAGTGACTATAATGTAATCAAATTGAACGTCCCTGTGGTGGGAAAAATACCTCAGCAACCCAAAACTATGGCATTTAATTTCAGAAAGGGGAATTACACAGAAGCGAGGTTAGTTAAACAGAAATTAAAAGGACCGTAAAGACTAACAAAACATGTAGATGGTATCTTGAGCTTTCGTGGGTACAACCCACTTCTTCAGATGAATGAAGTTATTAAAAGTCCAGCTCCAAATTAAATAGGGGAGGGAGGAAGGGGAAAAATAGTGAATTAGAGTGTTCATGTTACAGGAAGCTGATAGAGAAGGTGCAAGTTGTTCTTAAGTACCCATTGCTTATTTTTTTTAAGTCATTTGGATGCGGAAGGTAGTGTGCTAGCCAGGTAATGTCTTTATTCATACCTTTGTGATGGGTCCCAAATCTGTAAATGAAGTTAAGTTCCAATGCTTCCCTATGTATTTTGCTTGTGGAATTGGCCTGAAACAACATGGCAACTTTGAGATCCATTAATGAGTGCCCAGGCAGGTTAAAGTGTTCTCCAACAGGTTTCTGTGTTTTGCCTTTTCGGATATCTGATTTGTATCCATTAATTCTTTCCCATAGAAACAGTCCTGTTTGGCCAATATACATAGCAGAGGGGCATTGCTGGCATAGATCAAATTAGTGGATGTGCAGTTAAATGAGCCTCTGATGCGGTGGCTGATGTGGTTGAGTTCAGTGATGAAATCGCTTGTGTAGATGTATGAACAGAGTCAACATGGTTTCTGTAAAGGGAGATCATGCCTTACTAATCTACTAGAGTTCTTTGAGGGGGTCAACAAACATGTGGACAAAGGGGATCCAATGGATATAGTGTACTTAGATTTCCAGTAAGCCTTTGACAAGGTCCCTCACCAAAGGCTCTTATGTAAAGTAAGTTGTCATAGGATAAGGGGGAAGGTCCCTTCGTGGATTGATAACTGGTTAAAAGACAGGAAACAAAGAGTAGCAATAAATGGCAAATTTTCAGAATGGAGAGAGGTAACTAGCGGGGTCTCCTAAGGGGCCGTACTGGGATCAATCCTATTCAATTTATTGATAAATCATCTGGAGAAAGGGGGTAAACAGTGAGGTGGCAAAATTTGCAGATGATATGAAACTGCTCAAGATAGTTAAGACCAAAGCAGACTGTGAAGAGCAGTAACAGTCTCCCTGGTGTGCCCCACTGGGGGCTTGTGCCTATTTCTCCCTCACATCCTTCCACTTACCCCTCCCTAACCCCCCTTCCTGCTGTACAATAAAAGACATGTGTTCATTACAACAAAGCCTCTTTATTGAACAAAACTGGGGTGGGGAGGGGAATTAAACTGAGGTGAGATGGGGGAAAGAGGGTGGGAGAGGAGAGGAGGGAGGGAGGGAGAGAGAGAGGGGAGGGGGAAACCTGGGAGGAGGGAGCTGGCAGAGGGAGGCAAGGGGAAGAAGGGGGAAGAGAAGCTCAGAGCTCAGGGCTGGGGGGTCTCGCCGGCCCAACTGTCTCCCAGCACCGTGGGTGTGGGGCCTCGGCGTCCCTGAGGGTGTGGGGAGGAAGAAGCAGGAGGGGGGAGAAGGAGCGGTAGCTTGGGAGGCAGCAGGGGCTGGAGCAGCAGAAGGCAGCAAGCTCTGCCCCAGGGTCAATCACTACCGCTCCCCCTTCCCCTGCTGTGGTCCACGGCATCAAAATAGGGGCAGGGGGTCTGGGTCTGCCCCTGGTTGGGAGCTGCCTCCTGTGGCCCTGGCATACGCCTGCTGTAGCTCCTTTATTTTCATGCAAACCTGCTCCTGGGTTCGCATGTGGCCTTTGGTGGCCAGGCTGGCAGCCATCCGCCTATAGATGGCTGTTCCTCGGTTTAGTGCGGAGATCATGGATGTTGGAGGCATCCCCCCAAACCTGAATTAGGTCATAGAATCATCATAGAACCATAGAGCTGGAAGAGACCTCAGAAGGTCATCAAGTCCAGCCCCCTGCTCTAGGCAGGACCAATCCCAGGGAGATCAGGTCCCTGATCTCCACACTGGACCAGGCAGGTGCCCGCCTTTTCCGGCCCCTGGGAGCTGGCAGACTAGTCCTGGGGAGCGGTGGAGGGCTGGCTCGCACTGGCTGCCTGGCTCATGCTGGGGCCACTGGGTCAGGTGCAGCAACTGCTGGCTCTGGGCTGGCAGGCTTGGAGCTGGCACAGGCACTGTGGCCAGAGTCTACCCCTTTAAGGGCTCCGGGGAAGGAGAGGAGTTTTCTTGGTTGTGCCCAGAGTGGCCACCAGGGCACCCTGGGAAGGGCTGGAGGCCCCCTATTTCAAAATAAGCGTCTACACAACGCTTATTTCGAAATAGCAATTTCGAAATTGGTGCTATTCCTCCTGGAATGAGGTTTACCAATTTCGAAATAAGCCCTCCGCTATTTTGATTTAATTTCAAAATAGCAGTTTGGCTGTGTAGAAGCTGGTAAAGTTATTTCGAAATAACTTTGCTGTGTAGACATACCCTCATTTACTTGTTCCCATAACATAAGAACTAGGGGTTACCAAATGCAATTAAAAGGTAGCAGGTTTAAAGCTAACAAAAGGAAGTTTTCTTCATGCAGTGCACAATTAATCTTCACTTTAACAGGGTTCAAAAAAAAGATAAATTCATGGAGGTTAGGTTCATCTATGACTATTAGCCAGGATGGGTAGGAATGGTGTTCCTAGCTTCTGTTTGTCAGAGGCTGGAAATGGATGACAGGAGAGGGATCACGTGATGATTACCTGTTGTGTTCTGTTCACTCCCTCTGGGGCATCTGGCATTGGCCACTGTTGGGAAAACAGGATACTGGGCTAGATGGACCTTTGGTCTGACCAAGTATGGCCCTTCTTATGTTTTTATCCACCATTGCATGCAGCAATCTGAGGTGATGAGGGATTGTGCTGGGCTGAAGTTGGAGACTCTTTCTGAAAACAAAAAGGAGGCAGGATCTAATGTCAGAACTGATTGAGTACCCTCAGGTATACCTTCAAAAGGTTCTATTTGGGGCCTCCCAAGTATCTGTCTGATCATGTTAGTAACACTGAGGTGGATGGGGATGTTTGCTTACACCCCTGCTTCTTTTCTTGAACAGGTCCTGACACAGTAGCAGAGCCAAAAAATGGGTCAGCCACTAGAGCCTGAAATGCTTCCTCAAAGAAGCTAGGGAGCAGAGACCCAGGGATCTGAAGATAACCCTGGTCTTTCAGACTATGGAGCTTTGTGTCTGTTTGCTCAGAGAAGAAGTAGGTACCCTCAAATTTGAGGTCCTGGAATAACTGATGGACCTCTGGTAGTAGCTCCAAAGACTGAAGCCATGAGTATCACCTCAAGACAACTGCAGAAGCCATTAATCTGCCTAACACTATGGCTGTATCAAGGGCCACTTGAAGTGAGGCTCTGGCTATGATTTCCCTTCCTCTGACAACATGGAAAACTCCTGCCTAGAGTCCTTGTTGGTTTGAAACAGAAAGTTGTAAACCACCCATGGAGTAAATTTTTCTGCCAAACAGTCTAATTTTTTAAAATACTTGGGATTACCACTTGCCTATCCTTCTAATTAACAACAATAACCACAAGGGATCCAGGAGATGGGTGAGAGTACTCATGACCCTTGGACAGCACGTAGTATTTCCTCTCCATACTTTTTAAAGTTGGAGAAAAATATGGGGTCTGACACAGTCTTGTTGATTGATAGGGCAATCTTGGACAGGGATGCTGTGGCCAAATTATCAATGAAACTATGAGATGACTATTTGAGTATCATTTCCAGGTACAGCAGATCCCTGCTAGGGCTGGAGGAGAGGCACACACCTCCAGCTCCAGCAAAGAGCAGCCATGGCCAGGGAAGAGGTACCCTCCACCGGCCCAAATACAGTGCTGCCAAGGCTAGTGGAGAGGTACACTCTCTACCCAATCCCCAGATATCAATTATTTACACTGGGCCTGATAATAAACAGTGTTAAATTAAAAAGTGTTTTAATTAAGTATAGAAAGTAGGATTTAAGCAGTTGCAAATGAAAATAATCAGATCAAAAGAAGTTACCAAATTAAAACAAGCGAAAAACACCAGCTGGTTCTAAGCCACTAAGAAACTTGTTACATGGAAATTCTTACCCTAAACAACTGTTCTTATCTAAGGTAAAAAGCTTTAAGCCAGAATTTCTCTCTACTCTGGCCTGGGTCTACAACTTTTTCAGAGTTATTTGTTGTGGGGTATCCTCTTAGGGTGAGTCAGACAGTTTAAAAAGCCAGCTGAAGACAAAGGACTGATGGCTTCCCATTGCTTAAACAGACTTTCCCCCAGAGAGGGAACCCTTTCTTTGGCACCCTCCATCCCCATGGAAAAATACCAGGTTCAAGATGGAGTCCAGTACCAGGAGGCATGGTCACCTGTCTTTACAGGACTAACCACAGTTTGGGCTTATAGGATAAACACGACCATAGATCTGGAGCATCAGTAATGGCCCTCATTAGCACATTTACCTCATATTTCTAACTTCACATACAAAAATAATACATGCACAAAAACCCACCCATGGATATACACATTCAACAGATAACATTAAAACTGATATGTTACATGAAGTATTTTGTCTAAAAAGTCTTCAAGTTATGCATATTAGTATTCATAAGCAAACTTTCATAAAGCATGGGGAGAGAGGTATGACATCACCTTATCAAAGTTCTGCCTCCACCGTCCCCAGAAGCATGGACCTGCCATAGCCAGAAGAAAGGTGTCCTCCTCCAGCTCAACCCAGAAAGGCACCTTTCACCAAGCCCAGAGCTGCTTTGGTGATAGAGGACTGGGGAGAGTCCTCTCTGCATGGGGAGCCTGTACCTAAAACCCCTCTTCTCAGGCCCCACCTCAGATCCTGCACTCCTAGCCACAGCCTACACTCCTGCACCCCAACCCTCTGCCCCAGCCTTGAGTCCCCTCCCACATTCCAAACCCCTCATCCTCAGTCCCATCCCAGAGCCCCCTTTCACACTCTGAACTGCTCTGCTCCACCTCTACCACAGATCGTCCATGAGCAGAATTAATTTAATTATGTGCACTAATATGGAAGTGATAAGTTATACACCATCTCCATACTGGTGCACATAACAAAATTAATTCCACACATGGACATAAAAAAATTAGAGGGAACAAATGGATGCAGTGGCCTGACAGAGGTTGCATTCCCTTTATCTGTCCTTTATGTGGCACTAGGAAGCATCTCCCTTCTTACTTTTCTGTCTGGTATTGGAGACGGAGAATGGTGTTGGGAAACATGCAGTGCCAGAGGGGAGGTTCGCACTGAAATTGAAGTGCTTGGTGCAAATTTGATTGACACGGCTCCATTGTTTCCTCTAAGGTGCATGCCTGTGCAGCAACAATTCAAATCCCATTCACCTCCTCAACAGAGCTATGCAGTGGCTGCTCAGCTGCCCCTAGGCGGGGCTGTGTGGCAGGCAGCTGCCCCTCACCAGGAGCAGCTGGGCAATTACTACGTGGCCCTAGCCCTAGCTTCAGCCCTTCACCAGGGCTGGAGCTGCAGTCAGGACATCCACATTGCAGCTGCTGGAGCCGGGGCCACAGTGCACTGCGGTCCCGGCTCCAGTCCCGGCCCACAGGGGAGCCGCCTGCCACACGGTCCCGCCCCCAGGACTAGAGCCAGGCCATGGTGCTATTTTTAGTACCAAGGACTTGGCCCCAGCAGCCACCATGCAGCCCCAGCCCCAGTTGCTCCCAGGGTGGGGGCGTGTGGTGGGCAACTGCCCCAATTCCAGCTCTGGCAGATGCCACACTGCTGCTCAGCAGCTCCTGCAGTGGTCGTGGCCATGTGACAACCTGCATTTGGCTACTCTACCAGGAGGGGACCTGTATCTGGAACTCTGAATCATGTATGGATGTGTAACAGTAATCCTGGCAGTGAGAGATACTGAACTCTAAGAGACACAAGGTTGGTGAGATAATATAGTTTTGGACACAAGGTTGGTGAGATAATATAGTTTTGACAAAGAGCTCTGTGTAGACTGAAAGCTTAGACCTCAGCTTCCTAAATATTCTGTTGTTCTTTAGAATAAAAATCCTTGCCATATTATGCATAGTGCAATGCAATTTAATATGCATAGACTTCTTTAACTAAGTAAATAAAAATTCAAGAGTTTCAGAAAGAAGACTCAATTATTATGCCTCTCACTGAAGAAACAGTAAGTTACTAGAATGGGGGAGTCAGCCCTATAAGTTACACCATGCATAGGCCAAACATAAATAAAGAGTACAACTGTAATTTCCAGCTCTGAGAATACTTGGTTATACTCAAGAAAACCTCATGAAAATGAGCACACTTTTAAAGGAAGCCCTCAAAACTTTTGTTTGTATACCCACTTTGATTTTTGTTTGTTTCTTGTTGTTTAGTATGTCAGATTCAAAGAGGGAGAAGGCAATTTATTAAAGTAGAATCCTAGAAATAAAATCCTAGCTATGGATACAAAAAGTAATTTAATAAACTGTTACATTTAACTTCATGGTTCCACACCTTAGAGAGCTTTGACGCTACCATTTTATCTTCCATCCCCAAAGAATATTTTTTACAAATACATTTTCCTTGTTTTTTAGCTAATGTCCCTATAAAATATTTTCTTCTTGTTTTTATTTACACTTAGCTGACTACAGTTATGTTATCAGACATCTTTAGTACATAATTGTGATAAACAGTAAATTAGACTCTGCTGGTTTGCCACTAATTCATCTGAGCCAAAACTAGGGTCACATGACTGAATTAACTAATTAGATAAATACAACACAATTCTGATTGGTGCTATGTATAAATGCATTTAAATGGCAATAGATGTTTAGAATGACATTTTATGGTTAATGAGAATGCAAGTACACTTATGAAGTTTGCGGAAGATACCAAGCTCAGATGGGTTGCAAGTGCTATGGCAGACAGGATTAAAACATAAAATGATCTGGACAAACTGCAGAAATGGTCTGAAGTAAATAGGATGAGATTCAATAAAGATAATGCAAAGCACTCAGGAAGAAACAACTGCACACATACAAAATGGGAAATGACTGTCTAGAAGAGAGAATTGCAGAGAGGGATCTGGGACTCATAGTGGATCACAAGCTAAATAAGAGTCAACAGTATAACACCATTTCAAAAAAAGGAAACATCATTCTGGGATGTATTAACAGGAGAGTTGTGAGCAGCAGACAATTCTTTCATGCTCTACTCCACACTGATTAGGCCTCTGGAGTACTGTGTCCAGTTCTGGGCATCACATTTCAGGAAAGATTTGGAAAAATTGGAGAAGGTCCATAGAAGAGCAACAAAAATGACTGAAAGTGTAGAAAACGTGACTGGTGATGTCTTTTTATCTTATGTGTAACTGATGGCATGATACAGTACATTGGCACTTAGGGTCAGCCATAATAATGGTGAGTGTGAGTGTGAGAGAGAAAGAGACTTGTTAGTAACTGGTGAGTGCCATAGTGGCACACATCCGAACAAGCAAACATAAGCTCAATATTGGCGCATAAGACAAAATTCACTCCGCTCATGGATGGAAAATCTTAGAGGGAACACTGCGTGGCTCCAATGTCAGGCTAAGTATGGCTTACATTAGGATAGCCCAAAATCATGCCTCTTTTTCTTTGTACCAACCAATTTTACAACGCTTCTTGTATGTAAGCGTTAGGTGAGAGGATTCTTAGGTGAGAGGATTATTCTAGGAGTGGTGGGTGAGATTCTGTGGCCTGCATTGTGCAGGGGGTCAGACTAGATGATCATAATGGTCCCTTCTGACCTTAAAGTCTATGAGTCTATGAGAGCCTCTCCCAGACACTCCAGACAACTGGGAGTGAGAGTTGCTCACAAAGGCTTGCTACAGGCGGCACAGGGCCAAAGCTCAGGGATGAAGGGTCTATCTACAGTAATACTATTTACAGTATTTACTCTACTACTAAAACAAATCTAATAAACTAAGCTGAAGAGAAACCACAGAACAATGCCTTGCTGAAGCAAGATAAGTTGTTCCAGAAGTTGTCACAGACAGTAATAAGGAATTCATAGGGTGTGGGATGGCAGTGCCCCTTATACTGGCACACAAGTGCAAGACACATAAGGGCATTTGAGGCAACCCCACAGCTACCACTGAGGGAAAAATATCTGGCAACACTATACATAGAACGCGCACACCTAACAGAATGGTCATGAGCAACACTCAAGGAAGAACTGAATCACTTGTAAAATAGTTTACTATAACATGTGGAAGGCATATACAAAAATGAATGATATAAAGATTTATAAGTTATTTATGCAAGTCATCACTTACTATGACTGTACCACTTATAATGTACCCATCCCAAATTCATGCCAATAAAACCATCACATCACACCACTATGTATTGAGCACATGTATGAGAGTGAGTGAGAGTACAAACACACACACAACTATTATTTTTATGATCTCATTCATAAAATTAAACTTCTGAAAATGACCCCTGTCCAGGTGTAAGCTGGAGGGGGATTATATTGAAATAGTTGGATACTTACATACAAGAACCAGCTATGGCATCATTTTTGGCAGGTGACCAAGTATTGACAAAACCTTATGTATACATAACTGTCTCCCCATTTTCCTGTAATTCATATTTAAAAGTAAAACAATCAGTATGGGAGAAAATATTCTCAGCTCATGTAAGTGTAAAAAAATTAACCTAAATGAGATATTAATATTTTGGTTTAGAGCGGGGAGGATCTGTAGCAATTTGAAAATATTTTGTCTGATATTGATTATGTGTTCATAAATGTCAATGTTTAAATATAATGTAGATTAATTTGGAGGAGTGACTGACAGCAAACTGAGAGTAGTAATCTCTTGTTCAGCATGTCCTCAAAGGTGTCTTGTAAAGTCTGGCTGTTTTTATCCTACTATTAGCTTGCTTCAGATTCCAATACTTCAGGTGACTGAGAGGAGAAGGAAATATTTTTATAAATTGCTAATGAACCCTGTTTGTGATCCTTGGCCTGTGGACATAGGTAATTGGTGGCGAGGGCTAGAGGGGGTTGAGCCCCTCCAAATAAAACTATCAGCTCCCCAACTGCCTTGCCCTTTACCTCCCCACCCCATATGTCCAGGTCTGCAGCTCCTGGTATGTGCCACATTACACTATAGTACTCTTCTCCAGCCTCTTCCTAGTGGAAAAAGCCAGTGAGTCAGAATGAGGAGCCAGGGTCACACCAGCATTGGGGAACAGGTAGAATTTCTGCTACCCAAGCTCACTTTCTAGCCCACCAAGTCCAGGAGCTGGGGTGAGTGTAGGGTTGGGCTAGTTCAATCTGTAATCCCTACCCCCAACCCCAGAGGATAGCAACTGCTACTGCCTAGACTCAGAGGAAGCATGGAGCAGGGGGAGCTTGCTCCGCAACCTCCATGGGACAAGAGCTACCACTGCCCCAGGGTAGAATGTGTGATGTGCTCAATCTCCAACCCTTCCTCCTGCATTGGATCAGGGTAGAGCCAGCCCCAGCCCCATGAGACAGGAGTTAGCTCTCTCCTGGGATTAGTGTGGGGTGGGATTACCCTTGACACCCCTTTCTAAATCTCTCCCAGTCTGGCCCAGCCACCTCAAACAATATCTTTCACTCTTTCAGCAGGGGATGCTGCGCCTCTGCTTTTTAAATGTAGTAAGAGCTTGGCTCAATTAGCTTCCTAACTGCTATTTAACATTCCTGGTTGGGGGTCTAATTCCTATTGATTTCACATAGTTTTTTAATATTTAGTGACTAACAATTAATGATAGCGCTCCAAAGCTTGAAACAGTAGTATATTAAAAGATTTAGGGAAAAAATGTGAGATTACTTCTATTGATAATAGATTTATTACTTATATTTTAAAAGTCACTATTAAATAATAATCATGGGTTTATAAGTTACCTTCTAAGGCCACAATGTCATCTTGCAGAAGGGTAATTTTACAACGTTCCATATTTTTGACTAATCAAAACACTCAAAGTGCACATATTATAAAGCCTTTTATTTGGGGTTCCATCATACTTAAAATTAAATTTCATCTTAAATTTTAATTGTTGCATTATTATGTATATAAATTAATTGCATTACCATGTTATAATATTTTGATTTTTGCTTTATATAACACAACTAGAATATTTACCCGGCATTACTCAGATACTTCAATTAATGTTTGTTTTCTGGAAAATAACATGAAAATGTACCTGCTTTATTTAAATCATTGCTGTGGGGTGGGGCTAGGGAATGTGGGCTTCAGTATGCAGACTGCCCTGGGGACAGAGGACTACCTCAGTCCTCTCTCACAGCAGCAGCTTGGGGCCAGGTGACAAGTGCCCCTCCATGGCCACTACAGCTCTAGCGGGCAAAGATGAGGGAGGGGTGCATGTCCCCTAGCTGGTCTTCTTTCTAAATCATCACTCTGATCATGGCAATGCCCTCTCCAGAACCCTCCACTTCCTCTCCCTTTTCTAATACTAAATGAACTTCTGGTCCTTAACTCCAAGGTGAATGTTTTATCTCACCAATTAACAATGGTGACATCCCCCTGTGTGCTTCTCCCACAGGTACTCTTGCACCTTCTATATTGCCCTTTTTGTGTGGAATGCCTTCCTGAAAATAACGTGATTACCTGGTGGTCTTTCAGATCCCTTCTTAAGATCCACACTCATGGTGATGTCTAATGATACCTAATGATGAATAGCTAAACATGCACATACACCCAAAATCCACATTTGACTTTTGTCTGATATTCACAACCTTATGGTCTTCTTCCTCTCATGTCTGTCCATCCTTTTATTACCTTCAACTGTGTCATGCCCAAGTCATATGCTAGTCTGATAATCTCCTTATATGAGTTATACAACTTTTAGCTTCAGTACCTACTGATATGCCAATTAGCATACACTATTCACAGACTGGCTATTTCTTTCCTCCAATCACATTTAGACCAATACTGTAATCAAAACGCAGACTATCCTCTACTTAAACCACCAATCAGCAGCATGAAACTCCACATCACGCTTATTCTGACATATGGCTAAAAACAACACTCATGGGCACCCATGGGAGCATAGGGAAGAAAAGAAAAAGCCCTCCAATCAGAGATGTAAAATCCCAGTTAAAAAGTTAACTGGTTAACCAGAATGTTTAACTGGTTAACTGTGATCCTGTGGCAGGGGGCTGCTATAGCCTGGCTGGACCTGCTGTGCCATAGGGTGTTCCAGTCGTGCAGGACCCACCATGCTGCACCACACATGGGGAGCTGCTCTAGCCCGTGTGGGCCCCCCACTTCCAGCCCCTATTGGACTGAAGTACCCTCACCTGCCTACAGCGTGGTTGGCCCTGCTGTGCTGCGTGCTGCTCCAGCCAGGCCGGGCTGGGCCCGCTGCATAGCACCGCAGGTGGGGAGGGGATGCTAATTCTAGCCAGGCTGGGTCCAGTCGGAGCAGCCCTGCACTGGTTAACCAGATACCCCGGTAAGCATGCTGGTAAGGGGTAACCGGTTAACCCTTTACATACCTATCTCCAATAGAAGAGTCATCCAACAGAAGAGTTCTTACCACTCAGAAGGAAAACAAATTTCATCTAGCACAGATGAATTCCCAAAGGCTCCCTCTGTCTTCAGTTAAAGTTGAGGGTACTCAGCACCTCTGAAAAATCAGGTCACTAGTTTAAAATCTAAGTTTTCATAATCTGGAGGAGATGCAATACCTCAGCCAAACAGGGTTGAGGAACAATAGACTTGACCCAAATCATACCAATTTATTGAGTTCCATCAATTTCTGTCAGATCCTTAATGATATTTTTATTTAGCTTTAAGTCAATTTCCTTCACTCTTTTTATTGAAAAAGAAAATAGAAAAAAAATGTTGTCCTGAAATCTTAAACTCTAATAGCCCACTCAGTAAAAACTGATGTGGACAATTCCCAAAACCACTTTATTAATCTAATGTATGACATGAATTGTGCAGATCCATTTTTTTTAAAGCATAAATAATGTGTATTTGCCCAGTAGAAAAATGGCTTTCAATTTGCAAATTTCAAATGTGAAAAATGAGTACAGATGTTTACAGATTTGAAATGAAGGATGGAACATGAAAACACAGAAAAATGCATGATCTGCTAGGAAGCTTATGCTACAACTTCATTGTAAAAAACACATAATATCAAAAGGATATCTGAAAAAGAGAGTTTTACCAACCCTAAGAGTTCCAAAATCACAAGTTGGGCCCAAAAAAATCATGTAATTGCAACAATAATACATTTTGGTTCTTTACATTTTGCTTGATTTCTGAGTCTTTATAAAGCATTTGGGTCACATCTTGAAGATGTCATCTATCACCAGGAGAGCTAGAAACTTACTTATATCTATATCTGTATCATAACATAAGAACAGATATACTGGATCAGACCAAAGGTCCATCTATCAGTGCGGGAGTTGAGATTCTCATTTAGCCAAAAAACTCCTGGATCTAAGCTTTGAGGAAAAATACCAAACTTTGTAAGACTTGACAATACTGGAGATGCATTTGGATCTAAAAAAAGTGGTGCTTCTCTGAATGAGAAATAATGGCACCATTTTAAAAGAAGCTGCTAAGCCTGCCTGAGTGCCATTTTGGCCTAATCTTTTAAATATGCACACTACATTACTCTAACTAAGGCACTGCCTGTTTGTGTGCATACATGGTGGATCTTAAAAAAAAAAAAAAAAAAAAAAAAGTAATGTGGAACTTGAACCAAAATGTTGCTTCCACATTGATTTTCTTCATTAATCACATAAAGAGTCCTAAGTTCAACTGACAAATAAAAGTAATAATGAAAATATACAGAATGCAGCAGGCCCTAAGTATACAAATAGGGTCGCCAGATAGTTTCATAAAAAATACCGAAAATGGCGGGAAAAAAATTGGTTGAGTATGTCCAGTATTTTCTGGTTTGTTTGTTTTTATTGGACAGAAGCTGCAAATACAGGACTGTCCGGGCCAATACCAGACACCTGGCAACCCTATCAAAAATCTTGAGGAAATGAGAGGGACTGTTATAAATGACCTATATCCAGTGAAATGAAAATCTGACTTTATGAGTTCTGGAAAGGAAATTTACAGAAATTCAAAACCTTATTTCTCTTGTGTTTGGTAGTGGTTCGGGTGGATGGTTAAGGGAGGGTGGAGATCAACCCTGTCACAGCACAAAAGATGTTATTGGTTCAGAGACAATCATTCACTACTCACTGATTTTATTATTTCATGACTGCTTCAAAATGCCTTTGACAGTAAGAATGTACTTTAAATGAAAGTGAGTTTTTAAGATATTTTTGAATTACCCAGAAAAAAACACAATAGCTTCATGGAGAAAAGACAGCTGTAGGAAATCATGAGTAAAAGGAACATACAAACATACTGTCATATACAGCAAACATAAAAACACTATTATACATCAGTGGGTTCAAGAGACTGAGCTGATGAGAAGAAACTTATGATGATATTGTACTATGGCCATTTTCACTATTCAAGTTAAGCTTGCATGCTTGTTGCCATTTACATTTGGCTATGAAAACGTTGCTCCCTAGTGGAGCTTATAGTACCACAAAATCTTTACATTAGAAGGGATAATTTTTTGTGGAACCAAGCTTAAAAATCAAGCTTAATGTAAACAAAGTTTGTAAAACAGTTACTCCATAATGTGGACTAATTATTTTTGGCAGAGACAGGAGTAATTTTGTTATTTTTAATATACTTCTTAACTTTGAAAAATGACAGCTACACATGGCACAACTCCCACAGTTTTAAATAAGGGTTTCCTTATGCATAAATGGACTGCTATTTAATAGAAAGGTTGCCGCATGGACCATCCCTTTCTCACTCAATTATATGGGGGTAATCTCCTCTTCACAGTTGTGATCAGGCCAATAAAGCAATACATTTTTATATATTTTTAGTTTCTCTTAATGCAAAGTTAAGTTGGGGCTGGAAACCAGGAAACTAGTCAGGACTAAGTGGCCAATTAGCTCCAGCAGCTGTTCTGGTAATAGAAATCTGGAATGCTCTGCAATAAGCCATTATCACTACATCAGTGTAACTGACGTTCCATTTCATTTATATATCAGGGAGCTTTTAAAAACCTCACTGAATTTAAAAAAAACCTACAGATAAAAATAATTTAAGTCATTGCCTCAGATCTGCTCAGTAGTACAAAAATGTGTTACTCATCTGCTGGATTCTCAGTCTAGTAGCTTTGCTAATCACAGCCTGCACCAAGCAGTAAAGATAGCACCACTACAGATTTTCCTGTGATGAGGTAAGTGAAGTGAGCTAGAGGGCAGCAAAAAAAGTCCTTGTTACTGGGACCCATAGTCTTTTCTCTCATTTGGTTTTCTCTCTCACTGAAGCCTCCTAAAACACCTGAGCCTATGAAGTGCTGAACTCCCATTCTCAAAAGAGAAGGGTTTTACAAAGGGGAGCAATGTGACAGAAGATTACACAACAGGAATGGTCTATGACCACGAATGAGTATTTCCATGGAATGTGAAGAAAATAAGGCAATTTAAAGGTATGATCTTTCACAGGGTATGTGTGATTCAGGAGCTTTTCAAAATGCCTTGTTAAGGGCCTGATACAACTCCCAGTGAAGTCAATGGAAATCTTCCCACTGACTCCAATGGAGTTGAATTGAGCCCTAAGTATAAACAATACAGAATTACTCCTAAGCAATAAAGACCAAGTAAACAATTTTCATCTTCAATCACTTAAAGGAGACAAAATCCATACTCCTACTCCACGGCCCAACTAGAATTCATAACATTAGATTGTAGCTGAAGATAAGAAGGTGTGCCTCAAAAAATAATGTTTGCAAAACGCTTAAAAAGATTAAGAATTTTTCTCAATAGTTAACATGCCAGAATACTGGGAGCATAAATTCTATAATAGTTATTTCTCTATTGCAATCTCCAACAATAAACATCTAAAAAATTAATAATACAGGCCCCCAGTCAAGATTTCTAAGATGATTATGTTCCACAAAATGTCAATTTTTCTAGTCACAGCTTTGCTGAGAACAAACTTGTTTTTTTCCTAATGCTCCTAAATTAGGGTAACCAGATGCCCCATTTTTAAAGGGACAATCCCATATATAAGACCTGCTGCAGGTGTCCCTACTCTTTTTTTTTTTTAAATGAGCCAACTGACCCATATTTTGTGTCTCTCCCCTTCCATCAGTACTGATGGATCTTATTGCTGGCTGGATCCTGGCTCACCAGCCACCCATCCCCCAGCAGAGGCTGATAATGGGGGTGGGAGTGCAAGTGTAAGAGGACTGTTAGCCCCCGACTAAAACTCAGTGGGAGTTTTTGGTTGGCCAGCTCCCAGTACTAAAAGGGGAAGGGTCCATGAGAAATCAGGGCCCTGAGAATGACAGACCCCGGGGACAATGGGAAGAAGCCAACACTCCAGGTAGCCTGATTGACAGGTTGAACAGGCCAATGTGGGAATTAGGAGGCCAGGTCCCGTCCTCCGTGTGAGCTGGGATTTTCTGGGTCTGAGTCAAACAGGGAGAGAGCTAAGAAGAGTAGCAAGGGGTCTAGGCTGTACTGACAGGCAGACCTGCAGCAACAGAGCCAGACACACACAGCCTCAAGGAGTGTAAGCTGTGCTGAGGAGCAGACTAGACCAGAGCCAAAGGGGTCAGAGAAGCAACACAAGAAGCTGGAGGCTGGCAAAGCAGCATAGTCTAGAGCTGGGTGTGGTGAGCAGCTGGGACCAGTAAAGGGGGGAAAAGAGGCTCTGGGCAGGGAGATACCACCAGCCAAGAGGCCCTGCAGGCCAGACTTGGAGAGGGATTCTGCCACCTAGAGCCTGAAGTTGTGTGGTCACTGCCAGAGCAACCGTGTCCAACCTGAAGCCCCCCCACCTGCAGCACAGCCAGGGCCTGAGAGCGAGCCCTGGAACCTATAAGGAACAGACTGTGAACTGTCCTTACACTCTGCAAACTGATGTTTGTGATGTCCCCGTGCTTCAGAGCGGGACTATGCATTCTCTTTTAACCTTTTTCATGTTTTCCTTATTCTTTTCTTTTTAATCAGTTGCTGTTTAATAAATTGTATTCGGTTTGAACTGTATGTAATGAGCAGTGGGTCAAGAAAGCATCCAGTGTGACGATAGCACCCCAGAGTGGGGACACCCTAGCCCCTGCCCTAAGTAACTACAAGGTTGGGGATTAAGCCCCAAAAAACCTGGACCCAGCCTTGCTGGGATTTCGAGGACCCTGCTACTCAGGAGAGTGGAAGGGGAGCCCTCAGGGTAAGGGAGACCTTTAGGTAAAAAGTGGGAGCAGGAACTCAGATCCTTTCACTGGTCCATTTCACCGGGGTAGTATAGAAGCCAGGAAAGTTCCCCACAATAGGGGGACCATTCCCCCGCTTACACAAGGCTGGTGGTTGGGCAAAGCTGCAGCGTGAGGGGAGTTGGCCACTTCCCCTGCTGGTCTGTCAGTACTTTGGTGTGAACCCAGACAGAAATCTGGGAGTGGGGCAGCGACCCAGCGTGCCCCCACATGTTGCTTTGAGAAGATGCAGGACCAGATACTAGGAGAGGCGGGTCTACATTGGAAGCCAATAGCCAGGCATGTAGAGAACACTGAACAAGGGAGGGTTGGATCAGGTCAGTCACCCCCATCCCTATGTGAGAGAGGTGTATGGGTATAAGGGAGAGTGAGTGGGTCAGCTCTCTTCATGCGAACCTTAAAGATAAGGTGGTATATAAAAAGACTCCAGCTATGTAGCCAATTTGAATGTATTGCATTCTAATGGATTGTCACTGAATTCACTTAAATATGAGTAATTTTATCAAGTGTTCCATATTTAGCATAGGGAACCATGGTCACAGAATCCTAAATAGGTCCTGTCTGCTTTAACGGGAACAGTGTTACATTTCTCTTGGGCGTCAGTGCCCAGATATAAAAACTAGAAGATTTTGGGGTGGGGTGGGGTGATGATTACCTTTTAAATATTATTTATACTCGGAACAGCATTTAAAATTCTATTCCTATCTAATATCAAACTGCTACATTTTGCCATCCATAGTGGAAATAGCCTCTTATAATGAAAGTTATAATGAAAGAAAAGACAGTTATCGCAATCTCAGTAAATGATGGGTAACAAGATCTGGGTTTGCTCAGAACTCTTAAGCAGGTGAGCAATGTGGCCCTCTAGTTTATAAAATTTAAATCTCGTAAATACACCCCCTCCCCTTTCAGGAAGAAGCTTTGAAAATACACTTTTGCCCAGGAAGCCCAGATGCTGGCTCAGTCTCTGGTCCCCCGCAGGGTCTCATGACAACCTTCCCTTGTGCAGCCACTCTACATTCTGAAAGGGACAGAGAAGCAGCAGCTGGTCCCGTGGGCATCTCAGCACAAGCCCCCACCCCCCACCCCCGGTTCCCACTCCACTGCCATTCTGAATTCTGAAAGGGACAGAGAAGTGGCAGCCCGTCACAGAGGACTCTCTCACTTTCAGAGTACAGAGCAGCATCGGGGGAATGGGGGGGGGGGGGGAAGAGGAGGAGACTTGTGCTGAGAGAGAGTCACAGGACGAGCTGCTGCTGCTCTATCCCTTTAAAAATGCAGAATGGCAAAGGGGAGGGGGCTTGTGCTGAGATACCCGTGGGATCGGCTGCTGCTTCTCTGTCCCTTTCAGAATGCAGAGTGGCAGCGTGGGGGAGAGTTGTCCTGAGACCCAGTGGGGGGACCAGAGATTGAGCCAGGGTCTTGGTGTGCCAGCTCCTTTCTGTCTCTAAGGGTATGTCTACACTAGCTCGTTAATTCGAGCTAGGTAGGCAAATGAGACGACCGGAGTTGCAAATGAAGCCCGGGATTTAAATATCCCGGGCTTTATTTGCATGTTCCCGTCCGGTCGCCATTTTGAAATTTCACTAGCCCGAACTCACTGCCGCGCGGCTACTCCACGAGGAGTAACAGTTAATTCGAACTAAGGACTTAGTTCGAATTAACGTTTCACTGCCGCGTGTAGCCGCGCGCAGTGAGTTCGGGCTAGTGAAATTTCAAAATGGTGAACTGATCGGGAACATGTAAATAAAGCCCGGATATTTAAATCCCGGGCTTCATTTGCAACTCCGGTCGCCTCATTTGCCTACCTAGCTCGAATTAACGAGCTAGTGTAGACATACCCTAAGAGTTCAAAGCGGCAACAGGGAGGGGGTGTGATCAAATAGTCCAGGGTTGGACAAAAGGCCTTCGCAGGCTACATCTGGCTTGCCAAGCGGGTTTATTTGGCCCGCAGAGGCCCTCTTGCTCCCCCGCCCTCAGGCCAATTAAGGCCTGCGGGAGGGAGGAAGCACATGAATTATCCTCTGCCCTGTCAGGAGCATGCAGTGCCCCGCATGCTCCTGGCAGGACAGGAGGAAACCTGGTGAGCTCCCTGCCCCCAAGCCCTGATTGGCCTGGGGGTTGGGAAGTGCTCTGCCCTATCCCCAGTCCCAAGCCCCGATTGGCCTGGGGGTTGGGGAGCGCATGAAGTTTCCTCCACCCTGCGAGGAGCTTAGAAGTGCCACATGCTTCTGGCAGGGCAGGAGGAGAGTTCACACACTCCCCCGGCCCCAAACCCTGATTGGCCTGAAGGCAGAAGGGGGAAGCACGCAGTCTCCTTCCACTGCCAGGGGCATGGGCTCCTAGGGGGAACTTCTGGGGGTGGGGGGCAAAGGCACTCCCCCACTCCCAGACCAATCATGGTCTGTGGGTGGGGAAGCAGGGAAGTCTCCTGGCCCCACCCCTTCTGCTTGAGGCCCCGTCCCTTACAGTGAAGCCCAGGGCAAAAATTTCTGAAGTGGCCTCTGGAAAAAAAGTATTGCCCACCCCTGGAATAGTCAATAG
Source organism: Rafetus swinhoei (assembly GCA_019425775.1). Lineage (NCBI taxonomy): Eukaryota > Metazoa > Chordata > Testudines > Trionychidae > Rafetus > Rafetus swinhoei. The sequence goes on along the minus strand of CM033435.1, from coordinate 10,441,887 downwards.
TGCTACCCGATAAGCTCCTGCTTATTGGGTAGCCAACTACTCGTTCATATCCCTATTTGGTATGCTACCTGGTTTCATAGTAACAACCTGCATCATCTAGTAATAGTAAATCTGGATCCTTGTGACTCTGCCTGCTTTGGATGTGAGTGCAGAGCATTCACAGACCCCAATGCTATGATAACATCACAAAAACTGCTTCTACAACGGCCTCCAAAGGTATCCAGTTCCCTGAACAACCAACAAATAATGTGAGAACATAACCTGGTTTGTAGTTTCTGGCAAGTAGTGGGGATTGAGAATGGGCATATGCTAGACATGCCCTATCCCATACTGAAGTGCTCACTTCTATGTAGTATGGGGCTTTTATGAACAAGTGGCTTATCTGGGATCATTGCTTGGATTCTTCCTTGAATATAGGATCAGTCTGTTTGCACCCATTGCTGTGGAGTAAGTGTGAAACTGTAGAACAAAATAGACTCATTATAGTATATATGCTATGTTGTCATACCTCTCATTTCAGATCAGTTCTCTCAATTTTCCCAGACTACTACACCCCTTTCAGGAGTCTGATTTGTCTTGCGCAACCCCAAGTTTCACCTCACTTAAAAACTACTTGCTTATAAAATCAGACATAAAAATACAAAAGTATCACAGTACACTATTACTGAAAAATTGCTTAATTTCTTATTTTTACTATATAATTATAAAAATTGTAATTAAATTTCACTGTGTCACGTATAAAGCAATCACATTGTACAAACTAAAATTTCACAGATAATGACTTCACTAGTGCTTTGTATATAGCCTGTTGTAAAAGGAGGCAAATATCTAGATGAGTTGCTGTACCCCCTGGAATTCTTCTGCATACCCCCAGGGTACATGTACCCCAGGTTAAGAAACACGGTTTCAGAGCATGCATTAAAAAGTGACTTAACTCCCCAATTCCTACCTACCTATTCATGATCATGCATAGCCTGCCCACTAACTCTCCCCTGCATAAGTAGTAAAAAAAACTTGATCCTGCTTATTAATACCTTTCCCTCTTCATCAATTCCATGGTATTGTCGGATCAGCACTAAGGCTGTGTTCGGTGCTAATGTGGGTTTTAAGATTTTTAACTATGTTTGCCAGTACCCTCCTCTATAGGAATAAATTTAACTATTGTTCACAGTGACTCAGGGACCCCTTGGTGCCAACTGGCAGCGGGCACAGAAGTACATAATGGTTACAAGGTAGGACTGGTTTAGTCACAGAGATCCTCCTGACACAATCACTTGATGTGCTGAAATTCCACTGTGCCTACCTGCCTGTCCTTTGGGGTGCCTCACCACCCTGTCCTGCTGCACCAGACAGAAACATAGAACACTAGAACTGGAAGGGACTTGGAGAGGTCATCGAGTCCAGTCCCCTGCCCTCACGGCAGATCCTCCGGTCTCTTTCAGCATTGGCACAAGGTTTGGGTAACAGGCCACCACAGAGTAATACAGACACTGAGATCAGATCAACTCTAGGAAGGTTCAATCAAAGGGACTTGGCACAGCACCCAAGTGCACAGCATCAATGGAGATCAGAACTCCAGATAAATCTGTCTTACTTTGCATAAAGTTTTATACAGAGCAAGCTCATAAAATGTTTGCACCCTTTATCAATGAAAGAGATATACACAGCTGTCTGCCCCCTCCCAGGTAATAATTATTTACAATGAGTTTATTAATAAACAGAAGTGATTTTATTAACTATAAAAGGTAGCATTTAAGTGGTCATAAGAGATAGCAGACAGAACAGTATAGGTTACTAAACGCAATAAAACACAAGCTAAGCTTACTATATTAAAGGAATTTGTTACAAATTATAATTTCTCAAATTAGTTCTTATTTCAGGTAAAATCCTTTTCAGATCTGAGATGCCCTTTCTGACTAGGGTCCAGCAGTACTCCCTAACCCCTGTCATTACAGTCCTTTTGTTTCCAGATGTTTTCATGTATCCTCTTGGGGGTGGGAGGCAGTCTGCAAAGTCAGCTGAATACAATCATTGTTTACTTCCCTTACCTCATATAGAATTTCCTTAGGTGGAAAGCCTTTGTTCAGTTTCCCCACAACTCTGTGGAAAATTCAAGATGGATTACTGCATCAGGTGGCATGATCACATGTCCTTGTGGGGGACTCTGAGCCTCTCCTATTGGCTGATTCATAGGAAAAGCAAACCCATTTACAGATCATTGTCCTTATCAATGAGCCATCAAATTTCTGAAATACTCTTAATGGCCCTCATTTAGCATGTGTAGATTTGTAAAACAGTTTTATCTATCTATATCAGGGATGGGCAACCTACGGCATGCATGCCATAGGTGGCCCGCAAGCTGATTTCACTGGCATTCAAGCCTTCCTGACGGACCTATGCTGACCATATGTCCCCGAAAATCCTGCTGGACATTTCACTACTAGCAGGGAAGAAGTGACCAAGAAATGGCTCCATGCACCACCATTGCTCCTCACACAGTGCAGCACCGCAGAATACATAGGCAGCTCCATTGGAGCTTGGTCAGCAGGTAGCTGGGCCAGCTTCCAGTGGTGTACATTTCCCAGCCACTCTGCCACCCCCTGCCCCACCACCGCGTGCCATGCAGCCCCTTCCTTCCCCCTGCAGCACTGCCTGTGGCACATATGGCCCCTGATCCGGTTGTACCGCCATCTCCTCCTCCAGGCCACTCCTTGGAACAGTGGCTTCTGCCGCTGCTGCCAGGGGGGCTGGGGCAACTCCAAGGTAAAAACTGGTGGAGCCGCTCCTGGACCTCCATGCCTTGGAGCTGCCAGCAAACATGAGGCTCTGATGCAGGCGGCAGAGGAGGCCTTTTGCAATGGCAACTTCAAGCTGGTGGCCGAGATCTACAGCTTGCAGCTGGCTGAGCTGCCGCAGCCCGAGTGAAGCCTCTGCCTGCACTAGAGACGCACTGGCCCAAGGCCCTGGAGGCCTACAGTGCCACCACCCAGCTGGCCAGCCTGCACTCGAGGCGCTGCAGAAGCTGGCCAAGAGCCTGGCACTGAGCCTGCACAAGAAGGAATTGTCAATGGGAGCAGTGGGGGTGGTGCTTAGGAGCAACAGGGGCGCAAAGCCAAGTAAGCACCCCTCCTCATGCCCAGACCCGCACACACCCCAATCCCCCCCTCACTCACCTCCTGTCTTCCTGCCAAGACCCTGCACCCCCAGCTTGCTCCTACTTCTCCACTGCTCTTGCACCTGCCCTCCTGGCCACACTCTGCATCCAACCTTGCTCCTGCACCCTTCCTTCCAGCCAGATACCCTACTCCCAGCCTGCTCCTGCCACCTCCTACCCAGATCTCGCACTCCCATCCCTATAGCTGGCAGCCTTGTCCCGCTACTGAATCCCTCATTTTTGTCCCCACCCTAGAGCCTAAGGGGGTCCACAAAATCTACAAACTCTGGAACCCCAGAAAAGTAAATCTGGCCTATGGGAAGCCATGAACCTCCATCCTCCCTGACCCTCTGTGGTGCTGGAGTGCCAGAATACTGAGGTGTCTCAGTTGGGGGGCCACATCAGTGAGGTTTGGGGGGTTTTAAAGGAGTTTTTTTGCTTCTCAATTGTGTGGTTCCCGATTGATTTTGCTGTAGGTCAGTGATCCCAACCCAAAAAAGGTTCCCCACCCCTGCCATAAAGAAAACATTGAAACACTGTGTGTTTGACATAAATCAATATTTTACTTTATTTAAAATGAAGTTTGATAAACTAACATGAAAAAGCTAAAACACTTAATCTGTTGAATAATGTAAATTACAGTAGAGTCTTGATTATCCGACCTTCCTTTATCCAACATTCCGTGTTATCCGACCTGCCTGTGGCCGCAGAAGGGAAGGTGCCGGACAGTGCAGAGACAAAGGCAGTGAAAGAAGAGGGAGGAGGGAGCAGGGCCACGCGACAGGATGCAGGAGAGCATCCGCCCACTGAAGGTCACGGGGCGCCCTGATCTCCCCCATCCCCTCCGGCCAGTCGCGCTACCCCCGACCTCCTTGATCTCCCCCGGCCAGTCGCGCTGCCCCCGACCTTCCCTATCTCTCCCGGCTAGTCGCGCTGCCCCCGACCTTCCCTATCTCTCCCGGCTAGTCGCGCTGCCCCCGACCTTCCCTTATCTCTTCCGGCCAGTCGCGCTGCCCCCGACCTTCCCTTATCTCTTCCGGCCAGTCGCGCTGCCCCCGACCTCCTTGATCTCCCCTGGCCAGTCGCGCTGCCCCCGACCTCCCGTATCTCTCCCGGCTAGTCACGCTGCCCCCAACCTCCTTGATCTCACCCGGCCAGTCGTACTGCCCCCGACCTCCCTTATCTCTCCCGGCCAGTCGCACTGCCCCGACCTCCTTGATCTCCCCCAGCCAGTCGCACTGCCCCCAACCTCCCCTATCTCCCCCAGCCAGGGTACGGAGGTCAGGGGCAGCGGGGCTGGCCGGGGGAGATCAAGGAGGGCAGGGGCAGTGCGGCTCCCCATGAAGCAGCCGAGCGTCTGCAGAGCGGCAGCTGACAGAGAAAATACTTTGGACCCTGCAAGGTATTTTCCATATTATCCAACATTTCAATTATCCGACCATCCTTCGGTCCCGTTTAGGTCAGATAATCGAGACTCTACTGTAAACCATTCTCCCCAGTTACAGCACTAGCAAAATGGCTCTTAGGTAATTATGTAATTAACAGTGAATTTCCATTAGCAACTGATGGTCTGTGGGAAGTTTTACATTGACCCAGGTGGTCCACAGGGTGCGTGCAAATGGAGTGCTCATTTGCATATGTCATGCTCGTATTTGCATTTCCTCGGGTGCAAAAGATTTTTGCGCAAAAAGAGCTGTGTAGATGGCACCTTTTTGTGCAAAAACCCCCTTTTGCGCAAGAGCCGTTCTTCCTCATTTTTCAGGTTTTTGCACAAAAAGGAGCCGTCTACACAGCTCTTTTTGCGCAAAAACCTTTTGCACCAAAGGGATCCGAAGAGGAAATGCAAATACGAGCATGACATAGGCAAATGAGTGCTACATTTGCATTTCCTCTTGTGGAAAAGCCTTGCAGTATAGACGTAGCCTAAGTGTTGTACAGAGTAGTGATCCTGAGGTATAACTGATAAGCAAATGTACTTCCTTTGGGAGTAGCAGATCTGGGAATTTGGTGGGACTCCAGTGGAATGGGACGGGGCACTCCAACAGGACTCTCAGAACGTTCAGCGACTGGAGTGTGCTTATTATTAACATGTACACCATAATATCTGAACACTTCCTGGGAGTGGGTGACCTAATTTTCTTCCCTATTTCAACCTACGAATAATCAGAGACCTTTGTGCTACATTTAATAACCTTTAACTTTATCCCATGAGAAACACACTCGTTATTATAAACTGATTTATTCTTTACTGAAGAAATTGGTACTCTTTTTTCTCAGGTCAGTGGTGGTAAGACTTATAGACACCAAAGGAAATGTTTACGCTGCTCTTTTGAACCCACTAACAAACTGACAGTGCAGGCTCACTAATCTTGGAGGCAACTTGCCAGACCAGGATGTGCAGCACTAAGAAAAGTGGGAGATTACAGGACAGAAATTCAGCCCAAAATCAAAATAAATAAAAAAATAGAGTAGTTCTCTTCTGTGATCATCCCAACATTCTTGAACAGCTGCCTCAGGGGAATGAGAGCCTCTTTGGTATCAATGAAGCTGTTTGGGACAAGGAAAGGACAGCTTCATGTGGGAAAATCTAGGGCTCTTCTACCACAGCATCAGAAAAATGAAGTCATCATTAGGCCGAGTCTAAGTGAAGTAAAACGAAATCTAACCTCCAAATGTTAAAGCAGCTTTGCTTAGTAGCTTCTTCAGCATCTTCCTTCTATACCTGTAAATTTTAACTTTGAGGTTGTTTATTTTATTTTATTATTAAAAGGAAGTATAAAATGATGATAATAGGACTGGGGACAGAAGAAAGAAAATTAATAATGTTAAAATAGTTTCAATAATGAATACCAAAAACAGCTTTTAGAAAAACATTTACAGCACAGGAAAGCAAACCTAAAATCAATGGCATCTGACGTGAGCCATGATGAAATTATGCATTAAGAAAAATTCACATAGAAAAACATGAAGCTATAATTGGATCGGTCATGTTTTAAAGTAGCAGTATCAGATTTCTAGATTATAGGGGGTGACTTCTTCTATGCTAAAAAAGGTATTTAGCCAAATAAACAAATGCTGTGTTTCTACTGTAAGGAAATATGTGTACCAATGAAGCAACCTTTTCAACATAAAAGTAATTTAATACCCAAACTGAATGAAAAGTGATCTTTATGGGAATGCACAGCTACTAAAATCCAAGTCAGTTTTTATTAAAATCATCAAGTCTGTTTATGTAAAAGAGGGCTCTTTTAAACTGAACACAAAGAGGAAATTGTTGATAACAAAAACTGATACCTGCATTTAATTTCATGGTTTCTCTCGTTCCCTCATACATGGTCAGTATCTCTAGTTGTAGGGTAGATCAACAGCGCCAATACCCTCCATTGGGCCAGGCATGGAGAAGTTGGCTCCAAGCTTCCAGAAGGGGATGGAGCAAAGGCGGATGGGGTGGGGCCATGGGCAGCCAGCCCATAGCACTGGCCCAGTATGTGGTGCCTCCCTTCCACCCTCAGAATCCAAAAACACTAGAACTGGAAGGGACCTCGAGAGGTCATCAAATCCAGTCCCTTGCCCTCATGGCAGGACCAAGCAGAGTCTAGATCAGGGGTAGGTAAAAGGGCCTCCGCAAGCTGGATCCGGCCCGCCAAGCCAGTGGATCCAGCCCGCGGAGGCCCTGCCGCTGCCCAGCCCCCAGGTCCTAATTGGCCTGGAGTCTGGGGAGCATGCAAAGCCTCCCTCTACCCTGCCAGGAGTATGTGGCACTTTTAAGCACTGCGCATTGCTGGAAGAGCGGAGAAGGCTTCATGCGCTCCCCCCGCCATGCCAGGAGCTCGTGGTGCTTTTAAGCGCCTCGCGCTGCTCTCAGGGCGGGGGCAGAGTGGAGAAGGCTTCACGTGCTCCCCTGTCCCCAGGCCCAAATTGGGGACCTAGGGAGAATGTGGGGGGGGGGGCAAAGGCACTCACCCCCAGACCAATCACTGTTCGGGTGTGAGGAACCTAGAAGCATCTTGGCCCCACCCCTTCCACTTGATGCCCTGCCCCTTCCTGTGTGGCCCGGGGCCACCTGAAAAATTTCCGAAGTGGCCCCTGGCAAAAAATTATTGCCCACACCTGGGTCTAGATCATCCCTGATAAATATTTAAGAGCATGTTGGATAGACATCTACAGTGAAGGAGATTCCACAACCTCCCTAGGCAATTTATTCCAGTGTTTAACCACCCTGAGAGTTATGAAGTTTTTCCTAATGCCTTGCTGCAATTTAAGCCCATTGCTTCTTGGCCTATCAGCAGCAGCCAAGGAGAGCAATTTTTCTTCCCCTCCTTCTTGTAATACCCTTTTAGATAATTGTAAACTGCTATCCCCAGACTCTCAGTCTTCTCTTTTCTAAACTAAACAAGCCAATTCTTTCCCTGTTCCCTTATGTTTTCTAGACCTTTAATTGTTTTTGTTGCTCTCCTCCAATTTCTCCACATCTTTCTTGAAGTGTGGTGCCCAGAACTGCACACAATACTTCAACTGAGCCTAATCAGCACAGAGTAGAGTAGAAAAACCACTTCTCATGTCTTGCTCACAACACACTTGTTAATGCATCCCAGAGTCATGTTTGCTTTTTTTTTGCAACAGTGTCATACTCAGGGCTTGACGAACTGCGGTGAAAGCCGCTCGCCAGCCCCGCACTGCGCATGCGCAAGAGCCACATTGCGCATGCGCACGCCGCCGGTAAACGGGGCACCGGGCTGAAATCTACTCGCCACGGGCGAGTAGATTCAATAGATTGTCGAGCCCTGGTCATACTGTTCACTCATATTTAGCTTGTGGTCCATTATGACCCCTAAATCTCTTTCTGCAGTACTCCTTCCTAGATAGTTGCTACTCATTCAGTATGTCTGAAACGGATTGTTCCTTCCTAAGTGGAGTACTTTCTATTTGCTCTTATTAAACTTCAAACTATTGACCTCAGACCATTTCTCTAGTTTGTCCAGATCATTTTGAATTTTGACCCTATCCTTCCAAAGCACTTGCAACCCCTCCCAACTTGGTAACATATGCAAACTTAATAAGTGTACTCTCTATGCCATCATCTAACTCGTTGATGAAAATATTGAACAGAACCAGCCCCAAAACAGACACCTGCAGAACCCGAGTTCTTATGCCCTTCCAGCATGACTGTGAACCATTAATAACTACTCTCTGAGAGTTATGCAGAGTCCAGCCAGTTATGCACTCACCATACAGTTGTCCCATCTAGGTTGTATTTCTCTAGTTTATTGATAAGAAGGTCACGTTAGACCGTATCAAATGCTTTACTAAAGTCTAGGTATTGTGACAGACCCAGACTTGTTGGCTGTCACACACTAATGGAGGGCAGGTATGCAGGGTGCTGGATAAATAGTTTTATATTCTCTGAATGAACTCTCAGAGTATACTGCCCCATAATTAAGACAGGCAGGCACCTGAGGCTAATTAATAGCTGGCCTGAAGGAGCAGGCTAATCAAGCACCTGCAGCCAATTAAAGACTGGAGTGCTGCTTTAAAAGGTTTCCCCCAGATAAGGAAAGAGAAGAGGGACAGACCAAGAGGAGGAAATGTGTTTGCAGAGACATTTGTAGGTACCAGAAAAGGCAGTAGGCGGAGCATTTGGGGAAGTGGCCCAGGGAAAAGGCTGCTGTCTCGGGGCTAGAGTGGAAACCCGAGCAGTTGCTGCTGCCTAGGATCCCTGGGCCAGAACCCAGAGTAGTGGGTGGGCGGGCCCAAGTTCTCCCCAACCTCCCCACACCACAGGAAGAACTAATTTTGGGAGAAGGAGGTCTAGGAGTATGGAGGGATCTCCCCCCTCCCCATTCACTGACTTTGCCAATGATGAAAATGGCTCAATAAGATGTAACTCTGATCTCTAGAGAAACACAAAAGGCAGCGTATAGGGTCACAGCAAGACTCTGAGGCATACAGTAACCGCCTAAGGAGCACAGGACCCATGGGGCACAGCCAGAACTTTGCCACAGTATACCCACATCCACCACTTCTCCCTTATCCACAAGACTTGTTATCCTATCAAAGAAAGCTATCAACTTGGTTTGACATGACTGGTCCCTTACAAATCCCTGCCAGCTATTACCTATCACCTTATTATCTTCCAGATATGTACAGATGAAATCCTTAATTACTTGCTCCGTTATCTTCTCTGGCATAGAAGTTAAGCACTGCACAGAGCACAAGGCACCCCCTCACGGCACTCCACCAGCAATTTAAAGGGCCCACTCACCCCCAAACAGTTTTGAATTCCTGGGCAATTGCCCCCTTTACCTTTCCCTGTCAGTGGGCCTGTGACAGATGAACAGGAGATGAAAAAGCTACTTAGGTGGACAAATTTAGAATGAAATAGCAGATTCCATATTTTCAAAACAAATAAGATAATCTGATTCTTTCTTTTACAAAGCAAACTCCTAGAATTACCCATAGAATACCTCTGCAAAAACATACTAGAAGAAATAGAAAGAGAAAATGACTTTTTTTTTAAACTACCACTGTATTGCTTAAACACTCAAGGAACAGAGATGTGCTCTCAACAGAACAACAAGTTTATAAATCTAGCACTGGAGTTTCTGAAGAAAATATACATAAAGTTCTTGAGAACCTCACTAACATATCAGCTACCCTAAAGGAGTGAGTGATATACTGCATCAACAGAAGCTTCTGCAAGACAGAACTCTAAATCTTCAAAAGAAAAAAAAATCTACAGCCTCTCAAGACCTTGTAATATATTTCTGGAATATGAAGAATTAGTTTAGCATAGAGAATGGAAATAAATTCCTGTAGCAAGTCTCAGTACACAAAACTTGACTGAATTAATAGCATTTCCATGGTGTGCCAAATTTTGACATGAATCATTGACTTTTCATATTGAGATATCCCAGTCAAGATCACTAGGACTTATACTTCACAGCCTCAGAAATGTTGCCAAATAAAGATTTTAAGCATATAATATAGGAAAACAATCCAACAAAGAGGAGGCCTTACACAGACACATGAATAGTCTGGACCAGTGTTCCAGTAAGGTTCAACTCAGAATCACAGCAACTGATGTAATCCATTAGTCAAGTCAGGATGCCAGCTCTAGCATGAAAACTAAGCAGTCTATTCAATATTACACAGTTATAAAAGGTAATTTTTACTTCATCCTACATGTAAATCTTTATCAAGAAACACCAGCAAAATAGACAAAATTACCTAATTGTGAAAGATTCCCAGTGCAAGAGCACTAAAAAGAGGCAGAAACAGACCTCATAAATCATTTTCAAATAATTAAAAAAATACCCTTCTTTATCTGTACATTTAAAGTATTTCAAAATGTCTTTGAGATTAACCGTACAGCATCATGTTGTTCTAGGTGTTTGTTCACTGAAGTTCAAACGGAAAAGCCCCGTTCTATTGGCTTCTTAACATTGCCCAGAATCTATTTTTTTATATTTCACCATGAAACACTCATGTAGAGAGACAGTAGCAACTGACTTGTCAGCTCTATGTAACCCAAGGAAAATCAGAAAATAGTTAGGAGGGGAATCAGACCTGAGATGCCACATGACCAAGTGGTAAAACAGTACACAAACCATTGTGCATTCGGAAATAAAATACAAGCAACCCAGACTTACTTTGGGAGAGCAGGCTGTGCACTTGTCAAATGCAAGGCTGACAGGAAGGACATTATCAAATCTTGATAAAAAGCCACGAATCTGGAAAGAAATAAAATGTACATTCATATCACATAATTATAACGGGTGTAATTTCCAAAATTCAAGCTGAGTTAGACATATTCAGCCAAGGGATGAACAAAATCCTCTACCTCTGCAAAATCAGGATAATGCTAATTTAATGGCCTCAATAGTCCATTCTATTAAATCTGTACTGGTATAATATACAAATTGGTTGATTTTTCTACAGGAACATGTAAAGATAGGACAACATAAGCACAATATTATTTAAATTAATAGAAGCACAGCACCACCTGCAGTTTGATCTTTTTGACTGCAATCAGTTAACATCAATAAAATAAAAAGCCATGTCATAAGAAAAGGTTACTCACCTTTGCAACTGTTGTTCTTTAAAATGTGTTGCTCATATCTATTCAAATTAGATGTGCGCACTGCATGCACAACTTTTGGAAACATTTTCCCTAGCTGCTATCTGTTGGGTTGGCTGTGGAACCCCCTGGAGTGGTGCTGGTGCGACACCCTATATATTACCCTGCTGACTCAACCACTTCTCAATTCCTTCTTGCCGTCTTTTCCAACGGTGGGCAAGGAAGGGTGGGTACAGAATAGATATGAGCAACACATCTTGAAGAACAACATTTACAAAGCGAGTAATCGTTTTTTCCTTTTCTAGTGCTTGCTCATATGTATTCCAATTAGGTATGTAGGTGCCACGTTCACAACTGTCAGAAAGTCTTTCCCTAGCTGTTATCCTTTGGGTTGGCTGTGGAGCACCCTGGACGGGAACTGGAATCATAGTCTAATTGACTTGAGAACCGCGGTACCAAAAGCCGTGTCCTGCCATGACTGTTGCATGATAGTGTATGTTGTGGGGCGTTACCCATGTCCTTCTCCCAGGGGAGCTGCGGTCCCTGGGCTTCTTGGGACCATGACCGACCCCACATATCCTGCAACACAACTGTGGTCATACACCCACACCCCTCCCACCAGTGCCATGTGTCCTAGCAGCCGAAGACCATAGTAAACGCCCTTCTCACCAGGGCAGGGCGATCTAACAGCTGGAGTATCTAGGAAATGTCCCTCTCACCAGGATAGTGTGACCTAGCAGCTGGAGTCTCTAGTCAACGCCCCTCTCACTGGAGCAGTGCGGCCGAGCAGCAGGAGTCAATAATAAATGGGTGCTGGCCCACTGGCTCGGGGATTGATGTGGTGATAGGGGGACCTGGGCTCTCCCTACTCCACCAGGTCCCAGCCCAGGACCCTATTAGCAGGGCACGGTCCACTGTTCTCTCAGCAGGGAATCCCACCGCAACACAGGCTACTTCCTACCATTCTCTGCTATATTCTCTCCAGGGTCCTTCCTCCAGATCCTCTATAGTGCAGATGTCTAGCTGGCTGGTTTCCAGATCCAGTCCCTCTGGTGGTTCATCTGCAGGAGTTCGGGCAGTACTTCCTTCCACCTCAGCAGCCAGCCCAGACTGAGTCTCCCTACAGGCTTTTAAACCTGGGCTGTAGACTGAGCATGCCCAGCAGGGCTGCAGGGGCAGGGCTTCTTCAGCCAGGTGAGCCTGGTTAGGCTGTTTTCCCAGTGATGGGCTGGTACACCTCGTAACAGCACAGTGTGATGTCAAGATATGTACCGAAGACCAAGTTGTGGCTCTGTAGATTTCCTGGATGGGTATATGAGCCAGGAATCTTGATGATGCTGCCTGTGCTCAGTAGGCCATGGTGGAAAGACCTTTGCCAGGTCATAACAAGTGTGGATGCACATGGTGATCCAGGAGAATATACGCTGCGACGAGACTGGCTGTCCCTTCACCCAATCAGCAACTGCTATGAATATTTGCAATATTTTACGAAAAAGTTTGGTCCTTTCGATGCAAAATGCTAGTGCACATCTCACATCATGGAACTGCAGGCATTATTCCCAGGCATTCTGATGAGGCTTACAGTAGAACATGGGAAGAAAGATATTTTGCCCAGTGTGGAAACTGGAAATCACCTTTGGGAGAAAAGCCAGGTGATGGTGAAGCCAGACCTTGTCTTTGTGAAAGACTGTGTACAGAGGCTCCAAAGTTAAGGCATGAAGTTTGGAGTCCCTGCAAGCCAAGGTGATGGCAACCAGAAAAGCCACCTTCCAGGACAAGTAGAGTAGAGAACACGTAGCTAATGACTCAAATGGTGGACCTGTGAGGGTAGCGAAGACAACGTTGAGGTCCCAAATGGGATTAGGATGACAGGCTGAAGGGTGGAGCCTATCCATCCTCTTCAGGAAGCACCATACCAGGACCTCGAGAAAACTGCGTGGCCTGCTTCTCCTGAGTGAAAAAAGGAGATGGCCACCAGATGCACATGGAGCAAAGAGGTCACCCACCAGACCTTGCTGCTTCAGAGACATGAGGTAGTCAAGCACTTGCAAAACAGAGGTAGAAAGAGGGTCCAAGATGTGCTGCAGGCACTGGAACAAGAACTGTCTCCACTTTGCCAGGTACATGAGTCTGGTACAAGATTTCCGACTATGGAGGAGAACCCGCTCAGTCAGGTTCAGCCACAGAGCTGCCATCCTGTGAGGTGGAGCCTATGATCCTGTGTGAGCCCTGGAGCACTGGCATGCTCCAAGTCCCAGAGGACCCTGCGCCTGCTGATACAACACTTAATTGGCTAACGATTAACTATTATTAAACAAATCAACTACCTAGTTAGTTAGAATGGAGCTTTTGCAATGCAAGAGAACCAAAGTTCCAACAGCCGTCACTGGCCGTAAGAAGGAACTGAGAAGTGGCTGGGCTGTTAATCAACTATTTGGACACTAGGATTCTTTGTATGCAACTATTATTTCTCTATTATTTACTTAGTTTGCTTTCCCTGCTGAAGATTTAGCAATTAGACTGAAAGCTCTCTAGAGCAGAGACCATCTTTTTATTCTGTGTTTATACAGTGCCTGATACAATGTGGTTGTAGGTCTGTGACTGAGATTTCTAGGTGCCATTGCTATACAACAAATATACAACTAATAAAATACATTAAAAATAATAATGACTGAGTCAAAGTTTTAGAGAAGTTCTAACAACATTCTTATCATAGATGATCATTCTGCAACATATTCTTCTCTCTCGAGACACACAAAATATTGTTTGTGAGGCTGCATGAATTATTACATAATTCCATTTATTTGTAAACTGCCACATAGAGTCTACATTTTCATATTTGAAAAATGCTATATCTATAGATATCAGGTGAAATCTGAGTCCCATTGTAGTTCGTGACAATACAAAGTGTAGCCAGAATCTCACTCATGTTTTTAAAAAGATAACCTTCAGCATAAGATCTGAATATAGACTAATGACATAAATGGTAATGTTAAACTGTCAGCAGACAATCTAAAACAATATCCCTCTGAGATGAGAACTATCCCATTCATCTCAGTGGGTATTATGATGGCAATTTAAATGTCATTAACCGTTTCACTATTGACAATTTTAAAAGAAACATACCTATTTTTCAGTGGCAGGTTGCAGAGGGTAGTTGGGTATTTGCTCTCAAAGGTCATCAGAATGGAGAACAGGGAATTCAAGCCTTCCCAAAAATTCAAGCCATTCCCAAAATTAAGTCAAGTCTGTTCCAGTCCCAAAGCAGGAGAGAATGGGTCTCCTCTTTCCTTCTCCAGTGCCAAAAGCCTCAGTTTGTTGTCCCCAATAGAGAAAAACAGTTTCCACACTATTTCTGCTTCCTTTACCAGGCTGTCAAAGCCTCCCAATTTTACCCAATGTCTTCTGCAGTGATGGGGGAGTTGGAATGCCCCTGATGGCCAGGGGCAAGGCGGGGAGCTGGGAGGGAGAGAAAATATCCCTGATGGCTGGGGGGAAGGGTTGGAGGGGAAAGAAAACATCCCTGGTTGCTGGGAGGGTCTGGGGGGAGATAAAATGTCCCTGGCAGCTGGGGGGAAGGGGGAGGAAGGGGAGCTGGGAAGAGAGAAAGGGCATATGCCAGATGGGATCCCCTCACTCTGAGCTCCATAACCCTCATTCTCATACACCCCCTCCTACACATCCCCAAAGCCCTGGGCCGTGAGCCAGATCCGGCATCTTGGCAGGCTGGATTTGGCCTGCAGATTGTATTTTGCATGTCCCTGTATTAGATCATTCCAATACCCAAGTAGAAGAGAAGATTATCTCTAACACTAACGTCCTTGCTTTATAATGTGTTCCAACATTATAGTAAGATCATTCTAATTATTTAACATGTTCTACACTGCATTAATATATACACATTGGCTACGTCTACACTGGCATGATTTTCCGGAAATGCTTAAAACGGAACAGTTTTCCGTTATAAGTATTTCGGAAAAAGCGTCTACATTGGTCCCGGAGTTACCGTTATAACGTCGCTTTTCGGAAAAGCGCGTCTACGATGGCGGCGCTTTTCGGAAAAGCAGAAGCCGGAGCCATTTGAAGAGGCAAAGGCCACCAGACCTTTCGGGGCGGGGCCGGAGGCGCCATTCAGACACGTGCTTAAAGGGTCTCGCCGGACAGCCGTTGGTCTCCTGCTCCCCTGCCTTGGGACCTCTGCCAGGGACTGGCACCCTTAGCAGGTTCAGTGGTTGCCCTCTGGGTTTGGGGACACCACCCTTTGGCCCCCAACTGCTTTTCCCTGAGTTTAGTTTTTCTGCCCTGCTCTGTCTGCCATGGAGCCGTGGGTGGCCATTTGCCTGCTCGGGCCCCTGTTGGAGCTGTGCAGTGCCTGCTGCTCGTGCTGCAGGCGGTGCCATGGTGTACATGAACCAGGAGGCAGAGATCGCATTGGACTCCCTCACCAGGAGGCCCTGGCAACCGTGTGGCATCAGCACCCCACCGTAGAGGCCCGTCTGGAGTTTGAGAGCAGCACCGACTGGTGGGAGGCGGCTGGTCCTCGGGGTCTGGGGACGACCACCAATGGATCAGGAATTTCCGCATGAAAGCGGACCTTCCTGCAGCTGTGCACCTGGCTCACCCCGCGCTGCAGAGAGCCACCACCCGGCTGCGGGCACCCATCCCCATCAAGAAGAGGGTCGCCATCGCGCTCTGGAAGCTGGCCACACCGGACAGCTACCGCTCGGTGGCACAGCAGTTCGAGTGGGACGATCAACCGTCGGAGTGATCGTCGTGGAGGTAAGTCCCAGGGGAGTGGGATGGGGAGGTGCTGCACTCCAGGCCCAGGGATAGCCAAGATTCCAGGCTGGGTCGGCCAGGGTTTGGGCCGTCCCTCCCTTGCACAGGCCCGCTGGTGGGGCCGTGGGGCGAGGGCCCTGGTGTGTGTGTGTGTGTGGGTGTGTGTGAGGACAGAGGAATCAAGGGGCCCCAAGGGAGCGCACACTCACCCCTGCCGTGCGTGATGTGTTCCTTCTTGTGTTTCTCTGCACCCTTCTGCAGGTCGTCCACGCCATCAACAACATCCTGCTCCCGCGAATCATCCGCCTGCGCGGCGTGGATGATACCATGGCGGCCGCTGCCCTCGGGTTCCCCAACTGCGGGAGCCCTGGGCGCCACCCACATCCCCATCCGGGCCCAGAGCATCGAGCGGCCCATTTTATGAACCGCAAAGTACTGCTCCATTGTTCTGCAGGCCCTCGTGGACCACGGGGCGCTTCCTGGACATTTACGGGGCTGGTCCGGCCGGGCACACGACGCCCGCATCCTCCGCAACTCTGGACTGTTTCGCAGGTTGAAGGCGGGCACCTACTTCCCCCGGCGAGACTTGACTGTCGGGGATGTGCCTATGCCCATCTGCGTCGTCGCGGACGCGGCCTACCCCTGATGCCCTGGCTAATGCGGCCCTGCGGGGCAGCGGACCAGAACGGGCCGGTTCAGCGACCGCCTCAACCGGGCCCGAAACCCAGTGGAGCTGGCCTTTGGGCGTTTAAAAGCCCGATTCCGTTGTTTGCTCACCCGTCTCGACATGGGTGAGCAGAATGCAACGGAGTACTGGCGTGCTGCGTGCTCCACAACATTGTGGAGCGCAGCGGGAGGCCTTCCTCCCTGCATGGATGGCCGAGGCACAGACCTTGGAACAGCCCGACACAGCTGCCGTCCGCCAGGCGCGCCAGGATGCGGTGCGCATCAGAGAGGCCCTGGTGGACATGTTTGCCCAAGCCCGTAGCAGGGTCGCCTGGGTCTCCCCAGACTACTCCCGCCCGTCCCCTACCCCTCCCACCCCTCCCTTACCTCCCCCAATTGTAAAGCGTCGGGTCAAAGCACATCGGCCGTCATCGTGACTGTTCGTCGGGTGCGTCGGGCTTAGTCAGGGTTTTTCTTTTTAGTTTAGGCTAGGGTTTAGGCCACCATCGTCTGTCGAAGAACAGCCACGAGGATTCGGGGGTCGTGCGGAAGGCTCAAGTCAGCGTACCTGATTCCAGTCGTCTTCCGTCGAGGGATCTCCTGGCTGTTCCTCTCCTGAGGCCCGGAAGGACCAAAGGATTGAGGTGGCCAGCTTCGCCATCATCTTCCGTCGAGGGATCTCCTGGCTGTTCCTCTCCTGAGGCCCGGAAGGACCAAAGGATTGAGGTGGCCAGCTTCGCCATCATCTTCCGTCGAGGATCTCCTGGCTGTTCCTCTCCTGAGGCCCGGAAGGACCAAAGGATTGAGGTGGCCAGCAACACTACCCAATTGTCCTCCCTGCGCCTAGACTATGTTTAATTATCTGTAGTGTGCATCTTTTAACTGTTCTTGCTTGTTTGTGAGCTATGTAAATATAGTTTGTGGTTTACATTTTACTGAAAAGTCTCAGTATTTATTTATGCGCCACAAACCAATGAGCACTTAAAGGGCCCCCAGTGATAGAGTACAGATTTTGTTGTCTGCAGTTTGTAACCCTGTTAAATTTAAGTGGCTAATTGGCATCTCACATCATTTCCTACAGTTACTAGAGTAACACGATAACCAACACAGGAATGAACAGAAAAATAGAAAACTGTTTATTTACAAGGGGAGGGACCTTCTACTGGGACGGGGACCTTCAACTGGGACTGGGACGGGGACCTTCAACTGGGACGGGGACCTTCAACTGGGACTGGGACGGGGACCTTCAACTGGGACGGGGGGGCAGTTACTGGGATGGATGGCCCCTGCGACTGCTCCTCCGGGGGGGGGCCTGCACACGCTGGGCAGACCGCGTAGGGGCAGGCTGCACGGGGAGGTGGGCACGACCACGGGCACGACCACGACCAGGAGCAGGGGCAGGAGCAGGGGCAGGGGCAGGGGCAGGAGCAGGAGCAGGGGCAGGGGCAGGGGCAGGGGCAGGAGCAGGGGCAGGGCAGGGGGCAGGGGCAGGGGCAGGGGCAGGGGCAGGAGCAGGAGCAGGAGCTGGGATAGGAGCTGGGATAGGAGGGCATGGGCTGTGCTCCGGGAGGAATGGCGGGGGCATGGGGTCCGGCCATGCCATAATGAATGGCATGGACCAAATGTGCCGTGAGCATGTCCATGGTTGTGCGCATCCTCTGCACTCATGTAGGAAGCAGCCCAGCCCTCCTGCCGCCACTGCAGGTCCCCTGCACCCGCTCAGCGATGGAGGCCTGGATTGCCTCCACGGCACGCACATGGCGGCGCAGAAGCTGGTCTCTCTGCCGCCGCCTGTGCCTCGGGGTTAGCCAGCTGGGGGTGCCGCTGCTGCCGCAGTGTCGGGTCTGGTGCTGGGTCCGCTGCAGGGAAGAGAAGAAAGGATGGGTCAGTCAGGCAGGCCGTCCACTGTCCCCACATCTCATGCCCTCCACCCCTGAGCCCAGGTGACCCCACAGTTGTGTGGCTTGGGCCCACTCGGTTTCCCTCCTGCCCCGTGTTGTATGTTGGCAGGAGGACCGCCCCTGCTGGAGTAGGGTCCCCTCTCCAGTATTGTAAGCACCAGTCTGTGTCCTGGCCCGTGGAGGCGGGAGGGTGCTTGTGCTGCGTTCACCTGTGGAACTCCTGCCGGTGGAGACTGTGAAAAGCTTTGGGCTAATCGCTGGTGTTTGACAGGGGCGAGATGCATCCCCACGCAGTGCCTGGGAGCACATCTGGCAGAGGCGGTCTGGGCTCTCAGATCCTCGCGTGGGATATCTCCTGGAGCGTAACCAGAGCGTGAGTGGGTGGGGGTGTCCCATCCTTGCAGCAAAACTCAGGGCCCTTGTCCCTCCCACTATCCCTCCCGCAAGGCCGGTAGCCCAGGGACATGTGCGGCCACAGTGGGGACTTCCCTCGGGAACCAGCCAAGGCACCGGGAGCAGGCGAGGACTGTGGCGCTGCGGTTTTCCCAGGAGCAGCTGGCTGTGCCTCACAGCCAGGCATGGGACAGTGTGCTGTTCTCCGTGCTGCACCCTTGGCGGAGGTGAGGGCTCTGGGCTGAGTCCCTGGGGCCCTGGCCGGTTCCAGCCGGCATCCACCCTTCCCCTGGTCCCGCCGCATGTGTGTGAGCAGCACGGTCCCAGGCGTGCCCTGCAGCTGCCTGCGCGGCCATGTGCCGCTCGGTCGCCAGGCTGCGAGGTTGCACGTGCTGCTTGCTGCCTCATGCGGCGCAGCGTGCAGCTCACGTGGCCTGAGTGAAATGCTCTCCCCCCTCCTCCTCTGGGCACCTGGCTCCCCACCCCGCCCTCCGCCCCCACCCTTTGGGAGTGCAAACTGCAAAGACTCACCAGTGGGTTCCTCCCGGCCTCGGCCTCGGCCTCGGAGGAGCTGCTGGAGGGGCCTGCTGGGTGGTGGCCTCCTCCGCGCGCGGACGCGCTGCTGCTGTCCTCTCCCTCCCCTGCTCGGTGGGTCGTCTGATGGGGCGCTGGCAGGTGTCCACAGGGGCGTCCGGGGCTTGCGGGGCTGGCTGGCCCAGGAAGGCGTTCAGCCGGTCATAGTAGGGGCAGGCGTCTGGTCCTGCCCCCTGCCCTCGCTGGCGGACGTACCCCAGCCGCAGCTCCTTCACTTTCGAGCGGACCTGCTCGGCATTCGGGTGGGGTGTCCCTGTTGTGCCAGGTTGTCGGCCAGCCGTGTGTACAGCTCCACATTGCGGCGCCTGGAGTGCAGGTCGTGGAGACCCTCCTCCTCCTGCCACAAGTCCAGGAGGGTCTCCAGCTCCTGGGGGTCCAGGATGGGGCCCGGCGTTTGCGGCCCCTGGGGGCCTCCTGTGCTGGGGTGCAGGGGCTCACCAGCCGGAGCTGCCATGGCGCGGTCAATGTGTGGCTGGGCAGCACAGCAGCACGTGGCAGAGCTCAGGCTGCAGGGTCTGCGAGTGCTCCTGCCACGTCGCCCAGCAGCCTCCCTACCAGGAAGTCCAGGGCTCCTACGGGGTCTCGTGGCGACCAAACCGCTTTTCCGTTTCTTCTGCTTTTCCGGAAAAGCTGTCTACACTGGCCCTTTTCGGAAAAGCTTTTCCGGAAAAAGGACTTTGCCCAGCGGGAGCGGCATAGGCTTTCGGGCGGCTGATTTCATACAGTAGATCGTCATTGCTTTTCCGGAAAAGCAAGCGGCCAGTGTAGACAGCTCGCACCTTATTCCGGAAAAGCAGCTGATTTTCCGGAATAAGTGGCCCAGTGTAGACACAGCCATTATTATTACCTTACCCC
Organism: Rafetus swinhoei; assembly: GCA_019425775.1. Classification (NCBI taxonomy): domain Eukaryota; kingdom Metazoa; phylum Chordata; order Testudines; family Trionychidae; genus Rafetus; species Rafetus swinhoei. The sequence continues at coordinate 10,421,468 of CM033435.1, read as the reverse complement.
ATTTCTACTCTGGTATCTCTGAAGGTCATTCCTACTATAGATGTTTCCAAAACGTTGGAAGATACTGACATTATTACAGCTTTTCACCATTATTATACTGGCCATTTTGAAAATCTGTTATGCTGAGAAACCCATAAAACTGCCAAAGAGTACATTCGGCAGCATTGTTCCACTTTAATCAAAACTTTTTTTTTGCCATGTTCTTTGACTACAGTAACAATTCAATTAAATTAGCCACTTGTGACGATATAATTATTCATGATCAACAGTTTACCAAAAAAGTGCGTCTCTTTGCTCAAACCACCTTTATATCAAACATATGTTGCAACTAGAGGAAGGCCAGACTTTAAGAAACATAAAATATACAGAAAAGGTCTGAACTGGCAATTCAGACCGATTGTACTCTTGATACTTTTGTGCAAAAACCTTTGAACCCAACAGCATTCTTTATCAAGAGGATCCATGCTCTCTTATTTTAGTGAGAAGTAATAGTAATAGATGGACAAAATACAGCATTAAGAAAACTAAAAAACCAATCCGAAAGAAGTGAGCAGATTTGGCAGAGTCAAAATCTGGTCTCACGTTCACATCAGTTAATAGACATTGGAGAGCTACATTAAAAACTACTGCAGATGGGGTGTAGTTGAAAAGAAAAGAAAAACCTTTCAGACAAAAAAAAAGATAAGTTCAACATAAAAATACTGTATTTCATACTGTAAAGACAAACATCATATTGACAACAGCTGGCCGCAAATGACTGCACAACAATTCATTTATGATATCAATTTCATCAGACTTGCTTAGTCTAGACACTTTAACAAGAGACTGGCATAGGCTAAACAGTCTACTAAGAACTTGATGAGGTTCAACAAGGACAAGTGCAGAGTCCTGCACTTGGGACGGAAGAATCCCAAGCATTGTTACAAGCGGGGGACCAACCAGTTAAGTAGTAGTTCTGCAGAAAAGGACCTGGGGGTTAGAGTGGATGAGAAGCTGGATATGAATCAACAGTGTGCCCTTGTAGCCAAGAAGGCTAATGGCATATTAGGTTGCATTAAGAGAAGCATTGCCAGCAGATCCAGAGATGTCATTATTCCCCTTTATTCGGCTCTGGTGAGGCCCCATCTGGAGTATTGTGTCCAGTTCTGGGCCCCCCACTACAAAAAGGATGTGGACATATTGGAGAGAGTCCAGCGCAGGGCAACCAAAATGATTAGGGGGCTGGAGCATATGACTTATGAGGAGAGGCTGAGGGAGTTGGGTCTGTTTAGTCTGCAGAAGCGAAGAGTGAGGAGGGATTTGATAGCAGCCTTCAACTTCCTGAAGGGAGGTTCCAAAGAGACTGGAGAGAGGCTGTTCTCAGTAGTGACAGATGGCAGAACAAGGAGCAATGGTCTCAAGTTTTTGTGGGAGAGGTCCAGGTTGGATATTAGGAAAAACTATTTCACTAGGAGGGTAGTGAAGCACTGGAATGGGTTACCTAGGGAAGTAGTGGAGTCTCCATCCCTAGAGGTGTTTAAGTCTTGGCTTGACAAAGCCCTGGCCGGGTTGATGGTCCTGCATAGAGCAGGGGGCTGGACTTGATGACCTTCTGAGGTCTCTTCCAGCTCTATGGTTCTATGATTCTATGAACTGAATCATAATTTCAAAGCCATAACTTCGCATTAAATTACATAATGACCATATCTGATACTTTTTGAACAGTGAACTTTTTACAGCTGTAAGCAAATGAGGTCAGGGCAAACCAGATATCAGGCAATATAATCTATGAGAACTGAATTTGTCCTCAGAGGTTCCTGAATTCAGTTTTTTCTCAGCACCTCCTGGAACTGCCTAAATGCCTCTCAAAACATCTACTGCAAATAAAGCATAACTTTATTTCAGCTATTCCAGGCCACACCAGCAAGCAACCAGCACACAAAAAAGTGCACAAGAATAAGTGGGGGTATCAACACCTAACAGAGTAAACTCCCACTTTGGGGAGAAAAAAGCAGTCGCCATCTGCTATGTTAACAATCCTAAGGTAAACTGCTGCTCCAACTGTGCCACTGTACAACTTGGCTACGTCTACACTGCCCTCTCTTGCGCAAGAAAATATGCAAATGAGGCTAAGCGGTGAATATTGCTGCGCCTCATTTCCATATTTAATGAGCCACCATTTTTGCACAGGGGGCTTTTGCGCAAAAAGGAGATCTACATAGCTCCTTTTTTTAAGAAACCCTCTTCTTGCAAGAGCCATTCTTCCTGAAAAAAGCAGCAGAACAGCTCTTGCGCAAGAGGGGGTTTTATCACAAAAACGAGCCGTGTAGATGGCTCCTTTTTGTGCAAAAGCCCCTTGTGCAAAATGGCGGCTCATTAAGTATGCAAATGAGGTGTGGCGATATTCACCGCTTTGCCTCATTTGCATATTTTCTTGTGCAAGAGTGGGTAGTGTAGACGTAGCCTTTCAGTGTAGCCACTCACCATAGGCATGGGAGTGCTTATACCACTGCTGTAGTTAATTGACATCCCTGAGAGGGATGACAGACCAGACTGACAGAACAATTCTTCCATGGACCAAACCTTTCTACAGTGGGGGTTAAGCCAACCTAACAACCTTGTTCAGAAGTGTGGATTTTTCACAGCTCTGAGGGTACGTCTACACTAGCCCCCTAGATCGATCTAGGGAGGCTAATGAGGGTGGCCGAAATTGCAAATCAAGCCCGGGATTTAAATGTCCCGCGCTTGATTTGCATGTTCAACGTCGCCATTTTAGAAATTGACTAGCCCAGTAACTGCCACGTCTGCCGGCAGTGCAATGGGATTCGATTTAAAGCCTAACAATTAGCTGGTATTCCTCCTGCAATGAGGTTTACCAGCCAATTTGATTTAGGGCTTTAAATCAGAATCCGTTGCACCTGCCGCGTGACGCCGGCAGTTACTTCGGCTAGTCAATTTCTAAAATGGCGACCGAACATGCAAATCAAGCGGGACATTTAAATCCCGGCTTGATTTGGTCGCTCATTAACCTCCCTAGATCGATCTAGGGGGCTAGTGTAGACGTACCCTGAGAGATGTAGCACAGTCAACTTAAGGTTTTAATGTAGACCTGCCCTAAAATTCAACAGGGCAGTCCCTCTGATGGTTTAAATTGCCAGTGCTCCAACGAAGTCAAATTCCATTGCAAATAGACATAACAAGGCTACATTTACAAATGAAAAATTAATCAGTACCACAGCAGTGATGTAGCTGCACTGCTACAGCACTTCAGTGAAGACACTACAGGTTGGACCTCCCTGATCCGGCACTCTTGGGATCTGACCTATCCTGAATGAAGGAGTTTACTAGACCAGGGGCTCTCTTGCTGCTGTTGAGAATCTACCTTGCCCCAGAGGTGGCAGCTAGATTGTCAGAATTCTTCCATCAACCTCATGCTGTCTACATCAAGGGATAGGTTGTCTTACCTACATTTCTGCAGGGTGAGGCTTCTTCATGCTCCTGAGAGATACAGCTATACTGATGTATCTTTTCTAATATGGGTCCGCCATTACACTGAGCATCTACTGTGTCCATGTGGGTTATTTATGGCCTCTCAGGTTCTATTAGACTGTACTCTTATCTCAAAATTACTGCAATGGTACCCTGTGACTGGTGGGCAGAGATCCCGCCAAAATCATTAGAAATATTTAAAAGTTTCATTAACTTTTCCTTTTTTGATATTACAAAGTACCTATATTCTACCCCTTTCGCCACAGATGGAATTGAGGCTGGGGTTTGCCAGAGCACCTTGGTAGTACTGGCGTCCATTTTAATCAGAGGCAATGTCACCCTGGAAGGATCCTCAGAGGCAAGGATGTCCACCATGGGATCAGATTCCTCTAATAACACTGGTCTACAATTTTTTAGAAGTCGTCTGCTTCAGAGATAAAATGTACTATTTATTATGTATTTTGATGTGCTGAATTCAAATATGACAATTAAAACAACTGATTGGCTACTGTTTCCAAGATATTTAAGTTTTTACATTTTACGTCTATGTATATTGTGTAGATAGTAGAGTTTTAATCATAAATTGTAAACCTAGGTCTTTTCATGTGTTTATGGTTGCTTTACATGATAATATTTCACCTGTCCTGTTTATGTAACACTTTAAAAATCAGCAAAAGGGTTATATAAATAAAATTTATTATGAAACAAAAGGCAAAAAACTATTATGTACATAGTTTAGCCCTATTCAGTGTCTACTCGGCTTCTTGGCTTGTCTCTTGTATTCATTAAATGGAGCATCTCTTGTCACTGTCCAGCAATAGTCTGCAAGCATTGATGGGCTCCATTTGCCCTGATAGCGTTTCTCCATTGTTGCAATGTCCTGGTGAAATCGCTCGCAGTGCTCGTCGCTCACTGCTCCGCAGTTCGGTGGAAAAAATCTTGATGAGAGTGCAAAAATGTATCTTTAGTGACATGTTGCAACCAAGGCTTTTGTATGCCTTGAGGAGGTTTTCCACCAACAACCTGTAGTTGTCTGCCTTGTTGTTTCGAGAAAATTTATTGCCACTAACTGGAAGGCTTTCCATGCCATCTTTTCCTTGCCACGCAGTGCATGGTCAAATGCATCATCTCGAAGAAGTTCACGAATCTGAGGACCAACAAAGACACCTTCCTTTATCTTAGCTTCACTTAACCTTGGAAATTTTCCACGGAGGTACTTGAAAGCTGCTTGTGTTTTGTCCATGGCCTTGACAAAGTTCTTCATCAGACCCAGCTTGATGTGTAAGGGTGGTAACAAAATCTTCCTTGATTCAACAAGCGGTGGATGCTGAACACTTTTCCTCCCAGGCTCCAATGACTGTCGGAGTGGCCAATCTATCTTGATGTAGTGGGAATCTCTTGCACGACTATCCCATTCGCAGAGAAAACAGCAGTACTTTGTGTATCCAGTCTGCAGACCAAGCAAGAGAGCAACAACCTTCAAATCGCCACAAAGCTGCCACTGATGTTGGTCATAGTTTATGCACCTCAAAAGTTGTTTCATGTTGTCATAGGTTTCCTTCATATGGACTGCATGACCAACTGGAATTGATGGCAAAACATTGCCATTATGCAGCAAAACAGCTTTAAGACTCGTCTTGATGAATCAATGAACAGTCTCCACTCATCTGGATCGTGAACGATGTTGAGGGCTGCCATCACACCATCGATGTTGTTGCAGGCTACAAGATCACCTTCCATGAAGAAGACTGGGACAAGATCCTTTTGACGGTCACGGAACATGGAAACCCTAACATCACCTGCCAGGAGATTCCACTGCTGTAGTCTGGAGCCCAACAGCTCTGCCTTACTCTTGGGTAGTTCCAAATCCCTGACAAGGTCATTCAGTTCACCTTGTGTTATGAGGTGTGGTTCAGAGGAGGAGGATGGGAGAAAATGTGGGTCCTGTGACATTGATGGTTCAGGACCAGAAGTTTCATCCTCTTCCTCTTCCTCGTCTGACTCAAGTGAGAATGATTCTGGTGCATCAGGAACCGGCAGTCCTTCTCCGTGGGGTACTGGGCGTATAGCTGATGGAATGTTTGGATAATGCACAGTCCACTTTTTCTTCTTTGACACACCTTTCCCAACTGGAGGCACCATGCAGAAGTAACAATTGCTGGTATGATCTGTTGGCTCTCTCCAAATCATTGGCACTGCAAAAGGCATAGATTTCCTTTTCCTGTTCAACCACTGGCGAAGATTTGTTGCACAAGTGTTGCAGCATATGTGTGGGGCCCACCTCTTGTCCTGATCTCCAATTTTGCAGCCAAAATAAAGGTGATAGGCTTTCTTAACCATAGTAGTTATACTGCGCTTTGTGATGCAAAAGTCACTTCACCACAAACATAGCAGTAGTTATCTGCACTGTTCACACAAGTCTGAGGCATCTCTGCTCACTTTGGCTAAACAGAAATGTGTCCCTTTGCAAAAATGAAACACTGACAAATAAGAGAGCACGATACTGTATGATTTCTAGAGCTGATATAGGGCAATTTATTCAGCAGAGTGATGTAAGCTTCGTTATGATTGCATCATCCGTGACTTCTAGGAATAACATGATGCAATTCATATCATGTATGACGCAATACCAGCTTCAGATTGCATCATTCATTGTTTTGCCTAAAAAGCAAGTACTGTCCAAACCCAGTCATAGATTTATTTATAGATCCAGTCAAAGATGTATTTTAGTCATTTCTGGTTTAAATTGAGATCCCTTCCCTTTATAACTCACTTATCCTCCGCCATTCCCAAGTCAAGGGTCGTATATACTGACCCAATAGCATATCTTGAAAACTAGAGCCAATCAACAGTTTTAAGCATCATTTTCGTTCTCAGTGACCCAGAATTAGTAAAGTTTGACTACATTTATTTCAGAAGCATTTTGGCTGTAGAGCAGTGTAATCTAACAGGCAGTAAGAAGGATGTGAGGGGGTGGAGGCTGGGCAGATGTACATGTGTGCTGCTATAGAGATGTCACTCCAGGGGGCTCCTTTGCCAGCCCAATGGGTACTGCTAAGGGAAAATGTTCTGACAATTGTGCATGCGGTACACACACACCTAAATTGAATTGACATGAGCAATCACTCAAAGAACTGTACGTAGCCTGAACTGACTGAGGACGTCCCCTTCAATTGCAACATACTGGCAAATGCCAGATCCCAGTGGAGAGAAAAGATGGGTCAGGTGTTTTGCTTGATGGTCTGCCTAAAAATCACAGACAGTATCTGACTTGCCCCTCTCCACTTTTAATGACAGAATTGATTAAGTTTCATAAAGAGTTTTGTTAAGCAATCACTAGATCTGAAGATCACTTATAATTAGGTCTAAGTGCTTAGACCTGCTGTGGGTCAGTGTTTCTGTGGAAGAGACAGCCCAGCCTGCACTACCAGTGAGGTCCCTTACTGAGAGCAGAATTCACTGAGAACTGAAACCTCAAGAGACCAACTTGCAGAGGTCACAGTGACAAGTGGCAGCAGAAGGTCACAGTGCAGGGCCATTGGCAACAGAATGGTGAACCATGACACAATGAACAACAGTGGCCAAAGTGAGTGGTGAATGGCTAGCAACTGGAAGAGTGAGGAAGTTGCCTTCTCTAGTCTCCCTGCCCTACCCCCCCATATGGTAAGTGAACTCACATTAAGCCAACTCTGAACTTGGAGTCTTCACTGACCTAGGACAACAACTGTGAGTGGAATGTGATGGAGGAAAAACATGAGGGGCACGCTAAAGGAACATTTGTTTGTCAGACTATGCTTTAGTGACTTTGCTCCAGAATGGTAGATTTGTGACAGGAAAAGAGGAGGTTACTTACCTCAATAGTAACTGACGTTCCTTGAGATGAGTATCCCCGTGGGTGCTCCACACAATAGGTTGGTGTGCCGCTGCCAACCCTCAGAGCGAAGATTTTGTAGCAGTGTTCCTGCGGCTGCGCACATGCACCCCAACAGCCATGCGCTATTAGGCTGCAGGCATCGTGCATGCACAAGCCCTCCCGCTCCACGCCTCAGTTCTTTCTCTACCCCGAAATGATGGCTTGAGAAGGCCAGAATCCCGAAGTAGAGGGGAGGAAGGGAAGGTTGTGGAGCACCCACGGGGACACTCATCTCGAAGAACATCAGTTACTATTGAGGTAAGTAACCTCCTCTTGAGAGAGAGAGAGAGAGAGATGTCTCCATGGGTGCTCCACATTAGGTGACTACAAAGCAATTTCCCTTTAGGGAGGTAGGGACTTCAGATCTGGCAGAAAAGCAATGGAAAGAACTGCCTTAGCCAGTTTCAGGTTGGAAAAAAAGTCCCTGTGTAAGTGCATAGTGCTTTGCAAATGTGCAGTCAGAGGACCACGTGGCAACTACGCAGATGATTCTTATGGGTACTTTACAGAGGAATGCTATCGAGGTAGCCATGGCTCTGGTTGAGTGTGCCCTTATGCTCACTGGAGATAGCACGTCTGACTATGTGCAGCAAAGTTTGATACAAGCTGAGATCCAATGGGAGAGTCTCTGTGATGAGACAGCCCGGCCCTTATTGTGCTTTTCTATTAAAACAAATAATCTGGGGGACACTCGGAATGGTCTTGTTCACTGCAGGTAAAAAGAGAGTGCTCTGTGCAGGGTCAAGAGTATGCATTTTCATCTCGAAAGAGTTGGCGTGTGATTTAGGGAAGAAGGTGGGAAGGTATATTGTCTGGTTGATGTGGAAGGATGCGTGTACTTTGGGGAGGAATTTGGGATGGATACATAACGTGACCTTGTCTTTAAAAAAGGTTGTGTATGAAGGATCCGCCATTAGGGCTGAGATCTCTCCTAGCCGTCTGGCTGAGGTAATAGCTATGAGGAAAAACAGTTTTCATGGGCAAGTGTAATAATGAGGTGGTTGCCATTAGTTCGACAGGTGGTCTAGTTAAAGCATTCAATACTAAATGATGGACTGATATCTGGATAAAGTGCCTGCAGGCCCTTTAAGAACCTCTTGGTGAGTGGATGAGCAAATATGGACGAGTCGTCTACCTGAGAGTGGAACGTAGTAATAGCCTCAAGGTGAACTTTAATGGAGCTTATTGAGAGGACACTTGTTTAAGGTGCAGAAGATAGTGGAGGATGGTAGGGGTAAGGAGGATGTTGAAAGAGCCAGCTAGTGATGAGCACACCACATTGAGAAACTTTTCCATTTCTGAAGGTAAGTCTTGTGGGTGCTCTGCACTCTACTGTGTAGAAGGACTGTTCGTACTTGCTGTAAGCAGGTCAACTCTAGGTCAGAGTACCATCGAGGAGCCACACCTTCAGTTGTAGTGAATGGAGGTTCGGACGGCCGTCACGGAAGCCTGGGTGAAGAAGGAGATCCCTCACGCAAGGTAAGTGGATCGGTGGGGCACAGGACATCACCACTAGGCAGGGAAAAACCATGGCTGTCATGGCCATGCCAGTGCTATAAGTATGAGATGAGCCCTGTCCCTCTTGTCTTGTGAACTACTCTGTTCAATAGGGGTATAAGAGGAAACGTGTAGAATAGGTGAGATGTTCATGCAATGAGGAAGGCATCTCCCATTGATCTCTTGCCTGTTCCCACCCTGGAGAAGAATAGGAGGCATTGGCTGTTAGACTGCTGTCATGGCTCCTTCCTCACTCTGGCACGATAAATGCAGAAATGGGGGCCAGCAAAAGTACTCCAAAACCTTATCTACCAGGCTTTGGTATAAAACTTCCCCCCAAAATCTTAACCTAGATTTTGGGAATAAAACGCCGCTGCCACCACCCAAATATTAATAAAGCAACCAGGGAGAGACTACTTGGGGAATCTCACCCCTAAAGTACAAACCAGGACATAAAAATTAACCAATACCAGGTTAATAAAAAGAAAAGAGAAAGAACTTTTATCACCACCACAATATTCCTGTTGCAAGCATAATGACTAGATGGAACAGTAACAAAATAATATACTCCTGGAGGAGAAATTTACCATGGGCCAGGAACATAGTTACAAAGGAAAGCAAAACCCATTTTTAAATGCACAGACCAGATCCCATTTCCCAAACCATAAAACAATAAAACCTAACGGATTTATCTAAACTTTATCCCACTTACAGGCTGTGAAGAGTATTTTCTTAGAGGGGGACATCCTGTCCCCTTCAATAGCTGGAGGGAAACTGCCCTAGAGTCAAAGGAGGGAAAAACCCAAAAATTCCTTTGTCCCAGTTTGAAATTCCTACCTACATTTCTATTGGCTGCCTGCCACCTAGTTTAGGTAAGGGACATATTTAACCCCTTAGTCCCCAGGATGATGGCTAACTCTCATGACCATGAAAACTGCATGGCAAACAGGTCTATGGTAGGGTGACCCCACAGGCGGAATACGTCCGGCAATATGTGAGGGTTCATTTGCCACTTGTGTTAGACCAGGAAGGCTCTGCTTAGTGCATCTGCTGTTGTATTCAGGGCATCTGAAAGATGCACTGTTATGATAATTGCATTGTATTTCGGGCACCAGTTGCAAAGTGCTATGGCCTCTGTGCAAAGTGCTCAGGCTCCGCCATGACGATTTATGTAAAACATTGCTGCAATGTTGTCTATGTACAGTCTGACATGTCTGTTGGCAACAAATGGGAGGAATTTGACGCATGCATTCCTGACTGCCTGCAGTTCTAGGATGTTTATGTGCAAGTTCTTGTTGGTGCTGGACCACAGGCCCTGGCAGGTATGATGTCATAAGTGGGCGATCCATCCCATATGAGATGCATCTGTTGTCATGGAGACAGATAGCTCTGGTGGGGGACTCCAGAACCAAGGTTCCATGGGCTCAGCTACCAGCGTAAGATTCCTTTGCTATCTCTGGAAGGGCTAGGGATTTGGATAGCGGATGGACATTGGATTTGTACACCTGTCCCGGCCAGCTCTGTAAATATCTCATGTGCAGATGCGCATTACTGACTATGAAGTTGCACGCTGCCATGTGCCCCACCAGCCAAAGGCGTTCGAGTGCTGTTGTGCAGGGGCTGGATTGTAGGGTATTTACAGAGGCCACAATTTTTTAGAAATGGCCTGTAGGCAAGGATGCGGTGGTCACTGTCAAATCGAGTCATGCTCTTATAAGCTGTATGTTTTGTGTAGGAGAGAGCATAGATTTAGTTTCATTCACCTGAAGGCCCCGGTGTCAGAAGAGGTGTCTTGTGACCAACAGAGAACGTCAGGAATTGTGTGAGCGTGGCTTGGGGAGGCAGTCGTCTAGGTAGGGAAAATATGATAACTCTTTGTTTCCTCAGGTACGCCGTGACAACCACCAGCGCCTTTGAGAAGACCCTCAGGGCCATTTTAAACAGAAAATAAAAATAATAAGTAATGTGTAGTGGCAAATGAATTCAGATATTGTATATCAGCTGTTAATTGCAATAATAAGCCATACAATTCAGAACTGTGATTGAAATGTTCTCCTTAAAACTGTAAATAGTGATTGGACCACCTTCTGCATTGAGAGGAAATCCATCAAAGTACACCTGAAGGCAAAATTTGGCCACAGACTGTATAAGTACCCTGTGTTTGGGGAAGCCTATATTACAAGAGGATGAGCTCAGGATAAACTCAGCATACAATCTGAATTTCTTGTCATGCCAGGCATCACAATTATTTATTTGTTAAACCCCAGTGGTGTTCAAAACACAGAAGAATAGGTAGTGCCTGGTCCCAGGACCATGTGATCTAAGTGGATAGATAAATAAGCCCAGAACATAATCCTGTTGTATGGGCTAGGCAGGTGATTATGGATTTTAAATACAGTTTTATGATTAGAGCATGACATGTTTCTTTCTTAGTTAACATAGGTTTGAGATCTGGAAGAAGGGGTTGAAAGAAGAGAAGATGATTGCCTTGTGCACCGGGCTGTGGTTGAGAGAGATGCGCAGCAGTGTTTTCTCCAGGAATTGAAAATAGGGGGAAGGTGTATCAGAGCCAATGAAGGGTGAGACTGGGAGCGTGAAGGTGGGCCGTATGATAAATGCAAAGCTATGCACATTGGAAAACATCTCAATTATGCATACAAAACATTGGGGCCTAAATTAGCTTACACTCAAGAAAGAAATGTTGGAGTCGTCAAGGAAAATACCCACTCAATGTGCATCAGCAGTTAAAAAAGCTTAACAGTATGTTAAGAACCATTAGAAAAGGGATAGATAAAATAGAAAATATCTTAAAGCCCCTATATAAATCCATGATATATCACATCTTGAAAACTGTGTACAGTCTAGTTGCCTCATCTCCAAATAATATGTTGAAATTATAAAAGGTACAGAGGTGGTCTACTAAAATGTGTAGGGATGTGAAACAGGCAGAGAGATTTAAATGACTGGGACTTTTCAGCTTGGAAAAGAGATAACTCAATTGGGATATGATAGACTATAAAATATTGAATGATTTGAAGAAAGTGAATAAGGAAATATTATTTAATCCTTCACATAACACAAGAACTAGGCACCACCATATGAAATTAAGCAGCAGCAAATTTTAAAAACCCAAAGAAAGTATTTTTTTACACAACGTACAGTCAGTCTGTTGAACTCTTTGTAGGGGATGCTGTGAAGGCCAAATAATAACAGGGTTTTTAAAAGTAGATGATACATTGCTTTTAAAAGGTCAGGTCCATCAACTGCCATTAGCCAGAATGGGCAGGGGAAGCAACACCAAGTTCTGAGTGTCCCCAGCCTCTGTTCATCAGAAGCTGGGACTAGAGAGTATGGAATGGCTAACTTGATCATTGCCTGTGCTGTTCATTCTCTCTCCCTCTGATGCTCCTGGTATAGACCTCTCTTAGAAGCCTTGACTAGATGGACCATTGGTCTGACCTTTTTTTTTTTTTTTTTTTTTTTAAACGCAAAGTATATGTTTAGTGCAGAAACTCCTTGATATAAAAACCTCTCAAGATAGCCATGATGTGAGATAACAACATTGGCAAAGTGGTTTTTACCCACATAAGCTCATACCCAAATAAATCTGTTAGTTTTTAAGATGCACATGACTCCTCATTGTTATTGCAGGTACAGATAGATTAACACTGCTACCCCTCTGAAACTTAGCAAATAATGTATCTGAAAAATTTTGGTTTACTAGGAAACTATATGTTCTTCTTCAAGAGATGTCCCCATGGGTGCTCCACATTAGGTTGGTCTACCGCCACCGAGCCTCAGAACGGAGATTTTGTAGCAGTGTCCCTGGGGCCGCGCACACTAGCAACTGTTAGGCAGCAGGCATAGCTCATGCGCGAGCTCCCCTCCCCTACTCCTTAGTTCCTTCTCTACCACCTCCGGCTACAGACGGACTCAGCAGTGCTCCCTAGGTGCTTCGCGTCTAGATGACTGTACTTCTTAAAACCAGTAAAATTCATCATAGTAGTTACTTAGTGAGTTTAAATACTTAATTAGTCAATTACTTCGTTAGTTAAAAAAAAATCTAGATTAGTATAAGGTTTTTTTTTTCCTTTTTCTCCTAGTTAATCCCTTCCTGCAGTCTCTGACTGTTTCTACAGGTATGCCTGGCTCACCGGGGTTTAAGTGCTGCACCTCATGTATAGAGCCTATACTGATATCGGATGGTCTCTCACAATGCATCTGCTGCCTCGGAGAGCAGCATAATGCTCAGAAATGTGCCCTCATTGTGCAAAGCTAAAATGTGGGTGCAGTACAACAGAGAACTCCAGCTTCAGTTAGTTTTATTGGAAAACTCGCTTTACACCAGCCTCTGGTCCAGGTCAGCACCCCGAGGAACTTAAACAGCAGGGATCCAGAAAGCCCGCCCTTCCATTCCCCCAAAAAAGTGAGCCTTCTCAGCACCTCAGGGGGCTACGGCACCAAAGCAGCCGTCTCCCTCATGGCTGGTGCCGAGAGCGGTGCCAGCACCGCACCACAGAACTTATGACATCGCTGGCGTCTTTGGAGCCCCCCAACGGAGATGAAAAGCATGCATGCGCTAAATTGTGTTCTGCACTAAGGATATATCTAGTTGCACAAGTGAAACACCCTCAGCTGCCTCTCCACTGCTGAGTCTCAGAAGGAAACTGAAGCTGAGTATGGTGGGTAACGGAGCATACATAGGGGGCACACATCTCAAAGAACTACAGTGACTTCACGGGGTGAGTAACCTCTCTTTCTTATTCAAGTAGTGATCCTATGAGAGCTCCACTTCAGATGACTCCCAAGCAATATCCCCATCAACAGGAGATAAAGAGAGAGGTTTAGAATTGAGTACAGAACTGGATTTCAAACTGCCACATCAGATCCACAGGCACTGACTAGAATGTAGTGTCAGGAGATGTAAGTACCAATGGCCATGTAACAGCTTTGCAGATCTCAGTTACTGGGACAGTCTCAAATACAGCTATAGATTAGGAATGTAAATACCAATCAAAACAGTCAACTGGTTAAATGATTAAAATTATATTGTTTAACCAGTAAACTGTTGGAGGGCTGCTGCACAGCAGCCAGAGCTGTAGTCCTGCCAGGTTTATGGTCCCGCTGCCTCTGCAGGGCACGGGTCCCACCTGCCAGGTATGGTGGGTGCTGCTCCAGGCTGATCCTCTGTGGCTGGGATCCTGCTGGCCAGCCTGCCACAGGGAGGGGGCACTCCAGGCTGGGTTGCCACAGGTAGGGTCCCACCAACCGGCCCTTTGCGGCTGGCCATCCACTAAAGTTTAAAAAGGTCCAGTTAACTGGTAAAACATTCCGGTAAGCCTAATGCTTACTAGGTAACCAGTTAACTGGTTAACTGTACACATCCCTACTATAAATGCAGACTGTGACTTTGTAGAGTGAGCTAATACACCAGAAGGGGATAGAATGCTGGCAGAGCTATAACAAGGAATAAGACATCCAGAAATTCATTTTAAACGTCTTTGGGAAGGAAAAACAGAACCTTTAGAGATGCCTGTAAATGCAACCAACAATCTAAAATATTTTCAAAATGATATAGTCTAATGTAGGTTGAAGGCTAAACACCCTCCTGACATCTAGAGTACAGAAAACAGTCTCCAGATTTGAATTATGTGGTTTTGGAAGAAAACTGGTAGGTAAATTATCTCAATCAGATGAAACTCAGAGGATATTTTAGGAAGTAACTTGGGATGTAGCTGTAAGGAAACTTGTCCTTGCAGAATAATGAATGGCTGCCATCAAGGCCCCAGTTTCTCCGACTCTGTGGCTGATGTAATAGCCATTAAATAGGCTGTCTTCAAAGACAAATTCAGTGAAGAGAAGGTTGCCACTAGTTCAAAGGAAGGTTTAAATGAAATTTTTTGTTAAAAACGAAATTAAGATCTCAAACTGGGGAAGGGACTTTTTACCCATGAGAAAAGATTTCCCAGACCTTATATGTACCTTACACTTAGAGGACGAGCAACCAACAAAACCCCCTCAATTGTGCTATGCAAAACTTTTAATGAATCTTAATAGAACTGAAAAAAACCAAAACAAAATGAGGAGTCCTATGGCACCTCAAAGACAGTTATCTTTTTTCTTCTAGATGTGTTGTTCACATCCAGTCCAATCAGATGTGTACACGTTGCATGCATGAGCATCGGAAACTTTTTCCCCTAGCAGCTCCTGCAGGGCTAGCTGTGGAGACCCCCTAGAGTGTTACTGCTATATCAGCCCTTATATACCACTGCCAACTTGGCCCTTCCCTCGGTTCCTTCTTGCTGGCTACTCTGACAGTGGAGAAGGAGGGTGGTTATTGGAACGGACATGAACAACACATCTCAAAGAACACCAGTTACGAGAAAAAAGATACTTGTTCATGTCAAGTCCAATCAGGTGACTCCCGAGTCGCTACACTGCAGAGGTGGGGTTGGAGTTAGGAAGACACTGTTGGAGTTAGGAAGCACTGCTCTACCAACTGCTGCATCAGCTCTTGTGAACTTATCAATAGCATAGTGTACTGTAAATGCACTTATCGATGACCATGTTGCCACCCTGCATATCTCCTGAGCGTTGACTTTCAGCAGAAACGCAATGGAGGACACATGGGCTCTAGTGGAGTGTCCTGTCACCAGAGGGGGGCATAATTCCTGCTATGACTTCTGTTCTGCCCTCTTCTGTCAGCGCCAAGAACTCCTGCCTAGAATGTGGAGAGAGAAGCTCCTTGAACTTAGCCATCGCCTCCCATGATTTGTATGAATGCCTGTTGGTTCTCTATTCTCAGTTGGAGGCCATAGGCTGAATATACCTTTCTACTGGAGAGGTCAAGTGTGCTGGACTCAACCATGCCCACACCAGCACCACAGTTGACAGCATGTCCTGGTGAGTCTTTTGCACAGACGTTTTCTTAAGCTGCACCAGCTCCTGCTGGGGACAAGCCTTGTGTGAAGAGCATTCTCTACCCTCCTGATAGCAGTGCAGCACTGGAGATGTCCAATAGTACCTGGGCGCTGATAGTTTTGGTGCCGGTGGGTTTCAGCACCGAGGGTCTTTAGTGGCACCCTTTTTTGGTGCTGCCTTGAGTACTGAAGACAGTGCGCTGCAGACCAAGCTCGCTTCTGGTGCTGAGCTCTCCGATGCTGGACTCAGCGCCACCTCCATTAGGAGTTGCTGGAGCTGATACTTTCAGTCCTTTTGTGTCTAGGGCTTAAAGCCCTTGCAAATCTTGCACTTTTTTTTCTCTCCGATACCTGAGATACAAATCATGCGGATTACTGTTTGGCATAGGGCGCTTGCAAACAGTGCAAGATTTAAAACCCAGGGTGTTTGGCATGCCCCAGTGCCCAGGAAGGGCAAATGGTGTAGGTACAGACACCCACTCTTAACTACTGTCTAACCAACCACAACTTTACAGAACTAAACTAGAAAACGTGCTAAGGACTAGAACAGGGATCTCCAACCTTTTTAACCACAAGATCACTTTTTCAATTTAAGTGCAATGTAGGATCTACCTCCAACCCAAATACCCTTGCCTGGCTTCCTTCCCCCCTTCTTTGGGGCCCAGCCCCTGTTCCACCCTTTCTCCAAGGCCTCGCCCTGCTCACTCTGTTGCCCTTCCTCCCTGAATCTCATTCACTTTCACCAGGCTGGGGTAGGGTGCAGGCTCTAGTCTTGGGCATGTGGCAAATGCCCTATCCCCTAGGCCAATGTTTCTCAACCTTTTTTCATAAAATACCCCCTTTTAAAAAAAAATTTATAAGTACCCCCAGTACCTACAGTTTTTACACACAGACTTTTTTTTAACCATTTAAACAAATATGTTGCAACAACTTAATTGTAGCTGGGCAGGTGATGAAATATTTGGGTGTAAAAAGTACAAAAATAATACAAATGCTGTACAACTTTAAACAAAAATACAGTTTTCTCCAAATTTCAGTTGTGTTGATGTAACTGCAGATTTCTCTTTAGTACCTCTAGGGGATTGAGAGGCAGTGGCCTAGGCCACTCCAGGGTCCACCCATCCCTGCCTTTGGCAGTGGGGGGATCCCTTATCCTGCCTTCCTAATGCAGGAGCCTAGTCCATCCCTGGGGCAGCCTGTGTTGGCTGTCCAGCTGCTCCCAGGACTTGAACCCACCACCCTGTGCTCTCCAGGTGAATGTGCTATCCCCTAGGCTGCTCCAGAGCTGAGCCCATGCCACCTCTCTACCTTTGGTGGGTTCTGTATCAGCTGTCTGGTTGCTCCCACAATGGGCAGGGCTTCAGCTGCTGGGTGGAGGCTCCAGCCCACAGCCCTGTCCTCCTCAGGCAAGTGCTGTATCTGCTAGTCCACTCAGGAGCCGAGCCCACCCCACCTCCCTGCCTTGGGGGGGGGGGGCGGGGAGGGGGAGAGAGTCCCTTGTCATGTGCCTGGTTGCTCCCAGGGTGGGGCAGGGGAGCTTGGGCTGCCTAGGGGGGAATGGGGCTTGAACCTGCCACCATGTGTTCCTCAGGCAAATGCCCTATCGCCTAAGCCACCCCACCTTCAAGCAAGTCCCTTATCCTGCCTTCCTAATACAGGAGTCAGGTCCATCCCTGTGTTGGCAGCTCAGCCACTGCCTGAGTGGGTGGAGGGGGGAAGGATTGAGCCCACCATCCTGTGCTCCACAGGCTAATGCCCATACCCAAGTTCACTGGAGATCCCACTCCATCTTCCTACCTTCAAGCCACTCCCTCCGCCCACCCTGGGAGTGACCAGACACAGGATAAGGGACTCTCTGAAGGTAGGAAGCTAGGGTGGGCTCTGGAGTGGACTAGGGAATAGGGCAGTTGCCTAGGGAGCACAGAGTTGTGGGTTCAAGTCCTACCCACCCTCGGAGCAGCTAGACAGCTGCCACAGGGATGGAGCCAAGGCAGCCCCACCCTGCCCCACCCTCAAAAGCAGCTGGCATGTACAGCAATGGCTCCATATGCTGCCCCTCATCCACAGGCACCAACCCCATAGCCTCCACTGGCCACAGTTCTCCATTATTGATCAATGGGAGCTGCAGGAATGGTGTCTGCTGGCAAGGACAGTGTGAGGAGAATCCCTGCTCTGACCTTCTCAGGGGGCTGCAGGGACATTCCAGCCACCTCCAGGAGCACAACTAACCATAAGGAGAATGACTCCAGACATGACAGGTTAGGCATTTTAAGTACTCAAAGAATTGAATTAAATTCAGGCCTAAGAAAGAAATGAAAGTTATGAAATGCATAGTCCAGTCTAAAACTAACTCACTTTGCAAGCAGTAAAAGTAGTAACAACCCCCCAAATACACGTTGGGTCAGGAGATGAGAGGAAAGGACAGTGTGTGTTTGTAAGAGTGACAGAGATTTGCATTGCTGAGCTCCCTCAATCCCCTTCTCTCTGTGTACAGGAGATAGTGTACAGGACTGGGGGGAGGAGGGACATCCTGACATCAGCCCTCCCACACCCTGCACAACAAATAGGAGGCTTTCAAGGGGCAGCTCCAAGGCAAGAGGACAAAGCCCTGGACGGGTTGATTTAGTTGGGATTGGTCCTGCCTAGAGCAGGGGGCTGGACTTGGTGACCTTCTGAGGTCTCTTCCAGCTCTATGATTCTATGAACACCATGACAGTGGGTGGAGGGGCAACTGAAGTGCCAGCACTTGAAAGCTTCTTGGCCAAACCAGTCAGGATCACCTGTCAGAGGCTCCAAGATCTACCAGTAGATCCCCATCTACTGGTTGGTGACCACTGGACTAGAAGCTTGCCTAAGCAAGACAGCTAGAAGTTCCAATGCCATCACAGACAGTAAGAAGGAACTGAGGGAGGGGTAGGGGTGGCAGTGGTATAGAAGGGTGATATAGCAACGCCCCTCTAGGGGGGTCTCCACAGATGACCCTACGGGAGCTGCTAGGGGAATAAGTTTCTGACGCTTGTGTATGCAATGCATGCACACCTGATTGGAATCAATGTGAACAAGCACTTGAAGTATATGTTTTCATGTTGAGAAGTGAACACCTGTACCATAAAAAGAAAGAAGTTTTGCTTTGGCTGTTGCTTCTGCTTATCCCAAAAGGAAAACAATCCTCTCCGGATAGATACAGAAATCAGTATTTATTTGCATTCAATTCAGATTATATCTATGCTATGCTAGGAGACTGATACAAAACCATCCTTGGAGAAAGTCATTCATTTCAATTAATCTCCTCAAATTTCCATCACTATGGAATAGGAAGTAAGAATATTTTTAATCACTTAAAATATATAAACTTAATTAAATATGTATTTTAATATAGATCATTCCCTTTAATTCTCTGGATGTTACAAAACACCCAGATAAACAGCCAATTTTATCTTCTCTTTTTTGGGGGACAGAACTAAAGTCTAGTTAGTCTTGATTTTACAATTTATGAATACCCCAAATGCTGCTGAAATATAACACTTTATTAATGTCATTCAGGATACCACACAATCTCAATTAGCCAAAGTTCTCAGAGGGACACTGGAAACTGTTGAATAAACAGGATATTGGACAAAAGAGGAAGGCAGGCTATCATCTTGGAAATCTTGTGCTTTAAGTCCCCAGAAGTGAATCTCAGTCAACAGGGGTGAATAGGCCAGGTTGACAGACTGGTAGCTAGATTGGTAGAGGGATATCAAGCTTTGCAAAAGATTGGACTATGAGTCTCCAAGCTCTAAAAAGCAGTAAGTGAAAATCCAGAAGATTTCTCTATAGAAGTAGAACATACAGGACACTGCTGAGGAATTTATAATGTTGGGAGATTGCAATTGAAGCAGGTTATGCTATTCTACATATACTCAAATATTCTGAAGAACATTACGGTAAGTGAAATATTATATCCCTGATTTTGGGTGGCAGATGAGCTATGTTTTATCTCGGTGGTGGGGGGGGTGGTAAGTAGAGGTAGCTTTGAGACATCTTTTTTAGTTTCCTTCTCCATCAGTAGTGCAGCTAGCTGACTGCTGGTTCCTGGTATAAAGCAAATTAGTCTCAAGGCTGCTTTTATGTTGGCTACCCAAGGCCCTCCCTCCTTTCCCCAAAGGCAGTCTTGGCATCTAAGCATTGTTGAGACAAAAGACACACCATTGTAACATGTCTACCTTGGGGAACGTGATAAGGATTGTGCATACTGCCACAAAACTCCTCCACACATATCCAACTAGCACAAAGGAGCCAGAGTGAAGTCTAGGATCTGGCCATATATCTCCTTATTCAGTTAGGATAAACGTAGTAGTGCAAAATGAGTTATGTCATATGTTTAATCAAGACACAAAATGTGCAACATTTGTTCTGTACAGGTCCCCATCTACTATATATTTGAGAGAGTTTGTCTGTCTGTGAATGTGTCTGTCTATTCAAGAACTCCTTCTAAATGGTAAGAGCTAGGACCACCAAATTTGGTATGCAGCTTCCTCTTATCATAATTTAAAACAAGGTGAGGGTTTGGTTGTGCTAGGATAATGGGATGTGCCTGGAATATGATTGTTTCTCATAAAATGGAAAGGTAGGGCTCTGCTGTATAATGACCACAGGAATGGAAACCAGGGACAGTTATACTCGATGGTCTCCAAGAGCAGGGCAGGCAGCCAATGCACTCCTGACCCACTTCCGGGGAACCCCTTGCCTCCTTGCGCTGCTGTATCAGAGGCACTAGGTCGGGGTGACAGCCGGGAACCGGTCTTCAAGGGAAGCTGGTTTAAAAATTGGCCCCTGTCCATGGGAGGAGGGGCAAGCTTCCTGTGGACAGAAACTGTGCCGGCATCCCACCAGCCTCCCCCTTCCTCCACTTCCACCTGGCCCCAAGCTGCTGCGGTGAGAGAATGTTGGGGTAGTCCTTTCTCCCCGGGGCAGCCTGTATACTGAATCCCTCAACTGCAGCCCCACCCCAATGCGATGAAGAAAATGTAATTAAATGTAAGAAAAACACAAATTAATCAAGTTAAGTATCCAAACAACGCTGGGTAAATCTTCTAGTAACTACATATATCAATACGTTTATTTATTCCTAGCTCACTGACCTGATGAGGAACAAGCCCAAGAGAGGTGGGTGGTTCATTCATTCTGTCATCACTGCTGCTAGCAACAGCATAACCACTGCCAAAAATCAAATACAGAAAATTAGAACAAAAGACTAATACTGGTGGAAATGCTTCTACTGAAATGTCTGTTGTGACATCTTCACAAAACATTTTTGTTACAAGCCAAAGCATCCCCATTTTAAACCTAAAAAACTTTTTAAAAAGGAGAAAAAAAATGTTGACTAAAACAAAAAAATTCATTTTTGTCAAAATTTTCATGGGGTAAAAAAAAAAAAAAAAAAAAGTTCTCTCATCAGCTTTAAGATGTTTTCATCCATAACTAGCTTATGCTTCAGAGTTTTGATCTTACAAAGGAACCCTTTCAGATTCTCGACAGGCCTGCAAGGATCCTTTTCAAGTGTCTTTTCCAGCAATCCTTTTCCAGGGCCTCAGAAATGTATCACTCAATCACAGACTTAAATCATAACTTCCTTAATTTTTCTTTTGATAGATTTTAAGGTCAGCTATGACTATTATGATTAGGTATTCGGATGTCCTGCATAACAGGCCAAAGAATTTCCCCCAGTGATTTCTACTTTGAGTCTAGTAACTTTGGTTTAAGCTAAAAAGATAATTTTTAGCTCACAATGAAGCCGCTAAGGAGCTTCATAGAAAATAGTTACAAGTAAGTCCTCATTACAAAGAAATATGTCACTAGACATAGGAACCCTAAGATTATTGGCAACATTGGCAGCTTGACCTGCTGCTCACAGACAGAGATGAATTAGCAAGGAAAGCAGATGTGTGGGGCAACTTGGGTAGCACTGATCCTGAGATGGTCGAGTTCAGGATCCTGACCAAAGGAAGAAAGGAGAGCAGCAAAATACATACCTTGGATTTCAGAAAAGTAGACTGACTCCCTCAAGGAACTGATGGGCAGGATCCCCTGTGATGCTAACATGTGAGGGAAAGGAATCCAGGAATCCTATATTGTAAAGAAGCCTTATTGAAGGGCTCTGATGCACAGTAAGAAAAGCAAATATGGTAGGTGACCAGCTTGGCTTAACAGTGAAATCTTTGGTGAGCTTAAACACAAAAAGGAAGCTTACAAGAAGTGAAAACTTGGACAGATAACTAGGGAAGGCTATGCATATGTTGCTCAAGTATGCAGTGTAACCAAAGACCAAAGCACAATTGGAATTGCAGCTACCAAGAAATGTGAAAGATACCAAGAAAGGATTATACAGGAATGTTAGCAATAAGAAGCTAGTTAGGGTAGGTGTGGGACCTTTACTGAATGAGGGAGTTTACCATGATGTGGAAAAAGCTGAAGTACTCACTGCTTTTTTCCCCCCTCTGTCTTCAAAGACGAGGTCAGTTCCCAGAATGTTGCACTAGGAAGCATAGTATGGGAAGAAGAAGGGCAGCCCTCCGTGAAGAAAGAACAGGTTAAGAATTATTTAGAGAAGCTGAACATACACTAATGCATCCGAGGGTGAGGAGGGAATTGGCTGATGTGATTGCAGGGCCATTAGCCATTATTTTTGAAAACTCATAACGATTGGGGGAGGTCCCGGACAACTGAAGAAAAAAAAAAAGAAAAAAAAAAAAAGGCAAATGTAGTGCCCAGCTTTAAAAAAAAGGGAAGAAGGCCAGGGAATTACAGACCAGTAAGCCTCACCTCAGTCCCTGGAAAAATCATGGAGAGGATCCTCAAGGAATCCATTTTGAAGCACTTGGAAGAGAGCAAAGTGATCAGGAATAGTCAGCATGGATTCACCAAAGGCAAGTCATGCCTGACCAACCTGATTGCCTTCTATGACAAGGTAACTTGCTCTGTGGACATGGGGAAGGCGGTGGACATGATATACTTTGACTTTAGCAAAGCTTTTTATATGCTCTCCAACAGTATTCTTGCCAGCAAGTTAAAGAAGAATGAATTGGATAAATGGTCTGTAAGGTGAGTAGAAAGCTGGCTAGGTAGTGAGGCTCAATGGGTAGCGATCAACAGCTTGACATATAATTGGTGGTCGGTATCAAGAGGCATGCCATAAGAGTCAATTTTTGGGTCAGTTTTGTTTAATAGCTTTATTAACGACCTGTTTGAGGGGATGGATTGCACCCTTAGCAAGTATGCAGTTGACACTAAACTAGCAGGAGAGGTAGATATTCTGGAGGGTACAGATAAAGTCATGAGTGACCTAGACTAATGGGAGGATTGAGCCAAAATAAATCTAATGAGGTTCAAAAAGGACATGTGCGGTGTCCTGCACATGGGATGGAAGAATTTCAAGCACTGCTACAGGCTGGGGACCGACTGGCTAAGCAGCATTTTAACAGAAAAAGACATGGGGATTACAGCGGATGAGAAGCTGGATATGAGTCAACAGCGTGCCCTTGTAGCCAAGAAGGCCGATGGCACATTGGGGTGCATTAGGAGAAGCATTGCCAGCAAATCTAGAGAAGTGATTATTCCTCTTTATTCGGCACTGGTGAGGCCACATTTGGAGTATTACGTCCATTTCTGGGCCCCACGTTACAGAAAGGATGTGGACACATTGGAGATAGTAAAGCAGAGGCCAACAAAAATGATTAGGGGGCTGGAGCACAACTTATGAGGAGAGGCTGACGGATTTGGGCTTATTTAGTCTACAGAAGAGAAGAGTAAGGGGGGATTTGATAGCAGCCTTCAATTACCTGAAGGTGGATTCCAAAGAGGATGGAGAGAGGCTGTTCTCAGTGGTGACAGATAACAGAATGAGGAGCTGTGGTCTCAAGTTGCAGCGGAGGAGACCTAGTTTGGATATTAGGAAAAACTATTTCTTTTGGAGGGGTGGTGAAGCACTGGAATGGGTTACCTAGGGAGATGGTGAAACCTCCATCCCTTGAGGTTTTTAAGTCCCAGCTTGACAAAGCCCTGGTTGCGATGATTTAGTTGGGATTGGTCCTGCTTTGAGCAGGGAGTTGGACTCGATGACTCGAGGTCTCTTCCAATCCTATGATTTTTTTCTTACTAAAATATTATGTTTTCAATACATCTTTTAAAGATAACAAAAGCACAAACACAATAGACAAGTAAAATGTCCCCACTCTTCAACAAGAACTTCACGAGTTTTTCTAATCAAAACCCTGTCTGCATTATTTTAATAATTAAGTCTGCATTCCATGATATACCTGTGTATGTTTATTCAAATTCCAAGTTTTCAGGACTTCTTTAATCTATTTAATGTGTCTCAAAAAAGTAACAGAGATAATTGTTCCCTTCCCCAAAATAACTTTTGTCCTATAAACATCAATCATTCTCCTAAAATATGACTCACCCTTCTGGATGTTGTAAAACAGAAGCCATTAGCTCTACGGCAAGGGCTCCAGCTATCATGGCTAATCCTGGTCGACTGACTGTGCACTGCTGATCCAATGTTCGATCCCTGGTGGACTACAAAGAAAAACAATTTTTCATACATCTGACATTTGAAAGAACTTGGCTATCCCACTACGTAATACATTTTTAATACTCTCATTCAAAGAATAAAGAGTGGAAATCTCTCTTAGTAACAGTAAAAGGGATTTGCTATAAATAAACATCAATTATGGTGACAAATGAGGTTTCCTAAAGGAATCATTTTAATGCAAAAAAAAAACAATATGAAATAGGTCCACAGTAATTATTCGCACAAACTTTTACGCACATCCCCTGGTGCCACAACATCATTGCAGAAGTAGCATCCAAGTTTATAGCCAGGAATGTTTGAAAAGAGTGATGATCCCAGGAGATCAGCAGAGCTAGAGGGATTGCTGGAACATGAATCACCAGACTCCTGCTGCTTTGGTTTCTTTAGTCCATGTCTCATCACAACAAATGTGTCAAATCCTAATGCAGCATTGATGACCAGCTATAAAAAAATAAAGAAGAGCACAAATAGCTAATGAAAAAGCAGCTTATGTTTTGATAAATATAATTTTATTA
Source organism: Rafetus swinhoei (assembly GCA_019425775.1). Lineage (NCBI taxonomy): Eukaryota > Metazoa > Chordata > Testudines > Trionychidae > Rafetus > Rafetus swinhoei. The sequence continues at coordinate 10,396,580 of CM033435.1, read as the reverse complement.
CTTACAATCCAATATAACCACTGTTAAAGAATTCCAAATCACCGCAATTTTCTTCATACGCTATATTTCCAAAAATACTATCTGCATTTAGGAGAACACATACAAACCATACATCCTATTATCAGACACATCAGGTTTACGGAAGAGAAGTAAATTGCAGAGTTGGACCCCTACAGAATGCTATGCTCAGACTTGATGGGGATTGTGTTTTCTGAAAGGGTAAACAAACAAGTGCCTCTATGGAAGACATTTTGTGTGCTGTGAAAATAAAAGAGGAAGAAATGTAAAAAATACCTCTTTTATTAAAAGAGGTGAAAAATACCATGAGACTTTCAGAACATAACAAAAGAACTTCAGAATGGCCATACTGGCTCAAACCAATAGCCTAGTATCCTGCCTTCAATAGTGGCCAGTGCCAGGTGTTTCAGCGGAAATGCACAGAATAGGAAACGTATCAAGTGATCCATCCCCTGATCCACTCCCAGTATCTGCAATCAGAGGTTAAGTGGTGGCATCCCTGACCATCTTGGCTAATAGCCATCGATGGTCCTATCCTCTATGACAGTGTTTCTTAAATTGTGTTCCATGGCACACTGGTGTGCCACAGAGAACAACATAATTCAAAATGGCCGCCCTTAAAGGGGCAGGCGACCTTTTTTTCCCTCAATAACTTCCTCCCCGATCCTTTTCCCCCGACTTTTTTTTTTTTACTCAACCAAAAAGCCTTGGTGTTCTTCATAAAAAAAAATTGTTTGGTGTTCCTCAGTCTTAAAAAGTTTAAAAAAAACTGTTCTATGAACTTAACTAAATCTGTTTTCAGTATAGTTTTGGCCTTCACAACATCCCTTAGAAACAATTTTCACAAGTTGACTGTGCACTGAGTGAAGCAGTACTTCCTTTTGTTTTAAACTTACTACTACTTTCATTAGCGGATCCCTGATTCAGACAAATACCTATCTCCAACTTAGAAAGGGCTCTTGTATGATCCAATTGTTTTTAAAGTATTTTTCAAAAGCCTGAGTCTTTTGCATGCCATTTTCTATTTATATCAAAACACAAGCACTGATGTTTTATTTAAGAATATGTTTAAAAAGACATAATTTGTGTGTCAGCCTGGTTACAAACACAGCAGCCAGTTTCACATCCCAGAATGTATCAGTAGTCACATGTTTGTACACGTTTTTAATTTTCATTTATGAGAACTTTGGCAGGATTATTTTGCAAGCCACTGGCAAAATTTATCTCTGATTTGTTGAAACAATTGAGCTGTATTTAGAAGTGATATAAACTCCCAAACAAGGTGATTATCATTAACATTGGGTTAATGCTGTCCTCCAAAGGTTCTTCCTTCCTAGGAACGGCAATCCCAGAAGTTTCAATCCTGGTCACTCAGTGCTGGAATTTCCTTGTAATTCTTCCATGAGGAGATGGGTTAGTCTTTGTCAGAAGCACAAGCATACATGTCCTGCTACCCAATCTCCAGGATTCCCTCTAAGCTGCCCAGCTGTGGCTGGGAGAGAGGCGCCTTCTCAAAGTTCTCCCCTTGCTGTCTTCAGCAGCATGGATCTGTTGTAGCTGGGAGAGAGGTGCCCTTCTTCCAGCCTAACCCAACCTCATCAGAGCTGCCATGGCCTGCAGAGAAGTGCTTCTCACCTGGCCTAGAGCTACTGCAATGAGCCCTCTTTCCCTGGGGAGCCTGTACCCAAAACCCCACTCCCCAGCCCAATCCCAGATCCTGCACTCCCAGCCACAGCCTTCACCCCTGCATCCCAACCCTCTGCCCTAGCCCTGAGTGCTCTCCCACACCCTAATGCCTCATCCCTAGCCCCATTCCCAAAGCCAGCATCCCCAGCGAGAGCCCTCATCACCCTCTCCCAATGTTGAGCTGGGACTGATGCCCCCATGTTGCCTGCCACTAGGACTGATTACCGCATCCTGAAATTAGTGCATTCCCTGGCTGAGGCTGATCCCCTCCTGCTCCAATCTCCATCCTCTCGTTCAATTCCATCCTCTCCCCAATGAAGCTATATCTCTTCCCAGGCAGAGGATGATCTCCCCCCACCCTCCACTGAGCTCTGCACATCCACAGGCTGAGACTGATCTCCTCCCCCCACTACGAGCTCTGTGTGTCCCCTGCTGAGACTGATCCCCTCCAGCTCTGCCCCTCTCCCGGCTGAGGTTAATCTTCATCTCCCCCCACATTGAGCTATGTGCATCCCCTAGCTGAGGATGATCTTTCTTCCATCAAGCTCCATGCATCCCCAACCTGAGGCTGATTCCCTCCCAGGACAGAATGGAAAAAGGGGACTGTCCTGGCCAAAATGGAACAATATCATCACCCTAGCCAGCTCATGCCCTTTTCCTTCCAATCTGCAGAGCCATCCCATCTATAGGAGAGACAGGGGCAACTGCCCTGGGCCCCGTGCTTCGGGGCATGTGGGGCAAAGGCAGGGAGCCCCAGGAGCTTAATAGGGAGTGGGGGCTGGTGCCAGCAGCAGGCATTGGGCCCATGCCCCTGGGCATTTCTTCTTTTTATTTATTTATTTTGCCAGCAGCCTCTCTGGACTCCAGCTGCTCAGTGGACTCGTCTTTGCTCTTCCCTCTGCTGGAGTTGCCTGCTGGCTGCCGCAGGGTCCTAGTGCTTCACTAGTGCCACTCCAGCAGCCTTCACAGGGCAGCCTGACTGGACCTGCTTCCACTTTGGGGGACGGAACCTTTTCTTTTCGAACAGCAGGAGCCACCACGAGCAGAGGTGGCCCCCTCTTAGCACAGGTGAATGCCAGCAGCCAGGATCTATCAGGCTCCCTCGCCCAGAACTGGTATCTCCCAAGGCCTCATACCTCCCTATTCCATTGTCCTTTCTCCCCTTTCCCAGCACTGGATGGGGCATGTCCTTGACACCAAGCTACAGGCTAGGGGCACCAGCCCTTATCACCCCTCTGCCTAAGGATCCTACTTGCCTTTTTCAGCTCTCCAGCAGCAGGCTCCAGCCTTGGGGTTCCCCTCCCAACAGCACCAGGAACTAGGGACCCCACAATCGCAGATCAATATGAAAGGTCAATGGAGCATTTCTGAATTGCATTGATGATGTGCTGGAGAGGTTTTACTTGAGGGCTGCTGGTGAAGGCCAGTGGTTTTCTATTATTTTCTTTGTTGGGCCTGCCTGTAGTGATATCTGGGTACCCATCTGGCTCTGTCAATCTGGTATTGACAAGTGAGTATTGAAGTTTTAAGAATGATTGATAAAGATCTTGTAGGCATTTGCCTGTGTCTGAAGGATTAGAGCAGGGGTCGGCAACCTTTTCAAACCAAAGAAGCAAACTACATCATAATTCAGAACAAGTGGTCAACAAAGAGACGGATCAAAATTTTCATTTGCGTGACTGAAAATATACAACTTAATATTATTGATAACTGACATGACATAATTAATAATAGCATAAATGAAACACTGTATTATACTCACAGACCTTATTTAAAGGGACTTCTGTTCCTGCATCTTTTTGTAAATGTCTTTGACGTTTATATAATAACTGGTCAAATCCAGCTTGATGCACACATTCAGGCTGTCTTCTGTCAATCTTATGGCACGGGGCTGGGAATGTGGGGGTGCAGGAGCTGGGAATGGGGTCTATGACGGGCTCAGGGCACTAGGTTTATGTGTTTGATGGGCACAGGGCACAAGGTTTGGATGTGTGGGTTTGTAGGAGTGTTATGGCAGGGGGCTAGGGATGTGGGGATATGAGAGGCTCAGAGCAGGGGATTCAGGTGTATGATAGGCTTAGGGAAGGGGTTTGCGGTGTGGGGGTGCAGGAGAGTTATGGCAGGGGACTGGGGATGTGGGGGTTTGAGGGACTCAGTACAGAGGGTTCAAGTATATGATGGCCTCAGGATTGGTGTGTGGGAGCTTGTTGGCCAGGAGCGGGGCAGGATGCAGGAACAGGCTGGAGGCAGGGTGTCTGGCTAGGGGAGGGGGCTGGGGTGTGGAGTCTCAGCAGGGGGGTGAATGGTTGGGCTGGGAGGGTGTGGGGTCTTTGTAGGAGGGGTGTAAAGGGGTCTGGGCATGAGGAGGTGGGGGGCCATTTACTTGCTTTCGTATTGCAGGTATCTTGTAGCATGGCCTCCTGCACCTTCCATTCGCTGGATTCTGGCCAATGGGAGCAAAGGGGAAGCCTCCAAGAAGCACATCCTTGTGAGGCCATTTCCCCAGCCAGGGGAAGGAAAACAGCAGCATGCAGAGCCCCTTTTGGCCCTGCTTGTTCCCCACACACTGGATCCAGCGGGGAGGCTTGGGGCTTCCTCCCCCCCTAGCAGGAAGCCGGCGCTGGCATTGCAATCTTACAGGTAACCATACGGCTGTAGCACCAGCACTGGCTCCCTTCTGCAGGGGGGAGCTAGGAGGGGGATGAGCTGGAGCGCCAAAAGAGCCATATCCGGCTCCCCAGTGAGCCATATTTGGCTCATTAGCCATAGGTTGCCAACCCCTGGATTAGAGCAAATGCAGTTGTATTGTAGGGCTTGGCTATGGACAATGGATCATATGATGTGTCCTGGATGAAAGCTGGAGGCATATAGGTAAGTATAGCAGTCAGTAGGTTTCCAGAATAGGATGATGTTTATATACCACCACTTGTTTGCACTGTAATGACCAGGAAGTGGATCTCTTATGTGGCTTGGTCCAGGTTGAGGCTGGTGGTGAAGTGGAAATTGTTGAAAGAAAGTGGAATTCTTCTAGGGTCTCCTTCCCATGGATCCATATGATCAAGATGTAATAAATGTATCACAAGCAGAGGAGGGAAATTAGGGCACAAAAGCTGAGCAAGTGTTGTTCTTATCCATAAAAATGCTGGCACAGTGTAGGGCCATGTGGGTACCCACAGCAGTGCCACTGACTTGAAGATATTGTCCCCAAATCTGAAATGGTTGTGGTGAAGGCCAAAGTTACAAAGCTCAACCACCTGATGTGCCCTGGCATCATCAGGAATACCGTTCCTGACAGATTATAGTCAATCCTCATGTGAGTATTGCTATAGAGAGCTTCCACATCCACAATGACCTGGATGATGTATTCAGGAATATCATTAATGTGCTGTAATTTTCTCAGGAAGACAGTGGTGTCTCAAAGATAGCTAGGAGTGCTGACAGGGTAAAGACTGAAGAGAGCCCACATAGCCAGACAACCCTGCTGTCAGAGTGCTAATGCCTGTGATAATTCATTTCTAGGCTTATGGATCTTGCGTAGAAGATAGATGTGTACCTAGAGCTCTGATAAAGGATATTCTTTGTAGATCTGGCCCCCTGCTTTTGCAGAAAGTTTCTTGAGCAGATGGTGTAGTTTCTTTTTAAAACTCCTCAGTGGGATCAGAGGATAGTGGCCTCTAGAATGTGGTATTGGGATAGTTTCCTGGCAGGCTCTTGTTTGTAATTCAACTTATTCAGGATGACTACAGCATCTCTTTTGTCAGCCTCTTTCATTATAATATCAGAGCTGTTTCTGAGGCTGTGGATGGTACTGTGTTCTGCATGGCTGAGGTTATGGGGCAAGTGATGCTGTTTGTTCACAATTTTGGATCTTCTCATGCATAGCAAACAGGAGAAGATCAAGAATGAGCTTTCATAACTGGAGATTCTCAAATAAAACAACCTTCCACGCACACTAAAAAGAAGAAAAGCCATTTAAAATACACACTTAACTTACTGACCTTTTTCCTCTGCAGAGAAGTAATCTAAACTACATGTCACAGAGGCCACAATAGTGGTAACCTTAGCTCACCCAACAATATTGTTAATCTAGTCAACTTCAGGTAACTCTCTAACAGCACATTCTACAGGCCACTATCCTCTGATCTGATGTTTAAAGCCAGACATGGACATAACCATCAAAGATGATTGCTAGATTAGAACATCAATGGTTTAGATTTAAATGTGACATTAGAATACCCAAAAGCAAGTGTAGAGAAAATCTGATTAAGTCTATAGGTGCACACTTGAACGGAAATGCATACACTCATGGAAATTACAAGACAAAATAAATATCACAGGTAATTCTAGATTCTCTCTTTTCTCACTTTCTTACTCTTAAAAAACACCAACCTGCAACTAGGAAATTACAAGCAAAAACTAAGTTCATGAAAAGTTAGAGGCTGCCCAGCTAAAATTCACTAAAAAAAGTCAGAAGGTGCAAAAGTTCATGTTCCAAAAACAACACAAACTCAGCTGTGTCATCAGCTCTTTCGTGTATTAAATTTGTAATTTAATGTATAGCTGAGAATGTCATAGTCACGTCACAAAATATATGGGACGTGGAATGTGGTAGAATTATCATGGTTTTAAAACCTGAACACATGCATATTCCAACTGTAATTTTTAGATGAATAAACTTAATTTGCATTAATTCTTTTAAAATGTAACAAAGAAGTTGTTGTAAACATCTTAATTTAACAAAGTTTGCTCAAAGTAGTTTAGAAATCAAATATTCAGAGCAATATAATTAAGTTTCCTAACCAACCCACCTGCACCAAATGTGTGGCATATTAATTTGTTGAAAAATGTCGGAGACAGGATTCTATAATCTGAGATAATCGCCTTCCATTCAGGAGAAGCCTGAAGTCAGTTTGACACTCAAGAACATGACTAATAGAAAACTGAGGGTGCATGAGTTAGAGAGGCTATTATTCTCATTTAACGTAAGAGAGAGTGTTTTTCTCCTATTCTCCCAACCTTATTTTTTATTTTTATTACATTCTAGTAAAAATTACTCTCAGGATCAAATTCTTAAAAGTATGCAGTTATGAGTAAATCTATTCAGATTCATTGATTCTGTTGTAGGTATTAATCTGGTTCAGGTGAATTGACAGTAAAAGAACTAACACCTACAGACTATCTCGGATCCTGATCCTGGAAGCACTTACATGTGTAGTCATACTGCCTTCAGAGGAAAAAAGATCCTCCTGAGTATCAGGCTAGTGTCCCAACCACTGATTACTTAGGTTCAACTCCCTGCTTTTCCACACAGATGTCCTGTGTGACCTCAGACAAGCCATTTTCTCTTTCTGCCTCGGTTCCCCATCTGTGACATGGGGCTAGTACTTCCTTACCAGACACTGTAAAGATAATTATATTACACATGGTAAGGGACTCACATGTTATGTTTACGAGGGACACAAATACCTTAGATACATATGATCAGCCTGGATATTGTATGCTGATAGATGAGTTTATACAGAAGCATCCAAAGTTTTTTTGTTTTTTTTTTACTAACTAAATATTAGCTAATCCATACTTTTTTGCTTACAGTTTGTGTTTAGGTCTCAAAAGTTACAAATCTACTTTGGAAACAGTTTGCAACTGTTTTGACATCCTATTTCATTCTTTCAGAATAGTGATAGAGATGCAGCCGTGTTAGTCTGGTCTAGCTGAAACAAAAGACAGAAACATAAGAACATAAGAACGGCCGTAGCGGGTCAGACCAAAGGTCCATCTAGCCCAGTATCCTGTCTGCCGACAGTGGCCAGCACCAGGTGCCCCAGAGGGGGTGGACCGAAGACAATGATCAAGCGATTTGTCTCCTGCCATCCCTCTCCAGCCTCTGACAAACAGAGGCCAAGGACACCATTTTATCCCCTGGCTAATAGCCTTTTATGGACCTAACCTCCATGAAATTATCTAGCTTCTCTTTAAACTCTATTATAGTCCCAGCCTTCACAGCCTCCTCTGGCAAGCAGTTCCACAGGCTGACTACACGCTGTGTGAAGAAGAACTTTCTTTTATTAGTTTTAAACCTGCTACCCATTAATTTCATTTGGTGTCCTCTAGTTCTTCTATTATGGGAACTAATAAATAACTTTTCTTTATCCGCCCTCTCCACACCACTCATGATTTTACACACCTCTATCATATCCCCCCTCAGTCTCCTCTTTTCTAAACTGAAAAGTCCCAGTCGCTTTAACCTCTCCTCATATGGGACCCGTTCCAAACCCCTAATCATTTTAGTTGCCCTTTTCTGAACCCTTTCCAAGGCCAAAATATCTTTTTGAGGTGAGGAGACCACATCTGTACACAGTATTCAAGATGTGGGCGTATCATAGTTTTATACAGGGGCAGTAAGATATTCTGGGTCTTATTTTCTATCCCTTTCTTAATAATTCCTAGCATCCTATTTGCCTTTTGACCGCCGCTGCACACTGTGTGGAAGTTTTCAGAGAACTGTCCACGATAACTCCAAGATCTCTTTCCTGATTTGTCGTAGCTAAATTAGCCCCATCATACTGTACGTATAGTTGGGGTTATTTTTCCCAATGTGCATTACTTTACACTTATCCACATTAAATTTCATTTGCCATTTTGTTGCCCAATCGCTCAGTTTGGTGAGATCTTCTTGAGTCCCTTACAGTCTGCTTCTGTCTTGACTATCCTAAACAGTTTGGTATCATCCGCAAACTTTACCACCTCACTGCTTACCCCTTTCTCCAGATCATTTATGAATAAGTTGAACAGGATTGATCCTAGGACTGACCCTTGGGGGACACCACTAGTTACCCCTCTCCATTCTGAAAATTTACAATTTATTCCTACCCTTTGTTTCCTGTCTTTTAACCAGTTCTCAATCCAAGAAAGGACCTTCCATCTTATCCCATGGCCATGTAATTTACACAAGAGCCTTTGGTGAGGGACCTTGTCAAAGGCTTTCTGGAAATCTAAGTATACTATATCTACTGGATCCCCTTGTCCGCATGTTTGTTAACCCTTCAAAGAACTCTAATAGATTAGTAAGACAGGATTTCCTTTACAGAAACCATGTTGACTTTTGTCCAACAAATTATGTTCTTCTACATGCTTCACAATTTTATTCTTTACTATTGTTTCGACTAATTTGCCAGGTACTGAAGTTAGACTTACCGGTCTGTAATTGCCCGGATCGCCTCTAGAGACCTTTTTAAATATTGGTGTCACGTTGGCTACCTTCCAGTCATTAGGTACGGAAGCCGATTTAAGGGATAGGTTACAAACCACAGATAATAGTTCAGCAATTTCCCATTTGAGTTCTTTTAGAACCCTTGGATGAATGCCATCCGGTCCCAGAGATTTGTTAACATTAAGTTTTTCTATTTGTTCCAAAACCTCCTCTAATGACACTTCAATCCGGGACAGTTCCTCAGATTCATTACCCACAAGGGACGGTGCAGATTTGGGAATCTCCCAACGTCCTCAGCCGTGAAGACTGAAGCAAAGAAATCATTTAGTTTCTCCATGGCTTTATCGTCCTTGATTGCGCCTTTATAGTTCGATGCCTAGGGGACCCACAGGTTTTTAGCAGGCTTCCTGCTTCTAATGTACTTAAAAACATTTTGTTATTTCTTTTTGAGTTTTTGGCTAGCTGTTCCTCAAAATCTTTTTTGCTTTTCTTATTACATTTTTACACTTGATTTGACAGTGTTTATGTTCCTTTCTATTTATCTCACTAGGATTGACTTCCACTTCTTAAAAGATACCTTTGTCCTCACTGCTTCTTTTACATGGTGGTTAAGCCACAGTGACTCTTTTAGGTCTCTTGCTATGTTTTTTAATTTGGGGTATACATTTAAGTTGGGCCTCTATTATGGTGTCTTTAAAAAGTTTCCATGCAGCTTGCAGGGATTTGGCTCTAGTCACTGTGCCTTTTAATTTCTGTTTAACTAACCTCCCCTTTTTGAAATTAAATGCCAGGGTGCTGGTCTGCTGAGGTGTTCTTCCCACCACAGGAATGTTGAATGTTATTATATTATGGTCACTATTCCCAAGAGGTCCTGTAACGGTTATTTCCTAGACCTGATCCTGCGCTCCACTCAGGACTAAATCGAGAATTGCCTCTCCCCTTGTGGGTTCCTGCACCAGCTGCTCCAAGAAGCAGTCATTTAAGCCATTGAGAAATTTTATCTCCGCTTCTCTTCCTGAGGTGACATGTATCCAGTCAATATGGGGGTAATTAAAATCCCCATTATTATAGAGTTCTTTGTTTTGGTAGCCTCTCTAATCTCCTCAGCATTTCAATGTCAGTATCCCTGTTCTGGTCAGGTGGTCGTAATATATCCCTACTGCTAATTTCTTATTTTTGGAGCATGGAATTACTATCCATAGCGATTCTATTGAACATGTTGATTCATTTAATATTTTTATTTCATTTGATTCTACATTATCTTTCACATACAGTGCCACTCCGCCACCCACCCGGCCTGCTCTATCCTTTCAATATATTTTATATCCCGGTATGATTGTGTCCCACAGATTTTCCTCATTCCACCAAGTTTCAGTGATGCCTATTATGTCAATCTCCTCATTTAATACTAGGTACTCTAGTTCACCCATCTTATTAGTCAGACTCTAGCATTTGTGTAGAAGCACTTTAAAAATTTGCCACTGCTTATTTGTCTGCCCTTCCTGATGCATTGGATTCCTTTGTACGTGGTTGTTTGTCTGCTCTGGCCCATGGTTTGCCCTCTCCTCCTCTCTTTCTGACTACAGCTTAGAGAATCTCTATCAATGGATTCTCCTCTAAGAGAAGTCTCCTCCGATTTACGTGCATCTCCGCACCAATCGGCTTTCCCCATCTCTCAGTTTAAAAACTGCTCTACGGCCTTTTTAATGTTTAGTGCCAGCAGTCTGGTTCCACCTGGTTTAGGTGGAGCCCATCCTTCCTGTATAGGCTCCCTCTCCCAAAAGTGTCCCCAGTTCCTAATAAATCCAAACCCTCCTCCCTACACCATCCTCATCCACGCATTGAGATTCTGAATCTCTGCCTGCCTACCTGGCCCTGTGCGTGGAACTGGAAGCATTTCCGAATGCCACCATAGAGGTCCTGGATTTCAGTCTCTTTCCTAGCAGCCTAAATTTGGCCTCCAGGACATCTCTCCTACCCTTCCCTACGTCATTGGTACCTACATGTACCACGACCACCGGCTCCTCCCAGCACTACACATAAGTCTATCTAGATGCCTCGAGAGATCCGCAACCTTCGCACCAGGCAGGCAAGTGACCATACGGTTCTCCCGGTCATCACAAACCCAACTATCTATGTTTCTAACGATCGAATCACCCACTACTAACACCTGCCTCTTCCGAACTGGCATTCCTCCCTCAGAGGTATCCTCAGTGCGAGAGGATACCGCAACATCCTCTGGGAGGAGGGTCCCAACTACGGGACGGTTTCCTCTGCTCCCATTGAATGCTCTGTTCCCTTGAGACTTTCATCCTCCTTAAGAGCACTGGGGCTCTCAGACTGGAGGTGGACAGTACTACAGTGTCCCGGAAAGTCTCATCCACATATCTCTTTACCTCCCTTAGCTCCTCCAGTTCAGCCACCCTGGCCTCCAAAGCCCAAACTCGGTCTCTGAGGGTCAGGAGCTCCTTGCAACGGGTGCACACATACGCCACCCGCCCACAGGGCAGGTAATCATACATGTTACACTCGACGCAATAAACAGGATAGCCCCCACTCTGCTGCTGGGCTTCTGTCTCCATTTTTCTAATTAATAAGTTTAAGTATAAACTGGGATTCTTTTTAAACCTCTGGAATATAGATTATTATAACAGTTATGTTTTAAAGAAGGTCAGAAGCCACTAGTGCCCTCTAACCTCCCCCTCTAACCTCCCTCTCCAAACTCCGTTAGCTGTTCCTGTTCGCAAGCTCCCTGGTCGCTGAGTCACAGGCTTATATAGCTCTGGTAGCCCCTTCCCCTGACTGAGGCTCAGACAATTAACAGAGTCTTCTAGATTTCAAACCTTTCAGAAGCTCCTTCAAACAAACAAACTAACCAACCAAACAGACAAACACAAGCTCAGCACACAGCAAATAACTCCCCCCCACATAAACACACACTCCAGACAGCCACTTACCACAAGGGTCCCATTTTTACTCCTCTTTTACCTGGAGAACTCCCTCTCCAAACTCCCTGTTAGCAGTTCCTGTTCGCTATGTAGCACTTTAAACCATCTTGTTAGTCTTTAAAGTGCTACATAGTTCTGTCTTTTGTTTCATCATTCTTTCAGTCTCTCTTCCATACCATGTAAATTGCCATTCTCCCTCATTATATACCTTTTTCTCACCTGCTTTTTTGTCTTTGAGTCTACTGACAAAGTGCCTAGTGCAAAAACTCCTGCAATGGCATGATGTAATTCCAGCTGATTGGTCAGTGACTGAAGCTTCCTGCCAAGTTCTTTTGACAATATATGGAAATAAATTCAGTGAGGGTTGCAGTATGACTACAGGAATATTAAAAAAAGGCATATATACTGTACCTTTCTCTTGCTAGCTGCAATGACAGCAGGAAGCCATCGACTTTCCCTAGTGTCCATTAACAGGAAAATAATATCATGAGTATCAATGAGCCATTCAAGCTGTGCCACGTCCTTTCGAGCCTGTTCCATGGTGACTTCAGAAAAATTCACTGGGTGACCTGGCATGGGGATGCTCATGTTAAATCCTTCAGCATTCTGGGAAAAACACACAGGACAAGAGCATTTCAAAATAATGTATTAAACAGACCTGAAAGATATTATTCATAGAACAGCCAAATTATTCATGTCCACAGACACTGAATTATTGTAGGAACAGTCAAGATCAAGACAAGAGTTAACAATTGGGTACTATTGTAGTCCTTATGAGCTGTTGGCTTTGATAAAGTCCACACTTCTCAGATATAAGGAAAAAATAGCTAAAAATGAATAGCCAGAAATCATACTGTGCAATGAAATAGAGTACTACAAAAGACAGAAGATGGCTGAAGCCTGTGTTACCAATAATAACTGGTTGTAATTCATTTGCAACTACACATAAGTAAACATAGCTTTAGTGCAGCACCTCCAGCATTCCATTAATTGATGCAATGCACCAGAAAAATTAATTTTTGCTTGTATGAGTGAGATCAGATTAACAGTATTTTAAGAATAAAAACTCAAAAATTAGATTATGGAAAGCATTTATAAATTGCAGAACTATTAACCGTGGTGTGTAACCGTATCCTTAAAATCATCTTTTGTACCAAATGACTGGAGGATAGCTAATGTGAAGCCCATTTTTAAAAAGGGCTCTAGAGGTGATCCTGGCAATTACATGCCAGTAAGTCTAAGTTTAGTACCGGACAAATTTCACTATATAGTGTGACAGACTTAGACTAGCTGGCTGCCACACTCTAATGGAAGGCAGATATCTGGGCTTTGGGTAAACAGTTTCCTCTTCTCTCAGTAACGAGGGCCGAGCCTAGTGCAGCATAATCAGGCAACCACTTGGGGCAAATTAAAAGCTTGCCAGAAGCAGCAGGCTAATCAAAACATCTGCAGGCCTGCTGGAGTTCGTTTAAAAGGTCTCCCTGCAGGGAGGAAAAGAACCCAAAGTCTGAGAATGAAGAGGTGCACTGGGTGAGAGCTGGTAATTGCAAGTAAGGCAGAGTGTCATGGAGGAGCAGGATGGACTTGCTCAGGTACTGGGAGGGATTGTGTGGGGGAAGTGGCCCAAGGAAGAAGCTGTCAGACTAGGAGTAGAGGAAACCTTGTCTGTTATTGCTGCCTATGGGTCCCTGGGCTGGAATTCAGAGTAGTGGGCAGACATCGTTTCCCCCCAACCCTCCCCACGCCGCTACACCCTCCTGAGAGGGGAGACTAGCACTACAGAGGGATTTTCACCCCAAACTGTGGACTAGTCTATGATGAGGAGGGCTCAATAGCCTGTGACCTCTAGTAAAGGGAAAGAGGCTGGGTGTCGAGGGTTACAATGAGCCTTTGAAGCAAACACTATCAGCCAGAAGCTCAGAACCCTTGGGGCACAGCCAGAGCTTTGCCACAATAAGTTAGCTACAGAGGAAACCTCCCCCACCCCAGCATCCAGAGCAGAGCGATTCAGGGAACAGCTAGCCACTTTGAGTAGTCTGGGGCTGCTGGCAGGCAGGAAGCCTACCCTGGAGTCCTCCAGGGCTTTGTGAGTGAGGGTTGGTGTGTGTTCTTTTTTTTTGGTTTTTTGTTTGTTTGTTCTTTTTTTGTTTTTTCCCCTGTGTTTGTGAGTGAGGGTTGTTGTTTTTTTTCCCTCCACTTCCCCTTTGCCCTCCCCCTCCCCTTCATGGAGTGTGTGCTGTGATTGGCAGGTGGAAACTGTTGGCTTCTAATTAAAGTTTGAATTCTAGAAGCCTCTGCTGATTGGCTGAGCCTTGGTAGGGAGAGGGACTTTCAGGCAGTCCAGGGCTTTATAAGGCAGTGGGCAAGCGACCAAGGAGCTTGCGAACAGGTGAGTGCTAACAGGTAGTTGGGAAGGGGAGAGGGAAGGGTGTGAGGTTCTCTTGCCTTTCTTTTTAAATCCCTTCTCCAGGACAGCAGCGATGGATGGTGATAGGTCTGCTGTTGTTACCTGCACGGAGTATGCCATGTTTGTCTTCCTCCTGGAAGAAAGAACGGATATCATCTGCACTAAGTGCAAGCTGGTCGCCATTTTGGAAGAAAAAATTACAGGACTGGAGGCCCAAGTGTCGACCCTAAGCTCAATCAGAGAGGATGAAAATTTCCTCGATAGAAGGCAGCGTTTAATCCTTCAAGCACGGCAGGCGGAAGAGCCAGAGAGGGCAGTATGGGACCAGGAAGAGAACTGGCAGCAGGTAACGTCTAGAAGGGGAAAAAGGCCAGCACGGGAATCCCCCAATGCTATAGAGGTAAGTAATCGCTTTCAGTCTCTCTCCACAGGCTCTGCAGTGCTGAATACTTTGGAAGGGACCTCACAAGGAAGAAACCGGAAGGGAACACCATCTACTGGAAGGCATGGGATGCATAGTCCTAGGGATGGGGGTTCCACGGCCACCACGCCCAAAAGAAAACGACGGGTGGTGGTGGTCGGGGACTCCCTCCTAAGAGGGACTGAGCCATCCATCTGCCATCCGGACCTGGAATCTCGAGAGGTGTGCTGCTTACTGGGAGCTTGCATTCAGGATGTGACCAAGAGCCTTCCAAAACCGATCAAACTTTCAGATTGCTACCCCTTCCTGCTTCTCCATGTGGGAACTAACGATTCGGCCAAGAATGACCTTGAGCGGGTTACTGCGGATTATGTAGCGCTGGGAAGAAGGATCCAAGAATTCGGAGCACAAGTGGTGCTCTCGTCCATCATCCCTGTTGAAGGGAAAGGACTGGGCAGGGATCGTCGAATTGAGGAAGTAAATACGTGGCTGCGCAGGTGGTGTCGCAGAGAGGGCTTTGGTTTCTTCAACCATGGGACTCTGTTCCGGGCACAAGGATTGTTAGGAAGAGATGGGATCCACCTAACCAAGAGAGGAAGGAGCATCTTCGTGGGCAGGCTTGCAAACCTAGTGAGGAGGGCTTTAAACTAGGTTCGTCGGGGGACGGTGACCAAAACCCTGAGGGGAGTGGGAAAGTCGGATACCGGGAAGAAATGCAAAGAGGAACAAGCAACAAAGGAGGACCCCTGATTTGAATGGAGAAGATAGGGCGATCAACTGGTTATCTGAGGTGTTTGTACACTAATGCGAGAAGCCTGGGCAACAAACAGGAAGAACTGGAGGCCCTGGCCCAGTCCAAGAAATATGATTTAATTGGGATAACAGAGACTTGGTGGGATGACTCGCATGACTGGAGCGCTGTCATGGAAGGGTATAGACTGTTCAGGAAGAACAGGCAGGGGAGAAAAAGGAGGAGTTGCACTATATGTAAGAGAGCACTATGATTGCTCTGAACTCCAGTATAAAGAGGAGAAAAACCTGTTGAGAGTCTATGGGTTAAGTTTAAAGGAGCAAACAACAGCAGTGATGTTGTGGTTGGTGTCTGCTACAGGCCACCGAATCAGGTGGATGAGGTAGATGAGGCTTTCTTGGACAACTGAGAGAAGCTTCCAGATCGCAGGCCCTGGTTCTCGTGGGGACTTTAATCACCCTGACATCTGTTGGGAAACCAATACAGTACACAGGCAATCCAGGAAGTTTTGGAGAATGTTGGGGATAACTTCTTGGCACAAGTGCTGAAGGATCCGACCAGGGCCGTGCGTAGCTTGACCTTCTGCTCACAAACAGGGAGGAACTAATAGGGAAGTGGAGGTGGGTGACAACCTGGGAAGCAGTGATCATGAGATGGTAGATTTCAGGATCCTGACCAAAGGAAGAAAAGAGAGTAAGTACACACCTTGGACTTCAAAAAGCAGATTTTGACTCCTCAGAGATCTGATGGGCAGAATCCCTGGGATGCTAACATGAAGGGAAAGGAGTCCAGGACAGCTGGCAGTATTTTAAAGAAGCCTTATTGAAGGCACAGAAAGAAACCATCCCGACGTAGCAAGAGAGGCAAACATGGTAGGAGACCGGATTGGCTTACAGGGGAAATCCTTGGTGAACTTAAGCACAAAAGGAAGCTTACAAAAAGTGGAAACTTGGACAAATGACCAGGAGGGGTTTAAATGTATGGCTCGAGAATGCCGGGGTTATCAGGAAGGCGAAAGCGCAAATGGAATTGCGACTGGCTAAGGATGTGAAGGATAACAAGAAAGGTTTCTACAGGCATGTTAACAAGAAGAAGGTGATCAGAGAGGGTGTGGCCCCTACTGGATGAAGGAGGTAACCTAGTGACAGATGATGTGGGGAAAGCTGAAGTACTCAATGCTTTCTTTGCCTCTGTATTCACGGACAAGGTGGGCTCCTGGACTAATGCGCTAAGTGACGCAAGATGGGATGAAGATGGACAGCCCTTGGTGGGTAAGAACAGGTTAGGAACTATTTAGAAAAGCTAAGCGTACACACACAAATCCATGGGTCGGACTTAATGCATCCGAGGGTACTGAGGAGTTGGCAAATGTCATTGAGGAGCCTTTGGCCATTATCTTTGAAAAGTCGTGGAGATCAGGAGAAATCCCGGATGATTGGAAAAAGGCAAATGTAGTGCCCATCTTCAAAAAGGGAAGAAGGGCGATCCAGGGAACTATAGGCGGTCAGTCTTACCTCGGTTCCTGGAAAAATCATGGAAGGGATCCTTAAGGAATCCATTTTGAGGCACTTGGAAGAGAGGAAAGTGATTAGGAATAGTCAGCATGGATTCACAAAGGGAAAGTCGTGCCTGACCAATCTGATTAGCTTCTATGATGAGGTAACTGGCTCTGTGGACATGGGAAAGTCAGTGGATGTGATATACCTTGACTTTAGCAAGGCTTTTGATACGGTCTCCCACAATATTCTTGCCAGCAAGTTAAGGGAATGTGGATTGGATAAATGGACAGTAAGATGGATAGAAAGCTGGCTAGAAGGCTGGGCCCAGCGGGTAGTGATCAAAGGCTCGATGTCAGGATGGCGGTCGGTTTCTAGAGGAGTGCCCCAAGGTTCGGTTTTAGGACCGGTTTTGTTCAATATCTTTATTAATGACCTGGATGAGGGGATGGATTACACCCTCAGCAAGTTTGCAGATGACACTAAGCTAGGGGGGAGAAGTAGATACGCTTGAGGGCAGAGATAGGGTCCAGAGTGACTTAGACAAATTGGAGGATTGGGCCACAAGAAATCTGATGAGGTTCAACAAGGACAAGTGCAGAGTCCTGCACTTGGGACGGAAGGATTCCAAGCATTGTTACAGGCTGGGGACCAACCAGCTAAGTAGTAGTTCTGCAGAAAAGGACTTGGGGGTTACAGTGGATGAGAAGCTGGATATGAGTCAACAGTGTGCCCTTGTAGCCAAGGCGGCTAGTGGCATATTAGGTTGCATTAAGAGGAGCATTGCCAGCAGATCCAGAGATGTCATTATTCCCCTTTATTCGGCTCTGGTGAGGCCCCATCTGGAGTATTGTGTCCAGTTCTGGGCCCCCCACTACAAAAAGGATGTGGACGTATTGGAGAGGGTCCAGCGCAGGGCAACCAAAATGATTAGGGGGCTGGAGCATATGACTTATGGGGAGAGGCTGAGGGAGTTGGGTCTGTTTAGTCTGCAGAAGCGAAGAGTGAGAGGGGATTTGATAGCAGCCTTCAACTTCCTGAAGGGAGGTTCCAAAGAGGATGGAGAGAGGCTGTTCTCAGTAGTGACAGATGGCAGAACAAGGAGCAATGGTCTCAAGTTTTTGTGGGAGAGGTCCAGGTTGGATATTAGGAAAAACTATTTCACTAGGAGGGTAGTGAAGCACTGGAATGGGTTACCTAGGGAAGTAGTGGAGTCTCCATCCCTAGAGGTGTTTAAGTCTCGGCTTGACCAAGCCCTGGCCGGGTTGATTTAGTTGGGATTGGTCCTGCCTAGAGCAGGGGGCTGGACTTGATGACCTTCTGAGGTCTCTTCCAGATCTATGGTTCTATGATTCTATGATTCTAGGGCTGCTGGCCAGGAGCTGCCTTGGTAAGCGCCTACTGAGCAGAGCCTACCTCTGACACACCACCCCTTCCCTGCACACCACCCCTTCCCTGCACATCAACTCCCTGCCCCAGGTCACCATCCCATCCTGACCCACGTCACCAACCAAACCTCTGCACTCCCTCTTGCACTCCTCCCCAGGCCAGAATCTTCTCCTGCTCAATACCCTCTCCCTGACCCTGCACCCATCCCCAGATCAGAACTCCCTCACAAACACTGCACCCACTCCTACACCCCTCCCCCAGGCCAGAATCTTCTTCTGCACCCATTGCCCTTCCGGAACCTGCACCAGATCACAATTCTCCCTCTCACCCAAACTCCCTCTCAGATGCCATACCCTCTCCTGCATACCCCGAGCTCCCTTCTGCACCAAAGCTCCATGCCAGACCCTGCACTCCCTCTACAGAAATGTGCAGCCCCTGACCACTTACCAAAATCTTGGATTGGCCCATCAAAAATTATTGCCCACCCCTGGTATAATGGAATTTCAAGCACACTGCTTATTCATCTTCTAGTCTTTGAAAAGAATGGCTATTTAAATTGTGCCAAACAACTTCATAAACCTATTAATATCACTGTCATTTTTGTATTTTTGCCCATAATGCAGATAATGTATCAAACGTATCACAGGCCTCAAATGTATGTGCATTTGTAAAGGATAATGCAAATCAGAATCTTTATGGGTGGATAATATCCATAATTACAAGATGGGTTCTAATACTCTAATCTGAAAAATGGGAAATAACTGTAAGAGGACATTTTGCACTTGTCTTCTTTATAAATAAAAGTATCTGTGAATCAATCAGAACAAAATGTCTCCTCCTCATCTAAGAAATCAGCAGTATCAAACAAAGGCTTTTGCAAGACACTAATTTACACATGAATGCTTTGCTTCAGCATGATACTGGTGGTATTTCGGAAGTGATTTTTTAAACTGATAGTCACCCTTAGTCTAAAACTTTTCCTGTCCACATGAAATATTGCACAGTCCACAGGGTTAATGACAGGCATGACAAAATACAGTCAACGTAGATTATAATTTCTAGGATAATCTATCTATATCTATATAGAGTGCATCTGTCTGTCCATTTGTTCAAGAATTTCTCCTAAACCATAAGAGCTAGGAATGCCAAATTTGGTATGCAGCTTCCACTCACTCTAACTTAAACAAAGGTCAGGGTTTGGTTGTGTCTGGAAAATGGGAAATGCCGGGAATGGAACTATTTCCCATAACATGGAAGGGGAGGGGCAGAGAGAGGAGGAATGTGAAACCAAAGGCCACAGAGAGGGGAGGGACGTGACACCGAGAGTGGCCACTGGCAACAGCCACAGCACCACGAGAGTGGCCAGCAGGGCTGTGGTTCTACCATCTTACCTGCCAGCACACTGGTAAGGAGCCCTCCGCCCCAAACTTAGAGCCTCCACCTCATGGAGAGCCTGCAGGCAGGTGTGGAGGAAGTGCATGCTGGAGGAGGGGGGGGCAGCTCCCAGAGCCTGGCCCCTCCCCAGACAACCTGCAGGCCAGGGAAATGGGGGGGCAGTTCCTGGAGCTTCACCCTCCCCAGACAGGCTGCAGAGGGGAGCCATTGGAAAGGGGCAGCCCCCAGAGCCTTCCCGCCACCCCAGAAAGCCTGCAGACCGCAGGGAAGGGGCGCTGCAGGAAGAGGGCAGCCCCCAGACCCTTGTTCCCTCCCAGATAGACTGTGGGGGGGGGGGGGTAGGAAGAGAGACTGGAGGGGGTGGCAGCCTCTGGAGCTTGTCTCCATTCCCAGATAGCCTGCTGGCCGTGGGGGAGGGCAACTGTGGGGGGAGGGTGCTGGCAGGGAGTGCTGTCCCAGCCCCATGGGAGGAATCACTGCCGGAGCAGCACCATCCCTGCCACCTCGGGCGGCCCTTCCAGCCCCTTGTCCTGAGCCCCCTGCACTGAGTCCTGCACCTCCCTTTTGCCTTGACTTCAGCACCTCCCCCCTGCTCTGAGCACCCCAACAACTCTCAACTTTCTGCCCTAAGCCACCTACCCTGTTCCTCCTCACCCCAGAACTCTCACTCCAGCCTTCATTTTCGAAAAATACAATCATTGAAATAACATGTATATTGTTCATTTATTTTTTCAAAAAAACCCAAATCCCTTCCTTCAGTTACAGACCTGAGCAATGCCTCGTACATCTGCTAGTTATATATATATATAATATATATATATATATACATACACACACACACACACACACACACACTTTGTGTAGTTTAGTATGGAAAGACACACACAAAACATGATCAATGCTTGAAATGTTGAGATTGTGTAAAATATTATTGAAATACATACTCTTTTTAAAAACCGTTTTCTTAAATGATCCCAATAATGTAGTTGAGTTCACTTACCAGTAGAGGGTGCAACTCAATATTCATATCTATTTACAGTAGCTTAATTTTGAATTTGATGCAGCACATTTATGTATACATTGGCTTGACAGATTTCAAACTTCTAAATCTTTATAATTTCTATGGAAAATATCAATGTTGCTTTTTAAGGACTGTTTTCATTTTTTATCTATTTAAATTCTGACATTTGCTGGAAAGTATGCAGGTTGGTAAGGATGTATTCAGTGGAACTGTTCTAAAATCAGCCATTTTTAGAAGCACATCACATTTCTAGGAGCACACCACAGAAGAGAAACTGGAGAAAGATTGTTTATTATGACTCTGTGGAAAGGCAGTGGAGATGAGGCCTAATAATTCATCTTATTATATATTTTTATTGTCACAAATTTTATTCCTTAGCTCCCTGCATGTGAAAACATGGCAGTAAAAAATTTGTTTCCTTGCATTTTAGTCTCCTGCTCCCCTTTTCTTTTTAAGCATTAACATAAGCAGAGTAAAGAACTATCGTGGAGCTACTCTAAGCCAGCCATATCTGGTTCAAGCCCATATCAAAGCCATATCTTTTCAATATGTTAAGATTTAATCACCAAAATATTTTACTTACCACTCCAGGGAATATTTTTTGCAGTCTTTCTGCTGCCGCAAGTGCCTTAGGCTTCCCACCATCAAGACAATCTTCAAATTCATAGAGAGGCTGTCGTACAGGGTTGGAATAAGAGATTTTTGCATTGTCCACAAATGTGATCTGTCTGACTCCCCATCCCTAAACAAACAAAAAATCCAAGTAATTGGTAATTACTAATTTAACACTGTAAGACTTGGTTCAAAGGATGTAACAAACTCCTTTAAATCTATAGCATTAAAAGTATAAGTGGACTTTTTTCACAATTTCAAATTCTAGGTTTAAGTGCAGATTAAGTTATTAAAGTTTTAAGAACATAAGAAGGGCCATATTGGGTCAGACCAAAGGTCCATCTAGCCCAGTATCCGGTCTTCCCAACAGTGGCCAATACCAGACGCCCGAGAGGGAGTATACTGAACAGGTAATCATAGAATCATAGAATACTAGGACTGGAAGGGACCTCGAGAGGTCATCGAGTCCAATCCCCTGACCTCATGGTAGGACTAAATACTGTCTAGACCATCCCTGATAGACATTTATCTAACCTACTCTTAAATATCTCCAGATATGGGGATTCTACAACCTCCCTGGGCAATTTATTCCAGTGTTTGACTACCATGACAGTTAGGAACTTTTTCCTAATGTCCAACCTAAACCTCCCTTGCTGCAGTTTAAGCCCATTGCTTCTTGTTCTATCCTTAGAGGCCAAGATGAACAAGTTTTCTCCCTCCTCCTTATGACACCCTTTTAGATACCTGAAAACTGCTTTCTCTTTTCTAAACTAAACAAACCCAATTCTTTCAGCCTTCCTTCATAGGTCATGTTCTCTAGACCTTTAATCATTCTTGTTGCTCTTCTCTGGACCCTCTCCAATTTCTCCACATCTTTCTTGAAATGCGGTGCCCAGAACAGGACACAATACTCCAACTGAGGCCTAACCAGCGCAGAGTAGAGCGGAAGAATGACTTCTCGTGTCTTGCTCACAACACACCTGTTAATGCATCCCAGAATCATGTTTGCTTTTTTTGCAACAGCATCATACTGCTGACTCATATTCAGCTTGTGGTCCACTATAACCCCTAGATTCTTTTCTGCCGTACTCCTTCCTAAACAGTCACTTCCCATTCTGTATGTGTGAAACTGATTGTTCCTTCCTAAGTGGAGCACTTTGCATTTGTCTTTATTAAACTTCATCCTGTTTACCTCAGACCATTTCTCCAATTTGTCCAGATCATTTTGAATTATGACCCTATCCTCCAGAGCAGTCGCAACCCCTCCTAGCTTGACATCATCTGCAAACTTAATAAGCAGGGCTCGACAATTAATGTAATCTACTCGCCCATGGCGAGTAGATTACAAGCCGAACCACGCGGCTGGCAAGCGGGGCTCGCCGCGGCCGCGGCTTGGCGAGCCCTGTTAATAAGCGTACTTTCTATGTCAATATCTAAATCGTTGATGAAGATATTGAACAAAGCCGGTCCCAAAACAGACCCCTGCGGAACCCCACTTGTTATACCTTTCCAGCAGGATTGAGAACCATTAATAACTACTCTCTGAGTACGGTTATCCAGCCAGTTATGCACCCACCTTATAGTAGCCCCATCTAAGTTGTATTTGCCTAGTTTATTGATAAGCATATCATGTGAGACCGTATCAAACGCCTTACTAAAGTTTAGGTATACCACATCCACCGCTTCTCCCTTATCCACAAGACTCGTTAGCCTATGAAAGAAAGCTATCAGATTGGTTTGACATGATTTGTTCTTTACAAATCCATGCTGGCTGTTCCCTATCACCTGCCACCTTCCAAGTGTTTACAGATTATTTCCTTAATTACTTGCTCCATTATCTTCCCTGGCACAGAAGTTAAACTAACTGGTCTGTAGTTTCCTGGGTTGTTCTTATTTCCCTTTTTATAAATGGGCACTATATTTGCACTTTTCCAGTCTTCTGGAATCTCTCCTGTCTCCCATGATTTTCCAAAGATGATAGCTAGAGGCTCAGATACCTCCTCTATCAGCTCCTTGAGTATTCTAGGATGCATTTCATCAGGCCCTGGTGACTTGCAAGCATCTAACTTTTCTAGGTGATTTTTAACTTGTTCTTTTTTATTTTATCTTCTAAACCTACCCCTTCCCACTAGCATTCACTATGTTAGGCATTCCTTCAGACTTCTCGGTGAAGACCGAAACAAAGAAGTCATTAAGCATCTCTTCCATTTCCAAGTTTCCTGTTACTGTTTCTCCCTCCTCACTGACCAGTGGGCCTACCCTGTCCTTGGTCTTCCTCTTGCTTCTAATGTATTTATCTAATGCATCATCACATGATCCTTCTTCTGTCATCCATTTCCAGCCTCTGACAAACAGAAGCTAGGGATACCCTTCCTGGCTAACAGCCATTAATGGACCTTGTAGGAGAAAGAAAGAGCCTGAAGCATGGGCCTGGTGTTTGAACCAAAGTAAGTAAGAGTTATACTGTGCGTAACAGACAGGCCGTGTCAAAAACAAATGTTTGCCTACAAGTCAGTGTCTCTCAGCACTAGAACTACTAGCATGGATAGAAGCACATGAAGTATGTAAATACATGCCACCAGGACAGTACAAGGACAACCAGCAGAGTACATGATAAAATAGTTTGAAACAAGAGTGAAAGCAAAACATTGGGCAGTGAATGCTTTGGAGGAAAGTACAAGGGGGGGGGGTACCAAACATGTCATTAGTGTGCAAGACGATACGTACAGTGTGTATCAGATTGTTCATTTCTGTCTATAAATATTGGGGTACCTCACTTAACCCTTTGGCCAGCCTAGGGGGTGATAGAGAAATCCATATTATTGACTGAGCTACGTCCATTGTCCCGGGTACAAATACTTAGGGGCTTGGAGGACATCTGGCTACTGACACCTATTAATGTACTTCGATCGACAATAAACCTGACTCAGGTGCCTTTGTATCTTATCCGAGTATGTAGTCTTTGGGGCTCTCGTGAAGTCTATTGTGCTAGCTATCTGTGCAGAGCTGGCATGATATACTGAAGGAACATACGAAAATGCACACAGCCGAACGGTTATCATCACTGACAGAGCAGGAGACCTGTCAGGATGCCATACCAGAGAATCCTGAA
Organism: Rafetus swinhoei; assembly: GCA_019425775.1. Classification (NCBI taxonomy): domain Eukaryota; kingdom Metazoa; phylum Chordata; order Testudines; family Trionychidae; genus Rafetus; species Rafetus swinhoei. Next base: position 10,372,114 of record CM033435.1, on the reverse strand, counting down.
TTTACTGTTTCGCTGTCCTGAACTACTTCAAACCTAATCTCCATGAATTTATCTAGTTTTATGAACCCTGTTAATGTCCTGGTCTTCACAACATCCTCTGGCAAAGAGTTCATTAGGTTGATTGTGTGCTGCGTGAAGAAAAACTTCCTTTTGTTTGTTTTAAACCTGCTACCTATTAATTTCATGTGGTTGTTTTAAACCTGCTATCTATTAATTTCATGTGGTTGTTTTAAACCTGCTATCTATTAATCTACAAAGGCTTGTTTTAAACCTGCTACCTATTAATTTCTCTAGTTCTTATGTTATGGGAACAAGTAAATAACTTTTCCTTATTTACTTTTTCCACACCACTCATGATTTTATAGACTTCTATCATATCACCCCTTAGTTGCCTCTTTTCTAAGCTGAAAAGTCCCAGTCTCTCTTCATATGGTACCTGTTCCAAACCCATAATCATTTCATTGCCCTTTTCTGAACCTTTTCCAATGCCAATATATCTTTTTTGAGATGAGGTGACCACATCTGTACTCAGTATTCAAGATGTGGGCATACCATGGTTTTATATAGAAGCTAAATTAGTCCCCATCATATTGTATGTATAGTTGGGATTATTTTTTCCAGCGTCCATTACTTTGCATTTATCAACATTAAATTTCATTTTCCATTTTGTTGCCCAATCACTTCATTTTGGGAGATCTTTTTGAAGCTAACTATACTTAAACTCCTTTTGATCACAATGAATGGTGTCCTGTTAGCACAATTATTTATTTCAGATATTTTGGTATGAATTTGATATTGAGAACTCATTTATTATTTCATTCAGCACAATTTTTCACTTTGTTACCTGGCCAGTTTTTAATAAAAATATATAAATCAGCAATATTTTTGTGACACATATGTTGATCTCCTTGTATACTTCCACTTTTTATGCAAGGATGAAAAAAGCAGTCTTTATCACAGACAGCAGGTCACCTTCAGGAATGACTCTGGTACTTACCAATAAGGTTCTGGCTACACTACAACCCAGTGTACCAGCTCCTAGCAGCAGACATTTAGCAGACACAACCTTCTCCAGCTCAAGAGTAGGCACCAATCGCCAGCACATCAATTTAAGATTAAGATCTACAGATGACTCAGCTAACCTATGTAGTGAAATAAAAACAAACATCATTCCTGAATACTTTCTAATGCAATATTGACCTTCTGTTCTAACTAGAGCACTGCACCATGCAATTTGCTCTTACATATCTTGGCCTTTGTACAGAATTCTTAAAGGAACCATGCATAAATTCTACTAAACTCTTTGTAGATCAGATATATAGTAAATAACAGAAGGTAAAGATGAGGTGTCATGCCAAAAGCATTATTTTCGTACACAAATTCTGACATTCTATTCTATTTCCATCACATATAATAAATATGCCAAAAATTGTAACACAATAAACTTTTATTAAAATGTTTACTGTGGTTCTGACAAATCATAGAATCATAGAACACTAGAACTGGAAGGGACCTCGGGAGGTCATCAAGTCCAGTCCCCTGCCCTCATGGCAGGACCCAGTACCATCTAGACCATCCCTGATAGATGTCTATCTAGCCTGCTCTTAAATATCTCCAGAGATGGAGATTCCACAACCTCCTTAGGCAACTTATTCCAGTGTTTAACCACTCTGACAGTTAGGAAGTTTTTCCTTATGTCCAAACTAAACCTCCCTTCTTGTCCTATCCTCAGAGGCTAAGGAGTACAATTTTTCTCCCTCCTCCTTGTGACACCCTTTTAGATACCTGAAAACTGCTATCTTCTCCTTTCCAAAGTCTTCGCCTTTCCAAACTAAAGAAGCCCAATTCTTTCAGTCTTCCTTCATAGGTCACATTCTCTAGACCTTTAATCATTCTTGTTGCTCTTCTCTGGACCTTCTCTAATTTCTCCACATCTTTCTTAAAATGTGGTGCCCAGAACTGGACACAATACTCCAACTGAGGCCTAATCAGCGAAGAATAGAGCGGAAGAATAACTTCTCGTGTCTTGCTCACAACATTCCTGTTAATGCATCCCAGAATCATGTTTGCTTTTTTTGCAGCAGCATCACACTTATCTCATATTTAACTTGTAGTCCACTATGACCCCTAGATCCCTTTCTGCAGTACTCCTTCCTAGACAGTCGCTTCCCATTCTGTATGTGCGAGACTGTTCCTTCCTAAGTGAAGCACTTTGCATTTGTCCTTATTAAACTTCATCCTATTTACCTCAGACCATTTCTCCAGTTTGCAGATGATATGAAGCTGGGAGGGGTTGCAGCTGCTTTGGAGGATAAGGTCATAATTCAAAATGATCTGGACAAACTTAATAAGCGCACTCTCTATGCCAATATCTAAATTGTTGAAGAAGATATTGAACAGAACCAGTCCCAATGATTTAGCAAAGATGTTCAAACAAGAATAACAAGACAATCAGTAATTACCTATTTTAAAAATTTACCCTCTGGGTACTTGACAAGATTGCCATAAACGTTGGATGGAGAGGGAGCAGGGAACCAGAGTTTGTCAGGCCAAAGGAGCCTAGTTTTGGCCTCCAGACTCTCCTGGAGGGATGCCAGCCTCCTGACCACTACGCTCCCCTTCCAGCTGCACTCCCTACCTAGGGATGTGAACGACTAGTCGACTATCCAATAAGTAAATGCTTATCGGACAGTCGACATGCTAGTCGCTCCCTACCCCCTTCCTGGGGGAGGAAGGAGTGCTTCAAAGCATCAGCGTCGCTTGGAGCCCAGGGCCAGCTGGGGACTCCCCCCGCTGACCCCGGGCTCCATGCAGTGCTGCCACTTTGAAACACCACGTGAAGCCCCATGGCATTTCAAAGCAGCAGTGCTGCAGGGAACCCAGGGTCAGCTGGGGACCACTTTGAAATGCTGTGGGGAGCATGGGGTCCCCCGCTGCTTGAGTCTTCCGCGGCCCCCAGCTGATGACCGCACTCTCTGGCTCTTGCAACTGTCTCAGTCCTACAGCTGGCCCCAGTCCTGCTTCTGGACAATGCTCCCTGCCCCTCAGTGCACACTCCCATTCCATTCTCCCCGCTCCACAGCCACTGGTCGCGCTTTCTGGCCCTGGCCCACTCTCCTCATGCTCCTCGGCTCCCACAACTAGCCACCAGACTCCCAGACAGCCCACACACCCTCTCTGACCAGTAACATCCTTCTGGAACATGGATGTTGCCAGACCAGAGAGGTGCTATCTGTACTTTATGCTAGGAAATATCAAATACTCCAGAGGCCCATAAGTAATAAACCAAAAAAGGCAGAATTGCATTTAGTCTCAGAAGGGACATTTTATCTCATCCAGTCTGACCACCTCAATAGCACAGGCCATTACATTTCACTCAAATTCTCCTATATTACTAATTAGGCTCAAGCATTTAAATCCTCAGGAGACTAAATTTATGTTTGCCACAGACAGAAAACAGAAGAGACCATGGGCAGGGAAATGATGAGGTGAGATATGGCCAGATGATTTTAGCAGGCAATCCACACCCCATGCTACAGGGGAAGTCAGGAGAAAAAAAGGATTTAATTACTCTGGATTAAGTCCAAACCCCATTGAAGTTAATGGAATTGGATTAGGCTCTTAAAGCCTGTCCGATAAGATGCTGACCCACATTTTAAATTTCCAAAGTGAACAGCCTCTGACCTAAGTTTGAAAATGAAGTGGCCTTTCACCTAGATTCCACAAATGCCACAGGTAATTTGTCCCATCCCTATGTCTTCTACTTTGTTAAATTCTGTCTTCGGAGCCTCTCAGCCAAACACCCTCACACTCCTCCAAAGTGCAAGTGTAGGTTGCTGTGTGGAAGCTTTGAATGATAACAAAGAAGTTAACCAGTTTCATTTTCAGTCTATGTTGGATTTGCTGGCTGGTAAACGCGCCAGTCTTTTAAAATTCTGATCAGAGCAGATAAGAACACCTTGTCCATGATAGGGATGAATGACAACCTTACAGGAGCCTTCTTTCTGTCAGAACCAACCAGCTTTACACTTAGTATGGTCCCCTATTTCAGTGTCATGTTAAGTCTTGATTTGTTTTTATCACTTTTTTTTTTTTTTTTTTTTGCAGAGGACTTCACTGCATTACATCTAGTCATTGTGTACAGCTATGCATTATACACTCATTTTTTGGTCTCTACCAGCTTCTCAAGAAAGTGTTGTGTGTACACATAGAAATACAGATTAAAATTAACTTATCTAGATTTTCAAGTTAGTGAAAGCACATATTCCTAGACACTGTGAGAAGCTCCATGTCTTCAGTGGGACTTTTCCTTGGAGTATATATTGCACCTAGTAAAAATGGCAGGCAGGACTGAGCACTAACATCGACATAACTATATTTTCTTACCTAACAAAACCCATTTGAGATCCAGGTTTTCGTTGGACCTTACATTTTCTCCTCCCCCCCTGCAAAAGCCTGACATATTTCAGACCTGATCAGAGTATAAATATTTTTAAACCATCACATACCTTTTAGGATCCATACATTCACTGAGATTCACCATTCTTGGACCCATGCCTCCTTTTTGGTTTTTCTCCCATCCAACAGCTTTTGGACAATCTACTTTCCATTAAATAAATGAATGAATGAATAAATAAACAAACATTTCCACGATATTAAAAACCTAAATTTCACCTTGACAAAAAAAACCTCTCACTTTTCCCAAAACTGCCAGTTTATCAAGGATGTTAACTAACAGAACTCTTCACTACAACAGTGATTCTATTATATGGCAAAAATGTGGTAGACAGTATCCCCTTTTTCATATTATGTGCTGGTTTTTCTTTATTCTAGTTTTGAAAGCAAGTTAGCAGAAAAGTCTTAGCTAATGGGCTTTCAAACATAACTTGTTTTCTTAGTCTGGACATAACCTCTGACACACTGAACCTAAATAGACTCAGCTGCACATAATTAGCTGTGAGCATTTCCCTGAACTGACTATAGCTGGAAATTAACCTTCAAAAACTCAGGCCATTGTCAAGACAGATGGGTCTTCTCCTAAGGATAACACTGGGGCAGGGTATAACAGGAATCCAAATCCCCTCAAGAAAGAGTACCAAAAATCTTGTTCATTCACATCCACATGCCTAGATCAGCTTTTAAACTGAAACTTGCTGTATTTGAGTAAATTTGGCACTTACAGCTGTAATTTTTCAGCACATAGCACCCACAGTATACCAGTATACTTTACAGCCAGAGAAAAGACATGGGAAGGTGCGAGGAAAAGGCAAAGAGAACGGTTTAAAAAATAAGAATATGTGGTTCTTTTGATTAGCAATCTTTAATATTACAGAGGGAGACTGAATATGTATGTTTGGTAGCTGAAAAAACAAGGAGTCCGGTGGCACCTTAAGGACTAACAAATTTATTAGGGCATAAGCTTTGTGACATACAACTCACTTCCTCAGAAGTTTGAAGCGAAAGTGAGTTGTATCAAGGCATAAACTTTTGTGAGCTACATTTGTTAGTTTTTAAGATGACACTGGACTCCTTGTTGCTTTTGCTGAAACAGACCAAAACGCCTACATCTCAGAGACCTTGTTAACTGACTATTTTAATATTTACACTGATCTTTCCCAGGTATTTAATCTTCTTATAAGCAATATGTAACAGATATGAATCAGAACACTTGTGTTCTATTCCCAGCTCTGACACAGACCAGCTAAGGTTCTGATTCTGCAACGAGTGACACTCATCTTTACAGAGGTGCATATGCAGATTTTCTGAAGACTCTGGAATCTGCTTAAGCAATTTTGAGCAAGTCATTTCACTTCTCCATACCTTGGTACCCTTATCTGTAAATGAGTATAATACCATTTGTGGACCTTGCATGGTGGTTAATTTTGCTTCACCACTAACTATCATTGGTGAAATATTATTAGACCCTCAGATAAAAATAACCTATAAGAAGTTTCCTTCCGTTCTGATGAAATATTATCAATAGCAACTGAGTCCTGTTTTTTATGCTAGAGAGGTTTCCCAAATTTACAATGCATTGCTCTTATTTCCTTCAGGTCTTAATACCACAAGAAACAGATTTTAAAAAAATACCCCAACCATACCAAAATTGTGATTAGAAATTAATGCTATACTCTCATAAGTACCTTATTTCATGCATTTAATATTACTGTGTGTGTTTTGGTGGCATAGTGATTAAATACTGCTAATAAGAAATGACAACATACATTAATAATATAAGCACTATGACAAATTACCTGTTGCTGTAATCATGCTTGTAATTAGAATGAGAGCATAAAGACACACTTGGTGACTAGGCCAAACTATCTTACTCTCAAAGTAAATTATCCTCTTTCCTTCTAGAAGATAAAACTGTTTTCTTTACAACGACATCTGAATAATTTAAAATGCACTATATTTGAGGTGGCTGTTAACATCAGTAACAAGTTATCTGCACTAATTTTTCTTCCATCTTCATAGTGATCATAGAGAAGTCAAGTAACATTAGTTTCTGTATTCTGAAAGCCATCCTTTGACAGTGGATTACCTGAGCTCTGTGACATCTGTGGAAGCTTTATTTCAAAGATGATGCTGTGTGTTATCTCTCTCACGCCTTGCATGGTCCTGTCTCTGAAGCACAGCACTTCAATTGAATGGACATGATCACCCCTGGCATTATAAATAAATAAATAAATAAAACAAGGTTCTAAAACAAAAGATCTTGAACTCTTCCAGCAGAAAAGAAGGGTGCTCAAGCAGAAACTTCACTTAATTAGTCCTCTGATGTCATCCAGCTTTAATCTTTTGGAAACAAAGACTATGACAAATCTTCCATTGGTACTGAATTCATATATAATACTGTATCTATTTCTATCTGATCAAATATGAAGCAACAGAACATGATTAAGGAACACCTAAAGCAGTCAATTGCTATATGGAAACTGTGGTGCAACTCCACTGAAATTGCACTTGGCACTTCCCCACTGTGAACAACTCATCTGCACAGTGTTACTGGGAACTAAAAGCACCATATGTTTTGAGGCATAATGGTCAGAGAAGCCCTAGAGTACAATGTAATACAGCTGCAATGCCAAAGCAGCAGGAGGTGCCATCGTACCTCCTCCACGCTTAGCATGTTCCTCAGAATCCCTAAACAGTTTTCATCTCCTTCCCCTTCACCAACTTAGCACCCATTATTCATCTTCACTCACTGTTGAGCATCAAAGAAAAAGAACTAGATGTTTGGCAAATCACAGAATTTGGGATTCTCACATCCCCACAGGATGCACAGATAAGTTATATACACACGGATATACCCTCCTATGCTATCATTCAGATAGCCATCAGGAAAATGTCACTGTAAACATGGCTAATTGAAGGTTTATTTTTCTCATTACACGTTATTACAAAGTCAAAATTTTGAAATTTCAGCTTAAGTTATTGAATCACACAACTCAATGTTTGACAGATAGTGTTTTGCAATGCAAAAGATGACGGTGTGCAATAAAACAAAAAAAGTTCAACTATGCAATGCAGAAGACTTTGAGAGTATGAGTTCTTCAGACTTTGGCTCTGAAGAACTCATTTGGTCATTTGGCAGTTGTATTCTCTGGAGCAAGACAGCTTTTCAAGGGCACTTACACATATTACCATCCTCAGTTAGTCTGCACTACTCAACAAATAAATCCAGAGATTATAAACTGGCTTTCAGATGTTGCTTCTACTCACATAGAAATGTGCTATATACTGAAGTGGCAGTAGCTGCTCCTTACTTTAAGTTGAAGCTGGGTTTCCTTTTGAAATCCAGTTGTTGACCATCCTCTGCTCCAAATTTCCCCACCATTTTTTTTTTTTTTTTTAAACACACTTTTACCAAACTTTTCAGAAAACAACTTCTGTTATGGAATGTAATGGCTACATTTCAGAAAAATTTTGAGGGGAATTTGGAGTATAGATAATTTGAAAATGGGGCTCAAAATCTAGAAACTACCAATTAAGAATGTGGCAGGCAGAGGCAAATAGTGAAGAACTATATGGAAGTAGCAACAGGCTGGGTACCTTGCCTTGCCCACTAAAATAACAAACTTTGAAGATAAGGAATTCCAATTCCTATTCAAGGGATCCATTTTTAATGAACTCATAGTAATTTTTTGTTTTCATCTTTGCATAGATTTTTGCATATACCAGGGGCAAAGTTAAGGCTCTTTCCGTATTATGTAAGTCAGCTGGACTAACAAAAGTGCTTCGTCTAATAAGACATAAAACCAATACCATCTGTATGCTGCCAGGACCAGTAAATTCCTCAGTGGCCATCCTGGATACTGGGTAAAATTGCAGGGATCATAAACTCCAACTGTCACCTACAAACAAAATAGCTCCACTGAAAACCTCATGCATAACAGCACAAGATTCACAGTAATAGCCATCAGCACACCTTTTTATCTTAAATGCTATGTCAGTAAGAAATCACATACTGTATTTAAAAATAAACTCCTACCAATCAGTGATGCATTGTATGCCATTTCATGCACTTTAATATTTCCCACAGCTCCCAGTTTTGTTCATTTTGGCTACCTAACATTCACTTGTACTTCACTGTACAACATGCATTTCCTTAACTACTAAAGCTTAAAAAACATGTTTACAAAACCTGGAGATGCCTACTGTGTGATCAGATTCCCTGGATTCCTAAGCAAACCTCCCTGTTGATGAATGGGGGATGGTCACAGTATAAAAAAATTCCAATCTCATCTAATCCACATTTAGCCTGCATCACATCTACTTAACTTTACACTATTCAAATGCATTTTTTTTCAGCAAAGTTAAAAAAGGAGCCAGTTTTTCTTGCATTATAGCTGGTACTCTGGAAGATACAGGCTGACTATATTAATATGTTTATTAATTTATAATGGCTACTATATATTTTGTTTTGTAGAAGGCCACTATATACATTTCCAGGTGTACTTAAAGCTAATGTGACAACTATAAAAATGAATTATTGTATATTCCTTCGAAGATATACGCAAATAAACAATATAAGTGGGCTTTGTACTTATAGAATGCTATATGTGTTCAAAATAATTAATAAATATTAACTCATCCTCATGACAACCCTGTAAAATAAGTAAGTTTTATTATCTCTCTCACATGTGTAGAGAGAGCTCAAAGACCAAATTTTCAAACCGTCAACTAATTTAAGATGCCTATACTTCTGGATACCCAGTTTGAGATGCCTAAAACTACACTCCCTGAAGTCCAGGTGTAATCAATGGAAGCAGGTAGTGTTCAGACACTTACTGGATTTATTCTTCGCAGACAAGAACTGTGTCTCAGTATAGTATTCCAGCCAGAGCTCAAACAATATGTACATTCAGCACAAATATTTCTGGCATATATGCAAAATTCCCTTTACCTTCTCCTCTTGATCTTGGAAAAAATCATTCCAGTTTTTAAGCAGTGACACCCAAACAGACTTGTCATTATACTTGATTACAAAGTAAGGCAAGGCTGTAACTCCTTCCATCTGGCAAAGTTCATCATAAGCTTTCTGGAGCGCCTGAATCTGCAAACGAAAAGAAAATATAACAGATGGTTGGAATTATCCTAACTCAACAATGCTTATGTGATTCTAAAAATATTTTCTTAGCTGATTATGGAATACTTTAACTTTTTTCCTTTTTAGCCATTTATTAAGTAGTTTCGAAAAATAAAAGCTAAAAACATATCTTCAATGTGCAACAGGCAGGAGATGTACTGCTACCACTGCTGCAAACTGATATATGCAAAATTGAAGTGTTATTCTTAGGGAAAAGGAACTTGTAAATACAGAGTCCCCTAAATAATAGATGCACCCCATTGTTACAGGGGGAAGGCTGAGAGCTCTAATCTGTTCAGAAAGTAAAAAAATACTTAGCACAGGATCAGATGTTGGTAAACACTGATCAGGATGCTGCATAATGGATAGTATCATCCATTCTGTCTGCTTTGGTATATCAGCTTTCAATCATCAGCTGCAATTGCTTCTTTGGACCCTGACTGTACATGTACAGTTGATGTATTTGTCATCCTACATAAATTATGGTTTTTCAGAGAAAGTCTTTAGTCATCCATTCTGTTTAAAAAAGAAGTATGAATAACCACAACATTCTTTCCTACTTTCAAAATACTCAATTGTTATTAGAGAGACAAGATAAGAATACATCTAAATCATTTATAGGGTTATATTTTAATTGTATTCCACTGTTAGATGATGAAATGCATTGTGCTGTATGTTTGTGCTGTTGTACCAAACATCCTTCCCACATATGGGACTCTGCTTCCTACCAATTTATAATGGCATTAAAAGCACTTCACAGTTCGACACTAACTCACTCCAGTTAAAACAAAGTACAACTGAGTAAGTGTACAATTTCTTTTTACCTTCATAGCACAGAATAAACCAATTCAGTCTCCCCTCAGGGATTCCTTCTTCCTCTCCATCTCAGAACCTAGTTCTCTTTTTCCCAGCATGGTCATCAACATTTTTACAATGCTTCTACAAATAATCCAGGTATATCTTTTAAACCAACATTCTCCTAAGCTAGAAGAATGATTATGATCATTTATTTTCAATGAGACTGCTTTATGCCAGTATTTCTCAAACTATGGGGTGGGCCTCCCAAGGGAAGCATGGGAATGTGTTAAGGGAGGCATGAGCTGCAGGGTTGGGGATTTTTTGATTATCTGCTCTGTTTGTCAGCCCCAGCTGGCTGCGGTTTGTGCAGAACAACCATGCATGCCCAGGAGGTAAGGATATAGTGGGAAGCTGGTGCCCCAATCCACTTGGACTGACAGCTGGAGCCCTGCCATCTGGGCTCAGGCTCTCTTTCCCTCCCCAATTGATCATTCAACAGGAGGCAACCCTGGGCTCAGACTCTCCTTCTCCCCATCCCATATCCCTCATCTGGTGGAGGCAGGACTGCACAGAAAATAGGGTGGCAATGGGAAGCTAAGCCTGTTGTGAAATAGTGATAGAAATGTAGCCGTGTTAGTCTGGTGTAGCTGAAACAAAAAACAGGACTATGTAGCACTTTAAAGACTAACACGATGGTTTATTAGGTGATGAGCTTTCGTGGGCCAGACCCACTTCCTCAGATCAAATAGTGGAAGAAAATTGTCACAACCATATATACCAAAGGATACAATTTAAAAAAATGAACACATATGAAAAGGACAAATCAAATTTCAGAACAGAAGAGGGATGTGGGGGGGAGGTAAATGTCTGTAAGCTAATGATATTAGAGGTGATAATTGGGGAAGCTATCTTTGTAATCGGTAAGATAATTAGAGTCTTTATTCAAACTTAGGTGTAAAGTGTCGAATTTAAGCATGAATGACAGTTCAGAGGATTCTCTTTCAAGTGTAGTCTTAAAAGGCCTTTGAAGCAGGATGCAGGTAATCAAGTCGTTGAGACAATGTCCTTTCTGGTTGAAATGGCAAGAAACTGTTTTTTCTTTGTGATCCTGTCTAATATCTGTTTTGTGGGCATTGATCCTTTGGCGAAGTGTCATTGTGACATTTACCTCCCCCCGCATCCCCCTTCTGTTCTGAAATTTGATTTGTCCTTTTCATATGTGTTCATTTTTTTTAATTGTATCCTTTGGTATATATGGTTGTGACAATTTTCTTCCACTATTTGATCTGAGGAAGTGGGTCTGGCCCACGAAAGCTCATCACCTAATAAACCATCTTGTTAGTCTTTAAAGTGCTACATAGTCCTGTTTTTTGTTCCTGTTGTGAAAGTGATTTGACAAACATCACTTTTCACTGCCGGCCTTTCCTCTGTGCTGTAAGACTCTTTTTTAGTACAAAAGGCTTATGGTATCTTCAATTCACTCCTATAATGTTGATCTTCATTAGTGACTCACATATTTCACTATAAAATGCTCCAACTACAATTATTTTAATCAAAATAGTAAAATGTTTCAAATTCTACAAGATTAAGCTAAACAGTTAAAGACGTAAGTGTAAAGAAAACTGATTTAAAATCAATGTTATTAAAGAATTTGATTGTTGTGAACTTTTAGTTTCTCTTTAAGACGCCTGAAGCTGTCGACAGATAATCATCCTATTTTCCAAAGAGTTTTCCTGAGAACATCCCTCTGTATCACTATATTTTGAGATCCAGTCCAATCGCATTTTCTTTGCTAATTCTTACTTTTGTTAAAGTCTGTTGCCTAGTTCATCAGACAAATGTTTCTGTTATAGAATCAGAGAGCTGGAAGAGACCCCAGGAGGTCATCAAGTTGAGCCCCCTGTCCAAGGCAGGACCAATCCCAACTAAATCAACCCAGCCAGCGCTTTCTCAAGCAAAGACTTAAAAACCTCTAGCAATGGAGATTCCACTACCTCTCTAGGTAATCCATTCCAGTGCTTCACCACCCTCCTAGTGAAATAGTTTTTCCTAATATCCAACCTAGACCTCTCCCACTGTAACTTGAGACCATTACTCCTTGTTCTGCCATCCATCACTACTGTGAACAGCCTTTCTCCATCCCCTTTGGAACCTCCCTTCAGGAAGTTGAAGGCTGCTATCAAATCCCCTCTCACTCTTCTCTTCTGCAGACTAAACAAACCCAAATCCCTCAGTCTCTCCTCATAGGTCATGCACTCCAGCCCAATCACTTTGGTCACCCTCCGCTGGACCCTCTCCAATGCATCCACATCCTTTCTATAGTGAGGGGCTCAGAACTAACCACAATACTCCAGATGTGGCCTCATCAGAGCCAAATAAAGGGGAATAATCACTTCTCTGGATCTGCTGGCAATGATCCTCCTAATGCACCTTAATATACCATTAGCCTTCTTGGCTACAAGGACACACTGTTGACTCATATCCAGCTTCTCATCCACTGTAATCCCCAGGTCCTTTTCTGCAGAACTGCTACTTAGCCATTCAGTCCCCAGCGTATAACAATGCTTGGGATTCTTCCATCCCAAGTGCAGGACTCTACACTTGTCCTTCTTGAACCTCATCAGATTTCTTTTGGCCCAATCCTCTAATCTGTCCAGGACACTTTGGACCCTATCCCTGCCCTTCAGCGTATCTACCTCTCCCCCTACCTTAGTGTCATCTGCGAACTTGCTGAGGGTGTAATCCATCCCCTCATCCAGGTCATTAATAAAGATATTGAACAAAATCGGTCCTAGAACTGATCCTTGGGGCACTCCGCTAGAAACCGACCGCCAACCTGACATCGAGCCATTGATCATGAGCTGTTGGGTCCAACCATCTATCCATCTTACAGTCCATTTATCCAATCCATCCTTAACTTGCTGGCAAGAATATTGTGGGAGACCGTATCAAAAGCTTTACTAAAGTCAAGGTAGATCACATCCACTGACTTACCCATATCCACAGAGCCAGTTACCTCATCATAGAAGCTAATCAGATTGGTCGGGCATAACTTGCCCTTCGTGAATCCATGTTGACTATTCCTGATCACTTTCCCCTCCTCCAAATGCTTCAAAATGGATTCCTTGAGAATCCCCTCCATGATTTTTCCGGGGACTGAAGTAAGGCTGACTGGTCTGTAGTTCCCTGGATTGTCCTTCTTCCCTTTTTTAAAGATGGGCACTACATTTGCCTTTTTCCAGGCATCCAGGATCTCTCCCGGTCTCCCTCATTGAGTTTTCAAAGATAATGGCCAAAGGCTCCACAATGGCATTTGCCAACTCCCTCAGTACCCTCGGATGCATTAAATCCAGGCCCATGGATTTGTGTATGTTTATCTTTTCTAAATAGTTCCTAACTTGTTCTTTCCCCACCAAGGGCTGTCCACCTTCTTCCCATACTTTGCATTGCCTAGTGCATTTGTCTGGGAGCTGGCCTTGTCTGTGAAGAAAGAGGCAAAGAAAGCATTGAGTACTTCAGCTTTTCCTACATCATCTGTCACTAGGTTACCTCCATCATCCAGTAAGGGCCCCACATCCTCTCTGATCACCCTCTTATTGCTAACATGCCTGTAGAAACCTTTCTTGTTATCCTTCACGTCCCTTGCTAGCTGCAATTCCAATTGCACTTTCGCCTTCCTGATAACTCCCCTGCATTCTCGAGCAATATATTTATACTCCTTCCTAGTCATCTGTCCAAGTTTCCACTTCTTGTAAGCTTCCTTTTTGTGTTTAAGCTCACCAAGGATGTCCCCGGTAAGCCAATCTGGTCGCCTACCATATTTGCTTCTCTTGCTGCGCATCGGGATGGTTTCTTCCTGTGCCTTTTATAAGGCTTCTTTAAAATACTGCCAGCTCTCCTGGATTCCTTTCCCCTTCATGTAAGCATCCCAGGGAATCCTGTCCATCAGTTCTCTGAGGGAGTCAAAGTCTGCTTTTCTGAAGTCCAGGGTGTGTATTTTGCTACTCTCCTTTCTTCCTTTGGTCAGGATCCTGAAATCTACCATCTTATGATCACTGCTTCCCAGGTTGTCACCTACCTCTACTTTCCCTACTCGTTCCTCCCTGTTTGTGAGCAGCAGGTCAAGCTACGCATGACCCCTGGTCGGTTCCTTCAGCACTTATACCAAGAAGTTATCCCCAACATTCTGTAAAAACTTCCTGGATTGTCTGTGTACGGCTGTATTGGTCTCCCAACAGATGTCAGGGTGATTAAAGTCGCCCATGAGAACCAGGGCCTGATATCTGGAAGCTTCTCTCAGTTGTCCAAAAAGCCTCGCTTCACGCTATCCACCTGATCCGGTGGTCTATAGCAGACACCAACCACAACATCACCCCTGTTGCTTCCACCTCTAAACTTAACCCATAGACTCTCAACAGTCTTTTCTCTCTCTAAATACTGGAGCTCTGAGCAATCATACTGCTCTCTTACATACAGTGCAGCTCCTCCTTTTCTCCCCCGCCTCCCTGCTGGTGTGATAGCAAGATTCTATCACACCAGCCTCTTCTTCTGTCAGATAAATTATCATACACCATATCCTCAACCTTCTTTCCAGGGCAGCCACGATGTTCTCTAGACCCAAAAGTTATAAATATATGCTTGCAATAGTATCCAGACATTCCAACAGAGATTAAGGCCCCATTGTGCTAGGTAGTGTGCAAACACAAGAAACATTCACTGCCCAGAATAGTTAATATTTTAGTAAAATAAGAACACAAAAGGGTGAAAGCCTTTAAATAAATTTCTCTCCGTTCTGATCAAGCCCCTCCATAAACTCCCCTGAGTCCTAACCAGGTTAATTACTAGAGCTAGTTGGGATTTTTTGTTGAAACTTTTAAAATTGGAAAATGCCAAATCTGTAGAAACCAAAATCAGTCGTGGAAAAACATTGTTTCAATGAACTGACTATTTAAAAAGAATAGAGTTTTGAAATTGTCCTGTTTTGACATTTTCAAAACAGTTTTTTGATTCTGAGCATCCTATTTAGTTAGAGTTTTAAATTAATTTATAGTAAAAAAGGACAAAAATATCTAAAAATGGTCAAAATTGAAACAATCATCAACATATTTCAACTGACCTGATCTAAACATTTTCATTTAATTTTTAGCTCGCAAAAATTTTGATGCTTTCTCCCCTGGTAGCAGGCAGGGAACTTTTTCAGAATCTCAAAAAATCTCATGGAATGAGAGAAGTATTTCCTGATCAGCTCTGTTAGCAACCTACTGTCTTAGAACACTGCCTCTGAAATGCTGAAAAATCTTTTGTATACGTAATATTCAGTCCAAAGATATCAACATGAGCCAAGTCATGTATTATACTCAACCTCTTTAGCTAACTGGACTGTTTCAAAAGACAATAAAACATCAAAATGAGAATTTTACAAACTAAAGAAATAAATTATAAAATCGGTAATTTTGAAATAAAATAGCTACTCTAGTTAAAACTCAGCAAGTTCAAGGATAAAATACGTAGTTTTACAGGCTACAAGAAAGAATCATCAGTACTAAAGATTTGATAGCTGGTGTTTAAGTACCTGACTTGGAGAGAACCTTTCACCTAGGCAGACTGCCTGCTGAAGAATAGGTATGCCATCAGGTAAACAGAGAGCAGGATAGCAAAACCAGTAATAGAAGTGATATTTTTTTAAATCCTAGAGGAAAACATATATACACATATATTAGCAGACAATTACTACTATCAATTACTATCTCAACTAGCCACTTATAAACTGAACAATTATTGGACTCTCAATTCCAGTTATGGTCATGATCTTGCAAACACTTATGCAGGTGTTTAACTTTACTCATTGGAACAGTCTCATGTCAGTGAGTAAAGTTAATAATGCATGTAAGTAGTTTGCAGACTAGGGAACCATGAGATCTGTGTCAAGGAATTACACAATAGGAAACTGAATTAATTCAATTTTTTATTATTAAATGCATTTAATTCCTTCTCAAATGTACAATGCACTTTTTCTAATAATACTTACCACTTACAGAGCACCTGTTATCTGACTGTCTCATGCTGCTTTACAAATACTCACCATGCTTCATGAGACTCCTGTTTTACAGATCACTCAATTCATTTTACAAATAGGTAAAGTTATATATTAAGGCAGTGTTTCCCAATTTTATTTGGCCACGGAACCCTTTTAAACTCGAAAGAATTTTGCGGAACCCCTAATAACAGTATAATGTATGGAACTGAAAAAGTAGATCACAAATAAGTAAGCATAATAATAAACAAATGCTAAAGGAGGTCATGAGATCAACATTTAGTTTAATTGCACATATTTAAAAACAAAAATCACATAATATTCTTTTTTTTAATCATAAAATGTTATTGTAATGGGTTTTTCTTGCTGAACCCTTATTTTCACTTCCTTGCTGAACCCTTATTTCCACGGAACACCATTTGGGAAACACTGCATTAAGCAATCGACTAACTTGCCCAAAGTCACACATACAGCAAATCCGTGGCAGAGCAGGGAATATAACCTAGTTTTCATCACCCACTATTACATCAGAGGTTCTCAATCTGTATTCCATGTACTGCTGCAAGTTTGTGAAGCAGTTACTGGTGGCCCATGGACAAACAGACTAATCTAGCTCTATTTCTAGTTGCTAGATTGTATTAAAATACAGCTAGGCATACAATAAATAATGTCTAAAGTTTTTCATGTAAATAATTGCTGCAATTGCCACAGGTATGCTGTATAAAGATTTCCACACAATCAAGAACAGAAGGAGAGGTATCTAAGATACACACTATAAAATATCTCAGAATACTAACATTAGAAGGAACTCACTGCACTTCTGCTATTAAACTGATTTTATTTGACAGCACCATAATGCAGTTAAACTATAAAACTACACAAATGAGTTCTGCATTTCTTATAGAATAGCAAGTGTTTTGAGATGATGTATTCATCTGTTTCTATTGTTAAGCAAAATTAGAGTTTTAAATATGACATCATCATAAATATGGTTAATTTTTGTTACTTAAATGGACCAGATGGATGAAGATTGAATTTATACTGGTTTTAAAATGGTCACCACAAATCTGTGATCAAAAGTTGAGTACAGTCCAGTTACAAATCACCCTAGATTTCCCTCTTAATTTTTATCTATCTTCTTCACGTGAATCCCATCAACTGGTATCTGCTCAATAAACCCTGTCCCTCCAAAGTGCTCTTTTCAGTGCCATATCATCGATCACACAACATGCTACATATCTTCCTTCATGACATCCCACCACTTTTTCTTGGGTTGGCTTCTCTGTCTTTTCCCTTCCATCTAGATCTGTTGGTCTCTTTTACTAACATGGCTGTCAGGATTGCACCTTCCATGACCAAAACATCTGAATCTGCATTCTCATTTTTTATCTCTATGGCTGTCAAAAGTGACAGCTCTGTACAAACTGTTGCCATGAATAAACATGGTGAACTTTTCCTTATTTAAATATTCCTTTGTAACACAGAGACTGGCATTAAGTAAAAACAATCACAGTTTATAAGATCATTATCTCTGCACAGTTTTAATTTGACCTGATCT
The DNA here is from genome assembly GCA_019425775.1 of Rafetus swinhoei. Lineage (NCBI taxonomy): Eukaryota > Metazoa > Chordata > Testudines > Trionychidae > Rafetus > Rafetus swinhoei. The sequence goes on along the minus strand of CM033435.1, from coordinate 10,354,132 downwards.
TTAAAAGGTTAAAATAATTCGTGCTTTATTAAAAAGGTCATGCTTTTCCGTAATCTACGCAGTTGCATCTACAATAAAAGTCTATTATGTATTGATACAAAGATACACTCATACAGATCCATTCACTCTTTCATGCATACATACACAAAGCATATGGAAACTTGATTAAATACATAATTCAGCTTTTATATTGGGAATTTGTAAGTCTTTTCATCAGAAAGAACAATTTAATACATTAATTCATGCCATTTAATTGATACCACTGTTCTGAATATTTTTCATCAGAGGAAAGAGTTAACATAAAATTATCTCTTTTTTGAGATAAAAATAATAATTAACTTTTATCTTGAAAAATTGTTTTACTGTTCAACAATTAATACGGATTTCAGAGAGTTTGCCTGTTCAAGAACCTCTCCTAAACAGTAAGAGCTCAGACAATCAAATTTGGTATACAGCTTTCTCTTATCATAACTTAAAGCAAGAGTTTTGTTGTGCCAGGAAAATGGGATGTGCCTGGAATGAAACTGCGTCTCATAAAACCATTCAGAAAAGAGAAAGAATCACAAGGCAAATGAAAGGGGCTGGCTGGGAATGCTCCATCCTTCCTTCTGCACCAGCCTCGAGACTCCCACTGCCCCAAGCACCCTTTAAGGAGGGCAGGGGATTTGAAGCCCCCCCAAAATACATACGGGAACATTTCTGGCTGTTCCCCTTTGTCAGGGAGTGAGGAGAAATTGTACAGTTTGCTGCATTCCTCACTCTGGCTAGGGAGCGCAGGGGGAAAACAAGCTGTGCACTGTGCTCTCTTTTTCTGACAGGGACAGGAAGAGGAAGAGGAAGTATCCCTTATATAAATCTTGGGGTGGGGAGCCTTTGGACCCTGCTGCCATCTCAACTACACACAGAATCCCCTGCCCATAGCCTCTCCTTACCCCCACCCCTCCAATCTTGAGTCCCTCACCCACCCACCCCCAACTCAGTCTCCTGCCCTGAGCTCCTCTTTAAGGACCCGAGCAATACTGGGTACATATACTTTCATGGAATAAATTGCATTTACTTACTGCAAAAGTCAGCAGCAGGAATTTGTTCAAGAGCATGGGGTTTTCAAGGGCAGTCCCCGATTTTATTGTCTCCCATATCTGAGAGTGGAAAGAAAAAAAAAAAAAAATCACAAAAAAGCAGGAGGAGAGGTTCATTCATTTTTCCTTCTTCCATACATATTAAAAGATCAAAGCTAATCATAGACATGTAGGCTTTGTCTAGACTGGCAAGTTTTTCCGCAAAAGCAGCCCCTTTTGCGGAAAAACTTGCCAGCTGTCTACACTGGCCGCTTGAATTTGCGCAAGAGCACTGACTTTGTAATGTACAAAATCAGTGCTTCTTGCGCAAATACAATGACGCTCCGTCGGGCAAAAGCCCTCTTGCGCAAATGCTTTTGCGCAAGAGGCCAATGTAGACAACCCAGAATTGTTTTGCGCAAAAAGCCCGATGGCTAAAATGGCGATCGGGCTTTGTAAAGCGCGTCTAGATTGCACGGACGCTTTTCCGCAAAGTGCTTTGGCGCAAAAGCGCCCGTGCGCTAATCTAGACGCTTTTTCCACAAATGCTTTTAACGGAAAAACTTTTCCATTAAAAGCATTTGCGGAAAATCATGCCAGTCTAGACGTAGCCCTTGAGTCAGAAGGGTCCTCAAGAGGTCATGTACTCCAATCCCTTGCCCCAAAGCAGAATTAAGTAATATTTTCAATAGGTATGATTTTGCCCAACTTAATTCAGCCCATGCTCTAACAAATGTTTCGAATTAACTTTAATACTGTCTACGCAGGCAAACCCCTATTTCGAAATAAATTCGAAATAGTGGAGCCCTTATTTTGAATTTGGTAAACCTCATTCTATGACGAATAACACCAAATTCTAAATACCTAATTCGAAATAAGTGCTGTGTAGACAGTTATTTCGAATTAGGGGGCCTCCAGCCTTTCCCAGGGAGCCCTGGTGGCCACTCTGGGCACAACCAGGAAAACTCGTCTGCTCTCCCCCCAGCCCCGGAGCCCTTAAAGGGGCAGACTCTGGCTACAGTGCCTGTGCCAGTTGCAAGCCTGCCAGCACACAGCCAACAGACCGTGCACATGGCACACCATGAGCCAGCCACCCGCTGCCATCCAGCCCTCCACCGCTCCCCAGGACCAGGCTGGTGGCTCCCAGGAGCCTGCCAGGGGCCGCAAAAGGCGGGCACCTTCCTGGTCTAGTGCAGAGATCGTGGACCTCATTGAGGTTTGGGGGGAGGCCTCCAATGCTCATGATCTCCACACTAGGCGCAGGAATGCGGCCGTCTACAGCCGCATGGCTGCCAGCCTGGCCACCAGAGGCCACATGCGCAGCCAGGAGCAGGTGCACAGCAAAATTAAAGTTCTGCGGCAGGCCTATGCCAGGGCCTCCCAACCAGGGGCTGACGCGGAGGACTGCCCGCACTTTGAGGCCCTGGACTGCATCCTGGGAGGTCACACGGTCCATGCCCCCCGGTCGTCATCGACCCCAGGGCAGAGGGCCCTGCCCCGACACAGGGGAAGAAGAGGAAGAGGAGGATGACGGCAGCCAGGAGCCTGCAGGGAGCGTGCCCTGTACCCAGGAGCCCCGAGCCGAATTGGAGAGCCCGTCAGCAGCCTCATCCGAGGCCGGGGAGGCCTCCACATGTGAGTGACATCATGGTCCCCTTACGTGGGGCGGGGGGGGAGCCCAGGGACCGTGCGCATCAGCCTTGACAACCACGGAGCAGGCGGCAACCTGTGCACCTGCCGTGCCATCCAGGACACGTGGCCCCAGCTGGGTGCCATGCAGGGGCCCTGGCCTGTTCCCCACACGCGTCTACGCATGAAGGCACATGACAGGCTCCTGACCCCGGGGAGAGACACTGCACACTGCCCTCCCTCCAGACACCCTCTCTACACATAGGCAGGGCACATCTCCTCTCCCCACCACACTATAGGCAGCACAGGGGCTGGGGTGCAGTCCTGGGCCAGCTCACACTCCTGGGGATAGCAGGTGCAGAGACCTGTCATCCTCGCCTTGCAGAGGGGGGCTGGGTTTCACCCACTGTGTCCCCAGGGAGAACTGAGCACTTCTCTTGTTTCACCGCAGCTGCAGCACCTGCGAGTGCAGGATGCACCACCCCACCTGGACCATCCACCCACACCCGGGCCAGCAGGCACACCCGCAACCTGGAGGAGTTCCAGAGGCAGCAGCTGCACTTACAGGGATGGCAGGTCCACAGCCAAGAGCAGTGGGTGCAAGAGGACCTGCAGCTGCAGCGGGAGAGCTTGCGGGAGCAGGGCCGTGCCCTCCGCGAGCACCTGTAGGCCCTAGCGGACCGATTGCTGCCTCCTGCTGCTCTAGCCCCTGCGGCCGCCCCAGCTATCGCTCCTCCTCCCACCCCTGCTCCCCTTCCCGCTTCTTCCGCACCCCGCCCTCCTGCCCCACCCTCCACACCTCCCGGGAACGCCGAGGCCCCGCACCCGCAGTGCTGCAAGACGGGAGGGCCGGCAAGACCCGCAACCCTGAGCTTCCCCTCCCCTTTTCTCCCCTTGCCTCCCCCTTCCAGCTCCCTCCTCCCTGATTTCCCCCCCGCCCTCATTCCCCCCCTCCTTCCACCCCAGTTATGTTAAATAAAGAGAGTTTTTTGTCGCAACACAGGTGTTTTTATTGTATATCAGGAAGGGGGGTTAGGGAGGGGAAAGGGGAAGGAGGTGGGGGTGGAATGTAAGACAATAGGCCCCAGTGGGGCACGCCAGGGGGACTTCAGTCCTCGTCCGCCTGGAAGCTCTCCCGCAGGGCTTCTCGGATGCGGACAGCCCCACGAAGGGCCTCCCAGCTGGCAGCCGTGCGGGGCTGTGCGTACTGGCCAGCCTCTGCCATCCAGGCTGGCAGGAAAGCCTCCCCCTTCCTCTCACATAAATTGTGCAGCACACAGCACGCTGCCACCACGTGCGGAATATTGTGCTGGGAGAGGTCGAGGCGGGTGAGGAGGCACCTAAATCATGCTTTCAGTCGGCCGAAGGCCCCCTCGACCACAATGCGGGCCCTACTGAGCCTGGCATTGAAGGCCTGCCGGGAGGGGCTGAGGTGTCCCGTGTAGGGCTTCATCAGCCAGGGCTGTCGGGGGTAGGCCGCATCTCCCAGCAGGCACACTGGCACATCCACGGCCCCGACCCGGATGTGGCAGTCGGGGAAGAAAGTCCCGGCGTGCAGCCTCTGGCACACAGAGGAGTTGCGGTACACCCACGCGTCGTGTGCCTTGCTGGACCAGCCCACACTGATGTCCGTGAACTGGCCCCGGTGGTCAGACACAGCCTGCAGGATCATGGAAAAGTACCCCTTCCTGTTGATGAAGAGGGAGGCCTGGTGGTCAGGGGCACGGATGGGGATGTACGTCCCGTCGATTGCCCCCCCCCCCGCAGTTGGGGAAGCCCAGGGCGCCGAACCCCTGGATGACCGCGTCCAGGTCGGTGAGGCGGATGACTCTGCAGAGCAGCACCCTGTTGATAGCCTTCACCACCTGCAGAGACACACACAAAACCGAGGGTCACTGGGGTGCCCGGGTGGCTGGGAGTGTTCATTCCCCACCACTGCCCCGCGCCCCACCCCCCAGGAGCAACTCCTGCTGCAATCCTGGCCACCACGGGCGGTCTGTAGCGCGGCCGGGACAGACTGAACCCTCCTGGGGAGGGCACTTACACCATCTCCCCCTGGTTTTCCCTGGGGCAGCCCATGTCCTCCTTGCAGCCCCCCCCACCCCCCCGCCCAGTGGCCGGTGAGTGCCGTACCTGCATGAGCACCGCTCCGACGGTGGATCTCCCCACGCTGAACTGGTTCCCCACAGATCGGTAGCTATCCGGCATGGAGAGCTTCCAGAGGGCGATGGCCACCTGCTTGTGGAGAGGAATGGTGGGACTCATGCGTGTGTCCTGTCGCCGCAGAGCAGGGGCAAGCCACTCGCAGAGCTCCAGGGGAGGTGTCCTTCTTCATCCTGAAGTTCTGGGTCCACTGCTGGTCTCCCCAGCGCTCCAGGACGATGTGGTCCCACCAGTTGCTGCTGGTGTCCAGACGCCAGATGCGGCGGGGCACGCTGGCATCCAAGCGCCGCTCCTCCAGGGCCCCCAGAAGGTGCAGGGCGAGGGCCAGGGGGGCTGGCCTGCAGCAGAAGGTGCCAGGCAGCCTCCAGCAATTGCTGCCAGGCTTGCAGCAAGACATTTAACATGAGCACCAGAGTGCCCAGGGCCGGCTCTGGCTCCAGGGTGCCGAGTGCTGCGGTGTCCCAAACGAGAGTGACCGAAACAGGCGGAGAGGAAAACGCTTTGCTGTCCCTCGGCGAGGTAGGCAAGCAAGCGGGAAAGCTGAGAACCGGCTGTCCAAGGGGGTCCCTTTAAGCACGAGACTCAGATAGCCTCAGACAGCAGCCACACAAAGCAACTACTGACCTGATGCCCTGCTGGAACTGGTTTCAGCTGCCCTTAAATGCGATCCAGCGTCCAATCAGTGTGGACGCGCTATTTCAAAATAGCAAAATGCTATTTCGAATTAGATTTTGTGTCTAGATGTGTTATTTCGATTTAGCTTATTTTGAATTAACTAATTCGAAATAAGTTAATTTGAAATAGCGCTGTAGTGTATTTATGCTGAGGTCTTGGTAATTACAAATGACAGTTCTACTATCAGAGGCTTTACATTTCATTTTCATTCTGCCAGGTATGGATCAGAAGTATAGAGCTCATCCAGAATTAGGCCTTCCATATGACAGACAGAGCCTATATCCACAGATATCTAGGCTTAAATTTTCAAAGTTTTACGCTGTTACACATAAAAATGATAACTATTAACTTTTTCCGACAGTAACTGTTCTTCAGACGGATGAGCCATAACCAACAGAGCAGCAATGACGTTTTTTTCTGTTCTCCTAAATCTCTAAAATGATATGTAGGGTACTGAAACTGATAATAAAAACCCAGTGGCAGGATCACAAGTACAAAAAAAATCTAGAAGTGCAGACAGGAGGCATGTTGTGCACAGTAAGAAACAAACCCAATAATCAATTAATTTATTTTAACATTCATTTCTTGTTTGTTGTGTGATGTTATGATTAACTCATATGCAATGTTATATATAATCATTGTATGCTAAATAGTTTTAAATTGTAGGTTCATATAAGATTGATAAGCATTTACAAGTGATAAGTATGCATTAGGTTCCCAGGGAGCTGCATCCCCCGAATGTAAATATATAGCCGCTGAGATTTTCAGCGGTTACACGTTTACCTAAATAAATGCATTTTAACATCCCTTCTAACCATTCTCCCAGTCTCTACCTACCACACAAATTTTGGACTGCCCTGAAATGAATCTGAACAAACCATGAATCTACCTGATGCACAAGCGGAAAATCAAAAACTCCTCTTCATGCAACTGCAGTAGAACATCCAAACCACCAAACAAAGCATAATGGAGTCCCCCAAACATCTGAATGATACTGAACTGAATGATATCCACAGATCACAGAGGAGACCTTGAAATGATTTATGGACCTATACCTCTGCAGATGCCATATGTGTTTGCAAGTGACACTCACTAAGAAAAAGATTAGGATACGTTGCATTTTTTAACTTCTCTACTTCTCTTTATTGTATCATATCTGTGCCATGGCAAAGGAGCACTAGGTCACAATAAGCGGAAAACAATGACTTTCCAATGAGAAGATGGCTAAAAACTCAACTATCCTGGCCTACTAGCAACCTAATTAGAAAAATCTAGGAATGGGCATCAGTGTTCCCTCTAAGATGTGTGGCAGCACGGCTTCACAGGTGATTAATCAGCCCCGCCCAGTCAGAGGCTCAGGGCTCCTTGGAAGGAGCTGACTGACTGGGCGAGGCTGATTAATCACCTGTGAAGCTGTGCTGCCACACATATTAGAGGGAACACTCATGGGCATAAGTGAATTCAAACAAACTTTTCTTTAAATTTGTAAATCTCACAGCCATCTCACTTTATTTTAGGGATGTTAGATAAAGTGTAATTGAATAGTCATGTAACCACATAAAATTTTAGTGGTCATATGACTATTTGATAGTCCCCGGGAGCAGGACCAGCAGCCAGTGAGCTCCCAGCCCCACTCCTAGGGAGCCCCCTGCGACCCCGCGTTACTGCCTCTTATACAGAGGCAGCAGCATGGGGTGGCAAGTAGGAGCTAATCCTTGAGGGGAGACAGTTAAAAACCAGCTGCTTGTGCAGACCATCTCGTGCCTGGTGCCCCTCGCTACCCAGAGGGGGGTCTGAGCTCAGGCTCACCACAGACAGAGGCTGCTCCATGGGATGGGGAGCAGCCTCTGTCCACAGGGAGCTCAGACTTCCTGCTGACAGGGGCTGCTGCTATGGAACAGCCACTGTCCACGACGAGCTTGTGCTCAGACCCCTCTCCTTCCCCCTGCTGCAGCCTCTGGTAGATGCAGCAGCGCAAGGGGAAGAGGGTGCAGGCAGACCCTGAGCACCAGCTTCTGCCTGCCCCGGCCCCACATCTGTAGGAGGCATTGGGGGGCAGGTGGGTTCGTGGAACTGACACAGGCAGAGAGCCAGCTAGTCGCACGTAATGGCTCCTGCCTACCCCCCTCACCTCCCTCACTGGGGCAGGCATTCCAGTGCTCACGGGGAGCTGGCTTAAAAGCTGGCTTCCCACAGGCACCAGCTCCCACTACCCATCTTTGCTGCCCCTGATACAGAGATGGCAAGCGGGGATTGGGGGAGAATGCATGTAGTCGACAAGATAAACTAATAAGCCTCGGCTTATCTGTTAATTGTGTAGTTGTCTACACCAGGAAGTGCCAAGATTTAACCCTCCTGTCCTGGGCTGTGCCACTCTCCCGGCAGGGGTTCACTCCACCATGCACCCCGTGGATCACCTGGCTCAATACCAGTTGCTAATGGAAACTCACTGTTAATTACACCCGAGCCGTTTTGCTAGTGCTGCAACTGGGGAAAATGGTTTTAATTTTTTAAATTATTAAACAGTTTAAGCTTTTTAATCTTCTTGTGTTAGTTTATCAAACTTCATTTTAAACAAAGTAAAATATTATGTCCAACACAAAAAGTTTCAATGTTTTCTTTATTTATGGCAGGGGTGGGGAACCTCTCTCGGGTTCGGGGTCACTGACCCATAGAGAAATTAGTTGGAGACCACACAAATGAGAAGCAAAAATCTCCTCCAAGCCCCCCCAATCCTCACTGATGTGGCTTCCAACTGAGACACCTCACTCTTCTGGCACTCCAGCCCCCACAGTGTGAGAGGAAGGGACAGGGAGGACTGAGGTTCAGGGCTTCCCATAGGCCAGATTTACTTTTCTGGGATTCCAGAGTTAATGGATTTTGTGGACCCTCTTAGGCTCTAAGGTGGGAACAAAATTGAGGGGTTCAATGTGCGGGACAGGGCTGCCAGCGAGTGGGATAGGGATGCAGGATAGGGCGAGGAGGGCAGGGTCTGGAAGGGAGTTTGGCGGCAGGAGCAGGTGTGGGGTGGGAGGGAGTTGGGGCAGTAACGGAGAAAAGGTGAGAGGATGAGAATGAAGCCAAATAGCTAGTTGGTGAGGGAGGCAAAGAAGCAGGGAGTAAAGGAAAGTGCAGCTTCTGCCAAGTAAAATTGTATTCCCCCCCTCATATCTTCCCTCTGCGCCAGCCTCGCTCTCCTCAGCCCCATGATCCCCCCCACCATCGCCCCATGCCTCTCAGTGCAATTCCTGCCCCCTCATCCTCCTTCACCTCTCTCCTACCTCCACATCTCTGTGCCCCCAGCGCACTCACCGGTCGGCAGCAGCGCTGGAGCAAGGAAAAGCGGGGGAGGGGAAGGACAGAGTCTCTTCCCCTGCCCTGACCAGCCCTTTACCTGCAGACTGCAGCTCTGGGGCAGGCAGAGCCCTGGGCTGGCTCCAGCTCGGCCAGGTGCAGAAGGGTGCTGGGGAAGTGGCTCCCCGCCACCGCACACAGCCCATGGGGAGCAGCCCAGACCCCTGCGTGCCACATGTGACCAACTGCCCAGCCCTGGCTCTGTGGAGCAGGCCCAGCCCTACTCCCTCCTGAAGCAGGAAGCCTGTGGGGGGAAAAGGAGGTGTTAACCCCTTAGCTTCTGGGAGCTGCACGCCCAGGCTGGGCAGGAGCAGCCCAAGGGACACGTGCACGCCTCTCCCACTCCCCTCCCTCCCAGCAGGAAGCAAGAGCTTGTGATCCAGCCTGCAGCAGAGGGGAGGAGCAGGGCTGAGCTCCCACCCCGCGTGCCACGGGAAATGGGCACACGTGCTGCTTGTGGCACACATGCCAGGGGTTGCCGACCCCTGGTCTACACAATGACATCCCTACCTTATTTAGTGACTTCTTGTACAAGTTATTTTCAAGGAGCAGACAACCGGACCTTCTCCCCTCTCATAGAAAGGCTAGGTTGAGTAAACTCTCTGCTATTACATCTCCTCAGTATTCATGCCATTACTTATGCCCCAGAAATCACTATGAGAATCTGAAAACCCAAAAGTGAGCAGGAGCTGGTTTCTGGGTTTCACAAAAACAATGCTCCCTGGAATGCAAGTAACTGGGCAAGTCCAAGAGTATTGCTAACATTAGATACATGAGAGACAGGACTGAGACTACTGAATATCATCAAACCACTGCCGTTCAGGGTTGATCAAAACAAGCAGAAGACACCAAGTTGCCTCCTCCAAAAGTAACTGTAACCCAAAGCTGGGGTTAGATGGGTCAATGGGCAATCACAGACTCTCCATTCCCCAAATCCTATTTTCTCTGTAAATGTATTTAATGGCTAACCTCACCTCATTTGCTGCTTTTTCCAACAGTGATTTCTTATCACAGGATTTGAAAGATTCAAAAGTGTTGGTGTTATATAATGTTCCAACAGCAGGACAGCAGTGTGCTGGGGTGGCAGCATTCCTAGACAAAAGACAAGGACACTCTTGGAATCACATAGTAGCCTTTTTTGCCAGAACTTTGATTAATAGTATCCAATGGAAATTCTCCCATTAAGCACCAATGATGCAAACTTCCAAGCAGAGGTGTGACTATATACATTACGAGGCAGAAGGCAAGTTGAGGACAGTTCCACTCAGAACGTTTGCAGGCAGTACAAAAATGTGCTTGAATTCATGGACAATTCGGTAATTAGTGTGATTTGATCAACTGGAAGTTTAGAAATGCACAGCATACCTCATGACACAATGACAAATGCTGCTGAGGTATGGGATCTACGAAAGAGCTGGAGAAGAATTCATTTTACACAAAGATTAAACAAAGATTACAAAGACAGACAGTCTCTTATTTTGATCTAACAAAACAGGTTTTCCAAAGATTCAGATCTAGCAGACATTATTTGATCTCTGTGAGGCATTCAGAAGGGATTTAGAGACCGCATGAACAAAGGAGTTATATTTTGCCTGAAAATATTAAAATGGTCACAGCTTTTGGCTTGTGAGCAACCGGTCTTTCCAAGCTACTCAAAATGTAACAGGCACAGGCCAGTCTGTGACTAGATGAATGCTAATCTTAACCTGTATATTGGTTTTTATTAAAAAAATATGAAGCACTATAATAAACCATATATCTGGGTTTTGTGATTTGATCCATTTTTCATCAGTCTTGTGAAAAGGCAACGCATACTCTTCACACAGAATATAATAATTAAAATAGTTTACAAAGTGTTATTCCATCAGGAAACCACTTAAATGCACAATCTTTGTTGATATAGTTACATTCTCAGAATAGCAAGATTAATTCAATCCGTAATATCTATTTAATAGGACAAAGATCCAAGAGAAGGAAGGCCAATGAAATGTCTCTATTTCACAACTGTGCATCAGTTCCATACATTTTCCCCCATCACATTTTTCAGACTACACTCCCACACAGGCAGCAGTGCATAGGGAAGGAGGGGAGAAGCGGGGGCGAGTTCTGGGAGGAGGGACTGGCATTTAAGAGAGGCCACAAGCAAATAATTTCAAAGTCATTAGTGAGAGCTAGGGATGTAAGCGACTAATGGACTATCTGATAAGCAAAAGCTTATGGCCCTGATGCTACTCAGGACCAAATATACAATAACACTCCTCCTAATCCACGACCAGGAACCTTCTATCTACTACCCAAAATACACAAACCTGGTAATCCCAGATGACCCATCGTCTCCAGCATTGGCACACTCACCGCAGGATTATCTGGCTATATTGACTCCCTCCTCAGAACCTATGCCACAACACTCCCAGCTATCTCCGCAATACCACTGACTTCCTGAGGAAACTCCAAAACATCAATAATCTCCCTGAAAATACCATTCTGGCTACCATGGATGTAGAAGCCCTCTACACCAACATTCCACATGAAGACGGATTATAGGCCATCAGGAACACCATACCCGATAACAACACTGCACACCTGATTACAGAGCTCTGCGATTTTGTCCTCACCCACAACTACTTCCAATTCAGAAACAATTTCTATCTCCAAATCAGCGGCACAGCCATGGGCACACGCATTGCACCACAATATGCCAACATTTTTATGGCTGACCTTGAACAACGTTTCCTCAGCTCTCGCCCCGTAACACCCCTTCTTTACTTACGCTACATCAATGACAGCATCATATGGACACATGGTAAAGAGACTCTTGAAGAATTCCACCAGGATTTCAACAACATCCACCCCACTATCAACCTCAGCCTGGACCAGTCCACAAGGGAAATCCACTTCCTGGACACTACAGTAAAGTTAAATAATGGACAACTTTCAACCACCCTATATCGTAAACCCACAGACCGCTACACTTACCTTCATGCTTCCAGCTCCCATCCCAGACACATTTTTCAGTCGATTGTATGCAGCCAAGCCCTACGATACAACCAGATTTGCTCCAACCCCACAGACAGAGACAATCACCTACAGGATCTTTACAGAGCATTCATAAATCTGAGACACCCACCTGGGGAAGTGAAAAAACAAATTGACAGAGCCAAAAAAGTACCCAGACATGAACTACTTCAAGACAGGCCCAAAAGAGAAAATAACAGAACTCCTCTTGTTATTACTTACAGTCCACAACTCAGACCCCTCCAACACATCATACATAATCTACAACCCATCCTGGAAAATGATCCCTCACTCTCAGAGGCCTTGAGAGAAAAACCTATTCTTGCTTACAGACAACCCCCTAACCTGAAATGTATTCTTTCTGATAACCATGCCACACCACCACATCATAAGCCTCCAGGAACCCGGCCCTGCAACCAGAAAAGATGCCAACTCTGCCCACATATCTACACTGATGAATTCATCACTGGAGCAAACAACACTAGCCACAAAATCAAAGGGTCATTTGACTGCTCATCTAGTAATTTGATCTACGCCATCAAATGCCAACAGTGCCCCTCTACTATATATATTGGTCAAACTGGACGTTCTCTACTTGAAAGAATCAATGGACACAAATCAGATATACGTAAAGAAAATACTCAGAAGCCAGTGACAGAACATTTCTGTTTACCTAACCATAATCTCACAGATCTGAAGGTGGCGGTCTTTTCACAGGCCAGTTCCTCAAGTCAAATCCACAGGAAAAAGCTTGGAATTACAATTCATATGCAAATTCAATTCAATTAATTATGGACTTAATCAAGATTTGGAGTGGTGGAACCTTTATCAATGAAGGTGCTAACTACTTTCTGAATGGTATCCTTCCTGCCTTATCCATCCACTGACTTTGATCTTTATCTACTCAGGTTTAGCACCCTTTCTCCTGATACTTTATGCATAGAGGTAGGGGGGTGGGCGACAGAACATCTTTCTTCCCCCCCCCCCTTCCCTTCTCCTATTTATTTCGAATTTCCTTATCCCCTAATCATAACTCCTGTCATCTGAAGAAGTGGGCTGTGCCCACGCAAGCTCATGATACCATCTACATGTTTTGTTAGTCTATAAAGTGCTACCAGACCATCAAAAGCTTATGGGATAGTCAACAACTAGAGGACTAGTTGCTTCCCCTCCTTGCTGCCTCTATCAGAAAGAGGCAACAAGAGGGGGGTAAAGGAGGGGTTGCTGGGGGAGCCAGCTTAAAAGCCGGTTCCCCCCACCTCAATGGGAGGGGGCAGGGGCACGGAGCTCCAACTATGAAATGTACAAGAGTCTCCACTGGGGCTCTTGTACATTTCAAAGCAGAAGCGCCCCATGGAACCTGGGGTCAGCGGGGGAAGAGCCATGCAGCGCTTCCGCTTTGAAATGTACAAGAGCCCCAGTGGGCACTCCTGTACATTTCAAGGTTGGAACACCACGTGGAGCACAGGGGCGTCCCCCACAGACCCTGGGCTCCACGTGGTATTTCAAAGGTGGAATGTGCTAGCCCTTATCAACTAATCAAATAGTCGACGGATATGCCATTGACCAATCGATTATTTAATTAATCAAAATTTAAAATCCCTAGTGAGGGCAATTATGAAAATCATATTGAGATTTCAAAATGTGGGAAGACCCTCATTAAATTCTGCTAATGCTTTAGAAGATGCACGCCAAGCATATTCATAAGTGACTATCATTAGATGTAACTATATTATTATCCACCTTTTTTTTAAAACTTCAAAATCACATAAGGTACTTACACATCAAAGGCACTGAACTCCAATGTTAAACGAGCTGGCAGACCAAAAGGATCACCTGGATAAAAACAGTTTATTTTAAATAACAGCAGCAGCATCTATGTCACAATAAAAACAACAGACAGAATATAGTTTCCAGAATCAAGGGACTAATCCTGCCATTGAAGCATATATGAATAGGATAAGAATCTGTTTCTTATATAGTTACAAATTATATAACCATATACAACTCATGTTTTTTTCTATCCCTCTTATGAGTGTGGAATATTTTGTGCATGTAACAGAAATATAATTAAAAGACAATAACAGGAGAAATTCTGCTTTGCTTAATAAAAAGTTCAGTTTCTACCTACCATTATAATAGTAGCCTTTGATACTTTTCGGAGTCTCATCTAGTCTATACTCATTCAGTTTCTTCTGTGTGAGCTCATGCCAGAATCCCACATCCAAGGCACTAGTGAAGGGAACAAACTGCAGCTGTGGGATTCTAGGCTCCCGGGGAGTGCAGGTCTCACTGGCTGCACTTGCCATCACTTTATTCTACCAGAGCTGTTAAAAAGAGACAAAAAAGTTCTAGGACAAGAATCATTCCTGATAGCAACTTACGGGGGGGGAGGCGGGAGGGCTGGGCTGCCGTCGGAGGTCTCTTTTAACGCTATTTTTATGCTCAAAGCCGGTCAGTGTCACTTACAAACAACAAACAAGCATCACACGTTTAGCGCACTAGCCAAGCTCGCTCTACACGCACGAAGCGAGAACTTAATTTGCGAAAGGGTTGTGCGCACGCGCACACACAAATACACTCGCGCGCGCGCCCCTTCCGCAATTTAAGTTCGCGCTTCTTCGGGAACCTTTTTTCTTCCGCATGCTAATTCCGTGCTAAGAGGAAGCAAAGACTCAACCTAACAAGCACCCGTCAAAGGCGGCCAAGGCAGCCCACAGACCACGCGTGGCCCCGCAGCCAGGGCCGGCCTGGGGGAAGGCGCTACGGGATCCCCTACGGGCACTACGGTCGGGGTGGGCTCCACAGCAGACTGGCAGAATAACACTCCCCTCATCCCACCGCTCCCGGCTCCGCCTCCCAGCCCTGTTCACCTCAGCCGCGGGCCGCCACCATCCCCCGCACCGCCTGCCCCTCCGAGCGCTCCGCCTCCAGCCCGGCTCCACCCCCGTCCGACACCTTCCGCGGCCGGCCCTCCTCCTGCCCGGCTCCGCCCCCGTCCCTCTCCGGGTCGGACACCATTCCCAGCGCCTGGCCGCTCCCAGCCGAGCTCCACCTCTAGCTGGGGACCGGGCGCCATTTTAGGTACGCTAACCAAATGTCCGCAGCGTAGCAGCCCCCTTTCTTCCATTTGCTTCTGCTGCTATCAGGACTCGTTACGATGGAGGCAGCAGCTGGAGAGGGGGCAGGCAGCGCCAGAAGGGTGGGTGGAATAAGACCGAAAAGCACCAGGCAAGCAAGCTCCAGCCGCACAACAGTGCTGAGGCTACTGAATTCCGGCTCGCTCCTCGCAGGCGCAGCCTCCCCGTTGGCCACCCTGCTCCAAGCGGCCTCGCTGTGAAATCTTGCTGAGCAGCCAGTTCTGAATCAGATGTGAATTGGGTGGGCAAACACCGCTACCTTGGATTAATGTGCTTCAGCATTTGGTCTTACTTGTGGGGTCTAAATTAATTTAGAAAAAACCTAATAACCCGTCTGAGAAAGCTTAGCGTGCACCTCCATTAGCAGAAAAACTCTTCTGACTGTTGTGAGGGGAGACTTGGAGTTGTACCTTACAACCACAGATGGTTACATTTTAGAAGGTCTTCATCTACTTTCATTGGGCACAGAATTAAAATTTGTAAAAATCCAATTTCAGGAATAAAAAACACTTTAGAATTGTATAATAAGCTCAATGAAAACTGCTTAGTAAGCAAATACACATTCCCCTGGGCTCTGATACAACCTTTGCAGTACTGAGAACTCCAAAGTGAAGCAATCTTTAGAGGAAAATAATATAAACGTTTTAGCTTGCTCTATCATGATCAGTAATAAGTTTGTCTCCGAAGTATTCACAATTTTCCAATTTATTTTAGATACTTCTAAGTCCTTGTTTCTATCTGTAGAAACCTGCAAATCTGCAGATACTCACTACATAGATGCAGGTATTGATGCAGATACCGGTAGCCCATTTTTGCAAATATAGATGCAGATGTGAATAGAAGAACCCTCCGCATCTGCAGCTGTAAGTTCAGATATCTGCAGCTCCTTTTTGCAGATACAGATGAAGTGGGATACTGTGAAGAAACAAGGAGGAAGGTGCAACAGAGGAGGACCCTGATTCATACAGAGGAAGGAGACAACGGGACCAAATATTTGAAATCAGGACTGTTCTGGAAAATCTGGGACATATTGTTGGCATAGTTATAGACCACCAAATCAGATGGATGAGGTAAATGAGGCTTTCTTCAGACAACTAACAGAAGCCTCCAGATCACAGGCCCTAGTTCTCATAGGGCACTTCAATCACCTTGACATCTGCCAGGAGACCAATACAGCACTATATAGACAATCCAGGAAGTTTTGGAAGAATGTTGGGGACACCTTCTTCATGCAAGTGCTGAAGGAACCAACAAGGGGCCATGATCATCTTGACCTGCTGCTCACAAACAGGGAGAAATTAGGGAAGTAGATGTGGGTGGCAACCTGGACAGCAAAGATCATGAAGAATAGATCAGAAGGACAGAACAGGTCCTGAATGGTGCGCAGGATCTGGTCCAAGAGGTAGCTATAACAGGACCGCTTGGATATAGTAACCATAATATAACAACATTTAACATTCCTGTGGTGGGAAGAACACCTCAACTTAAATGTATACCCAAAATTAAAAAACACAGTAAAAGAACTAAAAAAGAGCCACCGTGGCTTAACAACCATGTAAAAGAAGCAGTGAGAGATAACATGACATCTTTTAAAAAGTGGAAGTCAAATCCTAGTGAGGTAAATAGAAAGAAGCATAAAAACTGCCAAATTAAGTGTAAAAATGTAATAAGAAAAGCCAAAAAGGAGTTTGAAGAACAGCTAGCCAAAAACTCAAAAGGTAATAAAATGTTTTTTAAGTACATCAGAAGCAGGAACCCTGCTAAACAACCAGTGGCTCCTGGACGATCAAGATACAAAAGGAGCACTTAAAGATGATAAAGTAATTGCAGAGAAACTAAATGAATTCTTTGCGTCAGTCTTCACGGCTGAGGATGTTAGGGAGATTCCCAAACCTGACCCGTCCTTTATAGGTGACAAATCTGAGGAATTATGACAGATTGAAGTGTCAATACAGGAGGTTTTGGAATTAATTGAGAATCTTAACAGTAAGAAGTCACCGGGACCAGATGGCATTCACCCAAGAGTTCTGAAAGAACTCAATGTGAAATTGTGGAACTATTAACTATGGTTTGTGACCTATCCTTTAAATCAGCTTCTGTACCCAATGACTGGAATATAGCTAATATTTAAAAAGCCAATATTTAAAAAGGGCTCTAGAGGCAATCCTGGCAATTACAGACTGGTAAGTCTAACATCAGTACCGGGTAAATTAGTTGAAACAATACTATAGAATAAAATTGTCAAACACATAGAAGAACATAATTTGTTGGGCAAAAGTCAGCATGGTTTCTGTAAAGGGAAATCATGTCTTACTAATCTATTAGGGTACATCTAGACTGCAGGCTTTTGTCAACAGAGGCTTTGTTGACACATACTGTCAACAAAGCTTCTGTTGACAAAGAGCTTCTAGACTACATCCAGTTCTGTCTACAAAGCAAGCTGCTTTGTCGACATGAGAGTGTAGACGCAAAGGACAGTGTAGATGCAATAACGCCTTCTGTCGACAGAACTCTGTTGACAGAAGGCGTTATTCCTCATAGAATGAGGTTTACCACTGTCGACAAAACTGCCAAGTTCTGTCGACGTTATGTCGACAGAACTCGGCGGTAGTGTAGATGCAGGTATAGTTTTGTCGACAAAAGTCCACTTTTGTCAACAAAACCCTGTAGTTTAGACACACCCCTAGAGTTCTTTAAAGGGGTCAACAAACATGTGGACAAGGGGGATCCAGTAGATATAGTGTACTTAGATTTCCAGAAAGCCTTTGACAAGATCACTCACCAAAGGCTCTTACGTAAATTAAGTTGTCATGGGATAAGAGATCCTTGCATGGATTGAGAACTGGTTAAAAGACAAGAAACAAAGGGTAGGAATAAATGATAAATTTTCAGAATGGAGAGGGATAACTAGTGGTGTTCCCCAAGGGTCAGTCCTAGGACCCATCTTATTCAACATATTCTTAAATGATCTGGAGAAAGGGGTACACAGTGAGGTGGCAAAGTTTGCAGATGATACTAAACTGCTCAAGATAGTTAAGACCAGAGCAGACTGTGAAGAACTTCAAAAAGATCTCACCAAACTAAGTGACTGGGCAACAAAATGGCAAATGAAATTTAATGTGGATAAATGTAAAGTAATGCACATTGGAAAAAATAACCCCAACTATACATATAATATGATGGGGGCTAATTTAGCTACAACTAGTCAGGAAAGAGATCTTGGAGTCATTGTGGATAGTTCTCTGAAGACGTCCATGCAGTGTGCAGCGGCAGTCAAAAAAGCAAACAGGATGTTAGGAATCATTAAAAAAGGGATAGAGAATAAGACGGAGAATATCTTATTGCCCTTATAAAAAAATCCATGGTACACCCACAACTGGAATACTGCGTACAGATGTGGTCTCCTCATCTCAAAAAAGATATACTGTCATTAGAAAAGGTTCAGAGAAGGGCAACTAAAATGATTAGGGGTTTGGAATGGGTCCCATATGAGGAGAGATTAAAGAGACGGGGACTTTTCAGCTTGGAAAAGAGGAGACTAAGGGGGGATATGATAGAGGTATATAAAATCATGAGTGATGTGGAGCAACTGAATAAGGAAAAGTTATTAACTTGTTCCCATAATATCAGAACTAGGGGCCACCAAATGAAACTAATGGGCAGCAGGTTTAAAACAAATAAAAGGAAGTTCTTCACACAGCGCATAGTCAATCTGTGGAATTCCTTGCCTGAGGAGGTTGTGAAGGCTAGGAGTATAACAGGGTTTAAAAGAGAACTAGATAAATCCATTAATGGCTATTAGCCAGGATGGGTAAGGAATGGTGTCCCTAACGTCTGTCAGAGGGTGGAGATGGATGGCAGGAGAGAGATGGCTTGATCATTCCCTGTTCGATTCAGTCCCTCTGGGACACCTGGCATTGGCCACTGTCGATAGACAGGGTACTGGGCTGGATGGACCTTTGGTCTGACCAAGTATGGCCATTCTTATGTTCTTATGTTAAGCTACGCAATTGACATAGCTCAATTTGCATGGCTTATTTCAAGTTAAGCCCTGCTGTGTAGACGCACCCTAACTTAATGGCAAACTCTTTAAAAATAAAGAGGGAACAAATATGGCTATTGCCACATCTTTTGTTTCAGTAGGTGAAATTAGAAGAGTTGGATCTTCCCATTGTTCTCAGGGAAAAACTCGAATACACATAGAACACTGAAATTGAATATAAGCATGAAATGGCATTCCATATCCAGCAGCTACTGACCTTTCCAAGCTTTAGGAAAACTTATGTCTAAATTTCTTTCTGAATGTTGTGGCTTGGGCTTATCCTTATGAGTTATAGATCCAAACTAGAATTCATTATATTTGATCAAACCAAATCTTTGGAAGAGTTTGAATGGATCCTGATCAGAACTTTGGGGTTCTGATCAATTTCTATCTGAAATGCTTAAAAAATGTGCTTTGCAGTTATATAGTGCCTACCATTCATAGAATTGTAGAGTCATAGAGCTGGAAGAGACCTCAGGAGGTCATCAAGTCCAGCCCTCTGCCCAAGGCAGGACCAATCCCAACTAAATCAACCCAGCCAAGGCTTCATCAAGCAAAGACTTAAAAACCTCTAGGGATGGAGATTCCACCACCTCCTTAGGTAACCCGTTCTAGTACTTCACCACCCTCCTAGTGAAATAGTTTTCCTAATATCCAACCTAGACCTCCCCCACTGTAACTTGAGACCATTGCTCCTTTTTCTGCCATCCATCACTACTGTGAACAGCCTTTCTCCATCCTCTTTGGAACCTCCCTTCAGGAAGTTGAAGGCTGCTATCAAATCCCCCCTTACTCTTCTCTTCTGCAGACTAAACAAACCCAAATCCCCCAATCTCTCCTCATAGGTCATGCGCTCCAACCCCCTAATCATTTTGGTCACCCTCCGCTGGACCCTCTCCAATGCGTCCCCTCTTCCAAGTGCTTCAAAATGGATTCCTTGAGGTTCCCCTCCATGATTTTTCTGGGGACAGAGGTAAGGGTGACTGGTCTGTAGTTCAAAAATCTCTAAAGTACTTTACAAAGATGGGCAAGCATTGTTAGTAGAACACCGTACATGGCAACCAGTTTATTTGCTTGTGAAAACACTGGCAGTTAATCTAAACTAGCACGTCTTCTGTTGCTGTATTATTATTAGATGTTATTGTGCTTTATGGCATATGATGCAGTGTCTTTCCATGTCCATCTGCCTAATATTACTTGCTCCATTATGGTCTGTTGTTATGACAGTGGCATCTCTCTCAATGGTTTTCTAATATGCCATTTCTTATTTTCTTTCTGTTGCCAACTAGGTGGCATCAAATCAAAGGCTTGTACAGGGTGTGGTAGCCTGAGAGCTGGGGGCTGCAGAAGCTTAGTCCTATTTAGTGTTTGGGAGGTGGGCGGGTGCTATGCAGAAGCCTAGTAGAAAGCAGATACACGAGGAGTTGGGTATGTGGTTTTATGTTCCCAGTATAGGCTGACAGAGACTACCGCCCAGCCAGTTCAACACCTGAAGCCCATCTGTAATCAGCCTGAAGGAAAGCTAATCAGAACACCTGCGGCCAGTTAAAGCGGATGGATGCACCATAAATAACCCTCCCTCTGGCAAGGCGGGGGGCAGGAGTGGAGGGATGGACCAGAGGAGAAGCAAAGGAGAACAGAGCAGCCCAATACAAGAGGCTGACCCTAGGAAGCCTGCAACGAAGCCTGACCCAAGACATTGGGAGTAGGTACTCAGGAAGGGTTGGGGAAGTGGCCCAGGGAAGGGCCGCTGTTCAGGGGAACAAGGGTCCAGCCTCGTGACCCACTTGGGTCTACCCCATAGGACCCTGGGCCGGAACCCAGAGCAAGTGCGTGGGAGTGGGTTCCCCCCAACCCTCCTGCCAGCTGGTGGGTTGCCAGCAAGAAATGGGAGGCCCAGTGGACTAACGAAGCGACTGACCTCCCATGCCCTGGACTTGCCTGTGATGAAAAGGGCTCTGATAGTGTGGTACCCTTGCCTTTGCGGCAGTGACAGGGACACCGCGAGCCTCTGAGGCACACAAAGAAAACCCCGCCAGGAAGCGCAGGACCCAGGGGCTTAGCCCCAACCGGCCACAAGGGGTACAGTTTTTTGACATTTGTACAATGTATTCAAACCACTTCAGCCTCCTTTGTTGAAACGTCTTTACAGTCTGCTGACTAGTCCTTTGTAACACATCAGCATTGCTTAGTTCTTCCCAACAATGGACCGCATTAGTTACTTAATCCCACCAGCCAGACCTCAGAATCTCCTGAAGCCTGTGAAGGGTATACCAATGTGGGTATCTCAATGGCATTGTTTAATTTTTATTTTTTTTTTTGTCTTGCTTCTTGAGCATATCTCCTTAGTTTTCTAGATATTTGCCAGACTCAAAAAGGCTCTATTTGCCTTCTCAATTCTTCTACCTCCTTTTGGAGTCGGCCATTAGCACTGTTGTACAGTGGTAGCCACAATGTGAAGTTTTAAGCTAAAAGTCCAGCTCAGACTGAACCAGAATGAATATTGGAAGGAGTACAAAGGAGCCTGCTACAAAGGGGCTTACTGTCCTCTTGCTGTTGTCAAGGCACAATCATTAAAGAGGCATCTCCATCAGTGTTCCCTTTAAGTTCATGGTCACCAACCTGTTGATCATGATCGACTGGTCGATCCCAGGGGTTCAACCAGTCGATTGCGTGGCTTTTGGCCCCCCTCACTCCCTCCCCACCCCAAGAAGAAGCCCACGCTGACCTACAGCAACAATGGAGGTAGCTCGGGCTTCCTGCAGGGTTGGGGGGAGTTCTGCAGCTGTGTGCCAGGTCCAGGAAGTGTGCGGGCTGCTCTTCCCCTCTCCCCAAACAGCCAGCGCGGTTCCTGAAATGTCGGGTTCATCGCGCGCTGGGGACTTCCTTCCCCCTGCTGCCTTCCCGCGGGGGGGCGGGAGGGGGTTTAGCAGTCCTGGAACTGCGCCAGCTCCAACTTCTCAGGAAGTACACGCCCTGCTCCTCTGCTTCCCATGACAGCGCGTGCTGCCTGAGCAGCTGGAGCTGGAGCAATCCCGGGACTCCTATTCCCCTCCCTCCCTCTGGCGCAGGAAGGCAGCAGGGGGAAGGAAGTCCATGGCGCACGACTGACCAGCATTTCAGGTATCGCTCCAGCTGTTTGGGGAAGGGGGAGCAGCCCGCTGTAGGATTCCCAGGTACCGGCCGGAGCTGTCCCTATCCCCTCCCCCCGCCCAGACCCCCATGAGTACCCTGCCTCCTGCCCCAGCCCCCACCAGCACCCTACCTTAGCACCCTGCCCCATCCCCACCAGCACCCTGCCCCTGGTCAGACTCCCACCAGCACCCTGCTCCTGCCCCCTGGCCAGACTCCCTGCACCCTGCCCAAACTCCCACCAGCACCTTGCCTCTGCCCCCTGGCCAGACTCCCATCAGCACCCTGCCCCTTGGCCAGACCTCCACAAGCACCTTCCTCTTGCCCCCTCCCTCCTGGCCAGACACCTACCCCCAGCTTGCTCCTGTACCCTATTTTCCACCCAGATTCTGTACCCTCATCCCTATCGCAGTCATTGGCAGCGCTGTCCCGCACACTGGATCCCTCATTTTTGGCCCCACCTCAGATTGTAGTGGAGACCACAAATGCCACTAACCCTGGAACCCAGAAGAGTTAATCTGGCCTGGTCCTAGAGTGCCAGGGGAATGAGGTGTCTCAATTGAGGCCACATTAGTGAGGCTTGGGGTTTTTTGGAGGGGTTGTTTTTTTGCATCTCAATTGTGTGGCCCCGACTGACTTTTCTGTGGATCAGTGACCCCTGACTCAAAACAGGTTCCCCGTCCCTCTCATATATAAAGACAACGCTGAAACATTTTGTTTGACATAATGTTTTATTTAAAAATGAAGCCTGGCCAACAAGCCCCCAGTTGGGGCCAAGCCCCCATCTGGCCTCAGCATCATAACACTCCTGCACACATACAGACCCAGATTCCAAACCTAAGCCTATCATACACTGGAACCCCCCTGTCCTGAGCCTCTCACATCCCCAAACTCCTGCACCTCCACATCCTCAGTCTTGTGCCGCAACACTCCTGCACTATCCACACACTGAAAATCCCAACCCTCCACCTGACCCCAACACTTCCCAGCCTGGATCCCCCTCCCCAAGCCAGCATCTCCTTCTGCACCTCCTCTTGCATCCAAATTCCCTCCCAGAGCTTGCACCTCTCACCCCTTCCCACACCCAAATCCCTCATTCCCACCCCAGAGCCCACACCTCTTTTCTCAACCCAGTGAGAGTGTATAAGGGCTGGGGGTAGTAAGTGATGGAGAGGAGGGAAGCAGCTTCACAGGTGATTAATCAGCCTCGCCCAGTCAGTCAACTCCCTTGGAGTCCTGAGCCTCTGTCTGGGTGTGACTGATTAATCGCCTGTGAAGCTGTGCTGCCACACAGCTTAGAGGGAACACTGACCTCCAGCATATTTTTGTCACAGGGTGGCACTTCTACTGGCAGGCTATGGTGATTTGCTGAAGAGAAAAGCTGTCCTTCCTTTTTTCTGAAATGGTAATAAGATTCTCTCCTGTGTTGTGTAGTTCTGTTCTCACATCTACCAATGACATGTGGGTCTTTATACAAGCCACTTTATACTTCTCTACTTATTTTTTCCTTCTCACCTGTTGCCTGTATTACCTATCTGGACCAGGATAAGCCAAACTTACTGACTGTCCAAGCCACATACAATAACCTTCAGGGCTGCGTCTAGACTGGCATGATTTTGCGGAAATACTTTTAACGGAAAAGTTTTTCCGTTAAAAGTATTTCCACAAAAGCGCGTCTAGATTGGCACAGATGCTTTTGCGCAAAAAGTGCTTTTGCGCAAAAGCATCCATGGCCAGTCTAGACGCGATTTTGCGCAAGAAAGCCCGATCGCCATTTTAGCCATCGGGGCTTTTTTGCACAAAACAGTTCTTCGCTGTCTACACTGGCCCTCTTGCACAAGTATTCTTGCGCAAGAGGGCTTTTTCCTGAGCGGGAGCATGAAAGTATTTGCGCAAGAAGCGCTGATTTTGTACATTACAAAGTCAGTGCTCTTGCGCAAATTCAAGCGGCCAGTCTAGACAGCTGGCAAGTTTTTCCACAAAAGCAACCGCTTTTGCGGAAAAACTTGCCAGTCTAGACGCAGCCCAGAAGTTCAAGAGCCAGAAGCCATACATACCCTGTCCTGTAAAGTGGCATCTGTTGGAGCATGGGGCTTCTGCCCTCCCACTTCTGCATAGCGAAGGCCCTTATAATCTCCTCCCTGTAAGGCAGAAGCTTTTAGTCTCACCACCCCACTACAAGGCAGAAGCTTGTAGCTCCATCACTCTGCCACAGGGCAGAAGCTTAAGTTCCTCCTCCTACCCTGTCTGGTAGGTAGAGAATGGGGAGGTGTATGGGGGGCGTGGTTCTATGAGCTGCATTTTAACTGTAAAAGAGCCACAGTTTGACCACACTTGATCTATCATAGAATTATACAATTGGAAGAAACCTCAAGAAGTTATCAAGTCCATCCCCCTGCTAAAAGCAGGACAAATCCGAACTAAGTCATCCTGGGCACGGCTTTGTAAAGCCAGGACTCAAAAACCTCTAGGGATGGAGATTCTATTACCTGCCTAGGTAACTCATTCCAGTGCTCCACCACCATCCTAGTGAAATAGTGTTTCCTAATATCCGACCTAGACCTCCCCCATTGCAAATTGAGACTTACTCCTCATTCTGTCATCTGTCACCACTGAGAACAGCCTCTTTCCATCCTCTTTGGAACCCCCCTTCAGATAGTTGAAGGCTGCTATTAATTCCCCCCTCATTCTTCTCTTCTGTAGACTAAATAAGCCCAAATCCCTCAGTCTCTCCTCGTAAATCATGAGCTCCAGCCCCTTAATAAATTTTGGTACCCTTCACTGGACTCTCTCAAATGCATCCACATCCTTTCTGTAATGGGGGCCCCAGAATTGGACGTAATACTCCAGATGTGGCCTCACCAGTGCCAAATAAAGGGAAATAATCACTTCCCTAGAAATGCTGGCAATACTCCTATTGATGTACTGCAACATGCTATTAGCCATCTTGGCTAGAGGGCACGTTGTTGACTCATATCTAATTTCTCATCCACTGTGATCCCCAGTTCCTTTTCTGCAGAACTGCTGCTTAGCCAGGCAGTCCCCAGCCTGTAGCAGTGCTTGGGATTCTTCCATCCCAAGTACAGGACTCTGTACATGTCCTTGTTGAAATTCATCAGACTTCTTCTGGCCCAATCCTCCAAATTGTCTAGCTCACTCTGGACCCTATCCCTACCCTCTAGCTCAGTGGTTCTCAAACTTTTTGGCCCATGGACCACCTGGCTCAATCTAAACCTTTCTGTGGACCATCAGTTGCTAATGGAAACTCACCATTAATTACATAATTATGCCTGAGCCATTTTGCTAGTGCCACAGCTAGGGAGAACGGTTTAATTTAAATTATTAAACAGATTAAGCTTTTTAACTTTCTCATGCTAGTTTATATAACTTTATTTTAAATAAAGTAAAATATTAATTTATGTCCAACGCAAAAAGTTTCAATTTTTTCTTTATTTATGGCAGGTGCAGGGAATGTTTTTTGTGTTGGGAGCCACTGACCCACAGAAAAATCAGTTGTGGACCACACAAGTGAGAAGCAAAAAAACCCAAAAATCCCCAGCTCTCACTGATGTGGCCCCCAACTGAGACACCTCACTCTTCTGGTGCTTCAGCCCCACAGGGTGAGGGAAAGGAACAGGGAGGACTGAGGTTTAGGGCTTTCCATAGGCTAGATTTACTTTTCTGGAGTTCCGGAGTTAGTGGATTTTATGGACTCCCTTAGGCTTTGGGTTGGGGACAAAAAGGAGGGGTTCAGTGTACGGGGAAGGACTGCCACTAAGTGGGATAGGGATGGGGTGCAGGATCTGGGAGGGAGGTGGGGTGCAGAAGCAGGCTAGAAGTAGGGTTTCTGGCTGGGAGAGTGAGCAAAAGCAAGGGAGAGTACAGTGTGTGGTCAGGAGGGACAGTGCAAGGAGCAATGGCGGATGCAGGAGCAGGGTAGAAGTAGGTGTCTGGCTGGGGGGAAGGTGCAGGAGCAGGCTCAGGGCAGGGTCTCTGGCTAGGAAGGGAGGTTGTATGGCCAGGAGGGTTTTGGGGTAGGGTGTCTGGCCAGGAGTAGAGATATGGGGGCAAGGAGTGTTGGGAATAAAGCTGGAGAGCAGAGTGGCTGAAGGGTTCAGGGAGATGGGGGTAGGGTGCCCCTGGGAGTAGGGCTGGGGTGAGGATGCCTCGGGGGCAGGGAATTCAGGGAAATGGGTGGCAGGGGACAGGGAGGCTGGGCATGGCAAAGTGAATCGGGGTGGGCGACCTGCCGTCCAGACCTGGAATCTCGAGAGGTGTGCTGCTTACCAGGAGCTCGAATTCAGGATGTGACTGAGAGTCTTACCAAACTGATCAAACCTTCGGATTGCTACCCCTTCCTGCTTCTCCATGTGGGAACTAATGATACAGCCAAGAATGACCTTGAGCGGGTTACTGCGGATTATGTAGCGCTGGGATCAAAGAATTCAGAGCGCAAGTGGTGTCCTTGTCCATCCTCCCTGTTGAAGGGAAAGGACTGGGCAGAGATCGTTGAATTGAGGAAGTAAATGCGTGGTTGCGCAGGTGGTGACACAGAGAGGGCTTCAGTTTCTTCGACCATGGGACTCTGTTCCGGGCACAAGGATTGTTAGGAAGAGATGGGATCCACCTAACCAAGAGAGGAAGGAGCATCTTCATGGGCAGGCTTGCAAACCTAGTGAGGAGGGCTTTAAACTAGGTTCGTTGGAGGACGGTGACCAAAACCCTGAGGGGAGTGGGAAAGTTGGATACCAGGAAGAAATGCTAAGAGGAACGAGCAAGAAAGGAGGACCCCTGATTTGAATGGAGAAGATAGGGCGATCAACTGCTTATCTGAGATGGTTGTACACTAATGCGAGAAGCCTGGGCAACAAACAGGGAGAACTGGAGGCCCTGGCCCAGTCCAAGAAATATGATTTAATTGGGATAACAGAGACTTGGTGGGATGACTTGCATGACTGGAGAGCTGTCATGGAAGGGTATAGACTGTTCAGGAAGAACAGGCAGGGGAGAAAAGGAGGAGGAGTTGCACTATACGAAAGAGAGCACTATGATTGCTCAGAACTCCAGTATATAGAGGGAGAAAAACCTGTTGAGAGTCTATGGATTAAGTTTAGAGGTGCAAACAACAGCAGTGATGTTGTGGTTGGTGTCTACTACTGGCCACCAAATCAGGTGGATGAGGTAGATGAGGCTTTCTTCTGACAAGTGAGAGAAGCTTCCAGATTGCAGGCCCTGGTTCTCGTGGGGGACTTTAATCACCCTGACATCTGTTGGGAAACCAATACGGCAGTACACAGGCAATCCAGGAAGTTTTTGGAGAATGTTGGGGATAACTTCTTGGTACAAGTGCTGAAGGATCCAACCAGGGGCCGTGCAGCTTGACCTTCTGCTCACAAACAGGGAGGAACTAATAGGGAAGCAGAGGTGGGTGACAACCTGGGAAGCAGTGATCATGAGATGGTAGATTTCAGGATCCTGACCAAAGGAAGAAAGAGAGTAGTAAAATACACACCTTGGACTTCAGAAAAGCAGATTTTGACTCCCTCAGAGACCTGATGGGCAGAATCCCTGGGATGCTAACATGAAGAGAAAGGAGTCCAGGACAGCTGGCAGTATTTTAAAGAAGCCTTATTGAAGGCACAGAAAGAAACCATCCCGATGCGTAGCAAGAGAGGCAAACATGGTAGGAGACCGGATTGGCTTACGGGGAAATCCTTGGTGAACTTAAGCACAAAAGGAAGCTTACAAAAGTGGAAACTTGGACAAATGACCAGGAGGGTTTAAATGTATAGCTCGAGAATGCCGGGGGGTTATCAGGAAGGTGAAAGCACAATTGGAATTGCAACTGGCAAAGGATGTGAAGGATAACAAGAAAGGTTTCTACAGGCATGTTAACAAGAAGAAGGTGATCAGAGAGGGTGTGGGGCCCCTACTGGATGAAGGAGGTAACCTAGTGACATAAGAACATAAGAACGGCCATACCGGGTCAGACCAAAGGTCCATCTAGCCCAGTATCCTGTCTGCCGACAGTGGCCAGCACCAGGTGCCCCAGAGGGGGTGGACCGAAGACAATGATCAAGCGCTTTGTCTCCTGCCATCCCTCTCCAGCCTCTGTCAAACAGAGGCCAAGGACACCATTTTATCCCCTGGCTAATAGCCTTTTATGGACCTAACCTCCATGAAATTATCTAGCTTCTCTTTAAACTCTGTTATAGTCCTAGCCTTCACAGCCTCCTCTGGCAAGGAGTTCCACATGCTGACTACACGCTGTGTGAAGAAGAACTTTCTTTTATTAGTTTTAAACCTGCTACCCATTAATTTCATTTGGTGTCCTCTAGTTCTTCTATTTAGGGAACTAATAAATAACATTTCTTTATCCGCCCTCTCCACACCACTCATGATTTTATAGACCTCTATCATATCCCCCCTCAGTCTCCTCTTTTCTAAACTGAAAAGTCCCAGTCGCTTTAACCTCTCCTCATATGGGACCCGTTCCAAACCCCTAATCATTTTAGTTGCCCTTTTCTGAACCCTTTCCAAGGCCAAAATATCTTTTTGAGGTGAGGAGACCACATCTGTACACAGTATTCAAGATGTGGGCGTACCATAGTTTTATACAGGGGCAGTAAGATATTCCGGGTCTTATTTTCTATCCCTTTCTTAATAATACCTAGCATCCTATTTGCCTTTTTGACCGCTGCACACTGTGTGGAAGTTTTCAGAGAACTGCCACGATAACTCCAAGATCTCTTTCCTGATTTGTCGTAGCCAAATTAGCCCCCATCATACTGTATGCGTATAGTTGGGGTTATTTTTCCCCAATGTGCATTACTTTACACTTATCCACATTAAATTTCATTTGCCATTTTGTTGCCCAATCACTCAGTTTGGTGAGATCTTCTTGGAGTCCCTCACAGTCTGCTTCTGTCTTGACTATCCTAAACAGTTTGGTATCATCCATAAACTTCACCACCTCACTGCTTACCCCTTTCTCCAGATCATTTATGAATAAGTTGAACAGGATTGGTCCTAGGACTGACCCTTGGGGACACCACTAGTTACCCCTCTCCATTCTGAAAATTTACCATTTATTCCTACCCTTTGTTTCCTGTCTTTTAACCAGTTCTCAATCCAAGAAAGGACCTTCCCTCTTATCCCATGGCCATGTAATTTACACAAGAGCCTTTGGTGAGGACCTTGTCAAAGGCTTTCTGGAAATCTAAGTATACTATATCTACTGGATCCCCTTGTCCGCATGTTTGTTAACCCCTTCAAAGAACTCTAATAGATTAGTAAGACAGGATTTCCCTTTACAGAACCCATGTTGACTTTTGTCCAACAAATTATGTTCTTCTACATGCTTCACAATTTTATTCTTTACTATTGTTTCGACTAATTTGCCCGGTACTGAAGTTAGACTTACCGGTCTGTAATTGCCGGATCGCCTCTAGAGCCCTTTTTAAATATTGGTGTCACGTTGGCTACCTTCCAGTCATTAGGTACGGAAGCCGATTTAAGGGATAGGTTACAAACCACAGATAATAGTTCAGCAGATGATGTGGGGAAAGCTGAAGTACTCAGTGCTTTCTTTGCCTCTGTATTCATGGACAAGGTCAGCTCTCGGACTAATGCGCTAAGTGACGCAAGATGGAATGAAGATGGACAGCCCTTGGTGGGAAAAAAACAGGTTAGGAACTATTTAGAAAAGCTAAACGTACATAAATCCATGGGTCCAGACTTAATGCATCCGAGGGTACTGAGGGAGTTGGCAAATGTCATTGAGGAGCCTTTGGCCATTATCTTTGAAAAGTCATGGAGATCGGAGAGATCCCGGATGATTGGAAAAAGGCAAATGTAGTGCCCATCTTCAGAAAAGGAAGAAGGGCGATCCAGGGAACTATAGGCGGTCAGTCTTACCTCGGTTCTTGGAAAAATCATGGAATGGATCCTTAAGGAATCTATTTTGAGGCACTTGGAAGAGAGGAAAGTGATTAGGAATAGTCAGCATGGATTCACAAAGGAAAGTCATGCCTGACCAATCTGATTAGCTTCTATGATGAGGTAACTGGCTCTGTGGACATGGGAAAGTCAGTGGATGTGATATACCTTGACTTTAGCAAGGCTTTTGATACGGTCTCCCACAATATTCTTGCCATCAAGTTAAAGGAACGTGGATTGGATAAATGGATGGTAAGATGGATAGAAAGCTGGCTAGAAGGCTGGGCCCAGCGGGTAGTGATCAATGGCTCGATGTCAGGATGGCGGTCGGTTTCTAGCGGAGTGCCCCAAGTTTTGGGTCTAGGACCGGTTTTGTTCAATATCTTTATTAATGACCTGGATGAGGGGATGGATTGCACCCTCAGCAAGTTTGCAGATGACACTAAGCTAGGGGGAGTGGTAGATATGCTTGAGGGCAGAGATAGGGTCCAGAGTGACTTCGACAAATTGGAGGCTTGGGCCACAAGAAATCTGATGAGGTTCAACAAGGACAAGTGCAGAGTCCTGCTCTTTGGACAGAAGAATCCCAAGCATTGTTACAGGCTGGGGACCAACCAGCTGAGTAGTAGTTCTGCAGAAAAGGACCTGGGAGTTACAGTGGATGAGAAGCTGGATATGAGTCAACAGTGTGCCCTTATAGCCAAGAAGGCTAATGGCGTATTAGGTTGCATTAAGAGGAGCATTGCCAGCAGATCCAGAGATGTCATTATTCCCCTTTATTCCACATCTGGAGTATTGTGTCCAGTTCTGGGCTCCTCACTACAAAAAGGACGTGGATGCATTGGAGAGGGTCCAGCGGAGGGCAACCAAAATAATTAGGGGGCTGGAGCATATGACCTATGAGGAGAGGCTGAGGGAGTTGGGTCTGTTTAGTCTGCAGAAGCGAAGAGTGAGAGGGGATTTGATAGCAGCCTTCAACTTCCTGAAGGGAGGTTCCAAAGAGGATGGAGAAAGGCTGTTCTCAATAGTGACTGATGGCAGAACAAGGAGCAATGGTCTCAAGTTGTGGTGGGAGAGGTCCAGGTTGGATATTAGGAAAAACTATTTCACTAGGAGAGTGGTGAAGCACTGGAATGGTTTACCTAGGGAAATAGTGGAGTCTCCATCCCTAGAGATGTTTAAGTCTCGGCTTGACCAAGCCCTGGCTGGGTTGATTTAGTTGGGATTGGTCCTGCCTAGAGCAGGGGGCTGGACTTGATGACCTTCTGAGGTCTTTTCCAGCTCTATGGTTCTATGAGGTACTGTATCTGATAGAGAAGGGATATTCTTTAAGTACATGGACAACTGGCTGCTTTGTGATTATATAACTTCAGATGGTGGCCATGAGTTGTGCATACGTAACGGCACACACAACTGTGATGAGGCTTCAACGGTAAAGTATTGGCCTTTTTATATAAATTACCTGATATTTCTCTGGAAAAGGAATATTTTAGAAGAAATGGCAGAGAATTTCTTCATTGAACTAAGTATTGATTCCTTTGGATCACACATTCATGAGTTTTTGTTCCATTATTGTTATTTTATTAAAGCTATCTTTTGTGGGAAGTGAGAGACCACAACTCCAGTTTTAATATTTGCCTTCTGGCATCAGGGAGTAAAAATGTGATTGGTCACCTTTAAAGATCCAGGAAGTATAATAGAAACTCACCTATTATGCATATGGATCTGTTAAACGATTGCAGTTTCTGTGTATTACAACAACCCTATTTGAGAACAGTGGTGTCTGCTGTGATGAAAACCTGTTAAAGAACAGACCTGTTACCAGTAACTTGATGATGAAATATTTGTGAGTTTGGTGTTTATGAAATGTGCCAGACCACGGTCTTGGAGGCAAGCACCATGACCAAGATCCTCAAAGGTATTTACATTTAACTCCTGTTGATTTCAGTGGAAGGTACAAGGCTAAATATCATAGAGGATCTAGGTCCCTTTGTTTATCCCAAACAGTTGGTATGGCATACATAGTGACAAATGCAAGCTTTCTCCAAATTGTTCTGTGAATGTATTCAAGAGTGGTCATTTCTATACATGAGAAGGTTGTTTTGTCTCCATGGTACCCAGATGTTGGGGCAACTCAGTGTTCATCAGTGGAATTCATCTTGTAATGAGGGCAATCTTCTGCAGGATAGGAGCAATGTTAATTTAAGGCCACCAAACTACTAACGAGTGCTAATGAGGTTTGGTTGCTATTGTTATTTATTGCCAGCTTCAAGAGGCTGAAAACCATGGGCTAGAATACATAAAAATCACCATTGGCCTAAAAAATATGAGTTTAAAAAGAATCAGTTGCTTTGGCCTGCTCACTTGACTCTTTTTCTGAAAAACGTAAACAACAAATAGTCTAGGAGTACCTTAGAGACTAACAAAACATGTAGATGGTATCATGAGCTTTCGTGGGCACAACCCAATTCTTCAGATGCATGGAGTATTACAAGTCCAGTTCCAACTCCCTCTTCATGCCCCTGTTGTGTGTGCAATACAAGTGCCAGGTAAAAATTCAATTGATACTATATCAAATGTGCTATGTAAGTACCATTTCCACTGTGCACCTGCTTCCAGACTCCTGCTCTCTCCTCTCCCAGTGTGTGCATGGAGTCTTCCCTGTTCCCCACAGGCAGGCTCCTTTAGCCCACTCCAACTCAAGCTCAACAAGCTCATTTGGACCATCAAGGTGGCTCCTTTGATCTTCACCCTCTTCTCCCCACCTTGCATTCAGCTTCTTAATCCAAATCCACAGGCAGGGTCCCACTCTCTTAGTAGGTTTCCAGTAACCAGGCCCTGTCACCAGCCTGTTGGAAATGGGGATTCCCTTGGACTCATGGCAAGTATTCTCCTTCCTAGCTGCTTCTTTGAGCCCCTGTCTTGCACAGTTCCCTGGGCCTCTACCTCTAAGAGCCCTTACAAAATGGGCCAAAATCACTACACAGTGCCAGTGCTGTGTAATACAATGTAATCTCCTAAAACATCCATACCCCCATATACATCTTCTTGATGTAATGTCAGTGAAAGTAGCAGCCTCTTTTATACATACATGTTTAACTTTTTTTTCATAATAGGAAAAATAAACACAAACAAGCTGCTGGAATCCAATTGCTTTTTGGACCTCTGCATTTCAGTACTATAATAGAATGTACATTATACTCCAATGGGTAGAAAACTAGGAAGTTTTTTTTTCTAACTAGCCAATAGATGTCACTGCTGCTTCAGAAGAAATCCCATAGATGTAATTTTCTGAGAGTTGAGAGGCAGGTGCATGTTCCTACCCCACTCAAAATAAAGTGACACACACAGAGATAAAGTCATCCTTTCTAGGCTTATTAATAAAGACTGTTTAAAAAGTAATACAGGGTCCAGCGGCCAAAACCTTCTCCTCAGCCTCAGCTGCCAATATGGTTACTTTGCACCAGGTTTCACTCTCTTTCACTAAGATCATCCCTGTCCCTAACCCTAATTTTCTATGCCTGAGGCCCATTCTCACCTCCGTTACCACCAGAAAATTCAGCTTTATAGATGTGCTAGCAGATAAGCTATGCCACTAGCAAAGCAAGGAGTCACACAGCTAAATCAGAGAGAGTTTAGAATGTACAGTTTCATACTTTTCCATCACACTCTGGCCCATTATATAAAAGCCAAGGCGATATAAAATATAAAGCCACTCTGTCCCATTATACAAAAGCCAAGGCGATAGTGGCAACTGGCCCCTGCCTTCATCATTGTTTTGCAACTATTATAATAAGATTGAATAAGATTTATGCAGGAAAAAAGTCCTGATGCTAAAATAAAGTTAAATATGCTTTTATTTGCTTAGCTATTCCTATTTCATTAAAGATATTGTCTCTATTCTGGACATCATTTTGGAACCTTAACTTTCAATGATTTTACTCTGCCTGGCTTATATATTCACAATAAGGGACCACTATGACTATGTAGTTTGATCTGCTGCCCAACACAGACCAGAGAATTTTATCAGTGATTCCTACAATGCAATTTAGTAAGTGTAGATTTAATGAGTCTTCATTTAATAGAGTTCTTTCAATACACCTGAGATCATTAAGGCTCTTACAGCGGGTAAGGTAACTGAAGGAGGATGATAATACTGTGCATTTACATTGCATCTTAAACTTCAGAATTTCAAAACACTCTGCAGTCATTACTAAGTCACACATTACCCCGGTGAGGTAGGTAATCTTTTTGCAGATGAAGAGAGTGAGGTACAGAGAGGTCCTAACTTGCGCAAGGTCACTTAAAGTCTGTGGCCATACAGGAAATACCGGAGTCCTTACTCCCAACTATTCTCTTAAACTAGGATCTTCTGTTTCTACTACAGTTTATCTATCTATCTATCTATCTATTAGAAATGAAGTGTCTGGCTGTCCATCTGTTTGTGCAAGAACTCCTCCTAAACAATAACAGCTAGAGCCACCAAATTTGATAGGCAGCTACCTCTTACCCTAAGTTAAAGCAAGGTCAGGATATGGTTGTGCTGGAAACACAGGAAGTGTTGGGAATGGGTCTTTTCCTGCCAGTGTGGAAAGGGAGGGGCGGAGAGAAGAGGGATGCAAGCCTCACACTCACCACTGGGTGCAGCAGGTGGGGACAGCATACTGCAGAGCGAGCGCTGGGGACAACCACAGCAGCAGGAGACTGACTGGCTGGGGGTGGGGCTCTGCATGTTGCTGGCCAGGCCACCTTCTGCAGTTCTCCTCCTCCTAACAACTACAGGGTCTGGGCATTACCTCGGACCCTGCTATGGGGCCTGGGGATCCATGCCTGCACACTCCCCATCCCTTGCTGCTCCACATGGATGTGTGGCAATTCCCCCTCCTGCTGTGAGGCTCCTACAGGGCCTAGCAATTTCCCATCCTTTCCCCCACCACTTCACTTGGAATGTGGGGATTCCCTTTGCCCCTCTCCCCCCAACCCTGCACCTCCTTACAGGGCCTGAGTATTTCCTTCTTCCTCCTCCACCACGCCAATTCACCTGGAGATTCGCTACACTTCCTCCCCTACACGGGTCCTCATGGAGCCTAGGGATGCCCTTCTACTCCCTGCCTCTGTGCAGCTCCTCCTTTGATTTCCCAACAAAACCCAGCCAACCATTTCTTGAGTTGCACTCCTGAGCAATGCCAGGTACATCTGCTAGTGTATAATAACAGAAAAAGTCAGGTAAAAGCCACTCTTCCCTTCCTTTGTATCTTCCCTTCAGCCCATCCCCTTTTCTCCCATACCTCCATTAACTTTTTACATGGCTATAATGAAAAACCTTGGCTGCTAGCTAGGTTAATTGATCACTGACAGATGCACCTACCCAGGGACAATTGGTGATGGGAGACATGGGGGGCCATCAGCCATGTGTCCACCCTGCCCCCAGCTGGGGAAGGGCTGGGACATCTCTCCTCCACTCCAGCTCCACCTCTCTCCATCTTTGCTCTCCTCCACCACTTCCCCAACCCCCTTTTCCAAGCAATGTGTTCTGGGGGACTAGCGGGGGTCAAGAGTATGGCACCGTCTGTGGGAGTCCAGCCCCCCCACTCACCAGCAGCAGTGGGGGAAGCAGAACAACATGGCCCCAGCACTCTCTGCTTCCCCAGCCGCATCACTCTGCTTCCCACTGGTGAGAGTGGGGGTGGTCCTGTCCTCCCTTCCCCATACAACATGCTGGGAGAACAGTGAGCTGGGGCTGCATTGCTCTGCTTCCCCCAACATTGCTGATAAGTGTAGGGGGGAACTGCATTTTTCTGTGGAAGCCAGCCCACCCTCACTCTCGCTAATGCACCTGGACACTCAGGGACTGTTCCCAGCAGCTGCTGGCCAGCACCTTATATGTGCCCCCTCGTGCCCCCATGTGCCACTCCTGCACCCGCCTCCTGTTTGTCAGTCAGGAACCAGTGATGTCACTCTGCGGCAGGCAAACATACCAGAACAGCAGTGGAAAGGACAGCCGCTTTTTGAACTTTATACTAAATTTTGGTGATATATCTGAAAATGAGGTCATTCATCTTCCTGATTGCACAGTATGCATAAATATATATCACATACATACATCTTTCCAGTATGTCTTCATGTTGGCTGGGGGTGTGCTTCCCAGCACCAGTAGAGATACATGCTAGCTCTGCTTGAGCTAGCACACTAAAAATAGCACTTTGGCTGCAGTGACTTGCTCTGTCTGCCCAAGTAGATACCGAGGGGGTTGGGCAGGTTTGTAGCTGGGCAGCTAGCCCAAGCCATTGCCCATGCTGCTGCAGCCATATTGCTAGTTTTAGCCGGCTAGCATTACCAGAAGCAGTATATGTCTGGCTGTTTGTGCTGGAAAGCACCCACCAAGCTACTGCACAAAGAACTGTGAACAGCTGTTGAAATAGTCTGGTCATTGTATTTATAGAAATGGATAGCACAGAAGCAGAGGGTCAGAAACCATGTCAGTACTGGTGGCAATAGCCTCCCTGAAGGGATGGGTAATACACGAGCTTCTCTTTATAGAGATTCTTTCAAACATTCCCATTGGAAAGGATGTACCCTTGTTATAGTGTAATATGATAGTCACATAAAATATAGTCAGAAATGCTCTGCACTCTCTGTATGACCTAATTTTGGGGCAATTGTTCTGGTACGAGCAGATTTATCATATATACCACCATATACACATTCTCTGAGGCAGTGGTTCTCAAACTTTCTTCATTTGCAGACCCCTACATTTTTTTTAATGGAGGTGCAGACCCTTTTGGAAATCATCGACATAGTCTGCATTCCTCCATGGACCACAGGTAGAAAACCACTACTCTAAGGAATTATATTGTATTGTCTTCCTCTGACCTTTAATATGTATTTAAATGCACTCAGTGGGGCAGAGTTCATTCTGCTGTGTGGAAGGGCATGTCTATTTCTGGGCATTATTGGTAAACTGTAGATATAGAGGGCAAAGGATTCAGCCAGTGCATATACAAGTGCCAGATTGTTGGTGTCACCTCAGACTGCAAGCCTCTTCAGTCATTCCAAATCAAGCTGTTTGTTTTCTTGGCACAAATGTTCCATTCATAGCTTAGTTCAGGAAATGTGTAATGGCCATTATAGTATGGCTTGGAAGATGCAATTAAACTTAAATGACAGAGGAAAATGTACTCTAATTATTCACTTTCCTTCCTATGAAAAGATTAGTTACTGTAAGCAGCTTTGTATGAAGAGTTCACATAGTGTAGTGCAGCATATGTGCACCAACTTTAGTGGGACTTGCTAGGGCTATGTCATAGGGCAGGTTGACACTACAAGAACAGGTTGATGTAAGCTATACAGTTTGAGTTACATTATTAGCATAACTAAAATCAATGTAGTTTAGATCTACTTACTGCTGGATCCACACTCCAGGTGATCAACAGAAAAAACTCTTCTGTCAACTCTCCTTACTCATTCTGCTGGAATACAAGAGTTAACAGGAGAGTGATTGATTTAGTGGGTCAAGTTAGAGGGTCTTTACTAGACTCGCTAAATGGAATGCTAGTGTATTGATCGCTGTAGCATCGATCCACCCTGTAGTGGAGACAAGCCCTTAGTTTTAGAAAGGAGAAAAACAATATTATTCTCTGTCTATACAGTGCAAGTTTAGAAACCATTGTATTCTCTTCTAGCAAAGGAAACTATTGTAAGGTAGATTTGAGAAGTCTTAATTAATTTGGCAAAAATATTTAACATATAGAAAATGAACAGTGCTGCTAGAAATCAACACAATACCAATAGTTTCTATATTACATGACAATGCAACTTCTCTATAAGTGCATTATTCTGGGGGAATTTATTAATAAATAGGTTATATTTTCAAACAGTTCAAATGCCATCCTTTTACTACATGAAAAAGCATATATTATGAGAGATTGGTGCCTTCAACAAGCAGCATTTTCCCAAGTTAACTTTTTAGAAGTTACAGAAGATATAAACGTATAAACTGAAGTCTTTCTTCTCTTTCCGCATCTAATTAGCTCATAACAACTAAAGATTTCTGTCCATCTCTCCAGTTTTGTTCTACACAATGTAAAGAGGAAATCTTAAAAGTTGTAAAATATATACATTAGCATAGCAGTCCTGAGTCTGAGCCCTGAGTTTTCAGGAATCCTGGTCAAAATCAGTTCCCTTTTAAATACGTTGAACTTGAAAGCTCTTTGTCATGTAAATATGTGTTTTCTGTTTTCACATGATAGTTCTACAGTTTACATTTTTTAAGCCTTCTATCTCATTCATAATTTCCTTTGAAACTGGAAAGCTTTCTTTCTTTGAAAACCTGGACTTGCTTTTTTAATCCAAATAAAAACAGCCTGAAGATACATTATGAGTGAATATGAAGGATCTTTTTGAAAGTCGTCTTGAAGTTCTTGTTACAGAGGGGATAGATGAATGGATTTAAAGTGGAGTTTACATAACCAAGCCAAATAGTGAACATGTAGAAACCCTGGTTGCAACAGCTTTGACAATAGGCTATTACCATAAACAGCACAAAATAAGGAATCCAGCACAGCATAAAGGCTGCCATTATAAAACCCAACTGCTTGGCTGCTTTCCTCTCCCTGTTCAGATGCACCCCTTGCATGGACTGGGTGCGCAGTCTCAGCCAGGTGCTCTTCAGATAACCAAGGCCTTTGTTAGTCTTGTCCTCAGCACTAGAAGTTGGCTCCAGGGTGGGATAGGAGTCATTTTTACACAAAACCCCGTCTATGAAAGTGTGCTCATCTGATGTGTCACTTAACTCTGGAGCCTGTGAGCAAGGCCCCTTCTTGACAGACACATACTTAATTCCCACTTTATCTGGTCCTGACTGAGTCTGGGCAATGGCAAGAGGAAAGCAGCTCCGTTTTACTACTTTGCTGTCATCTTCTGTAATGAGAGTGTTTGAGCAGTTGTCAAAGCTGCCAAGTTGAAGTTTTGCCTCCATACTTTTGGACTGAGGAAAGTGGAGATTTACATTGCAGCAAGGGTCTGCAGAGCTTTCTTTCAAAAGACTTGAGGGTATATCTTTATTTGACTTTTTGTGGCAAATCTTTTGCTTTTCCTGCACTTTATGATGTACACTTTTGTTTTCTGAGAAAGATCGAAAAGATCCATTGATGAGCTCTCGGTGCTGACAGTGTTTCCTGACAGCTTTGTATATTTTTGCATAGAACCATAACATCAGTAAAGATGGGACATAGAAGTTGATAATTGCTGTCAACACTTTAAACCAGGTGA
The DNA here is from genome assembly GCA_019425775.1 of Rafetus swinhoei. Classification (NCBI taxonomy): domain Eukaryota; kingdom Metazoa; phylum Chordata; order Testudines; family Trionychidae; genus Rafetus; species Rafetus swinhoei. The sequence continues at coordinate 10,314,716 of CM033435.1, read as the reverse complement.
CTTGGGAGAATTCTGTTTCACAGGTAACTTCACCCACTGTCCGATTCCTAATATTGGCAAAAGCATGCCAGCCTTGAATCGGAATGATCCACAGAAAAGAAATCAGCCAAGCTCCAGAAATCATTACCAATGCTCTAGTTTTGGTCCGGTACTTGAGATAATTGAGTGGCTGTTGTACTGAACGGTAACGATCTATGCACAATATAAAAAGGCTGAAGATGGAGGCTGTGGAGGCTACATAATCCATTGAGAGCCAGAACAAACAGGCTACACTGCCCAGTACCCACTCGCCTTTCAGTAGGTACATCATGTTCAGCGGCATAACAGCTGCTCCAACTATAAGGTCTGCAACTGATAGGCTGACAATGTACAGGTTACCAACTGTATGCAGCTTTCTTTCTGTTTTCACTGCATATAGGACCAAAATATTCATGATGACTGTGATCAGTGAGATGCTACCCAGGACCACACCTAGTGGGACTGGGTGAGTAACTGTTGAGTTATTTGTTGTGTTTTTGTTGAGCTCACACATTTTTTTGCCCAAAGTCACAGAGCAGAAATCAGGGCAAATGTCAGGATCTTGGCAATTCACTCTTGTTTCCAAGCCTATTTGAGTTTATAATTTGTTGCTTTCTGGTTCTTTTTGTGACTCTGTAAGAGAAAAAAATAGCATCATAGTACAAGGTTATAAGGAACTCAAGAGGACATCTAGCCCATCTCCTTATGTCCCCACCCACCTTGCTGAAATAGGACCAACCAAACCTAGACCATCACTGACAGGGTTTATTTAACCTGTTCTTTACAACCTCCAATGACAGGGACTCCACAAACTCCCTTGGTTCAATAATATAAAAATAATGCTGCACACTTTAGCATCATACCTTTCCTTTGATGGGGCTTTGCAAACATTAATCAGTTTTAGTCTTGGAAAAATCAAATTAGTTGTAGGAAGCACACAGGACCACTGAAGGGGTAGGGTCTGGGGCTCCAGTCCACCACCACTGTTACTACAGCAGTGGCAGCAGCCAGAGCCCTGGGCCTTTTCAATTGCTCCTGGAGCTCCCTGCAACACAGTCCACACAGCACTGCCCATAGCCACAACCTTCTGCCTGAGCCCATGCCCCTACTAGGGCAGAGTCAAGCCCCCCCACCAACTCCCAACATTGCCCAGGGCCTGGCAGAGTGTGTCACCAGCCCTGGAAAATTATATATGGCCTTAATGAGGCTGACAACTTTTACTGGGATTCTGTAGGTTGGAAGAATATTCCACAATATATATCTGTTCAGGCTGTCAGATAACTTTGAAAATCAGTGAAACTGATGATGATGGAGGAGTGCCATTCTAGACATACTTTTATAATCATCTTTATTGTAAATATGTGATCTACACAGAATCTCTTGGGTCTGAATCCAGCTTATTCTTTTCTAATCTTTGCATCCACTGTCTGTTTTCTAATCTTTGCATCCACTGTGCAGTTCAAAGTGGGTACTTGTATGAAATAGGGCTCCATTCTAGCCTTGGTTCTGTTTGTCATTACCATTCATTTGCTAACACATTCTTCACTAACCACACACACACTGGTATGGCTTGGATAGATGGAAAATGCCTTGAAGAGCTAGTCTTTCCTGATGATACTGCTCTATCGAATAATACCCCCAAAAAGCTTCAAAGACATATACAGGCTGTTTGCACTATGAGTCCAAGATACATTCCAAAAACGTGGACTTATAGCAATACAACTTAAAGCTGGGAATTTTTTTCCCACAGCTGACTTCCATTTGCAAATTTTTTTTTTTTTTTGCGTGACTTAAGAGCGAGGAATGGGAGGACTTATAACACATCAGTTCCTACAAGCATCAATGACTTTATTGTGGAATGGATGTATATCGGGGTGACTTATAGCGGGGACACTGTAATCTGGCAACAGAAGGACAAGCTGGGCTCAAAATCAGGTATGCTAAAAGAGATATCCTTGAAGCCCAGATGTCAAGTAGCAACATTACATTAGAAGGCTAAAATCAAGAAAGTAGAATATTTTCTTGATTTGAATAAAATACTTGTTAGCCAGTGGAGACTTAGAATCATAGAATTCTAGGGCTGGAAGAGACCTCAGGAGGTCATTGAGTCCAGCCCCCTGGCCAAAGCAGGACCAATCCCAACTAAATCATCCCAGCCAGGGCTTTGTCAAGTCGAGACTAAAAACCGCTACTGATGGAGATTCCACCACCTCCCTAGGTAACCCGTTCCAGTGCTTCACCACCCTCCTAGTGAAACAGTTTTTCCTAATATCCAACCTAGACCTCCCCCACTGTAACTTTAGACCATTGCTCCTTGTTCTGCCACCTGTTGCTACTGAGAACAGCCTTTCTCCATCCTCTTTGGAACCTCCCTTCAGGAAGTTGAAGGCTGCTATCAAATCCCCCCTCACTCTTCTTTTCTGCAGACTAAATAAGCTCAAATCCCTTAGCCTCTCTTCGTAGGTCATGTGCTCCAGCCCCCTAATCATTGTGGTTGCCCACCACTGGACCCTCTCCAATGTGTCCACATCCTTTCTATGGTGGGGGGCCCAGAATTGGATGCAATACTTCTGATGTGGCCTCACCAGTACTGAATAAAGGGGAATAATCACTTCTCTAGGTCTGCTGGCAATGCTTCTCCTAATGACCTCATACAAAGTTACATCAACAGTAGGAAAGGCATCCACAGCATTCACTAAAATGAAATAACCTATGGGAATCAAAGTTATATAGCACAAAAACAAAACTTAGAAGTATGAATTCAAGTGTAATCTTGGTGTTAACACAGTGCTGCAAAAGCTAAAAATATGTTAAAATGTTAGACAAAGTTAGACACATTTAAAAATAATTGCCCATGAACGGTTCTGGGCACTGGATGGAAAAGACTTCTTTATCAGTGAAGGTCTCTAAAAAATCATTAGCCAGCAGCTCATCTCCACCAGAAACAGAGGGAAGCACTGGACATATTTGGGACTTGTACTTTGAATGCCAACACACAGACTTCCATGTGTAATCATCAAGTGGAAACTAACTGATGTGAGAGAACAAGGGTATCCAAGAAAAACCTTATGATGAACCCTTGGTTGGGAGGGCCAAATAATTGATGTCAATACTGCAGAGCAAGCAGAAGAAGCAGCAAATAAAAGGAATGGATTGAGGACACAGTTTTTTGCCCTGTGCATGAACTCTGTTGGAGAAAAGATTTTTTTAAAGGAATATAGTGCATTTTTATGTACTACCGCTATGTAGGTCACAGAGTTTTCTCAATTATTTACAATTACATTCCTCATAATGCTGATCCTGAAATATGGGAAAGAAACTTTTTGTCCATCCAGATTTCCAGTTGTATATATTTTATTTAATTAACTCATTGAAAAACAAAGTAAAATAAGCTGTCTATAAATAACAAAATGAAAATAGATGGATATAAAATCATCCATTAATCTAATGATTGGCCCACTCAATATCAAATAATCCAGCAATTCTTCATAAGCTTTATCTGATAAATTGGGAGGGCAGTAGTTTTATTCAACTATCAGCTCCAAAATAATAAGGCATTACAAATCACAATGCCAATTCATAGTTTCTGTTCCAGCCAAACAGAAGGGACAAATCAGTCCTAAGAGTGAAACCAAGGATGAGACTAAATCTAAGACTAATTAAAGCATCCAATCAAAATTATAGGTGATTAAATAATAGCTAATCTTTTCCTCCTCAACATAGGGTTACATGAAAATTTCCAAACTGAGATTACATAATTTACTACATTTTGAAATTCAAATTAATAAAATATCCTGGTGAAAACAAGTGTTTTCAGGATTAATGAACCACTCTCAACCCATAAAATATGCACATGTGAAATTATACAGGCTTTGGCATAACTGAATTTTATTAAAAAATTGATGAATAATATCAATGTTTATTTTTACTTTTATTAGTTGTGGGAAATTGGGAGGTGGGGAGTGCCAGACAATAGGGAAGATCAGATAATAACTCTCTGACAGTAGATGCTGAGATTCAAAAAGCTAAAGCTTTAACTTCTAAAACACAAATCCCCAACTTTACTTGTCAAAATATATAAAGTAAATATTCTGAAATGAAACAAATCCTTAAAGAAGTGCTTAGCTAGCATTTTTTGCTTAATTTGCCTATCTGAAATTTCAGGTATATTTCAGAAATATTTTTTCATCAGTTTGTGTATGGTGAAGTCTCTATTTACTGCAATATACTAATTTAAAATTCGAATCCTTCCAAGCCTTCTTTTATTGAAAATGAGGTTTTTTAACTCAGGGTTGTTTTAGTTATTTGAAAAACTACCCATCAGGAATAGTTTTCAGATAAATTCCCTTGGTCCAATTACATACACTCCTGCTTGCACACATACCAGATAACTATAAGAGAGAGTTTTTAAAAAAAAAAAAAGCAAGAATGCGATACAGATGCCCCTCTGCTAATAAATCTCATAAGCATGTCTCATCCATTTAGCTTAACTCAGTAAAAACGGAATCATTTGGAAATAAGCCAGGTTTAGATGAATCCAAGAGCATTCATAGCAAGCATTTACACTAGTTTAACTAAATCAGTTTTTAAACCACTTTTAATTAAATCAGTTCAAACTTGTGCATAGAGCAGGCACGAGCAGCTGAGTGGAGGTGGCACTGGATCACTGTATCTGAGAAATTATTCTTATTTGACTAGTATTTGTAGCAGAAGTCAGGCACAGAATCCTAGTTAAATTAAATGAATCATCTTCCTGAGAGCTGAATTAGGTATTTTAGGCTATGTCTACGCTGCAGATTTATTTCAAAATAAGCTATTTCAGAAGATATCTTCCGAAATAGCTTATTTTGAAATGGCGCTTCTACACACCAAAAGCACATTGACATAGTGCTTAGCTATTTCAAAATAGAGTGTCCATACTGATTGGACACTAACTCGCATTTAAGGCCACCGGGAACCACTTAAGGCAGGGCATCAGGTCAGCAGTTACTTCCTGTGGCTGCTGCTTGAGGCTATCTGAGGCTCTTGCTTAAAGGAACCCCCTATTCTGCCATGTCTCAGGCTTTTTTTTTTTGCCTACCTCCTCGAGGGACAGCAAAGCCTTTTCTTTTGCCTGCTGCAGTTGCCCTTGTGGACACCTCAGCTTGCTAGTGATGGAGCCGGAGCTGCCTCTGGGAAGTCTATGGCTATTGCAGCTTGTGCTGCAACTCATACAGCAGTTTGTGCAGGCTGCAGCTCAGGCCCTGCAGGAACCCAAGCCCCAGCGCCTCTGGGAGACCCTCCTTGGATCTCTGTGGTCATGGCTCATGCAGCTGAATCCCACCCGCCCCCCTCTTCACACCTTGCACCACTGCTTCTGGCATCTGGACACCAGTGCAGACTGGTGGGACTGGATTATCATGGAACAGTGGGGAGACCAGCAATGGCTCCAGAATTTCAGGATGAGGAAGGAAAAGTTTCTGGAGCTCTGTGAGTGGCTCACCCCTGCCCTCAGGGGACAGGACACTCACATGAGACCCACCATTCCCCTCCAGAAGTGGGTTGCCATAGCCTTCTGGAAGCTCGCCACGCTGGACAGCTACTGATCTGTTGGGAACCAGTTCTCCGGTGGGAGATCGACTGTTGGGGCCATGCTCATGCAGGCACAGCATTCTTGGACTATTGTTCCAAGGTGTGGGGTGGACTAAGGAAAGGGGTGGGAGAGTGGTTCAAGCTCTCTCCCTTGGAGGTTTTTTTTTAGTACCACCCTCACAAAGCCCTTTCAGGGGATGGGGTGAGTAGCAGGGGTTGCTCCAGGTATGGCAGGGGAGGGGAGAATAGGGAGTTGGGCTGAGGGACCTCCCAAGGGCTCTGGTACCCCTGTGAATCTCTGTTTGTCTCCTTTTGCAAGTGATGTGGGCCATCAAAATCGTCCTGCTGCACAAGGTCATCTACCTCGGTGACGTGAACACCATTGTTGGGGGCTTTGCCAACATGGTTTCCCCAAATGTGGGGGGGGGCCATTGATGGCACCCACATCCCCATCCAGGTTCCCGACCACTGGGCATCTCTCTTCATCAACTGGAAGGGATACTTTTCAATGGTCCTGCAGGCCGTCACGGACCACCAGTGCCAGTTTATGGACATTGGATGGTCAGGGAACGTGCATGATACCTGCATGTTCTGAAACTCCAGCATCTTTGAGAAGCTGCATGATGGAAATTTTTCTTCCCCACTGCACCATCAGTGTTGGGGACGTGCCCATGTGCATGGTGGGGGATGTGGCCTGCCCTCTCTTGCCTTGGTTCATGAAGCCATACACTGGCCATGTCGACCATGCTACAGTGCCAGGCTCAGCAGGGCCCATATGGTCGTAGAGGGCCTCTTCGGGAGTTTGAAGGCACAGTTCAGATGCCTTCTCACCTGGCTGGATCTTGGGAAGTGCAACATCCCTCATATGGTGTGCTCCACAATATTTGTGAGTGGAAGGGGGAGGCGTTCCTGCTTGGCTGGGGGGCGGAGGCTGACCGCATTGGCAGTGCCATCTAGCAGGCCCATCAGGGGTCTGTGCACATGCGGGAAGCCCTGAGGGAGAGTTTCTCGCAGCGCCCCAGTGAAACTCTCCCCTAGGCCCCACTAGAAGCCTGTGCATTGCCCCTCTCTGACTTTCCTCCAACACTCCTCCCCTCCCACCCTGCACTGTTGAGACAATAAAAGACAGTTTGTTTTGGAAAAACTAAAATCTCTGTTTCTTTTTATTTAGGGTCAGAGTAACTGGGGAGGGACAGGGGAAAGAACCTGGGAGAGGGGAGCAAAGACTGGGTAGGAGGCGGGATGAGAACCTTGGAAGGGGAGGAGGAAGCTGGAAGATGGAGAAGGGGTGAGGAGAGGCTCATGACTGGGGCTGGGAGTGGCGCCTGGCTGTGGTGATCCCACTGCCACAGGTGCAGGGGTCACAGCAGCCTTGGGGGAGGAGCGTAAGGGGGAGTGGGAGAGGGAGCTACAGCGAGAGCAGGAGCAGGAGCAGGCTGTGAGGGTTACACGGCCACGCACATGGTGCAGTGCTGTGCTAGCAGCTCCCAGCAGGTGTCTTGTCACAGCTGGATGTCTTCCTGGAGCCTGTGGTCGATGGTCTGCTCCAGGGATCGGAGTGCTGTGAGGTGCTCCCTCTGGAAGTTGTCCATGGGTCTCCAGCACCTGCTGTTCCCTTGGGTTTGGGAGGCTGTCCCGGGGGGTGTTGACACCCCCCTCTCACAGCTGGTCCAGCTGTGGAGAATAAAGAGAGATGGTCAGTCATCCCAGGGGACACTGTGCCTGAAGCCTTCCCCCAATCTGTAAGCTGAGAGCAGCTGCGCCTCACCACACTGTCCCCAGGAGTGGATGCTGCTCTAAGAGTGCGGACATGCCCTTGTGCCATGTGCGGGACTGCTGAGTGTGTGTGTGTGTGTGTGTGTCCCCAGCCTCCTTCTAGAAGTGGCTTGTGCAGAGAGGGTGCCCCACCTCGGTGTCATGAGTATGTCAGGCCTCTCCAGACACCCTGCAAAAAGGGTCCTCTGTGGCAGCTTCCTTGTGCTATGTGGCCAGGAGTGGCACAACACAGGCTCTTGCGTACGCAGGCCGCAAGGACCGAGTGAGGAGTGTCCCCTCCCCCGGCCATCCCCTCCGCTTCCTGTATGAAGGGAACATGATGGCACTCACATGATGTTCCTTCCCTGGCCTCAGATGATGCCTGGGACACATCCACAGCATGAGGTACTGGCTCCAGGGTCAGGAGGGTGATGGTGCTGGCCTCGTCCGTTCCTCCTCCTCCTCCACCTCCTCATCTCTGTCCCCTGGGAGGACGACGATGGGCGTCTCGAGCCCCAAGTCCACTACCAGGTGTGTGTGTGTGTGTGAAGGGACTGCCCTGCCCACCAGGATGCAGTCCAGGTCCTTGAAGTAGGGGCAGGTGTGGGGGTTTGCCCTGGAGCAGGAACTGCCCACACTGGCCCTGGCATATGCCTGGCAGAGCTCTTTTACTTTCAGCCACACCTGCTCCTGAATGCAGATGTGTCCCTTGCTGGCCAAGCTCTCAGCCATGTGGCCACAGACGTCTGCATTCCTGCATCTGGTGCAGAGATCCTGGAGGCTAATCTCATCACCCCAGACCTCAACAAGGTCCAGAATCTCTGCACCAGATCAGGAAGGCGCACGTCTCTTTTGGCCCTGGTCAGGCTCTTGAGAGCCATCTGACTGCTCCCTGGGAGCAGTAGAGGGCTGGCTTGGATCAGCAAACTGGCTCATTTTTTGAAAAAGCGAGGCAATGGCAGCCTGCAGGGTGGCTCAGGGCTGTCAGGGCCTTGTCCGTGCTACAAGCCCTTTCTACTGGAGCTGCAGCTTTAAGGGCTCTAGGGGAAGGGGTGGAATATAGAGTTTTCCTCAGTGTAGACAGAGTGGCCAGCAGGGTACCTTGGGAAGGGATAGAGGCCCATTATTTTGAAATAACTTCAGCTGCCCTGTCTACACAGCCAGTATTTCGAAATAACTATTTTGGAAGACGCATTATTCCTCGCAGAATGAGGCATACAGATTTTGGAATAAGCTGCCCATTATTTTGATAATATTTTAAAATAATGCTATTGCTGTGTAGACACTTGCATAGTTATTTTGGAATAACGTCCGTTATTCTGAAATAACTTTGCTGTATAGACATACCCTTAGGGTATGTCTAGACTACATGCCTCTGTCAGCATGCCTCTGTAGATTAGGCTACCCGACATAGTCACGAGGCATAAGGGATCAGTTGGCAAAGGCTTCCCCTGCCAACAGATCCGCGTCTAGACTGCCGCGCTGTGCCGACGATCAGCTGATCGTCGGCACAGCGTGGCGGCCATGTTTATTTTAATGAAGCGGGGATTATTTAAATCCCCGCTTCATTGACTATGTCGGGTAGCCTAATCTACATGCCTCTGCTGACAGACATACCCAGAGGCTGTGTCTACACTGGGCCACTTATTCCAGAAAAGCGGCTGATTTTCCTGAATAAGCTGTGAGCTGTCTACACTGGCCCCTTGAATTTCCGGAAAAGCACTGACGATCTACAGTAAGAAATCAGCTGCTTTTCCAGAAAAACTATGCTGCTCCAGCTCGGGCAAAAGTCCTTTTTCCGGAAAACTGTTCTGGAAAAGGGCCAGTGTAGACAGCCCAGTAGTCTTTTCCATAGAAAAGCCCGATCGCGAAAATGGCGATCGGGGCTTTTTCGAAAGGCGTCTACATTAGCACGGACGCTTTTCGGAAAAAGGGCTTTTCCGGAAAAGCATCCTGCCAATGTAGACGCTCTTTTTCCGGAAATACTTATAACGGAAAACTGTTCCGTTTTAATCATTTCCGGAAAATCATGCCAGTGTAGACGTAGCCTTAGTGTCCTGGATGAGTAAACATAGTTACATCCCCTAACTTTGTATTATGAGTTAGGATATGATAAAATAATGATAATGCATTTATTGTAGTACAGTATCTGGACAATAAAAGCTACTTATAATTTTTTCAGGTGAAACTTTAATTTTCACAGAATCCTTTAACACCCCTCTAATATCTTCTAATATAACATTTAAGTAAACTCATTAACAGGTGCTGAAAAAAGTGGATTGAAAATAATTGTAAATATGGATACTGCAATGACTGAATAGCATGAAACATTTAGAAAGACAAAATTGCATTTCTGTTCGTAAAAAAAAATGATACAGGTGGTTTTCCATCACCCTGCAGTGAGATGGTGGCTAGAATACACAGTAACCTCCCTTAATGACACAGAGAATAAAAGTGACTTGGGAGAAAACAAAGAATGAATTTACCACAGAAGTGGATTATTTAGCAGTTGAATTACCAACATTGGCCTCTGATCTGCACCCAAGGAAGATTTCCCTATTGGATTCTTCATTTGTATAGTAAATAGCCTGTATTTTTATCTGTCTGGGCACAACAGAAAACAGAAAAGCCGAAGTGCGTTCAGCATCCTGGGACAGTCAGTCCTGAAGGTGTCAATTTCCTGATGTAAGACTGTACCTTGCTGGCTAGTTAATGGAGCATTATACCAGGGGATCAGAGGGTGTGTCTGCATTTACTGGGGATCGGTGCTGCGGTAATGAATCCTTTGGGGGTCGGTTTAGTGGGTCTAGCTGCCAACTGCTCTCTCATTGACTCTGGTACTCCGCCAGAATGAGAAAAATAAGGGAAATCATTTCCCCATTGACCCCCTGCAGTGGAGACCCCACAGCAATTTGACCTAAAATACATTGACTCCAATTATGGTATTTATGTGGCTGGAGTTGTGTAAATTAGGTCTTCACCCAGAATGTAGAGGGAGGCTCCTTATTTTGTTCTCTGTAATAACAACTGAATCAGACTGTGCAGCAACAAAGAAAGACAGATCACAGTAACAGGAAAACACAGCTCAAGGAGGGAGCAGGGCATGTTTTACCTTACCCCCTGTCCACTCAGTAGTGGTGACTAAAGGCATGTTTTACTTGTGCAGTGTTTACTTTCTTTGTTTGTAAGGTTGCTTCCCCCTAACTGTAACGGTAATATAGGAGTAACAAGGGTAATAAGAAGATGTTCTACAAGCATGTTAGGAGCAAGAAGACCAAGGACAGGGTAGGCCCCTTGCTCAGTGAAGAGGGAGAAACAATAACAGGAAACTTGGAAATGGCAAAGGTGCTTAATGACTTCTTTGTTTCGATTTTCATCAACAAGATGGATGGTGGCGGGATGCCTAACATGGTGAATGCTAGTGGAAATGGGATAGGTTTAGAAGTTAAAATAAAAGAACAAGTTAAAAATTAGAAGAGTTAGATGTCTGCAAGTCACCAGGGCCTGATGAAATGCATCCTAGAATATTCAAGGAGCAGATAGAGGAGGTATCTGAGCCTTTAGCTATCATCTTTGAAAAATCATGGAAGTCGGGAGAGATGCTACAAGACTGGAAAAGGGCAAATCTAGAAAAAGAGAAATAAGAACAACCCAGGAAACTACAGACTAGTCAGTTTAACTTCTGTGCCAGGGAAGATAATGGAGCAAGTAATTAAGGAAATAATCTGCAAACACCTGGAAGATAATAAGGTGATAGGTAATAGCCAGCATGGATTTGTAAAGAACAAATCATCTCAAACCAATCTGATAGCTTTCTTTGATAGGATAACAAGTCTTGTGGATAAGGTAGATGTGGTATCCTTAGAATTTAGTAAGACATTTGACACGATCTCTCATGATCTTCTTATCAATAATTAGGGAAATACAGCTTAGACAGGACTACTATAAGGTGGGTGCATAACTGGCTGGATAACCGTTCTCAGAGAGAAGTTATTAACGGTTCACAATCATGCTGCAAGGAGCATAACAAGTGGGGTTCCACAGGGGTCTGAATTGGGGCCAATTTTGTTCTATACCTTCATCAACAATTTAGATGATAGCATAGCGAGTACACTTATTAAGTGTGCAGATGATACCAAGCTGAGGGGTTGCAAGTGCTTTGGAGGATAGGGTCCAAATTCAAAGTGATATGGACAAACTGGAGAAATTGTCTGAGGTAAACAGGATGAAGTTTAATAAGGACAAATGCAAAGTACTCCACTTAGGAAGGAACAATCAGTCTCACCCACACAGAATGGGAAGTGATTGTCTAGGAAGGCATACTGCTGAAATGGATCTAGGGGTCATAGTGGACAACAAGTTAAACATGAGTCAACGGTGACACTGTTGCAAAAAAAGCAAACATGATTGTGGAATGCATTAATAGGAGTGTTGTGAGCAAGACACAAGAAGTCATTCTTCTGCTATAGTCTGTACTGATTAGGTCTCAGTTGGAGTACTGTGTCCAGTTCTGGGCACCTCCTTTCAAGAAATATGTGGAGAAATTGGAGAAGATCCAGAGAAGAGCAACAAAAATGATTAAAGGTCTAGAAAACATGAGCTACGAGGGAAGTCTGAAAGAATTGGGCTTGTTTAGTCTGGAAAAGAGAAGACTGAGAGGGGACATGATAGCAGTTTGCAAGTATGCAAAAGGGTGTTATAAGGAGGAGGGAGAAAAGTTGTTCTCCTTGGCCTCTTAAGATAGGACCAGAAGCAATGGGCTTAAATTGAAGCAAGGGAGGTTTAGGTTGGACATCAGGAAAAACTTCCCAACTGTCAGGGTGGTTAAACACTGAAATAAATTGCCTAGCTGGGTTGTGGAATCTCCATCACTGAAGATATTTAAGAGCAGGTTAGACAGACACCTATCAGGGATTATCTAGACAGGGCTTGGTCCTGCCGTGAGGGCAGGGGACTGGACTTAGTGACCTCTAGAGGTCCCTTCTAGTTCTAGTATTCTATGATTCTATAAAGCAGAAGCAGCCTAGGACTCCTTCGGTTTTCTTTTGCAAACAGTGCAAGTGGCTCATCCGGACAGGGTAACTGTTACTCTCTCTGCCATGGCTTTGCCCTCTGCCACCATCTGGCACAGCCTCACTCCTGGGCTGAACTCTGGCTCCTACCATTCTTCCCCAATTTTGTTCCTCGGCCTCCTCACCCCCACCTCAATTATTTGAATCCCTCCTCCCACTCAGTCAGTTTCTCCCCCTGTTTCAGACTTTGCTCCCTACCCTCATTTGGCCTCTCCTGAGCATGCATAGTAGAAACAAGACTCAGAACCGTGCCTGCCTGCTGCCACAGCAGGATCCTAGTGCTAGAGTGCCTGCTCTGGCTGGGGTCCCTGGGCTCAAGCCTGCAGGATTCCCCAGCTTTGCACCCCTGATGGTTCTGTGCCTTAGGCAGCTATCCTGCACGCTTTTTCCTATTTATGGCTCTCTTCTTCCTGATCAACAGTAATCCTTCTATCTCAAGGGTAAGATTCTGCAAAAGGCCATTTATTTGGGTATCTTCTAAAATTGAGTTTGGGCTGCTCCATAAGCTAGAAAACTAGATCAAAATGTAGATAATGACCCTAGCTGGCACAGCTAAGATTTTAAATTTTAGTCAGCTCAACAGGCACAGAAGTCACTGACATGAACATCTATGGCTGCTGACACAAATGTCTGGTTTCTAAAAGCCCAATATATTGTGCAATTAATTCCTCCATTTGTATAGAGAATCACTAAACATTTTCTCTCATATGGGATGGATGCTTGGACTAGTTGGCTGAGGCCAAAAAGGTTTGTTCGCCTATAGATAGCCTGCCTGAGCCACTGCCCATGTTACTCCCAGCTACATGTCTATAAGATGCTAACTTGAATGGTAGCTCCCATTCAAGTAGTGCTGGCACATGCACCTTGCCTCTCAGCTCAAGAAGACATAACCACAGTTACTATTTTAAAATACATACTTCTGAGCATATGTCCAAATTCAGGAGGGTACTTAAACATCTGCCTATAGTTTACTCATATGCTTAAAATTAGTTTAAATATCCTCCTGAATCAAGTGCATGTCTATTGCTAGCACCATTTTGCTATGTTTCCTTCAAAATGTAATTGGGAACAAGGTTTTAAATTAGACCCTCTGTATACATTTTATCTTAGGGTGCATCTACACTGCACCCGTAGCTTGAAATAAGCTATGTAATTTGTGCTACGCATGTATGCGTTAGCTTCAGCGGGAAAACATCAGTTTGTTGAAGCAGATGTGCTTTATAGATGAAAATTAGGAAAAACACTTAAATATTGTTACAAATACAAAAATAAAGAGGACAGTGGATTTTGACCATCTGATGTATTACCAAAAATAATCATTTTAAAATATGACATGTCGTACCTCGGTGTTTTCGTACCTCGGTACCTTTGGTGGTCTGGACTGTCAGTGTCAGCGTCAGCGTCGTCTGGTCTGGGTCGTCCTGGCGCGCTCCTGACAGGACCTCTACTCCGTCGGTGATGATAAACTTTCGGCTGCGTGCGTAACAATCGGTACTCCCTTTATCTAGAGTGTTAGACCCTGTGCACTTGGGTCAACACAGGAGATCTCTGAGAGGCCCCGGAAACGACAGATGCAGGCAAGGTTTGAAATCAATCGAGCAGGTTTATTGTCAAATCACGAGCTCTACCAGTTGGTAACAGAGATCAGTACAATGTTACACCACTGGGCACTATGGCCCGCGTTGACAAGGTCCCAACACCGGGCAGGCCTATTGCCATATAACAGATATTAACAGCAGTTAGTCAAAGTTAAGCTACTGTGCATTCTGTAAGTTCAGGCAATGACACCTGCCGTTCAGGCGCCTAGTGCGCCCCCCCCAAGGTTGGCCAGAGAGCACCCTCTGCGGTGTCCTTTTATAGACAGGTACAAACAACTTACATCATTTCTTTACGTAGCGGGTTACCACCCTCTGTTGCCTAGATACCATCCCTCACCTTACAGAAGGGGGGCTTACTTACTATATTTCATGCTGTCAATTCCGACCTGGTCCTGAACCTAGGTCGTTATGTACATTAGTTTTTAGGGAGTCTTTGTACCAAGACATTCCTTAAGATGTTCCGTTACTCCCTTTTGGCTTACAGTTTGTACCCAGTGCCTCCCTGTGTCCTTCCATGCTCTACCTAACTTACACAATTACACAGTTATCAGTAGGGCCTCTTTCTTGGCTCCTGTTACTGAACCAAAGTCTTGCTCACTAGATTGCAGGCCTGTTGCTGTTTTCATGTTACAGGCCTCTGTTCAGGCCTGCTGACTCCATGTTACTGACCCTCAACTTACTACATGACATAAGACTACAAAGCAGTAGATGGATAGTAAAATACCCAATTTCTAATGACGCGGATAAAAATAGTGCAAGGGAATAAATCATTATAGTGACTACAGTTATCAAGGAGAGCAAAGCATCTTGATACTTGACTGGAATTTGTCATTTAGAGGGTCTTAGGAGGGCAATTTATTTGTGCCTGGAAAATGCATGCAAACTTGTACCAAGACCATCATGCATTTGGACACACCAAATTCATCTGTGCATCTGGTTACACAGATCTGTGTATGGACCACTGATCTGGATCAGTGGTTCTCAACCTGGGGTACATGTGCCCCTGGAGTATACAGATGTCTTCCAAGGAGTATATTTGGATATTTGACTAGTTTTACAGACTACAGGTATGTCTACACTACAGCATTAATTCGAGTTAACTTAATTCAAAGTAGTTAATTCGAATTAAGCTAATTCGAAATAACGCATCTATACACAAAACCTATTTCGAAATAGCGTTTTGCTATTTCGAAATAGCGTGTCCACACTGAGTGGACCCTGAACCGAAGTTAAGGCTGGCCGGAACCAATGCTGGCAGGGCATCAGGTTAGGACTTAGTGTGTGGGGCTGCTGCCTGAGGCTAAGTGAGCTCCGTGCTTAAAGGGACCCTACCCCCACCCCAGACAGACAGTTCTCAGGGTTCCCCGCTTGCTTGTCTACCTCAATGAGGGACAGCAAAGCAGTCCTGTCTTGGAGTGCCCTGAGTGCCCTCACTCGGGACACCACAGCACTCGGCCACATGGAGCCAGGTAGGGGACAGTGATGGCACTTACCTGGTGTAGCCTCCCCGACGACCCTGCTGACTCCGGTGCCGGGACAGCTTGGGGGTCCCCCTGGCGTGGCACACTCCATGCTGGCCCCTCTGCCACACCTGGGTCAGGGCCCTCTGGTCCCGGCTCACTGCCCCCCGGAGTGGCGCGGACCGTCACGCCCCCCAGGATGCGGTCGAGGATGGGGAAGTAGGGGCAGGTGTCAGTCCCTGCTGCGGCACCGCCCCTGGTGGCCCTGGAGAACCCCTGCTGCAGCTCTTTAATTTTTCAGGCGCACCTGCTCCTGGGTGCGCCTGTGGCCTTTCTGGACCATGGTGGCCGCTATGGGGCCATAGACGGCCGCGTTCCTCCACCTGGTGTGGCGATCATGGACATTGGGGGGCCTCCCCCCAAACCTCTATGAGGTCCATGATCTCCGCACCAGTCCAGGCGGGCGCGCACCGTCTATGGCCCCTGGCTGGCTCCTGGGTTCTGGGGGACTGGGCAGGGGATGGCTGGCTGGCACTGGCTGCCTGGCTCATTATGGGGCCACTGGGTCAGGGGCAGAGATTGCTGGCAGGCCTGGATCTGGCATGTGCAGTCTGGCCAGAGTCTACCCCTTTAAAGGTTCTGGGGCTGGGGGAGAGGAGAGGAGTTTTCTTGGTTGTGCCCAGAGTGGTCACCAGGGCTCCCTGGGAAGGGCTGGAGGCCCCCTATTTCAAATTAAGTGTCTACATAGCACTTAATTCGAAATAGTTATTTCGAATTTGGCGTTACTCCTCGTAGAATTTAATTCAAAATAGCGGTTTGCATGCATAGACGCTATTGAAGTTAATTCAAAATAATGGCTGTTATTTCGAATTAACTTTGCAGTGTAGACATACTACGTGAAAAGCATTAGCAAAGTTAATTGAAACTACAATTTTGTACAATGACTGATTATACTGCTCTATATTCTAAACACCAAAACGTAAGTACAATGTTTATATTCCAATTGCTTTATTTTATAGTTATAGGTATAAATGAGAAAGTATTTTTTAAATGAGGTAAAACTTGAAGGTATGCAAGACAAAACAGACTCCTGAAAGGGGTACTGTAGTCTGAAATGATTGAGCGCCACTGATCTAGACACACAACAGTGAGTTTTTCTTCATGTGAAACAGGTACAATGACATTTGGAAAATGAGGGTGATCAATCCACCTGTGAGAATCTGGCTCAAAATGGGATGAACAGCAGAAACATTTTTTAATTTTTAATTTTAATGGTATTGAACATGAACATGAAAATCATATTCTGACCACTCATTTATGTACAAAGTCTTGCATGAGCTATCCAGAGAGAGTGATAGTCTTTTCATGTACAAATAACAGTTATGCAGAAGGTGTACATACAAACAATTCCATGTGAAAACTCTTGACCATAAATGCAGAGGTTATATATAGAAAGTTTGGCTCTTGCATACATTAATAATAATACCTGCTCTTATAAGTGCTTACATTTCTTCCATTTTCTATTCAGTGTAACACACACAACAGCACAAAAATAATTAAAGGAGAAAAGGTAAAAAGAAAGAGAGACGGGGACAGGAAATGGAGAAGTTCTCTTTCCTATAAAGATGGGTAGCTATCAGTATTCATTTAAAGAATTTCTCTGCTTCTTTAATGCCTTTTACTCCCCCTCAGCTAACCTGAGGAGCTGACATAGGGTCTGAGATACTCTAATCATAATTTAAGCTTCTGGGTGTTGAGTCAGAAGACCAACCATAACAAATCTTACCTGTAATGGTGAACTGCCACTTTCCTTCATTTTGGATCAATCCAACAGTAAGTGTTGGTTTATCTCGTAAAAAAAAAAAAAAAAAGTGAAGAGCATTAAACATCCACGTGTGCATATTTGTATCAATGGTGTTTTCACAAATCAAGCACTAAGTCATGTAGTGGATTGCTGATCCTAATTATTCTGGAAGTGGAGAGAGCATGCTAACTCACTCTATCACATTTCAGTAGTGACTGCTAGAGTTAGACTCTTCACACACCCTTTCACAAGAAGGCAATTTCCTCATTCCATAAACTTTGTACCTTTATGAACAAGTATTAACAATGCTGGTGTTATAAAATAGGTGCTGCTGCTGTGGCAAGCCTGCACACAGGAATTTCTTTAAGGGGGTGCTTTTTTTGTAAATATGGACTGTGATTCTTTTAAAATATAAAGGAGCCCAGCCTCACCCACAGCCTCACTCCTGGAGGGGAGGGGAAATCATCCCCAGCCTTCTCCCAGCTGGCGCATGGGGGAAGGTGGCATTGGCAACGCACTGCCCCAGCCGGCCGAAGTACGGGGGTGGAAGGCTGGGGCAATGCCTTCTCCAGCCCAGCCAGAATTGCTGTCCTCAGGCTTACTTGAGGGACCAAGAACACAGAGCTGGCATTAATAGACCCAACAGAATAAAATGTGTGTTATAAAAAGAAAAAAAAAGTAAAACTCCCAGGTACAAAAACCATAGCAAGTGCTATAATAGAAACACAGATGGAAGTGCTAAAACCAGTCACTTAGGGTACGTCTAGACTACATGCCTCCGTCGACGGAGGCATGTGGATTAGACAGATCGGCATAGGAAATGAAGCGCGATTTAAATAATCGCGGCTTCATTTAAATTAAATGGCTGCCCGCTCTGCCCGATCAGCTGTTTGTCGGCAGATGGGGCAGTCTGGGCGTACGCGATCGACAAGGAAGCCTTTGTCGATGGCGCGCGAGTAAACCTGATTTCACGAGGCATACCTGCGCGATGCAAAGGCTTCCTTGTCGACGCGCTGCGCCCAGACTGTCCCGATCTGCCGACAAACAGCTGATCGGCAGAGCAGCTATTTAGCAAATGAAGCGCGATTTAAATCGCGACTTCATTTCCCTATGCCGATCTGTCTATCTACATGCCTCGCCGGCCAGGCATGTAGTCTAGACAGCCTTACTAGTTACTTAAATGACTTTGAGCATTAGCTATTAAAATAAAAACAAATTTTATTGCGAACAGGAATTGCTAACAGGGAGTTTGGAGAGGGAGTTCTCCAGGTGAAAGAGGAGTAAAACAGGACCCTTGTGGTAAGTGGCTGTCTGGAGTGTGTGTTTGTGTGTGGGGAGTTATTTGCTGTGTGCTGAGCTTGTGTTTATCTGGTTGGTTTGATTGTTTGTTTGCTTGAAGGAGCTTCTAAAGGTTTGAAATCTAGAAGCCTCTGTTAATTGGCTAAGCCTCAGTCAGGGGAGGGGCTACCAGAGCTATATAAGCCTGTGACTCAGCGACCAGGAGCTTGCGAACAGGAATTGCTAACAGGGAGTTTGGAGAGGGAGTTTAGAGGAGGTTAGAGGGCACTAGTGACTTCTGGCCTTCTTTAAAACATAACTCTTATCATAATCTATATTCCAGAGGTTTAAAAGAATCCCAGTTTATACTTAAACTTGTTCATTAGAAAAATGGAGACAGAAGCCCAGCAGCAGAGTGGGGCTATCCTGTTTATTGCGTCGAGTGTAACATGTATGATTACCTGCCCTGTGGGCGGGTGGCGTATGTGTGCACCCGTTGCAAGAGCTCCTGACCCTCAGGGCCGAGTTCGGGCTTTGGAGGCCAGGGTGGCTGAACTGGAGGAGCTAAGGGAGGTAGAGAGATTTGTGGATGAGACTTTCTGGGACACTGTAGTACTGTCCCACCTCCAGTCTGAGAGCCCCAGTGCTCTTAAGGAGGATGAAAGTCTCAAGGAACAGAGCATTCAATGGGAGCAGAGGAAACCATCCCGTGGTTGGGACCCTCCTCCCAGAGGATGTTGCGGTATCCTCTCGCACTGAGGATACCTCTGAGGAGGAATGCCAGTTCGGAAGAGGCAGGTGTTAGTAGTGGGTGATTCGATCGTTAGAAACATAGATAGTTGGGTTTGTGATGACCGGGAGAACCGTATGGTCACTTGCCTGCCTGGTGCGAAGGTTGCGGATCTCTCGAGGCATCTAGATAGACTTATGTGTAGTGCTGGGGAGGGCCGGTGGTCGTGGTACATGTAGGTACCAATGACGTAGGGAAGGGTAGGAGAGATGTCCTGGAGGCCAAATTTAGGCTGCTAGGAAAGAGGCTGAAATCCAGGACCTCTATGGTGGCGTTCTCGGAAATGCTTCCAGTTCCAGCGCAGGGCCAGGTAGGCAGGCAGAGATTCAGAATCTCAATGCGTGGATGAGACGATGGTGTAGGGAAGAGGGTTTGGATTTATTAGGAACTGGGGACACTTTTGGGAGAGGGGAGCCTATACAGGAAGGATGGGCTCCACCTAAACCAGGTGGAACCAGACTGCTGGCACTAAACATTAAAAGGCCGTAGAGCAGTTTTTAAACTGAGAGATGGGAAAGCCGATTGGTGTGGAGATGCACGTAAATCGGAGGAGACTTCTCTTAGAGGAGAATCCATTGATAGAGATTCTCTAAGCTGTAGTCAGAAAGAGAGGAGGAGAGAGGGCAAACCATGGGCCAGAGCAGACAAACAACCGCGTACAAAGGAATCCAATGCATCAGGAAGGGCAGACAAATAAGCAGTGGCAAATTTTTAAAGTGCTTCTACACAAATGCTAGAGTCTGACTAATAAGATGGGTGAACTAGAGTACCTAGTATTAAATGAGGAGATTGACATAATAGGCATCACTGAAACCTGGTGGAATGAGGAAAATCTGTGGGACACAATCATGCGGGATATAAAATATATCGAAAGGATAGAGCAGGCCGGGTGGGTGGCGGAGTGGCACTGTATGTGAAAGATAATGTAGAATCAAATGAAATAAAAATATTAAATGAATCAACATGTTCAATAGAATCGCTATGGATAGTAATTCCATGCTCCAAAAATAAGAAATTAGCAGTAGGGATATATTGCGACCACCTGACCAGGACAGGGATACTGACATTGAAATGCTGAGGAGATTAGAGAGGCTACCAAAACAAAGAACTCTATAATAATGGGGATTTTAATTACCCCCATATTGACTGGATACATGTCACCTCAGGAAGAGAAGCGGAGATAAAATTTCTCAATGGCTTAAATGACTGCTTCTTGGAGCAGCTAGTGCAGGAACCCACAAGGGAGAGGCAATTCTCGATTTAGTCCTGAGTGGAGCGCAGGATCAGGTCAGGAAATAACCGTTACAGGACCGCTTGGGAATAGTGACCATAATATAATAACATTCAACATTCCTGTGGTGGGAAGAACACCTCAGCAGACCAGCACCCTGGCATTTAATTTCAAAAGAATTACACAAAAATGAGGAGGTTAGTTAAACAGAAATTAAAAGGCACAGTGACTAGAGCCAAATCCTGCAAGCTGCATGGAAACTTTTAAAGACACCATAATAGAGGCCCAACTTAAATGTATACCCCAAATTAAAAAACATAGCAAGAGACCTAAAAAGAGTCACCGTGGCTTAACCACCATGTAAAAGAAGCAGTGAGGACAAAAGGCATCTTTTAAGAAGTGGAAGTCAATCCTAGTGAGATAAATAGAAAGGAACATAAACACTGTCAAATCAAGTGTAAAAATGTAATAAGAAAAGCAAAAAAAGATTTTGAGGAACAGCTAGCCAAAAACTCAAAAGAAATAACAAAATGTTTTTAAGTACATTAGAAGCAGGAAGCCTGCTAAAAAACCTGTGGGTCCCCTAGGCATCGAACTATAAAGGCGCAATCAAGGGCGATAAAGCCATTGCGGAGAAACTAAATGATTTCTTTGCTTCAGTCTTCACGGCTGAGGATGTTGGGAGATTCCCAAATCTGCACCGTCCTTTGTGGGTAATGAATCTGAGGAACTGTCCCGGATTGAAGTGTCATTAGAGGAGGTTTTGGAACAAATAGAAAAACTTAATGTTAACAAATCTCCGGGACCGGATGGCATTCATCAAGGGTTCTAAAAGAACTCAAATGGGAAATTGCTGAACTATTATCTGTGGTTTGTAACCTATCCCTTAAATCGGCTTCCGTACCTAATGACTGGAAGGTAGCCAACGTGACACCAATATTTAAAAAGGGCTCTAGGCGATCCGGGCAATTACAGACCGGTAAGTCTAACTTCAGTACCGGGCAAATTAGTGAAACAATAGTAAAGAATAAAATTGTGAAGCATGTAGAAGAACATAATTTGTTGGACAAAAGTCAACATGGGTTCTGTAAAGGAAATCCTGTCTTACTAATCTATTAGAGTTCTTTGAAGGGGTTAACAAACATGCGGACAAGGGGATCCAGTAGATATAGTATACTTAGATTTCCAGAAAGCCTTTGACAAGGTCCCTCACCAAAGGCTCTTGTGTAAATTACATGGCCATGGGATAAGAGGAAGGTCCTTTCTTGGATTGAGAACTGGTTAAAAGACAGGAAACAAAGGGTAGGAATAAATGGTAAATTTTCAGAATGGAGAGGGTAACTAGTGGTGTCCCCCAAGGGTCAGTCCTAGGACCAATCCTGTTCAACTTATTCATAAATGATCTGGAGAAAGGGGTAAGCAGTGAGGTGGTAAAGTTTGCGGATGATACCAAACTGTTTAGGATAGTCAAGACAGAAGCAGACTGTAAGGGACTCCAAAGATCTCACCAAACTGAGTGATTGGGCAACAAAATGGCAAATGAAATTTAATGTGGATAAGTGTAAAGTAATGCACATCGGGAAAAATAACCCCAACTATTACAGTATGATGGGGCTAATTTAACTCGACAAATCAGGAAAGAGATCTTGGAGTTATCGTGGACAGTTCTCTGAAAACTTCCACACAGTGTGCAGTCAAAAAGGCAAATAGGATGCTAGGTATTATTAAGAAAGGGATAGAAAATAAGACCAGAATATCTTACTGCCCCTGTATAAAACTATGAGTACGCCCACATCTTGAATACTGTGTACAGATGTGGTCTCCTCACCTCAAAAAGATATTTTGGCCTTGGAAAGGAGTTCAGAAAGGGCAACTAAAATGATTAGGGGTTTGGAGCAGGTCCCATATGAGGAGAGGTTAAGCGACTGGGACTTTTCAGTTTAGAAAAGAGGAGACTGAGGGGATATGATAGAGTGTATAAAATCATGAGTGGTGTGGAGAGGCCGATAAAGAAAAGTTATTTATTAGTTCCTAAATAGAAGAACTAGAGGACACCAAATGAAATTAATGGGTAGCAGGTTTAAAACTAATAAAAGAAAGTTCTTCTTCACACAGCGTGTAGTCAGCATGTGGAACTCCTTGCCAGAGGAGGCTGTGAAGGCTAGGACTATAACAGAGTTTAAAGAGAAGCTAGATAATTTCATGGAGGTTAGGTCCATAAAAGGCTATTAGCCAGGGGATAAAATGGTGTCCTTGGCCTCTGTTTGACAGAGGCTGGAGAGGATGGCAGGAGACAAAGCGCTTGATCATTGTCTTGGTCCACCCCCTCTGGGGCACCTGGTGCTGGCCACTGTCGGCAGACAGGATACTGGGCTAGATGGACCTTTGGTCTGACCCGGTACGGCCGTTCTTATGTTCTTATGTTCTAAATAGTGCCATGACATGCATTGCACAATGATAATACAGAGAAGTGATGAAGTGTTCAGAGTAATAGAAATAACATTTGTAAAGGAGCAAAACTATAATTAAAATGGGTTACAAGGACAGGAGTGCAATTCAGGGAATCACAGCAACTGATAAAACAAATTTGTGAACTGTTATGAGACTTCATGTTGATATATAAACTAAGGGACTTCTAAATCCTTAAAATGTTACATACTCCCTCAGATGCTGCTTGTGGGATGTTTTACAGCAGGGGTGGGGAACCTAAGGCCCAGGTGCTGTACGTGGCCCCTGGTTTGCCTGGATCTGGCCTCCATGGCTCCGCTCCCCAGCACTAGAGAGCCCGCGCTGGCGCTCCAGCCCTGCCCTGCCCTACCATGGGGCTGGAGCACACACAATTTAGGTTGGGGCCCCTGTAGGCTCTGATGTGGGAGGGGAATGCTGGGAGTGTCTTTTTGCTTTTCAGTCAGGGGCTACATCAGTGAGAGGTTTGCGGCTTTTGGGTTTTTTGTTTGGTGTTTTTTTGAGGTTTTTTGCTTCTCACTTGTGTGCAGCCCCCCAACTGATTTTTCTGTGGGTCATTGGCCCCTAACCCAAAAAAGGTTCCCCAACCCTGTTTTACAGCATTCAGTCCCCTGTACTGAAGCAGTGCAGAGAGAGAAAGGCGCTGCAGGGGCTAGCAGTGAAAGCCAAGTCATTAGGGCAGCTGTACCTTTAAGACAATATAGTCAGGAAGCTGCCCTGTGCTGATACTTTCACCTTGAGAGGGGAAATAAAACCCCTCTCTGCCCCCCTTCCCCTCTGCCTTTGCACACTCCGCAGGTGGCCTCTCTGTGTGTGGGCAAAATCCCTGCAGAGGGGCTGGCCACGTCTCCCCACCCCCTCAGCCAAACCCCAGCTCCTGCCTCCCCCTGCCTGATTTTTCCCTTCTAGCCCCTCTTCTGCCTCACCCTAAGTTACTTGACCCCTCCCACGCTGATTAATTTCTGCCCCCTTCTTGTCCCCCACTGTGATTTGCCCCTGAACTTCTTTTTAATGCTTGTAAAGACCCAGAAACAGCATGTGAATCTATGTGAAGGCAGCAGCAACAGCAGCGCTTACTGAGCATGCTCAGTTCCAGCACACAAGCTCAATACACACTAACTAGTGAATTATGAGGCACAGTTGCTTCTGTCTCTACATGGGCATAGGGGACCAGCTGACTCCCCTCCCAAGTTTACTTAGGGGGCTTTGAGGGCGGTGTTTGCACCCTTCGCACACCTCCCCCCACCCCCGGTACGGGCCTGTATGGAGAGCAAGCATGCAAATACTGGAATATCTGTCCAAGAGAAAAAGAGATTCAGTGTAATCTGCATCTTTCTCCCATGTCCTCCACATCATGCCTTCAGTTAGGTAAGACTTCCCAGAAGGAGCACAGATTTAGAAATCTCAGCAGGTATGTCTACACAGCAAAGTTATTTCGAAATAACTTTACTAGCGTCTACACAGCTAAACTGCTATTTCGAAATTAGGTAAACCTCATTCCATGAGGAATAACGCCATACTTGAAATAGCTATTTCAAAATAAGTGCTGTGTAGACACTTATATCGAAATAGGGGGCCTCCAGCCCTTCCCAGGGTGCCCTGGTGGCCACTCCAGCCTCAACCAAGAACACTCCTCTCCCTTCCCCCTCCCCCGGAGCCCTTAAAGGGGTTGACTCTGGCCACAGTGCCTGTGCCAGCTCCAAGCCTGCCAGCCCAGAGCCAGCAGTCACTGCCCCGACCCAGTGGCTCCAAAACGTGAGACAGCAAGCCACTGTCAGCCAGCCCTCCACTGCTCCTCAGGAGCAGCCTGCCAGCTCCCAGGAGCCTGCCAGGGCCTGGAGATGGCGGGCGCCTTCCTGGTCCAGGGTGGAGATCATGGATCTTATTCAGGTTTGGGGCCCCCCCCCAACATCTATGATCTCCGCACTAGATGGAGGAATGCAGCTGTCTATGGCAGGATAGCTGCCAGCCTGGCCACCAAAGGCCACATGCGAACCCAGGAGCAGGTTTGCATGAAAATCAAGTTGGTCTGGCGAGACTCCCAACCCTGAGCTTCCCCTCCCCTTTCTTCCCCTTGCTTCCCCCTTCCAGCTCCCTCCTCCCAGGTTTCCCCCTCTCCTCTCCCACCCTCTCTTCTCCCCTCTCCCACCTCCTTTCCCCAGTCTCACCAGAGTTTCATTTCGCCCCCCCCCAGTTTTGTTAAATAAAGAGAGTTTGTGTTCATGAAAATACATGTATTTTATTTGACATCAGGAAGGGGCATTAGGGAGGGGTAAGTGGAAGGACGTGAGGGAGGAATGAAGCACAAGCCCCCAGTGGGGCACACCAGGGAGGCTCTTAGCGCTCCTCAAGGTGGAAGCTCTCCCTCAGGGCCTCCTGGATACTGACAACCTCCCGGATGGCAGCCTGCAGAAAGTGCAGCCAGGCTCACAGCAACGTGTCCACGAGAAGCACCAGAGTGCCCAGGGGCAGCTCTGGCTCCATGTTGCAGAGTGCTGTGGTGTCCTGAGTGAGCGCAACCAGAGCACGCAGAGACAAAATGCGCTGCTGTCCCTTATTGAGCAAGCAAGCAGGGAAAGCTGAGAACTGGCTGTCCAGGGGGTCCCTTTAAGCACAGGCCTCAGATAGCCTCAGGCAGCAACCACACAAAGTAACTCCTGACCTGATGCCCTGCCGGACCTGGTTCCGGCCGGCCTTAAATGTGATTCAGCGTCCACTCATTGTGGACGCGCTATTTTGAAATAGCAAAACGCTATTTTGAAATGCATTTTGTGTGTAGATGCGTTATTTCAAAATAACTTATTTCAAATTAACTATTTCAAAATAAGATATTTCGAAATAACGTTGTAGTGTAGACATACCCAGAGTCTCCAGCTAGACACGAAAAACAGATGTCCCCTTTGTGCCACAACATATGATCACATTATCATACCAGGCTGCCACTGACTTCCCTACTACACCTATGTACTGTTCCCCTTCCACAGGGACTGGAGGAAGAGAGAGTGATTAATATCTGAGAGGGAGAGTTAATGCTTCAGGGCTCCTCATTTAAATTAGTGATTAATAACTGTAAACTAAACAGATGATTCCAGCTGAATACCACAGCAATTACAGCAGCAGTAGTGAGGAATCTGACATGAGTAGTTTCAGAGCCAGATCAACTCACAGGCTAGTAAGGTTATAGTCTTAGGCCCTCCTATTTTTAGGTCCTACTAGTCAAGTGGAGGGTGTGGCTAGGGCTGGGTGAAGGAGGAGTGAGCACAGCCCTTTGGGGTGCTCCTACCAGCAGGAAAGTCCAAGCAGCCTCCTATGGCTTGTAAGAAGCTCAGCTAGCAACCTGCTGCTTCTGTACCCTCCCATCTGTGTCTCCCTATGCCACAGGATGCTGCCAGCTGTCCAGTTAACACTAGTGACTGGACACTAAATGCCTAGTTACCACAGGAACCCATGCCAGCCATGGGTGTAATTTGAACAGGCACCTTTCAGCTTCCTCACCCCCCTGATTTTTTGAAAGCTCTGCTTAGGTCTCATGGAGGTCAGACACTCACTCTGTCACTCACCTTAACTGAGGCTGGCAGGCAGCTCGAGGGCGCTGCCTCTTGGGTCCTAGCTGCGTCTAGACTGGCAAGTTTTTGCGCAAAAGCAGGCGCTTTTGCGCAAAAACTTGCCAGCTGTCTACACTGGCCACTTGAATTTGCGCAAGAACATTGATGATCTAAAGTATGATCGTCAGTGTTCTTGCGCAAATACAATGACTCTCCGCTCGGGAAAAAGCCCTCTTGCGCAAATGCTTTTGTGCAAGAGGGTCAGTGTAGACAACTGAGAACCGTTTTGCGCAAAAAAGCCCCGATGGCGAAAATGGCGATCGGGGCTTTTTTGCACAAAACCGTGTCTAGATTGGCCACGGATGCTTTTGCGCAAAACCACTTTTGCGCAAAAGTATCCGTGCCAATCTAGACGCTCTTTTAGATTGGGATGATTTAGTTGGGATTGGTCTTGCTTTTAGCAGGGGGGTTAGACTCTGACCTCCTGAGGTCTCTTCCAGACATATGATTCTATACCATTCCTGTCCATTGATAGATGTGAAGAAGGTGTTGCCCACTCAGCTCACCCCACCCCACCCCCGATTTCTCCAAAGTTCCGCTTAGCTGTCAGGGAGGTCAGAAGCTCCCTCTGTTCTGTTCCTCAGCTGAGGCTTGCTGTAGAACACTGCTTCCTGGGTCCTAGTTTCTATCACGATCATCTTCTATTTGTGCTGGGTCCTGTTCTGGACAATTGGTGAGTGTTAGTGCGGGTGGTGGGCAGGGCATGCTGGTGGGGGGGGGGGAAGAGGCTGTAACAGAGCAGTAGCATGGGAAGCATGCACAGAAGCTGCTCACACTATCAGCTCCAGCCATGAATTTATCTATTTTTTATTCGTAATGATTCTTTTAAGATGTTCATTTACAACAAAGGCTTTTTTTGTTCAAGAAGTCAGAGAACATAAGAACATAAGAACATAAGCGGCCGTAGCGGGTCAGACCAAAGGTCCATCTAGCCCAGTATCCTGTCTGCCGACAGTGGCCAG
The DNA here is from genome assembly GCA_019425775.1 of Rafetus swinhoei. Taxonomy (NCBI): domain Eukaryota; kingdom Metazoa; phylum Chordata; order Testudines; family Trionychidae; genus Rafetus; species Rafetus swinhoei. Next base: position 10,287,106 of record CM033435.1, on the reverse strand, counting down.
CACCAGGTGCCCCAGAGGGGGTGGACCGAAGACAATGATCAAGCGATTTGTCTCCTGCCATCCCTCTCCAGCCTCTGTCAAACAGAGGTCAAGGACACCATTTTATCCCCTGGCTAATAGCCTTTTATGGACCTAACCTCCATGAAATTATCTAGCTTCTCTTTAAACTCTGTTATATTCCTAGCCTTCACAGCCTCCTCTGGCAAGGAGTTCCACATGCTGACTACACGCTGTGTGAAGAAGAACTTTCTTTTATTAGTTTTAAACCTGCTACCCATTAATTTCATTTGGTGTCCTCTAGTTCTTCTATTTAGGAACTAATAAATAACTTTTCTTTATCGGCCCTCTCCACACCACTCATGATTTTATACACCTCTATCATATCCCCTCAGTCTCCTCTTTTCTAAACTGAAAAGTCCCAGTCGCTTTAACCTCTCCTCATATGGTACCCATTCCAAACCCCTAATCATTTTAGTTGCCCTTTTCTGAACCCTTTCCAAGGCCAAAATATCTTTCTTGAGGTGAGGAGACCACATCTGTACACAGTATTCAAGATGTGGGCGTACCATAGTTTTATACAGGGGCAGTAAGATATTCTGGGTCTTATTTTCTATCCCTTTCTTAATAATACCCTAGCATCCTATTTGCCTTTTTGACCGCCACTGTGGAAGTTTTCAGAGAACTGTCCACGATAACTCCAAGATCTCTTTCCTGATTTGTCATAGCCAAATTAGCCCCCATCATACTGTACGTATAGTTGGGGCTTATTTTTCCCGATGTGCATTACTTTACACTTATCCACATTAAATTTCATTTGCCATTTTGTTGCCCAATCACTCAGTTTGGTGAGATCTTCTTGGAGTCCCTTACAGTCTGCTTACAGTCTGAACAACATGGAATTACTGTTTTGTCAACTCCTATTAATTCATCCTGAGCCCCTTCTCCTCCTAACTTCCCCCTCCCAGGTTTTTTCACCAGTATCTCCCCAGTTATATATTCCCCAAATAAATATAACAGAGTTTATTGGAAACATGGCTACCTTATCAAGCTTCCAAAGAAAGGCAACCTGAAGGAATGCAAGAACTGGAGGGGCATCACGTTACTGTCTATTCCAGGGAAAGCATTCAATAGGATTCTTTTGGAGAGAATGAAGACAGAAATTGATAGACAGCTCAGGGAAGAACGCTGGCTTCTGAAGCAAGATATCTTGTACTGACCAAATAGTAACTCTCAGGCTACGTCTACACTGGCAGCTTCTTGTGCAAGAACTGTTTTGCGGAAGAGTTCTTGCGCAAAAAGTCTTCCACAAGAGCACGTCTACACTGGCATGTGCTTTTGCGCAAGAGCATCCATGGCAGTGTGGACGCTCTCTTGCGCAAGAAAGCTCTGATGGCCATTTTAACCATAGGGGCTTCTTGCACAAGAAATTCATGTTGCCTGTCTACACTGCCCTCTTGTGGAAGAGTATTTGTGCAAGAGGGCTTATTCCTCGTGGGGAGAGGAATAACTCTTCCGGAAGAAGCCCTGTTTTACAATGCTATACTGTAAATTTACTTGCGCAAGAACGTGCATGCAGTGTAGACAGCAGGCAAGTTTTTGTGCAAGAAGCTGCCAGTGTAGACATAGCCTCAGAGTGATCATAGAACAGTTGCTTGAGTGGAATTCCCCCCTGTACATAACCGTCATAGACTTCGAAAAAGCCTTCAACAGCTTTGATAGAGATACTTTGTGGAAATTGCTGCAACACCGTGGCATCCTATCCAAAATTATTAGGATCCATTCAACATATGAACCCTCGACATGCCAAGTTGTTCACAATGGTGTCTTGACAGAATCCTTTAGCATACTCTCAGGAGTGCGACAAGGGTGCCTATTGTCACCTTTCCTGTTTTTGATCACAATGGACTGGATTATGAGCAGGACAACAGATGGTCATCAATGGGGCATTCAGTGGACACTTTTCAAACAGCTAGAGGACATTGATTTTGCTGACGATGTTGCCCTCTTTCACACCAATATGAAAGCATGGAAGAAAAGGTTGCAACATTAGAAAAAACTGCCTCAATGATTGGACTGAGCATTAACAAGAGAAAGACCAAGACAATGAGGATCAACTAGTTCAACAATAACACCATCACACTGGGAGGGGATGACCTAGAAGATGTAGAGCAGTTCATCTACTCGGGGAGTATTATGGATAGAGACGGAGGAGCAGGCAAGGATATCAATGCTAGGATAGGGAAAGCAACAGCTGCATTCAAGACTCTTCATTCCATATGGAGTTCACAAATAATATCTGTGAAGACGAAACTGCAAATCTTCAACACAAATGTTAAGAGCGTGCTCTTGTATGGATGCGGATGTGGCATACTAAAAAAAAGTCTTCAAATCATAAGCTACAGACATTCCTAAACAGATGCCTGAGGTACATCCTTCACATCGAATGGCAAGACTTTGTCACAAATGAGGAGTCTTGGAACAAAGCAGGACAAGAACCACTTGATGTTCAAATCAAGAGAAGAAAGTGGGGATGGCTAGGCCACACTTTCAGAAAACCATCATCCAACATAGTCTATCAAGCTCTCACATGGAACCCGCAAGGAAAATGCAAACGAGGAAGACCCCAGACAACGTGGAGAAGATCTACTGAGACTGAAGGACAACAACTGGGATACTCCTGGAGTCAGCTAGAAGTTTTGTCTCAAGACAGAGTGAAGTGGAGGAGACTTGTAGATGACCTATGCTCCACTCGGAGTACAAGGGTTTAAGAAGATTGTTTCAAACAAAAAGTCTTTTTTATTTGGTCTGAAAGGGAGGTGGGGGGCTGGTGGGAAGAGAGGGCAGGGAAGGGTGTGTGTGGTAGGAACCAGAGCACGCAGTGAGAGTTTGCTGTCCCTCAAGGAGGTAGGCAATGGAGAAGAGCCTGAGACACAGCCATTGAGGGGAGCCTATTTAAGCAGGAGCCTTAGATAGCCTCAGGCAGAAGCTCCAGGAGGTGACTGCTCTCCTGATGCCCTGCCCAGAGTGCAGCCTCCAATCAGTAAAGACGCACTATTTCAATATAGATCTGTGATATTTTGATGGGGATTTGTGGTGTGGACACGCTGTTTCGAAATAGTTATTCTTAGAGTTATTTCAAAATAACTTATTTTGAAATAACCTGGTAGTGTAGACATAGCCTGAGTGATTAACAGTCCCTAATGGATTTTTTCTTTTCTCTTTCATAGGAATGTGGTGAACTATTATCCTCATTTTAAAGGGAAACTGAGATGAGGTACAGGGTAGATTAAATGATTTGCCCAAGGTCATCCAGGAAGTCTGTGACTGAGTCAGGAATTAAACCCAGGCCTTCCTTCTGTGTCCCATCCATTACCGTCTCACCATGATGGCATGGTGTCCTGGACATTCACTTTAATTGAATTGCAAACTAAAGAGTGACTTGAATCCTTAATCCTTATTATGCAGCCAGAGCAACCTTAATTTGTCCTTGACCTTTTTGATGTTATGTTTATTGTAATCAACACATGCACTTTAAAAAGCACTTTGTACAACTTATTTCTCAAAGCTTGCTACTGGTAGCAGAGCCATGGCTGATAAGCGTTTATAATATCAGGCTTTGAATTTGGACCCAGAATTGTGCACCCTAGTTTTTTGGGCATATAAATGTTAAAGTTGAGTTAGAGGCATTTCAGGAATTTTGGTCAATTAAATTCATGTCCTGTTCTTGGAATTTGCTTGTTCTGTGGCTCTTGTATATACTGTTTGTACAATCTTGAGTGTGTATGCACACAGACAGCATTTCTGGAGCATGTTGATGAGGAAACAAGCCAAGATAATAGTTAATTGGCAGAGTTTCACTTTACTATCTCCTTCGATGTAAATGACATTCCCTGCACATACTCCCACCTAACTATGCTTGAAAAATGCAGGATAAGCTCTTTCAAACAGTTTAAAAGCTGTAGTCAGGGACTGAATGACTTGCCTGTAGAGAATCCCATAAAGAACAAATGTCAAATCTTTCTGCTGCAATTCTCTCACAGCAGCCATCCCTGCTTTCTGTATTATGGAATGCCACACCTCAGAGAGATGGCAGTTAAAAGGTTGAGATATTCAGGATCATCTCCCCCACCACACACACACACACACACACACTTTAAGAAGAGCTTGACACACACACACACACACACCTTAAGAAGAGCTTGAGAAGTTCAGCACTGTGACATGATGGTATTATTTTAGGAACCAAATGGTAATGCTTCTTCCTCAGCTGTGTGGGGAAGGGAGTCTTTTGCTTTCCTGGAATCCCTGGTATAGCTGAACAATAGTTTTTCATAGTGGAAGGCCTTGTGCTACCTGCTCTCGGGAGAGAACAGACACCATTCATTCCTGCTCCTCTTTCAGGGAATAAGTTTCTAAAAAGGAATGAGGAGGGGGAAGCATCACGGGACTTTCTCTCACTTTATACTGGCCTGCAGAGGAGTCAGTGTACCAAAGAGAGCAGTGAGCTTGATCCTAATGAATAGTGCTGATTGTGGAAGATGTTGCACATGATGTTCCATCTCAGGCAGTGCAGCTCCACTCTGTCTTTTATAGAGTTTGGTGTGGCCCTATGGATGAAATGGCCCCTCATGTTGAGGTTAGCCCATGGGGCCCAGGGTGATTATTTGGGAGGCTGGGGCCAGCATCAGGGATCGGGCCTCCTACACTCACTACAGAGTTGGGGCTGTGGGAAGCGGAGCAATGCAGCAGCTGCTCCACTCTGCCACTATCTCCCAGCCAGGTCACTCCACTTCACCATGGCGATGGGAAGCAAAGTGACTCAGTCCCAGCCCACTCCGCTCTGCTCCCACTGCCTCAGCAAAGTGGAGTGACACTACTGAGAGGGGGGCAGAGCAGAGCAGGCTGATGCATTGCTACGCTTCCCACAGCTCTTGCTGTCATGGTGAGTGAGGTAACCTGACCCTTGCTGCTGTCCCAAAACCAGGCCTCCCAGTAATCCCCTGAGTTGCACTGGGGGAGGGAGTTTTGTGGAAGGTATTCAATGGGGGCAGGAGAGGGCAGAGCAGGGGCTGGAAGAGGCAGAAGCAGTTTGGGGAAGGGGTGGAGTCAGGCTGTTGACAGGGTGGAGTGGGGCAGGAAGAGGTGGGGTAGAGCTGTGGCCTGGGGCAGACGGTGGGTTGTCACAAGCCCCACACTTCCTTAGGGACAGCACTGGTCCTTTATGTGGGGCTATGGCTTTAGTGCCTTCTAATCTTGCTCTCTGAAATTAAGTTGCATCACTACACATCAGTGCAATTTCATGTCATGAATGGCACATCTTTAAACTCAACACTGTCCCTGGAAAATACATGGAAATACGGTCATAGTGTAATATCAAATGCAAATTACCTTCTGTAGCCTGATGGGGGGAGGGAGTGTCCCCTTCGGGGTCTGTGAGTGGCCACTCCAACCCACTACACTGCACCCCATCTATAGTCACCCAGTCTTTACACGCTCACCCTTGCTCCGGGTGGGTCAACAGTATCCCCAGGCCCGTCCTCTGGCCCAGCCCCACATCCAGGAGGGGTGACAGGCAACTGGACAGTCACGGGAAGCAGTTATGAGTCTCAGCCCTAGTGCAGGGCAGGGCTGCAACCAAACAGTTTATATGCCCAAGCCCTGAGTCAGGGCAGGGCAGAAACAATGCAGTTTAAGTCTGAGCCCAGGTTCAGGGTGGGGCTGTAGCAACAAAGCAGTTTAAATCTGAGCCCTGGTTCAGGGCGGGGCTGTAGAAACAAAGCAGTTTATAGCCCAGCCCTAGTGCAGGGCAGGGCTGCAGCACTAAAGCAGTTTATAGCCCAGCCCTAGTGCAGGGCAGGGCCACAGTCAAACAAACCAATTCTCAACAGGTAAGCACAATCAGATAGTCTATCTCCTTGTTCAGGATGGGTTCAGGCACCTTGCCTGGGGGGAGGGGGAAGACTACCACCCGATTGGTGGGTGGCAGGGGGGACACAGGCCCTCCCTACTCCATTGCATCCCAGCCCAGGGCCCTGACAGCAGCCGAGCAGTCGGCTGCTGGGTCAGCAGGGATCTGTGTCCAAAAAACACTGATCTTCTGTTGCTAGGCCAGCGGGGGTCCATACCGCAGCCTGCTGACCCTCTGACCAACATCGGCTATCCCTCAGCCATTTCCATTTTTCTCCCCCTTGGGTTGTACCTGTATCCAGGGCAGGTCCTCTGGACAGCGAGGGTTGTAGTCCTCTGGCCAGATGAGCAGACTCTCCAGGAAGTCCTCCAGCAATGGGCCTGGCGGCCCAGGCAAGTTGTCAGCTTCCCCAGGGGGGATGGCTCCTCACTTGGTTGGGCTGGGGGGACTTCTGGCTTCCTTGCTGGCTGCCCCTTGATGGGCCTTTCAGGGTGCCCCTTGATGGGCCTTTTATATCCCTGGCCCCACCGCCTGGCTTCCTCCCAGGTGAGTTGTTAGGGTCAGGTGCTTCCCACCAAGGCTCAAGGAGGAGTGCGTCCCCCTCCGGGCAGTGGGGTGGCCACTCCAACCCACTACACCTTCCATACCTCAAGCAATGATACCAATCATTAATGGTATCTCGATCTATGTTAACATTTACCATTATTTATGTGCCCACAGTAGCAGACAGGTGGTACTTGTTATTTATGACTATTTATGGGTCCTTCAGGGCAGGGACCCATGGTGGTGTGGGAGTGCAAAAGTCAGGGCAGGGCCCTGGGGATGTAGGGGGCAGGGCAGGAGTCAGGGTGGGGGTTGAGGAGGGGCTCAGGACAGGTGGCTGGGAATATAGGGGGTGTGATAGTGAGGATAGGGGGACTCAAGATGGGGGAGGGTCTCATCCAGCAGGGCTTTCTCTCCACCCCCGACTGGTAGGGCCTTCAATCCCCCCGCCCAGAGCTCCTGGGCGGCAGGGACCTTCTCCCCCAGCTCTTCCACCCTGTCCAGTAAGGGTCTTCTCTCTCCTCCCAGCTCTTCCTCTGAGCTGGCGGGGGCCTTCTCTCTCCCCCAGTCAGCAGGGGCCTTCTCTCTCCCACCACATCCTCCAGCCAGCAGAGCTTTCTGCCTCCCTTCATCCCTCTGGTGCTGCAGCCAAGGGCCAGGGGGGGGAAAGAGTTTGGGGTGGGGCACGATGGTGACACCAGCCCTGCTGGCCACACTCTTGCTAGTGTGGCTTCCCCCAGTGATCATTCTGCAGTATAGCTCACCCATGCACTCACTGCCCCCAGCAGCCCCCTCTGAACAGCAACCCCCCTAGCTTTCCATGTTATGGAAAACAGTCCCATTCCTGCCACTTCCCATTTTCCTGGCACAAACAAACCCTGACCTTGCTTTAAGTTAGGGTAAGAGGTAACTGCCTACCAAATTTGGCAGTCTAGCTCTTACCATTTAGGAGGAATTATTGAACAGATAGACTCACAGACAGACAGACATTTCTAAAATATACAGATAGATTTGTATTATCTTAGCACCTCTCATAGAACAGAATTTGAAAAAAACAAACAGTCCAGCATCTTAGCCAGCTCTCTGGAATTCCTAAGTCCCCACCTTATTCTAAAATGCATAGATTTTTACTGATTAATTAAAGCTTCCTTTACTAATGAAAATGAGCTATTGCAGCGTGTTTGTTATTGTACCTGAGTGGTATGTTCTCTTTGCCAGCCCCCTTATTAAGTGTTAATCCTTGTGAGAGTCGCTCAGCAAATCATTGCTGACTCACTGCTGTAGAAACAATGAGAAGTCCTGTGGCACCTTAGGGCATGTCTACACTACCACATTATTTCAAAATAAGTTATAACTCCAGAAATAGCTATTTCAAAATATTGTGTCCACATTGCAAATCCCCATCAAAATAGTACAGATCTATATCAAAATAGAGCGTCCACACTGATTGAAGTCTAAATCGCATTTAAGGCCCCCCGGAAGCACTCCAGGCAGGGCATCAGGACAGCAGTCACTTCCTGGAGTTGCTGCCTGAGTCTCGTGCTTAAAGGGGCTCCTCTCTACAGCCATGTCTCAGACTCTTCACCTTTGCCTACCTCCTTGAGGGACAGCAAACGCCACACCACATGCTCTGGTTGCCCTTGCAGACACCATAGCACTTCTACCATGAGCCAGACCTGCTGCAAAGCAGCTACCAGCTCTTAGATTCCTGCTGCACATTTTATGTGGGCTGCCCTCATGGCACTGCTTGAGGATGACTACCAGCCTGGTACGGGGGACCCCCTCACCCATGCCCAAATGCACCACATTCCCTCCCACGCTCACCATGCACCACTGCTTCTGGCAACAGGAGACCAGTACCAACTGGTGGGACCAGATCGTCATGGAGTGGTGGGACGACCAGCAGTGGCTGCAGAACTTCCGCATGTGGAAGGCCATTTTTCTGGAGTTCTGCGAGTAGCTCACCCCTGCCCTCCAGCTACAGGACACCCGAATGCAACACACCATCTCCCCCCAGAAGCGACTTGCCATCACAATTTGGAAGCTTGCCACACCAGACAGCTACCTCTCCATTGGGAACCAGTTCGGCATGCAGAAATCAATTGTTGGGGCCATGCTCATGCAGGTATGACTCTCTTGCTATTGTCCCAAGAGGGTGGAGAAGCACTGCAATGGGTTCCCTTGGGAAGGGGTGGGGAGTGGAATCTCCCTCTCTGGTGTTTTTTCAGTCCCACCTTCACAAAGCCCTGTGATGGGGTACTTGCAGTTGCTCCTGGTGTGGGAAAGGGCTTGGGCTTGAAGAACTCCCGAGGGCTCTGGCAACCCAGTGATTCCATGATGCTATCACTCTACAGGTGGTGAGGACCATCAACACCATCCTGCTGCTCAGGGTCGCCATCCTGGGCAGCAAGATTTCATCTGCACTAAGTGCAAGCTGGTTGCCATTTTGGAAAAAAAAATTAGAGGACTTGAGGCCCAAGTATCAACCTTACGTTCCATCAGAGAAGATGAAGATTTCCTTGATACAGCAGGCACAGCAGGCTGAAGAACCAGTGAGGGCAGTGCAGAACAAATAAGAAAACTGGCAGCACGTAATCTCCAGAAGAAGAAAGCCAATTCCAGTACAGGTAAGTAACCGTCTTTAGCCTCTCTGCACAGGCACTACAGTGGAGAATGCTTTGGCAGAGACCTGTCAGGGTCAGAAGAAGACCCCATTTGCCAGAAGGCATGGGATGTGTAGTCCTCTGTAAGGGGGTTCTATGACCACCACCCCCAAGAGAAGAAGACGGGTGGTGGTGGTCGGGGACTCCCTCCTAAGAGGGAGAGAGTCATCCATCTGCCATCCAGGCCTGGAATCTCGAGAAGTGTACAGCTTAGAATTCAGGATGTGACCAAGAGTCTTCCAAAACCGATCAAACTTTCAGATTGCTACCCCTTCCTGCTTCCCCATGTAGGAACTAATGATATGGCCAAGAATGACCTTGAGCGGGTCACTGCAGATTATGTAGCACTGGGAAGAAAGATCAAGGAATCTGAAGTGCAAGTGGTGTTCTCATCCCTGTTGAAGGAAAAGGTCCAGGTAGGGATCATCAAATTGAGGAAGTAAATGCATGGTTGCGCAGGTGGTGTTGGAGAGAGGCTTTGGTTTCTTTGACCATGAGACTCTGTTCCAGGCACAAGGATTGCTAGGAAGACATGGGATCCACCTAATGAAGAGAGGAAAGAGCATCTGCGTGGGCAGGCTTGCAAATCTAGTGAGGAGGGCTTTAAACTAGATTCATTGGGGGACGGTGACCTAAGCCCTGAGTTAAGTGGGGAAGTGGGATACCGGGAAGAAACACAAGGAGGAAGGAGCAACAAAGGAGGATCCCTGATTCGAATGGAAAAAGTAGGGCAATCAACTAGTTATCTAAGGTGTTTGTACTCGAATGCTAGAAGCCTGGGAAACAAACAGGAAGAATTAGAAGCCCTAGCCCAGTCAAAGAACTATGATTTGATTGGAATAATGGAGACTTGGTGGGATTACTCGAATGACTGGAGCATTGTCATGGAAGGGTATAAACTGTTCAGAAAGAACAGGCAGGAGAGAAAAGGAGGAGGAATTGCACTGTATGTAAGAGAGCAGTATGATTGCTCAGAGTGTCAGTATAAAAAGGGAGAAAAGTCTGTTGAGAGTCTTTGGGTTAAGTTTAGAGACGGGAGCAACAGAGGTGATGTTGTGGTTGGTGTCTGCTATAGATCACCAGATCAGGTGGATGCGGTAGACGAGGCTTTCTTCAGGCCACTAAGAGAAGCTTCCAGATCACAGGCCCTGGTTCTCATGGGGGCCTTTAATCACCCTGACATCTGTTGGGAGACCAGCAGTACACAGATAATTCAGGAAGTTTTTGGAGAATGTTAGGGATAACTTCCTGGTACAAATGCTGAAGGAACTGACCAGGGGCCATGCGCAGCTTGACCTGTTGCTCACAAACTGTGAGGAACTAGCAGGGGAAGTAGATGTGGGTGGCAACCTGGGGAGCAGTGATCACGAGATGGTCAATTTCAGGATTCTGACAAGAGGAAGAAAGAAGAGCAGAAAAATACATACCCTGGACTTCAGAAGAGCAGACTTTGACTCCCTCAGAGAACTAATGGGCAGGATTCCCCTGAGTTGCTAACATGAAGGGGAAAGGAATCCAGGAGAGCTGGCAGTATTTTAAAGAAGCCTCATTGAAGGCACAGGAAGAAACCATTCTGATGCACAATACGAAAAGCAAATATGGTAGGCAACCAGATTGGCCTACCAGGGAAATCCTTGGCGAGCTTAAACACAAAAAGGAAGCTTATAAGAAGTGGCAATTTGGACAGATGACTAGGGAGGAGTTTTAAATATATTGCTCAAACATGCAGAAGAGTAATCAGGAAGGCGAAAGCACAATTGGAATTGTAGCTGGGATGTGCAGGGTAACAAGAAAGGTTTCTACAGGCATGTTAGCAATAAGAAGGTGATCAGAGGGGGTGTGGAGCCCTTACTGGTGACAGATGCTGTGGGAAAAGCTGAAGTACTCAATGCCTGTTTTGCCTCTGTCTTCACAGACAAGGTCAGCTCCCAGACTACTGCATTAGGCAATGCAGTATGGGCAGCCCTTGGTGGAAAAAGAACAGTTTAAGAACTGTTTAGAAAAGCTAGACATATACAAATTCATAGGTCCAGATTTAATGCATCTGAGGGTACTGTAGGAGTTGGCAAATGTCATTGCAGAGCCTTTGGCCATTATCTTTGACAACTCATGGAGATCGTGAGAGGTCCCGGATGATTGGAAAAAGGCAAATTTAGTGCCCATCTTCAGAAAAGGGATAATCTGGGGAACTACAGACCAGTCAGCCTTACCTCAGTCCCTGGAAAAATCATGGAGGGGATCCTCAAATAATCCATTTTGAAGCACTTGGAAGAGGGGAAAGTGATCAGGAATAGTTAACATGGATTCACCAAAGACAAGTCATGACTGACCAATCTGATTAGCATTTCTGATGAGGTAACTGGCACTGTGGACATGGGGAAATCTGTGGATGTGGTATACCTTGTCTTTAGCAAAGCTTTTGATACGGTCTCCCACAATATTCTTTCCAGCAAGTTAAAGAAGTATGGATTAGATAAATGGACTGTAAGGTGGATAGAAAGCTGGCAAGATTGTCTGGCCCAACGGGTAGTGATCAATGGCTTGATGTCTGGCTAGTGGTCAGTTTCAAGTGGAGTGCCCCAGAGTTTGGTTTTAGGGCTGGTTGAGAGAGGACGGTGGATGAGAAACTGGATATGAGTCAACAGTGTACTCTTGTAGCCAAGAAGGCTAATCACATATTAGCAGGGCTTGCCAAGTGGCGGCAAGCCCTGCTCGCCATCTGCGCGGTTCTGCGCTCTGCGCATGCGCAGATCGTTCTGTGCATGCGCAGATCGCTCTGCGCCAGCTCTTCCAGGTTGTAATCTACTTGCCACAGGCGAGTAGATTACATTATTTGTTGAGCCCTGCATATTAGGCTGTATTAGGAGGAGCATTGCCAGCAGACCTAGAGAAGTGATTATTCCCCTTTATTGTGGATGCATTGGAGAGGGTCCAGCAGAAGGCAATGAAAATGACTAGGGGACTGGAGCACATGACCTACAAGGAGAGACTGAGGGATTTGGGTTTATTTAGTCTGCAGAAGAGAAGAGTGAGGGGGGAAGCTGATAGCAGCCTTCAACTTCCTGAAGGGAGGTTCCAAAGAAGATGGAGAGAGGCTGTTCTCAGTGGTGATGGATTGCAGAACAAGGAGCAATGGTCTCAAGTTACAGTTGGGGAGGCCTAGGATGGATATTAGGAAAAACTATTTCACTAGGAGGGTGGTGAAATACTGGAATGGGTTACCTAGGGAAGTGGTGGAATCTCCATCCGTAGAGGCTTTTAAGTCTCGGATTGACAAAGCCCTGGCTGGGATGATTTGGGTGGGATTAGTCCTGCTTTGGGCAGGGGGCTGGACTCAATGACCTCCTGAGGTCCCTTCGAGCCCTAGGATTCTATGATTCTATGACATGGACCCCATCGTTGCCTACTTTCCTGCCATGGGCTTCCCCAACTGCAGGGGGGGCCATTGACAGCACCCACATTCCCATCCAGGCCCCCGACCACTGGGCCTCCAATTACATCAATCGGAAGGGTGCTTTTCCATGGTGCTGTAGGCCCACATTAACATCAGGTGGACGGGGAAGGCACACAACACTCACATCTTTAGGAACTCCAGCCAGTTCCAGAAGATTCCCGCTGGCACTTTTTTCCCCAACTGCACTGTCAGGGGTGGGGATGTGGACATGCCTATGTGCTTTTTGGGTGACACAGGAAACCCTACACAGGACACCTGGCCACCCACCACGGAACAGTTCAACGCCAGACTGAGCAGGTGCTGCATCATGGTGGAGGGTGCCTCAAAGGGAAGTTCCAGTGTCTCCTCACCTGCTTGGACCTCGGGGACTGGAACATCCCACAGGTGGTGGCAGGCTGCGGTGTCCTCCACAACCTTTGTGAAAATAAGGGGGAGACTTTCCTAGCAGGGTGGGGGAAAGAGGCTGAGGAGATTGCAAGGACTTTTGAGTAGCTGCACACCACTGCTATCCAGTAAGCCAATCAGAGGGCTATGCACGTCCAGGAGGCCTTGAGGGAGAGTTTCAGACAAGGCCAGATGTGACACTCTCCCCTGGGCCTCTGCACAAGGGGCCTCTGCATAGCCCCTGTGTGCCTTTCCTTCTCCACCTCTCCCTTCTTTTGCCCTCCCTTCTGCACTCCCTCTCCCCTGCAGACCAAATAAAAAAGACTTTTTGTTTGAAACAATAAACTCTCTGATTTTTATTTGGGGAATCTAGAACTGGGGAGGGACTGGAGAAGGAACCTGGGAGGAGGGGGTAGGACAGGCTCAGGCATGGAGCTAGGAGTGGCGCCTGCCTTTGGTGGTCCTTCCACCTCGTGTGCAAGACACTCAGCAGCTCCAGGGGGGCTAGGAGAAGAAGCTGGGGGGAGGGACAGGGGCAGGTGCTGGGGGGACTTCGGATGGAGTGGGTGTGGGGGGACTTAGGAAGGACTGGGTGGGGAGGGGGCAGCTGCTGGACTGCTCCATGGTGGCGACCATGCACTTGACATGTTGGTGGAAGCTGTGCACATGCTCTCACACTGCCGGGACAGCTACTCCCAGATGGTGTGGTGCAGCTCCCAGTCAGCACAGTGCTCCTGGTGGTCCTCCTCAAAGTTCCTGTTGAGGGAATGGAGGCACCAAGGTATTCCCTCACCAGGTCATCCTGGAGTCACCTCCACTGGCGGTTCTCGCAAGGTTGGGAGGATAGCACGGGAGTTGTTGCACATGCCCCACTTGCAGCTGGTCTAGGAGAAAGTGTGCATGAAGCCTAGCTCTAATGTGCAAAAGGTCTTGGTTCAGATGATGGTGAAGTGCTTCAAGCAAGGCCATCTGTGGCCTAGGCAACGTGCAATACCTTGCAGGGGCAGGGGCCTGGGCATCCTAGGGGAGCCTCTCTACCCCCGCGCTCTGGGCACAAGCAGGCATGAGGTGGTGCCGGCCAGGCCAGGAGCCTGGGACAGGAGTGGGGTGACAATGTGGCTCAGCTTCCCTCTGTGCTATGCACATGCTGGATCTGGCAGTAGTGGCATCACACACTGCCCACTGGAGGAGGGGGGGAGAGGGTGTTGGCGGAGGTGTGTATGAGTAGAAGATGTTGCTTGCTGGGGAGGGTGTTACTGGGGTACCCTCCACTTCCTTACTCCCAGCAGGCTCCCATGCAGGGGCTCAGTGTCCTCTGCCTCGCCACACTTGCCAAGGAGCAGATGCTGCCCTGAGAACTCAGGCCTGACCATGTGCCATGTGTGGCAGTGCTTTGTGTGTCCATGACCCCATCCTCCTTAGTGGTAGCTTGTGGTAGTCAGGAGTAAGGCAGATCTCTCAGGAAAGGCAGATCTCTCAGCTATCTGCTGTGGACTGGTGCTCCATGTGCACCCACTTGCACAGGCTGCTGTGCAATCCCCACGCTGAGAAGGCCGAGTTCCCTTGCCGCCTGCCCCCACATGTGTCTAAGGAAAGTAATGGAACCCACCTGATGGGCCTTTCACTGCCTCGTCCAAACCCTAGGAGACATCCTGGGAGGGGGGTACTGGCTTCAGGGAGATGATGACCTCCTGGTAGGCAGGCATCATGTACTGGCTGACCTTCTCTTCCTCCTCCACCTCCTCCTCCTCTTCGTCCTCCTCGTCCACAGCCCCACTCTTCTGGAGGCTGACGACTGGCATCTCCAGGCCGGAGTCAGTGATGGGGGGGGAGAGGGGCAGGGATGCAATGCAGCTGCTCAAAGTAGTGGCATGACTGGGGTGCTGCCCCTGATTGGGAACTGTGTTCCCTGGCCTTTGTGTAGGCCTCCCTAAGGGTATGTCTACACTAGCCCCCTAGTTCGAACTAGGGTGGCTAATGTAGGCATTCGAACTTGCAAATGAAGCCCGGGATTTAAATATCCCAGGCTTCATTTGCATGTTCATGGCGCCATTTTTAAATCCCTTAGTTGAACTGACTGCCGTGGCACGCGCAGTCAGAAGTTAATCGAACAAAGTCCTTAGTTCGGATTAACTGTTACACCTCATTGCAGGAGAGTAACAGTTAATCCGAACTAAGGACTTAGTTCGATTAACTTCTGACTGCCGCGCGTAGCCTCGGCAGTCAGTTCAAACTAAGGGATTTAAAAATGGCGCCGCCTGAACTAAATGAAGCCCGGATATTTAAATCCCGGCTTCATTTGTAAGTTCGAATGCCTACATTAGCCACCCTAGTTCGAACTAGGGAGCTAGTGTAGACATACCCTAAGTTCTTTTATTTTCATGTGCACCTGCTTCTGGGTGTGCATGTGGCCCTTCTGGCCTAGGCTGGCAGCCATCTGGCTGTATACATCGGCATTCCTACACCTGGTGCAGAGATCCTGGAGGTTTACCTCCTCTCCCCAGACATCAATGAGGTATAGGATCTCTGCACCAGACCAGGAAGGGGCCCTCTACTTCCACCCCTGGTCAGGGGCTTGGGAGTTGGCTGCTGGTTCCCTAGCAGCCCTGGGGGGCTTGGTGGGAGCACTGGGGTTGCTCATGGCAGCACACAAGGGTCTTGCTCTGTGGCACAGGGCTGGCAGGGCCAGTGTGGTGCCACAAGTCTTTTCCCTTCTGGCTGCTCCTTTAAAGGCTGCAGGGGAAGGGAAACTATAGAGTTTTGAGGGGTGTGGACAGAATGGTCACCAGGGCATGTGCAAAGCCCAGGAGGCCAATTATTTCGAAATAAGCACAGCTGTGCAGTCCACACACACACTATTTCAAAATAGGTATTATTCCTCAGGAAATGAGGGTTTATTATTTCTAACACACATTTAGGGGTACATCTACACTGTGGGCTAAAGTTGAGTTAAGAGATGCAACTTCAGCTACATTAAATGTGTAGCTGAAGTCGAAGTACCTTAACTTGGCTTTTGGCGCTGTCTACACAGCAGGAAGTTGAAGGAAGGATGCTCTTCCTTCTCGACTTCCCTTACTCCTCGTGAAATGAGGGTTACAGAAGTCAGAGTAAGAAGCCCGTTGTTTCAAAATTATTTGGAAATAACGGGCTTGCTTTGTAGCCACACACTCTGTAATTTTGAAATAACACGAGTTATTTTTAAATAAATGTGCTATGTAGACATAGCCTTAGTGTTTTGAAATACATACAGTTTACTTGCACCCAGCTTACCAAATTATCTAAATCAGAGATTTTTCCTCTTTCTTCTCTACTTGCCTCCAATCTTTGTGTCATCTGAAAACTTGATAAATAATTATTTTGTTTTCTTTCACACCACTGATAAAATATTAAATAGCATAGGGACAAGAACCAATCCCCCTAGCGGGACACCACTAGAAACACACCAATTAAATAATTTCCCAGTTATAACTATATTTTAAGACCTAGCAATTAGCCAGTTTTTAATCTGTTTAATGTGTGATTTTTGTATTCCAGTTTTTAATCAAAATGTTATGTGGTACCAAGTAAAATGCCATACAGAAGTCTAAGTGTATTAAATCAAAATTATTACCTTAAATCATTAAAAAAAAATGAAGTTACTTTGCCAAAAATCTCTTTTCCCACAAACCCAGGTTGATTGGTATTAATTATATTACCCTCCTTTTATTCTTTATTAACCAAAATCTTCATCAGTTATTACATTATTTTGCTTGTGGTCAGTGTCACATGGACAGGCCTATAATTATGTGGGTAATTCTGTTTACCCTTGTTAAATATTTGCACAACATAAGTTTTCTTCCAGTACTATGGGAATTGTGCAGTATTCCAAGACTCATTAAAAATTAACATTAGTTGTCCAGAGAGCTCCATGGCCAGCTCTCTTCAAACGTTTAGATACAATTTTTCTGGACCTTTATGATTAAAAAGTGTAATTTTATTAGCTGCTGTGTAACATCCTTCTAAGTTACTGATGGAAACTATTTAATCATTATAATCAACATATCTGGAAACATCATCTAATTTTTCTGAAATACAGAAAATATTTATTGAACATTTCTGTCTTTTCTGCATTATTGAAAATTCTACCGTTTTCATTTAGTCAAGAACCACATAATGAGGATTCCTTTTCTTCCTAATATACTAAACACCCTCCTCCCCTCATACAACCCTCAGTTTTAAAGTTTTTATTGTCCTTAACTACAGCTATAGGGTTCATTTTATGTTCTCTTGCTTCTCTTCTTGATTTTCTACAAATCCTAGCTTTTCATTTATCAACTTTCATTGTATCAACTTTCCCTGTTTTCATTGGTTAGATCTGTATTTTTGTAGCTGCTTTAATTTTTCCTCTAGACCATGTAGGTTTTTTAATGCGTGTAACCTTCTTTCTGGGTTGTGGTTCTTAGGGAATCTCATTAAAATTTCTTGAACAGTTCCAAATTATTGTTCACATTATTCTGTATCAGTTCTTTCTCCTAGATGCCTTGGCTTACAATTGTTTTTAATTTTGTGAAATTGGCTCTTTTAAATCACCAAGATTATGTTTACATGATAGCTTTTGTTGGAAGAGGCAATGCAAATGAAGCGCTGATTAGCATTTTGTCATGCTTCATTTGCACAATCTATTCCGAGCCGTTTTTGCGCAAGAGGTTTTTGCGCAAAACGGACCCGACCACACTGCTTTTTAAATGGCTCGGAATAGATTATGCAAATGAAGCGTGACAAAATGCTAATCAGTGTTTCATTTGCATTGCCTTTTTCGGCAAAAGCCGTAGGGGAGCCGTAGCCCAAATGTATACTTTACTGATTTGGACTTCATTTTGTTACAGTTCTTATGCTCCTGTTTGATGTGAAAGTATGTCTTACCTGCTACCCCACTAAACACAAAACTTTTCTGAAGTCCCCTGGAAACCATAGTTACTGCTGCATTATTTAGCAATAGGCTAAATAATGGAAAATCACAAAGGGCTGACATCTAGTGGAAGGACTAAGAAAGACCTGCCTGCCCAGAATCCAGACATTCTCTCAACCATTCCTCAGGCTTGGTTTCTCCTTAGGTTCCTTGTTATATGTCTAAGACCTTAGGGCATATCTACACAGCAGGGCAAAAGTCAAATTAACCGACGCAACTTCAACTATGTCTATTGAGTAGCTGAAGTCAAAATAGCTTAATTCGGCTTTTGTCGCTGTCTACACAGCAGGAAGGAAGAACACTCTTCCTTTGACTTCCCTTACTCCACGTGAAATGAGGGTTACAGATGTCAGAGGAAGAAGTCCTCCAACTCGCCATTATTTCAAAAAAATGACTTGCTGTGTAGACGCACTTTTTGTTATTTCGGAATAACACCAGTTATTCTGAAATAATGCTGCTGTGTAGACATGCCTTCTGCTCCTTCATCAGAGAGGAAATCCCACCTTGCTCGTCAGTCCTGGTGGGTCATCAATAGATAATCTGCAGCTTTCTCAGAAGCCCCAACAGAAAGTTCAGCAACAGTGTAGCCCTGTTACCATTAGTGTGGCATGGTTTGCATGCATGGCAGATTTGGAGCAACCATGATTTAGAGTCCTGTATGTACAAACAAGTATAATCTTTAGATTGCAGCCATTTTGGGGGAATAGCTTTTGTGTAACAAAATTGGGGAACCAAGTAGTTCATTACGAAGGGCCTTTTTACTCATGCATATTGCAAACTAGCTGTGGCAGGAGTGATTAAAATCCATTCATTTGAAATTAGAAGTGCTAAATTTCACAAAATAATGCACACATCTGGTAAGCCATAGAACCTGTCCTGCTTCCCTAAGTTGTAATACGCTTGGGAAGGATGCTTGTTTGTATTATTTTGTATTACTGAAACTCACTCCTGAAGAGTTATCGAATTAGCAGGGAAAGGTCTCAGAGCTTTTAAGTGCTATTGTTGCTAGGACTACCGCTTCTTTGGTATCCATATAAGATGGAGAAGTGTTTGTCATTCACTCCCTAGAGGCCTACGAGGCAAACTGTGCCACTGAAAAAAACAAATGGGGCAAAGAAAGCAAGCTTGGTGGTAGCAAATTATTAAAGTCAGAAATTTTCTGAGACAATCAAGATGAATCATGGCAATTCTAACTGACAGGAAATCTTGGAAGTTAGTAATACCAGCACCTTCAAAAAGCTCAATTTCACTGATATTTAGTCAAGATTATATCATAATTTGAGCTACGCAAATTGTGTAGCTTATTTCAAAATAAATTGCTATTCCAAAATATCCCTTACTCCTCATGGAATGAGGTTTACAGAGACTTTGGAATAGCGAGCTCGTTATATTTCGGAAACGTTACCTCCAGTATCCCGAAATAGCGCTGCAGTGTAGATGTAGCCTAATGGGGCAGGTTTCTTGCACTGCTTTACTTCTTTGTTTGCACAGAGCTTATTTAGTTTCTATTATGTCAACACTAATTTTAAAAGAGAATTTGTTAATTGCTGCTTAAGAACCAGTAAAAGAGGGGATAATGATTTTATTAGGAACTACAACTATTCTTGCTGATAATACTGGAGTTTTATTAACATTCAGATATTTAAGGCTAGATCCCGCCTACTGTAGTGATGGAGCGCAAATTGGGAAAGTGGAGAAATGGCACAAGAAGCCTCTTTTCCCCAGCCAAGGAGAAGGGCAGCATGTTTGCAAATTCAGTAGAAGTTTAGGTGCTGTGGGGAAGTCCTGCTGCCATCAGTTGAGGCATTTTCACCCTCCTACTATGTATAAAAGCATCAAGCAGCAAGACTGAGCTAGGGCTTTTTTCATGACAATATAGAGCACACCCTCTTCATCAGGCTGCCCTGTGGAATGCTAGCCTGGTAGGCAGGAGTCTTATGGAAGAGGATGCACTGGGCAGCATCTCTGCTCATCCTGTATCAGCTAGGGGCAGGGTTGGCGCTGATAATCCTGAAGACCTTTGTCAGACAAAAGTCAGTCATTTTTGGAGCCTGAAATGCCTAATATTTTGCCTGTTAATCAAACTCTTACGATGCAGCTTTTGACTGACTCTCAGTAGCTACAGTGAGTCACAACAAGAGGCATACACATCCCTAACCATGTATATTACACTCTGTGTCAGGGCTGCTATCCTGGCCAACAGCATGCTATCCTGGCCAACTAGCAACGTCCAGCCCTAAAATGTGCGTGTCCTTAAGCTAGCCTACCAGGCTTTCTGAAGGTGAGAATAGTAAACCCATATACTTTGCAGACTGGAAACCAAGTGGGATAAAAGACATGCTGAAGGGTTACAAGTGCAGAGAAACCCTTGTTATAGGAGAGGAGGGGCCAGGGACTCATGGGGCATTACCTCCCTGTCTCTGGATCATCCAAGGGTGGGGCAGCAAGAAAGCACTGGATTTTCCTTTTCCTAACCCCATAAGGAATCTTCAATAATGCATCTGTCCAGCAGGGAGTGTATTTAAAACACACACAAACACACACACACACACACACAAAAAATCATTGCTGGGAAGCACAGCATTTCTGTGCTAAAATGTTCATTGACAGGAAACAATGCCAGAGACTTCACCAGGGACTGAACAGTGAAGAAGATCTATATTCCATCTCTTCTGTTTTCTGATCCATAAAATATCTGTTGAGGATTCCCTCTAAGTCAGGGATATTCAACTTTCAAAGCCCTGGGGGCCACAATGATACTCACAACACATGCCGAGGGCCGCAATTTAATTGTGGTTGCGTATATATGCAAATAGCTTCTTTCACACTGATGGGTATAAATACAAAGATTAAGGCAAGACTACACAACACACAGACCCCATTTAAGTTAATTCTGCTGATATTAATAAAATGCAATATTTACCGATTTCCACCCATATGACAGCACTTTTAATGAGCAATGACAGTCCATGAACTTAACTACTAAAACGCATATCATCAGAAGACCATTCTATTGACTACTTTTTTGTTTTGGCTCCCACCCACAGGCCGCATGTTGAGCCCCACATAAACTCAAACTGCACCGCGGGCTGCAAACAAACATGTGGCCTGTGGGCTGCGTTGTGAGTAGCCCTGCTCAAAGTCATGTACAGAGTACACTCTCAAGCTGGGCATTAACTCAAGACTAACTCGGCTACCCCTCTGAACCTAAAGATTCAGTTAACATTGCAGCCATTCAGCATAGCATTTACTGTACTCTGCGTGACCACATTTTCAAAGGGGGATCACTGCACATGTGCATACACACGCTGGACACACTTTCCAAACTTGATTTGACAGACTTTTGAATCCTGCCAAAGCCACTAGAGCTGCAGCTGACAGTTTACAAAAAGCAGCCACAAACGTATGCTAGCTACAGCAGGGGTCCAAGGCCAGAAGGTTTGAATATGAACCAGAAAAGTCTTGTAAATATATATTGTCATGCTTCCATATGGATAAGAAATGCTTTAATGGACATTAAGTCCTGCAACTGAAGAAGGTAGCAGTAAAAACAAATTAATAGTGCCAAAATGTTGGTTGAAAGCCAAGAACGGATAAACATAATGTGACAGTGTGCTGAAAATGATTGGCATTTCTGCTCAGCCCTTTATTTGTGTTGCTGCTTCTTTGAAAGGATAGTGAAATTACAGTCCAGAGACATATACTGGCAGTGTATCTGGACACAACATTGCAGGTGGTGATTGTATAGCAAAAGGATGATAAACAGTGTTATGAAAGGAAAAATTACTATTATTACATATATATCATGCACTGTACTGTACTGCTAAAATTAATGGGACAGAGAAAACATACAGAGGAAGTTCTACATAAGACAAATGTTAAGGACCAGAATCCTGTATCTACAATAAAGTGTTTGGTGATTATACCTTATCTACTACATATTTGAGAGAGAGTGTCTGTCTGACTGTTCAAGAATTCCTCCTAAATGGTAAGAGCTAGGACCACCAACTTTGGTTATACAGCTTCCTCTTACCATAACTTAAAGCAAGTTCAGGGTTTGGTTGTGCTAGGAAAATGGGATGTGCCTGGAATGGGAGTTCTTCTCATAAAACCATACAGAAAAGAGAGAGAATCACCAGGCAGGTGAAAGGGGCTGGCTGAGGGCACTCTCTGCACCTCTGTACAAGGACTGCTCCAGCTCCGAGCCTCCCACCCACCCAAATTCACATAGGGACATTGCTGGCTATTCCCCTTTATCAGTACATGGCTTGAGGCAGCAAGGGGGATATGTGTTCCCCTTTATCAGTGCACAGTCTGATACAGAGGCAACAAGGGAGGAGGGTGCAGTAGTCATTAGGATTAACTGATAGTTTAGGCTTATCAGTTAATCATTTAAATGGTTATATGCTAACATCCCTATTTGTTAGTTAATAGGAGGCACACAACTGAAGTGAGTCATTACAGACAAATGAGAACACTGGCTTGGATAAAAAAAGTGTATGTGCTGGAACAAAGCCATTACAAAAAAGAGACATTCACCCCCAGACTGTTTTTTCTGTGAAAGAAAGGCAGAGCTATCTACAAGAAATGTTGAAAAACAAACATGACAAGAATATGAAAACACATTTCCAGAAAAATTGCCCCTGAACCATTTCTCACTCCAAGCTTAAAAGGCCAGAGGAAAAACCCCTTTCCTACTTGCTTGCTTGATTTACACCATTAATCTCATCACAGAAAAGATGAGCAGATTTGTTCCCAGAAGCAACTGCAGTTTTATCTGCTGATGTATAAAACATACGGAATTTCCATGAATAGATAGCTTTAGCTCATTAAGTGCTACCAGGCTGTGCAACAGGCAACTAGCGGTGTTGATTTTTTTCATGAATTTTACCAATTTGCATCTTCATGCAGTATAATGAAATGCAAAGATGACTGTCAAAAGAGGTGCCTAATGATTTATTCCCCTTCAGCCACAAGCTAGACATTCATTTCCCTGTCCATGGTTCATTGTCAGAATGGGGAGACAGAGACAAGTGAGCAGCCCAGGAAATAATATAATATACATTATAGCTTGAATGGACCGACAAAACCCAAACCATGGTATAAAGGCCAACTGTTTATCCCCCACTCAAAGTCGAGGACATAGATTTCCCATGGAGGATTTTTACGAGTGTTGAAAGAGCCTCATCTGAACAGCAGTGGACAATATACCAGGACAGTCACTTCCTCACCCTCAAAGGGTTTGGCCCATGGATCCACATAATTGTAAACCCATGGCTGTCTTCTGGGCCCACTGCTGTATGTCCCCTCTTCACTTCCAAATGCTCTATTTCAAAATAAGTGCTGTGTAGATGCTCCCAATTTCGAAATAAGCTATTTCAAAATAAGCTAAGGGAGATCAGAGAGGCTATCAAAATAAAGAACTCAATAATAGTGGGGAATTTCAACTATCCCCATATTGACTGGGTACATGTCACCTCAGGATGAGATGCAGAGACAACATTTCTTGATACCTTAAATGACTGCTTCTTGGAGCATCTGGTACAGGAACCCACAAGAAGAGAGGCTATACTTGATTTAGTTCTGGGTGGCGCGCAGGATCTGGTCCAAGAGGTAACTGTAACAGGACCGCTTGGAAATAGTGACCATAATATAATAACATTTAACATTCCTGTGGTGGGAAGAACACCTCAACAGCCCAACAGTGTGGCATTTAATTTCAAAAAGGGGAACTATGCAAAAATGAGGAGGTTAGTTAAACAGATATTAAAAGGTACCATGACTAAAGTAAAATCCCTGCAAGCTGCATGGACACTTTTCAAAGACACCATAATAGAGGCCCAACTTAAATGTATACCCCAAATTAAAAAACACAGTAAAAGAACTAAAAAAGAGCCACCATGGCTTAACAACCATGTAAAAGAAGCAGTGAGAGATAAAAAGGCATCTTTTAAAAAGTGGAAGTCAAATCCTAGTGAGGTAAATAGAAAAGAGCATAAACACTGGCAAATTAAGAGTAAAAATGTAATAAGAAGAGCCAAATCATGTCTTGCTAATCTATTAGAGTTCTTTGAAGGGGGTCAACAAACATATGGACAAGGGGTATCCAGTAGATATAGTGTACTTAGATTTCCAGAAAGCCTTTGACAAGATCACTCACCAAAGGCTCTTACGTAAATTAAGTTGTCATGGGATAAGAGGGAAGATTCTTGCATGGATTGAGACCTGGTTAAAAGACAGAAAACAAAGGGTAGGAATAAATGGTAAATTTTCAGAATGGAGAGGGGTAACTAATGGTGTTCCCCAAGGGTCAGTCCTAGGACCAATCCTATTCAACTTATTCATAAATGATCTGGAGAAAGGGGTAAACAGTGAGGTGGCAAAGTTTGCAGACTATACTAAACTGCTCAAGATCGTTAAGACCAGAGCAGACTGTGAAGAACTTCAAAAAGATCTCACAAAACTAAGTGATTGGGCAACAAAATGACAAATGAAATTTAATGTGGAGAAATGTAAAGTAATGCACATTGGAAAAAATAACTCCAACTATATATACAGTATGATGGGGGCTAATTTAGCTACAGCTTATCAAGAAAGAGATCTTGGAGTCATCATGGATAGTTCTCTGAAGACATCCACGCAGTGTGCAGCGGCAGTCAAAAAAGCAAACAGAATAATTAAAAAAGGGATAGAGAATAAGAGGGAGAATATCTTATTACCTCTATATAAATTCATGGTACGCCCACATCTTGAATACTGCGTACAGATGTGGTCTCCTTATCTCAAAAAATATATACTGGCACTAGAAAAAGTTCACAGAAGGGCAATCAAAATTATTAGGGGTTTGGAACAGGTCCCATATGAGGAGAGATTAAAGAGACTTTTCAGCTTGGAAAAGAGGAGATTAGAGAGTATATGATAGAGATATATAAAATCATGAGTGGTGCGGAGAAAGTGAATAAGGAAAAGTTATTTACTTGTTCCCATAATATAAGAACTAGGGGCCACCAAATGAAATTAATGGGCAGCAGGTTTAAAAGAAATAAATGGAAGTTCTTCACATAGTGCACAGTCAATCTGTGGAACTCCTTGCCTGAGGAGGTTGTGAAGGTTAGGATAATAACAGGGTTTAAAAGAGAACTAGATAAATTCATGGAGGTTAAGTCCATTAATGGCTATTAGCAGGGCTCGCCAAGCCGCGGCGAGCCCCGCTCACCAGCTGCGCTGTCCAGCGTTCTGCGCATGCGCAGATCGTTCTGCGTATGAGCAGATCGCCCAAACCCAGCTCTTCCAGGATGTAATCTACTCGCCATGGGCGAGTAGATTACACAGATTGTCGAGCCCTGGCTATTAGCCAGGATGGGTAAGGAATGGTGTCCCTAGCCTCTGTTTGTCAGAGGGTGGAGATGGATGGCAGAAGAGAGATTGCTTGATCATTACTTGTTCGGTTCACTCCCTCTGGGGCACCTGCCATTGGCCACTCTTGGCAGACAGGATACCGGGCTGGATGGACCTTTGGTCTGACTCAGTATGGCCATTCTTATGTTCTTATGTTCTTAAATCAAGCTGGCCTCCTTCAGGGGCCTTTCAGAGGGAGATGCTACTGAGTATTCCATGTGTGCCCCAAAGCAAATTCTCTGCAGCCTTGCTCTTATCTCACACACAAAGAAACTGATCAGATTCTGCTGCCTTTCAGGGCCTGCCTATCTGCAAGAAGTAAGCAGCCAAATTTCTGCCTAAACATATTTGGATTTTTTTTCTCCTGTGTGGCTGTGTAGCCTAGTGGTTAGGTTGCAGAATAAGTGGGTGAAAAGGGGGTGGGCACAGGCCCCCTGCTGCCAGTGCTCCTGGCACAGGAACTGTGAACCAATGCCTGGTCAAGTCCTTAAGTTTGAGGGATGGTCCCAAGAGTCCAGATTCCCCTTACTTGGGGCTTCTCAGTAGAGTCCTCTGTTTTCCCACAGGGATGAGTTTGGGGGTTTACTTGCTCTCATGGCTGGCTACATGCACTGGCTCTGGTTAGTGTCTTATAGACTGCTGCACTGAGCTCCTGCCTCCTTGCTAGTCAGCTCCTAACTGAGCCAGGCGCCTTCCTTTTCTCCTCCCTCCAGAACTAGTATTGGCTGCAGATAAGGCAGGAAGGGCCTACCTGGGCCCAAAGGCTTTCTTCAACCCGTGTGATGCCAGGCCCTCCTTTCTCCACCCCCTCACACCCTGTTAGAAATGATATCTTTCATTAGCCACTCCCAGATAGGCAGTATTTTCCAGCCACTGCCCAGGGCACCATTTATGTGGGGCTAAAGTTTGAACCCCCAGATTTCATACTTGAGGTCTGCTTAAAGTCCATGTCCTGACTCCAGAGTCAGTTTTTAAATGCAGTTTGAGCTGCTTGCAGCTTTGCCTTTGGGGCAGGGAGTTTTTATACAAAGAGGGGAGGCAGGTGATTAAGAATAACAAAAGGCTGGGCATTCAGGAAATTGAAGGATTGTTAGAGAATCATGAAAACATTGCCTGGTACTTCACTTAAAAGATAGGGGTGGGGAGGTTAAGAATGAATATTGTGCTGCTGGGATTTGGATTTGGACCACTGCTGTTAAACTTATAAATGTTCTACAAAAAGGGGTAAACAGTGACTAATCCAAAACTGACTGCAAACAGCTACAAAGGGAGCTCATAAAAGCTTGGGCAATGCAAAGGCAGATGGAATTCAGTGTTGAGAAGTGCAAAGTAATGCACATGGAAAAATATAATCCTAACTATAGATACAAAACTGATGGGTCTACAATAGCTGTTAGCACTCAAGAAAGAGATCTTGGAATCATTGTGAATAGTTCCCTAAAACATCTGTTCAATGTGCAGCAGCAGTCTAAAACTAAAAAGCTAACAGAATATTGGGAATCATCAGGAAAGGAATAGATAATAAGACAAAATACCATATTGCCTCTATATAAAGTCATTGTATGCCCACATCTTGAATACTGTATGCATATCTGGTCAGCCCATTTTAAAAAAAGACGATGTATTTGGAAAAGGTACAGAAAGGGCAACAGAAATTATTAGGTAAGAAACAGCTTCCATATGAAGAGAGGCCGGGATTTTTCAGCTTGGAAAAGAAATGACTAAAGGGTGGGGGGATATGTCAGAGGCCTAGAAAATCATGAACAGTGTGGAAAAATAGAATAAGGAAATGTTATTAATTCCTTCACTAACATAACACAAGAAGCTCACCCAATTAAATGTATAGGCAGAAGATTTAAAACAAACAAATACATTATTTTTTCACAATCAATTTGTGGAATTCTTTTCCAGGAGATGGTAAAAAGGCCCAGACTATAACAGGGTTCCAATAAGAACAAAATAAGTTCCAGGAGAATACTAGCCAGGATGGGCAGGGATGGTGCTTGGCTTCTCTATGCCAGAAGCTGGAAATGGGCGACAGGGGATGGAGATTCAGTGCTCCTGTCAGCTAACTGCTAAGTTGCCTGCCAAAAACTAAGAGTTTCCCAGTGCCTTAGTACAGTGTTTCTCAACCTTTTTTTCATAAAGTACCCTTTAAAAAAATTATCAGTACTCCCAGTACCTACAGTTTTCAGATACACAATTTTTTTTTCTACCATTGCAACACATTTGTTTAAACAACTCATTTGTAGCTGGTCGGGTGTTGATATTTTTTAGTGTAAAAAGCACAAAAATAGTAAAGTGCTGTAAAACTTAAAACAAAAATTCAGTTTTCTCCAAATTTCAGTTGTGTTGATATACCCCCCCAGACATCTCTCGAGTACCCCTAAAGGTACTTGTCCCACTGGTTGAGAAACACTGCCTTAGTAGTCCCTGGATAGAGGTGATGTTAGTGGGGGGAGGGCGAATAGGGTTGGTTCCCCCCCATTTGGTGATTAGCTTATACTGAGCATGCTCAGTAACACTGCTGAAGCCTCTGTCCTCAGATTGCCCCCTCCCCCATGCTCTCACTCTCTTTCCCCCTATCACAACATGCACATATCCCATTCCTCCCCAAAATCTGAAATGGCACCCATGGTCACTGCTCCTGCAAGTGACCTGTTATCAGATAGTATTTAATAATATAGACCATCCAAAAATAAACTGGACAGAGTCTGTTTTAGATTTGATCACACTTTCTACCATCAGATTTTGCTAAAGACAGCCTATCTGTCTACGGTTACACTAGCTCGTTAGTTCGAGCTAGGTAGGGTAATGAGGGCAAGCGGAGTTGCAAATGAAGCCCGGGATTTAAATATCCCGGCTTCATTTGTATGTTGGCGCCGTCATTTTAAATCCCCTTAGTCCGAACTCGCGCCCGCGCTACATGCGGCACAGAGCAGGTAGTTCAATTAAAGATCGTAATTCGAACTACCGCTACTCCTCGCGAGGAGTTTGGACTAAGGGGATTTAAAAATGGCGGCGCTGGGAACATAAATGAAGCCCGGGATATTTAAATCCCGGGCTTCATTTGCAACTCCGCTTGTCCTCATTACCCTACCTAGCTCGAACTAACGAGCTAGTGTAGCCGTACCCTAAGACACTGACTTTAGCATGTCACCAATCTTACATGTAGCTTTGCAATTAAGTTCTTCAGAACTAAAAACTGACCTAACACTGAAGATTTGAAATGTTGCAGAGAAAAGCACTAAGAAATGTTAGGCAATAGTAAATCAAGAGCCACTCTAGCCGCTAATCTGTAGCATTTCCTCAAGCTGGTATTTTGGGCAACCTCTGGTGACTCTGGGAGGACAGGAAACTAACAAACATTTTCCAGTATTGAACTTGTTTGTGGTGATATCAGAAATGGCATAGATGGCTTCTACTACTACGGGGAGACGTAGGCAATGTATGCATGAATTAATGCCCGCCTGCAGGAATCAAGCTCATTACCAGTCTTACAGAGACACAGGATTCATTTCACATTGACAGCCATGAAGGAGACACTGGGCAGCAGAGATTGGACATATTACAGAGAGGACTTGGAACAGCAAGAACCCAATTCTTCATTATGCATCCCTACCAGCTGGCTTAATGAATTTTCCTTTTCTGAGGTTGCTGACGAGTTACAACCAAGCATACAGCACAGGGGGGCATATTTTCTTCTGATATAAATTTAATTTGGCTTTTCTTAAATTGTTGGCTTATGCCAGTTCAGAATTTGGCCTAGAGTGGGTCTCTGCTTTTTATTGGGGGGAGGGGTATTCTTATTCAATGTCTTTCCCAACATTCACATTTTCAGAGTAGGTCAAAGGCATGGACAATTAATGAAGCCCAGTAAAGGAAGATGTGCAATTAAGCAAAGGGAGGTCCATAAGTTTTATATTTGCTGTTTTGTAAATGACAAGATCAGATGGGTCATCAGCAGGGCTCGACAAATAATGTAATCTACTCAACCGTGGCGAGTAGATTACAACCCGGAAGAGCCGGCGCAGAGTGAGCTGTGCATGCACAGAACGATCTGCGCATGCGCAGAACACAGAACTGCGCGAAACCGCACGGCTGGTAAGTGGGGCTCGCTGCTGCTTGGCAAGCCCTGGTCATCAGTATTTCCTGATGCACAAAATCAGAGACGAACAAAATTGCAAAAGTTCCATATGCTTAGGGCCCTACCAAATTCAAGGTCTATTTTGGTCAATTTCACAGTCATAGGATTTTTTAAAATAAATTTAATTATTTTATCTATTTAAATCTGACAAGTGACTATTTTGAACTCCATGTAAGCAGTGTCCATTAGTATTCCATGCAAAGGATAAGATCAAGGCTGAATGTCTTTCTACATCCACAAGTAAGAGCCATTTTCTACTGATCATATGCTGGAGTTGCACCACAAAGATCTCAGGGGAATAAAGTAATGGCTGACCAGTGCTAAGCATAGTGATATTTGGAAGTGTATTTTTGCTCAAACTCTCCAGTCGGAGACTCCATTCAGAAATGTTTACCTTTTCATAACAAATCCCTGTGCAGTGTTTGCAAGGCACCAATAGAATCTGTTTATATGAAGTTAATAGCCTGCATTCTGTTAGTATTTAAGTGACTAATTTAGGAAGGAACAATTTGAAAGGAAAAAAAAAGATATTTAAGCAAAGATTCCAGTCTATGGAGAGGAGTGTTTTTAGGGACTATCCATTCTCCCACCTAACTAGAAAGAGACACATGTGAAAAGGCAAGTGTTTAATCCAAGCTGCTCCCATCCTTTATTCTGACTATGAAGGCTAAAATAGCCTCGCAATAGCTTTATATAAGTAGCGCAGATGTCCTTACAACATAATAGTGTTTCTTGTGCAATGAGCTGCTAAAGTTACCTTTTAAAAATTCCACAATTTATAGATAGACAATGAGAAATGAAAGTGCCCGAACAACTAAATTTGATTTGCAAACATCTTCATATGACATGCTCAGATATTAAGGAGAGGTTCTGAATTCTGCGTGACACTGCAGAGGCACCAAGCAGACAGTTAGCCCATGGATTTGGACACCTGAGGTTTCCATATTTAAGGCAGCACAGGACCACAGCAGCTGCTTCTACACCAGGTCCCCCCTGCTCCTTGTGTAGGTGGTATTTGCAGGAACAAGGGAGTATAGTGAGAATGTCAGTATATCTCAGTGATCCCTGGACATCAAAGCAAATCTTAGTAGCAACTGACAGCAGGTGGAAAACAGAGCAGACCGATAGCTGTTCTACTGTGTGCTGTGTGCCAGCCTCTGCCTCCCATCCCGAGCTACAAAGTACATCTCAGGAAGTGGGCCAGTAAGCTCCATTTTGATTCTAGCTTTGAGAGCCAGTGCTGCAATGGAAGAGGGTGCCAATGTCTAGCTACTAGAGAGGCATTCTTCCTGTGGAGAAAGTCCAGTTAAAAAATTGGACTTTCTATAGCTTAAAAAACTCCCAAATGTCAAGAAGTCTGGTAACGAATAGTTAAAGAATCCAGTCAATTCCAATTACCCTCTCACTCCACCCAAATTATATCACCCTCCCAAATTTAAATTTGTCTCCTCATATTAAAAACAGTATATGCACAGCTCAAAACAACCACAACAAACTATAAACAGAACACGATTACAGTTTTTCATGTAGAAAAAAGACAGGCTTTCCCTTGTCTCCATCTCTCCCTCTCTGCAGGCTCCTTACCCTATGTATGATCTCCTCCATCCCTTCTGATGGCCTATGCTTCTCCCCTTGGCCCTCTCAGCCATGCCCCTTCCATCATCAAGACAGCCAGTACTTGCTTGTCTCCTAACTACTGACATTGGCTAAAAGAAAAAAATGGGGAGAAAATCATTTTGCAGGGATGTTTTGAAATCCAAGCTGTCAGTGTTATGAAATCACAGCTTGTATTGTCTTTTCCTGCTTTGGAAAGGGAGTGAGTGAGTCATCCTGGGGCATGAAGAGCAGAACTGACAGACTAGAGAGTCACTGTGTAAATTAGCACCTGAAATAGCACAGTCAGTGTGACTGACTCTTAGATGAGAGTATCAGTTCAAGCAAAGCATTTCATTCATGAACATTCAGTCATTTGGATGATTAGGGTGTTGCTGACATGGAAAGGAAGAAAAGCTAGGCTGTACATCAGCCATCCTGGACTGAGTCACATATTTTAACAAAAGATAAGCTGCATCCATGTTAAGTGCTCTTGCAAGTCTTTTAATAGGTTTGAATGCTGGATGTGGTGATATCTATATGTCTGTATTTCTCTTTTCTCTTCCTTGGAGACAGTGTGCAGAAATGCCCCAACATGAACAAATATACATTTACAAAGTCTGGGAGTTAGGTGCCCGAACACCTGTGGGATTCAGTAGGCGATGGGAAACCATGTCCTTAGGCTCCTTTGAAAATCCTACCCTAAAATCTTAGTACAGCATCAACATGATGCAAGGAATGGATAGCAGTTATCATTGTCTGTAATGTTGGGACCTAGACAAACAGTAATAGATACATTAGAAAGGGACTCAATAGGAGACATTGCTGAGTGTCCTATGACTCATACAAGATTATTGTAAAAAGAAATCCAGAAACACTTTGGGATCAATGTGCTCATGGATTACAGAATATCCTCACAGAAGGTCCTCACAAATTCATTACTGATAACATTTTTAGTGTTTGTTGACCAAAAACATATATGTAGCATTGACAGTGTTTTTTTCCTGAATGACAAAAAAAAAAAAAAGGATAAGATAGAAAGTGCAATTTAGAAGTGTCTGAAGATGCAGAAAGCTTGTAGCCCCAAGGGGTTTTCACTGCCAGCCCTTTTGATATTTAATCATCTTATCACAGTTTGTCTGAGGATACCATACCAGGAAAGACAAATTGAAAGCTTGTAGGGGAGAAGTGAAACTGGAAGATAGGGCTGGTCTACACTATGACATTAGGTGAACATATGCTACATTAGGTCAAGTTAATAATGTATTTGTCTATACTACTGAGCCCCTCCCACTGACCTCAAGGGCTTGTAAAGTTGACTTCAGTACTGTGTACCTGCAAACAGTGCACTGCTATAGTTGACATCCATACATTTACATAGGGGTAATATAGACACTGTGCTGTGAAATTCAAAGGCATTGGCCTCCAAGAGGTGTCCCTGCGTGCTGCATTGTGACCACTCTGGAGAGCACTTTCAACTGCACTGCACTTCAGCCAGGTACACAGGAAACAGCTGCTCCCCTGTTAATGCCTCAGGAACTTTTGAATTTTTATTTCCCATTTGATCAGTATGCAGAGTTCACCAGCTCAGCTGACCATGGATGTCTCAGGCTGTACCCAGGCTCCAGCATGGAGCACACTGGAGACACTGGATCTTAATGATGTGTGGGGAGAAGAGTCTGTGCAGGCAGAGCTCCAAACCAGCAGAAGAAATGTAAACATCTATGCCAAAATTGCACAGGGCAAGGGTTCCAGCAGGAACTTATAGCAGTGCCACATGACAAAAAAGATGCTTAGGCAAACATACCAGAAGATAAGGGAGGCAAACAGTTGCTCTGGTTCTGAGCCACAGACATGCTGCTTCTAGGAGGAGCTGAATGTGATTCTAGGCGACGACCCCACTGCTACCCCAAAACTGTCTGTGGATAGTTCCCAGGAAAGCCAGCTGACCTTGGGCAACAACAAGGAGGACACTGTTAATGAGGAAGATGAGGAGGAGAGTGTTCAGCACTGTAAATGTCTGGATCAGTGGGAGGCCACACTGACTCACTACACTGGCCGGCTAAACAGGGATTTCCAGCTCCCTGGCCCTAGCCCTGGGTGAGGTCTCAAACGGGTTGGGACGTAGCAGCAAACTGCCAGTCTCTGGGTTTAATGGCCCAGGCCCTGGTTCAGGGCAGGGCAGCAAACAAACAGTTACAGTGAGTTCAAGGGCTCAGGCCTGGTTGCAGGCTGAGCAGCGATCGGTTCTCCTTTCTCTGGTGGAGAGCTGACAAGAGCCAGGGTTTTCTCCCTCAGGGAGAACCTGCCACCCGAGGTGGAGGGTTACAGGGAGGACTCAGGCCCACCCACTCCACTGCGTCCCAGCCCAGGGCCCTAACAGTGGCAACATGGTCACTCTGTGGGCCTACCTGGTGCGACTGCTGATTCTCGGGGTCCTCTGAGGGCAACGGCGCTGGCAGGGTGTCCATGGGCTCAGGGTAAGGGTTGCTCACTGGTCCTGGCAGCTCAGCCCAGTTTCCGGGGCCTGGTGTGGGTTCTGGCCATCTCAGCCTGTTCTCAGAGCCTGGTGGTGGTTGGAGTGGCCATTGCCAATTTCCAGGGTCAGGCAGTGGTCCCGGCGGCCCAACCATCCCTCGTATGGTGGGGCTGCCATGCCTCCCTCCTAGGGAGGCCAGGGAGAGCATCTGACCTGCTTGCCTGCTGGAGTCTAACTGAGCCTCAGTCCCTGCTCTTATAGTCCCAGCCCTGCCCTTCCACTTCCTGTGGGAGGGGCTGGGTGGCTCTGGCCCCGCCCACCAAAGGGTCTAATGGAGTGCTTCCTCTTTTAGGTCAGTGGGAGGCCACACTGACTCACTACAGGCACGCACACAGAGAATCCATTCTTTTCAACAGCCAAGAAATTTTTTAAACAGTGGAGCCTTTCCTCTCCCAGGGGCAATTGTTGGTGAAGCATGAAGCTGAAGAAGGTACCTCTTGTGAGTACACATTTTCAATCAAATTGTAGAGTTTACATTCTATTTTTTTAATGTGTAATCTGAATTAAAAATTTAGAATAGTAGTTAATGGCACCCAGCCTAGCTATACAGGGTGTGCTCTCCAAAATAGATTATTTATTTGCCTTGGGTTGGACCAGGAGTCCTCCGTGGAGATCTCTAATAAATTCTCATGGAGGAACTCTGTAACCTTTATAGAAGGCTTCTGGGAAGGGCTGCCTTATTTTGTCCACTGTGGTAGGATACTTTCTTACACCACTCTAGTATTAACTCTTCTGGCCTCATTGTGGCACACAGAATTACAGCATAAGGACCAGGTCTGAACCCAGACACTTGCAGCATCTGCACCCTTTCTGCTTCTCTTACCCTCAGGAAAGTGATATCGCATCTTCCCCTAGGAGAAATGGGGGAAGTTTTATAAGTGCTAGCCCTGAAGCTGCAAGCAATTTGCTAAGTAATCCACCTCCTTTTGCTGATCAAAAAACAGACACTTTCCTGGGGGGTGCCCTGCTTGTGCTTGTAAGGGATCACCCCATACTGCAGTTAGCATTTAAAAAAAGGGGGAGAGGCCACACTTCCTGTTCCTTTCCACCACAACCTAGCGCTGCTTATTTTAAACAAGCAAGCTGTTTAACAAACACTTTTTTTGTGGGGTACGATGTTACTGCCTTAACTCAGGCACCATCCAGGCTGCTATAGTGAAAGGGGCTTTGCTGAGATAGGAACCATTATAAGCTACAGCAGAAGACCTCTCTCCCCTGCCCTGTAGGCTTACTTAGCATGGCTGTGGCAACAAACCAATTGTTGCAGTAGCCAGCAGTTTTGCTTGTGTGTGGCTTGCAGAGAAGTGCAGGCTGATGCTTTTTAAACACAATTTAACCTTGGAGCTCAAACAGTGTCAATGCTATCCTTGGTCTTCGTGTTCTTTGCAGCTAAAACCTTGTCAGTGGGCGTGTCTTCCACACTGGGACAGAAACTTTCCCAGATTAAACTTAAAAAACAACCAATAGTCTAGTAGAGCCTTAAAGACTAACAAAACATGTTGATAGTATCATGAGCTTTCGTGGGCACAACCCACTTCTTCAGATGACATATGCCTCACTGCAATGTATATTGGCCAAACTGAACAGTATCTACAGGAAAGAATTAATGGACACAATTCAGATATCAAAAAGGCAATACACAGAAACCTGTTGGAGAACACTTAATCTGCCTGAACACTCACTAATGGATCTCCAAGTCACCATTTGTTTCAGGCCAATTCCACAAGCCAAATACACAGAGGAGGGTTGGAACTTAACTTCATTCACAAGTTTAATTCTTATGCAAATGGTATGAACAGGGACATCAGCTGGCTCGCACACTACCTTCCACATCCTAATGACTTAACCAACCAAACAAACAAGGGAGGCGCTAATTGTTCTTAACAGCTTCTTGTAACTATTTGAACCATCTACTCATGTCTCTCTTTTTTTCCCTTCCCTTCTTTTTTACCTCTTTTTTTCCTTCTCCCCCTCCTTCTTCCTTTATTTATTCTTGGATCTGGACTTCTAATACTCCAGTCATCTGAAGAAGTGGATTGTGCCCACAAAAGCTCATGATACCATCAACATATTTTGTTAGTCTTTAAGGTGCTACTAGACTATTTGTTGTTTTTTAAGTTTTTCCTGTTACAGACTAACTCAGCTACCCCTTTGAAGCTTTTCCTAGATTAGACAGCAGAAAAAGAAGACTCGGGAGGACATTTCAATATTCATGCCTCTGAGATTGAAGAGACACAGCTCAGCAGATGGAGGATTGCACTGTTGGAGAGAATGGAGGGAACACAGACGTGCCACACAGGATAACATGGTGTGCGTTATGAGGGAGCAAACAGACATGTTGTGGCATCTGGTTGAGGTTCAAGAAAGGCAGGTGGATGCTAGAATCCTCTTACACCCATTGATGAACCTACTGCCCTTGTCACCAAGTTCCGCATCCCCCTTCCTCAGATGTCTTAGGATAGGGGCAGGGAAAGCTCCAGTATCCCTTGTACTGAACTCCAGGGGCTGGTACAAGGAGCAGAAGGTGCCCATTCCCACAGCTTTGATTGTTATTGCAGTACAATTATAAGCAACCTGTCCTTGTTTCTCCCCCGACCCCACAGTGTTTTCAGCCTGTCAGCTCCAGGCTATCTTTACTCTTCTTTGCTGTGATAGGATAGCATCACTTCACTGTATATCATTGAGGAAACTGATTTTCAAACTCTCATGGAGAGACACAGTGCACCTTGATGCGCTCTTCTTATTGCCAAAGTGTCTGGTTGCTCAAAATTGGGTGCCAGCTGATCTGCCTCAATCCCTACCCTGCTGGAAACTTTTCTCCCTTAATTTCACAGATATTATGGAGCACACAGCAAGCAGCAACAACAATGGCAATACTATTGTTGAGGTCTAACCTAGTCAATAAACTCCACCAACATCCTTCTAAATGTCCAAATGCACATTCAACACCATTCTGCACTTGTTCAGCCTATGGTTGATCTACTCCTTATTACTGTCAAGGCTCCCTGTGTACAGCTTTATGAGTGTGGGAGCAAGGGCTAGGCTGGGTCACCAAGGATGACTATTGGCGTTTCAACATCACCAACAATAATGATGCTGTCTGGGAAGAAATTCCAACTTGCAGCTTTCTGAAGAGACACGTGTTCCTAATGATGCATACCTCATTCACCTTTCCCGACAATCCATGGTGAAATGGCCCTTGTGATCCAATAGCACTTGCAACACCATTGAGAAGTACCCGTTGTGGCTTATGTACTCTATAGCAAGGTGGCTTGGTGCCAGTTATGTCCTGCATGTTTCCCAGAGTCATTGCTCTTCTTAGGAGAAGCGTATTGATTTTTGTAGTAACTTGGATCACAGCAGCCATCACGGTGCAGTTACGTACTCTGAATTGATTCCCCATTGTCTGGTATGCCACTAGCTTGTCAGCTGTCAGAGCAAGTCTCATTTTGGTATTGCTGCACTTCAGGGTTGGGGAAAGCTTTCACACAGTTCCATGAAAGTAGCCTTACTCACTTGAAATCTCTGGAGCCACTGTTCCTCATCCCATGCTGCATAACTATGCAGTCCCACCAGTCAGTGTTTGTTACCCCAGGGCCCAGAAGCAGAAATCCATCATGTCAAAATGTGTGACTATCATCAGCATCTGCAAATTGGTCCAGTCCATGGCTTCCATGTTTGAATGGCATCACATTATTCCACATGCTGGCTTCTGCTTAACCTCTGCAAATACCACAGCATAATGCATGAGGTGTTTGTGATGCTCCCAACAACAGTGTACAGCTGAGTGGGGTCCATGCCATGACATCTGAAGGGGTAACATAGGCTTAGGAAAAAAGGCATTTTTGTTTGGTTTGTCTGCAACTGATTTCAGAGAGGGTGGGAGGTAAGTGTATCATGGGAGGCTAACGCCATGTACCCATAACCACCTGCATCAATGTTATCATCCCATGGGCACTGTGAGCCCAACCATACATTCCATTCAGCTCCAGTCCCTGTGGGCCAATTTGCAGACCAATTTGCAGATGCTGGTGATAGTCACACATTTTGACATGATGGATTTCTGCTTCTGGGCCCTGGGGTAACAAACACTGACTGGTGGGACTGCATAGTTATGCAGCATGGGATGAGGAACAGTGGCTCCAGAGATTTCAAGTGAGTAAGGCTACTTTCATGGAACTGTGTGAAAGCTTTCCCCAACCCTGAAGTGCAGCAATACCAAAATGAGACTTGCTCTGACAGCTGACAAGCTGGTGGCATACCAGACAATGGGGAATCAATTCAGAGTGCGTAACTGCACTGTGATGGCTGCTGTGATCCAAGTTACTACAAAAATTGCTCCGTGAGCCTATGCAAGTCCTGATAGTGGGGATGCTTGCTGCCGACAAAGTGTGCACAGTGGGGACATGCAGAGCTGACTTGCTTAAAGCAGAGGCTCCAGGGACTATAGAATAGTCGACTAACCGATAAGAATTCATGAGGTTACTCGACTATTCAATTAACTGATATTTAACATCCCTAGGTTATAGAGGTGGGATTCACCAAAAAGGGCAACTTCTTCATTGGACTTTGTCTATACTGCAGCCAAGAGGATTAGAAATATATTAAAAATGAGATTCCTCTGACTATAAAATTTGGGGCTTGAAAAAAGAAGAAAAAAGGAAAAAAAGAAATCACAAGACTTGCAACAAATTGTTAGTAAACAACAAAAGCCTTTTCCCTGGTTCTATATTTGTGACTCTTTTCTTAATGGACCTTTTTTTCTCAGTATATTTTT
Source organism: Rafetus swinhoei (assembly GCA_019425775.1). Lineage (NCBI taxonomy): Eukaryota > Metazoa > Chordata > Testudines > Trionychidae > Rafetus > Rafetus swinhoei. The sequence continues at coordinate 10,248,752 of CM033435.1, read as the reverse complement.
CTGAACTTTCACAGCTGTAATATCTCAAGTCCCATAGAATGTGTCTAAGCCAATATTAACAAGGAAGTGAGGAGGATAAATATTCCTTTATAACTTAAATCATTATGATAGAGTGTTAACAAATGTTACTGAAAGCTTCTAGTAAATAATGAGTCCAGTAGCAAAATAGTGTATACTAAAGCATATCCCCGGAAGTGTGGATACACAAGGTTTCTGACTCAGTGTCTGCCTCTGGTGTTTCAATATGTCTATTGGATTTGGAAATTGTCTATGCCAGTGATGTGAGGTTTACAGTAATCTGTCAATTTTTTTAGGCATGTGGAAAACATGCTGGAGTGAATACAGGCAAAGAGTCAGACTTAACTGGAAAGCCTACAAATTGTTGCTGATGTAGGGGACAGAAAGGGGAGAAAATGACCAGTTGTCTATGCTCTGAAGAAATAAAGATCCATCCAGGAAAGAGTCATGCTGATTCAATTTTGCAGCAAGCATAGGATTAAGTGTCTCTGGTAGGAATTGCCCGGTGCTGGGGGCCATGCCATGCTATCCAAATGGGGTGCTCCAAGGGGGATTCTATCTCATGGGGAGTAACTGGCCAGGTTTGAAGAAGAGATGTAATTTGTTCTCTTTCAAGGTCTGCAATAGTGTATTTTCTCTCCCTCCCAAAGCTAAGTGTTGGGGGTGGGAGGAGTGGCAAAGGCTGGGATTAAATTGCAGCAAGGGAGGTTTAGGTTGGATATTAGGAAAAACTTCCTAAATGTCAAGGTGGTTAAACACTGGAATAAATTGCCTACGGGGGTTGCGGAATCTCTATCACTGAAGATATTGAAAAGCAGGTGAGACATCTATCAGGGATGATACAGACAGTGCTTGGTCCTGCCATGAGTGCAGGGGACTGGACTAGATGACCTCTTGAGGTTCCTTCCAGTATTCTATGATCCTATGACTGATGTGTTTTCTGTCCCCTGACACTCTACACCTAAAAGGATGTGACCTGCCCTCTAATCAGCAGCAGCAATTGGAAGAACCCTTGAGGTTCTGGTGCCTCCTAACACTATGAAGGGCAAAACCCCCCAGGAGTAGGTTTGCATGTAGAAGGAGCAGACCTGTGGTCTGGGTAAGTGGTAGAATTTGTTTTTTTAATGCAGAAAAAATGGTTACTTACCTGTAACTGTTGTTCTTCGAGATGTGTTGCTCATGTCCATTCAAATTAGGTGTGCGCGTGCCGCATGCATGGATTCTGGAGCCTTTTTCCCCCAGCGGTATCCGTCGGGCCAGCAGGGAGCCCCCTAGAGTGGCGCTGACATAATGGTGAATAAATATCCCTGCTGCCCCCTCCCCTTCAGTTCCTTCTTTCTAGAAACACTCTGATGAAGGGCAGGTCGGGCGGGTGTCGAATGGACATGAGCAACACATCTCGGAAAAACAACAGTTACAGGTAAGTAACCATTTTTTCTTCTTCAAGTGCTTGCCCACGTGCATTCGAATTAAGTGAATCCCTAGCGAAACCACATGGAGGTGGGGTTGGAGAACAACATAGGTTAAGGTAGGGCTGACTGCAGTACCACAGCTCCCAGGGCTGCATCCTCTCTAGCCTGTTGGGTGATCACATAATGCGCTGCAAACGTATGTACTGATGACCATGTGGCTGCCCTACAGATATCCACTATGGGAACCTGTGCTAGGAATGCTGTCAAGGAAGCATGTGCCTGAGTGGAATGAGCTGTGATGCATGGCGGTACCCTGCCTGCTAACTCATAAAATTCTTTTATACAGAACGTGATCCAAGAGGACAGCCGTTGCGCTGATACCAGCATGCCCTCCATTCTTTTCGCTATTGAAATAAAAAGTTGCGGTGACCTATGAAACTCTCTCGTTCTGTGTATATAAAAAGCTAGCACTCTCTTTGTGTCTAACGAGTGTAAGGCTCGCTCCCTTATGGTAGCATGGGGTTTCGAAAAAAACACGGGAGGTAAATATCCTGCGATATATGGAATGCTGAGACTACCTTAGGGAGGAAGGCTGTGTGGGTGCATAGACGCACCCTGTCCGCAGAAAAGACTGTATACGGAGAGTCAATCATGAGCACTCTTAGTTCTGACGATCCTCCTTGCTGATGTGATAGCCATTATGAAAGTGACTTTGATCGACAGGTGTTTGAGAGAGCATGAGGACAATGGCTCAAAGGGAGGGCACATGAGCTTAGTGAGCACCAGGTTGAGCTCCCACTGCGGTATTGGTTGCTTGACATGAGGGAATAGTCTGTCCTCCCCTTTAAAGTATCTCTTGACCATAGGATCAGTGAACACTGATCTACCATCTTCCCCTGGGTGAAAGGCCGCTATAGTTGCCAGATGTACCCTAAGGGAAGACGTCGATAGGCCCGACTGTTGCAGGTGCAGGAGGTAGTCCAATATCAACAGGACAGACTCTGACAGGGTTGCACTCCCTTTCCCATAGTCCAAGTCTGAAAAACGTCTCCACTTGGCCGAGTAAGCAGACCTAGTGGACAGTTTCCTGCTTCCTAGCAAGACCCTCCTAACCTCCTCTGATCACACCTGTTCTGCCTCTGTCAGTCATGGATATACCATGCCGTCAGGTGGAGGGATTGTAGGTTCAGATGGCATATGCGCCTCTCTCCCCAATCCTGGGTGATTAGGTCCAGGATCATGGGTAAAGCTATAGGGACCCTCCTCGTCATATGTAGGAGGATCGGGAACCAGTATTGCCTGGGCCATTCTGGTGCTATTAGCACAACTTTGGCCTTGAACCTCTTCACCCTGATGAGGACCTTGTACATGAAGGGAAAAGGGGGGAATGCATAGAGGAGGACCGAGGGCCAGTCCATCACCAGTGCATCTCCTGTGGATCCCTGGCCCAGACCCAGGTATTAGCAGTAGGCCTGACATTTTCTGTTCCAGTGAGATGCGAAAAGATCTACCCAGGGATAGCCCCACCTCCGGAAGATGTCCTCCAACACATCATTTTTGAGCGACCAATTGTGGGTGGTGAAAACACGGCTGAGACTGTCCGCCAAGACATTCCTGGCCCCCGGGAGATATGCTGCTTCCACCTGGATGTTGTGGGCAATGCAGAACTTCCAGAGGAGTAGAGCTTCTCAGCACAGGGGAGAGGAGCGAGCTCCACCCTCTCTGTTGGTATAAAACATCGCTGCTGCATTGTCCATTAATATTGAGACTGCTTTGTGGCTCAGATTGGACAAGAAAACCCGGCAGGCCAGCCTGACCGCCCTGAGTTCTCTGACATTTATGTGGAGCGGCCACTCCGAGAGTGACCACGTACCTTGAGTCTACTGGTCCCCTAGGTGGGATCCCCATCCCGTGTCCAATGCGTCAGTGATGAGCTGCACCATTGGGCTCTGTTTCACAAAAGGCACTCCTGCACATACTGCCTCCTCTCGCATCCACCATCTCAGTGATTGGATGACATCCTGAGGGACCGTGAGGATCGTATCCCATGGCACCCATGCCTGGTTGAATGATTGGGCCAGCCATGACTGCAACAATCTGAGCCTCAGTCTGACATGCTGCACCATGTAGGTACATGCTGCCACGTGACCAAGCAGCTTCATACAATTTCTTGCCGTTGTAATCTGCAACACCATCAGGCCCCATATAATGATGCTTATGGCCATAAACCTGGACCTGGGAAGAGAGGCCATGCTCATTGTTAAGTCTAGTGTGGCCCCCATGAATTCTCTAGTCTTAGTGGGTATCAGGGTAGATTTCTCCTCATTTATGAGGAGACCCAAGGTGCTGAACAATGCTCTGATGACTTTTATGTGTTCCATTACCTGCTCCTTTGAACGTCTTCTGATAAGCCAATCATCCAGGTAGGGGTATACTTGGACTCTGAGCCTTCTGAGAAAGGCCACCACAGTTGCCATGCACTTTGTGAACACCCTTGGAGCCGTGGACAGGCCAAAGGGGAGGACAGTAAGTTGGAAGTGTTCTTGCCCCACCACAAATCTGAGGAACCTTCTGTGGGTGGCCCTCATTGAAATATGAAAATACGTGTCCTTTAGGTCAAGGGCAACGTACCAGTCCCCCAATTCCAGGGAGGGAATAGTGCTCGCCAAGGTGACCATCCTGAACTTTGCCTTTCATAAGAAGGCGTTGAGATCTCTCAAGTCCAAAATAGGTCTGAGACCTCCCTTCACCTTAGGGATAAGGAAGTAGAGGGACTAAAAACCCCTTCCCTCGAAGTCTGGAGGAACCCTATCCACTGCTCCCTGTTGAAGAAGTGAGAGCAATTCCTGATGCAAGAGAGGGGTCCCTGAAGAGGGACAGGGAAGGGTGGTGGGAGGGCAGTAAAGAACTGAAGGGAATAGAATACCCCACTGCGACCACCAGGTTGAGTACCTGTCTGTCGGACGTAATCTGGGCCCAAACCTGATAAAAATGGGATAGTCTGTTCCCAAAGGGAGGATTTATGACAGGAACTGGTACACTGTCCTCGACTGCACCCTCAAAATGAGGACTTGGGTTGTTGGGGAGGAGGTGGCCCTCCACTCCTTTCAGTGTCGGAGCAAGACCTCCTTTGCCTATTGCACCCACTGGCATTATTGTTATTGCCCAGATTATGTGGTCGGCGCCTGTTTTGGTCCGGTCTGAACCCCTGGTATGGCGGTCTGCCGTGTGGCCGTGGGTTGTACGATCTGCACTGGGTGGCTGGGGTATGTACACCCAAAGATCTCAGCCTTGCCCTAGAGTCTTTCAGGCTCTATGTAACCTGGCGTCAGTCTGTTGAGAGAACAGGTCTTTCCCCTCAAATGGCAGATCCTGTAGAGTGTTCTGTACTTCCAGGGGTATCCCGGAGACCTGCAACCTGGCTCCCCACGTCATAACAACCCCTGTGGCCATCCAGTGCGTCTTGCAATGCTGTACGCGAGATGGACCTGCCCTCTTCTACCAGCACCATGAATTCTTAAATTTGTCCCTAAATTTGTCTAGTGCTGTCCAGGTATTATAGGCATACCTGCTTAACATTGCCTGCTGGTTGACAATGCACAGCTGCAGGCCCCCCGTAGCGTATGCCTTACTACCAAGCAGGTCCAGCCTTTTTGGCTCCCTGCTTTTGGAGGTAGGATCTGGTGGGCCCCGTCTCTCTTTTTATCCTGCTGCCTGGACCACCAGTGAGCCTGGTACTGGGTGGGAATATAAATGTTCATGCCCACTCTGAGGAACAAAGTAGCGCCTTTCCTCCCCTTTCTGAGTGGGTGGGATAGAAGCTGGCATCTGCCATTGGTTGGCGGTCATCTTCGCCACAATTTTATTCAATGGCAGCGCCAGCTTTGGTGGTGCCTCGGAGGACAAAATGTCCACCATAGGGTCCTAGTCCTCATTCACCACCTTCGCCTGCACCCCTAGATTTGCTGCCAAGCACCGCAACAGGTCTTGGTGGGCTCTGGCATCTATGGAAGGCATGGGCGGAGCTGGGTTAGCTAGGGCTTTGTCTGGTGATGACAAGGAGGATTCTTTCAGTACCGGCTGCTCTTGAGGTGGCCCTTCCACCTGGAAGGATGTCTGTGTCTGTGGTTGGTCATGGGCCTCCAATGCCTCCCCTTGTGTGATTGGACGAGGCAACTCCCTCTGCGGGCTGCCTCTGTATTCTGAGGCGGGAGCCCTGGACATGGGAGTTGCTGACGGAGCCCCCATGGACCGAGACCCTCCCGACCCTTGGAAGGATGGTAACGGGACCTGCATTTGGTGATAGGGCCACAGGGTCTAAAAGGGCCATTGCGGTTGAATCTGTGGTGGCCATGTTTGGTGTGGCTGGTACTCCCAGGGTCAGAAATGGTGCCGTGAATGGGAGCGGTCCCGGGAGGATCTTTGTGAAGAAGTCCCTGACCACACTGACTCTGCTTTGGATTCGGATGAGTAGTCTGACACAGACCAAGGGGGGGCTGTCGACAGTGCCTGAGGGTGGTGCTGGGGCCTGGCCATAGACTCTGGCTTTCCCCGGTGCACTGGCGGAGGAGGAGGTCTCATCGTCGGCAAAGGTGCTGGTTCTCCATGCGATGGTGCCATCATAAGTGGTGCGCTTCTCCCATCCTCATGCACCTGGTGTCCTGATGCTGCTGAGGATGCTTCCGGCACCAATGGGAGCAGTGATGCAGACACAGTCACCAGTGCTGACGAGGCCAACGGTGCTGATGCCCCCAGTGCCGACATGGATACCGGTGCCGGCATGGCATATATCACATTGCCATGGTGGATCCCAGTGTCAACCTGGTCCCCTGTACCACCGTGTTTGCCCCGCCCAAACCCCCAGTGCCGCAGCCATATGGCCTGACTGCCACAAATGTCTGGCTTGCACTGACATGTCCAGAGCCAGGGACAGCACCAGCGAGGCAGTCAGCTCTATCAACTCCCTTGCAGCGTCAAACGTCTTGGGGGTCAATGTTCTGTCCACATGTACAACCCATTCTGGCCCTGGGCTTCTCACTTGTGATGATCCTGGTTGGTGCCTAGAGGGTCCTGGGATATCACGGTGTCAGGGAGAGACTCCAGCGAGGGTATGGGCCTGGTGACGACTCCCATGCCCTTTCCTCTCTGGAGATCTCCCCCTCGGTTGCTTCTTCCTCTTCAGCGTGGGGTCTGAGATCTGTGTCTTGGTGTTGCAACCTTCTTCTGGGCTGTGACATGCACCGGTGCCGCTGACAGTTCACGCAGAGATGCCAGTGTGCTCTGCACCACCAGTGCCCAGTCTGGTGCTGGTTGAAGCGCAGATTCAATCAAGATCAACTTCAGATGGGAATCTCTTTCCTTCTTTGTACGGGGTTTAAAAGCTTTGCAAATCCTACAAGAGTCCGTAAGATGGCCCTCCCCCAGACACTTTACACAAGAGTCATGAGGGTCCCAGCAGGGCATAGGTTTTGAACAGGTTGCGCACGGTTTGAATCCATGTGGTTCTGGCATCACCCTCCCCTATAGGGGAGAGGGACATTCACACAATAAGAACAACCTACTAACTAACGACTATTTACACTACAAAGAACTAACTAGTGAAGTAACTATTTACACACTGGGGTTGCTAACATCTTTGAATGCACGACAAGAATGCTCCAGCTACCGTCACGGGTGATAAGAAGGAACTGGGGGGGGGGAAGGGCAGGGGCATCAGGGGTATTTATTCATCATTATGTCAGCGTCACTCTATGGTACTCCCTGCTGGCCCAATGGATACCGCTGGGGAAAAAAGGCTCCGCCGGAATCCATGCAGGCAGCACGCACACATCTAATTTGAATGCACATGAGCAAGCACTCGAAGAACTAATAATTCTAGACAAGAGTCTGCATGAAAGAGAAGAAGGAAGCAAATGAATAAGTGGTGTCTCTGGATAACTTTTTCCAGGGAGATGTACAGTTTTCAAATGTTCAGCTGTACAAGATGTTATGGTCAGACTGGGAATTTTTAAAATGATAATTTAAATAATATTCTTAAACCAGCCAGTTGTGCACACAGTTAGTCTATGTACCTAAGTGATCCTATCATTACCATGCTCTTTCCCTCTCCCTCTTCCTGCTTCTTGTTTGCTACTCAGTTATTGTTTATTGTGAACTAGCCAATTAGCCCGTCATAAGACAGGATTTTCAGGTCTCTCCTCCACGTCAGTCTTCTCTCCTGAGCCTCCGGTCTCTCGCTCCGTCTCTCTCTCTCTCTCCTCCTCTTCCTACTGCCTCCCCCTCTCTCTCTCTCAGCTCTCCTCCATCTCCTGCCTCTCTCTCTGTCTCTCTCTTTCTCTTCTCCTCCCCATCCTGCCTCTCACTCGGGGGAGCGTGGCGCCCAAATGGTCACTTGTGTCACTTGCTCCCATGTGGCGGCCCGGCTGAGCGGCGCAGAAGTCAGCCGAGCACCATGGCAGGAGGTGAAGGGGGGCCGGACGGTGACGTTCATGGCCAGGGGGTGGGGCCTGGAGTCGCTGTCATGCCGCACGTCACCGCCCTGCCCCCCTTCGCCTCCCACCGTGGCGCTCGGCTGACTTCTGCGCCGCTCAGCCGGGCCACCGCGGGGGAGCAAGCGGCCGTTTGGGCTCCCCCATGGCGGCCTGGCTGAGCGGCACAGAAGTCAACCAAGCGCCACGGTGGGAGGCAAAGGGGGGCCGGGCGGTGATGTTCATGGCCGGGGGCAGGGCCTGGAGCCACTGTCACGCCACACGTCACCGCCCTGTCCCCCTTCCCCTCCCACCGTGGCGCTCGGCTGACTTCTGCGCCGCTCAGCCGGGCTGCCACGGGGGAGCAAGCAGAGCAAGCGGCCGTTTGGGCCCCGCACTCCCCATGCAACACGGGCCGCCCAGAGGGAACAGCCAGCATTTCAGGCAACAGCGCCCCCAGAGGGAACAGCCAGCATTTCAGCGTTACAGACTCTCAGACACTGGGCTACTATATATATGATTAGACTGTAAGCTCTTCAGGACATAGCCCATAACTATCTCTGTGGCACTGAGCACAATGGGGCCCCAAAACAGTTTGAGGCCTTTCAATACTAACATATTATAAATAATAGTATTTCTGTTTAATATAAAGACTAAGCATTGCTTATTTCCCGTTAACAAGACAAAGACTTGCAATTTACCAGAACTATCTGCAGGTTATAACTCTGCATTGTAAAATAGAAAAACAGGTTCTGAACTGTACTGATCGATTTCTCTCCAGCTAAATTGATTTCAGATAAAAAATATTAATCTTACAACTCTTTGGAGAAATGTGGACATTTGGAGAGAAGATTAATATTAGAAAAAATAAGCAAAAGAATCTATACTGAAAATGCAGAAAAAGAGAGAGGGGTTATCATTTCCTTGTTTTCCACCATTATATCCGTCACCACTGTTTCAGAATTCTACTTTCAGCACATCTGCTTTTCATCTTGGATGGAGAGCAGATTATTCCCTCTAGTCCCACTTCATGGGCTGTTACAGAGTGGGTGGAGGGCTTTGATACCGGGACTAGCGGCTGTGTGAGCTTTCCTGCTTACCCTTCCACTCCTGAATGGCTGTTTAGTGGTGTTAGGTTCTTTGGGTTACATTTTGATCCTTTTTATGGAGGTATGAATCCAGACTAGCTCCATGGAAGTCAATTTACACCAGCATACTGAGCCAGAATGTGAAGCTTTGGGCCAAATGTTTGTAGAGGGGGGAACTCAGCTTGGGGACTGATGTGCAGGCATAACTTTGCTTGGTTTTTAGATACATTTGTTGTTAAGAATTAGTAAAAACATAAATATTTACAAAGTCTCTGAGGGGTAGCCGTGTTAGCCTGTAACTTTAAAAACAATGAGTAGTCCTGGGGAACCTTAGGGTATGTCTACACTGCATTCCTCTTTTGAGAGAGGAATGCAAATACAGCTGAGCTAAATTGCAAATGAAACGCGGATTTGAATTTCCCTCGCTTCATTTGCATAATGGTATCTGGGCACTTTTTAGAAATACCGATTTTGAAAGAAAAACGCAATCTAGATGGGGTTATTTCAAGAAAACCCCCTTCTTTTGAAATAAACTTACTCCTTAAAAAATGAGGTTAAAGGGTTATTTCGAAATAAGGGGTTTTTCTCGAAATAACGCCATCTAGACTTCGTTTTTTCTTTCGAAATAGCGTATTTTGAAAAAGTGCCCAGATACCAGTATGCAAATGAAACACAGGAAATTCAAATCCCCGCTTAATTTGCAATTTTGCTCAGCTGCATTTGCATTCCTCTCTTGAAAGAGGAATTCAGTGTTGACATACCCTTAGAGACTAACAAAAAGTGGGGATTTGCCCATGAAAGCTCAGGATACTATATATATTTTTGTTAGTCTCGAAAGTGTCACAGGATTACGCGCTATTTATAAACATTTACAGATATTCATAAGGCAAGCTGGCCTTATGATGCTGCTTTGAGCTGTGCTAACTCCTTACTGTGAAGCCTCTTGCTGCTTATGGTCCCCTTGGTCGTATGTGTCTCATATGCTGACTGCCATATTTGATGATATAGGGAAGAATGCAACGGGACAGCAGTGGATGGGTGGGGTGACCAATGTCAGCAGATTTTACTCTTTCCCTGAAGAAAAATGGATTCACATGCCCGTCCTGGACTGCACATGGAGAGGGCATCTGGAGCAGCTGGAAGAGAATAAATCTCCACCTCAGGGAAAAGGCTGGGTTCTCTCTGACCCTGTCTCTTGCTATCAAGGTGTGCCAAGAGCCAAAGCAGTGCAGGACTGAGACACCCCTGCTGGTGGTGCACAATTGCCGGACTCCAGCTGTTAGTCCCCTTTGGGCGGAGTGGTGGACATGACTTCCTTTTCCCTGCACAGGCTTAATCAGACCCACCTCCAAGAACATTGCCCAGCTGCAGGAAGCTCCATAAAACATCTCACCCCAACAAGACCCCACACCTGGATTCCCACCCCACTGAATCCCAATTAGCTTCACCCAAACCCCATACCAAGCCCTCTCTCAACCCAGACCCTGCTGCTGAACCACCTGCACCCAGACCTCCTCTGTTGTGTCCCATTGCCTCACCCATATTGCCCTGCTCAGCTCCAACCACCTTCACCTGGATTCTACCACAGAGTCCCATTCCCCCTGCCTCTGAAACCCAGCAAGTCCCTGTGCATCCAGATTCTCTGCCATACCTGGATCTCCCAATAAGCTGCCTGCACCCAGACTGCCCCACACAGAACCACTCCCCTGCACTCTGAACCTCTCTGCACTTGGAATCTGCCCATATGTGAATCGGGGTGAGGACAAGGCTGGGCATGTGAAACACTGTCTCTCTTGGTGGCTGGCTAGCCATAGAGATATGCTAACATGATTAGTGTGGAATTATTTATATTAAACAGATGATGGCGCAGAGCCTGATTTCCCCCTTTCTCTTCCCAGGGATGGAACAGGAGGTTCCATTCCCACAGTCATGGATCTCAAAGGATCTGAAGAAGGCAGGTCCTTTTACGTGAAGTCCCTGTGACTTTGCACTGACTCTAGGCTACAGTGCACCCTGGCTCCTTCCTAGTATAGTTCCAAAGGAAACTGTGCTGTCAAGAGTGACCCCCACCCACTCATTGTTTTCAAAATCTACCCCTTCAACTGGTGCCCTACCATGGGTAGAGGACGTGTAAGTTAATGAGGACCCTGTTATCAATAGCTCATCAGCAGAAGTCTTGTGGGCTTGGAGTGGGACAATGCTGCAGAGATCTATCTGCCAGCTATAATGTTATGTATGTGGTCACGGCAAACTCCTTACATGAAACTCTGCAGGAAACTAGCAGATGAGCTTTGTTTTGTCAGCTCAGTGTTTTGGGAACTTTACTATCGTCACATATCACGTAAGGGCATGGGAGAGATACAGGAGGAAGTGAGTGAATGTGAAGGAAGCAGGCAGACTGCATCTCAGGCCTTGTTGATACTACCGCAGGCCATTGACCTAAGTTACACAACTTCAGCTATGTGAATAACATAAGAATGGCCATACTGGGTCAGACCAAAAGTCCATCCATCCCAGTATCCTGTCTGCCAACAGTGGCCAATGCCAGGTGTCCCAGAGGGAGTGAACCGAACAGATAATGATCAAGCTATCTCTCTCCTACCATCCATCTCCACCCTCTGACAATCAGAAGCTAGGGACACCATTCCTTACCCATACTGGCTAATAGCCATTAATGGACTTAACCTCCATGAATTTATCTAGTTCTCTTTTAAACCCTTTTATAGTCCTACCTTCACAACCTCCTCAGGCAAGGAGTTCCACAGATTGACTATGCGCTTTTATTTGTTTTAAACCTGCTGCCCATTAATTTCATTTGGTGGCCCCTAGTTCTTATATTATGGGAACAAGTAAATAACTTTTCCTTATTCACTTTCTCCACACCACTCATGATTTTATATACCTCTAACATATCCCCCCTTAGTCTCCTCTTTTCCAAGCTGAAAAGTCCTAGTCTCTTTAATCTCTCCTCATATGGGACCCATTCCAAACCCCTAATCATTTTAGTTGCCCTTCTCTGTACCCTTTCTAATGCCAGTATACCTTTTTTGAAATGAGGAGACCACATCTGTTCGCAGTATTCAAGATGTGGTCATACCATGGATTTATATAAGGGCACTAAGATATTCTCCATCTTATTCTCTATCCCTTTTTTAATGATTCCTAACATCCTGTTTGCTTTTTTGATTGCCGCTGCACACTGCGTGGACGTCTTCAGAGAACTATCCATGATGACTTCAACAAGATCTCTTTCCTGATTAGTTGTAGCTAAATTAGCCCCCATCATATTGTATGTATAGTTGGGGTTATTTTTTCCAATGTGCATTACTTTACATTTATCCACATTGAATTTCATTTGTCATTTTGTTGCTCAATCACTTAGTTTTTTGAGATCTTTTTGAAGTTCTTCACAGTCTGCTTTGGTCTTAACTCCCTTGAGCAATTAGTATCATCTGCAAACTTTGCCATCTCACTGTTTACCCCTTTCGCTAGATCATTTATGAATAAGAATAGGATAACATAGCTGAAGTCCACATACTTAAGGCTGCTTACCACGGTATTTTCACAGCTGATACTCTCCTGTTGACTCTGCTTACTCTTCTCATTTTGGTGGCGTATTAGAGTCAATGGGAGAGCCTTTGGTGATCAATTTATCGCATCTATACTAAACGTGATAAATTGACCCCTGCTGGATTGATTGCTATACATCAATCTAGCCCATGGTGAAGACATGCCCTCAGAATATCTGAGTATTTGGCTGTTTTGGGGACTTCTCCTGATTCACTGCTGAGATGAAAAAGCAGGTAAGATAAAATAAAAATATGTGCTTTATTTTTGCAGTTCTTACATATTAGAGCAAATTCTGCAGTCGAGATGCAAGACACCCAGTGCAAAATGTAAGCAATAGACATGGGCACAATCCTATTGCTGGTAATGAGATAAGATGTAATCAATGGGATGGATTTTGATATCCTTACTCATCCTACAAAGTATCAAAAGCTCTGAGTAATCCCATTGAACTAAATGGATATTTGTGTAGTGTGACAAACCTAAGCCAGCAGCCTGCCACACTCTGGTAGAAGGGCACTGGATAAGTGGCTTTCTCTTTCCAGAGTAAACTACCAGAGCTTGCTACAGTAAAATGAAGGCAGGAAAACACCTGGGGCTAATTAACTAGATTGCTCCCTCAGGCAAGTCATTCAATGCCTGCAGCCAATTACAACCTGTGGGGTTGCTTTAAAAGGCCTCCCCTAGGTAAGGAGAGGGGGAAGACAGACAATGATGGAGCGGAAGGACAAAGGGAGGAACAAGAAGAAGCTGTGTGTAAGCTGAGAGGTGGTTAACAGGTACCAGAGGGAGACATTTTGGAGGGGTCGTTTGGGGAAGTGGCCCGGGGAAAAAGCTGCCAAGTCAGAAGGAAAAACAGCTTTGACTGCTGCTACTTTAGGGTCCCTGGGCTGGAACCTGGAGTAGTGGGCAGGCTCAGGTTCCCCCCAAACCTTCCCCCATCCCAACACAAAGCCTGTCCCAAGAAGGGAGACCAGAATTATCAAGGGGTTTTCACCCCAAAACCATGGACTAGCCTGTGATGCGTATGGCTCACTAAGCTGTGGATCTTGCCTCCTGTAAAGAGAAAGGGGTGTGTGTAGGACCACAGCGAGTCTCTGAGGCTAATATCTTCCAGTAGTACGAGAGCCAAGGGGCACAGCCAGAACTTTGCCACAACTCAACGTAAGTAACAGTGGCAGAATCTGGCCCAGAGTGCTTAGCTATCAAAATTCTAATACTGGAACTCTTTAGGCCTGTTTGGGAGGCTGTGCACACTTCCAATATTCCTGTATGTATTTTCATTGTTCAATGGCTGAAGTTACTTCTACAAACTGCATCATGTTTCATTTAATATATTGGTTTTTTTCTTCTTCTTTTTGTACCGAAGAGTATTGGATTGTATAAGCTATCTGACAGTGTGCAGGCAGCCTAAACAGCAGAAAATAAATCTGTGATCAGAGTTTAGTTTTCTGCCTACTCAAGATACTGCTCAGGCACCACATGGAAACAGCTGGTGCAACATGAGTAATCCATCTCCTGATTCACTTCCTGCAGGCAGCAGAGAACAAAATACAACACCAAACTAAATTCAGAGATTGCTTTTTACAGTCTCCTCCTGGATGGTACTAAGTGTTGATAGGTGCTCTTTACTTTGCAGAATAAGGTTTCTAGAGAGTAGCGTGAGCAACCGAAGATGCAAGTGACAAATAGCACTGTATTTCTTACATGCATATTGCTGAAATATAACATTAGGGGAAAACATCTCATCAAAATCTATACTGTACAAGTTAGATAATATAAGTACAGTATACCCCGCATCTCCAAAAAGTCCTTGCAAATACTGGGTTTGCTATTCTACATTTATTTAACTCCTGGAGAATGGGTGATATCCAAGAAGACTGGAGAAGGGTAGTACCTACCTTTAAACAGGGAAACAGAGAGGAACTGGAGAGTTATAGATCAACCACCCTAACTTTAATACCTGGAAAGACATTAGAATAAATAACTAAAAAATCAGTTTGTAAGCCCTTCTAGACCTTTAATCATTTTTGTTGCTCTTCTCTGGTCCTTCTCCAATTTCTCCACATCTTTCTTGAAATGTGGTGCCCAGAACAGGACACAGTACTCCAACTAAGCCTAGTTGGCACAGAGTAGAGTGGAAGAATGACTTCTTGTGTCTTTGTAAAACAAAAAAAGCAATCATGTAGCAATGTAAAGACTAACAAGATGGTTTATTAGGTGATGAGCTTTTGTGGGGCAGACCCACTTCTTCAGATCATATTCTGAAAGTGTATTGGCATGACCATTATATCAGTCATGGGGCTGAGCTACTGCTTGTTATCAGCCAGCTAAATGGAGGGAGCTGCTCTGGGGGTGGGTGTGCTCACTCCAATTGTTTAGCTCTGCAAGATAATTAACTATTAACTGTTGATATGTAAATACAGCTCATGCCAGGAGGGGGAAGGAATCTGAGGTATGGTTATGTAAATCCAACTCAGCCAGGGCTGATGGAGGATCAGTGTTGGAATGGACTGTGGTGTATTGTAAATAATTTGGGGCTATTGTGGGGGTCACAAATCATGCTACCCCTAAATGTGGGAACTGTAAAACATGACACCAGTGCTTGCAGGAGAGACACCATCACTGTAAGAGGTCTCCGAGGAACAAGCCTCCTACCTTCCAGAGTTGAGTGGACTGAGTTGGGGAGGAAGGGCTAAAGGGCTTGAGTCAGCCTGCTTCATACCTGCCAGGTGTGAGCTGTAAGTTTGGCCCAACCTGCCTCTTTTCCCTCTTCTGTTTTAAGGACAGACCTGAAGCAGACTCCACGAGGAGTCTTTTTGTTGCTAGTCCAGTGGAAGCTGGAATCTTTTGCCAGTCTAGGAGCTGGCATCACTAAGAGCTGAAATCAGTGGTTTGGCCGGGAACAAGACCTATTGCAGCCAGTGGAGCAACCGGTGGGAACGGCGGGCGGCCGGTAGGAGCGGCGGCAGGTGACCAGCGGAGCGGCTGGTGGAGTGGAACAAGACAGCTGTTGGAGTATGGCAGAGTGGCTCATGGTAAAGGTTGCAGCAGAACCGTACGGAGACGTGGCGCTGTCGGCCTTGGACCACGTAAGGTGCCCCTATCAACCCGCCTGCCCCCCCTTTCCACCCAGGTTGGGAGGTAGAACCCTGCAGGTGAACTTTTGAACTGTGGGCGGCACTGACCAGGGACAGAGACTTTTGAGGTGTCGGACTCTGGGAGATTTTGGGATGCTGGACTCCAGAGATTCTTGGGGTGTTGGACTTTGCTCATGGTTTGGGCTATGAACTCTGTGGTATTTTCCCAAGCTAATGCCATGTGACTTCTCTCTCTGTTTCATTAAATGTTTCTTTTCTACACTCAGACTCTGTGCTTGCGAGTGGGGAAGCATTGCCTCTCAGAGGCACCCATGGGTGTGTGAATTTCCCAGGCTACTAGGTGAGGGCTTGAGCCGGTTCTGTGTGAGATGGACCCCTAGATATAGAACCTGGCCCTGGTTGCTGCCGGGCCTACCCGGCAGAAGGGTTACATATAACAGAAGGATACAATGAAAAAAGTAAACAAATTACACACTAACAAATCGGCTACATAGAACAGGAGGTGGGGGTGATGGGACAAGGAAGGAGGAAATTGCTAATTTTAAGAGTCAATTAAGTGGCTAATCTGGAGTTACTACTACTAATATTCTGTTACTACTTGTGTCTTGTTCACAACGCTCCTATTAATGCATCCCAGAATCATGTTTGCATTTTTTGTTGTTGTTTTGTTTGGTTTTTGCAACAGCGTCACACTGTTGACTCATGTTTAATTTGTCATCCACTATGACCCCTAAATCCCTTTCAGCAGTATTCCTTCCTGGACAGTCACTTCCCATTCTGTATGTGTGAAACTGATTGTTCCTTCCTAAGTGGAGTACTTTGCATTTGTCCTTATTAAACTTCATCCTGTTTACCTCAGACCATTTCTCATGGAGGTTAGGTCCATCAATGACTATTAACCAGAATGGGTAGGAGCACTGTTCCCGCTAAGCTGCAGGGCAGCAGAGCTTCACAGGTGATTAATCAGCCCCCCTCTCCAGTCTGTCAGCTCAGTGCATGGAGCCCTGAGCTTCTGACTGAGTGGGGCTGATTAATCACCTGTAAAGCTGTGCTGCTGCACAGCTTAGTGGAAACCTTGGGTTGGAATGGTGTCCCTAGCCCCTATTTGTCAGTGGCTGTAAATGGATGACAGGAGAGGGATCACCTGTTCTGTTCACTCCCTCTGGGACACCTGGCATTGGCCACCATCAGAAGACAGGACAGAGCTATAACTTCGGTCTTATCCAGTATGGCTATTCTTATGTTCTTAAGTAAGAACTTGCTGGATCATCTTGGCCATGCCATATGATTTTCCCAATCTAGCTACTGTCTCTGTGATTTGGATAGTTTTATTAGTTGTTTAAAAAAAGCCCCATCAATCTGTTCTTGGTTATGTGGCCCTACTATGACATCACCCCTTTTTATTATCCCTTGTTCTTAGAACCTTTAAACAGAATAATCTCCCACTTCAGTCTCTAAAGTCTCCCCTCTTCCTTCATCCCAGTATTGGCTGCAGTATTGCAGTAGGAGCTCATGTTCACAACCTCCAAGGATAGAGCCCACTATCCTGTAAATATAGCTTGCATTTTTGTTCTATATTGTATACATTTAAGCCATATGAAAATGTGTATTATTTACTTGGGCCCAGTTAACCAATCAATCCTGATTACTCTGTACCAGTGACCTGTCATTTTTTTTTATTTGCCACTCTCAATTTTTGTTATCAGCAAGCCTTATCAGTTTTTTTTTTTCCTGATCTTTGATAAAATTGTTATAGGATTAGTTCATGGCCCTATCCATATTGATTGCACTAGAAATATACCTGTGTGGTGAGGATTCCCTGTTTACAATTGCATTTTGAGACCTATCAGGCAGCCTAATTTAATCAATTTTATGAGTATCATGTTCATTTTATATCATTTTAGTTTATGAAAGTGTGGTACCAAGTCAAATGCCTCACTGAAGACCTCTATCCCTTAGTCTACTTCTTTCCTAAACTGAAAAGTCCCAGTTTTTTAATATCTCTTCATCAGTGGATGTTTTCAGAGAACTATCCACAATGACTCCAAGATCTCTCTTGAGTAGTTATAGCTAAATCAATCCCCATCATTTTGTATGTATAGTTGTGATTATCTTTCCAATGTAAATTATTTTACATTTATCAACATTAAATTTCATTTGCCATTTTGTTACCCAATCACCTAGTTTTATGAGATCTTTTTTGAGAAGCTCTTCACAGCCTACTTTGGTCTTAACTATCTTGAGCAGTTTCGTATCATCTGCAAATTTTGCCACCTCACTGTTTACCCCTTTCTCCAGATCATTTATAAATAGGTTGAATAGGATTGGTCCCTGTATGGATCCTTGGGAGACACCACTAGTTACCCCTTTGCATTCTGAAAACTGACCATGTATTCCTACCCTTTGTTTCCTGTCTTTTAACTAGTTTTCAGTCCATGAAAGGACCTTGCCTCTTATCCCATGACAACTTACTTTACTTAAGAGTCTTTGGTGAGAGATCATGTCAAAGGCTTTCTGGAAATCTAAGTACACTATAACCATTGCATCCCTCTTGTCCACATTTGCTGACCCCCTCAAAAAACTCTGGTAGATTAGTGAGGCATGATTTCCCTTTACAGGAACTGTTTACTTTTCCCCAACAAATTATGTTCATCCATGTACCTGACAATTTGATTCTACTTACTGGTCTATAATTGTGTGGATCACCTCTTAAAGCCCTTTTTAAATATTGGAATCACATTAGCTCTCTTCCAGTGATTAGGTACAGAAGTTGATTTAAAGGACAGGTTACAAACTACAGTCAAGAGTTGTACAATTTCACATTTGAGTTTTTAGAACTTTTGAGTGAGTGCCATCTCATCCCAGTGATAAACTTAACAGCAAAGAGTCAATTTGTTGCAAAACCTCTTCTAATGACACCTCAATCTGGGACAATGCCTCAGATTTGTCACCTAAAAGAATGACTCAGGTTTTAAAATCTTCCTAACATTCTCAGCTGTGAAGACTGAAGCAAAGAATTCATTTAGTTTCTCTGTAATGTCCTTATCGTTTTTGAGTGCTCCTTTAGCATCTCGATCATCCAGTGGCCCCACTGGGTGTTTAGTAGGCTTCCTGCTTCTAATATACTTAACAAAAGAATTTTGTTATTACTTTTTGAGTTTTTGGCTAGCTGGTCTTCAAACTCCTTTTTGGCTTTTCTTATTATATTTTTGCACTTAATTTGACAGTGTTTATGCTCCTTTCTATTTTCCTCATTAGATTTAACTTCCACTTTTTAAACAATGCCTTTTATTGTTCTCACTGCTTCTTTTACTTGGTTGTTAAGCCACTGTGGCACTTTTTTGCTTCTTTAACTGTGTTTTTTAATTTGGGGTATACATTTAAGTTGGGCCTCTATTATCGTGTCTTTGATAAGTTTCCATGCAGCTTGCAGGGATTTACTTTTGTCACTGTACCTTTTAATTTCTGTTTAACTAACCTCATCATTTTTGTGTAGTTCACCTTTGTGAAATTAAATGCCACAGTGTTAGGCTGCTGAGGTGTTTTTTCCATCATAGAAATGTTAAATTTTATTACATAATGGTCACTATTTCCAAGCAGTCCAATTATATTTACCTCTTGGACCAGATTCTGCACTCTAATTAGGACTAAATCAAGAATTGCCCCTCTCCCCTTGTGGGTTCCAGAACCAGCTGCTCCACGAAGCAGTCATTTAAGGTATCAAGAAAATTTTATCTCTGCATCCCATCCTGAGGTGACCTGTACCCAATCAATATGGATACATCTCCACTAGCCCCCTAGATCGATCTAGGGAGGCTAATGAGGGCGACCGAAATTGCAAATCAAGCCCGGGATTTAAATATCCCGCGCTTGATCTGCATGTTCCTGGCTGGTCGCCATTTTAGAAATTGACTAGCCCAAAGTAACTGCCCGCGTCTACACGCGGCAGTGAGACGGGATTCCAATTTAAAGCCCTAACTCAAATTTGCTGGTATTCCTCCTGCAATGAGGTTTACCAGCTAATTTGATTTAGGGGCTTTAAATCGGAATCCCATTTCACTGCCGTGTGTAGACGCGGGCAGTTACTTTGGGCTAGTCAATTTCTAAAAATGGCGACCGGCCGGGAACATGCAAATCAAGTGTGGGATATTTAAATCCCGGGCTTGACTTGCAATTTCGGTCGCCCTCATTAGCCTCCCTAGATCGATCTAGGGGGCTAGTGTAGACTTACCCTATGGGAATAGTTGAAATCCCCCACTATTATTGAGGGGTTTTTTATGTTGATAGTGACATGAAATGCTAAGGGAGATTAGAGAGACTATCACTATCTTGGTCAGGTGGTTGATTAATATATCCCTACTGCTATATTCTTGTTGTTAGAGCATGGAATTACTATCTACAGAGATTCTATGGAGCATTTTGGTTCATTTAAGATTTTTACTTCATTTGATTCTACATTTTCTTTCATGTATAGTGCCTTTCCTCCAGCAGCATGACTTGTTTGGGTATGTATGTATGTATGTGTTCAGATATATTTTGTACCCTGGTATGACTGTGTCCCAGTGACTGTCCTCATTCCACCAAGTTTCTGTGATGCCTATTATATCAATATCCTCCTTTAATATGAAGCACTCTAGTTCACTCATCTTCTTATTTAGACTTATATACAAATGCTAGAAGTACTTTAAAAAGTCACTATTTATCTGTCTGACATTTCCTGATGTGTTAGACTCTTTTTCATTGGATTGTTTCTCATCTGATCTTACCCATATTTTATCATCTTCCATCCTCTCCGCCTTACTAGAACATAGAGAATCTCTATTAATAGACCTTCCCCTAAGAGATGTCTGTCTGATCCATGTGCTCCTCCGCACCCTTCAGCTTTCCCCCAGCCCTTAGTTTAAAAACTGCTCTATGACCTTTTTAATGTTTAATGCCAGCAATCTGGTTCCATTTTGGTTTAGGTGAGCCCATTCTTCCTGTATAGGCTCCCCCTCTCCCAAAAGTTCCCACAGTTCCTAATAAATATAACCCCCTCTTCCCTACACCATCTCACCCACATATTGAGACTCTGAAGTTCTGCCTGCCTATCTGGCCCTGCATGTGGAACTGGAAGTATTTCAGATAATGCTATCATAGAGGTCCTGGATTTCAATCTCTTTTCTAGCAGCCTATATTTGGCCTGCTGACTCTCTCTCCTACCCTTCCCTATGTCATTGATTCCTACATGTACCATGATCACCAGCTCCTCCCCATCACTATACATAAGTCTATCTAAATGTCTTGAGAGGTCCACATTCTTGGAATGTATTGGAGACATTTTATTATTGAATGTGGAGAAAATGACTTGGAGAGAGGGTGTTCTAGATTTGATTCTGATAAATAGGGAGAAACTGGCTGAGAGTTTGAAGGTGGAAGGCAAACTGGTTGAAAGTGATAGAGTTCCTGCTTCTAAGGAACGGTAGGAGAGAAAACAGCAGAATAAAGACAATGGACTTCAAGAAGGAAGACTTTAGCAATCTCAGTTAATGGTAGATAAGTTCTTATGGGAAGTAAATCTAAGGCAAAACAAAAACAACTTAAGGACAGTTGGCAGTTTTTTACAAGAGATGTAATTAAGAGTGCAAGAGCAAATTACTCCAATGTGTAGAAAAGATAGGAGTCTCCCTGGCTTAATAAGGAGATCTTCAAGAACCTGAAATTTTAAAAAGTCATGGACAAAGTGGAAAGTAAGCCAAACTACAAAGAATGAATAATAGGCAAAAAAACCCCAAACAAACAACACAAAGGATGCAGTGACAAAATGAGAAAGGCAAAGACATAAAAGTCAGATTTAACTACTTAAGGACAAAAAGGGCAAAAAACATTTTACAAATGCATTAAAACCAAGGGGAAGATAAAAGACAGAAGGCTCTTTACTCAGAGGGAAAGACAAAGACAGAAGTTTTACATTTTTGTGTCAGTTGTCACCAAAAAGGTTAGCAATGATCAGATAACAGACTATTCCTACATTACAGACACAAAAACCCCACCCTCTGAATGACATAATATATACCAATATAAATGCTCGTTTGCATGGTGGAGAGCTTCTTCCACCAAGTTTCTGCTGTTATGTCAACAGGTGAGATCTCTCCCATATGCAGAGTCTTTAAGGATACATCTACACTACAGTGTTATTTTGAAATATCTACACACAAAATGCATCTACACACAAGGCATTTAAAAATAGTGTTTTGCTATTTCGAAATAGCACGTCCACACTGAGTGGACTCTGAATCGCATTTAAAGTCAGGAGTTATTTTGTGTGGCTGCTGCCTGAGGCGACCTGAGGTCTGTGCTTAAAGGACCCCCACCCTCCCCGGACAGCCGGTTCTCAGGTTTCCCTGCTTGCTTGCGTACCTCGATGAGGGACAGCAAAGCAGTTTTGTCTCTGCGTGCTCTGGTTGCCCTCACTCTGGACACCACAGCACTCTGCAACATGGAGCCAGAGCTGCCCATGGGCATTCTGGTGCTTCTCTTGGACACATTGCTGTGAGCCTGGCTGCACTTGCTGCAGGCTGCCAGCTGGGAGGTCCATCGGGGGGCTGTCAGGATCCAGGATGCCCTGTGGGAGAGCTTCCACCCTGAGGAGCACTAAGCCTCCCTGGTCTGCCTCACTGGGGGCTTGTGCCTCATTCCTCCTTCACGTCCTTCCACTTACCCCTCCCTAACACCCCTTCCTCATGTCAAATAAAATACACGTATTTTCATGAACACAAACTCTCTTTATTTAACAAAATGCGGGGGGAAGAAACTCTGGTGAGACTGGGGAAAGCGGGGAGGAGAGAGGGTGGAAGAGGGGAGGGGGAAAACTGGAAGGAGGGAGCTGGAAGGGGGAAGCAAGGGGGAGGGGAAGCTCAGGGCTCAGGGTTGGGGGTCTCGGCGGACCAACTTGATTTTCATGCGAACCTGCTCCTGGGTTCGCATGTGGCCTTTGGTGGCCAGGCTGGCAGCTATCCTGCCATAGACGGCTGCATTCCTCCGTCTAGTGCAGAGATCATGGACATTGGGGGCATCCCCCCCAAAACTGAATAAGGTCCATGATCTCTGCCCTGGGCCAGGAAGGCGCCCGCCTTCTCTGGGCCCTGGCAGGCTCCTGGGAGCTGGCAGACTGCTTCTGGGGAGCAGTGGAGGGCTGGCTGCCAGTGGCTTGCTGGATCATGTTTTGGGGTCACTGGGTCAGGGGCAGTGACTGCTGGCTCTGGGCTGGCATGCTTGGAGCTGGCACAGGCACTGTGGCCAGAGTTTACTCCTTTAAGGGCTCTGGGGAGGGGGGAAGGAAAGAGTGGCCACCAGGGCACCTGGGAAGGCTGGAGGCCCCCTATTCCGAAATAAGTGTTTACACAGCACTTATTTCCAATTAGCTATTTTGAATTTGGCATTATTCCTCATAGAATGAGGTTTACCAAATTCGAAATAAGCGCTCTGTTATTTCCATTTAATTTTGAAATAGCAGTTTAGCTGTGTAGATGCTAATAAAGTTATTTTGAAATAACTTTGCTGGGTAGATATACCCTAACAGATGTGTGGCAGTGCTATATGTATAGACATGGCCTACTACAGAAAACATCTGCGTAAATGGGGTAGGATCTCAGACTAAAATAGGGAAAAAACAAGATAAGAATCACTAAGGGCTCTTCTATAGTTAAAATGCCACAGTGGCACAACTGCTATGCTGCTGTAGCGCTTCAGTGAAGAGGATATCTTTGTTGATTGAGTCCCCCACTGGCATAGATACTCCATCTCACCAAGAGATGGTAACTAGATTGACATTGACTGGATTTTCACGCCCCCGAGCTACATACCTATACCAACTTAATTTCTAGTGTGGACCAGGCCTAGAAAAGTCTTCAAGCTGGCAGGGCCTGATGAAATGCACCCAAGAATATGTAAGGAACTGACTGAAGAGACCTCTTGAGCCATTATCAATTATCACTGAGAACTCCTGGAGGACAAAAGATCCCAAAGGACTTGAAAAAAGCAAATATAGTACCCATCTATAAAAAGGGAAATAAGGAAAACCAGGGAATTATAAACCAGTAATCTTAACTTTGATACCCAGGAAGATAATGGAGCAAATAATCAATTTATACGCTCTTGGACGATAAGGTGATAAATAACAGTCAGCATATATTTATCAAGAAATCCTATCAAACCAACCTAATATCCTCCTTTGACAGGGGAAAAAAATATTATTGTAGATGGGGGAGAAACAATAGAGGTGATATCTTAACTTCAGTAAAACATTTGATACTCATAGACTTTAAGGTCAGAAGGGACCATTTTGATCATCTAGTCTGACCCCCTGCACAATGCAGGCCACAGAATCTCACCCACCCACTGCTAGAATAATCCTCTCACCTATATCTCAGATACTGAAGTCCTTGAAACGATGGTTCAAAGACCCCAAGATGCAGAGAATCCTCCCGCTAGTGACCCGTGCCCCATGCTACAGAGGAAGGCGAAAAACCTCCAGGGCCTCTGCCAATCTACCCTGGAGGAAAATTCCTTCCCGACCCCAAATATGGCGATCAGCTGAACCCTGAGCATGTGGGCAAGACTCACGAGACAGACACCCAGAAAAAAGTTCTCTCTAGCAACTCCTATCTTCCCACCAGTGGCCTATTTACCACTGATAGTGAAAGGTCAATTAATTGCCAAGATCATGTTACCTCATCGAACCATCCCCTTCATAAACCCATCTAGCTTTATCTTGAAGCCAGATAGGACTTTTGCCCCCACTACTTCCCTTGGAAGGCTGTTCCAGAACTTCACTCCTCTGATGGTTAGAAACCTTCGCCTAATTTCGAGTCTAAACTTCCTAATAGCCAGCTTATATCCATTTGTTCTTGTGTCCGCATTGGTATTGAGCTTAAATAATTCCTCTCCCTCCCTGGCATTTATCCCTCTAATATATTTAAAGAGAGCAATCATGTTTCCCCTCAGCCTTCTTTTGGTTAAGGTAAACAAGCCAAGTTCCTTGAGTCTCCTTTCATAAGACAGGTTTTCCATTCCTCGGATCATCCTAGTGGCCCTTCTTTGTACCTGTTCCAGTTTGAATTCATCCTTCTTAAACATGGGAGACCAGAACTGCACACAGTATTCCAAATGAGGTCTCACCAATGCCTTGTATAATGGCACTAACACCTCCTTATCCCTATTGGAAATACCTCGCCTAATGCATCCCAAGACCGTATTAGCCTTTTTCACAGCCATATCACAATGGCGGCTCATAGTCATCCTGTGATCAACCAGGACTCCGAGGTCCTTCTCCTCTTCCGTTACTTCCAACTGATGTGTCCCCAGCTTATAACTAAAATTCTTGTTATTAATCCCTAAATGCATAATCTTACACTTCTCACTATTAAATTTCATCCTATTACTATTACTCCAATTTACAAGATCATCCAGATCTTCCTGTATGATATCCCGATCTTTTTCTGAATTGGCAATACCTCCCAACTTTGTGTCATCTGCAAACTTTATTAGCACACTCCCACTTTTAGTGCCGAGGTCAGTAATAAAAAGATTAAATAATAATGGTCCGAGAACTGATCCCTGAGGAACTCCACTAGTAACCTCCCTCCAACCTGACAGTTCACTTTTCAGTATGACTCGCTGTAGTCTCCCCTTTAACTAGTTCCTTATCCACCTCTCAATTTTCATATTGATCCCCATCTTTTCCAATTTAACCAATAATTCCCCATGTGGTACTGTATCAAATGCCTTACTGAAATCGAGGTAGATTAGTATCCACTGCATTTCCTTTATCTAAAAATCTGTTACTTTCTCAAAGAAGGAGATCAGGTTGGTTTGGCATCTACCTTTTGTAAAACCATGTTGTAATTTGTCCCAATTGCCATTAACCTCAATGTCCCTAACTACTTTCTCCTTCAAAAATTTTTCCAAGACCTTGCATACTACAGATGTCAAACTAACAGGCCTGTAGTTACCCAGGTCACTTTTTTTCCCTTTCTTAAAAATAGGAACTATATTAGCAATTCTCCAGTCAAATGGTACAACCTCTGAGTTTAGAGATTCATTAAAAATTTTTGCTAATGGACTTGCAATTTCATGTGCCATTTCCTTTACTATTCTTGGATGAAGATTATCTGGGCCCCCTGATTTACTCCCATTAAGATGTTCGAGTTTGGCTTCTACCTCGGATTTGGTAATATCTACCTCCATATCCTTATTCCCATTTGTTATGTTGCCATTATCCCTAAGATCTTCATTAGCCTCATTAAATACTGAAGCAAGGTATTTGTTTAGATATTGGGCCATGCCTAGATTATCCTTAACCTCCACTCCATCCTCAGTGATTAGCAGTCCCACTTCCTCTTTTTTTCTTTTCTTCCTATTTATATGGCTATAAAACCTTTTACTATTGGTTTTAATTCCCTTTGCAAGGTCCAACTCAACATGACTTTTAGCCTTTCTCACTTTGTCCCTACATGCTCGAATCTCAATAAGGTAGCTTTCTTTGCTGATCCCTCCCATCTTCCACTCCTTATATGCTTTCTGCTTTTCTTAATCACCTCCAGATTCTTGCTCATCCAACTTGGTCTAAAACACCTACCTATACATTTTTTCCTCTTTCTTGGGATACAGGCTTCTGATAGCTTCTGCAACTTTAACTTAAAATAATCCCAGGCCTCCTCCACTTTTAGATCCATAAATTCTTTAGTCCAATCCACTTCCCTAACTAATTTCCTTAATTTATTAAAATTAGCCCTTTTGAAATCAAAAACCCTAGTCTCAGATTTATTTTTGTTTATCCTTCCATTTAGTTTGAACTGAATTATCTCATGATAACTCGAGCCAAGGTTGTCCCCTACAACCATTTCTTCTATGAGGTCCTCGCTACTCACCAAAACCAAATCTAAAATGGCTTCCCCCCTTGTTGGTTCAACAACTACTTGATGAAGGAATTCATCAGCTATCACATCTAGGAAAATCTGAGCCCTATTATTACCAGTATTTGTTCTCCAGTCTATATCTGGAAAGTTGAAGTCTCCCATGATTACGCAGTTTCCATTAGTATTTACTTCTTTAAAAACATTAAAGAGGTCTCTATCCATATCCAAATTAGATCCTGGTGGTCTACAGCACACCCCAAGCACTATCCCAGGGGGGAGGATCTAATAGTTTTCTTCCCCAATGTGATTTTTGCCCAGACTCTGTCTTCTCCATTCCTTCACTTTTTAATTCTTGGCAATCTACCTCATCATTGATATACAATGCTACTCCACCACCTTTACCTTTATTTCTGTCTTTCCTAAACAGCACATACCCTTCAATACCTGTACTCCAGTCATGCCTAGTATTCCACCATGTTTCTGTTTGTTTTCACTTCCTGGACCAGTAGCTCTAGTTCCTCCATTTTGTTACCTAGGCTCCTCGCATTGGTGTACAAACATCTTAATTTTTCCTGTTTCACCTCACTCACATTCTTTACCCCATTTGGCATGGACATTGTACCTCCAATATGACCTATTAGACTAGTATCCACTCTGCCCTTCCTCCTTATGTACGTTCTCCTACCCCCGGCTATAACCTTTCTTACTTCGTTTTCCTCCCTCTCGATGCTAAAATCTGGTGTAGAGATTACCTGGACATCTCCCAACCGTCTTCCCCAAATTCCTAGTTTAAAGCTCTCTTAATCAGTTGTGCCAGCCTCCATCCTAGAAGTGTGTTTCCTTCCCTACTTAGGTGAAGTCCATCCCGAGAGAACAGTCCTCTGTCCGTGAATGCCTCCCAGTGGCCATACATCCCAAAGCCCTCCTTATAGCACCACTGCCTGAGCCACCTATTGAGCACCATAATCCTATCACACCTTTGTTGACCTTCTCTAGGAACAGGCAGAATCCCACTGAAAATCACCTGAGCCTCGATTTCCTTAAGCGTCCTCCCCAACCTGGCATAGTCTCCCTTGATTCATTCCAGCGAGAATCTAGCCGTATCATTTGTTCCTACATGAAGGATGATCAATGGATTCTTTCCCGCTCCCTTTAGGATCCTCTTCAACCTTAGTTCCACATCCCGTATCTTAGCACCTGGCACACAGCACACCCTTCTGTTCTCTGGATCAGCTCTGGTTACAGGCCTGTCTATTCTTCTCAATAAGGAGTCCCCAATCACATAGACCTGCCTTTTCCTGATGACAGTGCGATTCTCTAGTCTATCCCTTGTTTCCTCTGGCTGCAAGTCCTTTCCATTCCTATCTTCCCTTGTAATCTTCTTCAACCCATCCCGTATCCTCCTGGTGCTCATTACTGGTATTGTCTCCATCGACTCTTCCCCTTTATGTATGGGACTAGCCACTCTTCTCTTCTTCCTTGCCTTTCCACCTTCAGTGGCCACCTGCTGTATCCCTTCTCCAACTCCGCATACCTATTCTTGAGCTCTATTTCTCCTTCACTGGCCCATCTTTTCCTCTGCCTGGTTCTCATAGTCACATGCTTCCACTGTCCATTTTCTTCGCCCAGCAGTCCCCCCTCAGAGGCCTTTGATCCTGCTTCAGTCTGCATGTCTAAGCTTTCCCCTTCAGCCACCTCATGCCTTTGCTCCATCATCTGCTCAAACCCCCTTCTAAACTCGACCAGAGTTTCCACCTGCATCTCCAATCCTCGGATCTTTTCTTCCATCAGTTCTATTAGGCGGCATTTCATGCAAACAAAACTCCTTTCAGGTACCCCCTCCAGAATCATATACATAGCATAGCTGCCACATCCACTCAGTCTCATTGTGTCCTCCACTGCTTGGGTTATGGCCACTGCTATCTCTGTGTTAATCAGCCTTCTCACCCAAATCTTCTCCTCCAACAGAACTCCCACTCAAACTCCCCTGTTTACAGCTCTGTTTGCTGGCTCCTGCGCCGCTGATACTGTCTCACATGATCTTCTCATAAGAAAACTAGGAATATATAACCTAAATGAACCTACTATAAGATGGATGTAGAACTGGTTGGAAAATTATATTCAGGAAGTAATTACCAATAGTTCATAACCTGAAAGGTCATATCAAATGGGATCCTGCAGAGATCTGTCCTGGGTCAAGTTATATAGACTATCTTCATCACTGTTTGGGATAAATAAAGAGTACCCTACAGAGTGTACTCTCTGCATAAAGAGTACACTAAGTTTATAGACGATAACAAGCTGGAAGTGGTTGCAAGCACTTTGGAGGACAGGATTAGAATTCTTGATAAACTGGAGAAATGGCCTGAAATAAATAAAATGAAATTCAACAAATTATCAAATTAACAAATAGGGAGGAACTGGTTGAAAATTTGAAAGTGGAAGGAAGCTTGGGTGAAAGTGATCATGAAATCATAGAGTTCATGATTCTAAAGAATGGTAGAAGGGAGAACAGCAAAACAGAGACAAAGGATTTCAGGAGGGCAGATTTTAGTAAACTCAGGCTACATCTAGACTGCAAGCCTCTTTTGAAAAAGAGCATCTAGACTACAACCAGTACTTTTGAAAAAGCAAGCTGCTGTTTCGAAAGAGCACCCAGGCAGTCTGGATGCTCTCTTTCGAATAAGCACAGTTTGCATTACATAGCGCCTATTTTTTGAAAGAGCACTTTCAAAAAAAGTCGTTATTCCTCCTAAAACGAGGTTTTCTGTGGTCGAAAAAGCTGTCGCATTCTTTAGATTTACTTTCAAAAGAAAGCGGCAGCAGTCTAGATGCAGGGGAAGTTTTTTTCGCAAAAACGCTGTCTAGACACACACTCAGAGCGCAGGAAGGGAAATACCAAATATGGTAGGCGACCAGAGTGGCTTACCGGGAAAATCCTTGATGAGCTTAAACAAAAAAAGGAAGCTTACAAGAAGTGGAAGCTTGGACAGATGAATAGGGAGGAGTATAAATACATTGCTCGAGAATGCAAGGGAATTATCAGAAAGGCCAAAGTGCAACTGGAGTTGCAGCTAGCAAGGGATGTGAAGGGTAACAAGAAAGGCTTCTACAGGCATGTTAGCAATAAAAGGATGATCAGAGAGGGTGTGGGGCCCTTATTGGATGAGGGAGGTAACCTAGTGACAGATGATGTGGGAAAAGCTGAAGTACTCAATGCTTTGTTTGCATCTGTCTTCACAGACAAGGTCAACTCCCAGACTAATGCACTAGGCAACACAGTATGGGAAGGAGGTGGACAGCCCTTGGTGGGGAAAGAACAAGGACAAGTGTAGAGTCCAGCACTTGTGACAGAAGAATCCCAAGCATAGTTACAGGCTGGGGACCGACTG
Organism: Rafetus swinhoei; assembly: GCA_019425775.1. Taxonomy (NCBI): domain Eukaryota; kingdom Metazoa; phylum Chordata; order Testudines; family Trionychidae; genus Rafetus; species Rafetus swinhoei. The sequence continues at coordinate 10,218,809 of CM033435.1, read as the reverse complement.
GCTAAGTAGCAGTTCTGCAGAAAAGGACCTGGGGATTACAGTGAATGAGAAGCTGGATATGAGTCAACAGTGTATCCTTGTAGCCAAGAAGGCTAATGGCATATTAGGTTGCATTAAGAGGAGCATTGCCAGCAGATCTAGAAAAGAAATTATTCCCCTTTATTTGGCTCTGGTGAGGCCACATCTGGAGTATTGTGTCCAGTTCTGGGCCCCCCAGTATAGAAAGGATGTGGACACATCGGAGAGGGTCCAGCAGAGAGCAACCAAAAAGATTAGGGGGCTGGAGCACATGACCTATGAGGAGAGACTGAGGGATTTGGGTTTGTTTAGTCTGCAGAAGAGAAGAGTGAGGGGGGATTTGATAGCAGCCTTCAACTTCCTGAAGGGAGGTTCCAAAGAGGATGAAGATAGGCTATTCACAGTAGTGACGGATGGCAGAACAAGGAGCAATGGTCTCAAGTTACAGTGGGGGAGGTCTAGGTTGGATATTAGGAAAAACTATTTCACTAGGAGGGTGGTGAAGTACTGGAATGGGTTACATAGGGAGGTGGTAGAATCTCCATCCCTAGAGGTTTTTAAGTCTTGGCTTGACAAAGCCCTGGTTGGGTTGATTTAGTTGGGATTGGTCCTGCCTTGGGTAGGGGGCTGGACTTGATGACCTCCTAAGGTCTCTTCCAGCTCTATGATTCTATCTCATGGGAAGCAAGACTAAGGAAGAAAAACTGAAGAGAGTTGGCAGTTTTTTAAATGGACATTATTAAGTACCCAAAAGCAAACTATTTCACTGTGTAGGAAACCTAGAAATTATGGCAAGAGACCACCTTGGCTTAACCAGGAAATCTTGCATGATCTAAAAAACAAAAAGGAGTCATATAAAAAATGGAACTAGGTCAAATTACAAAGGATGAATATAAGGAAACTATGCAGGGCAAGCTTAGAAAGGCAAAGGTGCAAAATGAGCTCAATCTAGCTAATGCAGTGGTCACCAACCAGTCGATCACGATCAACTGTTTGATCATGGTGCCCCTAGGAGTCGATCACTGCAGCCAGCTGGCAGGGCAGCTGCCTCTCTTTGATCCTGCCTCGCTGGAGAGTGGCAAAACCTTGTTGAATGCTTTGACCAGCTGGACTGGAGCAAAGGGGGCAGCTATCTGGTCAGCTGGCTGTGGGTTTAACCTGCTGAGGCTGCACTGAGCTCCTGTTGGGCTGGATCAAACAGGGACAGCCGCCCAGCCAGCTGGCCACAGCGTTCAGCCTGCTGAGGCTGAGCCACGCTCCAGCTGGGCTGGATCTGGGCTGTACCTGTTTGTTAACTTTCCAGCTGGAATGGGGATGGGGAGGGGGAAAAGAGGTGTGCATGCATGCATACGCTTGCATCTCCTGCTCTGGGAAGGGGTGCGGCTGGGTGGCTGGCATACATGGTGCCTTCCCCAGCCCCCCATGGCACCCAGCCAGGCTGGAGCCAGCCCTGGGCAGCCTCAGGCTCTCTGCCTGCCCCAGGCCAGCACCCCTGCCTACAGGCAAAGTGCTGGCCCAGGCAGGGAAGAGACTCTGCCTCCACCCCTCCTCGCCCCAGTGCTATTCCCAGGAGGCTGCTAGTCCCAGCGCTGCTGCCCTGCCAGTGAGAGCACTGGAGGCACAGGAATATAGGAGAGGGGGTGAAGGACAATGCGGGGGCAGGATGGGAGGGGACATAGGGCGATGCAGGGGATCAGACTATGGGGGTAGGATAGGAGGGGACAGGAGTTGCATTGAGACACATGGGGCAATGCAGGGGATCAGAGATCATAGGGCTGAGGTGAGTGAGGTTGGAGCAGAGGGAAGATGTGAGGGGGGGATACCATCTGCAGAAGCTGCACTTTCCTTTAGTCCCCACTTCTTTGCCTCCCTCCCCATCTAGCTATTTGACTGCATTCTCACCTTTTCACCTTTTCTTTGTTATTCTCCCAACTCCCTTCTGCTCCCAAACTTTCATACCCTTACCCCTCACCCTCTCCTGCCGCCAAACTCCCTTCCAGACCCTGCCCTCCTCACCCCATCCTGCACCCCACCTCCTATCCAGATCCTGCATCCCTATCCCGCTCAATGGCAGTCTTGTCCTGCACATTGAACTCTTCATTTTTGTTCCCACTCCAGAGCCTAAGGGGGTCCACAAAATCCACTAACTCTGGAACCCCAGAAAAGTAAATCTGGCCTATGGGAAGCCCTGAACCTGATCCTCCCTGTCCCTTCCTCTCACCGATGGAGGCTGGAGTGCCAGAAGAGTGAGGTGTCTCAGTTGAGGGCCACATCAGTGAGGGTTGGGGTTTTTGGGAGGAGTTTTTTTGCTTCTCACTTGTGTGGTCCCCAATTGATTTTTCTGTGGGTCAGTGTCCCCCAACCCAAAAAAGTTTCCCCACACCTGCCATAAATAAAGAAAACATTGCAATCTTTTGTGTTGGACATAATGTTTTACTTTATTTAACATGAAGTTTGATAAACTAACATGAGAAAGTTAAAACACTTACAGCCTCTCCCCAAATTACGAGCGAGTTACGGACCAAAGATGTGGCCGTAACTCGAAGTGTTCATAACTCGGACCCCACTGAGTTACATAGCGACCGCGTTGTTCGTGAGCGTGGATTGAGTTCGTAACTCGTGGACCACATTTACGACTGCTTTGGTTGTAAATGCGAACGGTCGTAACTCGACCATTCACAACTCGGGGACCGGCTGTAATCTGTTTAATTTAAATTAAATGATTCTCCCCAGCTGCAGCCCTAACAAAATAGCTCGGGTGTAATTATGTAATTAATGATGAGTTTCCATTAGCAACGGGTAGTCTGTGGAAAGGTTTGGAAAGGGTGGGGCCTCAAGAAAGGGGTGGGGTCTTTGGGAAGGGATGGGGTAGATTTTGGTTTGCTATGACATTAAAAAAGTGATCTTGGGTGTAAAAAGGTTGGAGACCTTTGCCTTGGAAGATAATAGAGTGTGACAAAGCTCCTATGAAAACTCACTTAGGTGAGTCCTGAGCTTTCTGGCAGATTTTGCTTGCTTTGGAGACTCACAGCAGCCCACAGTTTTAGGCACCATGCTGCTGTCAATCAGGATTAGAGTTTGTCCTGATGAGCTCCTGACAGGTCCTCTACTTCGGCAATGATGACAAACTTTTAGCTGCATGCATGTATGCATATGCTCCCCTGTCTAACATGTTAATCATGCTCAGTTAGTTAACACCACAGACTCCCAAGAGAGCCCTCAGAGACCACAAATCAGATAAGGATCAAAAGCACCTGAGTAGGTTTATTGCCAAGTGACATACAATAATAGTTGTCAGCGAACAGACTTACTGCTCTGCCACTACACCTTATGTAAGCCGTGACAATGGACTAACACACAACTAAGCACTTTGGATTTTAGCGCCCCCCCATGGTCAGTTGATGATCACCCTTTGGGTGCAGTTTTATACACAGGTACAAACAAGTTACACATCACTCCTGATGTATCAGATTGCCACCCTCTGTTGCCTAGTTACTGCCCTTTATCTCACAGAAAGGGGGAGGGTTACTTATTATCCATGATGCTGTCAATTTAGACCTGGTCCTGAACCTAGGTCGGTATGTATGTTATTTGTGGGGTATGTGTTGGTACTAAGATATTTCTTAATGAGGTGTTCTGTTACAACCTCCTCTGGAATGTGCTTACAGCCTGTGCCTAGTATCTCAAACGTCTGAGTGTTTCTGTAATATCAGCCCTGTTCTTGCCAATTTCTGAGAGCAGGGTCTGCCTCTTGCTCACAGCTTCACTTTGCTTTATATTAGCAAAGTCTTGACCATTGCTCTCTAGGCCTCAGGCCTCATACCCGGCCTATTTTACATGGGCTTATGTTTCAGACCCTCATCTTACTACATCTGCCTAAAGCATTATTTTGATGTTTGTTGAGCTCTTTTCATCATTGGCCAGCGTATCGTAAATTGGAGAATAAATTCCATAATCCTTTTCCCTGGGTGGAAATGGGGAGGTGGGTGTTGGAGGAGGATACCCGGCCCACACTCTATGCACGGGTTCTAGCCCAGGGCCCTGTAATAGTAGCTGCCTTGGTGAATCCACGACACCTGCTATAAAACAGCTCCAAGACCCCTGAGCTACTTCTCCGAACCTCTCCTGCACCTTCCTTCTCTCCAGTTCATCCTCCTAGTATTCAGTTGTTGTCTCCATTCCTTCTACTCCCAGTGGCACCCTCCTCTGTCCTCTCAGCTACACGTGTGCCCCAACTGTAGGCAAAGCTTCTTTTATAGCCAGTCTTTTAGAGAGGGGTAACTAGTGGTGTCCCCCAAGGGTCAGTCCTGGGACCAATCCTGTTCAACTTATTCATAAATGATCTGGAGAAAGGGGTAAGCAGTGAGGTGGTAAAGTTTGCAGATGATACTAAACTGTTTAAGATAGTCAAGACAGAAGCAGACTGCGAAGAACTTCAAAAAGATCTCACCAAACTGCGTGATTGGGCAAAAAAATGGCAAATGAAATTTAATGTGGATAAGTGTCAAGGGTAATGCACGTTGGAAAAAATAACCCCAACTATACATACAATATGATGGGTGCTAATTTGGCTATGACAAATCAGGAAAGAGATCTTGGCGTTATCATGGATAGTTCTCTGAAAACTTCCACACAGTGTGCAGCGGCAGTCAAAAAGGCAAACAGGATGTTAGGAATTATTAAGAAAGGGATAGAAAATAAGACACAGAATATCTTACTGCCCCTGTATAAAACTATGGTACACCCACATCTTGAATACTGTGTACAGATGTGGTCTCCTCACTTCAAAAAAAGAGATTTTGGCCTTGGAAAGGGTTCAGAAAAGGGCAACTAAAATGATTAGGGGTTCGGAATGGGTCCCATATGAAGAAAGGCTAAAGCAACTGGGACTTTTCAGTTTGGAAAAGAGGAGACTATAGCCCCAAGTGTTCTACTGCCCCCGATTGCCTCTGCTGGTTCTAAACCAGCCCCTCCATGTTACTCTGGGAACAGAGATCTCCTCACTCTGAGGCTTATAGATTTCCCCTCCACTACTTTTTCGTAGCCTTCTGTTTTGACCCTATCACAAGAGTTATAAGGAATAGCCGGCATGGATTTGCAAAAGATAATTCATGTGAAATCAACCTGATTTCCTAGTGGCCTAGTGGATGAGGAAAGCAGATGATGGGTTATATCCTGATTTTGGTAAGGCATTTGATGTAGTGCCTCTACATTCTCATATGGGCTATGTCTAGACTACATGGCTCCGTCGACGGAGCCATGTAAAATAGTTTATTCGGCATAGGCAAAGAAGCGGGGATTTAAATAATCCCCTCTTCATTCAAATAAAAATGGCCGCTGCGCTGTGCCGACGATCAGCTGATCTGGCACAGCGGGGCAGTCTAGACGCGCCACGGTCGACAAGGGAAGCCTTTGTCAACCACTCCGGTATGCCTCGTGAAATGAGGCTTAAGCGAACGGTCGACAAAGGCTTCGCTTTGTCAACAGCGGCGGCGTCTGGGCTGCCCGCTGTGCGGATCAGCTGATCGTCGACTGCGCGGCTATTTATTTGAATGAAGCGAGTATTTAAATCCCCGCTTCTTTGCCTATGCCGAATAAACTATTTTACATGGCTCCGTCGACAGCCATGTAGTCTAGACATAGCCATGTAAAATAGAGAAATGTGTTCTAGAAGAAGTGGGTGCACAACAACCATACTCAAAGGGCAGTTATCCATGATTCAAAGTCAGACTGTGAGGCTGTAGCTGGGGGCGGTCTATGGGAGTCAGTCCTGGGTCTGGTATTCAATATTTTCATTAATGACTTGGATAATGGAGTGGAGAGTATGTGTATAAAAACTGCAGAGGCCACCAAGCTGGAGGAGGTTTCAAGCACTTTGGAAGACAGGATTAAAATTCAAAATAACATTGACAAACTGGAGAATTGGTCTGAAATGAACAAAATGAAATTCAATAAAGTCAAGTGAAAAGTATTTCTCTTAGGAAGGAAAAATCAACTGTACTACTACAAAATGGGGTGGTAGCACTGCTTAAAAAGATCTGGGAGATAGAGAGGATCACAAATTGAATATGAGTCAGCAGTGTGATGCAAATGTGAAAGAGGCTAATATCATTCTGGGATGTATTAATGGGAATGGCATATGTAAGACACAAAGGCGATTATCCCCCTCCACTTGGCAGTGAAGCTTCAGCTGGAGAATGAGCTATGTGTCCAATTCTCAGTACCATACTTTAGGAAAGATGTGGACAAATTGGCAAGAGTCCAGAGGAGAGCAATAGAAATGATAAAAGTTTTAGAAAACCTGACCTATGAGGAAAGGTTAAAAAACTGGGCATGTTTTGACTTGAGAAAAGAAGACTGAGGGGGACTTGACAATAATTTTCAAATGTGTTAAGATCTTTTATAAAGAGGACTGTGATCAATTATTCTCTATATTCACTGAAGATAGGCAAGAAGTAATGAGTATAATCTGCAGCAAAGGGGATTTAGGTTAGATATAAGGGTAGTTAAGCTCTGGAATAGACTTCCAAGGAAGGTTGTCAAATCCCCATCAATAGAAGTTTTTAAAAACAGGCTAGACAAAAACCTGTCAGGGATGATCTAGGTTTACTTGGTGCTTCAACAGCACTGATGGCTGGACTGGATGACTCTTGATGTTTGGTCCATTCCTTTAGATGACCTAAAACTTATGGAACTCAGCGAACTCATTTATACCAAAGCAACTGAATACACATTTTGTAGATTATAGCAAACTGACTATGGCTATGTCTAGACTATGAGGTTTTTCTGGGATACCATGTCCAGGGAGCGCATTTGCTCTTCCAGTTTTTTTTTTGTGGAAGAGCAAACACGCTCTTTCCGGGAGCCCTGTATACCTCGTTTCGGGGAGCCCTGTATACTGTCTAGACTGGGCCAAATGGCAGAAAAGCCTCTTCTGGAAAACTTATCAGAAAAAGCTTCGCAAATTGCGGAGCGCAAATTGCATAGCTTTTTCTGATAAATCCCCGTAGTCTAGACCTAGCCTATGCGTCAGTGACCAAAGGGGATACAATCCGTATGTCCGACACCAGCAGTCCCTCCGAGCCCCCCACAGCTGTGGTTTCCATAGAGCACTTGGAAAGAGAAAAAGGAGACTAAGAGTACGTCTACACTCGCCCCCTACTTCGAACTAGGGAGGCTAATGAGGGCGACCAAAATTGCTAATGAAGCACAGGATTTATATATCCCGCACTTGATTAGCATATTCACGGCTGGTCGCCATTTTGGAAACTGAGTAGCCCAAAGTAACTGCCCACGTCTACACGCGGCAGAGAAGCGGGATTCTGAGATAAACCCCTTAGTTCGAATTAACTGTTACTGCTCGTGGAATGAGGTTCAAACTAGGGGGCTAGTGTAGATGTAACCTAACTTTCTGGCTCAGGGGTGTAAAAAAACCACATCCACCCTGAGTGCAAGTTATAGCACTATAAAGTGCCAGTCTAAATGGTGTTTCACTTCTGGGACCATAGCTCCCAGCGTAGTTAGCTACTCCCCCACAGAGGTGGTTTCCATAGAGCACTGGGGGCATGCCTACACTGGGGAGTTATTTCAAAATAGCTCTCCTCATTTCAAAATAACAAGGCGAGCATCCACACAGCAAGCTGGTTATTTCAAAATTATTTTGAAATAACAGGCTTGTTATTTCAAAATAATGACCCCTGCTTCTGATGAAGAATAACACCTATTTCAAAACTGTTATTTCAAAATAGGGTTAGTGCGGATGATCAGCTGCTGTTGTTTCAAAATAATTGACCTTCAGAAGCATCTCACAGCTTCCCTTGTGACCTCTCTGGCCACAGCCCTGACAACTCTAATGCTTCACTTCTCCTGCAGTCTGAAGGGAAAGGGCTTGTGGCACCATGCGAGCCCTGCTAGCCCCATGCCACACAACAGCCTTCACTGCAGCTATGTCCGATACCACCAGTCCCTCCGAGCCCCCCACAGCTGCAAGCATGCCTGCAGCTACCTCAGAAGCCCCTGGCCAGCAGTGAAAGAGGGTACCAGCCTGGACTGGTGCAGAGAACCTGGATCTCATTGTGGTCTGGGGCAAGAAGTCAAAGCTCCAGAATCTCCACAAAACTGATGTATATGGCTGTATGGCCACCAGCTTGGTCCAGAGGGGACACAGCCGCACCCAGGACCACGTGCCCATGAAAATTAAGGAACTGTGGCAGGCCTACATGATGGCCAGGGAACAAATTTTCCACACTGGGACAGCACCCCAGATCTGCCTCTTTTACAAGTAGCTGGATGCCATCCTTGGAAGGCATTCAGCCTCGCCACCTCCCGCTCTCCCCCCGCATCATCAACTCCGGCCTAGATGCACCTGTCATCAGCCTCCACGAGGATGCAGCTATGAAGGAGAATGGCGAGGAGGAGGAGCAGGCCAGCCTGGACACCATGCCCACCAGTTACGAGGACATTATCAGCCTGGAGCCAGTCTCCCCCTCCCAGGGCTCAGACGAACCCAGAGAAGGCTTTAGAGCAGCGGTTCCCAACCTTTTCCAGCTGGGGACCCATTTTGACAATTCAGAAAGACTTGGTGACCCAAGGCAATTAAAAATGGGGGGGGGGGACAGTGCCATAACTAGTTAATTTTGCACCTGAGGCAAGAATATAAAATTGTTTATATATTCATAGTAATTATTTCATAGAAAAATTGAAAATATATTAATAATAAAATAACACTACATTTATTTTAGTTGTGGTGGGGGAAAGACACTCATCCTCAAACCGCTCCCCGACTTAAACCCCGCACTCAGAGGCTGGAGGAGTCACACTCAGGGGCTGGAGGGCCTGAGGAGCTGGCGCACTTGAGAGTAATACGCAGGGGCTGGAGGGGCTGGGAGTCTCACAGTCAGGGATCTGGGGGGCACACTCACTCAGGGGCCTGAGTGTCACGCTCAGGGGCTAGGAGTCACACTCTGGGAGTCACACAGTCAGGGGTCTGGGGGGCACACTCTGGGACTGGGGGGCCTGGGAGTCACACACTCAGGGCCTGAGAGTCAGGGCCTGGGGGGCACACTCTGGACTTGGGAGTCTCACAGGTGTTACAAAAATATTAGAAACATAATACACATTCAAAAAAACAAGTAAAATTTAGAATTTTACCAAACAGTTTCAACTCAGCTTAAATTAATGGGATGGTTGAGCTTGCATTTGCTTTGCTAACTGTTGTATCCTTGGAATTGTTATGGTGAGTGTGCATCGAAGATCATCTTCCACGTTTAATTTATTTAGATATTTGCTTTTAATTGTAAGCAAATGTGAGAAGCCTGATTCACACAAGAAAGTTGTTGGAAATAGAAGTAAAATTCTCAACACAACTTCTGACAAAAGTGGATAGTCCACTCTGCATCTGATCCAGAACTGATTATTTGGCATGGTTGAGAACTCTGCTTTTATATCACTGCTGTTGATCATATTGATAAATTGTTCCTGAGTGCCTTCAGGTACATCACAAACAGCCACACTGAAAGGATTTGTTGCAAGAGCAAACAACTTTCCAGCTGTATCTGGAAAATATCGGAGTAGCTCATCACTTAAATGTCTCAAATTCTCCTGTATTGACAATTGCAAATTGTCGTTAATATTAATGTAATTTGTACTTTCCTCAAGAAATGTTGCGAGGGTTGGAAACATTTTTTTTTATATCAATTTTCAAAATCCATAATTGGGTTTCATTCTGAAGGATATTATTTTCTCCGATAATCTGATAATTATAGAATTTGGTCCTTGAAGTGACATATTTAAATAATTTAGTAGGCCAAAAATGTCCACTAGGTATGCTATTTTATACAAACTCTTGTTTTCTATAAACACATATTCAAACTCAGTTTTGTTCTGTGACATAAAAAATGTTTTAAGTTCATTTCGTAACTCAAACATATGATTTAGAACTTTGCCTTTCGACAGCCACTTTACTTCAGTGTGAAACAATAATACTTTATGCAAAGAACCTAGTTCCGAACAAAGGTTTTTAAATGTGTGAGTTCTGAGTGCACTGGACTTAATAACGTTTACAGCTTTAATAACGTCAGTAAGTACCTGGTTCAAAGAAATAGGTAAAGTTTTAGTTGCTAGTATTTGCCGATGGATGAAACAGTGAGTTCCAATTACTTTTGGAGAAACGTTTTTAACCAGGGTTTGGAATCCAGACTTGCAACCAAGCACAGCAGGAGCCCCATCTGTGCAAATGCCGCACAAGTTTTTCCATTCTATGGAATGTTCTTCAAAGAAACTATTCAAGATATTGAACACATCTTGTGCAGTGGTCGTAGTTTCCAACGGTTTTCAGAACAAAAATTCTTTTCACATATTCATTTTTAATATACCGAACATACACCATCAGTTGTGCAAGATTATACACATCAGTTGTCTCATCGAGCTGCATACTGAATAATCCTCCGGTATAATTTTTAATTTCTTTGATGACTTGAGATTTGATGTTGTTAGACATGTCGGTAATTCCACGCTTAATTGTATTATTGGACATGGACAAAGGTTGCAGCTTTTTCAAAGCATCTGCACCTACCAAAAGGCAGACAATCTTCTTGGTACAGGGAACTATTAGATCCTTTGGCTATGGTATGCACTTTCTTAGCTTTCACAATTTTCAATGCTACAACGTATGAGGCTTCTATGGCAGCTAACTTTTGTTGCTGATAAGACCCATCAACAACAAGTCGGCATTTCTTGACACCTTCTGCTTTTTGTTTAAAAAAATCCACATCTCTGCTCTTAAATTGAGGGTGTTTAGTATTTAAATGATGTTGCAATTTATTTGGTTTCAGTGATTCATTGGAAAGAACTTCCATACATATGACGCATTGCAGCCTTTCTACTCCTGCTGTAATTATCAAAGTAAATCCATACTTGATGTATTCGTATACAAGATATTCATATATAAGATATCTTTGATCCAGCTTGTACAAACAAACAATCCTGAAAGAGGCAACAAATTATAAAGCAAGACACAACCTCATTAGGTGAAAAAATAATGTAGAGTTCAATCCTAGGAGTTGTAATGATGGAAAGGGTTGTGTTCTCCTTGTATTCTAGCTGTTGCATCATAAATTCTTGTAACACTTCCAGGCAACACATACCTGGGCCAGCTAAGAGACTTGTTCTAAGAGCTAAGAGAATGAGTTGTTAAGATGACTTAACTAGAAACAAAGACCAGCTGGGTTTCTTAAAGGTAGCAAAGAGGGAAGTCCCCCTTTGTTATACTACATTGACTGATGTGTATTATCCACACAGAAAGTGACCCAGCAAAGTGGTGTTCGATGACCTCAAATGTAGCTCCTTCCGTCCTCTTGGAGCAAAGCAAGCAAAGACAGAACTGTTAACTTGCCATCAGGTATATAGAGGGAGGATTTATTTTATTTGGGGAGAAATTGTGGGTATGTAGTTAGTTTCTTTTATGTTAGAATGTTTAAGACACTAATAATAAATTATTTTACTTGCTTGTCTTGGTCATTTTTTCAAATAAAGGGCAAAATGAAATTTACAATCCCCTGCTGTATTAATAACAAAAACACATGCACACAGTAAGATTGCACCAAGCAAACACCAGATTGCTGCTTTACTAACAAAAGCATTTACAAAGTCTTACATGCATTATGATTGTGCAACACGATAAGTTTGAGACAGCATATATTACTGGCTGTTATTTACACCAGGGCTACTCAACTTTGGAAGCCCCAGGGGCCACAATGATACCCACAGCACATGCTGAGGGCCACAACTTAGCGTGGCTGCATATATACAAATATATGCAGATCACAAAATTTAGTAAAATAGCCCTTCTGCTACCCCAGAGCCAGACACCCTCCAGCTCCCCCACTCCAACACAACCCCCTTCCCCTCCACTAGAACCAGGTACTCCCCAGTCCCCTGCTCCAACCCAATGCCCCTCCCCTCCTCTAGAGCCAAGCACCCCAGCCCACTGCTTTATCCCAATGCACCCACCCTCCCCAGAAAAAGACACCCTCCAGCCCTCTCGCTGCAACCCAATTCCACCCCCAACATAGTCCAGCCTCTACCCTGGGGCCACTGCACCCCCACCCCAGCACAGTCCCAGCCTCTACCCGCCAGGCTCCCGAACACAGTCCCAGCTCCTACCCGGCCCCGCAGCTGCAAGCTGGCCAGGACTCTGCCTGGCTGGCCAACGCTAGCCGAGAGAACCTCGGCCGGGGTAGCGGGGGACCCTGCTCCCCCCGCGGCTGCAAGCTGGCCAGGACTCTGCCCTGGACAGCCAACACTAGCTGCGAGAACCTTGGCCGGGGTGGCGGGGGACCCTGCTTCCCCCGTGTCTGCAAGCTAGCCAGGACTCTACCCTGGCCGGCAAACGCTAGCCACGGGAACCTGGCCAGGGTGGTGGGAGACCCCACTCCCCCTGTGGCTGCAAGCCAGCCAGGACTTTGCCCTGGCCAGCCAATGCTTGCTGCGGGAACCCCAGCTGGGGCAGCTGGAAACCTCTCAACCGGACACCTGGCCCCCCACACCAACCCCTACCTCCACCTCCACCTCTACCTCCACCTACCTGAGCTGGGCACTGCTTCTTCTCTGCGTTCCCTAGCATTCTAACTTCTTTCTCCCAATGTCCAGGGATATTTCCCTTTTCTGCTCTGAGTCAATTGAATGGTATTCAATTCAATTGATTGGTTTAACTGCCTGAAGGATGTTAAACCAATTAAGTTGACTACAACTTCAGGTAAATGTATCCTTAAGACTAAGCCAGCTGAGGACCTTTTCAAATATGTGAATGGCTCCTTAAGAGGGCCACCTGGGGAGACACTTGGCCACCCTTTTGAAATGTAATGGTGACCGATATTTGGGTTGTGACCCATTGGTTGGGAAACCCTGCTTTAGAGAAAAATTGTGCAGAGCAATAGAGAAAGAATTGAAACCGTCAACATGACTCTCAGATGTCTGAATACCCCAACACTTGAGCAAAATACATGGTGGGAACTGGTTAAGAAATAACACCATCATGTAGCAGAAGTTTCTTAAGCAGCTAACGTATGAACTTAAAATAGCCATTTAAGGATTTTTAACATGCCTTTGGTCATCTGTTCTGTTGTGACACAGGTTTGATATCTGCTAACCCTAGTGTGGAGAAATTTCTTATCTCCTCACAGCTAGAGTGGCTATCTCTTCTGGCATTGGCTAGAAAACATGACATCGTTTTAGACTTCAGATAAACCTCATTTTGACATTTGAGTGCAAAGAACTAGGCTGTGACAATGGAAAGTTGTGAACATAGTACCTGAATATTTCCTTTCTATTTAAAATCAAAATCCCCGTTTTTCACTATTAGGGAGGGGGAAATCTCACCATCCTTGAGGAGTTATACTGGTCACTGGGATTTTAACTGCCTGGTCTTTTGCATCATACACAAGCCACACAGGTAGCCCAAGTTTTAACCTGGCAGCTGTTGGGAAATATTTGAGTCTATACCATGTAACCTAGCTCCCACCATGTCAGAAGTTACGGGTTTCTTTTTTTAAGTATCAAAAATCACAGAACCCATGATAAAAATATATCCTTACTACAGAGCCATTAAGGGTCTGAGATGAGTTTTTATTTTTGACCTGTGCACAGACACAGTGAATTGTGAATGTGAATTGTGGGTGTAGATCCAGGCTTTCAACACAGTGTAGATACAGGGTGTAGTTGTGGGTGTAGATCCAGGCTTTCAACACAAACTAACTGCAGATAGGCTCAGTTACTTACCTAAATGACACCCTCCTCAAGAAGAAAGAGGCAAGGTTGAGCTTGGTCTCTATTTCAGACGCACTAACTCAGTCCTACTGAGTGATGCTCTGTTTGGTACCAAGAATAGGGGTTTTCCATCTGAAGTGCTTTGTTGATGGTTGTAAGGCAGCTACTATGGTAACTCTGATGTATGGTGAGATGGAACCACTGGGGCTAGTGCAAGCTAATATAAAGCTAAAATTCTGCTTTTTTTTCCTTCAGTCCCACTCACTTAACACACAAATAGACCTGGTTTTAATGAGCTACAAGTAGTGAGTATGGGGGGAGTTGTAATAATCTTTTAAATATTCATATCACTAATGCAAGTTCAGAAACAGTGAGAAAGGATAAGGAAAAATAAGGGGCCCGCCCAAGTCTTTTCAAAGAGCAGTTTCCAGCTTTGATAAGAAGAATAAGATATTCCAATAATAAAATGCAAGTGCTTTATTACTCTTAATACCTTTGCTGCACATTCCTGCGTATTGTCTGAGTCTTTATTTTAAACCCTGTCATTTACTTGTTTCTCTGATACAGCAGTTCATAAAACCTCTTTCACTGTTTCTAAACATTTGAACTAGGAAGAATGAGTCATTACATTCACATAAGAATAAACATCTCATTGGTCCTTAGGGAAGTTATAGGCTATCCCTTGAATACCAGGTCCTTTCAGCATCTTCCCAAGTGTTTATGTCGCTATTCAAAATAGACTTTCCTCTTATCAGAGAGAATAAGAAAATATTCTCTAAGCCGAACTTTCTAGCTAAATAGAAGGATTGAATTTACTGCCACAAGATAATCAGGAAGGCCAAGAAGTCAACAAGATTCAAAAGAAGAATTGGACATTGATATGGATAAGAAGAACATCTAAAGCGTCCATTAAGCAGGATGAAAAGTATGCAGATTGTTTGCCAACTAGTGATTATCTAGGGTTAGGAAGTAACCCTTATGTGCAGATTATTCCACACTTTTCCATAATGGGATTTTTTGGGGTGGGGCCTTCCTCTGAATTTTAGAATACTGTGATGTATTGTAGAAAGAGAGGACATTGGATAAGACAGATGACTGAAGGCCACTATTAATTTCTATGATGTGATAAGTTACTTCTAGAGGCCAAGTTCCTTAGTGAGTCACCAATTATCTTCCTTAATATTTTTGCAATTTATTATAGTATAGATTGACCTCCCTGGTCCAGCACCCTTGGGACATGACTAATCCCAGATGAAGCATTTTCCCAGATCAGGGGAAGTCATTTCTGGGCCCCTCCGCCACCGGCTCCTCCCCTCACCCCACTTTGCTGCTCCACTGGGCTTCACCACTCCTCTGGGAAGCCCAGCTGAGCTGTGCACTGGGCTTTCTGGCTCCCCTGTCCCCTGGCAGCCCAGCTGGGCTGTGTGCTGGACTTCCCAGCTCCCAGCCCCCCTTGCAGCCCAGCTGAGCTGTGTTCCCAGCTTCCCAGCTCCTGACCTCCCTTCCCTCCTGGCAGCTTCCAAGCTCCTGGCCCTCCCAGGAAGACCAGCAGGGTCATGACCTGGGCTTCCAGCCCCCTCTGCATTGAACTGGACTCCTGCTCTCCCCCTGCATCATGCCAGGACTCTCTGGTCCTGGAATATCCGTGGTCTGTCGGACCACAGATGTTGCTGGACCAGAGAGTCTTGGTTTACAGAGGTGCAACCAGTAGCAATTTTATTACTGCTATAAACTGTGTTACTGCACAGAACTTCCTATTTGACAAAGAACAGGTAATTTTTGAGATGTATTGCAGTACAAGTAATTTTTGAGATGCACTGCAGTACAACCCTTTTATGCAGAAAAGGAGGATGATATTCCCTTTTCATCTATAATAATTTCCCTAAATGTTCTGGATATTACAAAACATACAACTTGGATAAAGGGATTTACTTCATATTGGTTTGCTTATTGATGTTTGTCATGTTTACATTGACAAATATTTAAATCAAATGTAGTAACTTCTAGGGTCAATGACCACAGAACAAAATAGAGTAATAATGTTTTCTGTTATGTCATTGTAGTCAAAGTTTGGACAGTCCAGTTTAGTCCACCCTTGGACTACATGATCACAGTAGCTCCTGTCCTTGTAATCTATGAGATGTATGCTTAAAAGGTAGGATTTTTTTTTTAAAAGCTCTTTGCATTATTCTAACGTTGCTCCCACTAGAGTCAGTAGGAATTTTACCATCACCTTCAGTAGCAGCAGAGTTAGAATATTCAATAATGCTAAGCAGTGCTCTGGATAAAAAGTGCTAAGTGTTTTGTACTTCTGAGGTATAAAAGTCATGAAATTAGAGACCACATAAACAAGAGATAGGAATATTCTTCTCTGAATGTGTTTGAGGGTTACATTCTGTTTTTATGCCACCTGAGAGGAGAGCCAATCTGAAGAAAGAAACATCTCAGAGTGAATCTTTAATGTTATGGCATAGTTAGAGTCCATAGTGATTTTTCTAAAGCACAAACTGTAATATTACACATTGGTAGCAATGACTGAGATAGAGAGAGAACTGGTTTCCCAAGGATGTTGGACACTAGCAGGGAAAAAGAACTGAAGGCTTCTTTTTGTAATTTTGATGTTTTCACTACAAAGTGAATGTGTGTTACTGGGGACAGAGAGTCACAATCTTTTAGAACACTTCAAGTTACCTTTGTTTTTCAAAATGCCAGAAGCACACTGTTGGTCAAATCTATGTTAGACAAAGCTGTGCTTTCATCATTCCATGGGCTTCTTACATTGGAATGTGGTAGAGTAGTGATAGTGTCTCAGACATGGCAGATAATGTCTCTTGTGATGTCACTGCCACTGACCCTTTGCTTTTATTTCTTTGTCATTTAAAGGGAATAATCACAATTCTCAAATTTTATACTCACAAGCGTGAGATGAAGCTGTCTAATTCACAAAGGAGCTTTGCAGGTTCATAACAAATCTACTAATTTGTTGTATTGTTCTGGCTACTTCACTTCTCACATCAAATAAAAACTGAGTCCATGGCTAATTGTGGCTATTAAAGATTCCATGTAAAATTTAAAATGTTGCTCCTCTATTTTTACTGAATTCCAATTATATTCCAAGTTATTTCATTCTGCCTACCTAAATTCTCTGTTATTTCAATTAGATGTGGCATTCTCCTTCACAACCCTTCTTACAACCTAGTAGTGTTGAATGCCTAGTGCATTGCAGCCTAAGAGGCACCTGCATATCATATCAGTATGGCAGAAGAAGTGATCCCTAAATGCTATAAAGCACTTAGAAACCTACATATAAATATGAAGTTATCATTGTTATTGCTGATGACAACAGGACACTAAATGGTTCATTTTCCAATAGATTTTCCTATGGAGCCCTCTTGTGGTTTTCCTGGATGGCTTCCTTTGTTACTAATCTTAATTTTGCCATGCTGCTTGGCTTGCCAATAGGATTTGTAATTTTCATAAATTCTCCAATTCTGGATCTTGTTAGTAGTCCTAGAGCTAGTGACGAGACTCCTGACACTCCCTCCTTCAAGCAAACAAAATGGATTATAGTGGCATGGAGGACATGGGTTCTCACATACTATAGCCTCTTTTAGCCAAATAGGACTTTGTGTATAGAAATCAGCTGGAGGGCACCAACAAAAGAAATGCCCAACCTTCTCCTCCCTTCAGACTCAATGTACCTTTGAAAAAGTCTAAAAGAATCTCCTAGGACTGTTGATATATCAGTTTATTTTACTCTCCCTAACAGCCTGTGGAGTGGAGAGTCTCCCCATTTTATCTCTCTAACTCTCCTGCAAAGGGACTATGATCAGCCACCAACCTCATAACTCAGGAGGAGAAGAGAGCATTTCCTCAGAGCCTCTTGGCACCATTCTGTAATCCATAGGTGTGCTCGCACAAGGAACTCCTGCCTACCAGAGACTGAGCAAGGTGTCTCTGCAATGCCTTCCAAATCTGGGAGCTAAGAAGCAAAGTCAAGATACATTGATGAGAAATGAAACTGGGTCTGGGTCTGACTGGAAGGGCAGAGCAGAGAAGATGTATCCCTGAGGTCAGAGTAGTATGCCACGCTGCTGCCTAGAAAGCAATAGGTAGCTAAAAGGATCAAGGGCTCAGTGTATTTTACAGATTTTTTTTTTTACTTTACTGAGAGAGATAATTGCAACATACACCTTGACTTCACTGTGATAAGAAAACAGATAGTTTTATGGATTTCATTTGGATTTATTGTATTTGTTTCCCCAGATCATCATGTGTCTTGACATTTGGGTCAAATCAAAGGGAGCATATTAAAATGACTAGGCTGTCAAACTGGCATATTTGATGCGTTTTTTCTTGTTGCTCTTAACTTTCAGCATTCCTGTCAGAAATGCAGCCTCCTTCTTTCCTCTATCTTCTTGTAGGCCCTATTCAATACAGAAAATTGTGCACACTTGTTCTACAGTATGCATGGGCAATCCCTTTTTAAAGTGTTGCTGCCATATGACCCTTACTAGTGTATAAAATCCATGCAATGGGGATCCCAACCCTTTCCACCTGTTCAGGACTGAAGGAGGCTATACTCTTGAGTTTTAGGAAGGGGCTGGCTGATATACCTCCACATTGTCCTACTGTTTCAAGGGGAAAATCTTTCTGGGCACATGCTGGAGAGCAAAGTGATCTCACAGCTCTAAGGCAACCTGCTCTGTGTCTTGATTGTCTTTGTTCTGCTCCACCTTTCCTCTACCTTAGCACATTCTTGGTGAGCTTAGCTAGGATTTTGCTCTCTGTTTAAAAAAAATGAGTTGGAAAGCTGGTGCATGCTGAGCATATGACAGCTCTACACCATCCCTGTGTGGATGAGGAATGCAAACTGCTCTAACAGGATGGGATCCTATCAGGAATAAATCTTAGTACTGCAGAAAGTGCCCAGTTGCTTTGAATGTTAGAGAGCTTTAACTGGGAAAACCAGTTTCCAGCTCATTGGGTTTATAACCATGACTGAGAATGAGGAAATTTCTGTGATGCTTCAGGTCTAGACCTTTTCCTGAACTGCTTCCACAAACTTCTGAAGAAGTTGCTGTTGCCATGTAGTATACGCTAAAGGCTGATTTTTAGCTACCAGTTCCCTGATTAATAAACAGTGTTGATGTTCTGTGAGCAATAAATGCGTATATAGGTGAACAAGAAGTTTGGATCAAATTACATTTAACGTGAACCATTTAAATGTTAAGAATCACTGGTAAATGAAGGGTTTTGCGTCTTGATACTTACACATTGGGCCAAAATGTTCAATTTACACGCTGAAACCAAAAGCAAAATCCAGTGAAATATGTGTGACAGTTTTACACTTGTGCAGCTCAATTACTGTTAGGGACTTCATAATGCAGCTGTTTGTTGTTTTGTGTACTTTCCTCTTTGATGTACTATACACAGTCACATCTGGGGAGTGCTTGTATGGCTTACCCACTTAACAGTATCCTTTAAAGATGTGTTTTAATGAATTTGCATCACTTAGAACCACCGTCCATACTAAATACTATATTTTTATTCTCCTTTTTCTCAGAAAGTAATAATTTGTATTCACAGTCCTGTCCTGAGATCTTTCTGGGTGCTATATTTTATTTAAAATGTTAACTACATAAATGTATTCAAAATATAGACAACTCCCAGGCAGGATAGCTACAGAAAGTGTCTTTAGCATCTGTGCAAGCCTTGGTTTGAGATACAAAACTTGTTGTGAATCTGTCAGGAGGAAGTGTAGCGCAGGGGGAGATTTGCAGACCCATTGGGCTATCACCATGGCCAGATTCCCCTGGTGGACTGAAGATTATGCTAATTGGTCATCAAGCTCTCCATCTTTTACTTTCAGTGCAAGCTTCTACCTGAGACAACTACCCCACACAATTTCAAAGACCTTCTATCCTGATCCTCCTACTTAGAAAAACAGGAGAGAGATGGCGAAATATATTTGTACTAGGTCATGAAGGCAGACACTGAGGGTATGTCTACACTTGCAGCCTATTCCTCCTGCAATGAGGTTTAACAGGTAGTTCGAAATAGGGCTTTATTTGAGCATGCCCGTTCACTGCCACGTGTGAAGCGCAGGCAGTTATTCCGGCTTGTAAATTTCAAAAAATGGCGCCTGGCCGGGAAGATGCAAATCAAGCATGGGATATTTAAATCCCGGGCTTGATTTGCAATTCCGAATGCCTACATTTGCAGCCCTATTCTGAAATAGGCTGCAAGTGTAGACATACCGTGAAGCTCTAACAGCAGCACAAATTAAGATTTAAAAATATAATCTGGTAATCAAATTATTTTTAGTATTAATTATTACCAGATAGAAGTGATGGAGTGCAATGTTTGTCTAAATGTGTAACACATTCTATGCTTTAAACTTTCACTCCCTGCAATTTCTGATGAGTAATGATGGAAATACTTTGGGTTGGCCTTTTGGGTAGAGTGAGAAATAGATAGTTTTAATCCAGAGGGATAATCAATGAACTCCTTCCATGCCTCTGGATCCTGCTAGGGATCATAAATATTCCCTTATGGTCAGCGTCACTGATCCTAGTTCCAACATCACATCCCTGCTTATGACAACCACACAAAATAGACACCTTCCAAATAGATTCCTCCTCTAAGGAATCTTTAATTTCTTCTTCCTGTTGCCAGTATGACAATAGTTTCCTTGGTAGAATATTTTAGTCTCTCAAAAATGAAACTGTGTCAATTAACATATGTACCTGTTTTTTTCCAGATAAAAGGTTTTCTTGATTTAATACATATTTAAAATGTTCCCAAATCCAGACAAAGCAAGAAAACTGTAGCTTCTCCTTCTGAATAATCCTAGACAAAACACCAAATGGGATCCTATCAAAGTTTTCCATTTATGAGAATGGATCACTCTCCTTGCCAGTGTTCTTTTAAATCATATTATCAGTGAAAAATTATTTGAAGTCTCCTGTAGGGTCCTCTTATATCACTTCTCATGGCTTCATTATTTAGATTCAGAGACTTGGAAGGTCATTGTGACTTAAACTCACCTGGAAGCCTGGGGATAGGATAATGTTTTAATCTTTCACAGGAGTGTACAGTACACTGAAGCGGGCTAGCTCAGCATAAGGCTTTGCATTTGGATATCTAATTGTGTTTTCATCAAGGAGGAAGCATGAGCTCGTAGATGGGAAGTGGAAGACTGAAACTGTATCCCAGCTCTAAACTGAGTGATCTCTTAAGCGTCTTACTCCTCTGTAAAGTGGGAGTAATGAAGTAGTAGTACTTTTCCATCAATGTGAAGTGTTGAGATCTTCAAAAGAGAAGTATGGTCAGAATCAAACATTAGAACAGCTGATGTAAATTGCAGGTTAATATATAAATTGCAGTTTAATATATACATTTGTAAGCAACGTGGATAATTCATTTCTTTAACCTTAACTTATAAATGACAGAGTTTTTCTGCACTATTGCTTTATTCAAAAAATTCAGCAGCCACTATCATCCATCATAATTGGATGCTCTAATTATAAAACTATAATCAAGGTCCAACCAGTTAATTACAACACAAAGACTGCTTCTTTGGTACAAGACAATATTTGCATGAATGCCATGTCTGTGCTTGCATCTCTTTTTAAAACAGAATCAGCCTTCATTTAAAAAACAAAACACCGAATCCACCTTTGCAGAGTATCTTGAAATCTTTTTTTGCCCAGCACTATTATTTTTCCTGGGTAAGAACCTAGACAGTATAAAATATCTTTCTTTAAATGTGACAAGGAGTCCTGTAGCACCTTATAGACCAACAGATGTATTGGAGCATAAACTTTCGTGGGCAAAGACCCACTTCGTCAGATGCATCTGACGAAGTGGGTCTTTGCCCATGAAAGCTTATGCTCCAATACATCTGTTAGGGTATGCCTAGACTAGATGGCTCCGTCGATGGAGCCATGTAGATTAGGTTTCTAGACATAGGAAAATGAAGCGGTGATTTAAATAATCACTGCTTCATTTACATCAAAATGGCTGCCGCGCTGTGCCGATCAGCTGTTTGGCGGCACAGCGCGATAGTCTAGACACTCCGCAGTCGACAAGGGAAGCCCTCATTCCACGAGGCATAACGGGGCGGTCGACAAGGGCTTCCCTTGTCGACCACGGAGCATCCAGACTACCACGCTGTGCCGCCAAACAGCTGATTGGCACAGTGCGGAAGCCATTTTGATGTAAATGAAGCGGCGATTATTTAAATCGCCACTTCATTTTCCTATGTCTAGAAACCTAATCTACATGGCTCCATCAACGGAACCATGTAGTCTAGACATACCCTTAGTCTATAAAGTGCTACAGGACTCCTTGTCGCTTTTGCAGATCCAGACTAACACGGCTACCCCTCTAATACTTTCTTTAAATGTTATAAATACAGGTCTACCACCAATACATTTAAATAATTTTTTGCGTTCACGTAATGGTAAAATAATGGGGTGTCAGCATTGATTTAGTCCTGTCCCTATGCTATTTCCATTATGTTAACAGTGGAAAATTACAAATTAAAGAACAAATTCATGAAAAGGAAAGAAAGCCTGGTGTTTATAACTATTAAGTCACATTCCTCTTTCCTCTATCTGAATGTATAATCCTTCCTCATCATTAAGAATTTTTGTTTTTAAAAAGGGTTGTCTACAAACAGGGAGTTTCATTTTAGTTATAGATCACAATTCAAAAATATCTGTTGTCATTATAAAATCTGGAATAACCTTAATCCAGAGATGGGTAAAATTTAGAGTTTTAATTTCACACAGATTAGGGAAAATAATAGAATTTTTATAAGGAGTCATTGGAATTGATAAAGTGCAATAAAAAGGCTGATTACCCACCATTGTCCTTACATAATTTCAATATAATTGAAATTATATTGTACAAGAAGATTTTCAGAATCTGGCCCAGTACCTTTGAGTCAGTAATCATGTCTTCTGTAGATATGAACAAACAGCTAAGAAGTGTTTTCTGTTCCTTGTGATTTATAATTGTTTCCAGCAATTATGTGGGCTCATCACAGATGTTTAATTCTTTCCATGTGCTATTAATGCCCATCACTAACCATAAAGTGTACCTTATCCCAGACTCTTTACTACCACACAGATTAATTACTAATTTATAATAGAAATATCTCCTCCTTAGAGGGCAATTCTTAGACTAATACAACACGAAAATGTAACAAAGTCAGGCCAGATGGCGGCAATAAAGTGGGAAAAGGCAGCCCTAGAAGAGTAAAAGGCCCACTCCCCCTGCCACCTAGAAGTGAGTTACTGCAGATCAATTAGGATCAGCTAAAAAGGTGATGTCTCAGGCCTTGTCTTCACTCCATGGAAGATCAACATTGCTGGATTGATCTTCCAGTGTTCGATTTAGTGAGTCTAGTTAAGACTCGCTAAATCAGACTCAGAGGGTGGCTCTGCCAGTATCTGGTACTCCTGCTCTTGCAAGGAGTAAGAGAAGCTGATGAGAGCATTTGCTCCCATTGGCCTCCTGCTGTGGGGGCAACCGCCAAGCCCAGCTTCAGATAAGATGACTCCCAACTACATAGAAACCTCATAGAATACAAAGCTGGAGTTGCGTATCTTAAGCTGAGGTCAGGGTCTAGTGTAAACCTGGCCTCAGCAGATTAGGATCAGCTGAGCAAGGGTTACATTGGACCAACTAGGATCAGCTGATTCCATATCTGGGCATCCTGAGACCCTTTTTAAACCCTCCTCTGTTGGGGGGAAAGGGGAGAGGAGAAGGCAGAGGAGGAGGAGAGAGGGCTTTCCTCCCACCCACACCACACCCCCAAGCGACTACTAAGCTAGAGATTACAGGGGAGTGAGCAGCTTCAGGAGAGGCTGGGCTCCCTACTCTAGGGGAAGATGATGAGTGTAAATCTCTGCTAAGGGGAAGGCTGACTGCCTGCACACACAGCAAAGAGTGATGCTTTATCTGAGGGGAGGAGAAATGCAGAGGCTGGCAAGGGAAAGAAGGGCCCTTGCTGCATGTGGTGTCGGGGTGAAATTAGGAACGTAAGTGAGTTCCCCCCGGCACTGTCTCTGAGGCAGCAGCGCGAGGGGGGATGAACAAGGGAGGCTGCTGTGAAGCAGCCTCTGCCTGTGGCAGCCCCAGGCTCACCATGGGCAGAGGCTGCTCTAGCAGCAGCCACTGTCCAGGGCGTCCAGCAGCCTGGCTCAGTCCTGGATCGTGCCGGGTTGAGTACCAAACTCTGCTGCAGCTCTGCAATTTAAAATGCAGTAGGAGCTGGGCAGCTTGCCCCTGGCTCCTATTGTGTTTTAAATTGCAGAGCCACAGTGGGATTTGGTCCTGGACACAACATCAGCCGGGACTGAGCTGGGCTGCCTTTCCCTATCAATTAATTGAATAGTCAGTAAAAATTCTAGCGACTATTCAATTAGTAAATTAAGCTTATTTGAACATCCCTAGGTAAAATGTGCTGTGAGGCTTTGTGGCAAACCATGCAAGTCACCCTCCTCTTAAAGAAAAAAATTGAATATGTAGTAAAGGTGCTGGTACAGGCCACCGTGGCACAACAGGATGCTACCAGGGTCCAGGTGGCTGCCAAGTGGGAGTTGGTTTGGCTACAACAAGAAACAAACCAACTGTTGATAAGCCAGGCAGCCCAGGATAGACCCACCCTGCAGAAGATGATGAACCAATCAAAGGCCCTGTCTGCTCAGATGCATGGCAAAGGCAAAACAAGCTTCCCTACGGGCCAGTAATTACTAACAAAAGATGAAAGTGGAGGATGATGTGGAAGAGTACCTTCTTGCCTTCGAAAGGACAATTCCCATTAAACCAGCATTCTCACTCCTTTCCTGTGTGGGGAGGCCAAGAAGGCCTATTTTGACCTGCCAGAGGAAACGGCAGCTAAAGGCTGAGATCTGGGCTGATGACAGCAGCTGTAAGGATCCAAAGATTCCATGAGTGGAAATACTGGCACAGCAAAGCGCCGAGGTCCAAGCTGTTCAATCTGATCCATCTGGCCCGGAAGTGGCTGTACCCCAAGACCCAAAGCCCAGAGAAAATCATGGAAATCATTATCCTAGATAGATCTATGAGAGGGCTATTACCAGACCTGTGAGGATGGGTCAGCCAGAATGACACCTCTTCCTATGATGAGTTAGTTACCTTTGTAGAAAGACATGTAATGGCCAAAGAACTTTCTCAGACCATTGTGGAAGAAGTGCGTTGGAACAAGAGGCTAACCCCAGCTCCAAGGTCTGAATTCCTGTAACCTTGGACAGAATTTGGTCAGGGAGGAAGGAAGGAGATTGAAGAGTGGCCTGAGGCTGTGAAGGGAGTTGGGCACTGAGGGAGAGAGGGTAGGCCCAACAACCTGCAGAACAGGGGATGCCCCAAGCAGGCTATAGATGTTACACATGTTGGGAAGTAGCTCAGTGCCCTATTGTAGAAGACCTAGGGGATCTGAGAGATCCCTGTGACCCGATAAACCTTCTAGGCATTGCAGCGGTCCCCCATGGGTATATCAAGCCTGAGACCACTACATTAGTAGACTCTGGGAGTGCAGTCATGCTGGTCCCAAGCCAAGCGCACAGAAATATCCTGTGTACATGAGAATGTCAACTATTATCCAGTCATCCCCATAAAGATAGATGTCCAAAGGAATGTCACAAAGATGACAGCAGGGGTAGTCCTGAAGCTCCCATATCCAGTTCTCATAAGAGGAGACTTCAGGCTTAGTGGCCTGCTCCCCATGGACAAGATAGAAGACCTGGAATTAGTATGATGACCCTAGGGAATAGCTCCCTCCCAGTCTTCCATGAATCTGCCCAGAACTTGTTCTCTGTGCCTAAGATGTCCTGGAAGACAAGGTGGGAAAGGAGGGCAGCTAAGAGGCTGGGCTCAAGAATCTTGGCCCAGAACCTAAAGCAGGGCTGGGCAAAATATGATCTGTGGGCCAGATCCAGCCCACCAAGCCACCAGATCTGACCTGCAAAAGCCTCAGCTGGCTCCTTACCTGCCCTGCCTCTGCTCAGCATTCAGGAAAGCTGGCTGCAAGGCAATGTGCTTCTGTGTATGCTGAAAGCCCAGGGGAGGGGACAAAGGCTTCTCACACAGCTCCCACACTCAGTAGCTCTCATTGGCCGGTTTCCGGCCAATAGCAGCTGCCTGTTTGCAGGATAGGCATCATGTGAAGTGCCCCTCCCCCATCATCCTCCTGGCTCACAGTGTTTGCAGTAGCAAACATGGCACCTGTAGCTGCTATGAGGAAGTCAGGGACCATGGTTAAGGAACCTGCTGGGCTGCTGGCTGGGAGCTACCCAGGTGACGTCTCCCAGACACAGCCTGCCTCTGGCACCCCATCCATTTCCTTCCCCAATCCTCTGTGCCTCTCCTGAACCTCTACCCCATGTAACCCAAACCTTCAACACCCTGCTCCAGCCCGCATACACCTTCCCAGACACTGCATCCCCTCTTACACCATCCTCAGGTCACAACCCCTTCCCAGACCTTGCACTCCAATTTGCTGTCCCTGGTCACAGCCCAAATCCCTGCAACCCCTCCTGCACTCCTGCCCCAGGTTACAACCCCCTCCCAGACCATTCACCCTCTCCTATACTCCTGCTGCAGGTTACAAGCTCCACCCAGACCCTGCACTCCCTCCTTCTACAGCCCCCCCCCAGGCCAGAATCCTCTCCTGCACCCATACCCCTCCCAGACCCTGCACCCCAATCCCCTGTCCCAGGTTCAACAACCTGATTGCTGAAAGCTGGAGCAGATGTATGATAACCTGTTGAAACCCTGGCAAGACAGGGAAGGACAGTTGTTTGCCCTGAGGACACTACCCCAAGAAAAAAAACATCAGAGGCAGGTGGGAATATCCCCTGAGTTGACCCTGACTAATGAGCGGAAGTTATCAACATGACTGAATGGAATTCTGATGTGTTCTCAACAAAGCCAGGCAGGACTATTGAAGTTTATCATCACATCCTCATGGATCCAGGAGTAAAAGTAAATGTCAAGCCTTTCTGGATCCTAGAGGCAAAAAGAGACTGCAGCTAGGAGTCATTGGGTATGTCTACACTACAGCGCTAATTCGAACTAACTTAATTTGAATTAGTTAATTCGAAATAAGCTAATTTGAATCAGTGCATCTAGACCTAAAAACTAATTCAAATTAGTACTTTGCTAATTCAAAATAGCACGTCCACATTGAGTGGACCCTGAATCGAAGGTAAGGCTGGCCAGAACCAGTGCCAAAATGGCATCAGGGTCAGACTTAGTGTGTGGGGCTGCTGCCTCAGGCTAGCCGAGGGCTGTGCTTCAAGGGACCCGACCCCCCATCTCGGACAGACAGTTCTCAGGTTTCTCTGCTTGCTGGTCTACCTCGCTGAGGGACAGCAAAGCATTTGTGTCTCGGAGTGCTCTGCTTGCCCTCACTCAGGGCACCACGGCACTCTGTAACATGGAACCAGACCTGCCCCTGGGGACTCGGCTGTGTCTCGTGGACACGTTGCCGGCAGCCTGGCTGCACTGTCTGCAGGCTGCCATCCGGGAGGACCATCGAGGGGATGTCAGGATCCAGGTGCCCTGCGGGAGAGCTTCTACCCTGAGGAGTGCTAACAGTCTCCCCAGTCTGCCCCACTGGGGGCTTGTGCCCCATTCCTCCCTCTCGTCCTTCCACTTACCCTTCCCTAGCCCCCCCTTCCTGATGTCAAATAAAAGACATGTATTTTCAAAAATAACAACTCTCTTTATTTAACACAACTGGGGAGGGGAAATGAAACTCTGGGGAGATGGGGGAAAGGAGGCGGGAGAGGGCAGGAGAGAGGGTGGGAGAGGGGAGGGGGAAACCTGGGAGGAGGGAGCTGGAAGGGGGAGGAAGGAGAGGAAGGGAAGGGAAAGCTCAGGGTTCGGGGTCCTGCTGGCTCTCCCGTCTCGCAGCACTGCGGGTGCGGGGGCATCAGGGGGGAGTGGGTGTGGAGGGTGGGGCAGGAGGGATGGAGGGTGCGGAGGAAGCGGGAGGGGGAGCAGGGGTGGGAGGAGGAGGAGGCAGGAACCTGTCCACCAAGGTCTGGAGGTGACCTCGGAGGGCACGGCCCTGATCCTCCAGCGCCTGCAAGCTCCGCTGCCGCAGCCGCAGGTCCTCGTGGACCCAGTGCTCCTGGGTGCGGAGCTGCTGCTCCAGTAGCCATGGGTGCTCCTGGCTGTGCATGTGGCCTCTGGTGGCCAGGCTGGCAGCCATGCGGTTGTAGACAGCCGCATTCCTGTGCCTAGTGCGGAGATCGTGGACATTGGAGGCCTCCCCCCAAACCTCGATGAGGTCCACGATCTCCGCACTAGACCAGGTGGGTGCCAGTCTTTTGCAGCCCCGGGCAGGCTCCTGGGAGCTGCCAGCCTGGTCCTGGGAAGAGGTGGAGGGTTGGGTGGCAGCGGGTGGCTGGCTCATCCTGTGCCAGGTGCAGGATCTGCTGGCTGGATGCTGGAAGGCTTGCAACTGGCACAGGCACCGTGGGCAGACCGTGCCCCTTTAAGGGCTCCGGGGCTGGGAGGGGGGCAGAAGAGTTTCCCTGGTTTGTCCCAGAGTGGCCACCAGGGCAACCTGGGAAAGGCTAGCTTCCAGCTAGTTCGAATTAAGTGGCTACACAGCCCTTAATTCGAACTACTTAATTCGAACTAGGCGTTACTCCTCGTAGAATGAGGTTTACCTAGTTCGAATTAAGCGCTCAAATTAAGGTTTGCATGTATAACCGCTATTAAAGTTAATTCGAACTAACGGCTGTTAGTTAACTTTGTAGTGTAGAGATACCCATTGAGATACCCATTAACTTTGTAGTGTAGAGATACCCATTGAGAAGTCCCATAGTCAGGGGTCCAGCCTGATTGTCCTGGTACCTAAGACCAATGGCAACAACTTCCAAAAATCAAAGAAGGTGTCCAAGTTTGATGCTTATCCTGTATCATGAATAGATGAACTAATTGATTACAGCCGGTCCCCGAGTTGCAAACGGTCGACTTATGACCGTTCGCAGTTACGACCAAAGCTGTTGTAAATGGCGGACCCGGAGTTACGAATGCGATCCGCGCTTACGCACAGCGCGGTCGCGTGTAACTCAATGGGGTCCGACTTACGAACGAACGAGTTACGACCAATTGCTTGGTCCGTAACCGGTTCGTAAGTCGGAGAGAGGCTGTATTGGGGAAATGCCTGATTTATGTTCACCTTTGACCTGACCAAGTAACCTTTGACCTCACCAGGTTATAGGCCTAAAATTGCTGTGTAGATGCTTGGGTTTGGCCTAGAGCCTGAGCTCTGGGACATTGCAGAGGGGAGGAAGATCCCAGAGTTGGGACTTGAGCTCAATCCCAAATGTCTACACAGCAACTTTTCAGCCTTGTGTGACAGGGTTTGCCCACCCCACCCACTGGGTGGAGTATGCCCCTCCCCTGCAGCCCTGCTGGGCATGCTCCAAGGGCAGCCTAGGTATAAAAGCCCGCAAAGCAGCTCAGTGTGGAGGGACCTCTGGAGCAGAAGGAGCTGCTGCACAGGCACTGGAGCCACAGCAACAGCTGCTGCAGCCGGAGCAAGAGCCGCCGGACCAGCTGCCCCCACCACTACCATTCCCGGACCAAGCATGTCTGCAACGCTGGCCACGTTGTACGGCCCACCTATCCGCTGTCGCTGCACCAGCCAGGGATGCACCAGACGCCGTGCCTGCCAATGCCACTGCCGCAGTCCAGGTGAGACCTCTGCCGGTCAGGGGGAGGAGGTAGGAAGCAACCCAGGGCAGGGAGCAGGAAAAGCCCCGGCGGGCTCGGTGCGTTTCAGGGAAAACTCCCTGCCGAGCCAGTGGTGGGAACCACCTACCACTGATAGGGCCCTGGGTTGGGGCCCGGTGGAGAGGGTGGGCCCGGGACCCCCTACCTCTTCTTCCCAGACCCCGGATTAAGCGCAGATACTACAAAGGACTCGGCCTCAGGGCCTGTGTTTAAAGGACTCGGCCTCTGGGCCTGTTTGTGAAGGACTCGACCCCCAGGTCTGAGCTAAACGGGGTAGACACCCCACCACACTTGGACTCCAAGCCCCGTGAGCCCAAGCTGACCCAAGCCAGCTGTAGGTTTTGTATCTCTGTGTAGACCAATGGTTACCAACCAGTAGATCGGGATCTACTGGTAGATCTTGGAGCCTCTGACAGGCGATCCTGACTGGTTTGGCCAAGAGGCAATCAAGTGCCAGCACTTCAGCTGTCTCTCCCCCCACTGCTGCTCATCTCCTGCACTTTGCCTTGGAGCTGCCTTTCCCCCTAGGGAGCCTCCTGCTTTCTGTGCAGGGCAAGGGAGGGAGAGTAGGGATGCTGATGTCAAGGTGCCCCCTCTCACTCTGTATCTTTTCTCCACAAAGCAGAGAGGGGGTACAACCAGACTTGGGAAGGAGTTTGCTGGATGCTTTAGGGAGTGGTCCAGGGCCACGGCAGGGGTGAGCCTGTCTTAGCCCCACTGCACCACCACCCAGAAGCTACCTGAGGTAAGCAGTGCCCAGCTGGAGCCCACATCTCTAACTCCTACCTAGACATGAACCCCCTCCTGTACTCCAAGCACTCCTGCATCCAAACGCTGCCACACAGAGCCCACACCTAGAACCCCCTCTACATCCCAACTGCCTGCCACAAACTCAGCTCAGAGCCCCTTCCCACACTCCAAATCCCTTAATCCAAGACCAGAGCCTGCACCCCAACCCTGTTCCCCAGCCTGATGAAAGTGAGTAAGGATGGGCAAGAGAGGGAAGATGGAGTGAGCAGGGGCAGGGCTTCAGAGAAGGGGCAGGAAGGAGGTAGAGCAATGGTATTTATATTTGAGGTAGATCTTGGATTGCTCTTAAATTTAAAAAGTGATCTTGTGCTTAAAAAATTTGGAGACCACTGGTGTAGACCCTACCCTCAATGTAAATCCTAGTGCAGACAAGGCACAGGCTGTTTTTACTTCAGTGTAGTTAGCTGTCAAATCTTGGATGGGGGTTCTATGAACACCTCAGCTGGCTATATGGAGGTGTAACTCTAACTGGGGCTTTTATCAGTGTTCCCTCGAAGCTGGGTGGCAGCACAGCTTCACAGGTGATTAATCAGCCCTGTCCACTCAGAGGCCCAGGGTTCCATTCACAACTGATTGACTGGGTGGGGCTGATTAATCACTTGTGAAGCTGTGCTGCCACCCAGCTTAGAGGGAACACTAGCTTTTATGCATTAAGGCAGTGGTCTCCAACCTTTTTAATCACAAGATCACTTTTTCAATTTAAGTGCAATGTAAGATCTATCTCAAACACCCTTGCCTGGCTTCCTTCTCTGGGGGTTGGGGTGAGCTGCTCCTGCTCTGCAGCCTTGCACTGTGCTCTGTTGCCCTTCCTCCCCAAATCTCATTCACTTTCACCAGGCTGGGGTGGGGGTGCAGGCTCTAGTCTTGGACATGTGGCAAATGCCCTATCCCCTTGGCCACCCCAGGGTACACCCCCACTGCCTTCAGGGGGTCCCTTATCCTGCTGTCCTAATGCAGGAGCCTGCTCTATCCCTGGGGCAGCCTGTGTTGGCTGTCCAGCTGCTCCTAGGGCAGCCAGGACTTGAACCCACCACTCTGTGCTCCCCAGGCAACTGCCCTAGCCCCTAATCTACTCCAGAGCCCACCCCACCTTCAAGGGGTCCCTTGTCCTATATCTGGTTGCTCCCAAGGGTGAGCAGAGGCGCTTGGGTGGCCTGGGAATCAGACTTGAACCCACCACCCTGTTTCCCCCAGGAAAATGCCCTAGTCCCTAAGCCACTCCAGAGCCCACCTTACCTTCAGCAGGTCCCTTATCCTGCCTTCCTAATACAGGTGCTAGGGCCATCTCGGGGGCAGCCGGTGTTGGCAGCCCAGCCATTGCCTGAATGGTTGGAGGGGGGTGGGATTGAGCCCATCATCCTGTGCTCCAGAGGCTGATGCCCATCCCCAAGTTCACTGGAGATCCCACTCCACCTCCCTACCTTCAAGCCCACCCCCTCCACCCACCTGGAAGTGACCAGACACATGATAAGGGATCCTCTGAAGGTTGAGTAGTGGGGTGGGTTCTGGAGTGGACTAGGGGCTAGGGCAGTTGCCTGGGGAGCACAGAGTGATGCATTCAAGTCCTATCCACCCTGGGAGCAGCTGGATAGCTGCCCCAGGGATGGAGCCGCAGAGCCAAGACAGCCCTGACTCTGCACCACCCCCAAAAGCAGTTGGCATGTATAGCAATGGCTCCATGTGCTGCCCCTCATCCATAGGCACCGACTCCACTGGCCACAGATCTCCATTATTGATCAATGGGAGCTGTAGGAGTGGTGTCTGCAGGCAAGGACAGCATGTGGAGAACCCCTGCTCTGCCTTTCTCAGGGGCTGCAGGGACATGCCAGCCCAGCCCCCTCCAGGAGCACAACCAACCACAGGGATAATGACCACACATGACAGGTTAGGCATTCTAGAACTCAAAGAATTACATTTAAGCATAAGAGAGAAATGAAAGTTATGAAATGCATAGTCCAGTCAAAAACCAAAAATAGCCCACTTTGCAAGCAGTAAAAGTAGTAACAACCCTCCATGTACGCATTGGGTCAGGAGATGAGAGGGAAGGACAGTGTGTGTTTGTGAGAATGACAGAGATTTGCATTGACAAGCTCCCTCCATCCCCTTCTCTCTGTGTGGAGATAGGGTACAGACATGCGGGAGAGGAGGGACACCTTGAAATCAGCACCCCCCCATTCTCCCTCCCACACCCTGCACAGCAAGCAGGAGGCTTCCAAGGGGCAGCTCGAAGGCAGAGGACAGGAGCAACATGACAGTGGGCAGAGAAGCAACTGAAGTGCCAGCACTTGATAGCTTCCCAGTCAAACAATTAGGATCACCTGTCAGAGGCTCCAAGCTCTACCAATAGATCCCGATCTACTGGTTGGTGACCACTGTATTAAGGCCATGTCTACACTACAGGGAAGATCAATGCTACCATGGTCAATCGTCCAGGGTTCAATTTAGCATGTTTAGTGAAGACCTCCTAATTAGAACTGAGAGGTCATCAGCACTGGTACTCCTGTTCCTCACAAGGGGTAACGGAAACCAATGGGAGCGTTGGTTCCCATCAACCTCCCACTGTGTGGACAATGCTTTAAGATACGTTGATTCCAGCTACGTAATTAATCTAGCTGGAGTTGTGTGTTTTAAGTTGACCTTCCCCTTTATGTAGATGTGCCCAATGAGTTTACATTTGAGTCAGCTATCTTGATGTAAAACCCACACCTTTTTGCAGTGAAGCCATAGTCGAAAGCTCTTTGAGACTCTTGCTTTCAATGAGTCTGGTAATAGCTGATTTGTGAGGTTTGGTCTATTTATATGCAGCTGGGGTATAGGTGTGTAGCTTGGTAAGTTTACTGACATAGTGCATGTAGCATTTCTCCAATGTCATGATTTTCAAAATTTTATCTTAAAAAATATCATTGTGCACTTTTTGGGGTATGGCATATCAGCTATGCCAAACATTTACATTAACATTAAACATCAAACCTAAATAGAGCTAAAAAATCAACTTATCCATTGGAGAAAGAATATTTGTTTTGTATTGTGCCACTGTAAAATACACAGATGTTTTGAATCTAGAATCTAAATGAAAAATATAGGCCCTTCTACTTCAGTAGAAACCTTATTTTGAAACCTTATCGCTGGAAGTTCTTCTAGTAGTATATTCAAGTTATTGCTATTGTTCAGATAATGGAGCAACAATTAGCTTGATTCCTGGATTTAAATTTTTATGACCTACATGCAATCCAGATGCTTTTACCTATCACTGTTCCTAACGTGTGACAATTGGACTCCTCTATCATCATTAGCAGGTCTCATTAGAACAGTAGAGCTGTTAGCAGTTTTCCAAGTACTTCACAAACATTAATTAATTAAAACTGATAAGAAAGCCTGATTTATGTTCACCTTTGACCTGACCAAGTAACCTTTGACCTGACCAGGTTGTGAGCCTAAAAATTGCTGTGTAGATGCTTGGGTTTGGACTAGAGCCTGAACTCTAGGACACTGCAAAGGGGAGGAAGGTCCCAGAGTTGAAGTATATTCCAAGCACTTCACAAACATTAATGAATTAAAACTGCAAAGAAACTTGTGAACAAAAAGTAAAGAATATGTGGTATCAAACTAAAATGTACTGCATAACTACAGAGGTTATAGGGAAAACAGGATCAAGTATTAGTAACAACTTACATTTATTTTACAGCTTTCATCCTGAGGTATTCCACAGCACCCTGTGACGTAGTGGGGGTATCTGGCTAGTTCCTATGCTGGCTCTGTGGTAATCCCCAATGGCTGCCATCGGTACCACAGCCCAGAAGGATGAGTCATTATGCTAAGAGGGTCTCTCAACCTGTCTGACCAGCTACCCCCCAGGGAGAGAGACAAAGGAAGGGGGAATGCTGCCCTGGCTGGGGGCAGGGCTGGAGGAGAGTTAGTTTAGTTTCTGTCTGGGATCATGGAGGAACCAGCCTAAGCCAGGGCTGGGATTTAGGGGCCCAATCTCCCCCATCGCAAGGGGGGCTGAGGCATCCTAGACCTGCCCTGTAACCAGATTACATCGGTGCTGTGCTGTGCTGTGCTGTATCCTGGAGAAGGAATAAACTCCCTCCATTCTACGGGCTGGTGGAGTCTGTTCGTGCCATTACGGGGGTGCAGGAGTCAGGGGACCCCAAAGTCGTCACACACCCTACTAAACAATATTCTGGAGTCAGGTACCCCCCACTGAAATGAACTCACCTCCAGCAAAAAGTTGGTCAGAATCTGAAATTTCTATTCAAAGGGAAAATTTTAAAAAGTTTCCAAATTAGAATGAAAAAAATAGAAATTTTGCAATATATTGCAAAACTAGAAAAATAGAATATTTTGATTCAACCTTATCAAAATATTTTCATTGTAATAAGGTCAAAGTAGTTCCATTTTCACTTTATTAACTTTAGTATATAAGAATATAAAATAAATAATACATTATAGTTAATAAGTCCTCAATATAAGCCTGCTGTGGCATAAAGGACTAATGTGATCCTTGACTTTATAAAAGGGAATATCAAGTAGAAATATATATGGGAATCTTGTCTCTGTACACAGATTTGATAAGACCATAGAATCATTAACCACTAGAACTGGAAGGGACCTTGAGAGGTCATCGAGTCAGTCCCCTGCCCTCATGGCAGGACCCAATACTGTCTAGACCATCCCTGATAGTTGTCTATTTAACCTGCTCTTAAATATCTCCAGATATGGAGATTCCACAACCTCCTTAGGCAACTTATTCCAGTGTTTCACCACCCTGACAGTTAGAAAGTTTTTCCTAATGTCCAACCTAAACCTCCCTTGCTGCAGTTTAAGCCCATTGCTTCTTGTCCTATCTTCAGAGGCCAAGGACAACAATTTTTCTCCTGCCTCCTTGTAACAACCTTTTAAATACCTGAAAATCGCTGTCATGTCCCCTCTCAGTCTTCTCCTTACCAAACTAAACAAGCCCAATTCTTTTAGTCTTCCCTCATAGCTCATGTTCTCTAGACCTTTAATCATTTTTGTTGCTCTTCTCTGGATCTTCTCCAATTTCTCCACATCTTTCTTGAAATGTGGTGCCCAGAACTGGACACAATACTCCAACTGAGACCTAATCAGCACAGAGTACAGCGGAAGAATGACTTCTCGTGTTTTGCTCACAACACACCTGTTAATGCATCCCAGAATCATGTTTGCTTTTTTTGCAACAGCGTCACACTGTTGACTCATATTTAGCTTGTGGTCCACTATGACCCCCTAGATCCCTTTCTGCAGTACTCCTTCCTAGACAGTCGCTTCCCATTCTATGTGTGTGAGACTGATTGTTCCTTCCTAAATGGAGTACTTTGCATTTGTCCTTATTAAACTTCATCCTATTTACCTCAGACCATTTCTCTAGTTTGTCCAGATCATTTTGAATTATGACCCTATCCTCCAAAGCAGTTGCAACCCCTCCCAGCTTTGTATCATCTGCAAACTTAATAAGTGTACTCTCTATGCCAATATCTAAATCGTTGATGAAGATATTGAACAGAACCGGTCCCAAAACAGACCCCTGCAGGACCCCACTTGTCATGCCTTTCCAGCAGGATTTGGAACCGTTAATAACTACTCTCTGAGAATGGTTATCCAGCCAGTTACGCACCCACCTTATAGTAGCCCCATCCAGGTTGTATTTGCCTAGTTTATTGATAAAATTATCATGCGAGACCGTATCAAATGCCTTACTAAAGTCTAGGTATACCATGTCCACCGCTTCTCCCTTATCCACAAGACTTGTTATCCTATCAAGGAAAGCTATCAGATTGGTTTGACATGATTTGTTCTTTACCAATCCATGCTGGCTGTTACCTATCACCTTATTATCTTCCAGGTGTTTGCAGATGAATTCCTTTATTACTTGCTCCATTATCTTTCCTGGCACAGAAGTTAAACTGACTGGTCTGAGGTTTCCTGGGTTGTTCTTATTTCTCTTTTTATAGATGAGCACTATATTTGCCCTTTTCTAGTCTTCTGGAATCTCTCCTGTCTTCCATGATTTTTCAAAGATGATAGCTAAAGGCTCAGATACCTCCTCTATCAGCTCCTTGAGTATTCTAAGATGAATTTCATCAGGCCCTGGTGACTTGCAGACATCTAACTTTTCTAAGTGATTTTTAACTTGTTCTTTTTTAATTTTATCTTCTAAACCTACTCCCTTCCCACTAGCATTCACTATGTTAGGCATTCCTTCATCAGACTTCTTGGTGAAGACCAAAACAAAGAAGTCATTAAGCATCTCTGCCATTTCCAAGTTTCCTGTTACTTTTTCTCCCTCCTCACTGAGCAGTGGGCCTACCCTGTCCTTGGTCTTCCTCGTGCTTCTAATGTATTTATAGAATGTCTTCTTGTTTCCCTTTATGTCTGTAGCTAGTTTGAGCTTGTTTTGTGCCTTTGCCTTTCTAATCTTACCCCTGCATACATGTATTGTTTGCTTATATTCATCCTTTGTAATTTGTCCTATTTTCCACTTTTTATATAACTCCTTTTTTATTTTTAGATCATGCAAGATCTCCTGGTTAAGCCAAGGCGGTCTTTTACCATACTTTCTATCTTTCCTATGCAGTGGAATAGCTTGCTTTTGGGCCCTTTGAAAAACTGCCAACTCTCTTCAGTTGTTTTTTTCCCCTAGTCTTGCTTCCCATGGGACCTTACCTACCAGCTCTCTGAGCTTACCAAAACCTGCCTTCCTGAAATCCATTGTCTCTATTTTGCTGTTCTCCCTTCTACCGTGCCTTAGAATCATGAACTCTATTATTTGATGATTACTTTCACCCAAGCTGCCTTCCACTTTCAAATTCTGAACCAGTTCCTCCCTATTTGTTAAAATCAAATCTAGAACAGCTTCCCCAATAGCTTTTTCAACCTTCTGAAATAAAAAGTTGTCTTCAATCCAGTCCAAGAACTTATTGGATAGTCTGTGCCCCATGTAACGAAGCAGGTGCTCATGCCCTCAGCATCTCTTGCTGGTAGTTTGGGAATTACCTTTTTTCCAGATCCTAACTCCCCACCCCACAGGGGTGCCCCACTCTCTGTTGCTTGCCTACCCTTCCAGGCCTGGCAGTCCTTAGCCTAATCATTTGCCTATGTGACCCCCTGCTGTTTCCAGTCTAGCCCTTTGCTCCAAGGTCATACTGTAGTCTGATTCTGCCACTCTTATTACTAGCGCGGGGTGGGGTGGGGGAAGCTCCAGGCCTGTCTGCTCCTCTGGACCCTGAACCAGGACCCTCTAGCAGCAGCCCCCTACTGGCCTCCTCATACTCTCCCCTACTGCCTTCTTCCCTGGGCCACTTCCCCATAGTCCCAGCACCTTCTAGGCCCTTCTACATCACGGTCCCAGTTTGGCAGGTGTCAAGCTAGTGCTTCCACAGCCTTTACTTCACTGCCCAGCACTGCTTGATGTTGATGCTCCTGGTTAATCATTCCATTTCTCTCCAGCTCTGCTGAACAGCCTCTTTTCATATTTCCTTCCCTGGTTCTGATTGGCTACCACAACATGTCTCTTCCTTATTGGCTTCCAAGAATCCCTTTATTAGTTGGAAGGTTCTGAGCAGGTTCTCCTTGGCCTGTGTTAGCTCCTCCTCCTTTTGAGTGGGTAGCCACACTACTACAGACCACTACTAGAATATGGTCTCCAGTTCTGGTGTCCACATACTTCAAGAAGGGGGAGAAAATACTGGAGAGAAGTCAAAGAATGGCCATACCACACAAGTTTTCTGATACAAGCTTCATAGAGAGCAGCTTATTCACTTACACACACACACACACACACACACACACACACACACACAATTTAATTTATATTTTTATGTAACATCAATTACAACTGGACATTACCAGTTATCAAACACATTACTAAACAAATTACAATTACAATGTAGATTCTAATTACAAATAACTAGTTAAAATTCCAACTGACCCAGCTGCGTACTGATTACCAAAAGCCTCAATAAGCAATTAGAATAATATTTACCAATTGAAATACCAAGTACCACTTAAAATACAAATTTCAAAACCAATTACCAATTCACAATTTATAAAATATATTTAAGCGATTATGATAACTGTTCTGAGTGAGGTTTTGCTTTTCTCTGCTGATAGTTGAAACAAGGGAGATTACTGTGTTATACAAATTCTTCAGAGCTGTCAATAAGATTGTCCACAGAACACAACTGTCAGCTTTTTATGGATTGTCTCTCTCTTTTGTTATATAATTATTCACTGTCAAAGAGGTAAAGCTTTTGGCTGCAAACTGCACAAGCAATGTTATTGCTGACTTCAGCCACATATACACTGGACCATATTCTTCCTTAGTATAACTTAACTGTAATGACTGAAGTTTAACAGTATCTGTGAAGTTACACCAGGGATGAATCTGGCTGATTCATTTACATTCTATTTCACCAAATACCTTCATCCTTGAATTTGAAAAGCTGCTCTCTGCCTCATATGCTTGAAACTAGCTTTACTTTTAAAGGCAGTGGGACTGGGTCATATCTTTATAGCTCTCTGACCACACTGTGTCACTCCAACTGCACATGGTAGCCATAAACCTGAGGTGACCTGGCAGACAGAGGTGAAAGTGGGCTGGCACAGGGCCATGGTAGGGCTTGAATTCATCTAAAGAGGTGGGTTGTGCCCACAACAGCTCATGATACCATTTACATTTTTGTTAGTCTCTAAGGTCCTGCAAGACTATTTGTTATTTTTTAAGTTTTTTCAGTTACATACTAACACGGCTACCCCTCTGAAACTTCTATGACAAGGTAACTGGCTCTGTGGACATGGGGAAGTCGGTGGATGTGATATACCTTGTTTGATATGGTCTCCCACAGTATTCTTGCCAGCAAGTTAAGGAAGTATGGATTGGGTAAAGGGACTGCAAAATAGATAGAAAGCTGGCTAGATTGTTGGGCTCAACTGGTAGTGATTAACGGCTCGATGTCTGGTAGGCAGTCGGTATCAAGCGGAGTGCCCCAAGGATCGGTTCTAGGGATGGTTTTGTTCAACACCTTTATGAATGACCTGCATGAGGGGATGGATTGCACCCTCAGCAAATTCGCAGATGAAACTAAGCTGGGGGAGAGGTAGATACATTGGAGGGTACAGATAAAGTCCAGAGTGACCTAGACAAATTGGAGGATTGGGCCAAAAGAAATCTGATGAGGTTCAACAAGGACAAGTGTGAAGAATCCCAAGTGCTGTTATAGGCTGGGAACCAACTGGCTAAACAGCAGTTTGGCTAAAAAAAGACCTGGGGATTACAGTGGATGAGAAGCTGTATATGAGTCAACAGGGTGCCCTTGTGGCCAACAAGGCTAATGGCTTATTAGGGTGCATTAGGAGGAGCATTGCTGGCAGATCTAGAGAAGATTATTCCCCTTTATTCTGCACTGGTGAGGCCATATCTGGAAGTATTGCGTCCAGTTATGGGGCCCTCATTACAGAAAGGATGTGGATGCATTGGAGAAAGTCCAGTGGAAGGCAACAAAAATGATTAAGGGTCTGGAGCACATGACTTACAAGGAGAGGCTGAGGGATTTGTGTTTGTTTTGTCTACAGAAGAGAAAAGTGAGGGGGGATTTGATAGCAGCCTTCAACTCCCTGAAGGGAGGTTCCCAAGAGGATGGAGAGGCTGTTCTCACTAGTGACAGAAGGCAGAATGAGGAGAATGGTCTCAAGTTGCAAGGGGAGGTCTAGGTTGGATATTAAGAAAAACTACTTTAGTAAGAGGGTGGTGAAGTATGGAATGGCTTATCTAGGGAAGTGGTAGAATCTCCATCCCTAGAGGTTTATAAGTCCCAGCTTGACAAAGCCCTGGCTGGGATGATTTAGTTGGGATTGGTCCTACTCTGGGCAGGGGGTTGGACTTGATGACCTCCTGAGGTCTTTTCCAGCCCTATGATTCTATAATTCTATGAAATGTAAGTACAATTTTTATATTCCAAATTATTCATTTTATAATTATATGGTAAAAAGAGGAAATAAGCAATTTCTCAGTACTAGTATGTTGTGACACTTTTTGTCTGATTTTGTAAGCAAATAGTTTTAAGTGAATTGAAACATGGGGGTGTAAAAGACAAATGAGACACCCAAAAGTGGTGCAATAGTCTAGGAAGGTCGAGAGCCACTAGTCTAGAGCTACAATAATGACTTTTATAGCTAGTCTGTGGGGTTCATACCTCCCTGCCCCAGCATGGTAGAAATAGCAGAGTAGTTAGTGAGGCTTACCAAATTCACAGTCCGTTTGGGTCAATTTCATGGTCATAGGATTTTAAAAATCCTAAATTTCATGATTTCTTCTATTTAAATCTGAAATTGCAGTGTTGTAACTGCAGGGATCCTGACCCAAAAAGGAGTTGGGGGGGGGGGGAGGAGATAGCAAGGTTATTATTGGGGAGGGGGTTGTGGCAGTGCTACCTTTACTACTGCTGGTGGCAGTGCTGTCTTCAGAGCTGGTTGGCTGAAGAACGGTTGTTACTGGCCTAGCTTTGAAGGCACAGCTGCTGCCAGCAGCTGTTCAGAAGTAGGGATGGCATGTATAGTACTGCCACCCTTAGTTCTGAGCTGCTGCCTGCAGATCTGGGACATTAGTCAACAGCCGCCATGCTCTGGCCACCTAGCTCTGAAAGCAGTATTGCAGAAGTAATGTTGGCGCGGTGTGATATTGCCACATATACTTCTGTGCTGCCGCTGGCAGGATCTGCCTTTCAGAGCTGGGTGCCTGACCAACAGCTTCTGCTCTCCAGCCACTTGGGATGTAAAACTGTGTTTAATTGGTTAACCTGTTAAATGTAATGTTTAACCAGTTAACTAATGAAAGGGGGAGTGGGTACCCGTACCTGCCCCTTTTTTCCCCTGCAGGCAGGGGCTGCTCTGGCTGGGCTAACCATTTACACCCCTACTGGCCACCCAGTTCTGAGGATAGCACAGAAGTATAAGTAGCAATACATGACCTCCCTGAAAAAAAAACCCTTTTGGGTAAGGACCCCCAATCTGAGAAATACTGATTGCCCCATGAACTCTGTATAGTAGAGTGTAAAGCACACAAAAGCCCTGATTTTATGGGGAGAGACCAGATTTCATTGACTGTGAGGTGCTTTTCGTGGCTGTGAATGTGGTTGGCCCTAGGCCTGGCTTAGGTGAATAGAGCACAGACACACCTCCAGGAGTGGGTATGTACCCAAATACAGAACTTCCTTGATTCCCCACTCACCAAAGCTGTGCCTCCTCGCTATGCTGCTAGGTTTGGCTGGGGAGTGTCCAGCTGCCTCCCTGCTGTTAGAGCTTTCCCCACTGCGGGGAAAGGCTCTGACAGGGAAAAGGCAACATGAAAAAGCCTTTGCTGCTCTGGCATGGGAGAGACAACAGAGAAAAACATCAGCAGTTCAGAGCTGGTGCCTATCTCTGACATGTAGCCACGCTCCACAGTGTGGGTGCCGAAGGCTTTTCACTGCAGCATGTAGCTACATATACCCTATAAGCCATTACCTATGCTTTGTAGTGCACACAGTGTTACCTGAAGTCATGAATATCTTTGTAAAGGCTAGTCTGCACTAGGGATGTAAAATCCCATTTAATTGCTTAACTGGTTAAACCTATTGTTTAAATCAAGGGTGGGGAACCTAAGGTCCGGAGGTTGGATGTACCCCCTGGCTTGTCTTGATCTAACCCCCGAGGCTGAGGGCTCTCCCCTTAGCATTGGGGAGCTTGTGCTTGTGTTCCATCTTCCCCATTACCTCCCCATGAGGCTGAAGCACACAAAATCTACTAGCTTGGGCTCCCCTAGATCTGGGGTGCTAGGGGAACGAGGGGAGTCTTTTTCCTTCTCAGTTTGGGACCTCATCAGTAAGGGGGTGGATTTTTTTTTTTTGCTTCTCACTTGTGTGTGGACCCCAACTGAATTTTCTGTGGGTGAGTGGCCCCCGACACCAAAAAAGGTTCCTCACTCCTTGTTTAAATGGTTAATTGATGAAAGGTGGGCTAGGTGGTGGAGTTGCGAGCTGAAGCAGCTGCCCTCCCCCCCGCCACCGCAGGGCTGGAGCAGCTCCTCTGTTGCAGGCAGGTCCCTACCTGCAGGGTGCCTGGGCCCACCATGGACACCAGAGCAGCCCCTGTTTGCAGAGTGCCCAGGCCTGCCATAGGCAGGCACTGCTCCAGCTGGGCTGGAGGAGCCCCTGTCTGTGGGGCGTCAGGGCCCACCGTAGACAGAGGCTGCTCTGGATGCCCAAGTAGCCCCTTTCTGTGGCGCGCCCTGTGGGGCTGGAACAGCATCCACACGTTAACCAGAACCAGTAAGCATCACCCATTAAGGGTGATGCTTACTGGTTTACTGGTTAACCTTTCACATCCCTAGTCCGCATATTTCCCAAAAGTTTGTTCCCCAGGCTAATATTTGTAACAAATATTTATGAAGTATCTAGACTGGATTTCAAAAGGTGTTGATACTTCAAGTTAATTAGCAATCACTTAACAAAAGTAAAAACAAAAAAAATCTGCTAATGTGGATAGACCCCTAGAGGTCATCAGGAGTTAGGACCCAGGCTTGAGGGAGAAAAGAGGTAATGTAAAACCATACTGTGCTGCATGATGTACTAAACACAACTTGGACAAAACTCAGCACTTGAATCAATTGATTTTAAACCACAAACCCTCCACATTTCTCTAGCTTTAAAGAGCTGACAAAATTCCATAAACAAAGGAATTCTCAGTTAAAGCTTTTTTCCATTGTATTGTGGATAAAGACTTCTGTTATCAAAGGGTCTCAACTCAAATTGTATATTTATATTCCAAGTCTATTAGGGCATTTTTTTTGCAAACTCAAAATGTAATTTGGGTAATTGTACAGACAGTTGCTATAGGTGTACACTCATCACAGATCCTGGACAGAAAGATGATATTTGCACATTTAAAACCTGTAGGCACACAAGTGCTGGATGTAAATCAATGGCTCAACCTGGAAATCCTTGTTTGCACACATGAGAAGTCTAACTGATTCCAAAGGGAATAATATAGCCCTATGCATTAGAGAGCTTACAGTATGATATGTAAAATCATCCAGTAGCTCAATTATGTGTATCTAATTATTGCAATATCAAAATAGATTCATTTATTTAAAAGTAAACATGGTTTCACATTGTCAGGTTAGGCATAAACTGTTTGAGGAGGTTAGACTGGAAATATGTAGTTCCTTCTAGCTCTGAGTGAAGGGCTAAAAATCCTTGTTTGTGCAGGGTGAAATCAAAT
The DNA here is from genome assembly GCA_019425775.1 of Rafetus swinhoei. Lineage (NCBI taxonomy): Eukaryota > Metazoa > Chordata > Testudines > Trionychidae > Rafetus > Rafetus swinhoei. The sequence continues at coordinate 10,175,153 of CM033435.1, read as the reverse complement.
CCTTCTGGAAAACTCCATCAATCATTATTCACTGCAGTGACACTAAAAGGCACTTCTAGAATATCATTATCCCAGTGTGGTTTGCAACATTGACATAAACAATTTCCTTACAAAAGTACTGCCCATAATATTTACAATAGCTTGTCACTTTCTGCTGAGACCCAGAGTATTTTATGATACATTATTAAATGTTACTTCATGACCTTTTGTCCTCCTTAAATCAACACTTATGTCAGAATATTTTGTGGTTAGAATACAGTAGTTGAATAAACTGGTTAAAGCGATAGCATTTGCCACAATTATGTTGTTGATTATTTTATGAACAAACATAATTAGTTGTTCATGACTTAGATTTGTACAGCTTAATTACAAATTATTTATAAAGCAAAAATAATTACCTTGATTTCCTTTGTGCTGAATTACAAAAGAAAGCCTATATTTTTCATGAACATGTATTTCAGGGAACAAACAAATCATCACACAAAAGTTGGCACATTTTCTTTTTACTCCCTGGTGCTTTGGGGCATGATTATCTAGTGATGATATAAACCACCAATGCCTTGGCTGTAACACTCCACTCTGTCTAGTTGTAAACTTTAAATAACATTTTCTATTCTGTGCAACTAACACCAAAACACAGTTCCCAATACAAAGCAAGAGCTTATTCAGGATGGGGCATATACTCAAAGCATGCTGTGAAGCATTCCTGATACCGAACAGACAGCTTCTGCCATTTGCTTTCAGTGACTGGGACTGGAAAATACTTTCCAACTCAAGCCCTTCCAGCAGTGATCAAATGCACATAATTTTATGGCTCCTTAGGAGAAGACAGGTCGGGGTATGTGTGTAAACGTCAGAGACACTGCCCTGGCTTCTGGACTGTTAGGCTTTGTCAGTTTAGGCTGGCTTCAGCGAGCACTTTAGCTCTGGGATTTTATATAAGGACAAGGCAGCGCTTGTCCCGAAGTCCTGTCACCGAAGTGCTCTCCGGTTTACATTTCGCCTCGCCTCTCCCAGCCAGTGTTCCCTGACTCCCCCGGCTCTGGGACAGAAGCAGTCTTTGCAGATAGGATGCGAACCTTGCTAGGACTTCCAGTAACCTTCCCAGAAAGAACGAAAGGTTGGGGATAAGGAGAGATTAAAATACTCACCGAACAAAAGGAGGAAGTTCTTTTGGTTTAGATAATCTCAGTTCTTGAGCTCAGATGAGGACGGGAAACTTTCCAGTCTCCCAGGGCTCTAAGGAGCACAGGAGCCCTGCAACTTGCCAGAAGTGCACGCAGATACAGATAGGCAGGGACTGGAGCGAAGAGTGCAGCAGGAGAGGAGAAGGGGCGCGCTGAAGCTGGGATGGGACTGGGTACAACGGGTTTGGGACTGGGCACACAGGGGCTGCGGCAGGACTGGGGTGCATCGAGGATTGGACTGGGGGACCGGGGAGCCTGGGGCTGGGGCAGGACCTGGAGGACCGGAGCGCACAGAAGGTGGGACTGGAGGACCGGGCACGCTGGGAATGGCGGACCGGGATGCACAGGGGATGGGACAGGTCCGCGGGGACCAGGACGCACAAGGGCTGGGACTGGAGGACCGGGGTGTACAGGGGCTGGGGCTGGAGGGCCGAAGTGCACAGGGGATGGGGCCGGAGTGCACAAGGGATGGGGATAATGGTCCGGGGTGCACAGGAGATGGAGTTGGAGGGCCGGAGTGTGCAGGGGATGGGGATGGAGGACCGGGGTGCACAGGGAATGGGGATGGAGAACCGGGGTGCACTCTTTTCTGCTCCTGCTTTTCTAATTCTCGGGCAGGGTCCAGGCAGGCAGCTAGGGAGCTTGGCTGGCCGGGGACAGGCGGCAGCTCTTCTGCGTGCGCCTAGACGCGGTTCCTGTGCTCAGTCTCCAGCTAGATCCCTTCCCCGCGATCAGGAGCCGAGCACGATTGCAGTCTCAGCTCTCCGGAGAATGAAGTTTCCCCGCACAGTAGCGGGACGTGCCAGCGGGCTCCCGAACGGTGCCGGTTTGTCCCGGGTTCCCGAGCGGTGCCGGTTCTTGCCCCGCAGCAGCAAGGGCTTGACACTGTCTGGCTTTACCCCCGGCGATGCCTCAGTCCTCGCCCCCGAGAGCGCAGCAGGGACACTACTTGCGTCTCCTCGGTCGCTGGCCTGCGCTGCCGTCCAGACCCTCCCACGCTCAGGGGCTTTCCTGGCGGGAACTCGCCTCCCCCGCCCCTCTCCAAACGCCCATCCCTACGAGGACAAGGGCGCGTCTTCGCCTCCCCGCCGCTCTCTCGCCCGCTTCCAACGGGCTGGCATGGGCCGCGGAAGCGAGGCCGAGGATGGCGCTGCCTTCCCGTCCATGGGGAAGGGAGCTGCCACCCCCCTCTTACTTCCTCTCCCCCGCAGTCCCTGCCTCCAATTTCCACGTGCTGCTCCGGGAAGCTGCTGGCGCTGCTCAGGCAGTTCCCGGGCTGGGAAGGCGGAGCCCCAGGGAGCCTCCTCAGCAGCCCGGCCCAGACCCGAAGCTGGAACTTCAGCCAGAGGCGCCCCCTGCAGGCTTAGAGCCCGCTGCCTGCTGGTCTCTTCACCTACGCCCTGCTCAGCCCCTCACCCACCCAGCCTCCCTCCTTCACCTTGGCCCCCTGAGTGCCCCCCTTTGCCCTCTCCCGGCTCAGGTAGCTCCATCAGTGAGATCCCGGCCCTGCCTTGCCTCTGCTCAGCCACCCATTTGCTCTGTGCGGGGGTTTCCTCCTCTCCCCCGTCTCTCCAGCCAGCTGCTGCTCACTCATCGCAGTCCTCCCCCTGCCTTCTCCCTGCTCAGCCCCCCGCCCCAGTGTGGAGTGGCGGTGGGTTTGGTTTCTCCCAGCCTGAGCTGTTGCTGAATTTGCTGCTGGGTCTTTTTCTCCTCCCCTTGCTTTCTCTCCACTGGCTCTCCCGTAGTCTCCCTCTCCCCTTGGAGTAAGATGTGTGTGGGGCGGGGGGGGAGGGGAGCCCAACCAGCCCTGCAGAGATAGCTGCCAGGTCCCCTCCCTGCTCAGTGTTCAGCCCCCTTGCTGGTTTCTGGTGGGTGTCCCCGCCTCACCGCCACCCACCTGCTCCCTGGTTCCTCCTCCTCTCCTGTTCCTGCTGGTATTTGCCCCCTGCCTTCCTGACACTCACTTATTGCAGCCCCCTCCCCATTCACTCACTCCTCTCACCAGGTGGGTTTCCTCCTTGCCCCCATTTCTCCCTGCACCCCCCCTTTCTTCCTCTCCTCTGTGTGCTCTCCCCTTATCCCTCTGCTCTCTGCTGTCCAGTTCCACCCCCTCGCTTGCCCTACCTGAGTTTCTCCAGCACCAGCTTTGGCAGGCCTAGTAGCATGAGAGGAGTCCCACAGCAGAACTGGCCAGTCAGGCTACGTTTACACTGCCTCGCTATTTCAGGGTACTGGAGTATCCCTGAATAGCTATCCCATGTCTTCACAGCAACCCCATTATTTCGGGCTCGCTATTCCAACGTCCCTGTAAACCTTATTCCACGAGGAGTAAGGGATGTTTCAGAATAGCATGTTATTTCAAAATTTGGTGCTGTGTAGACAGAGCCAAATTATGAAATAAGCTATTTTAAAATAAGATCGGAATAAAATACATAATGTGCGTAGCTCAAATTGTGTATCTTATTTTGACCTATGGTGCAGTGTAGACATAGCCCCAGTGACAGATACACATTTCACTCTGGACCCTGGGTCCCCACCCCTTAGCTAGTTGTTCAACTCCAGAACATGGATATTCAAAAATATTGTGGTTCAGACTCTAAAAAGCCCATTTCTGGAAAAAAATGCTTGTAGAAACCATACATGCATTGAGAATAAATGTCAAGAATTGCACTGATATTCAGAGAGGGGGAACAGGGAAAAGAGGAGGGAGACAGTGGAGAGGGGGTGGGGCATGAGGGAGCAGTGGGCAGGGTCCTGGGCAGAGCAGGGGTGGAGTAAGGACATGGCCACAGGCAGCAGCAGTAGGCTGGGGAGCTACTGCCTCCCCAAGCAGAAGCTTCATCCACCATCCTGGGTGGTAAGATGTGCTCATAGGTTGAAAAACACATCTGGGTGTAGTTTGCATGGGGGCTGCACTCCGCGGTGTGAAGTGTGGATGCTCAGCACCAGGGATGGCAGGTTTGCAGAAATTTTGTGTTACCCAGAATACCCAAAATCCACACCGCTCTGCCCCTCCAGCTCCCCGCACCTGCCTATAGTTCTGGGAGGGAGTGCTGGGGGCAGGCTTTGGTCTGAGGCAGGAGATAAAGGTAGGTTCAGACTCTCGGAGGCCTGGCTACGTCTACACTGCCCCCTCTTGTGCAAGAGAATATGCAAATGAGGCAAAGCGGTGAATATCGCTGTGCCTCATTTGCACCTCATTTGCATACTTAATGAGCCTCCATTTTTGCAAGGGTCTACACGGCTCCTTTTTGTGCAAAAAAAACCCCTCTTGCGCAAGAGCTGTCCGGTCCTAGAACAGATCCTTGGGGCACTCCACTAGAAACCGACCACCAACCTGACATCGAGCCATTGATCACTACCCATTGGGCCTGACAGTCTAGTCAGCTTTCTATCCATCTTACAGTCCATGTATCCAATCCATACTCCCTTAACTTGCTGGCAAGAATATTGTGGAAGACTGTATCAAAAGCTTTACTAAAGTCAAGGTATATCACATCCACCGACTTTCCCATATCCACAGAGCCAGTTACCTCATCATAGAAGCTAATCAGATTGGTCAAGCACGACTTTCCCTTCGTGAATCCATGTTGACTATTCCTGATCATTTTCCCCTCTTCCAAGTGCTTCAAAATGGATTCCTTGAGGATCCCCTCCAGGATTTTTCCAGGGACTGAGGTAAGGCTGACTGGTCTGTAGTTCCCTGCATTGTCCTTCTTCCCTTTTTTAAAGATGGGCACTACATTTGCCTTTTTCCAGTCATCCGGGATCTCTCCCGGTCTCCACGAGTTTTCAAAGATAATGGGCAAAGGCTCTGCAATGACATTTGCCAACTCTCTCAGTATCCTCGGATGCATTAAATCCAGACCCATGGATTTATGTATGTTTAGCTTTTCTAAATAGTTCCTAACTTGTTCTTTCCCCACCAAGGGCTCTTCACCTCCTTCCCATACTGTGTTGCCAAGTGCATTTGTCTGGGAGCTGACCTTGTCCGTGAAGACAGAGGCAAAGTAAGCATTGAGTACTTCAGCTTTTCCCATATCATCTGTCACTAGATTACCCCCCTCATCCAATAAGGGGCCCACACCCTGAACCTCCTATTGCTAACATACTTGTAGAAACCTTTCTTGTTATCCTTCACATCCCTTTTGCTAGCTGCAATTCCAATTGTGCTTTCATCTTCCCAATAAGTCCCCTGCATTCTTGAACAATATATTTATACTTCTCTCTAGTCATCCATCCAAGTTTCCACTTCTTGTAAGCTTCCTTTTTGTGTTTAAGCTCACCAAGGATGTCCTCGGTTAGCTAATCTGGTCGCCTGCCATATTTGCTTTTCTTGCTGCTCATCAAGATGGTTTCTTGAATTCCTGCAGCCCAGCAAGGGGGTCGGGTGTGGGGAGGGGAGAGGGAGAAGGATCTCCATGTGCTGCACCATCTACTGGCAGCAGTACACAGAAACACATGTACCCCCACTCACACCCCTGATGCAGGGAGATGATGACAGACATGCAGAGCGAGTATCAGGAAGCCACTCTTACCCTGCTGCAAAGCCTGTGGTGGCAGTGGGGGCCTCTGGGGTGTTTTAAATCACCCAGGACAGCAGGCCGGTTGGGCAGGGGGATACATGGGGAAGCACAGAGATGGCAGGAGGGGCTCCCAAATCTTTGTGAAGCCTAGCACTGGGCCATCCACCCCCTCTTTCTTCCTCCTCTCCTGGTGCTGGACCACAGGCCCATATAACTCACTGCCTATGCTCAGAATCTCTGAGAATCAGTCCAGAATGAGAGTTGGTCAGAAAATGTTAGTGTATTGGGGAGGGAAGGAAATTTTGGTTTAAAAAAAGCGTTTTAAAAATTCCTGCAAAAACTGTTATTTTTGCACACAAAACAATTTTTTCCCAAATTTTGAAAATGTTTTAGGTAATATCTCCCCTTTCAGTTAAAAAAAAAAAAAAAAAACCTGAAAATTTTATTTAAGAAAAAAAAGATTTGCATTTCTGATTTTTTATTGATCAAACCCCAGAAAATTTCAATCAAAATTTAAAAACTCACTGTGGTCAAAATGCCAAGCTTTTCTAGACCACTAAAAGCAAGCCTGAAAATATTACCATAAAGTACTGCACTATATTTCATGTTGAAGAGCAAACATACAACAAATCAGAGCCCTGAGTAAAAGCCAAGCAGTTTGTGCTTGGATCTGCATGAACAATACAAAAGTGTGTGTCTGCTTGAGAGAGGGCATGAGAACCAGTGTGTAACTGTACTTGTTTACTTGATAAATAAGACTTTGCACTTCATAGAACTTTTGTCTCAGGCTATGTCTACACCACCAGGTTATTTAAAAATCAGTTAGTTTGAAATAATAACTCCTGAAATAACTATTTCAAAATAATCTTATTTCTTTTCACAAGCAGGAGTTATTATTTCGAAATAACAGGCTTAGTAGTGTGGACGCTCGCCTTGTCATTTTAAAATAACAGTGTAGGCATGCCCTCAAGGATCTTAAAGAGCACTGAAACAATTACGATTCCCATTTTACAGACTGGTAAACTGCAGTGCAGAAAGATTCAGTGACTTGTCTTAGGAAGTCTGTAGAAGAGCCAGACATAAAACCCAGCCCTCCTGGCTCCAGATGCTGTGCTGTAGCAACAAGGTTATGATTCTACTTGCTATGAATAAACGTGTGTGTACAAGTGGTTCAGGATGTGAGAGTATAGGTGCGTTTGTTCTGGGAAAGTTTGCTCAAAAATATTTGAGATTCTCCTGGTCCTACCTTATCATAACATATATCATATTTTCACTGCGTAATTTATACAAATTGCAGTATTTCATAATTTGCACTTATGCAGTGCATCTGTTTTATCTTAAACATATAAACAGCTGTTATATTTAAAAGATGTTTTATATTGTAAAGGAGAGTAATTAATTTTTCTGTTTTCTTTCCCCTGGTCTGTTTAAAATCACACTTGACTTTTTTATCCACTTTCCAGTTCTTTCCTGTTTAAATTGTACTACAAAAAGAATACACTTAAGCCCTGTTGGTAGAGTTTGAAACAACTCCTTCTGAGTATTTTTTTTACCTAAATTACACAAAGAAGTGATGGAACAAGGCTTTCTCATCCAGCCTAACTTATACAAACCCAGGATTCATCAACATGAATGTGGCATAGGATATAATGAAGCAGTTTCCCACAGTCCTAATCCAGAGCCAGTATCAGCCAAATGCAAGGGAAATTATCCTTATTTGGTGTAGGAATAGCTAATATATGTTCCTTTTTTATCACTGGCAAGTATGCACTGGCATTAACACTGCAGGGTGTGATGGAACTTCACAGTATCAATATTAGAAAGACCATATTCTGACAGGTGTGCAGGACATGGCTATAAACCTGTTTTCTGTACACTTTTAAAGGATGCCTATTTGCTGTTGAAGACCATTCAAAATGTTCAATTACAGTTAAGTAACTGTGCATTTCCTTAAGAAAGTGTCTTTTTTCCCTTTCCTTTGCTTTGTTTTTAATCATTCTGGCCATTTTGGACATTAGTGTTCAAGTACCTGATCACTAAATCTTATGCAGAAGTTACTGTTCAATCATCTGTTTTGGAAGTTCTTTTTGTGGAATAGATAATACAGCCATCAGCCATCCATAAGAGCTACATGGAAAACTGGTCTTTGTAGCAAAGACTGCTGCACAGATCATTAGAGTTCAATCTGTCCTGCCTGGTATTTGTACTCACCCACTACTCAGTTAATACTGTGTTAAGCTTCATACCTGTAACAATTTCATCTTCAGTCCACTCTGCTGTGGCTTTTAACCTCCTAATTCATTCACACAAATGTTCAATGTTTGGAAGGCAATATCTTCTTGAAATATTTGGTGATAATTTGATGGGAGAAAATTAACAATTAGCACAGTTGATAATTTCCACTAATATATCCACTAGCAACATTTCTCTGAGGGTGGCCTCACTCACTGATACACCAATTGGTATTTCTTGCCAAGCTCTCATGCCACACAAACACATTCTCCTGAAAACAGAGTCCCAGGGAAAGCAAACTGTCAGAAGCATCCCTAAGGAGCAGTCAGCAGTCAGCAGTCAGTTGTAATTGGACCCAGACTTTGGATTCCACTTGCATCCATATCAGCACTGAAGTTCAGAAATTAAAATTGAAACTCAGGACATGTTCGGTTTTTGGAAGGTTGATACAGCCTATCACGCAGTCCATTCTGCTACCCGAGGCATACTCCCTCTCTGAGCTCCTCCCGGCACGTCACAGGATCAGTCTTTCCCCGGGCAGACTCTGTGCCATAATTCTATAACAGTAACCATGACAGTGGATAGTCCCTATCCGTATCATGTGATCTTATTAACTTTTGTAACCTTGTCTTATGATATGGGACTGAAGCCAAGAAACCCCTATTGCATGATAGGGTTCAGTGTTTTGCAATGTTGTTATAGCCACATTGACACCAGGGTATGAGAGAGACAAGGCAGGTGAGGCAGAGTCTTTAGCTGTATGCACTTCTGCTGGTGGAAGGTACAGATTGAAAATCTACACAGAGCTCTTCATCAAACAGACCCTCAACTGCCCATGTCTTTTAAAGTGACCTCCTACAACAGGAGTGGCCAACCCATTACAGACGAAGAGACAAAATAGTGGTGGATACAGTGCAAAGAGCAAAGGGAAAAAGAAAGCTTTTGAGCAAAAAAAAAGAAAGCTGCCCCCTTTAAGCTGCCCCCAAGCAGGTTTCTGTTGGCTGCAGCATCAAATCTCGCTGCACCAAGCAGGAAGTTGTTGAGAAAAAAAAAGCCCCCTTTAAGAGCTGTGTGTGGCCCAAGCAGGCTTCCATCGGCCTCAGCGTCAGATCTCGCTGCGCCAAGCGGCACCCTGCCCAGACAAGGAAAAAAGGTCAGAGCAGCGGATGGTGAGAAGAGAAGATCCGCGGGTGCAGAAGCCGCATTTTTTCCTTTGAAGAGCGCATGCGGCTCGCGAGCCATGGGTTGGCCACCCCTGTCCTACAACATTCTTAATATTCCATCCCAATTTATATGTTGCTTAAACACTCTGATTGCCTTCCCCAGACCTGTGCAGCTTGAAAGCTTGTACCTTTCACCAACATAATGTGGTCCAAAACTATATTATCTCACCAACCTTGTATCTCTCAGAGTTCAGTATCTCTCACTGCCAGGATTACTGTTACACATCCGTACACGATTAAGAGTTCCAGCTACAGGTCCCATCCTGGCAGATCAGCTAAGTGTAGGTTGTCACATGGCCCAGCTGCTGCCAGAGCAGCGGGAGCATCTGCCCCCACCACGTGGCCCTGGCCACTGCTGAAGCAGCTGCCCCCACCTCGTGGTCCCAGCCACTGCCAGAGTAGCTGAGCAGCAGCGTGGCATCTGCCAGAGCTGGAACCAGGACGCAATGAGGCTGCTGCAGTAAGGACAGCCTCACTGTCGCCCCAGCTCCAGCTGAGGCATCAGGGTCAGCTGCCCGCCATGCAGTCCTATCCTGGGAGCAACTGGGGCCGGATCTGCATGGGCTGCTGGGGCCAGGTCCGCAGTACTAAAAATAGCACTGTGACTTGGTTGGTGGGGCCACATGGCAGATGACTCCCCTGTGTGCTAGGACTGGAGCCGGGCCATGGTGCAGCTGCGCCACAGCCCCAGGAGCAGCCATTCCTTGTCCCCAGCTCCGGCAGCCACCACGTGGCCCACCCTGACTGCAGCTCCAGCCCTGGCAAAGGTCTGAAGCTGGGGCAGGGCTGTGTGATGGCTGTCCAGCTGTTCCTGGGGAGAGGCAGCCTCTGCATTGCTCTGCTGGGGAGGTGGGCGGGATTTGAATTGTTGGTGTGCGCTCACGCAGGTGTGCACCTTAGAGGAAACTATGGACACCTGGTAAAATTATTCATATTCCAGCACGTTCAAGGGCAATCAATTTGAACTATTCAGTAAAATCATTCAAATTAACATCAAATTGATCAAGCCCCTCTTAAAAGTTGTTGGATTCTTTTTATTTACCTTTTATCTTGAAGGTTTTAGGGTTCACACAGGGACAGGTGACACACAAACACTCCCATACACCTCTCTCAATGGGGTGGGGTGACCAACAAACCCAACCTTCCTTGTCCAAGGCTCTCCACCATCCATGTCTGGCTGGTTCCCTACGATTAACCCACTTCTCCTGGTACCTGGCATCATATCCACACATGGGAGGGTATGCAGGCCACATACCCCTCTTCCCAAATTTCTGCTAGGTTTCATTCCAGCATGTGGCCAGCAGCAGCTTCTCAGCACTGTGTGAGAGGGAAGGGACAAGAGCTGCTTCCAGCTATGGGGAGTGGGGTGAAAGGATGATTTGGCTCATATCTTTGCAGAGCTCATCTCTTCCCCCACCCCTACTCCTCTGTGGTGGGAAGCAGCTTGTTCCTTCCTGCCTGTGGAAAGGCAGCTAACACCTCCAGGCTGCTGCTGGCCACTGACATAACTCAGCCACCTTCTGTCCCCTGGCTGCAGTGTGGGTAGGAAGGGGTTAATCCTGAGGGATGTGTTGTGCACCAGAGCTCAGGGAACCTGACTGCAGGGGCTTCTGTGACCCCAGCCAGAGAAATGGCTCAGCAAGGGAGGATGCCTAGGGCACAGAGCAGCCCTGTGCACCCTGGAGCAGGGTGGGGTGGCTGCAGAAAGTGCCAAGACCCTGCCCAAGGGGTTGCTGTGGAGCCTGCAGTGTTGGGGCACAAACAGGCTGGAAATTGCTTCCCTTCACCTTCCCACTCCAGAGCTTAGCTGAAGGGTGGCAAGAATTCTCCATGCCAGGGCCATGCAGGGCTGGCACATGCAGGACTCAGCTCCTGGCTGGAGGCCATGGGGGAAGGAAGAAAGGAGCTTGTTGGTGAGCTGAGCACTCCACACAGGGGCTGATTCTCCATGCAGTGCTGGGAGCGGGACGTGTCCCAGTGGGGAGCATGTGGAGGAGCTAAGGGGCTGGGAGAGGTGAAGAGGCAAAGCAGGGAGAGGACAGTGAGAGGAGGAGCATGTAAATGGTCAGTGGGTAGGCAGAGGAGGTGACACGTAACCAGCCACCACCTAGCACCTGCCTCACACTCACCAATTACCACAACTTGTAGCAAGTGCTGGCTGGAAACGGGGTGGGGGGCAAGGCCCTGCTGGCTGACAGCCAGCACGCAGTGGGGGCTGCACTCATGGATCAGCAGGGGGAGTGGCCAGCCCTGCACACCGCAGCTTTGCCTCACCATCAGCCTGGCACTCCCACCCCCATTGTCAGTCACTGCCCCCCACTCCACTGCTGGTGAGCAGGCAGCTGATAGGCAGGGATCTGGCCAGCAGCAGGTGATGATGGGGAGGAGACAGAAAATACAGGACACTTTGCTTATTTTAAAGAAAAAGTCAGACAGCTGTGGGAGGGCTTAAATATGGGATTGTCCCTTTAAAAATGGGACTTCGGGTCACTCTACTGCTGGTTCTGTTGAACCAGAAATACAAAAGATCTAAATATTTACTTTAAAAGGTTTGATTCTAATTTGATTCTAATTCTCAAGTGGAAAATGTTTCAGGTGGTTTATCACTTTCTTGAACGAGTTCTCCCATCGTTCACATAATCTAATTATTTATGCAGGCATGTGGGGACAGTGTGGTTCTGGAACTGCCAGTGGAATCTGGCCCTCCCCACTTACCTCAGGGCTTTGGTCACCATCTCACAACGAACATAGTTTAAATCCCTCCTCACTAGGTTTGCAAGCCTGCTTGCAAAGATGCTCTTTCCTCTCTTGATTAGGTGGATCCCATCTATTCCTAACAATCCTTGTGCCCACAACAGAGTCCCATGGTCGAAGAAACCAAATCCCTCTCTCCGACACCACCTGCACAGCCACGCATTTACTTCCTGAATTCGATGATCCCTACCTCGACCCTTTCCTTCAACAGGGAGGATGGACGAGAACAGCACTTGCACTTCAAATTCTTTGATCCTTCTTCCCAGCGCTGTAGTGACCCGCTCAAGTTCATTCTTGGTCATATCGTTAGTTCCGACATGGAGAAGTAGGAAGGGGTAGTGATCCAAAGGTTTGATCAGTTTTGGAAGAGTCTCGGTCACATCCTGAATTTAAGCCCCTGGTAAGCAACACACTTCTCGAGATTGCAGGTCTGGATGGCAGATGGATGACTGGATGACTGGCAGATGGAGGGAGTCCCAGACCATCTCCACCTGTCTTCTTCTTTTGTGGGTGGTGGTCGTGGAACCCCCATCCCTAGGACTACAGATCCCATGCCTTCCGGTAGGTAGTGTTCCCTTCTGATTTCTTCCCTGGGAGGTCTCTGCCAAAGCATTCTCCACCACAGTGCCTGTGGAGAGAGCCTGAAAGTGAGAACTTTGGGTTCTCCTGTACTTACCTGTACAGGAATGGGGGATACCCAGGTTGGCTCGCAGCAACGCATCCACGAGAAGCACCAGAGTGCCCAGGAGCAGCTCTGGCTCCATGTTGCAGAGTGCTTTGGTGTCCCGAGTGAGGGCAGCCAGAGCACGCAGAGACAAAATGCTTTGCTGTCCCTCATCGAGGTAGGCAAGCAAGCAGGGAAACCTGAGAACCGGCTGTCCGGGGGGTTCCTTTAAGCACAGGCCTCAGGTAGCCTCAGGCAGCAGCCACACAAAGTAACTCCTGACCTGATGCCCTACCGGACCTGGTTCCGGCCAGCCTTAAATGCGATTCAGAGTCCACTCAGTTCGGACGCGCTATTTCGAAATAGTAAAATGCTATTTCGAAATGCATTTTGTGTGTAGACGCGTTATTCCAAAATAACTTATTTCGAATTAATGATTTCAAAATAAGATATTTCGAAATAACACTGTGGTGTAGACATACCCATAGAGAGTGGCTCCTGAGGTGTTTGGGGAGGATGAAAGAGGGACGGGGACCTCCCAAGGGCTCAGGCACCCCCTCTGATTCTCTGTTTTGTGTGTTTATTTGTCTCCTTCTGCAGGTGGTGAGGGCCATCAACTCCATCCTGCTGTGTAGGGTCATCCGCCTGGGAGACCTGGATCCTATCGTGGCTGGATTTGCCACCCTGGGTTTCCCCAACTGCAAGGGAGCCATAGATGGAACCCACATCTCCATCCGAGCACCAGAACATGGAGCCGCCCAGTACATTAACCACAAGGGCTATTTTTTGATGGTGCTGCAGGTGCTGGTTGACGACCACGGACAGTTTATGGATATTTTTGTTGAGTGGTCGGGGAGGGCGCACAATGCCTGCGTTTTCAGGAATTCCAGCCTCTATCAGAAGCTGGAGGCTGGCACATTCTTCCCCCAGCTCAATATCATGGTCGGGGATGTTCAGATGCCACTGTGCATTGTGGGGGATGAGGCCCACCCCCTTATGCTGAGGCTCATGAAGCTCTACACTGGCCACCTGGACCCAAACAGGGACCGTTTCAATGCCCGCCTGGGCAGGGCCCACATCCAGGCAGAATACACCTTTGGACATTTGAAGGTGAGGTTCAGGTGCCTCCTGATCCGCCTTGATGTCCGGAAGCACAACATCCCTGAGGTGATCTTGGCGTGTTGTGTTCTCCACAACATTGTGGAGAGCAAGGGTGAGGCCTTCCTTCCAGGATGAGGGGCAGAGGCCAGCTGAGAGGGAAGGGCCATTGAACAGCCACACATAGCTGCCATCTGCCAGGCCCAACAAGTGGGGGTACACATCCAGGAGGCCCGAGGGAGAGTTTCTCTCAAGGGCCCCAGTAACTCACCCCAGGGCCTCCCCACTAGGGGCCTGTGTCTTGCCCCCCTATGTCTTTCCAACAACAACCACTCCCTTCCCCCCTTCCCTGGGGAGGCGGGGGGCTCAGAACCTGGATAAGGGGAGGGAAGAGGGGGCTCAGAATCTGGATAGGGGGAGGGAGTGGTGGGGACTCAGAGCTGGGGCTGGGAGTGCCACATGGTGCAGCTGGAAGTTCCTCCAGGGTCCAGGGACCTCAGAGATTCAGGGATGGAAAGGGCATGGACAACAGGGGGATGGGCAGGAGGGGGCTGGAGTGGAGTCAGGCATGTCAGGGGCAGGGGGAGCTGGCATGGCAGGGGGTGGGGACAGGCAGGGCAAGGGGGGCAGGGACAGGAGCAGGGACAGGAGCCAGGTATGCCATCATCTCCCATATGGTGGCACACATGTTGCGGCCCTGCTGCACCAGCTCAGTCCACATTTGGGCCCACCATTGGGCATCATTGCAGATCTTCTGAGTCAGGGTCTGCTGCATGTCCCAGAGGATGCCCACATGCTCCCTCATGAGGTCCTCCTGGACCCTCCAATGCTTGCTGCTTTCCCCGGGTCAAGCGGCTGGCTCGCATGCAGGTGATCGCTCCTCAGTCATGGCTGGTCCAGCTGTGGCGAATAAAGAGGGAGAGGTGGTCAGTCATCCATGCAGACACTGTCCCTGAGCTCTTGCCCTCCTCTGTGAGCTGTGAGCAACAGTCCTTGGGGCACAGGACGGTGATGTTGTTGTGATTGGAAAACCAGAAGACCATTGTATTTCGAGGAGTTAGTGAATCTTCCCAGTTCTCATGTCTGCAAACTAGAAGACAGGCTTTGGACTGCTATTAGCAAGGAAAATTCCCAGCTAGCTAGCTCGTGTGGTTGAGCTCACCATATAGTTTAGATAAGCTTTGGGGGAAACAAGCCTGTCTGTGGGAATCTTCTCACAGAAGCAGGTGTTTGTTTTTTGGTTTTCTCCTCTGCACATAGTTAGTTGCTGCTTCTAGAATTTTGTGTATAGGCTCTATATCATTTACTGTTGCCAACGCCCTTTGGACTTCCCAAAGGACCTGAAACTGTACAGAGGTGCCTTTTGGACCTGGCCCAGGAGTCCATCCTTTGCTGAGTCGAAGACCCCAGCAAGCTAAAGGGATGTTGTAAGCCAGTGGTCCCCAACGCGGTGCCCGCGGGTGCCATGGCGCCCGCCGGGGCATTTACGTGCGCCCACCAAGTGCTCGGGGCCGGCCCCACCCCGGGCGCGCGACACATGCGCGGTGTCTGTCCTGGGCGTGCTGCGCATGCGCGGCACCAGCCCTGGGCGCATGGGTGGCCCCGCCCCCGGGCGCGCAGCGCATGGGGAGCACCGACCCTGGGCGCGTGGCGCATGGGGAGCGCTGACCCTGGGCGCGTGGCACGTGGGCGGCCCCGGCCCCAGGTGTGCGGCAAATGGGCGGCCCCACACCCGGACGTGCAGCTATGGGGGGCGCCGGCCCCGGGCGCGCGGTGAATGTGCGGCCCCGCGCCCAGATGTGCAGCTATGGGGGGCGCCGGCCCCGCGCGGCGAATGTGCAGCCCCGCGCCCGGATGCGCAGCGCATGGGGGGTGCCGGCCACGGGTGCACGGCTATGGGGGGCACTAGCCCCGGGCGCGTGAGCGGCCCCGGCCCTGGACGCATGGCTATGGGGGGCGCTGGCCCCGGGCGCACGGCGAATTGGTGGCTCCACCCCTGGACGCGCAGCGCATGGGGTCGTCGCCCCCGGGCACGCGGCACATGCGTGGCCCCGCCCCTGGGCGCGTGAGCAGCCCCGCCCCCGGGCGCCCGACAGCTCCAAAAGGTTGGGGACCACTGTTGTAAGCCTTCTCTTGTTTTCTTTTCATATCACCTGTAATATCTAATAAACCTTGCATTTATTCGCATTAAGTGATTTGTGTCTTCTTGGTAACCCTCCAAACCTGACAGCAGAGTCTGGCTGGCCCAGCCTCTGAAGTAAGACAGATGTCCCAGGAGCAAGGCCATGTGTGGCCTGGATAGCGGGCCCTGCCTCACAGGGGCCCAGAAGTGCCGAAGGGACCATGCTTCCTGTTCCCTCCTATCCCACGAACAAGCAGGCAAGGGAAGTGTCCAGCCACACTGGGATCCAATGGGTGGGAGAGGGGCCTGGAGTAGCCTGAGATTCCATCAGGGCTGCACACACACCTGCGCCTGGCAGTGCTGTGCCTGGGAGTAGGTGGTGCCTCGAGCAGTGGGCATGCCCTCAGTCTGTGTGCAGGCATGTGTGTTCCCTTGTCCCCAGCCTGCTTCCAGCGGTGGCGGGTGGTGGGAGGGTGTTCCCCCCCCTCCAGGGGTCAGATGTGTGTGTGGCCTCCCCAGAGCCTCTGAGCAGGACCCCATGGGTGCTCCGGAGCTGCCTCATGGGGATGCATGGTGCAGACTGCTGCTGCATGTGCTTCCATGTGCACGGGCTGCAGCGTGAGGGCCAGGTCGAGAAGGCCGAGCAACGATCGCACCACAGCCCCTCAGCACCCACCTCCTGCCCTGTGTGTGTGGAAACCTAAGAGCACTCACCTGATGATCCCTCCCTCTGGGAGATGTCCAGGCCCTGGGGTACCAGATCCAGGATGAGGGTGACGGTGCTGGCCGTGTCTTCTTCCTCCTTCAGCTTGGCGGCCTCCTTCTCTTCTGCTGGGACCCCTGGGTGGGAGATGATGGGCGTCTCCAGCCCCAAGTCCACAACCAAGGGTGAGGAAGGGGCTGCCCTGGCCCTCAGGATGTGGTGTAGCTTGTTGAAGTAGGGGGCAGGAAAGTGGTCCTGCCCTGGAGCAAGAGCTGTGCTCCCTGGCCTTAGCATAGCCCTGTCGCAGCTCCTTGACCTTACTCTTGATCTGCTCGAGGCTCCTGGGGTGGTGGCCCCTTGCAGCAAGGGCCTCGGCTAGCTGGCCATAGATGTCAGCGTTGCGCTGTCTGGAGCAGAGATCCTCGAGGGTCTCCTCCTCCCACCCATACCTCCAGGAGGGACAAGATCTCTGCCCCAGACCATGATGGTGCATGCCTTTTTGTGCCCCTGGCAGGATCCTGGGAGCCCTGAGCATGTTCCCTATGAGGACCAGTGGGCTCTCAGGGGACTTGAGATGGGCCATGGGTGCCAAGGAGTGTGGCAGTATGAGCTGTGCGATGAGGTGCAGCTCCCAGGGTTGGCTTCCTGCCACAAGCCTTGTCCCGGTGCCTGTGGCTTTAAGAGCTGCTGGGAGACAGGAACTATAGAGTTTTGTTGAGTTTGGATGGAGTGGCCAGCAGGGCACCTGTGCTATTTCCTGGAGGCCTCTTTTTTTCGAAAGAAAACCCTATTCCCCGTCCACACAAGCCTTTTTCCAAAAAAGCTTTTTTGGAAAAGGTGTTCTTCCTTGTAGAAAGAGGTTTATTGCCATCAGAAAACCCCTTCAGTTCTTTTGACTTTTTGTCAAAAGAACACAATTGCAGTGTGGACTTAAATATTGTTTTTTCCAGAATACAGCCGTTATTCCGGAAAAATGCTGCAGTGTAGACATACCCCAAGAACAAAATTCTACTCTCTCTGATTCACATGGCTCATATTTGGTTAACATTTTGCTTTCTAAATATGCAGATTTCTCTCTGATGTCAATGGCACTTTGTTAGCACAATGTGGAAGAGAGATTCTGCTATGTAGATCTGAGGAGAATTTGCAAAAGAAGGGAAGGAAAGCCGGTCTAGTCCAGTCTCAGCTACGAACTTCTTTCATGGTTTGTTTCCAGGGCAATTTAGACCACTGATGAACTTCTGCTTTTCTTCCTTCCTCTTTGTGCTTTCCCTTCTATGGAACATGGACAAAATACTGTGGGATCTATTATTGGACAAGGTAACAGCTAAACCAATAAACTTCATTAAAAATGTCCTGGGGCGTGTCTACACTAAGAAATAATTTAGAAATAAGTAAATTTGAAATAATAACTCCTGAAATGAAAAAAATTGAAAGGGCATGTCCCCACTATGGGGGAGCATCAAAATTAGTCAGAATTCTTTCCAAATAGCGTGTCCACACTGATTGGAGCCTGCTTCAGATTTAGCAACCCCGGAAGCATTCCAGGGAGGGTACCAGGAGGGCAGACACTTCCTGTGGCTGCTTGGTCAGGCAAGCTGCAACACATGCTTTCAGGGGCTCTTCTCTATGGCTGCATCTCATATGCCACTCCTCCACTGCCTCCCCTTCGCAGGACACCAGACTCACGCCGCATAGTCTGGTTGCCCTTGTGGCTGACACAGCACTCACAACATGGACCTGGAGCTTCTGCAAAGCAGTGCCAGGCTCAAAGGCCTCATACTGCACCTCATGGCACAATTTGTTAGACTGCTCGCATGCTGTTCCAGCAGGATGACGCCCAGCCCAAACCGGAAGGCCTCTTCACCCAGATCCTGGCGGTTCTCCTGCTGCAAATGCCCCTCAGTACCCCAGACATGTTTGAATGCCGCTTCTGGCAGAGGGAGTGTTACCTGAACAAATTTCTCTATCCCTTCCACAATTTAGGGACACACACCTTTACCCAGTTCCTAGGGCTCAAGATGCAACCCTGTTAATTTAAACACCCACCCTTACCCAGTTCCTAGGGCTCAGGGCGTAACTTCCTGCAGGTTTGCAGGAGCTTTTGCCACTGCAAGAGCCTCACACAGTAATTTTCTTATTCTCTATTTATTGACAATTCCCAAGCAAGCAGAATACACCTGCTAAGCACAGTATCATGCTCACCAATCCTGATAAAGGCAGGCAGACTTTCCCTGTTGGCCAGGCAAGGTCAGTCTCTCTGGATCTTAGCTGCTGCACATCATGGTCGTGCAGAGGAATCCTGGCAGCGCTGGTCTTAGGTTGTGTCTTGGAGGTGAATTCTTTCTTTCTTTCTTTCTTTCTTTCTTTCTTTCTTTCTTTTCTGCTTTTTGGACCCCAGTTTATATAGTGACTATATATCGTAACTAGTTATTTTAGTATAATTTTACTAACCAATCATAACATACTGTAACAGAATTATCTAACCAATCATATCCCACCACCTTAGTTGATTTACACCTAGCAAAATTCAGTATACAGCAGACAGAAACAGTTACAAACAAGAGAGAGATCACACAGACAAACAATAGGACAGTGAGGACAATAATCATAGAATGCGGTTTCCACAACCTCAACTATTGGTAAACAGTTTCTTGCCAGACAAAATGCTGTTAACTAAGTTTTCTCTACCCATCTTGATATCTATTTCTTTATCTGGTGACAGTGGGTGCTCTTAGGAGAGGATCTCCTTCTCACAGCCTAGTGTGACACTATTTTAATGTAATTTAGATGGAATGTGGGTATGTGACTCTAGGCTTTTCAGCTAATGGCTGCTGCTCTTCAGTCTGGCTGCAGAAGAAGACTTTAGTTTAGGCCTACTAATATGGCTACAGGCCTTCCAATATGGCTATGGAAAAACCATATTGTTACAGGGGACCAGTTCGGACTGGTGGTACCGCATCATCCTGCAGCAATGGGATGACCAGCAGTGGCTCCAGGACTTCTGTGTGCAGAAAGCTGCCTTCCTAGAGCTCTGCAAGTGGTTCACCCCTGCCCTCAGGAACAGGACACCTGACTGTGACCCGCCATCCCCCTGCAGAAGTGCGTGGCCATCACCCTGTGGAAGCTCGCCACACCAGACAGCTACTGCTCCCTCGGGAACCAGTTCGTTGTGGGGAAATCCACTGTTGGAGGCTTACGCCGGGCATACCCAGGCTGGATTCAGTGAGAATGGGGGGAAGGGGAAGGGGGAAGGGGAGGGAAGTGACCAGCTCCCTGAGCTGCTCATAGTAGCAGAATGTGTGAGGTGCCACCCCAGAGCATCTGCTCTGCTCCCTGGCCTTGTTGTAGGTCTGCTGGATCTCCTTGATTTTCATCCAGACCTGGTCGAGGATCTGGGTGTGACCTTTGTTGGCCAGGCTGGTGACCATATGGCTAAACAAGTCAGCATTGCACTTTCTGGTGCAGAGATCCTGGAGGTTTGTCTCCTTGACCCAGACCTCAATGAGGTCCAGCATCTCTGCATCAGTCCATGCCGGTGCTCTCCTGTGTCCCTGGCCGGTGGCAGTTGAGGGTGCTAACGGAGTGCTGGCAGCCATTGCAGAGCTCAGGGAGAGCACTGGGATCTGCCATGGCTCCATCTCCTGAGGCAGTATAGCACAGCACTGGAAAAGCTCTCCACATGCCACAAGTCCTTTTCCTGCAGCCTGCTGCTTTAAGCTCTGCGGGAGAAGGGGAGCAGTGGAGATGACAGGTGTGGCCAGAGTGGTCTCAAATGCAGCTATGAGAGGCCTCTGGGGGGGGTGAATTATTTCAAATTAGCAGCATTGGATTGTCCACACTAATGCTATTTCAAAATAACAATTTTGAAATGAGTGTTATTCCCTGAGGGTATGTCTACACTAGCCCCTACCTACTTCGAAGAAGGGAGGCAAATGAAGCATACCAAAGTTGCAAATCAAGCCCGGATTTATCCATCCCGCGCTTGATTTGCATGTTGTCGTCGCCATTTTAGAAATTCACTAGCCCAGAGTAACTGCCCGCGGCTACACGCGGCAGTGAAACGGGAGTCCGATTTAAAGCCCCTAATTCGAATTAGCTGGTAAACCTCATTGCAGGAGGAATACCAGCTAATTCGAGTTAGGGCTTTAAATTGACTCGTTTCAATGCCGCGTAGACGCCGGGCAGTTACCCGGCTAGTGAATTTCTAAAATGGCGATCGGCCTGGAACATGCAAATCAAGCACGGGATAGTTAAATCCTGGGCTTGATTTGCAACTTCGGTATGCTTCATTTGCCTCCCTACTTCAAAGTAGGGGGCAAGTGTAGACATACCCTGAGAAAAGCAGGAGTTCAGATTTCAATATAACCAGCCCCTTATTTCAAAATACCGGGCTTGGTAGGGTGGATGCTCCACTTGTTATTTCAAAATAAGGGGAGGTTATTCTGAAATAACTCCCTACTGTAGACCAGGGCCTGAAGATTAACTCCTAGTGAAAAAGAGGAAAAAAAGTTTCTGTGCTTAGAAAGCATTCTCAGATATGAATCATTGTTATTCATCTACATGGGTGGATCACATGTGGATAATGGCTGGTAGCAGCTGATACAGCAAAGAATGCATTCTGTGGCAATTCCCAAGAAATTGTAAAATGTCACTTTAAATATGGGGCACTTATGGGGTTCCAACATCTCTGCTCTCCTCTCCTGATCCTTCAGTGTGTGGGGGACAAAGTGACCCTGCAACAAGTTAGAGCAGCTACAGAACAGCTCGCACAGTCCCCTAAATGGGGGCATGGCACAGTGCATTGCAATCCAGCTCCATTCTCTCCAGCTATCATGTCCCCAATATGCCCCTTGCCTGCCCAGGATTCTCCATACTGGGGGAATCCTCACTTCTCCTTTAGGACAGTTTTAAGGTTAGTTTATACCACTCTAGTGTTGCAAAGTGATCTTAGCTGAACCCAGGATCTGTCTCATTACTTCTAAAGTTACCAGGCCTTTTATAATGTCTTTTTTATTGTTTTTTTTTAAATTGTTGAATGGAATATTTTCTAAAAGAATTGGAATAGACATGTAGAGTTATGTAGTCCAGATCCCTGAATCATTAAAAAATACATTTCTGTGTCTTCTTAAGACAACACTAATAGTTCATTGTCCAGTCTTGAATGACTTTAGGGAAATGCCAATTCTACAGTTTCCCTTGGCAGCTTGCTCCATTGCCCAGTTGTTTTTACCATACAAAGGCAATGTGGCCTTCCACCTTCAGTGAAACTACAGGAAAATAAGAGCATAATTCCTTTCGATTGGCATATGTACTCTCAGGCTTGTTCTTGCACAATGTTAAAACACTTATGCTTTTGCACTGTTATTCACTCTCTTCTGGCCTGGGTTCAGTCTGTACATCTCATCACAAGTTCAAGCTGACACCTCCACAAGCAAACAAACAGCCTTAGCAACAGGACAGTAGAACAAAAACAGCAACAATAAAATAAACCACAAGCCCCACAGCTACATCACAGCATCCAGAAACAGCAGCCTTCCAATTCAGCACGTGTCTGCAACATGATGACACCACTGAGACTTCAGCAGCATGAATGAGATGGAGTTTGCAAAAGCACCACTGAGGCCTTAGATTTAAAATTTTCTTGAAGTGATTTTAATGGGAGATTGAAATATGATTGATTGGACTTTAGAGTATTAACAGCTTCTCCCGCTAAATACCAATTTATTTAGACCGAATCTCTGTAGAGGAGACACTAATTAATCTTAATAAACAGAGAAAAATGGTGGGATATCATCAGAATTTCATTTACCTGTCTCAAGACAATTCCTTGAATTGATTCTTTTAAGTAACTGAGTTAAATACGTTCTGCAGTTCCACTGGATTTAGGACAGGTCTACATTACGGGGACAAGTTGATCTAAGCAATGCCATTTGAGTTATGTTAGTGTAACTCAAATCAAAGTAGCTTAGCTCTATTTACTGTAGGGTCCACACTGCACTGGGTTGACAGAAGAAACTCTCCCATCAATTCATCTTACTCATCTCATTCTGGTGGGGTACTGGAGTCCCAGACCTGCTAAATTGACCCCTTGTGGATCGATAGTTGCAGCATTGATCTACCCCATAATGGAAACATACCATTAGTTGAGATGACTTACTTTTGCCCATTTATAAACTGCTAGGATATACATTATAAACTAAATAGGATTGACTGACGTTTAAAGTAAAATTATTTTGCCCATCTATAAGCTGATTTAGTTATCTGTAATACACTGAGGGAGGACTCACTGTCTATTTGGGGGATTATATACAGTACTTTAGTCTAAGCCCTTGTCTACACTACTAGATAAGGTTGAATTTATAAAGGTACATTTTTAGCACCTGATTTTGTAAAGTCAAAGGTGCATGTCTCCACTGTGCACAAGAGTTTGACACAGTGTTTCCCCAATAGGGTGTATACCATTGACTTTGACAGCGATGCACTGAGTCGCTATCCCACAGTTCTTGCCACCCCATTGTATTCTGGGTTATGCTCCCAGTGCCTGATGGGACCAAAGCAGTGCAGTGGGGGGTCCTGGGTACACGTTGTCAGTGTCCTATAAAGCACTAATTTCCTCCCTCCCCCTGCCCCCTGTTTGAAAGCATTGTAAAACTATCTTTTCACAGCCTTTTCCCCCTGGTTATCCATGCAGACACCCAGGGTATGTCTACACTGCCACCCTAGTTCGAACTAGGGTGGCTAATGTAGGCATTCGAACTTGCAAATGAAGCCCAGGATTTAAATATCCCGGGCTTTAT
This sequence comes from Rafetus swinhoei, assembly GCA_019425775.1. Classification (NCBI taxonomy): domain Eukaryota; kingdom Metazoa; phylum Chordata; order Testudines; family Trionychidae; genus Rafetus; species Rafetus swinhoei. The sequence goes on along the minus strand of CM033435.1, from coordinate 10,151,844 downwards.
TTGCATGTTCCTGGGCGCCGCCATTTTTAAAGACCCCGTAGTTGGAACTCCCTTCCCGCGGCTACACGCGGCATGGACTAGGTAGTTCGAATTAAAGATCCTAATTCGAACTATCGTTACTCCTCCTGCAATGAGGAGTATAAACATACCCCTCATAGGAGGGTAAGCACAGAACTCAGCATGGAATCCATTCAGTAACAAAGTTCTATGGCAATCATAGCAAACATCTTGTGCCTTATGCTGCAGTATGTCCAGAGCCTATCAAGGGCTCACCAGAATGAGAAGGAATTTGAGGAAGACATGAACAGACTCTTTGGGAAGCACTCGAGATATGCGATTGGCAGATAATTGCAGCATTTAATCCTCTTGACACAGTGGTACCATAAGACAAGCACACATTGGAGGGACCGCATAGTTAGGCAGCTATGGGATGATCAGCAGTGGCTGAAAAACGTTTGCATGTATAAGGTCACTTTCATGAAAGTTTGCAAGTTGCTTTCCCTCACCCTGAAGCACAGCAATCACAGAATGAGACTTGCTCTGATAGTTCAGAAGCGAATGGCAATATCCCCATGAAAGCTTGCAATGCCAGACAGCTACTGGTCAGTTGGGAATCAGTTTGGAATGGGGAAATCTACAGTGGGGGCTGCTGTGATTCAAGTAGCTAAGGCAGTCACTGCCCTTCTGCTACAAAGAGTAATAACTCTGGGAAACGTGTGGGACATAGTGGATGGCTTTGCTGCAGTAGGGTTCCCTAACTGCAATAGGGTGATAGATGGAATGCACATCCTTTCTTGGCACCCGACCAGCTTGCCAAAGAGTACATAAACCATAAGGGGTGATGCAGGAGCTGAAGGCTCACAAGGGCATTTCATCAGCATCAAAGTGGGATGGGGAAAGGTGCATGATGCCTGCATCTTTAGGAGCTCTGGTCTCTTCAGAAAGCTGTAAGCTGGAACTTTCTTCCCAGACTGGAAAATTAACATAGGAGAAATTGAAATGCCAATAGTTATCCTTGGCAACCCAGCCTACCTTGCTCCCATGGCTTATGAAGCTGTACACAGGTGGCCTGGACCTCCATAAAGAACAGTTCAACTACAGGCTGAGCCAGTGCAGAATAATGGTAGAATGTGCTTTTGGATGTTTGAAGGGAAGTTTTTTGCAGTTTATTGACTAGAATAGATCTCAGAGAAAGCAACATTCCCATTGTTGTGGCAGCCTGAGGTGCGCTCCATAATATCTGTGGAAGTAAGGGGAAAAGTTTTATGCCAGGGTGGGGGGCTGAGGCACAGTGTCTAGACACCAATCATGAGCAGCCAGACATGAGGGCAATAAGGAGAGCACATCAAGGGGCACTGTAAATCAGAGAGGCCTTAAAAAAGTGTTGTGAATGGCCAGACAGCAATAAGACAGTAATGAATGTTGATTTTAAGGAGGTGCTCCCTGCGTTAAGTATGCTTGCCTATAAACCCTCTAAACCCCTCTCCTCCATGCAACACAAGCAATGAAGATACAGTTGTTGAGAAACCATGCAATTTTTATTTAATGAATACAAGGAAGAAAGGACAGAAAATAAGTGCATGGTGGGAGCTTGGGGGAGGGGTAGAGAAGGGAAAGCATTACCACCCCCCTGTTGGGCAAGCTTTCATTCCAGGACACATCCCTGGGGGTTGAGTGTGAGGTTGCCCTTGACTCTTCCCCATAGTCTTCACTTCAACCTACTAACACATATGAAAACTACAAACAGCCTTGTCTTCACTAGGATTTTACCTCAAGTTAGTTAAATTGAATTAAGAACCTACCTTATTTTCCATAGCAAATACAAGGCCTAGAGGTTTCAAATAGTGGTGGTCTTTGCCTACCCAAGCCAAACCAATTATATAGGCTGTGCTGGAGGACTAATCAGAGGGAATTGTTCCAGCACTGTATCTTAGCAACCCTTAAGTAGAAGCTGCTAGGCAACCATTGTGAACTCTGTCCATCTTCCGGCCTGTGGGATGAACTTAATCAGAAATATTTGTGCAGAAAATCATGTAAAAAATAGGCCAAACTATTCAAGAGCATCTCCATAATTGTCACAGTATTAATGTGATCACAGAATCTAATTTCATTGAGATAGGTTACTAAATGAAAATAAAATTGAGAGGCCACATTAAGTTGCCAGGACACCGTTCTGCCATGAGATATCGTGTCACAGTGAAGATTTTTCCATTTTGCATTTTGGTTTTGTAGAGCTTCACCACATAACACAGGTAGAACAAAGCTAGATGATTTTTGCACTACAAAATGACACTATCTTGGTGAACAGTAACAAATGCAAAATGAGCCAGTTTTAAAAGGATGGTGACATTTTCTTGAAAATAGTCATCCACTTTCTGAGTAGTAGCCCTGTTATTTCTGAGCAATCTCTTTGGTGTATCTGCTCTGAAGTCAAAATAGCACACCTGTTCCTGATGCTGCAGGCTTGAAAAGGTTCTGGAAAAGCACAGAAAAATATCCAGCTGCATTTTGGGGTTAACCATAGTTCATGTTTCAAAAACTACTGTCTCTTCTCTGAAGAATCCAGAATTTTTCTGCACATAGTCACTTGTACTTTTCTTAATGCTGCTATTATTTGTCTTGACATTTTACTTTACATTAGTGAAAACAAATATGCATCATAACCATTTCCATTATCATGCAGAAGTCTCTTCCTATTGTTGTCTTGTCTTTCAAAGTGTATTAGGGAAAACAGTGATCAGATATGAGGAAACAATTGGTAATAGAATAGAACTATAAGATCGCATTGCTAAAGGAAATGTTCTCCTACAAGTTCAAGCTGCGTGTGAATTGCATAATGGAATGAGAAACATTTCTGCATAAAGAAAAATATCCCCCTGTAAGGCTGGGTTGATCTGAGTGCTTGTAGGTAGTTTCTCGCCACATTAACAAAAAACCCTTATTATTCATTGGTGCATCAAAATTAACAAGATCTGTCATTAGATTTTAATTTGTCCACAAGAAGCATCTCTGGAAGGTAACGACATGGTTTTCAAAAGGGTTGAGCCCTCAGCACTGTCCAGTGAAGTCCAGGAGAACTATTAGGTGCTAAACTTTTTTTTTTTTTTTGAAAAGCAGGTAATTTCTTCAGCTGCCTAAATATGGAGTGGGAAGCCAAAATTTGGGCACCTGCTATCTCAAGTACTGGCTCTGATTTCTATGGCTACATCTACACTGGCATGATCTTGCGCAAATACTCTTTAACGCAAGAGTTCTTGCTTTAAAGTAGTTGCACAAGAGAGCGTCTACATTGGCCGGGACTCATCGTAAGAACGATGTGCTTTTGCGCAAGAGAGCGTCTACATTGACAGGACGCTCTTGCGCAAAAGCAGGAGCCCGGAACCATTTTGGAGAGGGCAAAAGGGCACCAGCCCTTTCCATGGGCGGGGGCTGGAGCTCCTTTGCTTAAAGGGATCTCCCCGGACAGCCGTTTCTCTCCTGCTGTGAGCTTTAGGACCTCTTGCAGGGACTGACAGCCGTAGCAGTTCTAGTTGTGGTTACCCTCTGCCTTGTTGGACACCACAGCTTGTGCCTTAGTGCCATTTGCTGATTTTTTTGACCTCAGCTCTCTTCTTGTGCCATGGAGTCAGGGGTGGCCTTGTGCCTGTTCTGGCCCCTTCCGGCCATTTTGGAGTGCCTGCAGCTGCTGCTCCATGCTGCTGCACTCATCGTCCAGGACCTCGAGGCGCAGGTCGCTCTGGACTCCCTCACCAGGGAGGTGGTGGCATCCCTGTGGCATCCCCACCCCACCATGGAGAGGCCCTTGTGGAGACTGGACACCAGTACCGACTGGTGGGGCCGGCTGGTCCTGGGGCAATGGGATGACCAGCAATGGCTCCAGAACTTTCGGATGCGAAAGCAGACGTTCCTGGAGCTATGTGCCTGGCTCGTCCCTGCGCTCCAGAGAAGCACCACCCAGCTGCGGGCACCATCCCCATGGACAAGAGGGTCGCCATCGCAGTCTGGAAGCTGGCCACCCCGGACAGCTACCGATCGGTGGCACACCAGTTTGGGGTGGGCAGATCCACCATTAGTGCCGTTGTCATGCAGGTAAGTGCTTGGCGGGGGGGAGGGTGGGTGCTGCACTCCATGCCCAGGGGCAGGCAAGACTCCAGGCTGGGGCGATGGGGAATGCCCCGTCACCCAGGGGTTTGGGCCGTCCCTCCCTTGCACAGGCCTGCTGGTGGGGGGAAGGGGGTGGCCCATGGGGCGACGGGGCCCTGGTGTGTGTGTGTGTGTGTGTATGAGGACAGAGGGCATCTCGGGGGGGGAACCCCCCAAGGGAGCACATACTCAACCTGCCTTATGTGGTGCATTCCCTGTGTTTCTGTGCACCCTTCTGCAGGTCGTCCGTGCCATCAACGATGTCCTGCTCCAGCAAGTCATCCGCCTGCGGGACGTGGAGGCTACGGTGGCCGGCTTCGCTGCCCTGGGGTTCCCCAACTGCGGGGGAGCCCTGGATGCAACCCACATCCCCATCCGTGCCCCGGAGCATCGAGTGGCCCATTTAATAAATTGCAAGGGGTACTTCTCTATCGTGCTCCAGGCCCTCGTGGACCACCATGGCCGCTTTACGGACATTTATGCGGGCTGGTCCAGCAGGGCAGACGATGCCTGCATTCTCCAAAACTCCGACCTGTTTGGCAGGCTGGAGGCGGGCACTTTCTTCCCCCAGCAGGAATTTACTGTCAGGGACGTGCCCATGCCCACATGTATTGTGGGGGACGCGGCCTACCCCCTGCTGCCCTGGTTGATGCGGCTCTACACAGGGCGGACAGACCACGACCGGGCATGTTTCAACGACCGCCTCAACTGGGCCCGCAACCAGGTGGAGTGCACCTTCGGCCGTCTGAAAGCCCGGTTTCGCTGTTTGCTCATCCGTCTGGAGATGGGTGAACAGAACTTTCCCAAGGTAGTGGCTGTGTGCTGCGTGCTCCACAACATCGTGTAGTGGAAGGGGGAGGCCTTCCTCCCAGCATGGATGACAGGCGAGGGCCAGGCCTTCGAACAGCCCCACACAGCTGCCATCCGCCAGGCACACCATGATGGGGTGCGCATACGGGAGGCCCTGATGGAGATGTTCTCCCAGGCCCCACAGTAGGGTCGCCTCTGTCTCCCTTGACATCTCCCTCCCATCCCCAACCCTTCCCTCCTCCCCTCCCCGTACCTCCCAATAAACAACCAACACATTTTTTTTTTGGAAAACAACGTCTTGAACGTTTTATTTACAATGGGGGGATGTAGGGTGGGAGGGGGGAGGAGGCTCTGAACTGGGAGGGGGGAGGAGGCTCTGAACTAGGAGGGGGGAAGGGGGAGCTACTGCTGGGAGGGGTGGCCCCTGCGACTGCCTCTGCGGGGGTGGACCACTACATGTGGTTCAGGCTGCATCGGGGCAGGCAGCATGGGGAGGTGGGCAGGATGGGATGCATCAGGAGGGGGCATTGCAGGAGCAGGAGGGGCAGCAGGAGGAGGGGGGCACGGGCATTGGCATGGGAGGGATGGCAGGTGCATGGGGCAATGCCATGCCATAATGCACAGCATGCCCAATGTGTGCAGTGAGGGCGGTGATGGTGCTCGCACTGGGCCTGGAAGCGGCCACAGGCCTGCTGGCACCACTCCAGGTCTGCATCCACTCGGCTTGTGATGGCTGCCTCAATCCGTTTGATGGCCTGGACGTGCTGCCGGAGGAGTTGGTCCCACTCCTGGTGCCTGGGCGGTTGGGGGTGCTGCCGCTGCCGCAGGGCTGGAGGGTCCCCCGTTCCTGCTTGGTCCCACTTCATGGAACAGAGGAAAGGATGGGTCAGTCAGGCAACCCAGCCACTGTCCCCACACCCCATGCCCTCTGCCCCTGAGCCCAGGTGACACCACAGTACTGTGGGTTGGGCCCACTTGTTCCCCCCTATGTTGTATGTTTGCATACAGGACCACCCCCGGAGTAGGGTGCTCCTCCATGTATTGTAACCACCGGTCTGTGTCCTGGCCCCTTGGGGTGGGGGGTTGTGGGTGTTGTGTTAACCTGTGGAACTCCCTGCCAGGGGAGGCTGTGAGGCTTTGGGCTAATCAATGGTGTTTGACAGGGAGCAAGATGAATCCCCACACAGTGCCTGGGAGCACATATGGCAGACGTGGTCGGGGCTCTCAGATCCCCATCATGTGGATGTCTCCTGGATGGAACCAGGGGTGACTGGGGAGTGTACCATCCTTGCAGAGAAACTCAGGTGGCCTTAGGGCCGGCCCAAGTGCTTCCCCCCTCCCCCTCCCGCTAGCCCTCACACACATAGCCCAGGGACATGTGTGGCCGCAGTGGGGACTTCCCTCGGGGGGCCAGCCAAGGCACTGGGAGCAGGCGAGGGGCTCAGTGGCGGCCATGCTCACAGGGCTGTGTCGCTGCGGTTTTCCCAGGAGCAGCTGGCTGGGCCACACAGCCCAGGCATGGAACAGTGTTCTGTTCTGTGTGCTGCACCCTTCGGGAGGTGTGGGCTCTGGCCTGAGCCCCTGGGGCCCTGGCTGGTTCCAGCCCGCATCCACTCTTCCCCCCTGGTCCGGATGTGTGTGAGCAGAACAGTCCCAGGCGTGCCCTGGAGCTGTCTGCCATGGCCACATGCCACTCGGTCACCAGGCTGCACATGGTTGTACATGTTGCATACTGGTATGATACACAGTGTGCAGCTCACGCTGCCTGAGTGACGCTCCCTCCCCCTCCACCCCGGGCGCCTGGCTCCCCCCCGCCCTTGTGAGTGCAAAGTGCAACACTCACCAGTGGATCCTTCCCCGGCCTCCGATGACACACGGGAGACGTCCGGGCTGCCTGAGAGGACCTCCAGCTGGAGGGTCACACTGCTCCCCTGGTCCTCCTCCTCCTCTGACCCACTGGGCAGCTCTGCCTCATCCCCCGCCTTGCTGGGCCTGGTGACGGGGGGGGGGGCGCCTGCTGGTGTCCACTGGCACCGATGGTCCCTGGGGTGCTGCCTCTCCCAGGACGGCATGGAGCCACTGGTAATGGGGGCAGCTGTCGGCTCCTGCCCCCTGGCCCTCGCTGGCCCAGACATAGCCCAGGTGCAGCTCCTTGACCTTAGCCCGGACCTGTTCGAGGGTCTGGGCTGGATGACCCTGGTCGGAGAGCGCCTGGGCCATGCGGCGGAAGATGTCCGCATTCCGCTGATGGGACCGTGGGTCGTGGAGGGCCTCTTCCTCTCCCCAGAGGTCCAGGAGGGCCTCGATCTCCCCTGGGGACCAGGAAGGGGCATGCCGCTTTGTGCCCCTTGGGGCCTCCTGTGCTGGGGGTGCGGGTTGCTGTTCCCCCCCTGGAGCGGCCATCCTGGGTGGTCTCGTGGCTGTTTGGAGGGAGCAGAGCTGGGTGGCAGAGGTGGCAGAGGTGCTTCTGCCTCATGGCCTCTGCAGGCTGCATCTGCCTTTAAGGGGGCTCGGGATACCAGGAAGTCCGGCGCTGCCTGCACGTACAGAGCGTCCAAGCGGCCACTAGGGCTTTTTTCCATTTGGACGGCTCTTCGCAAAATCTTTTGGCTGCCTGTCTACACTGGCCTCTTGCGCAAGAACAGTTGCGCAAGAGGGCTTCTTCCTGAGCGGGAGCGTCAGAGTTCTTGCGCAAGAAGCACTGATTTCATACATGAGAACATCAGTTTACTTGCGCAAGAACTTGCAGCAAGTGTAGACAGGCAGCAAGTTTTTGCGCAAAAGCGGCTGCTTTTGCACAAGATCGCACCAATGTAGACTCAGCCTTATCAGTTTAATTATTAAGCAAAGTCAACAAACTCCCACCTTCATATACGGAAAAGAAAGGAATGAAATGAGTAAAAGACCAGAAAGCTCACTTAATAGTTTGCTGTCTTCCTATGATAATATCTATCTTTGAAAAGAGTTCCGAGAACTTCAGCAGCAAGGGAAGCTCACTGAAGTAAACAGTAATTGTTCCATTATTTCCATGGACTTTAGATCCAAGAACTGTTATTAGATCTTTGTAGAAGCAGCTGAGCCAGAATTTCTAAAGAGAAGCACTGTTCACCCAACATTTCTAGGTTAGTTTTCAGATGCAAAAGATTAAGGTAGTTTGAATAAAGCCAGATGTTTTGGTTCTTAGCCAAAACATCTGAATTCCAAATTGTTAATATTTTTCCTATCACTTATAAGCTGATGTATTACCTTTAACAGGAAGGTGCTTGCTCATCACTAATATGGTGTTTCTGATGTATTGCATTGCACACTTTCATTTATTCCCAGAGTTCAGAAACAGATTTTTTCCCCCAAGAGCAAAAGCACAAAAGTGAATCAATTAAAATATTGCACTCTCTGACCATAGCAATTACAGTTCTAAAATGTGATATTGGAGAACAGATATATGAAGTTGTTATGGCAACTGATTAGTGTTTGTGTATCTCAAACTGAAAACAGTATGATGAACACACAAAAGAAGTATAATTCCCTGGCTAATTAAGGGGCTGTCAAGAATGGTTAATCTCAAATGTATTCATCCCTTTGTCCTTTTCTGAAACTGGCACTGGCTTTTAAATGTCCCTCTGATAGTAATAAAATATTACCTGGCTCAAAAAGACAGCTGAAACTGATTGATTAACCTTCTCGCTCTTCTTAAGGAAACTAGCAACAGCTCTGAGTTTGGCCATACTGCTCCTTACAGCTCCCTTCATGTTAGCTAATTGGGAGCCACAACTCTTGGGAATGTTGCTCTCTAAGTTCTCTAGAGTACAAGATTCTTGTTCATGTTACCCCCTAGCAGTTCTCAAGGGCAAAGCCTTCAGGAAGTGTGGCAGGCTGGGGAGATGCACTTCTATTCCTTTACATCTGGCAAAGTGCACATTTTCTGGGTTTGCTTTTGTTGAATTTTTAACTAGCTCAGGAACTATTACTTTAATCTACCACAGATGTGGTTTGCATGACTGATTATATCTCCTTGCCCCATATCAGGAAACTTTTATTAATCTAATTTTAAGGGCAAGTTAATTAGTAGTATATACATCTTGACAGGGTCATCTTAAATATTATCAAAGTAGAGTCCCATCTTGCAATGTTTACTCAAGTTTGTAATACTTATTCTTGTAAATGGTCCTACTATATTCTGCCTAGCTTTCTGGATATTTACCTTATGCTTATCATTGTGATTCTTGAGTGCAAAACAAAATGTACATAAATCCAAAGGTATGGTCTGCCATAGATTTGAATTCTGTCTTTGCCTATTTTTAGGATCAAGTCAATGGGGCTACTCATGAGTAAGCATTGCAGGGCTGGACCCAAAAACTCTCTTTAATGTATGCTTTATTTTATTTTATTTTATTTTATTTTTTCCAGTTGTTTGACATGAGTACTGTTCTAGCGACTCTGCAGGACTGACAACCTTGGGCTATGTCTACACTGGCGCGATCTTGTGCCAGAGCTATGCAAATGAGGCTAAGCGTGGAATATCACAGAGCCTCATTTGCATATTTAATGAGCCGCCATTTTTGCGGAAGAGGCTCTTGAGCAAGAAGAGAAAAACCCCTCTTGCGCAATGCTGTTACGCTGATTATTTTCAGGCATAACGGCATTGTGCAAGAGGGTTTTTCTTGCGCAAGAAGGGGCAATGTAGACAGCTCCTTCTTGTGCAAGAGCCTCTTCCGCAAAAATGGCGGCTCATTACATATGCAAATGAGGCTCGGCGATATTCCACGCTTAGCCTCATTTGCATAGTTCTGGTGCAAGATTGCGCCAGTGTAGACATAGCCTTGGAGAGGGATTGCTGCTCTTTAGTCATAGAAAAGGGATGTCCAGAGTAAGGCTCCACAGCTCTACCTACTCATTACTCCTGACAGCACAGTGAGTCAGCTGGGCTTGCTTGATGGATGGTCCTGGCTGAAAATTGCTAGCAGGCTGGTTCTTAAGACCAGCAGCAGTGGGTTGCCCACCTGTTGATTTTCTGCTTCCTTGTGCTGGTCTTGTGCTAAGCTTTGCATGTAGCCTCATTCTTGCTTTGGAACCAGCTCTGCTCCTGCCTCCTGGATTCAGGTAATCTGGTTCTGACCTTCAGCTTCAATCACTGACTCTGACTCATCTTAGCCCTTGGACTCTAGTACTCAGATTCCTCTGACCACTGGGTTTGACTGCTGTTCTGACCCCCTCTGCCTAGCCATTGATAATCTGGTTCCTTTGCTCATGCTGCCTTTGTGGTGGGCCTTGAACACTCTTTCTAAAAGAGCATTTCTGGGAATGGAAGAAGGCATTACAATCTCTATGACCTACTCAGACTACCAAGGATACCAAATAGTGGTTTGGTTTCCCTCATTTTAATGTAGAACTAACAATGTATTTGGCCACATTGGTCTCTTTAATACAAAACCCCTCCAACCACCCAAAAATAAAAGCATGACTTTTGTGCAGGTCAGCAATTTACAGTCTAAAAGGTCAATATAGCATTCTGAAATAACCAAAGATGATCATCTGAGTGTTGTGGTAAAAGGTTTCCTTTGAAAAGAAAATGGCCCACGCAGGCCTAATTTTTCAGAGTGGGGCAAAGGGAACATCAGGGGCCTGATTTACATTTACAGAGTTTGTCATGGAATTGCCTTTTTGAAGGTCTTTTCTTCCCATGTGGAGTACCTCCTTTCCCCTTACATACTAGAAAATGTTATGTTCCGATAAGGTGTGTGTCCCGCTGTCTAGTGCCTCACAACCATGAGCACTTACATCAGAAAGATTGTTAAAGGAGTGAACGCCTCAACTGATGATGTGATCTAGAATTAGATTTCACCATGCCAGAAACAAATGTGAACTCCTGGATTACTGTAACAATTACAGACAGCCCTCTTAGGGTATGTCTACACTAGCCCCCTAGTTCGAACTAGGGAGGCTAATGAGGGCGACCGAAATTGCAAATGAAGCGTGGGATTTAAATATCCCATGCTTCATTAGCATGTTCCCGGCCGGTCACCATTTTGGAAATTGACTAGCCCGGAAGAACTGCCCGCGTCTACGCGCGGCAGAGAAGGCGATTCGAAATAAATTAAACCATTCCATGAGGTTTAACTGGTAATTCAAGTAAGGGGTTTATTTCGGAATCGCCCTTCTCTGCCACGTGTAGACGCAGGCACTTTTTCCGGGCTAGTCAATTTCCAAAATGGCGACTGGCCGGGAACATGCTAATGAAGCGCGGGATATTTAAATCCCGCGCTTCATTTGCAATTTTGGTCACCCTCATTAGCCTCCCTAGTTCGAACTAGGGGGCTAGTGTAGACATACCCTAAGACTAACCAATCTGCATGGCCACCCGAACAAACTGGACTTAGTGATGTATGATTAGTTATACCAAAGATCACATCTGGTTGCTTCAGTCCCAAGAGACCAGTATCTTGCCCTAAATCAATTGATACCCTAGATCTTACACCAAGGACAACGCCTGTAGACAATTCTCTAACAAACTATCTAAAAGCTTAATAACTAGGAAAGAGGAATAAGTAATTTACAGGTTTTAAAAAAACAAATCTAAACTCACAAATGAGTTACCATCGAACTCCTAAGAGTGACAGGTTGTAGTGATCTGTCAGTTCACATGTCTTCCAGAACAGCTGCAGGAGGCAGCCCCTGGGGTTCTCTGGCTTCAGTTTAGTCTCTGGCCCTTCATGTGGAACATTTTCCTGTAGCTTTTATTTTATTTCCTTCATTCTGCTTCCAAGCCCAAAAGAAAACCTTCCTTGTACATAGCATTTCCAGATGTGATGGAGCTGTTAAGCAATCCTTTGTATTGTGGTGATCCTACAGGCCCCCTCTGGTTTTGATGGGATAGGAGGGGGACAACTCCCATGCCTGAATTCACAAGCTCAGAGCAGACATTTTCAAAGTTTAAAAAGCAAAACTTGCACATTTTCTTAAAGCCTGGAATACAAACTGGCCAAAAACTCAAAAAGTAACAGTAAAATGTTTAAGTACATCAGAAGCAGGAAGCCGGCTAAACAACCAGTGGGGCTCTTAGACGATGGAAATTCTAAAGGAGCACTCAAAGATGATAAAGTCATTGCGGAGAAACTAAATGAATTCTTTGCTTCAGTCTTCATGGATGAGGATATTGGGGAGATTCCCAAACCTGAGCCTTTCTTTTTAGGTGACAAATCTGAGGAATTGTCCCAGATTGAGGTGTCATTAGAGGAGGTTTTGGAACAAATTATAAACTTAACAGTAACAGGGACCAGATGGCATTCATCCAAGAGTTCTGAAAGAACTCAAATGGGAAATTGCAGAACTATTAACTGTGTTTTGTAACTTATCCTTTAAATCAGCTTCCATATCTAATGACTGGAAGATTGCTAACATCACACCAATATTTAAAAAGGGCTCTAGAAGTGCTCCTGGCAATTACAGACCGGTAAGTCTGACATCCGTACCAGGCAAATTAGTTGGAACTATAGTAAAGAATAAAATAGTCAGACACATGGATGAATATAATTTGTTGGGGAAAGTCTACATGGTTTCTGTAAAGGGAAATCATGCCTTACTAATCTGCCAGAGTTCTTTGAGGGGGTCAACAAACATATGGACAAGGGGGATCCAGTAGATATAGTGTACTTAGATTTCCAGAAAGCCTTCGACAAAATCACTCACCAAAGGCTCTTAAGTAAAGTAAGTTGTCATGGGATAAGATGGAAGGTCCTTTCATGGATTAAGTATAAAAGACTGGAAACAAAGGGTAGGAATAAATGGGAAGTTTTCAGAGTGGAGAGAGGTAACTAGTGAGGTCCCCCAAGTGTCTGTCCTGGGACCCATCCTATTCCACTTATTTATAAATGATCTAGAGAAAGGGGTAAATAATGAGGTGGCAAAATTTGCAGATGATACCAAACTGCTCAAGATAGTTAAGACCAAAGCAGACTGTGAAGAGCTTCAACAAGATCTCACCAAACTAAGTGACTGGGCAACAAAATGGCAAATAAAATTTAATGTTGATAAATGTAAAGTAATGCACATTGGAAAAAATAATCCTACCTATATATACAATATGATGGGGATTAATTTGGCTACACCTACTCAAGAGAGAGATCTTGGCGTCATTGTGTCTGAAAACATCCACTCGGTGTGCAGTAGCAGTCAAAAAAGAAAATAGAATGTTAGGAGTCACTAAAAAAGGGATAGAGAAAAAGACGGAAAATACCTTATTGCCTCTCTATAAAACCACGGTACACCCACATCTTGAGTACTGCGTACAGATGTGATCGCCTCATTCAAAAAATGATATATTGGCATTGGAAAAGGTTCAGAAAAGGGCAACAAAATTTATTAGGGGTTTGGAACAGGTTCCATATGAAGAGAGATTAAAAAGAATTGGACTTTTCAGCTTAGAAAAGAGGAGACTAAGGGTACGTCTACATTTGCTCCCTAGTTCAAGCTTGGGAGCAAGTGAAGATGTACCCTAAGGGGGGATATGATAGAGGTCTATAAAATCATGGCTGGTGTGGAGAAAGTGAATAAGGAAAAGTTATTTACTTATTCCCACAATATAAGAACTAGGGTTCACCAAATGAAATTAATAGGCAGCAGGGTTAAAACAAACAAAAGGAAGTTTTTCTTCACTCACTGCACAGTCAACCTGTGGAACTCCTTGTCAGAGGATGCGTGAAGGCTAGAACTTTAACAGGGTTCAGAAAATTGCTAGATAGATTCATGGAGGTTAGGTCCATCAATGGCTATTAGCCAGGATGGGTAGGAATGGTGTCCCTAGCTTCTGTTTCTCTGGAGGTGGGTGACAGGGGAGGGATCACATGAGGATTACCTATTGTGATCCCTCCCTCTGGGGCATCTGGTATTGGTCACTGTCAGCAGACAGGATTCTGGACTAGATGGTCCTTTGGTCTGACCCAGTATGGCTGTTCTTAAACATTGGAAGCCAGATTAATGTAAGCAGCAACTTACAAATATTCCACAACTTCTAAATGCTACCTATATTTTAAAAGTCTAATATCTGATTTGAACAAAGGTAATATGCAGGTGATCAGGTCTGATTTCAAGTTATGAGACAGTCTGTTCTTAGCTCTTTCCCAGGCTGCAGGTATTAGCTGGCATCTGGCTGGCCAGCATGCAGATGACTCTTTGCAGTGTATATATATATTTTTTTCTTTGGTAGCAGAACTGAGGTTTCTTTACATAACGCAGCATGGTATCAAGGAACTCAGCAGAGGAAACTTCTCCTAAAATGTGACATGCTGTTCTGTCCTGGCTGTGTAGTTGTGTCTGTATTTTTTTGAGTTGTGTGGCAGAGAACCTATCTGAATGTACACTAACAGCCACTATGCTCTAGATCCAAGATGCAATGTTAAACAAGCTATACAGTTTCTGTTTTACACATGCATCTAAAAAATGCAGCGCTCTGGCTGGTCATTGAAAAAGATTGCTGGTGAGGATTAAGATGGTTTCCTGCAGCTTTCAAAGTTTATATTCAAGTGATGACCTTTGATGAGGTGTCCACAGTCCTTGCTAACAGTTTGGCTGTTGTGGCTAATGGAGACTGAGAACTACTGGTGTAGAATCTATTTATGGCTCTATACATGTATTATGTGGGTCACATCCAATTCTACCTAAATGGCCCTGAAGAGGTCACATGTGCTGCAGCTGTGTGCTGACTGGACTGCAAGTGGCCCATGGGCTGCAGGTTGAGAATAACTCCTCAACACCATCTTTTCACAACTGTTTTGAAAGGTGCATGGGGATAACAGATGGCTCATGCAATTTCACTATATTTCAAAATTCCTCCTCTCCTTTGAGAGAGAAGGAGCGCTACCCACCTCTTACTTTGTCAGGGAAGTTCACCAGTGCTCATGAACAAGGGTCAAACAGCACTGCCTGGAGCATGGCAAGGTTCAGGGAGCAGGTGCTTTGATAGCAGGTGCTACATGCAGCTATCCCAGCAATCATCAGTCCTGTCTGCAATAACTGTTCTATTCAGGTCTTGAGCTTCTCTTCAGCCACGTTTTCTTTGTTTTGTAGTGAATGCATGATGCACAAAATGAGAAGGGAGGAGAGGCTTAGCCTTATATTCATATGAGACTTTCATCAACATTTGAAGTCTGATCTCCATTGGTAAGATTAGGGGGCCTAACCCTGAGAGCCCCACCAAGTTTGCATGCTTTTACTACCCATGGTAGTCTCATTTACCAGGTGTGTATCTCTCATTTGACAGGCGTTACTGGCACAACAATGTAATTTAGGAGGGATAATGGCTGTGTGGGCCTGCAAAGAGAAGTATCTATTAATTTCAAACTTAGGAAATGTGGAACCAAGAGAGGAAAGAGCATCTTCGCAGGCAGGCTTGCAAACCTAGTGAGGAGGGCTTTGAACTAGGTTCGTTGGGGGACGGTGACCAAAGCCCTGAGGTAAGTGAGGAAGTCGGACACCATGAAGAATCACAAGGAGGAATGAGCAACAAAGAAGGACCCCTGATTCAGATGGAGAAGGCAGGGAAATCAACTGGTTATCTAAGGTGTTTGTACACCACTGTGAGAAGCCTGGGAAACAAAAGGAAGAATTAGAAGCCGTGGCCCAGTTAAATAACTATGATTTGATTGAAAGAATGGAGACTTGGTGGGATGACTCGCATGACTGGAGCACTGTCATGGAAGGGTATAAACTGTTCAGGAAGAACAGGCGGGGGAGAAAAGGGAGGAGGAGTTGCAATGTATGTAAGAGAGCAGTATGATTGCTCAGCGCTCCAGTACTTAGAGGGGGGAAAAGACTGTTGAGAGTCTATGGGTTAAATTTAGAGGTGGAAGCAACAGGGGTGATGTTGTGGTTGCTGTCTGCTATAGACCGCCGGATCAGCTAGATGAGGTAGACGAAGCTTTCTTCGGACAACTGAGAGAAGCTTCCAGATCGCAGGCCCTGGTTCTCATGGTAATCACCCTGACATCTGTTGGGAGACCAACACAGCAGTACACAGACAATCCAGAAAGTTTTCGGAGAATGTTGGGGATAACTTCTTGGTACAAGTGCTGAAGGAACTGACCAGAGGCCATGCGCACCTTGACCTGCTGCTCACAAACAGGGAGGAACTAGTAGGGGATGTAGAGATGGGTGACAAGCTGGGAAGCAGTTCTCATGAGATGGTAGATTTCAGGATCCTGACCTAAGGAAGAAAGGAGAGTAGCAAAAAATACACCTTGGACTTCAGAAGAGCAGACTTTGACTCTCTCAGAGAACTGATGGGCAGGATTAGCTGGGATGCTTACAAGAAGGGGAAAGGAGTCCAGGAGAGCTGGCAGTATTTTAAAGAAGCCTTATTAAAGGCACAGGAAGAAACCATCCTGATGCGCAGCAAGAAAAGCAAATGTGGTAGGCAACCACATTGGCTTACCGGGGACATCCTTGGTGAGCTTAAACACAAAAAGGAAGCTTACAAGAAGTGGAAACTTGGACAGATGACTAGGGAGGAGTACAAATATATCGCTCAAGAATGCAGGGCAGTTATCAGGAAGGTGAAAGCGCAATTGGAATTGCAGCTGGCAAGGGATGTGAAGGGCAACAAGAAAGGTTAATATAGGCATGTTAGCAATAAAAGGGTGATCAGAGAGGGGTTGGGGCCTTTATTGGATGAGGGAGGTAACCTAGTGACAACTGATGTGGGAAAAGCTGAAGTACTCAATGCTTTCTTTGCCTTGGTCTTCACGGACAAGGTCAGCTCCCAGACAAATGCACTAGACAATGCAGTATGGGAAGGAGGTGGACAGCCCTTTGTGGGGAAAGAACAAGTTTGGAACTATTTAGCAAAGCTAAATATACAGAAATCCATGGGTCCGGATTTAATGCATCCGAGGGTACCGAGGGAGTTGGCAAATGTCATTGTGGAGCCTTTGGCCATTATCTTTGAAAACTCGTGGAGTTTGGGAGAGGTCCCGGATGATTGGAAAAAGGCAAATGTAGTGCCCATCTTTGAAAACTCATAGACTTTAAGGTCAGAAGGGACCATTATGATCATCTAGTCTGACCCCCTGCACAATGCAGGCCACAGAATCTCACCCACCCACTCCTGGAATAATACTCTCACCTATATATCAAATATTGAAGTCCTCAAATGGTTTAAAGATCCCAAGATGCAGAGAATCCTCCAGCAGTGACCCGTGTCCCATGCTACAGAGGAAGGCGAAAAACCTCCAGGGCCTCTCCCAATCTATCCTGGAGGAAAATTACTTCCCAACCCCAAATATGGTGATCAGCTGAACCCTGAGCATGTGGGCAAGACTCACCAGCCAGCCACCCAGGAGAAGTTCTCTATAGTAACTCCTATGGAGATCAGGAGAGATCCCGGATGATTGGAAAAAGGCACATGTAGTGCCCATCTTTAAAAAAGGGAAGAAGGACAATCCAGGGAACTACAAACCAGTCATCCTTACCACAGTACCTGGAAAAATCCTGGAGGGGATCCTCAAGGAATCCATTTTGAAGCACTTGGAAGAGGGGAAAATGATCAGGAATAGTCAACATGGATTCACGAAGGGAAAGTCATGCCTGACCAATCTGATCAGCTTCTATGATGAGGTAACTGGCTCTGTGGATATGGGAAAGTGAGTGGATGTGATATACCTTGACTTCAGCAAAGCTTTTGATACAGTCTTCCACAATATTCTTGCCAGCAAGTTAAGGGAGTATGGAATGGATACATGGACTGTAAGATGGATAGAAAACTGGCTAGACTGTCGGGCCCAACGGGTAGTGATCAACGGCTCGATGTCAGGTTGGCGGTCAGTTTCTAGTGGAGTGCCCCCCTTGTTCAACATCTTTATTAATGACCTGGATGAGGGAATGGATTGCACCCTCAGCAAGTTTGCAGCTGACACTAAACTAGGCAGAGAGGTTGAGATTCTTGGGGGAAGGGACCTATCCCTTCAGAGTGACCTGGACAGATTAGAGGATTGGGCCAAAATAAATCTGATGAGGTTCAACAAGAACAAGTGTAGAGTCCTGCACTTGGGGCAGAAGAATCCCAAGCATTGTTATAGGCTGGGGACCGACTGGCTAAGTAGCAGTTCAAGAGAAAAGAACCTGGGGATTACAGTGGATGAGAAGCTGGATATGAGTCAACTGTGTGCCCTTGTAGCCAAGAAGGCTAATGGCATACTAGGGTGCATTATGAGGAGCATTGCCAGCCAATCCAGAGAAGTGATTATTCCCCTTTATTCGGCTCTGGTAAGCCATATCTGGAATATTGTATCCGGTTCTGGGCCCCCCACTATAGAAAGGATGTGGACTCATTGGAGAGGGTCCAGCGGAGGGTGACCAAAATGATTAGGGGGCTGGAGTGCATGACCTATGAGGAGAGACTGAGGGATTTGGGTTTGTTTAGTCTGAAGAAAAGAAGAGTGAGGGGAGATTTGATAGCAGCCTTCAACTTCCTGAAGGGATGTTCCAAAGAGGATGGAGAAAGGCTGTTCACAGTAGTGACGGATGGCAGAACAAGGAGCAATGGTCTCAAGTTACAGTGTGGTTGGCTATTAGGAAAAACTATTTCACTAGGAGGGTGGTGAAGCACTGGAATGGGTTACTTAGGGAGGTGGTGGAATCTCCATCCCTAGAGGTGTTTAAGTCTTGGCTTGACAAAGCGCCGGCTGGGTTGATTTAGTTGGGATTGGTCCTGCATTGGGAAGGGGGCTGGACTTGATGACCTCCTGAGGTCTCTTCCAGCTCTATGATTCTATGAACCAAAATGGAGTGCTGCTATTTCATGTTTAGTGAGTAATGTGGACCTACTTGCATATGAGAGCCAAATTACTATGCAGAATATAGCTTACTAGCAGATGTACCCGGTGTTGCTTGGATCTTTGACTGACGTAATTTTTGGGGTGATATATTTTGTTGGAAAATAAATGAACAATGTACATGCTTTATTTCAATGACTGTATTTTTTTTATATGATAGAACATGAAGGCTGGAGTGAGAGCTCGGGGGTAAGAAGTGGCTTGGCGTAGAGGGTTGGGAGGTGGGGCGGCTCAAGGCAGGGTTTGGCGACTTCAAGGGAAGGAGTTGGGGGTGCAGAAGTCAAGGGAGGTGCAAGACTCAGGGTAGGAGACTCAGGACAAGAAGTGGGGGGAGAGCTTTCCAGGGCCACCCATGGTGACAAGGGTGTCACTGCTTCATTGGCGGCTCCTCCCACAGTACTGTGGCAGTACTCCCCAGCCATTGGCTCCTCCCAAGGGCTGGGACTTGCTCTTCAGAGGGTGATTGCTCCTGGGAGGTGGGGATCCGGGTCTGTGCACTTGTTGGGTGGGGATTGGGGCTCTGTGGGCTGGCCCTGGCCTTCACCTCTACCTTTCCTGGGTTGCAGCCTGTTCGGGGGGCCTTGCTTGGGGCAGTGGCCACCCTGTCTAGCAGCCTGTTTGGGGGGGGGTGCTTTGTGGGCTGGCCCCACTCTCCAACAGCCCCGCCATGCTCTGCAGGCTGTTTGGGGCAAGACCAGGCTCTGTGGGCTGTCTCCCTGCAGGTGTCCCCCACAGCCTGCAGACTGCCGGAAGGGCACAAGCTCTGGGGGCTGCCCCCTCCAGCTGTCTCTCTCCAGCAGCCCCCTGTGGGCTGTCTTGGGGATGGGTGAGACTCTAGGGAATGCCTCCAGCCTCAAGCAGCCTCTCCATGGCCTGCAGGGTGTCTGGGGACAGGCCAGGCTCTGGGGTCTGCCCCTCCTCCAGTGGGTCCCCCCACTTCCTGCAAGATTTCTCTGGTGGGCAGGCCTGGAGCAGGGAGGCACCTTACTGGGTCTGGAGGTAGGAAAGATAGTGGAGCCCTAGCCCTCCTGGCCACTCTTTGTGCTGCAGCTGCATCTCAGTATCACATCCCTCTTCTCTGTGCCCCTCCCTTTTGTGTTGCTCCACTTTTCTGCCCCTTGCCTTTTCATGTTATCAAAAACAGTGCCATTCCTGGCACTTCCCATTTTCCTTGCACAACCAGACCCTGACCTTGCTTTAAGATAGGGTAAGAGGAAGCAGCATACCAAATTTGGTAGTTCTTCCTCTTATGGTTTAGGAGGAGTGCTTGAATGGACAGACACACACTCAGATATAGATATAGATGATTTCAAGGAGAGGCATGTCTGGAGTTCAGGATTTGGTTGTCACTATATGGAAAATAGAGAAGAGCAGAATAAAACCTCCCCTCCCTACTCACATTTAATCTCTTCTTTACTACCATTTGGGTTGGAAGAAGAAAAATAATAATCTTCTATGAGTTAGAGAGAGAAAGAGTCTTAAACCTACCTCAAAAGTTTACTATCACAATAGAAACAGCCAAAATGCTGGTGTGACGAGAAAATAAAAAAGCTTTAATCTCCTGGCTTTGAAGGGATTTTTTAACTGCAGAGATGTCTCGAGGGATTTGGCTGAACTGAGCAAAATGGAAATGCCTGTTCCCTTCCAGTCTGAAGTAACTGTCACAATAAGCAACCACCACAGAATTGGCAGCTATTACTCTGTTTCTGAAGCCAACAGCACAGCTATACAAAGGGCAGGAGGGAAATAGCACACACCACAACAAATTAAATAAGAGTTGTCTGGTATTGGCTACAGATCTTTTTGAATAATATGGAGCGTTGGTGAGAAGAGCCTGAGTGTGAGAGATTATCAGGTGCATAAACTAAGTTCTGGGACCACAGTTACTTTGATTTAAGAAAAGAATTGATATGACAAGTGAAGGATAAGAATTAATGGGACCCCACCTCAGATCCATCTGTTCCATGAAATGAATATAGCAACATTTTCTCAAGGTGGGGTGGGGGAGGGGGAGATGATGGAGGGCCATGGCCTACAAAGAGGATGACACGGCCACCATCATGCTCTCCTTATAGCTGGTTCCTGTGAGCCTGGATGCCAGGGAGGGATCACACACAGGACAGGGGAGGTGGGCACAAAGGGAGAGGAGTGTGAGTGTCGCTCGGGCTGCAGATCATGCTGCAGTCCATGCACGTGGAACCACGTGCAGTGTTAGTGTGCACCAAGCAGCCTCAGGAGGCATGCCCGAGATTCTACTCCCAGTGTCAGGGGAGGCCACACATATATCTGGCCCCAGGGGGAAGCCCTCCCAGCATCTGCCATGGCTAGAAGGAGGCTAGCCACAAGGGCGCAGGCATGACCCCAGACACACCGAGGAGTGCCGCATGCCGCACACAGCCATGCCTTCATATGCGAGGCACCACCCACTCCCGTGGACAGCGCTGTGAGGTGCAGGTGTGTGTGTTGGCCCCAGGGAGGGCCAGGCTGCTCCCAGCTCCTCTGCCACCCATGGGGGGATCCCACTGTGGCTGGACACTTACTCCCCGCCCATGGAGAAGCAGGCAAGGTAAGGGGGAAGAGGGCAGTGTGGATGCGCTCTTTCAGGAGAAGTTTTTCTGGGTGATCGCTTCCAGAAAAGCTTCTTCCAAAAGAAGCCTGCAGTTTAGATGTAGCCTTTGGTATTCTGCTATTTAAAAAACACGGCTATTTGGGAGACTGGGTTGCTAAGTATCCCTGGATTCTCTCATCATGTAATAGGGCAACAGTCTTACTGGTGTTCCTCCCTAAAGGCTGTGTCATCCTTCTGTGGGTGTCAGCCATCAAGCATCTGCTTTGTTCCATCTGTAATTGGGGGTCTGTCACAAGTTGGAGATGTTCTGTGGCCTGCAATCTGCTGAATTGAGCAGATTGACAATGAGCCCTCCTGCCTTAAATCTCTGAGTCTGAGCTATTGTTGTTGCCCTTGGCCTGAAAGGAGGAAACCCCCATCTGATTAGGGAAGAGGCATGACATTACTCAGAGGCAGGAAATCTTAAGGCACGTATGTTCTGCTTGCAAGTGATCACTGGAGTCTTCAGAGGAGCTTTCAGTTGCTCCTATAGTCTAGTTAGGGGAAAAATGCCTTTATAAAAATACTGACATCATAGTACAGGTTGAACCTCTGTAATCCAGGATTCTGTTGTCCAACAACAGCCATTGTCCGGCATCTGCAGTGACCCTGTGGGTGTTCCAGGACTGGTGCCCTCATAGGAAATCCCAATGCCAAGCTCCTTCCTCTGCCCCCTTCTCCCTTGCGCGGGTGGCCTTGGGCTTAGCAACTCCTTCCCTGACCTTCCGCAGCACTACAAATAATGTGGCATTCAAGCTCAGGGAGGGAGGGGAAGGAATGAGACAGGCTGCGCTTGAGGGAGAAGGTGAGGAAGAGGTGGGGTGGGGATGGAGCAGGGGCATTGGTTGGTACTGGGACCCAGGTTGCAGAGGAACCTGTAGCTGAGACCTGCCGGCAGCTATGACCCTAGGTGGCAGCAGAGGGGCCAGCAGCTAGGACTTAGGGCTAGTGGCTGGGACCCTGGGTGGGGGGCTGGCATTGGGGACCCTGGTGGCAGTGGGGACCCCAGGCATGAGGCCATGCTGGGTGCAAAGCTGAGAGGTGCTGCAGCAACCCTGGTGCTCCTACTTCTCATATGTATGGAGACCTGCAGGAAAGCCTCCCCCTTCCTCTCACAAAAATTGTGGAGCACACAGCACGCTGCCACCACGTGTGGAATATTGTGCTGGGAGAGGTCGAGGTGGGTGAGGAGGCATCTAAATCATGCTTTCAGTCGGCTGAAGGCTCCCTCGACCACAATGCGGGCCCTGCTGAGCCTGGCATTGAAGGCCTGCCGGGAGGGGCTGAGGTGTCCCGTGTAGGGCTTCATCAGCCAGGGCTGTAGGGGGTAGGCTGCATCTCCCAGCAGGCACACTGGCATGTCCACGTCCCCGACCCTGATGTGACGGTGGGGGAAGAAAGTCCTGGCGTGCAGCCTCTGGAACACGGAGGAGTTGCGGTACACCCACGCGTCGTGTGCCTTGTCAGATCAGCCTACACTGATGTCCGTGAACTGGCCCCGGTGGTCAGACACGGCCTGCAGGATCATGGAGAAGTACCCCTTCCTGTTCATGAAGAGGGAGGCCTGGTGTTTCGGGGCACGGATGGGGATGTGCGTCCCGTCGATCACCCCCCCGCAGTTGGGGAAGCCGAGGGAGCCGAACCCCTGGATGACCGCATCCAGGTCGGTGAGGCGGATGACTCTGCGGAGCAGCACCCTGTTGATGGCCTTGACCATCTGCAGAAAGACGCACAAAACCGAGGGTCACTAGGGTGCCCGTGCCCGAGTGGCTGGGAGTGTTTGTGCCCCGCCACTGCCCTGCGCCCCACTCCCAGGAGCAACCTCTGCTGCAATCCTGGCCACCATGGGTGGTCTGTAGCGCGGCTGGGACAGACTGAACCCGCCTGGGGAGGGCACTTACAACACCTCCCCCCCATTTTCCCTGGGGCAGCCCATGTCCTCCTTGCAGCCTCCCCTCCTGGCCCAGTGGCCGGTGAGTGCCGTACCTGCATGAGCACTGCTCCGATGGTGGATCTCCCCACGCTGAACTGGTTGCCGACGGATCGGTAGCTATCCGGCGTGGAGAGCTTCCAAAGGCGATGGCCACACGCTTCTGGAGGGGAATGGCGGGCCTCATGCGTGTGTCCCGTTGCTGCAGAGCAGGGGCGAGCCACTTGCAGAGCTCCAGGAAAGTGTCCTTCTTCATCCTGAAGTTCTGGGTCCACTGTTGGTCTCTCCAGCACTCCAGGACGATGTGGTCCCACCAGTTGCTGCTGGTGTCCAGATGCCAGATGCGGCGGGGCACACTGGCGTCTGGGTGCCGCTCCTCCAGGGCCCCCATGGGGAGCAGGGGGAGGGCCAGGGGGCTGGCCTGCAGCAGAAGGTGCCAGGCAGCCTCCAGCAATTGCTACCAGGCTTGCAGCAAGACGTTCAACATGAGCACCAGAGTGCCCGGGGCGGCTCTGGCTCCATGGTGCTGAGAGCTGCGGTGTCCCAAATGAGAGCGACCAAAGCAGGCGGAGAGGAAAACGCTTTGCTGTCCCTCAGTGAGGTAGGCAAGCAAGCGGGAAAGCTGAGAAACAGGGGGGTTCCTTTAAGCACGAGCCTCAGATAGCCTCAGACAGCAGCCACACAAAGCAACTACTGACCTGATGCCCTACTAGAACCAGTTTCAGCTGCCCTTAAATGCGATCCAGCGTCCAATCAATGTGGACGCGCTATTTCAAAATAGCAAAACGCTATTTCGAATTAGATTTTGTGTCTAGATTATTTCGATTTAGCTTATTTTGAGTTAACTAATTCGAAATACGTTAATTTGAAATAGTGCTGTAGTGTAGACATACCCTGACTCCCTTCTTTCCCTCTCTGAAGAGGAGACCCATCACCTAGAACACTGTTTCTCAAAATGCCATCTGCAGACCACTAATGGTCTGCAGCTGCCTTACAGGTGGTCCGCAGGTCGAGGTCAGCCCCCCCCCCCTTCACCTACACAGTGAGGAACCCACACTACCACTCCAGCCTCATAGCTGCTGTGCGGCTGCGAGGCTGGTGCACCAGCTCTGGCTTCCCACTGGGAGGGAGTGGGTGATGGTGAAGAAAATCCTGACCTTCTCCGCCAGTATGGCTTGTGGGGAGAGAGAGAGCAAGTGGCTCCCCACACTGCTGCTCCCTCCCTCCCCATAGGGGGAATAGCGGTGCAGTGACACACTATCTGGAGGCTTTCCCCACTGCTCCCATTGGAGGTTGTGTTGGAGCGATGGGGCACAAAACCAAGTAAGCACCCCCCTTATGCCCAGATCCCTGCACCTCAATCCCCCTCACTCACCTCCCCACCAAAACCTCGCTAGTGCTCCTTGCTCCTGCACCCTCCCCCTGGCCACACATTGCACCTTCCCTTGCTCTTGCTCCCTCTTCCCTGGCCAGACACCCTACTCCTAACCTGTTCCTATACCCTATCTCCCACCCAGACCTTGCACCCTCACCCTCTCCTGCACCCCTCCTGCCCAGATCCTGCACCCCCATCCCTATCTCACTCACTGGCAGCCCTGTCCCACACACTGAGCCTCTCATTTTTGTCCCCACCCCAGAGCCTAAGGGTGGGGTCCACACACTCCATTAACTCTGGAACCCCAGAAAAATAAATCTGGGAAGCCCTAAACCGCAGTCCTCCCTGCCCCTTCCCCCATAGGGCTAGAGTGCCAGAGGAGTGAGGTGTCTCAGTTGGGGTTTTTTGCAGGAGTTTTTTTGCTTATCATTTGTGTGATTTTTTTTTCTGTGGGTCAGTGGCTCCTAGCCAAAAAATATTCCCCACTCCTGCTATAAAAAAAGAAAACATTGAAGCCTTTTGTGCTGGACATTATATTAATATTTTACTTTATTTAAAATGAAGTTTGATAAACTAATATGAGAGAGTTAAAACAATCTATTTAATAATTTAAATTAAACCATTCTCCCCAGCCGCAGCAGTAGTAAAATTTCTCAGGTGAAATTATGTAATTAACAGTGAGTTTCCATTATCAACTGGTGGTGTGCGGAAAGGTTTGCATTGAGACAGGTGGGCCCTGGTCCAAAAAGTTTGAGAACCACTGACCTAGAACAGTGGGTTCAAGGCTGAGGTCTTCAGAACTCCCAGAGTCCACCGGGGTCTCGGCAACACAGCCGTCTGGCTGTGGAAGTGCTTTTCAATGATCTCCATGCTGCCCAAATCATGGGACTTCAGCTCCCTGAAGTTTGAAAGGAGGAAACTGATTCCAGAATCACTTGCTGAATGTGTATTGATGACTTTGTGGTATATAAGGAACCTTCAGCTGGAAAAAAGAAGTACATGAAGGATGCAAGGGTATGTCTACACAGCAAAGTTATTTCAAAATAACTTTACTAGCATCTACACAGCCAAACCGCTATTTTGAAATTAAATTGAAATAGCGGAGCGCTTATTTCGAATTTGGTAAACCTCATTCCACGAGGAATAACGCCAAATTTGAAATAACTATTTCAAAATAAGTGCTGTGTAGACACTTATATCAAAATAGCCTTGGTGGCTACTCCAGCCTCAACCAAGAACACTCCTCTCCCTCCCCTCTCCCCGAAGCCCTTAAAGGGGTTGACGCTGGCCACAGTGTCTGTGCCAGCTCGAAGCCTGCCAGCCCAGAGCCAGCAGTCACTGCCCCGACCCAGTGGCTGCAAAACATGAGCCAGCAAGCCACTGGCAGCCAGCCCTCCACCGCTCCCCAGGAGCAGTCTGCCAGCTCCCAGGAGCCTGCCAGGGCCCGGAAAAGGTGGGCACCTTCCTGGACCAGGGTGGAGATCATGGACCTTATTCTGGTTTGGGGGGGATGCCCCCAACATCCATGATCTCTGCACTAGATGGAGGAATGCGGCCGTCTATGGCAGGATAGCTGCCAGCCTGGCCACATGTGAACCCAGGAGCAGGTTTACATGAAAATCAAGTTGGTCCGGCGAGCCCCCCAACCCTGAGCCCTGAGCTTCCCCTCCCACTTCTTCCTTTGCTTCCCCCTTCCAGCTCCCTCCTCCCAGGTTTCCCGCTCCCCTCTCCCACCCTCTCTTCTCCCCTCTCCTGCCTCCTTTCCCTAGTCTCACCCGTTTCATTCCCCCCCCCTCCCAGTTTGGTTCAATAAAGAGAGTTTGTGTTCATGAAAATATGTGTATTTTATTTGACATCAGGAAGGGAGGTTAGGGAGGGTAAGTGGAAAGACGTGAGGGAGGCATGAGGCACAAACCCCCAATGGGGCAGACCAGGGAGGCTCTTAGTGCTCCTCAGGGTGGAAGCTCTCCCGCAGGGCCTCTTGGATACTGACAACCTCCCGATGGACCTCCCGGATGGCAGCCTGCAGAAAGTGCAGCCAGGCTCGCAGCAATGCATCCAAGAGAAGCACCAGAGTGCGCAGGGGCAGCTCTGGCTCCATGTTGCAGAGTGCTGTGGTGTCCCGAGTGAGGGCAATCAGAGCACGCAGAGACAAAATGCTTTGCTGTCCCTCATTGAGGTAGACAAGCAAGCAGGGAAACCTGAGAACTGGCTGTCCGGGGCGTCCCTTTAAGCACAGACCTCAGATAGCCTCAGGCAGCAGCCCCACACAGTAAATCCTGACCTGGTGCCCTGCCAGAACTGGTTCCGACCAGCCTTAAATGCGATTCAGAGTCCACTCAGTGTGGACGTGCTATTTCGAAATAGCAAAATGAAACAACATGTAGCAGCCCTGCAGGAACTTAACAAGACTCTGCAAGAGAGGACACAGGCAGAGGCCGTGTGGCAAGACCACCTGCTGGATGAGCTCGTCCAGCAGCAGACTTGCACCTGTGCCACGATGCTGGAGGTCCTTGCCTTGCCTGCTCCTGTCCCTGGTACTGCTCCTCCTGCACACCATGACCCTGCCCCACCTAACTTCTTTTCCCCATCAACCCCCCCTTGCCCCTTGCACCCTCCTCTTCCCCAGTCCCCCTCTCCCCCAGTTTCCCCTGTCCCCCAGCCCTCCCAGACCCAATTGCTGCCCCCCTCCTGTCCAGCACACTACTATCTCTCGCCGCACCTGACCCCAAGGCCATGGAGGTCCCCGGACGTGAGGCTGCAGGAGCCTGCAGTCAGGGAAGCACAGTCTGACCTGAACCCCCTCCCACCTCTATGTTTTACAGCCCCCCCCACCCAGGTTTTCAGCCCTCTCCCCAGCCAGGTTTTCAGACCCAACCACCCCAGTTACAGAAAATTTTGCTCATTTGACAAAATGTTTATTTTTTAATCAAAAACTTTGCTTTAGTAGAAAACTATGTACAATGACAATAACAAAGTATATTTTAGCAACATTTAGCAATTTTTAGTTATTGATATTGATTATAATATAACACAAATTTATGTTTACAAACAAAACCTGGTGTTTCTCTATTATTTCAGAAAAGAGGATCAGGGTGAGGGTTGTGGAGGGAAAGGTGGACCAGGTCCAAACCCCCATAGGGGAGGCCCTGGGGAGAGTCATTGGGTTCCTTCTGAGAATCTCTCCATCAGGGCCTCCCAGATGCGAACACTGGACTGGTGAGCCTGGCGGATGGCAGCTGTCTGGGGCTGCTCGAATTGCCTCTCTTCGCTGTCAGCACCTGTACCCCACTGCGGGAGGACAGCCTTCCCTTTTCTCTCCACGAGGTTATGGAGAACGCAACACGTGGCCACCACTTCAGGGATCATAGAATCATAGAATCATAGAATACTAGGACTGGAAGGGACCTCGAGAGGTCATCGAGTCCAGTCCCCTGCCCTCATGGCAGGACCCAATACTGTCTAGACCATCCCTGATAGACATTTATCTAACCTACTCTTAAATATCTCCAGAGATGGAGATTCCACAACCTCCCTGGGCAATTTATTCCAGTGTCTGACTACCCTGACAGTTAGGAACTTTTTCTTAATGTCCAACCTGAACCTCCCTTGCTGCAGTTTAAGCCCATTGCTTCTTGTTCTATCCTCAGAGGCCAAGATGAACAAGTTTTCTCCTCCTCCTTATGACACCCTTTTAGATATCTAAAAACTGCTATCATGTCCCCCCTCAATCTTCTCTTTTCTAAACTAAACAAACCCAATTCCTTCAGTCTTCCCTCACAGGTCATGTTTTCAAGACCTTTAATCATTTTTGTTGATTTTTTCTGGTCCCTCTCCAATTTCTCCACATCTTTCTTGAAATGCGGTGCCCAGAACTGGACACAATACTCCAACTGAGGCCTAACCAGCACAGAGTAGAGTGGAAGAATGACTTCTCGTGTCTTGCTCACAACACACCTGTTAATGCATCCCAGAATCATGTTTGCTTTCTTTGCAACAGCATCACACTGCTGACTCATATTCAGCTTATGGTCCACTATAACCCCTAGATCTCTTTCTGCCGTACTCCTTCCCAGACAGTCGCTTCCCATTCTGTATGTATGAAACTGATTGTTCCTTCCTAAGTGGAGCACTTTGCATTTGTCTTTATTAAACTTCATCCTATTTACCTCAGACCATTTCTCCAATTTGTCCAGGTCATTTTGAATTATTACCCTATCCTCCAGATTAGTCGCAACCCTCCCAGCTTGGTATCATCTGCAAACTTAATAAGCGCATTTCTATACCAATATCTAAAACGCTGATGAAGATATTGAACAGAGCCGGTCCCAAAACAAACCCTCATGAACCCCACTTGTTATGCCTTTCCAGCAGGATTGTGAACCATTAATAACTACTCTCTGAGTACGGTTATCCAGCCAGTTATGCACCCACCTTATAGTAGCCCCATATAAGTTGTATTTACCTAGCTTATTGATAAGAATATCATGCGAGACTGTATCAAACGCCTTACTAAAGTCTAGGTATACCACATCCACCGCTTCTCCCTTATCCACAAGACTCATTATCCTATTAAAGAAAGCTATCAGATTGGTTTGACATGATTTGTTCTTTACAAATCCATGCTGGCTGTTCCCTATCACCTTGCCACCTTCCAAGTGTTTACAGATGATTTCCTTAATTACTTGCTCCATTATCTTCCTGGCACAGAACTTAAACTAACTGGTCTGTAGTTTCCTGGGTTGTTCTTATTTCCCTTTTTATAAATGGGCACTATATTTGCCCTTTTCCAGTCTTCTGGAATCTCTCCTGTCTTCCATGATTTTCCAAAGATGATAGCTAGAGGCTCAGATATCTCCTCTATCAGCTCCTTGAGTATTCAACATCTCAAGGGATGTTGCATTCCCCCATCTCCAGTCGTGTGAGAAGGTACTGGAACCTCCCTTTTAGATGTCTGAACGCTCCACTTGCATGCGAGCCTGGTTAAGATGCACTTTAAATTGCTCCTTGCTCACATCCAGGTGGGTGGCCGGTGAAGGGCTTCATAAGCCACGGCATCAGGGGTAGGCCGCGTCGGCCCCAAAGCACATCGGCATCTGCATGTACCCAAGCGCAAGGTCCCGCTGCATGCAAACTGCTACAGTTGCTTATAATTACTTCTGTGTAGTCTCTTGTCAGCCACAGGCACAGACAGGGTCTTTCCCCTTCAGGAACAATCACCAACAGCTCCTGAAACAGCCTGCTAGATCAAAGCCCTAGCAGGCTCCCAGCAGGCTCTAGCTTCCAGCAGCAGCTCCTGGACTGGAAAAGGCTCTGCACCAGAAATCTGGCTCCTCTCTCCAACTTGGAGCCCACCAACTCTCTCCCTGCACTCCCTGGAAGAGTGCAACAGTTTCCCTCTTTTTTTTCCTAAGGCACCATGGGAGTTGTAGTCTCTGGGGCTAGATTGCAGCACAAAGGATCCTCCCAGTAAAAGTCAAAGGCTCCTATAGGAAAGGGAGCCTACATTATATAAATCAAAACACAAAAAACAAGTATTCAATAGAAGTGACAGAAATGCTTTTCATGTTACAAAGAGCAATCACTTACAGAAAGTTAGAAGGCACCTCAAGCAGTATTGCCCTGCAGTTTGAAATGATCCAAAGTGTTTGTACCCTATTACAGGTGAGCAGTCTGTCACTGGTTGCTGACAGCAGTTCTTAACCATATTTTAAGTATTACAGACATACATTACCATAACACATACTCATACATCTTTATTAATGCAAGCAAACACAGAGGCTACGTCTAGACTGGCATGATTTTCCGCAAATGCTTTTAACGGAAAAGTTTTTCCGTTAAAAGCATGTGAGGAAAAGAGCGTCTAGATTGGCACAGATGCTTTTGCGCAAAAGCACTTTTTGCAGAAAAGCGTCCGTGCCAATCTAGACACGTTTTTGCACAAGAAAGCCTCCATCGCTGTTTTTGCCATCGGGGCTTTTTTGCGCAAAACACTTTTTAGCTGTCTACACTGGCCCTCTTGCGCAAATACATTTGCGCAAGAGGGTTTTTTCCTAACGGGAGCAGCATAGTTTATTTGCAAGAACACTGACAATCATACATTAGATCGTCCAGTGTTCTTGCTCAAATTCAAGTGGCCAGTGTAGACAGCTGGCAGTTTTTCTGCAAAAGCGGCTGCTTTTGCGGAAAAACTTGCCAGTCTAGACACAGCCTAAGGGTATGTCTACACTGCATTTTTTTTTGTCTACACTGCATTTTTGCTCAAAAACCTGTGGAGCATCCACACCTCAAATGCACTTTTGCACAAGTACATCAGCAGTAAAACGACAGAACAGAGGGCTTTTGCCAGTATAGGTAAACCTCCTTTTATGAGGCATAACTGCTTTTTGCGCTATAGCTATTGCACAAAAAGGCATGTGTGGACACTCCAGAGGGGTTTTTGCACAAAAATTGGCCTCCAGGGGAAAAAAAATGGTGGCCGCTGGGCCACTCCGGCCAACTCAATCAGAACTCTCTTGTTCCCATCTGCTGACACCCTTTAAAGCCGCAGACACCCTGCAGAAGTATTGTGGCTGAAAGTTTGGCCAGAGCAGGTGCCTTCAGTATGCTGCTCTCCTTCAGCCACAAATGGCCTCCCAGCAAACTCCCCAACCCCGGCCCTTCCAGGGACTAACCACAGGGGTCACAGGACTCCCCGAGGGGGACCAAGTGGCATGCCCCCCCCCGGTGCAGGCCAGAAATCGCCACCCTCCTGGAGTTGTGGGGCAAGGAGGAGTCCCTGCAGGACCCCAGGGCCAAATGCCGCAATGCAGAGATTTACTCCTGCATGGTCGTATCCCTGGTGGAGCGAGGTCACCCTGCCTGGACCATGGAGCAAGTCTGGGCTAAGGTGAAGGAGCTCTATCAGGGGTACGTTAAGACCAGGGAGTGGAGGGGGCACTCAGGGGCAGGACCCCAAATCTGCCCCTACTATGCTGAGCTCCACCACATCCTCTGGGGGGGGGAGAGGAACCCTCTTCCCCCTCTATCCTGGTGGACTCCATCCTGGAGCAGCTGGTAGTGCAGCACCTGGAGCCTGTCCCCGACCTGGTGGAGATGGAGGGGCAGCCCCTGACAGAGGAGGAGGAGGAGAAGGAGGATGGCAACCAGGACAGCAGGACCATCACCCTGTCCCAGGAGCCAGTTCCTGCCAACCTGGATGTCTCCCACGCCTCCGAGGTACATTGGCACACACACACACACACACACACACACACACACACACACACACACACACCCAGCGCGGGGGAGGTGGGAGCACAGGGGTTGGGGGGCACAGTGTTGTGCGGGTTGGTCAGCCAGCACATGCTGCTGCGGTCTGGGCATGTGCAACCATGTGCAGCGGGAGCGTGTGGCACACGGCCACAGCAGCCAGCTCCTCTACATGTCTGGGAGCCTGCTGCCAGCCTCATGCCTGGCCACACGAGTCCTGCCCCCAGGGGGCAGGGGAGACACAGCCAGCTGCAAGCTGGCTAGCTGCAAGGGCATAGGCACAATGCCCCCCCACGCCCTGGAGTGTAGCACACAGGCATGCCTGCAAGTGAGAGGCAACAGCTGCTCCCAATGATAGCCCAGTGAGCCACAGCTGTGTGTGCACCCCCCAAGGAGGGGAAGGCTGCTCATGGCTCCTCTGATGCCCATGTGGCCGTACACTTCCTTTGCCTGCCTGGCCATGATGTGTGTGTCCGAGGGGAGGGGAGGGGAGGGAGAGGGCAGCACGGTCCTCTGGCTACCTCGGGGCCTGTGTGACACAGGGCATGCTGTGCAGGCCATGCATGGCCTTGCGCCCAGGACATCCCCCTCCTGCGGGCTGTGGACTGGTGCAGTCACTGCTCACACAGGAGGGCATGGCCTCAGGGAGGACTGATGGCCTTTTCCTTTTCTGTGTTCTCCATAGCCGGACCAGCCAGAATGGAGGGCCCAGCCACACCACCGCCGCAGCCACCTGCCACCAGAGTCCGGGGGAGCCACAGATGGGCCAGGTCTGGGGAGGAGCTCATGAAGCAACACATCGGCATAATGCACAACATCCATGACACTCTGTGGGGCAGGCTCAATGCTGACCTTGAATGGATAGAGATGATGTCGTGTTGCACGGGGGAACTCCCGCCCGATGCCACTGGCCCTGCCTTTCACCCTCCTGCCCCCTCTCCTATGGCCCTTGTCCATCCATCTGCCCACCCTGCTATGCCTCTCCTCCCTCCCCATGCCATGCCTCTGCTCTCTGCTTATCCCAAGGCCATCCCCCCTTCCCCAAGTGATGCCTATGGCTGCTCCTCCTGTCCCCCCGCCAACCCTGCCCCAGCTGTAGCTGCCCCTCCAGCCCAACCCTTTCAGGTCTCCAGAGCCACCCAATCCCGAACACGTCCATGCACCCCAGGTGGCAGAGCAGGCCACCACACTAACCCTCCCAATCCTGAACCCCCTCCCAATCCTGAACCCCCCTTTCAGTTCAGACATCCTCCTTTCATCTTCCCCCCTTCTTTTTATGTTTAATAAAAACAGACTCATTTTGTTTTCAAACCAAACAGGTGTGTTTATTGGGAGGTCAGGGAAGGGGCAAGGGGGAGGAGGTGAGAGGGGGAAGGGAGAGAGCGGAAAGGCAGAAGCCCCTGTTGGAGAGGCCCTGGGGACAATTACTGGGGGGCCTCAGGGAACCTCTCCCTCAGGGCCTTCCAGATGCACACCACTAGCTGATGGGCCTGGCGGTGGCAG
Source organism: Rafetus swinhoei (assembly GCA_019425775.1). Classification (NCBI taxonomy): domain Eukaryota; kingdom Metazoa; phylum Chordata; order Testudines; family Trionychidae; genus Rafetus; species Rafetus swinhoei. Next base: position 10,118,401 of record CM033435.1, on the reverse strand, counting down.
CAGTCCGGGGATGCTGAAACGCACGGCCCTGTTGGCCAGCCTCTGCCACCCACCCTGGGAGGAAGGCCTCCCTCATGCGCTCCACAATATTGTGGAGCACAGAGCACACTGCAACCACCTTGGAAATGTTGCACTCCCCGACGTCCAGGTGGGTGAGGAGGCAGTGGAACCATCCCTTGAGACACCCAAAGGCGCACTCCACCTGCATCCAGGATCGATTGAGGTGGGCATTGAACAGATCCTTGCTGGGATTGAGGTGGCTGGTATATGGTTTCATCAGCCAGGGCATGACTGGGTATTCTGCATCCCCAACTATGCACACTGGCATGTTGTGCTCACCCACTGCAAAGTCCCAACAGGGGAAAAAGGTGCCCGCCTCAAGCTTGGCGCACAGACTGGAATTACGGAACACTCGGGCATTGTGTGCCCTGCCTGACCACCCCACATAAATGTCAGTAAAGTGGCCCTGGTGGTCCACCAGGGCCTACAGGACTACGGAGAAGTAGCCCTTTCTGTTAATGAACTGGGCCGCTTGATTTTCTGGGGCCCGGATGTGGATATGCATCCTGTCGATGGTGCCCCCGCAGTTGGGGAACCTCAGGACAGCAAATCAGCCCATGGTTGCCTCCAGGTCTTGGAGCCGGATGACTCTGTGCAGCAGCAGGGAATTGATGGCCCGGATGACCTGCAAAGGAGACAAAGAAACACACAGAACAGAGAATGAAAGAGGGGTTGCGTGAGCCCCTGGGAGGTGCCTGTTCCCCCCTCTCCTCGTCTGCCCCCCCCATCCTCCCAGGAGCCACCCCTTACGAGCCCGTGTCCCTCCCCCAGCAGCAGGGCTGTGTGAGGGCGGGACTGCACAAGCCCCCAGGGCCACACCTTTCCCCCCACCCCCAGTCCATCCCCTACAATCCCCAGCCCCCCCCCTTTCCTGTGGCCTGCAAGCTCCTTATCTGCATGAGGATGGCCCCAACAGTGGACATCCCCACCCCAAACTGGGGATGGCAGGCCACAGTTGGGTGTCGCGTCTCTGGAGGGTGGAGTGAGCCAGGCACAGAACTAGTTGTCCCACCGCTCCATGACCAGCCAGTCCCACCAGTCCAAACTGGTCTCCAGCCTCCAGAACCTCCTGGGTATGGTGAGGTGTGGCAGCCAGACCGGAGCAGCCGCAGCCACGCAGAGAGACACGAGGAGGAGTTTGGTGTCCACGTCCAGCTGCAACAAGTAGGCTGCTGGGATCAAGTGCTGCAGGAACTGCAGCATGGCTGTGTGGGACTGTCACGTGCCCAGGGGCAGCTCAGGCTCCATGGGAAATAGCAAGAAGGAAAAAAGCAGTTTCGCCCCCAAAAAGGCACAGGGCAAACACAGCAGGCACTGCTGAAGCTTAGCTTTGCCAAAGAGGCTAGCAAGCAGGCAGCAGAAACAGAGAAGCGACTGTCCAGGGGGGTCTCTTTAAGCGCACGTCTCTGGAGGGCTCCAGCAACAGCACTCAAGAGCAACTGGTGACCTCTAGCCCGGCTAGAACCGGTTCTGGGTGGCTTTTATCTTCAGGAGAGCATCCAATAGTGTGGACGCCCTCTTGTGCAAAAGCGCATAGCAAAAGCGATGCACTTTGAGGTGTGGACGTGCTCTTGCGCAATAAGTTTTTGCGTAAAAATTCTTGCACAAAAGGCTTCTTGTGTTCTTGCACAGTGTAGACGTAGCCTAAGCATATACTCTGCTATAACTGACAAGCTTACTCTGACTTCTCTTTCTTCTGCACATGTGCATGGGCTCATGTACGCTCTCCTTTTCCCACAGATCTCCACAGTAACATCTACTCTCTTTCTCACTCATGCTCTTCTCTCCTCTTGGACTCCTCTCAATCTCTCCCTTTCCACAAACTGTCTTAACTGTTTGCCTTTTATATGCTAGCTGTCCGTTCTTGTATACTATTTTTAGCCTCAGCATTTCATTGGCTGTTACATCATCCTGCTTGCCAACAGAATGTAAACTAACTGTCGGCCCATGTGTGCCTTTATCTGTCAATCGTTATTTACCTCTTTCATAACCTTTTACTTACATTCAGTGGCTATGACCGTTAGACTACTTTTGTAATGCACATACTCAGAAATATCTTGTGAACTGCAGCTTCCAATGGTGAAATGACTTTAACTTCCATTTTGCATAAATGGGGGACACAAAATGGAGTCTGAGGCATTTCGCCAGTATGGGGGCGGGAGGCAAAATTAATTGCTGGACAACAGATGGGCAGATGTTGGGGTGAGAGCTCCTGCCCTAGGGGACATTTGACTTCAAATATCAGGTGATCCTGATAGCTTCTCATACCTCAATGTATCGGAGGGCACCGCAGATCTTTCCGAAACCCAACAATTGTCAACACCTTTGACTTCCGGGTTTGAAAAACCACTAATCTTTTATTCAATCAAGCTAAACATTCAGCATTTCTTAAGGTTTATTTCTTGAACAGTTCCCTATCCCTTCCCTTGCAGAAGTCAATTTCAAAGGTTACCCAGACACAAAGTTTTGTAGTATTAGGGGATTGTGTTGAGCACAGGGAAGGAGACAAGGAAACAGACAGTTGGTAAAACATTTGAAAAGGAGGCAAATGTTAGGGACTTAATTATCTGAAAATGTGTGAGGAGTTTGTTTTTAAATTTATAAGATGGTTCCAAATTTGCCTTGTAATTGGACCTGGGTAAAACCCTAGATGTGAGAAGGCTACAACACTAAACAAGATTACATTCAATGAACTGACAGATATCTGGGTGAAGGTAAAATTGTGAGTTAAAAATTGCAGTGCACCAATATTTCACAACCAAACTGTCTCATATGGTTACTGAGAAGTTTCCTGGGAGGCTTCTGCCAGACAATTCCTTTCTCTGTTTTTAAAATTCTCCTCTAATTTGTCTTACAGAACAAGCAGTTCCTCCCTTCTCTCTCTCTCTCTCTCTCTCTCAAGCAACAGTTGCTGTCACATATTCATGGTGGCAGCACCTCATGTTACCTCACGATGCACTGCAGGACCTGGAGCCAGAGCGAAGCTGCCAGAGCCCTGTGCAGAACAGATCCTAACAGCAGTGTGGGACAGCTGTTGCAAAGGGCTTCCTGTCTTTCCCTTAAGTGCTGATGGGGAATAGAGGATGTGAACCTAGCAAGTGGCTGGGCTCAGGATGCTCCTTGCAGCAGTAGCTGTCTTATGGCTGGCAGAGAGGATGGGTGAAAAGGCAGTGATGGCTGTCTCAGACCTGGTGAAGCCGTGAAGAGCAGCAACTAGCTCAGGACTTGGCTATGAAAAGGATTCTCCAAATGACTTGGGGAGAATAAATCTGGATTTTGGTTACAATGGATGAGGTTTTTTGGAAGGGAGGAGAGTTGCATTGGGTTTTGATCACTGGGAATTTTATTGTGAAGGCTATTTATTGAATTTGTGTTCTGTGGGGTTGTCAAGGCTGTTCCCCACTCTGGCATGACAAATGCAGAAGTGGGGGCCTGCAAGAGCACCCCAAAACCTTGGCTCTACAGGCTTTGGTACAAAAACTTCCCCCCCAGAATCCTAATACCCAGACTTTGGGAATTCCCTGCCACCACCCAAGTAATTCCATGAAAACCAGGGAAGAGATCACTTGGGAAACCTCCTCCCTAAGGTAAAACTCTTCCCTGTCCCAACCTCCATTTTGCTTGGAGTTGCGAAAAACAGAGGGGACCCACAGACAGACCTTTCAGGGCACAAAAATCAAACATTAAAAAAAAAGAAAACAAACTTTTATTGTCAAAACAAAACTACAGTTGCAAGCATAGTGACGTGACTAGATGGGAAGAGCCACCAATTGATAAAGATTCTCAGGGAACCCCTTGGGTTAAAACTTAGTTACAAAAAAAGACCAAACACTTAACCAGCTCAGACATTATAATTATCCAAATTCCCAAACCAGGAAACAACAGATCATGATGGACTAGCTAAACTTTCCCTACTTACACCTTGTAAGAAGTCCGTTCTTGGAGACAGAAGTGTCTTCCATCTCCCTTAGTACTTGGAAGAAACTGCTCTGCTTTTCAGACAAAGGAGGGAAAGATAAAGACTCCTTTGTCCCAGTTTGAAATTCCTACCTGCATTGTTACTGGCTGACCAGATACCTGGCTAGGGACAGAGTTAACCCCTTAGTCACCAAGTGCTGATTATGACAGGGATGTATTAAAATAGAGAGAAGAGATGAGTGGATTTGGTTTGGTGGGTTCACAGATGGGTAAGTAGATTGATTGGGTTACCATGGTGAAGGAGAGTCCAATAGATTTTAGTGACTAGGGATGCATTGTGCCTGGGGTTGTTGATTTTGGTCAAAGTGTGAAAGCCCCACTGAGAGACAATTCAATTCAGCAATCCAGCTAAGGTAATTGACAGCAGGTTCTTCACTCTCCCTTTTCTTGTGGCAGTCACTCGAATTGCACTGGTCTCCCACAGCCTGAGAGTGGGCACCAACCTGTAGGAGGGACATTGGAATATGACTGGGTCAGGGCATGTATGTAGTTTTATGCCAATAAAAGATTCAAGAGATTCTGCCAAACCACATGGCACCAGATAAGACAGCTGGTATTCTTGTACAAGACTTGAACTTTCCTAATCAGCTACTCTAGAAAGACGCATGGACCTATCTAGCTGTAATATAACAGGTAGTCTGGGGGCACCATTGTGAGAGTCAAATCAGGGCAAACTGCTTAGAACCAGAGCTACTTACAGCCCAAGACTGGAGTCCTCCTCTATAAGGCACCAAATCAGTCTCACAAAGCACTTCAGCTGCCACTCTGGTCCGCAAGAAGTGTCACAAATGGTCCCCTTAGACACCTCAGCTTTACCCGTGCCACAACTAGCACCACTCCACACACAGGTGAGAGGTTACAAAAACCAATCTCACCAATACAAAAAGGTTCTTCTGATCCCAAAGGATCAGCCACAGTCCCAGGTCAATTGATATCTTAGATCTTATCCAAAAGAGCATGCTATGCCATCCTTTAGAATCTAAAATCTCAAGGTTTATTAATAAAAAGACAGAAAAGGTTGAGAGTAGAATTGTTAAAGAAAGCACATTACATGCATCAATCACCACATTCTGGATGCAGGCCCTTAGCACAGGTGTAATAAACTGCTATCTTAAAAGTTTCTGGAGTACACCCTATGTTAGGATGCATCTACAATCCTTCTGGGCCCTCTATTCAGAACAAAGATGCTTCTGAAGTGAAGGGCAGAATTGAAGACAAAGATGGAGGAACCTCCAGGATCCTTTTATAATCTTGCCCATGCGGAGGAAGATCCGTTGTTCTCCTGAATGACGGTACCTCCCAAAATGGAACTGTTCACATGATAAGCTAACAAGTCCATGTCATTTTTATGCAAACAGCCATGGGGTACCCGCTGGTCTTCAGGTTCGCAGCAGAAAGGAGTTGGCAAAAGCAATTTAAATAGTATCCTGCTCCTGACCAAGTGTGCTGAACAGGAACTTATCATCACAAACATCCTTTTTCAACAATAGGACAAGTTCGAAACATCTTGGAGACACCCACATTCAAAGCACTGGCATCTTCTCAACTATGTCATAGTTCGTGCTCGAGATCGTAGTGGCATTCTTCTCACAAGAGCAATGACAAGTGCTGATGACTGCTGGACTGATCATTGCCTCATTCGATCCAAATGAAAATTAAGATCACCCCCAAATGGAGGCTGCAAAAGAAACAGATCAGGCTCAAGCTGAAGGTTCAAGATCTGAAGGACCCCATTAAGTGAGACCACTTCCAAGTAGTCTTAGAAGAAAAGTTTCCATCAGAGTTTCCAGAAGAAATTGAGGAACATTGGAGCCAGCTGAAAGCAGTAATTATCAATACCTATGAGGAAACCATTGGCTGCCACTCCAGAGAGCATCAGGACTATTTTGATGAGAAAGATGTTGAAATTGAGCAACTCATCAATGAGGAGAGAATGGCATTTCGTGCTTGGCAGAATGATATAAATTGCAACACAAAAAGAGAAGCCCATGCTAAGACAAAGGCAGAAGTCCAATATAAAACCAGAGAGCTCAAGAACAAATGGTGGACTGAGAAAGCACAAGAACTCCAACATTTTGTGGACACCCATAATACATGTGGTTTCTTTAGTGCCATTAAGGCTGTTTATGAGCCAGCTTGTCATGGCATGAACCCACTTCTAAGGATAGAACCACACTTTTGAAGGACAACATAGCCACTAATCATCACTGGAAAGTACATTTTGAAGATCTTCTTAATTGTAACTCCATGGTTGCAGATGAAGTTCTTGAGCAAATCCCCCAACAATCTTCTAAGGATGAGCTTGGAGACCCTCCCAATTTGCATGAGTTATACAATGCCATCAAGCAGATGAAGAACAACAAGGCAGAAGGTCCAAATGGAACTCTGCAAAAATCTTTAAAGATGGTGGACCAGAGTTAATTCGGCAGTTTAGCCTGCTTATGCTTAAAATATGAATAAAGGAGGAGATACCCAGTGAAATGAGGGACACCTTGATTGTAATCCTCTTTCAGAAAGGAGATAAAGTGGACTGTGGACTGGAAACTGCCTGCAACGGCAAGGAGAGAGATACCATGATAAAGTTCTGGCATGGGTCCTTGCAACCTATCTTCTGCCCCATCAGAAGAAATTTTACCAGAGTCACAGAGTGGCTTCTGACCATGTCGTAGAACTGTGGATATGATCTTCATTGCATGGCAGCTGCAAGAAAAATGTTGGGAGCAAAATCTATCACTATATAGTGCTTTTATTGATTTAACTAATTGCTGTGCTCTTTGGACTGTACTTTCAAAGATTGGATATCCTGATAAATACATCAGTATTCTAAAGTTGCTTCATGACAACATAAAAAGAACTGTTCTGAGCAGCACTGGCTCCCAGAGTGAACCTTTCAAAGTACAAACAGGAGTCAAACAAGGCTATATCTTTGCCCCAACCATGTTTGCAGTCTTTATTGCAGTCATTTTCTACCTAATTGTTGGGCAGCTCCCAGCTGGCATTGAAATTATCTATGGAAAGGATGGAAAGCTGTTTAGGCTTAGCAAGCTGAAAGCTAAGAGTAAGATTTCCACCACATCTAGGGTACGTCTACACTAGCTCGTTAGTTCGAGCTAGGTAGGGTAATTAGGGCAAGCGGAGTTGCAAATGAAGCCCGGGATTTAAATATCCCGGGCTTCATTTGCATGTTCCCGGGCGCCGCCATTTTTAAATCCCCCTTAATCCGAACTCCGTGCCTGCGGCTACACAAAGGATCCACTAATTAGGATCTTTAATTCGAACTACCTACTCCGTGCCGCGTGTAGCCACGGGCAGGGAGTTCGGACTAAGGGGGATTTAAAAATGGCGGCGCCCAGGAACATGCAAATGAAGCCCGGGATATTTAAATCCCGGGCTTCATTTGCAACTCCGCTTGCTCTAATTACCTACCTAGCTCGAACTAACGAGCTAGTGTAGACGTACCCCTATTGTGGAACTTCAGTATACTGACGACAATGTAGTTTTTGCCCACTCCGAGAAAGATCTTCAAACTATATTGAATGTGTTTGCTGATGCTTACGAATGCCTTTGTCTCACCCTTAGCATCAAGAGGACCAAAGTGCTCCATCAGCCCTCTCCAAATGAGGTACCATATGTCCCATCTATTAAAATCAATGGAGAGGCACTGGAGATGATGATTTCCAATGTAGAGAAAATTATCTTTCATCTAAGGCAGATATTGATGTAGAAATCCAACATCATCTGAGCTGTGCCAGTGCAGCCCTTGCTCGTTTATGGCACAGGGTTTTTGAAGATCATGACATTTGAACAGACAGCAAACTTCTTTTCTATCCAGTCATCATTCTCCCAACACTATTGTATGGTTCTGAAACCTGGACAATCTACAGACATCACTTGAAAGACCTTGAGTAGTTTTACCAATCATGCCTCTGCAAGATCTTGAAGATGAAATGGGAAGACAGGCACACTAACATTGGTGTTCTGGAAGAGGCAAAGACCACCATTATTGAGACAGTGATCATCTGTCAGCAACTTCACTGAACTGGTCATGTTGTTCGGATGCCAGACCATCATCTCCCAAAACAGGCCCTGTTTTCTCAGCTGAAAGAAGGATATTGTAATGTGGGAGGACAATGGAAGCGTTATAAGGACGTGCTATAGGATAACTTATAGAAGTGCAACATTGACTTTCATACTTGGGAGACACTTGTCCAGGAACACTCAAAATGGAGAGAAGTCCTACGCAATGGCTCCCTGCATTTTGAATTTACCCCACCGACAAGCTGAGGAGGAAAAGAGGCACAGGAGAAAGGAGAGACTGGCTTCTAGTCATGGTCAACAGCTTCCTGCTGTAACAGGACTTGTGGTTCAAGGATTGGTCTAATCAGCCACCTGAGGGTCCACAACTCCCATGGAAGATGATCAGACTCAGCAACAAGTGATTGCCTATCATCCCTCACAATAGGTGGTTGACACCTGCTGCTGAATCCCAGACACAAAAAATTTAAAATGCAAGTACAGAGCCCATATTCATAACTTTAAATACAAAAATCATACATGCATATGAGTAGCACAAATAGAATCGGCAAAGCATAATCTTTCATTAGATAGCTCACTTGTCCCACTTTGCACAGAATTTGGGGGCAAACTCACCACAGTGGGTGCAACACTGCTCTGCACGTTGCTACTAAAATCCAACAACGTCACTCTAGCAAGTGAGTCCTTGACAATGTTCATGTCTATAAGGGAGCCTTTTCTAAACACTATGTGTGTTTGTAGCCTGTATGATGATTTACTGGGCTCAAGAAGGAGGGACTATTGAGCTCTTAAGAGTTGTTTTTCATCTTTTAGTGCAAAATGTGGTGTCCGCTTAACTTGTGTGCCAGGAAAGATAATGGAGCAAATAATTAAGGAATCTATTTGCAAACATAATATAGTAAGAAGAAAATTGGGTGATAAATAATAGCATGGATTTTTAAATAGCTTTAAAAATAAGATAACTTTTTAAAATAAGATAACAAGCCTTGTGGATAATGGGAAAAGCAGTAGATGTGGTATACCTAGACTTTAGTTAAACATTTGATAAATTCTCTCTAGGGAGTTGGCTGATGTGATTGCAGTGCCATTGGCCATTATCTTTGAAAACTTGTGGCAATAGAGGAGGGTCCTGGATGAATGGGAAAAGGCAAATGTAGTGTAGGAAAGAAGGCTATCTGGGGAACTACAGACCTATCAGCCTCACCTCAGTCACAGGAAAAATCATGGAGAGGATCCTCAAGGAATTCATTTTGAAGCACTAGGAAGTGATCAGGAATAGTCAATATGGATTCACCAAAGGCAAGTCATGCCTGACCAATCTGATTGTCTTCTATGATGAGGTAACTGGCTTATAAGAACATAAGAACGGCCATATTCAGTCAAACCAAAGGTCCATCTAGTCCAGTATCCTGTTTTCTGACAGTGACCAATGCCAGATGCTCCAGAGGGGAGTGAACAGAATAGGTTATTTTCAATAGGAAGTAATTTTCCCCTTGTCTTTGAATATCACAGGATTTGAAGTAGAACTGATATTAGTAAGCCTATAGAATCAATATTATATGGGGACTGAGTGGATTGGGGATTGACTGTAGGACACTGCTGGACAAGATCAATATAGAAAGCCTGTGGCAAAGTTGGGACTAGATCTCAATTTTCACCACTAATTATAAGGTACAAAATCCATTCTGACAAGAAATGATCCATGGCTGAGGAGGATTTTAAACCTCTGAAGTTACTAGTCTATCACCTATTTACAGGTTTCCCAGCCCTCATTTTGGGGTCCAGGCTGCAGGGAAGTTTTTCCCAATACTCATGGAGAGATATTGGTTGTAACAGGGATTCTCTGGCCAGGAAATGTATATGGCTTGGAATCAATGAAGATTCAAGAGATCTAGCCAAATGAAGTAGCCCCAGATAAGACCACTGAGATCCTGGTGTAGGACTCGAAGTGTCCTAATCAGCTGCTCTAGAAAGACACATGGAAGATAGGGCATTGCTGATGCCCATGTCTATAAGGGAGCTGTGACGGGGCACCGGGCTCTGGGTGAGCAGAGTCCACGGTGCCCCGCGCTCCACGGCCGCCCATGGATACGCTGGGCAGTGAGCGGGCCGCTGGGAGCCCAACGGAGAAGGTGGGAAGCCCGGGGAGCGCTGAGCACCCGGGCACCCATGTGACCCCCCCCCGGTGCTCCTGTCCGTCCTGTTCTGGGGCAGTCTGGGGCCGGCCAGAGGCTGGCTGAGGAGAAACATCAGCCGATGTCGTCAACCTGCACCCGGAAGGGCGGGGCAGGGCTGCTTCTGGCGACCCATTCAAATGGCGCCCGGCCCTGGGGAGCAGGGGGAGAGAGACGGGGGAGAGCCCGGAGAGCCGGGAGCCGGGGGAGAGCCCAGAGAGCCGGAAAAGGGAGCTGGGGGAGAACGCCGGTGGACAGGAACGGGAAGGTCCGGAGGCAGGACGGATGCTGGGCTGAGGACCGCCGCGGGAAGGAGGAAGTGGCCCAGGACGGGGTCAGGAGGAGGAGTCACTCCATTCCTCAAGGGTTGGTGAGTTACGGGCAATCCCCCACCAACCAGACAGCGTACTCGCTTCGCTGTCTTTAGGATCCTGGGCCAGGACCCGGAGCGGGGGCGGGCCCGAGTCCCCCTCCTTCTCCACAGCACTTAGGGCCGGGCTTACCGGGATTTGGGGGAACTGAAAAGCCTCGGGACTAAGGAAGGCTGAAACCATGGGGTGAGGGGTGGGTGGATGGGCACACGGGGGTTGGCGACCCCGATGATGACAGGGCTATAAGCCTGAGGGGGAGCCAACCTCGCAACAGGAGCTATCTCTAAACTTTGTGTGTGGTTGAATGATGCATGATGATGATTCGCTTGATTGAAGGAGGGAGGGAAAAATACTTACTATTGCCCTCATAGGCATTGTTTTTCCTGTTTGGTGTGAAGGGTGACACTGTGGCTTCTTAATAAAGATCACATGTTGTTCATGGGAAGATAGGAGGATTCGGAGAGATGACCAGAAAAGCATTAGATTTTAATTTCCCAATATGTTTTTTTTTTTCTATACAGCTTTTTCAGTAAGGAAACAGTGCTGCTGAAACTGATTTGCTTGTGAACTTCAAGGGGAATTTAAGGAAGGCAGCTGGTAAATGCTCACATTAGAACTTGGCCAGGAAACCTGAGTTAACACCCTATTCACATGAAAACCACAAGTGAATGAGCCCTTACTTGTAAAGAAGCGACACTCATTTGGAGAGCATGTTGGCCTTGCTGTTTCCTTTTCTTGAGCTCGTTGTGTCTCTTATGAACAGAGTGCTGTCCAGGGTCCAGAGTTGAATTTTTACACTAGCCTTTCTCTGTCCCACAACAGAGTGAGAACACAGAGATGAGCCTGTGCTCTACCTCAGAGAATTGAAGCCTACATGTTCCTACCCTGACCCTCTCACAATGCCATGTGTGTGTGTTTTCCTCTTTGTGGAAAAGGTCTCATGTATGAGTTTGTGAGGTATGTTGGGAGGTTTAACTAACTCATGTTGGGAGGCACGTTGAAGCTAAACTGTAGTCTCAGGTTTATAACTGCTAAGAATTACCAAGACCTCACACACTTTGAAGTTTGCCTAGGCCTAGCTCATTCTCCACACAAGGGCTCCTTGCATTCCTCCATCCCCCACAAGCGCCATTCTCCCATTCCCCTCTATTTAGGGATTTTGTGCATCTCCCCTCTTCACCTGCTGCCATGGGTTCTGTGTGCCCCACATTCATGCTTCTCCCTTATGAGAGCTGTAAAGGGTCCTACGTCAGTGGGTGGGGCATCACTGACTCCCCAGGGTGCCCACAAGTCCATGAGGCATGCTTCAGCCTTGGCCGAGTGACAGTTTGTGAGGCCCAGCTTGGGGTCAGGGCGAGCGGACAGACACGGGGTTAATACAAATAATCACCAGTCCACAGTTTAAGGCTCAGCCCTGAGTCAGGGTTACAAGTGTCTATCACCACTTGTCCAGCGATCAAAGGTCTGGCTGGGTCCCAGCTGGACAGGGGGTCAGGTCTCCTCACTCTGGGAGAGCTGACAAGCGCAGGGGGTTTTGCCCCACAGGGGGGAACCTGCCACCCAAAGGGAGTGGACGCAAGGGGGAACGCGGGCCCTCCCTACTCTACCGTGTCCTGGCCCAGGGCCCCTGACAGTGGCGGCCTTGCAGCCACTAGGTCGGCAGAGATCCAGGCCGTTACATGCTGATGAGGTCAAGGGTCAGCGGGGGTCCAGGCCACAATGTGCTGCCCACCCGACCTCCATGTCCTCAGCCACCCTGAGATCAGCTATCCCTGGGCCGCTTCCTAACCGCCCCCCCCCCCCCGGCCGGCCTACCCTATTCTGGCGATGGTCCAGTGGATCCTCGGGCGACAACGGGGGCTGACAGGGTGTCCATGGGCTCTGGTTCAGGCAGGGCTCCAGGTGGGCCGACCCAGTCGTTGCTGTCTGGCAAGGGTCCCGGCAGGGTCAGCATAGGTTCAGGCAGGGGCCAGTGTCTTCGCAGTCCACACCAGGGCTCCAGGGTTGGCAGGGGTCCAGGTGGCCCAACCCAGTCCTCGGGCCAGGCGCAGCACGGCTGAGGCCTTCGCTGTGGGAGCCAGGGCCAGGCATCTGCTCAGCTCGGCTGCCTGGCTCTGACTGAGCCTGTGGCTCTTATAGTCCCAGACCAGCTCTCTGACTTCCTGTGGGTGGGGCTAGGTGTAACTGGACCCGCCCACCAAGGGGTCATAGAGGGCGCTTCCTCTTCCGGGTCATTGAGCGGCTGTGTTGCTGTCCCAGGCTCATTACAGAGCTTATAACTGTTAAGAATAACCATAATTTTTTCACAATAACCTATGCCTTCATGTTGCAGTATTTGTGCTCCTTCTCTGAGCTTTATTGATACCAGCAGTTCGGCAAGAGCAGAATTCAAGAGAATAAAATGGAAAAGTCCAAGTTCAACCAGCATACTACAGTGCTGCACAGTTGTCGTGTTTTGGAAAAATGGAGGTGAGAACACCTTCCAAAGCTCATGCATTCTTATGGTTCAGCAACATCACGTTGAGGAAAGAAGGCAGATTTGAGAGAGAGATTTCCCATGGATATTTGCCAAATATGAGGTCTTCTATGGATTGTTTCCTAGAGATGAGGCTGGAATCTGATGGCAAGTGATCTTGTGGATGCATTTTTAGATGTTTGTTTCCAGCCTGGTGAATATTCCATTTTGAAACTAACATGGAACCTAAAAAACAACCCAAAACTTCCAGTTGGTTTTTCATATTCTCTTTGATATTTCATAAGCTCTCCCTTCTTTCAGCAAACACAGGAGATATTGACGTATAATTTAGAACAGTATTTCTCTACCAGTGGTATGAGTACGGGGTACTCGAGAGAAGTCTGGGGGGTACGTCAACTTAACTGAAATTTGGAGAAAACTGATTTTTTTTTTAAGTTTTACAGCGCTTCATTATTTTTGTACTTTTTACACCCAAAAATTTCATCGCTTACCTGGCTACAATTAAGTTGTTTAAACAAATGTGTTGTAATGGTAGAAAAAAAAATTGGTGTGTCTGAAAACTGTAGGTACTGGGGGTACTTATATTTTTTTTTAAAAAAAAGAGGTACTTTTTAAAAAAAAGGTTGAGAAACGCTGATTTAGAATATCCGGTATGTTATTCTGCTCCTTTGAGCAACATTGGGACTGGGTAAAATGTGCAGGGAAGATGTGGGAGATGTTGTCTGTGTAATGGAATCTGAGAGGCTAATTTGATATGGAAGAAAGTACCTTGTGGTGAGCAAGAGAGATTTTTGTAAAACTCCTCTTGCTCTTACTTATGATCTACGAAGCAGATGATATAACATCTGTCCAAACTGTGAGACTGATCAAAACAGTTGGTGATGAGGAAATTCAGCCTTTGTCAGTGGTTCTGTACATAAAAAAAAGGAAAAGAACAAACAATATTCTAGAACTTTGGTGGAACTCTTGCAACTAGGCACTGTTTAATATTTATTTGAAATTATGAAATACAAGGAGCAGTGTGAGGAAAACATACAATATATGGGTGTGATGAAAGATGTGAGCCCAGTTAAACGTTAGTGCCCTGCTTTAGTTATTCTGAAAACAAATTTGCATGGTTCAGCTGTGAGGAAACTGTTGAAGTGGAAATGGTTGCCATGGAACTGCTGCCATGGAGGTTTCAGAAGTGTTCCAGAACTTTGATGGTGAAGGAGAAGGATTACTGTGGCTGGATTCTTAGACGGGATTCTCCTCAAAGGGTTCAGCAGTCTGGTGTGTTGGGATCTGGTATTCCCAACAATACTGTACTTCTAATTTGTGCCCTCAGCTTCTGCAAGCATGCCTGGTAAAGATCCTTATCTTCCAGAACTAAGGTCACGTAATGGATAATTTTGCTTCTTTCTGTGCAGGAAAGTAGATTTTGTAAGCTTATTTAGTCTACTCACACAAAATAGTATGAAGCGGGTATGTATTAGCTCAATTTTAAGGATGGATAAACTGAGGGACTGTGAGAATTAACACTGATACACAGCCTATTGAATGTCAGACATTAAAGATATCACTTAATATTTATATGCATAATTTTTTATTTATCTCATATATAACTGTCATTTACATGCACATTAATCAATAATATAATGCTTCTTTCTCTTAGGGTATGTCTACACTACAGAGTTTTGTCGGAAAAACTGACATTTTTCCAACAAAACTTGAGTTACGTCCACACTGCAATCACACTCTTCCAAAAGTAAATTGAAAGAACAGAGGGATTTTTCCAGAGTTGGTAATCCTCTTTCTACGAGGAAGAAGCCTTTTTCCAAAAGAACTCTTTCGGGAAAAGGTGTGTGTGGATGGAGAAGAGGGAGTTCTTTCAAAAGAAGAGGAAAGAGGAAGAAGCATAGGTGGCCTGGTGTCTACTCCGTCCATAGTAATCACAGCTTAAATGCGAGATAGCGCTTTTCTGCGTGGACACTCTCTTTTGGAAGAAGTTTTTTCAGAAGCTCTCTTCTGAAAAAAGGTTCTTCCGCAAGAAGCCTGGAGTCTAGACATAGCCTTAGTTTTGCCAACCCTTTTTCTCTCAGTATCCTATTTTACTTTTTTATTTAGATTCTTTGCAAAGAACTACACCAAAAAACAAGAAGTAACCTGTATATTTTATTTATCTATCACAACTTAAGATTTTTCACGAAAGAGCATGAAATCCCTGACATTACAGTATGAACGACCATACAGAACTAGTAATTTCACAGGCTGTTAGTACTGCTTCTTCTCTCTTGTTTTTAAATTTTTTTTTCTGGTTCGACATTGTTTTTAGTTTATAATTTTATTTTCACTTTTTGTCACTTTTTAAAAAAGTATGCATATGACCCACGAAAGCACATATTTGTTCTAATTATGTGCTTTTTTGAGTATCCAAATAATGTGTATCTTAGAGTGATTTTGTGATTTTGCATTGAAAAACGTAACCATTTTAATTCAGCAATAAACTAAACAAAATAGCTAATGGCATGTGGAGGTGGGAAGATGCCAGAATGTTACTCATTCATCATCTTAGCTTGATATAAATAGATTATAAATAAATGTTCTCTGTTATTAACTGCTATTGGCATTATAGCAAATTTTAGTAAAAGTCATAGAGAGGTAATAGAATTATTTTAAAAATAACTAAATTTGGTTGTATCCAGATTTACCCCTTTAACTTTATAACTATAGTATTTATCAGATACCTTCTCCCTACCAAAGCATTCAGCATATAGGTGTACAGCCACTGTATCATTCAGTTACATTACATATTTATATATGTGAACATGTATGTATATATGTGTGTATATGTCTGTAAATAAAATTAAAATCTTTACCAAAATAGAAATGAAATTTCTAAGATATAAACCAGTGATGGAGAACCTAAGTCCCCAGGGACAGATGTGACCTCCAGCTTGCCTGGATCTGGCCCCCGAGGCTCAGTGCTCCCCCCAGCATTGGGGAACCCATGCTGGCACTCCAGCCTCCCCTGTGGGGCTAGAGCACACAAAATCTACTAGCTTGGGCCTCCCTAGGCTCTGGTGTGCAAGGGGAATGTGGAGCATGTCTTTCTGCTTCTCAGACTGTGAGAGGGGTTTTTTTTTTTGGTTGGTTGGTTGGTTGGTTGGTTGGGTTTTTTTGTGCTTCTCACTTGTGTGTGGCCCCCGACTGATCTTTCTGTGGGTCAGCAGCTCCTGATCCCCAAAAGGTTCCCCACCCTGATATAAACAATTTTGGTTGGAAAAAAGATATTGAGAAGAAAACAACCCAAAATAAAAGATAGGAGAGATATTTGGACAAAGAAATTAATCTGGATGAGTGGGACTCTGTGTGGGACAAGGGATACATCTTCAACTTCTGTACATACTTTATACATACAAACAGGGCCGGCCCGAGCCATTCTTGCACCCCGGGCAGTGGGCGCGCAGCACATGCGCGGCCCCGCCCCAGGTGCATGGCACCTGATTGACGTGTACAGGGTGCCGCGCCCCCAGGTGTGTGGCACATGTGTGGCCCGCCCCTGGGCGGCAACCTGGGGGGGGGCACCTGATGCGGCGCCCCTTACCACTTCAATCAGGTGCCCCCCATAGGTTGGCACCCCGGGAAGCTGCCCAGCTAGCCCCCCCCTTAATCCGGCCCTGCATATAAATTTGTATAAATTACAGTGTAAATGAAATTATACTGCAGTTAAACTTAAAATCCATCATATTGTTGATGATAGAGAAAAAGCACCGCTGGAGATATTGTGGGCAAAGGGGAACATATTTGCACATGTGGTAGTTATGTGCAGGAATTAGAAAGTTTTGAGAGGAAATTATTAAAAAGATTCATCATATGACAAAATTCTAGCTTCCTACAGATTCCCTGAGTTGCTTACTTTATGCCCCCAAGAAAAGATTTACATCTTAAACAGAATGGCAAAGTAGTTTTTTCCTCTTACTAGCAGCTAGACTGTATTGCACATTACTGGAAAAAATGTGACTTCTCCTCTTACGGAAAAAATGGTTCATTACCTCGTAACTGTTCTTCGAGATATGCTGCTTATGTCCATTCCACTTAGGGTGTGTGCACGCCATGTACACGAGTTCCGGAAGCTTTTTACCCTTCACAGTACCTGTTGGGCCAGCCGGGGAGCCCCCTAGAGTGGTGCTGGCATATCGGTGCATATATACCCCCAGCTGGCCCTCCACCCCCTCAGTTCCTTCTTGCTGGATGTTCTGACGAAGGGGATGTGGGTGGAATTGGAATGGATATAAGCAACACATCTCAAAGAACAACATTTTTTCTTCTTTGAGTGCCTGCTTATGTCCTTTCAACTTAGGGGATTCCCAAGCTATGCTTACGGGAGTGGTGTCAGAATCAAAGAGCAAATAGACTGCAACACCACTCTGTCAACAGTTATGTCCTATCTAGCCTGCTGCGTAATTGCACAATGGTTAGTAAAAGTATGGATCAATGACCATGTAGCCGTTCTACAGATGTCTAGGATTGGCACTTGCACTAGAATTGCTGTTGAGGAGGCCTGGGCTCTGGTAGAATGGGCTGTGAGAGAAGGGGCTGACTTTCCTCTTGGATCATAACACGCCTTAATGCGTGCTGTGATCCATGAGGATCAGCACTGAGCTGACTTGGGGAAGGCCTTTCATCCTCTCCTCTATAGAGATGAAAAGCTGAGTCAACCTACAAAACTGCTTTGTCCTCTCTAAATAAAAGGCGAGAGCCCTCCTGACATCTAATCACCTGCTCCTTCTTGTGTGCATGTGGCTTAGGGTAGAAGACCGGCAAGAAAATCTCCTGGGACATGTGGAACATCTGGCACGCCAAACGTACCACTCTCAGTTCCTTGACATTGATGTGTAACAACCTCTCTGCTTGAGACCACATACATACTTTGTGTCCGTAGGTCTGCCAGGTGTGCTCCCAACTCAGTATCGGAGACATCCATCACCAACTGCACTGAGGGGTGGGGTGGGCAAAAGGGACTCGGCCACACACCTTGCTCTCCTGCAGCCACCAGTCCAGTGTGGACAGGATATCTGGTGGGGTGGTCACCACAATATTATGTGGTCGCAAGTTGGCCTGTAGACTCCTGCCAACCAGGCCTGAAGGGGCTGGAGGCACAGCCTGGCATATTGTACCATGAAGTGCACACTGACATGTAGCCCAATAGCCTTAGGCAATGCCTTACAGTTGTCATAGATGTGGCCTGGAGTTGCAGAATAACGTCCTTCATGTCCACAAGGGATGTCTTCCCCATTGTGGTGTCCAACCTTGCCTTCACAAACTCTATTATTTGTGTAGGGCCGTGGTCACCAACCCATCGATTGCGATCGACTGGTGGATCGGGAGAGCTCAACCAATTGATCGCGAGGCCTTTGGGGTCCCCCCATTTCCCCACACTCTCAAGAAGCCCCCACTGATGCTACCTCCAGCAACAATAGAGGTAGCGCCGGCTTCCTGCGGGGTGGGGGTGGGCAGTCCCACAGGAAGTGCACAGGATGCTCCCCTCTCCCCCAAACACCCAGTGCGGTACTTGAAAGGCCAGGTCTGTGGCATGCCAGGGAATTCCTTCCACCTGCTGCCTTCCTGAGTGTGGGAGTGGGGGAGGGGAAGGTAGGAGTCCCGGGAGGAAGCGCACACCGGTGACTTCCCCTGATGCCTTCCTGCATTTGGGGGAGGGAGTAGGAGTCCCGGGAGGAAGCACGCACTGGAGACTCCCTGTCCCATGCCCCAGCACCCATCGGCACTCTGTCCTCTGCCCCAGCATCCTGTCCCCTGTCCCAGCACCCACCAGCACCCTGTCCCCTACTCCCACTAGCACCCTGCCGCAGCAACCGCCAGCACCCTGCCACCTGCCCCAGCACCCACTGGCACCCTGTCCCCTGTCCCAGCACCCTGTCCCCTGCCCCAGCACCCACCAACACCCTGTCCCCTGCCTCCACCAGCACCCTGCCCCAACACCCTGTACCCTGCCCCCACCAGCACAGTTGGGGCCACATTAGTGAGGCTTGAGTGGTTTTGGAGGGGTTGTTTTTTGGCATCTCACTTGTGTGACCCCGACTGATTTTTCTGTGGGTCAGTGACCCCTGACTCAAAACAGGTTCCCCAACCCTCTTATAAGCTGAAACTTTTTGTGTTTGACATAATATTTTATTTAAAAATGAAGCCTGGCCAACAAGCCCCCAATTGGGGCCAAGCCCCCATCTGGCTGCAGCATCATAACACTCCTGCACACACACCCCTGACCCCAAATATGAGCCTATCGTACACTGGAACCCCCTGTCCTGAGCCTCTCACATCCCCAAACTTCTGCATCCCCACATCCTCAGTCTTCTGCCACAACACTCCTACACCATCCATACACTGCAAATCTGTGTCCTGATCCCATCATACTCCCAACCTCCCTGCTCTGAGCCCTTCACCCATCTCAAACCAAACTCCTGCACCCTCACATCCACAAGCCTGTGATTTGCTTAGCACCCCAACCCTATACCTGAGCCCAACACTCCACAACCTGGAGCCCCCTCCCGGAGCCAGCATCCCCTTCTCCACATTCTCCTGCATCCAAATTCCCTCCCAGAGCTTGTACCTCTCACCCCTTCCCACACCCAAATCCCTCATTCCCACCCCAGAGCCCTCATCTCCTATCTCAACTCAGTGAGGGTACGGCTAGGCTACAAGAGTTTTTCCGAGATACCAGAGGTATCCCGGAAAAACTCTTCCACATCCAGGGAAGTGTTTGTTCTTCTGCTTTTTTTAGTGGAAGAGCAAACGCTCTTTCAGCAGCCCCTGTATTTCTCGTTCCATGAGGAATAAGGGGCCTTCTGAAAGAAGGGGTTTTTCTGACATTTGGCCCAGTCTAGAACAGCCAAATGTTGGAAAAACCTCTTCTGACAGAAGGATTGAAAAAAAGTGGCAGTGTAGCCATACCCTGAGAGTGTGTGGAGAGGAGGGGAACAGAGAGGGTGGGGCCTCAAGGAAGGGGTGGGGTCTTGGGAAAGGGATGGAGTACATCTTGGCTTGTCCTGATATTTAAAAAGGTGATCTTGGGTGTAAAAAGGTTGGAGATCACTGGTTTAGGGATAAGGATTGATTTTTGCCTCGTTCAAGATGAGCCCTAACTGGGAGAAGGTTTCCCGGGCCAGCACAATGTGGGATAGCACCTGGTCCTTGGAGCGGCCTCTGATGAGCCAGTCATCCTGATAAGTGAAAACATGAAGCCCTCTCTTTCTTAGGCAAGCAGCTACCACTTCCATACATTTGGTGAATACTCTAGGGGTGGTGGAAAGGCCAAACGGAAGCACCACAAACTGGTAGTGGTTCCTACCCACCAAGAAATGTAAGAACTTCCTGTAGTGAGGGACAATTGAAATGTGGAAGTATGCGTCCTTCAAATAGAGGGCGGCATACCAGATTGAGAGAGGGAATGATGGAGGCCAGCATCACCATCCTGAACCTTGACTTTCTTATGAAGCCCCTGAAGTCTAGGATGGGGCAAAGACTATCTTTGGACTTTGGAATAGTATCCGGAAAAAAACCCTTCCCCCAAAATGCAGGGGGAATCTCATCTATCGCCCCCAATGACAGAAGCAAAGAGACCTCCTGATGAAGAAGGTGATCATGAGAGGGGTTCCTGAAAAAGGACAGGGAAGGGGGTTGCGAAGGAGGGGAGGAGAGGAAGGGGATAGAATATCCCATTGCCACCATTCCAAGGACCCATCAGTCTGAAGTGATAGAGCACCAAGAATGATGGAAAGGGGACAGTCTGTTTGAGAAGGGGCAATCTAATGCTGGGGCTGGTAATCTGCCCTCGGGCGGACCTTCAAAAGTCTGACCTCGGGCCCTGAGTTTTGTTGGGGAGCCCCTGTGTCTGATCTGAGGCCAAACAAGAGCATCTTCTGGTGTCCCTACAATTATTTCCCATATGTCTCCGCCTATTATTGTGTCTGGAACCTTGTTGATACGGCCTCTGTGGCCTAGAGTTCAGTGGATGGGGCTGTGGAGCAGGGGTATGGATACCCAAGGACTTCAGTGTCACCCTCGAGTCCTTCAGACTGTGCAGTTTACAGTCTGCTCTGACCCCTCAAAGAGCAGGTCTTGTAACATAGTGTGGACTTCAGGCAGAATGTGCGAGACCTGAAGCCACAAGTTTCTACGCATGACTATGCCCATGGCCATTGAGCATGCTGCGGAGTCTGTGGCATCCAGCATGGCCTGGAGGGCAGTGCGGGACACCACCTTACCCTCCTCTGACAAGGCCCCAAACTCCTGTTGTGATTCCCTCGGGAATTGGGATTTGAACTTATTAACTGCCACCCAGGAGTTATAGGCATATCTGCTGAGAATTTCTTGCTGGTTAGCAATCCTCAGCTGCCGTCCAACTGTCACATATGCCTTTCATCCCAAGAGGTCGAGCTTTTTGGGCTCCTTACTCTTAAGGGTGGGACCAGGCTGTGGTCCTTGCCCTTTGGCAAGCGGCCTGAACCACCACAGAGTGTGGGGGCAGGTGGGCAAACAGATGTTTGTGGCCAGACTGCGGCACAAAATACCTCCTCTCCACCCCCTTTTGCATTGGAGGAATGGACTCCGGTGTCTGTCAGAGGTTTTTCATAATCTTGGCCAACATCTTATTAAGGGGGCAAAACTAGCAGGGGCATCCTTCATCAGGATGTTTATCATAGGATCGGATTCTTCCGCAACCTCCTTGGCCTGCACACCTAAGATTTGGGCCAACCTTCTGAAGAGGTCCTGATGAATGCACATATCCATGGCAGGCATAGCCAGGGATGGATCCTCGAAGCCTCGTTGCGGGACATGGACAGGGAGTCCCTCGGCAGCGATGACCCCTCCGGGGGCAATCCTGGGTGAGACTGGGGAGGAGGCATGGCTGGGTAGGCCCCACCAAGGCTGCCTGCTGAGCCGGTTGATCTTGGTCCCCTGCTGACCCTGAGGGATTGCCCCTGGACTCTGACGCTGGAGCCCCTGTGAGCCCTATGCACTGAGTACACTGAGATTGAGGCCAACCCCAACCTTGAGGGTCCTTGCCTCTGGGCCTGATGATATGCCCAGGGGGTCCAAAAGAGCCACTGGGCTGGTGCCTGCCATTGTGGAGGCCACGTCTGTGATGGAGGCTACATCTGTGACTGGCCTTCATTCAGTAGCACCACGAGCAGGATCGGTGCTGGGATCAGGTCCGATGCCTGGACCAGAGACCTTGACCAACCTGACCTTGAGGAGTAGAGTGATGACACCCTTGATGTCATCGACTCCATGTCAATGGTAGTGGTACCATTTCCCCCAGTACAGTAGCCGAGTCCAGCATGGAGTGGAGCCCTTCTGGCACCAATGGCACTGCTGACACTGCCGCTTTCAGCACCGGAGCGTGTGTTTATGCCCCCTCCAGCACTGCCACTGCCACACCAAGGGAAACCGGTGGCCATGGCGCACCACAGTCGGCACTGGGAGCAGTCAGCATCTGCATCACTGCCATGGTCCATGTTCGAGTACTTTTTAGAGTACTTTACAAACAGGGGCTGCAAATAGGGAATTTTGAGAGGGCATTCTCCAGGTGAAGGAGGAGCTAATACAGTACAGGACCCCTGAAGGAAGTGGCTGTCTGTAGTGTGTGTTTGGGGGTTTCTTGCTGTGTGCTGAGCTTGTGTTTGTCTGTCTGTTTCCCCCTTCTCTCCCCCTCCCCCCTGCAAGGAGTGTGTGCTGTGGCTGGCAGCTGGAAGCTGTGAGCTTCTAATCAAGGTTTGAAATCTAGAAGCCTCTGCTCATTGGTTGAGCCTTAATCAGGGGGCGGGGCTATAAAGAAGGCTAGGTCTTTATAAAGCAGTGAGTCAGCAACCAGGGAGCTTTGCAAACAGGGACTGCAAACAGGGAGTTTCGAGAGGGAGAAGGGGACTGGGAAGGGGGCGAGGTACACTCGCCATTCTTTAAAACATTTACACTAAAGTATAATCAAAACTTCATGACCTCAGGTGGGCCTTCATGGGTTGATTGCATCAGAGGCAAAGCTTTCAGCTGGGCCTACCCTCAGCCATATAAAAAAGGTAGCTAGAGTGAACGCAGAGAGCAGTGAACAGGGCAGCAGCCAACAAGCGAGTTTGCCTGGGGAACGTCCAAGAGGAGCTCAGGATGCATTTAAAAATATCTGAGAAATCTCTCAGAAGGAAGGCAGGTATGGGTAGCGATAGATCTGCTGTTTTTACCTGCACAGCTTGTGCCATGTTTGTTTTCCTTCTGGAAGATAGAAGGGATTTCATCTGTACTAAATGCAAGCTGATCACAATTTTGGAAGAAAAAGTTAGAGGTCTTGAGGCCCAAGTATCAACCCTGCAATCCATCAGAGAGATTGAAGACATCCTTGATAGAAGGCAGCATTTAATCCTGCGGGCACAGCAGGCTGAAGAGCCGGCGAGGGCAGTACATGACAAGAAAGAGAACTGGCAGCATGTAACTTCTAGAAGAAGAAGGCCAACTCAGGTATCCCCCATTCCTGTAGAGGTAAGTAGACAGGCTCTCTCCACAAGCACTGAGGTGGAGAATGCTTTGGCAGGGACCTCTCTGGGAAAAAAATCAGAAGGAACACCGTCCACCAGAAGGCATGGGATGCGTAGTTCTAGGGATGCGGGTCCCACGACCACCACTCCTAAAAGAAGACAACGGGTGGTGGTGGTCAGGGACTCCCTCCTAACAGGGACTGAGTCATCCATCTGCCATCCAGTCCTGCAATCTCGAGAAGTGTGCTGCTTACCAGGAGCTAGAATTCAGGATGTGACTGAGACGCTTCCAAAGGTGATCAAACCTTCGGATCGCTACCCCTTTCTGCTTCTCCATGTAGGAACTATTGATATGGACAAGAATGACCTTGAGTGGGTCACTGCAGATTATGTAGCACTGGGAAGAAGGATCAAGGAATTTGAAGCACAAGTGGTATTCTCATCCATCCTCCCTGTTGAAGGAAAAGGTCCAGGTAGGGATCATCAAATTGAGGAAGAAAATGTGTAGTTGCGCAGGTGGTGTCGGAGAAAGGGCTTTGGTTTCTTCAACAAAGGGACTCTGTTCCAGGCACAAAGATTGTTAGGAAGAGATGGGATCCACCTAACCAAGAGAGGAAAGAGAATCTTTGCGGGCAGGCTTGCAAACCTAGTGAGGAGGGCTTTAAACTAGGTTCGTTGGGGGACGGTGACCAAAGTCCTGGGGGAAGTCGGATACCAGGAAGAAACACAAGGAGGAACGAGCAACAAAGGAGGACCCCTAATTCGAATGAATAAGGTAGGGCAATGAACTGGTTATCTAAGGTGTTTGTACACAAATGCAAAAAGCCTGGGAAACAAACAGGAAGAATTAGAAGCCCTGGCCCAGTCAAAGAACTATGATTTGATTGGAATAATGGAGACTTGGTGGGATGACTCACATGACTGGAGCACTGTCATGGAAGAGTATAAACTGTTCAGGAAGAACAGGCGGGGGAGAAAATGAGGAGGAGTTGCATTGTATGTAAGAAAGCAGTATGATTGCTCAGAGCTCCAGTATATAGAAGGAGAAAAGCCTGTTGAGAGTCGATGGCCAGGGCTTGACAAACGGCGGCAAAATCTACTCGCCAGCCCCGCACTGCACATGTGCAAGACCTGCATTGCGCATGCGCACGCCGCCAGTGAACGGAGCAACTGGCTGAAATCCACTCGCCACGGGCGAGTAGAAACAGCGATTTGTCGAGCCCTGTCTATGGCTATGGCTACACTGTAGCCTTCTTCCGGAAAAGCTTATGCAAATGAAGCGCGGCGTGGAGTATCACCGCGTTGCATTTGCATAATTAACTAGCAGCCACTTT
This sequence comes from Rafetus swinhoei, assembly GCA_019425775.1. Lineage (NCBI taxonomy): Eukaryota > Metazoa > Chordata > Testudines > Trionychidae > Rafetus > Rafetus swinhoei. The sequence continues at coordinate 10,093,447 of CM033435.1, read as the reverse complement.
TGTGAAAGAAGCTTTTGCGCAAAAAGGAGCTCTGTAGACGGTTTCTTTTTCAACCAAACCCCCTCTTGCGCAAGAGCTGTTCTTCCTGAAAAAATGAGGAAGAATGGCTCTTGTTCAAGAGGGGGCTCTTTTGCCAAAAAGGAGCCGTCTACACAGCTCCTTTTTGTGCAAAAGCCTCTTGTGCAAAAGCAGCTGCTAATTAATGTTGTGGTTGATGTCTGCTATACACATCTGAGAGAAGCTTCCCGATCACAGGCCCTGGTTCTCATGGGTGACTTTAATCACCCTGACATCTGTTGGGAGCCCAATACAGCAGTACACAGACAATACAGAAAGTTTTTGGAGAATGTTGGGGATAACTTCTTAGCACAAGTGCTGAAGGAATTGACCAGGGGGCACAGCTTGACCTATTACTCACAAACAGGGAGGAACTAGTAGGGGAAGTAGAGGTGGATGACAACCTGGGAAGAGTGATCATGAGATGGTAGATTTCAGGATCCTGACCAAAGGAAGAAAGAAGAGTAGCAAAATATACACCCTGGACTTCAGAAAAGCAGATTTTGACTCCTTCAGAGAATGGATGGGCAGGATTCCCTGGGATGCTTACATGAAGGGGAAAGGAGTCCAGGAGAGCTGGCAGTATTTTAAAGAAGTTTTATTAAAGGCACAGGAAGAAACCATCCCGATATGCAGTAAGAAAAGCAAATATGGTAGGCGACCAGATTGGCCTACTGGGAAAATCCTTGGAGAGCTTAAATACAAAAAGGAAGCTTACAAGAGGTGGAAAATTGGACAGATGACTAGGGAGGAGTATAAATATATTGCTCAAGAATGCAGAGGAGTTATCAGGAAGTTATCAGCAATTGGAATTGCAGCTAGCAAGAGATGTGAAGGGTAACAAGAAAGGTTTCTACAGGCATGTTAGCAATAAAAGGGTGATCAGAGAAGGTGTAGGGCACTTACTGGAGGAGGAAGGTAACCTAGTGACAGATGATGTGGGAAAAGCTGAAGTGCTCAATGCTTTCTTTGCCGCTGACTTCACAGACAAGGTCAGCTCCCAGACTACTGCACTAGACAACACAGTATGGGAAGGAGGTGGACAGCCCTTGGTGGGGAAAGAACAGGTTAGGAACTATTTAGAAAAGCTAAACATACACAAATCCATGGGTCCGGATTTAATGCATCCGAGGGTACTGAGGGAGTTAGCAAATGTCATTGCAGAGCCTTTGGCCATTATCTTTGGAAACTCGTGCAAATCGGGAGAGATCCCGGATGACTGGAAAAAGGCAAATGTAGTGCCCATTTTTAAAAAAGGGAAGAAGGACAATCCAGGGAACTACAGACCAGTCAGCCCTACCACAGTCCCCGGAAAAATCCTGGAGGGGATCCTCAAGGAATCCATTTTGAAGCACTTGGTAGAGGGGAAAGTGATCAGGAATAGTCAACATGGATTCACGAAGGGCAAGTCATGCCTGACCAATCTGATTAGCTTCTATGATGAGGTAACTGGCTCTGTGGATATGGGAAAGTGAGTGGATGTGATATACCTTGACTTCAGCAAAGCTTTTGATACAGTCTCCCACAATATTCTTGCCAGCAAGTTAAGGGAGTATGGAATGGATACATGGACTGTAAGATGGATAGAAACCTGGCTAGACTGTCAGGCCCAACAGGTAGTGATCAATGGTTCAATGTCAGGTTGGCAGTCAGTTTCTAGCGGAGTGCCACAAGGTTCGGTTCTAGGGCCAGTTTTGTTCAACATCTTTATTAATGATAGAAATGTAGCCGTGTTAGTCTGGTGTAGCTGAAACAAAATACAGGACTATGTAGCACTTTAAAGACTAACAAGATGGTTTATTAGATGATGAGCTTTCGTGGGCCAGACCCACTTCCTCAGATCAAATAGTGGAAGAAAATAGTCACAACCATATATACCAAAGGATACAATTTAAAAATGAACATATATGAAAAGGACAAATCACATTTCAGAACAGAAGGGGATGCGGGGGGGGGGGGAAGGTAAATGTCTGTGAGCTAATGGTATTAGAGGTGGGGAAAGGTAAATGTCTGTGAGCTAATGGTATTAGAGGTGATAATTGGGGAAGCTATCTTTGTAATGGGTAAGATAGTTAGCATCTTTGTTGAGACCAACGCGTAGAGTCGGATCACAAAGAAAAAACAGTTTCTTGCCATTTCAACCAGAAAGGACACTGTCTCAACGACTTAATTACCTGCATCCTGCTTCAGAAGACTTTTAAATCTGCACTTGAAAGGGAATCCTTTGAACTGTCATTCATGCTGAAATTCAACACTCTACGCGTCGGTCTCAACAAAGACCATTTGTTTTTAATTATAAGTTGTCCTGTATGTCATCTATGTTATGTTGTGTGTTACATGACTATTTTTTATTATTTTTATTTTGTTGCAAGAAAAATCAATTTTATATCCTCCTTTGAAAAAAAATGTAGCACCACACTATTTTACAGTTATGTGTGGGGTATAATCATATTATTGATGCCAATTTTTTTGCAAAGCTCAAAAAGGTCTCAATCTTAAATATATGTATATATATTTTTGCCGCAACAAATAATGCAATTGTAAACAAGAATTCTCTTTTATTATCACAATTTTGTTTTTTATTTTTATTTTTAATTCAAAGAAAAAATATAAGGGGAAACTTCAAAATTAAGGTTAAGGTAATATTAACAAAATGTCAATTTTGGGTACGGATTTTTATAAACTTGTTTTTACTTTTAAATACGGTTCTAAGAATGGCATAGCAATAATGTATAAAGCTAACCAAACTTTTTCAACAATGCACCTCAAGTAAAAATAAATATCTATACAACAATTATAGAACTTTAGTTTGTATTATAAAAGACTTGGTCCCTATTATATTATAAACAAACTAAATTAATCTGTTTATTAAATTTGGGTTACTAAAACAAAATAAATGTAAAACAAACAAACAAAAAAAACCCCTATATTATGCTAAGTAACTTAAGGTGCTTGGTTTCATCCTACAGACCAAAGACACCAGAAGATATCACACCACAAACACTAAATCCCAACACAGCAATAATTAATAAATTGGCCACAATCCATTTAGTAGGTTATTTCCAAGATGGGGCCCCCCAACTGGTGTCTGATGCATCCATCATGAGCCGGAGGGTTGGTAGAGGCCTGGAGAACGGGACTCTGACACACACCTCCTCCTCCTGGGTCCACCAGACCAGGGAGCGAAGGACCTCAGAGGGAACTTGTCACCACTCTGTCTCATGCATGAAAGGATGGTTTGTGAGTCCGCGCCAGCCACATCTGCAGTGGGTGCATGCGGAACCTGGTGTGCTGTATTACGTAGGTGCATGCGGCCATTAGGCCCAAAAGGTGCATGCAGGCCCTGGCCAAGGTGCATGACTGCTGACCTGATTACCAGGAAGCAGGATCTGGGGAGGGTGGCCTTGGCCACCGTCGAGTCCAGGGTGGCACACACAAACTCTATTATTGGGGTAGACACCAGAGTCGATTTGGGCACGTTCAGAAGCAGGCCTAGTTCCTGAAAGCATTTCTGGGCCTGTACCTGATTGTCAGAGCATCCCTATAGGAGCCAGTTGGCCAGGTATGGGAACACCTGGACACCTGAGGGTGGCGGCGACAATGGCCATGCACTTCGTGAAGACCCGGGGGGTTGTGGAAAGCCCAAAGAGGAGGGCTGTAAACTGATAGTGGTTCCTGCCCAACATAAAATGGAGGACCCAACAATGGTGGGGCACAAAAGAAATATGAAAGTATGCGTCTTTTAGATCGAGGGCAGCATGCCAGTCTCCGGGCTAGGGAAGGAATGATGGACCCCATAGTCACAATCTTGAATTTCTTCTTGATGAAGCACCTCCTCCCCCAGGAGAAGCTCGTAAGAGGGGTCCCTGAAGAGGGACGCGGTAAGGGAATGGGTGGTGGGGGGAGAACAGAAGGGGATGACATATCTCCTTCCCACTGTTTCTAGGACCCAACAGTCTGAGGTAATAGATTCCCAGGCCCGGTGGAAAGGGAACAGACATTCCCGGAAGGGGAGGGGTGAGGCTGGTAGGCTGTCCTCAGGCGTACCCTCAAAACCCTTGGCAAGGTCCTGAGGATTTACTGGGCGGACCCTGACTCTGGTCCTGGGGCGGCTGAGGACGGCGCCTGCCATTCTTCCTGTTACCGTTCCTGTTATGGTGACGCAAGTCAGGGTGTGTGCTCTGCTCTGAGGATGTAGGGGCATTCCTGCCTGAGAAGGAGCACCTCTGGGTAGCCGGGGTGTGAATACCCAAAGACTTTAGGGTGGCCCAGGTATCTTTGAGGCCGTGCAGATGTTGGTCCATCTTCTTGGAAAATAAGGAGGGGCCCTCAAAAGGGAGGTCCTGAATGGTGTTCTTCAGTTCAGGGAACACCCCGGATCCCTGCAATCAGGAGCTGTGGCACATAACTAACCCCATAGCTATGGCATGTGCAGTGGCATCAGCAGCATTGAGGGCAGCCTGGAGCGTAGCCCTAGAGATCGCCCAGCCTTCCTCCGAGAGGGCTCTTAACTCGGGCCGAGAGTTCCTGGGGAGCAGCTCGGTGAATTTGTCCATGGAGGCCTAGGTGTTATAGGCATAGTGAGACAACAGAACCTGCTGGTTCACTATGCAAAATTGGAGGCCTCCTGATGTGTAGGCCTTCCTGCCTAATAAGTCCATTTTCTTGGTGTCCCTATTTTTAGGGGTAGCGCCCAGTCGACCCTGTCTCTCCCTTTGATTCACCACCTGGATGACCAGGGACTCTGGAGGTGGGTGAACGCTGCGTGCACACACCTACGTGGAATGGATATGAGCAAGCACTCCTAGAAGAATATCATACGTTTAATCAGTGTCTTGAGGGAGTTGGGAAGTTTTAACATGGGAAATCTAGAACCACAAAATGATTGACATGGCTGAAGTGAGGTGTCTTCTTTATCCTCTTTCAATTGTGCAACTAATTCAATATTTCCACATCAGACATTCCTTATAGGCCTGTGTGACATCATTTCCTCTTAACCCTACTCATTCTATTTCTTCAGGTTGTTTCAAGCTGTCAACATAATTTCAATCTGGTTCATTGACTCCATTTTGTACATCAGTTATTGATCCCAGCAGGGGAAACTTTGCTGGGACTCCACTTTCAAGTTGGCTGATGATGTAATTCTGTCATGTGGTGCGAAAAACTTTGTGTGTGTATATATATATACACACACACGGAGAGAGAGAGAGAGCGCGCCTTATCACATTATGAGTAAACAGGTGTTTCCACAGCCCTTGTTCTTTCTCTCTTTTCTAACATTTTGATCCACACTAATCTTGTTAAAAAAGCTTTTAACTTAATTTTCTTTTGTCACTTTACCACAGCTGTGGACAAGACCTGATTATCCCTTTTATCCAGCATTGTAGATATCATCTTAAATTCATCCTTGGTGAATTGCACTGATTTTTGTGCAGTCACACTATGGATAGATTTGACTTTTTCCTTTTTTCTTGTTATTTTAACCCTATATTTGTTCCTCACGAAATCCTACATTGTGACCATTTGACTCCGGAGAATCTCCTCAAAATCTCTTCAGATACTGTAAGGATGATGTAATATATTTTATGAGCTATATATTATATATTCTCTCTGATTATGGCATTTTCTCTCTGATTCCTTGAACTGTACAGTTTAAGTAAGTCACTTGAAGCCATACCCCTCTAGCTGTGTTTTAATGGATCATTTCTTTGGCAGGAGAGTCTAACGAAAACCATGGGTTTGAAGGATGTGATTTTAAGTATGTGATGCTTTTCCCTCTGAGTCAGTAATAAACTCATGCTCCAACCTTACCCGAGAACAGCCATGTCCCTTAGGTAGTATCCTTTAGATGAGGTGAATTAAGGCTCTGACCAATGATCTTCTGTACATTTCGAATAACCCCATTGTTAAGTCTGCTAGGTTGATGACATTCCACCTATCTAGGACAAGCCTGACATTTGTATTGCAGATAGTATTCTTCTTTCCCTGTCCTATACAGTTGTATAGTGTTCCTGTGCTTTTTAAATTGGAGAGTCATTGTAGCCTAAAGGAGAATCTCAGCTATACATGAAATGCACACACAGTGAACTTCTAAAGTACTATTAATCAAGTTTATGACAGTAATACTGAAGAGGCAACTAAAGAGTGAGTAAAAATAAAGTAGTAGATATCCCCTGCCCCAAAGTACTTGCAATGTAACTAGACAACACAGACACGGGAAAGGGACAGAACACACAAGCAGAATGAAATATGTGATGGGAGCTAATGTCATGCCAATGCCATGCTTTTTTTGGTGTGGGTTGAGTCAGGAGGGGAACAGCTAAATTTAAAGTAATGGGAAGGGGGTTACTGGGTGTGGAGAAGAGGAAAGAAGGGAAAGGTGTGGAATGAAGCTGAGGTGAAGAAATGGTGAGGTGTCAGGAGGAAGAAAGAGCTGGAGCAAACAGCCATTCATCACATGCCAGAGAGTCTAGCCCAAACTGCAAAAGTTCTCAGTGGCCGAAAGTCACCTGCTTTGACTGCTCTTGTCCTACGGGCTGGATCCTTTCTGCCCTTTTCCAAAAAGGTTGTATGGCTGAGCTATGGGGTTCACTGTCTTAGGGAGAGGTTTCCCCTGCTGTGGTCTGGTTCTAAGAGAGTGCTGGAGGGAGGGAAAGGGGTGGCCCTATCTGGTCCCGACTGGCCCCATTTTATTCTCTCTCAGTGCAGTACTGCAGTCCCTGCTTCTGCTGGTTGGAGTCTCTAGCTAGCTACTCTTTGCAGTTTCCCCCCAAGGCCATACTATACGAGTAAGTTGTGCATGTGTCCAAGAGATGTGATTCAGTTTGTTTTTTACTTTGATTCTCCTACATTGTTTTCCTCAGTCCTGCTACTGTAACTCCAGATTGTTTGCTCTCCACTCTTCTAAGCAACCAAAATGTTTGTTCAAGCAGTTTCACAAATGGAACAAAGCTCTCAACACATCTGTTCGGGTCTGGCAACTGACTCCATCCGGTATATATCTTTTATCAAAATGCAGTGATGTGATGTTAGTATTGCTGATTCTGCAGCAGTGTTTTCTCAGCGTGGCCCCTTTATCAGAAGGGTACTGAAGGTGGAATGCCACTTCAGTGTCATGACTCAATTTCATTCTTTGCTGGTTATTTTCTTCTGTCAGTTGAAGTTGGCATTTACAATCTTGAGAAAAGTTCATGTGCTGAATCAATCTTTCTAAGCTGGGGTCTAAACCATTATGTCAATTTGCAAAGAAGGACCCTTCCTGATGGCTTGTTCTCTAACATCACGAGCATGTTCAGACTCATGAAGCAAACACCACTGTATCATATTTTACCTTAGCTCCACAGAAGAAGAGAGATAATTTAGTTTGTGGGTGAACTGGACATGTGTCTAATATTATCTAGGACAATTTTATCTTAATTACTGTCAGGCTCTTTACACTGTGGCTCCTGCTGCAGTTGCTTGTATCCTTCTTCGGTATCCTCCTCAATAGTTCTATAAGGCAGCTTACTTCTTCAAGGGCTAAGAGACCAAATTAGATTATTTTACTGACTCTCAGAAAGTTGACATTAAATTGCTGATCCACACATTAGCCAATACTCTTGTTTTATACCTGTTCATTTACATAATAGTTTCCTCCACAAGAAGGGTTGTGCTAAGTAGCGTATGGAACAAATTTCCAGGTACAGTTTGTGTACACAAATGGTATGTATATATTTGAATATACAAATATACTTCCCTACTCTGACACTAAAGGCAGAAACTTAAAAAATAACGAATAGTCTATCAGCACCTTAAAGATTAACAAAACATGTAGATCGTATCATTCATGAACTTTTGTGGGCACAACCCACTTCTTCAGATGACTGGAGTATTAAAAGTCCAGATCCAAGAATAGATAAGGGAAGGTGGGGGAGGGGAGAAAAGACAAAAAAGAGAAAAAAAGTGACTTAGATTATTCAAGTTACAAGAGGCTGATGAGAACAATTTATACTTCTATAAGTACCCATTGGTTGGTTGGTTGGTTAAGTCATTAGGATGTGGAAGGTAGTGTGCAAGCCAGCTAATATTGGCTTTTTTAATTTTTTCCAGTTACAGACTAACTCGGCTACCCCTCTGAAACTAAAGGCAGAGACACAGTTTGGGTTAGCTCCTAGAGGAATTAGGGGAACCCAAGCTTCTGCCTGTTTAAAGTAAATTTTCTTTCTTAAGCCCAAATGTATGTTATTTTGTATTTTATTGTCTGTTTTATTTTTATTTCAATCACTTTCATTTGTACTCAAAAAACAGCACATGAGCAATGTCTATTGCACCATAAAATTTGAATGCAACAAAGTTTTGTTGTATTGCTGTTGTGCTAATGCAACGAGAGTTTTTTTTGTAAAGCCTGACAATGCATCTTGTTTTTCTCATGCTGAGAGGACTGCAAACTGCTGCTCTGAACACAGGAGGAGGAACTAGAAGTTTCAGAATTCTAATTCTAAATCTAGCCCTTACTCCCTCCAATGATGAGTCGAAACTTTATAAAAGTCAAAAGCAGGAAAGGGGTTAATTCAGATCAGTGAGAGATTGGCAGGGAAGGGGTTAATTCGGGTCAAAAGGAGACTGGTGGTGGTTCAGGTGGGGTCTGTTAATAAAAAGGCTGGGTTTTCAGAGACCACCCTCTCTGAGACAGCAGAGGAGGAAGCTCCGCAGTGGGCTATATGCATCCCCCAGTACTTTCATGTGTGGAAGTCTGTGTAACCTGACTTGCTCCAGTATGTCTAGAGCACAAAACTGCCCTTTTTGCCAAACAAGCTGGGAACAAATGGGAGACTGAGGCAGCAACTGCACCCAGCAGAAAGAGATAAGGCATTCCTACACAGTCCTTCTGTGATTCTAGTCCTGTCATTTTGACCTCTCCATCCCTAAGGGCCCTTATAAAATGAACAAAATTTAAATATCCAGTTTAAAAACACATGATGCACCAAAATTCACCTATACCGAGAATATTCTTTGAAATGGAGAAGCTAAGTATTTTTCTGGCCATAGGAAAAGTAAGAATGTCTTTAAGAAACAAAGAACACTATTAAACTTAATGGGGGAGTGTTATAATCTTAAGGGACGTCTACATAGCAGAGGTAAAGCCAAAATAAGCTACACAACTTGAGCTATGTCAATTGCTGAACTAACATTATTTCGAAATAACAATGCGAGTGGCTACACACCAATTCTCTAATTTTGAAATATTGGACAGCTTATTTTGAAATCTGTAAACCTCATTCCGCGAGGAATAATGCTTATTCCAAAATAGCTATTTCGGAATAGCAGTAGTGTGGACACTCCACTGCTACTATTTCAAAATATCTCCTCCCCAGGGCCATTCAAAGTAATAACTCCCCAGTGCCTCCTGGGGCTCTAAATCGACATAGCATGTCCACATTAGGGAAGCCTCCTCAGAGTAATTTTGAGACTTCCCTGTAGTGTAGATGTACTATTTCAAAATAAGCTACTTAGGAAAAAAATCCAAAATAGCTTATTTCGAAATAAGTGTGCTATGTAGACGTGCCCTTACAGACCACAAAGCTTATATTAAAGATCATTATGCTTTACAAACAGTCATTTGGGAGTTAAGCAAGGCAAACAAAATTGGCAGCATTTAAAAATGGAAAAGGAAACGTTTTGTTTTGTAAAAATATTATACAAAAAATATGATGTAAAAATAAGAGGCCATGCTCTTCGCATGTTTAAAATTTAAGGATTAGTCACTCTTTCTACAGAATTAAAACATTTACAGTGAATTATAGAATCATAGAACTGGAAGGGACCTTGAGAGATCATCAAATCCAGTCCCGTGCCCTCATAGCAGGACCTAGCACTGTCTAGAACATCCCTGATGGATGTCCATCCAACCTGCTCTTAAATATGTCCAGTGATGGAGATTCCACAACCTCCCTAGGCAATTTATTCCAGTGTTTAACCACCCTGACAGTTAGGAAGTTTTTCCTAATGTCCAACCTAAACCTCCCTTGCTGCAGTTTTTCCTAATGCAGTTTTTCCTTGCTGCAGTTTTTCCTAATGTCCAATCTAAATCTCCCATTGCTTCTTGTCCTATCATCAGAGACCAAGGAGAACAAATTTCCCCCCTCCTTCCTGTGACACTCTTTTAGGGTATGTCTACACTAGCCACCCTAGTTCGAACTAGGGTGGCTAATGTAGTCATTCGAACTTGCAAATGAAGCCCGGGATTAAAATATCCGGGCTTTAGTTCAGTTCAGCACCGCCATTTTTAAATGCCCGGTAGTTCGGACTCCCTGCCCGCGGCTTCAGCGGCACAGGCTAGGTAGTTTGAACTAAAGCCCCTAATTCGGACTACCGTTACTCCTCATTGCAGGAGGAGTAACGGTAGTCTGAATTAGGGCTTTAGTTCGAACTACCTAGCCTGCATGCGTAGCCACGGGCAGGAGTCCAACTATCGGCATTTAAAAATGGCGGTGCTCGAACATGCAACCAAAGCCCGATATTTTAATCCCGGTCTTCATTTGCAAGTTCGAATGACTACATTAGCCACCCTAGTTCGAACTAGGGTGGCTAGTGTAGACATACCCTTAGATACCTGAAAACTGCTATCATGTTCCCTCTCAGTCTTCTCTTTTCCAAACTAAGCAAGCCCAGTTCCTTCAGCCTTCCCTCATAGCTCATATTTCCTAGACCTTTAATCATTTTTGTTGCTCTTCTCTATACCTTCTCCAATTTCTCCACATCTTTCTTGAAATGTGGTGCCCAGACCTGGACACAATACTCTAAGGCTACATCTACACTGCACGGCTGTTTTTGCACAAGTAAATTTACAGTAAAGCATCAGAAGAGAGGGCTTCTTGCGCAAGAGTTATTCCTCTCCCCCAGTTTTTCTTGCGCAAGAAACTCCTATGGCTAAAATGGCCATCAGAGCTTTTTTGCGCAAGAGAGCATCCACACTGCCATGGATGCTCTTGCGCAAAAGCACATCTCTTGAGTAAAAGCACATGGCAGTGTGGATGCGCTCTTGCACAAGACCTTTTGCGCAAGAACTCTTGCGCAAGACAGTTATTGCGCAAAAAGCCTGTCATGTAGACGTAGCCTAATTGATGCTTAATCAGCACAGAGTAAAGCGGAAGAATGACTTCTCATGTCTCGTTCACAACACTCTTCCTGTTAATGCATCCCAGAAACATGTTTGCTTTTTATGCAACAGTGTCACACTGTTGACTCTTAAGATATGTCTAGACTACAGGCTTCTTTCAGAAGAAGCTTTTCTGGAAGAGATCTTCCAAAAAAACTTCTTCTGGAAGAGAGTGTCCACACTGCCAAAGCACATTGAAAAAGCGATCAGTTTTTTCGAAAGATAGTGTCCACACTGAATGGACGCTATTTCACATTTAAGTTGTGATTACTATGGACAGAGTGGCTGCCAGAGCACCTGTGCTTTTTCCTCTTCTTTCAAAAGAACTCCCTCTTCCATGTCCACACACTCCTTTTTCTGAAAGGGCTCTTTTGGAAAAAGGCTTCTTCCTCGTAGAAAGAGGTTTACCAATATTGGAAAAACCCCTCTGTTCTTTCAATTTTTTTTGAAAGAACGCGATTGCAGTATGGACGTAAATGCAGGTTTTTTTGGAAAAATGGCCGTTTTTCAAAAACCCTCAATAGTGTAGACATGCCCTTATTTAGCTTGTGGTCCCCTAGATCCCTTTCTCCAATACTCTTTCCTAGACAGTTACTTCCCATTCTGTATGTGCGAAACAGATTGTTCCTTCCTAAGTGGAGGACTTTGCATTTGTCCTTATTAAACTTCATCCTATTTACCTCAGACCCTTTCTCCAGTTTATCCAGATCATTTTGAATTTTGACCCTATCCTCCAAAACAGTTGCAACCCCTTCCAGCTTGGTATCATCTGCAAACTTAATAAGTGTACTCTCTATGCCAATATCTAAATCGTTGATGAAGATATTGAACAGAACCGGTCCCAAAACAGACCCCTGTGGAACTCCACTTGTTATGCCTTTCCAGCATGATTGTGAACCATTAATAACTACTCTCTGAAAACAGTTATCCAGCCAGTTATGCACCCACCTTAGTAGACCCATCTAAGTTGTATTTGCCCAGTTTACTGATAAGGTCATGTGAGACCATATCAAATGCCTTATTAAAGTCAAGGTATACCATACCCACCGCTTCTCCCTTATCCACCAGATTCATTATCCTATCAAAGAAAGCGATCAGATTGGTTTGACATGATTTGTTCTTTACAAATCCATGTTGGCTGTTACCTATCACCTTATTTTCTTCCAGTTGTTTGCAGATGAATTCCTTAATTACTTGCTCCATTATCTTTCCTGGCACAGAAGTTAAACTGACTGGTCTGTAGTTTCCTGGATTGTTCTTATTTTCCTTTTTATAGATGGGCACTATATTTGCGCTTTTCCAGTCTTCTGGAATCCCTCCTAACTTCCATGATTTTTCAAAGATGATAGCTAAAGGCTCAGATACCTCCACTATCACTAGGATGCATTTCATCAGGCCCTGGTGAATTGAAGACATCTAACTTTTTAAAGTAATTTTTAACTTGTAATTTTTAACTTTAATTAGATAAGCTAGAAAAATGTATCAAACCTTCATGCAGGAAGGCATAAACTAGATGAAAAAAATGAGGTAAAATACACAGTGCTAAACTTTCTCATGATTACACCGCAAACTCTGAATTATAACTCACTTCCCTTAGCTTCCAGGTCTGGATTTTAACCCCCAGTACATCTCTCCTCTTGTCTCTTGAAACAGCTGTTAAAGAAGGAAAAAGATTAATCCAGGTGGCTACTAATGAAGGACTTAGATTCTAAGATCTCAAGATTCTTTTGCAGAATATAGGTGAAAGAGAGAAACACAGGCAATAATGATGTTGAGGTAGTTCTATATAAATAAGATTACAGAGATCCAATAAATGCTAGCAAAAGAAATGCTTCCTTTTGAGGAAGAGCTACTCAGGGTTAATAAAAGGAAAATTCTCAGTGTCATTATTAATCTTAACCTGAGGGCATGTCTACACTAAGAAATTGTTTCAAAATAACGTATTTCCAAATAAAAACTCCCCAAATAATTATTTTGAAATAGTGTGTCCCCACTAAAGGGAAGCCTCAAAATTAGTATGAGGCAGGCTCCCTTAATGTGGACATGCAACCTGGACTTAGAGCACCAGGAAACAGTGGGGAGTAATTACTTTGAATGACTCAGGGGAGTAGTTATTTCGAAAAAGCAGCAGTGGAACATCCACACTACCGCTATTTTGAAATAACTATTTTTAAATAAAGTTATTATTCCTTGTGGAAAGCAGGAGTTATTATTTTGAAATAACCAGCCCCTTATTTTGAAATAAGGGGAGTTATTTTCAAATAACTCCTTAGTGTAGACCAGGGCCAAGTCAAGAAATCTTTTCTTCCAGAGCTGTCATTCGCTTGCATAAAAAGCCAAAGGGCTGAAGGAGCCACTTGATGATTATGAAGCAACCAAGAGAAGAGAATTTGAGTTACATGCTCTGATAAATGTGTGACTGGTTAATTAAGTCCATAATTGTATTGCCAAATTTGCAGCTAAATGGTATTTAATATCCAATATCCTGCCCTAATGACATTTTCATTGCCTCTTTGAGGCAATGTTTCAGATTTGTTTGATCACTTTATAACTTTTTTGACTAACACAAAGAATAAAAGCATCTCTCTGTACAAGAGTGAGCATAAAATTAATGATCAAGATCCGCAAATGAATTTTGTCACCCAAATCCCATTGTAATCAATAGAAGAAGTGAGAACAACAAAGGTTCTTAGAAGTCTATGTCCCATTTTTAGGCCTCACTGAGATCCATAAAACTCCCACTTACCTGCTGCTTATGCCTAAACTAACTCAGTGCAGAAGCATGTGCAGAATGAGTACCCTAGTCATCTATGTTTCTGCCTGTGTGCATATACTCGGTTGCTTTACTCTAGATACCCAGGCTACGTCTAGACTACAAGCCTCTTTCGAAAGACAGCGTCTAGACTGCAACCACTTCTTTCGAAAAAGTGAGCCGCTTTTTCGAAAGAGAGCACGCAGGCAGTCTGAGTGCTCTCTTTCCAAAAAGCCCTGTTTGCATTCAAGAACGCCTTTTTTCAAAAGAGCACTTTTGAAAGAAGGCGTTCTTCCTTGTAAAATGAGGTTTACCACGGTCGAAAAAAATCCACCTTCTTTCAATTTAATTTCGAAAGAACGCGGCAGCAGTCTAGACGCAGGGGAAGTTTTTTAAAAAAAAGGCCACTTTTTTCGAAAAATCTTTGTAGTCTAGACACACCCCCAGGGTATGTCTACACTGCATTCCTCTTTCGAGAGAGGAATGCAAATGCACCCGAGGGACATTGCACCTGGGATGTGGGAGAGCTCCCATTTCAAGTCCCACCTCTGCCTGATGAGAAGGAATTTAAACAGGGATCTACATATCTCAGATGAGTGTTCTGACCATGAGTCTGTGACATCACTTAACTTTCTCTAGCACAATTAGTATTTAATTAGTCAATTTAAAGTGGAAAAACTTCAATAGAAAAGATTCAGGAAGCCCCACGTTATGGATATTCCATAGCATAGTGGCTAGAGAGCTCACCCCTGAGATGACCTCAAGAGAAGTCTGGGGGTACATCAACACAACTGAGTTTGGAGAAAACTGAATTTTTGTTTTAAGTTTTACAGCATTTGTATTTATTTTTGTACTTTTTACACCCAAATATTTCATCACCCTCCCGGCTACAATTAAGTTGTTTAAACAAATATGTTGCAACAGTAAAAAAAAAAAAAAAAAAAAAAAAAAAAAATGTGTGTGTGAAAATTGTAGATACTGGGGGTACTTATAATTTTTTTTTAAAAGGGGTATTTTATATGAAAAAAAAGGTTAAGAAACACTGGCCTAGGGGATAGCACTTTTGCCACATGCCCAAGACTAGAGCCTGCACCCCTACCCCAGCCTGGTGAAAGTGAATGAGATTCAGGGAGGAAGGGCAACAGAGCAAGCAGGATGAGGCCTCGGAGAAGGGGTGGAACAGGGGCAGAGCCCCAGAGAAGTGGGGAAGGAAGCCAGGCAAGGGTATTTGGGTTGGAGGTAGATCTTACATTGCACTTAAATTGAAAAAGTGATCGTGTGGTTAAAAAGGTTGGAGACCCCTGATCTATATTTTTTGTTTATCTCTAAGGTGCTGCAGGACCATTTGTTGTTTTTTAAAGTTTTTTTAGTTACAGACTAACATGGCTACCCCTCTAAAACCATAATTAGTACAATCTTTGTTGTTGCTCTCAGTATGTATTCTATGCATTCCATATCTAAAATACATCTTCAATGGCACATTCTTATGTATGAACACACAAATATTAAATTAAACCATGCCCTTTACTCCCACGCCTATCAATCCAATAGGCTGTATTGCAGGAGCATTTAGTAATTAGCAGGTTGTGGCAATTTCTAGAAAATCACTTTGCTGAAAATTAGGGAACATATAAAGGCCTCCTGAAAGTTCCATATCTTTCAAACAGGACAACTCAAAAAAAAAAAAAAAAAAAATATATATATCCATCCAACCCTTGGACTGAATATTGATAATACAACAAAGTCACTGTTACTATTATGCAATCTAAATGAGCTTATAAAAGACAAAAAAATGCTCAACAGCCTGGTATTATTTTCATATGTTAGTACGTTGCTGATCATAATGGAGTCCAATCCTAATGTGGTTCCTTGGTGCTACTGTAATATAAATAATTAACAATAATAAGTATGATATATAAAACTTTAAGAGGAATGGTTTTTATTATGCATTGATATGCATCCCATCGATTGCCTCTCGCAGTTGGGGAAGCCCAGGGTGCCAAACCCCTTGATCGCTCCGTCCACATCAGTGAGGTGGATGACTCTGTGGAGCAGCACTCTGTTGATGGACTTGACCACCTGCAGAGGGACACACAAAATCACCAAGAGTCACTGTTGGGAAACCAATACGGCAGTATACAAGCAATCCAGTAAGTTTTTGGAGAATGTTGGGGATAACTTCTTCGTACAAGTGCTGAAGGATCTGACCAGGGGCCGTGCACAGCTTGACCTTCTGCTCACGAACAGGGAGGAACTAATAGGGGAAGTAGAGGTGGGTGACAACCTGGGAAGCAGTGATCATGAGATGGTAGATTTCAGGATCCTGACCAAAGGAAGAAAAGAGAGTAGTAAAATACACACCTTGGACTTCAGAAAAGCATACTTTGACTCGCTCAGAGAACTGATTCCCTGGGATGCTAACATGAAGGGGAAAGGAGTCCAGGAGAGCTGGCAGTATTTTAAAGGTGCCTTATTGAAGGCACAGAAACCATCCCGATGCGTAGCAAGAGAAGCAAACATGGTAGGAGACGGAATTGGCTTACAGGGGAAATCCTTGGTGAACTTAAGCACAAAAAGGGAGCTTACAAAAAGTGTAAACTTGGACAAATGACCAGGGAGAGCTGTAAATGTATAGCTTGAGAATGCCAGGGGGTTATCAGGAACGCAAAAGCGCAATTGGAATTGTGACTGGCAAAGGATGTGAAGGATAACAAGAAAGGTTTCTACAGGCATGTT
The DNA here is from genome assembly GCA_019425775.1 of Rafetus swinhoei. Taxonomy (NCBI): domain Eukaryota; kingdom Metazoa; phylum Chordata; order Testudines; family Trionychidae; genus Rafetus; species Rafetus swinhoei. The sequence continues at coordinate 10,076,765 of CM033435.1, read as the reverse complement.
AGCAAGAAGAAGGTGATCAGAGATGATGTGGGACCCCTACTGGATGAAGGAGGTAAGCTAGTGACAGATGATGTGGGGAAAGCTGAAGTACTCAATGCTTTCTTTGCCTCTGTCTTCACAGACAAGATCAGCTCCCAGACTAATGCGCTAAGTGACGCAAGATGGGATGAAGATGGACAGCCCTTGGTGGGTAAAGAACAGGTTAGGAACTATTTAGAAAAGCTAAACATACACAAATCCATGGGTCTGGACTTCATGCATCTGAGGGTACTGAGGGAGTTGGCAAATGTCATTGCAGAGCCTTTGGCCATTATCTTTGAAAACTCATGGAGATTGGGAGAGATCCCGGACGATTGGAAAAAGGCAAATGTAGTGCCCATCTTCAAAAAAGGGAAGAAGGACGATCCAAGGAACTATAGGCCGGTCAGTCTTACCTCGGTTCCTGGAAAAATCATGGAAGGGATCCATTTTGAGGCACTTGGAAGAGGGGAAAGTGATCAAGAATAGTTAACATGGATTCACAAAGGGCAAGTCGTGCCTGACCAATCTGATTAGCTTCTATGATGAGGTAACTGGCTCTGTAGACATGGGAAAGTCAGTGGATGTGATATATCTTGACTTTAGCAAGGCTTTTCATACGGTCTCCCACAATATTCTTGCCAGCAAGTTAAGGGAATGTGGATTGGATAAATGGACGGTAAGATGGATAGGAAGCTGGCTAGAAGGTTGGGCCCAGCGGGTAGTGATCAACAGCTCGATGTCAGGTTGGCGTTTGGTTTCTAGCGGAGTGCCCCGAGGTTCGGTTCTAGGACCGGTTTTGTTCAATATCTTTATTAATGACAGGAGTGGCCCGAGGCCGGCTGCGGCAGCTGGTGCCCTAGGCGGGGCGGCGCAATAGCAGCCCCTGCCTGCACAGCCGTCAATGGCCGTGACATCATCATCGGGCGCCCGGGGCAGTGGCGCCCTATGCAACTGCCTAGCTCGCCTAGGCTCACGGGCCGCCCCTGATTAATGACCTGGATGAGGGGATGGATTGCACCCTCAGCAAGTTTGCAAATGACACTAAGCTAGGGGGAGAGGTAGATATACTCGAGGGCAGAGATAGGGTCCAGAGTGACTTAAACAGATTGGAGGATTGGGCCACAAGAAATCTGATGAGGTTCAACAAGAACAAGTGCAGAGTTCTGCACTTGGGATGGAAGAATCCCAAGCATTGTTACAGGCTGGGGACCAACCAGCTAAGTAGTAGTTCTGCAGAAAAGGACCTGGGGATTACAGTGGATAAGAAGCTGGATATGAGTCAACAGTGTGCCCTTGTAGCCAAGAAGGCTAATGGCATATTAGGTTGCATTAGGAGGAGCATTGCCAGCAGATCCAGAAATGTGATTATTCCCCTTTATTTGGCTCTGGTGAGGCCACATCTGGAGTATTGTGTCCAGTTCTGGGCCCCCCACTACAAAAAGGATGTGGACGCATTGGAGAGGGTCCAGCGGAGGGCAACCAAAATTATTAGGGGGCTGGAGCATATGAGCTACGAGGAGATGCTGAGGGAGTTGGGTCTGTTTAGTCTGCAGAAGCGAAGAGTGAGGGGGGATTTGATAGCAGCCGTCAACTTCCTGAAGGGAGGTTCCAAAGAGGCTGGAGAAAGGCTGTTCTCAGTAGTGACGGATGGCAGAACAAGGAACAATAGTCTCAAGTTGTGTTGGGAGAGGTCCCGGTTGAATATTAGGAAAAACTATTTCACTAGGAGGGTGGTGAAGCACTGGAATGGGTTACCTAGGGAAGTAGTGGTGTCTCCATCCCTAGAGATTTTTAAGTCTTGGCTTGACAAATCCCTGGTTGGGTTGATTTAGTTGGGATTGGTCCTGCCTAGGGCAGGTGGCTGGACTTGATGACCTTCTGAGGTCTCTTCCAGCTCTATGGTTCTATGATTCTATGACTGGGGTGCCAGGGTGGCTGAGAGTGCTCCTTCCCCCGCCACTGCCCCGCACCCCCATTCCCAGGAGAAACCTCCCCTGCAATCCTGGCCTCCAAGGGCAGTCCATAGTGCGGGTGGGACAGAACAAACCCTCCCGTGGAGGGGACTTGTATTCCCTCCCCCCATTTTCCCTAGGGCAGCCCATCCCCTCCTCGCACCCCCCCCTCCTGGCACAGTGGCCAGATATTGCCCTACCTGCATGAGCACTGCTCCGACAGTGGATCTCCCCACACTGAACTGGTTCACCACGGATCGGTAGCTATCCGGCATGGAGAGCTTCCAGAGGGCGATGGCCACATGCTTGTGGAGGGGAATGGCGGGCCTCATGTGCGTGTCCCGTCACCGCAGAGCAGGGGCGAGCCACTCACAGAGCTCGCGGAAGGTGTCCTTCTTCATCCTGAAGTTCTGGGTTCATTGTTGGTCTCCCCAGCGCTCCAGGACGATGTGGTCCCACCAGTCGCTGCTGGTATCCAGACGCCAGATGTAGGGGGGCACGCTGGCATCCGGGAGCTGCATCTGCTCCTCCCCGTCCCCCAGGAGGGTCCAGAGGACGGCGTGGGGGTTGGGCTGCAGCAGGTGCTGCGAGGCCGCCTTCAGAAAGCACAGCCAAGCTTGCAGCAACACGTCCAAAAGAAGCACCAGAGTGCCCACGGGCAGCTCCGGCCCCATGGCGCCGAGTGCAGTGGTGTCCTGAGTCAGGGTAACCAAAGCAGGCAGAGACAAAAATGCTTTGCTGTCCCTCAGCAAGGTAGGCAAGCAAGCAGGGAAAGCTGAGAACCAGCTGTCCAGTGGGGTCCCTTGAAACACAAGCCTCAAATAGCCTCAGGCAGCAGCCACACAAAGTAACTCCTGACCTGATGCCCTGCTGGAACTGGTTTCAGCTGGCCTTAAATGCAATTCAGTGTCCAATCAGTGTGGACACGATATTTCGAAATAGCAGAATGCTATTTTGAAATGCATTTTGTGTGTAAACGCATTATTTCGAAATATCTTATTTCGAATTAACTATTTTGAAATAAGATATTTTGAAATAACACTGTAGTGTAGACATACCCTTACTCCTTGTGGAATGAGGTTTACAGGGATGTTGGAATAACTAACCTGTTATATTTTGAAATAACAGGCTTGCTGTGGAGATGCAGGAAGGCTATTTTGGAATACTCCAGTATTCTAAGACGTAGCCTTAGAGACTGACACATTTTTTAGGTCATGAGCTTTCATGGGTAAAATCCACTGATCTGATGAAGTGGGTTTTGCCTACAAAAATTCCAGACCTAATAAATGTATTAGTCTCTAAGGTGCCACAAGACTGCAATGCCAAGGACTGTTAATTCGGAGATGAAAAGGAAATCTTAACATTGAAGTAAACTGTAAATATAACTGTATCACTGTATTGATCTCTCTTTGAAGTGTATAGCAAATCACCTATGAATGCTGGAAAATAGGGAATTGCCTTATGTCAGAGGTTCCCAGCCTGGGATCTGCAGACCTCTGGGGCTCTGTGAGGGTATTGCAGGGGGTCCTTGAAAAAAAAAGATAAATAAAAATGAACATAGAACCGTGGTCACCAACCCGTCGATCGCGATCAACTGGTCGATTTTGGGGGCACAACCAGTTGATTGCGAGGCAACCCAGCCCCCCCGTCATTCTCCCCTACCCCAAGAAGGAGCCCACGCTGACACTATCTCCTGCAAAAATGGAGGTAGCACCGGCTTCCTGCAGCTTGGGGGAGAAGTGCTGCATCTGTGCGCCAGGTCCAGCTTCTCAGAAAGCAGGCAGATGGCTCCTCCCCTTCCCCAAACAGCCGGTGCACTTCCTGAAAAGCCAGGTCTGTGTGCAGCCGGGGACTTCCTTCCCCCTGCTTCATGCCTGCCTTCCTGCGCACAGGCGGGGAGAGGGGGCGGGGGGAGGAGTAGGAGACCCAGGACTGAGCGCCAGCTCCAACTTCTCAGGAAGCGTGCCGGCTGTCATGGGGAATGGAGGAAGAGCACGTGCTTCCTGAGAAGTTGGAGCTGGTGTGCAGTCCTGGGACTCCTACTCCCCTGTCCCCTCTGCACAGGAAGGAAGATAGGAAGCAGGGGGAAGGAAGTCCTCAGCGGCGTGACAGACCTGGCTTTTCAGGAAGTGCACTGGCTGTTTGGGGAGGGTGGGAGCAGAGCACATGCTTCCTGAGACCCTGGACCTGGCATGCAGCTATGGGATCCCCAAGTACCAGCCAAGCTGTCCCTGTTCCCTTCCCCTGGTCAGACCCCCACGAGTACCTTGCCCCCCTGCCCAGACCCCTATGAGTACCCTTCCTCCTGCCTAGGGCCCCACCAGCAACCTGCTCCCTGCCCCAGACTCCACCAGCACCCTGCCCCCTGGCCAGGGCCCCACCTGCCCCCTGCCCATGCCTCCAGCAGCACCCTGCTCCCGCCCCCTGCCCAGGCCCCCACAAGAAACCTGCTCCTGCTCTTACCCCAACCAGCACCCTGCCTCCTGCCCAAATCCACACCAACATCCTGCCTCCTGGCCAGACACCATACAGCACCCTGCTCCTGCCCAGGGCCCCACCTGCCCCCATGCCCAGGACCCCAGCAGCACCCTGCCCCCTAGCCAGACTCCCACCTGCACCCTGCTCCTGCCCCCTCCCTCCTGGCACCCACCCCCAGCTTGCTCCTGTACCCTATTTTCCACCCAGATTCTGCACCCCTCTCCCTATCCCACTCACTGGCAGCCCTATCCCGCACACTGGATCCCTCATTTTTGGCCCCACCTCAGAGTGTAGAGGGGCCCACAAATTCCACTAACCCTGGAACCCCAGAAGAGTTAATCTGGCCTTGAACCTCAGTTCTACCAGTCTTTGAAGTCAATGAAACAACACCAGGGATCTCTCAAATCTGTTTGATACTTCATGCAGGAGAAGCTTAAGTCATAAGACTGAGACCTCCAGCCCGATCTGGATTACTCTGAATATGAATATTGAACTAACCTATGAACTAACCCTTAAAGAACTCTTTGCAACTACAAAGCTCACTATCTGTACTATAGTGATAGAGATGCAGCCGTGTTAGCCTGCTCTAGCTGAAACAAAAGACAGGACTATGCAGCACTTTAAAGACTAACAAGATGGTTTATTAGGTGATGAGCTTTTGTGGGCCAGACCCACTTCCTCAGATCAGTATGTGGAAGAAAATTGGCGCGACCATATATACCAAAGTGATACAATAAAAAAAAAAGTGAACACATATAAAATTGACAACTCAGATTTTAGAACGGGATTTTAGCCATTGGTGTTTGTAATGGGAAGGAGACTAATTGTTTATTGTTATTATATGTAATGGACAGTATATAAACTGCTTCATAATTGCTTGTATTCAAAGATCTGCCGGGGGGGGGTCTCTCCCCCTTCCCCGTCCAAATCAGGCTTCCCTTGCAATATTGCTCGAATAAACTGCCTCTGGCTACGTGTTGCTTATAAACGCAGAGTGAAGGCTTGTTTTCTTCCACAGGATCATCTGCCCCATTCTTTGCAGCTTGCCTTAACTGAGTATGATTCCCCTGCGACCCCGGTCACACACCTGTCATGAGATACTGAGAACCATCCGCTCACCTTGCCTTTTGATGCAAATAGAACATGCTTTGCAAAACTGGGTCTTTGGGAATGCAGAATGGAACTTCGTTCATGTTCTTAATTAGCATTATCAATGTTAAAAGTTGTTTTGTATTAGTCGCACCTATGCATCTTGGTGCATTGTCCTAAATTATATTATTTAAATATCAAAATTACAATACTTACAGGAGAAAAGAACAAAGAAATAAGCTCAGTGTTTAGTCACATGAGTCCCATTTTCTGAACAAAAATATTAGTATTTGCTGTTTTGAGCTATAACTAGTCAGTTTATGCCTGCATAGCACAAAGAGAAAGGTGATTGTGTTTTGCACCAAATCATAAAGTTATCAGACTAACATTCATCTTCATGCAGGTTTCTATGGCTTCAAAGATCCTCTAGGGACTCTGTCACCAATCTAAAATGAGATGTGTACAGGGTGTTACATATCTGTTGCCACTTTAAGACACAACGCTGGATGGTGCTGTCATAGGTAGAAATGGGTGAAACTTCAGTGGTATAGTCTACTCAAGAAAAATTGAAGTTTTGGGGCAAAAGTATTCATGCCTATAGGTCAAATTTGGTAAATAGTTTCAGGTAAATTGAAAAATTAAGTGAAAAAAATCGAAAGTTGGCTATTCGTTAAAAGAAACAATATTTTGCTTCAAATTGCCGATCAAACTAAGCTAAGGTGATGTGAAAAAGCTTTTTACCTGTTTAATATGCTGCATATAGTATAATGTAACAAGATTTTGATCACTGGCCTTTGTTTTGGACCAAAAGTGGTATGTTTGTGCTCAAACAGTTCACAGTTTTCTCAGGGCTGATGGGTTTGATCTCTGATACAGCAGCTTGTGTACAGAAACAGTCAGCTGGAAATCGAACTTTTTATTTCCACTTGGTATTCTCTTAAAAGTCTTTTTGCTGAAGTCAGTTGACAGGTGTAGTCTCTCACACCATATCTGGAAGATGGGCTCTCAGCAAGGAAGCTGAAAAATAGAGCATTTAATGAGAGAGGAGGTTGAGTGATGCAGACTGCTTGACTAATCATAACAAGTGGACTTTTACCTGGTGCCTTGCAGACCATTTGCCTATAAATAAGCTGCCTTTTAGTGCAGTGAGGCTTTTGCAATGAATGCTTTAAACTGAATATCCATGAGCTGACTTTTCATAAATGTAATATGAAACTGTGATGAAAAATTGGATTAATTTTATTGCAAAATGTCATGAAAAAATTATATATCTTGCTAGCATCTCTGAAAGACACTTATTTTTGAAATTTTGACATAAAACTGACCCTTTATTCAGGATTTTAAAAAAATCTGCCCATTTTTTTGACCAGCTGCACTGAAAGTACAAATTTTACTCTGGAAACATTAACTCCTCTCTCATAATAATTTCTTTAATGTTCTGACAGCTGGGATTAGGCAAAATTGTAACCTTTAGTTTCCGATTCTATTGTAATTGGTAATTGACTGGGGACCAGAGGACTAGAAATGTGACAGAGGATATGGAGCCTTTTTGCTTCTTGTTCAAGGTCCCAGACTGGATCAGCTGTACAAGCTTCTCCCCTTTCCCTGCTGGCACCCTGGAGTCCCTCTACCCAAAACCTTGCTCACCCTGATACACTGGGCCCCTCATTTCTATTCTAGTTGATACCAGTATATAAAGAGCTAAAAAAGGCCCGAAGTTTGTCCCTGACCCTGTTAACTGCCATCCAAAAGAGTAGACTGGATAGGATATAATATATCCAAGAATAGGATGGATGCTACCTGAATCTAAGGGTATGTCTACACTACAAAGTTAATTTTAACTAACAGCCGTTAGTTCAAATTAACTTTAATAGCGGCTATACATGCAAACCGCTATTTCGAATTTAATTTGAAATAGCGGAGCGCTTAATTCGAACTAGGTAAACCTCATTCTACAAGGAGTAACGCCTAGTTCGAATTAAGTAGTTCAAATTAAGGGCTGTGTAGCCACTTAATTCGAACTAGCTGGAGGCTAGCCCTTCCCAGGTTGCCCTGGTGGCCACTCTGGGCCAAACCAGGGAAACTCTTCTGCCCCCCTCCCGGCCCCGGAGCCCTTAAAGGGCCACGGTCTGGCTACAGTGCTTGTGCCAGATGCAAGCCTGCCAGCACCCAGCCAGCAGACCCTGCACCTGGCACTCCATGAGCCAGACACCCGCTGCCACCCAACCCTCCACCTCTTCCCAGGACCAGGCTGGCGGCTCCCAGGAGCCTGCCCAGGGCTGCAAGAGGCGGGCGCCTGCCTGGTCTAGTGCAGAGATCGTGGACCTCATCGAGGTTTGGGGGGAGGCCTCCAACATCCACGATCTCCGCACTAGGCACAGGAACGAGGCCGTCTACAGCCGCATGGCTGCCAGCCTGGCCACCAGAGGCCACATGCAGACCCAGGAGCAGGTCCGCTGCAAAATAAAGGACCTGCGGCAGGCCTACTCCAGGGCCTCCCAGCCAGGGGCCAACCCGGAGGCCTGCCCTCATTATGAGGCCCTGGACCGCATCCTGGGGGCTCACGCAGTCCATGCCCCCCGGGTGGTGATTGACCCCGGGGCAGAGGGCCCTGTCCCTGACACGGAGGAGGAGGACGCCGAGAGCCAGGAGCCTGCAGGGAGCCTGCCCAGGACCCAGGACCCCCAAGGCATCCCACAGAGCCCATCTGCTGTGTCGTCTGAGGTCGGGGAGGGCTCCACATGTGAGTGCCATCATGCTCCCCTTATGTGTATGGGGGTGGGTGGAGAGGGAGCCCAGGGACCGTGTGCCTGGGCCTTGCCCACCATGGAGCAGCAGCTGGGTGTCATGCAGGGGCCCTGGCCCGTTCCCCACACGCTGACCTTGCCTTGCAGAGGGGGGCTGGGTTTTACCCACTGTGTCCCCAGGGAGAACTGACCACTGCTCTTGTTTCACCACAGCCGCAGCATCTGGGACTGCAGGGTGCACCACCCCGCCTGCAACAGCAACCCACACCCGAGCCAGCAGGTGCACCCACAACCAGGAGGAGTACCAGCGGCAGCACCTGCGGCTACTGGAGCAGCAGCTCCGCACCCAGGACCACTGGGTCTGGGAGGACCTGAGGCTGTGGCAGCAGAGCTTGGAGGCGCTCGAGGAGCAGGGCCACCTCCAGATCCTGGTGGACAGGTTCCTGCCTTCTCCTGCTCCAGCCCCTGCGGCCGCCCCAGCTCTCGCTCCTCCTCCCACCCCTGCTCCCCCTCCCACTTCCTCCGCACCCCCCATCCCTCCTGCCCCACCCTCCACACCTCCCCCAACGCCCCGCACCCGCAGTGCTGTGAGACGGGAGAGCCAGCAGGACCCCGAGCCCTGAGCTTTCCCTTCCCTTCCTCCTCTTCCTCCCCCTTCCAGCTCCCTCCTCCCAGGTTTCCCCCTCCCCTCTCTCACCCTCATTCCTCCCTCCCCCCACACCAGTTATGTAAAATAAAAAGAGATTTTTGTTGGCAAAACAGGTGTCTTTATTTGACATTAGGAAGGGGGGTTAGGGGAAGGAGGGGAGGGTGGAAGAAGGCCCCAGTGGGCTTCCCGGATATGGATGGCCCCCCGCTGGGCCTTCCGGATGGCGTTGGTGTGGGGCTGCACATACTGGCCAGCCAAGTGTTCCGCCTCAGCCATCCAGGCTGGCAGGAAAGCCTCCCCCTTCCGCTCACATAAATTGTGCAGCACACAACATGCTGCCACCACGGGAGGGTTATTGTGCTCGGTGAGGTCGAGGTGGGTGAGGAGGCACCGGAATCGGGCTTTCAGTTGGCCAAAGGCCCCCTCGACCACGATGTGGGCCCTGGTGAGCCTGGCATTGAAGGCCTGCCGGGAGAGGCTGAGGTGTCCCGTGTAGGGCTTCATCTGCCAGGGCTGTAGGGGGTAGGCCGCATCCCCCACCAGGCAGACGGGCATGTCCCCGACCCTGATGGGGCGGTCGGAGAAGAAGGTCCCGGCATGCAGCCTCTGGCACACGGAGGAGTTGCGGAACACCCTGGCGTCGTGTGCCTTGCCGGACCAGCCCACATTAATGTCCGTGAACTGGCCCCGGTGGTCAGACATGGCCTGCAGGATCACAGAGAAGTAACCCTTGCGGTTAATGTAGTTGGGGAAGCCGAGGGCGCCAAATCCCTGGATGACCGCGTCCGGGTCGGCGAGGTGGACAACCCTGCGGAGCAGCACCCTGTTGATGGCCTTGACCACCTGCAGAGAGAGACACCAAACCGCGAATCACTGGGGTGCCCGGGTGGCTGGGAGTGTTCATTCCCTGGCACTGCCCTGCGTCCCACTCCCGGAAGCAACCCCCACTGTGATCCTGGCCGCCACGGGCGGCGTGTAGTACGGCCGGGACAGACCGAACCCTCCCATGCGGGGCACTTTCGCCTCCTCCCCCCTGTTTTCCCTGGGGCAGCCCATCCCCTCCTTGCAGCACCCCTCCCCCCCGGCCCAGAGGCCGGTGAGTGCCATACCTGCATGAGCACTGCTCTGATGGTGGATTTCCCCACGCCGAACTGGTTCCCAACGGATTGGTAGCTGTCCGGTGTGGAAAGCTTCCACAGAGCGATGGCCACACGCTTCTGGAGGGGGATGGCGGGCCTCATGCGAGTGTCCCGTCGCCGCAGAGCAGGGGTGAGACACTCGCAGAGCTCCAGGAAGGTGTCCTTCTTCATCCTGAAGTTCTGGGTCCACTGTTGGTCTCCCCAGCATTCCAGGATGATGCGGTCCCACCAGTCGCTGCTGGTGTCCAGACACCAGATGCGGCAGGGCACGCTGGTGTCCGGGTGCTGCTGCGGCTCCTCCATGGCCCCCAGGGGAGGCCAGGGGGAGGGGCAGGGGGGCTGACGTGCACCAGATGGTGCCAGGCAGCCTCCAGCCATTGCTGGCAGGCTTGCAGAAGCAAGTCCAAAAACTGGAGCAGAATGCCCAGGGTGAGCTCTGGCTCCATGGTGCCAACTGCGGTGGCGTCCCCAATGGGAACCACCGACACAGGCAGGCAGAGAGGAAAATGCTTTGCTGTCCCTCGGCGAGGTAGGCAAGCAAGTGAAAAAGCTGAGAACCGGCTGTCCAGGGGGGTCCCTTTAAGCACGGGCCTCGGATAGCCTCAGATAGCAGCCACACAAAGCAACTACTGACCTGATGCCCTGCTGGAACCGGTTTCAGCTGCCCTTAAATGCGACCCAGCGTCCAATCAGTGGACGCGCTATTTCGAATTAGCAAAACGCTAATTCAAATTAGTTTTTGGGTCTAGATGTGTTATTTCGAATTAGCTTATTTCAAATTAACTAATTCGAATTAAGTTAGTTCGAATTAGTGCTGTAGTGTAGACATACCCAAAGAGGGGAGGAATGAGAGCAAATAGAGCTCCACCCCTGCTTTTAAATCCTTCTGGAGGAGGTTTACACAGAGTACTTCTATAACCCTTTGCCAGACAAGCGGAATAATAAAGCAGTGGCAGACATTTAATGGACTAAATGCCCAGCATTAGGACAGTGTTGCAATATTATTTCAAACATAATACTTTTCCTTACAGTGCAGTGTTCATATGCTCAAAGAATAATGTGCAGCATGAACCTCATCCCTCTGAGGGAACATCAGAATATCATGAGTCTAATCAAGACACTATAAATTGGCTCAGAGCGGTAGCCGTGTTAGTCTGTAACTTTAAAAACAAGTGCATTTCCCCATCAAAAGCTAAGAATGGGATACTTCCAGATCACCAAATTAGCCTAATTAACACCAGTCTTATAATTGGCAGGTCCTCCCCACTGCCTCACATTATAAATATCTTGGTTCTGTTATTTCCACTCTAGCTCATCTGATGAAGTGGGTTTTGCCCACGAAACTCATTATCCTATATATCAAATGGAAACACTCCTATGGCTATATATATGTATAGTACTATTCGTACTATAATTTAATTCACAATGTGCTGTATAGTTGAGCAACCTCCTACTACTCTCCCAGCTCTCACTGCAGAGCAAGGGGGAAGCAGGGACTTGTGCTGAGAGGGCATCTAAGGCTTTGTCTACACTTCTACAATTGAAGCACAGCAGCACTCCCAGGGCAGCACTTTAAAGTGAAAGAGTGGCCATGGCAGGAGCATTGGGAGAGAGTTCTCCCAGCATGCTCTGTAAACCACCTCCATAAGGGGAGTAGCTAACAGTGCTGGGAACCTGTTTACACTGGCACTTTATAGCCCTGTAACTTTCTATGCTTGGGAGTGTTTTTTCATGTCTCTGAGCCAGAATGTTGCAGCACAGTAATGTGGCTGTATAGACTTAGCCTAAGGTGCAGTATGTCCTTGCATGGTGCTTGAGGGAATGCTCTTAAGGCTCTGCTTCTGTTCAGGGCTGGGCCTGAAGGCAACTCTAGTTTTGCATACATAAGCATTTGGAATGGAAGTGGTATGTTTTTAGGGGTGGGACAAGGTAGGCAGATAGGATGTCAAAGAGCTGGGTTATGCAGACAATTAATGGCCTGATTCAAAGGCCACTGAAGCAAATAGAAACATTCCTATGGCTCAGGCTGTAAGTGAGATAAGGAGAGAATAAGCGGCTCGGTGGGAGGGGGGAGGAATAGGAGGGAGAGAGTGAGTAATTGGCTGAGGGGGTGTCAGAGAGGAGGGGAGTTTGGAGAATCCTGTGTGCGCAGAGAGGCAGATGGCACTCTCAAGCCTCCTGGGAAGGGGGAGATAAGGGGCTGACTGCATGGGGTAGGTGGGGGAAAAAGGGGGTAGGTAGGTGCTGGCATTGGGGTGAGGTGGAGACAGGGGGAGTTTGTGCTGTGAGGTGGGGGATGTGTGGATAATTTGTTTGTGCTTTAGTTGCAGATAGGGCGGGATAGATTACTGGTACCTGCTTGTTTGAGAAGCAGGATTTTATTCCAGCCCCCACCAGGGCTGTGGGGAGCAGATTGCACAGGGGTAGGTGGGGAAAAAAAGGGTGGGTGGATGCCAGGATCTGTGCAGTGAGGTAAAGGCAGGGGGCAGTTTGTTTGGGGTGTCCTGATTCACTTGCTGTAGTCCTACCTGGCTGGGTTGTGTGTGTGTAGAAGCAGGCTGCATGGGTGTGTGTGTGTGTGTGTGCTAGGCGGACATTTGCATGACTACATTTCAAACAAAGTTTACATAGGTGTTAATGGCATACGGTAAGAAAGAAAAAGATTCTTTTAACAGATTTTTTTGGAGTGTTGCAGATATCTGAAACCGATCTTAATGATTTTTTAAAATCCCGTGTTACTAACTAATACATGATAAAATTGTATTGCATCAAGGCCAGATCTTTGCTATGTGGTAGAGTTCTGGTTCTAATGAGTCAGAAGTAGCAATTGCTAGTTGTGATGCTAGTTGTTTTGTAGAATGAAACCTTATTTGCAGCGTTTTGAAACATGCATCTGTCTACAAACCCTGAAGCCATGTGTTAATTTGCTCTGGTGCTTCTGCTCTTTATTACGCGTGTGTGTGTGTTTTCTTTTTCTATTGGTGGTGCAATACCAATATTGAGGTAGAGTGTATACCTGCAATGAGGTGTAACAGTTAATCCGAACTAAGGACTTAGTTCGGATTAACTTCTGACTGCCGCGTGTAGCCGCGGGCAGTCAGTTCGAACTAAGGGGATTTAAAAATGGTGCCCGCCCCGGAACATGCAAATGAAGCCTGGGATATTTAAATCCCAGGCTTCATTTGCAAGTTCGAATGCCTACATTAGCCACCCTAGTTCAAACTAGGGGGCTAGTGCAGACATACCCTCACGGCCTAAACAAAGACTTGACCTGGATGGCCCATTAAAAAAACCTGCTTCCCTTACATTCAATATGCAATTGACATCAAAAGCTAAATACAGGGCACTTCAGTCCATTCAATTAGCATCATTAGCACTGCAGTACAATTGACAGGTACTCCCACCTTCTTTTTTTGTTATGAATTATGAGGATCCTGCCTTTTCTCCCTACTCTGCTCATCTGAGGAATTTGGTTTTGACCCACAAAAGCTCATGATACTGTATACATAAATATTTGTTAGTCTCTAAGGGCATGTCTACACTAGGAAATTATTTCAAAATAACTTATTTTGAAAAAATAACTCCCAAAATAACTATTTCAAAATAGCATTTCCATATTTCCAGGAAGCCTTGAAATTAGTCCAAAGAAGGCTCCCTTAATGTGGATGCACTACCTTGGCTTACAGCTCCAGGAAGCACTGGGGTGTAATTACTTTGAATGACTCCGGAGAGTAGTTATTTTGAAATAGCAGCAGTGGAGCATCTATACCACTGCTATTTTGAAGTAACTATTTCAAAATAAGTGTTTTTTCTTGTGGAAAGCAGGAGTTATTATTTCAAAATAACCAGAGTGTTATTTCAAAATAATAGGCTTGGTAGTATGGATGCTCCGCTTATTATTTTGAAGGAGAATTATTTTGAAATAAATCCTTAGTGTAGACCAGGGCTAAGGTGCCACAGGACTACTCATTGTTTTTAAAAGTATGTGGGTTCACTTTGATTTGCTACAGTTAAATCATTGAATTTAAGGCTAACACTGATATATAACATCTGTGACCTAAGGGAGTAAAGGACTTTTCTTCAAGTCTTCCTCCTGATTCTAGGAGTTATGCTCATTCATTCTGGGGACACAGCCAATATCATGTGACCAATCACAACTAACTAACACATTTCAAAATCTGAGTCACTTCAGAAAATGATTTTATTTTGTTGAATAAAAGTCTTTAAAAAACCCTCAGTGCACAATTTCCAATACCTGCTAAATGTGAAGAAATCATATTCTGCCTATTGAAAGCAACAAAGACTACATTATCTGAAGATATTTTGTTGTGAATCATTTGACTCTTACTGGGATACACAACAAACAAATAATGCATTGCAAATATTAATATGGCTACTTAAACCTACATAGATTAAACGTATTGCTCCTAACATCTGCCTTAAGAAAATATGCCTTAAGAAAAGACTTTTTTTCATACTCCTCTATACTTGCAGGCTCTTTTAACCCTCAACTTGAGAGTGAATTCAAAAGGACTTTTAGGTGCCTTTTTCCTTTTCTACTTTCCCATTTGGTACATACAAAGATATTTAAAGTGAATGTGAGAAGGCTACACAAGAGAAGCTTTATGTCCCTAAGGTACCAAATCAAATATTTGGAAACGTCAGAAAATTACTTTGTAGCTTAGTAGGACAGAGCTGTGCAAAATCTTATTGCATCAAATTCAAAAATAGTTTTGTGAAGCCTATCATCATGTGGTCACAATGAGATTACATTTCAACCATATTTCTCTTTACTCGGGCCAGGAATGGAAGAGGACTCTTGTCTATCAGAGCCTCCCCAAGGGAAGGTAGGTTTGGCCAGGCCTGGAAAAATTGCCTTGTTTGGTTGTCAGTGACCAGTCTTGGTTCGTACATCCAGGATGAGTGGAAGCATTTGTTTTCTTGTTATACTGAGGAGTGAGGGACGAGTAAGAGACAGCCAAGCACAAACAGCTGGGAAACAGAATCTGAGCTGCACTGCACTATACTATAAGGAGGTGTGTGGGAAGCTGTGTGACCAAAGACATAAAGAAAATAGGGACAAAGAGTGGTTCCATGACTCCTTCTGCTCTCATTTTCCCCACTGGGGAAAACAAGTAAAATAGAAGTGCAGGTTCATAACTCCCTTCTTGACAACTTCTTTCCACTCTTGGCCTGTGCAGCGGGGTATGCCCAGTCTTCAGGGCTTCAAACTATGTGAGAAGTGCCAGAGGCCTATGCCCTGTGGTGACTCGCACTCTGCCTGCCTTAAGTGCCTGGGCGAGGTTCACTTATCTGAGACCTGTAAAATTTCAAGGCATTTAAACCACGGACAAAGCGGGAGAGAGAGTTGCACCTGAAAATCATTCTAATGGAGGTGGCTTTCCGACTAGCACCGGCGTCTGACCCAGCACCGGCAACAAGGAGCGCATCAGGCCATTAGTGCGCCTCCCTGGCACCGCGCAGACCTTGGCACTGTTCCCAGTCCCCAGTGCCTGAGAAGAAGAGGAGATTTAGCGGGGGTGGGTCACCCCATGGCACATGCCCTCTGTGTGCCCTCAAGTGGGGCACGTGGCACCATCTGGCACCGAGCCCGGACCTTCTCAGTCAGGTAAGCAACTAAGTCTGCACCAGGATGCCAGCCCAATGAGGGACTACACAGAGCCCTTGACTCCAGAGGCTTTCAAGGCAGCCAGGGATCTGATTGAACTGTCCCTCTCTCCTACCCCGGCACTGACCTAAGGCAAGGGTCAGGACCTCAGGTGGCACCGATCAGAGGCTAAGGCACCGGGTGCCCCAGCACCGGATCCAAAGAAGCATCACTCCACTCCGGTCCCTTCACATGCTGCCCCAGCTCAGAGTGAGGCACCGCTTACAGGGCCGGCACCAGCGGTGACCTCAACCCTGGCCCATGCGTTGGCACTGGACCTGGCATCAAGGCAAAGGCTTTGGCCAGCACCGAGTGTGGCATCAGCCACTGCAACTGCTGGCCCTGCTCAGGGCTTACTGGGCCTGGCCATGCCACCTCCTCCTCCTCGTCAGCATTGGGGCAATCCAGAGCCAATGGCTTCATGCTCCATCAGCCAGATCACCGGTTGTGCCCACCTCCGCCTCACCCTGGTCGGCCTTGGAGTATTCAACTGACTCAGAGGCAGAGTCCAAATGGTCATCCAGGGGATCCAGGTCTAGGTCCCAGCACCAGTCCTACTCCCACTGGTCATGGCACCAGAGTACCTCTGCTCATCAGCAACAGCATCAATGGGTGCAGCAGTCCTGGACCCCACAGGCCCCAGGCCCATCTTAGTAGCCATTTTGGACCCCATGGGCTTACCACCAGAGTTAGGGCATGAGCCCCTCTAGACCAGAATCGGTCTTCTCTGGGTCTAGGGCACCTCCTTCGGCAACCCTGTACAGGGAGATTTCGGCAAATCCAGGAAAGTGCCTGAACTACTATTGCTTACTGCTTAAACTTTAGGAACCAAGCTAACAGGCCCAAAAATAGGTCTAGACAGCAGCTTCAGCATGACCAACTCAGGGAGGGAAGAAGAAAGGGGGTTTGAGTGCCACAGAACGGGCAACTTGACCCCATG
Source organism: Rafetus swinhoei (assembly GCA_019425775.1). Taxonomy (NCBI): domain Eukaryota; kingdom Metazoa; phylum Chordata; order Testudines; family Trionychidae; genus Rafetus; species Rafetus swinhoei. The sequence goes on along the minus strand of CM033435.1, from coordinate 10,060,082 downwards.
TCCTTCCTGAGGCCCAAATCTCTAGTGAAATCGCTGAGCTATACATTTAGAAAAACAGGAAGCTTGTCTAAAGCTTGTGACATGTTATTGTAATGCTTATGGATAAATAGGGAAGGAAAGTTTAAACTTTAGGGGGTTTAGGGAGTTAGGGGGACAATTTTGGGGGACACCTGGAGGGATGCCTCAAGGACTCCTTGAGACTCTTCACATCTGGACACATCTTCGTCCCCACCGGCAGATGGAAGACTCGCCATTGGAAGCCTGCCTGGTGTCCCTCGAGAGCTACACTCAACTTCGATAACTATCGAGGGTGCGGGTGTTTTATTAACCTGTTGTGTGGATGCATGTAAGAGCTTGAGACTAAGTAAAGTTTAGCTTTAAGTGAAAGCATGCGTGTGTTGTCCTATTTGTACTATGTCTCCCCTGAATTATTTCCTGACACCACCTCACAAAGAGTAAAAGTTACTGAGAGGTTTGGATTGAAAGAACCCCAGGTAACAACCCCACTGACTTGGTCGCCTATGTCAGGGCAGTCACTTCCCCTGGGCCAAACCTCTCCACGAGATTGAGGGCCAGGTAGTCCAACCACCCAGAGCACCCTCACCAGTGGCCTCTCAGGTCCTCTTGCAGGCCTGCGGCCCCCGTGGAGACGGGGCCAAAGGGGTCCTCGTCTTCCTCCCCCAACAAGGCCCTAGGCGATACTCTCCCCTCCTTGCCCTCCATGGACTCGAGGGCACACCAGGACCTCCTCCACCGCCTGGCCCTACTGTCAACATCTTACAGTCTGATACCCCTACCAGAGTGGCCCTCCCCATCAACAAAATGGTGGCCAAAATATTGAAGTCCCTCTGGCAAACCCCGGCCTCTATCCCACCAACGGACAAGAGGGCTGAGCAATGGTACTTCATGTCCCAGGAGGGGAACAAATACTTCTTCTCCCATCTGCCTTCAGGATCCCTGGCCATTCAGGTGGTGAACCAAAGGAAGAGGCAGGGCCAACTGGGTGCTCCCCTCAAAAATAGGGACGCCAAGAAAATGGACCTGGTAGGCAGCAAGGCCTATGCATATGGAGGCCTCCAATTTCACTAAGCAAACCAGCAGGTTCTGCTGACTCATTATGCTTATAGCACCTGGGCCTCCATGGATAAGTTCACTGAGCTGCTCCCCAGGGACTCTCGGTCTGAGTTTAGAGCCCTTTCGGAGAAAGGCTGGGCAATCTCTAGGGCCACGCTCCAGGCTGCCCTTGATGTGGCCGACGTGGCTGCATGGGTCATAGCCACGGGGCTGGTTCTACACCGCAGCTCCTGGTTGCAGGGGACCGGATTGCCCCCTGAACTACAGAACACTATACAGGACCTCCCTTTTGAGGGCCCATCCTTATTCTCTGAGCAGACAGACCAACGTCTGCACGGCCTCAAATATACCCAGATCACCTTAAAGTCCATGGGTATTCACATCCCAGTTACCAATGGTGCTCCTTCTTAGGCAGGAACGCCCCCAGGTCTTCCCAGCAGGGTACACGCTCTGACTTCTGTCACGGCAACAGGAACAGTAATGGGAGGAATGGCAGACACTGTTCCCTGCTGGCCCAGGACCAGAGTCATGGCCCACCTAGTAAGGACACCTGAGGACAATCTACCAGCCTCGTCCCTCCCTTTCTGGGACTGTCTATTCCCTTTCCACCGGGCCGGGGAGTTCATTACCTAAGACTACTGGGTCCTAGAAATGGTGGGAAGGGGGTATGTCATCCCCTTCTGTTCTGCCCCTCCCTCACATCCCTCTGCCCCATCCCTCTTCAGGGACCCGTCTCATGAGCTTCTCTTGCAGGAGGAGGTGCTTCAGTTCCTTACCTTGGGGGCTGCAGAGGCGGTTTCCCTTGGGATGTTGGGCAAGGGCTTCTATTCTCGGTATTTACTGGTCCCCAAAGCCAAGGGTGGGTTTCGTCCCATCCTGGACCTCCAGGATCTCAATGCCTTCATCATCAAGACCAAATTCAAGATGGTGACTTTGGCATCCATCATTCCCTCTCTTGTCTCCAGAGACTGGTACGCTGCGCTTGATCTAAAAGACACATATTTTCATATTTCTATTGTGCCACACCACTATCAGTTCCTCCTCTTTATGGTGAGCAGGGACCACTATCAGTTTATGGCCCTTCCCTTTGGGGTTTCCATAGCCCCCCTGGTCTTCACAAAGTGCATGGCCATCGTCGCAGCCGTTCTGAGAAAACGAGGCATCCAGGTGTTCTCATATCTGGACGACTGGCTCTTAAGAGGGCGCTCGGCCAACCAGGTATGGGCCCACATCATCCTAGTTCAAGAACTCTTTCAGGAGCTGGGTCTGCTCCTGAATGTGCCCAAATCGACCCTGGTGCCTACCCCAGTGATAGAATTTGTGGGCAGCAATCTGGACTCGACAACGGCCAAGGCCTCCCTCCCCAGATTCAGCATCCTGATATTCAGGTCAGCTGTCCGGGACATGCAAGCTTTCCCGATAACTACAGACAGGGCCTGCATGTGCCTTCTGGGCCTAATGGCCGTGTGCACCTACATCATCCTGCACACCAGATTCCTCATATGCCCACTGCACGTGACTGGCACGGACTCACAACTCATCCTTACATGCATGGGACAGAGTGGTGACAGTCCCCTCCGACGTCCTTCGCTCCCTGGACTAGTGGACCTGGAAGGAGGAGGAGCTCTGTGCTGGAATTCCATTCTCCAGGACTCTATCAACCCTCCAGTTCATGACGGATGCATCGGACACTGGTTGGGGGGCCCACCTCGGAGACATGCAGATGCAAGGTATGCGGTCAAGGGACGATTTCTTCCTGAACATCAATGTCAGGGAGCTGCAAGCAATCCACTTTGCTTGTGAAGCCTTCCTCCCCCCAACTTTGAGGCAAGTCGGTCCTCATCCTCTCCGACAACACATCAATGGTCTCGTACATCAACAGACAGGATAGGGCCCGCTCTCCTCACCTGTGTCAGGAGGCCCTTCACCTGTGGGATCTCTGCATCAGTCGCCTACGTCAGGGCAGTCACTTCCCCCAGGCCAAACCTCCCCATGAGATCGAGGGCCAGGTAGTCCACCCAATTGCCTCCTATCTCCTGGGGTTCCCAAAACACTCTGGTGGACTGGCTGAGCAGGTCCTTCTCTGGCCATGAGTAGGCCCTCAGGAGATGTAGGCCTGAGCATCTTCCACAGGTGGGGGTTTTCCCGTCTGGACCTGTTCGCTACGCACCAGAACAGGAAGTGCTCGAGGTTCTGTTCTCTCATGGATCTGGAGCAAGAACCGCGGTGGGTCCTCAGCGCTAGAAAACAGTACTTAACAACTACTTAGAGAACTGATAAGAACCATAACTATTGAAACTAGAACAAAGAACTTTAGAACTGAGTAACTGCTAAAGAGTGCTTGGTAGGCAAGAGCAAGAGCACGTTCCCACGACTGTCATGGGTGGTAAGAAGGAACTGAAGGGGTGGAGGGTGTATATTGGCTGCTTTAGTGGCAACACTCCAGTGGGCTCTCCTGCTGGCCCAAAGGGTACTTGTTACGCAGCAGGTTCCCCCCTCAGGCTTACAGCCCTATCATCATCGGGGTTACCTGCAAACGTTCGCTCCCCCTTCGCTAGAAATCCAGTGCTCTCCCTCCTCAGATACCTTCTGCTAACAGTCTACAGGTAGTCCTCATGAGTCCTCCCCAGTCCAGCGAGAATTGCTTGGACCGGAGTTTAGCGGAGATAGAGGGGGACTCGGGCCCGCCCCCCACTCCGGGTCCCAGCCCAGGACCCTAAAGGCAGCGAACTGGTTTCACTGTCTGGTTGGTGGGGAATTTCCCCATAACTCACCAACCCTCCTTCTCCCACCCCTGTCCTGGGCCACTTCCTCTTCTCCTCTGTGGTGGCCGGTTTGGTGCGGGTCAGTGTGAAGTCCTCACCAGTTCCGCCTCCAGGACTCCTCCCAAGCCGACTTTTCCTTTGCCCCGGCCATCTTTTGCTTCATTCCTCCCCCATCTCAGCGGGGCTGGGGTACCATTTAAATCGCCACTGAATGTGGCCCCGCTCGGCGCCCCTGTGGCCCCACCTCTGGCGCTTCCTGATGACGTCAGCTGACGTCTCTCCCCTTACTGCTCCCACCGGGTCGGTGACGGCCCCGGAGCATGCTGGGCAAGACTGCCGGTGAGTAGCACGGGGGGCCGGGCACCCGGCCGCTTCAGGGTCTGGCACCTCCACCGCGGTGCTCCGCACAGCGCGCTCGCCGACGAGTGCTTCCCCCAGCGGCAGCGAAGTGCGGGGCGCTGGGGGTTCTGCCTGATCGGAGCCCAGTGCCCCGTCACAGTACTGCTAAGGGAAACATTTCTGATGATGCATGCATGCACACCTACATGGAATGGACATGAGCAATTACTCGAAGAAGAACAAATGCTTCTGCCAGTCCTGAATGCACAAATAGTCCTTAACCTGTCTTTTACTACTAAGGGCTGCTCACCTCCTTCCCATACTGTCCTGCCCAGTACAGCAGTCTTGTCTCCAGTTTTACACTGGAACTGTAAGCAATCATACTGTTCTTTTACATACAATGCAACTCCTCCACCTTTTCTCCTCCGCCTATCTTTCCTGAACAGTTTATACTATCCATGACAGCAGTGTTCCCTTTAAGCTGAGTGGCAGCACAGCTTCACAGGTAATTAATCAGCCCCGCCCAGTTGGTCAGCTCTGTGCAAGGAGCCCTGAGCCTCTGACTGGGCGGGGCTGATTAATCACCTGTGAAGCTGCATGACAGTGTTCCATTCATGTGAGTTACCCCACGAACTCTGTTATTTCAATCACATCATAAGTCATTGACTGTGCCAACACTTCCAATTCTTCCTATTTATTTCCCAGGCTTCTTGCATTCATGTACAGGTAGCTAAGATAACAAGCTAATTGTCCTACCTTCTCAAAATGACTCAGGAGGCTTCCCATGTTGCACCTTCCTCCTTGTGCTTCCTTTGAGTATTCTACTTTCCCATTTACCTCAGGACTTAGATCACCATCCCGTGGTGAGTCTAGTTTAAAGCCCACCTCACAGGGTTATTAAGCCCACCTGTGAAGATGCTTTTCCTTCTCTTTGTTAGGTGACTCCCATCTCTTCCTAGCAATCCTTGTTCCTAGAACAGCATCCCGTGGTCAAAGAATCATAGACTCATAGAATACTAGGGCTGGAAGGGCCCCTCTCTCCAACACCACCTGGGCAGCCACGCATTTGCCTCCACAACTTAATGGTCTTTCCCTCAGCATTTTCTTTCAACAGGGATGATAAAAGAGAATATGACCTGAGTCTCAGATTCCTTTATCCTTCTTCCCAGAGCCATATAGTCTGCAGTGACCTGCTCAAGGTCATTCTTGGAAATCTCATTGGTGCTCATCCTCATATGTTCTGGAACAGTGCAGAAGAGAAGAAGGAGGGCACATGATAGTGCTCAAATAGGCACCACTAGGAAGTGTTGCACCATCCAAACCAAACCTCTGGTATACGCCATGAGTATAAATCTGCAAAGTCCATTTCTAAGAACTCTGGTTACATAGGTGAGTAACCCCCATTTTTCTGTTTTTTTAGGCTGTATCTACACAAGAAGGCTGTGTCTAGACTGCACCCCTTTTGCGGAAAAGGGATGCAGAAACATGCTTGCTTTTGCCGGCAAAGCGCCATGACGGATCTTTCGAATAAAGCCTTTTCCAAAGATCCCTTTATTCCTGATTTTAAGAGGAATAAGGGATCTTTCGGAAAAGGCTTTATTTTCCGAAAGATCCCCGTCTAGACTGGCGCTTTTTGCCGGCAAAGCCCCGAGCCGGAAAAAAGCGGCAGCCATGTTCATGCAAATGAAGCGGGGAAGATTTAAATCCCCGCTTCATTTGCAATTGCGCTGTGTCTAATTTGCATCCCTTTTCCGCAAAAGGGGTGCAGTCTAGACACAGCCGAAGAGTATGCTAGTATAACTATCTGGGAAGTTATATAATGGCAAACCTTTCCTTTTTCTATAATGGCAAACCTTTTCTGGTGTAGCCTAGACCTTGGTTCTATTGAGAGTCATGACACAGTGGAAAGGAATAGTATAGCATCAGGATGATCCTAAAGGTAAAAAGCTCATATCAACACTTAATTAAAAACCCTCTTTCTAGATGCTCCCTTCTGTGCTGTGAGTAAACTGTTCCAAAGGAAAACTAGGTCTCTGATTTGAGAGTTTCTCTCTCATTAAAAGTTGCCTAAGGGTACTTCAATTTATTTTTGTTTTGAAAAGAGCAGAAATTCCCCCTCACTTTACCCTTCCTCCTCACACATGCTCGGTTTTGGATGTAGACATTGCATATTAGGAAGAGAAAGGTGTCTGGATCTTAATATTTAAACTTGGCAGACACTATTCTTTCTTTTTGGACAGCTGCTCTTAGGAAAGATAATTTTTCATGCAAATAAAAAATGTTCATTTAGGCATTTCCCACAAGCTCTTCATGGATGAAGGTTTCAGCTAAAATGTTATGTTCACTAGCAATCTGCCACAACCCCACCGCTTTCCCCAAATGAATGAAATTTCTTAAATTCTATTTAGTACTATTGAAGATGGCTATCAGTTATAAGTGAAGCCTCTTTGGAGGCTTTATTAATGTTTATTAATATTTATTAATGTTTTGTTAGAACTAACTGCACATTCCAACGGAAATGTGCATGCATACATGTGTGGGTGTGTTCGCATGTGTTTCTGTGTAGTACAAACATACAGAAAAAATATCTGATGGATAGCTTTAGTCCAAACATTTATAAACTTATTTCTGTAGCTGATTCAGGACTGTTGCCAGTGTATATATTAGTTTATAGTTCGGGATGATACTGTCAGGAGGCTAAAGAAGCATCCAAATTGTTTAGTGCCTATATTTGGAAATATTAGTCTCTATCTTTCATAAACTGACAGATTTACTTGGTTTTTTATCTTTGTTCTGTGAACTGGAAAAATTCAGCTTCCCAGATGATCTGACAGAGGAGAAACTTCAGAGGACAGAACTTTTCTTACAAGCATGGAATACTCAAAAATATTGGCAAATGCATTAAGCTCCTAAAAAGAAACAAACAGCTTTAGAAATTGTTACATCTTTTGACATTTGTTTAAGTCTGAGTGATGTTTGCAGGATTTGTCAGATTGTACAGGGTTTGTTCAAGGTTTACTAATAAAAAGCAATGATTTTAATGTGCCATAATGATATGAAAACCTACCTAGATAATAGAAAGCCGGTGATGATAAAGGGGACCCTTCTGGAGCTGAGAAAAATTTTGTTTTAGATTCATACCACTGTGTAAGGTGGAATTGATGCGCTCACGCCCTCCCCAACTCCCCTGTGGTTGGAGAAAAAACAGCATAAAGGTATCAGACTATGGTTTGGCTCAGACAGTGTCAGTCTCAAAGGCACTATGCTCACCCCTTTGCAGATGACCAACACAAGGCCTCAAAACAAGGCTTAGGAGGGATTTGAAGAGGAGCACAGGTCTTCCAAAATAAGTTCAAGAATTGGTTAGAAACTGTACCTGATCTTTCCTCATTTGCTACTACAGCTCATCTTGGGAGGTGGCTGCTGCTCGTGCGCACCCATTGCATACCTAAAATTTCTTTCCATAAGACTTATGCTGTCCTGACCCCATGCACTCACTCCCTGTTTAACAATGAGAAACTTGCTTTATTGATGTCATCTTTGCTCCTAATTTTGAGGAAGCACCAGATATATCCATCAATGTCACACATTCCTGGGACAGTCTCTGGGTACATGGCTGTCTTACTTTAGAGGCTTGGCCAGCCAGACTGTGCTCTCAGGTTTGGAGGGTAACCAAGAAGACACAAATCGCTTAATGCAAATAAATGCAAGGTTTATTAGATATTACAGGTGATATGAAAAGAAAACAAGAAAAGGCTTACAACATCCCCATGGCTTGCTGGAGACTCTGACTCAGCAAAGGATGGTCTCCTGGGTCAGGTCTGAAAGGCACCTCTGTATAGTTCCAGGTCCTTCAGGAAGTCCAAAGGGAGTTGGCAACATAAAACGATATACAGCCTGCACACAAAATTCTAGAAGCAGCAACTAACTACGTGCAGAGGGAAAAAAAACCCCAAAACAACCACCTGCCCGTAAAAGATTCCCACAGACAGGCTGTTTACCCAAAGCTTATCTAAACTATGCAGTAAGCTCAGCCACACTAGGGTGCGGCTTATCTCTCTAACAAGCTAGCTAGCTGGGAATTTTCCTTGCTAACAGCAGGCCAAAGCCTGTCTTCTAGTTTGCAGACATGAGAACTGGGAAGATTCACTAACTAAGATTCACTAACACCTCGAAATACAATAGTCTTCCGGTTTTCAACCACAACAATGGCTGAAGAGAATTCGAAATACTTTCTTGGAACAGCTCTTTCTCTTCATTCCTTAGAAAACTTCAGATTCTCTGGTGGCTCCATGGAGTGCCACAAGACATCCTTTCTACCCATGCCTTGTTATACAGCTACTCTGGATAGTTATCATTGTAGCCTGCCACCTTCAACTTTTCTTTAGACATAATGGTAATGGATCTTTCACACTGCACAAGCAGATTAGACTGCTCTCAGAACTGTGATGTCGAATCTCACCCACCTTGACATGGAGGTGTGTTGAGCGTTTTCAGCCCAAAATCCTATTTGCTTCTGAGAAGTTGCTCTGTTGTCTATTATTTATTTAAGTAACTGAACGTATTTATTTCCTTTATGTAAAAATTCTTGGGAACAGAGTTTGGGTGGCTTTTATATAATAAAGCAATTTCAAAAAATAGTGAGAAAAAACATGTTTATTAATAAATGAATACATACAACTTGACTGGAAGCAATAAACCTGACACAAATAGACAAAATCAAGCAGACAAAAAGATAAGCCACCTAACATCCTTTCACTCACAGACATACATCAGTCTGTTACTGTGAAAAACTGGGAAATTTGTAGCAATAATATATTGTGACAGACCACAGTCTGCAAACTGCAAAACTCGTATAGAAGGTAGCCATATTGGGAGGTGGGTTAATGCTTTCTTGTTTCCAAATTAGCCTCACCTGAACACAGCCCAGCAGCCAGGGTAGAAAATAGAGGCCTAATTAGGAGGCAGCTTGCAGCTGGGGGTTAATTAATGCTGCCAATTAAGACCTCTGGGGTTCCTATAAAAGGATTCCTCCCAGGCAGCAGAGGGGGAGTTTTTTTTGGAAAGTGCACAGAAGAGAGCTGGAAAGCAGAGCAGAACAAGGAAATGCTGAACCAAGGACTGGCCGGTGATGAGAATGACTAGGTAAGCGGGGACCCTTGCCTCTAGGGAAATCCCAGGGCAACAAAGGGGTCACCGTGAGTCTCTGAGGCAATCAAGTAACCTCCAAGAAGTGCAGAACCCCCAGGTAGCTACCAAGGGACTTTGTCACAATATATATTTAGAATATGTGACTGAAAATAATCTGCCAGAATTAAATCTAAAGAATTTGCAAGGGGAGAAACCAGAGGAAACAAAACAATATTAAATACTCCTTGAAGTGGTCAGAGCTGGGTCATCAATGGAAAAGAAACTACTTGGCTGGCTTCCACCTGGTAGGTCCAGTTTACTCTTCCCAAGACTAAATCCCTAAGATCTGAAAGAATCCCCAGAGCTCAAAGATCCTGGAAGAGGATTTTTGGGGAGTAAGCTAGAAGTTGACAGCCTGGGAAGACACACACAGATTGACAGGGAGATGTAGATCCTATGAGCAGAATAACTTGCTATCCCCTGCCAAAGTTTGGGTTAGCTGGGCTGAGGGGAATCAGCAAAGATGTTAATAATATCTATGCAGATAGACTGTTATATTGTGCTCCTTTGAGGAAAGAATGAATGATGCTTTGTCTTGAAGAATCCAGTTCTTATTCACTACAAATGTATGTCACAGGTGTAGGCCTGACATACAGTAGTAGTCATATAGGCTTTATTTTATAGCTTTGTTTTATGTAGTTATATAGACTTTGTTTCATAACGTTTTTATAGCAGCTGTTAAGTCATGAGTGGGCAATAATTTTTGACGGGGGCCACTCCAAGATTTTGGTAAGTGGTCAAGGGCTGCAATTTTCTGTGGAGCAGGCACAGAAGAGAGCTCGGGGTAGGGAGACTGGTGTGCAAGAAAGGATATGAGGCAGTTTGGATGAAGGAGGGGGCGGTGATCTGAAGCAGAGGATTGGGGTGCATGGTATGGGAGGAGGTATGGGTGCAGGAGAGGATTCTGGCCTGGGAGAGGGGTGTAAGACAGGGTGCAAGTTCTGGGAGGGAGTTGACCTGGGGGAGGAGGGAAGCGGGTACAGAGGGTTTGGGTTATGACCTGGGGCAGGGGAATAGGGTACAGAGTCAGGGAGGTGGTATAGGTGCAGGAGACAATTGTGGCCTCGGGGAGGGGTGTAGGAGCCAGTGCAGGGTCTAGGAGGGAGTTGTGACATGGAAGAGGTTAAGAGGGAGGTGCAGAAGGTTTGTCTGAGGCAGGAAGGGATGGTGGCTTGGGGCTGGGATTTGGAGTGAGAGAGGGGGTGTGGGGTGCCAGAGGTAGGCTCTGGCGCTTACCTAGGCATTTCCCGGCCAGCAGCTCTGCAGAAGCCTGAGGCAGACTCCCAGCCTGCCACAGTTCCAGGCTGCTCAAAATGGATGGCTGCTCCATGTGGCTCTTTGGTGAGGGGAAGGGGGCTTTGTGTACTGAACCTGCCACACAGCAAAATCTCTCAGCCCTCATTGGTCAGAAACCGGCCAATGGGAGCTGAGAGGTTTTCCTGGAGATGGGAAAAGCATGCAAAGCCTCCCTCTCTCCCTGGTGCCCAGAAAAGACAGCCACAGGGAGAAGCCAAGCACTTAAAGCATCAGGAGGCTGCTCTGTACCTTAGGGTCCCACTGGGGTTCTTTGCAGCCTGTGGGCCAGATCCGGCGGCTTGGCTAGCTGGATCTGGCAGCTTGGCTGACTGGATTCAGCCTGTGGGCTGTATTTTGCCTGCCCCGTAATAGGTATTAAAATATATTTTGCATTAGACATTATAAGTTAGTAAGACATCGTTTATAGGTATTATAAATTAGTAAGAAATTGCTTTAAATTGTTTTTAATTTTGTAAGTCTGTAAGAAATCCTGCCTGCTCTTCTGTAAGAGAAATTGCTTTCTTTGAAACGAACTGTCCTTTGTGTGTGTGTGTGTGAGGAATATGTGACACAGAAGACTCCAGCACCAGATGGTCAGAATGGTTAACAAGGAGGTGTGAACTCAGGCATCAGCCAAATTCAGGATGGCCGAAGAAGGTCATAATTGACTACTCCAAAGCAAGGGCATACACCTGTGAATGAGAGAAACCAGCTGCAGTCACTCCCAGGATACTGATGGAGCATGACAGTGGAAGCAGCCTTGAAGTAAAACAATTGGATAACTTCACCATGACACTGCAAAAACCCATAGATTAAAGTTGAAACTTACAGCCATAAAAATGGGGTGTGTAGTCATGAAGCTTTGGATTAGCCCTGTGAAGATAACTTTGAGGCATCAGACTGTGACCAACAGAACCTGGCTCCTTCCTCGTGCAGAGCCTAATTGGCCGCTAGGCTGGCACGAGCACCGATAAGACTGGTAACTATGACACCAGCTCCAGAGCTTTATCTGTGGGAGTGAATGCATGTGCTGATTTCTATGCTATATTTGCAATAAACGTGTGTGCTTCTTATAAGCATAACATATTTGGTGAGAAATTGTGGAAGGGGGAAAGTATACACAATCATTCTTGTAAAATCTCCTTAATATAAAGTTGGTTTATGCATAAGTAATCAATTATTCAGGTGTGCACTCCCGCCGTCGTAGTAGGGCTAAGCAACAGGTAAGAGAACTTAGCACCTCTCTCTCCAGGCTCCCTGGGGTTGAATTTTGAAATAGTTATTAAGTGCTCATTGGAGTAAATATTGTGGTTGTTGTATAAGATTCTCCTCACTCAAAAACCATTGGGGTATAGTGCGAATGAACTATTGTGCTTTTACTCATTTTTTTCAGAGAAAGCCCAACTTCTGAGAAGCTGGGGCAGCCAAAACAAAAAAATAGATTTGAGAGTAGATTCAGCTTCACAGAATCAAGTCCAGCCCCTTGCCCAAGGCAGGACCAATCCCAACTAAATCAACCCAGCCGGGGCTTTGTCAACCTGAGACTTACAAACCGCTAGGGATGGAGATTCCACCACCTCCCTAGGTAACCCATTCCAATACGTCACCACCCTCCTAGTGAAATAGTTTTTCCTAATGTCCAACCTAGACCTCTCCCACCGTAACTTGAAACCATTGCTTCTTATTCTGCCATCCGTCACTACTGTGAACAGCCTTTCTCCATCCTCTTTGGAACCTCCCTTCAGGAAGTTGAAGGCTGCTATCAAATCCCCCCTCACTCTTCTCTTCTGCAGACTAAACAAACCCAAATCCCTCAGTCTCTTCTCCTAGGTCATGTGCTCCAGCCCCCTAATCATTTTGGTTGCCCTCTGCTGGGCCCTCTCCAAACCGTCCACATCCTTTCTATAGTTGGGGGCCCAGAACTGGACACAACACTCCAGATGGGGCCTCACCAAAGCCGAATAAAGGGGAATAATGACATCTCTGGATCTGCTGGCAATGCTCCTCTTAATGCAACCTAATATGCCATTAGCCTTCTTGGCTACAAGGACACACTGTTGACTCATATCCAGCTTCTTATCCACTGCAACCCCCAGATCCTTTTCTGCAGAACTACTACTTAACTGGTTGGTCCCCAGCTTGTAACTGTGCTTGGGATTCTTCCGTCCCAAGTGCAGGACTCTGCACTTGTCCTTGTTGAACTTCATCAGATTTCTTTTGGCCCAATCCTCCAATTTGTCTAAGTCACTCTGGACCCTATCTCTGCCCTCAAGCGTATCTACCTCTCCCCCTAGCTTAGTGTCATCCGCAAACTTGCTGAGGGTGCAATCCATCCCCTCATCCAGGCCATTAATAAAGATATTGAACAAAACCGGCCCTAGAACCGAACCTTGGGGCACTCTGCTAGAAACCGACCGCCAACCTGAAATCGAGCCGTTGATCACTACCCGCTGGGCCTGGCCTTCTAGCCATCTTTCTATCCATCTTACTGTCCATTTATCCAATCCGCATTCCCTTAGCTTGCTGGCAAGAATATTGTGGGAGACCGTATCAAAAGCCTTACTAAAGCCAAGGTATATCACATCCACTGACTTTCCCACGTCCACAGAGCCAGTTACTTCATTATAGAAGCTAATCAGATTGGTCAGGCACGACTTGCCCTTTGTGAATCCATGCTGACTATTCCTAATCACTTTCCTCTCTTCCAAGGATCATCTGTCACTAGGTTACCTCCCTCATCCAGTAAGGGCCCCACGCCCGCTCTGATCACCCTCTTACTGCTAACATGCTTGTAGAAACCTTTCTTGTTACCCTTCACATCTCTTGCTAGCTGCAATTCCAATTGCTGATAACTTCCTGATAACTCCCCTGCATTCTCGAGCAATATATTTATACTCCTCCCTAGTCATCTGTCCAAGTTTCCACTTCTTGTAAGCTTCCTTTTTGTGTTTAAGCTCACCAAGGATTTCCCCGGTTAGCCAATCTGGCCGCCTACCATATTTGCTTTTCTTACTGCGCATCGGAATGGTTTCTTCCTATGTCTTCAATGAGGCTTCTTTAAAATACTGCCAGCTCTACTGGACTCCTTTCCTCGTCATGTTAGTATCCCAGGGAATCCTGCCCATCAGTTCTCTGAGGGAGTCAAAGTCTGATCTTCTGAAGTCCAGGGTCTGTATTTTGCTGCTCTTCTTTCTTCCTTTGGTCAGGATTCTGAAATCTACCATCTCATGATCATTGCTTCCCAGGTTGTCACCCACCTCTACTTCCCCTTCTAGTTCCTCCCTGTTTGTGAGTAGCAGGTCAAGCTGCACATGGTCCCTGGTCAGTTCCTTCACAAATTTTACCAAGAAGTTAGCCCCAACATTCTCCAAAAACTTCCTGGATTGTCCTTGTACTGCTGTATTGGTCTCCCAACAGATGTCAGGTTGATTAAAGTTGCCCATGAGAACCGGGGCCTGATATCTGTAAGCTTCTCTCAGTTGTCTGACGAAAGCCTCGTCTACCTCATCCACCTGATTTGGTGGTCTATAGAAGACACTAACTACAACATCACCCCTGTTGCTTCCACCTCTAAACTTAACCCATAGATCCCTGACAGGCTTTTCTCCCTCTATATACTGGAGGTCCGAGCAATCCTACTGCTCTCTTACATACAATGCAACTCCTCCTCATTTTCTCCCCTACCTACTCTTCCTGAACAGTTTATACCCTTCCATGACAGTGCTCCAGTCATGCAAGTCATCCCACCAAGTCTGCATTATTCCAATCAAATCATAGTTCTTTGACTGGGACAGTGCTTCTAATTCTTCCTGTTTGTTTCCCAGGCTTCTCGCATTTGTGTACAAACACCTTAGATAACCAGTTGATTGCCCTACTTTCTCCATTCAAGTCAGGGGTCCTCCTTTGTTGCTCGTTCCTCCTTGTGTTTCTTCCCGGTATCCGACCTCACATACGTCAGGGTTTTGGTCACTGTCCCCCAACGAACCTAGTTTAAAGCCCTCCTCACTAGGTTTGCAAGCCTGTCCGCGAAAATGCTCTTTCCTCTCTTGGTTAGGTGGATCCCATCTCTTCCTAACAATCCTTGTGCCCGGAACAGAGTCCCATTGTTGAAGAAACCAAAGCCCTCTCTCCGACACCACCTGCGCAACCATGCATTTACTTCCTCAATTCGATGATCCTTACCTGGACCTTTTCCTTCAACTGGAAGGATGGACGAGAACACCACTTGTGCTTCAAATTTCTTGATCCTTCTTCCCAGCGGTACATAATCTGCAGTGACCCTCTCAAGGTCATTCTTGGCTGTATCATTAGTTCCTATATAGAGAAGCAGGAAAGGGTAGAGATCCGAAGGTTTGATCAGTTTTGGAAGACTCTCGGTCACATCCTGAATGCAAGCTCCTGGTATGCAGCACACTTCTCGAGATTCCAGGTCCGGATGGCAGATGGATGACTCAGTCCCTGTTAAGAGGGAGTCCCCGACCACCACCACCCGTCTTCTTCTTTTGGGGGAGGAGGGTCTTGGAATCCCCATCCCTAGGACTACGCATCCTATGCCTTCCGGTAGATGGTGTTCCCTTCTGATTTCTTCCCTGAGAGGTCCCTGCCAAAGCATTCTCCACCGCAGTGCCTGTGGAGAGAGCCTGAAAGCGGTTACTTACCTCTACAGGAATGGGGTATACCTGGGTTGGCCTTCTTCTTCTAGATGTTGCATGCTGCCAGTTCTCTTCCTTGTCCTGTACTGCACTCACTGGCTCTTCAGCCTGCTGTGCCTGCAGGATTAAATGCTGCCTTCTATCAAAGTCTTCATTCTCTCTGATGGAACGTAGGGTTGATACTTGGGCCTCAAGTCCTCTAATTTTTTTTTCCAAAATGGCAACCAGCTTGCACTTAGTGCAGATGAAATCCCTTCTTTCTTCCCGGAGGAAGACAAACATGGTACATGCTGTGCAGGTAATAACAGCAGACCTATCACCATCCATACCTGCCTTCCTTCTGAGAGATTCCTCAGACTAAAGCAGTGGAAACACAAGCACTATAAAAATGTTTAAGCAAAAGCAATCCCCTAAGAATGCTCTCCAAGAGGCAAAAAGAATGGAAGAAGAGATACTACCCTTTGTACAAGAAACTACTCCTTTTAAACAAATTTGGCAAAGTTTGGGCATAGACCGTGGACAAAACAAGTCCTGACACATGTCCATGCAATCTCAGATTTAGAAGATAAGGTTGCCTAATATTTTCTAGTTTAGAAACCTTCCACACCAGCAAAAAGAGAGTCAGCTGCAATTTAGTTACTGTGGGAAACATGCAGTGAAGCTTGTATCATCTTGGCAGCTTGCCAAAATGAGAGGGCTCCACTACAGGAAAAGATTTCCCAATCAGAAGTTTCCTAGAGCCCTGGGGGGAGGGGTATGCATGGCAGCCATGTATTTCTGTCCAGCAGTATATGCAGGCTCCTACTTCAACTTTAATTTATATCGGAGCTGCAGTCTCCTTAATCAAAACTGCTCCAAGGGAAGGGAACATATTAAACCAAATTGCTTTAAAATCTTTTCAAGGGAAGCCAAGCCTGGGATGGGAATGGACACAGATCCTCTTCAGTATAGGGATTTCAAACCAAGGGGTGATTGTAATTAAAACCCCCCACATGATTGATGAGCTATTTAAAAACAGTGTAATTCATTTACCCTGAGGTATTTTATGGAAATTGGAAATGTACCCTCCCCACTCAGGGAAAATTGAGCAGAGCATAGTTTAAACTAAAGGGGGAGGGAGCTCAATAGCTGCTTTCACAGCACAGCAGGCTGAGGAGTTGCATTTAAAATTCCCCACTGTATTTACTCAAAAAAGAAAACTGATTGTGGCAAAATAAATGCTTGCATTAAAACTGAGCAAGCAGAAAACTACGAGGCAACACTTCGGGAGGATGGTGACCAAGTAGTGGGCCTAAAGGTAGACAAAAAGAATCATGCCCTCATGTCCAAGTGGACAGGTCCTTATTTCATAGTTGACCATCTCAGCCAACTGGTCTACTGTGTGGAAAAGAATGGCAAGTTCAAATGGATTCATGTTTCACAAATGAAGCTATTTTCTTAACTATCTGTGCTTAATTGTTAGGTTTTGCTTCCCCCCCGGAGATGGTAAATCCTGCTGTTTGAAGATCACAGATTACACAGACCAATAGGACACGATATCCAGGGGTGCATTGCTGGAACTAGGTATCCAGTCACATGGAAATAATAACAATTTGGCTAATGCTCACAAGACCATTCGATCTAGATTCTGCACAACAGTTTTGGGGAATTCAGTGGTTTAATTGGCCTAGCTAGAAAACCACATAAGAGATACCTATGGTTAACAATACTCTTTATGGCAGGGGTTTTCAAACTTGGGTTGCAGACCTGCCAGGAAAAGTCCCTGGTGGACCTGCAATGCTTTGTTTACTATGAAGCTCCACAGCCATGGAACCTCACAGCTCCCATTGGCTGTAGTTTGCCATTTCCAGCCAAGGGGAGCTGCAGGAAGCTTTCCCTGGTGGGTCTATGTCCCAAGTTTGAAAACCTCCCCTTTACAAGATGCAATGGATAATAACACAACTAACACAATATTATGATGGGGAAAGTTGTGTCTGTGCTATTGGATTAGAACAAATTGCAAAGCAAGGATGTTTTCCTCTAAACCCTCCTGTACAACAACATATGTATGTGTAATGTAACCATGCTTCAAGCTCCTGAATGAACATATTATTTTCCAGTGCATGAAGACAAAGATATTGATTTAACAGCAGAAGATGTGATTAGCTTCAATTTTTCACTGGGCGTTAATTGGACTGGATTGTACAGCTGGTTGTCTGAGAATAAACAAATTAGCCAACAAACAGCAGCCATCATGCCCAAGTATGGGCATGCAGCCTGGTCATTTTATATTAGGGATCAGAAATTCTTAAGATATCAGCACAAGCCACACAACTGACTGTGTGTCATTGGTGTGATATTTTAAAGGGTGGTCTCCCATATGGATATCTGTTCTGTCTATTGCACTGCATCCTATTGTTATTTTCCTAGTGTTAACTGTAATATTGTTTATTGCAATGTGCTGTTGGCTAAAAATAATATATTTAAAGCTAAAACCACAAGTTCAAAAATTGCATCACAATATATTGCCATGAAACAGCTACACAGGATGTGACCCATTCAACAACTGTTCCTGAGCCAAAAGGGGATAGTGTAGGCCTGACACATATTAGTAGCAATGTTCCCTCTAAGCTGCATGGTAGCACAGCTACACAGGTGATTAATCAGCCCCACCTAGTCAGCTCCATGAGGGGAGCCCTGAGCCTCTGAGTGGGTGAGGCTGATGAATCACCCGTGTAGCAGTGCTGCTGCCCAGCTTAGAGGAAACGCTGGTTAGTAATTATATAGACTTTATTTTATAGCTTTGGTTTATGTAGTTATATAGTGTGGTGACTCAGCATCACGGCACCTCCTAGAATCATAGAGCTGGAAGAGACCTTAGAAGGCCATCAAGTCCAGACCCCTGCCCAAGGCAGGACCAATCCCAATTAAATCAATCCAGCCAGGGCTTTGTCAAGCCAAGACTTAAACACTTTTAGGGATGGAGTCTCCACTACTTCCCTAGGTAACCCATTCCTGTGCTTCACCACCCTCCTAGTGAAATAGTTTTTCCTAATATCCAACCTGGACCTCTCCCACCGCAATTTGAGACCATTGCTCCTTGTTCTGCCATCCATCACTACTGTGAACAGCCTTTCTCCAGCCTCTTTGGAACCTCCCTTCAGGAAGTTGAAGGCTGCTATAAAATCCCCCCCTCACTCTTCTCTTCTGCAGACTAAATAGACCCAAATTCCTCAGCCT
Organism: Rafetus swinhoei; assembly: GCA_019425775.1. Lineage (NCBI taxonomy): Eukaryota > Metazoa > Chordata > Testudines > Trionychidae > Rafetus > Rafetus swinhoei. The sequence continues at coordinate 10,041,547 of CM033435.1, read as the reverse complement.
CTCCTCGTAGGACATATGCTCCAGCCCCCTAATCATTTTGGTTGCCCTCCGCTGGACCCTCTCCAATGCCTCCACATCCTTCCTGTAATTGGGGGGCCAGAACTGGACACAATACTCTAAATGTGGCCTACTCCTGCTGGTCACTTTGGGAATTAGCACTTCAGCCCTGGAGCACCCTCTTTTGGCTGATGTCCTGCCTTTTAATGGCTTCACCACCTTGCATTAGGATCCATGTCCCTCCTAGATTGTGGCGTCCTTCCCTTGGAGTACTGCCCTGGCACAGTGCCCAAACTCTAGGGTCCTCTCCCTCTGAGAACCCCCAACCTCCTATGCCTATCTTACATCAGTGATTCACTAGTTTTTACCTAGCCCCTGCCTGAGGCAAATGGGCCACTCATCATTGGCAAGGGGGTGCGGACCTGCTGCCTTTGCTGCCTGCAGCCCTAGTAGCCTCAGGCCTTGCCAGGCCCTGCAGTCTGGGCCTGTGTCTACACTGGTGCGATCTTGCGCAAAAGCAGCTGCTTTTGCACAAAAACTTGCTGCCTGTCTACACTGGCCACGTGTTCTTGCGCAAGTAAACTGATATTCTAATGTATGAAATCAGGGCTTCTTGCACCAGAACTCTGACGGTCCCGCTCAGGAATAAGCCCTTTTGCGCAACTGTTCTTGCGCAAGAGGCCAGTGTAGACAGGCAACATGAATTTCTTGCGCAAGAAAGCCCTATGGTTAAAATGGCCATCAGAGCTTTCTTGCGCAAGAAAGCCCTATGGTTAAAATGGCCATCAGAGCTTTCTTGCGCAAGAGAGCAGCTACACTGGCATGGATGCTCTTGCGCAAAAGCACATGCCAGTGTAGACGCTCTCTTCTGGAAGTTTTTGCAGAAGAACTCTTCCGCAAAAGAGTTTTTGCGTGAGAACGCGCCAGTGTAGACGTAGCCTGGAAGCTTTTCTGGCCAGAGATTTCCCAGCTCTGCCTGCCTTTCCCCAGCCCTGCTCTAAGTCAAGAAGCCTCCTGCTTCCCTGGCAACTAGGTCTCTCCTACTCCACAGCTGAAGCAAGAGTAAATCTGTCTCCACCCCTCCAGGAGCCCTTATTTATACAGCTCCAGCTGGCCTTAATTGGTTGTCTCTACCTCAGATGCTGGCTCCATAGCTCCCACCCTCTCCCAGGGCTGGTTTTAACCCTTAAATGGGCAGTGCGGGGCAGATGCTCCATCACAATTTTGTTTTATAGCAGTGGCTAGGTATTAAATATGTTTTGTATTAAGTATTTAATGTTAGTAAAAAAATTTTTTTTTCTTTACCTTTGTGGCAGAGCTCTGGCTGTGCCCTGTGGGCCTCTAGGCAGCTATTATATGTCTCAGAGGCTTGTTGTGACCCTCTGCGCTGCCTCTTATCTTTCTAGAGGCCAAGGTCACAGCTTTCTGAACCATACTCATCATTTGGCAATGATTAGCATTTGACATTTGGCAAAGTCAAAGGATTAGGGTGAAATCCCTCCATAACCCTGGCCTCCCTTTCCAGGTATAGACTTTTTTTAGTGGTGTGGGAAGGATTGGGGGTGGACCCAGCCTGCCCACTACTCCAGGTTTGCAAGTGCTAGACGATATCAGACTTACTCAGGTAGGCTTGGGTGATAAGCAGGAAGCTATAAGCTGTGTCCCTGATGTAAAGGTATGTCTGGGAGTGTGCTTTCTGATGCTAGCTGTTCTCAAGCTAGGGTACACCTACATTGCATGCTTATTTCAAAATAAGCTATTCGGGTATGTCTACATTGCATTCCTCTTTCGAGAGAGGAATGCAAATGCAGAGGAATGAAATTGCAAATGAAGTGCGGATTTGAATTTCCTGTGCTTCATTTGCATAATCGCGTCTGGGCGCTATTTGGAAATACCCTATTTCAAAAAAAGAAACACTGTCTAGATGTGGTTATTTAGAAAGAAAACCCTTCTTTCGAAATTACCCTTAAACCTCATTTTATAAGGAGTAAGGGTAATTTCCAAAAAAAGGGTTTTCTTTCTAAATAACCACGTCTAAACAGAGTTTTTTTCGAAATAGGGTATTTCGAAATAGCGCCTGGATGCGATTATGCAAATGAAGCACGGGGAATTCAAATCCGGGCTTCATTTGCAATTTCATTCCTCTGCATTTGCATTCCTCTCTTGAAAGAGGAATGCAGTGTAGACATACCCTTTTGGAATAGTTATTCCGAAATAGCTTATTTCAAAATAGCACGTCTACACTGCAGGAAAGCCTCAAAATTAGTCTGAGGCAGGCTTCCCTAAAGTAGATGTGCTATCTTAATTTAGAGCCCCATTAGGCACTGGGGAGGAATAACTTAGAATGGTCCTGATGAGGGGCTATTTCGAAATAGCAGCAGTGGAGCATCTACACATGTCTTATTTTGAACTAGCTATGTTGGAATAGGCATTATTCCTCATACAATGAGGTTGACAGATTTTGGAATAAGCTGTCTGTTATTTTGAAATTATTTTGAAATAATAGAATGGCTATGTAGATGCTTGCATTTTTATTTTGAAATAGCACTAGTTATATCAAAATAACAGTGCAGTATAGATGCACCCCTAGACTGCTGAAGTATCTGTACAGCAGGTTATAGGATGGGTTCTGGCTTGAGTTTAGTTTATACCTGGGCATCTGGGTGAATTTGTACTCAGGGAACTGACCTGGCCTGCAGCTTGTGCTACCTCTGGCTCCACTACTATTTTCATTTGCTAGTTTGAGCAGTACTAGTGCCTGTCCATCTGCTCACACTAGGACTTATGCCCCCAGTTACAATGCAAGCATACTGTAAGGGTGGGAGTGCTGTGGAGTTCCATGCCAGAAGCAGTAAACTTTCCTTTCTCTTCACGCTTAACCAAACTACCTCTGGCCCACACTATTAGTTCTGAAGCTTCAGGGGGTAGCCGAGTTAGTCTATACAGGATAAATTTAAAAAACAACAAATGGTCTGGTAGCACTTTATAGACTAACAAAACATGTAGATGGTATCATGAGCTTTTGTGGGCACAGCCCACTTCTTCAGATGACCGGAGTTTTGAGTTTAAGATGTGCAGACCCAAAATAAATAGGGGAAAGAGAGAGGGGGGAAGGGAAAAAAAGGAAGGGGGTGGGAAACAAGGAGCAGAGGGTATGAAAATATCAAATGGAAAAAAAAAGTAGGCAGAACTGGTAACCTATAAGCACCTAAAGATTGGAGACTTAAAAGAAGCAAATAAGGATCATAGGATAGCAATTAGATAGGAAGGGTACTAACCCAAGAATCTACACAAACAAAGAGATGTTGGCACCTTCATTGAATGTTAGGTTGATAATGTCCCAGCCATCCATTATCTCAATTGAGGAGGTCATCAGTGTGAGAATTGAATTTGAGGATGAATTGTAATTCCAACGTGTCTCTGTGTATTTGGCTTGTAGAATTGGTTTGTGACAAGACAGTCACCTGGAGATCTTTTAAAGAGTGATTAGGTAGATTGAAGTGTTCTCCATCAAGTTTCTGTATGTTCCCTTTATGTATATCTGATTTGTATCCATTGATTCTTTCCCGGACTGTCCAGTTTGTCCAATATATATAGCAGTGGGACATTGCTGGCATTTGATGGCATAGATCAAATTACTGCATGTGCAGTTAAATGAGCCTTTGATTTGGTAGCTTATGTTGTTGGTTCCAGTGATGAATTCACTTGTGGGCAGAGTTGGCACCCCGGCTGATTTCTTAGTCACATGTTCTATTGGTAGAATATAGCTTGGTAGAGAAGGTAATGGAAGGCTGGTATTCCTTGGGAAGGCAGAGTTAAGGTTGCTTTTCATGCCTTGATTAATAGGACTAAAGTTGGGCACCCAGAGATAGTTCTAAGAGTTAAGGGATAGGTGACTTTCCCAAGGTTAGATAAATTCATGGAGGTCAGGTCCATAAAAGGCTATTAGCCAGGGGGTAGGAATGGTGTCCTTGGCCTCTGTTTGTCAGAGGCTGGAGATAGATGGCACAAGACAAATCGCTTGATCATTGTCTTCGGTCCACCCTCTCCGGGGCACTTGGCTCTGGCCACTGTTGGCAGACAGGCTACTGGGCTAGATGGACCTTTGGTCTGACTCAGTACGGCCATTCTTATGTTCTTAAGGTTAAAGGGAGATGATGCTACAGTGCTAAGAATATAATCCAGATTTGCTCATTCCCAGGCCTGTGCTATATCTGCAAGATCTGTCCTCCCTGTTCCCTTTTCCATATTCATGGAAAACAAAGCATCTCAGACATAAAGTTTTATATTAGATTAGAATAAAGCAAGAAAGACTGTACATACTCTCTGTTTGAGAGCACAGTGAGTGTGTTTCTTCTGCCGGTTTGTGGTGAACATAGATAATAATCTCCTTGGGGCAGGGACTATCTTTTTTTATTTTACAGCATCTAGCACAACGGCTTCCTGGCCCATGACTGGGGGTCCTAGGTATTATGGTAATACTCCATGAAAACCTCCGCACTCTGCATGTCCCTGACAAGTGGAGGCAGAAGCAGCTCAACCAGGGGAACATCAGCGCAGTGAGGTGCTCACCCAGATGCTTTTCCCCTGCCACTCGGATAGCAACGGGGGCAGTGCCTGAGAGCAGCAGGGAGCATAGAGCACCAGATAAATCTCTGCCTCCATCCCCCTTACGCTTTCTGTGGCCTGGCAAAATCTTTAATCCAGAAACCCTGTTTCTAGGGTTGTCAGATTAAAGAGGTTCAAGTAAATTCCTAATAGCTGAACTCTGCACATGGAGAGTGTTAGGAATTTCAGGATTCAGTACACAATAATGAAAGACATCACAGTTGCATTACATTCCCAGAGTTTGCACCTTTCATTTTCCAACCAATATTCAAAATCCAAAATATCTAGAAGCACTAAAGCACAGTTTTTCAAACTGGGGATTCCGATCCCCCTAAGGGGGTCACAAGACTATCGTGGTGAGTTTGTGAGCATGACAGTGGCTGGGTGGGTGCTCAGCTCTGAAGGCAGCGCCACAACCAGCAATAGCGCAGAAGGAGGGGTATGGAGGGAGGTCATCATCACAGAAGGAGGGGTATGGAGGGAGGCATGGTATGGAGGGTGATCATCACAGCCAGAAATATTTTCAGAGTGGGCCCCAGCAAAAAAACTTTGAGAACTGTTGCACTAATTTACCTCATGCTCCTGTCCCTCATACTCTAAATTGGCAGAAGAAAGTGGCTGGGTTTTTCCTTTCTGCTTGTTGCTAAACTCAGCTGTCAGCTTCCCTGCTGAGTGATTTGGAGCATCCTCTGAACTCTCATCCTTCTGGGGACCACATGTGACAAAGATTTAAAACAAGGGACACAAAGCATTACAGAGCAAGTGAATTGTACTCTGAAGTCAAGAGGGGTTTGCCATTTATTTCAATGAATAGCGGGGTCCTTGAATTCCATTGATAAAGTTAATTGTTACATTTGGCAGTAGAACAGAGATAACAGGAAGTGGAGAGCTACATTTAACTGAAAATATCTACTTTCCCTATTAGGGTTGAACTACTTACTGAGTCTTGGTAATTTATCTATATACATACTGGACTCTGATTTGAAAAATGGGGCACTCACTCCTAATATCCACTGAATAAGGACTGTTAAAGAGTAGCACATTGCCATACAATATGCTGATCTTGTTTCTGAATAAGGTTCACAATTAAAAAAAAATATTATGATTCAGCCACAATGTTACCCACTATTTACAGCAGGAGCAAAATATCACTAAAACCTCTTTTAACATCTTTTAAACCTCTTTTAAACCTCTTTTAACTGCTCAGTGTGCAGCAGCAGTCAGAAAAGCTAACAGACTGTTAGGAACCTTTAGAAAAGGGATAGATAAGACAGAAAACGGTCATAATGCCCACACCTTGAATACTGCATGCAGTTCTGGTTACCCTACCTCCAAAAAGATGTATTTGAACTGGAAAAAATACAGAGAAGGGCAACAAAAATTATTAGAGGGTATGGAACAGCTTCCATGTGAGGGGAGAGTACAGAATCTGGGACTGTTCATCTTGGAAAAGAGACAACCAAAAGAGGAGAGACAGAGGTCTACAAAATCATAAATGATATGGAGAAAGTGAATGAAAAAGTGTTATTTAACCCTTTACATAACGTGAATAGGCAACAGATTTAAGTGGAACAAAAGGATGTACTTTTTCACATAATTCAGTGACCCTGTGCAACTCATTGCCAGGGGATGGTGTGAAGACTGGAGATTAGGTCCATCAATGGCTATTAGCCAGGATAGGTAGAAATGGTATCCCTAGCCTCTGTTTCTCTGGAGGTTGGTGACAGGGGAGAGATCACATGAGGATTACACCTGTTGTGATCCCTTCCTCTGGGGCATCTAGTATTGACTGCTGTCGGCAGACAGGATACTGGGTTAGATGGACCTTTGGTCTGACCTAGTGTGACCGTTCTTATGTTATGTAAGGCCAGAAATATACAGTAATTACTCATTTAACGCGTGCCTGCTTAACACATTTTCGCAACAGCACAATTTTTTTTTAGGGAACGTTTTTCGAATAACACAACCGTCCTCAAAATAACATGAAAATAATCAAGAGGCGGACTACTTCGCACAGCAGTATAAGTTGGTGAAAACAGTGGTAATACACATGACCAGGGCTCGCCAAGCGACAGCGAGCCCTGCTCGCCAGCAGCGCGGTTCAGCACGCTGCGTATGCGCAGACCACACTGCGCATGCGCTCACCACACTGCGCGGCTGTGCCGGCTTGCAATCTACTCGCCACGGGCGAGTAGATTACACTAATTGTCAAGCCCTGCACATGACCAGATGAATACACATAGTCACAGTGCTCCTTCGCTTGCTCATGTGTTTATCTTTGTGTTTCAACAAACCGCAGTGACTTGTGTTGCTAGATATCTTGCGTTGCTAAATATCTAATGTTGACATTGATGACCCAGCACCAACCAAAAATTGGCTTCGCCACCACTGCCTGAAATGCAACCCCCACCTTTTCCATTATTTTTAATGGGAAAATTGGCCCCACATAGCACGTTTTCATTTAGCAAGAACATTTTCAGAAACACATCTATCGTGTTAAATGAGGAATTACTGTATTGGCTCAAACAAGAATTAGGTACATTCATGAAGGAGAGGTCCATCAGTGGCATCTTTAAAATTTTGACTCTTAGAAGCTGTAAGCGGATGATAGGATGGATCACTTGATACATTTACCTGCTCACTCTTTCTGAAGCATCTGCTGCCAGCTACTCTGGGTACTACAAATTGCATGGTTTGTTTCGAGTTAATTTCAAAATAGCTTATTTTGTAATTTGGCGCAATCTACATAGTGCCAAATGTCAAAATAAACTGTTATTCCAAAATGTCCTTTAATCCTCGTGGAATGAGGTTTACAGGGCTGTTGGAATAGCAAGCCCGTTATATTTCGAAATAACAGGCTTGTTTAAAAGTATCCTGAAATAGCACCACAGTGTAGACATACTGTCTCAGAAGACCGGAATCTAGTCTACATTGACTACTGGTCTGACCCTGCATGGTCATCCTTATAGTCTTATGTTTTCTTATAAAAATATAACTCCACAACTGTTGATCCAATGTCCAACAGTGTGATACTTAAAAATTTGCTCCTCACTGTTTCCTCCTGGTTTTCATTAGCTTTCTGAAGTGTGTGGATCCTGTCTCTTTCAACATGTCCTTAAATGGCAATGCTTCAATATCTGGTAGAGATCTGTGTGGCAAGAGATGAACACTACTCCTTGATTTGTGAGAACAAATTGCTCATCTGTACAAAGATTTAATTAGTAAAGACACAATGGAAAATTCTTTTGTCTACTATTACACGGCACACCATGGCTTATCTTCCATTCTTTTCAGGAAACAGGCTGTACCCATGGCATCTGAAGGGAAAATATTGTCCTTAAGTGGTGAGTAGTCCATCCTGTTTCTTTCCATTAAACACTGGGGCACAGTTCCCTCAAAGTGAATTCTTAGTGGATGGGATGCAGACAACTCTCAAAGTTAGCAGTGAAGGAATATAAGGCTCTTCACTTCTAATATAAATATGGTCTAAATCAATAACGAGAAGTTGTCACTATTTGTGAAAGGCTTCTCTCTGAAATAAAGAAGAGTCTCAGTCCAATTGCTATTAGACAGGTGACCACATCACAAAATCACCTGCATGGTAGGCATTAAGTTCTTCTGTCTCAATGCTCCTATCACCCTGCTACCCTCACTTTCATGGGACTTCTCAAGATAGTCAGGAGTTGCACCTGCAAGCCCAATTCATCACTTTTCTTTAGATTTGTAAGAAAATAAAACTCATATTATTCCTCCACAAACCCTTTACTGCTCTGCAGGATGCAGATGAGTGGATGCAAGTTAGGAATTAATTGGGACATAAGTTGATTAGTTGTACCATTAGCTCCACAGGGGTGGGCAGTTTTGTGAGGTGTGATGCTATAACCAGAATGTAAGTGAAAGGGACAGAGAAAGACTTCTTTAATATTACCTGCTTGATGTGTCAGAGCTGCTGAGGAGTGATTTTTTTTAAATGGACTTCAGACCTGTGCTTACTGTAAGAGCTCATGGGTTACAATAACCAGCCTACCTTATGACATCTTATGTGTCAGGAAACAAGGCCTTTGGTTCTTACTCATGCTGTATTTACCTTTCTGAGCAGGCTGGTTCACCTGAATTATGGTTTGAAACTCCACTGCCTTGATTTTTCTGTGTACCATATCACATCTTTATACATCTACACACATTGCCCATTTGCAGAGACAGCATCTGCTTTTTTCTTTATTTTCTTCTCAGAGTTGAGCCTGTGGTATAAATGTTGTCACTGTACTATCTCAGGGAGACTTTACAAGTGTTTGTTCTTGTTTTTCTTCATCCAAAATGAAAGTAATTTTAGACTGAAAATGTCTTTTTGGGTACAGATCATTGCTGTGGCATTCTCACATATTTCAGTCAACGAAGTTGGACATTCATACTCAGAACTTTTAACCTTGACCATTTTTGGAATTGTTTGGCTTTACAGACACTTAAGTAAACTCATTAACTTTGAGCACTCAAACATTGGCTTCAGAGTAAAATGTCTCTAATCTTAGTTTTAACTGGAATCAGAAATACATCATTTTAGTCCTGAGTCTCAATCCATTGAGACAGCCTTTATATGCTCTCCTTAATTAAACCATGTTCAGAATTTAAAAAGAATTATTACTGTGGCATTTGTGCACATAATCTTTAATGTGCAAAAAAGAGACATTCAAGGAAATAAGAGAATTTGCACCAGTGATAATTGGGAAAGAAAAATATAATGAGTTTAACTATGAAAAAAATCTCTCCTTGTCCAACATCCTTTATTTTGAAAGGGACAAACAAAACAGATCTATCGGTTTTTGTTACTGTAAATCAATCTAGACTTTAAATCAGAGCTGTTTTTTATTCAACTGATGTAAGTATTGTTCAGGGTTGTTTTATAGCTATTAGTTAGCTTGTTCCTTATACAATTAAAGACATAACCTTTAGAACTAAGGCTGCACAAGCATTTCTATTTTCAGACACAATATTTAGTTGCTTGTTATTTCCTGACTGAAATTTGGAAGGTTTCTTCCCAATCCAGGAGTGAATATTTTTGTAAAGTCTGAGATAAAATGGTTCAGCGTTTCATTAGAACAAAAAAAGTTAAAAATCATCTTTCCCAATCAACTTTTTGGTTTTGATTTTTGAACAGTGCTAGCGTCTCTTTGGCAGATGGTAGAAATTTAGACTTTAATAAGAATTTATTTATTTATTTATTTTAAAATAGTTTTACCCCTCCTCTCCATTTAAAATATTCAAATAGAGTTCTTAAGTTTCAGCTCTGTCTTGGAAAGTTGGTTTCAATTTGTCCATGTTAGTAATTTGTTGTACTTTGTGCATGGATCTGGATTTTGTACTGGAATTTCTTATCAGTCTGCTAATATTCTTTGTTCCAGTACGTGTGTGTAGTTATTTAAAGTTGAGAAATGAGATATAGGTGAACATTTTCAAGTTTTGCTTCCCCAATGACATTTGAGTAGCACTGAGGTTTTGTGTGTCAGGAAACAAGGCCTTTGGTTCTTATTCATTTTAGATTGTATATATTCTGCTGGAAAAGCCTTTCAGAACACAAATGGCCATTTGCCTGCTTCCAGGCTGATAGTCACCCTGCCACGAGGCAAGCTAACTAGTCTGAAAAGGATTGCATGAAGTCCTGCCTCTTATTTATAGGAGGTCAGCTTACTTCCAGTCTCACTGGGTAGTTCCAGTTTTTTGTCCATGATGGGATGTTTTCTCATGATCAAGATTTTGAGCCAAGCCTCAGTGCACTAGGCTCATGAAAAATGGCTGCAGTGTTTCCTTTTAAAATCATCTGCAATCCATGTATTTTGGGAGTCAGAGCTTCCTATGGGAACTAGGTGATGGTTTAGATTTTGAAGAGCTTTGGCAATGCCCTTCTCCTCCCCCCACAACCAATGTAACTTCCAGTTGTAAACTTGTAAATCAGGAAAAAATAAAACAACAGTCTTCTAGTGCCTGCCTCTTTAGGATCAACTATCTCCTAGTAAATGGTGCTTTAGAGTGTGTTTTGTTCTACTGCCTAGAGGTACCATAGAGACATTCTGCAAACTCTACAGTTTGAACAGATTGCACTGAAAATACAGGAAGCACCACCAGGAGGTGGTTGCGAAGTCCCCCAAGTGGAAGATTGAGAGATGGAAAGGTAGATTGGGAAGCAAGTCTAGCAAGGTTGGCCAAAAAGGCAGAAACAGCTCCTTTCAGGGTGACCAACAGAAAGAGAGATAAGAAATGCTTCCTCTGCCTACTCTCCACAGAGGAGGCACTGGGTCCATCTGCCTCTGAAAACTAGCAAGATGCAGGGAGATAAAAGAGGGCACAACAAGGACAGGAAGAAAGGCCACTGGTGCAAAAAGCAACAGAACTGGTTGAGGAAAAGCTACATCCATTCTAAGGATTGCAGCATAACAAGAGCATGCTACCATATATGCCATGCCACTGAAATGTCTGGGTAAGAAGAGCACTTGAATATGGAAAGGTTAAACATCACCAATGGTCAGTCTGTCTTACCGAGAGTCACTCCAGCAGCTCAGTGGCCTCTACCAGTCCTACTTTTGAATTATCAATAACAATTCTTAGCTATAGCACCTAAATTGTATTTGGAGATTTCTTACACTACTTCACCACCAAGCTGTTTGGAAAGATACTGAAAAGCATGGGTGCTGATCAACATTTCAGAACCTTCCCACGTGCAGAATAACTGTATGTGCTCCATGGATCCAGGCTTGTATAAGATGCAAACCAAAACTGAATTAATTTGATGCAGAGTCACGGATATGTGAAGTACTGTTAGTTGAATAGAAAGAGCTGATCAGACCACTTGGACATGGATAGAATGAACCAGCTAGAAGAGATGAGACACAGTCCATACACTTTTATCCTAGATAAACATAGTTATATTGTAAGGAACAATAAAAATTTCCCCATAACTCTAACGTTTTACAACATTTCACTTTAACCTGTGTTCTCTTCTGTTTGAGCAGGGGTGGGGAACCTTTTTTGGTCGGGGGCCACTGACCCACAGAAAAATCAGTCAGGGGCCAAACACAAGTGAGGGGGAAAAAATCCCATCACTGATGTGACCCCTGACTGAGGAGAAAGACACTCCACACATTCCCCTCTCACACCAGAGCCTATGGGGGCCCAGCCTAGTAGATTTTTTGTGCTCCAGCTCCACATCCAGCCCCTGCATCTGAGGTTTTCCACCCGTTAGAGAATGGATGTTGAGGTCCCTTTTCTTCCTGGCTGGTTCCTCGTTGTAGTTTTCAATGAGGTGGGTTTTGTTTTTAGCAAACTTCCAAATCATGATGACTGTAGATTTCTCATGAAGTGATGATTTAACAAATGAATTCAAGGAATGTGAGTTGATGCTGATAAAAAGAAAATAAACTTTGTGTCAAACATCTTGCTGGATAAGAGATTCTGTGAAATGACTCGTTCAAATTTTAAAGGCTCTGAGATCCAGGTTTTGCAGAACAGAAATCTTGTAACCAAATAAATACTGTATATGGAAACTGAAAAAAGGGAGGGGGAATTAAAAACATAGAAAGATTAGAAGAAATTTAAAAAAATCTGAAGGATCCAAATGCAAAAGTAATTTGGGGGAGATATTTTTTTTTTGAAGAGCCTAAGCAGTTTATGATTGATTGATCCCACTGAATGATAATAGAACTTGTGCTTCTGCTGTCTCTCTTTAATAGTTACTATGATATTTGGATTGTCAGCATCAAATGCATTTAAAACTACAAGGGCAGCCCAAAAGCAGCACTTGATGTTTTGCATTGCAAGGTACAATTCCATAAGGGTGATGAATTTGATGTTCCTAGTGAGGGACTTGTTGATCAGGATTTTTAATTAATATAAGGAGATATACCTATCTCATAGAACTGGAAGAGACCTTGAAAGGTCATTGAGTCCAGTCCCCTGCCTTCACAGCAAGACCAAGTACCATCCCTGACAGATTTGCCCCAGATCCCTAAATGGCCCCCTCAAGGATTGAACCCTGGGTTTAGCAGGCCAATGCTCAAACCACCGAGCTGTCCCTTCCGCCCTAATTATTGCTTCTCTATATTCCAACTGACCTTTGAAAAGGAGTATAGATTTAAGCTACAGTAAGGAAGCAGATAGAGTACCACTCAAGTAAGACCTTTACTTTTGGAGAGTTATGAATGGATAACAGTCACACGATTTTGAAAGTATCACTTACGATGCGTATTCTGAATGTCACACAAGATTTTAGAGTATTAATCCCAAATCTTCCAGCAAATCAATGATCTTCAGTATGTGGTTGTCTACACTCACAACACACAGCAAATAGGGCTGCAATGATTGGTACATGGAGTTGTTAGCCTGTCAGTGCACCAGCAGACACAAGTCACAGAAGAGATTCAGTGACCAATCTTCTGTGATATAAAGACAAAAATGTGTTAAAGTAGCCTACTAGCCATTTAATAGAGAGAAAACATGATATATTTAAGACTAGACAAGCCTTAAAATGTGTGTGTGTGTGTCTTGAAGAAATCTTTGATTAACAAAGGTCACATTCCCATTATGGTCATTCACCAAACCCAGGAGAGAGGGGAGGGGAGTGTATGATAGAATTATCCAGTAGATCTAGGTTATTTAATGGAAATTGGTTCCCAAGATGAAAATTCTGGCACCAACACAAGCAAGTCAAATAATTTATTATTAGTGTCTTAAACATTCTAACATAAAAGAAACTAACTACATACCCACAATTTCTCCCCAAATAAAATAAATCCTCCCCTCTATATACCTGATGGCAAGTTAGCAGTTCTGTCTTTGCTTGCTTTGCTCCAAGAGGACGGAAGGAGCTACATTTGAGGTCATCGAACACCACTTTGCTGGGTCACTTTCTGTGTGGATAATACACATCAGTCAATGTAGTATAACAAAGGGGGACTTCCCCTCTTTGCTACCTTTAAGAAACCCAGCTGGTCTTTGTTTCTAGTTAAGTCATCTTAACAACTCATACTCTTAGCTCTTAGAACAAGTCTCTTAGCTGGCCCAGGTATGTGTTGCCTGGAAGTGTTACAAGAATTTCTGATGCAACAGCTAGAATACAAGGAGAACACAACCCTTTCCACCATTACAACTCCTAGGATTGAACTCTACATTATTTTTTCACCTAATGAGGTTGTGTCTTGCTTTATAATTTGTTGCCTCTTTCAGGATTGTTTGTTTGTACAAGCTGGATCAAAGATCTCTTCAGAAAGGCCTTAGTCCTGGAAGTATGGCTCATGAAAACAGGCACCATTATGATTTATCTGTGGTATTATTTTGTTTCTCTTCAGCTTTTGTAAGCTAACTGCATTCAATATTCTCACAAATATGTTCCTTAATATTCAAGAGCTCATTCTTGACATCCAATCAATGTATGTTCTAAACAGACTGAGTTAATGGTTTAAACAGTGACATTAATTTTGAATTTCATACTGTGACGGAGCATGGACGCCCTGCCACTGGGCAGATGCGGCAGCCGGGAATCGCGGCAGCCGGGAATCCCGGCCACCGGGCCCCTTCCCCGTGCCCGTGCGGCACATGCTTGCGCCAGACGCCGGGCGCTTTAAACACCGGCAGCGTGACCAGAGAGGGGAGAGAACTGCCCTCCAGAGCGGGGGGCAAGGGGAAGCTGGAAGCGGCAGAGGAGCCACTCCTCCGGCAGCAAGAAAAGCCGGAAGGTCCATCTGCGGGGGGGAGCAGTCCGACCCCCCGACCGGGAGAGGAGCAGCCAGTGGCCGAGCGACGGGCTGAAGCGGCGCCCCCCGGGGAAGCGGACAGTGTCCCGGCTGGAGACGCCGGAGAGTCAGGTACCCCAGTCTGAGCGAAGGGGAAGGGTAGGAAGGAACCCAGGGCGGGCTTGTCCCGTGCGGCTGGAGACTTGCGGAGTGAAATTCCACTCCAGCCTTAAAGGTTTGGCGTTCCCCGACACCTGGGGCCCTGGGTTGGGACCTGGAGGCGAGGGCGGGCCCGGGTCCCCCTACCCACTCCCCTTTCCCCTTCCTCGCCCTACGGTAGGGCAGAAAGGAAGGTGAGTGACTTCGAGGGGCCATGACGAGCGTAGCGGCCCAACTAGGACACGGGGCAGAAGACCCCATGGTGGGACCCTTGAACCAGAGGGGTGAGCCCTCTAGGGGCCCCCACGGGCACAGTACCTCTAGGCAGTGGCGGAGAGGTTGAAGGGTTGGTAGAACATCCAGCACGCCCAGGGGACCGGGAGGCATTGGGAGGGGGGCCGGGACCGCACGTGTCCCTTCGGCCCGCCCGCCCACAGAGCAAGAGAAAAAGGGTGGCGTTGCCGGGAGGGGATAGGTGGAACCCCCGCGGCGCACCCCCCGACACATACCAAAAAAGGTATCATCAAGAATGTCAGTGCTGATTATTTGGGTGCCACAGTTACTTGAAGGGCTTTCTTGCATATTTGAACATCTTTGAGATGTTTAATAGAAGGTGCCTAAGTCTTACTCAGTGTAGATAAAACTGAGTGCTATACTAAGTGTCACTGAAAAACAGCTACTGGTAGGATTGTTGACTCTGAAATGGTATATAGTTGGCATAAATACCTCTAGCAAACATTTGGTGAGGTTTTTCTGATCATGGGACATTTTATCCAAAAACCATGTATAGGTTGAACCTCCCTGGTCCAGCACCCTTGGGACATGATCAGACACGAAACAGGGAATTTGCTGGACTAGGGCAGGTCAAAGCTGGCTCCTCTGCTGCTGCCAGCTGTGGGCTCCACTCCAGCAGCACCAAAGGGGCTGGCTTTGATGAAGTGGGGATAGCGGACACTTGGGAGAAGAGGTGGGGTGGTTGTGGAGCACTCTGGCTACAGGACTGCATTTCCACCATTAGCCATGGGGCTGTGCTTCCAGTGTGCCACCTGAGTCCTATTCCACAGACACCCCACCTCTTTCTCTGAGTGCTTCCAATCTCCGCTCTTCCCCTTTCCTCCCTGAGCTTGAATGCCACAAATCACTCCGAAAGTTCTGGGAGGAGTTGGTGAGTGCAGGGCTCTCAGCTTTTCCGTGTGAGAACTCCAGTCCCAGAGCAACTGTGACTGAGGGACCATGGATGTTGCCAGATGAGGAAAGTCAGATTACAGAGGTTCAACTTGTACTGCCAAATTGTTGAATATCTGAAAATTTTCCAGGCATTATTTGACCGGTTGTTGATGGCTTGACAAATTTCTTTCTGCTACCTCTGTTGAATGCTGTTATACATACGTTACACTGAAAGATATATCCTGGCCCTGAGGTTGTTTATAAGACAAAGACGAATCTAGAGGTAACTCAAGGTAGTGTGTGGTGTTTTTCTTTCCCCGTTTTTTAATTCCACTGGTCAGAAACCTTAATTTGGGAACAAAATTAGACAAGAATGAGGGTAATTTGAGAAAGACTTTGACTTTAATTTAAGAAGAAAGAAGCAGTATAATTTCCAGGCTTAGAATTCATAAATCAGGGTGACAGTAGAGTAGGCCAAAGATGTGTCAGTGAGACAAAAATAGTCCATGCTAATGGTGAAATGAAGCACAAAGAAGGAATCTGTAAATACTGCAGAACTGAAAGAAGTCAGCCCCATAACTCCATAGTGCCCCTCAAGAACAGTGACACACCTAACTATAAGCCAGGACTTCTTTCCATTTTAGCATCAGGGATTAGGAAAGCACTGATAGGTTTTACCAAAGATAAGATGAGGTTAGGTAGAAGAACAGTTGATAGACAGAAAAGTAATCAAACCCATGTAAACACTAGTTAGTCTCTGCAAAAAGTTAATTATGTACAATATATGGACATCTACACTGGAAATTCAGGTGTGATTAAGTCCATGCCACCACATCATCTATTATTGTCACTTCTGCTAGCTAGATTAAAGCTAGTGTGAGCGGTGTGTATACCCACATGTGCTACGAACATTTTAATATGCCGTGTAATGAAAAGGCTAGTGAATTGTCAGGGACTATACACTGTGTTACTGTGGTATATGTGTTGGAAAAGCAAACCTGGTATTAATAATCTCCTTTTCATAAATAAAATGTTCCTTCCAAAGCCATTTTTACATAATTTATCATGTGTTTTTACAGAATTTTTCAATACCCTCTTGCTTTACAATGGATGAATCAGCTGGAAAAATAACTGTACTGGAAGCTCTCACTACTAATATTCATTAAGAAGTGTGTTCAAAATTGAAGTGTAGTCTGAGGATCCTGAAAGCAATAGACCTGGACAAATAATTCCCAGCAAACAACTTCCTCATGGTCACATTTCTGCGTACATTTCTGCAAATCCCAATTTCTGTTAATTCATGCACCAAATTTCCTCACTTTACTTAATCTAGTTGTGAATAGTCCAAATTTGAGTTGTTGCTAGCATTTTTCAGTGAGGCAGTGGCGTTATGGCAACAAACTCCTTTTTGTGCTTGTAACAGGGTGGCACACCCCTCACACAAGCACCCCTGTGTCTGGCCAAGTGCATTTACTTGCACTGCCTACTCGGCTACTCAGCCCTCTGGCAGAGTCACTCACTGAATCACAAATCCCAAATAAGCCTAATAGGGACCCATCCCAGCAGGGCTGTAACAAAGCCAGGACAAGTAGGGCACTCACCCAGGACACATCATAATCAGGGGCACAAAGATGCAATAAGTAAAAATAATAATCTGCAAAAGTAAAGAGCGCAACATGTGCCAACCTAAGGAGAGGTGGCACATAATTAATATTTTGCACTAGGCACAAAAATACCTATTTGCAGCATTGTATCCCGGTGCCTTCTATCAAGTGTCTCTAAGTCTGTTTCTCAGCCTATTATCCCACACCAGATGAGAGTGGTGCTTCCAGGGCTTCCCCTTTTGGAAACACTCCTCTGCCCTTAGCTCAGGGCTTTATCTTCCAGCTCATAGTTTTTAAGCAGCTCTCCCCACAGACCCATTCCCTCAGGGCTGTCCATTACCCCTGGTCCTCTCTCCCTCAGATCAGGGCTGCAACTGAGTTGCCATGTTCTACAGCTCTTCTTATATAGTTCCTCCTAGCCTCTAATTGGCTGGTTTTGTCCCAGCCACTCTAGCCTCCTGGAGGACTTGTCTATGGCTCTTTTGACCTATGGGTCGGGACCCAAATATGCGTCGCCATTACATTTCAAAAGGGTCGCCAAGTGTCTCCCCAGGTGGCCCTCTTAAGGAGTCATTCACACATTTGAAAAGGTCCCAGGCTGCTCAGGTCCTCAGCTGGCTTAGTCTTACGGAGCCATTCACCTGAAGTGGTAGTCAACCTCATTGGTTTAACATCCTTCAGGCAGTTAAACCAATCAATTGAATTGAATATCCCAGGGCCGCTGCATCCCCCACCCTGGCACAGTCCCAGCCTCTCCCCAACAGGCTCCCGAACACAGTCCCAGCTCCTACCCCGGCCCCCCGGCCGGCTATACCAAGTATTGATTTACTTCAATAATTACAGCAGGAGTGAAAAGGCCGCAATGATTCATATGCATGGAAGTTCTTTCCAATGAATCACTGAAACCAAATAAATTGCAACATCTTTTAAACTAGCCAGTTAGCCCATCATAAGACTGGATTTTCAGGTCTTCTCTCCTGAGCTCTCTCGCTCTGTCTCTCTCTCTCTCTTCCTACTGCTTCCCCCCCTCTCTCTCAGCTCTCCTCCGCCTCCTGCCTCTCTCTCCGTGTCTTTCTTTCTCTTCTCCTCCTCCTCCTGCCTCTCCCTCCCCTCTGTCTCTCCCCGGCCCCCTTCCCCTTCCCTCCCGCCGTGGCGCTTGGCTGAGTGCTGCCTGCTCAGCCGGGCTGCCGCGAGGGAGGGGCAGGGTGGTGACATACATGGCCGGGCCGGGCCGGGCAGGGGCCGGGGCCGGGCCATGTACATCACCCCCTCCTGGCCCTCCGGGGAGCAAACAACCCCTTGCGCTGCTGGCTCCCCAGCTGAGGCGCAGCACTCAGCTGAGTGCCACAGCGGGAGGAAAGGGGGACGGTGATGTACACAGCCCCGCCCCTGGCTGTGTGCGTCACCGCCCGCCCCTTCCTCCTCTGTGGCGGCCCGGCTGAGTGTTGCGCGCTCAGTGGGCCGCCGCAGGGGAGGAGGGGCAGGGCAGTGACGTACTCGGCCAGGGGGCGGGGCTGTCTACGTCACCGCCCCTCCCTTCCCTCTCCCGTGGCGGCCCGGCTGAGGGGCGCACCACTCAGCGCCACGGCGGGAGGAGGAGGGGGGGGCAGTGACGTACACTGCCCCGCCCCCTGGCCGTGTACGTCAGCACCCCCTCCTTCCCATCCCACCGGGGCTCAGCTGAGCTGCGGCTGAGTAGCAATCGGCACCAAGCGGCCTTTTAGGGTCCGGCTGCGGCCAGTGGCTGCACCCCCTTCCCCGCCAGGTCTGCTTCCCGCCCCCTCCTCCCGTCCAGCCCCACGGCACCCGATCCCCCAGCTCTGCTTCCCACCCCTCTTTCTGCCGGCCAGCCCCACGGCCCCCAGACACCCCACCAGCGCTGGTTCCCTCCCCCTTCCTCTGGGCCCCCATCCTCCCCTACAGCCCCGATCCTCCCCAGCTCTGCTTCCCACCCCCTTCCAGCCAGCCCCGCCCCTTCCCCTCCTGCATGGTGCCCCGCCCCCTTCCCCTCCTCCTCCCCCTCCGTGGCGCTGCGCCGCTCCCAGCTGAGCGGCGCTCCCGCCAGGCCCCGGCAGGGGAGCAAGCTGCGGCAAGCGGCCCTTTGGGGTCCGAGCTACCCAAACGGCCGCTTGCCGCCCGGGCCCAGCTGACCGCCACTCCCGCCGGGCCCACCTGAGCCCCCAAGAGCTGCTTGCTCCCCCGCCAGGGCCCAGCTGAGCTCAGGTGAGCCCGGCGGGAGCGGCAGTCAGCTGGGTCCAGGGTGGCAAGTGGCTGTTTGGGGTTTGCTTGCTGCCACTTGCTCCCCCGCCGGGGCCTGGCGGGAGCGCTGCTCAGCTGGGAGTGGCGCAGCACGCCACAGCGCGCCACGCAGGAAGGGGAAGGGGGCGGGGCTGGCCGGAAGGTGGGTGGAAAGCAGAGCTGGGGATCGGGGCTGTGGGGCTGGAGGAGGATGCAGGGGCAGAGGAAGGGGAGGAGCAGCGCTGGCGGGGTATCCAGGGGGCCGTGCGGCCCGAATTGCCACGGAGCGAGGGGAAGGGGGGCCGGGCGCTGACGTACACGGCCAGGGAGCATGGCCGTGTACGTCAGCATTACAGACGCACAGACACTGGGCTACTATATATATGATGAGATACTAAACACCCTCAATTTAAGAGCTGAGATGTGGATTTTTTTAAACAAAAAGCAGAAGGTGTCAAGAAATGCCAACTTGATGTTGGTGGGTCTTATCAGCAACAGAAGTTAGTTGCCATATAAGCCTCATATGTTGTAGCATTGAAAATTGCGAAAGCTAAGAAAGTGCATACCATAGCCGAGGATCTAATAGTTCCCTGTACCAAGGAGATTATCTGCCTTTTGGTAGGTGCAGATGCTTTGAAAAAGCTGCAGCCTTTGTCCATGTCCAGTAATACAATTAAGCGTAGAATTACCGACATGTCTAACATCATAAAATCTCAAGTCATCGAAGAAATTAAAAGTTCTCCCGGAAGATTATTCAGTATGCAGCTCGATGAGACAACTGATGTGTGTAATCTTGTACAACTCATTGTGTATGTTCGGTATATTAAAAATGAACATGTGAAAGAAGAATTTTTGTTCTGCAAACCGTTGGAAACTACACTGCACAAGATGTGTTCAATATCTTGAATAGTTTCTTTGAAGAACATTCTGTAGAATGGAAAAACTTGTGCGGCATTTGCACAGATGGGGCTCCTGCTTTGCTTGGTTGCAAGTCTGGATTCCAAACCCTAGTTAAAAACGTTTCTCCAAAAGTAATAGGAACTCACTGTTTCATCCATCGGCAAATACTAGCAACTAAAACTTTACTTATTTCTTTGAACCAGGTACTTACCGACGTTATTAAAGCTGTAAATTTTATTAAGTCCAGTGCACTCAGAACTCGCATATTTAAAAACCTTTGTTCGGAACTGGGTTCTTTGCATGGAGTATTATTATTTCACAATGAAGTAAGGTGACTGTCGAAAGGCAAAGTTCTAAATTGGGCGTTTGAGTTATGAAATGAACTTAAAACATTTTTTATGTCACAGAACAAAACTGAGTTTGAATATGTGTTTACAGAAAACAAGAGTTTGTATAAAATAGCATACCTAGTGGACATTTTTGGCCTAGTAAATGATTTAAATGCGTAACTTCATGGACCAAATTCTACAATTATCAGACTATCGGAAAAAATAAAATCCTTCAGAATGAAACTCCAATTATGGATTTCGAAAATTGATATTAAAAAAAATATGTTTCCAACCCTCGCAATCTTTCTTGAAGAAAGTACAAATGAATTAATATGAACGATGATTTGCAATTGTCAATACAGGAGAATTTGAGACATTTAAGTGATGAGCTACTCCGATATTTTCCAGATACAGATGGAAAGTTGTTTGCTCTTGCAACAAATCCTTTCAGTGTGGCTGTTTGCGATGTACCTGAAGGCACCCAGGAACAATTTATCGATATGATCAACAGCAGTGATATAAAAGCAGAGTTCTCAACCAACCATGCCAAGTAATCAGTTCTGGATTAGACGCAGAGTGGACTACCCACTTTTGTCAGAAGTTGTTTTGAGAATTTTACTTCTATTTCCAACAACTTTCTTGTGTAAATCAGGCTTCTCACATTTGCTTACAATTAAAAGCAAATATTGAAATAAATTAAATGTGGAAGATGGTCTTCGATGTGCACTCGCCATAATTCCGAGGATACAACAGTTAGCAAAGCAAATGTGCAAGCTCAACCATCCCATTAATTTAAGTTCAGGTGAAACTGTTTGGTAAAATACTAAAATTGTACTTGTTTTTTTTTTTTAAATGTGTATTATGTTTCTAATATTTTTGTAACACCTGTGAGACTCCCAGGTCCAAAGCGTGCCCCCCAGCCTCTGAGTGTGAGACTCCCAGCCCCTGAGTGAGACTCTAAGAGTGACTCCTAGCCCCTCTAGTCCCTGAGTGTGACTCACAAGGCTCATCTAGACTACAGGGAACGGTCGAAAGAAGATATGCAAATTCCCACAGAATTTGCATATCTTCCTCCAATCATACTTTCGAAAGCAGAGCTTTCAAAAGTGAAAGTAATTAAGACGCGGCTTTTTCGGTAAACCGCCCCCTTCGTCGAAAGCCAGTCTGCCTCAAAAGACAAGGTTTACGTGGCTTTTCAACAAAGCGGGGGGCTTCTGGTTTTGAAAGTGCGATCGGAAGAAGATATGCAAATTCCCACAGAATTTGCATATCTTCTTTCGACCGTTGCCTGTAGTCCAGATGAGCCCTCAGGCCCCTGAGTGAGTGTGCCCCCCAGACTCCTGACTGTGAGACTCCCAGTCCCTCCAGCCCCTGAGTGTTACTCTCAGCCCCTCCAGCCCCTGAGTGTGACTCCTCCAGCCTCTGAGTGTGGGGTTTAAGCCAGAGCGGGGGGAGAGGGGAGCGGTTTGAGGATGAGTGTCTTTTCCCCACCACAACTCAAATAAATGTAGTGTTATTTTATTATTAATGTATTTTCTGTGAAATAACTACTATGAATATATAAACAGAAGGGGGCACAATTTTATATTCTTGCCTCAGGTGCAAAATTAGCTAGTTACGGCACTGTCCCTCCTACCCCGCCATTTTTTAATTGTCTTGGTCACCAAGTCTTCCTGAATGGTCAAAATGGGTCCCCAGCTGGAAAAGGTTGGAAACTGCTGCCTTAGGGCCTAGTCCCATTACAATGCTATAAACTGAATGTACACCAGAGATCTAAGATGGTGTAGGTATACTGGCAAAGCACAGAGAAACAGAAATTTGTGTAAACACGGCATTTTTTAGTCTGTGTGCTTTGCATGCTGTCAAAGTTGACTCAGGACTCACAATTTTCGTAGACCACTCTGTTTTATTAGCAAAGCATTTCGCTAATACAACCAGAAAAAGTGAGACCCCCACACAAACCCAAGTCACCTTATTTATACAGATAAAAGAGTAGAGCAGACAAAGGATTGAAAAAGGGCGCGAATTGACAAAGTTACATGGGGTCAGTCAAGTATCTCATTTCCTTAGTAACTCTCACCAATCTCCTGTTAATATCCCACTATCACCCTTAAGTGGAACCATTGTCCTTTGCTTTAACATCCTTTTTCCTCCTTACACACAAACAACTTTACCTCAACATCTCTCTTCCTGCTAGAGGAACACACAACATTTCTTTAATTCATTCTACTTTTACAATATAATTCAGTCTACTTTCACAATGCCCAAGTAAGACACAGTGCCTTATGAATTCTTATTAAAAATGTTAAACGTTTTTCATCTCCCAGCAACCCCTCATGTAGAGTAATAATTGTAGCCAGTCAATTAAGAAATTATTCTGTACTCATTCACTTCAGAATTAAGCAGCTTCTAAGTCTTGTTAGTGTATGATAATGATTTGCTAAAAGTACTGATGATTCAGATGTACAACCGACCAGAGGGCTTACTCTCATGTCATTATTTCTTGACATGTAACACAGAAAGAAAGTAGTTAATCACACTGAATTTTGTCACACTCAAATCTCTGCTTAGTAGTGAAAATAACATACTATTGCCAACTTCTGATTTTATCAAGATTCCGGTGATACTTGGTGATATTTTTTAAGGATACAGCTTTTTGTCTTTAAAGTAAACCCTTTTGCTTGCAGAGAAAATAGTGAAAAAGTGAACTCTTAAAGGGGACAGTGTGGCCTAGTGGTTGGAGGACAAGCCTACAACTCCAGACTCAGACTTGGATTCTGTTTCCAGCAGGTCATTTCACTGTTCCCCATCTCTATTTTTCCATCTATAAAATGGCATTATAGATACTCATTTATAAAGCAATTTAAGATCTACTTTTGAAGAGCAAGCTGTTATTGAAGGCTGCAACCAGCAGTCGAATAAAAATCTTAACACGTGTTGCTTATATAGCTCATGGTTTTGCATGGTTTGGCTTCTGTTCTTGGAGTGCTTTGGGTATGGCAGTCCAGTCGACATTCCTCAAACTTGTCTCACCCAAGTAATTACAATTAAACCTGTGCAAATGCAGTAAAAAATAGTGGATTTTAAAAAATTTGATTCTCTTTGTGTATATGCCACTCATGTCTGTGGAGTCTTACAAATCTGCAGATATCTGTGGACCCGGTGTGCATCATAGATTGGATGTTCACCAGTAAGCTAACGGTGAAGAATTATTTACTGAAATTATTCAATGAATAATTTCAAACAATAACTAAATGATGGTAAATGTGTCATTCTAGAACTTCTTGCATAGTTAAAAATAGGTTAAATTCATTGGCTCCATTTGAAATTAATTTGCTCAGCTCTAATAAAAATATTTAGCACTTTAACCCTACTTTATCTATTGAAAAAAACAGGAAGGATTGACTGGGTTTCATCAAGGCCAAATAAATGATTTCATGAAGGAAGGAAGATGTTTTCATAGCGGGATTAGAGAGGCTTTTAAAATACACACTTTTGGCAGAGCAGTTCATGAAGACTATTCTCAGTTGCTCCAGGTAAAATGTGTGCCAAAAGGTAATCTTCCTAATATAGGTGTTGATCTTTTACAAAATAATCTGTAAATACTAGTGTCCACTCAGCTATTGGACTGCCTTGTCTATTTTTTTATCTTTTTCTCTTTTGGATATTCACTCATCTTGCTTGACTTTGGGTTCCCTCTATATTGTTGGTTTTGCTATTTATTTATAAATGTTAGAAAGAAATAAAACCCACAGGCCTTCAGAGAGAACAATGACAAAATTTTCTCTTTCATGAAAACATTATCTTACCTTAAAGAATAAAAATTGGGTTGTGGCTTCTATTGTTTCTAGCTGTTTCACTAAATAAAGTGGTTTAATTTCTCCTTCCCTTTGGCCTGAAACTGAAAGAAGGATGTTAAGTAAATACAGGTCTATAGATTAGACTTGCTGAAAGGCATCTATTAACATATTTTAGCATAACTTTACTTCTCTTTGAGAGGTTAGTGTTGTTTCATGACATATCTGTGACATTCCAGCCAGTTGGGGGTTGTTCTAGCTGCACTATGCATGAAGAGAGCATTGCTGAACAGATGGAAAAATCTACCCACCCACAAATTAAGGCAGGTTTTTCTGTGCAGGGACTAGAATATCCATGAGATACTCTTATGCTAAGCACATAGATTCTGGGAAATAAATGCGGCTACAGCTGACGCGCAAAGAGTAGGATTAACAAAGGTGCCACTGGCATTCACAAACCTTCTACTCAACTGCCTCCTAACTCTGCAAACATTCCCTAATGTCCATAGGCACCCAAGTTTCAGTGGTTGGGTCCAGGGAAAACTGAATGAGTCTTGACTCTGCCCAGCAGCTGGGCACTTAACTTGTATCTAAACCCCAGCAGGATCTGCAGATTAGGTCTTTCTCCATCTATTCTGACTTTGGAACCTGGTCAGGTAAATGTGCTCAGAGGACAGCAAATCCCTTACAGACCATGCCGGTGGTGTCCTTATAACTGGTGGCTAAAGGTAACAGCACTTATCCAGGATATAGGACACCTAAGATCAAATTCCTCTTGTCTTCTGTGGAAGAGGGATTTGAATTTAAATCTCCCCACTTCCAGGTACGTGCCCAGGCCACAGGCTATGGGGTATTCTGGGGAAGTCTTGCCTGTTGAAGCTGTTCCAAAATATTCCAATATTAACCAGGCTAAATGCAGTTTGACTCCATAGCCCAGTGGTTATGGCACTAAATTAAAGAGTGGGAGATCCAGGTTCTAATCCCTTGGCTCTAATGGCTATCTAAGCATACACAGTGGAAATCAGAGTACCACCTAACCAATAGTTAGGGATCTCAGCTGAGAGATGTGTGTGCCTGCTATGAAGTAGACTGATGGGGAATTTGAAACTGGGTCTCCCATGTCCCAGCCTAGGTGAGTGCCCAGATAACAAGTAGCAGGGGTGATGGTGGGAAGCAGCCCTGCTGGATATGATGGTAAATCTGTGAATGACTTAAGGCTTCAGCTTAGCATGTTCTGGATGGAGCCTATCCCTGCTAAGTGGCCACTAACAGGCCCTAGGCTAGGGTCTGGTGGAGAAGGAGAGCGCCTGGACCCCCCTGCTGAGGTGTAACTGCCCCCCTTTTGTACCTGACTCTGGCCATTGTGCTGTTTGGGCCTGGAAAGAGCGGTGGGATATCTGACTCTGGGCCCCTAGGCCTTGCATACAAGGGTGAGTGTAGGGACTTGGGCTGGAAGGAATGTAGATGTAAGACCTGTACAGCCCACCCCTACTCCCAAAGGGAAGTGGGTGTACCTCAGGATGAAGTTCTCCCTCCAATCCTGTCACAGGCTCTTTGAATTCTTTCCCAGTCAATTGTGGGAGAACTTCTCTGTTCTTTCTGAGCACATGGGAGGAATTGTAGGATAGCATTTATGTGGTAACTTGTATCCACACCAGAGAATGATTGCTCAGCAACTGACTAGTTGTGCTAATGTGACCTTGGGTGGGCTAGACTTAACTGCCCTTCTCCAGTGTCTGGAAAAAAACCCCAACCCCATAGAAAGTTGCTGGAGACCCAGAATTCAGTCTCTCAGGATTTTCAGCAAGGATTGCAGCGTCAGCATCACCTCATTCAAGTCCCAAAAGGAACTGAAGAAATGACTAATGAAATAACTTTATAAATATGAAGAAACAAATAATCCAATTTTCACAATATAGCTATTTTATAACCCACCAACATTATCTTCAGTTACAACAAACAGAGAAAACCAAAAGTAAAAGTTGAACAGTTCAGTCTACAGAGAACACAGTAAGAAGAAACTTCGCGATCCCAAAAGATTAGGTTTAGTTCACCTAAGTCTCCAGTTAGTGTCTTTGATCACCTAATCATCACAATATGCTGAGTCTGAACCATCTCTCCACTTGCTTGAAGGAATCCTCAGTTGGAACCCAGACAGTCTCTTCCTCTGATGTGAAGCACAGCTAGACAGCCAGCTCACTGATTCACCAGTCAGTTAACTCACAAGTATAGAGACTTCAAAACAATACATAGAAATGACTCTTTCCCCATTGCTGCACTTAGAGGAGCTGAAGAATTGCACTAGCTGAGAAAGTTAACTAGAACAGTTTGGCTAAAATCAAACAACATTCCAAGCATACAACTAAACAGAAGAAGTTATTTTTCCCTCCCAGTTTCCCCTTGCTTCAATTAACATTGCTCATGTGCCCTGGCAGAGGATTAGCATCATCACTACCTGCTGCAAAGTGAGGGACAACAGCCTGCTCTCTGCTCTTGGCTCAGCTTCTCCCAGCTCCCACAGGGCAGAAGCTCTTAGAGAAGCAGCTACCCTGCCTGCTTGCTCATGGAGTCTGACCTAGCAACAGACAGAACCTATTGGAGCAGACTCCAAACTACTACACCCAGTTCCAGACGCTTCTGGGTGTGGAGTGCTAAATCCGCCTGGCAACAAGGACCCAGGCACAACTCACTCCTACGTCCCCCTCCCACTCCAGGTCTCTTAAAGAGATATGTCCTTGTTAGGTACATGGGTTACAGTAATTCAGGCAACCTGAGTTACAAGTATTGCTGCTCACACATGAGGGATTGTGGTGTGGGGGTGTGGACAAGGATTAGGGCCAACACTCCTTCTATAGCTTGAGTTAACTTTGAAGTGAAGACAAGTCCTAAGCTATTGCTTCTACTGTGCTTAGAGAAACAGCCTGCGTCAGCTGAGCTTAAAAACCTCTAGGGACAGAGATTCCACCACCTCCCTAGGTAACCCATTCCAGTACTTCACTACCCTCCTCGTTAAATTAGTTTTTCCTAATGTCCAAACTAGACTGTTCCCACTGTAACTTGAGACCATTACTCCTTGTTCGGCCATCCATCACTACTGTGAACAGCCTCTCTCCATCCTCTTTGGAACCTCCCTTCAGGAAGTTAAAGGCTGCTATCAAATCCCCCCTCACTCTTCTCTTCTGCAGACTAAACAAACCCAAATCCCTCAGTCTCTCATCATAGGTCATGCACTCCAGCCCCCTAATCATTTTGGTCACTCTCCAATGCGTCCACATCCTTTAAATAGTGGGGGGGCCCAGAACTGGACACAATACTCCAGATGCGGCCTCACCAGAGCCGAATAAAGGGGAATAATCAATTCTCTGGATCTGCTGGCAATGCTCCTCCTAATGCACCCTAATATGCCATTAGCCTTCTTGGCTACAAGGGCACACTGTTGATTCATATCCAGCTTCTCATCCACTGTAATCCCCAGGTCCTTTTCTGCAGAACTGCTACTTAGTCATTCGGTCCCCAGCCTGTAACAATGCTTGGGATTCTTCCGTCCCAAGTGCAGGACTCTGCACTTGTCCTTGTTGAACCTCATCAGATTTCTTTTGGCCCAATCCTCTAATCTGTCTAGGTCACTCTGGACCCTATCCCTGCCCTCCAGCGTATCTACCTCTCCCCCTAGCTTAGTGTCATCTGCGAACTTGCTGAGGGTGCAATCCATCCCCTCATCAAGGTCATTAATAAAAATGTTGAACAAAACCGGTCCTAGAAAAGATCCTTTGGGTACTCTGCTAGAAACTGACCGCCAACCTGACATCAAGCCATTGATCACTACCCGTTGGGCCTGACAGTCTAGCCAGCTTTCTATCCACCTTACAGTCCACTTATCCAATCCATATTCCCTTAACTTGCTGGCAAGAATAGTGTGGGAGACTGTATCAAAAGCTTTGCTAAAGTCAAGGTATATCACATTGACTGACTTTCCCCATATCCACAGAGCCAGTTACCTCATCATAGAAGCTAATCAGATTGGTCAGGCACGACTTGCCCTTCATGAATCCATGTTGACTATTCCTGATCACTTTCCCCTCTTCCAAGTGCTTCAAAATGTATTCCTTGAGGATCCCCTCCAAGATTTTTCCAGGGACTGAGGTAAGGCTGACTGGTCTGTAGTTCCCTGGATTGTCCTTCTTCCCTTTTTTAAAGATGGGCACTACATTTGCCTTTTCCCAAACATCTGGGATCTCTCCCGATCTCCTCAAGTTTTCAAAGATAATGGCCAAAGGCTCCGCAATGACAGTTGCCAACTCCCTCAGTACCCTCAGATGCATTAAATCCGGGATCAGGGATTTGTGTATGTTTAGCTTTTCTAAAAGTTCCTCACTTGTTCTTTCCCCACCAAGGGCTGTCCACCTCCTTCCCATATGTTGGGGGGTGTTTATCCCCTTAACATTGGGACTGCCTCGACAGTTACTGTCCCCATGCATTGGCTCCTCCATCAGGTCTCTATGACCCTCTATGAGGGTCTCTACGGCCCCTGAGGCCCGACTCCAGAAGTATGTGTCCCTCTATTAGGGTATGTCTACACTAGCCCCTTAGTTCGAATGAGGGTGGCTAATGCAGGTATTCAAACTTGCAAATGAAGCCCAGGATTTAAATATCCCGGGCTTCATTTGCATGTTCCCAGGCGGGCACCAATTTTAAATCCCCTTAGTTCAAACAGACTGCCCACGGCTACACGCAATGAGGTGTAATTCCTTCTGCAATGAGGTGTAACAGTTAATCCGAACTAAGGACTTAGTTTGGATTAACTTCTGACTGCCACGTGTAGCCGCAGGCAGTCAGTTCAAACTAAGTGGATTTAAAAATGGCGCCCGCCCAGGAACATGCAAATGAAGCCCAGGATATTTAAATCCCAGGCTTCATTTGCAAGTTTGAATGCCTACATTAGCCACCCTAGTTCAAACTAGGGGGCTAGTGTAGACATATCCTTAGAGCATATATGGCCCTTGAGGCCCGACTCCAAAGTACGCATCCCTCTGTTAGGTGTGGCAGGGTCAGTCCCACTCCTGGGCCCCTGACCCCTGTTCAGCCCACTGTCCCACAGTCTAGGAGTCACAGTATATGGCTCACTCGTCTTGGTTTGAGATTTGTTGTCTCCCTGTAGTCTTTAACAAAGTTGATGCTGTTCTCTTGGCTCCTCCGATGTCTTTGTCTCTCCAAACTCCTCCTCCTCCACTCTCCAAAACTCCTTCACAGGTCTCCAAACTCCTTCTCAATTCTCTCCACACTCTCACAGCTCTCCAAACTCCTTCTCAGCTCCCTCTCCTCAGCCACAGGGAGAGTACTTAAATAGGCCTCCAGGCAGCCCCAATTAGTTTCACCTGGGCCTTAATTGATTTTGCAGCTGCCCTGTCTCAGCTGCCCCTACTGAGCCAGGATTGCTGACTCTCTCTGCCTCTCTCCCCCTCCATCAAGCTCCTAGACCGGCTGCATCTCCTCACTTCGAGGCGGAGAGAGGAAACACTTCCACTGACCACGGAAGGCTGTTGGTTTGGGCTTGTTCTGCTTTTCCTCCCTGCACCCTCCTCCTCTTTGGGAGAGGTGTGGGGGTTACTGGGGTTGTGGCAGGCAGGCCCTGGCTACATTCTGGGCCAGGTCCCTTTTCTCTCTGCCTGCTCTGTTTGCAGGCAGCCTTTCTCACCCCCACCCCTCAGCTGGCTGCAGGAGCTGCTGGGGGTGTGGGGGTGGACAGGGGCCTTTGCTGCCCTCATCCTGGTGGGGAGCGGGACCCCATTTTCCATCTTTTTGGGGACTGCCTGGCCCTTTCTTCATTGCTGCAGGCCTGACTTCACCGTTCCTGCAGCTGCTGCTCCCTCTGGAGTGGAAGAGGTAAGGGGGCTGCTTTATAGCTGCTCCTGGGGTTTTTTCCTTCCCCTCCACAAGTTTGTGGGGGGGTGGGTGAGTGTTTGTAAGGGGCCTCTTGCCATCTGGGCCCCTAGGTGACAGCTGGCACAGCTTTTGTGGGGTGCTGGGGGTGGTTCCTCTGCTTGCTGTCTCCCCTGCATTGCTGCTGCTGCTGTTGCTACTCCCTCTCCAGCCCCAGGTGCTGCAGGGGCCATCTCCATCCTTGGCCCCACTGCTTGCCTCCCCGCCCCTCCCTTACTCTGGTGGGTCCTGCAGCAGGTGCAGTGAGCCTGCCACTCAGGCACCCGTGGGCACACTAGCTTCCTTCCTCCCCGCAGTGTCTTGCTGCCCCCCTGCTTTCTTGAGTAGACCCCTCCTCACAGCCTGCATTCCCTCTCCTCTACCCATGTGCCCATGCTCCCCTCTGTCATCTCGTTTGGTGCCTGAGCCTTTCCATTCTTCTTTAGTTACCCTCCCCCAAACACCGCTTTCACTTCCCACGTGTCTTTCAATAATTGACCCTCTCACATTCCCAGTGCAGCCGGAGGAGCCGCTCTTATTGTCCTGTGCTGGGAGCTGTATTCCTTACTCCTTCCCCTTTTCCCTGTCTGAATTGTCACCCTCCACCCCACTTCCAGCCTAGTGGGGAGCGTGAACCTCCTTCCTCCTCCTCCTCTCCTCTTTGTTCCCTCCTGGTGGTTTTTGGTCCTCCCTAATTGTTTGTTTGTTTGTTTGTTTCTTTCCTTCCCACCTACGACCACAATGGAGGGGTTGTCCAGCGACACCCTGCCAGACCCTCCCCGCCCACCCCTAAAAACAACAACCCTCTGAGGCTGCCGGGCCCCCGTCACTACGGCAAAGGGAGCGGACATGGATGGGGACACCGGGGCCTCGACCGCCTCTGCCGCGGCGCCTCCGACACCTCTAAAGAACTTCCCTGAAGGGTAGGAAGGGCCGGGGACCAAGAAGGGCAAGAGCCCCGCCCGGAAGGCAAAACCTCCTGAGGCGAGGGCTCACTCCCGGCCGCGACCCATCTGCTGGCCGGCCCCCTCCTTCCCGCTCCCTGTTCCTTCCACCAGCTCTGGGGCAACGGTGTCCCGGGCCCCAGGGCGTACGCCCAGGTAGCCGCCACCCCCACCTGCTGCCTCCCAAGCCGCCTCCCGAATACCATCCCGGCGGCGCGGCCCTTTCCCACCTTGACCAGGAGGCACGGGGTCCGTTGTCTCCTGGTGGCGGCCTCGCCCCACGTGGAGACCTACGTGCGGGCGTTGGCACGCGTGGTGGGACCCGCGGCCGTGGTGGCGGCCTCTAGGATGTTCGGGAGGGTAGTATTCTTCCTGGCGTCCGAGGCCGCCGCCCAGGAGGCGGTGGAAAGGGGTTTGGCGGTGGGGGGAGTCCACGTTCCCCTCGAGCCTTTGGAGGACCTGGGCGTACGGGTGGTTTTGTCCTCCGTTCCTCCCTTCCTCCCCAATGCCGCCCTACTGCCTTTCCTCTCCACCCTGGGGAGGCCTCTGTCAGTCCTGAGTCCCCTTCCTCTGGGCTGCAAAGATCCTACCCTCCGCCACGTCCTTTCCTTTCGCCGGCAGGTACAAATCCAACTACTGCCGGCGGGACGTGGCGGAGAAGCCCTCGAAGGGTCATTTCTGGTGCCCCATCAAGGGGCCCGGTACCGGGTGTACTACACCATGGGGGAGGCCCGGTGTTTTCTCTGTCGGGCGACGGGGCACGTCCGAAGGGACTGTCCCCTGGCCCGGTTTGGAGAGGCACCCGGGACCCCCGACGCCCGGGAGGGCACCGGCCCTACCATCGCCGGTGGCCCTGACGGTCCGGACCCTGGGGTCGCCCCTCCTCCGACCGTGACCGTCGTCAATCCCGCTCGGGTTCCTCAGGGCCCAGACGAGCGTGCGGGTGCTGTTGCTGCCACCGCCAAAAGCGGCAAGGCCGGGCCCGCGGAGGAGAGGGCGGCGGGGTCAGTGACGGGACTCGGGCAGGACCTACCTCAGGGGGAGGCATCCCTTTCCCCTGCTGCCCAGCCCTCATCTACCCTTGCCCTCCCACCACCGCCTTGTCCCCTGGCTCTTCCTCCATTCAGGCCCAGCCCTCCTCCTCCGAGGATGGGAGCTTGCGATGGGGAGGCGCCAAAGCGCACTCGGCATTCCACCCCGCCCACTCAGGAGGAGGATAACCTCCTGCACCTATGGGGATGGACGCTGGAACCGTCCCCACCCTCTGAATCCTCGAACGATTCACAGCACCACAAAGCGATTGAGGTGACCGCGGCGGTTGCGGGAGAGGTGAACACCTCCCTCCCGGGGTCCCTGCAGGAGGGGGCGTCCATGGAAGATGCTCCCACTGTTCCCACCTCCGTTGAGGGGGCGGCCGCTGACCTCGCCACCGACAAAGATGACCATCTGGTGGCGGGCGGCGGGCTCGCCTTCCTCTCTCAGGAGGTGGAGGCTTTGGGGCTAACCCCGGCTGCCTCAGAGGGGATCATCAGGTCCTGGAGGGACAACAACCGACCTCTCCTTCCCTTCCGACTCGCTATCCCTTCTCCCTGCCTCTGAGTTGCCCCAGGGCGCGACCATCTGCCCGGCCATCGGCAGCGTTTCGGCCGCGGCCTCCGAAACCCTTGGGGCTCTCAGCGGAAGGGAGCTCCCGCTAACAACCGTCACCCCCGGTGCTGAGACCTCTGGTGCTGCACTCTCTGTGGCACTGGAGCCCAGCACTGGGGAGAGTATTACTACCCCTACCGTTGTCACCGATTCTCTGCCCTGCGAGGCGGCACCGCATCACGATGCCTCCTCCGCTGAGGCTTCTTGCTCTCCTCCTTCTCCTGCTCCCTGTTCCAACCCCTCCCAACTGAGCTTCCCGCCTCTTCCTCCTCCCCGTCCTTGTCTTTTTCCCCAATCCTTCACCTCTTCTTCCCCTACTCCCTTCCTCGTCTCCCTCCTTTTCCTGATCCCCTGCCTGAACTCTTTTCCTCCCTTACTCTGTTACTGCCGCCCCTGGGGTTGCCACGTTTCCTCCAGACGTTGGCCCCGGGAGGCGGTTTTCGTTTCTCCTGCTCCCAGCACATCTGAGGCCGGTCTCCTCCGCCACTGTCCTCCCATCAGGAACCTCGGACGCCCGCATCCCGGTGTCGATGGGTCACGGGCTCAGGAGGGTCGGGCCCCAAGGCATTCGTGGGCCTGAGGTCCTGACTCAGATGCGCTGAAGGGCGAGATGCGTGCTTTCTTGGAAGACATCCGTGGCTCCAAGAACAAGGTCGCTCGCCTTCAGCGCTGGGGAGATTTTCATCTAATCCTACAAATAGTAAGGGCCCTCTTGGGGAGGGTAAAGGGACCGGGCGGCGGGAGGCCACGGCTTACCAGCGGTCCGTAGCTTCCGCGACGCCTGCTCGCTTGGGCACGGGCACGGTTTGCTGCGAGGCCCAATGGGGTCGTTGGCACTCCTGCCGGCAAGAATCTTCCCAGCCCTCTCGATGCCGCCGCCATCTTTACCACTCTAAACACCCGGGGCTGCGGGTCGGGTTTCCGTAGGTGTGAGGTACTCTCCTTCCTTCGAAGGGGAGGTACTCTGTCGTATTCCTCCAGGAGACCCACGCAGCCCGAAGCCGAGGCTAGCTGGCGGCTGGAGTGGGGGGACAGGGTTTATTTCAGCCACCTGTCGGCCCGCTGCCGGGTGGCTACCCTGTTCTCCCGAACCTGCAGCCCGAGGTGCTGGGAATCGCCGAGGTCGTGCAGGGTCGCCTGCTGCATCTCCGGTTCGATAGAGGCTGACGCTAAATCTTGTCAACATCTACGCCCCGTCGTCCGTCTCGGAGAGGCTTCGCTTCTATCAGCGGGCGCCTGCCTTCCTCGGCTCTTTGGATCCCGGCGAGTGCCTGGTTCTGGGCGGGACTTCAATTGCACCTCGAGGACCGGGACCGTAAGGGGCCCGACGTGCCCGCCGCCGCGGACGCCCTCAGGAGATAATAGACCACCACTCCCTGGTGGACGTCTGGCGTGACCTCCACCTGGGCGAGGAAACGGTATTTACCTACGCCCAGGTGGTGGGTCGCCGGTCTTTCCACTCCCGGTTGGACCGCATTTATCTGTCTCGGCCATCATCTCTTCCGGGCCCACTCCTCCAGCATCCGCCGCCCCATTCTCGACCACCATTTAGTGGCCGTGAAGGCCTCTTTCTTCGGAGAGGCCGGGCCGCCTACTGGCATTTCAATAACAGCCTGCTGGAGGACGGGCTTCGTGAGCGCCCTTCCGGGAGTTCTGGCTGGCCTGGCGCGGTGGCGGTGCGCCTTTCCTCGCACGGCGGTGGTGGGATGGGGAAGGTGCGACGCTGCTCTTCTGCCGGGACTACACCCGGGCCAGCCGGCGGAGGGATGCGCGATGGAGCAGTTGGAACGGGAGGTTTTAGAGCTAGAGAGGCGGCTGGCCACAAGCCCTGAGGATCCGCCCCTCCGCGGAGCGTACCGAGAAGCGGGAAGAACTCCGGGCCCTCGAGGACCTTCGAGCCCGGGGTGCCTTTGTTCGTTCTCGTATCCATCTCCTTCGGGAGATGGATCGAGGCTCCCGCTTCTTCTATGCCCTGGAGAAAAAGAGGGGGGCTAAAAGGCACATCGTCTGCCTTCTGGCGGAGGACGGCACCCCCCTCACGGATCCGGTGGAGATGCGCGAGAGGGCTCGCGCCTTCTACGCCTCTCTCTTCTCCCCGGATCCGACCGACGCCGACGCCCGCAGGGTTCTCTGGAACGAACTCCCGACGGTCAGCGCGGGCGACCGGGACCGCTAGAGCTGCCTCTCTCCTGGCCGAGTTCTCGAAGCCCTCCGCCTCATGCCCACCAATAAATCCCGGGCATGGACGGGCTGACCGTGGAGTTCTACCGCGTTCTGGGACGCCTCGGCCCGGACCTTGCTAGCGTCTGGGCCGAGTCCTTGAGAGCGGGTCCTCCTTTATCGCAGACGAGCCGTGCTTGCCTTGCTGCCCAAGAAGGGGACCTCCGCAATCTGAGGAATTGGCGCCCCGCCTCGCCTCAGCACGGACTATAAAATCGCTTGCTAAAGCCATCTCCTGAGACTCAAGTCCGTGCTGGCGGACGTGGTCCATCCAGACCAGACCTACACCATCCCGGCCGTACCATCTTCGACAACCTTTACTTGGTCCGGGATCTCCTAGAGCTAGGGTGTAGGGACGGTCTGTCGCTCGCCTCCTGTCCTTGGATCAGGAGAAGGCGTTCGACAGGATGGACCACGGGTATCTCCTGGGCACTCTGCGGGCCTTCGGCCGGGCCCCGCTTTGTGGGCTTTCTCCAGGTGCTGTACGCTCGCGGAGTGTTTGGTCAAGCTCAACTGGACCCTGACCGCACCGTCAGCTTCGGCGGAGTACGCCAAGGCTGCCCGCTGTCGGGCCAGCTGTATACTCTGGCCATCGAGCCCTTCCTCCGCCTTCTTCGCAAGAGGTTGACGGGGTTGGTGCTCCGTGAGCCGGAGATGCGGCTGGTCCTGTCGGCGCACGCCGACGACGTGCTCCTCGTGGTCCAGGACCCGGAGACCTGGAGCGGTGGAGGCCTGCCAAGCTGTCTACTCGGCGCCTCCTCCGCC
The DNA here is from genome assembly GCA_019425775.1 of Rafetus swinhoei. Taxonomy (NCBI): domain Eukaryota; kingdom Metazoa; phylum Chordata; order Testudines; family Trionychidae; genus Rafetus; species Rafetus swinhoei. Next base: position 10,005,534 of record CM033435.1, on the reverse strand, counting down.
CGGGTCAACTGGGTCAAGAGCTCTGGCCTGGTGGTAGGGGCCGGGTGGCAGGCGAGCTCCTCCCGCCCGCGCTTCAGGCCATCAGGTGGAGCGCGGGTCCGCTGCTCTATCTCGGCGTTTTCTCTCTGCCACGCATCCCTCTTCGCCGGAGAACTGGCAAGGTTTAGAGTCCAGGGTGGCTGAGCGATTGCGGAGATGGACAGGACTGCTCCGGTGCCTCTCCTGCGTGGGAGGGTACTGGTGCTTAACCAACTAGTCCTGTCCATGCTCTGGCACCGTCTCAGCACCCTGGTCCCGCCCCGGTTTCCTGGATCAGATCCAGCAGCTGCTACTGCGGTTCTTCTGGCCAGGACTGCATTGGGTCTCTGCAGGGTTCTCCATCTTCCCCTGGAGGAGGGAGGGCAGGGTCTGACGTGTTTGCGCACGCGGGTTCGTGTCCTCCGCCTCCAGGCCCTGCAGAGGCTCCTATTTGATGCAGGTAGTCCGGCGTGGAGCACGCTGGCGCACACTTTCCTTCGCCGCTTCCGAGGGCTCCGATATGACCGGCAGCTCCTTTATTTGAGAGGTCTTCCGCGAGACCTCTCCGAGCTGCCGGCCTTCTACCAGGACCTCCTCCGGGCCTGGAAGCTACTAGAGGCGACCAGGCCCTTGGGAGCCACCGTGGGGCAGACCTCTCGCGGAGCCCCTGCTACACAATCCCCATCTACGTGTGCAGGCGGCGGAGTCCTCGGTGCGCCAGAGGCTGGTCCTGGCAGAAGTCACAAGGATCGGAGATCTCCTGGACTACGACCGAGACTGGGTGGATCTCGCGCGCCGCCCAGCGCATGGGGCTCTCCACCCCACGTACTCCCGGCGCGTGCTTCAGGAGGTGAAGGACGCTTTGCCGCCCACCGCCGGGTTTACCTCGACAAGGTCCTGCGAGAGGTGAACCCGCCCGCCTCACCCCGGCCCGCCCGATCTATCCGTCGGCCCTAAGCCACGCGTACCTCCCCGACCGCCTCCCTCGTCACCCGAGCCGCTGCACGTTGCAGCCGGTCCCCTTCCGAACCGCGTCAAAGAGTCACCTGTACACGCTCGTGCTTCACACGCTCCACTTCCCCACCCTCGTGTCCCGCCCAGACAACAAGTGGCGGGACCTCCTACCACCAATGGAGGGTGGGGAACCCCGGTGGGCCAGCCTCTATTCAACCTTGGTTCCACGGCCCACCGGGGACATCTGCTGGAGAATCCTGCATGGAGCTGTGAGCACGGGCATGTATTTGGCACAGTTCACCCCCATTCCCGACACTTGCCCCTTCTGTGGTGAGAGGGAGAACCTGGCGCACGTGTACCTCGAGTGCGCCAGGTTACAGCCCCTCTTTGGCTCCTCCAGAACCTTTTGTTGAGGTTCTGGCTGCACTTTTTCCCCCACTTGTTAATTTATGCACACCCCATCCGAGGCCCCACAAAGTCGCGGGACCTCCTGGTCAACCTCCTCCTGGCTATCGCCAAGATGGTAATTTATAAGACCAGGGAGCAGAGGTTGGCCGAGGAGGGGCCTGCGACTGTGGGGCCTATTTCCGCTCCTGCATCCGCTCACGTATCCGGGCAGAGTTCCACTGGGCGGCGTCCGCTGGCTCTCTCGAGACCTTCGAGGGGCAGTGGGCACTGTCCGGGGTTCTCTGCTCGGTGTCCCCATCCGGTTCCCTTGTTTTAGCCCTTTGATCTTCACACCCCTCCCTGTTTTACTTTTATTTGTCCCAAGTAATTACTTGGTTTCCTGGGCTCAGTGGACCCTCCCCATAGGCTAACGCCCGCCCACCTCCTGGACTCCAATAGGCACATAGGGCATATACCACCTAGTTCCTGGAAAGCCTCTCCTGACCAGGGGGTGATTAGTTCAGGGAAGTAAAAAGGGTGGTAGGGGGATCCGGGCCCTCCCTCTCCACCGGGTCCCAGCCCAGGGCCCTAGAGGCAGAGACAATCACTCCTGCCTGCTCAGTGGGGATTCCTGCCACTACATGCCGAGCCCCTTGGTTAGTCCTTTGCCCTGGGCTGCTTTCTACCATGCCCTGGTACCCCTGTGGTCTACTTGCCTCTGGGGCTGGTCCTTGGCTGAGGCTGGCACTGGGGTTGTGGGCACTTCTCCCCCAGGCGGCAGAGGCTGCCAGCATTGCTCCTGGGATGGCTGTGGGCTGCGGCTCTGGCTGGGGCTGCTGGCCCGGCTGGGGCTGCTGGCCCCCTGCGACTGCGAAGGTGGCGTCAGCTGTTGCAGGAATACTGAGGTAGGTGTGGATGGACCCCCTCTTTCCCCCGCTGCCTCCCCTAACTGCAGGGCTCCCTCTGCTTTTATGTTCTGGCTCTGCTGGGAGTATGCCCAGCAGGGCTGGATGGGCGGGGCCTTCTCCGCCAGCTGGGCCTAGGCTACTGTCTGCCCTCCAGTGCGGGGCCTCTCTGCCCCGTCACACCATACTTTGTATTGCCTAGTGTATTTATCTGGGAGCTGACCTTGTCTGTGAAGACAGAGGCAAAGAAAGCATTGAGTACTTCAGCTTTTCCCACATCATCTGTCACTAGGTTACCTCCCTCATCCAGTAAGGGCCCCACACCCTCTCTGATCACCCTCTTATTGCTAACATGCCTGTAGAAACCTTTCTTGTTATTCTTCACATCCCTTGCTAGCTGGAATTCCAATTGTGCTTTCGCCTTCCTGATAACTGCCCTGCATTCTCGAGCAATATATTTATACTCCTCCCTAGTCACTTGTCCAAGTTTACACTTCTTGTAATCTTCCTTTTTGTGTTTAAGCTCACCAAGGATGTCCCTGTTAAGCCAATCTGATCACCTACCATATTTGCTTTTCTTGCTGCACATCGGGATGGTTTCTTCCTGTGCCTTTAATAAGGCTTCTTTAAAATACTGCCAGCTCTCCTGGACTCCTTTCCCCTTCATGTTAGCATCCCAGGGAATCCTGCCCATCCATTCTCTGAGGGAGTCAAAGTCTGCTTTTCTGAAGTCCAGGGTGTGTGTTTTGCTACTCTCCTTTCTTCCTTTTGTCAGGATCCTGAAATCTACCATCTCATGATCACTGCTTCCCTGGCTGTCACCCACCTCTACTTCCCCTAGTAGTTCCTCCCTGTTTGTGAGCAGCATAAGTGAAAGGAAACCATTGAGCCAGATTCCAGGGTACTGCTGGCTTAATAATCCTGATCAGCTGTGGCATGTAAGGAATCCATGTAGAGTGAGGCTGTGTGTACTCTGCATGAGCACCCCAAATCCTGCTTATTTTCCTCGGCAAGGGCTCCATGCCTCTAAAAAGGAACAGCATTTCTGTGGCATGGCTTATTGTTCAAGTAACAGGCATCCCTATTGTAAAGAGTGTAGTTACGCAATCTTCACTGGAGTCTTTAAATGTAACATGATTATGAGATAAAGGAAAAATGGGAAGCTGTTTCCAACTACAAAATGCATAATGTTTGGTTCTAAATGGCAAATGCTTCCTTTAGAAATAATAGCAGATGTGATTTTTAGACTGATGGCTGGCTTGTAAATATTTACAGTTCCTGATAGCATGGATGCCAAAACATGTTTGTTGAAAATAAAATAAATCCTCTAATGCCAAATGGTGCTCCTAGTAGTCCCCTGCTGAGCTTCATGTATTGGAAAATAGTTAGCTTCAGTAATGTTCCCACCTGAAAGGCAGCTAAGTAAATTTGCCATAGAAGTCTTCATGAAAGAGCAGGGAAATGTAGTACACCTTATGACATGCAGGTAGGATAAAATACTAGGGACTATATGCTAGGCCCTGAAGCATCTCTGTGAAGACAGAAGTATCACAAGGCTTGGGTAGAATTTTCCGTCTATAGATTCTGTGGGTCAGATTTTAATATAACATAGAATAGCAGCAGTAAAATCATAGGTCTCTGCTACTCTGCTCAATCTTGTGGGTTTTCAAATGGTAGTAAGCCCTATATATGCAGTAGTGTTTGCATGATTGGGCCCATAATCCTCACTGAGTGTTTATGCCTTTGCTTGGTTTTGAATAGGGAGGGAAGGTTTTGCCTTAACTGAGATACTACGATTTGTGAACTGTATGCTGAGGCTATGCATTAGGAATATTCTTTAACATTAGAGGTGCATCTTGAAGTAAAGACTGCTGTACAAGTGTGAACAGATGGGTGCTTATTGGCTTAAAGAATTCAGTGCCTATTGTAGCCTGCTAAGATATATTTTTTCTACCCTATTTTATATTTTAATAGTATGCTAGTAATGCAAGATGCCTACAGGATCCAGTCAATCTTGTATGACCCAGCTTCAGCAAGAGTAGTGTGATAAGTAGGCATTACAATTTATTTCTCTTATTTTTTCTTGTTATTTCCTGAGATATGTATTGTGTAAAGGCCTTTGTGGTTAGTTTGATAATATCTGGAGACCATTACTCAATTTTGATTGGAACAAGTAAGCAAAATCTACAAACTCCCACCAACTGACTTTTCATACTTCCACAAAACTAAAGTGCCAGATTTCCTGCACCTAACCACAATGTTCTCGCTCTTTTTCTCTGTTCTGGGAATTGGTCTAAGAAGTCACTCTTTTCCTATGAATATTCATAGGCCACCCCCACATCTCTTCCAATCTGTTATAGGTACCCACAGACATCTTAGGGTAATAGGCCGAACTTTGGGAAAGGGGTTGGAAATCCAGGATATTTTGGCGCCAGAAGGGAAATATAGGCCCAGGAATCAGGAAAGTCGAGGCTGTTGCAGCTGTCTTCTCTCAAGGTCAGACACCAAATACTTATCTCTATTCTACCTTTATATTTCTATCTTACTTCATTTATTTTGTTTAAGTCTTGCTTCTAAGTATCTCATACTCCACCTGCACCAAGGCCTTTCAAGCGAAGGGAGGCTGGTCCTTCCATGCTCAGCCTTTGGGGAGACTAAGATCCTGTGAGTATGACATGCTGTTAGGTAGTTAGAATCTGTATACTTAAATAAGTTTAGTTTGATTTTGTTAATGCCATCCAAAGAAAAAAATCAATTAATTTGTGTGTTCAGTGCCATATTCTTTGTAGTCTTTGTGATAGTTATTCCCGTGGCAATAAAATTGATTTTGATTGCATTTCCTGATTTGAAGTGTGACTGTCGATTGCCTGCAGACCCTCATAAGGGGGAATCTTATGGTTCTATCCACTTGTAACCTGGGAAAGAAAGAAGGAACTTAGAATCTCTGGTCAGATTGGCGAGCCTTCCCCACCTAAATTCCACTATAATTGCTTCCCAGGCTACACAGTGAATCTTACAAAGTCCACTGCCAATTGTAAATCCTTTACTACGAACGCTTTACACCTTCAACTGGCTTTATTCTATGGCATCTGCTTGCAGCCATTCTATGTGCAGAGGCTCGCATAGATGTGTCCAGGATGAAGGAGATGTGGCCAAGCTGCAATGCTCTTCTTTACCTGGCATATCTGATTCTATAGGCCATAACTGCTGGTGCAATTTAGAGCAACTTTTGGAATAGGGGCCTAACTAGCCCCTGCATAGTCCTTGGGAATGGTGCTATATAGCTATCTTTAGCTGTCCACCCTTTACCTCTGACCTCCCTGCATTCTGTTCCAAGCACAGGCCTGCCAGGCTTGAGGCATGTGCACCTTACAGCTAAGTGGGAGACAATTCCAATTTGTGGCAGCATCTCAGGTTTTAAAGCTTGCTTTTGCTGTGTTTTGGAACAAAAACGAAATGGTTTTTACCCCGGAAAGCTTGTGCCCAAAAACATCTGTTAGTCTCTAATGCTGTGTCTACATTGGCACCCTTTTTCGGAAAAGGGATGCTAATGAGACCAGTCGCAATCAAATTCGCTGGGATTTAAATATCCCAGCGGTATTTGCATTTACATGGCTGGCGCTTTTTCCGCCCGGGGCTTTGCCGGCAAAAGCGTCAGTCTAGACGTGGATCTTGCGAAATAAACCCTTTTCTCGCAAGATCTCTTATTCCTACTTTAAGTAGGAATAAGAGATCTTGCGGAAAAGGGTTTATTTTCCGCAAGATCTCGTCTAGACTGGCGCTTTTGCCGGCAAAGCCCCGAGCCGGAAAAAGCGCCATTATGTAACAAATACCGCTGGGGATATTTAAATCCCCGCGATTTGCAATTGCGACTGGTCTCATTAGCATCCCTTTTCTGAAAAAGGGTGCCAATGTAGACACAGCCTAAGGGTATCTCTACACTACAGTGTTATTTCGAAATATCTTATTTCGAAATAGTTAATTCAAAATAAGTTATTTCGAAATAATGCATCTACACACAAAATGCATTTCAAAATAGCGTTTTGCTATTTCGAAATAGCACATCCACACTGAGTGGACGCTGAATTTCATTTAAGGCTGGCTGGAACCAGGTCCAGCAGGGCATCAGGTCAGGAGTTACTTTGTGTGGCTGCTGCCTGAGGCTATCTGAGGCCTGTGCTTAAAGGGACCCCTCTGGACAGTCGGTTCTCAGCTTTCCCTGCTTGCTTACCTACCTCGATGAGGGACAGCAAAGCATTTTGTCTCTGCGTGCTCTGGTTGCCCTCACTCGGGACACCACAGCACTCTGCAGCATGGAGCCTGAGCTGCCCCTGGGCACTCTGGTGCTTCTCGTGGACGTGTTGCTGCAAGTCTGGCTGCCCTTTCTGCAGGCTGCCATCCGGGAGGTCCATCGGGGGGCTGTCAGTGTCCAGGAGGCCCTGTGGGAGAGCTTCCACCCTGAGGAGCACTAAGAGCCTCCCTGGTCTGCCCCACTAGGGGCTTGTGCCTCATTTGTCCCTCATGTCCTTCCACTTACCCCTCCCTAACCCCCCTTCCTGATGTCAAATAAAATACACGTATTTTCATGAACACAAACTCTCTTTATTTAACAAAACTGGGGGGGGGGGGAATGAAACTGGTGAGACTGGGGAAAGGAGGCAGGAGGGGGGAGAAGAGAGGGTGGGAGAGGGGAGGGAGAAGCAAGGGGAAGAAGAGGGAGGGGAAGCTCAGGGCTCAGGGTTGCGGGGTCTCGCCGGACCAACTTGATTTTCATGCAAACCTGCTCCTGGGTTCGCATGTGGCCTTTGGCGGCCAGGCTGGCAGCTATCCTGCCATAGACGGCCACGTTCCTCCGTCTAGTGCGGAAATCATGGATGGTGGGGGGATCCCCCTCAAACCTGAATAAGATCCATGATGTCCACCCTGGACCAGGAAGGTGCCTGCCTTCTCTGGGCCCTGGCAGGCTCCTGGGAGCTGGCAGACTGCTCCTGGGGAGCGGTGGAGGGCTGGCTGCCAGTGGCTTGCTGGCTCATGTTTTGGGGCTACTGGGTCAGGGGCAGTGACTGCTGGCTCTGGGCTGGCAGGCTTGGAGCTGGCACAGGCACTGTTCTTGCGCAAGAGGCCAGTGTAGACAGGCAACATGAATTTCTTGCACAAGAAAGCCCTATGGTTAAAATGGCCATCAGAGCTTTCTTGAAGAAGAGCGTCCACACTGGCATGGATGCTCTTGCGCAAAAGCACATCTCTTGCGCAAAAGCACATGCCAGTGTAGACGCTCTCTTCTGGAAGAGTTTTTGCACAAATACTCTTCCGCAAAAGAGTTCTTGTGCAAGAAGCTGCCAGTGTAGACGTAGCCATTTTTTTTAATGAGGAACACCAAGGATTTTTTGTTGATCAAAAAAAAAGGTCGGGGGGTGGGGGGGAAGTAATTGAGCAAAAAAGGGCAGCCATTTTGAACTCTGTTGTTTTCCGCGGCACACCTCCAACTGTTTTGTGGCACACCAGTGTTCCCCAGAACACAGTTTAAGAAACACTGGTCTACACTATAGCTTTTTCTGATTGCTTTTCTGGAAGAGGCTTTTCCACCATTTGGTCTAGACGGGGCCAAATGGCAGAAAAGCCTCCTCTTTCAGAGGAGCCCTTATTCCTCGTAGAATGAGGTATAGAGGGCTCCCCAAAAGGGTACATTTGTTCTTGCACAAAAAAAAGCAGAAGAGCAAACACATTCCCTGGATGCGGCAGAGTTTTATCCCGGAAAAACCCCTCAGTCTAGACGTACCCTTTATGGGGAGTGACATGGAAAAGGTAGACTTGAGCTTGCCATCTTATCTTGAAGCAGGTAGCTATTAGCATGTTATTGTCATTTTCCTGTTTCATTTGTGTTTATGGCTCTACACAACTAATCCAAGAAGCTCTAGTCTGGTGTTTGTTTGGCAAGCCACCTTGTTTCTCAAATTGCCTTTCTTTCTATATTCATCAGTTTCACCACTCTTACTTACCAACTGTAACCCTTAAGGTGTGTCTAGACTACAGGGTTTTGTCAACAAAAGTGGACTTTTGTCGACAAAACTATACCTGTGTCTACACTGCTGCTGAGTTCTGTTGACATAACGTCGACATAACTCAGCAGTTTTGTCAACGGCTGTAAACCTCATTCTACGAGGAATAACACCTTTTGTTGACAGAGTTCTGTGAACAGAAGGCGTTATTGCATCTACACTGTCCTTTGCGTCTACACTGTCATGTCAACAAAGCAGCTTGCTTTGTCTACAGAACTGGATGTAGTCTAGATGCTCTTTGTCGACAGAAGCTTTGTCGACAGTATCTGTTGACAAAACTTCTGTCAACAAAAGCCGGTAGTCTAGACGTACCCCTAGTGGTTGTGGTTCACTGTCCCATGCAGTGGCACTTAGACCACTTAAGCAAGCAATAAGAATGAGTGAGCTCTACAGCCTAAGCTGAGAGTAAGCTGGCTTTATAACTCAAGCTATAGGGGGGGGGCAATAATTTTTGGTGGGGGGCCACTTCAAGGTTTTGGAAAGCGGTCAAGGGCCACACTTTTCTGTGGAGGATGTGCAGGGTCTAGGATGGAGGTTGGGCACAGAAGGGCGCATGGGGTAAAGGACTAGGGGTGCAGGAGATGGTGTGAGGTCTGGGAGGAAGTTTGGGCAAAGGTGGAGGTTATGACCTGGGTCAGGAGATAGGGGTGTAGGGTCAAGGAGGGGGTATGGGTGCAGGAGAGGGGTGCAAAGTCTGGGAGGAAGCTGTGACCTGGGAGAAGGGGAAAAGGGGATGCAGACTGCCGAGGGGTGGGTGGTGACTTGGGGCAGGGGAACGAGGTGCAGGGTCTGGGAGAGAGTTTGGGTGCAGGAGAGGATTCTGGCCTGGGGGAAGGTTTTTGGGGAGTACAAGGTCTGGGAGGGAGTTGTGACCCGTAGGCAAGGAGATGCAGAGTGTTTGGATAGTGATCTGGGGAGGGAGTTGGGATGTAGGAAGGGCTGGGATGCCAGAGGCAGGCTCTGTCTGGGAGGCGCTTACCTAAGCCAGCAGCCCTGCAACACCCCCAAGAAGGCTGGGCTCCCTGCCCGCTGTAGCCCCAAATCACTTAAAACTGCAAGCTGCAAACCCCATGTGGCTCTCAGCTCCTGGACTTGGAAGAGACTGCTCCCATCCTCCAAGCCAATTTCTTAGATTTTATTGGCTGGTTGTTTCCAGCCAATAGGAGCTGAGAGATTGGCTGGGGTCAGTTCCTATTGGCCAGTTGTTTCTGGCCACTAGAAACTGAGGATTGGGCGGGGAGATCACATGAAGCTTCTCCCTTCCTGCAGAGCAGGGAGACATGCAAACTGAGCTTTAAACAGCACAGCTACATGCCTGAGGGTCCTGGCAAGGTGGTCCATGGGCCAGATCTGGTAGCTTGCTTGGCCGGATCCAGCCCCCGAGCTGTATTTTGCCCAGCCCTGCTATAGAGGCTCCTGCACTAAGCTCTAGACATTCCAGGTTTGAATCTGCCTGCAGGTGGTTACACGGTCACTTTAGGATTTGCTTTATCTTTGTCATTTCTTTCATTTCCTGCCTTTCTACAAACTATTCTTTTACTGCTCAGCCATCCTCTTCTGTAGAATTGGCTGAGAAGGGACCATTAAGAATGCTCTCCTTTCTAAATATATTTATACGATTTCTTCCATGTTTTGCACCATTCTCTCCATATGATAGTAAAGGGAAAAATGTAATTGGGTTTTATGGTTGAGTGAATTACGTGCTCATTGAATTACTATTGTTTAACTAAATTACTTGCTTAATTGGCCTGAAACTGGATATATTCAGACACTGTCAGATGAGCCCTGTTTTCTGAATCTCTGAAGGGTAGAGCTCTCTATTCACATCCATTGGTGAACAGGGGAAGTACAGCTGCAGTTGGAGTCATTTGCATCAGTTTTCTACCCAAAATTCCTCCATTGACAACTGGGGAACCATCATAAATATACACCAACTCAAGACCTTAAATACCTTGCCTTTATAGTCTCTGCTTACAAAAACTCCCCAGAGTAACAGATTCACTGACTTTAGCAGGGGAGCTGCCACCACTAAGTGAAACAAAAGAAAACCCCTTTCTTCTTGAACCCAGGAAGAAAGCACTTGGACTTCTTCCAGAGGGGTACCCCCAAGCTCCTTTACCACCAGAGAGCTTAAAAAAAGAAAACAAACTGCAGTCTCTGGTAGCTGACCTCTTAGTCTTAGGCAGGCATACAACACACACACACACACACAGACCTCCTGTTTCCAGGACAGAAGAATCAAATCATCGCCTTAAAAAAAGGTGACTTTTATTAACAAAAGAAAAGCTGTACTTAATAAAGCATACTTAGTTGCTGGGTGTTGCAGTGCAACTGAATAAAACAAATTAAAACACAGAGGCTACGTCTACATTGCCCAATCTTGTGCAAGAACATATGTAAATGAGGCATGGCAATGAATATCGCTGCACCTCATTTGCATATTTAATGAGCCACCATTTTTGTGCAAGGGGCTGAAAATAAGTGGCAGAACGGCTCTTGCACAAAAACTCCTTGTGCAAAAATGGTGCCTCATTTGCATATGTTCCTGCGCAAGACTGAGCAATGTAGATGTAGCCAGAGAGCATCTCTGGATATGCTCTTGGATAGTGAATGGGGGAGGGAAGGCATAGATTCACACAGGCTACGTCTACACAGCACAGTTATTTTGAAATAAGCTATTCCAGAAGATATTTTCCGGAATAGCTTATTTCAAAATAGCATGTCTACACACAAAATGCGTTTCGAAATAGCGCTTAGCTATTTCGAAATAGTGTGTACACACTGATTGGACGCTGAATTGCATTTAAGGCCACCCGGAACCAGGTCAGTAGTTACTTCATGTGGCTGCTACTTGAGACTATCTGAGGCTCATGCTTAAAGGGACCCCCCTGGACAGCCGTTTCTCAGGTTTCCCTGCTTGCTTGCCTACCTCTCTGAGGGACACCAAAGCATTTTCTCTGTGTGCTCTGGTTGCCCTGCTTTCGGACACCACAGCACTCTCTGCTATGGAACAGGAGCTGCTTCCAGACAGTCTTCAGCTTTTGCAGCTTTTGTGGTAAGTCATGCAGCAGTTTCTGCACGCAGCCTCCCAGGCTCTGCAGGAACCCAATCCCCAGTCCTTGAGGCAGACCCTCCTTGGGTATGTGGGAGCCCTGCCGCATCTGCTGTCTGGACACCAGTGCAGACTGGTGAGACCACATCATTCTGGAATGCTGGAGAGACCAACAATGGCTCCAGAACTTTCAAATGCAAAAGAACACCTTCCTGGAGCTCTGTGAGAGGCTTGCCCCTGCCCTGAGGTGGCGGGACACACACAAGGCCTGCCATCCCCCTCCAGAAGTGTGTCGCCATTGCCCTCTGGAAGCTGTCCATGCTGGATAGCTACCGATCCATCGGGAACCAGTTTGGCGTGGGGAGATCGCACGTCAGGGCCCCCTGGTCGTGCAGGTATGGCATTCCTGGGCTATTGTCCCAGGAGGGGGGGTGGAAGGATGGAATGGGCTTCCCTAGGGAAAGGGCAGATGAGGGGGTGCAAGCCCCCTCTCTGGTAGGGTTTGTTCAGTCCCGCCCTCACAAAGCCCTGCCAGGGGTTGGGGTAATTGCAGGGGCTTGCTCCTGGTGAGTGGGGGAGAATGGGACTGTGGGGGGGAGGGGAACTCGCAGGCGCCCTGGCATCCCTGTGATTCTCGCTTTGTCTCCTTCTGCAGGTGGTGAGGGTAATCAACAACATCCTGCTGCACAGAGTCATCCACCTTGCAGATGTGGACGCCATCATCGCCAGATTAGGCGCCTTGGGCTTCCCCAACTGTGGGGGGGCTATCGAAGGGGGACACATCCCTATCCATGCCCCAGACCATTGGACATCAATGTACATAAACCACAAGGGATACTTTTTGGTGGTCCTGCAGGCCATGACTGACCACCAGGGCAAGTTCACGGACATATATGTTGGGTGGTCGGGGAAGGCGCATGATGCACATGTGTTTAGGAACTTGAGCGTATTCCAGAAGCTGCATGCCGGAACTTTCTTCCCCGACCACAGCATCAGGGTTGGGGAAGTGGACATGCCCGTCTGCCTGGTGGGGGGATACGGCCTGTCTCCTGCAGCCATGGCTCATGAAGCCTTACACCGACCACCTCAACCCTTCTTGAGAGGTATTTAATGCCAGGCTGAGAAGGGCCCACATGGTCGTCGAGGGTGCCTTTGGCCACTTGAAGGTGTGGTTTAGATGCCTCCTCAGCCACCTGGACCTCGGAGAGCACAACATCCCACATGTGGTGGCTGCATGCTGTGTTCTGTACAATGTGTGCAAAGGAAAGGGGGAGGCCTTCCTGCCAGGGTGTGGGGTGGAGGCTGACTGCATAGGCAGGGCTACAAGCAGCCATGCATGGATGCCATCTGGCAGGCCCATTAGGGAGCCCTGCACATCCAGGAGGTCCTGAGGGAGAGCTTCTCCCCAGGGGACCAGTGACACTTTTCCCTGATCTGCCCCATTAGGGGCTTCTGTTTCACCCCTCACTGCCATCCCTCCACTTACCCCACCCTTCTCCCCTTTACTGATGAAAACATGAAAACACCTTTAAAAAACCAAACACTCTGTATTTTTACTGTGGGGTCAAAGAACCTGGGGAGACACTGAGTAAAGAACATGGGAGAGATGAGGAAAGAGGGTGGAAGAAGTCAGGTGTTGAGAACCTTGCAGGAAGAAGGCGGGAGCTGGAAGGGGAAGGAGAGGCTCAGGGTTGGGGCTGGGAGTGGCGCCGGGCTCTGTGGGTCCCACCGCCACGGGTGCGGGGGCCTTGGCATCCACAGGAGGGTGTGGAGGGAGAAGCGGGAAGGGGAGAGGGAGTGGGAGGAAGAGCAACAGCAGGAAATGGAGCAGACACTGGAGCAGGAGAAGGCATCATGCTCTGCACAAGGGAGTGGACATCAGTGCACAGGGAACGGCCCTACACAAGAAGCACCCACCAGCTCTCCCAATGCAGCTGCAGGTCCTTCTGGACCCAGCTGTGGATGATGTGGTTGTCACATTACTGGATTTTAAAGGGATCAAACAGGTCACTGCTGCACCCATGGGTGGGCGGTGTTTGCCCCAAAGTCTGTACAAAGGGGGCCATGTGAGGTGTCAAGTGAAAGCTTGTGTTCTACTGATTCTATATATTCTACTGCTGTACTTGTGTGATATCTCTATGCGGAGTTATAAATATGTACTCAGTGTTGATGCTGGAAGATTTTCTGTCTGAGACAGAGCAATGTGCCAGGTATATTCAGCCAGTGACTATGCTAATAAGCAAGGCTCTCAGAGAGGCTAATACACACCTGAGGAATGTGTCTGGGACCTGCAAACCAGCCAGTAACATGATTGCTGACTTGGGACACAAGGATAGGTCACTGGGCCATGTGACCTGCTCCAGCTTGGATGATACCAAGGGTGGTTATAAAATGCCATGAGGCAGACTCCATCTTGCCTTCAATTTTGCTACTGATTCCAGATGCAGCCTTGTGAGGAACAGCGAGCCGGGAAGAATCGTGGGCCCATCCTGACATAGGATGTACACTAGAGACTTTTAAGATAGCAGTTTATAACATCTCTGCTAAGAGCCTGCATCGAGAACTTGGTGCTTCGATGTATGTAATGTATTCTCCTTAACAACCTTACTCTCATGCTTCTCTTTCTTTTATTAATAAACCTTTAGATTTTAGATTCTAAAGGATTGGCCCAGCATGATCTTGTGGGTAAGATCCAAAGTGTAAATTGACTGGGAACTGTGGCTGGTCTTTTGGGACCGGGAGAACCCGTTCAGGGTAAGTGATAGTGGGTTCTATAACCCCTCACCTATGTGTTAGGCCCAGGGCTGATTGTGGCACAGGGAGAGCTGGAGTGTCTGAGGGGTTTTGCTCGGTGTGAATGGTTTGTGGCCTATTTGGGGACGGTCTCCAGTCAGGGGCTGTAAGTAGCCCTGAGTTTGAGCAATTTGCCTTGAGCGGACACCCTCAGCAGTGCCCAGGCCCTGCCCGGTCCGTCACAGTGGTGCAGGGCTTGGAGTGCCGCCAGCTGTTGCCTCTGGTACTTGTCCATGGGATGGTGGTGCCTGCGGAAGCCTTTGGTCCGGGAGGCTGTCTCAGGTGGTGTTGACCTCTTGCAGCTGGTCCAGCTATGGAGAATAAAGAGAGATAGTCAGTCATCTCAAGGGACACAGTGCCTGAAGCCTAGTCCCCATCTACGAGCCGAGAGCAACATCCATGTGCATGGCCATGTGCGTTCTGGCCAGTGGGTGCTGCCCTGAGACTGAGGGCATGCCCGTGTGCCTTGTGCAGGACTGCTGAGTGTGTGTGTGTGTGTGTGTGTGTGTGTGTGTGTGTATCCATGTCCCCAGCCTCCTTCTAGAGGTGGCTAGTGGAGGGAGGGTGTCTCACCCTGGGCTCAGGAGCATGTCCCACTCTGGGGTCAGGAGCATGGCAGGCCTCTCCAGACACCCCGTGGCCAATAACACAAGAGTCCTCTGTGGCAGCCTCCTGGGTCTGTGTGCCCAGGAGCAGTCTGGCACATGCTCCCACATGCACAGGCTGCTGTGTGACCTGCAGCCACCCCGTGTATGAAGGGAAAGTGATGGTATTCCCATGATGTACCTTCCCCAGTCTGGGACGATGCCTGGGACACGTCCACATGGAGGCTTTGGGGCTTCTGGGTCAGCTGGGTGGTGATGCTGGTCTCATCCAGGTCCTGCTCCTCCTCCTCCTTGTCGCTGTCGTCTCCCCTCCCACCCACAGTGAGGATGACGATGAGCGCCTCGAGGCCAGAGTCTACAACTGGGGGGAGGAAGGGAAAAAAGGGACTGCTCTGCCCCGCCCCCAGGATGCGGTCAAACTCTTTAAAATAAAGGCAGCTTTGGGGCTCTGACCCAGACTGGGAGGTGCCTCAATGGTCTGGCAGAGCTCTTTGACCTTCATTGCACCTGTTCTTGGCTGCGGACATGGCCTATACTCCCCAGGCTGTCAGCCATCTAGCCATAGACATCTGCATTCCTGAGTCTGGTGTGGAGATCCTGAAGGTTGGTCTCGTCCCCCCAAACCTCAATAAATTCCACACCAGACCAGGAAGGCACACGTGTTTTTCGGCTCCTAGAAGGCTTCTGGGAGCTGTCTGACTGATGCCTGGGAGCAGTGGAGGGCTGGGTGCGCAGCATCAGACTGGCTCATTTTGGGGAGAAAAGCAAGTCAGGTGAGCTGCTGGGTAGCTCAGGGCTATCAGGCCTGCTGCAAGCCACAAACCCTGTCTGCAGAGGCTGTTGCGTCAAGGGCTCCACCAGGGAGTGTGGGGAGGGATAGAGTTTTGCTAAGTGTGGACAGAGTGGCCAGCAGGACAGTGGTGGCCCCCTATTCCGAAATACAGCCACTCCCCGAGTTACGAACAAGTTACGGACCAACACTTGGTCCGTAACTCGAAGTGTTCATAACTCGGATCCCATAGAGTTACATGGCGACCGCGCTGTTCGTAAGCGCGGATCGCTGTTCGTAACTCAGATCTGCATTTACAAACACTTTGGTCGTAAGTGCGGATGGTCGTAAGTGGAGGTGGTCGTAACTCGGGGAGCGGCTGTAGCTATTTCAGAAGAGGCACTATTCCTCATTTAATGAGGTTTACAGAAGCCGGAATAAGACGTCCTTTAATTCAAAATTATTTCGAAATAGCGATTTTGCTGTGTAGACGCTTGCAGTTATTTCGGAATAATGACAGTTATTCTGAAATAACTTTGCTGTGTAGACACACCCACAGAGAAGTTGAACCAAATAACCAAAACAAAGAAAAATGCCCTGATTGTGACTAAATACACATTTCCCCTTTATTTACTCATGATCCCTTTATTTACTTATTTACTCCTAGTTCAGTCCATTTCTATGCCCAATATTCCTTGTAGGCATGGTATTTCTGATTACTGAATGTTGCTCCCTCCAGCCCTTAATTTAGAAGTCACACAAAGGAAGGGCAGACTAGATATCTATATACAATTCAGATTTCAGCACAGTATCCTGTTGGTTCTTTTGGTCCCCTGCCAAAACCCTTGCTAGCTACCTGAGTTTAACCCTTTAGTCACCAGGTGCTGGCCAGCACTCTTCCTATCCATCACAAGCCCTTAGTGAGTTAAGAAGCTCAAGTTGTTTTGCACAACGAGAAGTTTAATCGGCACCTTGATCATCATCTAAAGGTGTCTACAGCCCTCACCCAGGCCAGAATCCTCTCTTGCATATCCTCTTCAAAAATAGAACGTAGTCTAGACATAACCTTAGTGTGCATTTGGAGGAGCATTGCCAGCAGATCTAGAGAAATAATTATTCCCCTTTATTCAGCTCTAGTGAGGCCACATCTGGAGTACTGCATCCAATTCTGGGCCCTCCACTACAGAAAGGATGTGGATGCATTGGAGATGATCCAACTGAGGGCGACCAAAACGAGCTGGAGCACTTAACCTACAAGAAGAGGCTGAGGGATTTGGGCTTATTTAGTTTGCACAAGAGAAGAATGAGGGGGGATTTGATAGCTGCTTTCAACTTCCTGAAGGGAGGTTCCAAAGGAGATGGGGAGAGTCTGTTCTCAGTAGTGATGGATGTCAGAACAAGGAGCAATGGTCTCAAGTTACAGTGGGGGAGGTCTAGGTTGGATATGAGGAAAACTATTTCACTAAGGGTATGTCTAGACTACATGCCTCTGGCGACAGATTAGGCTACCTGGCATAGGAAAATGAAGCGGCGTGGGATGAGGTTTACCGGGGAGGTCGACAAATGCCTTTGATGTCGACCGAGGAGCGTCCAGACTAGCGCGCTGAGCTGACAAACAGCTGATCGGCACAGCGCGACAGCCATTTAAATTTAAATGAAGCATTTTCCTATGCTGGGTAGCCTAATCTACATGCCTCTGTCGCCAGAGGCATGTAGTCTAGACATACCCTAGACTACAATGATCTATCAGAAGAGGCTTTTCTGAAATTTGGCCCGTCTACACTGGACCAAATTTTGGAAAATCCTTCTCTTTCAGAAGAGCCCTTCTTCCTCGTGAAAGGAGGAAAATGGGGCTTCCGAAAGAGCGCGCCTGCTGTTCAAAAAAAAAAAAAAAAAAAAAAAGTGGAAGAGCAGACGCATTCCTTGGATGTGGCGGATTTTTTCTGTGATACCTCTGGGCTGTGTCTAGACTGGCAAGTTTTTCCGCAAAATCAGCCGCTTTTGCGGAAAAACTGGCCAGCTGTCTACACTGGCGGCAATTTCGCAAAAGCACTGACTTCCTACTGTAAGAAATCAGTGCTTTTTGCGGAAATACTATGCTGCTCCCGTTCGGGCAAAAGTCCCTTTTGTGCAAAACTTTTGCGCAAAACGGCCAGTGTAGACAGCTGAGATTTGTTTCCCCGGCTACATCTAGACTATGGGCTTTTTCCGGGATACCAGCGCTGTGTCTAGACTGGCATGATTTTCCGGAAATGCTTTTAACGGAAAAGTTTTCCGTTAAAAGCATTTTCGGAACAGAGCGTCTAGATTGGCTCGGACGCTTTTCCGCAAAAGCACTTTTTGCGGAAAAGCGTCTGTGGCCAATCTAGACGCGCTTCTGCGCAAAAAAGCCCCGATTGCCATTTTCGCGATCGGGGCTTTTTTGCAGAAAACAAATCTCAGCTGTCTACACTGGCCCTTTTGCGCAAAAGTTTTGCACAAAGGGACTTTTTGCCCGAACGGAGCAGCATAGTATTTCGCAAAAAGCACTGATTTCTTACAGTAGGAAGTCAGTGCTTTTGCGGAAATTCAAGTGGCCAGTGTAGACAGCTGGCAAGTTTTTCCAGAAAAGCGGCTGATTTTCCGGAAAAAATGGCCAGTCTAGACACAGCCTAAGAGAGTGGTGAATCATCATCCCTAGAGGTTTTTAAGTCTCTGCTTGACAAAGCCCTGGCTGGGATGATTTAGTTGGGATTGGTCCTACTTTGGGCAGGGGGCTGGACTTGAAGACCTCCTGAGGTCTCTTCCAGCCCTATGATTCTATGATTTTACGAAACTGAAGGCTAGCACCTGTGCTTTGCTCTCTTCCCACAGACTATGCATAGTGTATTGCTAGGCAGCTGTTCCAAATTACCACACAGCACTTTGTAAAAAAATATTATAGAGGAAAAATGTGAAAACAAGTTCCTATTCAGTGCTAAAAATTAGTCACCCATTAGTCTTATTGGGCCTTATTAGAGCAAAGCCTTTCCAACTTTCCCTCATAAATCAAAAGGTTCTGTCCTTTGGCTGGCCCAGGAAGAAGGTCCTGTTTCAGTTCAAACTCAACCTTTTATACCAGACTCTTTTTGTCTCCTAGTCTCGGGAAAAAACAGCTTGAACCATTGTGTATATATAAACTGCTCTGGGGTAGAACATCTCTAGAATTGCTTAGTCTCACTGGTTCACCTTAAATTGGTCCCCATTGGTTTTAGTTCCCCATGAAGTAGTATATAATCATACAAACCCATACATCATTCATAAATGTAATCTAGTGGTTCCCAAAGATATTGCATAAGTTTGCAATATCTGTCACCATGTGTGTGACAGGTTGGAACACAGGAGTCCCCTTGAGGTTCCCTGGTATTCTGTGTGTAACACTGATACCCATCTTCTTGCCCTTGGGGTTCCCCTACACCCTGTCCTGCTTGGCCAAATCTCCTGGTCCCCCCTAGGCAAGACACAGAGTTGGAGTTACGCTTCAGAGCAACAGACACTGAACCGGCCCAACTCTGGGAGGGCTCAGCTATAAGGGCTCAACACAAAGGAACCAACAAAAAGGGACCAAACTCCCAAATAAATCTCTTACCCTGTGTAAAAAGTTTTACACAGAGAAAGCTCAAAAGGCCACCCACTCTATCAATGAAAGAGATGCACAGTGATTGCTCCCCCTCCAAGTAAAAATTATTTACATTGGGCTGGATAATAAAGTATAAAAAGTAGGATATAAGTGGATGCAAGTGAAAACAGTTAGATCACAGTGAGTTACTAAATTAGAGTAAGTAAAAAAGTCAACTAGTTCTAATCAACTAAAACTCATAACACACAAATTCTTATACTACACAGCAGTTCTTATTTAGTGTAAAATGCTTCAAATCAGAGTTGAACTTGGTAAACCTAGATGTGGTGTACCTAGACTTTAGTAAAGCATTTGATGTGGTATGATATCACCTTCGTATCAATAAACTAGTGAAATACAACCTGATGGGCTACTATGAAGTGGATACATAACTGGCTGGATAACCATTCTCAGAGAGTAGTTATTAATGGTTCACAGTCATGCTGAAAGGGCATAACAAGTGTGGTTCCACAGGAATGAGTTTTAGGACCGGTTTTGTTCAATATCTTCATCGATGATTTAGATATTTGCATAGAAACTACCCTTATTAAGTTTGCAGATGATACCAGGAGGAGTTGTAAGTGCTTTGGAGGATAGGGTCATAATTTAAAATGATCTGGACAAACTGGAGAAATGGTCTGAGCTAAACAGGATGAAGTTTAATAAGGACAAATACAAAGTACTCCACTTAGGAAGGAACAATCAGTTTCACACAAACAAAATGGGAAGTGAGGCTATGTCTAGACCTCAGGCTTCTTTTGGAAGAACTCTTTTTCAGAAGAGATCTTCTGAAAAAACTTCTTCCGAAAGAGAGCATTCACACACAAAAGCGCATTGAAAAAGCAATCTGCTTTTTCGAAAGATAGTTTCCATTCAGTGCGGATGCTATCTCACATTTAAGCTGTGATTACTATGGACAGAATGGCCACCAGGGCACTTGTACTTTTTCCTCTTCTTTCGAAAGAACTCCCTCTTCCCCGTCCACACATGACATTTTGCAAAAGAGCTCTTTTGGAAAAAGGCTTCGTCCTCATAGAAAGGGGATTACCAATGCTGGAAAAACCCCTCTCTTCTTTTAATTTACTTTCAGAAGAATATGATTGCAGTGTGGACATAACTCAGGTTTTGTCAGAAAAACAGCCGTTTTTCCGACAAAACTCTGTAGTGTACACATACCCTGACTGCCTAGGAAGGAGTACTACAGAAAGAGATCTGAGGGTTATAGTGGACCACAAGCTAAATATGAGTCAACAGTGTGACGCTGTTACAAAAAAAGCAGACATGATTCTGGGATGCATTAACAGGAGTGTTGTGAGTAAGACACAAGAAGTCATTCTTCTGCTCTACTCTGCAATGTTTAGGCCTCAGCTGGAGTATTGTGTCCAATTCTGGGCATCACAATTCAAGAAAGATGTGGAGAAATTGGAGAGGGACCAGAAAAAATCAACAAAAATGATTAAAGGTCTAGAAAATATGACCTATGAGGGAAGACTGAAAAGAACTGGGTTGTTTCATTAGGAAAAGAGAAGACTGAGAAAGGACATGATAGCAGTTTTCAAGTACATAAAAGGGTGTTACAAGGAGGAGGGAGAAAAATTGTTCTCCTTGACCTATGATGATAGGACAAGAAGCAATGGGCTTAAATTGCAGCAAGGGAGGCTTAGGTTGGTCATTAGGAAAAGCTTCCTAACTCTCAGGGTGGTTAAACTTCTTAGGGAGGTTATGGAATCTCCATCATTAGAGATATTTAAGAGCAGGTTGGATAGACATATATCAGGGATGATCTTGATGGTGCTTGGTCTTGCTGTGAAGGCAAGGAATACGACTTGATGACCTCTTGAGATCCCTTCCAGTTCTATTATTTTATGATTCTATGATTTACTCTGTCTTGCATTCAAGTATCCTCTTAGGGTGGGCCAGGCAGTTTAAAAGGACTGATGGCTTCCCATTGCTTAAATAGACTTTCCCCCAGGGCAGGAACCCTTTGTTCAACACCTCCTATCCCCATGAAAAAATATCAGGTTTAAGATGGATTTCAGTACCAGGTGGCATGGACACATGACTTTGTAGGACCAACCACAGTTTGGGCTTATAGGACAAGCACAACCATTCAGAGGTTGTTGGTTTGAGTACTGAGTCATTACATATCTTAAGTATCACTCATGGCCCTCATTAGCACATTTAGAATTATAAACAGATTCACACTTCATACTTGTAATTTCACATACAAGAATGATACATGCACAAAAATAGGATATACAGATTCAACAGATTGTAACTAAAAATATGTTACATGACCTGTTTTTCATAAAGCATCTTCAAGTTATGCATATTCATAAGAACATTTATATAAAGCATGATGAGGGAGCATGATAATCTGCTCTAGCTCAACAGAGCTTTATGGGCTTGGTGCAGGAATTACTGCAAGGAAATTCCTTGGTGCATGTTTGGTAACAGATTAGTCTTGATGATCTTAAAGGTCTCTACTGGCTCTCAAATCTGTAATTGCCTCGGAATGTCCTCTAAAGAAGAATCTATGGACACAAAGTAACACTATTCAGGTTTTGAGAAGTCCCATTTCCATGGTTATATGCTCATAAAATGCCAACACAATCTTTTTAAAGTCTCTCTCTCTCTCTCTTATTTGTATTTCACTCACTTTTCTGTCAGCTGCCACCAGTCCATGCTGCACAAAGTCAAAGTGCTCTAAGATATGAGGCTACTTCAAGTACTATTGTCTGCTGATATCAGCTCCAACCCTGGGAATGCTGGTGGTGGCTGCCTGGCTGCTCCCAGGGTGGGCGGAGAGGATGTGGGACTCCAAACCACAATCCCAGGCTCTAATCTAATGCAGCTGAGGCTGATGTGATTGAGGAGCCACTAACCTTTATATTGGAAAACTGTGGTGATCAGGGGAGGTTCTGGATGACTAGAAAAAGACAAATGTGTTATAAGAAGCACACAGGATCTTTTCTAGGGGAAAAGACAATATGCCACATTTATTGCAAATATAAAATGAAAGCGCATATGCATTCATAGAATCATTCACACACACACACACATACACACACACATGCAGGTCCTACAGATAGTGCATAGTTACCAGTTCATCGTGGCTCAGGTCAGTCTTACTGGCCAGGCAAGGCTGACTGAGTGAGCAGTCGGGGTTCCTCTGAGACTTGGCTTTCAGGACTGAACCCAGAGTTCCATGGCAAGAACCTCCCTTCTTATGCATGTAAGTTCCCATTTGAATCTATGGGTTTTGCAGTGTCATGCTGCAATCATCCATCTTTAAAAGAGGCATTAATCTGTGTTTTCCAGAGTGTAGTGCTATTTGAAAACATGGGAAGGTGGGCGGGCAAAGCCCGCCCACATTCTAAAAGCCCCTCCCCCAGCCTTGCGGGAGGGACAACTGGACCCATGTCCAACTAATCACGGGGGACAAATAATGACAAAAGGATCAAGGGGTGCAGGTCACAGGTTTAAAACAAGGGAACCGGATGGGGACACCGAGCAGAGAACCCTGACAGCGCCCACTGCTCCTCAAAGCTGTCAATGGAGCCAGTGGATGCCGCCCAGAGGAACGCTGCCCGGATACATGACACAAGGGAGGAACGGAATTAGGCCCCACAGTCGCAGAGAACCCCCTCTTCCAGCATCCTCCTCATGGTATTGTAGATGGTAGCTTTTGCTAAGGCCAGGAGGAGGTTGACGAGGAGGTCTCGCGACTTTGTGGGGCCACGGATAGGGTGTGCGTATATAAAAAGGTAAGGGGAAAAGTGCAGCCAGAACCTCAATAAGAGGTTCTAGAGGAGCCGGAATAGGGGCTGCAACCTGACGCATACAAGGTAGGCGTGCACCAGGTTTTCCCTCACGCCGCAAAAGGGGCAGGTGTCCGGGATGGGGGTGAACTGCGCCAAGTACACGCCCGTGCTCATGGCTCCGTGGAGGATCCGCCAACTGATGTCCCCGATGGGCCACGGAATTAAGGTGGAATATATGCTGGCCCATCAGGGTTCCCCACCCTCCACAGGTGTTAAGTAGTCCCACCACTTGCTGTCGGAGTGGGACACGAGGGTGAGGAAATGCAGTGTGGAGCACGAGCGTGTACAGATGTTTTCTTGGCGCGGTTTGGAAACAGACTGGCTGCAAATCCTGCAGCCGGCTCGGGTCCAGGGATGAGGAAGACGGGGGGGCCCGTGGAACAGGGGCCCGATAACTAAGGTTTGCAGGAAGGAAGGGGCGAGGTGTAACCCTCTCACATGGACCACTGCAGGAAGTCGAGAGAGGGCCGCGGCAAGGCCGCCTTCACCTCCTGGAGTAGGCACAGACGGGTTCGGGGGGTGAGGAGCAAAATGCGCTGAGCAAGCACTCGGGGATCCACCCAGTCCCCCCTGTCGTAGTCCAGGAGGTCTCCAACGTTGGTGGTTTCTGCCAGGATCAACTTCTGGCGCACTGAGGGAAACTCCGCCCCCTGCATGCACAAGGCTGGATTGTGGAGCAGGAGCTCTGTGAGGAGGTCTGCTCCCTCGGTGGCCACAACAGACCTGGTCACTGAAAACAGCTTCCAGGTCTGGAGGCGTTCCTGGCAGAATTCCGGCAGCTCTGAGAGGTCGGATACCTCTCGGGTGGATAAAAAAGAGCTGCTGGTCGTATTGGAGCCCTCGGAGGCGGTGGAGGAAGGCTCACCCCAAAGTGCTCCATGCCGGACTACCTGCACTAAAGAGGAGTCTCTGCAGGGCCTGGAGGCGGAAGGTCCGGACATGGCTGCGCACGCAGACCAGGCCCTGCCCCCCCTCCTCCAGGGGAAGAGACAGAACCCCTGCAGAGACCCAGTGCAGTCCTGGCCAAAAGAACTCCAAAGCTGTCCTCTGGAGCTTGGCCAGGACCTCCGGGGCCGGGCGCAGGGTGTTGAGTCGGTGCCAGAGCATGGACAGGACCAGCTGATTTAGCACCAGTGCCCTCCCGTGAAGGGAGAGGCACCGGAGCAGTCCTGCCCACCTCCGCAGCCGCTCACCCACCCTGGCCTCCAAACCCTGCCAGTTTTCCGGCGGAGAAGGATGCGTGGTGGATAAATAAACGCCCAGATAGAGCAGTGGACCTGCGCCCCACCTGATGGCCTGAAGGTGGGAGGGAGCCGGCCCTCTACCCGTCCCCAACCACCAGGCCAGAACTCTTGACCCAGTTGACCCGGGCAGAAGAGGCTGCCGAGTAGACGGCTTGGCAGGTCTCCACCCGCGCCAGGTCGCCCGGGTCCTGGACCACGAGAAGCACGTCATCGGCGTATGCCGACAGGACCAGCCGCAGCTCCAGCTCTCGGAGCACCAACCCCGTCAACCTCCTACGGAGGAGACGGAGGAAGGGCTCGATCGCCAGAGCGTACAGCTGGCCCGACAGCGGACACCCCTGACATACTCCCCGCCCGAAGCTGACCGGCTCGGTCAGGGTCCAGTTGAGCCTGAGCAAACACTCCGTGAGGGCGTACAGCACCCGGAGAAAACCCACAAAACGGGGCCCGAAGCCGAAGGCCTGCAGGGTGCCCAGGAGATACCCGTGATCCATCCTGTCGAACGCCTTCTCCTGGTCCAGGGACAGGAGGGCGAATGACAAGCCGTCCCTACACCCAAGCTCCAAGAGATCCTGGACCAAATACCAATTATCAAAGATACTACGGCCCGGGACGGTGTAGGTCTGGTCAGGATGGATCACGTCTGCCAGCACGGACTGCAGTCACACCGAGATGGCCTTTGCTATGACTTTGTAGTCCATGCTGAGGAGCGAGATGGGACGCCAGTTCCGAAGGTCGCGGAGGTCCCCCTTCTTCGGCAACAAGGCGAGCACCTCTCACCTGCACGACAGAGGGAGGACCCCACTCTCCAAGGACTC
Organism: Rafetus swinhoei; assembly: GCA_019425775.1. Classification (NCBI taxonomy): domain Eukaryota; kingdom Metazoa; phylum Chordata; order Testudines; family Trionychidae; genus Rafetus; species Rafetus swinhoei. Next base: position 9,980,469 of record CM033435.1, on the reverse strand, counting down.
GGCCCAGACGGTAACAAGGTCTGGGCCGAGGACGTCCCAGAACACGCGGTAGAACTCCACGGTCAGCCCGTCCATGCCCGGGGTTTTATTGTTGGGCATGAGATGGAGGGCTTCCAAGAACTTGGCCAGAGTGAGAGGCGTCTCCAGTCGGTCTCGGTCGCCTGCGCTGACCGTCGGGAGCTCGGTCCAGGCTTTGGTTGGATCCGGGGAGAACAAACTGGCGTAGAAGGCCCTGGCCCTTCCACGAACTCCGCCGTATCCATGAGGGGGGTGCCGTCCTCCGCCAAAAGGCAGGTGATATGCTTTTTGGCCCCCCTCCTTTTCTCCAGGACGTAGAAGAAGCGGGAGCTGCGATCCATCTCCTGAAGGAGCTGGATGCAAGATCGATGAAGGCGCCCTGGGCCCTGTGATCTTCCAGGGCCCGGAGCTCCTCCCGCTTCTCCCGGTACACCTCGCGGAGGGGTGGATCCTCGGGGGCAGATGCCAGATGCCCCTCAAGCTTCAAGACCTGCCGTTCCAGCTGCTCTATCGCCGCATCCCTCCGCTGGCGCCTTCCCCACGTCCCACCATCCCCACGTCCCACCATCATCGCACCAAGGGAAAGGCGGGCCGCTGCCCCCGCCAGGCCAGCCAGAACTCCCGGAAGGACGCCGCAAAGCCCATGTCCTCCAGCAAGCTATTATTAAAATGCCAATAGGCCAGCCCCAGCCTCTCCGAACTCAAGAGAGGCTTTCACGGTGACCAGAAGGTGGTCTGTGAACGGGGCCGGCCCGATGCTGGAGGAGTGGGCTCGTGCCAGATGGAAACGGGAGAGGTAAATGCGATCCAACCGGGAGTGGCTCGACCGATTGTCCTCCACCCGGACGTAGGTGAAGGTGGTGGTGTCGTCCGGGTGGTGGTCTCGCCAGACGTCCACCAGGGAGTGATGGTCCACGATCTCCCTGAGGACGCCTGCTGCGGCCTGGCAGTTCGCAAGTCCTACACGGTCCCGGTCATCGAGGGTGGTGTTGAAATCCCCGCCCAGGACCAGGCACTCCAGCCTGCCGGTAAAAGGTGACCTGGTCCGGGCCCATGTTCGGGGCATAGACGTTGACCAAGTTCAACGTCAGCCCCTCCACGTGGGCCCGGACGTGCAGCAGGCGGCCCGGGACAACCTCGGCGGTCCCCAGCACCTCGGGCCGTAGGGCAGGGGAGAACAGGTTGGCCACCCCGGCCGAGCGAGCACCGAGGTGGCTAAAATGCACCCCATCCCCCCACTCCAGCTGCCAGCCAGCCTCGACGGCTGGAGTCGTGTGGGTCTCCTGCAGGAAAACTACCGAGTACCCCCCCTCCCGAAGGAAGGAGAGCACCCGGCTCCTGCGGAGACCTGCCCTACAACCCTGGGCATTCAATGTAATGATGGTGGTGTACTTCATGGCGAGGGCTGGGGTGGATCCTCACGGGCAGGTTGATTGTCAGCCTCCCGCAGGCCTGGCAACAGGCCGCTCCCCGACCCGAAAGCGAGGAGAGCGTCATGGAATTTGCGGGCCCGCCGGTAGGCCGCGATGTCCCGCCTCTTGGTCCCTCTCCCCTCCTGCAAGAGGGCCCTTGTGGCCCTCAAGATGGAGTGGAAGTCCCCCCAGCGCTGAAGGGCGAGCTCCACCTTCCCTTTAGCCCCGCAGGTTTCCGCAAGGAATTGGCGGAGCTCGGCCCCTAGCGCTGAGGGGGCACCGGACATTTCCTCCATCTGGGCTCCCTGAAGGACCTCGCGGGCCACAGAGATGGGCAAACCGGGGTCCGAGCTCCGGTGCGGCGCCAAGAGCGACGGCGCCACACTGCCCGCTCCTGACCCCGGCAAGGGAAGGGGCGGCGGAGGGAACAGGGCAGCCCCTATGGGACTGGGAATTGGGGACACAAATACCACCCCCTGAGAGCCACCCGCAGGTAGCGGGAACTAGACGGCTTCCGCGGTGGTGGCAGTAGTAGAGGGATGTAAGGGCAATTTGGAAGGAGCAGGCGTCACAACGGAGGCGGGAGCGGCGGAAGGTTGGGAGGGAGATAACGGGGGAGCGGATTCCACAACAGGGGTGGGGAGAAGGGCGGGCTCAGTGCCAGGCAGTGGGTCAGGGGTAGGAGAGAGAACACCGGTAACGGTTGGGGAAGGATCGGGAACGGGAAGGGACTCGGGGCTGGAAACAGGTTCATAGAGGGCAGGGTCGGGACCAAGGGCTTGAGCGGGAGGGAGGGAAGGGTCAGGGCAGGAAGGGGAATGGGCACTTTGGTCAGGGTTAGAGGGAAGGTCCCCCGAGTGTGGGCCACCAAGCTGCGGCGCCTCCCGAGTGGGAACCATGGGGGCAGGAGCAGGAAAGGTGGATGGTCATCATAAGAACATAAGAACATAAGAACGGCCGTAGCGGGTCAGACCAAAGGTCCATCTAGCCCAGTATCCTGTCTGCTGACAGTGGCCAGCACCAGGTGCCCCAGAGGGTGGACCGAAGACAATGATCAAGCGCTTTGTCTCCTGCCATCCCTCTCCAGCCTCTGTCAAACAGAGGCCAAGGACACCATTTTATCCCCTGGCTAATAGCCTTTTATGGACCTAACCTCCATGAAATTATCTAGCTTCTCTTTAAACTCTGTTATAGTCCTAGCCTTCACAGCCTCCTCTGGCAAGGAGTTCCACATGCTGACTACACGCTGTGTGAAGAAGAACTTTCTTTTATTAGTTTTAAACCTGCTACCCATTAATTTCATTTGGTGTCCTCTAGTTCTTCTATTTAGGAACTAATAAATAACTTTTCTTTATCGGCCCTCTCCACCACTCATGATTTTATACACCTCTATCATATCCCCCCTCAGTCTCCTCTTTTCTAAACTGAAAAGTCCCAGTCGCTTTAACCTCTCCTCATATGGGACCCGTTCCAAACCCCTAATCATTTTAGTTGCCCTTTTCTGAACCCTTTCCAAGGTCAAAATATCTTTTTTGAGGTGAGGAGACCACATCTGTACACAGTATTCAAGATGTGGGCGTACCATAGTTTTATACAGGGGCAGTAAGATATTCGGGTCTTATTTTCTATCCCTTTCTTAATAATACCTAGCATCCTATTTGCCTTTTTGACCGCCGCTGCACACTGTGTGGAAGTTTTCAGAGAACTGTCACGATAACTCCAAGATCTCTTTCCTGATTTGTCGTAGCCAAATTAGCCCCCATCATACTGTACGTATAGTTGGGGTTATTTTTCCCAATGTGCATTACTTTACACTTCTCCACATTAAATTTCATTTGCCATTTTGTTGCCCAATCACTCAGTTTGGTGAGATCTTCTTGGAGTCCCTTACAGTCTGCTTCTGTCTTGACTATCCTAAACAGTTTGGTATCATCCATAAACTTTACCACCTCACTGCTTACCCCTTTCTCCAGATCATTTATGAATAAGTTGAACAGGATTGGTCCTAGGACTGACCCTTGGGGACACCACTAGTTACCCCTCTCCATTCTGAAAATTTACCATTTATTCCTACCCTTTGTTTCCTGTCTTTTAACCAGTTCTCAATCCAAGAAAGGACCTTCCCTCTTATCCCATGGCCATGTAATTTACACAAGAGCCTTTGGTGAGGACCTTGTCAAAGGCTTTCTGGAAATCTAAGTATACTATATCTACTGGATCCCCTTGTCCGCATGTTTGTTAACCCCTTCAAAGAACTCTAATAGATTAGTAAGACAGGATTTCCCTTTACAGAACCCATGTTGACTTTTGTCCAACAAATTATGTTCTTCTACATGCTTCACAATTTTATTCTTTACTATTGTTTCGACTAATTTGCCCGGTACTGAAGTTAGACTTACCGGTCTGTAATTGCCCGGATCGCCTCTAGAGCCCTTTTTAAATATTGGTGTCACGTTGGCTACCTTCCAGTCATTAGGTACGGAAGCCGATTTAAGGGATAGGTTACAAACCACAGATAATAGTTCAGCAATTTCCCATTTGAGTTCTTTTAGAATCCTTGGATGAATGCCATCCAGTCCCGGAGATTTGTTAACATTAAGTTTTTCTATTTGTTCCAAAACCTCCTCTAATGACACTTCAATCCGGGACAGTTCCTCAGATTCATCACCCACAAAGGACGGTGCAGATTTGGGAATCTCCCCAACGTCCTCAGCTGTGAAGACTGAAGCAAAGAAATCATTTAGTTTCTCCGCAATGGCTTTATCGTCCTTGATTGCGCCTTTTATAGTTCGATCGTCTAGGGGACCCACAGGTTTTTTAGCAGGCTTCCTGCTTCTAATGTACTTAAAAAACATTTTGTTATTTCTTTTGAGTTTTTGGCTAGCTGTTCCTCAAAATCTTTTTGCTTTTCTTATTACATTTTACACTTGATTTGACAGTGTTTATGTTCCTTTCTATTTATCTCACTAGGATTGGACTTCCACTTCTTAAAAGATGCCTTTTTGTCCCTCACTGCTTCTTTTACATGGTGGTTAAGCCACAGTGACTCTTTTTAGGTCTCTTGCTATGTTTTTAATTTGGGGTATACATTTAAGTTGGGCCTCTATTATGGTGTCTTTAAAAGTTTCCATGCAGCTTGCAGGATTTGGCTCTAGTCACTGTGCCTTTTAATTTCTGTTTAACTAACCTCCTCATTTTTGTAATTCCCTTTTTGAAATTAAATGCCAGGGTGCTGGTCTGCTGAGGTGTTCTTCCCACCACAGGAATGTTGAATGTTATTATATTATGGTCACTATTCCCAAGCGGTCCTGTAACGGTTATTTCCTGGACCTGATCCTGCGCTCCACTCAGGACTAGATCGAGAATTGCCTCTCCTTGTGGGTTCCTGCACCAGCTGCTCCAAGAAGCAGTCATTTAAGCCATTGAGAAATTTTATCTCGCTTCTCTTCCTGAGGTGACATGTATCCAGTCAATATGGGGTAATTAAAATCCCCATTATTATAGAGTTCTTTGTTTTGGTAGCCTCTCTAATCTCCCTCAGCATTTCAATGTCAGTATCCCTGTCCTGGTCAGGTGGTCGGTAATATATCCCTACTGCTAATTTCTTATTTTTGGAGCATGGAATTACTATCCATAGCGATTCTATTGAACATGTTGATTCATTTAATATTTTTATTTCATTTGATTCTACATTATCTTTCACATACAGTGCCACTCCGCCACCCACCCGGCCTGCTCTATCCTTTCGATATATTTTATATCCCGGTATGATTGTGTCCCACAGATTTTCCTCATTCCACCAGGTTTCAGTGATGCCTATTATGTCAATCTCCTCATTTAATACTAGGTACTCTAGTTCACCCATCTTATTAGTCAGACTCCTAGCATTTGTGTAGAAGCACTTTAAAAATTTGCCACTGCTTATTTGTCTGCCCTTCCCTGATGCATTGGATTCCTTTATGCGGTTGTTTGTCTGCTCTGGCCCATGGTTTGCCCTCTCCCCTCCTCTCTTTCTGACTACAGCTTAGAGAATCTCTATCAATGGATTCTCCTCTAAGAGAAGTCTCCCTCCGATTTACGTGCATCTCCACACCAATCGGCTTTCCCCATCTCTCAGTTTAAAAACTGCTCTCTGGCCTTTTAATGTTTAGTGCCAGCAGTCTGGTTCCACCCTGGTTTAGGTGGAGCCCATCCTTCCTGTATAGGCTCCCCTCTCCCAAAAGTGTCCCCAGTTCCTAATAAATCCAAACCCTCTTCCCTACACCATCGTCTCATCCACGCATTGAGATTCTGAATCTCTGCCTGCCTACCTGGCCCTGCGCGTGGAACTGGAAGCATTTCCGAGAACGCCACCATAGAGGTCCTGGATTTCAGTCTCTTTCCTAGCAGCCTAAATTTGGCCTCCAGGACATCTCTCCTACCCTTCCCTACGTCATTGGTACCTACATGTACCACGACCACCGGCTCCTCCCAGCACTACACATAAGTCTATCTAGATGCCTCGAGAGATCCGCAACCTTCGCACCAGGCAGGCAAGTGACCATCGGTTCTCCCGGTCATCACAAACCCAACTATCTATGTTTCTAACGATCGAATCACCCACTACTAACACCTGCCTCTTCCGAACTGGCATTCCCTCCCCCTCAGAGGTATCCTCAGTGCGAGAGGATACCGCAACATCCTCTGGGAGGAGGGTCCCAACTACGGGATGGTTTCCTCTGCTCCCATTGAATGCTCTGTTCCTTGAGACTTTCATCCTCCTTAAGAGCACTGGGGCTCTCAGACTGGAGGTGGGACAGTACTACAGTGTCCCAGAAAGTCTCATCCACAAATCTCTCTGCCTCCTTAGCTCCTCCAGTTCAGCCACCCTGGCCTCCAAAGCCCGAACTCGGTCTCTGAGGTCAGGAGCTCCTTACAACGGGTGCACACATCGCCACCCGCCCACAGGGCAGGTAATCATACATGTTACACTCGGCGCAATAAACAGGATAGCCCCACTCTGCTGCTGGGCTTCTGTCTCCATTTTTCTAATGAACAAGTTTAAGTATAAACTGGGATTCTTTTTAAACCTCTGGAATATAGATTATGATAAGAGTTATGTTAGTGCCAGCAGTCTGGTTCCACCCTGGTTTAGGTGGAGCCCATCCACAGAGGAAGGGGCGTCCCCAAGCTTAAGACCTGACCGCTCGGCACCGGTCGTCACCCCTAAGGGCTCAGCGGTTTTGGCCCCGGAGCTCAAGTCGGCCGGGCTGGTGGGTAGCACCAGGGGCGCTCCAAGTGTGAGGACGGGATCGGCCACCTGGGACATAGGGTGAGGGTCAGGGATAGGGAGAGGAGGGGGCGGCGCCACAGAGGCGCCGCCCAGACCGAGGCCCGCTGGCGGAGGGTCGTCATCCCCCTGGGTAAGCGGGGTCAGACCCAGGGCCTCGATCTCCTTGAAGATGGAGCTCAATTCCATCCTCTCAGCCCCGGAGCCTTCCCCGCCGGCCACTGAGGCGACACTTACCTCGGCGGTGACGGCGGGGGCTCAGCTGGTACCAGGGCCGGGAGAGCTCCACCCAAGGCCTCCTCAGGAGTGGGCTCCGCAGGGGGGATGATGCCATCCCCCCTCGCTGCCACGGCATCCTCGGCCAGCGCCTCCTGCTGTCTCTCGCCGGGGGCATTCTCGGCAGTGCTGGCCCCCCCTTGGGATCTTACGGAGGGGGGCCTTCCCACCCGCCTCATCGGAGGGGGGAGATTGAGCCTGCGAGCGGCGGGCTCTGTGCTTTCCCCCGATGAGCGTCCAGCCCTCCGAGGTGGAGGGCTGGTCGGCAGGGGCAAGGCCGGGGGGCACAATTGATCTTTGGGAGGGGCATTGAGGCAGGGGAGGGAGAGCGGGGGGGAAGGAAATCTCCACCTGGGGGGAGCCCTCTCCCTCTCCCGGCAACCACCGTGCCACCCTCTCCTCCTCGGGCCCCGCAAAGCCGAATGGAATGGAGGCGGGGCCCGCCTGCTCGCTCGGGCACGCCAGAGGGGGCACCTCCGGCTCCCGAGCTGAGCCATTGGTTGGAGGAGGGGCAGCCGCGGAGGCCGGACTACCAGGGGGGCTGGTGGTGGTAGAGCCGGCACCCTCCCATGCCCTGGGGGGCCCGGACGCCTCCCCCGACCGGGCCAAGGGGCAGTCCCTCCGAATGTGCCCCATCGCCTGGCAGAGGAAGCACTGGGCCTCACCCGTTCAGTAGAGGACCCGGTAGAGGGCCCCCTGGTAGGGCACCATAAAGGACCCCTCTAGCGCCACCCCACCACGCACCGCCGGCAGCAGCTGCAGCTGTACCTGCCCGTGGAAGGACAAGACGTGGCGGAGGGCGGGGTCCTTACAGCCCAATGGGAGAGGGCTGATGGTTGAAATAGGCCTCCCCAAGGTGGAGAGGGAAGGCAGCAGGGCGGCATTGGGGAGGAAGGGCGGGACGGAGGTGAGGACCACCCATATGCCCAGGTCCTCCAGCGGTTCGAGGGGCACGTGCATGCCCCCCACCGCCAGGCCCCTCTCCACCGCCTCCTGGGCAGCGGCCTCCGAGGCAAGGAAGAACACGACCTTCCCATACATTTTGGAGGCCGCCACCACGGCCGAGGCCCCCACCACCCTCGCCAGTGCCCGCACGTAGGTTTCAATGTGGGGCGAGGCGGCAACCAGGAGGCAACGGACTCCATGCTTCCTGGTCATGGTGGGAAAGGGGCCTCGGCCACCAGGGATGGAGCTGGAGGCGGCGGTCGGGGCTGATGATGCGGCGGCACGCTGGGGGCGGCAGCGGCCACCTGGACGTACGCTCTGGGGGCCAGAGGTGGATCACCCCCAGAGCCGGTGGGGGGAACAGCAGGGGAGGAAGGGGCTGCGGCAGATGGCTGGGCCGCAGTGGGTGGGGCGGTCTTGTCCACAGGAGTTACAACTTTCCGGGCCGGGCTTTTGCCCTTCTTTCCTCCCCGGCCTTTCTTACTGGCCGAGGTAGAGGGTCCACCCATATCGGGGGGACATCGGCCGTGGCAGGCGCGGGACCCGGATTAGGGGTCGGGAGGTCAGCCGCAGCAATTGACGGGGTCAGTGGCAACGCGGGACCTTTGGGGCCTGTGAGGTTAAGGGATGGGGCCGGAACCTCCTCCATCATGGTGGAGGGGGGCAAGCGCTGGGGAAGGTGGGAATTGTGGGAAGGGGGTAGGGGAACTCCTCCCCGCCTTTCAGTCAGCAGGGGAGGAGTGGAAACCAGTAAGGGAAACTGGGGAAGGTGGGACATCCACTCCTCTTGGGTGGGATAAAGGCGGGGGGGGGGTGCTCAATTGGAAGGGAGGGGTCGAGGAGAGATGCCAGGGGAACCAAAAGGATTTGAGGCCAGCAACCACTCCTCCCTGCAAGGCTGGGAGCAGAGGAGGAGGGCGCTGGCAGGGCAGACAGGGGGCAAGGTAACAGGTGCAGGGCGGGGGCTGGCTCCTTCAGCTGCACTGGGGTACAAAAAGGGAATGTCGAGGGGGGGTGTGGTGTGCAGGGGGGCTAACTAAAAAGGGGAGGGGGAGGGACACAAGCACTCGGGGCAGGGACCGGAACTCTGGGTGGGGTCAGAAGACTACTGGGAGGCTGGGCGGGGGCGGGCATTGGGTAAACAAGGCAGGGCAGGGCAAAGTAAGGGCTGGGAAACAGAACACTAACTAAATGTGGGCAGGGCAGGTAAAACAAACTGAGGTTGGGCGGGGCTGGTCAGCAAACTGAGGGAGGGAGGAGGAAACAGAACTGGCTAATGGGGTGGGGTGAGGTGGGCAAGGCTTCTGCAGTGGGGAGTAGGGCAGGGAGTGCAGGGGTGAGGGGGCCCCCCAACCAAACACTGCTGAGGGAGGGGCCAAGTCCAAGGGGGGAGCACACCCACGAGCGCTTGTGGGAGGCTCAGTCCTCGCCCACTGCTGCAGCAGGACAGTCCTAGATGACAAAAGACGGGGACAGCCAGCCCCACCGAGGGGCGAGTCCTGGTGGTGCAAGGGTTGGTGGAGGGGGTCGTGGGGGTGGTGGTATGGGGGGAGGCAGCTGGACTGGGGGGAAGGCTCTACGCCTCTCCCCCAGCCTCCCTCTTGGTGTCTTTGTCCACCACCACCCCAAGAGCAGATAAGAGGCTCAGTCCTAGCAAACAAACCCCCTCCACAGTCCAACTGACGATCCTCGTCTGCCTCGGTGGGGTGCAGGTGGTACGGCGGCAGCAGCAGGCAGGCAGCAGCCAGGTGGAAAAGGCCTCTGGGTGGTGGTACTGGTGGGGTCCTCCTCCTTCTCTGGAGCGGAGGAAGGGGGCAGCCGGCAAGCCCCCCCCCCCTCAGGCAGCAGCAGCAGCTGGTGGTGGCGGTGGTGGTGGTGAGGAGCAGCGGCTGGAGTGGCGTCCAGGGGAGCAGGCCTCAGCAGGAAGGCGGCTGGGCGGGGAGGGCTCCAGCTGGTGCAGAGGCAGGAACAGGAACCAGGGGGGGAGGGAGAAGGAAGAGAGTGGCCCCTGCACCAGCTTCTCTCCTCCTTCTCTGGAGTGGGGCGCTATTTGGAAACCACTTTCTAAAAGCCCCTTCCCCAGCCTTGCGGGAGGGACGACTGGACCCATGTCCAATTAATTACTGGGGACAAATAATGACAAAAGGGACAAGGAGTGCAGGCTAAAGGTTAATAACTAGGGAACCAGATGGGGACACCGAGCAGAGAACCCCAGACAGCGCCCACTGCTCCTTGAAGCTGTCAAGGGAGCCAGTGGACGCCGCCCAGAGGAACACTACCCAGATACGTGACACAAGGGAGGAACGGAAATAGGCCCCACAGTCGCAGGAAACCCCCTCGTCTAGCATCCTCCTCCTGGTGTTATAAATGGCGACCTTAGCCAAGGCCAGGAGGAGGTTGACAAGGAGGTCCCGCCACTTTGTGGGGCCGCGGATTGGGTGTGCATAGATAAAAAGGTGAGGGGAAAAGTGCAGCCAGAACCTCAATAAGAGGTTCTGGAGGAGCCGGAATAGAGGCTGCAACCTGGCACACTCAAGGTATGCGTGCACCAGGTTTTCCCTCACGCCGCAGAAGGGGCAGGCTTCCGGGATGGGGGTGAACCACGCCAGGTACACGCCGTGCTCACGGCTCCATGAAGGAGCCGCCAACCAATGTCCCCGATGGGCCGTGGAATTAGATTGGAATACACGCTGGCTCATCGGGTTCCCACCCTCATGGGTCTTAGATAATCCCGCCACTTAGTGTCGGGGCGGGACATGAGGGTGGGGAAATGCAGAGTGTGGAGCACGAGCGTGTACAGCAGATGTTCCTAGGCGCAGTTCGAAGCAGACCGGCTGCAAATTTTGCAGCCGGCTGGGGGTCCAAGGATGGAGGGCTCGGGGGGGCCCGCGGAACAGGGGCCCGATAATAAGGGACGGAGGGTTTGCAGGAAGGGAGGGGCGGGGTGTACCCTCTCGCAGGGCTCTCTGCAGGAACTTGAGAGCAGGCCGCGGCAAAACCGCCTTCACCTCCCGGAGTAGGCGCAGAGGAGTTCGGGGGGTGGAAAGCCCCATGCGGCCAGCGAGCGCACGGGGATCCACCCAGTCCCCCCTGGCGTAGTCCAGGAGGTCTCCGACCTTGGTGGTTTCTGCCAGGATCAGCCTCCAGCGCACCGAAGGAGACTCCGCCACCTGCACGCACAAGGCTGGATTGTGGAGCAGGGGCTCTGCGAGGAGGTCTGCTCCCTCGGCGGCCACAACGGACCTGGTCGCTGAGAACAGCTTCCAGGTCTGGAGGAGGTCCTGGTAGAATTCTGGCAGCTCTGAGAGGTCTCGCGGAAGACCCCTCGGATGGATAAAAAAGAGCTGCCGGTCGTATCGGAGCCCTCGGAGGCGGTGGAGGAAACTGCACCCCAAAGTGCTCCATGCCGGACTACCTGCACTAAAGAGGAGTCTCTGCAGGGCCTGGAGGCGGAAGGTCCGGACCTGGCTGCGCACGCAGGCCAGGCCCTGCCCCCCCTCCTCCAGGGGAAGAGACAAGGCCCCTGCAGAGACCCAGTGCAGTCCTGGCCAAAAGAACTCCAAAGCTGTCCTCTGGAGCTTGGCCAGGACCTCCGGGGCCGGGCGCAGGGCGTTGAGTCGGTGCCAGAGCATGGAGAGGACCAGCTGATTTAGCACCAGTGCCCTCCCGTGAAGGGAGAGGCACCGGAGCAGTCCTGCCCACCTCCGCAGCCGCTCACCCACCCTGGCGTCCAAACCTTGCCAGTTTTCCGGCGGAGAAGGATGCGTGGCGGATAAATAGATGCCCAGATAGAGCAGCGGACCCGCACTCCACCTGATGGCCTGAAGCGCGGGTGGGAGGGAGCCGGCCCGCCACCCGTCCCCGACCACCAGGCCAGAGCTCTTGACCCAGTTGACCCGGGCGGAGGAGGCTGCCAAGTAGACGGCTTGGCAGGGCTCCACCCGCGCCAGGTCGCCCGGGTCCTGGACCACAAGGAGCACGTCATCGGCGTATGCCGACAGGACCAGCCGCATCTCCGGCTCCCGGAGCACCAACCCCGTCAACCTCCTACGGAGGAGACGGAGGAAGGGCTCGATCGCCAGAGCGTACAGCTGGCCCGACAGCGGACACCCCTGACGTACCCCCCGCCTGAAGCTGACCGGCTCGGTCAGGGTCCAGTTGAGCCTGACCAGACACTCCGTGAGAGCGTACAGCACCCGGAGAAAACCCACAAAATGGGGCCCGAAGCCGAAGGCCTGCAGGGTGCCCAGGAGATACCCGTGGTCCATCCTGTTGAACGCCTTCCCCTGGTCCAGGGACAGGAGGGCGAATGACAAGCCGTCCCTACACCCAAGCTCTAAGAGATCCCGGACCAAATACAAGTTGTCAAAAATACTACGGCCCAGGACGGTGTAGGTCTGGTCGGGATGGATCACGTCCGCCAGCACGGACCGCAGTCGCAGCGAGATGGCTTTTGCTACGACTTTGTAGTCCGTGCTGAGGAGCGAGACGGGATGCCAGTTCCGTAGGTCGTGGAGGTCCCCCATCTTCGGCAATAAGGCGAGCACCGCTCGCCTGCACGACAGAGGGAGGACCCCGCCTCCAAGGACTCGCCCAGACGGTAAGGTCTGGGCCGAGGACGCCCCAGAACACGCGGTAGAACTCCCACGGTCAGCCCGCCCATGCCCGGGTTTTATTGTTGGGCATGAGACGGAGGGCTTCGAGAACTCGCCAGAGTGAGGCAGCTCTAGCCGGTCTCGCCGCCACGCTGACCGTCAGGAGCTCGGTCCAGAGCACCCTGCAGGCGCCGGCTTCGGTCGGATCCGGGAGAACAAACTGGCGAGAAGGCCCTGGCCCTTCCACGCATCTCCGCCGGATCCGTGAGGGGGTGCCGCCTCCGCTAAAAGGCAGGTGACGTGCTTTTAGCCCCTCCTTTCTGCAGGGCGAGAAGAAGCGGAGCCGCGATCCATCTCCCGAAGGAGCTGGATGCGGATCGAACAAAGGCGCCCGGGCCCTGTGATCTTCCAGGGCCCGGAGCTCCTCCCGCCTCTCCCGGTACGCGTCGCGGAGGGGTGGATCCTCGGGGGCGGACACAAGGCGCCTCTCAAGCTTCAAGACCTCCCGTTCCAACTGCTCTATCGCTGCATCCCTCCGCCGGCTGGCGCCCCGGGAGTAGTCGTGGCAGAAGAGCCGGGCGCGCACCTTCCCCATGTCCCACCATCGCCGTGCCGAGGGAAAGGCGGGCTGCTGCCCCTGCCAGGCCCGCCAGAACTCCTGGAAGGATGCCACGAAGCCCACATCCTCCAGCAAGCTATTATTAAAATGCCAATAGGCCGGCCCCAGCCTCTCCGAACTCAGAGAGGCTTTCACGGCCACCAAATGGTGGTCCGTGAACGGGGCCGGCCGGATGCTGGAGGAGTGGGCTCGTGCCAGGTGGAAACGCGAAAGGTAGATGCGATCCAACCGGGAGTGGCTCGACCGATCGTCCCCCACCCGGACGTAAGTAAAGGTGGTACTGTCGTCCGGGTGGTGGTCTCGCCAGACGTCCACCAGGGAGTGATGGTCCACGATCTCCCTGAGGACGTCTGCTGCGGCCTGGCAGTTCGCAAGTCCTACACGGTCCCGGTCATCGAGGGTGGTGTTGAAATCCCGCCCAGGACCAGGCACTCGCGAGGATCCAGAGTGCCGAGGAAGGTGGCCACCCACTGATAGCAGATTTGGTTCCGGGCCCGCGCTCGGGCGACGCGTTGACCAAGTTCAACGCCAGCCCTCCACGCGGCCCGGACGCAGCAGGCGGCCCGGGACAACCTCGGCGGTCCCCAGCACCTTGGGCCGTGAGGGGCAGGGGAGAACAGGTGGCCACCCCGGCCGAGCGAGCGCCGAGGTGGCTGAAATATACCCCATCCCCACTCCAGCCGCCAGCCAGCCTCGACGGCTGGAGTCGTGTGGGTCTCCTGCAGGAAGGCCACCGAGTACCCCCCCTCCCGAAGGAAGGAGAGCACCCGGCTCCTGCGGAGACCCGACCTACAGCCCCGGGCATTCAATGTTGCTAATGTGGTGTACTTCATGATGAGGGCTGCGGTGGATCCTCGTGGGCAGGTGAATCGGCGGCCCCCCGCAGGCCCCGCAACAGACCGCTCTCCGACCCGAAAGTCAGGAAAGCGTCTCGGAATCTGCGGGTCCGGCGGTAGGCCGCGTTGTCCTGCCTATTGGTCCCTCTCCCCTCCTGCAACAGGCCTCTGGTGGCCTGGAGAATGGAATGAAAGTCCCCCCAGTGCTGGAGGGCGAGCTGCACCTTCCCTTTCGCCCCGCGGTTATCCGCGAGGAATTGGAGCAGCTCACTCCTCAGCGCTGAGGGGGAACCAGGAGTCTCCTCCGTCCGGGCCCCTGGGTGGAGCTCACGGGCCACGGAGACGGGCAAACAGGGATCCGATCCCCAACGCGGTGCCGACACCAATGGCGCCACGCTGCCCGTCCCCGACCCCGGCAAGGGAGGGGGCAGCGGAGGGAACAAGGCAGCCCCTAATGGATTGGGGACCGGGGATTCAAATACCACCCCCCGAGGGCCACTCGCAGCTAGCGGGAACGAGACGGCCCCCGTGGGGGCGGCACTAGAGGACATTTGGGGGGGCAGTGGGGACGAATCAGGTGTCACGGCGAGAACCGGGGTGGGAAAGGGACGGGGGGGCGGCAGCGAAGGGTGTTCTTTGCGGTAGGGGCGGGAGGAGGGGTGGGCTCTAGGCCGGACAATGATTCGGGTTGGGGAGTGAGGGAGAGGCAGGGGTAGGAAAGGAATCGGGAACAGGAGAGGACTCGGGCTGGAGATGGGTTCATAGAGGGCGGAAACAAGGGTGGGGGGAGGATCAGGACGCGGGAGGGGATCAGAGTCCCGGGCGGAGTCTGGGGTCCCCGTGACTATCCCACCGGGCTGCGGCGCCTCCCGAATGGGGACCTGGGATTCAGGAGCAGGAAGGGGGCCCACGCCGATGCCGGGCTCAGGTGGAGAGACAGGAGTTAACACCTCGGCGTCGGCTAGAGTGGTGTCTTCTACTGGGCCCCCAGCGGGAAGGGGAGATGACCGCCCTGCCTCGATTGCAGGAGAGTGGGCGCCCCCAGACCGGGGACCCGGCCGCTCGGCGTGAGCCGTCGCCCCTGAGGGCTCGGTGGCATCGGCTCCGGCGCTCGAGTCGGCCGGGCCAGTGGGTAATATCAGGGGCGCCCCAAGTGTGAGGACGAGGTCGGCCACCTGGGACATGAGGTTGGGGGGAGAAGGGGGCGGCGCCGCAGAGTCGCCGCCCAGACCGAGGCCCGCTGGCGGAGGGTCGTCCTCCCGCTGAGTGAGCGGGGTCAGACCCAGGGCCTCAATCTCCTTGAAGATGGAGCTGAGTTCCATCCTCGGCCTCGAGCCTTCCTCCGGCCGCCAAGGCAACAATTACCTCAGCGGGAACGGAGGGGGGCTCAGTTGGAGCCGGGGTCGGGGGGGCTCCACCCAAGGCCTCCTCTTGGAGGGGCTCCACGGGGGGGTGACGTCGCCCCCCCTCGCTGCCACGGCCTCCTCGTCCGGCGCCTCCCGCTGAAGCTCATCGGGGGTGCTCTCGGCAGCGCTGGCCCCCCTCGGGATCTTTCGGAGGGGGGCCTTCCCACCCTCCCCATCAGAGGGGGGAGATGGAGCCCGCGAACGGCGGGCTTTGCGCTTCCCCCGAACGAGCGTCCAGCCCTCCGAGGTGGAGGTGGAGGGCTGATCAGCAGGGGCAAGGCCGGGGGGCGCTTTCGGTTTTCGGGAGGGGGCGTTGTGGTAAAAGTTGGAAAGGAAGGGAGAGGGATACCTCCACCTGGGGGGAGCCCTCTCCCTTGCCCGGCAACAACCGCGCCACCCTCTCCTCCTCGGGCCCCATAGAGACGGATCGAGTAGAAGCGGGGGCGCCCCCGGCTCCCGAGCAGAGCTGTCGGTTGGAGGAGGGGCGGCTGCGGAGGCTGGACAACGAGGGGGGCTGGCGGTGGTGGGGCCAGTGCCCTCCCGGGCCCCGGGGGGCCTGGACACCTCCTCTGACTGGGCCAAGGGACAGTCCCTCTGGACGTGCCCCATCGCCCGGCAGAGGAAGCACCGGGTCTCCCCCGAAGAGTAGTGGACCCAGTAGAGGGCCCCCTGGTAGGGCACCAAGAAGGACCCCTCGAACATCTCCCCACCACGTGCCGCCGACGGCAGCTGCAGCTGTACCTGCTGGTGGAAGGACAGGACGTGGTGGAGGGTGGGGTCCTTGCAGCCCAACAGGAGAGGGCTGATAGTGGAAACGGGCCTCCCCAGAGTGGAGAGGGAAGGCAACAGGGCGGCATTGGGGAGGAAGGGCGGGACGGAGGTAAGGACCACCCGTACGCCTAGGTCCTCCAGCGGTTCGAGGGGCATGTGCACACCCCCCACCGCCAGGCCCCTCTCCACCGCCTCCTGGGCGGCGGCCTCTGAGGCAGGGAAGAACACCACCTTGCCGTACAATTTGGAGGCCACCACCACGGCCGAGGCCACCACCATGCTCACCAATGCCCGCACGTAAGTTTCGACGTGGGGCGAGGCGGCGACCAGGAGGCAGCGAACACCATGCCTCCTGGTCAGGGTGGGAAAGGGGCCCCGGCCACCAGGGATGGAGCTGGAGGCGGCAGTAGGGGCGGATGACCCGGCACGTGGGGGGGCAGCAGCGGCCACCTGGGCGTACGCTCTGGGGGCCGTAAATGGATCACCCCCAGAGCTGGTGGAAGGAACAGCAGGGGAAGGAGGGGCGGCGGCAGATGTTTGGGCCGCAGTGGGCGGGGCAGCCTCGGCCACAGGAGGTGTAGCCTTCTGGGCCGGGCCTTTGCCCTTCTTCCCTCCCCGGCCCTTCTTACTGGCCGAGGTAGAAGGCCCACCCGTAGCAGGGGGGGCATCGGCCGTGGCAGCGGCGGAGCTCGGGCTAGGGGTCGGGAGGTCAGCCGCAGCAGTTGTTTGGGCCGGTGGCAGTGGGGGGACCGTAGGGCCAGTGGGGACAGGGGCCTCCTCCATCGTAGGAAGAGGGTGGAAGGAGGCATAGATGTCAAGGAGGAAGGGTAAGGGCTAGCCACTCCTCCTCACCAAGCAACAGACAGGGGAGGAGGGCATCAATGAAAGGAGGGGGGTGGAAAAGGGGGAGGGCACTGGTTCGAGGAAGGGGCAACCGAGGAAGGGGAGGGTTAGTAGCCACTCCTCCCTGCTAAGACTGTGGCAGAGGAGGAGGGCGCTATTGCAGGGGGGGAAGGCGCGAGGGTAAGGGGGTATACAGTTGAGGGGGAAGGGGAAGGGAGAAGCAGCCACTCTCTCCCGCTAACTGATTGCAGGGAGGGAGGGCGCTGGCAGGGGCAGGGTAAAAAGGGAGAACCAAGGGGCCAGCTACCACTCCTCCCTACAAGGCTGGACACAGAGGAGGAGGGTGCTGGCAGGATGGGACAGGGAACGCAGTAGCGGACGCAGGGCGGGGGCTGGCTCCTTTGGCTGCACTGGGGTACCGAGGGGACTATGGGATCAGTGAGGGGAGTGAAGTGTACGAGGGGCTAACTAAAAGGGGGGGCCGGGCACGAGAGCTCGGGGGAGAGGGGAGACCAGGCAGGCAAAGCGGTGCCAAAAAGGCCAGCGGGAACTTGGGGGGGGGGGGGGAGATTCTAGGGAAGGTAGGACAAGGGAGGCAAGACAGCAGCTGGGAGGGGCGGGGCACACACACAACCAGGCTAGCTGGGGCAGGGGCGTGGCAGGTAACTAGCTGTGGGAGTGGGTGTGGCAGGCAAGGAACCTTAGGGAGGGAAAGACAAACTGGGCTGGCAGTGGGGAAGGAAACAAGCTGCTGGGGTAGGGTGGGGTGAGCAGGGGTGAGGGGGGGGCCCCCCAGCCAAATGTAGCTGAGGGAAGGGGGCCAAGTCCAAGGGGGTGGGGAGGGAGCACGCCCACGAGTGCTGTGGGGGCTCGACCTCACCCACCGCTGCAGCAAAGTCCCGTGGCAGGTGGAGCAATAAACCCCACCAAGGGGAGAAGAGAAGTCCGGGTGGTGATAAAGGTGGTGGAGGGGGCAGTGGGGCGGCAGCAGGAAGGGGGCAGCTGGACTGGGGGGAGGGCTCTAAGCCTCTCCCCCGGCCCCCCCTCTTAACAGCTCAGTTCTATGCACACCACCCCAGGAGCAGATGAAAAACACTAAGTCTCTAAACAAGCCCGCTCCACAGTTCTAGGCAGCGGTCTCCTCTTCTCCTCGGCGGGGCACAGCAGCAGCAGTGGGCAGGTAACAGCCAGCAAGGGAAGGCCTCCAGGTGGTGGGTGCAGGTGGGTCCTCTTCCTCTGGAGTGGGGCGAGAGGGGGGCAGCTGGCAGGCCCCCCCTCTCCCCGCAGACAGCAGCAGCTACAGAAGCAGGTGGTGGTGGTGGTGGGCTGGAGCAGCAACAGCAGCATCGTCCGGGGGAGCAGGTCTCAGCAGGCAGGCGGGTGGGTAGTGACTGGGTAGGGCGGGGAGAGCCCGAGCAGGAGCAGGAGCAGGAGCAGGAGCGGGGGGAAGGAAGAGAGCAGCCTGCCGGCCTACACAGAGTTACCCTTTGATGGTGATTGTCAGGCTTCCTATCATGTCTCACTTTTGGGGGGGTCTCTGCCTGTCTCCAGGGCTCTGTCAATATTGCTAATTCAATTCAACCTCAAACACAATGGCTGTGTCTAGACTGGCCACTTTTTCCGCAAAATCAGCCGCTTTTGTGGAAAAACTGGCCAGCTGTCTACACTGGCCGCTTGAATTTCCGCAAAAGCACTGACTTCCTACTGTAAGAAATCAGTGCTTTTATGGAAATACTATGCTGCTCCCGTTCGGGCAAAAGTCCCTTTGCGCAAAAGTTTTACGCAAAAGGCCAGTGTAGACAGCTGAGATTTGTTTTTCCGCAAAAAAGCCCGGATCGCGAAAATGGCGATCGGGCTTTTTGCAGAGCGTCTAGATTGGCCACGGACGCTTTTCCACAAAAAGTGCTTTTGCGGAAAAGCGTCCGTGCCAATCTAGACACTTTTTTCCGAAAATGCTTTTAACGGAAAACTTTTCCGTTAAAAGCATTTCCGGAAATCATGCCAGTGTAGACGTAGCCAATGGCTGTTTCCTGGTTATCTCCAAGGCTACGTCTACACAGCTTCCCTCTTCTGCAAAAGCCTATGCAAATGAAACATGAATTAGCATATCGCCACGCTTCATTTGCATAATTAATTAGGAGCCGTTTTTGCACAAAAAAACGCAGTCTACACAGCGCCTTTTTGTGCAAAAAAACCCTCTTGCACAAGAGCCGTTCTTCCTCATTTTTTCAGGGAGAATGGCTCTTGCGCAAGAGGGGTTTTTTGTGCAAAAAGGCTCTGTGTAGACGGCACTTTTTTGTGCAAAAACCTCTTGCACAAAAATGGCTCCTAATTAATTATGCAAATGAAGTGGGGCAATATGCTAATCCATGCTTCATTTGCATAGGCTTTTGTGGAAGAGGGAAGCTGTGTAGACATAGCCCAAGATTCCCACCTCTTGACCACCTGGGCATTTGTGATGGCTTTCACACATCCTCCACTCACACCACACAATTGTGCAGAGCATCAGACAAGATTAATAGTTACTAAAAGACACAACTTAGTTTGTGATGCAGACAAGGAGTACTACTTAATTTGTAATGCTAACAGGAAGCAAGTTCTTACAGTAAACATTATCTAATCGAGAGACAGAGAGAGAGAAATAGAAGCATACAGAATTTAGAAGCAAGTCATTGTACATCAAATTATACATCATTCTTATAGTCTTATAACCAATACTAAAATACACATTTGTGCTACAAATGTAGTGTCCAGCTTTTTAAAAGGGAAGAAGGACAATCCAGGGAACTACAGACTGGTCAGCCTTATCTCAGTCCCTGGAAAAATCATGGAGGGGATCCTCAAGGAATCCATTTTGAAGCACTTGGAAGAGGGAAAAGTGATTAAGAATAGTCAACATGGATTCACCTAGGGCAAGTCATGTTTGACCAACCTGATTGGTTTCTATGACAAGGTAGCTGGCTCTGTAGATATGGGGTAAGTCATTGGATGTGATATACCTTGACTTTAGCAAGGCTTTGGATACGGTCTCTCTCAGTATTTTTGCTAGCAAGTTAAGGAAGTATGGTTTGGATGAATGGACTATAAGGTGGTGTGGCAAAGTTCTGGCTGTGCTCTGTGGGTCTCACACTACTGACGGATAATATTAGACTCAGAGGCTCACTATGGTTTTATGCACAACCCCTTTCTCTCTACGGGAGTTTAGTGAACCATACTCATCACAGGCTAGTCCATGGTCTTGGGATGAAAACCCTCTGATAGTCCTGGTCTCCCTTCTTGGGACAGGCTCTATGTTGGCATGGGGGAAGGTTTGAGGGGAACCCAGGCCCACCCACTACTCTGGGTTCTGGCCCAGGGCCCCTAAAGTAGTGGCAGCAGTCAAAGCTGTTTTTCCTTCTGACTTGGCAGTTTTTTCCCTGGGCTACTTCCCCAAACAACCCCTCCAAAATGTCTCCCTCTGGTATTGTTAACCAGCTCTCAGCTTACACACAGCTTCTTGTTTCTCCCTTTTCTCCTTCCAGTCCATCATTCTTTGTCTTACCCCCTCTCCTTACATAGGGGAGGCCTTTTAAAGCAACCCCACTGGCTGCAGGTGTTGAGTTATTTGCCTGAGGGAACAATCTAGTTAATTAGTCCCAGGTGTTTTCCTGCCTTCATTTTATTTCAACAGGCTCTAGTAGTTTACTCTGGAAAGAGAAAACCACTTATCGGATGCTCTGTATACCTGCCTTCTACCAGAGTGTGGCAGGCTGCTGGCTTATGTCTGTCACATATCCTTCCCCACCACTCAATACCATGTGGTGGTAACTTGGGTCGAGTATATTCTGAATAACCCATTGGCATTGCCATGGCAGCTTCTCGCTTGATGCTGTACCTGAAATTGGAATGGTTGGAGGGACAGAAACCACCTGCTCACTCTTGCATTGTTTTCTTTGTTTCCCTGCATCCACTGGAGAGGGATGTGATCCATCATGAGAATAAACTTGTGTTCGAGCAGATAGTAAGGGATTTTTTGATAAAGGGATGTAAATTAGATGTATCAAAATTTTAAATGAAGCCAGGATTTGAATTTTCTGCGTTTCATTTACATAATGGCAGACGTGGCTTTTTTTTTTAAAAGCCGCGTTTCAGAAAAAAACGTTCTACAGAAATGCCCTGTTTCAAAAGATCCTGTAAGTCTCAAAAAATGAGATTTACAGGATCTTTCGAAACGCGGCATTTCTGTCGAATGATCCCTGTCTTGACTGCGTTTTTTTCTGAAAAGCAGCTTTTCGAAAAAAAGCTGCAGCTGCCATTATGTAAATGAAGCGCAGAAAATTCAAATCCCAGCTTAATTTACAATTTTGATATGTCTAATTTACATCCCTTTATCGAAAAGGGATGTAGTTTAGATGTACCCTAACATAAGGCTTCCACGGTCCGTTTAAGAGTGTGACATTCTCTCTCCACTACTGCATATTTTTGCTCCTTTGGGAGGATTTTTCTGCTAAGGTACAGGAAAAGGTGTTCCTTCTCCCTGACCATTTGTGATAAGACAGCCCCTAGGCCCACATTGGAGGCATCAGTTTGTAGGATGAATTCCCTGGTGAAGTCTGGGGCTATTAAGACTGGGTTACTTCAGCGAGCTATCAGAATGTCCAAGAATGCCTTTTCTGCTGCATCCGACCAATTAAGTAGATCAGGTCCATGAGCTTTTATTAAGTCTGTTAGGGGAGTGGCCTGTGTGGCAAAATGGGGAATAAACCTCTGATAGTACCCCACAACTCCTAGGAATGCCTGAACTGGTTTTTTTCATCTTGGTCGGGGCCAGCTTTGGATGGCTTCTAACTTATTCAGTTGGGGTCTTACAAGGCCTTTCCCCCCTATATAACCAAGGTATTTAGCTTCTGTGAACCCCACGGCACACTTGGCTGGGTTTGCTGTTAGTCCAGCTCATCAAAAAATATCAAGAACTGTCTCTAACTTTTCTAGGTTTGTTTTCCAGTCTGGAGTGTGGATGACTATGTCATCCAAGTAGGTGGCAGCATAACTAGCATGGGGGTGTAGCAGCCTACCCATGAGGCGCTGAAAGGTAGTAAGGGTCCCATGTAGACCAAAAGGGAGGACCATGTATTGGAACAGACCCTTGGGAGTGGAGAATGCTGTCTTCTCCTTTGTGTCTCAGATAATGGGATCTGCCAGTACCCCTTGGTTAAGTCCAGGGTTGTTAGGTATCAGGCACTGCCCAACTAATTTATTAGTTCATCTATGCAGGGAATCAGGTACGCATCAAACTGAGATGTTTAATTTAGCTGATGGAAGTCATTGCAGAATCTTACTGTGCCATCCAGTTTTGGCAGTAGCACTATGGGGCTGGACCATTGACAGTGTGATTCTTCAGTTGTCCCCATCTCCAGCATCTTCTTTATTTCCATTCTTATTTCTTCCCTTTTTTGCTGCTGGCACCTGATAGGGCCTCATTGTTACTTTGGCCCCAGGATTCGTGATAATCTGATGATATGTCAGGGTATGTCTACACTAGCCCCCTAGTTCGAACTAGGGAGGCTAATGTTGGCATTCGAACTTGCAAATGAAGCCCGGGATTTAAATATCCCGGGCTTCATTTGCATGTTCCCGGGCGGGCGCCATTTTTAAATCCCCTTAGTTCGAACTGACTGCCCGCGGCTACACGTGGCAGTCAGAAGTTAATCCGAACTACATCCTTAGTTTGGATTAACTGTTACTCCTTCTGCAATGAGGCTCATCTCTGATACCTCTTCCTTCTGTCTGGTTGTTAGGTCAGGGTATATCTGCACCTGTACCAAGGGTTCATGTGTTGGGGGGCAGATTTCCATGGGCCGCCATACAGGCCTCTTGTGTTTGCCAGGGTTTTAGGAGGTTAACACGATATATTTGTATTTGCTTTCGGCATCCTGGTTGTCATACCTTATAATTCACCTCCTCCACAGATTCAATTATTTCCTATGGTCCTTAACACTGAGATAACAGCTTACTTTCTGCCGTGGGTACTAGTATTATTACCCGGTCTCCAGGCTGGATCCACTGAATGTTTGCTTGCCGATTGTAACATGCCCATTGGGCCTCTTGAGCTTCCTCCATGTTTTTCCTCACAATAGGAGTAACCTGTGCTATTTGGTCTCTCATTTGTAATACATGTTCTACTACATTTTTTCCTCCTCCCAAATTTCCTTGGCTATATCTAGTATGCTCCGAGGGTGGCAGTCATACAAAAGCTTGAAGGGGGAAAATCCAGTGGTGGCCTTGGAACTTTTTGGATGGCAAACGTAAGTTAGGGAAAAAGCATGTCCCATTCCTTTCCGTCTTTGCTTACCACTTTCCTGATCATGGCCTTCAGTGTCCAATTAAATCTTTTGACCAGGCCGTTGGTCTGTGCGTGGTAGTCTGTAGGGTTTGCACACAGAGAAGGGCACACAGGTCTTTCATCACCCTGGACATAAACAGATCCTTTGATTGGTGAGTATCTCCTTGGGTGGCCCCACTCAGCTATAATTCTTTCATGATATTTTTGGAAGCTGTGTTTCTTAAGGGGACAGCTTCAGGGTACTTGGTAGCATAATCCAAAATGATGAATATATATTGGTGGCCCCAGGCTGTTTTTTCCAAAGGCCCCACCAGATCCATGGCAATCTGCTCAAATGGGACTTTGATGATTGGCTGGGGTACTAAAGGGGCTCTTAGCTGGGGGCAATTGCTCTCTAGTTGGCACTCGGGGCAGGAAGCACAATATCATCGATCATCTTCGTGAACCCCTGGCCAGAAGAACCTGCATAAAATTCTTGCTTGGGTTTTCTCAACTCCCAGGTGCCCCCCCAAAATGTGACTCTGAGCAAGTCTCAGGATTGCCCTCTGGTGCTTCTGGGGTACCAGAAGTTGGTGTATCTCTTGGTCTTGCAGGTGTGTGACCATAGGAGGTCTCTTGATTATGAAATAGGGACCTGGACCTTGCTTTTTTTCCCCACTGCAGGTGTCCCATCAATCTCAGCCACCTCCTTTCTGGCATTCTCGTACCTGGGGTCTTCTACCTGATCCCAGCTAAATGTTGCCCTCATGGGGCTTAGTAGCCCTAACTCCCTGGGTTCTTCTGTTTTGGATGAATCTAGACGGTCTTAATCAGTACTGGTTTCAGGACCCTCCTGTACTTTGGGTCTTTCTCCCTGTACAGCTTGGGTGCATTGACCTACACAGGAGGCCTTTTGTGCCTGTTGCAAGATTTGGGTACCTATGGCCTTGTCCACCCTCCACTCCCTCTTGGTCTTCTTGCTTCTCCCGGGGGTGGGGAACAGTTCCTGGGATATCTCCGGGAACAAAGGAGGGTAACATTTTTTCTGTGGGAGTTCCCCTGACTCAGGGAGCTTCTCTCCATCTTACCTTTCTAAGGGGAGAAGGCCTTCAAACCAAAATCAATCCCTCCCAGCAAGCACGGGGTTTGGGAGGTGGGGGACAACCCCTGTGGTTACCTTATTGATGTTCCCCTGGATTTCTATTTTCTCTGATATGCTGGGGTAGTGATTAACCATCCCATGGACACAAGTGACAACCATCCATTCAGCCTGCACTAATGGGCCAGGCCTGACTAGCTTTCTGGAAATCAGGGTGACAGCGCTTCCAGAGTTTACAAGTGCTGTAGCTGCTACCCCATTTACTTTTACTGGCCTGGTATAATTGTGCGGGGTAATTGCAACCTCCACCAGATTGAGTATGGCACATACGTCACCCCAATCTCCTAGATTACACTGCATGGGCACTTTCTGATTGGGGCACCAAGCTGCTATGTGGCCCCATTCCCCACACCTGTAACACCTATATCTATTTTTCCTAACTGATGGGTTAGGGGTTATTCCTTGAGGACCCCTCCACCCAAACCACTCCCATTCTGTGGTCCAGGCTGGTTATCGCCCCCCCCCCCTTCCACTTAGGGCTCTATGGGCCCTGGGAACTGGAATTCTCGGGGTTGGCATTGGAGGCCTGCTTCACATGGGGTCTCCCTTAGATAGGCAGGTCAACTCTCTCTGGGTATGTCTGCACTAGGCCCCTAGTTCGAACTAGGGAGGCTAATGAGGGCAACCGAAATTGCAAATGAAGCATCCTCCTGGAATGATGTTTAACAGCTAATTCGAATTAAGGGTTTTACTTCGAACTCCCGTTTCTCTGCCGCGTGTAGATGCGGGCAGTTATTCTGGGCTAGTCAATTTCCAAAATGGCGACCGCCCGGGAACATGGTAATAAATATTTAAATCCCGCGCTTCATTTGCAATTTCGGTCGCCCTCATTAGCCTCCCTAGTTCAAACTAGGGGGCTAGTGTAGACATACCCTCGCTGTCAGTCGTCTGTTTCATTGTAGGTGGTGGGGTCATTCTGGCCCACCCATATGCAAAGATCTAATGTTAATTTCCGCATGAACTGGTCAATTACCAGTATCTCCAAAAATACCTCCTCAGGTTGTAGCCACTTCCGAGCAAGGTGTATCAAATCATACATCTGGGTTCTAGGTGGTCTATTCTCCTGGTACTTCCAGTCGTGGTACCTCTGGGCTTTCATGGAAGCTGTTACTCCTGAATGGACAAAGATTTCCTCATTCAGCCCGGAGTAATCAGTGGCGTCCTGGGCAGGTAGATCATAGTAGGCTTTCTGGGCCTCCCCACAAAGAAAAGGGGCAAGTATGCAGGCCCACAACTCCTGTGGCCATGTCTCCCGCTGAGTAGTTTTCTCAAAAGTTAGGAGATAAGGTTTCGTATCTTCCTCCACCATCATTTTCGGCAGACAGCCCGTGGCCCTCAAGGTTTGGGTTACTTTGGGCCCCAAAGTCCAGGTGGTAAGCATCTTCAATTGATCCACCACCTTGTGGAGTAGTGCTCAATCAGAGGCTGTTTGAGTCATCAGTAACTGATTGGTTTCTTGTTGCAATCAGGTATCCTCCTGGAGTGCCATCCCCTGCATCCAGGTGGCCTCTTGTTGAGCTGCTGTGGCTGAGACCAGGGCTGTCACTACGTACTCCATTGTGGTGAGCTCCTGATCCCAATTAAACAAAAGGTAGTGCTTGGATAGGGAGAGAGAAAACAAAAAGCCCCAATCCCAGCACCTTGGTGAAAAAATGTTTTTTGTTTTTTTCCACCCTCTTCTCTTCCACCGTTCCGTGAAAAATCCCACTCCTGATGCCTGTTGTGGCAAAGTTCTGGCCATGAAGCATGAGTCTCGTGCTACTGGCAGATATTAGTCTCAGAGACTCTCTGTGGTCCTATACATAACCCCTTTCTCACTACAGGAGGCAGGGTCCACATCATAGTGAGCCATACTCATCACAGGTTAGTCCATGGTTTTGGGGTGAAAACCACCTGATAGTCCTTGTCTCCCTTCTTGGGACAAACTCTGTGTTGGCATAGGGGAAGATTTGGGGGGAACCCAGGCCCACCCACTACTCTGGGTTGTGGCCCAGGACCCTTAAAATAACAGCAGCAGGCAAGGTTGTTTTTCCTTCCAACTTGGCAGCTTTTTCCCTGGATTACTTCCCCAAACAACCCCTCAAAAATGTTTTCCTCTGATACCTGTTAACCAGCTCTCAGCTCACACACAGCTTCTTCTTGTTCCTCCCTTTTCTCCTTCCAGTCCATCATTCTTTGTCTCCCCCCCCCGCCTTACTCAGGGAAGACTTTTTAAAGCAACTCTACTGGTTGTAATTGGCTGCAGGTGTTGAGTGACTTGCCTGAGGGAGCAATTTAGTTGATTAGCCCAGGTGTTTTCCTGCCTTCATTTTATTTCAACAGGCTCTAGTAGTTAGTAGTTTACTCTGGAAAGAGAAAACCACTTATCCAGTGCCCTGTACACCTGCCTTCCACCAGAATGTGGTAGGCTGCTGGCTTAAGTCTGTCACAGTGAATAGAAAGCTACTTGGATGGTCAGGCTCAACAGGTTGTGATGAATAATTTGATGTCTGGCTGGCAGTTGGTATCAAGCAGAGTGCCCCAAGGGTAGGTTCTGGGGCCAGTTTTGTTAAAAATCTTTATTAATGACTTGAATGAGGGGATGGATTGCATCCTCAACAAGTTCACAGATGACGCTAAGCTACGGGGAAAGGTAGATACATTGGAGTGTAGGGATAGGGTGAAAAGTGACCTAGACAAACTGGAGGGTTGAGCTAAAAGAAATCTGATGAGGTTCAAGAAGGACAAGTGCAGAGATACCCACCCCTTCTTTCAAGCCTTCTCCCAGCACCTCTCCCCTCCCTCCTCTAGCCCCCAATGCCCTTACCCTCTCCTCTCCCAGCATCACCCTGTCCCCCCTCCCACTGACACCTCCCCTCCTGCCCTTTTCCTCATTGCACTTGGTCCCCTGGCATTTGTCTCTCCTGCACCCTGCAGAGATACAGAAGAATTCCAAGCATTGTTACAGGCTGGGGACTGACTGGCTAAGCAGAAGTTTGGCAAAAAAAAGACCTGTTGATTACAGTGAATGAGAAACTGGATATGAGTCAACAGTGTGCCCTTGTAGCCAAGAATGCTAATGACATATTAGGTTGCATTAGGAGAAGCATTGCCAGCAGATCTAGAGAAGTAATTATTTCCCTTTATTTGGCACTGGTGAGGCCACATCTGGAGTATTGCATCCAATTCTGTGCCCCTCATTACAGAAAGGATGTGGACCATAGGCGTGCGCACAGGGTGTGCCGGGTGTGCCTGGGCACACCCTAATGCGGGGCGGATTGGCATACTGGCCAGCTGGAGGCTGCTGGAGGAGGAGGGGTGTGACGGGGCAAGCCCGTCCCCCCGGCCCCGCAAGAAGACTCCGGCGGCCGCCGCGTCAGAAGCTGCGCATGCTCCGGCAGCCCCAGGCACTTCAAAAGCCGGGGCCGCACACCATGAAGCCGGTGGAGGATGCGGGAGGCCTTTGGGTGAGTGCAGCCCCTCCCCACCACCTGTGCGCCCCCCCCCACCTTTGTACCCCTACTGCTGGCCGCCGTCTCCGGTGCGGCTCTGGCGATGGCAGAGGAGCTGCTCACAGGGGTGGCCGGGCTCCCTGCCTCGCCAGCGCCACTCACCCGCCTGCACCCCAGCGGCCGATCGTGCGCTCCGAGCCCAAGAGCTGCCCCCTCGGTGCTGGGGCCCCGGAGTCTCGCCACTGGCCAGGCCACGCTGGAAGGAGTGCCTGGCTGGGCAGGGCTACAGCAGCCGCTCCTTGTGTGCTGGGCTCGGCCCCGAGCTGGGCTGCTGGCAGCTGGGCTCTGGAGCTGCCCACATGGTGGGGGCCTGCTGCTCAGAGCCCACCCAGGGAAAAAATACCAGCCGGTAGGGGCAGGGCAGCGTGGCGGGGCAGGGGAGATGGGGCGGGGCGGGGCTGGCAGGCGGGGGCAGTGTAGCTAGCCTGGGGAGATGGGGAGGGGCAGTGTGGCTGGCTGGAGGAGATGGGGGTGTCGGGGGCAGCGGGGCTGGCCAGGGGAGATTGGGAGGAGGAGAACTGGGCAGCAGGAAGCAGGGGTGGCTGGGAGGGTGTCGGGGGCAGCAGTGCTGGTTGAGAAGGGGCGGGGAAAGGGGCCGGGGAGCAAATCGGCAGGCGGGGAGCAGGACTGACCCCGGCACATGCTGATCCTGGGACACTGTCAGTCCCGCGCATGGTCTGGGCAAAGAGCGAGTGAGTCCGGCTGCGGCTCCACAACACGCTCAGGGGATGGGACAGGGCTTCTCCTCCACCCCAAGGCATCAGACTCAACCAGAAATCACCAATTTGGCCCCACACAGCTTGCTCTGGGGAGCTACATTTCCCAGGCAGGTGGGATGTTGAACCTGGAGGATAAATGTGGCTTCCGGTGCCTCCGTGTGCGGGTCCTGCTCAGAGCGTTGGGGCTCTGTGGTTACTACAGACTCCAGCCCCGCAAACTGGAAGGCAGAAGGTTGGGGAGGGGAAGGGGAAAAATAGGAAGGAAGGGGCTTGTGCTGAAGGGAGGGGGGCAGGAGAAGAAAGGGGAGGCACCAAGGGACAGGGTGCAGGAGAGACAAATGCCAGGGGACCAAGTGCAATGAGGAAAAGGGCAGGAGGGGAGGTGTCAGTGGGAGGGGGGACAGGATGATGCTGGGAGAGGAGAGGGTAAGGGCATTGGGGGCTAGAGGAGGGAGGGAGAGGTGCTGGGAGAAGGCTTGAAAGAAGGGGTGGGTAAGGAAGGTGGGGATGGAGCAAGTCATGTGAGGGCACAGGGGCATGAGGGGAATGGGGGCAGAGGGTGGTGAGCGGTGGACATTAGGGAAAAGAGGGCAAAGGGGGCAGGGGCAGTGAGGGAAGGGGAGGCACCAGGAAGGTGCAGGGCTAAGGGAAGGTGCAGGTGCCAGGGGATTCTGGGGTTAAGCAGAAGGGCAGACACCTGCAGGAGGGACCAGCACCAGAGGAGAGAGGCAGGGCACGTGTGTAGAGGGAGGTGTTAGGAGAGGGAATGAGGAGGGGTAGCTCACATGATGAGAGTGGGACTACTGGAGGAGTGGGCACAGGGGGGAGAGAAGGGCTGGTGGAGGGGGGCAGGTCTCAGGAAGGCTGAGGGCAGTGAGAAGGGCAGGAGTCAGGACAGCAGAGGAGGATGATGGGGGCTAATTTGGCTACGACAAATCAGGAAAGAGATCTTGGAGTTATCGTGGCTAGTTCTCTGAAAACGTCCACACAATGTGCAGCGGCGGTCAAAAAGGCAAATAGGATGTTAAGACTCATTAAGAAAGGGATAGAAAATAAGACACAGAATATCTTACTGCCCCTGTATAAAACTATGTATGTCCACATCTTGAGTATTGTGTACAGATGGTCTCCTCACCTCAAAAAATATATTTTGGCCATGGAAAGGGTTCAGAGAAGGGCAACTAAAATTATTAGTGGTTTGGAACAGGTCCTATAAGGAGAGGCTAAAGTGACTGGGACTTTTCAGTTTAGAAAAGAGGAGACTGAGGGAGGATATGGTAGAGGTCTATAAAATCATGAGTGGTGTGGAGAGGGTGAATAAAGAAAAGTTATTCATTAGTTCCCATAATATAAGAACTAGAGGACACCAAATGAAATTAATGGGTAGCAGGCTTAAAACTAATAAGCGAAAGTTCTTCTTCACACAGTGCATAGTCAACCTGTGGAACTCCTTGTCAGAGGAGACTGTGAAGGCTAGGACTATAATAGAGTTTTAAAGAGAAGCTAGATAATTTCACGGAGGTTAGGTCCATAAAAGGCTATTAGCCAAGGGATAGAAATGGTGTCCCTGGCCTCTGTTTGTCAGAGGCTGGAGATGGATGGCAGAAGACAAATCGCTTGATCATTGTCTTTGGTCCACCCCCTCTGGGGCACCTGGTGCTGGCCACTGTCGACAGACAGGCTACTGGGCTAGATGGACCTTTGATCTACCCCAGTATGGCCATTCTTATGTTCTTACATTGGGGGCAGCAGGCACCAGGGGAGCTGATGGAGCAAGGGGAGGAGACAGGGCAGCAGAGGGAAAAGGTAGAGGTTTATAAGATATTTATTAATAACTTGGGTACCACAGTGGCACATCCGAACAAGCCACATGAACTCAGTACTGGTGTACAACACAAAATTCATTCTGCTCATGGGAGGAAACTCTTAGAGTGAACACTTCCCCCAGCCTCTCCGCCCCCAAGTTAATGTCACACACATTGGGTTAATGCAACTGCAGGATAGTTGCATGAGGGAGGTTTGGTGGGGGACAAACTAATCCCTATTGGTAGGAGGATTGTGGGAAAAGTCCTTAGAGGGGGATCACATGACACCTTTTACTTCTGGTCATGTGTCCATCTTGTCCTGAGAGTGTTACCTCCAGAGGTGTGGCTAATGGAGGTCAGGGGTGTGGCTAATGGGGGTCAAAAAGTACATTTAAAAAAACTTCTTTGGGTGCACACCCTAATGAAATGTGCTGCGCATGCCTATGATGTGGACTCATTGGATAAAGTCCAGTGGAGGGCAACCAAAATGGTGTTAGACAAGGACTTGATCTTATTTGTATGAGGACAGGCTCTCACCTCTAGCCCTATCTCTCTCACTAGATTATTAGTCAAGTGCAACACAAAATGGCTAAAATAACGACTTTATTAACACCACACCAACTTAAAGAACAAAACACAATATCCAGGTATCATAACAAACCAATGGCATGAAGCCAGACCCACAATACAAATAATAAAAATGATCCAATACAAATAATGGGGGATCAGACTTCCATTACTGTGTTCAGTGATGAGGGTAGAATGTCTCAGGATGGAGAAAGAGATGCAAAGGATTAGGCAGGTGGGGGAGGGTCTTCTCTCTTCTGTTTTCTTTCATCTTTTCTTGACTCGTCATCCTGCATGTGGTAGGTGGATGCAAAGACACATGATATATGAGAGACAGACAGACCCACCCGGCTGCCTGGTCTTACTGTAGTCACCTTAAGCTAAAATGAATATGCTCTGTGCCAGCAGCCACTACAAATGTGGGAAACTGGGTTGCCCCACCCCAGAAAACTGTTCCAGACGCACTCTCTGGTGAGAGACTACCAGTCTTCATGGTGGCAGAAACCAGGCTCCTGCTTCTAGCAGCCTATCAAGTCAAACAGCCAGCCCCAGGTGCCTGAAGGAGCCTACAGATAGCTGTTGCTCCAGCATCGCAGAGCTGTGCAGAGAGTGAGCTCATGCAGAGAACCCTGAGGAGTGGGTGAACACTTCTTATAAGCCCTCTTGTTGTCAGGCAGATAAGGGTCAGGTGACCCCACTTTTCCCACCTTTACCTTTTCCCATCTTTTTTCTTTTCCTGCCCTTTTTTTTTTTCAGGCAGGGGATGGTGACAGGGAAGCTGATCATCACCTGAGAGAGAAAAACAAAATGGTGGACATAAAAGGCAACCCTCCCCCAACAAATAAGCTGAGGGATTTGGGCTTATGTAGTGTACAGTAGAAAAGAATGAGGTGGGATTTGATAGCAGCCTTCAATTATCTGAGGGGGGTGTGTTCCAAAGAGGATGGAGAGAAGACGTTCTCAGTGGTGACAGATGATAGAATGAGGAGCAATGATCTCAATTTGCAGTGGGGGAGGTCTAGGTTGGCTATTAGGGCTATGTCTACACTGCAGGGGGCGTTCCACGAGGAGTAACAGTAGTTAGAATTAGAGATCCTAATTCGAACTACCTACTCCGTGCCGCGTGTAGCCGGGGGCACGGAATTCGGACTAAGGGGGATTTAAAAATGGCGGTGCCCGGGAAGATGCAAATGGAGCCCGGGATATTTAAATCCCGGGCTTCATTTGCAACTTCAAATGCCTACATTAGCCTCCCTAGTTCGAACTAGGGGGCTAGTGTAGACATACCCCAATATACATAATTGAGATGAAGCATTTTATATACTTGTGAGACACAAAGAAAAAGGAAACACAACTGCCGGAGGCCCCTGATGTAAATATAGGTGTTGAACCCAATGTCTCATATCAGTACTCTATTTTGGCTAATCGGTCTCTTTTCAAACCAGAGCCACAAATAGTCAAAATCTTAAACTACCAGATTTATTTAGGGCATTGTCCAAAATCCATTGAAGTTGGTGGAAAGACTGGATCAGTGCCCCCAAAGAATATTTAACTTTAAGAGCTGCCAATTGATAGATGATAGATAGTCTTGTGCAGAGGTGCAGACAAGCTTGCTGGGCCCCTGGATAAGGTGTGTGTGGGGGGGGCCTGTACCACCTGAAGCACACTGTGCCAGCCCTCTTGACAGTCCTCAGAGCCTCCCAAATTATGTTGTGTGGCACTCCATCAGTGATTTAAAGAGCCTACAACTACAGCTATGGTTGCTCCTGCAGTAGCGGTGGTTGACTGAGCACCCCAGGCCCTGGGACAGCTGCCCCCTTTGCCCTCCCCTCACGAGGCTTACAGGATCTGACGACAAAGGGTTCTGGGGTCAGCTGATCCCCATCTAGACTACTGCACTGTGCCAACAATCAGCTGATCGGCACAGCACGGCGGCCATTTTGATGTAAATGAAGCGGCGATTATTTTGATCACCGCTTCATTTCCCTTTGCCGAGTACACTCATCTACATGGCTCCATCTAGACACACCCTCAGTGAAATAGTTTTTCCTAATGTCCAACCTAGACCTCTCCCACTGTAACTTGAGACCATTGCTCCTCGTTCTGCCATCCGTCACTACTGTAAACAACCTCTCTCCATATTCTTTGGAACCTCCCCTTCAGGAAATTGAAGGCTGCTGTCAAATCCCCCCTCACTCTTCTCTTCTGCATAATAAACAAACCCAAATCCCTCAGTCTCTCGTCATAGGTCATGTGCTTCAGCCTTCTAATCATTTTGGTCGCCCTCCGCTGGACCCTCTCCAATGCATCCACATCCTTTCTATAGTGGGGGGCCTAGAACTGGACACAATACTCCAGATGTGGCCTCACCAGAGCTGAATAAAGGGGGAATAATCACTTCTCTGGATCTGCTGGCATTGCTCCTCCTAATGCTACCTAATATGCCATTAGCCTTCTAGGCTACAAGGGCACACTGTTGACTCATATCCAGCTTCTCATCCACTGTAATCCTTAGGTCCTTTTCTGCAAACCTGCTACTTAGCCATTCGGTCCCCAGCCTGTAACAATGCTTGGGATTCTTCTGTCCCATGTGCAGGACTCTACACTTGTCCTTGTTGAACTTCATCAGATTTCTTTTGGCCCAATCCTCTAATCTATCTAGGTTACTCTGGACCCTATCCCTGCCTTCCAGCGTATCTACCTCTCCCCCTTAGCTTAGTGTCATCTGCGAACTTGCTGAGGGTGCAATCCATCCCCTCACCTAGGTCATTAATAAAAATGCTGAACAAAACCAGCCCTAGAATCGATCCTTGGGACACTCCACTAGAAACTGACCACCAACCTGACATTGAGTCATTGATCACTACTGACTGGGCCCGACAGTCTAGCCAGCTTTCTATCCATCTTACAGTCCATTTATCCAAGCCATACTCCCTTAATTTGCTGGCAAGCATATTGTGGGAGACAGTATCAAAAGCTTTGCTAAAGTCAAGGTATATCACATCCACTGACTTTCCCATAGCCACAGAGCCAGTTACCTCATCATAGAAGCTAATCAGATTGGTCAGCCATGACTTGCCCTTCGTGAATCCATGTTGACTATTCTTGATCACTTTCCTCTCTTCCAAGTGACTCAAAATGGATTCCTTGAGGATCCCCTCCATGATTTTTCCAGGGACTGAGGTAAGGCTGACTGGTCTGTAGTTCCCTGGATTGTCCTTCTTCCCTTTTTTAAAGATGGGCACTACATTTGCCTTTTTTCCAATCATCTGGGATCTCTCCCAATCTCCATGAGTTTTCAAAGATAATGGCCAAAGGCTCTGCAATGACATTTGCCAACTCCCTCAGTACCCTCGGATGCATTAATTCCGGACCCATAGATTTGTGAATGTCTAGCTTTTCTAAATAGTTCCTAACTTGTTCTTTCCCCCGCAAGGGCTGTCCACCTCCTTCCCCTACTGCATTGTCTAGTGCATTAGTCTGGGAGCTGATCTTGTCCATGAAGACAGAGGCAAACAAAGCATTGAGTACTTCAGCTTTTCCCACATCATCTGTCACTAGGTTACCTCCCTCATCTGGCAAGGGCTCCACACCCTCTCTGATCACCCTCTTATTGCTAACATGCCTGTAGAAACTTTTCTTGTTACCCTTCACATCCCTTCCTAGCTGCAATTCCAATTGCGTTTTTGCCTTCCTGATAACTCCCCTGCATTCTCGAGCAATATATTTATACTCCTCCCTAGTCATCTGTCCAATTTTCCACTTCTTGTAAGCTTCCTTTTTGTGTTTAAGCTCACCAAGGATGTCCCCGGTAGGCCAATCTGGTCGCTTACCATATATGCTTTTCTTACTGCGCATCAGGATGGTTTCTTCCTGTGCCATTAATAAGGCTTCTTTAAAATACTGCCAGCTCTCCTGGACTCCTTTCCCCTTCATGTAAGCGTCCCAGGGAATCCTGCCCATCCATTCTCTGAAGGAGTCAAAATCTGCTTTTCTGAAGTCCAGGGTGTGTATTTTGCTACTCTCCTTTCTTCCTTTTGTCAGGATCCTGAAATCTACCATCTCATGATCATTGCTTCCCAGGTTGTCACCCACCTCTACTTACCCTACTTGTTCCTTCCTGTTTGTGAGCAGCAAGTCAAGCTGTGCACGGCCCCTGGTCGGATTCTTCAGCACTTGTACCAAGAAGTTATCCCCAACATTCTCCAAAAACTTCCTGGATTGTCTGTGTACTGCTGTATTGGTCTCCCAGCAGATGTCAGGGTGATTAAAGTCACCCATGAGAACCAGGGCCTGCGATCTGGAAGCTTCCCTCAGTTGTCTGAAGAAAGCCTCGTCTACCTCATCCACCTGATCCGGTGGTCTATAGCAGACACCATCCACAACATCACCCCTGTTGCTTCCACCTCTAGTCTTAATCCATAGACTCTCAACAGGCTTTGCTCCCTCTATATACTGGAGCTGAGCAATCATACTGCTCTCTTACATACAATGCAACTCCTTCTCCTTTTTTTCCCCCTGTCTGTTCTTCCTTTTCAATCCTCCATGGCTGGAAAAGGGGAGTTAAAGGGGCTGACTGCATGGGACATGTGGGGGAAAGAGGGAGTGACTGACTGCTGGCATCTGTGCAGTGAGGTGGAGGCAGGGTGCAGTTTGTTTAGGGTGTCTGACTCACTGCAGTGCTCTCTGTTAGGCTGGTTTGAAGGGAGGGGGAAAAGCCTGGTGTGCATGCTAGGAGGACATTTGCATGATTACATTTCAAACAAAGTTTGCATATTGGGGTTAATGGCTTAAGATAAGAATTAAAAAAATATTTTCTTTGTTTCAGAGTGGTAGCCTTGTTAGTCTGTAGCTGAAAAAATATTTAAAAACAGCAAATAGTCCTAAATTACTGCAGGATTATTTGTTGTTTTTAATTCTTTTAACAGAATTTTTTGAGGTGTTGCAGATATCTAAACTCTGAACTTAATGTTGTTTTTTTTTAAAAAATCCTGTGTTACTAATTAATATATGGTAAATTGTGTTGCATTAAGGCCAGATCTTTGCTCTCTGGTAGAGTTCTGGCTTTTGAGTCAGAAATAGCAAGTGTGATGCTAGTTGTTTTGTAGGATAAACCCATATCTGCAAGCTCTTTGAAACATGCAAATGCCTACAAACCCTGAAGCCATGTGTTAATTTGTTCTAGGGCTTCTGTTCTTCCTCCAGTGGAAGAAGTCTAATTCCCCACCTTTGTACAGCACCTTTGTAGTCACTAAGGCTACGTCTACACTGCACAGTTATTTCAGAATAAGCTATTCCAGAATAGTTATTCCGAAATAGCTTATTTCAAAATAGCACATCTACACTGCAGGAAAGCCTCAAAATTAGTCGGAGGCAGGCTCCCCTAATTGCTATCTCAATTTAGAGCCCCAGGAGGAATCACTTAGAATGGCCCTGCTGGGGTCTATTTTGAAATAGCAGAAGTGGAGCGTCTACACACGCCTTATTTCAAAATAGCTATTTCAGAATAGGCATTATTTCTCGTAGAATGAGGTTTACAGAAGTCAGAAGAAGCCGTCTGTTATTTCAAAATTATTTTGAATTGCTGTGTAGACGCTTGCATAGTTATTTCAGAATAATGACACACGCATTGGCTGTGTCTACACTGGCATGATTTTCCGGAAATGCTTAAAACGGAACAGTTTTCCGTTTTAAGTATTTCCGAAAAAGCGTCTACATTGGCCCGGAGTTACCGTTATAACGATAACGCTCGCTTTTCCGGAAAAGCGCCGGAGCCATTTTGAAGAGGGCAAAGGCCACCAGACCTTTCGGGGCGGGGCCAGAGCGCCATTCAGACACGTGCTTAAAGGGGTCTCTCCGGACAGCCGTTGGTCTCCTGCTCCGTGCCTTGGGACCTCTGCCAGGGACTGGCACCCTTAGCAGGTTCGCTGGTTGCCCTCTGAGTTTTGGGGACACCACCCTTTGGCCCCCAACTGCTTTTCCCTGAGTTTTGGTTTTCTGCCCTGCTCTGTCTGCCATGGAGCCGTGGGTGGCCGTGTGCCTGCTCGGGCCCCTGTTGGAGCTGTACAAGTGCCTGCAGCTCGTGCTGCAGGCCGGTGCCTGCTGTTCATGGACCAGGAGGCAGAGATTGCATTGGACTCCCTCACCAGGGAGGCCCTGGCAACCCTGTGGCATCAGCACCCCACCGTGGAGAGGCCCGTCTGGAGTTTCGAGAGCAGCACCGACTGGTGGGAGCGGCTGGTCCTCGGACTATGGGACGACCAGCAATGGATCAGGAATTTCCGGATGAGCGGATCTTCCTGCAGCTGTGCACCTGGCTCACCCCCGCGCTGCAGAGAGCCACCACCCGGCTGCGGGCACCCATCCCCATCAAGAAGAGGGTCGCCATCGCGCTGTGGAAGCTGGCCACACCGGACAGCTACCGCTCGGTGGCACAGCAGTTCGGGGTGGGAAGATCAACCGTCGGAGTGATCATCATGGAGGTAAGTCCCAGGGGGAGTGGGATGGGGGGAGGGTGCTGCACTCCAGGCCCAGGGACAGCCAAGACTCCAGGCTGGGTCGCCCAGGGGTTTGGGCTGTCCCTCCCTTGCACAGGCCCGGTGGGGGGGGGGCCGTAGGGGGGGCCCTGGTGTGTGTGTGTGTGTGTGTGTGTGTGTGAGGACAGAGGGAATCAAGGGGGGGGGCCCAAGGGAGCACACACTCACCCCTGCCGTATGTGATGTGTTCCCTTGTGTTTCTCTGCACCCTTCTGCAGGTCGTCCACGCCATCAATGACGTCCTGCTCCCGAGAGTCATCTGCCTGCGCGACGTGGATGATACCATGGCCGGCTTCGCTGCCCTCGGGTTCCCCAACTGCGGGAGCCCTGGACACCACCCACATCCCCATCCGGGCCCCGGAGCATCGAGCGGCCCATTTCATGAACTGCAAGGGGTACTGCTCCATTGTTCTGCAGGCCCTCGTGGACCACCGGGGCTGCTTCCTGGACATTTACGGGGGCTGGTCCGGCCGGGCACACAACGCCCGCATCCTCCGCAACTCTGGACTGTTTCGCAGGTTGGAGGCGGGCACCTACTTCCCCCGGCGGGACTTGACTGTCGGGGATGTGCCTATGCCCATCTGCGTGGTCGGGGCGCGGCCTACCCCTGATGCCCTGGCTAATGCGGCCTTACAGGGCAGCGGACCAGAACCGGGCCCGGTTCAAGCGACCGCCTCAACCGGGCCCGAAACCCAGTGGAGCTCGCCTTTGGGCGTTTAAAGCCGCTTCCGTTGTTTGCTCACCCGTCTCGAGATGGGTGAGCGGAATCTGTGGAGGTACTGGCGCGTGCTGCGTGCTCCACAACATTGTGGAGCGCAGTGGGAGGCCTTCCTCCTGCATGGATGGCAGCCGAGGCACAGGCGTGGGAACAGCCCGACACAGCTGCCGTCCGCCAGGCGCGCCAGGATGCGGTGCGCATCAGAGAGGCCCTGGTGGACATGTTTGCCCAAGCCCCGTAGTAGGGTCGCCTGGGTCTCCCCAGACTACTCCCTCCCATCCCTTACCCTTCCCCACCACCTCCCCTTGCCTCCCCCCCAATTGTAAAGCATCGGGTCAAAGCACATCGGCCGTCATCATGACTGTTCGTCGGGCGCGTCGGGCGTAGTTAGGGTTTTTCTTTTTAGTTTAGGCTAGGGTTTAGGCCACCATCGCCTGTCCCGAAGAACAGCGAAGAGGATTCGGGGGTCGTGCGGAAGGCTCAAGTCAGTGTACCTGATTCCATTCGTCTTCGAGGGATCTCCTGGCTGTTCCTCTCCCGAGGCCCGGAAGGACCAAAGGATTGAGGTGGCCAGCCTCATCTTCCGTCGAGGATCTCCTGGCTGTTCCTCTCCGAGGCCCGGAAGGACCAAAGGATTGAGGTGGCCAGCCGCGTCATCTTCCGTCGAGGATCTCCTGGCTGTTCCTCTCCCGAGGCCCGGAAGGACCAAAGGATTGAGGTGGCCAGCTTCACCGTCATCTTCCGTCGAGGGATCTCCTGGCTGTTCCTCTCCTGAGGCCCGGAAGGACCAAAGGATTGAGGTGGCCAGCAACACTACCCAATTGTCCTCCCTGAGCCTAGACTATGTTTAATAATCTGTAGTGTGCATCTTCTAACCGTTCTTGCTTGTTTGTTAGCTATGTAAATATAGTTTGTGGTTTACATTTTACTGAAAAGTCTCAGTATTTCTTTATGCGCCACAAACCAATGACCACTTACAAAGGGCCCCCAGTGATAGAGTAAAGAATTTGTTGTCACAGTTTGTAACCCTGTTAAATTTAAGTGGCTAATTGGCATCTCAAATCATTTCTTACAGTTACTACAGTAACACAATAACCAACACAAGAATGAACAGAAAAATAGAAAACTTTTTATTTACAAGGGAGACCTTCAGCTGGGACGGGGACCTTCAACTGGGACAGGGGCAGTTACTGCAGGCGGCCCCTGCGGCGCTCCTCCGGCGCTGGACCTGCACAGGCTGGGCAGATCGTGTCCGGGCAGGCTGCGGGAGGTGGGCAGGAGCAGGGCAGGAGCTGGGGCAGGGGCAGGAGCAGGAGCTGGGATAGGAGCAGGGGCAGGAACAGGGGCAGGAGCTGGTATAGGAGCAGGGATAGGAGGGGCATGGGCTGTGCTCCGGGAGGGATGGCGGGGGCATGTGGTCCCATGCCATAATGGATGGCGTGCACTACATGTGCCGTGAGCATGTCCATAGAGGCATCCTCTGCACTCTCTTAGGAAGGCAGCCCAGCCCTCCTGCCGCCACTGCAGGTCCCCCTGCACCCGCTCAGCAATGGAGGCCTGGATGGCCTCCACGGCAGTCATGTGGCGGCGCAGAAGCTGGTCCCTCTGCCGCAGCCTGCACCTCCGGGGTTGGCCAGCTGGGGGTGCCGCTGCTGCCACAGTGGAGGGTCTGGTGCTGGGTCCCGCTGCAGGGAAGAGAAGAAAGGATGGGTCAGTCAGGCAGGCCGTCCACTGTCCCACACCTCATGCCCTCCACCCCTGAGCCCAGGTGACCCCACAGTTGTGTGGCTTGGACCCACTTGGTTCCCCTCCTGCCCCGTGTTATATGTTGGCAGGAGGACCGCCCCTGGAGTAGGGTCCTCCCTCCAGTATTGTAAGCACCGGTCTGTATCCTGGCCCGTGGAGGCGGGAGGGTGCTTGTGCTGCGTTCACCTGTGGAACTCCCTGCCAGTGGAGACTGTGAAAACCTTTGGGCTAATCACTGGTGTTTGACAGGGGCGAGATGCATCCCCACA
The DNA here is from genome assembly GCA_019425775.1 of Rafetus swinhoei. Lineage (NCBI taxonomy): Eukaryota > Metazoa > Chordata > Testudines > Trionychidae > Rafetus > Rafetus swinhoei. The sequence goes on along the minus strand of CM033435.1, from coordinate 9,940,168 downwards.
CAGTGCCTGGGAGCACATCTGGCAGAGGCGGTCTGGGCTCTCAGATCCCCTCGCGTGGGATATCTCCTGGACGGAACCAGAAGAGTGACTGGGTGGGGGGGTGTCCCATCCTTGCAGCAAAACTCAGGGGCCCTTGTCCCTCCCACTATCCCTCCCGCAAGGCCGGTAGCCCAGGGACATGTGTGGCCACAGTGGGGACTTCCCTCGGGGAACCAGCCAAGGCACTGGGAGCAGGCGAGGGGCTCGGTAGGGGGCCACGGTCACAGGACTGTGACGCTGCGGTTTTCCCAGGAGCAGCTGGCTGTGCCTCACAGCCAGGCATGGGACAGTGTGCCGTTCTCCGTGCTGCACCCTTGGCGGAGGTGCGGGGCTCTGGGCTGAGTCCCTGGGGCCCTGGCCGGTTCCAGCCGGCATCCACCCTTCCCCTGGTCCGCCGAATGTGTGAGCAGCACGGTCCCAGGCGTGCCCTGCAGCTGCCTGTCGCAGCCACGTGCCGCTCGGTCACCAGGCTGCACGAGGTTGCACGTGCTGCTTGCTGCCTCATGCAACGCAGTGTGCAGCTCACGTGGCCTGAGTGACATGCTCTCCCCCTCCTCCCGCCGGGCACCTGGCTCCCCACCCCCGCCCTCCGCCCCCGCCCTTTGGGAGTGCAAACTGCAAAGACTCACCAGTGGGTTCCTCCCGGCCTCGGCCTCGGAGGAGCTGCTGGAGGGGGCCTGCTGGGTGGTGGCAACGCTGGCCTCCTCTCCACCGGACGCGCTGCCACTGTTCTCTCCCTCCCCCGGCTCGGTGGGTCGGATGATGGGGGGGCGCTGGCACATGTCCACAGTGACACCCGGGGCTTGCGGGGCTGGCTGGCCCAGTATGGCGTGCAGCCGGTCGTAGTGGGGGCAGGTTTCTGGTCCTGCCCCCCTGCCCTTGCTGGCACGCATGTACCCCAGCCGGAGCTCCTTAACCTTCGCCCGGACTTGGTCGGTGTTCCGGGCAGGGTGTCCCTGGTGGGCCAGAGAGTCGGCCATGCGGCCGAAAATGTCCGCATTGCGGCGCCGGGACCTGGTATCGTGGAGACCCTCCTCCTCCTGCCATAGGTCCAGGAGGGTCTCCAGCTCCCTTGGGGTCCAGGAGGGAGCCCGCCTTTTGCGGCCCCTGGGGGCCTCCTCCGCTGGCGGTGCAGGGGGCTCACCGGCTGGAGCTGCCATGGTGCGGTGAGATGGGTGGCTGGGCAGCACAGGGGCACGTGGCAGAGCTGAGGCAGCAGGGTCTGTGGCACGGTCCTGCCACGTGTGCCCAGCAGCCTCCCTACCAGGAAGTCCAGGGCTCCTCTACGGGTCTCGCGCCGTCCAAAGCGCCTTTTTCCGTTTCTTCTGCTTTTCCGGAAAAGCTGTCTACACTGGCCTTTTCGGAAAAGCTTTTCCGGAAAAAGGACTTTTGCCCGGGGAGCAGAATAGTTTTTCGGGCGGCTGATTTCTTACATTAGATCGTCAGTGCTTTTCCGGAAATTCAGGGCCGTGTAGACAGCACACAGCTTATTCCGGAAAAGCGGCTGCTTTTCCGGAATAAGTGGCCCAGTGTAGACACAGCCTAAGAGTACCTCAAGCAACTACACACAGGTGTCTTGTTTTAATATATTTTATTCCACACATATGGACTGCTTAAAATATATGTATATATATGTGTGTGTGTGTGTGTGTGTGTGTGTGTGTGTGTGTGTGTGTGTGCGCGTGCTGTCTGGCGATCTGCGCATTTGCCCGAACCCGGCTCTTCCTGGTTGTAATCTACTTGCCACGGGCGAGTAGATTGCATTATTTGTCGAGCCCTGTATATATATATATATATATATATAATGTCTGTATAGTGTATGTTTTGTTTAGTGGTGCACATCCACACACTACCTCAATATTGGTGGTGCACATAGGAAAATTCAATCTGCCTGAAAGAAAATTCAACCCACCCAAGGATGGAACATGTTAGAGGGAGCACTGGAGATAACTATTTAAAATGATTTGCTTTCATGTACAGAAATGTACTCTCATAAGATTTCTTTATCACCCTTTCAATAAGCATTTTGCAAAATAGACTGCACAGCATACAAGTGTTTATGTTGGTGCACCATGCATGTACTTTCTCTACTCAGACAGCATAATAAAACCTCTTGTTCGATAGTGAAATGGCATGAAATCGTCTTCAAAGGTTATTTAAGTAGGCCATAAAAGTAGGTATCTTCTGAAAGTCTTTGTCTAGAACAGGGGTGGGGAGCAAGCATGCCAGATGCAGTTTGCCAGAGTTAGCCCCTGGCATGCGAACAGCACTTTATTTACCTGCATGTTCACAATTTTGGCCGCTTGCAGCTCCCATTGGCTGCAGATCCTTGTTCCCAGCCAATGAGAGCTGCAGGAAGTGGTGTCCTTGTCCATGCTGCATCCCATAGCTTCCATTGGCCGGGAATGGCAATCTGTAGCTAATGGGAGCTTCAAGCAGCCATAACTGTGAACATGCAGATCAATAAAGTGCTGTTAGCCTGCGAGGGGCTAGCCATGGCAAATTGCTTCTGGCTGATTGTCTATGCATGGTCTAGAACAATGTATAAAGCAAGGAAATTTGTCAGAAGATTCTTTCAGTTTTCATTCTTCCCACCCCAAACAGTTAATCTAAGGTTAATCCAAGTGTGTGAAATTGATACATCTATATGCACTTCTAATCCATCTTTAATCTTCAGCTCATTCTCCTGAACATCCCAGCCCAGCCCCACACTAAAACCTGTTCTACTCCATGCTCCTCATCCTAGCATATACATTGCATAGCTTTAGTATGAAAGTCAGTCTCTGGATTGCATGCTTTACACAGCCTCTGAGGAAACCATGGAGCTTTAAAGAAAGGAGCTTGATCAACATAGGCTGACAGATGTACTGATATGTATATATGAGCTATTGATTTAAAAAAAGGAGGCCTGCTGGGAGCTTGGATTAAGTAGAATGAGTATATTCCAAACCTCCAAAATCTTTAACTTGGGATATGTCTGTCTTTATTCTTTTTCAAATGAATTCATCCCTCTCACGTCACTAAGAAACCTACTCCTTTCCAAAAGACGCCAATGAATACTTCCCAACCCAATGTTAAACTATACATGACTTTGCTACATTATTGCATAAAAAACTCTCCTCATTCTCAATTTGATTGTAGAACATGTCCTTTGCTATACACATTTTGATATCACACACTTGTTCATTCCTATTTTGTCATCTTCCTAATGTATTCAACGTTTTGGCTGAGGTTCATTTTTTAAGTCTGATATTTGCAGCTGCATACAAAGTAAGAGTGACATCCTGTGGCCAAAGAGATTAGTGAAGATGGTGAGAGAGAATTTGATTTTCACTTTTATGATTATCCCTTGTTTTAGGAAATCAAGCCATAGCTGAGCAATAGATGCCTGTTTAAATAGCACAGTAGCCAGAGGGCCCACGACAAGTATTTATTACCTACAGTGAGCCTTTGGTATCCTCTTCTCAGCATGCAGTTACCTTCTGTGGAGGGAAAAATACTTCAACATATCCAGGTTTACACTCTGGCAAGAATGCCATTTTAGGAATACAGCTTTATGGTATAGAATCATAGAATCATAGAACCATAGAGCTGGAAGAGACCTTAGAAGGTCATCAAGTCCAGCCCCCTGCTCTAGGCAGGACCAATCCCAACTAAATCAACCCAGCCAGGGCTTGGTCAAGCCGAGACTTAAACATCTCTAGGGATGGAGACTCCATTACTTCCCTAGGTAACCCATTCCAGTGCTTCACTACCCTCCTAGTGAAATAGTTTTTCCTAATATCCAACCTGGACCTCTCCCACCACAACTTGAGACCATTGCTCCTTGTTCTGCCATCTGTCACGACTGAGAACAGCCTTTCTCCATCGTCTTTGGAACCTCCCTTCAGGAAGTTGAAGGCTACTATCAAATCCCCCCTCACTCTTCGCTTCTCCAGGCTAAACAGACCCAACTCCCTCAGCCTCTCCTCATAGGTCATATGCTCCAGCCCCCTAATCATTTTGGTTGCCCTCCGCTGGACCCTCTCCAATGCGTCCACATCCTTTTTGTAGTGGGGGGGCCCAGAACTGGACACAATACTCCAGATGTGGCCTCACTAGAGCCGAATAAAGGGGAATAATGACATCTCTGGATCTGCTGGCAATGCTCCTCCTAATGCAGCCTAATATGCCATTAGCTTTCTTGGCTACAAGGGCACACTGTTGACTCATATCCAGCTTCTCCTCCTAATGCAGCCTAATATGCCATTAGCTTTCTTGGCTACAAGGGCACACTGTTGACTCATATCCAGCTTCTCATCCCCCCCCCCCCCCCCCCAGGTCCTTTTCTGCAGAACTACTACTTAACTGGTTGGTCCCCAGTCTATAACAATGCTTGGGATTCTTCCGTCCCAAGTGCAGGACTCTGCACTTGTCCTTGTTAAACCTCATCAGATTTCTTGTGGCCCAATCCTCCAATTTGTCTAAGTCACTCTGGACCCTGTCTCTGCCCTCAGGCGTATCTACCTCTCCCTCTAGCTTAGTATCATCCGCAAACTTGCTGAGGGTGCAATCAATTCCCTCATCCAGGTCATTAATAAAGATACTGAACAAAACCGGTCCTAGAACCGAACCTTGGGGCACTCTGCTAGAAACCGACCGCCATCCTGACATCGAGCTGTTGATCACTACCCGCTGGGCCCGGCCTTCTAGCCAGCTTTCTATCCATCTTACCGCCCATTTATCCAATCCACATTCCCTTAACTTGCTGGCAAGAATATTGTGGGAGACCGTATCAAAAGCCTTGCTAAAGTCAAGGTATATCACTTCCACTGACTTTCCCACATCCACATAGCCAGTTACCTCATCATAGAATCTAAGCAGATTGGTCAGGCATGACTTTCCCTTTGTGAATCCATGCTGACTATTCCTAATCACTTTCCTCTCTTCCAAGTGCCTCAAAATGGATTCCTTAAGGATCTCTTCCATGATTTTTCCAGGAATCGAGGTAAGACTGACCAGCCTATAGTTCCCTGGATCGTCCTTCTTCCCCTTTTTGAAGATGGGCACTACATTTGCCCTTTTCCAATCATACGGGATTTCTCCCGATCACCACGACTTTTCAGAGATAATGGCCAAAGGCTCCTCAATGACATTTGCCAACTCCCTCAGTACCCTCGGATGCATTAAGTCCGGACCCATGGATTTGCGTACGTTTAGCTTTTCTAAATAGTTCCTAACCTGTTCTTTACCCACCAAGGGCTGTCCATCTTCATCCCATCTTGCGTCACTTAGCGCATTAGTCCGGGAGCCCACTTTGTCCATGAATACAGAGGCAAAAAAAGCATTGAGCACTTCAGCTTTCCCCACATCATCTGTCACTAGTGTATTGCAATGAAGAAGGAATCATCCACGTTGATAACCTGTAAATCTAGGGGGTATTATTGAGTCAGAATATCATGATTACAGGTTATGCAACTTCAGTAATTTCAAGGATTAATCTAAAAGACTGGACAGTAAGTTATAAGTTATAGTGAATGCTAGTGGGAAGGGGGTAGGTTTAGAAGATAAAATTAAAAAGGAACAAGTTAAAAATCACCTAGAAAAGTTAGATGTCCGCAAGTCACCAGGGCCTGATGAAATGCATCCTAGAATACTCAAGGAGCTGATAGTGGAGGTATCTGAGCCTTTAGCTATCATCTTTGGAAAATCATGGGAGACAGGAGAGATTCCAGAAGACTGGAAAAGGGCAAATATAGTGCCCATTTATAAAAAGGGAAATAAGAACAACCCAGTGTGGAAGAAAACATTGTCCTCACTCTGCGTTTGTAAGCAACAAGTAGCCAGAGGCAGTTTTATTACGAGCTGCAGCAAGGGAAAAACTGGTTCGGACAGGGGGGAAGCCCCCCCTCCGAGGCAGATCTTCGAATACAAGCAATTATGAAGCAGTTTATATACTGTTCATTAGATATAATAATAATAACAATTAGTCTCCTTCCCATTACAAACACCAATGGCTAACAGTTATTTTAGTTCCACCCAGATGCTCCTTATCTCAAGGTCCCTGCCAGAGTCAGCATTCTATCCTTATCTCTGTATGGAGGCGAGAGGCAAAGGCAGCGTCTCGCGTTGTTACAGATCTCGCGTTGTCAGGCCACAGACTTAGCCTGACTCTTGCTTTCTTGTTAACAAGACCAAGATGGCTGCACACAAATTCCCTTATTCCCTTTCCTGCCTCCACAGTCCCCCCTTTTGTGCTTACAGCACAACTACCTTTCTAAACCTCTATTTTCATTAGACATTACATAATTAGTACAAACATAAAAGCTATTTCTATTACTACATCTTTTACAACAACAATCAAATATGAAACCTTTAATAAGCAAAAGCAATATAATCATTAATATCCCCAATATAATTCTATGATGGGGCTGTTCTATAATTTTAGTAACATAACACAACATATCATAATTAGTACACGAGAGAGAGAATGTGCTATGGACTAAATGGAAATTCAGAGATTTCTTTGAACCTCTGGTAAAACATATTTTGGAATCGGTTGGGTACTAAGGTAGGGCAGTATATGCTGATGGTACCTGTCCATAAGCACAGAGTCCAGATCAAAGGGAGAAACCCAAACCACTCCCACAAGTTTCTCCTTGGCAATATACAATACTTCGCTTCTTTCACCAAGGTCCGTTCTTAATGTCCTTTTGTAGTCAGGAATCTTTGGGCTTTGGCGGTGTTAGAGGAGCGGACTTTTCCTCTTTTTTTTCTTGAAACAGTCGTGGTTCAGCATCATGCAGGGGAGAGGTTACCAGCACATCACCCTGTAATATTTTGCTTCTGCTGGTGTCCAGCAGGTGGGAAAGCAGGACCAGAAGGAGAGAGAGGCTTATCAGCAGTCGGGGTAGGATCATTTCGAGATGGAGGATCTTTTGCAGTGAGAAGCATTGGCCAACAGTCAGTTCTTGGCACTTCACAGCGGTGTTGGTGGTTAGCAAAACTTGGTAAAGGTCTTTCTAGAGTGGTCTTTCGCTGATGGACATAAGAGTCTCTATTCTCTGAGCTAAAGCCAGCTGGCTCCTTTGGAACCAAGGTTATTTCCTAGGAATAAAGCAAACCGTAAAAACAATCCCACGCGGTTGTTTGGTACTTATCAAAGTGAGGCCCTTTGGAATGTGGTTGCCAGGGAAGCAGGGTCACAGTAACTGCTGTAGTGTATGCTTCTCAGGCTGGCCTAATGATTTGAGTTTGTCAGTTCTCAGCAAGATACCATGGGCTGCCTCAATTTACTCCTATAGTTCCTTTCTCTTGACTTTGGGGTTCTCCTTAACCCGCCAGGTTAAATGCAACAATTTAAGGGTTTTAATTTACTCTGGCGCGCTACAGCACCAGCATTATTATAAATGTTAAAATCAAAACTCCCCACATAATTTGGTAAACACTATTCAAATCCATCCCCAAGATATTTCATCGCCTTACTGGCTCTGCCCATGATTATAGGTTTGACCTCTACTGCCTGGTTGAGTGCCTCAGAGGTAGGTATTTGGCATGGTCCACAGTGTTTCCCTATCTGTGTGTACCTCAGACGGCCAGCCCCAATATATCTTTGGGCATTGGCCACCAACTCCTCAATCTTTGCCTGCAGGGCCAGTAAACCCTCCTCTTGGTACTTACTTCCGCCATGCCACTAAGGATCTCATGTTAGGTTACCCATCACTGCCGAAGTGCGATAGAGCTGCATCCCGTCCACGGTCCGGATCACCCGGTGAGGGGCTGTTATGCACACAGACGGATATGTAGAGGGGCAGTATGGAGTGATCTGTCTGGGTAATCAAACACCAGTAGGTACCGTTCATTTGGACCAGCTCGATGTTCATTTGTTTTTCTGTGACAACCACATCAAACCTAGGCAGATTCGTCATGATGTTAAATGGACAGGTACATAAAATTTCCTTATCAAAGTGGGTGCAACAATCCCTGGGGTATAGGGAGGCTCCCATACCTTCAGAATAAGCGATGCCCTCGACTGTATCTATATGCTCTTGCTTGTTGTAAGTGGGAATACCCAGAGGGGCCAAAAGGTTATACTATGGCCTGTCCCAATAGGCCTTTGGATTCTCAACTTCCCCACACCCATGGATAGGCACGGGGGGAGATGGGGACTCACCACCTCCATAAGGGCTGGGTGGTAGTGGCTAACGTTTAGCCTATTCTTCAATACTGGCCTTCTAATTTCTTTAATTTAGTTCCATTAATTAACAATCCAATTAGTCTCTGGTCCAAATATCTGGTTAGGTCTAGTGAAGTGGACACAGAGCTGGACAGATCCTTCAAACTATCCAGGATCAATCGATTGGCTTGGCTGGTGTCTAGGCCTTCACGAGCACTGGATATTACTGCATCTACCAGCTTGGATTCTATACAATTTCTGGGCTAGGACATAAGTGTTGCTGACAGTTTCCAGGCCCAAACCAATCTGCGATGGTATCTGCTAAGCCCCGTCGTTGCCTAAACAGGCGCTTGCCAATTTGATTAGCCAGTCTAGCACACAGCTGGTCTATACCAGTGTGGAACATCACCAAGGTAAGGACCAGTGACAATTGTCCTGGTTCTGGGACAGGGTCTGTTCAGGGCATGATGCACAATTGGGAGGCTCTATTTTGTCCTTGAGGACCTGGTTGATAATACCCAAATGAGGGCAAGTTAGCAATGGCCATTGTTTAACAAATGATAGCCAAGCCTCAGGGGTTTCCTTGTTTGGGCTTTAAGTGGTAAGCCCCAGTGGGAGTCAGTAGGTCCCACTCCAGGGTACCTTGTCAGTATAATTGGTACATGATCTGATATTAGTGTTAGGTTTCTTCACGATGTCCCATACAAACTTTAATACAGAGGACTGTGTATTCTTTGTCCTCGTAGTGTTCATGTTGTTATAATAAACAAAATAATTGTGTGAATGAGGCGGCCCAAGGCCGTGTATTCCCCATCGCTATTAGTGTATATTTGTTCTATGTATGTGACTTGAAGTCTGGTTTCATTGACTGGAATCACTGTTTTCTTATGGGACCAAGCATGGTTCACAGATGTTTGATTGTTAATAGGAACCCATGCAGTTCCATAATTCTTGAGGCCTTTTTAGGCATCAGGCACCAATGAGTAGCAGGGCAAATAGCTGTTATTGCATTGGTGAGGTTACTAGTTTCCTCATTGTTGTGGGCATCTTTACTTAAATATGCTGATGTCCTACTTGCCCGTATTGTTTCACTTACAGATTTTTTTGTTATTTCTGGCCAAACCACTTTCATGGTTGGTGTGCAAGTTTTATAAAAGCTAAATATTTCATTCATGTGGCCATTAAAGCAAAACCACTCCGGTAGGGAGGGGGCTGGTACCCCACTCCCAGTCCTTCTGTTCACGTGGCGTACTCCTTGCTTCCTTCCAGTTCCTTTTTGTTCACCTGTGGAGATATTGTTAACATTCTCCTAGCCTAAACAATTACTACACTATTATCCTTTCACTAAATTTTAAAGTTGCCAATTGATTGCCAATTGATTGGGCCCAGTTATTAATTTTGTTGGTTTAAAGTCATGTTTCTGCTTTACTCAAATTATCCTTCATTAAAAAACAATTTTCTATACACAACAACATTTGCAATACGTATTACAATTAAGACACACAAGACAAACTTGGACAGAACACAAACTTATTATGTCATGACACAGAACCATGGTTTTTGTTGTTGTTGTTGTTTCTTCAGCTGGCACCAGCGCTTTCTGATGATCTGAAAGACAAGAAAACATTTCTACCCCCATCAGGGTGGCCCATTATAACTTAAAATACTGCCTAAGATCTGCTAGGGGAACCGGTTACAGCTAGTTCCTTACCACTTCCGTGGGCGAGTGAGCTGCAACTTTCCGAGAACAAGGGTGCTTCATCGGTACTCGTGACCTTCCACTCCCTTGAATTACCTCAGAGTTGCTAGCCCTCCCCAACAGTGGCATGCCTCAGTTTCCCTCTTGTACCACAGATCAGGCTTAATGTGTGAAGCTATAATGCTTTTCCTTAGCACAAGGTGTTGGTTGGCCAGTTACTGTTCCAGCAAGCAAAAAGCTTTTATTTTCCTGAAAAGAATCATATGTACAATGTTACAGGCATACTTATGAGGGACAGTTGGTTTCACACCTCTTCAGAACAGACAGGCAGTCTGCACTCACAACCTTGGATCTGAGAGCAAGCCAAAAGTGTTATCAACTCAGCCTTGAACAGAGACACAGTGAAGTTTCAGAGTTTGGATTCTTAAAACAATAACTTGTTTTCTTAGAGAGCAAATTTAACCTTTAAGGGTGCAGATTTTACAAATTTACAATGTATAGATTTATTCTTTTATATAGTTAACCAGTTAAGTGTCAATAGAATTCCTTATTTTTCCATTTAGCAAATTTAACAAAAGTGTCTGTAGCCAAATAGTTAAATTTGATTGTTTCTTTGCCTAGATGGTTTGCACACTGCTTAAGAAAGAGACTGCAAAGAAACGAGGTGTCGTTTTCAAAGCAGGTTTCCCTTCACATATTACAACAATCGCTTAATTCCTTCCACTATGCCTATAGGGCTCCAAACCTTTTTGCCTTCCCCTTTCGCATGCTTTTTCCTTCTTATGGTCCATCCTGATTCCTGCTAAATGACTTTATTCAAATATTTATTACTGAAGTCAGCTAATAGTACTTTTTTAAACTTCTCAGTACAGGGGTTTTCATAACATCCATGCTGCAGCAGTTGATCTATGCTGCTGACTCTGGGGTGGATCACTCGCCCATGCTCTGTAAGGAGATTTATGTTGCAGAATGTGTCTCCTTGTTAGGGCAGATTTAGCTTCTAGTGATTACATCTTCAAATTCAATTTCTACCGGTGTCTTTAGGGTGGCTTTTAGGTTACCTCCTCAAGCCAATTATAACGGCATGTGAGGGGAAAGGTTTTAACTGTTTATTATTATTTTTTTTCTGGACGGCCCCCACTCGTGCGTTGTGAAACATCCTTGGGTTGCCTGCGATTCCAGCCGGAGAGGCTGTAGTTATCTATTTTCTAACAAGGGCTTGAGAATCTCCTGAAATTGCTTGGCAGCCCTTTTCTGCTCCTGCGTTGTGTTCTGTGTATATGTTTCCAACCAAAATGCCTAGGGCCAATATGGCTTGATGGTCGGCAGGCATTCCTTCCTTGAGAATCTGGAGGAACACTTCCCACAAGCTGTTAAATCTATTCCAAAACTCGGTGTTTTGCTTTGGATGGGGCAGATTTGTTACTAGAGCCCGTTCTTCCAGAGGGGAAGAGCTGATCCTTTTCAGTTATCTTCTGTGCCTCCTCTCTATCTATAATGATGTATAGCTCATATGGGGCTGGGCATAGAGAGGAGTAGAGGGGGTAATGTTGGGCCAAATTCCCCCCGAAGCTTGGGAGAGGTGGCACAGCTGATACGGGTGTGCCAGCTGAGAAATCCTTTCCTCTCACTCCTAGTGCATTCTTTTGGCACAGAGGCACTGCTGCTTGTAAGTTACATGTCTCACTGTAGGGGAGGATTTTTGCTTTTCTGAGCTTCAATCTCATCCCTCAGGGCTTTAATTTCTTTCTCTGTCAATCTGTCAAATGCTTACAGGTCCTTGGACCACGATGCACGTACACAGGGGTGCCTTTCGGCGGTGTGGGGGTATGCTTAGACTGATCCCCATCCATTTTAGTCATTCAGGGGAGTATCCTGTCCACTCCCCGTCCATTCAGTGGTTTGCGCAATGCCGTTATTCCTGAAAATAATCAACGTAGCGGCATTGCGCAAGAGGGTTTTTCTTGCACAAGAAGGGGCAGTGTAGACGCTCCTTCTGGTGCAAAAGCCTCTTCTGCAAAAATGGCGGCTCATTAGATATGCAAATGAGGCTCAGCGATAGTCCACGCTTAGCCTCATTTGCATATTTCTGGCGCAAGAACCCGCCAGTGTAGACATAGCCTTGGAGTATTGTGTCCAGTTCTGGGCACCACATTTCAAGAAGGATGTGGAGAAACTGTAGAGGGTCCAGAGAAGAGCAACAAGAATGATTAAAGGTCTAGAGAACATGACCTATGAAGGAAGGCCGAAAGAATTGGGTTTGTTTAGTTTAGAAAAGAGAAGACTGAGGGGGGACATGATAACAGTTTTCAGGTATCTAAAAGGGTGTCATAAGGAGGAGGGAGAAAACATGTTCATCTTGGCCTCTGAGGATAGGACAAGAAGCAATGGGCTTAAGCTGCAGCAAGGGAGGTTTAGGTTGGACATTAGGAAAAAGTTCCTAACGGTCAGGGTAGTCAAACACTAAAATAAATTCCCCAGGGAGGTTGTGGAATCTCCATCTGTGGAGATATTTAAGAGTAGGTTAGATAAATGTCTATCTGGGATGGTCTAGACAGTATTTGGTCCTGCCATGAGGGCAGGGGACTGGATTCGATGACCTCTCGTGGTCCCTTCCAGTCCTAGTATTCTATGATTCTATGATTCTAAGTCATTTGTTCATGCATTATTGTTAATTCTCAGATCCTCCAAGATAATCTAATCTTTCAGTTGTTATTATTACATAGAATCAGAAACACAGCAAACTACCTGGGAGTACTATTCAATGGTGTGCTACGTTCCAACAGTCAGTGTGTAGTTGACTATATTGGATACAAGAGGACCTGGAAGAGCATCTATAACTGCAATGCACTTCCTATATCAATCACATATGGCATCCAAACCAGTGTTGACAAATCTTACAGATGAGATGTGCCCAAACTGAGACAAACCTAATTCTGGCACTGTAGCAGCTGTTAACTCCAAAGCATTAAGCAGAATTAGTGCTTTGACACTTATTCTTGCCCCTTGTCTGAAAATGTTTCCATCCTCTACAAACCAGATACCCCTACTAGAAGCCATGTTAGCCTGAGAGTGAGGTTTGAAGTCTCTCTTCCCATGATTCCCCTCACTAGCAACTAAAACAGAATGTTTGACTGATGCTGGAAGGGCAGAGAAAGTCCCATTCACTCTTTTTCCTTCTTGCAGGAATTTTTAGTGCTAAAGGTGATTAGGTGGGGTGCATTTTTTAAATGCACCCAGTTAACAATCTTCTCTCCCTAACTACTGCAAAAACATTGCAACAAGTGTCCTAAATGTCAAAATGTCTACAGCACATTCTACTATTGCAGAACCCTGAGATTTAGATAGGATGGTCTATTCTTGCTCAAAGCCACATGCGCATGCTTGGAGCTTTTTAAACCAAGAAGAAATTATGGAGGAGATAACTAGATTGCTCACTACATTCTACTGAAGCAATATACTCCAGTTTCATAAAGCCTCCACGCAGAAGAAAGAGGCGGGAGAGATGTGGCTGAAAGAATTTAGCTAATACCATGCATACATTCCAAGATTATGCTGGACAAGGGAGTTGTTATGAAGATGAGGTGAATTGTTTGTGTGGAAATTCTAAATGTACCTAAATCAACCATGTCCAGTTCTGAATTCTCAGATATGAGTACAGCACATCACCCAAGACTCTAGCAAAACATGGGTGGCAGTAGGAAGCTAGCTACTTTCTTATGACTAGACAAGTGCAGCTTGTACTCTGAGTTTATTCCCAGAGCACATCAGCAAGAAAGAGCCAGCCACATGGAAAAGGAAATGATCAAGGTTATGTAGTAGCTAGGAGCCCATACCCAAAAGAGCTACAGGAGTTCAATTTCTCACACTGCTAATCTTCTTATAAATATTTCTGAAAGTTTGTTTGTTTGTCCCAAAAGATCTCCGAAATGGTAAGAGCTAGAAACACCAAATTTTGCACAGATACTACTGATTTCCTAACTTCAATAACTGGATTGGTTATATCTCAAAACCAGTTCCCCCAGTTCCTCCAGAGCCCCAATTGGGCCCACTGATAATTCCGAAAGATCTCTGAAACAGTAAGAGCTAGAAACACCAAATTTTGCACGGATACTACTGATTTCCTAACTTCAATAACTGAATTGGTTATAGCTCAAAACCCATTCCCCCGGTTCCCCTAGAGCCCCAATTGGGCCCACTGATAATTTTAGTAGCACTTGATCATAGAAACACAACATTTTGCACGGATACTCCTGATTTCCTAACTTAAATCACTGGATTGGTTATATCTCAAAATCAGTTCCCCCAGATCCCCAATTGGGCCCACTGATAATTAGCTTTTAGTAGTGCCTGATCATAGGCATTTGCTGGACCCTTCTGTTAGGCGTGTCACATAAACTTCAACTACAAGATCCTAGAGGATAAAGCATGTGGGCACCTGCAGCACCATCAAGGGAAAGCCCATGGGGGAGAGGCTGCAGTGGGGCAGAGAATCAGCAACCGCCCCTATACTAGGGCACCAGCAGGTCTCCAGGACAGACCCAAATGTGGCTGATGCTGGCTGGGGTCTAGCCTTGCTAATTGTGGCTGGGAGAAGCCTCCAGCTATCACAGTCTCTCAACATCTTCATGCAGCCAGGCTCTGACTGAACCCCTTCTGGAAATTCAAGTTGCTTCCCTCCCCCCACACCCAAATGAGCCATCCCACCACTCACCCTCCTTTGGGCTGCGTGCATTCTCCTGGCAGGGCTGTGTGTGTTATCAGCAAGTGCCACGGGCATTATGCACTTTGCAGGATTCAGCTCACAGTACAAAGAGGAAGTGGGTAGGAGGACAAGGTTTTGAGCACCGTGGAGCCTGAGGAGGACATGGTACACTCAGAACAGTCTATTCTCATTAGAACAGGTACGTTCAGGTGCTGCATGTTCTGATCATCTAGATATCACTAATTGCACCTTGTCTGAAGGTGTTTCACTTTGTCTGATCAATGCAACCAGTCCAGCTGCCGCTAGGAAATCCATTCAGGTTGCCCCATGGACCGTGCACTGAAGAGACTCGGAGTGGCTATTTGGGGAACAGTGATTTCCTGCTGCTGCAGAGCCCAGGAGATATCCCCTCAATTTCTCAGGGCTTCTGGCAAGGAGGCTACAGGCATTGGTTTGCATAGAGTCTTTAAGGGAAGATGGGCCTTCCTGATTTGTGGGGATTGAGAAAAGAGACCCTATGGGATTTGTCATTTTGTAAGCACAACACTAGCTATGTTAATTTCTTAAAGTAATATATAAGAGAAAAGTATTTCCAATAAAATATGCTATGTTAATGTCATTGATGTAGTTCATTCATCACACCTTTTACTATATTTTCTCCAGGCGATGCTGGGTATTTCTGCTAGTATAATAATATAATAAGGTTTGTGACCAACAGAAGCTAAAATTCTTTTTTCTTCTTCAGCCATAGATCTTTAGCTGCATGGAGCTCACTTGAGTACAACTGAGGAGAAGGTAGCTGTAAGCTATCTGTGTCTCTCCACCACCAGTCCTGGGGCTGCCAGGATCCCAAACTGATCCCAAGGTAACTTTGATCAGTCTATAGTAGTTCTAAGATACATCAACTGGCAGCAGTCCCATAAGGAACTGGCATGGAGCTCCCATGCTATTGAGTAAAGCCAAAACAGGCTGAAAACTTCTAAATGTAGCCTGGCTTGGGGGACCAGAACTGAATCTCTGGCAATTTCCCCCTGCAACATCAAAATAGATTTTTAATCCAAAAGGGACAGTTATTCTCTAATCTGACATCCTGCAGGACACAGGCAATAGAAACACACTCAATTCCAATATCAAACCCTTTACTTTTTTTCTGAGCTGTTGCAGTATGTTAGCCATCCCATCTTCATTTTAATAGATCTCAAGTGGTGACAAATCCAGCACGTTCCTAGGTATGTGGCTCCAAAGGTAAATTACCTTCACTTACAATTTGCCCTGAAACATAAGCCCACGTATCACAGGCTGGGTATGAGGCCTGAGGCTGGGGCTACATCTAGATTTCCAGAAAAAACTTCTTCCAAAAGAGAGCGTCCACACACAAAAGCACATCGAAAAAGCGGTGTGCTTTTTCGAAAAAGAGCGTCCAGACTGATTGGACGCTGTCTTGCATAAAAGGCCACCTGGAACCACTTCAGGCAGGGCTTTAGGTCACCAGTTGCTTCCTAGTACTGGTGCCGGAGCCTAGCAGAGGCATGCACTTAAAGGGACCCCCTGGACAGCCGTTTCTCTGCTTCTGCTGTGTGCTTGCTACCTCTTCAAGGGACAGCAAAGCTCTTGCAGTGCCTGCTGTGGTGGCCCCCCACCCTTTTTTGGGGGGGACACCACAGCTTTTTCCTTTGAGCCATGGAGCCAGAGCTGCCCCTGGGCATGTGATGGCCCCACGTGGCCATGCTGCAGTTTTTGCAGCACTTTGTGCCAACTGCCTTCCTGATCCTGCATGAGCTCAACCCCAAGCTCATTTTGGGGACCCTCTTCCTGAGTGCAGGAGCTACATTCTGGCAACTGCAACCCATAGTGGAGAGGCGTTTCTGGAGTCTCAACACCAGTTCAGACTGGTGGGACCAGCTGGTCATGGAGTGGTGGGATGACCATCAGTGGATCCAAAACTTCCACATGTGGAAGACCATCTCTTTGGAGCTGTGTGCCTGGCTTGCCCCCACCCTCCAGAAATGCAACACCTACCTGTGGCCTGCTGTGACAGGGCACCTGCCCTGCACTGGCCCTTTAAGCCCAAGACTCGGGCCTTGAGCCGGGGCTGGGAACAGAGAGGCCAGCTGAAGCTGTTAGGCTAGTGAGAGCCCAGCTGGCAGCTATGCAGAGAAGCCCGGTTGGTGTGGAGAGCCCAGCTGAGGCCGTTAGGGCGAGTGAGAGCCCAGCTGCCAGCTATAAATAGAGAAGCACAGTGCTTGGGGAGGAGGCCAGTGAAGGGCTGACTGCAGAGAAAGCAGGAGCTCCTAGGAGAGACAAGCTGGGGATAGCCAGCCAGGGCTGGGAGAGGGCCAGCCAAGACTCCCCCTGGCTAGGGGCTGGAGACAAAACCCGGGTTTGGAGGCGGATCATGACGCAGACTAGGTAAGCGGGGTAGTTGAGACAACCCCGTTGCCAATGATGAGCAACCCTTACAGACTGTAACTTGCCCTGAGAGGGGCTAGATGAGGACAGTCAGGGGGCACTGAGGCACGGTGGGGGCCTGCTCCGTAACACCTGCCATCTCCCTGAAGAAGCAGGTTGCCATTGCCCTCTGGAAGCTCGCCACCCCTGACAGATACCGGTCGGTGGGCAACCAGTTCAGTGTGGGGAAGACCACGGTCGGGGCCCTCCTCATGGGCACAGAGTCCCTGCACAGAGAGGCGGGGGAGTCCTGGATAAGGAGGATCCTTGGGATAGTGGGGTTGGGGACTGTGGGGGTGGAGTGGGGGGAAGCCCCGTCCCCGGGGAGTTGTGCCATCTTGCCCTCACACAGCCCTGCTTCTGGGGGGGTGGCCTCATAGGGCGTGGCTCCTGGGGTGTTTGGGGAGGGGGGAGGAGATGGTAGGGGGGCGGGCACCTCCCAAGGGCTCAGGCACTTCCTCTCTCATTCTTTGTTTTGTGTGTTTCTTTGTCTCCTTCTGCAGGTTGTGAGGGCCATAAACTTGATCCTGCTGCAGAGGTTCATCTGCCTGGGAGACCTGGACTTGATCATGGCCAGATTTGCTGCCCTGGGGTTCCTGAACTGCAGCAGAGCAATTGATGGGACCCACATCCCGATCCGCGCACCTGAACATCAAGTGACCCAGTACATTAATCGGAAGGGCTATTTTTCTATGGTGCTGCAGGCCCTGGCTGACCACTGTGCACACTTCATGGACATTTTTGTTGTGTGGTCAGGCAGGGCACATGATGCCCAAGTCTTTAGAAACTCCAGCCTGTACTGCAAGCTGGAGGTGGGCACATTCTTCCCCTGCCAGGACTTTGCAGTTGGGGATGTGCAGATGCCACTGTGCATTATTGGGGATGCCTCATGATGTGGCTGATGAAGCCATATACCGGCCACCTGGACCTCCAGCAGGGACCTATTTAATGCCCGCCTTAACCCAGATACAGGTGGAGTGCTCCTTCGGCCACCTCAAGGCATGTTTCCAGGGCCTGCTAACCAACCTCAATGTGGGGGAGCACAACATCCCCGAGGTGGTTGCAGCATGCTGTGTCCTCCACTACATTGTGGAGAGGAAGGAGGAGGCTTTCCTCCTGGGGTGGGAGGCAGACACCAGCCACGAGGGGCAAGCATTCGAGCAGCCGAGGACAGCTGCCATCCACCAGGCCCATCAGGCTGGGGTGCTCATCCAGGAGGCTCTGAGGGAGAGGCTCTCTCAAGGACCCTAGTAACTTTCCCCAGGGCCTCCCCATTAGGGGCCTCTGGTTTACAGCCCTATTCCTTCTCCTCCACAACTCCTCCCTTTGCCCTTTCCCTGACATCTCAATAATCACATCTGTTTGGTTTTGAAAAAAATGAAGTCTGTATTTGTGCCCCCTCAGCTGCTGGGACCTCATAGGACTTGGGGTTGGGTGGGTCCAGGGATCACAGGGAGGCAAGCAGGAGGCGGGGCTGGAGCGGGGTCAGGGATGGCAGGGGGGCATGGGGAGGGGGCATGGGCATCACCTGGGGAGGGAGCAGAGGCATAGTGGGGGGAGGTGGAGTGGGAATGGCATAGCAAGGGGGGCAGGAGGGTAGAAGCCAGGAGCAGTGACAGCAGGCAGGTGTGCCATCATATGTAACATGATGGTACACATGCTGTCGCACTGCTGCATGAGCTGGTTCTGCCACTTTGAGTCCTTGCGGACCTTCTGCATCAGGGTCTTCTGCAAGTTGTGCAGGACACTGACATGCTGGTGCATGAGGTCTTCCTGGACCCTGGCGCGCCTTTGGGTCCCCTGGGCTCTGGCGGCTGGCTGCTGTGGTGTGGCTCACCCCTCAGTCCCAGCTGGTCTGGCTGTGGAGAACACAAAGAGGGAGAGGTGGTCAGTCATCCATGGAGACATTGTCCCTGAGGCTGTGCCCTCCTCTGTGAGCAGCAACCAACGGTCCTTGGGGAATAGGAAGGGGATGTCCTGGGAGCAAGGCCATGTGTGGCCTACACAGCGGGCCTTGCCTCAGAGGGGCCCCAATGTGCCCAGGGGACCGTGCTGCCCACTTCCCAAACTCCCCACTGGCCCACAGACAAGCAGGCAAGGCAAGTGTCCAGCCGCAGTGGGATCCCCTCATGGGCCGCAAAGGAGTCGGGAGCAGCTTGGCCTTCCCAGGGGTCCGCACACACACCTGTGGCTCCCAGCACTGTCTGTGGGAGGAGTGTGTGCTGTCTCGCATGTACAGCCTCGCATTTGCTGCTATGCCCGTGTGCTGTGTGCGGGACTCTGGTCTGTGTGGGGTCATGCCATGCCCTTGTGACTAGCCTACTTCCAGCCATGGTGGGCTTCACACCCCCCCCCCCCCATGGCAGAATGTGTGTGGCCTCCCCCCTGAGCCTGGCAGCAGGATCCCACCTGTGCTCCACGTTCACACCAGGTGTGAACCACCTGGTTCCACGTTCACGAACCACAGCACAATGTCCAGCCCGAGCAGCCCCAGTGACACTCGCACCCTGCCCTCTGTGTGCCCGCCTCCCCTGCGCTGTGTGTGTGACAAACTGAGACCACTCACCTGAAGATCCCTCCCAGGTATCCGAGGAGGCCTGGGAGATGTTCTGGCTCACAGGCACTGGCTCCAGGAACTAGGTCACGGTTTCCATCTCCTCCTCTTCCTCCCCTGGCCCTCCTCCTCTGCCGAGACCTCTGGCTGGGAAATGACATGGGTCTCCAGGCTGGAGTCCATGAGGATGGTGCAGATCCTGGAATTAGGGGCAGGTGTGGGGTCCTGCCTCTGAGCGTGAGCTGCGCTCTCTGGCCTGGATGTATCCCTGATGGACCTCCTTGACCTGTTCCAAGGTCTGGGGTGGGTGTCCGCACTCTGCCTGGGACTCAGCCATGTGCTCATGTATGTCAGCATTGCAGCGCTTGGCCCAGAGATCCTGCAATGTCTCCTCCTTGCCCACAGCTCAAGGAGGGACAGGGTCTGCTCCAGACCAGGAGAGTGCATGCCTCTTGGTCCTCCTGGGTGGGTCCTGGAACCCCTGGGGCTGCTCCCTGCAAAGGCCAGCAGGATCGCAGGGGGCTTGAGGCTCAGTCATGAGTGGCAAGGCCTGTGGCAGGGAGACCCATGCAGTGAGGTGCTGCTCTATCACCGGCTTCCTACCACAAGGCTTGTCCAGGGTGCCTGTAGCTTTAAGAGGGGACAGGAGACAGGCACTATAGAGTCCTGATTACTTTGGATGGAGTGGCCACCAGGGCACCTGTGCTATTTTCTGGAGGCCTCTTTTTCCGAAAGAAAACCCTCCTCCCCATCCACACATGCCTTTTTCCGAAAGAGCTCTTTCAGAAAAAGGCTTTTTCCTTGTAGAGAGAGGATTACCCTCTGTTCTTTCAATTTACTTTCAGAAGAACGTGATTGCAGTGTGGACGTTGTGCAAGTTTTGTCAGAAAAAAAGCTGTTTTTCCAACAAAACTCTGTAGTATAGACATACCCCAATGGTCAAGACTTTGCTAATATAAAGCTAAGTGAAGCTGTGAGTAAGAGGCAGGCCTTCCTCACATAAACTGGCAAGAACAGGGATGGTATTACAGAAACACTCAGACCTAAGTGGTACTAGGCACAGGCTGTAAGCACATTCCTGAGGGGTCATAACAGAACATCTCCTTAAGAAACATCTTGGTACTAACCCCTCCTCCCTCAAATAACATGCATACTAACCCAGGTTCAGGATCAGGTCTAAATTGATAGTATGATGGATAGTAATTGAACTCCCCCTTGTGTGAGGTAAGGGGTACAGGCAGTCCTTGCTATAAGTCCAAGATACGTTCCAAAAAACTTGGACTTACAGCAAAATAACTTAAAGTGGGGGAATTTTTCCTGCAGCTGACTTCTGTTTGTGCAAATTGGGTTGGGCTTTTTTTCATGACTTAAGAGCAGGGAATGGGAAGACTTATAACGCTTCAGTTCCTACAAGCGTCAATGACTTTAGTGCATAACGGATGTATACTGGAGTGACAGCAGGGACGCCCTGTAGCAACTAGCTAACAGAATGATATTTAACTTGTTTGAACCTGTGTATAAAAGTGCACCCAAAGGGTGGTGTGACAGAGAAGGGGTGCCTATTGGAGTCTGGGAGGTGGGCGGGCGTTAGCCCGTCCACATCTAAAGGACCTCCCCCCAGCCTATGAGGAGGGTCCACTGAGCCCAGGAAACCAAGTAATTACTTGGGACAAATAAAGAGAAAACAAGGACAGGTGTGAGGGTCAAAGGGCTAAAACAAGGGACCCGGATGGCGACACAGAGCAGAGAACCCTGGACAGCGCCCACTGCCCCTCGAAGGTCTTGAGAGAGCCAGCAGACGCCGCCCAGTGGAACTCTGCCCGGATACGTGAGCGGATGCAGGAATGGAAATAGGCCCCACAGTCGCAGGCCCCTCCCTCGGCCAACCTCTGCTCCCTGGTCTTATAAATTACCATCTTGGCGATAGCCAGGAGGAGGTTGACCAGGAGGTCCCGACTTTGTGGGGCCTCGGATGGGGTGTGCATAAATTAACAAGTGGGGGGAAAAGTGGAGCCAGAACCTCAACAGGAGGTTCTGGAGGAGCCAAAAGAGGGGCTGTAACCTGGCGCACTCGAGGTACACGTGCACCAAGTTCTCCCTCTCGCCACAGAAGGGGCAAGTGTCGGGAATGGGAGTGAACCGCGCCAAATACACGCCCGTGCTCACAGCTCCATGCAGGATTCTCCAGCTGATGTCCCTGGTGGGCCGCGGAACCAAGGTGGAATAGAGACTGTCCCACGGGGCTCCCCACCCTCTATTGGTGGTAGGAGGTCCCGCCACTTGGTGTCTGGGCGGGACACAAGGGTGGGGAAGTGGAGCGTGTGAAGCACGAGCGTGTACAGGTGACTCTTTGGCGCGGTTCGGAAGGGGACCGGCTGCAACGCGTGCAGCCGGCTCGGGTGACGAGGGGGAGGCGGTCAGGGAGGTACGCGGGGCTTAGGGCAGATGGATAAATCGGGCGGGCCAGGGGTGAGGG